>OV121132.1:41142500-51142500 GCA_921294245.1 Brassicogethes aeneus | reverse complement strand
AAATTAAACGAGTATGATCTTGATACAAGTTTTCTTACAATTATAAATGAAGAGGAACCTTATAGCTTTGAAGAAGCCATGCAAAGTAAAGAATCAAAACAATGGAGAGAAGCTATAGAAGCGGAAGTAAATGCATTAGAAGAAAATCAAACTTGGGAATGTGTAAAAGATTTAAACGGAAATAAAGCAATAGAATGTAGGTGGGTATTTAAGAGAAAGAAAGATGAAAATAATCATATTGTAAAATATAAGGCTAGGCTAGTAGCTAAGGGATTTCAGCAAACAAGTGTGACAATGTCATCAGATATTTATAGTCTTGTAGCAAAGTTACCTTCAATAAGAATTTTCTTAGTATTATGCAATCAGTTAAATATTAAAGTCAATCAGTTTGATGTAAGTAGTGCTTTTCTAAATGGAGACATTAAAGGTGACGTGTATATATATTTACCAAAAGGTTTTAAAGAAAGTAAAGAAACTATTTGCAAACTAAGAAAATCTTTATATGGTCTCAAAACTTCGCCTAAATGTTGGAATGAGAAATTTCATAAAGTAATGTTATCATTAGAGTTTAAAAGATCAGAGTATGAATATTGTTTTTATATTAAAGAAACCAATAAATATAAAATATATTTAATAATTTATGTTGATGATGTACTGAAGCAGAATTATTATCATGCGCCCAGAGGTAGGCAACCACACGGAAAAAAAGCTATTCTATATTAAAGATTAATCATCTCGGTCCAAGTATATGTTCATCTCACCATTCCGCAAGTATAGCTAATTTTCATTCAATGATTGATTTATTCTTATTTGTAATATAAATTAATACTTATTTAAAGAATATAGTGGGTTGAATGCAAGAACTAACCTATACTTATTTGGATATAAATTCAATGTTAGTTGCAAGGGTAAACTTATTCTTATATCAAGAAAAACTATCACATTGTTTTAAATGTAAGCAATACTTTATTTAAACAGAACACCCTCAAATAAAATATAAACTATGCTTAATTTAAGAATAAGTATTTTTTCATACAAATTTTATAATTATTGGATTTACAATATTTACTTTTGGATTAAATATAAGGTATCTTTTATGTAAGTTAAGCAATAATTGTACTCTGTCAATAACAATATAAGTGTTCCTAACAGTTTGGTTGGTTTGGTCTCCTTCTACGATAAGATAAGGTTGAATTTCTGTGCTTACTTTCCTTTTTGCAGCTTTTTCAATTTTTGGCGTTCGATAGTCGGGTTAATATCTCCAGGAACCTTTATAAAAATATTTTGTGAAATGTGCAAAAAACAAATTTGAAAATTTTACCTGACAAAATATAATTAAAGCTTCCACTGATTCTAAAATAGAAAATTTCCAGTGTTGTTTTCCACTAGTAAGTCTTCCTTTAGGGAGTATAATTTTTGGCTGACGCAATTCTTTGGGCTGACGCTGTGTAAAACGCCTACACAAACAGGGTTAGCGGACACGTTCGGGAGTGGGAAATATTTTTAAGAATAGGTCAGTCGTACCAATATTAACTATTCTTAGAATAAATATAAGTATATTTATATCCAGTATAGTTTTATCCCTTTAAGAATAGAATGAGCTTGGAGAGAATTTTCTAAAATTTAGTCTAATCGATTGTTAATCTTAAAATAAGAATAAGATTATTTCATCTAAAGTCTTTCTTAACATTTAACAAGCAAGAATAAGATCTGCTTGTTTTAAAAAAGATTTTTATTTAGTTTAACGTTAGTTTTAGTCTTGACAATATTAGGTCAATCATCTTATTTCAAATGTACTTAACTTTAAGTTAAGAAATAAAATCTTTTTAATTTAAGGATTGGTTTATTCTTATAACAAGATTAAGTTATTCGTAGCCCAAGCAAATTATACTTAAATCAAGTGAATTTTCTTAAGAATAAAGGTATTCTTACATTTAGAAATCTTTTTTTTCCGTGCAGTTGTACCAATAAGTAATCGCGGTTGCCTAACTGGCTTTTTTAAAATTTGCCGCGATTCCGCGACTGCTTTACGCACCCCAGATTTCCTGTTTTTTTTGTCAAGTTCGACATAGCCACGAGGTGTGAAACTTTTGAACACTGTTTAAACCAGTAATATTTTTAATATTGCATTTGGGTAATAAATAGACGTGACTGCTCATATTTTTTAGGTAAGTCTTTATTTTAATATAAAACTTATTTGGATGTATAGGGTGATTGCAGAACACGTGTATAACTTGTATCATATTTTTTAGTGTGTTATCAAAGACCATACCATTAATAAACGCATCATCTGGTCATATCTGCCTTTTTACCAACGAACTCTTACCCCTCTGAGACCGCCCCGCCTTTTTGGAGACGGTTACGCTACAGTACTTTTAGCAGGTACAGATGATATAGAAATATTGAACATTAAGAGAATGTTAAATAAAGAATTTAAAATTAAGGATTTGGGCCAAATTAAATATTTTTTAGGTATGGTAATCAAACAAGACATGTTAAATAACAAAATTATAATAAATTAAACCTTGTACCTAAAGAAAATTTTATCCAAATTTGGCATTCAAGAATGCAAAGCTAACAAGACTCCAATGGAAATCAATTTTAAACATGATTGTTTAAAATTAGAAAAAATCAGAAAACTTAAACAGGTGGACCATTCCACGCTTAACGGATAGGACTATTACAAAGTCCCGTCCGTTACGCTTTAAATTATTAGTTTTTAAGGAATTAAACAGTCAACCACGATACCTAATTTTGCCAAATAAAAACCTTGTTCAACAGCTTTAGTTTAAAACTATTTATAAAAATTTGACATTGGTAATATAATAGAACAATATTATTTTGTAAATAAAAACACGGCAACTGTCCTACCCGTGGAATGGCCCAGGTGTAGGCAAATAATAGGTTCACTCATGTACGCAATGTTGTGTACAAGACCTGATTTATGTAGTTCAATTTCTATTTTAAGTAGATATCAGTCTTGTGCAAGTAACTATTTAGAAAAAAACAGTCCTATAATTGAAGGATTTGTTGATTCAGACTGGGCAGGTGACAGAATTGATAGAAAGTCTACTACTGGCTATATTTTCAAATTTTTTGGATGTTTAGTGTCTTGGGCATCTCGCAAACAAAGTACAGTAGCTCTGTCATCGACTGAGGCTGAATATATAGCTTTAAGTTTAGCTGTTAGTGAAGCATGTTGGCTTCGATACTTAGTTAATGATTTAGAAATATGTCATAAAGATGTTTGTGTAACAATTTTTGAAGACAATCAGTCTGCAATCAAAGTAAGTAATAATCCTGAGTTTCACAAAATATCCACATGTTTTAACCTTAAGGTTAAAACATGTGGATATTAAATTTCATTTTGTACGTGATAAAGTTCAAGAAAAAATTGTGAATATTGAGTACATAAGTACTGAAAACCAAACAGCTGACATATTTACTAAACCTTTGGGTTTTATTAAATTTAATAAGTTTTGTAAGGATATTGGTCTAGAGGTAGGACAAATTTACCATTGAGTTTAGTTAGTTTAGTATTAATAGGTTTTTAGTTTAATGTAACAAGTTGGCAACAAGAAGAAGATAAAAGAAAAAAAAAAGTTGTTGTTGTTGGTGATAATAAATTGTTAAAAGTTGTATGAAATATTTGTGTGGGAATAAAAACACTTTTTAAAGTTTCTTGTGCCTGATTTACGACCTCCAACATAAATTAAAATAATTTTCCTTTTAAAATTTAGTATTCTTAAGAAAAAAAATACCCAAAAATATTTTAGTACCGAGAATCAAACCCCAAATAAGAACTAGGTAGGCGCTGGGTATAAAGACAAGGAAAATTAAAAAAATCAATCTCCCTTAAAAAAAAATAACCCCTACAAAAATTTAGGTAAGTGTAGAAAAAGGTTTGCTTCTTCACATATATAAAAAAATAAAAAAAATAAAAAGGGGTGTTTTTGTTATATTTAAAATTGAATTTTTCAATACTATATTTTAATTAAAAATTAATCAAATTTTAAAATAATAATTAAAAAGTATAATCTTTTTTCTTTAAAATAAGACGTCAACCAACCCTCTTAGTCAATTAGGACCGAAGATATAAGCAAAACAATATACCTCTGATCTGAAAAGTTCAAAAAATGATACCCTTCATAAAATCCACAATTTTTATTATTTTCTCAGGTCCAATTGGGCCCATTTGAAGCCCATACAGCGATTTTCGTCAAAATCAGAGGGGGTGAGGGTCAAATCCTGCCTGATCTGACGTGGACACACCCATATTCCAAACATGTTACAGAATATATCTACTATTTTTGTCCCGTCCACACCTTCCAATTATTAAAATTTCCTCTACTTTTATAAAATATTTCTTGCGCTTTTTTCATTTAATATACCTAGCCTAATAAAAGAATAATATTTTTGACAATTTTGATGCAAAAATAATATATAATAAATTACCTAAAATTTTTTTTATAAAAACAGTTTTGTAATTCGTGCGTTTCGCGCGCTTGTAATGGCCGACAGGTCAAAGATTGCTTTGTAACAGTAAAAAATCTAAACCTTTCTACTATTAAGCGCAATTTAACAGTTTAAAAAAATAAAACTTTCATAGCAAAATTAGCTACATTAGATTAGAAATTCTGGTGCTACATTAAGCCTCATTCAGAAACCAGAAATTAGTGGAAAAAATTAGTGGTTTTAATTATACTTATAATTAACACAAAACGATCATTCACAATGCGCAAAATTAACATCTAAAATTAAGGAAATTTGCTAAAAGATTGTCCATTCTTCTTAACCTGACATAAACAATATTAATTATAATAAAATAATATTTTTTACAACCATTACAATAATATTTATATAACCTTTCCTTCACTGGCAGATCTTCAAACTTTTCGCTTTTGACATGCTCACATGCGCAAAGCCGCTTTCCAATTATAATTAGTGGTAAAAGTTAGAAGTTTGCCAACTTTTTCCACTAATTGAAAAGTACTACCACTAATTTTTTGGTTGTGAACAACACTGTGTATATTCATAAGACAAACTTTTACGTTAATTGAAACCACTAATTTATACCTCATACGATTAGGGACAAAGTTTTATATTTATGTAGAAAAGATTTTATCCAATGTAAGTAATTGCGCTCTCGGTCCACGAAAATATTGAGCTAAAATTATAATTATAAACTTAAGTTTCTTTAAAACAATTGATCACGAAACGCATTAAATTTAAAAGTAGTAGTGCTCAACATAATACTAGTCTGGCAAGAATTTTTTTTTAAAGGTGCGACTTTTGGTTTGGCACAAATCAACACCGATTTAAAGTTCCCATTTAAAGAACATTTTCCAAAATATTTACAAGCCTCAAATCCTTTTAAACAAACATCAGAAAAAATCAATCAATCAATAAAGATCTACTTTATCCAAACCATTAAATTTATTTAAAAATTATTTAACCTCCCGAGAAAGTTCAAAATCCCAACCACAACATATCGCCCATATGAGTTGTAATAAATGTTTAGCTAAAAAGAGTCTTTTTAGCTAAACATTTATTACAACTTATAGTGGCGGCTGGAGGATTTTGGGGACACCCATATCTCAGTTATTAGTCATGGGACCCACATCAAATTTATATGAGTTTATAATGACATTATATAGACAAGTTCTGAGCAAGCAGAATTTAAATTAAAGTTTGCGAAAAAAAGTTTTTTTTTACATTTTCTCTTAGCGACTAATTTCGTGCCCGAACCTCCTTAACACTGTAGTGCTTTAGCTAACACATCAAACTTGAGTCGGAAAGCGCAGTTAACACATTTTGACTAGCTATAGCTAACTTCAGATACAAAGGTATACGTAAAGGGGCGACTTGAAAGCACCGAGGAGACTTAAAACTCTTTGCAGCGCCTGACCAAAACACAGGCAGTTTTCTAAGGCAGGGGTTCCCAAACTTATTTAATTTGCGGAGCACTTAGAGGTTCATTTATTTTCACGGCGCCCCAAATAATTTTTTTGAAGAAAAAAAACACGGAAATACAAATAAAGCATTCAAAATTTTGTTTTTCTAATTGGAAGGGGTGAAGACGGGAGCCTCGCGACGCCCTTGGGCTCCCTTCACGGCGCCCAAGGGCGCCGCGGCGCACAATTTGGTAACCTCTGCTCTAGGGGTTGAAAATTGAATCTCAAAATATAGCTATATAGCATTTATATATATTTTCCAATAAGCTAACCAAACAGCTTGTCTAGGCATTAATATATAGATGTTTAAAGTTCAGGTAATACTTGGTATTACACACTTCCTTTTATACAGTGACCCCTAAAAATAATGACGTATCTTTTTCTTAAACAGTAAATTATTAGGCATTCATATTCTAACCCCAAAATTTTTTCATGTAAAACTTATCAGTGGGGTAGCATTTTATTTTATTTTTTATAAGCCGGGCTCGAAAATTAAGAATATGAAATTACGTTTATAACTTTATATAGGAAAATTAAAAGGAAGCACACAGAAATAGTTGGTCCAACCTAAAGAAACTGCTTTTCTTAAAAAAAAAAGATTTTTGTAGCGGGACCTATAAAATATTATATTTTACATGATTTTTGTAGGAAATGTAGGGAGGTGAAAATATCACAGCCAAACGTTTGGACACGAAAACTTAAGTTTTGGTCGTAGATTACATTTCAAATTATACAGATTTTATACCATTTTAAATTTTTAATATTTCTTTTCAAAGAAATAATAATTATTTAAAATGATATAAAATCTATACGATTTGGATTTTTTAAATAAAATTTGAATTTGAAAATTTGTCGATAAACTATGGTAAGTAATGAATTGCACCAATTAAATTTATATTATATTTATTGGGGGCGCAAAAAGTTATCTTTTTTTCGCAAACTCATTTAAATTTGGTATAAAATCCATCAGCCGCCATTGCTTAAAACTAGAATGTGCCAGCTTAATATTTTACCCATATTATAATATTCATATACCTGAATAATACTCATATACCTAAATAATACTAAAGTACTTATCATTTATGGCGGATGGTACTTATTGAATCAAAATTAAGTTAAAATTTTGACAAATTATTTCGTAAAATTCGTTTTATAGTTTAAAATGCATGTTTGTGAGAATATATTTTATAAAATATATAAACTATATTTTGTAAAATAATTTATACATTCTCTAAATGATATTTAAACTTTTAAATTAATTTTAAATTAATTTTAGAAAATGATCATTATCAAATCGATTTGTCAAAATATAATGTTTGTTAATCTCACTGATTCAATTGATTTCACTGATTTGTTATTAAATCTATTACTATATACCTACCTCGTGTAAATCCTCGTTTTAACACATTTTGTGTTCAGTTTTCACGCACGAATGTGGGCATGAATTCTCCAATTAATGTTATGGCTCGTAACTTCAACAACATGTTGGGTTTATGTGACATTTACAATTGTTCTTTGAGAGAACTTAGTGGTTTTTGTTTTAGTTGTTTGGGAATTTACATTGTATCATTTTTCTTAGTTTATGTATACAAAGCGTTTTATGGCTACTTTTTCGCTATGACAATTAGTCATGTTTGATTAATTCATTTTTAGAGAGTATATAAATATACTCTCTAAAAATGAATTAATCAAACATGACTAATTGTCATAGCGAAAAAGTAGCCACTAATAATTCTCGTTAATAGCCATTTGTATCCCGAACATTTAGCAGTCAATTTTCATGTAAAATTGTACCCTGAATCCGAAAATGTCGTCAAAAGTTATAAAAGTAAAACAGTTTCTGAGATATAGTCAATTTTCCATATAATATGGAATTGACTTTATCTCAAAAACTGCTCTACTATCATAATTTTTGACGATATTTTCGGTTTCAGGGGACACTATGGTATAAGTGAAAAAGCAGCCATTAATAACTGTAGTAACTAGTCATATAAAAAACCTGTTATTATTATTAACACCTTTATCCATGTACTTCAATTATAATACATGATTTATGTTTTAAAAACTAAATAAAGTATACAACATTAAATTATAAATTATAAAACAAGTTAATACATGTATTATGTAAAAATAAAGAGAAGAATAATGAAGTTATAATAAAACAACAAATTAATAATGAGTGATGAAAATAATAAAATTACTAAAATAAAACAACAAATTATTATAACTACTATTATGGCTTTATATCTATGTATATACCCAGATAGCACAAGAGGTACCCAGGACGTCCATTTCGGGTCCCACATAGGTCCGAACGTCCTAGACCTATATCGGAAGTTTTGGGTACGTCCAGTTTCTGACTTATTTGGGAAAATTATAGCGGATATACTGGGTACGTCCCAGGGACGTATTATTAACTCTTTAAGACGTCAAAATGGAAACGTCACATTTATGACATTTTAATGCGATTCTTTCTTCTCACCGCTGTAACTGTTTGTGTTTGATATAAGAAGCGGCAAAGTAAAATTTAGAGCGTGCTTCATACCAAACGGTCTTAGACCTAGGTAAACGGCTACCCGATACCGACGAGCTCCAAAAGAGGGAAACAGGCCGTCTATCGGTGCCGGTGAAGAGCACGCTTAAATTTAAACAAAAGTGAGACGAAGTAATCGCAATTTCTAAAATAAGCGAATACGAGCAAATTATTAAAATGATTTTAATAAAATCCATTTAACAAATTAATAAAATAAGACTTAATTAAGACGTCATATTGCTGTCTGGGCCTTTGGGAATACCACTCTTCAATTCTGTAAAGCTTGTCCATTAGCCCCCAATAAAGCATTTCAGGATGGCCAGAGGATGTCTTACTTAGGACGTTCTGGGGACCGACGATTTGGTAACATCGGATGTCCCTGGAACGTCCTGGGGAAGGTTCAGGACCTGATTCGGACGTACTCGGAACTTACTAATGTCTGATACAAGATATACTCAGGACGTTTTTAGTACTTCTTTGTGCTATCTGGGTATTTTGCAACCTTAAAACACAAACTATGATTTTGTTAATGGCCGCGCGAAAAAGGAACGACGCCAATTTCTTACTAAAATTACCCATTGCCTTTAAACTAATTATCCCTTGTATGTTTTTTAACAATTATTCTTTTTTTTGCCTTCAATATTAGAAAAATTCTAGTTTTAATGTTCGGATTTTTAAACAAACTAAAACTCCATTTTAGTTTATAGTAATTGTTAACAATGTAAGCATTACCTGGTATTATGTTTCCAGTTAGCAAAATATTGATCTGGTACAAACACTGCCAATTATATAAACACTGTTCGTTTAAATGTAAATAGAGAATTTTTTTTAAGTGAACTGTCGCTAAGAACAATAACTCACCATTTTTTTAACATGTTGCCAGGCTTGCAGGTTCGTACACAGCACATTCCACTTGAACAGAAAATAAACAAAGGTGCAAAGAAGCAGTAATGAAGAGTACACCGTGTATCTGTAGTTGTAAAGAAGGCCTGGTAATCTACGAGTTACAAGCATGTTTAAAAATAGAAAAGAGACTCTTTTAAAATAGTAGAGGTGCTAGAAAACATCGTGCTCGGGAATAATGTTAAACTTTGTCAAGAATTTCTTGGTTACGTTCTACCATATGATTGCACAGTGAAGAAAATTTTAAAAAAATGTTTATTTGACTGTTTTTTTAAATTTTCTGTTGTGGATTGTCTAGAACTATATAAGGAAACAATTCTTCTCGTTTTATACTTACTATAATAGTAGTTTACTTTTGTAAAATTAAACTTCTATTAATAATATCATATTAATATTAATTCTTACAGTAACAGTTACCCCACTCAATTACACATTGGACCAAATATTAAAACACATTTTTTTCATAAAATTGTATTAAATAATTGTTGTATAAGTAGAAACTAAAAATTATTTTGCTGGTATGAATACCTAGCGGTAAATGTACGGTTGGATAGGCTAGCGATCCTCAAAAATCTTTACGAGTAGGCCCCAGACTCTCCCAGCTTATAAAATTCAAACCACAAGCAGTGGTGTAACAGAAACTAAGAGTCCCCCTTCAAGCAAATGTTTTTAGGGGCCCCTCTCTATATCGAGAGCTTTTGAATGGGAGTCGGATATCCGTCAATGTGGGCCCCTCAGCTGCCAACCGTGGTGCGGGGTCTGCGATGGTGTTTGTTACGCTACTGACCACAAGTTAATAAATGACCACAGGTTGATAATTGTAATTTAAGTTGTTAAGTGATAAGTTTATTGTTTTAAGAAAAAACAATTTAATTTTTTAATTTTAAAAAACAGTTTTTAAACAAATCTTCCTATAAAAGAATGTTAAATAAAAAACTAACAAAAATTTCCAGGATTTAAGAATTTATAGGTAAAAGATGATTTTATTTATTAATATTTTTTTATTTACTTTTATTTTAAGAAAAACATGTTTTACGCTATGGTGTAAAACATGTTTTTCTCGAAACAATAAATATCATATTTTTCTCCCGTAGTCTTTAATTGTAAGAGCCTCCTTGACTACCCGAAGGGCCAACCTTGATTTCTCTAGAAATGCTCACCTAAAGAACCGGCAAATAATAATTATTATAAGATCACCTATCCTTTCATCTGTTAGGGAGAGTTTTTAAGATATCTTTACACTATTTTATTTTTGGTTTACGTAATAGGCAGATTATATATTTTGAATGGTGCCATTTGCGTTTAATATCAAAAACTATAGTTTATATATATATTTGGGAATGGTATTTAGGTGCCTGAATATTTTTGATTAATAATTTTGTTTTTCCCACAGTGCGAATTAAAGGGTGTCGTTGCGCATCTGGACGCATAGGGACGCCGGCGCCGTAATCCCAGTGCTTTAAACCGATTCTAGGACATTTGACTTGATTATTAATATACAATCTTTATCGCAAAATATAAATTGTTCAAAGCAGGGCCGGCGCAACCTATAGGCAAACTAGGCAAAAGCCTTGGGCGGCAAAGTCAGGGGGCGGCAAAATCAGGGAGCGGAAAAAATCAATTGGGTTAAAATATAAAAATAAATAAAAATTGGTTGCGACCAAGCTATAAGTTCGAATTTAAAAAATGTAAACACTTCTTAAGAATAATTATTGAATTTACTCAGAGGTTATCTATAAAGATTCTTTAAAGAAATTTCACTGATGTCATTCTGTATTAATTGAGATTAAATTGAACTCCCTCTATAAGTTGGAGCGAGAAGACCCTTACCCCTTCTCAGAAGATGTAAATTATTTACTACAAGTGCGCTATAATAGATGGCGCTACTGGTATTTTTTTTATCGTTTTTAAACATTCCATATGATCTACCAACAAATTCAGAAAACAGCTTTTAAATGTTTAAATATTTAAACTTGTGTTTAATAATATATTTATAAATATTTCAAAACCAACGATAGTTTTGGACATGCGCAATGTTTAAAAAATGGCAGTGATGACATCTATTATCAAAATTCATACCTTAGGTATAAAACCTAAATTGAGGCCTAAATTAATGAAATGACGATGGTAACAAAGACAATCTTTTTTAAGGTAACAAAGTGTCAAATTAATAATAATAATTATTATTGTGATAAAGTTTGTGCGGTTTTTTTGTTCCTTGAATACTTATATAGTGTGTGGTGCAGTAAGTCGTCAATCAACGGTTAAGTTTATAAATCACGAAATTACCAAATAAAAAGTAAGTTTTTGTTTTTAATTACCCATGAATAATAATTAAGATGGTACAAATTTCATTTGAGTGAAATTTTTACCAAAGTTTGTTAAAACGGGGCACTTTACCTACCTATAATAAAAATATCACGATTCATTATTTTTTTCAGATTTCTGCAAAAATATGGCAGACAGGAAAAGACTGTCTGGAAATCAATATCGTAAGAGAAAAGCAGAGAAGGAAAATGCTTTGCATCAACAACAAGGTTCTTTCTTGAAGTATCTGCGTTCTCACACTCCACCTCTCTCTTCAGGTAGTTTGGTTGCAGAATGCAGTGATACTAAGGAAACAATAGAAAATGTGGATTCTGAAAGTAATATTAACGATTCTGATGAAATTCAAGAGAAAGAATGGATGATCCAGACTTCTATAAATTTTAGTGACCCCGCAACTTGGGAAAATTTTGATCATCACCAACGACAAACTCTTGTAGAAAATGGACCAGTCCAAATTGTGGATTTTCCTTTCCCATTAGACAGCAACCGAAGAAAATTTTGTGTAAGTTATTATAAAAAAAAGTTAATTAATGGTAACAATATCAATCAAGAGTGGCTTCAATATTCCATCACTAAAAACGCAGTGTTCTTGTTATTGCTGTAAGCTATTTGGAAAACAAATAAAGACTACTTTAAGTACTACTGGGGTAAATGATTGGAAAAATATTATTGCAATATTAAGCAGCCACGAAAAGAGCAGTGATCACATGACAAATTTTCAAGATTGGAAAGAATTAGAATTTCGGCTTGGCAAAAACAAAACAATAGATTCAGAAAATTTGCGATTGATTAGGCATTAGGTTTGTGTTCTCGGAGCTCAAAATTTACCATTTCGTGGAACACATGAATAAATTTTTAAATCCGATAATGGAAACTTTTTAAAATTTGTAGAATACTTAGCTTTATTTGATCCTGTAATGCATGAACATCTCCGAAAAATCCAGGACAAAGAAACTCATATTCACTACTTGGGAAAAGAAATTCAAAATGAAATGATCAAACTTTTATCCGGTGCAGTACAAAAAAAAATTGTTGCTTGCGTTCGATCTGCCAAGTATTATTCTTTGATTTTAGATTGCACGCCCGACGTAAGCCATACTGAACAGACTATCATAATCCGATTTGTCGATTTAATAGACGAACGGGGTGGATACATTAAGGAACATTTCTTAGGATTTGTTCCTGTTTTGGAAACCACTGGCGCTGGTTTAACTAAGAAAATCTTGGAAGTATTAAAAAAACTTTCCTTACCTTTCGAAAATTTACGTGGTCAAGGTTATGACAACGGAAGCAATATGAAGGTCAAAAATAGCGGAGTTCAGCGAAGAATTTTAGATAAAAATCCACGAGCACTTTTTGTACCTTGCAGCTCCCATTCTTTAAATCTAGTGGTCAATGATGCTGCTAAGTGCTGCTTAGCTGCCACTGCATTTTTTAGTTTGGTCCAATGCCTATACGTTTTTTTTCCTCATCTACTCGTAGATGGGACATTCTGCTTCGTCACGTGCCTT
Source organism: Brassicogethes aeneus (assembly GCA_921294245.1). NCBI lineage: Eukaryota > Metazoa > Arthropoda > Insecta > Coleoptera > Nitidulidae > Brassicogethes > Brassicogethes aeneus. The sequence continues at coordinate 51,129,271 of OV121132.1, read as the reverse complement.
CTTTAACACTTAAACCGATACAAGGTGGGAAAGCCGAATTGACGCATTACGGCCACTTCCCTATCAAATGGAGGCCGTGCACGATGCCCTAACGGATATTTATGAGGATAAAACTCTAACAGGACCTATAGGTAATACAACAAAAATTGAAGATCAAGGATTTGCTAAGAAATTGGCCAATTACAAATTCATTGTTTCTCTTATTGTGTGGTATACTATTTTAAATCAAATAAACGTGACCAGTAAATTACTACAATCCCAAAAAATAGACTAGAACATTTTTAGAAAACCTTCGAAGTGATCAAGAATTTGGCAAAATATTATCAGAAGCAATGGAAATTTGCGATGAATTAAATATTCCAGCCTTATTTCAATTAGAGTCTCAACCAATCCGTTTGAGAAAAAAGAAAACGCAATTTTCCTACGAGACTGAGGATGAGCCTATACAAGACGCAAAGCAACATTTTAAAATTAATTTTTATTTTGCAATTCTCGACACTGCGATATCATCGGTAACTGAAAGATTTACTCAGACAAATCAAATATCATCAATTTTCGGGTTTTTATACAATATCCATGAATTAAAAAATATGACTACTAAGAGTATTTTAAATCATTGTCTTAAACTAGAAGAAATCCTAAAATATAATATTTCCACAGCAAACCCTGGTTTAACAGCAAGATTCTTAACCAAATAAAGAATCGGGATTTTTATTATAAAACAATAAAAGACAATCCCTACAACGACTTTGCTAAACTAAAATACAAAGAAACAAATATTTTAATTCGAAAAGAGATTAGACTGGCAAAAGGCATCTATTACAAGAATAAGTTTGATAACATTCATAACAATACAAGAAAATGTTGGAAGGTGATTAATAATGTCATTACAAATAAATCCAAGGAAAAAATCAATGAAATAACCATCAAACATGGAACTGCAGAGATAACCAATCAAAAGGAAGTTAGTGATCACATTAATAATTTTTTTGCATCTGTAGGAAGGCATCTTAGTAACAAAATACCTCATATACCCCTGGATCTCTCCATTGAAGCCACCAGTAGAAGAGTCTTCAGTTTTTCAACAGTTTCAGTGCAAGATGTGCGCAAGATTATATCAAGCTTGGACCCATCCAAATCAGCTGGCTACGATAACATAGATGTTAAAGCAGTCAAGAAATGTGAATGTGAAGTGTCACCAGTTTTGTGTAAGGTTATCAACCAGTCTCTAAGAAGTGGTTTAGTTCCTGCTGCTATAAAAATCGCAAAAGTAACTCCTCTCTTTAAACAGGGGGATAAAAGTAATGTTAATAACTATCGACCGATATCGGTTTTACCTTTGTTTTCAAAAATTCTAGAGCGCATTGTTAATGAGCAATTAATTAAATATCTTAGCAGCATCAACTTTTTATCCAGGTTCCAATACGGCTTCCGCAAGTCCAGCGACACAAGTCAGGCGGCCATCGATTTGATTACGGACATTCAATTAAACATAGATAAAAAACTAAAATGTGCACTTGTTTCGCTGGACTTGTGCAAGGCGTTCGACACCGTGAATCACAATATATTACTTGAAAAGTTGGAGCTGCTGGGAATAGATACAGGATGGTTTGGGGACTACTTGGGGAACAGGCGTCAGTCGGTGGCAGTTGGTGTCGCCGTGAGTGAACAGATTGGTCTAGATTATGGAGTGCCTCAGGGATCAATTCTGGGTCCCACACTCTTTTTAACATACATTAATTCCCTGACCAGTTTACCGCTCATAGGTAGCATTAGACTGTTCGCTGATGACGCCTCCCTTGTGTACTTCTCAGAATCCTATGATCTCTTAAAGATAGATATTGTGCAAGATTTAAAACTAATATCAAGCTGGCTTAAGTCTCATAAACTTACTTTAAATATACAAAAATCATCTTATATGTTTATAGGTAAAAGAAAACACTTGAATAATCAACCGCTAGGTATTGAAGGTGGTGTCCTCAATTACAGTTCTTGTGTAAAGTTTCTGGGTTTGGAAATTGATGAAACCCTATCATTTTTTAATCATGTTCAAAAAGTTCGACAAAAAATTGCTGGACCCATTGGAATTCTGCACAAACTTAACTACTGCATCCCAAACAAATATTTAAGATCTGTATATTTCTCACTAATTCACTCCCATCTTCAATACCTCACGGCAGTATGGTTTCCCACTTCTAGTAATGTAATAACACCCCTTAAAACCCTTCAAAACAAGGCCATTAAAAACCTGTACTCATTGCCCACAAGATACAGTACCTCAGATTTGTATAAAAATTTTAATATAATGCCAGTCGAAAATATTTATTACTTTCAGGCAACCGCCTTTATTTTTAATAATCTTAACAAAAAAAAACATTCCAATCTAACTCTTACAATCCGAAATAACTTACACGCTCATGATACTCGTAACAACAATTTATTAGATTTGTATCCTTTTACCTCCAATTTTGGAAAATCGTCTATCTTGTATAAAGGAGCCGATAAATATAACGAACTTGTAAAAAAGTATGATTTATTGAATATAAATGTAATAAAAAAACACTTTAGGCCAAGCTAATTTATGTATTGTGTATATGTACAGAATGTATTTGTGTTTTAATAATTAAATAATAGGTGACTATATTTTTTATTGTATTTATATGTATATTTAATTTATATTGTATTTAGGTATATGTATATTTAATTAGAGTTCCCTCTGTAAACCGCATTGTGTTTTTTGGGTTAATAAATGTATTTATTAATTATTATTTATTATTATTATAATATTTCCAAAGATATTGATGCTACGGAACTCTGTGATGAGCTAGAAGTGATTGCTAGACGCATAGAGCCAAAGGCTACACCGCAACAAGTTTTAAATTTTTTGTGTGAGCACAAACTTAAAGAGATTTTGCCCAATTTAATAACAGCATTGCAAATTTTGTTGACGCTTCCTGTGACGGTAGCCAGTGGCGAACGCAGTTTTTCGAAACTAAAATTAATAAAATCCTTTATCAGATCGACAACAAAACAGGATAGACTTGTAGGACTTGCAACCTTATCAATAGAGAAAGATATTGCTCAAACTATAAGTCTAACTGAACTTGTATCTGACTTTTCCAAGTTGAAAGCAAGAAAAAAATTAATGTAAATTTGTAATATAGTAATTCTTAAGTTTAACGCATCTTCATTTATTTATTTAAATTACCTGATATTTTCGAAACTAAAAAACTTAATATATTTTGTCATTACTAGCGCTGATTTGTCCTAAAATATATTTTAATAAGATTATGCAGTTTATGTACTTTAATTAAGTATGAAAAAAGTATAATGAACAAACTTTAAGGGGGGCGGCTCACAGATTTTTTGCCTAGGGCGGCAGGTTCGCTTGCGCCGGCCCTGGTTCAAAGATGTATTATAATATATGCTTCCTTTTTTATTTAAATTTTATTTTTACATTAAACCTAAAGTTTTTTCATTTAACCTTTCAAATACATTTTTCCCGGCAGCAGTTTCCGACAGATTATGTCCACGATCAAAATCCAACACGACGCGTCGCGACGCGTGATAGCCAATTAAAATAATTCAGTGTTTTTTTAGAATTTTTATTATAATCAAGCAAATACTTTTCGTTTTTGATGGCCTGGAAAAATATTTTTTTTGTGTAATGCCAACGCAACTTTAAATTTTGTGCTTTTTTGTCAATTTGGTATTTTTTTGTGTTAATATTTGCTTTTTTTCGTTTACATTTTAAAATTTAATGCAAAAATTTGGTAGAAAAACGAGAAATCGAGCAAAGAAAGATATAATTTAAAATACATTTAAGTTCTTTAAAGTTCTACATATACCTATTATAATAAATATAAAGATGTAAATTTTCAATGTTTTTCTTCAGGCCCGTTCCAGGCATTTTGGGGGCGAAAAATCAAAGAGTCAATCAGTAATTTGTAACGATAAACTTTCTTGCATTTAATACTTAAACATACATAGGATTTAAATAGGCTTAAGTGATACCTCACATGACTCAATGTCCTGCGAAAGGTAGATGAAAATATTAGTATTAATATTTTACCTTATAATATAATACCTAGTATAATATAATACCTAGTATAACTATTTAAACTGTATGATATTTTATTATAATAGTATAATCATCCGATCCGATTGCCCGATTAAAATGACGAAGAGAACCCGAGGAGAATTTGAGTGCAACAACAATCCAAACCATTTTTGTTATGTGTGTGGGATATATGTTATTCAGAAAAACCGACGCAGTATAACTGATTTAATTAAGCGGTCGTACCATCAATATTTTGGAATAGAATTGAACAACTCTAATGAACTTTGGGCATCTAACATTTTATGCAATTTATGTGTAAACCGTCTTTACGAAGGTCGGATGAAATTTATCAAGCCTATGATTTGGAGTGAACCTAGTTGCCATGTCATTGATTGCTATTTTTGCTCAATCACGAAGACAGGCTTTGGTAAACATTTGCGATGGACCTACCCGAACAGATCATCAAATGGCTTTACACTTCCAGTTCACCGCACAGAAGGCATTGACCACCCCACACATCCCGAAGTGGAATTGCCAGAAGAGATTTCATCGTCGTCGCCCTCAGAGTATAGCGAAAGTTACATTGGAAAGACACCAAAGCTATTTGACCAAAATGATCTAAACGATTTGGCTCGTGATTTAAATTTGACGAAGGAAAAAGCAGAACTGCTTGCATCTCGCTTGAAACAACGAAACATGGTAACTGATGAAGTTTGTGTATCAATTTTTCGTCAGAGACATCTGCCATACGCGAAGTATTATAAGATGGAAGACGGCATGTGTTTTTGCCACGATATACCAGGTCTATTCGAGGAGATGGTACAAGAATATGAGCCAAACCAATGGAGATTGTTTATCGACAGCAACAAAGAAAGTCTTTAGGCAGTTCTATTGCACAATGGAAATGAAAAACCATCCATTCCAATCGCTCATGCTACGAACCACGAAAACATGATACCATGAAGAAATTGATGGAGTTCGTCAAATATGAAGACCACAAGTGGAAAATTTTTTGCGATCTTAAGGTTGTCGCTCTTTTATGTGGTCTACAAACTGGGTATACAAAATATTGTTGTTTTTTATGCCTGTGGGATAGTCGCGATCGCAAAAACCATTATATTAAAAAGGACTGGCCGAAAAGAGACTGTGCTATTGCGGGCCAGCACAGCATCAAAAATACTCCCCTGGTAAGTATGGACGATATTATTTTGCCTCCATTACATATAAAACTCGGTCTTATAAAAAACTTTGTCAAAGTACTTGACAAAAATAGTGCATCGTTCACCCATTTAAAAACAGTTTTTCCAAACCAAAGATCAAAGAAGGTGTTTTTGACGGCCCTCAAATAAGAAAACTGTTAAGAGATGAGCATTTTGAAACCTTTTTAACAACTAACGAAAATGCAGCATACCAATCCTTTAAATTACTCGTTTCTAACTTTTTAGGGAATAATATGAGTCCCAATTATGTACAAATCGTAAAAGATTTATTGGAAAATTTTCAAAAAGTTGGAGCAAACACGTGTTTAAAGATACATTTTTTACATTCCCATTTAGATTTCTTCCCCAAAAATCTTGGTAAATTTAGCGATGAGCATGGAGAACGTTTCCACCAACAAATGAAACCAATGGAAAGACGATACCAAGGACACTGGAATGAAGCTATGACTATATTTGGACTCTTCTAAGAGACGGAAATATAGATGATTGTACAAGACAGACCAGATGTCGAAACCACTTTTAATAAATTAACTTACCTAACCACAGAACTGTTTCCTAACTTTATCCTTTATTCTTAAAAAAAAACCTTTAAGTACCTACCAAAACATTAACTTTTTTCAGGTATCTGCTTAATCCGCAAAGGGGCTAAACTGGGTGAATCAAACTGTAACTCAGATTATTATCTAACTTAATTCAATATAAACCGAAGTGCATCTTCAATTTTAAATATTTTGAAAACGAATAGATAGATTTTTAATTTATATGTATTCTCGGGGGAACAAAACCTTTCAAATGAGGTATCACTTGCCTTGTCATGCAATTTAAAATATTAGGGATTGTAACCACTGCATGAAGGGGTGAATCGATTTGTAATTTATTAATTAATGAGCCTATTTAAATCTTTAGACAAGATGACCCCTTCAAAAATAAAAATATACATTTGTTTTCCATTCCTTCCGTAGGAATTGCAGAGGATGCTGCAGAGTGCGTTTTTTACCCTTATCTTTAAAAATGTATATTTATATCCAATTTTTGATTTTGATAACTTGTTTTGTTCGTCTTTTAGTCCTCTATATGGAAAAAAATATTAAAAAAATCGATCTCATGTTTTTTATATGTTTAGACTACATTGAATGTAAAATCATCGTCGGATTTTGACACTTTTTCTACATTATTTTAAGTTCAACTCTAAATTCGCACTAATGGTACTTATTTGTAAAAAATCATTAGGACACAAAATAATGTCCATTTCATTAGCTTTTATTTGTTTTTTTGAATTTAAAAATCGTTAATTGCGTTACAAAGTAATGATCAATAAAGTATGACAACCTCGAGAAAATCGAAACATTTAATTTTCAAAATTTCAAAAAATTATAACAAAAAAACCCTTCCATAGAAAAATTTTTTGTTTTGTTTTTTGTTATCAGGTTATCACGCTGCATCAGAAAAAAATATAAGAACCATAACTTTTTTTGGCTGTTGCTTTTTTACTTTTAAAACTAGTCATTTTTGACTAATTCATTTTTAGAGAGTACGTCACTAAAAACCAGTTATTATATTGTTTAGATTGTTTTTTTTGTTTTCTTTAGAGTATTTTTATCACTGAATAGTTTTTGGGATTTTGTTTGTTTGGTAATAAATATTTTTTTCAATTCCATTTATATATTGCCAGTTTGTCGCAAAATATATATTTTTTAAATTTAAGGGCTTAAAATATTTAATGTATTATATATATAAATATAAAAGGGGCACACCAACCAATGCTGCACGTAGGCTCCAGACACCCCAGGAACGGGCCTGTTTTTCTTTCTGCCTGGTTACTTGAATTAAATATAAATGTATGTATGTTGGTTGCCTATAAAATTCCTAGCTTTAATTGTGGACAAATGTTCAATAGTTTGTGAATATCTACAAATATCTATAAATATATAATAATAATAAGTTGAACAAATCTGGGGGGTGGAGTGACCCCCTTGTCCACTTGCAAATTTTAAAATATCTATAAATATGTAAAATTGAAGTAATTTAAAAAATCGGTAGTGGGTTAAATGCCCCCCTGGCCCCCTAGAAATTTGTAACACATTTTTAGTAGGTACATATTTTTAAATAAAGATCACGATTAAAAAAAATCCCGCCCTAAATTAATATAAAAAAAATCCAATTTAACAACAATTAAAACTTACCTGGCAAAAATAAACTTTATACTCATCGCTAATTCTCAAATTAAATAGAGTGTAAATAAAATATATGTAGAATTTTTTATAATTTTTAAGTAAAATTAATGGTGTAAGTAAGTATAAAACATTCATAATATTACGTTGTATTTGCGTAGTTAAAATTTAGACGCTAATGAATTTATGAAAAGTTTGAATTTTATTAGGTTTAAACAGGTTATATTATGTTAGGTTTGTGTTGTGTTGGTGAAAAAATATCAAAGCAAATTAATCCATATTTTATAAAAAATAATCCAACAATTTAAGTCTATGTACAGTTTTTGGTTGTCAACACAAAACTAGCGTTAAATTTGTGTTGATTGCGGAGCATGTTTTGGTTCAAACCAATAAAAAAAATATTTTGTGTTAAATGAACTGCTACAACTTAAAAGTAACGCTAAATTTAAAACACCCTTTTACATTTATGGAGTTAAACACTAAATCAATGCAAAATCAAAGTTTGACGAATTTGTTAGAGAATAAAAGAAGAGGTAAAGGGAACACCACCGGCAGACCAAAGGCCGAAAAGACCAATGGACCATAAAAGCTACTTCCAAGAGACGAACAGTTCTTATTTAAGGGGTGTTGTGACCCAGGACTACCATAAAGGCTCGAGCTAAGGGAGGCGATACTGGCAGTGTCTCGGTTTGATGGGGTCTTCCTCAAATCGGGAGTCATTGTGGTAAAGGTGACAGAAGGGGCTGGCTGGTAGAGCAGGTCCCTCGACTGAAAAAAGGGGGCCAGACGGGGGCCAGAATGAAGGATCTGGAGTCTCCACAGATTTCACCGGGCTGTCGTCCGGATACCAGGTACAGCCAGAAGGGCAGCGGAGGACCTGAGGAGTTTGGGGAAACCAAACCCAACCTTCAGGATCGATAAAGGAAGGGTGTACTCCGAGTGCAGAGGAGACCCTCATAGGGTGACCTTGGTGCTTGGGCCTAGACAAGGTCACTGTTAAAGTGACCCAACAGGACAAGGTAGCGGAAAAGGGAAAAGGTAATGAGCTTGTTGCAGTTGCAGGCGATTCGCCTCAGGCGAAATTATTTTCTTTTCGATTAACTTGCACCAAACCAGAGCTTTATTGCAATTAGTAAAGAGCCTGGCAGCGATGCATACAAATATAGCCCTAATTCAAGAACCACCCTTCAGGGGGACAGAATTTCGGGCCATAATGAGACAAGGAACTTGTTTAACGCGAACTGTGGAACGGCCTCTAGCGTGAATTGTCGCTCGGGGAGTTTAGGCCATGCTTATCCCACAACTGTCGGGACGGGTGGCTGTAAGGTGGACTGGGCGAAAGGACTGACTAGGTGGTGTGCTCGGCCTACTTCCTCTTTGATGCCGTTGAGCCGTCTACAACATGAGAGGTTGTCAAGTTGGTCGAGTAGTAAGGAACCTTGAGCTGCTGGTGGGGTGTGACGCAAATCAGTGCCGGTTTAACAGGGGTTTTTTGGGGACTATAGCACCGGGCGGTAAATATTTTTGGGGCGGTAACGCGTACCGCCCATAATTTTTTAAAAAAATACTTAATCGTTAGAATTTAGAAAAAAAAATATTGCGACACTGCGTCGGCGGATACAACGGATACAAATGAGAAAAATGTTGTTAGAGTTGAAGCAGCTTCTCCATCAGAAAAACTTGATTTATTGCATGGAAACGGAATAATTTTAACTTTTTGGATAGACGTTTTGCAAAGGGTTAATGAAACCAATAAAGTAGTCCAAAAACAAAATATGGATTTAAGCACAAATGCTCATCTTTTATCATTTTTAGTTGAGAACTTTGATTTTTTACGTGATCATTTTGATCATTACGAGGAAATTAACAGGAAACGAAAATTATGCTCAGAAGCGGATAATCATAAGAAAATTACAATTTGAAGAAAATAATTCAGAGGCAAATTTAAGCAAAAAAGAAACAATGCGAACAATAGGTTTTATTTTAATAATTGACAATCTATAATCCGAAATCATTTGTCGATATCTGGCACAAACAAATTTGAATTTTTGTAATCTAAAAGCATAAATCTTCGTGGAGGATTTGGATTTTTTTCCTAAAAAATGTGTCCAACCTTTCGGAAATAAAAATAGAAACTTCATTGGAATTAGTATAAGTTTTGTACGAAAATAAATTAAAATCTTCATTTCCGAATATTATTATATTTGTCTGCGATTTTTTTTTATAATGGTTTCAAATGCAAGTGGTGAACGATCTTTCTCTACTCTAAAAAGGGTAAAGAACTACCTAAAAAATACAAGTAGGTACCCTGCTAGATGAAATAAATGTAAAGTGTTATAAAACAATTTGATACTTACTATAAAGACTTGAAAACAACCTTTTATTTATTAGTATTAGGATTTCTCAATATTTATTTAAACCAAAGAATAATGTTTTATTTATTTATAACTTTTTATTAGTTTTTTATTAGTTTAATGAAACAAAATATTAAACTTTTATTTTTTAATTAGTTTTTCTTAGTACTTAGTATTGTTTATATAAACCAAAGAATGTTTTAATTTTTAGTTAGTGCTTTTAATTAGTTTTTATAATTTGTTTATAAAGGCTCATTTTATATTTTATAGGATACTAAGTTTACTGTTAGATACCAGCCTAACCAACCTAATCTTCCACTTGACGTGAGAAAGTAAGACTTAAAAATTTAAAAATGTTTTTAAAAAAGTAATATTTTAAAGCATTGGGCGTTGTGTTTGTGCCAGAACCGGGCGGCGAACTAACTTAAACCGGCACTGACGCAAATACACACAAGAGGGGAGAACTGCTCCTAGAGTACTTAGGATCGAAGGGACTGTAGATTCTAAATAGGGGTTGCAGGTTGCAGGCCAACCAAATGCGGTCAGAGAGGAGGTCAATGATGCGGTCAGAGAGGAGGTCAATGATCTCACCTTTGGCTGGAGAGTGTTGGGGGAACCCCCACTCTCAGATCCCAACCGGATCTGCATCAAGATGGGCGGGGAATTAGGACACGCTGGGTGGACCAGGAACCAACGAAAAACAAATTGGACATCCTATAGGAGTTGGTGTCCTTAAGGATACGCTTATAGCAGTCAAAAATGAGAACGAGCTGGATTATGCAGCGGACATATTGCACCGGCGATTCTTACCTCATACGAAACTAACTGCACACCAAGAAGGACGTACGGGAGACGGAACAACATGTGGTGGGTTCAAAGACTCTGGAACCGAACCGGCTACTGATTGGATAGGCACTTTCCTGGGCAAAAAGTTTGGCCTGAAAATAGTACACCAGTGGGATCAAAAAAACATCGGAAGTAGCAAGGCTAGAAAAGATCCTAGCTAGGGGGTTTTCGCAGAGGGGGTTTTCGTGGAGTCTACGGAGTAAGCACTGAGAATCCTCCAAAAGAAGAGTTTAGTGAATTTTTAATAAAGGGCAGCTAACCAAGGATGGCTGGCCGCAAATAGGAGGCGCAGCGTCACGACAGAAGAGAGGCGTAAGGCGTCGCTAATAATCAACAAAAGTAGGCTAAGATGAGCGATCGATACTTTCGAGCCCTTTAAATCACCGGGTCCAGACGGGATCTTCCTGGATCTGACATAGCAGTAACGGGAGGCCCTAATGGGACTGCTGATTAGGAACTTTAGGGCTTGCCTGCTGCTAGGCTATACCCCAGTACCGTGGCAAAAGTGGTCTTCATACCGAAGGAGGGGCGAGGCTGCCACGAGAGAGTGAAGGACTGCAGGCCCATCAGCCTCACGCCTTTTTTTTTTTAAATGATGGTGAGACTGGTGGACTGGTTTTCAGGGAGGAGCCACTAAGAATTCTCCCCTTCAGGGCGGCCAGCAAGCTTATCGGTTGGAAGATCGGCCTAAACGGCCTACATGCAGTTGTATCAAAGATAGAAGAACAAATGAGGAAAAAAGCTATGCGGTGGTGGTGTTTCTGGACATAGCAGAGGCCTTAAATGGAACCAGGGTCATTTGAGAAAAAATGACCTTCCATGGCGTCTCTGTCACAATGATTGAATGGGTCACAAGTATGCTCCGCAAGTGCGGGCTCACAAGTAGATGGAGTGGATCCACGCTCCTTCAGCGTGAGTGTCTGCAGGGAGGCGTATTATAGAACCTGCTGTGGTGCCAAGTGGTTGACCGTCTTCTCAGGAAGCTTATGAGTTTTCGTCATTGCCTATGTGGATGAAACCTGCTCTCGGGATAGACCTGATCAGGTCGAAGACCCTCATGGAAATCATGCAGAGAGCCCTGAGGGAGGTAGAACGCTGATGTCGGTTGGTTGGGCTTTCGGTAAATCCGGAGAAGACCGACATAATGCTGTTCGCCAGGAGATATAAGGTAACCATACCAAAGTGGCTGCTGTTCTTTGGGAAGAAGCTCAAATTTCCAGACTTAGTGAAGTATCTGGGGGTAACCCTGAATAAAAAGCTGAGTTGGAGAGAACACCTCCAATTGCGGCAAAGAAAATGCTTATAGATCTTCTAGACATGCCTAAGCTGGAGATTGACCGGGGTCTTCTAAATAAGGTGGAAAAACGCCTGGAGTTTAGACTTTCCTACAGTGCGACGATCACATGTAGGAGGACTGGACCGAGGGGCAGTCTGGGTGGACCTAAGAGTCAATGAGGATCACAGACCTGTCTGGCGCCTCAGGTGACTCGAAACCTGTTAATATTAATAATGATATTAACCTAATACAAATAGGCCGAAAACCCTTGGTTTTTCAGATACAGGTGTTAAAAGTGTAGTGTTTAAATGGTTTTTGTTTAATATTTTTACTGGATAAAGTTACTCTTGGCAATATAAATGCCTTATCAATTTTGATAACATAATGTAGTAGCCCAAAGTTTTTGACAAAAAAAGATACTCTTCTCCAGTGGCGGATTAAGACCGTCTGAAGCCCGGGGCGGCAAAATAAAATGGGGCCCCTGAGTCTGCTAAGGCTCAGTTTTTCTCTAAAAAAAATTTTTTATAATTTTTAAAAAAAGTTGTTTAATACCATATTAAATTTGTAGATCCTTCGCAAACACGAACTTATGTTTGAACTTGTTAGTAATTTTTTTTTAAATCATGGGGCCCAAGATTGAACTCATAGCATTTATAGATTAAAAACTACAAAGGCGAGAGTTGCTTCACAACAAGAAATTCCAACCCAACAGTGAAAAAAATAGATTTTTAAAAATAATTTTTAAGGTTATTTTACTTGAAAGGGTCCTGAAGGTCCCTTACCACCGAGGACCCCCAGCTCCACTAGCACTAGTTACAGGCCTGGTCCAGACCAGAACGTATCATTAAACTTTGGCTATAACTAGATCCGAGTACCAACTCCTAATTTGCATGCGTTCGGTGGCCCCCAATTGCCTCGTCCTGAATAACAAAATTTGAGCGTTATTCTTAAAGACTTTGGGAGACTTTTCGGTATTTACCCAGGCAACACAGGGTCGTAGAAATCACGTAGAATCGTCGACGAATTGGGTCGAATTTGGTCGAAGTTACATTTCAACCATTTTTCGACGTCTGAAAATTTACCAAAACACGACCAATTATTAACTTAGGTCGATAACCAATAAATGACGTCATTATCACGTGAACAGATGACGAAATTTTTAAGAAAATATGAAAATATAGTGATAATAAGAAACAGTTGGCCCGTTTTAATGGGCCGACAAAAAGTTTTGGAATATTTTTAAAAACAAAAATTATTATTTTTATTTAATTTACGTTATTTCGACGGAGAATCAACGTGCAATATTTTATTAAAATAATTTTAAACATTATTTGGTTTTAAACTAATTAAGATAGATTAATAATTATTGATCAATGGATTTTTTAAAACAAATTCGCGATTTTTAAATCCTTTATCATGTTATCACAAAATAAGAAATTAACATGTTACTGCAGTTGACAATCACAATTTTAATTTTAGTAAAATTATTTATCTACAGTGTTGCCAGATGTTTTATAATTTTATTTTTTAAAATAGTAAATTTTAAATAATAATCGATAATTGTAACATAATTTAATCCGCCGCGTAGTTTTGCTTGTTTTTATACAATTTTTGTTTTGATAATTTTATATAATTTTCTGTAAATTTTATCATTTTGTCAACCCTCTTCGATAATATTAATTTTTACACCTGGCAACCCTGTTTCTCTTTGGCCTTGGGTAAGTTGGCACTACTTACAAAGCGAGGGAACGTTTATTCCTAAAAAACAATATGGTTGATTCAAGCGTCCAACTTTTATAATCTGTGGCATTTATACATAGAACAAACCATTTATACTAATAATACTTTGGCTGTGTCAGGTAGGTCAATTTTTGTTTGTTTATTAATGTTTTATTACTCAGTAAAATTCCGTAACGAAGTCATAACACCTAAATGAAGTACCTACATAAGCTCCTAAAATATTGACCTGTCATCTGTCTTAAAATTTAATGTGTTTGATTTTATAATAAATGTTTTGAGCAACTTAAAACATGTTTTATTAATTATTAAACCAAAAGCCCTTTATGCACTGGTAAAAATAATTATTTATTCTAATATCCGATATTTTTATGCCAGATATATGCCAGACATATGTATGTGCTACCTGGGATTTGTTTCTGCAAAGATTAACTAACAAATTTTTTTTTTGATATTCTACTTGTTTACATACATTTATTTTGATTATTAATTATTTACTAAATATATATCTACTATAGTAGTAAATATATACTATATATAGTAGGGTTTACCTATTTATTTCTTAAAATTTAAAAGTACAACTAAAAATTTTTTGTTTTTTTAATTTTGACAAAATCACATTTCGCATTGAAATATCTGATATCAGTATCGGTAATTATTTTTATGTGTATGACCAAATCATATATTATTCAAGAAATATTACGTGATTATTCACGTCAAATTACGTAAATAATTACGTAATATTACGTGATTTTACACGTGAAATCGCTGTGACATATTGTCGTCAATTTTACGACGATAAGACGTGTCTAAGTTGGTGACTTCGACGTCACCGTAGACGTAAATTAAACGTGATATTCACGTCACTGTGTTGCCTGGGTTAGGGGTCCCTACACCGGGGGCCTGAAGCTGGAAAACCCGATTTTACATAATTATTATGTTTTGTAGTATATTATAATTATCCGTAACCAAAATACAATTTAACTCGTAGGCCATGGAAAATGTAGTCGTTTAATTTAAATAATAATAATAATTTAATGTAACTGATAAATAAGGAAAACAATTTAACGCAAACGAGGAACCTATTTCGAAAATAAATAAAAACGAAGTAACGAACTCAAGCTAATTAATAAGTTTTATTAAACTGAGCAAATCGTCACAAAACAAAGAAAACTTTAAAACTAACAAACACCAAAGCGAAACAAAAAGGTTGCCATTTTGTATACTGCAAAGACAAGCGCGCCGAGTTACACCACATTTTAAGATCATAAAATTTAAAATTGTCTGTTTTCTCTAATATCATTGGCATTGGCATTATTAATCCTAAAGGATTACAAAGTTGTAATTAATCCCCCTCGTTTATGTTTTATTAGTCCCGTATATTATACTCTTCATAGCTCTCCATAAATAAAAATCCATAACAGAAAGGTCTGGCACACTTGGCCGCCAGAGTATGGAATCAGTTCGCCCAATCTTCTGAAATTTTGGTCTCCATGTTATTACTGTTAAACTTTATACTGCTAGAGGTCTTTACTGTTTTTGAACACCTTGAAAATTTCCATGATCGGACAAGTTTCTGTTGATATCGGCAAAAAATTGTCTGTTCTAAAATCGCCGTTGGTCCGGCAGCTCTGGAATTGCGATTGCAAAAGCCATAGAAGAAGTGCATATCTCAAGTTCTCTGTTCGTCAGGGGAGGGGTTTTAGTGGGTAAGAATCCGACATTATCCTCTGGGTGTCTTATGAAAGATTTCCCCTCCCTTACAAAAAAAACTGATCAGCTTAGCTATTTTAACCGGTTAACTAAATTAGCTTAGCTAAGCTAGATTAACCGGTTAAGCCGAAATCATAGCGAAGTAGAAATATTACAATAGATAATACTATTACCTACTATAACCAAAATACTATTACCTAATATAACCATAAAATCTTCAAATATTTTCTATGGCCTACCACCAATTAATATTGTATTTCGAATCGAAATTTTCGATTACAGATATACCTACTACAACAGAGCTGGGTAATTATTTAAAACCAATTTTACATAAAAACGAGGCACAAAAGATCCATGGGACAAGAGTATTATTTGTCAAAATTGATCAAAACTTCTACACAAAACAGTTAGGGCAATATTCTTAGCTTCCCTCAGTTTAATATGCATTGAATATCGCTAAGAGTATTTTTATCTTTTTAAGTACAATTCTTTATCCTTGGACGTTTAAAAAAAATCAAACAGCACTACACTTTTAACACCCCTTTATCTGGAACCATAGGTTTTTCGGCTAAGGTTAAATGAAGTTTTTTTAATATTTCCGGATCTAGAATTCGATATTTTGCAGGATAATTTTGGGACACCTGGTATATAAACCATTATTTTTATTAATGCATATTAAGGAAAGGTCCTTTATGGTATAAAAATAATGTACACATTTTACTTTTATGATTCTTCGTAAAAAACATAAATAGACGAAGCTTCTCTGAAAATTTCAGACCTCTATCATCAAAACCCTTAAAGAAATGCGATTTTCAACATTTAAAGAATTTTTTAATTCAAAACATTGAAAATTGCTGGTAGCGACCTCTAAAACTTGTTTCGATTTTGCTCAAATTTTAAATAAAATTCTTTTAAACACCCTACACCATACG
The DNA here is from genome assembly GCA_921294245.1 of Brassicogethes aeneus. Classification (NCBI taxonomy): domain Eukaryota; kingdom Metazoa; phylum Arthropoda; class Insecta; order Coleoptera; family Nitidulidae; genus Brassicogethes; species Brassicogethes aeneus. The sequence goes on along the minus strand of OV121132.1, from coordinate 51,112,962 downwards.
AAACGGGCTAATATTTTAAAAACATAATTTTGTAGAATTCGAGCTGCATTTATTTTTTAAGTAAACGCATTAAATAAAGATTTATGGGTACCAAAAACATGTTTTTAAGTTAAAAATTAATACATAATCTATTAATCTATTAGATTTAAAAATAGCAACAATTTCTGTTACCTATAGGCATGCCTGCAGGCAGACGGAGGAAATGTATGAATATAAAGTACAGTACCTACCTAGGTAAGCTCTAAATTTATTGTGTGTCTTTCACGCATTAAGCTCGCACCAAGAATGTTTAAATGTTTCAATTTAAGTCAGTGATGGAGATTAAATTCTAGAGCAGGCCAGACAGTGTGCGTGTTTGATTGCTCCGGCACATTGTACACTCGTGCAATAACTTTTACGTCTCTCTACATCCAGATTGCAGAAACACGTATGCTGTACGAACTCATATTTTGCAGCGGCCCACACGTTAAGGGTGGGACTGGTCTTTCTGCTGGTAAGAGCTAAATGTTAGTGTTGAAAAATTTTGGTCACTTATTGTCTGATTTATAGATCATAGGAGTTACGGTTTGAGAGTAATTAACGTTTTTTTTTTAATTAAATTGCAGAAGAACAAGAAAATATTTTGACATTTATTTTGACGGATCAATTTTAAATTAGCTTTTTAACCAATTTGGTCAAAACATATTTAATTAATTTAATTAGACAAATTTAAACCGATAAAAACAAAAACTTTCAATTTTCTTTTTGAAAAGTTTTTTAACGGATCCGACCCATTTTAAAGGTACAAAATTTGAGACTGTCCCGAAGTAACTTTTCCCAAATTTCAGTTTTCTATAAACCTACAAAATTGGACGGAAAAATCGAAAAAAATTGAAAAGGAGGTCTCCTGGACGAAAAGGGGTAAACATTTCGACTTTCTACTTTTATCGGTTTTCTTTTTTTTTTGTAAAAAATTCCTAGCTTTTTAATGAAATATTCAATTTTTATTATAAGTAACGGAAGACCTTCAAAAAGTTTTCTTTTAAATTTGGTATTTCATTTTTGCGAAAGGGTTACTTTTTGTTTAAATACAATTAAATAATAAAGCGATTGTAAGTAATTTTTTAAAATAATTGAGGTTGTCAAATTAACGCCAATTTTGCCATATATTCTGAAAAAATATATTATATGTTTGTTTTTGTTACATAAACAAAAAACATCCACAGTAGCCCAGGCCAGAGATATTATGATATCTTTTACCCAGGCATATTGCGACGTTGCCAATGCTTCGAAAAAAAATTCCAAAATAGGGAACACAAATGCAAGTTCTAGTGGAAAATAAAATCAACAAACAAGTTCAAGTGAAAAACAAGAAATTAAACAAGAACCAGCCGAAATCAAAACGAATTGTAGGATCTAATCAGAAAAGTAAAGTGGCAAATTTTAAAAGCGTTCCTAGAAGGGTCATTATCCACCTAGGACATGTCCTTACAAAGACTTTTTTAGAAGATATCAAGACACATGTTACTGAAACTTTTAAAAGACATAATTTTGAAATAGAACCTTGTCCTGTCAGGGATGATACAAAAAGTATCTCTTTTAAAATAGCTGCAGGCTTTTCAATACTAGAAAATTTATACGCCAGTGTATATGCCAAGATGCAATGCAATATAAATATATAAAGTATCAAAAATAAATTAAACCAACTTAATTACAACTTACTTACCTCATAAAAAATAGCTTGAATACAATAAACTGGCCAGCAATATTATATGATAGACCGTGTGATGAATCATTTAAAATCTTCTTTAATAATCTTACACGAATACTGGATAAATTGCACCTCTGCCGTGCTTAGTGAAAACGCCGTAACCAACAATTTTGCGATTTTTGGTTTACGGCATTTTCTACTAGAATCCTGCGTCTATCCCCGGTACTCAAAAACCGTATCGGTTTTTTGAGTACCGGGGATAGACGCAGGATGAATTGTTCTAGTAGAAAATGCCGTAAACCAAAAATCGCAAAATTGTTGGTTACGGCGTTTTCATTAAGCACGGCAGACCTGTAAAAATAAAAGTCATTCATAAAAAACCCATTCAAATAAACTGGGTCTCACAAGAATTAAATGAAATGAAGATTCAAAGTACAAAAAACACAAGAAGCTTTAAGTACTTATAAAATTATGGATATTAACAAGATTATAGATAGTAGAAGAGAAAAAAATTAAAACCTTGTATAAAACTGTGATAACAAACAAAAATGATTTGGAATAATAATAATAATAATAATAATAATAATAATAATAATAATAATTATTAACATTGAAATACTTTTAATGTGTTATTTTTCAATGTGGGTGAAAAAATATGCCAAGGAAACAAATCAAGCCCTAACCCAACTACAAAGTTACACTAAAAATGAGCATACATACTTGTTTTTTTAAACCATTGACATATAATGAAGTATAATTAAAAAAATAAAAGCCACACAAAGGATATCTATGGCATGGTAACTTTTTTATAAAAAATATATCAGATCAGGTGTTCTGACAGAAATAATAAATAAAAGTTTAATGGAGGGAATTTTTACAAAACTTTTAAAAGACGCTAAAGTAATCCCAGTTTTTAAAAAGGGCAGTGATAATGAACCAAACAATTACAAACCGATATCAATACTACCGGCTTTCTCAAAAATCTTTTAAAATGTCATTAAAACTAGATTAGTAAACTTTATGGAAAATTTTGGTATATTTGGGAATCAGAAAGAGGAAAGTACGACATCAGCCCTAATAGACATGCTGACTAAGTTATATCAAGCAGATGATGAAAATAAAAAAATGAGCTAATATCATGTGACCTGTCAAAAGCTTTTGACTCAGTTAACCATGGTATATTACTCGGTAAACTTGAGTATTATAGGAAACCCACTAAAACTGATAAAGTCCTACCTAGAAGAGCGACATCAAATGGTGTACTGAAATGAAAAAAATCAGATAATGTAAAATTAAAACATGTAATTCATCAGGGATTCATACTGGGCCCAATTTAATATAAATGACTTACTATTAAAAGATGGAAAAGTTAATACTTACCTCTACGTGGATGATACCAGTTTCCTTATTCATGATAGGACTGAAAAACAACGAACTAAATATCCTTAACAAAAGTGAAGAATGGTTTACTTAAAACACACTACAAATAAACAAGGAAAAAACTCAAATACATCGGAGAAAATGTGAATGTTAACCTTAAATTTTTAGGCATAGTAATAGATAGACACTTACCTAGACTAGACATGTTGAAATGACTGAAAAAAGTTTTCTAAAGCATTTTTACAATTCACACGATGAAACAAATTTGAACACCACAAATTGCCAAGGCAGCCTACTACGCGAATTGCCATAGCATCCTGTCGTATGGTATTCTTCTATTAATGGGGCCCGTCACCAGCAGCTAAAAACTTATTTCTGCTACAGAAAATAGACTTAAGGGTTCTGTGCAACCTAAAACAAATCAAAAGCTGTGGACAGTATTTAAGGAGGGTAAATGAATAAAAATACTGTACTATATATATAAAATACGTTAAAACTAATTTTCATAAATTCACACAAAATGGGCATCACAAAATAATCACCAGAAACAAAAATAAATTAATTATACCTCCACATTCAAAAAGAGGACCCAGCAAGGCGAAGTCTACTGGGGGCGACAATATTTAATCTCCCAGATGCTTGGAGCCAGCAGCCAGAAAGAAGACTTTTTAATCTGTTAAAATACCACTTATTGAATAATTCATTTTACACCATTAACGAGTTTATGGAACTACCTATTTATACATAATTTGTCTATAGCTACATATTTTATTTATACTTATTGTATACTTTATTTATTATACCTTACCTGACAGTTTATGTAATTTTTGATGAAATAAATTTATTATTCAATTCTATTCTATAAGTATACTTATTTCTCAGGAAGACACCTGTCTGAATTAGGTAATCCAGTATTAATAACTAGATACAGATACTGATACACTCTTTATTGCATTAACGAGTTACAGATATATTTACCTATACGTACCTATATATGTATACACTTACACAAAAATGTATATTAGTATTAGTATTACAGTTATATTAACTAGATTAGGGTAAATAATTCGTTATGCACGCAGACACATGTGTACATATATTTTTTTTTGAAGCAGGGGAAACCTTTTATATGCTGGGCGTGGAAGTCTTCTTCCACTTAAGTAGGTATACCCACTAAAACCCCTGCTACGATTTTCAACTATCTCATTTCGTCCCTTCCCTTGCTCTCTGTTATGACTCGAACCACAGTATAGCTTCGGTTCCAGGCTTCTTCGGATGTCACGAGATCGCTTATTAGGCTGTCAATGTTAAAGGGATTGTCTGCTTCGTTAGAGGACCTAATTCTAGTGCGGGCAGCATCATCTTCCGCTCCGCAGTACACGCATTTGTCCGTGTCGGCCCTTGTATAGAGCGTCAGAACTTTTAAATGAGATAAAAAAATAACTACATGTTATAATCCCGTAATCTATATTTTATTTTGAAGAACGATCGATGACATTATGTTTTAAATATAATATCGTTTAAATGTCCCCCTCGACTTTGCCTGACTGAATGCATTATGAAGGCCTAATTTCTACTATTCTTTTACAAATATCGCGTGGTATACTTTGAATAGTGCGTTTAATGTTTCGTTTAAGGTCGAGAATTGTTCGTGGCTTATTTTTGTAAACCTGAGATTTCACATGATCCTTTAGATGCACAAAAGTTGACTTATTTGCCAGTAAACCAGTTTTTTCTTAAACGATAAACCTTATATTTCTCGCAACTTGCAAAATGTTTGGCAAACCGAACATGCATTTTGATGGTAAATACGAATTATTTCTAAGCGCTGTTACAATTGTTATCTGTCCATATTAATTTGACACAATGTACTGAACACATGTGTTGTCAAGATTTGACATTTACATTCCAGAGCAGCCTTATTTTTAGGGTTAAAGTAATGACACTCAAAATGGAAAACCCTTTAGATACTTTCTGAAGCTTCCATGCCCTAATAGGGCTTGCGTCAGAAAGTAGTCTACTTCGCCATATGGCCTGTCGAGCCATGCCTTGATATTCGGGATTAGGCGGTATGTCCACCGAACGCGTGTACTTCGGGTCCGTTTGTCCTGCCACCTGGTCATAAGGTTGTTTCTCGCGGTCAAAGCATCAACACTTCTCCCGATGCTCGAGTATCAGGAATTCTATTGGTGGAACTCCTGATATGACCCCCGCAGCGTCCGCCGATATGGTTCGATATGTTCTGCATATTCTGACAGGAGTTTGCGATTTTCGGTGACTAAATCCCAGGCTGGGGCTGCGTAAAGCATCTGGGAATGAACCACGCACGACATAACTTCTTGGATGACCTCGGTCCGCCGATGTTTGGCATGAGGCTTGAAATAGCTGTTATTGTCTTTTCCACTTTTTGTATTACTTGGGTGACGTGTACTGAAAATGTTAGCTTCCTATCAAGCCACACTCCCAGATACTTTAAGGCTCTGAATGGATACACTGGTGTGCCCTGAACATTGCAGATATCTTTCGTTTTGTTGTAAGAAGGGCTGCCTCAGTCTTTTCTGGGGCAAGTTGGAGTTTCGTACCCTCCATCCAGTTGGAGGCACGTAGGAGTGCGGTGTTTGCTATGTTCATTAAAGTCTCCTCTCCTTTAGCTGCTACTACCATGGCTACATCATCGGCAAATCATATGAGGGTCACTCCATCGGGTTGTTTTAATCTTAGGAGTCCATCACATAGAATGTTCCATAGAGTCGGACCTAGTACTGACCCTAGCGGAACGACACTATTTACCTCTCTTACCCTTGTGGCACTTTCTGTTTCCAGAATAATTTTACTCTGCGACATGTAGTAGACTCTCTTCTATTCCTCGATTTCGGAGAGTATCGAGGATGATTTGCCAGGACGCGCTGTTGAAAGCGTTTTTTACGTCCAACGTAATCACAGCGCAAAGCCTTCTATGTTGGGGTGCATAATTCGCAGCTTCTCTTGCGATTCCACGCAACCGAACTGTTTGGCTGCTAGTCCACCAGTGCTTTCTATTTCGTTTTTCAATCTTATTAGGATTAGCTGCTCATACAATTTCCCTTCCACATCTAGGAGGCATATGGGCCTATACGAAGCTGGATGGTCTAGCGAAATAGCAAGAGTTTGGCTTGTTTCCAGTCTTCCGGGAATATACCATGGCGCGCTAGCTTGTTGTACGTCTTTAGTACGTGTGTAGGTTTGATGCGGACAACTTCTTTAAGGACCTCCGCAGGTATGTATCCTGGGCCAGGTGTCTTTTTCGGTTTTAGTTTATTGCATGCGTTTTGCAGCTTTTCTGATGTGAAGTTCAGAAAGACTGCTGTTCTATAACAGTTAAAGTTGACTATAGTCAACCTATAGGTCGTGCTCAGGAAAGAGGTGGCTAACCACATCTTCCATCATTTGCATGTGCATTTGGGGTCTAGGGGGAAAGCCAATCGTTTGTTTCATCACGATTTTATAGCCGTCCCCCCAGATATCACAGACATTCTTCCAGCATCTTCTTTTTGCCGCCTTTATGCTGTCGTGCAGAGCTTTTTTCATTGCTTTGTATTCGTCCCATAGGTATTGAATTACTGCCGGGGGTTTCTTCTTGCGTTTCTTGTACATTCCCTTCTTTTCTTTAAATATTTGCTGCGCAGTTTGGCAATTTTATGAGACCACCAGTATACGGGTGGCCTTTTTGTATTATATTTTCTCTTTGGTAGAGTTCTATTACAGATCTCCTTGAGGGTTTTAGAGAGATCTTGAAGTGGTTCGCCATTTTCATGAGCCAGAATCGTTGAGTACTTCCTCCAGCTTTTGCTTGTCTAGTTTTTTTGCTTGCCAGCCTTTATTTTGGGTTGTACACGTTTTTTTCTTCTATTTTATTCTACTACCACAAAAGTTATATAATTATGATCACTCAAGGTTTCCTTATTGGTCACTTCCCATTGTGATTGTTTGTCATGGATTCCGTTCTTATTGTGAGATCGAGTATGGAGGAGGAGTTGTTTCTTTGGAAAGTTGGTGCGTATCCAACGTTTCAGCACGTTAAGTCATTTTGCGCCATCCATTCTGTTACAAAATGCCCTCTCGCATCTTTAAAATGCATGCCCCATTCGAGAGACTATTATGGCTTTTTCCTTGTTTCTTTTAATTTTCATTCCAATTACGAAAAGTAATTCTTCGAAATCTTGTAGCTCTCCATTGGGGGATGAGTAACAGTTGAACAAAGTAAAGGAAGCTGTCTGGATGTAGGTAAAGCCAGTTCCACGACCCTGTCCCCTGATTTCTATGCGTTGATCCATGACTTTTATGGCAGTGTCTATCTCTTCGTCAAATATGCAATATTTTCTGTTTTTGGGGTTAGTCGTAAACAAACGCTTGGTATTGGGAAATTTAGTCAACATGCAGCGTTACACAGGAGAACAACGCGCTTTTTGTGTGCGCGAGTTTTATAAAAATAGCAATTCTTGCACTCTCGTTCGACGTTTGTTTAGACGCCATTACAATTTACACGACATTTAACAATGCCCAGGCATTAATTTAATTAGGGCATGGGTTCGTAAGTTTGAAGAGACTGGTTCAACGACAAATAAACGCATAACCAACCGTTTAAGAACAATAAGAAGCCCTGAAAACATTGAGATGGTGAGAACGTCTGTGCGGCAGGAACCAAACTTGTCGGTTCGCAGGCGTTATGTCGACATGATACGTGATTTTTTTACACCTGCTCTTCAAGAATTTGAAGAATTTGACCAAGAAAGCTGGTTTCAACAAGACGGACCCACAAGTCACACTTCAAATCGATCTTTACCCGTTGTTCAGGCGTTTTTTCCTGAAAAACTGATTTTCCGAAGAGGTGACATAAATTGGCCCCCCAGAAGCCCGGATTTGACTCCATGCGACTTCTTTTTAAAGGGATATCTTAAAAGTCGAGTTTATCGTAACCACCCTGCCAATTTGGAGGACTTGAAGCACAATATTCGGGCAGAAATGAAAGCCATAAGTGAGCAAACTTTTCGGAGCGTGATTGCAAATTTTAGAGCTCGACTTCAAGAGTATCAGGAAAAAAATGGGCAACATTTGGACAATATAATTTAAAACAAATAAATTTCCCAAGTTTTTTCTTTAGTTTAATAAAAAATTTGTCAAACGTGATCGATTGGTTTTTTTTAATTTTAAATTCAAAAAGTGTATATATGTTCGTAAATATTATATATATTTTAGCATTTATTAATGACACAAACGGCGCCTCATATTTTAAACTTTAAACATTTACTTAATACGGTCCTTTTTTTACTTATTAGAAACTTTTTTTATTGTGCTTATTGGTTTCTGAAAATTGAGGTGCCGGAACTGTTACTCCGGAATATTTGACAATTTAAAAACTTTAATTTTTATTTAATTTCAAATTTTATTTTGCAAAACAAGAAGGTACAAAAATGTATTAAAGTAATAAAAGCAGCAAAAAATCACAGTTTTCTGATTGTTAACTTTCGTAATATTTTTTTATGCAATTTTTTATAAACCTATATTTTCATAAATCTAAACCTAAATTATGGTTTATCTGCAAAATATCATAATTTATGAGAATTTAAAACTAAAAATTACAAGGCATTTATAATGGTATGGGCATGCACAATGCGCATTGCACATGTTGTCTTATACATTTTAAACCCCAAGGAAATAGTTTAAAAGCAAACCAACGCGTTGCAACGTATAAAAATATAACTCGAATGCATTTTGTCTTCAAGCTTTACTATTATGTTATGATGCTTTATGACAAGAACAAATGGTAAATGATTTATGTCTCAATTTAAAATATAAATTGCATTCTATAAATTTCCTTATTTAGTTTTAACACAATAGTGCTTTATTACACAAAAAGGACACGTTTTTCAAGTCCCCGGGGCATGGGGGCCCACAAAAATAAATTTTTGTCTTTAGATTGGGCAACCAATACCGATATTTTAGTGTAACACCAAGGTTTGCTTCACTTTTATTAGTATCAGTTAATATCGAATGTCCACCATTGGTCAGTCCATGCCTACTTTAAAAGGCATATTCCTTATATAGGACAATCCATATCGATAGTCTTTTGGAAGCGTTAAATGTTTGACAACAATACCTTTGTGGAAGGTACTAACCAGTCCATTGTTCCCAAATTGCAATTTAATGTTTATTTACATCACAAAAATAAATTTAAGTTTGTGGAAGTTTTGTGCCACATTGTATTAATTTATAATGTAAATTAAAAAAAAATAGTTGTGGAGACACTAATGCTCGCCGGGTATCGATTTATGTACCGTTCGCATATTATTATAGAAAATTTACAAACATATATATAATAATAATAATATATATTTATTTTCTGTAGACAATAGGTGTATAGAAAACGTCAGGTGGATAAGATATAAAAATAGTTAAAATTTAAAATCTAAAACAGTTTAAAGTACACAAGCAATAAAAATATATACCTAAACGCAAAATAAAAATTACATACAAGAATATATACAACTAATGCTAATTACCTAAAAACTCATTTATGCTATAAAAACAATTAAATAACAAAAACGACTTTAAAAGAGATTTAAATTTAAAAACTGTTTCAACATTTCTAATATCCTCTGGAAGCCTGTTAAAAATGGTTATACCCAAACTATTGGGAGATTTTTTTTTATATTTATTCTATCAAATGGTACTCTTAAATTATTCCTCATACGAGTGTTAAAACTATGAATATCGGAATTTTAAAAAAAATTATTCTTGTTTAAAAATAAATATACCCCCAATTAAAAAATTACAACACATGGCAATGGCAGTATGCTATACTGCTTAAAAAGAGACTTGCATGAGTAGCTTTGCGGTACCCCGGCAATACATCGTACAATTCTTTTCTGACTTATAAATACATTACAAATACATTAAAAACAATTAGTAGAAGATCCCCAAAAGCATATTCCATAAGAAAGTCGGGAACTAACTTGGGCATGATATAAATTCAATAAGTGTTCAAGTGTTAAGATTGACCTTAGATTTTTAAAAAGGTAAACAATCGAACTTAATTTTGTTATTAGAAAGTCACAGTGACTTTTCCAGGTTAACTTTTCATCAATTATGACTCCCAAAAATTTAACGTTAGTCTCTCTTCTTATGTTTCGCCCATCTATTTCCAAATACAAATCAAGAGAATCTGTTCTACCATGCCCCTGGTTGTGAAACCTAATAAAATGGTTTTCTCAGTAATTAAATATAAAGAATTGTTATTGAACCATATGTACAATCTTTGCAGGTTGTCATTGCATTCTTTTTCAAGGATATTATTATTTTTATGAGATACAATTAATGATGTGTCATCTGCATAAAAAGTTGTTATGCAGTTATCTTTTAAATGAAACTCTAGATCATTAATATAGAGAGTAAACAACACAGGGCCAAGAATTGAACCCTGTGGCACCCCTATATTAACTTTTAAAGATTCTGAAACTATATTTGATAACATTTTGTTATATTATGTTCAACTCGGCGTGATCCAGTTTTTAGGGGTTGGTAATTTGTAGGTCTAGATTGATGTTTTTGACAGCTTTTGGTAATGTCTTACGAAAAAAAAATGTAAATAACCCTGATTTAAAGAAGCTATTTTTAATTAAACAACACTTAGGTAATAATAACGTTTTATAAGTAGCTCAGATGGGCTTCCACTCTGAGACTCCACATTGGCCAATCCATGTTGATTTAATCCTAATAATGCAAAGCGCGCACGCTTCTCGCTGCATCTCACCTCCGTTAACGACCGTTCGGGTAATATTGTATCCTTCAGTAATAGTTCTATTTTATCCTTCATGTGCTGTGCATCGCTCCATGAAAAAGTCTGGAAATAGTTGACTTTGACCCAGGAGGGATAAAATCTGGTTTCCGGTATATAAATATACCGGTATTTCTCGACAATATCGCAAGCTTTGACCTTTCAGCGAGGTATTTTGTGATTTGTGCAATCGATTTAGTGGATGTTTCAAGATTTGAAATTCCACATGTCCGTGGGAGGATGGCTTCGAGAAGCTCATGGACTTGTAACTGAGCCTAATTGGGTCTCGAAAGAGAGATTAAAAAGTATATATACTTAAGAGAATAAAAAGTATATATACTTAAGTATATATACTATGATCACTTCTTCTATAGAAGAAGTGATCAGTAATCTGTGTTGCTAGATCGCCCGTATGTGTCCCATCAAGCTCATATTTGATTTTCACTAGATTTGACTCCTTTCCACCAGATCCGAAAACAACTAAATATTATGGGATTGCGTATACAGGTCTATCATATTTTTTCGCTACATAGGCCAAAAGTTCGATACAATTTGAATTTGGGAGGGGGTTTACAAAAGCATTGCATTGCTCGAGCGCATGGCGAGCACAGTTTCGGCGAGTCAGAATCACTTTAAAATCGTAAGAGGGTATGGCAATGAAAGATAATTCGCAAAGACAATGCGGCATAGTGATTATTATTTGGTTTTCAAATTTTTTTAAATCCTATCATAATTGATTCTACCTATTTAATACGTGTAATAAGTTATTATGTATTATAAAAATGTTATTTGCATTTAACTAAAAATGTGTTCTATTAAAACAATTGAGTATGAGTATGAGTTTAAGGAACGTATAGCTGGCCCCATCAGCATCATCATACACTAGTCTCCCGGAGATATTTTCCCCTTTCGGTTTTCCTACTGGCGGCTAGCCGTACCGATTCCACTTTGATTCCTCGATCCCCGCATGCGCGGTAGTGTTCTGTCACTTTTATTATTTTGAGATTAGAAATACGTTATACATTCGTACACATTGTGCATTCGTTTATAATCAAAGATTTGATTATATTATACGATATAAATATAAATATTTTCGTTTAATACAGTACAAAGCTGTTTTGTGGTACAAAGTCATAATGGAATATAAATGTTGTGCCTGCCAAAAACAGTTTTCCAACAATTCGAATTTAAGAAAGCATGTTAAAAAATTTCACAGTGGTAAGTTTATTTAAAAAATATTTCGCAGACATGCTTCAAACGTCACACACTGTAAACTGGTATTATTTTCAAAACAAAAGGAATTATTCAATAAGCTCGGTAGCTCCGATGGAAGAGCGAGAGATGCGAGAGATACCAGGTTCGATTCTTGGCGCCTACAACTTTTTTTTTTATTTTTATTTATATAGCGAAAAGGATTATTATTTAATTTTACATTAATATTCATTTTACTACAGTTATATAATATAATATGTAATTATATGAATATTCCTTCGTTGAAAAATTGGGCGGGGGGGGGGGCAATGGGGCGGGGTCGGTTGGGTCGGGTTGTTGAGTTTGGATTGGTTTCGAAGCTTCGCAAGAAGTAATTTTATACTTAGATTATTATAATAAACCCTACATGAAATGTCCGCGTGAAGATTGTCGATAACAATAAAAGTGACAGAACACTACCGCGCATGCGGGGATCGAGGAATCAAAGTGGAATCGGTACGGCTAGCCGCCAGTGGTTTTCCTACTGTAATGGTTCCGTAAAAAATACTCCTTTATAAATTTATTAGAATACATGTTTATAATTATATTTTATTTTTCTAATTTTAAAATAGGATTAAGTTATAAAATTTTGTTTTAAGGCAAATAACATTACAAATTTAGGTAGAAAATTTGTCAAGCAAACAAAAGAGGAATGCGCTGAGCTTGAGAAAGAGTACATGTCAGTGGCGGCTCGTCAGGGTAGGCCGCGCCTCACCCTTAAAATGAAGGAACGAACGACTTTTTGTATTTAGATTTTTGCCAATTACAAGTGTATTTTTACAACAGTTCTACCTAATAAAAAGTAAAAAACCAATCAATCATAATAAGCGCAAATAAAAATCCAGGCGCAAAGCGCGTCAAGGTAACGTGCATCGTTGAGAGTCGCTAAGACAGAGGCGAAATTTTCACAGCCTCGGAAGCTCCCATTTACCTCTAGAAAGCGAAATTGACTCACCAACAAAAATATCGCCGGTAGTTCGCGAATAAATACCGTCACGCCGTGATACCGTAGATTCAGTCGTAGATGAGGCGAAATTTAGTTAGCTTGGCTTGTTCTGATTGGTGGTTTTATCACATGACCGATAATAATCGCTTGTGGAGGTCCGTCTATGGTGGGATGCCAGTGTTCTCTTAGCGTTTGTAGAGTAGGTACGTTATTGTTTTGATTCAGATTAAATTATTTAAAACTTTTGGCTGATCTTTTATAGTTTTTGTCTCGATTAGTAAAATTTCTTATTTAATTATTGTAGGGACACACTAAGGTAGATTTAGCAGTTTTTATTAATCAAATTTTATATTTTGAAATAATAGATTGCATAATTCTTCAATTAGAGACGCGGTTTGAAAATTTAGAATTACTTTCACTGCAGACCCACAATTTTACGACCAAATTATAGATAAATTTGCAAACTTAAAAGATAGACGTATAGATTTAATTTACAAAAAGTAGCTATAGTATTTTATATTTTTTAATACTTAGGTAGGGGTTGACTTTTTAGTTTTATTTTTTGATTAATTTATTTATTTTTAACTTTTTTAAGAATATATTTTTAAGTTTTAAGATTAAAACTAGTCTTTGATGTGATATTTTGTTTGTTTTGTTTTTTAGAGTTTATTTTTTATTTACAATGGTTTAGTAGGGCTATCGGCGATGACCTCCATTTTAAAAAAGGTCAACGCGTCGCAGAATAATACCTCCCGGGTGACGTGGAAATTTATTTGTATTTAGACAAAATTAACCTTATGTAGCCTAACCCTCCTGTACACCCACGAGCCGCCACTGGTACATGTGGCCAACTAATTAGGCGAGGAATTTCCACCAGAGGTAAACGAAGAGGGTTTTTGGAAAGGAAAAATGAGATGCATTTTAAACTTGGTCCGGTACAGATCGTTTTCTTTGGTAAAATTGTAAAATCAAGTTATTGTTCTAAAATCTAAAAGTGTATTCTACAAGGTTAGTTCTAAATATTTAATCTATCTAAAGGTGTAGTAAAATTAACTAAACGTAATATTGTGCATTTTTAAATTGTTAATATTATTATTATATGATTATTTCTATCACAATCCACACAACAAGGTCTGTTCAATCTTCTTAAAATACGAACGAAAATCGGTACGGTTATCAAATTTATATGAGTTTATAATGACATTATATAGACAAGTTCTGCGCAAGCAGAATTTAAATTAAAGTTTGCGAAAAAAAGTTAGTTTTTAAGTGCAACCCCCAGCCTCCTGCCCCTCCAAATTAAGATAATTCTAATTAAAGTGGTACAATATTTAATTCACTGAAGTTTATCGACATATTTCAAATTTTATTAAAAAAATTCAAGAATTACAGGTTTTATACCATTTATAATTTTTATTATTTCTTTTACTAAATTTGCCTAATTTTGTGATTTTTAACATGCGCGAATAAATATCGAACAGACCTTGTTGTGTGGATTGTGATTTCTATTATGAGTATATTTATCCTTTACTATTACGTTTAGCTGTATTTTACGTTATTTTTTAACCCTTTTCTTTTAGCTATTACCACCCCTATTTTCGCTTTTATCATTATCACTATAATTTTAATAATTTGCTATGCTCAATGCTTGTACCTACTGCTCAAATGTAACCTTGTATTTTGTTTGTGCTTAACCCAACAATTTGTACCTTTTCTATAACGTGGTTAAGCATTGTTTTATGGTCAGTCCAAATTTATTGATGTATTGCGAAATTACTCGGTGCTTAAACAGGAGTGCTGACCGTTATTGTCCAACTTTGAGTACTCTTTGTTTGCGTGCGTGGGCCTTTGTTGTATGAACTAATATTTTTCTCCCGTGAGGGGGACAGGTTGTCCTAGATTCTCTAGGGCTGTATCGCTTTTCCCCGACCTCTCAACTAAAATAGGCAGGTTGCCTCCCTTTTGTGGACCTCGTTACATTCTGGGCATAGCCGGCTAACTAAGACCAATAATCTTCAGTTTTAAATCTTTGTTAAATGCAGTATTGAGCCATATCGCCAATACATTAACTTGCGTAATTTTTAAATTTTACTTACAATGCCTGACCGCGTATTCCTTTGTTACTTCATAGCCGACCAGGGTTTTTTCTCAGGCTCTTTTTCCCTGGCCGAACCCTCCTAAGAGCCACCCCATGCTTAATTGTAAACGTTAACGTAAATTAAATTGGGGTAAACTAAGCCACTGTATTTTATTTCTTATAAACCTAGTACTCCCACGTATCCAATGCATTTAATAAAGCAAGTAAGTAAACACAGCGTAGAGGTCCAAATTTGGGTAAGACGATCACGATCACAAAATATTTAATTTATCAATTTTTCATAAAACTTCTTTTAAACGAACCGGGGGTAAAGAGAAATCTTTACACTATAGTGTAACGTAGGTATCCCATAACTGCACATCATTATCTGTGTTTGATGGATACGACGTTTGGTCACTGCACGAAAACCTCTTCTTGTCTTCAGTACCGAAATATTGCCATTGTTCGTAATGCCGCTCTGCCTTCGTGGCGAATGCAATTGATCATACCACAAGTAGTGACTTCAAAGAAGATTCAGCCATATGAATATTCATTCATAATATGTTGCCAGTCGTTTTACTTGCTGAAAATAGGAAAACGATGCACACAATTTATTTACCCCACTGTAAGTTTGTCTAAGAGATTTATATAAACTTTATGGAGATGGCCACATTGATTGACTGTTTAATTTGTGTGTGTTCTTTTAAAACAATTTAAAATAAAAAGATTCTAACAAAATAAAAATATTTCTAAAAATTAAAAACTGAAACATTCAAAATTCCAGTGGCGGCTCGTGACTTTTAACGGCCAAACAGTAGGGTCATTCTTTATTTTTTTTGTTTTACCTACATATAATATAATATGTTCCTATGAAAATACTACATTATAGGCCAGGTGAATAAAGCACTTATGATCGCCGAGCATATATGCAAAAGTTTATTAATTGCCTCGCAATTAATAAACTTTCTGCACCGAATTTTATATAATTTTTTTTTCAAGCATTTAATTAAATAATTTCTTAATATTTTCACATAGTATTGGGCGAATTAATGTGAACATAGGAATTTCTATATTATTTTAACTTCGAACACTCCTGTGGCAATTTTGACCGGTTTTTCTTGACATCCATATCCCATCTGCATTAAGTAATTGCTAATGTCAGTCATTTTGCCGGTTATTGCGACTAATTTACACTAGGATAACACTAGGGTAACCCTAGTGTAACACTAGGGTAACCCTTCTAGACTGGCCTGTAAACTCACCGGACATTGATCCTATTGAGAATTTGTGGGCTATAAGTAAGGACAGGTTGCTTAAAATTATACAACAAAAACTAAGATGATTGAGGCTGTCATTCAGGTATGGTTTCGAGATGACAAAATAAAGGAAAATTGCAAAACAATGATTAATTCTATGCCAAAACGAGTTTTTTTCATTTAAAATCTCACGTCAACTTTTGAGTTTAAAAAATTTGCATTCTAATTCAAATTTGTTTTAAAAAAAATTAATAATTTTTTTACATGTTGTCGTCAAAGAAAGTTTAATGGCTAAAATCTCACGTAAGGGATAGGGGGGGTCTACCACATCTAGGGTTGTGCCTGGTCAATTGACCGAGATTTTTACCCATTTTGACAGGAGATATTTTGACCATGTCAAAATCGGTCAAAAACTTTTAATTCAACCGCGCGCGGCGGCGGCGCTACTAAGTGGAAAATATCAAAAGTATTAAAAAAATGTTCGGTAGTGTACCATGGTGCAATCATAATAATGCTTTTTAAATAGTGTTCTGGGTCATTTTTGTAAGAGAGTAAAGACAATGGCGAGGGTGGGTTCAGTTCGAGGATGATGTGCCGTTATCTACACATGCTAGCACTGTGTTTTCGGTCACAGTATGTCTAACGACGTTTCGGTACAATCTCCTGTACCATCTTCAGGTCTAATCTACTGGGCTGCTGTTGCTGCTCTGCTGCGAGCTAGACGTGAATGTTCTTAAAAACAATGATATTATGAATGTTTTTTTTGTACCTCAGAATTGTTTCTTTATTTTTTGTTACTTCAATAAATATACGGTTCTATTTAAAATTAAGTAATTTTACTCAGGCCTTCATTTCTTTAGAAAAAACTAAGGAATTTGACCGGTGCTTAGTCAATTGACCGGTCAATTGACTAGTCAATTTTGACCGGTCAAAATCCCAACCCTAACCACATCTCACCAAATCTCATCAAGGGGAAGGGGGGTTTAAATTATCAAAAAAATGCCTCCCTTTCAGTCTGAAATGTTTATGCTCGTGCCATAACAGCTGTAGAGATTTTGATTGGTAGTCGGCTGGCCGAGCCTGGCGATTTGGCAAATTTAATAGGAGTATAGTGTCTATTTTTAACCTGTGTCATCGCTAAAAAATAGGAGTAGATATATTTATTTTGTTTATTTATAGTGCAAAACGTCTTTTGGACATTTTAGTGCAATTTAACCCAACATAATTTTTGCCTTTTTTCGACTTTTTTTTTAATCTATAATGCCTTAACCTTTCCTAAAATGGGTAAATACTTGCCTAAAATAGAAAACAGTAGTTTTAGTATTTTATGACTACACGCAACAAAATATTAAGCAGACACACCGAAGCCCCGGCCATCGCTCCACTTACCAAAATAAAAAAACACACCGATTCCAATACCAGAGCTTTGCTTGTATTTTTTGTGAGATAAGCTATGGTGTTAGGTATACTATGATCAGAGAAATGGCCCCGGCGCGTCGCGACGTGGCAAATTTGTAAATTGTCAATTCACTTGGTGATCTACACGTCGGAAAGCGTTGCGTCGTGAGAAAAACTTGATTTTATAAAAGCTGTTGAAAGTTAAGTCCTCTACAACTTTGCCATCTAAATGTCCCACTAGAGTCGCCACCCTAATTAAATTTCCCACTTCTAATAGGAATCGGGTACTCTTTTTTGTTTGTTTCTCTATACATACAAGAAGAAAAAGGTAATACAAAAAAATTTCAGTTGTTTTTAAGTTACCTATATTATGTTTTTTTAAATGGAATTTTATTTTGTAGTTTTAATGTTTTAAAAATGGTTTCGTTTAAAAATAAAATGTGAAAAATTGTAAATATTGTTGAAAAATAAAAAATTGTAAATATTAATAAATAAAGATGACCAATGTTGTCCATTCCCCTTTTCATAGTTTAAGGCCGTTAGGGATTTGAAATTAATAATATTATTATTATAATTTAATATTCATGGAAAAATATATTTTTTTTTATTTACAACTCTTTATAGGTATATAATCATAATCATGTATAATCATAAAACATATTATATTTGTATATTATACGAGTACCTATACATAGGTAATTTAATTAATTCTATTATTAGATACAAGTAGTTTCAATTTTCTTTTGCAATAGCATGCGATTTTTAGATAAGAGAGCCAGTCTGACGCAATGAGCTCTGTGTTTTCGTATTCTAAAAGTAGCGCCGGATAAAATGTTTATCTGTAGTCATGACGACGCCTCGGCGCCGTTGCGCTTTTGATTTTCTGGCGTTGCGACGCGTCGATGGGATAACCTGTACGGTAGTGGGAAAGACACGTTGCGGCGCGTCTTGCCTAATCACTTTGTAGAAAGCATGTGATTAAGTATAAGAATTTATCGTGATGCGCAAAACTACAATAATAATAAAACCAATCGGACCGTCAGTTTTAAAATAGATGCACCAAGATGCGTGGGGATGTAAGAGTAGTGGGGTGCCGCACGCTGCCAGTCTGTGACGCTTGAATCGTCCATACGACCTTGTGTCGCCCTTGCCGGTTGAGTGTGGTGATAGTGCTCGTACTTTGTGGACGCTCGAGCGTCTTTATCCGACGCTGGCGTCTTGGCGCTTTTAAAAAACATATCGTCAACACATTTATAAGATACAGGTTAGTGGAAAATACGTTATTTCGCAATTAATTTATTTATAAGTGGCCGTAATATTCGTTGTCATAGGTCAAGACTAAAATAATTGACTTGGGATTAAATGACCCAATATTGTTTTAGTTATATTTATAATGATTTGTAGTTTATTGACACATTGGTTAACTAGTCCCTGTAATTTTAGAACAAAATATTTTACCTACTACCTACTACCTACTTAATAAATACTACTTAAGTTTGAATAATATATGTATACCTACCTAAACCTAATACGGGTATATTCTTCAAAACAAATTAAATTGTACTGCAATACATATAAAAATATATATATTTTAGATATTAAAAATTAGTTAATTTGGGTTTTTATGATATTTTTTATTATGTTTATGTTTGGATTATAATTATAAATAATTGCAAAAATGCGTTTTTTCTTAGATACTTAAACCTTCATAATGAAGGCTTCATTATTGAATGTTTATCACAAAATAAAATTAAAGGGAAATGTAATAATATTTTAAAATAACAAACCACCAAATGAAAAAGTTGATTATAGCGAAGCGTTTGCTATATCTGCTATGGATATGCACATGATACTTATGTAGTATCATCATTGAGCAAGATTGTATCATGATATGCATAATATGCATATGTATTATGTATTTAATATGCATATGTATTATGTATTTGGCGGGACTTAAATCTTTACTATTCAGTACCAAAACAATGTATTTTTATATTTTATTATTAGTAATTATAAAAATACTATATTATAAAAAACAATATTTACGAATTTAAATGTTTGCGTATCGAAAAAAACGGATAAGAGCAAAATAGTCATTTTTTAAAATCATCGAACGCAAATTACCACAACAAAATTTATAAAAATGTATGTACCTAGGTACTATTTACTATTTAATTTTAGTATCAATATGTAATTCGTTTGAGCTCAATAGTTTACCTAAATTAAACTCAATAATTTTTAATAATAAATAAATTCAGAAAATATAGTTTTATATGAATATTTCATAACAGTATAAGGCATATATCGATATATAAACTGTGTCTAAAAATCTTTCCCAATGCCTATTCAAGGTACGTATATAAGCAGGTAGGTGTAGTGTTTATCACGTGCTGACCAACTGATCCAATTGAATTTTGGTTTCATCCCCAGGGATAAACATATTTTTATAATTAATGCGCATTTTTTATATCTTATTATTGTTGTCTATGGTAAGTAAAAATTCTGGAGAATATCCTATTTTAAATGCGTGTAGCATGAAGATTAATACATACATACAAATATGCTTAAGGATTAGTTTATTGCTATTAGTTTTATCAGGCCCGGCTCCAGACATTTTGGTACCCCGTGCAAAAATATTTTTGCCGCCCCTCATAGTTACCTACATTTTAGTGCCCATTAATTAGGTACAATTTCTAAAAAAAAAAACTACTTAAATAATATCGTCCCCTTGATGCTACAATTGGATATCTGAAAAAACACATTTGTAAATAAAATATTCTAAAATTGGTATGTAAGTATTTAGTAGAACTGGATTCGTAAAATTTCGAGTTATCCAGTTTTAGCATTAAGGGGAAAATAAAATTAACAAAAAAGTTTAAAAAATTATTATTTAATAACAAATAAATAAAATATCATCGCATTCTAAAAAAACAGTAATATATTCTAATAATAATTATTTTATCTAACATTATAAAACTGACCAGTAGTAAAAATAAGAAAAATCTGTTTAAATTAAAATTAAATTGGAAATATCTAATTTAGAACCTATATCGTATTGTATTGACTATTTCCCTTGTCTTAATTTACACCAATCACAAACGCGCAATTTTGAATTACAAATGGTTTCTAGGTGAAAAAACTGTGTGACAGCACTTGTCAGCAGTTTTTTCGAGTTTCCCCGCGGCAAAACTTGACAGCTGTTGTCACCAAAAATTGCAATTTATATTTTAATTGTTAACTGTTACTCATGAAATAGTCTTGTCAAATACCATTCGGGCATCTAATTTTTCCTGTGAAAAAAAAAGTAAAAACACAATAATATTTTTTAACAAAATGCATTCGTGCAGGTGCAAAAATCCTTCTCTTCGACTCGGATTTTTGTTGCCACCAGCACTCATGCTTCTTGTTAAAATATTACTTAGCAACGTGTTTTTTCGATTTTTTTTTGGAAAAATTAAATGCCCTTATGATATTACTTACGAATAACTTTTTGCCACCTTTCGATTTTGCCGCCCTTCGAATTTTGCCGCCTCGTGCAGGGGCACGGCTGCACGTACCCTAGAGCCGGCCCTGAGTTTTATCTAAATCCATTTTTTTAAGATTAAATAACAAAAATTATTTTGATAACAATTATTATTTTTTATTAAAAATTTTGTTTGCGACTTTTACATATTTAAAATTATAAAGGTTTCATATGATTTTTGTATAAACTGATAGTATATTCTTACTTAATTTTATTTTCATTCAACCTTTTTATCACAATTTCATTATTTTGCTTTTGTTTTAATTAGCAATTATTAAGAAATCCCAAACCAAGAATTTACTTTCTTATCAAACAGTGTTTGACTCAAACACATATGTATTTACCGAACCAAAAACATATTTCAAGAGGATTTTATAAATCGATTTTCAACTAAATGAATCATTATTTGGACTTGCGGATTATGTTAGGTACCTACGTCATATAAGTTCCTGGGTTAAATATGTATTATATCAGCGTCATTAATTTTCATCTATGATTTCTATCTCTTAAAAATGCATCTTGGGTAGATACTTACCTGTAAATGTAAATGATTAGCCTGGATGTTGCTGATTTCCTCCCTACATACGAGTAAATTTAAAGAAAAATAATTTAAGAACAGGCAAACGTAAACTTGGAGAATAAATAATTTGTTATTAAATTTATCATTTTTAATTACTTTGTTTATAACATATATACATAAATAAAAATATGACTAAATTTAAGGTAATCTGTAGAGTTTTTATTGTTTGTTTCAAAATTGAAATCAAAACAAATGTGAAATATGAAATGATATAAAAATACATTTTATTAATATAATATATTCATATATTATTAAGGAGATTTTTTTTTAAATCATTATAATTGATAATTTAGTTTCCCTTAAATTTATTTGTGTTTAATGAAATTATGTCAACACGTTTGTTAAAATTTGATAGGCTGTTTAACTAGTTTATCCAAACCTCTGTTAAATTACACAGCCATATATGTATACAAACATAAAAGATTTCATGTGCCAAAGAGGGGTTGCTAAAACCAAATCACTTTTTTTCTAGGGGTGCAAAAATTTCTTAAATTCAGATTTTTTTAAATGTGATTGACTCCCTTCCAAAAAGCATAAAAATTAAAAAATCTTATAATTGTCAGCCTTTTATCCCAAGTGTACCTGAAAATATTCCACACTTTTTTTCAATCCTAAAAACTAACCCCTAAATACTTCATAAATTCATTTCTCTCTTTCTTGAGGCATTAAAAAAAGTTTTCTTGTATGTGTATGTTGTGAGACGTCTACTGAATATCAAGTCCAAATGTATTTACAATATTTACAATATTTACAGCTATTACATTTTCACAGAATATTTTACAATACAGTGCCATGTGGTAAAAGTATGACTGTTAGACCACATGCGGTCAGTCATTGCTTTGGCACACTGGTACTAAATATAATAGGTAAAATATATGTGTGTATTTAAGTGTTCTGCTAATATTTTTGTGGTTAATATAGACTATCCCATATCGCATGGCATGCTTTGGTTGTGTATAACTAATTGAATTTTAAAGATTTAATTGAGATTATATTATTGTTTTATTATGATATTACTGAATATATAAAGAATAACGCGGGCCGGCTGGAGAAAGCCGAACGCTTATGCCTCGGCATGCCGTATTCTGGAAGAGTTTGGTTAGAAAATGGCCAAACGGTACCGTGATCACATAACGCGGGCCATAAGCAGGCCGACTGGGGGCAAGCCGAAACGCCGGTCCACCGCCTATGTTGAGCGGTGGCTGTGTGTTTGGGACTTACTGGAATACGACAAAGCGGTTTACATGGGCGCAGAGAGATTAAATCATATTTTGTTTATCTCCCCTTAGGGGTGGTACCTATTTGGGTAAAAGGATAAAGATTTGTGAAGCGTCGTAGCTAGGGGCAGGCGGGCGGCTGCCAGGGGCGCAGTCCTTTGAGGGGCGCAGACTCACAGCATGCGGGCCGCTGAAGCATAGGCACAAAATTAAAACATGATGCTGATTCATATAAAAAAACTTGCACTTGATTACGATAGGGGGCCCCACAGATTATGAACTGCGCCCCTAGCTTAATACACAGCATTTGTACCGAACCCTAAATAAAAGATTAAAAAAACATTACACACAAATCGAAATTTTGTCATTATCATTGGCGTTTTTTCACTCTTCGCCACTCCGCCACTCTCCGCTTTGGTCGGCTGGCCAACTTGGTCGGTGACAGATTCATTGTTACCACCATGGAGCCTACACAAGGAGTCCGAACTGCATGTAAACAAGAATCTTCCTAAGTTAAGTAGGCGCTGGTGTCCCGTTTATTCTGAAACAGTTGACTAATTTGTACCGAAACGCTACCAAAAGAGCAGACGTCAGGACGCATCAACAATCAGCGCCGCTGGTGGTGAAAAAAAAGACTTAATTTGTGCAATTTAGAGGGCAGGTTTTGTCAATTTTCCCTATTAAGTTCGGGCTCCTTGTGTAGGCTCCATGGTTACCACATTTACATAAAGTCATCGGCCGGTATTGCAGTTGCCGTTGCTATCAATAATAAGATATGAATTTATTTGTAATAGATCAACATTTGTTAGTGTCAAATTGTATTGTGTTGGTTTGGCAATAAAATATAGTTATTTAAATAAAACATTATATGTTTAAGATACAGTTTTATTTGTTAAACGATACATAAAACGTACTTACAATTGAGGAAGTCCATTCCAAAACTCGGCTTATCCACTATTTAATAAAAATGAGTTAGTGGTGTCTGTACATTTAACATGTATCCCCATATACCCTGAAAAGTTCATAATATTCTAAAACTCACCTTATTCCATCCAACTTGCCTTATTGCCTATTGGTTATATCAGGCAGAAGTCGGCATATACGTATGTAATTTTAAATTATTTTAAATTCGAGCCATACCTTTTTAATCAAAGTATATAAATGTTTTACTTTTGCCTATATATTTCGTTTAAAGTATTATGTTGGCCTGATATGCGTTAGTATACTCACGTTTAAGGTTTTTGAGATACTTATATAGTAATGGTTGACAATAATAAAGTTTCAATTATAGAACGCTTAAAGATAAAAACTTTTTTAAAATGGAATATTTTTTAAAGAGAAAAAAAGTTTTGCCACATTGTATTAAGTCCATTTGACAATAAAAAACAGTTTTTTCTAAAATAAAGTATTTTTGTAAGACAAAAATTTAAAAAAATATTTTGTCCCAGGAATCACAACCTGCGTGGCCTGGTCACTAAAAATTCCACACTGGTTGTTGTTTAAATTAAACAAAATTTGCTCAGCAAATCATATTTTTTCTTTCTCTTTCTATAAAATAAGTCTTGGAGGCGCAACATTCAAATCTTGCCAGGGGCGTTCATGACCCCAGCTACAACGCTGGATTGATGTAATCATACATACAATACAATAGGTACAGCACAAAACATAGACATGAGAAATTGTTTTTTGCGATCTCCAAAGTAACGGTTTACGACGTAAGTTATTTTTAAGACGTCTTTAAGATATCTAATGTTACAAAACACACCGTCTTTAAGATGTTCTTTTAACGGCATTATTAAGTCGTTAAACGTCGCTAAACGTCGTTAAGACGTCTTTCAGACATCTTTTTAAGATCTTCAGACGTTCAGGCATAATACAGACATACAAAAGACATCTTCAAGACGTTGTGTGCTATCTGGGAATATAAGCTTGAACGAATAGTATATTCTGTAACAAGTTTCGAATATGCAATTTAAAATGTGTTTCAGACTATACTTTTTCTACGTTTTCAAAAAAAAAAACCGTAACAGGTTTGGAATGCTGCATAA
This sequence comes from Brassicogethes aeneus, assembly GCA_921294245.1. Classification (NCBI taxonomy): domain Eukaryota; kingdom Metazoa; phylum Arthropoda; class Insecta; order Coleoptera; family Nitidulidae; genus Brassicogethes; species Brassicogethes aeneus. Next base: position 51,087,783 of record OV121132.1, on the reverse strand, counting down.
TATTATTTTACTTAGTAAAAACATGAAGAAATTGGAAGAAATAAAAAACTTTTTTAAAATGAAGAACGCGTCTTATGAAAATTTAAACCACTTGCACTTTCTTAGCCTCCTTACTTCAATTGTCCACTAGGCGCCAATGTACTTTAGGTTGTTTTTAGGATTGAAAAAAAGAGGGGTATATTCGCAGGTAACACACGGAGTAAAATGCTGACAATCATCAGTTTTTAAAACATCTGAATTTAAAACGCGTGCGCGTAATTCTGTTCAAGCACGCCTAAAGCTCTACAATTGTCGCAGGACATAAGCTTACGCAAAGCACCCAGCTGACAAAAGATCCTTGCTCCATCGCCACGTCCCGGGGTACTTTGCGCAAGCTTATGTTCTGTGATCGGACCCCTGCGACATTTGTAGACCCATCTTAAGCCGGGTCTACAATTGTCGCAGGTCGCAGATCGCAGAAGCGACGCACTATGGTCAAAAAGCAGTCTATTGACTGCAGACCAATATTTTATCATAATGTAACAACATATTTCTCCTGTAAGCATATAGGTTAAAACCTCCCCTTTGACAAGTTTTTCCTTGATGAACAAACGCATGTCGTTTTTTATTGCACAGTTATTTTTAAAAGATAATTAAACATTAAAAATTAAATACTTTTTTTAAACCAGATTCTTTTATTATTAAATTTATTTTTTTAAATGTGTTTAAATCGTTAAATATATACCTAAAGGTATACCTATTCCTTTCATCTTAAGCCTGATGCTAACCAAATGGTAAAATTAGCATGAATGCCATTCAATATGCCTCATTGTAAAAAGTAAAAAAAATGAATCTGCAATAAATAAAAATACTTCAATTCAAGTTTCAATGTTTAAGCTAATGGTTATGGATTCTATAAATAAATCCGTTAATTCAATTTTTTTATATACATCTAAATATTTAAAATAACTTGCGTATTTTGCACTGACCGTACCTCAATCCTGGAATAACTATGACCGTGAAAATGTTATATGAATAGATGTGTTTTCACAATGCATTTGAAATACCCACTCAATTTTTAGGCATGTTATAATTTATAACGTTAATTTTTGTTATCCGTTTTTTGTGGTTACTTATAATTGTAGTTTAATTTATTCTAATGTTTTCCTTACATATAAGTGTTATCCAAACATGTTATTAAGCAAATTCATGATTTAATTAAAACGTTTAAAATGTAGGTTAGAAGCTATAGGTTAACATATTAATTTTTATTGCATCTCTTTGGAAAAAATAAATTAACTAATCGACATAGAGTTATTTCCGACTTATTGTCTGAACTAAGACATACATACGCTCAAGTAAAGTTGCCATTGCATCTATTGTCAACACTACTTCTAGCATGTCGATGATGTCATCGCGCAAAAAGTCAAACGCAAACATTCGTGGCGACGACTGTACGCGCATTAGAAGTTATACTTTTTTGGTGTAATTAAAAAAATATTCCACATGCAAATAATTAGTACGAAAAAGATAAAAATGAAGAAATACCTATGGTAAATACAATTAATAAAAGTTTGAATAAAAAACATAATTTTGTAAAATGGAATTTTTTTTACATATTTTGTAAATTTTGAATTTTTTTAAATTATGGAAACTTTATAAATATTAATAGAACTTTTTAATAATTTCAGTAATTTAGATAAAATTTGGAAAATAGTCTAAATTTTGGATATTTCCAATTTCATTATTGGGCAATTCCATGATTACTGACGGGACAAACAAAAACAAGACAAAATGTTTTATGAAAATTTTTAAAGATATGAAATACTTATTTTATAATAGGTACAACACATCTTCAAAAATTTTCATAAAACATTTTGTTTTTTTTGCTTGACCCGTCAGTAATCACGGAATCGCCCTGTTATAATTCATAGTGAAAATAAATTTTAGGCCTAATGTAAATATAATAGTAAGGTTTTCTTTTTTAATTAGAATTGTGCATAAAACTGATATCTCGTCAGCAAGATCTTGCCTAAAAATATCTAAAAATTATTTATTAGTTTACGTTATTTCCAAATTGTTGCATATGGTAAAAAAATTCTAAATGATCAATATGTTCTTAAGTAAGAACTTTTGCTCCAAAGCGTCTTTAGCATTGCCAATAAAAAAAAGCTATTTTATTTTTTACTTTTGATCTTCTATGGGTTCGTCTTTAGCTTCGTAAGCAAACTGATGAAATATTCTATCATCTGATGACAGAATAAACACTCGTGGCGACATCTCTGTTTTTAATATCTAACAAATTTTGGACCGATCCAACCTTACTTTCTGCCAATTAAATTATTTTTCTATGGTATTTCTTGGAAACGTAGAAAAAGTATAGTCTGAAACACGTTTGGAATTGCATATTCCGCTCTCGTGAAACCGTCAAACTAGCCTTCGGCTCGTGTGACAAACTCTTCACTCGAGCGGAATATGCTGAATTCCAAACTTGTTACAGAATATACTATTAACATTGACTTATTAATAATGTTATGGTTAGATCTGTTTTTTCCGCCCCACTATTTTTACGCCCTGCTTGCCTCCCCAGAGCGGGCCCTGCTGATAAGTAGGGCTACTCTCTCAAAATTCTACTATTTGAATTAGTACCTACCAGCATTGTTTACTACGTTTTTACTTTTAAATAGTAATTTTTTACTACTTAAGTAAGTAGTTACAGTTTGACTAATTTAAGATAAGGCATCATCTTTGACTGTTTCTGAGAGTAAAAATTTACTAATTTTAATCGTTTTTAATTCCTGCGGCCACCAAATTATTACTACAGTCAAATGCATAAAGGGCTAAAATGGTTAAATTGCCCTTAAAAACAAACAGAGTTGCAAAAAGTTTAGCTCAAAACAGCAACACAAAAAAGATATTTAGCTTTAATATTATTAACAATATTTATAGACAATAAAAACTAATTTTTATAAAAGTGAGCACCGGTTTAACATCCGCTTGACAAGCGATATACCCGAGTTCAAACCCTGGCTGCGGCAATACTTTTTTAAATTTAAATCTACTAATGTGACTATTTTATTCAGTAGAATTTTACTAATTATAATAATTATTAGTGACTGCTTTTTCGCTATGACAATTAGCTAAATATGATATTTTTTACTAATTTATATTAAGAGAGTATATTTCCTATAGTGTATATAATATAATATATTTGATATTATAATATACAAGGTAACAATTTAAAAACCAACATGTTGGTTTTTAAATGCTGCAGCATTGAATATTTCTTTAACTAAAAAAAATTCGGCAAAACACGTCAATTTACATATTAAGGGGGAGAACTGTTGAGGTATTTATTGTTTTACATTTACCCCTCTGACTCCCAGGGCAGCTACCCCTAAAATTGAGCAACCCCTATTTATCTCGTATTTTTGAAGTCCGTATGGAATTCTAGATAAGTGACTTTTTTTATTTATTTTTTGTCAAAATTAAAGTACTTAACCTCAGGAATATATGGAATGTATTTAATTTATAAATTTAAATGATGTGTTCACTGTGCCGTCACAGCTATTCATTAAAAAATATTTAGTAAAAAATACGTTCAAAACGTTTTCCTTTATTTTTATTATGCCATTTAAAAACACGAAATACATTAAATTGTTTGTGCGTCTTTGATTTTTTTGCTCTTTAATATTTCCTCACGCATGGTGTTCATTTATTCATTTGATGTGCTTATTAGATTAGTGAAAATAAGCTGTTGTAGTTATTGTTTTGCATGTTGTACCATTCTTAAAATGGTTTAAACTATTGAAGAACGCGTAAAAATTATTTTTATTTAGAAAGAAATGTTAGACACATAACTAAATTTAAAGAAACTAGATCTGTTTGCAATAAGGAGAGGTATGATCCAAGATTGCTCATAAGGTCGCATAGATTGAAGTTCTTAGCCAATCTGCTATGGATTGCACTATGTCGCGACATGTCGCTTCGTCAAGCTGCAGAACAAACCGGACTGTCGCGTTAATCAGTCAGAAAAGGAATAAAGGTTCAGAAATTTTACACATACAAAGTACAAATTCCTCAAGAATCAGGGAATGATGATCCGGACAGACGTATTGAGTATTGCGAAATTATTGCTCAGCCCCAGTTGATAAAAAAATATCTGTTTTAGTGATAAGTGCACCTTTTACTTAAAAAGCAAGGGGAACAAACAAAACTGCCGTTATTGAAGCGTCTTCAATCCTCACATTATTAAAAGGGGGCTTACACAATATTCTTAAAAAAACATATGTTTGGGTGGGCATATTGGGCGAATTTCATTGGTCCTAGTCATATTCATATATGGAAATTAAATTGTGAAATTTATGCGGAAACAGTAAAATTTAAAGGGACGTCGATGAAAATCTTGCTTTAGATGAACATTTGCTGGACTTTCAGCAGGACCATTGTTGCAGCATTAACAATGAGTAATTTTACACTTATTGCACTAAAAACCCCAAAATTCAGTTTTTTCGACTTATGACACTATTGTCGCCCATGTGCCATATGTAATTTGTATTGAAGTGTTTCGCCAAATTTTCATAGTATCATCACTTAAATAAATTAAGTTAAGTTAAATGCTGTTCGTTTTCAAATTATCACCCAGTATATAATTATTATATTAATAAACTTATATAGGTAAGTTTAATTGTATTACTTTTTGTATTGCGTCAGTTTTAAAAAGGGGACAATATTGTTAATTAAACATTCGTTCATGATTTTTTAAGTTTTATTTATAATTGTAACTTATCAATCTGTAAAAATAACGCGTACATTTTTGACAATTAATTTAAAGACATCAATTATACAAGGCCATGAACTATATGAATACATACAGTGCAAATAGAAAAGAATAATACTTATTCCCATCGTTTTAAATTACTAAGTGATGCACGTGACATGTATTGGTTTATTTTTAGGGCCAGCTTCTTTAAATTAATTAAAGGCGCAAGGATTTATACGTGATAGTTACTTGTTACGAAATAAAATATTTTGTTCTGACGTATGATTCTTTTTAATTATTTACAGATAGTTAATTAATTTGTTTTTCAATAAATGTTTATTACATTCCCGACAATTGTCAATTATCAATATATTAATAATTGACTATGGCTTGATATGTATTTTTAATTAAAAAATAAATATCCAAATTAATGTACTAAAATTAAAATGCATTATTTAAAACTATAAAATTGTTAGTTAACATATAGGTGCTGTGCATTAATACTTATTATTAACCCACCATTTATTTTTCTGTCATTGAATTTGGCATAGCTACTTCAAATTGTAATATAAAGTAAATATCTTACTATATTATTAAATTAAATCTCTTAAAGATTGTTTTTAATTTTCATTCTTATGAAATAATTTGCTGTGTCAATCAAAGTTCAACTCATATAAATCGTGTGAAAAACTCTCTTATGCAAAAATATACACGTAGTTATATTTAGCGTATTTTGATTCAAAATATCTTTGACGGGTGGTGATGATCACTTACCTATCACATGCTGGGTGCATAGATATTTGATTAACATTTATTGCTAGTAAATATAAACGTAATACAATCGAGGGGTTAACCACCCAAAGGGAAAATGTCCAGGGATTCCCATGTATTCCCATTATATTTTATTGTATTCCTATGTACTTCCATTGTATTCCTATGGTATTCCCACTCTAAAATGTCCAGGGATTCCCAGGTGTGGGTGACCCCTCGAATACAATGAAAAATATTTAATTACTATAACCCAGATAGTACAAAAACAAATATTTTGCACATATGTGCAAAATATTTGTTGGACGATACAATTCATTAATATTAGAACCAATAAAATGCCAGTATTCCATAGTTACGCATTTTATTACAGCGACAATACAATTCATTATAATTAGAACCAATAAAATGCCAGCATTCCATAGTTACTCATTTTGTCACAGCGGCAATATTTTTTATCACCTTGTTTACACGTTGCTAAGGATTTTGACACCTTTCTTGATTTGACATTTGTTGACATTTAAATACTGTGTTTGTTAAATGATTAAAATAATGAATTATAAACTCTAAAAGATCGATGGGTTGGTGTAAACGATAATAAAATTAAGATAAGTTTGAATAAATAAGGTTTATTAAAGTCTTTTTATATTTTAAAGCACATTTTAATTTCAAATGTCAAACAAACAATTCGTTAAATCCAAAAATTCGTTACATTTTCTCACTAAATATAACTCGTGGTATGATTAATTATCGATGATATTTACTCATTGAAACCGAAGCAGAACATTTCATTCGTCCTGCGGACTCGTGAAATCTGCAGCTCGGTTTAAATTCGAAAATATCATCGATGATAATCATACCACTTGTTATATTATGGGTGACAATATTTTTTATCACCTTGTTTACACGTTACTAAGGATTTTGACACTTTTCTTGATTTGACATTTGTTAAAATATAAATCCTGTGTTTGTTATATGGTAAATTCTCATATAACTTGTTTCGATGCTGTATCCACTTATTTTTGTGAAAACTAATTCTCGCTCAAGGTTTTTTTTAGTGTAATGAGCATGTAGCATTTTAAGGTAATGGGAACTTAAATTATGACAACCCTAATCTATTAATTTTTTCCTAAAATGCAGGCTTTATGTTGCAAATGTCACGTAAGTTACCGGTCACCAACTGCAATATCCTAACATTGATGAATATTTTAATAAAATGGCTGTTGAAACAACTAATGTTAGTACTTGATTAACTAAAAATAGACTTAAGATTGACGAAAAATTATTTTATCCGAAATCGGCAGTAAAGTAGAACTTTACTGCCGATTTAGGATAAAATAATTTTTTGTCAATCTTAAATCTATTTTTAGTTAATCAAGCACTAACATTAGTTGTTTGAACGGCCATTTTGTTGAAATATTCATCGATGTTAGGATATTGCAGTTGGTGACATTTTAGGAAAAAATTAATAGATTAGGGTTGTCATAATTTAAGTTCCCATTACCTTGAAATGCTACATGCTTATTACACTAAAAAAAACCTTGAGCGAGAATTAGTTTTCACAAAAATAAGTGGATACAGCATCGGAACAAGTTATATGAGAATTGACCATATGATTAAAATTATGAATTATAAACTCTGGAAGATCGATGGGTTTGGTATAAACGATAATAAAATTAAGGCAAGTTTAAATAAATTTGGTTTATTAAAGTCTTTTTATATTTTAAAGCAAATTTTAATTTTAAATGTCAAACTAACAATTCGTTAAATCCTAAAATTCATTATATTTTCTCACTAAATATAACTCGTGGTATGATTAATTATCGATGATATTTACTCATTGAAACCGAAGCATTTTTTAAGTCATTCTGCATGACACAAACTATTTTTAAATTATAATATATTATTTAACCAACTTGGCACTTAGACCCTTTGGAAATAACATACTTCAATTACTAAAAAAAACAAAAATTACGTCCTTGGGGCGTACCGAGTAGGTATATCCGCTTTAGTTTTCGGCAACGGCAACCTCAATGGAAACATTTATCTAGAAATGTTTGAAGATCTTATTGATCCAATGATTACGGAAATTCTAGAAAATGATAATAATTTATTTGAAGATCAAATACATTTCAACAGGACAGCGCACCTCCGCATTATACTCTTGAGGTACGACACCGTTAGTTTTTTTTTGTGGGGACAAATCAAAAGTTTATGCCACTCCACAGGAATTGAGGAAAAGAATTATTAGAGAATGCCAGTTATTAACGCCAGACATGTTTCAAAATGTTAGAAATAATTTTAATCAACGTCTGTAATATTGCAAAGAAGTTGGAGGAAATCACTTTGAGCAATACATTCGTTGATTTACATTTTTTTTGTGTTATTTTATTTACTTAATTTAAAAATTCAAATATTAATTTCTACAAAACTAACTAACAGATTTAAAAAAAAAATACAGAACTTTATTCAAAATTATAAGACCTTTAAATAGATATATCACTCAACAACCCTTACAATTTAAAATTTTGGGGGCGGGCGGGGTGGAGCGAGTAGGGGTGCGGGTGGGGGCGTAAAACATACATCAAAATTCGTCTTCTTAAAAATAAAAATTGATGTGTCCAAGGAAATTTGTCCACACTCATCCGATAAAAGGTTTGGGAAGTACAAGTTTTCGTTGAAACACCCTGTGTAATTAAACTATAAGTAGGTAGGTACATACATGTTCGTAATAAATCAACTAAGTAATTTTAATTTAAATATTTTAACTAATAAGTTATCCAATAAATTTAACCAATAAATTTAAATTAAAAAATCACATAAATTAATTATAAAAATATTTTATGATTACAAAGTTGGCAAATGTGCCGAGATTAAATGGATTTCAAAATTTGAACAATTTTGTTTGTCATATAAGTTTTATAACCCAACTATTATTTGTATTGTTATTATTCTTATTTTCGTTATATACATAATTAAATTAAAAAGTTATATAAAATTAAAAATACATTTTTGAACATAGTTTAACTTGAAAAATTGGTATATAACCGTAGTTAGCCAAGATATCCACAAAATCTCGAAAACGCACCGAGGGATTACCTAACTGTTATTAGGAAGGGGTATTAGGACTATCAAGCTCAACTGCCCTGTTAATGAGGATTTGAAATTTTGGAAAAAAACATCTCTTTTATTAACACCCTGTAGTATCATGCTATGTGCACAATATTGTATTCCCAAAATTAGACATAAGAGTAAAAAAATCAACTATTGCTGATTTTTTTGACTAAAATGAAGAATAACGTGATATTTCGAAAAATTGCCGTACAATCGTGGTTAGCCAAGATATGCATAAAATCTCGAAAATTTCCCGAGGGATTACCTAACTGTTATTAGAGAGGAGTATTAGGACTATCAAGCTCAATTGCCCTGTGAATGGGGATTTGGAATTTTTGAAAAAAAATATCTCTTTTTTTAACACCCTGTAGTATAATGATATGTGCACAATGTTGTATTCTCAAAATTAGGCGTAAGTCAAAGAATCCACTATTGCTCATTTTTTGGACTAAACTGGGAAATAACGACAATTTTCGATAAATTAGCATATAATCGTAGTAAGCCGCGATATTCACAAAATCTCGAAAACGTTTCGAGGGATTACCTTACTAATATTAGGGGGGGGGTATTACGACTATCAAACTCAACTGCCTCAATTGAAATTTCGGAAAAAATACATTTCTTCGTTTAACACCCTGTAGTATAATGCTAAGTGCAAAATATCGTATTCCCAAAATTTGACACAAGAGTCAAAGAATCAGCTATTCAGAATTTCCAAAGATTTTCAAAATCGATTAAGTAATTTTCCAATAACGAGCTTTCAAATATTTTCCAAAAAACTAGGTGCGTCGATTTTTATGACGAGCAGTTTATATCATGCATGTATGAATATGTATGGCTATTTATTTCTGTGATTTATTTATTATAGTTTAGGTTGCCGTCTATGAAAAATGGACCAACAAGATGCTCCCCTAAAATTCCGGCCCAAACATTTGGGGAACTTGGGTGTGGGTATCATGGAGCAAATGTGGATTAGTATCGGTTGCCGTCTATGAAAAATGGACCAACAAGATGCTCCCCTAAAATTCCGGCCCAAACATTTGGGGAACTTGGGTGTGGGTATCATGGAGCAAATGTGGATTAGTATCGCTCCAATGTCTATTCACTTGTCCATTTAACATAAAAGTGCACTCATCCGAAAAACATGTATTATAAAAAAGATTAGGATTATTAATCAACTGCTCACTGAAATATTCGCAAAACTGTAACCTGCGATCAGGGTCATCTTCATTAATTTCTTGAACCTGCCAAATTTTGAAAGGATGAAACTTGTTCATTTTCATGATGCGAAACACACTGGTGGCGGATACGCCAGAGGCTTGAGATAATTTCCTGATAGATATATTATCCATTTGTACATGACCCAACACAGTAACTTCTATAGCCTCATTTCTTACTGGAAGGTTTGCCTTACGTTTTTTGTTGTGAATGGAACCCGTAGTTTGAAACTTAGCTACTAATTGTTGAACGTATTGGTAAGTCACGTTTTTTTCGGGATGATTATTATTAAAAATTCGTGCCGAGGCGTTTGCACAATCATTATTTCGATAATAGGTTGCAATAATTTCCGTTCATTCTTCAATGGAGTATATCATTTTGAGAATACGTTGTAAGGTTCACAATGTTAAACTAAAAAGGTTCAGAAAACTAAATTGATATCGGCTTATTGAACAGAGCAATAGGCATTTACTAATTATTCTTGATAATTATCAGTTAACTGCATTTAAATAAATCCGAGTGGCGCGTGCGCGCGTTACCATGGCAACCTCATAAAAAAATGTCATGCATGCATGTAAGTGCGTTACAATACATTCGTTGATTTACAATTTTTTTGTTTTAGTTTATTTACTAAATGTAAAAATTCAAATAGCAATTTCTCCAAAACTAACTAACAGATTTAAAAAAATTACAGAACCTTATTAAGAATAAAAATACCTTTAAAATGATATATCACTCAACCCCCTTTACAATTTAAAATTTTGGGGGCGGGCGGGGTGGAGCGTGTAGGGGTGCGGGTGGGGGCGTGAAACATACATCAAAATTCTTCCCCTTAAATATAAAAATTGACGTGTCCAAGGAATTTTGTTCACACTCATCCGATAAAATGTTTGGGGTGGTACAAGTTTTCGTTGGAACACCCCGTATAATAACTATACTATATTACCTTATTTTCTTCTTCAAATCAGGCATTAATCAATATCCTTTTTAAACCAACCCATGTCTAGTGGGAAAGTAGCGTTATAATGCATTTAATTAAAATCTTAGCAATGCACAGATTGAGTTTTAAATTAGGCTAAATAAAGATCGTGCATACGTATACGTACGTAGTATATGTTTCCATTAAAAATGTATTTTTGGATTTAATTTAGTATTATGTTTTCTTTGGAATATTTTTATATTTTATGTTTTAAAATAATATGACCCCAAAAAAAATATTGTTTTTGAAGAACTAGTAAAAAGGAAAATACGTCTAGTTTTAAAACAATTTCTTACCCATAGTTATATTTAAAATACAAACTATGAGTCGCCGTTTGTCCGTACATTATTTTTGCTATATATAAGAGTATTTTTTATATATAAACTTTAAATTTTCTATATATATATATAGAAACTTTTTAGTTCAGATAATGCCGCTTGAGAATGAGGGCGCTTTGTGGTATTCAACTATAAAGCACTGTTGCCAATGCAAAGTTTTGGTCAATGTTTCCAACATAACGTTTCGCCAGATCTGGCAGATTTTATTAAAGGTCGAGGGAAAAAAGATACTCTTACGGCTGACGGATTTTTTAACGGAAACTTGAACATAATATCGAATGGTATTTGTCATAAGATTTGTACCTATATAATTTAATTTGTAAGAGTCCAAGTTTAAAAAAAATTCTTTGTTTTGTTATAAATTGACAAGAGAAGCAAAACGTAAGAAATTTTAGTTTTTTAAATACCTATTAGTAAAAACGAAGCCGTGTTTATTTAGAGAAATAGAGACGGCCAAAGAAGAGAAATGTTTTCTTCAATAAAAATAGACCAACCGACCAATATATTACCTAAAAGTATTTAAAAAAACTAAAATCCTATACTTTTTGCTATCATTTTGTTCCGCTAGATCTGGCCGAAGATCCGTTATGTTGGAAACACTGACCAAAACTTTGCATTGGCACACTCTGGCAACAGTGCTTTTTAGTTGAATACCACAAAGCGCCCTCATTCTCAAGCGGCATTATCTGAACTAAAAAGTTTCTATATATATAGGAAATTTAAAGTTTATATATAAAAAATATTCTTATATATAGCAAAAATAATTTACGGACAAACGGCGCCTCATAACAAACAAATGAATTACTAATAAACTACTTAAATTTATACATTTGTAAGTTGTTAAGCGATTACAAACCATAAATATTAAGCCTCTTAACTTGTGTGTGGAACTTATTGCCCAGACTACGTATACTTAAATAAAAAACATTCATGATTTATTTTATGAACATTTGTAGTCTATAAATTAAACGGATGTGTAAAAATTTTGTTTAAGTTTAGGTAGGTGGAATTTATCGGATTAACCGAGAAACCGGAACACTTTGTCTTAGAGACTAGTTAGGACAATTAAAAAATGTACACTTAGTTTTAAATAAATGAAAACCTCTAAATGGTTCTTACCCACGCATCTTTTGTGTGATTGTTTTGGTTTTATTATATTTAATTATTATATAAAAAAATTAATAAACTTTATTTGTTTCAGACCGCCTATTCATAAAAGTCGTTTTGTACCACAGAACATCTACACCAGAATAAAGTTGCCATATGCAGGTGAGAAATATGCAAACAATAAGATACAATCTAAATTTGCTTGACTTTTTTTGAATAGTTTATTATGCTGTTTGTAGTACTTATCTATTGTTAACCGTGCAATCTAAGTTATAGACTAGCAAAATCATAGATGGAGGTCAAAACAGCAAATTTAAACTGTCACTTTACTGATAAAATCTTAATAATGGCAACGAATTACAGTAAGAAAATTATACAAATCTAACGTATAATAAAAAAATATGGATAACGTTTATCGAAAAGGATCCAAGCGCCAAAAACTCTTTCTGAGGAAAACAAAATTATTTGCAAAATAACTCATTATAAAAAAATAATAATGATTTGGAAACCCTCTTAATCCTTTTGAGAAAAGTTCCAAATAATAATCAACCTTTTGAGCATTATTCAAAATGAGTTATTTTACAAATAATTTTACCAAGCCCAAAAAAGGTTTTTGGAGCTTGGTTCCTTTTCGATAAGCGTTATCCATATATTGTTCTTATTTTAAATAAATTTTATTAAATTAAATATACTCGATGGATCCATGACCTTGTGCCATTTTCAGATAGAGCCATTAATCCATTAGCTAAAAAAATTCCGTGGTTGAATTTGACAAATACCAAAACCAATGATGCTCTGATGGTGACAGGTTAACAATTTTCAATGTTAAATCTTGTGCCATGGCGTCCAAAAATCCAGATTCTCTTTCTATACATCCAAATTATTCAACTTTGTATGGTTATAATTTTCGATAATTGGTCGATCAAACCAAACCATTCATGGGTTATTTTTTCTAAAACCGCCTTATTACCATTTCCAAGAATGCCCCATTTCTTTCAGCCGCCTTTAACGCCTTTTAACTTATGCAGCGATTTCTACTGAACTGTTATTATTATTTTAAAAATATTGTATGAAATGTTAACTTTTTTATATTTTCCAAAAAAGTGAACCAAAACTACTTTTCAAAATGTAAAATCTTAAAACTAGCTTATTTGTTATTTTATAAATAGTCCCCATTTAATTAAAAGCATTTTTATTTAATTAAAACTGATGCAAAGCTTTTCAGTTTTTACTTGTAACGCAAAACACAAATAACGTGGGCGGTTAAGAATGGCAATTGCAACTTTGCGAACAAAATTTGTAGAGTAAGACTTTCTCTCTTTTGTAAAAAAACTACTTACTCATTTATTTAAAAATTATGTGCAGTTCGTTTAAATGTATTGTTTACTTACCTTGCTCTCCAGTTGCTATAGAGTGCCACTAGTTGGCGCGAGCGTTGCGAAATTTGATGTTCGATGTTTCTTTAAAGTAAATTTATTTATTCCTTCTTATTAATCATTTACATCCTAAAGAGAGTTATCATTTTATCTTTGGGCTTTGAACTATGAAAGCGGCTGAAAAATAACTTCTTTAATAAATATTGATTTGACAGACCTGTGTTACAACATAGTAGTTGTCTGCAAACAAGTAATCCACTTGTACTACAATGATTTAAACAAATATTTGTTATTGCACTTTAATATTCATAAATATTTGTTTACACGAATGCAATCTAAAAAATCTCACGTACTCGTAGAAACCTATTTATAATGTTAATATTAATGTTTAGTAATTAAATCTGAACTTACTTATAGGCTTTATGGGTACTGGTACTTAAAGTACTTAAATATAATTAACATAAAAAGAATATAACTAACCCTTTTCAAATATACTTATGCTGTTGACCGTTGAACCATCTTTAATTAACGCTTGGGTACAACCTAGACATGTCTACATTTATAAAAATAAAAAAAAGTCAAAAGGGCCTTATTATCCGCCGAGTCGGAAAATGAGGACCACAAAGTAAAACTGCTCTCTATTTACAGAAAATGCCTGTATATGCCGATTTTTTGCTTGCACCCGAGCATTTGGCATACTATAACTGCTCTCTATTTAAAGAAATTGCATGTATATGCCGATTTTTTGCTTGCACCTGAGCATTTGGCATAGGTACGTGCACTCAAGAGTCTTGAGTCAAGTCACATTACACATCTGTATCATAAGGTTGGCCCTGATAGATGCAGGAGCATCCTCGTTATGATACCGATGTGTAATGTGACTTGACATAAACCTAAATAATTTCGGAAAAATAGCCAAAATATGAGCAAAACTGCTAAAGGGGTCCTCATTACCCTACTCTCTAAATAATTTGCCCAGATTTCCCAATTATGTCTTTATATTAACCGACAATAAATAAATAGCACTGTTAGAAGTTATAGTTCATTAGTTTTAAATACTATCTAATTATATAATATATTTATAGTTTAAACCTTTCATGCTTATTGGCAGACTATATCATGTTTAAAAAGACACTGGCACGTATCTTGTAAAGTAAATAAAGGTTAATTTGTAGACATTATTAATGTTATAATGTCTCTTTTGTTCGTATATGGTTTTGTTATCCACTTTGACCAGGCACGACGCAAATGCATGGTGGATTCATGTCAGGCTATTTTTGATACGGTTTATAATTGGCAACACCATTTTCATAAAAATATTGAGCGCGAATAAAAGTATAAATATATTTTTGAAATGAATTTTTCTAAGCTTCTAATTCAAAGATTAACAAACTAGATGGTTTTATTTTTGTGGATATTTTGTGGTGCCAGTAAAAACCATGTGTAGTGTTAAAATTGATTTAAAAGGTGGGTAAAAACATTGTATCGATATTTTTTTAGAAAAATGTTCAATTTTAAATATATTTTTTATTTAGCTTTACAAATTGCCTAAAAATTAAATTACTAAAAAGGTTGTCACGCTTTAAATTTATTGATTCCTAAAATAAAATAATTTTGCCTGTGTTATCAGGATCTTGGTTCAATAAACTGAGATGCCAAAAGTAGCAAACGTTAAAAAAATAAAGAAATATTTTTAGCTAAGGTAGTTAATAAAAAATAAAATTATTTTTATTTACACGGTTAAAGGAAAAAATTAACAATTCAAGCACATTAATCTAGTCAATTTACTATTCAAAATCATACGATTTCCTATAAAACCACACAGATTTCTTTGACAACTGCAATAGTTACTTTTGTCAAATCAATGAATCAGATTATAAAAAAATAATGTCAGAAACTATACAGGGTTTCCGAAAATAACGTTAATATGTTTCGGGGGGTCATTCTACACTTAAAAATAAAAGAAAAAGTTGCCATGGGGGCATTTTAAACTGTTTCGCAAAATTAAGTTTTTTATTAATTATTTCATTATTATTAGTGCGAAAATAATGATGCTTTCTGGGGTATTTTTTGGGCAAGAAATCTAACCTAACCTCTCCCCCCCCCAAAAAAAACATGAGGGCGACAGCCACTGCTGCCCCGGGCGGCACTTTTTCTAGTTACGCCGCTGTGCCTCTGATAAACAAAATGCTAAGTAATCGTAATTATATCGTAAATTTCCAAATTTCTGATTTTTACTTTTATCAAAATAGATAATAGATAATAAATATTGTTATATTAAAAATTATATGTCTCTAGACTATAAATATTTGCTATAGGCTCAAAATAAAATTGTTTCTAAAAAATAAAAAATGCTATTTATTTAGTTTGGAATTTTAGTAAATATTGTTGTGGTTACCTATTGCCAAGAGACAAAAATAAGTTACTTCGTTTAAAAATACACATAACCACTTAATACAGGACTTCCTTAAAGTAGATTATTATCATAATAATTTTTAATAATAATTATTATATGAAAGGCCTACGGTGATCATATAACATATAAACGGTCAAATATTCAACTTATAATTAACAATACATAAAAAAAGAATTAAAATAAGATTGCTATTGTATACATAGTATGTATACAAATGCATGTATTACATACATGTGAAATTATATTATAACAGCACGCAGTGCGTTGTCCTGACATCGATATAATCTACAAACAATTGCAGATCTCCTCTGTACTATTGTTTTTCTGGCAGACTAATGACTTACAGTACGTTGAATATTAATTGGTTTGCTGAAACACCCACTTAAAAATTGTATAGGTCAGGTCTTAATTTTTTTGTTAAAAGGGCTGGCTTTAGTAAGCCCTATTAATTTTGGTTCTTAAGTGCAAATAATTTTCATGATTTCATAACAATTTTTAACAATGTTAATTTTATAGATATTTCAAAAAATGTGATCCTTAGATTTTTAGAAAATTAATATTATAAAATATAGGACAGTTTTTAAAACTTTACATTTAATAAAGATCAATAGATTTACTTAAGCCATAGAGTAAGGAACTTATATACTTTTGTAAAGAAAAAAACCTTATAAGGTTTTCCACCTTTTGGGTTGTCAAAAACATTTAATTTTTTTTTATATTCCTAAGCATTTAAAATGTTTAATATTATGCATATTATGTTTTTAGTGAATTATCTTAACTAGTTTGACTTAAGAACGCAAACATAAGCTACACAATATACATATATATATATATATATATATATATATATATATATATATATATATATATATATATATATATATATATATATGTATATATATATATATATATATATTATTAGAGATAAATAAGACTTAATGTGCCAAAATACGCAAATATTATTAAATTAACTCGTTTATTTTCAAATAACATCATTAAACTGGTGATAAATTATTGATTTTATAGCAAAAACTAAGGCTTCAAATATTAGATCTTTTTGGAAAGTTTTGTAAACTTTAGGTCAGGGGTGAAAGTGTACATTTATGATTGCAATTATATATGTTATACAATTAGCATCATAGATAAAGATGATTATTTAAGTTATTTTTCCTGCTCAAAATATATTGTGCATTTTATAGGTAAATCCGTCGAAATAAATGCCCAAACTCCAGAAGTACAAATATTTTTAAGTGCCATTATAAAATGTATTTTTTGTAATATTGCCACAATGCTTAATGATTAAAATAGTTAAGAAATTATTAATAGATTTAAAGTAAAATACAAATTGGTTTATAATTTTATATTAGAATGTTGTTTCAATAAAAAGGATTAGTACAGGATTAAAAAACACCTTAATAAAATCCTTAAATGTTATCCATAATAAGATTGAATTGATTTTTATCAAAATTTGAAAACTGTTTAAATTTTCAGTAAAAAGACTGACGGCTTTGTCACTATTTAGTTTGGTTAAAAATATATAAGAAACGCAGAAGGTACCTACTCATTTTGCACAATCTCAAAATGGTATGGTCTTAATTAAATTTGTTTTTAATATATATATATATATATATATTAGGGTGGCCCAAAAAAATATTCTTTTTTACCCGTCTCTTGTAAAAATATGTTATTTTATCATGCTATAAGAGCCCTGTCAAAATATCAGCTCGATTAAAAAAATTTTAGGGGTCGCTCAAGATTTTTTAAAATTTTCAAAATCGTCAAAAATTGAATTTTTGTTTTATTTTAGTTTTTTTTCTCGTCTCGATATTATTTTTTTGGTCGAAAATAATAAAAATTCTATAAATTTCAAATCAATATTTTGATTTCTAAAGGTCGCTAAAAGTTCGTTGATATTTATATTCAGAGGTCGCTCAAAAACATTCAAAATACTTTACTTTGAAAGTTAAAAAAATCTTGAGCGACCTTTAGAAATCAAAATATCGATTTGAAATTTTCCAGAATCATTATTATTTTTAAATTAAAAAATAATATCGGAACGAGAAAAAAAATTAAAATAAAAAAAATCCAATTTTTGACGATTTTGGAAATTTTTAAAAATCTTGAGCGACCCCTAAAAAAATTTTAATGGAGCTGATCTTTTGACAGGGCTCTTAAAACATGACAAACCAACATATTTTCACAAGAGACAAGAGAAAAAAAATATTCTTTTTTTTTTGGGACACCCTAATATATATATATATATATATATATATATATATATATTTATATAAACTATATTAGGACCTAATAAAATAAGGTACATAATTTTAACTGATTTAAATTAGAATACTAATCTCAGCAGTGGTTTTTAGTCTCTCCCACCTTTAATGTTAAGATTCCCGTTCCCGTTCCCATTACTGGGATATTGTGCAGCGGGCTTTAAAGTCGATTACATTGCCTGGACATTTCTGCCCAAACCTGTTTAATGCAATTCATGTCTGGTAAACATGCTGGCCATTGCATTCTCGTAATTCCATGATATTTTATTCGATCGTTTTCAAGCACGATGAGGGCGGGCATTATCGTCGATACAAAACCCTTCGCCTATTGCACCTGCAAATGGCACAATTATAGGCTCTATAACCATATCCCGATATTTTTGAGCAGTCATGGTTTCAAAAATAAGGATTAGTAGGTCATTGCGGGCATCAAAACATATGCCTCCCCATAAGCAAACTGATACGCCACCAAAAGGAGTGGTTGGCGCCATTTCGTTGTATCGATGTCCTCTTTTCCTCCATACCAATATAAGACCTTCACACGTATACAAACGTAATCTTGACGTTGCCCCGGTGTTAACCGTGGATGTTTGCTCTTAAGTTAGATGCATGCAACCTTTTTCTGACAGTTTGAGAAAAAACCACTCTTCCAGTAATGTTAATCTCTTTAGTTTGGTTTCTTTTGGAAGTCAGGACAATTAAGCAGTCCTGAGCATGAGTTCACGTTCACGTCCTCCCCCATACATATGTATATGCTGGAGACCCAGTTGCTACTTACCGACTCCATCCTCGACTTACAACACTTTGGGAAACTTTCAACCTTGTAGCGACTTCTTGAGGTAACCCTTAACGTATCCAACGCACTAATTGTTTAAATTGAACTGCTACTAATCGCCGTAACGGCATAATTTTAATGCGAATGAACTGATTGATTGCTAATAATAAGTAATGGAAGCGGTACAAAAACTTATGCTATGCTAAAAAGTTGTAATTTTGAAACCACACTTCTACATATTTGTGTTAAAGAAGTAACAACAAAAAAAATTAAAAAATGTTTGTGGGATCGACTTAGCAACATTCAGTTTAATTGTTAAGGACCCAAGAAAAATCAACTGATTTTTTTTATAATTTGGCAAACTTTTTACACTAAATGGACGTTAATAAGCAAGAATATTTGAAATTTTTTTTGTCAGGCATACAGTTTTTGAAAAAAATTAGGATACTTCGGGCCTATGTCACTACCAAATATAAATAAATAACTTTTTATTTTTTATTTATTTAACATAATAAGAATAAAAACATCATTTGTAAAATGCAAGAAAGCAACTTCTTTCCTTTGAACAACAATGAAAAATTTTGCATGCAGTGCAAAACTTTTTGCACCCAATATTTCTACATTTTGACCTGTTTTTCTGTTCTTTGTTTCTAAATTCCGGTAAATGTAGAGCTTTAGAAGTTGAAAACTTTTTATCTGGGACAGGTTCAGGCTTTCGTGAATTTTTAGGAGGTGGTGGACCATCATATTCGACACATACAGCTGGTCGCCTAGCTTACAATTCTTCTTCGGGAACCTCCGCAAACTACCCCCTCAAACTTGAAGTCCAAATAATCCATTATTTCTTTTTTTGGCAAAAACTGCAGCTGGGCATATTTTATGTACATCAGCCATCCAGCAGCCACAGAAAAATTGAAGAAATGAAAAATAGCTCTGATTGTCCCTTTGTTGGTTCTGTACCTCATTGGATATTTTCCGATAACACGATCTAAAAGATCTATACTTCCCATGTTTGCATTGTAAGCATTTACAACAGCAGGTGTTTTATTTGAATATATTTTGAGTCTGGTTTGCTCCAACGTTTGCATTCGCCTTCTGGTTGAGAACCAATCGCAGAAGAAGCCAAATGAACAGGTCTCGAGTCAAACCATTTTACAACATTTATTTTTGAATCTTCCCTAGTCATCTGTTCATATGTTCCCCGTCCTTTTTTTTTCATTTTGTTGTCAGCTGACAAGTCTATTGGTTTGGGAATCCTGGATTTCATAAGTGGTCCAGTCAAGCCAATAAAGTGTCTATTAATTTGACGGAGGTGAAATACCGGTCAGTAAAAACTGTAACTCCAGGAGGTAAAGTGTCACATAGTTTTAGAACAAATCGTCCCCCTACGTCAAGTTTTTCTGGTGTTGCGATCAGGGCAGATTCTGATGTTCCTTTTCCTTCATAGAGTTGAAAATCCAATGGAATCCCTGATGGAGTAGTCATGACAAAATTTTTAAGTCCCACTGGATTTGGTTTATTCTTTACATACTGTCTCATATGAACTTGTCCATGAAACGGTATCATCTGTTCGTCTATTGACACTTTCATAGGTCTTTCATTTGCACGACAGCCCCTTTGAATTTTATCCAACATACGAGGGTGGTTCAAATATAAACCGGAATTTTGCTATAAATTTTTTTATTATCAAGTTACAGAGCTAAATTTTTTTACAATTTTTCTAGATAGTCTCCGTCACACTCTACACACTTTTGCCACCTCTCCGGAAGCTTTCGGATGCCTTGTTCGTAAAAATCTCTCGGCTTGTCACGTAACCATTTGCGCACGAAGGATTCTACCTCCGCATTGCTTTCGAATCGCAGTCCGCCAAGTGCCTCGTTCAATAGACCGAACAAATACTAGTCGCATGGCGACAAATCGGGACTATAAGAAGGGTGTTCCAGTGTTTCCCAATCCAATTCGTTCAATGTTTTCATCAAACTTCCCAGCGTGTGAATTTCTGCTCAAAATTCAGAAGTCTTGGCACCCATCTGGCTGAAATTTTGCAGTAACCGAGCCGTTTATGAATTATTTGCTCAATACTACCTACGCTGATGCCCAATTCTTCAGCCATACCGCGTACAGTACTGCGTCGGTCTTCCAAAATGAGTTTTTCTACAGCACGTTCTCATCTGTAACACTTGTTTTGGGGCGCCGCGCATATGGCAAGTGCCACCACTTCTCGGCCTTTTCGGAAAGCGGAGCACCATTCATACACTTGAGTCTTGGAGAGGCACTCATCCCCGAACTGCTCAAGTAATTTTTGATAAAATTTCCGCAGATTTTACATTATCTTTGACCAAAATACGAATAATGATGCGTTGACACTGGTACATCCTTCTCGCTCATGGCTATAACTACACTGAAAAGCGAGGTTACGGAGTCCCGGCTGTTCTCTACGCTTCGTAACAGACCAGTCTAACATCCAGTGCAGCCACTTTTACGACACTAAATTTTTAGCCCGTTTATTCAAAAATTCCGGTTTATATTTGAACCACCCTCGTAGGTCTGATCTTCCAAAAATGATCCGAAGCTCTACCGTCTTTAAAGATAGCATTGTCATCAACTACTTTCAGACGTGAGCGCAACTGAAAATATCGATTTCTTGACATGTTGTTTGCTACAATCGGCACTTTGGTTTGCCGACCCCAGTACATCCTTATCCGAGGTAAACCGTAAATTCCAATTAGCAATGAACATGCAAAGAATTTACTTATTTCATTAGGTGTAGTTCCTAAAGACTTTCCAGAAATATTAACTTCTCTCATATTGGTAAACAAAAATACCTTTTCAAAAAAATTCGCATCTAAATATTTATTGAAATATTCAAAAGGTTTAAGAGTGACATCATTATTCACCGACTGAGTATTAGCATATTTTAGTTTTGCAGGGGTTTGAAATACATTTGATAAAATCCATTTCTTCTTGTCGTCAGGAACTAAGCGTACTAAAGGCTCATCTGATGAATTATAGTCATCCATGAGATTATCTACATTTTCAGGAATTTGAGAAAAATCCAATAGATAATATTAATATTAATAATAATAATCGTCTTTACTTTTGTTTAGTAAAATATTACAATAATATAGATTATTAAATACTTTACATAAAGTGGCACACAATGGCGAAGTTTAGCCCAAGGCTACTCTTAACCAAGTGTGATATTATAATTGGTGTTTAATAAGACTAGAAAATAAAATAAATAAGAAATAGCAACAACAAAAGTATAAAAATATATACACATATGTATATATATAAAATAAAGTAATAAAAACAATATGAAAATTAAACAAGTTATAACTATAGTTAAAAAATTAAAAAAAAAAATTCCTATACTATATATCTATATACTGTATAACATATAATTACTCTTTTAAGCAACAAAATAGTTTACATAATAATATTATAAACTTAAATGGAAAAAGAAGCTCTTATACTTTTTTTAAATTTATTTAGAGACATAGACAAGTTACTGAGTTAAAAGTGAAGGACCGGGTGAATAAAGCTGTTGAGTGCTTAGGTAAAGATAATAGGCGAGCATGTCGTGTGTGGCGATCGTGTATGTCATGACCAAAAACTAACTTTTGTCTTAAGTATAGAGGTGTAGAGGTAAGAAGAATTCTGTGCACAAATGTTAAATAGTGAAGCTTTACAACGTCGCGACGCGTCGTCTGGTTTGAGCCATCTAAGTTCAGCTCGTTTGATAGATACATGGTCATATTTTCTGAGGTTAAAAACAAATCTCACACAAGTATTTTGTATACGCTGAATACAGGTTTTTGTTTGCAGGTCAAGACACGGGTAGTACAAAATATTAAAATAATAAAAAATTGGCATAACAAGGCTTTCAGTTAATTTCTTTCTCATTTTAAAATTTAAAATATATCTGTTGCTATAAAGCAGTTTTAATCGTAAATTATGTTTTTTTCAGAAGGTTTTTAACATGACCAGTAAACCGAAGATTTTCATCCACCAGGACACCCAGATTTTTAGCCTCTTCTAAGAAATTTATACTTTCATTATTTATAAATAGTTTGATATTTGATTTTAATTTTTCGCGGAGATTTTTAGAGCAAAAAATCATAGCTACAGATTTTTTTGGATTTATATTCAGATTATGGTTTTTGGAAAAAATATTTATTGAATTTAAGTCTTCGTTTATTTTGAGGTTAGTTTCAAATATGTTAGCAGGGTCAAAACAGTATAAGATCTGTGTGTCATCCGCATAAGCTTGCATATGCACATATTTAGTTTGATCAAATAAATTTGAAGTGTATAGTATAAAGAGCAAGGGACCGAGAATTGAGCCCTGCGGTACTCCGGATGGTACAAGGCAGGAAGGTGAATAATTGTTTTTTAAGCGTACTTTTTGAGATCTTTTTGTCAAATATGAATAAAAAAACTGACAAGAAATTTGATCGAAACCATAATAGGGCAGCTTGGAACAAAGAAGAGAGTGACTTATGTTATCGAACGCCTTTGAATAGTCCAAGGAGACCAAAATAGCAGCTTGTTTTTTATCCAAGGCTTTAAAAATATTATCAGTAAGATACAAAAGGCACGAGGTGGTACTATGGTTTTTTCGAAAGCCCGATTGATTTACAGGCAGAATACCGTTTTTGTCGAAATATTCAACAATTTGAAAATTTACTATTTTTTCCAAAACCTTGGAAAATACCGGTAACAAACTAATGGGCCTAAGGTCCGATACATCATTTGGATTGTTTGTTTTGGGGACAGGACAAACAATAGCTTCTTTCCAACTCTCTGGAAAGAACCCTGTTTCAAGGCAGCAATTGATTATGTGTGTAATATATTTTAAAATATTTGGAAGACAGTACTTAATCATATCTAATGATATATTGTCGGAGCCGCATGCATTCGAGTTTAATTTTTTAATTATTTTATAAACATAACTATAGTCAACAAGAGAGAAAGAAAAGGAAATATTATTTTTAAACTTATTACTTTTGTAAAAAGATAAAACTTCTGGATTTACTTCAGTGGTGTTATAAACAGACATAAAATAATCATTTATGATAGTTGGGTTACTTATATGATCAGGCAAGTCAGGTCTATTTTTACTAGTTACTGCAAGGTCATTTAAACTTTTCCAGAGGTCTTTAGGACGGTTTTGAGCTCTAAGATATTCTAAATATGCCATTTTTCCCTTCTTTCCGAAGATAAAGCAAAATTTCGCATTTCTTTGTAATTATCCCAATTTTCTTTAGTTTTATTTAAATTAAATGCTTTTAGTGCCCTTCGTTTTTCATTGAAAATTAGTTTTAATGTATTGGTTAACCAGGGGGCCGAGGGCTTGTTTACACGAACGGTTTTCAGAGGTGCATGAGTATTAAATAAATGTAATATGGCTGAGCTTAGTACATTTACTTTAGCATTTATATCTTGTAAGTAGAAAATATAATCCAAATTTACACGAGATAAATCTTCTTTAAATTCATCAATGTTTATGTTTTTTAAGTCTCGAAAAGTAATGAATTTTTGTCTACATTTTTGTAAAACAATCTTAAATTCACAAAACACCAATTTATGATCAGATAGCGGATACGTGTCAAGGGTTCCATAATTTGTAACTAAACTTTCATTATTTATATAAATTGGATCAATCAGAGTAGCGGAATTTCCTGCAATACGTGTAGGCTCATTTATAATTTGTACTACCCCATGTAAATCAGTACAAGCACTAATACAGTTGTTTACATTTAAAAGATTTATGTTAATATCCCCCAAAATGATGACCACGTCAGAAGACGACATAGCAATCGGCAAGATATTATCAAATAATTTTATTAATTGACTAGCAAATTTAATGGAGGGATTGTAAACAATTATAACAAAAATATTTTGTTCAGCAGTTTTAAATGTAAGACACATAAATTCAATGTCCGGAATTCCATCAAAATGATACTCAATTAATTGTGTTTTTAGATGTGATTTTACGTAAACACCAATACCGCCACCAACGCGACCAAGCCTATCCCTTCTATAAAATTTATAATCTTGAATAAGGACCAAATTTGAATCTATGTTTTCATTTAACCAAGTTTCACTCAAAGCTATTAAATCAAAGTTATTTTGATTAACAATGTTACGAAATAAGTTATTGTTTGTGAATAATGAACGAATATTCAGGTGTGCAATATTTAAATTTTTAAAATTTGTAGTAGGCATTATGAATTATAATCTATTTTAGACACAAGGGCTTCAATCTTCATTTTATGGATTTTACAACAGCTATCGTAAACAGCATGATCAACTGGTAAATTTGTTTTGTTTATTTTATTATAATCCAAGCAATTATTACATTTAAAATCCAATTTTGCGGCTGTACAGACTTTAGCTTCATGATTCATAGAACATTTTGGACAGGTCATGCTATTTTTACAATCTTTTATGATATGATTATATTTACAGCATTTAAAACAACGAGAGATTGAACAATAATCATCAATTATACAACTTTGCCACCCAATATAAACCTTTTTATTTTCTAACAACACTTTGCGAAGACTTGGTGAAACTTCCAAAATAATGTTATCACTATATAGTTTTTTAATGCGAGTAATGAACTTGATGTCAGTAGGTAAACAATTTAAATTAGCCCTAGAGATAAAATTGTCAACAAAATGGTTGTCTATTTCATAGTCTTTATCGACACCATATATAATTATACGTGGCCGAAGTTTAGTGGGTTCGTTAAAGGAGTATTTGTCTCCAAATTTTTCGGTTAAATTTAATTTTAGTTTGTCTAGATCTTCTGAACCACCACAGTTTATTAAAAATCCATTTTTTACACTTCTAGTTTTTAATATAGACACGTTTAGTTCCTGTGGGTTGATGTTTGATTTGATTTCCTTAATCTTCTCTTTTTAGGCACTCATTTTCTTTTTTCAAGATCTCCTTATCCACATCATTTATCCTATTATTACTAGACTTATCAACGCACGATTTGCACTGCCAGTTTAGCCTATCAGCCTTAAACACTTTTGCAATTGATTCAAAACACTTAGAATGAATACTACATTGACAATTTGTGCATCTAATGCCACTAGATCTAAAACTTTCACTACAGAAAACACACTTTTTCTTATTTTGAGAGTCACCGTCTCCTTCATCGTCCGACGCCATTGCAAGCTCGGAGTATTACATTTTCTAATTCATCGTTATAAAAGGGTACATCAATATCTGAATCATCTAAGTTTAAATTTTCCACTACTTCCTCAAGCTCCTGTTGGGTTAAATAACCTGTAAGAAACAGAATACATACCATTTTACTAATAATAATAATAATAATATAATATATATTTTGACGGTAATGATAGAGACACAAGGTATCATATGTATATACCTCGATCAATATCATTATTTACACTAGCAATAAAATGTAGTCTGCGATAGTTTACTCACTAGAAACAAATTTAAGAAATAAATTAAAGTAATACTCACGGTTTTTAACTTGTTTTGCCATTTTTTAAAAATTCACTTGTTGCACTGATAAGGTTATATATCCTGTCAATTGGAATGAGAACTGAACGTCTGACGTCTAGAGACGCAAACCTAATCCTCGTAAATAATAACAATAATAATTATTATTATTATAGCCTGAATTATATCTAGTATAATATACCATTTACTAATCCCTACGACGTATTTTTAAATTTTAATTATACATGGAAACACATTTTTAGGTACAATCAAAAAATATATTTTTCAAATTTATTACTTGTGTTTACTAATACAAATTAAATAAACACGAGTTTAATTTAGAAATCTTTATTTTGATCATCTCACAATTAAATTCTTTTAAAAATGTTAACCCAGTTAATCTATTTTTTACTATCTTTATGTAAGAAACCAAGGACACACTACTGTAAAATAGTGACCTAAATCCAATTAAACTTGGCCCTGACAGTGCTAGGAATTAGACTAAAGGTCCTACTAAACTAAGGTTTCCTTATTAAGCGTTTTTTTTTATTCTAGCTATATTTTATTTGGTCTATATGCCTTTATTTTGTGTATATATATATATATATATATATATATATATATATATATATATATATATATATATATATATATATATATATATATATATATTAAAAAATGAGCAGGGGTAAGAATTTCTGGTTGAGGTTCATCATTTAATAGACCAAGTGGTCTGGAATTTTATAAACACTCAATTTGAATCAATATTGTATTTAACTCTTCATAAGATAATAATTCACGGCTCCCCGGAAGGGGGGGACTACCACAAAGTTTGGTCACTGAAAATTTTTCGACGGGGTTTCGTTCGTTATTGTATTCTGAGACGGAAAACACCGAAAAGTAAATCGAAGCAACTCCTTTTTTAATTTTATGAGAAAAATGCATTTTTGCCTTATATTTATTTATTAAAAAATACTCATGTACAGAATTATATATTAATCATTTATTTATTTATTTAAAATATACATAATATGTCTATTATACTAAACATAATACTATTTTAATAATAATATGGGATACAGACCTATACTTATAATTCAAAATTCATTTTTCAATAGTGCGAATACATTTTATAAAAATTAACAACTTGATTTTTTATATAAAGGAATACTTTTTAAATTATAAACATTTTATTAAGATAAAACATAATTTCTTCACATTGACTTTAAATATGTGTACTATTATATCGACAAATGGCACTTAATATTCTATTATCAAACTCAGCATTACTCTCAGACACTTTAAGAAAAGCCCATACTTTTGGAAAATCATAATGAACTGACTCAAAAGCCTGCTCGCTGTAAAATCCGAGACTTTTTTATGTTTTGCGCAAAAATCTTTTACGTGATAAAATGTTTCATGTACTTTTGGTGTTAAAGGTAAGTTCAATTTTAAGTAACAAGTTTTAAAATGATTTATACCATTTTCGAAACTTTCTGCAAGTTCATTTCCAAAACAGTCCTTTACATTTTTTTCAAAATTTTGTAAAACTTCAGCATATTAGACACAATTTAAACTGTACTCTTTAAAATTTCTTAAATTATCTGTTCTTTTCAATAAATTTCTGCAAGCATTGCCATTAAAAGATGCACCTCCATGCCGCTTATCTAGTTGAACATTGCATGCATTAACCCATTTTAAAGCATCTTCATTGCATTCCTTCATCATATGACTCACAATGTGATTTACTACGCCTAACATCAAATGTAGTTCAGGTGGCGTCAAAATGTCATTTATGGCATGTTCTTCTGATCCCGAAACTATTGCAGGATTTATACAACTAAAATATTCTTTTGCACCTTTCTTATTTGAACCCGCCTTTTTTTTCCGAAATCGGATGGAATGCATTTGTGCGCAATACCTCTACTCACAGTTTGGAAACACTTTTCACAAGATTTTGTATGTTTTTTTTCATTTATGTTTGACTTAATATTTATTTTTTTACATTTAGTATTTCGCGCAAGCTCAGATAAATAGCAATCGCATACTAAATCATCACTAGATTGTCCAGTAATCGCGAGCACCACTTTCTTTAGAGATAGCAAAAAACACTTTTCTTCTGCAGGATGAACACAAAGCACAGGGTAAGCGATCATCATCAATAATATCACTTTAAAAATGATTTATCAATTTTTTTTTTAGATTCTAGTCTAAAACGTAAAAAAAACAATTTTGCTAAAAAATGGACATGTTCTGCATTGAATGGTATATAGGCTTCTATATAAACATCGTAACTTGCCTAAATACTATATAACGTAAATAGCAAATATATTTAAACAAGGTAATTAGGCGATTTAACAAAACACGTATATAAAAATGAAGCTAAAAAAAAGCAAAAATGCATTTTTCTCGTAAAATTAAAAAAAGGAGTTGCTTCGATTTACTTTTCTGTGTTTTCCGTCTCAGAATTCAATAACGAACGAAACCCCGTCGAAAAATTTTCAGTGACCAAACTTTGTGGTAGTCCCCCCTTTCCGGGGAGCCGTGAATTGCTTCCCAATAACTCTATATATGAGTTTTAACACATTTTAAATTTGCTTCCCAAATACCTCCAAAATGAGGAGCAGATGGAGAAATCATTTTTCAATCAATTTTTTTTTAATATTTAATTCTTTTTGAAATGACTGTTTCATTTCCTCTGAATATAAAATATTATACATTTCATTTAAATGTATTTTGGCTCCTATGAAATTTGTTGCATTATCCGAATATAAACATGAAATAGGCGCTCTTCTTGAAATAAATCTTTTAAACGCATCTAAAAATCTATAAGAACTAAGGTCTGAAGCCACTCTAATTAAACCATTATCATTAAGAAATATATCTAATTTTCTAAAAATGGGATTTCAAATATATTTGTTGTTAATGTTATTTAATTCTTTTTGAAAATAAATTTTTCAGCAATTTTAATATCTAAAATTTGAATGAAATTTTTTAAATTCAATTTCTTTAAAAATCTTAGAATATATACAATTATATTTAATAATTTAGACCAAGATGAAACTCTTAACGAAAGATTATAAAAAATTGAGCTTTCATACGAGGTATTTATTAAAAACGCTTGTTTTTTATATTTCAGGTTATGTTTTGTAATATCAAATGGTTTAATTGGCCAATTAGATATAGGATAATGAGCCCAAGAGGGCCATTCCACCACAATAAATGATTTAATATTTGTGAAAGTAATAAACCTCTCGAAACACAATCACTTGGATTTTCAATCACATTAATATGATAAAAATGTGTAGGTGACAAATTTTCATGAATTTGTCCTACACCGTGTAGGCTACACGATTAGCTAAAAATGTTTGCTAACGATGAGGTGATGAATGTATCCATGATAATATTAATATTATTAATTTTATATCGTTTATCATAAGTATCACATACATGCCTTCTAATTTGGATAATAATAATGCTGCGCATAATTCTAAACGAGCTAAAGAAAGAGTTTTTAAAGGTGCAATTTTTGATTAAGCACAAATTAATTTAACTGATACATCAGAATTTAAATTAACTACATGCATATAAATACAACAACCATATGCTTTTGTACTAATCTCCAAATGCTAAAATATTTATATTACACTTATCAGAAACTCCTAAATGTCTTGGTATTTTCAAATTAGCTAATTGTGATAATTCATTTTTAAATTGTATAAAACGTTTTGATATATTTTCCGAAAGTTTATTATTCCAATCATTTTTAATTAATCACAATTCTTGCATTAAAAGTTTATCATATAAAAATAACTGGTGCTACCAAACCTAACACATCAAATAAACGAGCTATAGTAGATAAAACTATACGTTTAGTATTTATAACCATAAATAGATTCTGACGTATTTGCAGTATAAGCAAATATGTCAGAAACTGGCAAAACCGCCATCAGAAAACTCTTTTCTCTACGACTACTTAAGAACAGTAACATTCTAGTGTAATTTTTGATCATAGAAAGGATGTTTTTCTGCAATACTGTGCGAGAATATTCCTACTCTTGTTTAAGAATGGTCACAAGTAACGACATCTCTTGGCGGTTTACTAAACGTAAAAATTTTTAAAATATTTAAATATTACTGTATTATTTATTAATTAAAAAATAATAGCAGTTGTATAATTAAGGTTTAGGCACAAAAAATTAGTTATATTTATTGTTTTTCAAATATACAAATCAAAATTATAATAAATTTGATATTAAAATGATAAACCAGTTACCTACTATACCGGCTTTGAAGTTTTGACAGATTCAAAAAGTTTAAAAAAAGACCTTTAAAATGTAGAAAAAGAATACTGCCCTACTATGGAGAACGGCAGTAGGTAACTACTAAACAAGACATTTGTGAAAAATTAGCATAAACTACATTTTTATAAAAAGCAGTACGTATTTAATTTATTTTTTTAACTTATGAGATATTTGACTGCATTTCTGTGTTGAATTTGGTTACAAAATGTCTATAGCTTTCCATTAGTTTTGTATTTGTTACAATGTTATTTTTTTTATTAGTTAGTGTAAATAACTATTTTTAATTATAATAAAGATTTAGGCATACCATTTGTTTAAATTTATTATAACTTACATTATAAAATTGTGACGGCACAAAATGGTTTGACAATACAAAAAGCTTAAATGTCAAAAACTGCTTGGTTTCTTTTCTCTGTTTAAAATTATATAAGCGTTACTATTCTTACGTAGTCGTAGAGAAAATAATGTCTGAAACACGTTTGGAATAGCATATTCCACTCTCGTAAAACCGTCACACTCGCCTTCGGCTCGTGTGTCAAATTTTTCCTCGAGCGGAATATGCTGTATTCCAAACTTGTTACAGAATGTACTATTCTCGATTTTTATGTAAGAATGTCATATTCTCGTACGCAAAATCGTTGAAGAATGAAGCTCATTCTTAAACGATTTTTGGTAACATTTAGTTTTTAAGTATTGGTACCCCCAAAATGTCAAACTGATTAATAACCTCAAATTCATTACTTTTATTGAAAATGAAGCCTTTATTATTGTTTTGTAATATTAAGCTTGCTCCAACAATGCATTTTAATGCAAAATTTTAAGTTTAATGTAAAAAAGTGCAGTTCAAGTTGTACTTGTGCAGGATAACAAATATTGTCATTTTGTGTTGCCAACTGACATTTTGCGAGAAAAATCCCCTAACTAACAACGACCACAAAACAATTAAAAAAACCTAAATAAAAGTTAAAATCGAGAAAATAGTATAAATCACACGTTGCAGAAGGCTATTCTGGCACTCATTCGTTCGTCCACTCGCTCCTTCGTCGCTCGAGGCCAAATTTCGAATTCGTGCGAGAATATGTGGCCTTCTGCAACTTGTACTTTAATATACTATTGAAGCTCTATGAGATTCTGGAACTTCTTTCAATAATGTTTTTGAATTACTAGCCCATTTAACAAGATGACTTTAACCATATATGGTTTCTCGTAAAAATCGAACAAATTTTGGACATTTGTTTGCAAGTGATGCCAGAATTGAATATATTTTTGTTATCTTGTTTGTACATCTAAATGGTACTTTTTTCAAAAAAAAAAATTTCATCCATTGACCGCTGTGGTTTTCAAGCCTTAAGTCACTCTACTGTGTTAAAAATAGATAAATTTCGATATTTTGTAATAACATTTTTATTTAAAAACGTATCGATTTGAAATAAAAGATAAAATGTAGACCTTATTAGTGGCAATAAATCCACGTATTATTTTTTTTAGATTTTAATATACAGGGGGCACGGTGGACAATTTAATTTAAAATTTTACCATTTTTTAAGGGTTAAAAAGTCAAAGAAGCAACGTTGTTTTATAATTTTGAGTATATCATGTTAAAGTACTAATAATTAACTATTATTTGATATATAAACTTATAAATGCAAATTATGTTTCTACGAGAGACACCATTTTTAAGTTAAGCCTTCAAAGAGCGTAATACTAACGTGTTTTACAAATTATAAATTCTTTTAACTAGTTTTATAAGATAATGTATTATATATTACATACAATATTTTATATATAACATCCAATTCTTACATATTTATTTTAAAAAATCGCCATAGATGGAGCTAAAATTAGTTTTATTTATAAATAATAAATTTTTTTAAGTTTACTAATTTTGGTCATAGTAGGCATCACAGACTTTTCTCTATGGTAACCTACCATTGGAAGCATGAAAGATAATTTAACAGTTCAGTTTATAAGTTGCAAATGACTGATTGCGTTTCAATTTATAAGTGTACTATAAACTTAAAATATTAATTTATTAAAATGAATAAACTAAATAATAATAATTATTATAGACAGTGTCAGCAAGTTAGAAATTATAACCTACTTTAATTTTATTTTTTGCTCCACAACCAAGCTTCAATTTATGTTTTACTCGATAAACAAGCTTCAATTTTAATTCCTATCTGAGGAAAGTAATATTTACCCAATAAATAAATTAGAATAAAGACTTTTTATGTTGCAATCGGCTATTTAGATATACCAATATTTTTATGCATTTGTTTTTCGATTTTTTGTAATTAGTTATTTTGCATTTTTTTATATTTAATATAATGCTATACAGGGTGTTTCTGGAGAAACGCAAACGGTATGGATTTGAAATTTTAATAGCATATACAATTTGATTTAGACTATACATAAAGTCAATAGTTTTCAAGATATTATTTTTTTTCGTTAAAATGCACGTTAATCAAAATAGCCTCTAATTTGTTTGTTATTATTTTTGTTGACATGGGGTTGGTATTTTTGGAATATTAAAACATTGTTTAGTTTTTTAAGGTTTTTCAACAAATACCTTGAGAAAAACCACTTGAAATTAGGCAAACTTCAAACAATAATAACGTTTTTATTATAAATGTAAAACCCTTTAGGTATGTTTTAACATAATTAAATAGAACATTAAAGAATCTTTCGATTGGTATTATAGTAACTCTTTCCTAAAGTTAAAATTTCAGAGACATTTAACAATTTCTAATATTTTCAATACTATTTTGTATCCACAAACCTCTGAAATTCTACATGTGGTTCAGGGGCGTGCTGGCAGTCCAATGCAGGCCTGGACTGGATAGTAGAGCAGTCCAGACTCAAGCCAGTTTCATATACTTCCTATAGCTAGTAAAAATGTAATACCTATAAAATAAAACCACATTCACCTACCTATGTAGTAAAAGTAATATTATACTTCTTAAACGATTTTTTATAAATTTTAATGACATTAATTATTATAATATTATAATTATAACCGAACACTAAAGGCACATACCCGATTTGAAACGCGGTTATAGATTTGTTTTTTATATATTATACCCACAAAAAAAAGTCAATCTCTTTAGAATGCGAACAAAAATCAACTGCTTTGCGCACCACGTGAGCAATCTTTGATTTAGGTATTTGCCGCGTTAATTTAAATTCCCCAAAATAGGTAGTAGTTCTCATATGGTTTTTGTTTTGGTTTATGGTAAGTTCTGTATAATAAATGCAGGCATGTAAGAATTAAAAATAGTCGTTTTAACCTTCCGGCGGGCGCACGTCTTTTGTGCACGAGTTCGGGCGCAGTGATCTGACAGATTCAATTTTCAGATAGGCTTAGTAAAGTGCTTTTTTATATTTTTTATCAAATAAATAATTAACACTACTTTTTATAATACTATATACTAACTTATTAAACACTAAAATGCGCAAATAAAATCAAATATAACTAATTTTTTGCACTTTATTTAGAAAGCCGTCTAATACCCGATTCTGAAGTACATGGTAAACATCTTCGTTTTTGAGGTGGTTGTTCTTCTTCTTGCTGAACTATCATATTATAAATTTAAGTAAAAATGCATACAAAAAGTTATAAATCAATACTTTCGTTCATAAAAAGTTAAAATTTTGTAAATATTACATGTAATACTGCAGTATAACGCAATCGGGCGCACTGTATCTAGCAGATCAAAATGCCTGCCGTCACCTTACAAGGCGATCAAACACAAACTGCAGTAGACATATCGGTAGAAGTCCTAAAAATATGAAGCTACTGAAGGGTGGGTAGTTATGCCTATAAAAACAGTGCGTCCGGGTGCAATATTTTAACTGGTGTATCTCTTAGATCGGTTGCGCCCGCCGGAAGGTTAAGTTCTAAAGTAAACGCAAATGTTTTTAAATATAAGATTTAACAGTTTTAAAGCAAACGCATATGTTTTTAAACAATATTTGCATCAGCGAATGAAATTATGAATAAAATTTGCTATAAATTGTAATAAAGCTAGATTGTCAAATTCAATGTTCTTTAATGTATAATTTCGTTGTTCGTAGTGTACATTAATAATTAATGATTACTTATGCCCAAGCTTTGTTAAAATTTGTCATTGTAAAAGGGAAGAGAAGCAGTCCAGCAGGCCACCAAGTGGTGCAGGCCACCGGGCATTCGCCCGGTGTCCCGGCGGCCCAGCACGCCCCTGATGTGGTTTAATGTAACAGTATCCATGGTTACCACCAAATCTGTCATTGTTTAAAATTAATTAAAATATTTGATTGAAAAAATAATAACTCAAAAAATATTGACTTTAGGTATAGGATCAGAATTTTATGTAGAATTAAATAATGTAAAAATATGAGGTATTCCGGTAAAACAGGAAGTATTATTTTGTTTAAAATAATTTAGGAAAAGAGTCTAAAGCGAATACTTTACGATAGTTAAAATTTTAAATCGATGTCTTTCGCGATTCCCTACACTGAAAAAAATAAGCTGTTGAAACAACAAAAAAAATATTAATTCAACTCTTTATGCACTTTAAATACAAGCAATGGTTTTTGCACGTTTACTTAACCATCTAAAAATGTCAAATTGTATTGTTTAATTGAACAACAAATAACAGTCAAATGAACAAAATAAGAATATTTGTTCTAATCTGCTAATTTGGTTAATTTAACATTCTTAGGGTGTTAAGGTAAATTTCTTGAAATGTCCAGGTAACCTTTTTAGCATATTCACTTAACACCAATAAAATGTTAAATTAACATTCTGAAAATGTAAAATTCTTTAAAGGTTGGTATCCAAAACAAAATTATGGAAATAATATATTATTATATATAAATAGAAAGAATTGAACCTTCACCTCGCCCAGAGTTTTTGTTTTGAGCGCCTACTTCAAATACCGACAGACTGTTTCGCCCTGTATTGAGGGTCTTAACAGTGTCGGGCAATATGGTGTAGTGAAAGTTCTACTGTGGAACACACCTTAAACAAACAGATATCTCATCTTATATACACCTAATCGTAAGCTAACTAAGGCGAGATGTAAGAAAACGTCATTGTCTAATGACGTGGCGTGAGTGTTCGAAGCGCCATTCTCGGCAATTTTATGAATGCAAATTTTACATTTTAAATTTTAAAGTAACATTTTAAATTTGTTAAATGAACAAATTTAAAGTTTTGGATTAAAGAGCAACTAAACGTTAATTTAATAGTTTTTTTAGGTAATCCTAAAAATTTCAGTAGTTGATTCAACAAATTCCAGCTATTAAATCAAAGTACGATAAACATTTTAATTCAAAATATTAGTTTATGTTAAATTAATATTTAAACTGTCAAATGAACAAATAAACTTTGACAAACTCTGACTTTTGCTTTAACACCAAAATATAGATTAATCCAATAGGTTTTTTGTTGAAACAACATTTTTAAAAATGACATTTAGGCAAATGTTAACTCAACCACATTATTTTTTTCGGTGTAGAAACTTCCAACGGACTAAGTACGTGAAACACCCTGTATATTAAATGTCATTTAACTGTTATGCCTTACTTAATTATTAATAAAAGATACAACAATATTTGTATAAAAATGACAAAATGTACTAAACTAAACATTTATGAATACTGCTACTGCTAATTCAAAACTGATCCTGGCCACAGAAACATCATTTGCATAAAAAAGTTAATATGTCAAATAATAGTCAAATATCAATACTTTCACGTGCTATACTGAAATTTATAAAACAAAGTTGCTTCTTCGATTATTTACCCTTTAAAAATTGTTAAATTTTAATCTAAATTATCACCAGCCCCCTTTTGTACGTTATAATCTAAACAAAATTAATTTCACGGATTAATTGTCATTACACCGAAAAAAATAATGTAGTTGAGTTAACATTTGCCTAAATGTCATTTTTAAAAATGTTGTTTCAACAAAAAACCTATTGGATTAATCTATATTTTGGTGTTAAAGCAAAAGTCAGAGTTTGTCAAAGTTTAATATTAATTTAACATAAACTAATATTTTGAATTAAAATGTTTATCGTACCTTGATTTAATAGCTGGAATTTGTTGAATCAACTACTGAAATTTTTAGGATTACCTAAAAAAACTATTAAATTAACGTTTAGTTGCTCTTTAATCCAAAACTTTAAATTTGTTCATTTAACAAATTTAAAATGTTACTTTAAAATTTAAAATGTAAAATTTGCATTCATAAAATTGCCGAGAATGGCGCTTCGAACACTCACGCCACGTCATTAGACAATGACGTTTTCTTACATCTCGCCTTAGTTGGCTTACGATTAGGTGTATATAAGATCAGATATCTGTTTGTTTAAGGTGTGTTCCACAGTAGAACTTTCACTACACCATATTACCCGACACTGTTAAGACCCTCAATACAGGGCGAAACAGTCTGTCGGTATTTGAAGTAGGTGGAACACATGATACAAAGATGTATCATGGGTGGAACACGCTCAAAACAAAAACTCTGGGCGAGGACATTTTCAGAATGTTAATTTAACATTTTATTGGTGTTAAGTGAATATGCTAAAAAGGTTACCTGGACATTTCAAGAAATTTACCATAACACCCTAAGAATGTTAAATTAACCAAATTAGCAGATTAGAACAAATATTCTTATTTTGTTTATTTGACTGTTATTTGTTGTTCAATTAAACAATACAATTTGACATTTTTAGATGGTTAAGTAAACGTGCAAAAACCATTGCTTGTATTTAAAGTGCATAAAGAGTTGAATTAATGTTTTTTTTGTTGTTTCAACAGCTTATTTTTTTCAGTGTAGTAAGATCTACATTTTGTCCAAATTTCAAATCGATACGTTTTGAAATAAAAAAGTTATTTAAAAAAAATGAAATTTCTTCATTTTTAACACAGCGAAGAAAAAAATAAAAATAAAAACAAAGTTGTCAATGGACGAGATTTTTTTTTTGAAAAAAGTTCTGCATTAAGATGTAGAAATAAGGTAAAAAAGTTTCAATCGATTTCTTGAACCCTTGCAAATCGACCGTTCGATCCTTTCGCGAAACCAAAGGCTACAAATTATGTCATCAGAGTTTTGAATATTATCTGAAGGGATTTCTTCTAAATTCCAAAGTTTTGTTAAATTTGTATTTAAATTTTCATTTGTGATTGGCCTAAAAGTCCAACCTAAATTAAAATGTGAAAATAAATTATTTAAAATTGTATCAACAGGTACCTACTTCACCAATTAAAATATATCCCAATGTAGTTTGAAGGGCTTGAGGTACAATCAAATTAGAAGGAGGAATAATTCGACCTGTTAATAAAAAATTGGGAAATAATTGAGCCCCTAAAATAACCTCAATTTCCCTAGGAACATTCCAAGGTTCATCTGCTAATGATATATTTTTTAAATAATTGAATGCTTGTGTATTTATATTAGTTATAGGTAGTTTTTCAGTTATAATATCTACTACTATTAGATTAATGTCATATTTATCAAATGTTATTCGTGATTGAATTGTTAAAGTAACATAAACTTTCATTGGGGTTTTAATTGAAACTACTGTATTTATGTATGAATTATTTAAGGGAATAATATTTAAAAAAAGTTATTTGCAGCACGAAGTACTAATTAAATTATTTTGCGATGCACTATCAATAAGACATCGTATTATTTTTTTATTTTCAATATTAGATTAGATAATAATACAGTAGTATTTAATTTTAAAGAAGCTTGAGTATGCATAGTTATAGATTGAGTTTAATAGAGGAAGAAACAGAAGAAATTATATCATTTTGAGAATTAATTTTATTTGGTTCAAAATGCAAAAGAGTATGATGAAGTTTGTTGCATTTTTTATAATAATTACTCTATTTACTAGGGTGGTCGTTAAAAATTAAATTTTTTGCGACGCCCCCTATAAAGCTTCGTTTTGATGTAAAAACACTGTGAATTTTTTTTTATTGAACACAACACGTGCCTCAAGACGATCTAAGTTAATTTTTTGGTATAATCATATCTTTTCTGAAAATATGGAATAATAATTTTTTTGACCTTTAAAAATTATTAACAATCAAATAACTTTACCTTGGAGTGAAGAAATCTAGATATTGAAATTACGTTTGTACTTATTTAGTTTTAAAATAAAAATATCAACTTGAATATCTTTCATTTTTTTGTTTAATAGACCAAATCAACTGGGAAAAATTTTTAATTTAAATTTTTGTCTATTGTTATTTCGATTAACTATTGTTTTTTTATTGATTTTATTGATATAATTGTTTATATTTCGAATAAACTTTTATTTTTCATAAAAAATTCCGAAAAAAAAATGATTATACCAAAAAATTAACTTAGATCGTCTTGAGGCACACGTGTGTTGTTTTTAAATAAAAAATTTAAAAAAAATTTATGTGTTTTTTCATCAGAAAATTTAAATTTTAACGACCACCCTATGATTTACA
This sequence comes from Brassicogethes aeneus, assembly GCA_921294245.1. Classification (NCBI taxonomy): domain Eukaryota; kingdom Metazoa; phylum Arthropoda; class Insecta; order Coleoptera; family Nitidulidae; genus Brassicogethes; species Brassicogethes aeneus. The sequence continues at coordinate 51,048,414 of OV121132.1, read as the reverse complement.
TTTACTACTAGTGTGGTTTGGAAAAAGAGAATATCTTATTTCTTTAACGTTTGTTGACCTTTTATCTGACCTAGAGTACCTACATAACGAAAACGTTATTATTTTAGGTGATTTCAATGTTCCTAACTTTGTAAATATGGATAATTTGGATTCAAAATATTACTATTTATCTGTCTTAAGTGAGTTGTTTAATTTTTGGGACTGTCTACGTGTCCTACTAGTAGGATTTATAGCCTGTTCGCTAAATATCCGACTAATAGGACAAATAGTAGTAAGGCTAAATATCCTACTATTATTCAGAATTCGGCAAAAAATAATTGTCTATATACTGTATACAGAGCTAATTAAATATTTTCATTAAGTAGGTACCTATTTAGGTATTTTTGGAAGATCAACATGAAAAATGGAGATCAGTTTTCATGTTGGATTGCCAAGGTTATGATGATTAGCTGTCATCTTGGTTATGCAGGTACACTGCATTGTGCCATACCAAATCAACCCAAACTTAACAACCCAACCCAACCGACCCCGCCCCATTGGGCCCCCCTTCCCATTGAGCAATAGAGGTATAATATATCTAAAGGTAGGGATTCGTTGATGCGACTCGCGGCTGCGGCTTGCGGCTGCGATCGTAGCCGCTCCACTGCTTAGTACAATTTGTTTGTATATGTTTTGGTTGACGCGTTCAGTCGCAGACTGCGACTGAACGCGCCAACCAAAACATACAGTGCTTGCAAATCCAAGTCCGACCGCGTTGGGAAGGATGGTTGTTCAATACCCGCGTGAAAAGAATAAGGATAGAATGCCAAACAGAATTTGATTGGTCAGAGCGTCAGGCGTGCGTATTGTAAGCGCATTCTGTTTGGCGTTCTATCCTTGTTATTTTCACGCGTCCTTCCCAAACCGGTCGGACTTGGATTTGCAAGCACTGTATACACACAAATTGTACTAAGCAGTGGCGCGGCTAAGGTCGCAGCCGCAAGCCGCAGCCGCGAGTCGCATCAACGAAACTGTACCTTTAGGGCAGGCTGGATTGTGTCAATGAGGCGGGGGGGGGGGCAATGGGGCGGGGTCGGTTGTGTTGGGTTGTTAAGTTTGAGTTGGTTTGGAATGGCACAATGCAGTGTACCTGCGTAACCACAGTTACATTAAAAAGTAAATAAAAGCACAAAACAGCCCCACACCCATAAAACTAAGGAACAAAACGCAGGGCAACGTCCGCCTCAGACGTGGAAATAGGATTTTTCACGTCCGACGTACAAATAATAATTGACACATCGGACGTGTAAATAGCCACAGCGAAATTAAATCCCTTTATAGGTATAACCTATGTATGTACATTATATTGTGTACTTACCTTGTAGGACGCTTTCCAGTCGATTTACTTTTATATTTTCTACCACCACTACAACAAGTATACCTAATCCGATAATATTTCAGGTCCTTATTGGCCTTCTTTACTCGTTTTGGCAAGTTTTTTTTAGCAGAAATTAATGTTAATGAATCTTTTTTATACAATTGTACAAAGTTTTGATCTTCATACTTCTTTATAAATGTCTGTAGGTATCTCGAAAAAGGAATTGAATTTCTCTCTCCATTATAATTTAATTATTGCAGTCAAACAACTGGTGTAAAAACCTAAACTAACCTCACTTTTGAGTGTTGTTTTTGCCGAATTCTAAATAATAGTAGGTTATTTAGCCTTACTACTATTTGTCCTATTAGTCGGATATTTAGCGAACAGGCTATAAATCCTACTAGTAGGACACGTAGACAGTCCCTTAATTTTTCCCAACTTAACACAATTTGTAATGATTTTCATAAACTCTTAGATCTTGTTTTCTCTAATATTGATTGTGAAATTTCTTTGAATGAGTGTCCTCTTACTAATATTGATGTTTACCATCCCCCTTTGAACGTTAATGTTTGTATAGAGGTGCCTATAAACTATAATATTAATTTATATAGATACCAAAACTTATAATTTTAGGAAGGCAAATTATCCATTATTATATAATATGTTGTTAGATGTAGATTGGTCTTTTTTGTCGCAAATTAATAATATAAATGTAATGTGTTAGCAGTTTTATAAGACTATTTATGATTTGTTAGACATATGTATACCCAGTAAAATTATTAAACCTAATAAACGTGCTTACCCTCCCTGGTTTAATAATGAAATAATTAGAAATATTAAAAAGAAGGATCAGTACTATAAAAAAATGAAACGTTTAGGTGGTTTGTATAGTAATCTATATAAAAATACCAGAACACTAGTGAAAAATCAAATTGCAATATCACATAAAAGTTATATAAATAATATCGAAACAAATCTAAAAAAGGAACCAAAATCGTTTTGGTCATATGTAAGCTCAAAAAAGGGATTTTCTCGTATTCCGGGAAGGGTAAGCTACGATGGAGGAGATTTTCAAACCCCAAATGATATAGTTAATAGTTTTGCTAACTTTTTTAAGAGTGTGTACATAGAATCAATACCTTTGACTGATGTTAGTGCAGATTTGTCTTTGAATCACGTTTCCTTGAGTTGTATTTCTGAAGAAGAAATAACTAGTTGTGTTAAAAAACTTAAAAACAAGATGACTGCTGGTGTGGATAGCATACCCAGCTTTCTTGTAAAGGATTGTTGTGGTGTCCTTGTTTCACCTCTTTATGTAATTTATAACAAGATTATTGAATGTCAAACGTTTCCTGACATTTGGAAGGTTTCAAAGATCGTACCTGTTTTAAAAAAAAGGTAATCCCTCTCATGTAACAAATTATCGTCCGATCTCTATACTCTGTAACTTTGTGAATATATTTGAAATGATCCTTTATTCTAAACTATATAACCAGTTAAAAAATTGTATCTCTCCGTTTCAACATGGTTTTGTAGAAAAAAAGTCTACTGTAACTAATCTGGCCTCATTTACTCAATACGCCTGTGAAACATTAGATAGGGGTTCTCAGCTCGATGTTATTTATACTGACTACCAAAAAGCATTTGATCAAATTGATCACCACATTTTGCTAGAAAAACTAAAACAGTCTGGTTTAGATGACTATCTTTTAAGATTGTTTGAATCCTATTTGGTGGACAGAAAACAATTTGTTGCATACAACAATTATAACTCTAAACAGTTTATATCCAGCTCTGGTGTTCCGCAGGGATCTAACCTGGGATCCTTGCTGTTTCTGATTTTTATCAATGATTTACCTTCAAAATTAAACTGTAAGTTGTTATATGCTGATGACCTCAAGATATTCTCCCGAATCAATAGTGAGGCTGACTGTACCCAACTTCAGAATGACCTAAATGTCTTAGGCCAATGGTGTAAAGTGAATAGATTGACTTTGAATATTTCAAAATGTATAATAAGTAGATACACCAAAAAGGTCAATCCAGTGATTTTTAATTATAAATTATATGGCGTTGATTTGGAGTCAGTCAGTCTTATGAAAGATTTGGGAGTTTATTTTGATACAAGGCTTACTTTTACTGAACATATAAATTCTACCACTAAATCGGCATATAAAACATTAGGCTTTATAATAAGAAACAGCAAGAGTTTTACAAACCCTGAGAGTCTTAAATTGTTGTTTTTTACTTTGGTGCGTAGCAAGTTGGAGTATGCCTCAGTTATATGGTCGCCAATTTACTTGTGTCACACTCAATCCATTGAGGCAGTACAGCGAAAATTGTTGAAATTTTTATGTTTTAAAACGTCAGGATTCTACCCACCTCAGGGTTTTGATCATTCTGTTTTGCTTGACAATTTTAATTTTGAATCTTTGGGAACAAGAAGAGATAAAATCTGCACTACATTTTTGTTTAAGCTAATTCATAATTTTGTAGACTGTGCTGACTTATTGGGACAATTAAACTTTTTTGTACCGAGACCTAATAGTAGGCAAGCGTCTGTATTTCAATGTCCAAAGGCACGTACTAACATTTTATTGATATCACCCATATATAATATGTCTCGAACTTTTAACAAAGTGGCAAATCTATGTGATATAAATTATTCTAGTCTTAGGGATATATTAAAATGTTTTTAATTATATATACACACCTCTTGTTTGTTCATACTCAATACTGTTTTGTTTATTTATTTACTTATTTATTTATTAATCTTTACTTATGTATTTTTCTTTTTTTTTGTATTCACAACTATACCATTATTGTAAATTCTTTATATTATTAAATTATTAGAATTAGAATGTCCTGTATTGTGAAAACTGTTGGCAATAAATACCTTTATTATTATTATTAAGTTTTTCAAATCTGACATTCATATAATTTTTAATGATCTGATTTATTACAAATTTTAAAATTTAAAGATTTAACATCTGTTAAAGCAAATTAATGTGTAGTTGAATGTGGACGATGTTGTGTTAAAGTGTTAAAGTGTTAAAGTCTTCACAAGATGGAATATCTTTATTACTTGCATTTTCAAATGATTGTATAATTTGAGGATCTAGTTTTTTTATTACCATAATATTATGAATAAATATGAAATCCGAAAGTTATATTTAATTGTTTCAAAGCGCTATAAGAGGAAGAAAAACGTTCTATAAAATTATTTAATTGATTGCAATTATTAGATGCAACTTTAATATCAATTATATTATTTAAATAAAATGTACCCAATGCCCGTTTATCTTGATATTTTTTTACCAACGAATTCCAAATTGTTAAATAATTTTCCTCATTAGGAAGAATTCCCAATAAACCAGTAAGTGACCTGCCACTTAACTTTCCCACAAGATATTGAACTTTTTGCGACTCATTTAAATTTGAATTTAGATGAATATTAGATTTAAATGCCTCAAAAAACAAAGGCCAATTTTCAGGATTCCCATCAAATTTAGGTAATTCAATTTGGGGTAATTTAATGTTAAAACGGCTCTTTTTTTAAAAGAATTTTGGGTTTGTGGCAAAACCCTCCAACACAGCATTTCTTACTTCCTTATAATTTTGCTATATAAATTTACAAAACTCGACCATTTTTCAAAAGTAGGAATATATTCTGAATTTATATCCAATTCTAAATTATTAGCTTGATCTGTTAAATTATTATATTGATCATATAACTTATCTAAAATTGACGTATTTGACATAAATTCCTGTGTATTCCTAGTTTCTGCCTTTGAAACCTTTTTGGCATTGTCATTGTAATTTAAAAATAAATTAAATATTGCGTCTCTTTGCATTTATAGCTAATAATGACATACTTGACATTTTATAATTAATTTAATTTAAATTCAATTTTTAACTAAATAAATGAAATTTTATTTTTTAAGTGGAATGTATCAAAAAATGGATTTCAAAATACGGTTCGTATGGGATAAAATATATCACCACAGGTTAATAAAAGAAGAGATAGTTATATTCCTTTATTTTGTTATATAATATATTATACATATATTATATATTATACATATATTATATAATATATTATATATTATTTATATACAGGGTGTCCGGGAAAATGTGGGAAATCTCTCGGATTCAGATAGAACATGAAAAAATAAGATGACACGTTCCTATAATTTTTTTTCCTACTGGCCATCCTTACGGAGACATGGGCCCCGAAAGGACTCCCCTGCAAATTGGTTTTCCTTGAATAACTTTTAAAGTACTAAATATAATTTAATAAAAATTTAATATGATGGACCCTGGTAAGGACCTCTTAAAATAGTGTCATTGAAACATGTTTTGTTTTTTTTTTGTTTACCAGGGGCGGACTAAGTTTTACATTTTAATGCTTAAATTTTGAACACCCCGTATGACAAAGACTTAAAAAAACTAAATCTGCATAGCTTGAACCTTAAACTAAAATAAAGGTACTCTTGTTTATTGTCAATAAAATGAACCGTTTTCGAGAAAAAGAATAATAAACAAATTCATGTTTTATTTTTTAATAAAATGGACCATAAAAAAATAATATAACGTATTGCATATTGCGTATTGCATATTTTTGTATTTTAATTTTCGCTTTGTATAACGTTCTCTTTTTTTTGTTGTTTTGAAATAAATTTTCATTTAATTGTTATAATATGTAAAATAAAGAAAATTTAATAAATTATATTTTTGTAGGAAATAATAAAAATAAAAGTTTCGGAACCAATCATCCTCCTCGAAGACGATAGTTCCGACGAGGATGATGACTTTGACAACAGTATTTAGATAAATAATTTATTGACAATAAAATGCATAGTGTACATTACAATTATAAACAATTTTGAGAAAATAATCACCTTCATTCTATAAATAAAATTTATATTTAAAATGTTTTTTCACCTAAATCGTTTCTGATAATTTAAAAAAATTATATTTAGTTTTATTTTTAATATTTCCTACAAAAATATATACTTTAATATATTAAATTTTCTTTATTTTACGTATTATAACTATTAAATGAAAATTTATTCCAAAACAACAAAAAACAGAATGTTATACAGAGCGAAAATTAAAATACAGAAATATGCAACAATTTTGATCATGTGTGTATGATACTATGTATCAAGTTTTATAAACGCCTTTTAGTTAAGAGTTTAGGCACGAGCGAAGCTTGAGAGCGAGCGAGCTTACTATAGTTTATTTACGACGAACACAAAGAAGAATTTAAAGCCAATTTTATTTGTTAAATATTTGACATCTGTCAACTTTTAACGGATTTAACCTCACTTCAATAGTTTATAATAAAGCTAACTTCAGCCCCTGATTAAAATACCCAAATGCCACTGTTGTTTCAGCCCGTGACTAAAACGTCATAAAGTCACAGCTTGTCAATGTCAATATAAGAGGTCATCTGTAAATCAAGAAAAAAGTTCGGTGTGAGGATTTTAATAATTAACCCGTTTTTTTAAGCAAATTGTATGTAAATGTAAATGAAATAGTTTAGTTGAGAAGTAGTTTTTTCCCCAGAAAGGTATATAATATATTGTATTTTATTACGAACAGACCCCGAAATTGTACAATGTTAGCATTCCAAAACCAAAATTGGTTGCATTCATTAAAACAAACTAAAGTAGTTATAAATGTAATTAAATTATATGTTTAAATTATTGTACATTAAACAGTTGTCAAAACTCGTAGTTAAAAATGCAATTAATTTGGCTTTGGTGGTGCGAAGATGAGTAAAATCATTTAAAAAAGTAGTTAAATATAGGTGACTGCGGCCCAGGAGAGACAAAGTATTCCTAGCGGATAATAATCTTCGCTTTGAAAAGAATTTGTATACAAATTGTAAGTAAACACACGTGAATGTTATCCAATCATTATTTCCCCCTTATTTTTTAAAATTTTAAAAAATTTTAATTTGCTTAGCTGAAAATTATATGTGATTTAATATTTTTAAAACCTTTTTTACTCCAAAAATGTCCATAAGGCGATGTAGTTTTTCTGCCATTAACGCATTTGGCATAACTTCATCCAAATGAAGTTTTGCACTTAAAAGTTCTTTTACTTTAGAATATGATATTCAATTTGACAGTGTCAGAGTATTTAATTAAGGACTTTAGCAGAATACCATTTTTTAAATACTAAAAATACTAAATTAAACTGGAACAAGCTACCAACTAAAAAAACAATAGTCCAAAAAATAATTTTTAATCGAGCTGATTTTCGGATAGAGCTCCTAAAACATGATTAGCACATTTTGTCAAAAATATAATCCTTGCTGATGTAAAATTTCAGCCCAGAAACATTTTTATAACCTTTAAAAAATACCCTCCAAAATGGTGTTTTTTAATAATCATATCACGAGAACTATAAATTTAATCGGTTAAACTAGGCTCAGTAGTTTTTTGTTTGGTTTTTGTTGGAAAATAATTTAATAAAATCACGAGACCGCGTAGCGGTCGAGGGGTTTTATTTTTAATTATTTAGCATGAAACTATTTTCCAAAAAGAAAAATCAAATAAAAAAACTTACTGAGCATAGTTTGACAGATTAAATTTATAGGTTGAGTGATATACGTCTAGATTATTTCTCGAATTAAAGGAAACTATTTGACAATTCATAAAATCTGACGTAGATGTCAAAATTTTTAAATATTTTTTTAAAGAAAATTCAATTAATTTAAGGTATGTAATAAGTAATAATTGATATTTCGTAAACTAGAACGTATTTTTTATTGTTTTTTTAAATATGTTTGTTAAAACTTGTAAATAACACCATAAAATCGTAAACAAAAATCCAATATGGAGGCTAAAATTAATCGCTGTTAAATAGTTCTAGTGATTTAATCTCTTATTTAAACGAAATTTATTCGAAAATTCAAGGCTTTTGATTGGTTCATATTATAATGAGGGAAATAATCTTCAGAAAATTTGGACACTTACAAAACTGAAGATTAAATATAACGAGCAATTTTACGTACATATAAAATAAATGTTTTATGCCTGGAATAAGAAGAACCCATTGTACTAAAGTTGGTTTAAAAAAGATAATTTATTGACTCTTATAATAAAAAAAAACACTATTTTTTGAGGAATCATCAAAATAAAATGATATTGGCCAACAATTATTTATTTTAAAAGTAAGAAAAGCACCACTTTAGTGGTTATTAAAAAATTATTTATTAAGCCATTTAAATATTATAATTTCAATAAAAAAAACATGCTTAAATCCAATTTATAAATATTCCTTATCAAAATATCCCATAATTTATTTACGTTTAATATTATACAATAACACCATAACACATTACTGCAAGTAAACATCCAAATTCTGGCAATATGTCCTTTGAACACGTTTAATACGCATGTTAAAATATGCCTTGAATAATATTAATCTATCTAGAAGAATTATTAATTATTATTTTGCATGATTAAATAAAAACTGATACCTTTATTAAACTTTTTGTAATATTTCAAGTCAAGTGGGCTACAAGAATATTGGCCGATTTGGATTGAACATATTATACCCTTAACCTTGGCACCAGTTTTGTTGCCTATACAATTTTATAATATGGTTAGCTAATTCTGTATTTCAAACATTAAGGATTTTTCTATTTTTTCATAAAATTTATTAAAGCAAACTAAATGTTAGCCTTTAATTTTCCATGTGTTATACAGGGTGTCCGGGAAAAAGAGGTCAATCCGTTAACCATATATTCCTTGAGTTAAAACAATAAGACTTTCATAATACCATTTTTCAATTTAGAGCTTCATGTTCGATATACAGGGCGACAAAGTTTGAAATTTAAAACTGATTTTTTTAATAATTCGAGTAATTGATAAGATATTAAGTTCAAATTCGGTACACTACTTCAACATAAATAGTTAAATTTTTTGAGACCAACAAAACAAAAAACAATTGTCAAATAATCAAAATAGGGGGGTCCAGTACTCACTGACTCTCCCTATTTTTTAGTACGTGCGCCAATGACTTCCAAACGGTATTTTTTTAGGTAATCATTTATTGTTAAAAAAAATTTGTCTCCTATAAAATTTTGATAAAATGATTTGTTTTAGAGATAATTTGTAAAGTATGGGTCAGTCCATATCAAATCAACCAAAGGTTCTTCCCCCACCATCTCCGATTTTGATAATTTTTGGTAAATTTGTTTACCTCACTAAAAAACTCAAAAATCCCATATATGATTTTTTTTCGATAGGTGGTTTTTGTTTTATTAATTTTTAAAAATCAAAAAATTCCGATAAATTTGGGTCTTGCAAGTACTTACGAAAATAGCGATATCTCGTAAATATTAAGTATTAAAAGTAGAAAGGTGAGGCTTATTTTAAAGGTCTATTAGAGACCTTTTTATGATATATCACATGACCTAATTTTTTTCAAAAAAAAAAATTAAATTTTGAAAATTTGATATGGACTGACCCATACTTTACAAATTATCTCTAAAACAAATCATTTTATCAAAAATTTATAGGAGACAAAAAAATTTCAACAATAAATGATTACCTGAAAAAATACTGTTTGGAAGTCATTGGCGCACGTACTAAAAAATAGGGGGAGTCAGTGAGTACTGGACCCCCCTATTTTGATTATTTGACAATTGTTTTTTGTTTTGTTGGTCTCAAAAAATGTAACTATTTATGTTGAAGTAGTGTACCGAAATAAAACTTAATATCTTATCAATTACTCATATTATTTAAAAAAATCAGTTTTAAATTTCAAACTTTGTCACCCTGTATATCGAACATGAAGCTCTAAATTGAAAAATGGTATTATGAAAGTCTTATTGTTTTAACTTAAGGAATATATGGTTAACGGATTGACCTCCTTTTCCCGGACACCCTGTATATAAAGGCTTTAAATTTTAATAATTATTATACATGTATTTCATGAGTTTTATTTATTTTATCTACTCCTACATTGACGAGCTGTGACTTTACTACGTTTTAGTCACGGGCTAAAGTTAGCAATAGTGGCTTTTGGGCAAAGTGAGGTTAAATCCGTTGTCATTTGACAGATCTGTCAAATCTATGTCAAATGTTTAACAAATAAAATTGTCTTTTAGTTCTTCTTTGTGCTCGTCGTAGATAAAGTATGGTATATAATTCTTTTTATAAACTTCTCTAGAAACTTGTTTTTATTAAACACTCGCTCGCAAGCTTCGCTCATGCTTAAAGCATATGTCTGACGGTGCAACTTCTCTCAATTTTTTGGTGTTCACACTATGCAACTAATCAGCTGATCTAACTTGTCATAAAATAGAACATGTTCTATTTTCATGCAATAAAGTCGCGGTAACTTTTAAAGGGATTTACGAATTTTCACTTAATATTTTGGTTGGTACCTACTCAATATTTATCAGCCTTGGAATGACAGAAGCTTTAAAATCTATGCCTTTTTTATTATTTACAACCCTGTTAAAACCAAACAGGCTCTTAGGGTTTTTACACCACAAAATACTTATAACGGAAAAACCATGGATAAAACTTTAAAGAAAAACAAAAACCAATTTAAAAATACATTAATTTTGTTTAGGTATTTTTATATTTCAACTTGGTAATTTTTGGTTAATAGCGTCATGTCGCTTCAACTGGTCGCCGCAACAAAGTCGCCACGAGAAACTTAAATCGCGTTTATAAAACTTGATGTTTTTTATACCTAATATAATATTATATGACATTTTTCATATACATTACATATAATTTTTATTTATTACCACATATTACATTTAAATATTATTGATACTTATATTTTTAAGTGTTGATATTTATTATAATCCTAGGTTATGATCCATTGGATTAAATAAAATTATTTTATCCGTCTTTTCAACATTCATTTATTTATCAACCAAACGTGATGAGAACATGATCAAGTCATAATATTAAATGTATTCGACAGATAACTAATATTGAGTTTAATAAATGTAGACAGTGTCAACTGCCTAGACACATTTTGTAATTAGGTATTACTTATCAACTATCATTGCATTGTCCCAAAATGTCTATAATTGGTAAATTACATTTTTGAAAATAATTATATTTCTTTGTGAAATAACATCTTTAAATTATTCTGGAAAAAGTTAAATTTTAGTATTGTATTGTAATATTTTATTGTACATCCTGTGTTTTAAATATAAAAAATGGTATAAAGAAATATAAAATTAAAAATATTAACATAAAAATATACCTTTAAAATACCGATTTTATTGATTCTGATAAAAAACAGGTATGCCTAATCGATTGAAATCTTGAACTTAAAAAATCATAGATCGGGACTTGGCAAGTCCCTTTGGTGTCTATGAAAACTCAAGGATTATATCTAAAAATTACAGTTGCTACCTGCTTTACTTTTAATTGTTAAACATTTTTCGGTTTAAAAGCATTTTTAAAATGATTTTATAAATTCCGTCTTTTTGCTATAATAAAAATTGAGCATTTTAAGTACCTATCTATTCATGAAAATCCTTGAAATTTAACATTAATATTAATTAATATTCAATTAATATTATTTTTCATTTAAATGTAATAAAATAAAATAGTATTTTCTCTAAATATTTATAAGTCGCTGATTATTAATAACTTGACAATCTTATTTATTTAATTGTTTACTTAACCTCTTCACTTTCCCCCGATTTGCAGAATACTTTGCTCTGTAATCAATAATTATATATATATCGCTTTTAAATATTTTGCCATTCAAAATTAATTGGCCAGCACAAACAGATGCGTTCAGTCGCCAACAAACCTTCGTCGAGCCGGCATCCTTTGAATTTTTGTTTCATGGACATTTCTCTAAACGTGTATCGTGTCAATACTGTGATCAATTGAAATGTATTTAAATAGGTACGTTTTTAGAAAACAATAACAACATTGTTTGTATAAAAAACAATATTATTTTACTTAGTTCCTTATACTTTTAACGAACAAAAAAGTGCCATTCTTTTTAATTCATTCATTTAAAACTGAAATGATTTTCTCCATATTTATTGTTTTTAAAAATAATAACATTCCTTAAAAAAAGACTTATAAACAGCCCAAATAAAATAATACGAATTTAACTATTACAGATTGTAGATTATTGTGAGATTTTATTTATAAATATTTGAAAATTTTTATCTAATGAATATTTTTAATAGAACCATGGTAATCGCAATAAATATTGTTATCTGTTAAATCTAGAGCAGGGTTTCTGAAACTACAAGGTCACTATATCACTATTAAATTTCTTAGACGATTGCGAACCCCCTTAGCAGTGGAAGAAAAATATTTTTTTTATTTAAAGCAATAAGTAGTTAATGGGTGGGCTTGTCAATTCGTCAATTGACGCAAATTAAGTCGATTTTAGGACCAAATTTGATCAATTTTAATTTTGATTCCGATTCAGTAATTAGTTGATTTCTGGGTTTTGTTTTTATCATGACCACTCCTACATAAGTAGTTGTTATTAAGAGTAGTTAAATTTTGCGAATATATTTATCGATGATTTATATCGCTTAATGCTTAAACTAACATTTATTATTTCGCTTGTGACCATAAAAGGCTTTTAAATCCAGCCTTCAGCATCAGCGATATCTGGAAAGTACCCTACCTTCTCATTTCGTCGGAGAGCTGAGAAAGATTAAGGGCCGTATGCAGAAACTTTGATTTCTTTATATCAACTGATTTAGCATATCAGCGGATATAGGTTTTTGCACAACATGGAAACGTAGCATTTTTCTTTAAAACTGTTGTTTTATAAATTGGGTAGTTATCTTTCAACGTTTATATTTTCCCTAAAAAAGTCGATTTCTATACATTGACATTTTAAATTAGACATAAAACAATTAAAATGTCATAGGTACAGATTTATTTAACATTTGTGACATTTGCTTTTAACCATAGAAAATAATTTTGCTAATATAAGTCATGGTTTACTAGATTTGTTTTTGGCCAATAAAATCATCTAAAATGTATATCGGTTGACAAATTTATATCAGTCGTTAATGACTTGAATGATTTAAAATATGGATAAAAAAGACAGTATTTTTGTTTTTAAATATATATGAAAAAATAAATTCAGAAGGTAAATATACCTATACAAAGATATAATTAAAAAATAACATTTTTTAAGATAAAATACTAATCACAGTGCTGTTCTGAGAGGTGATTTTTGGACTTTCTGTGAAACCTAATCTTTTTTATATTCTTGTTAATTAGGTCATAACTAAAATTTTAAGAGCAAACTAAAAAAAATTTGACGGTTTGAATTGTTTTAATTGGCTGTTTATTAAAAATATTATGCATGCATAATATTTTTAATAAACAGCCAATTAAAACAATTCAAACCGTCAAATGTGTGCACTCTTTCAATTATCCAATTAAAACTAGCGATTTAATTGAAATATTTAATATTTGCATAACTAAAAAAAAAGGTTTTTATTTTTTTTTATATATATTTTACTGTTTACGTTCAAACTTTTAATCTAACCTTTGACGTATACATTTATGTTCCCTTAATTAATATACTTATCCTTAAAGGTTGCCATGAAACTTAAATCTATTAAAAATTTATTTGACGTTTGAATTGTCATTTTCAGTATACGTATTCTATAATTTTTGTTTAGTTTTTTAAAGTGTTTTTTATAAACAAAAATGAAAAATTGTAGTAAAAGTTACGAAGAAATTCATGAAACTAGGGACCGGTTTATTCATCTTTAGTAAAGTTTATCGGGCCGATAACTTTCATGTCTTGGCAATATCTAGTATCCAAAGAAATTATTCGTCAAATAAATCAAAAATGAATAAATCGGCCCTAAATAAAATGTGGCACCCTTAGAATTATTGTTTAATAAATGTATACTATACATTTAACCTTAAATTAAAACTTTAAACGTGTATTACAACAAAACAGTAAAAGATATAAAAAATTTATAGACCTTTTTTTAGGAAATTAACTAATCTTTAATCTGATTTAAAAGGTTATGATAATATTTAAATAAAATCGCAAGTTTTAATTGGAGAATTGAAAGTATGCATACATATTTTTAATAAACATCCAATTAAAACAAAATTAACCGTCAAATTTTTTTTATTTTGCTCTTAAAATTTTAGTTATGACCTAATTAACAAGAATATAAAAAAAATTAGGTTTCACAGAAAGTCCAAAAATCACCTCTCAGAACAGCACCGTATACTATGTTAATTATATCAAATATCTTTGCTGTTTGTCTGTTTGTCTGATTGAAAAGCTGTTTGGTTTCATTGTAAAATAATTACGCCTAACACTAAACTTGGGTAAAAATATTTTTGATTCATTTTTTTTATTATTAAAAACATTCACACCTTCCATAAATGTTTACTTTTTTTTTTTTATTTATTTATTGTAATTGTAATTAAAAAAATTACTATAGTATTTCTTTTTACCTATAGGTATTTAATAAATAATAAGGATTATATTTTTTAAATACTTTTAAAGAATTTTAAATTTTAGACCATGTTCAACTTATTTATCTTTTTAATTTTTAAAATATATGCTTGCTCTTCAAATAGAAACTGTAGATTTTGGGTAAAGGGCTTACCAAGGAAGAGTGACTTTTTTTCTGAGGAAATTTACACTCTATTTTTGGAGTCAAAAATATACATATGTAGGTACTATTACAGAAGGGCAACAACATGGGTATTTCAAATTAAATTTACATATTATAACCATTGAGTATAACCATTGAGTCAAAGTCAATATTACTTAATGTTATAACATTATTAACAGTGTTTGTCACTAATACAAGTTTAAAAGGCATTTTATAAGAAAATAAAAACAATTGTTTTTGCTCGAAAGCAAAAACAGGCACAGTGTATGAAATTATTTTTTTATACTTCTGTTTCAAATTGTTTTTATCATTTGTAATATTTATTTGACAAATAATTAAAAATATGCTCTGAAACAATATTTTTATTTTTAAATTTAAAATACACAGGGTATAAAATCTGGACTAGAACTGCAACAGTTAAATTTTATAATTTGCTCTATTAAAATAACAGTTTTTAAAATTTATGTACCTATATTTTTCAATATAAATTATTTAAAAAACAAAGTGTATAAGGCATGCATAATTTTTTCCATTGGGTATAATTTAACCTTTTAGAAAAGCAGGGATTCTTGCCCATTTCCAGCAAGGGTATAGTCATGATTTTGTTCAGGGGGGCAGGCAAGGGTAAACAATATGCATACTACAAAAAGTTTCGAGACATCACCTTCCACCCATTTTCTAGCACAATGTTTCTGAACATGCAATTTTTGAATATAACTCCCTCCTTTTGATTAAGAAAGTTTATTCTGAAGCAATAATTTATGTACATCAAGCATTAACTAACATAATATGTTAGTTAATGCTTGATGTACATAAATTATGGCTAACATATTATGTTTCTGTTTCTTAATTTTTTTATATTCTTGTTATAAATTTTAAATGTCTTTTTCCTCTTAATGTCTTCGGCATCATTGCATTTATTTTTCAAAACATTTGCCTAAATGCCAAAAGAGGTGTTATTCGTACCTGTAAAAGAATAGGTAAAAGATCATTGCCTTTTAGAAACTGGTCTAGTATTCCTATAACTACTGTTTAAAATATCTGCGGTGTAAAGAGTAATCTTAAAATGGTGTCAAAATCTAACACCAAGTGGTGTTAATATAAACACCATGAATAATGGTAAAAATGTTATATACAGCAAACACCAAAACGGTGTTTAACTAAAAATATTTCAGAAGTGCACCTACACAGAAAAAAAGAAATAGTTCATTTAACTATATTAATTTAGTTATTTAAATCAACTGTGAGAAGGTTAATATAAACAAAAATTAGTTTGACGGTACTAAACCAGATAGTTATATTATATATATATTTTTTTAAATTGGTTAAATTAACCCAGAAAACTTTAGTGAAACCAACCCGCTGTATGGTTCAGTTTACTAAATATACTGTTTGTAAAATAAGAGTTACTTCAACCTAAAGCACTTTGTTAAAACGATTAAAACAATTTGCCGTGCATTCCTGATTGCATCCCAGATAGCACAAAGAAGTACTGGAAACGTCCTGAGTATGTCTTGTATCAGACATTAGTACTTCCCGATGTTACCAAATCGTCGGTCCCCAGAACGTCCTAAGTAAGACATCCTCTGGCCGTTCTGAAATACTTTATTGGGGCTTATTGGACAAGCTCTACAAAATTGAAGAGTGGTATTCCCCAAGGGTCAAAGTGAAAAAAAAAAATTGTGAGTTATCAATGAAAAACAAATATTTTGAACATATATATTGGAATATTTTTTAAGTCATTCTGCATGACAAACTATTTTTAAATGATAATATATTATTTAGCCAACTTGACACTTAGACCCTTTGAAAATACCATGCTTCAATTGCTAAAAAAAAATTACGTCCTTAGGACGTAATTTTCCCAAATAAGTAAGAGACTGGACGTACCCAAAACTTCCGATATAGGTCTGGGGTATGTTGCCAAATTGGTTCAAACAGTGGATATGCGTAAATCAGTTTATAAATGGTGTCCCAACAAGAGCGCGGGATTTAATTTTAAAGAAAAACACATTTATTTTTTGAATTAAGCTAACATGTTTATATTAACTTAAAAAAAATAGTTCCGATTAAACGTGAAATACAACATCAGGCAAATGGCCACTACGAAACCTCTGGCACAGGGTTATACTTTTGTTTAAATTTTGAATAACGTTTTCGCATAAATGTGGCTGTATTTCATCAATAACGTGCCGTATTTCCTCTTTTTGATGTTCAACTGTTATTCGCATACACCTTTTCCCTCATTTAGCCCTAAAGAAAAAAGCCCATCAGCGCTAGATCGCACGATCTTGGTGGACAATGTTGATCACCAAATCGAGAAATAACACGGCCTGGAAACTTGATCTGCAATGACTCCATTGTTTCATGTGCTGTGTGGCAGGTCCCACCGCCTTGTTGGAAAAATATGTCCTCCAAATCATTTACATCCAATTCGGGCCACAAAAAATCCGTTAACAATGTTTAAACATTGTTAATTAATTCTTGATCACGATGCCGAATGGAAGTTCCTGGATTCTCGACCACAGATTTCCTTAGTGTGGCTATAGCCTCGAAAATATATATATTTTCGAGTGACCGACAAGGACGACAACGAACAATGGTCTTCTGATCCATCGGAGTAAATTTGGTCTCAAATTTTGTAATTAAACGCCTCACTGTCGATTCATTTGGCGCATAATTTCGACCGAAAACTTGACGATCTGTTTTCGCAAAACTTTCACCATTTTTGTAATGTCTTTTTTACAATAAACATTGTTCGTCGTTCGTCGTTGATACTTGTAGGGTTGGGAAAATTTCACTTTTTGCTTGTACTTGAAATTTTACTTGAAATTTTCATGATATTTATGAAATTTATTAAAATTTCATAAATTTCTGAAATTTCATGAAATTTATGGAATTTATTGAAACTTTCAATAAATTTCAATCACTTTAAGGGTAATATATTAATATTGAAATAAGCCCACTCGGGGACCATGGCAAATTGCCTCTCTTACCTCCTACCCCTCTGTGGGCCCTGCACCAATATTATAAATAGTAAATACCTATGTTTACCACAAATTTCTTGAGATTTCCTTTTAAAATATTTTTAAAATTACTAAAACTAAAAGAGATATATCACTTTTTGGTAAGCTAATGAGATTGTGCCACGTTCAATGTTTTATATTTATATATATTTATTATTTTTAAATATTTTACTGAAATTTTACGAAAATTGAAGAAACTTCATCAAAATTTTATGAGCCAAAGGCATTTTTTATCCGTTTTCCGATGCAATTATAGCAAAAGTAAAAGTTTAAATTAATCATGACTTTTAAAAAAATTTTAAAGTCTGATTTAATTTACAAATTATTGATTGATTGAAAATTTCATTTGAAATTTTTAAAAATTTCACTTTTCCAACTAAATGAAATATTTCAAGTTTGAAACTTTCAAAGTTGAAATTTCCATTTGAAAATTTCAACTGTCCCAACCCTAGATACTTGGGAGGGAAAATTAAATTAAAAAACGTTCGTTCAAATATGTTTTATTTGAACAAAACAAGGGTATACAATACATTATAATAAAGATTGTTATAAAATATTTACAAAACACATTACTTAAAAAAACACTATATTAAATTAACATTAAACAAAACATATAATATATTATAAAACAAAAATAGGAAAAAAAAAATACTTTAGTGTAAATATTAACGCACGGCATTAATAAAATACACTAAGTGTGGTACACTAAACATTAGGTATTATAAAACATTATCTATAAAAGCACATTAAAAATAATAATAAAATAAATAAATAAATAATAAATATAAAATTAATATACTGTATATAACCTTAAAAAATATAACTGTATATAACTTTGTAGTTTGCAAAATAGGTACCTACCTAATTACACGAAATTTTAATTAAATCACTTTTACTTACCAACAAAAATTAATTAAATTATTTCCTTTGAAGAATTCTTCCATAATATAAGACATTAGCATTTAACTGTAAACAAAACTATAACCGTTGATTGATAAACCACCTCATTCACTCAACGTTCTGCGAGTTTGTCCCATAGAAAAAGGATATAGGTTTGTCTTGTGATGCGAGTGTTTACAATATATACGAATAAGAACATTTTACTTTAAACAAGAAAACCTGTTTCAAATAAATGCATTTTCTTAAATCAAGAGATTACTTTTCTCTGTGAAGTTCTTAAATTTTGCGGATATTTCCATCAACTATTTCTATTGCTTAATGCTTAAACCAACATTTATTATTTCGCTTGTAAAAGGCTTTTAAATCCAGCCGTCAGCATTACCGATATCTGGAAAGTACCCTACCTTCTCATTTCGTCGGAGAGCTGAGAAAGATGAAGAAGAATTTCAGATTAACTAAGTAGATGTTGGTTCAACCATTAATTTGTTACAACCAACTTGGTTGTAACAAATTAATGCTGAAGAGAAAAATATTTAACGATATTTGATCTGAAGTTTTTTTTTTCGAGTACCCTACCTTCTCATTTCGTCGGAGAGCTGAGAAAGATGAAGAAGAATTTCAGATTAACGAAGAAGATGTTGGTTCAACCATTAATTTGTTACAACCAACTTGGTTGTAACAAATTAATGCTGAAGAGAAAAATATTTAACGATATTTGATCTGAAGTTTTTTTTTCGAGTGCGTGTATTTTGCCTGCACAGTGAATACGCTGCATGCGAAAATGTCAGCTAAATATGTTAACGTAAATCTTCTCGCAAACCCCATACTTGCTTACTCCATTTTGTGAAATACTGATCTAAAGTATGAAAAAATAAAGTTAATATGGTCCCATGGCAACCTTAGGAGCCCATTTTGCCTTTTTGAAAATTATTATTATACAGTACATATTAAATATAAAAGTTTAAAGCCTTTAAAAAGTGCGTACGTTAATTACTTTATATTAAAAATAATTATTTAAATTAAATGAATTGAATAATTAATGATATTTTTCATATATCTGGTCAATAAACATAAAGTTATTTTTAAAATTTCAAGATATTTATAGAGGTCATTTATTCATACACGTGATACAGGCTACCTGGTCTCGTAATCAGCTGCTTAAATTAATAACAAATGCGTTTGGACAATTTATGCGTAAAATACCAGTATAAAGCAAAAAAGTAATTAATGGAGTAGGCATTTTTTTGGTACAGAATTATTCGATATATACAAGCTAAAATTTAATGTCATAAATTTGCACTTAAATAGGGTTAAACCTTTTAACTTGTTGGTTATATATTTTTCATGGCCAAGTTGAATAATTGAACCGACAACCTCGTTTTAAGTTGCGTATTGGAGTAGGTGTCAATGCAACAAATCTAGTCTGCCGTCAAGCATGCAACTTGATCTGATTGAGGTGCATTTAAACACGACTTATATAATTTAAAATTAATCTTAACGACTAGCCTAAACATTATTAAAACTATGATAACTTTACATTAAGGTTGAGTAATTTATAAAAACAATTTATTTGTTATAAAAATTGGTACACGGGAAAAATAAAACAGTAACTATAGTTATATATTGATGCGCAGAACACTAATCCACTTATTTTTTATTCAAAATTATTACTGTGCGGAATTTTTTTCACTACAGTTGCTGGCACTACTCATTGATGTCACAAAACTAACTTTTGGTGTTGTCAAATAGAAATTGTATGATTTTAAATGGCACACTGTCCAGGAAGCAAAAACTACTTTTTAGTTCAAATAACATGTATTTCACATCTCAAACAAGTCATATGTCCGCCCTAAATAACATCACAAAGTTACGTTATTTTTAGGATGTCATAAAATAACGTTATTTCAATATCCAAATCACGTTATTTTAGGATGTCATATTTATTATGTTATTTAGGGCGGACATATGACTTGTTTGGGATGTTATTTTAACTAAAAAGTAGTTTTTGCTTCCTGGGTGACATTGTATTCATTGATGCCAACTCGTGGGAAATTTCCCATTTTGAGGGAAATTTTACCTCAAATTGAGACAAATGGGAAAAAGGGAAATATTAAAAAAAATGCCGTCCATGAGGGAAATTTATATCAATTCAAAATGAAAATTTATAATTAACCCTTTCCTACTTTCTCTAATCGAATAATTCGGATTTTTTTTATGACTTTTATGACTTTTTTTCGTATTTTATACAAAAAATATATATAACTCTATAACTTTTAATGTAACAAAACTTTATTTGGATTTACATAAAAAAATATGTATTCTTTTAAAGATCAAAACAATAGGCATTTATAAAAGAAAGGATATGCTTATACTTGCAAAATATGAACGAAATCCTTTAGCTTTTATACATATACATATAATCATTAATACAAGCTAAAGGATTTCCTTCATATTTTACAAATATAATTATATAAGCATAAGGATATATCCTTTTTTATCAATATGGCAAATTGTTTTATATTTTTATTTTACATTTATTTTACATGTATTTATGTATTTATACACGTTGTTTTTCATAGGTTTACTAATAAATACTGTTTAGTCCAGGAAACAAAGATTTTAGAAGGAAAACTCGATGGTATACCATAGTATACTATAGTCGGGTTTTATTTTTTTTAAGTAGAGTCATGGGTGCTAATAATGAATCAAGAATATTCATTAATACAAGCTAAATGATTTCCTTCATATTTTACAAATATAATTATATAAGCATAAGGATATATTCTTTTTTATCAATATGGCAAATTGTTTTATATTTTTATTTTACATTTATTTTACATGTATTTACCCAGTAAACATTTGTGATATCACGAAAAAGTCATGACGTGACATGTCACAACTTGATATCCAATTGCTGGCACAGTGATTAAGTTTGTCGTTTTATGTCAAGCAGTGACACGCGCGTGATCTTTTTATGTCACGACGTGACCCCGCAGGGACGAAACTTTTCATTTAAATGACATTACTTTAATTTGTTCATAATACGTTAATTACGTATTATGTTATTATTGTTCTTTAATACACGTTATACGTTAATGATTTTAAACAATAATTATTATTTCCCCAAAAAAAAAAAATATATATATATATATATATTTAACTTCACTTTATATGTGTTTGCGATTTTGCAAGCGAAAAAAAATTAAATTCGTTTCCGTTTTATTTTTAATCTATAAATAATAATTATTATTAATAAACTTAAAAAAATCAGTATCATACCCAAATTTTATTTTAAATATCTATTTGGGATGTTCCAGCGCCGCCTCTGGATTAACTAAATTTAATTTACATTAAATTAAGGCCTTTGCCTACTACTAAAAACCTAAAAGGTTTTATCAAATTCGCCCAAAAAATAAATATTTTTTTAAATAACTTTACCACCCTGCCTCTCGAAAACGAAGCTTAAAAACATACATACTTTTCTTCTGATATTTTCGATTTCTATAGATCACTAAATTTTCCCAATTAAAATCTGCGACACCCTGTATAAATGTATGCTATAAGTATAATACCTATATATAGGTATTATACTTATAGCATACTTGATGCACCCTGTATAAAGGTAGTGTGCAAAACTTGTCTTATTATTATTTTATTTAAATAAACGTTGACTGTTAATATTTTAGCCCATAATTTTATTTCACCCAAGGCCGCAAGTATGTTGAAGCTGTGATATACGATAAGAGGGTCGTCGCTATTGTTACTAGCGATGCAACGTGTTTTAAAAGACGTTGCATCGCAATTAAAGACAGCGACGACGCTTTTTTTGTTTATCACAGCTCCAACATGTTTTCAATATTCCCCTGCACTTTCGCTCGCGCATGCGCGCTAGCAATGTCACGGAGTGATATACCATTGAGTGCGTATTGCGCTTGAATGTCACGACTTGATATACCATTGATTGTGTATTGTGGAAACATATGAATGCGCCAGTGATATCACAATGTCACGACGAGATTTCGGAGTGATTTCAATACGCAATCACAAATGTTTACTGGGTATGTATTTATACACGTTATTTTTTATAGGTTTACTAATAAATACTGTTTAGTCCAGGAAACAAAGATTTTAGAAGGATGCAAAACTCGGTATTTGACCAATCACCAATCACGTCGCTAGTATACGCATTAACTGACGGCATAACAATCACCTGATTAATTGTTATTTTTTTGGTATTTGCACTTTTCACTTGCAAAACTTGGTCTTTGAACGAGGAAGATGCAAAACTATGTTTTTAAATCTTTTGATTTCAATTATTTACTAAACTACTTAATTTTAAAGGACTTTTTTTTTACTTTTTTGAATAAGAAATGATGCAAAAGCACGTCTATACGATTTTTGCATTTTTTTTTCAAATATTACCTTATGAGCGGTTTTTCGTGTTTTTCTTAAAATCACTTATCCTGCAAATACAGAGTTGTGCATCTAATGTACTCATATCCTTTTTTATCAATATGGCAAATTGTTTTATATTTTTATTTTACATTTATTTTACATGTATTTATGTATTTATACACGTTATTTTTTATAGGTTTACTAATAAATACTGTTTAGTCCAGGAAACAAAGATTTTAGAAGGAAAACTCGATGGTATACCATAGTATACTATAGTCGGGTTTTATTTTTTTTAAGTAGTCAGGGGTGCTAATAATAAATCAAGAATATTCCCCAAAAATTTCTTTCCGCGTCCCCTAATTTCATCCCCCGAAAGGGAAGTTTTTTGCTTTTTGGCTCATAACTCGCTAACCGTGCATTTTTTTAGAATTTGACCTCTAATACATTTGATTTTGTACTAAATAAGGCACACGTTAAACCCCATTGCGTACCTATATGATGTGCCCTTTTGCTATGCGCAGTGTGCAAAGTTGAGCGTTGCTATCAAAATCACTTTTTTGTTTTTTTTATTATAGCCCAATTTTAAAAGTAATCGATCCCAAACCTTACGGTAATCAAACAAACATAATCGAGTGGACGATTTTTTGAGGTACTAGACTTTTTTCAAAAGTTACTGCTTTTCAATGTACAGGGGGTTCTTTTTTCAAAACTTTAATTTTTGTGGGGCATGCCCCAGTGGGGCAGCCCCACAAGTGCACTTGCAAAGAAACTAATTTAAAAAAAACTACGGATTCCTTACGAGGATAAGTGTATCTAAAAATCTAGGGTAGAACTGGCTCCTTAAAGCCGTTTGAGAAATAAAAAATGGGGTTTTTCAAAAAAGAACCCCCCGTTACATTGAAAAGCAGTAACTTTTGAAAAAAGTCTAGTCTCAAAAAATTGTCCATTCGGTTATGTTTGATTACCGTAAGCATTGCAGATATTAAATAAAGATAAACCCTAAACAATGCTCTCTTCAAATTATAATTTTAATAATACATTTTAAAATAATTTAATAATAATAAATTTATTTCCAATAATAATTAGTATAGGTATCCTACTTGTTGTAGTTTGTTCTTACGATTCATAATATTATTTGACACACTCTTTAAAAAATGTTAAATTCCATTTTGTCTAAAGTTTTAGTAAGTCAGTATTATTTGCATATTTTTACCAATAACCCATAATTTATAATTTAAACTATTCAACTCTTCCTGCATTTTAATAATTTAAAATATTATCATTATTTTTAAAAATTTAATGGAGAACTGTCATAAAACATACAATGGCAATAACAAAAACGTGATTGATTATATATTTTAGTGGAAATGTTTGATTGTCAGTGATAAAATGCTATTAATAACGTCAGTCTTTTACAATTGCACTTTATTTGTTAAGATTAAATTATTGGAAAAGCTTAATTTAACCTTTTCTTTTTTTTTCAGAAAGTATCAAATGACTGCTGAACGAGATAATTGCGGCCTAGGCTCCTTATTGCCAATGTCTTGCAGAGGAAGAGCAGAAGCCTTCGCAAGAAGCCTTCACTCGCGGCTATCATCACTTGGAACCCAAAATGGAGGTAATGGAACTGCTACTGAAACCAGCTGGTTGCACTTGGGCGCCCATGAGCCATCCATTGCCTTATCTCAGCCCAGACATTCGGGCGAATCAGAAATGTATTTGGATTTTGGCCTACTCGAATCTCCCAGTCCCGAAGAAGATTTGGATGAAGCGGAATTGCATAGACTTATTAATAAAGATAACCTTAAACACTTAAATAGCGCAGACTGTCACTGTACAAATACCAAAGAAAAAAATAACATTTTATTAAATAGTGCCACAAAATCCACATCGAACGATAGCGATTCCAGTGATGGACCGTTTTACGATACTGTTAACGAGCTTGATTCGAGACTTACAAATCACTTACACAACGAACAAACAGAAACATCCCACCAAGAGGATAACCCTTCCGTATCATCTACAACTAATTCAAAAGAAATAAGTAATCATTCAGATGACTCCTATGCAACAACCACTGAAAATACATTAAACTCATTATCTGAAGCAACATCGACATTAAGTTTAAAAGATGAAAACACAATCTCAAATGAAGAAACAAATGGTTCTTTAACAGATATATCTGAAAATATACAGGCTGATGACATAGACTGTTGCCCAAAAAGTGAGGAAAAAGAAACATATGTTAATGGTAAAAGTATTGCAAAAGACTTAACGGTGGAATGTCCGATATTTAAAGCCATCATAAATGACACAAGTAAAAATGAAGAGGTGATTCAAATAACACAAGATGGAGACAATATAGAAATACGCACAAGCAGCGAGTTCGATGATCAAGAAGAAAGAATTCCAAGAGTAAGAAGATGTTCTTCGCTAAAAACCGGCAAAACTCCACCTGGAACACCTGGAAGAAAAAAGATTGTTAGATTTGCTGATGTTTTAGGATTAGATTTGGCAGATGTAAGAACGTTCTTAGATGAAATACCCAAAATTCCAACATCGGCCTATGAAGACTTAAGAGACGTAGAAATAAACGATACTTCTGTCGAACCTCTTTCAAATGTATCACTTAAGTGCCATGGAGTCAAAGTTGACAAAATTTTACTTCCATTGTTTCAACAACCAGGAGCTTTACCAAACTACATGGATCTTGTTCGAGATAACTGCGTTTGTTTGGAAAATGCCATTGTCGATGATCCTGTTAATTTTGCCATAAAGGGGACTGTTCGAGTTAGAAATCTGGATTTCCATAAATCAGTACATATCAGATATACACTTGATTCATGGAAAACCTTTTTCGACGTCCAAGGAAACTATGTACAAAACTCATGTGATGGATTTTCGGACACGTTTACTTTTGTCATTTACCCACGTAATCTATCGGTTGGACATAGGTTGGAGTTTGCTGTTAGGTTCCAGTGTAAAGGTTTTCAGTATTGGGACAGTAACAAAGGAGTCAATTATTGCTTTCAGTGCCTACCATCGACGAACAACACACCCTACACACCCATTACAGGCGCCGATTTCGATCATTGGGGAGCCAGTTTTTACTAGTGAGTTTCCTTTTTTATTATATTATATTAGTCGCAGTTAATAACGACCAAGAAAACTATAATCGACAACATTTTTAGTTTGACTGACTATATTCCATAGGGTAACATTGTTTATCCTTAATTTTAAGAAAGTTTATTTAAATTGTCAAAGTAGATTTTTCATTTGCATACCACTGGATGGCTTATAAAGGAAATAGTACTATTTTTGTTGTTTTGTTTTTTGTTAATATATAATTCTTAATTGACGACAATAAATTTGACTTAATTGGCAATTATCTAAGATAATAATATTATAATTATATTTTACTTTTTCTTGGTTGCTATAGCTTTAGTTTGCTTTTAGAATATTTTTGGGTACATACTACTTTTTGGGCAGTCATGCATACCTGTTAATTTTTTACTTAGCATGCCTTATTTTTTACAGTCAAATGCTTGAATTTGTATTTGTCCTTTGTCTTGTTGTAAATGAGCGATAAAATAATTAAAATACGATTAAACAAACTAAATCTTAAGTTTAGTTTATTTTTTAGTATAAAAATAAATAAGCTTGGGAAGTCTATTGTTCAATGGTGTCCTGATAAATTTTTGTATAATATAACGCCGTAAATCATTAACTGAAACATACCACCTTACAAATAAAATACTAACATGGGTACATATTATGGTCATTTCAAAAATATTTGCTTATGGGTGTACACATACGTTAAATAAATAAATAAAATTTTCATGTGTGAAAGGTATCTAAACGGAATAAAAGTTTAAATAAAATTTTTACGAAGAAGTATGGATTTTAAAATACACTAGCTTTTTAATTAAGCATGTCTGTAGTAGAGTTATAAAACAGCATTTATTTGTATAGTCCTGTATTTGTGGCAAATATTATTTTGTGAGTCTTGGTATTGCTTATATGTTTAATTTAGGTGCATTAAGTTTTTAATAATTAAAAAGGCTTTTTAAAAAGGGTACAAACTTTGGTTATACAATTATATGAAAAGAGCATTTCGAAGTTATGGAATAATATTCATCCATTTTACTTAAATAAATTATAAAAAAGTAAAATTTTTCATTTATGACATTGTGTTTAAGTTTCTTTAACATTTAATATGAATTATACAAATATTTAAAAAAGTGGTATTATATATATATATATATATATATTTTATATTATACAGGGTATAAGAAATATAAGGCACTAGCTCATCACTACGACATTAGAAAAAATTGATTGCACAATGTTTAGGGCGTCCCCCACCTCTTTAACGTAAAGAAGATAATATTTGCCCTTTAAAGAGGTGGGGGAACTCCAATTAAATTTTTTTTTTGTTTATTTTGGTAATAGTAGGCCACTTTTTTAATCTAAAAAATGGTTGCCATAATGTATTTCGCTTCGCCCTATAGTATAGAATCTTTACATATAATATTATATATTATGTTTATTTTTAACCAAAATTAATCAAATTATTAATCTGTTGAATTTGTATATTGCCTATAATAATTTTAAACTTTTTCTACCTTAAACCAAATAAAGTCATTTGTGTTAATTATAATGGGATGTATTTAAATCATAAGAACTTTTTGTGTTTTTATGTAGTTTAAAGTAAATAAAAATTTTTACAGCTTTTGTTGTAATGCATTTAGTAGTATTTTAAAATAAGCAGAACAATTCTTAGGTATGTAAGCTAATTTTATATCAAGACAAAAAAATTAAAAAGCAGTGTAATTTTAAAATTATAAAATGAGTTTGTTTAAAAAAATTATTATTATTATTATTATTATTAAATACGTAATGCAATAAAAATTACATGCTTATGGGATCATTTTAGAATCTAATTGTAAACACAAATCAGCATCTATTTGTGGTAAAGCATTTTTTACCAAAATCTAAAAATGTGGTACATTATTTCAGCTAATGAGGTACAGCAGACACTCTTTCGGGTTAGGCTGAACATTAAGAATAATGCATGATAGGTAGAGGTGAATGTTTTTGAAAACCAAAAACGTGATTTTCCAGGATTGTTAGACACACTTGACGTTAAATAAAAGCACGGTTGTGCATTGCTGGCCAACCAAAAAAATGCGTAGACAGCTGCTTTTAATATAGCTGTGTGTCAAGTCTACAAAATTCAACTGAATCTAGCAACAACATAGAGCAACATCAAATGAAACCAGCTGCAGTGCAGGACTATATTGATAAAACTTTGTCAGCAAAAAATCAAGGAAAGCCACCAACAAAAGTGGATCATACATTTACTTTAATTTCTGTTTTGTTATTATCCATAATTTTTTTATATTTTCAAAAAGTTGTATATTTTACATAGGATATTATTGAACAATATTTTTTATATAGAGAAAGTAAATTATTGGTGGAAATAAAATGTGCCCCACATACTATGAAAATGTTATATTTCTTTAGCTCTATTTTAAATAATTTAAAGATTGAAGATTGTTCTAAATTAATTGTATGCTGCTCAAATAACAGGTTTAATGTGCAAGTTGTGTATAAATATAACAAAAATTTGTTGAAATTTCATGACAAAAAAAGGAAATATGAAGATTTCTACTTTTTATTAAAAATTTAAATTAAATTCCCCAAAAAGGATAAATTAACAACTATGAAATTACCTAGTCAAATGAAACAAACATATTTGATTATGCATGATTTTATAAAAGTGCATTGATATTGTGATTATTTTATTATAAAGTGATATATTAATATTTATGTAAAAAAAATTAAACAAAAACTAAAAATACTGCTTAGCTATTAAAACCGCACAATAAATATAAAAATAATAACTAATGTAAAAATTGTTGGTGCCTTTCTGTTATTATTTTAAAGTTTAAGTATAATTTACTGGTTCCTATTTTTAATCGGCTGTGGACGTTATTGAGATTATTTATTTTGTTAATTTATCCTTAATTGTATAGCTCATCTGATATTTGGAGTATTATTTATTAATATGTAGTTAAAAAATAAACGTATAAAAAAATGAAATATTGCAATATTAAGATAACTAACTATAGTTACACAAAAAACTAATACTAAATTAATATTAGATGGTCTATAAAAACTAATCCTTATAAGTTATGAAAAACATGTCCTTAAAAACTGCGTACATACATTTTTTTAAATTATTTTAATTACTGTACAATGTTTTGTTAAAGCGGCCTTAAAAGTAACAAATTTCAGGAAATATATTAATTGTTGTTAATTAGATATGTAGAAGAAGATAAATTTAAATATTTTTATATTAAAAATATATTTATTGTTTTTGTACTATTTTTCTTGTGCATGGTGTTTGTATATAGTATTTTTAGGTTACCATGAACAATTTTAAACTTGCATTTTATTTTATTATTTTACAAAAATTATTTTAAATTATGTAGACATGTTATATTTAGATTGTTTTACTCGAATATTTTAATTGTTATAATTTTTATGTTATATGTATATATAAAATGGCGAGTTGGATATAATGGGCTTTTGTTTATTGTAACTGATATTAAAATAAATTCCGCAGAAGGAAAATGGGTGCTTTTTAATGTTTTTGACTTTTATTGCCCTTATCAGTTACATATCTTTCATTATTAATCAACTGCTTCCTAATTTAAATATATTTTACATTATGAAACTATTATATGTATTCTATTAATGTTTTTATTAAATAATTAGGTTAAATTTACATTTTTTAATGCTGTGCTTGACACATTAAACCTTGTTACATGATGAGTTAAGGTACCATATTTAATTTAATATATATATATATATAATATATATATTATATATATATGTTACGGCTAATGTGCAAACTTGGATAGTTTATAAACTAGCCAAACTGTCAGCTATTTTAATTGAAAACATATTTTCAACTAAATTAGCGGCTAGTTTACAAAATAACCAAGGATCTTGGCTAATTTACTTGAAATTATTAGGTAAACTAAATTTGGCTAATATGAAAACCAAAATTATTAGGTAAACTAAATTTGGCTAATATGAAAACCAAAATTTCTAGTAACACAAACTAGCCAAGCTTTAGCTAGTTTGTAAACTAACCAATTTATTCTCTGGCTATTGCCCATTTTAGTTGGGTTTTTTGCTCAATGGGGCGGGGGGGCCCAATGGGGCGGGGTCGGTTGGGTTGTGTTGTTGAGTTTGGGTTGGTTTTGGTTTTTTTTCTCTCATTTTTGACCATTTGACCAATGGGGCGGGGTCGGTAGGGTTGTGTTGTTGGGTTTTCTAACAAGGAAGCGTTAAAATTTTGCCTATGATTCATTTTAAAAACGTTAAAATGCACAAAACAAATCCTGTTAAACCGGCAAAACGAAAAACAATGCCGTGACCTCACTTTTTTAATAAATTAGCCAGAGAATTGGTTGGTTAGTTTACAAACTAGCTAAAGCTTGGCTATTTTGTGTTACTAGAAATTTTGGTTTTCATATTAGCCAAACTGAATTGGATAGTATACAAACTATCCAGCTATTTTAGTTTCCCAAATAATTTCAAGTAAATTAGCCAAGATCCTTGGTTATTTTGTAAACTAGCCGCTAATTTAGTTGAAAATATGTTTTCAATTAAAATAGCTGACAGTTTGGCTAGTTTATAAACTATCCAGCTAGTTTATAAACTATCCAAGTTTGCACATTAGCCATAACATATATATATATATATATATATATATATATATATATATATATATATATATTTATTAAACCCAATTGGTAATCTAGTTCGCAGAGGCTATAGCAAATTGATTAAGATTAAAAATTAGAGTCCAATATGATTAAATAGACTGATATTAGTAAGTGGATTTTGGCGGTCATGTATATTTTAGTACCTGATTGGGAAAAAATGTAGATACTGCTATGAAGTTTGTATCTATTGAAAATGTATCAATAAACCTTTTTATTATTTGTAAGTATGTTTTATTTTTTTTTAACAAAATAAATTTATATTTAA
Source organism: Brassicogethes aeneus (assembly GCA_921294245.1). Taxonomy (NCBI): domain Eukaryota; kingdom Metazoa; phylum Arthropoda; class Insecta; order Coleoptera; family Nitidulidae; genus Brassicogethes; species Brassicogethes aeneus. The sequence goes on along the minus strand of OV121132.1, from coordinate 51,017,039 downwards.
AATGGTCTTTTATTTGTTTATTATACAAAAGAATCTACTGTGTTATTTTAGGACTCGACCAGTGGCGTGCACAAATGAACAGCGACCCCATCGCGAAAACTCATAATTTTCTTACCTTACTTGGTGGGTATAAAGAAAATAACGGATAAAATAAAATAAAAACTATTCTGGTCTTCAATTTAGTGAGATAAAAATATCAAAGTTGAGATTTTACAAAGATATATTTGTTTTTTGTCAATTTGATGATTCTAAAGAGCACCCAGAAAGCACCAAACACTCGGCAAACAGTCGGTCTTCGCTCGGCATAGGCGGTTGACCGGCGGTTCGGCTTGCCCCAGCCACCCCGCGATATGTTACCCCCGGTACCGTTTAGCTATGTTCTATCCGAAGTCGGCCAGAATACGGCATCCCGCTGCAAAATCCTTCGGCTTGCCCTAGCCGGACTCGGCTGGAATGCGGCCTGCCGCGGCATAAGCGATACATCTCATGGCTGCTTACGCACCCGAACTATCTATAAATAGCGATTGGTTGCAATATTTAGTTGGAAGTGTGCGTCCGTAATGGCATAGCTGAACATTAATTGTTTGGAGTCCCCATCTCCATTCTCATCTGCTTAGTAACTAATAATGTCTAACTAGTCGAGTGTGTTAAAAAAGTATCTTGCCATTCAGAGAATTTCACGACTGAACTTATAGGATATACCTCTCCAGAACGCCTGTAGGCTTCTTTTGAATGGCCAGGCGGTTGTGGCCGGCATTCGGCCAACTATACACAGCCGACACTCAGCCGAGTAAACATAGCCGACATTCGGCCAGGCGGATATGCCCGACAGTTGGCCAGGCGGACATGCCCGTTCTTCACGCCGGAAGAAATACGCGGCCGATTCGGGCCGTATGCGGGCCGGCTGCAGATATTTTTTCCTTAACGTCCAACGTCCCGAGTCCGCCCGCTTGCCGAGTCCCGCTGCTTTACCGAGTCATCTCGCGCTTGCGAACTCAGTGACTAACGTCTAGGTACAGAAAAATTGCGAAGCTTCGAAACCAACCCAAACCCAACCCAACCGACCCCGCCCCATTGACCCCCCCCCCCCGCCCCATTGAGTACTAATTTTTCAACGAAGGAATATTCATTTAATTACATTTTATATTATATAACTGTTGCAAAATTATTATGAGGCAAGGTAAATAAATTAAAATATTAATGTAAAATTAAATATAAATGCTTTTAAGGCCACATTGCCTCAGCTCACTTTGCTCTGCAAGATTATGGCTGAATGGGAAATTTCCCGTACAGTGGATAGGTTGAATTGGGCCATAACCATGGCCACAAAGATCTCCAGATCTCGCACCGTTAGATTTGTTTTGTGGGGTCACATCATATTCCTTGTTTTTAGGACTGTAGTTTAAAATGAACAAAATTTTATTAACAGAATTCAAGATGCTTTCGCAACCATAACGCCTCAAATGCTGGAACAATACAGAATAACATTCTGGGACTCAACTTTATTTAAATATGCAAGAACAAAATTTAGAGCAGTTTTTGTTATTATTTTAGTACATTTTTTATTGTCCTTTTCCTTGTCCAAAAACGAAACATGGACAATGTTTGGTTCCTCGCATCTTTCTGATGTAGGTCGTATAGGAACTACTAAAATTTTAAGTCAAAATGTTAATACGAATAAAATAATGGAATAAAACTAAGTAAATTAAAGACAAATTGGTAATTAAATTTTTTTATTTAATAATACCATACAAAATTCATAACTATAGTAAAAATATAAACACTAGTAGTAAGCTATATTTAAATCACAATTTTCATGTATAGTGCTATACATATTTTGGAAGCACAACAAGTAATCACATTATTATAATGTCAAGGGTAAAATATTTTTAGAAAAAGAAATAGTTACTATTTAAAGATCCTATAATAATTGCAATTATATAGGATATATGTTTTAATACTTTTTATTAAATATATTACTCAGTAAAGGTCATGGTATAAAAACATTAAATTTCATAAAAATGTTACTGTTTGTCAAAACGTCAATATAATGCCAATTTTTATTCGAATTACTTAAATACAAACGTGCTAGTTAAAAGTTTTCAAATGAAACTTTTATGAATTTGAGTTATCCTTTAAAGGATTTAGACTCGAAGCCCGGCTTTTATGCTAAATAGACCTTATAATTAAAATTAAATGATTAGATGTGTTCCAGTTTCCAAAATGTAAATAAATTAATATCAAAATATTCAACAATATATATATTTTTAATTTTAAGGCTTTTCTGGCAATTTTAGTGCCAAATATTGTTTATGCAATCTTTGTTTACAAAATTCGTAAAATTCAATTTCTTTTGTAAAATTTTTTCTAACAATTTCTTTTATTTCTTCATTTACTGGAGGCTTGAAGGAATTTTTGTTGATTGGATTAAATCGGCTTATTTCATCTAAAACAAAATTTTAATAATTAATATACATTTGTAATTTTTTTTTGTAAGTTTTGGTCTTCTTATTCATAACAGCTACTCGGTCATTTCAAGCGCGCGAAACGCACGAATTACAAAACTGTTTTTATACAAAAAATTGTAGATTATTTATTATATAATATTTTGGCATCAAAATTGTCAAAAATATTCTTCTTTTAGTAGGTTATACATTAAATAAAAAAAAACGTAATAAATATTTTATGAAAGTAGATATAATTTTAATAATTGAAAGGTGTGGACGGGACAAAAAAAGATTTATCTTGTGCCCTCCACCCCTGTCAATTATTGAAATTATATCTACTTTCATAAAATATTTCTTACGTTTTTTTTATTTAATGTATAGCCTAATAATAGAAGAATATATTTGACAATTTTGATGCAAAAATAATATATAATAAATTACCTACAATTTCTTTTATAAAAACAGTTTTGTGATTTGTCCCGTCCATCCGCTTGAAATGGCCGTACCTACTGTAAAACGGGGAAATAGAAACTGGAGGATTAGGGTGTCCCACTTTTACTCATGTATTTTTTTAAACGTTAAAACGTATTTTATGTATTTTTATAAACGTTATAACGTTAAAGAGAAACTATGTTTGTTTTTACGAGAGAAGTTGCCATACATTTTTTCAGATAAAAAAATATTTAGAGGTCGCTAAGTCTTTTTTATCAGGAAAAGGCTATGTTCACAGTTTAGGCCCGTTATTTTTAAAACAAGAATTTTTAAAAATCTAAAAACCATAATAAGTAATCTTTTATAAATAATATTATTTGACTATTTCAGGTTCATTGGACTAAAATAAGTAATTTTAAAGGGTGTTTTTAGAGCAAAATTTATAAAATTTATCAGTTTTTATTTTAAAGGTCTATTAAAGTGGAACAATGGGTGAAACATTAAATATTGTCCTTTTAATAGCAAACAATACCACGCATAAATAAGTTTTTTTTTTAAGTTTTTTATGTAGGTTATTTTTAACAATTAACACATTCGCGGACACGACTGCCATTGCAGACACATGCGTAGGAAGTCCCTACTAGGGACACGTCTGCATTAGCAGTCGCTATAGAATAGAAGCATAGTGTCCATGAACATCAAGTGGGTTAGCAGAAAAGTGTCCCTTTAAGTGGAAATCTGGTGATATATTTTAAGGTTAAATATATAGGTTGTTCTCTCATGAAAAACTTCATGTCTGCTAAAGCAGAGAGTAGCTTCATAACGGCCAATGTAAAGCCGGGTCTACAATTGCACAGGTCGCATATCGCAGAACATAGGCTTGCGCAAAGCACCCAGCTGACAAAAGAACCAGGGCCGAGCCGTGCCGGGGGTGCAAGGGGTGCATGGCACCCGGGCGGCACTAACACAGGGCGGCAAAATAACATCAAAAAAATTGTATCATATTATCAAGAATAAAAAAGCCACCTTGCAATATGCAAAAAACTTTCTAAAAATCACTTGCGTTTTATTGATGTCGGCGTTTCAAGGAATCATCGTTTTTATTCTACACATAAAAACAATGCCAAAATTGTGCTGTCAGGCGGCAATGATAAAAAAGACATAACCGAACGCGCGATAGCCACAAAAAATGATGATGACAATTTTCTTAAAGCCCGGTTATAGATTGCCGCCCGCCCGCTTCGCTTTCCGTCCGTCCGCTTCGAGTTCGTCAAGTTTCATGTTTTACGGAAGCGGGTTTACGGGAAACCAATCAAATCGCGCGCTGTGTACCTACCACGTGATATTGTTTACAAGCTGAACTGTTAAGTTAAAGCATAATTTCTTCCGATTTGACGGCTGTGTATTTCAGCAATTTTTAGTTTTTCTATTAACGTGAGGCAAATAGGATGCAAACATAGTAGTTTCTTTTGTCTTTTAATGCGTTTAAGTTAAAAACTAGTTTATGATTTAAAAGGCATCTTTCCGAATTTATTTGTAGCTTTAAGAATATTTTTGACGATGCCAGCGGTCATTTTCGAAATTAAAACTAATTAAGATCCAATATGAGTCAATTCAGGCTTTCAAATTTAGCAATTATAAGTATTGAAGAAGATATTTCTAACAACTTGGATGTAGGCGACTTGATTAGGAAATTTGCTATTAAAAAAGCGAGAAAAGTAGATTTTAGTTTTTTAGTTTAGTTTAATTATTTTTGTTTTATTCTTTTATGTAGGTATTTGTTAATAAATACTTTGTTATTTTACTATAAAATTTGTTATATGTTTATTGAGAATGATAAATTATGAACTCCTTCCCTACCGACAACCTAATTTTTTACATTAATGGGGGCGGCAAATTTAATTCTTGCACCCGGGCGGCAGATACCCTAGGCTCGGCCCTGAAAAGAACCTTGCTCCATCGCCACGTCGAGGGGTGCTTTGCGCAAGCTTATGTTCTGCGATCGAACCCTTGCGACAATTGTAGACCCGGCTTAAGAGGTTATGTCCCTAAACGTCGATTTTATTTAGTCTTTTTTTACCTTTTAGATGTTATTTTAAGTTGTTTTTTGCGATTTTAACTCTCGGTAAGTACATTAACTTTATATTTTTTATTCCTAATGTTGACTTTTTTATTTCACAAAAAAAAATGTTTCTGTTTTAAAAGAATGTAAAAGCTTATTTTGTTGTATTTGAATAAATTCCTGCTTAATATCGAAACCAGCGTTTAGTTTATTAACGTCTGCAATACAGTGGCGTAACAAATTCTGTATGCCCCCCTCCGCAAACGATTTTAATGGGCCCTCTTTACAATGAGTAAAAAGTTTATTATTACCCTTAGGTAATTTTTAAATTAGTTTATCCTACTAAACCTACATTATTTATATACATAGGTAATATTTTTTATATTAAATTTTTTTACAGGTAGGTATATATAGAGTGTATACTATAGACATACGATAAGCAAATAAAAAAGGATTAGGTAAGAAAAATTGCTGTATGCTGCAATTTTTGGTAGTAAAACAGAAAATATTTAATTAATTTTTGTTTAAAAATATCTTATTCTATATACCTTTTTATATGCAGGATCATTTTCGTTATTCTATAATATATAATATCTTATTAAGATTCTTCCCTAAATATTTTCTGTTCTTATTACCAAATTTTGCCTTTCTTAAGAAAGGCCTATAGGCGCCTATTAGTACCTATGGTATTAATCTAACATAATTATTAATACATGTTAGCCGACACATAGGTGCACATAGGGGGACAAGTAGGGTTTTAAAAAAAAATACAATAAAATAAATAAATAAATAATTTAGTTTTATATAGAAAAACAAAACAATGAAGAACTAACTTAATTTTTACAATTTTAAACAACCTAAAACAGAATTTTACCTGTAACATTTTGTCGTTGATACTGTAAAAAGTTTCTTTCACGCCTTTCTGCACAAGGGAACCAACCCAGAAAAAAATCGAGATAATTAAGCCATATATCCCGATTTTTTTTATTTTTGTGGGTTATTTATTTTCTGCAGGAAAAGTCCAAGTGACACGACATTTTGCATATTTCCGATTTTGCTTTTAAAATAAAAAAGAGTATTACACATTTAATGATTATAATTATTTATTTTAATTGATTATTTTTAATATTCAACCTACTTAAAAAAAGTGCCTTCTGCTATTGCAATGGCAAGCCATGGCTTCGCGGCGGCCTAGGCCATGGCCTAGGTTGGCCTATAGGTTAATCCAGTAGTGCATAGTGATTAAAATAATTTAGTGATTTGTGTCACATGATAAAAAATAACAAAGTTTAAATGTCTGTTAGAACTGTCAAAAAAGTTTCACCTTAAATTTAAAGTAGGTATACCCATGGTTACCGGAAAACTAAAAATTTCTTGAAAAAGTGGTCAGCATTTCTAAAATTGACCAATATATAGCACTTTGTTTGTTCACCTTGTTACAGTAAAGTGCTGGGTATTAAAAATGTTTGCTAAAAATGAAAGAATCGCCAGGTATTTTTGCTCCCCTTTAACCGTCTGGCATGTTTTTTTTAATTGGCTGTTGTAAATGGAGATTTTTACGTCATTTAATGTAAATTCAGTTATTTTGAAAGAATCATTGGTGCACCTTAAGAGGTCAAATTTAACATTAAATTTTGTATAAAAAACATTACAAGAAAGAAATTTAAACCAAAAACGAACTTCACAATGTTTATTATTAAATAAATATAAAGCTATTATTTTATATTAAAAAAAATAAAAAGAAATTATTATTTGGTAAAATCACCACTCCTCTCTATAGAAGAGTGGTGGTTCTACCAAAAATAATTTTTTTTATAATTTAGGTACATGGAACTAATTACATTTTGCATGTTAGCTCTTTTAAATTTCTTTGGCCAAATCTAAACTTAAATTTGTAATTTTATTTACATGCTATACCTAAATATTTTCGATTGGGTTTAAATCGGGGCTCCTTGACGGCCAAGGAAGCGCTGTTACGTGATTTTCTTTAAATCAATTATGAACCACATGAGCATACTGAACTGGCGAGTTATCTTTAAAATAAAAAATATGCGTTGCTTATCTTCCATTTTGACAATAATATAGCCTTTTTCTGCTTTACTTAAGATATGGTAAGGCATAAATATGACTTTACTTGATTTGATAATATTATAATTGATACGTCACTGGTAAGAATCATATTTACAACGGGAAAATTTCGATCACTTTTTTTAGCCAAAATAGCACATGCGGGAGGAATAAAAAAAGAGACTTGCAGGGTTTTAAGGTTAAAGGTAGGAATTAAGTATCCGGTTAATTTCAGATTTTTATTTCTTGCCCCACTTCATAGTTAGCCTTAAGTATCAGAATTTTAAAATTTAAAGCAAAGGATTTTCTTATAAATAACAAAATAAATGAGATAATTTTGTATTTTTTTCTATTTTATGTGCACTCAATGTCTAAGAAAAATTAGCTGTTTACATGCAACAGTACAGATACTGGAGTCATTAAAACACAAAAAATCAATAAAATAGACGTATTTTCAGTACCGTGCTATTGTCAGGGTATGGATTATGTATTTTTTTATACTAGTACCTACTCTTTCAGATTTAAAATGCCATATTACACAAGTAGATATTTCTAATAGAAAATTTTCAAAGGCAAAAACGTACCTAAACATAAAGATAAGACTTTTCAAATGCTTTATTTTGTGCGTACCTGTACTGGCACATGAGAAAATTAAATTACCGTGGATTTCCATTTTTGAGACCCTAAAGGTCATTGGAAACCTTTGGCAAAATACAAAATTGTGCAGGTAAATCTGGAGCGCTGTCAAATGTGTTTGGTTATCATTCAAATCTAGTTTGTTTTGTCGTCTTAAATAAAAGATGATTAAAATAAACCGTGTACTACGTGTTTTTGACATTTTAAGCTCAAATAACTCCTAACCCACTGATCTGGTGATTTTCCAACAAAATTCAGTGGCGTCGAAAATATAGAGGTAACAAGAGGCAATCCCCCAAAATCTACGCGACTGGACTTTTTGTAGGGAATATGTCTGATGGCTTAGAAGTTATAAAAAATGGCTTTTTACCTTCAACTTTAACGGGTATATCCCTGTTAATATGCTTTTTTGATGTATGGCTTTTGGGTTTGTTCTTATTATTTTTTATGCTCTTTCTATCATTAAAATTTTATAGAATAAACTCCCTTCTTCCCTAAGTTTTTTTATATACCAAGTGCAGAAAAAAATCTTTAACTCAAATCCCTTTTATACACTGTTATAAAAATTATATTTGTTAAATTCTAGTTTGTTAATTTTATTTTGTAAAATTTTAACATATATTTTTGTATAAAACCAGGGTTTGTAATTATTTTAACGTAGGAATATATTTTACCGAAATTTTTATAAAGGTAATATGCATGGGCGCCGCTACATAGGGGCAGGGGGGGGCCCGGGCCCCCCCCTGGAAATTCATACTCAGAAATTCCGGTACTCCATAATTTGACGGTAAGTGCTGATCGTTATCATTTGTTCATTATTTTTTAGATAAATTAGATTTGTTATCTTAGATAATTTAACTTAGATTTGTGCCGTCTTAATGAGCACTAGTGTTGTTAAATGACTGGCTGTTCAAAGAAATCAGAAGCACAGTTTACTGATTTCGTTCATAATCCTATGGCGAAGAAACCAGAAGCCACAGATCCCCGGACAACATTCGTGATATTCATACCAACATCATGTCGTGATTTTCACAAGTTTTATTCTTACTGATATCATACAGAAGTCACCACGTGATAAATGAAAATCATACGAACGTCACGTCGTGATTTCCACAAATTTTATTCATACGGACATCATCCGGATGTCACTGCGTGAGAAATGAAAATCATGTCGTGATTTTTATGCCATCGCTGTTTGCGATTGACCGATGGCCTAAAAAATCATGTCGTGATTTTTTATGCCAACGGTGTTTGGATAATCATTTTTGCGCCACGTTCGTACACTAAGAGAAGAATTATGTTGAATCAACAGTTTTTCCGGTTAAAAACATTAAATATTTTCTTGGATTTAAATTAACTATATTATAGTTAATTTAAATCCAAGAAAATGTTGAATGTATTTAACTACAAAAACTGTTGATTCAATATATATGTAGGTATACTTTTTCTCTCAATGTACGAATGTGGCGCAAAAATAAAAATCCAAACACCGATGGCATAAAAAATTACGACATGATTTTTTATGCCATCGGAGTTTGGATATTCATTTTTGCGACACATTCGTACATTGAAAGAAAAAGTATGTTAACAATTGAATCAACAGTTTAACATTCAATATTTTCTTGGATTTAAATTAATTATATGTAGTTAATTTAAATCCAAGAAAATATTAAATGTATTTAACCGCAAAAACTGTTGATTCAACATAATTTTTCTCTTAGTGTACGAACGTGGCGCAAAAATGATTATCCAAACACCGTTGGCATAAAAAATCACGACATGATTTTCATTTCTCAAGCAGTGACATCCGGATGATGTCCATATGAACAAAATTTGTGAAAATCACGACGTGACGTTCATATGATTGTCATTTATTATGCGGTGACTTCCGTATGATATCAGTATGAAAAAAAATTGTGAAAATCACGACGTGATGTTCGTATGAATATCACGAATGTTGTCCGGGTAGGTTTTAAATTCGCAAATTTTGCAAATTTTGCAAATATCACACCGTGAGTTCTACATGATATCACTGTGATGAAGCATGTGTATGCACTCAGGATATCACAGCGTGATAAAAAAAATCACGTTGTGATATCATCATGACTTCACCAGGAAATCCCGATTGTTTTCCGGGTCATTATGTTCATATTCCAAAGATCTTCGATGGAATCTTATATACGTGCAATAAGGTTCATATCAATTTTGATTTGGAATCCAAGGGGTTTTAGCTTAAATAAAACTTAAAAAGTGAAATAATCCGGAAAGGGTTCTTGAATTAATGAAATAAATATTTAAAAAATAGAGGATTTATTTATGAATTTAGGATTTAAATCCTTTTTTGCAAGTGGATTTAGGATTTATGATTTAAATCCAGATAACGTAATGGATTTATGATTGAGGATTTAGATCCAGTTTATGGTGTGGATTTATGGATTTAGATTTAAATATAAATATACATATATTAAATGTAAACATACATATAAAAATGATATTTTATTTGACTTAAGTTTAATGTGAACTTCTACAGTACAACTTGATTATAAATAACATCTATCAAAATTGTAAAAAACTTTAAGGCCCCCCCCTAGACGAATTCCTTCCGGCGCCCATGGTAATATGCAATTTTGTCAATTTCAAAGGATACTTACAGATTATTTTTTTCCAGAGTGTTTATAATATATAAACAGAATCTGTTATTATTGTAATTCGGATTCCTTTTATCTATTTAACGAGTGTGTGAAGTATCCGAAAAAAGAGGCCATCACTGGTTTTCATACAGTGAAGTGGTATAAAGTTACAAAATACATCAGTAAGTTTTGTAGTAATACTGATAATTATATTGTACCAAATTTCTTTATAATTTGATGATTTCAGAATGATGTGTTATTTAATTGTGTGTATGTTATTTTTGTAGGTATGTAAAGGGTGTCCAATTAGGTACGCTCGATGTTTGATAGGCGGCTATGGCTAAGTCAGTACAGACATAGCTGTCAAATATTTTGAAGTTTTGTTGGCATATTATGACATTTGATAATGGAGCGTTACACGGTTGCTCAACGCATTCAAATTATTTAAATTTACCAACAAAATCAATGTTTAATTCGCCAAACGTTTCAACGGCGTCATTTCACGCGGCGGCGATATCCAATGGCCAACGAGATCATGCGCCGCTGGACTTTTTTTGTGGGGCTACGTAAAGTCCCGCCAAACGTTTCAACGGCGTCATTTCACGCGGCGGCGATATCCAATGGCCAACGAGATCATGCGCCGCTGGACTTTTTTTGTGGGGCTACGTAAAGTCCCTTGTGTACGTGAATAAGCCACGAACAATTGAAGCACTAAAGCCAACATTACTCTTATAATAAATGAAATCGAACCCGAAATGTGCGAAAAAGTGATAGAAAATTTGACCTGCAGAATGCGCGCTGTGGAGCGCAGCCGCGGGGGGCATTTGAAAGATGTTATTTTTCATAATTAATGCCATAGGATGTTCTTTTAAATAAATATTTTTTTTCCTAATATATAGTTTGTTTTATTTCATTTTAAAGTTAGAGCACTCTTAAGTGGACACCCTTTATAAATTTTTTTGTTGAGGAAATAAATTAATAAAGCAACATTTCTTATAAAAATCTTTTCATTTAAGTTTCCAACAAATACTTAGACTGGGTCTACAAAAAGGTTTGTAAAAATAGGGTTTTTGATAATTTAAAGAATTATGGTTGAATTATTAACATTGTCATTAAATCTACAAAATGTCTGCTATAATTACAAACTACTTGAATAATTTGTTATTACAGTTGATTGAAAACATAAAGTTATATGGACCTGGATTAACATAAAAACTGGTTAATATTATTTGGTTAAAATTAACAAATATTTTTTTGCTGTGTATAAATTATTTTTCATACTATCTCGTAGAGCAATGTACACCACGAGATACAAAACCTGAATCCAATAAATTAGTAATAAGAAAAAATCCCTAGCTATTGGGCACATTTTGTAATACATACATAAATAAATAAAAAATAGGTATTTAAAAATGTTGTTTATTTTAATGACTTCCAAAAACAGTTAAAAATGTTGTTTATCAATAATCACTCTGTATATTCTCTTCTTATATATGCCTATACAAATATAATATAAAAGGTGGCTCCCATTAACACTCCTTTTTTAAAATTTAACACCTTTTTAAACATTAAAAAAAAGTGAAAAAAAAAGAATGAAAAATACCAAAGTTAATAAAGCTTTATCCAATTGATTAGGAATTTACTGGGATCCGATGAATTAAGGACTGTTAGCCTAGGTTGCTAACACTTTACGTAAAGATTCTCTTAATGAACTTTTAACCAGTACATTTTTCTATATATTTTTTAAATTTTACAACCTTCAAAATTAACCTCTCTTATTATTTTCCCCCTTGATTAAGATAATTATTTTTATTATTTATTTACTCCAGAATATATACAGTTATATGAATTTCTTTTCATTGTTTGCATTGTTTTAAAAATTCCACTTTTTAAAGTAATTCAATCTAGATACTTACTCCAATACACATCTGATGCTCCTTGAAAGAATCTGGGAACATATTTTTCCAATACCCTCATTGTGGTGTTGAGTTCTTCCAGGACACCTACAACTGCATAATGTTGCTCCACGGCTCTTTTTGCTCTTTCCAAAGCGCCGTCGGTATTAAATGGAAGACAATCGGCATGATGTCCGCAAAAGAACATCGATTGACGTCTGTGATCACCAATTCCTTCGCGGATTTCTCCGGTAAGGTATCTACATTCTCTATCACCAGAAAGAACACAACTTTCAAAATCCTACAAAAAAAATAATTTAATACACAATTGGTAAACTTATTTAATTGTGTTTTTTTACTTATTATGTTTGCTTAAATATTTTTTGTTTGTAGTTAAATTTAAAACCTTTCGGCTTACTGATTAATCTTGAATGAGGTGGTACTAATATGCTGATACACCATCTTTCTTATTTACATGCGTATCATAATAATTTTGCCACACAGTAAAAAATATGGATCGAGTAAAGTAGCTAGTGTAGTTGGTAAATATTTTAGAGTTGATATTCAGTGTAAAATGCACCAATTATTTAACTCTATAGCTTAATATTACTCTACATAACTCTATATTACATTATTTGACAGTGTAATATTAACGTAACTCTAAAAATATTATATTTTTTACTCGAATGTCTAATTCAATCGCATTAGTGTTAATTTAGACTTTGTAAAAGGTTACACATTTACACTATAAATTAGTATTTTACAACCGCTATTTGCGTTAAAATTTCCCTAGTTTTCCTCTTGCTAGTGCACTATACATGTATTATTGTTTTGGATTAGAGTAAAGTAAACAGTAATCAAGTATAGTTTTACACTAAAAAGAGTTAAATCTACACTATTAGGGTTATTATTTGTGGTGGGGATTGCAAAGCGTCTATAAATTTGTAAACTAGTTTAGTGCTGTTTCCAAGGGCTGTTTAATGGTTCGCTCGTGCGTGGGCGCCGCTGCGCAGCTTATATAATACGTATAAAATAGGTACATTATTTCTTATTATTTATATTAAAGATATTTTATTGTAAAAACTTGAAATGTGATTAGGCATTATGTCTAAAAACCGATAATAACAGAAACGAGCCAATTATATACAAATCCCATTCAAAATGGATGCATTGATTTAAAAGAAACATTTGTTCGAGTTAATTTAAATATTTTAATTATACATTGATTGGGGAAGACATCAAAGATACCACCAAGCTTTTAAATTACTTCCGCCTTCTAAATATACTTGACAAAATTTAGTATATAATATATTTGTATATTATATTTATCATGTAATACTAATGTATATGTCTTATGTTGACACCTGCTAATGACCTGACCCTTTGAGGTAGAAGCAGAAACTCAATAAATAAATAAATAAATAATTATACATTGTTTTTATTTTTATGTTAACATTAGTTATATGATTTTTTTAATTTTGTTATTTTTCACAAAATATACTTTTGAATTTAAATATATGTTTTTAATTTTCCTCTCTTTATAGCAACTAAGGATAGAGTAATTTTTACTCGATTTGAATATAAAGTTTACTAATCAGAGTAAAAAAGGTATGCATATTAACTAAAAATAGAGTAGTTTGTTTACTCTAAAAGATTAAATAACTCATTAATAAGAGTCTAAATGTTATAAAAATAGTGTAAAATAATACTCTAATTAACAAAACTATTTTTTCCCGGGTCACTACCCAGAGTACCCTTAACACACATTATAATGTACACTATAGTGTAAAATTTATGCACTAGTAAATTAAATGTAACACTAAATACCGTTATAATATTTACCCTAGAAATATAAATTATTACTCTAAAACAAGTCGTCGCATATAGAATGTTTTTAGAGTTTACTAGAGTTAAATATCTTCACTACTTTTTTTACTGTGCATTTAAAAAATAAACTGTAACATATAAACTTTTTCCTATAAGTACTTTTTTATTTTAATTAAAAAATCTCTCATCTTTATTTTTTTAATGATTCTATACACAACACAAGACAGCATAAATTATTTTTAAAAACTTAGTTTAAAAATTGGACATAACGTGCTTCTAAGGTTGCAAAAGTAACACAACTTAAAATTTTATTTTTTTGGATTATTATGTTTAAAGCATCCAAAATGGATGTTCTATCGACTGCAAGAAAGGTACAACTATAAATTATTATAACATTTATTCACTTCAGTATTTAGTTTATTCGATGCAGCTATTGCAAAACAATAAAAAATACAGTGATCGACGACAATATTGGCACAATTTACTGTTTACTCAAGAGCAGTATTTTAAGTTGTGTCACTCTTGCAGCCGAGGTGCGAGTACTTACTTTTTTTAACCATTTTGGATCCGGCAGTGGAATATCTGGAAATGCAATTTTTCTTTCCACATAATACCAAGGTGCCCTGATGTAATAATACCATGATATTACTCTTTCAACCGGATCTCTAACCAAGTTAATGTAAATTGGCTCTGGGTAACCAAACCTAAAAGATTCTATAAACATTACACAATTAATATAGTTAATTTTATCTTACGCTGACACGTTTGTAAAACAAACATGTTTAATGTATACTCCGGGGGGTTCATAGCTCGATACTAATCCAGATAACTCTTCTTGATCTTCCGGTGCCAATCTGATAGTTTCTACTCTCTGGACTCGATCTTGATGAAATCCAAAGTCGTTTCTTATACTCAGTCTTCTAATCAATTCCATCAAAGTTTGAGATCCTACTTTTGGGACTCGGTTAAAGAAAACTATATTGTGCTGGGCCTTTCTTGTGTTATTTAGCTGGAAAGGTTCAAGTGTAGTCATCTAAAAGTAAATTATAACTATTTTAAAAATAAATTATTAAAAAAATGATGGTAAATAGAGAAAACAACAGTACTCGCTACTGTCACAAAAAGAATTAATAATATGCGGGACAAAATAAAATCATTTTAAATGGGTAATCCTGTTTTTGCTTGGGTGTTTTAATATTTTTTAAACAATATAGCTTTTAAGTAATAAAATATACCCAAAAGTTGTATTGTTTTAAAATATTGAAAAACACAAGCAAAAACAGGATGACCCATTTCAAACAAAATATACTTTAATAAAATTTATAAATTTACTTAATTTAAAATGTGGATTTAATATGTATGATATTTTTTGATTTAAAAAGAATATTCTTGGATTTGTATTTGCTTAATTGCTCCATCTTTAGGGCCAATTTTAAAAAGATTTTGTACTTGTTGATATTTGTTGAAGTTACTGATTTTTGCCCTAAAAGGTAAATTTTGTTTCCAACGATGGCATGCAATTTATGATTATTTAATTATTATGTGCTAAATACAAAAACTTTTAAGTTGTTATGAAAATTACAAAGTTATTGAAATTAGTTCCGGAACGTCATTTATATTTTCCACTGGAAAAACTTTGGTAATAGTTTCACACGTTAAATGCGATGCCGGGAACTAGAGCGATATAGCCAACCATCTATACAAGCTTTGTTTAAAAATAAATTATTTATGGTTCATTATTTTTTCGTATTAACCCCAAAATTATTTTTTAATAAATAAAGCTTAACTTTTCACTGATTTATGCCATATTTAAAGAAATAGTTCTCAGTGATGGGCGGTGGGTAACAAACTTTGGGTATATACCTGGTTTATATACAGACAGAATGGGTATACGGTTATATACCCATTGGGGGACATTGGATATATACCTGATATTTTACCATCCAGTTATTGTCGAAAAATTGTTGAGGAATTCTATTATAAAATTAGGATATTTCCCTAAATCGTGCGGTCGTATTTCCGCATCGGGATAGAATATTATTTCTCGAAATATTCCATTAAACACGAGTTGTGAGGTTAAGTTGTAGTTGAGAACTGTAACAGTTCAACTGTTTGTGTCACTACTCTCTCTAAAAATGAATTATTATTATTATTAATAGTTATTAGTGGCTGCTTTTTCACTTGTACCATGGTTAACCATGGAATACCATGGTATCCCAAAATGTAACAGCCAATTCTTATGTAAAATTGTTCCCTGAATCCGAAAATGTCGTCAAAAGTTAAAAGAGTAAAACAGTTTTTGAGATATAGTCAATTTTCCATTTAATATGGAATTGACTTTATCTCAAAAACTGTTCCACTTTCATAATTTTTGACGGTATTTTCGGATTCAGGAGACAAGTTTACATAAGAATTGGCTATTAAATTTTGGGATACCATGGTATTCCATGGTTAACGATGGTACAAGTGAAAAAGCAGCCACTAATAACTATTAAATTAGTCATTTTTGACTAATTCATTTTTGGAGAGCTGCATTGTAGGTAATATTAAAGTAAAGTAAATATACAGAGTGGTCCACGTAAGGTGAACCATTTACCTATTTTAAGGAGCTTTAATTAAAACTTTTAAATTTAAAAAACTTAATAAAACCTATTTTATTTGGATAAAACCCTTATAAGCCTTTTAACAGCTGTAATTAAAACTATTACTTCTACGTGTGTCGTAGCATTAACTTATCCGATATTTCATAACACGATATTATCTTAAAAATTTTACGTTTATAGCAAATTGTCTTTCTAAAACAAGAAGTGGGCACTTTTTATAGAAAATGTATAAATAATTGTAGTACTTGCAACAAAATTTAAAAAATCTTCAGAAATAATAAACCAGGATTTCTTTTTGCAACAATTTTCAAAGCAATAAATTCTCTTCTCGCAAAAATTTCCGATAGAAAAAGTTCAGAACAACTTATGATCTCTTCAAAAAACTTATTTTTTTTAAATAATATTAACATCTATTACAAAAATACCATTATCACCACAACAAAAAAAGAAAATATGGCATGAGTACAGAAGTAATTTATGTTAAACTAAATTATTGCAGAGAGAAATTATTGAAGTAAGAAATTAATGCAGTAAGAAATTATTGAAGTGGGAAATTATTGCATTGAGAAATTATTGCAATGAGAAATTATTAGTAAAAAATTATTGTCTGAGAAAATAAGATCGGTGACCGATCATCGGTCACCCAAAAATAGGATATTGTAAAACTGACCATAAATATGGAGGATTTAAATTAAAAAGATTAAATTGCATACCTCTCCAGTGCTTTGTAGTAATTTCATCATAGCTTTTACACCAGGAGCACTATTTCCTAAAAAATAAAAAATAATAACATATAACAATTAAGTATTCAAATCTCGAATATATCGGAAACGGTTTATTTTATAGAAGTTTGAGAAGTATACCTTTTTAATAGTAGCCGAACTGAGTAATCGAAAAATTGCATCAAATGGTATAAAAACCTAACCTCAAAGTTTGTATGGGACAATTCGCTTAAGCAACCCCTGTTTCTACTACACTGTGTTCACTCGAACAATTGTAATTTTGTGTGAATATGTGTTTTGGTAGTAAGTGACTGTTCGCAAAATATCACCTTTCCAAGTCTACCATAGTAGAAGTTACATTAAAAAAACTGATATGATAAGTCACACTTTATCACCCTTTATCTTTTAAACATACGTAATTAGGAAAAATATTTATTTAGATTTTCGTCTTATTTTGACTTTCTTAATCTGCTCCTAAATTTATGCCACTAAATTTAGGGACACCTTGTATATATTAAAAAAATAATATAAATAGGCTATAGCGTATTCACATTTTACAATAACATTTAATTTAATTTTTTTTATTTCTTTATTTCTTAACTAACAAAACTAAAATGTTGATACTACTTTTATACACCTATTTAAAAATAAAGTAACATTTTAAACCTCCCCTAGCCCAGCATGTTTAATAAATATTAATTATTGCTTTTGGTGAGTACTATGTGTAAAACAAGAGTTTACAAAGGGCCGTAGTTTTACCAAAAATAAATCGTTATTTTCTGAACACACATTGCATGTTGTAGTATTTTATTATAATGTTTACAGTAAGTTTTATTTCATTATAATTTTTAGTTTAGTTTTAATCAAAATAATTATATTTTAAACTAAAACCTGAAATTTAAATTTGAAGTTTGGGACTAATCCCTGAATCTTGGATTTGTTCCTAAAATCCCCAATTAAAGGGACAAGTGGGCAAAGGGGTTATTTTAAATTTAAATTATGAAAGAACAGAAATTTGATATTGCAATTAAAGGGTGCAATAACCAGCCCAATAATAATGCAATAACCAGCCCATAAGAGTAAATTTTCAGGAGAGCAAAAGGTCCTAGACATAACGATTTATATTAACTCCTTGGCCAAATTTAATAAAACTTTCAGGTTTTTTGCAATGGACAAAGGGCTTAATTTAACGTAATTAAATTTGATTTATTTAATCCAGAGGCGTCACTGGGGAATCCCAATTAGATATTTGAAAATAAAATTTTAGTAAGCAACTGCTTTTTTTATAAGTTTAAAATTATTTTTACACTAAGCTAATAAAAATCCCGTAGTTTTTCTCTATCTTGTATAATTTTTAAGAAAATATTAAAAAATTTCATTCACTCGCACCTAGAAAAATTATGGTCATGAGCGGATAAAAGTATTTAATTTTTTTAAAATTAAACAAGGGACAAAAAAGTTGCATTATTTAAATATAATATTAAGCTCATAAAAAAGCAGTGGCGTGACCATACTTTAAAACACCATAAAAGTTTATATAAACTTTTCTTTTAATCTATTGACTATTAAATTTTCCACATTAAAATTTGAGGCAACCTGTATGTGACTCGCTCCGAAAAAACGAACCATAGATTAAAAAGGATTTTTAAGATTATGATTGTTTTTAGTGGATTGATCTTTCAAAAAGTCCAATAGTGATTTGTTTATCTATTTAAGTACAAAAACTCATATATCCGCTCCTTGGGTAAAAATATAAAAGTGCCTATTGACATAATTTTCGTTTAACATTAATAAATGTAGACTGTAAGTACCTACCAAATATTCATAGTTTCAAAAATGGCGAATGTGCCGGGATTATGTTCTCTTCTCTTAATTTAGTTTATTGGTTTTTTCATTTAATGATAACTGACTCAGTTAACCTGAATAGCGTCCGGTCCCGGCAAAAATTTAAGTAAGCACTACACGGAAAAAAATCCCTTACTAGGTTTAAGAATAGTTCTATACTTCATGTTAGGAACTTGATTTAAGTATATTTATTATTTCTATGAGATTAGCGTACATTTAAACTAAGTAATGGGATATACTTAATTTTTAAGAAAAACTGTTACTTGATTTGAGATGAGTATTCTTGGATTGAGTTTAAAGGTATTTTATTTTAAAGAAAATTGGTATACTTAAATCAAATATACAATAATACTTAGATGAAAGACCTCTAGTTGTTTACTCAAAGCGGAATATTGCCACTTGATTTAAGTATTCTGTATATTTGTATGAAATTTCGGTATACTTTATTTAAATATATGTATATTTAATACAAGAACGCTTATACTTCAATTTAAGTATAAGACTAGAACAAAGAATACACTATACTGTATTTAAGTATAGCTATTATTAAAACAAATACCTTATTCTTCGCTTAAGTAAATACCGTCCACCCTCTAAGACCGCTTCGCTAAAAGAAAAGACGCAGTTTCTGTGTTCAGTTCTGTCCTGTGTTCTATGGTGGTAGCGTGTGTACGTGTCGGCACCGGCAGTTCGTTTTTTCCTTCTTCGGTCTGGATGTTATTTTTAATAAAAAATAATGGAGAAGAAACTTAAAAATTGGGGCTTAGAATGTTTACTAGACACATTTTTGGGTAAGTAAATAATATTACATTAATTTAAAGTAATTAACTAGGCATGATCGTAAAAATGTAGTGTAAAATGGATAGGTATACTGTAGTGTAAAATGGATAGCATACGACAGGTAATAGACAATAAAACATAAACAGCAGAAAGGCTATAGCCTCCAATTCAGCTATATTATTTTTGTTTTAGAAAACGAGATAGATATCGATATTATGGTAAACCTAAGCGAGGAGAATTTAAAGGAATTAATTCCAAAAATAGGATTGAGGATCAAGTGTAGAGAAAAAATTGAAGAATTAACACCAAACCATCTACGATGATAATGGTAGCCTTCTTAGAGACTCATTTTACATATTATTTAGCTAGAGATAAATTTTACTGACAATAAAAATACCTACTTAAAAAAATATTAACTATTGTGATTAAAAAACCTTACCTTTACATATAGCACCAAAAATGTGATACCTAGGTACTTAAAAAAATAAAATGTAAAATATAGTATCTATGTTAATTAACCGTGAAAGAATGAATTTATATAAATTGACAGTACTTTTTCTAATACCTCTAAGACTGTTAGGTAATAAACCTATTGTGATATCAGTGCCTATTATACTTAGTACTTTAGTACATTAAAATAATATGCCAAAAATACTGTTAAATTACTGTCATAACGATTATATTTTCACTTTCACTTGTATTTTCCGTAGTAGTAGAATAATTAATACAAATATTTTTCAGGGTCACGAATGTTTTTTTTGTAAAAATTATTCCGAGTCGCTAGACGAGGGAATTTTTTTTTCTAATCAACCACTTTCTTTATGAATAGTGTAAAGTTATTTTAAATATATACTATACTTTTATCAAATATAAAAAAAGGAAAAGTAAGAATACAAGCATTTTATGCAAGTAAAGCGTGTACTTACAATAAGTATAAATAAATAAATTTTAAAGAAAGTATATTCTTAAATCAAGAATACTGTAAAGATTTTACAAAGAAACTATACTTTGATGAAGTACATACTAACGTTACAACAAGAATACCGTACTCTTCATTGAAGACAAATTTGTATACTTAACTCAAAATTAGTGTGTTTCTTATTTTTAGTATAGCAGTAATCTTAGATTAAACCGAAGCTATCTTTATTTTATAAGAATATGAGGATACTTGAAACAAGTATAAATTTACTTGCGGAATAGGGAAACTAAGCTATACTTGGATAGAGTTGAATTTTCTTGGAATCAGTATAGATTTTTTTCCGTGTAGTTGATGTAGTGGGAAGTGATTCGGGTCTGTAAACACCTTGAAGTGGTAATCACAGTTCTATATACAGTTACGTGTCCGAGTTTTAATGAGGAATGATTTTTTTTCGTAAAACGCAAGGTACTTTTGTCTTGAAGCATTTTTATGTTTTCGTAATTTTTGAACACCCTGTACATTTGGTTCAGAATTTTTTTAGACAAGGATACATTTTCATTGAAAATGATTATTTTTTGTTAAACGGGTAATAAAAAGATTTTGCAAAAATCCAAAAATCCAGACGTATAGAGGCTAAACAGATTTAGTTTTAGCGGTTAAAAATACATGGGAATATCATGGTCTTATTTTTTATGGGCTTGTGTTATAGAACCAAAACAAATATTGATTCTACAAATAAATTAATCTCACATACCTAGGTAAAAAAACAAAAATTCAAAATTTTGAGGGTCGGTCTGATAAAAAAATAGGTCTTGGTAGGATCCGGTCAAAAACAAATAGGTAATATACAATCTTGTCATAAACAAACATTTCTATTTTTACAAGTTAATTTTTTAATTCTCTTACGTTTTATATTGCAAGAATTTAATGTACTTAACTTAAAAACAGTTTCATCGCTATCTTGAAAAATCTGATCAGAGAGACATATTTGGTTTTGACCGGAAGCTTCTCAATTAGTCACCTTATTCAGTTTTCATTTAACATTAACAAATGTAGACTGTAGCTACCAAATATTCATAGTTTTAAAAATGGCAAATGTCATCCACCGAGAACAAACCTCTATGGCACGGACTTATTTCCATAATTTTAATCCTTGACAGTGGCGGCTGGTGAAATATTATTAAATTGGGGGGCAGAAATTTATATATGAGTATGAGTATAAGAGACGTATAACCGGCCCCATTGCCTCATCGCTCCCGGCCCCGCATAGGCCTCTGTTTCCTTGTGCCTATTTTCTTTCGACACCAGCACCGTCTCTGCTTCACCCGTGTTTGCTGGTTGCGAATGTCCATTGCGTCCCGTACTGTCCCCTAATTAGGGCTCGATAGCGAAATGCCAATAGTTATAGTAGCCATTCCCGGGTTCGCCGAGCCGATGCTATACGCCCAGAAGGGTCATGAAGGAGGTAGGACGGGAGGGATAGACAGTTTGGTGTTTGGGGGACAATTACGCCGACTCAAATCAAAGTACGACGCGGGATCCCCCTAGACCGGGAAGTTAGTATTGAGCATTGATAAATTTATTGCCCTAGTAAGCTTTCCTGTGTCCGAGTTAAGAGTTGGGGCGGATTTGTTTTGTTGTATTTGTTGTTATTTTGTTACTATTGTATTAATTTTACTGGTGCACTTTGTTTATTTTATTTTTTTGTTATTTTTTTGGTTAGTTTTTCTCATGTTTAAGCAAAAACTGCCTCATTTAGGGTTTTTCAAGGTACCTGTCATGGTGGCAAATAATATTAGGTCATGCAGATGTTTAAGGTTACTTATCGAGAATTGCAAATTGACCTTTCCTCCCTTGGTTATCCTCTTTTGTTTGTCTTGTGAAAAGCATCCAAATGCGTGGCTAGACCGCGGCCGACCACCCGGTGTCAACCTACACCTCAACTTCCACTTCCCTGATCTAAGGGTGGTCTACACACAATAGTTGCCACACTACAGACTATTTGCACTTTGCGAGCTTTGCTGTTTGTAATTTTCAAGAGCGCGACACAGCCAGATGCGACTTGGATAATAAACTTACCGATGTATGTAAGATGTGAGACCCATAAACAGTTGAAAACCATATATCTTAATCTAACATTTTTCAAACCAGTACTTATTTTGGTTTTTTTGTTTATAGATAAAGTCAATTCGCCTTTCTTTTACGTGCATGAAGTGCTCAATGACAAGTTCATTCAAATTTTCAGTAGCCAACAATTTTCTTTCAATGGAACACATAGCTAAAGCGTTTAATATTTTTTCGCACATTCAATATGTTAACTTATTTAAATTAACACAAGTACCCGTCCCAAAGTTAATATTGAGAATTACATTTAAAAAGTTTGTTAGGGTGTAACATTACAAATAAATTAAATATAATGTTTTTGATTAGCATCGGGGGGACTCGGGAGGGCACTGCCCCGTTGCCCTTCCTGTAACAGCCGCCACTAATCCTGGATCATCCGATTGATCTTTTAAATTTTTTTATATATCTATATATTTTCAATAATTAGCAGTGCATTTTTACCCTGGAAATCCAATATTGTTCCTCCTGGGTCTTAAAGTCACTTATATTCCACCAACTATCGCATAGAGCAATGCGTACACCATAAGGGACAAAACCCAAATTTAATTATGATGTTTTTTAAAATATAAATTTGTTTATAAGTGAAACTGATTACATGTATACAGTGGACAATTAATTGATTATGTTTTTTATTATTTTTATTATTCAGTGTTTTTAAATTACAAAAAATATCTGTAAAAAAATTGGGTCATGTTCATTATTTAAATATTTATACTTTAGTTTTAAATGGATAGATACCTACCAGAAATCAATTGATTTGAAGTTATTATATCATCTGGCTGCAATTTTACTTCCATTTCTTTTAGTTTCGTATTTAAATCCCTAGTGTGCAAAAAAAGAAAGAGTGTTGTAGATATCGCCATAAGTGCTATAAGTTCACTGGTCCTGAAAAAATAAGATTAATTAGTTAATTATTAAATTATATAAAGTCAAAGATTTGGGGGTTTAGTTGACAAATTCTAGGGATCTTAAATTTAAAATTGGCTACATTGAGTAAAACAAATTTAGTGGATTTATGCAGGGACGTTCATTTTGTTGCCTGGATTTTTGCAGCACACACTAATTATTTTATCAAAATGCTGTTTTGTTTTTAAAATTTCTTTTCGTTTAGAATTTTCTGTTATCTTTGACATTGTTTATTATAATTTTAACATCTTAATTGTAATGTAAAAGTAAAATTAAGGTATTGAACAGAAGTACCAATTATAATTACGGTAGTTTTACTCACAATTTTTTATTGTAACGGACGCTACAAAAATTCCCGAGTAACGTGGAATGGCTGAGTATGTATTAAGTATATTGATATACATAAGCATGTGCCGTGCAAATTGTGCACCGCATATATATATATACACACATGTCCAAAAGTTTGGAATACTTACAAATAATATATCTACGCCTATGGTAGTTTAAAAAAAACGGCTGTTAATATTTACTCTATTTTCTCTGTCTTTGAGGTTTATTTATTATTGGTCGGAGTCGTTATAAAATGCTATTTACCTATATAAAAAAAATATATATAAATATCAATAAAAAAAGAAATATTGCAATATTCCAAACTTTTGGACATATGTGTATATACAGGGTGTCCGGGAAAAGGAGGTCAATCCGTTAACCATATATTCCTTGAGTTAAAATAATAAGACTTTCATAATACCATTTTTCAATTTAGAGCTTCATGTTCGATATACAGGGCGACAAAGTTTGAAATTTAAAACTGATTTTTTTTAATAATTCGAGTAATTGATAAGATATTAAGTTCAAATTCGGTACACTACTTCAACATAAATAGTTACATTTTTTGAGACCAACAAAACAAAAAACAATTGTCAAATAATCAAAATTGGGGGGGTCCAGTACTCACTGACTCCCCCTATTTTTTAGTACGTGCGCCAATGACTTCCAAACAGTATTTTTTCAGGCAATCATTTATTGTTAAAAAAAATTTGTCTCTTATAAAATTTTGATAAAATGATTTGTTTTAGAGATAATTTGTAAAGTATGGGTCAGTCCATATCAAATCAACCAATGGTTCTTCCCCCACCATCTCCGATTTTGATAATTTTTGGTAAATTTGTTTACCTCACTAAAAAACTCAAAAATCCCATATATTAATTTTTTTCGATAGGTGGGTTTTGTTTTATTGATTTTTGAAAATCAAAAAATTCCGATAAATTTGGGTCTTGCAAGTACTTACAAAAATAGCGATATCTCGTAAACTATTAAAAGTAGAAAGGTGAGTGATGGCTTATTTTAAAGGCCTATTAGAGACCTTTTTTATGATATATCACATGACCTAAATTTTTTCAAAAAAAAAATTAAATTTTGAAAATTTGATATGGACTGACCCATACTTTACAAATTATCTCTAAAACAAATCATTTTATCAAAATTTTATAGGAGACAAAAATTTTTCAACAATAAATGTTTACCTGAAAAAATACCGTTTGGAAGTCATTGGCGCACGTACTAAAAAATAGGGGGAATCAGTGAGTACTGGACCCCCCTATTTTGATTATTTGACAATTGTTTTTTGTTTTGTTGGTCTCAAAAATTGTAACTATTTATGTTGAAGTAGTGTACCGAATTTAAACTTAATATCTTATCAATTACTCGAATTATTTAAAAAAATCAGTTTTAAATTTCAAACTTTGTCGCCCTGTATATCGAACATGAAGCTCTAAATTGAAAAATGGTATTATGAAAGTCTTATTGTTTTAACTCAAGGAATATATGGTTAACGGATTGACCTCCTTTTCCCGGACACCCTGTATATATATATATATATAGCTCACTTAAATGGCCAACTATTTTTAGTAATCATTTTAAAATCCTCGGTAAAACCAGTAGGTACTTATTTGTTTAAAATTTAAAGTGTAAGGTAACAAATTAAATTGGGCCCAATTTATTATGATTATATTACATGTGTTTCTAAATCAGACATTTCGAATATAATTTTTTAATTAAATTCTATATTCGCTTAACTTGCCATTTTCGAGCCAAGTTTTTACTTAACCTTTTTATCCCTATTCCTGGCTTCCTGAGTATTTTTGGATAATTTCCGAATTGGATTTCAAGAAAAGGAGGGAAAACATTTTGGTTTTTTGGGGGACGATAGACTGACCCAAAACTAAGTACAATCCGGAATCCCCCTAGTCCTGGGATTTAGTAACACCCACATTCAATTGGGGTTCATGAATGCTTGGTTAATACGCTGTATGGGCCTATTTTGATTCTTGTGGTACTTACTGTTCGTCGAAGTTTCAACAAGTTACTATTTTGTCATCCTAGAACAGTTATTAATTTATTTTTTTCCAATGGGCGCTGCGAAGACCATTAATTAACTAGTCAAAATATTGCTCTTGTTACGAGTTGGTGTTTGGTTTTTTGTGCACGCTACCTTTTTCTTTTATGTGTTGTTTAAACCCTTATATTGTGTTCGAAATAAAAGTGTACTTTGAATATGGTATAAGGATAGGTATACAATCACGTGAGTTTACATTATACCTGCTTTCCTTGTTATTTTTGAACGCCGCGGAACATATACATATGTACCTATAAACTGGGGTTCTAAAACCAATTGATTTTGCTTGTTATTTGACTGAATACATATAAATAATATACCCATTATTTTATTTAAATCCTTTAGTTACTTGTATGGCATATTCAAGTTTTTGAGATACATTTAGATTTGTTTTTTAGTGTTGATATTTTTTAAATAATTTACTTTAAAACATTTTTTTATATTAATGGTTTTCGTTTTTTCTTATTGAATTTTAAACAGATTTTAATAAATTATATGTAGGTAAGGCTGAAGGACCCCGGTCGACGGCCTTTTGTATATTTTATATTATATTCTTCTATATGTACTCAATATGCAATAAAAACTTTATTTATTTATTTATTATATGTAGGTAAATTCAAATTATTGTTTGATGTATCCTATGCGCATGACGGGTGACGGGTGAAACCAAGTCCAACCGAGAGTGCACTCTGGGCATATACTTTTCGAACAGTTGACAGTTGTATATAACCAGGTATACACCAGAAAAATCGAACGCGCAAGGTAAACTTGGAGTGTATCCAGAGTGCACTCTTGCGACTTTTCGAACGCCATCTTATAGTCTAAGGTTTGAGGTTTCTCCTAACCTACAAAAGTGCTTAAATTACTTAATTCTACGCCATATTCTGATTTACATTTTGCACATTTTCAACATCCGCTTTAGTGATGCCGCAGATACGAGAGATTTTCGCCTCTCGTCTCGTCTCGTCTCGACGAGACGAGAGGGCGATTTTCTCTCGAAAATAGGCTCGAGATGAGACGAGAGAATGCCCTCTCTCGCTCTAGAATTTCTCGTTTCTCTCGATCTCCCTCGTTCTCTCGATTATTTCATAATAAACCCAATTTGTTCCTGGTTAACGTTGTATTATTTTATAACACAACTAAACGTTAACCAAGAAAAAATTACTTATAAAATAATAATAATTTTTAAAATTTACCCTGTATAAGCACATCTATAGATGTGCTTATATATGGCATATATGGCACTCCTATATGGCATATATAGCACTACTTATACTATTAAAAAAAAGTATGCTTAATAAGCATTGCTTATTCAATAAACTTATCAACAACATGTGGTTTTTGAGGGGCTGATTACAAATTTGATATTCATTTTTTTTTAATAAAATGGCTGATCCAATATGACGAAAATTTGTCGTTCGGCTTTAATGGTTTGGGTAAAATTTAGTATTCAGATAATTATGGGGTCCCTGATTCAGAATTTTATATCCATTAAAAAAACAAAATTGCGGATTCAAAATGACGAACATGCGCAGTAGGTACAAGATGGTTGGATCTATGAGGAGTAGTTACATCATATAGGCGCAGTAGTTTTCAGATGGATGGATCAAATGATTTGATCCATCCATCTGAAAACTACTGCGCCTATATACTAGATGTAACTACTTCACATAGATCCAACCATTTGATTTAAATGCGCGACATTTTCGGCGTAAAAAGTCTTACTTTATTAGTGTGGCCTTGGAATACATTTTTTTTATTTCCAGTTTAAATTTCTATAGAAAAAAATATAAACGAATTCGTATTTCATTCCAAATAATTTTTGTATTCATACTTAGGTACTATTACCACGAGAGAAACGAGACGAGACGAGAGAAAGGCACTCTCGAGCAAGAAAAGAGTATTCTCGACGAGACGAGAGAAGGACTTTTCTCGTCTTGTCTCGTCTCGCGGCATCACTAATCCGCTTCCTGCTAAAATTTTACTTTCAACGTGCCAAAAGAATAACTTTAAACTAAAAAAAACATTTTTTTTTAAATTTTGAGCAATATTTAAAATAAAGCGGTTCATCATCCAAGGACCAAGCCGTTATATTCTTCTTCTTTTTCTTTCTAATTTCGGTATTTTCAACCTTGGTGCTTGGAATCTAGTCCATGTGACCATATGCTTATTTCAACGTCTCACGGCTTCAGGAAGAAGCTACCTCCGCCATTTGACAATGTGGAAATTTCAATCTTGAAACGTCCATTCAACCATTTATACAAATCACAAAATACCTCGCTAAAAGGTCAAAGCTTGCGATATTGTTTAAAAATACAGGTATTTTTCTATACCGGGAATCCAATTTTGTACCTTCTTGTTCGCAAAGTCAGCTATGTTTCACACTTTTCATCGAGCGATGCGCAGCCCACGGTTTACAAAACCGAACTCCAAAACCTTTATATATATCGACCATCAATTATAATTGATTATAATTATAAATATAGCGCGGAAGTTTTCCAGCGATTACATAAAAATGATTATTGTGATATTATAGTTATTTTTTGCACATGTATAAAGATAAGTGTTTACTTTTTTAACTCTGATTTTTGTAAACATTTCACCGCTGGAAAAGTTCCGCGGTATAATTATAAATCACTTAAAGGAAAAACAAGGATACATCTGAAGGGATACTCCGTTCTGCCATAATAGGTTGTGGGAGGTGCTTTTCTTTCCAATAGCCATGTTCCTTTCACAAAAAAAAATTAAATTAAATGAATTGTGATTGGTCAGTCAAAAATCGAGTGTGCTTAAACCACGCTCACAACTCTCTAAATGTCCTTGGGGGAACATAAATAATTTAAAAATAAATAATGCTTTAATGCCTGACAGCTGTAATAAAAGTCACAGTATAAATTGTCAGTTACTTTGTTAACAATTTCAGATCACTAGGAATAGATAGTAGATCTTTCTCTTTACTATTATGATTATTCTTTAAATTATATCATGCATTTACTTTCTCTAGGTAGCATCCTTTCTTAAAAATAGTAGCAAAAAATTGCATTGAAATTGGCCCAAATTATAGGTATGTATAATAGATGCAAAACTCTTAATGTGAACATATTAGGTTTCGTAATTACCAAAAATATTATAAATTTAAGTTCAAACATGCATTTTTTAGCTTGAAACTTTTTCTTTTATCTGTCAAAATGTTATGATCTTTGGTTGACAAATAACAAAGATTTCTTCGCAAACAAGTTTTGGTTTAATGTTAAAATTTTTATATGGATAAAAAAACTGTAATTAAATTAAAAACTCGTTTCTGGATCATATTGAGAGCACAAGAAAGTTTGGTTCATTTATTGCTACCATAACGACGTCACTGGAATGCCAAGCTCTTATTAAAATTTTAATGAATCTTTTAATACATCATATAAGTAACTTCATTTAACAAAATTTTAATTTATTTCATTATTTATTACTAAAGTTATAAAAATTATATGATTGATACGTATTTCGTATTTTATTGAAAACTTCGAGTGCCGTGGGAGCCAAGTTAATATTAATATTAAGAGCTGAAACTTGGCAGGATTTTTATTTATTTATTTGCCATCTTTAAAGGGATGTTACTTCCTTACAAAAGTTTTTATCATATTTTGCGTTGTAAAATTTTGGGATGGAATTCAAGGACGGTATACACTGGAACGAATTCATATCAGATGCTGAAACTCGTGGAATTCACGAGTAATAAGAGTATTTCCGTTTATTATTGATGACTTTTTGCCAAAATATCGTTTCAAAACATTTTGTTTTGAAGACTGTATCCATATAAGGAGAAAGTAAATAGAAAAATATTCGCCAATTTTGGCCACTTAAATTTCTGTTCCTTCCTTTTTATCCGTCAGAAAAACGTATTTTTGACAGTTTTTAATAGGTTTAAATTTACAGGAGTGGAATTGTCAATTATGTTAACTAAATTTTTTTTTCAAAAGTACTCGTAGACCGTCCCTTGTTATCATTTACTAGAAGGCCAACACGTTAGTTGGTAATGACAAACGGGTTACTACAAACGTTTTAGTGTGTCTTAGACTAACCTTGGTGAAATATTGTTTAGTTTTATAACTTTTCAATATATATATTGTATATACCCATTTTCAGCTTCATTTGAGGGTTGGATTGTATGCACACAGTGCCAAAAGTGGGCTCACAATTCGTGTGCGGCTATAGAGAGTGTTGACGACGATGCAGAACTTTTCTGTGAATTGTGTAAGCCCGATAACCCCATTCTGCCCCGTAGGCGGGTCGGAATGGAGTAAAGGACACTTTTTTTAATACGATAATAAAAAAAATTGTTAGGCATTTATGTTAATTTTTTTTTGTATTTTGTTCCTACCCTACTAAAAATAATTTTTAAACGTTACATTCCGCCCCGGTCTCCCCTACTCTTTACTCGTGTTTCACGATTACTACTCTTAACCTCTCTTTACAAATGTACATTTGTAAAGAGAGGTTACGAGTAAAGTACTTACGAGTAAATATTTTAAGTACTCGTACTGTTCTATACCAAGAATTCCATCTACATTTTTTAAGAATACTATTTTTGTGCAAGGTCCGAAACTATTTGGTATTTTACCAAACGACTTAAAAAGTATTCATTCATATAGTTTGTTTCGTAAAGAATGGGAATGTCATAGAAAACATACTGTTTTGAGATTTTTTTAATTTTATTTCTTAATTTTATTATTATAAATTAATAATTATCATATTAAAAAAATTTACTTAAATTTTAAAGTATATTTATTTGGTTTGTACGCATATTGATTGTACTAGATTAAGCTTGGCACGAATTCCATAAGATATCAGGTGCACTTATTTAATTTAAGACAAAAAGTACCATTGTAAACATTATGCTGAATAAAAATGTGAATTTACTTTTGGATAATATTAATAATATTATATTATATATTTTTATTGTATTCTTTATACATATATACTATAAACTATAGTTTTAAGGAATGGGCTATCGACCATACGCAAAGATTAAACATACTTAAAAAGTATATTTAATATTTGCCATAAGCATGAACCCGAGCATGAACCATAACTCGCCTTTTACTTTACAGAAATCTTTATTTTTTAATTAGAATGTAAGTTTACTTTTATTATAAATAATTAAAATTAACTGTTTTTTTTTAATTGTACACATTCTGTTAATGGCTCATAAAAATGAAATGAAACATTTAAATGGTGTTAAATTCGCAATAAAAAATAAGTTTTTATTTAGGTTAAAGTGAAAAATTTTATTAAAATTAATCCATGTGATTCAATGCCGTAAGTAGGTGGTTTTTTGGTATTAAATTTTAATGTGTGCCAGGTAAGCTAAAACTAAATTATGGAAAAATATTATTAATTTACCTTAAATTAGTCAATTTTTGTTATTATTTAAATAACCCACATGTGCACAATTAAGTATTACTAATAAACAAATAGGATATAAAATGTAAACAATAAATTGGATAAATTACCATTTAAAAAAATGTGTACCTGCTTTATTGCTTAAAAACCTTTAAAAACATTTTATTCAACTTTGCTGGAACCATAAATGTTTATAAAATAAATGTCTTTATAATTATAATAATATCCATACGTTCATACTGCAACATTAATAGAACAAATGCAAAATATATTGTAAAAACTTAATATTACAGTAATTTTCTATTGTAATCATGCAAATTATAATACAAAGTAGAAATAGTCTTATAAAAACAATGATGACATGCGGGTTTATTATTAAATATAGGAAACAAACTTTCATTTTGCTAATCAAACTATTAAAACGTGAAGAATAATGATAATCTTAATTTAATATAAAAATCCTGTTAGAAATTTACCTGCATAATTTTTATTGGCTAACTATGAAATAATAAATAACTAGAAAAATGCAGATTTTTCACATAATCATGCAAGGAAATTAAGGACTCAATCATGTTTTAAATTGGAAAGAGCAAAAAAATAATAGCAAAACATATACCGGCTGTGAACGGCGCACCATGGCGGGCGACAAAAAATTCAATACCGACAATTTTTTTTAACACGAAAATAAGAAAGCAGATTACTTTTTATGTATAGTAATATTTTTACTGCAGTGCCTAGAAGGTATACAAATAATTGAAATTGTTTGAATAATACTTATTAAACACTTATTTTTCAAATGTATTCATCGCAAAAAAACATTTTACAAATCTACAACAAAGTTGTTATCTAATTATTGTGAACGATTTGTGAGTTATTATTGTTTTAAATGTTAAAAGTAATAAAAACGCTGCGGAATTTGGAAAATTTAAAGTGTTTATTTTGTTCATTGACACATTTGAAGTGGTTTGACTATTAAAGTTGTCTTTCGTCTACTAAAAATCGTAGATAAAATAGTATTTTAATTATAAAATGAAACTTTAACAGTAAGGAAAGATAAAAAACAATGACAAACAGGGGAATGACTTTGTTTAATAATTAAATTCCATAGAAACCGAGCCTACAAGTAGAGATGAAATCGCGATTAAATTAATTTTGGAAGACGATAATGGAATGTTATCGTCGGACACTGATTTTTGTAACCTTTTTGTTACACCTATAAAAAGAATCAAACAGATAAGTAGCAAAGGTTCCAATCATGAGTTTTAATAAAAAGCCGACTTTTTAGTAAAAATTATACTTGGTGCAAATAAGTTTTTGAGAGTCGGCATTTGCTGGAACTACAGTCGGCATTAGTCCGAAGCTAATAAAAGTTTCGAAAATGCCGAGTACTGAATTCAGACAAAAATAAGGATACGAATTAAATTTCGTACCTATTTTTAATAATATTAAAACTACATAATTTTTAAAATATAACGATTA
This sequence comes from Brassicogethes aeneus, assembly GCA_921294245.1. Lineage (NCBI taxonomy): Eukaryota > Metazoa > Arthropoda > Insecta > Coleoptera > Nitidulidae > Brassicogethes > Brassicogethes aeneus. The sequence continues at coordinate 50,983,873 of OV121132.1, read as the reverse complement.
TTTTCAAAATCACCCTAATTTCGTTGTCATTCATGGGAAATATTGGAATATATAAATTATTGGAATCTCGGAAAATGATGAATCCAAAAAATTTGGATATATTTTAAAAGTAACATAATATTATAGACCCTGTAATTCACTTTTAAATATTCTGGAAAAAGTGGTTTTTGCACTTGTGTCGATATTGAGGAAAGGTTTTCAATTAATAATAATAATTTAAAAATAAATTTAAAATGTTATTATGTTTATTATATTTTAGGTATACCTACATACATAAAGTTTAAATGCTTTACTTAAGTCATCCATAGAAAGATACAGTCTTGGTTGATATAAATTTATTGTGCGACTTGTGGTTTTATTTAACTAGCACAAGAAATTTAAAGCCAATTTTATTTGATATTTTATGTGACATCTGACAACTGACAAACCTCACTTTTTTCAATTTTAACTTAAAGCTAACTTAATCGTGTGGTCAAAGTAGCATTTGAAATTAAGAAATTAAATGGCTCTGGATTAAAACAATTTGTTGATTAGTTTTATTTTCTATAAAAGTTGATTTAATAAATATACAATTTTCACTTTAAGCTCAGCACAAAAAAACTGACTTATACGGCATAGATAACTATTCCTTTTTTATTATTTATTTATAGATTTAAGAATTACATAATAAATTTTTTGCTAAAGAAACTTTTTTGAGTATCTACCAAATTATACTTTCTACTATTTAGGAAAACTCCAATAAGGTGTTGTTAATTAATAAGATTATTATTATGCACACTCAATAACAGTTTGCTACACATAATTAAAAAATATGTTTATAGTTAGTGGCACAAAAACTTATTAAATATGGAATCATCTCAAATATCACACATGGTTGCTATATTGTCTTATAACTATAATACTTACATAAATGAATGTACATTATACATGTCCATATTTTTATTTAATAATTTAATTACCTACACAATACTATCGTTGCTTGTAAAATAATTTCCTATTTATAATAGTATACTATATATATAGGGTGTTATGTAATTAATTTTATATATTAAAATACTGAATACCTTTTGACATAAGGTGTAATGGAAAAATATTTTAAAATATATTTTCCCAAAGATAAAGAAAATATATGCATTAAAATTTTTTATATTTTTTGTTATACACGGAAAAAAATCCCTTACTAGGTTTAAGAATAGTTCTATACTTCATGTTAGGAACTTGATTTAAGTATATTTATTATTTCTATGAGATTAGCGTACATTTAAACTAAGTAATGGGATATACTTAATTTTTAAGAAAAACTGTTACTTGATTTGAGATGAGTATTCTTGGATTGAGTTTAAAGGTATTTTATTTTAAAGAAAATTGGTATACTTAAATCAAATATACAATAATGCTTAGATCAAAGAGCTCTAGTTTTTTACTCAAAGCGGAATATTGCCACTTATTTTAAGTATTCTGTATATTTGTATGAAATTTCGGTATACTTTATTTAAATATATGTATATTTAATACAAGAACGCTTATACTTCAATTTAAGTATAAGACCTCTAGAACAAAGAATACACTATACTGTATTTAAGTATTATTAAAACAAATACCTAATTCTTCGCTTAAGTAAATACCGTCCACCCTCTAAGACCGCTTCGCTAAAAGAAAAGACGCAGTTTCTGTGTTCAGTTCTGTCCTGTGTTCTATGGTGGTAGCGTGTGCACGTGTCGGCGCCGGCAGTTCGTTTTTTCCTTTTTCGGTCTGGATGTTATTTTTAATAAAAAATAATGGAGAAGAAACTTAAAAATTGGTGCTTAGAATGTTTACTAGACACATTTTTGGGTAAGTAAATAATATTTCATTAATTTAAAGTAATTAACTAGGCATGATCGTAAAAATGTAGTGTAAAATGGATAGGTATACTGTAGTGTAAAATGGATAGCATACGACAGGTAATAGACAATAGCACATAAACAGCAGAAAGGCTATAGCCTCCAATTCAGCTATATTATTTTTATTTTAGAAAACGAGATAGATCTCGATATTATGGTAAACCTAAGCGAGAAGAATTTAAAGGAATTAATTCCCAAAATAGGATTGAGGATCAGGTGTAGAGAAAAAAGTGAAGAATTAACACCAAACCATCTACGATGATAATGGTCGCCTTCTTAGAGACTCGTTTTACAAATTATTTAGCTGGAGATAAATTTTACTGACAATAAAAATACCTACTTAAAAAAATAATAACTATTGTGATTAAAAACCTTACCTTTACATATAGCACCAAAAATGTGATACCTAGGTAATGAATTTATATAAATTGACAGTACTTTTTCTAAAACCTCTAAGACTGTTAGGTAATAAACCTATTGTGATATCAGTGCCTATTATACTTATTAGTACTTTAGTACAATAAAATAATTAAAATAATATGCCAAAAATACTGTTAAATTACTGTCATAACGATTATATTGTAGCGAGTACCGCCCTGGATATCGGAGTGATGACTCATCGCCGATTAGTCATTGCCGGTGAGTCATCGCCGGTGACTCAGCGCTCGAATAATCGAGAGTGTGGAGCTCGCTGGAATGTTCCAGAAGACCTTGGCGCTGAATATATAAGAAACGGAGCAGCACACGGCAGTCAGTTAAGATTTGGTAGTCGCGGCGAAATAAATAAATATAAGTGCAAATAAATAGACTCTTGAACAATAGTGATATATAAATAATTAGTAGTTAAGTGTTTAGTTAGTTTTATAGTGTTTTAAGTGTAGTTAAGTTAATAAATAAATAGTTTAGTTCGTTAATTAACCAGTGCGTGTTTTAATTCACACTACGAACTAAACTATTTATTTATTAACTAACTAAACACTTAACTACTAATTATTTATATATCACTATTGTTCAAGAGTCTATTTATTTGCACTTATATTTATTAGCTTCCTCTCGCTTGGCAAGTGGCAGCCTTCTTGCCGACTGTCGAATAGGCTGTGCATCACCGGTGTTAATTTTATGCTGGACAATTCTTGTCCTACCCTTCTTTCCTTGTCCGTCGTCAAAGACATCCTGATAATTGTGAATCAGCTCTTTCAGTTTTATCCTTTCATTGGGTTTCAAATCCTTTGAAGAAGTAGACAGAAGATTCGTCAATTCATTGCTAACTTTCTTGGCCGGAACTCCTGACTCACGAATGCCTCTAATAATCGAGGAAACTGAAGAACAGTTTCCCAAAACGATTCCTTTCTTCAAGTTCACAGAGTAACCATTAACATTCAATACTCTAACAGGCACTTCTTTTCCGACACGTATTAAAGTCTTCCCTACTACAATTCCTCGACCGACCTCTTTGTCATCAATTCTCGGCTCCAGAAGCATTATACTTCCATCTTCTGATTTACAATCCAAGAAAGCCTTCAATATCATCTCGCTGTTTTCCGGTATCAAAGCATCTTCTGTTAGCATTACACGAATATTCTTTTCTTTAGATCGATGCAACACGACTTCCTCTCCATTTACCCTCAATATTCCTTGCTTAAAGTTCAGTTCAAATCCTATTGAGTTCATAATGTCCATGCCTACAATAACTTCATCTTCAATATCTGCAACTAATGCTCGATGTTTAAATTTCGTGTTTCCTATGACCATCGTGATGTCCATTTCTCCACGAACAGTAGCGGTTTCCCCTGTTGCAGTACGTAGTCGCCGATTGGTAGATTTGATCTTGGACATTTCGACAATATCTGGCCTAATAATTGTCTTCGTCGCACCTGTATCCAGCAGCAGCACATGTAATTTTCCATTAATAAAACCATCCACAAAAACACTGCTGGACTGGTGTAGAAGAGATGCAACACGTTCGATATCTTCTGGGGCATGCTGGTTACAGGTCGACGGTGGCCCCTTTTCCTCGACCCTATCTAGTTTTCCGACTGAGACGAAGTCGGCACCTCTTGGCTTTTTCTGCAACGACTTCGTATATGTCCGAGCTTTCCACATCTCCAACACCGGATTTCCTTCTTTTCTGGTAGATTCTCTTTAAGAACTCGCCTGATTTCTTCGATTATGCTGGGTTCCTCCTCTTTTTCTTCCTCGACTCTCCTAATTCTATGCTGGCTCCTGCAGCTCTGCTTTGCCGCTTCGAATTCCAAAGCTCGGGCCAATGCATCAACCAGTTGGCTCGGACGAGCCAACGTCAGAGCCTGTCTTGTTTCGTTGTCCCGAAGTCCATCCAAAAAGGCTTGAACCGCTAATCGTTCCATAACGGTCGTTGGAGTAGCTGGATATGCTAGCCGAACCAAGCGTGCAATATCAGCCTCGAATTCTTGTAAAGTCTCGTTAGATTTCTGGCAGCGATTCTTCAGTTGGGAATGGTACACATGTTCTAGATGTGTCTGGCCATATCGAAGTTCCAGATGTTTCACCAACGCTTCGTAATCTTCTTGTTCGTCGGGAGAAAGCGTCTGCAAGATGTCCGTTGCATCTCCGCGTAAAGCCAGAGTCAATGCCGTAGCCTTCTCTTCTGGTAGCCAGCCATTTGCTTTTGCTGCTGCCTCAAACTGACGGATGTAATTTGTCCAAGAAGTTTTTCCATCGAACTGAGGTGGTTTCATTCGAACTCGGCTTTACGCGGAGATGCAACGGACATCTTGCAGACGCTTTCTCCCGACGAACAAGAAGATTACGAAGCGTTGGTGAAACATCTGGAACTTCGATATGGCCAGACACATCTAGAACATGTGTACCATTCCCAACTGAAGAATCGCTGCCAGAAATCTAACGAGACTTTACAAGAATTCGAGGCTGATATTGCACGCTTGGTTCGGCTAGCATATCCAGCTACTCCAACGACCGTTATGGAACGATTAGCGGTTCAAGCCTTTTAGTTCGTTAGCCTTTTAGTTCGTTAATTAACCAGTGCGTGTTTTAATTCACACTACGAACAGTTAAAAACGTTACAATATTTTCACTTTCACTTGTATTTTCCGTAGTGGTAGGATAATTAATACAAATATTTTTCAGGGTCACGAAAGTTTTTTTTGTAAAAATTATTCCGAGTCGCTAGACGAGGGAATTTTTTTTTCTAATCAACCACTTTCTTTAAGAATAGTGAAAAGTTATTTTAAATATATACTATACTTTTATCAAATATAAAAAAAGGAAAAGTAAGAATACAAGCATTTTATGCAAGTAAAGCCTGTACTTACAATAAGTATAAATAAATAAATTTTAAAGAAAGTATATTCTTAAAACAAGAATACTGTAAAGATTTTACAAAGAAACTATACTTTGATGAAGTACATACTAACGTTACAACAAGAATACCGTAGTCTTCATTGAAGACAAATTTGTATACTTTGTATACTCAAAATTAGTGTGTTTCTTATTTTTAGTATAGCAGTAATCTTAGATTAAACCGAAGCTATCTTTATTTTATAAGAATATGAGGATACTTGAAACAAGTATAAATTTACTTGCGGAATAGGGAAACTAAGCTATACTTGGATAGAGTTGAATTTTCTTGGAATCAGTATAGATTTTTTTCCGTGTACGCCACTGGTTACACACTTGTATTCTGTGAGTACATAGATACAAACCAACAAAGTAGCTGCGCGTTGCCAGTTGTAAAAAATTGTTACCAAAAATTTTTCTTGCATTTTATAATATAAATAAAAACTCAATAAATACAAAAGTTTTAAGCCCTTAAAGCTCTAATACCATTCTGTATTTATTTACTCATCCAGCTATTAACTTAAGCAATGATAAGAAAAATTAGTACCTATTTAAAAACTCCATAAAATTAATTTTTTCAACGGTTTTTTCTTTCTTTTTACTCAGATGAAATTAGGACAAGTTCACAGGTTAATCGTTAAACATTCAATTTGTGTAAATAAATCCAAACTCCCAAAAGCACTTCCCTTAGTTAAGATATTTACAATTTGAGCACATAACCTACAAATTTTTTGACAGAATGTGTTACCAACCATAACATAATAAATTAAACCAGATTAACTTAAAGTAAAGTAAATCATTACGAATTATGAATAAAGTTTATATCTGGTGTGTCTAAATTTAAATATATTTTTTAAACGATTTTTAAAAAATCATTAGTTTACAAATTTTTACAAGGTCTAATTAGTGATCTAGCGATTTCAGGTTTTTATTTTTTTTCAAGTTTTTATTCTTTTATAAATATTTTGAAAGTTTGAAAATTTGTATTTTATTAGTAATAATAATAGTGCGAAAGATTTTATGCTATGGCGGGCCATGGCGAGTCGGGCGCTCACAAATATTCAATTAACAAATATGCATATCATGGTTTTGTGTTACTGGGAAGCGATGCAAAATGCTCGTCAAGCAAGAATTTTGTAGGTAGGTATATTCAAAATTATCACAACGCCAATGACGGTCATCCACCGCCCTCGGAGCAAAGTTTTGTACGTGCTGTGCAAAATTTAAGGGACCGCGGAAGATTTAGCGCATTTGTTGGTGAGAGGGGTCGGGCTCAGGGACGTGAATTTGTGGCCCTTGAAGAACAAATTTTGGACGAAGTGGAAGCAAATCCGAGAATTAGTACAAGACGATTAACTGCCCAACTTGGACAAATGTCCCACTTTGTTACGTGGCGCACGATTCACGAAAATAGTTTGTACCCCTATCACCTACAAAAAGTTCAAGCTCTTCAGGATGGAGATTATGCACTGCGGTTGGAATTTTGCCATTGGTATATACAGAAAAATCAAGAAGATGCTGATTGGAGCCGTACCTAGTGTTTTGTATACCGATGAGGCCACATTTACGAGAGACGGGATTCGGGCAGCAACTCAGGAACTTAATTGTAAATAGTCCAGACATTTTTACGCGGGTGCGCGAAAGCATGCTTCGCAGAGTTTAAGCTTCGCAGAGTTTAAGCTTCGCAGAGTTTAAGCTTCTAAATAATGAAATCATTTTGAGCATCTCATATTATATTATAATAAGGTAATACATTTTAATTTTACATTTGGCAACACTGCATTAAAAAGTAATAGGTAAGGTTAATCCGCGGTTCCTAGTCGATCAGAGGCGTACTTTTTGGTAGGATAAAGGTTATTATAAATAATTTTTAGTCTTTGGAATTTAGAAAAAAAAGTTTTTGGTGCTTCTTTATGGACCCTAAGGAACTACCCATTTTAATATATAACATTAATTACATAACACCCTGTATACATATATGTGTCAAGTTTGATAAACGCCATTTTATCACGAATTTTATTTAGTCACGACCGAGCTTGCGAGAGTGTTTAATGAAATGAGTGTCTACGACAAATATTATTATCTAAAAAATAATTTAAATTAAGTATTTGTATAGGGCGCTATCTATTATACAAAAATAGCTAAATATAAATGGTAAAATCAAAATTTATCCCCTGAAAATAAACTAACAACCGTGTTAATCCGATAAAGTAGTTTTACACAGTAAGTAAACAGGATGTTTTATGGCTAATCCATCCAAATTTTTAATGCTTTATCGGCAAATACTAGTTTACTGCCGGCAAAATGAAAAGGTGAGTACAGAAGCTATTTAATAACGTTGTATTTTTGTATTGAAATAATATCATTATTTTCACATTTAGTATTATTTCACAAGAAGGTCACTTTATTTTGACGATTGTAAGACATTTGACAACAGTCAACTAACTTAAAACTAACTTCAGCCCGTGACTAAAAACATGTTGCTAACTTCAGCCAGTGAATAAAACGCTATAAAGTCATAACTTGTCAATCATTGACAATGTCATGGAAACATGTACAATAATAGGCTTTATAAAGGTGAGAGTAAAAAAAGTATATTGTGCGACTAGTTGGAGAAAGAGGAGATTCCTCGAGCGTGTAGTTTGCCGTACACGCGTAGCGGTAACACGCGAGTGGAATCTTCTCTTTTGACCAATGGTCGCACACAATATTTTATTTAACAACCCCAAAGAATTTAACGCCAATTTTATTTGATATTCTATCTGACATCTGACAGATGTCAATTAGTTTTAACTTCAGTTTATTCCAAATTTAACTTAAAGCTAACTGCGGCCGTAGGCGAAATGATATTTCCCCCACTAGTGAGAGAAGTAAAATTTTGCCCACCGGTTATAGTTAAGATAAAAAATGTGAGTTCAATAAAATACTTTAAATTGCTTTTAAAAAAATATTTCTATAATTAAATCTTTTTATAAACTTTTTATTTTACAACATTACCAACAATACTATTTTAATTGGATAAGCTATATTAGCATGAAACACCAAACAATTTGTTAACCATTACATTTATTTAAAAAGGTTCATATAACAATGCTAAAATTGCTATTAACCCAGTTGCACGTAATTTACAAGGAACAATATTTTATTTCGCGAACATTCATAAAAAGTTTCCGACAAGAATACGGTACTTAATATAAACAGTCTCGGATGCTGGCTTTATTTAGAATAGACAAAAGTAGAAAGGCAGATACTGTTATCCTATGGATTATTAGAGAACCACTGAAGCCATTCTTGCACGATAATTCTCAGCCTTCAGGTGCTCGCATAAAACAATCTTCACAATGTACTGTAATTTTTATTTAATCATCGGAGCAAATAATTAAATAAGTTTAAAAAATCAATTTGTTTTATGCATGATACTTTGGTGTGGTAATAGGATATTAAAGAACTAATGTCATAAGACGTCATTTTGTCGCATGCGGACAATTTATAAAACTAACAACGAAGGAGCGACAAAAGGTCTTATGACATGAGTTCTTTACGCTGTTTTATCTATTTTGCAAAAATTCTATAAAAAAAATTAATTTTATACCTTAAATTTAATTTGGTCAAATTTAGATAGTTTGTATCACAGTCATTGGTTTGACAGTAAATGTCAAAATCGATTCGCCATGCCGTCCTTAATTTACTTATTTACAATAAGCGGCTGTTAATGTTATTTTTCTTTGGTGTCAAACAAAATTTATTGCCAGAAAAGTACTAGAAAAATCATAAAAATATTATAACCAATATGCAAAATATTATACTGTTTAAAGTATAGCCAACCTTTAAAACCAAAATTTTGGGTGGGATAAAGTATCTCATAACAGCACCGAAAGCGGTGTTATAATGAAGTCATTATGAACGCAAAATAGATAATAGTTATTTACGATATAAGTGGGATAAGAGCTTTATTAACGTACGCATGCGAAATTGGGCAATCGCAAAAGTACGTTAATAAAGCGTTATCACACGTATATTGTACACATTTTTATCTACGCCTCTAAATGAAAAAATAAACGGTAATTATTTTTGTCTAAGACTTAATTTAGGGTTATTTTGACATTTTGACTTTTTTATTTGATTGGTTAAAAGCAGAGAAAAACGCGTGCGTTAATGAACTTCTTATCTCACTCAAAATGAGTGGGATAAGAAGTTCTTATCTCACTGGCGTAGATAAAATGATTTTCTCGATTTTTATGTAAGAATGTCATATTCTCGCACGCAAAATCGTTGAAGAATGAAGCTCATTCTTAAACGATTTTTGGTAACATTTAGTTTTTAAGTATTGGTACCCCCAAAATGTCAAACTGATTAATAACCTCAAATTCATTACTTTTATTGAAAATGAAGCCTTTATTATTGTTTTGTAATATAAAGTTTGCTCCAACAATGCATTTTAATGCAAAATTTTAAGTTTAATGTGTAAAAGTGCAGTTCAGGTTGTACTTGTGCAGGATAACAAATATTGTCATTTTGTGTTGCCAACTGACATTTTGCGAGAAAAATCCCCTAACTAACAACGACCAAAAAACAATTAAAAAAACCTAAATAAAAGTTAAAATCGAGAAAATAGTATAAATCACACGTTGCAGAAGGCTATTCTCGCACTCATTCGTTCGTCCACTCGCTCCTTCGTCGCTCGAGGCCAAATTTCGAATTCGTGCGAGAATATGTGGCCTTCTGCAACTTGTACTTTAATATACTATTAACGCATCCTAGAATTGAGGTTTCAGTAAAAGAGTTATTATTTTTTTTTAAATCCCTAAATTGCATTATTTATGTATACAAATTAAATAAAAAATTCAAAATTTTTGTAATGGGTCTCAATTTTCAAAAAGAGAGTTGTCGGTACTTCCCCAGAAAGGTTTGGTTATACAAAAACTTTATTTTATTTTATTCCAAATTTTATGTTACAAAACAAGTAGGTACAAAAATGTGTTGTAGTAATTCCTGATTGTTAACTGCCGTAATTTTTTTTAAGTGTATAACAATTTTCATATTATTAACACTCATAAGCATATACAGAAAGACTTCATATTTGTACTCAGTTCAAAAGTCAAATAATTATACACCGCCGTACAAACGAAACTACATTAAAATTACATAGGAAGAGTGGTTCCATCTATCGCGTTTAGTTAAAAATCAGCAAACAAAAATTTAATCTTACAGCCTGTAAGTTACAGGTTACTATAGAATAAAGTCATGTACATAACCTATAATATAACATATCTCAAACGTCAAAACTGACAAAATATCACAAACTCCATGGTTTTAATGAGGCTACAGAATTATTAAAGGCTAGAAAAAAAAACAGTATATAACCATAAGAATTATGACATGAGCGAAGGCAAATGTCATAATGAGTACAAGTGTCTTAATTGCCAACTAATTGAGTTAAATACACAAATTTTTCTTCGAAAATAATAATGAAGTAGAAAAATAATCCTTCAATTCTAAAGTGTTTGGTACCTTTTTGCTGATTTTATGAGTAATAAGTTGTTTGAGGAGTTAATCTTTAAATTTTATTTTTACTTAAAAAAAAATCAAAGTTTAAAAATTTGAACACTAACTTAAAAATTGATAAATCCAATTTTATTTGATATTTTATCTCTTTTTTCCAATTTTAACTTAAAGTTTACTTCAGCCCATGGGCGAAATAGCATTTTTACAACGCGTTACAGTTGAGAAATGAACAACAATTCACTCTTAACAGGGCCACAAATTAAATATTCTCTGCGGGTGTTCCATAATAGATATTCAAGTCATAAGGCCAAGAAATGAGTTTTTCGTGCTCGAAGTTTGAAGTCCGACGCGTTAGCGGAGGCCTACAATTTAGCGAAGCACAAAAAGACATATCTCAGCCAATTTTCAATTTTATTTGATAAACGATACATAAAACTTACTTACAATTATAATAAATTATTTAGTTATCGGTTTGAGCAGTATCGAATTTTTTAATTGATCGTAACGGGTCTTTTACAGACTAGGATGTAAAAAACTTCACCTGATTGGTATAAATTTATTATTTTTACAGCCTAGAAGATAATTGAATACTATGGTAGTGAGCGTTGACAATAAAAAAGCTTAAATTATAGAACGCTTGAAGATAAAATACGATACGTATATTTATTAAATTTTTTCATAAATACTAATAATTGATAATTTACGCCAATTATAAATTTAGTTTAGTATGTGCTTAATGCAATGCACTTTTGCATTTTTTATATTTTTTTAATAATATACTTTTGACTTAAAATGTGAATAAATTTAATTTTATAATTTCCTTCTATTTTTGTTATAGTTGGTTTCGCTAGGTTTATGTTAGTAAAAATTATGAATAATTTAATTTAGTCTGTATTCGAAAATTAAGTCAGATCAGATTAAAATATTAAACAATTTTATAACCGTGTAAATAGAAATCGTTTTATGTATGAACATACATTACCTTAATTTTTTGTCTTAAAATGAAAATGAGAATCATTTTTTTTATACTAGCACTTCATTTGTATTATTTAAAAAACTCTAAAGTTTTACCCATAAATTCTACATTAAAGGTTTTTTTTCAATTTTAAAAATATATATTGGTATTGTTAAATTTGATAAACTGTATAATAATTTAATTAGTACTTTATATATAAAAAATATTTTATTATATAACACACTTTTATTTCTATGCTAAATATTTATTTGTTTTTTATTTATGACAATAAATAATAAATAACATCAGCATTAATTATTTTTAATTTGTTAATAAGTATGACATTATTAAATGTTTTAGGATTACTGTTACAATTACTGTTTGCAGTATAATCGGTACAATCAATAATAAATATTATAATTATAATTATAATTGATTGCAATCAGATTTCTTTGTTATATAGTTTTATTTGTTACAAGTATGTATGTCTTACTTTATATTAAACATGAAAATCGTATCAGGAGTAATGATTAGGTAGTACAAATACTAATTTTTGTAGATTACATAAAATTAATTAAATACCATCGAGATTTAAACCTCTTAGTTCCGGGTATAATTAAATATTTTTTCCTATAATTAAAAATTTCAAGCACAAAATCTAGAAAGTTATGTGTGCTTATATATTCTGCGAAAAAATCCGGTAGTTTTATTTCTGGATTAAAATTGAATTATTTCTTATTTAGTAATTAAACTACCGGATTTTTCTCGCAGAATGAAGACTATATATATACATATACCTAACTTTCTAAATTTTGTGCTTAATTGTGCTCAAATTTTTCTACCATATACACTCACATGCAAAATAATCGATCCACACAAATTTTCGATGAATTTCAATCGCAAATAACTTTTTTATTTGATTTCGGATTTAAACAAATATTAAAGAATATTGTAGATACATTAATGGAGAATCGCTTACATTTTAAAAATTACTAAAAAATACACGTACGTGTATAATATACAGGTTAAAACAAAAAGATGTTTTTTACCATAAGTTTAAGACACTCTGTAGAGTGGCTAAACCGTATATTGTTCTAAATTAAGTTTTAATTATCAAGTAACATCTATTTTTAACAGTTTTGTTTTTGGTTCACCTTGATATATTTATTTTTGTGGAAAATATGGATTTTTTTAAAAAAACATTGCAATTTCCAATATTTTCCTGTATGAAGAACTAAGGTTGCTTGGTCCATCCATAGCCTATGGAGGATGACAGTGTTGAATCATCCAATACTTGGACATGTCATACAGCTTCCAAAAGGTATCTGATGTTGCTTAAATTAATGGCTCTGGCAACATCAGTCGGAGACATATCCATTTTTTAAAGTAAGAAGACACCTCAAAATTTAAACATTAATTTGCGAAAAACAATTTGATAGCTTTTGAAAGCCGTGTATGCCGCCCATAGGCTATGGATGGACCAAGCCACCTTAGTTCTTCATACAGAAAAATATTGAAAATTGCAATGTTTTTTTAAAAAATCCATATTTTCCCCAAAAATAAATATATCGAGGTGAACCAGAAACAAAACTGTTAAGAATAGATGTGACTTGATAAATAAAACTTAATTTAGAAGAATATACGGTTTTGCCACTTTACAGAGTGTCTTAAACTTATGGTAAAAAACATATTTTTGTTTAAACCTGTATATTATAAACGTACGTCTATATTTTAGTAATTTATTAAAATGTGCGCGATTGTCCATTAATTTATCTACAATATTCTTTAATATTCGTTTACATCCGACATCAAATAAAAAAGTTATTTGCGATTGAAATTTATCGAAAATTTGTGTGGATCGAGTATTTTGCCTGTGAGTGTAGGTGGTATAATATTTATCTACGACTGCCTCGTAAATTTTCAAAAACAGTACAGTATTGTGGGCCGAAAATGGCCTAATTTTTAATATTAAACGCGCAAGTCTAAAAATTTAGTTGCGCTACCAAACAGCTACCAATTTTTTTTTTGCTAATATTGCTATGCTTATGAACAAAACTGGGCCCAAATAAACAGTTTTGAACCGGGCCCACGGGCCCTAATTTCTCAGTTTCTCAGTCTTCATTAGGGCCAGTGCCAGGACGATCGTTAGTGTGATTTCGGTGGACAACACTTATTTATGTTGTGAAATATGTATTTATTCTTCTTTATGAAATTAATATTTGTATTCCCGAGTCTGTCCAAGCGAAAAATTTGGATTTTTACTTTTCCCTACAGCACCTTTCTGCTTTTTCTCGATCTCTCGATCTAATTAAAAAATTAGTGGTTTCTTAATGAAAAGCTTGAAAATTAAAGTACTCGAGATGTACTCTCTTAAAATAAATAGTCAAAAATGACTAATTGGCATATTGACATAGCTTTTTTTAACTGTAAAAATACAGTTTTTTTAAATTATATTTTACGAAAAAAGGATACCTATAAAGTTAGTTTCGGGCCTGTATTTTATTATAAAGATTTTTTATCTGGACTGTGGCAAAAAACGTAATAAATGTAATTATAATGTAATTATGGTTTTTTATAAATTATTGTAGGTTACATTCAACGACTGTCAAGTCAAGTTGAGTTGGCAAAATTCGTAGTTTAAAATGCAATTAGTTTGGCATTGGTAGTGCGTAAATGAGTAAAATCATATAAAAAAGTAGTTCAATTTAGGTAATCTTTGCTTTGAAAAGAATTTATATAAAACAAATTAAAATTTTATGTGAACACACGTGAATGTTGTCCAATCATTTGACTCCAATGGTGAATGGGTATTTTGTTAAAGCTACTGGACGTTAATACTTGTAGTGGCTTAATAATAATTTAATATTGTCCAGGACTATTAATGATCAGTAACTTGCAATTTGCATGAAGAAAAAGTTTCGTGATTATTACTTATCTTTAAACCAAATGGATGCTATTTTTAAAGACAGGAAAATCAACTACTACTTTTTTCACAAAAAGGTTAAACCAGAGCAAATAATTTTTATTTACAAATCGTTATTTGTTTATTTATTTTATTATAATATACTTAATCAATTTGTGAATGTTTATATATTTTCTTTTTTAATACTTACTGTGGTAGTTTTTTTTACTTAAAAAAATAAAAATCGTTTACATCATTGAGAAAATATCCATAAATTTTCATGAAAGCAACTTAAACAGAACTCAATCTTCACATTAAGATTTTAATTACTTTCTTAATATAATTTTTTATATTTAAAAACCACGTCCCGTAAAATTTTGTACAATAGTGACCTGAACCCTGTAAATCGAGGGTTAAACCACTTTAAAATCTTAGAGAGTTTAGTGTTATGTGGACGTTGTGTTGTGATTGTTTCCCTATCAGTCGTTATCAATATGGAAAACTGCTTATCAATAAGAAATTTCTCTAAGCGACGCGTTGCGCATGACTACCTTTGTTATTGTTATCCTCAGGCGTTAATTCGCTTAAGCGATTTTTAATCTTTAAAAATCAGTGGTTTACCCCTCGCTGTAAATTCAATTTTGTTCATCGTATAAATTAAAAGATTATCCGTAAAAAAATGTCGAACCAAATACCTACCTTTATTCTTTCTCCCTATTTTTTGTTTTTTTATTTCCCCCTTATTTTTCAAAATTTCAAAAAATTTTGATCTGCTTGGGTAATGTGTGATTTAATATTTGTAAAACAAAAACATCCATAAGGCGATGTGCTTTTTCTGCCATTGATGCATTTAGCATAACTTCATCGAAATTAAGTTTTGCCCTTGAAAGTTCTTTTACTTTAATAATAATAATAGACTTTATTGTGTAAGATACATAATACATTACATATACATATATATATATATATATATATATACACTAGGGTGAGCCAAAAAAACTAACCTATCGGATTTATGGGTTAAAATGAACCTACATACCGAGCAAAAAATTTCCCTGCAAGGCAAAATTTTTTGCTTAATTTTAAAAGGTGTCGGTGAGCATTCTAAGTTTTCCATTGAAATAACACGTAAAAAAATCTTTTTTCATTAAAAAGACTATAACTTTTGAACCGTTTGAGATAAAATTTTTTACGTCGCGGATTCTTGTAGAGCATAAAATTTCCCAAAGAATCTATACCATGATTATTTTTTTTAATTCAAAAATTCGTATGTTTGAAAGCTTTGAAAAGTGTAAAAAATCACTAAAACTGCAGTTTGTAGAAATTTTATGCTCTACAAGAATCCGCGACGTAAAAAATTTTATCTCAAACGGTTCAAAAGTTATAGTCTTTTTAATGAAAAAAGATTTTTTTACGTGTTATTTCAATGGAAAACTTAGAATGCTCACCGACACCTTTTAAAATTGAGCAAAAAATTTTGCCTTGCAGGGAAATTTTTTGCTCGGTATGTAGGTTCATTTTAACCCATAAATCCGATAGGTTAGTTTTTTTGGCTCACCCTAATATACACATACATGCAAAATATACAAACACAAAGGGTGTAAGCTCAGCATAGCTGGTCTACCGCTTAAACCAAATAATAACATAAATACATACAAAGAATAATATTCTTATATTATACTACAAACAGTTTAAAAATTCTGAATTCAGGTACATCTAAGATTTAATATATATCTCTTAAACTTACTTTTAAAGGTGTTAACAGTAAGGTCAGGTTTAAATAAATGCATATGTTTATTAGCAATAGAAGCAGCTAAGTACTCAAAGCATTTTTCAAACTTAGAGGTTTTGTGGTATGGAATAGAATAAAGATTGGGGTTTCTTAAATTTACATTATGTCAATAATTTCTTTTTTCTAAAAGGGGCCAGAGGTAGTCTGGTTTTGAAGATTTAATAATATTAAAGATTAAGGTTGCATATTGGCAGTAAAACACATCCTCCATTTTAAGTATTCCATGTATAACATAATACTGTGTTATGTGATCGCTGTACTGAATATTATAGGAGTATCTAAGACAGCAATTTTGAAGTTTTTGTATCAAAGACTTAGTATTTAAATTTAAAAACTAAAATATACATTACTACAATAATTAAAAGGGCTTAAAATTATGCTATTAGTAAGTTTCCATTTAACAGAGCTACTTAGGAAGTATTTATAGCAATAAATAGATTTAAACTGAAAATAAGCATTTTTTTAAAAGTGTAGATACATGTTTTTCAAAATTTAGGTTAGCATCAAAATGTATTCCCAAATTTTTTACACAGTTTTCTAGTTTTATCACAGATTCGTTTACTTTTATATCACAGGTCTTATAGGTTAATGCTTTTAGACACGTAGAACTTGTACCAACACATATAGCAACAGTTTTTTTTTAATTTAATATCAGACCATTATATTTGAACCACTTAGAAACACTCACTAGATCTTCATTAATTTCTGCAATAACTTCATCAATATTAACAGGTAAAGCTGATTTATAAATTTGAGTATCATCTGCATATTGGTGCATAGAGCAGAACTTGATGACCTTATTTAAATCTGCAGTAAAAATACTAAATAGAAGTGGACCAAGTATACTACCTTGGGGGACACCCTTAGATATGTTTAGCATGATTGATTCTTGATTATTTATTCTTACACATTGTTTTCTATCAGTTAAATACTCCAGAAACCAGGATATAACAGAGTTGTCGAAGTTGTAATAATGTAGCTTTGCGACTAAAAGTTGATGGTTTATAATGTCAAATGCTTTGCTGTAATCTAACAATACAAGTAAAGAGATCATGGAGTAGTCATTAGCTCGGCTTAGATCATTGGTGATTTTAAGAAGTGCAGTATTTGTACTTAAATTTTTTCTAAATCCAGATTGTGTTGAAGGAAGATATATTTTTTTTTTAAGGTTTATTGGCTTTTAGTCTTTTCGACTATTTAGCCAGCTCATTATTTTATATTTTTGTGCTCTTAAAAACACAACACCCAAGGCTGTGACCGGGAATCGAACCCGGTACCGTGGCGCAGATTGATTACCGCTCTGTAGCTTTAACCCACTGCGCCATCCTCGGCCCCGAAGGCAAGATATATTGGTCTCAGATCTGACGGGCTACTTGGCTTTATGACTTTAGGAACTGGTATCACTGCTGCTGTCTTCCAAAGTTGCGGAATTTTTCCTGGTTCTAATGACTTATTTATTATATGTGTTAGAGCTTGTAAGCAATAGGGGAGTACCAACTTCCATATTTTTAGATTTAATCTATCCATACCCTCTGCATTCGATTTAATAGTCCTAAAAGCGTTTAATATATCTTGTTCACCAACTTCATAAAATTTAAGAGTTTCTGGGATGTGTTCATTAATATTATTTAAATAATGCATTAATAAGTTTTCATTGATATCCAGTTTAGGAGTGGAATTATTGTAAAATTGATTTAATTCTTCAGATCCAACAAAGTCTATAGATTCACTATATGATTCACTGATATCTGATCTGATATTATTTTTGGCATAGTTATCTTTTTATATCGAGATTATATAAGAAGCATCCGTGCAAAACCGGTACAAATGAAACAATTAATTGATTTTTTGATATTTTTATATGATATTGCGATTCAAAAATGATGAATAATTTTGCATTAATTTTATGTGCCAACTTGTTGAAATCTTATACGAGCCCTAACCACATAATGTTCGGACACTTCATAATTTATACAGAAATTTTTTTCGTGAATACTATCTCAAAATTTTTAGAAGTTATGAAAAATTCAGCTTATTTTGGCATATACCCCTCGAAGCGATTTTTATTTTTAAAAAGTTTACCTTTTATTTTTAGCTTTTAAAAAAAGGCTAACTTTTTAACTTTTTTTTGCATGAGTAAAAAAAGTTATAAATGGGCCCATTAAAAAGAACATAAAATATTATACAAACCCTGAAAATTTGGTAAAAATTGTATAAATAATAAGAAAGTTATAGCGATATATATATCTGCAAAATCTCCCGTTTCCTAAGAAAATTGCAAAAACTCTTTAAAAATAGCATTTTTAAATTACTTATACTTTTTTATAACTTATTTATTTTTTACCAAATTTTCAGGGTTTGTATAATATTTTATGCTCTTTTTAATGGGTCCATTTATAACTTTTTTTACTCATGCAAAAAAAAGTTAAAAAGTTAGCCTTTTTTTAAAAGCTAAAAATAAAAGGTAAACTTTTTAAAAATAAAAATCGCTTCGAGGGGTATATGCCAAAATAAGCTGAATTTTTCATAACTTCTAATAATTTTGAGATAGTATTCACGAAAAAAATTTCTGTATAAATTATGAAGTGTCCGAACATTATGTGGTTAGGGCTCGTACAATAAATTACTATTGTTTTTTATAATTTTCACATTTTATCAGATTTTTTGAAATGAAACACAACTAGGGATACATTCTTATTTTGGCCAAAAAGGCTAAGTATCTTTAGAAAATTTTCCATAATTTTTCGGTTTCAAACGGAACCAATATACTTTCTTCAGCAAAAAGTTAGGTATGACACACAACAGGGGACATCCCCCACCCATTGAAATAATAATCAATTCTAATATTATTACCTTAAATTTTAAAATTGTTTCATTATTGTGATTACTTTTATTATTGTATTGTATGAATACGTAAAAGTAAAAATTATACTAAATATTAAAATATTTTTATTTAGATATTTTCTTATAAAATAGCAATAAATTATAAAAGTGTTTCAATTTCCTCGTTAATTCTTATATGCAATAATTTTATGGTTAATTTACACACATAAATGCAGTTATTACATTTAGAACATAATAGATTCGTTAATTGCTATAATTGTAATAGCGTGTATGGATATTTAATCATAATTTATGTTTCCAATAAATAATAAGTTATATTAGATTAGATTAGATATAGAAAATACTATTAAAAATATATATAAAATGTTTAATAAATATCTGTGTGTGATAATGATCCAAAAGTTAGGTAAACCCTGTCAAAAGGTTACTTTTAAATCAATCAAATTTATTATTATTTATATAATTGCAATAATAATTATTGTAATAACTTGACAATAATAATAGTAACTATAAAAGTTATCTGCCCAGTTAATGTATAGGGAGGTAAGTACACTGGCCATTAGGAAGAATGTATATATTGTTGAACGATTGAGGTATTTGGCCATTTCCATAAGGATGTGCCGAAATCGAGTGTAGTACTTTATCCGAATGGAAATGGCCATTGTTAAATACTTGAAAACTATACCTTTTTAAATTTTATTAAAAAATTTAGCCTAATTTAGTACAATTACCACAAACACACGATGACAATTTTAAGCAACCAACCATAGTCAAGCGTCGGTATAAGTCGACGTGACTTACACTATAGCCACAACAACCACCACCATCACCATCCATTTTGTTCCAGCCACTTCTACTACAATAATCTCGCCCATTTCATCTGTTGATAATGGCTAAGGAAATCGAAATAATGGACAGAAGATCCCAATAATACCCAGAACCCATAAATACGAATGCTAGATGAACTTTAAAACAAAATAAATTTAGAATTCTAAAACGACAGAAATTTACACCGATTGCTACCATAATTAATAATAAGGTCAGAAAATCAGAAACTCAAATTTAAAACCCTAGTCACATTAATTTAAGATAAAGTTATTGAAAAAAGTTAAAACCTAGTCAATTCTGGAAGCAATTTTCAAATAAAAAAAGAGTAAAAGAAGGAAGAATAAGATTGAAACGCTAAAATAAAATATTGGAGGCGATCCAAAAAAAGGGACCTAGAGTTAAAAAAATAATTTTTGAGATTATCATTATTTTAATTAGAGGGGTATATGATCTTTTAAAAGGTCGCCTATGCCGCGCGAACTTCAATCGCCTCCGGTTAAATTTGATTTTTAGATGCTAGGTTTTTTTCTTAGATCGCGTCACATGCAAAAATGCGTACAGATGTCGGCTAACTGATTCGCATCTTGAAAACGTATTAAGAGTAGCATGTAGCCGGATTTAACTAAAATTTTCCACAATGTCCTCGCTCCTTACCTCGAGGCAAGAGGATTTAGTCTTTTGTAAAATGTCATTTATTTTGAAATAAATGATAACGTTTAAATGTTCGGTTTTATTGTAATATAGGTCGTTGCGGCCCACCTGATGTAGAAGTCATACTTATTTGGCTCAGGAAAAAACATTTCGTAATGGCATCGTTGCTTAGAAAATGAATCTTTTCATTGGCAAGGCAAAACACGAACGTAAAGTGACATTTCTGTGTAAAAAGTAATAGGTCTGTGTGAAAAGAAATTGATAGAATCGTTTGACATTCGTTTCAAATTTTTTATTGTATTTGTATATGTATGTCTAAATATCATGTTTGTATAATAAATTCTAATTTTAAGTGCCTTTATTTAAATTAAGAAGTTAAGTTTATTGATTTTAAGTAATTTATGTCTTAATAATTAAAAGAATAAGATGAAAGTAATTTTAACAGCTGTCAAGCACGATTTTAGGTTATTTTGTTTTGTGAATATAATAAAAAATAAGGGTTTGGAAAGTCCAATCTAATATAATATTATTAATAAATATTATTTTTTAGTACTACAAGTATACACTCTAAAATAAATTTAGCAGAGGCGAGCTGTTAGTTTCAATTTGGTCATTAAGAACAATATCAGATTTTTTCTTAAGTTTATTAATTTCCAAAGACTAGAAGATTTAGTTTGGTACCTTTACTAGCTACATGTAATATTTTAAAGTTATCATCAAATGTGTGCTTCTCTTGTATTAAATGGTTAGCGTATGAAGAATCCTGTTTAAGGTTTATATAGGATATCTTGTGTTGTTATCATAATTTGTTCTGCGCGGACTTGAAGCACCTATGGAACTGAACGAAATTTAAGAAGCACGACTTAACAATCTTAAATATATACAAACTAATAAACCTACCGCCCAGTATACATGGTAATTACCAACCCAGGAATAACCTTAAAATGATTTAATTTTACCGTCAAATATGTTAAACACACTAGAATGTATTCGAAAGAAAGGCGCAAGATAAAAAACTACAGCAATGTCACAGGTGCCAAGTGTTTGAACATGCAATCATGAACGATTATAAATTCGCCGATAAACACACCACATTTGAATGCACAAGACCCCTGCCATATGTGCCAATTGCGCACAAAATAATATTGTTCTATTATATTACCAATGTCAAATTTTTATAAATAGTTCTGAACAAAAGCTGTTTAACAAGGTTTTTATTTGGCAAAATTAGGTATCGTGATTGACTGTTTAATTCTTTAAAAATTAATAATTTAAAGCGTAACGGGCGGGACTATTACAAAGTGGAATGGCCCTTATATAGTTTAACCCAATTAGCAGACAGACAGGATCCAAAAAATAAGTACATCCCAACTCCACCATCGAAATCAAATTATTGGGGCACAAAAACTCCAATAGCCCAACCAGCATCAGCCCAGTAGCCGGAACACCCATTGCAGATCCCTGCTCTGCATCAAACCACCGGTAATTTTTTGAGATCGCGCTCCTAAAAAAACACATTAACTTAGGACCGATGTTGAAGGCTCTAAAAGATCTAGTCGACATAATGCAAAACGCCACCACCAAACAAGTGAAATTCAAAAGATTATTAGAATTTGCACAATTCCAGGTAGACAATTAAAGTGGCAAGTCATTCTAATAAAGGGGTTAAGTCATTTTCTGAAAAAGTTTAATTTTGCCATGGATGAACAAGTTATATGCGTGTCGCTCCTTACCTCTAGGCAAGAGTTCGTGTTTAGCCTTTCGTAAAACGCGTACGTACACACCGCTATTGTTCAAATAGGTATCCTACATAAGTTATGATAAATAATTTAATTTGCAATTATTTTTGCAAATCAAATTATTCATATATATTTATTTATTATTATTTATGTACAATCATTAAAATTACTTTAATCAGTATTGACAGTTTAAAAAAAAAATCAATAAATTTAAATTAATAAATGGATATCGTGGAGAAACTATTGGGAGAAAAGTAATAAATTTTAAACCGGAGTATGTCAAATGTTTATATCAGAATCCAAAACCGTTAGCTTTATAAACTATTTATTTGATTTACAATGTTTAATTATAGCTATAAAACAAAACAAAAACAACAATTTTTTTAAATGTGTAGGTACTGTTAATATTTTTTAAATTTATATTTCCTTTACATATTTACCACGCTAAACACGTAATAATAATAATAATTTTTATTGCCCAACAGAGAAACTCCAGTTACTAAAAGAGCACTTTTGTATATAAACAGATTTACTCATTAGTATGCTCAACATAAACATTAGTACCTTTTAAAGAATTATTATTTAGATCACAATAATTTGAGATTTTATTATAAAATTATAACACTTAGCTAAATCTGAATCAGAATCTTATTGTAAAATAAGTTGAACACAAACTTAAGGGATAAAATATCTCAGCGTTGCTTTTACATTAAACATTAGCAATAATGTTCTATTGTCAAAACCCCTTTCTGGATAAACTCCATTTACATTATGACATAAACACTTTATATGTATGTTATAGTTTGGATTCCATATAAGGGCACCATATTCCAGTTTGGATTGAACCAAAGTAAAATATAATGTTTTAAGACTATCCATATTTTTAAATGATTTACAATTTCTGATTAAAAACACCCAATATTTTTAAAGATTTATATTTTTTTTATTATTTATATTTAAAATATGGTCAGAAAATGTAAATGTATGATCAAATGTTACGCCTAAATCTTTCACATTGATACAACGCGATAGACTATTTTTGTTTAGGGAATAATTAAACTCAATGGGACTAAATTTTAGAGTGTAAGTAGAAATTTTACATTTTGCGATGTTAAGATAAAGTTTATTCAAATTGCACCAATGTTTAATATTATTTAAAGTTTTTTCCTGAATTGAGTTAATTTTCAAAAACACTTTTAGATCATCGGAAAACAGTAAAGAAGGGACATTTAAATTCGACGGTAGGTCGTTAATTAATATCAAAAACATAAGTGTATTCAAATTATAGCTTTGAGGCACACCTAACGTTGCTGAAAAGAAGTAAGATACAAAGCCATTATAAGAAGAAACATAAAGTTGACGCTGGTATAAGTAAAATCCAAACAAAGATATTAAAAGTTCACTAAAACCAAGTTTTTTATTTTAAATATTAAAATGCTATGGTCAATCTTGTCGAAGGCCTTCAAGAAATCTGTGTATATAGTATCATGGTATACGGTTGCCTAAAATAAAGTGCCCGCAATAAGGGGTTGCCAACTGTTAAAGTTAAAAAACGGGAAACTTAGCGCAAAGATAATATTATTATTATCTTATTATTATTATCTTTGACTAACGCATGATCAGACAAGGAAGCAATGTGCCAACTTTACGTCGTTCGAATGCGCATGCGTCAATGGATGTGTACTCAAGGATCGATTTAAAAATATTTAAAAAAAAACATAGTCAATAAATTTATTTTTAGTTTCGGAAAAATATTAAGATATCAAGAATATTCGCCTTTACTTTTTATAAAATTGCATTACAAAATGAGTTTCCATTAAAAATTAAAAAAACCTCAGTAAGTAATTATTAAAAAATATATGATATATTTCTAAAAATAAAATATTCAAAAATTACTAGTTTTTAAAGTAAAAAAGCAGTCGCTTATAACTGTAGTCCACAGCAATTTGTATCCCGGACAATTCTTTTGTTAAATTGACTCCTAAATCCGAAAACATCATTAAAAATTATAAAAGTAAAGCAGTATTTGAGATATAGTCAATTCGATATTATATGAAAAATTGACTATATATCAAAAACTGTTTTACTTTTATAACTTTTGACGACATTTTCGGATTCAGCGGACAATTTTACATAGGAATAGACTGCTAAATGTCCGGGATACAAATTGCTGTTGACGAGAATTATTAGTGGCTGCTTTTTTAATTCCATATTACTTTTGATGACATTTTTCACAGGAATGGAGTGCTAAATGTCCGGGATATAAATTGAAGTTGACGAGAATTATAGTGGCTGCTTTGTCGCTATGATAATTATTCAATTTTGACTTATTCATTTTTAGAGAGTACCTACATCACTAAACAAACAAACGAAACTTTGAATAATAGATCAAATAATAAATTCAAAATCACATTTGCCGATGAAGGTACTGGTTGTGATTAGGGTTGGGACAGTTGAAATTTTCAAATGAAAATTTCAACTTTGAAAGTTTCAAACTTGAAATATTTCATTTAGTTGAAAAAGTGAAATTTTTAAAAATTTCAAATGAAATTTTCAATTCGAAAATTTCAACATTGCCTGTGAAACTTTCAGAAATTTCATTAAAAGTTTCGCAATTTACTGAAAATTTCGCATAAATTTCACATGCGGCTTCCCCTGGGACCTTTAATAATAATTTACAACAGATTCCGAATCGACCAATAAGAACGAGTTATCAAGCGTCTGGGCGTTTTTGTTTAGTTCGGCTTGGATTTGAATACACTATAAGTAATTATTGTTACTTATATGCATAAATTAATTTAAAAAATTTAATTCAGTTACCAATTTAATTTGTAAATTAAATCAGACTTCAATTTTTTTTTAAAGTCATGATTAATTTAAACTTTTACTTTTGCTATAATTGCATCGGAAAACGGATAAAAAATGCCTTTGGCTCATACAATTTTGATGAAGTTTTTTAAATTTTTGTAAAATTTCAGTAAAATATATAAAAATAATAAATATATATAAATATAAAACAATGAAAGTGGCACAATCTCATTAGCTTACCAAAAAGTGCTATATTTCTCTTAGTTTTAGTAATTTTAAAAGGAAATCTCAAGAAAATTGTGGTAAACATAGGTATTTACTATTTATATTATTGGTGCAGGGGCCCACAGAGGGGTAGGAGGTAAGAGAGGCAATTTGCCATGGTCACCGAGTGGGCTTATATCAATATTAATAGGTATATTACACTTAAAGTGATTGAAATTTTTTGAAAGTTTCAATAAATTTCATAAATTTCATGAAATTTCAGACATTTAGGAAATTTTAATAAATTTCATAAATGTCGTGAAAATTTCAAGTGAAATTTCAAGTACAAGCAAAAAGTGAAATTTTCCCAACCCTAGTTGTGATGTCGAAAGTCTCGAGACACGACACCATATATAAATATATATGTTAAATGAAATAAGTATTGTTAAAACTAGAACCAACGTAATATATTATATATATATATATATATATATATATACAGGGTGTATCACGGTCGATGGTAGGTTAGACGTTTATGGAGAACGGCAAAAGATTTCGAATTGAAATTTTTATAGCAATTATAATATCATTTAAACTATTTTTCTAAATTATTTTGAACAAAATACCTCTTTCGGTTTTAACGGAAGCGACATCAACTTTGTTATTTTAAATGGATCATCACAATTTTTTTTACATTTCTAAATTCCTACCATCATTCCCTGTAAAATGGCTATACCATGTCCTATACCTAAACTTAATAGTTTTTGAGTTATTATTTTTTTTTGTAAAATTCGGTCAGTTTCACCCTCAACAAAAAGAGCTTATAACTTTTTTATTATTAAGTTTGCTGATATCCGGTTGGATTTATTGGAATCCTGAAGAATTCTTTTAAAGATTCCATGTAATTTATTTTAATATTTTTAAAAAGATACTTGATAAAAAACAATGTGAATGTAGTTAACTTAAAACAGCAATAACTTTTTTATTTTCAATGGAACGCCCTGTATAATTTTACATTATTAATTAAATATGAAATTATAATACCTTTTCATTGGTATAACTATTCCCTATACCTAAAGTTAAGAATAACAAAGATATTTTACAATTCCTACTATTTATTATGTATTTTAAATTTTTAAATATTAGTTTTAAATTAATAAACAATACAAGTGGAATCTACGAATGAGTTTCAAAAATCATATGACAAAAAATAATATTAATAAGAACAATACTTTTTTCGGTCTTTGTAAATAAAAGCACTCACTAAAAATGAATTAGTCAAAAATGACTAATTTAATAGTTATTAGTGGCTGCTTTTTCACTTGTACCATGGTATCCCAAAATTTAACAGTCAATTCTTACATAATTATGTAAAATTGTCTCCTGAATCCAAAAGTTAAAAAAGTAGAACAGTTTTTGAGATTTAGAACCTTCATTAAAAGATATATTAATATTTACTAATAAGGTTAGAAATACATTAATTAAATAAAAGTAATGTTTTAATTTAACAAAAATTGTTAATAAAATAGTTAAAATGGAGGAAAATCACTACTCAAATGAAGTTTTTATGAACTTGTTTATTCTTCATTGACAATATGACAAACTTATTGATAGAAAATGCAGAAACATTTTGTATGTTGTACCTTTAATTTGGTTATCCATTAAGCATAAATATTTTCAACTTCTTTTGAGTAGTTATTTTCCTTTATTTTAATAATAATAAATATCGGGAAAGTTTTGTAATTCATACCAAATTAATACACATAAGCAACATTTTTTTAGTTTTTCTTCATATTATTGGGTTAATTGTAAAATATCTTTCTTAATATTAACTTTAGGTATAGGGAATAGTTATATCAATGAAAAGGTATTATAATTTAATATTTAATTATGTAAAAATATACAGGGCGTTCCATTGAGAATAAAAAAGTTATTGCTGTTTTAAGTTAGCTACATTCACATTGTTTTTTTACAAGTATCTTTTTAGAAATATTACAATAATTTACATGGAATCTTTAAAACAGTGCTTTAGGATTTCAATAAATCCAACCGAATATCAACAAACCTTATATTAAACAAGTTATAAGCTTTTTTTGTTGAGGGTGAAACTGACCAAATTTTACAAGAAAAATTAATAACTCAAAAAGTATTAAGTTTAGGTATAGGACATGATATAGCCATTTTATAAGGAATGATGGTAAGATTTTGAAATTGTAAAAAAAAATGTGGTGATCCATTTAAAATAACAAAGTTGATATCGCTTCCGTTAAAACCGGAAAAGGAATTTTGTTCAAAATAATTTAGAAAAATAGTTTAAATGATATTATAATTGCTATAAAAATTTCAATTCGATATCTTTTGCCGTTCTCCATAAACGTCTAACCTACCATCGACCGTGATACACCCTGTATATATATATATATATATATATATATATATATAGCTCTTTTCCGCACCTTTTGGACCATCATCCGTCATTAAACATTAAAATCCGTTATACGTTATGGTATGGGTTGAATTTGCACCAGTAGCAAGTCGCCCTTAAGAAGTCAAAATTAACAAAGAGGTATATTGTAGCGATACCTTGAAGACCGTATTACTTCCCTGGGCCTAGCAGCACTTTCTTTATGATAAATTAACATTTCTTCAGGGTTAAAGAATCTCCAGCACATAGTCAAAAATTTCGTGAAGCGATTGAACTTAAATGTATCATTAGTAATGATTAGTAATGATTCATTACTCAAGCATAATTATCCCTTTTTACCGCTTTTTTTTTATTAGTAATAATTTTATATCGCTACAAATACACATATTTTTTCACCTTGTAAAAAACAAATCGGAGACATACAAATGGGCAAATTCAAGAATAATTAAATTCACATAAATCTACTACACATTTGCTGGTTAATAAATATTTAATCGATGCATCATTGTTCATAAAAACAATCCAAAAGCAAAATGATATAGATATTTTTAAATCACAAAATTTTAAAGAATTGTATTTTAAATACTAAATACTACTATTGTAAAAATAGTGTTATTAAATTTAAAGTTAGTTAAAAACTAACATAATATTATTATTTTATTATATTTGTGCATAATTGTATTTTTTTAAATGGATTTTAGTAATAAAATGCTTATTATTATTATTAAGTTTGTGCTAATTACTTTGTCTTTTAATCTATTAATTTATTATCTTATAATTATAGAGAAAGAAATATCTTTCTCTATGTTATAATATAAAAAGTTTATAACTTTTACATTTATTTTTGGTTTTGCCATTTGAAAGTATAAATTTCCTAATGAAAATTTATTTGCTCTTTATTATTAAATAAATTTTATGACATAATGAATACATTTATTATTGTTCACAATATTGATTTTTCTCATTTTCAATGAAGAAAGTGATAGTACTTACCACGCAAATCCTTTCACTAAAATAACATGCATTTATACAGGGAGTCTCAAAAATAGTTTGGTTTTTAAAGACAAAAGTAGGAAGAAATCTCAAATGGCCTCATATAAAGTTTTCTCCCTATTTTTGACCCTAAAAACCGCTTGTAGAGAATTGCACACTATTTTCGGGACACCCTGTTTATTTATTATTATGATTAAACATAATTTAGTTAAACAAAATTATATTATACAGAAGCCGATAATTGGATGAAAGTCGGAAGAAAATTTGAAGATTTTCTTGAATGGCATCTTTTTATATTATAAGTTTCCCTTTAAAGGAGTATTATTATTATTATTATTATTATTAATATTATTATAAACAATTATAATTTTCATTGTAGTAAAAAAAAATATTTTAACAAATATGTGTAATTTAACTTTAATTTAGATACCTACAATGTAGTATTGTTGGTGTATCAAAGCACCACAGGTTAATAAAAGAAGAGATTGTACTTACAGTTATATTCCTTTATTTTTTATCTAAATATGTGTAATTATTATGACATTTATAAATTTAATTTAAAATTCATCAAAATAAGTATTTTTAATTTCTTATTTCCTCCATATCCATGAATATCTTTCTTCTTATAATTTCTTATTTTATTATCTTTCTTCTTATATCATTCTTCTTGTATTTCTTCTTGTATTTCTTCTTGTATAATTTTCTTTTATATTATCTGTATGTTTTTTATGTATGTTTTATATTGGTTATTTTATTTATTATTCTATGATTATGTTATTTATTATTTTATGATTATGATTCTTTTTAATTTTTATATTTTTTATTATTATTATGTTATGTTGTGTTATTTTTGTTATAGTTATCATGGATAACTATTTTTTAATATATAAGTATCAAAGATATTATCGATAGTCTTAAGTTGAGACTCTCAACCACGGTCTTATATAAGACCGTGCTCTCAACTAACAATGACACAAAATAAAGGTTATGTAACCAAAGTCACATCCACAACTTAAACCAACCCATGGCGCAATATTTGGCGCCAACAATTGTTATTAAAATTTTAGTATTTTAGTATTTTGTAAATGTAGGTCAATTTGTGGGCCAATTTTTGAGAGTTCTTTATTTGGCACGTTTAATAAGGTTGGTTAATATAATAACTTTTAATATTAAACCGAATTCTAATTGTTTTTTTAGAGGTGGCCGACATTAATTTAAATGCCTAATAAATCGAAAACTACCTCTATTTTAATTTTTTTTTATTAAAATATAATACACTGAGGGAAAATATGTTGTAGAATCATTCAAAACGATAATAATTCAAAGGGATTCAAATATATTTTGGCGTCATTGGTGTGTCCCATTAAATTAATATGTGTAAAACAATTTATAATACATATCTTTTTGAAACAACGCGTTGCAACGTTAAGAAAGGCAATAAAATAAATAGATTTCTTTTTGTATATATATTTTAAAGATTGTACAATTTAAAAGTGTTTAAATACATTGTAAAAATGTTGGTAAATGAATATAAAACTACAAATGATTCTGTTTTAATCAAATTTACCCGATTATTTAAATTAATATAATTTCATATGCTTTTCATGACTTGATATTTTCCTGAGTGTACATACTGTATAATAATGCATATTATGCTTGCTTTAGCGTAACATACCCAGGACCGCGCGCATAATTTGATCCTGGGAGGGGTTATCAAATTTTACAAATATATCTTTTAAGTGGAAAATGCGAGTTGTATGACCTTATCTGTATTATAGGTATATTATAAATAATTCTGTTTTTTCTTAAATTTGTTATAAAATTATGATTTTTGTAACTTTTATTTAGGCTTATTCATATGATGACGGTTTTTTAATACAAAATTAAAAGATTGCTTGACCAAAGAAATTTAATTTTAATTTTAAATATTTCCATATTTTTCCCATGCACCAGGTGTAAATTAACGCATTGTGTTACAACGTTGCAGGTATCCTATATTAGAGTTTATGTAAAATATATCCGGCAACTATTAATTGATTTAATTGTAAGAAGCACAAGGAAAGTCAATTATAACTTACAGTTGAGCGTAATGCAGCCCTTTCTCTAAAGTCGATTATAATGGTAAATGCACCGTTATGCTATCAAAGTTTATGTCTTGTATTTGTAATGGGATGCTGTTAAAACATAATCAAACTGTGCCTTTTTTATTTTAGTTGACTTAATTGTAAGGAAATTAACCTAATTTAAAGTAGAATACTTACAATCCATCTAATAATTAACTCGTATAACATACACAAATTAATAGGTTGTAAGTGCACAATGAATGTGTTTTCACATTAATGAAACTGTTCTATTCTTAGTAAGAATTTCTTTTCAATGGGTACTTAAATTTTATAAAATTGGTATTAAAGATGCTCTTGCATTTGTTGTTTTTAAGTAAATTTACAAAAAATGAAGGGGCTTGTTGTAACAGGGGTAAGTAGTAACACAGCTTTTTCATAAAGAATTTAAACGTTATAAATTTACTTATTTGACTTAATACGATCTTTATATCGCACCACGTTATGTCGTGATAGCCAGTGTTCCGCCAGGTGGCGTAGGTAGTGGACTTGTGCACACGCTTTATTTTAGCTAGGTAACGTAGTAACAAAATCTTGGGGCTTGTTGTAACATGTTACAACTTGCCCCTGAACTTTAAAATACCTTACTCCTACTTGTATTTTACTAAGAAGAAAATACTAAGAGCAGGCGTAAAAGAAAATCATGGCAGATAAACCCGAAAAGGAAGCTTTAAGGATGTAACATGAGGAAAAAATTAAAAAGGAACAGAAAAAAATATATAAAGATGGAAAAAAAGAAAGAAACAAAGGGAAAGGGAAAGGCAATGGTAAATCGCCAAAAAACAAAGTTGAACTAGAAAAAATTAAAAAAAAGGATTTTGAGTAATTCAGAATCTGAGCCTAAGGAGTGGTTTTGTCTATTTTGTAGTGAAGCTTATAGTGATTCAAACAAAGGCCCATTCGCCTTAATTAATTATTAAGTATATTATGTATCAAGTTTTATAAACGCCATTTTAGTTACGAGTTTAATTAAGCACGAGCGAAGCTTGCGAGCGAGTGTTTAATAAAAACGAGTGTCTAGAGAAGTTTATAAACGAGTTGCATATTATACTTTATCTACGACGAACACAAAACAGAATTTAAAGCCAATTTTATTTGTTAAAATTTTGACATCTGTCAACTGTCACCCGAATTTAACCTCACTTTTTCCCAATTTATAATTAAGCTAACTTCAGCCCGTGACGTAAAATGTCGAAAAGCCACTGTTGTTAACTTTAGCCCGTCAATAAAACGCCATAAAGTGACAGCTCGTCAATGTAGGAGTAGATAAAAGTATTTTTTAGTTTTTAATTTAAAATAAAAATAAAATGAATGTCTTATTTGCTGTGATTTGAAGTGTCACGTTAATTATTAACTAAGAAAAATATTTTAAAAGTTACATTTTGAAGGTTCCTTATTTTTAAGAAGATGAAAATTCCAAGTTTTAAATCTTTAAAAGCCTCTCCTTTACAATCAGGTTCTTCGACTTCCCTTACTCTGAGGTGCAGATATACAGGGTGTCCCAGAACTCGTGCCACATAGAAAAATATGTATATAAAATATTTGGTCGACCAAATGTCAATTTTAAGATTAATTTACCATAACCCACAAATTTACCATACCCACAAATTAACCTTAAAAATGACATTTGACAGTTTGATGTCAGCCCTGATACAATAAGGTTTATTTTTTACTAACGACGAGTTTAATGGTTGTCCTTGGCTCTTTATGGCCTCTTTTAAGGCTTACAATTGCCTATGTAAAAAAGACAACGTTTAAAACGATTATTAATCTATGTAAACAGCACAAACCCGAAGCACAAGAATTGTAATTGGAACTTCGTGATTTTTAGTGTGCGCGAAACGAGATAGAACAGAACAAACCTTATGGTGTGGATTGTGGTATGTGCTAAGAAGCAAATCATACTTATTTATTGTTTTTTTTTGCTCAACATGAATCTAAACTAGATTCTTAAGTCAGAATTGGAGGTTACTGATCAAACTTCTAAGAAAAAAAATATTTTGGTAGCCTAAAAAAACTGTTTTTGAAAATAAATATTAAAAATTTAAAATGGTATAAAATCTGTATTATTTGGATTTTTAAAATAAAATTTGAAATTTTTCGATAAACTATGGTAAAGAATAAATTGAACCAATTAAATTTATATTATTTTTATTGGGCGCGCCGCGCGCCATGGGGCCGGTACGGCCGAGCAAAAAGTTATCTTTTTTTCGCAAACTTCAATTTAAATTCTGCTTGAGCAGGACTTGTTTACTTAATGTCATTATAAACTCATAAAAATTTGGTGTTGGTCCCATATCTTATAATTAAGATATCAGTTTACCCAAAATTTTGAATGTCTTTGATGCAAATAGTAGGAAACTGGATGTTACCCATTCTAAAGTTCTGCGGGTTATAAAGAACGATCAGCAACACCTTTTTCATTTTAATCAAGTGCAGCAACTGCAGCCAAAAGATTATCCCGCTAGAGTGTAATTCTGCCGGTGGTTGCTAGAGCAAGAAGATCTCTAACATTTTGGCTCTGGGGTACAGAACTAGTTTTTTGATGTTTGCTTTAAAACATTGGCGTTCTGAAGTACGGCAGTCCTTTTTGAAAGGTTAGTAAACAGTCGGCCAAAAGATTTTTAAAAGTTTTAAGATAACAATGTTCTATCGTCCCCTAGCAATTTTTAAACGCCTTCATTTAACCTAGGCGAGAGCTCTGGATATTGGCTCCCGCTTATTTACTCTCATTCGATAACACTATTACCTAGAATTTTTTTATTTTTAATTTTGGCATCTCCAATGGAGATTCTCCATTTCTATCGAAAGGTCCCCTTTACTCTGTGGTACGAGTTCTGGGACACCCTGTATATTATAATGATATTTTTTTTTGAGAATTTTGACAGATTATAAAATAAGACCAGTGTTGTAAGCAAACAAAAGTTACAAATTTCAAGATAAATCAATGTTTATAGGCGAATAAATCTTGATTGGTTATAATTAATTAAGTTGTATGTCAGAACTTTTTAATAGAATCCACATTAAGTCAGGCCGTTTATGAGAAATGTGTTATTTAAATGGAAAATTATACAAATTAAATAGACACCTAAATATTATTATTAAGAGCTCATATTTGACTAACCATTGATACGCAGAACACTAATCCACTTAATATACCATACAATTTCTAATAAAACCTCACGGATTACTTTGATAACAGCAATAGTTATTTTTGAGAAGTGAGAAGTGCCAGAAACTAGGGAGACACATTAAAGATTATTTCCAATAGTTTCTTAAGTGGATTACTCTGCCCTGCTAAGCAAGAAGGTCGTATCTGAAATTTTTTAAGAAATGGAACTGTCATATCTAAATCAGAGATTGGGCATTTCTGCATGTTTTGCACTAACCCAGAATGCTTTATCTGCATTACTAAAATGATAAATCTTTTAATAATTTTGTCCTAACTACAAAAAAATAGTGTGTTAGTAAAAAAACTAGTCTTAAATTACAATTATTCCAAATCAACAAATTGTCAGATATGACTTTCTTGCTTAGCAGGGCAGTACTGTTCTGCGCATAAATTAACCCTAATGTTGTACCGTGTGCCCAAATTTTATTGCGCGTTTAAAAATAAAATCTTTTTTGTTTTTGTTTTTGGAATACATGAATACATGTATTGATTCATCAACGCCCAGGCCAAACAACTGGACCCAATGAGTTTTTGACAGTGCATTCCCATAATGACATGGGTATTACCTAATGCTACCGCTTTAAAAGGATTATTTAAAATTCGATCTCTAAGGGGGTTAATTTAGACACTACAAAATTCAGTTTTAATCCCGACGCATTCGCCATTTCTAAAGTAAACGGCTGAAAAAAATTGGTAAAATTTGGTATGACGGTGTTTTAGGTCTTCGGAACGGGACTGAATTAAAACTTCTTTGCAGCCAGTGTAAATCAAAACTGCCATTTTATAGGACAAACTCGCAAAAATGTTCAACATTAAAAAAATTGATGTACCTTCTTTGGGTATTTTTTTAGTTAGGGCTACAAGGTCGGTTAAATTAGGGTAATTACAAGCCTTTTTAAATGAAATTTATAAATTGAAAAAAGCCAGTGGTTCTCAAAATATTAAAAAAAAAACTAAAAACCTTTTAAAATAAAAGTTGTTATAATATTTTTATACTTGTGAATTAAAAAAAAAAAAGTTTTCCATGTAAACATACGCTTAAAGCTTAAAAGCTTAAAAGCGCACAAAAGCTAAAAGCGCAAAAAAGTAAAAAGCCTTAAAAAGCTTGAAAAAATTGAAATGAATTTAATTTAAATATAGGTTTTTTAAATTTTTTATTATAATTATAAATTTATTTTTATTAAAAAAGAACAAATTTACTTTTATTTTTTTTCCTTTCTTTAACATTTTTTAATAAAAATTTTTTTTTGTATATTGTTTGTTTATGGGCCGCAGAGCGAAGATAAACATACCTATACTTACTCTGTAATTGGTTTGTTATTTTTTCTCAAAATAACGTGAGTAAAGCCGTAGTGTAGTATGTTATAAAATTGCATCCCTATGTTTTGAGCTTCAATTGCAATAAATATTAATTTTTATTTACAATCACAATATTATCTGACCTTATGTAACAATAAGATAACTGTAACATAACACCTTCATCCTTTTGTAATTATGGATGAAAACGGTGATTATAATTGTGGTTATAATTATTACTATGTATGTATTCGTAAATATTAAATTAGTTCAATACAGACTTAAAATTATTTAATATTTTTGTACGGAATATAAATTATTATTAGTGTAATAATATTTTTTTCAGAAAGCAGAACTTTTTATAAAGACTATAAAAAATATATACAGTGGGTCTGCATAACCTCCTTACATAGGGGAAACTGTTATATATTTTTAATATTATTCAGTTTTAAAAATCTAAAATACATATTTGATATTATTATAGATTCTTAAATTTAAAATTGAGAAATGCTCAATAAATCAGACATATTCGATAAATCAGACACTCTACTGTGTATCTGGGTTAACCAGTACAATAAAACGTTTATATTTTCACGGCATATTTGAACATAAAATGAATATTATAGGTATACAATTCTTCGACAAATAAAGATATTTTCTTAAAATAACTGTTAATATATAAATATATACATACATGTTTTTTGTTTTGTATGTAAATATTACTCATTAATGATTTTTAATATTTATATTTAATAAATGTAGGTACTTATCTTAATTAATAATTATACTACACAAATCTTATTTGAACTTAATCCTTAAAATAGGTTATGTATTTAATTTATATGTTTGTATTACTAATATTAATTTCCTACTAATAATATTTATTCAATCATTTAATTTTATAGATTTGCGTGTGCACTGCACATTGTGCAGTCCTCATTATTAATTATTATTAATTAATAATTATTAATTACTAATTAAATTCAAACAAAAAAAAATTAAATTTAAATAAATGTAGGTCATAGCTTAATTAATCGCACACCTTAGACATGCTATTTATTTGCTTATATTATAAGCACATAATACCAGTTTTAATTATAATGGACAAAGTGTAAATAAATAAAAACGAATAGTACAGTGTACATATTTATTCAATGTAGATCTATTCAAATTTTGATTATACTACCACTATTAGACATGGAAAACTTACTAGGCCATGTAATGAGCAATGCGGTAAGCAAGGTATAGACAAAGAAAAAAAAATCGGGTTACAATACATTAAATGTATAATATATTCTAATAAATATAGCATGTACAATTTAATAGCAAAAACATTAATATATTTTCATAACCATAACATAATTATTACGAATGTTTCAAAAATATAAACCAACCTATTCAACTAATAAAGTTTTTATTTGCAAAATAAAACATGTATTTATTTAATAAATATAGATAACTAAACACCAAAATCGCGAATAAAAAAAATTCCAAAATAAAGCAATTTACAAAATAAATTAGATTCAAACACAAATTAAATAAATAAATAAGTATGTAAACCAGTTTCTAGTCTAGTTGTGATATAAATAAAATAAATAACTAAGAATTAGTAACTACTCATAATGTATATTGAGCGTGGAATCTTAGCAATTACTCCCGATAGATGAAAGTTTCCGAGCCGATGGCTACTCCTACTTTATTGAGATACTTTATGCACTAGTGCATTAAATTGAAAACAAGTGAGGTTTAAACAGTTTGACAGATGTCGGATTGGAAAAAAGTAAGTTTAAACAGAAAGATGTGATATTGGTAAAAAGTGAGGTTAAAACCGCTTGTCAGTTAACAATTGTGAGATGTCAGATAGAATGTCAAATAAAATTAACTTTAAATTCTGAAAAAGCATAAGTAAGTAAAGAATGGTATGCAATTGCCCAGCAAGCACAAACATCCTCAGGACGTCCTTGGACCAGCCTAAATGTCCCAGAATGGGATGATCCTATAAGGACTTCCTGAGGACGTCCATAGTTTGACCTTATCGGACATTAGATCTTTTGAAGGTCCCATTTTGGGATATCCTAGGAACGTCATTTAAGGATGTCGTTAGGACCTAATAATATCCTAATTAAAGCCTAAAATGGGCTGATCATAGGACTAATCCCAGAGACATCCTCAGAATGTCCCGTTAGGTTTTGGTAAACATTTGGTATGCACATTTTTCTATAAGAATATTTTATCCATATAATTAATAATACCTACATTTTTTTACATCAATATAATTATAATATTATATTATATAGATTTTTTTAAGTTTATACACTATATTTATTCTACGACAATCACAAAAATTAAATAACTTTTAACAATTATATATAAATAGTTATTTATAAAATCTGACATCGATCAGTCTATTCTAACCTCACTTTTTAGACCCTTTATTTTGATGGTCATTGTTTCGCAGTTGACAACTGCAATTAACTTCAACCCATGACTAAAAAGTCCGAATGCCATTGCTGCCAACTTCAGCCCGTGACTAAAACGCCATAAAGCCACAACTTGTCAATGTGTATTTAAAATATCATGGAAACATGTACGATAATCGGCGTTTTAAAGGCGGGAGTTTAAAAACAATATTATATTTTGTGTATTTGTTATATGACCACAAAATATATTTTGTATACAACTGGCCAATTTAATACGCATGCGCAGAAATGACGGCTGGTAATTAATAATTGTTCAAACACCTTGTTTGTACTGATACATTTAGAGTTTTATAAATAATAAATAAGGTAGTAAGCGTCAGTTAACCTTAAAAATGTAATTACAAACGCTA
Source organism: Brassicogethes aeneus (assembly GCA_921294245.1). Taxonomy (NCBI): domain Eukaryota; kingdom Metazoa; phylum Arthropoda; class Insecta; order Coleoptera; family Nitidulidae; genus Brassicogethes; species Brassicogethes aeneus. Next base: position 50,945,590 of record OV121132.1, on the reverse strand, counting down.
TCTATAACTTATTTAATAGTTTGTGTTACCGATTGTTTTAAATTTGCCGCCATACGTTATGGTGGTAACTATTGTCTATGGTGGTATCACTGGATGGAGAGAAAGCTAAGATGTCGTATAGCCATGATACAAAGTATCATGTCGTATAGCGTCCTTTAGTTGTTTGGGGTCTTTTTGTTAGAAAGAATCATAGATAACACTGTGAACGGAATTCTTTGTCTGTGCCGTGAATTCTTATTCTGTGTCGTGAACCTGGTTTAAGGGCGTGAATCTCGTGTGTTTGTTATAATATAATATTATTATAGTGTTGGATATTTCAACAACAATCAGAAAGTTCCAGTGCTTATTAATTGTTTATTTTTAAGTTTAGGGTAGTTATGCAATAATAATTTTTTGTTCCATATTAAGTTGTCTTTTTATTTAATAAAATGTTATTTTTGTAATTACTTCAGAAACCTAATGTTCAATTGTTATTCTGTCTTATCCATTTTAATCAGAAGAAAAAATGCCAATAATTTGCTAATTTAACTGACTTTGTAGCTGCAATAATAATGGAGTTAAAATGGTGAGCAGATAACTTTGGACACTGTGTATATATAAATAATATAACTATTATATTTATTTAGAATTATTATTTATTTTACTTTTATAATAAGTGTTTATTTTTTATTTTATATAATTGGCTGTGTAAAATTATATACATGTATACAGAATTAAAATAATATATTTTATAAAGTAATAAAATGGTATTTGATTGTTTAAAATGTATCCCCAACAAATAACAAGGCCATTCAGAGGATGTCCTCAGGACATCCCATTCCTGGACCTATATGGACCTAGGGATATCCCTAGGATATCCTAAAGGCCATTTGCGGGACGTCTGTAGGCTGGCCTTTTTTGCACCACTCGGCCATGGTTGGGATGTCCTGAGGAGGTCTGAGGACGTCCTAGGATATCCTTGGGATATCCCAATATCCTGTAAGGCTTTCCTTAGGATGTCCTTAGGACAGACTTGTGCTAGCTGGGTGGTAACAATATTATATCACTTATAAGCCTATATACAAAGACTTCATTTTGTACGCAGTTCAAAATTGAAATTATTATACACCGCCGTACAATAATGAAAATGCGATGAAATTACATAGGAAAAGTACATAAATCTCATGAGGCTAAATATGGTCAAAATTGACCAGGGGTGGCCTCGTGACAGAATGTGACTATGTAAACACCCCCCAAAGGGTCATTTGACAAATTATCGAACTCCACTACCCACTTAAAAGTTTCTTTTTCGGTTCTTTTTTGTAATAATCTTACTAAAAATAAACAAAAAATAAGCTATTTCATTCGATTTATTTTCCCCACGTGACGTGACCCTTCCCCCTCGGGCGTGACAAATCGTGACGGTTCTTCAAACCCAGCGTCACGAGATTTATGGACAGCCTATAAGAAAAAGTGGTATCATATATCGCATTTAGCTCGAAATCAGTGTAGATAAGTAAAAATTACATGTCACCGAAAATAATGAAGTAAGTATAGAATTTTTAAACGCTTGAAAAAAATACATACAAGACTGCACAGAAAGCATATTAAATGCCTCGCTTAGATCTGCTGCCTTGACTGGCGTCTCGGCAAAAATAAGAACAAAGTTTATTTGAACTTATGTTTTAAAACTTCGTTTTCGAGATACAGGGTGATAAAGTTTAGGGCTGTCAGAAATAAAATTATCAGGATTTTAACCGGTCAAAAAAACGGGTTTTAACCTGTGAAAAACGGTATTTAACCGGTCAATAAAATCGGTTTTTAACCATTCAAAAAATCGATTTAACCGACCGGTTTTTATTAAAAGTGTAACCGCAGTTTTCAAGAAAAGTAAAAACCGGTTAACCGAATACTTCCGACAGGCCTAGTAAAGTTAAAGTTAAGAATTTTAAAAACAAATTAAATAAAACTCTTTGGGTTTGTAGTAATGGGCAATCGTCATTATTTAATGTAATTAAATTTAATTTAGTTATTCCAGAGGTGGTGCTGGGGCATCCGAACTAGATACTTAAAAAACAAAATTAGGGTACGCCACTGCTTTTATGTAAGTTTAATATTAAGCATTAAAAATATAACTTTTTTGTGTCTTGCATTTTTTTTATCTTGTTTAATTTTCAAGGAGAAAACTAAATTCGTTTATTCGCTCGCTTATGGTCACGAGCGAAATTTTTTTAGTAAAAATTAAGCAAGATAGTGAAAAATGCTTAATCTAAATATATTATTAAATTCATAAAAGGCAGTGGCGTTACCATACTTTTTTTATTAATTTAAACGCCCTGTATCTCGAAAATAAAGCTTTAAAGCATAAGATGAAAATCTGAGACAGAGTGTTTAATAAACTTGTTGCAATTTAAATTTCAAGTTTTTATTAGAATATTGACGGTATACCGCGGTATTATAAAACAGGTTTTACAAAATGGGACAATTTTAGACCATTCAATGTTATATCGTTAAGTAAAAAAAGTCAACGGTAATATTATATTTTATTTATATTAGGTTTGGTACGGTGTCCGAATTGTGTTAGGGTAAAGTAATTTTTTTGTATTTGCCCAGATTAACAGTAAATATCGAATATAACGGTTACTCTTTAAAACAAGCTAAAAAGCTAAAACAAGCTAAAAAAGTAACTAAGTTTTTTTCAATTCAATGTTTGGGTCATTTCGGTAATGCCCCCGAATTGTATAACGCTACAAAATATTTTAAAATTTATATAATAGTTATTTATGTATTAAGGGCATAATAAGGTTTTTATGGTCCGAGGCGCTATTTCGAGCCCGAGCGCGTCAGCGCGAGGGCTAGAAAAGCGTCTTAGGACCATAAAAACCAGTTATGCCAGCAATGCATACAAAACTTTATGCACGATTAATATATTATTATTTTTAATATATTATTGTTTTTAAAGACGTTTACGTCAAAGAATTTTTGTTATAATTGTCATATTATAATGTCAACTGACATCAGTCAGTTTTAAAGTTTAAAGATGAATGAAATTGAGGAAGCAGCTGAAAAGGCGAAAAATTGCGGCCTGTTGCCGGAAAAATCAAAATCTTTATAAGAAAAAACTTACTTTGGTTATATCAAATGGTGTAACATTGTTGTTTTTAATTTTTGACGTTTCATTATAGCCCGCTGGGCCATAATAACGCCCGCGGGCTATAAAAAGACGTTTACGTCAAAGAATTTTTGTTATAATTGTCATATTATAATGTCATCGTGCATAAATAGTATTTAAACGCTTCATCACATTCTTTTTAAAATTAATTAAGTATATTTTATCTGTATTTACTCAGATTAATAATTAAATTAATTATTATAAAACAGTTAATATCTATAAATATCGAATATCACGGTTATTCTTTAAATCTAGGTTGATTCAAAACCATCATAAATAAAATAATAAACGTAACCATTACAATATTAAAAACTTGTCTTAAAATCCATTTGCATAATTATAATTTTGAAATTAGTAGAGGGCAGGGCCGTGGGCAGGTTTGCTTCTGGTGAGGGGGTTATTAAACTTCATACAGGGTTTTCATTTCAAAACGAACCACCTTAAATATCTTTTAAATTTAAAGAAAACAAGAAAATATAAAAAAAAACGTCAAATTATATAAGGAGGGGAAACTTCTATCACATTATTTAATTTAATCTAGTGCTCATCGCCTCGTCCCCAGCTTTAGAATTTCAAATGGCACCCCCCACCGAATGACACCTCGTTTTGAAAGGCATAAAATTCTCTATCTAATGGTGTAGGAAAACAGTAAATCAGATTGTAGGTTCACGATTTGGAAAAAAAAATGTGTCCTAATAAGACAGAAATTATTAATCGACAAAATATCTGTTAATCAATTTACCGTTATCTCAATTTTCGATATTTCAATTTTATGACTTTATTCCATTATTAAAATTTTTGCTTACCTTGTAAATTTTTTTAAGGTACCTTAAATTGTCGTATTAATTACGTGCTTCAAGTCAGTTTTAAAATTAAAAAATTAAAATGGTATACCTACACTTTAGAGAAATAATTGAAATAATTTTTCTTCATGAGGATGAAAATCGCTTTGCGAACCAAAAAAGTAATATACCAAGGATTCTGGATGAGGCTTGCCAAATTGAAGTATTGGGTCATTTCGCTGCGGATCCAAATTTATCGATTCCCAAAGTCGCCAGGCTGACGACTATTTCTACCGGTTCTGTGCACAAGATTTTGAAAAAGAATAGGTTTTTTCCGTACAAATTACAAATTCTACAAGAACTTGTCGACAATGATTATGAAAGAAAAATTGAATTTTGCGAACTAATGTGTCAGAGAATTGATGAGAACGCTAATTTCATAGATAATATCTGCTTTTCTGATTAATCGATTTTTTTAACAAACGCAATTGTAGATATTGAGAGTCAACGTTTGGACGGGAATTTTGGGAAACTAAATTATAGGCTCCCTTCATTTAAAGGAAAATTTAAGTGGACAATTGTATCTCGATCTGCTTGAAAATGAGATAGAGCCGCTTATCGTTCAATATTGGGAAAATAAAAGGGATGCAAGTGGGACCATGCTGCTTGATAAAAAAGGCTCCATTTCCAGCAAGACGGAACCCCACCTCATTTTGCTTTACCAGTATACTGGTATCCCGGCAAATGAATTGGTAGAGGAGGGGCAATAGAATGGCCAGCAAGGTCTCCTTATTTGAGTTCCCTGGACTTTTTCCTGTGGGGTCATTTGAAAACTGTAGTATACACAACTCTGCCTGATAGTATTCAAGAACTGAAGGACCAGATTTCACAAAAATGCAGACGTATTTCCTCGCAAACTTTGGCCCGTGTCTGTGAAGAAGTTCAAGACAGACTTTACTATTGTCTAGCGAATAATGGTGAACATTTCGAACAATTCATAAACTAAACTTTTAAAAATTAATACACTCTTAGAAAAGACCTGGTATTTGTAACTAACTTATTATCGTTGGGGTAAAACTGTTGCAGAAAATAAAAATTTTTGTTTTTTGTAATCAGTACCTTTATATGTGTAACTGCTTGCATCATTACCTGAAAAGATTTAGTTTTGTTGTTGAGTATTATTTACTGCAAAAAGGCGATTAAGTTATTTTAACTGAAACTTTGTGTTGGCTAGAAGTATTGACAACATTATCTCAAAAAAATCATTTCGGCGGTAAAATGTTTTTGTTGGACCAAATATTTAAGTAACATTCTCAACTGACTGAAATTAGTCCGTGGAACTAACGGTTCGGTTGTATAAACTATGCGTCACTTTTCACACAGCTAAGACACCAGCGGTGTGAAACAAAGTGTCAGTTGGGGATGTTGTCTCTGTAGGTTAATGCAAATGCAAACTTTGTGCATTTCACGCGCGATTTGTCCAGCCCGGCGCGTGCTTTACTTTTAACCTGTAAACAAACGGTGTTGCACGGCGTCCAGACTTCGGTGGTGTTTGTTCTTGTGTATTTGTGTATCAGCTCGTGTGTAGTGTATATTTTAGGTAAGAAACTAGTTTATTACAATTAGTCATTTGCCCCTGTAAATTCAGTGGCGACATACTTTTTAACTATTCATATATATAAGAATATATTCTTATGTGTTGGTTACTTATAGATATCTCGAACAAATAATATGGATGAGCGGACTGAAGTAGCAGATTTATTAGGAACATGGGGTTTACCTGAATTGGTTCCAGTTTTTAAAGGTTAGGTATTATTTGCACTCCTTTAATTATACTATTGTAGTTTTGGGGTCCGAAAAAAAATTCAAAAATGTGAAAATGCCATTCCGACTGAAAATGGCCTCCTGAATCCAATGGTGCCCACCAAAAGTCTCCATCACGTCGGAATTTCGAGAATTTTTTTGTTTTGTTTTGTTAAAGCTCAAGTCGCATTTTTGGTATAGGGCCTATACTATAGGCACTCACACTCAAAATGTATCGAATGCTTACCCCTGTTATCATGCAAGTATGTTACGTTGTACCTAAGAATCATTGTTAAGTTGTTAAACAAAGGCTTGCACTTCACGTAAACATCACGGTTTACTGAAGAAGTATAGTCAAATTTCATCTTAATGTACCTATCTGTGTATATTTACCAAAGAATCGTTTTTGTTTTATTGTTAAAATATTTATAAATGTTTTCTTAGAGTAATTATTAATTTTTGTTATAATGTTTAAACCAAAATTTGGTGTTTTCAGTTATATTGTTATTTTTTAATTTATAATAAATATTTATAAAACGAACGGGCATGAATTTCCTTTCTCTATTTTTTATAATATTTACACAAAAAGTGTTATATTTAATAAGCAGGTATGTACTGTGGAATAATACCAATTTGTTGTTGCTACTAATGCAAGCATTTAATATTAAATATAACTTAGTTACAGTACAAAACAAATTTATATTATATCAACTATTAAATTCTTTAAATGTACCTTTTTTCATGTAATTTCAATTAAAAAATAAATTCCTGCATGATACAATGTTTGTTGCGATAAATAGCAAGTGCAGTTGTTACAACTTAGACGCTGCTAAAATGACAGACTAATGTGATTGCATTAAATATCAATTATTTGTATGAAAAAAAAACTAATTTCGATGCACTTAAACTTGTTGGTTGGAGCTACCAATATTGGCTGTTCCGACAACAAACTGTAAAAACAAATTTGTATTAGTTCCCACAACATATTTTTTTGTTGTGCCTATTTTCACTAATAAAATTGGTTCTGGGAACTAAATTTTCATTGCAAATACCAGGTCTTTTCTAAGAGTGTACATTTAATTTATAGCTCAAAGAAAAAAACAAAAAAAACTTTTTACTTTTGGAAAAAACAAATGTACAAGGTAAATTTTGATAGAATAAAGTCATGGAATTGAAATATCGAAAAATTGGAAGAACGGTAAATTGATTAACAGATATTTCGTTGATTAATAATTTCTGTCGTATTAGGGTACAATGTTTGTTGCGATAAATAGCAAGTGCAGTTGTTACAACTTACGACGCTGCTAAAATGACAGACTAATGTGCTTGCATTAAATATCAATTATTTGTATGAAAAAAAAACTAATTTCGATGCACTTAAACTTGTTGGTTGGAGCTACCAATATTGGCTGTTCCGACAACAAACTGTAAAAACAAATTTGTATTAGTTCCCACAACATATTTTTTTGTTGTGCCTATTTTCACTAATAAAATTGGTTCTGGGAACTAAATTTTCATTGCAAATACCAGGTCTTTTCTAAGAGTGTACATTTAATTTATAGCTCAAAGAAAAAAACAAAAAAAACTTTTTACTTTTGGAAAAAACAAATGTACAAGGTAAATTTTGATAGAATAAAGTCATGGAATTGAAATATCGAAAAATTGGAAGAACGGTAAATTGATTAACAGATATTTCGTTGATTAATAATTTCTGTCGTATTAGGGTACATTTTCTCTTCCAAATCGTGAACCAAAAATCCAATTTACTGTTTTCTTACACCATTAGATAGATAATTGTATGCCCTTCAAAACGAGGTGTCACTCGGTGGGGTTGCCATTTGAAATTGTAAAGGGCGGATGGCTGGGGGCGAGATTAAATCAAATAATGTGGTAGAATTATTAATATAATTCGACGGATTTTTTATATTTTCTTGTGTTCTTTAAATTTAAAATATATCTAAGGGGTTCCTCTTGAAATGAAAACCATATTTATTTATAAGTTATTTTTCAGTATTTCAAGTTAAATTTCATAAAAATATGTATTTTCAAGCTATTTTTCAATATTTAAAGTAAAAATTGTAGTTTCTAGGGGGGGTTGGACACCCAAAATCACCCCGTGCGCACGGCCTGGTAGAGGGGTACATACATGGTGTCCCAGGAATTCCAGAAAATTGTTTAAAAAGATTTAGGGGGCATATATTTTTTTAAATGGCATACTTTTACTTGGAGATTATTTATTTTAAGTCAGACTTGACAGAAGTCCCTCTCAGGAACTAATAAAACCATAGATTAAATCTATGAATAAAAACTAAACAAATATTAAATCAATCAACCAATTGATTGTTGTGATAATCAATTTTTACACATCAAGTTGCCAAACGCATGCGTATTGTTAAAGTAAAAGTCTTAAAATGCATTTTTTTATAAGATGAAACATAAATTCGTAATGAAACCATTGTTTGAACATTCTGTACATTAGACCTAATCTATATTATACGATTTAAAATATTATAATTAAGGTAAACCTATCATTTTTAAGTTTAAAAAAAGGGTGTTTCACATTCGTGGTCCATTAGAAGTTTCTGGGGAACGAAAAAAAATATCGATTTAAAATTTTAAAAGCGTTTGTAATCCATTTCAGTCTGTTTTTCTAAAATATTTCTAACAAAATGCCACTTCGGGTTTAACTTTGTTACTTTAAAATGGAACACCCCATATATTTTTATATTTTTAAATTTCACATAAAATTCCTATACCTAAAGTACCTAAAGTAAATAGTTTTCGAGTTATTAATTTTTTTCGTTAAAATTTGAGAAATGCGCGTTAATCTAAAATAGCCCATAACTTTTTTGTTATTAGGTTTTTAAATATTGGGTTGGAATTTTTTTCTAAAATTTTAAATATTATTTTGTATCAAGAAACCTGTGACGGGTGAGTTAACGGTATCTATGGTTACCACGTAATGTGTCATTGTTTAAAATTTAATGGCGTCAATTTTTCAGGTTGTTATAAATAATTTGTTAACTAATTAAGTGTTTTGTAAACAATATTTCTGATAAAAAAATAGCAGTCAGTGTCTAAACATACCGAGTGTAACATTTGAAATAAAAAAGTCATTAACCTTGGCCTAATTTGCCCTATTTTTTTTAGGTAATTTGTTAAAAAATGTTAAAGAATTGACATGGAAAATTTTAAATAATGTTTCCAAATATTCTAACCTCATATTTGCTAACTTGTTAACAAAAAATTTAGTTGATTGACGCACATTTCTTAAATTTCGAAACTAGAAAAATATTCACTTTAGGTGGCATAGTAATTTAACTCAGAATTTGAGGTTGAATTTAAAAGAGTAAAAATAAATAGGTATAAATTTCATTTAAAATAACAAACGAGTTAAACCGGAAGTGGCATTTTGTTCAAAATATTTAAGAAAAATAGACTTAAAATTTCAAATCGAAATCTTTCTTCGTTCCCCAGAAACTTCCAATAGACCACAAATGTGTATAGTAAAAAATATTAATATATAAAAATAAGTAAAAATCCCTTAAAATAACGAAGTTTACACTTGGATTTTGGGCCTCCATAACTCGAAGAATATTGCCAATATTACGATTTTAATGTTTTTCTGTGAATCACTTGAAGTTCCCGAAGAAAATACCATAGCCTGTTTCACATAATTTTTGGACACCCGTATATAAAGATAACTTTATATATATATATATATATATCTATTTTTTTGCATACATTTTAAATTTAAATTTTGGGTCAGAGAAACTGATACGGTTGTTTCAAATATTTACAAAAGCTAATATTTTTAAGAACAATGATGTGACTCAGATCATGTGAGTATTGTTGAAATAAATTAGCTATAAAAACTGTTTAGTTGATAGACAAGTAAAATCTTCCAAACAACTTAAAAGTAAAATAAATGTTTTTATAAATAGTCAAATGCATGTTTTATTAATGAAATCCTTACGTGTTTTTATGTAAAAAATAAATCTATTATAACCATAATTTTTTTTATACTCAAAATATTTTCGGTTTATTTGTGGTGAAAAATCTTGACATATGCTTTTTTACAATTGTTCAGTTCTTTAGGTAGGACTGACAAAGTATTTTCAAAAACCAACGATAACGCTATTGTCGATCTTATTGAATATAGTATACCTACTAATGTCCCTGGCACCGAAATGTGTAGTATTTAAATATTAAAAATATTTATTATACATATGCTAATAACCCAAAGTGGTTGAGGCATTTTTATAAATAAATAAATAAATAAATTAAAAATATTTTTTTCTCAAAACATTGCTCGGCGCACACCTATTAGGTACCTATTATTTTCTAAATTTGAATATTTAAGTACATAGCAAACAAAATGTTTCTTAATTAATTATAATTGTATACAATTATACAAGTATACTTATAAAGGTATTCTATAATGACGGTTAGATATCAAGTATCGGGTATCGTACCTATTCAAATTAGGACTTTCTAGTATACGTAAACCTGCTAGTTTCCTAAGGCAATTTATTTCGTGTAATATTTGAACACCTTCTTACATTTAATATGTATTTGTAAATTTATTTAATGTCACATTTTTTTAGATTGTATTATAATATTTTAAGAGGCTTTGATTTAAATAGGAAGACTTTTATCAAAAATGTGTTTCTATAATTATGTGTTCAAATTTTGCGGGGGAATGCAAATTTTCAATTAATTTGGTTGTTTCTATGTAAATTATTAGGCGGTGTTTTTATCTTAACCTACATATATCAAAGCACTAAATAATTAGAGACTATTAGAAACACTGAACACATTCCCTGTATCTGATTAAAAAAAGAAAGCTTTTAAACACTTAAATTTGCATTTTTTTAAAACAATCACAAAAACAAAAATTTGGTTTATTTAATACAATATAGGTACTGTAATGGTTCCATACTTTGATACGGTTTACAAATTTATTTTTAAGGAAAATAACGTATAACTATAGTTATTAAAGAATGTGTGGTAATTAGAGTCTTTCTAATACCGACAAACTACGCCCTTTAGTTTTAACAATTACACTGTTTAAAATATCTGTGGTGTAAAAAGTAATCTTAAAATGGTGTCAAAATCCAACACCAAGTGGTGTTAATATAACACCATGAATTATGGTTGAAAATGTGTACCGATCGCGGCAAAGGCGGTGTGGAATCCACACTCACGTTCAGTGGCTGATAAGGATTTTCAGCCAAATTAAACAGATTTTTATAGCAGTGAAGGAAATGATCCGTCCTTACATAGTCAGGATGAAAACAATCAAGAGGAGGCAGATGAAGAAAATTCTAAAAGAAGCCAAATCGTAGATAAAAACAACTAAGTTAATAAAAAATGATAAAATTAAAGCTACAGAAGACAAGAAAAATGATGAAGAAAGTTAAGAATTAGAGGAAGAAGGCAGAACCAGCAGAAAACCACAAACCCAAAAGACACAAATAATGCCAAGCCGAGTGTAAAAACTAAAAAACGTACAGCTAAGGTAAGATGCAACCAAAGTGACATCCATTGGAATGGGGAATTGAAATCTTGCACCAAAATTTCCGGTTAAGAGGAAATACTTGAATAAACCCAAATGTAATGTATTGGACCTTCTGGAATTTAAGCTAATAAGTTTCTGGAATCTACTTTGACGGAATAAAAGACAAGACACTGGCAGTTGAAGAAATTGGATCTTCTTATCACAGTAAGCAAATTATTGAGGAACACATAGTTCTTATTGTAGAACCAGGTGCTACTTATTTAGGTCATGTAACCAGGAAGTGCCAGTAGTATTAAGACAAGCTTTTTTAACTTCATTCAAGATTATTTGGGTGAAAATTTAAACAAAATTGCGGCAGTGGGTTCTGACGGTACGGTAGTAAATACAGGCTTCAAAAATGGTGTTATAAAACAGTTGTAAGTTTCCCTAGGAAAACCGGTTCATTGGTTTATATGCCTGTTGCACTGTAATGAACCCTCTTCGTCATTTAATTCATAATATAGATGGAAAAACCAATGATCCAAAAGGCTTCATCGATAATATAGGAAAGCAGCTTAGTTATTGTAACAAGATGCCTGTTGTGCCATTTCAGATAATTAAACCTGACTTTAAATTGCCTCCAATAAATTTTAGCGATTTAGGTACAGACCAAAAGTTGTTGTACAAAATGGTTTTGGCAATAGTAGAAGGCAAGGTTTTTCCCCCAGTTAGCATCAAATAGCCAGAAAAAATGTCCCATGCCTGATGGTTGACAACAGCAAACAATATTTTATGTTACAATAGAAGAACCATATTATGAATTAAATATATTAATATTGGATACATATGGGGCCGTCGCGACTAGGATATATTTAATACATTTATTTTTGAATTAATTTGTAATTTCTAAATTATGGTCTTAAGGGTAAACAAATTTGCAAAAGAGGTAAAAAGGGACACTTAGGTAAAGAAATTACAAGTTTTTTGAACTTTGCCTAAAACACCTGGTGTCCAGATGATAAAAGAAACGATGGTCCAGGTACAAGAAGCGAGTAAAGGGAAGCAAAAAAACAGACGATTTTGAAAGTTTTAGCGAACACATCGCTTCTTGTACGTTTTTGCTAGAACGAAATTTATTGTGGTTCTTGTTAAATAATTATTATAATCGTTACCAGTGTATAAACATAAGTATTCTGCAAGGTTAGTTATAAATTTTAGTATCCCAAATTATGTAGTATTCCACTTAACGTAGAACGATTAAGATTTAAGTGAATTAATTACTTATCCACCTTCTTAGTAAATGATATTTTATAGGTCAATTTTGTTGTTTTTGTATCCAAGTAAACGATACATTATGGGAACAGACCTGTAATATTTTACGGGTTTGTATAAAAGACCTGTAATAGTTATTTACGATATAAGTGGGATAAGAGCTTTATTAACGTACGCATGCGAAATTTGCCCAACGAGTGCGTAGCACGAGTTGGGCAATCGCAAAAGTACGTTAATAAAGCGTTATCACACGTATATTGTACACATTTTTATCTACGCCTCTAAATGAAAAAATAAACGGAAATTATTTTTGTCTAAAACTTAATTTAGGGTTATTTTGACATTTTGACTTTTTTATTTGATTGGTTAAAAGCAGAGAAAAACGCGTGCGTTAATGAACTTCTTATCTCACTCAAAATGAGTGGGATAAGAAGTTCTTATCTCACTGGCGTAGATAAAGTTTTTATAACAAGCTTGTAGCAATTTATAAAATAAAATGTCAGATTTGACACATTAATTAAAATTTTAAATTTAAAAATCGTTACCGTAAACACGGGTGGCTTTAGCTCACTTTCAAACTTAATCTTAACATTTTTGTAGTTTTAACAATCAGAAACATTAAATATTGTATACAAAAATTTGAGTCTTGAGTTGCTCTTTCATAATAACTATGTTATAATCTTACATGTTTCAAAAATAAAAATTAAAAATAATAAAAAATAAAAATTAAAAACTGGGTGTGCATTGCAACCAAACCAAACTTTGCACACTGTGCAAAGTTTGGTTTGGTTTGGTTGTGGGTACACAGTGTATTTTCCGTATAAAATTAACTGAATATTTTATTTTATTTTTATAAGACATATGTTAGCAGCGACATATAGCAATTGCAAGGGGTTACCGATAAAAACAATAAAAAATCGACCTGTAGTTAACCGAGGATCATCATTCCAAACAATTGCGCATAATATAGAAATTAAAACGCATGTATTTTTAAGAGTTTTGCACTAATGCAATATATACAATTTTAAAGTGTAATAAATCCCATTTATTTTTTAAAACACTGATTTTCCTGTAATATAAACTCAATAGAATCTCTCAATTGACAGGTTTAGACCAACAAATTATAAATGTTAATTTTATCGAGCGCGAAAAGATTTTTCATAAAAGGGCTAAAGTCACCCGCGGGGTGCAAAGTCACCCGTGTTTACGGTATCTAAAGGTGAAAATAAAAGTTTGTACTTGTCACGCTTTGCAATTAATCTTTACTAGGCTCACTGGATTATCACAAACTTCCAACTCGCTTGTAAAGATTCATTTACAAAGCTTGACATGTAAATAACTATTAAACTTCTACGTTTAGCGAATTTTACTCTATATTAATACTATTTCTATTAGCTAATTTTACCAAAACGTTCTTGGCTTTTAAGTTTACTGTCTAATGTTAAAATTTTGATTCCATTATTTTATTGGTTAAGTGGTAGGTAGACTGTCCCTTTAACCTAAAAGTGTAGACCTTTCCTTACACGATTTTGCATTTTTTGCAGTCATTTTAAACAAAGATCGGTATGTTACGGGACGGTTTGTTTCTTAAAAGGGAGCATTGACCGTTAATTTTAAACTTTGAATGCTACTTTTTCTGTAGTGCACGTGCCTAGCAGTAGATATTATCCCGGCCCTACAGCTTTTAGGCGAGTTGTTTCCAGTGTGGACCTCGTTACCCACAGGGCAACGTTTATTTTAACACACTAACTGAAACTGCCCTGTTAACTAACAACTTTTTTCCTATTTTTGAACGATTCAAATTAAACCTTTGGGGTTAGATAAAGTAACGAGCGTCGCGTCATCACATTAATTTGCATAAACTTTTAACAGAAACGATGCCTAATCGTGTAATCCTTCATATCCGAACAGTAAAAAGTAAATTAAATTGGGGTAAACACTGTATTTTATTTTTTGTAGGTATACCTAATTCCTAAAGTACCTAATGTATTTAAAAAACAAGTAAGTAAACACAACGTAGGGATCCAAATTTAGGTAAGACGATCACGAGTCAAAGTGGGAAAATAGTTCATTCATTAAAATTTTATAAAACCTGGAATAAGGAAAAATCTTTACAGTACGTATAATAACAAACCTCTAATGAAAAAAGAAAGTAGATCTAAATTTCCAAAGAAAGACGATCACTTTATAATTACGGACATCTGATTACAGAAAAGTCGTTTTTATGTCAATTTCCAGTCCCCAAACCATCTTACTACTACTTTTACAATCAACACCAGAACCTTATTCAAGAACATTTTACGCGTTGACTCGGTCAAGGTCAATGCCTAGTTTGCTTTACGACTCGTAATTTTAGCTTGTATTTTTTCTTTTTTAAGCAAAATCTAAAACCTTCCATTTTCCCCCTATAAACATTAAGTACAAGTATTTAATTTTAAAGCACTTATCATTTTTAATTATAAATTTGTCTAACCGCATATAAAACCTTATGTAATTTATATTTTACATAAGTTGTTTTATGCGGTTGGACAGATTTATACATATACCTACTATATCAATGTTTGTGAAGAATCACAAAGCACCAGAGATTTAATTAAGCTTGTATTAAGTCTTATTATTAGGCATTATAGGGTACTTTATTAATCAGAAATATAAATAAATACATATAGGTATACATATAATCTATATGTATAGAAGGGTTTACTCTGCAAATACCTAATATGTATTATATATTATCTAATATCAATTTTAACAAAATAATGTCGTGACCTTAGTATCATAACTAAGGCTAAAAAAGTTAATTATATTAAAATGATGTTTTGGTAATAATGTAAGCTAGGTATAAATAATTTAATTATTAAATGATAAATTTTTTGACCCGTTGATTCCTATTTTAAGCAATTAACATATTAAATAATTGATTTTTTAATTAAATTTGAATTGCCGAAAAGTAATGGTTTGTAAATTAACAAAGCGTAATGTATGTAATGTATATATATATATATATATAATATATTATATATTTATATATATATATATATAATTTGACAATTTGAACATTTGTTTTAAAAATCGTAATAAACGTGCAAAAAACATTAAAACATTTTATTTTTCCACCCCTCATAACTCTTGAATGAAATAAGGTATCGGGTTTTTGTTTAGGTGAAACTCGACAGGGGTTGCTATTTAAAATGTTGAGGTGGTCATCCCCTAACAAACTCCATACAGTATATATATGTATAGGTATATAATATATTATACTCGATAGAGTTATGATTAATCGTCAATACTGATCAATGATTTAGATACGACTGTAAGTCATGGGCGCCGGAAGAAATTCGTCTAGGGGGGGGCCCTTAAAGTTTTTTACAATTTTGATAGATGTTATTTATAATCAAGTTGTACTGTAGAAGTTCACATTAAACTTAAAGTCAAATAAAATATCATCTTTATACAGGGTGTCCCAAAAGTCAACGAGATCCTTTGGAGGACTGAGAGACCAACTCATGACAAATATGAAAAATATGACCTTAGTAAAAAATCGTTAGTTTTTGACCTTTTATGAATTTTGTAAAACTTGACACCGAGTGCCACAGCTACAAAATCTGCTACTAATTTAATTTTGAATTGTAATTAATAGCAGTCCTATTCAGGGTTTTTGTGTCAAGTTTCACAAAATTCATAAAAATGCCAATATCTTAAAAACTAATGATTTTTTACCAAGGTCATGTTTTGATATTCTGATTAGTCATGAGCTGACCTATGAGTCCTTCAAAGGATATCGTTGACTTTTGGGACACCCTGTATGTATATTTGTAAATTTGACACAATATATTAGCGCCATCTGTTTATCAATTCACTAGGCTTATGAAGAAATCATATATAGTTCGTATATAGAAATATGTCAGGGATGGGCAAGATCCGGCAAAAAGGATTTAAATCTAAATCCATAAATTTATCCACACCATAAACTGGATCTAAATCCTCAATCATAATTCCATTACGTTATCTGGATTTAAATCATAAATCCTAAATCCACTTGCAAAAAAGGATTTAAATCCTAAATCCATAAATAAATCCTCTATTTTTTAAATATTTATTTTATTAATTTTTCAAGAACAGTTTCCGAATTATTTCACTTTTTAAGTTTTATTTAAGCTAAAACCCCTTGGATTCCAAATCAAAATTAATATGAACCTTATTGCATGTATATAAGATTCCATCGAAGATCTTTCGAATATGAACATTAGGGTGTCCCAAAAAAAAAGAATATTTTTTTTCTTCTCGTCTCTTGTGAAAATATGTTGGTTTGTCATGTTTTAAGAGCCCTGTCAAAAGATCAGCTCCATTAAAAATTTTTTAGGGGTCGCTCAAGATTTTTAAAAATTACCAAAATCGTCAAAAATTGGATTTTTTTTTATTTTAATTTTTTTTTCTCTTTCCGATATTATTTTTTAATTTAAAAATAATAATGATTCTGAAAATTTCAAATCGATATTTTAATTTCTAAAGGTCGCTCAAGATTTTTTTAACTTTCAAAGTAGAGTATTTTGAATGTTTTCGAGGGACCTCTGAATATAAATATCAACGAACTTTTAGCGACCTTTAGAAATCAAAATATTGATTTGAAATTTACAGAATTTTTATTATTTTCAACCTAAAAAATAATATCGAGACGAGAAAAAGAATTAAAATAAAACAAAAATTCAATTTTTGACCATTTTGAAAATTTTTAAAAATCTTGAGCGACCCCTACAAAATTTTTAATCGAGCTGATATTTTGAAAGGGCTCTCACAGCATGATAAACTAACAGATTTTTACAAGAGACAAGAAAAAAAATATATTCTTTTTTTTTTTGGGACACCCTAATGAACATAATGATCTCTGGCTTCTGGTTTCTTCGCCATAGGATTATGAACGGAATCAGTAAACTGTGCTTCTGATTTCTTTGAACAGCCAGGCATTTCATTCATTTTACAACACTATAGTGTTCATTAAGACGGCACAAATCTTAAATTATCTAAGATAACAAATCTAATTTATCTAAAAAATAATGAACAAATGATAACGATCAGCACTTACCGTCAAATTATGGAGTACCGGAATTTCTGGGTATGAATTTCCAGGGGGGGGCCCGGGCCCCCCCCTGCCCCTATGTAGCGGCGCCCATGCTGTAAGTGTTAGTGCGTAAAATAACTAAAAATAAATTAAATAATTTGAAAATGTTTATTAAATCTTATGTTATTCTTTATTTGCTTTTTGCTAGTGCGTCAAACCTTTGCTTTTATGTTAAAATTAATTCACAATGAATTTAAAATACAAGATAAAAATAAATTAACATTTTAAATATGTGTAGCTTATAATATTGACACTCATAAAATAAAATTCCGTTAAACCAAAAAAGTTAAGATAACAGTACCGTATGTCTAATAATAAAATAATTTAAATCAACAAAATTACAAAAGGTAATATTCAATTTAATTTTAAGAATTAAGTAAAAAGTTAAAATTAATTGTAAAAAACTTTAAGGATGTGTAAATCGGTACTATATTAATATATTTAATTAACAGGTATATATAATTATTAAATACATGTTAATTAAATTATGTACAAGTAATTAACCCACACTTTTAAAAAAATAATTAATACAAATTTCTCCTGAGCGACAGTAGTAACCTATTATCATAAAATTATAGTAAATAATCTTTTCCAATTCAATTATATTTTATATTGAAACCAGGTACCACTTACCAAAAGTTAAAAAAAATACTAAGATTCTTATTCTTTTAATTTTTAGTAAAAAAACTGCCGGTAAATATATTCTGAAATTCTTTGTAAGAATTGTGACGGAAGCTATGTGGGACAGACTAATAAACGTATCAACGTTCGACGCGAAGAACATCGTTACGCAGTCTTAAAACAATAAAAAACATCTTCCTTAGCTGAACACGTCCAAAAAACTTGAAATTGACTTGAAAAAACAAGGGACTTGGCTAGCATCGAACACAGGACCAAACGTACTGTCCGTGAAGCCATTGAAATAGAAAAACGTCCAAGAAACCTCAATACAAGAGACGATAAACAGAGACTATCAACTGCATGGAAACCAGCTCTTTCAACCACCAAAACGCCACGCAGATTAACGAGATCAATGGAGCCGAACATAACACATGGTCAATCGCAGTCACGGTTAATGACGCGGAAAGCTAAAAGGGTATATAAACAACGATCACGTCTAACTCGCAGCAGAGCAGCAACAGCAGCCCAGTAGATAAGACCTGAAGATGGTACATGAGATTGTACCGAAACGTCGTCAGACACACGGTTCTTTTAAGAACCAAAAAGCGACAACACGGAGCAGATCCCGGAAAACCATCAATACATATAACGCCAGTAGAAACCTAAAGCAAAACATATTTCATTATTAATTAATCTTTTATTTAAATCTATATACATATTTGTAAAAAACTTTATGCTCTTATAAAAAGAACTGATGTGTTTAAGCGATTACTCTAACCATTTAAAAGATATTCAAGATCAAAGTTTAAAAAATTTAAAAAAGAAATTATTTTTTTAAATAATTTTGTAATTCGTTAAAAAATAATTATTGTCAAATGAGTTTGATATATTTTTGTAGAAAATTGTACGCTTGTAGGTCTTACGTGTTTAATTGATTACTCTAACCGTTGAAAAGATATTGTATCCGAATTCCAATGCTTACTGCAGTACTGCAGTACGCATTGGAATCATGATACAAATATCTTCTTAACGGTTAGAGTAATCAATTAAACACATCAGACCTTTTTTGTAGAGCGTCAAATTTCCTAATAAATTCTTCAAACATTAAATATCTTTTAAATGGTTAGATTAGACGCTTGTAGAGCATTCAATTTCCTACAAAAATATTTATAAAGATTTGATTAAACGATGGATTATTAATGAAATATGGTCTTTTTTATACGGAATGGAAAATGGAAAACTGTGATGAGGAGGATCTTCCTATTAATATTAAGAGCTCAAATTTGGTGAGGAAATACACCTGTCAACTATGTCAATTTTCGTTCTCTGTAAATGCGTTGTTTTTTTTGATTCCGTAACAGCCGTTTTTAGATGTCTGTACACCGTTGATACGCGATTTGCGGGACACCCTTTATATAAACATGATGTTTTTTATTGTATGCTAATGACCTTCTTTATCTCTGCTAATACCGAATGGGCTACAAATCTTTGAATGAGTATGAGTATGGGAACGTATGGCAGGCCCCAGATATATTGTCATCCACTAATCTCCCGGGGTTATTTTACCCCCTTTCCGTTCTCCTGCGTATCCCGCCAAATCACAGCATTACCTGTGTTAGTTGGATCCGAAGTTTTTACGCCGACTGGTAGTTCCACCCTAGGAGGTCGTGGATGACAGTGTCAAAGGTTAAGGCCGCTCCCGGATTTTTGTCAGCCGGGTCGGGCCATACGTCCAGTTTAGGAAGGGTTTTTGGAGGACATTGAACTGACCCAAAACTAAGTACAATCCGGAATCCTCCTCAACCTAGGCCTTAGTAGTAACCCTATTCAATTGGTATTCGTGAATGGGGGTGGGTATGTTAGTTCTTTGCTTACTCCGGCTACCAACCTTGTATATTCTTTATTTATTTTATTGCTAAATTAGTGTTTATACCGTTTTCATTTAATTTATATCTTTGCATTCTTACTTTTTTTCCAAATTTAATTTAAAAATATAAATATTAATATACAAAATAGATAAAGCCGGCCCTGTAGTGTATGTGGTGGAATGCCACCATATTGTCTGCATTGGCTATTGTTCATTCTTCTTATCTTCTGTGCTGTTCTTGTATTTTTGAGCCGGGGTGTTAGTACGCTGCTAGAACCTGTCCTTGTTGGTGAACTATTTATTTTGTTGTTAAATTAGTGTTTATACCGTTTATTACTACAAATCTTTGAATGATAAAAAAAAATCATAGGTTTGCAACCGCTTTATTTTCGAGATATAGGCTAGAAAACCGCTTTATTTATATTTTTTAATGTACCTAAATTCACGGTTTTTGGGTAAAACTTAATAGCATATTCAAATAGGTATACAAAATGTAAACATATTGATATTTGTATTCTTCATATAAAATAAATAATATACGTAAAACAAAATATAAATTAACAAAGTTAAGTACTACATAAATTGTATTTAATATTGTATCGTGTTTTTTATTGTTGTTAAAATAAACTTACATAAAATCATTGAAAATGTAGACCCTATAAAACAGACAAGTATATCCGGTGGATGCATTAAATTGGCTGTGAAATATTTGCAACGTTTCAGATCCTAAAAATAATACTATTATACCATATAAAAGGGTTTTAATAATAATAATAGATATATATTATATTTATAGTCACCGTAATAATATACAATGTATATTATACATACAAATAAAAATGTTGGTAGATTATGTAACATTATGAAAAATAATAAAATGATTTCAAATCTTAGGGATGGATAGCGTTTTAATTACATGCAATCTCGTAGCGTAGATGGAATATATTTATAGCGCATATATAGGGTGTCCCATAACTAATGGACAATACAGCAAAAGTAGAAATAGGAGGTCAAAATAGGTCGATTAACACAAATATGTCTTATTAAAATGTTAATAATAAACGAGATACAGGGCGCTAAATGTGAGATTTGATTTTTGTGTTAATCGACCTATTTTGACCTCCTATTTCTACAGTTGCTGTATTGCCCATTGGTTATGGGACACCCTGTATACGCTATATAAAGTGTGTCCCATTTGGAAACAATTTTTTTATTTGTTTCTCGATTTTAATAAACAAAGGCTCAAAGATAGAGAATAAAAAACTATCTAAACTATAAAAAATATGTTCAATGTCACTTGACAGATGCGTACTATAACATTTTTTCTATAGATTTCAAAATTTGGAAAAAATTATTAGGGTCATTTTTTCTAGTTTTGGTAAAAAGCACAGCTTGTCTTAAAAGCAGAGAAATTAAGACCGGTTTTTGAGCCATATTTTAAGTTTTCTAATACAGTCTTGTAGTATTTTTTGGTGTATTCTGTATTTTTGTTTCTGGAACATAGAAATAGGTCATCAGCATAAAGACTATATATATTTGACTGGTTAGTGTATATATATTTGACTGGTTAGTGTATGCTTTCGACGATACTGTTTATGGATATAATGAAGAGTGTAACACTAAGTACTGAGCCTTGTGGCAATCCGTTATCAAGGGGTCTACTTTCCGATAAGCATCCATTTGCTAAAAATTTTTTTTAATTCTTATAAAAAAAATTTATATAACATATCATGGGCATCAAAGCAACAATGAAAATTTTTACAGGAGAAGATAAGTTCCGTTTTTGTAAATACACTGCCCGTCAAAATTAACGCATATTAAGTAAAAAAATTCTAACTCTAAAACGCCTTCACCAATCTTTATAAAATGTTGTATAAGAATACTTCAACTTATATCTCAGTTTACGTGTTCGGGGGTTTTTTGAGAAAATATTTTTTTATTTATTAATAAAAAAACGTTCAAAAAATTACTTTTAGGGAATTTTTTTAAGTAAATAAAAAATATGTTGTTAAAGACCGTATTTTTGTTAGTGTACCCAGAATTTTGTACAAATCAAAAGTAACAGTAACGAAGATACAGCGCTTTAAAGTCGGTAAAAATGAACCCTTTTTGATTATTTTGCTGAAAAGTGGTCATTTTTGACGACTTTGAAGCGCTGTATTTTCGTTACTATTCGTTTGATTTGTACAACATTTTCAGGGTATACTTACAAAAATACGGTATTTCACAGCATATATTTATTTACGTAAAAAAATTCCCTAAATAAGTTTTTTTTGAGCGTTAAGGATATTTTTTCGAAAAACCTTGAACACGTAAACTGAGATATAAGTGAAAGTATTTTTTTCCAAAATTTTATAAAGATTGGTAAAGGCGATTTTGGAGTTTTTTTTTACTTATAATGCAATCATTTTGACGCGCAGTGTATATTGTACCTAAAGTCTATTCAAATCCAAGCTCCAAGACTAAATGTAAACACAATCCTCCGAATCGACCAATAAGAGCTCACAATCCGAGTCACACCATCAGAATCGACCAATAGAAACCAGTTATCACGCGTCTGGGCGTTTTTGTTTAGTCAAGCTTGGATTTGAATAGACTTTAGTCACACACACGTTAGTGAGGTATGCTTATACCATATTTTCATCTTTGGTGTAAACAACTGACGCAATAAAACTGTTTTTTTCATTTTAACCTTAAAATCTCTATACGTATATCGCACTTGTTCGGTCGGCTCGCCAAACCAGCACGCGAAATTTAAAAGGATTGTTCACTTTTTGACGCTTGTAACTCCCCAGGGAATCGTTTCCGGACGTAATGTGCTTATTATACAAAAATGCTTGTTGCACCACCCCATTAAATTTATATCATTAATTCAATAACATCCCGTATATTAAGGGCCTTTAAATGTTTTTAAAACGTATGAAGTTCCAACAGGGGCGTGCTGGCAGTCCAATGCAGGCCTGGACTGGATAGTAGAGCAGTCCAGACTCAAGCCAGTTTCATATACTTCCTATAGCTAGTAAAAATGTAATACCTATAAAATAAAACCACATTCACCTACCTATGTAGTAAAAGTAATATTATACTTCTTAAACGATTTTTTATAAATTTTAATGACATTAATTATTATAATATTATAATTATAACCGAACACTAAAGGCACATACCCGATTTGAAACGCGGTTATAGATTTGTTTTTTATATATTATACCCACAAAAAAAAGTCAATCTCTTTAGAATGCGAACAAAAATCAACTGCTTTGCGCACCACGTGAGCAATCTTTGATTTAGGTATTTGCCGCGTTAATTTAAATTCCCCAAAATAGGTAGTAGTTCTCATATGGTTTTTGTTTTGGTTTATGGTAAGTTCTGTATAATAAATGCAGGCATGTAAGAATTAAAAATAGTCGTTTTAACCTTCCGGCGGGCGCACGTCTTTTGTGCACGAGTTCGGGCGCAGTGATCTGACAGATTCAATTTTCAGATAGGCTTAGTAAAGTGCTTTTTTATATTTTTTATCAAATAAATAATTAACACTACTTTTTATAATACTATATACTAACTTATTAAACACTAAAATGCGCAAATAAAATCAAATATAACTAATTTTTTGCACTTTATTTAGAAAGCCGTCTAATACCCGATTCTGAAGTACATGGTAAACATCTTCGTTTTTGAGGTGGTTGTTCTTCTTCTTGCTGAACTATCATATTATAAATTTAAGTAAAAATGCATACAAAAAGTTATAAATCAATACTTTCGTTCATAAAAAGTTAAAATTTTGTAAATATTACATGTAATACTGCAGTATAACGCAATCGGGCGCACTGTATCTAGCAGATCAAAATGCCTGCCGTCACCTTACAAGGCGATCAAACACAAACTGCAGTAGACATATCGGTAGAAGTCCTAAAAATATGAAGCTACTGAAGGGTGGGTAGTTATGCCTATAAAAACAGTGCGTCCGGGTGCAATATTTTAACTGGTGTATCTCTTAGATCGGTTGCGCCCGCCGGAAGGTTAAGTTCTAAAGTAAACGCAAATGTTTTTAAATATAAGATTTAACAGTTTTAAAGCAAACGCATATGTTTTTAAACAATATTTGCATCAGCGAATGAAATTATGAATAAAATTTGCTATAAATTGTAATAAAGCTAGATTGTCAAATTCAATGTTCTTTAATGTATAATTTCGTTGTTCGTAGTGTACATTAATAATTAATGATTACTTATGCCCAAGCTTTGTTAAAATTTGTCATTGTAAAAGGGAAGAGAAGCAGTCCAGCAGGCCACCAAGTGGTGCAGGCCACCGGGCATTCGCCCGGTGTCCCGGCGGCCCAGCACGCCCCTGAGTTCCAAATTAAACAGTAGACATTTATTGTTTTGCCCCCCATAAACTGCCGCCCGTATCAAGGGCTCCCGCGTGCCTCCCTAGATCCTTAGCAACGCCACAATAAAGAAACGCCTATAAAATTAAATTACACCAGGATTATTTAAGTGGAAAAAAAACTTTTTACAGCATAAAATGCTACTATACTAGCTATGCTATGCTTTTAATGTATCACGAGTGTTTATGTGGCATGGTACGCAGTATGAGTGGTCATGCATTTATTCATTGACAAAACAAAAAATTATTTACTTTTCATTAAGTAATCTAATTTAATATCAGTATCTATTAAATCCGTAATAACAGGTAATTTTTTTTCTTTAATAAAATATTTGAATTCTATTTCTGTATGTTTAAAAATCACTTGAGATAACTCACGCCGCTAGTTTTTAATAAAATTATTTTCTAGCGTTTTAAAAGAAAATTTTGTAATGGGAAAAAAGTTACCTTTTGCTATTTCTTTGATTTTAATTTTGGCATTGCAATTTATTATGTAATGTATTTAATTTGGCCAACATTTCAAATATTAATATTAAATAAAATATATATAGGCAGAAAGACTTCGGTCGATAGCCTTTTGGTTTTTCCAATAAATATATTTACTACTAAAATATATTTATATTTACTACTAAAATATATTTATATTTATTATATATAATATATTTATATATATTATATATATATATATAACCTTTAAAATTAAAAGTTTTAAAATTTTAAGTTTATCAATTCTTACGTTTAAAATACTATATTCACTGAAAAGTTGTTAAAAATTAGATTATCTTGTCCAGATACACATTTTCATTGGCTCACAGAGGGCTTATTAGCAATTCTAGCTAGAAAGCTTACAATTATTTTTATATTATAATACTTATAAGTCCATAAAGAAAGACTTCATAATAATAATACCTACTAGTTCAAAAGTCAAATTATTATTAAACTCTGTACAGAAATAAAGCTAAAATGTCAGTGAAACCTAACCTAAAAATGATGTGACAGAACAGAAGTAACTATTTTTTTCCAGCTTGATTCTTAATCCAGCCCACTGTGCGTAGATATGTAATAAACTTTATTTATTACTTATCGCCATTAAAAATACGTAAAATTGTTAACAACTTTATAACTATTTAGTATTTACCCTGTATATTTTCACTGGTATAGAAAACCATATTCAAGTGGACATTTCTTCTCTCCACCGCGGTGCACCGTTCAGATGGACTGTTGACCCAGATTGATCAACCAAGTTCATGGAAAGTACCTTAACGGCGATTAAGAACTAACACATTAAAATATGTATTTGATTATTAACTTAATTTATCGAAACTTTTTTATTGGATACTTTGATTTTATTACACATAATTAAAAAAAGAAAAGTGCTTTTAAAATGTTTCATATATATATTTTCTAATATTAGATGGTTTAAATATAATAAACTTTTAACCGAAATATACAAAATTAGTTAAGTATTTAACCAGGGACGAAGCTACCGCCATATCAGCCGTATCAATGATATACATTTATTAAATTATAAGGAATTGGTGAATCCAAAAAAACCTGATAGCCTAAAAAATTTTTTGTTTGCTTAAAATAGACTTATTTGGACGTGGCACCTGAATTTGTTTGCCTGCATTGCTTCCTGTATAGGGCCCCCTGATTTTGCATACAGGGCCCCTTCGGGGCTAGATACGACACTGTATTTAACCAAAATAACAAGTACTTCATACGAAAATATTTTACACGCTTTGATAAAACGGTGTATGAGCATTTAAATTATTATATTTCAAGCGCATGAAAAAAAACAACCGCCTGGTTGTTACAAAAACCACTCGTACATGTTTCCAGCCTGATTTATAGATTGCCTTTCTTCCGGACGCTTGCCCGTACGATTTGTGTCTTGTAAAAAGTCAATTTATAGATTCCCGTACTGCATTCCGTCAGCATGCATCTTAACAACAAAAATAGTTGACACTTGTTTTGTTTAAATTCTGTGTTATGGGCTATAAGATTAATTTCTTTCATTTTATTACTTTATTTGTGTTTAAATATAAAATATAAACATAACAATTAGTGCAGTAATTACCATTACCAATCCAGGCTTTTATAAAATGCAAAGCTAGGAAATAGGAAGACAATTCCGGTTTTTTGTTGGACAATTAAAACCACTCTTAAAACAACAAAGAATTCAAGATTAAACATGTCCAGAAAAAATTAGTAAGGTAATATAAATTTTCAATTATTAACTTTATTATTGTTTTAGCTATTTATCACATGGGGGTACTGTGCAAAGTATTGCTTGGACGTACAAGTGTCTCGAGTGGAATATGTGATTGTTATTACCTTTGACTTATTATTATTTAATAAATTAAGTTTTAATTTTACTGGTAGGTATTTTTATTTATAAGTATACCTAGATATCAACTTTAAGAATATTGGCAATTTGACCATGACTATTTCATTTTATTGAATCTTTTTTAAAATATTTTAATGATTTAATGTGGGTGCCTATAAATTCTATGATTAATTAAGGAATAGTTAAATTTTGCAAGAATAAGTAGATATTAATTTAAAAAAAAACCACATCAATAATAACAGCTGTTATAAATATTAATTAACAGCTTGTAAACACCTAAATTTAAGAATATTTACCTGCCATTTTTTAATTTATTTCTTAATTATAATAATACCTACTTTATTATTCTTGAGAAAATGTACTTTTTACCTTGGTATAGGACCATGTTAAGTTTAAATAAAGTTGTTAAGCTATATTTCTTAAGATAATACTATTATATTAAATATTTTGTATCTCCTCGCCATACCCCTATAGCGCATGGCTATATCAAGTATCTACTGTGATTGGTTTAACATGAGACCTTTACGGTGAAAGATAAAACTTGAAGATTTCTACGGAAGAAAGGAATGGCATTCTTAGGGTATGAGAATCTATAAACAGGACTACGGTTTCCGTATTGTTCATCTTTCAAGGGAGGAAGGGAGAAAGGAAGGAATTTAATCTATAAATCAGGTGTTTTAGTCACGGGCTGAAGTTGGCAACAGGTTTTTAGTTACGGACTAAAGTTAGTTTTAAGTAAGTTGAAAGTTGTCAAATGTCATACAATCGTTAAAATAAAGTGCCCTTCTTGTAAAATAATAATGTGGAAATTATTTTATTATCATAATACAAAAATAAAAAGTAATTAATAGTTTCTAAACTCCAATACCTATTTGAAAAGTTTATATGCAAGTTTGTACTGACTTTTTGACATTTTAAGATAATAATAAGTATTTGTCGTATAAAGTAGTATACTATGCAACTCCTTTATAAACTTTTCTATACAGTTATCTAATTAAACACTTCCTCGCAAGCTCGCTCGGGCCTATTTAAAATTCGTGACTAAAATGGCGTTTATCAAACTAGATAAATAATTTACAATGATTTCTATGAATAATAATAATAATATTAATAATATTATTATAATAAATATTTCATGTAAAAAAATAATTTTTGCCTGTTAAATATGCTTGGTAATATATATATAATATATTTATATATTTTAATAATTACTAGAATTTATCTAAATTGAGAAATTGACCCACTAAAAGTTAATATTTTGTTTTCTTCTGTATATAGTAGTGGGAATCAATTTTTTAATGGTGTTGAATAAAACAATTTTTAAAAAGAAAGCATTTACGTCTTTTACGTCAAGTATGTTAATATACATATAGGCCTTTAAAATTTTAGGCCTTTAAAATTGTCGTTTTTCATGGGTGATAAGAAACGATTACCAACACCATTTTTAGGATAGATCATGCTCACCATAAAATCTTTGTCCAGACACGTTTATCCTTATTATTTCTTAACTTTACCCGGTGAGCGAAATTTAACTTCGCCCACGGGCTGTTAGTTAGCTTTAAGTTAAAATTAAAAAAAGTTTAACGTTAAAAATGCTTGACAGTGGTGAGATGGCAGATAAATTATTAAATAAAATTGGCTTTAAATTTCTAGCGGTAGTTAAATAAAATATTTTTTGCGACTATTGGTAAAAAGAGGAGATGACACTAGCGATGAATCTACTCTTTCTCTAACTAGTCGCATTATATACTTCATTTTAAAATACATAAATATTTAATATTAATAATGCAAATATTACTACCAATTTTATGGTAAATATTGTGATGAATTTCTACCTTTTTGGAAATGATATCCTGCGGTGCCGGTAAAAGGAATCCATTTTTTGAAGTATGTCCATATTAAAAAACTAAATAATATTTATGTCCTAAAAAATCGAACACATCACATTTAAAAGCTGATACAATATTCTTATGTGACAAAAATACGCGCAAAAATCTACAACCGTACCACTATTGGCATGGCATCGCCACAAAGAAGAAGCAAGCACCTCGATGGTAACTAAAAGAGCACGCGTAAAGAACTGACAGTTGAACGCACGTTCTGCAGGTTTTGCCAACATCTCCGGTTCACCACGCCTGCTAAAGCCGCTTCCGCATTTGGCCTACATGCAGGCAACAGCCCAGCTGACACTATTGCCAGGAAAACTTCTTTCACCCGGTGCAAAATCACAAAATGCTATCTCGAAGCCTGCGTTAACGGGATTATAACGCACTGTTCTTAGAATACAGCCATTCCACGTTACTCGGCAATTTTTGTAACTTCCGTAATAATAAACAAATGTGAATAAAAGACACCGTAATTAAATTAAATACTATTGCAATAGTTACTATTGCAAACATTTTTATTATGCTTAAGCATAATTAAGTTTTTACTCACAATTTTTGATTATTAAGAACTAGTCCGGTCAAATTAGACCAAAAAATAACAGTGAAGTTACATAAATTTACAACAGGCTGAAAATCAGTAAAATTGTTCAGAATATAATTATAAATAAAATTTTAAAGTTCCCCATCATTCCCCTGTATGGAAAAAATTTTATTCAAGGTCAAAGGTCAAAAAAATTAGTTTTTCGCGATTTTCAGCAAAACGGGAAGTTTTATCATAAAAATACCTTTGACAAAAATTATAGATCATAAAATTGTCCATAAAAAATGTATGGATACTTTTTTTCATACGAGCCACCGTTTCTGAGATATAACGATTCGAAAAGTTGTAAAAGTTGTAATCGTCATAATATACATGAGTACGTCACGTATTTACATCTCTGGAGTTATGGAGTTATATATGTTAAAATATTTTTCTTTCGGTCATTTTAACTTACACTTAAAATATAAAATATACCTACATAAGTTATAACTATAAGAATATCAAGTGAAATAAAACCCAGTCCCTTAAGGGACTGGGTATAAATTAATTAATTTATACTCCATCGAGACATCTGTGACAGATGACAGATGATCTGTCTCATGTTCAATTGTGTAACCTGCTATAGTTGGTGCTCGCTGCGGGTGGGAATCGCGCCGCGAACGCTCCACCTAAACTGGGTAGTAATTTTAAAGATGAATTTTATATTTCTCTCGTCTTCTGTCACCTTATATGTGTTATCTGTCAATTGTAATCTGTCTACTGTCATTAGTCACCTGTCATCTGTCAACTTGACATCTGTCACCTGTCATCTGTCACCTGCCTTCTGTCACCTGTCATTTATCCCTGTCATATGCCACCTGTCATATGCCACCTGTCATATGCCACCTGTCATATGCCACCTGTCATTTGCCACCTTATCGATTTGATTTCGGGGATTTAAGTTTTTTAAATACCCAACAAAAATTAAACGGGCTTCTGGCCGATTAGTTTTCATTCGATGAAGCTCATCTTTTAGTATGTCAAACTTTGGTCTTTTACCCGTCGATTCGTATATTTCGTTTGGCCAATTTCGAAAATTTCTCTCGCCCTAAAAACGTTTAAAAATTTTTCGAAAAAATATAAAAAGATCGCTGTTCGAAAAGTTTCCGGCGGATCCGGCCCGTTTGCAATATTTATTTTTTCCGTTATCTGTTAGTCTGTATATCCTTTTTTTTCTAAGCGACGTAGCTCTGAGGCCGTTGAAGGTGGACACTCGAAATTTACATCCTTTTTTCTGCCCACGAGACCTATCCGCGGACCAAATTTTTTCGGTGTTGAAAAGGCCCAAGTCCACTTTTTTTCGATTTTTCCGTCAAATTTTGCACGTTTTATTGTTTTCGCTTAACTTTCGAACGAGCGGAGATTTTTCTGCCAAACTCGAGGAAAAGATGCTTCGAGACAAGAAGTTATCACCAACGGCATTCGATTTCTTCTTTCTATATACGGAGCTCCTAAAAAAACTACCTGCTTTGATAAGTATCGATATGCATGTTTCGTTAAAAATACTAAAAGTAAAAAACAAGTTCAATTAGCTTGTCTTCCTCCAACCTCAGTTGCTGCTCATCAACATCTTTTTCGGGTATATAACCAAGTTCAAGTGTGGCTTGGTTATCAGACCCTGCAGACTGGGGTTGGAAGTTGGTCAACAACCCATTAGAACCAGTTCAAACTTTACTCCCACCTGCGCCGGAAAAACTGCTGAACACAATTTTTTGCAACTGCAAAAAGGGATGCAGTGCTAAATGTGGTTGCAAAAAAGTCGGACTGTTTTATTCTCTGGTATGTACGAATTGTCAAGGCCGGTCGTGCTCTAATGTTGAATCACCAACAGTGGAGGATTCATTTAATTCCAATGAGGTGACATGCGATACATCGCTACTGACGCAATTTACTTGTACCCAGGATGAAGATGAAGAAGAAGAAGAACAAGAAGAAGAAGAACAAGAACAAGAATAAGAATAAGAAGAAGAATTTAAATGTTACGAATCAGACGAATTAACTTCAGTCTTTTTTTTAAATTTACATCGCTTTTATCTTTTCCAATCATTGCTAATTTCCGTTATTTTGCAAAAGTTTCAAATTAAACAGGATCACAACTGACCCGTGGAATAGGCCTACTGGGGAAAACACGTTAAAAACCCGCTAAGTACACTACCTCATAGGTGGCGTGGAAATGTGTGCATATTATGACGATTATAACTTTTACAATTTTTCGAATTATTATATTTCAAAAACAGTGGCTCGTAGAAAAAAAAGTATTGATACATTTTTTATAGATAATTTTATGATCTACAATTTTTGTCTGGAGTATTTTTATGATAAAACTTACTGTTTTGCTGAAAATCGCGAAAAATAATTTTTTTGACCTTTGACCTTGAATAAAAAATTTTCCATACAGGGGAATTATGGGGAACTTTAAAATTTTATTTATAATTATATTCTGAACAATTTTACTGATTTTCAGCTTGTTGTAAATTTATGTACCTTCGAATGTCTAGTTTGACCGGACTAAACGCTACAAAAATTGCCGAGTAACGTGAAATGGTTGAATATCGCATTTATTTAATTGTAAACATACATATTTTTTTATCATTTCAAACAGTAATTGCCGAATATCGCATACGTTTTTTTTAGCATGTATGTTTACATAATATATTATATTAGAATGATAGATTTTGTGATAAAATTTATTAAAAAAACTTTCTTTTTATATTTTACATCGTGTTAAAATTCTTAATAATTGAACTCTTCGGGGGAAAAACTAAAAAAAGTGACAAATTTATGTCATCCATTAACATTCCTGCAATAATAAAATTGTTTCTCCATCTCTTTTATAACATTCTGCAACATATCGGCGGTTATCGTTTGACACATTTGTTCTTGTAAAACTTAAAGAGAAGCTGGCTGTGTTTTATAAATTTAAAACTTTAAATGGCCCCATAGAAAGAAGTCCAGAGAGGAAAGATCAGGGGACTTTGCAGGCCACTCAATAGGTCATCTTCGGCCAATCCAATGGTCTCTAGAATTGTCGTTTTGTGACAAGTTGTTATCTTTAGCAACCTCCCTTATTCTAGGATCAATATCTTCTTTAAGGAAAGTCAGATACATTGCCCCTAGTTAAATTGCCTTGTAAAAAAATGGTGCAATTATGTTATTGCCTAGAAGAATCTCTAAATAAATGTGGGCTTGAATCGCTCCACTTTAGACAATTATGTCAATTGACCAATCCATGTAAAAAAAGGAGCATTCATCTAAAAAGCAGATATTGTAAAGGGAATTAGGATTATACCGTTCACTTATTTCTTCTACAAATTGTAATCGTCGATCATAATCATTCTCATTAAGTTCGTGGAGCAATTGTATCTTGTAGGGGTAAAATTTGTGAACCTTTAAAATTCTCTTTAGGCTTGTTCGTGATATGTCGGAAACTTTGGACAATTGCATACTACTTAGTGTGTTCCAAATACTTGTTAAGTGCCCTATGACTGCGATGTGCATTTCTTCATTTCTAACGACACGAATGGAATTCTTTTTTGTTCTCCACTGTTCCAGTTTCCGAAAACTTTTCCATCAGTTTCCTGGTGTCTTTCATTAAATAATCGTGCTGTTTGTCTTGCACAGTCATTGTTTTTGAAATAAGTATTATTAAATTTCGTTAGAAGCTCTCGAACTTACTATAATAATCTTACTGATGATCGTGCGACAATATTTAGTAAATAAGGTTTGCAAAAACCACACTTTTTTCTTTAAACGTAAAAAGTCTGATGTTTTGCTGCTAATTACTTCATTCGATGGGCAAACCTAAATATTTGTCCCAAAAGTATCGCTTTTACTCCTACTAAAACAATAGTCTATTTCCAAGATTTTAACAAGGTTTCATATCAACGGGGATGATAGCACCGACTTCAAACTTAAAGAGTATAATCAAAAATAACTTCAAAATTAAATTTTGGGAGTAACTATCACTCACGCTTAGGGGTTGAGGAGTTGATATAATAAAAATAAATGTTATCCTTTAAATCAGAAATCGACAGGTGTGAGCGTTTTTTTAGTAACACCTGAGAAATCCCAAGTGAAAACTTTCCATTGACCCACCCTGTATATAACATTAAAATGAATATAAGTTTAATAAAAAGGGGCCAATATTAAAAAAGTCATCCAAATAAATAAAAAGTTACAATATCATCGGTTAAGGTAAGACTCTTCTTGGATATTACATCATAAATTGCGTAATTACTCTAATATTTTGATTTTAAATTTAAATTGCCAAGCGTTTATAGGTACTAAAAATATATAAATTAAATTAGTTTGCATTCGCTTTAACTATCAATTAAAAGTTACAAAATATAAGATCATACAAGTTTATGCAATACGCAATTTAAAATATACAATTAAAAAAAATACCTATATGTTAACATAGGTACATGGTAAAATAACCGTATTTTATTTCCCTGTTTATCTACTTCCGTTCAGGAAACAGATAAAATGCATTAGGATAGGTATGCCCCATTTACTTTTTTTAAATATTGCATTTTAAACTAGTTTTTATTAAACTTTTTAATATACATACCTATATTTATACCAAAATATATATTTATTGATAAGGCCAAGCCGTCGTACTTGGACCCAAAAATTTGTACTATACAGCTGTATAGTACAAATTTTTGGGTCCAAGTACGCCCTAGGGCCCTATAGTTTTAATATAGTTGGAATTTTTATTTATTCAGACATTACATGTCTTATGGATGCATTCTACGTAGGTATTTATTTTTATTATTAGGTATGGGGTGCTTGGCCCTCTAGGGTTACATATACCCTCAAATTTTGTTAAGAAAAAAAATTGACAACCAAAACATTTTTAATGCTTTTTTCCAAATTAATAAAAAAATAAACTAAAATATAATGTTTATATTATGTAAGGTCTCGTCCTAACACTTGAAGTGATAGGTTGGCTGCAGTCGTTAACGAGAGCCCTCCTAAGCAGTGTAAGCGATACAAGCGCAAGTACCAAAAACGAATCTAAGAATCCTGCAAGTTATCGGAGGCAAGTGAATCAGTAAAGCGGAAAACAAAAAATAAAAATTAAATAAACAAGAAGGAAATAAATAAATGGTGATGATAAGTTTGAAAAGTGCGGGTGGCCCCAGGTTAAGTCACAAAGTGCTATAACGTCGTAGAAGTTTGTGAGAGAGTGAGTGATTAAGGTTAGGTCACACCGATAAGCTGCCTGACCACCTGACTACATGTATGGTGACCATACTTTGGTCACCACAATCGGCGATTTCCAAGGAACGCGGACTGTCCGCTATAGGGATAGAAAAATAGAATTCAATCCTAATTAGTCCAGCCAAGTAATTTTCCTAATTGCATGACCTAATAACAGTACCAATTCGATTTTAATCTATAAACTAAAAATGTCATATGACATTTTTGGTAATAAAATTGCGAAGTTTGTTTTCTGAAGCCAGATATCTGGCTTCAGAAAACAAACAGGTCCATACACTGAGACAAGTAAACTATTTCAAGTTTTAATTATTAACTGAACAGTTTTTGCACATTCAATACGACCAATGCGCATAATTGTTTATTTAAAAGTCTCGAAATGTTACCTACAGTCTCTACATTAAACTCGTACAGTTTTTGAATATACATTTTTATTTATTTTACTTCAAAAATGTACAAAGATTTTAATTAATGCAGTTCAGACCGTAAATTAATGAAAAAACTCTAATATGAGCACTCTTGTATGACAACCTATGATTGTTTGTTTAAGATTTATTTTTATTTGTTTCAAAAACATAATTTTTAAGACGAAGGAGCACAATGGAACTTAAAAATATGTTTGCATAACTATTTTCGTCTTCCTCAATTTTTTGTTTATATTGGCTTTGAGTGGATCCATCACATCCTCACTTATATATGAGAACCAAATCTGTGTCTGGATGCATTGCTTGAGAACTGGTTTCAAATATTTACACAATCGCGATGTTGTGTGATCCACTAAATCTTGGAGCTTCACGTCTGCAACTGCCTTCTCGACGCTTTTTGGTCTGTAACAATCTTGTTTAGCCATCTGTACGTAGGTATAGCAGGACGTATATGCTTAAAGCACCTTCTTGTCTGTGTTTCTTCGAGAAACTTTCTTGGTAGTCGTGATTTTGGTTGATCCTGGTTGGACTTTTGGTAAAATCATTGCAAAATTTTGTAGTTTTGATAAATAAAAGGTTTTTAACAAACATTTACCTTGTAAAGTAAGTGTAAGTAAAAAACATAAATTTGTACAAAGAAAAAAACACGGCTTAAACTGTTACCAAAAAACTACGAAACGTTTTTCAGATGTTTACCACCTTCATCTAATGAAGAGTGATAGTATCATCAAAATAATAATTAATATGATTGCTTTGACTTCTTAGAATGCACTAGAGTAAATTTTCGTTTAATGCTTTAATTAGTTTCTCAAATACACCACTATCTAAAATTAGGAGACTTTCCTCTACGATTGGATATAATAATATATACAAGGGTATGTATACATACGATTTAATAAAATGCGATATATACCTTTGTATATAATTATATATAATTATATCCAATTATATAAGGATATATACAAACTTTGTATATAAACGTACGGTAAAGAATTTATGAAAGTATACAAGTATATCCAATCATTTTAATTGTGCCGACTGGATAATATAAAATGCATACAAATATTTGTTATACATTGAATTATTTATTTAAATGATTACATCTATGTAAATACATTTGAATCACTTGGTAGCATCTTTCAAATAAGCAATTAAGTTTTTCCTATCTTCTGGCTTTTTAAGACCTGCAAACACCATCTTCGTTCCTGGTATAAATTTCTTTGGATCAGTTAAGTAAACATCTAAGTTGCTTTCATCCCAAACTACACCTTTATTTCTATTGGCATCGGTAAAAGTAAATCCTGCTGTGGTACCACTTTTCCTTCCAAACAATCCATTTAAATTTGGCCCCACTTTGTGTTTATTGCCTTTTTCTGTTGTATGGCATTGGGCACAAGCCCTTTGAAATATCTTTTTACCTTTATCAGTATCACCCATGTGATCTTTTTGTACGATAATTTAAACGAAATGTCAAAGTGACATTAATTAGTTACCTGGTTAATAGATAAAAAAGTACAATGTTATCATATAATATATTATAAGGTATAATATAATATAATATATTATAAGGTATAATAAAAATAAATCGTTAATTATAAGTATACTTATTGTGAATGATAATTTTACCTACCTCACAATCACACAAAAATGAATAAAAGTAAGTTTTAATAATTAGGTAAACTTACTTACTTTGTCCTATGGTATTGACTTTTTTAATTGTCGATTTTAAATATTACCAGCCTTAAAATTTGACAATTAAATGCCCGAGTAATTTTTTTTTAATATGGGGGTACCATGGCCATTTCACATTATTTTGCGCGATTTTTCATCATTAAAATGCCAAATTAAATAGTTTAAGGAACTTAACTATGGCTATTTTTTTAATAACCCCGCCACAAAAAAAAAGTTAAGAGTGCAAAGACTGCCACATTATTATTATGAGATTCTATTCGTTGTGATGAATCTAAAGACCTGAAAGGACTGCTTTCTTGAGATTGGCTCTTGATTTTATTTTATTTTTGTAATTAAAAAGTTCTTCGATTTGTGAAAATATAGAAATTTAAACACTATAGGTTTCCTTAACAATGAGATTGTCTTTATAATTCCAACAATATTTTTTAGTTTAATTAACGGTTTTATGTTGAAATAATGGTGGCCACAAAAGGGACCATATTTTTTTGAAAATATCCATTTCTGGCCAGAAATGGGCAATTATTTTCCATTTTTGGATATATAACAATTATTGAAAGTTTCTCTCGTATGTTAACATGTTATGTCCTACCTATACGTTTTATACGTTTATAGTAAAAAATAGTAACTGTCTAAATTCTGAATAGGTAAATTGCAATTGACAAAATTTTCTTATAGGTACTGCAAAATGGCTAACCAAAAGTCTGGTGAAAAAAGAACTCCAAAGTCAAACCGGTAGAACCCTATTTAACTACAGTGCTGATGGAGTCAAGAGAGCCTTAGAAGGTAGTAAATCTGGAATTTCGGTACCAAAGGCTAGCAAAACTTTTAATGTGCTAAGAACAACTCTAAGACATAAATTAAATGGAAGTGCTCCCGAAAGGTAGGTCCTGCATGCGTTCTGGGGAACGAAATTGAAGATGTACAATGTACATTGCAATTGGCTGAAGAATTCACCTCAAATGGGTTTTCCCATTAACAGGGATGGTCTATTACATTCCGTCCAACAAATATTACAAGAGACTAACCAAGTAACTCCTTTCAAGAATCAATTGCCGACTGACAAATGGTTTCGGTTGTTTTTAAAAAGGCATCCCGATTTGTCCGTTAAACAGGCAGAATATAGTAATAAATCCCGTGCCAATATTACACCCGAGAAAATTCGGAACTGGTTGATGCCGCTATTCTACATGTTTGCCATCGGGTCGTTTGAGCCTTCTCTTATACTTTTTAAATATGAGCAGGTAGTCTGCTAGCTACATAAAAACTGCACCACCTGGTTGGTAAATAGGTAAATCGAAAAATGGATGGATGATGGCAAAAACGTTTTAGGAATATTTTGCCAACGTTTTTTAACCCTTTTCATCAAATTTAGTCCGTAACATCAGTCATATTTGGAATCAAAAATAGAACCCAGTGCTCTTACAGATTTCAGAGCGTCTGGAAAAACCTGTACCAAATACAGCAACCCAAACACAGAATTACTAGTAGATGTATGGATGCAATTTAAATTGGACAATCCACCTTAAGATCTTTAGGGAAGAGCTCAAACGATTTCAACTACGCAACATTATTTGATTAAATGATCAAAATTACTTGTTAAATATACTTGAAAATCAGAGCGATGGCCACCTTAATTTGGACATTAATGCAACTTCGACTGTCGACATTAAAGCTTCAGAGAAAATTAAAGACCAGGTCGGGCAACTGCTAAATCAAATTTTTGAAGCCCAGACAACGGAGGCAACTTTAACTGACCACAATCAAAATAGGGACAATGATTGCATAACGTCGAATATTGTTGGAACCAAAGCTTCTGAACAACTTTTAACTGTTATTTAACAAGAATAGGGACAACCTAGACCATGCAAGACCAAACGATACAACAATCAATAAATATCAAAGTAATTCGGGATATCAGAGACCTAATGACAATGAAAATGGGAAGAAAAAACACAAGAAGAATATTATCCTAAAAACATATTGGGATATCCCTCAGAAAAAATAAATATAATACAAAAAAGCGGAACCGAGAAATCTTTCCAAGTATTATAACATGATAATTTATCATTGATAAATGGATAGCTATTGCCACGGAATATAAAAGAAATTAATTATTAAAGCAAAAAGAAGAGCGGAAAAACCCAAAACGCTAAAAAAATACTACGTAACAAACTATTTTCGTGGCCTAATAGTTCAGGTGAAGGACGGCAATACATTTTTAATTTCCACAATGGGGAAGAGGGGACCATATTATTGGAGGTAGACGAATTGGTCTACAAGTTTAAGGAAATCCAAGAAACGATTAAACCCCCGGTTAAAAAAACTCTCGAAGCTTTATTGACGGATATACCATTTA
The DNA here is from genome assembly GCA_921294245.1 of Brassicogethes aeneus. NCBI lineage: Eukaryota > Metazoa > Arthropoda > Insecta > Coleoptera > Nitidulidae > Brassicogethes > Brassicogethes aeneus. The sequence goes on along the minus strand of OV121132.1, from coordinate 50,906,577 downwards.
CAATTTACAATAAATTTAATAATAGTATATTAAAACAAATTTTTTAACTTGTTTTTAAACATGACAAGAAAACAATTAAAACAATCTAAATCCAATTTATTTACATCAGAGCAATTTGCAATGAGCAATGATTTTTTATGTAAAATAAATTTGCTTGAAAATTCATCTGCATCAAAAGGTCATGGCAATTTATACAATTGTTTAATAATTTATAAAGAAATACTATTCCAAATTTTGTTCTTCGTTTACTTAGTAAATCTAAATTTATAACACTTCTAACCATATCCAAAGCATATGTACATTTCAGTTTCCATTATTCAGTTTGTAAGCACAATAGCGTAAAAATTTCGAGTTGTTTACTATAATTAAAATAAAATGGTGACCAAACCACACAACATACTACAGACGAATGACATATATACATTGGAAATCTTTAAGAGTAATTTTTAAAAATCCTAACATTTTTAAAGACATTTTTACAATCAAATTAATGTGATTATCAAATCTTTTATATAACTGAAAATGATATTAAGCTTTTAATTCTATAAAAACGAATACTTCTACATTTATTAATATTTTTATAAGGTAATGTATTGTATTGTATATCACAGCAATCGTTTAAAGATTTCATATTTTTATACAATTTTAAGTCATCCGCAAACAACAAAATTTTACAATTTTTAATACACTCCCAATGTCATTAATAAATAAATTATTGATTCTGTATCAAAACAGTTTGAGTTCTCGAGTTTAAATAACTTTTGAACCAAAGATAAAATTTACCTATGCCTTAATTTTTGCTAAAAGTATGGTAAGGTTAACAGTATCAAATGCCTAAGAAAAATCAGTGTAGATAGCATCTATCTGGCTTCGATTCTCCAAGGCATTCAATAAGTCTTGGCACTAAAAGGTTTGTTAAAGTGGACCTTCCTTTACTAAATCCGTGTTGTTTATCAACTAAAATATTTTTAAACAGAGGTGATATTTTTGTTGTCATAATTTTTTCCATTATTTTGTAAATTTGTGAAATTTTTAATATTGGTCTATAGTTAGCAATATCACTTTTGTCACCATTTTTAAATAATGGAATCACAAAACTCTCCTTCCACTTATCAGGAAACTAACAATTATTTAACTATAAATTAAATATTTTTGTTAAATGCTTGACCAAGGAAAATCTACAATTTTTTAAAACTAAAGGAGGAACACCATCAGGTCCTGTACCCTTATCAACACATAGCATACACAATTCTTTAGGGTCTTTCCATTTCAAAACGATCGGTACGCGCAGGTCATGATTTTTTTTTGTACTAAACTTTAATATGTTGTTTTTTGGTCGAAATAATGATAAAGGTATTTTTTTGTTTGGCAAAAATAGTCCTTCGGAGGGGACTTTATAAGCACTCAGTTGGCTTTTGGGACTTCTTAGGAAGTAAGGGTGGAACTAAAAGATCACTTTTGTATTTATACCTCAAAAATCTACGCATTAAAAAAGTCTTGACCTTAGTTAAATATTAAACAAGGGGAATTTTCGAGTATTAAGTAAATATATTACCTGCCTCTTAAGTCTAGCAATCAGTTACAAAGATTAATGATATGTACAACTTTAATAAAAAAGAATGCGTTATTCAGTATTTTTTGCATCTGCAATTATAAGCGTAGAACAACTTACATGGAATCTTTAAGTATGGTACGGGAGCAATTAATGAATTCTTGTTATTTTTAGGTTTTATATATTTAACAAGTCACTTCTTCTTCTTCTTCTTCTACAAGAGGGCTTATGCCCTTATGGTCCTGGACAACAGTCCTTATTAACCAGGTACTAGTATTTTAACCGTGCCTATATAATTATCTTCTTCTTTTGAATTATAATACTTGTTTTCTTCATGTATATCTTCTTTGGATAATACTGCTTGTTTTCTTCATGTATATCTTCTTTGAGTATCAAGGTTAGACAGACACAAACACAGGTTTTCGGTAAAGACTGGAAAAAAGGATTAACCCACATATCATAATTTAATGTTACATGATTTTATAAATTTAAAAAGCAACATAAAGGTGTCCTGCAATGGACAAGCAACTACAGCGTTAATGGATAATGGCAGGGGGTGGCCCAGTAAAATAAGGTTCTTAATTAGCTCATTTATTTCATCTTTAAATAATCTACAACTGAAAAATATATGGTTTAAGTTCCCGTGTGTCCCACATGAACACAATGGATCGTCTTTAACTCCTATTTTAAATAAGTGCTCAGGTGAACAACAATGTCCAAATCTAATTCTACATATGGTGGAAATAAATTCCCTACTACTATATTTTATCTCTGCAAACCATGGAATTTTCCACTGTTTATTTCTCAATAAAGCATACTTACGGCCCCTCTTGAGCCAAGAAACTTGCCAAAAACTCAACCAATCATCTTTTAACTTTTTGTTTGACAAGGCCAACAAATCTTCTGATGGTATTTTTATTTCTTTTTTCACAGTTAAGTTAGACCCTTCCTTTGCCAACTTATCTGCATACTCATTTCCCAATATTCCAACATGTCCAGGAATCCAAGTTGAACACTCCCTCCATTGCCTATGACATCATAGTAAAGGCTTCGAATTCCCAAAACAATATTACTGGTTCTACTAATGATTTGACTATTATCAATTTTTAGGAGTGAGCTATATGAATCAGTGAAAATTATAGCTTTTTTTATGCCCCGCCTTTTTACTGCAGCCAAGGCAAAATAAATTGCATATAATTCTGCTGTGAAGATTGTAGCATAATTAAAAATCCTCACAGTCTTCTCAAATTTTACATCAGGGATATATAAACTAAACGATGTAGACACTTGCGGATACACTGATCCATCAGTGTATATGTGTGAAAATTCAGGCCATTTCTTTTCTACCAGATTCCTAAAAACCACCTTAGCGGCAATAGGACACTTTTTATCAATACCCACATTATATGTTATAGGAATGCGAACAAATTGTTTAACCAGGTCTACCTTAAATATGGGGGGAACTTGATTCACTATCATCACGTCTCTAAAAGATGCAAACCTTAAATAGGAATTAAGTAGGAAAATATCCGCAGAATATAGGTCTCTTTTGGAAGATGACTCCACTAAGACTTTCATTACCTCCAACTTGCTTATAATCATGGAATCTCTTAAGGACAAGGATTTAAGTATATATTTATCCGCAAGCCATTGTCTTCTAAGATGAAGAGGGGGGTCCCCGGCTTCTATTTGTAGCGAATTAGTAGGTGTCGACCTCATTGCTCCCAGGCAGATCCTTAGAGCACCATATTGAACCCTATCAAGCATATGTTGCACATATTTCGGCATCAAACCAAAAACTGCGGAACAGTAATCTAATCGAGATCTTATTAAGCCTCTGTACACCAATATAAGTGTTTTAGGGTCACCTCCCCACCGCACCCTAGTTAGACTTTTAAGCATATTTACCAATCTGAAACATCTATTGTATATTTGGGTGACATGCATTTTCCAATTTAAACGTCTATCAAATGTAACCCCTAAGAACTTGAAGTTATCCACTAAATCTATCATAGCGTTTCCAATTTTTAATCGCGGGTCATGGCAAGAAGACTTAGGAAATAGGATGGATTTACATTTGTCAGCTCTCAAAAACAATCCCCTATCCTGGAGCCATTGAGATACTGAGTATAATGAAGAATTTAGTCTCACCTCCAGTAATTTGGAATCTTTATGGGAAGAATACATTACAATATCGTCTGCATACTGCAAAATGTTCACACCTATGCCGACCGCATCCAAAATAGCCCTAGTGTAGACACTAAAAAGCAAGGGACTTAAAACACTTCCCTGAGGGAGGCCTTTATAGGATGTTCTACATAACTTTACTCCCAATGAAGTATTCACTTCTACATTTTGTTAAATTATAGATTATTTCAATCCAGTTTTTAGGAAGACCTATTTCTTTAAGGAAGTGACTAAGAATTTCCGGAATAACGTTATCATATGCTGATGCAATGTCCAAAAACACTGCCAGAGTTTTTTTTTCCACTAATGAAGCCATTGACTATGTCGAGATATAAGATTGATACATTGTCAATAACTCCTCTTCCCTTTCTAAAACCGAATTGGAAAGGAGGAAGAAAATTCTTATTCTCTATCCACCATTCCATCCGTCTCTTAAGAAGATGTTCAAAAACCTTACGAATACAGGAAGATAAGGCAATTGGTCTATAAGTGAGATGGGATTGAGGATCCTTGCCCGGTTTAAGTATGGGTACAATTGTAAAGTTTAACCAGTCATCTGGGACTTGCCCGTTTCCAAGTAAAATACTATTAAAAAATTCCAGAAGATTCTTTTTTAAATTTTCTGGAAGATGTTTTATCATACTAAACGAAATTTCATCCGGGCCCGGGGCTGAATCTTTAAGATTATTTAACACGTTTAATAGTTCCTCCCAACTATACGGTAAATTAAAAAAATCCCCTGATCCAAGATAGTTGATCTCAGAAAATTTTGGTATATATGGACATAATGGGGGAGCTAATGCATCCAGAAACTTAGGTTTCCAAGAATCATCAGAGTTAGTAAAAAGGATTCCTCTGTTGAAGGCCTTGCCATAACATTTGACTGTTCTCCACACTTCTGATACATCATTATCCCTATTTAAGCTTGAAGCAAACTGAATGAACGAGGATTTTGTTTTATTTTTAAGATTTAATTTTACTTTTGCAATTACCCTTTTGGCATTAATAAATGATGTCAATAATCCGTCCTTATAAAACTGCTTTACGATTGCTGCCCTCTGAATGATCCAAGCAGAACACTCCCTGTCCCACCATGGACAGAATTTTTTTGAATAGCAAATTTTTTTTACTGGAATATTTTTGTTACCTGCTAACCTTAATTTTTTTGTAAATTTAGTATAAAAATCCTCATTCAGAGTCAGTGGAGGAGAACAGTCAAGTTCACGCACATATCCTTCCCAATCAGCCAATTTAAAGTTCTTTTTTTTGACAGTACTACATATGTTTTTTACCTTAGGCCCAGCCCTACCTATCTCTGCATAGATCACCAGTGGAAAATGGTCACTTCCAAAGGTATCCTCTAGGGTAGTTTCCTTTACCAAACAAGCTATATTCGATGAGCACAACGCCAAGTCAATAACACTTTGACCCCGTCTATTAAAAAAGGTGGGATTGCCATCGTTAAATAGTACAATATCATTCTGTTCAATAAAGTCTCTCAGCAACTTGCCGTTCTTGTTAGAGATATAACTGTTCCATGCCTGGTTGTGACAGTTAAAATCTCCCACCCTTATAAATCTTTGTCCCAAACTAATTAAAATTTTCTCCAACAACAACCTTTTGTTAATATTAGCATTCGGAGGAATGTATATCGATCCAACACGAAAGTCCTTTATCTGTATAATTACAGATTGAACCCTTTCGAAATCTGTTATATTAATTGAAATCTGTTTAAAAATAATATTGCACTTAATTAACAAAGCAGCTCCACCTTTGCCATCCTCTCTATTATGCAAAACGACATTATATCCACGACTATTTCCCTCGTCTTAATTTCCACCAATCACAAATGCGCAATTTTGAATTACAAATGGTTTCTAGGTGAAAAAACTGTGTGACAGCACCTGTCAGCAGTTTATTCGAGTTTACCCGCGGCAAAACTTGACAGCTGTTGTCACCAAAAATTGCAATTTATATTTTAATTGTTAACTGTTACTCATGAAATAGTCTTGTCAAATACCATTCGGGCATCTAATTTTTCCTGTGAAAAAAATCGAAAAAACACAATGCTAAGTAATATTTTTTAACAAAATGCATTCGTGCAGGTGCAAAAATCCTCCTCTTCGACTCGGATTTTTGTTGCCACCAGCACTCATGCTTTTTGTTAAAATATTACTTAGCAACGTGTTTTTTCGATTCTTTTCGGAAAAATTAGATGCCCTTATGATATTACTTACGAATATGAATTGAATAATGTGGTCTAACCCAAGTCTCTGAAAGGGAAACAATATCTGGGTCATGTACTGAAATAATATTTAGTAAATCCGACTTATTCGCATACAAACTATGAATGTTCCAATGTAGGATTTTCAGCGCACCGGTGAAAATGATGCAGATGTATTAGGCACCTCCAGACCTGAGAAGTCAATTTTTAAAAATTGTTTAACTAATTCAATAATTAAAGATGGTTTACTATTAAACATTTCAATAAATAGCTGAGTGAAATTTTCATTTGACATACTTTTTTGGCTGGGTAGACTGCCATTATTAGAGGACATAATAAGTTTTTTATTAGGGGCTTCATTTATCCTACCGTTAGAATTTATTAACATTTCATTGTCATGAAAAATTGTTCTTTTTACTGCCCTAAGCGGAGTACGTTGTACGATTTTTGTGAAATTAAAATTCTTTTTTGTATTAATAGGCTCCTCGTATAAGGAAGCACCAGGTAAATTTGGGAATGCAGCTAGAGAAGAACTAACGATGTTTTACATCCCTCCCAAAGAGACCCTTCCTGGGATCTTTTGAGAGGCCTCATAAAAGGATAAATTGTAATTTGCCATTATTTCCTTAATCCTTTTTTGCCTATTAAATTCCGGACAACCACGATTTTTAAATGTTGTACCAACTTCTGTGGCAGAATGCTTACCCTTACAAAATACACATGAAGTCACACAATCCTCATGATCCTTCTCTGCATTATCCCCACATCTACTACAACGAGACTTACCTCTACACTGGCTTAATGTATGCCCATACCTAAGGCATTTGAAACATTGGATCACTGGATCCACATATTTCTCCGCTGGTAAAGAAAACATAAATATTTCTAACTTGTCGGGAACCACCTTACCCCTTGAAGTAAAAACAATTAAAGGAGTATTAACTAATGTACTTTGCCTCTAATATTGATAATTTCCCTTGATCTTCCCATAACCTTAAGGTTACTTATAATTTCCTCCTCACTTATATCTATATCAACATTTCTAATAAGCCCCTTACATGTAATTAAGTGCCTAGGAATAAAAGCCTTAAAATTATTCATCTGCAAAAAAATTTTATTATCCAGAAACTGTTAGCCTTATCATATTTTTTCCCCTTTTAGCAATTTTAAAAATATCCAAGTTCTCTTGTTTTGAAAAAATTTGACCCATTTTAAAATAGTTTAAGCTCTCATTGTTACTTTCTACATTTACAATGAACGGACCTGTATCATATAAATCATATTTTAGATCGTCAAGTTTTTGTTTAGTTTCTTGCCTCTTTTTTTCCGATGCTTTACCTCTGTCACTCTTTAAAACCGCATTATTGGAAAATTCCATGGGTTCACAAACCTTAACATTAGAGAGAATATTTATCTTACCCTTAGGTAAATCAATTTTTTCACCATTATGAGAGATAAAAAAACCGTTTTGAACCGCCGCATTTAATTCTGTTTATTTATCTTTTGACATATTTAGTTGTGAAAAAAATTCATTATCGAGGTTATATCTCGCATCTTCACATAATCTAACCAAGATATGGGCAGCCTCCTTCGCGGAAGGCGATCCCATCAAGGCATCATTAACAAAATTTACATCCCCACCAACTGAGCCACCCCCCAGATCATCCGGGGAATTGGGATTAAACATGGTCCTCGAAGTGAGGTTAACTACTTCTATTGGTTATTAAATGATATGCAAGCGAAATTAAAATGAAATGGAAAAGGAAATAAAAACTTACGGATGAAGGAAAATCTTCTATACTTCGAATTTGCTTATCAGCTAGCGCTTGTATTTTCAACGACCTGTCTCTTCAAAGGCACGGTTGCGAATCCTTAACAAGTAACAACTTGACACAGTCAATGGAATGAGGTTATGACACAACAATCCGTCAAACAATAATTTTATAAGGATCATGGCAATCTTGGTTTAGTAGTACTAAACTGCACTTATGTACTAAATCTTCCCCACCAAAACCAATCCCTTGTCTATGCAGCATAGACTATGCTCATGTATTTCGCCTTGAAAATTTGATTTTAAACAAAATAATTCACCAAGTTTTTTCACTTAAAACGATTATACCACAATGAACTTTAAATTTAAATCTTATTTGTTTGCTATTACACATAAAACTTACTTTAAAAATAAAATTTATTTAGCAGCACGCGATCGTTAGGAAAAAAAATATAATTTGAAAAAAAAAATCATATCTTCTTAACGAAAAGTTTTGGCTAACAGTCCCTTAGCCAAAATGCAGTTTGGACTGTCTACTTTTTGATAAAAAAAAAATAAAAAACACGCTTTTTGAAAAATTTAATTTTGAAAAAATTCCGTAGTTTATGTTTTTTATCGTATAAAAAAATTATCAAAATGAATTTAATTTTTTTACTATTAATGGAAAGCGTTTATAAGTACAAGCATTTTGCAAGTTCAATTGTCAAAATCGGTCAAATTTTGAACAAGTTATACGCATTTAAAAAAAAAGCTTTTTCGGTCAACGGAAAAAATCGATTTTTACCGCAAAAAATAAATCGCCAAAAATCAACAACAAACATTTTTTTTCGCCAAACAAAAAAATACGTGTCTCATAATTTCGACCAAAAAACAACATATTTAAGTTTCAAAGTAAAGAAAATCATGACCTGCGCGTACCGGTCGTTTTGAAATGGAAATTCCCTTTAAATAAACATTCAGAAAGAGAACAGTAACTTAAATTTACGGTATAGTATACCGGGTATACCGCGGTATTTGTATATATATATATATATATATATATATATACACTGTATATATATTATACAGCGTGTATCAGCCAAATGGAATAAATTCGATAATAAGTAAATGGGGGCATGTTCCTAAAAATGCTCGGACACGTCGATTAGTATTTTTAGTTGCGCACTTTTTTCAACAAAATCTTTTTGTTCAGGGTGTCTCATATATCAGTGGCCAATACCAACTTTCAAATTTCAAATGGAACACCCTGTATTTTATTTAATTTTTGGATTCTTCAGAAAATTATAGACATATTTCATGTACAATGTCCTATACCTATCTTCAAGTGTTTCGGAAATATTAAAAAATTAACGTTAAAGAACGATTATTATAATTATTTGATTACACACTCAATATTTATTTCCCATTTAGGTTTTAATAAGCAATAGTTATTTGTTTTATGCAAGTTTTTAAGTTGCCCACGAGGCCGTTAGGCCGAGTGTGCATTAACACGAGCTTGAAGAAAGCTTTTCTCACAAGTATAACAGAATGTTTTTTCTGCGACCCTTTTATTTTTTATTATTTTTAAATACAAAACAAAATAACCTAAAAACTTTTTTGACAGCTGAATGCCAAACGATGCTTTCCGGTTCTTTTCACACAGACCTGTCAGTTTTCACACAGAAATGTCACTTTGCGATGCCATCATGAAAAGTGACTTTTACATAGTGGTCGTAGAAAAAAACCATTTCAGTGGACCTGATATGAAATAAAAAAGCTATAAATAGTTTTGTGTTTGAATTTCGTTAACTGCACATCAGAAAAATGGTTCATTTAATTGAAATGCACAAAATAACAATTCTACAGATGATTGGTTATGGAGATAGAACACGGACACAAATGGAAGTTGTTCGCTTATTTCAAGAAAAAATTTCAAATTTACCTCCTATATTCCAAGGGACAATGAGTAAAATATAAAATAAGTTCGCGAGCTTGGACATGTAAAGCAGATGAAAAAAATAGCTGCAAAAGTCATAAGTGATGATACCAAGTTGGATATTATGCTTGAGTTTGAGGAAAACCCACATACTTCTAGTCGAAAAGCAGCCCCAATGTTCGATGTTAGCCATTCATCAATTCTTAGAACTTTAAAAGAAAATAAAATGCATCCCTATAAAATAATACCAACTCAGGAGCTCATGGAAGACGATTTTGATAGGAGAACGTATTTTTGTGAAGAAATGATGGCAATGTTAGATAACAATGTGATCCAATTACAACATGTTTTGTATTCTGATGAGTCCACCTTTACACTTCACGGTCAAGTTAATCGTCAAAATTGCCGCTATTGGTCTAAGGAAAATCCTCACTTGATGAGAGAAGAACATACACAATATCCTGAGAAGGTTAATGTTTGGGCAGGAATTGTTAGAGATAATATCATAGGTCCCTTTTTTATTGATGGCAATTTAAATGGCAATAATTATTTAGCACTTCTCCAAAATAATGTCGTGCCTACTGTAACTTATATCCTGATCCAGCATACCCACAAGTTCCAGCGAATATGATTTGGTTTCAGCAAGATGGAGCACCGCCCCATTATGAAATCAATGTATGGCAGTACCTCAACCAAATATTTCCAAATCGGTGGATAGGGAGAAGAGGATCGATGGAATGGCCAGCACGATCCCCTGATCTGACGCCATTAGACTTCTTACTATGGGGATATGTCAAAAGTATTGTATACAAAACCAAACCCCTCGAGTTAGCTGACTTAAGAATACGAATAACGCTGGCGATTAGATCGGTCACACCTCAGATGTTGAGTAACGTTAGAAGTAATTTCTATTTAAGATTAGGATGTTGCCAAGTCGTTCTCGGCGAGCATTTTGAACATCTCCTACATTGACAATTGTTCTTTTTTGTTGTTTAAAATATCAAAAAATAAACAGTATAACTTATTCGTTTTTCAGTGTTGTAGCGATTTTATGTAATTAAATAATTATAATTATGATAATTATCGTTTTTTAATGTTAATTTTTCAATATTTCCAAAACAGTTGAAGATAGGTATAGGACATTGTACATGAAATATGTCTATAATTTTCTAAAGAATCCAAAAATTTAATAAAATATAGGGTGTTCCATTTGAAATTTGAAAGTTGGTATTGGCCACTGATATATGAGACACCCTGTACAAAAAGATTTTGTTGAAAAAAGTGCGCAACTAAAAATACTAATCGACGTGTCCGAGCATTTTTAGGAACATGCCCCCATTTATGTATTATCGAATTTATTCCATTTGGCTGATACACACTGTATATTATATACATTATATTGTATATATATATTATAATAAAAAGAGGGTACCGATTTATCAGTATAAACAGAACTAAAGCAATCTGCAAAAAAATAGCTATCTGTATGGGATTATCAGTCTCAAAATTATTATATTTCATTCTACTTGGAATTGAATTGTTAGATTGTTTATTATTTATATAATTCCAAAACAATTTGGGGTTACAATTTATATTATACTCATTTAAATTTATATAATTTCTATAACACATATTAGTTACGTCTTTGCATTGACTTTTCAATTGACTAAACTCTATAAAGTTACTGTGACTAGGAGTTTGCTTAACTTTCCATGGGCAATCTTTTTTTAACTATTAAATCTTTTAGTTTCCGACTAAACCATAAGGGGTATTTGGGATTAAAAGCTTTTTTACAGGCACATACAAACTAAACATATATTCTAAAACTATTCTAAATCTAAATCTAATTTATTTACAACAGAGCAAATTCTATAGATTGGCATATATTGGCCAAATTGGGACCTATGATTTTTAATGTAAAATAAATTTGCTTGCCTGGTGTTTCTTAATCGCACATAAATAATTTATAAAGAAATACTATTCCAATTTATATTATACTCATTTAAGTTTATATAATTTCTATAACACATGTTAGTTACATGATGTAACTAACATGTGTTATAGAAATTATATAAATTTAAATGAGTATAATATAAATTGAATAATAATAATAATAATAATAATTGAAAAGTCAATGCAAAGATGTAACTTACATCTTTGCATTGACTTTTCAATTGACAAAACTCATAAAGTTACTGTGACTAGAAGTTTGCTTATACTTTCTATGGGCAATCTATTTTTTACTATTAAATCTGTTAGTTTCCGAATAAACCATATTTGGGATTAAAAGCCTTTTTTTTCGGCGCATACAAACTAAACATATATTCTAAAACTTCATAAAAAGAATTTATACATATATTTACATTATGACTAGAAAAAATAGGGTCCCAATTTATTATGCTAGGGAATTAAAGTCAGAATTTTTAATATCTAAGTAAAAATGATGAAATTTTAGGTCCCTTTTATCTTTGGATAGTCATTTGAAAAAGCAAGGTCTAATATTTTGTTATATTTGTATATATTTTTTATAGAATTATTCCATAATAGTTGCAATAAGCAAAACAATTTAAAACAATAATGGAATGGATCCGAACCATGAAATACCATGGTATCCCAAAATTTAACAGCCAATTCTTATATAAAATTCTCCCCTGAATCTAAAATGTCGTCAAAATTTAAAAAAGTAGAACAGTTTTTGAGATATAGTCAATTTTCCATTTAATATGGAATTGACTATATCTTAAAAACTGCTCCACCTTCATAATTTTTGACGGTATTTTCGGATTCAGGGGACAATTTTACATAATAATTGGCTGTTAAATTTTGGGATACCACGGTATTTCATGGTTAACCATGGCACAAGTGAAAAAGCAGCCACTAATAACACAGGTATACAAGGTTTTGTACACAGGCAACTTAAAGGTGATTTTAGGGTAATAACATGCGCTGATCACGAATCTGATATCCGTTTTTCTGGATCAGGTCAAGTTTTTCAAATATACGATAATGGTATTTTTTGTTATTTTATTAGAAAATTGACTATTTTAAATTAAAGTGCAGTAGAACTGCGTTTTTTATAATTGTATGGGTTTGTTTCACGTATAAGTGACCAACAATAATCGCTTAACATCCCCTCTTCCCAAAAACCTTGGTAGTTTTTTTCAATTTTTTGCAAATCTTGATGTAAGCGCTCTCCTTGCTCGTCTCTAACATCGCCTAGGTTCTCCGGGAAAAAATCCAGATGGGAATCCAAAAAATAAATTTTAAGCGACATGCGAACACTCATTTTAAAATAATTGTCCAAAAGATCTGCGACAATTGCCTTGTAGTCTTTACTTTTTCTGTTTCCAAGGAAATTACAAACGACGCTCTTAAATGAGGCCCATGCTGCTGCTTCAGTAGAGATAAACATTTGGTGAAGTCATCATTAATCAATTTTCTTATATCTGGTCCGACAAAACTTCCTTCTTTGATTTTCGCGTAAGAAATTTTGGGGTACAGTTTAATAAGATATTGAAATCCAGCCCCTTCACGCTCAAGTGCCTTTACAAAGTTTTTAAAAATGCCGAGCTTAATGTGCAACAATAGAAGAAACACACGTTTAGGATCAACTAAGGATGTAGCAGAAACGCTATGTTGTCCTGGTGTATATTGATCCCGAATTGGCCAAACTTTTTGTCGGTAATGTTTATCAGTGGCGCACAAACAAAGAAAACAGCACTAATTTGTGAAGCCGCGATACCAGTTAACAAGCCAATCACCTGAATTAAAATTTATTTTTAACATATTATTATTAACAAAAAATTTATTACCTACCTTGAGATCGCCACAAATTTTCCAGTGGTGTTTTTTGTATTGAATGTGTTTCAAAATTTCATTTATCGTTTCGTAACTTTCCTTGGCGTTTACCGCATGAGCAATTGGTATGGAAGGTTTATTATTGCCATTGTGTAGAAGAGCGGCTTTAAGACTGTATTTTAAGCCGTCGATAAAGAGACGCCACTCATCACAATCATATGGTTGTTTCATTGCGTCGAAAAAACCCGACACATTATTGCAAAAACACATGTTATTTGTTTTTGAGAAAAAGGGCAAAAGCGAATTATTTCGGGTTCTGTACATGGAAACCTTCGTTTTTTTGTCAAGAAATTGCCATTGCTGCAAGCGGGATGCTAGCAATTTTGCTTTTTGATTAGATAATTGCAATTCTAGTTCCAAATCACTTAGCTCAGCTTGCAAAATTAAATGATTTTCGCCAAACTCAAACTCGCTGGCACTACTCATCATATTGTCATCAAACTCTTCCATGCTTATATGCGTTGTGGGAAAACAGGTAAAGGGTCATTTTCGTGACGAGAAACTGGCTTTGATACTGATATAACTTCTGGATATTTCAGGCTTTTTAAACTTTTTGAATTTATACCCATAGCGTTCGTTAAGCAAAAATAGCAATCATCTACGTGGTTCTGTTGTTCTCTCCAAAGCATTGGCGTTGAAAATGGAAGATATATGTTATGACCCTTTGACCATCGGTACAGCTTGGATCGACACATGTTGCAACATAATTTAGGCACCCACGACTTTTCTGTATCACTAACAGTAAATCCAAAGTAGTGAAAATACGCGTTTTTTAGCGATTCTGTCATTCTATTGCCTTTTTTTCGGACAATGTACACGGCACAAACGTAACAAAAATATTCAGGATCGACTTTGCAATGCCTACTTGATATTTTTGTAAATTTATTTGCAACCAATACAAAAACAATGCTATAGCAATTAACTGTAAGTACGTCGAACTAATATAAGATATCTTGGAAATTTTACCTGACCACGGGAAACGGGCGACGTATTTGAGTTCAGCGCAAAAAAATATGTAAAAAACCGTTGTTGGTTTTTCGTGTACAAAAGTTGACCAATATTTGTAAACCTGTGTAATTATTATAACTATTAAATTAGTCATTTTTGACTAATTCTTTAAGCTAAAGAGAGTATACATTTTCTATCGGGCCGTATCCGGAAAAAAACATGGACAAATGCACATATTGAATACGGTAGCGCCCGATAGATTATTTTGTATAGGTCTCTATGGGGTATTTTAAGCAGGGTACTAACCTAAAATTATTTATTTATTTTTGTTTCTTTTAGAGGGTTTTTTTTTCGTTTTATAATATAAATGTATAAAAAAATAGTATATAAGACCCATAAGGCAAAAGAATTATTAATTGCCTCGCATACAATCTACTTGGTGTCATCAAATAATTTGTCATCCCTTGGGGTATTGATAGTTCATAACCACGAGTGCTTAAAAATTACCGATAATTTTCATTAAAGCGCAGTTGTTATAATTCCACGACTTAAAAGAACGAGTGGAACTTGTACAACAAGCTTGAATGAAAATTATCTGGTTAATATTCAAGCACAAGCGATATTAAGTTTAAATATTTTTCGAGTGAAAATATCTTATCAAAATAAAAAAAATTGTAAGTTTGTTAAACAATTTAACAAAAATAAAACTAACCGCATTATTAATACATATTTTTACATTTTACCGTGTTTCTTTTTCTTGAACATTTGTGCAAAAATATAAAAAAATACTACTAAAGTAATATCAAAATAATAAACATTATTTTGTTATAATTAGAAAAATAGTTTTGGACTTACATTGTCTTTTTTATGATTAATTTACAACGTTTCGATTGCTAAGTATCTGCAATCGTCTTCAGGTGATAAGCACAAATTTAAAAACTACGAGATTATTTATATATATATATATATAGTATACTATATATATATATATATAGTATACTATAGTATATATTTATATATATATATATATATATATAGTATACTATTGGTATTTGTTCCGCTTGACAAACAAACATTATTTTGTTACGTTTCGTAATGTTACATTGGACTGTCGTCATCTTGGTTTTCTTGATTTACACAACGTTTCGATTGGTGGTCTATAATCGTCTTCAGGTGATAATGGTAAAATATTTCGAAATTTTTATTATCCATTATCCATTATCACCTGAAGGCGATTGGAGACAACCAATGGAAACATTGTGATAATCAAGAAAACCAAGATGACGACAGCCCAATGTAATTACTACTTCATCTACCAATACCAAATCACTATTGTTACTTTTCATTAATTAATAATTAAATTACCAAGTGCCGTTGGCGAGCCTAAGATGTGACCGTAATTATTAACTTCTCCAAATACTTTTTTTTTCAGATAAATATTTTTGCTATTACAAAATTAATTAAAAAAAAAATCGAATATTCCACCGAGAAGTAAACCACTCTAAAATCAGCGAGACAACAATTTTCCGGTATTTCTGGGTTCTGTAGATCATTCACTTGCAAGATGGTGCACGACCCTCTGTATATGTAAAAATCTAAATATATTTTAATAAAAGTACACATACTGTATTGGTTTCTGGGTTTAAAGGCAATTTGTACCTTAAATGGCAAGAAGTCAATGGAAATTTTTACATGTTACGCTAAAATGCATTTGGAACCGCGAAAACTGCAATTTTCAAAAAGAAGACAAAACCTAAATCAAACTCATAGAAACCTAAATCAAATGTCAAAGTTGGCCTTTTGGACATAGACAAGGGATAAGTCATTTTATCGCAGGCGGACAATTTATATATATAATGGACGAGTGCGACAAAAGGTCTTATGACATGAGTTCTTTATGCTATTTTATCTAGTTTGCAAAAGTTCTATAAAAAAAATTTATACCTTAAATTTAATTTGGTCGAATTTTACTTTAGATAGTTGGTATCACACTCATTTGTTTGGCAGTTAATGTCAAAATCGATTCGCCATGCCGCACTTAATTTACTTATTTACAATAAGCGGCTATTAATGTTAAAGAAGAAAAAAAGGATTTTCTTTGGTGTTAAACAAAGTACGAGTACTATATAAAATTATTACAACCAGTATGCAAAATATTGTGCTGTTTAAAGTAAAGTTAATTATGTTTGTTTATTATAATTTTAAGTTAGAATTTTTTTCTAAAAAACATTTATATATTTTTAAATTAATATATATGTTTATTTCGCAAATGTATACACTAACTAGCTAATCTATAAAAATTGTATAATACAATAGCTGATTTTGATACGTAAATGTATTCAAAAGCGCATTAACTTACTTACTAGTAGATGTTTATAAACATCAATATATACATTGACTTCACAAAAGTAGCAAAAGTGTGCATAAAATAAAACTAACCAACCCAACCCACAAATTAAACAAACCCAACACACAAAACCAACAAACACTAATTTTTTACCTAAATGTAAACACCATCTAGTTTTTGTATAGGTACATTTGCTAAAATATATACTTTGACTGTTACATACATACAAAAACAATAATTTAATAATATCAATGTTATAAAAATCAAATCTAAATCCAAAAAATTAAAAAATCAAAAAAAAAGTGAGTGCGCCCCTTTATAAGCACACTTTTAAAGTGAAACTTATAAAGGAGATGGTAGGCATCGAGATTTAGAGTAATTAAAATTAATTGTGCTCAAGCCTGCCTGAGGTACTTAAAAACCATATAAAAACTAAATAATAATTATTATTAAGTTTTGTTCAACAAAAAGTTTATCCCGCATGGTCTAGGATATCTGGGATATCGCGATAGGCTCGTGATATACCTACTTTAAAAACTAACTGGGAAAAATTGTCATTTTTAATTTTAGCCCCCAATAAAGAAGAAAAATGTAATACCAACAAAATATTTTAGCAACATTCTCTTAATTGTCCCTCCTGCACCATCAAATGGGCTTTTTTCGTGAGAATTTCTCACTGAGAAGTATACTTCTTGCTATAGCAAAAAAGTTTCATACTGGTTAAAATAGGAAACCAAATTTCTCGAAATTTGGAAAATGTTTTTGGTGTGACGGAAACTATTTGAACATATGATGGATGAATGCATTGAACTAATCGAAGACCTTAAGATTAAATTTAATGTTGCAACTACATTAAACATAAAATTTTTATTAAAAGTTTATTACCGAAAAGTTGATTTATTTCTAAAATACAAAATGAGTTTAACTGCAGTCAACATCTTATCAGAAACGCCAAAAAATTAAGAGAGAAGTACGGAATATTACCAAGAGTTGAAAATAAAGAAAGTGGAAGAAAATTAAACAACGAATTAATCCGTAATAAGATTCTAGAAAGATGACGATAATAGTAGAGTTATGCCAGGTCAAAAAGATTGTTTAACTGTGAGTAGCAAGGATGGCGTAGGTAAGATATAAACAGCAAAAAATGTTGGTATTATTTAATTTAGAGAATTTTGTTAACTTATGTCTTCATAAGGATGGTTTTGAGTTAAAACTTAAACAGTTCATCGCTTTCTTCGATTTCGAAAGAACATAATGCATTCGTATTTTCATTTAAATATTTTGTTTGCTTATACAAATTGCCAAACTTGGTAGAATATTCACTTGCTTATTTTCCAGGCATAATGATAAGGTTATTTTAAGATTTTGAATGGATAATGGGTCGCAACACTTAGTGCCAAACCGATTAAAAAACTTCTCCACGTATGTTTTAAACACAAATCAGATTCATTTATCAAATATGACGATTTGGCATAAACTGTTTTGTCTTCTTTAAATATACCAATTGAACAAAGCATTATTAGTATAATAATATATTGCCTATGTTCCGTAATTTACTGTCAGTACTGTCGGTACTGAAAACGCATTCCGAAATCCACTTTCAGTTACTGAGCTCAGTGGTAAATACTACCCTTTTATAAATGTACGGCAGATTAATTTTACTGAAACAACTGGGGACAGAGAGGTGCTGTGGCTCCAGTAAAACACATAACCAAACTTTTAAACAAAAAATAGCTGTCAAATAAAGTGAAGGATATAAATTATTTCATATAATGGTATTTGGTGAATACCTATAGGACTAATTATTTCAATATTTAATGATAAAATATTACTTGAAAGTACAAGCAGCAGTGACGAAGGCAGGTCGGAGGGCAGTACGCATACGAAGACCCAGAATATGAAACTACCTACTATAGTACTACCTATAGGTAGTACCTAGAAAATGTTATATATTTGTATTCAGCGGACGAATTTAAGAGTAATGTTTGGTATTTGGCTTATTGGTGTGGTGTCAGAGAAATTTTATGTTTTCTATTCATATATACATTTTTCGACGCGGACGACGATAACATTAAATTTTCCATATTTCTCTGCCATAAACCAAACATTATATTTCTTATAACTGTTATATTTATTTTTTATTTATGTTCTCTGCTGTGCCGAAAGTAAAGTTTGTCAATTGTTAGTAGTAAATCACAAATCATAACCTTGCGTAACCATTGTCACTTTCTGCTGCTACTGAGGCGCGTTCCAATTTCACTGTGCGTCAGTACTGAATAAATTACGGAACGGTCCTTTTCCGCTACTGACAGTAAAATTACTGACAGTAATGGCAGTAAATTACGGAACACAGCCTGCCTATGTTCCGTAATTTACTGTCAGTACTGTCGGTACTGAAAACGCATTCCGAAATCCACTTTCAGTTACTGAGCTCAGTGGTAAATACTACCCTTTTATAAATGTACGGCAGATTAATTTTACTGAAACAACTGGGGACAGAGAGGTGCTGTGGCTCCAGTAAAACACATAACCAAACTTTTAAACAAAAAATAGCTGTCAAATAAAGTGAAGGATATAAATTATTTCATATAATGGTATTTGGTGAATACCTATAGGACTAATTATTTCAATATTTAATGATAAAATATTACTTGAAAGTACAAGCAGCAGTGACGAAGGCAGGTCGGCGGGCAGTACGCATACGAAGACCCAGAATATGAAACTACCTACTATAGTACTACCTATAGGTAGTACCTAGAAAATGTTATATATTTGTATTCAGCGGACGAATTTAAGAGTAATGTTTGGTATTTGGCTTATTGGTGTGGTGTCAGAGAAATTTTATGTTTTCTATTCCTATATACATTTTTCGACGCGGACGACGATAACATTAAATTTTCCATATTTCTCTGCCATAAACCAAACATTATATTTCTTATAACTGTTATATTTATTTTTTATTTATGTTCTCTGCTGTGCCGAAAGTAAAGTTTGTCAATTGTTAGTAGTAAATCACAAATCATAACCTTGCGTAACCATTGTCACTTTCTGCTGCTACTGAGGCGCGTTCCAATTTCACTGTGCGTCAGTACTGAATAAATTACGGAACGGTCCTTTTCCGCTACTGACAGTAAAATTACTGACAGTAATGGCAGTAAATTACGGAACACAGCAACTAATAATACACCGCTAAAGTGACTTTAAATATTTTTGACAGTTCTGACACTTATAAAGAGGAGTAAAATGATTGTTCTTACCACTTTGAGGTTTTTTTAAGGCTTGCAAGTCTCTCTGTAAGAAACACAACGTTTAAAAGGATTATTAATCTGTACAAACCCAAAGCACAATTATTATAATTGTAAACAACAAAAATGGCCGCCATCGTATGATGTGCAGTGTTGCAGTGATTTTTAGTATTTTTACTACGAGATCGAACAGACCTTGTTGTGTGGATTGTGGGCCACTGTAGGTTTCACAATAACATCGGGCGTCTAGTACTGGTAGACAAGGCAACATGTGGCCATGAGGTGGACGAAAAACCACTATACATACCTACTATGCCACTGTGAGGCACTGTAGTATTAGAGTTACGGAAGCTACAATAGCACTTTTTGGGCACAATGGTGCAGGCTCCGTATTTCAATTTATTCTAATCTAGGATGGCCCTTAATTAGGGTGTTTTTAAAGTGTTGGGTTCCATGTGATCTAATCGATAAAAAATAGCATGTGGCATTTAACTCCAAGCGGGCAACACATAGGGACCCCTTTGGTCCCTTCACTGGTCCCATTTTTGTTGTATTCCAAAGCCTAGGGGCCGCGTTAAGAGTTAATATTTAAAACCGCAGATTCTGTATATTTAAATACGAAATGCGTGGTCTTTAACCAAAACTTTAAAAACTTTTTGATTTGACAATTTAAAACATATTTCTTAATTTCTTTAATTTTGTTACCTAATGAAACATCAATTTGAAAATAAATTTAGTTTATTTAAAACTTTGTATTATACAAAATTAAATCTATCACAATAGTCAAAAGGCCAAATAAGAAGTTATAGGCTACAAACTATTTACATTTAAAATCTAAGACATTAGAGAAATTAGATAACCATTAAGCTATCAGTTAGCCAATCATAAAAATCTAATATTGATATTTACATAAAATAATTTTAATATTTATTAGTAAAATGCAGTGCTTTAAAATTAATAACGTGTTTATTAGTTATTTAAGTATAATAGTTGGTACATAAAAATGCTAGTCATTATAAATTTAGCAAGAGCAGTCGCAAGCACAACGTTTTACTCGTTTTGTGTTCTTAGGAAGAAGAGCATCCACAGATCTGACAGACCTTGGTTGTACATCTAAAAAAAGATATTTATTTTACTAAATTATACACAAAATTTTATACAAATTTTTCCTTAAAACAGTTTTACTTACAGTGAGGTCTGGTTTCTTCGGAGGGAGCAGCTTTC
This sequence comes from Brassicogethes aeneus, assembly GCA_921294245.1. Taxonomy (NCBI): domain Eukaryota; kingdom Metazoa; phylum Arthropoda; class Insecta; order Coleoptera; family Nitidulidae; genus Brassicogethes; species Brassicogethes aeneus. Next base: position 50,885,306 of record OV121132.1, on the reverse strand, counting down.
TGTTCCTGTTCTTGTTCTTGTTGCATCATTGGTACTGGAATATCAACTGGAAGTCCTCTGGCGTAGGTTTGTCTTCCATTCATGCCTTCTGGAGATGTTCTTTGGTGTTGTATAACTTGAAGTTCTTGTGGATTGTCTTCTGGTTCTTGTTCAGAAACTACAACAATACCTTCACGGTTTGGAAGTCTGTTAAGTTGGGATAAAACTTCTTCTGGGATTGGAAGTCTTCCCATCATACCTAAAAAATATGACATACTGGTTAATACTAGTAAAATGTCTATAAAAACTAAAGTAAATGCTTTAAAACAGGCAAGATAAAAATCAAAGTAAATTTTAATTGGAATTGAGACCTTAATTTTAGGTATGTTAGTTTTTGGAAAACACCCACTATGAAAATATTTTAAAAGATTGTTTTTGTAGCAAATTTTTTGCTCTTTCTTATCGAACCTGTGGTTATGGTAATTACACATAATTGTACTAAATTCTTTAATAAAATTATAAAAAAGTATAGTGTTCAACTCTTGAGAAATTCGGATGAAATGGCCAACTTTCTCAATCGTTGAAATATTAGTACAAATAATTATAATTATTCTCAATAACTTCTTTAAAATTTGCTCCTATTTAATGAATAATAAAAATGTCTTTCCATGTCAGCAAAATTTAGCAAATTATAATAAATAAATAATTATTATTTATTAGCATTACAATAATATTTATAAATTTTAAAACATTTGTAGTTAAAAATAAATATAATAGATTGTTCTACCATAAAATGTATATTTACCTTCGGTTTGCATACGTGGTGGCATACGTTCTACTTCAGCCTGGGAAGATTCTTGGTTTTGTTGTTCAACTTGTGCTCTTTGACTTTCCATGATCTTTTGGGCGATAATTTGTTGGATGATGTGTTGTATAACTGGGTTTGGTGGCATTTGATTTTGTTGTGGGATTTGGTTTTGTTGTTGCATCATTGGTGGCATAGGTGGTTTCATAGTCTCCATTGGATGAATAAATTGAATTTGTGGTTGTTGCTGCTGAGGCATTGATGCCATTTGCTGGGGCATATGTGTGGGGTAGTGACTATGTGGAATTGGGATCATTACTGGTTGAATCATAATAGTATCTTGTTCATCTTCATCGTCATTATCTTCATTAGTTTGAGGTTGAGGTTGTGGTTGTGCACTAAAAATAAAATAAAAAAAAAGTTTAACTGCATTTCTAAAGATCTATCTTTAAACCAGAAAATAAAATTTTGTTAAATTTATATATGTAATAACTTTAAAAAATGTATAATTAAAGTGTATTTTTTCTTGCAAAAGTATCAATCAATTACAGACAGAAATGTCAAGAAAAGAATACACTAAAGCAAAATTGCTAATTTTTCAACAGTATTGGAAAATAGATTACCCAGTATAACAACAAAGCGTCCACATAGGTAAAAAAATTTCAAGATTAAACTCAAGTCAATTGTATTGTTCTGTATTTATTTAAAAAATTTTAATTAAATTTAAATAAATATATTTTTGTTATTTTATTAGTTTATTTTATTTCATTAACGGTAAATCAATTTTAATTTTGTTAATTAAAACTAATAACGATATTTAAAACTGCAGTAGAAAGTTCTTAAACCTTATGAAACGTAACAAATTAGATAGGTACTGGCAAATTGCTTTCATAAATAATAAATAAAGACTTCCTTCATTCAAAGGATAAAAAATAAATTAATATTATATAAAGAAAACACATAATGAACCAATACTTATAAATTTAACCTTTTAATGTGCTACAACAAGTGAGTTTTATTTTACTAGTAAAAAAAAGTTGATTACTAAAAATACTTGTATAGCCAATAGCAATTTGCTATTTAAAATATCATTCTCAGTGACATTAAATCTTAACATATTTAGGTATAATTGGGTAAAAAGAAAAATTATTTTCAAACTGATTATCATTACACAAAAAACTGGATTATTTTAATAATATTATATATTTAATTATTCGTATACCTACCATTTAATTTTATACACTTTAATTACTTTAATTTTAAATTTATATTATAGTAATTACTAACCTTTGAAAATGTCCACTTTCGCAGAAAATAGCCATACGTTCTCCACTAATGCGCTCCAATCTAGGATCAGTCGTCAAATTAACTCCAAATGGTAATCTTACAGTCTTTGATTGGTGGTCTACAAGCTCTTCTGCGCGTTTCTTTTCAACAACGCAATTCATTCTGGATTTTTGGTTTCGATCGATAAGAGCACCAGCTAAATCATCGAAGTCCAGTTGAAGTGGAAGTTTGAAACGAATCTTTTCATCGTCGTTGTTTTCATAGGAGTTGTCAGATTCATCGGAACTATCGGAACTTTCTAAAGAGTTATCGTCATTGTCAATGTTGTTGTTGACAATTTCTTTGGTGGATTTTTTTGATTCTTCGGTTTGAAGAGGTTCGGATTGGGATTTGCTTATGGGTTGTTCCTAGAATATGTCGTAAAAATGAATTATAAGGAATACAAGTGAATACAAGTGATAATTTACTACTACTGTTTATATAGTTATTATATTATATATATTTATTACGCATTGTTTTTTTAATTTTTTAACCGGTTTCTTAAAAACAATTTTGTATCCAATATGGAAATGTCTTTACGCACCAATTAACCCTGAACAGATTTTATATCATTTTAAATTTGTATTACTTTTCCTAAAATAATACAAAATAAAATAAAATCGGTAATACTTGGATTTTTTAAATAAATTTTGATATTTGTCAATAAACTATGGTAAATTATAAATTGCACCACTAAAATTTGTATTATCTTTATTAGGGGGGGGGGGCAGGCTGCAGGGAAGCTGCAGCAAAAACTATCTTTCTTTCGCAAACTTCTATTTAAATTCTGCTTGCGCAAAACTTGTTAATTTAGTGTCATTATAAACTCATAAAAATTTGGTGTGGGTCCTATGTCTAATAATAATAATAATAATAATAATAATAAATAAAGTTTATTTAGCCAAAGCTATTTTTAACAAACAATTTGGTTATTTACAATTTTTGTTACATACAAATCTTTAACATAGGTAATCTCTTAAAATTTTTTTAAAACTATTATAATTATCACAAAATATAATACTTTGCGGCAAGTCGTTAAATAATTTCAAACCATTGGAAAAAATACTCTTTTGCGTCCTACTTTTTTTACAAATTCTAATATAAAAATCTTTATTTTGTCTGGTTTCATATGTATGCACCTGATTTAAATAACATATATCACTATACAAATATTCAGGTACCATTTTATTTTTTATTTTAAAAATTATATCTAAAGCTTTAAAAGTAATTCGTTGCTTAACACTCATAAAACCCAATACTTCTAACATTAATTTAATTGGTGTATATTTACTACATCTTAATACAGTACCTAAAGCTCTATTTTGTATTACTTGAAGCTTTGAAACTTCATTTTGATTTAAATTAAAAAGGACAGTTGAACAAAATTCAAGGTGAGATACAGCATATGCAAAATCCACCAGCCGCAGTTACTGGTATGGTGATTTCCAAGCAACACAACTGGTATTGTTGGGTCAATTTTGACCCAGTCCTAATAAAGGAGGGGAGGTTACAGTTTTTTTGACTATACTTTAATTTTTTAGTTTAGAGGAAACAAACTTAAAAATGAAAAAAACTCCAATTTATTCAAATTTTTTAATACATAAACAAGAAAATAAAATATAAACATAAAAAAACATCGTTCAACGTTTTTAGCAAAATACTTTTTCTTTGATCATAAACACGATTAAAATATAAAACATTAGAAAAAACATGACATAAACAAACTAAGAAAATAAAAAAAACATTGCAGAAATTCCCAAACCAAAATCTAACAAGGGTTTTTCAGGAACCAATACAGTGGCTAGAAAACTAATTATTTAAATACTGGGCAAAGCACAAACGGAAACTGGACGCTCGAGGAATACCTGCAGTCTCAAAAATGTATTGCGTTTCGTTAACTAAATATATACGCTTAAAAAAGCTCGGGTCAAAATTGAACCAACAATACCAGTTCAGGGTTAATATACTGATAAGCTAAATTAAGGGTCTATATCTATTGTATAAATTCAAGGTTTTTAACTGCTATTGGCGATTAGTTTTTACAATAAGTAAAACAAAATCAAAGGTTTTTATTACTATATCCATTTGATTTCTTTTAAGGAAAATATAACGGAATTTTACATAAAAAACATTAATAATATTTATTATTTATATTAAAAAACTAATAACTAAAAATAACTTTTAATGTTTTATTTAATAGCAATGACAAAGGAAGTATCGTTGATAAATAATGCATTGCAACAATAAAGTTTAGTCATTAGTTGCCGTTTTCTCTTTTTACATAAAAATGTGTGAATTTTACCGTAGTGACGCTAGTATATTTTTACTGTAAATTATAAATATTGAAAACAACATATATAATTTTTTTATACATATAATATACTCCTATAATGGCTCACAATTTCTAATAGCAATAAATTAGAGAATAATTTGATGTGGCTATCTTAAGTCATTTTAGTCTAAAGGATTGCATATAGGATGATAATGAAATAAATGGGATTGCATACAGTCAAGGAGTGTGTGTATTTAAACATCTTCATTACTGGGGCAACGGTGAAAGCGAGAGGTCTTTACTCTTAAGAAGCAGGTCACAGCTGCAATAATATAATACAATAATGTCATTTCATTAAATACCGCTATTGAAAGCAATGATTAAGAGTTATATTAAATGTATAGCGATAGAAGATTGTAATTGTTATTGTTTGTTAGTTTAAATGATTATACAGTGTGTGCGATTTAAGACTACAACAACCCATTATTTTGGAACACATTAGCCGATCTTAATATATTTTTTAATGGGACATAGTACTGGATGAGGTCTACTTCCCGACAAACAATTTGTGTCTGTCCCCAAAATGAACACATTTGTACGCGAACACATGCGATCAAATTGCGTCTCTTTGAAGAAATGTTTATTTTTAAAGTAATTGAGCATATATGCAACGATTAAAATATTTTTTTAAGAAACAGGACATATCGGAAGGGGTATATAAACTATTTTAGAATTTTTTTCAAGAAATAAAACATTCATACAAAAAATGATCGCAAACGACCAAATGGGCCAGCACATTTGAGTACATGTCGTGTTCAATCACGTGTAAGGAACGTGTCCCAAATTGGGACTTCCAAAGTATACAGCACCACCATGGTAAGCGGTAATATATTTATAATGGCGACCCATGTCAAGAAAGAGTGTACGTACTCGAAGTGTTTTGGTGGATTATACGGTGTTTGTGTATTTCAAATAAGTATAACTGTTGAAAATATCAACCTAGGCCGGTTTTCAAGTAAGTACAAAAATATTTCTGTATCTTTCGGCTGTTTTACAAGAATAACGCTTTCAATGTAGCGTGGACACAATTGGGACCACTGCTACCAGTGGCGTATGCAAAATTCTATCTCGATTGAAAAACACTTTTTTATTTTAAACATAAGCGGAGAAACAACTAATAAGATAATTTAATAAAAGATACTAGAAACTAGTTTTCTAATTTTAATATACCTATAGGTATAGTTAACTGTATTCAGCAGTTTTCGTCTAGCATATTTAATTTTTTACTTACATGTTAATATTTTTTATGTTTAACAGCGGAAACGAAGAACATCTTCGCAGATTTGGAAGAAAAAAAGTAGATGTAAAAAGGCATTATAGGATTTCTGCAAGAGGGCTTTACAAAAATAATGAGGATTTTCATATTTTTATACCAAAGAATTATAGGTACTATATTTAATAAACTTTTTCAAATATTTCATGTTTTTTTTTTAATAAAATCGCAAATTATGGCGTACACGAGAGACCGCAGTGATATACACTAATGTACATATTGTTTTAATTTTAAGATAAGATTTTAAGATAAATGGGTCGAAATTTAGAGAACGATCATTGTTTTAAAAGAAAAATGGATAGTTTATATATCTAACGGGGGTTCTGGGGACTAAACCCCCTAAAATTAAAAAAATTACGTATACTCTGAAAAAACATCATAACTAACTTTTATACTTTAGTTCTCTAAAATTTGAGCTAAACCTTAAAAGGTATTCTGCCGTGCTTAATGAAAACGCCGTAACCAACAATTTTGCGATTTTTGGTTTACGGCATTTTCTACTAGAACAATTCATCCTGCGTCTATCCCCGGTACTCAAAAAACCGTATCTATATATTACCGGGGATAGACGCAGGATGAATTGTTCTAGTAGAAAATGCCGTAAACAAAAAATCGCAAAATTGTTGGTTACGGGGTTTTCATTAAGCACGGCAGTATTTGCGGCACGTCCAAATTATAGATTTTTTCGAAAATGTGACAAAAAATTGCCAAATGGTCATTCTCTAAATTTGGACCCATTTGGGAGATCTTAGCAAGCCTTAAAAAAATAAAAATAATAAATAATAATGTGATGTTGTGGTCCTAAATCGCACACACTGTCTGTAGCAGGATGTCGGTTATTTTTACATTTTTCATAAACTTAAAGTAATTTTGATTAACAAAAAGTTATTTCCAATGCCGTTTATACTTTTTCATTTTAATGAAATTGTAAAATTCAAAACTGGCTAACAAATAGTATGTAGTGTTTAAGATATAAAATTATTCTTAATCGTACTAGCGGTTATAAATAGAAGATTGTTCAATAAGTGAACAAAAGTGATAGTTTTAGTGAGTGAAAATTTCCACGTGATAGAAAACTAACCTTTTTTACAAATTCTTGGTGAAAAATTCATAAATAAAATAATAATAATTATTATACCTAGTCGCCCTTTGTATACTACCATAAAATCAGATAGATCATAAAACTAGTAAAAAAGTGTTGATAAGTATAATAGTGTTGTTAACAATAGAACTAGTACTTTTCTGTACGATTTCCTTTTAATAAAGTATTCTCTTATAACTGTTAATTTAAATTTTATTTTTGACAATTCTTTATTTAATAATTCGATTTTCGTCTTAACAAATTAATCTTATCTTTTTTTTATTGTTTCATTTTCAAAAAATGCATGAAAAGATTTAATCGTAGGTAGGTACGTCGTAATCGTTTTTAACTACCAATTAAAACAATATGATTTTTATATAATTTCCTATTTTGCTGCCTTTTGTAGATTAGGACTTCTTATGATCAATCTTCTATACGTAGTACGTATTACGTAGAATGAGAAAAAAACGTTTTTCTACAACCAAGCGAAAAGTACAAATTTGCGCTTCCAAAAGAAAACGCAAAGTTGCACTTTTCCGAGGAGCGAGCGTCGCTCGCTTAGTTACCATGGAAACAATAATAAAGAAACGTGTATTTGCGACTTTTGACACAAACGTTAAATTTGAGGTTATCAATAATTATTAATTTATACCAAACATTCTTATAGAAACAACGGTGGTAGAAAAAATTATGAGCGCAAAGTGACATTGCCGCTATCGCGAGATAGCCGCACTCAGCTACGCGTCGCGCGTCAAACTTCTCACTCAGAGCGGCAATGTAATACATTGAATGTATCACTTTGCGCTCTCAATACACAAATAGCTATTTCTTTCAACATTATGATAAAGTTCACTTTTCTTGCCTCCATGGAGACTTTCTCGTCCCTATGCATAGGGACGAGAAAGTAGCCTTACAAAACAGTCAAAAGGCAAAAATAACGTGTAAACCACAGCGGTAGAGTGGTTTCAAGAAGTGTCCAGTGATGATTCTACTGACATTTGAATTTGCAGCTAAAAAAACTCTTTTTAATTTTAAGCATACGTAGTATTAGTAAATACTGTACTTAATAAAAGGGAGATTTCCAATATGGTATTTCCACGAAACCTTGACAAAAAATCAGATGTGTTATTTAACAAAATAAAAACTATATCTAAAGTCAAATAGTTTATAACCTTAAAATATTCGTACATTGTGATGCTAAAAAGGTAACATGAAGAATAAAAACAGAAGTTTCAATGATCGATAAAATGTTCAAATGTCGCACCCCTTACATTTTGAGAAAATTTTATAAAATAAAGTATACAATATTTGTGCATTTAAAATACGTGATTTTTTAAGGGTACTATTCAAATTTTACACAAAAAATTATTACAATATGCTTTCATCCAAAATTTTACAGTATGATACTGTATGATACTTTAGAAGCCAACTTGGTCTCATCTGCTGATTTATTATGGTCGCGCCCGTTACGGATACATGCATTTTTTCTATACAAGTTTTTATTGACATTTGGTGTGAGTTAAATATCTATTTTTTTATAGTATTTTTATATATTAACGTATCTTAATAAACTGATCGAAAAAAGTTAAGGATATTGTGAATTCTCTGAGAAAAAATAGTTTTCAAAAAAATTTGTATAACGTACATTTACTCTTATTTCTTTTAGAAATAATACACATTTGTTTAACTGAAAAAATATTTTAATTAGAATTTACAGGCAACTTTTCTCTTACAATGTAACAAAACAGATAATTATCAAAAAGAAAAAAATATTAATAGCGTGTAATTCCACCTCTGTTGGCTATTACTGCTTTAACTCGGCGAGGCATGCTTAAAATTAAACGATCCAAGTCATTTTGATCCAAGGTATCCCATAAATATGGAAGAACTTGCCTTAGTGACCTTAAGTCCTGAACAGGAGGTTGATGGGCAATTAGTGCCCTTCCGAGCATGTCCCAACCATGCTCGATGCAGTTTAAATCTGGAGAGAGCGGGGGTAATGGCAAATGATTAATTTCATGGAATGCCGTTCTTGTACTACCCTGGCTTTGTGCGGGCGAGCGTTATCATCCAGAAATCTGAAATTGGGCTCCAAATTCCAACGATAATCGCTGCCAATAAAGTTCGTATTACCCCTAGGGTGGTTTTAAATCGATTAAATAAAGCAGGTTTACATTGCTATAGGCCTACAGCGTCATCCATTGATCGCAGTCCATATAGCTCAACGTTTGCTTTGGTGTAATGAAAGACCCAACTGGAATGATGAGTGGCGTACTGTGATGTTCAGCGATGAAAGCCGCTTTGGTCTTCGTGCTGACAGAATTACAGTTTGTGTCTGGGGACCAAGAAATTCAAGAGTTAATGACCGGTATGTTCAAGAAGTGCATCCATTTGGAGGTGGAGGTGTAATGGTCTGGGGTGGAATTTTCTACGGAGGTCGAACGGAGTTGTATGTTTGTGAAGGTACCATGACAGGTGAAATTTATGCTCACGACATCATTGATAACATTGTGGGTGATTATCGTTGGCATTTGGAGCCCAATTTCAGATTTCTGAATGATAACGCTCGCCCGCACAGAGCCAGGGTAGTACAAGAACGTCTAGTATTCCATGAAATTAATCATTTGCCATTACCCCCGCTCTCTCCAGATTTAAACTGCATCGAGCATGGTTAGGACATGCTCGGAAGGGCAACAATTGCCCATCAACCTCCTGTTCAGGACGTAAGGTCACTAAGGCAAGTTCTTCCATATTTATGGGATACGTTGGATCAAAATGACTTGGAACGTTTAATTTTAAGCATGCCTCGCCGAGTTGAAGCAGTAATAGCCAGCAGAGGTGGAATTACACGCTATTAATATTTTTTTTCTTTTTGATAATTATCTGTTTTCTTACATTGTAAGAGAAAAGTTGCCTGTAAATTTTAATTAAAATATTTTTTCAGTTAAACAAATGTGTTTTATTTTTAAAAGAGATGACAGTAAATGTACGTTATCCATTTTTTTTTGAAAACTATTTTTTTCTCAGAGAATTCACAATATCCTTAACTTTTTTAGATCAGTTTATATATGATCAAAAACTTTTTTATCATGAAAAAACGCAGGGTCAGTGTCGCACCCGTTACAATGGAAATACCCAAAAGTAACTTGAAAAAAAAACTTTATGTGATAAAATACGCTTAAAACGTATTCAAACAATTAAATTAGGACATATTTTCTATAACACGTTGATGGACTGAACGTCTATAGACTTCTAATTTGCATTGATGTGAAGTGACACAACGCATGTAGACAACATTAGCACAAGGTGGTGCAAAAGCACCCAAATTCCCAAAGGTTTTTAGTAAATGAAAAAAATCGGTTTTGTTTGTAAATAATGTTAATTGGACCTTTACAATTCTTGCTGTGGCCGCATCCAAAATGTATGCACATTTGGGCGCGTTTAGAGCATTTTCCATAACTTTTTTTAATACTTTAGGACTACTTCTCTTATTCAATGTACTCGTGTAACAGAACTCATCTTTTCATTTACAAAAAAGTTATAGCCTTAGCAAATTGGGTGATGACTTTTGCGCCTCTTTGTATAACGATTTATGACAAAAAGTCGATGGGTATCGGCTTTTAGATATAAATACTATACGAACAAACCTTTGCTAACACTGTCGACGTAGTGTCCATTAACGTCTATCATTTAAACGTGATGTGAAAAAGTTAAAATACATAGTAATGTTTTTGAATGTATAAGTAAAAAAGGAGAGAAAACGAAAAAAAACTGAAAAATGGTATTAAAAATATGGGTTATCCAAATATAGGTATAGTGCTATGTCTCGCGTTGACTAGCCAATTGTAAACGATTGTTTTATAAATTATATTTAATTTATAGTGTATTATGTATCAAGTTTGATAAACGCCATTTTAGACATGAGTTTAATTAAATGGGTGTCTAGAAAAGTTTATAAACAAGTTGCATACCATACTTTTTTAGAACAAATACTTATTATTAAATCATTGTATCTAAAAATGATTTAAATTAAATATTTGTATAGAGCGACATCTATAAAACAATAGAGAACCCAACTTGTAAATCTGTATTACCGGCGCGCCGGTGAAAATATCAAATTTTTATGTGTAAATCGAAATGTGTTCCTTGAAAATGGACGGTTTATAGTTTTTCACAGTGAAAGTAAAGAAAATGTTTTATCGAATTACTATGGGCGTCTAACTAATCTAGCAATATTATTGCTAAAATTATTAATTTGATCGAATTTTGATTTGATAAAATGGCAACCAAAAATTCTAAAAAAAAGTACCTAATGTTAACATTGCTCAAGTCAGATACTCCTGTCTAATATAATTATAAATTACATTAATTAAAAAATATTGGACTGAACAGTGTTTACATACCCTATTTGATAGTAAAAACATAATATGTAATAAAGGGTACAATATCGAAATTTAACCCTGGACAACAATCACTCTAGCTACGCGTAGCTATAGCCTATAGCTATAGCGTCATGGGCGGATTTAGGCCCCGCTCAATCCAGGGCCCCCTCGTGGTGAAAATTTTACTAAATTAATTTTGTTAAAATTTCAGCTCTTAGTAAAGGTATTATTAAAAGTCCCTCATCGCGATTTTCTATTTTCCTGTTTAAAATTTAATTTAATAATATGGAAAAAAATTTAACTTTAAAATTATTATAACTCTATAGGTAGCGAATTAATGGACTAAAATGATCAGAATAGATATGTTATGGTCACTTATAAACGCTCTACAAAAATGGTATATTATAATTTTATGGTAAATCTAACGAGTATACTCGTTCAAACGTTATTCAAGCTTAAATATAATTTATAGTAAATTTCATGTTTTTCTTACTTTTAATGTAAAACTACTATTGGATTTATTATAAAATTTTATAGACTTTTTTTATTTTCATTAAAAATATTACATTTTATAATTTTTAAATCCTAAATCCAACAGTTACTGGTTTTACAAATAGCAATTTTATTGAAAAAAAATAATTTGAATAACCAGTAATTTCAAAATACATTGAATTACATGTTTTTGTATAAAATAAAATAAGAATAAAATGAAATTTATCAGTATAGGTTTAAGGTTAAATAACTTTTGAAAAAGTATATTTATAAGACACCTTAATCGTAGAGCGTTTGATTTTCTTTAAAGATATTTTTTGTTCATTCCAGTTTTAGAATTATTAAGTATTTAAATGGAAAATGAAACATCGCGATAATACTAATAATAATAATAACAGGCTCTTGAGATTGGATTGGATTAAAAAAAATAGTATTACCTGAGAATTTGGTTTTGTTTTTATTTGTATTTTTGGTTGTTATGTAGGTAATTTTCATGAATTTTTTTAAGAATTTAAGAAGTTGTTTAATATCTATAAATATAAAAAATCTTTATGACCCAAACTTGTACAGGTCCCCAAACAGATTTAGTCCAAGGCCCTCATTGGTAGAGGTCCGCCCCTGTATAGCGTATACGCCGCGGCGCTGCCTACAAGTATTGTTAGAAGGTAAACTTATGTTACCTTGCGGTAGCACTCTTTCTTTTCTAGGTAATTCATATAATATATATGAAAGTTGTTACATTTAAAATAATTTGATAAATGTAAAAAAGTAGACATTAGGATTTAATATTCATTTATTTTTTATCATTGGGATTTAGTTGACTTTAAAAATAAAATTGTATCTAAAATTAATTTTCAATTAACTTTTTTATTCTTTAAATTCACACTAAGTAATAGTTAGGTTTAACACTTGGGCTGAGTTGTTTTTCCTTTTGTTATATTATTATTTTTATTTTATAATTTAGTATAAATAATAAATACATTATTATGGATATATTATTAATTTTCTTTTTAAATGTGACTTATTTATATTTTTACTGTAAATATTTCAACATAATTATGTGATTACTCATAGAAGCGTGACAAAATATTCCGTTACAATTTTATACTTTTTTATTGTGACAGTGGGTCAGTAACCCCTAGCAAGTTTAAATTGCAATACTAGATTTATGTAATTGCAAAAAATTGTCACTCTATTTAGTTTTAGATTTTATTCTGGTAAACAAGTTTGTTTAGATATCCAAATTACAACATTGGTATTTATTTTAATTAGAGGATGTTTCTTATATTTCAACAGTATTAGAAGGTCTAATAATTATTGTTCTAATTTTAAAATAAACATTAAAAAAAGACACTTTTGGTAAAATTCAAAAACATTCAAGGCAATGTTTCAATTAGTGGCGGATTAGAGGTGAGACAAGAAAGGCGACGCGTTTTGTGCCGTCAAAGGCAATGCATCGCGAGAAAAGCTGCCTTTTAATTGGTGAATTAGTTAATAGACGAAAGTCGATTCGGCATTATTTTTTGTTTGTTTTAATTAAACGACACGTGAAATAGAATATTTATCTGGTTTTGTATTTAATATTTTAGTACATTTTACATTTTATCGTTAAAAGCATATTAGATCCGCTATTGTGGTAATATTTAGGAGGTCCATTCCAGAACTCGGTTTATCCACTTTTTAATAATTTTGCCTCTACATTTAACATGTAGCCCCCTATACCCTGAAAAGGTCATAATATTCTAAAACTCACCTTATTCCATTTAAAATTTATTTACAAATTGACTATCGTTCCAAAACTTATTTATAGGTTATATTATGTCAGGACTGGCTTATACGTATGTAATTTTAAATTATTTTATTATTTAATTGGAACTATACCTTCTTAATCAAGGTATATAAATGTTATACTTATGCCTATATATTTCGTTTAAAGGTTTCTGTTAGCCTGATATTCGTTAGTACTTACGTGTAAGGTTTTTTACATTTTGCTCAAAATCGCCTAAAATGGATAAGCAGAGTTTTGGAATGCATCTTCTCAAATAGCACAGGTTGAAGCAGTTTTGGACCATAGTACAAAAATGATGCTTTTTAGCTAATTTTTGGCAATGACTTAAAGTTAAAAAGAAATTTTGTTAAGATTTACAATATTTCTATAAAATAAAAATAAACAAATTAAAATATATGTTAACATCTAACATGTTTTGATTTGATAAATTTAAATTATAAATAAACAAAACAATAAATTTTCAAGGTTTAATTTTTGCCATCTCACGTCAATAACGTTAATTTTGAAATGTTAGCAATATTCAAATAGTTAGAAGTTCCCATAATCCACACAACAAGGTCTGTTCTATCTCATGCTAAAAATACTAAAAATCACTGCAACACTGCACAGAGTTTAACGGCGGCCATTTTTGTTGTTTACAATTCTTGTGCTTTGGGTTTGTGCTGTTTAATAATTGTTTTAAACGTTGGGTTTCTTACAGATGCGCTTGTAAGCCTCAAATAAGCTAAGGACAACCATTTTACTCCTCTTTTATAATAAATATACCTTATTCTATCAGGGCTGTCAAATAACAATTTGAAGGTTAATTTGTGGGTTATAATTTAACCTTAAAATTGACATTTGACAGTTTTATGACAGCCCTGATAGAATAAAGTTTATTTTTTACAATAGAGGAGTAAAATGGTTAGCACTTTAAGGCCTCTTTTAAGGCTTACTATAAGAAACACAACGTTTAAAACGATTATTAATCTGTATAAACAGAGCACAAACCCAAAGCACAAAACTTGTAAACAACAAAAATGGCCGCCGTTAAACTGGGCAGTGTTGCAGTGATTTTTTGTATTTTTAGTACGAGATAGAACAGACCTTTTTGTGTGGATTGTGGATGTTCCAAGTACTTTTATTTTGATTTTAAAGTTTCCCCATTGATATAACAGGAAATTAAGGATATTTTTTTCAATTTCCTATAGCTTGGCGTTATTTTAGGATACTACAATTTCGATAGGTACGATTTTTACATAATTAGATGCTGTTTAGTAAATACTTGCAACAAGTTTTATACAACCTATATGTTTTACCTGTATACGTCACCAAAGTCATAATTTAATAAAAAACAGTATTTTTTTCTTTTTACGGCAAAACGGTTAAAGTTTTGTCAGCACCTGCAGGTGCATGCACAAAACATCCCAATGGTGACCGGTTGCAAACCTGTTTGATTTTTTGAGCTTTTTATAATAATGTAATTTAAACTAACTTTTAACCCATACAAAAAATGGCGAATGCGCCGGGATTAATTAATTAATATGCAATTTGTTAAAAACTTGACTACCTATCGGATCCTAGTATGGCTGTGAATCATCACCTTTACAAAAGAAATATATATATCACTATCACACAATATATTGAAGTGACACAGTTACATGATCACTAACAGATCATTCTATATGTACATTTCTTTTAAAGAATTAACTTTTTGGTTTCATGATTTAAAAAAAAATTACTTTAAAAACTTAATTCTACGCAATTTATGACATTGTTTTTAATAATATCAGCTTTTTTTACTTGCACTTTCGAATCCTACGTCTATCAGAATTGCTTTTTCACAGAAAATCCCGGTAGGTTATTTCAATTTTTAGATTAATTAGGCAATAGTTTTTTTAGCTTTTTTACCCTGCGCCGATTGTTTATGAACTTTTACACCCCCACACCTATGTTTCGCATTTTGACAACCCTCCCATCGTTTTTCGGAAAAGTCGCTAAAGTGTAAATTTAATTTATATTCGCACATTATATTACATGTTTTGGTAAAGAACATGGATAAAATTCTACAAAACAGTATAATACAGTAAAATTACTATGATTATTCATAATGGCGTTTGAACAAAGTGTCTAAATTTCATAAATTTAATATATTATTAAAAATTAACTTACAGCTATAAGGGCCTCAGGCTGTAGAGGCTGTGATGATTGGTATCTGTCACTAACTTCCCTAAGAAGTTCAAGTTCCTGCTCCAGCTGCCTACAGGAAGCGTTAGCTGTTACGTAAGCAGAAGCTAGCAGGAAGCTGCCAAGAACTACTGAACAAAGGACTACGGTAACTGCGACAATTTTAGCAACTTGCACAGATACACTTTTGGGTTTCATGTATGCCTGAAAAAAACAGTTTCATTTTTATTTGATATTTAAACTATTTAAACTATTTTCTTAATTATAAATGTAAAACAAACTATGGGGTGGCTATTAACTATAAAAAAATCGATACCAATTTATTTAGGGATTTAAATATTTTATCGTAGCCAGTTTAGTTATACATTATTACAGACTTTTCTAAAATATGTTAGGTGGGTATTTAAAATAAAGAGCTAATGTTTTTAAGATTAATTTTGTCATTTGTTTTTTTTAATTAATTTTTATTTAATAAACATTAATTTTGTCATTTGTATGCAGAATTTATTAGGCAAATAGCTGTCGCATGGATCTAAAATAAAATATTTTTAGATTTAATATTTAAACTATAATAAGATACCAATCTTACTATAGTCTAAATATTGTATCAATAGTAACTAAATAGCCTGTAAGAAAATTTGTATATTTAAAATGATTTCTTATAATAAATAAAAAACAGTTACGAATATTTTTATTTTTGTAATTTTAAAAATTGACTTTAACTATAGTTAAAGTCAATTTTTAAAATTACAAAAATAAAAATATTCGTAACATATACATTGTAGTTAATAATCAATAATTATTATCAATCTAGTTATACTTATTTTAAGAACTAAATTATTAAAACAACCTGATAGTCTATGGCAAGCCAATTGTGTTGTTAAATGGTGTTTTACCATTTAGGAACTAAATTTTTATTTAACATCATGGAGAATAATATAATAAAAACTGTTACAAAAAATAACTATATGTTGGGTGTTGATGTTGAATTTTAATTCAATTAATTATTTTTAATAGGAGTACATTTAATTTAATTTTAATTTAATTTAATAGATGTATAGTATGATTTTAATTTGGAGAATTAAAATTATACTATAGATAATTTTAATTGAAATAAAATTATATTACGACATAATTTTAATTCTGGAAATTAAAATGATGTTATAAACCATTTTATTTTAATCAATTCTACATCGGTTAAATAGTTGAATTAACATTACTATATAAAAAACATTGCAACCTAAAATAGGATTCAAATAAAAATTAAAATATTCAACATATAATTCAACATCAACACCTTTACAATATGTTGTTATTTCTTGTAACATTTTATTTTATATAGTTCTAATAATTTTTGATTGTGAATTTAACATGTGCAAGACAGGTTTTTTTAGAAAAATTTATGTAATAATAATAAGCAAGGACCGGATTTTATGCAAAATGCCTTTTTGTTTCTATTTTAGGCATTTATTTGGGACCTTAAAATTAATCCTAAACTTAAAAAATAAAGCGTTTGACATCCATTTGTTTTTTCCAAAAAGCCTAAAATGGCGAAATTTTGATTTATTGTCCTAAAAGGACATTTTTATGAACCTAAAATAGTCTCTTTTCAATTTTCAGAAAAAAATATAATTTTCATTGCAATAGATCGATACAACAACCGTTGGAATCAACGTATCGTGCTTTTGTTTGTATTTCTCAGAGGCAATTTTGTTTGTTTGTTTGTCTTTGGTATTTGTTTATATTATTTGTTCAGCGTCGGCCTGCTTGTTTTTGGTAAGTTTATAGAGATTTTATTAAATAATAGGTATTTTATTTACAAAAACTTTTAATATTGCTAACAATTTATTTTAGTAATCCTAGAAATGCTCAAGGCCAAAGCAGGGATTAAGGTTTCAGGGTGGTTGCAGGAGCTGGACAAAAATAAAATGTTTCAGCCAAATCAGTGCGATGACACCCAAATATTTTGCAAAAGCTATGCCAAGATGGTAAGGTTTTAACATACCTACACAGTAAAAAAAGTTTATTCCAAGAGGTCCACTTTTTTTTATTGTATTAACAAATATAATATAGCAACCTGTACTACAGTACATATGGTGTACACAGGGGTTTTCATTATTCTATTTTAGGCACTTTCGGCCTAAATCGGCCTAAAATGTAGGTTTTTGTTGCCTATTTATGGGTTCTAATTTCCAACTTTTAACGGCCTAAAATCTGGTCTTTGATAATAAGGTATTAAAAAAATTAAAATTAATTTTAAAAAATTGGAAACCCCTTTTACTATTTAATTTATTTTAAATTAAATTTGTATACAACTGAATTTTAAAATCCGGTCTTTGATACAAAGGTATTAAAAAAATTAAAATTAATTTTAAAAAATTGGAAACCCCTTTTACTATTTAATTTATTTTAAATTAAATTTGTATACAACTGAATTTTAAATGATTCATTACTTATCAAACATACGGTAAATTTTATATCCCTAGCTCAATTATTTTTTAATTGTACATTAAATAGTAAAACTGCTTGCCATATGTAGTACCTACTAATGAGCCAAAACTTAAAATAAAAAACCTTATAAATAAATTATAAATCATTTAAAATTTATTCATATATTATATCACGAGAACTATGAATTTAATCGGTTAAACTAGGCTAAGTAGTTTTTTGTTTGGTTTTTCTTGGAAAATGTTGAATGCAAAATAATTTAATAAAATCACGAGACCGCGTAGCGGTCGAGGGGTTTTATTTTTAATTATTTTGCATGAAACTATTTTACAAAAAGAAAAATCAAATAAAAAACTTACTGAGCATAGTTTGACAGATTAAATTTATAGGTTAAGTGATATACGTCTAGATTATTTCTCGAATTAAAGGAAACTATTTGACAATTCATAAAATCTGACGTATGTGTCAAAATTTATAAAT
Organism: Brassicogethes aeneus; assembly: GCA_921294245.1. Classification (NCBI taxonomy): domain Eukaryota; kingdom Metazoa; phylum Arthropoda; class Insecta; order Coleoptera; family Nitidulidae; genus Brassicogethes; species Brassicogethes aeneus. Next base: position 50,866,753 of record OV121132.1, on the reverse strand, counting down.
ATTTTTTTAAAGAAAATTACATTAATTTAAGGTATGTAATAAGTAATAATTGATATTTCGTAAACTAGATAACTTATTTTTTATTGTTTTTTAAAAAATGTTTGTTAAAACTTGTAAATAACACCATAAAATCGTAAACAAAAATCCAATATGGAGGCTAAAATTTAATCGCTGTTAAATAGTTCTAGTGATTTAATCGCTTATTTAAACGAAATTTATTCGAAAATGCAAGGCTTTTGATTGGTTCATATTATAATGAGGGAAATAATCACTGTAAAAAATACTTCTTTTACTAGGCTAATCCATCAATAAAACAAATTGTTTTAAACAATGATACCTTATTTGGACACTGAAAGAAATATATACTAAAGTTAAATAAAAAAATAATTAGGGCAAATATATTTTATGTTTCATATATGGACTACCACATACATTGCTAAAACAAATATATTCGTTTGGTTAGCAGCCTATTGCTGCCCTAGCAATATAAATGGTGTTTCTAGCAATATTTTTTTGCTGTAATTCACTTATAGTTTACATTTTATAGTAAGGGTAAGTTTATTTTTATTTAGATCTAACATATCTTCTTTACAATAAATGTATTACAAAATTTAACATACATTCATAATAAACAGTAGTATAAATGTGTAAAGCACTAGTATAAAATTTTTAGTATAAATTTGTATTTACTTTTAGCAACAAATTTCTTTCAGTGGAGATAAATGTTTTATGAACTCTGAATCGACTTTAGAAAGCTCACATTAAAAGGTGAAACAATAGGTTTGGATAGTCTTCTTGTAATTGGATGAATTTAAATGAAACAAATGTATTTATAATGAATGATGCACCTTGGCAATTGTTTGCGATGGAAGAAAGACTTGAATAATTATTTGTGGGAATCTCTAGATTTACAAGACACATAAAACAGGACCGTTGGAGTTTTAATTAGCTTAAACACCACTTATATCTTTTATTTGGAGTTTATAAAGTTTTAAAACTTAAAATTTAATTAATTATATACAAATCATAATTTTGTAAAAATCATAAAAAATTATTAGTAAACGAGTATTTAAAACAATCCCGCACAATTGTGAAAACTAGACAAGATGGTTTATTTAAATTTGTAATCAAATAGACTTGTTTTAAAATTGGTAATAATAATTTAGGACTAATATCTTATGTATTATTTTTTTTGTGAAAAAAACTAAAATGTTCCATCATACATATTTAATTATTTGTCATTTACATAACGAATGACTTAATTTATTATTATTCTAGAATATTTCTCCATTTTTTTGACATTTAAAAGCTCTTAATATTAGATTTTAATCTTATTTAAATTTTATAGTAGAAGCATACGCTAACAGTTATTTGTTTTTATTTCTTAACCCAATTTTTTGTTTAACATATCATTAAATTAAACTTTCGCACAAAATATTTTCTCTACAGCAAATATTTTAATATCAATTAATTTAAAATTATATGCCAACTTATTTTTTTGTACAACCATCGGGATAACGTTTTGTTGCGACAGCAAGTCAATTTTAATAATTTATGATTACATCAAATGCAATTTAAAATATATGTGAGGAGTTTTGAATAGAACACTGTTGCCAAGCGTCTGGTATTGTCCTTCATAATTAGTAATAATAAAAGCCATTACTTTTAATGTGTAGCCAACGTTCATGGCTAGCAATCTTAATAAGTAATGAAAGATTTAAAGTCGTACCAGGTACCGGACGCTTCCATGTTTATTTACACGGTCCAAGCAAATAAATTAACATAGTGAGAAATTTTACGTAACCGTAAATCACATATTATGTATTTGTGTATTTATATGAATGCACATATATATGTATATGTTTTGTGGAAATCAGATCTGCATCTACGCGTATGTTTATTATGGGCAAAGTTTCCTGTTTTTACAACAAAAAAAAATCTATCTAAACAATTTGCAACCTAAAAAATTAGTACTAAATAAAACTAAAACCATATTACTAATTAAATCCAAGAAGTTATAATAATATTTGTGTTTTTTTTTTTAGATTAAACGGATGTTGGAAAGTTAATATTATACGAGGTGTGTTCAGAAAATAACGGGAATTGTTAAATTTCGCGGGTTCGGAGGGTTGTCATAAAATTTTCTTTATTATGTTGGTATACATGCCCCCGAAGTATGATAAAAACTTTAGCTGTTTTCATCGTTTACTTTTTCAGTTGTCTGTGGCAGCCGCTAAGGTTAGACGTGTTTTATGAGCTCGGCGATTTTCGTTTGTTAAAAGAAATGGATCAAAGAAATTTGTATCCAATTTTGCTTAAAAAATGAAATAAATTCTGTGAAATGTTAACAAAGGCCTATAGTGAGTCTGCTATAAGTAAAACAAGAGTTTAAGTGGTATAAGAGTTTCCAAGATGGCCGTGAAGACGTTGAAGATGACGAACGCCCCGAACGCCCAAGCATATTAACAATCGATAAAAACATGGAAAAAGTGGAAAAAAGGTTATAAACCATCAGAGAAGTCGCTGATGATGTTGGTATATCGATTGGCTCATCTCATGAAATTTTTTCGAATGTTTTGGGTATGAAACGCGTGGCAGAAAAATTTGTTCCAAAATTGTTAAATTTTGAACAAAATTTTTGTCCAAAAACAATACTGTAATGATGCCCCAGTCTCCATATTCGCCAGACATGCCTCTGTCTGACTTTTTACTATTCCAAAAAATAAAGAGAACCTTAAAGGGCCGTCGTTTTGCAAGCATAGATGACATTAAAAGCGCATCGCTGAAAGAACTAAAGGCTATCCCAAAGATCAAGTTTTAGAAGTGTTTCGAGTATTGGAAGAAGGGCTGGCACATGTGCATAATATCCAATGGGGACTATTTTGAAGGCGACAACATTAATGTAGACGAATAAATAAATATGTTTTTTCAAAAAACGAAAATTCTCGATATTTTCTGAACACACCTCGTACTTTAGGAGACCAAATTCCCCCTCGACAAGTCCACTAAAAGTAATTTTAGAGAAACTGCGATTAAAGTGTTATTATTAGCCAGAATAATACAAAACCTAAAGCATAATTATATTACGTATAGTGCTCTATGTCCTTGAAAATTATAACCAGTATAGCTTTTTTTATAAATCAGGATTTAAATTTAAACATGACGAGTTTCGCATGTTAAGACTGTGGGTTTTGATTAAAAATTATAAAGTAAAAAATGGATATTGAGCCAATTAGTCATATATATATATATTATACTGTTCAGCGAAAGTTGTACATTGCGTCATGAACATTCGCCGGACAGACATTACGCAAAAATCGATTTTTAAATTTAAAATAATTAATATTAGGGGGTGCAAATTTGGTTTGAAGCTTTTTTAATAAGACTCTATCGATTCATGAAAAAAAAACAGATATTGGTGAAAAAATACAAAGATATTTAAGCAGAAATAAATTATGCGCGATTTTTTAAAAAATTCTAAATTTTGAATTGAATTGATTTTTAATGAATGGTTTACTTTTACAAAATATATTTAGAAAAATGTCGGAAAGCGATTTCGTTTCTTTTTAACTTTTTAAACCTATAATATTTTCCTAAAAATGGCGAAGTATTCAATAAATATTTATTTTATTTTAATGTATAATTGTCCATTTTTTCTTAAATTTAAATTATATTAAAGTTTTGCTTATACCTAATACTACGTATTATTATATTTCTATTTTAATTCTAGTTTTTAATCTATGTAGATGCGTAAAACTTATTTGTAATAAATAATGAGTTTCTGGAATATTTTTTTCAAATTTATTTACCTATTAAATTATTAAATAATCTTTATTCTTACTTATTAATGACAAAATAAAATCTGGTTTAAATTTATAATTTATTATAATCTATAACCTTCTTAAATTAACTTAATACATCCCGTCGACCCAAATTTTCACTAGAACTAAATATCACGGGTCATATAAAGAAGGTATTTGCAAATTTTTACAGTATTTACAAACATTTTGCGCCTTTCTCTTGTACTGATAATTCCTTGTATTTCATTACTCATCCTGCTTTCTAAAAAAGTTTACAAACGCCTACAAAAATTGCTAACAATGGCTCATATATATAAAGTCAAATCCTTTAAATTTGTTTTTAAGAAATACAGGAAATTTGTTTCCTTACAGGAACTTTAAGAAATATGCTATTACTTTATCTTAAATGCTAAAGCATTATTCAGATAATAAATTCATATTTGGGAATACATAATAGCACAGAAGTTTTAAAGCTTTTTCAATAATTTATTTTATCTTCAAGCATTCCATAATTTAGGCTTTATTATTTTTATCGCTCATAACCAAAGTATTCGAGTATATTCGAGTATGAAATAATTCAGCGCTGAAAATAATATCTAAATTGTAAATTATACAACGCTTTAAGATAAAATGTTATGCGGCTGATAAGTGTTTTTTGTGCTTAGCCTTATGACATAAATAACTATATATTTTATGCAAATAATTACATAATTATTATCCAATCCATCAAGACTAAAATATATAGGTTATATAAATAGGTAGTTCTAGATTTTTCTGCTTTAAAAATATTTATTTCATTTTCATAAAGTATATAGTACAAAAAAGGTTTTTGTAAGGATGACTTATTTGGTTGTAATTTAAATTTATTCCAAGCAAAGTTGCTTACATACAAACATAGATGAAGAAACTAAGGGTTACTTGAACTACTGAACTCGAATTAAACCAACCACCTAGGATATAAATTCGGATTATTGAACGATACACAAACCAGTGTATCGTGGGTTATAGGAACTGATTTCCCTAGAAACGTTAAAAGTTGGTAAATATTAGTTTTTAACAATTTATAACCAATAAACATAAATAAAAAGCATAATTATTATTGGAATAATATATTTTTTCCAAATAGTTAGCAGGATCTCTTGGATACATTTTTTATTTATTGGTATTTAACGGTACAAATAAATGTAAAGGTAATTTCCGAAATTTAAAAAATGTACATTTTGAGGATTTTGAAGATTTTGGAAAATCTGAAAATTTTAAATTGTCAAAGGTCATAAAATCGTTAAAATAAAGTGCCCTTCTTGTAAAATAATAATAAATGTTAAAATTATTTTAATATCTCAATACAAAAATAAAAAAGTATTAAGCCGGGTCTACAATTGTTGCAGGGGTCCGATCGCAGAACATAAGCTTGCGCAAAGCACCCCGCGACGTGGCGATGGAGCAAGGTTCTTTTGTCAGCTGGGTGCTTTGCGCAAGCTTATGTTCTGCGATCTGCGACCTGCGACAATTGTAGACCCGGCTTAAAATAGTTTCTTTACGCCAATATTTGAAAAGTTTATATGAACATTGTACCGACCTTTCAATTTCGCCGGCAGTAAACTAGATTAAACTTAATTTCGGTTGGAGACTACACCGAGGAGTAAAACATTTTTTTTTTGCTTTCAGTGTGAAAAACTGTTGTTAGTCCATTTACAAATACAAATTTGACATTTTCACCGGTGATCCGGTAATACAGATTCCCAAGAATGGTTACTCTATTATCTTATATATGTCTCTCTATACAAATTCCTACACTTAGTAAATTACACTATTCTGTATATATATATATATATTAGGGTGTGCCAAAAAACCTCGATATTTTTTTTTCTTGCTCTCAACCCAAAATATCGTAGAATATGTCCGAACAAATATTCTGTTAAAAGCGGAGCTCATAATTTCAATTTTAAGAGGTCCTCCATCGAATCTGAAGTTTTGCCGCTTAAATAACACAGAAAACTGACTTTTTTACCTTATTTATTCTTGCAACCTAGGAAGAAATTTTTTTTTCATAAAATCCATGACTAATTCTTACAAAGCATTAAATTTGGACAAAAAAATCTTATTAAGCTGAATTTCTATTTTCAATATTTGATTTTTTACAGAGCTTTAAATTTAAAGTTAATAATACAAAAATGATGACTTTATACGCCTGTAACTTTAAGAATATTGACGATACAAAAAATTCGCCTTAAACTTTTTTGTGGTCCATCAGACAAGCTAAAAAATTGCCATTTGACTTTTTCGTCTAACTTAAATAGTTTAGCTGAAAAAGGCAAAAAACGTAAAATTTTAAATTTAAAGCTCTGTAAAAAATCAAATAATGAAAATAGAAATTCGGCTCAATAAGATTTTTTCTTCCAAATTTAATGCTTTGTAAGAATTAGTCATGGATTTTATGAAAAAAAAATTTCTTCCTAGGTTGCAAGAATAAATAAGGTAAAAAAGTCAGTTTTCTGTGTTATTTAAGCGGCAAAACTTCAGATTCGATGGAGGACCTCTTAAAATTGAAATTATGAGCTCCGCTTTTAACAGAATATTTGTTCGGACATATTCTACAATATTTTGGGTTGAGAGCAAGAAAAAAAAAATATCGAGGTTTTTTGGCACACCCTAATATATATATATATATATATACAGCTCTTTCATACTAAAACCGAATATATCTATATATATATGGGGCGTGGCCTAGCCTCCCTCCAACGCGCGACACAGTAGCTAAGCAAATAGACTGCATCGCTAATGAGATTTTTTGCATTATTATCATTTAATTTTTTAAGTCCTTACCTGCTCGACCTTTCCTCATGTCGTTTATTACACAAGCAACTGTGACGCGCCTTGGAGGGAGGCGAGGCCACGCCCCATATATATATAGATATATTCGGTTTTATTCTAAACAGGCTGTATATATATATACTTGTGAGTCTGCAGCAGTGTAAAGAAACTAATGTAATGGTTTCTTTAAGAGTTTTTAATCCTAATACAAATTACAGTATCTTTTATTATCATTTAGTGTGGGGTTCTCTTTAATAAGAATTTGCTAGTAATTAAATTATTATGATTTGAATACCAAGATATTATAAAATAACAATTATCTTAAATAATAAATAGGTATATCCCTTTTTGGGGTATTTACCCTCTATATATTATGTTGCACACCGTGAACAAAAAAATTCAATTCAATAACAAAAAATGTCCTAAACGTCTTTGTACCTATTAATTTGTAGTGTTTAAATTAAAACTAGAATTAATAAAATTATAAAGCTCTAGCACGCATAAATAATAAATTTATAATTCAATAACAAAAAATGTCCTAAACGTCTTTGTACCTATTAATTTGTAGTGTTTAAATTAAAACTAGAATTAATGGAATTAGTAAAATTTAGTTTCAAATGAGTCTTAATGGCAATATATTAAATTTGTTTACAATGCGATGTATGAGTATCTCTGTAAATCTACGAATTTCAAAACAATTTAACATTATATTTTCTGCAAGCTTATACAATATGGTTTCAAGTAATAATTTGTGTGTCATGGACTATTCAGCGCTTGAAACGTAAAATAGAAAGTTGCAGAGAAGAGTTCGTTAACACTGGATGGTTTTTAGTGTTTTATGTCTATAGAATCGTTAAATGAATTTGTGAATCCTTTAAGACTTAAAATAAGCTTTAAGATACTTATTTTGAATCATTTTTAAATTTAAATAATTACTCAAAGTATAATTTTAAAAAACAATTTTGTGTATTATTATAATCTGCTTTCCATTGTTGATAACAAATATGCCAATATGCGTGCATTAATCCATGCAACATTCTCGTGCTTATGTGTTAAGATCCCACACGAAAAAGTTAATAAAAGATATTAAAATATATTGTAAAATAGCAAAACACTAATGCGGGTGGTTATTGCGCCACGACCGCTTCACCTAAAGTGGGTAAAAAATCTGGCAACGTAGAAATTTAAACTAGAGTTTGATCTACCTAAACTGGGTAGAAATTTAATAATTAAACCTATGATTTTTATATTTGTCATCTGTCAATCTGACACCTCTCATCTCTCACCTATAGGTGAGATATGATATATCATGTTAACTTGATTCTTGTCATCTTACACCTGTCATCTTTCACCTGTCAGTTTGTCATCTGTCCACTTGACATCTGTCAAAGTATGTGATTTGCGAAAAAAAATTAAATTGACTCTAATTCAAAGATTCACCGGATGGTTTTTCTACTTGTGTGGGCAAAGAAATACTTATCCGCATTTGCTATATTTTTTGTTTAATTTTTTTTAAATCTGGCAACATTGCAATTAAATTTGGACAAATTTGGCAACTCGAACTCGAGATCCAGCTCATTATGACTAAAGATCGATATACCGCCACGAAGAAAATTTTCCCAAAATTTGTTAAAATATTAAAGCACAAATTGTAGAAGGCCACATATTCTTGCATGAATTCGAAAAGTGTTTTATAATATTTTCTCGATTTTGGATTTTATTTTGTATGTGTTTTTTTTCAATTTTTTGAGGTCATTGTTTGTTGGGTATTACTTAATTACTAACTGACATGTGGATTTTATTTACTATTGTAAACTGAAAGGTAAATTTTGAATAAGTATTGTACTCTTTTTGAATGTTTTACTGATATTTTTGAACAATTGTGTGGCTCATTTATTTGTCAATGTTTGTTAAAAAGAATATTAATAATCTATAGATTATTTATAAATAGTCGCGAATTTGAGGGTATAAACACAATCCATACAACAAGGTCTGTTCGATCTCGTAGTAAAAATACTAAAAATCACTGCAACACTGCACATCATACGATGGAGGCCATTTTTGTTGTTTACAATTCTTGTGCTTTGGGTTTGTACAGATTAATAATCGTTTTAAACGTTGTGTTTCTTACAGAGAGACTAGCAAGCCTTAAAAGAGACCTCAAAGGGGTAAGAACAATCATTTTACTCCTTTTTTTGTAAAAAAATAAACCTTATGTCATACAATCATTAAAATAAAGTGTCATTTCTGTAAAATAATATAAAAATTATTGTATTATCCCAATACAAGAATAAAAAAGTACCTATTAAATAGTTTCTCAATGCCAATATTTGAAAAGTTTATATGAACATTTCGCCGGCAGTAAACTAGATTTAACTTAATTTCTGGCGGAGCCTCCACCGTGGAGTGCCCAAAAAACATTTTCTTTACTTTCACTGTGAAAAACTGTTTTTAAGGGACACATTTTGATTTACACATACAAATTTGACATTTTCACCGGCGCGCCTGTAATTCAGATTCACATTCTAACGGTGAATCTATTTTTGTATAGATGTGCTTTATACAAATCATTTTTAGATAATATTATTATTATTAATAAGTATTCGTCGTGGACAAAGTATAGTTTGAAACTCGTTTATAAACTTTTCTAGACACTCATTTAATTAAGCACTCGCTTGGAATCTCGCTTGTGCATAAATTAAATTCGGGACTACAATGATACATGATATTATATTATATTTAATAATAATAATAAACGACTTTATTTGATATAAGCATCTAACATCAAAAAAGGCGAAGTTCAATCAGAGATTGTTCTTCCACTACAACAGTAAGACTGTGTATTATAGTGTCAGTATAAAATATATAATCTAAAGTATTACATAACAGATAACAAACATGAACTACACAAATTTAAAAAATTTCGATGTATTACAATTTAGTAAAACAAGGAAACACAAGTGTGAGTACAAAAGATGAACAATGAAAAATAAAACAATTTTACTAATATTCTTTAACAATTTCAATAATAATTTCTTGTACAAAAAAAAAACAAAAAATATATTATTTTTTTTTTGAAAGGCAAACTTAAAAGAAATTAATTTTATACCTAATTCTTATTTTAGATATTTATAAATATTTGAAAAAAGCATACCTATACACCTATATATGCCATATAAACTGCGTACCACTCAATGTGTCGCGACCAAAAAGTTCGTTCTTTTTCAAAACGACATAACTTTTTTGTTTCTTGAACGATTTTATTTTGGTTTGTGATGTCTGCTAGCCTCATCCTCTGGCAATTTATGCTATAGATATGAAGCTCACAATTGGTCAAGTAAATTTCCTACAAGGTGATATGTTAAACGGTGAAAATTTTTAATAACTTTATCCAAGCCCCGTTTGTAAAAAAATATTTTTTTTGTTTTTACTTTGAAATAATGAAGTATTATGTGTTACCTTGAAATGTTTTTCAAATTTTTCGAATTGGAATCTTAGCAACGAAAATATGATTTTTTTTCCAAAGGAGTACATTTAAGGCTTTTTTTAGGCAATACACTCTGTCTTTTTAGGAACAAGAAGATAAGATGGTGAAAGATTGTTCCTTAAATAACTCTGAACAAGCGACAAGCAACAAACTTCCATTATTTTCAGAGGGCCTAAGCTAAGACCACTTTTTGAAAATGACATTTTTGTTAAAGTTTGCAAAAACTAAACCTAAACCGATATTTACTTTCGTAATATGTTTTCTTCATAATTTTGACCTCCTGATTGTAATTCAGTTGTCAAATTTAAGTTTCAGATAAAACCAAAATCACTAAGAATCAAGATTCGAAAACAATTCCCGGGTTAAATGTGTCAATAAAATCCGATTGCTGGTTTTTACTGTTTTTTTACATATCGTAAATGAGTATTTAAGGGACCACCATATTGAGAAAATAAATTGGCCACCTTTGTCTCCGGATATGAATCCTATTGAGCATGTGTGGAGCAGGATAAAATTAAAGATGAAAGAGAGGGAAGGAGGCATGGAAAACTTGGATGAATTGGTAAATGCTATTCAGGAAGAATGGGGTACCCCAGAAATTTCTAAGGAACTTGGTCAAGGGAATGCCCAGGAAGGTTAACGAATTATTACGGCTTAGGGGAGGGCCAACGAAATATTGAAAGGTATTATTGTTTGTTACATTTTTCTGTTGAATGTTGAAGTTTTGATTATGATTATATCTACGCATACAATTTTCAGAAATGAACGAAATATTTTTATATAACTTTATTACCAATTAGGTAGGTACTTATCAATGATGTTGTCACTACTGCGCAATGTAAATGTAAGTTATGTAACATTATCCTAACCACTTAAACAAATTGCAGTAATTTCGCCCAAAAAATGAATCCCCAAATGGCATTTTCATCATAAATATGCAAGAAACACGACAGCAATCGGATTTTATTAAGACATTTAATTGTTTTCGAATTTTGATTCTTGATGATTTTGGTTTTATCTGAAACTTAAATTTGACAACTGAATCACAATCAGGAGGTCAAAATTATAAAGAAAACATGTCACGAACGTATATATCGGTTCAGGTTTAGTTTTCGCAAATTTTCACCAAAATGTCATTTTGAAAAAGTGGTATTTGCTTAGGCCCCTCTGAAAATAATGGAAGTTTGTTGCTTGTCGCTTGTTCAGAATTATTCTAAGGAACAATCCTTTACCATCTTATTTTATTGTTCTTAAAAAGACTGAGTATATTGCCTACCAAAAAGCCTTAAATGTACTCTTTTGGAAAAAAACTCATATTTTTGTTGCTAAGATTCCAATTCGAAAAATGTTTCGAGGTAACACATAATACTTCATTATTTTAAGGTAAAAACGAAAAAAAAAATTATTGTTTTACAAACGGGGCTTGAATGAAGTTATTGAAATTTTTCACCGTTTTACATATTACCCTGTAGGAAATTTACTTGAAGAACCGTGTGCTTAATATCTATAGCATGAATTGCCAGAGGATGGGGTTAGCAGACATCACAGACCAAAATAAAATGGTTCAAGAAACAAAAAAGTTATGTCGTTTTGAAAAAGGACGAACTTTTTGGTCGCGACACATTGAGTGGTGCGCAGTTTATATGCCATAAGTATACTTATATGGCAAATTTATTAATAAATTAAAAAAGAACCTAATGATTAAACTCATTAAAATAAGGTACATAATAAACTTTAAAAGAATACGGTGATGATTAACATTAATTAATTTTAATCAGTTCGAGTAAAAAATATGTAATAACGTGTATATGTATTTTTGAACAAGGACACTCGTTCCGGTCGTGGATCTAACTGCAATTAACATTTACTAAATTGCAAACATCAGTAATTAGTATTTATAAGGAGATTGGATTTCCTGTTAAACACCTTCAATTTTATAAGCCTTTAAGTAATATATAAAAAGGGTTGTGGTGATGAGAAATTGGGCATATTAAGTTTTGAATGAATAATGTCAATTTTTATACCGAGCTGATAAAATTATAATAAAAACTTTGTACCTAAGTGCAAACTGATTCATAAATATTAAAATATTCATATTTATTAGGTTTAAATATTTATTGTCCAATTAAATTCTATAGATATTAATTTACTTTTAAAATTTCTATTACACTCACTTAAATAGTGTGCAAGCACTCTTACAAACATACATAATAAAAATATTAGTTACTCTTTACTGTTAAAACAATATAAAGTTGTTTAAAAGTTTCGTTTCTTAACGCTACGTTGAAATCTCTTTTGCAATTAAATTTTTTTTAAAACGCATCTAAAATAACAGATTAAAATGGAACTTGTACACAAAATATTATCAAATATTTTCTTTGTAAAACATTTGGTTGTAGGTACAAGGTTACTTATAAATTTTGCAAATTAGGTAAAATTAGAATTTTGAATTTTGTTTGATTATAACTTATAATTATAACTATTAGCAAGAAAGACGTAGGTCCAGAAGCTACGTCTGTCTTGCCCCAAACGCGTATCAGAGGCGGATTGTAAATTTTGGGTATACCGATATCTCAGTTAGTATACTATCTATAGACATGGGACCCACACCAAACTTACTTATATGAGTAATGACATTATTTATTTTAAATTAAAGTTTGGGAAAAAAGTTAGTTTTTCAGCGCGCCTCACCCTGCCACCCCTAATTAAGATTATTTAAATTAAAGTGGTGCAATTTATAACTCACTAAATTTTATCGGCAAATTACAAAATTTATTAAAAAAATCTAATAATTACAGATTTCATACCATTTTAAATTATTCTTCTTTTATATAAAAGTTACCCTTAAAAAATTGAAATATGACAACCTAATAGTATTGGCAAGACAATACGTTCCCAATCATGATTTACCTTTTTAGGAAAATCCCACATTCTACCAAGCTTATTTTAACGGTGGAGTCGAATATACTGACGATGAAGAAAATTAATAAATATAATCATATTACCTACCAAAAAAAAAATGTTAGAACTAAAAAATGATTTATTTTTTTATATTTTAATTTTAAATTTTCTCAGAATGTATATTTTTGGAGCTGCATCCTTCTTGCAGCAAGGTCGTCAATTCTAGTCAACAGCAATTTGTATACTGGACATAAAGCAATCAATTCCTACGTAAAATTGTCCTCTGAATTCGAAAATGCCCTTATAAGTAATAGAAATAAAATCATTTTTGAGTTATAGTCAATTTTCCATATAATATTAAATGTCCGGGATACAAATTGTTTTGGACAACAGTTATTAGTGGCTGCTTTTTCGCTATGACAATTAGTCATTTTTTATTAATTCATTTAAAGAGAGTATTTAAGAATAAATTTGGTCTTGAAATTACTATATTTTTAAATTAGGTGTCATATTACATTTAAAAAAATTGATGTTTTATATTTTATATATATTTTTTGTCCTTTATTAAGTATTAAAAATATTACTTAACTCTTTCATTCACTTGGCCTTACAATTATTAAATAAAATGTTTAATTTTTTTTTTAAATAAATCTATAAAAACAAATTAGCATTCGTAACGATACTATGGTATGTATTTTTATTTTTAATGGAATTTCAGCACACAGGGTGCAGAAGTAGGAAGAAGTTTTTTTACTGAAATTTGGGACACCATGTGGGGTGCATCAGCAATAACAGCGGATGTCAATTCAAATCATACCGAAGTCCTTTTTTTAAATATTTTGTTTTTTTTAAGTGTTCGTATGATTTTATCTAAAGCCGCACATTAAATTTTGTTTGTTAACTCTTCAGTAACAATGTTGTAATATACATTTTTTATTTAGATGTAATTTAATCCAGGGTGCAAAATTAAGATGAATTTTCGCCCGAAAGTTGTGAAACCCTCTGGGATGTATCAGCAACAACAGCGGATGTCAAATGAAATTTTATTGTAGCCCTACCTTTTATGAGTATTTTGTTTTTTATTTGCGATAATATATCCGTATGAAAAAAATAGAAAGTGTAAAGTGGATATACGCTGCAACGGATGTCAGTTATTTGAAATGTGACAGTAAAAGTTGTCAAAGGTTGTTAAATGACTATTTCCCTCGTCTTAATTTCCACCGGGTGTAGTCAAAAATATATATTAAAATTATTGTTTAAATTTTTTTACTGGATGGTACTGATCTTTTTTTTTCCTCCACTAGATAAATAATTCTAATATTTTTCTAGGAAAATTCAAAGAGGAATAATAAAACATAATAAAACTACATTTTTGTAATTATTTTATTGGTCAAAGTAACAAAATATATAAAGTCAAAAATTCAAAACACAACTTGAAATCATATCTGCATCATATGAACTTATCTAACTATTTCATTCCTATTCCTATTTCTATAATATTATTCTATAAGGTAAAATAAATTTATAAATAAAAGAACAATAAAAATTTTAATACTAAGGCTGTGTTCCGTAATTTACTGCCATTACTGTCAGTAATTTTACTGTCAGTAGCGAAAAAAGAACGTTCCGTAATTTATTCAGTACTGACGCACAGTGAAATTGGAACGCGCCTCAGTAGCAGCAGAAAGTGACAATGGTTACGCAAGGTTATGATTTGTGATTTACTGACAATTGGCAAACTTTACTTTCGGCACAGCAGAGAACATAAATAAAAAATAAATATAACAGTTATAAGAAATATAATGTTTGGTTTATGGCAGAGAAATATGGAAAATGTAATGTTATCTTCGAAAAATGTATATAGGAATAGGAAATATAAAATTTCACTGACACCACAACAATAAGCCAAATACCAAAAGTTACTCTTAAATTCGTCCGCTGAATACAAATATAACATTATAACATTTTCTAGGTACTACCTATAGGTAGTACTATAGTAGGTAGTTTCATATTCTGGGTCTTCGTATGCGTACTCCCCGCCGACCTGCCTTCGTCACTGCTGCTTGTACTTTCAAGTAATATTTTATCAATAAATATTGAAATAATTAGTCCTATAGGTATTCACCAAATACCATTATATGATATAATTTATATCCTTCACTTTATTTGACAGCTATTTTTTGTTTAAAAGTTTGGTTATGTGTTTTACTGGAGCCACAGCACCTCTCTGTCCCCAGTTGTTTCAGTAAAATTAATCTGCCGTACATTTATAAAAGGGTAGTATTTACCACTGAGCTCAGTAACTGAAAGTGGATTTCGGAATGCGTTTTCAGTACCGACAGTACTGACAGTAAATTACGGAACATAGCCTTAAGTCTTGGTGCTTAGAGAATCAACATATTTTTTGTTATTTGGGCAAAAAGCGGGACATACCTTATCGTTTTTTGGAAATCGATGAATTTTTACACTATCTCCCCTGCTTTTGCACTTTTGTACACAACAAGAATAAACCATAATAATGAATAAATTATCGAAAAAATAGGAGCAAACATTTTATCATTCTTAAAAGTCAGATTGTCTGATAGGTATATATACTTGAGTTATTAAATATCTATTGTGATCTGGTTTTAATAATGTTTATAAACTTATATAAAATTGTTTTAGTAAAAACAGTTGAAAGTTTGAAGTAAAAAGTTTAGGTCATAGTATTACCGTAATACACATGCCTTATTCTTAAATCTTAGTAAATTAATAACTAAAAAGAAAAAAAATGGGAAACAAGCTGTTCAAAGGAATATTTTGGGTACTATTGTTTAATTATTATCTCAAAAAAATATTTTATTGTCTCGACTTTATGAAACTTAATTTCAGCAGAGACACGGACGTAGACGGACAAGAAGTAACACAAAAAACACAATAGTTCCCTCACCGTATTAACCAACCAAGCCCCATTTATGAACACCAATGGAATGTGGGTGTTTCTAAATCCTGGGTTTTTACGACACCCTCGCACAGAAGATTCGCTTCTTACAAATCAACCGCGACCGATATATGTGTTCCTATAAGAACACATCAGCACTCACAAAAACCTTAGGCGGAAAATGACTGAAGCATTATACCACCATCCGGAATCCGACTCGGACAGAGAGACGGACACACATAAAAAGGAAGTACTACAAAACCAGCAAGGATAAGCCCAAGCAGCGTACTAACCAACCAAGCCCCATTCATGAACCCCAATTGAATAGGGTTATTACAAAATCCCTGGTCGAGGAGGACTTCGGATTGTACTTAGTTTTGGGTCAGTTTAATGACCCTCCTTGTCCCACAGTAGCTTTTTTTTAAATTAATTTTAAACTTAATCTAATAACATAATTTATATAACAAAATTGTTCCAGGTAATGTTTTTTTTTTATTGTATTTTATTGTATACTAACTAGGAGAATTTGTATGTAGAAGTATTTTTAATGTAACAAATGTTGTACTAAATCAACTATGGGGAATTTTGTCTGTAGCCCCCTGTCTAGTTCACTTCTCTCTTAAAATCATTTTGTCCCTCTGTCTGGAAACCCTAGATGAGACACACAACGAACATTTTAATAAACTTAAATGCTTAATAAATAAAAATTACAAATTATTTTAATAATAGTATACTGTAAAAAAGGGGATATTGGATTTTATATTACATATAGTGAAATATTCCAATATTTTCAAAAATGTTCTTGCATCATACCTGTTTGTTTTTGGAGCATATAGGCTTTTAAATGTGGCACATTACTGAAATATACTTTATTTGTATATAAAACAATATAATTTAAGAATACATATTAACTATTGTTTCGCATAAAAAACGAACAAATTTTGGACATTTGTTTGCAAGTGATCCCAGAATTGAATATATTTTTTTACCCTTGTTTATACATCTAAATGGTGCATTTAAAAAAAAAATCATCCATTGACCGCTATGGGTTTCAGGCCTTAAGTCACTCTACTATGGTAAAAATAGATAAATTTCGATATTTTGTAATAACATTTTTATTTAAAAACGTATCGATTTGAAATTAAGATAAAATGGAGACCTTATTAATTGAATTTAAAATTTTACCACTTTTTAAGGGTTAAAAAGTCGAAGAAGCAACGTTGTTTTATAATTTTGAGTATATCACGTTCAAGAACTGATAATTAAGTATTATTTAATATAAAAACTTCTACATGCAAATTATGTTTCTACGAGAGACATAATTTTTAATTTAGCCATCATGGACTTTTCTATATGGTAAACTACCATTGGAAGCATGAAAGATCTTATTTTCTGTTTAAAAGATAATATTACAGTTTGGTTCATAAGTTGACAGATTCCGTTTCAATTTATAAATGTACCAAAAACTAAAAACATTAATTTATTAAAATTAATAAACTAAATAATAATTATAGCCAGTGTCAGCAAGTTAAAAATTATAACCTACTTTAATTTTATTTTTTGCTACTCAACCAAGCTTCAATTTATTTTTTACTCGATAAGCAAGCTTCAATTAAAATTAAAATTCAAAACTGAGGAAAGTAATATTTAACCAATAAATAAATTAGAATAAAGACTTTATGTTGCCATCGGCTATTTAGATATATGTATATTTTTTTCAGTTGTTTTTAGCTTTTTTATAATTAGTTATTTTGCATTTTTTTATATTTAATATAATGTTATACAGGGTGATTCGGGAGAAACCCAAACGATATGGATTTGAAATTTTAATAGCCTATACAATTTGATTTAGACTATACCTAAAGTCAATAGTTTTCAAGATATTAATTTTTTTCATTAAAATTTTGCTAAATGCACGTTAATCAAAAATGGCCTCCTTATTTTTTTGTTATTATGTTTGCTGACATGGGGTTGGAAATTTTGGAATATTAAAACATTGCTTAAAAAATTTATTTTTTTAAAGGTTTTTTTGCTCAAGAGAGAAGTACATTTTTTATTACTTTATATAAAAATTTTATAAGAGAAAGTCGTTGGCAATTTAATTTAGACTCTAAATAAATGAAAAATACATTTATTTTGTAAAAAATTATTTTCGAATAATTTATCTCGTTTTAAGAGGTTTCCTTGGAAATAAATAAATTAAATAATTTGAGTTTTATGTCATGCTTTCCATAGATAACAAAGCCTTTCTAAGGAAGAGCGAATTTATTTGTTAAAATGTTATGGGATTGGAAATGTATCCTATGCTTATGCAATCGACGTTTTTCAACAAAAATATCCGAATACAGCAGTATCCCGTCAGACTTGGTGAAAAAATTTGACGAAACCGGCTGTTTTGGATAAAAAGAAGAAAAAAAAAATGATGAAGAAGATGCAGCAACAATTTTGGCAATGCAATCCCTCTAAGAAAATCCCTTGATGTCTCTTCGCAAACGTGCTCAAGATTTAGATATTAGTAAAAACCAAATTCAGCCTATTTATAAAGAGAACAAAATTTATCCGTATAAACCAAAATTTCCGCATACACTGGAAGATGACGATGAAGCGAAGCGATTGGACTTTTGTTTATGGATTGGAGAAAAGTACATGGAGGATCGAAATGTACACACAATGATTTTTTTACGGATGAATCAACTTTTTGTACCAACGGGCATGTTTTATCTCAAAATAGCCGTTCCTGGGCCGATGCAAACCCAAATTATACAATCGAGAAAAGTCAATGTTTGGTGTGCAGTTTTGTCAATGTTTGGTGTGCAGTTTTTTATGTTTAAATAATCGGCCCATAAAATATAAAAGAAAATTAAAATCAACATGTTTATTTGGAAATTTTGCAAAATTATGTTTTAAATTTTATAAACACCCTGGAACCAGAAATTCGGCAAAGATTTTTTTGGCAGCAAGATGGATGCCCTGCTCATTCCACTAATTTGGTACGGCAGTGGTTGACAAACCAATTTGGAGAAAGGTGGATGGGAAAATGAGATAAATGATTCCAAATAAATGTATTTTTTATTTATTTAGATTCTAAATTAACGACTTTCTCTTATAAGTAATAAAAAAAGGTACGTACTTCTCTCTTGAGCATTATTTTTTTTTAATTTCTGGACACCCTGTACAATGAAACAGATTTTTTTTAAATCGCAATCTCATTTTTAAAGAAGCCGGATTTTTTATAAAGAATGACTTTTTTCCTAAAACGCATAATAAAAAAGTTAAAATGTGTTATAGTTGGAGGGGATCATATCGAATAAATATAAAAAAAATTGTATTTCATATTTTAGACTTTAAATTAAATTTGCAACGACTTTCTCTTATGAAATGTTTGTATTAAGTTATAAATAAAGGTACTTCTCTCTTGAGCATTTTCATATTTTATTAATTTCTGGACACCCTGTACAATGAATCGTTTTTTTTTAATCGCACTCTCATTTTTTAAACAAGCAGGACTTTTTATGAAAAATGACTTTTTTCCGTAAAACGCATAAAAAAAAAGTTTTTCCTTTAGGTAATTCCATCCAGAGACACTGTATGAGGTGTCCTGTTTAAAATAACAAAATTAAAGACATTTCCGGTGAAACAGGAAGTATTATTTTGTTCAAAATAATTTAGGAAAAAAGTCTAAATCGAATAATTTACGCTATTAAAATTTTAAATCGATGTCTTTCGCGATTCCCTAGAAATTTCTAACGGACTACGTACGTGAAACACTCCGTATATTAAACGTCATTTATGTCACATTAAGAGTTAGGGATTAAGAGTTTTGAGGCCCTGGGGCCGAATTTGGTGGGGGCCCTCAATATTTCTAAAATTTTTGACACTTCGGAAATTAAAACTCATGGTAAATTTTTAAGCTATAGCTTAAAAATACAAGGATAATACAAATTCACGTAAATTTCCTCTATAGAGGAAATTTACGTGATTTTGTATTATCCTTGAATCATTATTTAATAAACCATATACATTTTAATAAAATCGGCCAAAGCGTTTTTAAGCTATAATTTTTTTTAAACGAAACACCCTTTATCTCGATAATGAAGCATTTTCGGACACGTCTTTATAGGAACTTTTTTTCATATTTTGATGAGAGGAATTTCCCCTGAGCTTTTGTCACCACAAGTCTGAATCACCCTGTATATTTTGAATAATACGAACATAACCTTATAAACATTTTACCCAAGTCTGAGAAATTATAAATTTGTATGCAATACTATAAAAACGTAGATAGTAGAATAGAATTGTGAATGAAAGTGTTTTGTTTACTTTATATTTTATATATTTTGAATAATACGAACATAACCTTATATATATTTTACTCAAGTAAAATATAAATTGATCTATAGATATATGTATGTTTTGTTTATATTTTTAATACTTAGCGCAAACTGAAAAAAAATGCATCAAAAGTCGTATTATTTGTCTGTTTTTCATACAAAATCAAACAATAAAATACAATCTTTTGTCCACAACACTCCAATGTACCAATAAAAATCTGGGACAAAAAATAACTTTAATATTAGATTATAAGTAATTGTCTGTTTGCCTGTATTTACAAAAACGTTACGACAAGCACTTAAGGAGCAACTGCTTAAAATTGTTATGAGTCATAACATGACTATAGACTATACAAAAATGTCTTCGCGCGCCAAAACTTTGAGTGTGATAATTTACATTCTGATTTGCAAGCGAATAAGCGATAAAAAATCCGCTAAAAATTAGAGTTAGATCTACAAAAAATTAATTGAAAATTACGGTATAACTGACCCAATTTTTTGTTTATTTGACAATTTTTTTTATATTCGTTTCATTAAAAAGCTACATATAAACATATATTGCATTGGTGGAGGCCCCTAAATGGTGGGGGCCCTGGGGCCGTGGCCCCGCTGGCCCCATGCTGAATCCGGCCATGTTTATGTGTTATCCTATACTTAATTAATAATAAAAGATACAACAATATTTGTATAAAAATGACAAAATGTACTAAACTAAACATTTTTGAATACTGCTACTCGGCCATTCCAAGCCCATGGGCAGGACACATCAGAAACATGTCTAAATATATTCTTGTTACTTCCTTAAGTTTACTTATTTTTTCTACGAGTATTTATGAGAAGTATTAGCCAAAATTGGCTAATACTTCTCATAAATACTCGTAGAAAAAATAAGTAAACTTAAGGAAGTAACAAGAATATATTTAGACATGTTTCTGATGTGTCCTGTCCATGGGCTTGGAATAGCCGTACTGCTAATTCAAAACTGATCCTGGCCACAGAAACATAATTTGCATAAAAAAGTTAATATATCAAATAATAGTCAAATATCAATACTTTAACGTGTTATACTCAAATTTATAAAACAAAGTTGCTTCTTCGATTATTTTGTCATTAGTAAGATCTACATTTTGTCCAAATTTTAAACCGATAACCGAAAAAGTTATTACAAAAAAAATCTTCATTTTTAACACAGTGAAGAAAAAAATAAAAATAAAAACAAAGTTGTCAATGGACGAGATTAAAAAAAAAGTACTGCATTTAGATGTAGAAATAAGGGAACAAAGTTTTAATCGATTTCTTGAACCCTTGCAAATCGACCGTTCGATCCTTTCGCGAAACCGTAGTTAATAAATTTTAAGCCTCATTTCGATGACAAATATATACCTGCCATTTTTTGCCGGAGGTACATTTACTTAGGTACTCTCTAAAAATGAATTAATCAAAACCGACTAATTGTCATAGCGAAAAAGCAGCCACTAATAATTATTGTCCATAGCAATTTGTATCCTAAACATTTTGCGGTCAATTTTTATGTAAAATTGTCCCCTGAATCCGAAAATGTCGTCAAAAGTTATAAAAGTAGAACAGTTTTTGAGATATAGTCCATTTTTCATATAATAATAATATGGAATTGACTATCTCAAAAACTGCTCTACTTTAATTATTTTTTACTGTATTTTTGGATCCAAGGTCAACTTACATAATAATGGGCTATTGATATCCCATGGTTAACCAGCAGCCACTAATAACTGTAGTAATTAGTCATACTCTCTAAAAATGAT
Organism: Brassicogethes aeneus; assembly: GCA_921294245.1. Classification (NCBI taxonomy): domain Eukaryota; kingdom Metazoa; phylum Arthropoda; class Insecta; order Coleoptera; family Nitidulidae; genus Brassicogethes; species Brassicogethes aeneus. Next base: position 50,844,719 of record OV121132.1, on the reverse strand, counting down.
TTAGTCAAAAATGACTAATTACTACAGTTATTAGTGGCTGCTTTTTCACTTATACCATATATTATATTATATTTTGTTTCTGCAAATACTTGTATTGAATTTAAGAACTGTACGCTGTATAAGTCATTGTTATACTTAAATAAATAAACATTACATAAATTGTTGTCGTCATTATTTGGAAACTAACAACACGGAAGATTAACAATTGCATATACTTAGGTAATACAATAATTTTTGACGTAAAACTACAAATTTTAAAATAAATGTTAATATTTATGTTTAAATATTTATATTAATTTAATAATCAGGCATTGATTCATGCATTAGAAATTGTTTTAAAACTGTTTTAGCACAGTCACAGTCCAATAAATGGCAATTTACCAACAGATAAGGTTGTAAATTCTAACCAAAGTGATAATTGTTTTTTTCACTTTATTAATCAAATAAACGGTAATTATTTGGGCATAACATTTTTTTAGATACCTGTTAATGTTCCGTAATTAAAAATTTCTAATTTTTTATTGTGGTTACTTTTATTTATTATATCAGCTTTAAAAATTTCTTTTGGGCACAAAATAATGTAATTATATTTTAATTATTTTATGTGAATTTTGCAAAAATATTATACTTTTAAGTGTAACAAGGGCGTTGCCAGCCAACGGGCCAGGAGGGCAAGACGATAGAAGATGATGAATTGTGGGTAAAATAAAAGTAAATAAAATAAAAAGGGTTACACTTTTTATTTTAATTTACTTTTATTTATAGCGCCGGCGGCCAATGTCTAAAGTGGGTAAAGGATAACCGATGAATCTTACTTCGAATGCATGGATCGACTCGCAATCAAATTCTCAACTTTTTTTTCTGTTTCTGTTTTGGCTCAAAAACCGATAACGATAGAAATTCAAAATTGTACCTTTCTTTTTCTGTATACGACCATTTTTTTATAGATTTTTCCGTCCAATTTTGTTAGTTTTGTGAAAAGTTATTTCGGAAGGTAATTCTTTCCTTATTGAAAATGGGTGGGATCCGTTAAAAGTTTCAATTGTTTTAAAAAATTGTTTCTTCCAAAACGAAAAGGAAATTGGGCAAACAAAAACCACGTTCACTGCGTTACAAGTCATATTTGACTGGTAACGAGCTTTCCATTCAGACGGCGCCAAAATTTACAAAATTTTCCGTTCGTACGGTTCCTGTAAAATCCGCCTTTTTAAAGATAGAACAGCTTTACAAATTCCTATCTGTTCCTGGACAGTTGTAGAATCTATTAGTGTGGCCACTGACCACCAGATGCGGAGGTCTGGTAACGCACAGAAAAGAAACTTTTTGCGTTAGGTGCTTTACCGGATACATATAACTGGTAAACACGTGCTGCCACAATTTGTAAAATTTCATTGCACAGTCTTGTTTATTTGGTGAAAATGGCTAACAGGACTAGCAGAATTTTACAGATGGCTATCGAGAAACAAAACAAGTAATTACAGGAAGAAAAAAACTCTTCCGAAGTATTAAAAAACGAAGTATTGCCGGAGATATACATTCAAAATATTAGTTCGGACAATAAATGTATTCCTAGTACTTCGGCTGTTTTTGTTAGTGATAACAATGTGCACGAACTTCCGAGTGATATTGAATCGGTCGAAGATCCATTCGCAAATTCTTCAGACGAAGATCCAGATTACGTACCTAGTGATTCCGATAGAGATGCAAGATTACAGGAGAAACAATTATTAGACTATGAGAGTGAATCAGACAATAATAGTACGACTGAGGACTTGATTGATGCAGATGCAGATACTGGTACAAGAAATTATTATTATTTAGGGTTAAGATTTTTACTCAATAACTATTTAGTTATAATCCAAAAAAATACATAAAAACAATATAAATTTGTTGTACCAAATTTGTTTTCTTTTTGTTTAGTTACTGAAGACATTTGGACAAACCTAAAAACATCTAGTAATATAAACATAATTGAGCATCGCATAAATTGGACAATCCATATTGAAAATAGATTGGGCTTATCTCCATTGGATGTTTTTAGTTTATTCATAACTGATGTTTTCGGCATCAAGACTGAGGACACGGGCAATAACAATAACGAACAAGACGAAGACCTCGACTAGGAAACTACACCCCTGCAGCGAAATAACAACTCCCCAACTCCAAATAGTAATCCCAAATGTTTGGAGTAATACTAATCGACTGGTCTAGGGGGATTCCGCGTCGTACTTAGTTTTAAGTCGGCGTAATTGTCCCCCAAAAACCAACAAAGGTCTATCCCTCCCGTCCCTCCTCCTCTATACCCTACTGGGCCTATAGCATCGGCTCGGCGAACCCGAGAATGGCTATTAAAACTATTCGCATGTCGCTCTCGAGCCCCAAATAGGGGACAGTACGGAACGCAATGGACATTCGCACCCGGCAAACACGGGTGAAGCCGTGCAGTTGCTGGGGGCGAACAAAAATCGGCGTAAGTAAACATAGGCCTGTACGGTGTCCGGGAGTGATGAGGCAATGAGGCTGGTTATACGTCTCTTATACTCATACTCATACTTAAATTTAACAAATATTAGCTACGCGTCGCTTTGTTGTCAACCACAAAAGGCCGAAAAGGAATTGACAAAATTTAATGTAGAAAAATTTATCAAAGTCCGAAATTTAGAATTTGTTTGAAAATATGCACTTTGCGGTATTAATGCGAATTCAATAATTTTTGTTAAATTTAATTTGACGCCTCGTCAGAATCTTAGGATTCCCAACTCCATTTTATAAGAAAATGGAGAAATGTATTTTTTTATTTAATAATCCGGTTAAATGTTAAGCAATTATAATGTAATTAAAATACATTAAACTATAAAAATTTCAAAATTATCAAAGGAAAACAAATAACTACCTACAATTAGTAGTCACCTATGATAAATAAAGGTATATATTCAAGGTTAGATTTTTATAATAATGAAACCTATTTAAACAAAATAAAAATAAAGCTGTAAAATAATATACTTTCACAATAACACACATCCAAGTTTCTAAAACAATTAGCAAATTAAATTTACTTTATTAAAATTGATTTTTTTTATTATTTTACATATCAGGCGGCAAATTACTCATGGTCTATTAACTTTTATATAAATCTTAATATTTATGCAAAATACTTTATTATAGAAATTATAATGGTCATTATTTTTTAACTGGATTTGTTTTAGTTAAAAATAAATTATTGTAAAATTGTTATTGTTTAAAAAAAACTAACCAAAAATTACATTCAAATCACGTATACTAATTGTAAGTAGTAAATATTTATAATCAAAATCTTTGTGTATAATTAACACTATTATTAATGTGTAGAATAAACAAAAAAGTGTTACCTTGAATTATAAAATTATTAGCATACATGTCTAATAATATTTTAAAGTATTTTGTATTTTTTAAAATATAAAAATTTGATTATAAATTTATTTAGAAAATCTTTTATATTTTATAATGGTATTGAGTAATCAGTATCAGTAATAACAATATATTAAAAATAATCAAATAATGGAAATAATATAATAAATAATGATTTATCTACTCCTATTGCATAATATTGGGTTTTTCCTTATATAATAATAAATATTACAAATTCACTGCCTAAAAACGGGAATAATGAACTCATTATTCACGTTGTTATGCATCAGTAATTGGCCGATTTCAATTTTTACTGGGATTTAAACCAATCGGGTTTTAAATTGGAAGAAGGCGACTATAATAATATTTAGAATTGGTTGAAAGTGAGATTAAACAACTGACATATGTCAGATTTTATTAATTAATTTTAGAAATCCATTTAATTATTTACTAATTAAAGTAGATAATATAACACTCGAGATTATGCGCATTATTCATTCGGATAATTTAAGTCTCTCGTCTGTCGACTCGACACGCAAACCTCGTCTTCTATTAATTATAATAATATATATATATATATATATATATATATATATTTAATAAATTAAAATATAAAAATTTAAAATACATTACGTTAGTTATTCAAGACCAATGGGTCAATAAACTTTAAATAATAATATATTTATATTTGCATTTATTTTACTAACAACTTTAAAGTTGGAAAATCCAATAAATATTATGCTTTTACTTTTGTAGGTGATAATAAAATTATCACATTAACATGTTTTTAATAGTGACATATAAATATTCCAAGTTAAAAGTATGTAGTTTTACGAGTATTTCTAAAACTATTGCCATTGGAACTATAGTTGATTTAAATAAGAAAACTTAGAATATTCCTTTTTTAAATCGACTTTTGTTAATTTCATATATTTTTAATACGAATTTATTTTAAAAATATTGTATTATTTTTAAACTTGTTCCAATCTATTAATTTTTTTAATTTTACTTTGACAACTTAATATCCCAACTTTTTGTTTTAACACTTAAATATCCAACATTCTGATCAAAAAATCAGGTGTACGGTTTAATTTATATTAATTCTAAAGTTTATAAAATTTAAACAAGTTTATAAACATTTTTATAATTTGGAAAAAAAATTATGAAATAACCCACTAGACAAAAATAAAACAAAACAATTGATTTCTAACAAAATAAAAGTAGGATTTTTGATCAACTAGAGTTGTCACATCCAATGGGTTTTGGGTCGCTGAATCCAAATCCGTGATCGGAATTTCGCTATCACCCTAAAAAAACGTTGTCTATTTTTGCACTGTAAAATATGTACAAAAAATAACGCGTTTTTGTTTATTTAATTTCGGACATAAATTCGGATGCAGCGGCGTACAGAGTACAATACGGAAAAAAGCGTAGTCAATTGGATTTTGTGACGAATCTGAGGTCAAAATTCTGTAATTAATAAAATTTAAACAGTTATAATCGAATTAAAATTTGTAAATACTAACTAATAATTAGTTGTCCATATTGTCATATATTTTTTCCTGTTGTTGCAAAAATTATTATCCTAATTTAAAATTCCAAATAGAAAAAACTATAAGAGTAGGTATGGCTATATAATACAAAAATATTAATACAATCTAAAAAAATGTACAAATAGACTTACCGGTGGTGGTTCTGAAGAGTAAGCCTCAGAGGGTGCATAATCCGGTTTAATGGTAACAGTGGCCATAGATTCCGGCATTTCTTTCTCCATGCCTGCGTTAATGTAGTTCTCCAGGATAACAGTAACTTAAAACTGATTTTGAGTGATGGTTTTCTTGCGTTATGAGGTTTAGTTTTATGTTGTGAATTCACCAGGTCGCTATGACCGACTGGTAAGAGGACTGTTGGACTTTTCAGCCTTGTAGTGGGTATCCCTTCCAAGACCTGCACTTTGCTCGCGGATGTGCTGTTCGCTCTGTGATCGCCTAGAGATTTGTTTATTGATAACTTTTTTGTTTTGGTCAATATTCTTATATAGCAGCCACGTATTTTGTATGTTTTTATACATTAAACCAACGTAACATTTGCAATATGGGTAAATGGCATCTACAATGATTCTACATGTTTAGTTATTTTTATTGCCATGTTAATATATACATAATATAATGTTTGCGTAATTTTCTTTTATTTTTATAAATTACTGTCAGTGTTGACAAAAATAGTAAGCATAACAATTATTAATAATAATTAATCCAACTAAAAATAAAAAGTAACAGGTACTTAAATGTTAAGTGCCTTTTTAAGCAAAATTGTACAGTTTTAACTTCTGAATCTTCCTCTGGCAAAAAAGCTGTTTTCGGGAAAAAATGACTAGTCAATTTATTGCATGAACCGTTTGGGGCTCATAAGAAAGTCTTAAGCCTTAATTTGCGGGATCCTATCCCCTGCGGTTTAAGGTGAAAACTATTTTTTTTATTTTTTTTTTGTTAAGAACGGTAAGTTTAAAAAAAAAATTGCAAATAAAAATTTAGGGGGCAACTTATGTTACTGGGTCCATGCTCTAGTAAGAAAAATTTAATATTAAACCAAAATAGCGATTTATCTCTTATGAAACCCGAATTCTTTTTATCTCGTAAAAGCCTACTAATGTAATTTTTTTCTACGTGGACTGGAATGGCAAAAATATCCAAAATCCATTAAAGAAAACCTGATAAACATATCATTATAACATTTTTACACCATATTTTTGTGGTAAAGGGTTTAAATGATTAAAATTTTGTAAGTAAGTAAGTTAAAATTAAATTATTTTAAAAACTATTTAAAAATATCATTGTGAAATTTTAACACATAATCTTAATTCTGTACAAATTTTAATTTAATGGATCAGCAGTGATTTTATACTGGTTTAAATATAAAAATAGTAAAAAGTACTAATTGATTAGATTTAATAACCTGGGATCTTGGTTATTTAGAATCAAAAGTATTTTTTTAAATAATTTTTATATATAAAATTGCAATATCCGGTATATTATAAATAAAACAGATTGATTTTAATAATATATAAATTTAAATAAAAATAATGCTTATAAAAGAATATACTAGAGAAATATATTGTCTTTAGTATATTTACTTATAATAACAATTCTGTATATATTGAATGTAAATGAGTTTGTTTCGTTTTTTAAATAAATGGATCGGAGGTTGCTAAAAGTCTTTGAAGCAAGTCTTCATTCGTTGTAGATCTTGAAATTTTTCGAGTATGATGTTTTCTAGAGTATTTATAGTCCTTTTTCCTAGACTCCTGAGCCTTCTCCGATAATTGACCGATTGGCAAATAAAAAAATCTGCCCCATAAATTAATATTTTATGCACTGGCATATAATACCAACTATATAGAGATTCATAAAGCTCAGCTGTCTACTGTGCATAATTATATGTTGGGTGGTATTTCTTTTCAAACTTGCAAAATAACCCCGAACCTCTTAATTAGATTTACATTTGCTTTTGAAATATTCAATGTTATTTTCGGATCATTGAAAAATCTACGAGCCCCTGGCATTGGTTTTGGTATATTATTAATCCCGTTTTTTCCCTAAATTCACCATGTAGTACCTAGTTAGTTTTTCTAATTTTATAAAAGCCCTATTTTCATAGGTTTTAACTGTCTATGTTTTAAATGGAAGGTTATAGGCGATATGTAAGATACATTCCATAAACCTAATCCACGCGTGAAGACTTGAAAGGACACATTCCAAAGCTTGTGGATTTTTAACTCGAACCCAATCCAAGTTGATTGTTCAACCTGTTCAGTTCGGTTGGATTTGATCCACAAAAAACACAAGAAGCTGCTAAAGGTTGCCTAATGCCTCATATTACGCAACTCAAAATACACCCAATTAAACAATAATTCTAATGATTAGTTCGCATTTATTTTAACTTTATTAATGTAAATTATGCAAACGATTAACAATAAACATACCCAATTTTGTACATAATATTATATACATACATATAATATATTATAAGTTAATAAATAATAATAAAAAAACAGATGTACTTTCAATGAATTGTAGAATTTTGTTCAAAAAATTTAAGACACAAAACATTCATTAATAAAATAAAATTTTATAGAACGGAAACAAAATTACTAAAAGTCATCCTCGTCGGAACTGTCTTCTCCGAGGTGGAGAACTAGTTTTGGTACGACATCGACCATCACTACGGAACACCAAGGTTCTGGCGACGCCAGAACCTTGGTGTTCCGTAGTGATGGCCAGACTGGCGTGCATTGGTTCAGTGCTTGACCCCACATTGCTAGCACTTTATTGTCGCCATAGCCGTCCCCCCAATCATAACATGTTTTAGCCTAAAACAGAAAACGTTGTTGCAAGCGCCCATCTAATTGTTTATGTACCTGCACCAACTTTTTAGCTACCCACCTTTCGAACAACTCACCGTTCATGTCCCCGTGGTAATATGCCAGCTTCGATTTAGTCCAAAAAATGAGGGAGGCGTTATCAAAAAAACCACCCTCATGGCCTGCATGGAGTATAATAAAACGCTTGCCCTCACTTACATGAGCCACTTGAAAAAATCTAAGTCTCATCTAAAAACACAACTTGGCATTTAAATTCGGAGTTAGCGTTTAGGGTGTACTGCCGTAGAAATTCGGCCCTGCGAAACACCACGTCCTGCTGCTCTATTAAAGCAACTCTGTTATTATGCTTTTTATACGTAAAACCTATTTTCTGAAGTAAGGTGTACAGGGAACTTCTGCTTATGTTAACGATTTCCTTTAATTTAAGCTGCTCATTTAGAGTATTCAGGGTTAAGTGCTTTCCTAAAAATGAAACACATCAATGCAGAAGCACTATTGTTGGTCATTGTGGCCTAAATAAATAAACAAACCTGCGGCATACATGTCATAAATTGTCTTTCTTATTTCCATTTTAAAGGATTCTGGTCTTGCCACAAGCACCCCCAGGACTTTATACTCAGTATCATTTGATTGATTAGGATGCTGATTATTTATTTAGATTTTTTCATCCAAAATAAAATACTGTTCAAGATATTACTTTAAAGTTTTTATTTCCATACAGCAATAAGAGGTCATTTCAAAGGCGCTTCTAATTAATCCCGTTCTAGACCACAGAGCGACCCCGTGACAAATTCTAGATTTGCCTTCAGTTAAGATCTTTTATTTATGTGTTAAGGACGAAGACCGCCGTATCGTATTTGCGTTTTAAAAGTTTTAATATAAAGTTGTATTAGTGTTTATCACGAAGTAAGGTGATCATTTCGGTGTATAGGTATACCTGGTATGCTTTTAAAAGCGTTTCTGCGATATTTGCCAAAAAAAGTAGGGATAAACCACTAATTATAAAAATTAAAAATTGCAATTCATCGCTAATAGACATTTGATAAGGATTTTTTTCTATTGATAAGGCGTTAAATAAGGAAGAATGTACCTTAGCTTTTCGCAAAGGGGTTAACCACTCTGAAATTAGCGAGACTACGTTCGGTGTTATGTAGACGTTGCAACGTCTATATAACGCTGAACTTTGTACCGCTGATTTTAGGGGGGTTTAACCCTCGCCAAAAAGCTAAGGCAAGTATGCTTTTGCACACAAGTTCCCATGCCATTGTGCCTGAAGGTTTGGAACCGTCAAATATCAATTTTTAGAGACGGTATTTATAACTTATAACTCGTGGTGGACGTATTTACAAAATATGTCTTTTTTCGAGTGGTTATTAATGCGCCGATTGTATTCGCAATTGTTAATAATTAATGACATTCATTTCTCTCGCTGTAAACAATATTATTTCTTCCACTGTATATATTTTCAATCCCTCCCGCTAATCAGGTAAGAAATGTTCCATTTCCTACCGCTACACAAGTTTTTTTGAGGTTACGTACCCAAATTGTGTATTTTTCAGAGAAAGTGAGCATTTATAAAGTTTAAATAACTTGGAACGACTTTAGGAAAGTAAACGTAAATGTAAACGAACGACTTAATTGGAACGACTTTAAGAATGTAAACGTCAGTTTTTAATAAAACCTTACTTTTTTAATTTTTTTTTTAAATTAATTAATAATTAGCACCACTCGTCAAAAAAGTCAGCTCGCTCGGAAACTTTTATCATCGGAAGTAATTGCTACACTGTTTAAAATATCTGTGGTGTAAAGAGTAATCTTAAAATGGTGTCAAAATCCAACACCAAGTGGTATTAATATAACACCATGAATTATGGTTGAAAATGTTATATACAGCAAACACCAAAACGGTGTTTATCTAAAAATATTTGTGCACCTACACAGAAAAAAAGGATTAGTTCATTTAACTATATTAATTTAGTTGACCCATAAGTATTTATTTTTGTATTTTTTTATTTTTATCAACTGTGGGAAGGTTAATATAAACAAAGATGAGTCTGACGGTACTAAACCAGATAGTTAATTTTTTTTTAAATTGGTTAAATTAACCCAGAAAACTTTAGTGAAACCAACCCGCTGTATGGTTCAGTTTACTAAATATGTTGTTTGTAAAATAAGAGTTACTTCAACCTAAAGCTCTCTGTTAAAACGATTAAAACAATGCCGTGCATTCCCGGTTGCATAGTGTGTACCGATCGCGGCAAAGGCGGTGTGGATCACGTGATGTTCTTAAATCTCGCCTCTGTTGACTTACATGAAAGAGTTTATAAGATTAGGTAGTCCTTTGCTTTGGTGTGACACTACAAGTTGTTCGATACTACACAGCAAACGGAAAATTATAGAGGTGTATAGGATGACGCCACGTTTGAATATCGATTTCTAAATCTCCCTACGGTATAGAGTGGTATTCGTCAGTCGAGCGTTTCAATACTCTCCACAGTATAGAGGTCGTAATTTCACTTTTGAACTAGTTTTAATATAAAAATTATTTTATGCTTAAAAAAAACTATATACGACATGATTGTGATTTTTTTCATTTTATTAAGCTGTGTTGAATATTTTTCCTAAAGGAATAATTGCCAATGGGCCATTAATTCATTTGTTCGTAGATGCTACAATAACCTGCACTGGTGTGTACTTTTTCATCAACCAGATTTAAATATTACAAAACTATACCAGTGGAGATAGTGCAGGGTCTACCAACAGACCTAATTACTAAATTATTAAAGTTTAATAGCATATCGATCATTTTTCAACATAACCTCTTAAATTTTTAATACAAATATAGGTACTTTATATAATACATAAATATACTTAACATCATATCCTCTGTGCTTTACATACCTGAGTTGTTACGGTAAATAAAAATCAGACAAAGGAACCAAAGAAAGGAACTATTTTCAACAAAATCATATGAAGAAATGAGAAAATTCATCCATCAAAAGATCAAAACTTCTTGCAATATTACACCCTCTTTTTATACTCTCAGAAATATTGACTAGAACAGTATTAGAGAGACTCCAGTTTCTATAACTTGGTAGAGTAAAGAGAAGTCGAAACCGTTGCGATATTGCATTGCGCTGTTTTTGTATAATTCTCGGGGACATTAACGAAAATCATTGCCAGTAAAATTCGAAAAGCTTGAGTTTCTATGTCTCTGAGGAGAATAGGAATCCGAAGTTGCTGCACCATTGGACTGAACCCTTTTTTAATAATTTCTAGAGACATATATGACTGCACCATTCGACAGGGTCGAGTTTCTACTCCTCTGTTGAATATAGAAAATCAAAATAATGTATCTTGTAAGACACCATTGAGTTTGACTTTAAATATAGTCGTGCATAGGTATAGAGCCGAAAAATATAAAAACAAAGCACGATTCAATACAGTTATGATAAAACTTTAAGATTTGATATTCAAACGCGGAGTCATCCTATACACTTCTATAATTTTTCGTTTGCTGTGTAAAGAGACCTTAAATAGGTGGAAACAGCTGTCAATACTTGAAGTATTTTAAGTTAGTGGAACGCACTAAAAACATTATCTCTAGCGAGTTGAAGGTTCAATTTTCTGGCATAATACCACTGGTAATATACTAGTAATGCGTCAAGGAACTTTATGTTTCCTTTTTTCTGTGTATTATGATTTAATTTGATCAAAAACACATAATATTTAACACTGAAAAGGAGTTCAATTTACACCAGGTAAAATTTATTTTAATACTGTGTGAAAGTTAAATTAACACTATTTTAGTATTTGAATTTACACCGGACCAACGAACCATATTTAACACCATTTTGGTTTGTATCGATATAGACCATGTATGGTGTTAATTTGGTGTTAAAATGGTCATGAAATTTTGAACAGTGTATGATTCGCTCGGTAAACAATATACAATTTCCCCTTAAAAAGTTGATAGATAAGTTGAAATTCTTAAATTTCAAAAATGTATACTGGTCCTTCCTACACGCTTGTGCCAATACCAGCGTATAAAAATTGTTAAAAAAAGTTAAAAGACATATTAATGTTGTGTAGTAAACATTTAAAGTTAAAAAAAAACAAAGTAAATATTGACTTTTTAAATAACTTATATGTAAGTTTTAATTTATAATTCAGGTTTCTAATAATTAATAGTTAAATATAAAACTGAGACTTTATTTTCCCAAAGATAGAAATTACTTTAATAGGCGCGCCAACGAGACGTGAAATAATTTTGAGGAAACCGTTTAAGAATCTGCGAAACATGGATGTTGTGAGGCAAAGCAGCGCTGCTCTACAAACAGAGAGGAGGTCGAATCCCACATGGTATGGTTTTGTTTATTATCCGGACCGCGAGCTTAATGTCTCCTCCGAAGGAAATTTATATGAGACAAACAACAACTTCGAAGGGGACATTAATCTCGCGGTTAGTTCCTACCCCTAAGACGCACAAGCCATTAAATTGGCTTTTGGGCATTTGAAGGAAGTAAGGGTCTGGAAAGTTAATTCAATGGGTGCTAAAGCCAAACGTCACAATGAACAAAGTGAGTTATATCAAGAGGAACAGGAGAAAAAGCTACCAAGCCGGGAAAGCTAATTTCAACAGACTTACTTTTAAAAAGTATTAAAATAGTTTTTAAGGACGCTAACACAAAGTTTCGTTACAGCTATTTGGCAAAACATAAATCAGAAGTCAAATTTGCACTTCAGCATGATTACACATGTTATTCAGGAGACATGGGCGCCGGCAGAAAATAATCCAGGGGGGGCAAAAATAATTATGTGCAATTTCAAATATCTATAGTGTGTGCGATTTAAGACCGCATCACCCCATTATTTTGGAACGCGTTGACAGATTTCATATATTTTTTTTGGGACATAGTACCTATAGGTATACTCGATGAGCTCTATTTGACCATGTGTAAAAGTTTTAAATTTTCTTTCTTTCAGGCCTATTAAGATCTGCTTAGTGGGTCGAAATTTCAAAAAAATGTATAGCCCATTTAGATTTAGAAGTGCCTCAAATACCTTTATACAAAGGTTTAGCTCAAAATATTATATAATTTTTAACTTTTCGACTGACCCTGTATTTATGCCCGAGATGATCCATTCTGGCGCGACTGGTTTGGCGCAGCTGTACTAGCGCAGGTCTGTTGTGACGCAGACCGCTTCTGGCGCAAAGCCTATTTAGCGTAGATAAGTTCTGGCGCGAAGACTTTATGGCGTAAATAATTTAAAACATATTAAAAATCGACCTTATTTTATCAACCTTTTGTTGTAATTAGTGCCTACCCTGCTAGAATGATAAATATAACTATATAATATATATATATATATTAGGGTGGTCCTTATTTTGGCTTCTTTCGAATTTTTTTTCACGATAGTGCTAAATCCGTTTCAAATGTAAAAAAAAAAGTTACAGCTCTTAATTTTAATATTAACCTGGCCCCCCCGGCAGCCAAAGTTTTAAATGGAAATAACATGTAAAAAGTAGGTTTTGCTCTTTGTAATTTTTTATCTTGTTTACATAAGAATTAACAATAATTTAAAATATATATTCTTATAGAAAATTTACCGCTCTACTAAAAAGGTTTCTTATGATTTTTCGCTAAACCTACTAGTTCGAAAGATATTCCAGGTCAAAGTTCAATTTATAATTAATTTCACAGTTTTGCTCATTTTCACTAGGAAATAGCGCTTTTAAATGAAAAACATAGTATATTTTATAAAGTGTATATTATTTGCTTTAATAAAACATCAAAATTTTCTAGAAATCATCAATTATTCAATGGTAGTATGATTTTAACATAGATTTATTCATGAAATTTGACATAAGTTTGAAATAGTTTTCAAATTTCAGAGTATCATAAGCTATTTTAGAGACGACAGTTTGTGAAGACACTGTCAGTTGTAAATGATTGTGCTGAAAGAGGAGTTAAATTAGTGCAAGATTTTTCTAGATATTATACTAAAGATGAAAAACAATTGCAATATGTATTACAACTAGTTAAAGATCATAGAGAACAATTTCCTGACTCGTTGAAAAAAATAAATATGTAATGTAATAATTATTTTGAAGATGGTATAAATCAATTTTGATTTAAAATAAAAAAATATATTTATACTAATATTTTCTATAATATTTGTGCCAATTCTTTATGTTAATTTTTTTTAAAGGGCTGTCGTCTCTAAAATAGCTTATGATACTCTGAAATTTGAAAACTATTTCAAACCTATGTCAAATTTCATGAATAAACCTATGTTAAAATCATACTACCATTGAATAATTGATGATTTCTAGAACATTTTAATGTTTTATTAAAGCAAATAATATACACTTTATAAAATATACTATGTTTTTCATTTAAAAGCGCTATTTCCTAGTGAAAATGAGCAAAACTGAAATTAATTATAAATTGAACTTTGACCTGGAATATCTTTTGAACTAGTAGGTTTAGCAAAAAATCATAAGAGACCTTTTTTGTAGAGCAGTAAATTTTCTATAAGAATATATATTTTAAATTATTGTTAATCAATATGTAAACAAGATAAAAAATTACAAAGAGCAGAACCTACTTTTTGCATGTTATTTCCATTTAAAACTTTGGCTGCCGGGGGGCCAGGTTAATATTAAAATTAAGAGCTGTAACTTGGCAGGAATTTTTTTTTATACATTTTGAACGGATTTAGGACTATCGTGAAAAAAAATTCCAAAAAAGCCAAAATAAGGACCACCCTAATATATATATATATATATATATATATTATATGATACGCTATAGCGTCATTATAATGACTTCCTATAATAATAATATAAGAAAGTTGGCGTTTATTTAGTTGTTATAGAGATGATAAGAATAATAAAATAAATTTTTGACAATAAATTGATATAAAATAGAAAGGAAATAAACCTATAATAATTATTATAATTGTAAGTTATAACAATTTTATTAGTAGTTGGTCTGAAGAATACACAGTGTATTGAAACATATTTGTTAAAAATGGAAGTGCAAATCAAAAGTAAACAGGGTCGCGAGAAGTTTTTCGAAAATGGATTTTTGTATTTATTTGATAGAAACAGTGCGTGTGGAGCAAAAAAGTTCTGGCGTTGCGATAGAAAGGGTGAAGGTTGTCTTGTGAGAATACATACACAAGATGGCACTATAGTTAAAAGTATAAACCATCACACACATGATAGTTCAGCTGCTACTGTGGAAGTTCTGAAGATCAAAACTAAAATTAAAGATAGAGCCACGTCTACAATGGAAGCGCCTGCTCAAATTATTAATAATGTTTTGAGTTATGACGGTAAAAATGTGCCAAGAAGTGTTTTGGCTGCATTGCCCGTGCAAATAGCATTAAAGAAAATGATTAGAAGGCAGAGAAATGACGTAAATAGAGCACCGCCCGTTCCACGGAGCCTGGAAGAACTAGAAATTCCTGAAAAATACAAGACCGTTATGGGAAGAGATAACGAGGAAGAAGATTTTCTTTTGGCAGATAGCGGAGCAAGCCTAATCAGAATTTTAATTTTTGGAAAACGCGATAATTTAAAGGTACGTTTGACTGCTTCTTTATCTTTTTTTTCTTAAAATATGTAACTAATTAAATAAAATTTATTATCCGAGTGTTTCCAATATATACTAAGGTGCAAAAAAAGTGCATAAAATATTGTAAAATTTTAGGTGATCCACTTTTTTGCACCTGAGTGTACAATGTACACTGTACATAGATGTAGGACCTACATTTTAGGTACCTAATTTTGAAAGAAAATAAGATGTATTATTGTAATCTTTCCAGATTTTACGTGAATCCAAACACTGGTTCATCGATGGAACATTTCGTTCTGCTCCTACACTATTCTACCAAGTGTACGTTATCCTTGCAGAAAAATTAGGAGGGGTTCATCCAATAATATATGCCTTAGTGCCAAATAAGAAGATTGAAACATACAAACGTCTCTTGGATATGTTACTAGAATTAGAAGCAGGCTTAAATCCACAGCTAGTTTCATGTGATTTTGAATTGGCTGCAATAAATGCTTTCCAAGAAAAATTTCAAGGAGTTCAAATGCAAGGTTGTTTTTTTTACTTGGTCAAGAATTTTAAAAAACATCTTGCCGAACTTAATCTTTTGGGTAGATATCAGAATGACCCAGATTTTGCCCACATGGCAAAAATGATAACTTCATTGGCCTTTGTACCTATCGAAAATCTCGATGAGGCGCTAGAGAGTCTCACAGAAGAAATACCGCCAGATTTGTTGCCAATGCTCGATTGGTTCGAAGATTTTTATGTTGGGAGACTAAACAGACGTGGAGGTGGGCGAAGACCGCCTATGTTTCTACCAACCTTATGGTCTGTTTATGAAAGAGTTATCAACGGCATTCACAGAACTAATAATTTTGCTGAAGCTTCTCACAGAAGGCTTCAAACAGAGTTATCAATGGATCATCCCACGATTTGGTCATTTATTGATATACTGAAAAAAGTGCAGGTTACAAGAGATATGTATATAGAACAATTAATAGCTGGACAGGCACCTCCTAAAAAACTTAGAAAATATGTTGAATGTGATAAAAGAATTAAGAATATTGTAGAAAATTTCAATAATATAGGGATGGTAGAATATTTGAAAGGCTTAGCTTACAATTATAATATGGCTTAGCTTACAATTCTGTGGGTAAAAGGCATAAGGGGATAAGTCAAAACAATAAATTTTTTAGTAGTGCCTTAAACGTGTTCGCATTAATTTAGGAAATACATTTATGGTTAGCGGGTATATCCTTTTGCCAGCACATGTCATATGCTAGCAAAAGGGTATGCTCGCTAACCATAAATATACTTCCTGAATTAATACGAACACGTTTAAGTCTCTACCGACCGCCTTTTACCCACAGAATTATAATATAGTAGGGATGTATTATTTTGTATGAATTTGTAATAAAATATATGTTTTGAATTACGTTTTAATAAATTTATGTTTCAAATAATATGTTTGTGTTTCATTTATTTTTCAGGTACATTGCGGTTTTAATGGTTAAAATAGGGTCGATTTTTGATATGTTTTTAATTATTTGCGCCATAAAGTCTTCGCGCCAGAATGTACCTGCGCCATAAAGTCTTCGCGCCAGAATGTACCTGCGCCAAATAGGCTTTGCGCCAGAAGCGGTCTGCGTCACAACGGACCTGCGCCAGTACGGCCGCGCCAAATCGGTCGCGTCAAATCGGTTGCGCCAGAACGTCCTAGACCGATTTATGCCTATTATGCGTACAAAAAAGCTAAAGTATTTAGCGCCATGCCAGATATCTAACGGCACAGACAAAACCCCTGAAATATATATAATCTGAAAAAATTCATGAACTATTTTCACATTTTTATACTCTTCAATTTGACTCAAATGAATTGAGCTCAAACTTTTTATAAAGTTATATGTCTAAATCGAATTCGCTATCCATTTCTTCGAAAAACAAAATTTCTATTGGACGATCTCTAAATTTTGACCCATTTAGCAGATCATAGCAGGACTATTGGTCAACACGTTCTAAAATAATGGTGTTGCCATCTTAAATCGCACACACTAATGTATGATTAAATATTTAAATAAGTTTTAAATGCGCTTTTGTTTAGTATTTTTTATTTTTCGTGCCCCACCTGGCGGTGCCCATTAGAATGCAGTCCGAGTAATTTTGCAGAAACACTGGATTACGCAGAGGTATCGCGCAATATACGCCGTAGTTGAATGGAGGTAGTGAAAGAGAAAATCGAACTATCGTTAAAATGGTGTGAACGTTCCAGTATTCAAATCCTGAAATTAAGTTTCCTGAGGCGATTTGAGCAGAACTTGTAAGCACGGCAAATCCTGAATAGCACGTAAATCCTAAATAGAACCTGAAAATTGTTGGAGAAAGGTGTTAGTCCGTTCGAGCTGTGGATGGGTAAAAAAACAAGGATCAAGCGAATTGTTGGTTCAATATGTTTCGCCAATGTTCGTAAACAAAAAAATATAAAACAAGCTGGAAAAGGCTACGACGGTTACGAGCGCTACAGGATCTACGTATCACAGAAAAAAGAAGTTTTTATCAAGAGGTAAAATTTTGTTCAGAATTACGAGCTACAACAAAAAAATGTTAAAAGCCATGGAGAGTGAAAGGAAATGTATCTAGGAAGTTGACTACGCTACCAAAAGAGGAAAAAGCTCTTTCTTGCAAATAAGTATTTCGAGTCATACAAACCCCAAAGGCAGGGTTAACAAATTTAAAGCTCGATTAGTTGAAAAAGGATTCGTCTAACGGAAAGAAATATATTACGATCAAACCGTCAGTCCAGTTCT
Source organism: Brassicogethes aeneus (assembly GCA_921294245.1). Lineage (NCBI taxonomy): Eukaryota > Metazoa > Arthropoda > Insecta > Coleoptera > Nitidulidae > Brassicogethes > Brassicogethes aeneus. The sequence continues at coordinate 50,826,582 of OV121132.1, read as the reverse complement.
CAATTCGAATGGTGAATAAGGACGCTGGGCGGAAATGGGTTAAGGAGGCTATTTTCATGAAACAGCCTGAAGGATATATTAATAATACATAACAAGTCTGCAAGCTAAAAAATAACTTTATAGTTTTTTCGAAAAACTTGGATTTAAGACCAGACCAGACCAAAATTTACATGAAGATACATATAATTTAAGGAAAATATTTTATTTCAAATTCAACTTCTTCTTTTGTATATCTTTTATTAATTTGCATTATTTCTCATCCAATGTCAGCCTTTGCTTTTCAAGTTCTTTGATATCTCGCATTAAGGTTTTTCTTTTCTCTGCTTTTCTCGCTATAATGAATGCAAAAAAAAATTAACGATCACTCTATTTTAAATGCTTCCAACGCAAGTAAAGCAAGCTTTCAAATAATAAATGAGCTTCGAGACAATAAATACTCAAAAATTAAGGAGTACTTTACTCCAATTTTCCCAATAGGTTTAATACAATTTTCACTAATATTGCGTAAGAACCGCTGGAAGCTCCTCCTGCAACAGATGAATTTTGATCTCAGTTGAATTGCAGTAATGCACCCTTTTAAATTCAAGGAATGGACTTTTAATGATGTAAGGGACATTATTCTGCATTTTAATAACTCTAAATGCATCAATTACAATAACCATAATTTTAAATTTTAAAACTCATCGTGCATTATATTGTGTTTTCTTTAACAAACTCCGCAATTGCCGAAGGCAAGCATTGAAGATCGCTAAAGTTTTACTTATACATAAAAAAGGGCCTATCGATGTTTTTAACAACTTTAGACCTATTGAAATTACGCCAATTCTAAGCAAAATATTTAAAAAAAAATGTCAATTTGGATAAGTCTACGACTTTGGATGCCATGGTATGGCGTATCATACGCCGCGTATGTGGCTTAAACTCGCTTGATTCCAGGCGCAGCTGAAGAGAGAATGTATGAAACGTCACGGAATACTTTGTCCTTGCTGAGTTAGTTTTTTAGTCAATGTCAACAATAAGAATTCGGATCTGTTCCAGGTGCTGCTCGGTGTCTTTTTTGTTTTTTTTAACGTTATCTCGCTTTATGTTCCCATCACTGATCTTGGAGAGGGTTTACTCGAGACGCGGTCCAGGTTTTACCAATGGTTTATTTATAATAAACTCATATTAAACCTTGACCAGACGTACAACTTCTCTTTAAGGCCTCTGCCAAGTTTAAACAATCCTGACACCCTCAAGTTTTTAGGAATTGTGTCAGATACTATCCTGGCTGCATATTATTCATTCATCCATTCTAGATTTTTCAAATTTTAGACCAGAGATCATTTTTGACGTGTGGGGGGATGGGCAGCATTACTGGTTCCTCTTCTTTGTCATTAATCAGGATGCAATGGATTTCCGCATCTGAGATTGAAGCCAAAACAGGTGGCTCCATTATTTGGTCCTGTGTCATCCCCAAGAGCAGGTTTCCAGGATGCGCAAAAAATGCGTTGGGTTGTATCACAGGTTCAAGAATATCTCTACATTTCGGGGGGATAAACTTTGGGAGACCGATGAGCACAGTCAAAATGTATTAAGTAAGACCTTATCAACCGCCAAAGCCCCAAAAAAAACGGAAATTTGTAAATTGTTTACTGACTTTGGTTTCAACAGATTTAATATGCAGTTCATGGGCCCGGGCTCTGGCGAAGGCCAAAGACCTGCTTCTACGCAGGGGGCAAGGCTCAGGGACGTGAATTTGTGGCCCTTGAAAAACAAATTTTGGACGAAGTGGAAGCAAATCCGAGAATTAGTACAAGACGATTAACTGCCCAACTTGGACAAAAGTCCAACTTTGTTACGTGGCACACGATTCACGAAAATAGTTTGTACCCCTATCACCTACAAAAAGTTCAAGGTCTTCAGGATGGAGATTATGCACTGCGGTTGGAATTTTGCCATTGGTATATACAGAAAAATCAAGAAGATGCTGATTGGAGCCATAGTGTTTTGTATACCGATGAGGCCACATTTACGAGAGACGGGATTTGGGCAGCCACTCAGGAACTTAATTGTAAATAGTCCAGACATTTTTACGCGAAAGCATGCTTCGCAGAGTTTAAGCTTGCATTCTAAATAATGAAATCATTTTGAGCATCTCAAATAAGGTAATACATTTTTAATTTTACATTTGGCAACACTGCATTAAAAAGTAATAGGTAAGGTTAATCCGCGGTTTCTAGTCGATCAATGGCGTACTTTTTGGTAGGATAAAGGTTATTATAAATTATTTTTAGTCTTTGGAATTTAGATAAAAAAAGTTTTTTATGGACCCTAAGGAACTACCCATTTTAATATATAACATTAATTACATAACACCCTGTATATACATATATGATGTTGGTTTAAAAAGTTGCTCAATGTTATTTTGCCTTAAACAAAAAAAACTTAGTGCTTAAGAAGACTATTTTATCTCCATAAGTTAGTGCTTATACGGTTTTGTATTTTCTTATCTAAAAAAATATATAAAAATTTAGTACCCTTTGTAAGCAATGAAAGTAAATAAAAAACTCCAAGCGTTTGCGTAATACAGATTTAACATACATATTTAAAAACTTTAAATTTAACATATTTAAAAACTTGAAAAGCATCTTAATATATATTAAACTAAAGAGGGTTTGTTTTTGCTGAAGGAAAGTTAAATAATTTGTTTTATTATTATTTTAAAAATTTTAATTTAAACAAAATAAATACTTAAAACCAATACATTATTCTTCATCTGCTTCCAAATTAATGTGACCTCCAAATTTGCCATATAGGTGAGATTTTAAGTCACTCATAGTTTCTTTAACTTCCTTAGCTTTGTCTTTAAGTTCAGAAATTTCTTGCTGTATTTTTTTCTTCGCTTCTTCAAGGCATTTCTAAAAAAAATATTTCTTGTTTAAAAGAACAATATAAAACATTTAATAAGTTATTATGCCGCCGATACGAGAGATTCTCGCCTCTCGTCTCGTCTCGACGAGACGAGAGGGCGATTTTCTCTCGAAAAAAGGCTCGAGACGAGACGAGAGAATGCCCTCTCTCGCTCGAGAATTTCTCGTTTCTCTCGATCTCTCTCGTTCTCTCGATTACTCCGGTAATAAGTAAACAATTTTTTTTACATAAAAATTATAATTTTGCACATAAACGACGATATTTATTTGGACCAATGAGAACATTATTCGCATTTCATAATAAACAAAATTTGTTCCTGGTTAACGTTGTATTATTTTATAACACAACTTAACGTTAACCAAGAAAAAATTACTTATAAAATAATAATAATTTTTAAAATTTACCCTGTATAAGCACATCTATGGCAATCTTTATACTATTAAAAAAAACCGTATGCTTAATAAGCATTGCTTATTCAATAAACTTACCAACAACATGTGGTTTTTGATATCCATTTCTTTTTAAAAATAAATTGGCTGATCCAATATGACGAAAATTTGTCGTTCGGCTTTAATGGTTTAGGTAAAATTTAGTATTCAGATATTTATGGGGTCCCTGATTCAGAATTTGATATCCATTAAAAAAAACAAAATGGCAGATTCAAAATGACGGACATGCGCAGTAGGTACAAGATGGTTGGATCTATGTGGAGTAGTTACATCATATATGCGCAGTAGTTTTCAGATGGATGGATCAAATGATTTGATCCATTGAAAACTACTACGCCGATACAGGGTGTTTCTTTTAACTTGAGACAGCTCAATATCTCGAGAAATATGCATTTCACGGAAAAATGTTAATGTGACCAAAGGGGACATTATTTGGTGCTACCTCTAGCCACCCCCTACCCCTCCTTAAGGGTGAAACGGGGGGTAACTTTGGAGAGTCAAATGGGATTACCCTTTTTTTACAGATTTTGGTAGTACATAAAAAAATGAATAACATATTTGAAACTTTTTTCAATTTATCAACAGATGGCGCTGTAATTCAAAATTTAAGAAAAATGTGTTTCCTTGTAAAATGTATTATTTGAAAAGTTTGAAAAACAAAAATGAACATTCCATCAACAATAGTCGGCTCTGAAAACAATTTATAACAAATGTTCGAAATGTCGTCCTTCCATTTCGACACCAAGTGGAGCACCAGCGTCCCTGGTCCGTAAACGTTTGGTGCGGTACCTTTGGCGAACGGCATTAAATGGTGAAAAGTACCGGAACTTTCTAGAAAACGATCTGCCAGACTTCTTCCTGTGGCGTTACTTGAAAGAAAAATTCCTACAACTCGGGAGGACATGGTGGAGCCAGAATTCATTCAAAAATGTGTCGAAATGAAAAGATGACATTTTGAACATTTGTTATAAATTGTTTTCAGACCGACTATTGTTGATTTAATGTTAATTTTTGTTTTTCAAACGTTTCAAATAATACATTTTACAAGGAAATCCAATTTTCTTAAATTTTGAATTACAGCGCCATCTGTTGATAAATTGAAAAAAAGTTTCAAATAAAAGTTTTTAATTTTTTTATGTACTACCAAAATCTGTGAAAAAAATTGGGTAATTCCTTTTGACTTTCTAAATTTACCCCCCCCCCCGTTTCACCCTTAAGGATGGGTAGGGGGTGGCTAGCGGTAGCACCAAATAATGTCCCCTTTGGTCAAATTAACCTTTTGTTAAAGACATTTTTCTGTGAAATGCGTATTTCACGAGATATTGAGCTGTCGCAAAAGAAACACCTATACTAGATGTAACTACTCCACATAGATCCAACCATTTGATTCAAATGTGAGACATTTTCGGCGTAAAAAGTCTTACTTTATTAGTGTGGTCTTGGTACACATTTTTTTTATTTCCAGTTTAAATTTCTATATAAAAAAATATACACGAATTCGTATTTCATTCCAAATAATTTTTGTATTCATACTTAGGTACTTTTACCACGAGAGAAACGAGACGAGACGAGAGAAAGGCACTCTCGAGCGAGAAAAGAGTATTCTCGACGAGACGAGAGACCCATTTTCTCTCGCTGCACGAGACGAGACGAGAGAAGGACTTTTCTCGTCTCGTCTCGTCTCGCGGCATCACTATTAATAACAAAATATGTTATATGATATATTAATAATAATTTTTATGACAGAAACGACAGCGTAAAAAAGTATGTCTAATACGCTGCGCCAAATTACAGAATAGCGTGAGAAATCATGAGATGTAAGGAGGGTTTCTACATTGTTGGGTCAAAAAAATCAACACTTTTTTGCAATTTCTAAAACATTTCACACTTAAAATTCGCGAATGTCCTACAGAGTTACAGCGTAAGACATATTGGGATAGCAGACTGGATGTGCTAAACAAAATTTTAAATGCGTTTTTATCGAAACTTACCTATTTTTTTTAAACTGCAGTCTACTTTATGCAAAAATATATATTTCTGATCAGTTTTGGATGTGAAACCATTATCGTCTTATTAGTCTGTCGAAATGGATCATCCATTATTTTCTGTTTCAATTTTTTGAAGCAAAAGAGTATTAAAAAATCATGCAATTGATTTTTTTATTTTTAGTTAAGTAATCCGAAAACCAGGAAATTATTAAAGTATTTATTGGTCTAAAATCTTCTTTCTTGCAAATAACAGTACAAAAATACTTTTATATATTTATTATTATATTTTTACCAAACAGGCCTTAGGCAGGATTACATATATATATTTTAAATACTACTTTAATTTTTGTAAAATATGGGAAAGATTTTCTATCAATTTTTACAGAAATAAATAAAAACTTTGTTTTTTTCGAAATTATAGTATTTTCGTTGTTTTATTGTTGTTTAGTTTATGGGCCAGTAGTCTTCTGGATGATTTTTTCACCGATTTTAAGCAAGAATGAATGTTAAGACAACTTAATTGAAATTTATCTGCAGAATAATGTGCTATTGCTATTATTCTTCATCATCAAGAAGGTAGAGACCAGGGCAGCGTCTAAATGTAACACAGTCGACAATTAGCCGAGTACTACAACTGTTTAATTAAACAGATAATCGGTGGTTCCGGTAAATATATCACCAGAAAATAAATAAGTTTTAGTTTCGTTTTATTAGCTAACAAGCTGATACATTTCATTTAATATAGTCTTGTTCCCCCCCTACGTGGTTTCGGCTGTTCATCTTTACGATATCAAAGTAAGCCATGACTCATAAATCAATTTTAACAGATTCTTATTAATTATTTAAATGTGTTGCTATAGTGCAAAAATAAACGATGTGGGAAATAAAATCGAGCCGGTGATAATCAAAAGTTAGTATTAATGAATGGCGAAACGTTTAGTTTGATTTTTAAAAATTCGTCAAATGCGTCCTCACTTTTATTATTAATAAATTAAAATTCATGTCAACTACATGAACCGAACGTTTCGCCGTATTTAAAAAAAAACGTTTTCAGTGCGTATAGGTAACGTTTTGTTATTTTGTATAGGTATACCTTTTGTATAGGTATATAAATCGCACTCCCAGTAATATATTAATTATGCATTTTTACACTTTTAGACATGAACTAAATTTAGAATGGCAAAGGCTGTGATAACAGCAATTCTTTTAATTTTATTCTGTAATTTGGCATTAAGTTTGGAAAGAAACATAAAATGTTGCACGAGCAATATGTTTCAGGGCAGTGGAATGGTTAGTGCCTTAATGGTATGGTATTCGGGGTGGACCACCTTTTGTATTTGAAAAGCCACAGCCAAGGTCGGTTAAAGTAGAGAAAAGTTGCAAGTCTTTTTCAAATAATGTTAAAAAACTTAAAACCTGCATAAACATAAATCGTTATAATTCAGTTATTCCTGGGAATATAAAAAAAGTAAGTTTCACATGAAAACATATAGATATACATTTATCAACATTTTTATCCAACTTGTAATTTTTTTTGTCTACCATATTTGAGTTACCACCACCATCTTTTGTTTTTGGCCGGCATATTGAAATTCAAACATACTATATAAGTTCTGGCGGCCATTATAAAAAGAAAAGATGGTGATGGTAAAAATATAGTGTCAAAGAAATTGGATGAAAATGTAGTTACATGTTTACCATATGTATACACCTAGAATCCTTGGTTGCACCCTGTATATGTTTTTTAATTCAAATATACTGAACTTTTCGGGATGGGGTCGCCAATAAAGAAAGTTACGCTTTTTTAGGAAATTTTTGACCCTCCTCCCCCTTGTCACAAATGGACACAGCATCGCCAACCACCCCACTATGTCAGGTCACAAATTTCAAAAAAACAGTATTATGTTTACAAAAATATTTAATTTTGGAGAAATTAAATAAAGAAAATAATTATTTGAAAAAAGTCACCCTAGGGAGTGACGTCCTTTATGGGCGCCCCCTATGCTAATGAATCAAACATACCAACATATCGTCGTTAATACTGCAAAATGTCGTATTATACGACGTATCAATGTTGGTATGTTTGGTTCATTGGCATACCAAAAAGTATAATTAATTTAAAAAATATATCGACACCTGAGAATTATAGTGTTCTATCTGCATTTTCTTTTTTTTTATTCAGGTTAGTCTTGTTTTAAGTCTTAAAGATGATATTGATCTATCTATATATAATTGGGGTAGAAATTGTAAAGTTTAAGGCTTAAACTGTACAATTTCTACCCCAATTATATATAGATAGAACAATATGCATCTTTAATACTTAAAATAAGACTAACCTGAATAAAAAAAAGAAAATGCAGATAGAACGCTATAATTCTCAGGTGACGATATGTCAAGGCCTGATATACATTGTTAGAGGCCCTAAGCAAAATAATTTGTGCCAATTTATATGCATACAACCAACCCAGGGGGGTATTATCTTTGCATACAACTACAAAATTGCCATGCCTGTGTGAATTGGGGCCGCCGTCGAACCGGGGCCCTGGACAATTGTAGTAAATCCGGCCCTGATATGGGTATATTATCAAAAAAACATTAACTTTTCAGGACAAAAAAACATTTTTAAAAACCTAAAAGCATAAAGAAATGTAAAAAAATAAATCACACACCATTTTTTAACCTTCTAGGTTTTTGGAAAAATACATGTTTTTTAAAATATAAATATTTTTTTTAGTTATTATTTATTTACGTTTGCGAATGTACCCTTAAAATAAAATGTTCAAGAGATATATTCTCCCGCCCTCTACCAGTAGGATTTTACTTAGGGGCTGGTAAAAAGTGAAAGATGATATTGTATAAACATTTTATTTTAAGGGAACATTCACAAGTATAAATAGTAACTTTTTATTGCTATTATATAGGGAATTTTAACAAAAAACTTTAAACATACTATTTTTACTCCACCATTGCTTTTATACTATTTTATTGATACAACATAAAATAGGCAGTACATCTATCAAAATTATAAAAAGTATTATTAAATTTTCGTCATAAAACTATCTTTTATCTTGTACCTCGTACACATGTTTCGTTTCTAATAATTTAAAAAAAATTATATTTAGTTTTATTTTTAATATTTCCTACAAAAATATATATATATATATTTTTACTTTAATATATTAAAATTTTTTTATTTTACGTATTATAACTATTAAATGAAAATTTATTCCAAAACAACAAAAAACAGAATGTTATACAAAGCGAAAATTAAAATACAGAAATATGCAACAATTTTGATCATTGATCACTGTATATAATTTTATTAGGGTCATTTCATAACAAGGTGCCAATTATATTGCTCAATACTTTTGCTTTTTAATTCATATTTTCCTTAAATAATTAGGTACCTAATAATAATAATACTATTTTTTTTTAACTTATACCCTCAGAGCTTGAAAACTTTTTTAAAATATGAAACCTTTAAAAATTTAAGAATTGGCCCTCTGTAACTCAACCTTCACAACTTAAAGCATATTTTATTACGATTCCTAAAATAAAGTATTTATGTAACCTTTATAACATTTAAATTTAAGCTAGCCCCTCTTAGTTGGAGGCTCCAACTCAAATCCCCAAAGCACATAAAAAACCTCAACAAGTAAAATTATGAACCCTTTTTAAGTAAAAAAGCTATATAGCTTATAGTTATATAACTCCAACAATTTAACGTTACTCTCTAACTTTAACATATGGAGGTTTTAGTATAATTTTGTATAATTGCCTTTATTAATTCAATTAGGTATAAAGCAACATAAAAAGGCACGTTGATAATAGTAAACGAGTAATTCGTTATATTTGTAATCAAGCATTTCAATTTGTTAAAAGTGTGTGGTTTATTCCCTTTTTTTTCAACACAACACAATTATTCACAGTTTTACACTTATAGCATTTGCAACCCACATAAAATAAAGAACCAGAAATAAGAAACCATAATAAACTTGTGCTTTGAAGGCCCAACTTGATTCAAGTTACTTAAAGGCTAAAATTAAATAAAAATGTGTTAAAAAACTATGTACATAATTGTAAAATGCGTCGTATTACCTGATTTTTGTTACATAAATACAACTTGTGCTTAATTATTATCAGAAATATTTTTATTTAATATCATTTAGGTATAAGATGATGTCCATAGATATCTTATATCTCATTCTGTGTAGGTATTAGGGTGTTTCATTTAAAACGAACATTTTTTTTTCTTGCTGACACATGAAAATTTAGTTTTTTAGGTTGAAAAAAAAATTCCCTGAAAATTTGAGCCCTTAACTTTTATTCTAAGTACTTCCTTTTTAATTTTGTAGTTTTTCCATATAAAAAGCATGTATTTTTAATCATTTTTACTTTAAATTTCTATATTTTGGCCGGGTTTTGAATTATAATTTTTATCACCATAATTTTCTGCATAGTATTCACGGTTTTTGAAAGGCCCTGCATCAATTTTGTTTTTGATTTATTTACATTGATTGTAGTAGGTCCAAAAGTCGTTTTTTCACTTTTTCTCACATATTTTTGAGAAAATCGAGCCAATGTTGTAGAAAATTTAATTTTTGACAAAAAAGGTTTTTACGTTCATATCACTAAAGTGCTTTGTTGCGTAAATAAATCAAAAACAAAATTGATGCAGGGCCTTTCAAAAACCGTGAATACTATGCAGGAAATTAAGGTGATAAAAATTATAATTCAAAACCCGGCCAAAAAATAGAAATTTAAAGTAAAAATGATTAAAATTACATGCTTTTTATATGGAAAAACTACAAAATTAAAAAGGAAGTACTTAGAATAAAAGTTAAGGGCTCAAATTTTCAGGGAATTTTTTTTTCAACCTAAAAAACTAAATTTTCATGTGTCAGCAAGAAAAAAAAAATTTCGTTCTAAATGAAATACCCTAGTAGGTATACCAGAGATACGACACTGACCCAAACTTTCTTCCAAACCGTGGCAAACTACCAACCAAACTGAGCAAAAGCTACTGTTTTAACGGACCCGCTAACTTAGCAAAAGATAGATCAAGACCCCGAGTAATGCTTAAAAACAGGATAGGGTCGCAGAAGGATAACAACACCTATTCAAGATCGGTTTTAAGACTTTAAGCACTTAGACAAAAATTTGTAATGAGTACGACGCAAATAAATGACTTTATGCAGGCCTATAATGCAAGAATCAGCCAAGATACCATAAGGCGGAGATTACGAGAAGCAAATTTAATGCCATAAAGAGCAGCAACTGCAGACCATTGAACAGCGCGCCTCGAATTTGCTTAAATAGTAAAATACTACGTTAAAATTGTATACGTATTTATTTAAGAAACGCTTCTACCAAATCTCTACATTTTTACAAAAAGTTTTATTAATTGTCAATACAAATATCTAAAACAACCCTGCTTAAAATACCCCATAGAGACCCTGTTCAAACCGATAGATATTTATATCGCAATGTATGGTGTTCCACCCTTGATTTATTTGCTATTGGTTTCAATGGGGAAAATACACATAAATGTAGAAATTAGTTTTTCCCCCATAGGACCCCATAGGTTTTAATCAAATTTTGTCAAATGTTTTAAATAGGGATATCCCTATATATCCTTTATTGAGTTATTTGCTATCGGTCTCAATAGAAAAATGTAAAAGTTATGGTGTGCCTATAGGTAATTTCCTATAAATTTTCTATCGGGCCGTATCCGGAAAAAACCATGGACAAATGCACATATTGAATCCGATAGTGCCCGATAGATTATTTTATATAGGGTTTTTAAGCAGGGAAGAAGAAGAGGAAAATTCCTTCGGCATTTTTCGATCTGATTGAGGATACAATTAGTTATTAATTAAATAAAGTAACCAATCACAGGCGTGCTTAAGCAGGGTGAGTAGTAAAAAACAAATACACTGACAGTGCCGCCCTTGGACAATAGCATGGGGATTTTAGTCTGCCCAAACATGATTGTTATGGAAATTAAAAATTTCCATATCTGGTAAATCCGGCTTTATCTGTAAAGATAACTCATGCTCCCATAGATATATTAACAGTGAACGCCTACTCTTGTGTATTGAAGTGAACCTAAATGTCATTGTCATAACCTCGAAATGACAAGTTTGTTGTGTGTTTTTGTTAAAATACGATGGGAGTTTGTTCTGCGTTGGGTTGTAGAAGTTGTATATATTATAATGACGAGAATAAAGAGCCTGGAATAAAAATCTTCTTGGTGATAACTTAAAATTCGCTTTTTAAGGTAATAAATCTATTTATTTTAATCAGTATCTGTTTAGCCAGTTCCTAAATAACCAAATCTTTTATCTTCTCATTCACACATTTCTTCCACATTTGAACGTTTTAAAGGTACTTTGGTGCCATTTTGATACTTAAAAAATATTTGGTACTTCTGGACCCATTTTTGTACGTTTTTACATTATTCAATCAGAGTAGGTAAGTTGCGAGTTTGAGACTGCCAAAAGTGACAACCAAAAGAGATAATATTCGATAAAAAATACCTTATTAGTTACTTTAATAATTATTGTTTTAATAATAATAATAATAATAATGCTTTATTGAACTAAAACCAAGTTCAAAGGCTATTGACCGTAGTCCTTCAGCCGATATTGTTTTAATTTTCTTATTTTTGCTTTTTTTAACAGTTATTTAATTTTGATTAATTTGGCCTTCTTTCCCTGTACTAACTAGTGGTACCTATTGGGGAAATTTGGTACTTCTTGCGGCAATTGATTTGATGAATTGATTTGAATTGTATATTTGTCAGTAACAGTGTTTTGCTTTTAGGTAAAGTTTTCTAACATTCTGCTAAAGCACACCTGTAATTGGCTACTTTATTTAATTAATAAATAATTAAGCGTCAGATTGAAAAACGCGTCTTCTTTTGAATCTAGAAATATTTATCCTTTTTTGAACACCCTGTATATTTTACAAAAATATATAAAAGAAAAATTTTAACACATTCTTTAGAAATATGGCATTGTAAACAGATATGTAACAAACAATGCAATCATGTGCGTTTCTGTCTTTTTTGGCAGGACATACATTTTTGCGTTATCGTAATTTTTCTGAATTGTTCTGCAATACATCAACCATGTACACTGTGCATTGCATCCGCAAACTGACGTTAATGTTATGAGACAATACATTTAAGGACAAATTCGCAACTATAAAATTAGCCATGTTATTCAAATATAAAATAAAGAAAAGGTCAAATTGTGCAATAAAAGGTAGTCTTACCTGTGCAGTTTCTAAATCGTGGTAAATAAAAACTTCTCCCACTAAATAAGGTATTTTTTCATCATCATCAAACAACTCCATATCATCACATGCATCTTCAATACTTTGGAAATCGTTCTAAAAAATAAAGACAAATTTAAATTATTATTATTTGTATTTTTAATAAAATGGTACATAATAAATGTGACATGTATTAAATAATTTTTTGATACCATACCATCATTAAAATTATAGTCTTTTTTGGTTAACAGTTAATGTAATGGTTAATGTAAAGTGATCATTCGTCCCCCCTCATTGAAAGGAAATTATACCCCGCTGACACAAATACTCCCCGGCGCAAGGTATCCTCCAAAATGTCCCCCAGGGTGCAAAAGGTCCTCCTGAATGACACCTAAATAAAAACCCTATTCTCATAAAATCAACTTCTGGTAATGATTTCATTGTTAGAGAGCCATATATTAATAGATTACTCTAAATAAACTAGGTGGGCTAGAAAACCAAACATTTTCATTATTTGTATAAACACAACTAACAATGATTTTTAATGTATCATCATTAAAATTATAGTCTTTTTTGGTTAACGGTTAATGTAATGGTTAATGTAAAGTGATCATTCGTCCCCCCTCATTGAAAGGAAATTATACCCCGCTGACACAAATACTCCCCGGCGCAAGGTATCCTCCAAAATGTCCCCCAGGGTGCAAAAGGTCCTCCTGAACGACACCTAAATAAAAACCCTATTCTCATAAAATCAACTTCTGGTAATGATTTCATTGTTAGAGAGCCATATATTAATAGATTACTCTAAATAAACTAGGTGGGCTAGAAAACCAAACATTTTCATTATTTGTATAAACACAACTAACAATGATTTTTAATGTGCGCCTTCTGTTACAGAGAAAACAGAATAATGTTAACATCGTTTAAATGACAGCTTTATTGGGTGCAATTTTTATTATTAATATTATTGGGGCAAGACTTAACCTTTTTAAATTAATATCTTTAAATCTGTTATACAGGGTGTCCCATAATTAGCGTGCAATACTTTAACAGCAGATTCTACATACAAAAATAAGAAAATAGTTTCTATAAACATAGGCCGAGAAATGCTTTCTAAGGGAACTACAGCCCCTAAAAGAGGAGCTCCTGAAGATGGTTTTTATTTAATATATCCAAAACCGTTCAAGATAGAAAAGTAAAATTTTGGGAATTAAAACTTCAAACTTTTTATGGCCAATAAGATGTAATAATAACAATTCAAAATTTCCATGAGGGGTGGGTCATATAGATAGGGACCACCCTAGCTTTTTTGTACTTGTCTCTTGCTAGAATTTGATGTCAGATTATAATATAAGTTTTACGCATAAAAAAGTCCTCTTCTTAAACTTTGATATTATCCACTGTTTTCGCTTAAAATCCATTTAAAAAATACATTACAGCATAAAAGATCATAATGAATTCACAAGAGAGAAAAATTCAGCCTAGGCCATGGAACACAGCTGCCATCTTTAGGAAAAATTATTTAAGACAGGTAACAGTTCCATGTTTCCTAATATGTGACAGGGTTTTTAAAAATTGTCCATGGCCTACGCTGAATCTTTTTCTCTATTTCTGTAGAATGTTTATGCTATACAAGGTAATTTTTAAGAGGACCTTTTTTGAGTGTAAAACTCTGAAATTTTATGATCTGATATCAAATCATAGCACAAGATACGTACAAAAAAGTTAGGGTAGTTTTACCCCCACTCCGTATCTATCTGACCCACCCCTTATGAAAATTTTGAATTTGTTATCATTCCAACTTATTGGCCATAAAAAGTTTGATTATATCCCAAAATTTCACTTTTTTATCTTAAACGGTTTTGGAGATATTAAATAAAAACCCTTGAAAAGCATTTTCATTTACCTACTCTAATGTACTATCAAAGTCCCACCACGTGAATTTTATATCCTATTTTCTAAAAATAAAACAATTTATGTATTTTTTTGTTCTAAATGAAGAACTTTTTGCATAAAAAAATACGACGAAAATAGCTTTTCACTGACAGAAAATTAATGTTTAACCTTAAATTTTTTAATCAAAGTCACGTGGTGGGGCTTTGAAGTGTGGAGCAGAGTACAAATTTTATTTTAATTTAATTGATTTTATGTTACAAATACATGCATTTTTTACAATTTGGTTAATAAAGTTTCCCCTGCTGCGATATTTTGAACGGGCTCGTCGATTTCCGGGACCAAGTAAAAAATGTTGTCCCCCTTAAAAAAATTCTAGTATGTAATATTTAGTTAATGTATTTTCGCGTTTGGAGTGCGTTACGAAATCCTAACTATAACGACACCATGGTTTTGATCTGTCAAAAATTTATTTACATCAATGTCAAAATACCAAGGGTATTTAGTAGATGTTTATGCCCTGGGGCAGACTATCTTACAAGTAAGTCGCCCAAGGGATCCACATCTATTAATACCTGCGGTGGATACAAAATTTTGTCATATTAGTTTGTTATTGCTTCCACAATAAATATATTCAAAAAAATCCGAAAATTTAATTTGATTTTGATTTAAACAAATATTAGAAATATTCCAAAACACCAAAACAAAACACAAAGTGCCTTAAGTACTTTTCGCCAACAATGTTGGCATCTTCAGAAGCGAAGTGTAACTTTTTGATTTTATCATAGCTTACACTTCATGTTTTGTAATTTATTAATAAGGGTTATTAATTTATTAATAACCTTTATTAACACGTGCGACGTTCTTGTGGACCCCCCAATCCTCAATATGTCTATGGAGTTGAAGCTCTTAAATATATAATCTTATTTAAGTTGCTCCAGATGACAGGTTTGACTTAAACCTAATTTTAAATTAAAAATGTATCGTAAACCCTTTGATGTTGTAACTTATTTTTACATTGTTACTAACATACATCATATTGTCGGTCTTAGGACAAAAAGTGCCAAGGTCAGCATAAGTTCCTATCTAGTGAATACTTTGTTTTGGCCAAGGGTCCTATCTTAAAATTTATTTATTTCTTTATAAAACTCTCTAAACACAGAATGGACAACAATGAATATAAGCAATAATAAAAAAGTAAGCATAAATATAGAGAATCTTTTCATATGACTCATATGAATATAATGAAAGTACTCATATGAATATAATAATTTTAGCTTTTGCTACAGTGTATTGCACAGGTACTTGCAAAAATATTGCTAAATATTGCAAAATATCCATGGATATTTAGCCATCAGAAGGCATTGGAAACGAAGTATTTGATAGAGCAATTACGTAAATCTGCTTGTTGGTAGGTATACCTACTTCCACACTAAAAAATATTTACTTAAGCCCACTGCACAACAGCCCAGTAACAGGAAACTAAATGGTAAAGGTGGGAGAGACTCAGCGAACCCTATCAATCAACAGTGGTTTTTTAGTCTCTCCCACCTTTATTGTTAGGATTCCCGTTCCCGTTACCGGGCTATTGTGCAGCGGGCTTTAGTCTTTATTTAATCCTGTTTTGTCCGAAAATAAGAAACTGAGTCTAGTCATACATCATAATATGTTAATAATTTATTATACGTGCTTATACTTTATATTGACTGAATCACTTGCACAAAAACTACAACCTCCATTGCAGCTAATTTAGGACGGACATTTTTTAACGTTCACCCCGCAATATTCGTCAGCTGTTGAAGCACAGCGCAAATAGCGCACGCACAAATAGTGTCAATTACAATACTACCGAACGGCCGGACCAATATACACTCCCATACCAAAAATGGTATACCTCAACTTTAATAGCTATGAAAAAATGTTTTGTCATAAATAGCACACAAACCTCTTTAATTCTAACTTCATCCTTTAAATCTTCTAGTTTGGCGTTTAATCTTGCAAACCTATTAATCTTTTGTTGATCTTCATAGGTAATGTGCACATCTGAATCCTAAAATTTAAATTAAAATAAACATAAACTGCAAATAATCCTTTAATTAAAGTATTTTATACTAACCGGTTGAAAAGTTCCTTTATTTGCGGTTGAGGTCATTGTTACTCTTTATTTAATAAAGTTTTTATATTACTGAAAAAAGAGCACCCGACAAAATTATATTTACTTTGACAGAACGCACTACACGATGTCGGTAAAGAAGATATTGTATTCTGTGAAGATATTTATATCGATATATAAAGATATAGAAAGAAGTTTTTAAAAGTTTATAGTTTATCACAACTAATTTTAAGTTATAGCTTTAAATTTTGTACATTCATTATTTTACTTTAATTGTGATTTATAATTTCCCTTTGACCGAAATGAAATCTGACAACGTCACTATAGCGATCAATTTATAGCGCTGCCAACCCATGATACAAAGATGCCAACCTTAACTCATAGTATACACATTTTGCTTCTTTGGTGTTCTTTGGTAGGAAGTGTCTACGTAAGGAATATAAGTGTTATATGCAACCAATTATACATTTTAAGATGTGTCTACTGCTACTCAGCAGCAACAAAATAAAATTTAAAAAAAAGCACCGTCGTGGAGGTCGATTGGGCCTTTTCATAAAATGTTGTTTAATTTAATTTTTAATTTTTTTTTAAATTTTATTTAGTTGCTGCTGAGTAGCAATACTTATATTCCTTATATTAAATCGGCAGTAAAGTTCTACTTTACTGCCGATTTCGGATAAAAACATTTTTCGTATTTCGCATTTTGCATCTATGTATATAAAACCGCTTTAAGGTTTATTTTTTTACAAAAGAGGAGTAAAATGGTTGTTCTTAGCACTTCAAGGCCCCGTTTAAAACGATTATTATTCTGTATAAACAGAGCACAAACCCAAAGCACAAAAATCGTAAACAACAAAAATGGCCACCGTTAAACTCTGCAGAGTGCACATGTGCAGTGTTGCAGTGATTTTTAGTATTTTTAGTACGAGATAAAACAACTAGCGTCTGCCGACCCAACACATGCAATGTTACGAAAGCGCGCGAGTCGTGGGCACGACTACAAACGAATCATTGACAGTTGACAATAAACAACAATAATTGAGGTTAGTTTAAATTTCAAAACTTTTTCTATGACAGATGTAAAGGTGGTTAACCACAATGAACATGAAATTTTAAACTTTAATTTACTATTTATTCGTAAGTAACAAATAATGTAAAATGTTTGATATTTTTCATGGTACCTATTGCTTTCCAGATAGAAAATAAGTAATAAATATGGAAAATGTAAAATCTGGAGTTACTTGTGATAAGTGCAATAAAATTTTTAAAAGTAACGCATCCCTTTCTGTACATCAAAAATGGAAGCACGAAAAAGGGTCCGAAATTGTGTGTACCATTTGTGAAAAGCAATTTTCAAGAAAAGCAACTTTACAATATCATGTACGAAAGTTTCATCAAGTGCAATCAGAAGTTTCGGAAAAAACTGAGAAAACTCAAACGCATTCACTGAAGTGCCCTTTAAATTGTGATTTTTCTTCGCATAATAAAGACTCCATGATCACACATTACAAGAACAATCATCAAATAAAATTTGAACATCAGGTTTTAAATTTTAAGAGCAATGAAGATTTTTATGCTTGGAAATCTAAAGTTGAAGTCGAGACAAAAGCCCAATTTGTTAATTCTTGGGGATCTCGAAAAAGATCTAATGGATCAACAGTTACTTATTTCAACTGTCATAGGGATGGAGTTTTTAAATCAAAAGGTAAAAATTTAAGACAGCTTAAAATTCAGGGCTCGAATAAAATAGATTCATGCTGTCCTGCTAGAATACGAACCCACTTAAGTTGCGGTTTAATCCACGTTGATTATATTGATACGCATATTGGACATGAAATGGAACTTGGGCGTTTAAGTTTGGCAAAGTCGGAGAAAAATATTATTGCTCAGAAACTAACATCAAAAGTGCCTTTTCAAGAAATTTTAAGTGGAATTCGGGATTCAATCACCAATAATGAAATTAAAAGGATTCATCTTTTAACTCGTAAGGACTTATGGAATATTGTTGATGCATATAACATAAATCATGAAGAAATTTTACACAAAAATGATTATATTAGTGTAGACGCCTGGGTATCACAAATGAGGTCATCTTCAAATATAATAAGATTTTATAAACCTCAAGGTGTAGTTCTGGAGGAGTATCCTCAATTAGAAGAGAATGATTTCCTTCTGGTCATTATGAACCAGGCGCAACTTGAAATTTTACAAAAATTTGGGAACGATGTTGTGATGGTAGATGGAACCCACGGTTTGAATTCATATAATTTCCAACTTTTCACATTAATGGTGCTCGATGATGTCAGGCAAGGATTTCCCTGTGCATTTTGTTTTTCGAACTGTGGAGATGCCGAAAGAATGAAGCTTTTTTTTCAAGCTGTTAAAGATCCAATGAGTTCTTATGGAATAACGCCAAAAATTTTCATGTCTGACATGGACAATTCGTTCTACAATGCGTGGTCTTCCACGTTTACCACATGTCCTATGAGATTATTCTGCAGTTGGCATGTGGATAGAGCGTGGAAAAAAAATTTGACAAAAATAAAAACCAAAGAGAAGCAATCATTAACTTACAAAAAGTTGAAAACATTGATGTTTGAGACTGATCCAAATAGTTTTAATGAAATGTGTGAAAATTTTGTGATAAATTTACATTCGGATCCCGACACTAAAGAATTTGCGGTATACTTTGAGGGACACTACAAGATAAATGCTTCTGCATGGGCATATTGTTATAGAACACAAAGTGGGATTAACACAAATATGAATCTTGAAAATATGCACAAAGTAATCAAACATTTTTATTTCGACGGAAAAAAGGTCAAAAGACTTGATAAGGCTATCCATATCATCATGAAATTCATCAGAGATAAATTATTTGATCGTCTTATTCTTCTCAATAAAGGAAAACTAACGACTAAACTTAAGGACCTGAGATCTCGCCATAAAAAAGCGATGGAAGAAATAAATTTAATTCATGTTGTGAAGAATCCCAATGTCGAGAATAGTTGGAATGTGTCTTCTTCAACGCAAAAAAACATATATGCAGTTACAAAAAATGATGAAAGCTGTATTTGCACATTACGTTGTACTGATTGTAAGAGATGCATACACAATTTTTCATGCACATGCATCGATTCATCCATAAAATGGAACATGTGTAAACACATTCATGTTGTTTGCCGTTATTTAGAAGAAACAGACGATAACACAATCAGTAATGAAAGCTTGAATGATCAACACAATTTTCAAGCTATTAATAAAAATGATGAAAATCAGTCCATTGTGAAGTCTTTTAATCAAAATACGACCGAAAAGTGGAATAAGAATGCTGCCATTGATGAGTTTATACAAAAATGTAAGTACATTGGTTCAATGATTGAAACGAAAGACCAATATAAAGCATGTATGAAACAAATTGCCCCTTTAGAACACATCTTAAGAGCAATACAGCAACAGGTTCAATGCAATGATAAAACAACTATGAACAAAGGTATTGATCAAAAACATGAACCTGCAAATAAAAAAATTGAACCTCAAAGAAAATTTAAATCTACCAAAAAGTCAACAGGCAAGACAAGAACGGGTCTTAGTAACCCTTCAATAGAGGAAACAGAAAAATTAGCACTAGAAATGGTTTGGGCAAATAGCACGGAAAACGCAACCACCTTCACACGAACAGATTTTTAAGAAAATATTTGCACATATTATAAGTGCAATGAAATTGTGATTTTTTTTGTTTTGTACCTGTTTTTTTAAGTTTTGTATTTTATATACATATTTTTTATTTTATATAAATATTTTTTTATAAACTGTTTTGGCTATTATTGTTTTTATTTTTGTAGAAATTGTTTTTTAAAGAACAATTGTTTGAGGAAATAAAAGTATATATATATATATATATATATATATATATATATATATACATATATATTATTAAAACATAAATGTAGGTAAGTACTAATAAGTAGCTTGAAGCGAGCTATGTTAAAAGAGAAATTCTATACCCATTAATTTTTTTATTAATTTTTATTAAATGTAAATTTAAGGTAAATAAAAAACATATTTACAAACAAATATTTATTGAATCTTAAATAACAAATTGTTATAAATTATAATTTATAACACACATTGTAAATACAATTAAATTGTTATAATGTAAGTACAAATAAAAATAAATAATAATAAAAACCTTAAGGTTTTTTTAAGTTTTTCATTATTTGGACACTAAAGCAACGTTGCAAATTTAGGGGTTTAGTTGGAAATTATTTCTATTAAATTGGCATCTATAAAATTTAAAACTTTAATAATGAATATCTGCAGTTAATAAATTAAAAAATATTTACCTATTAATAGGTTATTGATCAAAAAGTATTTCCTGTGGGAGAATTATTTGTACAAAAACGTTTTAAAATTAAACAAATGCATCAGAATTAAATATTTTTTGTTTATAATTTTACAAAAACTGATCAGTCGACATTGGGTACTTCTGCATGTTAAATTTTATTACATAAAATTTATGATAACAAGGGTTGGAAAAAATCAAGATTTTTTTTATTTTAATTACATTTTGAATAAAAAACATAAAAAAACAATAAGAAACAACTCTTTTAAATTTACAAAAAAATCGTAATTTAAATAATTTTATTTAAATCAATAATGAAATATATCGTCGCTGTTCTGACAAAGAGGCGTAAGGGACATTTTTTTCACATTGGATTTAAGTTAACCAAGTGATTTTTTACGCGTAAAAAATCACTTGGTCAACTTAAATCCAATGTAAAAAAAATGTCCCTTACGCCTCTTTGTCAGAACAGCGACGATATACATAACAAACTTAGTAATAAATTTTGGTTTTATAATGCCAGTAGAAAAAAATCTTTAAAAGCAACTGATTTATATACTTACTTTACCTTACTAATATTTACAATAACAAATAGGCCTTAAAAGCTACACAAATCACACATTGCTAGGATTTAGGCACCTTAATTGTGTGTTTGGTCTCAGGTTTTAGTATAAAATTCAACAAAGCCATTAATCGCAATTGCCCCGTTTAGTTATTGGAAACCTACGGAAAAATCAATAGTTATCAATCCCAAAATAAAACAGTTATTGCATATTTAAGAAGGAATTTTACTTACATAAACAATTGTGAAATGATCTTGAATCGTTTCTATTTATGCAGAAACTTTTCATTGAAGTGATCTAAGCACAACATAGAATTTTTAGACTAGTTTATGGATCCACATTCAAGCCCATATTTTGTATCCAAAGGTTCAATCTTTCTGGCTCTTTTAGAGGAAACCTACTTAAGGAAACAAAATGTTATTAACAGTTTAATTAGGTTCCACTATTTTTTTTTACTTACAAACAAAAACTTCTTTTGTTTATAGCGTCCGCTCTGACTCTACAATACAATAATTATGTTATATTAATATAATAAACCATTTTAGAATCACAATCGTGCGATTAATAAAATTATAACCAAAAAACTAAACTGACATTTGAAAGCTAATGTCGATATAGTAGGGCGCCAATGTCGGTATAGTAGGGAGCTTTACGATATAACAATGTGGTTGGATCATGAGGGCGCTTTCGTATCATTGCATGTGTTGGGTCGGCAGACGCTTGTGATAAAACATACCTTGTGTGGATTGTGGTTAGACTCTAACCGTTAGAGGCATATTCTGGCCGTTCACTTGACTACAGATTTTGAAGACTAATTAACTTAAGCCTGATTTATAGATTGCCTTCCTTCCTTCCTCCCGTAAAAGATGAACAATACGAATATTGTATAGTTGTCGCGGCGAATGTTTCAAATTGTGCCATCAAAATTTAAACCAAGCACAGACATTACAATTATTGTTGTTTTATAATCCAATAAACGGTTTATTATAAACCGCTAGGATAACCGTATGTCAGAAATTGGTTTTTGACATTCGACATTTATGACATAAATTATGACGCAATTTGAAACATTCGCTGCGACGACTATAGTACCCCAATAATTGTACAACAATCGGGATTTCCTGGTGAAGTCATGATGATATCACAACGTGATTTTTTTATCACGCTGTGATATCCTGAGTGCATACACATGCTTCATCACAGTGATATCATGTACGGTGTGATATTTGCGAATATTTTATGGATTTAATAATAATAATAACTATATACAGGGTGTTATGTAATTAATGTTATATATTGAAATGGGTAGTTCCTTAGGGTCCATAAAGAGGCACCTGAATTTTTTTTTCTAAATTCCAAAGACTTAAAATAATTTATAATAACCTTTATCCTACCAAAAAGTACGCCACTGATCGACTAGGAACTTTAGGTTAATCTGGTGGATTTATTATGTTATGGTTGGTAAGTTACCAATGGTATTACTGTTGTTACCGTAACAACAGTATTTCCAAAATCTCTCAATGGCAGTTATGTGTTATCTGCTGAAGTAGATTGATCGGCTATCCTTGAGTGGATAATATGAAACTCATCGCATAAAATTTATTAATGCCATAAATAAGTTGATAATTGTTGAATCCACAAAATCTACAATAGATTGGTAAAGATGCAAGGGATTTCCACAAAGGATGATCGTTATATTGAAGGACTGAATATATTTCTGCAAACAGCCATGTGGTGCCTAGTCGGTTTTTTTTTAAATTTTTTTTTTGCCTCGTAACTTCCGCTGCTAATATCGTGATTTTGTATGTGTAAAAGTGTAATAAAAGTGACTTCCGCTGCTGATATAAGCTTTATTGAATAAACTCTAAAAAAGACAAAAATGATAGTGATGGACATAAGTGAATAAAAAGACTATAAGTGAAAAAAGAATCTAAAAGTGACATAAATAATAATAATTAATAAACTATAAAACCAAGAAGAAAAGGAGAAGCTATAGGTTCTCCTAGACTCGCTTTTTCCAGTATAATAATAATAAAATACAGCTGGCTAAATCCCGGAAGGGAAAGGCCAATCAAACCAGAGAAGAAGAAGAAAATCTCTCAAAAAAGTTGACAAACATTGTTTAAATTTACGATGTGGCTCCCGTCCCGAGGCGGGACTTAAGTTCAGTCCCGATTGACGTCACACACTGTAAATCCGTTTTTATTCCCCGAGATTTTATAATTTGTGTCAAGCCCGATGGCTTAGATGGTAGGGCGGTCGCTTGGCATGCGAGAGGTACCGGGTTCGATCCCACTAGAAGTTGTCAAACTTTTTTTATTTTTTTTATTTTATAAATTTGTTGTTTCTTTGTGTTTTATTTTTATCGTAACATAAATTTGCCCATTTTAGTTGGGTTTTTTGCTCAATGGGGCGGGGGGGGGCCCAATGGGGCGGGGTCGGTTGGGTTGTGTTGTTGAGTTTGGGTTGGTTTGGTTTTATGACGTAACTAAAGTGCCCTTAACATGTATACAGGTACAATTTATTATTATTATTATTATTTTATTATAACATAACAAATCTTAAAATTATGACGTCAATCGGGACTGAACTTAAGTCCCGCCTCGGGACGGGAGCCACAGCGTTAAATTTAGCTTAATTACAAAAATGACAAAATTAACAATGCAAATTGTCAATTTGGCGTTTTTATTAATTGTTGGTTATTTCATTTTTTTGTACTTGTTTCAAACAAAATCTGCCAACTTTTATGACAGAATCTAGTGCATTTCTTTTAAATTTTAGGTTATGTTTTCAAATTGTAAATATCTTAAGATTCTTAACTAAGGGAAGTGCTTTTGGATTTATTTACACAAATTAAATGTTTAAAGTTTAACCTGTGAACTGGTCCCAATTTCATCTGAGTAAACAGAGAAAAAAACTGATGAAAAAATTAATTTTGTGGTTATGGATTTCAAATTTCAAAGGTACTAAATTTTCTAATCATTGCTTAATTAAGCTAATAGCTGGATCAGTAAATAAATACAAAAGGGTATTAGAGCTTTAAGGGCATACAACTTTTGTATTTATTGAGTTTTTATTTATTTTTTGCAAGAAAAATTTTTAGTAACAATTTTTTACATCTGGCAACGCATAGCTACTTTGTTGGTTGGTATCTATGTACTCACAAAATACAGGTGTGTAACCAGTGGCGTATCACAAAAAATATAAAAAACTTCTAATGCATATTTTTTCTTTATCTTTGGAAAAATGTTTTTTTAAATATTTTTCCTTTATTCCTTATGTCAAAAGGTATTCAGTATTTTAATATATAACATTAATTACATAACACCCTGTATATAGTTAATTTAAATCCAAGAAAATATTGAATGTTAAACTGTTGATTCAATTGTGAACATATTTTTTCTTTCAATGTACGAATGTGTCGCAAAAATGAATATCCAAACACCGATGGCATAAAAAATCATGTCGTGATTTTTTATGACCAAACACCGATGGCATAAAAATCATGTCGTGATTTTTTATGCCATTGGTGTTTGGATATTTATTTTTGCGCCACATTCGTACATTGGGAGAAAAAGTATACCTACGTATATTAAATCAACAGTTTTTGTGGTTAAATACATTCAATATATTTTTGGATTAAAATTATTACTTAATTTACATCCCAGAAAATATTAAATGTATTTGACCGCAAAAACTGGTAATTCAATTGTTAACATACTTTTTCTTTCAATGTACGAATGTGGCGCAAAAATAAATATCCAAACTTGTCGGTGCACCGATGGCATAAAAATCATGTCGTGATTTTTTAGGCTATCGGTCAATCGCAAACAGTGATGGCATAAAAATCACGACATGATTTTCATTTCTCACGCAGTGACATCCGGATGATGTCCGTATGAATAAAATCTGAAAATCACGACGTGAGTTTCGTATGATTTTCATTTATCACGCGGTGACTTCCGTATGATATTAGTATGAATAAAATTTGTGAAAATCACGACATGATGTTCGTATGAATATCAAGAATGTTGTCCGGACAACATTCGTGATATTCAAACAACGTTTTTTAAATTATAACGGTGTAATGTGAATAAAAAACTTGGTTACAAATTCGCAGTTCTTAGGGCTCACACGCATGCGCAAATTTTGCAAATATCACACCGTGAGTTCTACATGATATCACTGTGATGAAGCATGTGTATGCACTCAGGATATCACAGCGTGATAAAAAAAATCCGTGTGATATCATCATGACTTCACCAGGAAATCCCGATTGTTGTCCGGGCAAGATGACAGGCTGTCATTGACAGCTAATCGTCATAACCTTGAGGAATACTTAAGTATGCAAATGAAAAAATATTGACCGTATTCAAAGCACTGTGCAGTGAATTGAAGATTTGAACTCTTGTGGGAAGTATAGACTTTATTCAATGTTATGATAAATGAATGTTTGTTGACGGTATTAAGCACGTAAATGCCTCTAGGAAGCATTCAGCTTTCGGAGAGCTGAATCCTTGTCAGAAGTATTCAAAAGTAGTGGTTGTGTATCTTAATCTAAACATTCGAGTTACTACTGCAGTACCACTTCGCATACTGTTGGACTTTTTGGAAACAACTCGGTAGCTTACTAACTGATTAATTTATTTACACATTTGGATAGTTTTCTTTCAGATTATCCATCGAAAATCGTAAATTTTTGTATAAGTTATTGACAGCGTATTTTCGTACACATTGGTTGCCACGTAACTAAGAACAAAGAGTTACTTGATCTTAGATTTGTATGGCTTTAATTTTAAATTTATTAATTATTGTTTATTTAAGTGTCTGTTTAATAATGTTCATAGATAAAATATTGTTTGATGTAAGTAAATGTTACAAATGTTTTTATTTTGTTTGAATGGTTGGATCACTTGCCCCGCTCGTTATCCAATTTCCCTTTTCACAAAATAAAATTACTTTTAACACTTACTATGCTCCACACAAGTTCCACCACGTGACTTTGATAGAAATAATTAAGGTTAATTTTCAGAATGAAGGTAATTTTGTCATATTTTCTGAAAATATGTATTTTTTCTGTATAAAGGTCTTAATTTAGAACACAAAAAATACATTTATTGCATTATTTTCAGAAAATAGGTTAAAATTAGCTTGACACTGACAGAAAATTAACCTTAATTATTTATATCAAAGTCACGTGGTGGCTCTTTGCTGTGTGGAGCATAGTAGGTAAATAATTATTTGTTCTACTCACGTGCGCAAAGTAATATCCACACGCATTTAATTTCCGCACTTTCGTGCGTGCGGAAAGTAAGCGACCGGAAAAGTGCAACTTTCGGCACGCTTGTAGAAAATTGGGTGAAAAACAAAATAAACATTAAATTATTATTTTAAATAAGTGTTATTTGCCTATTACTTTGCTTTTTACGTGAGTTTTAAATTTAAAAAATCTGTCATCTGTCACCAACCTGTCATTTGTCACTTATCATCTGTCACCTGTCAAAGTGTTGCTTGATATTGTATTGAGTATACCTATCATGGAGCCTACACAAGGAGCCCGAACTTAATAGGGAAAATTGACAAAACCTGCCCTCTAAATTGCACAAATTAAGTCTTTTTTTTTCACCACCAGCGGCGCTGATTGTTGATGCGTCCTGACGTCTGCTCTTTTGGTAGCGTTTCGGTAGAAATTAGTCAATTGTTTCAGAATAAACGGGACACCAGCGCCTACTTTACTTAGGAAGATTCTTGTTTACATGCAGTTCGGACTCCTTGTGTAGGCTCCATGATACCTATGATTAAAAAATTATTTTTTATTCTGGTAATTTTGACAAAATCTGGCAACACTGCAAATGTGGCAATTTCGCATTATAGTAAATTTAAAAGTAAACTACGTACACGTCATCAATCAGCTGATCGGGCACGGTTGTCAATGTGATGCTAAAATCCTTGCATCAAGGGAAAGTGGTAGTGCAACTACAGGGCGATAGATGGCGTTTAAATGAATAATAACAAAATGTCAATATTCTGAGTTTTTATATAAGGCTTTGTTATCTATGTTTATATCCTATATGATGCACACCCAAAAGTATGTTTTTAGCCATTTTTAAAGACATTTTCTGATATAAAACCCAAAAATTTTGCCATCTACAGTCAGTCTCTGGTATATATAATATTATTTTATGTATCCAACATATATTTTGTTAAATATTCTAATATATATATAATTATAATTAATAATAATCCTATTTACCTCTCTAACAGCTGTTAAAGGTAACAAAGGTCCATTATTATCCCGTTCTGCCTCAAAATAGCGTATTAAGGATGACACCAACTCTTGACTCCGACTATTTAAATGCTTCGGCATTTTAAATATAGGAAACACAACCCTGCTTAAAATACCCCATAGAGACCCTGTTCAAACCGATAGATATTTGTATCGGGATGTATGGTGTTTCTATAGGGTGTATCGGTTTGTATAGGACCCGTAGTTCAGATTTATGGTTGTTCTATAGGGATATCCACCATTGATTTATTTGCTATCGGTTTCAATGGGGAAAATACACATAAATGTAGAAATTAGTTTTTTCCCTATAGGACCCTATAGGTTTTAATAAAATTTTGTCAAATGTTTTATGGTTGCTCTATAGGGATATCCCTATATATCCTTCATTGAGTTATTTTCTATCGGTCTCAATAGGGAAAATGTAAAAGTTATGGTGTGCCTATAGGTAATTTCCTATACATTTTCTATCGGGCTGTATCCGGAAAAACCCATGGACAAATGCACATATAGAATCCGGTAGCGCCCGATAGATTATTTTGTATAGGTCCCTATGGGGTATTTTAAGCAGGGAAAAAAGCGATATATAACAAACACAAAAACGGCAATGAAAACTTAAACGATATGAAATAACACAAACAACAAACAAAATAAACGAAATAATACACGAATTAAACGAAATATTCAAAAACACAACTGACAGCTTCGAAATTCTAAAACGTCAAATTCTTTTTTATGTGTCATTTAAATATGAAATATTTGAATGTAAATATGACATCTTAATTGTTGCCAACTGATGATGTTTAAAATGCATTCAAATATTCAATTACAGACTTCGATTTAGTCATTTAGTGTTGGTACCAATGCGTAAAATTTTTGTTTTATTGATGACGTACGTACACGTTTACTTTTAAATTTACTATATATTTGATTTTTTCCCTCCGTATATGACGTCACTTCCGTCTCGTGTCGAGGTTTCTATTTTTACTCCCAATTACGACACGTTCTCTTCCACTTAATCCTTGAAATTGAATCCTCGACTCAAGTATAGAGCATATAATATTAATTTTTACATGGCCCAAACACCTCCACGGAAATAGAATGAATAACATTCATCAGCACAAAATTTGAACGCTCGACTCAAGTGTATATATCAGAACATACATAAACTTTGACTTTGAATACTTCAGAGAAGTATTGAGAACTTGACCTGTTGAGAAGTAAATTATATTTATAACTGAAAATGTGCATCATTTATTTGACAAATTTATTTGACACTAATACATATTATTAATCATTTCTAATTATAACAACATTCATTTTGTTATAATACATAGCTAACTTTAAATATAAACACATATTAACTTTAACACTTTCCCTTTTAATTTAAAGTTATAAAAGTCCCATCTCATTACATAAAATCTGCAGTCTTGTTTTTGGTAATGCTTTCGTCATGATATCAGCTACCTGTTTTTCAGTAGAAATTTGCTGAATTCCTAACTGTTTTTCAGCTATCTTTTCTCGAATGAAAAAATGTTTGATTTCAATATGTTTAGTTCGACGATGAAATTCGGGATTTTGAGCCAGTCGTACTGCTGCAGTATTATCCACTTGGAGAATTGGAACTTGTGTCAGCTTTACAATTTCTCCAAATAATCTGGACAACCATATTATTTCTTTGGCAGCTTCGTTGGCGGCTACGATTTCTGCTTCTGTAGTTGAAGTAGCTACCATTGCCTGTCGTTTACTTATCCATGAAATAGCTCCCCCTGTGTACATAACAACTACACCTGTAGTTGATCGACCAGTTTTGGTACAACCTCCAAAATCTGCATCACTAAATCAATCTAAAATTCTTCTGTTTACATTTGCACGATAAAATATTCCCATATCAACAGTTCCTGCAATGAATCGTAATACTCTTTTTACTCTTGCAACATCTTCTTGGGTTGAGTTCTCAAGTGATCTTGACAAGAACCCTACACTAAAAGCCAAATCTGGCCTTGTACCCAACATTAAATACATCAAAGCACCTACAGCTTCCCTGTATGGAAAATTGTGCTCTTTGACATTTTCTTTCCCTGTTGATGAACTCTCTGAAGTTTTTAACATTGGCGTCGAAATTGATTTGCAACCAGAGAAATTAAAACGATCTAAAATTTTCTTAGCATACGTTTTTTGACTTATCTTAATGTAATCATCTTTTTGCTCTATTTCAAGTCCCAAAAAGTAGTCTGCTTTTTTGGAAATAATTTTAAACTCACATTTTAATTCATTTAGAAAAACTTCCAAATCTTCTGAATGGGTGGCTGCAACAAGACCATCATCAACATATAAAACAAGAAGTATTTTTTCGCCATTTTTCTCTCTGATATATAGACATGAGTCAGCTTCACTAGCTCTAAAACCCAACTTTAACAAAAAACCTCCAAATCTTTTGTTCCAGCAGCGTGGAGCCTGCTTTAGTCCGTAAAGACTTCTCTTAAGTTGGCAAACTCTATCTGTGCCGTCATTGTAACCTTTAGGCTGTTTCATATATATAACTTCTTCAAGTTCTCCATATAAGAATGCCGTTGATACATCAAATTGTCCTAAAAACATGTGTTCGCTGGCAGCAATACTTAAAACTGCCCGAATTGTTCCTAGCCTTGCTACAGGGCTGAACGTTTGTTCATAATCTATTCCTTGGCGTTGATTAAATCCCTTAGCAACTAGTCTAGCTTTGAACTTGTCAATGCTACCATCAGCATTATGTTTTACTCGAAAAACCCACTTGCAGGGTATTGTCTTGGCTCCTTCTGGTAGTGTTGTAAGCTTCCACGTTTGATTATCTTTTAGTGAAGTAATCTCACTATCCATAGCTTTCTTCCACTCAATGCTTTGCTTATTCGTTAAAGCCTCTTCAAATGTTTCTGGATCTGAATTTGTTGCTATATTAATTAACTCTTCTGCTAACATTACAAAATCTTTAAAATTACTCGGTTTTCTTAAGGTCGAGCGATCTCGGAGGAATTCGGTAGATAACTTTGACTTTTGTTCTTCATCTATGTCAAGTTTATTGTCAAATCCGAGTTTATATTCTTCTTCTTCATGTGTGTCACTTTCTATTTCTTTAAAATCTTGAGCCTGTTTATATTCTTTTTCTGTACTATCTCTTATTTCTTCATAGTCTACTTGTTTTTCTTGAAAATTTTCTTTCAATTCTAAATCTTGAATTGGCAACTTAACTCTTTCTACGCATTCTGTTGGTTTTTCTTGGAATTGTACATCTCTTGATAAAATGACTTTGTTCTTTTCTTTTAGGTAAATTCTATAACGCTCATCTTCGTCATATCCTACAAGATATCCTTTTATAGCTTTTTCATCCATCTTTCTACGTTTTTGTTTTGGAATATGAGCATAACAAGTTGAACCAATTATGCGCAAATGCTTTATTCTTGGCTTTTTACCAAACCAAAGCTCATGTGGACTGAAACCTTCTCTAGAAGATTTTGCAGTTCTATTTAAAATGTAAATTGCACTTTTCACTAACTCTGCCCAAATTGCTTCTGGAAATTGAATGTCAGAGTTCGAATATTTAAAAGTTCTTGCCATTTCAACAATAGTACGGTTTTCTCTCTCACTTGCACCATTCTGTTCAGGTGTGTACGGCGATGTTAATCTTTGTATGATACCATTTTCTTGTAAAATCTTCTTAATTTCTACATTTTCAAACTCTCCACCATTATCACTTAATAGCTCCTTAATCTGATGTCCTTGTTTCTGTGCATAGGCTAACATATAGATTAGAGCTGTCTTGACATCACACTTTTCTCTTATAATGAAACCGTATCGATATTTTGTGTAGTTATCTTTAAAAACTACTAAATATCGCATGTTTTGAAGAGATTTATCAAAAGGTCCACATACGTCAGTTGACACAAGTTCTCCAGGTTTTGTGGCTTTCTTTCTTGTACCAAATGATAAACGTTGTGCTTTTCCATAAATACAGGATTCGCATAACTCTTTGTCTATCTTCACTTTAATACTTAGTTCTCTTTCAAGCATCTCTCTTACATGCCTTTTATCTTGATGTCCCCATCTTTCATGATATAGCTGCAATATCGAGCTATTTGTAACAGCAATGTTAACTCCTGTTTTGAGCTCCTGAACAATCGGTTTGATAGCTGCTTTGTACAATGATCCATAAACTTCACGAGTTCCATAGAGTACAGTTTTACCATCAATATTAAGCCAACATTTACTACTTGTGGACTTAAACTCACTGTTATCATTTCTGTCCTGGGCAGCTAAAACTGAGAACAAATTTCTTGAAATGGTCGGAACATACCATACTTCTTTTAATGTCATTTTCTGACTTCTACCATTGACAATTGAGAGAATTTCAATGGTCCCTTGTCCAAGTGCTATTAAAATTTCTTTTCCAGCAGCCTTTACACTGCGTTCACTTGAAAACTCTTAAAAATCAACAAACCAATCTGAACAATTCGTCACGTGTTTTGTGGCACCATTATCAATCCACCAAATTTTTGTATCTACCTCAGTTGCACATACTTCATTGCAAATTGAAATAAGGGATACTTTAGTATCAAGTACATTCTGTTGAGAGTCACTTCTCTGGGGTCTCCCATTAGCTTTCCACTTTATGCAGTCTGTTAGCCAATGTCCTTTCTTTTTGCAATAATTACAAGTGTCATTTTTCTTAAAATACTTGTTACTTATTTTGTATTTTTGTTTATATTTTTTCTGCCTTAGTCACTAGTGCTTCTTGAACAAATTTTTCTTCTGAATTGTCTAAATTTTTCTTAAAATTTCTTTCAAACATACATAGCTGTGTTGTTAACTCATCCAAAGTTTTATCTCTATCTTTAGTTAGTAGCATCCAGCTAGATTGAAATGTTTCAAAGCTACTTGGTAAAATATGCAAAACTTTACATACTAAAATTAAATCCGGTAACGAATTTTCATTTTTAGCTTTAAGTCCATTGTTTAATTCATTCCACAAACTACGTAACTTAGCAATGTGTGTAGAAACATCTTCTCCTGATGTCCAACTAAAACTGAAGAACTCTGAACAAATCTTAAAAAGCTGATCTTTGGACGTTGCTTCAAACAATTGCTTTAAAGCTTCCCAAGCCTCATAAGCTGTCTCCTTGTCCATAATCTTTTGATAAACTGAATCAGTAACTGAACATGTAATCATTGACTTGGCATAACTATTTGCCTTGCGATATAAATCACATTTCTCTTTATGATTTTTAATTTCTACTTCTGTGGCATCTTCTTTTAATGCTGGTGGTTTTACCAACTTGTTATGAATAGTGTCTAGAGCCCCTTCATGATAATCTAGTAGATCTTGGATTTTCCTTTTCCAAATAGGCCAGTCTGTCTCTCCACTTAATGGTTTAATGTGCTTCGCTAAATCCATTCTGATAAATTGAGCGATACTTCACAATAAAGTCAAATAATACTTTTACACATTTAAACTAGCGCCTGCGCCCATAACCTGATAAATTATATTTATAACTGAAAATGTGCATCATTTATTTGACAAATTTATTTGACACTAATACATATTATTAATCATTTCTAATTATAACAACATTCATTTTGTTATAATACATAGCTAACTTTAAATATAAACACATATTAACTTTAACATTCAGCACCTTAAATTTCCTATATCAAATTCCTATTCATCACAAAATATTCAAAGACTATAAAGGTAAAACCGTCTATGTAAGATAGAATGAATAATATTTATCAGCACGAGATTTGAATGCTTGGCTCAGGTGTAGAAATCAAAACATACATAAACTTTGACTGCAAATACTTCAGAAAGGTATTGAGAAACTTAACCCGTAGAGAAGTATTCAGCTCCTTGAATTTTGTATATCGGATTTCTATTCATCACAAAATATTCAATGACTATGAAGGTAAAAACGTCAACAAAGTATAAGAGCCGAAAAGTATTCGGACACATGAGCTGCAAATATAAAAGGTCAAATCTTGAATAGAACCAGATTCAGGTCCATAGAACTTGAATACAGCCAATATTTTTTCATTTGCAGTGTTTGCTACATTTAGCTTCTAGTCATAAAACATGTTTCAATGATTGTTACAAGCAGTGTTGCCAGTCGTACCATTATGGTATTGGTATTTATACCATTTTTATTGTAATTCGTACCATCGTCAATTTATGTACCTACCATTTTTTAAGATTTTTTATGGGGCCGAGGATGGCTCAGTGGGTTGAGCTACAGAACTGTTAGCAATCTGCGTCTAACGGTACCAGGTTCGATTCCCGGTCACAGCCTTGGGTGTTGTAGTTGGTTATTAAACAAAAAGTCTTAAAAAGACTAAAAGTCAATAAAAAAGAAAAGATTTTTTATCATTATATACCATTATTTTTAGACTGAATTGTATTTGTAGAATATAGAATATAGAATCCTTATTTATATAGAATGTAGAATGCTTATATATATGTAGTATCTGTTTTTTGTCTAAATATTTAAGTTGTATATAATAAATTTTGTTTTGCCTGAGAAATATAATCCCTACATAATTTTGCTTTTAAGTAGGTATATTTTTAGTTTGTTTATGACAGGATAAGAACAAGACAGGTCAAATGTTGGAATTCCTAGGGGCGTCTGGCAATATCTGTGACGTAGAGGCAGGGAAAGTTTTCAGCCCAGATGTGTAACGGGTACCTGCGTTCAATAAGAAGGACAGATTTTAACGGGCCGTTGCGAACTGAAGACGTATTTTAATTTTTAACCTTTTTACTATTTTTTATTAATGTGTAATATCATAGTCACTTGTAAATAAAACCGATTTACCATCATTGCTGATTATTTCCCTACAAATTTTGGGGGCTCGTCCGGGATACAGCAACGGTTATTCGCGAGTGGAAAGTGATAAGTGAGAAAAATAGTGCAAAATTAAAATTAAAACAACATGGCAGAATCTTTCACGAACGAAACTCCCAAGGCAGAAACGGAGTTGGTGTGCGAAGATATTGCGGATGAGCGAGTAAATAGCATGACGGTTACCGAACTCAATGCGACGACGGCGGCTGCGAGTGACGGGTAACAAACGAGAGCTACGAACTCGTCTTATGGCCACATTAACGTTGGTGAGAGTTCATGGGGCCCAAGATAATGAAGACGACGACGGCGGCAACGGTGAAGACGACGGCAACGGCGATGACGAAGACGACGGCAACGGCGATGACGAAGACGACGGCGATGACGAAAACGGCGACAAGAACGGCAGAGTGGTGGAGCACGCAGACGGCGGCCGCCACAACCGCAAGAGTCGAAAGGAAGACGACGACGACGAAGATCAAGAATACTATGACGATGGCAACAGTAGAAATCGTGCGACGACGCCTACAATAAGGAGACGTCGACGATCGCCATCAAAGCATCGGCTAATTTTTAGAGACGTCGAAGAATCCTTAGAGAAATTTAGCGGCGACAGTCACTCTAATGTTCGACGATGGATTGAGGATTTTGAAGAAATGTCAGAAATGTGCGAATGGTCTGACTTGCAAAAAGTGGCGTACGCTAAAAAACTATTGACGGGGTCAGCCAAATTATTTGTGGCGTACGAGCGCTGTGGAAAGACGTGGAAAAAGCTAAAGAGCGCACTGAAAAATGAATTTGATGTAGAGGTCGACAGTTACCAGGTGCATCAAGAATTAAAGGCCCGAAAAAAGAAAGCCGGTGAGACTCATCAAGAATACATATATAAAATGATGGAGATTGCGGGTCAAGCAGAGGTAGAAAAGCGGGCAGTGATTCAATATATTATTGAGGGTATCGACGATGACGCAACAAACAAGTCCATATTATATGGAGCAACATCTATCAAACAGCTTAAAGAACGGTTTGGCCAGTACGAAAACATGAGAAGAGAAATGCAAGGAAAAGCAAAATCAGCAGAACGAAAAGGCGACGGCAAAAGCTTCCCAAAGAAACCGGCTACAGTGATAGAATACGCGAAGCCGAAACGGTGTTTCAACTGTGGTGAAACAAACCATATAAGTGCAGACTGTCCGGAAAAACAAAAGGGCGTAAAGTGTTTTAAGTGCAATGAGTTTGGGCATATAGCATCTAAATGTCCCCCGAAATCCGAAGAAACAATTAAAGAAATTAATGTTGTTTCACGGCAGGGTGAGCAAAAGTACATGAAAGCGGTACTGATAGGGCAACACAAGTTTGCAGCACTAGTAGATACGGGTAGTGATTTGACTTTCATGCGAACGGACGAATATGTGAAAATCGGATCTCCCGCCTTGCGAGATCGTAAAGTTAAGTTTGAGGGACTTGGTTCTAGCAGTAACGAAACGTTAGGTGAATTTACAGTAAATGTAAATGTAGATGAAGAAAACTATCCGGTTACGTTTCACGTCGTGGCGGGCGAAATTTTTAAACGGGGATTGCTGTTAGGAACGGATTTCCTAGACAAAGTGGAACTGTGCGTTAAAGGAGGTGACGTTACGTTCGCGAAAATAAATAAAACTGACAATAACACGAAAGTGTCGCATATTTATAAAATAAATGTGATCGATAACCTAGCACACGAAGACAAACCTCAGGACCGCGAAAAGCTGAAAAAATTACCTGAGAAAACCTGTAGTGTACGAATAAAGACCGAAATTATTCTGAAAGACGATATTCAAGTGTCGGCCAGGCCGAGAAGATTAGCTTCGTCGGAGAGAAATGAAGAAGAGAACGTGCGTAAATTAATTGACGCAGCAACACGCGACGCGGATGACGGTATTTTAATAAAAAAAGAACTTTTATGTAAAGAAATCAGTGATGATGTGTTAGTAGTAGTGCCAAAGACAAAAGCAGTTAACCATTTTCCGAGACTTACGAATATTAAGACAGTGCAAAGTGTTTTAGGACTAACCGAATATTTTCGTAAGTTTATTCCGCGATACTCGCAACGAGCACGACCGCTAATGGACTTGAAAAAAGAGGCGAACTTTAAGTTTGAAGCGCGCGAAGTGAAAGGTTTTGAAACGTTAAAAACGGCGCTGACGTGTAAACCGATGTTACGATCGTACCGTGTTGACGTCGAGACGGAATTGCATACCGATGCATCGCGATACGGTTACGGGGTAATTTCAATGCAGCGTGACAGTGAAAATAGACAATTTCATCCTGTTGATCAGGCGAACGGTAAGACGACATCGGCCGAAGAAAAATACCCCAGCGCCAATAAAAATCGAAAAAAGGCGACAAAATTCAAGGAGGGCGATTTGGTAGCGATCAAGAGAACGCAATTCGCACCTGGATTGAAATTGCGTTCGAAATTTCTGGGGCCATACAGGATCGTACGAGTAATGCGACACGATCGGTACAGTGTTGCTAAAGTCGGCGAACATGAAGGACCACAGGAGACGTCATCAGCCGCTAGCCAAATGAAATCGTGGGCCAGCTGCGACAACGAAACTGATACCAGCGACGAAGACGCCGAAGATAACCTCTGAGGGCAGAGATTATTTTGTAGGATGGCCGATTGTAGTATCTGTTTTTTGTCTAAATATTTAAGTTGTATATAATAAATTTTGTTTTGCCTGAGAAATATAATCCCTACATAATTTTGCTTTTAAGTAGGTATATTTTTAGTTTGTTTATGACAGGATAAGAACAAGACAGGTCAAATGTTGGAATTCCTAGGGGCGTCTGGCAATATCTGTGACGTAGAGGCAGGGAAAGTTTTCAGCCCAGATGTGTAACGGGTACCTGCGTTCAATAAGAAGGACAGATTTTAACGGGCCGTTGCGAACTGAAGACGTATTTTAATTTTTAACCTTTTTACTATTTTTTATTAATGTGTAATATCATAGTCACTTGTAAATAAAACCGATTTACCATCATTGCTGATTATTTCCCTACATATAGTAAATATGTGGCCACCATTATGGTGGAAAATGTTATGTCTCTTACCTACAGTAGAAACCACGAATATATGAACGTGACTCATCAGGCACAATCGTACGAAGCAATCCATCGAAGGTCACGGTCCAGTGCAGTGCTGTTCTAACGGGGGCATAAGTATTTGTAAAAAATCTTGAGTGTAATGTTGGTTGCTATACTTCTGATATATTTGCTTTTAAAGTTAAATCCATGTACACACTTGAGTGTAATGTTGGTTGCTATACTTCTGATATATTAGCTTTTAAAGTTAAATTTTAATAATTAACATTTACGATAATTAAATAAAATGTAATTTTTTTAGAAACTAATTAATAAATAAACTTTTCTTTTAACTTTAAACGCAAATATGAGTACATTAGATGCACAACTGTGTATTTGCAGGATAAGTGATTTTAAGAAAAACACGAAAAACCGCTCATAAGGTCATTTAAAAAAAAAATACAAAAATTGTATAGACGTGCTTTTGCATCATTTCTCATTCAAAAAAGTAAAAAAAGCCTTTAAAATTAAAATTAGTTTAGTAAATAATTGAAATCAAAAGATTTAAAAACATAGTTTTGCATCTTTCTCGTTCAAAGACCAAGTTTTGCAAGTGAAAAGTGCAAATACCAAAAAATAACAATTAATCAGGGGATTGTTATGCCGTCAGTTAATGCGTATACTAGCGACGTGATTGGTTATTGGTCAAATACCGAGTTTTGCATCCGACAGGAAGAAACAAATACCCAGTTTTGCATCTGCGGTAAGTTTATAAATATATATTTAATATTAACTTATCCATCTGGTTTACTTAGGTATGCTGTGGGCAGTGCAGTTATGAACATAAATAGGATAAAATATATATTTATTAAAAATGTGCAAAAACCGAGTTTTGCATCTAATGTACTCATATTTCAGAATTGGTGATAAAAAACAAAAATGTTTACGCAGCTCAGGTACATATGAAATGTAATTTTGCGATTTTTACTACACTCCGAATGTAAAAAAAACATTTAAACCTGTAATATTAAGACTAATAAAGTATATTTACATTTAGTTCGTTAAATTTACTTGTTGTATCAATAATTAATACATAACATTAGTAATTTTACAAACAAAAATGTTTATTTACTTGAAATATATAAAAATTAGACGAAAATAAAGGTAATTTTACAATTTGTCGTAAAAATTAGGAATTTATGTGGTAATAATCCTGTAACTTTACATTTAAATGTAATAATTTTTTTCAGTGTAGAGTTGGTTGCCTTACTATGTAATAAAATAAAATAAATTGCCTAAAACACGAACTCCAACAAAAATAAGTAACAAGCTAGGACACGCGTCATATGTCCATCTTTGTCCAACACCTAGGCAGTTTTACATCACAGATGGCGCATTTTAGACCGGATGCTTAAAAACCTACGTGTGAGTACATTTACCGCTGCATCGAATATACAAGACAAGTAAAACATTACTGCTAGCATGTCTGAGATATGTTCGGCACCCGATGAGTCACGTTCATATATTCGTGGTATACCTACAAGTGTGTATAGGTAGGTAAGAGACATTACATTTGCCTATAGGCAAGTAAAATTAAATTTTCCTGCGCCCTTCATTGAATTTGTTTGTGATATCAAACCAAAGAAGAGCGCAAGTTGCGCGGCGCAACCAATAAAAGTTGTTCTGTGATTTCCTGAATTTCCGAATAATGTTCTTTCACAGTTTTCCCCCTGTGAGTTCTTTAAAGATTATAAATGTATAATCTGTGTAGCGTTCTGTCACAGAACTTCTGTGGTTTGAGAGTTTGAGAATAATAAACTCAGTTTCAAGAAAACTTCCTAGACTAGAGTATTGGCACAACCCACACAACAAGGTCTGTTCTTTAGCACTTCGCGCAGACTGTTTACGTTTCATGCGTGTGGATTTTGATATTGTTTAAGTTTGTTCTTTATTGTGTTTGATTTTGTGCCTTATTTGCCTTAAAACAGACTTATAAACGTTGTTAGTGTCATAATAATTGGTTAGAAGTTCATGAAAATACGTTACAAAAAATTAAAGAGGTCATTAGCAACTCGGAAACTTGAACAAATTTAGATGTTAATAAAGAAATACCCTATTGTAAATGACCGATAGAATCCAATAAAAAATAGGTAATTGGTTTGAATTGGTTTGAAATGTGTTTTGGCGCTATAAATCACCAATTCATTCTAGTTGCATTCCTATTGGTAAGTTCCAACGAAGTCAGCGGCAATAGAAATGCACCTGGCAATTCATAACGCCATGGGTTTGCAAACACATTCAAACCAATTTGAATTAAAATACCAGTTGATTTTTCATTCAAAAATAATTAAGATCCCAGATCTTATCAGTAATTTTTTTGGCACTTCTGTGAAAAATGAATTCTGGTTTTTACCCGGTTATTCTTCTCGAGAAGAACAATTTTCACAGGCTTCTTTTTTTACTGCTAGGAAGATATTTCAATGCGGGCTTTGAAGAAAAAAAAATATTCGATTTTTTTGAACCAGTCTAATATATATATATATATATATATATATATATATATAAATTATATATATATATACATATGTATGTATACAGAATTAAAATAATATATTTTATAAAGTAATAAAATGGTATTTGATTGTTTAAAATGTATCCCCAACAAATAACAAGGCCATTCAGAGGATGTCCTCAGGACATCCCATTCCTGGACCTACATATACCCATGGGACTTTCAGGGGACATCCTCAGGATGTCCTATTCCTGGACCTATATGGACCTAGGGATATCCCTAGGATATCCTAAAGGCCATTTGCGGGACGTCTGTAGGCTGGCCTTTTTTGCACCACTCGGCCATGGTTGGGATGTCCTGAGGAGGTCTGAGGACGTCCTAGGATATCCTTGGGATATCCCAATATCCTGTAAGGCTTTACTTAGGACGTCCTTAGGACAGACTTGTGCTAGCTGGGTAGTGGTGATGTGTACTTATACCTTAAAAAAATGTAAGGTTTAGGGACGATGGCGTGAGAATGGTGGTTACAGCAGACAAAATAAAAAAAAATTGACATAAAAATAGATCTTCTCGAGAAGAATAACCGGGTAAA
Organism: Brassicogethes aeneus; assembly: GCA_921294245.1. Taxonomy (NCBI): domain Eukaryota; kingdom Metazoa; phylum Arthropoda; class Insecta; order Coleoptera; family Nitidulidae; genus Brassicogethes; species Brassicogethes aeneus. Next base: position 50,785,721 of record OV121132.1, on the reverse strand, counting down.
AACCAGAATTCATTTTTCACAGAAGTGCCAAAAAAATTATTATAAGTGAGTAACTTTATTTCTTTATTATTTTTTTGTGTTAGTGGGTTATGTATTGATACATATAACTTACTAACACAAAAAAGTAATAAAATATAAATTACTCGGTTATAATCATTTTTTTGTCTTTCTTGCAAAGGATGTTTAGGCATGGTCGAAATCTATTTTTATGTCAATTTTTTTTTATTTTGTCCGCTGTAACCACCATTCTCACGCCATCGTCCCTAAACCTTACATTTTTTTAAGGTATAAGTACACATCACCACTACCCAGCTAGCACAAGTCTGTCCTAAGGACGTCCTAAGTAAAGCCTTACAGGATATTGGGATATCCCAAGGATATCCTAGGACGTCCTCAGACCTCCTCAGGACATCCCAACCATGGCCGAGTGGTGCAAAAAAGGCCAGCCTACAGACGTCCCGCAAATGGCCTTTAGGATATCCTAGGGATATCCCTAGGTCCATATAGGTCCAGGAATAGGACATCCTGCAGGATGTCCCCTGAAAGTCCCATGGGTATATGTAGGTCCAGGAATGGGATGTCCTGAGGACATCCTCTGAATGGCCTTGTTATTTGTTGGGGATACATTTTAAACAATCAAATACCATTTTATTACTTTATAAAATATATTATTTTAATTCTGTATACATACATATGTATATATATATAATTTATATATATATATATATATATATATATATATATTATACTGGTTCAAAAAAATCGAATATTTTTTTTTCTTCAAAGCCCGCATTGAAATATTTTCCTAGCAGTAAAAAAAGAAGCCTGTGAAAATTGTAGCTCTTAATATTAATATTTAGAGGTCGCTCATCGTGAATTTCTATTTTACGTTTAAATAACACAGGAATTCTTTTTTCTTAACTTTAAAATTGTATAACTCGTTTTTGAGTGAACATATTAGAATGAACTCTATATATTTTCGAAGAAAATTGAACGTTCTACAAAAAATGTCTCCTATAATTTTTTCGTAAATTCACTCCTTTAATAGTTATTCATAGTTGAAATTAGACATATAATAAATGTAACGTTTAAACACAGGAATTTTTTTTTTAACTTTTAATTTTATAACTTTTAATAGGTGATAAAGCATCAAAAATAAGGTAGACTTTCATAAAAAAACATTTCTTAAAAATGTTTCCTAAGAGAAATAAAGGCCGTCAAAGTTTACAAAAAAAAAATAGTTCTCTCTTCATAACTTTTAAACCACAAAATTAATTTGGCATACAATGTAATATAGTCAGTGCCTTAATAATGATGTAGATAATTATTTAAAAAAAACATCAGTGCCGCAGTTACTTGTGGGGCTGCTCCTCTTTTCACCTTAGGCGCCACTGGAATTTTTTTAAATAATAAACACATTTTTAGATTATCTGTTTAATTTAGAGAAAAAAACTACTCATGTAAAATTTTGATTTAGTGCTTCATTTTTTAAATAATTAATTTTTTTATCCAAGAATACTTTTGCCGCAGTTTTTTTGGAGTGTGCCCAAATATTTCAAAAACGAAGTCCTAAATTAAAATTTTAAATCTAAAAATGTAATTTTGCGAGGAAACATTTTTGAGCAAATATTTTGGAAACGAAGCTCCAAATCAAAATTTTATTTATTTATTATTTTAAAATTTCCAGTGGCGTCAAAGACTGAGGTGAAAAGGGGAGCAGCCCCCCAAGTAATTGCGGCACTGATGTTTTTTTTTAAATAATTATCTACATCATTATTAAGGCACTGACTATATTACATTGTGTGCCAAATTAATTTTGTGGTTTAAAAGTTATGAAGAGAAAACTATTTTTTTTTGTAAACTTTGACGGCCTGTATTTCTCTTAGGAAACATTTTTAAGAAATGTTTTTTTATGAAAGTCTACCTTATTTTTGATGCTTTATCACCTATTAAAAGTTATAAAATTAAAAGTTAAAAAAAAAAAATTCCTGTGTTTAAACGTTACATTTATTATATGTCTAATTTCAACCTTGAATAACTATTAAAGGAGTGAATTTACGAAAAAATTATAGGAGACATTTTTTGTAGACCGTTCAATTTTCTTCAAAAATATATAGAGTTCATGTCAATATGTTCACTCAAAAACGAGTTATACAATTTCAAAGTTAAGAAAAAAGAATTCCTGTGTTATTTAAACGTAAAATAGAAATTCACGATGAGCGACCTCTAAATATTAATATTAAGAGCTACAATTTTCACAGGCTTCTTTTTTTACTGCTAGGAAGATATTTCAATGCGGGCTTTGAAGAAAAAAAAATATTCGATTTTTTTGAACCAGTCTAATATATATATATATATATATATATATATATATATATATATATATATATATATATATATATATATATATAATTTTACACAGCCAATTATATAAAATAAAAAATAAACAATAAACACCTATTATAAAAGTAAAATAAATAATAATTATAAATAAATATAATAGTTATATTATTTATATATACACAGTGTCCACCATTTTAACTCCATTATTATTGCAGTTACAAAGTCGGTTAAATTAGCAAATTAGTGGCATTTTTTCTTCTGATTAAAATGGTTAAAACAGAATAACAATTGAACATCAGGTTTCTGAAGTAATTACAAAAATAACATTTTATTAAATGAAAAGGCAACTTAATATGGAACAAAAAATTATTATAGCATAACTACCCTAAACTTAAAAATAAACAATTAATAAGCACTGGAACTTTCTGATTGTTGTTGAAATATCCAACACTATAATAATATTATATTATAACAAACACACTTGGAGAACACGAGATTCACGGCCTTAAACCAGGTTCACGACACAGAAAAAGAATTCACGGCACAGACAAAGAATTCCTTTCACAGTTCTTCCTTGTTACCATGGACTTGCGTCGCCCAAAAAAAAGTAAATAAAAGGTGTGCCTTTTGACACGTCTGGATTATTCCATGCCTTTTATAGTGGTGCTCATTTTAACGTCCAATGATTTCAGCATCCATCCATCATTGGACTACAATTGTCGGACAAAACACGTGCACACATATATATATGTGTGCACGTGTTTTGTCCTATAGGTTATCTAACCTTGAAATTTATATGTTCATATAAATTCCTCTATTCCTTTAAAAAAGGACAAAACGAGGAATATTATCTAGGACTGCAATCCGATTTTGTCCTCCCTGAGTCAAAGTCAACTATATTTCACACTTTTTCATATAAAATCGAACTCCTCCTTTCACAGTGTTATCTATGATTCTTTCTAACATCCAGTGTTACCACCATAGACAATGGTGACCTCCATAACGTATGGCGGCAAATTTAAAACAATCGGTAACACAAACTATTAAATAAGTTATAGATTGCGTTTGTAATTACATTTTTAAGGTTAACTGACGCTTACTACCTTATTTATTATTTATAAAAGGTGTTTGAACAATTATTAATTACCAGCCGTCATTTCTGCGCATGCGTACTAAGTTGGATGCTATCCAGTTGTATACAAAATATATTTTGTGGTCATATAACAAATACACAAAATATAATATTGTTTTAAACTCCCGCCTTTAAAACGCCGATTATCGTACATGTTTTCATGATATTTTAAATACACATTGACAAGTTGTGGCTTTATGGCGTTTTAGTCACGGGCTGAAGTTGGCAGCAATGGCATTCGGACAGTTGTCAACTGGGAAACAATGACCATCAAAATAAAGGGTCTAAAAAGTGAGGTTAGAATAGACTGGTCGATGTCAGATTTTATAAATAATTATTTATATATAATTGTTGAAAGTTAATTAATTTTTGTGATTTTCGTAGAAAAAATATAGTATGCAAGTCGTTTATAAACTTAAAAAATCTATATAATATAATATTATAATTATATTGATTGACATTTTTAAGATGTGCCTATGCAAAATAAGTTATCTAAAAAAATTTAGGTATTATTAATTATATGGATAAAATATTCTTATAGAAAAATGTGCATACCAAATGTTTACCAAAACCTAACGGGACATTCTGAGGATGTCTCTGGGATTAGTCCTATGATCAGCCCATTTTAGGCTTTAATTAGGATATTATTAGGTCCTAACGACATCCTTAAATGACGTTCCTAGGATATCCCAATATGGGACCTAAAAAAGATCTAATGTCCGATGAGGTCAACCTATGGACGTCCTCAGGAAGTCCTTATAGGATCATCCCATTCTGGGAAATTTAGGTTGGTCCAAGGACGACCTGAGGATGTTTGTGCTTACTGGGTAAAAGCACACAACTACCACCGATCGGTCGACTAATAAAAAAACGACATTAAATAGCGTCCAAAGACTTATTGTTTGTTTCATTAAGACTGGTTCATATAGATGCGACATGCGAATTTGCGAAATGCGAAAATGTTTTCATTGGTCCATTTGATTTGGCGGGAAAAGTGTTTAGACGTTTCGACAGATTCAGCGAATTCGCAAGATTTGAAATCTGGGGGGCGAAAATCGCACGAATTTGGCGTGCGGCGCATGCGCATTAATGCAGATGCCTATTATACGTATTTGTTATATGTACCCACGCCATTTTTGTTTATGTTCTGTGTTTATTTCATTTGTATTGCATCGTTGTTGAGTTTTATTTAATCTGTTTCTTTTTTTCTGTCTTTATTTCAACAATAAATAAGCGGCAATTGCACGCCTTTGTCGCCAATGGTATAATTGTAAATCCATAATAAAAACACAAAATCTCAATTCACCTAAAAGTTTTATAATAAAACAAATAGAAAATGTTAACCAAGTATGGCAAATATCACCTGGGGAGAAAATAATGTCCCTAAAATACCATGGCAAATATCGCTTAGTGATAAAACAATGTCCCTAAAATGGTTTCGACAATTCGCATCTATATGAATAGGAGTTGCGAAATGCGAATATTCGTATTTCGCAAATTCGCATCTATATGAACTCGGCTTAAAGCCGATTATGATGGCGTCTCAACAATTCGAACAAGGACTGCTTACGTTGGTTTTGCGCAGCTACAAGAGAGCCCTCTTGCGACATTTTAAAGTATTTGGAATGCCCAATTGAATTCAATTGGAAATTACTTATGGGTAGCTTTAACCAATCGAAACCACTAAAAAACAGTAGAATCCTAATTTTCCATATTTTAAAGTATTGCAATACTGGAAATAACCAATTAGCAGATTCCATTCTAGAATCTTACACTGCCCAGATACCAAAATGTAGTCACGATTCGCGCACAGTGAGTGCACGCGTGCGTCTTTAAACGGCACGCGTGCGCGCAGATCACTACACAGATGCGTTTGTGCCGTTTTGCCTTAACCCTTTGCGGACGGATTTATTTATTTAAGAAAAAAAATATTTTTTTTTTTAAACTTTATTATTGAAGTTACAAAAAAGTTAACTCTAAAGCATAAAAAAATGGTGGTCCTTATGGAGACCACCAGGCCTGTCGCGTGTGTTGACCAGCTTATCAAACTGTTGAATCGTGATGTGCTTTGAAACAGTTACGTTTCTCCTGCATACAAAGTGGAACTTTGCAAGTTTGACACATTAAATTAATGCGATGCACAATTTTTTTTGTGCTGCAGTAGTTGCACCTCCTTTTGGTTGAGAACACAGGCATGTGGGCAACTTTGTCATACCGTTTCTCTGGCAAAACTGTAATCTTGTAGTTATTTGAAGATTTGAAACTACCAGGTCTACCTCTTTTCTGGACTTTTGCTTCAGCCCCAATGAGCCCTGCAGCTACAGACAGTCGAAATTGTTTTAGTGGTACACAGGCACCTTTGGATTTCGTTTTGAAGATTATAAAGGCATTTACTAAGCAAATGTCCAAAAAATAAAAAAAATATCCTGTGCCATCATTTCTTGCTCTTGCGATTCACTTCATAAAGTGATTTGAGCATATCTGCTTTGTCCACTCGTCCCATGTATTGGTTGTAGTCTTTGATGACTTGAGGGCAAGGAATTTCCACGATTTCAATCCGGTTGTTGACTTTCTGTTTTCCCTGTACAACTTCAACATTAGCTGGATTATGAAAATTTGATCCCATCAACACAGACCGATTGTCTTTCCACTTCAAGCACATTATACCGGTTTTCAACATCTTGTAGTCTATGTCCCCTTTTTCCATATTTGTGTCAATTGTCAGCACAGGAAGATGTTTTCTGTCGCGACGCATTATTCCACATGCATAAATCCGTTCATCTTGCAGCCGCATCAGAAGAGGAATCGAGTTGAAATAGTTGTCAAAAAATATTTTATGATTTTTGCCCACCAGATCTCTGGTCAAATCTGTCACGACACGTTCTCCTAAATGTTTTTCGGTCAGATTGTCCTTTTTGCCGGTATAAATTTGGAACTGATGTACAAAACCTGTGATGCTATCAGCTCTCACCCAGACCTTGTATCCCCGTTTCACCGGTTTCATCGGCATATATTGCTTGATACTGGAGCGACCCTTGAACTTTATCATCGACTCGTCAACAGATTGGTGTGGTCCAGGATTCCAAGACTGTTTGAAGGTTTCTGTTATAGAATTCAGTAGTGGCTGAATTTTATATAGTTTATTATACCCTGGTTCGCCCTTCTTGGGTTGCATTGAATTATCATTTACATGAAGGTTTCCCAGCAACCAACTAAATCGGTCTCTCGACATCTGTGCGCTTACGTAATCATCACGCATTTCTGGTAAAGATGACCAGTAATCTTTGTAGCTAGGAAGTAGCTTCAATCCCATGATGAGATTTATACCTAGAAAAGTCTTCATTTCGTCTTTTGTAGTGGAAGTGTATTTTTTATTAGCTTGGGTGGCGATTCGTTTGAAACACCAAGTGTTCAACAAAATCTTCCGAAAAAAGCTGCATAAATGTTGCCAATGGTGTGTCGCATTCAGAAATAGGCCCATTATCTTCTGTAAAAGCATAAGTTATTGGAGGAGCAAATATACGTCTCCAAATTATTTTTTCCGCAGGATCTGGCACAAAATTAATCAAAGGAATGTCCATTTCCTCATCTACACTGTCTGAAAGGTTTTCACTGCAATCTTCTTCATCTTCAATAACTTCTTTTTCTATTGTTGCATTCTTTTCTTCTTCATTATCTGATTCATAATCGTTTCTGTTGCCCTCTTCTTCATTTTCAATAACCTCTTCCTCTATTACTGCAATTTTTTCTGCTTCATCATCTGATTCATACTCGCTGGCATTGGATTCAATATCAGAAGGAATTTCTTCAATCAAAGTATTGAAAGCGTCCGCAGAAAGGTCATCGAGATCTTGAAAAGTCCATCGGTTTTTTTCAATAAATTTGCGCAATTTATCTGCAATATGAACAACCGCAGTGTAAATTTTGGTATTAACATTAATAAAAATTATTATTATTGTTATTATTATTAGTATTGTTAAAAATAGCAATGAAATAATGAATAATAAATGAAAAAGTAAGTATCTAAAAAATAAAATAGGTAGGTATCTTGAAACCTAGTGGTCCCTGTGGGAACCACCAAATGTTGACACCAAATTGACTTATTTTTTTTTGCAAAAAGAATAAATTTTATATTTTTTTTAGTTTTGCATAGCTATTAAGAATAAATAAATTCACTTACCGCCCATTTTACTTCAAAAATAACAAACTTATTAACAATATAAAGTGGCTGTAACAAAAAGGCGCGAACTGTCATAATATAAGGGTAACTACAGCGTATCGCGCGATCTCTGCGACAAAGTTTAATTTTTTTTTCAATAGATGGCACCACAAATAATGTAGTGTGGGTGGTAACTCATAGATGGCACGACGACGATAAGTTTATAAAAATTCATAAAAAGGTGGTATCTATATGGGATCACCAGGCCGCAAAGGGTTAAACCCGTTGATATAGATATAAATATATATATATATTAGGGTGGCCCAAAAAAAAAGAATATTTTTTTTCTTCTCGTCTCTTGTGAAAATATGTTGGTTTGTCATGTTTTAAGAGCCCTGTCAAAAGATCAGCACCATTAAAAAATTTTTAGTGGTCGCTCAAGATTTTTAAAAATTACCAAAATCGTTAAAAATTGGATTTTTTTTTATTTTAATTTTTTTTCTCGTTTCGATATTATTTTTTAATTTAAAAATAATAATGATTCTGAAAATTTCAAATCGATATTTTAATTTCTAAAGGTCGCTCAAGATTATTTTAACTTTTAAAGTTAAAGTATTTTGAATGTTTTCGAGCGACCTCTGAATATAAATATCAACGAACTTTTAGCGACCCTTAGAAATCAAAATATTGATTTGAAATTTACAGAATTTTTATTATTTTCAACCTAAAAAATAATAATGAGACGAGAAAAAGAATTAAAATAAAACAAAAATTCAATTTTTGACGATTTTGAAAATTTTTAAAAATCTTGAGCGACCCCTACAAAATTTTTAATCGAGCTGATATTTTGAAAGTGCTCTTACAGCATGATAAACTAACATATTTTTACAAGAGACGAGAAGAAAAAAAATATTCTTTTTTTTTGGGCCACCCCTCGTCTCTTGTAAAAATATGTTAGTTTATCATGCTGTAAGAGCCCTTTCAAAATATCAGCTCGATTAAAAATTTTGTAGGGGTCGCTCAAGATTTTTAAAAATTTTCAAAATCGTCAAAAATTGAATTTTTGTTTTATTTTAATTCTTTTTCTCGTCTCATTATTATATATATATTCTGTTTTAGGTTTCCGGGATCTGCTCCGTGTTGTCGGTTTTTGGTTCTTAAAATAACCGTATGTCTGACGACGTTTCGGTACAATCTCATTTACCATGGTACATGAGGTTGTACCGAAACGTCGTCAGACATACGGTTCTATATATACAATGTATATTATACATAAATTCAAGTAAAGGGAAAAAGTAAAATACTAAACAATAGGGTGAGCCAAAAAAACTAACCTATCGGATTTATGGGTTAAAATGAACCTACATACCGAGCAAAAAATTTCCCTGCAAGGCAAAATTTTTTGCTCAATTTTAAAAGGTGTCGGTGATCATTTTAAGTTTTCCATTGAAATAACACGTAAAAAAATCTTTTTTCATTAAAAAGACTATAACTTTTGAACCGTTTGAGATAAAAATTTTTTACGTCGCGGATTCTTGTAGAGCATAAAATTTCCCAAAGAATCTATACCAGGATTATTTTTTTTAATTCAAAAATTCGTATGTTTGAAAGCTTTGAAAAGTGTAAAAAATCACTAAAACTGCAGTTTTCAGGCAAATTATATATATTTTTAGTGAAAATCCTAGCATAGGAATTTTCTTCCAAGTTAGGACTACTTTATCTTTATGTCCTAGGCGAATAAACAACGGCGGTTCCGGTACTACATGTACCCTGCAGGGTTGGGATTATTTAAAAATAAATTGGGGTCAATGGGAAATTCCATTTAGTTTGGATTACTTAACTATAGCACTACAAAATGTTCACTTATAGCACAATAATTGTTAACTATGTTGTTCTATCAATAGCACACAACGCGGTCTTTAAGCTTTCGTTGATTTTGGCATTATGGTGGACAATATAGGCGCGAATATTTATCGTAAAACGTCGGTATTAGCGATCGTAGCCGATTGCAAGTAAGTCACTAATATTTAAAGGAATTTACCTAAATTAGTTCAATAATTTGCCATAATAATTTAGAAGGATTACCTTAATTAAAAGCAAAATTGTCGTTCCTAAAAGTAATTGAGATTTTGATTAAATATTTAGGTAATCTGCCTATCTTTTTAAATTTGACAAGTTTATTAAGTAAAATATGAATATTTATCTAGAAGTTAGTGAATACACCATAAAACTAAGGCATTCGTTTCTGCCTAATAAACGAGAAGGTAAATTGCTTTACTCGTTTAAGCATATTACCTTATTTTTCCTTAACTAATTCTGATTAGGTATTTCAAAAGGCTTGATTTTGAACAGTGCATAAAATTCAGTATCCGGTTCATTTGTTTGTGATTCAATATTATTATTAGTTCTTAACTGTGGCAAAATTTTGCCAGAGTTCAATTTATTTTTTGTTGTTTGTTTTTCCGCATTTTTTTGCCGTTGTTTCGCAGCCCTAATAACCTCTTTGATTTCATGTTTAAAGGACCCTTTATTTGAGGGTCCTTCAAACGAATTAGACCTTTTTGCAGCAATTAAAATTAAAAATAACATTGATTATTTTATTTAAAAAAAAATTTTAGACACTTACGATATAGGGTATTGCAAATTTTTGTTTTTCTAAATTAAATTTTCCCCTTGGAACCATCCAAAGTAATATCCCAAGAAAAATAATCAATTATGATGGGAAAATGCTTGTTATGATTTAAACTTTTTTTTCACACTTACCTGAAATCCTTAATAACTTTTATTAATTTATACCTAACTATAATATCACGTGGACACAACAAACACAATAGAAAAAAAAATACAATACAAACACAACCCGATTGCAGCAATGTAATAAGGTTATGTTTTTGTCGAATTACCGCGTTGACTATATCGCTCCCAATTAAACCCAGTAAGTCCAATTCAGACCTATTAGTACCAACCAATACTTCAATTGGTTTCTATAAGGAATTAATCACATCTCCTTTTAATAGTTTTTAAATATTTGTGGGACTCTGCTTTACACATTTTTGGCCAATATCTCAGAATAAGTTCAAATGGATTTATAGGCTTTTGCATGTTTACTCCACAATTAGGCAAGAGACGAGGGGAAACAAACTTTATAGGAACACTCTAGTGTTGATGTCAGAGCCAGCTCAAACTATATAGGTCATGTAACGCCGCTGTACATATGAAACAAGGTATTGTGAACTTTCTAGTGGAAAAGGTAGACTTTTGTTGCTATAGGATGTGACGGAACAGTTGTAAATAGGTACTGGAATTAAAAATTTATTTATTTATTTATTTATTTATTTATTTATTCTCAAACAAACACAATATAAAATTGTTGTTACATGTAAGAATGCCTATACCCTAAGTTATATCCTATATAAACTAAATCTAAAACTAAAACTACAAAAAATCACAATTAAAAAAAAGTTTGGATTTCCCTAACACTTGTATTAAAAAAATCAATATCACAATTATCAATTAAATTATTGCACTGTACCAACATAAAATTAAGCGGCGAACAGTCTTTTTTATTTATAGAAAACAGTCTTTTATTCTTTATCCTTAAATTAATTTTTGGCACTGAGATTTTAATATTATTTATAATAAACAGATCTTTATACTTTAAATTATTTACGATATAAAAAACAAACAAAACAGCTTGCATATTTCTTCTTTTTGCAAGAGTATTAAAATTAAAATCTTTTAACATAGACACATATGATACCATATATGGATAAATATTATATTTCCTTACATATAAATATCAAAGAAATCTTTTTTGTACTTTTTCAATGAGAACTTCTTCTATAGGTGACCAGATAATACATGCATATTCAAGATGAGGCCTTGCTATTGCATTGTATAATTTAATAATGGATGAAATGTGTTTAAAAAAATTTGAATTTCTAAATATAAATCCAAGTACCCTAAATGCCTTATTTACTATTGTATTATAGTGAGTATTAAATTTCATATTTGATTGCAGATACACACCCAGATCTTTACATTCATAAATTCTAGTTAAGTTAATATTATTAAGATTATAAGTCCTATTAATAAATGCAAGTTTACGAGTATATGTTATGGTAGCACACTTATCTACATTAAGAAACATTTTATTCTCCTGGAACCATTCTGATACATGGTCCAGGTCTTTTTGTAACAGTTCGCTATCGTTTTCGTTATTAATTTGTTTATAAATTTTAAAATCATCAGCAAACAGTAGGCAAGAGGAATATTTAACACTTAATGGTAAATTATTGACAAATATAGCAAACAGTAGTGGTCCTAAGTTACTTCCCTGTGGAACCCCTGACGTCACTATAATCCGTTCTGAAAGACATTTTCCTACCTTAACCTGCTGGTATCTTCCATTCAGATATGATTTTATAAGTATAGCCGCACTTCCCGAAAAATTAAAGTCCCCCAACTTTTCATGGTCGACCTTATCAAAGGCCCTTGCACAGTCAGTCATAACAACATCCAACTGGGAACCACTATCGATTGCCCGTGCAGCAAACTCTGTAAAAATGCAGAGGTTGGTAGCTGTTGATCTATTTGATAAAAATCCGTGCTGTTCCGGGGAAAAATGGTGCCATAAGAATGTTGTAACCATACCGCCCCACTCAGTGCACTGGCTTATCTACCTTTTTCACGCAGTTGCCGTTAGGGCATTTACTGAAATTGGAAAGATTTAAAAACATGTACAAATTTACCAGTTGTTTTGTTTAGTCCTATTTAAAGTGATAACTTGCAAGAACTTGTACTGCATGATCTGAGTTCTGATCTAAAAATATTTATGGGACATAAATCAAGCTAACAGTAATTACTTCTGATGTTTGCACGAAGAGCCTAATCCATAAAAACCCGGACAAATTATTCCATTCTCGTTACATAACAGCAACACACAGAATACTCAGATTTTATATTGCTTAACTTGAAATATCAAAAAACCTTAAAATATTAAGCGAATACGTGGTTAAGGTTTACGCACCGTGAGGTTCCATATTAAGCTTAAACCATCATCTAAGGAAGGTCCTCGTCATTTATTAAACATGATTAGATTGTCCAGGAATTGTGAGAAGGGCAATTTAAAAGTTATTAATCCAGTCATTTAAAGTAATGGTTTTTATGCCCATCCAGAAAATCTTGGTGACAGATAAATTCAAGTCTATAAGAGAGTTAGGTTACCGTCGCGTTTACTAAAAATGCGTTAACAAGTACCGAATAAAGAAATAAGATTTTTTACTATTCCAAAAATTAATTTTAATGCAACAGACTTGGTCGAGCTCATCGATTGGCAGTCCTGAAAGCTGACGGAAGTGATATTTCGAAAGACGACATTTTAGCGATGATAGACGACCCGGATAAAATTGAAATTGTAAAATATCCCTGTAATACCCAAGCTGTGGAACGGTGCATAAAACTCGTTACAGGACAACAGAGATGGGTTTATCAGAAGAAGAGTAGACTCAAGACAACAGATGCCGCATTTTATTACAAAACCTGAGTTCTCACTAAACAATAAATATTAACAAGAGGAATTAGAGGGTCAAAGAAGGTAATACCCAGACAGAAATATGACGTATTAATTAAGCCTGCATAGGCTCTATTTCATGATTTGAACGTCAGATACAACATCAGAAAAAAGTTCTTAAGACTTCGAATGCGCCACCTATTGAACTAATCAAGACTTCTCAAAAAAGAACTTTTGAGGAACCCTTTCTTTGACTTCGCAATTAAGCATTTTAAAATGCTTTAATTAAAGAGTCCTACTGTATAAACTTATAAAAATACTTCTTTAGAATTTCCTGTTTTGGATATAGAACTAGGTACGTAGTTTAAATTAAAGTAAGTATGTACATTTTTCATCATTACCCTAGTAGTACTACTAGGGTAATGATGAAAAATGTACATACCCAATAAACATTTTTCTGACTTCCGACTAAACTTGCACTATGTTCGACGTCGCTTTAAGTGAAAATTGCGGTCGAATAATAACTTTTGTATCCGAAGCTTCGGAACAATGACTAGTCATTGTTCGACGTATATTTACGTCGGTTGAACGTCAAGTCGTAACTTTCACTTTGGTTAAAAAAAAATTACGAGAATTGTTCGACGGGAATATAGTCTAAAAGAAAGAAGAAGAAAATAGTATACATAACCAATGATAAAATTTAAAAAATGCCAAAAGAAAAGAAAAAAAGAATTTTTGTAGTGTTTTCGTCAGCCTTTTTCTGACACACTTTTTTGGATAGTTGCGGTATAAAATTTTCTTTAGCCAATTTATGTGATGGTACATTATCATACTCTTTATATTTTAGGGAAGGTTTTACTTATCTTTTAGTATTCATGAAACAATAACTATGGTATCTCAGTGTTGCAATATATGTATGGGGGCCTCGTGCTCTTGTTCAGATGCTGAAGTTATTGTTTGCAGCATCCGTGGCAAATTTAAAGGTTGCATAGCCTTGCACTTATATTGCCTCCAATTTTTTTTATCGGGAGAACTATTAATTAAACAAATTTTGTTCTCGAAAGAGAATCGTTTGGCTCACTGATTTGGGGAACCAGAGTGTCTCCTTCTCTTCCCACCTATGCGGCACGGGCTCCACTTCCCCCTTGGGGCAAATCCTTAACACACACCATTTTAAAATGCTCCATAATAACATATGTTATATAGACAACACACAATAATAGTACCAACATTGGACCGAATTAGCAAAGCTTCCCTAACAGAAAAAGCGCGCAGTTTTTCAGTTTGACATATGATTTTCAGGTTAGGTAGGTCGTTACGAGGGAAAAATAGGTAGTTTAAATGACTCGAGGTCCCAAACTTCGACGGAAGCTGGTATTTCGAGCTACCGACGTCCTTAAGACGTCTTTTATTGAACGTCGGTTGGTATTAGGACAAATTTGGTTAATTTGTTGACTACGCCATTTTCGCGAACAAAACGAGAAGGTGACGATGGACGCCATTAAAGAAAGATTTGCTTTTTTAGATTTTTACGGTTCATTGAAATAAAATAAGAACTTTTTTATGTTTTTTAAGTTAGTTTTTTAGAACTGGTTCAAATTTTGTTTAAAAAACACATTTTTATTAAAACTTATTTTTTTGCAAAAATAATTAAATATGCAAAAATGAAAGATTTTTTGAAGCCCACGCATGTTTTGCCAGCAATCATAACCATATTTATCAGTAAAGTGCCTTTCGTATGGATATTTCAATATAGATCACCCGTTAAAAGTCAAATAATACATTACTACATTGTTATACGTGTTCAATGAACACTGTTCATTCCATAAAAAGTCGACATCTTTTGCATTTCTATGTCTTTCTACAATATTAGAGATTAAGTTATTTTATTAACGCACGACTATTTGTTTGTGCAGCGTAATGACGAAATAGGTAAAAATCTCGACTTCAATAGTCAGCAACCGACGTCGTGACGACCCAAATTCGTTCGCTCCATTTAGGTACAAATGATGGTCGTCATGTGAGTCATACGACGTCGGCTGCCGACGTCGGGTCGCCCCAGACGACGTCGCTTTTACGTCCAAATGTTTATTGGGTACTAACTTGAATTAACATAGAACAAACGAATTTGATTTTATTAAAATCATAATAATAATTATCTCGTATTCGGTTATTTTTGAAATTGCGATTACTTCGTCTCACTTTTGTTTAAATTCAAGCGTGCTCTTCACCGGCACCGATAGACGGCCTGTTTCGCTCTTTTGGAGCTCTTCAGTATTGGGCTCTAAATTCTACTTCGCCGCTTCTTAAATCAAACTCAAGCAGTTACAGCGGTGAGAAGAAAGTAATTGCATTAAAATGTCATAAATGTAACGTCTCCATTTTGACATCTTAAAGAGTAATAAATAATAATATAATTTCAGTAAGAAGTAAGAAAAGAGAATACTGTAAGATATAATATATATAACTGAAGTCTTATTTATGATACCCTTAGTAGCTTCTAATTTTGATTTCAATAAGAGGTCAAAAAAATACTTTAAGATGTTAAAAAATTTACTTTTCATTTATGTATTCATCAAGAGCTCTTAATCTTGAGGTCCTAAAAATGATTTCTCTAAGATATCATATTGTGACCTCGGTAAGATGTTTTTCAACAGACTTCGTACAGAAATCTTATATTATACACTTATATACAAAAAGAGCAGCTCTTTGCACATATTTTATGATTTTAACCATAAAACAACCCAGAACTCACCACGAGGAGGTGGCTGCTTTTCGAGTTCCACCACCACCTTCCTCCACTACCCTGCTTAAAATACCCCATAGAGACCTATATAAAATAATCTATCGGGCGCTACCGGATTCAATATGTGCATTTGTCCATGGTTTTTTCAAGATACGGCCCGATAGAAAATTTATAGGAAATTACCTATAGGCACACCATAACTTTTACATTTTCCCTATTGAGACCGAGAGCAAATAACTTAATGAAGGTTATATAGGGATATCCCTATAGAACAACCATAAAACATTTGACAAAATTTTACTAAAACCTATAGGGTCCTATGGGAGAAAAACTAATTTCTACATTTATGTGTATTTTCCCCATTGAAACCAATAGCAAATAAATCAAGGGTGGATATTCCTATAGAACAACCATAAATCCCAACTACGGGTCCTATACAAACCGATACACCCTATAGAAACACCATACATTCCGATACAAATATCTATCGGTTTGAACAGGGTCTCTATGGGATATTTTAAGCAGGGTAGTGGAGGAAGGTGGTGGTGGAACTCGAAAAGCAGCCACCTCCTCGTGGTGAGTTCTGGGTTGTTTTATGGTTAAAATCATAAAATATGTGCAAAGAGCTGCTCTTTTTGTATATAAGGGTATAATAGTATTATGTGGGAATTTCAAGTCCCTGGAGGAACCTCTAAACATGTTGCAACGACTTAGTTGATCGAGTTTTTTGGCTATAATATGCTACCCAATAGGCAACTTCACCTCACTCAAAAATCAAAAAATAAAAAAACGACCATTATCGCTCCACCCTAACCGTCAGTCTGTTCCATCAAAAAATGTCCTTTTCAATAAATCCCCTCTTAGGAAGCGTTATTGCTTATACCTATATCAAAACAATAGTAAATAAAAGTGATGCAAGTGGGCCAGAGTGAATTACTAAAAATTACCAAAAAAAGTAGTTATTATTAAAATATTCAGTCAGCCGACCGCGACCGGCCGTTCGGGAAATTTCCCCATCCCGGCCGCGTATTGGCATTGTGTACTACGATACAGAGCCATAGTGTTCTGAATCGCAGTAAGGATTGACAAAATTAAACGCCACTAAGTACAATACAATCCATACTACGATTCAGCACATCTCCCAGTTTGTGATGTTCTGAATCATAGTAGAGAATGGTGTAGGGTATGCGCGACCGCAGCAGGCCATACTTTACTACGATTCACAAAATAGTATTCTAATTTGAATTGTAGTTGGATAGCTAACCTACAAATACGCTAGCTTTACGCCTTATCAATAAAAAACAAATTATTATTTTTAATTGGAATTTATTTATTAATAAATATTAATAAAAACAAACTAGGTACTCTCTGCAGTTTTAATAATAAATATACATTAACCCAAAGGAAAAAATCATTTCAAACTTATTAACAAAAAGATCGTTTTACCCAAAAATTTTGCAAGTATCAGATATAAACGTACCATAACGGATTTAAATAATATTTGAAATAGTTCATAGGCTTTTTTTTCTACTTTTACATAACACTATTAATTTTGCAAAAACAAGCATAATATATACATAAAAAAGAAATTTTATTTTATTGTATTGTATTGTATTGTATTGTATTGTATTATATTATATTATATTATATTATATTATATTATATTATATTATATTATATTATATTATATTATATTATATTATATTATATTATATTATATTATATTATATTATATTATATTATATTATATTATATTATATTATATTATATTATATTTTGTATTGTGTTGTTTTCTTTAATAGACACCACATAGATTATACTTGATATAATAAATTAAAGTTATATTTTTTATTTTTTATAACTCTGGCTTATTACTTTATGCGTGCGGCACATACGATCGCATAGCCAATATTTTCTGAATCGCAGTAAAGTATGGCCTGCTGCATTCGCGCAAACACTTCAATATTCTCTACTATGATTTAGAACATCACAAACTGGGAGATGTGCTGAATCGTAGTATGGATTGTATTGTACTTAGTGGCGTTTAATTTTGTCAATCCTTACTGCGATTCAGAACACTGTGGCTCTGTATCGTAGTACACTGTGTACTGTACACAATGCCAATACGCATCCCGGCCGCGTATTGGCATTGTGTACTACGATACAGAGCCATAGTGTTCTGAATCGCAGTAAGGATTGACAAAATTAAACGCCACTAAGTACAATACAATCCATACTACGATTCAGCACATCTCCCAGTTTGTGATGTTCTGAATCATACGAGTAGTAGAGAATGGTTTAGGGTATGCGCGACCGCAGCAGGCCATACTTTACTACGATTCAGAAAATAGTATTCTAATTTGAATTGTAGTTGGATAGCTTACCTACAAATACGCTAGCTGCACGCCTTATCAATAAAAAACAAATTATTATTTTTAATTGGAATTTATTTATTAATAAATATTAATAAAAACAAACTAGGTACTCTCTGCAGTTTTAATAATACATATAAATTAACCCAAAGGAAAAAAATCATTTCAAACTTATTAACAAAAAGATCGTTTTACCCAAAAATTTTGCAAGTATCAGATATAAACGTACCACAACGGATTTAAATAATATTTGAAATAGTTAATAGGCTTTTTTTTCTACTTTTACATAAAACTATTAATTTTGCAAAAACATAAACATAAAATATACATAAATAAGAAATTTTATTTTATTGTATTGTATTGTATTATATTATATTATATTTTGTATTGTGTTGTTTTCTTTAATAGACACCAAATAAAAATACATAGATTATACTTGATATAATAATTTAAAGTTATATCTTTTATTTTTTAAATATATAAAATCCTTTGCTTTTTTCTCTTATATTTAAGAAAGAAAAATAGAAACATGAGGGCTACTAAAATATTTATAAAAATCTATTAAGGATTGTCGATCAAAAGGCAAATAAAATTTTAGGGTAAAACGATCTTTAAGTTAATTAACTTGAAAAATCGATAATAAAAAATAAATATTGTCAGTGAGATTTTTGGTTGGGTCTGTTTCACTACTATCAATTAATTTCTAACATAACCTATAACTCTGGCTTATTACTTTATGCGTGCGGCACATAGCCAATATTTTCTGAATCGCAGTAAAGTATGGCCTGCTGCATTCGCGCAAACACTTCAACATTCTCTACTATGATTCAGAACATCACAAACTGGGAGATGTGCTGAATCGTAGTATGGATTGTATTGTACTTAGTGGCGTTTAATTTTGTCAATCCTTACTGCGATTCAGAACACTATAGAGCCATATATGGCTCTGTATCCTAGTACACAATGCCAATACGCCAATACTAAGTACAATACAATCCATACTACGATTCAGCACATCTCCCAGTTTGTGATGTTCTGAATCATAGTAGAGAATGTTGAAGTGTTTGCGCGAATGCAGCAGGCCATACTTTACTGCGATTCAGAAAATATTGGCTATGTGCCGCACGCCTAAAGAAATAAGCCAGAGTTATAGGTTATGTTAGAAATTAATTAATAGTAGTGAAACAGACCCAACCAAAAATCTCACTGACAATATTTATTTTTTTATTATCGATTTTTCAAGTTAATTAACTTAAAGATCGTTTTACCCTAAAATTTTATTTGGCTTTATCATCGACAATCCTTAATAGATTTTTATAAATATTTTAGTAGTTAATGCTCCATGTTTCTATTTTTCTTTCTTAAATATAAGAGAAAAAATTTAACTTTAAATTATTATACCAAGTATAATCTATGTATTTTTATTTTGTGTCTATTAAAGAAAACAACACAATACAAAATATAATATAATATAATAAAATACAATACAATAAAATAAAATTTCTTATATAATAATAATAATAATAATAATAATTTATTTGTTGTAAAGAAACATAATACATTTCATTTTAAAAGTATAAAGAGAAATATACAAAACTAATCTGATACAACAAAATGGACTGGAAGGCAGACTAATCTGATTGTACCTAATTCCAGCCCAAAACAAATTTAAAAACAAAATAAACAAAATTAATATAGGTCCATGACTATTTTAAAATAAAAATTAATGTAGAAAGAGGTTTTAACGACAAAGTGGTTTTTCAGGAAATAGTGGTTTTTACAAAAGCTTGTTAAGTATCAACCTTTTTAAAGCAGATTTAAAAGGTTTTAATTTCCGAGTCTTAAGATGTGCGGTAGGTCATTGTATAAACGTTATATGAAAAGGATCATCTAAATATTGCAGTTGTATGAGCAGGTGGGGATATTAGGCCTTTGAATCTTAAATTTAAGCTGTGAACATCGGTTCGGTATTGAATTTTCCTATGTAAGTATGGTGGTGTTTTACTTGTTATTATGGAGTGAAACAGTGTTGCCGAATGAAGTGTTCGTCTTTCTTCCATATTTAGCCATTTGCGTCTAACAATTTGTAAGATACTGCATTAAATTTCCTTATACCATAAATATATCTTAAACATGATTTCTGAATGTACTGTATACGATTTACATTTCTTTTATCTATACAGGGACCATACAGTACATCACCATAATTGAAGTAGCTAAGAACCAAAGTGTCAGTTAATCTAATTTTAAGCTCTTGTGATAATATTTGGCGGTGAGGATAAAGAATTTTTAATGCACTGTAAGCCTTTTTTAGACAATTAGTAACATAATTGTCAAATCGTAAATTACAGTCAATTTCGATACCCAGGTTCTTAGCCACCTTACTGGTTGTGAGATCATTTCCATCGATTTGTATTTTAATCAAGTTTGAGATTAAGTGTTTTTGCCTATCAAATATAAGAACTGAGGATTTTAGTGAGTTTATACATAACTGGTGATTGTTGGATAGTTTGACTAATGCGTTTAGGTCGTCATTTATGCGAGAGTTGGCCAACAATAAGTTGTCTGGTTCGAAAGAATACATTAACTGTGTATCATCTGCGTATAAAAATGCTTTGCAGAATTTTAAACATTTAGTTAATTCGCAAGTATATATACTAAAAAGTAATGGACCCAGAATAGACCCTTGCGGCACACCACATTTTATTTGAGTTTTTCTGGATTGACCCTTGTCAGTTTGCACATATTGGACTCTGTTAGTTAAGTAACTTTTTATTAGATTAATGGAGGAATAAGAGAATCCAATATAATGCAAGATGGAATATAATATTTCGTGGCTAATGGTATCAAATGCCTTTTAGTAATCCAGAAGAATTAGACAAACAGTTATACCTTTATCAATATCTCTTATGATATCATCGACTACGTCTAGGAGGGCAGTTGTGCAACTGTATCCTTGGCGAAACCCTGATTGGAATGCCGGTAGTATATTAAATGTATTTAGATGTTTACGAATTTGGATATTCATTATTTTTTCCAATACCTTTGAAAGTACCGGTAAAATGGAAATAGGACGCAGCTCATTAAAATTCGTTATTTCTGTTTTCTTTGGCAATGGAACTACTCTGGATTCCTTCCATTGGTCAGGAAAATAACTTTCAAGAAGACATGAATTTATTATCTGTGTTAAATAAGGCAATATAGTTGACAGGCACAATTTAATCATGTCAATACTCAACTTATCAGATCCAACCGATTTTGTGGTAATATTATTTATAAAAGTTTTAATTTCATCTTCAGTTGTTAGGGAAAAACTAAATAATTCTACAAAATTTTGCTTTAAATTTGCGTTGTAATAACTTAAAAGATCTAAATTTGGAGGTGTATATTTGGAGTATTGCGATAAATGATTATTTATTTCCTCAGGTTTATTTAAATTATCTGGTAGGGTTTTAGATTTAGGTTTATTGTGAATATTTAAATCGCCTAACTTATTCCAAAGGACCCGGCTGTTGTTACGATAATTATTTGCACAATACTCCAAATATGCTTTTTTTTCGTTTTTTATTGCCGATGTTAGTTGGTTTTTAATCTGTTTATAATAATTCCAATGTTCTTCATGTTTGGTACGTTTAAATTTTGCAAGGGCTTTATCACGCAAGGACATCATTAATTTAATATTGTCAGTTAGCCAAGGAGGATTTTGCTTTTTAATTATTACTTTTTTGACAGGCGCTAATATATCAAAAATATTCATAATTATTGCATTAAAAAATTGTATCTTATCACATATATTATCAATAAGTAAGATATTATAGAAGGGAGCAGTTTCCAGAAAATTTGAAAGCAAATTATGGTCGAGGTATTTCAAGCTTCTGCACTGAATATATTTAGGACTAACTTTTGGTTGAACATAATTTATATTACAATAAACTAACATGTGATCTGAAACATTATATATTTCTTCTGTACCAGTAATGTATGATTCGTTGTGATTATATACTAAAATAATGTCTATGAGACTTGCTGAATTTTTAGTTATTCTAGTAGGAGAGTCAACAATTTGTTTAAGATTAAAAGAATCAATACAGTTTAAAAATGTCAAGGTTGATTGATGTTCAGACTGTAACAAATCTATATTAACATCACCCCCACAAATAATTTCATCACATTCGGGCAAGAAGTCAGATATAGCATTGTCTAACGATTCAATAAAATCAGGTATTTTTTTTATTTGGTGGCCTGTATAGTACCCCAATTATATATGACTTATAATTAAACCTAATTTTAACCCAAAGTTGTTCAACACAGTTATTAGGGTCCGTATATAATAGTTCACAGCTTAAATTGTTGTTCAAATACAATCCCACTCCACCACCTCTACTTACTCTATCTCGACGAAAGAACCTATATCCATCTATATCAATTAAATTAGTGTTTACATTTTCAGACAACCACGTTTCACAAACACCAATAAAATCAAATTTTTTTTGTGAGACAAAAACCTTAAAATCTGCAAAATTGTTTGTTAATGATCGTACATTATAAAATGCAAAAGATAAATTCCTCATTCCGTAAGTGTACTTAACAAAGAAGAAAAAAAATAAAAAAAATAACAAAATTCTTAGGGTATAAAATAAATAAAGAAAATAAAAGAAAAAAATAATTATATAAGCAGTAAATTTAAAATAAGCGGTTATATTGTTGTTTTTTCTCCCAGATCTCCTTGGACTTTCTTAGCCTCAGCTCTGGTGTTCCTTTTTGGTGCTGCTCCTATAGGTTTGGTGGGAGTTAATTTGAATTTTCTTTTTTTATTTTCCTCGTCCTCTTCGTATGTATTTCTTAATATTTGTTCAATGTTCTCATGAAGGTTTTTTTGTAATGATTCGTAGACTTCTTCTGTTTCAATGTTTGCTTTATTATTTAGTATCTTGGAAGTGTTTGATTTAAGTTGATTGCAAGTGTATTCTTTTCCGTCGACTACAAGTTTGTTATTTTCAATTTTTGCTTTATATTTTTTTTCCTTGGCAGCTTTTAAAAATTGGCTTAGTAACTTTCTTTCCTTATAATCTTCGGATGCATAATCGGAGGTAAAAAATATATTGTTTTCTTTTAATTCTGCTTGTTTTTCTTTTGATTTATTCAGTATTTCTTTTTTCAAATTATAGGTAATTGATCACTTCAATTTGGACAGGTCGGGGTTTACCAGCAACTTTTTTTCCTATCCTGCGTATATCACGTAGATCCTTATTATTACATGGAATATTTAGGACTTCATTTAATACAGCTAGGGTTTTATTATCAGTTAGTTGTTCGTCTCCTTCTATTCCATATACTATCACATTATATTTCTTTTGCCTTCTTTCCAGAAATAAAATTTGTCTTTTCAATTCTTGATTTTCCTTCTCAAGATATTCATTTTTTATTTTTAAAATATCCAATTCACTTTTTATTTCATTTTTTACATTAGCTATTTCAGTTTTTAGAACCTGATTTTCACTTTTGATCAAATTGAACAGGTCTTCATTAGTGATTTGTTTACTCATATTTTAAATTTTATCAACACCTTCGGTAGCTCAGTCGTCCAGAGCACCAACAGCAAGCACAGGTCCAACGCACACCTCGACGGTCGCCGGTTCGATCCCAGACTCGGGTCAACTTTTTATTTTTCTATTAAATTAACGAACAGTCAATTGTTTTTACAAGGTTTTTTAAATGTTTTTTGCAGTAAAATTCCGATTGCTGTACACTTTAACTTAAATCAAATATCTAATAATATTGTTATTTCACATCACTTTTTGCGTCTATATTTAAGTCTACACTAACTGGGCACTTTAACATTTCTAAGTATCACAAAATATACTTTTAAATCCAAGTTAAAACCTTTCTTTTCTTAAGAATTTATTTCATACACCTCAATATATGTATATTTTATGTTTATGTTTATGTTTTTGCAAAATTAATAGTTTTATGTAAAAGTAGAAAAAAAAGCCTATTAACTATTTCAAATATTATTTAAATCCGTTGTGGTACGTTTATATCTGATACTTGCAAAATTTTTGGGTAAAACGATCTTTTTGTTAATAAGTTTGAAATGATTTTTTTCCTTTGGGTTAATGTATATTTATTATTAAAACTGCAGAGAATACCTAGTTTGTTTTTAATAATATTTATTAATAAATAAATTCCAATTAAAAATAATAATTTGTTTTTTATTGATAAGGCGTGCAGCTAGCGTATTTGTAGGTAAGCTATCCAACTACAATTTAAATTAGAATACTATTTTCTGAATCGTAGTAAAGTATGGCCTGCTGCGGTCGCGTATGCGCGCATACCCTACACCATTCTCTACTATGATTCAGAACATCACAAACTGGGAGATGTGCTGAATCGTAGTATGGATTGTATTGTACTTAGTGGCGTTTAATTTTATCAATCCTTACTGCGATTCAGAACACTATGGCTCTGTATCGTAGTACACAATGCCAATACGCATCCCGGCCGTCCCATCCGTCCCTGCACCATAATTTTAAAAGCAATTCGGAAAATGAGGTTAGAAATAAGTATCCTCCTATTTAATATTTAGATGTGGATTTCCAATTGAATCTAAAAAAAACAGACAATTTAAAAATTTTAGTGTCAGGTAATTTTAGGGCAAGGGAGGTGGGTTGTGACAACCTGTAACATGTGGGAAGGGAACGGCTTAAAATCCTTAAAAAGTGTGACATAAGCAAAAACAATAAAAAATTAAAATACGTTTATACATAATACATTTATTACAATAAATTTAGGTACACAAAGAATTTACAAATTAAAATAATAAATTATGATGTTGCAAGTAATGTGATTAATTCTCACTGGAAGTTGACATAAGTCATTATTACAAATATAATTATGTTTATTACTAAAATGAATTTTGAAAAAGTCATGCATGAAATATGTTGCATACGATAGTTATTGTATAATTTTAAATTCGAAGAAACTTTTAAAGTTATTCGTTTCATAGTCGAATTTTGCTAAACACGATACAGTTGATATGTTAACAACATCAAACACTAAAATCTAAGTTTATTTGTAACATTTTAAAAACATTTAAATTTTTAATATGGCCTCTAGGAACTAGTTATAAATGTTACATACATGTAGCTGCTTGGATTATGCATAAGTATTAATAATATGGAATATATTTATTAGCAAACAATTTATAATACTGTACAATCTTACTCTTTTTCTTTCTTTCACTCATTCATACCAAATTCTTTTAAAATTAGTAAAAACATATATGTAGGTACCTATATCCTAAATTAAAACATATTTTTTTGTTTTATTTAAAATGGATTTTAACTCAAAAAAGAAAAGTAAGATCAAGATTTTTAACTGCAGCATAAATATTTTTACTAATTTTATAAGTATTATAAATGCACATTTTAATTGTTAAAATATTCCTTTAAAATTGCTTATTTGATATTATAAAAAGATACTCAACATATTTGTATTCAACTATTACTTTATCTAGGATTTTAAAATAAAATATTTATTATTAATTCAGGCATATATTTTAAAGTCAAATTGAAAGTGTTACTGTTAAGCAATTTTAATGGATCACTTAGCATTAATTATTACCGAATATGTAAAACCTACACCTCAAAATTTTAAAAAATTTCAAAGCTTTGGCTTTCTTGTATATTTGTATTCAAGTTAGATTAGTCAGTCGATTAATAATATATTTAACTTGAACTTGAAATTAAAGTCAACATTAGTTTATTGGTAAAATTTTGCAATTAAAGTGCAATTTTATAGTAATAAAAGTTGCAAATCATTAACAAATAATTTGGTGGTTTACATTTAAAAGAGTTGTTAATAATAAGATATTGAACTAAATCTGCAAAATTAAGCATTTATAATAATAATTTAATTTTATGACTATATATTGATTCTAATATTAAAATGACTATAATTAAAAACTCACACTCATCATTCAAAAAATAAATAAATTATAATCACTAATGCATCGGCGTAATCTTAGTAAAACATATTTACAAAATATAAAATATTACAATTATTAACTAAATTAACATACATAAATGCGTTTGGTACAGTGCATTCAATAATTAAAGATTGGTAAGTCACAGGAGCCTCAAAGCTAAATAAGATTTTGAATAGGTACAGAAATAATTTATGTAAATAAATCACAGTAAAACTGTAGGATAAAGTAAACTGTTCAATAAAGGTATTGTAAATTATTAAATTGGCAATAATTATCGACTAGTACTATTTTGATGGTATAAAAAGACACACGTAAACCAAATATCATAATTAAGACACAACCTGTTTAATACTGTTACTTAATCTGAATTACTTGTATCTCAATATATTGTACAGTTTACTATTTATAAATAAATTTAAAAGCAAATATTATATTGATGTTTAATTTTATTAATTATCATTTTATTCGATTCATTTGCATTTGCGGGCCCTGCGACGGAATCTACGCATTCTTTGATCCCATTCGTCCTTCCATTCGATAACGATGGATCTTTGAGTCACTCCCAAGCTGCTTGATGCCATTCCTCCAGGCGAATCATCTTTTTCCCTGCCAAGAAATAGATAGGACCTGAAACAAACAATTACAATAAACGTATTGTTTAACAATAGTGATACACCGCCTGTCCTAAATCCACTAGAACAGATTTTATTTCTTTAGCACCAACAGCGGCTATATTCCTGTTGGTTCCATCATTAAACAAACATTTTGTAGCGCTAGATCAACTGGTTCATGAGTACCTGCTGTCAAATATACAATAGTGCAATTGTGTTGTTTATCATAAATTATGGTTCATACCTCAATATAAAAATATACTGTATGCAGTAGTGAGTGCTTGCCCAGCTTAATTGTTTTCAAGGGTTTTGGCCTATTTCGTGATGGCCAAGAAGACTTACGCCCAAAAAGGCTTGAAAAGATGAAAACATAAAAAAGTGAAGGAAATTCTACGAAATGATCATTTTAATATAAAATATAAATAATAAATATATAAATGGGTATTAAGTGAGGTCGTGGATGATCAGAGTTTCGATGGGTAAGGCCCCTCTCGGAATTTTGTCGCCGGGACGTGTCATACGCCCGATTTAGGCCAGTGGAGTGCGGGACAAGGACGAAAAACATTTTGGTTTTTGAGGGGACATTAAACTGACCCAAAACTAAGTACAATCCGGAATCCCCCTAAACCAGGGATTTAGTAATACCCCATTCATTTGGGGTTTATGAATGGGATTGGGTTGGTTAGTTCCCTGTAGTACTTGTAGTACTACCTGTTCGTTTTTGTCCGTGTCTGCTGAAAATTACTGTGCCGCAAGTTCGGATGCTGCGTGCAAATTGTTTGACTCACTGTGCGAAACCATTTCTTCAGACTAGGGTCAAGAACTATCGATGGATAGCTGTACAATCCGGAATCCCCCTAAACCAGGGATTTAGTAATACCCCATTCATTTGGGGTTCATGAATGGGATTGGGTTGGTTAGTTCCCTGTAGTACTTGTAGTACTACCTGTTCGTTTTCGTCCGTGTCTGCTGAAAATTACTGTGCCGCAAGTTCGGATGCTGCGTGCAAATTGTTTGACTCACTGTGCGAAACCATTTCTGCAGATTAGGGTCGAGAACTATCGATGGATAGCTTTCGGTAGTCGGCAATGTGACAACCGATAGTTTTCGATGCTTTTTTTTAATGTTTATTAACGAAGTGTGTTGACAGTAAAGGAAGTAGATATACATTATTTGTGCCACTGTGCGTAAACCCCAGCATTACTTAAGGAAAGATCTTCGTAGTGATGTTGGCGTGTTTATTATTGGTTACTCATTTATGTTATGCGTTTCCGGCGAATGATTGTTTAGTTTGGGCTACTAGATTGATTTTGTACCGATTTTTACGAATTATTACAAGCCGTGGCTGTTTTGTTTGTTGAAGACGCTTAACCTCTTTGGGAGGATTGGCAGAAATGCAAGATTACCTCCTTAGAAGGGAATGCAATTTAATTCATGCAGATTAAAGCCATTTAACGCTGCACTGCACTACTGTATTAGCGCTTTGCTGATTCTGTAAGACTTCGGGAGACAGGTACCATGATTTATATGCACATGTATTGGGCCTATGCTCTGATTTACACTTAAATTTTCTAATAAACTTAAATACGCTGTATGCGCTTTACTCTTTAAGAAGCGATCGCGTGCGCGTCATTACTCTACGATGCGCCAAGTGGTACTGTGGTACTTAAGTTTAAGTTAACATATTTTCTTAGATTTCTCTTAAAACTGCTACGCCCCTGTCGAAAAGTACAAACATCTTGCAGCCAACGAACGCTATGATTTTGAGGCACATTTTTTTTTATAGGTCTATGATTTGTGATATATCCGAGTTAGCTTCGTTTAGCCGGTAGAGTGTCAAAGATTACATTCTTTTTAGTTTTTGAAAATGTACTAATTGATTTTAGTGATTTTTCGTGTATAGTCTAATATTATAAAATGACGTTTTCTACTGGTAGTAACCGACTATAAATAAGCAGAAATATTGTACCTAAATGTGACATCACATGTTAATATTTCTTCTAAGTTATCAAAGTTATGGCGACCCATGTCTTTTGTTAGGTAAATAAATATATTTAAAGGCTTTTTTATATCTTTAAGAAGTTTGGTTGGATGACCGGTTTTGTACGAAAGAAAATCAAAACTTTAAATTATTATAACTTTGCTAAGAGACCAATCCAAAATCGGCGTTATATGGACGTTGTGTTCTGATTTATCTTAGCGGCGCGTTGCTACCCTTGTGGTTTACCTCTTGCTTTGTTATTAATAATTTTTAACTTTTTGTTTAAAAGGTAATTGTTTTATATTTTTGTGTATAGTTAATTTGTCTTCAGGCACTAAAATAATAAAAATAACTAGGTACTTCTAAACAACTTCTCAGAATTTTTTTTTTTAACTTGATATGAGCCGTGTGATAGCGTTATTGTGCCATTTTTGGAACAAAAGTTATATAACTTTTAAATAAAAAGATATATTTTAATTAAGCTAAACAGTGTTGTGCGACATTAATAAATGATTTGTTTTTAACCCTTTTAAAAATGATAATTAATTCATCTACCTTTCAGCGTTTTAATTTTCAGACGTGTTTAATCTGGACACTAATGGATTGTTTCACCATTATTGTAATCACTACCTTAATAGCGTTGGAACAGAAAAACTTGATAATTTATTCTTTATACATGAGCATTTAAAAATATAAACTAAATTATGAAGTTATTTGCATGTGCTGATTTTAGTTTAATAACTTGGATCTTATAATTGCAAGGTATTGTAATATTTTTCCCACATACGGACTTTTAAAATACTTTTTAAATTCTTTACTATCTACTTTGATCTACTTACTTGCCAGCCTTAATCTTTGGACATTTACAAGCTAAATCAGATACTGGAACCATCATGTGCATGGGTCCTTTTCGTAATCTGGAAATGCTTGCTTTTTTGTAAATGACGTCTACGTTGATCATGAACCGGACCCACCCCTTCGTATGCTCGTCTTCCTCGCCATCGATTCTTGACATCACCCTTGCCATTATTGCTGAAAAAGAGAAAAAAAAGGATATTAAATTTTTTACATGAAATCCAAAAAAGCCTTAAACATTTTTAAACAATATTTAATTTTAGACAAAGACATATCATTGCGGGACAAAGCTTTAAATAAATTTAAAAAACTTTAAATCCTGAAAAATTGAATTATTATAAATTATTAAAAAATTAAGTTATTTCTGCCATTAAAAATAAAAAGAAAGCATATTTAGTACACATTATAAATCTAAACTCTAGTAATGGTAAAATTGTATGGAAAAAGTTAAGTGAACTTAATCTTTATAATAGACTAAAGAAGCCTTAAATAAACCAGAAGAAATAAAAAAATACTTTCTTCAGTTTTCCAAATGAACAAAACCAGATAAAGACCCTAGGGTCTAATAGCTATTAGCTTTTATCAGAATAACACTCAATGTTCTTTTAATGATTTATTTGAGTTTTCTTTGGCAAGTGAAGAAGAAATTTAAATTTTTTTAAATCAAATACAATCCAAGTCAATTTGTTCTGATGAAATCAATATTGATATGCTTAAATTGTGCTGTCCTTTTATTTTACCCTTTTTAATGCATATTCTAAATTCCTGTTTATTGCAATCCATATTTCCTAAAAAAATGGAAAAAATCGAGAGTTGTACCCCTTCCTAAAAAAAGTAATATATCTGGTATTGATGAATTGTGTCCAATCTCTGTATTACCAGTATTTTCAAAATTATTAGAATAGTCATTAAAAGGCACATTGAAAATTTTTATATTTTTCCATAATCACTGCTCTTCTTTATACTGTTGATGATATTATGAGAGATGTCGACTCTGGTAACACTGTGGCGCTGGTTCTACTAGGCTTTCGAAACAATTAGCCACGAAATATTGTATTTCATTCTGCATTTTGTAGGACTTTTCAACTAGCCTTTTTTGCCTTCCTTTTTAAAAGTTATCCCCTCTTTTAATGTTTTTATTTATGTATTTTTGTTGTTCCTACGAATTATTCTACGTGATAGGTATAAACTCAAAGGCTTGGTAGGCGTAGTGAATTTCGCTATTTGTATCTCGAATAGCTATTTGTATCCGAATTTCGCTGATACCCGTTGTTTCCTCGTGATTGATCTCTTGCACTTACACTTTAGTGAGGTTTCATACACATTCGGATTCGCGGAACTATAAACACTGTTGAACGAAACCTTATACTTATTACGTTTTAGGTATTATGGATTTAAAATGCACTGTTTGTTCTGTCTCGTTTGTGGAGCGATAGAGATATGCGTCTAACGGGTACAAGTGATATTGTCGTACTAATATTCCGAAAATCAAGTATAAAAAATAAAATTATTTTCTGGTCAGAAGATATTTTAATATTTTGAGACTACTTATTTGCCTATAGAAGAACATTAAACAATTTTAAATAAAAAAGTTATTTTTTTTTTAATAATAACAAAGTTATGATGATTTAAAGTTGTAATTTTTTGACACATACCTACTTACAAAAAATACATCTATCAACTATGTTAACTTTAGCTTGCTGCAGATGGCTTTTTTATTTTGTTTACATTGTATCCGTATTAAGCTGTGAGATATCTTCCTTTCGCGTGGTATTTCTTTAGTGCGCAATTTTCAGGACACCCTGTATATTTTGTCACCATATTTATTATATGAGACATGGGATACTAATAAAAGCACCTTATAGAATACTAATTTCATTTGGGACATTAACATATTAATATGTTGGTTTTACATATAAATTGTGCAATTTAGTCTCGGCTTCGGACCTATTTTAAGTGCATCGAAAGATTACCAAGTTATTCTTGTATATTTTTATTTATTTATTTGCATCCAAGTCGGTATTTTATGGTGTTAACTATATAAACCTCTTTTTTTGACTTAAAAATAATTATGTTATGTATTGCTTTAGAGTCCCTGTTGTTTCTTGACGTTTTTTTGTAAATAAAAATGGTTTAAAACAGTGGCGGCTGGTGGATTTTGGGTATACCAATATCTCAGTTATTACCCAGACCAAATTTATAATAGTTATAATGACATTAAATAGACAAGTTCTGCGCAAACAGAATTTAAATTAAAGTTTGCGAAAAAAGTTAGTTTTTCGTGTCGCCTCACCCACCTCCTGGAATCCCTATTTGAGATCGCGGGGAAATTGTTTCCTAAACAATTGATAACATTGAAGACGTTGGACGCTTTATAATTGTGAAATTACAAGACAACAAATAAATCTTTACTATTACGGAGTATAGAAACTACGCTCCACAAAAAATTGAAAAATTTTTAAACTTGGAAAATTCTGAATGTATTGCTTTTAAAGATCGTCAGCCATGTTACCGGAAAACGGTACCTTAAAAAAATTGGGGGCTGAAAATCTTCAGCAGCTCCTGAACACTATGTTGACCATCAATCACCAAGAAACCTAAAATTTCCAAGCAGCTGTTCAAATCAACGGACAATGATTCTTTTTAACTGATGGTGAATTAGTACCATGTTGCCTATACCTATATATATTTTTGAGTAGGTACTTGTAATACAAAAAATATTTGTCAGAATTTTTTTTTTATTAAACCTCCGGCAAAGTGGTATACCGTTGGCCGAAAATTGTGTATTAAAATAATGCCTTTGTAGTTTGGGTCACTTTAATTTTAAACTGTTAAAAGTAACCTACATCAAAAATCTAAAATTTTGTATAGATACGTGGTATTGTTGGTTATTGTTAAGATTAATTGCAGTTCTTTACATGTCAATAATACTTATAGAAAACTCAACCCTCAGTTAGATAAGATAGTAGTGAAACAAGTGTCATATAACCTTTCACAGATGGTTTTATGCACACAAGTGCCACTTTAGAGTAAGACAGTATTCTTACTTAATAAGGACCTTTTTGTAAAACAGTTGGCCTGTACCGGGCATAGAGTCAAGTCGCTTTTATACATTTTATTATAAATAAACTTTTCTTTACTTTTAATAAATAACTCATTGCAACCTCATCCAAAATAACAACAGGTTATGGGCCCAGTGTGCTAAGGGGTTGCTGCGGGTTTGCTATTAAGAATAAGTAAGTGCGTGTTGCAATTTGTCGCGTTAATTGGACTTTAGTGAAAGTTAGTTAACAGTGCTGTTGAAATTTAAAAATGGATTTTGACATGGATAGATCGTCTAAGGTTGAAAAACTTAGAGGTTCCGAAAATTGGCAACAATGGCAATTTGTAATGAAAATGTTAATTGATAGTATGGGAGCTTTGGAGGTCTGTGATGGAGTTATAGTGAAGCCAACCGATAATCAGGCAGAAGATTATGAAACAAAGTTAAAGTCATGGAACAAAGCAAACAGAGCCGCAAAATCTATGATAGTGACGTCTGTAGAGTCAAAACCGTTACAGTTGTTGCTAAATTGCGAAACTGCTGAGGATATGTGGAAGAAGTTGCACAATGTGTACGAAATGAAATCGGAAGAAAGCCTCTCTTTGGTGCAGAAGCAGTTCTTCGAATTCCAGTGGGAACCTGAAGGTAGCATTGCGCAACATATTTCCAAGCTAGAACGATTAGCGCATCGAATGAAAGCTCTTGATGGAATGATTCCGGTTTCAATGTTAATTACAAGAATATTGTCGACATTGCCACCAAAGTACAATCATTTCCATAGTGCATGGGATACAACAGAAATTAACAAAAGAACCCTAGAAAATCTGACATCTCGTTTATTGACTGAAGAATTGAGAATAAATGGCAATGAAGAAAAGGACACTGAAACTTCAGCTGCGTTTTTCTCGAGAAAAACACATCAAAAAGGTAGTGGTTCTAGTAAGCAGTTCAAACACCAAAAACCGAAGAAGTTTGGGTGTTTTCTGTGTGGAAAACAGAATCATAAGAAAAGTGAGTGTCCAGGATGTTTTGTGTGCGGTTCTATAGAACATTTATCAAAAACGTGCCCAGAAAAACGGAACGTCGGATCGAGTTCGCGAAATTCACAAGCATTTATGGGACAAAGTGCACCAAATAGTGCGGATAAATGGATCATAGATTCAGGTGCGTCGGAACACATGGCAAATGTAAAAGACAACAATGTGTTGCCCAATCGACAACGGAGGCTGAATTTATAAGTGCGGCTAGTGCGGTTAAAGAATTAGTGTGGCTAAATCGTTTACTCTCGGAAATAAAGAGAGAAGTGTTTGAAACTAGTGTTTTACTAATAGATAATATGAGTGCTATTAAGCTTATAAAAAATCCTGAGTTTCATCAACGCACTAAGCACATTGATGTTAGATATAATTTTATTAGAGATATGTACTTAAAGAATGAGATTAGCGTTAGTTACGTATCATCTGAATATCAGGTAGCTGATATTTTTACAAAACCGTTGGCCAAACAAAGGTTTGAAATTCTTAGAAATAAGTTAGGATTATGCTAATTGCTATTGCTTTGTTTGTTTCATTATTTAAGTATTTTTAAGATTTTTGTGTTTGCTTGTATGTGTCATAATTTAACATGGTTTATTGAGGGTCAAGTTTTAGAGAGAGTGTTAAGATTAATTGCAGTTCTTTACATGTCAATAATACTTATAGAAAACTCAACCCTCAGTTAGATAAGATAGTAGTGAAACAAGTGTCATAAAACCTTTCACAGATGGTTTTATGCACACAAGTGCCACTTTAGAGTAAGACAGTATTCTTACTTAATAAGGACCTTTTTGTAAAACAGTTGGCCTGTACCGGGCATAGAGTCAAGTCGCTTTTATACATTTTATTATAAATAAACTTTTCTTTACTTTTAATAAATAACTCATTGCAACCTCATCCAAAATAACAACAGTTATCAAAAAGACAATATTTACTGCAAGTTTGGCCATGTTTCAGGCATTTTTTACCACTTTGGTGTAGCTTTAAAAAACAAAAAACTGAAACTTTTATATATGTTGGTCTTAAAACACCCTTTAAACTCATGGAGTCAAATATTATTATTTATAAAAGTTTAAAATGGTTCTTAAATTTTCAAAATTCCTTGTTCTAAAAATAGCAGGCTTTAACTGTGAACAGAGCTATTGCCTGATAAAAAATGATTTAGTGACCCCTAAATATTTTCTACAAGGGTTAAAAGAAGTTGATATTTTTTTATTAATATGCATTCGACGGCTTTCGCCTCGATAAAAAAACGTAATTCTCAATCATCAAAGTTTAATTTCGTGCACTAGGTATAACGAACGACTTTATAGTAAAAACACATAACTCCAGCGTTTAAAATACATAAGTTAAAGTGGGACACCCTAATAAGGATCCCTTTATATGGTCCTGACTCAGAACAAAAAACAACACCACCATAATATGTTATACTATACCTACAGGAACTATGATATTCTTAAAATTATAAAACCTGCGAAAATGTTACTTACCGTAATCCCTTTTGCAATATTTGTTTAGGTTTAATCTTTTTGTGGCGGCCTTGCATTTTCCACATTGATCTAAAAAAAAAATAATAATTAGTTACAATATTATCAGACATTCTTTTTTTATGAAAAAAACAACTTCTAAGCCCAAAATTGGGTTAAAAAGTTTTATAAGCAGTCTACACAGTCGAAAACTATTTGGAGGACGGCGATCGTTCAGACCGTCCAAATGTGGTAACCATTCCAGAAAACATTAAACACATACCAGTGGTGCTAAGTAAGCACAAAAATTTGGTGAATAGCTGAGGCACCAATTATGTCAAAAACGTAAACGTAAATAACATTTGCAAATAAAAAAGAACAATGTGTAGTTGATAAGGATAATATTTGGAGGTGTTTAAGGGCAATCAAAATATATTTTAATCCAAAGTATTTAACAGATTTTTGTACATAATATTCACTGCCAACTTACGATGAAAAAAATATTGCTAATTTTATATCTAAAGCTTATATTAAATATATAACTCAAATTACACTTTAAAGTCGTTGTATTATTTTTCTTTCTACAAAATAAGTTTTGGAGGGAGCAACATTCAAATTTTGCCTGGACGCTTATGACCTTAGCTAGGACTGTGACTACGCCAGTATTTTAAATGCACGTTATATAATCTGAAGTATTTTAAAAATGCAAGAGCAATAACAAAGCAGTCCTATATATAGCAGCCTATTAAAGCATAAAATTAGGAAAAACCCGCAGCGACAACACACCGTCCCACACATTACTTCATGACAAAATTGAACGAATTGGGCTATACATTGCTTCTCTATTTCCCGTTTTCTTATAAATTGATGCCTTAAAAAGGTGGTCCCAAGGAAAACATTTATCGTCAATAAATTTTATATTCAAAATTGCAGAGTAGGTATTTTGAAGTAAAATGAGAAAACTATGTTGGAGAATAGAATCAAATTTTGAAGAAATGTATTTTCACGTAAAGTCTTGGTACTTTTAAGCCCATATATTATGTGTCATGTAAAAAACTCAACTCAACTGCAATTAAGACATGTTATATCAGGCACATGATTGGAGAGAGATAAGAAATTCTCAGACTTATCATCGAAGGGATGAATGTCCGTCTGCACTGCAGACTCTGCAGACACCAGAATTCATGGCTCAAAGAGGTGGTTCAGATGCACATCTGCTATTTACATCGCCAACCTTTCGAAGGCCGCAATATAGTAGAAGAAAAAACTCAATATATAAGTACTCCGTACAGAAATAAAGCTTAAATGGCATAATGTTACTTGAACCTAACCCAAAAATGATGTGACAGAATTATAAAAAATATTTAATTAAATGCTTAAAAAACAATAGTACTTATATAAAACCCGGCAGCGAAAGCACACAATGTACTGCTCGGAGTTAATATATTAAGCACATATCGATGGGTTTTTGCCAAAGTATCGTAAGCAACCTAACTCAAATTTCGGGAATTGAAAACATTTTTTATTTTAAAGTCTGTTTTAAACCATATATAACCTATATGTTTTATAACAAGTTAATAGCTATAATTATAAGCTATTTACTTGTTATAAAACCTTTAGACTATATTTAATTTAAAACAGACTTTAAGACAAAAAATGTTTTCAATTCCCTAAATTTAAGTTATGTTGCTTGCGATACTTTGGCAGAAACTCATCGATATATGTGCGTTCTCCGCCTGGTTTACAAAGTATACCTAAAATAGTGTGTAGAATCTAAAAATGCAAAAAAATACAGGGTGTTGGTATCGTCCCACAGAAAACCGAACACACTGTATAAATGAAAATATAATATTTAAAAAAAATTTATTACTTCGTGAGTATTTCTTTCCTACAAATTTTTTGTGACTCCAGTAGTTTCTGAGATAAGTATATGGGTCACCTTACGTGGACCACCCTGTAGTATTTAATTATTTTATTGGGTTATCGGGCATTATACACTGTACAGGTTTATTTGGTTGCAAAATTGACCTATTCTGTTTTAAAATATTCTTTTAAAGTTTTAAAGGCTGTTTCGGTTTTTCCTACTTATGTCCGGTTTTAATTCTATACCCTTTGAAAATGTATGCATACCTAATATCTACAATTTAATTTAATTTGTTTTTAAATTAAAAATGTAATTTAGTAAGAAATAATGTTAAAATTTCGCTGATTTTTAATACCAATGAAAAGATTGAATAAAGTCAAGTCACCCCTCTTATTAGAAAATAGATTTCAGATTTCAGGATTTAAAATATAAGAGCTACTATAACTTTATGAATATTAATAAAACGTTTTCGTTTTGCTCAGCAATTTTGAACGGCTTCGCCTGATTGATTTTTTATAACTTCCGTTAAATTACAATTATATTGCTAAAGGGGCATTTTATTCAAAAAATATATAAGTTTATGCTTTCAATAAAAAATATTACTTTACGGTGGCAATACATAAAATTATAATTTAATTAAAGTACAGACACTACTACGCCGAATGTAGCTTTCGTATATTCAAAGGGTAATGCGATATTCATTAAAATGTGCAAGGGTAGTTTGTCTGAATTCATTTGTCTTTTCACTATGTTATAATTAATGAAGCGCCCCTACATAAACACAAGATTACTAATGACAACTGATAATAATAATTCATTAAGTAATTACTTGATCATTATGCCATAATAATAATGAATTTAAATAAATGTAAACAGGCTATTAACTTTTTGAAATTATATAGATAGACAACGAATAAAAAATAGGAGTACATGGTTATTATTAATCAACAAGCATGTTTGTTTACGTTAAATATTTATAGGTAAAATTAGGGTTGCCAACTTAGAAAACACAAAAAGAAGTAAGTGCTAATATATAAAAATGAATCGCCGTGCGTTAGTCCTGCAAAAACTCGGAAATGGCTCAACCGATTTAAATTATTTTTTTGTTTGCCTCCATACAGTGGTGATTTAAATTAAAAAATTCACCAGAAAAAACCAAAGGGAACAATCGAAAAAATCGAAATTCGTACAACTTCGGATTAATTTGAATAGATGGCGTTCGTAGCTGCGCTTCAAATGAAATGAAAAAACATAACCACAAATTCATTCATTTATTCATTTTTGTTCGCCTCAATACAGGGGTGGTTTTGAAAAAAAACATTAGAAAAAACCGAAATGAACAGCCAGAAAATCGAAAAAAAAAACGAAATTCGTGCAACTTTGGATTAATTGGAATAGATAGCGTTCGTAGCTGCGCTTCAAATTAAAATTTATTAACTATTAAATTCTGAAATGGCTTAACTGATTTAAATAATTTTTTGTTTGTTTTGTTCGCCCCAATACAGGGGTGGTTTTGAAAAAAATACATTAGGAAAAACCGAAAGGAACAGCCAGAAAATCGAAAAAATATTTTTCATATATATCGAAAAGGCAATAAAGCACAGTTTATTTTTACCTATTTTTACCCGAATAAATAAAAATATGGCATACAATTTATTAAAAACCCAATGTGCAGGGGTTTTACAAATAACTAATATTTAGTATTATTTTACAGTAGGTTGGGGCCTAGCCGAAGTCCTAGGGCACCCCAACCTAAAGATTTTTATGCCTTGCCTTGCACTCCATCAAAAAAAGTACAGATTTATTGTCATCTTTTCAGGAATCATAGTCCACCTTCTCATTTTTTTTTAGATAAGTCGGTACCTTAGAATAACAAGTTTTCAAGTGCAGTTGCAATGTTAAGCGTAATATTCAATATAGTAGGATAAGTTATTTTCGCTTAACAGTGCAGCTGCACTAAGAACCTTGTATTTCTACCGAAGTATTAACTAGGTGGTGACCTGAAGTGATTAGAAATAACTGTTCTGAGGTCTTTACTGTTTAGGAGTAAAAAGTTACTGTTCCTACAATATTGCCAGTCCAAAAGGCATTTGGCCTGTTTAAGGTTGTTCCAGTGGAAGGAATTTAGCACTTGCTCCCATTTCTTGATTTTTGCCTTGATATAACTGCACAATGGTTTTGGCTTTTTCATTTTTCGGAATTCCTGAAAGGGCACCACATGAGGCAGATTTTTTTTTTATATTGGCACCAACGTTGATTATAGCCTTATTGTTACTGACTATTTAGATTCTAGATATCTTATAGTTCTTCTAAAAAAAAATCTGGCGCAATCTAAAATGGCCATTATTTAAGTTAAATACTGCAGCCTCTTCCTAGCAATCTAAAGACCTTAGTATGAGGTCCAAAGATCCCAAGAATAACTAATATTAATAACTCAGAATCAATATTATTGATTGATTCACTTTATGTGGAGCATGGTTCCTTTTTAATAAGTTTAATCCAAATGATCTTACCTTACCTTAACATTGTTTGGGTATTTTGCTACAAAGCAGCTCGATGGTTGGCAACCCTAGCAGTCTGTATGTTTGTACGTATGTACGTATGACTTAAAAAAATAATATTTTAATGGCGACTTTTTTTTAGAAGGCACGCAGATTAAGTAAGTATTACATTGATTGATTGCACGTTCAAGTAATCTGTAGCCTGTAAATAATTAACGCATATCGGGAGCGGTGCGGTTCAGCAACACACTTGCATTGTTAGGGGGTAAACGCCCTTTGTTTTAAATAACGAGCCGAGAGAAGACAAGTTTAATGCGTAATCCAACTGCACTGAACTAATAGCCCACTGACAAGATCCTCTATGTTATAATGAATCACTTTAAATAAATTAATGCTATAAATTTAAAGATACAGCCGTAATCCACCCTTCCAATGTAAGGTTTTGCGATCTTAAGCCAAAGTAATTAGTTAAAAAATTCTCTCCTGTTAACTTCATTACTTTGAATTTCAAAGAGAAGGCAAAACAGTAATAAAATGATAAATTTTATTGAATTTTAAATATGTTACAGCCCTTTGGTATAAATTATTAATATACCGGGTGATACAGGGTGATTTCAGAATCTATACAATTAATTGCTTGTTTTTTTTTTAATATGCTATGTTAATGTTGTTATAAATGCAAATGTATTAAAATAGGTGCCTAAAGAATTACTGTAAAAAAGTGCCCAACTGGAACTTGAAAACTAAGCTAAAGGAACGCAGTAAAATATATTTATATAAAATAGTTTAAAATTTTTCATTTAGCTATAAAATTAAAAGTTATTTAACATAAATATGGGGTTAAGGGTTAAGTGGTAGAACAGCTAATGCTAAACTTCGCCCTTTAATAATTGATAAAAAAGAAGAAAATAAATATACCTATAATTCATTCAATAAAATTTCGAAAGGCAATTTGGAACAAAAATGGATTTTAAAAATATATTTATTTCAAGGAACAACAGTGGTGGTCTAAAATCCAATTGAGATCAAGATTATTAAAAGTAAAACAAAAAATATAGTGTTTTAATTTTAACTTTTATTTACTTTTAGTCAAAATTTAATGCAAACATACAATAAAATAAAATTATATTATTAAAATTACTCAATTCTTACACATCCCGAATTAATTAACTTCTGTAAGGTTATTTATCAAAATGTATAGCCAAACACATTGCTGGGCTTAGGGCATTATAATAGTGAAAGGGGGCATGTCAGAGCACTTCATCCCCTTTCTCCTAAAGGTAGGGGTGCATCAAACGAAGGTTAATGGGTAGGAAAATCCATTGCAGTCAAAAAAATATTCTAACATCCGGTGAAGCGATAGGCGCTGGGGCTTAGATTGGAAAAGTTGCTTAAATTACTTACAAACTTTAGATCCTGGTTGAAAAAATAAGCAGGGAAGATAAACAGTCCAATTACTTATTTTATATTGCCATTGGCAATCTATCTTTATAATTTATACTAAATAAATTGTCTTATATTTAATTTTATTGTCAAAATAAAAAAAAATTGTTGGTCTTTATTGTTTAATAGTAAAAAATATACAGGGTGTAAAAAATCAATGGTTGTCGTAAACCACGCCAAGACAAGAATTTTTGGTCCTGGGAGCATGTGTCCTAAAGGGCTTACATTATTTGGTATAGGGTTTAAAAAAAGTAGAGTATTTAAAAATCAATCCACCCTAACCCACACACTAACACAACCACCGTTCGTGCCTCCGCTACCTGCTCTAAATTCAAAGGGTGTGCGCAGTTTTATGAACAGGTGTTTTATTGCATAAAATTACAAATACCTACATATCCGCATAAAAAATTTCAGTAGTGTAGGTACCACTTTTTTATCCAAAATATCATCCTGAGGATATGTGTGCAGAGACTACACTGGTGAGGCAATAACATTTTGTAATAACATTTTGTAACTAAAATATGTACTACACAAAAATTGAAAATAATATCCAAAGTGCTTTTAGAGATATTAAAAAATAACACTTTAAAAATTACTTTTTCAAAACCCTATAGCAAAAAATTAGGGCCCTTTAGGACACATGTCCCCAGGACTTGATTTTTTACTATTTATTCCCTTACATCCTGTATACTTACTTTACCAAAGATAAACTTTTGATAAAAAAATATCTAAAACAAAGATCAATTCCCAATTTCTTTAATATGGTGAGTAAAGGCTATTAA
Source organism: Brassicogethes aeneus (assembly GCA_921294245.1). Taxonomy (NCBI): domain Eukaryota; kingdom Metazoa; phylum Arthropoda; class Insecta; order Coleoptera; family Nitidulidae; genus Brassicogethes; species Brassicogethes aeneus. The sequence continues at coordinate 50,743,890 of OV121132.1, read as the reverse complement.
ATATCAAATAATCCCAATTTGTCATAATGTCAAACAGATAGCTTCATACAATGTCCACTTACAACATGATACATTATTTAAAATAAACAGATAAAATACTCTAATTCAATGATAAAATCAGCAATTTACTTTACTGTCGGCGTGACGACTACACAAAAAATACCTTAGGCTTCTTTCAGTAAAATATTAGTTCATTTAAATAAACGGATTGTCAAGTCTACCTCAGTTGTTTAATTGTTTGAGGCAGATGTTTAAATGAACTATTTTACACCAGACTGGAGATTTTACTCTATACTATTAACGTTTTCATCAAATTAAGATTTCTATCACTTTTATTTATCATTCTTATTACAAAGTTAAAAAAAACAAGATTTTACTTGATAATGGCTATAAAATTTAAATTAAATATCCATGATGGTGTGAAACTTTAATTATTAAACAACTTATTAAACAGCTATAAAAATAAAAATAGCTATGTATATGTAGGTAGCTGGGCAGATAACAATTTTCGTTTAGTTTTATTTTTAACCTGTTTCTGCATGCAAATGTTTTTTTTAAGTATAAATTTTAATAGCTATTTTGATTCAATTACTTGTGTTCTCAAAGAATGACAAAAATTAATATGGTTCAGTAACCTTATGATTGTTTCTTTTATTCCAAACTCCCCAGGAAACTAGACGGATATTACAATAGCAATTACTTAGATCTATTGAATAGATCTAAGTAATTGCTGTATATTAATGGTTTATACTATACTAAGTTAGTTAATTGAAATCTTTAGAAAGACCATTTTTTAATATAAATATAAAAAATGATTTTACAAAAACTTTTTAAAAAGTTTTAAATCACTATCTACATACCCACCCACTTAAAAAAAAAGTATTATTATTAATTTTACTGGTTTTGTTTGATTGCTTTATTATTAATAATGTACTGTACTGTAGGTTAGCATATTATTACATTATTTAGACACAATACAATTTTTACTTTTTAACCAAGTTTTGTAATTTTTGCATGCTGTAAAAATTAAGGCCGAATTTTTATTTAAATTATGCTTGATTAAGCACAAAATGAGATTTCAAATTATACATGTATAAAAATTATAATCAGATGCAAGTTACTTTTTTAAATTTTATTAAAAACATGTTTTAAATATTTTATATTTTATTTAAGAAAATAAATATTTATTTTAATTAATTTTAGCATTTTTAGTCCCTTAAGTAAAATCATTAATGAAATCCCTTTGATTTCATAATGAATTCATCGTGTGACTCATTAAGGATCTCACGTTGCTCATCAAAAGTGCAACACTTATGCGTGCCACAGTGACATCACTAAATGAATCAGCAATGATTTCACGTTGATGTCACAACGAATTCATCGTGTGACTCATTAAGGATGTCATGTTGCTCATCAAAAGGGGAACACATATGCGTACCTCAGTGACATCACTGAATGAATCAGCAATGATTTCACGTTGATGTCTTAAATGATGTCATAATTGTTATCTGGGGTGTTACAAAATACCGCGCGCCTAACGTTGGCTAACGAAGGGTTCAGATGCAAGTCGGCACGAGTTCCCGTTTATAGAATGAGCTGAAATTTTTACTGGGAGTATATAAACAAGTAATAAATATAATTAGAGGGTATGCGTAAAAAAAATAAAAATAAGGGACACCCTAATCTACATACACAATGTGTATGTAGATGTATAATTTATGTATTACACATATTACTAAAAAAGTGGCTAATGTGGATTTCAAAAATTGTATACAGTGCGGATAAAGTAAAACCCAGAAGGAACCGTTTTGCTAAACATAGTGGTATACAAGATTTATAAAATAGTTAAACCCCTTAGATATCAATAGTAGGACAAACCCGAGGGGCAAAACACTTTAAAATCTTAGAGACCAACGTTCAACGTTATGTGGACGTTGTGTTGTGATTTTTTCCTTATCAGTCATTATCAATAAGAAAAACTGCTTCGATCGATAAGAAATTTCTCTTAGCGACGCACTATGGTCAAAAAATGCCGTTTTGCGGCAAAAATTCAATAACTTTTTTATTACAAATAAATAATATTTTTTTCTTTTATAATGTCTTAAATAGTATAAAATACCTATAAGTAAGCATGTTTTTACATCAAAAACTTAGGGCTTTTATTTTTTATCGCATTTTTATATTATAAAAACACACCGTTTCGCGGAAATAATTTTATAAGGACACAATATTTATTTTATTTTATTTACCTGTGATAGGTATGATTTATTTAATAACATAAATCCAAAAAATACAAACTTTTAATTTTTTAACGTGGGTTTTATAACTTTTTGGCGGAAATAATTTTATTTTTTATTACCATAATATTATTAATATAGATATATGATAACAATATGTTATATTGTAAAAACACTACTTTTAGTTGTTTTAAAAAATACAAAAAAACTAAATAAATTATATTAACTTCATCTCGAAGTTCGTATTTTATACATGATATTTTTTTCCTTGCAAATGTTATAACAGGATCAGATGATATTGTAAAATATCTTCATTTGTTGCTGTCCTGTTTGTTTTTCATGAAAATATGTACCTACATTTTTTGAAATCTTTATTTTGGCATTCGTGTGCCTCCTCTGAAAGGACCCGGATTGGTAAAGATATATTTTCGATCACCTCCTTTCCATGTACTAATATTTTATAAACTGTTACAGGCATGTAGTACCTTGAATACAGTTCCACAAACAACTTTGCTTTGTGTAGTGATATCTTGCAGAATGGTTTGAAACCTATCTATTAAGTTATCTCTGCAACTAAGGTTGGATTTTGAAAAAATCTTCTTGGTGTGTTTCCAGAGTTGGAATTACCTGAGCCGTCTATTATTAAACCTATTGTTGATCTAAATTCCTGTTGATTTATTTTTTTCAGATTCCTTAATTTCCTGCAGATCTTTTGTGGCACTTCATTTTTAAATGTTAAATTGTAGGCAATGTGTAATATACATTCCATAAACTTAATGCGGGCATGTAAAGGAGATAATCCAAACTGAAGAGCTTCTTTATTTGTTGGCTTATGGACAACATTTTGTAAATTGTACATTTTCTGTCGGATTTGCTTTACATATAAAAAATGTAGAATCAGAAGGAGTTTTTTTATGATTTGTGCTGTCTTTCCATCAATTATGGTAAATTTCTTGTCGTGTTTAACAGAGCAACTTTTTCCGGATATTGTTAGGTACTTCTGTTTTTTTTTAGCTGGGAGAATTTCGTAAGTAATATCATAAGGGCATCTAATTTTTCCGAAAAAAATCGAAAAAACACGTTGCTATGTAATATTTTAACAAGAAGCATAAGTGCTGGTGGCAACAAAAATCCGAGTCGAAGAGGAGGATTTTTGCACCTGCACGAATGCATTTTGTTAAAAAATATTACTTAGCTTTGTGTTTTTTCGATTTTTTTCACAGGTAAAATTAGATGCCCGAATGGTATTTGACAAGACTATTTCATGAGTAACAGTTAACAATTAAAATATAAATTGCAATTTTTGGTGACAACAGCTGTCAAGTTTTGCCGCGGGTAAACTCGAAAAACTGCTGACAGGTGCTGTCACACAGTTTTTTCCCCTAGAAACCATTTGTAATTCAAAATTGCGCGTTTGTAATTGGTGGAAATTAAGACGAGGGAAATAGTCTTAGTTATTTTGTTGTAAACATCCAAAACTTTTTCAGGAGACTCTTTTACAAATTCAAAATAGATAGGGCGGCACCATCTCGTAGATGAAGGCAAATCATTGTTCCAAATTGTTGAGTCAAAGCCAGTTCTAAGTAGTAAAGGCACCATGGTATACCATGTAGATGCTACTATCTGATGTTTCCCTATTATCACCTTGTACATATTTTTTATTGTATTTAGATTGCCCGGAAGCACCATCAAATCCCCACTTACTAAATAAAAGTGACTATGTATTATCTTCTACATCGATATCTTCCAAAATTCGCTTTGCGGTATTATCTACAAGATTTTGCAAATCTATGGATACACGGGCACTTTTACTTATTACCATTATTACCATTTTATCTGGGTAGCACAATTTTTTGGCTATAAGAACCTTATATTAAGGTGGTAAAATATCATGTCCAAAAGCATTTCTAAATGCTTCATTTTGCGTTATCAAAGCCAAATTTTCGGGGATAAAAGGTCTAATTCAACGGATTCTCATAAAAGTTTAACCTTATGCCTTTTAAAACGTTCAGCACAATCCAAAAAATACTTCTTTTGTTCCAAAAATAAAAAGTTTTTAAAAATGTATTTTTGCCGCCAATAAACCATAGTGCGACGCGTTGCGCATGACTACCCTTGTTATTGTTATCCTTAGCCGTTAATTCGTAAGCGATTTTTAATTTAAAAACAATCAGTGGTTTACCTCTCGGACCAACCTAATATATTATATATTATAAATATTTTATTTAAATGAGGCCCAAACAATGCGAAAAAAGCAACGGACAAGCTGCAAATATGCAAATTCTAAAAATGTTCTATTTCTAATACGTAGGGAAGATTGGGGTAGAACGGGGGTACCGGGGCAGAACGGAGTTTTATTTAAATTTCCCGCTGCAGACGATCGATAGTACTATTATCCTTTGTTATCATTTACTAAAAGGCCAACACGTGAGTTGGTAATTACAAACGGGTTACTACAAACACACTAATTTTAGACTAAACGTGGTGAAATTGTGTTTAGTTTTATAACTTTTCGATATATATTCGATAAGCTGAAAATGGGTATATACATTGTATATACCCATTTTCAGCTTCATTTGAGGGTTGTATTTTATGCACACAGTGCCTAAAGTAGGCTTACAATTCGTGTGCGGGGATAGAGAGTGATGATGACGATACAGAACTTGTCTGTGAATTGTGAATTCGATATATATGTATTTTCAGCTTCATTTAAGGGGTTGTATTTTATGCACACAGTGCCTAAAGTGGGCTCACAATTCGTGTGCGGGGATAGAGAGTGATGACGACGATGCAGAACTTGTCTGTGAATTGTGTAAGCCCGATAACCCCATTCTACCCCGTAGGCGGGGCGGAATGGAGAAAAAGACACTTTTTTTAATACGATAATAAAAAAAATTGTTAAACATTTGTTTTTTTTTTTTGTATTTTGTTTATAATCTGCTTGTTTTTGGATTTGTACCACGTCTCTACCCTACTAAAAATATTTTTTAAACGTTTGAGTCCCCATTCCGCCCCGGTCTCCCCTACTATAAAAAATATATAAAGAGATGGGAAGAAGTTTTTTTATTACAATATTTCAGATGACTGAATACATTATATATAATCAATTAGTTCAATTTTATCAAACAGATATGGACAGGAAAAACTTTTCACCAATGTAATATAACATAAAGACTTTAAAACTTATAATTGAATCAATTCCATTTGATTACGATCTTCAATATTCTAGGGTCTAAGGAAAGTTTGAAAGTTACTTTTAAAACTTTTATAATTTTACTTTTGAAAAGAATTAGATTATTATAAGTCCCTTACATTTAATAATATAAATTTTCAGCAAAAAATACGAGTACAATTTAACAGTTTTAAGAAATTCACCACAAAATTAAAATCAAATAAAATCATCGGGTTTTATATAATGTCCAAGAAAAACCTTAAAGGTTGTCGGCAAGACGACATAAAAGTAAATCATGACCGAGGGACAATAAAAAATAACAAGACGCGAGTTACAAAACAAGGTTAATGTCGCACTTACTTACCTCCCGCCGCAGATGAGTCAGGATCTTCTCCAGTGTAATCGTCGGAATCTTCTTCTGTAGCCATCATTTGGACTACCGGGATTTCTGTAAAAAAAATAAAAATGTTAACAAGCCGTTTTAAGAAATTGTGTGGAGTAAAATTTACAATACAAATGTTCTTATGGGTTAAAATAACACAAATTTTCCTTTATGGAAATTAGTTTTTTGGCCATATATGAATGCATTAATCAAATATAGCTATACGTGGTTACCAATATGTAGTTACGTCTGCAGGGACAATTGTTTCTAGGTATTTTTTTTTACTTTAACACTCGGTTAGCCAACAAATATTTGTTACTGTGCAAATAAGCCCCACTCTAAACGTATAGGTGGACAGCGCGGTCTTTATTGTCATTTCGGTTGTTTGTTTACTTGACTTCGCGGCTTTTATGAGGTTTCTCTTGTTGGATATTGTTGTTACTATACTTTATCTACGCCAGTGAAATAAGAACTTCTTATCCACTCATTTTGAGTGAGATAAGAAGTTCATTAACGCACGCGTTTTTCTCTGCTTTTAACCAATCAAATAAAAAAGTCAAAATGTCAAAATAACCCTAAATTAAGTCTTAGACAAAAATAATTACCGTTTATTTTTTCATTTAGAGGCGTAGATAAAAATTTGTACAATATACGTGTGATAAGGCTTTATTGACGTACTTTTGCATTTCGCATGCGTACGTTAATAAAGCTCTTATCCCACTTATATCGTAAATAACTATTATGTTATTATTGATAATATTGTTATTAATTATTGTAATTTTGTTATTATTACCGGGTTGTTGACAAAGACAAAATCCAGTACGGACACTACAGCTTTAAAAACGGACATCTTCAATATTTTGTGTTAGTTTTGGACAATTACTTGCATAGTGTGTTATTGTTATTATTATTACCTAACATAGTTGACTTCTGCTCGTCTCCCTAATATAAAAAGGTTGTATGTTAATAAATTAAGTTTATGTTTTACAGAATTATACGTGACCCACGCTTCACATACTACTAAAAAATAATTCTACATATATAGTTATTTTCTCAAGGGTGAATCGTCGGTTTTTTAACATACAACTTTGTTATATTAGGGAGACGAGCACCTTGTCAATTAACAATTTTTAACTTATTTTTATAACGAAATTAGAGTTCAATCCTTTCATATAAATAAATATTAAAAAAATTAAAATAAAGAAAAAGAAATGAAATTTTCAAACCCTTACTACTCAAGGATTATTTGTTAGTAAAATGATTTAAATAAAAAAAGTTCATATAAATTTAAACATACCTGACCATTTTTTTTCATTTAAATATAATAATATAATATATATAATTATATGAATATAAATAATTATATATTTTTATTTTTTCCTGGGAATATTTAGTGAACAAATACCATCAAATATCATGATACCATCATATATATGAGTAAAAATAATGTACAAAAAATCCATACTTTTTAAGCGCATACGAAAATTACAATAACGGATCAAGCAGCTTTCACATTGCTGAGGAACTAAACATTCGACCACAAATTTCAATATGTTTATCTTAAAAATTGAGAGAGCTTGATTGGGAAGTTTCAACCCATTGCCTGCATAGCCCGAATCCTGTACAATCAGACTATCATTTGTTTCGGCTCTGCAATACCTACTTTATTAAGAGTGTAAGTTGGTTTTAAAACAACATAATTTAGTTTTAAGCCCAGAAACCACGATATTCTTAACCAATAAATTTCCCAAAAAATATATATCATTTAAAAAAAGTGTATATTTTTTATTTTATGTTCTGTATTGTCCTTAATTTGCAATAAAAACTTTATTTATTAATTTATTTTTGTTATGAACGTGGCAGATAATAATTATTGTTATTACGTCTATAAATTTAGAAATCATACCAATTTTAAAAGACATTTACATTTCTTAATTATTTGTATTTTGTTTTTATTTTAGCAAAATATATATTTTTTGATATTTTTACTAAAAATGACAACTTTACTAGAAAATATACCTACCTAATATTTATTAAATAACATACGAATTCAAAACCCCCATAGATTAAAAAAATAATGTCTTCATTTTTGTATTCTCTTTTTTACAACTTAAGTCGGTATATGAGTACCAGTGCGATAAGGAAATGCGGTTTTACCGCGACCTCAACGCTTGATATGATAAAGGTGATTTATTTGACTGGGTTATATATGTTATGTATTTCGATGTATTTTACAAGACTAGTAATCTCAGAAAATAAGTTAAATGTATTTTTAAGTAAATGGTTTGTATTATATATTATTTATACTTTGGGACCAAAAAATTAGGTAGGTACAGTGGCGGCTGGTGGATTTAGGGCACACCCATATCTCAGTTATAAGACATGGGACCCACATCAAATTTTTATGAGTTTATAATGACATTGTATAGACAAGTTCTGCGCAAGCAGAATTTAAATTGAAGTTTGCGAAAAATGCCCCCCCAAATTAAGATAATTCGAATTAAAATGGTGCAATTTATAATTCAGTTCAGTTTATCAAAAAATTTCAAAATTTATTTAAAAAGTCCAAGTATTACAGATTTTATACCATTTCTATTTTTTTTTAATTTAGAAATAGAATTAATTAAAATTTAAAATGGTATAAAACCTGTAATACTTGAAAATGCAGTGAATTAAATATTTTACCACTTTAATTTAAATTATCTTAATTTGGGGGACAGGATGCTGGGGGTGCACACTTAAAAACTAACTTTTTCTCGCAAACTTCAATTTAAATTCTGCTTGCGCAGAACTTATCTAAAAAATGTCTTTATAAACTCATATAAATTTGGTATGGGTCCCATGTCTCATAACTGAGATATCGGTGTACCCAAAATCCACCAGCCGCCAATGGGTAGGTAGGTACATAAAATTAAAAACAATACCTAAATGGAGTTTTTAAACCACTGTAATATATTTAGTAAATTTATTTAAAATAAAAGCATGACGATTATTTAAGAAGAAATAAAACTAGAAAAATACCTATAAAGACATGCCACTAAAGAAATTACGTAAAAAATTTCGAAAAAATCTCCGAACCGGGAATGATAAACCAGCTATTAAATCCCAAGATATATGGACGGCGAACAATGGTCCGTATTTTGAAATTTTTTAAAATTGTATGCTCTCTGGGCATCAAAATAAATTAAACATTGTTTAGGTATATATTAATATTATTATCCAGGTTTCAAGTCTTCATCTTAATATTAACCAATGCCGACTTGCAATGTAAGTTTCCTATCTGAATATCATGGAGTTTTCGATACTAAAAGTTTACCTTTTTATTCCGGACAGAGTAGGTAAGTGTTCAAAAAAATTTTAAACTTTGTTTTTAAGTTTTGTGCATGCTATCATTAATTTTTAAATTTCTTTAATTTTGTATGAATAACGCCATCTATCGTATTATTAAGAAACTGTACGCCTTTTACAGGGTGCACCAAGTATTCTTCTAAAATATGTTAATTAGTTTTATCATTTAATCGAACAACTTTAAAGTAACCAAAAAATTCAACAAACTTGTAAAGTCGCGTTATTTCATTGTTTGAAATTCATGGTATATGGAAAAGTAATTTCGGTATGAAATTCGTTGTGTTTCAATGTTTGAATTAAACTGATTGGTAAATAAAATTATCCACTAATTTTAATGTTTGAAATGAACAGCGCCAAATTCAATTAATAGAATTCATTTACGTTATTTCACTGAATGGAATGCACAATTACACTGATTGGAATTACACATATGTGTAATATTACATATTTTAATAAATAAAAAATAAAGTTTGTGTTTGCGTATTTCATTCATTCAAAATAAGCAAGTTGAATTTCATTTATAAAAATTGAGCAATTCATTCAATGGAATTGTGCATTCCATTCAATGAAATTATGAATTTCATTTAATGAAATTATGAATTTCATTCAATGAAATTATGAATTTCATTCAATAAAATTATGAATTTTATTCAATGAAATTATGAATTCCATTCAATGAAATTGTGCATTTCATTCAATGAAATTAATAATTTCATTGGATGAAATTCATAATTTCATTGAATGGAAATTTTTTTAAATGCAATTCCGAATGTCATTGAATGGATTGCACAATTTCAATGCACAATTTTTATTTTTAATTTATTAAAATTTGAAATGGTTATTTCCAATCATTGTAATTGTGCATTCCATTCGTAAAATAACTCTCTAAATTCTATTGATTGAAACTGACGCTGTTCATTTCAAACATTAAAATTAGTGGTTAGTTTAATTTAAATATTGAAATACAGCGGATTTCATACATTGAAATTACTTTTGCAGCTAGCATGAATTTCATTCAATGAAATAACGCAAATTTACAAGTTTGTTGAATTTTTTGGTTATTTTAAAGTTGTTCGATTAAATGATAAAACGGCGTGCCATAGTTTTGCCTATTAATTTTTATAGGTTTAAATTACCTGTTTATTAATTTAAAAATTAAGCAATTCATCCTTAAACATTAAAAAAACATATATAACATTATAATTTGATAATAATTTGATAATAAAAAGTTAGCCTTCCTAAATTTTGCCTATATTTATAGATCATCATCATCAACACGTAAAAAATGGGTCCGAGGATGGCGCAGTGGGTTAGGCTACAAAGCTGCAAGTGCAAGTGCGCAAATTGCCAGGCCGCTCATCCGGCTCGGTAGAATGCCCGAGCTATCTTTTCCGGCTCCAAAAGATCTCGGCAGCCGCACCCGTAGCCACTGCATCCCAACATACTAAGCAGCACTTTGTTCCAGCTCCCCTTTCTACGGTGAATGTATGGGAAAGGCGCAAGCAATAGTTGTCGCAGCAGAAGCAACAGCAGAGACCTCCTCTGCTGCCGACGCCGACGAGTCCACCCTTGTCGCAGCCTACTGCTGCGGAAAACGGCGGGGATGATTTCCAGGCACTGATGGGCGAGTTCACCAAACTCAACAGCCTGGTGAATGTCCCCGCTATGCTTCGTGCAGTGCGCGACTTAAATAGAGCCCTTTCGGGTGCATCAAATGGCATGGAGCAGATCCGGGTACTCTCAAATTTCGCTGCTAACCTCAGCACCTATGGGCTGTAGGTACAACAGAAAGGATTTGAAGGTAGTATTATGGAATGCAAATTCCATAAGCAACAAAATACACTGTCTCATTCACTTTCTTCACGCACACAAATTAAATACAAAAAAGATATTTTGTGTAGTTCCGAAACAAAACTACACGAAAATGACAGGCTTGCTGTCAAGGGGTATACTGTCCACAGACAAGACCGTCCGACCGTTAATCGCGGCGGCGGAGTGGCATTACTAGTACGCAACAATATACCATGCACACGCCTCCCCAACTTCAACTCAACCATTGAGCATGTCGCTGTAAAGCTGCTTAAATACAGACTGATAGCAGCCTATAACCCTCCCTCCAATAAATTCTCTTTCAACGACTTGGTGAGTTTAACGGAGCACAGCGCCCACACAATCCTCATGGGAGATTTAAACGCCACGAATAGGATGTGAAACTGTCGGAGAGAGAATGAGAATGGATGCGTTCTGTCAAATTTTGTGTTGAACACTCAGTTCAACATAGGATTTACAGATGAACCGACTCATTATCCCCCCAATGGTCTCACACCCTCCACTGTTGACCTTATTGTGTTCAAAAACGTCAACATCACTACCCAACCACACGTTTTACATGAGATGGACTCTGACCATGTTCCAGTCGTGTTTTGTATAGATAAGGCGTTTGTGCCGCCCCCGGCGACCAGGCGCTTCTTCGACTACAAAAACACGGATTGGAATGAATACAGAGACATCTTAAACAGAGACACTATTATAAATAATCATATTGATACACTCTATGACCTCATCAAGGAGTTGAAAATTTTCGAAAAGAACGTGCTGGCGGCAAGAACTCGTACTACACGAGTTTTGAAGCCAAAACTCCCAGGCGAGGATATCCCGCCTGACATCACTCAAAAAATACAGCAAAAGAATTTGCACAAGCGTATGTACAACAGATACAACTCTGCATTCGACTTGAGGGAGTACAATAGATTACGGCAAGAGGTGAAGCATGAAATCAAAGCTTTCAAGGATGTAGCCTGGGGAGATACTCTGCGCAACCTGAAAGCCTCCGACAATTCACTTTGGCGGTTGGCTAGGCGGCTGAGGACTAAAAAGTCCGATATGCCGACTATAAACTCAGGCGGCCAGGAGTATGTCACAGATTCGGAGAAGGCAGATATCTTGTCTCGTCATTTTGCAAACGTTCATAAAACTGACGTCACCCATATGACACCGGAACAAACAGAAATACAAAGATCCGCGGAAACACTAAAATCTGCACCACGGACGAATTTGGTTCAAGTTGAAGATCTTATCAATCCGACCGAACTGAAGGGTATCCAACGGTAAGGCCCCCGGAGCTGATGGGATCGACAACATTCTTTTAAAGAAACTGCCAAGGAAAGCGGTGGTGCAATTCATGTACATTATTAACGCCGTCATCCGTTTGCAACATTAGCAAAACCTGGCAAAAATCCTTCTTCCCCCATTTCTTATCGCCCCATTAGTCTCCTCAGCACTATGTCTAAGGTTACAGAGAAAGCTATTTTGATGATCCTTGATCGTCACGACCGCAACCTTCGAATAACGCCTCTCGAGCAGTTTGGTTTTAAGCGAGGTTTGAGTACCGTACATCAAGCTGCGCGAATAGTCCACGATGTCAAGAATGGCTTTAACGATGGTAAAAACCCCGTTATGGCACTTCTTGACATCGAAAAGGCGTTCGACACGGTTTGGCTGGACGGACTCATCCATAAGCTCTCTACTTTCCAAATTCCCCCCCACATCATCAACTTGTTAATTTCCTACCTTTACGGCAGATCTTTTCAGACTGTCGTAAACGGTTCAAAATCGTCGGTCCAGCGTATAGGCGCAGGTGTTCCGCAGGGTACGGTGCTAGCGCCATGTACACTGCGGATATGCCGAAAACGCCGGAGGCCAATCTTGGTTTATACGCTGACGACATCACCCTCTATTCAACATCGTTCAGTTCTTCAGTTGCCAATGAGCAACTGAAGATATTCATTGTTCGTACTCTTGTGCCGTACCTCCAGAAATGGAAGGTAAAGATCAACTCGGGCAAAACTCCATATAACTACGCTCAGACAACACCACAATGCGGGCTATCTATGGCAGATTGCCTGATCTATGGCAGATTGCCGATATTTCGCGACCCCCCGGTGCATCACTGACACCGCGGTAGCTTAACCCTCAGAACAATACGCGACGTGGGAGATGTCTGACGATTTAGGGCTTTAGGGTTCTCGACCTTCAAGACATCTTCAACCAGACTTTCAACATCCCCTTCAAATCCAACCGTAGTACCATGGTGCTGCAGGTCTTTTTCTAAATTCTTTTCTATCTTTTGTGTATTTTTTCCAAATTTTTTAAGAGGGTTTTTTGAATTATTTTCCCCTCGAAATCATTCTTTTAAATTCTTCAACATCATCATTCTTTTTCTGCCAATTTTCTAAACTTTTTATTCTTCTACCCGGATCAAGCTGGCCTCACATTCGCTCTGCGAGAAAAGGCCAGACAAGCTCCATGCTAATAAAAAGGGCTTAGTACAAGGGACAAAGACCGTCGGAAGACTGCGCTGCTACCACCCGTACCACGCATCTTCACCGCAAGGAGGCTCAAGAGGTGGAACAACACTTCCACGCGCCTCTTTACAGCCAACCACATCACCACATTGCGGCCTTTATTATTTACCCTTTTTATGATCTGTAATTATTTAATTTAGAAATATATTGATTTTGATTTTGATTTTGATTTTGACAAAGCTGTGCAATCTGCGTCCAACGGTACCGGGTTCGATTCCCGGTCACATCCCTGGGTGTTGTGATTGTTTATTAAGACAAAAATACATATAATGTACTGGCTAAATAAAACTAAAAAAAAAACACGTAAAAAATCGATAAAATGTATAGTTTTTTTTTGTTGTAACTTGTTGAAAATCGCTCAACATTATGGACAACTCTATCAAGATATACAGGGTGCCACCAAATAAGTTGTCATCCTTTAAGGGGATGATAGTACCTACACGCAAAAATAAAAAAGTTTTTTCCTCTATCATTTTTGCATTAGTCATCATTAACATTTTTATAAGTAAAGTAGAAATTTTGGGCCGTCACTGGTTGTTTCTGACCTATGACAACTGACGCAACATATGCTTGCACAGTGGGCAATAAATAACCTACATTCATTGAATATTTACATTTGTGTTATCATTGATTACTTTGTTGATCAATGTTTTTTGTTTTGCATACTCAGCTATTTTTAGCAGTGGCGGCTGGTGGATTTTGGGCACACCCATATCTCAGTTATTAGACATGGGACCCACATCAAATTTATATGAGTTTATAATGATATTATATAGACAAGTTCTGTGCAAGCAGAATTTAAATTAAAGTTTGCGAAAAAAAGTTAGTTTTTAAGTGCAACCCCCAGCCTCCTGCCCCTCCAAATTAAGATAATTCAAATAATTAAAGTGGTACAATATTTAACTCACTGAAGTTTATCGACAAATTTCAAATTTTATTAAAAAAATTCAAGAATTACAGGTTTTATACCATTTATAATTTTTATTATTTCTTTTACTAAATTTAAAAAAATTGAAATGGTATAAAATCTGTAATACTTGAATTTTTTTAATAAAATTTGAAATTTCTCGATAAACTTTAGTGAATTAAATATTGTACCACTTTAATTTGAATTATCTTAATTTGGAAGGGCAAGAGTCTGGGGGTTGCACTTAAAAACTAACTTTTTTTCGCAAACTTTAATTTAAATTCTGCTTGGGCAGAACTTGTCTATATAATGTCATTATAAACTCATATAAATTTGATGTGGGTCCCATGTCTAATAACTGAGATATGTGTGCCAAAATCCACCAGCCGCCACTGATTTTTAGGTACTTTAAATAAAACAAAACTTACTTTTAATTTTTAGATATCTCGAGGTTTCCGTGGTTATCCCGTCGATTTTAAATTTCACCTTTCACTTTTTACGTCGATGCTCATGTAGCCATTTTTTTAAGTGTTCCACAAAATTATAATAAATGTTTAACTATCCTGCCGTTATTATACACACAAAGTTGACAGCGGCGTAAAAAATTATGATGTATCGCTATTGCTATCATATCCGGATGATTTCGGATTTTATCTGCCGCTACAGTGATAAGTTCGCGGAGTTGTTCTAATATGTCAACTTTGCTCTGGTACAATAAACTGTTCATGTAGCCACAGAAAAACCACAATAACAACCGTTTTATCAGTAATCAAATAACAATAACAAAGTACCTACTAACCGATTTTTAATAAGTTTAAAAGTTTGCTTGACTTAACATAATACACTGTGCGTATACCTGTTTTTTGCTTAGATGAATATTATTATTGTTTTTATAGGTAAAAACAATGATGATTATAGAATAGGTCAGTGACATCCAGTGGCTCCCTGTTTTTGTAAAAAAAAAATCATATTTTTTGTTATTAAAAAACAGTAGCCTCTAATGCAAAAATGATAGAGGAAAAACTTTCTTGTTTTGGCGTGTACTATCATCCCCCCAAATGATGACAATTTATTAGGTGACACCCTAGTTATACCTATACCATTACATGTAAGCGGACTTGACCTGGTACCCAGATGAGCCCAAGACCGACTCATTAGGATTTCCAACATACATTTAGGCATAAATATATGCTGGAAATCCTAATGAGTCGGTCTTGGGCTCATCTGGGTACCAGGTCAAGCCCGCTTTTACGGGTGGGCCCTCGCCCACGCCTCTCTGTCTGGTATTAGAATATGGAAGTTTCTCCTTGTTGTACCTGCTAGTAGTGCTATCGGATGGCAGGCTTAGCCAAAAACCTACAAATTTCATATAGCACGATGGGTTTTTGGAATTTATTTTTATCGAAAACGGTACATTTTAGATAAAAATTTGGTGAACAAAAAATGTTGGGGGCATTGTCCCCTTCAATTTATGTCATTTGGTCGATGCTTTACATAGTACAAAAAATTCAAAAAAAGTATTTGATCTCTTTTATTCTATGATGGACGTTTAGGAGTTATATCCAGGGCCGTATTATCCACAAGGAACTATGGGTACTGTGCCCTGGGCCTACAATTTCAGCATAAGCACCTTAAGAGCTTTTGCGCCTTCTATTATCAAAATTGTATACTGGTGAAATGTTCCCAACATGACAGACCGAGTTTGGTAAAAAAAGCCATAAAATGCTTTCCCTGGTAAAAAACGTATCGAATCTTGTGTGAATGCCCTGCATGCTCTTCCCAAATTCATCTCATGCAACCATCTCACCCGCCGTCTTACTAGATTTTTTTCGGAAGCCCGGATGGCTGTACAACCTTTGAGTAATCTAGGAAAAATGTATTTTGCAGGTAGTACAAAGGGCCAACTGTGGCTCAAGTGCATGCAACCCTCCACCCAGAAAATTAAACTCAGATTTTGGTCTTTAAATTCCTATGGAAAACGGAATAGTATGAAACACTCTACACGCGAGTGCGACTCGTACTTGACTGGTTTTTATTTAATATTTATGATGGGAGTCATTATGGGACCCAATTTGTTATTTTAATTTTAATTAGGTAATTTATTTAAATTACTATTTTAGTAGGTATATCTCTCCGCCACCGATGTAAAAGGACCTTCTTATTTGTGTTAAAGTTAATAACATTACTAGTACTATAATCCTTAATTCCGTCCATTTTGCAGTTCACATATTACGTCACTCTCGGAGGTCGGAAGATTTGCGATGAAGTAAGACGAGAGGCATTAACTATATGACGTCACACTAGACTTATACAAATATTAATTCAAATTTTTGCGCAGATTGTACTGAGATAATGTGGAAAATTTTAATTTGTAACGTCACTAAGAAGGGTGGGGTGTTATGTGTTGTAACTTTGTGTGACAACCAAGGAGAGCGGGTCAAACAAAGGTCAATAATCGTAAGTATACAGTATCAAGGTGTCCCTAAACTTAGTGGCATAAATTTAGGAGCAGATAAAGCAAGTCAAAATAAGACGAAAATCTAAATAAATATTTTTCCTAATTACGTATGTTTAAAAGATACAGGGTGGTAAAGTGTTACTTATCATATCAGTTTTTTTAATATAACTTCTACTGTGGTAGACTTGGACGATTACTCAGTTTGGCTACTATTAAAAAGGTGTACCTCTTAAACTTCGATAAAATAAACCGTTTCCGAGATATTCGAGATTTCAATAATTGTTATATCGCATTAAAGGACTAGAAGGTATATGATAACAAATTTTTTAATTGAAAAAACTATTATTTTTTTAATGTGTCAGTCAGGGCAAAAAGTCCTGAGGCTCATGGAATGCTCTTTTTAGTTTTTTCAATTAAAAAATAAAATTTGTTATATAAAAGGGATATAATCCTTTTAAATAATGCGATATAACAATTATTGTAATCTCGAATATCTCGGAAACGGTTTATTTTATCAAAGTTTGAGAGGTACACCTTTTTAATGGTAGCCGAACTGTGTAATCTAAAAATTGCAATGCAATTATTGCATCAAATGTTATACCTCAAAGTTTGTATGGGACAATAAGCTTAAAGCAACCCCCGTTTCTACGACACTGTGTTCACTCAAACAATCATAATTATGTGTGAATATGTGTTTTGGTAGTAAGTGACTGTTCGCAAAATATCACCTTTCCAAGACTACCATAGTAGAGGTTATATTAAAAAAACTGATATGATAAGTAACACTTTATCACCCTGTATCGTGATAAGTGAATAAGTGATTTGGAAAAATATTTATTTGGGTTTTCATCTTATTTTGACTTGCTCAATCTTTTCCTAAATTTATGCCAATAAGTTTAGGGACACCTTGTAAGTATATTTAATAATTAGTTAGTATCACCCAACTTAGTTTTATCAGTTCAACTATTGGTAGAACAAGTAAACATATTTTTGAATCCATAACTAGTATATCTTTTTTTAGTTAGATACACATATTTCAATCCATATATAGAAGAATGCGTTCTTAATAATATGTCATGGCTACCAACATCAATAATATTTCTAATTTGTCATTTGGATTACAGAACCTAATTTACATCAACTATAATAATTTATAATTTGATTTATCGAGTAAATCTATTATCTTCAAAATATTATGCAATTTATGTTTGAGATTAAAAGTTTTCAAGATAGTGTGCTGTAATAACTTTTAAGATGGCCTTTATTGTTTAATAATTATAATTAATTGCATTGTTATTGTACAGTAAATACTTACTAATACATGGTGCTATATGGGATCGGCTTTGCTGGTATCCTTTGGCGCATCGATTACAGGTAATGCCTATGACACCGTCCTTGCAGGGACATTGTCCCGTAGCCTGATTGCAGGTTTTCCCAGAGGCCCCTATCGGATGACAGTCGCAAGCTGAAAAAAATATTAGACATGAGATTTAAGTGTATACGCAACAATATAATATAGTATAATATATTATGGAATCTCTTTGTTATGCTAAGTTTATATGGAAAAAGTACTAGATACAAGTAAATACTTCGTTTCAGATCATTGCAATTTAAAATGCTATTTAAACATTTATTCGTTAAAAGAAGCCTATAGATTTTCGCTTTCTTGTTTGTCGGACAGCTGGTGAAATATTATTGCGGAAATGCAATCGTTCTTGGGAACGCCAGTCTTCTAACAATATTGGCTGAAATATGATACAATAATAAGCCTTGCCTTTGTAGGTAATTGCCGTATAAACGGAACACATCTGTACTTCGTGATTGACACATTGCTCTTAGATATTTAAAATAGGTGAAGTTAAAGTCAAAATCGGCCAGTAAAGATTAAGCTTTATTAAATATTTAATAATATGTATTATTAGTATTTTTACATGACAAGGTTAAAAAGGTTTTGTTGATAAGGTAGATTTTTAATTCTTGCAGCCATCTACCAGATATCTAAGTAGGCATCGTTTTATGCTTTAGCTTTTCCAAAAAAGATGGCGTATTCGAAAATTTGTCATTAGCGGGATTACCCGCATGTACGCCAATACCCGCCGCTCCCCTAAAGAATAGCGCGATTTTAACCGTGAGGGGAGAGCAAATTAGTATTTTTCATGAGTATGGTAAACTCTTTTTTGTGTTTTTTCAATACAGAACTACTAAAACTTTGAACATCGTTTTTATTTATAGCAACAAAGAACACGAAGTACTTAAGGTGCCGGTAATAAAACTTCACAAGCGATAGGTGTAGGGTATTTTATCGCGGTATTTTGTCGCGGTATCATTTGGAACGGTACCGTAGAGGAACGGTATTTCCCATCTCTAGCTGGAACTAGTTCGCGATGACTAGTGGTTGCTGATACCGACTAGCAACTAGTAATAGTAGAAAAAAGCTCCTAAACGCTCGGCTGAAAATACTAGTTAACAGGTATTTGGAACAGATATGGACTTGGAACAGTGCGACGTACCTGTTCCAAAAAAATTCTGATTTGTATCATCTTTTATTGAATAACGGCAATTTAGCTTATTAACGAAGCCAAAAATGATTCTTGCCGGAAAATACTATTAAGTGCTCTTCGAGAAGATCGAACATAACCTGGATTTTGGTAATAATTTTAAACAATTTATAAACATTTTGGTAGAATAAAATGATCCATAGTGAAACTTCTTACCTTATCTAATACAAAAAACAGCAAACGTTAAAGATATTTTTTTAAACATGGTGTCTGTCATTTTTCAAAGTTCGGATATACTTATTGGCAAACCCAGTTAACTTGTTTATTATTAGTAGCTTTAGTATTTAATAATATTATTGTAATGAAATTGTAATTATTATTATTATTTGGAAGCATGGCGAAACAGACTACTATCTCACACGGTTCTTGACAGAACATGGGTATTATTATTATTATCTGAAACCTTCTGTTAAATATTTATTAATGATAAATTATTATAGTATGGTTTAGGTTCTTATTAATAGACACATTTTTATTCCAAATATAATATTCATTTCCACAACAGTAATTAATTTATATAAAAATTTACCAATTACCAATAGAAAATAACTTTTTGAAGTTCACCAATTTTAATAAATAGGGCTTCTCATTCTTTAAATATCTTTGGACTCCTGAGACTCCTCTTGCCTTGATTAGAAAAGTAGTTTTGGACTTCCATTGTCTTATTTGGTATCGTCTTCAGGTGAGAACAAATTGTATGAAAATATTTATATGGCTGTGATGTTTCGGTTAATTTGGTCGGGTGAATCATAGCCATATAAAAGTTTTCATAGTTTTAAAATTGGTCATTCTCACCTGAAGACACTTGAAGATACCTGTCGAAACGTTGTAAAATATATACCAAATAAGACGATGAAAATTAAAAAATACTTTTTTAATTAAAACACAACATTGTCTAGCACCTTTAAACAGTCCTCTTGCCTTGCCATACACTTTTAAGATTATTGATAATTATTAATACGGTAAACAAATTCATAGAATTATTAATAAATTTTGTAACGTATTACGCTTAAAGGAAAATAGTTAAATTTTGTTCGTGTTTAGTGTGCTACCACTAAATAAAAAGTGTGTTTTAAATCAATATAGTCTAAATCAGTAAACGGTAATCGAAATGCAAATAGCATTTTAAATTACACACCATGTAGATATGACAGGGCACAATATTGTCTCTGGGGACACCTTTGTTATGGTTAAAGTGTTCGTAACACGATTTAAATTTGCATTTTATAACTTTACTGCAGCATTTTATGAATTATGGTTTGAACTTTGTCTTAACTAGTTAATCGCTTAGTTCCAGATAAGTTAAGATATATTGTACAGAAAAAAAATCTGAGAACATTTGGTTTTTTTAATTATTTGATTTCCAAATAGTAAATCTTCTTTACGTAAAAAGGTGCAGACAGGGACCCTGGCACAGGGTAACTTAAATACATGTCACATAAGTCATATTTACAGATCTAAATATATTTAGATCTGTAAATATTAAACATTATAATGTTAAAATCTATCCAGACTTCCCTTTAAAGTGCTTATCAAAATTATTTGGGTAAAAGTTAAGTAGTGAGCTAACATAGTTAACCACACTCAATCCTTTTGCTATTATGAATGTTATGTAGACTATTTATGAAATAACCATGTTAGTAGCTTTCAATTCTTAAACCTTATTTTGCATGCCTGGGAGGTTTTCTTGAAATTTTCAAGTTTTTTATGGAAAGAAAATTAGTCTAATTTCTAGAAAAAAACTTTTTGAGTAATTTTATTACTAACCTCTTTAAAACTTAAACATTTTTAAATATTTTGTTTTTTTGAAATTTGTATCTTTATTATTAATATATTAAACTTAATAATTATCTCATTTCAGGGTATTTCCATTGTAACGGGTGCGACACTAAAACTGCGTTTTTTTATGATAATAAAGGGTTTGTTTATATATATCAAGATACGTTAATAGAAAAAAATAGTATGAAAAATTAGGTATTTAACTCAAACAAAATGTAAATAAAAACTTGTAAAGAAAACCTTTTATAACATCATCAATAGCGTAACGGGCGCGACCTTAGAAAATCGGCAAGTGCGACCAAGTTGGCTTCTAAAGTTGATGCTGTAAAATTTTGTATGAAAGCATATAGTAATAATTTTATGTGTAAAACTTGAATACTAACCTTTAAACAAGCACGTAGAAATACCCTTCACATATAATACTAATAATAATAATAATAACAGTAACATTAAAAATAAAATGTCAGTTATTAGTAATAACTTATTACTAGCAATGATCACGCCTTCTTACAATTGGTACCAATTTATAACTATCTGAAAACGGTTAAGTATAAATCATGATTAACAGAAAAATTTAAAAAATTAAAGTCTCTAGGATCAAGATAATATTTATGTTCATTAAAAAGGAAGAATACGTGAGTACAATAAAATACGTTTGAGGATTGTTTCACGTTTTAGTGGACTGTATTTTATCTAAATCTTCGATAATATCGCTACATTCCTAACCAAGCCCATTCATTATAACTTATTTTTATAAAAGGTCGGTCAAGAGGTTTGTGATGCAGTTAAAAAGATATGGTAGCTTTTACAACCATAAAAACAATTTGTTATGTAATAAAAATTAAAATGACACCCTATAAATTTGGACATTCTACATCCCTTTTTGTTTTTAACTATATTAATTCTTACTTTGTTTAAAGGGGACATTAATTCATTAAAACGTAAAAGTAATTAATACTGCACAACTAAATTATATTTTTAATATAAAGTTATACTTAACTTTCAAAAAATAATTAAATTACTGTTGTTAATAAGCTTCCGGGTAAAGTTTTACTTTGTATTTAAGGAAAATTATGTTGTAGTGCTTACTAAAACTTATTTAATTTACTTATAACAAACAATAACTAATCATAATATTTCAGAACAATCATAAACACATTTCAAAATAATTTAATTTTAGCCCACTCCATTATCATAGTTTGTCGAAATATAAGCTGAACTAATTTACTATAACCCAAAATAAAGCAGGGGCATTTTTAGTTGCGAAAATTATGCAGCAATGAGAAATATAAATAAAAATTAATACAGTTTTAATTACTTATGAAATTTTAAATCTGCTTCAATTATATCTATCCCTTTATTATATTACTACATAATATTGGGCTTATGGATAAAATTATTATTTTTTATTCAAATATACATAAATATTTGTGTTACCTATTTAACATTTAAGAACGGTTGACGAAGTATTTATGTGTTTGTGTAGGGAGTCTAAGTTCAGAGGTTCATCTGATTTTCTTGTGAGCCGAGCTATACAGGAAACTGAAGATTTGCAGATATATTTTCTCATATGGGTTTGCCGTAATACATGTAATACATTAAACTGTAAAAACCGTCTACCTTATATAGAAAATCTGGTTATGGGTTTCTCTTATGTTTCTCTTATGTTTAAAAGTTAATTTAAATATTAAGATTATTTTAGTATAGAAGTTAAAAATGTACACTCATGTGTTACTGTCGTTTTCTTAAAATAGCGATTCAAACCATAGACCAAACAGGGGCGACTTTAGGCATGGGTAAGGTGGGCGACTGCCCAGGTGCTCGCGCTTGACAAGACCTTGCGCTCAACCTGCACAATCGGTTAAAATTTCTTGCAATTTTGCAAATAGAGAAATACTTTTTTAATCAACTTAATTTTGATATATAAATCCCCATTTTATTTATTTAGTTATTCGTTATAAAATATTATTTTAAGTGCAATGCGCACGGCACAATTGCATGAAAACATTACTAATAATGAACTACAAATAACATTCCTCGGCACAAAGAAATAACTTTGCAATATTAAGGGCCTCGCAATCGTACATGGCCATGAATGGCTCAAGGTCTTGCGAAAGCTAAAGCCGGCCCTGCGACCAAAGATATGTGGAACCGTTGAGTGAAGTTAAAATTGAGTAGTTTTTCTTTAATTTAATGTTATAAACAGGCCCGCTGGGAGCGGGCGGCACTTTTAGGGGGCGGAAAATCTCAGGAATCTCTTTATCTACATAACTTAATCTTGATCTTTTGATATATACTGAAAATGAATATAAACGTCTGCAGATTCACATAATTGTCAACTTTACAATTTTTTTTTTGTGTTTTTGCTTGAAAAGAAATTAAAAACGTCGGTTTGTTCTGCATTTGGTTGTAAAAGTGAAAGTGGCAAGAAATTGGACGGTGCCTAATTGTACAATTTATAGTTCTGGGAGTAGCGGTAGTAGTGGTGGCCGCGCATGCGCATTTTGGTGCAGCTTGGGGACAATTAACTTAAAAACAACATATACAAAAACTAACAAAAAACACACGCTGGATTGACAGCTATATTTTGACTTTGTAAATGACACTAAAGTACTAACTTAAATGGTTGCACTGCTGCTAACCTAAATGTCTACAATGTGATTGACTGGAGTACTACACTGTTCAATATTTCATGACCATTTTAACACCAAATTAACACCATATTTGGTCTATATCGATACAAACCAAAATGGTGTTAAATAAGGTTCGTTGGTCCGGTGTTAATTTAAATACTAAAATGGTGTAAATTCAAATACTAAAATGGTGTAAATTCAAATACTAAAATGGTGTAAATTTAACTTTCACACAGTATTAAAATAAATTTTACCTGGTTTAAATTGAACTCCTTTTCAGTGTTAAATATTATGTGTTTGTGGTCAAATTAAATCATATATACTACACAGAAAAAAGGAAAAAAGAAGGAAACAGGAAGTTCCTTGACGCATTACCAGTATATTACTAGTGGTATTATTCCAGAAAATGGAACCTTCAACTCGCTAGAGATAATGTTTTTAGTTCGTTCCACTAACTTAAAATACTTCAAGTATTGACAGCTGTTTCCACCTATTTAAGGTCTAGTATAGAACAACTTGTAGTGTCACACCAAAGCAAAGGACAACATAAGCTTATATATTCTTCATATAAGTCAACAGAGGCGAGATTTAAAAACATCACGTGATCCACAAAAAATAAATACTTATGGGTCAACTAAATTAATATAAATAATATAATATAATATAATATAGTTAAATGAACTATTTCTGTTTTTCTGTGTAGGTGCACTTCTCAAATATTTTTAGATAAACACCGTTTTGGTGTTCATTTTTAACCATAATTCATGGTGTTATATTAACACCACTTGGTGTTGAATTTTGACACCATTTTAGGATTACTTTTTACACCACAGATATTTTAAACAGTGTAGTAGAAGCAAAAAAAGATAAAAGATGGTCGTCTCTAACGTCCACAACCTTGATCGCTACTCCCCTTACTGCTACTTTTGACAACTATAAATTGATTCGTATTTCACTACGAAACTCAGTATACTGGTATAGCGGTACTAGTACCGCTACTACTTGCTTTTTAGTCCTGATTTTTACTCCTAATTTTTAGAACTATAAATTCAACCAAACTCAAATTCCTTTCTAGAAAAAGAGGATAGAGAGTAGACAGCATTTTTAGTTTTAGCACGCGGGCGCTGAAGCGGCTAGCGGTGGCACTGGTTAAATAATACATTTATTTATATATATATATATATATATATATATATATATATATTTATATATATATATATTTATATACAAAAAACAAAAGTGCTCCTTTAGTTCCACCCTTACTTCCTAAGAAGTCCCAAAAGCGAACTGAATGGCTTCAGCGGGTTAGGAGTAGAAACGGACCGCGGGCTTAAAGTACCCTCCAAAGGACTAATATACAATAGGACAAACACAAATAAACAGCCATACCCCTGGTGAAATTCGAACCCACGATCTCTTGTAGTCAGCAGCACTAACCACTAGTCCACCGTCGGCGGTGGATATATTTATTATATACATTATGCTATAATTTTTTTTCTACTACCTTACTAGAAAACTTAATTTTCCAAGGGAGGAAAATGCCTCTTTTCCTCCCCGGGAGAAAAAAAAATTCCTTCTTCTTTTTTTTTGAACAATTTTACATTAGCAAGAGTTTTTGTACTTTCTCTAGCCCTATTTGATTTTGTAGGAAAAATATTTACCCCGCGCTTGTCCAACCATTCTTTTAACAAACTATATTCATTTTCATATCGCTCTTTCGATTTTTAAGGAAATAAATTAATTGCAACTATTCTTGCCTTTTTAGCAAGATCTTGCGGCAGGTCTTCTTCACTAGAACTCATTTTCAAAACGTAGGAAGAATTTCAAATTAATGTCAAACATTCTGACAGCTTATAAAAACTGTTATGTTTGTATTACCAAAAATACCATAGCAACAAATATGTCAACATAACGTTGGCGACGCAACACCTACTTAATTTTTTGTCATAATTTTATAGCCCCGTACCGGGTTAGTAAAAGGAACCGGAATGCTTAAAATGTCTTAAACCCGTTAAAAGGTAATAGAAAAAACTATATACATACGTCAGGAGGAAAATGCGTTTCCTCCCTTGAATATTTAAACTATTCGCGCGAGAAAAAGCACTACTTTCCTCCCTTGGTATGTAGGTAAATAGCTATTTATTTAACCCATTAGTGCATAGCATCGGTTTTAACGACGCTGTAAACAGAACCTCCAAGATAAAACTCCTTTTATTGTTGATACATGTTTTCTTTTTACGTTTTGATCATTAGTTTTTCTAAACAAAAAGAAAAATGGTGTTTGTGCAATAATTTATTGACAATGTACCCGTCACAGTACAGTGTTAGCCGTGTTGGGAAAGTACAAATGTTTATGTTTTAAAAACAATTAGTTTTTTACAAACTAAGTTATTAACACGGTTTAGAAGGCCTGACTTTAGATATATTAGAAGTAAAAATAGTAATACTTCTAAATATAAAATGTTACCAAACAATTTTGCAATAATAATTATTATTGCAAAACTGTGCGGTGAAACATAATAAAAATTTATATGCCAATTCTACAGACATTTATAAGTGCATACCACATACTTTACTACAACCCAGAATTTTTTCAACAGATTCTAATACCGACTAATATCGTTCCCGAATCTTATTACGATCTTCATGTCTTAGAATATATTCTATATATTATATATATATATATATATACATATATTATATTATATATATAATATATTATTGTAGTATTGCTATAGCAATTCTTATTTTAATTATAAAACATTCACAGTTGATATCTATAGTTACAGTATACAGGGTGGCCGATTTATTTGAAGACATTGAAATATTTCGAAAACTACGCATCGGATCAAAAAAAGTTTTGAATAAAATTTGTTCGCCTGGAAGGGGGCCATGCAATGATACCAAAGTCGACCCCTCGCCACCACCCCCTAGGGTGGGGGTGGGGGCAACTTTAAAATTCTAAATAGGAACCCCCATTTTTTATTGCAGATTCGGATTTCCCATTAAAAAATAAGTAACTTTTATAGAAAACCTTTTTTTTAATTCCTGATAGATGGCGCTGTAATCGCAAGAAACCCTATTTTTGGGAATATCTTGAAAAATTGCAAATTCGGATTTCCCATTAAACAATATAATTAGTGTATACGAGAATTGTTAGGGAATTCAAAAAAAAAAAAATTAATTAATTCCTTTTGATGTTGGTACAAATTAAAAATATTTATACCTTACTAATGCGTTCAGGTATGTACATATGTAGGTATGTTATAAAAACATATTTATACCTTAGGTACTTATGCGTCTATAAAAACATATGTTCCGTTTTTATAGACGCAACATTCGCAGTTGATTTTGAAACGTACGAGTGAGAAATGAATGCTGCAACCGTAGAAGAAAAAATTGAAATGATTCTGATTTTCGGAGAATGTAGGCGGAATATTGACGATGCTGTTGCCTTATATGCTGAACGTTTTCCAGATAATATTCGTTCACGCTCGTTTTTTTATAAAGTTGTTGAATCCTTTAAATCCGACGGTAGTGTACAACTTAAAAAAAGAAAACGAAGCAACACTGTCACAGGAGAAGCTAATGAAATTAATGTGATAGCAGCTATTCAACATAACCCTCATGTAAGCACTCGGGAAATACATCGGGATCTCGGGTTTTCCAGAGATAGTATTCGGAGAATATTGAATCGTCACAAGGATCACCCATACCGGGTTTCACTGCATTAGGAACTTCATGGCAATGATTTTCATCGGCGAGTAGAATTTTGTGAATGGGCAGTTCAGCAAATACAAAGAAATCCCAATTTCTTCGCTAATGTACTATTTTCAGATGAGTCCACATTCACAAACCATGGTTCCGTTAATCGGCATAACATGCACTATTGGAGTGTGGACAATCCCCACTGGTTACGACAAGTTAAACATCAACGTCCCTGGTCGGTTAACGTTTGGTGTGGAATTTTAGGTAACAAACTCATTGGTCCTTATTTCATTGATGGAACCTTAAATGGAATCAAATATCGAAATTTCCTGGAACATGAACTACCACCTCTACTTGAGGTTATTGCCCTGCCCATTACTCAGCAACAGCACGGGAAGTATTGAACCGTGATTTCAATGGCCGATGGATCGGCAGAGGTGGCCCGGTTAATTGGCCTGCTATGTCACCTGATTTGACATTTTTTTCTGTGGGGTTATCTAAAAGATAAGGTTTTTCAACAAGCACCAACAACTCGGGAATACATGATACAGCGCATAAGAAACGCTTGTGCTGAAATTCCCGCAGATATGCTCCTCTCCAATCATTTGAAAGAAGAATAAATAAGTGTCTAGAAGTTCAAGGTCACAATTTCGAACATTTAATCTAATTTATTAAACAGTGAGAGGCAGGGGGACTCTCTTAAAACTAGCACCCCGATGGGAACAAAAAACTACTGCGTCCTGGTCCTTGTTCTTGGGTAACGTTAAAAATAGATGTTAACTTATTGATATACGAATAAAATCCAAAAATTAAACAAGTTTTTCTTTTTTTCGATCCGATGTGTAATTTTTTAAGATATTCCCAAAAATCGGGTTTCTTGCGATTAGAGCGCCATCTATCAGGAATTTAAAAAAAGTTTTTCCATAAAAGTTACTTATTTTTTAATGGGAAATCCGAATCTGCAATAAAAAATGGGGGTTCCTATTTAGAATTTTAAAGTTGCCCCCACCCCCACCCCACGGGGTGGTGGTGAGGGGTCGACTTTAATATTATTGGATGGCCCCCTTCCAGGCGAACAAATTTTATTTAAAACTTTTTTTGATCTGATGCGTAGTTTTCGAAATATTTCAATGTCTTCAGATAAATCGGCCACCCTGTATATATATTATTTTGCCATGATATCTATGTGATTTTAGATTATATCTACATAATTTTTTTATTTTGTTGATGGGTAGTTGTGCAGTATTTCTATTATGTATTATCTTCTTAAAAATGTATGTCCCCATTATAAATCCATATGAATTTTAAACTACTTATATCTATAAATAAATAATGTGAACTAGTTTATAAAGTTATGTTTGATCAAGATCTTAAAGAAATCGCATAATTTATAAAGTAATCCGTGCATTAGTAGTTAATTCTAAGATTATCTCCCATGTGAAATCAAGGATGATAAATACTTTACCTGGGATACACAATAATTCACAGTAATTGCTGACAACTTATAGTAAATATTGAACAAATGTTAATGTTTATTATTATACTCGGATCACTATGTGCACCATTACAATAAACATGGTTTTTATTTTACAAGAAAATTATTATGCTGTCATTATTTTAAAGATTTGTATTATTATAATACCTACTTAGTAGTGTTTATAATATTTATTGGCCCGTATTTAAATACAGTACCATAACAATAAAGTTTATAAATCAAGTGTGGTTTTAAGTTTATTCTACAAACCGAAAACCATACTTTTCTACATAAAATTAAATGTAATTAAAACTACAATAATTATTATTTTTAAAGCCTTTAATTTGAAATGTAGGTTTTTCTCGTATGTAAATTATAGTATATTATGACATAATAATAATAATAATAATTATGTATCAAGTTTTATAAACGCCATTTTATTTTATTTTATTAGGCACAAGCGAAGCTTGCGAGCGAGTGTTTAATAGAATCAAGTGTCTAGATAAGTTTATAAAACGAGTTGCATACTATACTTTATCTATGACGAACAGAAATAAGAATTTAAAGCCAATTTTAGTTTTTAAATATTTGACATCGGTCAAATGTCTATAGACATCCATATATGGATTTAACCTTACTTTTTCCCAATTTATAATAAAGCCAACTTCAGCCCGTGACTAAAATGCCATAAAGTCACAGCTAATCAAAGGAGTAGTAGATACAATTAGTTATATAAAGTTTTCAACAAAACATTTGTATCTAATTCAGTCATTTAATTAGTGGTGATAATAATTAAAGAATGACATTCCGTTAATACGTTTTTTTAATGGCGCTACGGTTCATGAATGGGCTTTTATCGGGCACCGAAATCTACTATTACGTGGGTGGCATGCTTACGTTGCTTAATGTAGTAATTTAATAAAAGTAAATGTATGTATGTCTAAATATGACACTTATTATTTACTAAATTACCCAGTAGACCAGCAATAAATTTGGCCCTATAATGTACGTGACAATATGGTACATAAATGTCCCGTTTATTCCATTATTCCAACAGACAAAAGAACTGAATTAAATCGATATCTTTGTATTAAGTTTCAACAGTTTTTTTATAATTTGATATCATCTTTCATAATCAATAAAATACTTTTATCATTGTTATTGTTCCGGTTTAAAACTTTAATAATAAATTAAATTGAAATAGAACATAGGATGGGCAATAATTCTAATTCTCGGTGAATCTTTGTAAAATATTGTTTTTAATTATAATTCATTATTTATAATAATAATATCGGCAAATTTAACATAATTTGTCGGAATTTTTTTAAAAGCATAATGAAATGTTTAATGTTTAAATTCTAGTTGCAATGTTATAACATGTATACATATGTATTCTATAAATAGTGCAGGCGCCAAAGGTAGTTGAGTATGCAAAATGTGAGGACCGGCAACTATGCTCAAATTCTTTTACCTGAGACACCAAACAAAAGAAAAACCCATGTTGCCGGCAGCTATGCTGGTCCCTTTTCCTCACCTTTCTCCCCACTCTGCGCGTTGATCTGTCATTATGACACTGTCATAGCGCATCATACACAGTGCGTAACGGTTTATTTTTTCGTATTTACGCAATATTATTTAAGTTTTCTGGTAGTTAAGTGATTTATGAGAGTGTTTTATTTAAACAAAAACGTTGAAAATGTCGCTACAAGTGACAAATGTAAAGAGACCAAGACTAAACGAAATGTCGTGTTTGTTTTGTGATGAAACGGGTAATTTAGTCGAGAAACCAAAACCACAATCATTTGTAAATATTCAAAGAGCAGCGGATCTGAGAAAAGATGACATTAGAGAAAAAATAAAAAATAATACAGACTTTACTGAACACAATTGTTCATGGCATCGAACTTGTATGGCAAGTTACATTAGTAAAGAGAAAATAAGGCTTCGAGAAATAGCATTACATAAGCAGGAGAATGTCTCTATTTCTACCTCCTCTGCAGAAACAAGTGTTCCAGGTACTCAACGTGTTCGTAGGTCATCAAGAACTGATTTAAAATTTGATAAAGATCTGAAATGTTTATTCTGTGGTAAAAAAACGAGAAATTAAAACAAAACACTTTTTTTTGTGCTCCGAAATTTCGGCGGCATTAATTATCATAATGAATGGACGCAATCCAGGATTAATAAAGACGAAAAAGATCAAAAAGTATTTCAATGCTTGCAATCCCTACAATGACGACGATAACTGCGCACTTCGAAATATTTACACCGGTGAACTTGCTAATGAATCTTCTTCGCAATGTTTGCTAAATATAGTAGAAAATGGAGAGGCTCTATTAAGTACGTACGAAAATGAGCGATTTGTACTGAAAAGTAAGAAGTTATCCGATCCTATTAAAAAAAGTAAGTTTGACAACCTTGTAACTACTTCTGGAAACGAAAATAAAAGTACTTCTAATAAAAAGTTGCAAGATGCAACAGATATAAGTCAACATTTATGTTGGCTAATCAACGTGGATTTGACACAAATATTTTATTATCTTATTACTGCAAGTACCTCTTTGATACAGAAGGATTTTATAGGAAATCTCCAAAATCGGAACTCGCTCTTGCAATTGAAAATAATTATAAGTGTGGTACAAACACGCGGCAGGACGTTTTAAATTTACATACTTCAAAAATTTACATTGTTGATGGTATGGCACTTGTTCATCGAATTCAATTAAGAAGTTTCAGCACCTATGGCGATTTTGCTGAGGCATTCTTCAAAAGAATCCATATTTGTTTCTTGCAGCCAAATGTAAAACGAATAGATATTGTATTTGACAGATATGATGATATTTCATAAAATATTTGGAGTCAGCTTTACGAAGTAAAGGTCAAAAGATTAAAATTTTTATAATTTCAAATGATTACAAAAAAATTCCAACTAATTGTAATAATTTCTTTTCAAGCTCTGATAATAAGTTACAGCTCGTTCAATTTCTATGTACTGCTGCTCCTAGATATGAAAAAGTAAAAGAAGATTGCGAGTTATATATTTGTGGAGGATTCGTTGATCCAACGAAATGTTTCAAATTACAAGGCTCTTTTTTTTTTGAAGTACCTGACTTAAATTCGAACCATTTAGAAGCCGATTCAAGGATGTTTTGTCAAATATTTCACGCAGTAAAAATCCAATCTGCCCACATCATAATCCTTACCGCTGATACAGAATCTGATGTTTTCATCCTGGGAATTTATTTCTGGAATAAGCTAGCACGTCTAGGTTGTTTAGGTCTATGGTTAGACGGTTCTTATAAAAAGAAATACATTTCAGGATGTCATTTAGCTGCTCAATCCCTTGGCGAAAACATTTGCCAGCATTACACTCTCTAAGTGGTTGCGATTCAACTAGTAGATTGGGCTCGAAAAAAAATGGTTTAAAAGCTGCATCGTTGGATTTTGTACAAAAAGCTCTAAGGCATTTAGGAATTCCATACCTAAGTGTCGAACAGTTAACAGAATTAGAAATCATTTGCACCTATCTTTTTTCAAAAAAAAAATTAACTGCTGATAAACTTTGGTATAAATTAATTTCTCAAAATATCGGCTTCGGCTTAAATTTATTAAAAGTAATTTGCACATCAGATGCTCTTCATTTACATTTGTTAAGAGCTTCAGCACAAACATATGTATGGATAAATACTGAGTATACACTACTACAGCCTATTGATTACAGCTTATTAGGCTATGAAAAAAAAGATGGTAAATTGTACCCACGGCAACTGACGAAGCGAATATTGCCAGAATTGTTGATTCAGCCCTGTAAATGTACATCAAAATGTAAAACAAAGGCTTGTTCTTGCAAAAAATTACAACTAAATTGTATTTCGTTGTGTAAATGTATCAATAATGACTGTCAAAATAAAATTACTATTGATTATTTGTATTTTTTTTGGATGACTTATGTTAAAATTTGCTTTTTCATACTAAATAGTTTTTTATCAAATTTTTTTTTTAACTTTTTGTTTTTTTTTTTAATTTACTAGCTGTGAGTATCTGTAATCATAGGAAAAAATTGGATATTGTCACTTAAACAATCATTAAAATGATTCCAAAGCATTTTTTCAGTCCATTTACTTAATATCTAAGGGGTCGGGGACGTAAAAAATAAATGGACCAACAATCCTCCTGGCAACATTCAGAATCTTCATCTGCAAGCTTTTCTGAGTTCAAAACTATATACAGAATGCGGTCCTCACATTTTGCACACTCAACTCCATCAAGCTCCCGGTCTAAAAGACACTCGTTTTGTAAATAAAATAATAAACACATAGGAACTTAGGTTAGGTTAACTTGTGTTTTCAAAATTTAGTAATTTTTAAAAGGAAGAAAATATATGAAGATTGCGAAGGAAATAAGGTAGTAATGCACCTAGATTTTGTGAAAAAGGCCATACATTCACAAAATCCATATTATTTATATAGATACTCGAAAAACTTCCAGACGATTTTGCCGATAGACAAACCATTTTAAAAAGGACAAATACAATGCAGTTAAAAATGGTGTTAATTATGGCGGGGCTGTACTTATATATTAGAAATAATCCGTAAAAAATCATTCTCTTGCTTTCGTTCTATAAATTTTAAACGCAAAAATGCACCAATCATCAATTGGAGCAAGCTCATTGCTGAGAAACTAACATTCATCATCACAGACTTAAATCATTTGTAGATGTCTGTATATAAGAAGTTGGATTTTTGGGTGCCAACAGTAATAATTTAAGCAAACAAAT
Organism: Brassicogethes aeneus; assembly: GCA_921294245.1. Taxonomy (NCBI): domain Eukaryota; kingdom Metazoa; phylum Arthropoda; class Insecta; order Coleoptera; family Nitidulidae; genus Brassicogethes; species Brassicogethes aeneus. Next base: position 50,710,093 of record OV121132.1, on the reverse strand, counting down.
TAGGAGAGCTTGACGGTATTAACCGCCCAAATCATTATCAGACTCTCATAACATATTATGTTTCGGTCTCTGCAAAACTGTATAGATAGTGTAAAGTTGGCTTTAAAAGAAGCTTTTAAAAATCGCTTGGTTAAATTTCATATAAAAGTTCTTAGCAAATGGATTAATTGGATAGAGCATATTGGGTTTGTTTATTAAATAAGAATAATATTTGTTTTAATTATAATATTATATGCGTAAAAATCGGCCAAGGAGTTTTATTATACCAAATATAATTTTATATGGGATTAGGTTTATGTTGGTTTAATAAGCACAGTAATAAGCACATTTGTTTCTGATTTGCTCCCATTATGAAAATAGCAAATAAAAAGATCACACGAATTTAAGTTTGAACAAGCAATAACCGCAATGTAGAAGCAGCTCTGAAATATTGTTCGTTGATATCCATGTAGAGATATAGCTGTTAGCTCACGTACTTAAAACATAAACAAATTCGTATTCGTATTATGAATAATGCATGTCTAGGATGGCTTCTTGAAATGCCGGCTAAATGTAACTGATTGATCGCTGCCTTTTGAACATACTTTAAATCGTATTAGTCTAATTTGCATAATGCATTATGTTCTCCTTTTCGATCTTATAATTCGTGTTTACATTGTTTTTAAAAAAATTTGATTATTATTTTAGTATATGTATACATAGAGAAGGTGAAATTGTTAAGATTTCGTATGATTATAACTTTTAATTTTTGAAATTTGAGATCAAAAAAAGGAATGCGGAGGTAGCGAAAGTTTTCGTGAAATCATTTCTATAAAGCTAGATTTTTTTTTTAAATCCACATAATATGTATATACAGTATGTCTCAGTATCTTGGAATCATATGGAAAACTTTTTTATTATTAATTTTAGGAAAAAAAGTTATTCTTCATAAAAAGTTCTGCATGGTGTAAAACTTAAAATTCAACCCACAAATATAAATTTTTTTTAGTCGTATACGAGGTATGTCAAAGAATATGAATTTGGCGCAAGAGTAAAGTACCTTTATATTTGACAATATCAAAAATTGTTATAAATAAAAGTTAATCAGAACTAAAAACTACGTTTAAATATGCAATTTCATACATTTACATTAAAAAATTAGGTTTTGTTAATTTTTACTAATCTTTCTATTTTAAATGAACATTTATCTGTTATGATTACAAAAAACATGAAAACCTTAAGTTAAGTCAGGGGATCTAGCAGGCCAAAAAGTTTTAGAATATCAACTAATCATTTGTTTATCAGTGAATCCTAGATTACATGTTACAGTTAAATTTGCATTGATATTGTAGACAAAAAAGAAAAAATATTTTTTTTTTAATGTAAATGGATGTAATTGCATATTTGAACGTAGTTTTTAGTTCTGATTAACTTTTCTTTATAACAATTTTCGATATTGTCAAATATAAAGGTACTTTACTCTTGAGCCAAATTCATATTTTTTGACACACCCCGTATACGACTAAAAAAAAATAATATTTGTGAGTTGCATTTTAAGTTTTACACCATGCAGAACTTTTTATAAAGAATAACTTTTTTTCCTAAAATTAATAATAAAAAAGTTTTCCATATGATTCCAAGATACTGAGACATACTGTATATTATATATATTTAACCTTTAACCTGTGTAACATATAATAATAATAATAATTTATTAATGCCAAAAAATACAACATCTTTACACATGTCATATATATAGATAAAAAATTACAATACACAAAAATATAAATATAAAAATACAAGTAGACATATTAATTGATATTAAATGATTAAGATAAAAAGGTACAAAAATATAAAACATCACACATTTAAATCACAAGTTGTTGGATAGGAACTCATAAAGGGAATAAAATGCCTTGGAGATTAAATATTCTTTTAAAACTATTTTAAACCTATTGTAATCTAAAGTTCTCATTTTTAGGGAAATACAATAATTATTAAAAAATTGTATACCATAATAATTAGTTCCAGTTCCTGCCAGGTCTATTAATACCTAATTTAATGTCAGACCGATTTCTAGCATACTCATTTATCATATCATGTGTGGAGTTACTATGTAAGTTTTTTCTTATAACAAACATTCCAATATGTATAAAGACAAGGTAGTGTTAAAATTTTTAAAGATTTAAAAAATGATCCACAGTTCTTAAAGTAGCCAATACAAGAAACAATTTTAACAGCTCTTCTTTTTAAGCCAAAGATGCATAATCTAGCATTTTAATGACCCCATACCAAAATACCGTATCTCATTAAAGACTCAATCAGAGCAAAATAAACAGTTCTTAGGCAATTTTGGGATAAATTATTTAAGAGATTGCGAAGCAAAAATATGTTTGTATGTGTTTTACAGCCTATCCCCATGATATTGCCATGTTCGAATCCAGACATATACCGAGGAAACTCTTACTTTTTTGTATATTGAATCAAAATCACGGAGGAAAAAAGACACAGTCTGGTTACTGCAAACCAGTCACAGACACTAGCAGAGATAAAGAAGTCTAGTCTGTAATTCTTGGGTTCGTTGCAAAACAGTGGAAAATACTTTGTCACTTTATGACGAAAGATGCGTCATCAGCAAACAGAACAAAATTGTTGGCCAAGGACAAGTAATTCGGCAAATTTTTTACAAAAATAAGAAACAATAAAGGCCCTAATATGAAGCCTTGGAGTACCCCAAAGTGGTAGATATAATTTTAAGCAAATGCTTTTTTTGTAAATAAACCATGCTTGCTAAATAACGTAGCTCTAGGCTTAACTTTAACTTTAGCTATTATCTGAAATAAAGTTACTGTAGGCTTAATTTGTCCAATATAAATTACCTGTAATAATGCTGTATGAATTGCGAACCTTTTTTGCAACATCAAGATGTCGCATCGCCACGCATTTCGGACAAAAGACTTTTGTCCCTCCTGTCAACGTTCTCTTTAGCATTCAGGGCATAATTTTGCGAATTGCGGCAGTTTATTGCGGCTAGCGTTGCATTTCGCTTTATCATTTAAACATCTCTCAATTCCAAGTGCCCTTGAGCTGTTGTTAAACTTGTATTGCAGGTCTTAAGAATAAAATAATCAGATAGAAGTGTCAAATTTTTAGAAATATAATAAAATAAAAGAATGAACCATATGCATATGTTAATATGAATATAAATGCAGTACTAAACCAAAATAAACTTTTATTTAAATATTCGAAAACTTACTAGGTTTAAATATTTGTGCAACATTTTTTTGTTTTTTATAAATTGCAATAGTTAATTGTAAGGAATAATGGACAAATTTAAGCGTAATATTGTTTTAAAGGATATAATTATTTCAAGCTAATGAAGCTTCGCACGAATTTTTATTTGCAAAAGTGATCATCAGATTTACAAAATTTAAATCGTGAAGAACTTTCCACTTTTGAAAAAAATGTTATTTCTGCATTACAAACTAAGAAATATCGGATAAAGACAAATTTTAATGAATTATTTTCCAGTTGTTTTGAAAAAGTAAATATAAAATCAATTTGGCTAAATCAATTTCCAAATCTTCTAGGGAAGAATCGATAAGTTTCTAATTTTTTAGTTATATTTAAAATTTAAAATCTCTAACGTAAATATTACTTACTATTTTTAATATAATACCAAATTTTTGTTAAGTTAAGTTGAAATGGAAATAAGGATACATAAATAGGCACTAAAAACCTACATTTTAAGCCGTTTTAGGCCGAAAGTGCATAAAATAGGCCTCAACCGCCTAAAATAGGCGATATGAAATAAAAACAACACGATTACAGCACATTTATTCAGGTCCTATCAATAAAACAAAAAATGCATATGTATCTCTTTATACGACGGTGGTCTAGTGGTTAGTGCTGCTGACTACAAGCCGGAGGTCGTGGGTTCGAATCCCACCAGGGGTATGGCTGTTTATTTGTGTTGTCCTTTAAGCCCGCGGTCCGTTCCTACCCCTTACCCGCACAAGCCATTCAGTCTTCTTAAGAAGTAAGGGTGGAACTAAAAGAGCACTTTTGTATATAAACTTTTGTATATAAAATGCATAATAAAACTAATAACACACTCTTGCATACAATTGCCCGTATGAATAAAGAAAAGAAAAACCTTACTTGTAAAATTTAAAGCAAATCTTTTGCCAATATATATATATTGTATACATATATATACATATTGTATATATATACAATGCGCGTCAAAATTATAACACATACTTAACAAGTAAAACAAATCCAACTCTAAAACGCCTTTATAAAGGTATACCAATCTTTATAAAATTTTGGATAAAAATACTTTAACTTAAGTTATTAATTATATCTCAGTTTACGTGTTCAGGGTTTTTTTCGAGAAAATATCCTTAAAGCCCTTTTATTTAATAATAAAAAACGCTCAAAAAAAACTTTTATAGGGAAATATTTTTGAAGTAAATAAAAAATATGCTGTGAAAGACCGTATTTATACGGTGACAAATTATATTACTAAAAACTGTTAAAAAGTCTGAAATTGCCATATACGTATACGTATATATATATATATATATATATATATATATATATATATATATATATATATATATATAAATTATTTTGTGATTTAATGTCTTTATCTACTCCTACATTGACGAGCTGTGACTTTATGGCGTTTTATTGACGGGCTGAAGTTAACAACAGTTAACAACAGTGGCTTTTCGACATTTTACGCCACGGGCTGAAGTTAGCTTTATTATAAATTGGGAAAAAGTGAGTTGACAGATGTGTTGTTTCGTCGTAGATAAAGTGCAACTCGTTTATAAACTTCTCTAGACACTCGTTTTTATTAAACACTCGCTCGCAAGCTTCGCTCGTGCTTAATTAAACTCGTAACTAAAATGGCGTTTATCAAACTTGATACATAATATACTATTATGAAGCATTGTAACGAGTGATATGTTTTTATACGGGGTCATAGGAAACTGAACCAACAAAGAAAAAAGGTAATTCTAGATCAATTTGACCTTAAGGATTTTATCTTTCAAGAACTCCTACTTCTTTAGAAATCATTTTCGGATAATACTAAATCGTATTATTATTCGAAAATAGTTTCTAAATGAGTTCTTGAAAGATGGCCATTTGAGATATATTTTTATAGTAATTCAAATAAATAAACTTTTTAAAAATGTTTAATTTGCTCAGTTTTATGATCTCTGCACTAAGAACTTTAAAACATACAGGGTGGCCCGTCGAAAAGGGTCCAGCAAGGTTTACGGCTTTGTACCTATGTGAAAATAAAAAAATCTTCGGACCCGTATTTTTTTGTTTTCAGGGGGACATATTTACACATTAATTTCATCACTGTAACTTCAACCACTTAGCGGCGGCGGCATTTACCCATATTTTTTTAAAGGGAAAGGGGTATTTTGTGATACATATTTTGAAAGGGCATAAAATTTTACCAGCATTATTAATCTTCAATTTAGCTGTTTTACCCCCGCGGGGCCTCGCGGCTACAGAACTCCTGATCTAATATCATTCCTAGAATTAATAGAGTAATTGCATCAAAAATGAAAATCTCTAAAAACCTTTTTATTGTAATCTAGAGGTAAAAACACATTGCGAAAATATTTTTTTATATTCCAAAAGTTCAACCCGGCCCCAAAATATCAAATTGAAAAAAAGGTACTTTTCAAACGTTCCGAACTCCCGCCATATTGCATGACGTCATAAGCTTCACCAGCTGTCAGAAATCAAGATGTCAACAAATAATAAACACCGATAAGTTTATGTTTATACATGGAAAACGCGAAACCAAAAATTGGTTGTAAATATTGTTTTGTGCCTTGTTGTACAAATACAACCTGGAAAACTCCTGGGAAAGTTGTCCCTTCAATTATCAAAAGCAAAGTTTATGACCCTACACTGAGAGTAGTTACGGCTCAGCCGTATTTTCTTGAATTTATTAATATTTAACATACCTATTCAAACCATATACCTAGTAAACGACATTTTATTTTACTTACATTAAAATGATCCTTAAAATGAGCAATAAAATGGTGACGATGTTTTGATATCGCGCCGAGCTATTTTAATCCACTTTATCCTTATTTTCCCTTTTGGCACGGTGATAAACCTTTTCCCAGGAGTTTTCCAGGTTGTATTTGTACAAGGCACAAAACAATATTTACAACCAATTTTTGGTTTCACGTTTTCCATGTATAAACATAAACTTATCGGTGTTTATTATTTGTTGACATCTTGATTTCTGACAGCTGGTGAAGCTTATGACGTCATGCAATATGGCGGGAGTTCGGAACGTTTGAAAAGTACCTTTTTTTCAATTTGATATTTTGGGGCCGGGTTGAACTTTTGGAATATAAAAAAATATTTTCGCAATGTGTTTTTACCTCTAGATTACAATAAAAAGGTTTTTAGGGATTTTCATTTTTGATGCAATTACTCTATTGTGTTAGTTTGTTTATTTATTTTCTTAAAATACACTGTGTTATGTTATTAAAATTCAATGAAACACTATGCCTACATTTGTAATTGGATTTAATACTAGATTATTTGGGGCCGTGCAATATTAAATATGAGGGGGACATTAACTTAATTATTGCTATAAGATAAATTGCAGTGAATTTATATGCACCCGCATTTATCTGCTAGGTTTTGTAAAGCCGGCATAAGAAGTATGAATAGCCGGAGGTGCAGTACATTTCCTACGCCAGCCCCTCGTATTAACACCTACCTCGAAGCCGGTATCTGTGTTAACTATCTGATACCTACCTGCACCCCCCAGGGCACACATCGAAAAATTCCTACCGCTCTTATTAATTATATAAACCAACATTACGGAAACATGCGCTGAATCGGAGATTGTTGAGATAAGTTAAATGGTACACTATTAAATAACCATGTATTAAATTTTGATACCTATACATTCAGTTTGTTATATTTTGGTTAACGATTGTAATAATTATAATTATCATCAAGGACCGGATTTTAGGCAAAATGCCTTTTTGTTTCTATTTTAGGCATTTGTTTGGGACCTTGAAATTAATCCTAAACTTAAAAAAATAAAGAGCATGACACCCCTTTGTTTTTGTCTAAAAGCCTAAAATGGCGAAATTTGATTTATTGTCCTAAAAGGACATTTTAATTTTTCAGTAAAAAATATATTTTTCATTGCGTAAAAGTAAATTATTCTTAATTAGAACCTGCTTTCATGCTCTTATTTCGCCTAGTGAGTACGAGGACCACAAATTACAAAAGTAGTGGAAAGTAGTGGAAACCTAATAAAAAAGTAATTGTGTTTTAACTATCTAAATATTTATTATAAATAATTATGGATAATATTAGATTTTTAAAATAATAGTTGAAAATTATTATTTACTTTGTTTTCATAGGATTTACTGTAATTTTCATATATATATTATAATATATATATGTATATATATATATATATATATATATATATATATATATATATAAATATCAAATTTGATAAGTTAAAAATACCATGTTTAGTAATTGACGTGTAAAGCTGGAGAATTCTTTCCCTCCATGTCATATAAATTAATTCAAGGTAATTTTCTGCATATTTCATCGCCAATCCTAATTAAATATTATAATTTTATGTATCTTTAAGAAGCAGTACGCCATCTTCTCAGTGCCACGGAATAATTTCTTAATTTGAAATGGCCGAGATACGAGACGCAATCGTGCATTAAAAAATCACGCTTATACAAGTGTAAAGTTGGTGTCATTATTATTATGTTTAAGAAAGAGAAATTATAAAAGACATTTAATGAGTTTTGAATAAATTAAGTCCATGTTTTAATTAAATAAAATATTATAAAATTTAATTAAGAAAGTATAGAACGTATACAGTTTTATAATTAAATAAATAATTAACCATGCTCAACAATACAATATCAAGTAATATACAAGGTGTCACTAAACTTATTGGCATAAATAGTCAAAATAAGACGAAAACCTAAATAAATATTTTTCTTAATTACTTATGTTTCCAAGATACAGGCCTGCAGGGTGATAAAGTGTTACTTATCATATCAGTTTTTTAATATAAATTCTACTATGGTAGTCTTGGAAAGTTGATATTTTGCGAAGAGTCACTTACTACCAAAACACATATTCACACTTCACACATAATTAAAATTGTTTGAGTGAACACAGTGTCGTAGAAACAGGGGTTGCTGTAAGCTTATTGTCCCATACAAACTTTGAGGTTGGGTTTTTATAACATTTGATGCAATTTTTCGATTACAAAGTTCGGCTACCATTTAAAAGGTGTACCTCTCAAACTTGGATAAAATAAACCGTTTCCAAGATATTCGAGATTACAATAATTGTTATATCGCATTATTTAAAAGGATTAAAAGGTAAATGATATCAAATTTTATTTTTTAATTGAAAAAATTAAAAAGGCAATCAGTTTGGCTAATATGAAAACCAAAATTTCTAGTAACACAAAATAGCCAAGCTTTAGCTAGTTTGTAAACTAACCAGTGGCGGCTCGTCAGGGTAGGCCTCTGAGGCCGCGCCTCACCCTTAAAATGAAGGAACGAACGACTTTTTGTATTCATATTTTTGCCTATTACAAGTGTATTTTTACAACAGTTCTACCCAATAAAAAGTAAAAAACCAATCAATCATATTAAGCGTAAATAAAAATCCAGGCGCAAAGCGCGTCAAGTTAACGTGCATCGTTGAGAGTCGCTTGGACAGAGGCGAAATTTTCACAGCCTCATTTACCTCTTGAAAGCGAAAATGACTCACCAACAAAAATATCGCCGTAAGTTCGCGAATAAACACCGTAGATGAGGCGAAATTTAGTTAGCTTGGCTTGTTCTGATTGGTGGTCCGTTTATGGTGGGATGCCAGCGGAGACAAAGAAGGTTGCTAGTCTTCTCTTAGCGTTTGTAGAGCACGTTATTGTTTTGATTCAGATTAAATTATTTAAAACTTTTGGCTGATCTTTTATAGTTTTTGTCTCGATTAGTAAAATAAGGTAGATTTAGCAGTTTTTATTAATCAAATTTTATATTTTGAAATAATAGATTGCATAATTCTTCAATTAGAGACGCGGTTTGAAAATTTAGAATTACTTTTAAATCTCACTGCAGACCCACAATTTTACGACCAAATAATAGATAAATTTTCAATCTTAAAATATAGACGTATAGTATTTTATATTTTTTAATACTTAGGTAGGGGTCGACTTTTTCGTTTTATTTTTATTTTTTGATTAATTTATTTATTTTTAACTTTTTTAAGACTATATTTTTAAGTTTAAGATTAAAACTAGTCTTTGATGTGATATTTTGTTTGTTTTGTTTTTTAGAGTTTATTTTTTGGTTTAGTAGTGCTATCGGCTCCATTTTAAAAAAGTTCAACGCGTCGCAGAATAATACCTCCCGGGTGACGTGGAAATTTATTCGTATTTAGACAAAATTAACCTTATGTAGCCTCACCAGCGTTGCCGCACTGAAATTATCAATTACCCACGCCACTATGACAGAATACCCGGTTTTACCCCCACTTTAACATGAAAATCCCCATAAAATTAACCGTCCGAATACGTGGCTTGTTTTAAAAAAAAAGAGGTCAAATTTTTATTAATAGTAAATAGGTAGGTATTAGCCTAATACTATTAGGTATTCCTACGTAGGAACTTTATTAATACATAGATATGCTTACTTTATTAATAAATAGTAGATGAACCTCCTCTCAGGGAATAAGTACTTTATTTTTTTCGTAAATTAGAATTTAACATTTTGTTTGATGGTTCAAATCTGACAGGACCTCCTGCCTCTTGGACCCCCCCATAGAAAAACCCCCCTCTTTTGTGTGTAATAATGCGGCGATTCTGTAGGTGTTCAGTCTGTTTCTGTTATAAATAAAATACCCGTTGACTGTCAAATTAACGTCAAGGAGATGCGCAATATAAAATAAAGACGTATAGCGCCATCTATTAGGTAACTGTATAAACCCAGTCAACAAAATGGTCAAAATAAACTTTGACATTTTCATTTTCGCAGAAATAGCGTAGGTCGAATGGTTGAATTTTAATTTTTAAGTTTTATTTTTTGCTGTTGGTTCTACAATTTTTATTTTTGCAAATTTGGGTCAAAGGGTTAAAATCCCCAGTTTTACCCGTTTAATTATTTTACCCGGCACATACTCCAAAATACCCGAATTTTGGGTAAAATACCCGGCAACGGCAACGCTGAGCCTCACCCTCCTGTACACCCACGAGCCGCCACTGAAACTAACCAACCAGTTCTCTGGCTAATTTATTAAAAAAGTGAGGTTACGGCATTGTTTTTCGTTTTGCCGGCTTAACCGGATTTGTTTTGTGCATTTTAACGTTTTTAAAATGAATCATAGGCAAAATTTTAACGCTTCCTTTTTAGAAAACTCAACAACACAACCCTACCGACCCCGCCCCATTGGTCAAATGGTCTAAAATGAGAGAAAAAAAACCAAACCAACCCAAACTCAACAACACAACCCAACCGACCCCGCCCCATTGGGAAACCCCCCCTCCGCCCCATTGAGCAAAAAACCCAACTAAAATGGGCAAGAGCCAGAGAGTTAGTTGGTTAGTTTAAAAACTAGCTAAAGCTTGGCTATTTTGTGTTACTAGAAATTTTGGTTTTCATATTAGCCAAATTGAATTGGATAGTATACAAAGTTATTACAAACTATCCAGCTATTTTAGTTTCCCTAATAATTTCAAGTAAATTAGCCAAGATCCTTGCTTATTTTGTAAACTAGCCGCTAATTTAGTTGAAAATTCATTTTCAATTAAAATAGCTGACAGTTTGGCTAGTTTATAAACTATCCAGCTAGTTTATAAACTATCCAAGTTTGCACATTAGCCGTAACATATACATAGAATATACATTCTATAGAATGGTAGAATAGTATTCTATCATTTTTTAATATATAAATATATTAAAAAATGATAGAATACTAGGGTACTGTAACATTTTTGAATATTCTAGAAAAAGCTGTTTTAGGACTCGTTTTTGAGAGAACGTTTTTAATTGTTAAATATGATATTGGTGATTAGTTAAGGTATCGCGATGTAAAAATAATTGACATTTTTATGTTATATCCATTAATAAGTGTTATCTAAAATGTCCCAGCCATATAAATAAATAATAGCGATGACTAAAACCTTAATAGGCTACATAAATCTTTTGTAACTATATAAAAAAAAAATAGAAAAATAATATTAAATATCACATTTTTAATACTGTTATTTAATTCTACTAATAAAAGTAGTGCGGACAAATTTTTACATTAATTTAGTAAATACTTGATTACAAAATACCTATACGAAAATTTCCTAAATGGAGTACATCCAAGATTTACAGATAATTAAAACTGCAACGGTTTTTAAAATGTAGAAATATGCTAAGCAATTATTGTTAGTCCCTCTCATATGTTAAACGACCAAAAATTATACGGTTCAGTTCCAATGAACTTTATTTTAAGTGTTTGGTATTTTTTTAAGTAATTATATCTTAAAAAGTTTAAAACCTGGTGGCGAACAACGGGACGGATTTGATTCAGTTCACCAAAATACGAAAGGCCTTTATCTTTTTTCCAAAAGTTTAACGTTATTTGTAAACATATAGGTCGCCTTTTTTTGTATATACAGGGTGCACCAAGTATCCTTATTTGAAGAGATATACGATCGGTTAAATTAGAGAAAACTACAAAACTGTCAAAACCTAAAATTGTTATAACTTCGTTAGTGCTACAAGATTGAAAAAAAGTAAGTTTTACATGTAAACATACACATTTATCAACATTTTTATCCAATTTGTGAGTTTTTTGGCCTATACCCCAGCAAGCACAAACATCCTCAGGACGTCCTTGGACCAGCCTAAATATCCCAGAATGGGATGATCCTATAAGGACTTCCTGAGGACGTCCATATGTTGACCTTATCGGACTAGATCTTTTTTAGGTCCCATTTTGGGATATCCTAGGAACGTCATTTAAGGATGTCGTTAGGACCTAATAATATCCTAATTAAAGCCTAAAATGGGCTGATCATAGGACTAATACCAGAGACATCCTCAGAATGTCCCGTTAGGTTTTGGTAAACATTTGGTATGCACATTTTTCTATAAGAATATTTTACCCATATAATTAATAATACCTACATTTTTTTACATAACTTATTTTGCATAGGCACATCTTAAAAATGTCAATCAATATAATTGTAATATTATATTATATAGATTTTTTTAAGTTTATAAACGACTTGCATACTATATTTTTTCTACGACAATCACAAAAATTAAATAACTTTTAATAATTATATATAAATAATTATTTATAAAATCTGACATCGACCAGTCTATTCTAACCTCACTTTTTAGACCCTTTATTTTGATGGTCATTGTTTCGCAGTTGACAACTGCAATTAACTTTAACCCATGACTAAAAAGTCCGAATGCCATTGCTGCCAACTTCAGCCCGTGACTAAAACGCCATAAAGTCACAACTTGTCAATGTGTATTTAAAATATCATGGAAACATGTACGATAATCGGCGTTTTAAAGGCGGGAGTTTAAAAACAATATTATATTTTGTGTATTTGTTATATGACCACAAAATATATTTTGTATACAACTGGATAGCAGCCAACTTAATACGCATGCGCAGAAATGACGGCTGGTAATTAATAATTGTTCAAATACCTTGTTTGTAAGGTATTGATACATTTAGAGTTTTATAAATAATAAATAAGGTAGTAAGCGTCAGTTAACCTTAAAAATGTAATTACAAACGCAATCTATAACTTATTTAATAGTTTGTGTTACCGATTGTTTTAAATTTGCCGCCTTACGTTATGGTAGTAACCATTGTCTATGGTGGTAACACTGGATGGAGAGAAAGCTAAGATGACGTATAGCGTCCTTTAGTTGTTTGGCGCCTTTTTGTTAGAAATAATCATAGATAACACTAATTTGCAAATTTAACCGACTTTGTAGCTGAAATAATAATGGAGTTAAAATGGTGAATGGTAACTATTATATTTATTTAAAATTATTATTTATTTTACTTTTATAATAGGTGTTTATTTTTTATTTTATATAATTGGCTGTGTAAAATTATATATATGTATACAAAATTAAAATAATGTATTTTATAAAGTAATAAAATGGTATTTGATTGATAAAATGTATCCCCAACAAATAACAAGGCCATTCAGAGGATGTCCTCAGGACATTCCATTCCTGGACCTACATATACCCACGGGACTTTCAGGGGACATCCTTAGGATGTCCTATTCCTGGACCTATATGGACCTAGGGATATCCCTAGGATATCCTAAAGGCCATTTGCGGGACGTCTGTAGGCTGGCCTTTTTTGCACCACTCGGCCATGGTTGGGATGTCCTTAGGAGGTCTGAGGACGTCCTAGGATATCCTTGGGATATACCAATATCCTGTAAGGCTTTCCTTAGGACGTCCTTAGGACAGACTTGTGCTAGCTGGGACTAGATTCTGAGTTACCACCACCATATTTTGTTTTTCTTATGGCCGCCATATTGGAATTTTACATAGTTAGATATAAAAAAAATCAAGGAATCCAAGGATTATAAAAACAAAAAATGCTAATGATAACTCAAAATATAGTAGCAAAGAATTTGGAGATAAAGATGTAGATTAATGTGTTTTTTTTAATTCCCTGGATAAACAAAGGTATAATAATTTTTGGTTTAACATTTTTTAATTTTTAGCACCACTGGCCTTTTCTCCAATTTTTAAATTGCATTTTAATTGGCTTGTAATTCCGCAACTTTTCTTTAATATAACCGACCTTGTAGCTCTTCAAATAACAAAAAAATCCTATACACAAAGGATACTTGGTGCACATGCTACAGTAAATGTGCGAATATGGTATATTTTATTTATGTGCGTAAATGTGGGTATTTATTTATACCACAAAGGTATACCACTGGCCTTTTCTCCAATTTTTAAATTGCATTTTAATTGGCTTGTAATTCCGCAACTTTTCTTTAATATAACCGACCTTGTAGCTCTTCAAATAACAAAAAAATCCTATACACAAAGGATACTTGGTGCACATGCTACAGTAAATGTGCGAATATGGTATATTTTATTTATGTGCGTAAATGTGGGTATTTATTTATACCACAAAGGTAGCAAAAATATATATAGATACAAAAAAAATAACTATATTTTTAAAAGTTCTTCGCTTAGTTTACCTGGTATTATAATATATATATCTGGTCCACTTGACACACTTGTCTAATAGTATTTTTAAAAGTTCTTCTCTTTGCGTTTACCGCGCCTTATATATGTGGTCCACTTACAATGTATTGTCCCTATGTATACCCGGCAGGTGAAATTACCGTAGACTTAAAAGAAATGGTGGTAAATACCTTAAGGAAGCAAAAATTATGACTACCATTTTCAGGCAGATTATGTTGCCCAAATCCAGTATATCCAAAATAATTTTACGTTAGAATAATAGAGGACATGTAGATAAAATGCCAATATTAGGATGGCCCAGAAAAACTACGTTTTGGTTATATCGGAGAATTAATAGTTAATTGCTTTACAAGTGTTGAAACGCCACTTTTTCAGGAGAGTGTTTAAGTTGCATTAGCACGAGCTTACAAATGTTTTTTTCACAAGTAAAACACAATGCGTTGTTTTAGTTACAGCGGACATCCAGCCAAGCATCCAGCTAAGAAGCCATTAGTTTAGGAAATTGTCATGCCAGATTTGGATTTGCACGACGACATTTGAACTGGACAGTGCAAGAGTGGACAAAAATATTATTTAGCGACGAAAGTCGCCCCAGTTTACAAAAAACAACATACATTTTATGGGGAGGTTTTTTGTTAACTGGGTACATTATACTTCATGGATGGTACTATGAATCGATTGGTGTACAGAAATGTTATGTTGCTTTACGCTTAGTGAAAGATCCAACAGGACAATAATCTGAAACACTCATCTCGCCTTGTTCAGAAGTGGTTTTCCGAAAACAAAGTCCAGGTTTTGAAGTAGCCGGCCCAATCACCGGACCTCAACCTCAAAGAGAACCTGAGGGAGGAGGTTGAACGTCCGATTCGTAACACAAACTTTTTAAACAAACAAAATTTAACGAGGTCTGGACGAATCTACCGATTACTACTACCCAAAATTTAATTTCATAGATGTTACGTCGCGACAAAACTTTTATGTCGCGTCGTTGTCAATAGGTTATAGCCAACAATGGATATCCTATTTATTATTAAGTTAATATTTTTATAATATTGTTTATCTACACGCGGTCTATAATTTAAACTTTATTGTTGTCAACATTTGATAAAGAAATACCTTGTTATGACCTAGGCCGATAAAAATTTATATGAGGCAAGTAATTAGTTCGATTTTTTCTCGCTAGGGGTATTATACAAAAAAGTTTATTATTGTTTTGACAAATTAATCCTTTTCTAATAAATTAACGTACTAAACTGGTTTAATTTATTTATAATAAGCACTAATTTGTTTGTTTTACTGTTAATGTTTAATATTTTTAATAAATTATTGTAAAATTAAATATGAATAATAAAACAAAAAGTGAGGTTAGCCAACCAAGAAAACGCACGATTCTTTTTCTACGATTTAAATTATCTTTAAGTTTTAATTTGCTTTAAGTTTTCAGTGAAATTAAATGTTAAACACAGCTTAAACATTCCAAATTACCTATTTTTTAAATAAAAATCCAAACAAATTGAAATTAGATACCTACCTATTTATTAAACAATTAATTGAATTCAATGTAATAGCAAAAATACATTTCTACTTAAATCATGTAGCTAGGTATTGTCAAACTATTACTGCTTCTAAAAGCAATAATAATTATTGTACATTTAATGTAATCTTTATCTAAAAAATAAATGAGATTCTAAAAAAGTGAGGTTAGGCCGCTTTGATGTTGAATTAAATTGACCTATATAAAGTGCTTTGAAGATAATATGTTGTATGTCATTCGGCCAAAAAGTGCCTTTTTGTGCTTCGCTCAATTGTAGGCCTCCGCTACGCGTCGGCCTTCAAACCTTGAGCTTAGCACAAAAAGCCTTACTTCTTAACCCAATGACATAAATAACTATTATTAGTTCTATAACCATCCATGGTGGGGTTTTAACCAATATTTGTTATTGTTTAGTCAAATAAAAAAATATTTTCCCAAAAGTTTTTTCGCGGAAAATTTGGCTTTATTTTATTAAGTAATATATTTAAAAACTTAAATGATAACCACAAATAATACAAAAATAAGAAAAAATATGATCGGAGGTTTAAAAGGACCAGGAAAAGACCTACATAATTAGTTTTTCTTTTAAATAGTTATAACCACAGACCATGTGGTCTGTGGTTATAACTATTATAGTAGTATACTTTACTTTTATTCGATAGTGTATTTCGATCCCTAAAAATTGATTAAATCTATAATCTTTAAAAGTAGAAGTTGTATAATCAAAAAGAATTCATAGAAATATATTTGTTAATGACTTTTTATGTTACGTCTCAACGTTTACGTTATTAAGCTTTAAAAAATATATAACAAACGGTGTACCTCTGTTAAAAATCTGAGCATTCAATTCACCTCTCCCATCACGGCTAGCTGTACGTTTGACATATTATGCGACCGCATACCAAATTAGATTAAAGCAACCTGGTTCTCACCTTAAGCACAACTAAATAATATAATAATTATATTATTAAGAGCTGAATCCAGGCAAATATTTAAATAATCAACAAGAGATTTTGACTTCATAACTTTATTGTTTAATTGATCTAGTTTACAAAAAGAATATATAAAATATTACATAATAAATTATTACTATAACATTGATACAAAATACTGAATACTCAATACAATTTTAATAGTTTTTATTTTTAAATATAAAACCAGGTGTATTTATAAACAGAGTCATTAATATATAAAAAATGTGCTATAACCTATATTTTCATGTCCTGCAGACTAAAGGACATAAAAAACAAATCAAAAATAAAAGTAAAATTTTCATTTGAAAAATAAATTTGCTGATAATAAAGCTCAAATTCATATAGTTTGTAAACCATATTAAGGTCCAAATAAAATTTTCATTTAAAAGATAATTTTGCTATTCAGAAACTTTATATTAATATTATCCAGCAGAGCTAAAATACTTCATAATATGAAGTATTCATATTATGAAGTCTATAGACCACACTTACCTAATCTTTACAAAAACAAAGTAAAGTTTATAGCGGATCGTAAAAAAATATCTAATCATAGGCTAAAATAAAAGCGGGCTTTAGATTAACTTTAATCTGATATGCAAGATTTTGTCCAAAGCTGGACCTAATTTTATTGTGGAGAATAACAAGCTTATCAGAGCATCCTCATTCTCACTAGTAAGATTACGTTGGCACATTATGCCAAGGCGTGGTTATCTTAAACACAATATACACAACAGGAAGATACATTACAAAGAAATTATTACTTAAATATGACTGGGGTATCTCTTAATGTTTATGTTGAACGCATAAAGAACTTTTTATAGTAGGTAAAATTTTACAATAGATTTAATATGACAGCTATTCACAAACATTATACCATTATACCATTTTATTTTAAATTCTGGTTATTAGATTGGTTAAGTATGTAAATTAAATTGAAGCAAGATTATCCAAAATGAACGTGAATGCCATCAACAAAATAAAATATAGTTGACAAAACAATATTATTAACACGTATTTGGCCAGGCCGAACCTCTCTTGATTTAGGGAAGTAGCCATTTCGTGATAGTCTGAAACTTAACACCTGGACTAAGCACCGATTACTAATCTTGTAGCTTCTTGCTTCTTCACGCAATCTCATTAATCTATCATCTGGGCGATTTTTCGGTTTCGGTGTCGAGCCGGTCGGGTATTTCTAAAGCGTGACGAAGATGGATATGTTCGTGTTACGTGGTCCAACACTATCGTTGACACAACGATATTTTTGTTTTCTTATGCAATAAACGAACACGGGACGGCATAATGCGATAAGTAGCTTTTTAAATGCAATAGCACTAGTTAACCAGCATGGAGTTTCCGTGAATTAATGACTTGATATGTTAAATAATAACGCCTACACAAAAAATATAGCTTAAGTTTATTCTAAGATCAATTGTAATGCTTTTTTATATATTGTAAATGCTCATATCTTGTTTACTGTCTACTTTTTAGTTTCAATTACTAATTCAAGATGGCGAACAGAAGTCAAGCACATCTAATGCAATTTATAATTTATGCAAGAGAAAATGTATTGTATTTTAATACAAATTAATATTTTGGAGAAGGTAATACAAAAAATAAATAGAGTTACATTAAATAAAAAATAACAATAAAATGTATTGAATGCATTCAATACATTTTATTGTTATTTTTCCATGGAATGGGTTAGTTGGATAGAAACACATTATTTCTACTACTACCTTTAAAACGCCCATTATCGTACATGTTTCCATGACACTAAGTGACCTTTTAAATACACATTGACAAGTTTGGCTTTATGGCGTTTTAGTCACGAGCTGAAGTTAGCAACAGGTTTTTAGCCACTGGCTGAAGTTAGCTTAAAGTTAGTTGACAGTTGTCAAATGTTATACAATCGTTAAAATAAAGTACCTTTCTTGTAAAATAATAAGTGTGAAAATTATTTTATTATCGAAATACAAAAATACTAAAGCATTAAATAGTTTCTCGACGCCAATATTTAAAAATTTTATATGAACATTGTACTAACCTTTTAATTTCGCCGGCAGTAAACTGGATATAACTTAAATTGGGGCTCGGACCGTGAAGTGCTCATAAAACATTTTCTTTACTTTTACTGTGAAAAACTGTTGTTTATCCATTTTTAAGGAATACATTTCGATTTAAAACCTTTAAAGTCTGTGTTTATAACACATAAAAATTTGACATTTGACGGTAAAACAGATTCCCTTATTGTTTTACACATAGCGCTCTATACAAATATTTTATTTAAATCATTTTACGATACTAAGTATTTGTCGTAGAAAAAGTATAGTATGCAACTTTTTTAGACACTCAATAATTTAAGCACTCGCTCTCAAGCTCGCTCGTGTCTAAAATGGCGTTTATCAAACTTACATAATATACTATTAAAGACTAGCGGTACCAGTTAAGATAACTGTTTTGTTGGCTGTAAAAAGTAATGTAAATAACATAAATAAATAAATAAAATATAAATAATAAAAGTGTTGTAAAATGTGGTGAAAAGTCTAGTGAAATAGTTCATAACAATTGTATTAATCTTAAAGACTATAAAGTGATAGTGTTAAACTCTATATACAGTGTGACCCATTTCTTTACGACTTACCCCTTTAAAATCTTTATTTATTGTGCGATTTTAACCGGTTTTAAACTGATTTTTGGAGCAAAAAACACCATAAAAGGGTCCTAAAATATACCATTTTTTCTAAAGGTGTTTAATTTTTAAGGCCGCCAGTAAGAGCGCAATATCGGACGATCCCCGCCTTTTAACTCAGCACCAGAAATTTATTTTTGTTTACTTTTTCCCAATGATAATACATAACAGCGTCTTTTGTAAACACAACAAATATAATAAATAGTTGTCCGATAGAGCAGAAACCTGGCGCTCTCATTGGGGGCTTTAAAAATTAAATTCCTCCTGCAATTTTGAGAATTCGAAAAAATGTAATTTACCTTTACCCTTTGGCCGCCAATTTTGTGATATCCTTCAAAATAAAAATAATGTTTTTTATATTAATATTAGAGATAGAAAATTAGTCGACGGTGGTCTAGTGGTTAGTGCTGCTGACTATAAGCCGGAGGTCGTGGGTTCGAATCCCACCAGGGGTATGACTGTTTATTTGTGTTTGTCCTATTGTGTATTAGTCCTTCGGAGGGGACTTTAAACCCGTGGTCCGTTTCTACCCCTAACCCGCACAAGCCATTCAGTTGGCTTATGGGACTTCTTAAGAAGTAAGGGTGGAACTAAAAGAGCACTTTTGTATATAGACGCGATATATATATATATAATATATAGTATATATTAGTATTTTAGGGGTCTAATATCAAATACCATCACATTTATTAAAATTGTCGTGATTATTTTTTAAAGCTTCTAAAAATTAATACAAAATTTCAAATTCATGTGTTTATATTTTAATTAATCGTTATTTTAGTGGAAATACTGTAGAATATTTTAAAAAAATATATGACATCTGTCAAAACCTAACAAAATTCTATTATAAACGTCAAAAAATAATCATTTATTATATCACGAGAACTATGAATTTAATCGGTTAAACTAGGCTCAGTAGTTTTTTGTTTGGTTTTTGTTGGAAAATGTTGAATTCAAAATTATTTATTTTTAATTATTTTACAACTTAGTGAGCATAGTTTGACAGATTAAATTTATAGGTTGAGTGATATACGTCTAGATTATTTCTCGAATTAAAGGAAACTATTTGACAATTCATAAAATCTGACGTATGTGTCAAAATTTATAAATATTTTTTTAAAGAAAATTCCAAAATTTAAGGTATGTAATAAGTAATAATTGATATTTCGTAAACTAGAACTATTGTTTTTTAAAAAATGTTTGTTAAAACTTGTAAATAACACCATAAAATCGTAAACAAAAATCCAATATGGAGGCTAAAATTTAATCGCTGTTAAAAAGTTCTAGTGATTTAATCGCTTATTTAAACGAAATTTATTCGATAATTCAAGGCTTTTGATTGGTTTATATTATAATGAGGTAAATAATCTTTTAAATACCACTCAAGAATTGAATAAATTCTTCAACTTGTTGTCATTAGGCAATAGCCAATTGCTAGACAACAAGTTTTCGAAATATCTGTCAAATAATTTATTCTAACTCCTTTTTGTCAAGAAAATATTTAAATTGAGTATTTTTAATTTCTAAAAATGTTACTCAAATGGAGTTTAATATTAGTTTATATATATATATATATATATATATATTGTTTTATGAAAAAGCTCATTTAATGGTGTGTTTATAAAATTAAAAAAGACCAGCAGACATATTTCTGTTAGACTTACAATAAATGCTAGAACTGTTAAAGTGCTCAGGGGTGATGCATTAATGAGATTTTTTCATTTGAAACACGATAAAAGCTTTCAGTTGCATTACGCATATCCCATTTAATAGTCACGACTTTTAAGATAAAGCACAGCACAAGTCACTTGTGTTAAAAAATTCTTACGATATTTTTGCCTTAAGCGATGGCAATGCAATTTCATCAAATTTTTCCTTTGATGCATATTTCTAAAGATTTTGAATGTGCATTTTAAATAAAAATGAACTTCTCCATTAGGATATACAGGATAGCTAATTATATAGTGCGACCCCAGCGAGAGGTAAACCACTATAAAATCAAAGAAACAACTTTCAGCGTTATATAGCCTTGTAAACAACTTTTCTCAATATCCTTTGGTCATATCGGCAACATATTTCTAAAAACTAAAATTATGTTAAAAATTAGTCTCTAACCTAGCATGCAGGGCTGAACCCCAAAAAATGAAAATTTATATTGAGAATTTTTAACCTTTTTCAAGAGTTGTTCCACCTATTTGAATTCTAAATAACTTTTTGACGTATGTTTACCAAACCGCTACTATCTTGAATAAAAAATCATAGTTGGTCCAGGATTTTTAATTTTAATGTTTGGACCTAGATAGTGATTCTAAACAACTTTTCTCAATATCCTTTGGTCATATCGGCAACATATTACTCTAGAGATTTCTAAAAACTAAAATTATGTTAAAAATAATTTTGCAAATACACAATTATTAGTCTCTAACCAAGCAGGGCTGAACCTAAAAAAATTTAAATTTAAATTGAGAATTTTTAACCTTTATCAATATTATAGAACCATGAAAACTATAAATACAAACAAAATAAATATAATTATGCGCAAATACTGTTAATTAGCTTACAAGTAAGCCTATTTTTTAATTATAATAATTATGTTATGATGTTTTATTTAAATTAATACCAATATTTATTTGAAAAAAAAAATAAATTGAGCCTATACCTCAAATAGCTCAGTTAACTGCAAATACAAAGGATAATCCAATATTGACAAATCAATTTTAAACAAATTACGTCTCTCTATATAAATGTAAATTATTTGTAAAATTGTTACATGTTGTTTAATTCGAGTTAAATATGAAAAGTTTTCATTTTTAACTCGAATTATTGAAAACTAAGAAACTAGCTTGGACTACACTAAATAATAATAATAATAAATGCTTATATTTGCAAATACACAATACTATAACTATAAACACTATGTATTGTGTATGAACAAATATATATAACAGTCTGTTAAAGGCAAAGCCCAGACTACAATTAAACAACCATACCCTAAGTATTAGTTACAAGGCATATTTAAAACAAAATTAAAGCCTCCATATTTTATTATTCTTGTATAATAAAGGTGTGTAATTTTAAAACGTAGTTTGAAACTATCTTTAAAAGTTTGCCTTATCTTAATTAACAGTTGTGCAAACTGCATTTAAAGTTATTGCAAAGGAAGAATCGTCCAAAAGCGTTTTACCTTATCAGTGATTTATTTTGCTACGTTAAATTAATTAAATAAATTGCCATTTGTGGCTGAAAAAGTCAGTATGGTTGACATTTCTCATATATTTAAAATATTCCTTTTTATTTTAAGGTGCAGTATTGCTTACAAAAGTAAAACAAATTTTATCATTTTATTCAAATAGAGCAGTGGTAAGTATTGCCATCTCAGAAATAATTTTGTTAGTTAGTTTCATAAAGAATTATTTATGAGTTGCATAAACAGGCACAATGCAATTATTGTCGCAGATGTAAAATTCAAATGGTCCCATGTTTATGTAGATTCTTATTGTTTGTTCAGACCAATCCTGGGTGACTATTATTTTGCAAACATATATTATACAACATTTGTTTGGAAAATCCTCAACGTTTATTTTTTGGCGTCCAAATATTCAAAGAAATTTTACAACAACTTACTGATAATATTCTATTAAAGCGCATTTATTATAATTCCACGAGTTTTACGAAGAACGAGTGTAATTTGTACAAGAAGCTTGAATGAAAATTATTTGGTTTATTTTTAACCCAGTACTCAATTTAAAAAAAATAGACCAAACCGCCGCACTGTGGTTCGTAAGGCATGAAAAGTCTGCCAAAATAGAATTACACGTACGAATTAATTGAAATTTTCTTTACATATGTATTGAAGTATGGCAAGATTGAAATTTAAAAAAATTATAAATATAAATTTTAAGACCTAAAGTTTCCCAAAATATATCTAAAAAGTCAAATCAGATCATAAATTTAAAAAAAGTTTAAATATTAAGATGTATTTTTTTTCAAATTATGTAAAAAGTTCTGGCCAAAAAATTCTAGCCTTGTTAATGCTATAGTTATATGTGGCACATCTTTGTTATCCATATTTTCGTAGTTATTAAAAGTAATCTCTGGATTATCGTTCATCGTATACTGTTTAGCAAGATTAATTAATGCTTTTTTAAAACTAGCTTACTATATACATACATGTTTACCTTAATTATGTAAGTATACCTAAAGAATTGTTCTTAAATACTTCCTTTAATTTGCATCAGGTAAATTTTGTAAAAATCATCTTTCAATTTCAAATACAGGGTACATTTTCTTGCTTGCAAGATATTTATACCAATCGATAACTTAATTTTATCATCAAATTATATTAAACAAACAACATTTTTCATAATATAAAACAATATTTTACAAAAAAAATCGTTATTTTTTCTCACCAAACGAACGAAATTAATGAAATTAATTTAATGATCTAAATACAAGCTGTGATTTCTGCGATACATGAGAGCTCTTTTGTGTCCTAGTTTCATGCTTATAGCAAAAAAGCAAGAAAATATAGTAAAAAATGTTCTAAATAAGTGAAATGCCACAAAGGATTTTTTAAGTTGTCCGATGTGAGACCGTGTCCGGTGGTAAAAAAATGTTTACTCCCCGAAATTAAGGTTTATTTATACTAATTATTTAAATTAATTCCAGACGCTGATAAGCAGTATATCAAAAGCATGTTTTATGAATTTAAAGATAAGATGCATGAGAAAAAAAATTGAAGCTGGGGTAAAGAAAAAAAACTTTCTTCATTGTTTACTAAATATATTGAGTAAGAATAAAGTTGTGAAAGACATGCTTTTTTATTTAAAATTCGTTTAGATAGAACAAAATTTAAAATCAAATTCATTTTTATTTGTATTATTGTTCTATCTCTATATTTTATATTTTATTTTTGTTTATTATTCTTTTATGAAAAGTATAAATGAGAAAAACTTCACATAATAATATAAAACAATCTAAAAAAGTCAATAAATTATATTTTGACCAAATAAAGCCAACTAAAATTGATTTTTATATGGTCAATTTTTTAAACGCTCTTCCTGAAAATTTATTGTTTATGTAGATAGAATATTATAATTTTCGCCTCGCGATATATAGCTTTGTTGTAAATCAAACTCGAGATGTTCAGAGAGCAAACTGGAAATTTCCAGAGAGCAAATTATTGCTTTTATGTCTCAGAATAGCACGTATAAATTATATACGGCATATCTATAGAAATCAATTAACTAATTCTTATATGTATAAAAATCTTTAAATTAAATATTAAAACATTGTTTTCTTATGAGCAGGATTCCATAGAGATTATATTAATTAGTGGCTTAGACTTATTCCACTTTAGGAGACTCAATCTCCAACATACTCCCTAGCAATTGCGAAGTCAATTAATGCAAAAAGATGAGTAGATATCAATTCACATTAAATTTTGGTCAAAGCAACTTAATAAAGATCTTTTCAATGTAGGATTCGAAGGATCAAGAATAAGAACAGCAAACAGTTTTGTTGGAGTCTCAGCCTGAGACTCTCGTTTATAATTCCCTTTTAGTTAAAAGTAATTGTTTTAAGCGCAGTATGGCCGTCATTTTAAAATCATCCATTCTGAGCCATCAGTTATCATTGTCAAATATGTTTTGCCATTAACAGTAGTTGTATCTTGTTGCTTGTTTTGAATTTTTTTTTTAAATTTTTATCATAAATCGGCCAGTACGTTGATGGACTGGCTTTATCTGATTCCTTACTGGTCCAATCGATTTATATTTAGTTATTAAACGTCAAACTGTTCTCTCTGTTGGACGATTAACACGACCGTAACTACTCTCTTAAAATGAAATAGTCAAAATTCTACTATTTGAATTAGTACCAGCATTGTTTACTAATTAAAAAGTAGTTTTTACTTTTAAATAGTTATTTTTTACTATTAAAATAGTTAATGTTTGACTAATTTAAGAAAGTCAGCATCTTTGACTGTTTCTGACAGTGAAAAGTAACTAATTTCTTTAATCGTTTGCGGTCAACAATAAATTATTGTTAGAGTTAAATGCATATAGGCTGAGCCAGTGGCGTAGCTAGGCGTAGGCGAAGTGGGCCCTCGCCCACGGCCTCGCACTTAAAGGGGCCTCGCGAGGCCTCTTGAAATGCGATGCCATCAGACTTCAAATCCCCGTTTATTTTTAAATTAAATAAAAACCTAAAAAATATGTAAATTTAAGATCCTTATATACTAATAATTAATCAATTTTAATCGATTACAATCACAGAAATAGTGATTACAATGGATATTTTAATACGCCACCTATTAGGACTCTAAACAAATACCAAGTTGTGGCCTACAACTTGTAAGTAATGTAGATATCTGTCATTTAATTTGCTGTATGTGTTTTAGAACATTTATGATTGTTCCTTAATTATTATTTAAGTTTAGTTATGTAAGTAAAGTAGAATTAAACAGTTAATCGAATAGTGTGTGCATCATTTGCCAAATAAAAGGGCCACATTTGTTTGGTTTAATAATTTGTCCCGCTTTTCATAAATCCAATCTGTTATTAATAATGCGATTTTCTTTAAATTTGGGTGGTGATTGTATGCTGAAGAAATGAAATATTTGCCATAGTAAGTTTTTTTATTTATCATTGGCGTACGGTTTTAGGGGGTCGATTTTTCGGCAAAAGCTTTATATCCTAGGATATTAGGGCTTAATTATTTTAGATAAATTTTTTAATCCTATATAGATTGAGCATCCCCAAAAACCCCTTAATCCATATTCTTAAAATCTTAAAGAAATTTTATTTGCTGAATATGATTAAAAAAGTTTTAACCCCCTAACACCGTACGCCAATTGATTAATGATAAATAAAAAATTTTACTATGGAAAATATTAAGTGTCTCCAACATACAATCACCACCCAAATTTAAAGAAAATCGCATTATTAATAAGTTATTAATAATAACTGAGATATAAGGGTGGATTTATGAAAAGCGCGACACACTGTATACAGGGTGTTTCAGAATAAGATGCTGAACCTTAAGGGTGTGAATCCTTAGTTGATTTTAAGAAAAAAGTTCAAATAAACCTATGACCTAAACCTCTTAATTTTTAAGTTAGGGTGTTAAAGTTTTAAGAAAGAAATCGGTTTTTTATCATAACTTTAATAACTTCCTAGATATTTTTATAAAATTTGGCACACGTCTTCTAATCATTAACAGTAAGTTTTTGATTTAGAAGATTTTTTATTTTTTTTACCAGTGGCGTCCGTACAGGATGTGGTCTAGATATATTTGGAAAAATATTATGCACGCCACTGCTATTTTTCAAAATAAAAATTATTTTTTAAATCCACATTTATTTTAGGGCAAATTTGATTTCTTGGCCATTTTTCGTACGACTAACGGTTTTCGCATTAAATGCTTTGTATTTTTTTCATCGGGGGCCTCGCTGATGCGACTTCACCCACGTCTATATTAGTCCACGCTACGCCACTGATAGGCTCCATGGTTAAATGGCCCATAAAAACAACCAAAGATGCAAAAAGTTTAGCTCAAAACATTAACACAAAAAGATATTCAACTTTAAGATATTATTAACATTTATAGACAAATAAAATTAATTTTTATAAAAGTGACTTTAGCTCATCGGTGAAACCTCCGCTTGACAAGCTTCACCATTCATATTCCGTCAATTTTTCAAGACTTCCTCTCTCTACCCGGATTAAGCTGGCCCCATATTCGCTCTGCGAGAAAAGGCCAGATAAGCTCCATGACCATTAATATAATATAACCCTATAGGGTGGCGCAAAAAAACCGACGATTTTTGAAATTTAAAAAAATTTGGAGCGACCTCTAAAAAATTTTTTTTGAGCTGTCCTTTGGAGAGGCCTCTTAAAACATCAAAAACTAACATTTTTTCACTCGAGACTCAAAAAAAAAATAGTCGGTTTTTTTGCGCCACCCTAATGACCATCAAAAAGAGCTTCGTACAAGGGACTAAGACCATCGGGAGACTGCGCTGCTACCACCCGTACCGCGCATCTCCACCGCGGGGAGGCTTAAGAGGTGGAACCACACTTCCACGCGCCTCTTTACAGCCAACTCTTTTTATTTTATTGTAATTATTTAATTGAGAAATAAATTGATTT
Source organism: Brassicogethes aeneus (assembly GCA_921294245.1). Lineage (NCBI taxonomy): Eukaryota > Metazoa > Arthropoda > Insecta > Coleoptera > Nitidulidae > Brassicogethes > Brassicogethes aeneus. Next base: position 50,682,458 of record OV121132.1, on the reverse strand, counting down.
TGATTTTTGACAATTGAAAAACTCGAGTTCAAACCCCGGCTGGGTCACATAACTTTTTTTAATTTTAACCTACTATTTTGACTATTTCATTTTAAGAGAGTAAATATATTTGTAGCCTATAAATATAGCAGTAGGAGCTGTGAATGTATCGGATTTTGATTAAAAAAAAATATGTACGCGTTATAGAATAGTAGAATTCTACGTGATAGTTTGGGAGAACTGACAGTTAACATATGCAAACAATTATCGTAATAGCAAATAAGATGGCCACCCCGTGCAATATTGTTTTTAAAAAAAGAAAGATATCTTAAATATAAAACAATGCATATTTTTATGTCATATCAATATATTATTTATTTTATTATGGAGGTCTCACTGGAGGACCAACATTTAATTTATTGTAATGAAATATTTTTGTTTGTTGGATAAGATTAATTTTTTAAAACCAGTCATTGAATCTCGGTGTATCCAAAACTTTTGTATGGCGGATCAACTTTCGCCTCGACTTAATTAGCAAGCATATAACTAAAAATACGAGCCTGTTACGTCCACGCGTTACTACAATAAATTATAAATGCACTCTCTGTGGAGCTCGACGCCTTTTTTCTTTTTTCACGGGTCTCAAAATTTATTATGCAGAAGTCCTCTTTTTACATATGACCATATTTATAATAAAGATTACAATCTGGCTGGCCCCCGGTTCCCGATATTTATATTCCCTTCAGCCAATGTTAATAGCTCCAAGTGCCAATTACATAAAACAAATTGTGAACTTTTAAGGCGGCTTTCTTTTTTTGCTTTTATTAACTTTTAAGTAGGTAAAAATAAAAATCTTAGGTATTGGTATTAATGTTTTTCTTTATAATGAATCATATAAAATTGCATTTTGTAATATTATGTTAAGTTCTTTTGAATAGATTATATAAACAATTAAATTTCTAGAACTTTTTGATTTTGTTTAAATGGTTTTGGTAACATTATAAATTTTAGTAGCATATTTTCATTTCTAATTTTTGTTTTCCTTTTTAGCATTGTAAAATTGAAATATTGCAATACACAAGGTGATACTAAATATTTCTCCAAACTTCACGAATAAAACTGTTATTAAAAGTTCCTATGGAAATATAAAAAAGCTCTTCAATTATTCTTAAAAATGTATCGACAAAATTTGTTTCTTATCATTATGAAAGTCATTTCATTTTTTTTTCAGCCAAGTACCCGAAACCTATGAGCTTTGCCTATAATCCAGCGTTATTTATTTGTCTTACGTCAGTATTAAATACTGATTTTTTTATTTAACTGTAAAGCCAGGTGTTAAATTTTAGAAACTTTTAGGTTGGAATTTTCCCGGCGAAACGTTTTCAGTCCAGGTGTATACTACACGGTGTATACATCATAGTTAGACTGGTATACACTGTATACAAATATAGTTAAGCACGTAGTACAGGATGCAATTCCAAGTGCAATACACAAGCCTATATGCATTTAACTCAAACAATAATTTGTTGTTTGCCGCAAACGATTAAAGATATTAGTTACTTTTAACTCTCAGAAATATTCAAAGATGGTGACTTATCCTAAATTAGTCAAACCTTAACTATTTAAGTAGTTCAAAATAACTATTTAAAAGTGAAAAAAACTATTTTATTAGTAAAAATTCTGGTACTAATTCAAATAGCATATATATATTTCATTTTAAGAGAGTAAATTATAATTTGTGCAATCAGATGCTAGTTCACGTAATATCTTGAATAGAAGGAAACATTAAATTATAAATAAATTCTTACAATATACTATATTCGTATAATATATTATATATATTTTTTAAATTAAACCCTTTAACCAAGAATCATTGAAAATGTAGCTATAAAATAAGCTAAAAAAATTAAAATACATCCAAATACATACAAAGTCATGTTAAAAAAAACAATTTTTTAACCAAAATTCTGAAATTTAGTGCTGTTACATGCAAATTTCTTGTCTAATTTTAAGGAATTCCTTTAAATTTTTCCAAATTTTATATGATTGAGTTAAATTTTGAATACTACAAAGTACGTACAAATTCAGTAAATTTTAATAAAATTAAACAAAATTGTTTGTTTATCAGCATTTACTTCTATTTCTGTGTTTTGTTTTAACATTCAACCCACAGTTACTGTACCAACCCCTTTCGCCAGTCCTGTTGGAAAGGACACATAGATTATGTTAAACAATCATAAATGTACATTTAGATTATAATATTTATGTGGCATAAATACAAACAGAGACGAGAGTCGATTTTATTCGAAAAATAGATTGCATATAGGTGAAATTATTGTTAATAAAACTATTTCTAAAACCGAGTATACTTAATTATAGCGCAGTGTTTCTTGTGTTAACATTATTTCAGTACAAACGGCCAGTCATGACATTAAATACGAAACACAAGTAAAAATTTGCAGAAATCAATTTATTGTTATAAATAGACTTGTACAGTTCTGAACCTTTAGGTGAATTAGGTGTGGTGCCTTGTTCTTTGCAAGAGGATCTTTACTATTATTTTAACGCCTACGGTAGGAATACGAATATTGTTTTAATATCTGAAATGTATTGAAATTGCTTGATGCTCTTAATTTTTAACCTTTGCAATTATGAGTGTGAAATGTTTCATTGTCTACAAACGATATTAAAAGGAAATTAAAATAAGCCCTTTTTACTTTAACTTTCTTAAAAACATCCAATCTATAACTATTATTTTTAAACTTTTTGAATTATTTAAAATATTTATTTTAAAAATAATACCAAAGTAAATGTACTAAATTATTTAGTACATTTAATTTTGTATTATTTTTATCATATTATATTAAACATAATTAAATTTAAGCTTTTTTACTTCTTAATAAAAACAATCAAAACTCGACGTTCTTTACTAAGCGTGACTTTGTTACAAGAACCTAATGAGGTACAAACTATCCTGCGGTAGATTGAATCTTCTGCAAAGGACGTGTCAGGAATTCCACACTGCTTTTACAGAAATTTGGACAGATTTACTTTTATTTTAAAATCAAACCATAAAACCGAATTACAGTGTTTTATTGTTAAGCTAAATTAACAAAATTAAATTAGGAACGATCCTCAGGTTTTACCTTATTAACATTATAATCATTAATTTTATTATTTTAAGATTTAATATATTTGGGTAAGTTAACTGTGGATATAATTAAGCAAGTAAGAATAGCTATTTATAGAAATAATTTATTTTATCAAGCTAACTAAACGTAGGTATAAATAAATACTTATCTTTTAATTTAAATAATATTTACTTTGGTTTGCTAATTTTAGATGAATCTATATTATATATTCTGGGAACCTTTTAGTGTAAATAATTATTTTTAGTTTTATATTTTTTCGCATCGAAACGTTTTCGAATTCAAATTCTTTATTATCAACTTTGTTCCACTTGGAAAACTATATTTTACTATTTCTTAGTATTAGAAATTATACTAATTAATTATTTTTAAATGATTTGAAGTATGAAGAACTGATATAACTTCATTTGGCTCACACAATTTATAGTCGGCTTTAATTAAAACTTAAACGTGACAAATTGGTACCATAAAGATACCGCATTTGAAACTGAAATGAAATTCAAAAATCTTTATTTCTCATTTTGAATTTAATGGTTGTTCAATAATTTTTCCCGGTAGGTGTTCGCACTTTAGCACAGCTTGTTTCCTATAAATCAGATTTGTCATGACTTTCACGATCAATTTTTTTTTAAATGTAAAATATGGATACATTAATTATTTTTAATATCAGATTTATTATAATAATAATAAAACTATCAGATTTATTATAATATTAGAACTAATTTATTGTTAAATCCTTATTGGCGAATTAACATTTAGCTCTCCGGCAACAACAGTGTAACATCTCAAAAATCGAGTTACAAATTTTCGCAAATTGGCAAAGCTACTCTCTTAAAATGAATTAGTCAAAAATGACTAATTATTTATTATATTTGACTAATTGTCACTAATAATTAGTCAAATTCTATAACACGAAAGTCAAATTAGTAGATTTAAATTTAAAAAAGTTTTGACCCAGCCGGGGCTTGAACTTGGGTCTGTCGCTTATCAAGTGGATTTCTAACCGCTGCGCCACTGCTACTTTTATAAAAATAAGTTATATTTATCTATAAATATTGTTAATAATATTTTAAAGTTGAATTTCTTTTTGGTGTTGCTGTTTTGAGCTAAACTTTTTACATCTTTGTTTTTATAGGCTATTTAACCATAGAGCCTTTATGCATTTAACTCTAACAATAATTTGTTGTTGGTCGCAGGAATTAAAAACGATTAAGAAATTAATTACTTCTACTTAAACACATTCAAAGATATTGACTTATCTTAAATTATTCAAACTATTAAAGTATTAAAAAATAACTATTTAAAAGTGAAAACGACTATTTTATTAGTAAACAATGCTGGTACTAATTCAAATAGTAGAATTTTTACCATTTCATTTTGAAAGAGTATGGCATTTTTGGAATTAGAACGTGTGAATTACTTAAAAATAGCTAATTTTGTCGCCGGAAAGCGATATGGTTAAAACACAATTAAAGTTATGAAGTATAAATTTACAAAAAACATTAAATAGGCTATAAATTAATTAAAAAAAGATTTGTTCAGACTTTTTCTTTAAATAATATTTAAATAGAACTGTTGCACGTCGGTCTTTTCGACCAACAAATATTTAGTTCTGGTCTCTCTGGTAGATGAGTTTCTATGCGCACACCACCTTAGTACCTTCTTAATTTACAGCTTACAAAAATTTAAAAAAATATATAATATTATAATGAAAATAACTTTTGTTTTTGTTGAAAGGGAATAAATGCATATTATTTTTATAATCAGCCGGGGTTCTGAAGACAAAATCCATTTTAAAATTGTAATAAATTGTGAGTGTGTCAGAAAAATTAGGTTATATTTATCGATATTTTTAATTCTTACCAAACTCAAATATAAGTTGGGTACTCGACAAATTACCAATAATCAAGGGAGCATTTATAAAGACCTAAACATTCAATGCCAAAAAGTTTTGAACTTCTTGTAGAATAGAGGTGGCAAGTTTGATTCCGATTCGTTCAAAAAGAAAGAAAAGAATCAATTCATCCTGTAACCAAATCAAGTTTATATTGTAACACGCACTAACAAACTAAACGATTTATTTTATAACCCTATTACGCTTAAAACACTAATAAACTATAAAACTAACTAATCACTAACTACTAATTATTTATATATCACTACTGTACAATAGTCTATTTATTTGCACGTATATTTAATTCAAGCGAGCTCCACACCGCTCTTGATCGCTCGAGCGCTGACTCATCGGCGATGACTCCTCGGCGATGAGTCATCATTCCGAGATCCAGAGCGGTACCCGTCACATTGCCTCCTTCTTAAAACATTTTTGTCCCGAAAAGTCTGAAGCCTGACATGGTCCTCAGCTCCATGGCGATATTTGCATGAGGATCCAAACTTGCATTATGACGGTTGTTCTTTTGGGGTTGTGGCAACAGACAAGAATGTGTATGCCACTAAAAATCTGAAGATAACTTCCAACATACTTCTAATTATTCTCCAGTGAATGGAGTCCAGTCTAAACCGTCAAGTCCACAAGCAATCTTCGGTATCGCCAGGTTCATGATGTCCTTGGAGGGTATCCCTCAATAGAACAGATCTTTTTGTTCTTCTAGAGTGACACCATACCGAGCTTTTTTACCGCTCGAATTTAAATAAATACATGAAGTTTCCAGCTTAAGGCGCCAATGGGTCGAAATGGATCAATTTCGGCCTTTTTCTTAGTTGTTTCCTGATCCTGTAGATGATGCCATTTATTCGATCCATGACTTCGTATGGTCCTTCCCAAGAAGTCTGCAGGTTAAAATTCTCCATTCTCCGCCTTGATATCGTATGCCTCTTTAATTCTATCACTGGCACTGTGGATGTTTAAACGAAATCGGCTGTAAATGTCGCTCATTTTCTTACGTAAATTTCTGACGTAATGTTCTCCAGCAATATTTTCCCCTGGTAGGCAACGAAACCTCAGGTCACGAAGCTCACGTTCCATAACAATGCTAGCGGGTGTCTGGCCGGTTGTATCGTGGATAGAAAAACGGTTTGCCAACAGGAACAGATAGAGGGAGCGGTCTCGGTCTCTTTGGTGATCAGAGACTACCTTCGACAGGTACCGGTTTATCGTTCGATTCATTCATTCCAACATTCCATCAGACTGCGGATGTAATGCGGTCGTCCTCGTCTTTCGAATGTCAAGAATCTTACAGACATTCTGGAACAATATAGATTTAAAGTTCCTGCCTTGGTCTGAATGCATCTCCATTGGTCTACAGTGGCAGCTTCCTGGTTTGGCAAGAGTACACTTCCGCCCACTTCAAATACAAATGCTTCTACACGTATTTTGTTTATTAATGTAAGTTTTAAAATTTTAGTAGTTCTGATGTTATTGCACCGGATAAGCAATATGTTAATTTACACGTAAGCAAAATGAAAAACTAATTGAATAGTTTTACAATACCGTTGATTTACTTAACTTTACAACATTACCGGTCTTCTCAAACGATTTAAGAGTGAAAGAATCAATGACCAAATCATTAATTCGGTGGAACTTAAATTGTTTGATAAGTCATCTGTTCCCGAACCAGAAAGTGAATCAGTTGCGAACGAATCTTTATGAACGATTAATTTTAAAGTAATGAATTACAAGAATTGATTCACTAAAAAGAATCGAACTTCTCACCTCTATTGTAGAAGGCAGTATATGAAAAAAGCTTGGATTTAACATCACAAATTTAATGTGCCGAATTTTAATATGGTATTTTTAAACATTGAGAGAGCTTCCACTGTATAGCCTAAAAGTCGCCTAATGGTGCCCAACGAATATTATATAATATATAAAATATATATTATGGATAATTCTTAAGATGGCGGACGATGAACAACCTTCTTCAGAGCAAAGCAAGAAAAATGATTTAAATTCAAACTTGTGTTTATAAACAGTGAGGGAATAAAAACGAAGTAGATACTTATAAAGGGTGTATCAATTGATAAGAGCGCAAGATTTGAATTTCGCCTCAGTTTGGCAACCATGATGTCACATGATTAATGACATGACAGATTAATAGGAGACAGATGGAAGTTAGTAAATATAGAGCATTACACGATAGAACAACCCGTTCTGATTGTTAAACACTATTATCAAAATGATGAAAGTTTGATTGCCACGATTCGTAAAGGGCGTCCAATATTTTTTCGAAATAATTTTCCTAATTTATCTACTGTGAAAAGAATAATCGAAAAATTTGAAAGCACTGCTTCGGTTAGTGATGTGAAATACACGACACGAGCTCGTTCAGAACAAAATGTCGCAGCAGTTCGCAAGAGTGTGGCCGAGAGTCCAGAGACGTCGATTTGCCATCGTGCACAAGAATTGGACATTACAAAAGCCACTCTTCGGCGAATTCTTACTTAAGATTTGCATCTTCATGCCTACAAAGTCCAATTGACTCAACAACTCCAGCCAAAAGACCATGAACAGCGAAGAGAGTTCACCAATTGGATCCTTGAGCAGCAAGAAGTGAATGCCGATTTTGCGGACAAAATCATTTTCAGTGATGAGGCCCATTTTCACCACCCTTGGACTTTTGGCTGTGGGGTTATTTGAAGTCACAAGTTTATGCCAACAAGCCCGCCACCATCAAAGTCTTAAAAGCAGAATTTAGACGCTCTATCAACGAAATACCGCCACATGTATTCAATAATGTTATTGCAAATTTTGCCAAAAGAATACGCTTGTGTCAGTTAAGCCGTGGTGGCCATTTACCAGATGTGTTATTTTATACATAATTTCCAAATGTGTACTTTATAAATCAATAAATATTTTAATGCTTTAATACTTAAAACCATGTTTTACTAAACTTTGAAATCTTGCGCTCTTATTGATACACCCTTTACTTGAAATATTAGCATTTTCTACATATTTTATACTTCAAAACTAAGAAGGAACAATTTAATGTACCGACTTCTCACAGTAGATACTTTGATTTAAAGAAGAAATTATAGTATTTGGTTGACGTTAGCGAAGTTGGTATAATAGCAGCTTTACTACTAGGCTACAGTTACTTTTGTTTGACTTGATTTATGGAATCAGCAGGAGAACAATATATAATGCAAGACGACACTACACTATGATATTTTGTATCATAACATATTTCTGTAACTTAAAATCAGGTATAACTTTTAGATTAATTTTTAATGCCTTTAATAAGGAAAACTTATCTTACCTAGCTACCCAGTAAGCACCAAACACTCGGCAAACAATCGGCCTTCGCTCGGCATAGGCGGTTGACCGGCGGTGCGGCTTGCCCCAGCCGGCCCGCTTACGGCCCGCGTTATGTTACCCCGGTACCGTTTAGCCTTAACATGCAGAAGCGCTCAAGGATTAAGCACTTACCGTTTTGTAGTTCCCTTTCCTCGCCATACACATTTTATAATAATATTAATAATAATGGTAATCATCTTTATTTCAGCAAAGGTAAGTAATACTACAAATGTATAAAATTTACATTTAAGAAATATGTGTCATCATAAAGGAAATAAATTTAAACAACTAACAAATATTCATTTAAACAATATTGTTCAGACTCCCACAAAAAATCTTAAAACTCTTGCAAGACCTTAGGGCCTTTATATTACTGGGAAAATTATTAAACAGTTTAATACACATATATAAAACATAAAAAAAGATACATAATATATTATATTATATTATATTATATTATATTATATTATATTATATTATATTATATTATATTATATTATATTATATTATATTATATTATATTATATTATATTATATTATATTATATTATAATCACATGAACGAGTATAACAATAATTTACTTTTTTCGAACAAACTGATGTTTTTTACAAAATACATTAAACATTGATAAATATAGACGCAACTAAATGTAAGTATTTTCAGTTGTCTAAATTTACCTCTACATGAGGTTATTGAAGATAAGCCCAGCATTCTTCTAAATGTTATTTTTTGAATAATGAACACATTTTTAATATCACTGCTGAAAAAAATGTACCAAAACTCAAAATTGAGTTAAAATTTGCATGGTGTAAAGTATTTAGAGTGTCGAGGTTAACATATTGATATAAAACTATTAAACTATATAAGACTTTAATCAACTTAAATTTTTATTTATATAGACACCCCCTGTGGCACCGGGGACACTAAAGTAGAATTGGCCCACAGTAATACCTGCTTGTCGTAAAAGGCGACTAAAAGGTAACCCCTGGCGTCGGGATATGGCGACCCCATCGCCCAGGAACTTGTTCCTGCAGGTAGCCAACCTGATTGACGCATGCGCTCACACACGCTCTACACCAATACCTGGCATGGACGGAAGGCTTCCCCTCTCTCCTGGGGCTAACGCTACGCGACCCCGTATCGAGGTCGAGTTGGTTCGGTAGCGGTGAAATAAAGCGGGACCGCACACCCGTGCCGCCGAGTAGTACAGGGGCCCACCCTTACCTAGCTAGTACCAGGGGGCTGCCCTATCAATCGGTGTATAATCTCGTTACATGTAGTAGTTCCAGGTAGCGCCTGGGTGAGGGCCTGCTGCATGTTCCGGGGGGCTTCACTTTTTGAAAGCGGCCGACAACCTTCCTCACCGGGATCCACGTTGTGTTATGTTGGCCCTAGGAGAAGTTTTGGGAGGCCCAAAGTCCAAAGATATCTGCCCAAATAAGTGTGTGCGCGTGTGTGTTGGTCAGGAAAACAAAACAAAAACCAACTATGGAAGGAGACAAAAAAACAGAAGTAAGTAACGTGCAAAAAGAACGCACACCGGAGCCCCTCAGCTCCACAGTGGTGACAAGCGAGTCGTCACCACTGACAGTAGAAGAGGTAGATCTTCTCAACTCTCCTGCTGGATCACCAGAGCCGGCCAAAGCCACTGCTCTGGAGATCAAAGCCCAAAGGAGGAAGGAGAGGACTAGAGAGAAAAATAAGAGAAAGAGAATTAAGGAAAAGGAGGCTAAAAAGGAACTGAAGAGGCTACAGGAGGACCATCGTTCTCTAGTAGTATCTGACGTTCCTCAACAGGCAACCGGATCCGAGATGGCTGACCCCCAACCAAGCTGCTCAAGCCAGGTAAGGGTAAAGCCAAATCGAATTGGGGAACCTGGCAAGCTTCCAAGAGGTCCGAAAAGGAGGGAATACCTGAGAAAGGGTAAAAACGTCCCCCCATTACCATCGGCGCCGGCTAATGCAAGGAGGCAGGAAACGGGGGCTCAAACAAGAGCCCCTGGTCCAGCTTCCAGCAAAAGGCAGAGGGCGGATAAGGGGACACCTCCGGAATATAATAAAAAGAGGGCAAGGCCCTTATCTGATGCTAGGCGGTATGTCTCCCCCTTAAAGAGAGACATTGCCGAGGCGTCGGAGAGGGGACCGAAAAGTAGAGAAAAGGTAGAAGCTCGACAGGAGGCTACTAGTCGACCAACAATCGACAAAAGTCTTCAAGTGGTCATCTTGTCGAACAGGATTGGAGGTACTGTTCTGCCAAATGAAAGCGAACGCATCAGGGCAAGCCTGATCAGTGAAATGAGGCGAGCTATGGAGGATTCCACTAAGGGATCCTCCCGCTTGGAACTCAAATTCATCAAGTCGGGCCTTGTCGACCCGGGCTGGTACTTGGTATCGGCTAGGGACGACACCTCGATGCGTTGGCTGCTGGAGAGCTGGTCTTCTCTGACTGTTGAGGGGGTGGTTTTCACTTCGGTGAAGGCCGCCGAAGCTCCATGGCCAGTGAAGATTGGTTTCTGGCTTAGGCAGGAAAAGGTGGACCTGGCAGAGGTCACAAGGATGCTTGATCTCCAGAACCACTCCCTTAACGTGGGGAATTGGAAACATTTGGAGACCACAGGGGGACCAGGAGCATGGCATCTAGTCTTCTTGGTTAGCCAAGAGGTTGTGAAGCGCCTGGAGGAGTCTGGGTGGGCCCTCTACTTCGAGTTGGTGACCCTCTCTGTAAAGAGGGTCTCGGCTTGGAGTAGCGTGGTGCGCCAGGGCTCGTCTGGTGCTGGAACCTCGAAGCAGACTGAAGAAAACTAGGTGCTGAGGCCGTACCATGATACACTCCGTCATGGACACCATACGGGTAAGCCAAATCAACCTACATCACTGCAAGGACGCTGCTGGGGAACTGGCAAGCGTCTTGGCAGGGAGGGAGGGCGAGATTGTCCTGGTACAGGAACCGTATGTTTACAGGAAAGGGGTTAGAGGAATGGGTGCCACTGGCCTAAACATCATGGTCGGCACTGAGGAGGAGAGCAGCAGAACATGCATACTGACGTCCAAGGAACTCAATGTGCTACCACTTCCACAATTGGGGGCCAGGGATGTCACGGCGGTTCTGCTGGAATATAAGGTAAGAGGCATTAGAAATAGGATTATATTAGGGAGCGTCTATTTACCGTACGAGGGACCGTGCCCTACTCCGGAGCTAACTCGTTTAATCAAGTTCGCGAGTGACAAGTGCATACCCCTCGTGCTAGGATGTGATTCCAACGCCCACCACTACGTGTGGGGCAGTACCAACACCAATAGTAGGGGAGAATCTCTGCTAGGGTATTTGGCATCAACAGACTTGGAGGTAATAAACAGAGGCAAAGAACCGACGTTTGTTATTTGCAACCGGAAGGAAGTAATAGACATAACGTTGGCATCAAGGTCAGTATATGAAGATGTTTCTAACTGGAGAGTGATCAACGATATAACGATGTCTGATCACAGGATGATCAGATTTGAGTTAAATGTCGACAAGGTCACTCCTAACCCAAGGAGGAATCCAAGGGCTACAGATTGGGAGAAATATCTCACCAATCTAAAAAGTCAAACTTGGGAACCTCCTGTGGACATTACCACCAAAGAACAGTTAGAGAAGGAAGTTAACCACCTAAATAGTACGATTGCCACAGCCTACGAGATTGCTTGCCCGGCCAAGGTGGCTAAGGGCCGAAAGGTCCCGTGGTGGAGTGACGTGCTTGACGACCTTCGAAAGAAGGCAAGGCGCGCATTCAACCGGGCTATCAAGGATGGGCTGCAATCCACGTGGGATACGTACAGGGAGGCCAGAAAGTCTTACAAAAAAGAGTTAAGGCGCAGCAAGGATATCAGCTGGAAGACATACTGTGGAACTGTAGAGTCACTTCAGGAGTCAACCAGGCTGATGAAGATCCTTAGCTGTGACTCAAAAAGGAATGTAGGAATCCTAAGAAGGTTGGATGGATCGTGGACGAACACCAGTGAAGAGTCCCTAAGACATCTCCTGGAAACGCACTTCCCCGGCGAAACTCCTTCCCACACGTCAACAACGGAGGGGCCAGAGACCCTTAACTGGGACTTAGGCCTTGCCAAAGACGTCGTGAAGGAGGGATCGGTGGAATGGGCAGTAAATGCGTTCGATCCATACAAGGCAGCAGGACCGGATGGAATATTCCCAGCATTGCTACAGAGAGGCTTGGAGATTCTTCTCCCAAGAATAGAACGAATATTCCGAGCCAGTCTGGCACTGGGATATGTCCCAAGAGCCTGGAGGGCAGCTAAAGTGGTCTTTATACCCAAAGCAGGGAAAAAAGACTACTCGGCTGCAAAGTCCTTCAGGCCAATAAGCCTAACATCCTTTCTTTTTAAAACATTAGAAAGGATTGTGGACCGGTACCTGCAAGAAGGGGTGCTGAAAAGGTACCCATTCCATAAGAATCAACATGCCTATAGAAATGGAAGGTCGACCGAAACGGCTCTTCATTCTATAGTGCATAGAGTCGAAAAGGCACTGCACTACAAGGAAATGGCACTAGCTGTTTTCTTTGATGTAGAGGGGGCTTTTGATAAGGCGAGGACATCTACAATCTGTGAAGCGCTACAAGCCAGAGGCACTCCCCCAGTCCTGGTTAGTTGGGTTAAATCTTCACTGGAGGAGAGGCAGGTCAGTGCATCTCTGGGAGACTGCCATTTGGACATCGGTGTGAGGGGCGGCTGCCCACAAGGCGGCTGCCTATCACCCCACCTATGGTGTTTAATAATGGATGGACTTCTGGAGAGACTGACGGCCGAAGGGCTGTATGCACAAGCATATGCAGATGATGGTATAGTCCTAATCAGAGGAGGCATTCTAGGTGTAGTCTGCGACAGAATGCAGACAGCATGCAGAATAATAGAAAATTGGTGCAAAGAAAACGGTCTGTCGGTTAACCCAACAAAAACTGACATGATTCTTTTTACCAAACGAAGGAAGATACAGGACTTCAGGGCACCAGCCATGTATGGAAGACCTCTTGAGATTACTGAAGAGGTCAAGTACCTAGGTGTTACCCTAGATAGGAAGTTAAGTTGGAAATCACACGTCGACAGAGTTGTTGACAAATCGATTGCAACTTTCTGGCAGCTGCGCCGGGTGGTGGGAAAACGCTGGGGAGTAAATCCCAAAGTCCTTCACTGGATTTATACTGCTGTCATCAGACCGCGGATACATTATGGATCAGTGGTCTGGTGGCGCAGTGTGAGCAAAACCACCATCGCTCAAAAATTGAGCAAGATACAGAGACTGGCATGTCTCGGTATCACAGGCGCAATGAGGACTACTCCAACGACGGCATTAGAGGCCTTGCTGAGCTTGCCTAGTCTTTCCCTCTGGATAAAGAGAGAAGCAATGGCGAGCCATTTAAGGATGAGGGATGCCAACAATTGGTTAGGAAAAGGAATAACTTATGGTCATGAGGGCATCGCGGATATGGCTGAGAGGGAGGTCCCAATTAGCTGTATTAGAACGATGCCAGCAAAAGACCGCCTAAGTTTAAAAAAGAAGTTTTCCCTCACGATACCAACAAGAGAGCAGTGGGAGAAAAAGGATGTACACTTTGCACAAAATGCACTAGTGTGCTACACTGATGGCTCTCGTATGGCGAGTACACTGTCTTCAGGGGCAGGTTTCTGCGTGGAGGACAGGGATATCCAAAGGAGCTACCCGCTCGGAGGATATACCACTGTCTTTCAAGCGGAAGTGTTTGCCATACTTGAGGTTGCAAACTGTGAGGATATAAGAACAGGGAGTGAGACAGATATATACATCTGCTCAGATAGCCAAGCAGCTCTGAAAGCGCTTTGGGCAGCGAGAACCACATCGAAGTTGGTTCAAGAGTGTGAGGAAGCGCTGGAAAAGCTAGCAAGTACAAAAAGAGTGCATCTCGTATGGGTACCAGGTCATAGTGGGGTTGAGGGTAACGAACGGGCTGATGAGTTGGCCAGATTGGGATCTGAAACCCCCTGTGTAGGACCCGAACCAATTTTTGGAATTACGAGAAAGCAGGTCAAATCAGCCCTAAATAATTGGGCTGATAAAAGGGCGAACGAAAGCTGGAGAAGAAGCGGTGGCTGTAGGCAGACCAGGGATTTTCTGGTCACCCTAAGCAAACCCAAATCCATCTGGCTTCTAGGTAGGAGCCGAATCTCCTTGGGCCCACTTGTGAATATACTCACGGGTCATGGCCTAAGGAAACACCTCACGAGAATAGGGGCTGAAACCAGCCCCTCCTGTACCCAGTGCGGAAGGGAGGATGAAACCTCCTTTCACTTCCTGGGACAATGTGAGGCCCTCGGCAGACTAAGGTATAAAATCTTTGGAGTGATGACACTCCAAAGGGAAGAGTTGGCCTCTCTTGCCTGGCAGGATATCCTGACCTTTATAAGAAGGTCTGGAAGATTCGAAAGGGCTGGTATGGGCGAAGAGGAAGATGAGGAGTAGTCTGGTTGGTTTAGGAGGGGCAGATAAAAAGGACCATGGAGTCTAATTGTCAGGCTTCGAGCCTACCCAACCGTACTACTACTACTACTATTTATATAGACACCCAGGACACAAGTTCATTGTTTATCAAAGATTGCTCAGGTTCATTTAAGTTTATTCGACAAATTACAAAATTAGACCTGTTTGTATTCAAGATTAATTTATTTTTGTTAAACCACTGTACAAGACAGCGCAACACCCCATCTGCTGAAGAATATAGGTACTGCGGAACAAAAGTACTAAGATACTACAAGATACTACAAGCAGTGTAGTAAATACTTCGACTTTAAGCAAATACTACCGGAACTCACCAGATGCTTCATGTTGGAGCAGATACTTCGAAGTATATCCTTAAATTTGTAGCATTAGTATTTACTTCGTTTTAATTCATACCACTCATGTAAAAGTCCAATAATGCCAGACAAACTTTAATGCATTAAGTGTAAAGCAATATTTCATCCATGATGCATAAAAGCCGCAAGTCAGGCAACAATTTTAAGTTTTATCAGCTGAAGAAAATAAAGTACGTTATCCTACCTTGGAAAATCTTTTTTTACCGATCAACTAAAATTTCAAAAAAACTACTCAATTTAATAACTACACATAGCAATTTTAAACCGAAGTTTAGTATTAAAAATTCATATGAACTAATTAACAACATCAAAGACATTCAATTACCTAACAATGCTAAATTAATTTCTTTTGACAACACAAATTTATTCCCTAGTGTGCCACCACGGGAAACATACAATATAATCCAAAAACTTCTAGATCGAAATAAAATTAACCCGGTTATCAAAAGGGACAATTTGCATTAAACAAAATTATTTTTAATTTAATAATAAAATATATACCAGTCATATTGGTTTAATCATGGGTAACCCACTTAGTCCATTACTTGCAGATAACTTTGTAAATCAGTTAGAACTAATAATCCACAAAAACCCACAAACCCACAAACATTTTCTATATTGGTACAGATACGTTGGTATATCCTAACTTGCTTCACAGGTACAAAAAGACTAAATATTTTTCTAAATTTTATAAACAACATCCACCCAAACATTAAATTCACAATAGAAGAAGAACAAAACAACCAAATTAATTTTCTAGATCTTACTATACACAAAAGTAATGGTTATCATACATTTAAAATATATCATAAACCTAGTTACACTGACATAGATATTCATAATTCATCCTCACATCCTTGGTCCCAAAAAATAGCAGCCTTTAATTCAATGATCCATAGACTTTTAAATATGCCACTGTCAAAAACAGATTATTAAAAACTGAATTAAACAAATAGCGGTCAATAATGGATATCAGGCACAAATAGTCTCTGAAATTAAAAAAAAAATTGCCCTTAACCAAATATTACCTATACCAAAAACTCATACTAACAAGTACGTGTACAATATTTTCACATACCTAGGTTATAACATGAGACATGTTTCCACCCTGTTTGAAAAAATCAACCGAGAACTCGCTTTTAAAACTAATAATAATTTAAGTATTTTAATTAACAAATATAAATTTAACAAACATGATAAGTCAGGAGTTTACCAATTAACATGTTTAGATTGTCTCAAAACCTATATAGGACAAACAGGTCGGAATTTTAAAACTAGAATCAACGAAGGAGATCCTTTCATAATAATAAAATAGATTCAGCTTACGCCAATCACTTAATTCAAGAAAACTACACTTTTAATAACAATTTTAAAGTTCTACATATAGAAAATAAAGGCATAAAATTAAATTTGTTGGAGTCACTGGAAATTAACAAATTGAAAAGGACTGATATTGTATTGAATGTTCAAATAGAGACAATAATTTACCACACAATAAGAATATATTGTAGTACAATAAATTAGGTTTTTCTATCATTACTTTTTTTCAATTTATTAAGCAAATATTGTTTAGGTAGATCCAAAATTTTGTGCCATAAAACATTGTATTATAAACTCACTTAATAATAAGTTCAAATACATTCTCAAGAAGTCACTGTGTGACGAACCAATTGTCAAAAATAAATAAATCACGTGAAACTTTAAAAAACACACTAGTTTTTATATCTACATAATAATAATTAAATAGTCTCAATATAGCGAAAAATTAAAACTGAATCTTTAAAACCAGAGAAATTAAGTCGATAGAAACTACTCACCAAGAGATGGCGTCCCCTGCAATTATTAATAAACAAATAAGGTTAATTAATGTTACTGTAAAAGATGAATAAAAGAAACCTAAAACGAAGAACAATAATGGAAAAAATAATTTTATCACGGGATTAATTGGTACATAAATACCAAATAAATCTTGATTATTGGTGATTAGATATAAGGTACCTCTGAAGATCTTAGTAATTTTTTTCTTACGATTTGTACATTGGTCTTTCGAAAAGTCCAATAATGATTTGTTCGTAAGTAATATCATAAGGGCATCTAATTTTTCCGAAAAAAATCGAAAAAACACGTTGCTAAGTAATATTTTAACAAGCATGAGTGCTGGGGGCAACAAAAATCCGAGTCGAAGACGAGGATTTTTGCACCAGCACGAATGCATTTTGTTAAAAAATATTAACATTGTGTTTTTTCCATTTTTTTCACAGGAAAAATTAGATGCCCGAATGGTATTTGACAAGACTATTTCATGAGTAACAGTTAACAATTAAAATATAAATTGCAATTTTTGGTGACAACAGCTGTCAAGTATTGCCGCGGGTAAACTGCTGACAGGTGCTGTCATACAGTTTTTTCACCTAGAAACCATTTGTAATTCAAAATTGCGCGTTTGTGATTGGTGGAAATTAAGACGAGGGAAATAGTCATCTCAAAAACTCACAATGCTACGAATTTTCGTCAAGGGTTACTACACAGGCTGCGCATTTTTTGTAAAATTTTATTTTTGGACCTAAGGTTCGTTTCTTAGAGCGCGTTACATATAAAGAAAAAGTTGACTCCTTTAATTTTGGTATTGATACAAGCGTACATGAAATGTTTTTGGATACAAATATTTGGCCAGATAAAATTATAGTTTTAAATTGTTAATTTCACAAGAAAATAAAGCCACCAAATTAAATACCTCTTTAAAATCTGTCATAATATATCATATTTTTATAACTATATAATATCTAAAGATTTTAAGTTAATAGGTGTTACTAAAACTTGGCTCAAAGATTCTACCTGATAAATATGTATATTTACCTGGTTTTGTATTTATTAAAAGGATGCTAGGTAAAATATTGCATTAATCTTTTTATAAAATATTGGAGCAATTATGGATTAAAATAATTTTAAATAAAACCAATTTTGAACTCTAAGAAGAACATTTAGGCTGAATTTAAAAGTTAAAATAATTGTATATTCTGTTTGGAATATTTTAGTTCGAGTGACGGTTTCACGAGAGCGGAATACGTTTCCAAAAATCCCATAGAAAAATAAATTAATTGGGAGAAAGTGAGGTTGGATCGGTCTAACAGTTGTTATATAATAAACACAAAGATGGGTTTATTCTGTCATCCGATAATAGAATAATTAATTCTGTAATATTTTAAGGAATATGTATATGTAATTCCACATAAAAAGTGATGTTAAAATGGTCATATTCCGTAATAGGAGTAAAAATGGACTAGTTTAAACATCATATTAAATAGTATTGGAATGACTAAAAAACGTTATGGAATAATCTTCATAAGCTACATATTTATTTAAAACCACTTGCTAAAGTATAGTATAGTATATGCAGTATAGTATAGTATAGTATAGTTAGCACTAAAATGATCTGTGGGTATACCCACAGATCATTTTAATGCTAAAGAGATTTATTACTTCCTTATGAATCCTGTCCAAAGTCATTTCTTGTTTAAAATTAATCGCAAGAAATGAGTTGAATTAAACAATGAATTGTCAAAATGTTCGTTTGTTACCAAGGATTTCCTCAAGGATGCATTCTTGGACCTCCTTTTTACCATATTTACATCAGACCTTTGAGAAATAGTATCTTCAGCACCATTCATTACTATGTAAATAATCCTCAGTTATATATTGGCATTAATTTAGCAACACAGACTATACAGGGTGGTAAAAAATTTATGGCTCACAATTGCTATTTCGGAAACTAGAGAGTTTTGCTATAGCATATTTAATGGCGATTAAATCTTGACTATCTTGGTTCGTTTTTTATTTATTGAGAAACAACTGAAAAATTGCAACTTTCTATTAAAATGCATAGCTCTTTTACCATTCTAGCTATGTTGATGATACTTGGTACTAGGTCCTCCAGATTTTGAGCAACGATAGTAAACTTTTTAATTTCTTATGTTCGCCATATTGTTTTTTTGGCACTTCTAGATAGAGAAAAAAATTAGCTTTTAAAATATGTAACTATGAATAAAACATGCCGTAAATGGGAACATTTGTGTTAAAAGTTTATAAAATCGCACAGGCTGTGAAAAACAATTGCAGAATCAATAGAAATATTAAATTGTTGTGATAAGTAGTTGTTGAGTTATTTAAAATGTTTAGGAACGAAGAAATATTTAATATGTACAATGTACATATTAAATATTTCTTCGTCCCTAAACATTTTAAATAACTCAACAATCACTACATGTCACCACAATTTAACATTTGCATTGTAAATACAACGTTGACACAAGAAACTACAGAGATACGCAATTCTGTATTCAGGAAAACAAATGTATTTTGTTTATGCATCACAATTTATAAAGTATATACTTACTTTGTATTATATTTTTCTTTCTGCGTTTGCATGTGTGAAAGAACAGAATGTGGCTGAACTCACAAAATTTGTAAAATGTATCTTTTTTGTTTTACAAGAGTATTATTACTATTTTTTGGTATTGTTGGTAAACTATTCTGTTTTATGTATTTTTATATGATCGCCCAATATATTTATAATGTCTCCTAAAATATTGTTTTTACTGCTATGCATTTTATATTTGCATATAAATTTATTTATTTTAAAACATTTATAATTTTAGCATGCGTGTGAGGAGTATATAATTTCTGAAACAATTGGTTACACAAAAAGCATTTAACTGGAATAATAGCCATGGCACAACTGCCTGCAATAAAGAAAATGAGTGTATGTTAAATTCCATTATTACGACAGTTTGTTCTGTTCTATACACCTACGAAAAATCTGTAGGTTGCCTCAGTGCCTCAAGCGTACTCTTCTTTAGTAAATGTAAATTACAAAGATATTTCTTTTAACAGATGTAAATAGTTTATAGTATTTGCTCTGAATGAAAGCAGCACCTTAAAAGAACGTAGGAGTAACAATGTTTTTTTTTATTTATTTTGTCATATTCTCGTATGAACTATAGCACTTAAGGCTTGGTTAAAATGCAGGCTTCTAATAAATGTACTGCACAGACGCACAATAATAAAATATTACTTATTTAAACGTATTTAAAATCCAAATTACATCACTTTAAAACCTTATTAAAAAAGTAATCTAAAAATGTAACTCCTTTTTTGCTCCAGTAATATAAAAATATATTTAAAAATAATTAAATGAGATTAAGTATTATTTTTTACAACCTTTTTTAAATACCATTGCAGAGAAAATGTATTAAGTTAATTAATTAAATGACTGATGATAAATTTAAATCCATTTATTTTAAAGATTATTATGTCATTAAGAACGTAATGAAATTAAGAAGTTAAAAAAAGTCAAGAAGATATCTAAGAAAGGCAAAACCATTAGTTACGTGTTTTTGACATACGGTGTTCGAGCGTATCTGTTCTGGCCCAAGACATTTAGTAATAAATGGTTGCAAGTACATGTTCTTTGTAATGCTACATTTTGGCTGGACATACGTGTAGGTACACCTAAATTGTGATTTATATTATTTTGTTGATTTCTCCTAATAATAACATTTATATCTGTTTTTAATTGTGATAAATGAAACTACAATTATTAACCTTCTTAGGATAATTAAAGAATTGATAGAATTTGGTACCTGGATTTTAATTAAAATAACTGAACGCAATTTAGTGTAGACTATTTGGTATTATCATTAATATTAGTAAAATATTTAAAAATATAAACATGTTACTTGTACTATTACAATAACCAACTTTCTATTGTTGAAATAATATACAAATATTTTTGATACACTGATTTATGAATTTCTAATTGCTAAACTTGACCTCAGAATTGCTCCATCACGTAAAAAAACACGTTTTGTGACATCAGTGGCGGCCCGTCAGGGGAGGCAGGTGAGGCAGTGCCTCATCATAGAAATTAAAAAAATTAAGTAAAATTTAAATATTTTACTTTCTACATATAATATACTATAAATTTTTAATATTTGGATTGCATAAATTGTGAAATAGTCAATAAAATTGATTGATTTTATACGTGGAATACCCAGCAACATTTAAATTATTTGAATTTGAAACGACCGCAATTTAAACTAATATTTATAGCTAGATGATTGGCTCAGAAGCATGTCTGAACTAATTTAGACTCATGATTAGCGTTAGCCTTGTTGTCTCGTTCTATTACAATGCGATATCATAGTTGTCCTTTTCTCGTATTAGCATACGCGAGGCAGGCATGCCTACATCCAAGGAAATAAGCAGGTGTTGTGGCAACACTGTTGCGGAATTTTAGATAAATTATACGTTTTTCAAAATTCAATAATAAATGGTATTATTTTTCTTATAATAAATCGGTTTAATCGAAATTATATATCTATTCTAAAATAAACATATTTTCACACTATCGTCATCTTGTAGCCATCGCAGTAACCAATAAAATAAATACAGATTCCTTCTTTAGGTTTGTGTTGGTTATAAAATTCTGAATTGTTTAAAGAACAAATCTGTGGTTATTTACGCAATATTTTGTTTATTCTTTTTCTATGAGTTTGTCTATTTAATGATTCTTTTGTAAGTGGTTTATTCTGTGGGTTTAGTTAATTGAACTTGGTGATTTATGTGAATTTAGTCATTATGGATATTACAGTGAGAAATTGTACCGATATTGTTGACCTTCACGTGGTTCTTGCTGAACAATGAAATATTAATTAGACAAAAATGAGGTTTATTTAAAATAAATGTCATTTTTGCAATAAAATATATTTCATTGACAAAGTAGAGGATTCCTTCCCCACCACATTCTAAGTTTTTTACTTAGTTTTAAGAATAGGTTGTGAACTGTGACGACAGTTTTTTAAGTTGGGTTTAAAAAAATGTCTTCGCCTTTAAATGAGGGCGAAATCCTGCCTCTGCCTCACCAAAATTAAATGTCACGGGCCGCCACTGTGTGACATTACGAAATAATTTTTCTCCATTTTTTATAAATCGTTATGACATCTAAAAGTGTGGTACCTACTTAGTACAATCCTTTCCAATATCTTTTTTTCCTCTCGGAAAATTTGTTAGTTCAGATTTTTTATGGTTAGGTATGTATACGTAAATCAAAATGTTTGATGGAGAAAAGTAGTACTTCTTAGCGAGTTTCGAGGAGAAAAAATAACCTTGTGATGTAATATGGCCTAAAATATTGAAAAAACTGCGTTTTTTTAATTTGTCGGTTTCTGTTTGACAACTTGTAGAACTGTTATTATTATTTATTATTAAAGGAAACTTAAGATTAATTAATCTATCATATTTCCTTTTAACATATGCTGACTTAAAATAATTAATTTGAAAAATGGTTTCTTGTGAAAATCAAACAAAATTTAACGTGTAAAAGAGACAACATTTAATGTGTAAAAGAGACAATTTTTCCAAGCTAAACGCACCTGATTAAAATAAATACCTGATGTCTGGTAAAAAGTGGTAGGTAATGTATGCCGACAAATATCGCGATTAGTGGGTAGCCGCAAAAACAGCTGCAACAAAAAGGCGAAAATAAAGATAAAAAGTTGGAAAGAGCACTAACTTAACAAATCCCCACACATTTCTTGGTCCCGCTGAAAAACACCGACAATCATTCCAACATTTGTCAGAAGATAAATCTGAAAATAAAACATACGAAACCGCAAATGTGGCTTTAAATTTTATCTTAACTAGTTGTATAAGACAAGTATTTAAAATTACACGCAGGGGGTGTCGTAACTAGTTTTATTTTTGCAGAGTTGTTGAAAACAATTTGTTTTAAATTATGAAAAGTGAATTTCTTATTTTTATTGATTTTATTTTGTAGTTAATAAAACATCTGATGGCGCTTTATTGTATGTATATAATGTTACAGGACTTTAGATGGGTCACGGTGATCCTATTAGCTGGCCTTACAGATTTTTAGACCTTAGGGCTCTTCTAGAACTCTAGATAAAGATTATAGTTTAAAAAAAGTTGATTTTTTTGTTTGTTTTTTTTTATAATTATTTAACTCTTGGAGAATGGTGTATTTCATTCGATTCACTATGTATAAACTAATAATTATGTTATTATATTAGATTATAAGGTGTAATAATTATTTATTGGAAATTTATATCTAACGTATAAAATGGGTGATATTTTTAAAAGTTTAACAAATAATAAAAATATTGACAAGAATTTAATACTTTAATAAACTTAGAAACATCTAGAATATTCTGTTTGGATAGTTTGTATTGGTATTTGCGTCTAAAGACACCATAAATCAATTTAAAAATTTAATATCAAGGTACATAAAATTTAATCGTTTAAGAATAGGTAAATATCTTAATGTTCATACCTGACCCGCCACAATGGGCAGGAATTTAAGTCACGATCTTATGAAAACGTTATAAAACATCGATTACATTGTTTACATGACGTATACAAAGTGCATACGAAACACGACTTGTTTGTGCTCTGCTGGAAACAACCACGGTCTTAGTAGCTCCACAAAACGTTATTGATTCATATAAATAACAGTATCACATTTATGAAACTTTACTAGTTAAAACATGTCCTCTACATTTGGGTTAATACTACAGGGTTTAATTAATGTACTGGGTAATTCAATAATATTCTTTCAAAGACTTTTTTATAAAAACTAATTTTACATTTTACATACCTAATTATATTATATTGTGGTATAGACACATCCACAAGGTGAATCATGGATGATGAAGTACATTTGGGGTCGTTTACATATTACATCAGGCTCTAGGTGGACGAGTGAGAGGGGGTCATTAACTTCCTACGTCAAATTAGACTTATACAAATATTCATTCAAATTTTCGAGCGAATTGTACGTTCAAATTTTTAACTTGTGACGTCACTAGGTGGTACGTTTCGTGACAACCAGAGAGGGGGGTCAAAAGGTTAAAAATCGCGTAACGTAATATTTGTATGTCCTATTTTTCCATTGAGGTCAGACCGTGCGAGTAATTTTAAAGAATTCTGTTATTTAATGTGCCACTTTTTTACTGTGGAGATATCTCAAAGAGCATCTGAACTAGGGTTGCAAGTAAATAGAGGAATTAACTTAAAAATATAGAATGGCGCCGATTGATAGAACAGCACGCTACCATACACTTTTCTATTGTTTTGTTCATTATAGTCTTAAGTTTTGACGTTTCCCCTTTGATGTAACATGAATGTCCTTGAATTCTTAAATTCTACGCCATTTTTTTATTCACATTTAGCACACATTTAACGTTTGGATTATGCCTCTCCTCTTCCTAACTCAAAGAGAAAGAGCAATAGTATCGGGCAGGCTTTAGAGAAATATTATTTTTAAAGTAGTTACTTAGTTGTTTAAATCACGTAGAAACTTTTGAAGAACTTTTTTCGATCATCCTAACACAGTATTTTCAATTCCCATAGAATTCTTATCGTTAGAAATTTTAGGGTTAAAATAAAATAATCTTGTAAAAGGGCGCAGACACCGCCAGTAAATTTTACTGAGTAAATTATTTGGATTTGTAGCTACTTACAACCTGAATAAACTTTATGTTAGGACAAATTTCATGTTAATATAATATTTAAATTTGTTTCCATCTATAACTGCTATAAATATAGGTGTTTATACTAAATTTTACTACCTCGTTATATATATATATATATATATATATATATATATATATATATATATATATATATATATATATATATATATATATATATATATATTATCCCATTCTATATATGTTTCAAGGGAGAATATACATTGTTTTTAAATAATATTACAAAAATACTCGTCAGTATAAGTGTGCATTTAAAATAAAAATGTTTAAGTGTGTGACTTCAATATTGGACGAGAACTTTACTTTAGATGGCAAGCAATAAAACTTATTTAACTTTTACCAATAGAAACGACCAAATATTGACGGTGCACTCCTTTCCTACTGTATCGATATGTGTGAAAGAGTGCACTTGGGACTAGTTTAAAAAATAAAAAGATACTGCAAAATATAGAAAAAGTTATTGAAACCAGAGATATTATTGCAGAACGGTTTTATTTTAGAAAACTTTATTTTGAGAGAACAATGTGTGTTTTACATAAACTCCATTATACTATAAATATAAAATGAATACAAAATAGTAAATTATGTATTAAGTTTTATAAACGCCATTTTATTTACCAGATTTATTAGGCACGAGCGAAGCTTGCGAGAGAGTGTTTAATAAAAACGAGTGTCTAGAGAAGTTTATAAAAACGAGTTGCATACTATTCTTTATCTACGACGAACAGAAATAAGAATATCAAGTATGATAAACGCCAGCCAGCTTGCAAGCGAGTCCTTAAATTAATGAGTATCTAGAAAAGTTTTTAAACGAGTTGCATATATGTATGTATGTATATGTATACCATACTTTTTCTACGACAAATACTTATTATTATCTAAAAATGATTTAAATTTAGTATTTCTATAAAGCGCCATCTATAAAACAATAGGGTGTTACCGTCTAATGTCAAATTTGTATGTGTTATAAACATAGATGGCTGTTTATATGTCAGTGTACTCCTGTAACTGGGCCTGGTGCCTGTTGGAAGCACATTAAAATAATAATAAAAAAACAAAAATAAATCAAAATGTATCCCTTAAAAATGGATTAAACAACAGTTAATTAGCACTTCGCGGTGGAGTCCGAGCCCGACTAAGTTATATCTAGTTTACTACCGGCGAAATTAAAAGGTCAGTACAATGTTCATATAAACTTTTTAAATATTGTCGTTGAGAAACTATTTAATGCTTTTGTATTTTTGTATTGAGATAATAAATTAATTTTCACATTTTATTATATTATTATTTTAAAAGAGGGGCACTTTATTTTAACGTTTGTATGACATTTGACAACTGTAAAGCTAACTTCAGCCCGTGACCAAAAACCTGTTGCTAACTTAAGCCCGTGACTAAAACGCCGTAAAGCCACAACTTGTCAATGTGTATTTAAAAGGTCATTTAGTGTCATGGAAACATGTACGATAATCGGCGTTTTAAAGCTAGGAGTAGAAAAATACATTTAAAACCGTTTTTACAAATAAATTTTATTAGGAATTACTTTAATACATTTTAAGTAAAATTAAATTTACTTTGATGTTATCCAAATCTTCGACAAAAGTATAAAGCGGTAAAAAATACTAAAACTTTAATAATTAATTAATTTTTATTAAAAATATTTATTTTAAGGCCGTATTACATCCGGCAATTCTTTCGGCAATTGCAATGAAAATTGCCATAGGCATGCGCGGTTGAGACATTTCGACGAATCTCTTGCAATTGCCGAAAATCGGTCCGGATGGATTTTTATTGCCGTTTCACGGCCATTTCGGGGGGAAATCTGGTAACTTTTATGTTACCAACCCTAATACAAATTCCCTAAAGAGACGCTGTTTGACTTAAACAGTTTAAGGTTATTTGTTTTATGATTGACATTTTGTTCAAAGTTCTAGTATCCATTTTACTCATTAATTTTTAAATTTCTCTACTTCGGTTGGTAGCACGTTAATAAACAGCAAGTTGTCTTGCCATTGCTGACTGTAAAACAACATGCAATACGGCCTTGAAAACTTGATGGCAAGAATAATTGCTGCAAGAAAAATTGCTGCAAGAAGAATTGCCGGCTGTAATACGGCCTTTAGGACTAAGGGATCTTTTATTGGAAATAACTTTTAAACCGTGATGTAATTTTTGACAATATTTTTATATTTATGTTTGGCAAATTAAGTATTATGAATAGAATCATGGAATCTGCCAAGGGAGGCAGCTGCCCCCCTCTAGAGACCTAAAAATGTAATCAAATGCCAGGTCACTTATTGTTTGTTTTATAATTCCAATAGGTTTGGAAAAAAATCTCCGAAAAACAAAAAAATGTTTTGATATTTTTCTTACGGATCGAATTGAAATCATCATTTTAACAATTTTGGGTAAAAAATATTCCAATCAATTTAATAAAACAAATTTAAATCGATTACGTATTTTTTTAAAATAATGATACTTTTTTATTTTAATGACATAAAAATTAATAGCTCGGTTATAAATAAATCGCCATGCAATAAAATACAAGACAAATTTTAGTAGAAAACTTTACGTACCTACGCAAAATGTTTTTTACGGTTTTTTGTAAAACCATCCGTTTTAATAATATTTTATAAAAATTTTGAAATAAATACGTAAAATTTAATTACATTTTACATTTTAAAAGTAATTTTAAAACAAAATGTTCCGATGTCGTTTAACCCTGGCTAAATGATGATATTTATTATTTTAATGACAGAAGAAGAAATTCATAACTCTCTAATAAATAGACATGCAACAATACGCAAGAAATATTTTTGTGAAAAATGTATGTATATCGTATATCGCTCTACAAAAAATTTATGTATATCGTATAATGATATCGTTATTAGAAAAAAATAGAAAGAGAAGATCATGTAATAAGACCTTTTAGAGAGTCATCCGCTAATTTTGGATATTTACTGGACAAAATAAATTTACGTATAAGTCGATTAACTGCAATTGCAGTATTTTCTTTTAAAACCTCTTTTTTCACTACATACTTTCACTAGAGCTCATTTTTGGGAAAAATATTTTTTTTATCTCACCACACAACAGCGAAACTAACCTGCTGTAAGTGAAATAAATGTCTTATGGGAGATTTGCAATATATAATGTTTACACGTTAAACTTATTTAATTGCCTTTAGTTTATCACGTAGGCCTGTCTCCTAATTTTTTTCTAAAATTTGTATCTCATGAGATATTCTCATTGTGGAAATATTAAAAATAAAATCAATGTTATTAATATGTTTGTAATACTTTTTACAGTGGGGGCCACGGGAATTTTGAACGTCATAATTTGGTTGTCCTCTAAGTAGGTATCGCCTTCAAAATTACAAGACTGGTGATATTCGGAAGTAAGGTTAGTTATCCATAAAGAAAGTTTAGATTTTGATGTCAAAGGGATTATAGTCGTTCAAAATTCCCTCCGCAACATGAGCACATGAGCGTTTTTTGTAGTTTTTAAATCATTTATTAAATACATTTTTGATGTTGAGTTTAAAGTAAAAAGCATTATTTAATAAAATGCAACCCAATATTTACAGTGCAAATTTACAAACCCCCTGTAGCCTGGGCACTTAATAAAAATATAGTTATTACATTTGGATTAATATTATTACATTTGGATTAATATAATTAGAAATGACTGTTTTATGAAAATTAAAAAGCATTCAACTAGAGATGCAGCAGCTCGAGTAAGCGATGCTAATTGCAACAAATAAACACAGGCAATATTGTCAGATTTGCAAATCGCCCTAAGGGCAGAACGTTATTACCCTGGCTGTGTTGGGAGTTGTAGAGACGCAACCCCTATCAGTGACCACTCAGCACCCCGATGCCCCAAGGGGCTCGTCTACTCACCCCGATGTTTGGTTACGCCTTATTGGCCGCCAGACTTGACTCGCACGACCACTCGATAAATAAAAACTCTTCGAATAAAGTTGTTATAGTGAAGTCCTCGCGTTTCTTTGCGGATACGAACTTCCAAATTATCTTTTGTGAGCTTGTTGACCTTTCGATTTATTTGCTTTATAAAAGGTTTCAGTTGTAGGTATTATTATTGCCTTGTAAAAAAGGTTTTAAATTTATTTCTGAAATACTGATATTTTTAGAGAAATAAAATTGTTTAAGATAAAAAAAGCATATATATTTTGGGATAAATCATAGAACATTTTTGGGTCCTATTGATTAAAACCCTGTCCCAATTCTATGCTAAGCAAGGTAGTATTACCTAATATTGTGTTAAGCACATTTGAGCTTATACACTGTATAATAGATGTATTATTACGGCATGCCGCGGCAGTATGAAATGTCCGCTTTTGATTCTAAAGGACTCATTTATTTTAATCTAAAATTTAAAATATTTATTTTTCCTGATTGTAGGTAATTAATGCGATTATCACAATTTTAATTTTGTTTTAATTTAAGGAAAAACCAAAACTATCAACTACCTACCTCATGCTCGACTTAATATTATGAGGTTTTAACTTGCTGCCTTACAGTTTTAAAATAATAGTTTTTATGTCACAAGGCCAAGAAATAAGTCTCTTTGTGCTGAACTCAACGTTTAATACCTTTTAGCGAAGCACAAAAAGTCCTTCTAGGCCGAATGGCATACAACATTTTATCTTCAAGTTGTTATATTTTAGTATTTAAAGCCGAAGAAGAAGTCGAATTTTATGATTGGTTCAAATCACAGTGAATAATAAAATCAGCAAACCACTGCCCAGTGAACACATTCGAGACATATGACCTAAAATTTACGTATCACGTAGATCATATTATGTACATAGGTCATACAATTTTTCGTAAGGTTAACATAAAACTAACCTATTTCATGATCTTAATATGTCACTACATGACGTATATCACTTTTCTTACGTAAGACTGACATATGAAACCTGTCATACTATTACACACAGTTTAATTCATTTTTTTTTACGTAAGACTGGCATAAAAAATTTGTCATACTATTACTTAATTTTAGTTTACCTTTTTTTACGTAAGACTGACATAAGAAATCTGTTACAATAATGCATAATTTTGTGTTCAATTTCTTACGTAATATTGACATAATAAATGTGTGATTCTTCATACACCCTCCAGCACAAAATTTCGCCACCCTAAAATTTTGACCGACTTGTTGTTTTTTAACTTTTTTTATTTTTTATCTGAATTTTATGATTGGTTTACCAGTTTGCATGTTCTTTTATTGTGATTGTTCCTTATTATTTTAATAATTAATATTTTTTGTTCAGGCAATATTATACAGGGGTAAATCAAAATTTTGTTTTTTATCAAACTTCAAAACACCCTGTCGAAAAATTGAGGCGGATAATTTTGTTAGCAAACTGTTTGTTGTAATTTTAGATGTATTCCAAATACCTAATTTCTTTTAAGGGCTGCACATTTTTACAATAAAACGATGATTTAAAGTTCAGTTTTGTCTTTCGTGTGTGGTGCATCGCACTTTCATCTCTGGGACATTGCTCGATGAAAAGTATGAAACATAGCTGACTTTGACCCAGGAGAGACAAAATTGGATTCCGGGTATAGAAATATACCTGTATTTTTGGACAATATCGCAAGCTTTGACCTTCTAGCGAGGTATTTTGTGATTTGTACAATACATTGAGTGGATGATCCAAGATTTGGAAAATTCACGTGTCTATGGGTGGTTGGCTTCGTGAAGCGCATGGATATTAAAACTTGTTGCTGGTCAAAGTGGTTCATTGAAACCGAGTCCATTAAGGCCGTAGGTCACCAAGGAAGAAGAAGAAGAAGAAGATTTAAAGTTGACACAAACAAACACCATATAATAAAATTAATTAACAAAAACGAAAGTTTTATTAGCGTGTATTTCCACCCTTGCAGTCATCGTAGCATCGAAGAAATTAGTTATACCTTATAACTATAGGTTATAACTATAGTTTTTCTTTCTCGAGAAATAGCCTGATATTCTTCTCTTGTAAAGTTTGTGATTTTTTAAGACTAGGAGGTAAAAAAACTTTACCCGATTGGTCTATATTTATAATCTTCAAGCGTTCTATAATTATAATTTACCTAAGCTTTATTATTGTTAACACTCAATAACAGTGTATTCGCATATCTCCTAGGCTGTAAAAATAATTTACACCAATAAGGTAAAGTTTTTTACATCCTTGTCTGAAAAAACCCGTTGGGACCAATAAAAAAATTTAATAATTGCTGACAGCTCTGAGCTATCTAACCTCACTTTATAATTTTAATAATTGTTATTATAATTGTAAGTACGTTTTATGTATCGTTTAAAAAATAAAACTGTGCCTTGAATATAAAACGTGTCTTTTTGTGCTTGGCTTAATTGTAGGCCTCCGCTGACGCGTTGACCTTCAATTGTTTAAACGTTGAGCTCAGCACAAAAAGACACTTCTTAGCCTTATGACAAAGATTTGTTTTACATCCTAAAAGGTTTTTGTATTGAAGATAGAAGATATTTGATCTATTAAACTTTGTTATTATAACCAATTAAAAACAACTTTTTTCATAGAGACCTATAAAACAATGTAGTAACTATATCTATATTTTTAATATTAAAAAAAATATATATTTTTAAAATTAAAAGTACCTACCTATACTTAATAGATGTATTTTACCCAATTCTTATTATTCAAAATGAGGAAAAATTGTTTTGCCTATTTTGGAAATATTATATTTATCCATAACGATATAATTTATAAAATTGAAATTTCGCTTTCCATTTGGGACCTTTCGATAATAACAAAAATCATGTGGTATACCAACTATACCAACTATAGTTTTATGAAATGATCATTTTGATATTAATTTAAATTAACAACCAATGTTGTACACGAGTTTGTACTTTCCTTGGCATGTAGTCTCCGAATAAATTGCTTTAACTGAGCACACGAAATATAAATATTATAAAAAGCCCACATTCTTTAGAATAGGTCATTCGACATAAATATTTTAATAAGCCTGACGAATACAAATTCGATTTATTATTTTGTGGTTTAAAAATTATACAGTCCCAATGTGTATTCGTGATTATTTAAGTAACAACCAAATATATTTATAAATAAATAAAAAATATCGTTACACTGAAGTATACACGTAGAAATATTAACATAAGATTCATAAGAATTCTTAAAAAATATTCATCCCCAACAAAATACGAGAAATGTAAGTACTTTATCACACTTGAGTTATCTGTGTGACATAAGTGGAATAAAATATCAACGCTAATGGTGCCATTTTTGTCATATAAATAAAATTTAGTATCATTATTATTTTATATCTTTTGGTTTAGTACATTTTTCTATTATGTTTTTATTAATAAATAATTTTTTCGTAGACAGGACCTAAGCTATAGGTATAGGTATATATAGGTAAGGTCCTGTCTACGAAAAGATTGTTTATTTGGTTCTATACCTATACCTAACTAGTGCGAAAAGTATGCACGCGACTGCCGTTGAACAAACGAGGCGTAGCAGAGTTCAATCATCAGTCGAGTTCGGAAAACACACTTTCCGCGTGTGTTAGGTACAACATTTTACTACAAACAGAGAAATCCCGCAACTTTCTTTAAAAGTTTTTAATTACAACCATGCGGAAAGTTGATACTTTTTGCACGCATTTACTTTCCGAACTGTCAAGCGTGCCGAAAGTAAGCGTGCAGGAAGGTGCAACTTTTCTTAACGTATTAAAGTGTATACAAAATAATATTAATGATAAAAAGTTATTCTTTATTATGGGGATAACAAGAATTTAGTTAAGTTATGTTTATATGTATATAAAATTTAAACTACAGTATAGTTTATTTGAGACTTAATATACTAATTTCTTTACTTTAAATAGGTCGATTTATTATTTTGTGGTTTAAAAATTATACAGTCCCAATGTGTATTCGTGATTATTTAAGTAACAACCAAATATATTTATAAATAAATAAAAAATATCGTTACACTGAAGTATACACGTAGAAATATTAACATAAGATTCATAAGAATTCTTAAAAAATATTCATCCCCAACAAAATACGAGAAATGTAAGTACTTTATCACACTTGAGTTATCTGTGTGACATAAGTGGAATAAAATATCAACGCTAATGGTGCCATTTTTGTCATATAAATAAAATTTAGTATCATTATTATTTTATATCTTTTGGTTTAGTACATTTTTCTATTATGTGTTTATTAATAAATAATTTTTTCGTAGACAGGACCTAAGCTATAGGTATAGGTCCTGTCTACGAAAAGATTGTTTATTTGGTTCTACTATACCTAACTAGTGCGAAAAGTATGCACGCGACTGCCGTTGAACAAACGAGGCGTAGCAGAGTTCAATCATCAGTCGAGTTCGGAAAACACACTTTCCGAGTGTGTTAGGTACAACATTTTACTACAAACAGAGAAATCCCGCAACTTTCTTTAAAAGTTTTTAATTACAACCATGCGGAAAGTTGATACTTTTTGCACGCATTTACTTTCCGAACTGTCAAGCGTGCCGAAAGTAAGCGTGCAGGAAGGTGCAACTTTTCTTAACGTATTAAAGTGTATACAAAAATAATATTAATGATAAAAAGTTATTCTTTATTATGGGGATAACAAGAATTTAGTTAAGTTATGTTTATATGTATATAAAATTTAAACTACAGTATAGTTTATTTGAGACTTAATATACTAATTTCTTTACTTTAAATAGGTCTTTGGCGCCCACTTAACAATATTAAACTTGGACTTACCTTCACCCGATGCCGGACTAAAAACTGTTTGCACTAATTTATTAGCGCCCAATGCCAATGTTAACAAATTTAAGTAGTAACAATAAACTGCCCAGCTTTTAAATATAATTGGATTAGTAATATAAATGTCATTTTTGTTACTTTTGATAAAGTTCTAGTTCAAATATTTCATCAGCTAAATAAAGCAAGCTGTTCAAGCTGATAAAAGTAAATTTCGCGGTGTAACAAACCCATTGCTATTCTACTCATATATATTGTATTTGCATTTGCAAGTTAAAAAGCAAATAGATAGAAATGTGCTGCGGAGAAAAAGGCAACTGCAAATTATCGCCAAGAAGGTAAAGTTACCGAAGGCATGCGCCTATTCTAAATAAAAGCTATATATATAATATAATACAGAGTGTTTTAAAATAATATGATATAAAGGATCTAAATAAAAAAATATTTATATGAATAACGTCCCAAAATGATTTTGTCAGCTTACATAATATAAATAATACATCCTTACCACATTCAATTCATATTTACATTCAATTTGGGTATGCAGCCTACCTCATACCAAAGAAACAAATTAAAGAGGAAGTGGCGTTTGAGGATAATATACAGTCCCTGGCAATCTAACTCACAAATTACTTAATTTTGGGAATTTGTAAAATATTTCAATAAAAATGCATTTTCGAGCCACAAATTTGATTTTATGAATAGAATCGGGTTAAAACACTTTTTAGGACGATAAAACACATTTTTAAGGGTAAAATTGAAATTAAAATACTGTAATTAGCTAATATAATAGCTAATTATATTATGTTATAAAATTATTATTTTTTACAAACACGACAACTTATTATTATTTTAAAACTCATTTTTGCAATTATAGGTAGTACCTATAATTGCAAAATGTACCTATTAGGTACATAAAATATTAATTTTATATCTCAACATAAGTATTTTTAATAATTTTTATCGCAAATCTATTTACTATTACTATTTTACAAATTCCAAAATTTAAAAAAATTGTGAGTGAGTCTAATAAATTGGCCAGGGATTGTATCCATTCTGGTATAAAAGGTGATTAGATGTAATTAAGACATTCCAATATCCTAATGACCTTTTACGGGTCAATGAGATCGTTTTCCTATGACAGCAGGAACTTGTAGATGCAAATCGAACATCTACATTCATTAAGGAGTTAGTGGTTAAGTTAAAAAAAAAACAGTAGTGGAAAATGTACTTTCTACATGTTCTACATTTCATTAGTTGTATTTCTAAGATATACCTAATTAGTTTTTACAAAAAATACAAAAAAAATAAATCATATTAATTTAAAACTTTAGGTATGATATTTATGATATTTAATTAAAATCTTAAAATATCCTAATAATAATATCTACTAGAATAATATTGTTTCTTTAATACATTGTTTAACAGTTTCGATTACAAATTTAGTATTATGCTGCAATTATGAAGGGTGAAACTAGGATTCAGAAAAAAGTTCCTATATCTGTTAGGTAATAGTCAAGAAGACTTTGTGGTAATAGTAAATATTGTAAATAGTTTTAAAAACGCCATTTAATACACAAGTTTAATTTTAATTATGCACGAGCGGAGGTTGCGAAGCGAGTTTTTCATAAATTAGTAAATTTGAGATGTTTATAAAACGAATTGCATAACATACTCTATCTACAACGAACGCAAAGTTAGTTTTTTTAGTAATTTAAAGTTAATTTTATTTGATATTTTATATTTGAAACTGTTAAGCACCTTACTTTATACCAATTCGACATCTGTCAAACGGTTTTAACCTCACTTTTCCAAATTTAATGCACTAGTGTATTAAGTAACTTAATACACTAGTTTAAAAGTAGGAGTAGAAAATAAACAGTTGTCTCGGCGAATGTTTTACATTGCATCATCAAGTTGTGAACTAAGCACAGACATTACAATTTGCTGTTTTCTTTGTACACGTGTGTGGGGTGTATGTCGAAAAACAGGTCTTTTTTCATTACATAACAATTCTTTTTAAGGATATATTTACATTTGATAAGTTTAGTAGGTAACTGAGTGTTTACTATAAGGAAGTATAAAAGTTAAATTACATGTGGATGTACGTAAAATCAGTTCTATATATACCTACTTAATTTACAACAACGCGTTGCAACGCTTTTATATACAAAGTCTTCGCAAAATAACTTTAACTTTTAACCGCAAGTTTACCATTGCCCTTATCAGAATGGCATTTAACTACGGCAATTTTAAAGCTTATCTTTTTAAAATTGGACTAACAGACAGCTCACTTTGCTCATGTAATAATACCTCGGTTTGTGATTTAAACCATCTATTCTTTTCTTGTAGAAACTATGTAATAGAATCAAATTTGTTAGTAAATTCACTGTTAAGCAACCTGAACATGCAATTACCCATGGGTAAAAATATTCATCATATATAATTAGCCATCGAAAATCTACAAATATTTCAACCAATAAAAAGATTTATAAACATCACAAAAGTCTTAATCTAAAGTAAGCTAGATTCGTATTCCTTTTGTCTATCCTCATGTTAATAAAACCTTTCCGTGGTCGTACATCTAGGTAATTGTCAAAAGTAAATGCTTATATCCGACCCCTAAGCGAATAGCGGGTACCCCTGCTTTCTATATGAAAACTTTCTGTTAATTTTCCAAAATTTTGGTTAGGGTTTAGGTTAATTGATATAATTGAAAAAATAATAAATTAAAACTTAACAATAAGCCAACGAAAAAATGTTAAAAACAATACAAATTATCTTTTGTCAATTATTACTTAATATTATAGGTATCTATACCTACGTGTGTAGGTATCTATACCTACGTGTGTAGGTATCTATACCTACGTATGTAGGTTTAACTTTGCACGGCAGAATTATTATTATCTGTTGTTTCTTTTTTATTGTTCCGCTAGTGGAACAATATTTTTATTGTAAAACTATTGTTACAATAGCTTACTTTATTTATTTTTTTTCGAGCGATTATTGTTTCAATTCCAAGTGAGTGTTTGACAAAATATATTATTAACAAAAAATAACTTTATAATTTTATTAATTAAATGATTAAGATATTGAATCAGTTATAAGTTTAAATTGTCCTTAGCATAAATTAGTGGCAGTAAGTATGAGCATATAATTTACCTACGAATGTAATTGTGCAACATACGATGTAAATTTTAACTTAATTACTTAGTTAAATGCTGTCACATGTAAACTACAAATGTTAATTATTTATTTCTTTTTTTTACAAATTGTGCGCCTTATTTATATGTATAATATTAAATCATAAATTAGTTTTTCGGTTGTGCATTTAAAGAAATTGTAGTTTATTCGTTTGTTGTTATATTAATTTAAATGTATTTTGGTAAAATAAGCACTAATAAAATCGATAATAAAGCTATATTTTACGAGTGGCACGTCTCATTAACATTGGAATATTTAGTAAAACAAACGTGTGCCTGCAATATATTCGCCCTAAACTATATTTCCGTCCGACTGATTACCAAAGTACTAATTTTATTCACGCTTCGAACTCATTTAGATTGAAATTGTAAATTGCGAAATATTTCAGTTGCGGTTGGCTGCTAGCAAATCTTTGAAATACTGACAAAAAAGGGTCCTTTAAATTACCGAAATTCTTAAACGGATTCGATACTGGGGCGAGCGTAAGGCAACTTTCAAGGGGAATTAACAGGCATACAAGCATAAACTACCCCTTGATAAAATTTATTTAATGTGAGTCAACAAAGAAATGACTGGCAAATTATTAGGGTCTTTCCGATTTAAATTTGAATGTTTGCATTTTTTTATAACAATATTTGGAATATCAAAACATTTTAAAAAATTAATCATGTAGATATTATAAGCTTTGTATTTGCTGTTTTACAATAAGATCTAAATGTGGCGTTTTTAGCAATTTTGGTTCTTGTATTATATTTTTTCTTGATATTTACTTATTTATTCCAACAAATTTATTGCTAGGAAAATTTTAAGTATTTTTTGAACCTATGAACAAACAGTTCTAAAATACATGGCAATCCTATAGGATAAGATAATGCGCCAGTTATTTGGTCATTTTGAAAAATCCTGCCAAATTTGAGCCTAATCCGATAACGTTAACCCATCCTCCAATACTATTAAAAATTTAAGATTATTTTAATGCTTTTATTCTTGAAGCTATGTTTCTTAACGCAAAATGGTGATTTATCATATATGATAAAACCTTATGATAAAACCTATAGAAAACCGAAGTGAGACGAAAATGGCTTCATCCCAGCGGTTTGTCAGTGTTTTGGATCGAAGATAGGTTCTAAACGGTTTTGAGTATTAGGTAACACCAAACAATGCATTTTTAATTCGCCATCTAGTAGGTAGCGTTCAAAGTACAAATTACAGTTACCTGTTACAAGTTGATGTTGTTGACATTACAGTAATGTCAACAACACCAACTAGTACAAATTGCATGTAGGTACGACAAACTTGCATAGTAGGATGAATTTTAAAAATGTTAATAAAAATAAAAATAAAAATGTTAATAACGGACAACCTACACGCAAGAAATAAAACAGTAACCAATGATATGCAGAACAGTAATCCACTTATTTTCAATTCAAAATAATAATTGAATCGGTAAGAAGTCCAAAAATTTAATTTGGACAACTCATTTTTAAAAATCAAATTAAAGTTCAAAATCCATTTTTGTGAGAATATTTTAACTATTTTATAAAATATAATATTCATATTCTTTAAAATGATTTTTCGCCCAGCACATATAAAAATGAATCATATCAAACCTAAAAATATGACCGAAAATAATATTTATCGTCCCTAGGGCCGCTAAACTTGATTATTTCACAATCTAGACACCTTTGACTGACATTTATGTATTTTGACATTTGACATTTTGACATTTGAGATTTTCAGACGTTTGTGTAAATCAAAATAAAAACGGACAACAAAAGTATAAAATAACAATAAAACTTAATTTAAATTTTGTAATAAAGTAAAAATGAATGGTAACTCGGACAGTGACGAAAAATTTACGAATACTTGACCAGATTTGAAAAAGACAATGCGTTGCAACGGTACGAAAAGTGCTATGAATTATATAAAAACTGGAAAAAGGATCAAAAACCCAAAAACTTAACAGAAAATGTATTAGTTGCTTATCTATCGGAAAGATCAAAGATAATTCTAATGAAACATCAACTTCATCTGTAGAAATAAGCCTTCAAATTCTGGTACTATCCACAATTGTGATCAAGGCATAATTAACATTAATTACAACAATAAATAAATTCGTAAATTGTTACTGAAGTTTTTTATAAAATTCCGTTTATATTAATACAATTTAAAAAAATATGCTAGGCGAAAAACAGGTGTGTGTCACACATTCAGAAAACGCATTAGCAGCCCTTAGCTATCAACTGCCCTCGCTTCGCTTCGCTCGCTCAGGCAGTTAATAGCCGCGAGCTGCTAAAGCTAGTTTTCTGCCCTTGAGACACAATATACTATTGTATCTTCTCACAAAAATTTATTTTAAACTTTAAATTGATTTTTAAAAATGACATGTTAAAATTATTTTTTAGACTTGTACTGTTCTTATTTTCACCGATTCAATTAATGTGCAGAATATTAATTACTACAGTTACTGACTCTACTTGATGTTTTATTAGAAATTTTATGATTTTAAATGATACACTGACACTGACATTGACATATTAAGTTAATTATTGTTTTGCGCTTTAATAGTTAGATTTGTAATCAATGCATTGCAAGAGGTACCTACTGTTTTATTTTCTCCGTGTAGTGGGTTTTATAAACATACATTTAGATTAAAAAAGGTATATGCAATAAACAAATATTGGCTACACAGAGAAAATTGTTTTTTTATTTAGTAGCTATTGAAACGTTTCTTACAAAAACAGCCATAGTCCAAATTGTTAGTTACCTACTTATACTTACATTTTAAACTAATATTTTGAGGCAGTAATCATTAATTTAGCAAGATAATGTATTTGACGTTGAAAATAGATATTTTTATGACAAATCATTAGGTTAAATCAGAACAGGTCTAATTTTATAAGTTTGTATTATATGATTGTTATAAATAAAAAATAATTAGCAAGACATTTTTGGACTATGACTGTTTTTGTAAGAAGCATCTCTATTGTTATACCTACTGATTACTAAGTAAATAGGGAACAGCTTGGTTATTTCAGGAGTGATCGCTTTTGGGTTTAGTAATGATTCAAAAACAGTATAACAATAGCTACTAAATTTAAAAAAGCAGTACGTGCATGCAGTTGACCCTTTTTGGAAATACCTAAAAATTATATTTTTAAATGATTACTTAACCCAATAAATAAGTAACGTTTCTTAATATTTTTAATATGATTTAACTGATAATAATGAAAAATTGGTGCACGCAACATTAAAATATATCTAAAGGCTACAGTTTATTACGAAATTCTTGCTGTCAATTATATTAAGCGTAAACTTTCAAATTCAAAAAAAATGTCCTGAACAACGTTGTAAACTACACAAAGTATATAAATAAAGCTTTTAGTTATCTTGATTAACCATTTCATTAATTTAGGTAAAAATATTCCAAATAGCTCGTTAATTTTATTTAATTAATACACACGTAATAATAGATAGATTACTATTATTAAATGTTCATGACAATATTAATAGATACAATTTGTCGCGGTATTAAAGTTTATAAATTGACTATATCATTTAATAATCCGTTTCAATTTTTCTGACATTCAATGATATTAATGGTAAATTAAAAAAAAACATTTTAATGTGGTGTCAATAGATTTTTATTAATTGCACATTAAAAATTTCCTAATATACTACTAGAGCTGTGCGGTACTCGAGAACAAGTACTCAAACACTGTACTCCAAGTACTTTCAGTGTACTCGGTACTCAGTCCCGAGTACTTTAATTTGAATGTACTTATACTTGTACTTGATACATTTAAGATTGCAAAAATGTACTAGAGTACTTTCCCGTATACTAGAGCACTTTTACGTGTACTGGAGTACATCCAAAGTATGCAATGAGTACATTTTTATGCGGTGAGGTTGGCGTGGACCCATATGTGCAAATAGGTGCGTGGGTGTTAAAAATTTGGCAACACTGCTCAGACTTGTCAAATAACGGACATGCTGCCTGAGGCAGCCTCAGCCAGCCTGCCTTACACGACAGCCTTAAGACAGCCTCAATCAATAAATAAAAAGACACAGGAAAGAGCTCCAGTAAGCACAAGCTAGCCGGCCCGCATACGGCCCAAATACGTTTTGCCGAATCGCCCGTTGCGGCCCGACACATGTATTTATTCCGGCGTGTAGACCGGGCATGTCCGCCTGGCCGAATGTCGGCTATGTTTACTCGGCCGAGTGTCGGCTGAGTATAGTTAGCCGAGTGCCGGCCACAACAGCCTGGCAATTCAAAAAAAGCCTTCAGACGTCCTGGATAGGTATCCTGTAGGTTTAACACACTCGACTATAGCTAGCCATTATTCGTTACTGAGCAGATGAGGATGGATATGGGGACAATTAATGTTCAGCTATGCCATTACAGACGCACACTTCCAACTAAATATTGCAACCCATCGCTATTTATAGTTAGCTTGCTTGCGTAAGCAGCCGTGAGATGTCTTGCTTATGCCGCGGCAGGCCGTATTCCGGCCGTAAGCGGGCCGGTTAGGGCAAGCCGAACGATTTTGCAGCGGCATGCCGTATTCTGGCCGACTTTGGATAGAATATGGCCAAACGGTACCGGGCTAACATAACGCGGGCCATAAGCGGGACGACTGGGGGCAAGCCGAACCGCCGGTCAACCGCCTATGCCGAGCGAAGCCGGACTGTTTGCCGAGTGTTTGGTGCTTACTGGAGCATTGAACAAAAACTTTTTACTTATGTATGAAATGTAATTTTGTTCATATTTTGGTATAAATAAGGTGGCAATATTCCTCAAAAATATAATTAAAAAATAAAGCTAAGGCAAAGTAAAACAAGATACTAGCCGGCCTTGATAATTAACATAAAGCGAAATATCAATATTTTATGAAGGCAATAGGCCGGCTAGTATTAAGTTTTGCACTAGTGATTCTAAATTCATTTTTTAATCGCCCCATTTCTCTAGCATTTTTCCCAACATTTAATAAATAAAGTGTACTCGGTACTTTGTACTCGTATGGGTACTCGAGTACAACGGTACTGTACTTGTACTTGGTACTCGAGTACTTTTATATAAGAGTACTTGTATTCAGTACTCGAGTACTTTTTCATTGTACTCGGAACAGCACTGTATACTACTTATTTTAATGCTGTAAAAAGGGCTATTTATTTTGTATAAAAATGACATGTATTTATATTAGGGTGTCCCAAAAAAAAAGAATATATTTTTTTTTCTTGTCTCTTGTAAAAATATGTTAGTTTATAATGCTGTAAGAGCCCTTTCAAAATATCAGCTCGATTAAAAATTTTGTAGGGGTAGCTCAAGATTTTTAAAAATTTTCAAAATCGTCAAAAATTGAATTTTTGTTTTATTTTAATTCTTTTTCTCGTCTCGATATTATTTTTTAGGTTGAAAATAATAAAAATTCTGTAAATTTCAAATCAATATTTTGAGTTCTAAAGGTCGCTAAAAGTTCGTTGATATTTATATTCAGAGGTCGCTCGAAAACATTCAAGATACTCTACTTTGAAAGTTAAAAAAATCTTGAGCGACCTTTAGAAATTAAAATATCGATTTGAAATTTTCAGAATCATTATTATTTTTAAATTAAAAAATAATATCGGAACGAGAAAAAAAATTAAAGTTAAAAAAAATCCAATTTTTGACGATTTTGGTAATTTTTAAAAATCTTGAGCGACCCCTAAAATTTTTTTAATGGTGCTGATCTTTTGACAGGGCTCTTAAAACATGACAATCCAACATATTTTCACAAGAGACGAGAAGAAAAAAAATATTCTTTTTTTTTGGGACATCCTAATTTATATATATATATATATATATATATTATATATATATATATATATATATATATATATATATATATATATATATATATATATATATATTATATATATATATATATATATATATATATATTAGGGTGTTTCATTTAAAACGAAAAATTCTTTTCTCTTGCTGACACATGAAAATTTTGGTTTTTAGGTTGAAAAAAAAAAATTCCCTGAACATTTTAGCCCTTAAATTTGATTTTAAGTACTTCCTTTTTAATTTTGTAGTTTTTCCATATAAAAAGCATGTATTTTTAATCATTTTTACTTTAAATTTCTATATTTTGGCCGGGTTTTGAATTATAATTTTTATCACCATAATTTCCTGCATAGTATTTATGGTTTTTGAAAGGCCCTGCATCAATTTTGTTTTTGATTTATTTACGTTGATTGTAGTAGCTCCAAAAGTCGATTTTCCACTTTTTCTCACATATTTTTGAGAAAATCAAGCGAATGACTGGTTTTACCGAAAAAGTTCAAATGAAAAAGTTGTAGGAAATTTAATTTTTGACAAAAAAAGTTCTTACGTTCATATCACTAAAGTGCTTTGTTTAAGAGATATAAGGTATAAATATATGTATATTATATTATACATAAATTTCAATAAAACCTATTTTTTCTTTGTTTTTGGTTATTGAATTGCTTATATCTCTTAAACAAAGCACTTTAGTGATATGAACGTAAGAACCTTTTTTGTCAAAAATTAAATTTCCTACAACTATTTCATTTGAACTTTTTTGGTAAAACCAGTCATTCGCTCGATTTTCTTAAAAATATGTGAGAAAAAGTGAAAAAAACGACTTTTGGAGCTACTACAATCAACGTAAATAAATCAAAAACAAAATTGATGCAGGGCCTTCCAAAAACCGTGAATACTATGCAGAAAATTATGGTGATAAAAATTATAATTCAAAACCCGGCCAAAATATAGAAATTTAAAGTAAAAATGATTAAAAATACATGCTTTTTATATGGAAAAACTACAAAATTAAAAAGGAAGTACTTAGAATCAAAATTAAGGGCTCATATTTTCAGGGAATTTTTTTTTCATCCTAAAAAACAAAATTTTTATGTGTCAGCAAGAGAAAAGAATTTTTCGTTTTAAATGAAACACCCTAATATACAGGGTGTTTCATAATATATGCGCAGGACTTCAGGATGTGATAGCTCAACCAAAAAGATGAAAAAAGTCGCTATTAAATTACCCTCTAAAATGCACAATTTTCGAGATACAGGGTGTTGAAATTTTAGAAAAAAAATCGTTTTTTTCGATTATCTCTGGAACCGTTTATCGTACAAAAAACAGCTTTTGTAAGCATTTTCTACTCATAATAAGCTATGTTTTGTGCCAGAAAAAAATTTTTTTTACTCATAATTGGTGGAGATTTTGAAGGGGTAGCTGGTGTTCTTCTCCTCAACTTCTACGCCCCTGAAAAAATTACGGTTTCGAGAGGCCCATTCGAACCGCCAATGTTTTCTACACAAAAAATGTACTTGGTCATAAGCTCTAAAGTTGACCGTTTTCGAGAAAATCAACTTTTATGTTTAAAAACATGGTCAATTTTTTGTAAAAATTTTTTTATTACTAATTAAACAAAATTTATTTTAACGTTAGAAAAAGTAACAAAACCAAACGATAATTGCAAAATTAAAAAAAAAAAATAAAAAATGATTTTTTACACAAATGCTGAAATATGCGAAATGCGTTACCTTTACGGTTTGGAGAATTTAGCAAAGACAACTTTTGAATCATTTTTTATTTTGCAATTATGGTTTGGTTTTGTTACTTGTTC
Source organism: Brassicogethes aeneus (assembly GCA_921294245.1). Taxonomy (NCBI): domain Eukaryota; kingdom Metazoa; phylum Arthropoda; class Insecta; order Coleoptera; family Nitidulidae; genus Brassicogethes; species Brassicogethes aeneus. The sequence goes on along the minus strand of OV121132.1, from coordinate 50,637,986 downwards.
TAATGTTAAAATAAATTTTGTTTAATTAGTAAAAAAAATTTTTTTTTTTTAAATTGACCCTGTTTTTAAACATAAAAGTTGATTTTTCTCGAAAACGGTCAAGTTTAGAGCTTATGACCAAGAGTACCTTTTTTGTGTAGAAAACATTGGCGGTTCGAAAACCGTACTTTTTTCAGGGGCGTAGAAGTTAAGGAGAAAAACACCCGCTACCCCTTCAAAATCTCCACCAATTATGAGGAAAACAAAATTTTTTCTGGCACAAAACATAGCTTATTTTGAGTAAAAAATGCTTACAAAAGCTGTTTTTTGTACGATAAACGGTTCCGGAGATATTCGAAAAAAACGAATTTTTTTCTAAAATTTCAACACCCTGTATCTCGAAAATTGTGCATTTTAGAGCGTAAGTTAATAGCGACTTTTTTCATCTTTTTGGATGAACTATCACATCCTGAAGTCCTGCGCATATATTATGAAACACCCTGTATATTAGGGTGAGTTGAAAACAAAATGTTTGTTTTTTTTCTTAGCATGGGGTTAGAATTGTATAAAAAAAGAAAATTAAAAAAAAAATTTACTCAACATCTTTTTTAAATAAATATTTAATCAAATGGGGTAGTTCCAACGGGAAATTCTTTTTTTATTTTAGAATCTGTAGGGTGTCCCCTTAAAAGCCAATTGGAAGTCAAAAGTTGAAAAGGTTTTTTTCCATTGTTTTTGTTTTATAATGAATGTTGAGTGAAAAAAAAATCACATTCAACAATTTTTACATCTTTTCCACGATTTTGGACCAAAAAAAGAATTTCCCGTTGGAACTACCCCATTTGATTAAATATTTATTTAAAAAACGAGTGGGCCACCTCAAGATGTTGAGTAAAAAAATTTTTTTCTTTTGAAAAATTTTCTTTTTTTATAAGCTACAAATTCTACCCCCATGCTAAGAAAAAAAACAAACATTTTGTTTTCAACCCACCCTAATATATACAGCCCGTTCAGAGTAAAACCGAATATAGGGAAACGTATGGGGCGTGGCCTCGCCTCCCTCCAACGCGCGACACAGTAGCTAAGCAAATAGCCTGCATCGCTAATTAGATTTTTTGCATATTATCCAAAAGCCAAACCAAAAATAGAGTTGGAGGCACAAGAGGTTTACGAAATTCCTTGTAAGAATTGTGACGGAAGCTACGTGGGACAGACCAATAGACGTATCAACGTTCGACGCGAAGAACATCGTAACGCAGTCTTAAAACAAGAAAAAACATCTTCCTTAGCTGAACACGTCCAAAACACTTCCGATGAAATTGACTTTGAAAAAACAAGGGTCTTGGCTAGCATCGAACACAGGACCAAATGTACCATCCGTAAAGCCATTGAAATAGAAAAACGTCAAAGAAACCTCAACACAAGAGACGATACACAGAGACTTCCAACTGCATGGAAACCAGCACTTACAACCACCAAAACGCCAAGCAGATTAACGAGATCAATGGAGCCGAACATAACACAGGTTCAATCGCAGTCACTGTTAATGACGCGGAAAACTAAGAGGGTATATAAACAACGATCAGCGGCAACGGAGCTCACTCCACGTCTAACTCGTAGCAGAGCAGCAACAGCAGCCCAGCAGATAAGACCTGAAGATGGTACTTGAGATTGTACCGAAACGTCGTTCTTTTAAGAACCAAAAAGCGACAACACGGAGCAGATCCCGGAAAACCGTTAATACATATACACTGTTCAAAATTTCATGACCATTTTAACACCAAATTAACACCAAACATGGTCTATATCGATACAAACCAAAATGGTGTTAAATAAGGTCCGTTGGCCGGTGTAAATTCAAATACTAAAATGGTGTTAATTTAACTTTCACACAGTATTAAAATAAATTTTATTTGGTGTAAATTAAACTCCTTTTCAGTGTTAAATATTATGTGTTTGTGGACAAATTAAATCATACTACACAGAAAAAAGGAAAAAAAGGAAACAGGAAGTTCCTTGACGCATTACTAGTGTATTACCAGTGGTATTATTCCAGAAAATGGAACCTTCAACTCGCTAGAGATAATGTTTTTAGTGCGTTGCACTAACTTAAAATACTTTAAGTATTGACAGCTGTTTCCACCTATTTAAGGTCTCTTTAGTATCGAACAACTTGTAGTGTCACACCAAAGCAAAGGATTACCTCAGTTTATATATTCTTCATGTAAGTCAACAGAAGCGAGATTTAAGAACATCACGTGATCCACACCGCCTTTGCCGCGATCGGTACACATTTTTAACCATAATTTATGGTGTTAAATTAACACCACTTGGTGTTGGATTTTGACACCATTTTAAGATTACTTTTTACACCACAGATATTTTAAACAGTGTAACGCCCGTGGAAACCTAAAGCAGAATATATGTATATATAATAATTAAATAATAATAATAAATAATTATTGAAGATTTAAATAAAAAAATGCATGGGTAATATTGCTTTAAATTGGCTTTTTATAAAAACTTGAATACATTTTCCTAAAATGATGATACTTAAAATTTTATGGAGTTTTTTCCATTATAGTAGTTAATTTTGTTTTGCGATACATTAAAGCGGTTTATTTAAAACAAAGTTTTCCCACCCCTTAAATTATTAGAGTGGAATAATTTTAAATAGCCGGTAATGACTAAAGACTGTGAATTTTCTGAGCTACCCACAACAAAAACAATTAGGAAAGCAAATAATTTTCCCTAAAACCCAGACATAACCAGTCTAACCAAAAACCGTGCATTGTAATTTGCAATGGGTTTACTTTCAGTTTCTTCCTAATGCAATTTATTGCAAGGGATTTATTCTGAATACTTTAAACCCACTCCTGCGACGCAGCGTTCTGTATTCTTCTTAATTAAGCAATTCTTTGATTTTTTTAACGAGCAAACTATTCCTGTCTTAATTACTCGATGTGTTTTGTTTATGCAATTAGAGGCCATAATGGAAATAATGTACAGGTTTGGTTATTTTATAGATGTCTTTTAAAAATGTATATATTTAATTATGATTACCCATAAAATATACTTATAATAATAAGAAACTTTTGTTGGTATATTTTTAATATATAATCTGCAACATTTTTATTTGCAATAATTTAATTAAAAAAATTAATAATTTTAGGTGCAGTGTTTCATCATTGAACAGAAAACCGAACCGGAACCGGTATTATTTTTTAATGTAACTCTAAAGACCAAACCCGAACCCTTTACATTTAAAACGGTTTTTCGGATATTTTCGGTTTACTTCTTAATTTCTTTTTGCAAAATTTAAAAAAAAAATGTTTTGTTAAAAAATCTATAAAATTAGTTTTTGCAAAAAATATTTGTGACGGGCTATAAATCTATAAATAATACACTCTAGCACAAGTATTGTTAGGGGTTAGGTGTTAATAACAATAGTAAATGTTATTTAAATAATTATTGTAGATGTAAATTAAAATAACTTTATTGGAAAAAGAAAGATGTAATATGTATACATAATACTAGGTAACAGTGTAATTAATAAACCCCCACTAGAAAATATCCTACCGACTGCACCATGAAGTAAATAATACCAGGGTATACCCTATAGGTTAAAGACTGATTTATTAAAATGACTAGCATGGGTGGTAGATACATTTGTAGTGGGATTTATTAATTACAGTGTTGCCTAGTATTATGTATATATATGATACCTGCAAAACAAGTAAGTAAGCGTTGAAAGGCTGTTTTCTAGTCTCAAATTTTTACTTCCCCCAACAAGATCTAACATACTTGAATAAGGACAACTTTGGTGATATGTTGGAAATATAAAAAAAATTTGCAAGAATATTTTTAATATTTGTTTAAGAACAAACATAAAAAAATTAGAGGAACAATTATTCGTGAGAACCAACAGAAAAAGAAGAACAAAAGCTAAAAGTTCAGTTTTTTATTATTATATAACTTATTTTAATTAAGTAATTTCCAGGTTTTCAATCACAAATCGGAAGAAAGAGATAAAGAAAGCCAGCCGACATACCAAAACAAATTTACAATAAGTTCATTATATGATTTAAGTAGGTACTTATTTATACATAGTAAAAAAATTTTAACCGAAAAGATTGGTCCGAACCGCACAGAAATATTTTTTGGGAACCGTAACTGAACCCGAACCAAAATTTGTCGTTTCTTTTGGAACCGGAACCGGACAGGAACTGTTATTTCATTTGGGTCCGGGACCCTGGTTTCATGCCAATGTTTGATTAAAATAAAATTTATAATAACAATGTTATTGCTTCATTCTTAAGGAATATTTAGTCATACATTTCTTTTAATTTAGTTTATTAATTAATTCTAATTTGTTGAATACTAACAAATTTTACTTCCAGTAAACAGATTCAATAGGTTAAATGTCATTAAAAAGGTGTTATGGAAATTATTACATACTTTTTAAAATTTAAATCCATACATATTATAATACCTATGTATGATTTAAATTTAAAAAAAGTATTTAATAATTTCAATAACACATTTTTAATGACATTTAACCTATTGAATCTGTTTACTGGAGGTAAATTTGTTTAGTTTAGTATTCAACAAATTAGAATTAATTAATAAACTACCCCTTATTTAATGACCAAGCATTTATAAACTATTAAAATGATAATCGGTATTTTATTTAAATTTATTTCCCTAATAATTTAGATAAGGTGGAAAGTACGGCTAAGTGAAATCAAGCCAAGTAATTTACATTTAACGCTCCTTCTTGCTGCACCAATTTAATGGCAGAGCCACGATGCAATCTAATAAACTTAATTTATACATTCGTTTAACTTTTTGTCTAATACCCCATAAAACTTTAATAGGTAAAAATTGTATTCTTTATCACTCCTACCAACAATACTATCTATTCTGGTATGTATAGGTCTTGAATCTTACTTCTTACCTTCTGTAGCGTTGTTTTTGTACTCGTAGACTTTGGTTGTACAAAATTTAGTGGAAAATTGAAAAAAAGACATTATACATAAGTTGTGTATAATATATGGGGCGACGTTTTAGTACACATATGCAAAGATATAGGAAAAAATATTAAATATAGAAATGCAAAAGTTTAGGCAGTGCCTAATAGGCACAAATATAAAGTTTCGTTTTGGTACACTTATAGATATGCAAAGATGTATACATCTATAGGTACAAATATTGAATTTTGTTTTGTATAATAGTGGAGCGTGGGCCGCTGCAGCGCGCTGGTACAAATATAAAAGGTACGGTTCTCGACGGTGGCGCAAAGGGGCGTTTTAACACCTTGAACCGCGACTGTTCTTACTACTAGTTTGTTCTATGCTACCGGCATTTAAAATTTTCTTGTCTAACCGGCAAGTAAAAGGCTGACCAAATAATTAAAACATGCAGACAACTTAAAAAATATTTTAGTGTTCTCCCAGGTGAAAGTTGTAGAGTGAAAAAGTTAGTCTAAAACTTCACACTATTTTCAATACTAAAATATATTTTTTCGTCTAAGTGTTCCACATCAATCTAACTTTACACTTAAATATTCATTTAACACTAGGCAAGCTCTGGCAATGCACAGAGTGTAAATATGCAATCAGGGGGTGTTCATTTGACAAAAACGCAAATTTGTTTCGTTCATTGTTCTCTTAGAATTTGTGTTGGATGAATGCACCAAGCTGTTTAGTTGTGGTTTATAATTATTAACTAAAGGTAAGTTAATTTCAAAGTATTATTCATCATGGTTTATAATGTCAAAAATTGCATTTTGTTTTGGTTCATAAGGTAGAAAATTGCGTGAAAATCGCGTTTTGTTTATTGTATAGACAAATTTCAAGTATACTTATACTGTATACAGTTCTTACAATAGCTCAGTTTAATTTATATAATAAATAAATCGTTTTTTTTATATTTAGATGTTTTTCCTAAGTAAAAAAAAATTAGCCAAAACCTTAGCAGTGCGATACCAGCAGATGGTATTTTATGATGACAACTTTAGCACTGAATTGCAAAGAGGACCTTCAAAGTTTTATTTTGAGATTATCGCTGCAAAATTTGGTATAAAATTATATAGAAGAATTTCCAGATTCGATAGAAATTTTAGTCACAAGATGGGTAAGAATTGGTTACCTACTACGAGATTTTAAGCTTGCTTTACAAAGAGCCTTACAATTTACACCAATCTAACAGTGCACCAATTGACATGTCAATTGGTACCTACTTTGTGCCAAAATATTATTTGGTGTTTTGAACGTATTTATATTTTAAGTTATTTCCAAAGATTAGTTTTATATTTTGTAGTGTAAAACTTACAATGGACTGTATTTTTATATAAATATAAATTTTATTTGTTTAATATAAACATTATTTAAACACCCCAGCAGCGCTACCCAAAAGTATTACATATAATTAAAAATAAATGAATAGGTACATAAAAAATTAATAAGAACAGAATTATTGCAAACCTTCATTATATATATTTTTTAAGCGCACAATAATTTTTATATTAAAAAACTTCAAAGTCTATATAAAAAGACTTCATGAATATTAATATTAATTCAAAAGTCAAATTATTATTAAACTTCCTACCGAAATAAAGCTAAAATGTCATCGACAATTCAACCTAATCTAAAATTGATGTAACAGAATTTAAAAAATGCAATGCTTGAAAAAAAAATAGTATATAAAACACGGCAGCGAAAGCTTAATAATTGCCTCGCACAAAATCTACTGCCTCAGCTGACGCCTCGGCATGATGTATGCTCAGCGATAATAAAAGTGCCTTCTCCGCTTGGTTTTTAATGTACTAATATTATATTATATTTAATACCATTTCTATAGACATTAAAATGAATTTTATTTAAGTAACTTACACACCAATCTTACACAATATTGGTGGACAATTTTTAAATCTATTACTGATAGGATAAACATTGTATAAAATACATTTCCAGCACTATTAAAAATAGCATTCACACTAAAAGTGAAATAAATACAAATAAATTAGTGTAAAAGTGAACACTTTTAGAGAGCTACCGAACACGGTTAGTGTAGTAGGTACTTTTCAATCAAATAGTGCATGAAGTCGCATGAACTGTGTTAAATGTGTTACACTACAAGAGTACAACCTCTAGACTTAAAACAACACTAAAATTCACCCTAAATTTAAGGTGAAAATTTGAACTATAATAAAGTGGACCTGCTTAAGCTATAACTAGTGTTCTCTAGTGAAGCCTATAGGCACTGAAGCTTTTTTTACTGTGTAACGAAACGATTCCTTTTAATTAAAACAAACGCATTAAAAAGAGGTTAAACAGAAATATTTTATATGCCGGTAGTAAGAACAAAGTACCTACGTTTAAGGGCGGTTAAAAGTATTTTATCTTGCGCCACCGTCGCGAACCGTACTTTCCATATTGTACCAACCCATGCTCCACTATTATTTATCAGTATTCTATATTTGTACCTACATCTTTTCAAGTTGTTTTTATTATTAAAATAAATAATTTTTAGTTAGGTATAATAGAGGTATCATTTTATTGAGTTTAAATACAAAATGATAGATTTTATGAAACATTGCTAAAATTAGCTTTAAATTAAGATAGATACATTTTATTTTTAACGATACTTCTTGCATTGTTTTAAAATAAATATTATTTAGTGATCAATGAAATAAAATTTTAAATCTTATTGAAAAAATATTGGGCTATAGAAAACTTCTTGATTTAAAAAAATTATTGCCTTATTTCAATATCAAAAGTTTTTGTATCAAGAAAATTTATTCTTGAATTAAGTAAGTATCTTTTTTATTTAAGAATACCACTAATTTATTTTTAAAAGAACATATTCTTGCTTTAAAACAACAAAATTTGGTTAAATAAAATACATTTTCTTGAATTAATCATAGTTTTATTTAAAGAAATTTAATTTTCTTACATTAAGAAAAGATTCTTGAAGTAAATACGTGAATTAAGAAAATACTTTACTATTTTCAAGAATATATTCTCTTCGTTATATATGAGATAAAGATTGTTTTGAATCAAATAAATTTATTTGGTACAAGAATATTTTTTTTCAGTTTGACCCATTTGTTTGCGACTCACCCCTGTAAAATCTTTATTTATTGTTTGATTATAACCGGATTTCTTTTAAAGTGTAGATCTTGATAAACTATATTTTTATAGCAAAAAAAAACAAATTTTTTAAAATAAAAGGCCTATTATGTCAGTTTTTGAGAGTAAATTTTTAAAAAAATTATTAACGATTTAAAAAAATCTATGCATGACACTGAATTCACCACTCCTCAAAACGACCCCTTACTAAATTTTATTAAATTTTTTTTAAGTAGAAACGATTTTCTATCCAAATTAATAATGCACTTACTATTTAAAAAAATTTATTTTGTCAAGGTAACCATGAAAAAAACATTGAAATAAAATTAAACTAATAGTAAGTTACTATTAGTAACATGGTATAAATATTATTATTCTTTTCCAAGAGTCGTTTCACCTATCCGGGAACAAACTGTATATGATGTCAAAATATTTTGGGACTTTTTTTCAAAAAATGCGGTATGGGATGAAAAATATATTTTTTTTACCTAAATGTAAACCTGAGCTATATAAGATGGGATGTAAGATGCACCTATTTTATTATAATTGAAAGTTTAAAATACATAAAGTCAATTTAAAATATATATTAACCCTAAACCAATAAATCAACGCCCGCATATTTAAAATTGGGGATATAGGTAATAATTCATTCAATTAATTCAGTAAGGTGGGTCCACACAGCGCGCTACAGCGGCCACCACTCTCTGAATGTCAAGCTACATGAAAATGCTAGGGCTCGACTTAACGGTATTCCAATTAAAAATATTTTTATATAAGTTGGTCAATATTAATTTTCATTAAAATCGAAAAATTATAGAGTTGGCTATTTTGACCCTTATATAGAGTATAGAGTATAGAGTTTATATTATTAATTAAAATAATAAAATACGGGTATTATCCCAAAAAACTAATTAATTTGGAAAAACATTTTAAAAATATATCTGTAATACCCCAAAGTAATATAGACCAAGTGTTAGACACTATATCAGGCTTAGAGCATTATCCTATTAATATTAATCAAAACTAATACGAGATCCAGTTTTAATAAAGCCACCCTTGTAAGATTGCGGTGACAAATTAGTTTCAATTAAGGACACAGTCTGCGCTGCGTTGCAAGGTCAGCTGCATAGTTAGTTTCCTCCTGCGAATAAACAAACTTTGGTGCGTCATTCCTGCGAGCCTTCAGGGTATTGGTCGAAAAGATGATTTATGTACTCTATTTTAAAATTATATATGCAAGAGTGTGTTGAATGTTGATAAAATCATTTTTAAATTAATCTTAGTTCCATTAAATTAACTCCTGTGTAAATAATATTTATTTATTATGTCTGACATGTTTAATATTTAATAATATTATTACTCAGCTGCTAGTAAGCTAAGTAAGACTAGTAAGCTTGTAATAACTAACCATTATATGAACATCGATTCAAATTCAATATAAGAATTAAAAATTGCGCTTTAAATCACCTATAAAACAACATAAGATTCAATCAAAGTTGATAATAATGTTTGCTTTAATTCAAACAGGAAAATCCTTTTAAATAATTGAAATCCTCAAATCCACTCTGTGTTAATTCTCTTTCCTATAATATCTGTCAATTTGTTTTATTAATACTTAATAACTTTCGATGTTCATATGCCTACAGCTTTCTTTATTTGCAATGAATGGATTTGGACAGGTTTTGAAATTTCTCTAATGTTAGGTTTGATTGGTGCGTGTGCTCGATTAAGACAAATAAATTGCTTAATTAAAACCACTATACAATATGCAAAGCAAATAAGCGTTGTACTTGTTGCATGCAAATATGAAAAGGTACATTGATTTATTGTAGCCAAGGTGTAAGTTACTATTTAGGATTTATGTGTGTTTTCTTTTAATAGTGCTTTCCTCTCTTTGTGTAGGTTGAAAACATATGCACATCTTTAATTAATGAAGGAAGCAATAAATTACATATTTTATTTCTTTGAAATTAGGATCGTTACCGGTATACCAAATAGGTAAATTATTAAATTGTTTTATTTTCTCAAAAGTTATTTGCGTAGGCTTTTAAAAGATCTTGCATTCGAGAGCCAATTAATGAACAATAAAATTATTTAAATAATTTCTATTTTATTACGAATAATAAACTATATTATTGCCATTCTTATACAGACTTAAAGTTCCATGTTAACAACATCATTATGAAATTTTAAGGAAGGTCTTAAAAGCAAATAAAAAATACGTTATAAATATATCTTAAATGAAGAGTTCCACAAGTATTAGCATAGTAAAGGTAAATATTTCCAGCATTCTTAAAGAGGATTCTTCAAAAATGTAAATATAGTTTTTACTTAATAGAAATAAAAATTAGTTACTGGAATGGTTAAAAAGAGAAATATGAAATATGTATAGAATATGCTTAATATTTTTTCTGGAAATATATTCTTGGAAAATATTTCCAGCATTCCTTAAAACAGTTTATAAATTCTTATTTGGGTTCATTTTCATAATTATTATCATCAGCATCAATTGCTTTCCTGTGCTTTAAGCATTTTATCAATTTATGATTTCCTGAGCTTATTTTATAACTTTATATACTATAGTATACCAATACTAATTTAGTATTATTATACATAGTTATAAAATGAGGTCAGGAAATCATAAATTGATAAAATGCTTAAAGCAAAGAAAAGCAATTGATGCTGATGATAATAATAATGAAAATGAACCCAAATAAAAATTTATAAACCGTTTTAAGGAATGCTGGAAATATTTCCTAAGAATATATTTCCAGAAAAAATATTAAGCCTATTCTATACATATTTCATATTTCTCTTTTTAACCATTCCAGTAACTAATTTTTATTTCTATTAAGTAAAAACTATATTTACATTTTTGAAGAATCCTCTTTATGATAAAAATCTTTATTATTATAATAATATATGATAAAATATAAGATATTAAAAGTAGTAAGCAGATATGATTTGGATAAAAAGTTACTTACGTTTGCAAGCTTTGCGGTGTGTAATTTGCTTGGTGGGATCTCGGTAGTAGCCTTCCCGGCAATAGTGACAATGTCGTCCAGCAGTATAGTGGCGGCACTTTAGACACACGCCTCCAGACACCCGTCCTGACAGTTTGTACAACTCCATGTTAAATCTGCATTTGCGAGCATGCTGGTTGCACTCGCAAGCTGAAATTATGGAAAATAATTAATTCACGTCACACAATAATGCCGCATAATCGTTATAATTTGGTTACGTTATGCCAGATTTGCTTCGTTAGACACTAATTAATAAACCCGTTACCAAATTGGTGTCACTTTTTAATATTTTGATGAGAACTGTGCACAGCCCTGTACTTTCAAGTTTTGACGGGTAATCTTTTAATTGTTGTATATAATAATTATTATAAAAACCTCTAAAGAGGGTTTTGGAATAGTTATAGTCACTCTGGTCAGAAAATGGATTGTTTGTACTAAAGTTGATTTTAGAAAAATATACATACCTATAAATTACAATTTCCAATAATAATTATAAAACAATAGTATAAACTGGATAATTTTCCATAACGGTAAAATTCGTCAAAAAATAGTTTTATTCTTAAAAATTAATTCTTAGTATCATTTCGATAACACGTCCGAACTGTTAATTTCGAGGTTTACTGTGGTATTAAATAACTAACTAGAGTTGTATTGGTTTAAAACATTAATTGAGGAGCATCCGTGCAAAACCGGCTTCTCAATTACATTTTTAAACTATTTAAAATGTTTAAAAACAATCACTTAAGAGCATGTAATTTCAACAGTAATATCACAAGTGAGTGAAAATAAATTGAAAATAATTTGACAGATATTTCGAAAACTTGTTGTCTGGTAATAGCTACGAGAGTCCGTAGGGCTCGAGTGTTTATTGCCGAATGACAACAAGTTTGATAAATTTTCTGGAGAATTATTTTATAATTTATTGATCTCTCGAGTGGTATTCCAAAGATTATTTTTTGAAGAATCCTTTTTCACTACAAAACTTTTGAAATTGTTTCCAAATTGATTTATTGCTGGTTTGACAATGTTTTTAATGTATTTTTTCTTATTTGAGCGTTTAATTCATCCTAACATATTGAACTAAACCTTTTCTGTTCATTTTAAAATACTGATGACAGATATCTGTCATCTGACAGATCATAAAATTTCCGCGAAAATAAATTCTAGTAGATATTATTTCCGATATAATAATCTTTTGATTGGCTTAAACGTATACACATGACTGAAATTTTCTGGAGAATTATTTTTATAATTTATTGATCTCTCGAGTGGTATTCGAAAGATTATTTTTCACTACAAAACTTTTGAAATTGTTTCCAAATTGATTTATTGTTGATTTGACTATTTTATTAATGTATTTTTTGTTATTTGAGCGTTTAATTCATCCTAACACATTGAACTAAACCTATTGCTGTTCATTTTAAAATACTGATGATAGATATCTGTCATCTGACAGATCATAAAATTTCCGCGAAAATAAATTCTAGTAGATATTATTTCCGATATAATAATCTTTAGATTGGCTTAAACGTACACAAATGACTGAAATTAAAAATTATTACTGGCATTTAAAAACGTCAAAAAATAATCATATATTATATCACGAGAACTATGAATTTAATCGGTTAAACTAGGCTCAGTAGTTTTTTGTTTGGTTTGTGTTGGAAAATGTTGAATGCAAAATAGTTTAATAAAATCACGAGCGGTTTTATTTTTAAATATTTTGCATGAAACTATTTTCCAAAAAGAAAAATCAAATAAAAAACTTACTGAGCATAGTTTGACAGATTAAATTTATAGGTTGAGTGATATACGTCTGGATTATTTCTCGAATTAAAGGAAACTATTTGACAATTCATAAAATCTGACGTATGTGTCATAATTTATAAATATTTTTTTAAAGAAAATTCCATTAATTTAAGGTATGTAATAAGAAATAATTGATATTTCGTAAACTAGATAACTTATTTTTTATTGTTTTTTAAAAAATGTTTATAAACTTGTAAATAACACCATAAAATCGTAAACAAAAATCTAATATGGAGGCTAAAATTTAATCGCTGTTAAATAGTTCTAGTGATTTACGAGCCCTAACACAAAAATGTTCCGACACTTCATAATTTATACAGAAATATTTTTCGTGAATACTATCTCAAAATTATAAGAAGTTATGAAAAATTCAGCTCATTTTAGCATATACCCCTCGAAGCGATTTTTATTTTTAAAAAGTTTACCTTTTATTTTTAGCTTTTAAAAAAAGGCTAACTTTAAACTTTTTTTTGTATGAGTAAAAAAAGTTATAAATGGACCCATTAGAAAGAGCATAAAATATTATACAAACCCTGAAAATTTGGTAAAAAATAAATTAGTTATAAAAAAGTATAAGTAATTTAAAAATGCTATTTTTAAAGAGTTTTTGCAATTTTCCTATAGGAAACGGGAGATTTTGCAGATATATATATCGTTATAACTTTCTTATTATTTATACAATTTTTATCAAATTTTCAGGGTTTGTATAATATTTTATGTTCTTTTTAATGGGCCCATTTATAATTTTTTTACTAATACAAAAAAAAGTTAAAAAGTTAGCCTTTTCTTAAAAGCTAAAAATAAAAGGTAAACTTTTTAAAAATAAAAATTGCTTCGAGGGGCATATGCCAAAATAAGCTGAATTTTTCATAACTTCTAATAATTTTGAGATAGTATTCACGAAAAATATTTCTGTATAAATTATGAAGTGTCCGAACATTTTTGTGTTAGGGCTCGTAATCGCTTATGTAAACGAAATTTATTCGAAAATTCAAGGCTTTTGATTGGTTCATATTATAATGAGGGAAATAATCAACAGTAATATCACAAGATGAAGTGAAAATAAATTGAAAATAATTTGACAGATATTTCGAAAACTTGTTGTCTTGATTGGCTTAAACGTACACACATGACTGAAATAGAAAATTTCTATTAGCTTTTGGAAACCTAAAAAAATAAAATCAGCAGTAATATTGTTTTTTCAAAGGTTTGTCTGGTAATTTTGGCAACGCATAGATTAAACTTTCAGTATTCATTCATTTGAAGAAAAATCTTTGTGTATACCTATACATATTCCCTAATCATTTCAGCAATGCATTTTATTTTATTTGTTTATATGAAATTTGTTGGTTTGGTACTTAACTTCTTATGGGTATACAGTATAAGTCCTATAATCAACATTATTTGTTAAAAAGTACTTTTATTATTATTAGGTTTGGCCACACTATAGAAAATATATATATTTTCTATGTATAATTTTAGTTAAGTTTAAATATTCTTAATATTGCGGAATATTTATTAGCATTTTATACACCAAATAATTGCTAAATGAAAATGGTAGGTAAAAATTGTAATTTTTGGTTTACTATAAATTTTAAAACATCCAATATACGAGCAAAACCACTACTATAATAAATTATATTTGAAGCAGAGAGTATTAAAAGTGAAAAATACCTTCTCACCTACCAGAAATTAAAACTTAACACGTTTTTGATACGCGTGAAATGAAATAGAAATGCGACCCTGGTGAAATTTATGTTCGGGTTCCAGGCACGTTCTATTAATCCTGTCAAAATAGATAACTAGATAAGGTAGAGGTGGCTGTTTACACCCTTGTCGCATGTTGGGTGGTGCGAGATAACTTTCAAGATTACGGTCATAAAACTGTCATTTTAATTATGTCATGTCACACCTTTGGTAAAATCTCGACAAAAACATTAAAAAAATAATAATAAAAACTCAGACACAACTTTTCCTCAATTGTAAACATTAATTTATCAAAGCAACGTACCTATTAATTAAGAAAGTTTAGTTTTACAAGCTACTAACTAGTAAAATGTTTACAGGTTAACTAACAGTTTTACAAGTAAGCTACCATTATGGGACCAAATACCCTTTTTTATATTTAAAAAAATTATTGTTTTGGTGGCGGATAAACTTGCTGATTTAATCAACAAATCATTTGAGGAAGGAATTTTTCCTGATTGCCTAAAAAAATCTGATGTGTGTCCTATTTTTAAAGGAGGCGATAGTTATGAATGTAACAACTTTAGACCCATATCACTCTTGATAATGACATCAAAAATTGTTGAAAAAGTAATGTATGTCCGTGTAGAGAATTTTATTAAAAACTCTAACATACTTAGTCCATATCAGCATGGTTTTTTAAAAAGTAGGTCCACAAACTCTGCCCTATTCAACATAACAAAAGATATTATTAAACATTTAGACAAAAAACCAAATATATATGGTCTTTCATGCGATTTTAGAAAAGCTTTTGATAGTGTAAACTTTGACATATTACTTCTGAAACTTGAGCACTATGGAATAAGAGGAACAGCACTTCTTTGGTTTGAGTCTTACCTCAAACATAGGCTTCAAAGGACTAAAATAACAACGGGATCAAGCAGCGTCTACTCGGAGTGGGGTGAAACCTCAGCAGGGGTCCCTCAAGGTTCAATTTTAGGTCCATTCCTGTTCCTACTTTATATTAATGATTTGCCTTCCAATGTTTCAACCGCATCAACAACCATGTTTGCAGATGATACCTTTTTCTTGACTCAAAAACATCTAATTAATAATACAATTGACAAAATACAAACTTGGTGCACTCTAAATAAAATAAAAATAAATTTTGAAAAAACCAAATGTATATATGTACTTTCAACAAAGAAATACCAACGCAGAACACCCCATTCTAAATTATAATATCAACTACGAAAGTAAAATTAAATCTCTAGGTATAATTATTGACTCGGCACTGAACTGGAAAGACAACGTTAACTCCTTGTGTAACTCTTTAAGATCAGCCTGTTATTGTCTAAGAGTATTAAAACTTAAGGGAATTAGTATGGATACGCTGAAAATGGTTTATTTTAGTTATTTTGAAAGTAGATTAAGATATGGCTTAATATACTGGGGCTCCGCAATAGTCTAATCTAAAGTATTTATTTTGCAAAAATTCGCCTTTAAGAATAATTTTAGGTTTAAAAAAAAGGGAAAGTTATAAAGAATATTTTAATTTAAACAACATTTTGACGTTTCCCTCCTTGTTTATTTTTGAATGTTTAGTTTTTCTTTATAAGAATAAAAGTGATTTTAGTTTTTTTAACTCAAACACGAGACAAAATGGTTTAATCATATACGAGGCAAATAACACCAGTTTATTCCAAAAGAGTATTCTGTATTTAGGCCCAAAATTTTACAATAAGTTGCCTGTTCACATTAGATCTCAAAATTTAAGAAATTTCAAATCTTCATTAAAACAACTTCTTATTACCAAATCGTATTACTCATATCATGAATTCTTGAATGATGATTTTTAGTGTGGATTAGGTAACTAGTGTTTCATAAGAAATTTTCATAAATTCTTAGCTAATTAATATTTAATAATAATAATAATAATAATAATTTATTTGCAGTAACTGTAAAAATATACATCAATGATTTACAATAAAACACAATTGCACATTTCTGCAAAAAGGACTGAAAGGCAGTAATTACTGATACAAGTTTCAGCCCAGAAACAACTATAAATAATTTACAAAATAGACATTTAAACAATTTAACACTATGGCATTATCCTAAATAAAATAAATAAATAATACGCCCGCAAGAGGCTTTCTGCGAGCCAAAAATGGCTAACCAATAAATTTAACACAACATCTAGATATAAATAACACTAAAAATGAACAAGCCTAAAATATAACTAATCTAAAGTAATCTAAATTTGCACTTATTTTACTTTATTTTATTTATAAGGTTATATGCATATTCTTTTATTAATATTGTAAGGAATTGCCTATTTTTCTGTACAACCTTAGTTGTTTTTAAAAATAAACTTATTATTATATTATATTATATATTAATATTATAAACTTCGGTTTTATTCCATTTTATTTCCAACAAAAATAAAACGTTATATTTCTCCATATGTAATGCGAGAATTATTGTATTACAAATTTATCGATATTTAAATAACTATTCACAAATTTAAACCAATAATTTTGTAGAATAAAATATTAGAAGTACAATATTTAAAAATCAATATTTTTAAAATTTAAGTTTTACAGTTGCATTTTATTTTTAATAGTATATTATGTATCAAGTTTGATAAACAAGGTGCATACTATACTTTTTCTACGACAAATACTTATTATTATCTTAAAATGATTTAAATGGGTTATTTTTAAATTTCTTGTACATTTGCTGTCCCTCAACTTTATTATTTATAAAAAATTGAGTTTAACGCCATTTGGAACGTTTCTGAGCGAAATCAATTGATTTAAGTGTTTTTGGGAACTATACATGTATATTAATAAAAGTGTAAAATTTTAAATTGAACCCTATACAAAAAATTAAACTTTATTCAACAGTACAGAAAGTAGCTGTCCCACAACATCTTAGAGTATAATAACATCCTCCTTTTTTATATATATATAAACTATAGTTGAGAATATATTCCAAATATTACAGAAAAAGTCCATTTGTGGTAATATTTAAAAATACAAGTGGTTAAAATAACCCCTAAAGTAGTCCCTTAATTTTGGTCCCCTTTAGCCAAAGACTAAAAACCTGTTAGCCTTCAGCCCCTGACTAAAACGCCATAAAGCCACAACTTTTTATAGGTGGGAGTAGAAAATATTTTTTGACTATCAATATTGATAGTCAAAAAATATTTTCTAATTGCAATTGTTTTGAGTTTAAAAAAATTATAAATATTTTGTAAATTTTTGTTAAAACGTACCTACCTAATTTAAGGGCTGAACTTTAATCTTCAAAATATTAGCTGAAACGGCTTGCCATAGAAAATTGCATTTGAAAAAGTAAAAAACAAAATAGATATATGTATTTATGGCAACATATTATTATAACAATATAAAACTAGTAATACCCATTTTTGTTTTTTACTTTCATAATGCGGATTATTAGAAAACCGGTAAAAACTCATCCCGGATATGAAATCTAGAGAAACACCCAACATCACAAAACATCGTTCTACGGGTTTTTATTTAGATATTTTTAACATTTTTCAGAATCATTCTCAAAAATACTCGTTTTTCACACGTTTGACATCTGCTTGTTAAAAGCTGATTTCGGTGTAATAAATTTTAATAACAAAAGACAACAATTTAATTAATTATATGTTCAAAAAACTCGTTTCGTTTTTTTCTCTGCAAAACGTGACGCCAAGATTGAAGTATTAAACCAATCCAATTTGGCCATTTCGTAAAATTGATTCATAGCTTTCTTGGGATGCATGATAGAAGGGTGTGCATAAGCGGTATTGCCAAATTCTTCAATTTATTGTGTTACAAAGAAACATTTTTGTATATAAATCTTTATACTCAATGCTGTCAGTAAATAAATATAATGATTTAAAGAAAAAGTTGAATTTATAGCAAACCTGAATAAAGTTAGTATTAACTTTAACCATGTAAAAATGTTAGTTGTTTGTTAAATATTAATTTCAAATATAAAGAAAAATATAAACAGGTCTACAAAATAGAAACAAGATATTTTTTTAAGCTTTTTGAGGTACTGAATCCGAATTCGACCTTGGAATGGTGGATTAGAATGTTATATTCACCAGCTATTTTTTCTTCACAAAACTCGTTTCAAATTCTTTTTAAATTTTCTTAATATCCTTTTACTTCTTCAAGTTAGGGTTAGATAAAAAGTTAATTCATCGTTTTGATCATAAATCTCCACTAATAATTTCTTGGCAAAATTTGAAATTGATTTTGGAGAGGAGTATTAACTTTTCCTTTATAACGAACAAAACCTTGTCGTTATCGACAACAATTCCAAGTTCGGATTCGAATTCAACGCAAAACATTCGGTTTTTGTTTAAGGTTAGTTAAATTGTTATCTAATTTTAATCCTAATTTTGTAACCGACATGCCGCACTTTTTTCCTTAACTACTATTAAACTCAAAGATTCACATTTAGTAGTAATTTAACGTTTTTTTTAAATGTATAATTTTTTAATTTTAAATAAATTTTATAAAAATGGCATATTTTTTTTTGTTAAAATCGTATTTAAAATTTTTGTATGATCTGGCAACACCGATCGTAAATATAATACGATGTCAGAGACAGGATAAGTTGTATGCCCTGTAGGCTGGAGGGCTACATCCACCGTGCAGGTCCGTAATGAGAGTTTGCTATAGCCTGCAGGTCTGTCAGCCCCACATGTCATCTATCTCAACTTTATTTTGCCATTTTAATACGAATATTTCCTAACAATTTGTGCACGATGAAACGTTATAATGAAATTTGCGGTTTTCCACATCAATGAAACAATTATTAATGGCAATATGGTTTGTTGGAATATGTTAGGTTTATGTTTATTCAATTTTTAAGCCAATAAATACGAATTGGATAAATTCAGACAGAAGGGATTTTTATATTTATTTTTTATTTATAAATGAATTTATTTATGTTTAATAAAGATTACGATTCAAATAAATATAAATGTATTCTCAAGATATATGTAGAAGCAGTTTTATTAGAGACAATTACTTATATTCTAATAAAACTGTAATTTGAAGAGTCCTTGGAAAAGTTAACACTGATCTCTATAGGAAGATAAACGATGTTTTTATGGGCACTTTTGTGTGGTCTTCTTGGCGATTATAGAGGTCGCATACTATGATCAATTCGAAGAACGTTCAGGATAAAAAAACACAAAAATTCGAGCCTTAATCAAGGTAATAAATTTTTGTAACGTGAGTATTAAGTGTCTTTGATGAACTCGTCTTTGCAATAAATCCTTTACATATTTATATATTAACTGGGAAATATATAATTATGCCTGGCCCTTAAAACACAATAAATTATTTAGTAAAATACAAAATCAAATACACAAAATGACACTTATCAGCCAAATGGCATAAAATGTTTTATCTTCAAGGCACAATTTTATTTTTTGAACGATATATTAAACATTATATGATAATATTAATTATTAAATAATTATTAAGAGTAGCAAGTGAGTTTAGGTAGATCTGACAGTGGTTGAATTTTTTGATTGTTTTAAACGGAATTTTTACAGACAAGGGCGTAAAAAACTTTACCCGAATTATTTGTACAGGCTAGGCGATAAATAATCGCCGATAATTAATTACTTTATAAAGTAATTGATTATTTAAACTTTTCCATTGTCAAGTTGACAATGTCAATATGTGAGTGCACTCAGTATAGTATACTATAATAGTAAATGTTGACAATAATAAAGTTTTAATTATGGAATGCTTAAAGATAATAGGATATTGTAAAACGAGTGTTACAATGACCCTTATTGTGATATCTAGTGGTATGGTCAATAGTACAAGTATCACAATAAGTCATTGTAACATGAGTTGTTCATACCATAATTTATCAATAAAAAAAAATAAATCTTAAAAAAATATGTAGTTTAATTCATGCTACAATTGACGTGACGCAAAATGTCAAAATCATAATCCACACAAGTTCTGTTCTATGGGTTGAGCTACAGAGATGTAAGCAATCAGCGTCTAACGGTACCGGGTTCGGGTGTTGCAGTTGTTTATTAAAAAAAATAAATATATATCATGAGCTGGCTAAATAGTCTTAAAAAGACTAAAAGCAAAAAAAAAAGGTTCTATCTCGTTTTGCGCATACTAAAAATAACTGCAACACTGCATAGGCAGGTAACGGCGGCCATTTATATTATTGTGCTTTGGGTTTGTTCTTTGGGTTTGTGCTCTTTATACAGATTGAAAATAGTTTTAAACGTTGAGTTTCTTACAGGGGCACTTGTAAACCTTAAATAAGGCCTTAAAATGATAAGAGCAACCATTTTACCCCTCTTTTGTAAAAAAAATAAACCCTATCTATCAAGGCTGTCATCAAACTATCAAATTTAAATTTTTGGGTTATGCTAAATTAACCTTAAAATTGACAATTAACAGTTTGATGGCAGCCCTGATAGAATAGGGTTTATTTTTACCAAAAATGGTTGTTCTTAGCACTTTAAGGCCTCATTAACGGACGGGACTATTACACAGTCCCGTCCGTTACGCTTTAAATTATTAGTTTTTAAGGAATTAAACAGTCAACCACGATACCTAATTTTGCCAAATAAAAACCTTGTTAAACAGCTTTAGTTTAGAACTATTTATAAAAATTTGACATTGGTAATATTATAGAACAATATTATTTTGTAAATAAAAACACGGCAACTGTCCTATCCGTTACGCGTGGAATGGCTCTATTGTTGTAGTTCATTTACTGTGTTTAATAACTAGAATTTATGAATTTTTATGGCGAGACATTTTTAATATCGTTTAACTGGAATACGGTTGGCTCCATCACTGTTTAACAAGAGCAGCTTTTTTATGTAAAATTATCTGGAGAATTGTATTCCAAGATCTAGAATTTAACAAAACCCCACAAAAAATTAGGAGGATTTTTCGTAAGTAATATCATAAGGGCATTTAATTTTTCCGAAAAGAATCGAAAAAACACGTTGCTAAGTAATATTTTAACAAAAAGCATGAGTGCTGGTGGCAACAAAAATCCGAGTCGCAGAGGAGGATTTTTGCACCTGCACGAATGCATTTTGTTAAAAAATATTACTTAGCATTGTGTTTTTTCGATTTTTTTCACAGGAAAAATTAGATGCTCGAATGGTATTTGACAAGACTATTTCATGAGTAACAGTTAACAATTAAAATATAAATTGCAATTTTTGGTGACAACAGCTGTCAAGTTTTGCCGCGGGTACACTCGAATAAACTGCTGACAGGTGCTGTCACACAGTTTTTTCACCTAGAAACCATTTGTTATTTAAAATTGCGCGTTTGTGATTGGTGGAAATTAAGACGAGGGAAATAGTCACCATTAAATTAAAACTGGCAGTTTTGCATTGGTATATTAAATAATTATTTATGAGATAATTTAGTTTAATAGCAGAAAGTAGATAAAAATAGAGGCACTGCAGTGCGATTTTAATTGTTTGATTTTATGATTTCTTCTAAATACGCAATTTATATTCTTGGACCCTAAAATTAAACAACAAGATAACTAGAAAACTATTTAAAAAAATAATTTTAAAAATACATTTGATTTAAACAGCATTCATGGTAAAAGGTCACATCTAAATTAAAATACTTTGTATCTAGGACAAAGGGTATCTCGGCGCTTTAAAGGTATGTATCATTTGACATTATTTTGTTACCACAAAAACGGTCTTGAGATAGGTGAAATATGCGAAATGCAAGATCACACATCTAAGTGGGCGTGTGAACATTATTTATGTAGAATAAGAAAAGGTCCGAAAGCTAAGTCAGCTAATTTATTTGCTGCAAGGCTGTGGAAATGCGTGTTTTAAAATTTATTGTGATTAGTCGCAGTTTTTTCCTTATAAAATAAATGTTTAAAATAAAATGAATAAAACTGTGTCAACGAGCTAAGTACTTATACATAAAAATATGCATTTAATATCCAGTATTTTAACACTTCTAGCCTTTAATGATGTGCATACAATATAAGCAAAAAAACATTGCCCTTAAAAAGCAACAAATTGTTTATTTATAAAGAATATTTAGAAGAATAAGAATAATTTACCCATATTATATGTATAGCTAAACATAAGTATGTAATAAAGTATAGCCACATTAAATAACAATTTATTTAATAACATATTTAGGTGTAGGTACTGTGTAACGTCCAGGGTGACTGTAGTTTGTGCCGCTGCCAGTAGCGTGCCGTATAGGGGGCCAGGGGGGCGGCGGCCCCCCGCCCTTCTGCGCAGACCGCATTTGGCGCCCTAATTAGTTGACAATTTTATATTAAATAAAAAAAATGTTGTTTTTTAAGAAATTTCGCCCCCTCCGCCCTTAGACCCACGGCACGCTACTGACCGCTGCCTGTATAGTATATACAGTGTATACAATAAATCAAATCCTTTTGATTTAGTACCAGTTTTCGGTACACTATGTGGTCCTAAAATAAGAAATCCAACGGTATTAGGCCAGGGAATCTTGGCGGCCATAAAACTGGTCCACCTCGACCAATCCACCTTTTAGGGTATTAGTTATTCAGCCATTGACGAACAGGTGCAGCAGAGTGTGGAGGCGCACCGTCTAATACCTCTGTCACAATAGTGGTAATGTTATGGCGATGTTAATGTTATGGTACACCGTTACTACGCAAAACATTGTAAGCTCCTAATAGTGTTCACAATAATTATTGTGAACACTATTAGGTGATTTCAATGTTTTGAATATTAACAGTGTACCATAACATTAACATCGCCATAACATTACCACTATTGTGACAGAAACCAACTATTCCACACTCCCGCTAGTTCCACTTTTTGGACCTCCATATCTCAAATAATTGTTCCAATATTACATTTTTAATATTTTTCCGTGCATCACTTGAAGTTTCCGGGCTTCTCTCCAAAACATGTTGCTGAACCAAAATCAATTTTGCACAGGACTTTCAAGGGCAAGTAGGGAATATAGGCTCCTTGGAGACAGCGGGGGGGTATTTCTTACAGTCCTTTGATCGGGTCAGTAATGGAAGAAGATCGGGATGGAAACGGGACAGGAATGCTATAGAAAGTTTCTATAGCATTCCTATTAGAAACGCAAAAGAAATATATACAGAAGAGCCCTTATATTTTCTTGGAACCACGCGAGCGATGCTGCGGGTTATAGCTAGTATTAAAATAATTATTAACTTTTTAATTAATAACTTAAGTTAGGCATTTAATAACAAAGATATTTAGGTTACTTATATGTCGTGTTTATTTAGATTATTCCTTTTCATCTTCTACATAGTGCAACTGTATTGTACACTTCAGAGATTTATGTGAGAAGTGTATTTAAACATCGCTGTGTCAGTTTTAACCAAGTTTCGCAATACACGTCTTCAATGAAACAGTTAAAGTTGTTTTACATAAATTTAATACAAGAAAATTTGTCAAGAAGCTTGTTCTGGAATTAATTATAGTTTAGTTCTTGAAATAAATTTATCCAAGATAACAAAATTTTTATTACGTTGTAAATTAATTATTTATATAATCAACTCCACCCGAAATTCTTATTGTTTTATCGACAAATATTTCTGCCGGCAAAATCAAAAGGTCAATCAACAAACGAGCATATCATTTTTTTAATATTTAATAATTTTGTATTTTTTAATATTTAATAATTTTGTATTTTTTATTGAATTATTAATAGTATATTCTGTAACAAGTTTGGAATACGGCATATTCCTTTCTAGTGAAAGTATGTCACACGAGCCGAAGGCGAGTTTGACGGTTTCACGAGAGCGGAAAATGCAATTCCAAACGTGTTTCAGGCTATACTTTTTCTACGTTTTCAAAAAATACCATGGAAAAATTATTTAATTGGGAGAAAGTGAGGTTGGATCGGTATAAAATTTATTAGATATCAAAAACAGAGATGTCGCCACCAGTGTTTATTCCGTCATACGATGATAGAATAATTCATTCTGTAATACTTTAAGGAATATGTGTCATATGTCACATTAAAAAGTGATATTAGAACAGTCATATTCCGTAATAGAAGTAAAAAAAATAATTTTTATTCTTCCCTGTACTAAATTGTCTTGATAACAGAAGGGACAGCGAAAGTTAAACATGCTAGGTTGTTGCTAGCCATGAAAAACTTTCAAACTTTCGTGCCCTGGACAAAAAGTAAAAAAAATCATTTTGATTAACATATGTTAAATATATTTATTTTGAATTATAATTAAACCTAAAATTACATTTGGAGTATGTTCCAGAAAGAAGTAAAGGCACATTTTCAATATTAAACTCTTGACCAACTGCAACTGCATTGTAAATATTTACCTTTTTATTAATTTTTATATTATGCTCGATAATATGTTGATTAGTATCTGTTTCTTGAACTGTTTCTTGATTCTCTTGCATTGATATCGATAATTTTAAAGATAACTGGCAAAAATTAGACCGATGAAAGCCGAAGGAACACGTTTGGGTTGCCTAATATTTAATTATTCATCGCAATTTTACTACACGTCAACACGGTGTTTCTATTGGTCTTCTTTTACTCAAATCTTCTTTGCACATTGTTTTTTGTAGTGAGAATCTGCACCAATATGAATACTTTAAGATTATACAACTTGTGAGTTCGGGATGCATGCTCCAGCTATATCAAAAATCGCTACTACTTTTATCAGTTAATAAATTTAATCAGAAGCTTCCACAAAAATATTTGAAATTTCATCGTGTGTAAATACTTTAGACTTTCTAGTCTGATATCCAACATATCCAATAAGTATAATAATATTATACTATATATTATTATTATATCCAAAATCCACCAGCCGCCACTGGTCGACAAAGGAGGGAGGTGGGGCAGCGGTCCCCTTAAAGACAAAAAATAATTAAATGCACTTATATTTCCTAGCATTTACGGTTTGGGATTAATTAACGTAAGAAAATATTTTAATTCAGTTTTTTAGCCATTTTGGGTATAACAATTAAATATTTTTAAAACCCAAAAAAATTGACCGGTCATTTTGTTTTAATTTGATAATGATTTTCTTTTATAAACTGCATTATTTTACCATTCAATTCGGGTTTTTTGTTTGTCCAATTTTCTTCGACCGCGGCCGATTTCCGGTTACGGATTTATTTAATTTAGAAAGAAATATATCATTAGCTTTTTATTGTGAATATCTTAAAAGAGCTTTCTTTCCGATTATGCCCATTATCATACATGTTTCCATGACACCAAGTCATCTTTTAAATGCACATTAATATGCTGTGACTTTATGCCGTTTTAGTCATGGGCAAGCGCGTCGCCAGCCAATGGGCCAGGAGGGCAAGATAATAAATAGAGGATATAAAATGTAGGTTAAATAAATACAATTTGTAGTATCCGACTGAAGCTTCCCCAGTAGCACAAAATATTGGTCCAATATTAAATTTATTTAGCCGATGTTAGCCCTATATTGGCATAAAATGATTTTAATATATCATTGCCAATGTTTATCCAAGGTTGGTCCTATATTGGCATATTACTTTACGCCAATATATCATTAACTACAGTCAACGATGCTTTCAGATTTCTAAAAGTGATATGTAACGACAGACGTTTGTTTCCAGGATATGTCTATACTAGTGGCGCAGGAACGGTTTTGGGAGGTGGCGCAACCGACTACCATTCTTATTGTTAAGCACCAAATGGGTGAAAATAATAAAGGTCATTCTTGCACATTACCGTAAGAATAACAAGGGTAATATGCGATTTCTTGTCTTATTAGCAATTCGTTATTACGTTAATAAAGCTCAAGCTGATCATTTTAGCACACGATACAAACGATTTTAGCATTTCATCGTAACCCCCATCTCCGCCTTATCATTTGGGTGGGCATAGTCACCCCCCACTTCTACGCCCCTAAGTAATAAAAGCATTTCGTGAAAACAAACGTTTGTCGACACGATCGTGACATAT
Organism: Brassicogethes aeneus; assembly: GCA_921294245.1. Lineage (NCBI taxonomy): Eukaryota > Metazoa > Arthropoda > Insecta > Coleoptera > Nitidulidae > Brassicogethes > Brassicogethes aeneus. Next base: position 50,611,343 of record OV121132.1, on the reverse strand, counting down.
CACTTTTAGAAATCTTACTACTAGTAAGAACTAGGTTGCTATCTTTTTTTTTCTTTTAATTTCTCCCTCAACTTTCCTAGCATATAATGTAAAACAACTTCGGGCCAATGCGGATTTTCAATATCGGTTATATAATGTCAAACAACTTCGGGCCAATGTTGGGTTTCAATATTGGACCATACGAATATTGGGCCAATATATTTGTGCTACTGGGGTTCCGTTTAGCGGAAGGTTACATTTTTTATACAATTATTTAATAAAAATTGTATCGGTTTTTAAACCACCGGGATTAGATAAAAGGCCATTTACAGTCTCAACATAAAATCCAGACCTATATATAGGATATATTTTACAAATGGTTAGTATCAGACCCTTCGTGAGTTGTTCAGCCGAAACCGATGTTCAGTTATTTTAAGACCTGTGATTTCATTAAATAAATGTATAAAAAATGTAACCTTCGGCCAAACGAAAATTTTGTCCGAAACGTAAGCTTTAGTCGGACAATTGTATTTATTTAATCTACATTTCATATCCTCTATTTATAATCCCGCCTCTGGCCCATTGGCGGGCGACGCCCTTGCCCCTGACTAAAACGCCATAAAGTAACAGCATGTTAATGTGCATTTTAAAGATGACTTAGTGTTTGGAAACATGTACGATAATGGGCAAGATGGGAAAGAAAGTTATTCACAAGAAAAATCTAACCCTTCTTTCAGAAATAAATAAATAAAGTCTAGACATAATACAATTGCGTTTTTATGGTACAGTGACGAAATCATTGCTATTAAGAAATGTAATTTGTTCGGTTTTTGGCACAGTTAGTAAACTTGGAATCTTATAATAAAGCTTAGAATTGCGAAGAATGCCAAATAACACGGTAATAAATTTTAAATGTGAAGTTTTCCTGGTGACTTGGATAAAGGAAATACTTCACTTAATAAATATTTTTTATAATATTAATTTATAATTTTATAATGCGAATTTATTTAAAAATATGAGTAGAATTATTCAATATTCCCCACAAATTGCTTCATTATCCTTACAGAAGAATAAATAATGGGAACAATATTTTTTCTATTATTATGAAAAAATTAATTAAAAGGGTAGTTGTATACATTTTCCTACTGATTTAATTAATATAATAAAATGTAAAACCTTTTTGACCCCGCAGTATTAACCATTTTTAAATTTTACAATATAGCCCAACATCCTTAATCAGGACATTAGAAGTCATTTTATTTTAACGTGTTTTTTCAATTTGTCCATTTGTCAATTGTAATGAGGCCTCTTAAGCAGGTTACGCAAATTTCTATATGCATTTTATGTTTTTAACCACGATTTTGTTGAAGCGCCCACTCGAGATGACTTCATTTTCCTCGATATATACACGGAAGTGAAATGAGATAGGATGGGAACATTAATTTATCTATTTTTACATATAATTATATAAAGTTTTTAATCCGATTGTAATATATAATTGCTTATATTTGCATAACAGACGGACTGTTGTTTAGTTAAAATATAATTATTATTATCTATAATGCGTTTTGTGTTATCTAATTGAAAATCAGTATTTGTTGTAACATTTCTATTATTAAAAAATACTATTAGTTTTATAACAAGGCTTTTAATTAAATTTTTTTAATGTTTGCTTTAAATAAAACTAAAAAGAAAGAAAAAAATAACGACAATGATTTAATGATAAAAACTTATACTATTTAATCTTGGAGAAAACTAAATAAACTGAAAGAGCTTTTTAAAAACTAATTTAATTAAAGTCCTGTCATAAATTTTTAGTTTAAATTTAAAATATTATTAGGAAGCTTATTAATTGTGGAATAAAAAGGTAGGTAAATTCAAAATATAATTCGTTAATCTTCCTCATTCCAGAATGGTTTCCGCCGCAGTCTGGTCTGTGTCGCGCCCCCAAGGGTGAACATAATTAACCCCTGTAGCTGCGAAATCAAACTTGGTCGGGTGGCGTCCAAGTAAAACTTCCAGTAAAAGCGAAAACTTTTAGTGTTTAATACAGGAACTGTTGAATTATCTCGATTTATTGACCATTTGATTGAATTTAATGGCCTCGGCAGTTTATTTATTTCTATTCAATTTATTGCTTAAAGGAAAATGATTTTAAAGTATTAAAAAACCACAGACCATTTAAAACCAGAAACAATAAAATCAAAATCTTAAATTTTTAGTTAGCCAGTGCTGTCTCGCCCGTACAGGCAAATTAGCGGCTGTTTTGATATTTTATACTATGCCAGTACTGGTAAGTACTGCGCCAGTACAGGAAAGCCAGTACTTTTAAAGTACTATAGTGGCAACATTTTTAAAATTTTTAATATTTTCAATATACCTGGTGTATCTAAGAATATGCGCACTCCTGTAACTTTTTTATTTATAAAGATAGACACATAAAATTTAGCATGCTTAATTAGAATATAAAATTCCACTTATAAGAATATAAAATGAATTTTTTGAACTTTCGGTTTTGCCGGAAATGATACCAACTTTAGATTTTCAAATGGAATGCCCTATATATTTTTACATTTGAAATTCTGAGGAAGACAGCATCCTTAAATTGACCTTTGACGTTTCGTCCAGAAAATGCATCATCATAAAGATCAATCTAGAGTGGTTTGAACTATCTTATTTTCTTCTAATTTATTCACACAATGTCTTAGAAAGTTGTTATACCCAGCATTCTAAACTTGTCAAAATTCGTTTTTCTCAAATAGTTCAAAGCACTCTAGATTGATCTTTATGATGATGCATTTTCTGATGAAGAAACGTCGAAAGGTCCATTTGATAATGCTGTACGACTCATAATTTTCTCAGGATTCCAAATATGTAAATATATATATAGGGCGTTCCATTTAAAAATCGAAAGTTGATATCATTTCCGGCAAAACCGGAAGTTCAAAAAACTTTTTCGAATTTTGTTATCCCTGGGTTGTCTTTTTAGGTTAAATTTAACTTTAAAAAAAATTGGCATTTTAATAAAAAAAAACAAATTTTTAAACTTTTTAAAATTAACGTTTTTTTTCAATTTTTTATATCTCTGGGTGCCCAATGGTTATATATTTAAGTTTAAATTAACACACAAAAATCAGTTTTGGGTAAAAAAACTTCAGGTTTCTTTTCTTATTTAAAATTTTAATGAAAAACATATTTTAAATTAAAATGTAATATATTTGGAACACCAAGGGAACTTTGTGGCATCGTCATTCCAACGGATTCCGATATTATAAGTTTGTATTTATGGTATCGTGAAATTTTTAAAGATAAAAGCAACAAAGACCCAAGTGTTTTGGACATTTGTAAAAAAGTTCTTATTGATATTAAATCTGTTTGGAAAAAGCTTTTCTTCCTATTATTTCAGACCAAAGAGAATAATTCAGAAAATAAAAGACTACAAAAATTAAAGACACAAATTCAGAACATATTGTTCAAGTAAAAGTATAGAAAAAAATGACCAAATGGATGCTATCGATATGTCACTAGCATCAACGTCTTCTAGATTGCCTTTCGAAAAAATCTGGCAGAAGCATGTGACAGAAATGCGTCTCTCCTGGTAAACGCTGTACTTAAGTCATTTATTAAGTGACGAGGATCCCTCTTTAATCATCCACAGAAGTAAAATAAGAAGAGAAAGGAAACGAGGGAAAATTTGGTTAATATGAAAATTCGGCTACAAAAAGAAGTTTCTGGAATCTACTTCAACGGAAGAAAAAACAAGACGCTGAGTTGAAAAAATTGGATCTTCTTATTACAGTAAGAGGAACACATAGTTCTTATTGCAGAACCAGGTTCTACTTATTTAGGTCATGTTACCCCTACTTGGGGAAGTGCCAGTAGTATTAAGGCAAGCCTTTTTAACTTCATTCAAGAGTTTTTGGGTGTAAATTTAAACAAATTTGCGGCAGTTGGTTGTGCCGGTACGGTAGTAAATACAGGCTTCAAAAATGGTGTTATAAAACAGTTGTAAGTTTCCCTAGGAAAACCGGTTCATTGGTTTATATGCCTGTTGCACTGTAATGAACCTTCTTCGTCATTTAATTTATAATATAGATAGAAAAACTAATGATCCAAAAGGCTTTATCGGTCCTATAGGAAACCAGCTTAGTTATTGTGACAAGATGCCTGTTGTGCCATTTCAGATAATTAAACCTGACGTTGGATTGCCTCCAATAAAATTTAGCAATTTAAGCACAGACCAAAAGTACTTGTACGCAATGGTTCTGGCAATAGAAGAAGGCAAGGTTTCCCCCCAGTTGGCAGCAAAACAGCCAGGAAAAATGTACCATGCACGATGGTTAACAACAACAAACAGAATATTAAGATTATACGTTACAATAGAAGAACCATCTTATGAATTAAATATATTAAACAAGGTATATGCCACAACCTGGTTTCTTGTAAAGTACAAGTCAACTTGTAAATATGGCCCTCAAAATTTATTTCATTTAATCCAAGCTTCTCGATATTTACCGACCAAATTCAAAGACATTGTAAATAAGGTTATCCAAAGAAATGCATTTTTGCTCATTAGGAAAATGTTTTAATTGCAATGCTGGGTGATGACAGAAAACACATTATAGAGTTGGCCTTACGTCGAATTTTAAAATGTCGAGATTCCAAAACTAACATCCAAATTCGTGATTTTAAAGTGCCAGAAGTGAACTTTAATGCTACCGATTATACAGAGCTAATATATTCCCGATACCATACAAATTTTGAATTTTTTTTGCCAAATTCAGGCTGTGAAAAATCTAGAAAATCTACACCACGAATGGAAACAAAGAAATATTTTACCAAGTAAATTAACTTAAAAAAATGTAAAATAATGGGAGGGTAGGGGTGGAATCCATTTTGCAGTCACCTCCTCGTGGTGGATTCAGGGTTGTTTTTTTTTTAATAAAAAAAACAAGCCAAGAGCTGCAACAAAAATTTCAAATTTTTTTCTATTTTAAAATGAAAAAGGAACCTGAAGGACTAAATATTTTTAAAGAAATTTAACAGGTATATTTAATTAAATGAAAGGCAACGATCCCGCACCTATTTCGTACCTATTTCTATCGCTACGCCCTATTTTATATCCTAATTAACCATGCTAAATTTCATGTGCCTAACTTTATAAATAAAAAAGTTACAGGGGTGTGCGCCTATTCTCAGATACACCCGGTATATTTTAAAAATAGAAAAAAATTTCAAAATTTTGTTGCCTTCACTTACGTCCTGGCCAACTTATAAGTTATAGTATAGTATACATTATAGTATAGATTCACCTATGCGTATACGCATTTTGAAAATTTTGTTGCCTTCACTTACGTCTCGGCCAACTTATAAGTTATATAGTATACATTATAATATAGATTCACCTATGCGTATACGCATTTGTAATTTAGGTAAGTTTGGAAAATTGTAATCATGATTATTGCAATGCAAGATTTAAAAAGATATTTAATATTAAACTTAAACAACAATCTAGTAGTCTGATTTTTTAGTTTATTGAAAGTGTACAGGTACAGATTTAAATCTGCAATTCAATGTCGAATTTTAATGAATGAGGGAGGTAGGCATACTCGATTAATCACAAAGTAATTTATTTAATGAAATGTATTGCGCTTTATCATTGCATAGTGGGTTGAGAACCCTTGTTATAGCACACTTCTAATGGACTTCTTTAGTACAAACGAGTATCGAGTATCACCTACAAGATATCAATCTTTACACGCCCATTCGAGAAGAATCTGTTGATTGTAAAGTGATCTTCAGCGCTGTCCTACTCCAGACACTTCACCGTCAACATGTGAAAAATGCGCCTCATCTAACTAATGGTAGATTTGTAAGTGTACTTTAAAAAAATATTTTGTCACATCAACCTTTTTTAATTTGCTAAGTAAGTTGTATAAAAATGTGATACCAGGTTTATCTTAAAATTACATTTATTTATAATTTTTTATTGACAAAAAAATAATAACTGGTGGGATAAAAAATTAAATGGTAAGATTTTTAAATTTTCTTTTGAATTTGTTGATGGATTTGAACAATGCCAAGTTGTATTAAAAATACCCTCCCCCATAAAGCAATTAATTTAACCGTGACATTTCATTGCAGGCTGTAAAAACATATTCTATTTTTTAAATTACTTCCCATCTTGCAATAATATATGCTGAATAGAATGAATGACCTTCAATAAATCGTAAAGCTCAGATTGCAGAGATTAAGAGTAGACCAAAAAAAGTACCATGCCATTGTATCCAAAATTGAGAATTCTAAAACTAAATTAAGCCAGAGGGGTGTATTAATTCTGTCCTTGTTATTTAAATTTAGTCCCGGCATTTTATGCTAAGATTAGGTTTCAACGCAATTAATGTTTATAGAATTTAATCAGTAAACGTGAATAAAAATATATAATATGTGTAATAAAAAATTATTATTATATTAATTAATTAAATGGCACCGCTTTTGCAACAACAGTGTATAAAAATCATAAAAACCTATTTTAGAAATATTCGTTTGATAAGTATGTTTGAAACATGCAAACTCAAAAAATTGTTTTTTGTCATATTATTCGTCAGAATATTTAAATATTCAATAAATTAACACTTTGCGCTTTTATCGGAATTCATCCCTATCAAAAAAACTCAAACAAACTTTGAGTAAATTGTAAATTTTTTATGGTAAAAGTAATTTTCTTTCAAAATACATGGAATCGGCAAATACATCCGATATTAACCACTCCTCTACACGACCAACGACAATCTCAACATGGAGCGGAACAATCACAGTTCTACCCTTACAGAGAATCAAATATCTCGTACAGGATGCGCTTAAATACTTTTGGAATTATTTTTTACTTTAATAAATTTTTCCAACTAAATGAAAGTTCGACCAAGTTCTCTAACGAAAAGTTTAACCGAAGGACACGTTTCGATAATTGATGAAGTTTTTGCACTTAAAAGATTTTATTTATATTAAGATTGTTAATTAACACCAATATAAAAAACAATACTTTTATAACTTTCTGTTTGGCTTTTAACAGTCTTGATATACCTAACTTATTAAGTACCTTTTAAGATTTTACTTTTTTATCATAAAAGGGTACGGGTAAATAAACTAATATAAATTAAGAAATACTGAATTTAAAATATAAATAAAAAAAAATACTAAATTTAGAATATACAAACTTTTTCTTAGATAACTCGCCTTCATAAGGAAAGACATAATCAAAAAGGTGAAATCCTAAGAATTTCATATAATATATATTAAAAAAATTTCAGAATGAACGCATTTCTTGATAATGATAGGATTATTAGTACTACAGGTTTATATTATTTATCAAAGATAATTTTGTAATAAAAAGATATTTTGAAATGAAAACCACCCAATTAAAATTTTAATTTTTGTAGTCACTTTATGAACGATAATTTTTTTTTAATTAATAACCATATATTTTTATTTAACTATTAGGATTAACAAGAAACTTAAAATTTATATTTCTTGTTATTAGGTATAAATTAGCTAAGCTTTCGAAAAAGCGTTAGAATTAATGGATCGTAAATTATTACGACTTTATAATTAAATTCCAGAAATATTCTGTAGGTATTATTTTAACTATATATAAGTTAATAACAATAAATTTAATAATTATTAAAATAGTTTTTGCATATATTTAACTACTTAACTACTACTTTTAAATTAAATTTGTAAGCATTCCTTCATTATATTATTGCATCAACTGAAATAATCCCCCATTTGCAAGATAAGAGACGATATCATTACTATGCACTTGTGCAAGGTGACACTTTATTTATTAAACCGAATCCTCCCTATTACTTGATAGGGAGGTAGTATTGCCTTTATTAAATTTGAAAACGTATTATTTACCCAGGGAAAAACACCCATACACTCATACACTTAGGTAAGTCTTGGGTATACTTTAACTACGGTTTATTTCAAAAACATCTTGCAAAGGAGTTAATGAAAAATATGGATTTTTAAATTAATGTTAATTGAGTTTAAATTATTTTTCACAGGGTTCTCCATTGAAAATGGTTTACATTCAAAAACATTTAATTTTTTTCATAAACCACGACGTTTTAAGACGTCAAAAAAAGTCATAAACTTATTATTCATGATATATTGATATGAGTCTATACCAGATGGTTTTCAGAGTTCTAAAAATCTTTTGAACTCGGTCATTACCAGGATTATTGGGTGTAATCAATCTTAACAAAAATACTTTCAATTTAGCGTGATATTAATAGCAGAGTGTGTAAGTGGGGACTTATAACCACTGAACTATTAGTCTTCATTACTCGAAATATTTTGCAAATAACGTGATATGGCAATAATAAAATAATGAACCCCAAACCAAGTTAGAAAAAAAAAATAACTTATGACGGTTACCCAAGGCATACATAAATAATAAAAACCACATCGCGTAATAATTTTTACACCTTTTAGGGCCGGTTTATCAATGTCCAGTTAACTGGAAAATAAAATTAGTGGTAGCTAAACTGTTTATTAATATGCAAGTTGCTATTGATAAACAGTTTAGCATAATGCAACTAACCTTTAGTAAGAACTTAAATTAAGATAACTGGAAGTAAATTTATCTGAAAGCTGCAAGTGTCAGATAAGGAATTAACTAACAGTTATCGCGATTTATAGGTTATATTTGTGTTTGTTTTTGTTTTTTGGAAAGCCACGACGATAAACAAATTGTTGAGCTTGTGCAATACAAGAGAAGACTATGTATAGTATACACAGTTTTAGAATGGCAAGAACATTAAATTATTTACAATTATGACAATGTTGACTTTTTTTTGAGAAATCGGCTGAAGAAACAAATATAGTGAAAATTATAGAGGGAGAAATAGGAACTTTTACGGATAGGTTCGTACAAGTTCTAAATATTTGTTCACGTAAGAGAACAATTTGAAATGTATTGATCTTAAATAGATTTTTTATGGTAAAGTAAGAATTTAAAATGCGATATTTTTAAATTAATGTGTGTAACCAAAACTAAAAGATAATATATTATATAAAGATTTGTATGTACTTATTTTTATTTAAAAACATACCTATATCTACTGCTACAGTAGATGTAACACCTATAAAATATAAATAACTACACAAAATAAGATTTGTTTGAGGTTATGTGTTTTATGCGCATGCCATAAATTTAAATTTAAAGGCCGTATTACAGCCGGCAATTCTTCTTGCAGCAATTTTTCTTGCCATCAAGTTTTCAAGGCCGTATTGTATATTGTTTTACAGTCAGCAATGGCAAGACAACTTGCGGTTTATTACCGTGCTACCAACCGAAGAAAAATATACGATTTAGTTAACACTATGTTTATTTGTTATATAGTAGAGATATTTAAAAATTAATGAGTAAAATGGATACTAGGACTTTGAAAACAATGCTAATCATAAAACAAATAACCTTTAACTGTTTAACCCTTTCAATACGACTTTTCGGAAATTAATTTAAAACTTTTTTATTAGTGTTAAAACTATATTTAGGTTAAAAATAGTTAATTGACTGAATAACAGATTTTTAACTTTGGTGGTATTTGAAAAAAAGGCCTGGGACAGATTTATCCCTGCAGTAATATGCCCTGGGATATATTTATCCCCACACTAAAGAAATTCTACTATTTTTGAAAATGTTTATTATCAAAAAACACTGATGGGATAAAACTATCCCCTGTCATATTACTGCAGGGATATTTTTGTCCCAATGTATATTTTGAGGAATGAGTTGTGACGTACAATGCACATAAAGTATCACAAAAATTCAAGCAAAATTTACACAAAAACTGCACAAAATAGGTTATGTGACTGGTCTTTTTCAATTTAGAGCGTGCAATGGCCGAAAAACACCTGGTTATTGTTCACGTAACGTTAAATAAATTAAGTTTTTATTACTGATATCCCAAGTCAAGACATAGAAATACTAAATTGTCCCGACCCTGTTTTATTTAAACGCACTTAATTAAGTAGAGACTTTTTTTAATTTTCTTTGGGACGTATATATCCCCGCAGTATTGAAAGGGTTAAGTCAAACATCGTCTCACTAGGGAATTTTTTGTAGGGTTGGTAACATAAAAGTTACTAAATTTCATCCCAGAATTGCCGTTAACCGGTAATAAAAATCCATCCGGACCGATGTTAAGGCAATTGCAAGAGATTCATGGAAATGTCTCTACCGCGCATGCCTACGGCAATTTTAATTGGTATTGCTGAAAGGATTGCCGGCTGTAACAAAATTAAATGTATCTTGACATTGTTGCCCAAATTACTAAACTGGCAAATACGAAAGTGGAACCGTACGAGGTGACGAAAAACAATTAACATTTATTAACAGTCGCCATAGACAGTTTAAATAGTTTTAACTGCTATAAATCTTCATCTTGTTTATTACAGAGAGCTAAGTAATATTAGAAATTAAATAGACATTAAACAATTTATAAATTAAAAAAGTAAACAAAGGTAGCAACTAATATAATAATAATTTTAATAAATTTTATGACATTGCTAAATAAAATTGAGGTCTAGAAAGGTTTAATGAATTTTGTAAATTAGTGTAAATTTACAGGTGCTGTTATACAGTTTTTTCACCTAGAAACCATTTTTAATTCAAAATTGCGCGTTTGTGGAAATTGAGACGAGGGAAATAGTCGGGCTTAAATTTCAAACATTTGCTCACAAACGAGCACCACTGGTACTTCGGCCGGTAGTGTAAAACCGGAAACGGATTTTTCGTCTGTTTCGAGAAAAGTCAGATCTGACGTTTTTCAAAAATTCGTATTGACGGTTTTCGCCCGCAATTATCGGTGTGAAGTAAATAAGACCCCCAGACCCCAGTGCGTATTTTAAAATACGTTTTTACTCAAGTGCTGCCTTTGACGCCACTGAAAACAAACTAATTACTAGCCTCATAAACGTTTTTATTTGGTTAGGCCGTAATAAATAACTTCAGTGTCGAGCTTTGACGACAATAAATACGGCTTAAAGATAATTGTTATTTATGTAAGTAGGCTAAGAAATGAGACTTTTTGTGCTAAGCTTAAAGTTTGAATACCATTGAGCGAAGCACAAAAAGACGCAGCCGCAACATTTTATCCTTAATGCATAATTTTATTTGTTAAACGATACATAAAACGCCCAATTATAATAATAATAAATAAATGTAAAAAGTGAGATCCGACAGTAGTCGATTTGTCCATCCATCCATAATCAATCAGTGCACTAGTAGTGAATGTTAAAAATAATAAAGTTTAAATTATAGAACGCTTGAAGATAAATGGTATTTTTTCTAAAATGTAAAAACATACATATATTAAAAGTTACATGGAAAGGCTTTTTGAATCCTATACTTAAAATGTGGTAAAGTTTAATGGTGGACCTAATTTTGGATTACCTTGTTTACGAATAAACCAGATCATAATATGGTTAATAAACTTCAACTGCCTAAACAATAACAATGTAAATCTCTTAAAATATTCAAATAGCGACCCAGCAAATGTTTAGCTCAATAAATAAAGACAATGCATAATTAAGCCCAAATAATTATAAATGCAAAGTATATGTAAGTGATTCATTCTAAACTCACTCCCTTCTAATTTAAAATTTATATTAGGACTAAACGATGCTTATCTCCGAACAAAACAAATAAATAGGCAATATGATATCACAATCGGACAAGAAATGTAAGACTCGTGTTCACCATGCCATCACGATTAGTAACAGGGATCACGCTGTCATTTTTTCGAAATTTTATATTTACAGTAGCCACAAAACAATGGAGATGATTTTCATCTTAAATTAAACTGTGATGTAGGCCTCCGGGTATTCTAATGTAAACAATGGTTCAAAATGAGTTTTACAGACGAATAATCCTTATTTACTTTTATCTTACCCAAATAACTAATAGGAATATTTGTTGAACTTAAACTTATAATTTAAAACATGACCCCATAGGGTTTATTTATAAAAATTATAATTTTTATAAATACTTACTAAATAAACTAACCACCTCGAAATTTTATATCAATATGGATATTTTATTTATTATATAGCATTATGTTTGAGCAACTTTTTGGGAAAACAATTTTTATTTTACATAAGAAAAGGGTCATCCAATAAGGATGAACTATTTTGAACTGAGCTTGTTGGTCAATACAACATAGTTTTAAACGAATAAGGAGATGTCGTTTATATTAATGGTAAAAGATATTCAACAATAATGATCGATTACACAGGCCTACAAAAAAACAAATTGGTCTGCGCCATGATTAAAACCATGGTATTCCTATATATTTGCGCCCGCTGAAACTAAATCTGAATTCAGTTTAGCACCTACACGTCTGTTTTTTTTCTTATAAGCAGGATTTTCATGATTTCTTAATTTCCGAGTACCCTGTACATTTTAATATTATTTTTTTAAAAACCTTATTTTTAGTTTTAGCGAAAATGCATTAAAATATCATGGTCTTATTTATGACGCAGACCATTCTTTTTTTGCGGGCCTATGAAATAAAGAAATTCTCAAATAAATTAAATTAAATGTTAAAATAAAATAAAAAAACTGAATTTAGACTTTAATTTGAAATGTCAATGACTTTCCTTCATATTTTTTTTATAAAATAATAAATAAAAGTACTTCTCTCTCGGAGCATTTTCATGTTTTCTTAATTTTTTATTTATTTTTATTGGTATCTTATTTGTTTATTAAAAATTTTTTTTGTGAATCCAAGCAAGCAGAAGTTTTTATAAAAAAATGATTTTTTTTGTAAAACGCACAAAAAAGTGTATCCTATTGGCAACAGAATTTGCATAAAAAATCCAAATGAATAGAGGCTACACTAAGTTGAGATTCAGTTTTAGCGGTCGAAAAACATAGGAATAACATGTTCTTGTTCATGGCGCAGATCACTTCATTTTTTGGGCCTGTGTTATTTTTGGCGAAGACTGGATTGTGAATAAAAGTAACTTTTGGAATCTACATGACGGCCATACTGCGTGTGAAACAATCACTTTAAAGAAAAAATTGATTGAAATTACGAAATCATTAATACTGCGAGGTGGTGGTGTCAGATGACCACTTTTGCTTCTAGACATTTTTATGTATTTATCTAAAAGCCAAAGTACTTATATGTCAGTATGTTTATACAATTACAATAATTACACTGTAGGTAAATTTCAAACTTTTGAAAAGACACATAAAATGCCGAGACACGTAAACCTAATTTTTGGGTGTAGAATTCAGTGGTGCAATCCGTTTTTTAAAGTTAGCTCGTTTTCTCAAGATATTAAATATATAAAATTTTCTATATTAAAAAAAAAAAAAAGATAGCATAACCCGTTTTAAAATGTCTGTACCTATTTATTTTTAATTCATAAATTTTTGCCTCTTAAATTAATAACTTTTGTGTTTAAGCCGATAAGATTTTTCGCATATAAATTTGGTTTGGGTCCCATATCTAGTACTTGAGATAATGGTATACCCAAAATCCACCAGCCGCCACTGATTAAAATCAATTAAAAGACAACGATTATAAGATAATGACTTTATGACTATAATAAAGTGGTAAAAATTCGAGTATTCTAAAATAATAATAAAAGTACTGTTGCATTCTGTATACACTGAGAAAAAACAATGATTATTTGAATCGAATATTCTGATTAGTATAGGCCTATACATGCATATATACAGTTATGTTAACCATGTTTATATTGTAACAGTTTTATTGTCACTTTAACTATATTTTTGTTGTAGCACAAAACAATAATTTATTTAGTTATAATAATCATATGCGTAGGGTTACAAGTACCTTATAACCCTCTAAATGGTTAAATATACTATACGAATGATATGTATAAACTTTCTGTATAGGAAAAACTACAACGACATATTGTTAATAATATGTGACAACATTATATTGTTATTGTAACCAAATAATCTTATAATTTAAAATTATAAGATTATTACAACCATCATGTACGGCTAAACTGTTAGTACTACACTAGATGAATAAAATTATTAATTTTAATCATCTAGTGTAGTACTAACAGTTTAGCCGTACATGATGGTTGTAATAGCCTATTTAAATATCTAACTTTACCAAATTTTTATAACAAAAAGATTACAGTACATATAACAAAACTAATCTTTCGTATTTTGTTATTAGGTATAAACATAGTTATAATTAAATAAACCATATTTTGCATAACAAATATATATTGTTAGGTATTACAATATATTTAATTATTACAATATATCTAGTGTGTGTATTGCACAAAATTGACTTGTAATAAAGCTGTCCTAAGGCTACAGCTAATTAATATAGAACAATTCACTAAATTAAATTTGCCTCTAGATTTTTTTTATTTTAAATTGGATACAGTGTATGGTTGTCTTAAAATTAATTTCACGCTAACTTTGATATTAATTCATTGGAAAATTTATTGCATAATTAATCAAGACCCAGTATTATTATTATTAAAAATAAATTAGTCAAAAATGACTAGTTAACATAGTGAAAAAGCAGCCACCAATAACTGTAGTCCACAGCAATTTTTTATCTCGGACATTTAACAGTCAATTATTATGTAAAATTGTTCCCTAAATCCGAAAATACTGTACTTAAAAGATTATGAAAGTTTTTGAAATAAAGTAAATATTATATTATATGGAAAATTGACTATATAGATATATCTCAAAAGCTGTCCTACTTTTATAACTTTTTATGACATTTGGATTTAACGGATAATTCTACATAGGAATTGACTGCTAAATGTCCGGTATATAAATTGCTGTTGACGAGAATTTTTTGCTATGACAATTAGTCATTTTTGACTAATTTATTTTAAAATAGTGGTTTAATTTTAATATAAGCTTATTTCTATTAATAACATTTTACCAAAGTGCAACTTTATTTTAATTATTAATACAAATTTTAACAAATTTTGCAATATTTTAAACTAACTTCACGATGAGCTAGACTCTAGCTAGAGGCTTAAAACTTTAAACATAGCTCACTCTCTAAAAATGAATAAGTCAAAAATGGCTAATTGTCATAGCGAAAAAGCAGCCACTAATAATTCTCGTCAATAGCAATTTGCATCCCGAATATTTAGCAGTTCATTTCCATGTAAAATTATCAATATCAATTTTTGAGATATAGTAAATTTTCCATATAATATTAAATTGACTATATCTTTAAAAAACTAAAAAAACCCGTAACCAAAAAGCACCCCACGTTTTTTGGTATAGGTACTAATTGAACATTAGTAACAAGTTTATTAATAGCACATATTTAAAGTATACTTTAAATATGTGCTATTAATAAACTTGTTACTTCTTAACGTGGGGTGCTTTTTGGTACGTAACTTACGTTTCTTTGAGAAACAGGTACTTTTTTGAAATTTTGACGTTAAAGGTGTTTTTTATTTTTTTTAACAATTCATTGTTTCCCCTAAATTAGTTTAATTGTTCCCAGAAACACTTGCACCATATTGTAATTTAATACATTTTCCTATTTCAATTAAGAAATTGGGTTAGCAATAATAACTCAAATCCTGCTACGTTATTTATAAGCATAAGTGTGATTGTTAATCAAGCAAGACTTATAAATGGACACAATAAAGTATGACAAATATTAAAATCAGCCATATATCAGTTACTTAATTTTTGTCGTAGTCAATTACATTTGGCACACCTGTTTTATATGCGATAAAATAACAAATAGAATATGTCAAATTATAAATAAACTTTAGAATTGGGCCAATTGAGATTTATTAAGCATATTATGCTTGCATAATAGTTATTTATGTATTAAGGGCATAATAAGGTTTTTATGGTCCGAGGCGCTATTTCAAGCCCGAGCGCGTTAGCGCGAGGGCTAGAAAAGCGTCGTAGGACCATAAAAACCAGTTATGCCAGCAATGCATACAAAACTTTATGCACGATTAATATATTATTATTTTTAATATATTATTGTTTTTAAAGACGTTTACGTCAAAGAATTTTTGTTATAATTGTCATATTATAATGTCAACTGACATCAGTCAGTTTTAAAGTTTAAAGATAAATGAAATTGAGGAAGCAGCTGAAAAGGCGAAAAATTGCGGCCTGCTGCCGGTAAAATCAAAATCTTTATACGAAAAAACTTACTTCGAATATATCAAATGGTGTAACATTGTTGTTTTTAATTTTTGACGTTTCATTATAGCCCGCTGGGCCATAATAACGCCCGCGGGCTATAAAAAGACGTTTACGTCAAAGAATTTTTGTTATAATTGTCATATTATAATGTCATCGTGCATAAAAAATATTTTATCTACAAAATCCAAATTTATTATTGTATTTTTAATTTCAGCTACATTTTATCAATATGCCTACATATTATAAAAATAAGGGTGGGTTAAATTTTATGGTGACCGAATTTAATCTAAATTAGTGGTCGTACACATAATACGCATTTTTTGCAATTCTAAAAGCACCCCTCCGACTCATAAAAAAATATGTCCGAACGCAAATTTGATAAAAGCAAAAAGAATTTGAATCAATATATATTGATTCAAATTCTTTTTGCTTTTATATATAGGATAACGTTTTTGAAAAAAAAATCAAGTGTAGACATCAATATCATTTAAGTGGTTTTCATTTTTATTAAAGCATTTTAAAGCCGTGTCGACAACCCTGCATTCTTTCCAATATTGCCACAATAACTATGCCTGAATTAAGACTAAAACATATTTGAGGCCTCTAGAAGCCAAGTACATTTTGTTTAGTTTTTAGATTATCATACAGGGTAATTTTAGGCTGCTTTTTAAAACCATTGTCTAAAAAAAACGGTTTGGCGGATGGCTATAAGAGGTGGCTAAATTTCAATAGTGTTTGGCAATTTTTTGGCTAATATATTAGCGACAGCTGCTAATAAATGATAATTTCCCTGTGTCGTTAAAAAACGTGAAGGCAACCTATGTATAAGACTGATTTCATATACATAAATAACGCATTAGATTACACTGTAAAACAAAACAAATTAAAAAATTCGCCAAAGAAATCATTTAGAAGGTGGAAGAGGACCAAAAACCATGAAAAACAGTTTGTCTGTAGCAGGTGGGGTTTTCAAGAAATAAAATTTTGAAGTTTTCTGACGGAGGAAAGAAACCAGTGCCTAAACATTGATGCGCAGGAGAGTCTCCTACAATTTTTAATAAAACCTCACGGATTACTTTACACAACAGCCACAATTACTTTTAATACATCAATGAGTAGTGCCAGGAACTATAGTGAGCAATATTTGGAATAGTATAGTAAAACAATTGCACCCTACTTAAACAGTAGCCATTGAGGCGCAGAACAGTAATCTACTCAATATAATTAATGTATATTATTATTATTTTAATATTATTTAATATAGGTAATCCGTGTATTTTAAAAAAGTAGGGTGAAATTTTTTTATTATAATTCAATGTTCTGCAGCCTAAAGACTAATAAGTTATACATATTTGAAAAGATGAAAAATAAATGATTTTTCCAAATTTCCATTCTGATATATAAATATATTTAACACTTAAGGCCGTCGACGAACGCAAAACCTTTTTAAAAATTTGATGCTTACATGGCCTTATACAGGGTGTCCGGAAAATAGCGCACCAACGGTATACCATGTTGAATTTTAAGTAGTTTTTCTTGCCAAAAAAATGTTGTACAATCATTGTACTACAATGTTATTATTTAACAGAATATTGATTGTTTAACAGAATATTGATTGTTTAACAGAATATTGATTGTTTAACAGAATATTGTTGGTGATAATTTTGCAATTCTTTTTTTATCTCTAAGGCTTTCGCTGGCATTTTGTTAAGAAGTTAAAATGTTTCCAGGTTTTAAGCCGCGTCTCATAGTAATCCGGTTTGACATTTCGACAACCATGTGCTGTCTTCTTCCGAAAACTGAAACTCAGAAAGATACGGTGTTTCAGTTTTCCGAAGAAGACAGCACATGGTTGAAAACCCGCCAACCTTTTTACTTTAAAATTTCTTGTATTTCAAAATATATTTTATGTTTTGTATGTAAGTTTTAATAATAATATTAATAACATTAATTATTGAGCTAGAATTGATGTGACTTAACATAGTTTACCCCTGACACGCTGATGCCTATTTTATTTTTGTATGAAATGTGATTTTAAAAATAAATTTTCAATTTATATATTATTAATCAAGTAGCCATTTTTTGTCAATTTTTGTTTTTAACAGTTATCTTTTTTGTCTGGTACAACTGGATTTATCTCTTTTAAAGTGCCTGGCAACCTGTAATCATGTTTAAAGTTAAAACCCCCAGTGATCATTTTAGTTCTAAAATGAAATTGTGCCTGTTGATACTACGTCATTTGTGTAAAAAAAACATTGACGTCATGGGCTTTGGGTACACAATATAGGAATTGTGTATACACACGAGTCAGTTCTTTATGATCCTTTGATATACATAATATGTATATTATACATACACATTTAGGTATATTTTTGACATAAATTCTATGTTGCTTCATATACTTATACATTGTATAAGTATATGAAGCAACATAGAATTTATGTCAAAAATATACCTAAATGTGTATGTGGTCATAGTGGCAAGAAGGGATCTGTGGAGAATAAAGTGTAACATGCATTGCATTCATAAAGCCACACAGGTCACTTTGGTATAACATGTAGAAGGAATTACATCTAAAAGTTTCCCAAATTGAAACATACGATTTTTGTGGAAAACAGTATAGGAATTTTAACTTAACTTTAACCCCTGTGTAGTCACAATAACTTTTTGTCAAGAAGTTATGAGTAACTCAAAGTAGAAATTGTATAAAGTGTAATTTCTTATTTGTGCCTTATTTATCGTAAGTTTAATTCAACATCATTTAATTAAAAGTGAAGGGTTTAACTATAATAATTATTATTCTTGGCATAGAATTTATTGGTAATTTTCATCTTATATTAAAATTAAAAAAACACTTAGTGATACCATGATTTTTCACAATTTCGCGAAAATCATTATTGTTTATTAAAATAAGTAGCCCTTATACATCTCTTAAGGGTCCACGGAGTAGTTTTCCAAAAAATTTTTTATTATTATTTTAGCAACTTAAAAAAAATTAAAAATATTTTTCTAAAATGCATCAAATGCTCACTAGGCCCTCTTGTAATATGGTGTCAAAATTGTGTGTTGTTTTATGAATTTGTTTTTCAAGTCTTACAAGCATAGAATTGTTATGGCTGCCAAGTAAAATATACTTCTATAACTATTTTAAATGTTACTTGTAAGTTACAACTTGAAGTTGTAACCCTTGGTTTCAGATCCGAATGGGGCGATGCGTCGCGTCGTGACCTCTCATGTATCCAGAGCATCAATGGACGTTCTTCGTATTCTTTATTATACACATTTTTTTACAAACATATGCCGTCTACATTTGAAGGAAGCCCAAATCATTATTGTTAAGTTACTTGAAGAAGGACCACTTTGATAATATATGAGTATTAGTATGAGTATGAAAACGTATGGCAGGCCCCAGATATATTGTCATCCACTAATCTCCCGGGGTTATTTTACCCCCTTTCCGTTCTCCTGCGTATCCCGCCAAATCACAGCATTACCTGTTGTTTTTACGCCGGCTGGTAGTTCCACCCTAGGAGGTCGTGGATGACAGTGTCAAAGGTTAAGGCCGCTCCCGGATTTTTGTCAGCCGGGTCGGGCCATACGTCCAGTTTAGGAAGGGTTTTTGGAGGACATTGAACTGACCCAAAACTAAGTACAATCCGGAATCCTCCTCAACCTAGGCCTTAGTAGTAACCCCATTCAATTGGTATTCGTGAATGGGGGTGGGTATGTTAGTTCTATGCTTACTCCGGCTACCAACCTTGTATATTCTTTATTTATTTTATTGCAAAATTAGTGTTTATACCGTTTTCATTTAATTTATATCTTTGCATTCTTACTTTTTTTTCCAAATTTAATTTAAAAATATAAATATTAATATACAAAATAGATAAAGCCGGCCCTGTAGTGTATGTGGTGGAATTCCACCATATGGTCTGCATTGGCTATTGATAGGGTCGTTCTTCTTATCTTCTGTGCTGTTCTTGTATTTTTGAGCCGGGGTGTTAGTACGCTGCTAGAACCTGTCCTTGCACGACTTTGATAATATATAACACAAATAATAAAAATATTCCTCAAGACCAAAACTAAACACAAAGTACTTGAAGTACTTTTCGCCAACAGTGTTGGCATCTTCAGATGCAAAGAGGAACTGGTTAGTATAGGAATATTTCGTACATTTCTGTAAAGATTAAGCCCATTCAAAACAACGGTTTCAAAAATGCATGTTGTTTTCACACTTTAATTTATCATCAAATAATATTTTAATACTAAGTAGTAAACAGTACTGTTTCCTATACTATGTTACATAATTCAACTCGCAAATTTCATTATTTTAAAGACTTTAGAATCTAGATCCTTCAGAAAGCTATTTTATATGATATGTCAAATAAACATAACATTTTTTTATTATCATCCTATTTTTCAACCAACATTAATGTTATGTCAAATTTAATAGACTACAACCAAAACACATTAAAATTATTTCTATATAAGGAAAAATAGTCCAAATTTGTAATTGCTACTCAATTTGTTTTTGATGTGTTAAGAGCTTGATTGAGGGTTGTGTGGCCGCAAACTGACCAAAAATGATTGGACCTGTTAATTGTAATTGCTTTGTTAATTATATGCTTGATCTTGTAAGATCTACGATATTAAAAACATATTATATTAATTTTGTATATTACGTTAATAAGTTTAAACCTGTTTACAATAAATTATTTTTTAAGCCCATTCGTTTTACAAAACATAGGGGACTGTTGTTATTTCAGATGAAGACTAAATATTGCTAATAGTACACTTTCCTGTTGTTTTATTGAAGTTAATCCCAGTATCGTATTTCAAATAAAAGCCTTAATTTCAACACATCACCAATAATTACATGTAAACAATTCCGCATAGTCCAACATATTTAACGATCTTTGACTGTAAATACATTTTAGTAATAATCATACCAGTTTTATACATGGGAAATGACAAATATGGACTGATTTATAATAAACCTGCTCCAGGTATCGAATACATTTTAACAGACATAGGAACGACATTCATACCGCATACAGAGCATTTAAAATTTATAAATAAACAATATTTCCAAGTGAAGAAAAGTGATGGGATCTTTTTGAACAGGTCATCCATAAATCATATCGAATAGGAAAACTAGGTAATTTATTTTATAAAAAGTTAAATGCTATTCATTTATATGTTATACGTATTTAAGACATTCTTGTATGATATATTACGTGCAAAAAAGTAAATGTATAGAAAATCATTAATAGTTTACTAATAGCCGCAAACAGCTCCACACCAGTTTTTAGATTTATTTTATATCCATATTAAGTAAAATACCAATTAAGAAATTAAGTAAACTGTCATATAAATTTCTTTATTGAATTTTTTTTACACAAATTTTTAAAGTAAGTTAAAATTCACTTCAATACTAATTATAGTCAAATACGTGGATAAAATGCTTTAAAATAAAGTACACTGGATAAAAGATTCCAGCCTCTAATCCAACAAATGCCGTATTTACATATTTTATTGCATTCGTTTTATTTTATTGCTCCAATAAATTCACGCTGGTTTAGCTTGAGATACGCTGATTTAAAACGGGACTGTCACGGTATTAAAAATGCGGCACATTATTTATGTTTAACGCACAACAATTATAATGTTAACGAGGACATGTTTGTAGTGGTTTAAATTTAGTTTGCGATAAAAATAATGCCACTATAGACAGAAAAGCAGACGTGGTATGTGACTTAAGCTGCAATTGTTCTAACTTATGTTGGTTATTTTTAAGTTACTGCAAACTAAGTTAACATATGCACGCGTAGATTTAAGAAAGAGTAATGAGTGTCATCGCCTTAAGATGGTTGTTACTTTTAACATATTTTTGCTTGGTTTTATATTGAAGTTAAATTTTACTCCTATACCTATATCTGATCTCATTTTAATAGTATATTATGTATCAAGTTTTATAAACGCCATTTTAGTTACGAGTTTAATTAAGCACGAGCGAAGCTTGCGAGCGAGTGGTTAATAAAAACGAGTGTCTAGAGAAGTTTATAAACGAGTTGCATACTATACTTTATCTACGACGAACACAAAACAAAATTTAAAGCCAATTTTATTTGTTAAAATTTTGACATCTGTCAACTGTCACCCGAATTTAACCTCACTTTTTCTCAATTTATAATAAAGCTAACTTCAGCCCGTGACGTAAAATGTCGAAAAGCCACTGTTGTTAACTTCAGCCCGTCAATAAAACGCCATAAAGTTACAGCTCGTCAATGTAGGAGTAGATAAAATAGTTTTTGCCATAAACATAAGTTAGTTACAAACTAGATTTGAATAAAGCACTTGGAGCACAAAACTTTCTAAGCTTCAAAGAACTTCAGGAGTTGTAGTTTCAGCTTAAAAAATACCTGCATATTTTTTGCTTATTTAAATTACAAGAATATGTGGATAAAGTAGCATCAAGTTCAAAGCAATTATAATTCATTAGAATAGGGTTGTGTATTCAAAAATGTAAAACAAACATTTTTTATTAGAAATATATTAGGCAAAATTATGACAGAATTATAACAACAGTTATTATATAGGCTTTTTCAAACAAAGCTAAAAAGAAAATAAATATTAAAAATACATTTTATTACATTAGTCAAAAATGAGTAATTTTTTAAGTGAAAAGGCAATCACTTAGTCCACAGAAATTTGTATCTCGGACATTTAATAGCCAATTCTTATGTTAAATTATAGCCTGCATCCGAAAATACCATTAAAATTATTAAAGTAGAGCAGTTTTTGAGATGTAGGTACTCAATTCCATATTATATGGAAAATTTATTATATATTAAATACTGTTATAGTTTTATAACTTTTGACGACATTTTCGGATTTAGGAGACAATTTTATATAGAAATTGACTGCTAAATGTTCGGGATACAATTTGCTGTTGACGAGAATTATTGTTGCTTTTTTGATATGACAATTAGTCATTTTTAGAGTGTGCAGTATAATATATTATATATTATCTAAAAGGATTTAGAATACAAAGAAACTCCCCTTTGAATTGTTTGGTTATCCTTATCTCAAAATCTTTTTCACGTGTTATACGTTTTTGTACCCCTAGCAAAAAAATATATTTTCTTCGGTAGATTTTTTTAATTAAAATACAAAAAGAAGACGATGCCTCAAATTATCCTTTTTGAATAAAATCCGTGTATTTTTTGTTGTTTCGGTAGTGGGTAGAAAAAAAAAAAACAAGATAATGCATTTTGTCTAAAAATTTATTAAAATTTGATTACGTAATAATTTTCAGATAAGTACCTGAGAAGGGAATTAAAAATTGCTAGTTAAAAAATATCTAAATGCATTAATAATACACTAAATAATATAAAAATATACTCTCTAAAAATGAATTAGTCAAAAATGAATAATTTAATAGTTATTAGTGGCTGCTTTTTCAATGGTACCATGGTTAACCATGGCATCCCATGGTATCCCAAAATTTAAATGAAAATTCTTATGTAAAATTGTCCCCTGAATCCGAAAATACCAAAAGTTAAAAAAGTAGAACAGTTTTTGAGATATAGTCAATTTTCCATTTAATATGGAATTGACTATATCTTAAAAACTGCTCCACTTCAAAATTTTCGGATTCAGGGGACAATTTTACATAAGAATTGGCTGTTAAATTTTGGGATACCATGGTATTCCATGGTTAACCATGGTACAAGTGAAAAAGCAGCCACTAATAACTATTAAATTAGTCATTTTTGATTAATTCATTTTTAGAGAGTAACAAATGGCATAGCCGCTACGGATCAATCCGAAAATCAGAATACATAATATTCAATTTATGTTCTTTTGATTAAAAAAATAAAATTTTAACCTGTATAAAAGTATTGGTTTCCCTATATGAAATCTTACAC
The DNA here is from genome assembly GCA_921294245.1 of Brassicogethes aeneus. NCBI lineage: Eukaryota > Metazoa > Arthropoda > Insecta > Coleoptera > Nitidulidae > Brassicogethes > Brassicogethes aeneus. The sequence goes on along the minus strand of OV121132.1, from coordinate 50,587,226 downwards.
TTTTACTAGCGTATTAAACATTATTTTAGATTTTATTTAATAAAAATATTTATTTTTGTAATCTAATTTACTTATTGAGTAAATAAAATATTAAAAAACATTACCTAAAAAGTTATAAAATCAGTTGTGCGTTTTCAACCTTTTTCCAAAATTGAAACACATTTAAACCAAAAACCAACAATGTGTTAAAAGGTTTATAAGTGTGCTTTGGCTGCTTTACAATAGCCAAATTAAAAGTTGCAGTGTAAGCTAGTCAGGAAATTCATGTGAGGCAGTGAGAGCCATAGAGAATTTAAGAATTTAAAATAAGTTAAATAATATATATATTTTTAATAAAATGCATTGATAATAATATACGTAGAATAGCCCGCAACATTTAAATTTTTTGATTATTTACCGCCCGCAATTTGTACTTGCTAGCAATAAGTATTAAAAATTGCTAGTAAAAAAATATCTAAATGCATTAATAATACAATAAAGACTATAAAAATTTAACAAAATAGGCATAAACTGTTTATTAATTTATTTGCATATGCAGTTCCCTCAGATTTGTGAGTATTAAATACACGCTTGGTATATTTCTAACACATGGCGGAATTAGATGTAATATAACAAATTTAATTGAATAACATGACAGGAAAAATTGTATGACATACAATGTATGTATGTATGAACAGGGAAAGATTTTAATGTTTATTATTTATGTTACAAATTATCATATATAATTTAATTATTATAACATTCTTCTTCGTGCAGAACCTCCAGTTGTGTTTGTATTTGCAATATATAAACATTAATATTGGATGAAAAGAATCGAAACTAAATAAAAAATGTATATTGATAGCCGTCTGTAATCCGGGGATTTAAAAACATTCCCTAAAAGTTTCAACCCAAATCAATTGCAAATGTTTGCTTGTGATCGGTAAATAAAGGACTATATTAATTCCACACGAGTGCATTGTCTTCCTGCTTGCATTTAGTTGTAATGTGGAGCGGAGAGAGAATCTAATAACTGTGTCGGGGTGACCCTCCCATATCTGTACGCAGTGCATGCTCACTGTTGAGAGAAATTGCCTATTGAATCAACGGTTCACTAACTGTCAAAATGATCCAATAGGCTTACTTACGTGTGTTTCCTTTGTTGTATCTTTATACAATTTTATTGTGTTACGTGCACACTTCAATACACATCGGAATTGAATAAAAATCCTCCTCATTCACTAGGTGCCGTGGTTTAAAAACACCAAAAGTATAATGGGCACAATCACAAGTCGTTTCATTATAATTATTTCAATAAACGGGCGTCTTTAAAAAAGATTAAGTACATCCGCAAAGTATTGTCAAAATATTTCTTTAGATTCTAAAGTTTAGAAGGTCGCAACCTTAAATATCTTATAAAACCCTTTAATTATTTAAATTGTAATTTGTTTTGGTGCCAAAAACTTTCTTTTTGTACAATAATGGACACAGTTATTTGGTCAACGATTAATATATACGAAGAAAATTTTTCTTAAAATTTTGTAGCTCGAAAAATTTTCTATAAATTGACTATTTAACTTAATTAAATTGGTCCAATATGAAACTGGCTCTGTTTCGCGGCAGCGTCGATTGAAATACATACAATACATACATATACGAGGTGTGTTCAGAAAATATCGGGAATTTTCGTTTTTTGAAACAAATATTTATTTATTCGTCTTCATTAATGTTGTCGCCTTCAAAATAGTCCCCATTGGATATTATGCACATGTGCCAGCTCTTCTTCCAATACTCGAAACACTTCTAAAACTCGATCTTTGGGATAGCCTTTAATTCTTTCAGCGATGCACTTTTAATGTCATCTATGCTTGCAAAACGACGACCCTTTAAGGTTCTCTTTATTTTTGGGAATAGGAAAAAGTCAGACAGAGGCATGTCTGGCGAATATGGAGGTTGGGGCATCATTACAGTATTGTTTTTAGCCAAAAATTTTGTTTAAAATTTAACAATTTTAGAACAAATTTTGCTGCAACGCGTTTCATACTTAAAACATTCGAAAAAATTTCATGGGATGAGCCAATCGATAAACCAACATCATCAGCGACTTCTCTGATGGTTTATAACCATTTCTTCCACTTTTTCCATGTTTTTATCGGTTGTTAATGTGCTTGTGCGTTCGGGGCGTTCGTCATCTTCAACGTCTTCACAGCCATCTTGGAAACTCTTATACCACTTGTAAACTCTTGTTTTACTTATAGCAGACTCACTATAGGCCTTTTTTAACATTTCACAGAATTTATTTTATTTTTTAAGCAAAATTGGATACAAATCCTTTGATCCATTTCTTTTAACGAACGAAAAATCGCCGAGCTCATAAAACACGTCTAACCATAGCGGCGGCCACAGACAAAGTAAACAATGAAAACAGCTAAAGTTTGTATCATACTTCGGGGGCATGTTTATCAACATAATAAAGAAAATTTTATAACAACCGGACCCTCTGAACCCGCGAAATTTAACAATTCCCGTTATTTTCTGAACACACCTCGTATACTATATATATATTATATAGATATATTATTAAAAAAACTTTAATTTTAAAAATTATTAGACAAAAAAGATTCAAATATTATTTTAAAGGCACGTCGAAATGTAGTGGATTGTTCAGTTTGCACTAAACCATTTAACTTAAAGTAAATGGTAATTTATAGGAAATTTGTAGTAAAAAAAATTAATATTTAGATTGCATTACATATACACTCCCCGGCACGAGAAACGGAGCAGTTGAATTTTTTTAAACAAACCTATAATTTTAACGCTTGTTGATATATTATTAATAATAATATATCACCAATAATAATTTAATATTATTATATCTTAAGTACAAATAAAATAACATGTTTTTAGAAAATTCTAAATACAATTGAACATTTATATAAAAAAATAAAGTATTTTTAAATAATAATTTAAATCAATTAAATATTGCATAGATGTTATTACTTAAAAGAGTATAGTTGGCGATGAACCCATGAAATTTTATAAGTCAAAAGAAGTGTCAGACACATTTTTAATTTGTGCTGCGTTTATTTAATTTAAAAAAATATGGCCGTTAATCCCCAAACAGCGGCTGCTATTGTTGCGTTGATTCAAGACGGAAGAAGTGAGAGATATGTTGCCCAACAATATCACACATCCAATAGCACCGTATTTATACACGTTTTTTGAAACGGGAGCTTACACTAGACGACCTGGAACTGGTCCCCAACGAAGAAGTAAAGGTCAGGATGATCGCTTTATTATCTGCGAAATCGTCGTGCTACAGCTGTAGAAATCAGAAATCGAGTCCATCACGTTCGGAATACCAACATAAGTGAACGAACAGTTAGACGAAGACTTGGGGAATCTTACTAATCGTAGACCTGCAACGGGTCCAGAGCTTCTTCGGCGTCATCGCGTTGCGCGACTACAATTTGCTAGAAATCATGAGCATTGGGCGCAAGGTTTAGCTTGCGGTCTCCAGATGGTCGTGAGAGAGTTTGGCGAAGACCACACGAGCGTTTTGCAGAATATACGTTTAGTCCTAGGGTAGGATACCAAGGTGGCTCAGTTATGGTGTGGGATGGAATTTCTTTGGAGGCACGCACAGACTTGTACATCGTTCCTCGATGCTCCTTAACTGCTGCCCGGTACATTGAGGAAATTCTACAAGATTTTGTTGTCTCTTATGTCGGTTTTATTGGAGATGACTTTCTTTTCATGCATGATACTGCCCCACCTCACACCGGGAGAATCACTTAACGGTACAACGATGTAAACATTCCTGTTATGGAGTGGCCATCGTTAAGTCCAGATGCGAACCCAATTGAACATGTTTGGGACATGCTTGGGCGAAAAATAAGAAATCGCCTTCCTGCGCCTTTAACTTTAAATAAGTTGGAACAAGCTTTTAGAGGAATGGGAACTTATTCTTAAAGAGGACATTCGCTATTTAATTTTAGGCATGCCAAGGAGAATACAAGCTATAATTCAGTCACGTGGAGGCAACACCCGTTATTAATTATGATGATCTTCAGTTTTTGCTAGCACATGTTTTCAGTTTCTGCTAATTTAAGATCATTTTGCAACCGCACAATTTTATGTTTTTTCGTCCTAGTTTTATAAGTTGTAACAAAATAGTTTTTCTTTTTAAATAATCTTTTATTTTTTGTTATAAATTACTTAAAACATGTTCTTTTATTTGTATTTAAGATATTATAATAATAAAACATTGCAAATCGTCAAAATTTTAATTTGTTTAAAAAAGTAACTGCTCTGTTTCGTGCCGGTGAGTGTATTATAATCTATAAAATGCATTGATAATATACGTAGAATAGCCGGCAACATTTAAATTTTTTGAATATTTACCGCCCGCAATTTGTACTTGCTAGCAATAAGCTTATTGGTCGGAGGCATGCCTCAGACCTTGTGAATATATTCACACGAGCCAGAGCCAGGCAGTTGTCTCACTCTAATACACAATGCGGCAGCAGAAGACAAAGAACGGTGTTTTTTGGCAGAAGAGGCAGGCACGCTCACATATCTTCAAATACCGCGTTCAGTATTGCCAAAGGGCAGAAAATTCTCCGCTTGATTTTGGAGGAGAATTTAAAGATAAAAATAAAAATGCTGAAAAATTATTTATAATAACATTACGACCTATTTATAATTATTATTGGCGCAAATAAAAGATTTATTTGTTGAACAATTGCTCCTTTTATTATTGCCTTTTTGAAATTAAATTTGGTGATTCGTGTGAATTTTGCCATTATGGATATTACAGTAAGAAATTTTACTGAAATTGTTAATTTTCTTTCGGATTTTTCATTAAGTCGTCTTTCTTTTTATGATAAAATGTTTATGTTATTGTCCCTCGTCCAGATTTAAGTAATTTAATAATTAATCCTGGTAAACTTAGTCGGGCTTCTGTTAATACGAGGTATGAAAAACTTTCAGACTAGGTTGCGACCTGTGAGTTTTTTTAAATGAGAAAAAAACCTGACCCCTGACGGACACACAAACAAGGGCAAACTACATACATCCCTCTCGCTACCTGGGAAACGGAACTCGCTCAATGGAGGGTTGACGACAACGCTCCTTACACAGAAAAAACGCTTGGATATAGTCAATAACAATGCTATAATTGATTGTTTTTTCATTTCTCCAATAAAAGTTAAAGTTTATTCAATCAAATATGTTTGGAGCAATTGAGGGTAAGGGATTGATATTATTACAAATATTATATTCAGCCCAAAACAAAATATAATCAAGTTAAAATTACTTGTTATAGTGTAAATGGCTTTTTATATTTAAACCTAATGGAAATGTGTACCTACTTTCTTGAACATTTTAGAAATGATTGTATTCAAAGTTTATCTGATCAAGGTAAAATTAACAATATTTAATTAAATATAAAATTGATTTATATTAAAAGTTATAATACTTCAACCAAAAATTAAAAACAAATGAAATAACAATATTTCTTTGTTACTTTTAATGTTCATGATTTTTATTTCAAGGGAAACTAAGGTAAAGTAAGTTATTACTGTCTTACAGTGAATACCAATGTTTTCACTGTCTTGAAAAATACTTATTATTTGTCCAATTATCATTCCCATTTTTTCAATGCGGCCTATAGTCAATTTAATGATTGCTAAAATTCAGACAAACGCACCGGGGCATCCCCTGCCACACCACACATCGGCAACCTGCAATCGCGTACGTGCGTATAGTTAAATGTGATCAACTGATTAATCGGTATTTCTGGTGACGCCGATGGCGTGTATGGGTTATCTCTGGTGTAGGTAGTGTTTGGTTGTTTGTTATATTTGCTAATTTCTTGGGGGTTGTACTCCCTAATCCCGAATTTTCAAGGTAAGTTGTACATGTTTTTTAATTGTATGTCCGCCATGCATTATCCAGTAATTTAATTACTCAATTATATCTAAATAATAACAAAAAGGTAAATGTGTACTCATATAGTTATATACCATGGACACAGTTTATCCTTATTAAAATATTTAAAATGGTATAAAACCTGTAATATTTGGATTTTTTAAATAAAATTTTAAATTTATTGATAAATTATAGTCAGCTATCTATATGAAAGTATCTAAGATACTTTTGAGTAACTAAGATACTTTTAAGTAACTAAGTTACCGAGTAAGATGCTTTTGAGTACTATAGTACTCAAAAGCATCTTACTCGGTAACTTAGTTACTTAAAAGTATCTTAGTTACTCAAAAGTATCTTAGATACTTTCATATAGATACTTTGGGATATTATCTGAGATACTTTTTAAAGTATCTTGTAACTAAAGATACTTTTAACTCAAAGTATCTAATTACCAGAGGTAACTAAGTTACTTTGTTTAAATTATCTTAGAAAAGTAACTAGTGTAGTGTTTTCTATGTAATTTTTTCATAAAAGTAACTTTAAAAGTAGCTTTATTTCTCTAAACAGTATAAATATGGCGTTTACAGACTGGAAGACTTACTAATGAAAGATTCCAATAATAGTAACGTTAACTGAAAAATGTAAACATAACATAAAATAATATTTATCATTTTTATTTTTGATCCTGTGCAGCTACGGCGCATTTTTTAACGTGGTACGTACGTATGTAAAAACTGGGCTCATGAAAAATATATAGATGGACAATAGGATGATTTAAAAAAAACTTTTTTTTTAAATGAACCCGCGCTGGCCCAAATCCTAAGGATTGAATGAGAAACTAAAAGATTGATATCATCAATTTTAAACTTGATGTCGCGATTTTTGCAAATCCGAGCCGCAAAATTATTACTGAGCATAATAGTAACTAATTATCAACTGTTGATAATTTCGTTATTTCTTACTCGATATTATTAAAAGTTTAAGGAGTACCTAGATAGTGGCGTAGCTAGCCGTATCAAAAATATGGTAGGGGCCCTTATAAGGGAAAAGCTGCTGGCAAAAAAATTTCTGGGTGTTAGTGTAAAGTCTATTTTGGGCAAACTAAAAACATTTTTTAGGGTATAATTTTTTTGCATTTACCAATTTTTTATAATTTTATAAATAATATACATAGTAGGGTGCATCATTCATTCACCGGTCAGAAAACAAAAATGTTGAGCTATATTATTATATTTATTTTAAGCCGTTGATATTCAATTTTGAAATATTTTCCTTTAAAAACCATTAAAAAACAATGTTTTATTATTTTCTCCTTCCGCTCGTACAGTAAGAATATTTTTTTCGAATTTCGGTTCTAAAATCTTTATACAGGATGAAATTTTCTTCAAAAATGTCTATTTAAGCAAGTCTGTAAATTAAATATGTTCTTCACAAATTGCCGTTCTACTCGAAAATCTTCTAAAATAGCAGTAAATCGTATTTGGAGACCAATGTATTGATTGTAGATAAAAAACGTAAATGACAATTTTGTAGGAAATTTGTGCCCTACAAATTTGTTAAGAAATATTTTTCTGTAACACTTTAGCTTGTACAGATACTCTGGTGTGGCTGTACAGGCTAAACTATAAGTGATAAAGAAAAATTTTCCGACAAAATTGTCATTTACTTTTTTGATCTAAAATCAATAGTTTAGTCTCTAAATACCATTTACTACTATTTTAGAAAATTTTCGAGTAGAACGGCAATTTGTGAAGAACATATTCAACTTACAGACTTTTTTGAAGATAATTTCATTCTGTATAAAGATTTTAGATCCGAAACTCTAAAAAAATATTCTTACTGTACGAGCGGAAGGAGAAAATAATAAAACATTGTTTTTTAAGGGAAAATTATTAAAAATTGAATAGCAACGGCTTTAAATAAAGATTAAGAGCTTTGTAATACATCAAAATTTTTGTTTTCTGATCGGTTACAAGATTTTTAGGTGGGACTTTGAAAAAAAATGTCGCTCTAAAATGAAGCACCCTAATACATAGCTTTTTATGTACCGGCAAATTTTGGTCTGATTTTAGACATTTACCGTTCTTCAAGATCTTTTAAAAGGATTCTATTTTAAAATAAAGGCAAGTCATTTGAAATAATTCTAACGCTAATAATTATTTCTAATTTGCCATTAATATAACATATGATAATAACACGCAAAGCAGAACAATATGCGCAGACTGCGCCGCATAGCGGAAAGGTGCGGACTGAAACAATTCGTATGAGTTCACGGCTTTGTTGGAACAGGAGGGTATTCAGGAAAATTTTAATGGAATAAATCGAAGTATAAACAATTAAATAATATTATTTATTTATTTATTTATTTATTTAATTTCATGCCTCAATTTTTTTAACATGTGGGTAATATGTTTTTTTGCTTACACATGTCGAAGCCAATCGGGGGCCCCTCCTAGCCGGGGGCCCCGTATCACTGATACGGCTGATACCGCGGTAGCTACGCCCCTGGTACCATAAAAAACTAAGTAAATAACATAACAATAATTTGGTGTACCTACATAAAACCTGCACCAAGAAATATTTTATTTGATATGAAATGAAGCTAAAATGTCATTATGTCAGTTAAACCTATCCTAAAAGTTAGTAACAAAATCTAAAAAAATATTCTAATTAAATGTTTAAAAAAACAACGGCGAAAGCTTATTAATTGCTATAATATGCTACCTGCTATATACTTTTTTGTTATAAAAAATAAATTGGCTAAATTAGCAGTGAATAATTTTGTAGTCAACGTTATTTTATTTTAAATGTAAATAGGGCCTAATTTTACAACTACTTGGTGGAATTTAATAAATTTGCTTTTAAAATGTAAAAAATGTTATAAAAATACGTTATATAGCTATTTACATACCATGGGAGGAAAATAGTGCTTTTCCTCCCGCGAATAGTTTTTAGGGAGGAAACGCATTTTCCTCCTGAGGTATGTATATAGTTTTTTCTATTACCTTTTAACGGTTTTAAGACATTTTATGCATTCCGGTTCCTTTTATGGGGCTATAAAATTATGACAAAATATTAATAGGTTTTGTGTCGCCGACGTTATGTTGACAACGCTTTGTTGCTATGTTATTTTTGGTAATATATAAGCTGTCAGAATGTTTATCATAAATTTGAAATTCTTCCTACGTTTTGAAAATGAGTTCTAGTGAAGAAGACCTGCCGTAAGATCTTGCTAAAGAGACAAGAATAGTTGCAATTAATTTCCTTCCTTAAAAATCGAAAGAGCGATATGAAAATGAATATACTTTGTTAAAAGAATGGTTGGACAAGCGCGGAGTAAATCTTTTTCCTGCAAAATCAAATAGGTACAAAAACTCTTGCTAATGTAAAATTGTTAAAAAAAAGAGGGAGGAAAATTTTTTTCCCTCGCTCGGGGGTGAAAAATTAAGTTTTCTAGTAAGGTAGTAGAAAAAATAATTTACATAAATTGTTTATAAAATCATATTAAAATGAAAGAAATCCGGATTATTCAAATATTTTTTGGGCCAGGTTTTATGTACACTAAATTATTTTTGTATTATTTACGGTACTGTCATACCGCGATATAAATTGTTGCTCATATTATAAGATGCGTTTATATTAACAAATTAAATTTTTTCATTAAACAAATATTTTTTAGTCAAGTTCAAAACACTACCTTTGGGAGTATTAAGAAACTAGGTACTCCTTAAATTTTCAATAATATTGAGTAAAAATAACAAAATTATCAACTACTATGCGCAGTAATAATTTTGTGGCTTCGATGTGCAAAAATACGAAAATCGTTGGTAGCGACCTCTAAATATTTATCATTCTTTTAGTTTTGATGCAATCTCTATGCTTTAGGCCAGTGAGGGTTCATTTTTGAAAAAAGTTTTTTTTAATCACCCTAATGGACAATCAACATTAATGTGATCTCTGTCGTTGTTTAATTTGATTATGATTATAGGTTATTTATGTTCGTAATTACCCCACTGACCCAACTGACGTCGCGACTGGTCTGGTTTGGGTTTTTATCTTTATTCAAAAATTATAAATGTTGATTACTAAAGTAGTTAGATGGATAGTTTAACTTTCTTAGGAAGCAATAAAAAACTGTCATAATTTTGCTCTTTTATTTAATTTTTTCCTAGATGTATAGGCTTATAAGTGTTAATATGAACATTATTATACCCTTGACAGCAAAATAGTACATTATAGATCAGGCGGAGAAAGCTTATATTATAGCGGAGCATAAATTTCACTGCCGAGGCGCTAGCCTAAGCACTTTTGTGTGCGAGGCAATAAATCATTTTAGATTAATTTTTGTGTGGAGGTACCAGTATTAAAATAAAGTCTTTCAAGATGTATAGGCTTAAAAGTGTTAATATGAACATTATTATACCCTTGACAGCAAAATAGTACCTACATTATAGATCAGCGGAGAAAGCTTATATTATAGCCGAGCATAAATTTCACTGCCGAGGCGCTAGCCTAAGCACGATTGTGCGCGAGGCAATAAATCATTTTAGATTAATTTTTGTGTGGAGGTACCAGTATGAAAATAAAGTCTTTCTATATAGACTTATGAGTGTCATAATATTAAAATTATTATTGGCTTGAATATAATAATTTTATTGTACCCTAGGCATTATACCTACACTGAAAGAAATGCATAGGTTTTGGTAGCAAAAAACAATATGCTGAAAGCAATGTGTTGGAAAGAGTATTATATTTGTGGACATTACAAACAAACGGTAAAGTTTTGCGCTTACAACAAATGTCAAAATGCTTGTAGTAGTAAGCATATGAACTCTTTATGTTTTGCTTTACGGACAAAATCTTTACTTTCTGTGCAAACAGCATTTTGCTTATAGCAAACTGACATTTGCTGGCGTAACAAATGTGCGTTAGTTGAAGATTGTGTTTACAGAACATACTTTTTTATTGATAATACAAAATAAAGTAATGTACAGGGTGATCCCCTATAATGTCGCCCCCCTTTAACTTTTTTATTTTAAGTGTCCCAAAAAATTTAAAAGTGTGGTTATGTAGGTACCTACTAAAAAATACTTTTTTTCTACGTATAAAGAAAATTGGAAAATTGATCAGTATACAGGGAAAAACAAAAAGTTTATTTTTTTCAATCGATCACCCTATATATGTATTTATTTTTCTATTCCTTGTAAAATTCTAAGCATATTTCATGTAACATACCATATACCTAAACTCAACCGTTTCTGAAAAATTTAAATTATTTTTAAGATAAGTTCAAATAGTTTGTCTTTCTCTGCCTGAGTACGCCATTTTTACTTATTTAATAAGACACATTGACATAATGTCACTATAGTAATTTATTTTCAATAAAAATTTTGGTATACTGAGGCTTCTTGATTTCTAACAGTTTAAAAAAACATTTAATGATAACATTTCGAATGCGAATATTTCAGAAACTGTTGAGGTTAGGTATATGGTTTGTTATATGAATTATGCTCAGAATTTTACAAGGAATCGAAAAATAAATTCATATATAGGGTAATCCATTGAAAAAAAATAAACTTTTTGGTTATCCCTGTATATTGATCAATTTTCCATTTTTCTTTATACGTAGAAAAAAAGTATTTTTTAGTACCTATATAACCACACTTTTAAATTTTTTGGGACACTTAAAATAAAAAAGTTAAAGGGGGGGTGACATTATAGGGGATCACCCTGTACATAGTTGGTTGCAAAGTATTTAATTTTTTTGAATTATATTTAATTAAGTACATACCTAACAAGGTAATAGGTAAATACAAGAAGAAATAATTATAAATTAAGGTAGTTGTCGTGGTACAATATTGTCAAAAATTTTTAGATTATACGCACCGTAAAAGTATACGAGCTTGTAGCTAAGTGATTCATAATTTGTTCGCAAGACTGTACCCTGGAGACGTTATTTTTACGTAATACTTTCAAATATTTTCATAAGTTTTAATCCGGCAACGTCGCTTATGCTCAACCAATAGATAAATTGGACTGACTCAGTCCATTTGAATTTACTGCGGAAATAATATCTATACTCGCGTACAGCCTTGCCAAGTTGTTTTTATCTGACACTAGTGATGTATACTTTTTACATATTGTTGAACTTTAAACGGTTATTTATAAACAATTGGACGGTCAAAAATTTTTAATTATTTTTTTTTAAACTCAGCAAAAATACATTAAAACACTGTTAGTTTTTTGAAAGCTTCTGACAGTTAGTTTTTTCTGTATAACTAAGAAACTGGTACAGAACTACAGAAAGCCTATACAATCCATGTTAATTATCCAATTTTTAATTGAATTTATCTCGGGTTATAGACGGTCAATCGACTTCAAATTTTAAGGATATATGTATTGTCATGTCCTTAATAAGTATACAAAAATTCAAAATTTTCTGATGGTATGCTTATAGCACGACAACTACCTTAAGTATTTATTGGTTGTTATAATAACAATACGTGACGCATGTATACATATACAATGTATATTATACATAATATACATTGTATATGCATGTCTATGTTATACTTAAAAATAATTTATTTATAACATCTTAAAAAATTATTAAAAAAATTAATGTCTTTTAAATATTTAATAAAAAAATAAGTATGTTAATGGTTAAAATCAGTATTAAACCCAAATATTTTTTATTTTTATTTTAAAAGCTTTTCATGCACATGACCACATCTGGTTTTCATTTAAGAGTAGGTATTGATATTTTCAAGAAGGGCAATAAAACCCCACTTTTACCTAAGACAAGAATTTTTAGGGGCTGCATGAGACCTCGAGTCGAGGTCCTCGACACATTTGTAAAAACCCAGCATTAAGTTTGTTCACTTATTCATGTACACATGTAACATTTACATTAAATTTATATTTGTGTATTTAACTATGTTTTAATGATAATTCAACACGTACGCAAAAAAATAACTAACAAAGTAATTATCAAAAATTTTTACCAGCAAAAATATAAATTTAACTAGGCCATTTTCAGAGTCAAAATCATTTGAGATTTGTTCGTGTGAAGATTGCGTAGCAATTTGTGTACCTTTACATTAGTTACGATCCATGGGGATTATGTAAATATGTGGATATTTTTAAACGTAAGTATTGTATTGTTTTTATATTTAATGTGCAAGTTTGTAGTAGACATAAAAGCTAAAATCCGGATACATCTTAAGTAAAATAAGTGGACTCGGTGATGAAAATATAATACAAGATAGGCAATTTTACTTTGTATTGAAACATAATTGAAGTTTTTTTTTTCTTCATAGAAGTAAGAACCACAAGGATTTTATTTATTTTGTCACATTTATTGTCTACACACACTTTAAAACGCAAGCGATCACAGTGTTGGCGGCCGTCAAAGACTGAAGTGGAAGAAGGATTTATTATTCACATAAAGGTATGGGTTGTTAGCTTTTATTTTATCTTATTACCTAGGTATAAGTGTTTATGAAATGTAAATTTTTTGCGAAAGCCCATTTCACTTTATAGGAAATTGTTTCTGCAAAAACGAGTTTTCCTAATTGTAGTCAAACATCACATGTTTAATCCGTAGTTACCGAATTTAATCCAGTAAATTTTATGTGCATTAAAGTATTTTTTTGTCTTTCGTTCTAGATAACTGGTGTTGGAAAGCAAAGTGCAAAAACTAAACACCTGTAATTGTTGGACCTTCTCTGGACGAAATCGAATCGTATTTGAAGTTTGGTTGAATTTAAATGTACCTAGTTATTATAATATATTTTTCTACATTTGTAAAGAGTGTTAAATTATTTTTACCCTCCCCTACCCATTTGTTTCCTACTGCAGCAAATATTATATAATTTTCTGCTGCTAACACAAATTTCTTTGCTATGCCTACATATGAGCATTTGTTATAAAAAATACTTTTTGGCTACCAATACAAATACTTTTTACCATTTCGGGCAAACTTAATTGCACTATGTACAAATAATGATTTGTTGTAATAAGTAAATGCTTGCTGCCAAGACAAATAATGATATCAACACAGAACAAATACTGCTGCTACTTCAAACAAATTTCTTTGCTCTGCCTACAAATAAGCATTGGCTATCACAAGTTATTTTTTGTTAGCAATACAAATATGTCTTACTATTTCAGGGCAACGTAATTGTTCCACCTACAAATAAATATTTGTGCAGACTGCATAAACCTTCTAGCAAAATAAAAATATTGTAGTAGCAAAAGTTTTCGCTGTCGCCATTTTAACATATAATATTTGTAATCATTACTATTTTTGAGTAATAAGGAGCAATGCATTTCTTTCAGTGTACATATAAACCGGTAAATGTTTATTAAAAATAGCTTTAAATTTAAAAAAATTAACATCGTTTTCAAATTTATTCAGTTGTAATAACCATATCAAATATTCGTTCACTACTGTATCATAAAGTTTTACATGCCATAAAATATATTTCAGGATAATTTAACTACTTTATCTTCCACGTAGGAAAACGAAAATATGAAAAACGCACTTGAGTGCGTTTCAAATAAAACCCATCCTCGGTATATCAAGTAGTAAAACAGACGAGATTTAGCCCTGATAAAACAATTTGTCAGGATTGGGATCTGGAAAATGGACCAATCAAACATTGAAAGGGGAATAGATAAGATTTTAGTTTCCAATGATTTCGATACGCACAGAACACTTTTATCAAAGCTACTCAAACATCCATCCTAATACAATTTGACGCAAATCCTCAATTTTTTAGATACCCAATCGAAAAGGACGGCTGCAGTTTTGGAACTGCTATTAGAAACAGCCCAGATGACTAAATAAAATTGAGATTTTAATATTTTCAGTACATTAACTCTTAAAAAGAGAATCTTTTTATACGTATTCTAACAAATATGTTATTATATTATTATGTATTAGATTTATATTCCTGAAGGTAAAAACATTAATTATTTTGAGGATATATTATGATTTTTTAATTTTATTTAATTAATTTACTATTTACTTCTAACATGAAAAACATATTTTATTACAGATAATCAAATTAACCTTATGAACTGTTAGTTATTTTATAATTTAAGGTTTTTTATATAATAATTTAATATTATGCAAATTATATAAAATTATATTTTTAGTAATATTTTTATGTTCATTAAGGTTTTAAATTTGTAATGTAAATAATTAAAAGCATAATGGACCGGGAAATTTTTACAGGTATTTAGATTGAGTGATAAAAACATTTGTCTCCACCATGTGTACAATGTACATATGTGAGGGTAGTAGGGTGTAAAAGTTTATATTAAAATATAAATAAAAAAACTTATCATTAAGATAATCTTTAAAATATTTGAATTTATATACAGCTTAATATATTGTATATTTTTGTATATACATTACAGTTTTTCGTAAATGTTAGTTTATCAATTAACTTTTAAATCTTCACTTCAAAATTTATAAATAACGTATGCGTATGAAAAATTATTTGTAAGCTTCAAATTGTAAGGTCATAGTAGTCAAAATAAGATGTTAATTATTACCAGAGTCAATGTTATAAATTCAAGAAGACATGTAATGTTGCAGTATTAAAATATACAAATGCTTACAAATAAAATGATTTTTGATCCAATACTCTAAACTCAAGAGTATCATAACAGCAAAAATTAATTTTTAAAATCAGGTTATCTTACCAATTTATTCATAGAGTTCGTGATATTTATGGCCGACATAAATTTATATCTATTTACGTCTTTAGACATATAATTTATTTAAAAGCCTACAAAACTAGTTAAATGCAACCATAACACAAATACTTTTAAAATAGAATGTCTGGTGGATAAAGTTTAAAGTAAACTATCAACAAACATTAAATCATTTAAAACATGATTGTCCTAGAAGTCGCGCACCACCTTATAGATGGATGATCTACAGACACCCTGGAATCCTAAAAAACTTTTATTTAAAAATATATGAGAGCGTAAACATTAAGTTTTTAAACTTAAAATTATGTACAGAATGTTCAAACATTGTTTTAATTTGGAATTAATGTTTCTTCGTTTGAAAAAATGCCTTTTAGGATTTTTACTTTATGCGTTTGGCAATATTAATTACACTGTAGGTAAATTTTAAACTCTTAAAATATCACAGCTAAACGCTTGGACACGTAAAATAATTCTTGGTCGTAGATTCCAAATCCGTGTTCAGTTTAGATGTATCAGGTCTAAAAAAGTTTTTCCTATTGGCAATCCGATCCGGGGACACACTGTATACTGGTATATTAAAATTTGTAAAATAATATACTTCACCTTTTGTGCCAACATTCCTATGCTTTTTATTTTGTTTAATATAATATAATATAAACATTCAATTTTCTTGTAATAATCATAAGAAAGCATTGAACCTACACCTCGTCAAAGTTTTTTGATTTGAGTGCGTTCCACCAAGTTCAAATACCGACAGACAGCTTTTTCGACCTATATTGGGTCTCATCAGTGTTGGACAACTTGGTGTAGTGGAACACACCCAAAACAAAGGACTACCTGAGCTTATATATTGCGTTGGTAAGCCAACAGAGGCGAGATGTAAGATCATCACGTGATCCACACCGTCTAACGACGTGGCCTTTGCCGCAATCGGTACATACTATGGAACCAAGACTGCACACGGCAAATTGTATCACATATACTGATATGGCCTGAAGGAATCTAGAATTAGCCCAACCGGGCTAAACGTTAAGATAAACATTAAATTTTCTTAGTTTCTTCAAGAAACTTTCTTGACCCAGTACTGGTAATATTCATAAGAAAGAATTGACCTACACCTCGCCAAAGTTTTTTGTTTTGAATGCGTTTTGACCTATATTGGGTGTCATCAGTGTCGGGCAACTTGGTGTAGTGGAACACACCCAAAAGAAAGGAGTCCTGAGGCTGGTGGATTTTATGTATACCTATATCTCAGTTATTATACATGGGACCCACACCAAATTTATAATAGTTTATAACGACATTAAATAAATAAGTTCGGCGCAAACAGAATTTAAATTGAAGTTTGCGAAAAAAAGTTAGTTTTTCCTGTTGCCTCACCCGCCTCCAGGCCCCCCTATTTGAGATAATTCAAATTAAAGTGGTGCAATTTATTATCTACTATAATTTATCGACAAATTTAAAATTTTATTTAAATAATCCAAATATTACATATTTTATTCGATTTTAAATTTTTATTATTTATTTTATTAAAATATTTAAAATGGTATAAAACCTGTAATATTTGGATTTTTTAAATAAAATTTTAAATTTATTGATAAATTATAGTCAGCTATCTATATGAAAGTATCTAAGATACTTTTGAGTAACTAAGATACTTTTAAGTAACTAAGTTACCGAGTAAGATGCTTTTGAGTACTATAGTACTCAAAAGCATCTTACTCGGTAACTTAGTTACTTAAAAGTATCTTAGTTACTCAAAAGTATCTTAGATACTTTCATATAATATAATAATATTAAGTATGAATAAAAACTATAAAATTATGAAAATTCAACAAGTTGTAGGTTAGGTAATTACTTTGAATCATTCTGGAATTCCCCCAATTTTCTCTAAGAAAGTATCTAAGTTACACTGAAAAGTATCTAAGTTACTTTAAAAAGTATCTTAGTTACTTTAAAAAGTATCTTAGTTACTTGAATGTATCTTAGTTACTTTACCGAGTAACTTATATACTTTTTTTGATACAAGTTACAAGATACTTTTCCAAAGTAACTTAGTTAAAGATACTTTCTGTCCAATATAAAAAGTATCTAAGATAAAGTATCTTACGTACTTTAAGTATCCAAGTTACTTTCAAGTATCTTTTTTTTCAAGATACTCCCAGCTCTGAAAACACCCAAAAAATTTGATTCATGCATGAACACATGTGTCCGATTCTCCGGAATTGCTGTCTGGCACTAGAGATAGCATAATTTTTGAAAGGGCGGTGCTACAATACCGTCATTTCTTTCTAACATAGGATTACCCGGCGTTTGTGTTTCCACTTTTCCCTATAGAAAGACTTCATATTTGTACGCAGCTCAAGTCAAATTTTATTTATATTGTCAAGGTTGTGTTTTCTTTATCCATTAGGGGTTCCATCTATCGCATTTAGCATTAAATTAGTGTACGTAGCCACTGTCAATGTCAAACGTCAACATTATCTACAAAATGTCGTAAATTCAAAATTTCAATGCAATCTCAGATTTATTAAAAGTTTAAAAAAAATAGTGTATACAACACGGTATATTAACTACCTCGCTCAGATCTGCACCCTCGGCTTTCGCTCAGTGGCGAATACTGAGCTTGGCTATAATATTAGCCCTAAGTGATAAGTTAATAACTGGTAATATCATGGTTCGATAAACGGTTCAATTGATTAAAATGAATTAAAAGTTTCCTGAAATGTAAAACTAGGTAAGAGGTTCGGTCGTGGTTACACAAGGGACCTAGTTTCGCTGTTAATAAAAAAAACAATACCCCGTAAAACATTTATTGTACTAAAAGAGATAATATAAAGATAAAAATGTTTATTTACTCCTACATTGACGAGCTGTGACTTTATGGCATTTTATTGACGGGCTGAAGTTAACAACAGTGGCTTTTCGACATTTTACGCCACGGGCTGAAGTTAGCTTTATTATAAATTGGGAAAAAGTGAGGTTAAATTCGGGTGACAGTTGACAGATGTCAAAATTTTAACAAATAAAATTGGCTTTAAATTATGTTTTGTGTTCGTCGTAGATAAAGTATAGTATGCAACTCGTTTATAAACTTCTCTAGACACTCGTTTTTATTAAACACTCGCTCGCAAGCTTCGCTCGTGCTTAATTAAACTCGTAACTAAAATGGCGTTTATAAAACTTGATACATAATATACTATTAATAATTTGTAAATTATAAATTAAGTTCATTAAAACGTGTAGACTTGCATACCATATAAAATAAAAAATACATCTAGTAATTACATGTTTACTACGCATTAATTTATTTGTAATTGGTGTTTATGGTTAAGAGTTTCTTCATCATACCGAGCAAATTTTCACTGATGTTAACGCAATTTAAATTTTATTAACCTGCACTTTAATAACCCAAACGGTTAAAAGATTGCATGAACTGAAGCAAAATTTTCTTGATTGGTGAATTAATGTTGATAATTTTTTAATAAAGCTTCGTTCTTATCTTGATTTAAATCTCCTTTAGACCCGACCTTCTCTTTTATAAAATAAATCTTTTAATAGACAAATACATTGTAAAAATTTAATGTTATCACTAATTAAAATACAAAAAACGTTCGTATATATATTTACGCCTACAATTTCGTACATTATAAATTTTTTTAAATGCTGTATTTCTGTATTTATTAGATTTTAAAATAAAAACGTACTCATCTGCAATCTAAAATATTGTTACTTAATCAAGCACCCCTTGACTATGAGAAGTTGCCCAGGTGCCAGAGACTTTTTAGAGTTTAATAATTTGTATTTATCTCAAATACAAATTAAAATTAACAATGAGTTGAGTTGAGTGATTTGTTGAATTACTGGTGATCATAAACGATTAATTACAAAAACAGCAATAAAACAATTTGGGAAGTTTTTATTTTATATAAAAGTAATTATTGAAAAGAAGGCAACATTTATTAAATATTCATATGTACAACTAACTCGTACCTATTTAGTCATTATAATATGGTAGCACTAAAATCGTGTTGGCCAGGTCTGATCTAGAACAACACAAACTATTGAAACAGGTTGGGTAATAATATTGTGTTATGAATCTAGTGAGTGAAATAATGGCAAATAAAGACGCTCCGATTTACAATCGAACGACGATCTTCTAATACCACTTTTCGACCCAAACTAACGCTTTTTCATCTATTTCGTCAAAACTATCACCACTTAGGCCTGCTGCACAACAGCCCGGTAACGAGAACCTGAACGGTAAAGGTGGGAGAGACTCAGCAAACACTATCGATCAACAGTTGTTGCTTAGTCTCTCCCACATTTACTGTTCAGATTTCCGTTCCTGTTACCGTTACCAGGCTATTGTGCAGCGAGCTTTAAGCCCGCTGCGTAACGGGAACGGGAATCTGAACAGTAGAGGTGGAAGAGACTAAGACACCACTGCTGATAGATAGTGTTTGCTGAGTCTCTCCCACCTTTACCGTTTAGGTTCCCGTTCCCGTTCTCGTTACCGGGCTGTTTTGCAGCGGGCTTTACTTCGACCGTCTCGAATCCAAGCAATCAAATAACTTTCTCTAATATTTCGTTAAGGCTATACCACTTAATTCTTTAGGCGGCCTAATTATGACAATCTAACCAAGATGGCGCTATTCTACAAATCATTTGTTTCTGAGACTGTTTCCATTTTGTGGGGTTAAAGAAGAGGAAGTAAGAACCAAACGGCTGATTGCATTGAGGCGCATGCGTGGCTGCATTGCCGGTATAAAAAAATACCATATTTTTGTATAATAAATACTTTTTAATAAATTGTATGAAAAAAAGCACTAAATATTAATAAACAAAGAAGATGATGATATTTAAGATTTTATAATGGCATGTTTATAACAGCAAGAATTTGGCAACATCGTATATTTTGACAAGGTTTTTATCATAGACAAATTAATATGTAGATGATTTTTATAATTAATAATTTTATTTGTTTTGTGTTGTCTACAAATTGTTTTGGCATTGTTTTTTTTATTGTGTTTACGAGATTTTTAGTGGCTTTTATATAATATGCATATAATGCCACTTTATACTTTTTATAAAGCCAAACAACAAAAATGTATGTAAGCTTAACCTAGGCGATGTTTTAATGTCTATGGTATCATATATGAACTGACTATGCGCATACGGTAAAATGATACGGCAAATTGACAAATTTCCCTTTAATAAAAGGAAACAACCCCAGTAGCACAAAATATTGGTCCTAAATGGGCGTGTCTATGCCCAATATTTTATCTGGGGAAAATATTGGATTTATTTAGCCGATGTTAGCCCTATATTGGCATAAAATGATAATTTAATATATCTTGCCAATGTTTATCCAAGGTTGGTCCTATATTGGCATATTATTTTACGCCAATATATCATTAACTATAATCAACGATGCTTTCGGATTTCTAAAAGTGATATGTAACGACACACGTTTGTTTCCAGGATATGTCTATACTAGTGGCGCAGGAACGGTTTTAAGTTGTGGGGTGGCGCAACCGACTACCATGTTTAGCACTAAATGGGTTGGTGGTAAATAATAAAGGACATTGTTGCATATTACCGTAAGAATAACAAGGGTTATATGCGATTTCTTGTCTTATTAGCAATAAAATTTGTTGTTACCTTAATAAAGCTCAAGCTGATCATTTTAGCAAACGATACAAACGATTTTAGCATTTCATCGTAATTAAGAATAACATAGACGGTACACGACTTGTCTTATTGGTAGATTTTTTCAAAGAATTTGGAGGGTACATTTTATATCAAGTAACCCCCCTCTTCCCCTTATCATTTGTCAACCCGCCCCCCCGCTTCTAAGCCCCTAAGTACTTAGTACCTACTATAAACGTTTCCTGAAAACAAACGTTTGTCGACACGATCGTGATATATCATTTTTAGAAATCCTACTACGTAGTAAGTCTATAGTCTATAGTCTATAGTCTATAGTCTATAGTCTATATAAGAAAAAAATATCCACCTATAGATGGATATTTTTTTCTTTCAATTTCTCCCTCAACTTTCCTACAATATAATGTAAAACAACTTCGGGCCAATGCGGATTTCCAATATCGGTTATATAATGTCAAACAACTTCGGGCCAATGTTGGGTTTCAATATTGGACCATGCTAGAAAAAATCTGAAAAAAGATATATTGGACCAATATTATTACGAAAATTGGGCCAATATCTTTGTGCTACTGGGGTATGTGCAACGCTAACCTAAATAGCGCGACCCCTTCAAAAATTGTTTTTCTACACTGTATTTTAATATATTAGTGTATACTAGCTAGTGCATTTTAAATACGAAAAGATTGTTTATCATCGATGTATTTTAAATCCTATTTAGTTAAAAACACATAAACAGTAAAGTATTATACTTATAATGAGCCAATTTAGATAAGAAAACACATTATTGTGCTTTTAAGTAAGTATTTTAGATAAATATTTAATTTATTTCAAACCGTTAGAAAGTATATAAAATTTGATTTATGTCCCTGTTTGCTCCGAAGTTTTATGCCACTATTTATTTGGTTTGTCAGAAGTAAGAATAATTTATTTAGACATATATTACGATATTTAATACATTATTTAATAGATTAGGCATTGTTAATTGGTTATTAGGTTTTGCAACAATTTAAGTCGGTTGAAGGCTTGCAAATTGCAGTTAAAAAAACTTGGTCCATTTCCGAATAAGCTATTAATTTATTTATTTCTAAAAAATATACCTTTAAGGATATATCTGTTTAAGAATGTATTTAAAAAATCAGATCAATATATATTTTAATACTAATAATAAATTGGATAAAATAAAAATATACATTTAATATAAAATCTTAAATATAAATATAAAAATTAAATTTTTAATCCAGCCAGTTATCAATATTTCAATCTTAAATATGTATTTTATAACATTGTCTATTGTATAAATTAAAATGCATCGTAATTTAATTCAAGTTTAAGTGAAAGTTTTATAAGCAGGCCATCATAATGCGTACAAAAAAACGCACAAGAAGTGAGTATGGGTTACCCATAATGGGTATGAGTATATGATCGTATGGCAGGCCCCATCGGCTTCGCCTTACACTGATCTCCCTGGCAAATAAACGCACAAGAAGAACCTATAAATTTTATTTTTAAAAATACGAGCATTTAATTAGATTATGTCCATAAAAAATTGTAAATGAAAGGCTCTTATCGCGAATCAACGAGGTATGCCCTAAAGGTAAACTTAATCTTATGTTAAGCCTTTTGCGTAAATCATGTAAGTGATTTTTATATTAAGAAAATACACTCCTAGACGAAGAAAACTGTACAAAAGAAATTATTTTCAATCATATAATTTTTAATAGATTGGAATGATTTTTCTGCATATTGAAGATGCTTTCTTTTTTATAATTTGAACTAATTTCTTGTTTGTGGAGTGGAGATTTTTACCCAAATTTACTTTTTAAAAAGATAGTCGAAAATACTTACTACATGTTCCGATTCAGATCTTAAACAGCGTAATCTTTAAATCTCCATTTAATATTGCTTCAGTATTTTTTTTTTTTAATAAAAAATTATAATATTATGAATAAAAAAATGGAAGTTTTCATTTAAAATAAATAAATAAATTACGTTACATAATTTCTCTGCAGAGCAATATGACCAATTTTTCTAAATTGGAAAACAGTTCATGAAAAAAAAAATGCAATCCTCTATAATACAATAAATGCAAGATTGGAATTTTTTAAAATTAAGATTAAGATTATACTTTCATTGTGCATTTTTATTTAAAAAAATACTCCATGGAGTATATTGCAATATTGTTCAAGTTTATAGTATAGACGTTATTTTGGAGTTATGTTCACTTTATTCCGAACAATAAATCATAACCTTTAAGCCACTGCGTCCATTATGAGAAGAAAGCAATGATGTAAATGATTCGGATCCTAATCTTAACTGTATCTAATCGGTTGCCGGCAGTTCTTCGCTGTAGACCAGCCGTTTTAAGTCTTAAGATACGTGCATCGGATGCCAATCAAATGCATTCTGCGACTAAGTGCGTTATAAAGTTTAATATGTTGATAAACGATGCTGAGCCACGATGAAGTGCATTGTCTCTTACCTCACAAAGACGGAATCGTGAGGTGATTGCTGTCTACTCAACTGTGTTACTTTCAGATCATTTTTGAAATATCAAATCATTTGTGATCTCAACTTGTGCTTTATTATGCATGCGACCTATATTAAAACAGGTCAAGCTTTTCTTTTTAACTATGGAAAAGGGCGAGGCAGGTTATCACACTTTTAAGAAAAAAAATTTACTGGTTCTTAATAGTAGTTGGTTATTTAACAAAAGCATATACTTTTTAATAAATTTAAAAAATCTTTGTTGATGTTTTAGTACTTGCTAATATTTATTTAGTGTCTACTTTTAATGAGTTTTTAAGCTATTCTTGTTTTGGTCTTCGCTTTTCAATAAGCTTATTCTATATGAGCGACTTCTTCCATGGGTCTTTATGTGACTCATTATGAAAAATTCAACCATGAAGAAATCAGGGGAGCGAGGGGGTCGATGTTC
Organism: Brassicogethes aeneus; assembly: GCA_921294245.1. Classification (NCBI taxonomy): domain Eukaryota; kingdom Metazoa; phylum Arthropoda; class Insecta; order Coleoptera; family Nitidulidae; genus Brassicogethes; species Brassicogethes aeneus. Next base: position 50,562,985 of record OV121132.1, on the reverse strand, counting down.
GCGACGTATGTTCTTTACCTCGATATAGTTCTTGATTTTGTCAAATGGTAATTTAATGGGAACACATTTTTTTAATAAAATAACGATTTTGTTTGTTGCATTGAAAACATCCATACTTACTGCCGCACCCTGTATTATCTTCATTATTTTAGATAATTTAATAGCCGTCATAATGATAAAGGTTTTGCTAAAACATTTTAGAATGTTTTAATTACGAAACTAACTAGTTTTAATTGCTTTCAGCGCAAAAAGACCTACTTAATTGTATGCATTGATTTTACGATAAAGAAACTTTTTATTGCCATAACAGGCTTTATTCATAAATGTTAAGCAAATTATTAATTAATTTCTTGTTTAAACACATTTTTTAATATATTACTTCTTTACACGTTCTGTAAGGTTTCTATTATCTTCTTATTTTAAACATTGAAGTCACGCGGCCATCTATATACATATTAATTATTAATTATGCTCCCACCTTTAAACCACACATTATCGTATATGTTTGAAACATGGAAACATAATGTTTCCATGATGCTAAGTTATCTTTAAATAGGTAGTATATACAGATTGACAAGCTGTGACTTTATTGCAGGCTGATATAAGGTTAGATGTAGTTTTTAAATGTCTTACAATCGTCAAAATAAACCGACTAGAAAGTATACAAGTAAGAAGATTATATTCAGGGTCTTAACTCCATATAAATTTAAGGACTGGGGGGTCCATAAAAAAGGTCGCATGTATTGGATGACCGAGAACGCATATTGAGTTCTGCGCATCTAATCCTTTGCAGAGATAAAAAAAGTTTTTTTAACCTCTATTATTTTGTGCATCTTTAAGCGTGAAAAAAAGAAACTTTCACTAAAATATATGTTTATAGTATTAAATTCAACAAACCTTGCTTTAAACTGTCACCTTTACTATGCACAGCACTGAACTTTAAATCTTAGTATGTTTATAGTGTTAAATTCAACAAACCTAGCTTTAAACTGTCACCTTTTTTATCCACAGCACTGAACTTTTAATCTAATTTAATCTTTGTAGTAAACAGAACAGCTTGTTAAAACAATAAGTACATTTTTAAACTAATCAGTATTCCTCTCGTTGGAGCAGAAAACGTAAACTGTAATGATGTTAATTTGGTCATCAGTCAATGTAAAATCAGTCGATTGCAACTTCTTTAGTCTAATCATTACACTGTTATGTTTTATTTTAAACTTATACTAATGATATTTCAAATAACTGATGTGCAGGTTTTTCATCCCTTAGCAAATTAAAGCAAACTTCATAGTGATTTTCCACGTGCATTCAGTCACGTGAGTAGACGGTCTATGCCTGGTTGGTTAATATTTGTGCTCATTGTACACTTCCCCTCCTTTATCGCGCTGTCAAGCGACGCGTTTCCAATGATAGAATAGACAGAAATCCTATCTATTGTAGATAGATATTGAATTTTATGATTTGTCAAATCGCGGTAAATAATAAATTACTTATAGTAAATTGCAATTACCCGATTGGTCTAAATTAGTAGGTGATTAGTTCATTATCAATCAATTTAGTGTTGAGTGTTGACAACAATAGTTTAATTTATAGACCGATTGAAGATAAAATAAATTAGATTGTTATAATTAACATTTTCCTATTATAAGGTCTTTTAAGTATCATATAATTACACCAAAATAATGTTTATTTATCTTCGTTTATATATTTTATGTATTACTTATTAAAAATGTACAGAATATGAAATCAATCCAATGGTTGGTTTTGTTATTATATATAATAACAATATATATATAACAAGAGAATAACAATTATTTGAAAATTGTTAATGTGGATTTAAGGATTTTTTGTAAATAACAAAATTTAAGATAAATTTGCAATTACCCTTTTATGACAGCAGCTTCTTTTGACAAACCAGCTTTGGTCTAGTTACCTGAAACAAAAAAACAATTAGAATTGCCTGCTGTGATTTTTTAACAATAAAAAAGGAACAATCCTAAATCATTAATATGTTTATCTACTCCTACATTGACGAGCTGTCACTTTATGGCGTTTTAGTCACGGGCTGAAGTTAGCAATAGCTTTATTATAAATGGGGTAGAAGTGAGGTTAAATCCGTTAAAATTTGACAGATGTCAAATGTTTAACAAATAAAATTGGCTTTACATTTTTCTTTGTGTTCGTCGTAGATAAAGTATAATATGCAACTAGTTTTATAAACTTCTCTAGAAACTCGTTTTTATTAAACACTCGCTGGCAAGCTTCGCTCGTGCCTCGTAAACTCGTATGTATACAATACAATTTACATGCTTTCTTCTGTATAAATTAAATTATCATACCAGTAAAATGAATTATTTACTTTGCTATCTCGGGGTTTAATATTCAATTAATTAGTGAAATATTGTATAAATTATTTCAGGTTTTTATCGATTTTCTTCATCTCAATATGACTAAATTTATTGTTACAGCAGAAAATAAATATAATTGAACCTCATGATTTATTCATATTTTGCGAATTGCATTATACCCAATTGGGTATATTAATATTTTTAAAATGTGGTTTTTAATTTGTTAATAAAATTAATGTTTAATTTATTATTGTTTTTCAAAAAGTTTGATCAACGATTTTTTACTTTAATTTGCATGAAATTGCTGTTGGCGAGTCTTCTATGAATAAAACAAGCGTTTACAAATATTATAAACGTTTTGAGGTGGACCGTAAATATGACGAGCGTCATGTGTACCCAGGCATACAGTTTTATTTGATTTTAATAACATGTTGAACCATGAAATCTTGCTACCAGGTCATACTGCTAACAAATATTACCCAGAAATTATAATATATTTTTAAGGACAAACAGGTCGTAATTTTAAAGAATTAACGAACAAATAACATATTATGTTATTATGTAATAGATTTAGCTTATAGTCCAGTCAAACCGTGAGGCACTGTCTGTTTTTTTAGTAATCGTTAGGGGCTTATATAAAAAGCCTGAAACCAAATTTGCACCACCTGACAATTATAAAAAAAAGATAAACGCAGAAATGCATTTTTTCAGTTTTTTGCGATTATCTCGTCCCCCGTATATTATACATAAAAAAATGAAAAAGCAAATTCCCTATAATTTTTGTTTTATTTATTTTTTGTTTAATTCAATAATTAAAAAAATAGATATATAAATTTTAAAAAAAATTGTTAGATACTTCTTCGCAAATATTTTGCAAACGGCGCATTTTACGGTAAATAATTACAATAGACATTTTGTAGCCCTTTCATTTATATACAATATAAAAAAATAGCTTGGTAAAAAGAGCCCACGAACACACGTGTCACAAAGTCTGTCAGGCTTCGTCCTGTCAAAACTTGCAGTCATAGTTGCCCTGATAAATCAGTTTTGACAGCGATTCGATAATTAGCACACGCATTTAATTTGCAAAAAATCTTTGAATTTCGGCGATAGGTACTGTGGAATCCACAGTGTGGATGTTAAAGAAGGAGGGATTCATACACTGCTTGCCAGCATTAAACGAAGACGTTAAGACCACACGACGATAAAAATTCATGACAACTTTCGAAAAAGCTATAGTAAGAACTTAAGTTAAGTTAAGTTAAGTTAAGTTAAGTTCGTCGTCAAAGTGTTCAAGCTTCAACCTCTAAATTTCAAGATGTTTCGGAGCGTAATGTTAGTTAATATTTAACACCATTTTGGTTTGTATCGATATAGACCATGTATGGTGTTAAAATGGTCATGAAATTTTGAACAGTGTAAGGGTGAAATTTTAGTAATACCATTAAATGCCCTTTAGACTTTTTTAAATTACTTAAAACAACAACGCAAGTCCCCATATCAAAAATTGTTATCTTTTTGTCTTAATATTAGTAAAAAAAATACATTTACCTATCTCTAGCGTCATCATCAGGTCCTATAAAAACTATATATTTTTAGGAAGTTTTATATTTAAATTATATTTATATTCAAATTTGACTAATAACTATTTTTAGGGTTGCCAGACCGGTCAGATATTAAGACTGAAGGTTAAGAACTTGGGAGATAAAATAAGGGAGGGGCGAATGGTTGGTTATAAGGGGGTTTATAATTTTAAAATGCATTAGTTGTCAAATATAAATATAAGTTTTTGTATTATACATTTGCATATAAATGATTGTCTGTTTTAAGGAATTTATAAATACATTAAGTAGACTTATTGCTAAAATTATATATAAAAATGTTGTCCAGTAAAAATTTATTATTATTTTATGCTGGACTCGGAGTCGCAATACCGGACTGTCTGGTGCAATACCGGACATCTGGTAACCCTAAACAAGCTAAAAGCTGCATCAGTGCGAGAGAGTGTTTAATAAAAACGAGTGTCTAGAGAAGTTTATTAAACGAGTTGCAACTAACATAAAGAAGAATTTAAAGCCACTTTTATTTGTTAAATATTTGACATCTGTCAACTTTCAACAGTATACCTACCTCACTTTTTCCTAATTTATATTGAAGCCAACTTCAGCCCGTGACTAAAATGCCATAAAGGCACAACTTGTCAATTTAGGAGTAGAAATATAACTAAATCGCTACACACTGCATTTACCACAAATCCTTTATTTGAGCATGATGTTTATTTTTTTATTTAACGACAGATCTTTAAATGAGTAGATATTAAAAGTAAAAAATGTTATTCAATTATTTATAAATTACAATCAAGGTTAGGTTTGGTTGATTCGCTCCTTTGTATATTTTTAGTGGTATTCAATTTATAATAACAATATTTCTAAACTGTTAATGAATGCATTAGTTTAATTAAAAAATCATTTTTGAGATTTTTAAATCTAATCTCACACGCAAAATACTGCTATTCTGTAACTTTTTGGTTATAAATATACCTGGGTTATAATATATCGGCTGGTTAAATTATAGTTTTCACAAGGTTTTTTGTGTTTTTATGAAAATATATTAAATTAAGTAAATAACAAAAGAATACGATTAAGAGTTAAAATTCCATCGATTTGGTTTTAAATAAAGCTATAACCCAAGGTTATTTATAATAAGTTACAGAAAATACCCTTTACTTTATACAATACATTAAAAATTTGTTTAAATTATACCTAACGTTATTTATTGTAGTTTAATTCAAAAATCATTTTTGAGATTTTTAAATCTAATCTCACACGCAAAATACTGCTATTCTGTAACTTTTTGGTTATAAATATACCTGGGTTATAATATATCGGCTGGTTAAATTATAGTTTTCACAAGGTTTTTTGTGTTTTTATGAAAATATATTAAATTAAGTAAATAACAAAAGAATACGATTAAGAGTTAAAATTCCATCGATTTGGTTTTAAATAAACCTATAACCCAAGGTTATTTATAATAAGTTACAGAAAATACCCTTTACTTTATACAATACATTAAAAATTTGTTTAAATTATACCTAACGTTATTTATTGTTCCGAATTTCTCAATCATCAGATTCGAAATCAAAGTTATATTTAAATAACTATTTATTTAAAGATTAATATTTACCTGCTAAACAATTTACAAAAGATTTACAGATTTAGTTGCAGTCAAAGCTAAATATCATACGGGATGCAAATCGAATTTGATCCTGAAACGTACTGCCCCAACAAAAACCAAAGGTAGAAATGAATTCTCTGTTAATGTTAACAAATGCATGCAATACATCTACGAATACGTCAATGATAATCATAAGCGATTTAATTTAAAAAATTCGAGGCGATTACGTTCTCCAAAATCGCACGATTATATATATTATAGACTGAAAGCAAAATACCGAGATAACGTTGTTGCTTTTGATCTTTTCGGATGTGAAGGCATTTCGATGTCACTTTCTACATGTGGTAGGTCTGGTCGTAAAAGGTCGTCGTAATCTCGGCTACATTTAAACATGTCTATTTTGCAAAAATTCTATAAAAAAAATTAATTTTATACCTTATATTTAATTTGTTCGAATTTTACTTTAAATAGTTGGTTTGAAGGGTTAAGTCAAAATCGATTCGCCATGGAGTCCTTAATTTACTTATTTACAATAAGCGGCTGTTAATGTTAAAGAAGAAAAAAACGATTTTCTTTGGTGTTAAACAAAATTTATTGCCAGAAAAGTCTCGTAAGTACTAGAAAAATCATAAAAATATTATAACCAATATGCAAAATATTATTTATTACTACCTCGACTCAAAATACGTTGTTTCGTCCCCGATTCCACGGCAGAAAGTTTACGTTTTATGCATTAGTCAAGCTATACGCGCACACTCTAATAGCGGGAGTAAAAATTTTTTATTCGTGTGCTTAACATTCAAATTTCGTACTGCCAACATGAGAAACACAAAAATATGACAGTTTTAAACCATAATTTTGCAATTATAACAACAAATAAACAATTTATGTTTTTACTTTTTATGTTGTTTTAAGTGTTTAATGGTACTTTTATTTGTTATAAAGTAGTAATTTGTTAATTAAAATACAACGTTTTATTTTTACTGTATTGGCTCAAGCTCTTCAAATGGAGATAGGTACATAAATACACATTTAATTTTTTCCCGTATTTTCGGCCGGGTTGTATTTTCGGCCGAAGTAGTAAGAAAAATAGTATACACTACACGGGCAGAAAGTGAACTGCGCGCCATGATGCCCGAGGCGAAGCCGAGGGCATCATGGCGCGCAGTGCAGGAATCTCACACTTTCTGCCCTTGTAGTGTAATATACTATTTACTAGTATGCTGTTTAAAGTATAGCCAACCTATAAAATCAAAATTTTGGGTGGGGTAAAGTATCTCATTACAGCACCGAAACCGGTGTTACAATGAAGTCATTATGAACGGAAAATAGATAAAACTAGGTACCTAACCATTATAAAAACCGTAACCAATTTGTTAAACATAATTTCTGATGTTATTTTGATAAGATTAATAAAAAGATATACAAAACCAAAACTATTCACTGAAAAAAGTATTGTACCTAATATTAACAATCGGTAATTGTTGACCAGTAAGTATATGTTGAGACAACAATTTTTTTTGTTAATATTACATAAAAATTCAGAAATTTAAGTGATGATGATACTGGCGATTGTTAATAGAATTAAATCCCAATTGTTTTCATAACTAACCGTGATTCATAAGATTCACAATCTTTGTTCATTGTTATAACAATTAAATTTTGTTTCTATTATTAATCCTGTCGGTATCATATTTTTACGCACACTTTAAAAACTTTTACCTATAGCTATAAAACTATTTGTTGTGATAACAATCGAAATTTATTACGCGACATCACTCTTTATTTTAATATAACATTTACAAACATATTTCAAATAATTTGTTGAGACAACAACCAGAATTCGTAGCGACACCCCTTTTCCTTAAGTTTTGATTTTTTGCTTGACCCAGTTTTCCGATTCCTTTCCTAGTTTAGTTTATTAAACGAGTGGGTGTGTATTGTTGCATTTCTTTCGGCGCGTCGTAAATTATATGTGGAATTTATGTATCCCGACTCTTCTTGACAACAAAATACTGGTAAGCTAGTGTTTTTATTTTATCAAGGTAAAAATGATTTGTTTTATTTGCAAAAAACCTTTGTTCACTAAATTTGCTAATATATCATTTTAAATGAAATCATGACATAAAAACCAATTCATTAGTAGGGTGTACTAAATTTAAATGTGGACAAAGCTTTCAAAACATTAGCAGCTTTAAAAGACATGTTAATATAAAACATTTAAATGAAAAACTGGATATTACCCTAGACGTTATAGATAAACCAACCGAAAAACAAGAAATATGTAATAACTTGTAGTTCGCAACAACCTATTTTTCAAAATGTGGATAGGACTGAAGCGTCTATAGGATCTCTATAGAGGTATACCGCCTAATCCAGTATCTTTTAATGCTTCTGATATTAATTACAACGATTAAAATCAAAATCAATTTAAGTTTGATAAAGAATTATTTTATAAGTTAATTACTGAATTTGTATTACATCTTCATAATAATAATAAATTTAGTACAAAAGACGTATTTAAAATCCAAGAATTTACTAATCAGTTTATATAGAACTCATGGTACCATAATAGAACATATACAAATATGTTTGTAAATTTTCAAGAGAATCTAGAATTGCATAATGAATTTTGTAGTCAAATGTTCAAAACCCATTCAAGAACTTTAGTTCACATCACTTGTTTTTAAAAAATTTGTTAATCAATGGTATATATAAGCCCTCATCAGCGTATACGCTGATAAAAACGTAAAAGAGTTTACAATTGAAAACATTGTACAGCCCATGCGGCGGGGTAGTTACGGATGAAAAAAAATATCAGGAACTTTGATGTATTTAAAGTTTCAATTGAAAACAATTTTTGAAATGGATAATTTACTGATAAAGGTTTTAAGTCACATAAAAACTATGGAAAACAGTAAGTCTTACAAACTTTGTGCAAGGAGAACTTTGGAAAAGTAAACGATAAAATTTTAATAACCTATTTATTATATCTCGATGACTTTAAAATTAACAACCTGTTAGGAGCAAGTATTTTTTTTATTTTTAAGAAAATTAGATCCCAAATCCTTTTTTAAATGTACGACTCAGACAAAATAAATAAGTAAATGTTACCCTGACAGTATCAATACATAACACAGATATAACACTGATTTTTGTAAATGTAAATTATTCTTATTAGGAACTACAAACCTATTAATATTTTTTTTCTTACTACCTCGACTCAAAATACGTTGTTTCGTCCCCGATTTCACGGCAGAAAGTTTACGTTTCTTGCATTGGTCAAGCTATACGCGCACACTCTAATAGCGGGAGTAAAAATTTTTTAGTCGCGTGCTTAACATTTAAATTTCGTACTGCCAACATGAGAAACACAAAAATATGACAGTTTTAAACCATAATTTTGCAATTATAACAACAAATAAACAATTTATGTTTTTACTTTTTTACTTTTTATGTTGTTTTAAGTGTTTAATGGTACTTTTATTTGTTATAAAGTAGTAATTTGTTAATTAAAATACAACCTTTTATTTTAACTGTATTGGCACCGCTGAATTACCATGACAACGCTACAGTTTGATTGATTTTGAATGTAAACGTCAGAATTAAATTAAACGTCAGATTTTAATTTTGACACAAATTTTTTTATATACATTTAATTTTTTCCCGTATTTTCTGCAGGGTAGTAAGAAAAATAGTATACACTACACGGGCAGAAAGTGTGAGAGTCCTGAACTGCGCGCCATGATGCCCTCGGCTTCGCCTCGGGCATCATGGCGCGCAGTGCAGGAATCTCACACTTTCTGCCCTTGTAGTGTAATATACTATTTAAGGTTCAATAAATAATTTAAAACATTTTGTCAGTTTTAATAATCAATATGTGTAAAATATTTTTAAATAGATTTCCCAATAATCTAAAAAAGCTTTCTAAAATATAGTATTAAAAATGTAAGAAAAGTAACCTTTTTTCAGCTGCACTGCACTTTACCTTCTGCTCTTTTGTGCGGAAAGTAGTACTTTACCTCAATTTTTGTTAGACAGATCAGTGCGGTTAAATACTTTATTTCCACCTTCTTAGTAAATGACATTTTATAGGTTAATTTTGTAGTTTTTGTATCCAGGTAAACGATACAATATGGGAACAGACCTGTAATATTTTACGGGCTTGTATAAAAGACCTGTAAAGTTTTACAGGCCAGTAGAAAAGCAATTTATGAAATGAAATGTCACATTTGACATACCGTAAATACAGGTGACTTTGCACCCCGCGGGTGACTTTAACCCATTTATGAAAAATCTTTTCGCGCTCGATAAAATTAACATTTATAATTTGTTGGTCCAAACCTGTCAATTGAGCGATTCTATTGAGTTTATATTACAGGAAAATCAGTGTTTTAAAGAAAGAAATTGGATTTATTACACTTTAAAATTGTATATATCGTATCAGTGCAAAACTCTTAGAAATACACGAGTTACAATTTCTATATAATGCGCAATCCATTGGAATGATGATCCTTGGTTAACTACAGGTCGATTTTTTATTTTTTTATTGGTAATCCCTTGCAATAGATATATGTCGCTGCTAACACGTGTCTAATAAAAATAATATATAATATTACATTCATTTTATACTGAAAAAACACTGTGAGACAAAGTAACCCGCAACCAGGGGGTAACTTTGCACACCCAGTTTTTAATGTTTATTTTTGAAACTCAGCCCTATGTAATATTATAACTTAGTTATTATGAAAGAGCAACTCAAGACTCAAATTTTGGTATACAAAATTTAATGTTTATGATTGTTAAAACCACAAAAATTTTAAGCTGAAGTTTGAAAGTGAGCCAAAGCCACCCGTGTTTACGGTATTTGTTGGAATATTGTGCAACAACAATAGTCAACGTTTATAAAATAGGAAATAAACCACATGGCAAGCGAGTGAAACATTTACGGCATTCGTACCCTTGACTTTAAAATATACTACGAGGCAGAGTCAGTCCGAAACCACCCTCAGCGAAATATAGTCGTCACAGATGTTATTTGTATTTATCTCTAAAAGTTATTTGTTACCTACTTATCAATAAAGTGTACCTACTTAGTTATCTCGTTCTTAAATACAATTGTGCTTTTTATTGACCATTCACATAATTACGCAAACACCTATTGAAGTCATTAAATAAAATCCAACAGGTTATGGGCCCAGTTAATCTATGTGAGTGAGTTCGGAGTTTAAAGACAATACAGGAATAAAGTTTTTACAAATAGTGTGCTGCAGCAAAAGTGAGAGAACAATCAAGGTTCGAAAATGTCGGGCGGTTCGCGTTTTTTCTACGGTATCGCGAAATTGAACAGTTCCAATTATCAAATTTGGAAGTATAAGGTCGAATTTTTGCTGATCAGTGAGGGGATATGGGACGTGATCGCTGAGCCAAGGCCAGGTGTTCCAGACGAAGCCTGGATTAGAAAGGATGATCAAGCTAGAGCAGCAATCGGACTCCTTGTCGAAGATAGCCAGTTAATCCACATTAGACAAGCAAAAAATGCTCTCGACGCTTGGAATTCATTAAGGGACATCCACCAGAAGGGATCGCTATCCACCAAAGTTTTCTTGTTAAAGCGGATATGCAGATTAACTCTAGAAGAAGGCGGTAATATGGAACTCCATATAAACCTAATGATGGAGTTGGTGGATAAATTATCGGCCATGGGGGAGGTGCTAAATAATCAGTTAATTGTTGCTATGCTATTAAGTAGTCTGCCGGATTCTTATGGCACGCTAATTACTGCACTGGAAAGCAGGGATGAGAAGGAGTTAACAATGGAACTAGTGAAAGCAAAATTATTAGACGAATATGGTCGACGTAAAGGTGTATCAAAAACAAGGGATGAAGAAAGTGACACGGCAATGAGGGCGTCGGCTTCTCATCATCATAAAGGGCAACCCGGGCATTCAGGAAATTCGGCGAACTTGGTAAAGAAAAAGCAGTGCTATTTTTGTAAAGAACCTGGTCATTACAAAAAGTTTTGTCGAAAATATCAAGCTTGGAAGTGCAATAAAGAAAGGGCAAATGCAGTTACAGATGGTTATTCTGAAAATCAAGTGGATGAGACCTGTTTTATGACACAAACAAATGTGGAGACAGATTTATGTCATGAAGTGAGTGTTTGTTTTGGCCTGCAAATAAGACAACAAAAGGACGTTTGGGTAATCGACTCGGGGGCGACAAGTCATATGGTTAATAACAAGAATTTCTTTAAGGAATTTCATCGAAACACGAACGGAAATGTACGGCTAGCAAATGGTCAAAAGGCTGAAATTAAAGGGACCGGGTCGGGTGTTGTAAAGTTTGTCAATGGGGCCAATAAGGACATTAATATAAAGATTGACAACGTTTTGTTTGTGCCAAACTTGGAAGTTAATTTACTTTCGGTGCGGAAATTAACAGCTAAAGGTTTTAAAGTGCTGTTTAAGGACAACGTGTGCGATATTGTGGAAGGACAAAAAGTGCGGGCAACGGCCAAACAGGTAGCCGGACTTTATGAGCTTCAAACGGTACCGGTGCAAGCAGACAATAAAGCGTGTATAGCAATGAAGGGCGGTCATAGTACACAGTGTCAGCACATGTGGCATAGACGTTTCGGGCATCGCGAAGTGGCAGCAATTAAAGACTTACAAAACAAAGGACTAGCGGCCGGTATAAAAGTTACGGATTGCGGAATACGGGAAACTTGTGAAGTTTGCATTAAAGGAAAAATGGCAAGAAAACCATTTCCAAAAAGGTCGGAGAACAGGTCAAACAAAATTTTAGACCTTGTTCATACGGATGTTTGCGGACCCATGCAAACGGTGACACCTGGAGGAAAGCGGTACGCCTTGACCATAATAGATGACTACAGCCGGTACTGTAGAGTTTTTTTAATGGCTCAAAAATCCGAAGTGGCAGAACTTATTAAGCAATTTGTCGAAAAAATGAAAACCAGTTTGGGAAAAAAGCCAAAAATAATTCGGTCGGATAGAGGAAAGGAATATGTCAACAAAGAACTGAAAAATTACCTGAAAATGGAGGGCATTCAGATTCAGTACACGGTTGCTTATACACCTGAGCAAAACGGTGTGGCCGAAAGGAAAAATCGCTCACTCTTGGAAAGTGCAAGGTGCATGTTGTACGACGCGGACATGGACAAGAAATATTGGGGTGAAGCGATAAATACCGCAAATTATTTGCAAAATAGGCTACCATCAAAATGTATAGAAAAAACACCGTTCGAATTATGGCATTTAAAGGCACCGAATGTTGACCACCTGCGAGTTTTTGGCTGTAGAGCATACGCTCATGTTCCTAAAGAATTGCGAAGAAAATTGGATGAAAAGGCAGTGGAATTTTTATTTGTGGGATACTCGGAAGAATCAAAGGGTTATCGTTTATTGGATAAAAACACCAATAAAATAAAGATAAGCCGGGATGTCGTTTTTCTCAATGACCAAGAAGTAAAACAGCCACTTAAAGAGAATAAAACGATTAAAAGTAAAGATCCAAGTAACAAAGTTCAAATTACGTTGAATTGGAGACGATCTAAGGAAAATAAAACAACGGCGTGTCTTCAAAATTTGGAAAATGCAGTTCAAGAAAATCAGGAAAATTTTAAAGAACCTGTGGAAGTCCTGCAGGAAATAGAAGACAAGAATGAAGACAAAGAAGAACCAAGAAGATCCGACAGGTCGAATAAAGGTGTGCCACCCCACAGGTATACAGGAGACGAAAAGCTGTATACGATGGTTAGTTTTAACGAAGATCCAAAGAACAGGAAGGAGGCACTTTCTGGACCAAATTCAAAGGAATGGGGGGCGGCAATGGACGAAGAAATTAATTCGTTATTGTCAAATAATACCTGGGAGCTTGTACAGAAGCCGGAAGGTCGGGACATAATCAGTTGTAAATGGGTGTTCAAAACGAAGCGGGACGCAGCAGGGACCATAAATAAGTACAAGGCAAGGTTAGTGGCACGAGGGTTTTCCCAGAAATATGGAGTTGATTACGACGAAATATTTGCCCCAGTTGTAAGGCACACGACATTTCGGCTGCTACTGACCATAGCAGGTAAAGAGGGACTCTTTATTGCACATTATGATGCAAAAACAGCTTTTTTGAACGGGGTGCTTAAAGAAACAATTTTTATGCGACAACCTGAAGGTTATTTAGAGCCTGACAAAGAAGAAATGGTGTGTAAATTAAACAAAAGCATTTACGGGTTAAAACAGGCAGCAAAAGCCTGGAATGATGAATTGAACATTGTTTTAAAAGGCCACCAATTCAACCAAAGTCAAGCAGACCCATGCTTGTATATTAAAACCGAGGAAGGGAAAGTCATTTACATTGTCGTTTACGTAGATGATTTTTTAATTGCAAGTAGTGATAAAAGGCTAGTAAAGCAGACAGCAGAATTTTTTAAAAATCATTTTGCTCTGATGGATTTAGGGGAGCTAAAGCACTATCTTGGGATACAAGTGAACAAGGATGATGATGGTTTTTATCGGATTAATCAAACGCACTATATATGTAAATTATTAGTTCGTTTCGGGTTACAAGACGCAAAAACCTCGAATTATCCATTGGACCCACAGTACAATAAATCCAGGATTAAGGAACAGGAAGCGATGAAGGATGGCGAAAAATATCAGCAATTAATTGGAGCATTGCTTTACATATCGGTAAATACGAGGCCAGACATTACGGCAAGTGTTTGTATTTTAAGCCAATACAATAAATCACCGACCGACCCCGACTGGGTGGAAGCAAAGAGGGTCGCTCGGTACCTGAAAGGCACTAAAGAACTGACTTTAAAACTGGGTAATAAGGATGACCCAAATAAACACCTGTATGGTTACAGTGACGCAGATTGGGCACAAAGCAATGAAAACAGAAAGTCAAATAGTGGGCATTTGTTTAAATTTAATGGAAGTCCAATAAGTTGGGGATGCAAAAAACAAAATTGTATCGCCCTGTCAACAATGGAAGCTGAATACATTGCGCTGGCAGAAGCTTGTCAAGAAGGGGTTTGGATCCGCCGACTATTGGGAGACTTCGGTCAAAATCAGGATCAAGCTACCATTATGTACGAAGATAACCAAAGTTGTTTGAAATACATAAGTAATTCAAAATTCAGCAACAGAACGAAACACATTGATACAAAATATCATTTTTTAAAGGACCTAAAGAAACAGAATTTAATGTGTTTTGAATATTGTGCTACAGAATACATGTTAGCCGACATGTTTACAAAACCGCTAAGCACTCTGAAGTTGGAAGCGATGCGAAAGGCGTGCAATCTTTTTTAATAAAAAAAAATAGGATTATTATTGTTGAGGAAGGGTGTTGGAATATTGTGCAACAACAATAGTCAACGTTTATAAAATAGGAAATAAACCACATGGCAAGCGAGTGAAACATTTACGGCATTCGTACCCTTGACTTTAAAATATACTACGAGGCAGAGTCAGTCCGAAACCACCCTCAGCGAAATATAGTCGTCACAGATGTTATTTGTATTTATCTCTAAAAGTTATTTGTTACCTACTTATCAATAAAGTGTACCTACTTAGTTATCTCGTTCTTAAATACAATTGTGCTTTTTATTGACCATTCACATAATTACGCAAACACCTATTGAAGTCATTAAATAAAATCCAACAGTATTAATTAAAATTTTAAATTTGAAAATCGTTATCTAA
Source organism: Brassicogethes aeneus (assembly GCA_921294245.1). Taxonomy (NCBI): domain Eukaryota; kingdom Metazoa; phylum Arthropoda; class Insecta; order Coleoptera; family Nitidulidae; genus Brassicogethes; species Brassicogethes aeneus. Next base: position 50,547,735 of record OV121132.1, on the reverse strand, counting down.
AGGTGAAAATAAAAGTTTGTACGTGTCACGCTTTGCAATGTTCTGCTTTAGGTTTCCACGGGCGTTATATGTGTTATAGTGGTTATAGTGGTTTTTCGGGATCTGCTCCGTGTTGTCGGTTTTTGGTTCTTAAAGAACCGCTTGTCTGACGACGTGTCGGTACAATCTCATGTACCATCTTCAGGTCTTATCTGATGGGCTGCTGTTGCTGCTCTGCTGCTCCACATCTAACTCGCAGCAGAGCAGCAACAGCAGCCAAGCATATAAGACCTGAAGATGGTACATGAGATTGTACCGAAACGTCCTCAGATTTGCGGTTCTTTTAAGAACCAAAACCGACAACACGAAGCAGATTCCGAAAAACCACTAATACATTTGTTTAAAAAGCTGAATTTTAATTAAAAGTAAATTTACTTAACAGTTGACTTATAAACTTAAAAATGTAAAAATGCACGTGAAAGAAAAAAACAAATACCGTTTAAAATATATTTTTAATGTATCCCGTTTGTCGTACCCAAACATAATTTTCCTGTGATGTATATAGGTAATTAAATGTTACATTATAATTATGAAAGGAGTAAAATAATAATGTTTTATAAATGTTTTTATAAATTTATTGTACTAGTTTTAATAAAATTTCCACTTTTAAAATTGACATTAAATTTGTGCTGCAAATCTAGATAATAGTATTAATAAAATGCAAATTTAAACGTTCATTGACTTCAAACGGAAAATTTAGCCACAAAAACCGTGTAAATACATATTTTATTTGACAAATAACAATTTTGCTACCTGCAAGTCTGTAACAGTAATAAATTGCCTATTCAAGTCCTACCTTATTCAGCACGACTTTAATATGATAATTATCTATTATGTGCTTATATAAATATGAAATCGAATAAATGTGGAAGGTGTTTTCACAAGAAATATTATGTAATTTAAATTTTCTTATTTATTAGAAACGTTTAAAACGCCAAATTACTTTTTTATTAAATTTGCAGGACGAAACGAAAAAGTCATCAATTTTACTCCCACTGCAGAAAATCCATTTATTACTGTTATAAAATTTAATCAGAATCTACATAAATAAATGCTAGCAACATACGTCTGCAGCGAATTAATTTAATTTTTTTGAAAATAAAATCAACACCTTCGTAATGACCATTTTCGCAGCAATTTAGTTAAACGGCAGCCAATGAATATTCATTAAATAACACTTAGCTGCACGTGCTTCCTTTTTGCAGGAAACTTAACAGTTGACTTATAAATTTAAAAATGTAAAAATGCACCTTTTAAAATATATTTTTAATGTATCCCGTTTGTCGTACCCAAACAGAATTTTTCTGTGATGTGTATAGGTAATTAAATTTTACGTTATAAATTATCAAGCAGCTTTATACAAGCTTATAAGCTATATAATATAACATGTTTATATTTTTAATAATTTTGAATGCTGTAAAAACTTGTTTATTAAATACCTATTGGTATTAGTTTATTTAAATATTATTTTACGTACCTATCTCTAATCTAGCAATTTATAGAGTGGAATTCTAGATGTTTTCTAACGATACTGCCAAAACAAAGCATAAAGTAGTTTATATATTTTAACAAATGTCTCCGAGGTAGCATTAAAAAAGAGCAGTACTGAACAAAAATGACTTTATAGTCAACTGCATACTCATTACACGACCCACAGGTTGTAATTTTCAGCGCGATAAACATTTGCAGGTTTTACTTATAAGTATACAGTCAACAGATAAAATTAGAATGGAACCTTATTACTACTTAAAATTTTAACATGTAGTATTTGGTTTTACCTCCATAAATACTAATTAACGTAAGACATTTTTATGAATTTGCGCCCCAATGTAGTGCTATAATACCATTTGAAGTGTGGGTGGTTAAGTGTTAATATATAAATATATAGTTGGCGGCCGCATTTCAAACGAGCCCAAATCCCATCCAGTTGACAAGACGTTGAAAAATATTACGGCCATACACGAGGCCATGTAAAGCGATATTTACGAGGAAGGATGTTCGTAATTAACAGAACTAACACAGATTCATAAAGTTTAACAAACGGAAAAACATAATTTTGGCATACGTGTTTACATTACTCTAGGGACCAACGAGGCAGCTGTCCATTCTGTCAAGTTTACGCTTGAATGAAATGTTCGACAAATGGGAATAATTAGGATTAAAATATATGATGTATGGGCATATCAATGGAGCGATTAACCATTAAATCTCAGTAACCGGGAACATTTGGTAATCCAATAAATTCTTCTTTTGAGTAAAACGATAATCAATTTTGCCAAGGTCTGATTATAAAATTTCATACAGTACACCCATTATTTTAGCTTTTCATAAAGCCCTAAAAAGATTTTACTTTACTTTTTTTGACTTGTCAGCTATTTAACATATGAAGAATGTTTTCAGTATTTGTAATTTTCATATCTGGAATATTAAGTCAAATTAATATTCAATAAATAACACAAAGCTTCATACTTTTAACATTTTTTTCGTAAGTTATATCATAAGGGCATCAAATTTTTCCGAAAAAAATCGAAAAAACATGTTGATAAGTAATATTTTAACAAGAAGCATGAGTGCTGGTGGCAACAAAAATCCGAGTCGAAGAGGAGGACTTTTGCACCTGCACGAATGCATTTTGTTAAAAAATATTACTTGGCATTGTGTTTTTTCGATTTTTTTCACAGGAAAAATTAGATGCCCGAATGGTATTTGACAAGACTATTTCATGAGTAACAATTGAGGAGCATCCGTGCAAAACCGGCTATATCCACTTTAATAAAATGTTGGAAAAATGGCAAAAACTCTCGGTTTCCTGGCCTTTACAGATAAAAGAAAACTTGAGTTTTGTGGGCTTTGTGGTACTTGATTTATAAGACATACTTTCGTTTTCAAAAACTTTATATTAAGGCCAAAATTTCGAAAAATGTTTTGGATATATCCGGTTTTGCTCGAAATCCGAATAAAAAACAAATAAAATGTGAAAAAAAACCTTTATTATTTAAAAATATTAACAAAATAAATTAAGTGCAAACATGAAAAAACAGAACAAATTTTAGTAGTAGTATCGACATATCCAAGCCACATATCGATGACTTTCTGCCAAAGTATCGCAAGCAACATAACTCAAATTTCGGGAATTGAAAACATTATTGTCTTAAAGTCTGTTTTAAATTAAATATAGCCTAAAGGATTAATAACAAGTAAATAGCTATAATTATAAGCTATTTACTTGTTATAAATCCTTTAGGCTATATTTAATTTAAAACAAACTTTAAGACAATAATGTTTTCAATTCCCGAAATTTGAGTTATGTTGCTTGCGATACTTTGGCAGAAAGTCATCGATATTATTATTTATTGGATATAGCCGGGTTTGCTATAAAAACGTGGATTTGGGCGGTTTTGCTCCAAAAGCTACCTTTTAAATGTTATTTTAACATGGATTTAGTCGGATTTAAACTGAATTATCTTGGTTGTCGATAGAAATGAACCCAAAGATGCGAAATCAAAAAAAAAACTGAATAAAATGGATTTAGCCGGTTTTGCACGGATGCTCCTCAATTAACAATTAAAATATAGATTGCAATTTTTGGTGACAACAGCTGTGAAGTTTTGCCGCGGGTAAACTCGAAAAAACTGCTGACAGGTGCTGTCACACAGTTTTTTACCTAGAAACCATTTATAATTCAAAATTTCGCGTTTGTGATTGGTGGAAATTAAGACGAGGGAAATAGTCATTTATAAAACTGGTACACGCCTTATCATACTTCCGAAACCTACTGTAAATCTTAATTTTTCAACCAGTTTTCGCCAATATTAAAATGCTAAAATATTTACATTGTAGCTCGTAGGCCTATTAATTATTAGTATTGAAAAATAATTAATCCCTCACTTAAAATCTGCCCCTAGTAAAGAAAACGTTATGCTAATTCAATTTCGAATATAATCTTCTTGGTAAACTTCCTACGTGTAAATAAAGATTATTTTTTAATAAACCAACATTATTTATATCTCAATTACTATTAAATTTATGTAAATTGTTTTGTTAATTAATATTATATTCAAAAGTGTACGCTACAAGAGCTACAAGATTTTAAAAGCCGATAACATTATAATGAATATCCAAATGTTAATTACTTATTGACTGTATAAGGAAAAAGAATTTATTGTATTGGGATTATTGGCATTTTAAAATTCTTAATTGACTTCTAAATATGTATTTAATAACAAATATCTGTTAAAAAGCTTTTTAAAAGCTGACAAGGCTGCTTCATGGCATAAAAAGTTTACATATTAAATTCTAATCTTAGATCAGTAATCAACGAATATTTAATTAAATAGACTGATTATAATTATTTATAATGGAATGCTGCACATGAAATATTAGGGATTGGTACAAATACCTTACATGACGATAAAAATACGCTTTGTTGGTCTATTACCATGACCAACAAAGCGTATTTTTAGCCTCCGTAATAATTTTAAGTTAAATAATTGAATATGCGTCAAGTTGATTTAAGTAACAAATGATAAAATTATTGTAATTTTTGTCTATTTTATTTTTGTAATATGGGTACAAACAGGACTTATGGCATCACTGGTGGGGTATTATCAATCGCTTCTGAAGCTGGATCCAATATGAAATTTCGAATATAAATGTGGAAATACAATATATTTAGTTTTCTATCTATGTTCACTGACAAAAAATTAATTTATTATTATTTTAACATTAGAAAATCATATAATAAATATTGTAATTAAAATTGTGATATTCAGTGCATTTTTTTTAATATTACAAAGTTTACTACAAAGAAAACTAATTTTTCACTAAAAAATTTACAAACTTTAGTCGGAGAAATTGTATTTTTTGCTTGATTGGATTAATAAAGGAAAGCAAGTTTCCAATAGGAAAAAACGTAATAAATAGGCATATGATACTGAGTTTGAAAAAAACAATTTTGCAAATAGACTTGGGAAACTAATTTTATTTTCAAATTTAATCAGCCGGTATAATATTAAAAACAAAAATACTTTAGCATATGAAATTTGGATGTTTAATATTTTATTACAACCGGTTGCAACCCCACATGTTTTTCGGTGTCGGCACTTTCTAAGGTTCCATAACATATTCCAATATTTTCAATAAATGGGAACAAAATTTAGGTGGTTACAGAAAAAATCGGAATTTTTAGATAATTCGGTTCCTAATTTTTCTATAAATTCCCTAGGCGGCATTTTGTTATTTGCCGAATAATAGGTAACTTGGAATGACAAGGTTCCATTCAGTAGAGGCTCGTCAGGAGGCCTCTGAGACCGCGCCTCACCCTTAAAATGAAAGAACGAACTACTTTTTGTATTTAGCTTTTTGCCTAATACTAGTATATTTTTACAACAGTTCTACCCAATAAAAGGTAAAAAAACCCATCAATTATACTAAGCGTAAATAAAAATCCAAGCGCAAAGCGCGTCAAGTTTACGCGGTCAAACCCACTACATCGTTGAGAGTCGGCAGGACATAGGCGAATTATTCACATCCTCGGAACCTCCTATTTAAATGCGAAATATATTAGCCAAGTTCGACGCAAACTGTTTGGATTTTTTTATTGCCATGAGGCGAGATAATATTAGCTTAGGTTGTTCTGATTGGTGGTTTAATCACATGACCGTAGATGATTCCATATCGTTCAAACGGTGGGGATTTTAATGTGCTTCCCAGCGTTTATAGAGTAGGTGTTCTTGTTTTGATTCAGATTAATTTTTTTTTTAACTTTTAGCAGTTTATTAAGCAACAAGTTGTATTGAGCTGGAATTTTTTTTTTAATGAATTCTGTTCATGACGTTATTCTCTCAATAACTGAAACGCCTTTTTTAATATTGTAAATACGTCAAGTTCGCTTAACAGTTCAGCTGCATTTAAAACCTGCCTAGTCGGCATTAGCTGCAACTGCAGTCGGAATTAGTCGGCAGGTAATAAAACTTTTAGGAATTCACAAAAAATGAGGATCCAAATGTGCTTTGTATCATTAAAAATCTTTTTAATGTACTGTTTTCGAAAAATAAATAAGTAAATACGGTTAATATTATTTTTAATGTAACAAACAATTTTAGAACCGTTGTTATATACAAAAGTTTAACTTGAATCTCGATTGTGGCAAATGACCAATCCTTCATTGAACGATGGGCATTGACAGTCAGTAGGTGGGCACAAGGCCCACCCGCAGTCTCCATTCACACCCCGAGTGCCTTTGCAATCTTCAACAAAGTCGTTTACCTTAGCCATCACGGTTTACCTACATATTTATTGTGAATGATTTATTTTTAAAATTTGTCTTTTTAAATTTAGCTTCTATATTAATATTTTGGTCATAGGTATAATAATTATTCAAAGGGTGACCCGCACTTAAAAATTGCAAAAAGTCACCCAACAAAAGACAAAATAGCAGGTAACGCGTTTTATAATATACATAAAAAATTAATTAAAAAATAGTTTTAACGTAAAATAAATTTATATTTATAAATAATAAAAACAATTTAACACAATATCAATGCATTTTTGATGATGATTGTTGATTTATTTGCCATTAAAGTAGCAAACAATCAGTTTTTTGAAAAAATTTTTGTTTAATTATTTCGTTTATACGATTAAATATTTGTGTAAGTAGAAAGAGAACGTAGCACGGTGGGGTGACCTTGGGAAAATTACAATCGGTCCCCTTTTTACTAGAACTTTAAAAAGTACGTAAGTATCTCGTAGAAAAAACATCTAGATATGTTTTTAGTTTTTTAGTTAGTAAAAGTTTATGTTGATTTGATTTTTATTGATTTAATTTTATGATACATACCTATAATTTAAGCCATTTGATGAATTTTAATAAAATTATTATCAAATTAACCCTAAGATATGAATATTGAAACGAATTAAAATTATAAATACTTAACTAATTGTAAATAGATTAACGATTTAAAATAATGTTAAAACAACCAATATTTGACGAAAAAACTCCATATAACTAAAAAACACCAAAAACCACCAAGAGGAAACATTTTAAATTAAATACTATTCGCTATAAAAAACTTTTACAAATAATTATAATTCTACCCACGTACTACTACTTAATTCCTCGTTTTATTGTTATTAGCGATTTTATAAACACTTGAACAGTTCAAGTTGAACTCCACATTTCGTGTAAATATAGTTGCCCTGAATACGTTTCGGACAGCAGCGAGCATAGGTAGTATTTTTTTTTTAAATTGTTATATAAAAATTTAATATTGTTATTTGTATGAAAAGATTTTGATATTAATCCCGTTATTAAAAAACTAATTGTCAAAGTCTCACCCTTAACGTCCAAAAATCCATATGACAAAACCGCTATCCCTATCTCTGCTAAGTTTTCTACTCCCACTAAAGAGTAAGGGCAAAAGGTCCACCTTGATCTGACCCTTGCTCGGGCCAAAGCCCAGCATTTTAGGCCACAATACAATACAATACAATTGTCAAAGTGAAAAAGCAGCCACTAATAGCAAAATTTAACAGTCAATTCATATGCAAAATTGTCTGCTGAATTCGAAAATGTCGAAAAAGTAGAACAGTTTTTGAGGTATAGCACGGCGTTCTCTATCCTTAGAGAACGCCGTGGGTATAGTCAATTTTTCATATAATATTGAATTGACTACCTATATCTTAAAAACTGCCCCAATTTCATGACGGTATTTTCGGATTCAGAGGGAAATTTTACATATGTAGAAATTGACCGTTACCTAAATGTTTAGAATACAAATTGCTGTGGACTACAGTTATTGGTGGTTGGTTTTTATAAACTATTATACTATGATAACTACTGACTACTTAATTTTAAGAAAGTAAATTTAATTGTATGTAAAATAAAATTGTAATCCAAGGGGGGATTATTATTAATAGTGTAAATTTTTAGAAAAGGCGCAAGAGGCAAGAGACAGAGATTATAAAAAACTTTTCCGTGAAGCTATAAATGAAGATTTGTTTCATTTTCTTTTTGTCACTTTTGATCCATATATTATTAGTATACGTATAAGAGCTCTTATTCTTAAAAAAAGTCTACCGACATTGACAATAAGGCACAACAGGTTTTGTTATAGGATATTATTGATACTTGTTATTTAATTGTACATTTTATTACATTATTATTATGGTTTGTTGAAATTCCTTTAAAATTTAGTATAGAAGTGTTACAAAAATAATTGATTGCAATTGTTAATAAAATTGTTAACAACATCATTGTAAAAACAGTGACAGCCAATATTAATATTAATTAATTAAAAAAAATATTAAGTTGTAACCTTTACAGTCAAATGTCAAATTTGTATATGTTATAAAGGTTATAAATCGAAATGTATTCCTTGAAAATCGATGAACAACAGTTCTTCACAGTGAAAGTAAAGAAAATGTTTTATGAGCACTTCACGCGTGGATTCCGAGCTCGAATTTAAGTTATATCCAGTTTACTTTCGGCAAAATTAAAAGGTTAGTACAATGTTCATATAAACTTTTTAAATATTGGCGTTGAGAAACTATTTAATGCTTTTGTATCTTTGTATTGCGATAATAAAATAATTTTCACATTTAGTATTACTTTACAAGAAGTACACTTTATTTTAACGATTGTATGACATTTGACAACTGTCAACTTACTTAAAGATAACTTCAGCCCGTGACTAAAACGCCATAAACCCACAACTTGTCAATGTGTTTTTAAAAGGTCACTTTTTACATTTTTATACTCTACCAATAGCGGATGTACATGTACATGTTATATATTATATAATATATATTATTTTATTTTCTTATTATAAAGTAAAAAAACTATAGTATCAAACCAAGGATTCACAAAAAAACACAGTTTTAATCGCAGCGCATAGGTCGGGGCAAAGCTTTGCAAAAATCGGTGTGTTTATTTATTTTGGTTAGCGGAGCTATGGTTTGATGCTATGCTTGGCACTTCGGTGTGCCTGCACAGTAGAGTGTGTTGCGATTTAGCTTACTATTTTGTTGCAAGCATTAAGAAAATCGATTTTTAGGCAAGCATTTGAGCATAATGGGCAAGTTTTAAAAAAATGTCAAAAAACAGGAAAAAAAAAGCAAAAATGATCAATCGCTATAGATAGTAGTGCTGCACGGATCCGATTTTTTTTACGGATCGGGGATCCTTGAAAAAAAACCGGATCCGGATGTATCCGTATCCGGATTTAAATATAGGATCCGGATTCGGATCTCAGATCTGGATCCGATATCCGCATCTAAGATCCGATATCCGGAACTTAGATACGGATATCGGATACCGGATAAATTATTAACTTTATTTCGCAATTAAGAATTTCCTTATTATGACATCTTAAGTTTGTCTAGGTAAACAATCGACGTAGTTTTTTTTAAAAAAGAAGCGGCCAAATATTTTTATATGGAGAAAATAGACTTAGAATTAACTAATAAATGATATTATATATATTATAAATTATATTATTATTATATTGTTGAGAAAAAACTCTTTTAAGCAGTTGTGTATTCGGATTTCGGATCTTTGCTCCGGATCTGATCCGGATCTGATGTTTAGCACTACAAATATCCAGTATTCGGATCTCGGATCTTTGATCCATATTTCGGATCTTTGCTCCGAATCTAAAATCGGAGTATTATATCCGGATAGAAACGGGACCGGATTATGCACGTTGAAAAATCCGGATCTGATCCGGATTGAAAAAGGATCCGGATCTAATGTTCAGCACTAATAGATAGCGCGTTCTACCAATTTTAGGTACCGACATACAGCTATATGGGTCTCATCAGTGTTGGGCAACTTGGTGTAGTGGAACACACTAAAAGCAAATTTTTACCTCGGCTATAACCAAAGATAGCCAACAATGACGAGATGATGGGACGTCAAAAAAAGTAGCCTCTGCCGCAGTCCAAAGGCAAAAATGATGTTGGGTTAAACTGAACTAATAATGTCCAAAACACAATTTGTACTAAGAATTTTTAATCAAAATTGACGAGGCATTTTGCCTAGAATTATATATTATTATAAAACTAATCTTGTTAACTGCAAAACCTTAAATAATTTTTTAATTATAATTAAATAATATTAAACTTATTACATTTATTGCAACAAACCTGTATAAATAGTAGCAAATTTGGCATTTTATATTTAAAAAGAATAATTTTTATGGCAACATTGCTGGAAGGAATCTGCAAACAAGATACTTCTTTCGTCTCTTTGTGATCAGCGACGGGTCAGCTTTTTCGAGGCATTCTTATGCATAAATAATGATTTTCTTGTAATGGCACTAAGCTGTGCCTGTGGCATCACGTCTCAAATCATAAAATAAACCTTTTATTCTTGAACCCATTTTAAATGTGTATTTATTCCTTAAAGGTGTTACCTGAGTCACTCACTAAAAAGATCATATAAATTATGTGAAATTTCATATTGCTTTCTATTTTTTTTACTGAACCAAATTATTTAAAATTTATAACAACTATTTGTATAAGAAATATTAGGTGGTCTAATTATGTACGAATCAAATAACACCAGTTTATTTCAAAGAAGTATTTTGTTTTTAGGACCAAAATTTTATAACAAACTTAATAAAAATATTAGATCTTTAAATTTAAGGAGCTTTAAGTACACCATTAAACAACATTTAATTTTAAAAGCTTATTATAGCTATGGTGAATATTTGGATGATAATTCAGTTTAATAATCTGGTTAAATAATTTTGGATTTGGTTTGGTAAGAAGAACGCAAATATTGTTCCTTATTATAGTTTTTATTTTAATGTTATAATTTTTTATATTTTTTGTATTTTTTTCAAGGTATTGCCATATTTTCATTGTTTACTTTTCTATACAACTGTAGTTGTTTTTTTTTTTGAAAATAAACGTTATTATTATTATTATTATTATTATTCCCCAACACCAAACCAAAACACAAAGTGCTTAAAGTACTTTTCGCCAACGGTGTTGGCATCTTCAGAAGCGAAGTGTAACTAAATATAACTGCTGAATCTACCATATTTATACTAATTATAAGCTAAGGTTGACTAAACTGTCAACGAACACAGTTTACTAAACCGTGGACCAGAACCGCTTCAGTGAACACGTAAAGAGAAACTAACAAACTAATTTATACGTGGTTTGTGTTTTGTTTTGGTGTTGGAGAATATTTCTAATATTTGTTTAACATACCACCAAAGTTGTCCTTTTTGAAGTTTTAACAAATATTTGTATAACAATTTATTATTTTATGCTTAATTTAACTATCGGGTGGACCATAAAGAAAAGCCGTTTTAAATGTATTGCTAGTTGACCTCATTTGCGTTACGCGCATGCCCGGGATAGTTAGTGGTCATTAGAAATTTAGTCAAAAATAATAATTTTACGAGAGCATGTGTAAAACATTTTTACAAAAAGAGCGATTTATGCACAGTTGTTAAGACGTTTATTTCGATCTGAGTCCGTATTAAATTAGAAAATTAATGTCCCAGTGGGATAAGGTTGTAAAAGCCTACGTTCATGGCCAATGGAAATCAATGAACAGGTAAACGAGATTGGAGCTTCTGTGCTACAGGATCTTAAACCATCAAGAGTTCCGACGGCAACACAACAATGTTGCATGATTTTTTTTAGTAATAGCAAGATTTTGAAGACGACAATATGATTTCAAACAAAATAGCTCAACATGCCACAATTCTAATTAATCTATGGCTGTCGTAAACCGAATGATTATAGAAAAATATATTTAGCATATTCTATAGTCCTGCCTTGACTCTTTCAGACTTTCTTATCTGGGGATACTAGAAATACGAAAGACCATACTACCAGTGGCCGCTCGTGGTTAGTCGAAGTAAGAAGGCTAATACTTTAAAAGTGCAAGTGGTGTAATTTTTTTAAGATGCAATCACCATTAATAAAAACATCTTTAATGTTTGTGGCGTCACTAGAAAAGACTAATTGTCTTTAAAATACAATAAGACAAATAAACCAATTACCGGCAAGCAAATCTATAATTTCCACACATGTTTTGATTTATTTCAATTTTTTCATGTTTAAACAAAACAAAACGACACACTCTTATAAGTACTTTTATCTGTCCAATTGCCTAATAAAGTAAGCCTCTTTCATAGTGTTCTACACTGTTATAAAAATCTAAAAATGTAACATAATTTTTTGTAGAAAACCAGGGTTTGTAATTATTTTAACAAAGGTAAATATTTCGCCGTCACTCTGCTCTTGACGCTTGAAGTGTAAGCATATGCTCATCGATCTCTCTTAAGCAGCGTATACGATACAAATGTAGTAACGTGATAACTGGTTAACGCCGTAAAATAAAAAAATCAATCGATTCTAAACGTGATAACTGTCCCAAGTGCAAAAAAAAGTGCAAATTGTGTGTGGTACCTCCCCCATTGATTAAATCCTCAAGTGTTGGACCTGGTTAAAAGGTGTGAGAGAGACGACACTTCCACGAAATTTACTGGACTACCACACGTGCGAGCGGCATGGTCAAGCTAAGTTATTTTTTTCAATTGCATGTTTTACCGTATATTCGCTAAATGTTTATAAAAGCATTTCACAATGTTTATGTAAGCATTTCACAATGTTGCAAAAAGAAAATACTAAGAATTCTTTTATTGTCTCAAAAACTAAATTAAAAAAGAATAAGAACATTTCCTTAAGTTTAAACAAACAACCTCATTTTCTCATAGCAGACAAATCATAAACAACCATCGAAAAAGGCGTAAGATAAATAAATAATAAACTAAATATGCAAGAAGACAAAATAACATAAACAAGTTGAGTGTGAATAGCAGTATTGCCAGATGTAAAAGTTGAAATTAACGAATTGGGTAAATAAAATTATCGAATTTTCGGAATTAAGTTACAATAATTGTAATAATTATGTAACAATAATTATTATAATTTAATCATAAAAAAAAAGTAAAAGAGAAAGAAGCGAACTTTTAGAAAATCTAAAATTTGTAAAAGTAAAAAAAATACCCCCCACTGGGAACTGCCTTATCGCAGCGATTGCGGCCTTACGCTCGGCACGAGTGATGGGCTCCTCCGCGGGGGGGTGCAGCCTCCCGTGGCCTATACGGGGGATGGTCTACACGGCGGTAGTCGTAGCACGATTGCCGTTGTGTGGATTGTCTTCCGGGGGGGCCGCGGGGGGTAGTATTTCTTTGCGGGGGAGTTTATCATGTGTGCCGATTATCGTACCAATGGGAAAAACCATTACCAAAAGGGTAAGAGTAGCCCAACTAAACACTGGGTCCACGTCACTCGTAGACAACGCAACAACATACTACAAGCCACCCTTAAACTAGATCTTAAAGACAAAAAAATCGGTAGACCATGCTTCACATTTCATGACACGTAGCACAATACATGCACTTCTCACAAAGTAACAAGACCAGTTGGGAGCAACTAAACAACAATAAAAATAAAATAAAAAAAAAAAAAAAAACAACCGACACACTTTACCAAGTTCAGGAACTATCCGACACGGATAATGACAATAATGAACAAGACGAAGACCTCGACTAGGAAACTACACCCCTGCAGCGTAATAACAACTCCCCAACTCCAAATAGTAATCCCAAATGTTTGGAGTAATACTAACCGACTGGTCTAGGGGGATTCCGCGTCGTACTTAGTTTTAAGTCGGCGTAATTGTCCCCCAAAAACCAACTCCCTCCCGTCCCTCATCCATACCTCACTGAGCGTATAGCATAGGCCCGGCGAACCCGGGAACGGCTATTATAACTATTCGCCTCTCGCTCTCGAGCCCCAAATAGGGGACAGTACAGAACGCAATGGACATTCGCACCCAGCAAACACGGGTGAAGCCGTGCAGTTGCTGGGGAAGAACAAAAATCGGCGTAAGTAAACATAGGCCTGTACGGGGTTTAAGAGTCAAGAGGAAATGGGGCTGGTTATACGTCTCTTATACTCATACTCACTCATTTCGCCGAAAGTTGTGTAAAGGTAAAATGCAATTTTGCAGGCATTTTGTTAATTTTAAAGATTACAGATTATTTTATAAATGTTTAACAAATTATTTTGTTGAAAAAGTACACGTGATTTCAGGAGTCAAAGAAAACATTTCCCACTGACAATACAAGGTCAACTGACTTCAGCGTCTGCAACTTATGTTTCTGCTTACTTTATTCTAATTCGTAGAGTGTTTATAATATATTATCAGAAATCTGTTTTTATTGTTATTCGGATTCCTTATAACTTCTTAACGAGTGTGCGTAGTGCGAAGTATCCGAAAAAAGATGCCATCACTGGTTTTCAAACTGAAATTAGGGGATACAGTGAAGTGTCTTAAAGTTATATGTTATTTTTGTGTTAATTTATGTAGGTATGTGTTAATTTTTTGTTTGGGAGATTGATTAATAAAGCAACATTTCCTATCAAAATTCTTTTCATTTATGTTTCCAATTTCCAACAAATACTTTTGTTACTGGGTCTAAAATAAGGTTTGTAAAAATAAGGTCCTTTTTGAAAATTACAAGAATTATGGTTGAATTATTGACAAAGAATTTTGTTATTAAATCTACAAAATGTTTGTAATAATTACAAACTACTTATTCAATTAGTTAACAGATTACAGTTGGTTGTAAACATAAATTTATGATTAGTCTTCACTAGAACTAGATTGGCCGGATGGGCCGATAACCACTGATTCTAGTGGCTACTTTAACGACTCATGTTAGTGATTATAGCCTAATGATTTCGCTAAAAGCTGTTGTTTTTAAAGCTGGGTAATTACACTATGTTAATATTTTTTATTATTATTTTTTTACGCGCCATCTATTATAATTTCTATCAACACGGCGAGTTTAAGATAAGTATAATTGGTGGATAAGGCCGATTTGGAACTTGCATTGTTAAAATTATTTACCTAATTCAATTTTATTATTAATCATAAATACCTATTTTGTAGAAATATAGGTAATACATATTTAAATAAAATAAGTAAAATGGTTAAAATTATTAGAAAGGCCAAGCTTCCCTGACTAGCCGCCACTGCATATTACACTTTTGAAGTTTAGTCTATCAAAAAATAAACTATAGATTATAATCTAATCATTTTAATTAATTAACAATTTATTTACAAATAATCTTGATAAAATATGAGCAAAACTTTTAATAAATGGACTTGTTAAGTTGTCAATCATGATAAAAAAACGTAATTAAAATATATTTTTTAATTAAGACTAAAACAAAAAAATACTAGGTATACCTATAATCAGGTTTTAAATCTCGCGGTAGCTAAAAAGAACAAGATACATGGAGATAAGAAACTTATATCAATCAATAACAGTGGCAATATAAAATCAGATAACTAAAAACAGTAGGCGCAACGTGTTGATACTTAAAGAAAAAAAATATGTTGGTTGGCATTTTCAAAAAAACTTACTAATACACTGTTCTCATTAAGTACTAACTTTATTTTTACAAAAAATATCCATAAACAGGCTCAACGCAACAAGATTAATTATGTTTCGGTCAATTAAAAATACTAATGAATGTCATTGTGTAATTGACATTTAATTAACAAGTTTTTGCTTTTCTGTTTTATGAAGATTCTTTACGTGATGCACTTGCAAGTTGGAGAAATATATTTGGTTTTAAGAAGTCATGTAAAGTCAAACAATACAATGTATTAGCAACAAATAATACAGTTTTGTTTTAATAGATTATAATTATAAGTTAAAGTTGCTTATTATCTATTTTTTAATTAATGAGTTGAAGAATTTTGAATTCTGAGGTCCTGGAAATAATTTCTTATGAGGATCCTCAATATTTTTTTCTAATCTGAAGCAAGCTAAGAAGCATTAAATTAGCTAAGCCTTTAATTTTGTTAAATTAACCGATATACATAAATTTTCCTCGATAATCCCATTATTTTTTGGACTCCTACCCTCAGGAACCATTATTTCATTTGCTATTTTAGCTTATTGTGGAATTTTACTATGAAACAAAAGTTCTATTCAGGGGCGAATGGGCTCCGGCGGGACGCCGGGACAGATCCCAGTGGGTCGCTATGTCAGATTGGCCGAATGGACATCTAGACGGGCCCAAAAAAATTATAAAAACACCGACTTCACCCCTTATAATTTCACAAAAAACGTAATTTATATTGGTTTTTTATTTAATTTTTTTACGAAATAAAAAATTTTAAATACATATTTTAAAAATGTAACGGGTATTTGTTTTTTGTCACATAAAATGTCTATAGTCTATTCATATTAAAAATTCACTATATTAAACATTAAAAAAATATATATATATATAGGTATCTATTTAGGTTATTTTGCAGTATCTTATTTAAAAATTCTAATTTAAAACCCTCCTGAACATACGAGTATCATCCAGAAAATGCGTTCTAAACAAAAATTTTGTAAAATTTTAGTTTCCATGGAATACTTGGATTTGCATAATGCTGTGTTTCTGTCTTAATTTTTTTTAAATTAAAACAAATAGGTGAGTTAGGGGGGCAATTGCACCCATTTGTCCCCCTATATCAGCGCCTGCTTAGATTTTAGATTTTTAGTGAGAAGAAAGATGTTCACTTTACTTGTTCCATTCAGGTGGCGGCACCCGAGCCGTGCACAGGATTTCTTCCTGGGGGGACTATCAAATTTAGGGCCGTCCATAACTCTCGTAAAGCTAGAGGGGGAAGGTCTTTTTAAAACGTCAGGTAACAAAAAAATCGAATAAAATTGCTTATTCTTTCCATTTTTTTGTCAGATCGAGTACAAAAAAGATAAGGGGTAGCAGGTTCGATAATACGATAATCTTCACATCGTCACAAGAAAGGGAAAGGGGGTAAATTTTGACCATTTTTAGCTTCATGAGATTTATGAAACTCATAAAAATATAGGTATATTGGAGTTTGAACACCCAAAACCTCCCTTGCGCACGGGCCGGAGGTACCAAGAACAAAGTGTTTTTCGTCACAAATATTACGTTTTTTCTGGCGCACCCCGTGCAACAAAATCCCAAATATTTACGAACTTGTGTCCGATTCCAGAATTTTTTTTTCATATTCTGTTATAATTATGTGTAACGTTAAAAAAATAATTACCGAATGAGAACATTACTAACAAACATTTTTGTGATTTTTTTTCGATTCAGTAGTTTCCGCATGATAAATTTTAGACAAAAAAAATATATTTTTTTAAGTTGCAAAATCAATAACAGAAATATTTAATTTTGAAAACAACTCCGCCTAAAAAATCAAGGTACCACTTCCACTCTATAGGCAAATAGAATTTCTAGATAAACCGTCCCGGGCTGTCCGCCCCTGAATTAAAAACATTTAATGATACAAAAAAACTCAACTAGGAAAAATGTTTGTGCAACTGTAACGTTTCAGTAAAAATAATGAGCCATATATGTAAAATATATGTCAAATCCTAATTTACACAACAAATGTAGGTGTAAATTATTGTATACGATGACATGCAAACGTGTTAAGGTTATTAATCATCGGGGATGAGATTTTGTTGTCTTTTTCCGTTTTATTTACTACCTTTTGTATAGAAAGCCATATAAGTGATATATTGCATAAAACCTATTGTGTTCGTCTTTGAAGTTTTATTTGCAGTTGGAATACCAAATACCAATTTTGTGTTGTTCTGCGTAGATGAGTTTATTGGTTTTGTTACAATGTCGTTTTTACTATGAACCAGAGAAATTAAATGTAATTGCATGTTTGCAGCAGTTTAAGATATATTGCATTATGTTGTTTTTATCTGAGTATATTAAATAAATAATTTTTTCCAGAATAACTGGTGATTCCTGATACTGTTTATTTGCTTATCTATTTTCCTTATTAGAAAAAAATACAAAAACGTTCATTGGGCTACACAGTAGAGGTGGGAAACTATCGAATGCAAATATCGATGTATCGATAGTTTTCGAATGAAAGCCGCACTATCGCACTATCGATAGTTTTTGTTAAATATTTTAGACGAAATTCTCTGGATTTCCCGACAGTCTCAAAAACCCTAGAAGTAGGGAAAATATCCAGGTTAGCAACACTGATTGACAGACGATTCTCTAGAACAGCTGTTATATTATACAAATTTTATATTACAATCTATTATCTATTATCTTTGTGCATGTATGCTTGCATAAGTCAATGGTTATAAATGCAATTGCATTTGTCAAAATTCGAGAGGGAGGTTGTCACTTGATTTGCAACGTTTTTTATTTAGTTTTGGTCAAGTTTTATTCGACGTTTTAAAACGCAATTTTAAGGTAGGTAAGTTGTAATTTATTTTGACTTGTAACATTAGTTGGGTATTTTAGAATAATTAGATTTGGTGGTGGTCATTAAAACCATGGCGCCTAAACGAAAAATTTCCGTAGTATGGAATGTCTTCGAAAAATGCGTTGAGAAAAATATAGCTGTATGTGGTATCTGTAAAAATGAGTATACCACTAGTGGAAATACAACTAATTTAATGGAACACATAAAAAGAAAACATCCAGAAGTACTTATCACCGATGAAGCACAAAATGAAAAGGAAGGGGCGCCCCTATATTTATTGGATGGTTTTTTTGAACCAACCGGTTGGTTCAAAAAAACCATCCAATAAATATAGAGAGACTTTACTATCGCAAAAAACGTTTCCATATTCAAGCAGTAGCATAAAAAAGAAAGAAATTGACAGAAAAATTGCCTTTACAATTGGTGTAGACTTGCAACCATTTTCTTTTGTCGAAGATGAAGGTTTATTTTTGTATATGCTTCGTTCGTCTTGATACGTTTATACTAGGGGTGTCAATCCCTAGCCCATTTTCCAATCCCGGGCCTTCCGGGATCCCGGGATCAGTCCCGAAAAAATATATATCATTAATTTTAAAACCAATTTAAAATAAAACAACAAACAATCTAACGAACGATATCTTTCGGACTTCACACTAGTCGGAAGAATGGTTTTCAAGAATTCGTAGGCACATTGTACCCACGTTTACCCCCATTAACAAATAATTCCATTTCTTTTATCAATCGGGCCTTGGTGAGTTCCAATTGGGGCTGTAACTTACATTGAAATTATCAAGTTTGTGACATTTTTTCAGGTTTGACGTTTGAAATATGTTATATTATAGGTTATGTACATAAATTTATTCTACAGTGACCTGTAATTTTACATTTTCTTTGCTGAGTTTATGCTATAGATGGAACCACTCTTGCTATATAATTTCAATGTATTTTCATTATTGTACGGCGCGGCGGTGTATAATAATTTGACTTAAACTGAGTAAAAAAATGAAGTGTTTATATATATTGACCGCCGACGGTGGTCTAGTGCATGCTGACTACCAGGGGTATGGCTGTTTATTTGTGTTTGTCCTATTGTGTATTAGTCCTTCGAAGGGGACTTTAAGCCCGCGGTCCGTTCCTACCCCTAACCCGCACAAGCCATTCAGTTGGCTTATGGGACTTCTTAAGAAGTAAGGGTAAGTTATGAGTCTATTCTATTCTATTCTATTTTATTCTTTGTAACTTATTACTAAGATCCCGGGATTGGGACTTTTAATCCCGGGATTTTCGGGATCGGATTTTTACGGGATCCCGGGACCCCGGGATTTCGGGATCCTGGGATTGACACCCCTAGTTTATAACCAACAGTATCGTAACCTCACACGCTCTCTTAAAGGTCATCGAAGCGTTTTTAATCTCGGTGTTTTTAAAACCGCTGTAGCTTTCTCAAAAATTGTTTGAGACAAACAAAAAACAAACTCGTATGCGTATAATTTCAAATATAAATAATTTATAACAAGAATGTCCCAACCCCATTGATCTGACTAATGGGTCGAACATAATACTTAACGGATGTTTCTTTTTTTGTCTGATTGCTCCTAAAATTAAACAATGCAAGAACCTATCCCTTTTACTATGAAGGCATAATAATTCTCCAATACATATATTTTTTACCATAAAAATGTACAAACTTAAATACTAATTATATTAGGTTAGTTAGTTATCATTAGTTAATTCTGCACCAACAAATGTACTTACCGAATTGGCAAAACATATGTTTTCATATGAACATGCAACAATTTAGTTCTTGAATTTTTTTACAATTAAAAACACAATACCTAATTCACCATGATCCCTTAGATAAAATACACACACTAACGTAACTAAGCATTTAAGCGTTGAGTTTCTTAATGAATGACATACAGAATAATCAATCGAAATCGAGTACTAAACCAGTTTTTTCTTTGCAACGTAAAACACAAATAACTTGCGCGATTTAGCTGTGCAGTTGAACAAAATTTGTCGAGTAAGACTTCTGCCTTCCTCTCTTTTGTGAAAAAAACTACCCATTTATTTAAAAATGATGTACAGTTCGTATGCTTTGAATGTATTGTTGACAATTCTTAATTTCACGCAATGCTTTTGAAGTCCACCAGTTGACGCGCGCGTTGCGAAAACCCGATACTTCTTTAGCGTATAGAAACACCGGTTGTAGAAAAAATCCTGTGTGTAATTCGAGCGCAAAGTGACATTATCGCTCTTGCCAGACTTCTCGCTCAGAGCGGCAATATATTACTTTGCGCTCTTAATACACAAATGGATATTTCGTATTAACGTAAATAATATATATTAATGTGGCTACCATTTACATATATTCGATATATACTAGTACCTATACTTCCCGCTGATATTAAAATATCTTTTATTATTTTTAGGTTTAAGCAGGAGCTATTACAATTACAAGTCTTTACAAAGCTTTAAATCTTACAAGAATAAATATATTTTTTCAACTTAACGTTATATAAAAAAATAAGTTGTTTGCACATAATTAAGAGGCTACAAGTTAAGGTGTCTTTTAAATTAATTTTAATTGCATTAATTACATACCCAACGGCCTTAATTTACATATGGTTGTATAATTACTTTTATTTTGAATTTTAAATGAGCCTTACTCGCATTCGATGTCCCTTGATGAAGACGTTCAAAATTAAGAGATTTAATTTGTAATTAAACACCTTTTTCATTCCGACAGTTTATTCAAACTTTTAAAAACCTTACTGTTAGTAGAAATTAGAAATCTCTTGCCAAAGGAATTTTACAATATAAAAAAACAAATGGTTTACTATTATAGTAATATAGTATAATACATAATAGTATATTATTATACGAGAGATAATGCAGGCTATTATTCACGAGGATGAGTTTTGCGCAGAAAACTAAATGATTTTCAAAATTAATTAAATAAAATCTGACATCTGTCAGATGGTTCACCTCACTTTTTACCAATTGCAAATGTTATTATAGTCGTCTTCTTTCCGATTGGTTCAAATCACAGTGAACATTGAAATCGTCCAATATCTGATGCCTAACAATGTTAATAATGAGTTCATTCTTTTCGTTGTTAGGCAGGGAACTCCAAATTATTTAAAATGTATCGAAGGCTTTAAGGCAGTACCTCGTAAGTGACATTTTTAAACTAATTTATTTTTCTACAGATGTTTATAAAAATTTTATTCTCCATCTGTTGATAAAATTTTAAACTCCGTTAATAGTTATTTATTATGTACCTCATTATATTAAATTAATAACTTTTTAGTAGTAATATTATTAATACAAAAAAAAAGGTTATTTTACTTTCCGTAAAATTTTTTAACCGAAAACCAAACGGTAGTTTTGGTAACATATCATGTAATATCCGTGCCTAGAAATTTATTTGTTGAAAAAGCTGGGTAACGCTTTTTCTATTCCTTGTTTATTATTGCTAATTTATAGGAAAAGGCACTTTATCTTTGTTTCAGTGTTTAACTGAATATGGCAAAAAGTTTTTAAATTTTTAACTTATTAAAAATATCATCTATCTATTTGTATAAAAGAAAAGAAATCCATTTTCTATGGCGTTTAAAAATTAAAAATTGTTTATAATATAGAAGTGCAATATTTTAGTTTATTATATACTCTCTAAAAATGACTAATTGTCATAGCGAAAAAGCAGCCACTAATAATTCTCGTCAATAGCAATTTGTATCCCGAACATTTAGCAGTCAATTTCCATGTAAAATTTTCCCGTGAATCCGAAAATGTCAAAAGTTAAAAAAGTACAACAGTTTTTGAGATATACATAATTTTCTTTTTAATATGGAATTGACTTTATCTTAAAAACTGATTTACTTTAATAATTTTTGACGGTATTTTCGGATTCAGGGGACCATTTTACATGGAAATTGACTGTTAAATGTTCGCGATACAAATTGATATTGACGAGAATTATTGCTGTTAGGCTAAAATTTTGGGATATCATGGTATTCCATGGTTAACCATGCATACTGCACAGTTAAATATTTAAGAATTCAAAAACTACTCAAAAAAATCCTTCAGAGACGGGTGTTACAAACATTTCATTTTTATTTATTTACCAATACCATTATTTTTGTATTACTTTTTACTTTGAAAATATGATAATAATAAATAATAAATAAATCGTTTATTAGCGAAAGCTATAAATGTTACATTTTATATATAAATATACCTATTATATGATAAGGAAACTAAAATAAATCTTAAATTATTTTGGTATAATATGAAATATAGCCTTTTTCTTTTATCGCCTTCCTAATAACTTCATATTTGTATCTGGTCAAGTGAGCCTGAGTTATCAGAGCTAACGCAGAACCAGCATTCAGTACTGAACCTTTTTTATATTCCCGTGATGACAAAGCAGCTGCTCTCTAAGAATAAATTAGTCAAAATGACTAATTACTACAGTTATTAGTGGCTGCTTTTTCACTTATACCATGGTATACCTTGGGATACCAAGGTAACCCCGACATAATAGTCAATTCTTATGTAGAATGGTCCCCTGAATCCGAAAATACTGTCAAAAATTATAAAAGTAGAGCAGTTTTTGAGATGTAGTCAATTCCATATTATAAGGAAAATGGACTATATCTCAAAAACTGTTCTACTTTTATAAATTTTGACGATATTTTCGGATTATGTGGACAATTTTACATAAGAATTGGCTATTTTACATAAGAATTGGCTATGCCGGGGATGCCATGGTATAAGTGAAAAAGCAGCTACTTATAACTGTAGTAATTAGTCATTTTATGAGGCGCCGTTTGTGCCATAATTATGATTTGTAAAATATATAATAATTTCTAAAATAAATATATATTTTGTTTAAAATATAAATATTTTATCTAAAATATATATATATTAGCTTATTTTATAACATATTAGTTTTACTAAAATATAATAATATTTTTACAAAATAATATATATTTAAAATATTTATATATTTGGACAGTTGAACTAATAATATAATTTTAATACTAATAATATAAACTCAGCTTACAAGACGTAACGCCAGGAGGCGCTGGCTGCTTTATTTAACTTGGCAACGCAGCCTGTCTGTAATTGCATGTAGGAATTACTTTGGTGTAAATTAAATAAAACTAGAAGATACATTAAAAATAATAATACCTCTGGTACGTAATAAAGCACTTGGGTATAAGTTTAAATTAAAATCTAACAGATTAATAGGTCATTTAAAATTTCACCGCAGTAATGGAACCAAATCGACGACATAGTTTTGCGTAGCCCAGAATTAAGGAATAAAAAATTATTGTTTAAAAAGAGAGTCACGACAATAAACATCCAGTTAAACATATAAAAAATAACAAAAAGCCAAAGTGCAGCAAAAAGTTATTTAATTTACACCACTGTAATTCTCACATGAAATGAAAGAAAGGCTACGTTGCCAAGTTAAATAAAGCTGCCAGCGCCTCCTAGCGTTACGTCTTGTAAGCTTAGTTTATATTATTAGTATTGAGTTTATATTATTAGTATTACTGTTTTAAATATATATTATTTAGTTAAAATATTATATATTTTAGTAAAACTAATATATATCTAAGAAAATGAGTTAAAATATATATATTTCAAACAAATTATTTATATTAAAAAAAAAATATTTATATTTTTACAAATAATTCTATATTTTATAAATCATAATTATGGCACAAACGGCGCCTCATAATTTTTGACTAATTCATTTTTAGAGGGTGCATCGATAAGTTCTTGGGAGCTTCTTTCAAGCAAACTATGAACTTTGTAATATTGTGCTCCTGCAAGACCTGCCTCCAACATAAGGTTTAAAACTGGATTTCTCAGATTCCATAATAAAATCACCCTTTAATCAGTTTTCATATAGTTTTAAGAATTTTGACTTACTGTGGTATAGTTCTGTTTTAATGAATTTTTTTAAATTTAAATAAGATATATATATATATTGTAATATACATTATAAAGGGTCTATAAAAGACCCTACGTCGTACTATATGTAGAAAAATATAGCGTCGTATCTTAAGGGTTAAATAAGATGTATACTTCCTTGCTTGGTTAATAATTTTTATTTGCGATTAGTTACGGTATTTAAATTTAAAAAATTAAATATATACAGGGTGTTTCAAAACATGTGTCGGAAAATGAAGGATGTGATACTAATTTCAGGAAAAAAATGTCCTATTAACATGTGTCCGCAAACGCACCGTTTTCGAGATACAGGGTGTCGAAAAATGATTGTTGTCTTAAATGAACGGTATAGGAACCGCTGGATAGGCAGAAGGGGCCCACAGGCTTGGTCTCCGCGGTCTCCAGATCTAAATGTTTTGGATTTTTTTTTAAGTTTAGTTTACACAACACCGGTTAATACTGTTAAAGAACTAAGAAATCGAATTATTGCATCCTGCAATACAATACGAAACACTCCAGGCATTTTTGAACGGTTACGTCAGTCACTAAGACGTAGGTTGGAAGCTTGTATTACTGTAGAAGGAGGGCATTTTCAACAATTGTAATTTTTCTTGTTTTTATGTTATGTTCTTAGACTAAGAATCTTAGTTATGTAAAATAAAACTTTTGTTGCTACTTTTTTTTCATCATAAAATGCCGTTTTTCTCTAAAATGGTTCACGCTAGAGCTTTTAACCAAGAGTACCTTTTTTGTGTAAAAAATACTTGCAGTTAAAAAAGTGCTTTCAAAATGCCAATATCAACAGTTTTAAAGAAATTAGGGTCAAAAAAGCTCACACAACCCTTAAGGGTCTAATTAGATCTCCGCCACTGACATATAAAAAAAATCGAATTGGGACTAAAAAAGTAGCTAATATTATTTATAAGATGTGTACAAAAAAATAGTTCTATATCTCAAACGTTATCTGAGATATTGTTAAAAAACAAATAAAAATCGATTTTTCGTTTGCGGACACATGTTAATAGGACATTTTTTTCCAGAAATTAGTCAAGGAATCACATCCTTCATTTTCCGACACACGTTATGAAACACCCTGTATATTATATATAATAATGTAATACCTATAATAAACCTTGTTAAAAATGGACGATAAATATCATAATATTTATCAAGATACATATATATCCATATTTATAATCGAAAATATTTATAAAACCGTTTGGCAACTATTGAATAGCAAAAATTATAGGATATTTTAAAGTAAAATGGTTTGCTTTAACACCTTTTATAAAGCGTGTGTAAAAATATTTGAGCCATTTGTTTTGTTTGTGTCAAGTACTTATTATATGTTATTTTTATATTTTACCAAGAGGTTCTAGTTTTATTTTGATTATTTCCCTCATTATAATATGAACCAATCAAAAGCCTTGAATTTTCGAATAAATTTCGTTTAATTAAGCGATTAAATCACTAGACCTTCTTAACAGCGATAAAAATAAGTTATCTAGTTTACGAAATATCAATTATTACTTATTACATACCTTAAATTAATGGAATTTTCTTTAAAAAAATATTTATAAACTTTGACACATACGTCAGATTTTATGAGTGGTCAAATAGTTTCCTTTAATTCGAGAAATAATCTAGACGTACCTAATAGGTTTTATTGTTTTTTAAAAAATGTTTGTTAAAACTTGTAAATAACACCATAACATCGTAAACAAAAATCCAATATGGAGGCTAAAATTTAATCGCTGTTAAGAAGGTCTAGTGATTTAATCGCTTATTTAAACGAAATTTATTTAGGTACTACCTATATCACTCAACCTATAAATTTAATCTGTCAAACTATGCTCAGTAAGTTTTTTATTTGATTTTTCTTTTTGGAAAATAGTTTCATGCAAAATAATTAAAAATAAAACCCCTCGACCACTACGCGGTCTCGTGATTTTATTAAATTATTTTGCATTCAACATTTTCCAACAAAAACCAAACAAAAAACTACTGAGCATAGTTTACCCGATTAAATTCATAGTTCTCGTGATATGATTATATTTAATCTCTAATTGATATTATTTACTTTTAAAAAAAAAAGTTGGTCTCCCAGGGGTGTTTCTACATTTGGGGTCTTGATCTAACTCTCCTGTTAACTGGTTCCGCTAAAAATATCACCAGAAAAGAAATAAGTTTTAGTTTGCGTTTTATTAGCTGACAAGCTGATACATTTCATTTAATATAAACTGCTCGTCATAAAAAACGACGCACCTAGTTTTTTGGAAAATATTTGAAAGCTCGTTATTGGAAAATTACTGAATCGATTTTGAAAATCTTTGAAAATTCTGAATAGCTGATTCTTTGACTCTTATGTCTACTTTTGGGAATACGATATTTTGCACATAGCATTATACTACAGGCTGTTAAACGAAGAGATGCATTTTTTTCGAAATTTCAAGTTATTCCCATTCATAGGGCAGTTGACTTTGATAGTCGTAATACCCCTCCCTGATATAAGTTGGGTAATCCCTCGGAACGTTTTCGAGATTTTGTGGATATCTTGGCTAACTACGATTATATGCCAATTTTTTGAAAATTGTCCTTATTCCCCAGTTTAGTCAAAAAAATAGGCAATAGTGGATTCTTTGACTTACGTCTAATTTTGGGAATACGATATTGTGTACATGACATTATACTACAGGGTGTTAAAAAAAAGAGATGTTTTTTTCCAAAATTCCAAATCCCCATTCACAGGGCAGTTGTACTTGATGGTCGTAATACCCCTCCCTAGTATCAGTTAGGTAATCCCTCGGGACGTTTTGGAGATTTTGTGGATATCTTGGCTAACTACGATTATATGGAAATTTTTCGAAAATTGTCGTTATTCTCCATTTTAGTCCAAAAAATGAGCAATAGTTGATTCTTTGACTCTTATGTCTAATTTTGGGAATACGATATTGTGCATACATACTACAGGGTGTTAAAAAAAAAGAGTTGTTTTTTTCTCCAAAATTCCAAATCCCCATTTACAGAGCAGTTGAGCTTGATAGTCGTAATACCCCTCCCTAATAACAGTTAGGTGATCCCTCGGCACGTTTTCGAGATTTTGGGGATATCTTGGCTAACTACGATTATATGCCAATTTTTTGAAAATTGTCGTTATTCTCCATTTTAGTCCAAATAATGAGCAATAGTTGATTCTAAGTTTGGCAATACAATATTGTGCACATAGCATGCTACTACAGGGTGTTAATAAAAGGGATGTTTTTTTCCAAATGCAAATCCCCATTCACAGGGCAGTTAAGCTTGATAGTCCTAATACCCCTCCCTAATAAGTTAGATAATCCCTCGGAACGTTTTCAAAATTTTGTGGATATCTTGGCTAACTACGATTATATGGCAATTTTTCGAAAATTCACGTTATTCTCCTCTTAAGTTACAAAAATGAGCAAACTACGGAAGGTATCTATTAGTTATCAACACAGAGTTTTAAGGTAGGTAACGTGCTTTCAGTTTATGTACGTTGCGTGATTCATTAAATCTAAAATTTTTTACACGAAAGCAATTTTTTTTGGTGAAATTCAAAATAAAAACGCAAACCAAACAGCATTATTCTCGTAAACTTATGCAGGCTATATTTATGCAATTTTCTACAAACGGTTGAGCATGAAAGTTTAAAAAATATGGTGCATATCTGGTTTTGACTTTCATCGCTTCAATTATTGTTGTCATTTTTTCGTCGAATATGAAAATATTTTTGCTATGCTATGTGCACAATATTGTATTCCCAAACTTAGACATAAGGGTCAAAGAATCAACTATTGCTCATTATTTGGACTAAAATGGAGAATTACGACAATTTTCAAAAAATTGCCATATAATCGTAGTTAGCCAAGATATCCCCAAAATCTCGAAAACGTTCCGAGGTATTACCTAACTGTTATTAGGGAGGGGTATCACGACTATCAAGCTCAACTGCCCTGTGAATGGAGATTTGGAATTTTGGAAAAAAAAACATCTCTTTTTTTAACACCCTGTAGTATGTAGCTAAGTGCACAATATCGTATTTCCAAAATTAGACATAAGAGTCAAAGAATCAACTATTGCTCATTTTTTGGACTAAAATGGAGAATAACGACAATTTTCGAAAAATTGCCATATAATCGTAGTTAGCCAAGATATCCACAAAACTCGAAAATGTCCCGAGGGATTACCTAACTGTTACTAGGGAGGGGTATTACGACTATCAAGCACAACTGCCCTGTGAATGGGGATTTGGAATTTTGGAAAAAAACATCTCTTTTTTTAACACCCTGTAGTATAATGTCATGTACACAATATCGTATTCCCAAAATTAGACGTAAGTCAAAGAATCCACTATTGCTCATTTTTTGGACTAAACTGGGGAATAAGGACAATTTTAAAAAAATTGGCATATAATCGTAAATAGCCAAAATATCCACAAAATCTCGAAAATGTTCCGAGGGATTACCCAACTTATATCAGGGAGAGGTATTACGACTATCAAAGTCAACTGCCCTATGAATGGGATTAACTTGAAATTTCGAAAAAAATGCATCTCTTCGTTTAACACCCTGTAGTATAATGCTATGTGCAAAATATCGTATTCCCAAAATTAGACATAAGAGTCAAAGAATCAGCTATTTAGAATTTTCAAAGATTTTCAAAATCGATTCAGTAATTTTCCAATAACGAGCTTTCAAATATTTTCCAAAAAACTAGGTGCGTCGTTTTTTATGACGAGCAGTTTAGTCTTGTTTCCCCCACTACGTGTTTTCGGCTGTTCATCTTTACGATATTGAAGTAAACTATGACTCATAAATCAATTTTAACAGATTCAAACCTCGAAATTTTAACAGCTGCTTCAGAGGTCCCGTTATAATTTTTGGCTAATTTTTGAATTTAGCGCCAGGAACAAATACCAACTTTAAAACAACAAGTATTCTTGACAATTATAAGTTAGGTTATAATTACATTACATAGTCCAACAAAAATAAAATTTCTGTTTGGTGCATGGGAACCAACAACTTTTTAAGGGTAATTTAGGTACGCTGAATCCAAAAATGAACATCATTTTGCTCCATCAGCTTTTGTTTTTGCGATGTAGAATAAAAGCCATTTTTTCGATATGCGCACATTCAAATTCTTATATATATTTTTAAACTTCTAATTTAAGCAAGGATAGTTGGGAATGTTGCTATGGGTCTTTATTAAACTAAAAAAATACCGTATACATTGATAATGGTATTCGCTTTAAAACTCTTGCTTTCATCGAAAGAAAATCGATTTTTTAGCCAAAATTCGGATATTTTTAAAATTCAAAGTGATACAGCATCATCAATTTTTGCCCGATTTAAATAAAATTTACCCCATTTGTAGCTCTATTTATCTACTTAATTTTCTTTCGATGAAAGCAAGATTTTTAAAGAGAATACAATTATCAATGTATATGGTATTTTTTTACAGTTTAATAAAGACCCATAGCAACATTACCAACTATCCTTGCTTAAATTAGAAGTTAAAAAAATATATATTTAAGCATTTGAATGTGCGCATATAAAAAAAATGGTTTTTTATCTACATCGTAAAAACAAAAGCTGATTGAGCAAAATGATGGTCATTTTTGAATTCGGCGTACTCAAATTACTCTAAAAAAGTTGTTGTCTACCCTGCACCAAAATGGCCGTCGGCCAGTGATATTAATGCCATACACTTATTAATTATCTAAATGTGTTGCTATAGTGCAAAAATAAACGATGTGGGAAATAAAATCGAGCCGGTAATAACCAAAGGTTAGTATTAATGAATTAATTATTTCCTTTGTTGCTGCTGCCTGGCGAAACGTTTAGTTCAGGTACCTACCTTTGTACCATGGTAAATACCTACCAAACTACCCAGTTTGATCTTTAAAAATTCGTCAACTTATACCCTCAGAGCTTAAAACCTTATTTAAAATATGAAACCTTTAAAAATTTAAGGCAACCTTCATAGCTTAAAGCATATTTCATTACGAGGCCTAAAATATAGTATCCATGTAACCTTTATAAGTAACATTTAAATTTAAGCTAGCCCCTCTTAGTTGGAGGCTCTAACTCAAATCCCCAAAGCACATAAAAAAACTCAACAAGTAAAAATATGAACCTTTTTAAGTAAAAAAGCTATAACTAAAACTAAAACTATTTAACGTTTCCCTCTAACTTTAACATATGGAGGTTTTAATATAATTTTAAATAATTGCTCTTTATTAATTCAATTAAGTATAAAGCAACATAAAAAGGCACGTTGATAATAGTAAACGAGTATTTCGTTATATTTGTAATCAAGCATTTAGATTTGTTAAAAGTGTTTATTCCCTTTTTTGAACACAACACAATTATTCTTAATTTCACACTTTTAAGACACTTATAGCATATGCAACCCCACATAAAATAAAGAACCAGAAATAAGAAACCATAGTAAAGGCCCAACTTGATTCAACTTAGGTACTTCAAGGCTAAAATTAAATAAAAATGTGTAAAAAAACTATGTACATAATTGTAAAATGCGTCGTATTACCTCATTTTTGTTACATAAATACAACTTGTGCTTAATTATTATCAGAAATATTTTTATTTATTATCATTTAGGTATAAGGTTATGTCCATTGATAATAAATCATATGTCAGCACAATATAACTAGGAACATGGTTGCCAATATAAAAATAATACTATTTATATGCTGCCAAGCCAAGGGAATTACCTACCTTATACTTAGCCAAAATAAAGAAAAATAAACGATAAAATAAAGTAAAGAAAATAAAAATATTAAATAATATTATTTCTTCATCAAAGGCCTTATATCTCATTATGTGTAGGTATACCAGACATATGACACTGACTCAAACTTTCTTCCAAACCGTGGCAAACCACCAACCAAACTGAGCAAAAGTTACTGTTTTAACGGACCCGCTAACTTAGCGAAAGATAGATCAAGACCCAGGGTAAAAAACAAGGTAATTTTTAGTGTTACCATTAAATATAGAACCATAAAACTTTATTGGTTTGTATTAAGGATATTTTTTTAAAAGAAGAAAAGGACAGGGAGCTGTTTAGAACGATCAAAAACAAAAAATTGCTGGTTAACATTCTTTTTAGATTAACTTTATTGCTATTTTTGTGGATTTCATTAAAAACCATTTTTATTCTGGTTGATTTATTAATTTTGGAACAAGAAGCATAAAAGAAATAAATAAATAAATAAATATCACGATGTTTATATAAGTATATCGGATATATATCGATATATATATGCAATATTTTCATATTTAAATAAATATCATGATATTTTGGAACGGCCAGAGAAGCCGATGAAGCTTGTAATGTCAACTCTTCAAAAATATATATTTTGAGGTGGCAACATTTCCGAAGCAAAGCTTTTTTTTGATAGTCCCATATTTGCTATTTAAAAAACACCACGTTTAATTTTATTTCATAATAAATTATCCTTATAAAGCCTTTTATAACTTCCTTGAACAATCAGTCGGCTCAAGGCATACCTATGGCTCAAGATTTTTTTCAGTTTGTGGAGTAAAAACATAAAATTTAAATGGATTTCAGAGATATTTTAAACATATTTATAAGATTCCACAAAAACATTTAATTTTTGAAAATAGTTACAGAATACCAGAATAAGATTTTCAAAAATGTTTAATTTTGTTACCAAAAGTTAAACTATAATAATTATACACTACAGTTTTTGTTTTAATTACAATTATTATATATAAGTTTTTTGTTCTCCACTTTTCTTTTATTATACACAGAGAGAACTACTTAGTAATGATTAATGAAAAATCAAGTAAATTGGGGACAGCTTTTACATTCTTGTTTAATAATGATTAGGTTTAAACCACAAAAATTTCGGAATCACTACTATTACTTATTCTTAAAATGTCCAAGCTGTCTTCAATTTACTGGATTTTTCGGTAATCATTACTAAACAGTTCTCTCAGTGTACTTATTTATTTAATTCTTCTCAAGACATACATAATTTCTTTATAGATAAAATTCTAAAATATTTATACTGCAGTTTTAAAATCTTTTTTAATACATATGTTTAATAGCCCTAAAAATTAAATTTGAGACGTTCTTAAAAAAAAAACGAAGGACAGGCCAGCCCCCCTTGTAAAAAAGTCCGCTCAAGAAATATAATTCGATTAAAGGTTATAGACGATGATGTTTGTTGATTAAAAAAAAGGTTTTGGACTTTTATTAATCACTTTGAGACGTTTCGACTACTTGCCAGTCGAAACGTTAACGTAATAACAATTGTTATTACAAATACAAAGACAATGGTCCAAAACCTTTCTTTTTTTCAATTCAAAAACTATTTATTAACAAAAACAAAATATGTTTTATGCTTAGGTTGTAAAATTTTTTTTATAAAATTAAAAACCTATTGTATATGCAATTAAACAAAATTAATTAAATACGCCTGTGTGAGAAACAAATGAGGTATGTTAAAAATGCATTTATACATGAATGGCTTTTATATGAAATTTTATTATTTGTTTAGCTTACCATTTATGTTATTTACAATATTTTATTGCTGTAAATTATCTATAAAGCCATCAAATCCACAACATGAAAGTAGTGCCTATGTATGTGGTAGGCCAGAGACGAATAGGTTTGTTTGTACAGGTCCAGCTTAAGCTGATAAGAATATGTTTTATGATACATGAAAACGTACACTTCCATTTCAAGCTTTAAACAAATTTAATCTTCAGATTAGAAGAGTTACTTATGTACACTTTTAAGAGGATAAATATTTAATAAATAGTAAACTTACAACTTCATCAAGTTGAACCACAGTACCTATGTCTTTTCATTTTTTGAATTTGATTAAAACCATGTTTGTTTTATTGTTGCATTTTCAAGAAATTAATTACTATTCGAAGTAATTACTTTTTAAACGCTAATTAACTGAATTTTAAGTACAGTATAACGCTTTTAAATATTTATGAGTTGGGCTAAAATGAAAGTCATCATTTAATATTTTATTATTTCCATAAAGAAGGAACTTGCGCATTATTTATTTTCTGAAGGAATTATACAAATTGGGCAGGTAGCTCTTCAAAGTACAATTTTATAAATAATTTATTATCAATTCGAATACATATTTAATATAAAACAGCAATTTTCTACAGGTACAAAACTTTGTTTACATGTAAGCAATTTGTATATCTATTAGAACACTATAATGACTGCTGTGTATGTTCTTGTTCCAATTAGTCAGATTATAATGTTATTATGGGTACATATGTCGACTGTAATTATGATTTGTAGGCCAATTTGAAACGTCTTAGCGTTTTTATAGTTGCCATTATTTATTCATTTTTAAATATGTTGTCCAACAAATGTTAGCCCTAAATATACCGGGGATTCCCGATGTTTTTAAATTTGTTTTGTACCTTCTTGCAGAAATCAGGTTGCAAAAAGTCCTGGCTACAAACTATAAAAAACCTCTATTTTGAGACAATATTATTTATTGCAATAACTATTTCTTAACTTAACTTTTAAATAAACGCTTATCATTTAAATTAGATTGTTAAGCATTTTTTGAAAAGTTTGGATCCTCTTATTGAAACCCCAAGTATTAATTACGACTCGTATGTTGATAGACAGATGGTAAGCAAACTTAGACAAGATTTATAGTTCAGAAACACAAATATTCGATTCTGCTGTATCAATTTCCATTTGCTTTCTGGCAACACTTTTCGTGACATATGTACCGTATCTTTTTGTGTTATTGTAATTAAACCCCAGATAAATAGACGTGTGTGTAAATAGATTACTTAAACTTGAAAAACTTGCAAGGTTTATTATTATTTTCTTATGTATTTACAGGGATTTTGGGAAATTACATAAAAATGTCATTGTTGTAAAATATTCCGACCTAGGTTCTTTAGACTTGTCTTTGTTTGCAACATGTTTGTTATGATCTCGATTGATATTAGCTCACATTGATTAAACTCTGATTCTCAGTATAAATTGTCTATTTGCCTTTCAGATATTCGACAAGATTACAACTTCCCCCTATAGGGCACTGACAATGTTATTTTATCCAACTATTCCTAACTTCTAAAATGTAAACATTGGGTGAAAGAAGCAACTATACAACAACAATATTTTAAATAAAATATTTTTAATATTAAAAAAAGAGGGCAATATTAGCAATATTAAACGAAAATATTACTTTCAAAAGATTTTTTTATCGATATGTATACAGTATTATTCATTATTAATACACAATATATTATTCAGAATTATTTTTTTCCAAATCTATAATTTTTTTAAGCCTAAAATAATAAATGTTTAAAGTCTTAGAAAATAAATAGGTACATATATTAAGGGACATTTTTGCAGACAATTAGGTAAACATTAAAGAATTTATTCTATAGCCTTGCCTTTTAAACCTTGTCTTAATTACCATGAAAAAGTTGAACATAATTCCTATTAATTAATTTTATCTGATTTAGTCGTTCTTATTTCTGTCATCTTGCAAGATAATTAAAAGCTTCCGTCCTCGAGGTGCATTAAACAATGTCTGGCATTGTTGAGGATTCGCCACAGCTACCGTTAAAGATAGGTCAGTTGCTGTTGATCCTGCATTCTTATAAGCAATTCGCTGATCACAAAGCATCATTAAGTTGAAGTGGCAGATTTTAACGAGGTGCAGCCAAGACACAAAGCAGCGGTTGTTCGAAACATGTGAGGCTTCTTGTATCATCACCTGGCTCTAATCAATATGACAAACATTTTGCAATACTTGGCAAATATTTCTAATGAAAGTTAAGATTTATAGAATATACTATTGCCTTACAAAATATTTCGTTAGGTCATTGGCATCCCAGAAACCCAGGAAGTTTATAGGGATCCAGAGCTAGACCTAGAAAGTTTGGGTAGGTACCTATTTTGTAATAATAGATATTTTATGAAATTTTATTTCCTCAATTAAAAAATTTGATTTTATGGTGTTACGAAATATCTGCATTATCATAACATTTCATCTGCCTCCGCATCCACAATCTTTTGATGCGAATATTAACGCAGAATTATTTATATAAGCTGCCACTCATTTATTATTAGAAAAGAAAATAAACTTTTGGTTTTTCTATTATAAATGCAACTTTTTATATTTGTTGCCTTTTATTCAGTAGTTCCCTTTATGCTACTTTCAAAATAATGCGTTTTGTATCATTAAATACATATAAATTAAAACATAATAATACCCTTTTTAAAAATCTGCATCTGCAGATCCTACTAAAAATGAGATCTGTAACATTCCTGGTCTGCATGCAGACTGATTTTCGTCAAAAGTGTTTTGTTGTGTGTCTCCATATCCGAGTCACATAATCATTGATATTTAATTTTTTTAAATATAAATTTTGATGATAATTAAGTACTCCATTTTCAGGTTTAGACCGTATTGGGTAAACAACCGACATTTCGTCTTTTAATGCTAAACGTCACATTAATAATGCGGTCATAAAAGACTTAAATCTAAAATAAATATTGATGTACAAAAATATTTTAACTGCTTTTAAATTAGAAAAATAGCTACTAAGATGGGAAAAGCCGCAATATTTACAGTAATTAACATTATAAATAATAAAAATAATAATAATAATAATTTATTTGTTGTAAAGAAACATAATACATTTAAAAGTATACAGATATGCTGTAAATATATTTTTCTAGAGTAATTTAAAAAGAAAATATTTACATTTAACTTATATAACTTTTGTTCACAGTTAACGATTTTGTAACCTTTTCAAATTTTGCCGCCCCTAAAATTGTGCCGCCCTAGGTATTTTCTAGTACTTATTTCGGGATTTTTTTTTTCAAAATTGCTATGCGACATGCAAATATATTCTTTTTTTTCAAGCGGCCATGATATACAACCTTATATGCCTGTATAGAGATAGTTGAAGTGCGTCTTTTTCATTAGCGGCAGACAAAAAACTCAAAAAAGCCTAGGGATAGAAGTAAATCCATAGGTGTCCCAATAGACGTCAAATAATAAAATTAATTTAGCATATCATACAAAGCAATCACGATGTATTAATTATATTAATTATAATCGCACGGAATATTTAGGGATTATTTATTAAATTTTAATTGAACGAAATAAAGAACAACTAGTTTATTAGTATAATATTATGATGATAGACGAGTCGCCAATGTCGGAACTCCAAACAAATGTCAGTACGTCAAAATTAATTCAAGCGCAGCATTTTGACAGAGCAGTGTTTATTATTAGTTTAGGCTTTGTTATCTATGGTTTAGGATATTTATCGGCATTGTAAGTAAGGGTTATAAGTTTTTTTAGTTTTGATCAATAATTTCTAATGCTTTTAGCCAAAATTTTATACCACATGAGTTATGAGTAGATAAAATAATTCTATTTCTTATCCTATTTATATTACGCCCTTGAAAAAAAAATTGTATATGTTATTTGGAGTAGAAGCTCTTTTTGTGCTTCGTACAGTTGCCAGCCTCAGCTACGCTTCGGCCGTCAATCTCTGTACTCACCACAAAAAGAGTCACTTCTACTCCTTATGACATAATCTACTATTTTAGCAAATAGGTAAACAACACAATATATTTAAAATTTAATAATAATTAAATTTATCATATTTTAGCAAATAATAGCTATCATATATAATCACTTTAGTATTGGGTGTTGAAAATAATAAAGTTTAAATTAAGGCCACCTAAATATAAAATATTTTTATTTAAGATATGGGTCAGGAATCCCTTTTATTTAAAAATAATAAAGCATGTCTGCAAACCGTGGCCAGCTATTTTATTGTTAATTTGTTTAAAAACATGTAAGTCAAGTAAATACGAATACCCAAATAATTAAGATACCTTTCTGTAAATACGAGCAGACTTAAATGTATTTTTATGGCATGGAGGAATGTCTGAAGGAATTTACAATAAAATCTTAAAAACATTAAAAATAACTCCTTCTAGAAATTGCTTATAATATTGTTCAAAATGTCTTTTATTTACTTTCATTGCATAATATTGTTTTTTCTGTATATAATGATAAACATTATAAATTCCCAACCACTCATTATTCACGTTGTTAGACAACAGGAATTGGCCTATTTCAATATTTACTGTGATTTGAACCAACCGGGTTTTAAATTGGGAGGAGATGACTATAATTATTATTAAATTATTTTTAAAATTGGTCAAATGTGAGGTAAACCATTTGACAGATTTAATTTATTTATTTTTGAAAATCATTTAATTATCCACTTATTGGAGTAGATAAAGTATAATATTACACTCGAGATTATGCGAATTATTCACTCGAATGATTTGAGTCTCTCGTCTGGCGACTCGAGTCACAAACCTCATCTTTATGAAGCCTATTGTTGTAAAACTTTTCCGCGTCAATATTAACGCATAATAAGTAAATAATTCTACCTCTAAAACGCCGTTACCGTAAACACGGGTGGCTTTAGCTCACTTTCAAACTTAATCTTAACATTTTTGTAGTTTTAACAATCATAAACATTAAATATTGTATACAAAAATTTGAGTCTTGAGTTGCTCTTTCAAAAATAAAAATTAAAAACTGGGTGTGCAAAGTTACCCCCTGGTTGCGGGTTACTTTGTCTCACAGTGTATTTTCCGTATAAAATTAACTCAATATTTTATTTTTATTAGACATATGTTAGCAGCGACATATAGCAATTGCAAGGGATTACCGATAGAAACAATAAAAAATCGACCTGTAGTTAACCAAGGATCATCATTCCAAAGAATTGCGCATAATATAGAAATTGAAACGCGTGTATTTTTAAGAGTTTTGCACTAATGCAATATATACAACTTTAAAGTGTAATAAATCCCATTTATTTTTTTAAAACACTGATTGTCCTGTAATATAAACTCAATAGAATCGCTCAATTGACAGGTTTAGACCAACAAATTATAAATGTTAATTTTATCGAGCGCGAATTTTTTTTTTATAAAAGGGCTAAAGTCACCCGCGGGGTGCAAAGTCACCCGTGTTTACGGTACCAATATTTATCAAATTTTTGATAAAAATACTTCAACTTATATCTCATTTTACGTGTTCGAGGGTTTTTCGAGAAAATGTTTTTAAAGCTTTTTTATTTAATAATAAAAAACGTTCGAAAAATAACTTTTAGGGAATTTTTTTAAGTAAATAAAAAATATGCAGTTAAAGACCGTATTTTTGGTAGTATATATTAAAAATTTTGTACAAATCAAACGAACAGTAACGAAGACACAGCGCTTTAAAGTCGGTAAGAACGATTCCTTTTTGAATATATGCTGAAAACTGGTCATATTTGACGACTTTGAAGCGCTGTATTTTCGTTACTGTTCGTTTGAATTGTACAGCATTTTCAGGGTATACTTACAAAAATACGGTCTTTCACAGCATATTTTTTATTTACCCTTTCCAAAATTTTATAAAGATTGGTAAAGGCGTTTTAGAGTTGGTTTTTTTTACTTGTTATGCGTTAATTTTGACGCGCAGTGTATTTATACAACATATATGTTTTGTTATTTATTAAAAAAATGCATTTACATATTTATTTACAGGTATTTTTTTAAATACCATAATTAATTAATGAATTAATTTATAAATAAGAAAATATGTAGAGGACTTCTTTAACGTGTAACTAATATTTAAAACTGTTAATAATTTATATAAATCCTGTAAAAAATGTAAGAACAGATATTATCTTGTTGAACAAATTTTACGTAATACCGACAATAAGTTGCAATAATCAGGGCTTAAAACTAAATTACACAAAAGCGATCAAAACAGTTGCACACATCATGAAATTTATTCAAACCGTAAATGTCACCAACAAAAGCGCCTACACCATTTTATGAAAGAACTGTGTAAATGTAATCGGCGCTAGTACAGATTTATAAATGAATTTATTGGTTGTTCTTGACACATAATTTTATTCTAGGGGTTAAATAAGTTTAAGTAGCTTAAGGACTAAAAATGCCCATATAAAAGTAATGGGGCAATTGATCAAATTATTAATTTTAAGAGGCTTAATTTCTATTCTTTTATTAGAAAATAATAGTTTTATCTTTATTAGATATGTCTGGTTGGTTCTATTGAATTTTTAAATTCTTTAACCTTATTTGTGGGATAACATAAACTGAAGAGTAAAGTAAATCTCCTTACTATTATTTATTACCTACATTATTGATTTTAAAATAGAAATTGGTATTGTAAAACTAAAATAAACAGAAACTGGGTAAAATAGGCTCCGTTTTTAAAAACTTCTTTTAACTTTTCTTACATTTAATGACAATGATAAAAAATATAGAAAATGCCAAAAAATAGTCACAATACAATCCTACGAATTTTAAGTACGATGTGTTTCTAGTTTTAAAAGTTATCGCCCAGTTGCGTTACTTTTACGCAACCCTGTATATTATAATAGGCGTGTTAAAGGCCGTATTACAGCCGGCAATTCTTTCGGCAATTGCAATGAAAATTGCATGCGCGGTAGAGACATTTCGACGAATCTCTTGCAATTGCCGAAAATCGGTCCGGATGGATTTTTATTGCCGTTTTACGGCAATTCTGGGGTGAAATCTGGTAACTTTTATGTTACCAACCCTAAAGTTTAAGGTAATTTGTTTTATAATTGGCATTGTGTTCAAAGTTCTAGTATCCATTTCACTCATTAATTTTTAAATATCTCTACTAAATTACAAATAAACTTGGTGTTTACAAAATCGTATATTTTTCTTCGGTTGGTAGCACGGTAATAAACCGCAAGTTTTCTTGCCATTGCCGGCTGTAAAACAACATGCAAGACGGCCTTGAAAACTAGATGGCAAGAAAAATTGCTGCAAGAAAAATTGCTGCAAGAAGAATTGCCGGCTGTAATACGGCTTTAATATAATTTTCCAGGTTTTAAAACTTTTGTTTCTGACCGTCGCGTCAGGAAACAGGTCATTCTTACCTAATTCAAGACCAAGTAATTCAGTGGTGACAACCTTTTTGCTAGGTTGGCTCATTGCCAAAAATAGCCAAATTTAATAAATTAAAATATTGTTTATACTTGCAAAATTATGTATGTAGATGACTGCTAAAATGTTGGCTTTTAAATAAAAAAAAATAAACAAATATCCTAATTAGTTTTAGAGTTAAGACCATGTCCAAAAAAGTATACTTTCGTTCCAGTGGAAATGGCCTTTCTAAATAGTATTTAATTTTATAAATTTTGAAAATTGTTAAAAACAAAACCTTCTTAGAATTTCTTAAGGCATTCGTGGTTTAAATTTCACCTATAATGTATTATATAGCCTCTATAAAATCTATTACTACAGTGATCCACCACTTTTTATCATTTAAATAAATACTATAAATATAAAAATATACCAAGTATATACCTACACTGTATATTATACAGTGTGTATCAGCCAAATGGAATAAATTCGATACTACATAAATGGAGGCGTGTTCCAAAAAAGGCTCGGACATCTCGATTGGTATTTTTAGCTGCACATTTTTTTCTGTCTTGTAGTGGCCACTGGCCAATACCAACTTTCTTACTTCAAATGCAAAATTCTATACATTATTTAATTTTTGCATTCTTCAGAAAATGTTAGACATATTTTATGTACAATATCCTATACCTATCTTTAACTGTTTCGGATATATTAAAAAATTAACATTGAAGAACCATGAATATTTGATTACAGAAATTCTCTACAATACACTGAAAAACTAATAAGTAATAGGTATATATAATGTAATAAACAATAAAAAATAATTACAATGTTCAAAATGCTCGCCGTGAACGACTTGGCAACATCCTAATCTTAAATAGAAATTACTTCTTACGTTATTCAACATCTGAGGCGTGGCCTATCTAATTGCCAGCGTTAATTATATGCCTTGTCAAAGGGTTTGGTTTTGTATACAAAACTTTTGAAATATCCCCATAGGAAGAAGTATAATGACGTCAGATCAGGGGATCGTGCTGGCCATTACATCGTTACGCGTCTTCCTATCCACCAATTTGGAAATATTCTGTTAAGGTACTGATTCGGTAATGGGGCGGTGCTCCATCTTGCTAAAACCATATCGAATTTCGCTACATCAAATCATGATCATGTGTATTGTAGCGAATTTCTCTAATCAAATAATTATCGTTTTTAATGTTAATTTTTTATTATTTTCGAAATAGTTGAAGATATGTATATAATCATTTGCTCTCTTAAAATGAAATAGTCAAAATTCTACTATTTGAATTAGTACCAGCATTTTTTACTAATAAAATAGTCGTTTTCACTTTTAAATAGTTATTTTTTACTACGTAAATAGTTAAAGTTTGACTAATTTAAGATTAGTCACCATCTTCGACTATTTCTGAGAGTTAAAAGTAACTAATTTCTTTAATCGTTTGCCGCCAACAACAAAGTATTATTTGAATTAAGGCTCCACGGTTAAATGGAACATAAAAACACACAAAGATGCAAAAATTTTAGCTCAAAACAGCAAGACAACAAATATATTCAACTTTAAAATATTATGAACAACATTTATTGACAAATAAGATTGATTGATAGCCACATTGGTTATGACAACAGCTTGACAAGCTGGAAGATATCCGCTGATTGAGGGCTCTAGGGTTCTTGACCTCCAGGATTATCTCAAACCAAACTTGTTTGTTACCCCGAAACATTCTTCAACATTCTTCTTTCCTCCATTTTCCAAGACTTTTTCTTTCTATCCGGATCAAGCTGCCCTCACATTCGCACTGCGAGAAAAGGCCAGAAATGCTTCATGACTATTAAAAAGAGCTCTGTATAAGGGACTAAGACCGTCGGGAGACTGCGCTGCTACCACCCGTACCACGCACCTCCACCGCAGGGAGGCTTAAGAGGTGGACCTCACTTCCACGAGCCTCTTTACAGCCAACCACATCACCACATCGCGATGCATCGCGGCCTTATAAAATACCCTCTTTTTTATACTATCTATATATTGATTTTGATTTTTGACAAGCTTGACAAGGGAGTTCAATCCCCGGCTGGGTCAAAACTTTTTTAAATTTAAATCTACTAATTTGACTATTTCATTCAGTAGAATTTGACTTATTATTAGTGACTGCTTTTTCGCTATGACAATTATTAGTCAAATATGACTTATAATTAGTTATTTTTGACAAATTCATTTTAAGAGAGTGTTGTAGCGAATTTCTCTAATCAAATAATTATCGTTTTTTAATGCTATTTTTTTATTATTTCCGAAACAGTTGAAGATAGGTACTAGTAATTTTAGAAGAATCCAAAAATTGAATAATATATAATAATATAATACATGACACACCCAGGACATAAAGTTTTTTGTTGAAAAAAAAAATGCGCAACTAAAAATACCAATCGACGTGTTCGAGCGTTTTTGGTAGTATGCGTATGTACGCCGGTACTACCATTTATGTATTATCGAATTTATTCCATCTGGCTGATACACACTGTATATTATTTTACTTAATTTAATAAGCGAATCGTAGTTTATCAAGCCCCGATGTGTTCTTTTAGTGGCCGATTGACAGGGGGATAGGGTTAATTACAGTTTAACCGTTAAACCCCCCAAAAATCAGGAAGGTTTAAAAAAATATCGAAAAACAAGCAGCCACAGAGCGATTATTGGGTGCAGAACCCGCAATTTCCCCTGAAAAAATACTGGAAGCGCTACCTTGTTCTGTTTATAATCCCTTAAAACTAATATACTGGCCTACTATGGAGCAAGGCAGTAACTCCTAAACAAGAGATTTGTGGGAAATTAGCATAAACTACATTTTTATAAAAAGCAGAAGGTATTTAATGGATTTATTTAACTTATGAGATAGTTCTGTGTTGAATTATGATACAAAATGTCCATAGCTTTATCATAGCACAAGAAAACGCATTTTGAATGTTTTGGTAGTTACTGCCTTTCCCCCTAGTAGGGCAGTATACAGT
The DNA here is from genome assembly GCA_921294245.1 of Brassicogethes aeneus. Taxonomy (NCBI): domain Eukaryota; kingdom Metazoa; phylum Arthropoda; class Insecta; order Coleoptera; family Nitidulidae; genus Brassicogethes; species Brassicogethes aeneus. The sequence continues at coordinate 50,504,360 of OV121132.1, read as the reverse complement.
TCAACATAACGACCCTGTAACGTAGGCAATTAAAGCACAAATAGATATAACCATTGTATTTTTGGAAGACAAAACAAATACATTAAGGTAGTCGTTAAAATAACATTAAATTCCTCTGGATGGGGGTTGTGGGATGCACCAACGATCTGTGGTTGAAAATTTTGTATTTATAGCCTCATAAATTTTTTAGTAATTGTGTATCCACTGTTCGATAGTTAACACCTACCTAGTTAGGGCAATATTGCATGGTTATTTATTACACATTAAAAATTTCAAAACTTTTTCGCACTTATAGGTAGTAAATTTTAATGTTTTTATGTTCTGCAGAATGGAATAGAATTAAAATATTCTGAGAAATAAAAAAACACTTACTCAAATCAATCCACATACATCATTACATACAAATCAGATTTAAACAATGATGGCTCTTAACAAGAAGATGCAAGATTTTTGAGTGGCACAAAACAAAACTTAACTGTCATGGTATAGCCTGAACCTTTACCATTACCGCCATTTGTTTCGGTCTCTGAAAAACTCTGTTAAAGGTTGGTTTTAAGAAAAAACTATAAAAATCCCTTGGTTTACTTTTTTACCCAGACATCATATTTATCTTCTTATTTTTTTTACACTGGGAAGTTCTTAGAAGGAAACAACTAATAACAAATTCATAAGCACAAAACAGATGCGTATAACTGTATGTGCCTTGTGTTGTTTGATAATAATTACTCATAAAAGCTTGATCTTAATAGTTTCTACCTTCTGAAGGTTTTACAAATATATCTGTATTTCTTTAATATAAATTTGTTTTACTTTAATAGATTTTTTTATGGTAACACCTTTTAATTTTACATTACTAAGGCATAACAAATTTTATTGACATCTTATATGAAGGAATCTTTTTCTCATAACATTTAAAATTTGCGTAAAAGTAATTTTAACTGGAACGAATGGCTTGAAAAGGACACTAAAGAACTGTAAAAGGTGATTTTGTGTTCACAACCAGTTTTGTTTTTTTTCTCATGACCGCCTGGCATTCCTACCAGACTGCGCGTCGCCATCCGTGTTTCGCATTCTATTACAAGATTACCTTGCAGCGAAGAGATACTTCGACAAATATATTTTACGATACAATCGGTTTTCTAGTTCCCTTAACGATATTCAATTATGCAAATTTAATTGTTTTTTCTTGAAAGAAAACTTAGTCTGGTGGAACCAGACTGGTGCTCAATAAAAGAAATCTTAAAACTAATTATTGCGTTTTTGTCGATTTTTTGTCGAATTAAAGAGTTTTAATAAAACTTTGCTTACTTTAATTCTATTCAAAAGCAATTAGCTCAAAAAACAATAGGTACAAAAGCCGAATGTGCATTATTTTAATAGAAATTTTTCCATCTAAAAATTGGCTTTTGCCAACCTTATACTTATATTATCTAAAACGGCTGTAACTTTGAAATGAATTTAATATTACTTAAAATGGTTTAAGTTGACAGGTGTTAATTATTAAATAAATATGGCATAAGGAACTTTGCTACTAAACAGTTAGTAAGTAACACGCATTCACAATGTTCCTGCGTTAATTTATGTTACAAAAGTTTTGTAACAAAACATATAATTTTTGTAACGACAACTTATGACCATGCATCAAACTACATTAAACAGTATAGATAAAATCTTACCGTAAATTATAATTAGATACAACATACCTGAAACAGAAAATAAATTATTAGTGAACGCACATCAAAATTTATGGATAATCAATTTTCAATGTGGGTAGAACATCAAATGTTTCAACACATTTGTTTACTTTTTCAGGTGAGGTCCATGTTAAGTGGGTTTTGGACCATAAAATTAATATGTTTTATTAAGGTTTGTTTTTAATATTGACATCTTTTAAGTGGATCATTTGTTTTTATGTAATTATCTAGATTAAGCAATTATTTAAATTATTAAAAAAATTTTGTCTTCTAAAGAAGGGGGATGGATGGAAAAGATCCCATCACTTTTCTTCACTTGGAAATATTGTTTATTTATAAATTTTAAATGCTCTGTATGAATGTCGTTCCTATGTCTGTTAAAATGTATTCGATACCTGGAGCAGGTTTATTATAAATCAGTCCATATTTGTCATTTCCCATGTATAAAACTGGTATGATTATTACTAAAATGTATTTACAGTCAAAGATCGTTAAATATGTTGGACTACGCGGAATTGTTTACATGATGTGTTGAAATTAAGGCTTTTATTTGAAATACGATACTGGGATTAACTTCAATAAAACAACAGGAAAGTGTACTATTAGCAATATTTAGTCTTCATCTGAAATAACAACAGTCCCCTATGTTTTGTAAAACGAATGGGCTTAAAAAATAATTTATTGTAAACAGGTTTAAACTTATTATAAGTAGCTACCAAATTGCATGACCATGTCCACCCATAATATTATTACTAGTTAATACGAAATTCACAACCTTTAACTAACAATAATTCTTCAGGTAAATTAATTAGTAGCAAACAATTTCCAAGATTCTCATGCAAATGAAACAGTAAAAAAAACACCATAAACCCAAGGGCACATAAGAAGCCATTAATCACTCAAGTTACGATAAACATTAAGCAAAAGAAACCATCCTAAAGAAATTTATTTATTTATGTTTACATCTATAGATTACCAAGACGTAAGGGTTCATAAATTAAGTAAAGCGTTCTAAGAATCACTGGGATCATGCACAGTGGGAAAAAAAAAATAATTCGAGGGTCGACAATTCCAGTAGGTTAAACGTATTTCCACATAGTCAGAGGGCAATAATACGGCGGGGTGCGGCCGGCAACACTTCGGTTCGGAAGATACGACTCAATATCGCACAGGGGGGCAAACAATTTTAAAGCGGCTATCAAGAAGTACACCATCAAGGAAAGGCGCTAGCAGCATACTAATCCACCCACCCCCATTCAGGAATACCAAATGAATGGGGTTATTACTAAAGCCCTGGTTTAGGAGGATTCCGGATTGTACTTAGTTTTGGGTCAGTTCAATGTCCTCCAAAAGCCCTTCCTAAACTGGACGTATGGCCCGACCCGGCTGACAAAAATCCCGGGAGCTGCCTTAACCTTTGACACTGTCATCCACGAACTCCTAGGGTGGATCTACCAGCCGGCGTAAAAACTTCGGATCCAACAAACACAGGTAATGCTGTGATTTGGCGGGATACGCAGGAGAACGGAAAGGGGGTAATATAACCCCGGGAGATCAGTGGATGACAATATATCTGGGGCTTGCCATACGTTCCCATACTCATACTCATACTCATACTAAAGAAGGGGGATGGATGGTTTTGGTTGGTGGTGGAACCATATCATGGTAAACGCACTTGGGCCACATTTGGCCCTTCAAGAAGTTCTATTTTTCATGTTATTTTTGCTTATACCTATGAATTTAGGAGGGAGGAGTTAAAGCTATTATCGGTGGTATCAACCCATTCTTCTTCTGTAGTGACCCGTTATAATTTTGACAATATCAGAAATATTTTTACGGTAGAGCTGCAGACTATATGGTCTGACGGCAAGAATTTAAATAAACCCTTCTATGTCTTTTCGCTTTATGGGGAATTTAAGGGAGATTTTGTTATAAGAAAAATAGGACCTATTTGCAGTTTTGCCAGTCCCTGCCTTATGGCGGCGCGGCGGGGGCCTGATTGTAGATAGCAGGTTTGCCATTGCTACTACTTAAGTAGTATTTCTACTACTTTTGTTTGTATTCAACAACCCTTTTACTAATGCATTAAAAGCTAATACTTTTTTATATTTTGTAAATTTTTCTGTTTTTCAATGGTGCGGAAATTTGATAACATAAGCAAATTATACAGAGGCTCTCATCCAAAGACGTTTATGCTCTGCTCTCTATATACTGCGGTGCTCAGGTTGATTTGTTTTTAACAAAATGTTAAGTATTAATCCTCAAGATGTTGAAATTTTTTAAAAAAATGTGTATTTTATTGCACTTGTTTTGGAAATAAAGAAAAGAGTTGATTTTATTGATCCTTTACTAATCTACTTACAAACATTTTCGCCAATAAATACAGTGTCCACACGATCAATTGTAATCATTAGGGATGGGATTTTAGTTATTTTACCTTTTTTCAACCGATGTAACTATTTGAAAACCAATAATGCCAAAATGTGTTTTAAAAGATTTTCTTTTATATGAACCTAACTTGTTTTTACCTTTTTTACCTTTTTTGGAGGTTTTTGCTTTAAACTACCTTTTTATACTTTTGTTACCTATTTTTTTTTAACTTGTTTTCACCTTTTTTACCTTTTTTGGAGGTTTTTGCTTTAAACTACCTCTTTATACTTTTATTACATATTTTTTAATTTGCAAATTGACATGTCAGTTTATTTTCACCTATTTGTTACCTATTTTTACTTATTTATACTTATTTTATTTTTTTGTGTTTTTTTTAAATTTTGCGCCAATATTTTATTCAGGCGTGCAACTCAACGGTATGGAATTTTTTCTTATGGTCACAGACTGTAACAGTAACTTTCTTTACAGTTACCTACCTTCTTTGTAGTGAGCTTATGTTCTGTCATAGAACTTCTGTGTAGTGAGTGTCACTCAGTGAAACATAGTTTATTGCATAGAAATAGTTTATTGTGGGTATGTTCTGTGTTTGGTTATGCGGCTAAACAAAATTATAAACAAAACTTGAACTTTAAATGTTTTTTTTTTACCTAAAATGCTGTTTTTTTAACCTAAAATGCCTTTTTTAGTACCTTTTTAGTTACCTATTTTTCAGTTTTTAGTACCTAAATATCCCATCTTTAGTAATCATATTAACATTTTTCCCAAATCTTGTGTTGACTACGAACAGTTAAATACAGAATGGATGACCTATGTAAAATAGAAGGATTAAAATTGCATCAAAATAACTCTTTTAAAGATTTCTGTAATTTTGTTCTTAGCAGAAAAAAATGTCTAAACGAACTTATGTTCCTAAATTTGACTAAAGTAAACGAAATTATAATTTGCTAGCCACAGACCTATACTTATCGGTATTATTTCTTACTCAATTTTTTTTTTATAATCGTAACTTTTTTATACTAAATCCAAAGATCTAATAAAAGTTTTAATATATAACTGAGGTTAAAAAAAATCTACAACTATCTACTACTTATTTTTTCCATATTTTTATTACCATTTATAAACCTGTGGCAACCCTGGTAGTTTGCACATTTGTGCTAAGCACAGCAAAGGACATGTCTGCTTTAAATTTTACAGTATTTAATTATGTTATAATACAGGGTGTTATGTAATTAATGTTATATATTAAAATACTGAATACCTTTTGACATAAGGTGTAATGGAAAAATATTTTAAAAGATATTTTCCCAAAGATAAAGAAAATATATGCATTAGAATTAGAAGTTTTTTATATTTTTTATGATACGCCACTGGTTACACACTTGTGTTCTGTGAGTACATAGATAAAAACCAACAAAGTAGCTGCGCGTTGCCAGTTGTAAAAAATTGTTACTAAAAAATTTTCTTGCATAAAATAAATAAATACAAAAGTTTTAAGCCCTTAAAGTTCTAATACCATTCTGTATTTATTTACTCATCCAGCTGTTAACTTAAGCAATGATAAGAAAAATTAGTACCTATTTAAAAACTCCATAAAATTCATCGGTTTTTTTCTTTCTGTTTAGTCAGATGAAATTAGGACAAGTTCACAGGTTAATCGTTAAACATTCAATTTGTGTAAATAAATCCAAACGCCCAAAAGCACTTCCCTTAGTAAAGATATTTACAATTTGAGCACATAACCTACAATTTTTTGACAGAATGTGTTACCAACCAACATAATAAATTAAACCAGATTAACTTAAAGTAAAGTAAATCATTACGAATTATGAATAAAGTTTAAATCTGGTGTGTCAAAATTTAAATATATTTTTTATAAGTATGTTTTTAAATCACAATGTTAAAAAGATTTTTAAAAAATCATTTAGTTTACAAATTTTTACAAGGTCTAATTAGTGATCTAGCGATTTCAGGTTTTTATTTTTTTTCAAGTTTTTTCAGGTTTTTATTCTTTTATAAATATTTTGAAAGTTTGAAAACTTGTATTTTATTAGTAATAATAATAAGTAATTAGTGCGAAAGATTTTATGCTATGGCGGGTCGGGCGCTCACAAATATTCAATTAACAAATATGGTTTTGTGTTACGGGGAAGCGATGCAAAATGCTCGTCAAGCAAGAATTTTGTAGGTAGGTATATTCAAAATTATCACAACGCCAATCACGGACATCCACCGCCCTCGGAGCAAAGTTTTGTACGTGCTGTGCAAAATTTAAGGGACTGCGGAAGATTTAGCGCATATGTTGGTGATAGGGGTCGGGCTCAGGGACGTGAATTTTTGACCCTTGAAGAACAAATTTTGGACGAAGTTGAAGCAAACCCGAGAATTAGTACAAGACGATTAACTGCCCAACTTGGACAAATGTCCAACTTTGTTACGTGGCGCACGATTTACGAAAATAGTTTGTACCCCTATCAACTACAAAAAGTTCAAGCTCTTCAGGATGGAGATTATGCACTGCGGTTGGAATTTTGCCATTGGTATATACAGAAAAATCAAGAAGATGCTGATTGGAGCCATAGTGTTTTGTATACCGATGAGGCCACATTTACGAGAGACGGGATTTGGGCAGCAACTCAGGAACTTAATTGTAAATAGTCCAGACATTTTTACGCGGGTGCGCGAAAGCATGCTTCGCAGAGTTTAAGCTTGCATTCTAAATAATGAAATCATTTTGAGCATCTCAAATAAGGTTATACATTTTTAATTTACATTTGGCAACACTGCATTAAAAAGTAATAGGTAAGGTTAATCCGCGGTTCCTAGTCGATCAGTGGCGTACTTTTTGGTAGGATAAAGGTTATTATAAATTATTTTTAGTCTTTGGAATTTAGAAAAAAAAAGTTTCAGGTGCTTCTTTATGGACCCTAAGGAACTACCCATTTTAATATATAACATTAATTACATAAAACCCTGTATAATCATTTTAAATAAATGAAAATTCTGAACCGCGCTTTTTACAATCGGACCATATCGTCATATCCCTGCAAGAAGTCACTAACTAACATTTTATTATTGAGCTTAAAGATTAAATAAATAAGTAAATAAATATATCTATTGGATCGGTTAAATAAATTTATAAACTATATTGATTTTTAACCACGCAAAAACGACCATTTCTAATATTCTATAATATGCCTATAGGCATTTAAAAGCCAATATTAAATATATGGTAATTTTGTATATATACAAATATATTTAGGTACAATTTGTCAGTTAGTGACTTTTCGCAGGAATATGTATTAAAAATAGTACTTTAATTAACGATTTTTTACACGCCATCTATTATTATTTCTGAACTAACACGGCGAGTTAGGTTATAATATTATTAAGTTAAGATTCTATATTATAACCTAACTCGTCGTGTTAGTTCAGAAATAATAATATATCGCTTTAAAAAATCGTTAATTAAAGTTTTAATATTTAAAAAAATGTAGGGATTAATCCAAAATGTCCGGGAATGTTTGGCATTATGCACAGTGGCGGTTTTGGCCAAAAACCTGGCAAAAAGATTTTTAAAAAAATGCAAGTATTTTGTGTCACTTATCATCTATACAGTGACACAAATACATGCATGATAAGTAGGGATGGGATTTTAGTTATTTTACCTTTTTTCAACCGATGTAACTATTTGAAAACCAATAATGCCAAAATGTGTTTTAAAAGATTTTCTTTTATATGAACCTAACTAGTTTTCACCTTTTTTACCTTTTTTGGAGGTTTTTGCTTTAAACTACCTTTTTATACTTTTGTTACCTATTTTTTTAACTTGTTTTCACCTTTTTTACCTTTTTTGGAAGTTTTTGCTTTAAACCACCTTTTTATACTTTTGTTATGTACATATTTTTTAATTTGTCCGTTTATTTTCACCTATTTGTTACCTATTTTTACGTATTTTTACTTATTTTATTTTTTTGTGTTCTTTTTAAATTTTGCGCCAATATTTTTTACAGGGCGTGCAACTCAACGGTATAGAATTTTTTCTTATGGTCACAGACTGAGACAGTAACTTGTAGTGAGTGTCACTCAGTGAAACACAGTTTATTGCATAGAAAAAGTTTATTGTGGGTATGTTCTGTGTTTGGGTATGCGGCTAAACAAAATTATAAACGAAACTTGAACTTTTAATGTTTTTTTTTTAGCTAAAATGCTGTTTTTTTTAACCTAAAATGCTTTTTATTACCTTTTTAGTTACCTATTTTTCAGTTTTTAGTACCTAAATATCCCATCTTTAATGATAAGTGACACAAATGCATGCATGCTACTACGAGGGTATGGTGCGATCGTATCCGTTCGCTATGTGTGTACGCCGCTTTACTTGTATTGTTGCTTTAATATACATGTACATTAATGTACATTGTACATACATCTATTATGTAATTTGTATAAATTTTCTTTTTTTGTGGCGGCACATACATTTTACTATTCACATTCACAGCATTATTGAATTTCACATAATTTAAACATGTTTAAATTGGCAATAGCATGGAAAGAGATCAAATATGCAATCAGATTGCTGATTGAGTTAAGCTTATTAGCAATTAATTTAATCAAAACCATCCGTTGAAAACGATTTAAGCGGCAAAGGAAAATTAGTCGCTAAAGCATACAAGCATTACTCCCAGTTCGAAGGTCTAAAAAACTTTTTTTACACAGCTACATAGGTATCTGTTGTTAAAGTGTTTGAATTCAAATATTTTTTTATTGAAGGAAGGAATATAGTAAAAGCTGACTAAAATGTCATTAGGACAAATTATGTATTATGTTACAATATTTAATACATAAGCTATAACTTTTTCCTCGTTTATCATGTTTTCAATAAATCTCACAACTACATACATCGATGATTTATCTTGTTGAAAGAAGTAAAAGATATCTTGGGATAAATAATTAGTTAAAGATATATTTTTATGTTCCGGCATTTTCTAAATTGTTGTAATTGTAAGGTTTAAAGGTGTTAAAGAAATAAACCCAAAGAATGAAAAGTCTATTACCTGTATACGAGGTTATAAAATTTCACGGGTAATGTAAGTGAATACCTTTGATAGTGATAAAAGGATAGCCGCCTTTATAACTTAAATAAACTAGCTACTAGAGTTGTGGTAAATTAATCATGATTTAAAATGATTAAACATTGATTATACATATGGTGTTTTACATTTTATTATTATACTTATGATGCATAATTATGCATCAAAACATTATAATAATTCTTTATATTTATCAGTTTTCTACAATTTAATACTAATTTTTACTTTTTAAATAGGTACTAATATATTATGACGGAAAATCATTAATTTATAGGTATTGACTTTCTTATTACACATGTATTATTTAGCGCCATCTTTAAGCTTCAAATCGAGCTATCTAACCTTATCTTACTATGTCCAAGACCAAAAATATATATTTAAGACATTACCTTTTTTACATTCCAATTAAAAAAAACACGGATAAAACAAAAGACATGATTTGTTTTGCTTTTGCTGATAAGGCTATGCAAAAATTGATTTTAGAGATTTTGAGAAAGAAATTTTAACATTAACATTAAAGATACCAATGAACAAAAAACTAGTACTTGGTGTGACAAGCTACTTTCCATCGTTTAATGAAGCTAGGAATAATCAAAAGAAGTCTTGATGGTCCCTCACCACTTTTTAATTTAGAGTGTTGGGGAAAAGGATATTTTTACACAAATTATCTCAGCTGCATGACTTATTTATCAGACTTGGGGCCGGTTTATCAATTTCCAGTTAAAGTTGAAGTTAGTTATCTGACAGATATCTCCATGGATAGAGGAAGTGAGGGTATTTTGGAATAGTAGTTTAAAAAAAAATAGCAAAAAATTTAAATTTAAATTATTTCGATTAAAATAAATAACATGTCCAAGATCTACATTTGTACTATGCCATACGAAAATTTTAAACTATTTAAAATACTTTAAAAGGATTTTTTCACTAATGAAAAAAAAAGTGTAAAAAATCTCTGTTTACGTAACATGAAGTTAATTTGGAATACCACCAATTTGAAATATTTCAAAGTAGCAGCAAATGTTTTATATTAAAAAGGTTAATAAAACATTTTAAAAAGGTAACCAAATATTAATTAAAAGAGAAAATTGGATTGATTATCAAATATTACAAAAAATGAATATAATTTGGAATATTTAAAATTTGCATTATTTATAGTATTCCAAATTAGCAATATAAAGACCTACGCCATAATATGTAAAAAAAAAGTAAATGCTTTAACATATCGAAAAAGTACAATTAACAACTAAAAATATAACCCTTTACTTACCTGAGGATACAATTTAAGTTAATTTAAAGATAAAAATCGAAGCTATGATTGCCGATTTAATTACCACTAAAAAAGTTTTAGTTACCCCACAAATAATTTTTCACATGTGTTGGCCCTCTACCATAAATCAAAATATCTACAAAATCACATGTCCACAAAATACAGGCTATTCTAGTAGTTTATTTCATATTTAACGAGATGGCGCTAAGCATAGCCTCAATATTTAAGTATTCCAAATTACCAACAGTATTCCGAATTACCCCCATTTCCTCTACCATTGGCACAACGATCGATATGGAATTTAACTGTCAGATAGACCAACTGGAACTTAACCAGAGATTGATAAACCGGCCCTTAGTCCCTTCAGATATTCATGTGTTTCTTCAACAATCTCATGCGTATTTCCCAATTTTAGAGGAATAACGAGTTTCAGAAAATTAGGATAGGTACAATTTATCATGTCAAAACCAGCATACATTTTTTAATTTAAACTTCGACATTTGCTAGAAAGATAGCTAAATTGTGTAGAAGCACTCAGAGAAATCCTTCCCTAGATTTTTTTAAGATTACATGCATTAAATGGAGCATAGAGCAAAATCTCAATTTAAGCTATAATATTTTCATTTTTAGTTTTTAGGTCTTAATTTGACTATATATTATTCTTAGTTTAAGAATAAATAGATTAAAACATGCTATTAAAAAAATAAGAATAAGTTTAACCTGAGGTCTTACATTAAAAACATCTTATTCTGAAATTAATAAACAGCGTTTTTGAATTAAGAGAGCAGTTTTTAATTAAGAACTTTAAGAATTGTGAGAATTATTGTTCTTACTTTTAAGAACGTCTTATTTTAAAACTACCATTCAAGAAGTTTTAAATTAAAAATGCATTCTTTATTAAAGAACTTAAGAATTGTGAGAATGCTTGTTCTCAGTATTAAGAACGCTTAGTTTTAAAACTATTTCACAACAACTTTGAAATTAAGAATGCATTCTTCAATGAAAAACTTCAAGAATTGCGAGAATGTTTATTCTTATTTTAAAAAGGTATCATTTTAAAACTATCATACAACAAGTTTTGAATTAAGAATGCATTCTTCAATAGAGAACTTCAATTGTTCAAGAATGTTCATTCTTAATTTGTGCATGGACAGTTTTAAAACAAGTATGGCATTCTTTATTTAAAAATAGATTTTCTAGTTAGAAGAATTTTATTTTCAAATAAAGAGTAAAAATCTTTTTAATGAAACAGCCGGTAATAACTCACTAAAGCTTTTAGTGTTTATTGAGCGCATTTTCAGTTGTGATGTGTTGGTGAGTGTTAAAACCATAGAGAAACACACAAGCCTCTGCGATTGCTTACTAGAAATCATTATAGATATTTAAATTGGAATGTACCGCGCTTCGGGCTAGTTTTTCCCGAAAATACTAGAGTCGAGACCCTAATTATGTTCACTTCTAATAGGGAATTGTTAACACGTGAAGTGATAACTTAGTGAATAGTGAAATACCTACTGCCAATATGAAAAATTTAACAAACTCCACTTTGATAGTTAAAGAACTGTTATTTTTTGATAATCAAGCTTTTGCAGTGTTATGGACCTATAAAGTAGAAAAGTACGACAAAAACAGGTGTCATGTAGGTGTGAAAGAAGAGCTTCGTTATAAAATCTCTAAGGTATTTTAAGTGTAATCCGTTTTATTTACATTTGTTACCAAATAATTGTATACATATATAGTGTTTAAATGTAGAAAACTTAGCAAATGTGAACCATTTTTTATTTGTTGTTTTATGTCTAACGGACATATATCAAATTTTTGTTTAATACATATACATATACTATACCCATGGGTATGGAAAATTTACGAAATGCATCACAAATTAAGATAGTCCATAGACTATCTTAATTTGCGTTCTGTATATAGTCATATATTACTACTTTAAATAGGATTGTTAGGATGCTCATTAGTTATTAAGTTTTTACGTAAGTGTATGTACGTTTATTTTAAAGTTGATTTGTTTTATTGTGAATATGTATAAAGCATTAAATAAACTTACTTTTAAATGAAAGCATAGTTTTAAGCATTGTTACCAACCTATATATACACCTTCAATAAAAAATATAAGAAATACAAAATTTAGGAAGATTAGGTCCAGGATTATGCAGAAGTTAATTTAGTTTAGTTAAATTTTTGGAAATATGAAGTTCTTTTTCAAATGGGTTTATGCATGTTAATACAAAATACATAACCGCAATCACCAAAGATCTTATTATCAACTTGTATAAATGAGATCTTAAAAATGTTCCTTTTAAAATTAGGAAATCAAAAGCTTAAAATAATGAAGGTTTTATTTTTAAATTAAGAAGTAAGTATGCTTACATAAAAAAAATCTTCATTCTTAATTTGAAAATTTTAAAATGTAAAATTAAGAACGATTTTTTCTAATTTAAGCAGTATTAAATCTTGAAATATAAGACTGTTCTTAAATCAAGTAGATCTCCATTCTTAAATTAAAATCTTTAAAGTCTAAAATTAAGAACCTTTTATTTTCAAATTAAATATTTATTCTCAAAATTTAAGAATGTGTTTATTAATTGAAGAAAATCCCCATTCATAAAATAAACATTTTCATTCTAAAGTTAATAATTACTTAGTCTAAAATTAAGAACGCTATTCTTTAAATTTAAGATTGTGTTCAGTAAATCAAGAATGTATGAAATGTTAACCTTTAAGCAGTTAATTCTAGCTAGCATTTGTAATTCGTCTTTTAAGAATGATGTGTTAATTTAAACTTTTCATTCTTTACTTCAGAATAAGAAAAAACTTTCTTCAATTATTCTCAAAATAAGAATAATTTGTGCTTGGGCCATTTTGAAGAACGACTTGTTTTAATTTAAATGTCATTTTTCTTGTTTTTAAGCATTTATTTTTTTGCCTAGGCATAAAGAATATTTTATTGTTTACAAAACATTATTAATTTGCAGACCTAATACAAAATAATAGAGATGGGAAAATTCCCATTTGACGAAAATTCCCGGAAACTTACCATCAAAAATTCCCGAAATTTTCCGAAAGTTTAAAAAAAAAATTTTTTATTTCGAAATTATTTTTTTTATGCCAGGGATTTGCAAAAATATATAACACATTAACTTTTTGTCAAATTTTTGGTTGCATTAACGACATAGATTTTCTTACAGAACTTGCTTTGAGCATGGTCTTTTTTGGTTTTTTTTGCACTATTTTGTAATAATTCCAAACACTAGATTTTTCTCTTGGCATTCTGCTATGCCTGTAAATAAACAACAAAAATGTAAGAATGATTTTAACTTTGTTTATTGTTTTTATTTTGTTTACTTTTTTTTTAAGTTTTTTGTGATGATGCTGAATAATCCGGATTCATTGAGGTTATGTAACATAACATACATTATTTATACTTCTTCTGCTTTAAATTAACACAAATTAAATTCTTATTCAAAGTTTCTTGGCCTTGTATCATGGCCTTAACGAAAATCAGCGGTTAAACAATTGACATTTAAATGAAAAAAACAAGGAAAGTTTCCAAGGAATGTTTCCGGTAGCTTAAAAGAAACTTTAAAAATGAAAATAAATTCCCAATTGGAAACTTTCAAAAAACGGAAAGTTTCCTTAAAATGGAAACTTTCCGATTCCCATCTCTACAAAATAAAAGTAAACAGGTAATGACTGCTGTCTGCTATTTAGTAAAATGCATAACATTGTCAAATTACACTTATATAGTTTTGTTAAGAAGTAATTTATAAAACATCAATAGGCAAAAAAAAATATTTTACCTTATTTTTTCATTGAAAATTTAATATTGTCAAAATTTAGTAGGGTGGGCCGATATTACATGTAATTTCTAAAATTTAAAAATTTTAAGTTCTGCGTTTAAGAAAAAGTTGTAAAATAGGAAAGTAAACATTTTTTGCAAAACTTTTTTTTATATCTTTATGTATATAACTGTCACAACGCCTCTAATATTTAAAAGTAATTTAAAAAAAAATTAAAATTCTGCATAAGCGGAAAAGTTGTGAAACAGGAAAGTAAACTATTTTTCTTTTGATGTTTTTTTTGTTTTGAACTGCATGAAGTTATAAAGACAGTTGACAGTTGGCTTCAGTGTTTATATAAATTATAATATAGTTACAGCGTCAATTGAAATCACGCAAAATTATTTGTGTTTATGATTAAGTAATTTTTTTTTCGTTTCTTTTTATAAATAATTATCATTCAAAACTTTTTTTGATCCCATTTTCTCCCAGATAATTTTTTTCGTATTTATAATGGTACTAAATTACATTAAGAACTTTTAAGGCCTTGTGGCAGTTTAAGAAATTAAATGCACAACTTTTATATTGCACAATTTGATAATTGAAAAATAGTAAAATCGGGCCAACCTAATATTTAGGCATTAGAAAAGAAAACTTGGTGCATGCATATAAGTAAAATACTTAATACTTATATTAAATATTGTTAAAGCACTAGAATTTTTTTTACCTTTCTCAGATAAACCACTTGGCAATATATTTTTTATGTGTGTTTGTTTATTTGCTCTTAAAGAAATTTACATAGAGTGATTAAGTTAGACATTGATAAGTCCCTTATTCTAAAAGAAATTTATTTTAAAGCAGTTTAAGGAGTTTTATGTATGCCTGATCACGTTCTTTAACTGACTGATGACCCTAGAATAAAATCAACAAAACGTATCGCTAATGTTTATATACTCAAGTATATAGACAAAGGTATCACCTACTCTTATGAACTACTCAATACAATAATGCACCGGAAAGACTTCAATGGACCTTGGCCAATAAGTAGTGAAGGGTCTAATATTTCCGCAAATTATATAGATGGGCGCAAGCAAAACTCCAATAACAATTGAATTATGAAAGGTGCACTTTTACGCACGCTTACTTTTTGCTCGTTCGACAGTGTGAAAATTAAATGCGTGCGAAAAGTAGCAAATATTTTTTCTACAAAAGAAATATTGCAAGATTCCCTTGCTTAAAAATATATTTTATCTAAAACGCGTGTATTTTCCTCACGCGACTGACGCATGCTAGGCTTCGTTCGTTCAACGGCAGTCGCGTGCGGATAACTAGCACTTTTCGCACTAGTTAAGTAAATAACTATTAACGCATGCTGTTAGTGTCTAAAATGTCCCCAAAAACAAATATACATATATTTTAGAAATCGGTGAAACCATACTTTTTAAATAATACTACATATATGTATTATCATGCTTTCTAATCAAAAGAATAATATCCAAATATTATTTGTTTTTCATTTTTTTAAATATATGAATAGGTATACACCATTTAAAAAAAATTTAAATTGACCGTATTTTTTCGAAAAATATTTAACTAGAAAAAAATTTTTAATTGTTATTTTTACGCGACTGGTGATGTGATATTTTCTTTTATTTTTTTTCTTTTGATTCTACTAATTTTGGTACATGTAGATAATTCTATGCTCTTTAAAAATGAATTAGTCAAAAAGACTAATTGTCATAGCGAAAAAGCAGCCACAAATAACTCTCGTCAATAGAAATTTGTAACATTTAGCAGTCAATTTCCATATATAATTATCCCCTGAATCCGAAAATGTCGTCAAAATTTCGTTTTTGGGATATAGTCAATTTTTCATATAATATGGAATTGACTATATTTTAAAAACTGCTTTACTTTCATAATTGTTGACGATATTTTAGGATTCAGGGGACAATTTTACATAAGAATTGGCTATTAAATGTTGGAGATACCATGATATCCTAACCATATATGGTTAACGATGGTATAAGTGAAAAAGCAGCCACTAATAACTATAGTAACTAGAAATATTTGACCAATTCATTTTTAAAGAGTAAACTTTTATGACTTATGATTTTGAATTTGTTTTTTTTTGTATATATACATAAATATTTGTATCCTTACATTATCTTAAGTCTAATTTATTTCTTTTTTAATAAAATAATTTAAATTATTCTTTTGGCATATTGTTTTTTAAATATAAAGTAGGTTATATCCATGTTTTAACCTATGCAGCCAATTTATATTCAGTTACTTAAACAAATATTACATCCTTACAAATCCTAAACATACATTAAATACTACATTTCAAAATAAACCAAATGATTGATATTCTTCGTTAAACCTTTGTACGTCACGTATGTTCAATTTAAATGCTTATTTCAACAAAAAATCTTAAAATAGATTTATAATTTATTTCACAGTTAGGTATATGAAAAATTGCACTTTGTTAAAATCAAATTAATTGTTTATAAAGTACTGCCAAAAACTTAAAAATAGATTTGTTATTGCAATATATATTAAAACTATTTTTAATGAAAATGCACGTTGGTATCTAGTAAGTTTTCAACATAAAATGACCAATTTTAATCCTATTTGTTTATTGGTTGCTACTTTACGCGTAAACTCCCTATACGCTAAGGAAGTATCGCTGGTAGCTCCACCACTCGGCTGTTATCATCGCAACAAAAGTAAAACTTTTAATAATCAGCTGTAAAACGCTTATGTTACAAACGAGTGTTTTTGAAAATAAAGACGGAAAATGTTAAAAAATATCGAAAAAAAAAACGGTGGCTCGATTTGTTGTGGTGTTGGGTGTATTTCGAGAGGAAATCATGGGTTGTTTTTACCGGTTATCCAATAAACAGTGTTAATCTGAATGAAGAAATAAATTGCATACAGTCTCTGTAAATATAAATTATACCTATTAGATACAATAAATACACATTTTAGTAGTGATTAACGTGAAAAGTGTAAACATTTCAATTCAGTAAAAATCGTCAAACAAATAAGTCTTCAAAATTTAAACAACATTTAGCATTATTAAAAGCGTTGATTAAGAAAGTCTCCACTCAACGGTAAAATACCATTATATAATGTATTATATATAATATTATGTTGCCATGAATTCTTAGGTATATTTTGTTTAAAATGCAGTTGTTGGCGTTTTTTAGAGAACTCAAATATAAAAATGGTTGATTTTAAGGCTATAGCTATATATGTGTAAAAATTATTTTTTACTAATTTCTTAGAAATGTCCAAACTTAAATATAAATTATATTAGGTAAAATTATCATTAGTTAATTCTGCACCAACAAATGTACTTACCGAAATAGATACTTTGGCAAAACATAAAAATGCAACAAATTAGTAACATTGCCCCTTAAGCGTATTTTGCTACTTGAATCAGATTATATATAAAAGAGTCTGTTTCAGATGTTACCATACTATTATGTAGGCCTGTAATTATTACTGCTAGCACTTGTCTTAGGAGAATATCCTATAAGTTTTCCAATACTTAAAAAAATTATTTTTCTAATGAATAATGAAATACTATAAAATTGAATGTGCAGGGAATAATAATAAATTAACAAGTTTATAAGGTCGTATAACTTTGAAGCAAATACAGCTGCTCTGTGATTTTCTTCCATCCACAACAGCAACTGTAAAATGCTAACTCGAAAACATGCTTAACTATATTAACTTTTAATGTTAATATATCTTGGGAATTCGATTTTAATTCATTTAGAATATAAACGGTTTGCTCTCTATACGCTAAAGAAGTATCGGGTTTTCGCAAGGCGCGCGCCATCTGGTGGACTTCGGTAGCATTGCGTGAATTATGAATTGTCAACAATACATTTAAAGCACAGATTAAACATAATTTTTAAAAAGGAAAAAATTAAAAAACTTTTTTAGTATACTTGATTTCGATTAATTTTGATTTCGATTAATTATTCCTTATATAATTGATTAAGAAACTCAACGCTTAAATGCTTATATAGTTACGTTAGTGTGTGTATTTTATCTAAGGGATCATGGTGAATTATTGTGTTTTTAATTGTAAATAAAATTCAAGAACTAATTTGTTGCATTTTCATGTTTTGCCTAAGTATCCGTAAGTACATTTGTTGGTGCAGAATTAACTAATGATAACTTTACCTAATATAATTTATATTTAAGTTTGGACATTTTTAAGAAATTAGTAAAAAATTTATGTACTTTTTTCCGGTGTGCCAAGTTGACGATACAGTTTTTAACAATTTACGTAGAAGTTGTAGATAATGGTATAGGCTTATTTGACTTTGACATAAATGTGAAAAGCGAAATATAAAATTATTTCAAACTTGTTTTAGACTATACTTTTTTACGCTTATGAAAATTACTTACAAAAAACAAATAAATAAATAAGAAGTAGGAGAAAGTCAAAGCCGTTTGATAGAATTTAGATTTTATACGACAGGCGACTATGATGATTTTGGAAAAATCTAATTGGTCGAAACTATTCTCAAAATAAAAGGGTGAAAATAAATATTTTGTAACACGTAAAACGTAGGTAATTACTAGGGATGGGATTTTAGTTATTTTACCTTTTTTCAACCGATGTAACTATTTGAAAACCAATAATGCCAAAATGTGTTTTAAAAGATTTTGTTTTATATGAACCTAACTTGTTTTCACCTTTTTTACCTTTTTTGAGGTTTTTGCTTTAAAGTACCTTTTTTATACTTTTGTTACCTATTTTTTTAGATTGTTTTCACCTTTTTTTACCTTTTTTGGAGGTTTTTGCTTTAAACCACCTTTTTATACTTTTGTTACATATTTTTTAATTTGTCAGTTTATTTTCACCTATTTGTTACCTATTATTACGTATTTTTACTTATTTTATTTTTTTGTGTTCTTTTTAAATTTTGCGCCAATATTTTATCCAGGGCGTGCAACTCAACGGTATAGAATTTTTTCTTATGGTCACAGACTGTAACAGTAACTTTCTTTACAGTTACCTTCTTTGTAGTGAGCTTATGTTCTGTCATAGAACTTCTGTGTAGTGAGTGTCACTCAGTGAAACACAGTTTATTGCATAGAAATAGTTTATTGTGGGTATGTTCTGTGTTTGGGTATGCAGCTATCCAAAATTATAAACGAAACGTGAACTTTTAATGTATTTTTTACCTAAAATGCTGTTTTTTTTAACCTAAAATGCTTTTTTTTAGTACCTTTTTAGTTACCTATTTTTCAGTTTTTAGTACCTAAATATCCCATCTCTAGTAATTACACATAAAAAGTGTTATTAGAACGGCCATATTATATAAGCAAATATACATTTTTGTTTTTAAAGTTGTTTCCATAAGTTATATCATCCAAATTATAAAACCTAAATTTCTTAATTTGGTTACAGAAATATTTATATCACTCTTATAGAGCTTATTTGGGGAGTTTATGAAGGTTATCGGTACCTATTATAGTAACACTATAAAACCCAAGTTTTATAACTAGAGATAACAGGAATATTATAGAAACCACTATATAACTTCCTAAAGAACTGCCACCGGCTTTTTAATATTTCTTTCTCCCTCAGGCACATTTAAAATATATATTTTTTCATAGGTACGCTATATTTCTTATTGTCATCTTCTTCATTAACTTGTTTAAACCACGTGAATATTTTAAGAAGTCAAGTATGGCGAAAATATTAATGGTATATAATTCAAATCTAAGATTTTTTACTCAATACGACTTAAAGTGCAAAGTTATTTTTATTTTAAACATGTACACATTACGAAAAACAGCAGGGGACATCAAAATACCAAAACATAAATATTTTTTGTACCTACTATTAAAAAATATATGAAAATATTTTTTTTAAATACATTAATATCTTTCTTTTGCTTACATTAAAGTATTGAATTTTTTACCTTGGTTTGGTCAATTGACAACATTTATTTTATGTATAAAATAATCATGGCGGAAAGAATGTATCAACCTTGAGCCCTCTTATATTGCTCATGGTAATTTTATATAACCTAAGGTAGTAGTTCAGTTTTATAGGACTATGAAAGTTACTTAAAGTGTTATTATATAATTTTGAAACTCTTATTTACATTGTAGTAACTGTCGTTACTACAAGTGATGTTATAAAACTTTTGATAGACAAGTAAAATAGATTTAACTTAATTTCGGGTGGAGACTCCGCCTTGGAGTGCCCATAAAACATTTTATTTACTTTCACTGCTTCTATATCGGATTAAACGGTCCGTTTTCAAGGTATACCTAATTAATATATTAATTTCGATTTACACATGAAAAATTTTTATGCATAACAATTTTAAATACAGATTCCCAAGTTACTCTAATGTTTTATAGATGTCGCTTTATACAAAAACTTAATTTAAATCATGTTTAGATAATAATAAGTATTTGTTGTAGAAAAAGTACTCGCTCGCAAGGTCGCTCGTGCCTAAATTAAATTAGTGTCTAAAATGGCGTGTATCAAACTTGATACATAATATACTATTATCTACTTCTACATTGATGAGCTGTGACTTTAATGCGTTTTAGTCGCGTTAGAAACAGTGGCTTTTAAGCTTTTACGGTCTAAAGTTAGATTTATTATAAATTGGGAAAAAGTGAGGTTAAGTTCGGGTGACAGTTGACAGATGGGAAATTTTGAACAAATAAAATTGGCTTTAAATTCTGTTTTGTGTTCGTCGTAAAAAAAGTATAGTATGCAACTCGTTTATAAAGTTCTCTAGACACTCGTTTTTATTAAACATTCACGCGCAAGCTCTACTCGTGCTTAATTCAAATTCATTTATTTCGAAGCATAGATACAATACATACTCACAAATTAGTATAGTAGTATACCAATATACACATCAATATCCCGGGAAGTACCTAACCATAAATGGTTGTTTTGCATCTTCCCAAGAAATAAAATTAAACTCGTAACTAAAGTAACCTTACCTTGCGTGGTTTGTTATATAATATGCAACCTTCTTACCAAAAATTTATTTAAGATAGTTTAAGAAGAAAGTTTTTGCCAATTAGAGGCTTTGTATATATACAAATATATGTTCGATTCATCTGTTTCGGAGATTAGCCCGGACAAACTTTTAAACATTTTAACACAATTTTATTTATACGCAGTAGCGTAACTAGGGGGGGGCGGGGGGGGCGGTCCGCCCCGGGCGGCACTTCTTGGGGCGGCAAAAATCGTGAGAGAAAATGCGAAAAAAACTGGAAGACAGAATATAAAAATAAAAAAAAATATTTGATAATTAAATATTCTCTTTCGAAATAATATAATTCAAATTCCAATAGATTTGAGATTTATACAATTACTCCCAAAATATTCCAAATCAAATAAAGCTAGCAAAAAATAGTTGTTTTTCTTTACCTAGGTCTAAGAATTTTTGTTTGTTTTTAATTCTTAAAATATTACAATTTAATGTTATATATATGTTATATACAGGGTGTTTCATAATATATGCGCAGGACTTGAAATTTTAGAAAAAAAAATCGTTTTTTTTAGATTATCTCTGGAACCGTTTATCGTACAAAAAACAGCTTTTGTAAGCATTTTCTACTCATAATAAGCTATGTTTTGTGCCAGAAAAAATTTTTTTTTCCTCATAATTGGTGGAGATTTTTAAGGGGTAGCGGGTGTTTTTCTCCTCAACTTCAAAGTACGGTTTTGAGAGGCCCATTCGAACCGCCAATGTTTTCTACAGAAAAAAGGTACTCTTGGTCATAAGCTCTAAAGTTGACCGTTTTCGAGAAAAATCAACTTTTATGTTTAAAAACATGGTCAATTTTTTGAAAAAATTTTTTATTACTAATTAAACAAAATTTATTTTAACGTTAGAAAAAGTAACAAAACCAAATGATAATTGCAAAATAATAAAAAAATAAAAAATGATTTTTTACTCAAATGCTGAAATGTGCGAAATGCGTTACCTTTACGGTTTGGAGAATTAAGCAAAGACAACTTTTAAATCATTTTTTATTTTGCAATTATGGTTTGGTTTTGTTACTTGTCCTAACGTTAATATAAATTTTGTTTAATTAGTAAAAAAAAATATATTTTTTTAAATTGACCATGTTTTTAAACATAAAAGTTGATTTTTCTCGAAAACGGTCAACTTTAGAGCTTATGACCAGGAGTACCTTTTTTGTGTAGAAAACATTGGCGGTTCGAATGGGCCTCTCAAAACTGTACTTTTTTCAGGGGCGTAGAAGTTGAGGAGAAAAACACCCGCTACCCCTTCAAAATCTCCACCAATTATGAGGAAAACAATTTTTTTATAGCACAAAACATAGCTTATTTTGAGTAGAAAATGCTTACAAAGCTGTTTTTTGTACGATAAACGGTTCCGGAGATATTCGAAAAAAACGAATTTTTTTCCAAAATTTCAACACCCTGTATCTCGAAAATTGTGCATTTTATAGCGTAATTTAATAGCGACTTTTTTCATCTTTTTGGATGAGCTATCACATCCTGAAGTCCTGCGCATATATTATGAAACACCCTGTATATAATTATATATTTTTAATTTTGCGTACGGTCCTCAAAACTGACTCCTAACCTAACTTCTCTTCCCCCCCCCAAAAAAAAACATGAGGGCGACAGCCACTGCTGCCCCGGGCGGCACTTTTTCTAGTTACGCCGCTGTTTATACGTATGTATAAAAATACTTTTTTACCATTACTAAACGTAAATTAATAAGCTACATAAATAAAGCAATGAGAAAGTAATTTCCTGATAATTTCGTATTTAATTTAAATTGCAATCAGTGCGAACGCTCTCATTTATTTTAAATTACGAAAGAGAAAAACTATTGTTGCGAACGTTAAACGTTATTATTATTGCATTACATTTGTTGGGACTGTCATTGTGCGTTTTCAGATGTGCTGAGGTTTGTGCAAACTCCCGTTTTTCACACAAAAACAACTATAAAAAGTCCTCTTTCTCTCCTCTTTGCGTGGCAATTTGCATTTTGTAATATAAAGCTCAGATTACCGAGACTGACGTGTGTGGAGGACGGTAATGGGAAAAGGAAGTAACAATTTTGCTAGAGTTAATTGTAGTTTTTCTAACGTTTCCATTACCTACCTCTTTCATTCTACTTAGCACGTAAACAAGAATGGGAGACGTTGGAATTTCAATGAAACATTATGTATCCATGAAATAATTTAGAAATGTATAATTACAATCATAATTAACGAGTGACTTTTATGAAATTAAGTTGTTATACTACCACAGAATGTGTTATCAATTTTTATAGGTAAAATAACATGTTTAAGATATTCCCAAAATAATTTAGATTACTATCCATTCATTAATAGTGTATTTAAAAAATTCACCCAGATCGATTAAGTGCAGTGGTGCAGTGGCGATCTATTTTGGGCTAACAAAAAGAATTTTTTTAGGGTATCATTTTTTTGCATTATAATTTAATAAATAATATTACATATACATAGCTTTTTATATACAGGCAAATTTTAAAATTTGGTCTGGTTTTAGACATTTCAACATCTTTTAAAAGGTTTCTATTTTAAAATAAAGACAAGTCATTTGAAATAATTGTAACGCTAACAATTATTTTTAATTTGCTATTAATATAACCTATGATAATAATACGCAAAGCAGACTCAGGGTCGGTTTATCAATGTCTGGTTAAAGTTGCAGTTAGTTATGTGGCAGATATCTCCATTGTTCTCACAATGATCGATATGGAATTTAACTGTCAGATAGACTAACTGGAACTTAACCAGAGATTGATAAACCGGCCCTCAGTATGCGGCGCAGAGTACAGAACAATATGCGCAGACTGCGCCGCAGACAACGCATAGCGGAAAGGTGCCGGCAGAAACAATTCGTATGAGTTCACGGCCTCGTTGGAACAGGAGGGTATTCAGGAAATTTTAATTTAATAATTCGAAGTATAAACAATTAAATAATATTATTTATTTTCTTGCCTAAATTTTTTTAACATGTGGGAAATATGTTTTTTCTTACGCATGTCGAAACAAACGGGGGCCCCCCTAGCCGGGGGCCTCGTACCATTGATACGGCTGATACCGCGGTAGCTACGCCCCTGATTAAGTGGTTCCCAACTGCTAATAGCAAAATAAATTTTCTCGATTTTTATGTAAGAATGTCATATTCTCGCACGCAAAATCGTTGAAGAATGAAGCTCATTCTTAAACGATTTTTGGTAACATTTAGTTTTTAAGTATTGGTACCCCCAAAATGTCAAACTGTTTAATAACCTCAAATTCATTACTTTTAGGATTATTTATAATAGCTTTGTTTGTTATTCTGCACTAGTGCAACCTGAACTACACTTTTATTGAAAATGAAGCCTTTATTATTGTTTTGTTATATTAAGTTTGCTCCAACAATGCATTTTAATGCAAAATTTTAAGTTTAATGTGAAAAAGTGCAGTTCAGTTGTACTTGTGCAGGATAACAAATATTGACAAATAAATGAGCCAAACTATATTTTATTGGAAATATTATATACTCACAGTACACAAAACACAAAACTACTATAAATTAATCACTAGCACAATTGTTATAAACTTTTATTGTAATGTTCAGTGTTGCTTGTAAAACCTCCTGTGACATTTTTCACTGCTAAAAGTAAACACAATTGTTCAAAAATATCAGAAAACATTAAAAAATAATACAATACTTACACAAAACCTTATTATCCAGTTGACAAATACAGACAGATTATTAATAAATAGTAAATAAAAATAAATCTACCTGTCCATGCAACTGTCATTTTGTGTTGCCAACTGACATTTTGCGAGAAAAATCCCCCAACTAACAACGACCACAAAACAATTAAAAAAAACCTAAATAAAAGTTAAAATCGAGAAAATAGTATAAATCACACGTTGCAGAAGGCTATTCTCGCACTCATTCGTTCGTCCACTCGCTCCTTCGTCGCTCGAGGCCAAATTTCGAATTCGTGCGAGAATATGTGGCCTTCTGCAACTTGTACTTTAATATACTATTTATTTTAGATTGTTTAAAATATCGTTTTATTATTTCTTTTATCTACTCCTACATTGACGAGCTGTGACTTTATGGCCTTTCAGTCACGGGCTGAAGTTAGCAATAGTGGCTTTTGGGCATTTTAGTCACGGACTGAAGTTAGCTTTAAAAGAAATTAGGGAAATATGAGGTTAAATGCATTTAATGTTGAAAGATGTCAAATGTTTAACAAATAAAATTGGCTTTGCATTCTTCTTTGTGTTCGTCGTAGATAAAGTGCAACCCGTTTTATAAACTTGTTTTTATTAATCACTCGCTTACAAGCAGAGTTGGGATTAGTCACTAATATTTTCAATCGATTGACGAATCAAACTAAAAAATTAGTGATTATTTTAGTTATGACTAAATCAATCACGATTAAAAATTTAGTTTTAGTCGCAACTAAAATCAAGTAATCATTAGTTATTTGTTTTAGTTTGATTGAAATTTTTAATTAAAAAAGTATATTCCGTATTTGTAAGCGAGGTTATAAAAAATTTTGAAAACTGTCTTTGTAAAATACAATACGCCTATGCCGTCATAGAACGAATGTTTTCCTACGCTTCCCTCTACGGAGATACGGTCCCATACGGACACCCCTGGAAATCGTTTTTTTTTTGGTGGAATTGAATAATTTTTAAATATATTGTTTACTAGTAAAGTTTTCTTAAAATGGACACTTTTAATTACATTTGGCTTATTTAGTTTGCCAGGGACGGACTAGCTCTAACAGAGCAATACTATTTTTTTAACACCCTGTACTATAAAGGAACAACAATACTATTTTTAGTCAGCTTAAACCTTAAAGTAAAAAAAGGTAATCCTGATCGACAACGATAAAATGTAAAGTACATACGAAAAAAAATGTTTTTGTACAATTTTGTTACAAGTTGTCATATTATTTTTATGTGTTATATCTAAATCCAGGAGATTGCCCACATATTCCGAAACACTCTGTATAGGGCTTTTTTTTGCACACTATGTATAAATGTATAAACCATTTGTATAATTTAATTAATCGTTTACTTTGCGTTTTCCACGACATTACTATTTCAATCAAAATTTTAATCAAGATTAAAAACTAAAACTAATTCAATCGATTATTTCAATCTTTTACATGACTAAAACTAATTCAATCGTCAATCGTTAGTTAAACTAATTTCGTTAGTTTTAGTTTTAAATCGTCAATCAAACTAAATTTTTGCCAACACTGCTTATAAGCTTGTATACAAGCTTCGCTAGTGCCTAATAAAACTCATAACTAAAATGGCGTTTATATAACTTGATATATAACTATTAACAACGGTTTTAAAATAAAAGAGAATATAGTCGATTTTGATTCGCAAACCTGTAAAATATTAACCTATTTTACAGGGTCAGTCTCTCTCAACTAAAGTATGATGTACTGAAGTACACCATACACGTAAACAAAAATATTTGTATTCAATGTTCATTAAATGAATTAAACAAATTTTGTTTAGTACCATTATAAAATATTGTTTTTGTTATCTCTAAAAGGTAATTCAGTAAGCCACAAAAATAAAATAAAATATTTTTTGCAAGAATTGCTAACAAGAGAAGTTTTTCTATTAGTGTAAATCTTTGTAAAACCATTTATCATCATTCCGTTGAAGTAACTGTAGCACTTAATTGCCCTAATAGTTCATCTCAAGTTCAAATTTAAATCTTATTGTTATAAACTTTCTAAATAACTATTAATCATTTAAAAATTCAGCCCTGTCAAAAAATACTTAATTTTAATTGTCCACCATAGTTGACGTACACATAAATGATTATGGAATGAATATTTTAATAATATTTTCTTTTTAATGGCACAACTAGCGAATAGAAGTTGTGCAGGTTGTGGTCAAGAGACAACCACAATTTGCAAATTTTTAGATTCAACAATAAATATTTTAAAACTCTGATGTTTTGGTACTATAGTATATAATATATGCATATTATGCAATCCCAAATTTATAATATATAGGTAGGGACCTTTATTATTATAGCACCAAAGTTTGTCACGAAAATTTAAATTAAGGTTAATTTTTAAAACTTAAGCCTACAATTATAAATTATATCACGTAAGTATTAAATTTTTAAATTTAGTAAAACTACATATTTAAAATGTATACCATAAATTGGAGTCTTAACACGCAACTCATTTCTCGGAAAATTCATCATTTATAAAATTGTTGTTGGTCTACATATTTTTTGTTAAATAACTTAATTTAAGTTTTATTTAAGAATCAATTAATTATAGTAATGGTAGATTGATTCAGAAAATGTAAATTAGATTAATGTATAGAAATAATGCTCCATGAATAAATGTAATATAGGTAATGTTAACATTTCACATGCATAGATCATTATATAAATTACAATTAAATAAATTAAAATTTAAACTTCCATGCATAATTATAATATATTTGTATTTATAAATTATTTTCAAGCTAATAACAATAAATTATGATTAAATAAATATAAAAGTTCCCTATTAACGCGGGATAAGCTTTGTAACTATAAATTAAAAAAGTAAACGCAAATAATTTGAATTAATATTGAACACCTGTCCACAATAATTAAAAACTATAAACAATTATTTTATAAATTAATTATTTTTACCTACAAAGCTGCAAATATGTCAGACGAGCACCTGTATTTGGTATATTTAATTATTAATTATTGATACTTTTATATTTGCATGAAATTATTTATTATTTTTACCAGATATAATATATATATATATATATATATATATAAATAACACCACAAGGTATTTTTTTTTTTATAAAACTCGTTACTCAATCTAAATGTAATACTCGTTCTCTTTAGAATATTTTTTTTTCAATACCTAAGTATCTTCTTACCTCTTGTTTCAAATTGGTATTTTGGCAATAGGCAAAAATTGTATTCAGCATTAACTAAAGATTTATCCGAAAGAAGCAAACATTAAGGGGAAAAAATAGTACTTTTAACAAATTTTGTGAAAAATTAAAAAAAATGGATTTTTTTCATTTGCTATTAAATGTTGTGTCCGCATGATGCCCGCCAAGTAAGAAAGATATAAAACTTGTTTTGTTTACAGACAAAACATAATTCAGTGGCGAAGGTAATTAAATAAATAGTAAAGCATTTTATCTACTCCTACATTGACGAGCTGTCACTTTATGGCGTTTTATTGACGGGCTGAAGTTAACAACAGTGGCTTTTCGACATTTTACGTCACGGGCTGAAGCTTTATTATAAATTGGGAAAAAGTGAGGTTAAATTCGGGTGACAGTTGACAGATGTCAAAATTTTAACAAATAAAATTGGCTTTAAATTCTGTTTTGTGTTCGTCGTAGATAAAGTATAGTATGCAAGTCGTTTATAAACTTCTCTAGACACTCGTTTTTATTAAACACTCGCTCGCAAGCTTCGCTCGTGCTTAATTAAACTCGTAACTAAAATGGCGTTTATAAAACTTGATACATAATATACTATTAAACGTTTTTATAAACCACTGCACCAAAAATCACAACCATAAAATAATAATTATTACTTGCAAATGCTTTAAAGCCGTTGGAGCCGTTCAGTAATATGTCAAGTTGACATATTTTATCATTTTTGACATTGTCAGCAATAATAAACAATACCAATCATTATTTTAAACACACTTATTTTGACAAATGGTGTGTCTAGTGGAGTATTTATAATTTTTATAATATTTATAATTTATAAAAACCTGACGAGCGATTCTGTCGGATTTAGATTCAAGGAAACAAAAACATTTTGAAAGGAAACTTTGGTTTCTTTTTAGAAGATTGGTTGAATTTTGTCCGCTGTATTTTAATATTTCCAAGATTTTAACCTTTCCAAAAGAGTGGCAAAGGATATCAGGCCGCACAGAAAAGCGTTGTGGTCTGATTTCCTTAGCGGATATCGGCCGCACTATTTTTTTAGACCGGGTTAGTATCGTTATTGGGCTTGTCATCGTTAATTTTTCTACATAAATTTAAAAACTTATAAATCATTATAATATTATATAAAAACCAAGAATGGCCTTTTTTGTATACTTTTTTTATACTTATTATACTAGTAACGATCAATATTAGGCGTCTTCGCATAAACAAACTATTAAAACCTTATGTTTTAAATATAATTATATTAAGTTCCCAAATTGTTTTTAATAATTTATCGTCCAGTAAAATACTGCTCGTCGGTATTAGTTGCTCGAGCAGTTGCCAAAAAAATTTTGCAATAATTATTTTTACTGAGTATTATTAATTTAGTTTAAAACATGTATCAATATCTATCACGTCACCCATGCTTTACAACGAAAACGCCGAATATTGGTCCATATTTACTTTTTATAGTGATTCAATGCAGATTAGATAAACTTATAAAAAAAACAAGAATGGCTTTTAACCCTGGTGACGTGCCCTCAATTTGACCGCGGCATAAGTTAAAAACGTTTGACAAGATGTGGTCAAGAATTTAAATAGACTTCGATCCAGAAATTGTAATTACCGTAAACACGGGTGGTTTAAGCTCACTTTCAAACTTAATCTTAAAATTTTTGTGGTTTAAACAATTATAAACATTAAATATTGTATACGAAAATTTGAGCCTAGAGTTGCTTTTTCTTAATAACTATGTTATAATATTACGTAGGGCTGAGTTTCAAAAATAAAAATTAAAAACTGGGTGTGCAAAGTTACACCCTGGTTGCGGGTAACTTTGTCTCACAGTGTATTTTCCATATAAAATTAGTTCAATATTTTATTTTAATTAGACACATTTTAGCAACGACATATAGCGATTGCACGGGGTTACAGATAAAAAAAATAAAAAAATCTTAAATACTTAAATTCGAGCTCGGACTCCACCATGAAGTGCTCATAAAACATTTTCTTTACTTTGAGAAAAACTCTTGTTAATCGATTTTCAACGAAAATATTTCGATTTATAACCTTAATAACACAAAAAAATTTGAAATTTGACGGTACCTAACACAGATTCCCCTATTGTTTTATAGATGGCGCTAAATACAAACATTTGATTTAAATCATTTTAAAATAATAATAAGTTATAAGTTATAAATTTATCGTAGAAAAAGTATAGTATGCAACTCGTTTATAAACTTTTCTAGACACTCATAAATTTAAGCACTCGCTCGCAAGCTCGCTGGTGCCTAAATTAAATTCGTGTCTAAAATGGCGTGTTTGATACATAATATACTATTAAAGTGTAATAAATCCCATTTATTTCTTTAAAACACTGATTTTTCTGTAAAATAAACTCAATGGAATCGCTCAATTGACAGGTTTAGACCAACAAATTATAAATGTTTTAATTTTATCGAGATTTTTCCTAAAAAGGTTAAAGTCACCGGCGGGGTGCAAAGCCACCCGTGTTTACGGTATAGCAAGTAGATAGGTAAGTACGGGATACTAGACTGGAACAAGATTATTCATGAAGAGATTTCGATACTTTCCAAGAATCTCTTACGATAAGCAAAACGAGACGAGACTGGAGGTTGCGAGACGAGACTCCATTTAAGACTTCTTATTTCTTCGGCGAGACGAGACAAGACTTGTTGGTTTCGTGGGCAACCAATAACATCCAAATATCAATTGGGTGCCACCAAGATATCTCGATCTCAAAAAATGGGATCATTGTTCATTGATATTATAAATACTGCAGCCCATACAAAGATATGAATGAACAAAAAAATATTAAATATTTTGTTTTATTCTTCATCCTTAAAAAAATTTGTTTCAAAAAATATATAATTATTTGGTTGTTATGAGGGTTATTAATTTTACTTTATCTTTATATCAAAAGTCACCAATTAATAATGTTTTATAGTTGAAGCTTCGTCTAGCATGTCTCATTTTCAGAATTGATGTTAAAAGCTTCCACCTACCTATAAAGTACATACACTTAAGATGATTGTTCAGCTGAGGTTGAATGTAATTTTTATTGCCCCTACGAAAGGTGCGATAATGGAAATTTAATTAATGCAATTAACAAGCTAAAATGACTGCAAGCATTCAAGTGTAAGTGCTGTTTTATTTATTAAATTACTGTTTTTATTCGTATTAATTACAAATAGTGTAACTGTATACTCTATTAGAAACAAAATATTAGTATGTAAGGACAATATTTTCTTGTAATTTTTAAGGCAAATATAAATTTGCATATGCGTTAAATTTATACATTTGCGTGCCTTAATGGCGGATATGCTTTTTAACACATTAATATTATTATTTTCACTAATTCCATATGGGTGAAAATATTTGAATATATTATTAACGTATTTCTTGAAATATAGCCTTGTTAGACAAAATTGTTTATTTAAATATTATCGTCCACTCTGGTAATGTAACCCGCTAAATATGAAAAGTTACTAGGTGCTGTTTGGGATCATATTACATATGGAAGCAAATAACCGTTACACCAAATACATAAATATGTATAATATTTAGCTAGAGGTAAATATCATAATAGGTCTACTGTTAATAAATACATGTACAAATTATTCTATTTGAGTGAAAATTAAATATTTATTAGTAAGTAAACTTGTGAAAGCAATAATTGCAATTATTAAATTGTTTTTTACATTTAGTACTTATGTTAGTAATTATATTTTTTTTTTATATTTTTGTTTAAATTTTAAATATTTAGGTAATAAATTTCAAAGAAAATCATAACAATTTAAAACGATGTATGTTTTACACCGTAAAGATAATACAATAACATATGTTAAATTTGTCAACAAGCTCTTTTTTGCATCATAAATTGTACCGCACTTAAAAAGTGCAGTGACAGCGTAAAAGGCGACAAAATGTTTATTACGAAATCTTTTGACACCATTAGACATTTTGACATCCCTATGGGAACAAAACAAAAGAACGCCAGTGAGATGAAACAACCAAAACAAAAATAAAGATGCACGTTGCATTGGATAAATCATTGTAGGTATATATTTTAAAAGCACGATTTAGTATGCTTTTTATAAACATTTTATAAAAACAATGGTAATCAATAAAATTATTACAAATTTACCCAAACCATCAAATATTAAAAAACAACAATTTGAAAACAATAATACCTAAAATAACAAAGACCGATAAAGTTTTAAAACAGGAACTATATCCGGTTTTTTGATGTGGTGGATCAGAATCCTTCCTCAGAGTTGCACCATTACTTCAAATTTCTAATCCGTGATTAAAAAAAATGCATTTTTTATAATTAATATTATATTATCTTACAATGTTTTCGTTTCCACAATACTTGTTTCGCCTTCTGAAAGTACCTACTACTTTAAAATTAGTTTATGTAATATCTTTATTCCCATTCGATATACAATACAGTTAGTTGAAATTGGCATATTAGTATGTATTACTATCAATTTCAATTGATTAGCAATAGCCAAGAAATATGATCATTAATTTCAACCACTAGGAGTATCTAAAAAAAATTTAAACAATTTTTAAGAGAAAAAGTGCATATACAATAAATACAAATAATTTTTAACTATTAACTTTTAACTTAAAATTTATGATTTAAAAATTTGCTGGCGTATCAAATCGTTTCTGCATAAGGCCATAAATAAATTTTAAAAACGTTAAAAAAAATATAATAGTTCATAGAACCTAGGATAGGTATGCATAAGCATAATATTATCATATTTATAAATCAAATTAAACTCTTCTTATGAAGCCGTTGGCCGCCAATTTAAAATGTCAATAGAAGAACAATTTGGTGTTATTTATTTTTGTTTCCCTTTGATTACCAAAATAAACTTACATGGCTAAGACATATCAAATATGTTCAATGTTTGTAATGTTTATGTTAAAATCCCAACAATAAAATGAAAAATATTTGAATAAGTGTTAATAGTCGTGTGAAATAAATAAATACGTATGAAATTTCTTAAGCGAAATGTTCACTGCTGCACTTTTCCTATGTAAACAAGACATATTTAAAGAACAAAGTTTGCTTTAAATAGACTTGGTTATCCCTTAATTATTTTAAATGAATGTTTAATAATAATAATAATAATAATTTATTTAGTTGCTAACTGGTATTTATAAAACGTAAATGACTTTAAATACTTTCAGAAAAATCTAATTTGAAACCTGAGTTTCAAAAGCTTTTAATATACTACAGAAAATAATATTAGCAGGTATTAACTATATATATTATAGGACTAGCTAGACTTTAGCTTTTACTTTAAGGTAATATTTAAATATTGTTTATTATTATTTTTATTCATTAACCCTGACTGACTGACTCTGCAGGGCCGCGCAGTTTTCACACCGCATTCCCTATTTTTTTCGTTACACAGATTTTAGGCAAATTTTTTATCATCACCCTTTTAATTTTAACACAAAATGTGTTTACCTTCAATCAAAAACCTCCTAGGTGGACTGGTGGTCAGTGCTGCTGACTACAAACCAAGAGGTCGTGGGTTCGAGTCCCACATTGGTATGGTTATTTATTTGTGTTTGTCCTATTGTGTATTAGTCCTTCGGAGGGGACTTTAAGCCCGCTGTCCGTTCCTACCCCTAACCCGCACAAGCCATTCAGTTGGCTTCTGGGACTTCTTAGGAAGTAAGGGTGGAACTAAAAGAGCACTTTTGTATACTTTTTTTTTGTAAAAATAATTTAGACAAATCGGGTAGTTTTTTACCTCATAGTCAATACATTCAACTACTGTCAGATCTAACCTTACTTTTAATAATTATTTTAAGTTTGATGTATTGTTTAACAAATAAAATTAAGAAAAAATATTGACAAGTGTCTTTTTGTGCTTCACTCAATTGTGGGCCTTCGCTACGGGTTGGTATTTAAACTTTGAACGCAGCCCAAAAAGACTTACTTCTCAGCCTTAAAACATAAAAAACTATTTCATTTATAAAATTAGTTTTATCGTTCAAAAATGCATTTTTGTAAGAAAATACTGAGTATTTTACAAGCAATTTCTTATTTTAAATAACATCCAAAGCTTTTAACGAAACCCCTATCAAAATTCTTTAGTAAAATCTTTAAAATATTTCAATCAATTATTATTATATATTTATTTAACAATGGTACATTATAAACCATGCAAAGAAAGCACATATTATCGCCGAGCATACATTTCACTAGATTGTGGATTAGTATACTAATCTATAGATTGTGTGCGAGGCAATTAATTAGCTTTCGCCGCCGACTTTTATGTACTATTTTTAATTAAATAATTTTTTAAAATTTTGTCACATCATTTTTAGGTTAGGTTGAACTGACATGACATTATAGCTTTTTTTCTGTACGAAGTTTAATAATAATTTGACTTTTGAACTAGTATTAATATGAGGTCTTTTTATAGAGGCTCATTATAAGTGCTCATTCATAATGGACGTAACCATAAGATGTCCGTAAGAAATACGTAAAACGTTAAGTTGAATATTAACAAAACCAGTGTGCTTGTTTATAATGAGTAGCCGTAATTTTTACCTTTTACGTTCGAACATAAGATCTTATGGGTGAACGTAAAGAATACATAAAGACTTTACGGTAAAGTTGAATTGATTCAACTTTACGGGTTTCTTATGTGTGAATTTTAGTTATTTTCATGATTTCACTAGAACATTGTTTATAGCAATCAGGGTGGTAGCCATCCAAACAGATGACAGATGTTTTTCAAGTGTAACTTCTTCTCTTTGCC
This sequence comes from Brassicogethes aeneus, assembly GCA_921294245.1. NCBI lineage: Eukaryota > Metazoa > Arthropoda > Insecta > Coleoptera > Nitidulidae > Brassicogethes > Brassicogethes aeneus. The sequence goes on along the minus strand of OV121132.1, from coordinate 50,469,344 downwards.
AATAAAAGAGAAGTTATTATAACTATATATCCCTCATTACACTAAGGTTATGATAACACTGATAGTTTTAAGACAAAATAATTATACGAAAGCTGTCAATGCTGCAATTTTAGTGAACTTGGACATGCGCGCCTTATTAATAGATATATATAGTATATTATATACATAAGGCATACGTTCATTATAAACACAGCTCATCGTTACGTACAAATTATTGTGAGATTATGTTTACGTTTTATGGACATCTTATGGTTACGTTCAATATGAATGAGCACTTATACTAAAAAAATTATTGCACGCGAAAAAATGATATGTATTTTTATTTTAAATGACTAAAATGTTTGAATTCAAAATGTAAATAATACGATTAAGATTATGAAAATATAACGATTTTTCATTGATTCGGCTTTGAATTGTATTTGAAGCGGTTATTTTCTTTGCAAATTTTTAAAAGGTTAGGGAAACTTTCAGTAGTTTAAATAACTCTTAATGTCTAAGGTGACATGGTCCATGGTATAAGTAAATAGTAACCTGCTAAATTGATATATTTTCTTTAAAAATATTCACTTTTTAAAATAATAGTAATGATAAGCTTTTAGTCCAATAGACACAATAAGTAAAGATAAATATTGTATTGATGTATTTTTGTGTTTTTATTGTGGTATACTCGCAATTAAAAAATATTTTTTGTTTGTTATAATAAAAAATATATTGCATTCTTGAAACAAGAAAAACATCTTCCTTAGCTGAACACATACGAAATTGACTCTGAAAAAAACAAGGATCTGGGCTAGCATCGAACACTAAACGTACCATCCGTGAAGCCATTGAAATAGAAAAACCTCCAAGAAACCTTCACACAAAAGACGATACACAGAGACTACCAACTGCATGGAAACCACCAAAACGCCACGCAGGTTAACGAGATCAATGGAGCCGAACATAACACAGGTAGAGGGTATATAAACAACGATCAGAGGCAACTGAGCTCACTCCACGTCTAACTCGCAGCAAAGCAGCAACAGCGGCCCAGCAGATAAGACCTGAAGATAGTACATGTAGAGATTGTACCGAAACGTCGTCAGACATACGGATCTATTAAGAACCAAAAACCGACTTGAACATGAAGCAGATTTAAAGAAAATGTGCAAATGACACTGAAAAAAAGTTAAATAATTCATTTTCTGAAAGTTACTTAATAAACTGCACTTAGCCCCCACATAAAATTAGCATTAAATGGATTAGTATATTTAAAAAATCCAATTTAACTTTAATTTTAATTTCATGGGTAATAAGATTTTGGCGAACATTGACAATGACTGATGCTGATTATAAATTGTGTTAGTTAATGAATAACTAAATTATCTAATTATGTCCGGCGTTGCAATTTGTTGAATAAGTATAAAATGGCATAATAGAAGGTTGATTTACAATGGCTGGTTACAGTTATGAAGTGAACAAGGCTCGAACGCGCATTCGAGGACTGAAGCACATTAACAGATAATTTTATAGACCACAAAATGTAATAAACTGCAGTTAAAATTAGTAGATTATAATTGCCTCAAATTTTATTTGCAACAAGAAAAAGAACTAATCACTATTTCTAACTAAAATTACAGTTGGATGTGTGGGAATTAAAAACATTTGTCGTATTTCTTGGACCTATGTGTGTGGCGGTAGTCAACAAAAAAGTAAACTCCAGTTGCTATAAATGTGAAAACATGGTATTTGAAAAAACTATTTGAAAATAAAATTTCATATTTCTTAATAACCAAAAATACATATTTGTAAATTTTGTTTTGTAAGGTATTATTAATATACGTCAGGGGCGGACCGTTGACTTTGTGGGCCCTGGGCTAAAAATCTTTGTGGGTCTATCAATAATTATATATGTACAGACAACAAAACGTCAAAAATTAAAAAACAAGAAAAAAATTACACTTAATCTTTATAAAATTAATAAATAAACCATTCTAGCATTTATACAATGTGTCAGGATAGTACAATGCAAGGCCACATATTTCTTGGTTTAAAATATTTCGACTTAACCCAACCCAAATTGCTTTGTTTAGCTGCTAGCTTCATTTATAATATGTAAAAAAGATTATTTTATACTGCAGTATATAAATCGACTATTTTTTTCTATAAAATTTAATAGCCTCATAAGCCTGTTAAAATATCACCCATTAATATTATTGGTTGCTATTTGCGATTTTACATTTAAAGTAAGTAGGTACATGAGATGTTTTTATTTTAGAGTTATTTAACTCGTTAACGGATTAATGGATGATTAGAACTTATAAAACTAAACGCTCCACAATAAAGTTTACGTATTATTTTATGATAAATCTACTCGTTAAAAAAATATTTAAGACAAATTCATAGCAAATTTTATGTTTTTCTTACATTCCCGGAAAAAACCATCAGACTTGTCACAAAATGTTGGAAATGATCATTATGCATATATTTTTTGTAGATCATTTTATAAAATGATATATATATACACACAACACCAAAAGTCTTGGACCCCCCATATAAAAATTTTTTAAATTGTAGTTTATTCTTTTTGCGTATCGCATACAAATGTTTATTTATTTGCAGAATAAAAACGACCATAAACATTCAAACATAAAAAAGTGTTAGGTTTTTATCGATGTTTAAAAGAAATTTGTCAGTTCGACTCAGTTTGCATGCATGTTTAAGAAGCCTCATTTCGTGTTTTTCTTGCTTTAAAATGCCAGGACGTGAAATTTCTGCGTTTAACAGAGCAAGATTAATTGCTCTTTATGAAGCTGGATTTTCCAATCACCATATATCGGCTAGTTTAAATATTCCAAGATCATCTGTTGTGCGAATCATCCATAGATACGAAGAAACTGGAACGGTGGAAGGAATGCCCCGTAGTGGGCGTCCTCGCGTGTCTAATGAAAGGGAGGATAGATATCTGATTCAATTTACTCGCCGAAACCGAAATGCCACGGCCCCAGCCATCAGAGCACATTTTCAAGGTACGTTTCATCGTCTAATTTCGACCTCTACAATTCGCCGAAGACTGCATAGTGCAAATTTACGAGCCAGGAGATGTTTGAGAGTACCTCTTCTATTGCCTCGACACCGTGTTGCCCGCCTCCAGTGGGCGAGAAACCATATGGATTGGCTTTTGGATCAATGGAGATGGGTCCTCTTTACTGACGAAACAAGATTTGGCCTGGTCAGTGATGACAATCGCCAAAGGGTTTGGAGGGAACCAGGACGTCAGCAGCGACTTAACTTTCCCCGTGAAGTTCCTCCCTACCAAGGGGGTACAATAATGTTTTGGGGGGGTATAATGTACAACCGTCGTACTCCATTAATACGCATACAGCAAAATTTGACGAGTCAAATTTATATCGAAAACATTATTAGACCAATTGTTTATCAGTTACGAAACCAAATAGGGTTGAACTTCATCTTTATGGATGATAACGCCAGGCCACACCGAGCCAGAAGGGTTCAGGAGGCACTTCAAGCTGAAGAAATTACCAGATTAGAATGGCCAGCCAATTCGCCAGACATGAATCCTATCGAGCACTTATGGGATTATGTTTCCAGGGCCATTCACAATCGAAACAACCCACCAGGAACTGCGGAAGAATTGGCTGCAGCCGCGGTAGAAGAGTGGAATCGCATACCTCAAGAGGTTATCAATAACTTGATAATTTCTATGCCCAGGCGTGTTGACGCACTAGTAAGAAGTAGAGGAGGACCCACAGACTATTAGTTAGCAGTAATTTTTATGTTTATTCTTAATGACGATTAATTTCTTAATCCATTTTATTTTTGAAATAAACCATTTTTAACATTTTGTTTATTTTTAAGTACCCTTGTACATTTATAATAATTATCTAAACTAAATTTAAATCTACACAAAAGACACTTCAAAACATATATTTTATTTTTTTCAAATATAATTTATTTATAATAAATCCGGGGGGGTCCAAGACTTTTGGTGTTGTATTAGGGTCGACTTTTTCTTTTTCTTCAAATGGTCAGCAAATTCTTTCAGAGGATGTCAAAACAAAGATCTCGTTAAAATTTGAGCTTTTAATTTGAAGATTTAGAGGTCGCGGATCGCAATTTTCTATTTCCCATTTGAATAACATAGGAAATTTTTTTTTTACTTTGAAATTTTATACTTCTCTATCGAATTAACTTATGGCAAGGAACATCTTAGATTTTTATAGTAATTTTAACGCTCTATAAAAAATGTCTCTTATAATTTTTCTATAAATTGAGTTATTCGAGGCCAAAGTTTGATTTCCATCGAATTTTCTCGTTTTTTCAACTTTTAGCATCATGTAGTAAAAAAATCACATATTTATATCTGAAACATAGGAAGTGTTGTAAAAAAAAAACAAAAAAACAAAAAAACGTCACTTTTTTCCAAAGCCTACTACAAAGTTTTAATGAAAATATGAGATGTGTATAATATGCAAAGTAATTTATTTATAAATGCATTTTTCTCGAAAATGGTGCATCTGAGCAATTCAAATCAAGAGTACCTATTTTTCGTAAAAAACTGTAAATTCTCATAATTTCATAAAAAAAATTAAATTATTAACCCAGAAAAAAGTTGGGGCTATTTTTGTAACTTTGCCCCCTTCAAATGTTACGCCTATGATTAAATTTTAACAGTTTTGATCATAGATCTAGATTCAGCATGTCAAAATTACCAAAGTACCAAAAATTCATTTGTTCATGTTCAACCCTCTAGGAATAGTTTAAAAAAAAGTATCCTCTTAGGCTCCTATTCAGGGGGCCGTAGCTCCTTTAGGGAGCATTTTTTGATACATGTTTATTAAACAAAAAAAGTGTTATTTTTATACGAATAATGCACTGTTTAAGTTTGGCCCCCTGATTTCGGGACACCCGTATAATGATAATTGTACCATAAATGTTAAAAAAACGCGAAAATTCGATGGAAATCAAACTTTGGCCTCGAATAACTCTGGAAGGAATCAATTTATAGAAAAATGATAGGAGACCTTTTTTGTAGAGCGTTAAATTTACTATGAAAATCTAAGATGATCCTTGACATAAGTTGATTTGATTCAGACGTATAAAATTTCAAAGTTAAAAAAAAAAAATTCCCATGTTATTTAAATGGGAAATAGAAAATTGCGATCCGCGACCTCTAAATCTTCAAATTAAAAGCTCAAATTTTGACGAGGTCTTTATGTTGACATCCTCTGAAAGAATTTGCCGACTATTTGAAGAAAAACAAAAAGTCGATTTTTTTGAAACACACTAATATATATATATATATATATATATATTCCATAAAAATATGTCATTATTTTTTAAATGGTTTAACCAGTACAGTACAGTACCAGTACAGTATAAATACAAATATTTTTTGCAATAAAATTGATATATTTTTTTAATCAATTAGTATTTAAACAGAAATATTAATTTGGTTAAAAAAATTAAAAAATTACACAATTTTTTGGAAAATAAAATAATCTAACAAAGTCCTATATTGTTTTCTTATTAGTCTGATAATTTTAGCATTTAAGAAAAACTTTAAATTTATCATAAATGTAGTTTTAAGATTAATTAATTTGAATAAGTATATTTATTAAGAGACCTTTTTGTTGAGCGTTTACTTTAAATGATCTACAAGAATAATATTTTTAAAATATGTTGTTTTCATTTAAGTTCATTAATTCGTTAAAAAGATATATAATTTTAAAGTTAATTTTTTTCCATGCTATTTAAATCAAAAATAGAAAATCGCGAAGACGGGCCACTTAATTTGGCTTTTAATTTACTCTATGAAATATCATTCAAGTTTAGAATAATTATGAATTTATCAGTTGTTTAAATTATTCATAAATTAATTAAATAATTATACCTAGAAATTGATCACGAAGTATAATAATATAAATATTTATATTTTATAAACAATTATTTATTAGGCAAGTATGTTGCAAGGCATTCCATTATATCATGGTATGCACACTCCCACTAAAATCACTGCTGCTGTAAAATATTCCCTGCACACTTGTTTTGCCGGACCTAGAGATGCATTTTGTTGAATGAATGGCGCCTGCTGCCATTATCTATAGACACATAAAGATGTGGCATCTGAAAGTGGCGCCAATTTTTGGCAAAAATACCACTGGAATTTCAAATGCCTTCTTTTGAAATTGAATCTTGCGTACATGATTGATATCAAATAGAAACAACAAGAATAAATGTTTTATTTTATTGGAATTGAAAATTTTGCAACCAAAATAATATGTGACTGCTTACTACCAATATATGCATTATATTTTAAGCACCTTAATGCTAAAAATGTAGGTGGGTACCAGAGCTGGCCAAGTACTGAGTACTTTTACTCAAATTTCAATTACTAGTAAAAAAGTAGGTACGAGTATTTTTTATTTGAAATACTTATTACTCGTACTTACCTACAAACCAAATTCAATACTACTACTTCTATATATAAATATATATATATATATATATATATATATATATATATATATATATATATATATATATATATATATATATATATATATATATATATATATATATATATATATATATATATATATATATATATATATATATATATATATATATATATATATATATATATATATATATATATATATATATATATATATATATATATATATATATATATATATATATAGTATTTCCGTTTATTATATCGATGACTTTTTGCCAAAATAGCGTAAACATCAAAACATTTTGTTTGGAAGTCTCTTTTAAATTATATAATATCATTGACTAAGGACTTCTTCACTGAACGATAATATATAGTATAATATAAAACATTATAGCCTATAGGTTTTATAACAAGTATATACAGTGTGACTTATTTGTTTGCGACTCATCCCTGTAAAATCTTTATTTATAGTGCGATTTTAACCAGATTTGTTTTGAAGTTTAGATCTGGATAAACTATTTTTGGAGCAAAAAACGCCATATTTGTACAAAATACACGGCCTACTATGTCACTTTTTAAGAGTAAATTTTTAAGAATTTAAATTAGCGATTTTTTTAAACAAAATCTAAGCACGGCACTGGATTCACCATTCCTCAAAACGACCCTTTACCAAATTTGATTGAAAAATTTTAAGAAGAAAAATGCACAATAATAACTTCAAAAATTTATACTGTAAAGTAATCCATGAAAAAACATTGAAATAAAATTAAACTTATAGTAATAGTACCATGTTACTATTAGCTTAATTTTATTTCAATGTTTTTTTCATGGATAACTTGACAGACTAAATTTTTTTAGTTATTATTGTGCATTTTTCTACTTAAAATTTTTCAATAAAATTTAGTATAGGGTCGTTTTGAGTGGTGGTGAATACAGTGCCATGCCTAGATTTTGTTTGAAAAAATCGCTAATATGAATTCTTAAAAATTTACTCTTAAAAACTGACACAGTAGGCCTTGTATTTTGTAAAAATATGGCGTTTTTTGCTCCAAAAATACAGTTTATCAAGATCTACACTTTAAAACAAATCCGGTTAAAATTGCACAATAAATAAAGATTTTACAGGGGTGAGTCCTAAACAAATGGGTCACACTGTAGGTAAAATTATGAACTATTAAGAATTGTTATTTTTATTTATTATTATATGTACAGGGTGATCCCCTATAATGTCGCCCCTCTATAATTTTTTTATTTTAAGTGATTTTAAGTGTGGTTATGTAGGTACTAAAAAATACTTTTTTTCTACGTATAAAAAAATTGTAAAATTGATCAGTATACAGGAAAAAACTAAAAGTTTATTTTTTCTCAATGGATCCCCAGATGGATTTTTTTTGATTCCTTGTAAAATTCAACCGTTTCTGAAATATTTAAATTATTTTTAAGATAATAAGTTAAAATAGTTTGTCTTTCTCGGTTTGAGTACGCCATTTTTACTTACTTAACAAGACATATTGACATAATGTCACTATAGTTATTTATTTTCAATAAACACTTTGTTATTCTAAGGCTTCTTGATTTGTACAAAAATATTTGATGATAACGTTTCAAATGCGAATATTTCAGAAAAGGTTAAAATATTAGGTATATGGTATGTTATATGATTTATGCTTAGAATTTTATAAGGAATCGAAAAATAAATTTATATATAGGGTGATCCATTGAGAAAAAATAAACTTTTTGTTTTTTCCTGTATACTGATCAATTTCCCAATTTTTCTTATAAGTGGAAAAAAAGTATTTTTTTAGTACCTACATAACCACACTTTTAATTATTTTGGGACACTTAAAACAAAAAAGTTAAAGGGGGGCGACATTATAGGGGATCACCCTGTAGCTAATGTATAAATTAAATAATATTATAAATTTCCATTTGTATTTTTATAGCTCAGGACCAAAGTATGTATAATGTATAAAGAATAATCAATTGTATTAACTAACATTTTTTATTTTAATTTTTTTAAAAGTAGGTACTCGTACTCTTTACTCGTGTTTTCACGATTACTACTCGTAACCTTAACGTTTCTTTACAAATGTACTTACGAGTAAAATACTTACAAGTAAATATTTTAAGTTATTGTACTAAAAATTTTACGAATACTTTTTTTAGTACTCGTGCCCAGCTCTGGTAGGTACTAATAAAACTATGCTTGCTTTGTGGACATTTCCATTTTAATCATAAAAATAGTAAATATTCACAGAAATTCCAAATATCTTCAAATTTTGAAAACTAAGAAGTTCTAATGTGGATTTTATAAAAAAATATCCAAGTTTCTAGAAAAGTCAAAGTTTGATATTTTTTTTAAGTTGTTAATGTTACCTTTCAATGAAACTCTTAAACGCCCTTTTCGAAATGTTTTTACTATTATACTCATTGCAAAATATTAAAATATTCAAATTAATAAATTTACTTTTAAATCAAATGGATTAAAAGTATACAATTATTTATTTACCAGCTATTACTTAAGTGGAAAAGCCTAGAGTTAGATCATTAGACGGTCTTATGATTCAAGAACTAGATTGCTCTAAAGTTTAGAGTGAAAATAGAAAAAAACATACAACAACGATGCTCTAGTAGGTATAAAATATGATAATAAATATTAATAAACATTTAAATAGCCAAAGTGAATATAATTTAATATTCAACAAACGAATACGCACAAGTTAAGGTATTAAGATAAATAATTAAACAAAATCTAATGCTAAAAATGATAAAATAAATAAACGTAAAACAATTTTTTTTAAACGAGCTTTTATTTATAAAATATTGAACTAAAAAGCATAAAAATATTATTTAATGTATGAAGTAAACTAGTAAAGCTACAGACGAACCAAAAAAATTAAATTAGAATCTTCAAAGTTTGAGCTTTTAAGAAAATATTCAAATTTAATTTAAATTTTATTTTTTTTTCTTTGGCTTTACTTTTTATCTTTATACTTGTATAGTGCACTAAATATTAAGCTCAATAGTTTATAAATAAAAGCTTGTAAAGATGTTTTACATTTATTTTTGTTAAAAAATTGCATCATTTATTAAAATAAAAACTATGTATATAATATCATTTGCAAAATCCACATTTACCTGATTATATTATAAATATTACTGAATTACAATTTTACCTACCGGAAATGCAATATTAAAAATTGAAACTACCTTTAATATTCAGAAAACTTCCTTACGTTTGCTGTTAGCTTGTTATTCGCTTACATAAACATTATTTTTTACCTATTTTATTCTATATTAGTTTATTAATCATCCTATATAGAGGATACTAGCACTAGCGTGCCGTGGGTCTAAGGGCGGAGGGGGCGAACTTTCTTAAAAACAGCATTTTTTATTAGACACAAAATTGTCAACTAATAAGGGCGCCAAATGCGGTCTGTGCAGAAGGGCACCGCCCCCCTGGCCCCCTATACGGTACGCTACTGGATACTAGGCCTGGTGTAATTTCATTCTAACTAATCAAAATGAAACCAAAGCCAAATTCAAATTAAAAAAAAATATTTTGATTTAAATAAATTAATGTATTGCATGTACATTTTCTTATATTAGCGTGTTAAATAAAAAATAATTTAATTATAGTTCACAAATATTTTCTTGTAACCAATTTCAACACATTTTAATACAGCAATAATTACTAAGATAAGATTATCATCTAGAGTAATTATAAACTTTTGCATGCATTTCATATAAGCAAGTTTACTACATTATCAGTGTATTGAAAATATGTACTCCATAATTATATCCGTGAGTCTTAACCTATTAGTTTTAATTAATGAATACCCAATATTGGCAAAAAATGAGTTTTTATTACTCCAATATATACATTTATATATTGCATATGCGATATTTAATCGAACATATTGATAGGGCACCCCCGAGTGCATCCCTAAAATGTATGTCCTTCGATAAAATTCAAGAAAAATGTTTAAATCTATACCCACAATCGCCAATACAATTGTTTAAATTAGTAGCTTTTAAAATCCCGTCATTCTAAACGTAAGTATAAAGCGAGTGTATGGGCATTAAATACGCCAAAAATCAAAGGAAGCTCAAGCTTATACCTGTTAACTATTCATAAATAAGGTAGTAAGGTTTCTTCCATAAATCCATTCATATATAGGCAATTTTTTATTAAAGCTGAAAGGTAAGCTAAAGGTCTACAATAGCACAATGGAGTCCTATTTTTAAATAGCACTGAAACGTCAATGTAAATCGAAATTGTACGTGATTTTAAAGCAAAATTTTACAAAGTTATACAGACGTTCTAGTTTATCATGTATTACATTTTACTTACTTAACCCCAGATCGTTGACAGGGCCGTGGCTACGGGTGGGCCTGGGTGGTCACTTGCCCACCATTAAAACAGCACTGCCCACCCAGTTTAGGTTAGATTGATGAAAATTTCTACTATTATCAAGGTTTTTCTGCCATGAATTCCTTATCTGTACTTTTCTATTTTCAGAAGAAACGAAAATGAATAAATAGAATTTGACTATTTTTTTATGATAGGTACTCAGTGGAGCAAGACCTTTTAATTGAGCATTGCCTATTAACATTTTATCTTTTATGAGGTAAAGTGCCCACAAAAAAAGTTTGGCCTACCCTGTGCCCACCCAAAAAGGTTCACCTAGCAACACCACTGATCGGTGATAGTTTAGTGATCGGTAAACTGAGAAATAAGGGACCCTTAAGGCGAGTCTACAATTGTCGCAGGTCGCAGAACATAAGCTTGCGCAAAGCACCCAGCTGACAAAAGAGCCTTGCTCCATCGCCACGTCGCGTCGCGGGGTGCTTTGCGCAAGCTTATGTTTTGCGATCGGACCCCTGCGACAATTGTAAACCCGGCTTTCAAGGAACATACTCAGATGGCATGTATTATAAATATATATATTATATATATTATATATATATATCTATATATATATATATATATATATATGTGTGTTTAATAAATATCTTGATAATTTTGTGTGTATTTAATGGTTTTATAAAGTGTTCAAAGATGCATAAAATATGGGGAAATAGCAAAAGTAATCCAGATAAATTTTCTAATTTTTTTGACCAGGTATAAGTATTGGTATTTTTTATTATAATTGTGTTAATTAATGCAAATGCTACAGCTGCGGCTTGACAGGTAGTCCATTTAATTCATGGGAATAATCGGCACAAACCTATAGGTTATAACTGACTCAAAAACACATACGCAATCCATCCTAGAGCAATGTTTACAATGTAAACTTTACATAGAAAATTCCTTAAAAGTATTGCGAACGAGTGCTCGAATTGTTCTAAAATTTATTTTAATCGATTCAGCATGTAGTTTCTATAGAATACATCTAGCAACACATTTCTAGCGCATGATAACAGAAAATATAATATAATATAATAACACCAAACTATTTATATATTTTAACTTAAAAGATTACAATATTAAAATGTAAAATATTTGATAAAATTTTGAAATATAAAGAGTATTTAAAAAAAGAAATAATGGTTAACGTTTTTAAAGCTCCTTTTGGTTGCTAAAAGGAACAGTTAATTAAGATTAATAACGATTCACTAATTTAATGAAAAAGTGATTATACATAAATGTAGTTTGATTTTTGTATATACTGTTAAGTTCAATTTAAAAAACAAATACATACTATACAACCTTAATTTTAACTAGTAAATTGGACTAACCAAATCTAAACTGCTTTAAGTTAAATAAATGTACACATATATACCTTAAAAGTCAACTATACATTTAGGAACTCATTTCGTTCTAAATCTGGTATGTGTATTAAATTTTCTGTCAAATAAAACCAGATTAAAATTGTTTTTTTCAGTACGTAGGCAGAAGTTATTACCTATTACAATTTTCAAAGAACGGACGCGTTTGGTGTTGTTAAATTATTGCTGGTATTATATGTTATGGCAACATTTGCATTTGTTACCGTAAAGTTAATTATATATAAAAAAACAGATTTGTAACTATAGTTACAAACATGTTTTAGTATCAAGTTTAATAAATATTGCAATCGCAAAATATCATAAAATCTGTAAGTCACAATTTGTTACTGAATACTCGTTTCTTTGATAAATATCTGTCCAGAAGTAAATTTTAATGACTCGTTGCTATTCCAATAAATTTGGTTTATGTCTTTTTGGAAAACCGATAGGTATGCATTAAGTTAAAATGTAATAAATTATGTAGGAATTCAGTGGCGCAGGCCCGTGCGCACGGGGGGTTTTGGGTATTCAACCCCCAGGAGGGGTTTTAAACTACATTTTTTTTCTTTAAACTATTAAAAAATAACCTATTAATAGATATTTTATGAAATTTGATTAACCCCCTCCATCCTGGGCACGGCCCTGCAGTGGCGTAACTATTATTTTGGACCCCCCTTCAAAAACGTAATTTACCTAGGTATATTCAAAATTTAAATCTACTTAACTTACATTCAAAATGTATTAAAAAAATTGATATTATATAAAGGTTTTTATTAGTTGTTTGTACCGCTTCCAATTTAAATCATAATGAGTAAAATAGGGGTTGATTTCTGAATATAATCCAAATTGTTTTTGTTGTATGATAGCTCTAACTCTAACACTAATCGGTTGTATTTTAAATAATTATCCGATTTATTATTTTATTTATATTTTTTACTTTAATGGGTTTCAATTTGTCATTCTAGCTGTCTGTTATTGATAAATTGGATATACCGTCATAAATTCAATTATTGGTTCTGGTTCGATAAATATTGGTTTATGTCGATACAGAAAACATGTCTATATGTAGATACCTTAATTAAATCCCCTATAAATCTTACCTTTGCACTCGTTGGCATCCTTGGCAGTAGCTCTGCCCCAGGGTCTGTCGAAATGGAACGGTTTGCATCTTTCGCAGTCTCTTCCCGCCGTGTTGTGCTTACATTCGCAAGTTAGTTTGCCGTCGCGATCAGCGACGCAATGGCTGGCATGTCCATTGCACTTGCATCGCCCACCTACAGCGAAGTCCGCAACTGCATATTGATGCGTCACTTGGTGATAGGCATTCATGATGCCGTTGGTGCTCATCTCAGAATTTACGACCGATACCTTCGGATTGCCTTTTTCGTCATTCTCCACAGCCATTTCGTTTACGAGTTGTACGGAAGGTTCTCGAGTTTGATTATCTTCGTCCAAATGTTTGCTGTGAAAATGCTCGTCTACGAGAATCGAGTCTAAATTATCGGAAACGTCTTCTATTGGCATATGTAGCCGATTAAAAACTACTTTTATGTCTGTGGCAGTTACCCAGTCTTGTAAAACCGCTGACGTATCAAAGTCTAAGGCACTTGGCCTTCCTTCCAAAGTACTAAAAGCGATTCTGGAAGATTGCCCAAAACCCAAGTTTTCTCCACCTGTATACCTATGAGCATCGGTACATCGAGCTTCTTGCTCATTAGTTTTGGTAATCGTAGCTCTATTAGGTCTACCGTAAACTCTTCTGCATTGGCTCGAGTAGAACTGGAATGGCTGCCAAGTCTTTCCGTAATCCATACTTTTAAATATGGCTATGGAATCAGGTTTTGGAGTATAGGGGCAAAATTGTAGACTGACATAGGTTAATTCATATTTTTTTCCCAAAGTAAGAACCAAAGTAACATTATCCGGTGGAGCATTCATTGATGTAACGGGTGGTAAAGGTTCAGATCTCCAACAAGTCACATTATTAGGGTTATTTAAATCAGTTAGGTGGTTTGCGGGAAATCGATATTTTGGTTGTCTATCATCACATATATGACATTGTGGAGTCGCACCAGGTTCTGGTGCTTCGCAATATTGCATTTGCGAATGCAACCCACAGGTAGACGAGGCCTTAACAGGCACTCCAAAGGCTGCGTTTTCAAAATCCGGCATACAGCGACGAGGACGATCCTCATTATAGCACGGATCCACGGGAGTCTGCTGATTCTCGAACATCTTTAGAAAGTTTTCATTCACTGTCAACACTGAAGTAATAAAACACATAACAAGTACCAACAACATATTTGTCAGTATTAATCCCATGATTGCAATTATGACAAGTACACCTGTTGCGTGGATTTTAATAAGCTGTCATACTTATAAATCACTCACAATCAATGAAATGTTGCATCACAAGCAATAACTACAAGAAACACAGAGAAAACGAAACACTGAAGCCAGAGAAAAGTCGCAGCCGAAGAAGAAGCGGTAGCCGAGGTGAAACGCAAAGCTCTGAAACGAGCAGGTTTACAAAGAACACGCGTGATATTGTGAGAGCCGGGCGAGAAGAGGCAGATCAGTCTCGTTCAGCGGTTGTTGAATAACTGGCGGTCGGCAGTCTGAGCGACTCGAGAGTTGCACCGCCCTGCCAAAGGGGCGCACATACCACCAGCAACATCTACCAGTCAGATCTAAGTGTTGTAAGAGTACCTGATAATTGATGATTAAGATAATTATAGCGAATTAGTATGTCGACTTTGATTATCGCATGGAGTAATCGTTATTTATCCTGAATATTTAAGTTTGTATAATGGGTTTTTAGGATAGCAAATTTCTTTTAAATATTGAACTATGTATTATTTTGTATTAAATTAAAAAGATAAAATTCTTAAAATGTTTAAAAAATATAATACATGCAATATTAAATTCTGAGCAATCTCAAACATGATCGGTGAATGCAAAATTTGCAAATTGCAAATCCAAAATTTGTACATTACCATTTGTATAATTATGAATCTAATTATAAAAATAAAAATAACATGCCGTTTCTTATATTGAATTCCAAGCAAAAAATGCAAAATAGTTTTTCCAGATTGGCCTTTGTTTTGGAAATAGACTTATAATTTTTGTCCATATATGGAATTAATAGTAAGTCATAACAAATAACAAGCTGTAAGTTAAAGTAATGTTTTTTGTGTGTGACAGTTACAGTCAGGCCCGTAGCCAGCCGTAGGGCCCGACGGGCCCGGGCCCCCTCCGAAATTCGGTGAACCCTAAAATTTTCCTAAATATGTGAATTATGTTTTAAAAATATGTCTATCGATTACAAGCCATATTTTTCATGACAACTTCACGCTTTACTGGTATTTATCCATCAACCATTTCCGCCCCCCCTAGCACCCAAAAAATTATTACTACGTTTTGGGCCCCCCCAAACCAAATTTCTGGCTACGGGTCTGGTTACAGTGATTAAGTAAAGTTTCACAAGGCCTACTAATAGTTTTTAGTAAAACTAAAAAGTATGTCTTTTAAAAGTTTAAACCTCGATATTTTCAAAATAAAGGCCGATCGTAAAAAAATGTATTTTGAATTTTTTGCTTGGAATTAAATCTCGAGCAGAAGTTTTCATTTTTCGCTTTCCATTATTATCTTAAATTATTGCTACCTCATAGGTATGGATAAAACAAACTCTTATATAGTTGTGACTGAGTAACTCGATTGTTTCGAACAGACACCCTTAAGAATATTTAAATAGTTGAAATATTATCATAACAAATGAATACTAGAGGGAAAAATATCTAAGTCACGTTTGATAAATTCCGAGACAAATTTTAAGAAAACGAAACACACGAGAAAAAGATTATAATAATAAGTAGTAATATTAATAATTTTATTATTACTAATAATTTTTATACAATTTAAATAAATATTCCGATGAAGTTTTTATGTATAAGTATTATTGCGTTATTACCCTGTAGTCTTCAAATACATTTAACAAAATTTAGCAGTTTTTTTTAAAAGTATATTTCGAGTTATAAGTTAAAAAATTATTTATATTTAAAGGGTAAAATTTAAAAAAAAAAGTTAAAATGTATTAATAACTGTCAGAAGATACCTTGTGTAAACGGTTTCCATCCAACAACTGTTTTTGGGGGGCTATCGCGTGGTATGCGTTAGTGCGCAATTTTCTGGACCCTCTAAACACACTAAACCATAACATAGTAATTTACATACAAATATATAAAAAAGTAATCTGGTGGCTCTCGATAGCATTATTGAAATACAAGGTTTGTCAACAATATATTTAAAACATACGAACTGCACATCAATTTTAATATTTCAAGTGTACAGCTTAACCTCCCACGTTATTTGTGTTTCGAGTTGCAAGTAAAAAGTTAATAACTTTGCTTGGTTTATGTACTCGATTTTGATTTAATTTTCTTTACTTATATGTTTTAATACTTTAACAGAAGATTATACGTACAAAAATAAGAAAAAAATCCTATAAACATAGGTCGAGAAATGCTTCTTAAGGGAGCTACAGCCCCCGAAAGAGGAGCCCCTGAAGATGGTTTTTATTTAATATCTACAATACCGTTAAAGATAGAAACGTGAAATTTTGGGAATTGATCAAACTTTTTATGGTCAATAAGATAATAATAATTTCAAATTTTCCTTGAGTTGTGGGTCCGATAGATAGGGAGTAAGGGTAAAACTACCTACCCTAACTTTTTTGTACTTACAAGACCCGGCTGAGTAATATCATTTTATTTTGGAGGTTTACACAAAAAAGGTCCTCTTGTTGAACTTTGATAATATTTACCATTTTTGCTTAAAATCAATTTGAATATTACCTTACATGGCTTAAAAATTCAGAATAAAATCACAACTAGAGAAAAATATTCAGCTTGGGCCATGGAGCACCGCTGCCGGTTTAGGAAAAAATATTTAAGACTGGTGATATTTCACAGAAAAAAATAATTACATATTATCAATGTATGCCAAACATTGACCAATATTTTATTATATTAATTTAGTTATACATAAATAAAATGTATAAATACATTAATAGAATGTTTAAATTTTATAAGCTCATGACCACACACATTGATATTATGTATAGCAAACATTAATATAATGTACAATTTTACATAATATCAATGTATTAATACATTAAATTCATGTAAAAATACATTTAACTAAAGTATATATACATTAACTTTAGCCAAATCATTAAAAAAAACGTACATTATATTAATGTATAAATACATTAACCAATGTTTCAGGTTTATTAATTGATGTTTTTAATACATTATATTAATCAAGGTAGATTGTTCATTATTCAATAAATTAATACATTGTATTGATGTGCAAAGTTATAAACGCCTATAGGCGTATACTGTATACAGAGTATTAATTATTTAGCTTCCCGCTTTACAGTGCAAGGACGTATTTGCTTCTGTTCCAGAGCCCACACCCTAAGAAAAAATTTAAATTATTATTCTTTTGTGTTTGTGAGTCGAATCAGGTGCTTATTGTGAAACTAAAAAGCAGATAAATGGAAAACAAAAGGGTAAGAAATATTACTTATTAATGTAAAAAAGTATAATATATGAAAATAACACTTAACGTTAAATGAGTCGCTGATATGTGTACTACACATTGTGTAGGTACCTACCTATTACAATTATTGTCAAGTATTGACTACAACCATTGTTTTTAGAGGTTGGGTTGGTAGGTACCACTAAAAACAAAAAACTAAAATTAGCGTTTCCTACACATAACAGAAATTCAATTTTTATACAATATAAGCATAATAAAAACGGCTCTAACACAGCTAGTCACTATTATTATAATGGAGTATTAGCTGTGAATCTAACCTTATTTTAACTCAACTTCTTATCCATTAGATACAAACTCTACACACAGAATATAATTTTTAATTATTACTTTTTATTTTTACAATTGGGATACACACTTTTTATCGAAATTAACTTAGATGCTTGTGAAATAATATTATGTTGCTATTGTTTCAGATGCACGAGATGCAACAATTTTTCTGGTAATCCATGGCAATCCAACTGGCAAAATAGTCAAAAAAGATAACACAGAAAAAAACGTGACAACTAAATTTACGATAAAGGATTCACAAGACGCATTTCTGTACCTCTCACCCACTTTAGAGGAGTTCGAGAAACATCTTGATCATTAAAAAAAAAGCAAGTCAATGCAGCCGTTTATTTTTTGGATAGGAAATGATGAGGTAAACATTAAAGAAATTTATCTTTATTTTGATGGTGATTTAAAACGACAAAAATTTTTGGTAAAGTTCATTTATTAAAAGAGTTAGTATTAAAAAAATTAATAAAAAATCTAATATTTATAAAAATGTGTCTTTTTCCTCCTCCAAAAACACCCTATACAGTGCGTTCCACAAAAGATTGGCGGTCTTAGGAATGTGATGCAATTCTTCATTTCTGTATAACGGCCAACTCTTTATTGATATCGGGATAGGGTTTATTGCATACGTTTGCCTGCAACGGCTGCAAATATATGCAAAACCCTAGCATTATAATTATAATTAAAAGTTAGCCGTCATATAGAAATTAAGGATTGCATCACATTCCTAAGACTTCCAATCTTTCGTAGAACGCACAGTCAATTTTAACAATATATAGTTATTATATCAATGTACATGGTACTAATGTACCATGTACATTGATATAATTATCAATGTACAGGGTGCATTATATCAATGTACAGGGTACATTATATCAATGTACAGGGTACATTATATCAATGTACAGGGTGCATTATATCAATGTACAGGGTACATTATATCAATGAATAAGGTACATACTATAAATGTATGACATACATTGACCAATGTATACTGTTACATTATATCAATGTACTCTTCATTGTTCAATGTAATTCGTCATGCATTAATGTAACATTTACATTATAATAATGTATTTGTGCATCGGCTCTATTTTAATGTGCGCATACATTGTCACAATATTAAAATACATTAATATTATGTACTTTTTTTTCTGTGTTTATGCAATGAAACTTAAAGTTTGGTCAATTCTTAAAAAATTTTTTTATCTTGAACGGTTTTGGAGATATTAAATAAAAACCATCATTAGGGTCTCCTGTTTCGGGGGCTGTAGCTCCCTTAAAATATAATAAAATATCTTTACTTAATTATAATTCTTTTTATTGCATGTAATTTTTTAGAAGCTCCCCACAGCTAGGGATATAAGTATTTTTTTTCTTGAACCAGTATATACTAACTACTAATACTGATTATACATTTTTTGGTAAGGCTTCTTGGCCCTGGAGGTCTTTTGCAGCCAAAGACCTCGTCATATTTTTTATTTAATCAGTCATCTGTAACCCAGAGCCCAGAGCTTTTTGGTTCTAGACACCCCATATAACTGAGGGTCCCGGTGAACTGCACCGACTGCCCTAACTTAGTTAAGGTTCTGTAAATAGGTATCATAAAACTTAGTCTATAACCAGTGGCAAAGATAGGGGGGATCAATGGGATCCCTTCATAAGTCCACGAGAATTATGATGAATTAAAAAATAGGTTTTCATATATCTTTAGTTATGCATACCTACATGAAATTTTTTAAATCAAAGAAACATTGTAGAAATTCAATAAGGACTTTAAATATATACTTATTTTTTAAATTTAAATATCTATATAAACAGATATGCCCTAGTCTAGCCTCTAGATGTAATTTCAGCCGCGGGCCTTTTATGATTTTTTCTATGATTTTATTTGGCCGATTGGATTTTTATAGTTTTACTTTAATCATAGATAAAATAAATTGAACTGAATACCTGTTACATTGTTTATTACGTGAGTAGTTGATACGCACTGCTCTGGCTCCGAGAACTATATCTCGAAATAAAGAAATTTTTAGTACCTATACAACCATTTTGTAATTTTTCAAACTGTGAAAACATATGATACAATGTCATCAAGTAGTCAAAATATAGACAATCAAAGCTCTTTTAGTAAAAGTGACAAGAACGTTGTTCAACGTACACCTCAAGAAGTCGTAAATAAAAATGATTTTAAAAATTGTATCGACATTTGACTGAGTAAATCGCAGAAGCTAGATTTATTAATAAATGCGTAGGTCCCGCCAAAAAATTATGCATTTCCGTTTTTGCAAAAGTTCGACGATTGAAAATTAAGAGGAGCACCTGAGGATGGTATTTATTTAATATCTCTAAAACCGTTCAAGATAGAAAACTGAAATTTTTGGAATTAATCAAACTTTTTATGGTCAATAAGATGTTATATTAACAATTTCAAAATTTCCATGATGGGTGGTCAGATAGATAGGGAGTAGGGGTTAAAACCACCTCAACTTTTTTGTACGTGTCTTGTGCAAGGATTTGATATCAGATTATAAAATTTTGGAGTTTTATAAATAAAAAATGTCATCTTGTTTAATAACATTCATATCATGCACCGTTTTCGCTTAAATTCGATTTGAAAATTACCTTACATGGCATAAAAATTCATTATGAAACTAGATAAAAAGATTCAGAGTAGGCCATGGAACACGGCCTGTTATGTTTAGGAAAAGTTATTTAAGATAGGTGACAGTTTCATGTAATAATTATTACTTAAGTGACAGGGTGTTTAAAAATAGTGTTTGAAATTACCCTTTTTAAGAAATCTACCCGAAAGAGGAGCCCCTGAAAATGGTTTTTATTTTATCTCTCCAAAACCGTTAAAGATAGAAAAGTGAAATTTTGGGAATTGATCAAACTTTTTATGGACAATAAGATGTAATAATAACAATTTTAAAAATTCCTTGAGGGGTCCACGAAACTCGTACAGTATTGAATATACATTTTTATTACTACAAAAATGTACAAAGATTTCAATGCAGTTCAGACAGTAAATTAATGAAAAATTCCTAATATAAGCACGAGTATAACAACCTCTGATTGTTTGTTTAAGATTTCTTTTTACTTGTTTCAAAAACATAATTTTTAATTAAAAATAACAAAAGTGTTAGACTAACAACCTCATTTTTCTTAGTGTAGAAAACCCATAAACAACTTAACCAAATAGAAAAAGGGGAAAGAGTAAATAAACCTAATCAAGAAGGAACGACACAAAATTTAGATTTTATAAATAAGTGTTGTGTGTGTGTAATAGGTATATATAATATTGTATGTATATGCATTTAAATATCGGCATTAAATAATAATAGCAGTCCATAAATTAAAGCTTAAAATAAACGAAAGCCTAAAAAGTAAACAATATTACAGAAGATAAGAAGATCGACCCTCTTCTCTATAGGCAATGCCTGCCATAGGGCCGTACTTCAATTACGTACACTTCAGGGCCGGGTTTATCTATTTTGTATATTAATATTTATATTTTTAAATTAAATTTGAAAAACAGTAAGAATGCAAAGATATAAAGTAAATGTAAACGGTATAAACACCAATTTAACAATAAAATAAATAAAGAATATACAAGGTCGGTAGTCGGCACTCGGCATAAGGAATATCCACCAAGGTAGAGGGCACTTACAGCAGGTCGTGGCCGTCAACACTTCGGTACTGAAGACAAGATTCAGTACCTAACGGGGGGACAAACAACTCTAAAGAGGTTACCAGGAACCGGAAACTGACTCGGACAGAGACGTTCAGAAATACACCAACTAGGACAGGTTCTAGCAGCGTACTAACACTTCTACCCCCATTCAGGAATCCCAATTGAATGGGGTTATTACTAAAGCCCCGGTTGAGGAGGATTCCGGATTGTACTTAGTTTTGGGTCAGTTCAATGTCCTCCAAAAACCAACTTTTACCCTCCTAGTCCCGCTCTCCACTAGCCTAAACTGGGCGTATGGCCATCGACACTGTCATCCACGACCTCCTAGGGTAGATCTACCAGCCTGCGTAAAAAGTTTGGATCCAACAAACACAGGTAATGCTGTGCATTGGCGGGATATGAAGGAGAACGGAAAGGGGGTAAAATAACCCTGGGAGATTAGTTTAAGGTAATGCCGATGGGGCCTGCCATACGTCCCCTCACTCATAATGTTACATTTTACCAACTTATTAAAAATTACACCAAAATTAAAAACAAAAATTTGATTTTCCAAAAAATTCAATTTTTATTTAATATTTGTGAAATTGGGAAAAAACCTATTTTTATCCGTTTTTTTCCTGAACCTAGGAAAAATTGTCTTTATTGGGAATTTTTTTTTTAATTTAAAAATACCAATTTATAAAAAAAATATCATTTTTTATGTTATTTATAAATAAATGCTTTATTTTTATTTGGTAAGGCCGTTAATAACTTTTTTTTATTCCAATTTTTTCTGCACCATGGAGAAAAAAACGAAATAAATCATTTCTTTAAGCCTTTAAAATACAACTAGCATTTTAAAAATTCAGTGCTGGATTAACCTATAGGCCAACCTAGGCCATGGCCTAGAGCGCCGCGAAGCCATTAGGCGCCCAGGCAGAAGGCTCATTTTTTTAAGTAGGTTAAATATTAAAATTAATCAATTAAATTAAATAATTATAATTACCTATTAAATATGAAATACCTATAGGTATACCCTTTTTTATTTTAATAACAAAATCGGAAATATGAATAATTTGTTATTCTTTGATGGATGTCGCCTAACCCGCAGCGCGTGCCGACAATGCACTGCGGCCCCGCTAAAAAAAATTTGCATGTATGATCAATAATCTAGGATTTTAAAATAAAAAACTACAACCACTGGCTTTTAGCCAGTTGATTTTTAACATTTGTAAGTAATAATTGTAAATAAATCGTGCCCTACTTGCTCCCCTTATCTGTGCGCCCCTGGCGGCTAAAATGTATTGTGTTATATTAAAACCATAAGTATCATGGCCTATAATAATTATTATAGGCGCCATTTTATTATTAGCCTAGGGCAACAAATTGTCTTAATCCGGCCCTGGGAAAATTGGGAAATTTTCAGAAAAATTGACTTGCACTTTTTTACGTATTATCCGTAGTTGCAAGGATTCTGAAATATGTAATTTTTTTAATTATTTTTAAATAATTTTAAATGTTTTTATGGCTTATATTTTAAAGATTTTAAATATTTGAATATTTGTAATATTTTTAGTACCTATCTTTTATATTTTTAATATTGTTAATATTTTTAATTTTTTAAATATTTTAATAGGTAGGTACTTTTATTATTTTTATTTTTTTAGATGGCAGGTGGAATTTTTAATTAGCGATCAAAGAAAGAAATCATATCCAGACGATCACAATAAAATAAACAAATTTCACTAAAAAATGTAAATACATAAATAATTTTTTCTACTCCCACCTTTAAAACGCCCTTTATCGTACATGTTTCCATGACACTAAGTGACCTTTTAAATACACATTGACAAGTTGTGGCTTTACGGCGCTTTAGTCGCGGGCTGAAGTTAGCAACAGGTTTTTAGTCACGGGCTGAAGTTAGTTTTAAGTTAGTTGACAGTTGTCAAATGTCATACAATCGTTAAAATAAAGTGTCTTTCTTGTAAAATAATACTAAATGTGAAAATTATTTTATTATCTCAATACAAAAATATTAAATAGTTTCTCAACGCCAATATTTGAAATGTTTATATGAACATTGTACTGACCTTTTAATTTCGCCGGCAGTAAACTATAACTTAAATTCGGACTCTACTGTAAAGTCCTCATAAAACATTTCCTTTACTTTCACTGTGAAAAACTGTCAATTTTCAAGATATATTTCGATTTATAACCTTTATAATTGTGTTTATAAAATGTAAAAATGTGACATTTGACAGTCTCCCCTGTTGTTTCATAGATGGCGCTCTATACAAATTTTTGATTTAAATCATTTTAAGATAATAATAAGTATTTGTCGTAGAAAAAGTATAGTATGCACCTCGTTTATAAACTTTTCTATACACTCATTAACTTAAGCACTCGCTCGCAAGCTCGCTCGTGCCTAAATTAAATTCGTGTATAAAATGGCGTTTATCAAACTTGATACATAATATACTATTATTCCAGCTTATTTTTATTTAAATAACTAGTTTATTAAAAATAATTAAAATGAAACTTTAGATTTTCCAAACATTATTATGGACGCTAATAACGTGCGATACCCCATATATTTAACCCCTTCGGGGTTTTCTATGTATTTAAATAATGAAACGGTCGAGTAGAGCACAGAACAGTTAAGCACAATCCTGCAATGTTGCCAAATTTCGGTCGCAATAAAAATAGAGGATTGAAAGCATGGGCGCCGGCCCCCCCCTGGAAATTCATACCCAGAAATTCCGGTACTCCATAATTTGACGGTAAGTGCTGATCGTTATCATTTGTTCATTATTTTTTAGATAAATTAGATTTGTTATCTTAGATAATTTAAGATTTGTGCCGTCTTAATGAACACTAGTGTTGTAAAATGAATGAAATGCCTGGCTGTTCAAAGAAATCAGAAGCACAGTTTACTGATTCCGTTCATAATCCTATGGCGAAGAAACCAGAAGCCACAGATCATTATGTTCATATTCGAAAGATCTTCGATGGAATCATATATACGTGCAATAAGGTTCATATCAATTTTGATTTGGAATCCAAGGGGTTTTAGCTTAAATAAAACTTAAAAAGTGAAATAATCCGGAAACTGTTCTTGAAAAATTAATATAATAAATATTTAAAAAATAGAGGATTTATTTATGGATTTAGGATTTAAATCCTTTTTTGCAAGTGGATTTAGGATTGATGATTTAAATCCAGATAACGTTATGGATTTATGATTGAGGATTTAGATCCAGTTTATGGTGTGGATTTGTGGATTTATGGATCTTGCCCATCCCTGAGTAAGACACGCTCTTGGCTGACATATTTCTATATACGAACTATATATGTTGAAAAAGTCGACTATAGAATAGATTTCTTCATAAGCCTAGTGAATTGATAAACAGATGGCGCTAATATATTGTGTCAAATTTACAAATATACATACAGGGTGTCCCAAAAGTCAACGATATCCTTTGAAGGACTCATAGGTCAGCTCATGACTAATCAGAATATCAAAACATGACCTTGGTAAAAAATCATTAGTTTTTAAGATATTGGCATTTTTATGAATTTTGTGAAACTTGACACAAAGACCCTGAATAGGACTGCTATTAATTACAATTCAAAATTAAATTAATAGCAGATTTTGTAGCTGTGGCACTCGAAAAACTAATCTAATGTGTCAAGTTTTACAAAATTCATAAAATGTCAAAAACTAACGATTTTTTACTAAGGTCATATTTTGATTTTCTGCTTTGTCATGAGTTGGTATATCAGTCCTCCAAAGGATCTCGTTGACTTTTGGGACACCCTGTATAAAGATGATATTTTATTTGACTTAAGTTTAATGTGAACTTCTACAGTACAACTTGATTATAAATAACATCTATCAAAATTGTAAAAAACTTTAAGGGCCCCCCCCTAGACGAATTCCTTCCGGCGCCCATGATTGAGTAAAGTATACATAAACGTATATGGTAACAGCGCCGCTATCGATATTTGCTTGAATTAAAAATATACATTTTTTTACAAATAGTGGTATTATTGAGACCAACAAAATATCTTTATACACGGGAATCTTAAATAGATGGCGCAATAATTTCAATAGAATTAAGCACCTTAAATCATAAATAACATGGGATGACTATTGCGTTCATTATACGGTCGCAATAAGGTCATGGTAGCAATAATGAACGTAAATTGACAATGTGTGGACGCAACAATATTAGTAAAACATATATATATATATACGCGTATATATATATATATATATATATATATATATACGCGTAAAAGTACCAAGTGACGTTCCCGCACCCAATATTTTTTGCGCTTAATGTGAATTAATGGCACCTTATATATTTTTTAAGTATATATGCGTTCTGACACTATACAGATATATAATACCTTTGTTTGAAAGTTATTGTTTTATAAAAGTAAAACTAAAATATTGCTTACTTTAGGAAGTCCTTTGTCGAAATAATAAGTCAGATGTTTCGAATAAAATATTTATTGTCATCACATTTATTTTACTTTTCGTTTTAAATATTCTAAATTAAAAACTAACCTTGGAGAATACACAAACAGTCGTAACAATAATTTAAATAGAACTTTGCAATAAATTTCGTTTTAGCAAAAATTTACAAGAAACGATCCGTTCCCTAACACTTCCAAAAACTTTCTGCCTGTTTTTTGCTTCCCTTTACTCGATTCGTGTTCGTGACCATCGTTTCTTGAATCATCCGGACGCCAGGTTTTTAGGCAAAGTTCGAAAAACCTGTAATTCCTTTACCTAAGTGTCCCTTTTTACCACTTTTGCAAAACTTTTTGCCTTTAACACGATAATTTAGAAATTTTAAATTTATTCTAAAATAAATTTGTAAAATATATAAAAATACGTTACTTTCCTTGAAAATAAATTTGCAAACCGTGTCAGTACGGAACAATTACAATATTTACATAAAGTTCCTTTTTGGGTGTACAAAACAAAAAATCCATTTTTA
Source organism: Brassicogethes aeneus (assembly GCA_921294245.1). Taxonomy (NCBI): domain Eukaryota; kingdom Metazoa; phylum Arthropoda; class Insecta; order Coleoptera; family Nitidulidae; genus Brassicogethes; species Brassicogethes aeneus. Next base: position 50,442,529 of record OV121132.1, on the reverse strand, counting down.
CACATTTCATGTGATTGCTGTTTTTTCACGAATATAAATTGTGACAATAATAATTTTGGAATACCGAGTTTTTTAAATTTAATTTACATTATTATACAGGGCCTGAATATTGAGACATGTGATCTTATTCAAGGGGTAAAATAATTTTTTTTATTAAAGTAGAAAAAAAACAATATTGTGATTATAAATTAAAATAAATTTGGTATTGCAATAACAATTTTGTTTGCCCTTTATTATATAAAAAATTATCATCCTCTTGTCCGTTCAATTATCATTTACTCTTAATATTATAATATTAGTATACTAATAATATTAGTATACTAATATGTCTTTATAAAATTATCAAGTTTACCCATTTTTGGATGCAACCGTTCTAGCAAACCAGCTATGAAATGACATAAAAATAAAATCATATAATTAATTTCTGAAATTAATGTAAAGTAAATTTTGCGACAGATTAGAAGAGAGAACAGTGGCGTAGCAGATAGCAGATTTTGAAAAATGATACCCGTGTCTTGGCGTGTTTTCAGATCACGGCTTCAATAACAGCTAAATGTATAGTTTTTGAAAAATTTTATTTAATGAATAAATTTTATTTAAAAAAATCAAAAATTTAATTTTTTTTTATTTTTATTTATAGAATTTTTTTTTATTTAAAATTTTTTTTAAGTATAATTTTTCTATTATTTAAAACATTCAATATTTGAAAAAATAATTTATAATAAAATAGAAAATTAAATATATGTATATGTTAAAATAATAAGAATGGCTGTATAAAAAAATTTTATGACGTGATTTCGTTAAGTCACGGACATAAATTTTTTTATGGGAGGTAAATCGTGTTGAACTGTATAAGAAACAGTGGAGAACCTTATTTAAAAAAAATATTCTTTCGCATTTTGTTAAATAGTTGTTATTGATATTTTTTAATAAATAATAATAATAATAAATAAAAATAATAATTTTTATTTTCAATATAAAAACTTGTAAAAAATATGTGAAATCAGGGGGCCCAGTAAAGATTTTTGCGGGGTGGGGGGCAAAATTTGTCGCTACGCCAGTGAGAGAGAATAAAGATTAACAACAAATGTAAAAAATACTTTATTAGTTTCCTGGCAATAATGATAGATTATTTCTAATTTTTTGATTGGTTAAAACATACATACGATAATACATCGTATGTATATATGGATATCCATGACTGAAATTCAAATATTCTATTGCTTTTTAGAAAATGCTTAATAATATTCACACAAATACAATAAGTATAGTCGTCTCGGCAAATGTTTTACATTGCGTCATTAATTTGTGAACCAAGCACAGACATTACAATTTGCTTGTTTCTTTGTATACTTATGTGGGATGTATGCTGGACGTATGTCAAAAAACAGGTTTTTAATTGATGACACAATGTAAAGAATTCGCCGTGACGACTATACCTACTTTTTTATTAGAATTGATAAAACGTGATAATTTAACGTTTAGTTTGTGTTAAGAACACTTTTCTTTAAGATTTACCAGGTAAAATTAAGCAATAATATTGGTTGTTTAAAAAATCTAGGTTAGAATAATTTGTTTGGTATTAAAAACAGTGTGGTATATACTTAAATAAAAAAATATCTGCCTGCTATTATGACATAATAGCAGGCAGATATATTTTTAACAGTTTTTGAGATATTTATTTTTTTTTTAAATTTTGACAGATGGATTGTCTTACTAATATGTCTGTATTACCACTAATTGTAATGTGTAACAATTAACTAAGCATCGAAAGCTATTAATAGTATTTGAAAATTTTATACAGGGTGTCCGGTATTTACGTTGACTTTTTTGTCACTTAAAATACCACTAACTTTCTTATTTCAAATGAAACTACCATACAATTTTCATATTATTGGACACAAAATAATGTTTTCTATTGAAATGCTGCAGCATTCCCTATACCTAAAATCAATATTTACAGAGATATTACAAAAAATGTGAAAAAACCGCTTATTTTTTATTTCTAATATATTTACTCATATGAGTAGTGTGCGTTGGATTGTCTTTTTAATTTCGTATTTATGAAGTAATGTCAATGTCAACGTCTCTAACAATTGTGTTACAATGGATGATAATAATTACACTAATCAAGATATTCTAAACATGTTTTATACATATGGCGAGTGCGGAAAAGTTTTAGAAAGGACAATAAGAACTTTTAATGAGAGGCATCCCAATTTAACCCCACTCACCAAAATTAAATTCCGGACGATAGAGAATAGATTTATTAATCATGGCGCAACGAAGATAATCAAATCAACGACTTGGGATTTTTAAATGCAGAGCCCCAAGGGTCCATCAGAGGAGTTGAAGCTGCCCTTGGCATTCCGTATACATTTGCCCAGCGGATACTTAAGAATACCGGAATGCACAACTACAAGTTCCTAAAAGTGCAAGGCCTTGAAGATGCAGATTTTCAAAGAAGGGAGCGGTTTTGCACGGAGTTTCTGGGCAAAGTTGATGAGGATAACTCTTTTCTGGGAAAACTTATATGGACAGACGAAGCCAAATTTTCCAGAGAAGGCATTGTTAATTCAAGAAATCAACACTTTTGGTGTGCTGAAAATCCACATGTGGTCCGGCAAGGGAATTTCCAAAAAAAAAATAGTTTTAACGTTTTTTGTCTGTTGATGAAGGATCAATTTTCATTTTGTATCTACGAAGAGAACCTGACATCAGAAAAATACCTGGAAATATTATATCGACGGTAAGCGAATTTTTGGATGAACTGCCTTTAAGCGAAAGGTTTTTTTGCTGGTACCAATTGGATGGCGCGCCGGCACATTGTTCTAGAAGAGTTTCGGAAAATTTGCAAATATTATTTAACGAAAAATGGATTAGAAGAGGTGGTCCATGTGAATGGCCTCCAAGGTCACCGGACCTAACACCTCTAGATTTTTATCTTTGGGGTGATATAAAAGCTAAAGTTTATCAAACACCCAGCAACAGCAAAGAATCTCTTGCTCAGAAAGTGAGACAAGCGTTTTCGGAATTGTCCTATGAAGAAATTTTGAGAACAACTTCTGAAGGTGTCTTGCGACGTATCAATATGTGTCGTGAACAATACGGGCGATACTTTAGATTTGTTTTATTTGTTACATTTGTTTATTTTTTCAATATAATTTTTGAATTTTAAATTGATATTTCTTTTAACGTTGTTTAATATGAAATAAAAACAATCCAACGCACAATACTGATTAAACACATTAAAAGTTCCTATTGTTCTTTCTAAAACTTTTCTTTTTTGATTAGTGTAATTATTAACACCCATTGTAACACAATTGTCAAAGACGTTGACATTGACATTACTTCATAAATACGAAATAAAAGACAATCCAACGCACACTACTCATATTAGAAATAAAAAAATAAGCGGTTTTTTCACATTTTTTGTAATATCTCTGTAAATATTGATTTTAGGTATAGGGAATGCTGCAGCATTTCAATAGAAAACATTATTTTGTGTCCAATAATATAAAAATTGTATGGTAGTTTCATTTGAAATAAAAAAGTTATTGGTATTTTAAGTGACAAAAAAGTCAACGTGGCTTTCGATAGAGTGCTCCTTAGTTAATTGTTACACCAAAAATTAACTTTTTAACATTACAATTAGTGGTAATACAGACATATTAGTAAGACAATCCATCTGTCAAAATTTAAAAAAAAAAAAATATCTCAAAAACTGTTAAAAATGAAAAAAAAATTATATTTTAGTATTTCTAGAATTTTACGTAGAATTCAAAAATGCAATAATATTTATGTGGTTCCATTTGAAAAACCAAAGTTGATAACACTTCCGGTTTAACCGGAAGTGATAACGCATTGAAAATAATTTTAAAAAGTAGTTTACATTGGCTTATAATTGCTATACAAATTTCAAATCGATATCTTTTTTCGTTCTCCATAAACTTCTAATGAATAAGTTAGGTGAATCACCCTGTATATACACTGCTTCAAGAAATTAACGCACCACACCAAAAATAATTTATTATTTTTAATATGTTTTGAAAATGGTAAAGAGAAAGGTACACACTATCTGTTTACGCTTGGCCCATATATTATAAATTATCTGTTTAACAAGTGCATAATATTTACAAGTAAAAGCAATTACCAAGAAAAGGGAGAATCAATTCTGCTATGACATCTGGAAGATATTAGCCGTCAAGTGGCTGCAACGCCCTCCCCTTTTTAGTGTATTTCCTACCTAGATTTTAGTATTTTATCATTAAGAATTGAAACTTAGTCATATACACAACCATGTTAAAATAAAGTTTTGTTTTTTGTTAAACCATCTTTTAATCGCGCAACATACTCAACATACTCAACGCAACGAACATTATGGTCCTTCGAGCCGGATAGTAAAAAATCTAAGTGAAAATAAAAACAAGTGATTATTCGCATAAACAATTAAAACTCAAATCATCAATCATCGAAAAGTTTTGTGCGTGTAACAAGGACAAGGGTCTAAAAATAGTGACTTACGCGAGTGCACACAACAAGCATCTCTAGAAATCAATACATTAAACGCAATTACTCATCAGCAAAGGATTATCACTCTAACAACATTTTACATCTGGACCCTAGAAGCACGAAGCCCAAAGTCAACAGTAGCCAACTACATTACAAATCATCAGGTGAGGTCGTTCCTCTCATACATTCATTAGTGCTAATTTGTTGTCGCTCCAATTTGGGATTTTTAACGAAAAGTTTTCTAGAGCTAGGGTTGTGCAATGCAATCTTATTAAATCATAATCATATGCATCATTAACATAACACAATTTTACGCATTTTAATCATCGCAATTCATTATTTCATTAAATTTATCATTCATCAAAAAAGCTCGCAAAAATGTCAGTTCTTACATCATTTTCTTTAGAAGAATTAAAAAGAAAACGTGGCGCCCTTAAGGCTAAAGTCACACATTTTGTAAAATATTTAGCAAGCATCCAAGAAAGGAATGATCATCTCGCTGACGTAGACATTCTAACATTGCAAGAACGTTTAAATCATTCAAAAAATATAATTTTCGAGTTTGAAAACATACAGGGTTTAATTGAAGACAAAACAACCGACGAAAGTTTATTGCAAATCGAATATGAAGAGCGCGATACATTCGAATCTAATTTTCATATGCAAATAGCAACAGCAAAACATATTATAAAAGAATCTACCTTATCTTTAGACAATGAGTCCGGAACTAATTTAGTTACGAGCAACCCTGTACACAGCCCTCATGAAAACAATACTTTCAAATTTGCAGGCATAAAATTAAAACCCATTGAAATTCCCAAATTTAACGGTTCTTACCAAAATTGGTTAGAATTTGCGGATTTATTTGAATCGTTAGTGCATAAAAATGAGGCCTTGGATAACATTCAAAAATTTCATTACTTAAGATCATCCTTGGAAGCTGGTGCCGCACAAGTTGTCCGTTCAATTGAATTCACAAGCAGCAACTACATTGTAGCTTGGGATCTTATTCGCGAAAGGTATGATAACAAACGCCTTTTAGTACTAAATCATGTAAAATCACTTTTTAACGTAGAACCAATGCATAAAGAATCATCATACAAATTACGCAATTTAATCGACACTTACTCTAAACATCTACATTCCCTAAAACAAATGGGCCAACAAACCGATCACTGGGACGTATTACTTATTTACATTATAACAACCAAACTAGATTCATCCACTTTACGCGAATGGGAAAACGCCAAGTCAAACGCTAATAAAGAGGTACCTACATTTTATGATCCATTTTTAAAGTCCCGTGCAGATTTATTAGAAACTTTAGAAAATAATCAAGCAGACAAAAGGTCTCATTACCACAATTCATACAATAATAATTTAAGAGGGGCATTTAATCACACACGTAGTCATTATTCATCTCACTATACATCAAATTCACATTTAAATTCAAATAAACACCCTGTAAATCAAAACAAGAATTTTAACAATGCGCCTCAAGGCTTGGTTTGTCCCATATGCAAAAATTCCCATATAATATATAATTGCAAGGATTTCATGAATTCATTACCGAGTGAAAGATGCGAAAAGGCAAAAAATGCGCATTTATGCGTTAATTGTTTGAAACTTGGCCACGACAGCCGAAATTGTCGTCACATTATTTCTTGTAAGACATGTAACGGGCGGCATCACACATTATTACATATTAATCGCGTTCAAGGCAATGATCGCTCACGTGAAACTACCTCTAATCCTGTCGTTTTAACCCCAATCGAGCCATCTACTTCGTTAACAAATTGTTCATTCTCTAACAACACGGTACAATGCCAGGTAATCTTACCAACCGCTCTAATAAACGTTTATGACAGATACAATAAAATGCATACAGCCAGAGCACTTCTGGATTCCGGCTCACAAAGTTCATTTTTATCTGCCGAATTGCATAATAAATTAGGTATTGCAACCGAGCAGGTTGATTGGACAGTGTCCGGCATAACAAATATTTCACGCAAATTAGAGGAAAGGTGCAATTTAAAATTATCATCTAAAATAAACGATTTTTGTGCACAACTACAGTGCTTCATTGTTCCCCAGATTTCGGGTCATCTACCGTCTGCGCCCTTAAATACAAAAAATTTAAACATCCCAGAGAACTTGCCGTTGGCAGACCACATGTTTGCTAAACCCCAAAAAATCGACATCCTTATCGGAAGTGACCTGTTTTGGAGCCTTGTGGGTCAAAACACCTTTAGTCTAGGTAAAAACAAACCAATAATGCACCAAACATTATTCGGTTGGGTTGTAGCAGGGCCGTACTTTGTACCATTTCCAGCGCGCAACGAAGTAAAGTGCAATTTTTTAACTTCATCTGCCGAAACTCAAATTCAAAATCAGTTAGCGCGATTTTGGGAATTAGAGGAAATTGCCGAAAGGCAAATTTTATCAAAAGAAGAGATTGCCTGCGAACAGCATTTTCATAGTGCTACTCGACGAGACTCCACGGGTAGATTTATAGTAGCCCTTCCTTTTAATGAACCCCCCGAAAAATTAGGTGATTCCTATCATAATGCACGAAAGCGATTTTTTAATTTAGAGAAAAAACTTAATTCAAATCCTAAAGTAAAGCAACTTTACACGGAATTCATACATGAATACATTAATCTTGGACACATGAAAAATATACAGGACTTTGATCCTCTTAATGCGCCTCACGAGCAATTTTATTTCATGCCTCATCATAGCGTTCTAAAGGAAAACTCATTAACTACGCGTCTCCGAGTTGTTTTTGATTGCTCAGCCGCTACGTCATCGGGCCGTTCTCTTAATGACCTACAAATGGCCGGTCCAACCCTGCAGGACGACTTACTGTCTATTTTATTAAGATTTAGATTGCATACATACGTAGTAAGTGCGGACATTGAGAAAATGTACCGCCAAATTTTGGTTCAGGAAAAACAACACACATTGCAATGCATTCTTTGGCGCGACTCTCCCTTAGAGCCACTAAAGGCTTTTAAACTGACAACCGTCACATATGGTATGAAATGTTCCTCATACCTCGCGATCAAATGTCTCCAAACATTAGGCTTAGATTACTCTAACGTTGATCTTAATATTTCGAATATCATACGCACTGACTTTTACGTAGACGATTTATTGACGGGTTTTGATTCGATAAAGGAGGCTCAAGAAGCATGTTATAAGATAACCGAGGCCCTAAAACAAGGCGGTTTCTGTTTAAGAAAGTTTTATTCTAACAACCCTGCGATTCTACAAAATATTTGTGGCGATCCAGGCACGTCTACAGTTTTAAGTTTTGGTGAGGACGAAAATTGTAAAACACTAGGGCTGTCATGGTCGCCTCATCAGGATTTATTACTTTATAACATTAATCCCTCAGCGTTAGCAATGGAAAATGAAAAAATAACAAAGCGTCGCATTTTATCTGATATTTCACAAGTGTTTGACCCGTTGGGTCTCCTCGCCCCTTGTATAATTGCATTTAAAATAATACTTCAAAGTTTATGGCTTGAACACATTTCTTGGGACGATCCGGTTCCATCACACATTAAAACTTCATTTATTAATTTAAGACAAAGGCTACCAATTTTAAATAATCTTAAAATAGAACGCCTGGTAAAATTGCATAATTTTACAAACATTGAATTGCACGGATTTTCGGACGCCAGCGAAAAGGCGTACGGCGGATGTATCTACATTGTTTCCACTGACAAAACCAATAAAACAAGTTCTCATTTAATATGCGCAAATAGTAAGGTCGCTCCTTTAAAACCCACAACGATGCCCCGCTTGGAATTGTGTGGGGCCTTGGTCCTTTCAAGATTAGCTAAGAAGTTACTTAATTCCTCAAAAATTAAATTCAATAATTGCTATCTATGGACCGACTCTACCATAGTCTTAAGTTGGTTAAAAAAACCCGCAAACCAATTTAAAACATTTGTTAGTAATCGGGTACACGAAATACAAGAATCTATTTCCTTTGCACAATGGCGACACGTACCTACCTCGGACAATCCGGCCGATTTGCTATCCAGGGGCGTCTCCCCTGAAAATTTAGTAGGGCTTAACCTTTGGTGGCATGGTCCCAAGTGGTTGTCTAGGTCTCATGAAAATTGGCCTGTTTTGGAACTGGCATTACCAAAAGAAATACCTGATATAAAAAAACAGGCAACATCATCATTCGTTATACACACAAAGGGTAACTTATTTCCATTTAAAAACTTCTCAAATTTACTTAGGTTAAAAAAAACTGCTGCATACGTATTGAGATTCATAAACAATTGTAAGGTCAAAAGGGACCAACGTAACTTAGGGCCGCTGTTAGCCGAGGAAATTGATCAAGCATTTATTCACGTTTTAAAGACCGCACAAAGCGAAAGTTTTTACGATGAAATACAACAATTAACGAATAATTCCCCTGTTAAAAACTCAAGCAAATTAAAAAATTTATCTCCATTTGTTGACAGAGAAGGTATTCTTCGCGTGGGGGGTCGCTTGCAAAATTCTCAGTTTTCTTACGAAAAACGACATCCAAGTATAATTGCATCTAATCACCCGCTTACAAGGCTTATTTTTCATTATTTTCATTATCAAAAATTATTTCATGCCGGGCCGCAACACCTCTTAGCAGATATTCGAGAAAGTCACTGGCCAATAGGGGGAAGGGACCTAGCCCGCCGCACAGTTCATAATTGCACGGTTTGTTTTCGAGCTAAACCAAAAGGTATACAGCCCATTATGGGAAATTTACCCGCACAGCGACTATTGCCCGGGCCACCATTTGTAGTAAGCGGCGTTGACTACGCAGGTCCGTACTTACTCCGAGACCGAAAGGGTCGCGGTTGTAAACTAATCAAAGGCTACATTTGCATATTTGTTTGTTTTAGTACTAAGGCGGTACATATTGAAGTTGTTACGGATTTATCCAAGGAAACATTTTTGTTAGCACTAAAACGATTTATGTCACGTAGGGAAAAACCCCGACAAATTTTCTCGGACATGGTAAGAATTTTGTCTCTGCAAGTGCGGATTTTAAAGAACTTAGCTCATTTCTTAAATTAAATAAGTCTAGTATCGTTAATTCATTGTCTAAAGACGAGATAGAATGGAAATTCTCGCCTCCTTATTCGCCACATTTTGGTGGTCTTTGGGAGGCAGGAGTTAAATTAATTAAACATCATCTCAAAAGAGTTATATCAAATGCACACCTTACTTATAAAGAATTTTATTCGTTATTAACCCAAATTGAGGCAATAATAAATTCGCGCCCATTGACGCCGCTGTCAGCCGATCCCAATGATTACACAGCTTTAACCCCAGCGCATTTTCTTATTGGTCGTCCAATAACCACAACAGGCGAAAAACAATTCACAAGCATCCCGATAAATCGACTTACACGCTATCAGCTGACACAACAGCTATCACAACATATGTGGGAACGCTGGAACAAAGAGTATATTTCCGAGTTACAGAAAAGAACCAAATGGGTATCTACTAAAGGAGATAAGGTTGACGAAGGCCACCTAGTTTTAATCAAAGAGGACAATTTGCCACCCATGAGGTGGAAACTTGGTCGCATCATTGAAGTGATTTGTGGTCGCGATGGTGTAGCACGTGTTTTTAAAATTAAAACTTCTAGTGGTGTCGTAACACGATCTTTTTCTAAAATATGTCCGTTGCCCTTAAACGACGACGTAGAGAATAGTTAAAAGCAGTGAACAAACTAAATATATTGAACTCATGTAGACATAATATAAGTTAGTATTAGGTAGTTAGGCTTAAAATTTATATGTTCGATTATAGCATGTTTAAAATTAAAAGGCAGTCATTTTTACAAATTATATTTTACTTATACTTATATATTTAACGAATTTATAATGCACCAATTGAGATATTCTGCTACTTCATTTGCATTGTCATAATATGATATTATTAGATAGTATTTATATGTAAAGGGTATTGCCATATCAATGTATTTTTCTTTGTTTTTTGTTTGTTTTTTTTGGCAATACTTGCCAAGGCCGGGGGCATGTTTACGCTTGGCCCATATATTATAAATTATCTGTTTAACAAGTGCATAATATTTACAAGTAAAAGCAATTACCAAGAAAAGGGAGAATCAATTCTGCTATGACATCTGGAAGATATTAGCCGTCAAGTGGCTGCAACGCCCTCCCCTTTTTAGTGTATTTCCTACCTAGATTTTAGTATTTTATCATTAAGAATTGAAACTTAGTCATATACACAACCATGTTAAAATAAAGTTTTGTTTTTTGTTAAACCATCTTTTAATCGCGCAACATACTCAACATACTCAACGCAACGAACACTATCTGTATATTTATTTAAAAATAGGTTTTTATTTATAATGTCACAAAAAAATCCCTAAAAATAATGTTTTTTTTCAAAAAATTAAAAATTAACAGAATACGATTTTTATAAAAATTAAAAATTTGTACTTAATATTGGGTATTTCCACCCCTACTAGAAATGACAGCCTCACATCTTCTGTTTATTCTCAAAATCAGGGTTCGAATTTCATTTTGGTCCAAATTCTCCCAAATTTCCAAAAGAAGGCGCTCTACATCCTCTAAGTTATTCGGACGGTTTGGATGGTCCCTTAAACGTCTCCCAAGAATGTCCCAGATGTGTTCTATAGGGTTAAGGTCTGGACTGCGAGCTGGCCAGGCCATAGCATTAATCCCAACGGCAGCAAAGATAATTTCGGACTACATAGGCAGTGTGTGGTCGTGCATTATCCTGCATTAGTAAAAAATTTGGACCCATAAAAGGGGCATATGGCACAACATGTTCTTCCAGAATGTTCAAAATGTAACGTTCAGCATTAAGGTTGCCATTATTTATTACCACTAAGTCGGTACGTGCTGTTAAAGAAATACCTCCCCACACCATAATTGAGCCCCCACCAAATAAGATCGTATTAAGGAAGTTACATTGGACATATCTTTCATTTGGCCGTCGAAACACACGAACGCGTCTATCGCATGTGTATAGACAAAATCTAGACTCATCTGTAAACAGAACTCGTTCCCAATCCGCTTCTACCCAGTTGACGTGCTCTCTAGCAAAATTTAGCCGGGGTCTGCGATGATCCACGGTTAAGAGCGGGCATCGTGCAGGAATTCGGGGTTGCAAATTATCTTCCCTAAGTCGTTGTCGAATGGTTTCAATACTTATTCGAACCTCTTCTACGTTTTCCAAGTGAGACTGCAACATTCTTGTCACAAACCAAAGTTAAAAGTCTTAAAAAACGATCTTGAGCAGGAGTCGTAGCACGATTTCTAACCTGACCTGGTCTCCTAGTATGGCCACCAGTCTCCATGTACCGTTGAAACATACGAGAAATGGATGTATGGGATACACCAAACCTTTCAGCTATTCTGCGGTAACTCCAACCTTCTTGCACCAAAACAACCACTTGGGCACACTCATCGCGAGTTAAATTTCTCGATTGCCGTTGCATCTTGACAATAAGTGAAAATTAAAAAGAAAATAGAGATGATAAATGAAGTCTAACAAAACTGCGAGGCGCGGCGATACTTTAACCTGTTGTAGTAATTTACCTTCTTGCACCAAAACAACCACTTGGGCACACTCATCGCGAGTTAAATTTCTCGATTGCCGTTGCATCTTGACAATAAGTGAAAATTAAAAAGAAAATAGAGATGATAAATGAAGTCTAACAAAACTGCGAGGCGCGGCGATACTTTAACCTGTTGTAGTAATTTACCAGACTTGGTATATTCAACATAACAAAAAAACTAAACATCTTATAAAAACCATATACTATATATATATATGATAAAAACGTTTACCTACACACTTTTTAATAGTCATATACGAGGGTGTTTCAAAATTAATATAAACATTGTACTATTTACTTTGATAGAAAATTTTATTTACAAAATAATACGTGGTGCGTTAATTTCTTGGAGCAGTGTATATATATATATTCATCTTACTAATATCCAAGCGTCAGTACATTAACGAATCCCTATCTTCCGAGAGTCCGGCTCCAACAGAGCGTCCGTATACGGACGCTCGGTTGTTTTGCTATAGAAACGGCCTATGGGATACCGTAACTGTTCAAAGAACCACATTTTGTCTGGACGCTCAGACAACACCGTTTTTTTGTATACTTTTTGTATATTATTAGTTGAACGCGTTTACCGCTAGAGGCGGGAGTCGCGCAATACGTTTATTCTTTAGGGGGTATATTTACTTTAAAATCGTCGATTTCTGGGCGTCCCTGGTTCGCGACCGCTTGGCAACGCTGTATTTACAATAATTCACAGGATTTCTTTATTCGTAACGATTCGGTGCAGTAAGAGTTACTTTTTAATTTATTTTAAATGTTGAAAAGTGTTGGGTCGCGTGTGGGGTTGGGTGTTGGGTTTGGTTGGTTTGTTTTAATTTTATTACTTTATTTGGTTTACCACTTACCCGGCATTCGCCAATTTTTTAAATTTATTTTAAATGTTGAAAAGTGTTGGGTTGCGTGTGGGGTTGGATATTGGGTTTTGTTGGTTTATTTTAATTTTAATACTTTATTTATCATATATTTTATATTTTGTAATTTTTCCTTTGATAATTTTTTGCCTTAAGAAATTTTTGTATCGAAGACATTTTTGCGAGAGAAAATTTTGCCATGAGAATTTATTCCTTTGTTATTTTTCCTTTGAGAAATTTTTACTGAGAAATTATTTTTGAGAAAATAAGACTGGGAGCCATAGTACACCCCATATATTTATATATATGGGGTGTTTTATTGAATAAATATAAAATTTTCTGAACCATACAGTTTCAATTTTTTTTTAGATATTACTTGGTATGAAATTTGTCATTTTATATCATTTTTGATAGGCCATGAAATGTTAAGTTAAAATAACATAAGGGAAAATGCGTCAAACTTGTCACATAATATTTAAATTAAGTGACGTGTTTCGTATATACTGTAGGTCGGTCAGGGTTTACAGTGGTTTAGTAATTAGCTTATTGTATCTCCCACAATAACTAATTAAAATAATCTCCCACAATAACTAATTAAAATAATAATAAAATAAATAATAATTTTAAAACACAATTTTATTCTGTACAGGGTGATCCCCTATAATGTCGCCCCCTTTTAAATTTTTTATTTTAAGTTTCTCAAAAATTTTAAAAGTGTGGTTATGTTACTGAAAAATACTTGCGTATTGAAAAAGTATAGAAAAAGTTTATCAGTATACAAGGAAAAACAAAAAGTACCTAAATATTTTTTCAATGGATCACCCTATACATAAATTTATTTTCCGATTCCTTGTAAAATTCTAACTATAATTTATTTAATATACCATATACCTAAATTCAACCAATTCTAAAATATTTAAATTATTTTTAAGGTAATAAGTTAAACTAGTTTAGTCTTTTTCTGTCTCAGTGCGGCATTTTTACTTACTTAACTATTAATATTGACATACTGTCACCATAGTTATTTATTTTTAATAAACATTTTGTTATCCTGAGGCTTCTTGATTTGTAACAGTTTAAAAAAATATAATAACGTTTTAACTGCAAATATTTCAGAAACGGTTGAATTTAGGTATATGGTATGTTATATGAACTATGCTTGGAATTTCTTTCTAAAATTTCTATATATTTTTTTTGTTATAGGAGGTATTACGAATTACATTTTGGAGCAATTAAATTAAAAGATACTATATTAAAATAAATTTGTCAAAAATAACTAATTATAAGTCATATTTGACTAATTGTCATAGCGAAAAAGCAGTCACTATTAATTCAACTGAATGAAATAGACAAATTAGTAGATTACAATTTAAAAAAGTTCTAACCCCGCCGGGGTTTGAACTCGGGTCTGTCGCTTTTCAAGCGGATGTCAAACCAATGAGCCATTAGTCACTTTTATAAAAATAGTTTTATCTGTCTATAAATATTGTGCATATTTTAAAGTTTGATATATTTTTTGTGTTGCTGTTTTGAGCTAAACTTTTTATATCTTTGTTTGTTTTTAAGGGTCATTTAACCATATGGTTAGTTAAATGCATTAAAGGCATATAGGCTCCATATGGAGCCTATATGCATTTAACTCAAGCAATAATTTGTTGTTGACCGCAAACGATTGAAGGAATTAGTTACTTTTAACTCTTAGAAATAGTCAAAGATGGTGACTTATCTTAAATTGGTCAAACTTTAACTATTTAAGTAGTTAAAAATAACTATCTATAAAATGAAAACGACTATTACGACTGGTACTAATTCAAATAGTAGAATTTCATATTTCATTTTAAGAGAGTATGTACATGTTTTTTTCTAAAACCGAGTTAACGTTGTGTTTTATAAGTACTAGACAGAGCTTGAGTAAAAGTACAAAGTACAAAAAAAATCAAAAAGTACTCAAGAGTAAAGTACAAATTACTTTTTCTAAAAACTTTTAAAATGTAATTTAAGTTCTATCTATTCTATCTATTTTAGTTCTATCTAGCAAAAAAAAATTGTTTTATCTCTTGTCTATTAGGTGTAGTTAGATATTACTTATAAATATATTTTTGTTTCGTTCTTTTAAAGATTCCATCTTATTATATATCCTTTTTCTATGATTTCTAAAAATATAGTTGAAAAAAAAACAAAATATATATTTTTACCTAATTAAATATGAAATTATAATACCTTTTCATTGATTGATTGAACTATTCCCTATACCTAAAGTTAAAAGTAACAAAGATATTTTACAATTACCCTAATAATATGAAGAAAAGCTGATAAAAGTTTGCTCATGTGTATTAATTTGGTATGAATAACAAAACTTCCCTGATATTTATTATTATAAAGGAAAATAACTACTCAAAAGAAGTTGATGCAAATATTTATTCTTAATGGATAACTAAATTGAACAAATAAATAAATAAAAGTTAAACAAATAAATAAATGTTACAACAAAATTTGACAAATTGACGACCGTTGGCTTCTAAACATTTTAGAATCCGGATTCTCGAACATTCAGTTGTGCCCCTTCTGATTTCATTAGCATCTAAATCTGCCATACAATTAATCACTCGTTGGTGGAGTTCTTGTTTCCTATGTACCGGTGTCCTGTATACCATATCATATGCTAACAAAAGCGTATACCCGCTAAACATAAATATATTTCCTAAATTAATGCGAACAAGTTAAAGGCTCTATTGAAAAATTGCGTTTTTTGACTTATCCCCTTATGCCTTTTACCCACAAACAAATGACAAATTTAATTTTGTTTTCTCTCAGAAGACAAAAAACATTAAAACTAAATTTTTATTGAATTCACATTTCCTTGACAGTGTGTGGATTGGTGTCAGCCCAAACATGTCGGTTTCTTCTGTTAAATATGCCCTCTCTGGACAATTTTGAATCGTCTGTCCAAATGATTTTGTTCAGTTGAATGTGTACCAGCATGTTTTTACAAAATTGTACCCTATTAACAAAATCATCTGGCTTCAAAGCTTTCGCAAACTTATATGGATGCATCGATCCTTTGAATGGATGCCTGACTTAAGCCTAGATCATGCCTTGCATTTCTGATGGAGGCTTGTGAATAGGCTTGGAAATAAGCGAAAACATTAATAATATTGACTTCGTCAGAAGTTACAGGATAAGGCAAATGTGGTTTAGGTCTCAGTTTTGATCCATATTTTATAAAATTATTTTTTAATCGTGCAAACTTTATTTCATTTATTGGTTGTAGATCGGGGTATATTTTGTTGAACCTTCTGCATGTTCTAGCAATAATTTTGTCACATTGTCCATGAAGAATAAACAAGTTCATCAAAACCTCATTTGAATAGTGATTTTCCTCCTTTTTAACTATTTTATTAACAATTTTTGTTAATCTAAAACATTATTTTTATTTAATTAATGAATTTTTAAGTTTTTTAGTAAATAATAATTTACCTTTTAATTAAGTTACCTGGCATTCAATCAAACTGTTTATATACATACATAGCGACATATTTACTTTTTGTTTCGGTGTTTTTATGTACAAACAACGAAAAAAATATATTGTTCTTATTAATTAATTAATTTCTTGTCATATGAATACATGCAGTTTTTAAAACTCATTCGTAGATTCCATTTGGATTGTATATTAATTTAAAATTATTATTTTAAAATTTAAAATATTAAATAATAGGAATTTTTAAAATCTCTTTTTTATTATTAACTTCAGGTATAGGGAATACTTATATCAATAAAAAGGTATTATAATTTCATATTTAATTATGTAAAAATATACAGGGCCTATGAGGCGCCGTCTGTGCCATAATTATGATTTATAAAATATATAATAATTTGTAAAAATATAAATATATTGTTTAGAATATAAATAATTTGTTTAAAATGTATATATTTGAACTTATTTTCTAAGATATATATTACTTTTACTAAAATATATTATATTTTAACTAAATAATAATATAAACTAAGCTTACAAGACGTAACGCCAGGAGGCGCTGGCAGCTTTATTTAACTTGGCAACGCAGCCTTTCTTTCATTTCATGTGAGAATTACAGTGGTGTAAATTAAATAACTTTTTGCCAAAGGGCTTTTTGTTATTTATTATATGTTTAACTGGATGTTTATTGTCGTGACTCTCTTTTTAAAACAATAATTTTTTATTCCTTAATTCTGGGCTACGCAAAACTATGTCGTCGATTTGGTTCCATTACTACGGTAAAATTTTAAATGACCTATTATTCTGTTAGATTTTAATTTAAACTTATACCCAAGTGCTTTATTACGTAGTACGTAGTACGTAATACGTACCAGAGGTATTATTATTTTTAATGTATCTTCTACTTTTATTTAATTTACACCACAGTAATTCCGACATGCAAGTACAGACAGGCTGTGTTGCCAGCGCCTCCTGGCGTTACGTTTTGTGAGCTGAGTTTATATTATTAGTATTAAAATTATATTATTAGTTGAACTGTCCAAATATATAAATATTTTAAATATATATTATTTTGTAAAAATATTATTATATTTTAGTAAAACTAATATATATGTTATAAAATAAGCTAAAATATATATATTTCAGACAAAATATTTATATTTTAAACAAAATATATATTTATTTTAGAAATTATTATATATTTTACAAATCATAATTATGGCACATTGGAAATTAAAAAGTTATTGTTGTTTTGAGTTAGTTACATTCACATTGGTTTTTTTCAAGTATTTTTTTAGAAATATGACAATAAATTACATGGAATTTTTAAAACAATGCTTTAGGATTCCAATAAATCCAACAGAATATCAATAAACGTTATATTAAAAAAGTTATAAGCTTTTTTTGTCAAGGGTGAAACTGTCCAAATTATACAAAAAAAATTAATAACTCAAAAACTATTAAGTTTAGCCATTTTATAAGCATGCTAGTAATCAAAAAATGTTGCAATAATTTGTTTCAATGAAAGGCTATTTTCAAACTTCAAACTTTATTTACTGTATTTTTTGTAATAAAATTAATTTGTCTTGATTTTTTACAGAATACAAATGGGTATTTAAAATAACATATAAAAACATATTTTTATTGTTAATTATTTTTAATATTGCTTAATAACTCTTAAATATAATATAAATAGCACTTTAGTATGTATCATACGGTGGATTTCCATATTTATTATAGAGATTTTTAAAATAATTCAAATTTTTCTCGTTGGGGTTAACAGCTATAGATAATGTTTCGTTAATGTTAAAATATTTGAGTTCCTCCTTGGTATTTCCTGAATTGGCTGGAACCCAAACTTTATTTTCAAATAATATATCTTCTTCTGGAGTAGGGTTCCTAAAAATATATTGATATATTATATTATTAAATTAATAAAACTTTCATTGTTTTATGTTACAAGACCAATAAAGTAAATAAATGCTTATTTTGTAATCCTTCATTCTTAATTACTACTTAAGTACACGATTGTCGCAATTTTTGCGATTTTTAACTGTACAAATTTTTCTTTGACTGTATCTTGGTTGTGATATTAAAGAAAATTTGATTATCTGGTGTATAAAATACACCTCGTGATTATGTAAGTATGTTTTATACAATAGTTTATTGTATTAAGAGTTCTTCCAGATGTTTCTTATGTCCACTGAAGGATTACTTACGTGACATTTGCAACATAAAGCCTGGATTTTAGGATAAAATTAATAGATTAGGGTTGTCATAATTTAAGTTCCCATTACCTTGAAATGGTACATGCTTATTACACTAAAAAAAACCTTGAGCGAGAATTAGTTTTCACAAAAATAAGTGGATACAGCATCGAAACAAGTTATATGATAATTTACCAGCTACTCCCTATTTATTGGTATCTCCTTTTTGTGTGTTTTTACGATGTTTCTTGATTCTTATGCCAAGTGGTCTTAGTGTCTCGCCAATATAGGGCTGACCAAACATAGGGGATCCGATAAATGCAGTTATTTTTGTCTTTCCGGTTTAACGTATTTCTTGAGTTAAATACAGTGTTGATGTTTTATTGTCGTCCCACTGGAGGAAAAGGAAATTTAAGGAAGCAGCGGTCATGCACCATAACTCTGAATGATTTAGTAAGCCTTCGGTGGACATAAGAAACATCTGGAAACCGTGGTTAAACAGATGTGACCTTGAAATTTAACCATGCATGGCTTAAATATAAATAGACCAGTGGCTACTTAACTTATGCAGTATTTACATAAAGACTGGAGATACTTACCAGTCGAAAGGTCGTGATTAAAAATACTACCGCAATATCAAGTGTCAAAAACTTTTATTTCATTTTATTCGTAAGTAATATCATAAGAGCATCTATTTTTTCCGAAAAAAAAATCGAAAAAACACGTTGCTAAGTAATATTTTAATAAGAAGCATGAGTGCTGGTGGCAACAAAAATCCGAGTCGAAGAGGAGGATTTTTGCTCCTGCACGAATGCTTTTTGTTAAAAAATATTACTTAGCATTGTGTTTTTTCGATTTTTTTCACAGGAAAAATTAGATGCCCGAATGGTATTTGACAAGACTATTTCATGAGTAACAGTTAACAATTAAAATATAAATTGCAATTTTTGGTGACAACAGCTGTCAAGTTTTGCCACGGGTAAACTCGAAAAAACTGCTGACAGGTGCTGTCACACAGTTTTTTCACCTAGAAACCATTTGTAATTCAAAATTGCGCGTTTGTGATTGGTGGATATTAAGACGAGGGAAATAGTCAATATAATAGTACATTATAGACCAGGCTCATATTATATAGCTCTGTGTAAATTTCACTGCCAAGGCAATACATTTTTTTTAAAGATTTTGACAAATCATTCTTGGGTAAGGTTTATCTGGCAAAATTTTTGCTTTATGTTTTTACAAAGGATTTTCGAACTAGTATTAATATGAAGTCTTTCTAAATGGAGTTTTATAATACAAAAATTATTGTAGCGATGAGTCATCGCTGGTGAGTCAGCGCTCGAACAATCGAGAGTGTGGAGCTCGCTGGAATGTTCCAGAAGACTTGGGCGCTGAATATATAAGAAACGGAGCAGCACAGAGCAGTCAGTTGAGCTTTGGTACTCGCGAAGAAATAAATAAATATAAGTGCAAATAAATAAACTAGTAGTGATATGAATAATTAGTAGTTAAGTGTTTAGTTAGTTTTATAGTGTTTTAAGTGTAAAAACGTTACAATTGGTGTCAGGTGTGGGGTTAGTGTGAAATATCGCGAAAATGGTTTCGTTAATGGACTTAAGAGTGGCGGGCCTTAAGAGGGAGCTAGAAGAAAGGGAATGTGATGCAACTGGGAAAAAGAATGTGTTGCAGCAGCGGCTTCGAGAAGCGTTGGAGCAGGAAGGTGAAAATCCAGATACGTATTTATTTGAAGACCAGTGTAATATGCATTTAATGTTGCAAAATTTAAACGAAAAAATGTTGGAGAATTCTAACAATTTGAAAGCTGATTTGAAACAGAACATGCTAGAAAATTCTAGCGATTTAAAAGTCGATTTACAACAAAAGATTCTGCAACAGAAAATGTTGGAAAATTCTAGCGAAGTACAACAGAAAATTTTAGACAATTCTAACGAGTTACAACAGAAAATGTTAGAAAATGTCAACGATTTAAAGGACGATTTGCAACAGAAAATGGTGGAAAATTCTAGCGAATTGCAACAGAAAATTCTGTAAAATTCTAAAAATTTAAAGGAATATTTGGAACAGAAGATTCTAGAAAATGCCAATGAATTAGAAGAAAATGTAGGACAGAAAGTTGACGATGTAAGGATGGAATTGAATGACGTAAGAAAGGAATTGGATATGAGAGAAGAAAAATTGAACGAGAAATTGGAGGTCAAAATTAGAGAAATAAATAGTAAACTGAAAGCTGTAAATTTACCTATGATGCTGACGGAAGCAGGAGCAGTGCCGGAGGGAAGCCGAGTACGGATGAAACCACCTCAGTTCGATGGAAAATCTTCTTGGACAAATTACATCCGTCAGTTTGAGGCAGCTGCAAAAGCAAATGGCTGGGTACCAGAGGAGAAGGCTACAGCATTAACTCTTGCTTTACGCGGAGATGCAACGGACATCTTGCAGACACTTTCTCCAAACGAACAAGAAGATTACGAAGCCTTGGTGAAACACCTGGAACTGCGATATGGCCAGACACATCTGGAACATGTCTACCATTCCCAACTAAAGAACCGCTACCAGAAATCAAACAAGACTTTGCAAGAATTCGAGGCTGATATTGCACGCTTGGTCCGGCTAGCATATCCAGCTACTCCAACGACCGTTATGGAACGATTAGCGGTTCAAGCCTTTTTGGATGGACTTCGAGACAACGAAACAAGGCAGGCTCTAACACTGGCTCGTCCGAGCCAACTGGTTGATGCATTAGCTCGAGCTTTGGAATTCGAGGCGGCAAAGCAGAGCTGCAGGAGCCAGCCTAGAATAAGGAGAGTCGAGGAAGAGAATGATTGAAGCAATCAGGCGAGTTTTTAAAGAAAACCTACCAGAGAAGAAGGAAATCCGGTGTTGGAGATGTGGAAGGCTAGGACATATTCGAAGTCGTTGCAGAGAAAGCCAGGTGGCGCTGACTTCGTCTCAGTCGGAAAACTAGATAAGGTCGAGGAAAAGGGGCTGTAACCAGCATGCCCCAGAAGATATCGAACGTGTTGCATCTCTTCTACACCAGTCCAGCAGTGTTTTTGTGGATGGTTTTATTAATGGAAAATTACATGTGCTGCTGCTGGATACAGGTGCGACGAAGACAATTATTAGGCCAGATATTGTCGAAATGTCCAAGGTCAAATCTACCAATCGGCGACTACGTACTGCAACAGGAGATATTGCTACTGTTCGTGGAGAAGTGGACATCACGATGGTCATAGGAAACACGAAATTTAAACATCGAGCATTAGTAGCAGATATTGAAGATGAAGTTATTGTAGGCATGGACATTATGAACTCTATAGGATTTGAACTGAACTTTAAGCAAGGAATATTGAGGGTAAATGGAGAGGAAGTCGTTTTGCATCGATCTAAAGAGAATAATATTCGTGTGATGCTAACAGAAGATGCTTTGATACCGGAACACAGCGAGATGATATTGAAGGCTTTCTTGGATTGTAAATCAGAAGATGGAAGTATAATGCTTCTGGAGCCGAGAATTGATGACAAAGAGGTCGGTCGAGGAATTTTAGTAGGGAAGACTTTAATACGCATCGGAAAAGAAGTGCCTGTAAGAGTATTGAATGTTAATGGTTACTCTGTGAACTTAAAGAAAGGAATCGTTTTGGGAAACTGTTCTTCAGTTTCCTCGATTATTAGAGGCATTCGTGAGTCAGGTTCCGGCCAAGAAAGTTAGCAATGAATTGATGAATCTTCTGTCGACTTCTTCAAAGGATTTGAAACCCAATGAAAGGATAAGGCTGAAAGAGCTGATTTACAATTATCAGGATGTCTTTGACGACGGACAAGGAAAGAAGGGTAGGACAAGAATTGTCCAGCATAAAATTAATACCGGTGATGCACAGCCCATTCGACAGTCGGCAAGAAGGCTTCCACTTGCCAAGCGAGAGGAAGCTGATAAAATTGTGCAAGAAATGGAGAAGGAAGGGGTGATCGAACCATCCAACAGCCCATGGTCTTCCCCAGTGGTGTTAGTTAAGAAAAAGGATGAATCAACTCGATTTTGCGTCAATTTTCGTCAGCTGAACAACGTGACGAAGAAGGACAGCTACCCTCTACCTAGGATCGATGACACCCTCGATACATTGGCTGGATCGCAGATATTTTCAACTTTGGATTTAAAGAGCGGTTATTGGCAAGTTGAAATGGCACCAGAAGATAAAGAGAAGACGGCGTTTACCGTGGGTGCAGGACTGTGGCAGTTTACTGTCATGCCGTTTGGACTATGTAATGCCCCTGCAACTTTTGAAAGGCTCATGGAAATGGTTTTGAAGGGACTATCCTGGAAGACATGCTTGGTGTACCTTAACGACATAATTGTGGTTGGAAAATCATTTGAGGTCCATATGAAGAACCTGAAGGAAGTCTTTCAGCGCTTAAGAAGTTCCGGCCTGAAGCTAAGCCCGAAGAAATGTCACTTGTTCCAGAGGGAAGTGCAGTATTTGGGCCATGTTGTTTCGAGTCAAGGAGTGGCAGTGGACAAACAGAAGGTGAAGACGGTGCGGGAATGGCCAATACCGAAGAACAAACATGACTTAAGAAGCTTTCTTGGATTATGCACCTACTACCGTCGGTACGTACCAGGATTCGCAAAGGTTGCTAAGCCTTTGACACGTTTAACAGAGGGAGAAAGACGATCGCCGAATTCGTCGAATTTATTTTGGACACGGACGCCAGCAATGTGGGCCTGGGAGTTGTTTTGTCGCAGATTCAAGAAGAAAAAGAAAAAGTTATTGGATACTTCAGTAAAACTCTATCAAAACCAGAGCGAAATTACTGTGTTACTCGACGCGAGCTGTTGGCAGTGGTAAAATCAGTCGAACACTTTTACAAGTATCTGTATGGAAGAAAATTTTTGCTAAGAACGGATTATGCTGCCCTAAAATGGCTTTTGCAATTCAAGAATCTTGAAGGACAGGTAGCAAGATGGATTGAGAGACTACAGGAGTTCGACTTTGACACAGAACATCGGGCTGGGACCATCCATAGAAATGCTGACGCCTTGTCAAGAAGACCATGCCCGGAAGACTGTAAACATTGTCTCAGGGCCGAAGAAAAGGATGTGTTTGTTCGCAGGACTACAATCGTGGATGCATTGGCAATCCGCTGAGGTTCAACAAGACCAGGAAAGGGATCCGGATTTAAAGCTTATCATCGATTGGAAGAAAAACGACCGTAAACCAACGTGGCAGGAAGTCGCCCAATATTCGCCGAATGTGAAATCGTACTGGGCCCAATGGAATTCCATCATCTTAAGTGACGGGCTTTTAAAGCGCGTTCTGGAGATGCCAGAAGGGGGGGAAGACCGGAAGCAGATAATAATCCCCAGAAACAGGATACCAGAAGTGCTGCAGGAAATCCATGATGGAACTACTGGAGGACATCTTGGGGTGACCAGGACGCTCGGAAGACTTAGGGAACGGTTTTATTGGGTCAACAGCCAACGAGATGTGAAGGAATGGTGCAAGAAGTGCGCCGTTTGCGCGGCAAGCAATGGACCCCAGAAGCGCCCAAAAGCCCCAATGCGACAGTACAATGTGGGCAGCCCATTTGAGAGAATTGCAATCGATGTGGCGGGTCCATTTCCGGAAACAGAATCTGGAAATAAATACATCATCGTTGTAATGGACTACTTCAGCAAGTGGGCGGAAGCGTACGCCTTGCCAAACCAGGAAGCTGCCACAGTGACCGATGCCCTTATTAAGGAGTGGATTTGTCGTTTTGGTGTGCCAATGGAGATGCATTCAGACCAAGGCAGGAACTTTGAATCTATACTGTTCCAGAATGTCTGTAAAATTCTTAACATTCGGAAGACGAGGACGACTGCATTACATCCGCAGTCTGATGGAATGGTAGAACGAATGAATCGAACGATAAACCGGTACCTGTCCAAGGTAGTCTCTGATCACCAAAGAGACTGGGACCGCTTCCTTCATCTGTTCCTGTTGGCGTACCGTTCTTCTATCCACGATACAACCGGCCAGACACCCGCTAGCATTGTTATGGGACGTGAACTTCGTCTACCTTGTGACCTGAGGTTTGGTTGCCTACCAGGGGATGATATTGCTGGAGAAGATTACGTCAACAATTTACGTAGGAAAATGAGCGACATTCACAGCCGAGTTCGTTTAAACATCCAGAGTGCCAGTGATATAATGAACGACATCAAGGCGGAAAATGGAGGATTTCAACCTGGAGACCTAGTTTGGTTATACAACCCTCAGCGCCGTCGTGGTTATTCACCGAAGCTGCAGACTTCTTGGGAAGGACCATACGAAGTCATGGATCGCATAAATGACATCATCTACAGGATCAGAAAACAACCAAGAGGAAAGCCGAAAGTGATCCATTTTAACCGATTGGCTCCTTACGCTGGAAACAATGATGACCAAATAAACCATGCTAGAGTAAGACGAGTTTTTTGAAGACTTCATGTACCTATTTATATTCGAGCGGTAAAAAAGCTCGCTATGGTGTCACTCGAGAAGAACAACAAGATCTGTTCACGGTTTCGGCCGATTACTCCTTGGCTCACTGTGTTGCAGAAGACCTAAGGATGTCCAGGGGAAAAAAGAATGTTTTTAAAAACAAGTTTGGACGGGTCGACGAGCTACGAAGGCAGAATCCCAAAGTTGGAGAGGTGCTTGAAATTGTGAATAATGAGCAGACAGGCAACAGAAGTATCTTCTATCTGGTAACAAAGCAGCTCTCCCATCAGAAGCCAAACTACCGTGACGTATGGAATGCCTTAAATAAATTGAGGGATATCCTTTTATCCAAGGACATCATGAACCTGGCGATACCGAAGATTGCTTGTGGACTTGACGGTTTAGACTGGAGAATAATTAGAAGTATGGTGAAAGTTATCTTCAGATTTAGTGGCATACACATTCTTCACATTCTTGTCTGTTGCCACAACCCTAAAAGAACAACCGGAAGGAAGACCGTAGACTGCTACTTCTATAGGACGTCACAATGCAAGTTTGGATCTCTATGCAAATATCGCCATGGAACTGAGGACCATTTTCGGGACGAAAATGTTTTAAGACGGGGGCAATGTAGCGAGTACGGCTCTGGGTATCGAGATGATGACTCATCGGCGATGAGTCAGCGCTCGAACAATCGAGAGTGTGGAGCTCGCTGGAATGTTCCAGAAGACTTGGGCGCTGAATATATAAGAAACAGAGCAGCACAGAGCAGTCAGTTGAGCTTTGGTACTCGCGAAGAAATAAATAAATATAAGTGCAAATAAATAAACTAGTAGTGATATAAATAATTAGTAGTTAAGTGTTTAGTTAGTTTTATAGTGTTTTAAGTCTAGTGAAGTTATTAAATAAATAGTTTAGTTCGTTAATTAACCAGTGCGTGTTTTTATTCACACTACGAACAGTAAAAACGTTACATTATTATATGCTTAAAAAAAGAAATTAAAAGTATAATATATTTATTAAAATTTTTAGATCTAACATAACTGACTACACTTTTTTTGCAAATAACAAGAGCATTATTATTCTTATTTAATATAGGAATATTATGATCAAAATAGTATATTATGTAGTATAGTATAACGACCATTTAATGATGACTATTTAGACATAAGCCGCGAATGTCATAATGAGTGCGAGTGTCTTAATAGCCCAATAAATGCACAATTTTGCACTATTTTTCTACGACTACCATAAAGTATAAAATTAACAGTAATTCTAAAATTTTTCGTACCTTTTTGCTTATTTTAGGAGTAATAAATTGTTTGAGGCCTATCACAATTTCGGGCGGGGTTAAATTTTCAGTTTTACATTCAATATCGCACATGTTCACTAATTTTAAGTTCAAAAAATTTGAAGTTAAAAAATGTTCTATGTAACTTGTCAAAATTGTTAAATATCAGATGTTCAAGACAATAGTTTATATTAACAGACAGAGCTGGGCACGAGTACTAAAAAAAGTATTCGTAAAATTTTAAGTACGAGTTCTTAAAATATTTACTCGTAAGTACATTTGTAAAGAAAGGTTACGGTTACGAGTAGTAATCGTGAAAACACGAGTAAAGAGTACGAGTACTTTAAAAAAAATGTTAGTTAATACAATTGATTATTCTTTATACATTATACATATTATTATTCTTTATACATTATACATACTTGGTCCTGAGCTATAAAAATAGAAATAGAAATTTATAAAATTATTTAATTTATACATTAGGTACAGAATGATCCCCTATAACTTTTTTATGTTTAGTGTCCCAAAAAAATTAAAAGTGTGGTTATGTAGGTACTAAAAAATACTTTTTTTCCACTTAAAAGAAAAATTGGGAAATTCATCAGTAAACAGGAAAAAACAAAAAATTATTTTTTTCTCAATGGATCACCCTATATATAAATTTATTTTTCGATTCTAATTCTAAGCATAAATCATATAACATATCATATACCTAATATTTCAACCGTTTCTTAAATATTCGCATTTGAAACGTTTCAAATGCGAATATTTCAAAAATGGTTGAATTTTACAAGGAATCGAAAAAAACTATTTTTTAGTACCTATATAACCACATTTTTAAATTTTTTGGTACACTTAAAATAAAAAAATTATAGGGGGGCGACATTATAGGGGATCACCCTGTACATAAAATAATAAATAATAAATTATTCTTAAATAGTTCATAATTTTACCTACAGTGTGACCCATTTGTTTGGGACTCACCCCTGTAAAATCTTTATTTATTTTGCAATTTTAACCGGATTTGTTTTAAAGTGTAGATCTTGATAAACTGTATTTGTGGAGCAAAAAACGCCATATTTTTACAAAATACAAGGCCTACTGTGTCAGTTTTTAAGAGTAAATTTTTAAGAATTCATATTAGCGATTTTTTTCAAACAAAATCTAAGCATGGCACTGTATTCAAAACCCCTCAAAACGACCCTTTACTAAATTTTATTGAAAAATTTTAAGTAGAAAAATGCACAATAATAACTAAAAAAATTTATTCTATCAAGTTATCCATGAAAAAAAAACATTGAAATAAAATTAAATTAATAGTGACATGGTACTATTACTATAAATTTAATTTTATTTCAATGTTTTTTTTCATGGATTACTTCACAAAATAAATTTTTGTAGTTATTATTGTGCATTTTTCTACTTAAAATTTTTCAATCAAATTTGGTAAAGGGTCGTTTTAAGGAGTGGTTAAATCAGTGCCGTGCTTAGATTTTGTTTAAAAAAATAGCTAATATTAATTCTTAAAAATTTACTCTTAAAAACTGACATAAGAGGACTTGTATTTTGTACAAATATTGCGTTTTTTGCTTCAAAAATAAAGTTTATCCAGATCTACACTTCAAAACAAATCTGGTTAAAATCGCACAATAAATAAAGATTTTACAGGGGTGAGTCGCAAACAAATAAGTCACACTGTATAATTATGTATGTATATTATACTTGTTATAAAACCTATAGGCTATAATGTATTATATTATAATTAAAGATGGGATATTTAGGTACTAAAAACTAAAAAATAGGTAACTAAAAAGGTACTAAAAAAAGCATTTAAGTTAAAAAAACAGCATTTTAGGTAAAAAAAACATTAAAAGTTCAAGTTTCGTTTATAATTTTGTTTAGTCACATACCCAAACACAGAACATACCCACAATAAACTATTTCTATGCAATAAACTGTGTTTCACTGAGTGACACTCAGTACACAGAAGTTCTATAACAGAACATAAGCTCACTACATAGAAGGTAACTGTAAAGAAAGTTACTGTTACAGTCTGTGACCATAAGAAAAAATTATATACCGTTGAGTTGCACGCCCTGGATAAAATATTGGCGGAAAATTTAAAAAGAACATAAAAAAATAAAATATGTGAAAATAAACTGACAAATTAAAAATATGTAACAAAAGTATAAAAAGGTAGTTTAAAGCAAAAACCTCCAAAAAAGGTAAAGAAGGTGAAAACAAGTTAAAAAAATAGGTAACAAAAGTATAAAAAAGGTAGTTTAAAGCAAAAACCCCCAAAAAAGGTAAAAAGGGTGAAAACAAGTTAGGTTCATATAAAAGAAAATCTTTTAAAACACATTTTGGCATTATTGGTTTTCAAATAGTTACATCGGTTGAAAAAAGGTAAAATAACTAAAATCCCATCCCTAATTATAATATATATTATATAATTTAAAACAGACTTCCAAAAGAAAATGTTTTGATGCTTACGATATTTTGGCAAAAAGTCATCGATATAATAAACGGAAATAGTTGTATATGTTACCCGTGAATTCCACGAGTATTTTTTACGAGTACATTGAATTTGGTTTGTAAGTACGAGTAATAAGTATTTAAAATGAAAAATACTTATGAGTAAAAAAGTACTCGTACATTTTTAGTCGTAATTGAAATACGAGTAAAAGTACTCAGTACTTGGCCAGCTTTGTTAACAGAATATTACCGTGTATTGGATTTATATTGGTAAATATATTTCATTTAGAACTATTGGTTAAAAATCTGTATCCTAATAACAAATTTGTATCATAATGGATCTCAGTATAGTACAGGTAGAAAATGTCTAATAAAGGAAATAAAAGTATATTTTACGTGGTGTATTAAGTACACCGTGCGAGTAACTAAGGAATAATACTTTTACATTTCATTTTAGAACCAAGTTAATGTCGCTGCAAATCGAGACCGGTTTACACATGAAAACGCGGTAATAATATTAAATACATCCTATAATGCTTTTAGTCAGTTTGCAAATTTATTTTAAGAATAGCATGGAAATAATGTGTGAGATAATGTTTAGTGTAGGTAACAAACGTAATATAAATATTTAACGTATCTATGTGATAGAAATCTTTAAATTTCTGCCTTTGTAAATTTAACCACAAATTTAAGCTTCATTTAATTGGTCAAAAATACTCCTATCTAAATCAACGCTTGGTACTTAAATGCTATTCCATACTATAGTTACCTACCTTTTTTAAGTTTTAAAATGTAAACATCTTACCCGTATTTAGCAAAATTAGTCCAAAGTTTAATAACTCGTTTTCTTGTCAAAATATCTTCCGATGTAGTATTTGCATCATCTTTTTTAAAAATATAGATTAACTCTTCGGAATGTCCAACGCCTATAATTTAATCTTAAATATAATACGATATTATTATATGTACATTTTTAACCTGGAAGTGATCTTTTAAAGGACTCTCCCATTTTGCTCTGGTATGAAAACACGTAGTAGTATACTGGGACATATTGAGATTGAAGCCTAACTGTTTCTGTTATTGGTCTGTTAAATTGGTCATCGCTTATAAACTAAAATATAAACCTTTTAAAATAATACTCTTTATAAGACCTTTTTATTTACTTGACTAAGATCTTTCTTATCTCCAACTACTAGCTTATACTTAAAATAATGGTACCTAATTTGTAACCCGACATCTATAGCTTTTACAGAATCATTAATATTCATATCAATAGGAGCAAAGTTTCCTTTATATAACGTAAATTTTCCAATCAGTAATTTTATAATTCCTAAAATGTTTATTATAAGATATAAATAAATAAATTATTTTTTGTTTTACCTGGAAGTGCAGATGCTTCAAGAGCTTCTTGCGAATTATGACCAATTATTAAAGGAACACGATTAAAAACGCCTTGAGACAGCATTTCGTGACTTTTTCCAGTAAACACAGCACCTTCATGATCAGGTTCCACTACTGGTCCAATTGGCAAACCATTTCGAACATCAACCCCAGCGAGGTACTAAAATAATTAAATGTTCTATGAAAAATGTACGATGAAACTAACTAGTTAATTGTTTTTAGGCTTTTTTTGATTATTATCAGCCCATTTATTCCATAGTTTAAACTGAAAAATGCAAACACGGAAATTTTAACATATGAAAGCTCACGAGAAAAAGTTGTAGAAAATAAAAATCCCTACAATTTATATAATATAAAAAACTTCCAAAAAAATCCAGTGACGCAAAGCACCTTAAGGCGAACGGTCGCGTGGGTAAGGTCTCGCTTAACGCGCTCGTACCATAGTGCCATTACCACTAAAGTTGTTATTATACACGTGATATACCAGATCCAAGTGCAAAAAGAGTGCAAATTGCGTGTGGTACCTCCTCCTGGAAGTTCCCAAGTGTTTTATCCGTGGATAAAGGTGTGAGTGAGACGATCAGTTTTAACGAATAAGAAGCCATTAATCACTCAAGTTCTGATAAACACTAGGCAAAAGAAACTCATCCTAAACATCTGTAGATTACTAAGACATTAAGGGGACCATAAATTGAGTAACAAACCGAAGTGGCTGACTCCTCAAACGTTATATGTGAAAATAAAAAATCGCAACCGCACAGTGGGGTGCAAACATAGAAATGATACTACTAATAATAGTATTGTTTATATGGGTGCAACGTTATCGATAATCAACAAGCTTGGAATATGATCCAGAGAGAAAGAAGGACACAGACAAACAGGAAGTACCTACTTCAAAACCAGCAAGGATAGATCCTAGCAGCATATTAACCAATTAAGTCTCCATGCATTAACCCCAAGTGAATGGTGTTATTACTACATCCCTGGTTGAGGGGGATTTGGGTCAGTTTATGTCCCTCAAAACCAAAATGTTTTCCCTCCTTATCCCGCACTCTACTAGAATAAAAAAAACATCAGGTATAATTAAAGTACCACCCGACGAGACGGAATAAAATAAAACGTAAGGGCAAAATTACATTTTAATAAGTACACGCAAAGAAATAATGAGTAAATTCACCACAATAATTTTTATACCAATAAAAACGCGATTTTCATAAATAAATAATATTATAGACAACAAAAGTGTTTAGAAAAACACGACAGAAACTGCCTGGGGACACAGACAAAGACAAACATAGAGGCATTCAGACCATACGTCCAGGATGCAATCCAAGTTCAATTTCACCGTTACGGACACATTACAGTCATGGAACGTAAAACAGAGGCGTACTTAAATGACCACACACAAAATGGGTTCTGGGTGGGACGGGAATGAAAACAACAGCACAAGTCTGTCCGTCTTTCGCAACGCGCGCGCCCTCTGGTGGCGCTCAATAGCATTGTGGCAATTCAAGAATTGTCAACAATACATTTAAAGTAGTTTTTTCACAAAAGAGAAGGTTTCAATTGTACAGCTAAATCGCGCACGTTATTTGTGTTTCGCGTTGCAAGTAAAAACTGAAAAAGTTTGTTTTAGTACTTGATTTCGATTTATTATTTCTTATAATATTGAGTCAGAAACTCAACGCTTATATGCTCATATAGTTACGTTAGTGTGTGTATTATTGTGTTTTTAATTGTAAATATATAACTCAAGAACTAAATCGTTGCATTTTCATGTTTTGCCAAAGGATCGAATTTGGTACGTATATGTCTTCGTGCAGAATTAACTAATAATAATTTTATGTAATATAATTTATATTTAAATTTGGACAATTTTAAGAAATCTCACAAAAATAATAGTTGTACAAACTTAACCTTAAAATCAAACATTTTATATTTAAGTCCTTTAAGAAAACGCCGACAACTGCATTTTAAAATAGTAAACGACAAAATATATCCAGGTAATCATGGCAAAATAATATTATATATAACACATAATATATTACTCATTGTTGGTCGTTTACCGTTGATTGGGGACTTTCTTAATCTAGACTTTTAATAATGCATAATACTGGTTAAATTTGGATGACTTATTTGTTTTATGATTTTTGTGTATTTATTGTATCTAATAGGTACAATTTATATTTACAGGGACTTTATGCAATTTATTTTTTTATTCGGATTTCCACTAATTATTGGGAAACCGAAAAAACTCAACCCAGAATTTCCTCTCGAAAAACATTTAACAACACCACAAATCGTTCCATGATTTTTATCTCTCGATATTTTTAACATTTTCCGGCCTTATTCTTAAAAACACGTTTGTAACATACGCGTTTGATTATTAAAAGTTGAAGTTTTGTTGCGATGATAACGGCCACGTGGAGGCGCTACTAGCGATGATTTTTATTGGACGAAAAAAGTTGAAATTTGGTGCAAGTATAGAGTTAAGTGACTTAATCACGAACTTAAATAAAGTTATTCTGATTTGGGAGTTGATTTTGAAGTGCAAATTAAAATATTATTTATCTACTCCTACATTGACAAGCTGTGACTTTATGGCGTTTTAGTCACGGGCTGAAGTTAACAACAGTGGCTTTTGGGCATTTTAGTTACGGGCTGAAGTTAGCTTTATAAATTGCAAAAAAGTGAGGTTAAATTCGTCAAATGTCAAAAATTTATGAATTAAAATTGGCTTTAAATTCTTATTTTTGTTCGTCGTAGATAAAGTATAGTATGAAACTCGTTTTATAAACTTCTCTAGAGGCTCGTTTTTGTTAAACACTCGCTCGCAAGCTTCGCTCGTGCCTAATAAAACTCGTAACTAAAATGGCGTTTATAAAACTTGATACATAATATACTATTATGTACCTAGTACACGAAATTAAACTTTCGTTGTTAAGAATGACTTCATTTGAAAGCAACAAATAAATTTTAAAAATAAGGTGTACCTAGAAACCATTTTTTTTTACAAATTTTAACATTACGTTTTGTAAAAATAAAATTGAAGTCTGTCAATTTACTTTGTTTATTCACACCCATTTGCGTACGTCGTTAAGGTAAAAACCATTACTTTGTATTTGTCGTAAAAAAAGCATTACATTTCACTTGTGAGGAAAGCTCGGGCTAACGCATACTCGGCATGACGGCCGCGTGCACAACTTAAACACTTGCATGAAAAAGTCAGTCATTATACAATTACAGAACTGTTAACTTTAACTTTTAATTCATTATAAAAAATACCAGCCCCTTTTTTACACGAAGAATGATTTAACCAAGTTTTATAAAAGATAACTTCTTTAGCTGAGAACACTAGGACTGAAATGTATATTTCGATGCTTTAAGAGCTCAACACTGTTTACATTTACTTTATATGATTTGATTTACATTTAATAATAATTAAGCCTATAATTTTAGTATACAAACCCAGAAACAAAGGTTTTTAACACATCATTTACAGTTCTCTTCTAAATGAAGGTTAAAAGAGTTACCAACGGTTTAAAATAAAAATCTCTAATATTGATCCACAGGGGCGTGCTGGCTATATCAGACCGGCCCGGGAAATTCAGAAAAATCGGCCAACTACACACGAAAAATGGGGGCTGAACAAACCCAAGTTAAAAAATTTCAAACATTTATTAATATATTAATAATTAATAATATAAAGTATAAATTAAATTCTTGAAAAAAAAACAGGCAACAAACACAACCAGACAATATTTTACACAATGCTAAAACATATAGCATAGGGTGTCCCTTATTTTTATTTTTTTTACGCATACCCTCTAATTATATTTATTACGTGTTTATATACTCTCAGTAAAAATTTCAGCTCATTCTATAAACGGGAACCCGTGCCGACTTGCATCTGAACCCTCCGTTAGCCAACGTTAGGCGCGCGGTATTTTGTAACACGGTTGGTCGCGAGGTCTTCGATCGTAAGTCATTTTGTTAAAATATAGTTTTATTTATGTGTATACTTTGATAAAAATGTATATTTTCACAGGGAGTGGCTAGTTACCCGGAAGGGTCTGGTGAATAGGCCGTAAACTCTGAAATTGATAAACTTAAAGGGTTTTACTCTAAATAACTAAAAGAGTCTATTGTGAGAGATGACTACCGAAAACTTATTGAACTGTCTGAAATATTTTTGGGAGGACATCAAGAATAGAAATTCTTATAAAAAGCTGAAATTTCTTATAACAGTATATTTTAGTAATACTCATTAGTATATTAATATATTTAAGTGATAAAATCAACTAAATTAGTGAAACAAATGATAGAAACAAAAGCAATAATATTAATTAGTAATCATATTTAATAAAATCATTAGAAAAATACAGTCATGAAGTATATCTTCTTTTTAAAGTGTTTCGTGTTACAAAATACCGCGCGCCTAACGTTGGCTAACGGAGGGTTCAGATGCAAGTCGGCACGGGTTCCCGTTTATAGAATGAGCTGAAATTTTTACTGGGAGTATATAAACAAGTAATAAATATAATTAGAGGGTATGCGTAAAAAAAATAAAAATAAGGGACACCCTTATTATAGCATTGCACTTAAAATAAAAACTAATATAAATTATCATCGCTCAGGAAACTTATAAACAATATACAATCTTGAAAAAAGAAACAAAGCTGGCAGGCTGGCATGCATGGTATGTGTAAAATAATTATGATATTTATACATAACGCAACTAAAAAAGTTTTTAATTGACCACGTGCTGCGGCATGCTGCCTACATAGCCCTCCGGCCCGCACACCGGCCCACTTACCCCTCCGGACCACCGGCCCACCGGGATTTCTCCCGGTGTCCCGGCGGCCCAGCACGCCCCTGTTGATGCATCTAGAAGCACTGAAAAGGATGCTCCTAAGCATCGAAATAGAAAAACCATATTGTTAAATCGTTCCTTAGTTTTTTTAGTATCGCGATCCGTAAGATCTTGCAACCGCCTTGATGTAATATTTAATTTTTTTCTTATATTTATACCAACATGGTAATTATTATATTTTTAACTTTATTTGTCCTAAAAGTAATATTATATTATCATGAAATTTGCTACTATACTTTCTATTGAAACTATGAGAAGTGATTAATATTAGTTAGTGATTACAGTGAACTGCATTATATCTCTCAATCTAGTGTGCGGTGAAGAATGCCGTGCTGTGATTGATTTATTGTGATAGAAACCAAATTGTATAGAAAGTAAAGTCGCAAATTTTAGAGATAATGCAGTGCTCTAATTGGTTAGTCAGGGGTCTTTTTTACTTTTTTAAATTTTGTATTTTTATTATAATTATTATAATAATTTTAATTATCATAACAATAATATTATAATAGAATTATATTATATTTTATAATAATAAATAGTTTAAATTTTAAACTCTTACCACACTATAAACAAATTTGGTTTTGGAATGAAGAACTGATGAATCGACTTTTTTTAATTCCTCTACTAATTTTGAAGAATTTTGTGTTACAATGTCAAGAATGGTACCAATATTAAATGCTATTTTTCTTGCTTCTCTTGCAAGGCTCCAAAGGCACAAAGAAGTTCCACTTTGCATAATGGCACGATGAAATAAACCTACATTGTATCAAATTAATTAAAAAAATAAATAACATGAAATAAGTGTATTAAAAATATCAATAATTACCACTAGCTAGTTTACTTTGAACCAAATAGGATACTGAAGCTGAACCTGCACTTTGCCCAAAAAGTGTGATTTTATCTGGATTTCCACCAAAATGTACAATATTTTTCTGCACCCATTTTAAAGCCATTATAAGATCCTTAATACCGTTATTTCCTGGGGAAGCCATATCTCCAGTACTTAAAAATCCAAATATTCCCAAACGATAATTTATATCAACAAGAATCACGTCTTCATCTAATAAATACTCTGGATTAAACTGTGCTACTGAACTGTCTTTATAAATAAAAATTCCTCCATGTATCCAAATCATGACAGACATGTTTTTTCCGGTTATATTTGGGGTATATACATTTAAGTATAAGCAATCTTCAGATCCATCACCACTTCCTTCGATACAATTACTTTGGCGTGTTTTTGCAATAAGAGTTTCATCCCATTTCTCGTTAGGCTCTGGAGGCTAAAATTCTATAAATACAATTTTGTTTATTAGGTTTAAGCATGTTATACTTCAAATCTTAAATTTCTCACAGGGGGTTTGGCAAAGGGAATACCTTCAAATGCATGGTACGGTCTCTTTAAATTTGTGGTACCTATTTTTCCTAGAATTTTTCCATCTTCAAGTGTAACTTCTGGATCCATTTCATAGGAGACCATGCCCTTGTTAATTAAATATAATAATTTTATTTTTAATATTACCAGCAGTAAACTCTAAATTATTACCTTTAGATCTGAAATTACTAAAATAAATAATACTAGCAATATAAACTTCATTTTACCGTTTATATTAAGGTTTTCATGGATTTATTTATACTAGTAATACCTACTGCATGTACTCAATTTATTAAGCTTGTTCTAATTATGTGTTTTAATGGTAAATTAAGTTTTCTTAGATAAGAGGTAATAGTAACGTTTTTAAAAACTAAAAATAATTTGTATTGGTCACCGAAAATAATTTAAAAGTTTTAAGTTGTATGTTGTAAAAAATCTTTTAAACCTATTTTAATAAAAATAATAAACTAAAATAAACCTATGTACCTATGTAATCCAAAATTTAAATTAATTTAAATAAAGTATAAAATAAATCGACATAATTATCACTACTGATATTTGGGGGAGCAAGACAATTTTAAGGGTTTTGATCACTGCACGAAGGGGTAAAGCGATTTGTAAGTTAAATCTACTACAAGAGTGCGTTCGAAATGAGAGTGTACTTTGGATATGGTATAAGGATATATATATATATAATCACATGACTTTACATTATACCTGACCTTCTTGTTATTTTCGAACGCCGCGGAGCATATACCTATAAACTTTATGTTGTAGTGTTCTAAAATCAATGTTTTGCTTGTTATTAAATTTTGACTGAATACATATAAATATTAAATTATTCAATTTTAACCCTTTAGTTATATGGTTTATTCAAGTTTTTTTGATAGATTTTGTTTTGTTTTGTAGAATTAAAATTTTATTATTTATTATTTATTTTAAATAGGTTATTTTATTTTAGTGTTTTTCGTTTTTGTTTTATTAAATTTTAAACAGATATAAATAAATTATATGAATGTAAATACAAATTATTGTTTAATGTACCCTATGCGCATGACGGGTAAAACTTAACCAAGTCTAAAGCTTGGACAACCGAGAGTGCACTCTGGGCATATACTTGCTGTTTTAGAATAGTTGACAGTTGTATATATCTAGGTATATACCAGAGAAATCGAACGCGCAAGGTAAACTTGGAGTGTATGCAGAGTGCACTCTTGCGAGTTTTCGAACGCGCTCCAAAAGATGTCCCCCTTGAATTTAAAGTTGATGTGTCTCTGTGTTTTTTTTAAGTCACTGCTTACTGTTCAAAAACTGATCGTTAGTTTTTGTTGGCAACCTTAAATATATCTTATTATGGTTATATTTATTTGTTATTAGGTATGTTAAATTTTATTTTGTCAAGGTGATTTTTTAGAATTTAGTGTGTCATTTACCCCTTCTAGATCACTAACTTAAGTAGAACTTGGTGACCAACAAGGACTCTAGTATTTCACAAGCAAAAAAAACACCCTACAGAAGAAAACTGGTCATAGATAAAACCGCTTATGAAAGAACGTCTACAAGTACCAACTATGCAAACAAAGCGTCGAGTCATTATTAAAGTAACCAACCAACCCAACCCAAACCTTATCTGCAAAATAAATTGGTAGATTCCTAATGTAACAGTATATGTTTTTAAGAAAGTTGCGTATTTTATTTTGTTAATAAATTATTACTAATAATTTTATTTTTTTAATTTTAAATGGCTCTTTTGAGTAAGATTATTGCCAAAAAGTACTATACCACCCTGTCTGGATATAATATTAAGTATTCTATTCTATTCTCGGGTAAAAAAATGTGTAAGTATAAAAACATTAGTACAAGCTCAGATATGCAGGGTGGTTAAATATGGCATCCAGAAGAACTCTTTGCCGTTTTTTATATAAAATAATCAAATTTAATAAACCAGCGTATTTAGCAAAAAAATTAAATACCGTGGTAATATACATGATACAAACATTAGACGTAAAACAATAGATATACCACGCCACAAAAAAGAAATATTCAAAAGGTCCATGTCGTATAATCTGGCACACCTAAAAAGGTTTAACATAACTGATATTAAAAATAAATTGTTAAAAAAAAATTGTTAAAAATATATTAAAAAGAAAATGTTAAAAATATATAAATGGATCGTCGCAAAAAGAAGTTGTTAGAATAAGAAAATGTTGTCATCTACTATTAATAAAATTAAATTTATTTCATTTTAGGGAGTTGATGGATAACAGATTCTGTTTACGGAAAAAATGTAACTAGTTTTTTATTTGTTATTTTCTGTATTTTTTTATGGGCAATAAATGATTTATTATTATTATTATTATTATGCAATTATATAGGTACGTTTTAGTTTAATGGAAAATATGCATTTAACAGATAACAACATTTATTATCACAAAAAAAAATTCCATTGGAAAATTTATTATTTTAAAATGTTTAAAAAATGTATTATCTTGTACTAATTATTCAAAAGTTTGTTACTTTAATTTAACATTTTTAGAATATACCAACCAATTCATTTTTTTAACTGAACAAATTATAATACATAGGTATATTATAATTATAATTTGTTATAATCCTGATACTGCAGTGACAGGATTATAACAAATTAAAATTATAACAAATTATAAGACAGTGTCAGGGATTTATTTGTACTTTTTTATTTTATTTGCTTTTAAATGACTTTTCTGACAAAAAAACCATCGACAAATCGATTTTAGGGTTTTTATTGATTCTAATAAATAAAGATATGCCCAAAGATTATAAAATTTTCCCTTTAAAATTAGATTCACTATCAAAGATCGCCCGTCGCTCATATGACTTGACCTGAGACCCCTTTCTTTGCTCAAGCTTCTTCGTAAATAAAAATATAGCTTTCCCATCCTTTATCTTTTTTCTCTGTAGGGCGATCTTTGAAACCAAGAAATGTGTACCTTTTTTATCTTATATTTTCATACGACCAATAATTATAATTGTTTAATGGAGAAATCAATACTTTTTCCTATTATGGACATTGTATAGTCTACTATGACTAATATTATTAAACATAAAATTCTAAGAAAAATATTATTTTTTACTAAATACTCCGACGAGATTTAGATGCCAAGGAATTTTTGAACAGATAGGCATGGAAAAAGGGATAAGTAGACGGCCTACGCTGTAAACACTCTTACTTCTTAAAAAGTTTCAAAAGCCAACAGAATATCTTGTGCGGGTTAGGGGTAGGAACGGACTGCGAGTTTAAAGTCCCCTCATACGCAATGATATAGATCAGCGGCCCTGACCATTACCCCACCGACGCCGGTTATAACCCAGATAACATTCATGATTTCATAATAAGATCATGTTATGATTTCCACGTTTTGTCACGCGAACATCATGATGAGCTCATGTTATGATTTTTGATCATGTTATGCATAACTCATGAGTTTCCTATGTGGTGTAAACATTTTTTTTTTAATTTTGTGTTTCGAGCATACGCGCAGTGGTGTGGTGAATTATAACTTATTATATTCCTTTTTGATTATAACCTCGTTTTTTGCTTAACTTGCATGGACGTTTATAATTTATCGTTTATATAATATATATTTTGTGTTATATGGTGGGTTAACAGTAGCACAATGTGGATTGTGGAAGACAGGAATTTGTGGATAAGTTTCTTTAATAAAGAAAACTTGTTATTTTTAGGTCCGAACTTTGGGTAACGTGGAAGATTTTACATGACCATCTTTCGTTTTTTTATCGGGAAACAAGTGGTTTTGTAAACTTTTTTACGAAGAAAATCGATGCATCATTTCGAATGGAATTACGAGGAGCTGAATCAACATATCGATGAGGTATTTAGGTGTATTAATCAAAAGCTTAAAGGAGCAACGAAGACAAAAGTGTCCTAAACTCCCACACACAATTTAAAAAAAGAGGAAATTATGTTGGATACTGAAGAAAAAAACTAAAAAAGAAGTCTTGCTCAGTAATGATATTATATACGCATGCATAAGTGTGTGGTGGCCTTTAAATAAACTGTCAACTTAAAGAGGTACGCTAACTTAATATCAAAAAATGATCATTTAAACCTTATATATAAATAGAACAATTTTGCCAAATGTAAATGAATAGATTTCATGAGTAAGAAAATAGATAAAATTATTATAAACAAATAAAAGTTAACAATCACGTCCTACTAATAAAATTAAACTGGAAAACAATAATAAAATAAAGGAGTCCACGCACGAAATACAATTTTTAAAAAAATAAGTATCGAACAAAATGGGTGATTTTAGTAAACCACAAAAGGCTTTTATAACAGAAATCATTTCCAAGTTAAATATTAATATAAAAAATAAGAGTCAAAAGATTAAAATAGAAATTAAAATGGAAATAAAAGTATAAAATAGTATATTCTGTAACAAGTTTGGAATACAGCATATTCCGCTCGAGTGAAAAGTTTGTCACACGACCCGAAGGCGAGTTTGACGGTTTCACGAGAGGGGAATATGCAATTACAAACGTGTTTCAGACTATACTTTTTCTACGTTTTCAAAAAATAACATAGACAAATAATTTAATTGGAAGAAAGTGAGGTTTGATCGGTCTAAAATTTGTTAGATATTAAAAACGGAGATGTCGCCACGAGTGTATATTCTGTCATCAGATGATAGAATATTTCATTCTGTAACACTTTACGGAATAAATGTCATTCCATAGATAAAAGTGATATTAGAACGGCCATATTCCATAATTGGAGTAGAAAAACGGATATACAAACTACATTAAACGGCTTGGAAAAAACGAATATCAGAGCTGGACCACCAAAATACTGAATTATTCAAAACAAATTTAACCCTCCAAAGAAAATTAAGAAAAAAATAATCTTGTCATATTTGGATTAAAAACAGAAAGTAACGATTTAATTAAACAAATAGTTAAATTCTTTGACTCATATCTAAAAGTTGCTATTGTCGAAGAAAGAAGAAACCAACGACATTTACAAAAGATAATCCGAACACGCCAATACTTTTGGAATAAATATCCTACCAAAAGTAAACAACTCATTCTGCAAAACGCACCTAAACTAAAAGGAAAATCAATATATATCAACCCTGACCTTTGCACTGTAGATCTAGCAAAAAGCAAAATATTACAAAAACACAAAAGGGAAGCTACAATAAAAGGTTTAAGAGCAAAAATTAGGGGTGATAAACTAATTATTGGACAAGAAGTATTCACCACGGAGGATCTAGAGAACACTGAGTCAAGTTCGGAAGAATTTACTAACAATACGGAATACAACCCAAGTAGTGCCTCGTCTACTCCAAATCCACAATAGCGACAAAAAAGGCTAATCGCGGAGCTAAATCTTTCACTTGAAAATGAGTTAGTAACAGGAGCAGACCAAGAAATAAACCAAGAAAATAAAAAA
Source organism: Brassicogethes aeneus (assembly GCA_921294245.1). Taxonomy (NCBI): domain Eukaryota; kingdom Metazoa; phylum Arthropoda; class Insecta; order Coleoptera; family Nitidulidae; genus Brassicogethes; species Brassicogethes aeneus. Next base: position 50,400,490 of record OV121132.1, on the reverse strand, counting down.
ATATTATTATTATATTTTAGCAAAATTTTTTACCTGGTACATTTGTTCAATTTTAGTTAAAGTTTTAAATTTTTGTTATTTGTCTGCATGTTTTGTATATTGTATATTGTATTTTTATTTTATTTTAAATTAAATTTTAGGTTGGTTAGTCAGTAGGTAAGCGGTTGACAGTTAATTTATTATTTTAAATTGGAATTTAAAAGAAGCTTTTAAGCTTAGTGTACATTTTAAACTCCCAATGGACACATTGCCGGAGGAATTTATTGAAAACAGTGAATTACAAACTCTCATACTTAGGGCCGGTTTATCAACCTCTGGTTAAGTTCCAGTCTATCTGACAGATAAATTCGATATCGATCGTTGCGAGAACAATGGTATCCATGGAAATTATCTACCAGATAACTAACTGCAACTTTAACTGGACATTGATAAACCGGCCCTTAATAGCGCTTACCAATGTAATCAAGTTTTTAAAATTAATTCTTAAAATCTAAAATTTAAGGTAATATGTACATTTAAATATTAGAAGTATTAGTAAGAATCTACCGGAGCTAGAGATTTTTTTGGAGCAATTTTCACCAAAATTTGAATGTATAGTATTGACAAAAACTCGACACACTAATATAGACAGTCTATATTAGTTTGTCGAGTTTAATAATAGACTATATAAAGCTAGATGGCTATAAGATAATGTATAACGAAGGCAATTACAATCAAAACGATGGAGTTATTATATTTATAAAAGAGGATCTTGATTTTTCTTATAAAATCGACAAAGAGGATAAATGCAAAATTGTAAATACGAAAATAAATTATTATACGTTTTTAAGTCGGCCATAAATGAAATAACAAGGGAACAAAATATTGAAACTTCTTGCATTGTTCACCTATTTTTTATAGCAAAAAATAATACCTACACATGATTATACCTTTCCGATAATTGTTAAATCAAAAATAACAGATCACTATCCAATTATGGCCCAAATCATATTAAGCAACAAAAAATTATGCAAATTTAAAGGCAATAAATATATTAAACAAATTAACTATAGGGACTTAAATAGAGATTTACATAATGTGATCTGGATCACAGTGTTAAAAAAAGGATAGAACAAGGTATCATAAACTCTATACATTACAGAGATAAATTATACAAGCATTATCAAGACACAGGAGACCTGAATATTAGACAGCAATATGCAACATACAGAAACAAGCTAAATAATCTGATAGTTAAAACAAAACAAAAATTCTACAAGCAAAAATAAATAACAACTCAAATAAAGAATTATGGAAAACAATAAACAACCTTAAGTATGAGTATGAGTATGAGTATAAGAGACGTATAACCAGCCCCATTTCCTCTTGACTCTCGAACCCCGTACAGGCCTATGTTTACTTACGCCGATTTTTGTTCTTCCCCAGCAACTGCACGGCTTCACCCGTGTTTGCTGGGTGCGAATGTCCATTGCGTTCCGTACTGTCCCCTATTTGGGGCTCGAGAGCGAGAGGCGAATAGTTATAATAGCCATTCCCGGGTTCGCCGAGCCTATGCTATACGCTCGGTGGGGTATGGATGGGGGACGGGAGGGAGTTGGTTTTTGGGGGACAATTACGCCGACTTAAAACTAAGTACGACGCGGAATCCCCCTAGACCAGTCGATTAGTATTACTCCAAACATTTGGGATTACTATTTGGAGTTGGGGAGTTGTTATTTCGCTGCAGGGGTGTAGTTTCCTAGTCGAGGTCTTTGTATTGTTCGTTATTTTCATTGTCCGTCTCCTGGTCAGATAGTTCCTGCCCTTGGTAAAGTGTGTCAGTTGTTTTTAATAATTTTTGTCCCAAGCACGTTTTGTGGTAGAGTTCCGTCTTTGTTTATCAAATTCCAAAGCATTGCATTTATTCACTAGTCAAACAAATCACAAGCGCGATTATTCTGTTGTCTAATGTTTACAAATCTCGAGTTTGGCTATTAGGCCCTTTTTTTAATGTGTTAGAATTATGTGTTCAATGTTAGTTTACTCTGTCAGTCCAGTGTTTATTCGGTCTCGATTGGGACCGCCTTACGCATTTGCTGTTGACAGACTTATTGCCCCACGCCGCGTGCCCTTCATAGGTTTTAAAGATATCCCAATAAACACTTTAACGATACTTATCACCATCAACATTGCCCGTGTAAGAATTTTTAACACTTTTTAATACAATTTTGCAATGATAGTAATTAAAAACAAAACAATTGTTTAAAGAGTAAAATATGTTCTTAACATAATCATATTTTAAAGTTATTTTAACATTTTCAAGTAAAATAAATGTTATGTTTAATGAAATGAATACGGGCAATGTTAATGGTAACAAATAACGGAAAATGCTTGCTGGGATCTGCCGTATTTATATTGCAGATTTGTATCAGGTCATGCATACTCTTAAAGTAAAACTTATCAGATTTTTCCCCTTGCGGATGGCCACCTCCCCTCTTCTCCGACCTCCCCCGTCCGTCCAGTGAAAAGCCTCCAATGACAGGTGGCACCCAAGTCATTCATATCACCCAACACTCCACTCCACAATGACCGTTACACCATTTTAGCTTGCACCCCATGAAAATGTTTGTTTCACTTATCAGTTCGCACCCCTTTTTTTTTAAATTATTGTTGGTTTCATCTTTAAACTTTTACGTTTCAAGAGCTCTCCCGCACGCGAGTCGCGTGACGCGAGTCTCGAGCGCTGGAACCGAACTGGAAAACAATAAACAACCTTAAACAAATAATATAATATCCAATTAAATAAAATAAATAATAGATGGAGGTGAAGTAACAAAAGATTTGACTAGCTAAAAAGTTAAATCCACCAAAAAATTACAATGAAAATTACCTTAAACTAAACAACTCAATGTTTTTGATGCCAACCCACGATTCAGAAGTCAAACTAACAATTAAAAGAATAAAAAATAAAAAATCGGTGGGAGTGGATAAATAAATTTAAAAAAAATTCTGACTCAATAGCAAAACCACTTAATAATAATAAATAAGATTTTTGAATTTGGGATATGTCCCTCTGCATTTACAACGTCCATTGTAATACCCATAGAAAGGTGACAAATTAAATCCAATAAACTATAGACCTATCAGCCTAATAACAAACATAACAAAAAATTTTGAAATGCTATTAAAAGATCGATTATAAAATTATATAAAAAAAATAAAAAGTAATTTCAGATAGACAGTTTGGGTTTCAGAAGGGCAAATCTACCCAAAGTGCTATAATATCAATTACTAATCAAATATATCGATGGTTATTTGACAAAACAACGTAAGCGACAATTTTATTAAATTACTTTTTATTTTATCAAAGTGTCAGTTACGATAAGCTGCACATGTTAACATAATTGTTATCCCAATTTTGGAATCCAATATTGGTCAGTTAGAATATTTTTATTATTGTAAGCGCCTCTTCTTTTTAATTTGTTACCGATTTATAACGTAAGCGCCTATATGTTCCCGACAAATAATAGTAAGCAACTCCGAGACATGGCGTTTGCGATTTAACATTGTGTCGCTTACGATAATATTGTGCTCCCGCCTTGATCTATTAAGGCGATATTCCCGCTCTAAACAGTTTATTCGTGAGTATACCTGCATCGTGGTTATTGCTACCAAGTTTTAAAACAATATTTTATTTGATCAAAAGCATATAATTATTTTTTTCATTGCATTATTAATATTTATCCTAATTATAATTGTTTTTACGTAGTGTGGTTCGTTAAAAGTGTTTTTTGTAGTAATTGTATATTGTTATAGCGTCAAATAATTTGACTCAAATTTATAACGGTTCCACCCTGGGTTAGATCATGGTACCATGGGTTAGATCATGGAGCCTACACAAGGAGTCCGAACATCATGTAAACAAGAATCTTCCTAAGATAAGAGGGCGCTGGTGTTCCGTTTATTCTGAATAATTTGTACCGAAACGCTAGCATCGACAATCAGCGCCACTGGTGGTGAAAAAAAGAAACTTAATTTGTACAACTTTGAGGGCTGGTTTTATCAATTTTCCCTATTAAGTTCGGGCTCCTTGTGTAGGCTCCCTGGGTTAGATACTGGTTTGTAAATAAAAATCGTTCGTTTTTTTCAAAAAAAGCTAATGTAGAATTTAATTTTAAAACATTGGCAAAATATCGTTGGTGATATTTTAAAAATTAATTTTTTTGTATTTTTTTATTTAATAATAATTTTATTTATATACTTTTAAGTAAAAAAATAAATGTCGCTAACGATGTTTTGACAAAAGTAATCATCAAATCTATATCCCACAAAGTAACGTAAATGTAACTTAGGCGACAAGACTAATTTTACATTTTTCTAAAGATGTTCTTATAAAATATCGTATGCCACAAAATTTAATGAAAATTTTAGATTGGATTCGATCTTACTTAAATATTTGAATTCTACATTAATAAAATAATGCCTCACCAATTTATAAATAGTGTACCAAAACTAAACACCCTTACCATCTCTACAGGCGGCGAAAGGTTTAGTATTAGCTCTTTAAAATAGATAAAATTTCTTGGTTTGACACTGGAGATGGGATCTGCAAATTAGAGAAATAAACTAAGGTGGCTTTTAGATTATTTTAAAGTACTAAAACCTATTCTAAACATAACCCAACTAAACATAGTCTACGACGCACTTGTAGAGTCGCATCTTAGGTATGGCATCCTTGAATGGGGGAGGTTTATACAGTAATCACTTACAGGATGTGGAATTAATACAAAAAAGAATTCTCAAAATTTCACATGGTGTTAAAATTACTTACCCAAATGTTGAATTATTTTTTATTTTTGGTAAAATGGATGGTAGACAACTATATTATCTAAATCTCTTACGTACACCCATGCTGAAAGATTTATAAAACCATCTGCCAGAGATACCTACCTTGGTCTGAAATTATATAACAGCATCCCTGAAAACATAAAAAGTATAATTATTCCAAATTCGTTTAAAAAAATATGCAAAAGTTATAAATTACAAAACCCACGTCAGTTTGTAGTTAAGCAGATTGATCTAAAGAACTCTTATCACTAGTACATAAATGGTGGTTTTGTAGTCCCATTTGGAAGTAAACTGTGTACCTGGATATTTTTATTTATTTTTTCTGTTATAAGCCTTTTTCAGATATATATTTTGATTTAGATTTAGTTGTGGCTTTAGCTTTAGTTCTATTTTAGTTTTAGTGTTATAGTTGTACTATGTTTTACATCTAGTGTAATTATTATTATAATTATTCTAGTATCGGCATCGTTAATGTAATAACGCTGTATTGTTAAAATTTTAATTGAGTTTTTTTTATTTGTCTTTTTCATTGTGTAGATTATTAGCATGTTTATTGCAAAATTATTGTAAATTGTAAACCTACATATTTGTAAATTTTATTTTAAAATGCAATAAATGTTTTAATTATTTTTAATTATTATTATTAATATTATATGTGTTCCCACAATGAGTTCACTTTAACAATATTAGTAAGTCAGATTGAAATCATTCTTGATTCAGGTTTGACTCAAAGAAGTTGTGGATGCGCCAGGAACCGATCCCGGTACCTCTCGCCTGCTAAGCGAGCGCTCTACCATCTGCGCCACGCCAATAATATTTAAGTTAAATAATTTAACGCTTAGGCAATTAAACCAAACAGTTTTATAATGAGATAAGGCGGGCTTGTTTAGTGCCTGAGCACAATAGAAAAAATATATAATGGCTGGAAATTTGAAACATGTCATTAAAAAAATACTTTATGCATTTCGACTGATATCACCCTTATGTCATATGTAAATCACAAATGAAAATCATTCATATTGAGTTTATTTTGAGATTAATAAATGAATTTTGACTTTTGTACAGAATTTTTAAACGCATCACCCTGATGTTAAATGAAGTCTCCATAATACTTACAAATAAAAATCATTGATGACTTCAGATTTAGTTCATTTAGAGATAAATAAGTGAATTCTGACATTATAGTGAGCTCAAATAACAATTCTGAATTCATATTGTTATCATTATGATATCATTAGGTACAATAAGGCATCGTGGAATTGTTGCTGATTTCTGATCCCTGCGGCGATATCAAGCCCATAATAATGCCGGCAGTCTAGAAAGTCGCACCATTTATTAAAATTAAAGGCCAATATAATCAAATTTTAAAAACAAATATCGTTGAACTTCGATTAACTTCTCTATCCACGGTCAAGCTTTTTTCTTTCTTAAAAATTAAGGACTGATTCATACCAAACAGTGATTCTTTGCGGATGAAAGACAGGTTTGTGTAGTTATATGGATTACATAGATTTAATTTACTTAAATAACAGCATTTTCGCCTATTAACGAAGCCATTAAGCCAAAAATGCGACTCATCAGAAAATACGTTTTTTGTACGATGTGCTCTTTATTATAGAAAACTTGAATTTTGATAATGATTTTATACAATTCCGAACATTAGGGTGGAGTGTAAGTATTCATGGTGAAATGGCAAACCTTACTAAACATTTTTTTCAAACAATAACAGAATTAAAACATAGTTTATTATTTTTGTGCATATCTACCCTTCCCAAGAAGGATTTAAATAAAAGAAAAATTTACTTAATGCTTTTATATTCTAAAAAATTAATCATAAGAAGGATGTTATACACTGATAAAAATGGTATCCTTGTGGCAAAAGAATCCATTCATTTGAAAAATATTGATTTAATTCAAAGAAACTGTATTTATTTTAAATCCGTTTCCCTTCGGATAAGATAATTGCTGCATTTGGGTGTAATTCTCGATTCTTTTGACATTTAATTACTTTAAGGCAAAGTAAAGGCATTTAGACAAAAGAAATCTTCAATTCATGTCTTTCTGTCAAAATTTAATGTTATTGTTAGAAATCCCACGGTTTTGTGCCAAACTACACTGATAAACATGGATTATTTTAGGCAAAAGAATCCATTCATTTGAAAATTATTCTTTTAGTTTAAAGAAAGTTAACTTTTTGCAAATTCTTTGGCATTTGACTAAAATAGGTGATGCATTTAAGGCAAACTCTTGATTCTTTTGGCTAAATCCTTTTTAATAACTTTATTTCAAGAACAAAGCATTTGTCGGAAATCAATCGGTAATTTGATAGTTCTTGCAACAATGAGTGTCCTTCAGTATCAGTCCACGCGTCGCGTCCACAGTACTTCGTCAAAGGTGTTCATCTCGCGCGAATAAATAACTAGTGTGATACTTTTTCTATGGCTATAAATCAAGATTATTTGTACCATAGTGTTATAGATCGAGATTATGGGTACCATAAAGGAACTGCTTAAACTTTGGGATTATTCATTTATTTCCAAAATTTGGAGGTTTAATTTTATAGGTAATGTATTCTTATTTTTAAAATTTTAATCGATTAGGAATGTAATAAAGAAAAATACCTAATTAATAAGCTAAAATCGACTAAAATATAATTATTTCATGCAAATATTATCATTCTGTAAAACGCTTTCTTAGAACAGGAAAATAAAAATGGCTACCTATACCTTCTCCCAAAGATTAAAATTTTGTAAGAAAATAATGCGGTATTTGTCAATATGTTTTAAGACTTTAACACAAAAGCACCATAATATTAAATAAATCCCCGTGCATTTGAGCCAAAACCTACATGTCAGCAAGTCATGTCCTCCATAGATAAAACACACATATATGTAGGTTTTGGCTCAAATGCACTGGGATTAATTCAATATTAGGATGGTTTTGTGTTAAAATCTTAAAACATATTGACAAATAAGTACTTACGGCATTATTTTCCAAAAAAATTAATCTTTGGAAGGAGAATATATCCTTCTTATTTCTTGACAGATATCCAGAGGCGGATTTCTAAAAAGGCCAGCTAGACCATAGCCTACGGCTGCAAGGTGGAAATTTCTTTGAGTTTAAGAATAATCAGTTTTTTGTATTTTGTATAAAAAATGTATTTTATGTTTATGACTGTATAAACAATGTCTTTTATATTTTTAATAAAAATATGTTTTTAGTAAAAATTATTGTAGTTTTTTTTAATTTAGGCAGGCAATTTTCTAAAATCAAAGAGTTTCAGCTAAAGACATTCGGGCTTTGGTTTAAATGCCCATAGATTAAGAGCAAGAAATCCTAGTTTTGATACAAATAACAAAAGTTTTTTAATCAAACGCTTATGGATTTGAAATAAAAACTCGGATTTTGTTAAAAAAAATTAAATCACTTAACTTAAATGCCAATAGATTTAAATCCAGACATCCGACTTTTGCTACAAATTCCTAATTCTTTAAGAACAAGAACCTACGATTTTGTAGTAAGCCCGCTTTTCTTTATTTCAATTTACTTAAGCCTTTGATCCAAATCAGTACCGGGTTATTAATAAAAGCACGGCATTTAAGGACCTATAACGAAGATCTTCTTCTAAATTCATGTATGACGTATTTGCTTTAAACCCTTCATTCATTTGGACCTATCCAAAGTCCCCATTCCTTTGAGGGAATGGCAGATTTCCTTGGGGCAAAGGTTTCTTTTTTTCAGTGTATTCATTATAAAGATTATGAAGGCTTTCAGAGCTATTTTAAAATTTGGGATCCAAATGGTATCATCAAGTAGAGCATCTTCACTAGGTGTGGGATTCGTATAAAACATTGTTTTATTACTTACAAGTCCATCTAACAATAAATAGTACATTAATAAAGGGGACGTCCGGCATCATTTTATTCAGTACATTACTTTCAAACTTCTAATAATATAAACTTTTTTTAACGTTTATTGACTATTATTTTGTTGATAATATTAAATATTGCATTGTGTGTTATAGGTAGAAAAAATGCATCTATTTTGTTCTTAGGTAACTAAAGGCCCTGGTGCAAAAAAACTGGGGCTCTAACTAAACTATTTAGGTTTTATTAAGTCTAAATATACAATAATAATTCAAAGGTACAAAGCTACTAGTTTATCATCAGCTCTTTATCGTGCATTGCATGGCACAGTAAAACTACTTACTACATGTATGTGCATGAGTGTCTTGTGTGAGCTTTAGTGATTGCTTGGGTTCTACAGGATTTTAGGAACGGATACTTGGATTAATAATAAGATTTCTCAACCAGCACTGCAGTTGTCAGATTATCTGAGTCACTATCAACAGAAATATTTTTGCCAAAACTTCTTGCAGAATGCTGACTAAAAAATTTTTGTTTACTATCTTCTCTTTCCTGTCGTGGTTTGCGCTTAAACACACCGCGAGGTTTCTTTTTTATCCATAATTTTAGATCTCTAATTTATGCAAAATTATTATGTTACAGGGAATAAAAAATGTAATTAATGCTACGCTATAAAACATCTTTGGGGAATCCCCGACAAACAGTTTTTATCGAATAACGTTTGACACGATCGATAGATGGCGGTAGCAAACCTATACTATAATGTACTAAAGAATAACATTTCTCAATTAATTTTTTTTCTTGTGTATACCGGAACTCGAATACTTATAGTTATTTTTAAAAGTAACAGTTTACAGAAAAAAAAATTAAATTGAAAATATTATAGTTTTCCATAAAAAAAATTTGTTGCTAAATGTGACGGCAAATCTTTCAAGTTGGCAACACAGCACAAACAACAGAAAGAATACAGGGAAATCCCCAACAAGTTTAGACTTCTGTTAGAAACTTGTGGGGAATTCCTCTGTATTATTTCAAACGAGTTGTCATTATTAAAGTAGTACTATCGATACGGCAAGATTCAAGTTTAAAAAACAGCGTATTATTTAACTAGCGCGCTATAGCGTAGTACTTAGTATAGGGAGAATGGATGGAGAATAGAGAGCATTTTTGGCATTTATTTATCAATTATTACTATCACATGTTTTGAAGCAGTAATTATGTGTCTTAAATGTTTTATATATTATTTTCTCTCATTTTCTTAATTTTGAATGGAATGTAAACAGTACTTTTTATAAAATGAAATAAAAACTGTGATTTCTCATAAGCCTCAATGTTAAATGTTTTACTGGATCTTTGTAGTTTTTTAAAAAATTAAAGAGATCATTATTTTATTATAATCTACTTGCCAAATTTTTGAAAATTCTAAACGGAAATTCTCTGACCGAAAGTAATACCTTAAAGTCGTGTTGCAACCCATTTTATTCACATTCCCAATGTGGGAGCATTTTTAGCTAGTTCAATACGAGGTTTGCTGGTCATGGTGCGGGGCCCCCCTGAGCTTGGGGCCATACTATTTACATATCTTTATATCGTAAAACAAATGTGAAACAAATAAATCGACATATTTTTCAGTCGTCTGTTATTTTGTTGTTATGTTTTAGTTTTTCCCAGTAATTAACATCATCTGAATATGCTACATTGGATAACATCACTATTATCACCCGTATCAGAACTAGAATTAATCCAAACCTTTTGGTTTTATTTACAAAAGGGTGAAATTTTCTTTTTGTTCGCCACAGCTAAATTATATTCAAGCTTGAGGCAATTTTTGGGTGCAAATTGGCCATAATTTTAAGATAAACACGTATATTTTGTCTTCTTTAGCTGAAAATATTTTGTTTACTGAATAGTTTGAAGTCATGCGACATTTTTTCAAATACCATTGTATTTTAATGCGGCTGTTTTTGTTGAAATGCAACCTTGTTCAATATCATAAACTGCATTTCTTATATCCTTTGCCTTGAGTTTACTAATACCGCTCTACAATATTAAGGTAACAACGCCCCGGATTATCTATGAAGTCTAATAAGGCACAATTTTTGTAATGTTTCCTTTTCTTCATTTTTAACTTTTGTTTTGTTTTTGAAGCGTTTTTATTTTTGTCATTTACGAACTCTTCTAATTCTTCTTCTTCTTCTGTATCCTTTCTAATTTTTGCTGTGTGGCCGGAAGTACTTTGTGCATTTGAACTACTTGTTGCTCTCTTACGCTTTGCTAGAGCAAGGTCTTCTTAACATCTTTGAATTATCTTGCGAGATAAGCGGTTTTTAAGTATTTATGATTCTTCTAGAACCCTATTTTACAGTTATTTTAACATTTTATCAAAATAAAAACGAGATAATGCGGTGCCAAGCACTTCGACAGCAGAAGGTAAAAAGGATAAAGAATGTTTTTTGTATTTGTTGCATATATTTCAGAATTTGAGGATTGTGACATGAATTACTATGATGAGTCAGAAAAGCTAAAATCGGCAGCAAAAAAAGAATTAACATTAATGAATTAGTCTTTTCCAGTCTCCTGATCCTGTTGTAACTTACAACTTGTAAGAGAAACTTCCAAAGTCAAAGCATTGTTGACTTGTACCCATCCACATGGGATGAGAATTTAAGCGCAGTTGATGATCAAAAATCCATTTAATGAGGACTTGGAGTTAATAAATTTAAAAAAGTCAAAAAGGCGTCAAAATATTTTTTGCAAATTATTTTGCAATAATAAATTAGGCATGTTCATTTTTTGTTTTAATCATTGGAGAAATGTGAATAGAAATAAAGAGCACGAAATACTTTAGATCACTAAAATAATGTAAAAACACTGGCATGCAGATTAAGTCTAAAAAGTAAAATTAATAAAGAATTGCACAAACAATATTTGTCTGAAAAGGAATATTGTAAAAATGTTCTTAAACGAATCGTAGCTGTAGTTAAGTTTCTATTCAGTCTAAAGCTGCCTTTTAGAGGCGATTCTGAAAAATTTGGTAGAATAGATAATGAGATGCTTATGGCATGGTAAATGGAGATGAAAATAATTACGTCAAAGCAAATGGAAATGGTTTAACGTGGGTTTATCTTTTATTATCTTTTATTATCTTTTATTATGGCAATTGATGTGGCTGGTACATAGAGTAATACATTTTGGCAAAGTAAATGCTATTCTAAACCAGGAGATACTGTAGTTAAAATCAAAGAAGGAACTTTAACTCAAGAATTTTTCACAAAGTTACTAACATTTTTAAGATAAACAAAACAATAGCTACAGCGTTACACCTACAGTCTAATGAAAGGTTAAAAGATTTAACCAAAGTTTGGTTACCAAACTATAGAAGACCATCTTTCCAAGGTTGTGAAAATTATCAGATTTGGACGAAAATCTTCCTTTATTCCTCATAATATAATATACTTTATTATAGATATGCAATTTATGATGACATAGGGTTATCCCGAGCAAAGGTTTTATTTGGCAGGAAACTTAGATTGCCATGTATATAAGACCGCAACACCCAATATTTTGGAACTCGTTGACATATTTTAATATAATTTTTACATTGGCTGATCGAGACTTATCTTTTAAGTCGCAGCTCTTTTATATTTACAAATCAATACAATATAATCCTATTTATATAATCTATAATCTCTTTTTTTAGGTTTAGTTTTAAACTGAATGAATTTGTTATTCTTTCAATTAATTTTATTATACTTTTTAAAGCTATTCATTTAGATTTAAAATTAGTTTTAAAAAGTGTGTTTGCCACATGGTAGTCCTTAAGCCGAGTTCATATAGATGCGAATTTGCGAATTTACGAATTTGCGAAATACGAATATTCGCATTTCGCAGCTCCTATTCATATAGATGAGACATTCTTTTACAAATCGTACACCTATTTTGACATCAGGGTTTGGATTCGCATGAAATTTTTTTTACCGCTTCTATTCAGTAAATAAGCAGATACGTGTATCAGGTTTTCTGTAAAAAATTTGTTTTTTCAGAGATATGTTGATATAAAGTTTTTATGAATTGCGATAAAACGATAAATTCTCTTCTACATAAAACCCATTATCTCCGGTTCTACTAATCGGATCGATTTTGTTTTTTTTTTGTTTTAAACCTTATTGAATAGGCTTTTCAAATAAATAAATTAAATTTTTTTTTTTTTTGGTATAGGGAGTTAATAACAGATTAATTTTTTAAACTAGTTTTTCATGTTTGCCCCCTCTATAAAATAAAAGGAAAAAAATACTATTTTATGCGCTTTTTCTTTATCTACAAAATACATTTTTCAGAACAGTGGAGACTCTTTTGGATCGGAAGATATTAAACATTTTCGAGCGCGAGACAGGACTGTCAAGCGCGTAATATTCAAACGTATTAGTGCATGTGGCGGGTGACGTGATATTTTGTATAAGAGTGCCATGATTCGACATCTTTTAATTGGTGACTTATTTGTGCAAATGTCAATTCTGCCAGTTAATAAATTTACTCATTAATTGGAGTTTGTATTATTTAAAATTTAATTTATTTAAAATTATTGAAAACCTTTAAAATCAGAATTAATTTACAAAAAGCGCTGGTATTTTTTTAAAACGATGTATGAGTTTACACTATCCTAAATAGTGATGCCGCGAGACGAGACGAGACGAGAAAAGTCCTTTTCTCGTCTCGTCTCGTGCAGCGAGAGAAAATGGGTCTCTCGTCTCGTCGAGAATACTCTTTTCTCGCTCGAGTGCCTTTCTCTCGTCTCGTCTCGTTTCTCTCGTGGTAAAAGTACCTTATTTGCAATTAAATACGTATTCGTTTATATTTTTTCTATATAAATTTAAACTGGAAATGTGCCAAGACCACACTGATAAAGTAAGACTTTTTACGCCGAAAATGTCGCACATTTGAATCAAATGGTTGGATCTATGTGGAGTAGTTACATCTATAGATGTAACTGTAACACTGAGAAAAAAGTTTATTGCTCCCAAATAAAAAAAATATTTATATATATATTTATATTTATCGTTATTATTTCGACTATTTAGAGGTAATAAACAATATATTCACTATTAATAAAAGGATTAACTACACAGTTTATTTGTCCCATTTTTTTTTTCAGTGTAGTATATAGGCGCAGTAGTTTTCAGATGAATGGATCAAATCATCCATCCATCTGAAAACTACTGCGTCTATATGATGTAACTACTCCACATAGATCCAACCATCTTGTACCTACTGCGCATGTCCGTCATTTTGAATCCGCAATTTTGTTTTTTGAATGGATATCAAATTCTTAATCAGGGACCCCATAAATATCTAAATACTAAATTTTACCCAAACCATTAAAGCCGAACGACAAATTTTCGTCATATTGGATCAGCCATTTTATTTTTTGAAGAAATGGATATCAAATTTGTAATCAGCCCCTCAAAAACCACATGTTGTTGATAAGTTCATTGAATAAGCAATGCTTATTAAGCATACGGGTTGTTTAATAGTATAAGGAGTGCCATAAATGGGGTAAATTTTAAAAATTAATATTATTTTATAAGTAATTTTTTTCTTGGTTAACCTTAAGTTGTGTTATAAAATAATAAAACGTTATACAGGAACAAATTTTGTTTATTATGAAATGCGAATAATGTTCTCATTGGTCCAAATAAATATCGCAAAATTAAAATTTTTATGTAAAAAAATTGTTTACTTATTACCGGAATAATCGAGAGAACGAGAGAGATCGAGAGAAACGAGAAATTCTAGAGCGAGAGAGGGCATTCTCTCGTCTCGTCTCGAGCCTTTTTTCGAGAGAAAATCTCCCTCTCGTCTCGTCGAGACGAGACGAGACGAGATGCGAGAATCTCTCGTATCGGCGGCATCACTAATACTAAATGTGTTAGCGTTTCGAAGATGTCTGATTAGGGGGTGTCCATTAATTACGTGAGTCAATTTTAGCGATTTTTTGACCCCCTCCCTCCTTGCTGAGATGTCGTGAGATTTGGCTCAACCCCCTCCCCCTAATCTCACGTGAGATTTTAAAAAATGCTTATTTTTAATGTTTATACGTTAAACTGCTTGATTCTGTTGGATTTATTAAAAAAACATACTTTGTTAAAAATTACGTGATATTTGCCGAGACCCCCCCTCTCCCTTAAGTGAGAATTGATGAGATTTGGCTTGACCTCCTCCCTCCCCTAAACGCCTCACGTAATTAATGGATGCCCCCTTACGGCTTGTACTGGTCACGCGCTCGAAAATATTTAATATCTTCCGATCCAAAAAAGTCTCCATTTTTCTGAAAAATTCATTTTGTAGAGTAATAAATAGTGCATAGAGCAGTATTTTTTTAATTTTTTTTCATAGAGGGGGCAAACACAAAAAATCTGTTTATACAAAAAAAAAATATTTTTTTCATATAATAAACAAAACACAAACTTTTTAAATATTTATCTAAAAAGACTATGTAATATGGTTTAAAATAAAAAAAAAATGAAATCGATCCGATCAGTAGAACCGGAGATAATTAATTTTAAGTACAAAAGAATTCAGAATTTTTTCAAATTTTATCAAAAGTTTAAATCAATATATCTTTGGAAAAATAAATTTTCTGCAAAAATTCCGATATAGGGGTCGGCTAAATTTATGAAAAGATGCTGTAAAAAAAAAATTAAGTCATTTTAAAAATTTGAAAAAATATGTTTTCTGTAATCCGTACGATATGTAAAAGAATGTCTCAGATGCGAATTGTCGGAACCATTTTAGGGACATTGTTTTCTCACTAGGCGATATTTGCCATGGTATTTTAGGGACATTATTTTCTCTCCAGGTGATATTTGCCATACTTGGTTAACATTTTCTATAGGTAGGTACTTAAATAGTAAAGTTACTTCTAAAAAAATATGCTACTATAAGGTAAAATAAGAAACTAATGTACCTCCAAAAACTCTTTGTCCATTATAAAGAACAAAAAACAACTTTAGCAAGAAACATTTCAAATAAAACTCAACAACGATGCAATACAAATGAAATAAACACAGAACATAAACGAAAATGGCGCGGGTACATATAACAAATACGTATAATAGGCATCTGCATTAATGCGCATGCGCATCACGCAAAATTCGTGCGATTTTCGCAAAATATTGGATCAATCTCAAGATTCCCGCCCCCCAGATTTCAAATCTTGCGAATTCGCAGAATCTGTCGAAACGTCGAAACACTTTTCCCGCCAAATCAAATGGACCAATGAAAACATTTTCGCATTTCGCAAATTCGCATGTCGCATCTATATGAACCAGGCTTTAGAACAAAAGTGTTTGGCGGGAACCGAATGAAGCCTGCTGTAAAGTACTTTATTGCCTCTATTTGAATTTTCTTTAAAAACAACTCAATAAATCTCTTTTGACTTTATATCTGAAGTACACTTTTTAAAATTAACTCTTTTTAAAATAACGCATATGTTGAGGATTTCTAAACCTTCCTAAGAAACTTCTAACTGCTTCTTTTTCTACGAATTATTTTCTTCCTATTACAATCCTATTACAATCCCCAAAACCAAAAATGCTGATCTTGGTGTGGCCAACCACCCCCTTAATTTTGTACCGTGAACATATTTCCTAACACTATATTCTCATTGCTTTTTAAGCAATGCATATTGAGACTTGCAATGGGTCATGGCGAAAAAATATTTTAACCAATTTTTTTGCGTCACAAGTATGCTGATAACAGTTTTTTTATGTCAAATTAATTTTGAAATAAATATTTTAGCACCCTTGTGGGCGGCTAAAACTTTTTTAATTTTGAGAAAAAGAACTACTTGCTTTTCTGCATAATATTTTTTTACTTTGACAATTGAGATTGAGATTAAAATTTTCCTTTTTCGGCCAAGCCTATTACGAATTCTAAAGCTAACTCTCGTCATTATCACCAGCATCCTTATTTCGGATCTCATTTTTTGTGATATCTGCATATAAGTCAATTAAAGTCAACATCTGCAGATGGGAATGCCATTGCAGATATTTAGAAAGTGGAATTGTTTTTGAATTTACATCCATTAAATAATAGGGGTCGTCCATAAAGTAGGTACGTCACACGTTTAGAAGGGAGGAGGTTAAGACTTTGTGACATCGTGTGATTTAATAATGCTATTATGCGTGACATGGTTGGAAGGGGTCTGAAATCCCCCAAAAATGAGTGAGGTACTTTCTAGACGGCCCCATATCTATAAAATAAAAATTCATACAGCAAAATCACAGGGTACTCGCGACTCTTTGTATGATGACAACTAGATGCATACTGAATAACACAGCCGTCGCGACGGCGCACAGTGTGCCAATAAGCGATTCTGACAGGACAACATTTTTTAGTGCCAATCTTATAGGAAATTTTACGCTGATTCTAAATATACCTCATGTTATTATATCCAAAATAGGTCCTTAATGTATTTTTTATGAAAAATCCTCCGAAAACCACATTTTTTTACATATTTTTCTCTCATAAGAACTATTCCAAACGATTTTTGTACAGTAAATTATTGAAGTTAGAAGTTTTTCATATGCCGAAATTACCATAAATTGGCACATAATTGGTCTGAGTCGATATTTTATCGAGTTTCTTAAAGAAGTAAAATTGTTGATAAACCAATTCTGCGTCGATTTTTAAGATACACCGAAAATTAAAGGAGTTATGAAGTTTCAAAATCTGGGAAAACATTTATTTTGGGAAATCTTAAGCCTCCACCCAAACATAAGGTTTATGGAATGTTTCCGAACAGAAGAATAGAAAAACCTAGTGAAACATCGAAAACAGGAGATTATCAATAGGTTTACGTAAAAAACAGGCCTACTTTTGGAATAGGAGGAGTCCTGGTAAATCCTGGAAACAGGAAACCTGGCAACGGTGAGCTATAGGTGAAGTGCCGTGGTCTAAAACCCACGCGTCATGTAACTAAAGCCCGTCGCGAACCAGCTCGTGGCACAAACTGTAAACCGCTCTTGGTGCAACGACCCCCGCAGGATACTTCCCGGAACACCGCGGGGTACGTATCATGAGGGGCACGGGGGCTGGTTTATTTACCAAGGTAAAAGTATGTACAAAATTATATTACAATTATATATACAGTATTTACAAAAGTATCGTAGACTATGAACACAACGGTTCTTTCATAGCCTTCAATCAGGACAGGCAAATGTTCCAGGGCTTTTCACAGGCAACTGGCAGGCACAAGCGTGGTTTTCAGTCCTACAGAAAGACAGGGCAGATTTGCAATTGGACTCTAGGGGAAAAATTCATAGTTAGGTTATGTTTTATGCATACAGGATTTACAGTTTAATTAACTCTGTTATTAAAGCTTAATATTATACGGCGTAAAGCCCTGACATATTAAAAACAGGTTAACTTACTGTTAATATTCCACTGAGAGTTCTCTGTGATTTAGTGTTGGTTTTCGGGCTCACAATTGGTAACACCATTTGGAGTTGAGCCACCAGACGACTGATTGTGCATTGAAAAATGCAGCGGTTTTATAGACGAAATTCTGATGACAGGCTTGATGAAAAACAATTGGGGCCGTGTGAAATAAATCCGTCACACGGGCCGTGTGCAACAAGTGTTGACAACACATATGTGGTTGACAACTGTTAAAGCGCCATCTGTTAGAGTTCCGTCTAACTGCAGGTTTCTGGGAGTCCAACTCTTTCCTTGACGTCGGGTAGTTAGGAAAATCATCTCATAGATGTCGTAATGTGTATCGTTACAACAGCCAAAATCTGGGGAAGGGCCTTCTAGGACCACCCCAGAAGTAGCAGAGGGTGCACACCAGAAAACTGGGACGCAAAAGCGACACCGGTCAGACGGGAGCACACCCCAGCAGACAAAAAGAGCCCCAGGAATCCTGAAACAGGGAAACCAATGGCGAGTTACCGCGATGCTGCAGTGGGGACCAAAATGGCTATAACAGACATTGGATACCCAACAAAGATGCTTTCTGAGGAGCAGTCCCAGCTCCTCAAGCAATGGCTGATCGCCAAAATACCCGAAGAGGGAAAAGGTCCTCAGTTCGAGGGCACATACTACGGGGGAGGAGTGCTATACCTTACATGCGCCAACGAGTGGACCAAAATTTGGCTCGCTGGTACAATGGGGGAAGCATCGATATGGGAAGGAGCCCAACTCCAAACTTTGGAAGCAAGCAAACTTCCAAAACCCGTAAAGGTCCTCGGATACTTAACCGAGGAAGTAAAGGACAAGGACCGGTTCCTGCGAACTCTGGGCGCTCAAAACCAGCTAGAGACTTGGAAAGTCCTGTCCAACAGAAAGGTCGAGGAAGGCACTGGCTACCTAATGACCTTACTGATGGATGAACAGTCCTGGGAAAAAGTGGGGGGGAAGAAAACCCTATACCACAACTTAGGCTGGCTAAAAATCAGAAGGATCAGAAGGGAGCTCATTGAGCAGACCCCAATGGACGAGGAACCAACACCAGGTCCCTGTCCACTGCTACAACCCAAAGTGGAGGAGAGGGGGAGCCCACTGGGCAGACCCCAATAGACGAGAAGCCGCCACAAGAGCCCTCGTCTAGACTTTAATCGCCCCGCATGGTAGTAAGGATAATACAGATCAACCTCCACCACTGCAGGGCAGTAACAGCGGCCCTATGCAAGTCTATGGCCGCTGACGAGTTTCACATTGCCCTTATTCAGGAACCGTATGTGTACAGGGGCCAGATAAGTCTGGGGGGTCTCAGGGGGAGGCTTGTTTCACAACCCAATGAGACGAACCCAAGAAGTTGTATTCTCGTCAGAGGTAACATGGATGCTATGCCACTGTGGACTTACTGCGATAAAGACACAGCGACAGTAAGATTAAATCTAACAGAAGGGAGCCAACAAGATGTAATACTTACATCGGCATACCTTCCTTATGACCAACAAGGGGAACCACCAGCCGCCATGCTCAGGTCTCTGGTGGAACAACTTGAATCGGCTAACCTGATAATAGGATGTGATGCCAATGCAAATCACATAATGTGGGGGAGTACTGATATCAACAAACGTGGTGAATCACTACTAATATTCTCAACACTGGGAACGAGCCAACCTTCGTAACCGTGGGTAATCGATCTAACACTGTCAAAGGGACGCATAAGTGAACTGGTGAAACAGTGGCATGTATCGAATGAAATTAGTCTGTCAGACCACAGATACATAAGGTTTAACCTTGAATCTACAATTAACACCCAACGGGAGTACAGAAACCCAATGAAAACGAACTGGGACCAATATAAAGAGGTACTAGAACGTAATTTGGAGAGCTGCCCAAAAGAGGCGAAAGGTAACTTTGATCTTGAATTACTCACCGACTCGCATGGGACCTATACAGACACCACCTAACAGAATATAACAATTCCATCAAAAAGTCCAAGAAACCAGGTTGGCAAAAACTATGCCGGGAATTATCAGAAATACCGGCCTACTCCCGACTGCATAAACCATGGCCAAAGGGCCACAGCAGACCCTGGGAACATGACTAAAAGGAGAACACACGACTACTGAAAGTGAGACACTTAGGCTTATGCTGAGGATCCACTTTCCAGGATCAATCATACTCGAAAATTCGGAAATCCAAAACCAAACAACACTTGAAATCAAGAGGGATAAAAAGGAGGACTGGATTCTATCGAGAAAAATAATTACAATTAAAAAGTCAAATGGGCAATACAAACTTTCAAACCATTTAAATCTGCCGGATCTGACGGAATCATACCAGCCATGTTACAACAGGGCCAAGACCTACTGCTACCAAGACTGTGCAAAATCCTAAGAGCCAGCCTATCTCTAAATCAAATACCGGAAGGATGGAGGGAGGCACTGGTGGGTTTTATACCAAAACCAGCAAAAGCCTCCTATGACAAACCAAAATCCTTCCGACCAATTTGCCTAAAATTTCTTCTCTTTCTTCTGAAAACAGAGGAAAAACTGATAGAGCAACATATACGGGAAGAAGTACTGTACAGAAGGCCTCTACACCGAAATCAATTTGCCTACCAAACAGGCAAGTCTTGCGAATCCGCCATCCATGAGATAACTCAAAGGGCTGAGCAATCTTTGGACAACAAAGAAGTGGCCCTTGGGGCATTCCTGGATATCGAAGGAGCGTTTGACAACACGTCATATGACTCAATAAATCGATCAGTAAGAGATCGCAACATAGAACCTCTGGTTGGCAAATGGATCAAACAGATGCTGGCTCAACGACGAGCCAGAACCATTCTTAACAACACAACTGTTAGAGCTAAAGTGTGCAGAGGGACACCCCAAGGGGGGGTGCTATCACCCCTGCTATGGAACCTCGTAACGTACAGTTTACTGACACGATTGGAAAATAAAGAAATATACGCAATAGGATATGCGGACGACATTGTACTCCTTATCAGAGGAAGCAACACAGCCCATGTGTTTACCAAAATGCAAAGAGCGCTAAACGCTGTCGAAAACTGGTGCAATGAGGAGGGACTTCGGGTAAATCCCACAAAAACTTCCCTTATTGCCTTTCCTCGAAAAAGAAAGTTGAAACCCGTGAAAAATCTAATCTTCTACGGAGAAACGCTGCCCTTGAAAGACGAGGTTAAATATCTAGGAGTTATACTGGATAAAAAACTCACCTATCGGAAGCATATAGAAAACATAACAAATAGGGCCCTAAAAACATTTATGACCTGTAAGAGAACATTTGGTAAATCTTGGGGACTGTAACCAGGCATGGTACAATGGGTGTACACAGCTATGGTCAGACCCATAATTTCTACGCGGCGCTAATATGGTGGCACGCAACAAAAACAAGGACTGTAAAACAGATACTCAGCAGAATCCAAAGACTGGCGTTATAACCAACTTGGAATTGGTTATATACTCCGGCAGCTCTCGTGTCTGGGAGCATAGGCATAGGCCTGGGCGCCACCACAACTTTAAAGAGTATCATAACCTATAGTCATCTTATTCAAAAAAAGGGGCCAACCTCGGAATCTAACGGAATAAGCTGAATTTTTGTGCAAACCTTTATTTTAGCATTACAAAATGTTGTCTCAAAAGTCACATATGCCAACGTGTGAGCGGCCTTAGATATTCAAGGTCAAAGGTCGCAAAAATCAGCTTTTTTGGGAATTTCTCGTTTTCTTTGCCTCCTATCGTATTTGCATTTATTATAAAATTTGTAGAGAATAAAGCGCAAGGTAAATCGTGAATCCCAATCTATTATACCGTTTTTTAATTAATTATATATTAAATATTACTAAAATAAAATTTTTATACCTTTTACTTATATTTATATTTCTTTTAAATCAAATATATTTTATCTTAATATATATCTTATATTTTAATTTAATTTTAATGATGGATGAATGGATCAGAGTAGTAAAAACTTTTTTAGTTATATCAATATTATTATTTTTATTATTATTATTAATCTTCATCTTCTTCATCCTCGTCTTCTTCAGGTTGGCCAGCAATTTCAAACTTATTCTCATCATCACTCTCCTCATTATCATTGACAGTAATTCAAATCATGCAGATAAGATACACGGTCTATCACTAATCAAAGTATCGCTTCGTTCTTCTGCTCTTTTCACGACCTTGTCTGTAAATTCAAGAGTACTAGTACTCTTACCTTACTTATAACGCGTTTGTACTTCGTAGATTTTTTTGCCTCTGTTGCTGCATCTGCGACTTTACCACAAAATAAGCACAATATTTTAAAATCAAACACATCATTCCCTTTTTTACGTGGTACAGTTAATGGCGTTGAAGGTCCAGTCTCTTCAAGGCGACGTTTAGCTGCTGCAATTGAATTTTTACTAGCGTACAATTTTCGACACTCAATACACAGAAGTCAAAGTATTTGGGTAGTTTATGTGCCCATCATTGCCCTCAATAATTGTTTCTTTTAAAGTCTTTATACCACGCACAACAGTCACAGAATCACCTTGAGAAAGTAACTTATTACGAAATTTAATAAAACACAAATCAGCCATGTTAACCTTTAAAATATTACGAATATTATCCATAGATGACTTAGGGTCATAACTTGCTTTAAATAAAAAGGTGAGGTATACCTACCTAACCTTTTTATTTATAGCAAACCCACTATAGTATTACCAGGTCTGTTATTTTAAAAGCAATATCTGGATTCCAGAGATGAGCAGAGATAACATATAAATGCATATAATGTCTTTTCTTCTTAAAATGCATTTTTCATTCATTAGAATAACATTAAAATATATTTAGAATGATTCACTTCATTATTTAAATATTTGTATGTCAAAGGTAAGTAATATTTAATAATTAAAAAATATATAAAAATAAATATAAGGTATTAAATTTTTATTTAAGTAATATTTAATAAATAATTAATTTAAAAAAACGGTATAATAGATTGGGATTCACGATTTACCTTGGTAAAGGTCAGTGGCGGCTGGTGGATTTTAAGTATACCAATATCTCAGTTATTAGACATGGGACCCACACCAAATTTATAATAGTTTATATTGACATTAAATAAACAAGTTCGGCGCAAACAGAATTTAAATTGAAGTTTGCGAAAAAAAGTTAGTTTTTCCTGTCGCCTACCCTGCCTCCAGGCCCCCCTATTTGAGATAATTCAAATTAAAGTGGTGCAATTTATTATCTACTATAATTTATCGACAAATTTAAAATTTTATTCAAAAAATTCAAATATTACAGATTTTATTCGATTTTAAATTTTTATTATTTATTTTATTAACCTGTTGACTCCTATCGTCCATATTCATCAAAAAAAAATCCTGACATGCTTAATTCAAGCTCGATGTATTGTAGTCCATGGGTCTATCCATGGGTGAAATCCGTCTTACCATGGGTCCCCGCTTTCAGTGGTTCGAACTTGCGTTTATGCCAACCCTTGTGTCTAAGAAGGCAGATACCACGATGCAGGAAACCAACAGCTACGAAGAATCATCCAGTGACAGAATTTCTGTACTACAATATGTATTCAAAAAACTTGTGGGAAAACTTGCCCCTTTGGAAAAACCCTAATTGGAAAATAATTCGAATGAATATTACTTCCAAACAAAATAAAGTGTACTTACCAAGTTTATTCGGTTTTCTCAATAAAACATACTAAACAAGCCCCTAATATGACCATCAGCGGCTGAAGCAACAGTCCAAACATCGTTATGTTACTTTGCAACTATCTAAGAGATAGGATGACTTAGAAAATCAAAGATTATGGAAAATCAATTAGATTGAACTCACCATGCTACTTTTCCCAATTAAATAAAAACATACTGTGAATTCAACCAAACACGGTGTGCCTGAACGAAGTTTAAGTCACATAAAAATGCCGCCAAAAACTGATTGCAGTTTCTTGCAGGGGCGGCTGGTGGATTTTAAGTATACCAATATCTCAGTTATTAGACATGGGACCCACACCAAATTTATAATAGTTTATATTGACATTAAATAAACAAGTTCGGCGCAAACAGAATTTAAATTGAAGTTTGCGAAAAAAAGTTAGTTTTTCCTGTCGCCTACCCTGCCTCCAGCCCCCCCTATTTGAGATAATTCAAATTAAAGTGGTGCAATTTATTATATACTATAATTTATCGACAAATTTAAAATTTTATTTAAAAAATCCAAATATTACAGATTTTATTCGATTTTAAATTTTTATTATTTATTTTATTAAAATAAAAAAATATTTAAAATGGTATAAAAACTGTTATATTTGGATTTTTTAAATAAAATTTTAAATTTGTCGATAAATTATAGTAGATAATAAATTGCACCACTTTAATTTGAATTATCTAAAATAGGGGGGCCTGGAGGCAGGGTAGGCGACAGGAAAAACTAACTTTTTTTCGCAAACTTCAATTTAAATTCTGTTTGCGCCGAACTTGTTTATTTAATGTCAATATAAACTATTATAAATTTGGTCTGGGTCCCATGTCTAATAACTGAGATATTGGTATACTTAAAATCCACCAGCCGCCACTGGTTTCTTGTTCGGGACCCTTTGTTGACTTAAAAATGATATTTACCAAAATCCTAGCAGCTCCTCTTTTCTAAATTTTTTGAAAATTCATTATTTTTTTTTATTTTTTGTTTATTTCAAAGTCTACCTTTGACAGAGTACACATTTGTACACTGATTTTTATAAAATTAGAGTATATTATTAAGGAGACTTAAAGAATACTTTTCACATCATTTATATATAGGGTGAGCCAAAAATCGCTTACTTTTTAATAAAGCAAAAGCGTAAATTCATGATTTTGGTATAACACGCAAAAAAGATTTATCCCCATATTTTTATAGATATTTCTGCGTTTACCAGATTACAAAGTGGCATTCTAAAAAAAATAGATTTTTAATAAATCCGCTTAGAGAATATTTAAAATGTTGTTTAATTTAGCCTTTTTAGTAGTTTTCAATTTTGAATGAAAAACTCGTTAAAGTTTTTTTGATCGGCACTTTGGAGATTTAAAAACGATATTTACCAAAATTCGAACTGCTTTTTTAAAATTTTGTAAAAAATTCTTTTTTTTTTAATTATTTGTTTATCGCAAAGTCTACCTTTGCCAGAGTACACATTTGTACACCGATTTTATTGATTGCAGTTTTTTGTTCGGGACCCCTTGGTTACTTTAAAATGATATTTACCGTGTTACAAAATACCGCGCGCCTAACGTTGGCAAGTCGGCACGGGTTCCCGTTTATAGAATGAGCTGAAATTTTTACTGGGAGTATATAAACAAGTAATAAATATAATTAGAGGGTATGCGTAAAAAAAATAAAAATAAGGGACACCCTATAGGGTGTCCCTCTTAAACCAAATCACTCAGAAGGAGTGAAAAAACACTCATAAAGAATGGTTTTTCACTCCTTTGCCACGTAAAAAGTTTTTTACTCTTAAGGAGCGAAAAAAAGGGTAAATACCCATTTACTCATTAAAGAGTGAAATTTATTGATTTTTTTTTTGAGTGATTTAAATTTAAATTTTTTAAAATAAGAATATTAAAACCCTTTTATGATTGATTTTAATTTTACTCCTTTTTGTGTATTTTTTATTTCATTCTTTTAAAATTAATTTATTTTTACTCTTTTATGAAGGTTGTAAATTTACTATTTTTTGCATGTTTTAATTATACTCTTGTTATATAGTTTTAGGTTAACTCTTTTTTTATGTATTTTACTTTACTCTTTTTATAATTATTTTAAATTAACTCCTATTTAGTTTTTTTTCAGTTCACCCTTTTTTTGTTGTTTTGACTTTAATTTCTTTTATGTGATTTTAACTTACCTTCTTTTATTATCTTGACGTTTACTCTTTTTAAGTATTTTTGATTTCACTCGTTTTTGTACTTACTATAAACTTTTCTATTAGGTATTTTGACTTTTAATCTTTTTTTGTGCAAACCTAATTAATTAGGCAATAAAGTATTTCCCCATTTTATTTTATTTCTCTCGTGATAAAAAGTAGATCCTCAAAAAAATAACATTGAAAAAAATTTTGGTATTTTATTTACAGGGTGTTCAAAAATTAGGAAAACATGAAATCGATTTAAAAGAGAAGTAGTAGGTACCTAGGAAAGCTTTTTTTTAATTTGTTTAAAAATTTTTGTAAGAAAAAACTGTTTGTAATTAAAAACGAAGTCTGAATACAAAAATTATTACGGAAATTATAAAGTTGATTTTTCTACGATCGAGTTTATTTATATTTTTATTTTTGAGTCATTTCTGTTAAAAAATAACATCCACTTAGTAAAATTTGGGATCTTTGCTTTGGTTAAAACTTGGGAAACAAAATCTATTCAAGACATTTTAAATCCCAAATTTAACTTTGTTAATGTTATTTTTTTGACAATAAAAATATTTATATTTATATAACTTGATTCTGGAAAAAACAAAGAAAAATTTAAAGTTACATTTTCCGTCGTAACAAATTTTTCTTATAAAAATTGTGATTTTTTAAATAAAGCTACTTCTTTCTTATATAAAACTTATATTTTGGTACTTTTGAATAATAAGGTTCTAAGGTTCTGTTAATATACAATATAAATATTGCAGATAAGGCATTTTTGCTTAACAAGGCAGCTGCACTTAAATCCTTGTCATTCTAAGGTACCGATTTTCATAATGTTTGAACACCCTGTATATAAAATCTAAAAAAAATATCAATCTTATTTTTCCCACGAGTAAATCTTTTTATTTGGAATGACTTTTCATAAAAAAAAAAACAATAAGAAAAAATGTTCCGTATTATAAACTCAATCCGGGGACCTACTTTATACAGTATACATATACATATTGTAATATAAAACGTCAGAATAAAAATAAACAAAGGTAAAAATTAAATAATATAATATACCTACCTATAGGCTGTAACGGATAAATGATTGGGGTTATAAAAACAAAAAGAAAATTATAATATATATAAGTATCTATTTAATTAATAAATAACATTAACAAAAATAAATTTTTCTTTACATGACAAAAATAAAATACCTAATACTTATTTTTAAACTAAATTAATAATAAATTATTAAATTAATTAATTAATTATTATAACAAAAATAAATTTTTCTTTAAATTTAAATAATTATAAAATATAAAACAAATTAATTAATTATTTAAAGCAGCAAATAAGCTCACTGCTGAGCTATTTATTAATAATGACGAATTTTTAAATATAAAGTAATCAAAAAAATTGAAATTTTTTTAAAACAGGATTGTTTTCTAAGTCTAAAACATAATGTGCTTTATAAAGTACATTAAATGCTTTATTGATATCCCCAATTGGTATTCTGTCAATGCAAACATAAAATGTTCCCTCATATTGGATGATGTATGGCTCCGGCTGCATTTTTCTGCCCTAATAAAGGACAAACAATAAAACTTATCTTTTGTCCTTAATTACTTAATATTGTAGATTAAGCTTAGCATGGCATTACACAACTATTATAATACTTTAAATATAATATAATATTACACAACTATTATAAATCGTTAAATATTACCCCAATTTGTTTGGTAACTATAGTTATAGAGGACAAAAATTAAATGTCATCTAAAATCGAATTCCAAGCATAAAACATTTTTTTACAGATTAACCTTAGCGAGCGAGATTAAAAGTATGTTATATTCGAATTACAATTTAAAAATAATAATTATTTAAAAAACTCTTTTTGAATTAATTTCATCCTTTAAAGAATTAATTTCACTCCTTTAAGGCTGGAACCATCCTATTTTACTTAGAATCTCAATAAAGTTAAATATAATTATTACAAACAAACTTACCTTTAAGCCGATTAATTGACTCATCGTCCACACCCTGTTATTTTAATATTTCTTCCATTTTATCACTTAAAACACTTTCACCTCGCGTCGAAGCCTCTCTATGCATAAATGGCTTGTTTAGTATATCACAACGCTTTGCGCCCCCTCTACGGTAGAGGCTCTACCGCTTTCTTTAAGATGAAATCAAAACAAACACTCATAAAGGTCAAACGTTACAATGAATTTAGGTTCATAATTGCAAAAAATGCACAATCCTACTATGCAAGGATTTTTAATTGTAAAAATTTTACTTTAAAAATTAGGTATATAAGCAGTGAATTTATGAGTTATGAAAATAGTACTTTTTATTTAAATTATTAATATTTGAAATTTCAATATTTGATATTTACATAACTTTTAACAGACTAAATTTAATATTAAAAAAGAGAAGTAAAATTTCAAGTTTAAAGAGTATTTTATTTAAATAATTAAGGAATAAATTTCAATTTAAAAAATACTTTAAACTTTTATAAAGACAGAATTTTCGTTTGAAAAAAATAGTATTTTTATTTAAATAGGTATCTAAAAAGTGACATTTTAAGTTTAAAAAGTACATATGACCTTTTTAAAGAGTGAACCGACGTCTTCAGAAAAGAGTACTTTTTATTTAATTAATTAAAGATAAAATTTTAATTTAAAAAAATACATTTAACTTTTATAAAGATAGAATGTTTTGATTGAAAAAGAGAGTACTTTTATTTTAATACTTAAAGAGTGAAATTTCAAGTTTAAAAAGCACATTTAACCTTTATAAAGAGTATATTTACGACTTAAGAAAAGACGACTTTTTATTAAAAACTTAAAGAGTGGAATTTAAAAAAACCCACCTTGTTTTAGTAAATTCCATTCTTTTTTATTCGTTTTCATTTAAAAAAGAGTATTTTAGATTTCATTTTATTTTTGAGGACAGATTTCACTCTTCGGGTTTAAGTATAGGTATACTGTATATATTAAATGATGTACACAGTATAAAAAAGTATTCTCTAAATCTCCTTAACAATATACTCCAATATTATAAAATTCGGTGTACAAATATGTACTCTGTCTAAGGTAGACATTAAGATTAACAAAAATTTAAAAAAAAATCATGAATTTTCAAAAAATATCGAAAAGAGGAGCAGCTAGGATTTTGGTAAATATCATTTTTAAGTCACTAAAGGGTCCCTAACAAGAAACTGCAATCAGTTTTTGGAGGCATTTTTATGTGACTTAAACTTCGCACACCGTGCAAATAACCATAAAAAAACAAAAAACAATAACACTCCCCGTGTACACCAAAACCCTAAAACGAGGATTGCGGAACAAACCCACAAATGAACTGTGAGAGATCATGACACCGAATCTGAAGTTTGTGACCTTGCCGCTTTAACAATCTTTAACAAGCCTTTAAGACCAAAAAGAAAACATAAAATACAAGTAAGCAACCTTAATTATGATAAAACAACTTAACTCACTTAGTCTATCCTAAGTTAGGATTCCTATCCCAAACTATTCTAACCTAAAATTATATTTTAGCCGATACAAAACGAAAAATGGACCTAGTACTGATTGTTTCAAACTTGCACGAACAAAACGTACACATCTACAATCACTGAACTGAAATTATGCCCTACACGTATTGGAAAAATAAATCATAAGGTGAATTAAAAATAAATCAAGCCTTCCTCGGCTACCATAAAAACTAAAAATAAATTAACCCTTTTTAGGTTCCTTTGACTACCACAATGAAGTCGTTTACCCAAAACTCCATAGAAATAAACTAAATAATAATTACCGCTTAAAATACAATATACAGTGTGGACCAGTGAGTACGTAATAAACCAAATGATACTTATACAGTGTTTAACTTGGCTTATTAATAATAATCCATGTAGCGTTACTATTTGTAACGTTACAGCGTGCTTGGGAATAACTGGTGCAATAACAACTACACCGACCGCAGCCATGGAAAACATACTAGCGGGAGCCCAGAGACTAATCTCAAATAAGGTCGAAGTTATTTCCAACATCAGACATAATGCCATATTTGAAGAGCTAGAAACTGGCAGTCTAGCCATTAGAACAGACAAAGCCAAGGTAAAACACTTCAATAAAGCTTTTATCTCAAAAAGGATAAAGGCTGAGGAGATAAACAACCAGATTGCCCGACTCAAGCAAGAAGGAAACCTAATCTGGTACGTAGAACACAAACGGTCAAAGACCGGTGTTTCTGCGGGCATAAAAGAGGTATCTCAACAGGGAAGTCAAGAAATACTAAACCTGGAAATAGAGATAACCGATCTTCAAGCGGGCATCATTACCATACAACTGGGTTTCCAACGAATGAGGGAGAGCAATCCCACGGAGAAGTTGCTCACTATCATTACACACGAACCAGAACCAATCCAGGCACTGGAGTCATTTGAAATAAATTCGAAGGCCGTACTAGAATGTCTGAGAGATATGACGGCATTAACAGAAGCACAAAACCAGATAACTCTTATCCTAGTGCAAGAAGAAGGCAGAAACAGTTCGATGAGGTCGAAACCAAACTTCGCAGCTGATGAAGGGCAGAAACCAATGAGGACCACGACCCAACTAAAGAAAGCATTAGGCCTTCTCACAGGTCATGCTCCATTCAAAAAACACCTTCACATAATGGGAATTACAGATGACCCTTTGTGTAGAGGATGCGAAGAAGAAGAGGAAACACCTCTTCACATTATGTGTCAATGTGAGGGATTCAACACCTTAAGAAGAACACACCTGGGAGAGTCTAGACTTACACCAGAACTTTTAAAATTGCCCCACTGCCTCGGCTACTGCGCATAGAAGCAACGGAGCTAGAGCTAATACCATTTAGGGCACAATAGGATTGCGAAAGCTTTGAACCACCTAACGGGGGAGTTTTAGTGGGTATACGTCAATAGACGGAGGCCCCAAAAGGAACCGAGTGTTCGTAAAGAATTTCTCCGCCGGCCAAAGAAAAAAATATATATTAAAAGTAATATCTTTGGGCCCCGAAATCTATGAGCAGAAATTCGATAATTACGCAACTGGTATCCTATGCCTGTAACGGTACATAAAATCCCAATACACGGGTATGGATTTATAAAATACTTTTCCATTTCTATTGGCCAATTATAGGAATATGTGCAGAAGATAAGGCACAAAGAATTTAAAGAATATCGAGAACATTTTTTAAGAAAAGTTTTGAATCAATTATTAATTTCTTTGGATGGTTAAGGCCCTTCCCGGAATTTTGTCGCCGGGCCGGGTCATACGCCCGATTTAGGCTAGTGGAGTGCGGGACAAGGAGCGCAAACATTTTGGTTTTTGAGGGACATTAGAATGACCCAAAACTAAGTACAATCCGGAATCCCCCTAAACCAGGGATTTAGTAATACCCCCATTCAATCGGGATTCATGAATGGGGATTGCTGCTAACAATCGGAAACTACTGTATGCAAATGTTTGCCCCACTGTGCGAAAAAATTTCTTTAGTTTATAGTTCAAGCGTCTGCGTCCGTGTAACTGCTGAAATTATGTCGGATTAGTCGGATTCTCCCAACAATCTGTATTTAAAGGTTTTTGGTGTCGCTGATAACGAATCTGGAATCAGAATTTCAAAATTCAAAATGGTAGATCCAAAATAGCGGACATATTTGTCAAAAAATTGACGGAATAAATTGAAAATCACCATAAAGGGGTTTTTGTGGTCGCTGATAATGAATATGGAATCAGAATTCCAAAATTTAAAATGGTGGACCGCAAATGGCGGACATTTTTATTAAAAAATTGTCGAAATTAATTAAAAACCCGTAAGAGGTTCTTTTTAAAATGTCAACAAAATTGTCAACACAAATAACCACAATTCAAATTTGACATTAACACACTACAATACGCATGCGGAGTTGTTTTAACGTACCTACAAGAGGTGGGTTAAATATGTAAAATCGGTGTTAAATAACTTAGTAGTCACGAACGATTTAAGCAAATGAAAGTCTAGACACCGCTGTTGTAATAAACGTTTTGAATTAAATCCGAGTGAATCGAGTAAGCGTCATGAACGCAACCCAGAAATAAAAAAAATCTTATATTTTGTAAAGCAAAAACACAGATACGCGCGCGACATAGGCTTTTTTTTCACAACCGTGCCTGAGCGCCCAAGAACATGTAGTTTTAAAGAGCCAGGGGCGAGTTGGGGCAGATTATTTATTGATGGCTTGATAGACAAATTTCTAAGCTATTCAACGGATCTTGAACTAATGCCTTACAATTCATTACAAATTTTGTAGCTCCATTGTTCTAAAAGCTCGATTTAAAGTTTGCGATTTTAACAGACTGATCTTGTCCGTTACAATAACCCGTTGTACAAGCAAAATTTACAAAAAACAAATACATATCTGAATTTTACATACCTTGAAGATCACCCTTCATCACCCCACACAAGTTATTCCATTTTAAACAATAAACAATTTTCCGCAGCGATCGCGTGTAAAGTACCTTCAACTGAAAATGTTTAAACTGATGTACAAGACAAAATATACCGTACGTATTTTATATAATTTTTTATCAATACAGGATGGAGACAGGTATTAACTACCCATCTAACTCAACCTGAAAAAAAAATGTGTGCGCCCCCTAAAATGCTTCGTTTTGATGAAAAAACAATAGGAATTTTTTTTTAATTAAAAATTAAATATTAATTAATTAATTAATAAGTAAAATCATGTCTTTTTTCTGAAAATATGGAATAATAATTTTTTTGAGATTTAAAAATTATTAACAATGAAATAACTTCACCTTGGAGTGAAGAAATCTAGATATTAAAATTACGTTTGTACTAATTTAGTTTTAAAATAAAAATATCAATTTAAATATCTTTAATTTTTTTATTTAATAGACTGGGAAAAATTTTGAATTTAAATTTTTGTCTATTGTTATTTCGATTAACTATTGTTTTTTTATTGATTTGGGTTCCATAATTGTTTATATTTCGAATAAAATTTTATTTTTCATAAAAAATTCCCAAAAAACATGATTATACCAAAAATCTAACTTAGATCGTCTTGAGGCACATTTTGTTTTTAATAAAAAAAAAATTCCTAGTGTTTATTCATCAAAACGAATTCGTCGTAAAAAATTTAATTTTTAACGACCACCCTAATATTCGCAGTCGACTGCTTGGACAGGAAGTAAAATTTTGCACTAATTTCGCACAGTATTTTCCTTGAACAACAATGTATATGGGAGATTTTTTCTTTAAGACTTCTATTATGCTTGGGTACTCTGGGTCTCTGGTGTCGGTTGGCCTTTATAAAAAAAATTTTAAGGCGGAAGTAAAGTCGGTACATGGATATACTCGCTTAGAATGACAGATACTCAGTGTTGCCAACCCTTTTGCAACAAATTTCCCTCGAAAATGTTCAAAAATTCCCTTTTTTCCCACGCTTTTTGAAATATCGATGACTTCCTGCCAAAGTATCGCAAGCAACATTACTCAAATTTTTGAAAACAATTTTGTTTTAAAGTCTGTTTTAAACCAAATATAACCTACAGGTTTTATTACAAGTAAATAGCTATAATTATAAGCTAAGTAATTACTTATTATAAAACCTTAAGGCTATATTTAATTTAAAACAGACAAGCAAAATGTTTTCAATTTCCGAAATTTGGGTTATGTTACTTGCGATACTTGGGCAAAAAGTCATCGATATGCTGTTACCAGTTTTTCAATATATATATATGAGATATTATTTTGCAAAAAAAACAGCATTTTAAAAATTTTGCAACAGTATTTATTAGTAAACCCATAAAAAACAACGTGTATAAATACAAAAATATATGTAAAATAAAATTATAAAACAATTTGACATATTGATAAAAAAGGATATATCCTTATGCTTATATTTGTAATATATGAAGGAAATCCTTAAGCTTGTATTAATGATTATATATATATAAAAGCTGAAGGATTTCGTTCATATTTTGCAAGTATAAGCATATCCTTTCTTTTATAAATACAGCCTATTGTTTTTATCTTTAAAAAAAACATATTTTTATTATGTAAATCCAAATAAAGTTTTGTTACATTAAAAGTTATATATATTTTTTGTATGAAATACGAAAAAAAGTCATAAAATATAAAAAAATCCGAATTACCTATTTGATTAGAAAAAGTAGGAAAGGGTTAATTATAAATTTTCATTTTGAATTGATATAAATTTCCCTCATGGAAGGCCTTTTTTAAAAATATTTCCCTTTTTCCCATTTGTCTCAATTTGAGGTAAAATTTCCCTCAAAATGGGAACGAGTTGGCATCACTGCAGATACTGGAGAGTAACTATTTATGGACAGTAGTTGTATTTAAGTTGTATTTAAGTGTGTAGGTAGTAGAGTGAATACAATTTTTGAGAAGACTTAATAGTTATTAAAAATACGGTTGAATTTTGTAATCAATTTGTTTTTAATTTTCTTTAATATCATAATACATTTTAAGTCATTAATTTAAGTCAATTAGAAACAGATTATAATAATTATTAATCATCAATTAATTAATTATTTCATTTTATTTCTAGTTGTAGCGTATATTTATGGGCAGTGTCAACTTTACCAGATCTAGAAAAATGTTCTATTACATTTGCACTAAATCTATAACATTTTTGTCCGACGATTTACTCAAAATAAAATAAGTAAAACTTTTTATTATTATTTATTATAATTAAAAACCTTACACACAATACACAATATTTTTATAAAATTTATGAAAGATAAACAACAACTTAAACATTAATATTCTTATACAAAAGGATCAAACAATAGCAGTTCATTAAAATGTCAAATCTGTTTGGATGTTTTCAGTTGCATGTTTTAAATTGAGTTCAAAATTACTTTAATATTCTAAAAATTAATAAGTATCATAAGGAGGATTTCCAAATTGTTCATAAAGATTTTGAAAAAATTGTAGGTTTGCTCCATTGGGATTAATACCATTGGATAAATTTTTGTTAATATTATAATAACTAAGATTTTTAGAGCTATTTTTAAAATTTGGAATCCAAATTTCATTATCAAATAAAACATCTTTACTTGGTGTGGGATTCCTATAAAATAATATGTTTCAACAACAACCTCAAACATTTCAATACAATTATTAAAAGCTTTAATGCTTAAAAAAGTTAATTACACATATTTTAAAAACTTACCCATATTTAGCAAAGTTTGTCCATAGTTTGACAGTTCGTTTTATTGTCAACATATCCGATTGTGAAATATTCACATTTTTTGTCTTAAAAATATATTGTAGTTCTTCAGCATGACCAACACCTACATTGTAAAAATTAATAATAATTTTATATAAAAACATTAAATGATAATTTTAACCTGGCAGGTTTCCATCATAAATTTGTCCCAATTTTCCCTCATAAGAAAATACGTAGTAATAAACTGGAACATACTGAGACTGGAGTCTCACAGATTTCGATATAGGTCGGTTAAATTGGTCATCACTAATGAACTATAATTCAAATTACTTTATTAATTTATAAAACTATCATAAATATACCTGAGTAAGACTATGAGAATTCTGCACTACTGAATTAAATCCAAAATAATAATATTTAATTGTTTCTCCAACAAATAAAGATTTAATTCGGTTTTTTATATTCATATCAATGAGTGTAAAGTTTTCTCTATTTAAAGTAAAATGCCCAAGCAACAATTTAACAAGTACTAAAACAAGTATTAATTAAAATTATGTATATATGCAGATATTTGTTATTACTTGGAAGATTTCCAGCTGCAAGAGCTTCTTGCGAAGTATGTCCAATCATTAAGGGGACACGATTAAAAATACCCTTGGAGAGCATCTCATAACTTTTTCCAGAAAAAACAGCCCCTTCTTGATTAGGTTCCATTACCGGTCCAATAGGTAATCCATTTCGTATGTTTATTTTGCCAACATTCTGGATATAAATATTTTTAATATTTAAAAGTTTGAATTTATGGAAATTATTATTATTACCAAATTATAAATAAACTTTGTTTTAAAATGAAGATCAGATGCTTTAACTCTTTTTAATTCATTCACCAAGTTTGATGAATTAGAAGTATATATATTGAGATTTTTTCCAACATCAAATGCTAGTTTTCTTGCATATCTAGTTAAACTCCAAAGACATAAAGTTGTTCCACTTTGTATAATAGCTCGATGATATAACCCCTTGGTTAAATCACTTTGTACCAAATATGATACTGAAGCAGCTCCGGCACTTTCTCCAAAAATTGTAACACTTTTGGGATTTCCACCAAAATGTGCAATATTTTTTTGCACCCATTTCAAGGCCAATATTTGATCCTTCAAACCGGTATTACCTGGTGCAGCCATATCACCGGTGCTTAAAAACCCAAAAATTCCCAGACGATAATTTATATTAACAACAACAACATCTTCTTCTAATAAATACTCAGGATTATAAAGTTCTTTTGAACCATCACCACTAACAAAAGCTCCACCATATATCCAAACCATAACAGGCAAATTTTGAGTTAGATTGGGAGTATAAATGTTTAGATATAAACAATCCTCAGATCCATCGTCATTATATTGTATACAGCTACTTTTATTTGTTTTTGCCAAAAGGGTTCCATTCCATTTTTCATTTGGTTGAGGTGGCTTAAAGTTTATTTTTAGATTAATATTTAAATAAGTATTTATAAAAAACCTTAAATCTTAGTATTCCCAATGGCGGTTTGGCAAAAGGAATACCCTCAAATGAATGGTAAGTTTGATTTGAAGGTGTTTTTTCATTTTTGCCCAATATTTTTCCATCTTCCATTGTAACTACGGGGTCAGTCGAACTAACTCTATTCTAAAATAAGTTATAATATTTATTTATTATCCACTTAATAAAATATGCTGATATAATTTGTTAAATTATAATTAATTATAAAATGAATATTTAAATCTATGAACAAATCTAAAAACTAAATAAATTTAATAAAACGTTTACCTTATGTTTAGCTATTACTGCTGATTTTAAGAAACATATAATAAAGAACGTTTTTATTATCACCATCTTTATGCAAAGTCCTTAAATGTATAAATGATATTGTTAAAAGTATAAAATTATTTTTTATATATATTCATTCGTAAAAGTTTAATAAATTATGGGGCACTATTTAGATAGTAGAAATAGTATAAAACCAATAAAGCAGATAAAAAGAACTAGTAAAAATTGTT
Source organism: Brassicogethes aeneus (assembly GCA_921294245.1). NCBI lineage: Eukaryota > Metazoa > Arthropoda > Insecta > Coleoptera > Nitidulidae > Brassicogethes > Brassicogethes aeneus. The sequence continues at coordinate 50,363,180 of OV121132.1, read as the reverse complement.
TTAATTATAGGTAAGTACCTTTGTTCGCAATATCTAGCGGTCAAACCGTAACAAACAATTTAAGCCAAAAAGTCAAGGTCACCTTGTAATGGCCGTATGTAAAAAACTTTTTAGTCACATGGCAAAACTGTCGGGTATGTCTGAAATTTTAAATCACTCTAATTTAGTTAATAAATTATATTTTAGGAATAATTTTTGTTTAAATTAATATTTTATCGATGATACAAATATTACTTGAATTGTAACCAAAGAGTGGGTATACGAGGTGTGTTCAGAAAATAACGGGAATTGTTAAATTTCGCGGGTTCGGAGGGTCCGGTTGTCATAAAATTTTCTTTATTATGTTGGTATACATGCCTCCGAAGTATGATAAAAACTTTAGCTGTTTTCATTGTTTACTTTGTCTGTAGCAGCCGCTAAGGTTAGACGTGTTTTATGAGCTCGGCGATTTTTCAAAGAATTTGAAATAAATTCTGTGAAATGTTAACAAAGGCCTATAGTGAGTCTGCTATAAGTAAAACAAGAGTTTACAGTGGTATAAGAGTTTCCAAGATGGCCGTGAAGACGTTGAAGATGACGAACGCCCCGAACGCACAAGCACATTAACAACCGATAAAAACATGGAAAAAGTGGAAGAAATGGTTATAAACCATCAGTTTAAGTCGCTGATGATGTTGGTATATCGATTGGCTCATCCCATGAAATTTTTTCGAATGTTTTGGGTATGAAACGCGTGGCAGCAAAATTTGTTTTAAAATTTTAAAATTTTTGGCCAATAATACTGTAATGATGCCCCAGCCTCCATATTCGCCAGACATGCCTCTGTCTGACTTTTTCCTATTCCCAAAAATAAAGAGAACCTTAAAGGGCCGTCGTTTTGCAAGCATAGATGACATTAAAAGCGCATCGCTAAAAGAACTAAAGGCTATCCCAAAGATCGAGTTTTAGAAGTGTTTCGAGTATTGGAAGAAGAGCTGGCACATGTGCATAATATCCAATGGGGACTATTTTGAAGGCGACAACATTAATGTAGACGAATAAATAAATATTTGTTTCAAAAAACGAAAATTCCCGATATTTTCTAAACACACCTCGTATATGTTACTGCCAATATTCGAAAACATTCATTATGCATGCATAATAAGTTATATTATTATTAACTAAGCAGTTAAGCCTAAACTGCTTAGTTAATAATAAACTGTTTAGGAATTATGCGTAATGACTAAAGTTCTTAGTTATTAAGCCGGGTCTACAATTGTCGCAGGGGTGCGATCGCAGAACATAAGCTTGCGCAAAGCACCCCGCGACCTGTCGATGGAGCAAGGTTCTTTTATCAGCTGGGTGCTTTGCGCAAGCTTATGTTCTGCGATCCATTGTAGGCGGGGCGAATTAGTCCATTGCAATGCAGCGATGCCACTTTAACATTTTTCGTCCGACGATTTACTCAAAATGAAACATGCAAATATGAAATAATGCTAAAAGTAAGTTAGCTTGTTTTAACAATAAACGATTTAAGGTTGTCCTGGAGTGAGTGTCGAATGATCAGAATTTGATAAAAATTTACAAATAAATTCTTTATGATGCTTCACATCATCCTGTTTAATTAAATAAAAATTCTTGTCGTTGGGAGCCGAGTAAATACATTTCAAAGTTTGAAAAAGTTAAAATACACGGGTTCTTATGGCAGCACGTGGATTGTTACTCTTTTCTCCTCCGAAATAATTCTTGGTAATGATAGGATTGCAATGATACGCGAAGTTTCATAATGATCATGTCGGTAGGAAAAAAGTTCTATTGGATTGAATCGGTGAACTCACGAAATTTGACACTTGCACTGGAGGTGGCTGCAAAAATACATTTTTAAAAACTTTTTATTTTTGGAACTTTTATGACGACAATTTCTTAAAAACATCTCAAACCAATAGAATTCGGAAATAAATTTTTTTTGAATAATTCTGTTTTGATTTTATGACACCTCAAAGTAGAACGTTTTAAAACAGTAAAATTGGCTAAAAATTACGCACATATTTAATAAACCATATTTTTTAATCTGACAAAAAGATATATTTATTTTTTATATATGTTTAAAGCACACCTTAATCTATATAAAAATTCCCATTTTATTAGAAAATTATTTAAAAATTAAAAGTTATAACCTTTTAAAAAATCATTGATAAAATTAAGAAAAAAACTTCATATAGGCATTTAACTAGGATAAACTTCGATTCAGGTTGTTCAGTAAACTTTACTTTATATGCACACAAAAAATTGGCTGCATATACGTGCATATGGAAAAGTTATGATTTTTTATTTATCGCGCTGCATGGTTAAATCGCGGTAGCTCGTAACTAACTAAGGCATTGTCTATTTTCGAACCTTTAGATCTATGCTCATAGGTTTTAGTTGAATTTATTTATTATTATAAATATTTAAACAAGTATTACATTTTGTATTTTCATAGGTATACTCTCTAAAAATGAAATAGTCAAAATTCTACTATTTAAATTAGTACCAGCATTTTTTACTAATAAAATAGTCGTTTTCACTTTTATTTTTTTTTACCACGGAAAGTGGCCTAACACGGCCCTGTTCCTATGATGGCCAGTTGCCTATATCATAAACAGCGTATTAAGGGTTGCGGAATTACAGATATATTTGACATTGTTAGCGCATGACCAGTTTACCTATAAAGTTTCAAGACCTCGTGTAACTTTGTTCGGCAAATAAAAAATAAAAATGAATCAGGTAAGTGCTGATGTAATTTTTAAACTATTTTATATGTAAATTGTAAGGAAATGAAATAACATATTAGGATGAAACTTAATCGTAGTTATGTATTGGTATTTAAAGTTTACATAAAATATTAATTTTAAGGTTAGGTTGCTTTTTTAAGGATATAATTTTATCAAAGTTACATGTGGTTTTGCCTTTGATGGCCCTTTATGATTATTCCAATGATGAAACAGGGGCCATCATTGGTACAGATTACATTTAAAGTCAATTCTGCTATTTCCGGCTATTTCTGTCTGGGTTATTGTTAGTTAAAATTAATATTATGCATTTTTTAAATAAAATATCAGCATTAAAGTAAATACTGCAAATTCTGTCTAGGTTTTTGTTGGTTAAAATTAATATTATGCATTTTTTTTAATAAAAAATCAGACCTAAAAAATAAAAATTTTAATAATAACATAAAAAAAATAATATTTTTTAGTTACTTTTTAATTAAAAAATAAACTAATAGATATTATTTTTTTATAGAATAAAAGACTGCTCTGGGAAGAAAAAAATATGGATTTGGCCCTTAAGGCCATAGAAAATAATCTTATGGGATATTCAACGGCTTCAAAAACGTATAATGTCCCAAGGTCCACATTAAGAAGAAGATTAAAAAATAACAAGGGTTTTAAAAAGGAGGGGCTTGGAGGACGGAAGCCAACATTTAATACCAATATGGAAAAAGAAATAAGAGATCATATTGTAAATCTTGAAACGAGATTTTTTGGACTAAGTAGCTGGGAGTTACGAAAGCTTGTATTTGAAATTGCGGAAAAATTTAAATTGGATCATCGTTTTAATAAAGAAAAAGGAATGGCAGGACGTAAGTGGTTAATGGGTTTCTTAAAAAGAAATAAAACCATATCGGTTAGAACCCCAGAACACACTTCTTTGGCTCGAGCGCAAGCCTTTAACAAAGAAAATATAAAAAACTATTTTAATTCACTTCACGAGGTTATAACTAAACATAATTTTACTGCAAAAAACATTTTTAACGTTGACGAAACCGGAATGAGTACTGTCCCAACAAAAACCAGAAAAATTTTAGCAACAAAAGGGAGGAAACAAGTGGGAATCCTCAGCAGTGCCGAACGCGGTCACCATTATACTGCGGTATGTTGTATGAATGCAATAGGTTCGTTTGTTCCACCTGCATTTATTTTTCCTAGAAAACAGTTCAAGATTGAGTTGATGAACAGTGCACCTCTAAGAAGCGTTGCATTTTGTCAGGAAAATGGATGGATGGATTCTCAAACTTTTTTGAAGTGGTTGGAACATTTTGTTGATCATGTTAAACCGTCGGTCGAAAAAAAAGTACTTTTGATTTTGGATGGACACAGCAGCCATAAAGGCTTAGATGTATTGGAATACACCAAGTCTAAAGGTATTGTTTTATTTTGTCTTCCTGCACATTGCTCTCATCGAGTCCAGCCATTGGATGTAGGGTTTTTTGCGCCTTTACAAACATATTATAACACTGAAATAAGTCAGTGGTTAAGAGAGAATCCTGGTCGAGCTGTTAGTCATTTCCAAGTGACAAGTTTATTTAATAACGCATATTTAAAATCTGCAACACCCTCAAATGCAATTAATTCGTTTAAGAAAACTGGAATAAGCCCATTTAATTTAGATATTTTTGAAGAATGGGAATTTGCACCCTCTTTAACAACCGATCAGGTTCTACCTGGCTCATCAAATACTGATTCAGAGCAAGTAAATACTAATGTCGAGACTAATGTATTTGACGAAGAACAACCTGGGACATCCACTTCCCTAATGGTAAATCAAATGGCTATAGATAAAGAGAGCATTGAAGAACTGTCTCCTAATGTATTTGAGGAACAACAACCCGGGACATCCACTTCCGTAATGGTTAAAGTAAATCAAAGGATTATAGATAGAGAAAGCATTGAAGAACTGTCTCCTATTCCCAAAGCTCCTAAAAGAACATCAAACACAAAAAGAAAGCGCCAAAAAACAGGTGTATTAAATGAAACCCCAGATATAGAGGAAATAAAAGAAATTAAAAGAGCTGCTTTGGAAAAAGAAGAAAGGAAAACGGCAAAAAAAGCAAAAAAAAAAATATTTGCTCAAGTAGAAAGTGATGCAGAAAGTACTGGAAGTCACCACTCTGATGTAGCCTGTTTGTATTGCAACGAACTCTATTCCCAATCCCGTCCAAAAGAAAAATGGATTAAATGTCTGACATGCAATGGTTGGTGTCACAGTGAATGCGCTGGTGTTCCTGCTAAAATTAAAAATTTTAAATGCGATATTTGTTTTTAGCTATAGATGTTTACCTACTTTAAAGAGTTAAAAAGTTTGTTTTAATGTAGGAGTTATATTTCTGTTTATTTTTAGAAAAACATTTATGTAGCTTATTTGAATAATAAATATTTATTAGTTATTATTTATTAGTTTTATTTTTTACTTAAAAACAATAAACACAATGTAATAATTGCTGTTTTATACTTTTTTACCTAGGTGGCCATCATAGGGAAATATGGATTATTAATGGGGCCATCATAGGCTACCATGTTCCCATGATGGCCACTTTTGGAAAAAATAAAAAAAATTAATAGTTTCTTTCAATATAGGTCTTTATTTTTTTCAAATGAATAACATTAAAGTATATCATAATAGAAACAATTTAAACCCAAGATTGTTAGAAATTCTCAACGAATAGTATATTTACAAGCGATTGTTCTTAGGGGGGCCATCATACGCCACTTTCCCCTAAATAGTTAAAGTTTGACTAATTTAAAATTTCTTTAATCGTTTACGGCCAACAACAAAGTATTATTTGAATTAAATGCATATACCTCTCCATGGTTAAATGACCCATAAAACAAATAAAGATGCAAAAAGTTTAGCTCAAAACAGTAACACAAATAATAATAATATTATGAACAATATTTATTGACAAATAAAATTTATTTTTATAAGAGCGGCTGACAGCCGACTGGTTATGAGGTTAGGTTGACAAGCTTCTCAAGTGACAGACGTGAGTTCAATCCCAGGCTGGGTCAAAACTTTTTTTAAATTTAAATTTACTAATTTAACTATTTCATTCAGTGGAATTTGACTAATTATTAGTGACTGCTTTTTCACTATGACAATTAGTCAAATATGACTTATAATTAGTTATTTTTGACTAATTCATTTTAAGAGAGTAAATATTATTACCTTAAAATGCTATAGAATTTGTAATAATATTTTACATACAGTGCTTGCAATATCATGTCCGACAGGGCTGAAAAGGACGGTTGTTCAATACCCGCGTGAAAAGAACAAGGATAGAACGCCAAATAGAATTTGATTGGCAAGAGCCGGCAGGCTACGACAATGCATGCCCACGGCGCACCTCGCAGCGTGCTTGACACGAGGATATTAGAACGAGAACTGCAGTGGTGCCAGCAAGAGGTAGTTTTATTTTTATTTAGAGTTTTATTTTTATTCAGAATTATTTTTTATTAAGAATACTATTTTTTGTTGTTGCCCTAGTTCTCAAGGAAAAAAATCAAAAATTTTTATTTTAGGATTCGCTCATAAAATATTTAAAATGTGCATCTACACCAAAACGCAGTTGGCTTAACACTAAATGCAGCCAGACTGGCTGCCAGAATTGACCTCGCTTACAATTCGCACGCATCCGGCTCTGGCCAATCAAATTCTATTTGACGTTCTATCCTTGTTCTTTTCACGGACTTGTTATTGCAAGCACTGTATATATTGAACGCAAATTTAAGTTGGACTGTTACATTTTGAGATTTTTCAAAATGAGTACTTTCTCCGTTTCTTTAGAGATTTTTAACAGAACTAAACTGCGCACCACTCAATGTGTCGCGACCAAAAAGTTCGTTCTTTTTCCAAACGACATAACTTTTTTGTTTCTTGACCGATTTTATTTTGGTCTGTGGTCTACTAGCCTCATCATCTGGCAATTCAAGCTATCGATATGAAGCTCACGGTTCTTTAAGTAAATTTCCTACAGGGTGATATGTTAAACGGTGAAAAATTTCAATTACTTCATCCAAGTCCCGTTTGTAAAAAAATATTTTTGTTCTCTTTTTTACTTTGAAATAATGAAGTAGGTATTATGTCTTACCTACGTTTTTCAAATTTTTCGAATTGGAATCTTAGCAAGGAAAATATGATTTTTTTTTCAAAAGAGTACATTTAAGGCTTTATTGTTACAGTAGGTAATCAGTCTTTTTAGGAACAAGATGATAATATGGTGAAAGATTGTTCCTTAAATAATTCTGAACAAGCGACAAGCAACAAAATTCCATTCTTGTCAGAGGGCCTAAGCAAAGACCGCTTTTTCAAAATAACATTTTTGTGAAAATTTGCAAAAACTAAACCTAAACCGATATTTACGTTTGTGACATGTTTTCTTCATAATTTTGTCCTCCTGATTCAGTTGTCAGATTTAAGTTTCAGATAAAACCAAAATCACCAATAATCAAGATTTGAAAACAATTTCCGGCTGTTAAATGTTTCAATAAAATACGATTGCTGGTTTCTGCTGTTTTTTTACTGTGTTTTGCATCTTTAGTACGTTATTATCATGTCGCTGAATGATCAAATCGAGGATCAAATAAAAAAAGTTATACCTACCTACTTACTATCTTACCCAGGTTACTTTTTTCGTTGATTTCTAGGTTAATTCCCGTAGCTGCAGCAAAGTCTGGCATTGGCATTTTATTCATTTAAAGTTTAAATGATTAAAATGCCAATACCAGACTTTGCTGAAGCTACGGGAATTAACATCTCCAAATCAACGGTTCTCCGAAGATTGCAGGAAACGGGAGGCAAGGGTGGCTTTTGGAGGTGAAGGAGTCACTGTTTGGCGTGGAATGGCGATAAATGAAAATAGTGAATGCTAAGAGATATAGAGATTTGGTTTTTAGTAATATCGTGGTCCCTTATGCTCAAAATGTTACCAATAATTGGTGTTGGTGGACGACAATGCCCGTCCACACCGTGCCAATATCGTAAATAAGTATTTAAGGTGCCACCATATTGAGAGAATGAATTGGCCACCTTTGTCTCTGGAATGAATACTATTGACCATGTATGGAGCAGGATGAAACTGAAGACGAAAGAGAGGGAAGAATGCAAGGAAAATTTGGATAAATTGGTAAATGCTATTCAGAAAGAATGGGATACCCCAGGAATTTCTACTGAAGGGAATGCCCAGGAGGGTTAACGAAATATTACGGGTTAGAGGAGGGCCAACGAAATATTGAAAGTTATTATTGTTATTGTTTGTTACATTTTTCTGTTGAATGTTGTAGTTTTGATTAAGATTATCTTCGCATACAATTTTCAAAAATGAAAAAAAATATTTTTATTTAACTTTATTAACAATTAGCTACTTAGGGTTACATCCTTATCTTAACCACTTAAACAAATTGCAGTAATTTCGCCCAAAAAATGAATCCCCAAATGGCATTTTAATCATAAATATGCAAGAAACACGCCAGCAAACGGATTTTATTAAGGCATTTAACAGCCAGGTATTGTTTTCGAATTTTGATTCTTGGTGATTTTGGTTTTATCTGAAACTTAAATCTGACAACTGAATCACAATCCGGAGGTCAAAATTATAAATAAAACATGCCACGAACGTAAATATCGGTTAAGGTTTAGTTTTCCCAAATTTTTACAAAAATGTCGTTTTGAAAAAGTGGTCTTTGCTAGGCTCCTCCGAAAATAATGGAATCACCAGTGATTTGCCAATTCCAAAAACATCATAGACGACCCTGGTATACAAATAAAATCTAACATCTGTCAAATAATGTAACCTCAATGTTTAATTTCACCTTTATTTATTATTATTACTCCCAATAAGAACTTTGCAATAGGAGTAGACAAATTATAGTTTTGTTTATACACGTCTAATTTTATTATTGTATTTTGAACCACTGCAAGCCATACTTATACGCAGATGATACGCAATTGGTGTACTCCTGTTTACCATCAGAAATGCGTCAAGCTGCTGATCATATAAATAAAGACTTGGATAGCTTGGTAAAAACTTTCGAAACCTACCAACTTAAAATTAATTCATCTAAATCATGCTTTATTACGTTTGGTAAGAATAGGGATGCATTTTTAGGACATTGCAAAATTTTGCAAGGATTTGGTTCATTCAAAAACGGCAAGGAATCTGGGGTTAATGTTTGATGAAAACCTAAGGTTTTCTTCAAACATTACAAACGTTTTAAAAAAGAGCTATGGTATAGCATAGCTCTTTTATCATCAAACATTAAAGAGAGTTTTAAGGCTATAGCCTTAAAACTCTCTTTCCTCATCGCCACATCCTTTCCCATGATTTAAAAATAAAACTTTGCGACTTCTGAGTCACTTTAATTATTGTGACGTGGTTTATGGTCCATGTTTGACTAAATCTGATGAAACTCGTACCTATACAGAGAGTGCAGAGGAGTTGCTTGCGTTATATCTATGGAATTCGGAAATACGATTCTGTTTCTTTAAAACTTAAAACCGGCAACTGGCTTAAAATGCTAAATAGAAGGAAGTTACATGCCGTGACGCTTTATCATTTAATTATTATTGCTAAAATTCCCCCATATTTGTATAGAGGGTATTTCAATAAAAACTCCCAGGGCAATTATTTCAAAACTAAAAGTGACATTTAAATTCTGTAAACGGCAGTTTTTAGCCTCTATGATTGGCTTCACAACTGTGTAAAAAATTTGTTTGAATAATACAAGATGTAGGTGGCGCCACTGTGCAAAGAATTTTTTCGATGACAAGAACTTTTAAATTAATTTTTGATCAAATTATGTCCCATACAAATTTTTGATAAATCCAACATGAAAGGAGATATTTGGGGTTAAGTTTTTTTTAAATAATTTTAACGAGTATTTTAATTTTTTAATATGCTTTAGCAGACGTTCATTTAATTCTTTTAATCATAATTATAGTGATAAAACGCTCGTGTAGCGCTAACTAGATTAAAAATATTACGTCCAGTGACGTCTCAGGGGTCCCCTTAACAAATAATATTGGCAAAAAATAATACGCCATTGAGTTTCTGGTATTTTTTTCGGAATAAGCAACTAAAAATCTTTTTTTGTCTGTTGGATTGTTTTCATATCTTGCTTCGTTTTCGAGAAATAAAAATAAAACCATTTGGAAAACAAAAATCATTAAGAAACAAAACCATAAATTATTAATACGCTATATTTTTTGCTGTTTAAAAACAAACGTAAAAACATTAAAACATAATAAAATAAAATTAAAGGATGTTTTAAATTTTATGAAAGAACTGGTGAGAAATTATACAAAATTATTAAAGAAATAAAAACTACTAATAAGGTCGAATGAGGAATTCAAAATTATTGCTGTTTTTATACACACATATCCAGTGCTGGATTAACCTATAGGCCAACCTAGGCCATGGCCTAGGGCGCCTCGAAGCCAATAGGCGCCCAGGCAGAATAATCAATTCTTTGTAAGTAGGTTGAATATTAAAATTAATCAATTAAAATAAATAATTATAATTATCAAACGTGTAATACCCTTTTTTATTTTAAAAGCAGAGATATTTTTTTAAAAATGTTCAACGCAGTTGCCTAGTAGACGGGAAGACTGCGAATCTAGCTCTTCTATCTATAGAAGCAGAAGAAGTCAATAAAATAAATTTTGAAAATATTATCCTTTTCCGATTTTAAATGCAGGAAAAAAATTTCAAATCGTCGTTGTTAATGCAAAAAGTCGTTTCACTTGAACGCCTTTCTGCAGAAAAGAAATAAATAACCCACAAAAATAAAAAAGTCGATTTTTTATTTTTGTTCCCTTGTGCAGAAAGGAGGCAAAGCAATGGCGGCTCGTGGGTGTACAGGAGGGTGAGGCTACATAAGGTTAATTTTGTCTAAATACGAAGTATTAAAAAATATAAAATACTATACGTCTATCTTTTAAGATTGAAAATTTATCTATTATTTGGTCGTAAAATTGTGGGTCTGCACTGCAGACAATTTTACGACCAAATAATAGATAAATTTTAAAGTTTTTATTAAGCAGACTCTGCAGTGAGATTTAAAAGTAATTCTAAATTTTTAAACCGCGTCTCTAATTGAAGAATTATGCAATCTATTATTTCAAAATATAAAATTTGCTTAATAAAAACTGCTAAATCTACCTTAGTGTGTTCCCTACAATAATTAAATAAGAAATTTTACTAATCGAGACAAAAACTATAAAAGATCAGCCAAAAGTTTTAAATAATTTAATCTGAATCAAAACAATAACATGCTCTACAAACGCTAAGAGAAGACTGGCAACCTTCTTTGTCTCCGCTGGCATCCCACCATAAACGGACCACCAATCAGAACAAACCAAGCTAACTAAATATCGCCTCATCTACGGTGTTTATTCGCGAACTTACGGCGATATTTTTGTTGGTGAGTCATTTTCGCTTTCAAGGGGTAAATGGGAGCTTCCGAGGCTGTGAAAATTTCGCCTCTGTCCAACGATGCACGTTAACTTGACGCGCTTTGCGCCTGGATTTTTATTTACGCTTAGTATGATTGATTGGTTTTTTACTTTTTATTGGGTAGAAGTGTTGTAAAAATACACTTGTAATAGGCAAAAATATAAATACAAAAAGTCGTTCATTCCTTCATTTTAAGGGTGAGGCGCGGCCTCAGAGGCCTACCCTGACGAGCCGCCACTGAGGCAAAGTGACCTTTTGCAGTATCAACGACGAAATGTTATAGGTAAAATTCTGTTTTGAGTTATTTAAAAATTGTAAAAATTAAGTTAGTTCTTCATTGTTTTGTTTCTTCATTGTTTTGTTTCTATATAAAAATAAATTGTTTTTTTATTTATTTTTTTGTAATTTTTTTATAAAACCCTACTTGTCCCCCTATGTGCATCCCTGTATTGTGTTATATTTAATACCATAGGTACTTCTATAGGCTGTAATTATAGGCGCCATTATTATTGGCCTAGGGCGACAAATTGTCTTAATCCGGCCCTGCACATATCAAATTGATATAATAATTCGGTTCTGCAAACTTTCAATAGTGTATTTTGATTAATAGCGGCTATAGTAACATAGATTTTCTTGTACAGGTCAGCCATGTCTTCTATTGGTTCCTTGTAGTCTACAAGGAACCAATAGAAGACATGGCTGACCTGTACAAGAAAATCTATGTTACTATAGCCGCTATTAATCAAAATACACTATTGAAAGTTTGCAGAACCGAATTATTATATCAATTTGATATGTGCAGGGCCGGATTAAGACAATTTGTCGCCCTAGGCCAATAATAATGGCGCCTATAATTACAGCCTATAGAAGTACCTATGGTATTAAATATATACAAGTTGTAGACTTCATTTTGTAAGCCGCCCCATAAATAAACAGTAAAGTGAGATCGTTTTGCAGAAATTGTAAATAACGAACTGAAGTTCATGGTACAAATAGGGCCCGACTATACCTCACCAAACATTTACCCAAAATCGTGTTTGAAATTTAGTTTGTCGTATCCAGTTAGGATTTTCCTCGGACCAGTAGCGACAATTATGTTTATTAATTACTCCATTATTGTGAAACCGGGGTTCGTCACTCCACATTACTATATTTGGATTTTCTTCCAAAAGAATATGAAAATGTGTCAAAAAGTTTAATCTGCGCTGGTTATCTCCTTATTGTAGATGATGCACTAGATGAATCTTGTATGGAAAAAACATATTTCCTTGTAGGAACTTACTGAAATATTGGTTTCATCTTTTAATATTGAAATATTAGTTTCGTCTTTTAATTTTCGTAATGACGATTGTGGGTTATTTTTTACTGATTGGAGGACTAAAGCTAATTCGAAAAATATATAAAAATTACCAGACACTCAGTGGCGTATTATTTTTTTGCAATATTATTTGTTAAGGGGCCCCCTAGGGGGCTGAGACGTCACTGGACGTAATAATTTTAATCTATAGTTAGCGCTACACTAGCGTTTTATCACTAAAATTATCATTACCAGAATTAAATGAAAATCTCTGTGGGTAAAGGGCATAAGGGGATAAGTTAAAAAAAGCAATTTTTCAATAGAGCCTTTAACGTGTTCGCATTAATTCATTTAGCGGATATACGCTTTTGTTAGCATATGACATGGGCTAAAAAAAGGGTATACCCGCTAACCATAAATATGTTTCCTGGATTAATGCGAATACGTTTAAGGCTCTACTAAAAAATTGCTTTTTTGACTTATCCCCTTATGCCTTTCACCCACAGATTCTGCTAAAGGATATTAAAAATATTTATAATTAAAATACTCATTAAAATTATTTTAAAAAAACTTAACCCCAAATATCTCCTTTCATGTTGGATTTATCAAAAATTTGTATGGGACATAATTTGATCAAAAATTAATTTAAAAGTTCCTGTCATCGAAAAAATTCTTTGCACAGTGGCGCCACCTACATCTTTTATTATTCAAACAATTTTTGTACACAGTTGTGAAGCCAATCATAGAGGCTAAAAACTGACGTTTACAGAATTGAAATGGAACTTTTAGTTTTCGAAATAATTGGCCTGGGAGTTTTTATTGAAACACCCTGTATATGATATAACAAAATTACCTTTAGAAGCGACGATTACCCCTTAAATTTGCGTTTCAAGGGTATGCTGTCCCCACCTTTACATCATACAGCATCGTTTGAGAGATCATTTACATACAACATTAACTGGATGTACAATGGACTATCATCAGAGCTGGGCACGAGTACTAAAAAAAGTATTCGTAAAATTTTAAGTACGAGTTCTTAAAATATTTACTCGTAAGTATTTTACTCTTAAGTACATTTGTAAAGAAAGGTTACGGTTACGAATAGTAATCGTGAAAACACGAGTAAAGAGTTCAAGTACCTACTTTTGAAAAAAAAATGTTAGTTAATACAATTGATTATTCTTTATACATTATACATACTTTGGTCCTGAGCTAAAAAATACAAATAGAAATTTATAAAATTATTTAATTTATACATTAGGTACAGGGTGATCCCCTATAATGTCGCCCCCTTTAACTTTTTTATTTTAAGTGTCCCAAAAAAATTAAGTGTGGTTATGTAGGTACTAAAAAATACTTTTTCTTACTACCTCGACTGAAAATACGTTGTTTCGTTCCCAATTCCACGGCAGAAAGTTTACGTTTGATGCATTGGAATCGGGGACGAAACAACGTATTTTGTGCACTAGTACTCAACATATGCAACTCTGATTACGACACTAATATAACCTCAAAATATGTTTCGATATACACAATTAATTTTTTCCCGTATTTTCGGCCGGGTAGCAAGAAAAATAGTATACACTACACGGGCAGAAAGGGTGAGAGCCCTGAACTGCGCGCCATGATGCCCTCGGCTTCGCCTCGGGCATCATGGCGCGCAGTGCAGGAATCTCACACTTTCTGCCCTTGTAGTGTAATATACAATTCTTTCACTTAAAAGAAAAATTGGGAAATTGATCAGTATACAGGAAAAAACAAAAAGTTTATTTGTTCTCAATGGATCACCCTAAATATAAATTTATTTTTCGATTCCTTGTAAAATTCTAAGCATAAATCATATAACATACCACATACCTAATATTTAAACTGTTTCTGAAATATTCGCATTTGAAACGTTTTCATCAAATATTTTTTTACAAATCAAGAAGCCTTAGAATAACAAAATGTTTATTGAAAATAAATAACTATAGTGATATTATGTCAATATGTTTTGTTAAGTAAAGTTAATTTAAATATTTCAGAAAAGGTTAAATTTTACAAGGTTTAAAAAAAATCGCTAATATGAATTCTTAAAAATTTACTCTTAAAAACCGACACAGTAGGCCTTGTATTTTGTAAAAATATGGCGTTTTTTGCTCCAAAAACATTCCGGTTAAAATTGCACAATAAATAAAGATTTTGCAGGGGTGAGTCCCAAATAAATGGGTCACACTGTAGGTAAAATTATTAACTATTTAAGAATTGTTATTTTTATTTATTATTTTATGTACAGGGTGATCCCCTATAATTTTTTTATTTTAAGTGTCCCAAAAAATTTAAAAGTGTGGTTATGTATGTACTAAAAAATACTTTTTTTCTACGTATAAAAGAATTGGAAAATTGATCAGTATACAGGGAAAAACAAAAAGTTTATTTTTTCTCAATGGATCACCCTATATATGAATTTATTCTTCGATTCCTTGTAAAACTCAACCAAATATTTAAATTATTTGTAAGATAATAAGTTAAAATAAGTTAGTTTGTTAGTTTGTCTTTCTCGGTTTAAGTACGCCATTTTTACTTACTTAACAAGACATATTGACATAATGTCGCTATAGTTATTTATTTTCAATAAACATTCTAAGGTTTTTGATTTGTAAAAAAAATTTGATGATAACGTTTCAAATGTGAATATTGCAGAAACGGTTGAAATTTTGGATATATGATATGTTATATGATTTATGCTTAGAATTTTACAAGGAATCGAAAAATAAATTTATATATAGGGTGATCCATTGAGAAAAAATAAACTTTTTATTTTTTCCTACAGGTACTGATCAATTTCCCAATTTTTCTTATAAGTGAAAAAAAAGTGGAAAAAAAGTATTTTTTAGTACCTACATAACCTTTTATAACTTTTAATTTGTTTGGGACACTTAAATTAAAAAAGTTAAAGACATTATAGGGGATCACCCTGTACCTAATGTATAAATTAAACAGTTTTATAAATTTCTATTTGTTTTTTTATAGCTCAGGACCAAAGTATGTATAATGTAAATATAAAGAATAATCAATTGTATTAATTAACTTTTTTTTTTTTCAAAAGTACTCGTACTCTTTACTCGTATTTTTACGATTACTACTCGTAACCGTAACCTCTCTTTACAAATGTACTTACGAGTAAAATACTTACGAGCAAATATTTTAAATTTTACGAATACTTTTTTTAGTACTCGTGCCCAGGTCTGGTCCTGGCTAGGAACTATACAGAACCAAACGTACCATCCGTAAAGCCATTGAAATAGAAAAATGTCCAAGAAACCTCAACACAAGAGGCGATACACAGAGACTAAGTTTACTGTTGCGCAATAATTTATAAAAAATAAATTTGTTATCTCCACAACGGCTACATACGCGATTTTAATTTTTCTTGCAAAGTAAAGTTAATAATATCACTATTTAAAAAAATATATTTGGAAGATTATATATTTTTTAGGTTGAAAACGCCAAATGTACCAACGTGAGCCTGCAGCTTCCCTGACAACTCACCAATCAGCTTTTGTAGTGCAAAGTGGGGAAAATTGCTCGCCCAATCCTGGCTTGTTACTCCGCTATCCACCATTAGACCACTACAGCAACTATCCTTACAACAAGGGCTTGCTATAACGCAGGCACCAAATTAACATAAATTTAGAACATCCAATTAACACACAATCTACATTTTCCCATAACAACTTTTTAGCATGTAATCAGTACCGCAATGAAAGTTGTCTAGCCACCAATAAGGAAAATAAAACTAATATATTAGAAAATAACTCAATCAATGCTCTGGCAAACAACTTCCATTGCGAGAGTAATAATGCTTTTGTAAACCAAGCTACTAATAACCATAATACACAAAATTATCCAGACAACGACAATACAAATTACATTTTTAGCTTTGGAAAATTGGTTAAGAATCTGACTATTTTTTATGGAAAAATGTACATCGGGTCAAATTCATGGAACAGCTGGAACAAATTTTACGCACTTGCAGAATGCCTTAAACACAACTACGGTTCTGGATAGTAGCAGGCGAGGCCAAATCCTGGACCGAAATCATGCTGCAGGTGATTCCAGACTTTATTATATCCAAGACCGCTTTTTTTGGCACATTTTTGGGGGAAGCTAAAATTGGGGGAAGCTAAAACAACTAGAAGTACGTAATCTACTAGAAATGGGTAAATACAACCAAAATCAACTCATTTGTAAATTATTTCTTAAAAATAGTGGCAAAGGCGCGGTACATTACCCCTCCTTATCCCGATTCTCTAGTTATTAGCATTATCGGCAGGCACTTTCCAACTCATGTTTCAGCTTCCCTAATTGGGGCATCTACAATTGTAGAGGCAATTGCGAGGCTAGAATTATGAAACCTCACATGGATAGACCATCCCCAAATCCCAATTTTCGCTTAGAGTAGAAACGTTAATAGCCAAACGTTAATAGCCAACTTCCAGGTCACAATAAAACATTTAATAGCCATAATAATAAATATAACCATCAATATTGATAATTCTATCGTAGAAGAGGCTTCTGTAAATAATGAGTATGTATACGAGCAGAATAGGAGGTGATAGACGAAATTAAAAAGTAATTAAATACCCATTAATGAGTATTTAACGACATTTTCTAATCACCTAATTAGGTGATTAGAAAATGTCATTAAGGGGAAATCGACTTTACAAATGCTAATGACAATCCAATGAAGTTTTCTCTTTTTATTTTTCAGAAAATAAAAAGCTGAACTGGGAATTGAACCAATATAGGTCTGGTTCAAATCCAACTGCCTTAACAATTGGACCACCAAGCCTTCACATAAAATTGTGTATTGATGTTTGATGCGTACCTCTCTTTTATTTTTCTGAAAAAACAAAAAAAGCCCTGTCGAGAACCGAGTGACGGACCTCTCGATCCGTGGATCTGGTTTTTAGATAAAACAAAACTAAATAAAAAGTCACTAGGCCTCCTATGGATAAATAGTGTAACTATAGTTATAACGTTGGTAAAATATAGATAGCTATATTTGTTTTTATATGTTTAAATCAGATAATGGTAGATGGCGTAGTGATGATACCCAACTTAAATTTTAATAAACTTAAAGAAATAAAAAGTTACTAGGCCCCCTATGGATAAATAGTGTAACTAACGTTGGTAAAATATAGATAGCTATATTTGTTTTTATATGTTTAAATCAGATAATAAAAACATGACGCCCAACTTAAATTTTAATAAACTTAAAAAGTCACTAGACGTGGCTGACGTGGTTTATAAAATTTCTTAAACTTTCCAAAAATATTCTAGAAAAAACGAGAGACGTCATTGGATCGGAAAAGTCGTTAATGGATTTTAAAAATATAAATAGCAGTTTTTAAAGCTAGTACAATCAGTTGTGTCTATACAATCGAAAACAGACAGCAAAAAAAAAAGTGTGCTAACTTTAATAACAATAGTCGTTTTGAACAATTTTTAAAGCCTGATGCATTTTATAACAAAGCACTCCCTCAAGATGGACCGAACATACAGATGGCAGCTTACGAGAAACATCGCATCCTGAAAGAAGTTAGGATACCCATTACTCTATCTGGTAATAGTTTATACTGTGTAGGTATAAACCCATACAGTAAATTTTCAATAACCCTAAGAATATGTAAAGTGGACAAGGAATATCAGGGACTTATTTTCACGGAAAATGACTGATGAAGTTATGATGTGCATACCAAAGATTCTGGATAAAGACAATAATAGTGAAGAATGGCATCTGCAAAACTTTTTAATAACAATCGTACCTTTTATTACATCGATGGTGAAGATAATGAATAAAAAACAGGGGCATATGATATAAACTGCTCGTCATAAAAATCGACGCACCTAGTTTTTTGGAAAATATTTGAAAGCTCGTTATTGGAAAATTACTAAATTGATTTTGAAAATCTTTGGAAATTCTGAATAGCTGATTCTTTGACTCTTATGTAAAATTTTGGGAATACGATATTTTGCACAAAGCATTATACTACAGGCTGTTAAACGAAGAGATGTATTTTTTCCGAAATTTTAAGTTATTCCCATTCCCAGGCAGTTGAGTTTGATAGTCGTAAATTACAAGTTACAATATTTTCAGTATCTAGCTACAGTTACAGTTACTTACCAAAATTTGTAGCTAGATACAGATACAGATACATATTTTATTGCAGTAACTAGTTACAGATACAGTTACCGTCAAAAAGTATCTAGATACTTTAAGATACATACAAATTAGATTTTGCTTCAAAAATTTAAAATAGAAATAAAAGGGAATTTTTAATACAAGTACTTATTTTTATACATACCATTTTTGTAACAAGATTCTTTAAATTTAAATTGTAAACAAACTTTACCTGTCAAACGTGCAGATTACAGAAAACTGTATCTACCACGGTTTTTAAAACCTTTTATAACCAGTTTAGTATATTTCTTTACTCAACGAAAGTAAATTTGTTAAAAAATAATAATAATATTAGTATGACCATATATTATATGGACATACTGTTGGATGCGTTCAGAAATTAAAAATTGTGTCAGAAGTGGAAGTTGACATGTTTTCCTTGTCTCAATAAATAATAGTCGCAGTTTAATTAAAAATGTATCTTTGTATCTTAACACACCTAGTTACTTAGAATTTGTAACTAGTTACAGTTATAGTTACTAGATTGGGATAAGTAACTAGTTACACAAACAGATACATAAAAATTATCTAGATACTGTATCTAGTTACTTGTAACTAGATACATTACAACACTGGTCGTAATACCCCTTCCTAATATAAGTAAGGTAATCCCTCGAAACGTTTTCGAGATTTTGTGAATATCGCGGCTTACTACGATTATATTTATCGAAAATTGTCGTTATTTCCCGAAAATTGTCGTTATTTCCCGAAAATTAACCATTCCATTGTAACCTAGTTGAGGATTATAAAGAATAATAGTAATAATAGGTATGATACAGGAGATTTTCTTAAATGTATCGAAACTAGGCCTAAAATTAATTATTATTTATTATTTTTAGAATTAATTTATAAATTTAATTATTTTGTATACACAAGCATAGGAAATAGATTAGAAATGGTTTTAGATACAAATGCATTCTTTTAAAAACTGCATAGAAATAATAAAATAATAAAATTTACATACTTTTTGTTTTTCTTTTATACACCTTATTTTTATTTAAATATATGTAATAAATAAATAAATTTTTGTTCAGTCTTTTAAAATCATTCCATAGTTAAACATAAAAATGGATCTAAGATTTAGACACCCTTTTACAGCAATTATTGCGGGGCCTACTTCTAGTGGAAAGACAGTGTTTGCGTTAAATTTTATAAAAAATATTAAAGAAACTTGTAATATTCCATTTATTAATATAATATGGTATTATGATGAATTTCAATTAGGATTTGAAGAAAACAAAATAAATATTAAATATATGCAAGGTCTGCCGAATATTACAGACTTTAATGGTTCGGAACCAACTTTAATTATAAAAGATAATTTAATGAAAGAGACTGGTAGTGTTATTGTAGATATATTTATAAAAGGAAGCCACCATAGAAATTTAAGTGTATTTTACATAACACAAAATCTTTTTCATCAAGGAAAGGGTCAGAGGGATATTTCGTTAAACGCCAACTATATAATTTATTTTATTTTCCCGAAAATGCAAGATTTATTCAAGAGGCATATAGAGACGCTACTACTACACTACATGGATATTTAGTAATAGATTTAAAACAAGCAACACCGGAACCTCTTAGAATCAGGACAAATATATTACCCAATGAATTTCCGTCTATAGTTTATGTTCCCAAGAAGGGAAATAAAAACGAGTCATATACTGAATATTTTATAAATCCTGTTTAAAATGTTTAATAAATATTAAAATTAAAAACAAATTTTCTTGTTATAAATAATAAATTTTAATAAACTATTTTTCGTGTTTTGTTAAAATTTACCTTAATACTTATTAAAAACCCTGTTTAAAATGTTTAATAAAATTTATATCTATGTATATACCGGGTGTATCTAAAAATAGGCGCACCCCTGTAACTTTTTTATTTATAAAGATAGACACATGAAATTTAGCATGGTTAATTAGGATATAAAATTCCACTTATATGATTTTTTTAAACTTCCGGTTTTGCCGGAAATGATATTAACTTTCGATTTTTAAATGGAACACCCTATATATTTTTACATATTTAGAATCCTGAGAAAATTCTGAGTCGGACAGCATCCTCAAATTGACCTTTCGACGTTTCGTCATCAGAAAATGCATCATCATAAAGATTAATCTAGAGTGCTTTGAACTATTTGAGAAAAACGAATTTTGACAAGTTTAGACTGCTGGGAATAGCTGAATAACAACTTTCTAAGGCAAGTTCCATTTTTCAGGCATTGTGTTAATCCATTAGAAGAAAATAATAATAGTTCAAAGCAGTCTAGATTGATCTATGATGATACATTTTCTGATGACGAAACGTCAAAAGGCCAATTTGAGGATGCTGTCTGACTCAGAATTATATATAATATTTAATATTAACATTAAAAACAAATTTTCTTGTTATAAATAATAAATTTTCAAAACTATTTTTCGTGTATTTCGTTAAATTTTACCTTATTACTTATGTTTAAAATTTATTACTTGTGGAGTTTACGATTATGAAATAGTAGGT
Organism: Brassicogethes aeneus; assembly: GCA_921294245.1. Classification (NCBI taxonomy): domain Eukaryota; kingdom Metazoa; phylum Arthropoda; class Insecta; order Coleoptera; family Nitidulidae; genus Brassicogethes; species Brassicogethes aeneus. Next base: position 50,341,907 of record OV121132.1, on the reverse strand, counting down.
ATAAAAATAATAAATATTGTATTAATCCTGTTTAAAAATATCATGTTATAAGTAATAAATCTTAAAAACTATTGTTAAATATACCTGAATACTATTTTTAAAAGTTATTTTAAATGTGTAGTCTTTAAAAGGTGATTATGAGAAGCGATTAAGAAAATATTTTTAGAACAGGTAGATTATACTTAGCATATCAAAGGTAATAATCACCTTCAAAATTGATTATATAAACCCTCACAAGCTTTCTATTATTACTTCAAATTTTAAATTTGAAACAGTGACTTCCTAGTTTAAAGAGTTTAATAATGGCTTCTCAAACTATTAAAAACATTGTTTTGATTAACGAATATGAACATGAACTCCGGAGATTCAACCTAACTGCTAGGCGGTTTGAATTTAGATTTCTTGATTACAATGGACAAGGAACACCTATTGACTGGCTAAGAGTAAGTATTTTTAAAAACAATAAACATTGTATAAAACTATTTATTTTTAAAAACAATAACAAAATTGTATAACTTTTTTTAATTTTAGAGAGGTTTAAACGCACTTATTAATAATGGTATGCGTGGATTCGAAAATAATGATAGAGTCGGTATCACTTTTTTCAACGCCGATTTTCCAGATAGGCCATTACCCATGTCGTTTAGGAGGAGAGATCAGATATCTACAGATGCTATATTGGATACTTTGGGCAAAGTTTTGCAGAGTAATGCAAACTTTTTTACTAATAATTTACTGACCATGACAATTGATCGGTTCCAGTTGCCCAATGGTAATGGCGCAGGACTGGCTTTAAAAGGATCAACATATGAGGATTTTTGTGCCAAAAAGCGAGGTATCGTTACTATTTTTAATAATAATGATAACTATTGTCTGGCTTATGCTAGAGCATTGGGTATGGCCTTAATATGGATGAATTTAAAAAACTTAGAAATGATTTTATTATTTTAAAACAATGGGGATTAAAATTATGTAGGGATAGTAATGTTGATCTTTCGAACGGGGGAACTTATGATCACATTAAAAGTTTTTAAGATTATTTAAACGATTTTACGATTGTTGTGTACAGTGATAGAAAGGGGTCCGCAACTTATTTTGAGGGACCGCTTAAATGTCCTTATATATGCCCAAATTGTCATACTTCACCGCCATGGCGCGCCATGTAGAACTAAAATGGATCAAATAACTTGCGAGGCATGTAAAAGGACATTTAGAGGTATTGAATGTTTAAATATTCACAAGGAAAAACTCTGCTCCAAAATACATAGATGTGTGAAATGTTTAAATAGTTATTGGACTAAAGATAAGCATAGGTGTGGATATGCTTTTTGTTCAATTTGTTTAAGTGTTAAAAAATTAGGACATAATTGTTATATGCAGCCTCATAAACTATCCGAACAAACTAAATCTTCTATAGATAACGATTTCCTGTTGTATTATTCTATGATTTTGAATGCATGCAGGAAAAAAAGATGTCCAATAACTCATTTTTACACGAAGCAAATTTATGCGTCGTGGAGCAGGTGTGTTCAAAATGTCTAACGAATGAAGATATTAATATTGATTGTAGTAACTGTGGTAAACGTCAACATATTTTTTCAAATAATCCAGTTTGCTCCCTTATGATAAAATTAAATTTATTGACAGCCTAAATTACATGCCTTTACCATTAAGTAAACTACCAAGTGCTTTTAAATTTGAAGAGGTTAAGGGGTATTTTCCACACTTATTTAATAAAACAGAAAATATAAATTATGAAGGGCCCATGCCTGATACCGATTTTTATATGGCTGATTCAATGGATACGATATCCAGAACTAAATTTTTCAAATGGTATAATTAGCAGGTATCAAATAACGTTTTATTTAATTTTAAAGAAGAGTTAGTCAAGTACTGTATATTAGATGTCTCAATTTTAAGGAAAGCATGTATTAAGTTTAGAGATTGTTTTTTAAAATCGAACAATATCGATCCCTTTCAAGAATCAACCACTATAGCCACTGGCTATTAGCCAGTGTATGTAATAAAGTGTTTCGGAGGAATTTTTTGCAACCCGAGACAATCGGTATTATTCCACATACCTGGGCTTTTAATTCATCAAAATTTACGGACTGAGCATTTTTATGATTAAGCGTTATATATACCCTTTACTTTACAGATAGTCTTATATTCATTTTTATCCGCACAATATACTTTGTAAGCATAATTTTTAGGGCCACCTCTTACAAATTCAATAATCTTACTACCCGGACCATATTCAGATAATTCATCGGTTAGCATTCCCAAGTAATCGCCAACCTCTGGTAGCCATTCACCTGATTTATGTGTGAATATAACACTATCTGTGTCAAAGTAAAGGACTCTGCGATCGAGTTTTTCTAAATAAGAATACAATTCTAACCGCGCCATTGCCGTGGTATATGCTGCTATAGCGACATAAACAGTTTTTAATGGCGGTACTGCTTCTTCATGCTTACTCCAGCATGCAAGAAGAACATCGTCACTAATAATTACCAAAGTATTAACAATGATAGAGGGGTCCGTAAGCATGTTAAATAGCTTAAAGGCTTCACTAATAATACTTGTCTGCATCAAGTTTAGTCTCTGGCCAAAACTATTTAACATGAGTTTTGCGATAAATCTCATACCCGGGTTATTTGATATTTCTAAGATATCCAACAAAATACTTTCATGTTCTAAATAGTCTTGAATATAGGCTTTTCGTGCTTCCTGTGTAGTACACCAGTTAGGTCAGCCACTATAGTGTATACACTCTTGTTTTATTTTTAAAAAATTATCAACATATTTAGAGAATAAACCGCCAGACTTGGTATCGCGATCGAATTGTGTTACTTTATACTCCCATATTTTATAAATTTCCAAGACTTTATAATTTAAAGAAATGGCTTTCCGCAGCTACAAAGGTACCAGAAAACTTACGTTCGTCATCTGTGTGTGCACATTGTTCTTGGTTCATTGTATCCATACAGGTTTTACATAACGGAAACGTAAGTTTTTTATTTTATTTATACGGTAGTACAGGGTGATATAAAGTTTGAGGGGGTAACACAGAACATTTAATTAGACCTTCTACCGAATTCATTGGTAATTTTCTGCAGTCTTTGTCACCGATGTGAATTTTAGGGTGCCCCACAGGGTACTTTCCATATTTATTTATAAATGGATATAACGAGCAAACATCAAAATAACAGATTTGTTCGTTTTCATCTGAAACTTGTATATATTTTCTTGTAACATTTGTGCGACCACCATAAAAACTGTCTCTTGGATTTAATGGTAAATCTGAATATTTAAAATTATCATCAATGTAACTTCTTACTTCTTCATTATTTTTTAATACAGACCTAAATTCGCATTCTCTAAAGGATTTCACTATATACCCTGCTTTTAAAAGTCTATCCCTTTTAGCTTCAGTTAACTCGCGTCTTGTAAACATAAAATTATATTCTTCAGTATTATTCTGAAATGAAGTGGTTTGGTGTGGAAAACATTTTTCGCACCCATGAAAATAACAACCATCGAATTCAAAGACAGTGTTGGTAGCCTTACAAAAGCCGTCAACTAAAATATTTTCCTTTAACCTAACTTCCCGACCATTACCAGCATGTATTAATTTCCCTGGATGTGAAGCCTCTTTCCAAAACAACCACTTTAGCGCTATTTCGGATTGGTTATCGGCACGTCTAATGCTGAAGCGATATATGTCCACAACAGTCGTAAAATTTGTATTACGGCAAATTATAACGTTATATCGCGATCCGAGAATAAAATTTATCGTACATGCTATACCAAAAGACAACGGGTTGAAAATAGTTACGATACTGTGCCTTACGGATACAATGACCCTTTGATAAACCAAAACGTTTTGGTTTATCATCAAGAACCCCCTCAGACTGCGGAAACCTCTCAGCCAGAAGAAGAAGCCTCTCCGTCCTGTGAGCCTCCTCTGTTGGAAGAAGACATACTGCTAAATTAACTCCTCTTTTGGATGAAAGGTTAGATTTTAGAATGATGATGATTAATCTATATTTTATTTATTATATTTATAAAGAGACCCAGCAGTTAGAAGAAACCCCTCATCTAGAAGAACCCCCACAGCCCGAAGAAGAAGAAGTAGAAGAAGCCCCTTTCTGGATGGACGGTTGGGTTTTAGATATATAAAAAATATATTAAACTTTATATCTATTTATGTATATTTATAAAAATTTATTTATTATATTAAAAAGAATTTTATTTATTATCATTATTATAATTGTATGGTTTTTGTTTTACTTATTTTTATTTAATAACATTTATATTATTTATTTTCGAAAGCTTTAATTTGTTAACCTATTTTTAAATAAAACATGTTTTAACTTTTAAAAAATGTATTTTTATTTAATTTATAAAACAGTTTTCTTACAGCATTATCATTTTTATTTGTATTAAATGTTAACAAATCTAAAAAAATATTTAGATTGTATTTCTTACTTAAACATACTAAGCATAAAATGCACAAACAGTTGAATATAAGCTTTGAAGAACATTGTATATCCATTTTCTAGAATTCTTATTTAAAAACTTTTTTGGTTGGCCTTCCGTAACTATCGAAAAAGTATCCATAACCATTGTTATTAATAAAAACAGCAACCCAGTGACTTCCAGGCATATTATCAGGATCTTCATTAATAACTGCAGCACACGGTTTACTTATATAATTTGGTATACGATTTAAAGCGTAAACTCCTTTATGAAAGTATGTTGGCAAAAACGAGTGTAAATATTTAAGCACTTCATAAGAACGCATTTTTAACCTTTTATGTTTGAAGGTACAAACAGTTATACTAAAATATCATAGGTACAAACAAATTTAAGTTGAAATAAAATACAGGTTTACGGATTGGTATTTAGGTTTATTATTATTATTATACATAAATACATTTTAAAATTAACTACTATAATCTACAACTACATTTCTATTCCTATCTAAATATTTCAATTATACTATCGAATTCAGCATAAATAATACAATTAACTGTTTCAAGAAGGGCTTCTTTAAAACGCACTTCCAAACGCAAACTACCATTACGAATGAGATTCCAGTGAGTCATAGTATTTGCAGCAAGATCCGGAGTTAAATCAAACGCTGTCAGGCAGAAACTATTAGGATATTCGTCTCTACTTATGCATAGACCATTATTTGAAAAATGAATACCAGTACCCGAAAATAAAGTATTGTACGATCTTATACAATTTTTACTATCAAAATCATGCTGAAGTGGTTTAGAAGGAATTTGCTGTCCATCAATATACAGGGTGTTTCTTTTAACTTGAGACAGCTCAATATCTCGAGAAATACGCATTTCACGGAAAAATGTCTTAAATAAAAGGTTAATGTGACTAAAGGGGACATTATTTGGTGCTACCGCTAGCCACCCCTACCCCTCCTTAAGGGTGAAACGGGGGGTAACTTTGGAAAGTCAAATGGAATGACCCGATTTTTTTCAGAGTTTGGTAGTACATAAAAAAACGAATAACTTTTATTTGAAAGTTTTTTTCAATTTATCAACAGATGGCGCTGTTTTCCGGGGTTTCCTTGTAAAATGTATTATTTGAAACGTTTGAAAAACAAAAATTAACATTAACAACAATAGTCGGCTATGAAAACAATTTATAACAAATGTTCGAAATGTCGTTATTCCATTTCAACACATTTTTGAATGCGGGTAATGAATTCTGGCACACAACGCGCCAACATATCGGGCGGTATCGCCGCACAGGTGCATTAAATGGCGAAAAGTACCGGAATTTTCTAGAAAACGATCTGACGGACCTTTTGGAGGATGTACCACTAGCACGGCTCCAAAACATGTGGTACCAGCAAGATGGTTGTCCTGCACATTATTCGATAATTGCTCGAGAGGTGTTGGATCGGGAGTTCAATGGCCGGTGCACCGCGGTGGATCGGTAGACGTGGTCCAGTAATTTGGCCTGCTCGATCACCTGATCTTACGCCACCAGACTTCTTCCAGTGGGGTTACTTGAAAGAAAAAGTTTACGCTGCCATTCCTACAACTTGGGAAGACATGGTGGAGCGGATCAGGAACGCCTGTGCGGCGATACCGCCCGATATGTTGGCGCGTTGTGTGCCAGAATTCATTACCCGCATTCAAAAATGTGTTGAAATGGAATAACGACATTTCGAAAATTTGTTATAAATTGTTTTCATAGCCGACTATTGTTGTTAATGTTAATTTTTGTTTTTCAAACGTTTCAAATAATACATTTTACAAGGAAACTCATTTTTCTTAAATTTTGAATTACAGCGCCATCTGTTATAAATTGATAAATTGATAAATTGAAAAAAGTTTTAAATAAAAGTTATTTATTTTTTTATGTACCTACTACCAAACTCTGTGAAAAAAATCGGGTCATTCCATTTGACTTTCCAAAGTTACCCCCCGTTTCACCCTTAAGAAGGGGTAGGGGGTGGCTAGCGGTAGCACCAAATAATGTCCCCTTTAGTCACATTAACCTTTTATTTAAGACATTTTTCCGTGAAATGCGTATTTCTCGAGATATTGAGCTGTCTCAAGTTAAAAGAAACACCCTGTTCATATCGTAGTGTTTAAAATTAAATGGATTTTTCGTAAAATCTCCATTAAAAGCTCTATTTGATACAAAACCAATCACACACATTTTGGGTAATTGACCCAAAAATATATTATCCAAAGATTTTTTCTTGAACACCTGTAGGTATAGTAATAACTTTAACGTCTACTCTTGTTATAGGGTATTTAACAGGTGCTACTTGTAAGGCTTTAGCATGAGCTAACAATACAGAAGGGTTAATTTTTACTCTTCTTATTAAAAGACTAGCATCCAAAATTTTAAGTTTTGGATCCATATCTTGAGGGGCCATTAAAACAAACTGATCCCGCAATCGAACTAATTTTACACGAAGTTCAAGACCGTTCATTAAAACTTTTCCTGATTAAATATATCGCCCCTAAGCCTGCCTATTAAATTAACACGTTTACTAAATGATGTAAACTGAGTTCTTTTTGTATGTCCAGTGTTACTTTCGTTTAATATATCCATTGAATTAGCTGTATCTAAATACCATAGACTTGAAGTAAGATGCGATTTTGCTGCTTCAGGGCCATAATTGAGTAAAGTTTCTATATACGATCTATATGCGTAAGGGTTGTTTGGTGGCAAAATTAATTTTTGATTTAAATAAACATCAACTTGACTAAACATTGAATGTAGCAAATTATTAACAGGTCCTATTGATTTTTCACCCTCTAATTCATTTTTTTAATTGGAATTATCTGGTTTACATATTTTAGCTTCTATATGCAATAAAGTATGGGACAGATCCCAATATTCGTCGCCTATACCAGGTATAACAAATTCCAGAGGTGCTTGATCGGTTAGAGATGAAAGAGGTTTATAATGAATCCACTGTCCTGACTCTATACTAGTTTGAGTTGATGGTATAGCAAATAAGTCCAGTTCACTTTTAATACATTCACAAGATTGATTATGGATAAAAGACATCGTTTTTATTCATTTAACCAAAAATATCTTCAAGTTTTTGTTTTTTAGATTTTCTTATGTTCTTACTGCAGATGGTTGATGGTTTTGATTTCTTTTAGTCGTTCTCTTTCTTTCTATATGTTTATCAGACCCCACTATGTCGTCAACTTTTTTCATGGCTTTAACTTGTAAATTTTTTGTGGTTGGGTTGGGTTGGGTTGGGTTGTTTATTGTTTGGTAATTGTTGTTAAATTGTTGCTCGAAGGACCATAAAACGATGCTTGTGTTTGTTTGATGTTGTGGTATTGTTGATTAAAACCACAATAGTGTATGGTTTTTAATTAGATATTTATTTACACATAACTTAAACTAAAACTATTTAAACAAGTGAGATAAAAACTAGATCATTGGCGATCAATTTGGGTAGTCGATACTGCCCATGTGTTGCAATGCTGCTTAATTGAGTGAGTGTCACGATTGTCGTCCTACAGTTCGGGTAGTTTTAACCCCCCTCGCTACTAGACATATGATTGGCTTGCCTCTACAGTGGGAGTGGCAATATAAGCCTGCTTAAATTATACTTAAAACTATACATTTACGTTATAACGAATTAAAATTAAAACTTTGCTTTAACATAAGCCGGCCACCTTGAAAGGTGTACCTTTCAAAATATGAAAGATTCAACTAAAGTATATCTAATATTAATTACTGGTAAACATAAACAAAGAGTGCACAACACTAAGGGCCGGTTTTTCAATAGTTGGTTAAGTTTATCTTACGGTTAACTTTCTTAGATACTATTGTGATAACAATTGTATCTAAGGAAATTAACCGTAAGATAAACTTAACCAACGATTGAAAAACCGGCCCTAAATATGTCAAATTGTTGACGGTACACTAATTAATTATAAAATACTTAAAATTATAATAGTATGTATGACAAAAAAACTAAAAATAGAAACTATTACTTAAATTATTCAGTTCATTCACTGTTATTGTCCTCTTCACTTTTGGGGAAAAGGCAGATTTTATTAATTGCACGTTTCACTATTGCACCGTTAGGTAACTTGAGAGACACTACGCGAACTAAATTATCAGGACCGGGATGAAGTTCGATAATCCTGCTCATTGACCATTTTTGCGGTGGTGTTTTGTCCTCCTTGATTAGGACAAGTTCACCGACATTGACATTGCCGGCCTTTTCAAACCTCCATTTTGTCCGTACCTGGAGATTCGACAGGTACTCCTTGGACCACCGTTGCCAAAACTGTTGTAGGCAATGTTGGGTCCTTTGATAACGATCCAGTCGATTTTCGTGAATGTTGGTGACGTCATGTTGAGGTAACGCCATCAAAGAGTCTCCGATGAGGAAATGACCGGGAGTAAGGGGAGCATAATCGTGAGGGTCATTGGACAAAGGGGTTAGAGGACGGGAGTTTAAACATGCTTCTACCTGTACTATGACGGTATATAATTCTTCATAGGTCATTTTTGCATTTCCCAAAATTTTAAACAAAAAACCTTTTGCCGCTTTAACCGTAGCTTCCCAGAGACCTCCCATGTGTGGAGCCTGGGCAGGGTTAAAGTGCCATGAAATTCGATCTTCATGTAAAAATTTTATTATTTTACTCTGCGTGTCACTAAACGCTAGACATTTATATATTGCTTTGAGTTCGTTATTGGCACCAGTAAAGTTGGTACCGTTATCTGAAAAAATGTCTGAGGGTTTTCCTCGCCTTGCAATAAATCGTTTAAGTGCATTCATAAATAGAGATGTGTCGGTCCGATCTGAACCGGCTCAGTGAACCGGGTCTTATAAGTGATCTACGTGAACCGGTTCACGAAAATTAAACGAACCGGCTCACGGGTCCGAAATTACAAAGCGGCCGCGCGCAAGCCGTTCTAAGCTCCGATTCACTGCTTCACCACTCGCAGCGAGTGACTCGCTAATAGCGAGTCGCTATGCTGCTGCAGAGCATTGAACAGGCCGCGCATGGCGAGCCGATCGAGCCGTGAGCGGCGGGTCGCGAGAGATCTGAACCGGCTCCCTGGAGCTAAGAACGACTCGCGCTCGCAGTACGTTTTGTTTTCTGTGATCCAGATCTAACCAACACATCTCGATTCTCTAGGCGCGGCTCGATCATGCAGCTCGCTAGTGCCTATGCGGTTCCGAACGATGCGACCGGCATGCCGCGGCATAGGCTATGCCGCGGCATGCCGGTCGCATCGTTCGGAACCGAACTTCTTGCGTTCTGTGGCGCGTTAGTAACGCGGCGTTACTACGTTAGGCAAATTTATACTTTTGGTAATTTTTTACAAACCCACAGAAATATGAAATGATTTCCCTTATTAAAATGTCGTTTAAAATATATTTTAATATTAATTAATTTAAATTGTGTAAACTTAAGTAATTACAACATTTATGTTTTAAATATAACTTTTCATGTAAAATATTAAAATAATTAATAGAGTTTTTAATGTTTTATAAAATTTTAATAAAATAAATAGTATGGCATAAGAAAACTTTAATAAAATACAATGTAATATTTAATAGCCTTTATAATATTATTAAAATAACATTTGTATTGCCTTATAATTTAATAAAGGCTCTTAAATATTAAAGTGATAAACATTTTTAACATAAACTTAAAGTTTATGTGCTCAGTATGATTTCATTAAGTGTTATTTTTAATTAGTCTGAGATTCAAACGGTTCTTTTGAACCGGTTCGTTGAACCGGTTCACTTATGTGATCCAGATCTAGTGATCCGGTTCAAAAGAGTGACCCGGAACGCCCATCACTATTCATAAATGCATCTGTTGACAAATCTTTGACAAGTTCCATATGAACTGCTTTTGTTACAAAGAACACAAAAATACACAAATATGCTTTTACAAATTTTGCCCTCCTTGTTGTCCCATCTTTAATTATAAATGGGCCAGCAAAATCTAGACCGGATTTTAGAAAGGGTCTACTTATTGTTACGCGTTCGATGGGTAAATCACCCATCTTTTGATTTATTGACCGAGGCTTGTTTTTAAAACACGTAACGCACTTTTGTATAACTCTTTTTACTGCTCTATTGCCGGACAGTGGCCAATATTGCAGCCTCACATTTGATAACGTTAATTGACAACCGCTATGCAAATTTCTTTCATGAATATGTGAGATTAATAGTTCTGTAAGTTTGTGTTTGGTGGGAACGATTATAGGATGCTTTTGATTGAAATTAATTTCTGCGTTTCTCAGTCTACCCCCAACTCGCAATATACTGTCATTATCTAAAAACGGACTTAAATTTGATAATTGCGATGATGGTTTGATCGGTTGTTTTTTCGTTAACTGCGAAATCTCCTCAGTAAATTGTTCATTTTGACAAAGTCTAATTAATGCCTTTGTGGCGTTGTCTAGCTCATTTACTGATAGATTTTTCGTAAGTTTGTGTTGTTTTTTACAATTATTTATGAATCTTAAGATATATGCTGTTACATTTCTTAATTTCGAAAATGTTGAATAATTATTAAATATCGAGATTTTTTCTGTTGAAATTGTAGCAATGGCTGTACGTTTAATTTCCGGAATTGCTATTGTCCTATTTTCTTGATTGTAAACCGGTATATCGCACCTTGTATGCAATATTTCAGGTCCATACCACCACAAGTTGGAATTAATTAAAACATTTGGATTGACTCCACGCGAAATGATATCTGCTGGGTTGTTTTCCCCTCGTATATACCAATCAGTGCATTGCGTTATTTCTGTAATTTGTGTGACACGGTTGGCCACAAAAGTTTTTAAATAACAAGGTTGTATTCGGAGCCAAGCTTAAACGATTTCTGAATCGGACCAACAATAAATTTTGTCGATTTTAATAGCCAGTGCTAGTTGCACCTTTTTTAATAGTTTTGTAAGCAATAGCGCTCCACATAACTCTAATTGAGGAATTGATACTGTTTTTAAAGGAGCCACCTTTGATTTCGCGCAAATTAAGTTGGTACTATAGTTAACTTGATCATTTGTCGATCGCGCATATATGCAGCAGCCATATGCAGACTCGCTGGCATCGCAAAAGTCGTGTAATTCTATCGAAATAGGATTTTCACAAAGTAAGGGCCTGTTTGTAATTATTGAATTAATTACTGGAAGCTGACTGATATAATTCAGCCATTCGCTATTTAATTCTTCAGGAATAATGTCATCGATGATGGGATCCCAATCAATTTTTAATAGCCAGAGTTTTTGCATAAAAATTTTTGCTTTAATGATTATTGGGCCGACTAAACCCAAAGGATCAAAAAAATTTTAAATTAAGGATAAGACTTGCCGTTTTGTATATTGTGATTTTATATTTAATGTTGGATTGGAATGAAATGAAAAGTGAATTGTATCTGATCGTGAATTCCATATCAAACCTAACGTTTTCATTACTTTGTTTTCAGTAAATTGACTTTTAAATAAATCAGCTGTATTGTCCGTGCACGAGTCTGTAATATTATTGTTGTTTGATGACCATTTGCTCAATTCAAAACCATATGACCGTAATAAAGTATTTAGTTCGTACTTTAATTGTATTGCGTCTTCAATGCTGTTAGTCCCGGTTAGCAAATCGTCAACATAAAAATCCCGTAATATGGTGTCACAGGCAAATTTTTTAAAATGGATATTTTGATATGCAATTTCGTGTAGACACCGAATTGCTAAAAATGGTGCACAAGATGTGCCGTACGTAACTGTATTTAAATTGAAGGGGTTAGAATAGAAAGGGTATAAGTGCAATTTCTTTAATTTAGGAGATAAGTTCGTTTTGTAAAAGATAAGGTTCCGACGTATCGAAATGAAAAGGATTTAAGTATTTTTCATACTTCTAGCCACCTCTATTATCCAGTAGAAAAACATTACTAAACAAAATTCTTCACTTTTTTATGGTAACATAACTTTAACTTCAAATATCTCCAAACAATGAAAATGTTACTTATACCCTTTTTATTCTAACCCCTTCAATTGTAAATTTGAATAGTCTCGTGTTGATTGTCTCGCCAAAAAATGTTTTGATATTTTCTGTCTGACTGATCAACTGTCGGTACATTTTTTTGATGTCAGCGGTCATAACATAATTATGACTTCTAAATCGAACAACGATATCAAAGAGATCGTTCTGAATAGTTGGCCCTACACATAAACAATCGTTAATGTTTAGACCGTCGCTTAATTTTGCAGATCCGTCAAAAACAACTCGAATTTTGTTGTCTTTATAAACTGCATGGTGTGGAAGATATGAAACAGGTGTAATGGCATTATCAATGCCCATATGTTGGAGTGAAATATATTCGTCCATAAATTCAATATAAGAGGCTTTTAACTTGTCGTCGTTTACAAATTTTGTCTCTAATGACTTAAAACGTTTAATAGCTATGGTTTTTGAATCACCAAGATTTATGACGGAGTTTTTAAAAGGCAATTTAACAATAAATCTCCCCATGACGTCACGTGTTGTGGTGGATTTAAAATAATCTTCGCAATATTGTTCTTCAAATGATAAGGGTTTCTTTATGTTAATTTCTTCTAATTCCCAAAATTTCGCTAATTGTTCATTTAGACTTATACCGCAAATATTGTTGCTTTGATTGAAGTTTAAATTTATTGAGCCTGTTACTATCCATCCGAGTTTGGTTAAATGTAACCTTGGTTTACTGTCACCTAATTGTATAGTTTGTGACTCTAATAGATTATAGTATATACCTGCGCCTAATAAAAGATCAATCTGTCCAGGTTTATTGAAAGTTGGGTCAGCTAATTGAATGTCTTAGGTTGATGGTTTACTTTGAATAACATCCTTGAGAAAATTAATATCACCATATGTTGCCTCTGTGCCCAATGTTTACGCCACTTTTAACCAAAGGAAATATAGTTCTAAATAAACCTTTTAAAAAACTTCCGACTCCGTGCCCCTTTTGATAGTAAGCGCCTTTATATACGGTGCCAACACCAGACCCTGCTTGATTAACATAGTAATCGTTATATGGGCAATTTACAGTCATTTTATTCTTCTAAAATGAAGTTTAACACAGACAGTCCCGAATAAGAATGGTACAGTTTCACCAGTTTCAGTCCTTATATCAATTTCGATATTTTTAAATTCACGTTTTAAAACAGATACGTAGTGAGGTGGTGAGAATATTTTCATTTTTTGACTCCCGTAAATATATTTTGAATTATCAACGCTTACAACTCGAATAAGTTTAGCTAATGTATCGCCTACAAATTGAGGACTCATAATATCACAATAAATAAAAAATTGTGACGGTAATCCCAAAATTATATTTGACGGGTGTGGTGCATTGCATATTTTTAAAATATCTTGATCCTGCTCAAACCCCAATTGTAGAGCAAGATAAGTTGAAAAAAACCATAAAAATTACACTGCTTTCTTGAGGAATGTTTACAGATACTTTATGTGTGGTATTATTCATATTAAAAGATATGTCCCTTCCTATTAAGTGCGTATTGGCATTTAATGCTGATAATAAATCCTCTATGTTATAGTAGCTACCTGTACTGATTCTTACTTTTTCATATACATAATCTGTTTTTCCATGAGTTAATTCTTTTAAGTATATAATATTTTGGGTAGAAGCGAACAAGGATATTGAAATTCTGTTATGCCTACTTGCCATTCTCCCTCAAGATGAATTGAACTGGACAATTGAGTACTAAACTGTGTTGTTTTATTGTTTGGAAAATATTCTCGAAAACTATTACTAAGCAGAGTAAAAAAAAATCGTTTTGCATTATTGTAAAGTAATATTTTCCTGGGGGATCCAAGAATTAAATTTGTCAGGGTAACCTCTCCACTTCACGTATACTTCACGTACACAGAAAAAACGCTAGCCTAGCATGAATGGGTGAGCCATTAAACCAATGGGATCTTGTAATCCGTATTCCTGAATAACAGTTCCTATAATGCCAATAGGTAGTTAGCACTTGTTGATTTCTCGACCATAAAATGCATCTCAATATTGACAAGTGTCAAACTATTACATATACTCGCAAAATAAATTTTATAAATAATACTTACACAATAAGCAATAAGCCATTACAACGAAAAACCAAATGCAAAGATCTTGGAGTCAACTTCCAAACTAATATGAAATTTAATGATCATTACCTTTACGTCATTAATAAGGCCTATCGAGCATTAGGTTTTATTATAAGAAATACAAAACATTTTAAAAATATTGATACAATAGTAAGATTATATAATTCCCTGGTCAGATCTCACCTTGAGTATGCGTCTGTAGTCTGGTCACCTGATACTAAAAGTAACATTGATCTCCTGGAAACGGTTCAAAAGCGGTTTCTTAGATATCTCTATTATAAAAAGAACAATATTTATCCATACCTCGTATCTTATATGCTTGCTTGTTTCAGTATTCAATCTTTGGAAACAAGGCGGAAGATGCATTCAGTATTATTTGTATATTACGTAATTAACAATGTTAAATATAAATCATGCTTTTTTATTAACAATATACAGTTTTATGTTCCTAAAATGAATCTAAGAATTCACAATTCTAGTCTGTTTCACTGTGATACGTCAAATAGGACACCAATGACCTCAATGCAACATCAGAGCAATATAATAATTAATAAATATAATATTGATATGTTCAATGTAGATGTTAAGGAGCTAAAGTCCTATTTTATGCATGGGACCTGTTAGGTTAGGTAGTAGGTTTAGTGTTTAGTGATAGCTTTAGTTGTAGTGTTAGTTTTAGTCTCCCTCTTACTTGTAGGTATCAAAATTTTTTGATGTTTGTAAGATGTACCATAAATAAATAAATAAATAAATAATCGTTTACTGTTTTTAAATTAATAACAAAAGTTATCGCTCCTAAATCTATTGATATTCATATTGATATTTATTTGTTAGAATGTTAGAATGTTATTGCATTAAATACTAATTTGTTTTATTTAACGATACTATTGTATGTATACTATGTATATATTGAACTTAATAAAATCCTTGACATTTAGGCAAAATATTTCCCTATTTTGGTTTAATAGTAATTAATTAAGCAAATAACAATTAAGATTGCTTCAATTTTAATGCATTCAATGACAGCGCTGTTCTTGGTACTATGTTAGATTTTTTTCTGTGTATGCCACGATTAATTCGCTTTCTTATTATTTTATCTATTTTAAAAGCTGTATCTTCAGAAAATGTTACTTTTTGAAGTTCGGGTTCGTAGAAAATGCCTTCTACAGACTCGTTTTTTAAATCGCATAGTTTATACACCGAATGTGGATGTCTATTTATAACTTTTGATATTTTAAATATTTCCAAAGTCCAATTAGATTTATAACCTTTTTCAAATACAAGCTTGTACTTGGAAATTTTAACGAAATCATTTAGTTTAAATTTATTTTTATTTCGGTTTTTAGCCGTTATTCGAAAAGCATTATTATAAACCTTCAATATGTTATTTTCATTGTCATCTATTGGGGCCATTTTAATTGTCCTGTGTTTTGTTTTATTATACGTATCCACTAAGGTTTGCAATATATTAATGTACTTATAATTATTATTGTATGTAAAATACTTAAACATTTTTTCCTTAAGTATTCTATTAAATCTTTCTATAATACTAGCTTTTATATCTGGATTTTCGGCCTGTATATGATTTATGTTATATTTTTTAAAACACTTTTTTGTTTCACTTCCTAAAAATTCAAGACCCTTGTCTGAATGTAAATTAATCGGAATTCTATTAGAGGTTTCAAATATATCTTGAAAAGCCCTAGCAACTTCCTTGGATGTTTTTGTTTTTAACATTCCAACCCATGCATATTTACTAAAAACATCAATGACTGCGTCGTCGGTCTCCGGGGACCGATGGCGCAACTGCGTTTCTATGCGGCTAGATATGTGCTTAAACTACTCATGGTGCGGGAGCTGTATCTTCGAAACGAAAACCTCTATTTTCGCATTAAATATGGCTTTTTGATCCTTAAGAGGTACAGAACTTTAACAAACGTCTAACCTTCCATCGGTCTCCGGAGACCGGTACCGCACTGGAGTAATATTTATTTCTAACATGCGTTATCGGTCCCCAGAGACCTTGCTTTCGTGTTGTGTAGTATTACAAAACTGTGTTATTCTACAAATGTATACGTATCAATTCTTGATCTAACAATAATTATTATAGTGTTATGTTATAGTGTTGCAAAACTGCGTTATTTTAGAAATAAATAAGTGTTGGTTGTTCATGTAATAGTTATAAAGGATGGCTTCACGCGCAAGAAGAATGCTACTTCTCGCAATAAAGGCAGATACAAAATTAGACAATCAAGCGGAACTCGTAGCTGAGATAGAAAATGAAATAGAAGAAAGGGACTGCCACCTTGATAATGAAGAAGAAGCGGTAATGGATCACGACCAGAAAGAAAATTCCCCTGAAGTAATGGAAAGTGAAGATGTTGGCGAACATCAGAAAACGCAATCCAAAGATTGTTTTAGTGATTTTGGCAGCGATGACTTTGTTGCAGACAAGAATTATGAGCCCACGTCTTCGGAAGGCTCGTCAGCAGACTTAGCAGGAACCGATCCTGGAACTGACAATTTTTCGGAGACTGAGGAAGATGATGACAATGTGAATGCTTCAGTAGACGATGATAATTATACTTTTCCGGACGAAAATGACTGGGAAGACATTGTATCTTCAGACCAGTTACCTTGTACACAGCAACCGGAAGAAGCTGTACTGAACATCAATGGACCAATATTCAAACCACTTGATGCATATAAATTATTTTTAACTGATGAGATTCTGGACATGACAAATAGATATGCATTGCAGTGCTTGAGTGACGTAACAGCATCCAAGTCCAGACTAAAAGTATGGGTTGATACCACCAAAGAGGAAGTCAAACGTTTTTTTGCAATCGTATTGGCAATGGGATTGGTTCAGGAACCTGCACTAAATTTGTATTGGTCGAAGGATAGTATGTTCAGAAATGAGTTTATCGCGACCACTATGACCCGCGATCGATTTCTAGTTCTTCTTCGTTGCTTACACTTTTGTGACAATACCAACGAAAGACTGACCGAAGGCAATCGACTTTATAAACTAAAAAATCTATTGGATATGTTAAATCGCAATTTCCAATCCGTTCTATCTCCTGGAAGAGCGTTAGTCATCGATGAAAGTTTGATTCCTTTTCGAGGTAGACTACTTTTCAAGCAGTATATCCCAAATAAAAGTCACAAATATGGTATTAAATTGTACAAACTCTGTACTGTCGATGGTTATACCCATAACATAATCATTTACACCGGAAAAAATGAGAAGAAGATCGGGAAGTCTCATTCCGAAAGCATAGTTTTTGATCTCTTGGCATCGTTGAATGCGTTAGATGGTCATATGCTTTATGCCGATAACTTCTACTTATCTTTACCATTAGCAAAGAGTCTTTTTGACCAAAAAATGCTGTACTGCGGTACACTGAGGACAAATAGAAAGGGCATTCCCAAAATTTTTAACAAGAAAATGAAGAAAGGCGAAATATTTGGCAAGCAATACGATTGCTTGAAAATCATAAAATGGGTTGATAAACGCCCTGTTTTGATGCTCAGCACTGATCCAAAACACGAGGCTTGTCTAACTGCCACAGGAAAGAAATCTAGAAATGATGAAGACATTATGAAACCCAAGGCTGTAATAGATTATAACAAGGCGAAAAAAGGCGTAGACTACAGCGATCAGATGTCGTCCTATCATTCGGTTTTACGTAAAGGACTGAAATGGTATCGCAAACTGGCATTCGAACTGTTATTTGGTACTGCTGTTGTAAATGCATGGATAATATATAACAAACTATGTACACCGAAAATGTCCATAACGGAATTTAGAAAAGTACTTGCAAAGCAATTGGTGGAGCCAGAAATAGCAAATGAAGCACCCAATAACCAACCTCCAAGAAGATCTGTACATAAATTAATGAAGCCAACTGGACCGGGGCGCAAAAAGAGGAAGATGTGCATTGGATGCTATCGCAAATTACGTCGTACCATGGATAGCCGTACTGCAAATAAAAAAGTTACGAAAGTGATCAGTTATTGTAACGATTGCACAAAAAAACCAGGAATGTGTCTCGACTGTCAATAATTTACATAGAAACTAAGTTTTTTTCTATGAAGTTTCAGTAGTGAACTTCTTTTTATACTGTTTGATTTTTTTAACAGTTTATCAGAAAATTGATATTTTGTGTTTGTAAGCAATATGTATATTTATTTCTTAAGTAATAAATAACGTTGAAATAAAAAAGTTTTATTTGAAGCTAAAATAATTTTAAAAATGATATAGGTAACTAAATCTTAACCATCTTTCTGTGCGGTTACGGTCCCCGGAGACCGATGCTGACGATGTCACTTCTGTTGGGGGAATTGGTAAACAGAATCCTATACAGAAAATACTGATATCATTCATAATTTTTGCGTCAGATGTCGCTTTATCTTTTTTAACATATCGGTCCCCAAGGACCGATACCGCACAGCAGACTTTACCAGCATCGGGCTCAGAAGACCGATACCGCACTTGAAAGATTAGGCTCAGTTTTAGCATCCGCATTCAACGTGTTAATATATATTTTATTTCATCATTAAAATTACTTAAACTTTTTAAATTAATTAAGTCGGCTTCAAATAAATCATCGATATTTATTTCGTTTAAAATTTTTAACAACACGTTTATGTAAAGTATAAGTTTTTTGTTTTTGCAACCAGTTTTTTATTTCACTAACACTATTATTAGGTACAGCTTCTTTAATTTTTTTAACAGATGAAAAAGCGAATACTTGTTCCGGGTTATAGTATAAATTATTCATGGTTTAAACTTTTCCCAATTTAGAGCTGATAGTGTTGATTGTCTCGTCTTTTTAGGGGGTGGAGGTGTATTTTCTATCTTACTATTGCTAGACGATTGTTCCTGTTTCGATTTTTAAAACGTGCTATCTTTTTTCTTGTGGTCTTTAAAAGTTATAGGACTACTAAAATAGTCTGTTTCGTCACTCGAGGATTCACGAGTAGTCTATAAAGTGATTTCGATATGTTTTATTTCGGATAAATTCTAGAGGAGTGTTAATTTCTTTTAAACTCCGAACCACTGCATCTCTGTTTTTCATGTCTTTGGGTTGACGGGGACGCAATATATTGCGTCCCCGTCAACCCAAAGACAACATCAATAATATTTGAGTCTTTTAAAAGTTAATTATTAACTAGTATTACTCCATTCCTATTCCATTTTAAATTGTTATTTTTAGAAATGTGTTGTAAAAGTAAAGAGGCTTTTTTGCATGTTTTTAGGTACTGTTTTTAAAATATCGTCAACTTTCAATTTTAGTTGAATATGTTGTGCCCTCTTCACCCTCTTCTTGGTCATTAAGTATTGGTAACTTAATTGATTCTCGGGCCATATTGGAGAAATGCAAAAATCGTTGTAGAACTTGCTGATACTCTACCCATTTTTCATGGTCATTTATTTTTTAATTTAGAACTTTATGCATTTCTAGATCCAGTTTTGAAAGTGTTTGTGGATTAATATTTGTCGAATCCTGTATTTTTTGGAATGATTCCGGATTTATTAAAAACATTTTTTTAGCATGCTCCATTTTTAATTAAATAAACTACTTAGTACACCACTTATTAATGGTGCAAGTATTAAAGGCAATAGAGCACCCCCTTTTTGAATTAGGAACTTTTTCTTTTTCAATGGTGAGTCGTTTTTTTACAATTTTTCTTAATATGTTTTTATATGGTATAAGTTTTTGTTTTTGTATTGAAGTAAGAGGAACTTTTCCTTTTATTGTATTATGAACACACTCACACAAAGAAAGTATTAAACTTCTATCTTCACTTTTTAATATAGCTTTTCTTTGTCTTGGACTTGCTTTGGCAAGAAATTTTAAAACAGCTGAGTTCTTGACGACTGTCTCGGACATTATAATTAAAATGATTTATTTTTAAAATCTCTGTTATATAACATACGGTATTATTATCCCTTCTTCTTTCATAATAGAAAAAAGAGTATTTAGATAAAATGAGAATAGGTTTTTTCTGTAATAATAATCAAATATGGCTTTAAGAATTATTTTTATTTTTAATATTTGATTGTTTCGACCTTTACTTGATGAAACTCCATATTATTATTATTATGTAGATATAAAAACAAATATGTTTTGAAAGTTTCACGTGTTTTATTTACTTTTGACAATTGTTTCGTCACACAGTGACTTCTTCAGAATACATTCTGAAGAAGTCACTGTGTGACGAAACAATTGTCAAAAGTAAATAAAACACGTGAAACTTTCAAAACATATTTGTTTTTATATCTACATAATAATAATTTTTATTTTTATTTATTTGGTATGACAATAACACCATGGACATGTGATAAAGTGTTTTCAATGTATACTATTTTTCACCCCTAAACAAGGATGTTTTTTCGTAGAGTTTATTGTTTTTATTCTTTTATTTGTATAACAGTCTGTATTAAACCTCTGTTTGTCGCAAAACACAATATGCCATTTATTCACATTGTATTGTATTTATCAGCCTGTATGACTTGTATAGGAGAATGTTCTTGAAGTTTCGCATCGGTCTTCAAGGATTGGTTAGAGTTATACATTTTTTTTGTTGTAAGTTTTTCAACTGCATACACATTAATGATCAAAATAATTTTAATACAGCTATTTATATTTTTTAAAGTCAAAGTACCTTTTATTTCTTTTATTTTTAGATATATTTAATATTTTTGTGGCAAAAATGCGTTTTATATTGTTAATTGACATTCCAATGACGTCTCTCGTTTTTTCTAGAATATTTTTGGAAAGTAAAAGAAATTTTAGAAACCACGTACGTGGTTTCAGCCACCTCTAGTGACTTTTATTTCATTAAGTTTATTAAATTTTAATATCTTAAATTATTGGTAACAATGTGACTTAACCTTACTTTTTTCTTGTTTGTTGTTTTCAGTGTCTCTGGTTGTGTTTATGCAGTCGTTATTAAAAAATAACTTTATGCAGCCGTTATTAAAAAATAACTTTCGAAAAAATATTATTACCTAATAAAAAAACCTATTTTATATGGGTATTCAATGAAATAAAAGTATCAAGTTACAACATTAACATTGCGAGAAATATCTAAACAACATATTTTTTCTAAATTTATTTATTACAAAATCGTATTTACAAATAATTGCAATTTGGTAGGTATAAAGATAACGGTGATTTTAGATTGCGCACAATGTTCAGTTTTTACCTGTCAGCATTAAAGGATTATTTGCAATATTTGTATACGGGGTGATTTTTATAGTTCTTGAAAAAGGGAGTTAAAATTGTTTTTTTTAATAATAAGAATGCGATTTTCAATTAAAAAAATACCTCATTTAAGGTAAAAAAATGTTTAATTATTGTTAAACATTATTTTGTCAATTAATTAATTTAATCCTTATTAAGGTAATATTATTTGGTGATTAGGTAATAATAATTATTATTGAGGTATAATATATATAATATATATTATAAACTATTTATTTATATAGTTTAGCATTATTTAATCAATTCAGTTCTTGGGAGCAAAGTGAATTATTCATAATGCGTTTGATTTACTTCGTAAATATTGTTCTAGAATCAATTTGTGTTTAAATCCCAACGAAATCGTTTGTGATTTTGAAAAATCAATTCATGTTAGTCTTAAGAAAGTATGGCCACAAATTATTATTATAGGATGCAGGTTTCATTTAACACAGGCGTGGTTTAGGAAAATACAAAATTTAGGATTACAAAAATAATGATTCTGAGATAGGTCAGTGGCTTAAATGGACATTTGGACTATTGTTTTTAGATAGTTATAATGTGGAAGAGTGTTTTGTTGAAGATTTCTATTCTATAATTCC
This sequence comes from Brassicogethes aeneus, assembly GCA_921294245.1. NCBI lineage: Eukaryota > Metazoa > Arthropoda > Insecta > Coleoptera > Nitidulidae > Brassicogethes > Brassicogethes aeneus. The sequence goes on along the minus strand of OV121132.1, from coordinate 50,319,414 downwards.
ACAAAATGAAAATGTCATAAAGTACGCGGTTACTTAGTAGATAACTATATTTCTAAAAGTGCAACTTTTCCACCAAATATCTGGGCTTCTTGTACTAGTAGTTCTGAACGGACAATAAACGCATGTGAATCTTTTCATAGCAAATTTAATGCAAGTTTTTATGTTGCGCACCCAGACATTTTCAGGTTCATATGTGTTTTGAGAGATGTTCAGTTAAACACTACAATTAAAATAAACAGTTTTCACTTGCCTGTTTCTAAAAATGCCAACTATAAGAAAGATCAGGATTATATATCCAATATATAGCTGAGATAGAAAATGAAATAGAAGAAAGGGACTGCCACCTTGATAATGAAGAAGAAGCGGTAATGGATCACGACCAGAAAGAAAATTCCCCTGAAGTAATGGAAAGTGAAGATGTTGGCGAACATCAGAAAACGCAATCCAAAGATTGTTTTAGTGATTTTGGCAGCGATGACTTTGTTGCAGACAAGAATTATGAGCCCACGTCTTCGGAAGGCTCGTCAGCAGACTTAGCAGGAACCGATCCTGGAACTGACAATTTTTCGGAGACTGAGGAAGATGATGACAATGTGAATGCTTCAGTAGACGATGATAATTATACTTTTCCGGACGAAAATGACTGGGAAGACATTGTATCTTCAGACCAGTTACCTTGTACACAGCAACCGGAAGAAGCTGTACTGAACATCAATGGACCAATATTCAAACCACTTGATGCATATAAATTATTTTTAACTGATGAGATTCTGGACATGACAAATAGATATGCATTGCAGTGCTTGAGTGACGTAACAGCATCCAAGTCCAGACTAAAAGTATGGGTTGATACCACCAAAGAGGAAGTCAAACGTTTTTTTGCAATCGTATTGGCAATGGGATTGGTTCAGGAACCTGCACTAAATTTGTATTGGTCGAAGGATAGTATGTTCAGAAATGAGTTTATCGCGACCACTATGACCCGCGATCGATTTCTAGTTCTTCTTCGTTGCTTACACTTTTGTGACAATACCAACGAAAGACTGACCGAAGGCAATCGACTTTATAAACTAAAAAATCTATTGGATATGTTAAATCGCAATTTCCAATCCGTTCTATCTCCTGGAAGAGCGTTAGTCATCGATGAAAGTTTGATTCCTTTTCGAGGTAGACTACTTTTCAAGCAGTATATCCCAAATAAAAGTCACAAATATGGTATTAAATTGTACAAACTCTGTACTGTCGATGGTTATACCCATAACATAATCATTTACACCGGAAAAAATGAGAAGAAGATCGGGAAGTCTCATTCCGAAAGCATAGTTTTTGATCTCTTGGCATCGTTGAATGCGTTAGATGGTCATATGCTTTATGCCGATAACTTCTACTTATCTTTACCATTAGCAAAGAGTCTTTTTGACCAAAAAATGCTGTACTGCGGTACACTGAGGACAAATAGAAAGGGCATTCCCAAAATTTTTAACAAGAAAATGAAGAAAGGCGAAATATTTGGCAAGCAATACGATTGCTTGAAAATCATAAAATGGGTTGATAAACGCCCTGTTTTGATGCTCAGCACTGATCCAAAACACGAGGCTTGTCTAACTGCCACAGGAAAGAAATCTAGAAATGATGAAGACATTATGAAACCCAAGGCTGTAATAGATTATAACAAGGCGAAAAAAGGCGTAGACTACAGCGATCAGATGTCGTCCTATCATTCGGTTTTACGTAAAGGACTGAAATGGTATCGCAAACTGGCATTCGAACTGTTATTTGGTACTGCTGTTGTAAATGCATGGATAATATATAACAAACTATGTACACCGAAAATGTCCATAACGGAATTTAGAAAAGTACTTGCAAAGCAATTGGTGGAGCCAGAAATAGCAAATGAAGCACCCAATAACCAACCTCCAAGAAGATCTGTACATAAATTAATGAAGCCAACTGGACCGGGGCGCAAAAAGAGGAAGATGTGCATTGGATGCTATCGCAAATTACGTCGTACCATGGATAGCCGTACTGCAAATAAAAAAGTTACGAAAGTGATCAGTTATTGTAACGATTGCACAAAAAAACCAGGAATGTGTCTCGACTGTCAATAATTTACATAGAAACTAAGTTTTTTTCTATGAAGTTTCAGTAGTGAACTTCTTTTTATACTGTTTGATTTTTTTAACAGTTTATCAGAAAATTGATATTTTGTGTTTGTAAGCAATATGTATATTTATTTCTTAAGTAATAAATAACGTTGAAATAAAAAAGTTTTATTTGAAGCTAAAATAATTTTAAAAATGATATAGGTAACTAAATCTTAACCATCTTTCTGTGCGGTTACGGTCCCCGGAGACCGATGCTGACGATGTCACTTCTGTTGGGGGAATTGGTAAACAGAATCCTATACAGAAAATACTGATATCATTCATAATTTTTGCGTCAGATGTCGCTTTATCTTTTTTAACATATCGGTCCCCAAGGACCGATACCGCACAGCAGACTTTACCAGCATCGGGCTCAGAAGACCGATACCGCACTTGAAAGATTAGGCTCAGTTTTAGCATCCGCATTCAACGTGTTAATATATATTTTATTTCATCATTAAAATTACTTAAACTTTTTAAATTAATTAAGTCGGCTTCAAATAAATCATCGATATTTATTTCGTTTAAAATTTTTAACAACACGTTTATGTAAAGTATAAGTTTTTTGTTTTTGCAACCAGTTTTTTATTTCACTAACACTATTATTAGGTACAGCTTCTTTAATTTTTTTAACAGATGAAAAAGCGAATACTTGTTCCGGGTTATAGTATAAATTATTCATGGTTTAAACTTTTCCCAATTTAGAGCTGATAGTGTTGATTGTCTCGTCTTTTTAGGGGGTGGAGGTGTATTTTCTATCTTACTATTGCTAGACGATTGTTCCTGTTTCGATTTTTAAAACGTGCTATCTTTTTTCTTGTGGTCTTTAAAAGTTATAGGACTACTAAAATAGTCTGTTTCGTCACTCGAGGATTCACGAGTAGTCTATAAAGTGATTTCGATATGTTTTATTTCGGATAAATTCTAGAGGAGTGTTAATTTCTTTTAAACTCCGAACCACTGCATCTCTGTTTTTCATGTCTTTGGGTTGACGGGGACGCAATATATTGCGTCCCCGTCAACCCAAAGACAACATCAATAATATTTGAGTCTTTTAAAAGTTAATTATTAACTAGTATTACTCCATTCCTATTCCATTTTAAATTGTTATTTTTAGAAATGTGTTGTAAAAGTAAAGAGGCTTTTTTGCATGTTTTTAGGTACTGTTTTTAAAATATCGTCAACTTTCAATTTTAGTTGAATATGTTGTGCCCTCTTCACCCTCTTCTTGGTCATTAAGTATTGGTAACTTAATTGATTCTCGGGCCATATTGGAGAAATGCAAAAATCGTTGTAGAACTTGCTGATACTCTACCCATTTTTCATGGTCATTTATTTTTTAATTTAGAACTTTATGCATTTCTAGATCCAGTTTTGAAAGTGTTTGTGGATTAATATTTGTCGAATCCTGTATTTTTTGGAATGATTCCGGATTTATTAAAAACATTTTTTTAGCATGCTCCATTTTTAATTAAATAAACTACTTAGTACACCACTTATTAATGGTGCAAGTATTAAAGGCAATAGAGCACCCCCTTTTTGAATTAGGAACTTTTTCTTTTTCAATGGTGAGTCGTTTTTTTACAATTTTTCTTAATATGTTTTTATATGGTATAAGTTTTTGTTTTTGTATTGAAGTAAGAGGAACTTTTCCTTTTATTGTATTATGAACACACTCACACAAAGAAAGTATTAAACTTCTATCTTCACTTTTTAATATAGCTTTTCTTTGTCTTGGACTTGCTTTGGCAAGAAATTTTAAAACAGCTGAGTTCTTGACGACTGTCTCGGACATTATAATTAAAATGATTTATTTTTAAAATCTCTGTTATATAACATACGGTATTATTATCCCTTCTTCTTTCATAATAGAAAAAAGAGTATTTAGATAAAATGAGAATAGGTTTTTTCTGTAATAATAATCAAATATGGCTTTAAGAATTATTTTTATTTTTAATATTTGATTGTTTCGACCTTTACTTGATGAAACTCCATATTATTATTATTATGTAGATATAAAAACAAATATGTTTTGAAAGTTTCACGTGTTTTATTTACTTTTGACAATTGTTTCGTCACACAGTGACTTCTTCAGAATACATTCTGAAGAAGTCACTGTGTGACGAAACAATTGTCAAAAGTAAATAAAACACGTGAAACTTTCAAAACATATTTGTTTTTATATCTACATAATAATAATTTTTATTTTTATTTATTTGGTATGACAATAACACCATGGACATGTGATAAAGTGTTTTCAATGTATACTATTTTTCACCCCTAAACAAGGATGTTTTTTCGTAGAGTTTATTGTTTTTATTCTTTTATTTGTATAACAGTCTGTATTAAACCTCTGTTTGTCGCAAAACACAATATGCCATTTATTCACATTGTATTGTATTTATCAGCCTGTATGACTTGTATAGGAGAATGTTCTTGAAGTTTCGCATCGGTCTTCAAGGATTGGTTAGAGTTATACATTTTTTTTGTTGTAAGTTTTTCAACTGCATACACATTAATGATCAAAATAATTTTAATACAGCTATTTATATTTTTTAAAGTCAAAGTACCTTTTATTTCTTTTATTTTTAGATATATTTAATATTTTTGTGGCAAAAATGCGTTTTATATTGTTAATTGACATTCCAATGACGTCTCTCGTTTTTTCTAGAATATTTTTGGAAAGTAAAAGAAATTTTAGAAACCACGTACGTGGTTTCAGCCACCTCTAGTGACTTTTATTTCATTAAGTTTATTAAATTTTAATATCTTAAATTATTGGTAACAATGTGACTTAACCTTACTTTTTTCTTGTTTGTTGTTTTCAGTGTCTCTGGTTGTGTTTATGCAGTCGTTATTAAAAAATAACTTTATGCAGCCGTTATTAAAAAATAACTTTCGAAAAAATATTATTACCTAATAAAAAAACCTATTTTATATGGGTATTCAATGAAATAAAAGTATCAAGTTACAACATTAACATTGCGAGAAATATCTAAACAACATATTTTTTCTAAATTTATTTATTACAAAATCGTATTTACAAATAATTGCAATTTGGTAGGTATAAAGATAACGGTGATTATAGATTGCGCACAATGTTCAGTTTTTACCTGTCAGCATTAAAGGATTATTTGCAATATTTGTATACGGGGTGATTTTTATAGTTCTTGAAAAAGGGAGTTAAAATTGTTTTTTTTAATAATAAGAATGCGATTTTCAATTAAAAAAATACCTCATTTAAGGTAAAAAAATGTTTAATTATTGTTAAACATTATTTTGTCAATTAATTAATTTAATCCTTATTAAGGTAATATTATTTGGTGATTAGGTAATAATAATTATTATTGAGGTATAATATATATAATATATATTATAAACTATTTATTTATATAGTTTAGCATTATTTAATCAATTCAGTTCTTGGGAGCAAAGTGAATTATTCATAATGCGTTTGATTTACTTCGTAAATATTGTTCTAGAATCAATTTGTGTTTAAATCCCAACGAAATCGTTTGTGATTTTGAAAAATCAATTCATGTTAGTCTTAAGAAAGTATGGCCACAAATTATTATTATAGGATGCAGGTTTCATTTGACACAGGCGTGGTTTAGGAAAATACAAAATTTAGGATTACAAAAATAATGATTCTGAGATAGGTCAGTGGCTTAAATGGACATTTGGACTATTGTTTTTAGATAGTTATAATGTGGAAGAGTGTTTTGTTGAAGATTTCTATTCTATAATTCCACAAAATGAAAATGTCATAAAGTACGCGGTTACTTAGTAGATAACTATATTTCTAAAAGTGCAACTTTTCCACCAAATATCTGGGCTTCTTGTACTAGTAGTTCTGAACGGACAATAAACGCATGTGAATCTTTTCATAGCAAATTTAATGCAAGTTTTTATGTTGCGCACCCAGACATTTTCAGGTTCATATGTGTTTTGAGAGATGTTCAGTTAAACACTACAATTAAAATAAACAGTTTTCACTTGCCTGTTTCTAAAAATGCCAACTATAAGAAAGATCAGGATTATATATCCAATTTAGTTACTTCTTATAAAAATAATTCAATTACTAGGTTTGATTTTGTACAAAAAGTTTGTTATAAATATATTACAAAATAATAATAAATTTATTGTTTAAATATGTGTCCCTTAATAGCCTTTTTGAGATCACCCCGTAAATCAATTGGGAATGGGATTAAGGGTTAATTTTTGCAGGTAAAAACTGACCGCTGTGCGCAATCGATAGTTACCCAAAGATAATACGATAATATTATCTTTGGGTAGTGTGGAGAAATTAAATAAAACACCGTGCTTTAGTCAAGTATTTTACTACAAGGTTAATTCACATCCCAAATTAACTACAAATGAATAATAATTAGGTACCTACTACTGTCGTGGAACACCAGGATCAAACTCACCCGCAGTTACAGAACGCTTTTCTTCAAACAGAAAGCGATTAATCGTCGGGTAATTTAACACAAAAAATAATAATAAAACTAACGTATTCAAACATCGAAGCATGTGAGAGAAATGCCGCGTGCTCTTAAACACACTTTTAGCCTAAAAGTTTTAGGTGGCCCACCTGATTACCGGCAGCAGCGTCATAGGCGCGGTATTTAAATAAGGGACAGGGCCGGAGCGGCCCTATTTTACCCTTCGTCGGAGGTTCCACAGCTAGTGGGTCCAGTCGACGAAAGCTTGAGATGAGTGACATGGAAAACACCCCGCTCCTGAGCATTCTCGGGATAGGTTAGGACATAGGAATTAGAGGCCACTTTCTTTTTTACTATATATAAGGACTTTCGAACAGAGGAAGGAATTTTTTAGTTTGTTGTAACAGTGATGAAGAGGTAGGGTTTGCCCTTTACCAGGACAAGGTCTCCTGAGGAAATGTGAGAACAGGCGGGTTGGGCTTGTCGGACTTTTTACATTTACGTTTCAAACTCTCGGAGGCTAAATACAACTTTACATGGTTGTCCGCGTTTCTTAAATATAGAAGATCCTGATGAACAAAGACCGGATTTTAGGCCATTAAAAATTGTAAATTAGGACACATAAAAAGGCAATAAAAACGTACATTTTAGGCCGTTTTAGGCCGAAAGCGCCTAAAATAGGCCTCAACCGCCTAAAATAGGCAATATGAAATAAAAACAACACGATTAAATATAAAATTTATTCAGGTCCTACACTGTGCGTCAAAATTAACGCATAACAAGTAAAAAAAATCCAACTCTAAAACGTCTTTACCAATCTTTATAAAATTTTAAATAAAAATACTTTAACTTATATCTCAGTTTACGTCAGGGTTTTTTTCGAGAAAATATCCTTAAAGCTCTTTTATTTAATAATAAAAAACGCTCAAAAAAACTTGTATAGGGAATTTTTTTTGAAGTAAATAAAAAATATGCTGTGAAAGACCGTATTTATATGGCGACAAATTATATTACTACCATATACGTAATACATATATGGAAATTACAGTAAAACCTATGAAAACAAAGTAAATAATAATTTTCAACTATTATTTTACAAACTTAATATTATCCATAATTATTTATAATAAATATTTAGATAGTAAAAACACAACTACTTTTTTATTAGGTTTTCACTAGTTTTGTAATTTGTGGTCCTCGTACTCGCCAAGGGCGTCTAGGCGAAATAAGAGCATGAATGCATTAAGAATAATTTACTTTTCCGCAATGAAATAGTTATTTGTTTTACAAGTGTTGAAAAGCGACTTTTTCATGCGAGTTTTTAAGTTGCCCACGAGGCCGTTAGGCCGAGTGTGCATTAACACGAGCTTGAAGAAAGCTTTTCTCACAAGTATAACACAATGTTTTTTCTGCGACCCTTTTATTTTTTATTATTTTTAAATACAAAACAAAATAACCTAAAAACTTTTTTGACAGCTGAATGTCAAACGATGCTTTCCGGTTCTTTTCACACAGACCTGTTACTTTTCACACAGAGATGTCACTTTACATTCGTGTTTTGCCTTGCCAATGAAAAGATTCATTTTCTAAGCAACGATGCCATCATGAAAAGTGACTTTTACATAGTGGTCGTAGAAAAAATATATTTTTTACCGAAAAATTAAAAGAGCCTATTTTAGGATCGTAAAAATGTCCTTTTATGACAATAAATCAAAATTTCGCCATTTTAGGCTTTTAGGCAAACCACAAACGCTTTATTTTTTTAAGATTAAGATTAATTTCAAGGTCCCAACCAAATGCCTAAAATAGAAACACAAGGCATTTTGCCTAAAATCCGGTCCTTGCTGATGAAGTATATAACGTGAATTAAAAGATTCTTTGGATGCTTTAAGTTCCGAAAAATCGGTCTGGTACCTAGGATCGGCTGGCTGCTCGTTCCGGGCCTGCTCTAATAACTGGTCAAAATTGTTGGTATTTTTATTAAGTATTCTAAAACACCGATCAACGGGAGTGGGGAGCCTTTCAGGAGGATTCCTGGATAAGATATCGGCTACTAGGTTTTGGGAGCCTGGCATGTACTTGGCGCAAAGTGTAATATGGCGCTCGGAGTCTGGTTTAAGCCCGTCGGAATTGAAGATGTAGCCTAAAAACGTATTTCCGTTCTAAAAAACCCGCACTTAGATAGGCGTACAGAGAAATTGGCCTTCTTGAGCCTGGACAAAACTAAGTCAATGTGCTGCAGGTGTTGTTCAAAACTATTTGAAGTTATTAGTAAGTCGTCCACCCAAATGTGCACGAATTGATCGGCATACGGACCGAGAACTTTTCGCATGCATCTGGTAAATGTCGCAACTGCGGTTTTTAGACCGAACGGCAGAACATTGAAATGATAGGCCGAGGACTGCAAAACGGTGTATTCAATTTTTCGACAATTCTAATTTCAAAATTCTAAATTCTAATTTACTTATTTCGCGATTTACTGCGTTCCTATGCGCTATAGGTATGGGGTATTGTTTTACCGAGAAAGTGGTATAGTCGGTTAGGCTTATTTCGAATTCATACTCAGTGGTCAAACCGGGTCGGTCTGCAAAGATGGGTGAGTGTTGTTACAGAAGGGCCTCCAATTTGTCTCTTTGTTTTTGTTCTAAAAGGAACGTTTTTGAGGGCGTCGTCAAAGTTTTTATCAAAACCTGAAGATAAGGTATAATTAGGAAAAGAGGACTGAACCGCGCATATCGTAAGGTGGCTAGTTCGGTGCAACTCGAAATTTATTTGGAACGTGTATTTCTGGTATTTGGTAGGTGCTGTCCTTACACTTAGTTACCGGTTGGTCAAATCTACTACGCCTTGGTAGGCTCGCAAAAAGTCCACCACCAGTATGACGGAGTAAATAAGGTCGGGGACAACTAAGAACTCAAATTCCGTATCTAATTTTCCCAAAGAAAAAGGTTGCAGTAGCTGGGGGGTGATACGTTTTTCTTTGGATTTAAATGCTCCCAATGCTAATCTGTATAATGGGTGATTTAGCCTGAGCGGTGGTAGGAATTTCGTCATCTTCCTCACTCACACAGAAGGTTGGATGAGAGGTTGTTGCTTTTGAAAGTATCCCTAAAAGTAGTATCCACCTCTGGGCCTGACACAGCTAATAGTTTTCCGGGAGGGCAAGGCTCTCAGTACCGTCTAAGCCTAATTAGGTGATTAGAAAATGTCATTATCTAATCACCTAATTAGGTGATTAGAAAATGTCATTAAGGGGAAATCTACTTTCCAAATGCTAATGACAATCCAATGAAGTTTTATCTTTTTATTTTTCAGAAAATAAAAAGCTGAACTGGAAATTAATTCAAATTCAACTGGCTTAACAATTGGACCACCAAGCCTTCACTTAAAATTGTGTATTGATGTTTGATGCGTACCTTAATAATCTCTTTTATTTTTCTGAAAAAACAAAAAAAGCCCTGTCGAGAACCGAGCCACGGACCTCTCGATCCGTGGATCTGGTTTTTAGATAAAACAAAACTAAATAAAAAGTCACTAGGCCCTGGATAAATAGTGTAACTAACGTTGGTAAAATATAGATAGCTATATTTGTTTTTATATGTTTAAATCAGATAATGGTAGATGGCGTTGTTTTAGATTAGGTAAATAAAACAAAACTGAATAAAAAGTCAATAGGCCCCCTATCGATAAATAGTGTAACTAACGTTGGTAAAATATAGATAGCTAGATATTTTTTTTTATATGTTTAAATTAGATAATGGTAGATGGAGTAGTGGAAAAAACATGATGGTTTAAATCAGATAATGGTAGATGGCGTAGTTGAAAAAACATGATACACAACTTAAATTTTAATAAACTTAAAGAATTAAAAAGTTACCAGGCCCCCTATGGATAAATAGTGTAACTAACGTTGGTAAAATATAGATAGCTATGTTTGTTTTTATATATTTAAATCAAATAATGATAGATGGCGTAGTGAAAAAAAAACATGATGCCCAACTTAAATTTTAATAAACTTAATGAAATAAAAGTCACTAGAGGTGGCTGAAACCACGTACGTGGTTTCTAAAATTTCTTTTACTTTCCAAAAATATTCTAGAAAAAACGAGAGACGTCATTGGAATGTCAATTAACAATATAAAACGCATTTTTGCCACAAAAATATTAAATATATCTAAAAATAAAAGAAATAAAAGGTACTTTGACTTTAAAAAATATAAATAGCTGTATTAAAATTATTTTGATCATTAATGTGTATGCAGTTGAAAAACTTACAACAAAAAAAATGTATAACTCTAACCAATCCTTGAAGACCGATGCGAAACTTCAAGAACATTCTCCTATACAAGTCATACAGGCTGATAAATACAATACAATGTGAATAAATGGCATATTGTGTTTTGCGACAAACAGAGGTTTAATACAGACTGTTATACAAATAAAAGAATAAAAACAATAAACTCTACGAAAAAACATCCGTGTTTAGGGGTGAAAAATAGTATACATTGAAAACACTTTATCACATGTCCATGGTGTTATTGTCATACCAAATAAATAAAAATAAAAATTATTATTATGTAGATATAAAAACAAATATGTTTTGAAAGTTTCACGTGTTTTATTTACTTTTGACAATTGTTTCGTCACACAGTGACTTCTTCAGAATGTATTCTGAGTATACCAGAGTATGAATTCGAAATAAGCCTAACCGACTATACCACTTTCTCGGTAAAACAATACCCCATACCTATAGCGCATAGGAACGCAGTAAATCGCGAAATAAGTAAATTAGAATTTAGAATTTTGAAATTAGAATTGTCGAAAAATTGAATACACCGTTTTGCAGTCCTCGGCCTATCATTTCAATGTTCTGCCGTTCGGTCTAAAAACCGCAGTTGCGACATTTACCAGATGCATGCGAAAAGTTCTCGGTCCGTATGCCGATCAATTCGTGCACATTTGGGTGGACGACTTACTAATAACTTCAAATAGTTTTGAACAACACCTGCAGCACATTGACTTAGTTTTGTCCAGGCTCAAGAAGGCCAATTTCTCTGTACGCCTATCTAAGTGCGGGTTTTTTAGAACGGAAATACGTTTTTAGGCTACATCTTCAATTCCGACGGGCTTAAACCAGACTCCGAGCGCCATATTACACTTTGCGCCAAGTACATGCCAGGCTCCCAAAACCTAGTAGCCGATATCTTATCCAGGAATCCTCCTGAAAGGCTCCCCACTCCCGTTGATCGGTGTTTTAGAATACTTAATAAAAATACCAACAATTTTGACCAGTTATTAGAGCAGGCCCGGAACGAGCAGCCAGCCGATCCTAGGTACCAGACCGATTTTTCGGAACTTAAAGCATCCAAAGAATCTTTTAATTCACGTTATATACTTCATCAGCAAGGACCGGATTTTAGGCAAAATGCCTTGTGTTTCTATTTTAGGCATTTGGTTGGGACCTTGAAATTAATCTTAATCTTAAAAAAATAAAGCGTTTGTGGTTTGCCTAAAAGCCTAAAATGGCGAAATTTTGATTTATTGTCATAAAAGGACATTTTTACGATCCTAAAATAGGCTCTTTTAATTTTTCGGTAAAAAATATATTTTTTCTACGACCACTATGTAAAAGTCACTTTTCATGATGGCATCGTTGCTTAGAAAATGAATCTTTTCATTGGCAAGGCAAAACACGAATGTAAAGTGACATCTCTGTGTGAAAAGTAACAGGTCTGTGTGAAAAGAACCGGAAAGCATCGTTTGACATTCAGCTGTCAAAAAAGTTTTTAGGTTATTTTGTTTTGTATTTAAAAATAATAAAAAATAAAAGGGTCGCAGAAAAAACATTGTGTTATACTTGTGAGAAAAGCTTTCTTCAAGCTCGTGTTAATGCACACTCGGCCTAACGGCCTCGTGGGCAACTTAAAAACTCGCATGAAAAAGTCGCTTTTCAACACTTGTAAAACAAATAACTATTTCATTGCGGAAAAGTAAATTATTCTTAATGCATTCATGCTCTTATTTCGCCTAGACGCCCTTGGCGAGTACGAGGACCACAAATTACAAAACTAGTGAAAACCTAATAAAAAAGTAGTTGTGTTTTTACTATCTAAATATTTATTATAAATAATTATGGATAATATTAAGTTTGTAAAATAATAGTTGAAAATTATTATTTACTTTGTTTTCATAGGTTTTACTGTAATTTCCATATATGTATTACGTATATGGTAGTAATATAATTTGTCGCCATATAAATACGGTCTTTCACAGCATATTTTTTATTTACTTCAAAAAAAATTCCCTATACAAGTTTTTTTGAGCGTTTTTTATTATTAAATAAAAGAGCTTTAAGGATATTTTCTCGAAAAAAACCCTGACGTAAACTGAGATATAAGTTAAAGTATTTTTATTTAAAATTTTATAAAGATTGGTAAAGACGTTTTAGAGTTGGATTTTTTTTACTTGTTATGCGTTAATTTTGACGCACAGTGTAGGACCTGAATAAATTTTATGTTTAATCGTTTTGTTTTTATTTCATATTGCCTATTTTAGGCGGTTGAGGCCTATTTTAGGCGCTTTCGGCCTAAAACGGCCTAAAATGTACGTTTTTATTGCCTTTTTATGTGTCCTAATTTACAATTTTTAATGGCCTAAAATCCGGTCTTTGTTCATCAGGATCTTCTATATTTAAGAAACGCGGACAACCATGTAAAGTTGTATTTAGCCTCCGAGAGTTTGAAACGTAAATGTAAAAAGTCCGACAAGCCCAACCCGCCTGTTCTCACATTTCCTCAGGAGACCTTGTCCTGGTAAAGGGCAAACCCTACCTCTTCATCACTGTTACAACAAACTAAAAAATTCCTTCCTCTGTTCGAAAGTCCTTATATATAGTAAAAAAGAAAGTGGCCTCTAATTCCTATGTCCTAACCTATCCCGAGAATGCTCAGGAGCGGGGTGTTTTCCATGTCACTCATCTCAAGCTTTCGTCGACTGGACCCACTAGCTGTGGAACCTCCGACGAAGGGTAAAATAGGGCCGCTCCGGCCCTGTCCCTTATTTAAATACCGCGCCTATGACGCTGCTGCCGGTAATCAGGTGGGCCACCTAAAACTTTTAGGCTAAAAGTGTGTTTAAGAGCACGCGGCATTTCTCTCACATGCTTCGATGTTTGAATACGTTAGTTTTATTATTATTTTTTGTGTTAAATTACCCGACGATTAATCGCTTTCTGTTTGAAGAAAAGCGTTCTGTAACTGCGGGTGAGTTTGATCCTGGTGTTCCACGACAGTAGTAGGTACCTAATTATTATTCATTTGTAGTTAATTTGGGATGTGAATTAACCTTGTAGTAAAATACTTGACTAAAGCACGGTGTTTTATTTAATTTCTCCACACTACCCAAAGATAATATTATCGTATTATCTTTGGGTAACTATCGATTGCGCACAGCGGTCAGTTTTTACCTGCAAAAATTAACCCTTAACCTTGTAGTAGTGGCGCCTTATATTTAACATTGGTGGTGGCGCCCGGCCTGTCAGGCCCGTAAATTTAAAAAATCATATTTATGCTAGTATTTTTTCTTTGTGAATTTTTTACTTTTAATTTATTACTTAATCCTATTGTGACCAAGGTCACTGATTTTTTTTAACAAAAAAACCTCATATATTTGAAATATGGGGTTAATTTTATGGGGACAGGATTATAAGGTGACATAATATTATTTCTCAAAAAACTAAATAAAAAATGTATTCTACCAAAAAAACAACAAATGGTTTATAAGCTTGAATAACAAAATATCGTATTAAACGTGGTTTTGATTTTTTTCCACACAATTATGACACATAATTTTGGCATGGGTCATACATAGAAATTTTTGGCTATGAAGTGTGTGGTCCTTCTGTCTATGCGACATTCTGCACACCTTTTTCTGGTCCCAGGGGGAATTAGTTAAGGTTCAACATAATCGGTAGAAGTCCCAGCTACTTCTTGTCGCCTTTGACGTACCTCAGTTGGTAAATTTTGTTCCATAGAACGGCGTTTCAAATGCTTCTACTAGGACATACCGTCGTTCTTCAAGAGCTTTCGCATTAATAATTTGAATTATTAGCAGTGTGTATTATTTGGGCATTTATTCCAGCCACATTCATTAGCCCATAAAATATGACCATATTGGATAGAATAAAGTATAAAAATATGCTAAATAATTAATATACCACAAAATAGTCGTATAACATAAATGGTGGCGCCCGGCCTTTCAGGCCGTTTTAGGTTATAACTTTTTAAGTTAACATTGCACTACACCTTTCTACGCAAAAAGTTAGGAAGGTACTGAAAAATTCAGAGTTGTCTCTTAATTATTTTCATAATGATCCGCTAAATAAGATCGCTTGGGCCTGTTAGGCCGTGCGCCACCAGTAGAAGGTTAATCCCATTCCCAATTGATTTACGGGGTGATCTCAAAAAGGCTATTAAGGGACACATATTTAAACAATAAATTTATTATTATTTTGTAATATATTTATAACAAACTTTTTGTACAAAATCAAACCTAGTAATTGAATTATTTTTATAAGAAGTAACTAAATTGGATATATAATCCTGATCTTTCTTATAGTTGGCATTTTTAGAAACAGGCAAGTGAAAACTGTTTATTTTAATTGTAGTGTTTAACTGAACATCTCTCAAAACACATATGAACCTGAAAATGTCTGGGTGCGCAACATAAAAACTTGCATTAAATTTGCTATGAAAAGATTCACATGCGTTTATTGTCCGTTCAGAACTACTAGTACAAGAAGCCCAGATATTTGGTGGAAAAGTTGCACTTTTAGAAATATAGTTATCTACTAAGTAACCGCGTACTTTATGACATTTTCATTTTGTGGAATTATAGAATAGAAATCTTCAACAAAACACTCTTCCACATTATAACTATCTAAAAACAATAGTCCAAATGTCCATTTAAGCCACTGACCTATCTCAGAATCATTATTTTTGTAATCCTAAATTTTGTATTTTCCTAAACCACGCCTGTGTTAAATGAAACCTGCATCCTATAATAATAATTTAAAATTAAAAGAGCCTATTTTAGGATCGTAAAAATGTCCTTTTATGACAATAAATCAAAATTTCGCCATTTTAGGCTTTTAGGCAAACCACAAACGCTTTATTTTTTTAAGATTAAGATTAATTTCAAGGTCCCAACCAAATGCCTAAAATAGAAACACAAGGCATTTTGCCTAAAATCCGGTCCTTGCTGATGAAGTATATAACGTGAATTAAAAGATTCTTTGGATGCTTTAAGTTCCGAAAAATCGGTCTGGTACCTAGGATCGGCTGGCTGCTCGTTCCGGGCCTGCTCTAATAACTGGTCAAAATTGTTGGTATTTTTATTAAGTATTCTAAAACACCGATCAACGGGAGTGGGGAGCCTTTCAGGAGGATTCCTGGATAAGATATCGGCTACTAGGTTTTGGGAGCCTGGCATGTACTTGGCGCAAAGTGTAATATGGCGCTCGGAGTCTGGTTTAAGCCCGTCGGAATTGAAGATGTAGCCTAAAAACGTATTTCCGTTCTAAAAAACCCGCACTTAGATAGGCGTACAGAGAAATTGGCCTTCTTGAGCCTGGACAAAACTAAGTCAATGTGCTGCAGGTGTTGTTCAAAACTATTTGAAGTTATTAGTAAGTCGTCCACCCAAATGTGCACGAATTGATCGGCATACGGACCGAGAACTTTTCGCATGCATCTGGTAAATGTCGCAACTGCGGTTTTTAGACCGAACGGCAGAACATTGAAATGATAGGCCGAGGACTGCAAAACGGTGTATTCAATTTTTCGACAATTCTAATTTCAAAATTCTAAATTCTAATTTACTTATTTCGCGATTTACTGCGTTCCTATGCGCTATAGGTATGGGGTATTGTTTTACCGAGAAAGTGGTATAGTCGGTTAGGCTTATTTCGAATTCATACTCAGTGGTCAAACCGGGTCGGTCTGCAAAGATGGGTGAGTGTTGTTACAGAAGGGCCTCCAATTTGTCTCTTTGTTTTTGTTCTAAAAGGAACGTTTTTGAGGGCGTCGTCAAAGTTTTTATCAAAACCTGAAGATAAGGTATAATTAGGAAAAGAGGACTGAACCGCGCATATCGTAAGGTGGCTAGTTCGGTGCAACTCGAAATTTATTTGGAACGTGTATTTCTGGTATTTGGTAGGTGCTGTCCTTACACTTAGTTACCGGTTGGTCAAATCTACTACGCCTTGGTAGGCTCGCAAAAAGTCCACCACCAGTATGACGGAGTAAATAAGGTCGGGGACAACTAAGAACTCAAATTCCGTATCTAATTTTCCCAAAGAAAAAGGTTGCAGTAGCTGGGGGGTGATACGTTTTTCTTTGGATTTAAATGCTCCCAATGCTAATCTGTATAATGGGTGATTTAGCCTGAGCGGTGGTAGGAATTTCGTCATCTTCCTCACTCACACAGAAGGTTGGATGAGAGGTTGTTGCTTTTGAAAGTATCCCTAAAAGTAGTATCCACCTCTGGGCCTGACACAGCTAATAGTTTTCCGGGAGGGCAAGGCTCTCAGTACCGTCTAAGCCTAATTAGGTGATTAGAAAATGTCATTATCTAATCACCTAATTAGGTGATTAGAAAATGTCATTAAGGGGAAATCTACTTTCCAAATGCTAATGACAATCCAATGAAGTTTTATCTTTTTATTTTTCAGAAAATAAAAAGCTGAACTGGAAATTAATTCAAATTCAACTGGCTTAACAATTGGACCACCAAGCCTTCACTTAAAATTGTGTATTGATGTTTGATGCGTACCTTAATAATCTCTTTTATTTTTCTGAAAAAACAAAAAAAGCCCTGTCGAGAACCGAGCCACGGACCTCTCGATCCGTGGATCTGGTTTTTAGATAAAACAAAACTAAATAAAAAGTCACTAGGCCCTGGATAAATAGTGTAACTAACGTTGGTAAAATATAGATAGCTATATTTGTTTTTATATGTTTAAATCAGATAATGGTAGATGGCGTTGTTTTAGATTAGGTAAATAAAACAAAACTGAATAAAAAGTCAATAGGCCCCCTATCGATAAATAGTGTAACTAACGTTGGTAAAATATAGATAGCTAGATATTTTTTTTTATATGTTTAAATTAGATAATGGTAGATGGAGTAGTGGAAAAAACATGATGGTTTAAATCAGATAATGGTAGATGGCGTAGTTGAAAAAACATGATACACAACTTAAATTTTAATAAACTTAAAGAATTAAAAAGTTACCAGGCCCCCTATGGATAAATAGTGTAACTAACGTTGGTAAAATATAGATAGCTATGTTTGTTTTTATATATTTAAATCAAATAATGATAGATGGCGTAGTGAAAAAAAAACATGATGCCCAACTTAAATTTTAATAAACTTAATGAAATAAAAGTCACTAGAGGTGGCTGAAACCACGTACGTGGTTTCTAAAATTTCTTTTACTTTCCAAAAATATTCTAGAAAAAACGAGAGACGTCATTGGAATGTCAATTAACAATATAAAACGCATTTTTGCCACAAAAATATTAAATATATCTAAAAATAAAAGAAATAAAAGGTACTTTGACTTTAAAAAATATAAATAGCTGTATTAAAATTATTTTGATCATTAATGTGTATGCAGTTGAAAAACTTACAACAAAAAAAATGTATAACTCTAACCAATCCTTGAAGACCGATGCGAAACTTCAAGAACATTCTCCTATACAAGTCATACAGGCTGATAAATACAATACAATGTGAATAAATGGCATATTGTGTTTTGCGACAAACAGAGGTTTAATACAGACTGTTATACAAATAAAAGAATAAAAACAATAAACTCTACGAAAAAACATCCGTGTTTAGGGGTGAAAAATAGTATACATTGAAAACACTTTATCACATGTCCATGGTGTTATTGTCATACCAAATAAATAAAAATAAAAATTATTATTATGTAGATATAAAAACAAATATGTTTTGAAAGTTTCACGTGTTTTATTTACTTTTGACAATTGTTTCGTCACACAGTGACTTCTTCAGAATGTATTCTGAGTATACCAGAGTATGAATTCGAAATAAGCCTAACCGACTATACCACTTTCTCGGTAAAACAATACCCCATACCTATAGCGCATAGGAACGCAGTAAATCGCGAAATAAGTAAATTAGAATTTAGAATTTTGAAATTAGAATTGTCGAAAAATTGAATACACCGTTTTGCAGTCCTCGGCCTATCATTTCAATGTTCTGCCGTTCGGTCTAAAAACCGCAGTTGCGACATTTACCAGATGCATGCGAAAAGTTCTCGGTCCGTATGCCGATCAATTCGTGCACATTTGGGTGGACGACTTACTAATAACTTCAAATAGTTTTGAACAACACCTGCAGCACATTGACTTAGTTTTGTCCAGGCTCAAGAAGGCCAATTTCTCTGTACGCCTATCTAAGTGCGGGTTTTTTAGAACGGAAATACGTTTTTAGGCTACATCTTCAATTCCGACGGGCTTAAACCAGACTCCGAGCGCCATATTACACTTTGCGCCAAGTACATGCCAGGCTCCCAAAACCTAGTAGCCGATATCTTATCCAGGAATCCTCCTGAAAGGCTCCCCACTCCCGTTGATCGGTGTTTTAGAATACTTAATAAAAATACCAACAATTTTGACCAGTTATTAGAGCAGGCCCGGAACGAGCAGCCAGCCGATCCTAGGTACCAGACCGATTTTTCGGAACTTAAAGCATCCAAAGAATCTTTTAATTCACGTTATATACTTCATCAGCAAGGACCGGATTTTAGGCAAAATGCCTTGTGTTTCTATTTTAGGCATTTGGTTGGGACCTTGAAATTAATCTTAATCTTAAAAAAATAAAGCGTTTGTGGTTTGCCTAAAAGCCTAAAATGGCGAAATTTTGATTTATTGTCATAAAAGGACATTTTTACGATCCTAAAATAGGCTCTTTTAATTTTTCGGTAAAAAATATATTTTTTCTACGACCACTATGTAAAAGTCACTTTTCATGATGGCATCGTTGCTTAGAAAATGAATCTTTTCATTGGCAAGGCAAAACACGAATGTAAAGTGACATCTCTGTGTGAAAAGTAACAGGTCTGTGTGAAAAGAACCGGAAAGCATCGTTTGACATTCAGCTGTCAAAAAAGTTTTTAGGTTATTTTGTTTTGTATTTAAAAATAATAAAAAATAAAAGGGTCGCAGAAAAAACATTGTGTTATACTTGTGAGAAAAGCTTTCTTCAAGCTCGTGTTAATGCACACTCGGCCTAACGGCCTCGTGGGCAACTTAAAAACTCGCATGAAAAAGTCGCTTTTCAACACTTGTAAAACAAATAACTATTTCATTGCGGAAAAGTAAATTATTCTTAATGCATTCATGCTCTTATTTCGCCTAGACGCCCTTGGCGAGTACGAGGACCACAAATTACAAAACTAGTGAAAACCTAATAAAAAAGTAGTTGTGTTTTTACTATCTAAATATTTATTATAAATAATTATGGATAATATTAAGTTTGTAAAATAATAGTTGAAAATTATTATTTACTTTGTTTTCATAGGTTTTACTGTAATTTCCATATATGTATTACGTATATGGTAGTAATATAATTTGTCGCCATATAAATACGGTCTTTCACAGCATATTTTTTATTTACTTCAAAAAAAATTCCCTATACAAGTTTTTTTGAGCGTTTTTTATTATTAAATAAAAGAGCTTTAAGGATATTTTCTCGAAAAAAACCCTGACGTAAACTGAGATATAAGTTAAAGTATTTTTATTTAAAATTTTATAAAGATTGGTAAAGACGTTTTAGAGTTGGATTTTTTTTACTTGTTATGCGTTAATTTTGACGCACAGTGTAGGACCTGAATAAATTTTATATTTAATCGTGTTGTTTTTATTTCATATTGCCTATTTTAGGCGGTTGAGGCCTATTTTAGGCGCTTTCGGCCTAAAACGGCCTAAAATGTACGTTTTTATTGCCTTTTTATGTGTCCTAATTTACAATTTTTAATGGCCTAAAATCCGGTCTTTGTTCATCAGGATCTTCTATATTTAAGAAACGCGGACAACCATGTAAAGTTGTATTTAGCCTCCGAGAGTTTGAAACGTAAATGTAAAAAGTCCGACAAGCCCAACCCGCCTGTTCTCACATTTCCTCAGGAGACCTTGTCCTGGTAAAGGGCAAACCCTACCTCTTCATCACTGTTACAACAAACTAAAAAATTCCTTCCTCTGTTCGAAAGTCCTTATATATAGTAAAAAAGAAAGTGGCCTCTAATTCCTATGTCCTAACCTATCCCGAGAATGCTCAGGAGCGGGGTGTTTTCCATGTCACTCATCTCAAGCTTTCGTCGACTGGACCCACTAGCTGTGGAACCTCCGACGAAGGGTAAAATAGGGCCGCTCCGGCCCTGTCCCTTATTTAAATACCGCGCCTATGACGCTGCTGCCGGTAATCAGGTGGGCCACCTAAAACTTTTAGGCTAAAAGTGTGTTTAAGAGCACGCGGCATTTCTCTCACATGCTTCGATGTTTGAATACGTTAGTTTTATTATTATTTTTTGTGTTAAATTACCCGACGATTAATCGCTTTCTGTTTGAAGAAAAGCGTTCTGTAACTGCGGGTGAGTTTGATCCTGGTGTTCCACGACAGTAGTAGGTACCTAATTATTATTCATTTGTAGTTAATTTGGGATGTGAATTAACCTTGTAGTAAAATACTTGACTAAAGCACGGTGTTTTATTTAATTTCTCCACACTACCCAAAGATAATATTATCGTATTATCTTTGGGTAACTATCGATTGCGCACAGCGGTCAGTTTTTACCTGCAAAAATTAACCCTTAACCTTGTAGTAGTGGCGCCTTATATTTAACATTGGTGGTGGCGCCCGGCCTGTCAGGCCCGTAAATTTAAAAAATCATATTTATGCTAGTATTTTTTCTTTGTGAATTTTTTACTTTTAATTTATTACTTAATCCTATTGTGACCAAGGTCACTGATTTTTTTTAACAAAAAAACCTCATATATTTGAAATATGGGGTTAATTTTATGGGGACAGGATTATAAGGTGACATAATATTATTTCTCAAAAAACTAAATAAAAAATGTATTCTACCAAAAAAACAACAAATGGTTTATAAGCTTGAATAACAAAATATCGTATTAAACGTGGTTTTGATTTTTTTCCACACAATTATGACACATAATTTTGGCATGGGTCATACATAGAAATTTTTGGCTATGAAGTGTGTGGTCCTTCTGTCTATGCGACATTCTGCACACCTTTTTCTGGTCCCAGGGGGAATTAGTTAAGGTTCAACATAATCGGTAGAAGTCCCAGCTACTTCTTGTCGCCTTTGACGTACCTCAGTTGGTAAATTTTGTTCCATAGAACGGCGTTTCAAATGCTTCTACTAGGACATACCGTCGTTCTTCAAGAGCTTTCGCATTAATAATTTGAATTATTAGCAGTGTGTATTATTTGGGCATTTATTCCAGCCACATTCATTAGCCCATAAAATATGACCATATTGGATAGAATAAAGTATAAAAATATGCTAAATAATTAATATACCACAAAATAGTCGTATAACATAAATGGTGGCGCCCGGCCTTTCAGGCCGTTTTAGGTTATAACTTTTTAAGTTAGAACTGTAAGTAAATAAACATTGCACTACACCTTTCTACGCAAAAAGTTAGGAAGGTACTGAAAAATTCAGAGTTGTCTCTTAATTATTTTCATAATGATCCGCTAAATAAGATCGCTTGGGCCTGTTAGGCCGTGCGCCACCAGTAGAAGGTTAATCCCATTCCCAATTGATTTACGGGGTGATCTCAAAAAGGCTATTAAGGGACACATATTTAAACAATAAATTTATTATTATTTTGTAATATATTTATAACAAACTTTTTGTACAAAATCAAACCTAGTAATTGAATTATTTTTATAAGAAGTAACTAAATTGGATATATAATCCTGATCTTTCTTATAGTTGGCATTTTTAGAAACAGGCAAGTGAAAACTGTTTATTTTAATTGTAGTGTTTAACTGAACATCTCTCAAAACACATATGAACCTGAAAATGTCTGGGTGCGCAACATAAAAACTTGCATTAAATTTGCTATGAAAAGATTCACATGCGTTTATTGTCCGTTCAGAACTACTAGTACAAGAAGCCCAGATATTTGGTGGAAAAGTTGCACTTTTAGAAATATAGTTATCTACTAAGTAACCGCGTACTTTATGACATTTTCATTTTGTGGAATTATAGAATAGAAATCTTCAACAAAACACTCTTCCACATTATAACTATCTAAAAACAATAGTCCAAATGTCCATTTAAGCCACTGACCTATCTCAGAATCATTATTTTTGTAATCCTAAATTTTGTATTTTCCTAAACCACGCCTGTGTTAAATGAAACCTGCATCCTATAATAATAATTTGTGGCCATACTTTCTTAAGACTAACATGAATTGATTTTTCAAAATCACAAACGATTTCGTTGGGATTTAAACACAAATTGATTCTAGAACAATATTTACGAAGTAAATCAAACGCATTATGAATAATTCACTTTGCTCCCAAGAACTGAATTGATTAAATAATGCTAAACTATATAAATAAATAGTTTATAATATATATTATATATATTATACCTCAATAATAATTATTATTACCTAATCACCAAATAATATTACCTTAATAAGGATTAAATTAATTAATTGACAAAATAATGTTTAACAATAATTAAACATTTTTTTACCTTAAATTAGGTATTTTTTTAATTGAAAATCGCATTCTTATTATTAAAAAAAACAATTTTAACTCCCTTTTTCAAGAACTATAAAAATCACCCCGTATACAAATATTGCAAATAATCCTTTAATGCTGACAGGTAAAAACTGAACATTGTGCGCAATCTATAATCACCGTTATCTTTATACCTACCAAATTGCAATTATTTGTAAATACGATTTTGTAATAAATAAATTTAGAAAAAATATGTTGTTTAGATATTTCTCGCAATGTTAATGTTGTAACTTGATACTTTTTATTTCATTCTTTATATTTGCTTTACAACGGGATATTTTATTTTATTAAAAACATTTGACTTATAAATGACTTTAAAACAAGATAGGTATTTTATTTGAAACCTCATTCCTTAAAACATTTAACCTAAAAACTAAAATTTAATTTTTCTTAGCACTTTTTTTCATATATTTTATTTTGTATTTAGGAAATAATATTTAGGTACCTACTTTAAAACAATATATTTTATTTAATTAAATACCCATATAAAATAGGTTTTTTTATTAGGTAATAATATTTTTTCGAAAGTTATTTTTTAATAACGGCTGCATAAAGTTATTTTTTAATAACGACTGCATAAACACAACCAGAGACACTGAAAACAACAAACAAGAAAAAAGTAAGGTTAAGTCACATTGTTACCAATAATTTAAGATATTAAAATTTGAATAAACCGCGCTTCAAGCTGGTTCTTCCGGTAGCGACTAGAGTCGCCACCGTAACTATGTTCCCCACATCTAACAGGGAATCGGAGTGCTCTTTTGTGTTTGTTTCTCTATACACACTGTATAAGAATTGGCGAAGTCGGAAGTAAAGTCAGTACGGTACTGACAGTACCAAATAACAAACCAGGTCAGTACAAGTCTTTTATCTATGACATTGATAGACGTGCTAAGAAAAGATAAAAATAACAGATAGGAGAGAGTAATTATTTATATACAGTAGTATTTAAGCGTGTAGTATATAAAAATTATTAAAAATACGGTTGAATTTTGTAATCAATTTGTTTTAACTTTTTAATTAGAAATAGTTTATAATAATTATTAATTAGCTATTAATTATGTATTAAAAGCTAGTGTTTTTAGTTTATTTCTTGTTAATGCGTGTCAATTGCAATTGTACTATTTCTACTAAATTTGAAACATTTTCTATTACATTTGCACAAAATCTATATTACAGTAATACATTTTTGTCCAACGATTTACTAAAAAAATGTGTAAAACTTGTTATTATTATTTATTATAATTAGATAACTTAAACACAATAAAAAATAGCCGGGTGTACCCACAGGTGGAACTCGGCGTTGTGTATTTTATATGGAATTGATAAATAACGGCTGGTAGTACAAACATATGTATTTGGCCTGGGATTTTCATACCTACTGTGGGTACACGCGGCTGTGAGAGCCAGAAAAAATGTTTATATCTATGTACTATGGTGGCCAGTGTGGCCGACTTTTTTTTAACATTACGGCAGTCAACGTGTTAAAATGTCAAATCAGTGGCATCATTTGAAATTGCATTTATATATATATATATATATATACACATATAAACGGTCATTGTGCAGCCCATTCTATATATAAGCTATACTCTGTGTAGCCCGAAATGACTTTGTGTGGCCCACTCCCGGGCTGAACAACGTTTGACGTTATTTCAACGCTAATCGATTAATCACGGTGTTGGGAACCCCAGGTTAAATTTTTGGCAGGGCTTAACAACGACCGGTTTAGCCATAGTTACATACAGAATAGTTCATTGAATTTAACTGTAGGTGGCGCGCTGTAGTAAGTGTATCTAGAATAGGAATCCTAGATATCTTACGGTTCCTGTGTAGCCCTAAATCCGGCAACACTGCAAACACAAATTTTTCGTAGGAAGATATTATTTAATATCAAGCAGTGAGCAGAGTTTTAAGTTCGATACCGCGACTTAGTCAGAGATTTATTCGAATACTTTTAATTGTTTTTATTACTTAATGTATTATAGAATGTGCACAATGAGCTTTATTTTTTATTAAAAATTCTTTTTAAAAATATAAAAGGCAAAAAACATTAATTGTAAAAATTATTCAAAAGCTTTTACTGGTAGAACATACATACTTTATTAAGTTGTAATAAGCGGTTTAAATTTAATCACTTAATCAGACTTTATAACTTTTTTAGTTGAATGTTTTAAAAATAGAAATATTAAAATATTTGACTAAAATTGGGCATATTTTTAATTAGAAATAATCCATAAGGTACACACTCTAATAATCCAAAATTTGAAGATAATTTTTTTTTATTATAAGTGGATCAAATTTCAACACAAAGACTTTATATGTTTTTTTAGGAATTTAAAAAATTAGCTAAACATGTCTAATTTGAAATATCTTTCGGAAAACATTATTTTATTGTGTTTTATTTAATATATTAGGCCTGTTAGAAGCAAATTAATTTGTAAAATAAAAATTAATAAAATAAAATAAGATTTCATCGTATTTTATTATTTTAATGTGCTTGTTTTAAAAATAGCCAAAATATTGCGATTAGTGCTCAATCGGGTAAATTTTTAATCAAAAACATCTCAGAAGGGATATACTAAAAATTCCAAATTTTGCGATTTGTCCAAAATCGGGCTTTTTAATCTGAAATATCTCAAAAGGTACTAACTTAATAACATTTTCAGAAAACATTTTTTTCATTTTGTTGTAATAAGTAATTTAAATTTCAATGAAATTATTTCATCAGTAGCACTTTATTAGTTTTTTCTATTTTCTTATATACAAAATATTAATAAAATATAATAATAACATAACTATTACAATAAAAGCTTTTTGTTTAAAGCCAGTATTATTATTTTTTGAAAAACGCAGAGTTTTGACAAAATTAATTAAAAATAATAAAAATTATTCCATCCTATCTTTTAAGTTTAAAACCAATTTTTTTTTATATAAAGTTTAATTAAATCATATCAATTTACGATTTTTATCTTTTATATTCCCACTTTATTGGGTGTGAAATTTTACGAGGGAATTTTAAAAACAAAACAGCATAACATAATTAATTTGTGCTGCATAAATCTACTAAATAATTTTGTTTTACTCAATGTAGCCAATAATAAGTTAAGGGTCCCTAGAATTTGCCAACTAAATACCCAAATTCCGAATAAAAAACATTTAATTGCACTAAGTAAATAAATAAAATATGACATCTGTCAAATGGTTAACCTAAGTTTTTATCAATTTTAAATGTTATCATAGTCGCCTTCTTCCAATTTAAACCCCGATTGGTTCAAATCACAGTTAATATTGAAAACGGCCAATAAGTGATGCCTAACAACGTGAATAATGAGTTTATTATTTACGTTGTTAAGCAGGAAATTTAAAATGTTTAACAATATTCACGGAAAAAACCCGAAATTACTGTAAGTACTGTTTTCTTTAGATATTTAATATTTAAGTTTTTGTAACTTTTTGGTTTATTATTTGTGTACAATTTGAAAAATGCCAAAAAGACACAAAAAAACGCCGGGACATGTAAACCTAATTTTTGGGTGTAGAATTCAGTAGGTGTAATCCGTTTTTTAAAATTAGATGGCTTTCTCAAGATATTTGAAATTTTGTGTTTAAATATTTTTTTATTTGTTATTTTGCTATATATGTATATATATATATATTTTTTAAGACACCATAATCCCTCTTAAAATATCTTTATTTATTTTATTTATTTATAATTAACATTTTTGGCCAATTCCAATTTTAAAATCTATTAAAATTTATTTATTTCTAAAAAATTATTATCTATCAATAATAAACTTTTTTGTCAGTTAGTAGTATAAAATATAAAAATTAATTTATATTTAAAAAAATAAAAAAAACTACTTAAATAACAAGTTGTAAAGAATGTAAAAAATGTTTAATTGTATTCCTCTTTGAAGATTGACCAACAAAAATCAGCAAGCATCGAGTCGATTTTTTTGCCAGAAAACCGATCTTTAAATGTCATAATGGTTTGATGAAATCGTTCACCAGCTTCATCGGATTCGGTTGAAAGTTGTTTTTTATAAAAATCAAAATGAGCAGAAAATTTGTAGCTACATATTTATACTTACTTAACCACAAAACTATGTAAGTACAAGATAAAAAGCCATTTGTCTTAGTTTAGGGTGGCTTACAACTTTTTTAAGGTGATTTTGGTGCGCTGATTCCAAAAATGGCTATAATTTAACTAAATAAGCCCTTGTTTTTGCAATATTGTTCGTATTTTTTTTTTCGAAATGCAAACCTAAATTGTAAATTTAATTATAATTTAATTTAACTCATGATCATTGGTATGGGTGGTAACTATAAACTGGTTTTATGCCTAATTGTATAAGTAATATTTACTGTAGTAGTATTGTATTTTTCCTAAACTTTTTGGAAGCTGATTTAAAATTATTTTACAAAAAAATACTAAGAATTATGTAAATATCCTGATTTAGTATAATAATTGTCAATCTCTAAACTAAAAATGGTAATTTTACTGTACTTTTTAATAGTAAATAATTATTAAATTTACCATTATTTTTATCAGTTTACTTTAACGTATTTTTTTAAGAAATATTGCGTTATCAAAAATTTATTAATTACTGTTGCCTACATATTTTATTTTAAGAAATCGTACAAGCGTCAGGAAAAAACTTGACGAAAATGAATTTTAAAACGCTTTAAGTGCCATTTTGCCAATTTTTATTTTATTGCGTTGAAATTTTAACACAATAAAGTATATAGATGAAGCTATTAATTTTGTAAATTTTATTTAAATCTAAAAAATTGGATAGTATAACATCACTTTAAATTTAAAAAATTGTCAAGTTTTGACTAAAAAACGATTTTATTTTGTTTAATACAGAACTTTTAAAGAAAATAACTTTATTAATGAGTATAATTTAATTTTTTTCAGTTTAATTAGGACCCATATCTGCATTATCGTATCGGTTGGAGTATTTGTTTAAAAAATATACACGGTGGTCCAAAAGTAACCAATAATAATTTAAGAATCAATGAAAAACGTTAAAATAATATTAATTTTCTTAATAATATTATTTTAAAAATTCAACATCCAAGGGATTAAGTTGCATATATTTTTTAGAATAAAAAATTAATTTACAGCACATGGATGAGTATGATTTTTTAATTTGCTGGGAAATGTTTTTATACTACAAGCAGGGGTAATAATATCTCTTTTTAAAACAAAAAAAAGTTACTCCAATGATTTAAAAAAAATTGTTTTAAAATAAACAGTCAATTAAAAAAAGTTATTTACAGCACATTGATGAGTATGATTTTTTAATTTGATGGGAAATGTTTTTATACTACAATTAGTGGTAATAATATCTCGTTTTAAAACAAAAAAAAGTTACTCCAATTATTTAAAAAAAAATTGTTTTAAAATAAACAGTCAATTTAAAAAAGTTATTTTTTTGTTAAATGTATCGTTTAAAAAAAAGGAAAACTTTGATTAATTAATTAATTCTTAGTAATTTATAGCAGGACGGAATGCCACGGAATTTAATAACATTGAATTGGAATTGCAATTTTACTGTAAAACGATACATTTACAAAAAAACATTATAAAGACTTTTACTAAGTTTATTAGGAAAATTAATATTATTTTATTAATTCTTAAATTATAATTTAAGAATTATTAGAGGTTTCTTTTAAAATTTCGAAAAATTACAACAAACGGGATGCACAACGAACACAAAGTAAAACGGGATGCACAACGTTGAACGTATGAAGAATAATACGAAAATAGGCATTAAATGCAAATTTATGTCGCGTGATCGCCGCGTGGCAACAAAACAGGTGGATAGCGCTGTTCTTATTGGACAATTCGTACGCGTTGGCTTGGTGAAAACCGGCAACGTTGCGGGCTAAACAAGAACCGTCTGCTTGGTTTTTACATACACGAGGGATGAATAACGTACTATATATATCTTATGGGCTTTACAACGTACCATAAATAAAGAGATCATTAAATTAACTTATATATTTACCCCTCTTGGTATTTCCTAAATTAAATTATGTTAACAAACACTTAGCAAAGATATATACTCGTCTAACTACGTTAGAAATGGTGGGTGGCAGAGCGCCCCAATAGTATCTCGGGCTAAACAACATACCAATTATACGTATATATATATATATATATATATATACATACAGGGTGCCCCAAAGTCAACGATATCCTTTGAAGAACTAATAGGCCAGCTCATGACCAATCAGAATATCAAAACATGACCTTGGTAAAAAATCGTTATTTTTTGAGATATTGACATTTTTATGAATTTTATGAAACTTGACGCTTTAGATAAGTAACCCTGAATGATATTGATTATAATCATTAGGTATACAGTTCAAAATAAAACTAATTTTTTATCTTTTGAAAAGAAAAAAGGTCTCAAGTTTTATAAAATTTATAAAAATGCCAATATATCAAAAACTAACGATTTTTTACTAAGGTCATGTTATGATTTTCTAATTGGTCATGAATTGGCCTATCAGTCCTCCATAGGATATCGTTGACTTTTGGGACACCCTGTATATATAACCCCAAGAAGGATAAATAAAACTATTTTTAAATTGAGTTCATGATTACTTTAATATTCTAAAAATTAATAAGTGTCATAAGGAGGATTGCCAAATTTATTATAAATATTTTGAAAAAATTGTAGATTTGCTTCATTGGGATTAATACCATTGGATACATTTTTGTTAATATTATAATAACTAAGATTTTCAGAGCTATTTTTAAAATTTGGAATCCAAATTTCATTATCAAATAAAACATCTTTACTTGGTGTGGGATTCCTATAAAATAATGTTTTAACAACAACCTCCAACATTTCAATATAATTATTAAAAGCTTTAAAGCTGTAATTAGATCTAATGCTTAAAAAATTTGATTACACATATTTTATTAACTTACCCATATTTAGCAAAGTTTGTCCATAGTTTGACAGTTCGTTTTATTGTCAACATATCCGATTGTGAAATATTTACATATTTTGTCTTAAAAATATATTGTAGTTCTTCAGCATGACCAACACCTACATTGTAAAAATTAATAATAATTGTATATAAAAACATTAAATGATAATTTTAACCTGGTAGATTTCCATCATAAATTTGTCCCAATTTTCCCTCATAAGAAAATACGTAGTAATAAACAGGAACATATTGAGACTGGAGTCTCACAGTTTCCGATATGGGTCGGTTAAATTGGTCATCACTAAGGAACTTTAATTCGAATTACTTTTATAATTTCTAAAAATATGATAAATATACCTACCTGAGTAAGACTATTGGAGTCCTGCACCACTACATTTAATCCAAAATAATGGTATTTAATTGTTATTCCAACAAATAAAGATTCAATTGGGTTTTTAATGTTCATATCAATGGGTGTAAAGTTTTCTCTATTTGCAGTAAAATGACCAAGCAATAATTTAACAAGTACTAAAACAATGTATAGTATTAATTAAAATTATGTACCTATGCATAACATTTGTCATTACTTGGAAGATCTCCAGCTACAAGAGCTTCCTGCGAAGTATGTCCAATTATTAAGGGGACACGATTAAACATACCCTTGGAAAGCATCTCATAACTTTTGCCAGAAAAAACAGCCCCTTCGTGATTAGGTTCCATTACCGGTCCAATTGGTAATCCATTTCGTATGTTTATTTGGGCAAAATTCTGGATAAAAAATATTTTTAATATTTAAACTTTTAAGTTTTAATTTATATATAATATTCTTACCAAATTATAAATAAACTTTGTTTTAAAATGAAGATCAGATGCTTTAACTTTTTTTAATTCATCTACCAAGTTTGATGAATTAGAAGTATATATATTAAGATTTTTTCCAACATCAAATGCTAGTTTTCTTGCATATCTAGTTAAACTCCAAAGACATAAAGTTGTTCCACTTTGCATAATAGCTCGATGATATAACCCCTTAGTTAAATCACTTTGTACCAAATATGATACTGAAGCAGCTCCGGCACTTTCTCCAAAAATTGTAACACTTTTGGGATTTCCACCAAAATGTGCAATATTTTTTTGCACCCATTTCAAGGCCAATATTTGATCCTTCAAACCGGTATTACCTGGTGCAGCCATATCACCGGTGCTTAAAAACCCAAAAATTCCCAGACGATAATTTATATTAACAACAACAACATCTTCTTCTAATAAATACTCAGGATTATAAAGTTCTTTTGAACCATCACCACTAACAAAAGCTCCACCGTATATCCAAACCATAACAGGCAAATTTTGAGTTAGATTAGGAGTATAAACGTTTAGATATAAACAATCCTCAGATCCATCGTCATTATATTGTATACAGCTACTTTTATTTGTTTTTGCCAAAAGGGTTCCATTCCATTTTTCATTTGGTTCAGGTGGCTAAAAGTTTATTTTTAGATTAATATTTAAATGAGTTTTTATAAAAAACCTCAAATCTTAGTAATCCCAATGGCGGTTTAGCAAAAGGAATACCCTCAAATGAATGGTAGGTTTTATTTGAAAGTGTTCTTTCATTTTTTCCCAATATTTTTCCATCTTCCAGTGTAACTAGGGGGTCAGCCGAACTAGCTCTATTCTAAAATAAATTATAATATTTTTTTATTTAATTAATTATATACTTATAAAATATCCTGATATAATTTATTATATAATATTTATATAATATAATTTTTTAATTATTTTAAATCCATAAACAAATACTAAAAACGAAATAAAAATATTAAAATTATTACCTTATGTTTAGCTATAACTTCTGATTTTAAGAAAAATATAATAAAGCAAATTTTTATTAGCACCATCTTTAGTTTGCAACTAAGTCCTTTTCAAGGTTTAAATGTAAAAAAGATATTGTTAAATTTATATAAAAAAATTATATATATTCGTGGAAGTTGAATAAATTATGGGGCACTATTTAGATAATAGAAATAATATATCACCAATAAAGTAGATAAAAAGAAATAGCAAACATTGTTTTATTTATTTATTTACAATATCTAGCAGTTAAACCGTAAAAAACAATTTAAGTTAAAAGGGTTTTTCCAATTAGGTTACCTTGTATCGAACACTAATGGCCGTATGAAAAAATATTTTTAGTCATATTGCAAAACTGTAGGTAAGTATGTGCAATTTTAAATCGATTAAAGTTAGTTAATAAATGGTATTTTTAGGAATTATTTTTGTTTAAATTAATATTTATCTACCGTACAAATATTACTTGAATTGTATACAATAAATATATATGTTACATTGTTACCGCCAATATCTGAAAACAGTAATTATGAAAAATAAAATATAATTTCTTCTGGTACTAAGCAAAGTTATAAAGGATGCAATTGTAGTAAGTTTTGAATACAGTACTTGTCGTCATAAAAAATAAGCGATTATGGAATAGTAAGTGCCACAAAGGACCTTCTTGTTTAAATAAATAAATCGTTTATTGTAAGTAAGTAACTTTTTGCAAAATCAAGAAAATCAATATATATATATATATATATATATATATATACATATATATATAATCTGCACAAGCTGAGATCCGTTTATGATATTTTTCGTTCAAGAAGAGATCCGTTTGGAAAGTCGGGATCCGAATTCGGATCTCATCTTGCATCGTGTGTATATTTTTGTCAGAGTGATCAGTGGTGTTAAATATGATTGTTTAGCAATTTTTGTCTGGATCTCATTTTTCACATTTTTTTCCTTTCTTATATAAATTTACTTTAAGCGTTTCATGCAAGGTGGCGCTCCAAAACATTTTGCAGCAATGATAAATAAAGCATAAGCTGAGATCCTATCAAAGTGGCAACGTTGTGCCGCAGATGCTATAAAATGGGCGAGTAAAGACTCGTTTCTTTTTTTTTCTGTTAAACATCTCTAACTCTGTGCTTCGTTGTAAAAGGTAAGTGTTTAATTTAATATTGGATTAGCATAACTTCTAAATTGTAAATATTTTTTATTTTTGAAAGTGAATTTAATTTAATAATAAATAATAATACATATGCTTAAATAAAATAAGTTTACAAGTTTATTAGTTTATTTGTATTTAGTAATATTTTTAAACCACAGTCCTTTTTTTAATCTTTAAAAATAACCTAATTGTAATTTAAAAATCCATTAATTATTAGGAAAAAGTTGTGTCAAAATAAGTAACAATAAGTAACATTTTATTTTAGATGTCGACTGTGACGAGTTTTTACGTGTTTTTTTATTTGTTTCTTCCTGCATTGGCCATTAATTATTTGCCGTGTACCGAGAATGTGGATCAACGACATATGGACCAAGCAAGGGAAATTATTCAAGATGCAACACCGGCAGGGTACATCTTGGGTGAGGTTGAAGCAATGACAACGACGGGAAGAAACCCCCATCGGTGGATTGCCACATTTACTCGAGATAACAACGAATATGAAACTGGTTGTCAGTATATTTCTGCTGTGCAAAGAGAATTTAAAAGGAAATGTCCCCAAGGAGCTGAAATAAGATGTGTGCAAGTAAAAAGTAATCCAAATGAGCGAGGTATTAAAGTGGAATTTTTAGTAAATTGTTTCTGTACAAACATTCCAAGAAGACGAAGGCGATCCTTGTGGGCCCAATGTCATGCCAGAGGGTATACACGGGAACCTGCATTGTGTAATTTTTAAATTCAATTTTATATTTTTAACCAATTTTTAATGTACCCATTTTAATGTTTTTAAATTTGTTGTAATAATTGAATCGGTGAGAAAAAGAACAGTACATGTCCAAAAATATTATTTTGACAACTCATTTTCTAAAATCAATTTAAAAGTTTAAAATGCATTTTTGTGATAAGATATCAATCATTTTACAAAATATGATTATTATATTTTATAAAATAATTGAAATATTTCCACAAAAATATATTTTGAACTATAAAACGTATTTTATGAAATAATTTGTCAAAATTTTAGCTTTTGGACTTCTTCCGTTTTATAGTTCAACATATATTTTTGTGGGAATATTTCAATTATTTTATAAAATATAATAATCATATTTTGTAAAATGATTTATATTT
The DNA here is from genome assembly GCA_921294245.1 of Brassicogethes aeneus. Taxonomy (NCBI): domain Eukaryota; kingdom Metazoa; phylum Arthropoda; class Insecta; order Coleoptera; family Nitidulidae; genus Brassicogethes; species Brassicogethes aeneus. Next base: position 50,284,868 of record OV121132.1, on the reverse strand, counting down.
TCCCACAAAAATGCATTTTAAACTTTTAAATTGATTTTAGAAAATGAGTTGTTAAAATAAAATTTTTCGACTTGTACTGTTCTTATTCTCACCGATTCAAATATTATAATAATTTGTAATAATTATTATCAACACTTCCATGTTTTGTAATATTTTTTACAACGAAGTTAATAAACATGTTTAACAGAAATTTTTGTTTTTTTTTTATCGTAAATTAAACAAATTACAGTTACAATTTGTAGCAGTAAAATAAATAAATAAAAATATATTTTATTGTTTATTAAAAAATAATATTATTAAAAAACATTTTTATAAGATTCATACTTCCACATCGTCATGATACATGCAATAATATTAAAACCATTCCCCACCTCAAAATCTTAATAATATTCTCTTATCTAATTCAATTATAAGACTAATTTTTGTGTTATACTAACAAAGGCTGTTTGTAATTGTCTTAGAATAAATTCATCAATCAAGTTTTTCTGACACCCCTGCATTATACTTACCAAACAAAACAATTTTTTTGTATAAATTTTAGGTTAAAAAAAATTCAAGAACAAATAGGTTTAAGCATATTTTATTAAAAAGAAATATTTATATAAAATAATATATTTATATAAAAAAATAATAACATATAGGTATTTATATGGTGACCATATTTAAGTATTACAAAATAAAAACTTAATTTAAATATTATTACATAAAAATATAAAAATGACAATATTAAAAAATAAATAATATTATTTATATTATTATTAATAGTACATAAAAATATAAAACTGAAAATATTAGAAAAGACAATATTATTCGAAAATATATTATATTTAAACAAACACCAGTAAATAAACAGTTTGCTTAAATAAACAATTATTCATTAAAAAATTAAATTATTTATTAAAAATTTAGGCGCGAAAGGTTTATCGGACCGATAGTTACAGAGAAGTCTGGCCGATATCTTGTTTAACATAACGTGCTTAAATTAACAAACAAAAAATGCAAAACACATTTTATTTTTTAATAAGCTTATTATAAACTAGTTTAATATTGAAGTATTTTAAATTAAAAAAGGCAAAACTTTATAAAACACAACTAGGATACCAAAACTCAAAACCCCCAAAGGATTTTAAAAAGTTTGCTCGACTTTAAAAGCTATGGCCGTTTAAAGTTTGTCTCGTTGGCGTACCTAATATGTATTACTTTGCCATTAATATTTATTTAAATGTTTTTTTAAGGAAAATTATAATTGATGATCAAATGCTAAATTTTTATAACCAATAAAACATCCAGAAAAGTCGCATTTATTAATATTTTACATAAAAATTTTACGTTTTATCGTATTTTTATATGGTTATATGAAAAATATGACTTATTTTGTAAAAATAATCATTTAATTAACAGCAAATAATTCCTTTTAAAAATAATTTAAAAATATTTTCAAAATAATAACAATCAATTTAAATATTAAATTTTATTTTAAATAAAAAGTTTTGAATTCAATAAGGTAAACAAATTCACACGAACTATTGCAACTAAAATGGTAAATCAAGTATTTAAGCATAATAGTAGAGTGTTAATATAAATAATATTTTTAAATATATAAGAATATTTTTATAAATGATTTTTTTGGTTAGTTTTCTAGTAGAATTCTAATATTATATTATAAATATCTATTTTCCATTTTAAATATTTTTTTATTTTAGTTTATATTTCTAACAAAGGTTAATATTATATGATATTAAATCACATTTGGTAAAAAATTAAATCTAAATCAGTTTTGCCTTAATTACTTCATTTTTTTGACAGGGTCAGGGCTTAAAATATCACTTATGCTTTCTCCAGGAATATTGCTTGGGTCATTTTGTAGAACAACAACATTTTCCATGTAAACATCAAGGATACCCAGTGTATTTAACATCTTTAAACCTAGTAGAGTAACCACTTCTCTGGCAGATTTTGGATTTATTCCCTCCCCAAAACAAAGAAGTGTTGGATTGATCGACATAGATAACAAAGTATAGGATTTTTCGTTTTTTTAATTTTTCTATGTCAAATCCAAATAATTTACTTCAAATTGTTTGGAATTTGCGAATTCCAATAAAGTTGTTTGCCGTTTGACGTTCTTGTATTTTTGAATAAAAATAAAACAAAAATTATATTACTTATTGGTGAAAGGCGAAGTATGTTAATACAGATTACGCGAACGAGTCATTCAAATGGTCATAACTTTTTGGTCTACAAAGATACCATCAACCCATCCAGACCGCATCCAGGTAATTTTTAATGTACATGAAATTGTGTAATTAAGCAGTACAAAAAAATACTTTTTTTATTTTTGAAACTTTATATTTTTTGTTTTACACTCTGATCCTCCAGTTTTACTGCAGCGATTATTTGCAAAATCTTCAGATGTATACATCCAACCCAATTATGGTTGGTATGGCGTCGACTTTTGCTTACGGTTTCACGAATAGGGTTTTTAAATCAATTTAATTTCTACACAGGGACTTTATTGTTAAAAGATCAGTTTATAAAGACAAAATAAGTTTGTTGTGCAATTCTGCCGTGCTTAATGAAAACGCCGTAACCAACAATTGTGGATTTTTGTTTTACGGCATTTTCTACTAGAACAATTCATCCTGCGTCTATCCCCGGTACTCAAAAAACCGTATATATATAGATACGGTTTTTTGAGTACCGGGGATAGACGCAGGATGACGTTTTCTAGTAGAAAATGCCGTAAAACAAAAATCGCACAATTGTTGGTTACGGCGTTTTCATTAAGCACGGCAGAATTGTACTTGGGGATTTTATTATCTTTATAGTATAGAAAGCCCTTGTTATTAACTCGAATGGGTCACTGGAATTGGTATGAAAACCCATAAAAATTTATAAGAGACAAAAAATAATCAACAATAAGTGATTACCTACCTGAAAAAATACCGTTTGGAAGTCACTGGCGCACGTACTAAAAAGAGTGGGGGTCAGTGAGTACTGTACCACCCTATTTTGATTTTTTGACAATTGTTTTTTGTTTTGTTGTCCTCAACTTTTTATGTTGAAGTAGTGTACCGAATTTGAACTTAATATTTTATCAATTACTCGAATTATTAAAATAAATCAATTTTAAATTTCAAACTTTATCGCCCTGTATATCGAACATGAAGCTGTAAATTAAAAAATGGTATTATAAAAGTGTAATTGTTTTAACTCAAGGAATATATGGTTAAAGGATTGGCCTCTTTTTTCCAGACACCCTGTATAACAATATCAAGTGTAAAAAATGTGAAAAAATATATTTTTTTGACGATCGCGAAATTATTTAAACATATAACGAAGAAAATTATTTGCTTGAAATAACAAACGGAAAACGCAAGCCACTTTTTATTTGTTTGTGGTTTTATTTGAAATGTAAAAGTCCATTTGAAAATCCAATTTGTAACTTTAAAATTGTAGTACCTATTTAGAATTAAAAAAGACAAATACTTTATTAATCGAACAGTTTGGAAATCAGAAGTCATATCGTCCCCTTAGTTCAACAACTAGATAACTTGAAATTTATAGTTTTGAGAAAATCCACTTTAAAGATTTAAAACGAAACAAATTACAGCTGTTAAGTAATCAAAAATATTTAACATCTATGATATTATCTGATTACTTAACAGCTGTAATTTTTTTGCGTTTTAAATCTTTAAAGTGGATTTTCTCAAAACTCGAGTTTCAAGTTATCTAGTTGTTGGGGCGATATCATATCACTGTTGACTCATGGTTAGGCGGCAACGCCATAAAAATATCCTCCAGTGACAGAATAAACACTGGCAACACTGTTGGACCTCAGCTTAATGTTATAATATCAACTTATACAAGGGCGGATCTCGTCTATCACTAACTTTTTAAAGGATCTCGTGTTGTGTTATATACTTGGTGTATTATTTAATTGCAAAAAATGTTTCCCCTCTGTTGGTGTACTTGCTAACAATATTGTTTTAGTTAATTTTGTATTATTGGTTTTTTCTAATATGCTATATTTTAAGTGGATCTCAGGTTGCCTAGGGTTTATCAGGATCTCACCTTTATATGAATACGTGTATATATATACATATATAGTAAAAATGGCGGCGGGTAACAAGTCAAGTGAAAGTGGTCTAAATAAACCCTGCAAAAGGTGTAAAAGTATTGTCCAAAAAGGATTTGAATGTATCAAGTGTAAATCAGTTAGTCATCATAGCTGTGTAAATTACCTAAAAGGGGTCGTAACAATTGACGAAAAGCAAATAATTTGCTGCAATCAAATAGAAGAAGATGACCTTGATGTCTCCTTGTCAAGTTCAAGTTTAAGTGAAACTGTAATTGAAATGGATAGGACTAATACAGAAAAAATTGAAATAAGGTACTTAAATAAATTGCTTGACCAAAAAGACATTATAATTAGCTACCTGGAAGAAAAAATAAAATTACTATATCAACAAATCGATCTAATGAATAAACTTTACGTGCCATCTATAAACTTAAATTCCAATGAAAACACTGAAAATGATACTCATGCACCATCTGTGAACAAAAATAAAAACAAATTCCAACTAAACAAAACAACGAAGCAAACCGAGGATATAAACAAAAAACAACAAATAATAAAAACTATAAACAAGAGTCTTACGAGTGCCACAGTGGCACTGCCACTGCATCGCCGAAAATTTTAGAGAATAAAATAACTAGTTCTCAGGTGTCCAAAGCTATACTACAAACACAAACTGCAAAAATGAATGAAATAATTAACCTACCAAAAGATTATACAGATAATCCACGGAAAAAAATAATTGGATCAAATAGTAGTGAAAATGTTGCTGCTAGCAAAAAATCATGGTTATATGTCTCCAAATATAAAACATCTTACACCACGGAGGATTTAAACAAATATCTACAAAAGAAATTTCCGGATAACACATTTATATGTAAACAGGTTAAAAATTGGGGTGTGTTTAATTCATTTAAAGTGGCTGTTGACATCGACCTCAAAGAAAGTTTACTAGACCCCAATCAATGGCCTACTGGAATTGAAGTGTCTGAATATATTTTTCAAGTCGGAAACAATAAGTATACAAAATATAAATTCGATACAAAACACACGAAATATAAATACGATACAAAATTCAAAAACCGAAAACAACAGAATTAATCCAAGCCAAATCACAAAAAAAACATTCTCCATACTAAATCTAAATATTAGAAGTCTTCGCAACAAAGTGGACTCTTTAAATGTTATGCTGGCAGAGCAGTGCTTCCCAGAAGTTGTGTGTCTGAGTGAGTCGTGGCTATTGGAAGAAGAAGTTATGTGTATCAAGGTAGAAAACTATTCAGTGTCATCTTACTTCTGTAGAAAAATAACCAAAGGAGGTGGTGTCATCATTTTAGTGAGGTCGGATATTAATTTTAATCATATTAATTTTAAAAACACTATCTTTATTGAAGGCCTTTTTGAAGCATCTCTAGTCTCACTTCAATTTGAAAATGTTAAAATTATAATATGTTGTCTATATCATCCCCCAGGTTCAAATAAGAAAATTTTTTGCAATCTAATGGAAGAATTATTAATTAAATTAACAAACTTTAAAGGATATAAGGTAATCTGCGGCGATTTTAATTTTAACTTTAACCTAATAAATGAAAACTCCATGGTGGCTAATTTAAATAAAATTTTTAAAAGTTATGGGTTAAAGCAGTGCTTTTTTAATTATTCAAGAAAACTTAATAAGTCTATGACCCTTTTAGATAATTTTTTTACCGACTATGATTTAAATAACATTACGTTAAAATCATTTGATTGCACTTTATCTGACCATGATGCTCAAGTTTTAGTTTTTAAATTTGACAGCTGTAGAATATCCAAAAATTATGAACATAAAAGAGTTTTTTCGACAAATAATATAAAAAGATTTAAAGATTTGCTTACTCATGAGGATTGGTGGAATGTATATAATGCCCCGGATCATGTATCGTCCTTTGACAATTTTTTTGACAATTTCTATGAAATATTTAATTATTCATTTCCTGTTGTTAAAAATAAAAAAACAAAAGTTAAGAGAAATCAGTGGATTACACAAACTTTAATAAATGAAGGCAAATTTTTAAGAGAACTCTTTAAAATTTATAAAAATACTAATGATGTAAACTTTAAAACTAGATATAGAATAATTAAAAAAAATCATGAGAGTAAAATTAAAAAACAAAAAAAGAGCTTTTTTGACAATAAACTGAAAAACAGTAATAATATATCGAAATCAGTTTGGGAAGTAATAAACTATAATATAAACCACAAATCTAAAATAAATAAATACCCAGATACTATGTTTGACATTGAAAATAGACCCTTACAAAATAAAGAGGATATTGCTAATTCTTTTAATAATTATTTTATAGACTCGGTAAAATCTTTGACAAATGGATCAATAGATGAACATTTTTCTGACGTTTTTATACAAAATAGCCTTTTCTTAGAACCATATAATTACATGGAAACAATAAAAATAATTGTATCAACTACAAATAAAAAATCTTCTGGTCATGATGAAGTACCCTGTAATATTTTAAAACATATTGCAGAAATTATTGCCCCTTGTTTAACTTTTTTAATAAATCTATCCTTTGAAAAAGGCTATTTTCCTCGACAAGCAAAAAAAGCCATAATAATACCTATCTTTAAAAAAGAAAACAAATCTAATTTGCTAAATTATAGACCAGTTTCCCTCTTGAGTATCTTTTCAAAAATTTTTGAAAAGGCCTTTTATGATAGGGTTACTTCATTTACTTACAAGTACAATTTAATAACTGAAAGGCAGTATGGATTTACCCGAGGACAGTCAACACAAACAGCTATGATTTCGGTATACAACAACATTTTGAATTCATTCAATAACAAACTTAAAACTTGTGGAATATTTTTTGATTTTACAAAAGCGTTTGATACTGTAAATCATAAGCTACTCCTAAATAAATTAAGTTCCTATGGTATTCGGGGAAAAGCTGGTCTCTGGGTAAATTCATACCTATCAGATAGGGTTCAGGAGGTTCATATAAAATATGATAAACATGTTTTTAAATCAAAATGTTTGAGCATACCAAGCGGAGTTCCTCAGGGAAGTATACTTGGATCACTACTATTCCTTTTTTACATTAATGATCTTGTAAGTAATATAAATCAGGCTTTTATTACAATGTATGCTGATGACACATCGGGTGTGGTAACGGGTGATAGCATACAATCTCTGAGTGGCTCGGCAAATAAATGTGTAAATAAAATGAACTCTTGGTGCAATAAAAATGGCCTTATTCTAAATCCTAAAAAAACACAACTAATAATGTTTCATCCCAAGCAAACTTCCATAAACTACAGTATCTGGGTAAAATGTAATGGTGGTGCACTACGCCAAATTTCGAATGTTAAGTTTTTGGGGTTAACTTTTGATGAAAATCTTTCTTGGGAGCTGCATATAAGTGATCTTGCTAATAAACTATCTTCAAAAAACTATTGCATGTTCCAATTAAGAGAAGTGGTGAATTTACCCACATTAAAGACCTTTTATTATGGAAGTGTCCAATCGATTCTTTCTTATGGAATATTGTGTTGGGGTAATAGCTCCTCTAGTAATAGAATTTTCATAGCACAAAAACGTATTTTAAGGTCTATGTTAAACTTACCCTATAATAGTCATTGTAAAACCTATTTTAAATGTAATCAAATTTTAACCGTCCCATGTATTTATATCAGGGTTGTGAACCGGTCCAAGAACCGCTTGTTTGTTACGGACCGGTCCGTACCCAAAATAAACAAGTTATAATTCTGGACCGGTCCATGGACCGTCCCGTTTTTAAAATTACTTGGACCGGTACAAATTTTGGACCGAACCGTTTTCAAGTGTTTTGGAGCGGTACTGGACCGGTTTAAACACTTTGAACCGGTCCAAACATTTGTATTATTAGATTATTTCCACTCCTATTTCATATTATTGACATTATTATTATTACTGTGATTTCAACCAATCGGGTTTTAAATTGGAAAAAGTGAGATTGGAACTAACAGATGTCAGATTTTTTTTATATATTATATGGGTCATTCCACCAAATAAAGTTTTTTTTTGTTGTCCCTCGCGGATTTTTAACTTTAAACGCGCGCAAAGGGATAACTGCTCTAAACCCAATTTTCATATAATAATATACATATAATAATTTCGTAATAGGTACACACTACGTGCTGGTATAAGTATATATAAATGGCGTCCACGCCAGGTCGGGTTGTCCTCCGTGACATTGTTCTTTCTTAAATAGGACACTTTAAATTCTAAAATTTGGCGAAATGGCTTTTAGCAACGTTGCCAGGATTTTTGATAGACGTCCAAGACAGTTTTTTTGTCAGGGACCATGCATATTAAACAGTATTACATACATATTTAAATTTTAATTAATCATTATGTATTCGCATTATTGCGCAGTGTGTACCAGATGTTTTTTTATGCGCAGTAGGTACCAGATGGTTGGGTCCATGCGCAGTAAGCACCAGGTGGTTTTATGTGTGCGCACTGTGTACCAAATGATTTGATCTATGCGCAGTGGGTACGAGATTATTACGTCTATGCGCAGTAGGTACCAGGTGGTGGTTTCCATGCGTAGTTGGTACCAGGTGGTTTATTTTTATGCGCAGTAGGTACCAGATGGTTGGATCCATGCGCAGTAAGTACCAGGTGGTTTTATGTGTGCGCACTGTGTACCAAATGATTTGATCTATGCGCAGTGGGTACGAGATTATTGTGACTATGCGCAGAAGGTACCAGGTGATAGTTTTTATGCGTAGTGGGTACCAGGTGGTGGTTTCCATGCGCATTAGATACCAGTTGGTTTTATGTGGGTGCAGTGGGTACCAAATTAAAAAAACAAATATCGTCAAAATTCGAAAAATAATTACTATAGTTAATATTAACAGCTCAAATCTTCAGTGAGTCATTATTATAATGTAGAGAATAATTCCACAAAATTTTAAAAGAATTCTGAAGGGGTCCCCCAAAAAAAATTATTTGTTGAACTGACCCATTTATTATATAAGAAGAAGCATATTACACACGAGATAATATACTATTTTACTAACAAATTACTACACATTAATACCACTTTTTATTTTGAATTGTTAATTGACTATATTGAAAAGTAATATTTTAGAATATTCAGTACGTAGGTATCAAACATATAACACCTTTTGACGTTTACTTAAAAACTCGAAACGTCAAAGCTAAACAAAAAGCTCGCGATCGCAGCCAACTTTAAAATTTAGTCTAAATACTGTCTATAGCGAACCTTTAATTTAAGATCCACGTGTCATTTTTTCTATAGAAATGTTTAATGAATAATTATTAAAAAAAACTAAATACTATCAATATAATAAGTTATTTACGAGAAAGCGATTTTCCGAAAATTTTAATTATTTTCTGAAAATTTTTTGTAATTGGTAAAATAAATATAAAAATCTAACGTGGAATGATAAATCCAACATTATTTCTAGGGGGACAAATTTTAATGTACGTTTCATGAAAAAATTAAGTAAATTAAGTGAAAAGCAATATTGTTTTTTTTACAATTATTGTAAATCAACGAGAAATACGCTCAAAGTAATTCTCTCGATCTTCCGTTGTTCACAATGGCAACTGTCAAAATGACAGGTGTCAAAATAAAGGCTGTCAAAATGGCGGGTGCGGAAATAACAGCTATAAAAATTAGTGATGATAAAATGACAGGTGCCCAAATGACAGCTGTCAAAATAAGTTGTAAAAATAACTGGTGATAAAATGACAGGGGCCCAAATAACAGCTATCAAAATGACAGGAGCCCAAATAAAAACTGTCAAAATGACAGGTGCCGAAGTGAGCTGTCAAAATGACCGTTTGCTAAAAAAACGTTATCCGAGCAAAGCCGCAAGTATACAGCTATTGAATAAATCACCTTTAGCTAGTGAATCACCATTTATAAGATTTGGAGCAATCCTAATCCACATTTGCTCCATGATGTACAATAAAATGTCTCCCTTTACAAATAAAAATTGACGTGCCACATTCACCCTTTAAAACGTTTGGGAGGATACGTTTTCGTTCGTTCGGACCGGTCCATGGACCGTGGACCGGACCGTTTTTGGCGGTCCACACTGTCAATGTTCCAAAACGGACCGGTTCAGTCGAACCTATTTTTGCTGGACCGGTCCAACACAAACTGTCCGGTTACATGGACCTTTTTTGGAACTGAACCGCTGGCGAACCGGTCCATGGACCGAAATTTTGTTACGGTTCACAACCCTGATTTATATACTAGAATGTATAGTGTATGTCCGTCTTAATATTAAAGAGTTCAAAAAGTGCGGTGATATAAACAAATACGAAACAAGGAATACAAACAAACTCTATGTCCCCACACACAATTTAACGCAAGTATACAAAGGCCCAATAATAACAGCGATAAAATTGTATAACAAGTTACCTAGTAATATTATAAAATTAAATAACTTTCGTAAATTTAAAAATGCTGTATCTTCGTATCTAAAAGAAAGAAGTTTTTATTCTATTGAAGAATATTTTGAACAATAACTACAATTTTATCCTGTTATGCTAAAATATGTTTTTTTAACAATATGTAAATGTTTACAATTCTATATGTATTTTATATTAAGTTATCCTGTTATGCTAAAATATGTTTTTTTAACAATATGTAAATGTTTACAATTCTATATGTATTTTATATTACTTATATTTTAGACGTTTTCCTATACAATTTTGTGAATTGTCGTTTTTGGAAATAAATATTATTATTATTATTATTATTATTATTGTTAAAATAAATATTATTTTATTGTATTACTAATTACATTTTAAAATATATTTCTTTTATTGTATTGTTAATATTTTATAGGACTTATTAAAGTTTTGTTTAAGTAAATGGATTTGTTCTACTACTATTGCATAATATTGGCTTATTTGTTTTTTTATCCTATATAATAATAACCATTAGAACCGCCCCGCCTAACCGGGAATAATAAACTCATTATCAGTGATTGGCCAATTTCATTATTTACTGTAATTTGGACCGATCAGGTGGTTGCAGTTCCAAAAACATCATATGATGATCTAACCACTTTTTAATTTCTCCTTTATTTATTTTTATTCCTTCCAATAAAAACTTTGCCATAGGATCCCAGGAGTAGACAAAGCATCTTACACTCTAGATAATGCGCATTATTCACTCGAATGATTTACATCTTTCGCCTGGCAGATCAAGACTTAAACTTATCCTCGCCTGCATTTTTTTGTTTACTATTCGACTATCTTTCTTGTATTTTACCAACATCACCGCTGATAACTATGACGTTATTGCAAAATAGGCATGTTGGCCAGGACCGTAGCCAGAAATTTGGTTTGGGGGGGGCCCAAAACGTAGTAATAATTTTTTGGGTGGTAGGGGGGCGGAAATGGTTGATGGATAAATACCAGTAAAGCGTGAAGTTGTCATAAAAAATATGGCTTGTAATCGATAGACATATTTTTAAAACATGATTCACATATTTAGGAAAATTTTAGGATTCACGGAATTTCAAGGGGGGCCGGGCCCGTCGGGCCCTACGGCTGGCTACGGGCCTGATGATGGCTAAATGTTTCAGGTTATATCATAATTCCTGAGCTACTAATTGTATTGTTAAGTTTAGTTTCTTATTTATATTTTAAAATAATACAACGTGGCAATATTTTTTTTAATTAAGAAGTGGCATCAATGTATTGCAATGGACTGATTCGCCCAGGCGACTATGGATGGATATTAACTGACACATCTAGTTGTTATGCATAATAACGCAGAAAACTGTGACTTGCAGAAGACCATTGTTTCCTTTATTTAATTTAAATGCATGAATTTAATAGCTTACGAAACAGTTAATTACTAGATTAGTTAATAAATTTTAATTAAATTAGATTTAAATTTTTTAGTTAATTTTATTTTGTGCCAAAACTCACTTGAAATTAAATAACCAAAATTCTACTATTTAAATTAATACCAGCATTTTTTACTAATAAAATAGTCGTTTTTATTTTTAAATAGCTATTTCTTACTGCTTAAATAGTTTGACTAATTTAAGATAAGTCACCATCTTTGACTACTTCTGGAAGTAAAAAGTAATTTCTTTAATCGTTTTTAATTCTTGCAGCCAACAACAAATTATTGTTAGCGTTAAATACATGTTGGCCCAAAATAAAAACGAACAAAGATGCAAAAAGTTTTGCTCACCAGGAATGATATCAGACCTTTACCATCAAAATTAAGAGCAATCGAAGAAGCTCCTTAATCTCAAAATATCACCAAGTTCAGATCTTTTCTAGGGGTGCGTTTTACCGAAAATTCGTATCAATGTCATGAGATATCCTGAAACCGTTAAACGAATTAGAATAGAAAGACAAACCATTCATTTATTCACTGAAATGTCAAAATGCTTTTGACTTAAGCTAACAAGGTTTATTGAAGGGTTGTTAAAATGTTAACTTATTATAATCCAGAACTACCCATCATAGTTACAACTGATGCAAGCTTGTATGCATGTGGGGCAATTTTGAGTCACATAGTAAATGGCGAATAACGACCTTTTTGCGTCATCAACATTTTATCTGAATAAACAAAATTATGCACAGATACAGCGTGAGGCGTTGGCCATCAAATTTGCTCTGAAGAAATTTCTCAAAAACTTATTAGGCAGAAATTTTACGGTGGTTTGTAACCATAAACCTTTTTAAGTCATATTTGAAGAGAAAATCAAGATACCAATATTGGCGGCCACTAGAATTCATCTATGGCCTATAATAGGCCAATAATTGTGCTATCACCGTAGATATACGAAATACGATACATATAGGAAAAAAAACAGAGATTTCAAATGCTGATGCTCTGTCAGGCTTGCCTTTACCAGACGAAACTGTAATTAAAGAGGCGAATAGTATTTTTTAATTTGAGGAGTTCCCTATTACAGTGTATAATGTCATTAAATCCACACGTCATGATATTGTTTTGAACAAAGTTTACAAAAAGAGGTTGGACTATGATAATGGCCTTCAGCCATATTTCAACAAACGACTTGAATTGTCATTTAAGAATGAATATGTCCTTTGGGGTATGAAATTAATAATTTCGTTTTAATTAAGATGCTACATTTCAAAAATGCGATATCAAAAATGCTGTAGGGAGTTGTGCATTATTACAACTAAGAGCTCAAGCAAGTTAAGATCAGCATTTAGCACATTTGGTATACCAGACGAACTAGTTTCGGATAATGATCCGCCATTTTGTGCTGCAAATGGTACTAATCGTACATCCGAGAAACAGGTGAATACTGTAAAGAAGAGCCGAAAGAAACAGTTATTGGATTTGGGGAGTGGGTACCTACTACAACAAATGGAAACCAGTAACGCACCCTTAAAACATCGTATAACACCGAACTCTGCAACAGGAATAAGTCCCTCAGAATTTTAACTGAAAACAGTACCAAAAACAAAACCTACAGAGTTTAGAGGAAAGAATAATATGAAAAATGAATGAAAGAAAATAGAAAACGTGGAGTCAGAGAACATTTATTTAAGTTCAGAAATTACCTGTTTATAATAAAAAGAAATGGGGAAAACAAATGTATACATGAAAAAATTGCAAAGGTAATTACTAATTTAACTAATTAAGTTTTCTTTAATGGAGAAGTACGTTTTGATCATGCTGAGGATATGAAATTAGATTTTACGGAAGAATTATTATTATTTAGGCCATATCATGTGGTTCATATACCAACCACACCTGCAAATGCTGGGGAAACGAAAAAAAACAAATATTTTTATTATTTTATTTACAATGCCATGAAGCGCAAGTTTCCCTGAAATTATTCCGTTTCAGTCTCCCATTCCTACCTCCACCATACGCTTAACAATACCTAATGTTATAAATGTAAGTCGTTCAAAAAGAAATGTTGTGCCTTCTAGGCATGTAGACTTGTAATAATTATTCAATTCAATTCTTTCAATTCTTTATTTTTCTATTTTAAACAACATACAATAAATAATTAACAATTTATGTATTAATCCGCCTAAATTATAATGGTTATAACCATTTGTGTGCGGATTTCTTAGCTTGATATATATATTATTATTATATATTATGTATACAAAAGTATAAACAAATAATAACAAAAATAAACAATATGTATATTATAATTAGGAGAGAGCGAGAGAGAGAGGGCGAGAGAGAGAGAGAGCGAGAGAGATCGAGATCGGGCAAAAGAGAGAGAGAGAGGGAGAAATAGCTATAAGAAACAATGAAAGGACATTTTATATTTAATTATAATAACAATTACCATTTGGAAGACCTAAACAATAATAATTTCATTTATTAAAAAACTTAAGATCTTGTTTAAAACATAACATATTTTTTAGAGCTTTAATTTCATAAGGAATCTAATTAATATAACATTATTCTAAAATGTATTGGGAAAGAAATATATTTGTAGTAATGTATTTCAATGATTTACTCCTTTACATCGGCAACATAACTGTTTTTATTGTAGTGTACTAAATAAACCGGATATTGTTATTAAAATCACGAGCTATTATTTAATTAATTCATGAACCCTAAGAAACAACACGTACCGGCATATTACCTATAGGTATTTATAAAACTTTTTTCTATTCGTGTCTTTTTTCTATTAATCCTTTAGAAACTGCATAAAAATAAATGCAAAAACGCTGAAATCGTTAATGGAAAAATTATTAAATTAATAAAAAGTATTTACTAATATTGTGATTCATACAATGCAATAAAATTATATTAAGACTTGCTCAAGATTAAGACTTGAGTCTTGATTAAGAATCTTGGTCAAGCCGTGGCAAGTTTTGACCAAGATTTTGGCCAACATTCTGGCATAGAATCTTGCTCAAGCCTATGCCAAGACTACTACGCTTACTTGCCCACCTCATGCCCAATACTCTTGACTGCATCTGGTTCAACTC
Organism: Brassicogethes aeneus; assembly: GCA_921294245.1. Lineage (NCBI taxonomy): Eukaryota > Metazoa > Arthropoda > Insecta > Coleoptera > Nitidulidae > Brassicogethes > Brassicogethes aeneus. Next base: position 50,269,812 of record OV121132.1, on the reverse strand, counting down.
TTTTTCTATAAATAGAAATACAAATTTGTATACCATAATAAGCACAGTACAATCAGCATTTGCGTGGCAATAGTACGATACGCAAATATACCTAATTCATAATTCGAATTTGTCTTAAAATTTTGACAAATAGAAAAAATTAATATAAATAACTTATAGAAATAATTAATATAAATAACTTATGTCATAAGATATTTTTTTGCACTAGTCCATAACAAAACCCGCTCCTTTGTCGCTCGTTTTGTAAATTGTCCTCCTACGAAAAATTGACGACTGACGACATTACGTCACCTGAGAATTATAGTGTTCTAGTCGCGGCCAAATCTGTATGGGTGCACGTCATCAACGGCATATGACGTCAGCGTTAAGGTCTATTCATACGTGCCCAGACACAATCTAACGCTCGTATATTGTTGACTGTTTATAGCGGTGGGGGCTGTTATTAAGATGGAATTATAACGTCCTTGTTATAATCTTCTGCACTAACTAATTAGGAGTTTGTTACAGGCAAATTTTTATTAAATGTGTTTAAAGAGAAAACAAACGGAGTTTATTACATTTTTATTACATATGCACATAACAAAAAAATACTAAATTATCAGAAACACAAAAATATTAAATTACCAGTCGTCCTTGTCATCAGAGCAAACCAGGTCAGAATTGAAGTCTGATTATTTCCCCAAATTTATTATTAAGGGCGCAATGTCTTCGAAATCTAATAACGGCTAGTTGCCAACAAGCCTTATATCATTGTTTGCACAATCCAGGGATAGAATCTTATAAACATAATGTATAATATTATTTATAATAATTTGCAACAAACGATGCTTCCGGACGAAATGTCACAATTACAAAAATACGTCAAATATAAAATGACAGCGACCCATCAATAATATTGAACGGTGCGCGCCAGCCTTAAGCTATTATCAACTGGCACACACAAAAATTACTAAGTGAATGGTTTTATTTTGATAATTTCGTGAAAAAACGTTTTAAAACAAGGAAATTTTTACAGTTCTTGGTAAACAATACGCAAATGAATGATTTCTTTTTAATAACACATCAGAATTACGCCTTAAAAAAGCAAATTTAACGGCAGTAACTTTACAATTCAAAGTTGGTAATGCTGACGTCATTATATCTCATTGATGACGTGCACCCATATAGATTTGGCCGTGACTTATATCTGCATTTTCTTTTTTTTATTCAGGTTAGTCTTGTTTTAAGTATTAAAGATGCATATTGTTCTATCTATATATAATTGGGGTAGAAATTGTACAGTTTAAACCTTAAACTTTACAATTTCTACCCCAATTATATATAGATAGATCAATATCATCTTTAAGACTTAAAACAAGACTAACCTGAACAAAAAAAAGAAAATGCAGATAGAACACTATAATTCTCAGGTGACGATTAGTTATTTAATAAACTATTTTTAATTTTTTACAGTTAATTGTCTAACTCTCCCACAATAAAATATATGGGACTTTACTTTTGTCAAATAAATAAAATACCTACTTATTTTATTATAAGGAATTAAACAATTGAATACAAAAATAGTATAAATAATTTACATACATGTATTTTCGGATGACAAAATAGCTAATTTTTATTAATGTTTTAAGATAATAAATTCTAGAATTACAAATATTTTTTATTAGGTCATATATGACAATAATAACAAATATTATATGGATAACTAGGGAAAATTAATTTAATAATAAACTGATAAATTATTATAAAACACATTTAACATTTAACTACGAGGTACTTAAGAGTATATTATGGATTTGATTTGTTTAATAAACGCCATTTTAATCATGAATTTTAATTAGGTACTAACGAGCTTGCGAGCAAGTGTTTATTAAAATGAGTGCCTAGAAAAGTTTGCAAACTATACTTTTTCTAATTAAACATGACATGTCAAAATAAGCAACGATCCATTATGTAATTTTTTCATCAGTACCCTAGTAGTACTTCTATATCCAAAACGGGAAATTCTAAAGAAGTCTTTTTATAATGCTTAATAGCGAAGTCAAAGAAAATGGTTCCTCAAGAGTTCTTTTTTGAGAAGTCTTGATTAGTTCAATAGGTGGCGCATTCGAAGTCTTAAGAACTTCTGAAAAACTTCTTTCTGATGTTGTATTTGACGTCCATGACGTTATTGTAATAGTAAGTTTTTTTTTAAATATGTTAAGCTTTTTCTTAGTCGGTTAAAAATTTTTAATTTCCAAATAGAAGTTATTGCTAAACCATCGACGATATTTTAATTTGATTGTTTTGATTTCGCGTGGACTGCCCCATATATTATAATATAACTGATAATTATCAATTAATGAGAACATTCTGTTAAATTTTGAAGAAATTTCGCATTTTATATTTTAATCAATATTTATAATTACTTTAAATAAAAATATACATCTAATCAAATTTTCATAGCCTACTATATAATTTCAATGGTAGAAAATTTACATTTTCAGTTAAAAGAAGCGTAAATTTAGCACTAAAAAAACTGCATTTGTAAAAAATTTATATAATTTTAGGCATATATTTAAAAAGTCCATTGTTTTATGGTTAAAACAAAATATTACGCGATACTAAGATATAAAGGGTTTTCTTAGACACCGATTTGGTAATTTTTATGCATACCGGTCAACATGGCCCTGCCTACTTTCTCAGGGTGTTTAAATAAAAAAATATTATTGTGGTTTTTGTTCATCTTAAGCATTGGTCTTCACACACTGAAAGTTTTAAGAAAATCCAATAGGGTCAGCTTTCGATTTTTGTCAAATTTGGTGAAAAATGATAGAATGACTCTATCGGAGTCACATTGCTGACCACCAAAAACTCTCTAACGATAGTTCTCGACCCTAGACTGAAGAAATGGTTCCGCAGAGTGGGGCAAACAATTTGCGCGCAGCAGTTTCCGAATTTGCAGCGCAAACGAACAGGTGGTACTACAAGACCAGCAAGGATAGGTACAAGCAGCGAACTAACCAACCAAACCCCATTCATGGTATATGGGAATTCCGAAATGTTCTTAGTTTTGGGTCAATGTCCCCCAAAAACCAAAATGTTTTCCCTCCTTGTCCCACACTCCACTAGCCTAAATCGGGCGTATGGCCTGGCCCGGCGATAAAATTCAGGGAGTGACCTTAACCATTGAAACTGTAATCCGAGACCACCTAAGAGAGATTTACCAGCCGGGGTAAAAATTCGTATCCACCAAATACAGGTAATGCTGTGCAGTTGCGGGATACTTATGAGAACTGAAAGATAGTCAAAATAACTCTGGGAGATCAGTGTAAGGCGATACGTTCTCATACTCATATAAAATATTATAATAAAATTATATTATAATCTTATTTACGACTGGTAAAGGTAAACATTGGTTTAAAAAGTTTGGCGTTGACAGATGCACACAATAATAAAGGTTAAAAAAATACCTGCTTTATATTTGCAAAGGATAGAAGGGGAGATGCGCAGAACTTAATTTTGCGTTCTCGATCATCTTCGTGCGACGATCTTATTGACCCCCACTCCGAATCTATATGCAGTTTAAACTCTTGAATATAATCTTAGGAAGGTAAATATTGGTTTAACACGTTTGACGCTCAATATTGCGTTCTCCGTCATCGTACACTTGCGACCCCAAATATGAATCTCAAATTTATATGGAGTTAAAGCTCCTGAATATAATCTTCTTGGTTTATCTTTACCAATGTCGTAAATAAGAAATTATAGTCTATTTCATTTCATTTAATCTATTTTACTCCATTTAGAATATTATTATGTTACAAAAAATATGGACAAATCATATCAACCCTGTATTGTATTATTTTCAGAAAATAGGGCGAAATTAACATTATATTGAGAAATACAATTATTCGACTGCATTCCTTATATCAGTGGAATTTTTGATGTGGAACATAATTAGTACATATTTTAATGTTTTAACAAATGTTTATGATTTTATTATATAAAAATTTAATTATTAACAAATAGACTGAGTTTTATTAAAAATGTAAGAAAAAATACTTGTAGTTGCGCCAGCTGCTTGGTTTCAACCAAAACTATTTCAAAGTATAAAATAAAAGTTTAAAATTGGCGCGTCGGTCGCCACTGATGCTATCTGGGTTGCATCTGCGGCTTTCGCTCAAATGTCATTAAATTTAAAGTTAATTATAAAATCGTTAGAATATCTATAGATCAATTTTTTGTGAATTAATTTTGGAGGGGGGAATTGATCTATTCGGACGAAATTCATCGTATAATTATGATCAAACATCACGTAAGGTAAGTTTGTTTCATCGTTTAATTATACTTTCGGGTCTCGTCCTCTAGATCAATTACACTTAGTTATTCAAATAAAACGATTTTTAAATCTTTTACTAATAGTAAATTACTATATATTTATTAATATAAAAGTTTTAACGCAAGTTAAGATTGCTTAGAGAAAAATTTTGAGTCAAGAGCCAAAAGGCGATTATAATTCCGAGCAAACATTTCGGATGAATTTGCCCGATCTCCTTATTTCTTCGATGCTGATGCCCTGTCTCGCAGCTGCTGAAGTTGCTGCGGGGCTATAAGGTTTGAAGATTTCTGTGTCGATCCCAGCCCTGAAGAGTACTTCTCTTATCTATCTGCTTATGGTTTGGGCTGAGCAGGGATGATGTGGAGACTTACATGTTAAGATTATCACTTTTAAATCTGGGCTTCTAAGAGGCTCAGTCCTTTCTATGTAATCTCGAAGGGTTGAGGCGACGTAGATTGTCTTACCGGTCGGAAAGAAGGGTAGGACAAAATAGGATTGTTTCCGTCCTGGGGCTGATGTTTTAATTGTTGCCGGCTTGGAAATTGAAGAATACGTTGGCTGTGGTAAGGGATAGTAGTTACGAGCTTTAATAATAATAATAATATGTTTATTGTCCAACAGATATAAAATCCATTTACAGAACCATTACATACAAGAAATTAAAATAAGTCCTAATATTATTAAAAAATATATATATACAAAAAGAGGTATAACAAGATTAGACTAAAAATTTTTTACATAAGCTATCAATTATAAAACCAATACTATTGAAATTTTTGCACATAAAATAAATTGGTGACTTAAGAATAATATTCGACCTAGCGTTGGGGCAGTAAAATGTAAGGTTGGTACGAGTATTTCTTGGTATTAAATAATTTATTTGGTTTAATAGTAGGGGAGCGTCAGGTTTGTTATGTACCAAATTGTACAAAAATTTTACACTTAACGTGGCTCTCCTTAACTGCAGGGAACTAAACCCGAATTCATTCAAAAGAGTTAAGTGATCATAACCCTGATCTGGATATGCACCGTTTTGTTTAAACGAGAGGAATTTTAAAAACCGTCGTTGAATTTTCTCCAAGTTACTTATATTAGTAGAGTATATTGGATTCCAAATTAGAAAACCATACTCAAGCTTAGAGCTTACAAATGAATAATAAATAGTTTTAAACGCCATTTGACATTTAAAGTTTTTGGTATTTCTAATTATAAAACCAAGGGTTCTGTTGGCAGATGTAATTATGTTATTAATGTGGTTAAGAAAATTTAATTCGCTATCAAATAATACTCCCAGGTCTTTAATGGCGGTGACAAGGAAAAGTAAACTTAGGTTTAGGGTGTAATCAAAGAATGTTTTTTCTTTTTTTTAGTATATGTGACTACTTTACACTTGTTTGCATTAAGACCCAACGGGTTTTTCCTGCACCAGTCTTCAATCTTACACAAATCATTTTGAAGGGCCTTACAGTCATTAACACTGCCTATTTCTTTAAATATTTTCAAATCATCGGCAAACAAAAGTCTTTCACAAACAATATCGTCGCCTATGTCATTTATGAAAATTGTAAAAGAAGAGGACCTAGATTAGAGCCTTGTGGTACACCAGAAGTTGATAAAAACTTTAATCTCTTAAAACCACTATATATATATATATACATGCACGGCTATCAATACGAAGCCCGGTGCATTACACTGGCTAGTCGAAGCCCGGTAATGCGGGACGGGGCGGTTAACTGTTCGTTGGTGCATAAACAACAAGAGACACACTTCGCTGTTTATCAGAAGCCCTGCGGTGTTGCCAATGTCTAAATTTATAATTATAGGCAAATTTGATTTAAAATACCTAGACTATACCTAAACTTAACCTATATTTTTAAATAATGACGTAGGTATACTTAAATATTTAATAATATTGTTGAATTATAATTTTTATAATAAAAATTATTATAATAATAATTATTATTAAATTAATTATAAGTCATTATTTAAAAATATTGTCTAAATTTATAATTATAGGCAAATTTGATTTAAAATACCTAGACGATACTTAAACTTAACAATATTCTTAAATAATGACGTAGGTATACTAAAATATTTAATAATATTGTTGAATTATAATTATTATAATAATAATTATCGTTAAATTATAATTATTTATATTATAATAATTTAAAAGTATTGTTGAATTTAGGTACCTATAGGTATAAACATTTCATTTATTTTGTTTATACATCATAATTTTGAAAAGGTTTAAATATCTTATACAGGGTGCTCTACAAGCTCTATGGCAAACTTTGTCAGATGATAGCTGGGTTAATTATAAACATTTTTTCTTAAATGACATGGATGCGATTCGTTTTTGTTTAAAAGTTAAGCCTTTAAAAATATATTTCCATATGTTAATAAAAAATATATCTACAAATATATCAATAATTATAATTATTATAAGAATTATTGTTGAGGTTAGGTAATTTTGTGTAAAACTTAAATGGGAATCAAAACAAGTGAAACTGACTGAATATTTTTTTCATGAATTATAAAGACATCTAGTTTTTTTTTAATTATTAGATTTAAATACACCAAAAATTCTAAAAAATCTAAATAATGACGTATACTTTAATACACTGCCCGACAAAATTATCGCATAATAAATATAAAAAAATTAACTCTAAAACGCCTTTACCAATCTTTATGAAATTTTTGATAAAAATACTTCAACTTATATCTCAATTTACGTGTTAGAGGGTTTTTCGAGAAAATATGTTTAAAGCCTTTTTTATTTAATAATGAAAAAATGTTCGAAATATAACTTTTAGGGAATTTTTTAAATAAATAAAAAATATGCTGTTAAAGAGCGTATTTTTTTAGTACACCCTAAAAATTTTGTACAAATCAAACGAACATTAACGAAGATACAGCGCTTCAAAGTCGGTAAAAATGACGCCTTTTTGATTATTTTGCTGAAAAGTGGTCATTTTTCACGACTTTGAAGCGCTGTATCTTCGTTACTGTTCGCTTGATTTGTACAAAATTTTCAGGGTATACTAAAAAAATACGCTCTTTAAGAGCATATTTTTTATTTATTTAAAAAAGTAGTGATTTTTCGAACTTATTTTCATTATTAAATAAAAAGGCTTTAAACATATTTTCTCGAAAAACCCTTGAACACGTAAATTGAGATATAAGTTGAAGTATTTTTATCCAAAATTTCATAAAGATTAGTAAAGGCGTTTTAGAGTTATTTTTTTTTATTTATTATGCAATAATTTTGTAGGGCAGTGTATTTAAAAATAGTGTGATTTATAATTATTTTAATAAAAACTATTATATTATTGAATGAATTATAAGTCATTATTTAAAAATATTGTCTAAATTTATAATTATAGGCAAATTTGATTTAAAAGACCTAGACCATAGTTGAGGAGCATCCGTGGAAAACCGGCTATATCCATTTTAATAAATGTTGGGAAAATTTAGAAAAACTAAACCAAATTAAAAGTTGAAAAATAAAAAAAATAAGTGGGGAAAATTGCTATTTAGTTTAGCATCCTATAAACAAGAAAAATGTATTACAAACCAAATATTGTTTTATAGCTACATTATAAAGTAAAGCTGCCTTTTATCCAATAAAAATCGTAGATAAAATATTACTTTAACCAAAACGGTTGATAAAATAATATTGTAATGGTAAGTATAAATGGACAATCCTTATCTAAAAGGAACCAAGCGCCAAAAACTATTTTTGGACTTAACAACATTTTTTGTAAAATAACTCATTTTTAATAATGCTCAAAAAGTTTCTCATTATTTAGAACTTCTTTTAAATTATTGAGAGGACTTTCAAATTATAATTAAGTTTTTGAGCAGCATTAAAAATGAGTTAAGTATATACAAATAAGTTTGTTAAGCTCCGAACAAGTTTTTGGTTCCTTTTAGATAAGCACTATCCAAATAAAGAACCCAATTTCTTATTGTTGTTTGGTCGTTTGGTCGTTGTTTGCCATGTATAAATAAATTGACCAGTTGTGAATGTTAATTGACAAATTGCCATGAGAAGCTATCTGTCAAAAAGCAGTTTTTGCAATTCAATGTTACATTAAAATGATATTTAATAAAAATAATTTTTAATTTATTTCATACCGCTATTGGAAAATTTTAAAATAATTAAAAATTATTTTTATTAAAATTGGAACAGTTTCAAATAAATTAAAAATTATTTTTATTTAAATTATTTAAATGTAACATTGAATAATAATAATAATAATATATACAAATCCCCTTGTTTCCCCAATTAAAACTATGTAAAATATCTGGACAACTTGTAAAACCGCCCCAAAGAAAAATGCACTCCAAATAATATTTCAAAAATAAATATTTCTTTAAAATTAAGTGTATTACGAAAGTATTTAACAAAACATTGCCTTTTAATCCACGCCATGTAGTGAACAAAACATAATTTTGGGAATATAACATTTGTTTTGAAAATCAGTAGATACAAATTTAAGAATCCCGCATTATTTTCCCCGCCCTTGTGGAAATTTTTCTCTGAGAAAGTCTTACTTTCTCTGAAAAAGTCTGAATAATACTTATTAAGTCGGAAAAAGTCAGAATAAGACTTATTAAGTCGGAAAAAGTCTGAATAAGTCTTATTAAGTCGGACTAATAGCAAGATTTGGGAGTCTTCTGGAAGAGTTAATAAGACTTTTTAAGACTTAATAAGACTTTTAGTAGAGAAATGGTAGGTACCCATGGCGATAAAAATAAATATCCGAAATAATTCATAGAGGTTGTATTTGGTTATCGTAAAATAAAACACATAGACAAGTATTTATTAACATTTTTGCTGTTGTTATAAGCCAAGTTTATTGCATAATTACCTATATATTTACTAACATAGGTAAGGTGTAATAATTATAACAATTATAATTTTATACATACGATGCGCTTAACATGCTTTCATTGTTTCCAACATAGAAAAAGGAGTTAATATTAATTGATATTAAGTCTATAGACATGATATTTTCGATAGACTCATAAGACAAATATGGTTGATCTTCGTGTTTCATTCATCTTTGTATCATGGTTGATCTTCGTGTTTACGTACAGTGTTGCCATAAAAGTTCCTGACCATAAATCACAAAATACTAAAATAATAATAAAAATTTAACAAGATAGAATAAAATAATTGTGCATATTTAGTAAATATACAATATTATTTACTGAAAATTTCTTTTATTAATATTTTGATAGAAATTTGCAAATCACCCGCAAATATTATGAAAATACCCGATTTTCGAGTAAAATACTTGCAAACGGCAACACTGTGTCCCACTGACAGGTCAGCTGTGCTCTAATTGGTCAGCTAGCTAAGCTGGTCTCTCGATATTACGTCTTACCATGATACAACATGTTGTATCATGACGTCTTACGTCTATTGTTTGTAACAATGTTTAGATAGGTAAATATTTGCGTGTTTCAAAAGAAACTAATAAAATAAAACGTACAGTGGCAACTCCTTTTTCTATGGTGGAAGCATGCATGTCAAGCGCATCGTATGTATAAAATTATAATTGTTATACCTAATTATTACATCTTACCTATGTTATTATATAGGTAATTATGCAATAAACTTGGCTTATAACAACAGCAAAAATGTTAATAAATACTTTTCTATGTGTTTTATTTTACGATAACCAAATACAACCTCTATGAATTATTTCGGATATTTATTTTTATCTCCGTAGGTACCTACCATTTCTCTACTAAAAGTCTTATTAAGTCTTAAAAAGTCTTATTAACTCTTCCAGAAGACTCCCAAATCTTGCTATTAGTCTGACTTAATAAGACTTATTCAGACTTTTTCCGACTTAATAAGTCTTATTCTGACTTTTTCCGACTTAATAAGTATTATTCAGACTTTTTCAGAGAAAGTAAGACTTTCTCAGAGAAAAATTTCCACAAGGGCGCCTTCCTATCAAAAAGTCATCGAGCGTATAGTCCCCATTGTTGCCAGATGTACGGGCTTCGTATACTGCGTAATACTTATACAAAGCTGTATATAATCTCGTTTGACTCGTGTGCCCCCTACCGCCAAAGCATTGGAACTAAGGGTGTATATTTTGATAGGTTTGAATGGCATTAGGAAGCCCACCACTTTTTCGCCATTGAAACAAGGGGGCATCACTTAATTCTAAAACAAATTTATACACGCTAATTTTAGGAAGCCCGATTTCGGGCTTCGTAAAAACCGAGTGGGCTTCGTTTATACTGTAGAATGTAACGTTTCGGGCTTGGTAATATAGGATTGCATATCTATATATATATATATATATATATATATATATTTGTAGTGGGGATTTAATAATTACAGTGTTGCCTAGTATTATGTATACATATGACACCTGCAACACAAGTAAGTAAGCGTTGAAAGGCTGTTTTCTGGTCACAAATTTTTACTTCCCCAACAAGATTCAACATAAAAGAAAAAAATTTAGAGGAACAATTATTTGTGAGAACCAATAGAATTTTTGGAGAAAAAGAAGAACAATTTATATAACTTATTTTAAATGTGAATTTTCCAGTTTTTCAATCGCAAGATCAGAAGATAAAGTTAGCAAGCCGATCAAGAATAGAAGTAAAGAAAAAGAGAATGAAGAGCCTAAAATTGAAGAACTTAATTTGAAAAAAAGAATAGACAAAGTAACTGCCAAAACAAATTTACAAAAAAAAAATTTTTCATTTTATAATTTTACTTACCTATATAAATAGGGTATAAACCCTAAATGGTAAAAAAATTGGAACCGAAAAAAAACGTATGAACCGAAAAGATTGGTCAGAACCAGACAGAAATATTTTTTTGGGAACCGTAATTGAACCCGAATCGAAATTTTTTGTTTCTCTCAGAACCGGAACCGGACGGAACTGTTATTTCATTTGGGTCCGGGTCCCTGTAGGAAACACGAAATTTAAACATCTAGCATTAGTAGCAGACATTGAAGATGAAGTTATTGTAGGCATGGATATAATGAACATAATGAAATAAAGGATTTGAAGTGAACTTTCAACAAGGAATATTAAGGGTAAATGGAGAAGAAGTCGTGTTACATCGATCGAAAGAAAAGTATATTCGTGTAATGTTAACAGAAAATGCTTTGATACCGGAACATAGCTACATGATATTTAAAGCTTCTTGGCCCATATTGCTGGCGTCCGTGTTCAAAATAAATCTACCATCCTGAAGAGGATAACTTAGGACTGGTGAGCGGTTTTGTTGCAGATTCAAGAAGGAAAAGAGAAAGTTATTGGATACTTTAGTAAAACTCAATCCAAACCAGAACGAAATTACTATGTTACTGGACGCGAGCTTTTGGCAGTGGTCAAATCAGTCGAACACTTTTACAATTAGCTGTATGGAAGAAAATTCTTGCTGCCCTAAAATGGCTTTTGCAATTCAAGTATCCTGAAGGAAAGGAAGCAAGATGGATTGAGAGACTACAGGAGTTTGACTTTGACACAGAACATCGGGCTACAACTATCCATAGAAATGCTGACGCCTTGTCAAGAAGACCGTGCCCGAAAGACTGTAAACATTGTCTCAGGGTCGAAGAAAAGGATGTGGTTATTCTCAGGACTACACTTGTGGATGATCATTGGCAGTCCGATAAGGTTCAACAAAACCAGGGAGGGGATGCAGATTTGAAGCCCGTCATCGACTGGAAGAATAACGACCGCAAACCAATGGGGCAGGAAGTCGCCCAATATTCACCGAATGTGAAATCGTACTGGGTCCAATGGAATTCCATCATCTTTATTGACGGACTTCTAAAGCGCGTTCTTGAGACTCCAGAAGTGGGGGGGAAGACCGGAAGCAGTTAATAATCCCCAACAGGATACCAGAAGTGCTACAGGAAATCCATAATGGAACTACTGGAGGGCATCTTGGGGTGACGAGGACGCTTGGAAGACTTAGGGAGCGGTTTTATTGGGTCAATTGTCATCGAGATGTAAAGGAATGGTGCACGAAGTGCGCCGTTTACGTGGCTAGCAATGGACCCCAGAAGCGCCCAAAAGCTCCAATGCGACAGTACAATGTGGGCAGCCCATTTGAGAGAATTGCAATCGACGTGGCGGGTCCATTTCCGGAAATAGAATCTGGAAATAAATACATCGTCGTTGTAATGTACTACTTTAGCAAGTGAGCGAAAGCATACGCCTTACCAAACCAGGAGGCTGCCAGAGTCGCCGATGCCCTTATTAAGGAGTGGATTTGTCGTTTTGGTGTGCCAATGGAGATGCATTCAGACCAAGGCAGGAACTTTGAATCTATATTGTTCCAGAATGTCTGTAAGATTCTTAACATTCGGAAGACGAGGACAACCGCATTACATCCGCAGTCTGATGAAATGTTGGAATGAATGAATCGAACGATGAACCGGTACCTGTCGAAGGTAGTCTCTGATCACCAAAGAGACTGGGACCGCTTCCTCCATCTGCTCCTGTTGGCGTACCGTTCTTCTATCCACGATACAACCGGCCAGACACCCGCTAGCATTGGACGTGAGCTTCGTGTACCTTGTGACCTGAGGTTTCGTTGCCTACCAGGGGAATATATTGCTGGAGAAGATTACGTCAGCAATTTACGTAGAAAAATGAGCGACATTCACAGTTCGTTTAAATATCCAGAATGCCAGTAATAGAATGAAAGAGGCATACGATATCAAAGCGGAGAATGGAGGATTTCAACCTGGAAACCTAGTTTGGTTATACAACCTTTAGCGCCGTCGTGGTTATTCACAGAAGCTGCAGACTTCTTGGGAAGGAAAATACGAAGTCATGGATCGAATAAATGACATCATCTACAGGATCAGGAAACAACCAAGAGGAAAGCCGAAATTGATCCATTTCGACCGATTGGCGCCTTAAGCTGGAAACAATGATCAAATAGACGGTGCTAGAGCAAGGAGAGTTGCCTTTTGAAGACTTCATGTATTTATATTCAAGCGGTAAAAAAGCTCGGTATGGTGTCACTCTAGAATAACAAAAAGATGTGTTCTATTGAGGGATACCCTTTTGTCCAAGGATATCATGAACCTGGCGATACCGATGATTGCTTGTGGACTTGACGGTTTAGACTGAAGAATAATTAGTAGTATGTTGGAAGTTATCTTCAGATTTAGTGGCATACACATCCTTGTCTGTTGCCACAACCCCAAAAGAACAATCGGAAAGAAGACCGTAGACTGCTACTATAGGACGTCATAATGCAAGTTTGGATCCTCATGCAAATATCGCCATGGAGCTGAGGACCATGTCACGCTTCAGACTTTTCGGGAATGTTTTAAGAAGGGGGCAATGTGACGGGTGCCGCTCTGAATCTCGAAATGATGACTCATCACCGAAGAGTCATCGCCGGTGAGTCGGCGCTTAAGCGATCAAGAGCGGTGTGGAGATCGCTTGAATGTTCGGGAAGGTGCTTGCGTGACGTGGGTCACGAACGCACTTAATATATAAGTCAGAGCGAAGCGTCGTAGAGGCAGTCAAGCTTTGGTACTCGAGACGAAATAAATTAAATAAACCTGCAAATAAATAGACTCTTGTACAGTAGTGATATATAAATAATTAGTAGTTAAGTGATCAGTTAGTTTCATAGTTTCCTAGTGTTTTAATCGTTATTAAGTTATAAAATAAATCGTTTAGGTCGTTATTAAACCAGTGCGTATTTTATTCACACTACGAACCGATAAAAACGTTACATTATTTTCGGTCTCAATAGGGAAAATACACTTAAATGTAAAAATTAGTTTTTCTCCCATAGGACCCTATAGGTTTTAACAAAATTTTGTCAAATGCTTTATGGTTGCTCTATAGGGATATTCCTATAATATACATTTTCCCTATTGAGACCGACAGCTAATAACTCAATAAAGTATATATTATATACTTTATTGAGTTATTAGCTGTCGGTCTCAATAGGGAAAATGTAAAAGTTATAGTTTGCTATAAATTTTCTATCGGGCCGTATCCGGAAAAAACTATGGACAAATGCATGATTATTTTTATGGGTCTCTGTGGAGTATTTTAAGCAGGGTGGTGGTTGAAGAGCGACAAAGGAGAGAAATTACTGATGGACGACGTCGAAACGGACGAAGATTCTGATGACCTTGCTGACTTCGAATGGCGGCGTAAACGATTACGTTTTTAGAAGGAACGTCTTGCAAGCCATTATTCCTCGTCATGTGATCGGAAATTGCATTTGCTAATTAAAAAAGAGACACTAAAACCACTAATGAATAATATATTCATTCGTCAAATTACAATCAGCGGTAAAATGTGGCACACTTTCGTTGATTGGATTTTGAAAATCTGCTTACGTGATCATCAAATGAGCTCCGTATTTGTGCTTGCTGTAAACCATTTAAATATGAATATGGCGGCGAATTATATTGAGGACGCAAAATCATTGAAGCTATTGGCTTCTGTATCTGTATTCGTAGTTGTGTTCTACTCCAAGAGAACGGCAACACACTAAACAATATGCACAAACTGGAGTCGCAAGTACGAAACAATTTAAAAGACAATATTAATCGCTGCACGGCTCTCGATTGTTCAGGATTATGATTTGGGCCATCGGATGTTTTGTAATGTTCATTTATTGATTATGTTGGCTACTATACAGTTACTCTTTATTAATATATTACCGAGTCATCTCCCTGCTGCTTGTATTTTGGCTGCACTTACAAAAATGATGGTGCCATAAGAACATCAGTGTTTCTGGCGCTTTACATGGAAAAGTTTGAAATTGTGGACGCACCAACCAAAAGAGTTCATGGATACCAATGAGCGCCTCAATAACATGGTCAAATCGCTAGCAGAATCCAAGTATTCGAATCGCCCCAATAGAATTGCACACAATTTACGACGAAATTGATTTTTTTGTTTTGTTGTGTTTGATTTCAAGCCCCCATTCATTTATTACGCTATGTAATTAACTAATAAAGACAATTATAATATTTTATTTACTTACAAGATATTATTTTTTTCATATTTATTTCCTAAACGGCTAATTATGTCTTTTCTTCTTCTTCTCTTTTTTGGCTTTTCCCTTCCGGGATTTGGCCAGCTGACACCTTTGTCTGTAGCTGGGGAGGGGCGAGTCTAGGCGTTCCTATTGCGGCTCCCTTCTATTGGAAAAACTCTGTGTTGATATTTATTAATTTTACCAATATTCCTCAATTTTGTAATTTTGTCCCCTTTTCTTCTTTTTCTTATTTTTTTTTATTTTACATTTAAAAAAATCATTTCGATAGGTACTTGTTATTTTTCATTTTTTTTTTCCTTATTTTTTTTTCTTTTTTCTTTTTTTATAAATTGTTTTATATTTTATATACGACTTCCGCTGCTAACTATTTCGCGATTTTATTTCGGTTGATAAAACTAGAATTTAATCGGTAATTGTTTTATTCGTCTTTTGTAAGACGGTGGCCATGTTGAAGGGCCTTTCAATTCCCGCTTTGTGCAGTTGCAAGTACAGATCTGAGTTTCCCCCCGCGTTAATTGGACATCCCAGAAATATGTGGTCTAGGTCCCCATATTCCCCACATTCGCAAAAAGGGTCATCTCTTACCCCCACCCTGAATAGGTGAGAGAATGATTGGCAATGCCCGGTTCGCATTCTTATAATGGTTGTTATATGTCTACGATTAGTAAAATTAGGTTTTTTAAAGATTGGTACCTCTGGGAACCCAGCTTGTACCTTTTCGTAAAATTTACCAGGGACTAGGAGTAGTATTTAAACTCATTTTTAGTTTCGATCCCTGAGCGAGTTAAATTCGGTTAAACCAGTTTGAATCAATCGGTGATGCAAACAGTCCAGACGGCATGCCGCGGCAGCGAGATTTAATCTGAGCGATATTTAAACGCCTTAGAATAATTTCGATCTGCTCACGAGTTATATTCTTCGATGTATAGAAAGTTTTGATACTTTAGTGATTAAATCATACCAGATGATATTGGGATTAAATCCCAACGAGATCGGTAAGGATTTAATCTTTTTAAGAGTTTTAACTTAAAACTTTTAAGTTTACGCTTGGGCTTGGTTTTGGTACAAAATAGTTTTACTTTTTTAATTAGACTAATTATTAGAGAACATTAATTTAAAAATTTAAAGTAAAAAAAATTTAACAAAGAAATTTTAAAATTAACAATATAATATAATTTTTTTTCAAGCGGCCATGATATACAACCTTATATGCATGTATAGAGATAGTTAAAGTGCGTCTTTTTCATTAGCGGCAGACAAAAAACTCAAAAAAGCCTAGGGATAGAAGTAAATCCATAGGTGACTCAATAGACGTCAAATAATAAAATTAATTTAGAATTTCATACAAAGCAATCACGATGTATTAATTATATTAATTATAATCGCACGGAATATTAAGTGATTATTTATTAAATTTTAATTGAACGAAATAAAGAACAACTAGTTAATTAGTATAATATTATGATGATAGACGAGTCGCCAATGTCGGAACTCCAAACAAATGTCAGTACGTCAAAATTAATTCAAGCGCAGCATTTTGACAGAGCAGTGTTCATTTTTAGTTTAGGATATTTATCGGCATTGTAAGTAAGGGTTGTACGTTTTTTTTTAGTTTTTATCAATAATTTCTAATGCTTTTAGCCAAAATTTTATACCAGATGAGTTATGAGTAAATAAAATAATTCTATTGCTTATCCTATTTATATTACGCCCTTAAAAAAAAAATTGTATATGTTATTTGGAGTTGAAGCTCTTTTTGTGCTTCGTACAGTTGCCTGCCTCAGCCACGCTTCGTCCGTCAATTTTTGTACTCACCACAAAAAGAGTCACTTCTACTCCTTATGACATAATCTACTATTTTTTTCAAGCGGCCATGATATACAACCTTATATGCCTGTATAGAGATAGTTGAAGTGCGTCTTTTTCATTAGCGGCAGACAAAAAACTCAAAAAAGCCTAGGGATAGAAGTAAATCCATAGGTGTTTCAATAGACGTCAAATAATAAAATTAATTTAGCATTTCATACAAAGCAATCACGTTGTATTAATTATATTAATTATAATCGCACGGAATATTTAGTGATTATTTATTAAATTTTAATTAAACGAAATAAAGAACAACTAGTTTATTAGTATAATATTATGATGATAGACGAGTTGCCAATGTCGGAACTCCAAACAAATGTCAGTACGTCAAAATTAATTCAAGCGCAGCATTTTGACAGAGCAGGGTTTATTTTTAGTTTAGGATATTTATCGGCATTGTAAGTAAGGGTTATAAGTTTTTTTTAGTTTTTATCAATAATTTCTAATGCTTTTAGCCAAAATTTTATACCACATGAGTTAAGAGTAAATAAAATAATTCCATTGCTTATCCTATTTATATTAGGCCCTTGAAAAAAAAATTGTATATGTTATTTGGAGTAGAAGCTCTTTTTGTGCTTCGTACAGTTGCCTGCCTCAGCTACGCTTCGGCCGTCAATCTCTGTACTCACCACAAAAAGAGTCGCTTCTACTCCTTATGACATAATCTACTATTTTTTACTAAAAAGATATTAATAATTGGTAATTAATAATTACTTATTATTAATAATTATTGATTAATATTAACTTTTTAGAAAAACATTTTTATAGATTGTTCGATATTTTTATATTGTTAATTAATAAACATGGCAAGATGGGTATCTATAAAAAGGTCTTAAAATTTTCAATTTAAAAAAAATTATATTGCAAAATTAATCTGACAACATTGGTAATTACAAAAATGTCTTAATAATAATAATTTAAAAAATATTATTAATCCTCCCCCTAATTTTTAAAATTTTTACGTTGCAAAATTAACATTTCAAGATGGGTATCTATAAAAAGGTCTTGATAATTGCAATTAAAAAAATATATTAATTACCCCCTCCCTCCCCCTAATTTTAATAAATTTTATATTTATAAATTAACATAACAAGATGGGTAGCTATAAAAAGGTCTTGATAATTGCAATTAAAAAAAATATATTAATTACCCGCTCCCTCCCCTAATTTTAATAAATTTCATATAGCAATTAAAAAAAAATTATATTATTTACCCCCTCTCTTCCCCCCAGTTTATTAGGTTTCTATATTTCAAAATTAACATGTCAAGATGAATATCTATAAAGAGGTCTCACAATTTTCAATTAAAAAAAATAAATAACCCCCTGCCTGTCCCCCTATTAAAAAAATGTATATTGCAAAATTAACCTGGCCACATTCGTAATTAAAAAAGGTCTTAATAATTACAATTTAAAAAATATTATTAATTACCCCCTCCCTCCCCCTAAGTCTTAAAAATTTTGTATTGCAAAATTATCATGGCAAGATGGGTATCTATAAAAAGGTGTTGATAATTTGCAATTTAATAATGTAATAAATTAGGGGGCAGAAGGGGGTAATTAATATAATTTTTTAAATTGTAATTTTTAAGACCTCTTTATATGTAGGTACCCATCAGGCCATGTTAACTTTGCAATATAGAAATATAATAAATTAGGGGGCAGAAGGGGGGTAGTTAATATAATTTTTTTTAATTGTAATTTTTAACAACATTTTATAGATACCCATCTTGCCACGTCAATTCTTCAATAAAAAAGTTTAATAAATAAGGGGGGAAGGAGGGGTTAATTATTAAAATTAAAAAAAATGTAAATATTAACACCTTTTTATAGATACCCATCATACCATGTTAATTTTGCAATTTAATAATGTAATAAATTAGGGGGCAGAAGGGGGGTAATTAATATAATTTTTTAAATTGTAATTTTTAAGACCTTTTTATAGATACCCATCATGCCATGTCAACATTGGAAAATAAAAATGTAATAACTTAGGGTGCAGAAGGGGGGGGGGAGTTCTTATAAATTTTTTAATTGTAATTTTTAACACCATTTCATAGATACCCATCTTGCCACGTTAATTCTTCAGAATAAAAGTTTAATAAATAAGGGGGGAAGGAGGGGGTAATTAATATAATTTTTTAAATTGTAATTATTAAGACCTTTTTATAGATACCCATCATGCTATGTTAACTTTGCAATATAAAAATGTAATAAATTAGGGGATAGAAGGGGGGTTATTAATATATTTTTTTAAATTGTAATTTTTAACACCATTTCATAGATACCCATCTTGCCACGTTAATTCTTCAGAAAAAAAGTTTAATAAATTATCGGGGATGAAGGGGGTATTTAATATTATTTTTTAAATTGGAATTATTAAGACCTTTTTATAGATAACCATCTTGCAAGGTTTATTTGCAATAATAAAATTAATAAATAGGGTGGCAATTATTTTGTTTTTAAATTGTTATTATTAAATCATTTTAATGATACCATCTACTTATGTTAGTTTTGTAATGAATGTTACCATAATATTAATATAGTTTAACCATAGAGAAATGCAATGTATAATGTAACATTTTTATCAAATTTGATAATAGTTATTTATGTATTAAGGGCATAATAAGGTTTTTATGGTCCGAGGCGCTATTTCGAGCCCGAACGCGTTAGCGCGAGGGCTAGAAAAGCGTCGTAGGACCATAAAAACCAGTTATGCCAGCAATGCATACAAAACTTTATGCACGATTATTATATTAATATTTTTAATATATTAATGTTTTTAAAGACGTTTACGTCAAAGAATTTTTGTTATAATAATTATTATTATTGTCATATTATAATGTCAACTGACATCAGTCAGTTTTAAAGTTTAAAGATGAATGAAATTGAGGAAGCAGCTGAAAAGGCGAAAAATTGCGGCCTGCTGCCGGAAAAATCAAAATGGTTATTATTTAGAATATAAATCTTTTAGGTATTTAATCTTTAAAAGAGTAGAAGTGTTTTGATACTTTTGGGGTTGAATCCTTAATGTATCGAATCACTACGAGAGCGGTATAATTTAACTCATCTGGAGAGTAATACTTCGCAGATCGAAATAGGTTTCGATCGCGAGTGAGTTGAGAGCTATTCAAAATCAGTGATTTAATCCTAGTTCCTAAAATTTACCCTTTGACTTAGATATTTCTCTCCATTCAATTTCCCATTTTTGTTTAATATCCCGTTTAATGACGAGAAGTTAATTAACCCAGGGAACACCCACTGTTGCCACGTTTCTCCGCGTCATCATCACCCAAACTCAACAACACAACCCAACCGACCCCGCCCCATTGGGCCCCCCCGCCCCATTGAGCAAAAAACCCAACTAAAATGGGCAAATTTATGTTACGATAAAATAAATGAAATAAAAGGAGTTCGACAACTTCTAGTAGATTTTATGTTACGATAAAACTAAAACAAACCAACCAACCCAACCCAACCGAACACTGTTTAACAAAGAAACAACAAATTTATGAAATAAAAAAAGTTCGACAGCTTCTTAGTATCGAACCCGGGACCTCTCGCATGCCAAGCGACCGCAAAAAAAATCAAAATCAATATATTTCTCAATTAAATAATTACAGATCATAAAAAGGGTAAATAATAAAGGCCGCAATGTGGTGATGTAGTTGGCTGTAAAGAGGCGCGTGGAAGTGTGGTTCCACCTCTTGAGCCTCCCTGCGGTGAAGATGCGTGGTACGGGTGATAGCAGCGCAGTCTTCCGACGGTCTTTGTCCCTTGTACTAAGCCCTTTTTATTAGCATGGAGTTTGTCTGGCCTTTTCTCGCAGAGCGACCGCCCTACCATCTGAGCATAGATAATAATAATAATAATGACATTTCGTATAAGAAATTAGGTTAAAAATTTGTTTACGTTTAATAGTTTTGTTTGACAGATGACGCGGAGAAACGTGGCAACAGTGGGTGTTCCCTGGGTTAATTAGCTTCTCGTCGTTTAATAATGGGTAGGAATTCATATGTCCCCATTTTAGTATCTACTGGGTTGTTAAGGGTAGACCCTAGTTTGGCATATTGATCCACGATCTCATTACCCTTAATTCCATTGTGCCCTGGGATCCAGGCCAACCTGAACCCAGCCTTATCGAACAATAACTTTTTGGTAGTTAAGCTGAAGGCGTCGCATTTAGCGTTATAGTTATAGTCAGGGCCGCATCAAGTGTTTTTGCCGCCGGGTGCAATTAAAAGCTTGCCGCCCCTTAAAGGAAAAAAAATCTTAAAGGCCCTATTTTAACTTAATAAAATTATTATGTATGTATTAGTAGTTTTTCGGGATCTGCTCCGTGTTGTCGGTTTTTGGTTCTTAGAAGAACTGTATGTCTGACGACGTTTTGGTACAATCTCATGTAACATCTTCAGGTCTTATCTGCTGGGCTGCTGTTGCTGCTCTGCTGCGAGTTAGGCGTGTAACGTGTAACATTACAAAATAATTTACTAGAACTACCCCTAAAAGCTAGGTTTTGCTTAGCTAAAAATTTAACAACCGATATAATTCTTTCTAAAACAGAACACCATCTTTTCTGTTTACTGTTAATTAGTTTTTCCTGTAAATAATCTATTGTTATAAATGTTGCCAATCTCGAAATCCATCTAGCCCCAAAGAACTACATAGATGCATTTCCAAATAACTTACATGGGAAACAAAACACAGAGTATATTTTTTAGAATATCCAAGTGCGTTGAACGGATTCACCATTTGGTAAACATTTAAATATTTATTTCAATAACTTCTAGTGCTATCGTCTTTGGGATAAGTTGTTTTCTTATTTACCCTTTTCTACTAGCATTAACCTTATTTTGTCAGATAAAGGTGTAGAATCAATTACAATATTAAAAAGTTTACCGTCACTTTCTGTACAAATATTTTCTAAAATGCCGCCCTTCGATAGTTGCCGCCCGGGCGCAGTGCACCCTTTGCACCCTGGGTTGGCTCGGCCCTGGTTATAGTTTGTAAGTTTGTAGATTTTTATTTTATTTATTTATTTATTTAGTACATACAGAGAAAATCCAAGTAGTACAAAAAAAGATACAGTAAGAATACTTATATCAAAACAAAAAGAGAAGAAAAAATATATAATACACAAACATATAATTAACTATTATTAATAAGGTACTTTTTAAAAGAAAACAAGCTTACATTAAAAATATCGATATTACAGGAATTCAGATTACGTGCCAATCTGGGCACACAACTGAATTGCCTGTAATTAGTTCTACACAATGGAATATGTATTAATGCACTATTTCGAGTATTGATGGAGGTACACGTAAAGAAAATAGTTTGAGTATTTTAGAACAGTTAATCAAATTATTAAATATCTTAAACATACAAATTTTATCAAAGTTTAAATATGCTCAAAGAAAACTCTAACCTCTCGGTAGGCCTCCACCAGGCACAAAGTTTTGCTGAAGTGAGGATTGTTATCTAATAGGCGACTTATTCTATCCAGGATATCGAACAGTGGGTGAGACGCGTAGCCAGCCAATTTAAAAGTGAATTTAGACGCTAGCCACCTTCTGCGATATAACAAATGCAACTACGAACACTAAGCCAGAAGCGCGTTTGTGGGGGTCGACCTCATACATCCAGTGATAATTCTCAATGCTTGGTATTGAGCCTTATCAAGTTTGCATAGTTGTGCTTTATTAGTGTTAGATATTAAAATGCTACCAAAATCCAGATGGGATTTGGCAAAGGCTCGGAGAAGGTTGCAGCCACTTTGAGCTTTATTTAATGTCTGATTAATATGGTGGTTCCATTTAAGAAGACTATCAAAAATTACTCCCAGGTACCTTACTTTATTTTTTAGCATAATATTTTTGTTATTTATCTTAATTGTCGGGGGTGTGGTTCTTTTGGGTCCCTTTGAAAACCAAATAGCCTCGCATTTTTCAGTCGATAATGTTAGTTTGTGTCTGGTAAGCCACTTATGTATATTGTCCAGTACCCTATTTATCTTTTCTGTCATAATGTTGATATCACTTTCCCTAACAGAAACCAAGAGGTCATCTGCAAAAGCTAGGAGTCGTGACATCCCCTTCCACGCAATCAAAAATGGATTTTAAATAAAAGAAGAGGGCTCAAGGGTGATTCTTGTCCCAGACCATAGTTGATACGTTCCCTACCATTGATATTTCCCTGTTTATCCCTTACTGAAATAATCCTATTGGTTATGATGTTGTATATTAGGTTGCAGTAATGTAATGGAATTTTTAGTTCCTTGCAGTAATTGTACAGAATTGACGGATCGACATTATCATACGCGGCCTTGATGTCCAGCAGGACCGCTAGGAATGATTGGTTCTTAGCGAATGCCAAGTGGACTTGAGCGGTAAGAAAGGCCGTATTATTGAGTGTTCCCACGTTTTTCCTGAAACCGGTTTGAAAAGGGCTAACAGTTTTTTTGTTTTCTAGAAACCATTCTATTTTTATTTTAATAAGACCTTCCAGGAGCCTTAGAGGTACTGGAGTAAGGGTTATGGGTCTGTAGTTTTTATAATTGTTAGCTGTTTTATTGCGTTTGAGTATAGGCAATACCACGAGATCCAGCCATCTATCTGGGACTTTTTGTTTAGATATACAGTCATTAAATATGTTAACCAGGTTTGATAAACGCGTTTCTGGAAGGTTTTTGATCATGGAGAACGAGATCTCATCTCTGCAGGGCGCTGTGTCTTTCTTTTTGTTATGGAGGATTATTTTTAGTTCATTAATAGTAACCCTAGTAGGATTTTCATTTGTTAGAGTTATTTTAAAGTGTGGGTTCAGATTAATGCGGGCTATATTAGACAAAATCCGGAGCGCCATAGCAGTATCATGGATTGCATTATTCATAGATATGGTTGTATTGGAAAACTTTTTAATAACATTCCAAACATAGGACGTGTTTGTTTCTCTGTTGAGGGAGGCACAGAAGTTTTTAAAACTATTTCTTTTAATTTTATTTAAATCCCGTTTGGGTTTTGCAATTATTTTTTTAGCTTCAATGAAGTTTACTAGATTGTTGTATGAATTTTTTTATGGTGTTTTTTCTGGTCTGAATCAAACGTGTACAATCCTAATCCCAACATGGCAACCCTGGTTTCCTATTATTACTGTTTTTTTGGGATATGAATGTCCGCGGCAGTTTGGATGATGCTCTCCATATATATATATATATTACATATGGTATGTCTGAGTCCTGGATTTTGTCAAATTCCTTTTGAGTGGTATTTTTGTAGCTGTCCGAGTCTGCTTTTTTTAAGTTTCTGGTTAATTTATTAGTAGGGTTGCTAAATGATTGGTTGTTTGTGGAGTATGTCAGGATGGTGGGAAAGTGGTCGCTTGACCCGCTGTCTAAATTTTTTTCCATGGCGCATAGGGACTCTCGGCTGCTGATATTAAAGATAGGTCTATGGGAGTCGGGTTGTTCCCCGGTTTTGTTAGTCTAGTTGTGGAACCGTCGTTCATGACTACCAGATAATTATCGTTAATAAATTCAGATACTACTATGAGCATTAAAATCTCTTAAAATAAACATGGCTCCCTCCAGCTTATTAGTGAGACTGTTGAGGAAATCTCTGGTCAATTTATGTGTAGGGTTAATGTTTAGAAAATTCAGATTATGTATTTTTATTGATATACAACTTACTTTTTCTTGGTTAGTTTCTGGGAGTATTTTGATCACTGTGAAATCTAGATTTTTTTTTATTAATGTGCTTATGCCAGCATACCCGGCTTGCCGGTCATTTCTGATCATTTCATATCCAGGGATATGAACTTTTTGATATGGGAGGAGCCATGTTTCATTTAGAAGAATGATATTAGGATTATATTCTTTAATTAGTAAGATTAGATTGGACCTATTGGAGTTGAAGCTTTTTATATTCCATTGCAGGGTTATAAGATTATGAGCCATTATCTTAGTTACTTTCTTGAGTTCGTTATCTGAGTCCAGGTCCATATCTAGGATTGTATCGTTTGATTTGAAATTATTGAGTGCTTTAATAAATTTAGTTTTGTTTTTGTCTGAGAATCTTTGAAAAAGGTTAAAGGAAGTTTCGAATTTGCCAAACTCAGTGGGAAAATTGATCTCCATGTCTTTATTAGACTTGGGATCACCTATGCAGTCGCCATTTGGAGAGTTTTGGCTCGGGTTGGAGCTTGACCCTTGGGTTGAGGTCATAGGGGAGGCAGAGGGTATGTACCTAAAGAGGCACTCCTCATGCGCTTTTTTATCGTATCCCGGTGGTATAGTATGTCTACTTCTTTTGGTAGGGGATATGCTATGGGAGTATTGTCTTTTTGGGCCTCTATTTTCATTGTTTACGATTTGTCTCCGGGAGATTTTTACTAAGTTATCTTAATTTTTTTTTAGTGTGTTGGGGAAGTCATTTGGTTGAGGGTGGGGTTTGGATAGTGCCTGATGGGCTTCAAAGTATGAAGTTTTACTGTATTCGGGGCACAATTTGTTGGTGGCCTTATAATTTCCATCACAATGGAGGCATTTGGTCACACAATTGTCACTTTCAAGGCATATGTCCTTATTTCTGGCATTTTTCCTTCCCTCTACATTTTTTTTTAGATGCCCATAAAGAAACATTGAGTCACTGGTGCTATGTACACTGTAACTCTTACTGGGAAATTGTATATGTATAAATTTCTTGGCATTGTAGTGCCTTTAAAAGTCAAAAGTAAGGTACCTGTGGGTTTAAAAGATATGACTGGCTTTGTCTTACCTACTCGTCAGTGGTTTCTGTTATTATTTTTCTGTTAAGTCGCCTAGCGTCCACGATCCTCACCTCGGGGCTGGCATTTTCAATAATTTCATCCACCGAGAGTCCACCCAGATAACAATTATGACATCATTTAAGACATCAACGTGAAATCATTTCTGATTTATTCAGTGATGTCACTGAGGTACGCATATGTGTTCCCCTTTTGATGAGCAACATGATATTCTTAATGAGTCACACGATGAATTCATTGTGACATCAACGTGAAATCATTGCTGATTCATTCAGTGATGTCACTGTGGCACGCATAAGTGTTGCACTTTTGATGAGCATCGTGAGATCCTTAATGTGAATGCAAAAATATAACCTAATTTTTTAAGCGTACCAAATATAACAAATCAAATTAAATCAAATACAAAATAATATTTAAAATCTTACTTACCCCAGTATAACAAAAACCAAAACACTTAAAATAATACTAATGCACATTCTGTATTGCAGAATAATCTCAAATTTCTTTAAAAAAAACCATTACATATCACGGCACTACCAGAGATAAAAAAGGGCACTACCTCTTGTAATATGTATTATCTCTATAAAGTAGGGCACCACAATGATATTTTTACCAACTTGCCCATATCGAGGATTTATTCCGAATATTGCCGAACCGTTAAACTTTAGCTGCTAAAGCATTATAATTATGGCGATAAATTTAAATATGTAGTGCCACTATAGTAGTGGTTATGTACAAAAGTACTTGATTACATCAAATGTACTCGAGTACAAAAAATGTACTCGAGTACAACCAATGTACTCGTGTCCGTTTTTACATTTTTATATAAGTAAATAAGTACAAGTACAAGAACTTTTTTTGAAATGTACTCTGGACTAAGTACCGAGTGCATACTTAAAGTACAAAATTTGAGTACAAGTACTCGTGTACCGCACAGCTCTGATACCATGGCAACACTGTTATGCACTTATAGTTCAGAGAAAAACCTTATGGTTATAAATTTAAATTATGGCACTATCACATCAAATGCATTTCTGTGAAATCACCTGGACCTCACCTGGAGCTCATCCAAATCATTGCTAAGCTCATCCTGAGTTAACTAGTTCTTGATGAGATCATTTGTGAAATTAATTTCACAAATGATCTCATCAAGAACTCAGGATGAGCTCAGCAATGATTCAGCTAATGAGCTCCAGGTGATTTCACAGAAATGCATTTGATGTCATAGTGAGTTCACTGTGAGCTCACGCGATGATTATCACTGAGAGATTTTTTAATGAGTCATAAATGTTATCTGGGCAGGATCCACATTTCTGACTATGCCCCTGCATGAGATTGAGTTGATCGAGATGGAGATTTTGTAACCTTTCTCCTTCAGTTCCTTGTTATCTAAAAAATTATTAGCATCTTTGTAGTTTGAGAATTCTACGGCCGTTTTATTTTTACCCTTATTTTTAAGTTTAGAAAAATTTACAATGTTATTTTTGTGAAGCATTTTAGCCATGGAAATATGGGCGTAGGTATCTTCCCACATTCCTGTTTTTTCAGATCCCTCTAATATTACCGGGAAAGGTCCATTGTCAAGAAAAGTAAAATTATTTTTAACCTTAACCTTATCTTTGCTCAAATAATTAGCAGCGTCTATGTTAATATTATCACCGTTAGATTTGGCTGGGCTCGTGGTTGATGGATCCGTAATCGTCGGATCCCCGCCCTTTAACCCATGTGTCTCGTAACTTACGGTTGCCACCTTTTTTTTTGCAGTTAAAGTACATTGGTTATTATAGGTAAGAAAAAAAAAGTACAAAGTATCAAAATAAAGTAATTTTTTTTTTTTAATTTAAAAAAATATTTTTTATTGCTTTTTGTGGTTTGTATCAAATTAGTATCTCTACTAAACAATTGCACAGCATCTTTACAGTCTATATTTAAATTAAAGTAAATAAGTAATTCATTTTTTATCAAATTCAGAGACGCTTTGTTTTTATCGTCTCGCCATTTGCTATTCATCACAGAAAAAACTCTTTCTGTGAATTCTGACGTGGCGGGAATAGACAATAAAAATGAAATTACTTTATACAAGTTTAACAAATTATCATCAATCTTATTAAATACTTGCTGCCATTTTTGTGCAAAACCCTTAGAAGTACATATACGATTATGAAGTTGGTTTAATAAAGCGATTTCTCCATAAAGATCATCCATGTCTACATTAAGTTTTTGCAGATTTAAATTTTCAATTATGTTAACAATATTATCAAATTCTATATTGATCTTTAAATTTATGTTACCAAGTGTAAATAACCAGTTTGTGTTATTAAAATCAAACAATTTATTCAGGTACTCTAGGGCTTCGTCAATAAATAATAAAAAATTCCTGTGAATTTTCCTAGTCAGTTCCGGTGAAGATAACAGTTTAATTTTTTTGCCTGTTTCAAAGCCAAAAAAGAGATCTTGTTTTCTTTGTGTTAATCCATCACTAAGACTAACCATAATCCCATAAATATCTAAAATTGTTACGCAGTTGCCTTCTAGACATTTAACAGCTTTATTAAATAAAGTTAATAAGTGACTACAAAAATGCAAATAAATTTCAATCATATCATTCTCAGTTTCATTGAGCATCAATAAATTTTGTAAAACCATTGGAAAGTGGTCTAAACTAAAACTAAAAGTAGCTTCTAATAGGGGACCAATTAAATAATAATGTATCAATTCATAAAAGTCTCCATCTACTGATGCAACACATTTTTTCAGCTCCTCTCTTCTTACAGCAGAATGTGAAAAATGAGCATAAATTTTTAAAATCACATTTTCTATGTCATGTGATAAAAAGCCCATGGCATGTCTTACGCAATTATGCACTATATGTGCATGACAATTGCCTTTAATTAAATCTGGTACCAAATTTTTTATATTTGTGAATAAAGAATGATTGACACCAAAATTAGCATTTGTATTATCAGCACTTGACCCAGATACATTATAAAAAGATAATTTGTATTGCTCTAATGACTTTTAAATTGCTTCAAACATACCATCAGCAGATTCGTTACTATTTTCATAAAAATCTAACAACTTGTTTTCAATGCAATTTTTGGCCGTAAAATATTGTATCACTAATGAAAACAGTTTTATATTTTTTTTGTTAGAAGCATCTGTTTGTAAGCAGTAAAACAAATTATCTGTATTAAAAGCATCCATTACATTTTGTAAAGAATATGGGCCCAACACCTCTGTAACTAGTGCTTCCATTTTTGTTCTAGCTAGACGAATTGCTGTAGCTGCAGCTGAATTGACATAAATAATTTTATTTAATTTTATAGTACAATCCATGCTATTGTAGGATAAATTATGTTTTACAGTGTGATATGTTAGGGCTAACTCAGATGCAACAACATTTCACTGCATCGATACGATGTGGAAGCAGAAGAAGAGTCAAGGAATTTCTCAAGTAGTCTCCTCATTTCTAATGTTGATTTGTGTTGTTTTGTTTGCAGGTGTTGTTTTACCTGAAAATAATAAGAATAATCCCGTCACCTTACCCATCACCTCCAGTCATCATAAAATAATTATACTTTCAAAGTTATTGGGAAAAAACTGCATATTTATTTTAAATAAAATCAAATCATTTTATAGCATAGTATAGTTTAGTTTTAATATTTAATGCAACCATACCAATACACACACACGTGCACACACAGAAAAAAGAAAATTTTTCTTCTTACTTGTCCTATTCCTGCTGAAGCAATTGTAAATGTAACTGCACACAATTTGTATTTTCCATTATATTCGTTTTGTGGATCATTAATTAACCAATCACCATGTTCGATTTTCCACTGACTTTTATACTTCTGCAATCGTTTTTTTTTTCTGTTTTGTCGTATCATTTTTTTTAACATTTTTTTGGTGTAACATATTCACTATCTGATCCGTTTCACTATCGAAATTACGTTTTGTAGGTGTATGTGGACATTGTGGAGTATTCTTGTCCATGATTTACTAATAGTATAGTAAATTACTATACCTAGCATAAATCTATAAAACTATAAATCGTATTCTTATTGCACTTACACCGCTTCGCACAAATTAAACAAGATATTGTGTCTTCTTCTTCTTCTTTCAACTAGGGCGGATTTATGGCTTAACCACCGCCCTTATGGTCCTGGACAAACGTCCTTATTAACCGGATTAACACAATGCAGGGCTAGATGCTCCCGTGTACGAGTTTTGGTTCGTCCCGCGCATGACGTCACTTGATGAGTAGTTGCCGTGAGAATACACGAATAATAGTAATATTATCAAAGAAAACAGAGAAATATCTGGACATATAGTGCGTTTTTATTAAACTTAATATTAAAGAAAGTGTTATAATATGGATAGTAGATGCTTTCAGTCCTTGATAACATTTAGGGCTGTATACTATAGTTTAAGCGTTGGTGTTTTAAATTAAACTTATAGTCACTGTCCAGAAAATGTTTATAGGAAACAGAAGCGGTCTTAACGTTAATATTGTCTATTATTTTTGTGGCATTTAAACACTGTTTCCACAAATCAAACTTTTTCGGGAATCGATTAAATTTAATGTTTTTATTTAAAGGGTTTTTCTTGGACTGGTTGTCCGAATTGCATCCAAATATGCCACACCGCATTTTAATAAATGCAAATGGCACTACACAATCTAAAACACAAACAAAACAAGTTAACGCAACACAAAAACAATAATAAACAAACCGAACAGGTTAACACAACGCAATAACAATAATTTGAACGCTGAAAAGTAATTCGAACCTTACCGAACACAAAAACGACAAGTTAAACAAAAAATAGAGCAAGTTAACATCCAAAAGCATCGCAAAAACAAGAATTTTAGCAGCAGATAATTAAAAAGCACGTTAATGATTTAAAAACACTCAAGTGACGTATTTAAGCCCCGCCCAACATGCGCACCATCCTATCTTAAGGTGTATGTATCTTGACACAATGCTTCTGTGGTGCTGGCGAGTGGCGACATCGATAAATTTCGTTAAACGAAAAAATACTTACGACTAATCTTTTCAAAATCCCAAAGAAATCAAATCAGGCGAAATAAAGTATTTTTGTGTACTTTATTGTTCTCATAAATTATAGAGTACAA
Organism: Brassicogethes aeneus; assembly: GCA_921294245.1. Lineage (NCBI taxonomy): Eukaryota > Metazoa > Arthropoda > Insecta > Coleoptera > Nitidulidae > Brassicogethes > Brassicogethes aeneus. Next base: position 50,238,671 of record OV121132.1, on the reverse strand, counting down.
TTACCTAAAATAACGTATAATAGTTTATTATAAAGTAAGGGTGGCAACCCTACTCGTAAGCCATATTTGGTATTGAGCGGAATATCTCGTCAATATAATATCGATTGCTTAATAAAAAACGTTTGAAAGTACGTACCAGATCTCTACTTTGCAATATACACCGAGCAGAAGTTATATTTTGTTGGTATTGATAGGATTTAGCTATACCTTCTAACAAAAGACATATAATTCTATAGAACGGTTGGGATAGCTTGTTACTGGTAGCGCCAGCACGCACAGCATTTCATGCCGCCCCAGAGTGTTAGATCACCTATTATAATTTTGTTAATGACAATAAATAATGTAAAATTTACTTATTTAGGTCAAATATTGTTTAAAAACCATTTGCGATTATCTATCAAAGATTTAAACAATTAATTTTTACATCATCCATGCCTGTGTTATAGAACTCCTATTTCGGGTAATTAAATTACCCGCGGCACGGCACTGCACTCCGGCAAAATTGCAGCAACGGAACAAATGCTGCTACGCTTTAATTGGTTGTCGATGGGTTACTTTTAATTCTTCTTCTTCCTTGGTGGCCAATAGCCCTAATGGTCTCGGTATCAATGTACCATTTTGTCAGTTTTTACAAATAACAAAATACCTCGCTAAAAGGTCAAAGCTTGCAATATAGTCCAAAATTACAGGTATATATAGTATATATATATATATATATATATATATTATATACCTTTATTTTTGGACAATATCGCAAGCTTTGACCTTTTAGCGAGGTATTTTGTATATTTCTATACCCGGAATCCAATTTTGTCCCTACTAGGTCGAAAAGTCATCTATATTTCATACTTTTCATTGAGCGGTCCGCACATTAGCACCAACAAAACAGAACTGGGGGTTAATTTTCTTCACCTTCTTTTTCCTTGGTGGCCAAAAGCCTTAATGGTCTCGGTTTCAATGTACCATTTTGACCAGCAACAAGTCCATGCGCTTCCCGAAGCTATCCACCCATAGACACGTGAATTTTTCAAATCTTGGATCATCCACTCAATGTATTGTACAAATTACAAAATTCCTCGCTAAAAGGTCAAAGCTTGCTATATTGTCCAAAAATACAGGTATATTTCTATAGCTTGACCCCCATTTTGGCCCTCCCAGGTCTAGAAGTCACTTATATTTCACTACTCTTTCATAGAGCTACCACACACTACGAGCACCAAAATGGAAGTCGGGGTTACTTTTAATTCTTCTTCCTTGGTGGCCAAAAAGCCTCAGTTTTAATGTTATATTGACCAGCAACAATTTTATCGTCCATGCGTTTCACGAAGCCATCCACCCATAGACACGTGAAATTTTCAATCTTGAAACATCCACTAACTTATTTTTACAAATTACAAAATACCTTGCTAAAAGGTCAAAGCTTGCGATATTGTCCAATAATACAGGTATATTTCTAGACCCGGAATCCACATTTGCCTCTACTAGGTCGAAAAGTCTTTTGTATATAAACTTTTGTATAGTTCTTCTTTTTCCTTGGTGGCCAAAAGCCTTAATGGTCTTCAATGTACCATTTTGACCAGCAACAAGTTTTACCGTCCATGCGCTTCACGAAGCCATCCACCCATAGATACGTGAATTTTTCAATCTTGGAACATCCACTAAATCTTTTGAACAAATCACAAAATACTTTGGGTATTGTCCAAAAATACAGGTATATTTCTATGCCCGGAATCCCATTTTGTAGCCCCTAGGTCGAAAAGTCATCTATATTTCATACTTTTCATTGAGCGATCCGCAGACTAGCACCAACAAAATCCAACTTATTCTAGCATACCATTTCCAGATTCTAGTTCAGAAGTACTACTTTTCTTTGACTAAAATCTTGTTTGAAGGAAAGTATTTAAGATTTAAGATAAAATGTTTTTTTATGAAAAATGTCAACAAAGCCTTAAGGCTTAATTAAACCAGGGACCCGCAGAGACCCTTGTCTCTGGGGATTCGGACCCAAACCAACTCTCCCTTGTCTCTGGGGACCGTTTTTGGACAGAAAAACGCACCGGAACCGGTATTTATTTGTGGACCGGAACCGTAACCGAACCCATATTATTTTTAAATGCAAGTCTAGAGACCGAACCCGAACACTTTAAATTTAAAAAGAGTTTTTAGGTTATTTGCGGTTTTTTTCTTAAATTCTTTTTGCAAAAATTAAAAAAAAATATTTTGTTTCGTTAAAAAAATCTATAAATCTGTTTTTGCAAAAAAATATTTGAACACGGTCTATAAATCTATAAATTATACACTCTGACACAAGTATTGTTAGGGGTACCTGCTGTGCTAATAACAATTGTAAATGTTGTATAAATAATTATTGTAAATGTAAATTAAAATTATTTTATTGGAAAAAAAAGATGTCATATGTATACCTATATTATATATATTATATATGTATAATACATATACAATGTATTATATAATACTAGGAAACACTGTAATTAATAAACCCCGACTACAAAATATCCTACCGACTGCGCCATGAAATAAATATGTAATACCAGAGTAGGTAATGTATAAAGAATAATCAATTATATTAACTAACATATTTTTTTCCAAAAGTACTCGTACTCTTTACTCGTGTTTTCACGATTTCTACTCGTAACCGTAACCTCTCTTTACAAATGTACTGTATCGTTTTTAACTGTTCGTAGTGTGAATTAAAACACGCACTGGTTAATTAACGAACTAAACTATTTATTTAATAACTTAACTACACTTAAAACACTATAAAACTAACTAAACACTTAACTACTAACTATTTATATATAACTATTGTTCAAGAGTCTATTTATTTGCACTTATATTTATTTATTTCGCCGCGAGTACCAAATCATAACTGACTGCCGTGTGCTGCTCCGTTTCTTATATATTCAGCGCCAAGGTCTTCTGGAACATTCCAGCGAGCTCCACACTCTCGATTATTCGAGCGCTGAGTCACCGGCGATGACTCACCGGCAATGACTAATCGGCGATGAGTCATCACTCCGATATCCAGGGCGGTACTCGCTACATTGCCCCCGTCTTAAAACATTTTCGTCCCGAAAATGGTCCTCAGCTCCATGGCGATATTTGCATAGAGATCCAAACTTGCATTGTGACGTCCTATAGAAGTAGCAGTCTACGGTCTTCCTTTCGGTTGTTCTTTTAGGGTTGTGGCAACAGACAAGAATGTGTATGCCACTAAATCTGAAGATAACTTCCACCATACTTCTAATTATTCTCCAGTCTAAACCGTCAAGTCCACAAGCAATCTTCGGTATCGCCAGGTTCATGATGTCCTTGGATAAAAGGGCATCCCTCAATTTATTTAAGGCATTCCATACGTCACGGTAGTTTGGCTTCTGATGGGAGAGCTGCTTCGTTACCAGATAGAAGATACTTCTATTGCCTATCTGCTCATTATTCACAATTTCAAGCACCTCTCCAACTTTGGGATTCTGCCTTCGTAGCTCGTCGATCCGTCCAAACAACCGCTATTCCCCTGGACATCCTAAGGTCTTCCGCAACACAGTGAGCCAAGGAGTAATCGGCTGAAACCGTGAACAGATCTTGTTGTTCTTCTCGAGTGACACCAAAGCGAGCTTTTTTACCGCTCGAATATAAATACATGAAGTCTTCAAAAAGCAACTCGTCTTCCGGAGGATTAACTCGTCTTACTCTAGCATGGTTTATTTGGTCATCATTGTTTCCAGCGTAAGGAGCCAATCGGTTAAAATGGATCACTTTCGGCTTTCCTCTTGGTTGTTTTCTGATCCTGTAGATGATGTCATTTATGCGATCCATGACTTCGTATGGTCCTTCCCAAGAAGTCTGCAGCTTCGGTGAATAACCACGACGGCGCTGAGGGTTGTATAACCAAACTAGGTCTCCAGGTTGAAATCCTCCATTTTCCGCCTTGATGTCGTATGCCTCTTTCATTCTATCACTGGCACTCTGGATGTTTAAACGAACTCGGCTGTGAATGTCGCTCATTTTCCTACGTAAATTGTTGACGTAATCTTCTCCAGCAATATCATCCCCTGGTAGGCAACCAAACCTCAGGTCACAAGGTAGACGAAGTTCACGTCCCATAACAATGCTAGCGGGTGTCTGGCCGGTTGTATCGTGGATAGAAGAACGGTACCCCAACAGGAACAGATGAAGAAAGCGGTCCCAGTCTCTTTGGTGATCAGAGACTACCTTGGACAGGTACCGGTTTATCGTTCGATTCATTCGTTCTACCATTCCATCGGACTGCGGATGTAATGCAGTCGTCCTCGTCTTCCGAATGTTAAGAATCTTACAGACATTCTGGAACAATATAGATTCAAAGTTCCTGCCTTGGTCTGAATGCATCTCCATTGGCACACCAAAACGACAAATCCACTCCTTAATAAGGGCATCGGCCACTGTGGCAGCTTCCTGGTTTGGCAAGGCGTACGCTTCCGCCCACTTGCTGAAGTAGTCCATTACAACGATGATGTATTTATTTCCAGATTCTGTTTCCGGAAATGGACCCGCCACGTCGATTGCAATTCTCTCAAATGGGCTGCCCACATTGTACTGTCGCATTGGGGCTTTTGGGCGCTTCTGGGGTCCATTGCTTGCCGCGCAAACGGCGCACTTCTTGCACCATTCCTTCACATCCCGTTGGCTGTTGACCCAATAAAACCGTTCCCTAAGCCTTCCGAGCGTCCTGGTCACCCCAAGATGTCCTCCAGTAGTTCCATCATGGATTTCCTGCAGCACTTCTGGTATCCTGTTTCTGGGGATTATTATCTGCTTCCGGTCTTCCCCCCCTTCTGGCATCTCCAAAACGCGCTTTAGAAGCCCGTCACTTAGGATGATGGAATTCCATTGGGCCCAGTACGATTTCACATTCGGCGAATATTGGGCGACTTCCTGCCACGTTGGTTTACGGTCGTTCTTCTTCCAATCGATGATAAGCTTCAAATCCGGATCCCTTTCCTGGTCTTGTTGAACCTCAGCGGATTGCCAATGATCATCCACGATTGTAGTTCTGCGAACAAACACATCCTTTTCTTCGGCCCTAAGACAATGTTTACAGTCTTCCGGGCAGGGTCTTCTTGACAAGGCGTCAGCATTTCTATGGATGGTCCCAGCCCGATGTTCTGTGTCAAAGTCGAACTCCTGTAGTCTCTCAATCCATCTTGCTACCTGTCCTTCAGGATTCTTAAATTGCAAAAGCCATTTAAGGGCAGCATGATCCGTTCTTAGCAAGAATTTTCTTCCATACAGGTACTTGTAAAAGTGTTCGACTGATTTTACCACTGCTAACAGCTCGCGTCGAGTAACACAGTAATTTCGTTCTGGTTTGGATAAAGTTTTACTAAAGTATCCAATAACTTTCTCTTTTCCCTCTTGAATCTGCGACAAAACAGCTCCCAGTCCAACATTGCTGGCGTCCGTGTCCAAAATAAATTCACCATCCGGAAGAGGATAACTCAGGACTGGTGAGCTGGTCAACGCGTTTTTCAGGTTCTTAAAGGCTTCTTGGCATTCTTCGTCCCATTGAAATCGTCTTTCTCCCTCTGTTAAACGTGTCAAAGGCTTAGCAACCTTTGCGAATCCAGGTACGTACCGCCGGTAGTAGGTGCATAATCCAAGAAAGCTTCTTAAGTCATGTTTGTTTTTCGGTACTGGCCATTCCCGCACCGTCTTCACCTTCTGTTTATCCACTGCAACTCCTTGACTTGAAACGACATGGCCCAGATACTGCACTTCCTTCTGGAACAAGTGACATTTCTTTGGGCTAAGCTTCAGGCCAGAACTTCTTAAGCGATGAAAGACTTCCTTCAGGTTCCTCATATGGTCCTCAAATGATTTCCCAACCACAATGATGTCATCAAGGTACACCAAGCATGTCTTCCAGGATAGTCCCTTCAAAACCATTTCCATGAGCCTTTCAAAAGTTGCAGGGGCATTACATAGTCCAAACGGCATGACAGTAAACTGCCACAGTCCTGCACCCACGGTAAATGCCGTCTTCTCTCTATCTTCTGGTGCCATTTCAACTTGCCAATAACCACTCTTTAAATCCAAAGTTGAAAATATTTGGGATCCAGCCAATGTATCCAGGGTGTCATCTATCCTAGGCAGAGGGTAGCTGTCCTTTTTCGTCACGTTGTTCAGCTGACGAAAATCGACGCAAAATCTAGTTGATCCATCCTTCTTCTTAACTAACACCACTGGGGAAGACCATGGGCTGTTAGATGGTTCGATCACCCCTTCCTTCTCCATTTCTTGCACTATTTTATCAGCTTCCTCTCGCTTAGCAAGAGGTAGCCTTCTTGCTGACTGTCGAATAGGCTGTGAATCACCTGTGTTAATTTTATGCTGGACAATTCTTGTCCTACCCTTCTTTCCTTGTCCATCATCAAAGACGTCCTGATAGTTGTGTATCAGCTCTCTCAGCTTTATTCTCTCATTTGGTTTTAAGTCCTTTGAAGAAGTCGAAAGCAGAGTCGTCAATTCATTGCTAATTTTCTTGGCCGGAACTCCAGACTCACGAATGCTTCTAATAATTGAGGAAACAGAAGAACAGTTACCCAAAACGATTCCTTTTTTCAAGTTCACAGAGTAACCATTAACATTCAATACTCTTACAGGCACTTCTTTTCCGACACGTATTAAAGTCTTCCCTACTACAACTCCTCGACCGACCTCTTTGTCATCAATTCTCGGCTCCAGAAGCATTATACTTCCATCTTCTGATTTACAATCCAAGAAAGCCTTCAATATCATCTCGCTGTTTTCCGGTATCAAAGCATCTTCTGTTAGCATTACACGAATATTCTTTTCTTTAGATCGATGCAACACGACTTCCTCTCCATTTACCCTCAATATTCCTTGCTTAAAGTTCAGTTCAAATCCTATTAAGTTCATAATGTCCATGCCTACAATAACTTCATCTTCAATATCTGCTACTAATGCTCGATGTTTAAATTTCGTGTTTCCTATGACCATCGTGATGTCCACTTCTCCATGAACAGTAGCAGTATCTCCTGTTGCAGTACGTAGTCGCCGATTGGTAGATTTTATCTTCGACTTTTCGACAATATCTGGCCGAATAATTGTCTTCGTTGCACCTGTATCCAGCAGCAGCACATGTAACTTTCCATTAATAAAGCCATCCACAAAAACACTGCTGGACTGATGTAGAAGAGATGCGACACGTTCGATATCCTCTGGGGCATGCTGGTTACAGGTCGACGGTTGCCCCTTTTCCTCGACCCTATCTAGTTTTCCGACTGAGAAGAAGTCGGCTCCACCTGGCTTCTTTTACAACGACTTCGTATATGTCCTAGCTTTCCACATCTCCAACACCGGATTTCCTTCTTATCTGGTAGATTCTCTTTAAGGACTCGTCTGATTGCTTCAATTATACTAGTTTCCTCCTCCTTTTCTTCTTCGACTTTCCTTATTCTAGGCTGGCTCCTGCAGCTCTGCTTTGCCGCCTCGAATTCCAAAGCTCGGGCCAATGCATCAACCAGTTGGCTCGGACGAGCCAACGTCAGAGCCTGTCTTGTTTCGTTGTCTCGAAGTCCATCCAAAAAGGCTTGAACCGCTAATCGTTCCATAACGGTCGTTGGAGTAGCTGGATATGCTAGCCGAACCAAGCGTGCAATATCAGCCTCGAATTCTTGTAGAGTCTCGTTCGATTTCTGGCAGCGATTCTTCAGTTGGGAATGGTAGACATGTTCCAGATGTGTCTGGCCATATCGCAGTTCCAGGTGTTTCACTAAGGCTTCGTAATCCTCTTGTTCGTTTGGAGAAAGTGTCTGCAAGATGTCCGTTGCATCTCCGCGTAAAGCAAGAGTTAATGCTGTAGCCTTCTCCTCTGGTAGCCAGCCATTTGCTTTTGCTGCTGCCTCAAACTGACGGATGTAATTTGTCCAAGAAGATTTTCCATCGAACTGAGGTGGTTTCATCCGTACTCGGCTTCCCTCCGGCACTGCTCCTGGTTCCGTCAGCATCATTGGTAAATTTACAGCTTTCAGTTTACTATTTATTTCTCTAATTTTGACCTCCAATTTCTCGTTCAATTTTTCTTCTCTCGTATCCAATTCCATCCTTACGTTATTTAATTCCATCCTTACATCGTCAACTTTCTGTCCCACTTTCTCTTCTAATTCATTGACATTTTCTAGAATTTTCCCTTCCAAATATTCTTTTAGGTTTTTAGAATTTTCTAGCATTTTCTGTTGAAACTCGTTAGAATTGTCCAAAATTTTCTGTTGTAAATCGTTAGAATTTTCTAGCATTTTCTGTTGCAAATCGTCCTTTAATTCGTTGACATTTTTCAGAATCTTCTGTTGTAAATCGATTTTCAAATCGCTAGAATTTTCCACCATTTTCTGTTGCAAATCATCCTTTAAATCGCTAGAATTTTCTACCATTTTCTGTTGCAAATCATCCTTTAAATCTTTCAGTTCTTTAGAATTTTCTAGCATTTTCTGTTTTAAATCGTTAGAATTCTCCAACATTTTTTTGTTTAAATTTTGCAACATTAACTGCATATCACACGGGCCTTCAAATAAATACGTATCTGGATTTTCACCTTCCTGCTCCAACGCTTCTCGAAGCCGCTGCTGCAACACATTCTTTTTTCCAGTTGTTTCACATTCTCTTTCTTCCAGCTCCCGCTTAAGGTCTGCCACTTTTAAGTCCATTAACGAAACCATTTTCGCGAATTTTCACACTAACCCCACACCTGACACCAATTGTATCGTTTTTAACTGTTCGTAGTGTGAATTAAAACACGCACTGGTTAATTAACGAACTAAACTATTTATTTAATAACTTAACTACACTTAAAACACTATAAAACTAACTAAACACTTAACTACTAACTATTTATATATAACTATTGTTCAAGAGTCTATTTATTTGCACTTATATTTATTTATTTCGCCGCGAGTACCAAATCATAACTGACTGCCGTGTGCTGCTCCGTTTCTTATATATTCAGCGCCAAGGTCTTCTGGAACATTCCAGCGAGCTCCACACTCTCGATTATTCGAGCGCTGAGTCACCGGCGATGACTCACCGGCAATGACTAATCGGCGATGAGTCATCACTCCGATATCCAGGGCGGTACTCGCTACAGTACTAACGAGTAAAGTACTTAAAATTTTACGTATACTTTTTTTAGTACTCGTGCCCAGCTCTGGTGGTAGGTACATTTGTAGTGGGGATTTATTAATTACAGTGTTGCCTAGTATTATGTATACATATGACACCTGCAAGACAAGTAACTAAGCGTTGAAAGGCTGTTTTCTGGTCTCAAATTTATACTTCCCGCAACAAGATCAAACAAAAAAGAAAAAAAATTAGAGGAACAATTATTTGTAAGAACCAACAGAATTTTCGGAGAAAAAGAAGAAAGTTCAGTTTTTTATTTTTGGATAACTTATTTTAAATATGAATTTTCAAGTTTTATAATCACAAGATCAGAATAAAAAGATAAAGCCGATCGAGAATAAAAGTAAAAAAAAAGAGAATGAAGAGCCAAAGTAATCTAATTACATGCCAAAAAAAAATTACAACAAAAAAATTTTTCATTTTATAATTTAAGTAGGTAATTATTTATACATGGTAAATAAATTGGAACCGAAAAAAACCGTATGGACCGAAAAGATTGGTCCGAACGGACAGAAATATTTTTTTTGGAACCGTAACTGAACCCGAACCGAAATTTGTCGTTTCTCTCGGAACCGGAACCGGACAGAAACCGTTATTTCATTTGCGTCCGGGTCCCTGAATTAAACACAATGGGACTGCCATGGCATGCCATGGAGCCTACACAGCCGTCCCCATGGAGCCTACACAAGGAGTCCGAACTTCATGTAAACAAGAATCTTCCTAAGATAAGAGGGCGCTGGTGTTCCGTTTGTACTGAAACAATTGACTAATTTGTACCGAAACGTTAGCAAAAGAGCAGACGTCAGTACGCATCGACAATCAGCGCCGCTGATGGTGAAAAAAAAAGACCTAATTTGTGCAATTTAAAGGACAGGTTTTGTCAATTTCCCCTATAAAGTTCTGGCTCCATGGGGACGGCGTTCGACAGCGTCAAATGACAAACCAAAGTTGAAACAATGCAAATGCATGATAACGTACACATCGTCGTCCTACGGCGTCGGAGTTTCCAGATTGGGCTATTTATAGCCAATTGGGCTATCTCTACGTCTTCTTTGGCTCTCAAAAATTCCAGACGGCTACAGGCTACTACTTTGGGCTACATTTTTAGCAAAGGGGCTATAATTGGGCTACAATTGGTTAAAAGAATATATATAGACCTTTCCCAATTGATCATGTGCAAAATTTTATAGAGAGATTGGTATTAACTTTACGCAACAAAAGAAGAAGAATAAAGTTGTTTAGTATTATTTTTCTTTATTTGACAGTTGTTCGCAATTTGTTTTTGTTTTCGAACGTTATTCAAGTTATTTATCTAGAGCATGAAGCATACACAATGTGAGCTCAATAGGGGGAATTTACAGAACCTGCCTACTAGATCGCACCAATTATGTGTTATTTTTTCACCACTACCGGCGATGATTTCCATTTTTTACTGACGTATGTTTTACCCTTAGTGGGGGAATGACGACCAGCGGGTAATAACGATCATCAAAAGTTTCATAGTAAGGTAATATTTATGTACAAAATTTTAGTAGCGTCACCTAGCCTCTAGTAGCCTAACCTAACCAAACAGTCGGTAACCAGAAATAATACATTGGCTTCAGTTAATTCGTGTTTGTTTAAAGCAGTCCTTGTAATATTTTCAAGTATATAATTAGTTGATAAAGTCTCAAAACATCAAATTTTCCAATTGCTAAATATGTATAAATTAAGTGCATTAATTTACAACTAAACACCGCGTAACATAAATATCAAATATTTGCCGTTGACAATCTAAGCTCAAAATTAAATTTTTTGACACTTCGGGCAATTGCGATCAAACTCGTTGGGAAATGACGTGGTCGTGATTACCCTTAAGGCCTTATGACATTTTGTTCACGTGTGGAAAATGAAGACGAAAATAATGTTGACCAAATAAGACCAAAATCAAAACAATAATGATTTTAACGGGAATTTGAATTATAAAAATAATGATGAATTATGATGTGCCGCCAGAGGAGATTGGAAATGAGCAACCCGGACCTTCAAATAAGCAACCTGGGCATTCAAGTGAGCAACCTCGTCCTTTAAATGAACAACCCAGGCTTTTAAAAAGCAATACACTGCTAAAAAGTTAAAAAATAATAATCCATCTCGCAAACAAACTTTCCAAAGGGAAACCTTTGAAAGAAAATTTTAGGCTTGTTAAAAAAAACAAGGACAGAAATCAAAAACATCTTCAGCAAAAAAAAAACTTTCCAAAGGGAAACCTTCGAAAGAAAATTTTAGGCTTGTTACTATATCCGACTGAATATTCATCAAACTCTGAAAATATCTTTTATGATGATAGTGATGACGACTCTAATTCAGAATCAAACCTGTGCATTATTTGTGAAGAATACGGCAAAGATGAACTTTGGTTTTGATGCACTGTGTGTGGACATTGGGCTCACAAAGAATGCACAGGTCTCGATTCTGCCAAAAACTATATATACAGGGTTGGGCAAAAGTATGGAATAATGGAAATAATTTTTTTCTGGTCAGTTCCTGCAAAAAACGCTAAGACATGTCAAATTTAGTTTTTTCCAAGGACTATTTTAACATTTTTTTTTATTTTTTTACCCCTCCCCCTTTTACAGAATGACGTGATCGAATTTTTTTTTAAAAGGCAACCCCCAATTATTTTTTCAGAAATGGAGAGACCATCAATTTCTGATTTTAAAAATATGCATATTCAGTATGTTTGGACTTAAAAATACTTTTTCAAATAATAATATTTTTCATCGACAAGAATTGGTGTTTGTGTGTAACAAGTTGATACAAATTTGTAGTATTTTAAATTACCGGAGAGTGCCTATAGGCGCTATAATGCTGAAATTGTTTTTAGTCCAACTGAGGCAATGTGAATTTTCAAAACCAAACTTTATTTTGCTACATGACCAATATTTTTATTTATAGAAACAGCATCTATTAGGAAAATAATTTAAACGGTAAATGTTTAGCCCCTTAAATGCTCAAAAAGTCTACCATTATTTTGACTACATAATTGCAATCTCTCTATAAAAAAAATCACAGGGGTTAAGTCAGGTGACCTTGGTGGCCACTCTATCTGTCCTCCACGCCCAATCCACCTTTCCGCAAATACTTCGTCCAAATATTCTCTCACTACTCGTCCAAAATGAGGGGGTGCCCCATCCTATTGAAACCATATAGAGTCATTCCAAATAAAAACACCAAATGGGGTGCGCTGAGTGATTTTTTATTTTGATGATAAATTTGAGGATGATCTTTTAGGTGTCAAATATGAAAATCCGTTGCCGTTTTAATTTTTTGTTGCTTTACTTTTATTTGGCACCCCTTAGAAGTCTGAAATAGTGTCAATTTCTTACTCTCTTATAGTGGGCCAGAACTTTTTTTCTGTGACAAATATTGAAATAATTTTAATTTTGTTATACTGTTCAGTAAGTGTGTTTTCGATATAAATTATTTTTATCCAATTAGTTAATCTCATAAAAGAATGGTAAACCACTAAAGATTCATGATAATTTGCCAATTTTTGTGATTTTTGTCTGGCTCCTGTGCCTATTCTACTGAATTTAGAAGGTTCATTTTTTTCAGGTATAAAGTACTTATACAATAGAAAACGTAACTATTATTTTAAGTTTCTAGACTATCAATTTCTTTATTAAAAAAATTATTGAAAATTGATAATTCTCAAAATTAGCCAATTTTGCCCTCAGAAATCATTATGTTGAGGAAAAAATAAAAATCTGAAACTTTCAGGAAATGTAGTCCCCACCTTCATCTTTTCATTCCAGTTAGTCTTGTTTTGTTATTTTTATTCCTTTAAAAGATATATTAATTTTTTTAATGCCCGTTTAGTAGCGATATTGTTAGTTTTATTTATAATTTAAAATTTAGATGGCTTTTCATGTTTGGTAGAGAAATGTCAGAGCTGTCAAAAATATTTCATAAATTTTATTTGTGTGTATTTAAATTGTGATTTCAAAAAGTTTCAGGAAATATTACATATTATGTTATATACAAAATTTACCAAAGAAATACGCACAAATAATATTTATGAAATATTTTTGACAGTTCTGACACTTCTCCACCAAACAGGAAAGCCATCTAAATTTTAAATTATAAATAAAACTAACAATATCGCTACTAAACGGGCATTAAAAAAATTAATATATCTTTTAAAGGAATAAAAATAACAAAACAAGACTAACTGGACTGAAAAGATGAAGGTGGGGACTACATTTCCTGAAAGTTTCAGATTTTTATTTTTTCCTCAACATAATGATTTCTGAGGGCAAAATTGGCTAATTTTGAGAATTATCAATTTTCAATAATTTTGTTAATAAAGAAATTGATAGTCTAGAAACTTAAAATAATAGTTACGTTTTCTATTGTATAAGTACTTTATACCTGAAAAAAATGAACCTTCTAAATTCAGTAGAATAGGCACAGGAGCCAGACAAAAATCACAAAAATTGGCAAATTATCATGAATCTTTAGTGGTTTACCATTCTTTTATGAGATTAACTAATTGGATAATAATAATTTATATCGAAAACACACTTACTGAACAGTAAAACAAAATTAAAATTATTTCAATATTTGTCACAGAAAAAAAGTTCTGACCCACTATAAGAGAGTAAGAAATTGACACTATTTCAGACTTCTAAGGGGTGCCAAATAAAAGTAAAGCAACAAAAAATTAAAACGGCAACGGATTTTCATATTTGACACCTAAAAGATCATCCTCAAATTTTTTCATTACAATAAAAAATCATGCAGCGCACTTTTAAATTCATTTTTGGTGTTTTCATTTGGATTGACTCTATAGTGTTGTCATTTGGATACAGGGCTTCTATTGCAGGGACAACGTTCAGTTAATAGAGCCAAATATCTCCCCATCGCTAAATTGCCTTCTATGAAGAAAGGTCCGATAATTTCATTTCCAATTATGCATGCCCAGACATTGACTTTTTGAGGTCGTTGGGTGCAAAATTCGATCATCCAGTGAGGGTTTTGCTGGGACCAGTATCCACAGTTATGTCTATTGACAGCTCCGTTTAGCATAAACTTGGCCTCATCAGAAAACAAAATTTTATTTAAAAAGTTTTGATTTTCCTGCCACATGCGCTGCATAACTTTGCAAAATTGTAGCCTCCTATTAAAGTCATTTTCAGTCAATTCTTGTAACAAGTGGACTTTGTAAGGGTGAAATTTTTCTTTTTTTTTTAATTCTACCAACTGACCTTCTTGAAATATTGTGGTTTTGTGCAAGGTCGCTGCTGGATGTTCTTGAAGCATATTCTATTTCTAACAAAACATTCAATGCCAAATTTTAGTTGGTGGCTGTTTTGGGTCGGCCTGATTTTTTTGCGTTTTCACACTTCCGTTTTGTTTGTATTTTTTAATTACTTTGGAAATACAAGATTGCAAGATAGAGGCATGGTTTGGATAGGCTTCATTAAATAAGCGGCATACTTCTTGCTGCGTTCTCTTCCGGTCTCCAAATCCAACCATGGTTAGGATATCAGCAAGGGGTAAACCACTGATTTTTTTAAATAAAAAAATTGCTTACGAAATAACGGCTAAGAATAACAATAACGGGTAGTCATGCGCAACGAGTCGCTAAGCACTGATTAAGCACTGATTAAGCAAGTTTTCCTTATTGATAACGACTGATAAGGAAAAAATTCACAACACAACGTCCACTAACATTGAACGTTGGTCTCTAAGATTTTAAAGTGGTTTACCCCTCGGATATCAGTCCTTTCTTTTTTAGTCAATTGCACCATTTTTTCTTTGACTTTCAAGTAAATCTGAATTTTAAAAAACTTTTATGTAAAGAACTAAAGCACTGCTTCTTTCAAAATAGCGAAAAATTGACAGTTGTCATGTTTTTCAACTTGGTTACCAGCCTCTTTTGTTTTTGTCAAAGACAACTGCGATTTTTTTTGTACAATTAAAATAAAATTACTTGTCCTATTTTTCCAACTTAAAAAGTTATTATTTTAGAAACTAAGTCCAATCAGACTTAATATGCATATTTTTGAAACCAAAATTTAATAGTCTATCCATTTCTGTAAAAAAAATTGGGGGTTGCCATTTAAATAAATTGACAGTTACGTCATTCTGTAAAAAGGAAAAAAGGTATAAATATGAAAAAAATGTCAAAAAAAATCCTTGGAAAAAACTAAATTTGACGTGTCCGAGCGTTTTTTGCAGGACCTGACCAGGAAAAAATTATTTCCATTATTCCATACTTTAGCCCAACCCTGTATATAGAATAGATATATATATATAGAATTATAAGATATTTATCATAACTACCTATTATAAGAATATTTAATTTAATATTTCCTTTTGTTTTGTTATTTTAAGTTTGTTATGAATTTAATCAAATTTTTTATAGCAACATAGGTAAGTCAAATTTCTTATAGCAACACAAGTCAAATATACCTGGTTGCGATTACCCAGCACTTGGTCGTAATTACCCCGTTACGTGGGAAATGACGACCAAAAGCACTTTGCTAAGAAATTTTTTGATTGGAAAAACTATTCGAGTTGTATTTCTGAACTGATGCATGAATAATATTTAGATTTTCAAAAAGTAGAAATATTGGTTCAAAATTATGATGTGGTTAATTTTTCTTATGTGGTCCATTCCCCCTCTCTACATGTTTCAGTGCAAACCAAACAACAAACAAAACACCAGCGACCTCCTATTTTGGGAAATCATTTATATACATGGAGTTCAGACTCCATGTGCAGGCTCCATGATCTAGGATGCAAATCAAGGTGCCAATTAAGGTCCGGCCGAGATCTCGATCTTGGTCATTCTTGGCCATAAATCTGTCCGAGATCTATTTCTCGATCTCGGCGGAAAAAGGCCGAGATCATCGGCCATGGCCGAAACTTCGCAAAACTCGGACATTCAAAGCGCTAAGCATGCGCGACCAAAACGAGAACGAGCTCTGAGTAACCATTACCTTTTTGCAAAGAACGTAGTTATTTAAATAGTCATTTTAAATGTTAATCTCTTCTGAGTTCACAATGTGAATTTTACATGCAATAAATCTATCCAGCAGAGCAATATTTGTTATCTTATTTCAATTAGGGCCGGTTTTTCAATAGTTGGTTAAGTTTATCTTAGGTACGGTTAATTTTCTTAGATACTATTGTGTTAACAATAGTATCTAAGGATATTAACCGTAAGATAAACTTGACCAACGATTGAAAAACCGGCCCTTAGACAAAATAATTGAAGGGGTCAATGCAAGAAGTGCCTAAGTCACAAATAGATGATTCTGGGATATTGCGGTTTGAAGGTTTATTTTTGATTATGAAATATTACACAAAATAATATGATGAAAATGTGTGTTATATTGTATTCTTTAGGAAAAGTGGATTGGACTTCCATGATTAAAAAAGAAAAAACGTTTTGTTATATCAAAAAAAAAATATATAAAATAATTTGGGACTTAGAGGCCTATTCCCTTTCGCTAAACATGCATGTTCATGAACTACATATGTTTTGTAACATACACAGAGAAAAATTTCTTGTAAAATTTAACAAAATAATAACAAAAAAACTTGTCAATCGAAGACCACTAATAATTTTGTAAAAATATTTATAAATTGAATTAGTAAATCAAACAACAATAAAATTTGTTAAATTTCCAGGCACATTTGTTATTTTCATTACAATATCCTATGTTACTTTTAACAAATAAACTTGTTGTCTATTTTTTAAATTTACACTTATGTAGGTTTGTTATTTTCGTAACACAATTCTATGTCACTATTAACAAATAAACTTGTTGTTTATTTTGCAAATGCGAATGTCACTTTTAACAACAAAGGGTGTTGTTTAATTCACAAAATATTCTGTTGTTTTTTAACACAAAGCTATGTTAATTGGGAAATACAAAAGTAGGTAAAAAATATACACATATTTAAAATAAAGTTTTATATTTATTATTAAAACAAAAGTGGAACATAAATTTGTATATTAAAATGAAAATTGGGAACAATTAACAGATTGTTAGATCCATAGGATTGTTGTAATTCGTAGGAATCATTATAAAATAATAAATCTGGTTTCACTAGTTTTAAAAATTTGTTTTTATCACCAACAACATAAATTTTCATTAAATTGTAAGGTTGTCCACTCTTCACTAACAAATACTATTAGTTTTTCTATCAAAATTATGTTAATTATTTTTACAAAAACAGGTAATTCATTTTTAAAACCAGTACAAATAAAAAAATCATTTCGGTACATGAAATGTTTTTTTAGCCATATAACCAGATAGATTTCAACGTTATCTGGCAAGTCAATGTTTTCATGCAATAAATTTTGATAAGTGTAGTCTTTGATTTTTAACAATTTGGAAGGACCTGTTTCGATAGGCACTTCTAGAACGTTATTTGACCAGTGGTAGGACATCTGCTGCTGATGCTTATTGGCAATAGTCTTAGCAATATACGTTTTTTTATAAGTTTCAAGAAAGTCCTCGTCAATTATAATTCTTTCCTCATCCATAAACTGTACTTGGGAAATATTTAGTTCCGGGAACTTCTTAACCGCTAAAATATCGTTATTTAATAGGTAGGTAATTGTTATAAATAATAATTAATAATATATTAAGAGTATACAGGGTGACGTTTTTACAGTGTTACAAGGCAATATCTTGAAAACGGTTCAATATTTTTTTGTGAAATCTTTATGAAGTAATGGAAACTCGGGGGGACATATTTAGACATATTTTAGAATTTTACCCCCCACCCCATTTTGAGGGGCGGGGGGTAACTTTGGATTTTTCAATGGAACGATGTACTTTTTTTTATAAAATTCGAATCTAGGTAAAAAACTACGTTTTCGTGCCAAAAAAAAATTAATTTGCTCTTTTGGTTACGGAGTTATGATTTATTATGTTAAAATACTAAAAAATAATTTCAATGTTTTTACCAAGACTGTTAAGCTGCACGTTGTTGTTCATTTCCATGAAGACGCGATATTTAGTCGAGAATTTTGACATTTTGCCGATTCATTCTCAATTTATTATTCAGTTAAACATGGAAAGTGATTTTAATCAGCTGGTGAATTTTTGGTACACCGATTTCTTAGACATGGGACCCACACCAAATTTATATGAGTTTATAATGACGTTTTATAGACAAGTTCTGCGCAAGCAGAATTTATATTGAAGTTCGCCAAAAATAGTTAATTTTTTAGTGTGCCCCCCAGCCTCCTGCTCCCCCAAATTAAGATAATTCAAATTAAAGTGGTGCAACATTTACATTTACTACAAATTTTAAAATTTATTTAAAAAATTCCAGTATTACAGGTTTTATTCGATTTTAAATTTTTTATTATTTCTTTTACTTAAATAAAAACAAATTAAAAATGCTATAAAATCTTTAATAGGTACTTGGACTTTTTAAATAAATTTTAAAATTTGCCGATAAACTGCAAATAGATTTACAAATTTACCATTTTTCTCTGTGTATGAGCCTATTCCCTTTCAATTATTTCGTCTATAGACGCATGCGCTCGAAGAATTTTTTAAACATCCATGTTTATAAACATCATCGGTGTTAAAATGGCTATTCCGTTTTCAAAATTCGATGTTTGGTGAACATACGTGATGTTTGAAAACGTTTGTTTACGGACGCTTGCCTAAGAGGTGCTGTTAGCCAATATTTGAGGTTTTTTATCTTGCATTATTCATAAAATGCGGCGATGTTTGGTACAGCATAGTAATTATGGATTAATTACTTTTTCATAATTAATACCTAATTAATTATAATTATATATGATAAATAATTATTTATAAATGAGAATAGTACAAATATAAGGTTTCACACCAAACAAATAAAAATATATTTTTTGGTAATTTTAAAAATAGGTTTATGATTTGTTTTTTAATTATTAAAATGTATTTCCTAATTATAATACCAAAATACAAATTTTGCTTTACTGATTTTTTTAATATAATTAATATTAATTTTATTATAATAATAATAAATATTTATTAAAAAAAATAGAAAATTAAAAAAATCTGAGTGTCAAGAGAGAATTTGGGGGGAGGAAGGTCAAGACTTTTATTTTACAAGGGGGGCAGAGTGTCTAAAACGACCTCTAAAACTAAATATATTGGTAGAATAAAAAATAACTTGGAAAAATATATTTTATTAAAAAAATACAACCAATATAAAATATCAAATACCTATGTAATATTATTACTCAAAAATATAGACAAAATATTAGTCAAAGAAAAGTATAACTAATAAAATACCTACAAAAAAAATATGCATCTAAAAACTCATTTTTTTCACATGGGAGCTAAAACTTTTTGGTTTAATTTTAAAATCTTTTAGGTTTTATCAATACCTTGTAAAACCTCTACACCTTCACTACTCGTCAGAGTTTGAGTTGGACTTTCTCTTTATGCCTCTCTGTTGTAGAAGGGGCCCTTCCACCCGACCTTAAAGGCTGGTCAATAAAAAGTTCCAACGATAGTATTACCTCCACCTTACCCTCCACCTAACTTTTACAGCGCTTCCTCTATTAGGGCTAGTAATTTATCCTTAAAGTCATTAAGTTGTTTTACTGGCTCCCCGACATTGCCAGTCTCCATGAGAGAAATGCGTAGTTTTCTTGCCATTTTCAATACACTAAAAGTGTGTAAAAATAAGTAACAAATAATTATTTTAAGATATTTTATGATTACCCTTTTCCATATAAGGATATCCATATGGACTTAATGGCCCGCCAGAAGATCTGTGCCCAGATAGCACAAAGAAGTACTGGAAACGTCCTAAATATATCTTGTATCAGACATTAGTAACTCCCGAATACGTCCGAATCAGGTCCTGAACCTTCCCCAGGACGTACCAGCGATATCCGATGTTACCAAATCGTCGGTCCCCAGAACGTCCTAAGTAACCCAGATAGCACACAAAGTCTTGAAGATGTCTTTTGTATGTCTGTATTATGACTGAACGTCTGAAGATTTATGGTTGTTCTATAGGGATATCCACCCTTGATTTATTTGCTATTGGTTTCAATGGGGAAAATACACATAAATGTAGAAATTAGTTTTTCCTCCATAGAACCCTATAGGTTTTAATAAAATTTTGACAAATGTCTTATGGTTGCTCTATAGGGATATCCCTATATATCCTTCATTGAGTTATTTGCTATCGGTCTCAATAGGGAAAATGTAAAAATTATGGTGTGCCTATAGGTAATTTCCTATACATTTTCTATCGGGCCGTATCCGGAAAAAACCATGGACAAATGCACATATTGAATCCGGTAGCGCCCGATAGATTATTTTGTATAGGTACCTATGGGGTATTTTAAGCAGGGATGTCATAAACGTCCGAGTCCGACATCTTTAAGATAACTTTAAGTCTCTGTGCTATCTGAGAAGACATCCTCTGGCCGTCCTGAAATGCTTTATTGGGGATTATTGGACATGTCTTGCAAGCTTTACAGAATTTAAGAGTGGTGAATTATCAATGAAGAACAAATATTTTGCACATATGTGGACTTCCTGGTTACCTCTTGTGCTATCTGGGTGCTCTGGCTAGTTCAGCATAAAACGTTTTTCCCAAGTATTTTTAGAATTTGTGGATTTTCCCAAGTTGTTTTTAAGTTCATTTAATATATTAAATATCACCAATGATTTTTAAAATAATTATCCAACACAATTTTAGTTAACGATCTGCGACTTTTAGGTTATACAACTAAGATACTCTCTGTCCTAGAAACATTTATCGCTGTTCAAAAAGATTCAAGGCCAGACTCTTAACATATAAGAAACGGAATAGCCTTAAACATAGGTGATGTTTGGGTTGTCGTTGGGTGAACATACATGTTAAGAAATCGATGTTTACGAAAAGCAAGAAAGGGAATAGGCCTCTAAGGTGTTTTTAGTATTTACAAATTGTACTTCTGCTAAAGAATTTAATTAAATACTTGGACACTGTCAAATTGACAATAATATTTATTATTGATAATTTACTTGTCAATTATAAAATTTAATAAAAAGATAATTATGCCAAAAATAATAGCAACGAATTCGAATGTAAAAGCCCTTTTAAGGGCAAAACTTCATTTGGATGAAATTATGCCAAATGCCACTGTTCGATATTAAAATATTACCACGGAAATAATATGCCGGGAGAAATATATAAATTGTAATTTGTCAGATTGAAAAGTCAATAAATTAGAATAATTAGTATTGTGTCTTTGGTACTACAATTTATAATTTATTGTTGTTTAAATATTGCTGTGCGCATATGTATGTATTTATTGTTAGACTAGTTGTTAATTGTTATTGTTGTCATATATTATTATTGTTGTGGTGGTTGTCAAAATGAAATAAGCATAACGAAATTAAAATAAAGAGTTAACGAAAATCTGAGTATAAATAAACGGATATAAAAGTGGTGTCAGAAGTGCGATATCCTTCACAATGGATCAAATACCGCCAAAACTTCTCCAGGCGCTTACGAACATGATGACAAATGCAATTCAATCGGCAGCAACAACAGCAGCAGCAAACGCCGTTTCTCCTGTAAGCAACGCAGGTGCATCCGGGGACCATAACAACTCATCAACCAGACCCCCAGCATTTTCTATAGGCGAGTACCGTGCCATCAATGAACTAGCAGTCGGAGATTATTTCAAACGATTTGAATGGGCGTTACAATTGTCGAAAATCCTAGAGAACGATTACGGAAACTACGCGCGCGTGCACATGGGCGCAGAATTAAACAATGCACTAAAATTTTTGGTAAACCCTCGCTCACCCGAAGAACTCTCCTACAATGAGGTAAAAAATCTTATTGATCATTTTGATCGAACAAAAAACAAATACGCAGAGAGTATAAAGTTTCGACAAATAACTCAGCAAGAAAATGAAACAATTGCACAATTTGCTCTCCGCTTGCGGCAAGGCGCGGCCCATTGCGATTAGGGTGATTTTTTTGATAGAATGCTGGTTGAGCAACTTCTTCACGGACTTCGGTCTCGTGAAATGTGCGATGAGGTCATTGCTAAAGACCCTGCAAATTTTACAGATGCATATAAAGTTGTCCACGAGCTCGAGGCGACACACAGCAAGCGAAGTGAAAGTATCAGCATTCGTACCCGCACCAGAATTTACGAATAAATTAGGATCCGCAACACCCCAGATTCGACGTGACCACAAACCATACCTCTTCAAACCTTTACCTGGGGGCCGAGCACCGCACCAAGGACTTCAAAGAGCGCCGCTGCGAAACACTCGAGAAGCATCGCATGATGGAGACAAAGGAGGCCGATTTTCTTGTTATGGCTGCGGGGGCGCACACGGGACAACATACCACAGCACAAATTTCTGACCCAGAATAATCTGTAGACAGGATAGAACAAGATAATATCGATTGTGTTGAATATTTTGGTAAGATCAATATTATTAGCGGGACTAAACCAGCAGACCGCCGCTTGGTTGAGGTACATATTGACGGTCACCCAATAAAAATGGAACTTGATACCGGTGCACCATGTGCCATAATCAGTGAGAAAACTTTGCGGTCCATTAAACCAAGGTTTTTATTGTTTAATTCAGACAGACGATTTGCCAGTTATACTCGCTACAGTATTAGCTGCCTTGGACGGCTGCCTGTTCGAGTAACGATCAGAAACAAAACACGAAGACTCAACCTTTATGTCGTGAAAGGCGATTTTGATGCTTTATTGGGTCGAGAATGTATCGCTCATTTTGTCCCAGAAATCAATTTCCCTAAACTTTTTCCAGAACCAGAACAGATTTGCACAATATCCACAGCAGCCCCATGTCTCTCTCAAGACCAGAAAGCACGATTGGGTCAACTACTGGCCAAACACGAAGACGCATTCGGCAAAACAGCGAGGCTACTAAAGGGTCCACCTGCAACACTGCACCTCAAGCCTGGAGCATCGCCAGTTTTTGCAAAAGCAAGAGAAATTCCGTTAGCTCTTCGTGAGGCGTATGCTCAGGAAATTGAAGCAAAAATCGCATGAGGGCACTACAATAAAGTTGAATATTCAAAATGGGCATCAACAACACACGTAGTTACAAAGAAAAATGGAAAACTAGGCATTACAGGCAACTACAAGCCAACACTCAACCCTCGCATAATAATCGACGAGCACCCAATACCCAAACCTGGGCACATTTTCAATCAGATGAAAGGTGCTAAATTCTTTTCCCACCTGGACATCACCGACGCATATTCGCACCTTCCAGTCGACGAGGAATTTGCCGAGGCCCTGACGCTTAATACCCCAACACATGGATTGATTCAGCCCACGCGAGCAGTTTACGGGGCAGCGAACATTCCTGCAATTTGGCAACGACGCATGGAATCCGTACTTCAAGGCCTTCTAAACGTAAGAAATTTCTTTGATGACATCATCATACATGCAGAAAATTTTGAAAGCCTCCTGGAAATCGCCGACATGACTTTGGAACAGATAAAATCTCACGGACTTCGACTCAATCGGGAAAAATGCGTTTTTGGAACAACTTCAGTCGAGTTTCTAGGTCACAAAATTGATTCTCAAGGTATACAAAAATCAGATAAACACATTGAAGCCATTCGTGATGCACGAAAACCAACCTCGCCAGAAGAACTGCAGCTTTTTCTCGGAAAAGCCACTTATTACAGTTCGTTTATTCCTGATTTGTCAACAAGAAACCGTCCTCTGCGCAACGTGCTTCTTAAAGATCCTTTCGAATAGACACCAGAAGCCAAAAAAGCATTTGAAGACATTAAAAATGCATTAATGTCGCCTCAAATCCTAATGCCGTACGACCCATCACTCCCTTTAATCTTGGCAACTGACGCCAGCAAAACAGGCCTTGGTGCTTTCCTATCCCATCAACTCAAGGACGGACGAGAACGCCCAATTGCCTACGCAAGCTGAACCCTGAGTTCTACGGAACAAATATATCCTCAAATTGATAAAGAAGCCTTGCCATAGTTTGGGCAGTACAAAAATCTTCTACCTGTACGCCCGACATTTTACACTTTTTACTGACTCTCACAGATCATGCACCCAGAGAAATCGTTACCTATCCTCTGCATCAGCCGCATGGCAAATTATGCTGACTACCTCGCTCACTTTAACTAGGACATCTACTTCAAACCAACAAAACTTAACGCTAATGCTGATTATTTCTCCCGCGCACCATTGCGCACACCCGCGATCAGCAACATTCGTCCAAGTTGCGCGCAGGGCGGGAAAGGACCCTCACCTTGGAAAAATCCTTCGCCTACTACAATCAGGGCAGAACCTAACTCGCGCAGGATACAATGCACCTGAGGCAGAATATAAACTTGCCGCTAACTGCTTGGTTTTTGAACACCGAGTGAGTGTCCCACAGAAATTGCGTCAAGCTTTTCTCAACGACTTACACCCAGCCCACTTGGGTATTGTGAAAATGAAGGGCATGGCTCCTTCGTATACTGGCCTGGCATAGACGCAGACATCGAGTATATCGCCAAATCGTGTGACGACTGCGCAAAACACGCACATGCACCTCCAAAATTTCGTGAGCACCATTAGGAATACCCGCATGGACCGTGGGAGCGAATTCACATTGACTATGCTGGCCCTTTTGCTGGAAAAATTCTGCTCATCGTCTCCGATGCCTACAGCAAATGGCTAGAGGTAAAAATTACGAACACGACAACTGCAGCCGCCACAATCACACTCCTCGACGACCTATTCACGTCTTATGGAGCTCCCCAAACTGTTGTCTCAGATAATGGCACACAGTTCACATCTTCGGAACTTAAAAACTTTCTGCGATATAGCGGTGTCAAGTACCATAAACTCACAGCCCCTTATCACCCCTCGACCAATGGCCAAGCGGAGAGAAACGTCTAAACTGTCAAAGATCACCTCAAAATCATGTCTACGGCACCCGCATCCCTGCAGCGTAACTTAAACGAATTCTTACGTCAGTACCGAAAAGCTCCTCACTCTACCACGGGACAATCTCCAGCACAACTCTTCCTGGGACGTTCTCTACGCACTCGCCTGGACTTACTCAAGCCAGAAGACCTATACACAAAAATCACCGAGAAGCAGCGAGCAAATTTTGAACCTTCATTTTGACTATTCCACCCAGCACAAGCGGTTTATTTTCTCTTAGGGAATCCGCGGATGGACAAATGGATTCCCGGCACCATCATCTCAAAACTTGGTGACCTACACTACCACATTGACTTTTTCGGAAAACACTACAAAAGACATGTTGACCAAATTCGTGGGCACCTAGAATCCAAGCCCTTGCTGCAGCCAAGCGACGAGTCGCCATATCCTCAAGAAAAACACAACAACGAACAATCGTGGCGTCGACTACGTTATTACGGAGTTGGCCCTATGACTCCAGAAACTATCCCAGCAGCAGCAGGCGAGGCCAGGCCAGCAACACCCGGGAGTCCACAACAGAACTGGAGCGCCGCCTCACTGCTTGCTGGGCACGAGCAACTTGAGGGCCAGCCACCTGCACCGCCAGTGCAAAATGTACCGCATAACCCTAACGCGGCACCCCTGGAAACGCCGCGGAGATCTTCACGTGTCAAGATACCCCTACAACGTTTCTCGCCAAGTTAAGCGGTCAACAAGTGCAAGACGCTCCTAGGGGGGAAGACATGTTGTGTCTTTGGTACCAAAATTTATAATTTATTGTTGTTTAAATATTGCTGTGCGTGTATGTATGTATTTATTGTTAGACTAGTTATTAATTATTATTGTTGTCATATATTATTATTGTTTTGGTGGTTGTCAAAATGAAATAAGCATAACGAAATTAAAATCTGATTATAAATAAACGGATATAAAATTAGTATTCACGAGTTATTTATATATTATTTATATTAAGACGAAAAGCAAGTTAAAAAAAATGGCAACAGAATCCGAGGTACTTACTCTTACAAAAAAATATTTGCCGATGCGATTAAAAAAGCCATCATCGACGCGACAGACAACCCGCCGAGCCAGTAGCTCAATGCAGAATTCTTCGGAAGCACAAAACTCAAAACCACCACATTTTGTTGCAACGGAGTATAAGTCGTCGGAATTAACGACAATGGACAATTACTTTAAACGCTTCGACTGGGCGCTGCAACTAAGCAATGTACCATAAACAGAATATCATAATTACGCACGCGTTTATATGGGCACGCCCTTAAAATACTCATCAGTCCTCAAAATCCAGAAGATCTTTCATACAATCAAATAAAAGATACTTTAATCAAACATTTTGACAAATATAAAAACAAGTTTGCAGAAAGTATTAAATTTCGCCAAATTAACCAAGAAAATGATGAAACGATTGCCAATTTTTCATTGCGACTGCGTCAAGGAGCAACCTTCTGCAGATCTGTGAATATGGGGAATTTCTAGACCGAATGTTTCTCTTTGGCTTAAAATCTTCTGACATTTGCGATGAAATAATTTTGAAAGAACCAAACATTTTTTCTGAAGCATATAAAATTGGGCAAGCCCTGGAAGCAACAAAAAATACGGCGAAAGAGGTTAAGATATCAGAAACTACATCTGCAGGAGAGACTATGCACAAATTGGGATTTGCGCCGCCCCAGATCAAACGGGGACAGCCGACACGAGAACACCGACTGCCAAATCATGAGAAGGAACTACGAGGAGAAAGAAGAGAATATTCGATTGCTACGGTTGTGGAGGCCGTCATGTGCGCACCAAGTGCAAATTTCTCAATGAAAAATGTTTTGCGTGTGGTAAAAAAGGCCACATTTGCAAAGTTTGCAAATCTAGAAATTTTAAAACAGGTCAAGCAACAGAGGGAGAAATTCAATCACAATTTCCAGCTCATTCTGTCGATTCAATGGAATATTTCAATAAATGCAGCAATAATTATTACATTAAAGGCATTGGGAAACAATTAATCAATGTTAAAATTGATGGCCACTATCTGAAAATGGAATTGGATACAGGAGCGCCATGTGGTATTATAAGTGAAAAAAATCTTCGTAAAATTAAGCCCAATTTCCATTTACAAAAAACCGTATTTAATATTTCTAGTGTAAAGCTTTTACTTTTTAATTTATTTAGGTGTAAAATATGACTTTATTGTGACACCCTGTATAATAAAAGAATGCCTTTGGAGAGATTTGGTATTCCTGTACCATATTATACCGTGTTAGTGTAGCATGAACTTACAAACATTACTAAAATATTTTTTCCGCCCCAGATTGCCCAAACTGACCACTGTGCGGCGCATGGAAACGGTTTTTCAGGGCCTGGAACACGTTAGAAATTTCTTTGACGACATCCTCATTGATGCAAGCAACTTCGATCAAATGTTGGTGACGCTGGAGCAAGCTCTCGAACGAGTGAGGAAGAATGGACTTAAACTGAACAGAAAAAAATGTGTTTTTGCGACAACATCAGTAGAATTCTTAGGACATAAAATAGACGCTGAAGGCATCCATAAATCAGACGCGCACATTACAGCAATCCGAGACGCTGCTAAACCATCAACAATAGAAGAATTGCAACTCTTCCTGGGCAAGGCCACCTACTACAGTGCCTACATTCCAGACATCTCTACTAAGGCAGACCACTTCGAAACATGCTTTTAAAAGAAACCTTTCAATGGACAAAGGAAGGAGAAAAACCCTATGGAGACATAAAAGACATACTTATCTCACCTCAAGTACTCATGCCATATGACCCCGAGCTTCCCCTGATTTTAGCTACAGATGCTAGTAAGACGGGATTAGGCGCTGTCCTTTCACACCGACTTAACAATGGAAAAGAACGACCTATTGCTTACGCAAGTCGCACGATGAACACCACCGAACAACGCTACCCCCAGATCGACAAAGAAGCCTTGGCCATAGTTTGGGCCGTGCAAAAATTCTTTTTATACCTTTATGCGCGTCATTGGACTCTTATCACCGATCACAAACCCCTGACGCAGATCCTACATCCTGAAAAGTCCCTTCCTGTATTATGCATTAGTCGAATGGCTAATTACGCTGATTTTCCTGGAAATTTTGATTTTTATGTGATATTCAAAACAACAAAAGCAAATGCAAATGCAGACTATTGCTCTCGCACAAAATCAGCTCTAATATCAAAAGAAAGAGAAGAGACCGAACTTGATGGGTTTGACTGCTTCATAATTAACCAAATCCAACAACTACCAATCAGAGCTGAACAGGTCGGCCACAGTGGCGTGCAGGACAGGCCCCGCAGGGCCCGCGGTGCGGGGGGGCCCCCGACCTTGTGGGGGCCCCTTAGAGAACCACATTGGGTGGTATAAGTGACAAAGGGGCCCCAGCTCAAAATTTGCGGGGGGGCCCCCGATCACCTTTGCACGCTACTGGTCGGCCATCAAACAAGAAAAAAAACCTGAACTTGGAAAAATCGTTAACCTGCTTGAGTTAGGGCAATGCTTGGCACGAGCAGGTTACAAAGCACCTGAAATGAACTACAAACTTGCTGCCAACTGTCTTACGTTTGAACACAGAGTAGTCATCCCAAAGTCTTTACGCAGCGCCATCCCAGATAGCGCCATTCGTCCAATGGACGTCCGTTTAAGATCCATTTTAAGTACATTGGTCCACGGACTAAAAATGGATGTACTATGTACGTCCATATATTTACATCCTTTGTACGATTTTAATGGACGTCCATATAGTGTCCATTTTACGTCCATAATTATTATTACAGAAATGCAAGTTAAGACGTATTGTTGGCCGCATAACAACAGTTATGATCAATCTCACTGACATTCAAGCAAGCGCGTGCTATAAAGGACTTAAGCTATCAATGAAATGTTAAACACTTGTAGTATTGCAAATGTAATGTTCCTGAGTCGAATACAAGGATTTCCTGCAATGTTCAACATTGAATGTTGTAACTTTTAACAACTTTTAGAATATTTATATTCCTAGTGGGATTGTTACTGAGCCAGACAAAAGGCATTTCAGTCATGTTGTAGAAAATTTTCTGCAACATCGCAATGAAAATTACAGTCGCAAAAAACAGTTAAAGTAAGCAAAAAAAGCAGGTCCTGGATGCTGGAGGAATGGTTCAAACACCTTATAGACGTCCATCGGTGGACGACTTATGGATGTTAAAGTTGTGACATCTGGACTCTAAACGGATGTCCATGGGACGTCCATAGAAAAAAATGGACATCCTATGTACATTAAGACGTCCACGAGCATACGTCCATTGGACGTCCATAGTATACCTTTGTGCTATCTGGGATCTTGGGAGACCTGCACACCTCTCATCTGGGAATTGTAAAAATGAAAGAACTTGCGCGCTCTTTTATATTTTGGCCGGATATTGATGCGGATATTGAAAAACTAGCACAAGAATGCAACGAGTGTGTCAAGTATGCGCATGCTCACCTTGCATTTAAAGATCACCACTGGGAATATCCAAAGGGACCGTGGGAACGCATACACATAGATTATGCGGGACCGTTTGCCGGGGCGATGTTGCTAATTGTGGTCGATGTGTATAGCAAATGGCTAGAAGTCAAGGTCACTAACTCAATGACAGCCAATGCCACCATTTCTTTACTGGATCAATTATTTGCCACATATGGAACTCCTGTCACCCTGGTATCGGACAACGGGACAAACTTCACATCAATGGAGTTCAAAACTTTTCTCCAAACAGTCGGCGTCAAATACCACAAACTAACAGCCCCTTACCACCCTGCCACAAATGGTCAAGCAGAAGATATGTACAAACTGTTAAGGACAAACTGAAAACTATGGCAACCACGAGAGGCTCGTTGCAGCCAAATCTAAATGAGTTCCTACGACAATATAGAAAGGCGCCACACTCGTTCACCGTGCAATCTCCAGCGCAATTATTCCTTGGTCGGTCTCTTCGTACACCGTTGGATCTTCTCAAACCCGAAAACTTATACACTAAAATGACCGAAAAACAACAGGCAACTTTCAACCCCACTTTTCGTGAATTTCACACAACCCAACTAGTGTTTTTTATATCGGGAAACCCTCGTATGGATAAGTGGATCCCTGGTAAAATCATACAGCGTCTTGGAGATTTACACTATGAGATCGAGTATCAAGGAAAAACATTTAAACGTCACATTGACCAAATAAGAAGACGTTACGTAAACAATACTGATTGGGCGACTGTCCAAAAAAAACAAATAGATGAATCAGGAAGAATCCCACTCTCCTACGACAACACGATTCCTGCACCCTCAGCAAATCATACACCACCAGTTGCCTCAACTCCGTATCCCATCACACAAGAAGAGACAGTAACTGCCCCGGTATCATCGGCACCGCACCGCTCCTCGAAAACCCATTCTCAAGAACGTCGTGACGTAGAAATCCTATGAAAAGAGCAAGTTGCAGTTGCACCGCATGTTCCCAGAAGGCCCAATTTAACAGTCGACCCGTATGTGACAACCCCACGGAGATCTTCTAGATTATGGAAACCAAAAGTCTTATTCTCCCCTTGATTGATTGTATTTTTTTTGTTTTTTGTTCTCATTTAATTATTTCATTTTGTTTTGTTTCATATTAGAAAGAGGGGAAGAAATGTTAGATATTAAAATATTACCACGTGGTAATATTTTAATATCTAACATTTCTTCCCCTCTTTCTAATATATTATATATATATATATATATATATATATATATATATATATATATATATATATATATATATACCGTGTGTCGCATTTAAGATAAAGACACCCCCATATTTTCGCTATTTCAAGGAATAGAGATTTGAATTTTTTCACATTCATACATGTTGGTGGGTCACATTTTTTAAGATACTCAACTGAAATCTGAACTTTAAACTTGGCCTACTACGAATTCACAAACGGGGCCAGTTGTCGATATTTTGCTTCGCGTTAGAAATATCGAAAAAAATTATTAGAAAAAGTTGTTCAGAATATTATTCTAACCCCGTATACCGATTTTCATAGCAAAATTCGCATTTCTAATTTATTTATTTTTATTAGTTTTATCATTGTTTTATGCCATTTCCTTAATTTAATAAATTATAATTGATTTGTAATTTGTTTTAATTATTTATTTAACGGTCTAAACACTAGTTAGTATCAAATTATTACTTTCCATGGCTCCCTTATTATCAAACTAAAAAATGAACTTGAAATAATTTTGTGTGGACCAAAATAAAAAAAAAATTAAAAATGCGAATTTTGTTATAAAAATTGTTATATGGGGTTAGAATAATATTCTGAACAACTTTTTCCAATAACTTTTTTCGATATCTCTAACGCGAAGCAAAATATCGAGAACTGGCCCTGTTTGTGAATTTGTAGTAGGCCAAGTTTAAAGTTCAGATTTCAGTTGAGTAGCTTAAAAAATGTGACCCACCAACATGTATGAATGTGAAAAAATTCAAACCTTTATACCTTCAAATAGCGAAAATATGGGGATGTCTTCATCTTAAGTGAGACACACTGTATATATATATATATATATATAATTCACGACCTTATTGCGTCTACTAGAAATACGGTATTTAGCGAAAATATAGAAGAGTATATTGGCGTAGTTTTTTTTGCTGATTCCAAAAATCTGGTCAGATTTTTTTTATCTTAAAAAATAAGATATACACTTTTTTTCAAAAGTCACTACATTATCAACTCATTTTAATCTTGATATAATATTGCGTCACGTGTATATTTCATTTTAAATTTTATATGGCTTGTACAGACTTTATTGCGTCCTACAGTGTTGCCAAATTGTAATGACGCAATATTGTACTAAGGATGTATATTTATGTATATGTATATATATATGTATATATATATCCGTAATACAATATTGCGTCATTACATTTCGCGACCTTATTGCGTCTCCTAGAAATACGGTATTTAGCGAGTCAACTTTAATAAGATATAAATGAATTTTTAACATGTGATTTTTCTTCTATGTAATTTTTAATATTGATATTTTGCATGTTTATAAAATAATGTCTGTATTAGAAATGTGAGGTTTAAAAAGTTTTAATTAATTTTATATTAAATTTTAAATATCCCTTTTATTTTTTAAACCTTCAAGGTTTTAGTTTCTATTTTTTTCTTGCTATACATTTTAACATAAATAATTACCATTAATATTATAGTAATTCTTTTTTAAGGGTATATTTTTTAAGGCTATATTTGTTCGTATTCTTAATGAAAAATAGCATACTTACTTTACTAAAAGAAATAGTAAAGAAAATTATACGTTTTCTTTATTAAGCACATTTGAAAAATCGTAAAGAAAAGTATTATATTAATTAATGCTTTTTCATGACACTAGCAGCATAAATTCGACTTTCGCTTAACATAAGTTCTCTAATAATTAATATTATTAATTAAGCCAATTATTGTCTTTAGTTTGGTATATTTTTGTTTATGAATTAACTTAAATATTAACAATTTTTCTCTCTTAAAGGGCAGCGAAAGTCGAATTTTCATTTTGTCATAAAAAATAGTGTACATATTTCGTGGTGAAAGGCGGCCATTTCTAAATAGTGTGTTCTACATTCGCCTCGCTCGTGCAGCAAAGCTCACGATTGGTAATAGAAAACCGCATAATAGTTTTCTAAGTGTAACTCGAGTCCGGCAAATTTCGATACATTTTCTGATTTATACGACAAGATCTCATCTGAAAACTCCTCCAAATCTTCGGAGTCGTCGAGTTCCATCACGATAGAGTCGGAGGAGGATAAAGTGCTTGTGCTACTAGCTTGATCCATGCATACCTTCTGTTTATAGTCAAGGTCGACTTGGAATTTTTGCAAGGTGTTTTCTTCGGTGTTTTCCTTGTACTGCCTATAAATCTTTTTAATCGGCCAGTACTTACTCTACCGTCGGACTGATCTAAAAGCCAGCAGTACGATGATTTTTTAATAATTGAATATATAATATTATAAAGGAACGGTGATTTTTCCGATTCACTGTGCACTTTTTTAGAAAAGTCTTTTAAACTTATACAACTCGTTTCCAAAGTATCACATTAGCGATCTTCATTAGAAATCTCGTTCGAAATTAAGTCCATAACTCCATCCATAACTTTATCGTCCTCATTACTAATATTTGTTTTTGCCAATTTTCTTCGGGGTTTTCGACAATATTAGCGTTGTCTTCGTCTGCGTCTTCATTATCCTGTGTAATTGCAATATTTTGTTTCCGTCTTATTAACGGTTAACGGTACTTACCTGCATATATTTCCAATCGTTTTCTTTTTCATTAATTCCAAGATGTTTCATGTCCTCTATGACATTTTGTAGAGCTTTTTTAACTGTAGATTTGATATCCAAATTTAAAATTTCTTCTTCACGTGGTAAATTTTCTTTTATTAGTCTGGTTTTTAATCTTTTGTCTTCCCTTGGAAATGTAAAAGTCCCCCTCAGATTGTTTATGGTATCAGTTGTCTTAATTCTCTCAATTCGGTTTAGCATATCCTTTATACTAAAATGTATTATTGTTGAATACGTAAAAGTCATGGATCTGGCAGCCCGAAATAAGGATTTACATGCTTGGCTACCAAAAATGCCGGTGATGAACATATCTGGTTTCAACTCACCGCTGTTAGGCTTCAGTATTAGTTTAATCAAAGCATGGGCGTTTTGATGCAAAGGTTACAATTACTGGTCAAAAAGTTGTCTGTTATTTTATATTCTTTTTGTTCTTTAATCCAGGCTTTCCAGATTCTAATAAAAAATACAACATACCAGATGCGATATAATCTAGTATGCAACACAGTGCTGGAATTTAAGAACGACGATTCGATGTAGTACATTAGCTTGAGATACGCCACGCTCTATTTAATTTGTGGAATTTCCTTATTTAGTCGTTCAATTACTATCAAACTGCACATTTTTTTTGCGGATGCAAAATTCATCTTGTCTTCACTTTTGAGATCCGAATCTGTCAGGAGATGTTTGTCTTTTGGAAACTTTAAAATTAATTCCCTGAGATGACCAGAGAAGACAGTGTATTTCCCAATTGGCAGATGTATTTTTTAGGTTTTAGGACGAGTACTAATTTTTGTTAAAATATGGGTGGTTTTTCAATGCTGCAGTGGTACTACTCCCAATCTGGAACTGGCAAAGAATGGAGTAGCTCTGTAACTTCCGGGTTTTTTTCTTTATATTCAAGTGCTAAACGAGACATAAATTTTCTTCTAATTTCCTTCTAATTTCCCACTAATTCCACTATTTGCTTACTAATTTACCGAGTAATTCCCCAAATTCCCCACTAATTCCTTTAATTTTCCACAAATTCCTCTAATTCCTTACTAATTCCTACAGATTGTACACCAAAATTCCCCTGCGGTTTACCCCTTGGGGTAAACCGCAAAAGAAAATGTGTACACAAATTCCCAGGATTGCTACTAATTCCTCTATTTCCTTACTAATTTCCCTTATATATTATAATTCCATTTTAATTTAAAAAATACGTAGTAATTCCACTAATTCCCTACTAATTACCCTAATTTTACTAATTTCCAAGTTAATTCCCTACTTATTGACCAAATCTATTGTGTAAACTAGGCCACAAAAAGGTGTACAATTTTAGTACAAAAATTTCCGTGAACATAAAAAAAATCACTAAATTCAAAAAATTCCCGGGAACTTTTATTTTTTTGAGGGTTCATTGTCATTGTAAGAAGGGTACCTACTTACACAAATAAGCTGT
The DNA here is from genome assembly GCA_921294245.1 of Brassicogethes aeneus. Taxonomy (NCBI): domain Eukaryota; kingdom Metazoa; phylum Arthropoda; class Insecta; order Coleoptera; family Nitidulidae; genus Brassicogethes; species Brassicogethes aeneus. The sequence continues at coordinate 50,203,714 of OV121132.1, read as the reverse complement.
TTTTTTCAAATTTTTTAAAACAAATTTAGCCGCGCCCCCGGGGGGTTGAAATTCCTCAAAATTCAATAAAAAATATTTTTTAAGTTAAATTTTTAATTTGGCATATTAAAAAACTATTGGGTATTAACTTACTTAAGACACACAAAAAAAATATTTATATATTTTAATTTTACGCCGCGCACCACGCTGCATATTAGAACTTTAAAAGCTTTGGGGAGGGGCTTAAAATTAAAATTTATTAACAAGTGAGTTAATACCTCATAGTTTTTCAATATGCCAAACTCAAAATGTAAGTTAAAATTTTTTTTTAAAACATTCAATCCCCCGGGGGCGCGGCAAAAATTAGAAATTCGGTAGGCTGGACTGAAATAATTATTTTTGGAAATCTGACTTAGTTAAAAAAAGTTGTGAGAAGGGTATTTGTATAACGGCCATTCCAAGCCCATGGACAGGACACATCAGAAACATGTCTAAATATATTCTTATTACTTCCTTAAGTTTACTTATTTTTTCTACCAGTATTTATGAGAAGTATTAGCCAAATTTGGGTAATACTTCTCATAAATACTCGTAGAAAAAATAAGTAAACTTAAGGAAGTAACAAGAATATATTTAGACATGTTTCTGATGTGTCCTGTCCATGGGCTTGGAATGGCCGATAAGCTGTTTTTTTTTTTAATTTTTAAAAATAATTTTTGCTACGCCCCCGGGGGATTGAATGTTTTTAATATTGAGACAATTTTTTTTAACTAACATTGTGTGGTATTATTTGATTTTAAGATTTACATGTATTTAATTATGCCTGAACATAGAGATGATGGACGGGGTGACATTCCATAAACCGCTCAACATTCGAGTTTCGAAACTACTTATTTAACTTGCTACTGCATTGTTTATTGATATTATTATGTTTAATTTTGTTTAGTAATGTTATTATTATAATATGATGTAATATTATTATTATTACAATAATTAAAACTATAATAATTATTTTTATAAGACATTCAAATTTGTATTGTGTTTTTGTTATTTTGTGTAAAAACTGTAATAAATCTACTAAAGATACTAAAGAAAAAATGTCAAAATTTACTAAAAACTAATTGTTTTTTAATCCGCCCATAAATAACTTACATAAAAAGTTTTACTTCAAAACAAAGTTTGATAATTCAAAAACAAAAGCTCAATTGAAAAATATTTATTAGAAAGCCTAATTTAGATTATCAATTTTTAGTAGAAACACCCTGTATTTATAACATTGATGTTTTACTTTTTTAATTTTTTTTTGAATTACCTGCAGGTATAAAACACATTGTAGTTATTTACATTGATATTAACCTTTTTTATAAGTACCTATCTAAAAACATGAAAAACTTTTATTATTTTTGAAATAGTAAAATTAACAGAAAAACGATGATCATTTTTTTACGATTATAAGCGTAAAAAAATGATAATCGTTTTTCTGCCTTTAAATCTGCATCAGCATATATAATTTAAAAAATACATTGTCACAATTACTTATGTAGAAAACAATTTTATCTTACAATCAGTTTTAATAAATCGACCGTCATAATTGTAAATTTCATAAAACTCGACGCGCGCCCCAAGACTATAATATGATTACATTTAAACGAAAGAACAACTGTCTCTAGCGTGACGTCACACGGTGCGAGAGAGACAGAGCTACCATTCGCAACAGTATCGTGAGTTTAATTCAAATATTAAAATCATAGGCGAGACGTTGCCAAATTGTGCGACGCAACAACATACAGTATTTAAAAACACGTATATTGAAAAACGTATATTATCGCAACGCCCTCATCGTCAAATGGGTTGAACTAAATATACACATTTTTTCCATTTTTAGTATGTTAATGCACATTTTTTATGTTCAAATTTTTCTAAATATTTAAAAAACGCAGGGTCGGACATAAAAAATTTTTGGACACAAAAATTGGGCATTAAATTCTACACAGATCTGTATTAGCGAGAATCTTAGAAAGGGCTCGGATGAAGTAAATTTTAAGAAATAAGCGCTTGACATTAGTGCGTCAGATATACTGACGCAGTAAGGTCGTTGACGCAATAAGAATAGGGATTTTATAAATGTATGGACGCAGCAATGATAGAATTTTGTATATATATATATATATATATATATTCCGTACGGAAATAATATACCGGAAGAAATATATGAATTGTAATTTGACAGATTGAAAAGTCAATAAATTAGAATAATTAGTATTCACGAGTTATTTATATATTGAAAAGCGCCGATATAATAGCCACAATGGAAGAAAAAGTACATCGCCTTATGGACATTTTTGGAGTAAAAAAGTAACGAATTTGGTTTTATAAATATTACATCACACATTATTTTCACATTATTCACCATTGGACAACATTTACGTTTACACAAAATTTTAATTTCTTTTATATAAATTCTTTTCAAAGCGAAGATTATTATCCGCTAGGAATACTTTCTCTTTTGGGTCGTAAAGCAACCTATATTTAACTACTTTTTTATATGATTTTACTCGTCCAAGCACCACCAAAGCCAAATTAATTGCATTTTTAACTACGAATTTCGACAACTCAACTTGACAACTGCACAATGTAACGGTTACATTGTAACCTACAATAATTTATACGTAACCACAATTAGATTTATAACTATAGCTTAGTTTGTTTTAATCAATGCGACCAACTTGACAACTGTATTTATCAACCAAAACCCTAAATTTGCAAGGTTGCCGCACTCCAGATAAAAAAAATGAACTTTATATACCCAGGGATGGGCATGATTTAGATCATTTTGGATCTAAATCTCTAAATCCGATCCGATCCTGATTTATGATTTAGGACTTAAATCCGATTATGAAAAATAATTTATGATTTAGGATTTATAAATATATAAATATATAGGATTTATAAATATATAACTATATAACCATAGTTATAGTGGTATTAATATCTCATGGCGGTTGACCTTGAGCGCGCAAACTTCACAAATCCGTCAAATCGCGCTATTACTCACCGTCCTAAAAACATACTACCCCAGGGTTGGCAATGCTAGCATCAGCTGATATTTATTGACATATTTAAACATATTTATAGGCTAGAAATTCTATTATATTTGTTATATCATATTTGTCATATCATATTTGTTATAACTAATATTATATTTGTTATACGAAATGAATAACGGCAAAAAAGAAGTCATTAATTCGGATTATACCAATTCTGAAGAACTGTTTTGCTAGCTATAGTGTAAAATAAATAAATAAATAAATAAATTATATTCTTTTTTTTTACTGAAATCCATTATATATTTTACAGATCATTGCTTAACAATTGAAGACCTTGCTGCAAAAAGGGGGTAACTTTTAGAAAATTCACTTTTACACCCTTACAACTGTGAACTAGACTATTCTGCATTGTTTAATGTAAAGATGACTCAAAAATAACTTTTATGGAGTTACCTCCTTTTTGCAGCAGGGTCTTCAATTGCAGTCATCATAGACTAGGGATTGGTTGGGTGGGCGGGGGGCATTCATTATCTAATGTTACAATATATTTCATAAAATAAAGAAAAAAACGCTTTACTATATTAGTTGACAAATGACAGATTTGGGAAGCATCCATAGACATTTAACTTAACTTAAAGGTCTATGGGATTGGCGGATGTTTTTAGTTTCCATTTATTTATTAAATTGAATGGCGTCTGTCAGCGTCTCTCAAGGTCACCCGCCATGAGATATTAATACCACTATACATTTTGGTACAAGATTTACGATTTAGGATCTAAATCATTTCTTTATTTCAGATTTAAATCCAAAACTTAAATTTAAGTTTGATTAACTTAATGTTCGTTTTTGAAAATTTTAAATGCACCAATCAAAATATATCAAATTACCTATGTCAACTGCGCAAAAGATATTTGCGCAGTTGATATGGTTTGATATATTTGATTGGTGCATTAAACATTTTCTAGCGAGAAATCAATTTGCGCAGTTCTGATTTTTTATCTATGGTCAGAGTCTCTGGTTCTGTGTTCAGTCACTGAACTTCAGTAGCGCAGTTGTCAACTGCCAGTTAACATATAATTTGGTAATGGCGCGCCAACAAGGCGGATACATGATTTTTTTTTAAAGTTATAGCTGTAAGAAGTGTTGTAATAAAAGAAGTTATGTAATAAAAAAAAATTATTATGATTTTATTTTTTTACTCCAGCTATTTAATAAAAAAATAGAGGATTTATTTATGGATTTATGGATCTTTTATGCAAGTTTATTCAAGATTTATGATTTAAATCCAGATAACGTAATGGATTTATGATTGAGGATTGCAAAGTTTGATTTTAGCATTTCATTAATAGTTACGAAAATACCAGAATCATTACTAGATACATTCCTTATTACTAAAAATATACTATAGTCGTTTTTTCGCGTAAATATCCTTTTTCTGCGGTAATACTACGGTTAAATAAGTCATGACGTCACAGTTAATTCATATAACCATGGTTAGGTTTCTAAAATTTGACATTTGTTTACTTGTACATAACCTATATTTTTTTAAATGTGTTTTTATTAGTTCAGATTAAATTGGTACACTAAGACCCTGTTGTATAACAGTTGGTAAACACACGTGTACACAGAACATAACCCAGATAGCACAAGATGTCCTGAGGACATCCGGTTTAAATCCTTTACAGACGGTCGCGACCAGAAAACCGATGGACGTACTGAGGCCTAGGCCGATGGACATCCTGAGGCCTAGGCCTCAGTACGTCCATCGGTTTTCTGCCTGCGACGAAAGTTGAAGATACAATTTGATATCACCCTTTATAAAGGGTCTAAGTGAAAAAAAATTACACCTTGTTTTTTATTAAAAATACTCTTTAATCAAGCACGATAAAAGATTTTAAAAAAGTTGTCCATTTTTTTTACTTATATAATTATAATTACGGCCCGCGTTATGTTACCCCGGTACCGTTTAGCCATGTTCTAACCGAAGTCGGCCAGAATACGGCATGCCGATGCAAAATCCTTCGGCTTGCCCTAGACGGCCCGCTTACGGCTGGAATTCGGCCTGCCGCGGCATAATCGATACATCTCACGGCTGCTTACGCACGCGAGATAACTATAAATAGCGATTGGTTGCAATATTTAGTTGGAAGTGTGTGTCCGTAATGGCATAGCTAAACATTAATTGTTTGGAGTCCCCATCTCCATCCCCTCATCTGCTCAGTAACGAATAATGTCTAGCTAGTCGAGTGTGTTAAAAAAGTATCTTGCGATTCAGAGAATTTCAGGACTGAACTTATAGGATATACCTCTCCAGGACGTCTGTAAACTTTTTTATTATAATAAAACTATGTCCTAATTCGGTCCTCATATGTCCCGAATTGGACAGCTTGGGGTCAAATACGGACGTCCTGAGGACATCTGAAACAGTCTATTTCGGAAGTCTGTGGACGTACTACGAACGTACTTTTGCAGACCCCGGACATCCTGAGGACGTTCGGGTTGTCCTGGGTGGAAGTCCTACGAACGTCCTACGAACGTACTTGTGCTATCTGGGAAACAGGGTAATCAGCTGGTTAACTCTTAATTAATAATAATTATGTAATTATTAAGCTATCTTTCAAGTTGTATAAACAATGATGATTAAAATTTAAGTGATTGAAATACAATTAACAACAAAATTAATGAAATGTCAGTATGAATTACCCAAACCAACCCAAACTCAACAACCCAACCCAACCGACCCCGCCCCATTGAGCGACCATTTAATATTATACAATTGACAAATATAAAAATTTGCTAAATAAGGATTTTTTCCACCCGGTATACGTTTAATGCCCGTACTCCCGGTTTACTTCTAGTCACTTTGTTATACTTAATTTCTATGCTTTTACCGGTGTAAATAAATTTCTTTGCCTCTTCTTATACCTAGTATATTCTTTTTCTATAGGTAGGTACTAGTTTTTTCAATACACGTTATCCAATTCTCCTACATGTTTAATACAAAATAAGGAAGAATATAAAACAAACCTGCATATAATTCATCCACTTGTGGAGATTCCACAATATGGAGCACCTATCATTTATTTTTACTGACAACACCCCGTTTACTATTAGACGTATTCCATAAAACGGACTTTTGTATAGCGCGTGCGTGAAAAGGCACGTCGTCTTTTAAAAGAGAAAGAGATACCACTCTTCTTCAGGCACGCGCTATCCAAAAGTCTGTTTTATGGGATAGGTCTTATAGACAAAGTTTAAATTCGGTTTAAGCTTAAGCTCTAGAGCAATGGGGTAGTTAAATTTTTTCTGACCTATACTCTTTATGGTTTTATTCAAGGCGTTTTGTAATATTAAACATTTCTGTGAAATCAGAATTTCAATTGAGTTTACCGTTTTCGAGATATTTACAAAAAAATATAAATTTTTATGACGTCACAAACCTCGCCATGTGACCAACATTCTAAGATTTCTATTGGTTGAAAATTACCCTGTTGTCAAGTTGTCTTGTTAATGATTTCATACGAGATGCTAAATGCCACTGGCGGCTCCTCTTACTGCGCATGATCGCTTAATTGACAAATGTGCCGCGATTCGAAATGTTAAAGGCACGTTAGTTACGTCATAAAACCAAACCAACCCAAACCCAACAACACAACCCAACCCAACCGACCCCGCCCCATTGGGCCCCCCCGCCCCATTGAGCAAAATACCCAACTAAAATGGGCAAATTTATGTTTATGAAATAAAAAAAGTTCGAAAACTTCTAGTAGATTTTATGTTACGATAAAAGTGTTCGGTTGGGTTGGGTTGGTTGGTTTGTTTTAGTTTTATCATAAAACTAAAACAAACCAACCAACCCAACCCAACCGAACACTGTTTAACAAAGGAACAACAAATTTATGAAATAAAAAAATAAAAAAAGTTCGACAGCTTCTTAGTATCGAACCCGGGACATCTCGCATGCCAGGCGACCGCCCTACCATCTGAGCTATCTACGGATTACAATTATAACGTAAGGTAACGTAAGGTGTATGTATCTTGTTACAAGATTCTTGTAACTAACGTGCCTTTAACATTTTCAATCGCTACACATTTGTCAATTGACCATACCCAGGTAGAACACGAATCGGAAAGATAGCGTTTTGATAGCAAAAAAATGTCGCCTTATCGATTCATCCGAATGATATCGTAATGTTATGAGATAGTATATATCTGCGAGTCATCTTAAAAATGTCATCATAAGGATAACCTCTAATAGATAACTAAATATATATGTCGGAAAGCTGGTTTATTGATAACATAAAGGATATATCCATTTGGCATACTGTCTAATGGACAACATTTATTTGTCAGTTTTTTTTTATATAGACATTTGTTATCAATAAGATATCATTTTCAACAAAACAGTTTGGTAACATTTTTGCGCTAACATTTTGTTGTCATTTTTTGGACAAGTCCAAGATAACGTTTGAGCCGTTACTTAATTGCTAACGATTTATTGTTAACTTTTAGATAATTTACAAAAGTCGTTTTTTCGCGTAAATACCATGAAATACTATGGTCATTAAACTTAACCTTGGTTAATAGTTAAGGCATTTTTGCGTTTAGAGTGCGTTCAAAAATCCTAACTATGACGTTACAAATACCAGACCATAAAACTATATCGCTGAGCTAGTTATTCAACGTGGTTAATAGTCTTTCTCTTTTTAATATATATATTTAATATGTTTATGTAGGAATAATGTTGTGTGCTAAACATATCTTCTCCAAAACATACCGCCAACCTTCGTCTTTTTCTTTGGGGTTCCATTCTAAATTTTGAGTTTCACAATAATAATTTTCGTATAAACGTTAAACACTGTTGGATTTTAGTTATGGTAAACAACAGGGAAGAACTGTTTATATATAAAAAGAGGTATAGAAAAGGGAGGTATAAGAACTAGGGTTCATAGAAAAAGAATATACAAGGTATAAGAAGAGGCAAAGAAATGTATTTACACCTGTAAAAGCATAGAAATTAAATATAAATGGGTAAAAACACATTTCAAAAATTATAGGTTATGAACAAGTAAACAAATGTCAAATATTAGAAACCTAACCATGGTTATATGAATTAACTGTGACGTCATGACTTATTTAACCGTAGTATTTCATAGTATTTACGCGAAAAAACGACTAAAAAGTTAGCATAACGACAAGTTTTCGTCAAGCGCTTTCCCGCTATTTTAGAGATTATTGCGCATGCGAAAGTGTGGTGTCAATTCTTATAAGATATTTTTGATAAAATCATTTATTTGTTTAATAGTTATTAATAATTAATTTTTACGAGCTCGTATAGTACCTATAATTGAGTCGTATAGATTCAAAACCCGCCAAATCCATTTATTGAAAGTAAAGGACAGTAGATATGTTTGTAATACATATTAATTATGTTGTTATGGAAACATGTCTTCTGTCCTTTACTTTCAATAAATGGATTTGGCGGGTTTTGAATCTATACGACTCAATTAATGCTAGCATTAATTTGTGGTGTTATTTAATTAACTGGTGAGTGTTTATTTTAAATTTGTCAGCTGATATCAGGACGATCAAGAAGGTTATGTGCATTTTAACAAATATTATTTTATAAAATTGTAATTATGGACTGTGTAAAACCGCGAAAGAAGAAAAGTTTCTTAAATTTAACACGACGACAACAACTCCGACGCCTCGAAATTTTGCGGCAAGAGGATCTTTTAGTTTTACCTTATGCACAAGCTCATGATGCCCAAGTTCAAGTTGTTCAAAGAATTGGTATGGTATGATAATAATATGTGTTGTTTTGTATATAAATTTAGATTAAGAATATATTTTGTTATTTCACCTATAAATTGTATTGTTAGAATTCATTTTAAATTATTTATACAAAATGCTCACGTTAAATTGATGCAATATTATGTTATTTCTCTCCTATCAATTGAAGGTTTAAAAATGCATTGATGTAAATTTTAAATTCATATTATCAAGATGCAATTAAAAACTATCTTATTAATCATAATAATTATTGCAAATTTATATCAATACAATTTTTTGTGTAAAATTTTAATTGGAAGAAGAAAATCAACATATACCTATCGCATTAGTTGCATGAATAAATAATTTATTCTAGATTCTCTCCCCTGCCCTCTCCACAGCATACAAAAAGATACCATTCGGATGACATATTTATGCTAGCAATTGGTTAACATTATGCTACAGTATTGTGCACTCAATAAGTTGACATTCAGATAACAAACAAGTAGCTATTTAGGCATCCTTTATTTGGATAGCAATACGTCATCATTATGAGGTTATCAATGGGACTGTCACTAGATAACAATAGGCTAACATTTTGTACATCGGAAAGTTATGCAAAGAACAGACATTAGTAATAGTTTCGGATAACAAAAATGCAACATTTTGGACAGTCCAAAAGTCAGCAGTTGACATTTTGATGTTGGCATTTGGGCCACCAAAAAGTTATCCTAGTTCTATCTGGGTATGCAAGGAATGCGGTCGATGTTGCCAATGGTAAAAAAATAAAATTCCCTATTGGGAACATTCAATTATATTACGTTGGCTAAGTTGAAAATTTGAATTTCCCGCACAAACTAAATTAATTTCCATCTTTTTTTTTAATAATAATAAATAATAATAATTCCCATATTTGAAATTCGCACCTTAATTTATTATACAACATTGGAACTACCTTCTTTATCTCTGGGAACTACTAGAATGGATGTCAGTTTGTGCGGGAAATTCAAAATTTCAGCTACATTGAAAATTTGAATTTCCCGCACAAACTAAATTAATTTCCATCTTTTTTTTAATAATAATAAATAATAATAATTCCCACATTTGAAATTCGCACCTTAATTTATTATACAACATTAGGCTACCTTCTTTATTGGGAACTACTAGAATGTATGTCAGTTTGTGCGCGAAATTTAAAATTTCAGTGTAGCCAACGTAATATAATTGAATGTTCCCAATAGGGAAGTTTATTGTTTTACCATTGGCAACATCGACGGCATTCCTTGCATATGATCAATTAAGCGATCATGCGCAGTAAAAGGAGCATCCAGTGGCATTTAGCGTCTCGTGATTTCATTCGGTTATGTCAGAAAATACCCGAAGAGGTTATGTACAAATACTGCCACTGTCAGACTGACAGTGTCAGTTGAGTGAAAGATGGTCACCAAGATATATCTAAAAGAATATAAAGAACTAGGCATTATACTAATGAAATGCATTTACGACAAAATATGATTATAATTATAGGTACTATCGCTAACAAAAAAAACTCATACAGCTTAAAAATCTAGTGTTCCTGATTTTCTATCATTTCGTTGGAGTAATTATGGCTTTTAACATGATACGTCACATTTGAAGGGTCTAAAATTAAATACAAAGTTAGGTTGAAGTTTGAAAAAAAAAATATTTCGTCATCTCTCTGTTTTTGTCAATTACTGCCCGCAAACGGCAAAGCATGGAAGTCGCCGTCTTGCTTTATCTCATTCCAAATGGCTTCAATGGCTTTCCAGAGTTCGTCTGCATTGTTTGGTTGAAAATGTTGTTAAAAAAGTCATAATGGATGTGACAAAGCTCGATGTCAGCTTGACATTGACCGAAAAGTTTTATTCACACAGCCACAATATAGCTGTATGAGTTTTTTTTGTTAGCGATAGTACTTACTTTATTTGTTTAAAAGCTCTAATGTTCAATGTAACCAACCATTCCACAAGATTCCTCTGCTTTGGAGCCCGTTATTAATAAATCACTTATCTAATATCAATTACAAATAAAATAACAATAATTTAAAAAAAACATAAACCGAAAAAAAGAAACGTCAAAAAATCAATTCTTCTTCTTCTTCTTAACTAAAATTATAGATCAAGTGGTTTTAAAACTAAAATATTATAACGTGGCGCCATCTATCGTAAGAATCTTAAACTAAACACACTGGCAACCATAGAAAACGTTATCAATAGCCTAGGGACGTAATTAGGAGATTTTTTTTGTAAATATCTCGAAAACGGTAAACTCAATTGAAATTCCGATTTCACAGAAATGTTTAAAATTACAAAACGCCTTGAATAAAACCATAAAAAGTGTAGGTCAGAAAAAATTTAACTACCCCATTGTACCTACTTAAAATATTTTAAATTTCAAATGTAAACAATTTTTTGACAGATCAAAACAGAAAAATATATATTAAAAAGAGAAAGACTATTAACCACTTTGAATAACTAGCTCAGCGATATAGTTTTATGGTCTGGTTTTGTGACGTCATAGTTAGGATTTTTGAACGCACTCTAAACGCAAAAATGCCTTAACTATTAACCAAGGTTAAGTTTAATAACCATAGTATTTCATGGTATTTACGCGAAAAAACGACTTAAGTCGTTTTTTCGCGTAAATACAATGTAATACTACGGTTAAATAAGTCATGACGTCACAGTTAATTCATATAACCATGGTTAGTTTTCCAACATTTGACATTTGTTTATTTGTTCATAACCTATAATTTTTGAAATGTGTTTTTACCTATTTATATTTAATTTCTATGCTTTTACAGGTGTAAATAAATTTCTTTGCCTCTTCTTATACCTTGTATATTCTTTTTCTATGAACCCTAGGGAACTAGCTAGTTCTTATAACTATTTTTTCTAAACCTCTTTTTATATATAAACAGTTCCTCCCTGTTGTTTACCATAACTAAAATCCAACAGTGTTTAACGTTTATACGAAAATTATTATTGTGAAACTCAAAATTTAGAATGGAACTCCAAAGAAAAAGACGAAGGTTGGCGGTATGTTTTGGAGAAGATATATATATTTAATATGTTTAGCACACAACATTATTCCTACATAAACATATTAAATATATATATTAAAAAGAGAAAGACTATTAACCACGTTGAATAACTAGCTCAGCGATATAGTTTTATGCATAGAAAAAGAATAGAAAAGGTTTTATGGTCTGGTATTTGTGACGTCATAGTTAGGATTTTTGAACGCACTCTAAACGCAAAAATGCCTTAACTATTAACCAAGGTTAAGTTTAATGACCATAGTATTTCATGGTATTTACGCGAAAAAACGACTTATACTCATAATAATAAGTTATAGGTATATTTTACCTAAGTTATAGGTATATTATACCTATAACTTATAGTTATAGGTATATGACTATACTGTTTTAAAAAACCTATTACTAAAACCGAGTTGGTATTACCAAGTTGGCAACACTGCCAAAGAACACTTTGGTTTATAAGTCCATGGTTGGTTGCTCAGATTAGCGTTGTCGGATTTCTTTTCGGTGTAAGGGAATGTATCAAGGCGTTAATTGAAGTAATCAGGTAAAACATGATTGCTATTATACTTATTTAAAATATTTATACCTATATATTAATATTTATATATATATATATTATTTTTTTCTATAGACCTGTATATAATCTCTATATAAAAAATGTGGTTATGTTTACTAAAGATTGTTTAGTAGTTGGTAGCAGTGTTGCATTGTAGCTGTCAAGTTGTGTTCGGCGTCTGTAATTTTTATTAATTAATATTTTATCTTAAAAAGCGGCAAAATGACCAAATTATCAGCAATTCCTTCAATCTTACCTTCAACCACACAGGAAAAAGTTGCTAACTCTAAAGTATTGGTTGTTGGTGCCGGCGGAATTGGATGCGAGGTTTTAAAAAATTTAGCTTTATCCGGCTTTCAGGATATTGAAATAGTAATATATTTAAATTGACCTTTAAATTGGACAAAAATAATAAATATTTTTTTATTTTTTAGATTGATTTGGATACAATTGATGTAAGCAACCTAAATAGACAGTTTTTGTTCAGAAAAGAACATGTTGGTAAACCAAAAGCAGTAGTAGCAAGGGAAAGTATTCTAAGCTATAATCCTGATATTAATATTAAAGCATATCATGACAGTGTAACAAGGTAATACTTAATAAAACTTAAGTTTCAACCTCAGTAATTTTTTAAATTTTTTAGTCAAGACTATGGAGTTAACTTTTTCAAGCGATTTAACATTATTTTAAATGCTTTGGACAATAGGGCAGCCAGAAGTCATGTGAATCGAATGTGTTTGGCAGCGAATGTTCCATTAATTGAGTCTGGAACTTCAGGATACTCTGGTCAAGTTGAATTGATTAAGAAGGGTGAAACTCAGTGTTATGAATGTACCTTAAAACTGCCACAAAAAACTTTCCCTGGTTGCACTATCAGAAACACACCTTCTGAACCAGTACATTGCATTGTTTGGGCAAAACATTTGTTTAAGTATGTTATCTAGGTGCCTTAATATTTTTTTTTACTTTGTAAATTAACTTCTAGTCAACTTTTTGGTGAAGATGATCCTGATCAAGATGTGTCACCAGACACAGAGGACCCTGAAGCCAAAGCGGAAAATGAACATAGCTCCACAGAATCTGGCAATATTAAAAGATTATCAACAAGACAATGGTCACAAGATATTGATTATGAACCAGCACAGCTTTTTACAAAATTTTTCCATGATGATATCAAATACCTTTTGACAATGGGTATGTTCTCCTTTGCAATACTTTTACTTTATTATCAATGTTATAATGTTTTAAATCAATTCTTTTTATTCTTCAGGCACATATAAATTAAAGTGTTGTTTTCAAAACAACTTTGTTTTGGTGTCACATTTTAAATGTTAAAAACTTTCTAATGTGATTAAAAAATTATTTCTGAACACGAACTTGAATCTACTAGAACATAATGCAAATAATGGAAAAAAATGTGTAGTGTACAATAAATTAGGCTTGCATGTAGGGTTGGGACAGTTTTCAAATGAAAATTTCAACTTTGAAAGTTTCAAACTTGAAATATTTAATTTAGTTGGAAAAGTGAAATTTTTAAAAATTTCAACATTGCCTGTGAAACTTTCAGAAATTTCATTGAAAGTTTCGCAATTTACTGAAAATTTCGCATAAATTTCACATGCGGCCTCCCCTGGGACCTTTAATAATAATTTACAACAGATTCTGAATCGACCAATAAGAACGAGTTATCAAGCGTCTGGGCGTTTTTGTTTAGTTCGGCTTGGATTTGAATACACTATAAGTAATTATTGTTACTTATATGAATAAATTAATTTAAATAATTTAATTCAGTTACCAATTTAATTTTGAAATTAAATCAGACTAAATTTTTTTTAAAGGTCATGATTAATTTAAACTTTTACTTTTGCTATAATTGCATCGGAAAACGGATAAAAAATGCCTTTGGCTCATAAAATTTTGATGAAGTTTCTTCAATTTTTGTAAAATTTCAGTAAAATATAAAAATAATAAACATATATAAATATAAAACAATGAAAGTGGCACAATCTCATTAGGTTACCAAAAAGTGCTATATCTCTCTTAGTTTTAGTAATTTTAAAAATATTTTAAAAGGAAATCTCAAGAAATTTGTGGTAAACATAGGTATTTACTACCACAGAGGGGTAGGAGGTAAGAGGCAATTTGCCATGGTCACTGACTGGGCTTATTTCAATATTAATATATTACACTTAAAGTGATTGAAATTTATTGAAAGTTTCAATAAATTTCATGAAATTTCAGACATTTAGGAAATTATAATAAATTTCATAAATGTCGTGAAAATTTCAAGTGAAATTTCAAGTACAATCAAAAAGTGAAATTTTCCCAACCCTACTTGCATGCAAAAGTAAGTACTTATTTTATTGGTATTATTTACGACAAATAGGTCTATGTTGCATGTTTCCCTTAACAAATTACAATGTTTCAACATAATGTGTTGAAACATTGTAATTTGTTAATGGAAGAGACATTCTATTTAAATGGAGAGCAGTCTGTAAGATCAATGTAAAGTACCTTTTTACTTGAATGCGCAAATTTTTCTTTGGAAATAACAGTTTAATTTTATTTACCAATTGCAAACATTTATACTTTAAGTTGTTAATAATAAAATATACTAATAGTGTAGTCTGTAATAAACGTCTCTTTTCCAATGTAACAATTTTGAAATCTTCAAGCATGCTTCTGTAAGATATCATATATGGATAGCGGCTATTCACCCTAAGTAGAGATAGAGAGGTGTAATCATGTTTGGCGCATAATTTTGATTTTAAATGTCTCTAACAATACAGTATATCCTAAAATTCATTACCCAGCAAAGACGACTGTAAAGGTTCTATAATGGCCCTTTATATAAGTGCCTTTAATGAACTAAAGGCCCTATAAAGGCTAACTTTAATGGAACTTTACATATTATGTAGCGTTCATCTTTAATGGGCATGTAACAGCAGTTAATAAAGGCACTTACAAGAACCATTACAATTTTGATATGGCGCTCTAAAGGTTCTGATATGGCAGATTAAAGGTTCAAATGTGGCAAACTAAAGCTTCTGATATGAGGTGTTAAAGATTCTATAGTGGTTATTTAAATAATTTTTAATGGAAGTATTAAGTGAAGTATCTATTATGGAGCCATTCCATGCCAAATCAACACACTTTAAAAAGAAATTTTTCCTCACCATTTCAGATTTTCCTAAAATTTGGTATACTTATACTATGTACTAAGACTAAGAAAAATACCAATTTTTAAATTTTTATCTCACACCGTTTCCGATATATGGCTATGTAAAGTTTTTAAAAACTCGCGAAAAAAGTGTGAACGTTTATTTTTTAAATTGCGCTGGAAGCTGTCCTAATTTAGTTAGAAAGATGGGAGAGGTGTCATTTTGCAGCATTTTAAATGCTCTTTCAAATGACATACGACTGCCAAGGGTATTAATGAAAAGATTTTGTTCAAAATCCATATACGAGCCCTAACCACATAATGTTCGGACACTTCATAATTTATACAGAAATTTTTTTCGTGAATACTATCTCAAAATTATTAGAAGTTATGAAAAATTCAGCTTATTTTGGCAAATACCCCTCGAAGCGATTTTTATTTTTAAAAAGTTTACCTTTTATTTTTAGCTTTTAAAAAAAGGCTAACTTTTTAACTTTTTTTTGCATGAGTAAAAAAAGTTATAAATGGGCCCATTAAAAAGAACATAAAATATTATACAAACCCTGAAAATTTGGTAAAAATTGTATAAATAATAAGAAAGTTATAGCGATATATATATCTGCAAAATCTCCCGTTTCCTAAGAAAATTGCAAAAACTCTTTAAAAATAGCAGTTTTAAATTACTTATACTTTTTTATAACTTATTTATTTTTTACCAAATTTTCAGGGTTTGTATAATATTTTATGCTCTTTTTAATGGGCCCATTTATAACTTTTTTTACTCATGCAAAAAAAAGTTAAAAAGTTAGCCTTTTTTTAAAAGCTAAAAATAAAAGGTAAACTTTTTAAAAATAAAAATCGCTTCGAGGGGTATATGCCAAAATAAGCTGAATTTTTCATAACTTCTAATAATTTTGAGATAGTATTCACGAAAAAAATTTCTGTATAAATTATGAAGTGTCCGAACATTATGTGGTTAGGGCTCGTATATATTTTGAATGAATTTTTTTTCAAAAAGTACATAATTTAAAATTCTCAAAATATTTGTATAAATACTTACTGTACTGTTTTAAACCATATAGTAAAATATAAATGTGGGGTCTTAATGGGTTCATTGTTAAAAAAAATATTTCTGATGCTGGTTTTTCACTTTTAACTAATTTTGACATTATTCAACGTTTATCAGGCTTAAGCCTGACAATTGTATTTTTTTTATAATATCGGCTGTCATCATTCCGGACTTGTGTAATTTAATTACTGTGATACGCTTGTTTTGGCGATTCATATTGAACCAAATTTTAAACAAAACAACATTAAATTGAATATTTTCAAAAATATAAGGGTTCTAAGAACCCTAATATTATCGGCTGCCTACATTCCCGACTTTTTTAATTCAATTACTGTGATACGCTTTTTTTGGCGATTCATATAGAACTAAATTTTAAACAGAACAACATAAAATGACTATTTTCAGAAATAAAAGTGTTCTAGGAACCTGCTCGAGCAAACAATTTCCGCGAAAACCTTATTGATAAATTTTAAACTCGCTTAAAAAAAAAATTCAGGGAACTTTTATCGGACCCTGTATATATTCGTAGTTTATTTAAAAATAAAACTATAAATGAGGTGTGTTTAAAGTGATTTTGGCGTCAACATGGAGCCTACTATCCTTTTGTTATATATTACAAACAAGAAGACAACATTGAACATTTGAGCTTTGTTATTATTTCAGAATGGTTACAGCACAACACAGTAGCTGTTTATACATTTCAAAAGAAGCTCATTTGTTATTTAACAAACAAATTTCAAAAGCTTCCAAGAAAGATATCTTATTTTTCTGACGGTTCGGCCGCTCAGTATAAAAATAAGAAAAACTTCCTGAACCTTTGCCTTCATGAGGAAGATTTTAACATAAAAGCTGAGTGGCACTTTTCAGCAACAGCACATGGGAAAGGGCCATGCGATGGAGTAGGCGGTTCTGTTAAAAGGCTGGCAGCTCGCGCTAGTTTGCAAAGGCCATATGACAACCAAATCCAAACCCCACAAGATCTCTTTGAGTGGGCAGTAGAAAACATACCAAAGGTAGATTTTGCCTTTTCCACTCAAGAGGATTATGCTGTTTCAGAAATGTTTCTGGAAAGCCGTTTTAAACAAGCACTAACCATTAAAGGAACACAATAGTTCCATGCATTTATTCCCAAAACTAAATCAGAACTACTAGTGGAACACTTTTCAGATGAAATGCAGGGTTGGGAGAGGAATGTGGCTAAACCAGTGGACACACTGAAGTTAGAAGACGTTTCAGGCTATGTCACCACTGTATATGACAAAAACTGGTGGCTTGGCTATGTTTTAGAAAAAGATGAAGAACATGATGAAGTGAAAATAACTTTTCTTCATCCTTGTGGGCCAGCATCATCATTCTCTTACCCTAGACATGCAGATGTCCTATGGCTTTCCGTTTTGGACATTCTAGTACGAGTGAATCCTGTTACACCAACTGGAAGAACGTACGCTCTTGGAGGAAGTGATGTGAAGCTAACTCAAATTGCATTTTCAAAAGTTAATCAGTAAACAAGACAATCTTCAGGGATAATTGCCTACTTTTTTTAAATCAATACTTAATTTTTACATAGGTTAGTTGGTGTTAGTAATTTATACTAAACTAGTTGTTGTTAGTACCTACTTGGGTTCCATGTTTAGTTAAACACCAGGTAACACATATTATATGTAAACAAGCGTATCTTAATGTATGTTTTTTTTAATAAACCCATTATAAGTTAATGCCTCATTTAAAAATTTCTAATTGGACTAACTTTTTAAAGGAATATTTTAAATGTAAAAAATGATGTACCTTTTGGAAAAGCCTCGAATAAAAATTACCCTAGTGTTAAAGATAAATTGTCAAAATTAGTTAAGTGAAAAACCAGCATCACAAATATTTTTTTTTAACATGAACCCATTAAGACCCCACATTTATATTTTACTATATGGTTTAAAACAGTACTAAGTATTTATACAAATATTTTGAGAATTTTAAATTATGTACTTTTTGAAAAAAAATTGTATCAAAATATATATATGGATTTTGAACAAAATCTTTTCATTAATACCCTTGGAGTTCGTATGTCATTTGAAAGAGCATTTAAAATGCTGCAAAATGAAACCTCTCCCAGCTTTCTAGCTGAATTAGGACAGCTTCCAGAGCAATTTAAAAAATACACGTTCACACTTTTTTCGCGAGTTTTTAAAAACTTTACATAGCCATATATCGGAAACGGTGTGAGATAAAAATTTAAAAATTGGTATTTTTCTTAGTCTTAGTACATAGTATAAGTATACCAAATTTTAAGAAAATCTGAGGTGGTGTGGTATAATGGGTGTGTTGAATTGACATGGACTGACCCTATGGTGGATTAAATGTGGTAGGTATATATTTATTGGGTAAGGATATTTCACGATAATCGAAAATTGTTATCCCTACCGTCACAAAACAATTTCTGACGGTAGGGATAAAAATATAAACAAACCACATTTAATCCACCATAGTAAATACTTTACTTATCCATTACATTAATTAATATAAATGAAATGTAATACTAAAACATTCATAAATTTTCAAGAAAAAATACAAAGCAGTGTGTTGTAAAACAATTTCTATTTTAAAAACTGATTATTAATAAATAAAATTCATAATCATAATATATATAATAATTCATAATTCATAATATATATAAATAAATAACAACACTCTTAAACTAAGTAAAAAATATTTAAAATTAAAATATATATTCACAAATAAGTTCACTTGATTTTTTTGGATTGTCCTCTCTATTAAAGAAAACCAGGTTTTCTTTGCCATTATTAATTATTTTATTCGCAATTGACCCAATTTCGACCTTATCAATCAAACCGTTCCACTAAAGTCTTTGACGGTATTTTGTCTGTAATAAGTGTTCTTAAATTTGTAAAAATTTGTAAAATTCAAAATGTGGGTACCTACTTCAGTTCGGTTCCAGCGCTTGAGAAGACACGTCGCGTGCGGGAAAGCTCTTGAAACGTAAAAGTTTAAAGATAAAACCAACAATAATTAAAAAAAAGTGCAAACTAATAAGTGAAACAAACATTTTCATAGAGTGCAAACTAAAATAGTGTATCGGTCATTGAGGAGTGAAGTGTTGAGTGATATGAATGAGTTAAGTGCCACCTGTCATTGGAGGCTTTTCACTGGACAGACAGGGAAGGTCAAACAAGAGGGGAGGTGGCCATCCGCAAAAAAAAAGCTGATTAGTTACTTTAAGAATATGCATGACCTGATACAAATCTGCAATTTAAATACGGCAGATCCCAGCAAACATTTTTCGTTATTTGTCGCCATTAACATTGCCCGTTATTTATTTTGTTAAACATAACATTTATTTTTACTTGAAAATGTTAAAATAACTTTAAAATATGATTATGTTAAGAACATATTTTACTCTTTAAACAATTGTTTTGTTTTTAATTACTATCATTGCAAAATTGTATTAAAAAGTATTAAAAATTCTTACACGGGCAATGTTAGTGGTGATAGGTACCTTTAAAATGTTTATTGGGATATCTTTAAAACCTATGAAAGGCACACGGCATGGGGCAATAAATCTGTTAACAACAAATGCGTAAGGCAATCCCAATCGAGACCGAAAATAAACACTAGACTCACAGAATAAACTAACACATTAATCATAATTCTAACACATTAAAAAAAAAGCCTAATAGCCAAACTCGAGATTTGTAAACATTAGACAACAGAATAATCGCGCTTGTAATTTGTTTAACTAATAAATAAATGCAATGCTTAATTTTGGAATTTAATAAAAAAAGACAAAACTCTATCACAAAACGTGCTTGGGACAAAATTTATTAAAAACAACTGACACACTTTACCAAGTGCAGGAACTATCTGACCAGAACACGGACAATGACAATAACGAACAAGACAAAGACCTCGACTAGGAAACTACACCCCTGCAGCGAAATAACAACTCCCCAACTCCAAATAGTAATCCCAAATGTTTGGAGTAATACTAATAATAATAATAATAATAATAAAGGACTTTATTGATTATAATACAGAATTACAGTTGTACAATATTTAAATACAGGGCGAGATTTAGTTCTTACACACTCCAAACTACTGCCTAGAGCATGTAAGTCTATTCTTACATCTAACCCTAAATCGACTGGTCTAGGGGGATTCCGCATCGCATCGTACTTAGTTTTAAGTCGGCGTAATTGTCCCCCAAAAACCAACACCCTCCCGTCCCTCCTCCATACCCCCACTGACCGTATAGCATAGGCTCGGCGAACCCGGGAATGGCTATTAAAACTATTCGCCTCTCGCTCTCGAGCCCCAAATAGGGGACAGTACGGAACGCAATGGACATTCGCACCCAGCAAACACGGGTGAAGCCGTGCAGTTGCTGGGGAAGAACAAAAATCGGCTTAAGTAAACATAGGCCTGTACGGGGTTCGAGAGTCAAGAGGAAATGTGGCTGGTTATACGTCTCTTATACTCATACTCACTCACTCAAAATGTGGGTACCTACTTACTTATTTAAATTTAACAACAAGGTATTATCTTTTTTATGTATAACCAGTGGCGTAGCGACAGTACCGCGAACGCCCGCCAAGCGGGGGGCCCTAACCTCGTAGGGGGCCCGGCCGATACTTGCCCCAAAACATTAAAATACTTATTTCCATCTTACTTATACTAAAAATTGAATAATAATGAATGATTAATAAAAAATATCATAATTTACTAAAATGTA
This sequence comes from Brassicogethes aeneus, assembly GCA_921294245.1. Taxonomy (NCBI): domain Eukaryota; kingdom Metazoa; phylum Arthropoda; class Insecta; order Coleoptera; family Nitidulidae; genus Brassicogethes; species Brassicogethes aeneus. The sequence goes on along the minus strand of OV121132.1, from coordinate 50,182,326 downwards.
GGTAGGTACTTGATATTATTGACCTACCATCACAACATAAATGTAAAACATCTAACGGAACCTTTTGATGAATTTTAAAAATCGCGCTTATTTAACAATTGACAGCGGCTTTACGCAGGAACGATTCAGAACTTGGAAACATGCGCCTAACTCTAAACAGATATGCGCATTTAGTTATGCGTATTATTCTGACAGTTCTGAAGCGTTCTCTTTGCGAACCCCTAAAATTTTGACGATTGTGATTCACAAGTTGTTAGTTTGTTTTTGTTTTATATTCGTATTGGTTCAAGTAGGTTCTTATTTGCGACTGCTTCTGATTATTTTATTTTTCCACTGTTTTACATGCGTTTCTCGCCGCGGCGGTCAGCTGTGGTGAGCACAAAGTGGTCTAGTATTTACATGTAAGTATTTCTTTTATTATTGGTTAGTTTAATACATAGAGTTACTGAGTAAATATTATTAACCCTAAATATACCTATTCAAGGATGCCTGATAAAATTATTATAGTTTAAGGTTATTTTTTTATGTTAAAAAAATATGTTATTATTTTCTATTATTTTACTTATAATTTATAAGTAGGTACAGTGGAGAACCTTATTTTTTTTATTATTTTTTGTTACTTTTCGTTTATAAATAATTTAAAAAATCATGTCACCGGATGTATTATTTTTTATTTACAATTTAAAACCATGTAAAAAATACCTGAAATCAGGGGACCCAGTAAGGATTTTCGCGGGGGGGGCCGAAATTTGTCGCTACGCCACTGTGTATAACACACTACTAAAACTATGGGAATTAAACTAGGCCTCGTTTTTAAAATATGGCGCCAACAAAGGATAATTAAAGGTTTACGTAAGTTTTGTATACAGAAAACATTTGGCACTTCAATGGTTTTGTAGAGTCCCATCCCAGCTAGCACGATACATAACGCGAGCTCGTGCGATGTTCTGTTTAAGTCGCATGAATACCTAACGAATAAAGTTATTTAAAAACATTAAGGTTATATTCCAGAAATATTCTTTTTTTAATATTACGCATTGGTTTAATATTACATCAATATATCATAACATAAATACCTGCAGTAAACATTTCTTTGAATAAAAAACCTTTTTATTTATTCAAAGAAACATTTAATATAAATGTACCACAAATGTAAATAAAAGTAATTAGAGGTAGTGATGGGCGAATTCGAATTAAAAACAACCTTTAACCCGATTATTCAAATAATCGTTTGAATCCGATTATTGGAATAATCGTAATTCGAATTAAAAATAATCTGCTCAAATACGTATTAAAGTCACTTCTAATCGCGTTTTTTCTTCAAGATCAGGATATATCATAACATTAAACAAATTTTATAATCGTATCGTATCATCATAATCGTAAATTACTATTTAAATAGTCCTACCTAGAATTATAGGTATTCTAGTCGCCGAATGAATCATTCAATTTGAGATCTGAATGAAAATATGCGATTAATAATCGCGGATTACTTAATTCGAAAATAAACGGCGATTATTAACTATTCGAATTATCAATTCGATTAAATTATTCCGATATTGAAATCCGAATGAAAGTTTGCGATTTATAATCGCCGATTATTTAATCGATTATTATTGAAATAATATAAAAATAGTCAAATTTTATGGCCGTGGATATTCGTCCGACAATAGGATGAATAAGATTTTTATTTAAAATTCCGATTGTCGGATATTTAGTAGTTTTCCTTATTATTCCAAAAGTTATTTAGAAAGATGCAGTGTGGCTGAAGACCTCTAATTACTCACACACATAATAAACATAACCGTGGTTTGCAAAGTTTTAACAGCAACACATAATAATAAATAATAATCTACATCAAAATAAAAAATAGGTATAACTATATAGGTGAAGTGTGATTTAAAATGAGTTTAGTAATTACTGTAGGAGAAAAATTTAAATTTTTTTACGGATGTGTACAATTATGTTAAACAAGTAAAACAAAGTGAACTTGCAACTTTATACAAAAGAGATGCAAAGAAATTATCAACAGTTGCGAAAGTTTGTCCAAAAAGTGAATTGGTTTATTACACAGTACAACACGATTTCCCTCCCATGAAAAATTTTAGCAGATTTTGAAAATAGAGGTAAAAAAAACGTACCCGTGTCTCACAGTTTCACGAGATCACGTCATAAAAAAATTTTAAGCCGTTATTCCTATTATTTATGCTTATACAGATTGTACATTCTCCCTCCAACACGCGACACAGTAGCTAAGCAAATAGACTGCATCGCTAATGAGATTTTTTGCATTATTATCTTTTAATTTTTTAAGTCCTTACCTGCTCGACCTTTCGTCATGTCGTTTATCACACAAGCAACTGTGACGCGCCTTGGAGGGAGGCGAGGCCACGCCCCATATATATATATAGATATATTCGGTTTTATTCTGAACAGGCTGTATATTGCTTCAGAATCTCGAACAATTGACCAGCAATATTCACCCAGCAAATGCCTGACGTCTTTCCCTTGAAGCGTTTTTCAATTGTTAAAATGTCTTGGTGAAAACGTTCGCTATGTTCGTCACTAAAATCGCCCAAATTTGGTGGAAAATAGTCCAAATGAGCATGGAGAAAATGTATTTTCAGTGACATATGTACTTTCATGTCCTGTGCTATAAAATGTACTTTATAACCCGAACTACAGGGAATAAATTCAGATTCCATCTCGGAAAAAATGGTTGTACTGGGTGTTAAAGGTCTTTTACTTTTATCCTCACATATGTTTTCTGAAGGAGCAGTTGGATAATCTTCAGATCGCACTCTTGCGAGAATGACGGATTCTACATCGGCGTAATCAATTTTCTCTCTAGAATTGTACCGAAATCCAAAACTTTTTAATTTTGACATGCAGAAATAACACTGGTCAGATGCGTGTTCGGTAAGTCGCGACGGGTCGAAGCCAAATTGTTGGTGCAACATATTTCATACTGTGTGTTTTATCTTGCAATCCATGCAAACAACGGTAACAATAATCGCATAAAACCTCTGGTACATACCATAAGTTTGGTATATACGTCACCAAAAAATAGTCTTCAAAAGCTGTTACTACACTATTTGTAATATTTCGCATATGGCTTGGAGGTGCAAATAAACCACATACATAACAAAAATTATTTCGATTCGGACACTGCATTTTTACTTTGATTTCAAATGGATGGTTAACTCAACAATCAAAATTAATATGAAAAATTTATCGATTTATCGCTGCAATAATGTTTTTATTTAACATTTAAAAAAAAGTATTAATGCCGCAGATGTGTAAATTTTTTGTTTTTTTGCTGTTTCAATTGACTTCGTATACTTAAATACTTTTTTTAAAACTTAAATTAAATATGTTTTAGGTACACTTGCTTTAAGACTTAAATCAATTCATTTAAATATCTTTTAATTTTTTTTAAAAATGTTAATTCAACAAAGCTCAATTTTTACAAAAAATTGAATAAATAAAAATTGTAATCACCCGACTTTAAAGCATTTTGATTGGCTTAAAATTGAAACATTTTGTTACTTGGTTTAAAAATAAACCGTTTGATATATATATATATATATAAATGTGCAAAACTCTGTATAAGATTAAAATAATTTTAAAATGCATCTATAATGGTTGCCTATCCATTTAGTAAATATATATATTTTTAACTATGCAGTCCAGCTGTTATCGAGTCTATTAAATTATGTCGCGAATAGTGTGAATAACATTTTATTGGATAGCCCTTAAAAAAAAATTATGACGTGATGTGAAAAAACGCCGAGACACGGGTATCATTTTTTTAACTCTATTTTTAGAATCTGTAGAAATTTTTCATGGGAGGGACCAAAAATCAAATTTTGTCGTACTGTGTTATCGTTTAAAATATACATGTATTAAAGGTGGGAAAAAATTAAAACTACCATTAAGGGAGAAAGACATGTCAGGTTTAAGTTAAGTTTTATTTTACTACAATTAATAAGTTTTTATTTTGAATCCAGTACGTTTAAAGAAGACTGCCCTATGAAAATCGTATTCAATTTAGGAGATGATGGGCAAAGTTTAATCTTGAGCAATGTTATTAAAACTGATAATCATGATGTTAATAAAGAAACATTTCATTTATGTCCTAGCTGAGAGTAATGGTTATTAAAGTTCCGAAAAAACGTCATTTGGATGAGAAGTACTCAACCTAAAAAGACTGGCAGAAAACTGGAAAAATGTTTTACTCCGTGATAATACAAATATCAAGACAACTTCGACAAAAAATTACTTGCTAGAAGTGGCCAAGATTTTACAAGAAGATGAAGAAGAAGCAGACTCTGTAATATAAATGTCCCGCAAGGGATTTTTTTTCAAAATGAGCTTATGAAAACAGTTTTTTTTATATCCCAAAATAGTCTTACTTGACGCAACTCACAAGTTGAATAACTTAAGGATGCCACTTTATATATTAATGTCAATTAATGGAAACAATGCTGAATAGTCGTTGCAACATTTTTTTTACAAAATTTACAAGATTCAGAATCAATTGCCCACATGTTATAGATATTTAAGGAATATAACCCATCCTGGACCAAAACTACAACAATATTAACAAAAGAAAAACTTTATCTAGTGAATTTCCGAGTGCAAAATTTTTATTGTGTTTGTTTCACACTCTTAAAGCCTTCCATAATAATGTGACCACCCAATCGATGGGTGGAATGCTTTAAAAAACTAAGCTGTACTTATGGAGTTGCTACCACAAATCATCTCGAATCATTAAACCAAAAAAATTAGTCAGTTTGCACAAAACATAGCACATTACAATGTTTTTACAAAGAATTCAAAATTCTTTTAAAAATGCTCGCAAATGATGTCTAAGAAATTTAATTTCTTGGTTCCAGGTTCTCAAGGGGAATTATATTTTAAAATTATTACGCCTTTTGCTTATAAAATTATAGAAAATAACCTATCAAAATCAGATAAAGTTACATTTGAAGAAGAAAAAGAAAATCATTGTGTTCTGAAAAAGTCAACCTTAAAAGTAACTGCGAATAACTGTCAGTGTATTGAATTCATAGACATGCAATTGCCATCCAAACACATCTTTAAATTTAGAGTTTTAAAAGGATTATCTTTATGCAGTAATGAACTTATACCCCATCAATTTAGAAAGGACTGTTTCAAAACTATGGCCTTGAAGTGAGAACTACATTAACCAATGTTAACATTACAGTAAATGAAGAAAACTCGGAACCTCTTGTCACTACAAAGCATATTAAAATTCAAGCATCACCCAAACGAACCTTTTTAACACACACAAGGTTTGGCCAATTGCCAGCAGATAGCAACCATAGTATCTGAAATGGGTATGGATGACTTTAATAACCTTTAATAACTTGGTACGACAAATGGCACGACACAAACTAAAACACAAACAAAACAAGTTAACGCAACAAAAACAATAATAAACAAACAGAACAGGTTAACACAACGCAATAACAATAATTTGAACAATAAAAAGTAATTCGAACCTTACCGAACGCAAAAAACAAAAAAATAGACCAAGTTAACATCCAACAGTATCGCAAAAACAAGAATTTTTTTTTTTTTTTTTAAATAAAACGCACGTTAAAGATTTAAAAACACTCATCAAGTGACGTATTTAAGCCCCGCCCAACATGCGCACTATCCTATCTTAAGGTGTATGTATCTTGCCTATAGTCCATTCCATTTAATAATAAAGTAGATGTCGCTGCAAAACGAGACAGGTTTACACAGGAGTACTCGACAAATTTAAATATAATGGCAGTCGTCGTTGATAAAATATTATTATGTTACAACAAATATGGACAAATCGTAGCAACCCTGAATGTTCCATACCATGAAAAAATAATTTACTATACTAATTAATACCTTTATACACAGAAAAATGAATGTATTATATTATTTTCAGAAAATAAGAAGAAATAAACATTAATTTGAGCAACATAACCTCAATTATTTAACTGCATTCCTTATTTAAATGTCAGTTCATTTTTTGATGTAGAAAATAGTACATATTTTAATATTTTAATAATTTTTTATGATTTTTATAATAAACATAATATAATAATAAAATCCAACTTATTAGTCAGGGATGTTTACAAATTTTGGCCTGTGTAAATAAAACCACAATTTTAAGCGTTGTGATTGGTACCTATATAATAAATCCTATTCAACTCAGCGCTTTATTCTTAAATGGAATGGACTATAGTTCTGACATCCTAGGCAAATTTTAAAAAGCGAATGCCTAGGATGCCCGAAATTGCCTTTGCAAAACACCCATTATAATAGGCATTGTCTATCATGATACAACAAATCTATTAACGGCGCAGAAAATGGCGGCAAGTTTAAAAAGTTGACATTCGCATTCGCGAATAGACAGTGCGACTAGGGTTGGGACAGTTGAAATTTTCAAATGAAAATTTCAACTTTGAAGGTTTCAAACTTGAAATATTTCATTTAGTTGGAAAAGTGAAATTTTTAAAAATTTCAAATGAAATTTTCAATCCGAAAATTTCAACATTGCCTGTGAAAGTTTCAGAAATTTCTTTGAAAGTTTCGCAATTTACTGAAAATTTCGCATAAATTTCACATGCGGCCTCCCCTGGGACCTTTAATAATAATTTACAACAGATTCCGAATCGACCAATAACTAATTATTGTTACTTATATGCATAAATTAATTTAAATAATTTAATTCAGTTACCAATTTAATTTGTAAATTAAATCAGACTTTAAATTTTTTTTAAGTCATGATTAATTTAAACTTTTACTTTTGCTATAATTGCATCGGAGCCTTTGGCTCATAAAATATTGATGAAGTTTCTTCAATTTTCGTAAAATTTCAGTAAAATATTTAAAAATAATAAATATATATATAATAATATATATAAATATAAAACAATGAAAGTGGCATAATCTCATAAGCTTACCAAAAAGTGCTATATCTCTTTAAGTAATTTTAAAAATATTTTAAAAGGAAATCTCAAGAAATTTGTGGTAAACATAGGTATTTACTATTTATATTATTGGTGCAGGGGCCCACAGAGGGGTAGGAGGTAAGAGAGGCAATTTGCCATGGTCCCCGAGTGGGCTTATTTTAATATTAATATATTACACTCATGAAATTTCAGAAATTTAGGAAATTTTAATAAATTTCATAAATGTCATGAAAATTTCAAGTAAAATTTCAAGTACAAGCAAAAAGTGAAATTTTCCCAACCCTAAGTGCGACCTTACATAATTTTTTTAAATATATTCAACGCGGCGTTTTTAAAAATAGTTTTTAGATTTTGTAATGTGATATATATTTTCCTTGTAGAAAACCTATGGAAAACTAGAAAAGCACCAGTTCCTTTGTCATGGGAACAAGCCGCCTCTCACAGAGGAGATGCTGAAGCTGAGAATAATGTTCAGGCAATTGATATGAGAATCTGGTCTTTAAGTAAATGTGCTAGTGTATTTTCCGATACAGTGTCTCAGCTGAAAACCGAGTTAAAAGGCAAATCGTTCTTAGTTTGGGACAAAGATGATAAACCAGCAATGGACTTTGTTACAGCCGCCGCCAATATTCGTTCATACATTTTCTCCATCGAACAGAAGTCAAGATTTGCAACTAAATGTGAGTATATGCAATTAATATAATATATTATAATTATTATTAGTCGGTTTCTAATATAATCGGTTTGGGTTAAAATCGATTAACCGACTTATCGATAACCGGTTAATTGGATTATTTGTTTTATGAACAGATTCATAGAAGTTGAAGTCGGAAATAAAAAACTTGATTAATTAATTATTAAACTCTGATACAATTTTATTTACTTTATTTCCACCTTCTTAGTAAATGACATTTTATAGGTTAATTTTGTTGTTTTTGTATCCAAAACAATACATTATGGGAACAGACCTGTAATATTTTACGGGCTTGTATAAAAGACCTGTTTAGTTTTACAGGCTTGTAGAATAGTTATTTGTTTTAAGTTTTGAAAAGCGACTTTTTCATGCGAGTGTTCAAGTTGCTCACGAGGCCGTCAAGCCGAGTGTGCATTAACACGAGCTTGAAGAAAGCTTTTCTCACAAGTGAAACACAATGTTTTTTCTACGACCCTTTTATTTTATATTCAAATACAAAACAAAATAACCTAAAAACGTGTTTGAAAATTCTTTCATCTTATTCTTTTAATTTTTAAGGTACAAGTTACTTAAAATCAATAAACTTACCTTCTCAATTTAAATAAAGGCACTAAAAACTAGAATTTATTATACAAACACAATTAATTGTGTTCTAAATGATATTTAGACATATATATACAAATACAATACAAATTTTGAAATGAATGTCAAACGATACTGTAAATTTCTTTTCACACAGACCTGTCACTTTTCGCACAGAAATGTCACTTTACATTCGTGTTTTGCCTTGTCAATGAAAAGATTCATTTTCTAAGCAACAATGCCAATACAAAATGTGACTTTTACATAGTGGTCGTAGAAAAAAGCAATTTATGAAATTAAAAGTCAGATTTGACACATTAACTAAAATTTAAAATTGTTATTTAAATGTGAAAATAAAAGTTTCTACAGGTCACGCTTTGCAATGAATCTTTACTAGGCTCGCCTGACAAAGCTTGACACGTAAATAACTATAAAAACCCAAAATAAACTTTAACTATAACGTATATGCTTTGCAATGAATCTTTACTAGGCTCGCCTGTAAAGATTCTTTACAAAGCTTGACAAGTAAATAACTATAAAAACCCAAAATAAACTTAAACTATAACGTATACAAAACACACTTAAAATATGTAATACTTCATCTTGAAAAATGATGAGCACTTTTATAAATGCTTAAAAAGCACTTGCTTAAGCGCTCAAGCGATTTTAAAAAGTGCCCGATATTTTATTTTAATACATTTTCTCATAGTATTAAACTTATATACAGTGTGACCCACAGTAGCGTGTCAAATTTTTTGGGGGCCCCCCCGCGAACTTTTTTTGAGGCCCCCTATGTCACTATTATATTTTCCAAAAATAACCCATTATAGTAAATATTTATACACAATATCATTATCTAATAGTTAAAAAACACAGCGAATTTTTGAAACTAAATACTTATTTTAATATTTTAAATATCGACTCAAAACTCAAACGTAACAAGTGAAACAACAAAGACTCGCTAATAACCGGAAATTCCCATTAAAACGGGGAATAACCTATGGGAATCACTGCAGTGATTCCCATAGGTTATTCCCCTGCTTAAAATACCCCATAGAGACCCTGTTCAAACCGTTAGATATTTGTATCGGAATGTATGGTGTTTCTATAGGGTGTATCGGTATGTATAGGACCCATAGTTGGGATTTATGGTTGTTCTATAGGGATTGATTTATTTGCTATTGGTTTCAATGGGGAAAATACACATAAATATCAGGGTTGTGATTTTGTCCACTTTTTTTGATTTCGTCCATGATATGGTCAAAATTGGACAAAAACGGACAAAATCGGACAATATTGTAAAAAATCAAATTTTATTCTATTTTATTAAATTTGTTGGTTTACTAAGCCATGTTTGGGCAACCAAAATGTATTTTGTGTTGTATAAATTGAAAATTGCAGAAAATAGTTGTTATTTATTTTATTTGAGGTTAGAATGTAGTCGATTTGTGTTTGTTTCGTAATGTAAGATGTATTTATGTAAGACCTACATAAAGGATGAAAAGATGGAAGAGGTAAGTGCTGATTTTAAATTTTATTACCATTAAGTACCTATTCCTAGTTTCTAGTACTACCTACTTCAACGTTAACCAAAACCTTAAATAATAAATAATGCTTTGAGGCAAAAAATGAATACAGTTCCCTTAAAAACATGGCATTGCAAATTTTTAAACGATTTAATGCATAATTGTAGTCACCGTTCAAAATATTTAACAATTTTCGCGTAATTTAAGGTGGAGCTCGCAGTTTATAGAAAAAAAGTCTTATTTTGTCCCCAAAAATATAGTTTAATATTTAATGGACACCCAGTATATGTTAGTTCAAAGATTATTTAAGTAAGGTATTTATGCCTTATGCAGTTTTTATTGCAAGCTAAAGCTATTTTTGATTTTAATTGAATCCTTTATTGATAAAACAAGCTATGTGACTTTGTGACAACTTTTTAGGAAACGAAAAAAACGTTTAATCGTTTAAATTGTTTAAGATTCAGATAACAACTTTTAGAGAAAACTTTTTCTCAAAAATATGTTGTTATCTGAGATAACAACATATTTTTATCTGAGATAACAACATATTTTTAAGAAAAACTTATCTCCCTTATTATTATAATACTTTTTGGAAAATTAAACGTTTTTTCATTAGACTACTACAAATTTTGCAAAAAATCACTTGTATTATTTAAACAATAAAAAATTCAATTTAATTTCAAACTATCTGTAGCAGTGGGTAGCGTAGTATTTTATGTTTTTGACCAAAATATTTTTTTATTTAGGTGGTGCACGGGCAGGCGCAGGAAGAAAAACAGACAACATAAGGCAGCATTTTGAAAAAATTTAAAAAAACGGAAATTTCGCTGGCTATAAATGCCGGATTTGTAATGTGCCAGTCAGCTCAAAGGCATGTCGGATGAAAATGCATTTTTTAAAATGCTCACAAGCAGCAAAAACCAGTAGAATATTAGCAGTATCGTCAGAAGAATCTGCCGAGTCTGGATCGGAACTGGACTGCCTTAAAAATGGAAACAAAACTCATACTAAAAATGATCATGAAGTTCAAGATGAAGTTCAAAAAACATCAAAACTGCTAAAGCGTAAAGCGGTTCAGGAACTACATTCTGAAGCGGCTCCAACGGCATGGACAAAGCAACCTAAGATAGATCCGTTTTTTTTCAAAACTACAAGTGCAGACAGGGATAAAATTGATTATGCCATTGCAGAATTTTTTTAATCCTGTAATATACAGTTTAGCCATTCCGAAAGATTTTATTTTAAAAAAATGATTTCACTATTAAGACCAGGATACACTCCCCCCAATAGGAAAAAATTAGGAGGTGAATTATTGGATAAAGTTACAATGGCCATGTACGAAGAAGCACAAAAACGATTAAATGGCAAAAGTGTAACATTAATCCAAGATGGGTGGTCGGCAATTCACAACGATCCTGTTATAGCATCTGGCGTTTCAGATGGCGAAAAGTCTTATTTTTTGTCATCCGTTGAGACAGAAACCAATAATAAAATGAGTGAGTATTGCTTATAATTAGCAATTGATGCTATTGAGGAAGCTGAGCAGAAGTTCGAGTGCAAAGTAAAAAGTTTTGTCAGTGACAATGAGGCGAAGATAAAAAAAATGAGGGAAGGTTTACAGAAAAAAATTAATAACAAGGAAGACAATCACAATGAGTTTCACTTTATAGCATATGGTTGTGCAGCTCATTACTTAAATTTGCTCGGCCAAGACATTTGCAAAACTAGGAACATTAACAACATTCTGAAACAAATAACAGAGGTCAGTAAATTTTTTCGTAATCACCATATTGCTAAAGGTCATCTAGCAAAAAGAGGGTTCAAGAATTCCAGCGCTTCCTGGAGAAACAAGATGGAACAGCCAGCTTGATTGTCTTGAAATATTTTTATTGAACCGCGAATTTTACTTAAAAATTATAGAAAATCATGAAGATGCTGTACAACCTAATATTACTTACATTATAGAAAATGTCGATTTGATGAAGGAAGCCAAGTATTTATTCAAACAACTAAAACCTATAAGTTGTGCTTTAGACAGGGTTCAATCAGAAAGTGCTAACCTATCTGATGCGTTATTTGAATTTTTAAGTTTAAAAAAGCTATGTTTTGAAAATCAATTACTATATCCATACGAAAGTCTTATAAATAAAAGATTCAAAGATTGCATCACTTCAGCACATATATTTGCTTTTATGCTAAATCCCAAATATATTGAGGAGTTAGATAATTTAGATGCTGATTTGCAAGAAACTGCGAGAAAGTGGAAACTTGAAGATGTAGATGAAGATAATTTACCTTTATTACTTCAGTTTAATCTAAAATCCCAGCCGTTTCCCGAGACTTTTTTTGTTAAAAGTGTTATAGAAACCCTTACCCCCATAGAGTGGTGGAAAGCGGTTTCAAAAAATGTGACCAATAAAAAGTTCTGCGAATTTGCCCTGCACTTATTTAGATGCATAGCTTCATCTGCAAGTATTGAGCGAATATTTTCCAACTTCAGTTACATACAAAGTAAGTTGAGGAACAGGCTTGGATTAGAAAAAGCATCAAAATTGGTCATGGCATATAAAATGTTGAACATGAGGATAAAGGACAAGGAACCTCCGCCTGAACCTGAAACTTACTGAAAATGATTATTTTTATTAATAATGAAATTTACTTCTACAATAATGAATGATTTATTATTTTTTTATTTAACATTTTACTACAATCATGAATGATTCAATATTTTTTTATTTAACATTTTACTGCTGCCATAGTGACAGTGCCACAACGTTTTATTTTCTATTACGTACTACTATTATAATTATGGTATAATAGGTACCTACTACTTATTATATGTAGGTATTATATGTATTTTACTACAGAATATATTTTTTGTTTATGACATAATATAATATATTATAATATTATTTGTTTCATTTATTTTATTGTAATACAAGAATCAAGGTATTAAAAAAAATAGACAGGTTTCAAGTCGCTTATCGCTTATTATTTATTCCTAATTCTTATTATTATTAACCGTTTGAAAACAAGTGCAGACAGAGCAGAGAAAATCTGCCTTTTGCTTGTGCTGTAGTCTTGGGTCTCTCTGTTTTTTAAACTTCATGTATCTTGTATGTTATGTAGTTGTTAAATATAAATAAGAAAACAATGGCTAGTCAAGCACCAAAATGTTCAAGTTGTTTATGTTTTATTTTTGTTTAAGTTGTTGACACCCTATTATAATAATTATATTAGGGTGTCAACAACTTAAACAACAATAAAACATAAATTATAATTATTATAATAAGGTTAATTGATTTTGTCCGATTTTATCCAATTTTGTCCAAAACAATTGATTATGTCCGGACGGACATAATTGGACAAAATCGTCCAATTATGTCCACTTGGACAAATTCATCCAACCCTGATAAATATAGAAATTGGGTTTTCCCCCATAGAACCCTATAGGTTTTAATAAAATTTTGACAAATGTCTTATGGTTGTTCTATAGGGATATCCCTATATATCCTTTATTGAGTTATTTGCTATCGGTCTCAATAGGGAAAATGTAAAAGTTATGGTGTGCCTATAGGTAATTTCCTATACATTTTCTATCGGGCCGTATCCGGAAAAAACCATGGACAAATGCACATATTGAATCCGGTAGCGCCCGATAGATTATTTTGTATAGGTCCCTATGGGTTATTTTAAGCAGGGTGAGGTTTCGACCAGCCAGGGTTGACAATTGTTTGGGCGTTCACATTTTTTATGTTAGAAAGAAATGGTGACAAATTAAATATGGATTTGAAATGTTTAAGTGTGCATATTTGTATTTTTGGAGTTTGTTTGATATACATAGATATTACTTTTTCATAAAGTATATTGGGGGCCCGGGGGCCCCCAATATACCAGGGGCTCCCCCGCGTGGCGGGGTCTGCGGGGCCGTTTGACACGCGCCTGGTGACCCATTTGTTTGCAACTCACCCCTGTAAAATCTTTATTTATTGTGCGATTATAACCGGATTTGTTTTAAAGTGTAGATCTTGATAAACTGTTTTTTTTGGAGCAAAAACGCCATAATTGTACAAAATACAAGGCCTACTATCAGTGGCGGACTAAACCCGTCGGGGGCCCGGGGCGGTAAAATAAAATGGGGCCCATAGTCTGCTTATGAAATAATGTGATTGTTTTGTAAATATTAATGTTTTGTTATTTTAAATTTGTTAGTAGATCCTCTTAGCAAGTCCTTTGCAACACTCATAAGGGATATGAAAATTGATTACAAGCTTTTTCCAGCGAACGTATAAGTATACTTATATTTGAACTTGTTAATAATTTAAATTTTTAAAAATCAAGGGGCCCACTCATCATGGCATTTTAAGATTAACCATTATTTAATGTAATTTTAACCTTTTTTCTAATTCCTAATGGATTGCAGCTAGGGGCTCCCTGTCTTTTTTAGTTTTAACTTTATATTTTGTTTTGTTTTTTCATAGCATGTTATTCTTTAGGAACTTAAAATCTCCGGGGTATTTTTTATCAGTTAGCTATATTTTATGGTAAAGCTGTGTCCTGAAATATTTATACCTATACTAGGGTTTTAAATTGTCGAAAAAAAAAATAAAAAATTGGGAAAAAACAGGCCTTAAAAAAATGCCTTTTTGGGAAAAATTGATTTTTTTTTGTTGAAAAATACATACATACATTTGAAAAAAGTAGCAATCAACAACTTAAACTTAATTTAATTAAAAAAAAACTAAACATTGAATTAAATTAATTTAAGAAAATGGTATTAAGAATAATGAATAATAATAATAATAATAATAATAATAATAATAATATCATTTTCTTAAAGCAATTTAATTTAATTCAATGGATAGTTTTTTTTTAATTAAATTAATGTTAAGTTCTTGATTGCTACTTTATTCAGCGTCGGAAATTTACTTTTTTCTCGATATCAGTGTACGGATAGTACCTACATATCTATAAAAATTTGTAAATTTTTAGAAAAATTGACTTTTGCATTTTTTTGTATTACTCTTTGAATGAAATGAGAAAACTGCAAGTCAATTTTTCCGCTGGCTCAATTCTTCCGGAAATTATAAAACCCTAAATTTTAAATGTAGTTTTTTTTGGACTGAGAGAGACCCCAACTAGCATTTATGGTGGCAGATACGTAACTGCCACTATCAAAGCCACTACAAAGGGGGCGGTGACCATCGGCGGCTACGTTGTATATTCGTAGCTGCTAAGTAACTGCGACCAAAATGGGGAAAGATTTTGAGTAGCCGGGTAGTGTCTTGGGTAGTTTTTGCCACTAAAAGAGTTACTACGATATGGCACTATAAAGTAGCCTACCGTTGAATGCGACTTATCTGTTACGAAGCTGCCTAGTCGCGGGTTCGTGGCAGCCTAGTGTTTTGCCACCGACATGTAGAACTTTCATTAAACTGTTAAACTTTATTCGCAGCGACCTCTTCAGTTTCACACTTCATAAAAATAAATGTCATGATGGAAAGTAATTATGGAAGCCATTATTATTTTTTTGTTATTTATCATGCGATTTTAACGCCTTTTGTGGGTCAATTCCAAAACGCAATCGACTTTACTGAATAAAATAGTGGGTTTATATGACAAAATTTTCGAGCGCCTTTCAAAACATTTCAAATTATTAAATTATTTGCAATATAAACTCATGTGGTAATTAAAAAAAAATTAATTTACTTAAAACTGGCGTGAAACTTTAAAATATTAGTCCACCGTCACAAATAACAAAATATCTAAGGAAAAAATCTTTAGTTTAGGTATATTTAGCTTAAAAACGCAAAATGTTTGAGCCATTTGGCTGTTCGTCTGAAAAGTCATGAAAAAAATATGGCCGTTTAATCCGAAAAATACTTTATAGTTCCATATGCTTCCACAAAGTACCGGGAACAATAATATATTAGGCCAACCCTACCCGTTTGGAACTTTAAAATCTTCGGATTGATAAAGTGACAATTGCAACTACCCAGAGACGACTTTATGGAAACAATAACTTTTTGGGAACTACATGGTCCACGATTCTTTGGAACATAAAGTGATTTTTTCCAAGAAAGTTCCCTGCGCCACTAAATTGCCACTTAATTGCAGCGTTTATGCTACACCGATCGCGGCGTGCCACTATAACGTTCCGCCTTGTCCTTTGAAGTTCCCGTTTGGCGACGCGAGAATCATATTTTTTGTAAAATGCAAATTGAATATTATCAAACCTAATGTTTTACTGGTTATTGCAATTCTTATGATCACATGACAATTATTCATTTATTTTCAAAAAAATTAATTATTATAAAAAAACTTCCGTCTCGTGTCGTTTTTTCTAGGTTTATTAATTACTCTCTTAAATCTTGAAACGTTCTCTTCCACTTAATCTTCGAATCCACGACTTAAGTAGAGAGCATACAATATTCATTTTTACATAGCCCAAATACCTACAAGTAAGGCAGAATGAATAACATTCATCAGCCCAAGATTTGAACGCTTGACTCAGGTGTAGAAATCAGAACATACATCAACTTTGACTGCAAATACTTCAGGGAAGTATTGATAAACTTGACCCATTAAAAATATTTAGCACCTTGAATTTCTTATATTAAATTCCTATTCATTACAAAATATTTAAAGACTATTAAGGTGAAAACGTTCACGTAAGATAGAATTAATAATATTCATCAGCACCTCGATCAGAACGAGATTTGAACACTTGACTCAGGTATAGAAGTCAGAACATGCATCAACTTTGAATGTGAATAGGTACTTCAAACTGTTTGAATCAAACAGCTTTAAAAATGTCACTACCTGATTTATGATGTTCATCAGTACGATTATAGAAAGATGTAGTTTTTGTTTCTGATGTTGATGCTTCGGCTCCCAGTGATTCCTTTTGTTTAATTCTTTGATAGAAAGTACTAGAATATCTAAATTTCTTTTTATTTACCTTAAGCATTTTACAGAATTTTAATAAAGCTTAAAAGCAAGAAAAGAAAACACCAAAACAGAGCAGCACACTATAGTGCGTAACATATATGCATATATGCAATCTGAGGCAATTACATTTATTAGGGTATATTAAGTTATGGTCACTATTAAGTAGCCATTTTTGATCCCCGCGACTTTTTAGTGGCAAAGGATAAGCGACGGCTACTTTATAGTGACCTAGGAAGGTCGCAGTAACCATTTTGTTACTTTCAATGCTACTATAAATTAGAGGTAACCAGGTGTCGTGGCCGCGACTACCCCGTAACTTAAATTGTTACTATAAAGTAACAAAAACTAAATGGATGCATTATGGTAGCACTTGTTGGTGACCGCTACTTTAAAAAGTTACTATAAAGTTTTTGGTCTTTTATGGTGTCATATTCGAAGATTCAGGTAGTTCCAGCCACTTCTTTAAATTACATGTTTGCCACTTGCAATCGGTGTGTTTATTTTCCACTTTTATGGTAGGTAGGCACTAACCAGTCACTCTCGAAATATACTTCAAAGTGACTATTCCTTATAGAGTAACATTTTAAGTGGCAGGGTGGGTCTAGGAACTATACTTTAGAGGCAGTGACATTTAAAAAGGACTGGGAACTATATTTGCTAATTGGGACTACTTAAGATTTGGGGGCCCTTCAGGACCGGGGGCCCGGGGCGGAATTTTTAAGAATTCATATTAGCGATAATAATAACAACACAATAATAACTACAAAAATTTATTCTGTCAAGTTATCCATGAAAAAAACATTGAAATAAAATTAAACTTATAGTAATAGTACCATGTACCATGATTGTTTAAAAAAATCGCTAATATGAATTCTTAAAAATTTACTCTTAAAAACTGACATAGGAGGCCTTGTATTTTGTACAAATATGGCGTTTAAAGCTCTAAAAATACCGTTTATCAAGATCTACACTTTAAAACAAATCCGGTTAAAATCGCATAATAAATAAAGATTTTACAGGGGTAAGTCGCATAATAAATAAAGATTTTACAGGGGTGAGTCGCAAACAAATGGGTCACACTGTATAATAATTAAAGTGTTAAATGCTCGGCCATTTTTAAGCATTTATGGACACTTTTAAAAGTGCTTGAGCATCTGCACTCTCTACTTATTTGTTAACTAACAACAGTTACTGAGCTAACAACTAATTTAGTTTAAAACATCAGAGCAATTTTTAGCAGGGCATTTCTGTAGTGTGTATATAACATCCTTAGAATTTTCATGCATAGTATCATACTATTAGTATGTATTGTAAAATAATTTAAAATAGAGATTTGACCGTTTGGATTAGAATGGGAAAAATTGAAGAAAAAAGCTTCTTTTTTCTGGACAATTAAAAAAAGAATTTTTTATTAATTAAAAAATGGAACTAAAACTACAGGGTGTTTCTTCTCAAAATGGACAATGTAATAGAGGTTGTAGATCTCATCAAAACTTTTTCAAATAAATATTTTTCATTTAAGCTCCTGTTTTCCAATTATCAACCTTCTGTTATTTCACATAAACCTTTTTATCTCCATTATTTATGGCCAGATCTTCAGTTTAATATCTACAATTTTTGTGTTTAAAATTCGTCTATTAATAACGGAGATTATAAGGTTTGTAAAAAACAGAATTTTTATTTAGTGTGAGATCTACAACCTCTATTACATCACCCATTTTAAGTGGAAATACCCTGTATATTAATATGTGATATTTGAATGAACATCATATATGTATATAAATTTTTGCAGTAAGTTACTTTAAATAAAAAAAAATAACTAAATGTATCTATTTTAAAATATTAAAAAACAAAAACTTAACTCTTTGTTAACAAAAAAAACAAAACTTTGTCAGAATTGTAAAATGCATTTTTTCATCAAAATAATTTGTTAATAAATATTATTTGAAATTCTAAAGAGCATGTCAAGCAATTAAAATACTTTTTTCTAGTTTATAACAAGAGCTTAATTTTTTACAAATTTCCGGTTTTTATAGACTTTTAGATAAACAATTAATATTTAAAGTGCAGTAGCATCGTATAGTTTTATTGCCTTGATATTTCAATGGGACTCCAGTATACATTAATCTTTATTATTTTTTTTAGCAATAGCAGGAAATATAATTCCTGCAATCGCGACTGCCAATGCCATGATTGCTGGGTTGGTGGTTCTCCATGCGTTTAGAGTTTTAGCGGAAGAGATTGAAAAATGTCCTACAATATTCCTCCGCCCCAAATCGCGACATTCGAAATTTATTCTTGCTGCCGACAAAGACCTAGTCAAGCCAAATCCAAATTGTTATGTATGTCGTGCAAACCCAACGGTTCACGTGTTCCTTAATGTTAATACAATGCTTGTAAAAGAGTTTGAATCAGAAGTACTAAAATCTTATCTTAACATGGTGGCACCTGATGTGGTTTTGGCAGGAAAAGATAGTATTGTAATTTCATCAGAGGAAGGAGAAACTGAGGTAAGCAATCTTTCAATATAATATGTTTACACCTTAGACAAGGTAAAAGAGTGGCCGCGTAACGCCTATTGTATTGTATTGTTGTGAAGTGTAGCAGAAGTTAACCAAAATGTCATTGTCAACACCTCAAAGCAATATCAACTTGACAAGTGTGTTTTTGCTTGAAAAAGACGTTGGTTTCAATATTAAAATCCAATGGTAGTTTGTTCTGTATTTGTTTTTTAAAGTTATATAAGTTATAGTGTCAGGAAAGAGCCTGGAATAATCTTTCACAGATAAAAAATGATATTATTTATGATTCAACATTAATAAATTGACACACACAGGCTAAACGTCTAGCATTTTTTAAACATTCTCCATACATTTACTAAAGAAATACACTCAATTCACGTATGGTAACTAATCTAGAGTTTTTTATATTGGCTTGGCTACAATGACAATTATCGCGTTTGTTTTTTTTTCATAAAGTTGGTATCTTTCCTTTGAAAAGAGCAAACCCTCGAATACCCTTATGAAATAAACTCCGTCCCCCTAGAGAGGAGATAAACTATCAAAGACCTTGGTGTATGGTTGGACAGCAAGTTCACATTTCGCGAACATATCACTGCTACAATGAAAAGTGCATATCAATTATTGGGTTTTATCATTATCTTCCTTTCGTAATGTTGAAGTATGTAAATTTCTTTTTAGGTCATATGTTCTTTCAAAACTTGAATACTGCTCTTTAATATGGTTCCCACTATACAATGAACATTAGGGTGTTTCATTTTCAGGCGATATTTTTTTTTCACTGTCCTACCAGGAAACCTTGTAGTTTGTAGGAAATAAAAAATTATGCTGCTGGGCAAAAAATTTTAAGTGCAATAGCGGCCTAGCTCATCGAAAAATTCGATTTCCCATTTAAATAACACAGGAATTTTTTTTTTATTACAATTGAATTTTTTGCTATTGAAAAAATTTTTTTCCAAAAAACCTTCTCATAGCTTTTGTAGAAAATTAAATTCTCTACAAATTATCTTCTGGGGCCAAGACCTCAAAACCAATAGTTTCGAAGTTATCGCCTGTCAAAGATTAATATTTTCAAAAATACTTATTATATTCTATTAAATGATATTAAATTTTCGATTCATCACTTTTACGTGGATAAGTTAACTTTATTATACATTTTAGAGTATTAAAATCTAAAATTAAAGTATTAATTCATATAATACAATAATCGAAGTTATATTACACTGGCATACAAAAAAAGTCCGGACCAATATATTTTAACGTATTTTGACCCACTGAAATTGAATCCTAGGTCCTTTCGACGCGTACACTTTTAAATATTCGAGAAAACTTAAAAAAACTGAAAAAATTATATTTTTTTTAACTCCGCTTTCTAGACTTTCTGTCTCAATGGGGGTCCGGTCACGACTGGAATTTGGCGAAAATTAGTTTAGCGATAATATGTACTTTTCTGTCTGGAGAGTAATGCGGCAGTGTTCCGACTTTGAGAAGCTGTGCATATTCCCTGTACACGATAGCACGGGGGGAAACCATCAAAAAACCCTTAACCGTAAATAGCCCGACAGCTGAAACGAAAAATTCGTTAAAGTAGCGAAACACTTCTGAAAATTATGAAAAATTGAAGTTGTCATGATTAAAAACAAACTTATTAAAATTTATCTAAAACATATTTTTCATGTTGTTTGATCTGTGCAGTGTAAATTTGGAATTTAATTAACCTGTTAGCTCTGAGAAGTTAAGTTAACTGCAAATAATATGTAAAAATGACAAAAATTGCGGAAAATTTACTTGAAGAAAAAAGAAAGTGGAAGAAACGCTTTACATACGTAATTTGACGACAAAAAAAACAAATCGAACGTCAAGACACGAGCGAAGAATTACTATAAGTGTGATTGTCCGTATTTTTTCAATAATTTTGGAGAAAATGGAAATCAACGATATGGGTCGATAGTTTTCAATGTTTTGCCCTAGTGACTATTTTTTGTTTTATGGTTTTTGTGTGAAAATTGAAGTTAAGTTTAGAGTCAAAAATCATTCCGAGATATTTAATATTGTTTGTGGGGGAGATTAGTTGGTTGTCAATTGAAATTTGTGGTGAGGTATAGAGATGTAAAAAAACGGTTTTTTTTCAGATGTGAAAAAAAACATGAAAAAAAACCTAAAAAAAAAACGGTTTTTTTTTGTTTTTTTTCAAATCCGCTACAATAAAGCATACTCTGTCAAAAATAACATCAATCTTAACAAATTGAGTATTTTTTTAATATTTTTTATTTTATGATACTAATATCTATAATAGATATTACATTTTTCATTATTGAAAATTTTGACTAAGACTAAAAAATTTGATTTCTTATTATTTGGAATTTTCCACATAAGAAACCAATAACAATGTAAAACTTCTTGAAGTTATTTTTTTTAAGACCAAATCCAAACAAACTCTAACGCGTGATCGCCGCAGGTGGAGAGCGCGGCCCTTATTGGTCAATTCGATGGTAGTGGCGCGTGCTTAGCGCGTGATTGTATTTACATTTACTAAATGTCATTTGGTGGCTCAATTTTACTCTATAAACTGGACGGAGATCCATACTTGTTTTGCCTGTTAATTAATAATTTATATTTTTAAATTATAAGGCGAATAACCACAATCTAAATTGTGTATTGTGAAGTTTTTGATTTATTTTTACAATGCCAAAAAGAGATCATAGCGGGCGGAAGAAAGTGGAGGTGACTCGTTTATTTAATGATGTGGGCAACAGAAATGGCACCCCTCGCGTTGAGTGCCAATTTTGCTCTCTTCAGTTATCAAAAAATGGGACCAGAATGGTTGAGCACATACAGAAGAAGTGTTTAAGATGCCCAGCTGATATTAAAGAAAAATATTTTCCAAAAAAAATATCGCCTCTTCGTAAATTAGAAAACTTTTTTGGAAAAACTAATTCCGAAACTGAGGGTAAGTAAAATTTAAATTTTAAATAAGTAATATTTAAATAACAATAATAGTATACAGGGTGAGTATTTAAAATATTAAAAGGGGATATCGTAAAATTTGGTAAAGTAATGGGGAGATGGGAGCCATATAATATGCAGCATATTTCAACATGTTTTTGACAAATATATATTTTTACTTTATTTTAATCAAGCTAAGTTAATTAGGTAGGTATACTAATTAATTTTAAACTTTTGTACTATTTGAATTTATTTATTGCTTTTGTAGTACCTAATTAAAATCGTTAATTTCTTTTATATTTCGTGTTAATTATTTATAAAGTTTTAACACCAGAAATAAATAATGGTCTTGGAACATTTTGGTTTTACTAGTATTTTTGCATTATTTCTAGTGTCGTAAAAATAAATTACTTACCAGATGCAAAATAATTGCTGAATATCTAATATACAGTGTGTCCAAGGAGGGAGTTAACAACAAAAATCTTTATTTTTAAATTTTCGACAAAAAGTCATGCTTTATAGAACATTATGCTTGTTAAAGTGGGAAATGCATAAAAATGGTTTTAAGAAAAAAATATGATTATTTTTTTTTTGACAAAATTTATAACAAATAGTGTCAAAAAATAGGTTTACCATAAATAATTCAGATCAAATATACATTTTTAATAAATTAGAAAATTATTATAATGCCTCAAGATTTTGTTGACAATATTTTTTTATAAATGTTTTCCAAAAGAATAAATAATTCTGCTTCTAAGAGCATTTTATGTTTTTCCAATTAATTAACACCCTGTATATCTGATCTGAATTTTTTATGGTAAACCCATTTTTTTACAATCATTATTACAATTGTTCATGAAGAATAAGTTATTCTAAGGAATAAGTTATTCTAAATAACTTTTAATCGTAAAATTTAAAATAAAGATTTTTCCCCTTCGTCAACTCCATCTGTGGACTCACTGTATATATATATATATATTCTTATATTTAAAAGTTATATAGTTAAAAATTCTCTTTCCATTTCGCATATTATTAAATTTTGTAAAAATACATTTTTTATGTCTAAATTATTTATGAAAGTCTGCCGCGGCTCCCTTTCCTATGAGTTTCAATTAAAAAAAAGTGTTCAAAAATTATTTTTGAATGGGCCAATTTATTACCGGTAATTTTTGATAAAAATGCCAAACGCAATATTTTTTTATTTTGTAGGAAAATCAAAAGCGGAGGGAACAACTTCGTCACCTGCCCGGTCTTTAGCTCAACACAGTGTTAAAAGTTTTTTGGACAGCATGGGCCCTAGCGATCAGGAGAAGGCAGATGAATTGTTGTGCCGAGCCATATATACAAGTGGTGCTCCGTTATCCATGGTTGAAAATCCAGCATGGCTAGATTTTATGAAATTTATTAGACCAGCGTATAGTGTACCGTCTAGACATATGGTTTCAAACCCTTTGCTGGAAAAAGAATACAAAGATATGCGAACAAAAGTCATCGAAACAATTGGTAAGATATTAATGTACGTTTTGTATAGATGCATTATATTTTTAATAATTTAGTAAAAAACATGGCTTACATTTTATTTTTTACAGCTGTCGCGAAATCACTTACAATAATTGCTGATGGATGGAGCAATATACGCAGAGATGCTATTGTCAATGTCGTTGTAGCAACCCCAAAACCGCTTCTATTTAAGGTTCTTGAAACGAGTACAGAGAGGCATACAGCTGAGTATTTTGCAAAAGTCCTGGGCGAGGTGATAGAGGAGTTGGGTCCTAACAAAGTATTTGGAATCATCACTGATAACGCAGCCAACATGAAAGCGGCATGGGAGCTACTAGGTCAAAAATACTGTGATACAAATTTGTACACATATGGCTGTATTGCACACTCTATAAATTTAATTTTTTCCGACTTAAAAAAATTGCCAACTCTGAGTGCATTTACTACTGATGCTGTGCAGTTAATCAACGGCATTAGAAACACCCAAATTTTAAATGCAGCAATTTTTAAAAAACAAGATAAAGACAATCCTTTGACTTTGAAATTGCCTGTTCAAACAAGGTGGGGCTCATTAGTGCATTGCTTTCAAAGCCTTCTTTCTAATAAAAAAGCAATTAAAGAGCTCGCCATCGATGAGAATCTTGCCCCAGCTGTGAAAAAAAATAAAGGATTAAAAAGAAATGCTTTAAATGAAGTTTTTTGGGACAGAGCGAAAAGTTTTTATGAATTATTAAAACCCATTGCTGATGCAATAACAATTTTAGAATCTGATGTTCCTCATTTATCTCAATGTGTTGGGATTATGACTAATCTGCAGAAGGTGGTAGATGAGTCTCTTGCAAACAGCCCATTCTCAAAGGCTGAAGAAGATAAAATAAAAAAAATTATGAAAGAAAGAGTGGCATTTGCTTTATATGACGTCCATCGGGTAGCAAATTTGCTGGATCCAAGCCTTATGGGATGTGATCTTACTGAAGATGAAAAAGTAATTTGTTTTTGTAAACATCTATTCAAATAATACTTAAACTTTTATTTCAGACTGATGCTACAGAAGAAGTGTTTAAGGCAGCCACAAAAATGGATAATGTCTCTGAAAATGATGTTCTGGCAGAATTGGCACAATACAGAGCTAAAGAAGGATTTTTCCAGAAAAAGTTCCTCTGGGAAGCCATTGGTAATGTGAGTCCTACTGCATGGTGGTGTGGCCTTTGTAGTGGAACAGCACTTGCTAAAGTTGCTGTCAGATTTTTAGAGCTGCCAGCCTCATCGGCATCATGTGAACGGACATTCAGTACTTATGCAAATGTACACACAAAAAAAAGGAACAGGCTTACCAATGAAAGGGCTGCAAAATTGGTTTACATAAGCCACAACTATAAATTAATGGATGTTGAAGTTGGGAAGAAGAATAAAGAGTCCGTTTTGACAGAAGCCACCCATGTTGTGGAGAGTTCCGAGGAAGAATTGGTCTCAGACTCGGTCTCAGATTATTCTTTAGACAGCAACAGTGACTCAAATAACTGATATCTTGATATTCGAAATTATCTGCGATTTATGATATGGTACATTAATATTAAAATTTATTTTTATTTATTATTATTTTTAGAATATTTATTATTATTTTTAGAATAAAGCAATATTTTACATTAACTAAATTGTTTTTTTTTTTAAAGAAAGGGCTAAAACTATGCCTGATTGGATTAATAAAAAAATTCCAATAGGAAAAAACATAAAAAATTAGGTAAATAGAACGAATCTTGAAAAAAAACCTAAAATGTGAAAAAAAACCATTTGAAAAAAAACAGTGAAAAAAAACAAAAAAAACGGATCGTTTTTTTTCAGGTCGCATCTCTAGTGAGGTATCTTTAATTTTGTGATAAAATATGATAAATTGGGACTTTCTGGAATTAATTCTTATTCTCCATTTTGAAAACCAGTCGGATATAATATTAATCGATTCTTGAAGGTTAGGTACTGCAGTTGAGCGAGATTTGTGATGTGATATTAAAGCAGTGTCTTCAGCATACTGTAGGATATAAGTTTTTAGAGGCATAGAGGTGGTATCTATTATATCATGAACATAAAAAATGATGGTGAAATATATTGGCTGATTTTAATTTTGAGGGAACGGTTATCCAGAGACTGGGGTGATCAGAGGATGAATTGTGGAGTGTCTTTCTCTGAAGCCAAATTGATAATGCGGGATCTTATCGCCAAGCTCTTGAAAAAGGAAGTTTTTGAGGATTTTTTCAAAGTTTTTGCCTATCACCGGTAGGAGTGTGATTGGTCTGAAATCACTTGGGGTTGAAGCGGAGTTAGATTTGGGTATTGTAATAATAATGCCTTCTTTCCAGCCTGAAGGGAAGTGTTGATGTTCTATGCAGAAATTATAAATTTTTAGGATGTACTCGTGGATTTCTGGAGCCAGATTTCTTAGGATTTTTCTGTTGACATGGTCATGTCCTGGGGCAGAGTTTTTTCCTTCAAGAAGGACCTTGTAGTAGTCTGTTTCGCTGATGGTAGGCGTCGTTAAATTGTCATTTTTTGAACTAAAGAAAATGTTGTACCAGTTATTAATAGAATTTAGATTTGTAGCATTGAAATTTGGATCATCTAAAAACTCATACCTTTTTTTAAAGTATTTTAAAAAAGCTGCTGCAATATCTTCGTCTGATGTTAATGTTTGTCTATTTTGTATGATTTTTTGAGAATACCCCTTCCATACTTTGTAAGTTTTTTAATTTCTTTCCAGTAGTTTTTACCTCTTAAATCATTAATATTTTTACAGGTTTTCAGCCATTTACGCATTTTGTAGTGAGTGACCATATTGTGTATTTCCTTGTTATATTTGTTAAACAAAGATTTTAATTGAGGATCATTATTTTGTGTGATCTCTCTGTAGAGTTTCTGTTTAGTTTTAATCATTGCCAGAATATAAGGTGGAAGTTTATAATTAAAATATGTTCTTTTGACTTTTGGAGTGTTGGAAACAACGCTTTTCTCCAGTTGTAATAAAAAGTTGTCAATAGCGTTTTGGTTCAATTGGTTTTCCCGAGAGCAAAAATTTATTATTTCCAAATTAACTTTTTCAAAATTGCATTTATTAAAGTTTAAGAAGGACTCATAGTGGATTCGACTGGAAGTTGAGGACAGATGATTTCAAATTGTATAGCCAAATGGTCTGAGCATAATATTTTTTTTTGCAAAGAAAGATAATTTCAAAGTAATGTTATACATTTAATACATATAAATTTACAACAATTAAAAGAAATATATGTCAAATTCAGCACTATTTAAACAAAAAAATTACAATACAAATAATAAATTACCTATATTATAACATTAAAAGGGCGAAAATAATTTAATGAAAGTGTACGGCTCAATTGCATGACAACAAATATTCAAAAACACGTTTTTTAGAAAGTATTTAATGACTTAATGCTATAAGGTAATTTGTTAAAACATTTTATACATGAATAAAAACAAGACTTAACTCATTAAACGATGTCTCGGATAAATATAATCTAAAGATCTACTACTTTTAGATTTCAGGTACTCAAATTTGGTTCTATTTTTAAACATAAAAATTTGCAATTCATAAATATAAATTCCTGCAACTGTCAGTAGTTCGTTTAATTTGAAAAGTCCTCTACATGTGTCTTTATATTTCTTATTACATAATACTCGCACCATTCTTTTTTGAATGGTAAAAACTCTTTCAAATGTCGTACAACGTCCCCAAAATATTATTCCATATCGCAACAAAGATTGAAAACAAGCAAAATACACTGTTTTTAATGTATTTTTTTCAACATAAGTACTTAATAAAGTAAGAGACTTGATTTAATTTTTTACATAGATGTTCAATCTGATAGGACCAATTCAAAAACTCATCAATGTATAATCCCAAAAATTCGTTTGTGGTGAAAAATTTATTATTTTATTATTTAAATTAATATACTGAGGTGTCTCCATTCGATCTTGGGTCTTTTTAAATAAAATAGCTGGTTTTTTCTTGATTTACAATTAACTTATTACTTTCAAACCAGTCTTTTACTCTCTACATCCCCAATCTCTGTTACAATATCTGGGTACGTTTTTCCACTTATCAATATATTTGTATCATCTGTAAAGCTTATCAACCCATGATTTACACTTTTCACAGAATTTGCTAAATCATTTACAAATATCACAAATAATAAGGGTCCTATTGTACTTCCTTGCGGAATTCCAATACTGACGTTTTTTTAGCGATGACTGATGTACCACACCATTCTCAGAGATTCTTACTAATGACAGATACTTTCTTTCGTAATCGTCAAAAATACGCTGCGAAAAGCTGTACACTGCAGTATCAACAGATTTACCTTTAATATAGCCATGTTGATTATTATTTATAAGCTTGTTTGAAATAAAAAAAATCGTAAAGCCTAGTACACATAGAGGCTTCAAATATCTTAGAGAATGATGAAAGCAAACTAATTGATCTATAATTATTCATCAGTGTTGGATCACGTTTTTTAAACAATGGGTTAACTATAGCTACTTTCAGTTGACTCGAAAAAATACCAGATTTTAATAAATTATTCAAAATATACAACAAAGGCTCGCACAATTCAAAAACACAATATTTAATGATGGTATTGGGTATTTCATCAATACCACTGCTATTTTTATTTTTTAAATTTCTGATAATGTTTATGATTTCAAATTCAGATACAGAACTAACAAACATAGAGCGAACATTTACACCAATATCACAGTTGTAATTTGTATTCTTTATATCATTTAATAAATTTGGAGCCGCTTCCAATAAAAAATTGTTAAAATCATTACAAATTTTTTCTGGTTCACCTTTAATTCCAAATGCCCTATTATTGGATCCCTTAATATTTTTTACAACGTTCCACACCTCTTTACTTTTGTTGTCTGAATTTATTATTTTTTGACTTAAATGTTTTTTCTTAGCATTAATTAAAGCATTATTGTAATTTTTTTTCGTGAGTTTATATTCTTCCTTATAGTTAATATCACAGTTACTGAGTACATACAATATATATAGCCTATTTTTTAAATTTATCACAGTTTGATGATTACCATATTTTACAGAGTTATGTTTAGTACTTTTTTGGAAAGCATTCATTAAACAAAGGTAAAAAAATATTAATAAAACTTGACCACTGTTCATCAATGTTTGTTATATTAATTGAGTAAACAGGTAACCAAGAGCAATCTTTCAGCTTGTTTCTAAAGTTTTCTTTATTGTTTGCAGTAAATTGTCTTCTGTATATTAATTTATTTTGTGTCTGTTTCTTTACTTTAAACGTTATCTTTTGTGCTCTATAGAGCACTCCATGATATTTGTGAATATGTTATCTATACATGATTTTGAAACATTTGATATCCTAGTAAATTCATTTATAGATGGAAAAAGATTAAATGATTCTAAGACATAAATCCATAACTAGTTACATCATTTTTTTAATATCTATATTAAAATTAATATCTATATTAAAATCTCCAGCAAAGAAAACTTTATCTATATTATATAGTTTACTTAAAATTTCTTCAATTTTTATCAAAAAGGTCGATTCCGAACTTGGGTTATGGTAGACACAAACAACACACGCACTTTCTCCGTTTATCACAAACTCGACCCCAACGCACTCAACAAAATTTATTCGGGACAACTTTGCAATATCTTCTCTTTCACGCCACTGCACATTTTCTCTACAATATATAGCAACACCGCCGTGTAAACCCGAAGGCCTACAAAAACTTGTTGCCAGCTGGAATCCATCTATTTGGTAAAAGGGCAGTTCAGTACTAGATTTCCAATGTTCACTGATACGTAATATATTGCAATCCTGATGTTCATCTAAAACTGCTTGTAATGAATCTATACAATTATCTATAGACTGTATATTTTGGTGCATAATACTAAACTTTAAACCAATATTTTCTCCTGGTTTGTTGTTTTTAGCAACTTCTTTTTTTCTAAAAAAATACTATTTAGTTGGAAATCCCTTAAAACTACTCCTTCAGGCCAATATTCATTATTGTAAACCTTTTCAACTGCTGACAGTGGTAAACCTATACTAAAAGCTGAGTTTTTACCAAGTGAGGTTAATTTTTTTACTTCAATTTGATTACTGTCTTCGACATCGCTCATATACTTTAAAATATCCTCCTCTTTTATTTCTGTGCCTGATATTCTTCCTACATAGATCCACTTTCTTCGTGGGGCCCCACTAAAGTTTGCTTGTTTACTAGTGTTTCCTTTGGAAATAATTGATGTTTGCTTTTGTTTAGTTTTCTTGTATTTTTGGACTATAAAATCATCTTTGTTTTCGTTTAAATTGAAATCTTGTTATTGTGTTTTTACCGCCTTTAAATTTATTTCTTTGTTTGTTGTTTTTTATTGGTCGTGTTTCTTAATACCACTTTCATTGTTGCCGCCTTCCGTAATAGCGGCATAATTTACTTTTTTCTCCTCGCTGTTTTTTGGTGATGGTGTCGGTGCATTTACACTGTTTAATTTTTCTTTATTAAAAGATTCAATAACGGATTTTTGTAATTCAACCGTATATTCAAGTTTATCTAACAAATTTTGTGTTAATATTTTTTCTCGAGTAACACATTCTACCTCCTTTTTTAAAATTTCCACTTGATGGTTCTCCTCTATTACTGGGGACTGCCATTTTTCTTTGCACTTACACAAAACCAAAATGTGTTTCCATTATCAGCAAACATCTTTGGCCACGAGTCTTTAATGGACACACATGCTAAATGAAATTTTAAATAACACACTTTACAATTTATAGACTTAGAATTTACTATAAAATTTACCGTGCAACGTTTACACACGTCCGACGTGGACGCCATCGCTACTGTCGCTACTGTATCTGGGGTGGAGTTGGGATTGTTCGCCATAATAAAAGTAGGGGGAGTTTTAAGTTGAGTAAAATTGGAATTATTTAAGAAGTTTGTTATGTGTTTTTTCTTTTGTGTATTCACGTTAAAATCCCCTATAATTATAGCAAATTTATACAGCGAAGCTTTGACAAATATTGTATCTTCAATTTCAGAATGAGGGTGTATATATACAAGGAAAACATGCAGTTTATCTGCAAAAAATGGGAAGGAGACATGAAGAGCTTCATTTAAAGGGTTGTTGATTGTTGGTGGGTTTTGTTTGCCTAGTTTTGAACTTTTTGAAGCCATAATTAGACTGCCTCCTCTTACGTTTGTGTTGATAATATTACCATTCCTTTGAATAATGGACCAATCTCTGAATCTGATATTATCTTCTTTTAATTTGGTTTCTACAAACAATGAACATTGAACGTTATTTTGTTGTAAAGGGTTTTCCAATAAGAGCGGGTCGATGTTAAAATTAAAT
This sequence comes from Brassicogethes aeneus, assembly GCA_921294245.1. Classification (NCBI taxonomy): domain Eukaryota; kingdom Metazoa; phylum Arthropoda; class Insecta; order Coleoptera; family Nitidulidae; genus Brassicogethes; species Brassicogethes aeneus. The sequence goes on along the minus strand of OV121132.1, from coordinate 50,151,226 downwards.
AAAACAAGCTGTGTGTGAGGAATTAACAAAATTATATTTTTATTTGAAAGACCTATGTATGCCATTATTTATGGAATATGACATCGTTCAAATGTCCTCTGCGGCTTCTCACGGTGGCACGAATTCGAGTGGTCCAATTTTTAATGACTCTGCCGCATAGATCCGGCTGAATTTCAGGGATTGCCTGGCTTATGTTAGCTTTAAGCGCATCGGTCGATTGCAAATTTATTGGCATAGACCTGTGAATTTAGAAAACCCCACAAAAAGAAGTCCAGCGGAGTTAAATCGCACGATCTTGGGGGCCAATTCACGTCACCTCTGCGGGAGATATCCATACCATCAAATCGTTCACGCAGAAGGTTCATAGTGGCGTCCGCTGTGTGGCACGTAGCGCCGTCCTGCTGGAACCACATGTCGTTTACGTCCATAGCGGGTGCAGGCCCAAGTCCTTACGCAATATTTGCCAAGTTGGAGACTGCGAAAGGCCAAGTTCTTGTGCACGGCGAGGAATTGACTGCCTCGGGTTCTCCTGCACACTTTCACGAACAACGGCGATGTTCTCGTCTGATCTGACGTTTCTTAGACGTAAGGGTGTTGTCTGATTGTTTAATGAACCGGTGGTTTCGAGTTTATTCACCAAACGTTGAAGAGTCGACTTTGAAGGGCCACCGCGTCTGCCGTAAAATGGGCGCAATGCGCGAAAAGTTTTCACTAACGAACACTCATTTTGATAGTAAAGTTTTATCATTTGGATGTGCTGCTCAATCGTGTAACTTGCCATGGTGATTTGGCATTAGTGACTGAATAATTAACAACGGGTTAAACAAATGTCGCCAAAATAACATGGCCGACATAGCCCGCCAACTTCGACCCGCCCCAATTGGAAAACCCTTTATATGGTTATAGATTAGTTGTTTTTTCTTGTTGAAACTGTTGATGTTAGAATATAAAAATTTAAGATTGAATGTTAGCTCCATGACCTGATGCATCTTGATTAATTTGATATTGCGTTCCTTCTCTAGGTTCAGTAGGGGTGATAGAGTCTGGTTCGTCTAGGTCAAACATTAAAACATATAATCTATTACCAGAGAAGACACAGTCTGTGTCGATGTTATAAAGGTTTATAAATCTTTTTTTCAGTTTTTGTTTAAGTTCTTGTCTGTTTGTGTATTTTGGGTTGTTCATATTAGTAATGTAGGTGTCAATAATGAGATCATGAATGGTGTAAGTGTTATGGATTCTGCTGTTTTTCCTAGTGTCAACCTCTAGTTCTGCCGATCTTTTATTATTAGATTTGATTGTGAAATTGGGAATACCGTCGATAGGTTGTGTAGGTCTCTTTGGGCATGTCATAGACCAAGCTGTGTGATCAGTTGAGTTACAAGAGACGCATTTTGGAGGGAGAGTTGTTTTACAGGAGTTTGAGTTATGGTCTCCTTGACATTTTCTACAAACAGGTTTTGAATTACATTTATCAGTGGTGTGTGTAAATTGGGAGCAGTTGTTGCATGGAATAGGAAGAGGAGGTGGGGGCAGGCTTGTATATACAGCGTAATGTCTATTTTTATAGAAAATCCCTTCATTAAGAAGTTTTTCGTATGATTTAATACACCCTGTGATTAATCTTATTAAAGTAGTAAGTTTACCTGTTGCTTTTGAAGTTATTCTTTTACAGTATCTGAAGATTATTGCGGATTCTTTTAGAAAATCACTCACTTCTTCATCTTTTATTTCATACTCAACTGACGCAATTACTGCAGCATAGGTGAGGTTACTTCTGGGTTCGTTGTATCGTTTGTCTTCAAAACTCTTTACAATATTTTTGTTCATTAATTTTTGTAACGCAGCTTTTAAAATTACCTTGGATCTGTCTGATTTTAAGATAAAACCTTTTTTAGTTTTGATAAGTACATCGTTTTTTGATTCTCCTAGTGAGGTCCAGATATTTTAAAACTGGATTCTTTTGAGATCTTCACTTGTTGTGACGAATAATGTTGTAGTATAAGGTTTGTTGGTGATTTGATTCATTTTTAAAGAATAGTTTGTTATTTTAGATGAAGAATCTTGTGTGTTTGATGTGTTTTTGGAAATTGTTGAATTATTGGTGTGTTGTAAATTTGTTGTATCGCTAGAGAGACACCCTGTATGAGGAATTATGTTGTGTACTTCGTTTTTTTCTAAAATCGTTTCTTTAAGCGTTTTTGTTTTGACCTTGGATGCTTCGCTACCGATAATTTCCCGAATTTTGTCCTTTTCTGATTCGCTTAATGTTTTTTTTCGACCCTTTGCACTTCCGTTTTTTCTGTTTATTTTCCATTTCCCAATCCATTTCACCACCGGAATATTCAGCATCAACATCACTCATAATTTTTTTTTTTTTTATTGATGTACGTAAACCTAAAGAACCCATTGTGGGTTATAACAGGTACATTTTGTTTGTTTGTATATAAATAAATGTAATGTGTAAAACAATGTGTATATATATATATATATATATATATATATATATATATATATATATATATATATATATATAACTGTATAAATAGATAGATTATAAATATAAATATGTAAATAAATGTCTCGTTTATATCACAGATCTTTCCTAGTACTAATTATATGCTGGACTATCATTTTTTTTGAATTAGCTGTCAGTCATGTTTTTGTAGCTCTCGGGCAAATTGTTGTACAAACTAACTCCTCCTGAAGCCAGTCTTCTCTCCCCCATTTTGGTTTTGGACTTTGGCAATCTGTAAGTGTCCCTTCCCCTTGTATTATAGCTGTGGAGCTCACTATTCATTTTGACATTCAAGCCCCGTGTTTGGTGGACTATTTTTAAGGTTTCAGTCTGCCTCAGTTCCTCTATGTTTAACAATTTTGTGCTTTGGTAGACATATGCAGTTGACATGTCTTTTTTTAGATTGTACAAGATTTTTATGACCTTGTTGTGACGTTATTTTCTAGTGACGCACTTACCTATTGGTTTGTCTAATACAAAATACAATCTCGGGCGCCAGCTTCCTTTTTATTGTGGTGAAGCGCCACACCTGGGTAGCTTTTATACAGTGGAGAAAGTGAACCAGGGTTCAGTTAGCAATGAAACTCTGGAGTAAACTTAATACGTATATTATAAAATCAATTTATCCTTTTAAATGTAAACTACCTGTATACTAACATTAAACAATTATTACACAAACGCAAACCAATATTGTTAAGCAAGCGTGATGGCGAGCAGAGAGGGGAAAACGGCCAGGGGGAGGGTTTAAATGTAGAAAGCCGAAAATGGTCGGCGGCGAGGAAATGCAAGCAATTATTAATAGTGAAATAGGGGTGAATGAAAATGACAGCGTGCAAATGAGTACAATGTAGGCGGCAGATCACCGTCTACGCAACTAGCTACGATTCGTAGACGTTCACCGAACACGTATAGCGTCGGGACAAAACTGCGGCAGCAGTTGAGTAATTACAAGTCTACACTATTTAATACGATTAGTTTAAAGTAAGGCCAAGCCAAGCAAAGAGTAAATTCATTAACAAAACAATAGTTTTACTTGTACTTACAAATCGGTACGGCGGTGTTAATTTTGATGTGCACAGGTCACGGGCCAAACACAAGATGATCTCTCTCTCCCCGCATTCCACTTGCCGGCCACGACACAGCGCGTGGGCGCACGCGCCACTGCCGTCTAGTTTATTCCGTACGGCGACAGCGTATGAAATCATTCATAGTTAACTAGATGTTTACGGCCTCCTAGACCCAACAAAGACTACTTTCACTACTATTTAATATTCTCTAAATTATCTGAAATAGCACAAAACTCGAATCGAAGTTCTACGACCCCAAATAACGATTTTACAGAAATTAAGTAACTTCGTTACATTGTTTTGTTGTCTTTGTAGGTAGTTTAGGTTAGATTTGTCTCCTGTTGCCCAAAAGGTTATGAGGTAGGTTAGTTTTGGCTTTATGTATGCGTGGTAGACTATGTTTTTTTGTTGTGTAGGTAATGCATTGTTTAGTTTGTGAGCTAAGCATGTATATGATGCTAGAGTTGTGGCTAGTTGTTGTATGTGGTTCTTCCAGGTGAGACGTCTATCTATGGTAAGTCCTAGATATTTTATTTGCTGTACTTCTTTCAAAGTTTTGCCCTTTAATTTTAATTTGTTGTTGTGTGTCTTTGGCCTTTTTTCTATGTGGATTATGTAACATTTGTCTTCGTTTAGTGTTAAGAGATTGTCGTTTGTCCATTTTTCCAGTTTTTCCAGGTCTTGCTCCATATTTTGTTGAGTGGCTTTATCATTATTGTTTACATAGAAGATTGCGAGGTCGTCTGCATACATCATATGCTTTCCATTTAGATTTAATTTGTATAAGTCATTAATGTAGATATATAGAAATGGACCAAGTATCGATCCTTGAGGCACTCCAAAGTCGACATTTTGGACATCACTATGCGTTGATCCTATTGTTGTGTACATTTTCCTTCCCTTTGAGTATGATGTAAGCAAAGCCAGGGCATTTTGGTGTATTCCAGCTTCCTCCAATTTTTTGCCGAGAGTGACCAAGTCCACTGTGTCGAACGCCTTTTTGTAGTCAAATATTAGACCAGTTACGCATTTTCCGTTGTCCAGTTGTTTCTGTGTAAATTCTAGCAGGTCGATCAAGGCCGTTGTTGTCCCTCTATTTTTTCTGAAACCGTGTTGAGATTGTGTCAGAAAATTTATGTTTTGTATGTGATCATATAATCTATTGTGTATAACCTTTTCAAACACCTTATTTAAAGTAGTTAGGTTTACTATTGGTCTGTAGTTGCTCGGATCTTGTCTATTTTCACCTTTCCAAATGGGTGTGATTCTTGCTATTTTGAGCTCTTCTGGATAAGTTCCCTTTTTGATGTGTTCGTTAATTAGTTTTTACTATTGTAGGTCCTATTATGCTTACCAGATTTTTTAGTAATAGTGGTTTGATGTTGTCGTATCCTGGTGACTTGTTGTTCATGTTTTTTTATTATGGTTTCTATTTCCTTAAGGGTGGTGGGTCAAAGGTACATTGATGCAGTGGGTTTTTTCCCTATTGTTGCAAAAAAATTATTTATGCTGTTTGCTAGTCTTTTGTTGTTGTTCCTTTTTCTGTGATGATCTCTTTGATTTCAACTTTGTGGTTGTTTTTTGTATGCTCGGTTTCTTTGATTATTTCCCATATTTTTTTGCCATTTCCATCAGCAGCTTCTATTTTGTGTTTATAATACATTCTTTTTTTCATGTTTGACCATGTTTTTAACTCTGTTTTTTAATTTTTTAAACTTACTTTTTAGATGGTTACAGTCCCTGTTTTTTACCATGTTTTTGTAGGCTTTGTTCCTTAGTATAATTTCTTTATAAAGGTTTTTTGTCATCCATCCTTGTTTGTTTGAAATTGTGTAGTAATTTGTTGTGATTTTGGTGCATTTTTCTGTTTCAGCCTTTATTAGATTCTGCAAATCGTTAAAGGTTTCAATTTGCTGTGTGAGCAGCAATTGTGTTATGTTATTTTTTAGCTGGTTGTAATTTATTTTTGTGTTCACATATTTTTCCTTGTATGGTTTTGCTGTATGTGTGAGTTTTAGGTTGAAATCGATTTGTTTGTGATCACTATTGGGAGTGTCTGTTATGTTTAATTTTATTTGTTTATTCATGTTTAAATTAAAGTCAAAGTTTAAACCAATTATTTAATTCAAATCGCGGAGAACTGAGAAGCACAACTGCACTCTACAGTGGTCACAGGCGAAGTGACAAACCTTATTTTAAAAATAAAATGTAAACTAACGAATATCAACGGAAGACATTAACATTAAAAGTAATATAGGAATGCTGCCTGCAAGTACTTCCATTAATTTTTGGGGTGAACCACTGCTTCAACGTGTACTGGTTCACTGTTAAAACACGTCGTCTCTAATAAAAACAAAAAAAAAGAAAATTTTCGAGATATTTTTTCATAATTTTAATGTGTCCCAACCGGTTGGGACAACCATTTAATAAACAAACAATACCACTACATAATGTTTATTAAAAAACAAAAACAGCCCCGTGTCAAAGACTTTCAAGAAATATACGTAAAATATTTACTATGCTTACCTCAAATCACATACATCCCAACCAGCAAAGTAATTTTATAATTTCATCGCACTGCGACTGTTTTATTTTATTCTTATTTTATTATTACTTCCAAAATACAAATTAATTTTATAAGAGAAGTGATGAACTCTATTCTGTTGTTAAAAATAAAATGTTTTATAAATTTATCGTAAAAACGTTTCTATGAGCAACACAATAAAACTAATACAAAAGTCAAACCTATAAAATAAAATTGTTTTATAATTGTTTTTAGTAAATTTCGGCAACATTATTAAGACTCTTATAAATATATTATAAAACTATTTTATAGTCGCGTTTTATAGCTTTAATAAAACAATTATATTAAAGTATCAATGAGAACTATTTCGTTTCTTCAAGTAAATTGTTTCTTTAGTAATCAATATAAAACTGCTTTATATTATGTTATTTGGGTTACAATATAAAAGCAATAACAAAGTTCTTATAAAACTAAATAGCTAATATCAAAATGATAACTAGTTATCATTTTGATATCGCTAATTACAATAAAACAAATTTATGTTAGCTGATGTGGAGTACATAATTTTCATTAGTTCAGTGTGTTCAATGTTTCATAAATAAAAATGTCGCAATTATCGCAGTAAAAAAAATAAGAAAAGTGGCGCCTTCCGCAGAAGATTAAAAAGATGTTACGAAAAAATTATCAGTAGTGATAATAAGGATTCCAGTTTCGACAATGATAAAACGGATCATTTAAACATAAAGCAGCAATCTACCAATTTTAACAACAGAGCTTCAGACCTCACAAGTGTCAGTACTAGTAACATTTTACTGTTTTATTATAGTCGCCAAAAAGTCGCGAGTTAGCAAAAAAGTTGCCAGTTAGCAATATAGGCACTTTTATTTGCTCGGCAATGACCGTATAAAAATCGCCTGTGGTATTAAAATGTATGAATGGCAACAAATATGTTTTATTAGAGTTGCCAAAAAGTGTCAGTACTAATAACATTTTATTGTTTTATTAGAGTCGCCAAAAAGTCCCGAGTTCGCAAAAAAGTTGCCAGTTAGCAATATAGGCACTCTTATTTGCACCGCAATGATTGTATAAAAGTGGCGTGTGGTGTTTAAATGTATTAATGGCAACAAATATGTTTTATTAGAGTCGCTAAAAAGTCGCGAGGTAGCAAAAAAGTTGCCATTTAGCAATATAGGCTCTCTTATTACTATAAACAAGACACAGTTTTTTTCACCATGTTTCGGTTTTTTGAAATATTTTGGGAACAGGGCGGTATTATAACGTTTTTCGAATTTTTAAAAATAATTTTATTCTCGCTTATATAGCTATAAAGTATTGTATTATAATAACACAGTGCAAAAGGGAATGGTTTGAAACCAAAAGCAAATGAAATTTAATAGCTTCTACAACAAAACCTTGTCAGGGATTTTTTGGATCACGCCTCAGTTGTTTATCATACATATTTAGAGTTGGTACCAAAAAATTATGTATAAATTTTATAAATACATGTTAATTTTTCCATTTTTGATGTTAATTTTTACCTAAGACCTACAGTAGAGGAGGGCGCGCACTCGCGGTGTCATACAATTTTTGCTATAGAAAGTATACTTTTTACGTATTTTTATTGTTAAAATTTTTTTTTTCTATTTTTGATCAAATCGTTACCTCTTTTATAAAAAAGCTATAGCAAGAAAAGTAAATTCGGGAGTTAATTATAACTACTCTACAGGGTGAATTAAGTATATGTTCAAACTTCATCAGGCTAATTCTTTAGATGATTTTAAGATGAAAAATCAATGTAAACATGGGTTAGGATTCCTAAGATTCCTAACTTAGGAAATGTGCTTAGTTTTCAAGATACAGAGGGTGTTAAAAAAAATTTTCTATCTTGAATATCCTTTACTCAATTTTGATGAAATTTGTCGGCGTTATTTGTTTAGTAAAGGACTAATTTATTGTTGAGCACTTTCGTTATTATAAAGTTTAGCGGAAGTTAAGTGGTACTTTATCTCAAGATAAAGTACCACTTTACCTCTTGAAGCTTCTTTTTTTACCTCTTAAAACTTTTTTCATGTTTTTTTTAAATGTTTTTCTGGTCCACCCAATATTTTTTGCCTATTTTTGAAGCCCTTAAACAGAAAAAAGTTTGAGAGTATTTTAAAAATTAATAATTTTCTAAAAATATTCGATTGCGAAAAGAAATTTCATAAACTCCGACCCTGTGACAATATGTATCATTAGCCTACACAAAATATTTTATAAAGATTGCCTAGTAATTTAAATTGTTTTATAATGGTTGCGCCTAAAAGTAAATTATTTTATAGAAAAACGCCATTTTAAAATGGGTGTACCCCAAGGAATCGAAATAAGTTGAATTTAAAATACTAAATATCACACGGTATAATGACACTTGCAGTAGGTAAAATACATAAAAATTATTATTAGTTACCTCTACAACCAATCGGTTTAAGTTTTTCTGTATAAAATTATCATAGCGAGGAAGCTAGTTTTTTTGTTATTTAAAAAAATTTCCTAAAACACTTGAAAATACGGGGCGCACTTAAATTTTGTTAGAAATATGCTATATATTTCTCAATAAAATTTCCCTGGTATCAAAAATGTCTATCCCTGTAGCACAAATAAAGTTTCCAAATAATAGATATAGTGTTTAAGGTAATATTAAAATGGCTTCTTTGCTAATGGCCTCGGCCTCAATTGCAGCATTCAGAACATCTTTAAAAAACATTTTTATTTTGATACTGTAATTCCAATATGCATTTTTATTTTATATTGTTTTCATGAAGCTATTATAAAATTGTATAGTTGTTTTATAGAAATGTTTATACTTTTGTAAAGTATATTTTATAGCGCAGTATAAAAAGCTTTAACAAAACTGTTTTATAATGCTTTTGTAAAGTTTTTCTAAGACTTGCCGAAATGTTTATAAAATAATTTTATTATGTTTCCAAAAGCTTTTACAAAATACTAACCAAAACTGAAATGTTTTATAAAGTGGTGCCAATTTTACATTTATAGCTATCTTATAAACATTTTAAAAACGTTTCTGAGAGTAATGTTTGTTTTATAATTTTTGTGTAGGAAGCGTTTTGGCAAGTATTATAAAATATAAAAATGCTAGTTGGGATATTCCCACTGCACGCGCAAAAAACAACTGACGAGAGGGAAATAAAAGAATGATATTTATGGCGTCTTAATACACTATGTCAAATAGGTCACGTTCGCAAATTAAGTTTGGAGGGTATATATACGAGCCCTAACCACAAAATGTTCGGACACTTTATAATTTATACAGAAATATTTTTCGTGAATACTATCTCAAAATTATTAGAGGTTATGAAAAATTCAGCTCATTTTAGCATATACCCCTCGAAGCGATTTTTATTTTTAAAAAGTTTACCTTTTATTTTTAGCTTTTAAAAAAAGGCTAACTTTTAAACTTTTTTTTGTATGAGTAAAAAAAGTTATAAATGGGCCCATTAAAAAGAGCATAAAATATTATACAAACCCTGAAAATTTGGTAAAAAATAAATAAGTTATAAAAAAGTATAAGTAATTTAAAAATGCTATTTTTAAAGAGTTTTTGCAATTTTCTTAGGAAACGGGAGATTTTGCAGATATATATATCGTTATAACTTTCTTATTATTTATACAATTTTTACCAAATTTTCAGGATTTGTATAATATTTTATGTTCTTTTTAATGGGCCCATTTATAACTTTTTTTACTCATACAAAAAAAAGTTAAAAAGTTAGCCTTTTTTTAAAAGCTAAAAATAAAAGGTAAACTTTTTAAAAATAAAAATCGCTTCGAGGGGTATATGCCAAAATAAGCTGAATTTTTCATAACTTCCAATAATTTTGAGATAGTATTCACGAAAAATATTTCTGTATAAATTATGAAGTGTCCGAACATTTTGTGGTTAGGGCTCGTATATGGAAATGGTTCACTGTGAACGGTGGTTCACTGTTGGACAGTTTACCCTACTGATTAGTTCATAAATTTACTCACTGTTTTAAAAAACTGTTCTGTTTGCTACTGAGAAAGTTTTATTATAATATAAAATATAAATTATAATCTTCTTATATACGACGCTTCACATATGCACAAAATAATAGAGGTTAATAATATACCTTTATCTCTGCAAAGGATAGGAGGGGAGATGCGCAGAATTCAATTTTGCGTTCTCGGTCATTGTACACGTTCGGCATTCTTATGGACCCCCCACTCCTCGAATTTATATGGAGTTGAAGCTCCGGAATATAATCTTCTTAAACTCAAATTTAAGCGGTTTAGTATTTCGAAAGAAATTCTGGAAAATAATTTGCAAATCTTATCAAGAAGCGGAGTTATTTATATCAAAGAAAATATTAATTTGGCAGATGACCTAACCTCAAATTCTGACACCATTTTGGATTTCACACCGCAGAAAATTAAAGAATGCGCGGGTCTGCAAAGCAAATGAAACATTAATTTCTAATGAAACTATTGTTTAAACATTCTGTACATTGGATCTAATCTTTATATTATAACTTAAAAGAACCTCTTATATTTACGCTCTCATATCTTTTGGAATAATGAAGGGAGAATTTTTTAATAATGAAGAATCTGGTCTGTAGATCATCCACCTTTAAGGTGGTGCGCAACTTCTGAGACACCCTGTATATTTCGTTCCAAGTTAAAATCAACAACGGGAATATTGAACTTATGTTATTTGAACCAAGCGGGTTTTAAATTGGGAAAAAGTAAGGTTAACAGATGTTAGATTTGTTTATATATACGAGGGGCGACTATAATGATCTTTAAAATCGGGAAAAAGTGGGGTTATATTTTTTTTATCAATGAAAATTACTTAATTGGAGAAGAAAAAGCATAGTATTACTCTAGAAATAATGCGCATTATTTACTCGGATGATTTACGTCTCTCGCATAACGGCTCGAGATGCAAACCTCATCCTTGTGAATAATAGCCTGCATTATCTCTCGTATAATAATATACTACTTATTTAAAAAGTGTTTTAATACCTAATTTTAAATTTGTTAGTGGATCCTTTGCAACACCCCTTTCCCAATACCCTTAATATAATCAGAGACATAAAAATGTATTCGCTATTTGAGTCACATATATCTTACGGTCTAATTGTGTGGGGTCACTCTGCGGAATGTTATAAAATATTCGGTCTTCAACGCAAGGTAATACGGATCATCGCCTCTCTTGGTTACAGGGACGACTGTAGGGCTATGTTTAGTAATCTTGGAATTCTAACACTACCCTCCTTATATATTTTTCAAAATTTACTTTATGTTAAAAATAATTTGAATTTGTACCATAGCCACGATAGTTTTCATGACTACAATACAAGGAATAAAAATCAGCTTATGAGTAAATTTTCCAGGCTCAATAAATGCCAAAGTGGACCAGATTTTAACGGAATAAAATTTTACAACAAACTTCCAATCAACATAAAAAATATGGCTTTTAAGGAATTTAAGTTATATCTAAAATCTTTATTTGTAAAAAACGGGTTTTATTCTGTAAATGAGTATTTTGAGTATCAATTTTAATGTTTTAATTATATATTTACCTATATTATGTAAGTTTGTACTTTTTAATGTATTTGTGATTAGTCTTTTCTTTCTACTTTTTCTTTTTTTGACGTTGTAAACAATCTGTATTGTATTAGCACTAATAAAGATTATTATTATTATTATTATTATTACAGCGAACTTTTTTTAAATCATGGGGCCCACACATCAATTCTATATTAAAAAATACACAGGCCTACAAAATTTTTAAAGAAAAACCAGACTATATTTTCTTGAAGGTTTATGACCTACTAAATCCGAATTCGAACTTTGGTTATAACTAGATCTGAGTAGATATGTCATTGCCATGCCCTAATATAATATGCCATTATAATATGTAATATGCTCCAAAGATAATATCTATTATCTTTGATATGCTCCACACATCAAAAGTCCAACCATGTGACTACGATAGAAATAATTAATGTTTATTTTCAGTCAGTGTCAAGCTAATTCCGTCTTAATTTTTTAAAATAATATAATTTATGTACTTTTTTGTTCTAAATTAAGACCTTTATACAAAAAAAATACATACATTGCATTATTTTCAGACGAAATTAGCTCGACACTAACAGAAAATTAACCTTAATTATTTGTATCAGTCACGTGGTGGATCTTTTGGGTATAAAACATACGCCTATTTTGCATGCGACTGGAGGTACCCAATTCCAAATAACAAAACAAAAAATTTTAGCGTTATTTTTATTAGACTGTGGAAGTAGCATTTATAGTGGTTAAAACGTGTTGGCCACTTATACTTGGAACTGTAAAGTATATTGCCAAAATCTCTGCCATGTGGTAGAAACGGTTCTATTACGTGGAAGTGACTAAAATAGGGAACACTTTTTTAGTTTCAGTTATGTTCCAAAAACGTTCTTAAATTGTATACAGACACGTTAATACCACGTTGTGATTACGTTACTATAACGTGGAGGTATAGTGGCTGACTGGATATTAAACTAACACTGAATTAAAATATTGTAAAAGTACAACCTGCAAATAATAACTAGAATTAAAATAATCAATAAAAAAGAATAAAAAAATCTATAAACTTAGCGGATATGAAAATTATTTATCTAGAGGCCTAAAATATTTTTTTTTATTATTTCTGGTCACCTGAAACCAGTAAATATGTATTAACGTGTTAAATTTGGTGCGGTAATAACTAGAATTATTTGTTTAAAACTACACATTTATTTTCCTAAAATGGCGATTATTTGTAAACATGTATGCTTTTAAAGAAGGGAACTTTAAAGTGGTAATTTTATACGAAATGTTGAAATCACTTAAACACTGTAGCAAGAACGTGGCAATCACCACCGCAATTATATATATATATAAGTTTTGCCACATTCAAGGTTTGGGAAAAGTTCCGAAAACGTTGCCAAAACTGATATACCCACTTTTACTACTACCACTTCAAAGTAATACTTAAGTGATGTGATTTGGTTAGAGTTACCATTCACAGGGTTGGATGAATTTGTCCAAGTGGACATAATTGGACGATTTTGTCCAATTATGTCCGTCCGGATATAATCAATTGTTTTGGACAAAATTGGATAAAATCGGACAAAATCAATTAACCTTATTATAATAATTATAATTTATGTTTTATTGTTGTTTAAGTTGTTGTTGACACCCTAATATAATTATTATAATAGGGTGTCAACAACTTAAACAAAAATAAAACATAAACAACTTGAACATTTTGGTGCTTGACTAGCCATTGTTATCTTATTTATATTTAACAACTACATAACATACAAGATACATGAAGTTTAAAAAAACAGAGAGACCCAAGACTACAGCACAAGCAAAAGGCAGATTTTCTCTGCTCTGTCTGCACTTGTTTTCAAACGGTTAATAATAATAAGAATTAGGAATAAATAATAAGCGATAAGCGACTTAAAACCTGTCTATTTTTTTTAATACCTTGATTCTTGTATTACAATAAAATAAATGAAACAAATAATATTATAATATATTATATTATGTCATAAACAAAAAATATATTCTGTAGTAAAATACATATAATACCTACATATAATAAGTAGTAGGTACCTATTATACCATAATTATAATAGTAGTACGTAATAGAAAATAAAACGTTGTGGCACTGTCACTATGGCAGCAGTAAAATGTTAAATAAAAAAATATTGAATCATTCATGATTGTAGTAAAATGTTAAATAAAAAAATAATAAATCATTCATTATTGTAGAAGTAAATTGCATTATTAATAAAAATAATCATTTTCAGTAAGTTTCAGGTTCAGGCGGAGGTTCCTTGTCCTTTATCCTCATGTTCAACATTTTATATGCCATGACCAATTTTGATGCTTTTTCTAATCCAAGCCTGTTCCTCAACTTACTTTGTATGTAACTGAAGTTGGAAAATATTCGCTCAATACTTGCAGATGAAGCTATGCATCTAAATAAGTGCAGGGCAAATTCGCAGAACTTTTTATTGGTCACATTTTTTGAAACCGCTTTCCACCACTCTATGGGGGTAAGGGTTTCTATAACACTTTTAACAAAAAAAGTCTCGGGAAACGGCTGGGATTTTAGATTAAACTGAAGTAATAAAGGTAAATTATCTTCATCTACATCTTCAAGTTTCCACTTTCTCGCAGTTTCTTGCAAATCAGCATCTAAATTATCTAACTCCTCAATATATTTGGGATTTAGCATAAAAGCAAGTATATGTGCTGAAGTGATGCAATCTTTGAATCTTTTATTTATAAGACTTTCGTATGGATATAGTAATTGATTTTCAAAACATAGCTTTTTTAAACTTAAAAATTCAAATAACGCATCAGATAGGTTAGAACTTTCTGATTGAACCCTGTCTAAAGCACAACTTATAGGTTTTAGTTGTTTGAATAAATACTTGGCTTCCTTCATCAAATCGACATTTTCTATAATGTAAGTAATATTAGGTTGTACAGCATCTTCATGATTTTCTATAATTTTTAAGTAAAATTCGCGGTTCAATAAAAATATTTCAAGACAATCAAGCTGGCTGTTCCATCTTGTTTCTCCAGGAAGCGCTGGAATTCTTGAACCCTCTTTTTGCTAGATTACCTTTAGCAATATGGTGATTACGAAAAAATTTACTGACCTCTGTTATTTGTTTCAGAATGTTGTTAATGTTCCTAGTTTTGCAAATGTCTTGGCCGAGCAAATTTAAGTAATGAGCTGCACAACCATATGCTATAAAGTGAAACTCATTGTGATTGTCTTCCTTGTCATTAATTTTTTTCTGTAAAGCTTCCCTCATTTTTTTTATCTTCGCCTCATTGTCACTGACAAAACTTTTTACTTTGCACTCGAACTTCTGCTCAGCTTCCTCAATAGCATCAATTGCTAATTCTAAGCAATACTCACTCATTTTATTATTGGTTTCTGTCTCAACGGATGACAAAAAATAAGACTTTTCGCCATCTGAAACGCCAGATGCTATAACAGGATCGTTGTGAATTGCCGACCACCCATCTTGGATTAATGTTACACTTTTGCCATTTAATCGTTTTTGTGCTTCTTCGTACATGACCATTGTAACTTTATCCAATAATTCACCTCCTAATTTTTTCCTATTGGGGGGAGTGTATCCTGGTCTTAATAGTGAAATCATTTTTTTAAAATAAAATCTTTCGGAATGGCTAAACGGTATATTACAGGATTAAAAAAAATTCTGCAATGGCATAATCAATTTTATCCCTGTCTGCACTTGTAGTTTTGAAAAAAAACGGATCTATCTTAGGTTGCTTTGTCCATGCCGTTGGAGCCGCTTCAGAATGTAGTTCCTGAACCGCTTTACGCTTTAGCAGTTTTGATGTTTTTTGAACTTCATCTTGAACTTCATGATCATTTTTAGTATGAGTTTTGTTTCCATTTTTAAGGCAGTCCAGTTCCGATCCAGACTCGGCAGATTCTTCTGACGATACTGCTAATATTCTACTGGTTTTTGCTGCTTGTGAGCATTTTAAAAAATGCATTTTCATCCGACATGCCTTTGAGCTGACTGGCACATTACAAATCCGGCATTTATAGCCAGCGAAATTTCCGTTTTTTTCAATTTTTTCAAAATGCTGCCTTATGTTGTCTGTTTTTCTTCCTGCGCCTGCCCGTGCACCACCTAAATAAAAAAATATTTTGGTCAAAAACATAAAATACTACGCTACCCACTGCTACAGATAGTTTGAAATTAAATTGAATTTTTTATTGTTTAAATAATACAAGTGATTTTTTGCAAAATTTGTAGTAGTCTAATGAAAAAACGTTTAATTTTCCAAAAAGTATTATAATAATAAGGGAGATAAGTTTTTCTTAAAAATATGTTGTTATCTCAGATAAAAATATGTTGTTATCTCAGATAACAACATATTTTTGAGAAAAAGTTTTCTCTAAAAGTTGTTATCTGAATCTTAAACAATTTAAACGATTAAACGTTTTTTTCGTTTCCTAAAAAGTTGTCACAAAGTCACATAGCTTGTTTTAACAATAAAGGATTCAATTAAAATTCTATCAAAAATAGCTTTAGCTTGCAATAAAAACTGCATAAGGCATAAATACCTTACTTAAATAATCTTTGAACTAACATATACTGGGTGTCCATTAAATATTAAACTATATTTTTGGGGACAAAATAAGACTTTTTTTCTATAAACTGCGAGCTCCACCTTAAATTACGCGAAAATTGTTAAATATTTTGAACGGTGACTACAATTATGCATTAAATCGTTTAAAAATTTGCAATGCCATGTTTTTAAGGGAACTGTATTCATTTTTTGCCTCAAAGCATTATTTATTATTTAAGGTTTTGGTTAACGTTGAAGTAGGTAGTACTAGAAACTAGGAATAGGTACTTAATGGTAATAAAATTTAAAATCAGCACTTACCTCTTCCATCTTTTCATCCTTTATGTAGGTCTTACATACATACATCTTACATTACGAAACAAACACAAATCGACTACATTCTAACCTCAAATAAAATAAATAACAACTATTTTCTGCAATTTTCAATTTATACAACACAAAATACAAATGTACATTTTGGTTGCCCAAACATGGCTTAGTAAACCAACAAATTTAATAAAATAGAATAAAATTTGATTTTTTACAATATTGTCCGATTTTGTCCGTTTTTGTCCAATTTTGACCATGTCATGGACGAAATCAAAAAAAGTGGACAAAATCACAACCCTGACTATTCATAATCCACTATAAAGTTTAGACAACTTTAAGGTGGTGTCAAAACTTTAAGGTGGTGTCAAAAGTGGTCATAACATTTCATATACCAGACGAATACACCAAAAAGTTATAAAACTATAAAGTATATTCTGCTGGTGCAAATCACATGATTACAACTATGCTAATATAATATGGAGATATTTTAACTGTATCATGGCAGATTTAGTTATTTAAACGTTATTGCCACTTATTTGAAGTAGTGATACCACCCGGACAACAATCGGGATTTCCTGGTGAAATCATGATGATATCACAACGTGATTTTTTTTGTCACGCCGTGATATCCTGAGTGCATACACATGCTTCATCACAGTGATATCAT
Organism: Brassicogethes aeneus; assembly: GCA_921294245.1. Lineage (NCBI taxonomy): Eukaryota > Metazoa > Arthropoda > Insecta > Coleoptera > Nitidulidae > Brassicogethes > Brassicogethes aeneus. Next base: position 50,133,941 of record OV121132.1, on the reverse strand, counting down.
GTAGAACTCACGGTGTGATTTTTGCAAAATTTGCGCATGCGTAATAGCCCTGCGAACTGCGAATTTAAAACCTAGTTTGTTACCTGTTGATTCAACATAACTTTTCTCTTAGTGTACGAACGTGGCGCAAAAATAATTATCAAAACACCGTTGGCATAAAAAATCACGACATGATTTTTTATGCTATCAGTGTTTGGGCATAAAAAATCACGACATGATTTTTTATGCCATCGGACATGTTAGGATATTTATTTTTGTGCCACATTCGTACATTGTGAGAAAAAGTATGTTAACAATTGAATTAACAGTTTTTGCGGTTAAATACATTTAATATTTTCTTGGATGTAAATTAACTATTAATTTAATTCCAAAAATATATTGAATGTATTTAACCACAAAAACTGTTGATTCAATATAATATATTGAATATATATTATATGTAAGTATACTTTTTCCCCTAATGTACGAATGTGGTGCAAAAATAAATATCCAAACACCGATGGCATAAAAAATCACGACATGATTTTTTATGCTATCGGTGCTTGGGCATAAAAAATCACGACATGATTTTTTATGCCATCGGACATCTTTGGATATTTATTTTTGCGCTACATTCGTACAGTGTGAGAAAAAGTATGTTAACAAAATTGTTAACATACTTTTTCTCACACTGAATATTAAATATTAAATATTAAATGTATTTAACCGCAAAAACTGTTAATTCAATTTTGAATTAACAGTTTTTGCGGTTAAATACATTTAATATTTTTTTGAATGTAAATTAACTATTAATTTAAATCCAAAAAAATATTGAATGTTTTTATTTAACCACAAAAACTGTTGATTCAATATATATGTAGGTATTCTTTTTCTCTCAATGTACGAATGTGGCGCAAAAATAAATATCCAAACACCTATCGGTGTTTGGGCATAAAAAATCACGACATGATTTTTTATGCCATCGGACATCTTTGGATATTTATTTTTGCGCCACATTCGTACAGTGTGAGAAAAAGTATGTTAACAATTGAATTAACAGTTTTTGCGGTTAAATACATTTAATATTTTTTTGAATGTAAATTAACTATTAATTTAAATCCAAAAAAATATTGAATATTTTTATTTAACCACAAAAACTGTTGATTCAATATATATGTAGGTTTTCTTTTTCTCTCAATGTACGAATGTGGCGCAAAAATAAATATCCAAACACCGATGGCATAAAAAACCACGACATGATTTTTTATGCTATCGGTGTTTGGGCATAAAAAATCACAACATGATTTTTTATGCCATCGGACATCTTTGGATATTTATTTTTGCGCCACATTCGTACAGTGTGAGAAAAAGTATGTTAACAATTGAATTAACAGTTTTTGCGGTTAAATACATTTAATATTTTTTTGAATGTAAATTAACTATTAATTTAAATCCAAAAAAATATTGAATGTTTTTATTTAACCACAAAAACTGTTGATTCAATATATATGTAGGTATTCTTTTTCTCTCAATGTACGAATGTGGCGCAAAAATAAATGTCCAAACACCGATGGCATAAAAAATCACGACATGTATTTTTATGCCATCGGTGTTTGGTCATAAAAAATCACAACATGATTTTTTATGCCATCAGTGTTTGGATATATCCATATAATCATTTTTGCGACACATTCGTACATTGAAAGAAAAAGTATGTTAACAATTAAATTAACAGTTTAACATTCAATATTTTCTTGGATTTAAATTAAATATATTTAGTTAATTTAAATCCAAGAAAATATTAAATGTATTTAACCGCAAAAACTGTTGATTCAACATAATTTTTCTCTTAGTGTACGAACGTGGCGCAAAAATGATTATCCAAACACTGTTGGCATAAAAAATCACGACATGATTTTTTGTGCCATCGGTCAATCGCAAACAGCGATGGCTTAAAAAATCACGACATGATTTTTATTTCTCACGCAGTGACATCCGGATGATGTCCGTATGAATAAAATTTGTGAAAATCACGTCGTGACGTTCGTATGATTTTCATTTATCACGCGGTGACTTCCGTATGATATCAGTATGAATAAAATTTGTGAAAATCACGACGTGATGTTCGTATGATTATCACGAATGTTGTCCGGGCAGTTTTCGTCACTATAATGCTACTTGGGAGACTTTTCGGTATTAGGCCCCCCCTGGAACACTGTTAGATATAATACTTTATTAAAGTATTAATTTGTTAATTAAAATACGTTTTATTTTTTACTACATTTGCCCCGCAGAATTTGCTGTCACGGCCTATACGCTAAAGAAGTATCGCTAGTAGCGCCACCACTCGGCTGTTATCATCGTAAAAAAGTACGACTTTTAATAATCAGCTGACAAGCGCTTATGTTACAAATAAAACGAGTGTTTTTGAGAGTAAAGCCGAAAAAATATCGAAAAAAAAACCGTGGCTCGATTTGTTGTGTTGTTGGGTGTATTTCGAGAGGAAATCCTGGGTTGAGTTTTTACCGGTTTTACAATAAACAGTGTTAATCTGAATGAAGAAATAAATTGCATACAGTCTCTGTAAATATAAATTGTATCTATTAGATACAATAAATACACATGTGTTAATCACTACTAAAATGCATTTTAGTAGTGATTAACGTGAAAAGTGTAAATATTTCAATTCAGTAAAAATCGTCAAATACTTAAGTCGTCTAAATTTAAACAGCATTTAGCATTATTAAAATCGTTGATTAAGAAAGTCTCCACTCAACGGTAAAATACCATTATATTATGTATTATATATAATATTAGGTTGCCATGAATTCGTAGGTATATTTTTTGTTTAAAATGCAGTTGTAGGCGTTTTTTAGAGAACTCAAATATAAAAATGGTTGATTTTAAGGTTATGTTTGTGCAAAAATTATTTTTTAATAATTTCTTAAAAATGTCAAAACTTAAATATAAATTATATTAGGTAAAGTTATCATTAGTTAATTCTTCACCAACAAATGTACTTACCGAATTGGATCCTTTGGCAAAACATGAAAATGCAACGACTTAGTTCTTGAATTTTATTTACAATTAAAAGCACAATAATGGGGTAGTTAAATTTTTTCTGACCTATACTTTTTATGGTTTTATTCAAGGCGTTTAGTAATTTTAAACATTTTTGTGAAATCGGAATTTCAATTGAGTTTACCGTTTTCGAGATATTTACAAAAAAAAGTCTCCTTATTACGTCACTAGGCTATTGACAACGTTGCCAGCTTTTTCTATGGTGTTTAGTTTAAGATTCTTACGATAGATGGCGCCACGTTATAATATTTTAGTTTTAAAACTACTTGATCTAAAATTTTAGTTGAGGAGAAGAAGAAGAATTGATTTTTTGACGTTTCTTTTTTTCGGGTTATGTTTTTTTTTAAATTTAGATTATTGAAAATCAATGTTATTGTTATGTTATTTGTAATTGATATTAGATAAGTGATTTATTAATAACGGACTCCAAAGCAGAGGAATCTTGTGGAATGGTTGGTTACATTGAACATTGGAGCTTTTAAACAAATAAAGTAAGTACCTATAATTATAATCATATTTTGTCGTAAATGCATTTCATTAGTATAATGCCTAGTTCTTTATATTCTTTTAGATATATCTTGGACTTTAAAATATCAAACAGTAATAAGAAAGATAGGTACTTAATGAATTTGGTGACCATCTGTTTGAATAATTTTAATAAAAATGTCTATTTGTAGACCCTGCAGTATCTTTACCTACCATGTACGTTATTGCAGCAATATTTAAACCAGAATTGTCGAAAAGTACAAAAATCTACTCTAGAGCATAGTATCTTCGAACAGTCCAAAAGTTTGTCATATATTTTTTAAATCTTACAAAAGGTTTTGATGCTCATCATCAGGGATGCAAGTTTTATAAAAACTATACACAAATATCATAAATACCATTGTTAACTTACATTTACTGTTATTTTTTGTAAATTTATTTCATTCATTTTCAGCTTTATTTTGCCACTTTTTTCTATGAAATATATTAAACTCTGCTTTAGACAGTTATTAGGTACCTATTTATTACATTTTATTAGGTTTCACACGGTGTTTCAATGTGTAAACCTATCAATAAAACTTTTACTTTCAGAATCTCTTCTTCTTCTTCTTTCACTCAACTGACAGTGACAGTATTTGTACATAACCTCTTCGGGTATTTTCTGACATAACCGAATGAAATCATTGACAAGACAACTTGACAACAGGGTAATTTTCAACCAATAGAAATCTTGGAATGTTGGTCACATGGTGGGGTTTGTGACGTCATAAAAATTTATATTTTTTGTAAATATCTCGAAAACGGTAAACTTAATTGAAATTCTGATTTCACAGAAATGTTTAATATTACAAAACGCCTTGAATAAAACCATAAAAAGTATAGGTCAGAAAAAATTTAACTACCCCATTCACCATGATCCCTTAGATAAAATGCACACACTAACGTAACTATTTAAGCATTTAAGCGTTGAGTTTCTTAATCAATGATATAAGGAATAATCAATCGAAATCGAGTAATAAAAAGGTTTTTTAATTTTTTCCTTTCAACGTAACACATAAATAATGTGCGCGATTTAGCTGTGCAATTGGACAAAATTTGTCGAGAAGACTTCTGCCTTCCTCTCTTTTGTGAAAAACTACCTATTTACTTAAATATGATGTATAATCTGTGCTTTAAATATATTGTTTACAATTCTTAAATTCACGCAATGCTATCGAAGTCCACCAGATGGCGCGCGTGTTGCGAAAACCCGATACTTCTTTGGCCTATTGTTATTTATTTATCAAACATTTTAAATGGAGATACTACCTTAATAATTAATAATACCTTAACAATTATTGATTGTTTGCAAGAAATAGTATTATATTTCTTAAAGGAATTTCCTAGATTAAACTTATGAGATGCGCTACCAGTTTTATTAGTAGTTTTGAGGTTAGTTCGGCGGCCCATTATTTAGTTCATATTTCGCAAACTTATGAAAATATGGTGCCTTTTCAGTTTAGTTTGCTTTAATTTCTTTTAATAAAATTTCAGATCAACAATGATAAAAAGTTATCAGAAATTGGAATAGTGGATGGAAGTATCCTAAAAGTTGATGATTTTTTGCAAAACTATGAGTTGACAATAACCATTACTCAATATGAAAAATCAAAACCAGAAGACCCATCATTCAAAGTAGTTGGAAATCCAGAAGAAATGAAAGCCAAGGAGTCTACAAATGGTAAGAATTTTTAAGTTTTGAATATAAATTTATTTATTTCATCTTTAGGCAAAGAAAATGGACAAAAAGAAGCAGAAAAAGAAGAATCTGATGATGATCTTATGATTGTTGATGAAGATGATAATGTTAAATCTGATGATCCCCAAGAGGGCTCATCATCAAAAAAGCGAAAATTAAATCCAGTTGAAGATGATATTTGTTTAATTGATGTTTAGGTTTCTGTAAAAATCATTTTTGTATTGGTGTTTAAGTCTAACTTTCCATTATTATTTTTTATTAAAATTTTATATACTTTTAGTTGTTTAATTTACCTTATTATATATTTAAGATTTAATTACAAAATAAAAATGACTTAAGATTCAATAGTGTTTATTAAGTATAAGCGACTTTTACAAAGCCATATTATTGTGACTTGTACAATTATCACACACAACCAAGTTATATATTCTATATCACAACAACCCTGGTTGAAAATTTACATCTGAAGGTATTATTCATTAAAATATAAATTATTCTAATAAATTTTACATTAATTAATACCATTTAAAAGGAACAAAAACATTAAAAAATAACACTTGCAATAGTCTTTTATAGTTTAAATTATTACTAGAAAAACTTATTAAATACAATATCTAGGCTTTTCCATAAAAGGTAAATCTTTTTTGCATGGGTTGAAGTAATTATTTACTGTAAAAAAAATATACTTTATATTATATATTTACAAAAGTTTTCTCAAAAATGTAGGTAATAATTTTGTGCCTAAATATCTACAATTTAAAGTCATTTTTTAAAATGATAAACTAATTTCTTAGTTATTAAAAAACCTGTTTTAACAACAATGTATACAATATAATCAGTAATAACCCTACTAAAATAATTTATTATTTAAATAGGTATCTGTAAAAATGTAAAAGTATAGTGTAGATATATTCCTTGAGGAGTAATATATTACTTTTTGCTACATGAATTAATCCTATTATGAAAATACAATTACAATGCATGGTAAGAAACTACTAATTTTTAATTATTTTTTTTAATGCTGTTTATTACAAGTGCGAACTAGGGGTATAGATTCAGATCCCTTTGGTAGTCAGCGAACAATACTTGAAATACTGGATCTAGGAGTGTTGCCAGTCTCTTCATCTGATTGGTCTGGAGAAATCCTGATGGCTTGGTACCACTGATTTGTTAAATCAGTCATTTGACTCTTACAATCTTTTAGTTCCTAAAAATAAAAAATATTAGTATATATTTTGCAGATTTTAAGGACACATACTATAAATTAAATTTATTTTGTTTTTTATAGAAAATTTTATCATCTGCCATAAAAAGTGCATAAATATTAGCAACAAAGCAACCACCTATGGCACCATAACAACATGGAATGGGCCATTCTTGGTAAGGTCTATTCCAGTCAAGTGGAATCAAAATTGATCCCAACCAAGCTCCCAAAATAGTAAGACGAGTAATAACCAAAAATTTGTTACAAGTCTCAATGCCATCGTATGCTAACAGAGAAGTAAATACTGTCAATACACTTTCAATTCCAAAGTGGAATATTAAAGGTAAGACAGTTAAAGTACTTAAAAACATAGATAACATCATAGTCTCTTCCTGTTTGGTTACAAATGGAGCACCAAAAAGTACAGCAATTACATAAAATAGGGCAGTCATGAGGAAATACACTAAAATGCATTTAAAATAGTCTTTCAGTTTGTATTTTTTTGCGTCTGGATTTTTAACAGATTTCTCCATTTTCGAATAACAAATTGAAAACTTAAATACTTCACAGATAAAGATTAACAGGATAATATAGAAATTTTCACATTTTCCGATGTTATACGAATTTCCTGTGTAATTTAAGATAAGCACTATTAACGGCAAATAGATACATGTTATAAAGTTGTTTATGGATAAATTTTTATTGTAAATGCGGTTGGCATAAAAGATTTTATCCATTTCTTTTACTACTATTTATCTTCAACCATTGACAACTGACGTCTAAAATCATGCCAACCAAAGAACAAAGAAAAATAAGTATTGCCAACAGAAATAATGTTAATTTAAACTTGGGTGTTGTTCCAGTCGCAAATTTTGACTTGCATTGCTTGCGTGTGCAACAGTGTTGCCAGATGTAAAAGTTGAAATTATCGAATTGGGTTAATAAAATTATCGAATTTTCGCAAAATTATGTAATAATTGTAATAATTATGTTACAATAATTATTATAATTTAATCATAAAAAAGTGAAAGAAGCAGGGTTGAAAATATTATCGATTTTTTAAAAAATTATAAAATTTGTTAAAAATACTATAAAGCGGGATTTATAGTTCAGAAAGTAGCGGTAGCGGTAATGGCGGCCCCTCGCATAAACACTAAACTTACAAGGCGAGGCTGTCAACTAAAAACTGCCATGTGCACATGGCAGTTTTTAGTTGAATCATGATTGGCTGGAGTAGCGGTTGAGGTAAGAAAAGATGAAAGATGGTCATCTATTGCCGCTACGCTCTTGCCTCTACTTCCCTTACTGCTACCTCTGACAACTATAAACTATTTCATATAATAGACCTATCCCATAAAACAGACTTTTGGATAGCGCGTGCCTGAAGAAGAGTGGTATCTCTTTCTCTTTTATAATTAAAAAAAGGACGAGGTGCCTTTTCACGCACGCGCTATCCAAAAGTCCGTTTTATGGAATAGGTCTATATTCAATGCCCAACTTGGCTACCATAAATACCGTACGGGAATTTATAAACAGCACTACGGTATTGTTGATCTTTTACGGGAGGAAGGAAGGAAATCTACAAATCAGGCTTTATGCTTAATTAAATTAATTAATAGCTGGTCATACACAGACGTTATTGCGCGCGGTTTATCGTGTTATCTGCAAAAACATATGGAAAATCATGTACGTGAGTGAGTATCGCCGTGTGCAATGATAGAACAGGAAGGGATTTTAGACGTGCTTTCCTCTGGAGTGTGGCGTACATCATTTCAGCAGTGTCCACACGCCACATTCCGCGTCACGGTTTACCTTCGCTTGGCGAAATTTCACGTTGAAAATTTGTACATGATCACATGCAGTTTCAAGCTACTCGATAAATGACACTTTTTGCCCACTCACATACGATTTTTCCTTTGAAACTGATATACCACGCGCAATCACTTGCTAAATCAATTGAATACTTTATCAAGTGTATGGAACATGACGCTTTTTTTGCCATGCCGTTCTTTCGTGCATACTAACCGCTACATCCCAACACGCCACGATAAACCGCGCGCAATAACGTCTGTGTATGGCCAGCTAATCTGGATAGAATTAAGTTAATTTTGTCCAGATACTTGGATTAAAAACTATGTTACAATTATCGATTATGTTACATATAATTTTCAAGCTTTGTTTTTAGAAAAATTTATGTTACAATTCGATAATTATGTTACAACTGGCAACACTGGTGTGCAGTAAGATCAATAATAATTCTTGGGGGTTTAAATTTAAAATAAATAATAATAATAAGTTTGTTTATTATTAATTAGTTTATAATAATTTAATTATAAATATTTTTATAAGACCTTGTATTTAATTAAATTATATCTATATTAGGGTGATTCAAAAAAACCTTTTTTTGTTTTTTTTTCTCGAAACCACGCTCAAAAGTTTCGTATAGATATAAAAATGAGCCTGTGAAAAAATGAGTTCTTAATTTCAAAATTAAGATGCTCCGCATCGCACTTTTCGATTTTCCATAAAGGCCGTATTACAGCCGGCAATTCTATTGGCAATTGCAATGAAAATTGCCGTAGGTATGCGCAGTTGAGACATTTCGACGAATCTCTTGCAATTGCCGAAAACCGGTCCGGATGGATTTTTATTGCCGTTTCACGGCAATTCTGGGGTGAAATCTGGTGAAACTTTTATGTTACCAACCCTACTACAAATTCCCTAGAGAGACGCTGTTTGAGTTAAACAGTTTAAGGTTATTTGTTTTATGATTGGCATTGTGTTCAAAGTTCTAGTATCCATTTCCCTCATTAATTTTTAAATATCTCTACTAAATAACAAATAAACTTTGTGTTTACAAAATCTTATATTTTTCTTCGGTTGGTAGCACGGTAATAAACAGCAAGTTGTCTTGCCATTGCTGACTGTAAAACAACATACAATACGGCCTTGAAAACTTGATGGCAAGAAAAATTGCAGCAAGAAGAATTGCCGGCTGTAATACGGCCTTAAGAATAACAGGAAAAATTATTTTTGTTTCTTTTTATTTTTGTAAAGTTCTTGACATATTTTTGTAGAGAATTGAACGCTCTACAAAAAAGGTTTCTTATGATTTTTTGATAAATTTGAACTAAAAAATCCAGAAAAAATTCGAGAAAACGACTAAATTGACGGTTAATTTTACTTTACCAAAAAATGACTCTAGACCTTTTTTGTAGAGCGTTCAATTCTCTACAAAAATATTTCAATTTTTTTTAAATGAGTCGGGTAGTTAAAATACACAAAAATTTCGTATAATTTGAACTTTGACCTTAAATTTATCAAAAAATCATAAAAAAAACTTTTTTGTAGAGCGTTCAATTCTCTACAAAAATATGTCAAGAACTTTACACTACGACCTATTGTTCGTTAGTTACAAAAATAGAAAGAAACAAAAATAATTTTTCCTATGTTATTCTTATGGAAAATCGAAAAGTGCGATGCGGAGCATCTTAATTTTGAAATTAAGAGCTCATTTTTTCACAGGCATATTTTTATCTATACGAAACTTTTGAGCGTGGTTCCGAGAAAAAAAAACAAAAAAAAAGGTTTTTTTGAATCACCCTAATCTATATACATTAGGGTGTTTCATTTAAAACGAAAAATTCTTTTTTCTTGCTGACACATGAAAATTTTGTTTTTTAGGTTGAAAAAAAAATCCCAGAAAATTTTGGCCCTTAAATTTGATTTTAAGTACTTCCTTTTTAATTTTGTAGTTTTTCCATATAAAAAGCATGTATTTTTAATCATTTTTACTTTAAATTTCTATATTTTGGCCGGGTTTTGAATTATAATTTTTATCACCATAATTTTCTGCATAGTATTCACGGTTTTTGAAAGGCCCTGCATCAATTTTGTTTTTGATTTATTTACGTTGATTGTAGTAGCTCCAAAAGTCGTTTTTTCACTTTTTCTCACATATTTTTGAGAAAATCGAGCGAATGACTGGTTTTACCGAAAAAGTTCAAATGAAAAAGTTGTAGGAAATTTAATTTTTGACAAAACAAGTTTCTACGTTCATATCACTAAAGTGCTTTGTTTAAGAGATATAAGGTATAAACAAAGCACTTTAGTGATATGAACGTAGGAACCTTTTTTGTCGAAAATTAAATTTCCTACAACTTTTTCATTTGAACTTTTTCGGTAAAACCAGTCATTCGCTCGATTTTCTCAAAAATATGTGAGAAAAAGTGAAAAACGACTTTTGGAGCTACTACAATCAACGTAAATAAATCAAAAACAAAACTGATGCAGGGCCTTTCAAAAACCGTGAATACTATGCAGAAAATTATGGTGATAAAAATTATAATTCAAATCCCGGCCAAAATATAGAAATTTAAAGTAAAAATTATTAAAAATACATGCTTTTTATATGGAAAAACTACAAAATTAAAAAGGAAGTACTTAGAATCAAAATTAAGGGCTCATATTTTCAGGGAATTCTTTTTTCAACCTAAAAAACAAAATTTTTATGTGTCAGCAAGAAAAAAAATTGTTCGTTTTAAATGAAACACCCTAATATACATATAAAAATATGTAGGTATATATAGATATAATTAAATACAAGGTCTTATAAAAATATTTATACTTAAATTATTATAAACTAATTAATAATAAACAAAATTTTTATTATTATTTATTTTAAATTTAAAATAAATAACCCCTAATATAAAATATATAAATATCTTATTAAATAAATAAAATATAAAAATATTTGCTATTTTAAAAATAATTAATATTAACAATGGTTGTTAAAACCTATTTACCTAATGATAAGCATTCAAGGTTGCAAATGTATAAATGCTCAAAAGTTGATAAGGAATTTTTAATATAACAGAAATAAGCACAAAACTAACGGAATTAATAATTATTCTGATCAATATGAGTTGTTATACTTCAATATGAAATAAGTGTACAAAGCGTTTCGAATTTTTTCTGACCTATCTCTTAAATTTTATATTTATGGCAAAAAACCTACGTATTCTAGTATTTATTAATTCTATATTAATATTATAATAAACAGTGTGTCCACAGGTGCAGTTGACAGGAGGAGAATAGTATATTCTGTAAAGCCCGTATTACAGTCTGGAATCACTTGCAGCAACATTCTTGCATGCAAGTTTTATTGCTGACTGTAAAACCAAGATACATACACCTTAAGATAGGATGGTGTGCTTGTTGGGCGGGGCGTAAATACGTCACTTGATGAGTGTTTTTAAATCTTTAACGTGCGTTTTAATTATCTGCTGCTAAAATTCTTGTTTTTGCGATGCTGTTGGATGTTAACTTGCTCTATTTTTTTGTTTAACTTGTTGTTTTTGCGTTCGGTAAGGTTCGAATTACTTTTCAGTGTTCCCATTATTGTTATTGCGTTGTTTATTATTGTTTTTGTTTTGCGTTAACTTGTTTTGTTTGTGTATTAGTTTGTGTCGTGTCATTTGCATTTATTCAAATGCGTGTGGCATATTTTGATGCAATTCGGACAACTAGTCCAAGAGAAACCCTTTAAATAAACACATTAAATTTCATCGATTCCCGAAAAACTTTGACAAGCAGTGGTTAAATGCCACAAAAAGAATAGGCAATATTAACGTTAAGACCGCTTCTGTTTCCTATAAAAATTTTCTGGACAGTGAAATATTAACGTTAAGACCGCTTCTGTTTCCTATAAACATTTTCTGGACAGTGACTTTAATTTAAAACACCAACGCTTAAACTACAGCCCAACATGTCATCAAGGACTGAAAGCATATATTATCCATATTATAACACTTTCTTTAATATTAAGTTTAATAAAAACGCACTGTCCAGATATTTCTCTATTTTCATTGATATTATTACTATTATTCATGTATTCTCACTACTACTACTACTACTCATCAAGTGACGTCATGCGCGGCACGAACCAAAACTCGTCCGCCGGAGCATCCAGCCCTGCTGTAAAACACTTGCAATTGACCATATGCAAGGAATGCGGTCGATGTTGCCAATGGTAAAAAAATAAAATTCCCCATTGGGTACATTCAATTATAATACGTTGGCTACACTGAAATTTTGAATTTCCCGCACAATCTGACATACATTCTAGTAGTTCCCAGAGATAAAGAAGGTAGTTCCAATGTTGTATAATAAATTAAGGTGCGAATTTCAAATGTGGGAATTATTATTATTTATTATTATTAAAAAAAAAGATGGAAATTAATTTAGTTTGTGCGGGAAATTCAAATTTTCAATGTAGCCAACGTAATATAATTGAATGTTCCCAATAGGGAATTTTATTTTTTTACCATTGGCAACATCGACAAAATTCCTTGCATATGGTCAATTACCATTTCAACTTGCATGATACCAACCGAAGAAAAATATAAAACGTTTATCACTGTATAAAACTTTGTGAGGTTAAAATCCTTTTTGAGGTTAAAAAATAATATAATAAAACTAAAACAAAAATAATAAAAACAGATAAAATAAACAAACAAACTAACCAGCGTCTTTAGGGAATTTAAAGTGTGGATTGGTATTAAAAAAAGTTACCAATTTTTCCCCCAGACTTGCGTGTTACTGGCAATAATCGAAACGTCGCTATGCGCATGCCTTCGTGCAAGAAAGTTGCTGCAAGTAATTGCAGACTGTAATACGGGCTTAACAAGTTTGAAATATGCAATTCCAAACCTGTTTAATTTGGAAAAAGTTAGGTTGGATCGGTCTAAAACTTGTTAGATATTAAACACAGAGATGTCGCCACCAGTGTTTATTCCGTCATCCGATGATAGATAATACATTCTGTAATACTTTAAGGAATATGTCATTCCATAATAAAAAGTGATATTAATATTAGAACGGACATATTCCGTACTTTGACTTTGTGGATCCGGATATTTTGATGAAAAAACGCGAGACCCTTGGAATAGATGATAGAGCACTTAAAATATTCACCAGCTATTTTACTAAACGTAGGCAGTATACAACTATTGGAGACAAGAACAGTGACTTGGAAAAAATCCGCTTTGGAATCTCGCAGGGGTCAGTACTGGGACCCAGGGGCGTAGCTACCGCGGTATCAGCCGTATCAATGATACGGGGCCCCCGGCTAGGGGGCCCCCGATTGGCTTCGACATGCGTAACCAAAAACATATTACCCACATGTTAAAAAATTAAGGCATGAAATTAAATAAATAAATATTATTTAATTGTTTATACTTCGATTTATTAAATTAAAATTTTCCTGAATACGAGGCCGTGAACTCATAGGAATTGTTTCTGCCCGCACCTTTCTGCTATGCTTTGTCTGCGGCGCAGTCTGCGCATATTTTTCTGCGCTCTGCGCCGCATACTGAGTCTGCTTTGCGTGTTATTATTATAGGTTATTTTAATAGCAAATTAGAAATAATTATTAGCGTTACAATTATTTCAAATGACTTGCCTTTATTTTAAAATAGAAACCTTTTAAATGATGTTGAAGAACGGTAAATTTCTAAAACTTTTAAAATTTGCATGTACATAAAAAGCTATGTATACATATAGGTATTATTTATTAAATTTAAAAAAAAACCGGTAAATGCCAAAAAATGATACCTACCCTAAACATTTTTTTTGTTTGCCCAAAATAGACTTTGGACGTGACACCCAGAAATTTTTTTGCTAGCAGCTTTTCCCGTATAAGGGCCCCTACCAGAATTTTGATACGGGGCCCCTTCGAGGCTAACTACGCCACTGCTGGGACCATTCCTTTTTCTAATTTATATAAACGATCTGACTGAATGTGATATAAAAGGAAATATGGTACTCTTTGCTGATGATACGGGCCCTAACTATTCGGGAAATGAACAAGAAATTTTGGAAAAGCACAAAGTAACCTATTTACCATTAGTGAGTGAACCAAAGATAATATTATAAAACTTAACGAAGACAAATGTAATTATCTAGTCTTCAAACAAAAAGCAAAATGTGATCATTATACCCTAGATTTAAACAACACAGAACTCGAACAAGTACAAAAAGCAAAGTATCTTGGCCTAACCCTAAACAGCTCTCTAAATTTTAGTGACCATGTGAACGGACTAAAAGCCAAAATATCAACAATAAGCTATTATCTTCGTAGGAACTCCAAGTTATTAAACAACAAAACAAAATATCTTGTATATAACGCGTACATAAACTCTCACTTAATGCATCTTACAGCCTTTTGGGGACAGGCAAGACAAAAGGATATAAAAACTCTCCAAACTACTCAAAATAAAATTTTAAAGCTGTTATTCAACAAACCACCTAGAATATGTACATATGACCTTTATAATGAACTAAACATTTTAAATATAAGTGAAATAATTAAAATGGACAGTGTCAAAATAATATACAAAATTAAAAAACAATTTAATTAGTACGAATGAGATATCCACGAATATTTTACAAGAAACAACTCACAATACTATTTAAAAAAGAACTGGAAAAAAAGAGTAAAGTGATCTTCCAGAACATATAAAAACACAGCTCACTCTGAAAGCTTTCTCTTCATGTGTTAAACATTATTATATTAATATAAGAACATGATCATATAATTAACATTATATATTTATATTTTATATTCTATATTTATATTTTATACTCATATTTTCTGTAACATGTCGTGTTATGGAATTCTGTATTCTTTTAGGGTTTAATAAATATTTATTTAAATACATATAAAACAAAACAATTGAACAAATTTATAAATAGCACAAATTTTATTAAACATAAAACCCCACCCACGTTTTTAATGACACACAACAATGACAGTACGCCGGATCTACTCATGTACACCGAAAATTTAGCTCCAATAATAACAAATGTGGACATTGTTCCTGACTGATCAGATCATCTGGCATTTAATATTGAAATAGCCCTTAACAATTCCCTTAATTACAAACCTCCAAAAAATATTATTTATAACAAATGTAACTTTAAAAAAATAAACAAGGAAATGAAGTGCTACGAAAACGACCAATTCACGATTAATAAACCTAACATTACGAAATTTAATCAGTCCTTAGAACTATCGGTCATAAAACATACACCAAAAAAAGCACTATTTTTTACACATGAGCTTCCACCATATGCTAATCAAGCTAATTAAAACAAAACGTAAAATGTACAGAATAAACTTGGACCCAAATTTTAAAACAAGAATAAATAAATAAATAAAAATTTAACAAAGACATCCAACAACTTATACAAGAATTGAGAAAACATAAATGGATAAATACTTGCGAAGAAATAAATCAACTTAATGGAAAAAAATACTGGAGCCAAATAAAAAGACTTTCCAAATACAAAACACAACACAGAAAGAACAGAATTATTAGTGAAAATAACATTAAGTACACAGAAGATAAAGATAAGGTAACAATTTTCCATAAGCACTTTAAATCAGCATACCAAAAAGAAAACAATAATAATTTCGACAATTACTTTTACCAAAGGGTAAACCAATGGCACATCACATACAAAAATACCCAATTCAATAACAACCCACCTGAGATAAAAGACGGTCTATATTTTGACAAAATTACAAAAGGAAAATACACTACTCCAGGACATGACAATTTCACCAAACCGGTAATAAAACATTTTAACATCAAAATTCATCAACAAATCATAAAAATGTATGGCGCGCCGTTTGATTTTTTATTCAGGAATTATTTATTTCTCCATTGAATTTCACATATCTCTAAATCAATTTCAGATATGTAAAATTAATTTCAGATATCTCTAAATCAATTTCAGATATGTGAAATTAATTTCAGATATGTAAAATTAATTTCAGATATCTCTAAATCAATTTCAGAAATCCCAAATTAAAGTTGCAAATGTGATATTTATTTATAAATAAAAGATACCAAGTCAGAAATTTAATTCATTGCATTAAACATATCATAGAACAAATTAAAAAATGCGGTAAATTTTAATGTTAAAGTGATATTTTTAATTCCTTGAATAAAAAATATCATGGGACAAATTTAGAATTCGAATTAGCAACATCATAGGAGAAATTTATAATTTAAATTAAAAATATTATGGTAAAAATTCTTAAACAGATTAAAAAAATATGAGAGAAATGTATAATTCGAATTAAAAATATCATAAGAGAAATTTTTAAATGAATTAAAAATATCATAGGAGAAATATTTAATTCGAATTAAAAATATCATAGGAGAAATGTATTATTCAAATTAAAAATATCATAGGAGAAATTTTTAAATGAATAAATAATGTCATAGCAGATATTTTTAATTCGAATTAAAAATATCATAGTAGAAATTTATAATTCAAATTAAAAATATCAAATGAGATATTTTTAATTCGAATTAAAAATGTCATAGGAGATATTTGTAATTCTATTTAAAAATATCATGGGAGAAATTTTGAAATGAATTAAAATTATCATAGGAGAAATTAATAATTCGAATTAAAAATATCATAGGGGAAATGTATAATTCGAATTAAAAATATCATAGAAGATAATAATTATTTAATTACTTAATGAAATAAAGCATATTTTTAAGTAATGTCATATTTTCATTCTTACTGAACTAAAAAACGCACTATATGCGGTTTTAGTGCATTCGAACTACAGGTGCCGCTAACTGGCAACTGTTGAGCTTCAAATATAAACAAACTCCTGCTATAAACTTATTAATAGGTACATACATAGATACCTATTCTGCCGTGCTTAATGAAAACGCCGTAACCAACAATTGTGCGATTTTTGTTTTACGGCATTTTCTACTAGAACAATTCATCCTGCGTCTATCCCCGGTACTCAAAAAACCGTATATATATAGATACGGTTTTTTGAGTACCGGGGATAGACGCAGGATGAATTTTTCTAGTAGAAAATGCCGTAAAACAAAAATCGCACAATTGTTGGTTACGGCGTTTTCATTAAGCACGGCAGTATTATGGCGCGCCGTTTGATTTTTTATTCAGGAATTATTTATTTCTCCATTGAATTTCACATATCTCTAAATCAATTTCAGATATGTAAAATTAATTTCAGATATCTCTAAATCAATTTCAGATATGTGAAATTAATTTCAGATATGTAAAATTAATTTCAGATATCTCTAAATCAATTTCAGAAATCCCAAATTAAAGTTGCAAATGTGATATTTATTTATAAATAAAAGATACCAAGTCAGAAATTTAATTCATTGCATTAAACATATCATAGAACAAATTAAAAAATGCGGTAAATTTTAATGTTAAAGTGATATTTTTAATTCCTTGAATAAAAAATATCATGGGACAAATTTAGAATTCGAATTAGCAACATCATAGGAGAAATTTATAATTTAAATTAAAAATATTATGGTAAAAATTCTTAAACAGATTAAAAAAATATGAGAGAAATGTATAATTCGAATTAAAAATATCATAAGAGAAATTTTTAAATGAATTAAAAATATCATAGGAGAAATATTTAATTCGAATTAAAAATATCATAGGAGAAATGTATTATTCAAATTAAAAATATCATAGGAGAAATTTTTAAATGAATAAATAATGTCATAGCAGATATTTTTAATTCGAATTAAAAATATCATAGTAGAAATTTATAATTCAAATTAAAAATATCAAATGAGATATTTTTAATTCGAATTAAAAATGTCATAGGAGATATTTGTAATTCTATTTAAAAATATCATGGGAGAAATTTTGAAATGAATTAAAATTATCATAGGGGAAATTAATAATTCGAATTAAAAATATCATAGGGGAAATGTATAATTCGAATTAAAAATATCATAGAAGATAATAATTATTTAATTACTTAATGAAATAAAGCATATTTTTAAGTAATGTCATATTTTCATTCTTACTGAACTAAAAAACGCACTATATGCGGTTTTAGTGCATTCGAACTACAGGTGCCGCTAACTGGCAACTGTTGAGCTTCAAATATAAACAAACTCCTGCTATAAACTTATTAATAGGTACATACATAGATACCTATTCTGCCGTGCTTAATGAAAACGCCGTAACCAACAATTGTGCGATTTTTGTTTTACGGCATTTTCTACTAGAACAATTCATCCTGCGTCTATCCCCGGTACTCAAAAAACCGTATATATATAGATACGGTTTTTTGAGTACCGGGGATAGACGCAGGATGAATTTTTCTAGTAGAAAATGCCGTAAAACAAAAATCGCACAATTGTTGGTTACGGCGTTTTCATTAAGCACGGCAGTATTAACCTATCTTATTATAACACATTAGCATTATTAGTTCATTTATTTTAATTATAAATATTTTTGTAACCGGTAGTTCAAATATCTTTACCAGTTTGTAAAAACGCGGGAAAAAATTTATTCATCTGTCAAAAATTAAATGTAGTTAATTTTCACAAGATGCTAAATATATTTGAACTACCGGTTAAAAAAATATGTATAATTAAGATAAATGCATTAATAAAGTTAATGTGTTATAATAACGCTAATAACAAGAAACAGTTATTAATAAATTTATTACAGGACTGCGCTCATTGATATCGGAAGCTTAAAGCCTGATTTAAATATTGCCTTCCTTCCTTCCTCCCTTCCTTCCGTAAAAGATGAACAATACAAAAACCGTTGTGATGTTTATAAATTAAGGTACGGAATCTATAAATAGTACTACAGTTTTCGTATTGTTCATATTTTACGGGAGGAAGGAAGGAAGGCAATATTTAAATCTGCCTTAAAGCCTTCCTTCCCTCGTTCCTCCCGTAAAAGACGAACAATACGAAACCCTGTTAATAGATTAGGGTACGGAAATCTATAAACAGCACTACGGTTTTCGTATTGATTATCTTTTACGAAAGGAAGGAAAAATGGCAATCTATAAATGAGGCTTAACAGTTGCAAGTAGTTCTAATGAACTAAACCGCATATAGTGCGTTTTTTACAACCCAGTTCAATGAAAAATTTGACATTGAATTAAAAATATGTTTTATTTGTCATTTTATAATAATTAATCTTATTAAAAATATCTTCTATGATATTTTTAATTCGAATTATACATTTCTCCTATGATATTTTTAATTCTAATTATTAATTTCTCCTATGATAATTTTAATTCATTTTAAAATTTCTCCCATGATATTTTTAAATAGAATTACAAATATCTCCTATGATATTTTTAATTCGAATTAAAAATATCTCATTTGATATTTTTAATTTGAATTATAAATTTCTCCTATGATATTTTTAATTCGAATTAAAAATATCTGCTATGATATTTTTTATTCATTTAAAAATTTCTCCTATGATATTTTTAATTTGAATAATACATTTCTCCTATGATATTTTTAAATCGAATTAAATATATCTCCTATGATATTTTTAATTCATTTAAAAATGTCTGCCATGTTATTTAATTCGAATTATAAATTTCTCCTATGATATTTTTAATTCATTTAAAAATTTCTGCCATGATATTTCTAAATCGAATTATAAATTTCTCTTATGCAATTGTTAATCCAATTATAAATTTGTCCTATGATATTTGTTATTCAACGAATTAAAAATATCACTTTAACATTTCGATTTATTAATTTGTCCTATGATATTTTTAATGCAATAAATTAAAGTTTTCATTTTACATTTTTAAATATTTTAAAGATATGTGAAATTCAATGGAGAAATAAATAATTCCTGAATAAAAAATCAAACGGCGCGCCATACAGTATTAACCTATCTTATTATAACACATTAGCATTATTAGTTCATTTATTTTAATTATAAATATTTTTGTAACCGGTAGTTCAAATATCTTTACCAGTTTGTAAAAACGCGGGAAAAAATTTATTCATCTGTCAAAAATTAAATGTAGTTAATTTTCACAAGATGCTAAATATATTTGAACTACCGGTTAAAAAAATATGTATAATTAAGATAAATGTATGGCGCGCCGTTTGATTTTTTATTCAGGAATTATTTATTTCTCCATTGAATTTCACATATCTCTAAATCAATTTCAGATATGTAAAATTAATTTCAGATATCTCTAAATCAATTTCAGATATGTGAAATTAATTTCAGATATGTAAAATTAATTTCAGATATCTCTAAATCAATTTCAGAAATCCCAAATTAAAGTTGCAAATGTGATATTTATTTTTAAATAAAAGATACCATGTCAGAAATTTAATTCATTGCATTAAAAATATCATAGAACAAATTAAAAAATGCTGTAAATTTTAATGTTAAAGTGATATCTTTAATTCCTTGAATAAAAAATATCATGGGACAAATTTAGAATTCGAATTAGCAACATTATAGGAGAAATTTATAATTTAAATTAAAAATGTGGTAAAAATTCTTAAACAAATTAAAAAAATATGAGAGAAATGTATAATTCGAATTAAAAATATCATAAGAGAAATTTTTAAATGAATTAAAAATATCATAGGAGAAATGTATTATTCAAAATAAAAATATCATAAGAAAAATTTTTACATGAATAAAAAATGTCATGGCAGATATTTTTAATTCGAATTAAAAATATCATAGGAGAAATTTATAATTCAAATTAAAAATATCAAATGAGATATTTTTAATTCGAATTAAAAATATCATAGGAGATATTTGTAATTCTATTTAAAAATATCATGGAAGAAATTTTGAAATGAATTAAAATTATCATAGGAGAAATTAATAATTCGAATTAAAAATATCATAGTAGAAATGTATAATTCAAATTAAAAATATCATAGAAGATAATAATTATTTGATTACTTATTAAAATAAAGCATATTTTTAAGTAATGTCATATTTTCATTCTTACTGAACTAAAAAACGCACTATATGCGGTGTTAGTGCATTCGAACTACAGGTGCCGCTAACTGGCAACTGTTGAGGTTCAAATATGAACAAACTTCTGCTATAAATTTATTAATAGGTACATAGATACATATTAACCTATCTTATTATCACACATTAGCATTATTAGTGCATTTATTTTAATTATAAATATTTTTGTAACCGGTAGTTCAAATATCTTTACCAGTTTGTAAAAACGCGGGAAAAAATTTATTCATCTGTCAAAAATTAAATGTAGTTAATTTTCACAAGATGGTAAATATATTTGAAGTACCGGTTAAAAAAATATATATAATTAAAATAAAGGCATTAATAAAGTTAATGTGTTATAATTACGCTAATAACAAGAAACAATTATTAACAAATTTATTACAGGACTGCGCTTATTGATATCGGAAGCTTAAAGCCTGATTTAAATATTGCCTTCCTTCCTTTCTGCCTTCTTTCAGTAAAAGATGAACATTACAAAAACCGTAGTGATGTTTATAAATTAGGGTACGGAATCTATAAATAGTACTACAGTTTTCGTAGGTATTGTTCATATTTTACGGGAGGAAGGAAGAAAGCATGGTACCATGGAAGAAAGGCAATATTTAAATCTGCCTTAAAGCCTTCCTTCCCTCCTTCCTCCCGTAAAAGACGAACAATACGAAACCCTGTTAATAGATTAGGGTACGGAAATCTATAAACAGCACTACGGTTTTCGTATTGATTATCTTTTACGGAAGGAAGGAAAAATGACAATCTATAAATGAGGCTTAACAGTTGCAAGTAGTTCTAATGAACTAAACCGCATATAGTGCGTTTTTTACAACCCAGTTCAATGAGAATTAAAAATTTGACATTGAATTAAAAATATGTTTTATTTGTCATTTTATAATAATTAATCTTCTTAAAAATATCTTTTATGATATTTTTAATTCGAATTATACAATTCTCCTATGATATTTTTAATTCGAATTATTAATTTCTCCTATGATAATTTTAATTAATTTCAAAATTTCTCCCATGATCTTTTTAAATAGAATTACAAATATCTCCTATGATATTTTTAATTCGAATTAAAAATATCTTAAAGTTATAAAGTTATATATATCTTATATATCTGCTATGATATTTTTTATTCATTTAAAAATTTCTCCTATGATATTTTTAATTTGAATAATACATTTCTCCTATGATATTTTTAAATCGAATTAAATATATCTCCTATGATATTTTTAATTCATTTAAAAATTTCTGCCATGTTATTTAATTCGAATTATAAATTTCTCCTATGATATTTTTAATTCATTTAAAAATTTCTGTCATAATATTTCTAATTCGAATTATAAATTTCTCTTATGGAATTGTTAATCCAATTATAAATTTGTCCTATGATATTTGTTATTCAACGAATTCAAAATATCACTTTAACATTTCGATTTATTAATTTGTCCTATGATATTTTTAATGCAATAAATTAAAGTTTTCATTTGATATTTTTTAATATTTTAGAGATATGTGAAATTCAATGGAGAAATAAATAATTCCTGAATAAAAAATCAAACGGCGCGCCATATAAATGCATTAATAAAGTTAATGTGTTATAATAACGCTAATAACAAGAAACAGTTATTAATAAATTTATTACAGGACTGCGCTCATTGATATCGGAAGCTTAAAGCCTGATTTAAATATTGCCTTCCTTCCTTCCTCCCTTCCTTCCGTAAAAGATGAACAATACAAAAACCGTTGTGATGTTTATAAATTAAGGTACGGAATCTATAAATAGTACTACAGTTTTCGTATTGTTCATATTTTACGGGAGGAAGGAAGGAAGGCAATATTTAAATCTGCCTTAAAGCCTTCCTTCCCTCGTTCCTCCCGTAAAAGACGAACAATACGAAACCCTGTTAATAGATTAGGGTACGGAAATCTATAAACAGCACTACGGTTTTCGTATTGATTATCTTTTACGAAAGGAAGGAAAAATGGCAATCTATAAATGAGGCTTAACAGTTGCAAGTAGTTCTAATGAACTAAACCGCATATAGTGCGTTTTTTACAACCCAGTTCAATGAAAAATTTGACATTGAATTAAAAATATGTTTTATTTGTCATTTTATAATAATTAATCTTATTAAAAATATCTTCTATGATATTTTTAATTCGAATTATACATTTCTCCTATGATATTTTTAATTCTAATTATTAATTTCTCCTATGATAATTTTAATTCATTTTAAAATTTCTCCCATGATATTTTTAAATAGAATTACAAATATCTCCTATGATATTTTTAATTCGAATTAAAAATATCTCATTTGATATTTTTAATTTGAATTATAAATTTCTCCTATGATATTTTTAATTCGAATTAAAAATATCTGCTATGATATTTTTTATTCATTTAAAAATTTCTCCTATGATATTTTTAATTTGAATAATACATTTCTCCTATGATATTTTTAAATCGAATTAAATATATCTCCTATGATATTTTTAATTCATTTAAAAATGTCTGCCATGTTATTTAATTCGAATTATAAATTTCTCCTATGATATTTTTAATTCATTTAAAAATTTCTGCCATGATATTTCTAAATCGAATTATAAATTTCTCTTATGCAATTGTTAATCCAATTATAAATTTGTCCTATGATATTTGTTATTCAACGAATTAAAAATATCACTTTAACATTTCGATTTATTAATTTGTCCTATGATATTTTTAATGCAATAAATTAAAGTTTTCATTTTACATTTTTAAATATTTTAAAGATATGTGAAATTCAATGGAGAAATAAATAATTCCTGAATAAAAAATCAAACGGCGCGCCATAAAAATGTACAACTTTTGCCTACAATAATCATAATCCCTAAACCCAACTTGGACCATACAAAGGTAAAAAACTACCGGCCCATTTCACTACTCTCCATTATTGGCAAGAACCTTGAAAAGTTGATTGCGCACTTTCTTCTTGAAAACGTTTAAGAAAAAATTTCCATGTACCAGTTCGGATTTCAAGAAAATAAAGCCACAGTTAATATTATAATTGGCTATAGCCAACAACGTACAAGCAACAAAAATTAGAGGTCACAAAACAGCTGCTCTATTTTTGGATATAAACAAAGCATTTGACAGTGTATCGCACAAAGGACTGATATATAAGCTAAGAAAACTTGACTGTCCGCACTGGCTCATCAAAACAACCCAAGAATTTTTGGTAGACAGAGAAATAATTATAAAAATCAATGAGAGGATATGGCGCGCCCTTTGATTTTTTATTCAGGAATTATTTATTTCTCCATTGAATTTTACATATCTCTAAATCAATTTCAGATATGTAAAATTAATTTCACATATCTCTAAATCAATTTCAGATATGTGAAATTAATTTCAAATATGTAAAATTAATTTCAGATATCTCTAAATCAATTTCAGAAATCCCAAATTAAAGTTGCAAATGTGATATTTATTTATAAATAAAAGATACCAAGTCAGAAATTTAATTCATTGCATTAAAAATATCATAGAACAAATTAAAAAATGCGGTAAATTTTAATGTTAAAGTGATATTTTTAATTCCTTGAATAACAAATATCATAGGACAAATTTATAATTGGATTAACAATTGCATAAGAGAAATTTATAATTCGAATTAGAAATATCATGGCAGAAATTTTTAAATGAATTAAAAATATCATAGGAGAAATGTATTATTCAAATTAAAAATATCATAGGAGAAATTTTTAAATGAATAAAAAATATCATAGCAGATATTTTTAATTCAAATTATGAAAATCAAATGAGATATTTTTAATTCGAATTAAAAATATCATAGGAGATCTTTGTAATTCTTTTTAAAAATATCATGAGAGAAATTTTGAAATGAATTAAAATTATCATAGGAGAAATTAATAATTCGAATTAAAAATATCATAGGAGAAATGTATAATTCGAATTAAAAATATCATAGAAGATATTTTTAATAAGATTAATTATTATAAAATGACAAATAAAACATATTTAAATATAATTAAAATTTTAATTCAATGTCAATTTATTTATTCTCATTGAACTGGGTTGTTAAAAACGCACTATATGCGGTTTAGTTCATTAGAACTACTTGCAACTGTTAAGCCTCATTTATAGATTGCCATTTTTCCTTCCTTCC
Source organism: Brassicogethes aeneus (assembly GCA_921294245.1). NCBI lineage: Eukaryota > Metazoa > Arthropoda > Insecta > Coleoptera > Nitidulidae > Brassicogethes > Brassicogethes aeneus. The sequence continues at coordinate 50,108,416 of OV121132.1, read as the reverse complement.
GTAAAAGATAATCAATACGAAAACCGTAGTGCTATTTATAGATTTCCGTACCTTAATCTATTAACAGGGCTTCGTATTGTTCGTCTTTTACGGGAGGAAGGAAGGCTTTAAGGCAGATTTAAATATTGCCTTCCTTCCATGGTACCATGCTTCCTTCCTTCCTCCCGTAAAATATGAACAATACGAAAACTGTAGTACTATTTATTGTTTCCGTACCCTAATTTATAAACATCACTACGGTTTTTGTATTGTTCATCTTTTACGGAAGGAAGGGAGGAAGGAAGGAAGGCAATATTTAAATCAGGCTTTAAGCTTCGAATATCAATAAGCGCAGTCCTGTAATAAATTTATTAATAACTGTTTCTTGTTATTAGCGTTATTATAACACATTAACTTTATTAATGCATTTATCTTAATTATACATATTTTTAACCGTTTAACTACATTTAATTTTTGACAGATGAATAAATTTTTTCCCGCGTTTTTACAAACTCGTAAAGATATTTGAACTACCGGTTACAAAAATATTTATAATTAAAATAAATGCAGTAATAATGCTAATAATTATAATAATAAGATAGGTTAATAGGTATCTATGTACCTATTAATAAATTTATAGCAGGAGTTTGTTCATATTTGAAGCTTAACAGTTGCTAGTTAGCGGCACCTGTAGGTCGAATGCACTAACACCGCATATAGTGCGTTTTTTAGTTCAGTAAGAATGAAAATATGACATTACTTAAAAATATGCTTTATTATATTAAGTAATCAAATAATTATTATCTTCTATGATATTTTTAATTCGAATTATACATTTCTCCTATGATATTTTTAATTCGAATTATTAATTTCTCCTATGATAATTTTAATTCATTTCAAAATTTCTCCCATGATATTTTTAAATAGAATTACAAATATCTCCTATGATATTTTTAATTCGAATTAAAAATATCTCATTTGATATTTTTAATTTGAATTATAAATTTCTCCTATGATATTTTTAATTCGAATTAAAAATATCTGCTATGATATTTTTTATTCATTTAAAAATTTCTCCTATGATATTTTTAATTTGAATAATACATTTCTCCTATGATATTTTTAATTCGAATTAAATATATCTTCTGTTATTTTTAATTCATTTAAAAATTTCTCTTATGATATTTTTAATTTGAATTATACATTTATCTCATATTTTTTTAATTTGTTTAAGAATTTTTAACATAATATTTTTAATTTAAATTATAAATTTCTCCTATGATGTTGCTAATTCGAATTCTATATTTGTCCCATGATATTTTTTATTCAAGGAATTAAAAATATCACTTTAACATTAAAATATGGCGCGCCGTTTGATTTTTTATTCAGGAATTATTTATTTCTCCATTGAATTTCACATATCTCTAAATCAATTTCAGATATGTAAAATTAATTTCAGATATCTCTAAATCAATTTCAGATATGTGAAATTAATTTCAGATATGTGAAATTAATTTCAGATATCTTTAAATCAATTTCAGAAATCCCAAATTGAAGTTGCAAATGTGATATTTATTTATAAATAAAAGATACCAAGTCAGAAATTTAATTCATTGCATTAAAAATATCATAGAACAAATTAAAATATGCGGTAAATTTTAATGTTAAAGTGATATTTTTAATTCCTTGAATAAAAAATATCATGGGACAAATATAGAATTCGAATTAGCAACATCATAGGAGAAATTTATAATTTAAATTAAAAATATTATGGTAAAAATTCTTAAACAAATTAAAAAAATATGAGAGAAATGTATAATTCAAATTAAAAATATCATAAGAGAAATTTTTAAATGAATTAAAAATATCATAGAAGATATATTTAATTCGAATTAAAAATATCATAGGTGAAATGTATTATTCAAATTAAAAATATCATGGGAGAAATTTTTAAATGAATAAAAAATATCATAGGAGATATTTTTAATTCGAATTAAAAATATCATAGGAGAAATTTATAATTCAAATTAAAAATATCAAATGAGATATTTTTAATTCGAATTAAAAATATCATAGGAGATATTTGTAATTCTATTTAAAAATATCATGGGAGAAATTTTGAAATGAATTAAAACTATCATAGGAGAAATTAATAATTCGAATTAAAAATATCATAGGAGAAATGTATAATTCGAATTAAAAATATCATAGAAGATAATAATTATTTGATTACTTAATATAATAAAGCATATTTTTAAGTAATGTCATATTTTCATTCTTACTGAATTCTTACTGAACTAAAAAACGCACTATATGCGGTGTTAGTGCATTCGACCTACAGGTGCCGCTAACTGGCAACTGTTAAGCTTCAAATATGAACAAACTCCTGCTATAAATTTATTAATAGGTACATAGATACCTATTAACCTATCTTATTATTATAATTATTATCACACATTAGCATTCTTAGTGCATTTATTTTAATTATAAATATTTTTGTAACCGGTAGTTCAAATCTTTACGAGTTTGTAAAAACGCGGGAAAAAATTTATTCATCTGTCAAAAATTAAATGTAGTTAACCGGTTAAAAAATATTTATAATTAAGATAAATGCATTAATAAAGTTAATGTGTTATAATAACGCTAATAAGAAGAAACAGTTATTAATAAATTTATTACAGGACTGCGCTCATTGATATCCGAAGCTTAAAGCCTGATTTAAATATTGCCTTCCTTCCTTCCTCCCTTCCTTCCGTAAAAGATGAACAATACAAAAACCGTAGTGATGTTTATAAATTAGGGTACGGAATCTATAAATAGTACTTACTACAGTTTTCGTATTGTTCATATTTTACGGGAGGTATGGTACCATGGAAGGAAGGCAATATTTAAATCTGCCTTAAAGCCTTCCTTCCTCCCGTAAAAGACGAACAATACGAAACCCTGTTAATAGATTAGGGTACGGAAATCTATAAACAGCACTACGGTTTTCGTATTGATTATCTTTTACGGAAGGAAGGAAAAATGGCAATCTATAAATGAGGCTTAACAGTTGCAAGTAGTTCTAATGAACTAAACCCCATATAGTGCGTTTTTTACAACCCAGTTCAATGAGAATTAAAAATTTGACATTGAATTAAAAATATGTTTTATTTGTCATTTTATAATAATTAATCTTATTAAAAATATCTTCTATGATATTTTTAATTCGAATTATACATTTCTCCTATGATATTTTTAATTCGAATTATTAGTTTCTCCTATGATAATTTTAATTCATTTCAAAATTTCTCCCATGATATTTTTAAATAGAATTATAAATATCTCCTATGATATTTTTAATTCGAATTAAAAACATCTCATTTGAAATTTTTAATTTGAATTATAAATTTCTCCTATGATATTTTTAATTCGAATTAAAAATATCTGCTATGATATTTTTTATTCATTTAAAAATTTCTCCTATGATATTTTTAATTTGAATAATACATTTCTCCTATGATATTTTTAAATCGAATTAAATATATCTCCTATGATATTTTTAATTCATTTAAAAATGTCTGCCATGTTATTTAATTCGAATTATAAATTTCTCCTATGATATTTTTATTTCATTTAAAAATGTTTGCCATGATATTTCTAATTCGAATTATAAATTTCTCTTATGCAATTGTTAATCCAATTATAAATTTGTCCTATGATATTTGTTATTCAACGAATTAAAAATATCACTTTAACATTTTGATTTATTAATTTGTCCTATGATATTTTTAATGCAATAAATTAAAGTTTTCATTTTATATTTTTAAATATTTTAGAGATATGTGAAATTCAATGGAGAAATAAATAATTCCTGAATAAAAAATCAAACGGCGCGCCATAAGAGGACATCAAAGAAAATATCACCCCAACAGGAACTACTATGGCGCGCCGTTTGATTTTTTATTCAGGAATTATTTATTTCTCCATTGAATTTCACATATTTCTAAAATATTTAAAAATATCAAATGAAAACTTAAATTTATTGCATTAAAAATATCATAGGACAAATTAATAAATCGAAATGTTAAAGTGATATTTTTAATTCGTTGAATAACAAATATCATAGGACAAATTTATAATTGAATTAACAATTCCATAAGAGAAATTTATAATTCAAATTAGAAATATCATGGCAGAAATTTTTAAATGAATTAAAAATATCATAGGAGAAATTTATAATTCGAATTAAATATCGTGGCAGAAATTTTTAAATGAATTAAAAATATCATAGGAGATATATTTAATTCGATTTAAAAATATCATAGGAGAAATGTATTATTCAAATTTAAAATATCATAGGAGAATTTTTTAAATGAATAAAAAATATCATAGCAGATATTTTTAATTCGAATTAAAAATATCATAGGAGAAATTTATAATTCAAATTAAAAATATCAAATGAGATATTTTTAATTCGAATTAAAAATATCATAGGAGATATTTGTAATTCTATTTAAAAATATCATGGGAGAAATTTTGAAATAAATTAAAATTATCATAGGAGAAATTAATAATTCGAATTAAAAATATCATAGGAGAAATGTATAATTCGAATTAAAAATATCATAGAAGATATTTTTAATAAGATTAATTATTATAAAATGACAAATAAAACATATTTTTAATTCAATGTCAAATTTTTCATTGAACTGGGTTGTAAAAAACGCACTATATGCGGTTTAGTTCATTAGAACTACTTGCAACTGTTAAGCCTCATTTATAGATTGCCATTTTTCCTTCCTTCCGTAAAAGATAATCAATACGAAAACCGTAGTGCTGTTTATAGATTTCCGTACCCTAATCTATTAACAGGGTTTCGTATTGTTCGTCTTTTACGGGAGGAACGAGGGAAGGAAGGCTTTAAGGCAGATTTAAATATTACCTTCCTTCCTTCCTCCCGTAAAATATGAACAATACGAAAACTGTAGTACTATTTATAGATTCCGTACCTTAATTTATAAACATCACAACGGTTTTTGTATTGTTCATCTTTTACGGAAGGAAGGGAGGAAGGAAGGAAGGCAATATTTAAATCAGGCTTTAAGCTTCCGATATCAATGAGCGCAGTCCTGTAATAAATTTATTAATAACTGTTTCTTGTTATTAGCGTTATTATAACACATTAACTTTATTAATGCATTTATCTTAATTATACATATTTTTTTAACCGGTAGTTCAAATATATTTAGCATCTTGTGAAAATTAACTACATTTAATTTTTGACAGATGAATAAATTTTTTCCCGCGTTTTTACAAACTGGTAAAGATATTTGAACTACCGGTTACAAAAATATTTATAATTAAAATAAATGCACTAATAATGCTAATGTGTTATAATAAGATAGGTTAATAGGTATCTATGTACTGTCTGTCCACTCTAAGTTGGCGGAACTAAGGAATTTTGTAGTTTAGATATTAATGGATTGTCGTACTGTGTGCTTTTAAAACAGATTTTATATTATAAATAATACTAGTACATATTATATACTAGTATTATTTATAATATAAAATCTGTTTTAAAAGCACACAGTACGACAATTCTTTAATATCTAAACAACAAAATTCCTTAGTTCAGCCAACTTAGAGTGGACAGACAGTATGTACCTATTAATAAATTTATAGCAGGAGTTTGTTTGTATTTGAAGCTCAACAGTTGCCAGTTAGCGGCACCTGTAGTTCGAATGCACTAAAACCGCATATAGTGCGTTTTTTAGTTCAGTAAGAATGAAAATATGACATTACTTAAAAATATGCTTTATTTTATTAAGTAATTAAATAATTATTATATTCTATGATATTTTTAATTCGAATTATACATTTCCCCTATGATATTTTTAATTCGAATTATTAATTTCTCCTATGATAATTTTAATTCATTTCAAAATTTCTCCCATGATATTTTTAAATAGAATTACAAATATCTCCTATGACATTTTTAATTCGAATTAAAAATATCTCATTTGATATTTTTAATTTGAATTATAAATTTCTACTATGATATTTTTAATTCGAATTAAAAATATCTGCTATGACATTATTTATTCATTTAAAAATTTCTCCTATGATATTTTTAATTTGAATAATACATTTCTCCTATGATATTTTTAATTCGAATTAAATATTTCTCCTATGATATTTTTAATTCATTTAAAAATTTCTCTTATGATATTTTTAATTCGAATTATACATTTCTCTCATATTTTTTTAATCTGTTTAAGAATTTTTACCATAATATTTTTAATTTAAATTATAAATTTCTTCTATGATGTTGCTAATTCGAATTCTAAATTTGTCCCATGATATTTTTTATTCAAGGAATTAAAAATATCACTTTAACATTAAAATTTACCGCATTTTTTAATTTGTTCTATGATATGTTTAATGCAATGAATTAAATTTCTGACTTGGTATCTTTTATTTATAAATAAATATCATATTTGCAACTTTAATTTGGGATTTCTGAAATTGATTTAGAGATATCTGAAATTAATTTTACATATCTGAAATTAATTTCACATATCTGAAATTGATTTAGAGATATCTGAAATTAATTTTACATATCTGAAATTGATTTAGAGATATGTGAAATTCAATGGAGAAATAAATAATTCCTGAATAAAAAATCAAACGGCGCGCCATAAACTACCTCAAGGATCACCACTATCTCCTATTTTATACAACATCTACTGTCACGACATATACAATGAAGACCCAAAACATTTCGACTTCAAAAAATATGTGCTACAATACGCCGATTACACTGCAATAGTAGTTCACGAAAAAACCAAAAAAGAGGCTTTAGCACGGCTACAAAATTTGACGGACAAAGTATGCCTTTGGTACAACAAATGGAGACTCAGACCTAACCCTAACAAATCACAATCACAAAATATTCCACCAAAATAAAACTTATCCAAACGATCAAATCAGCTTATACAACCACCAAGTCATACCAAGCCAATCAACCAAATATCTGGGCATTAATATAGACAGCAAACTAAACTTTAACTCCCACTTTAACCTAATGAAAACCAACACAGTTAACAGAGCGGCTCACTTTACATCTATGACGTAGCAAAATAAAGGCATAGATAAACTTACTGCAAAAAAAATATACACCATGATATGTAGTCCCATCCTGGAATATGGTAGTATCCTATTAATGAACAGCACCAAAACCTGCCTTAAAAAACTGGTTGCAGAAACAACAGCAATCAGAATAATTACAAAAACTCGACACCCCAACAACCCCCTCCATATCCCACCAAACACCCTCCTTTTTGAGATTATTAATATTCCCAATATCCTTACACGCCCAAAGATTTAAAGAATCAGAATCTAACATCAAAAACATAGAAACAATGTGCATTAAACTGGGAGATGAACAAAGAAAAAGCAAGAACCCCTAAGCCTCACCTTGTGGGAAATATTAAAGGAATAGCCCTCCCCTCTTTATTACTTCAAATATATGAGTATTATGATAAAATTTATTTTTTTTCTTTTTTATATAAGTACAATTTTTTTATATAGTATACACCAAAACATTGTATAGAAACATATTATAGGTTGTAAACGGGCAGAAGGACCTAGGTTGATAGCCCTTTGGTTAACCCAATAAAGACTTTTTTTTACATATGACCGTAGAAAATGATGATAAGAAAGGGTAAATAAATTATTGTAATCTAAAATATAAATGTAAAATAAAATATTAATGCTTTGTAATGCCACATTGTTCGTTATTTAGATTCATAAAATAAAAATAGGTTTTGGAGGCGCCAAGCATCGAACCCGGTGCTAAGCGAGCGCCCTACCATCTGAGCTACCCAGCTTAATATCAATTTTATAACGCTCAGGGAATAATACCGGTTTACAGCGTGCGACGTCAAATTATGACATCAGGCGGTATCGAACTTAAATCCCGCTTTGGAACTTTGGACACAAGGTTATTTTAATTACAAAATAAATTTTTAGTTTTGCCAAAACTCTTTTGGGTCAATTAAGTTATCAATAATAATTATTGTAAATAAGGAAATATTACATTATCATGTAATGTTTTCTTACAATGTAATATTTTCTAGTTTTTAATTTATCAAATAAATACATTCATAAAACAAGGATTAATATTCTAAGCCAAAGACTTATCCTTAGATATTTAATAAAATAAATTAAATTATATATTACCTGCTGAGTAAATCTCCTGGTAAAGAAGGGAATTAAGTACTTGAGATCATACTTAGCAAAACCTTTGATTCTGTCTGAAACAAATGCGACTTCTGTTTCACCTTCGGTGGTTTCAGAGAGATGTTCCGATTCCAAGGCAGCACCCCATTCGCGAGTTTTACTTAAGGTGACCTCTCTATCCTTCTTGCGCTTCTTCAATCTTCTGGACGGATTTTTTGTAGCTTGCATAAATTTCAATAGAGGCATAGTGGAGCCTCCAAAAAACAAAGTTGTAACAAGCACAATAATCAATGTGGTTGTGATGATAACATGTCTGGTTTCATCACTAAAATTTAAGTGAAGTGACAATGCATAAGATATAGCACCTCTTAATCCACTAAACCACATTATAAACATCATTTTTTTAGTAATCTGATGTTCTCTAAATCTATTGACTAGAATGGCTAATGGAAATATGTTACATGCTCTACCAATAAGGCAGAGAATAATGCTCCATACTACTAGAGCCGGCTCCACTCTGTGTTTAAAGCTGAATAAAGCTAAGCCTAAGTAGGCAAAAACGCAGGTTTCAGCAATGAACGCTAAGGTTCTTAATGTTTGCTGCATTGTAATTTGGGTAACTGTTGATAGATTAAAGTGAGTGTAGTGAGACATAACAATTCCACAGAATAAAATTGCCATTATTCCAGAAAGATGAATACCTTCAGCCAAAACATAGGGAGCATAAGTGAATACTAACATCATACCAAACTCAAGGGATGGATTTTTTCTTAAATCAATGTGTTTTAGCAAAAGAGCACTCAAAAGAGCAAATACAACTCCAATTCCTGCAGATGCAAAGAACATAAGACAAAATCTTTCAATACCTATGAAAATGGCCTCACCAGTATTAATGTTAGGATTGTTAGTTTCAAGGGCAGCTGTTGTCAAAACAATGGCTATAGCATCATTTAGAATACTTTCCCCAAATATCATCATATTAAGTATTGGATCAACATTTAGAGCATGAAATATGGCAACAGTGGCTACTGGATCAACAGCAGATATTAAAGAGCCAAATGCAAATGATTCAACAAAACTAAGTTTATAAGCTACATCCATTAGGCCCAAAAAGTATACTCCAAAACCAATTACAAATGCAGATATTGTGGTTCCCAAAATTGCAAATACTAAAATAGAGCCAATATTTTGAAAGAAATTGCCTTTATGCAAGTTATACCCAGATTCGAATATAATAGGTGGCAACAAAATCAAGAAAAACGCAGTTGGAGAAAATGCTTCTTCTTTTCTCCAATTGCTAATATTACGACTTGATAATGCATTCATTGTTAACCCAATTAAAGCTCCCAAAAATACAATAACCACACTTTCAGGAACATATTGAAAACCTGTCTGAAGCATAAGATGAATAAGTAAAATACCTATAGCAAGTACACACAATACAAAGAATATAGCCATCGAACTATTATGTTCATCTTCAGCAGCTTCCTTATCTGGTAATACTGGTTCCACAGAAAGGGTTGTGGTTGTTGTGTTTGTTTTATTAGTCGATGTTGGAGTAGCTGGAGTTGAAACTGGTTGGGAAGATCCCTTGGTTACATTTTTAGATTCCACTGGTGGCACTGTACTACTGCTGTTTACAATGGGTGGTTTTGGTATTTCTGTAATATCCTTAACTTTGGTATCTTTTGATTGCATGGAGACTGTAGTACTTTTAACATTTTCAGGCAATATTTTAACTGGATTATCTGTTGTGTTTAATGGTTTAGCTGGTTCATTTGGTTTGGTTTCGTTTGTTTTATTATTAGACTCTTCTAACGATGCAATGCTTCCGAATAAAATAAAACATACTACCATAAAGGTAGAGATTTCTTTGAATTTCATTGTTACACTTTAGTTTCTACGATCGGAATATTTACATTTTTTTACGAAAACAGCACTATCACTAACTTTGGTATCAGCGTATTTAATCAACTGTATTATGAAAATTGTTGACCTTCATTTCCATTAAAATTTTCATGATATTTGTTGGTTTTGACGTTTTCGAGTATTTTGCGCATTAGCCACCAAACGGCACACGGGATTTAATTGAACTATAGCTATGTTGTCATGTGATATTTCAAACTTAATTTATTTGTAATATAGAACAATTCTTCTGTTATAATCACATTTTAATTAACACTTTTTATTTTTATTAGTATAAATTGGAAACTTTTCATTAAAATTTTTCAAAATGTTAACAAAAACAATACATCGGATTTGGCATTTGGCAACACCACATGTATTTTTTAAATTGTAAATGCTTTATAATTCAATAAAATTTTTAGATTTAATTTATTATTAAATGTTAAGTTGAATTTCTAAATCTTTATTAAAAAGTGTTTATTATTTTTGTACCGGGAATTTTCCAGAAAATTAAAATGTCAGTTGGCAACTGACAGTTGCGGTTCTTCAAAATTTCATGGGAAATGTCATCTCGGAAAATATTTAATTGGTTTATTACTGAAAATGGAAGAAAATTCAGTTTTTATGCCGCTGGGGCGGCTTCTACTTGTGCTATGCTTTTAAATTTTCTACCTCAAACCATATTATTGGAACAGTATAAAGATTTAGTACAATTATACAAGTAAACGTAAAGTAAGGTTATGACTATTTTTAAATTTAATTTATTTTAATTTTAGGAAGGGTTTATCAGTCCCAGTGTCTCTTAAATTAAAGGAACGTTTTTTAAAAGCCATAGAAATAACTCAGGTAATATTTAACACTTTTGCTAATCCAAATAATTTACTTTATCTTCAAGCATTCAATAATTTTAAGTGAGTGTATATTGGTCCGGCCGTTCGGACACTATTTGTCCGGCGCTATTTGCGCTTTGCTTGAACAGCTGATGGCCGGACGAATATTGCATCATATGTTAATAATTTATTAGGTATACTTTATATTGACTGAAGCACTTGCACAAAAACTACAACCTCCATTGCAGCTAATTTACGACGGAAATGTTTGAACGTTCACCCGGAGAAATAGTCGCCGCAATATTCCTCCGGCCGTCAGCTGTTCAAGCTCAGTGCAAATAGCGCCCAGACAAATAGTGTCAATTACAATTCGTCCAAACGGCCGGACCAATATTCACTCCCTAATTTTAACTTTATTATTGTTAGACTTGATTTGACTTGACAATGTTAGGTTACCACCTACCAGACTAAATGCCAGGAGAATTTTTGGGGGGTAAAAAGAATAAAGCGGAATGAATAAACTTTTAGTGTTTTATCTATTTCTTTTCCAAAATGAATGTTACATTCTTAAAAGTAAGATGTTTTGTACTCAATAATACTTAGATAATGCTTTTATAATACAGCCAAGCTTAATTTTTAAAGAAGAATTTAAATTAGTCTAGAAATATTATTTGGAATCTGTTTTTTCTTTGTGGAGGTTTCTCAAGCTTTCCAGACATGGTACTTGGTTGAAACAGATTTTGTATTTCAAATAGTGAAAAACTAATTGGGAATCAATACTCATTTAAAGATTCCTTTGCTTTGTTTATAAAATTAATTACTTGATCATGATCATCTGACAGATTACCTAATTTGTCCAGGCCAACAGATATCTAAAGGGTGTTTTTTTAGAAGTTGGATTTTTAAATTGAAATTTAACACAATAAAATCATCCCAGTGAGCACCAAACACTCGGTTCGGGTTGCCCCAGCCGGCCCGCTTACGGCCCGCGTTATGTTACCCCGGTACCGTTTAGCCATCTTCTAACCGAAGCCAGAATACGGCATGCCGCTGCAAAATCCTTCGGCTTGCCCTAGCCCCGGTGCCGACCCACTTACGGCTGGAATACGGCCTGCCGCGGCATAAACCATACATCTCACGGCTGCTTACGCACGCGAGCTAACTATAAATAGCGATTGGTTGCAATATTTAGTTGGAAGTGTGCGTCCGTAATGGCATAGCTAAACATTAATTGTTTGGAGTCCCCATCTCCATCCTGATCTGCTCAGTAACGAATATTGTCTAGCTAGTCGAATGTGTTAAAAAAGTATCTTGCCATTTAGATAATTTCAGGACTGAACTTATAGCATACCCCACATTCTACTTTCAAACGTAATTTGTGCGATTTAGTAGGCAGGTTCTGTTAATTCCCCCTATTGAGTATGCTCCATGGTTTTATGTATTGTTTAACAAATAAAATTGTGCCTTATCTTAAACATTCTCACTTTTCAGCTTTATCACATAAATAACTATTATTTGTCCAATGGCTGGACATATTAGTATATTCTGTAACAAGTTTGGAATACAGTATATTCCTCGAGTGAAGAGTTTGTCACACGAGCCGAAGGCGAGTTTGACGGTTTCACGAGAGCGGAATATGCAATTCCAAACGTGTTTCAGACTATACTTTTTCTACGTTTCCAAAAAATACCATAGAAAAATAATTTAATTGGAAGAAAGTAAGGTTGGATGGGTGGTGGGATTTGTTAGATATTAAAAACAGAGATGTCGCCACGAGTGTTTATTCTGTCATCAGATGATAGAATACCTATTTCATTCTATCATCTGATGACAGAATGTACACTCTTGGCGACATCTCTGTTTTTAATATCTAAGAAATTTTAGACCGATCCAACCTCACTTTCTTCCAATTAAATTCTTTGTCTATGGTATTTTTTGGAAACGTAGAAAAAGTATAGTCTGAAACACGTTTGGAATTGCATATTCCCCTTTCGTGAAACCGTCAAACTCGCCTTCGGCTCGTAAGCAAACTTTTCACTCGAGCGGAATATGCCGTATTCCAAACTTGTTACAGAATATACTATTATCTACTCCTGCATTTTTGAGCTGTGACTTTATGGCGTTTTAGTCACTGGCTAAAGTTAGCAATAGTGGCTTTTGGCATCTGTCAAATGTCAATGTCAACGGAATTAACCTCACTTTTGTCTAATTTATAAATTAGAGAAAAGTGAGGTTAATTCCATTGACATTTGATAGATGTCCAATTTTAACAAATAAAATTGGATTTAAATTCTTCTTTGTGATCGTCATAGATAAAGTATAGTATGCAACTCGTTTTATAAACTTATCTAGACACTCGTTTTTATTAAACACTCGCTTGCAAGCTTCGCTCGTGCTTAATAAAACTCGTAAATAAAATGACGTTTATAAAACTTGTTGCATAATGTACTATTATAGACTTAATAAATATTAAGATTATTAATAAGTCATGATTTTTTAGGTACATCCATTAGACAGAGAACTTTTTAAACCCTTTTCTGCATATGGATTTGAAATTTTTAGTGCTGGAAGTATTTTTAGCAGATATGGTGTAATAGTTGGTTTACCCGCTAACTTTTCATATGATAGTCTGGATGGTATAGATAAATCAATAATAAAGGTATATGCATAAAAAAGAAAATTCAGTTTACCAGTCAATAATTTATCAAAAAATAAATCTAGTTTGTCAAGTAAACTGGTTTAATTTTGATTCAAATATATGTAAAGAGGCAAGTTGCCTTTTTTTAATTTTATTTTATTATGCAAAAAATAGTTTTTTTTCAAGCGTACAATAATTTTCATATTATAAGACTTAAATCTATATATAGAAAGGCTTTATATTAATACTAGTTCAAAAGTCAAATTATTATTAAACTCTGTACAGAAATAAAGCTAAAATGTCATCATGTCAGTTGAAGTTAAACTAAAAATGATGTGACAGAATCTTAAGAAATTATTTAATTAAATGCTTGAAAAAAAAAGTATATAAAACACGGCGGCGAAATCTTATTAAATGCCTCGCACACAATCGATAATTTGTGCTTTCTCCGCCTGGTCTATAATGTACTATTATAAAACAAGCTTATGACTGTTTTTGTTGTATGGAAAGTTATGGCATTTTTATAACAAATTAATTTGACAACAATCAACACCAAAGTCCTAGACCAAAGTGTCACACATGAAAAGACCCATTTATAGGGATAGAACGATACCGATATTGATATCGGTATATCGGCATATCGGCAATTGTTTCCGATTATCGGTATCGTATCGTATCGGCAAAAAAAAATTGCGCTTTTCACTCTTCAGTGCATAAATGAAATACTTTATTAAACAAAATAAAAATTTTCTTACTTTTAATATTAAAAAATAAGAAAAACAACCCTTTTAGGAAACAATAATAGCATATGGCAACAGCGCGGCATGCAGTTTGATCTACTGTGTTTGTTCAGTAGTTCCGACGCTGTCGTAGGGAAATGTGTAGTTTTTAAGAAATACATTTTCGCCATTAACTGGAATTTAATGGATTTTAAACAATACTTAGTTTTTATTTGCAGAAATGCATTAAAACAAAGCAAACGAATTCGATAAAAATAAAACCTATAAATTCTCAATCCCTACCACAGTGGGCGGGGTTTGGCACTTGTTTTATTTAAGTGTATCTATTCGTTTTAATACACAATGTATAAGGGGCTTCCCAGAAATCCGAAATGTCACTCACTACCAATCACAAACGTTTCCTCGCAACGGAATTAAAACGGGACTTCCCCGATTTTTGCTTCGGTCGTGTATAAATAGATGGCATTATGTTTGCCGATACGATATATCGGTATATCGGTATATCGGCACTAGGGGTGTCAATCCCGGGATCCCGAAATCCCGGGGTCCCGGGATCCCGTAAAAAATCCGATCCAGAAAATCCCGGGATTAAAAGTCCCAATCCCGGGATCTTAGTAATAAGTTACAAAGAATAAAATAGACTTTTTTTAAGCGTATGACATTTTTCATATTATAATACTCATAAGCATATATATAAAAACTTCATTTTTTTACTCAGTTCAAGTCAAATTATTATACACCGCCGTACAATAATGAAAATACATTGAAATTACATAGCAAGAGTGGTTCCATCTATAGCATAAAATCAGCAAAGAAAATGTAAAATTACAGGTCACTGTAGAATAAATTTATGTACATAACCTATAATATAACATATTTCAAACGTCAAACCTGAAAAAATGTCACAAAATTGATAATTTCAATGTAAGTTACAGCCCCAATTGGAACTCACCAAGGCCCGATTGATAAAAGAAATGGAATTATTTGTTAATGGGGGTAAACGTGGGTACAATGCGCCTACGAATTCTTGAAAACCATTCTTCCGACTAGTCACTAGTGTGAAGTCCGAAAAATATCGTTCGTTAGTTTGTTTGTTGTTTTATTTTAAATTGGTTTTAAAATTAATGATATATATTTTTTCGGGACTGATCCCGGGATCCCGGGATTAGTTACCTTTGGCCCCGAAAAGCCCGGGATTGGAAAATGGGCTCGGGATTGACACCCCTAATCGGCATGTAAATATCGGTATCTGCCGATATATCGTATCGGCAAAAAAAAGTGATATCGTTCTATCCCTACCCATTTACACAGTCAAAAATTAGTTGTATTCGTTTTCCGTTCAACCGAGTTTTAAAGAAAATGAACTATTTTAAATCATTATTATAAAAAATTATAAATTAATATTAAAAAGGCAACCTTCTCAAATTTTGCATATTTTTTATATTTTTTATTAAATAGAAGTTGAAATTATTGTATTGTAAACACAGCAACATGTACAGTAGGGTGTCCCTTATTTTTATTTTTTTACGCATACCCTCTAATTATATTTATTACTTGTTTATATACTCCCAGTAAAAATTTCAGCTCATTCTATAAACGGGAACCCGTGCCGACTTGCATCTAAACCCTCCGTTAGCCAACGTTAGGCGCGCGCGGTATTTTGTAACACGAAACACTTTAAAAAGAAGATATACTTCATGACTGTATTTTTCTAATGATTTTATTAAATATGATAACTAATTAATATT
This sequence comes from Brassicogethes aeneus, assembly GCA_921294245.1. Taxonomy (NCBI): domain Eukaryota; kingdom Metazoa; phylum Arthropoda; class Insecta; order Coleoptera; family Nitidulidae; genus Brassicogethes; species Brassicogethes aeneus. The sequence goes on along the minus strand of OV121132.1, from coordinate 50,092,353 downwards.
ATTGCTTTTGTTTCTATCAATTGTTTCACTAATTTAGTTGATTTTATCCCTTAAATATATTAATATACTAATTAGTATTGCTAAAATATACTGTTATATGAAATTTCAGCTTTTTATAAGCATTTCTTTTCTTGATGTCCTCCCAAAAATATTTCAGACAGTTCAATAAGGTTTCGGTAGTCATCTCTCACAATAGACTCTTTTAGTTATTTAGAGTAAAACCCATTAAGTTTATCAATTTCAGAGTTTACGGCCTATTCACCAGACCGTTCCGGGTAACTAGCCACTCCCTGTGAAAATATACATTTTTATCAAAGTATACACATAAATAAAACTATATTGTACCATTTGTCAATAATTTATAATATAAGGGTCACATAATAACAAACACAAAATGACTTACGATCGAAGACCTCGCGACCAACCGTGTTACAAAATACCGCGCGCCTAACGTTGGCTAACGGAGGGTTCAGATGCAAGTGGGCACGGGTTCCCGTTTATAGAATGAGCTGAAATTTTTACTGGGAGTATATAAACACGTAATAAATATAATTAGAGGGTATGCGTAAAAAAAATAAAAATAAGGGACACCCTAATGTACAGGTTTCATCAAAATTAATTTATTTAAAAAACGGATACCTACATCAATATTTCTAATAATTTTTTTATTTTTAATTTAATAAAGAATGTAAAATCTATTAAAAGCTACCTTTTTAAGTATTGATTTTTAGCAAATTATTTTAATTCATTTATTTTCAGGAAGCTAAATTAGTCTAATTTTTATACCATATTTTATAATAAAATAGTATTAGTTTACTTTGTCCCACTTATTAAAAATTGTTGATAATCAGATATTTTTTGCAGGTAAACAATGAACCTGTACCATGGGATACAGAAGAAGGCCAAGCCTTATTAAATTCATTGGTACTGTCAGAAAATGCACAATTGTATGCAATAGCAAGGGAAATTAGGTACCGCCAAACATCAAAACCACTCTTGGATGTATTTTTGGCGACATCATCATGTTTAGTTGCTTATGGACTTGGAAACAAAATTAACAAAAAATTTAATTTTTATATGCAACCATTTCCATTGCGTTTTATAATGTATAGTTTGGTTGGACTTTTTGTTGCTGGTAACTACATAATCTGCAAAGATTTTTCCCAAATTTATTATGAAGAAAGCATAGACAAAGAATTAAAAGAAATTCCAGAAATGGCTAGTGGCGGAAAAGAATTTTATGAAAAAATTTTACAAAGAAATGTTGCTTTAAGAAAACTTATGGGTAAAGATGGGGAAAATTTATACACCTCTTCAGGGAATGAAAACTATATGGTCAGATTAAAACATATTCCTTTAGTTCAAAGAAAATCATTTTTTGAGAAAAACATCCCAGCATAAAAAGATTATAGACTGACCACCACACAAAAATTGTAGTCAACTGATTGTAGCAAAATTGCCAGTTCAAATGTGCTATTTTCATTTTAAATATTAATTTGTTTTGTTTAATAAACTTAAAATTTTTAAAAATTGTTTTTGTACCTCTGTTACAGAAGTTTTGCCTTTTTAATATATTTTTGCTTTAAAGTTTTATATACAGTGTGACCCATTTTTTTGCGACTCACCCCTGAAAAATCTTTATTTATTGTGCGATTTTAACCGGATTTGTTTTAAAGTGTAGATCTTGATAAACTATATTTTTGGAGCAAAAGACGCAATATTATTATTATTTATAGTATAGAGTCAAGCCACGTCAAGTGGGACCAGAAAATTTCACGAAATCACCGATTTTGAAAATAATCACATTATTGTGTAGTAGGCATGACTCATATGTCACAGTAAAAAAATTGTTTTAAAATTCGTTTTTTTGGTAATGTTATTAAGGTTGACAATTTTGTCAAACTTTAGAGCACGGTAAAATTGAAAAAATTGAATCTCTGGGACCACTCTGTATAATTGAATTAAATTTTACACACTATTGTAGAAATGTTTAGTCTATATAATGATCATTTAATTAAGGTTAATTTGTTTAAATAAAAGAATTTTGCATACATTTATTATAAACAATTGAAATTTTGTATGTGTGCTTCACGCTGAAAAAAAATTAATCTTGTGTCATAATATGCGGCAAACGTTTCCGTTTAATAAGATGTACTCAAAAATTTGTCTTTCATATGTCATTCCGGAGATATTAATTTTCTTGTCCCGCTGTGCGCTTGATCAGTACGCGGCGAGCTTCGTTGCTAGCTCGTCCGTTCTAACGTTTTAACGGTGTGCCTGAACGTTTAAGGTGACTTAAAAATGATATTTACCAAAGTTCTAGCTGCTCCTCTTTTTCAAATTGTTCGAAAATTTATAATTTTTTTTTAAATTTTTGTTTATGTCTTTGACAGAGTACACATTTGCACACCGATTTTTATAAAATTGGAGTATATTATTTAGGAGACTTTTTAATACTGTTCACATTATTTGATATATACAGGGTTAGCCAAAAATCACTTATTTTTAATAATGCACAAGCGTAAATTCATGATTTTAGCATAATACGCGAAAAATATTTATTCCCAATTTTTTTTTAGATATTTCCACGTCTATTTGATAGACGTGGAAATATCTAAAAATACAAAATGGCATTATTATTAACCTTTTACAAGAAAAATAGATTTGTAATAAAATTTTATAAAATAACGCTTAGAGAGTATTTAAAATGTTGTTTAATTTAGGATTTTTAGTAGTTTTCAATTTTGAACGAAAAATTGGTTGAAGTTTTTTGATCGGCACTCTTTGGTTATTTAAAAAAGATATTTACCAAAATTCTAACTGTTTTTTTTTAATTTGTAAAAAATTCATTTTTTTTTAAATTATTTCTTTATCGCAAAGTCTACCTTTGCCAGAGTACACATTTGTACACCGATATTGTAAACGAGAAAAACTGTTCTTATACAGGGTTAGACAAAAATCACTTTTTTATATAGTAAAAAGCATACCCTGCTTAAAATACCCCATAGAGGAGACCCTGTTAACAGAATTCAAACCGATAGATATTTGCATCGGAATGTATGGTGTTTCTATAGGGTGTATCGGTATGTATAGGACCCATAGTTGGGATTTATGGTTGTTCTATAGGGATATCCACCCTTGATTTATTTGCTATTGGTTTCAATGGGGAAAATACACATAAATGTAGAAATTAGTTTTTAACCCATGTTTTATGGTTGTTCTATAGGGATATCCCTATATATCCTTCATTGAGTTATTTGCTATCGGTCTCTATAGGGAAAATGTAAAAGTTATGGTGTGCCTATAGGTAATTTCCTATAAATTTAACGATGGAAAATTTAAATTTTCCATCGTGCCGTATCCGGAAAAAACCATGGACAAATGTACATATTGAATCCGGTAGCGCCCGATAGATTTCCGGACAACAATCGGGATTTCCTGGTGAAGTCATGATATCACAACGTGATTTTTTTTATCACGCTGTGATATCCCGAGTGCATACATATGCTTCATCACAGTGATATCATGTAGAACTCACGGTGTGATATTTGCAAAATTTGCGCATGCGTATGAGCCCTGCGAACTGCGAATTTGAAACCTAGTTTGTTATTCACATTACACCGTTATAATTTATAAAACGTTGTTTGAATATCACGAATGTTGTCCGGGTTCAATTAAAAAAGATATTCCAATGTTTAACAAAATGTGAACGTTTGGATATTATTTTTGCGACACATTCGTACAATGAGAGAAAAAGTATGTTAACAATTGAATCAACAGTTTAACATTCAATATTTTCTTGGATTTAAATTAACTATATATAGTTAATATAAATCCAAGAAAATATTGAATTTATTTAACCGCAAAAACTGTTGATTCAACATACCTACATATATGTATATTAAATCAACAGTTTTTGTGGAGCAAAAATAAATATCCAAACACCTATGGCATAAAAAATCATGTTGTTTGGATTTGGAATTAACTATATATAGTTAATTTAAATCCAAGAAAATATTAAATGTATTTAACCGCAAAAACTGTTGATTTAACATAATTTTTTTCTTAGTGTACGAACGTGGAGCAAAAATGATTATGCAAACACCGTTGGCATAGAAAATCACGACATGATTTTTTGTGCCATCGGTCAACAATCGGGATTTCCTGGTGAAGTCATGATGATATCACAACGTGATTTTTTTTTATCACGCTGTGATATCCTGAGTGCATACACATGCTTCATCACAGTGATATCATGTAGAACTCAGGCCCTGCGAACTGCAAATTTAAAACCTAGTTTGTTATTCACATTACACCGTTATAATTTATAAAACGTTGTTTGAATATCACGAATGTTGTCCGGGTTCAATTAAAAAATATATTCCAATTGCAATGTTTAACAAAACGTGAACGTTTTGTTAAACATTGGAATATCCCCGGACAACAATCGGGATTTCCTGGTGAAGTCATGATGATATCACAACGTGATTTTTTTTCACGCTGTGATATCCTGAGTGCATACACATGCTTCATCACAGTGATATCATGTAGAACTCACGGTGTGATATTTGCAAAATTTGCGCATGCGTATGAGCCCTGCGAACTGCGAATTTAAAACATATAGTTTGTTATTCACATTACACCGTTATAATTAATAAAACGTTGTTTGAATATCACGAATGTTGTCCGGGCCCGGACAACAATCGGGATTTCCTGGTGAAGTCATGATGATATCACAACGTGAGTTTTTTTATCACGCCGTGATATCCTGAGTGCATACACATGCTTCATCACAGTGATATCATGTAGAACTCACGGTGTGATATTTGCAAAATTTGCACATGCGTAATAGCCCTGCGAACTGCGAATTTAAAACCTACTTTGTTACCTGGTGATTCAACATAACTTTTCTCTTAGTGTACGAACGTGGCGCAAAAATGATTATCAAAACACCGCTGGCATAAAAAATCACATGATTTTTTATGCCATCGGTGCACCGACATCTTTGGATATTTATTTTTGCGCCACATTCGTACATTGAAAGAAAAAGTATGTTAACAATTGAATTAACAGTTTTTGCGGTTAAATACATTTAATATTTTCTTGGATGTAAATTAACTAATAATTTTAATCCAAAAAAATATTGAATGTATTTAACCACAAAAACTGTTGATTCAATATATATGTAGGTATTCTTTTTCTCTCAATGTACGAATGTGGCGCAAAAATAAATATCCAAACACCGATGGCATAAAAAATCACGACATGATTTTTTGTGCCATCGGTGTTTGGATATTCATTTTTGCGACACATTCGTACATTGAAAGAAAAAGTATGTTAACAATTGAATGAACAGTTTAACATTCAATATTTTCTTGGATTTAAATTAATTTAATTTAATTAACTATATATGGTTAATTTAAATCCAAGAAAATATTAAATGTATTTAACCGCAAAAACTGTTGATTTAACATAATTTTTCGCAAACAGCGATGGCATAAAAAATCACGACATGATTTTTATTTCTCACGCAGTGACATCCGGATGATGTCCGTATGAATAAAATTTGTGAAAATCACGACGTGACGTTCGTATGATTTTCATTTATCACGCGGTGACTTCCGTATGATATCAGTATGAATAAAATTTGTGAAAATCACGACGTGATGTTCGTATGAATATCACGAATGTTGTCCGGGATCTTTTTTAATTGAACCCGGACAACATTCTTGGTATTCATACGAACATCATGTCGTGATTTTCACAAATTTTATTCATACTGATATTATACGGAAGTCACTGCGTGAGAAATGAAAATCATGTCGTGATTTTTTATGCCATCACTGTTTGCGATTGACCGATGGCCTAAAAAATCACGACATGATTTTTTTTGCTATAGGTGTTTGGGCATAAAAAATCACGACATGATTGTTTATGCCATCGGTGCACCGACATGTTTGGTGCCAAATAAAAATAAATATCCAAACACCGATGGCATAAAAAATCACGACATGATTTTTTATGCTATCTGTGGACCGACATGTTTGGATATTTATTTTTGCGCCACATTCGTACATTGAAAGAAAAAGTATGTTAACAATTGAATCAACAGTTTAACATTCAATATTTTCTTGGATTTAAATTAACTATATATAGTTAATATAAATCCAAGAAAATATTGAATTTATTTAACCGCAAAAACTGTTGATTCAACATAATTTTTCTCTTAGTGTACGTTCGAACGTAGCTCAAAAATGATTATCCAAACACCGTTGGCATAAAAAATCACGACATGATTTTTATTTCTCACGCAATGACATCCGGATGATGTCCGTATGAATAAAATTTGTTCGTATGATTTTCATTTATCACGCGGTGACTTCCGTATGATATCACTATGAATAAAATTTGTGAAAATCACGACATGATGTTCGTATGAATATCACGAATGTTGTCCGGGTTATTTTGTATAGGTCTCTATTGGGTATTTTAAGCAGGGAGTAGGCAACTGACCGGCAAACGGAAGGACGGTGGTTATCTGGGTAGTAACACAATATACTATAACGGTTGAGTGATCAACTTTACATATATTTACTGAACAAATATTTGATTTAAATCAAATATCAAATCAAATCAATCAAATAATTATTTGTCATTTAGGTAAGTACCTATAAAAAGTTTAAACTTTAAACAATTGTCTTCTTTGAAAGTTGAAAGTTTGTGCAAAATTAATAAATTACCCTGTATATTGTACCTATATAGTCGTTGTGTATTTTAAATTATTTATTAAATTTTTATTTTAATAATAAAGGTAGGTACAATAAATTTATACTTGTAAGTATAAAAGAAACATTCTTGAGATACCTAATTGAAATCTCCCGCGTAAGTAATTTAGTTATTTTAGATTTAAAATCAAAGTGATGTTGCCAACATAATAACTAGTGTTTTGGTTTGTTTAATGGTTATTTCTGTCTTTACATTGTCCAAATATTATCAAAATACTTGTTTATATTATACTTTACTACGTTTTCCAAAAAAACATGAGTATATAAAAGATAAATACACATAAATATCGTGGAAGTCGCCTAAAATTGTTATGATAATGGACTCAAAAAACTCGAACAAGAATGGCAGTATAGATGCAGAAAATCTAAACTTGAGTTTGGATATGGGAGATGATATGAAATTGGATGAAGTAAATTACGAAAGCGACGTGTCTTCCTCTTCTTCAGAAAGTTCCAGTGTCCCAAGTATCAGCTCGGTAAGCAGTGGATCTTCAAATAAGGAGCGCCGTTCCCGGCACAAAAGGGGCCGCTCAAACGATAAGAGCCCATCCCCTGCAGCTAAAAGACCTCGTTCTAAAGATGCCAAAGGCAAGTCCTATGATTACTTGACAAAACTGAACTATTTATTTCGTGATACACGTTTTTTTGTTATTAAATCCAACAATGCAGAAAACATAACTTTATCAAAGGCCAAGGGTGTATGGTCTACTTTGCCACAAAATGAAGCCAATTTAAATAAAGCCTTTAGAGAATCTAGAAACGTACTGCTCATATTCTCAGTGAAGGAAAGTGGAAAATTTGCTGGGTTTGCCAGGCTTCATGGAGAATCCAGGCATGATGTTCCAGCAATTTCATGGGTGCTACCTCCAGGCCTATCTGCCAAAGCTTTAGGAGGAGTTTTTAAAGTTGACTGGGTTTGTCGAAAGGAATTGCCATTTTCTAGCACAATGCATTTGTACAACCCATGGAATGATGGTAAGCCTGTAAAAATTGGTAGAGATGGTCAAGAAATTGAACCTAGAGTGGCAGAAGAACTTTGTCGTCTTTTTCCTGAAGATGATGGCATTGAAATAACCCCCATTTTGAGACTGGCAAAAGAGGCCTCCAAGAAAAATAACAATATGAGAAGTAGGGATGGACACAGGCATCCCAAAGCAAGAATGCCAATTGCAGCTAGAGCTTCATCCTTTGGCTATCGTGGTAGAGGTTCATCATATTCAAGAAGGAAGTATTTTTTGTCTACCAGAGGCTTAACATCATCCAGTGCATACAGAAGATCTATGTCACCTAGACCCAGAGATAGATTTTCACTGTTTTATGATCGTGAGTCTTCACGGCCATATACAGCTGCAGCAGCTGAAGCTTATGTAGCTGACTACATGCGCACCATGCAGCACCAGTTACCTCCCCTACCATATGTTCCTCCTCCTGGTCTTTATTCAGGATCAGCATATGAAAATTTACCTCCTCCTAGATATTATGATGGTCTACCTGCAGGTGACTATCAATCTTCTCGATTAGGCTCATATTCTGACAAAAGATCATATGATCGATCAGTTGATGAGTTTCTGTGGAGAACAAGTGAAAGATCTAGGGAAAGAGATAGAGAAAATCGTCATCGTTATAGAGATAGGCGGTGAATTATACTTTTTCTATATAGAATATAATTTTTATGATGGACGTTTTTTTAGTATACACATTCTATAATTTAATTTAATATTATTATTTTGGTATTTTTTACCATTTAAGTACTTTTTCCAAAATTACAAATTGTGATCTATTGTTTATCATGAGTTGAACTTAAATGTTAAAATTCAAAAATTGTAAAAAAATATTTTTTTTATGTATTAGTTTGTAGCTGTATTATTAATTTTAAGTACATATGCTACATTATTTGTACATTATATTTCTTATTAAATAAGTCTTTAATAATTGTATATTTGGGTTTTATTGTATTTTTCATATATTTATATTTTATCCTAATAAATAACATTACTTTATAAAATGGTATTACCTAAATTAATAAAAACTTATGTGGCAAAATGTATTAACTTTTTAAATTGTTTAACTTGTTACTATTTAAATATATAAATATTTTTAAATCATGATCATTAGATACATAATAGAAAGCATTTTTGCTCATTAGTGGAAAAACAATAAAGGTAAATAAAAATCCATTGCTACCCAAGTAATTCAAACGATGGCGCCAGAATCTCGTTTTACTATTGGTCGGTCAACACCCGGGCGTGAGATCCTGCGTCGAAGAAACACTCCGGTTGTTGCACTCCTCAACAACGATAGAAAGAAACCAGTCTTGAATGTTTTTCTTTCGCGGTGTTAAATTAACGATGCTCCTGTTAAATGAATAAAGTGAGGTGAAATTGCAGTGAAACTGTACTCGGATTTGTTGTTTTCATTTAGTAAAACCGAATAAGTGCAATGTCTGCAATTGTTTTCGAAGCAAGTACTGAAAATTTATTTTGGAAGTTTGCATAATGAGTTGCTTTGGCGAAGAAGTTGCCGGAATGTTTTAATTTCAGCATTTGTTTATTTCCAAGGTATGTTTATTTTACAATAACCTTTTTTTAGTGGGTAGGTACTTATTATATTGATAAAAACGAATGACATCTGTCAAAGTTCCTCGATTATTTGTTGTGATTATTAGTTATTTATAATGAATTTTGAACATTTAAAACACCCATTGGGGATATCATTAATTAAAGAACCATTGGATTACACCAAATGTTTAAAATAATGAATTCAAGGGCGGACTTAAAGCTACCTTCCATAAATGTCAATGTTGAGGTCATGTTTTTCTCTTTAAAACGTTTTTAATCAATGCTTTGCCTTATAATAAATTATTTTTAATTATACAAGTATTTATAGATCTGCAGATGTTTAATTAAATCTAAAACATTTGCCACATGGTTAAATTGTTATACCTACTTAGGACCTATTTTAATAGGCTATTTATTTTGTGTTGCACACACTTAACAAATTGTTAGCAGTGGGAAACAAAATAATATAACTACTATTATTTGCACTGGGTGTCTACAATATTCTTTTGCTATACTTTTTTCTTCCTTTAAATTTTAAATACCTACCTACTTATATAGTCACTGGGTAGTCTCTTGGGATTTAAATGCGTTAAAGAATTTTATGCATCTGGATTTGCATGATTTCTGTGTAAATAGGTAGGTAGGTACCTATTCTATTTTTTTTGATAATTTATCATGGATTTTACTTAAGCATGTGTTTACTTCACAAACACGTCTTAAAAAAATCTAATTACATCTTTTTCTAGTATTGTAACTAAATAGTTATGCGAATTAATAAATTATAAAACACAACCCTACCTACATAGGTACCTAGGTATATTTCTAAATTTATTTCTACCTCCTTAAAGTTTATTTTGGAAATGAACGTTTTATTGTGTATACACATGTGTTATGCATATTAAATAACTCATTAAATTACTAAGTCGAGTATAGCGTTTTAAAGCGTCGAAAAAAAAACGGAAATTTTAAAACAATTTTCAAATCAACTTTTCCAAAGGCCCAGGAAAAAACGAAAAAATCAGTTTTTTCACTCAATTTTTCCGTTTTTTTTTCGACGCTTTCAAAGGCTATAATAAATAAATGTACCTACATTTTATTACATAAATAAATGTACATTTTATTACATACCTAAATTTAGGTATTAGTATTTATACTTAAATATAAATTTTTTTAAAAGGTGCATTTTTGTTCACTGAGAAAAAAATGGGACAAATAAACTGTGTACCTATTAGGTACTACCTAATACTTTTATTTGTAGTGAATATATTCATATTCATATATATTGTTTATTACCTCTAAATAGTCGAAATAATAACGATAAATATACTTTAGTACAACTTTATGTGTCGGGAATAAAAATATATTTAGGATAAATAAACTGTACCCTTGTCCCATATTTAAATATTTTTTTTATTTGGGAGCAATAAACTTTTTTCTCAGCTCTTGATTTTTCAAAAAGCTACCAAAAGCACTTTTTTCATGATTTTTCAAATTCATGGAGAGTATGGAATTTTTTTTTTTCAAAAAAACTATAGCAAATTCTTGTAGAACATTTAGATATTAAAAAATTTGGAATATTTTTTATCCTCTAATTTTTCCTATTAGTGTAGAAGTTTTACATTGAGTCAAACCACGTCAAGTGGGACCAGAAAATTTCACGAAATCACCGATTTTGAAAATAATCAGTTTATTGTGTAGTAGGCATGACTCATATGTCACAGTAAAAAAATTGTTTTAAAATTCGTTTTTTTGGTAATGTTATTAAGGTTGACAATTTTGTCAAACTTTAGAGCACGGTAAAATTGAAAAAATGGAATCTCTGGGACCACTCTGTATAATTGAATTAAATTTTACACACTATTGTAGAAATGTTTAGAGTATATAATGATCATTTAATTAAGGTTAATTTGTTTAAATAAAAGAATTTTGCATACATTTATTATAAACAATTGAAATTTTGTATGTGTTCTTCACGCTGAAAAAAAATTAATCTTGTGTCATAATATGCGGCAAACGTTTCCGTTTAATAAGATGTACTAAAAAATTTGCCTTTCATATGTCATTCCGGAGATATTAATTTTTTTGTCCCGCTGTGCGCTTGATCAGTACGCGGCGCGCTTCGCTGCTAGCTCGTCAGCACACGGTGTGCCTGAACGAAGTTTAAGTCACATAAAAATTCCGCAGTTTCTTGTTGGGGACCCTTTGGTGACTTAAAAATGATATTTACCAAAATCCTAGCTGCTCCTCTTTTCGAAATTTTTTGAAAAATCTTTTTTATGCATTATGCTTTTTACTATATAAAAAAGTGATTTTTGTCTAACCCTGTATAAATCTAAGCATATATATAAAAACAGTTTCTCTCGTTTACAATATCGGTGTACAAATGTGTACTCTGGCAAAGATAGACTTTGCGATAAACAAATAATTTTAAAAAAATTGAATTTTTTAGAAATTAAAAAAAACAGTTAGAATTTTGGTAAATATATTTTTTAACTTCAACCAATTTTTCGTTCAAAATTGAAAACTACTCAAAAGCCTAAATTAAACAACATTTTAAATACTCTCTAAGCGTTATTTTATTAAATGTTATTACAAATCTAGTTTTCTTGTAAAAGGTTAATAATAATGCCATTTTGTAACCTGATAGACCTTAAAATATCTAAACAAAAATTGGGAATAAATATTTTTCGCGTGTTATGCTAAAATCATGAATTTACGCTTTTGCATTATTAAAAATAAGTGATTTTTGGCTAACCCTGTATATATCAAATGATGTGAACAGTATTAAAAAATATTCTCTAATAGTCTCCTAAATAATATACTCCAATTTTATAAAAATCCGTGTGCAAATGTGTACTCTGTCAAAGAGATAAACAAAAATTAAAAAAAAAACATGAATTTTTGAACAATTTCGAAAAGAGGAGCAGCTAGAACTTTGGTAAATATCATTTTTAAGTCAACAAAGGGTCCCGAACAAGAAACTACAATCAGTTTTTGGCGGCATTTTTATGTGACTTAAACTTCGTTCAGGCACACAGTTAAACCGTTTGAACGGACGAGCTAGCAGCGAAGCGCGCCGCGTACTGATCAAGCGCACAGCGGGACAAAAAAATTAATATCTCCAGAATGACATATGAAAGGCAAATTTTTGAGTACATCTTATTAAACGGAAACGTTTGCCGCATATTATGACAAAAGATTAATTTTTTTTCAGCGTGAAGAACACATACAAAATTTCAATTGTTTATAATAAATGTATGCAAAATTCTTTTATTTAAACAAATTAACCTTAATTAAATGATCATTATATACTCTAAACATTTCTACAATAGTGTGTAAAATTTAATTCAATTATACAGAGTGGTCCCAGAGATTCTATTTTTTCAATTTTACCGTGCTCTAAAGTTTGACAAAATTGTCAACCTTAATAACATTACCAAAAAAACGAATTTTAAAACAATTTTTTTACTGTGACATATGAGTCATGCCTACTACACAATAATGTGATTATTTTCAAAATCGGTGATTTCGTGAAATTTTCTGGTCCCACTTGACGTGGTTTGACTCATTGCTATTGGTTTCTTATGTGGAAACTACCAAATAATAAGAAATCAGAGTTTTTAGTCTCGGTCAAAATTTTCAATAATGTAAAATTTATTATATTCTACATTTTCTTTATTATTAATATACATTTTACTCAAAATTTCATTTTGAAAAGATTGATGTTATTTATTGACAGAATTTGCTTTATTGTAGCGGATTGAAAAAAAAACCGTTTTTTTACATCTCTAAATATACCTATAGGTATATTTTGAGTTACCATCACCATCTTACGTAGTTTGATACATCTTTGGATTCCTTGATTTTTTTCCATCTAACCATGTAAAATCCCAATATGGCGGCCATAGAAAAAACAAAAGATGATGGTGGTAACTCAAAATCTAATAGGCCAAAAAAATGTGTATGCTTCCATGGGAATACCTAACCAAGTTTGGTTTTGCCAGGTTCAGTTTTTCAAATTTTTTAAGAACCGCTGATTTTTCTCCCATTTTAAAGTGCTATTTTAATAGACTTGCAATTACCCAACTTTTGTCTAATTTAACCGACCTGGTAGCTCTTAAGAATTAAAATAAAAAAGATACCTACCCATACATAAAATGATACTTGGTGCACCCTGTAAAACTATCCTTAACTAGGTTTTATGATAACTTTATGGGTGTATTTAAATACAATTGTCACAAAAAATAGGTAGTTTGTTTTATCAAACCAAAAAAATAAATATAAAATCCTTATTTAGCCCTATAAAATTGACTGGTATGATCTGGAAGTACAAGTCCCTGTAAATATTTGTATATTTTTTTAAAAATTTAACAAATTATCCAAAATATATAGGTACAATAAATTGGATAGGTATACAGTTCAAGATTAAAAAAAATAGGTTCAAGCAACTAATAATATACCTATAGGTAGGTAACCTTTATAATCTGTTGGTAAGCCTACTGAATTTAAGTTTAAGTAGAGTCAAGTAGGTTCACTTGGACTAGAAATTTAATTAAACAGTAACAACACAATTTTGCATGCATAGGTATCTACTATTCACATAATTTTAAGATATTTAAAAACTATGGTACAAAAAAGTAGTAGGTACTAGACTTTTACCACTTTAAAGTGCTATACTGCCCTACTATGGAGAAAGGCAGTAACTGCTAAACAAGAAATTTGTGGAAAATTAGCATAAACTACATTTTTATAAAAAGCAGTAGGTATTTAATTGATTTTTTTAACTTATGAGATATTTGACTGTATTTCTGTGTTGAATTCAGTTACAAAATGTCCATAGCTTTACCATAGCACAAGAAAACGCATTTTGCATTTTTTTGCAGTTACTGCCTTTCTCCATAGTAGGGCAGTATAGGTACTACTACCAATGCAAAACATTTATTTTTGATTTGTATTGTATTCTTAAATGTCTAAACGCCCGAAGTCAGGTTTTGTGTTTCACGACAACAAATATATATTTGTTCTTTTCGCATTAAAACTAATGAATTTTGAAAGAAAACATTCCAAATTATAATGTGAGACAAAAAATAACTAGAAGAAACGCGTAATTTAGTTAATTAGTCTTCAAAATCTGTACTGGCTGAATGACCATTGTGCCTCTTACTATTGGAAATACGAAAAAAAAAAATCTGTCAACCGTTTTGCCACTTTGTGATTTGAGGATATTTATTATAGGTGGATTGCGTCACAGTCCCGAAAAAATTATTATTTATCACGTTATAAGTGTTTTTTCTTGTTACTTTGTCACTGTAACACCCAAAACAAAAATCATGAAATTGTTTTATTATTACAAATTGATTAGTGTAAGTAATATTATTTAGTAAAGTTACGTTATGCTCAGGCATGAGAATAATTTAATACCTATGTGTTTTTTATTTATTAAAAACTGTAACACCCGAAACGTTTCGGGTGTTACAACTTTTTTCATATGTCGATATATGTGTTTATTGCTTGAAGAATGTAATAAGTATTTTTTTAAGGCTCTTGTGACGGCCCACTAGCGCCGCCATCGGAAAAGCAGTCACACTTTTTTTAAAGAGGAGTGACTGCTTTTCCAATGGTGTTGTCGAACCTACCGAAATGTTGGTAGTTCTACCGAAATGGCAACGGACCTACCAAAATATCGAATACTGAGATTGTCGTCAATAATTATGTTTCTACCGATATTTTTACCTAGTTTTGGCAATAATAACGATAACAATTTTACCTCGTATTTTACTTTGTCGATTTATCAATCGCATCCGAAACTGCTTAAGTTATGTTTAAGGAGAATTCATTCTATTTATGTTTATTTCTTGCTAACATATTTTGTATCACGGAACTACAGTACTAGTACCTAGAGACTAATAAAACACCGATTTTGATCATATAAAGTGTTTAATTTTTGTACTTGTAACACCCAAAACATAACCATAGTAACTCCCGAAATATAATATTATAATATTTACTAACCATCTACCACATAATCACTGTCACAGATAACGTTTTACTATTTTTTTTTTATAAAATTTAACTTTGTTTTGGGAGTTACCATGGTTCTGTTTCGGGTGTTACAAATACAAAAATTAAACACTATAGTATATAATATATAGTATATATATGGTCAAAATCGGTGTTTTATCAGTCTCTAGGTATTAGTACCGTAGTACCGTACTACAAAATAAGTTAGTAACAAATAAACATAAATAGAATGAATTCTCCTTAAACATATCTTAAGCAGTTTATATTATATTATATTATAGGCCTGTAATTTTTAGGAATGTTTCCCTAAGAAAATTTGCTGAATTTCAAATAAATGTAACAATGCACAGGACATAGAGGCAGAATCGTGAAACGCCCGAAACGCACACTTTTCGAAAATCGTTATCCTATACCTATAATAATAATAATATAATAATATTTATTCAACGGTAAATAACCAATATATAAAAATAGATACACAATTTACATGGTATAGATAAAGTAAAAACTTAAACTATAGTATACATAAAATTAAAAGTAAATATCACATATTCTGAATCGAAAATTTAAATCTATTTAAACCACTACAAAAAAGTAAATATCCAATTCAAGTCTGCTTACTCTATCAATTGGTGAGTTAAATCCATAATTGGTGGTATGTGAAGTTACATGAAACAGTGTCTTACTTGTCTTTGAGAAGAATGCGAGGGAGAATGAAACTAGTAATCCCAGTAATTCCGGACAGTTTATTGCTTTATTGACTAATTTCTACATACAAATTAAACTCAATTCGTCGCGTTGTATACGATTGAAGATTCATCATCTGCCTTAAAATGTCATAATTCAGATCTTTAAATTTTACATTTTACAATTTAAACGCACAATCACGAAAAAATTTATTCTGGACATTTTCAATACGTTGTACATAAATATTATAAAACGGGGACCAACCAAAACCATAGTCTAAAACAGATCGCACATATGAAATAAAAACAGTTCTCAAACAGTTCACATTATTGAACTCAAGGAGCTGCCTTTTAATAAAGCCCAACATTTAAAAGCTTTATTACTGACAGCACTTATGTGATTAGTAAAAGTTAATTTATTATCAAATATAACACCTAGATCACTTAGGTATCAAGTATCTTATATCGCGATAAAATTGGAGATTTCTTATTTGAAAAACGTATGCATTTGCATTTTTTTAAATTTAGTGACATACCTATATGCTAAACACATAATTGCTAAACTGTACTAATTTTACAATTAATATAAAACAACTAAAAATGTAGAGAATAAGGCACTTTAATTGCGAAAATAATATTTCAAAATAAATAAAAAATTTTCTTACTACCTCGACTCAAAATACGTTGTTTCGTCCCCGATTTCACGGCAGAAAGTTTACGTTTCTTGCATTGGTCAAGCTATACGCGCACACTCTAATAGCGGGAGTAAAAATTTTTTAGTCGTGTGCTTAACATTCAAATTTCGTACTGCCAACATGAGAAACACAAAAATATGACAGTTTTAAACCATAATTTTGCATTTATAACAACAAATAAACAATTTATGTTTTTACTTTTTTACTTTTTATGTTGTTTTAAGTGTTTAATGGTACTTTTATTTGTTATAAAGTAGTAATTTGTTAATTAAAATACAACCTTTTATTTTTACTGTATTGGCACCGCTGAATTACCATGACAACGCTACAGTTTGATTGATTTTGAATTTAAACGTCAGAATTAAATTAAACGTCAGATTTTAATTTTGACACAAGTTTTTTTATATACATTTAATTTTTTTCCGTATTTTCTGCGGGGTAGCAAGAAAAATAGTATACACTACACGGGCAGAAAGTGTGAGAGCCCTGAACTGCGCGCCATGATGCCCTCGGCTTCGCCTCGGGCATCATGGCGCGCAGTGCAGGAATCTCACACTTTCTGCCCTTGTAGTGTAATATACTATAGTCATTGGTTGAATAAATGTAACACCCGTATCGATGAAATGACCCATGTCACAATTGTGGCTCACAAACTTTTGGCATAAAAATAACATTGAGAATAGTATATTCTGAAACAAGTTTGGAATACGGCATATTCCGCTCAAGTGAAAAGTCGTGAAAAGCCGAAGGCGAGTTTGACAGTTTCACGAGAGCGGAATATGCAATTCCAAACGTATTTCAGACTATACTTTTTCTACGTTTCCAAAAAATATCATAAAAAAATAATTTAATTGGGAGGAAGTGAGGTTGGATCGATCTAAAATTTGATAGATAATAAAAACAGAGATGTCGCCACCAGTGTTTATTCAGTCATTTGATGATAGAATATATTTCATTCTGTAGTACTCATAGATAATAAACCATACTTAGTACATTACGGAATATATGTCATTCCATATATAAAAGTGATATTAGAACGGTCATATTCCGTAATAGGAGAAGAAAAAGACTATTAAATAGTTATTTTATCTAAATGAAAAATAAGGATGTATAATGATTATTATTAGGTATACCTAATATAAAGCGACCTTTTGTACCTATACTGTTTAAAATACATTTCTGGATTCTAATGAATCTTTTAAATTTGAAATATAAAAGAAAAAAAATCATGTATAATTAATCCAAATTATGCCTTCTTTTTAAACATAACATGCAAATTACAGGGTTCTATCCCTTGAGGTTTATCAACTGTGTCTTTCGCTAAAATTTAGGTTCCATTTTCAGAATCGCAATTTTTTTTATGGCTGTCATCATTAATAAAATTGAATAAGATATCAACTTTGTAAGAAAAAATAAAAAAAAACAAACGCGTTGTGATTGCAGCCAAGCTAATAAAAAAAGCAGTTAGTTTGGGCTACCGAACGTAAATTGATTATATGTATTTATACTAGCTTTAAAACAAAATAATGACATAGTTTAACAAAATGTTTAAAAAAAATATACGAAACGTACGGCGTATGGCATGCTAAAATAAATTAACAATTAATAAATAAAAACATGGTAAACATGATTTTTTTAGAAGAAATATATAATTAAACAATTTTTTAATTACTTTTCTTCATAGATGTGGACTAGGGTGACCGCAAAAATTGGATGTCGGAATTTTGTTCGTCTGGACCCCACAAAACGATTCCCCTTTCCAGATATTGAGATAGACGAAATTTGAGCTCGATTAAACGACGTTAACCCGTGCCGCTCGTCGCTCAAAGTTTGAAAAAATCCAAATTTTTGGTCAAAAAGCTGACATATGGAGCCATAACTCCAGAACGGTAAATAATAAAAACACGCTTAATATCTCAAAAGAAAGCTAATGTTGTTCTTCAAAATTTATATTCTATACATAATTGTTGTTATTTTAAGTCAAACAGAGTTACAACAGCCTTTGACCCAAAAAACGTGACCTGGCAGCATTAGGAGCCAGTTTGGGTGTATTCTAAGAGTTTTACGGGTTTTTACATAATGTGCCTCGGAATTAACATTTTTTATTAAAAACTATTATGGAACCTAATTTTTCAAACAAAAAGAGCCTTTTGTTCAAATATAGTCAGACTAATAGTCAGGTAATCCCCATATAATAAAAGATTAAATTTAACCAAAAGGCTCTTTAAAATTATTTTTACTATTTGCTCCAAAAATTATTATTTAGTTTTACCTGTGTGTATTTTACTAAATAAAGGTAAAGGTTAAGTTTTAACAAAAAATCAGGTGGGTAATTATATTTAATTTATACAATTATTTGCATTAATCCTTTTATTAGGTATGAATTAGCAAAATATAAGACGGCCTATAGAGTGGTATGCTTATGTTTTACAGATAAAATGGCATCCACATCAGGTGTACAAAGCCGAACCAAGGATAAAATATTTCTTGTGGGCTATCCCATTCACCAAATCACCGGTTGTAAACTACCCTCAAATTATCAAGTTTTGTATGTTTTATTTTATAATTTACGTGCTGTGAAATTAACTGTAAGAGAATCAGCAAAACTTGCCATACGAGAAGTGTTCATTTTTTGGGAGAAAGCTTGAATTCCGACTAAACATGAGCAAGATGCAATTACTAAGCTGGAAAAACTTTACGCCGAGTGGAGAACTCTTCAAAAAGACCGGAAGAAAACATCGGAAACTGCTAAGAACAAATTTAAACAGTTCGTTGAAAAGTTGGATTATCTCCTTGATATTGCTCAGCAAGATGCCTTGGCTCTGATGAAATCGGAAGAAGATAAGGCGTTTCTCGTAAAACAGAGGCAGAAGGGCCGCCCAGGTTCCATGACTGGAGTGGATCTCAAGTTGTCTCGAGCTGAAGAAAGGAACTTGCAAAAATGAACCGACAAATCCAAGAAGGTATTTGAATGCAGAGTTGGTGGGATTATCTTTTTTTTTGATCCCACCATTACAGACGATGAAAAGTTGTTAATGGCTAATAAATTAGTCAGTAGCACAGACGAACCATCAGAGCACGCTAGGGTTGGTTGTAAATCCAAAAGTTAGAGCAGAAAAAATAAAAGAGGTAGTTGATGGAGGATTGGTAAATTTACTTACCAAACATACATTCTTTAACCGATTTAATATAAAAACAGATTTCCCAAGACAACATCCAAACACCTGGCCTCAAAATAATGACTTGCAAGAAGGATTGAAAATTGTCAAAACATTAAAGGTAGTTAATGATATGGCTGAGCGTGGTGTTAAATTAATAACCGACTTTAACAACCTTCTGACTAAAGATGAAGGCGAAAAGCAATATGTCCTGCAAGTTGTAAGCAAATGCCGAGCATTATATCCTGACGTTTCAAAAACTAATTTAACAAAAGCTCTAGAATAGAGTAGATAACTATGTAAAATCAACTCATGTAGTTACTACGTCTGTATCTTTTCTGTGTCTGTTTTGTATGTATTATATACCTAATTTTTATATTGTCATTAGATTTATCAATATTACTTGTTTTTTTATTATACTTCTACTTTAAACTCAAAAATATACCAAAAAAAGCAAAATTTATCACTTAATAACAAAATATACGAAGTATGCTCCTAGTGGTACCAGGTCATGTTTTTGGGGCTAAAGGCTGTTGTAACTCGGTTTGACTTCAAATAACAACAATTATGTATAGATTACAAATTTTGAAGAACAACATTAGCTTTCTTTTGAGATATTAAGCGTATTTTTATTATTTACCGTTCTGGAGTTATGGCTCCATATGTCAGCTTTTTGGCCAAAAATTTGGATTTTTTCAAACTTTGAGCGACGAGCGGCACGGTCTAACGTCGTTTAATCGAGCTCAAATTTTGGCTAACTCAATATCTGGAAAGGGGAATCGTTTTGTGGGGTCCAGACGAACAAAATTCCGACATTTTTTTCCACCTCCTATGAGTTGCGGTCACCCTAATGTGGACACGCGCGGTTGATTTAAGTGTCATTTTAAGTATTTTTATTTGATTGCGTTAAAATTTTAATATATTAAATTACAAAGATAAAACTATAAATTATGTAAATTTCATTAAAATCGGACAAACATTTTTTGCTTAACTTTTTTGATTGGTACCTACCGATAATTTCGAGAGTGGGGATGTTTATAGGGGAGGGTTCGAGGACTCTGGTTATTTATCCTATATGGAACATCCTAGTTTACATTACGGCATCTATTATAGATAGTATAGATATATGTATATGGTTAAATAGTAAATTCCATTTTAAAAGACATTTATATGGATTTATCTGGATTCTTTGCTATACATATGTCCTTCCGGATAGGTTTCCTGGAATAGGAATAGGTTAAATATGATATGCCATATTAAAATGTACTACTGAAAGACATTTTTATGGTTTTATCTGGTTTCTGTGCTATATCGTCACCCTAATATAACAAGGTTGTATGTTAGAAAAAACGAAAAATTTAAGTCTATGTTTCTACAGGATTATACGTGGCCTACGCTTCACATACCACTTAAAAATAATTCTATAGAATGTATATTATATGTATACATATATATATATAGAGTTATTTTCAAGTTGTTTGTCAATGCCCAGATAGCACAAAGAAGTACTAAAAACGTCCTGAGTATATCTTGTATCAGACATTAGTAAGTTCCGAGTACGTCCGAATCAGGTCCTGAACCTTCCCCAGGACGTTCCAGGGACATCCGATGTTACCAAATCGTCGGTCCCCAGAACGTCCTAAGTAAGACATCCTCTGGCCATCCTGAAATGCTTTATTGGGGGCTAATGGACAAGCTTTACAGAATTGAAGAGTGGTATTCCCAAAGGCCCAGACAGCAATATGACGCCTTAATTAAGTCTTATTTTATTAATTTGTTAAATGGATTTTATTCCCAGATAGCACAAGAGGTACCCAGGACGTCCATTTTGGGTCCCACATAGGTCCGAACGTCCTAGACCTATATCGGAAGTTTTGGGTACGTCCAGTCTCTTACTTATTTGGGAAAATTATAGCGGATATACTGGGTACGTCCCAAGGACGTAATTGAAGCATTGTGTTTCCAAAGGGTCTAAGTGCCAAGTTGGTTAAATAATATATTATCATTTATTTAATTAAACTGTAGTTATATGATATCTTACAGTATTATCTTTTCTTACTTCTTACTGAATCATATTATTAACTTTTTAAGACGTCAACTTGGAGACGTCACATTTATGACATTTTATTGCGATTCTTTCTTCTCACCGCTGTAACTGCTTGTGTTTGATATAAGAAGCGGCGAAGTAGAATTTAGAGCGTGCTTCATACCAAACGGTCTTAGACCTAGGTAAACGGCTACTCGATACTGACGAGCTCCAAAAGAGGGAAACAGGCCGTCTATCGGTGCCGGTGAAGAGCACGCTTAAATTTAAACAAAAGTGAGACGAAGTAATCGCAATTCCTAAAATAAGCGAATACGAGCAAATTATTAAAATGATTTTAATAAAATCCATTTAACAAATTAATAAAATACGTCATATTGCTGTCTGGGCCTTTGGGAATACCACTCTTCAATTCTGTAAAGCTTGTCCTTTAGTCCCCAATAAAGCATTTCAGGATGGCCAGAGGATGTCCTACTTAGGACGTTCTGGGGACCGACGATTTGGTAACATCGGATGTCCCTGGAACGTCCTGGGGAAGGTTCAGGACCTGATTCGGACGTACTCGGAACTTACTAATGTCTGATACAAGATATACTCAGGACGTTTTTAGTACTTCTTTGTGCTATCTGGGTTAAAATCATTTTAATAATTTGCTCGTATTCGCTTATTTTAGGAATTGCGATTACTTTGTCTCACTTTTGTTTAAATTTAAGCGTGCTCTTCACCGGCACCGATAGACGGCCTGTTTCCCTCTTTTGGAGCTCGTCAGTATCGGGTAGCCGTTTACCTAGGTCTAAGACCGTTTGGTATGAAGCACGCTCTAAATTTTACTTCGCCGCTTCTTATATCAAACACAAACAGTTACAGCGGTGAGAAGAAAGAATCGCATTAAAATGTCATAAATGTGACGTTTCCATTTTGACGTCTTAAAGAGTTAATAATACGTCCTTGGGACGTACCCAGTATATCCGCTATAATTTTCCCAAATAAGTAAGAAACTGGACGTACCCAAAACTTCCGATATAGGTCTAGGACGTTCGGACCTATGTGGGACCCGAAATGGACGTCCTGGGTACCTCTTGTGCTATCTGGGGTGGATTACATAAAACATTGTAGAAGCATAAACTCAATTTTTTTATGTCGACAGGAAAGATATTTCCTGATAGGTTTCCTTATATGGTTAAATATGTGAATCCATATAGTAATCGTTTTCTATATGGTCTACATGTACAAACTTCTATCTGGTTTAATAGTGCAATGCCTGTTTCAAATAATACATACAGGTATTGAACCAGATAGAAACCAGATAAAGCCAGATATTTTTTTATATATATCTATATGCCATTTTTAATAGGGAAGGTACACAATTCCCCAACTATGTTACTGAACGTAACTGTCTTAACGTCAAGGTCTTCTTCGCCACCACCAATAAACAATCTAAACAACGTGTTATCATATACACTTTTCCGTTTTCCATTTCGCTAATCAATGTATCAATTATGTAAGTATTAATACTGAAATTTTCTCTGGCAATCAAGCCTATAGTATACTTCTTCTTCTCGGGTTTCATCTGATTGAAGTTTTCGGTTTTTTTCCTTTTAGTTTCATTTTCATAATTTGCACTATCGCTTCATTTTTATAAATGTGGAGCAAACATGCAAAAACCAATAAATCAATTTTTACATTTTACGAGTATACCCAGTAAACATTTGTGATTGCGTATTGAAATCACTCCGAAATCTCGTCTTGACATCGTGATATCACTGACGCATTCATATGTTTCCACAATGCACAATCAATGGGATATCAAGTCGTGACATTCAAGCGCAATACGCACTCAATGGGATATCACTCCGTGACATTGCTAGCGCGCATGCGCGAGCGAAAGTGCAGGGGAATATTTAAAACATGTTGGAGCTCTGATAAACGAAAAAAGCGTCGTCGCTATCGTTAATTGCGATGCAACGTCTTTTAAAACACGTTGCATCGCTAGTAACAATAGCGACGACGTATATCACAGCTTCAACAAACTTGCGGCCTTGGGTGAAATAAAATTATGGGCTAAAATATTAACAGTCAACATTTATTTAAATAAAATAATAATAAGACAAGTTTTGCACACTACCTTTTTACAGGGTGCATCAAGTATCCTATAAGTATAATACCTACATGTATTCAGGGTGTCGCAGATTTTAATTGGGAAAAATTAGTGATCTATAGAAATCGAAAATATCAGAAGAAAAGTATTTATGTTTTAAAGCTTCGTTTTCGAGAGGCAGGGCCCGGTGGTAAAGTTATTAAAAAAAATATTTATTTTTTGGGCGAATTTGATAAAACCTTTTAGGTTTTTAGTAGTAGGCAAAGGGCTTAATTTAATGTAAATTAAATTTAGTTAATCCAGAGGCGGCGCTGAAACATCCCAAATAGTTATTTAAAATAAAATTTTTGATTATGATATCATATATTATATTAGATTATAGTATATACTGCTTTTTTTTAAGTTTATTATTATTTATAGATTAAAAATAAAACGGAAACGAATTTAATTTTTTTCTTCGATTGCAAAATCGCAAACAAATATTTTTGGGGAAATAATTGTTTAAAAGCATTAACCTATAACGTGTATAACAATAATAACATATAATAACATAATAGGTAACGTTTTATGACCAAATTAAAGTAATGTCATTTAAATGAAAAGTTTCGTCCCTGCGGGGTCACGTCATGACATAAAAAGATCACGCGCGTGTCACTGCTGACATAAAACGACAAACTTAATCACTGTGCCAGCAATTGGATATCAAGTTGTGACATGTCACGTCTTGACTTTTTCGTGATATCACAAATGTTTACTGGGTAGTACCTAAGTATACTAATTTTGGTAAACTCTTTGACTTGGCACAGCATTTTGGTACTCCATATTAGGACGCGTTCGGCAAATAGTAAACAATGAAATAATTTTGTTTAGATAAAAACCTATATGGAGAAAATTCATATTAAAAATCCTACTATTAGTCTTTACATAACAAATATCCAGGAGCTGTATTTGAAAAAAAAATCGTTATAATAGCTAAAACTTATATCACCACTAAAACGTATAAATAAAAATGACAGAACAGCTGATCGGTACATGGCTTTAATATTAAGTATACAGTGCTTGCAAATCCAAGTCCGACCGCACTGGAAAGGACGGCTGTTCAATACCCGCGTGAAAAGAATAAGGATAGAACGCCAAATAGAATTTGATTGGCCAGAGCCCCGGATGCGTCCAGATTTGTACCGCATCGCGCAACCGTACCACGTCGCGAGCCTCGTTGCGAACCACGACGCGAATTTCATCCCGCAACCACGTACGCCGCCTCGAACAACATACCGTACCTCGGGTTGCAACCATTGCCGCGTTCCAATTTTTAGTCAGATTTTAAAATGGATATCGCTGCAGCAGCGAACATTTATATTCATTTCGCTTTATCAACTAAAAAGCGAAAACAAAAAAGGCGGTGGTGGCAAACAGAAATATTTAGAAATAGACCGAAATATGGTGCGAACAATTTGCTTGCAGATTTAAAGATGCAAAGAATTAGTGATCAATATAAAAATTTCACTCAAATGTCAACAATAGATTTTGAATATCTTCTTAATGCAATTGGGCCCAAAATAGGAAAGCAAGATACCAAGTTTCGAAAAGCAATCTCAGTGCAAGAAAGACTAGCTGTAACATTCATTTTGCCTATATAAACTAATTAAAAGTAGAATATTTTCTTCGGTCCACTCCATTTCATACACAAAATAAAACTAAACAAACAAAATTGCCCTTCTGCCCGTCCAGACTTGTTCAATATCGTCGCATACCAATCCTTTGATGTTTCGTCAGTTTACCGACAAGTCGTGGATCGCGACGTACCTCGAGCTGCAACGCTTATTAGGTTCGCGACGGCGTTCGTTTCGACGTCCAGATTGCGCGCGACGTGGTTCGCAACGTGGTACGGTTGCGCGACGTGGTACAAATCTGGACGCGGCTTTAACCCTCGTACAGACCTGAACATTGAGCCGAACAACAAGCAGAACAACGAACCGAACGGCAAACAGAACGGCAAATGGCCTTTTTTGATTTCGACGATCCGAACAACAAACGGAACGTTCGTGCTGTTCCCATAATTGCTCGTAGTAAATCTCAGTTAAAGTTTTACTAAAGATGGAAAAAAGTGTAGCAGCAGCAGCTTATATATATATATATATTCATTATTCATTATTAAATCAAAAGAAAAAATGGTGTGGGTGTTTTGGTTTCCACAACAACTCTTTTTTTTTTGATAAATATCAATTAGATCCAGAGATTTTTCTTCTGTCCACTCCATTTACTTGTGTTGAATTTTAATTATATTAAAATAAACAAACTTACTTAAAGGAGGAGACAAATAAACACTTAAATGAGAACAATTCACTGGTCTGTTCGCCGTTTTGTTTTGACCCGTCCAAACCTCCGAACGCATTCGCGAGCATTTCCTTTGATGTCGAAGGAAAAACCGACAAGTGATGGGAACGGGACGAACCGTTCGCCGAACGGTCAGGATTCGCGAACATGTTCTCAAACGCGTTCGCAGCCCCGTCCAAATTAGTGTTCTGTTTGCCGTTCGGTTCGTTATTCGGCTTGTTGTTCGGCTCAATGCTCAAGTCTGTACGAGGCTTAAGCGAGGTCAACTCTGGCAGCCAGTCTGGCTGCATTTAGACTAAATGATTTAGTGTCAAGCAAACTGCGTTAGAGTGTAGATGCACATTTTAATTTTCTTTTTAAATATTTTATACCCGAATCCTAAAAATAAAATTTTTTGATTTTTTTCCTTGAGAACTAGGGCAACAACAAAAATAGTGTTCTTAATTAAAAAGATTTCTCAAATAAAAATAATACTAAATAAAAATAACTATAAATAAAAATAAAACTCTAAAAATAAATAATAAAAATAAATAAACTCAAAAATTAAATTAAATGTTCAAACAAGCCCCCATAGGCAGCCAAACAATAGCCTAACCTATTATAAAAATTCCCACGCACATTAGCTATGACTTCTGGACTAATATTGTTTCTCTGTTTGGTCTGGCCTCGAACATTCCCGCAAATAATCTTTGAATTTCTCGTTCAGAATTAGCAGCAAAATGCCAGATTAAAATCTGAACTTTTTGTTTCAACGTGTACATTTTTTAATTAAATAATCTTTTTTACTAAAATTACTACCTCTTGCTGGCACCACTGCAGTTCTCGTTCTGATATCCTCGTGTCAAGCACAGTGTTGCCAACATGAGATGAAGTAGTTCTACCAAAAGCCTAAATAAAATCCACCAGAAACCACCAGAAATTAGATAGTGGCAAAAAATAGGGAAAAGCGGTGGGGGGGGGTTATAAATTTTGATAAAATATAATAGCACAATTTATTTAAAAAAGAAACAACACAAAATAAAATAAATATAACTTCTATAAATAATAATAAATATTACTATATATTTAAAAATAATCAGATTAAGTCAAAAGCACCTATGTTTAAACTTTATAGGGACTCTAAAAATCTAGTGACTTTAGTTTTTGTAATTAATATTCTTACACTTTTGACAATTAAATTTAAAAAAATCGTTATATTGAAAAACAACTAATTTATACTAAATCTACTAGAAAATTCACCATGGTGTATTTTTTTATTTTTTCCCACCAGACGGCTATGTTTATCCACCAGATCTAGTAGAAAATCTACTGAGTTGGCAACACTGGTCAAGCACGCTGCGAGGTGCGCGATGGGTATGCGTTGTCGTAGCCTGCCGGCTCTGGCCAATCAAATTCTATTTGGCGTTCTATCCTTGTTCTTTTCACGCGGGTATTGAACAGCCGTCCTTTCCAGTGCGGTCGGACTTGGATTTGCAAGCACTGTACACGGAGAGAAAAATTTTGCCAAAATAACTATCCAAAATATTGTTAAATGACGTATCGTGAATTTAGTCAACTGTTTTATTAAACTGAGAATCTGTATAGCTAATTTAGCCATACAAATCCTTAGTTTAATAGCTGGCCATACACAGACGTTATTGCGCGCGGTTTATCGTCTTATCTGCAAAAACATATGGAAAATCATGTACGTGAGTGAGTATTGCCGCGCGAAATGATAGAACGGGAAAGGATTTCAGACGTGCATTTCAGTGTCCACACGCCACATTCCGCGTCACGGTTTACCTTTGCTTGGCAAAATTTCACGTTGAAAATTTGTACATGATCACATGCATTTCAAACGACTCGATAAATGACACTTTTTGCCCCCTCACATACGATTTTTCTTTGAAACTAATATACCACGGGCAATCACTTGCTAAATCATTTGAATACTTTACAAGTGTATGGAACATAACGCTTTTTTTGCCATGCCGTTCTTTCGTGCATACTAACCGCTACATCCCAACACGCCACGATAAACCGCGCGAAATAACGCCTGTGTATGGCCAGCTAATATAACAGTTGACTAAATTCACGATACGTCATTTAACAATACTTTGGATAGTTATTTTAGCAAAATTTTTCTCTCCGTGTAAATCCATACAAGCCTAGTATTTGTACTTTGTCCAATAAAACATATAAATGTATCTAGCTTGGATGCAAAGATACATGCCTACCCCATATTAGGATTCCTAATATGGGAATATACCCCATAATAAATGTCAAATTCTTTTCTTATGATATGTATGTACTCCGATAAAGATCCATACAATAGGGATACGGTTGATAAAATGTAATTTTAACTTAAGTCAAACATGCTGTTTTCATTTTTAAATTAGTAGTGTCCCTTTAATATTTAAAAAAAAAAATTGCCGCCCTGGGCTATAGCCCTCATATCCGCCTCCGGTGCCAGCTTAACATATCTGTTAAAGACACGCGGTTAAGGATTTTTTCCGAAATTGGGAATCTCTTAATTCTAAATAAGTTTTAAACTTATATTATATACTACTTTATACAGTATACATTTATTACTTATGATGGAATGACTTTCTCATAGAAAAGCACAAATTTGCTCGAATTTTTAATCCCCCCTGGCTAGGTGCATTGTTATATTATAACAGCTAAGTATCATTATCTGCAGTAATAATTTCGTGAACATTTTCTTTAAATTTCGTCGTTTTTAAGCAATCGGTGTGCAATAAAACTCACTATGGTTGATCGCTCATTTTTATTTTTTCCCACATTTTATAATATGTTTGGTTTTGAGAATCCGTTCTTCTTTAAGAAAATTCCTTTGTTTAGGATTCGTACCGACTGCAATTATATTTGCTTAAAATATATGAAAATATCAAGCCCGCACGCAATACCCCGTTTTTAAATGTTTTTCCCTTAACGACACCATGTTTTTAAGCCCTATCCAATAGAAAAATATGGTCTTATAAAAATGGAACAAGGTCTACAATTAAAAACAAATAAATGCCAAAGTTCAAGCAAAAACAGTGAGAATAGTACATTCTGTAACAAGTTTGGAATACAGCATATTCCGCTCGAGGAAAAATTTGACACACGAGCCGAAGGCGAGTGTGACGGTTTTACGAGAGTGGAATATGCTATTCCAAACGTGTTTCAGACATTATTTTCTCTACGACTACGTAAGAATAGTAACGCTTATATAATTTTAAACAGATAAAAGAAACCAAGCAGTTTTTGACATTTAAGTTTTTTGTATTGTCAAACCATTTTGTGCCGTCACAATTTTATAATGTAAATTATAATAAAATTAAACAAATGGTATGCCTAAATCTTTATTATAATTAAAAATAGTTATTTACACTAACTAATAAAAAATATAACATTGTAACAAATACAAAACTAATTTTACAAGTAATCTATGTCAACATCTATTCTTTTTCTACATTTTAAAGGTCTTTTTTTAAACTTTTTGAATCTGTCAAAACTTCAAAGCCGGTATAGTAGGTAACTGGTTTATCATTTTAATATCAAATTTATTATAATTTTGATTTGTATATTTGAAAAACAGTAAATATAACTAATTTTTTGTGCCTAAACCTTAATTATACAACTGATATTATTTTTTAATTAATAAATAATACAGTAATATTTAAATATTTTTAAATTTTTTACGTTTAGTAAACAGCCAGAAGAAGTCGTTAGTTGTGACCATTCTTAAACAAGAGTAGGAATATTCTCGCACAGTATTGCAGAAAAACATCCTTTCTATGATCAAAAATTACACTAGAATGTTACTATTCTTAAGTAGTCGTAGAGAAACTTATTTATGTTAAATGTATTTTAAGAACAACAATTTATTGTAACTCTTATTCTAACCATAAAAACACTTAATTATAATTGTCTATAGACCATTCGTTTATTACAATTATGTAATTTCTTATGAATATTATTTTATTATTAGATTTTATTGTTATTTTTATTTGTTTTTACGGTTTATTTATAGGTACGGTATTTATTTTAATT
This sequence comes from Brassicogethes aeneus, assembly GCA_921294245.1. Taxonomy (NCBI): domain Eukaryota; kingdom Metazoa; phylum Arthropoda; class Insecta; order Coleoptera; family Nitidulidae; genus Brassicogethes; species Brassicogethes aeneus. The sequence goes on along the minus strand of OV121132.1, from coordinate 50,061,936 downwards.
TGCAATTAACCATTTAAAGGTCGTACAAATGGATTATGAGTAAAATTGATAAATATGTATAATTATTTTGCATTTCCTTTTATTTAATAATGTAGCTAAGTAAAGGTTAACAAACTTTGAATAAAATAACATTACTTTAATATTAATATAATATTAAATTAATTATTATTATACTATTATAGTATTCTAATGTGCTCTTTTTTAATTGGTTATCTCTTGGTCTTAATGACCCATTTTAGTTAATTAGGTCAAATGTTACACATCCGCTTAATTTCCCTAGGTAAATATTTATTTTGTGTGTTTTTTTAATAATTACTTCTAATTAATTTGTTTAAGTGTAGGCGTGACCGGTTTGTTTTGGATAGTGAAATCTACATAATTAATTATTTTTGTAAGGTATCTAAATCAAGAATTGTCTACAAAATAATGTTTTTAAGATCTCAACACCCTCTTAAGACTCAAATATTCATATATAAAAGCGGTATAATAAAAAGATTTTATATTTCAAATTTTCTTAAAATTGATAAACGCATTTTAATGAAAAATAAAAGTAAAAAACCTCTCTGTATTTTGGAAACAAGGCAATATCGGAAAAGTTTTAGCTTCGCTGATGACGTTATTATATTTTATTATTACACCCTGTACATTTAACTGGTTTGCTAAATAGGGCCAGATATACCTAAATATATAAGTAAATAAACTAAGATGGTTATTTGTTTTTAAATACAATAGTTTTATAAAACATTTTGTTTAAAAATACAAATTGTTTTCAGATATCATTTTTTAAAGCATACTTATTTAGTTAATGCATAAATGATGCGAAAATTTGTAAACTGTTTTACTTATTAAATACAGATAAGAACAAAGGCTTCAATTTCAGTCATGTTCCTAAGCTGTTGTTGAATCATTAGTTTATATTAAATTTTAAAAACTATCCATATCTACATATAATAATCTTAAAACATGGTCGTGGGTTAACCTGTTGTATTTTATTTATGTGTATGAATTCTTAATTAACCAAATACCTATCTATACCTACTTAATATTACCTATTTTCATTTTCACTGGTTTAACATGTAAATTAAAGAATGAAAATAATCATCAGTTTGTTAATAGAATAAGGACAATAGCGTATACGCTAAAAAAATAAAAAAAATTTAATTTTTACTTAATTCTATCTTATGTAACTAATTTTGTGATATACTGCATATTGTAAAAAAAATTAAAAAAATTTATATCCTTTATGTAGACTTTGCCTGTTGGATTAATAAAATATTATTATTATTATAAAATCAGAGCTGTGCGGTACTTAAGTATAGTCACCGTTGCGTCATCAATTTCAAATGTCAAAAACCGGTTTTCGACATACGTCCGGCGTACATCCCACATACGTGCAAAGAAAACAGCAGTAACAGTAATGTCTGTGCTTGGTTCAAAAATTGATCACGCAACGGAAAACATTCGCCGCGGCGACTATATTATATATTAAGTACATTTTTACAATTTATGCAGTTTTAATTAAAATTACAGATTTTATAGTGCTGTTGTGTAAACTGTAGGAAATGATATCCCGCAACGCGCTACTGGCGCTTCTCACTTTTATCGTGGCATGAAATAGCCCATAAAAAATATTAAATTTGCACAAATTAATTGAAAGTTTTCTATTTTCTAAATAACGAAGCACGACCATTCCACATATTTTTCTATTGGACTTTTAAATAATAGTTAAAGGACTAATATTTTAAAATTATTCGGCATTAATATTATGAGTAAATATATTTACAATATATTACAAAAAATAGATTTCAAATAGGCGATAAAGCGCTGGACACTTTTGAAAATAGAATACAAAGGGTGGTTGAAGCTTAGGTTATAGCTCAAAAATTTATTTGTATTTAAATGTACGTCCTTTATGATAAAGCCTTTATCACATGGTCACATGGTCTTAGTGCAACATGTTCGGGAAACCCTATAAAGAGTGCACCACTAGTGGTACGTGTTTACTTATATGGGTATTTTTTCATTTGAAAAGCCCATTAAAATAAAATTTAAAAATTGAAAAATAAAGCCAGCGATTCTCAAAATATAAAAAAAAATAAAATCCTTCAAATTAAAAAATCGTTATACATGTAAGTTTACATATACATTAATCTACATTTTTATACAATTTCTTATTATGTTTAGGGCAGTGTTGCCAGAAATGCAGAATTTTCTTCAATATGCAGAATTTTAGCCTACATCGAGAGCTAATGAAGAAAAGAAGAATATTTTACAAAAACCACTACAATATGAAGAATTTTTTAAATTCACATGTTTTTTTTTTCATTTTGAAATGTTTTTAAATTTTCTAGATTATTTAATTCTTTAACTCGATTTTAACACTGTAATATGATTTAAAATTTAAATGTAATTATTTTATTCATTTCGTATGCATTGTGACATCTCTCAGTAAAATGGTATAAGACTCGAATTGCATCACTGGTGCTACACTGGGGAAGCCCTAAATTTTAATAGATATGATTGGTATAAAATAGGTATATTTATTTTATTTATAATTTATAAATCATAACTCCATAAAATATAATATACCTACTATATTATAAATTATAAAATACCTAGTAGGTATATTATATTTTAAGGATTTGCATGCATGCACATGTGCATTGTGTATTAGAGATTTATTTAAAAATGAGTTCAATTGAAGAAGATTCTCAAGGGTAAATATTATTAATTAAATGAGTGCCTTTGTCACAGCAAATAATAATTAAGTATTTTGTATCTTATTTTAAGATTTTACAAAATCCTCGAACAGGGTGGCTCTGTGAAGTGCCAAGTGAAGAGACAAAATTTGAATGTCGATGGTGTAATGCAATACTTTATAAGGGTTTTTTCAATAATGAATGATGTGAAAACACAAAAACGAAACAGACTTCAAGAAAATACATTGAATTCATAGATTAATTTCCTTTGCGTACCGATTTTAAAGATACAGGTACAAATTCTGCAAAAATGTCTGTCACCAAAAAACATTTAGATTTAATGAAATTAAATAATTTATTTAATTCCTATATCATGGTGTATAGTTTTTTGTTCTGCCTATAAAATTAATTCATTTTCTTTAATTTGTAATACTTTATCTCCTGTTTACCATAAAAGATATTTGACTTTTAAAAATATTTTTTTTATTATTATTAAGTATCTAATCCAGTCAGAAGGTTTTTTATCTAATGACGTTTTACATCTCTGCAGAAATATGAAGAATTTTTAAGGTTAAATTGAAGAAAATTGGTATAAAGAATCTGGCAACACTGGTTTAGGGTTACCATCACCATATTTTGTTTTATAATGGCCGCCATAACTTATGTAGTTTGATACATCGTTGGATTCCTTAATTTTTTTTTGTATCTAACCATGTAAAATTCCAACATTGCGGCCATAGGAAAAACAAAAGATGGTGCTGGTATCTCAAAATCCAGTAGACGAAAAAAAATCACAAATTGGATGAAAATGTAGATAATGGTCAAAATCACCAAGGTGGAAAATTAGCTTTGCCAGCAAATAAATGCCTAAATTCAGTATTTCTTTAACAAATCAACTTTTGTAAATACTTAACTGCAACACATGTGTTTACGTTAACTATACCTAATATAATATAGTTTAAAAGTAAAACATATTCATTATTATTTAAGTTATTAAGTACAAAAAAACATTTCGAGAACGCGTCCTAAGTAGCAATCTTTAGAAACTAACACATGGAATAATCATAAAATAAAATAAATTTAACGGTTTTTCTTACTTATTGGCCTTCAATTTTATCTAATATCAAGTAATTATTAAAGAAGAAGAAGAAAAAAAAAGAATTCAAAGAAAATCAAGTCAAAATATTATGTCCAACAATGTAAGCATCATTTGAGTAAACGCAGTTTTGATGGTCCAAAAAAATTATGCTATGAACGTAGCCCTAATATATGGCACAGTTGTAGTGAAAGATGTAAACAACGTGGTTGTCAAGTGAATTTTTCGCCAAAATAATTAAAAATAAGTGGGAAGTACCATTCGATCCTATAATTAAAGAGCTTACATAAATAGATCATCATACCGGAAATGCGTTTATTAACTCGTAATATTTTTATTAATTGATTCAAATGATTCTTTACCAAAACGTGACATTTTACATAACTGTGACATTAAAATAAAAACTAATGTTATTTTTATTTATTGCCATGGATAGGTGGATACAATGGAATTATCGATTCCTAGTAGAAAATTATCGCTGTAATCAAGCGATAATTGTCTTGTATACAATTATGCTATGAACGTAGCCCTAATATATGGCACAGTTGTAGTGAAAGATGTAAACAACGTGGTTGTCAAGTGAATTTTTCGCCAAAATAATTAAAAATAAGTGGGAAGTACCATTCGATCCTATAATTAAAGAGCTTACATAAATAGATCATCATACCGGAAATGCGTTTATTAACTCGTAATATTTTTATTAATTGATTCAAATGATTCTTTACCAAAACGTGACATTTTACATAACTGTGACATTAAAATAAAAACTAATGTTATTTTTATTTATTGCCATGGATAGGTGGATACAATGGAATTATCGATTCCTAGTAGAAAATTATCGCTGTAATCAAGCGATAATTGTCTTGTATACATAGGCATATATAAGAGGGTAATTATCAAAGTAATATCTGGGAACCGCTGATTTTTTTCTAATTTTTAAATGCCATTTTAATAAACTTGTAATAACGCAACTTTTGTCTATTTAAATTTAAAAAAATACCCATGCATAGAAGGATACTTGGTGCACCCTGTATACACTAAGTTATCGTTGTTGTTTCTAGAGTAGTCTAGTAGTTTCTAGAAAGAATACACTGGAAAAATTACAATATATTGTATACCAACTAAAATATTTTTAAATTGGCCTGTTTTATGAATTTTAGCCGTAGCTTCGCGTACGTACCTAATTTTTCCAGTGTATTCTTTCTAGAAACTGCTAGACTACTCTAGAAACAACAACGATAACTTAGTGTATACAGGGTGCACCAAGTATCCTTCTATGCATGGGTATTTTTTTTTATTTAAAGAGCTTCAAGGTCAGTTAAAATAGACAAAAGTTGCGTTATTACAAGTTTATTAAAATGGCATTTAAAAATTAGAAAAAAACTATTGTCTGTGGTTTATTACAGTTGAGTAAGGTCACCTCAAATGGACCCCCCATTTCCCACTTGATCGTGAAGTTCAAATTAATTTATTTCAATATAAAGCATTCACTATTAATAATATAACTCTAAAGCAGTTTTTTTAAATTTTCATTTTAACAACAATTTTTTTACAATGAAAATTTTGGAGACTTTTATTTAAAAAATGTATTTCAGAAAAACCGTTTGAGATATTTTAATTAAATTATTATGATTTATTGTCTATTTTGAAAAATAATTCAAAATTTGAAATTATTTATTTATTATCATATTTTTTTTAACTCAACTTAAAAAAAAACAAATGAAAATTTTAATGTCTTCTCCCTCTAATTATGAATTTGTTTTTATCAATTACATGGATTGTACACTTTAGTTAAGTATTCTGCAAGAAAATTTCACTGCCCGCATTAGTTTACCGCTCCAATCAGTATTGACAGAAAATAAACGTATTACAATAAAAAACAATTTCATTTAACAAAATTAATTTTACTATTGTAATAATTATAAAAAATAGATATAATATTTGTTTTTATTTATAAATAAAGACTGTAAAAATGAACAAATAAATAAATGAAACCTAAATTTCCCAGCAGCATGTTACTTTTTTATTGTTTTAATTGTTATTTTTGTATCTTTAGAAAAAAGCTTACAATGAAGTGATAAGATTTTTCACTATTTTTAGTTTTGAAAAAGAACGCCTTGGGCCCCCTGACCGTCTGGCCCCCCCGCGGTGCGGGGTCTGCGGGGATGCTTACTACGCCACTATGTTTCTTATTGTAAAAGCCAGTTTATTTTCTGTCGATACTGATTGGAGCGGAGCTCCGCGGAGGCCCAGTCTACGGAGCGCGGCAGCTATTATAGCGCCGTTATACCGACAGCACTCGCGCTCGGGGATAAATAAATTAATATTGTTTAAACTAATTGCGGGCAGTGAAATTTTTTTGCAAAATATTTAACTAAAGTTACAAAGTACAATGCATGTAACTAACAAAAAACAAATTCATAATTTGAGGGAGAAGTCATAAAAATTTTCATTTGTTTATTTAAAAGTTAATTAAAAATATAATAATTAATAATATTTTTCAAAATGTAAATATTGAAAAATAAATCCTGAAAATGTCATTAAAATATCTTAGGTTTTCTGAAATTTATTTTTTAATTAACAGTCTTCAAAATTTTCATTGTAAAAAAATTTTTGTTAACATGAAAATTTAAAAAAAAACTGTTTCAGGGATTCATTATTGATAGTGACGGCTTTATATTAAAATATATTAATTTGAATTCAACGATCAAGTGGGAAATAGGGGGTCCACTTGAGGTGATCTTACTCAGTTATTACAGGTTTATTCGACATGAAAATAATTTTAATTATGTTGTAACAATTTTTAATTCATAGTCTCAACGTTTACATCCAAATAACTAATTCTATTATATACCGGGTGTGTCTGAGAATAGGCGCACCCCTGTAACTTTTTATTTATTAAGATAGACACATTAAATTTAGCACGGTTAATTAGGATATAAAATGCCACTTATAAGAGTACAAAATAAATTTTTTGTATTATCGCCGGAAATGATACCAACTTTTGATTTTTTAAATGGACCTATATATTTTTACATATTTAGAATCCTGAGGAAATTCTGACAGCATCCTCAAATTGACCTTTGACGTTTCGTCATCAGAAAATATATCAACATAAAGATCAATCTAGAGTGCTTTGAACTATCTTATTTTCTTCTAATGGATTCGCCCAATGCCTGAAAAATGGAACTTGCCTTAAATAGTTGTTATTCAGCTATTCCCAGCAGTCTAAACTTGTCAAAATTCGTTTTTCTCAAATAGTTCAAAGCACTCTAGATTGATCTTTACGATGATGCATTTTCTGATGACGAATCGTCGTAAGGTCAATTTGAGGATGCTATCCGACTCAGAATTTTCTCAGGATTCTAAATATGTAAAAATATATAGGGCGTTCCATTTAAAAGTCGAAAGTTATCATTTCCGACGAAACAGGAAGTTCAAAAAATTCATTTTGTACTCTTATAAGTGGCATTTTATATCCTAATTAACAATGCTAAATTTCATGTGTCTATCTTCATAAATAAAAAGGTTACAAGGGTGCGCCTATTCTCAGATACATACTTGATATACATTGTATACATGATATACATACATATATACATGATATACATTGTATACTTGATATACATTGTATACATGATATACATTGTATATATACATATATATATATATACTTGATAAAGCTCCATGTCACTAATTTACAAATGTATAAAAACAAAACATTGTTTTTAAAGTTTTACGTCTTTATTTTGCTTTTGACAATTGTTTCGTTAACACATTAGCTTTTTTTAAATGATTTTAAACTTAATTTAATAACACAACAATATTATTTTACTTAAATACTATACTTGGCACCGATTCAATTAATAATAAACAATTAAATTTAATAATTAGGTCCATTTTAAATATTTTTTTAATAAATCAATGCAGTAGACCGCAGACGCAATATCAGGTCCACGAGTTCCGTTATTTTATATTGTGAAACCGTTGAGTAAAGAGTCTTAATCAATGGTGAAACTTAAAACGAGTAATAAATACCATATGGCGAATAGTGGAACCCGATATAAAATGTTCCATAAAGAAATAAATATTAAATTTAAAGCTTTTAAAAAGAAAATTTATTATTCTCCTCCGACTACCTGTTGAAAGGTTTTGCATAAGGAAAATTACACCTTGTTACCAAGTTCTAGCATCGATAAAAAATCTTCTAATATGAGATGATTTTTAAATTAGCATTGTTTATAATTTTTTTCTACTAGCAAAGTAATACCTACTTATATGCACGCGTACGCAAAGTTGTACTTTTCCACCCGCTTACTTTGCACATGCAAATGCGTTTATACAATTATAAAAATATTAAATCATAAAGCCTTTAATAGTATTTTTAATTAAAAACAAAAAATATTGACCTACAATTCCCTGTGTCCTATTTTTCAAACGCATATTACGCTTGTAAAAAATTAGGGACTGGATTAAAGCTGAAATCCCTTGTCATTTAACCTTCAGAATCCCAAAATAATCATATAAAATATTAATATATATTAATATAATATTGTTTTATATATAAATAATATTATATAAATAATATTATATAAATAATATTATTTATATATAAAACAACGGATTATAAAAAAAACTTTTTAGAAGTAGTTAAATTGACGATAAAATGCATTTTTACAGTCCAATAATAAAGATTCTTATCTTTCTTTTGCTTGTTGCGAATATTTAATTACTTTAAATTTTACGCTTTCGTTAATAAAAATTTAGCTTATCGTTATTAAAATAACAGTTAACCTAAATATTATTTTTGTATAGTAACGAAATCACAAATTTTACAATTCATTTTTTGGTTCCAAAATTGGAAAGCAATATTATATACCGGGTGTATCAAGTTGGACAAATTAATCGATTTCTGGAGCGTTTATTGAATATACTTTTTTTTAGCCTTGTACCCATGGCTTTAACAAAATAAAACTTAAAATATCAAATATGGCCTAAAAATTGAGTTGCTTGGATAATAATTAAATAAACTGATTTGTCAGTATATAGTTCTTAATGTTACGTAATTTTTTGGATAATTTTTATTGATTTAAAACCAAGTAAAAGAACCCTTTAACACAAAGTACACTTGTTTATATGTTATTTGTATGGTGCAGTGCTTAAACCATTTAATTTTAATAGAGAATAAAGGCTTGTAAACGCAACAATGTAATTCTTCTAATACTTAAAATATCTAGTGTAATTTTAATATTAACACACAAGCCAATTTATTAAAAAAATAGCTAATGTCCACATTAAAACCATTATAAAGACAATGTAACAAAAATATATAGTGTTGTTCTGTTATATTAGATTGTTTACTAAACAGTGTTTAGTGTGTAAATCTGCCAGCTGCAGCATGTTTGTTGTTAAAACAACGAAAACTTAAATAAAGAACTTGCGTGCACCCCTGAGACGTAATGACTTTCGAGGCAAAGAAGTACAAGTGCAAGTGAATTGTTTTTGAAATGGGGAGGAAAAAACCGATCAATAGACTCATGAGCCCAGACGGAACTTTGGGGCGTGCATTAATGCGAGTGACATTGGCCTAGGGCCCGCAAAAATTATTAGTTAGTTTTTGCCTTGCTCAAATATAATATTCAATAATACAGACACTATTTTTGGAAAATATATCATGTTTAATTTAATAATAAAATACCTAACTAATTTTAAATTATTATTATTAATTAAAAATATATCGTTTTACGAACACAAATCAAATAACCATATCAACAATACTTAGCTACGTAGGTAGGATAAAAACAAACTATTTTTATAATAAATAGCATACCGTTAAATAAATTAAAATTTGTTTTATTATAACAATGTACATAGCAAAATCAGTGGTATTACCTTTAGCTATAGCTAAAGGTAATAGTAAGAGGGCAATAATAGCAATGTAAAAGAAAATAAAAATTAATAAGTCTTAAAACAAGGAGGAGTAACCCTCGGCCACATGTGCAAGGCATACGATAATGTTACGTCAAATAACAAAATCAGGGGAAACGGCACACTGTGGTCCAAACTTTGGACTCCAAAGGCGACAAAAACCCCCACAGGTCTAGTTAGGAAAATAGATGCAGAATGCAGTATAAAGGTAAAAAAATTACGTTTGTTTATTTGCAAAAATCATTAATATGTTTAGCATTATGTTTTAACTTATCGATAATTTCAATATTTTGATTGATTTTCTTTTATTTTACAAGCCCTTAATTTTTATGTGCGAACTTAAAATATTTGGGAGATTATATAAATAAACGATAGCGAATTAATTTTATTGGCTGATTTCGCTTTGTATGGGGACTGGCAGCTACTGTGCTATTTTGAACAAGCTGAAGATATGTAGTATACTACTGTGCTATTTTGAACAAGCTGAAGATATAAAGTATACTATAGTAATACGAATCTTCCTGAAGGTTTAAAAAAGCTCCGGTTAGCTACGGTCAAATATTTTGTGTTTGTGGTCAAATTAAATCATACTACACAGAAAAAAGGAAACAGAAAATTCTTTGACGCATTACTAGTATATTACCAGTGGTATTATGCCAGAAAATTGAACCTTCAACTCGCTAGAGATAATGTTTTTAGTGCGTTCCACTAACTTAAAATACTTCAAGTATTGACAGCTGTTTCCACCTATTTAAGGTCTCTTTAGTGGTGTCACACCAAAGCAAAGCACTACCTAAGCTTATATACTCTTCATGTAAGTCAACAGAGGCGAGGTTTAAGAACATCACGTGATCCACACCGCCTTTGCCGCGATCGGTACACACTATGCAACCGGGAATGCACGGCAAATTGTTTTAATCGTTTTAACTGAGTGCTTTAGGTTGAAGTATCTCTTATTTTACAAACAACATATTTAGTAAACTAAACCATACAGCGGGTTGGTTTCACTAAAGTTTTCTGGGTTAATTTAACCAATTTAAAAAAAAATAAAATAACTATCTGGTTTAGTACCGTCAGACTAATCTTTGTTTATATTAACCTTCCCACAGTTGATAAAAATTAAAAAAAAATACAAAAATAAATACTTATGGGTCAACTAAATTAATATAGTTAAATGAACTATTCCTTTTTTTCTGTGTAGGTGCACTTCTCAAATATTTTTAGATAAACACCGTTTTGGTGTTTGCTGTATATAACATTTTCAACCATAATTCATAGTGTTATATTAACACCACTTGGTGTTGGATTTTGACACCATTTTAAGATTACTCTTTACACCACAGATATTTTAAACAGTGTACTATCATCCCTGTTCGGAAATTTTTAAATTTATATTATTTGCTCAGTCTCGGCCCAGACCTACCCAAGACTGTTGTGTGGTCAAAATTTATGGAATGTTCAGTGTCCAAAATGTGTCCCGCAACCGCTGATCTGGTGCTCTGTCGCCTTTTGTCTGCCTTATGTTCACCCATCCTGGTACTGATGTAATTGGATTGTATTGATGGATTGTTCGTTTTATGTCGACTTCCTGGTATTCATTCTTCTTTCAGTTGAAAGGTTCAGTTCCCCTTCCAGATGATCTGGTTCGCTGATGTTTTGGCCCTAGGATTCGGGGTGTTTAGAACTCCTAATTTTTTAGCGGGATCATGATGTGAGTCAGCGTGTAGATACATGTATTTCCTGTATACTTTATGGCCCTTATGTGTTGTTATTTTTCCGGGAAACCAGGACGTCAAGGAAAGCAATGCAACTATTTTCTTCCTTCTCATTGGTTATACCTAATCTTATTCATGTACAATCTCACAGATTCGTTTAGACTGTGCCCTTCTTCTAATGAGATCTTCCTTACCTGAAATTTATTACAAATAAAAATATTGAGTGAAAATCAACCCTGAAGTCGATGAATTCTAGATTTTGATGCTGTTCTAGACTTTAAAAGCATTACTACATAAATTACTTACCAACATCTTACGTGAAACACGAAAATACAAATATTAATAAAATATTTATATTAATTATGTTTATATACTATATAGTATATAGTATATACTGTATATACTGTTTTTAAGGTCTTCATTCTGACAGGAAATCGAAGGTAGTAAAGGTTCTGATTTTCCTATTTTGGTTCTGGTCTGTTCTGATTTAGCTTACCTACCATATAAAATTAACTTCCAATTTTGATAAATGCATATTAATTTATTAGGTATACCTACCTACCTAATAACTAAAAATAGCTGGGCTGAAAACACAAATTTCATAATAGTTAATTTATATATACATATATGGGAAATTCCACGCCAAATCTACCACTTTTGACCCGACCCCTTTTGATTTGACTGAACTTTTTAAATTTTTTTCTACCCCACTAAAAAAGTTTCTCAGAATTTTTTAGAAAAAAATACAAAAAAGTTTTGGAAAAAAGAGATATTTTTTGAAAAATTTTTAACATGTTTTTGGTCGGGTGAAAAAAACTAAAAAATTCTAAGAAAATTTTTTAGTGGGGTGGAAAAATATAACATAATTTCAGCCAAATCAAAAGTGGCCGATTTGGCGTGGAACGACCCATATATAAAATTACTATTATGAAATTTGTGTTTTTTAACTCAATTGAGAGCAAATAATAATAACCTAACACAGGTAGTTGTACAAAAAACAGGCAAACATAGGGCAACGACTCTTTTTCTAAAAAAATTTCCTACAGGCCACCGCTGTTCTGGTTTTCCCATTTACACAGTTGGTCAATGCACGCATTTCATTGGTCGGTTGTTTTTTGTGCAGGCCGTCATGGTTCGTGTTTGTGCCTTATTGAGCCATGACGCCATGACGGCCTGCACAAAACAACAACCGACCAATGAAATGCGTGCATTAAGCGAATCCTCTCGAGTGAAACCGAACCAAAACCGAACTTTTCAAATTCAGTGCGCCATCTAGGTACTGCATTTTTTTTATCAAAAAAGTACTTGTTCTTTTAATTTTTTAAGTTCGTTCACGGTAAAAAATTCAATAAATCCGTGTAACAAATAATTACTCGAGTGTGTATTCTTAAAAAAAAATATTTCCGTCCCTAGTAAAGTTTGCATAAATAAAAAACCTATTAATATAATAAATAAATTTTATAAAAATATTGATTTTTTAAAGTTCAACTTATAAAAATCAAAGCTTAGAGGTTTCGTAAAAAAATATAAATACCTCATAAACCAACGTTGCCGAAAAACCTAAAACAATATTTAATAAGAAATAATTTATTTCAATATTAAATTTCCTTTCCTGAAAATGTGATGAAAAATATCTTTAAAATATTTTTTTAAATAATTTTTTTTGGCCAAAAGATTTTTTGGCTAAAAAAACTTCTGGTTAAAACTATTTTGATAAAAAAAAAAGTGGCCAAAAATGCTTTCACCCAAATTAAACAAAAAAATTTTTTGGTAAAAAAATTATTTGGGCAAAGAAAATTTCGGTCGGAAATTTTTATAAAAAATTCCAGAAACTTTTAGTTTTATGCAGGGCTGTAGCCAGCTCCCCCTCCGAAATTTTATGTGTAACAATTTTTTTTAGTTCTAAATGTGAAAATGAATGAAAGATATATCTATATCCGAAACAAAATCCTAACTACGGGCCTAGTTTTATGAATAAGTAATTATTTAACCCCATGGGGTAAAACGCCAGTGCATTTGCGCGTAGGTATATAGGTACTATACAGGGTGTCCGGGAAAAGGAAGTCAATCCGTTAACCATATATTCTTTGAGTTAAAACAATAAGACTTTCATAATACCATTTTTCAATTTAGAGCTTCATGTTCGATATACAGGGCGACAAAGTTTGAAATTTAAAACTGTTTTTTTTAATAATTCGAGTAATTGATAAGATATTAAGTTCAAATTCGGTACACTTCTTCAACATAAATAGTTACATTTTTTAAGACCAACAAAACGAAAAACAATTGTCAAATAATCAAAATAGGGGGGTCCAGTACTCACTGACTCCCCCTATTTTTAGTACGTGCGCCAATGACTTCCAAACGGTATTTTTTCAGGTAATCATTTATTGTTAAAAAAAATTTGTCTCTTATAAAATTTTGATAAAAAGATTTGTCTTAGAGATAATTTGTAAAGTATGGGTCAGTCCTTGTCAAATCATCCAAAGGTTCTTCCCTCACCATCTCCGATTTTGATAATTTTTGGTAAATTTGTTTACCTCACTAAAAAACTCAAAAATCCCATATATGAATCGAGTGTTCTTCGGTAAAACAATACAACTTTTACGAAATATCAATGATCGTGAAAAACCCGTTTTTTATACTTGATTTAAAAAAAATTGAATTTTTTTCTTTACATACATAAGTAATGACAAAAAAAAATAGTGAAACAGTACAAGTTATGGAATAACATTTTTTATTTTAATTGAAAAATTATTCAAACATGGCTTTTATTACTCTACATTACCTAATAGTTACGTGTAAATAGAATATTTATTATTTTTTAAGAAAATTATTAATTTTTTTGTTAGGTAAAGAAAAAATTTCGAATTAAAAAAAAATAGGTATGGGAAAAAACCTGTTTTTTTCACGATTATTGATATTTCATAAAAATTGTATTGTTTTACCGAAGAACACTCGATAAACTTCACGAAAAATATGATATTTCATGTTTTTGAGACAATATTTCGTGATAGAGTATGAAAAACTATAAAAGTCATCATTTACTATTTGAAGTTGAACTTTAACCTCAAATTGCTTTTAAAAGAGTCGACTGCAAAAAATCATATCAGATCTTTTTTGTAGATCAATTCCCTACAAGAATATGTATTGATTTCTACAACTCACTGATTCGTTAAAACGCAATAAATTTCCAAACAAAAAAAATGTATTTTTCCCGTGTTATTTAAATGGAAAATAAAAAATCGCGATGAGCCACCTCTTAATATTGATATTAAGAGCTCAAACTTTAACAGAATTTTTTTTTCGTCATCTTGGACGATTTTTTCAAGTTTTAATTTTTTTTTTGTTTAAAAGTCACTTCACGCGACCTTGAACTCTTTGGAGCTTCTATTATGGCAATGTCGACTAAACTGGCTTCACAGTTGCAATTAATTTATAATTGAAAAGTTCACCAAGCAAATAATCTTTTAAATAAAATTTAAAACCAGAAGTAAATAATGTTAAATATTAATAAAATTATTACCTATACAATGGAAAATATTTTAACCAAACCTGATGATTAATTGTTAATTAACATAATTTACACGAAATACCTATATCTTATCATAAGGTTATTTATAAAAAAATCATATCTTATCAATAGTTACATATATTCATATAATTATACTTATTTGACATTTTTTTTAAATTTCAGGCGAAGATGGACGACAAAAAGCCCCGATATGTCGGTTCCAAAGTCTCGGAAATTGCCAATAGATTCCAAACGAGAACCTCAACACCAAAGGAAGACATCATAGCACCTTTGAAATCTAAACAACAGAAACAAAATCAGAGCGCCTCGCTGGACAACGATTCTCCTGCTGTTACCGTGGTTCGAACAGAGTCCCATGTAACTAGATTTAATAATGCGAGGGCAATGTTCGAGAAACTGGGCGAAGAGAATCGCAATAGCAGGGAGAGAATAATTCCTTTACAATCTACAAAAAGTGCATCCAGTATTTTGGATTCGAGATCCAGAAGCAGCTCTGCAAACAGCGAAACAAGGGAGACCAAAAGTCATTCATCCAGATCACCTTCTCCACCTCCAAGAAAAAGTTTTGA
This sequence comes from Brassicogethes aeneus, assembly GCA_921294245.1. Classification (NCBI taxonomy): domain Eukaryota; kingdom Metazoa; phylum Arthropoda; class Insecta; order Coleoptera; family Nitidulidae; genus Brassicogethes; species Brassicogethes aeneus. The sequence continues at coordinate 50,046,394 of OV121132.1, read as the reverse complement.
TTCGGTGATTAGTAACAGTGTGCCAGTTTTAAATGATAACGAAAATATAATTAGGAAAACGAACGGTTTCAATGCAAATAACAGCATCGAAGAGTGCAAAAGTGAAAAAGTGGTTAAAACGAACGGTAATAATTTAAACCCAGATGAACGAACTAAAGTAAATGTGGTGAAGAAACCTGAAAAGCCGGAGAAACCAGAAAGAAAGTTTAACAACAGCAAAGAATTAATTGAAAAGCAGCGGAACTGGACGTCTCATTTTGCCAAGTCGCGCATGAACAGATATAACAGTGATCCAAATAATGGAGATGCAAAATTTGTAGTGAATAACGGAAACAAGGCCAGTTCCTGTGATAATAAAAGTTCTGCAGCTGCAACAAGAAGCGCTTCTTTTAACAACAAAATTCGAAGTCCGCCAACTTCCCCTACATCTCCAACTGGAAACAGCGATGCGATAAGAAGAACCAATGTTGTGCGAAAAGAAAGACCAGCTTCCGTTATCCCAACAACGTATATAAGCCCTACAAAGAAAGACATTAGCCCGATTACTTCGCCCACCAAGGAACCACCGCCTAGACAACCCCGCACAACTAGCCTAAGCAGTACGCCCTCGTACGATAGTTCTTCGAGTAAACCTAATAGATGGGAGGACAGCGTCGAGCAGGAAGATTTAACAACACCTCCACATTTTGCTCCAAAATGCTTATTTAAAAGCAACTCTAACAAGAGCCATGATGATGACTATCTAGCACCACAATCGTTTGTTGTTCAAAAATCACCACTGGAAGACCATGAGTTTAGTAGGGAAAACTTATCGGCTACTTCTGGCAGTCTTTCTTCACTTAGTCCTCCTAGTAGCCCCAGTAGAATTAAGTCGGAGCAGGAGAAGCAGGAACAAGAATGTAGCGAAAAAACAACAAACCGTCGTAAGTATTCATATTGTTAAAATTTCATAACTTGTGTGGGATAAGATATATGTATCTACCTAATGTATAATTGGACTCAGTTATGCGGGAATCGTCTAACCCATCCATACTTTGTTTTTTGAAATTAAGGTTGAAGTTTACCTAATTTTACATATAAGTAGCAGTTGTTCAAACCACATTAAATTCATGTTTTTAACTGCCTATTTTTTGGTTTTATTGGTATACATTAGGGTGTGTCATTTTTAGGCGATATTTTTTTTTTCGCTGTTATACCAGAAAATCTAATACTTTATAGAAAATAAAAAATTATGCCGCCGGGTAAAAGGTTCTAAGTGCAATAGCGGCTTAGCTCATTTAAAAATTCAATTTCCCATTGAAATAACACAGAAAATTTTTTTTGTTCGTTTTAATTAGATTTTTCGCTGTTAAAAACTTTTTTCCCTAAAAACTTTTTTATAGCTTTTGTAGGAAATTAAATTCTCTACAAAATCATCCCTTTGCTCGAAGACCGTATAACCAGTAGTTTCAGAGTTATAGCGCTGGAAATATAAACTTTTATAAAAATAGACCTCAAATTCCATTTTATTTTTCTTCGAGCAAAGGGATGATTTTGTAGAGAATTTAATTTCCTACAAAAGCTATAAAAAAGTTTTTAGGGAAAAAAGTTTTTAACAGCGAAAAATCTAATTAAAACGAACAAAAAAAATTTTCTGTGTTATTTCAATGGGAAATTGAATTTTTAAATGAGCTAAGCCGCTATTGCACTTAGAACCTTTTACCCGGCGGCATAATTTTTTATTTTCTATAAAGTATTAGATTTTCTGGTATAACAGCGAAAAAAAAAATGTCACCTAAAAATGACACACCCTAGTATACATTCTAGACAAAATATTATGTTTTATTGTGGTAATTGCAGAACCAATGTTTCGTTAAAATCACCTATTTATGTTAGGTATATCTTCAAATTATAATAAAATATGTAACTTTTGCGACATAAATAATTGTTCACTTAAAGAGTTGATTTCATGCATTTTTTTATACCTATTTCATCTAGTTTAATATTGCTTTTTTTAATATATTTACATTTTCTTACTTAAATGAATTGTAATTCTTTTCCTGTAATTGGATTATCTGTTGGGCAAATAAATACATTATTATTATTATTATTATTATTAAAAACAATTCTTTTCTAGAAAGGATGATTGGAAATGATACAGTACCATTGGTAGCTACTATACCAACAATTAATCTCATCAACACTTTTTTTGTAAGATTTTTCAAAATAGCGATTTTGTTTTTTGAATTTAATTTCAGTTTAGGAAAAAATAAAAAGTTTGCTGGAGCAAAGAATAATATGGAGCTTGATCAGAAGTTTTAATTTAACTAATTATGCTGCATGAACTATGTCTTTGTAAATTTGTGGGTTGTTCGCTTTCTGCAGAACTTAGTCCAATTAACGTCTTTTAGCCAATTATCCATGACCATTTATCGAGTTATGCAATACACTTTTCCTTGATTCTAATTTTGTATGGTTTATAAATAGATATGCGCATTTAAGATGCGGCTCTAAATGATGTAGATTACTTTTAATATTGAAGATTTTAAAGGAAGTAGGTAGAAAGTCATATGAACAGAATTATATATTTATAATTGAAAGCTGTCTCATCTATTTTAATTATATATGTGGGTATATATTCTTGCTTATAGCATTGGTACATTTAATATAATTTTTTTTGAAATAAAAAGAAACTTTAGTAAAGTTACTTTACCACTGCGTTCAGGTTTATTCGATTCAACGCTTATGATTAGCATTCATTACTTGATCTGATATAAATCTCCATAAACATTGATATGTTTTACCCAACACTTATTAACAGCCAATTGGCAATGTGGGCAGTGGCAAAAGAAAAAATATCGGACGCAAACAAAAATGAACTGTGTAGGACTGTTGGAATTTATTTATAGATCACTCTGTTTTGTAAAGGCAACTTTTAGTCTATGCTTTTCTGTTACTTTGCGCATTACTAAAATGACTACTCTCTTTCAGACTTAACCAAATACTGCTGAACGCCATGGTCTATGCTTAGTTAGTGCCTTATTTTTAATAGTCATTTTAATTATTATTTGGGTTTAGCGCAGTTTAAATGACGTTTTTGTGTACATGCGGCTTTAAATGGTGAAGCATTTTGGTAAAATGTGCCTGAGACTGCGTCTGTTGTGTATAGATTGTTCAGGTTTGTTTGTTTTCTTTCTTTATAACTCCTTTGCTAGTATTTTGTTGCTACGGCATTTCCTGCTACTGTACCTATTCTGAGACTTGTTTGTTTTTCAAATCCATGGTACATATACATATTCAATGTTTTCAAATTATTGTCTGTCTTTATGCATGTGTGTTTATATTTCCTGCAATTAAACAATTTTATTTTATTACGGTTACTGTTGATTAAAAGAAGTCAAATGAATTTCTTTTTACATTATTTGTCCAGACTGGTAATAAGATAAATACAAAATATCATTTGGTTAATTCTGAGGTCACTAGCTTAACTTTTACAATTCTTATTAAAAACATTAAGTTAAGTTAAAATGTATCATTTCCTGTTTCTGGTTATATTTCTAGAGCAAATTTGCGTTTGAGCCAGGGTAAAGTTGGAGAAGTATGCAAAATACATTAAATAAACTTAGGAAGAGGAAATTAAATTGAATTTAAAGTCAGGGTCAAAATTAATTTATTTTTAAGTTATTTGCATTCATAATGCATTTGCAAAAATGTCGCTGATTCAAAAATTTCTCAAAGCAAAAAACTAAACAAAATTTACTGATCATCCGGGGATCTAGATAAAAATGTATCATCAAAAATTACTGTTCACATGTATAATTACTGGAGAGTTCAGGTAATATGCATAATAACCTAAACTTACAAAACTAACCCTTCTCAAGGTTTTTCTTCTCCCGTTGATTAATAATAAAATTTAAAATCATAATGATAAACAATTAAACGCCAATAACCAACAGGTCAACGGCGTAAAATTGAACAAAACTCACGACTGACTATTTAGGTCTTATAAATACCTTAATCACTATAATGCGAGTCTTAAAAACTTTTAATAATTATTTTAAATTCCTTTATTTGATATCTATTAATAGCTTTTTATGTAAAAAATTGCCCTTTGATAACAAATAAAAAATATATATTTCTGTTAATTAAAAATTTTAATTACCCACAATACGTTAAAAGGTTTTGTAATCATAAAAGTTGTTTATTTTCGCTCGGTATATGTTGGTATTTATAATTGTCTTAAATCATTAATTAGATGCATTTAATTGTCGTAAACATGGTTTGCATATAACAACGTTATTGCTTAATAAAAATTAACCTATAAATGCAGACATTTGTATTTAAAATGTATTACCTACGTATTAATATAAGTAGGTATATCTTTATTATAATGAATGAAATAGTATATTGTAGACCTAGGCAGTAAAGTGACATTTCTCCAGACTAAAACATGAAATGTACAGGGAGCCTGGACACTTCTTGAAGCCTGTAAAAATTACTTTACCGCTGGGGTTTGCATATATTTTTGTTTATACCAAGGTTTATACACAAAATGACTAAATTAATGTATTTCCTACATTTGGGTCATTTACAATAGCAACGGATGTAAAATCTGTTGCTTTGGATGTAATAGCTATTTATGCACAAAGGGTGTTATTAAAATGATTATGCCCAGAGAGCGTCACCCAGCCCAAAGGATTGATGTTGCTCAATGGGCGTAATCATCTAGTAAGGGGTCATTCATTAATTCGTAAGGCAATTTTGGCGATTTTTCGACTCCCCTCCTCCCCTTGGTGAGATGTGGTGAGATTTTGCTCGACCCCCTCCCCCCTCCATAATCTCACGTGAGATTTTTTAAAATGCCTAGTTTTAATGTAAATAAGTTAATCTGTGCTTGATTCCATTAGATTTATTAAAAAAAAAACAATTTGCTTATAATTGTTTACTTAATTTAACCCAGTTTTCTCGCAATTTTACACTGTTTCATTCAAAAAGAAAAAATTACGTGACATTTGCCGAGACCACCCTCCCACGTGAGATTGGGGAGGTTTGGCACGACCCCCTCCTCCCCTAAACACCTCACGTAATTAATGGATGCCCCCTAACGCCAGTGGTGCAACAAGATTTTATTTTTCACTTTACATGAAACTGAAAAAAATAATGTTATTTTCTGAGGGCGTAATAAATCCATTACGCATCGGTTGTTGTGGATGCAATTTTCACTTCACCTAAAACTGATAAAATAATGTTATTTTCTGAAGGCGTAATGAACCCATTACGCCCTCTTATTACGCATCGGTTATTATGGATGCATTTACGTATCTCGTAAGGCGCAATGACAAAATAACAGCTAAGTGAAAAGTAATAGTACAATAATTGTAATTATTACTCTGCCTAGCCTTTTGTGGGTATTTTGCAAGGCTAGCCTTAGAAACACCTAGGTGTAGTTACTTTCTCGTCCTATGTTGGTTCTAAAAGCGATAAAAAATAAATACAAAAATTATTTATCCTGTGGAAATCGGGTACATAACCTTGTAAATAAAAAAACATCACTGAGTTTATAAATTCGTCTAAAAAAATATTTTGTTCAATTATGTCCCCGCATTTTTGTTAATCAATGGAAACCAATAGACTTGTATTATTAAACATGTTTTAAAAACCATAATAGCAAAGAAGTATTGACTAACTAAAGCTTACTTGTTGGGCATAATAAAAAATTCCAGCTAAGGAAATTTAGTATTTTTTTATTATTTTTAACTTAAAATTTAATTTCCATAATTATCTTTTATCTTCACTACCAAATTCGGTAAACTTATATTTATGAACACAAATAAGATCGCATGTTGATTTAATTTGTTATTTGATTTTCAGATCATGGTGACTTAAGAAAAAATGAGAATAAGACTGAAGAAATTGTTGCAGTGCCAAGAAGAAACAAGCAATCCAGTATTTCTATAAACATTCCAGCCGCTGGATTAGGTAGTCGCCCTCCTTCTATAGTAAGTACTTCGACTTCAGACGAGGGTGGTTTCAACGAGCCCTCGCCAAAAATCGAAGCTAAACTTAAACCACACGAAGAATCGATTTACGACTTTCCGATGAATGAAGACAAGCCACTGGAGTATACGGATAACTCTCCAGAAGATATCAGCGAATATAAGGAGGTAGTTTCTGATCCCAGTCCCACAAGGTTGACCCAATCGGAAATAGAAGCGTTATATGCAGTTCCACACAAAAATCAATCTAAACCACCTCCCCCTCCTCCAACTACTGTGGAAGTCGAATACGCAGTGCCGCAAAAACATGGAATATCTGCCTCACCAATCGAACACGTTTCCTACGCGGTTCCCAATAAAATCAATGTCGTTCATCAAAAGTCAGTGTCTTCGACTGATTCTGAGGTATCATACGCAGTGCCATATAAAAACGGATTGCACCATCAAAAATCGAACACCTCGACAGACTCTGAAGCCTCACAAGTAACTGTTGTTCCTCAGAAATCTTTCGATTCAGATGTGATGTATCATAACCTACCGGCTTCTAATAGTTCTGTTGTATCTGGTTTGGAAAGCCAAGAAAGTTACGAGAAAAACTGTCCAAGTTTTCTCGAAAAAGAACGCGAACACAGTGAAAAAAGTTCGGACAGTGTGGATAATGTAAAATCCGAACCGTTTATAATGGTACGTGAGGTGCTGCAAACGTCCGATCGAAACGTGAAGACGCCCGAAATACAAAGATCAGAGGCGAATATTCTAGACTTGAACGATGTGGAATACGCGGATGCAAGCGACAACGACGACAGTGTTGGTGACAAGAATATACCTGAAGCGGACACCATGACACCAGATGAGGCTGAAAATTTACTTAGCACAAAGTAAGTGTAGTTTTTGTTTTTATATTTTTTAAATGCATTCATAGCAATATGAATTCCCAAATTAAATATTTTTTGCTCGTATATTGTTTTAGTGTTTAATGTTCAAAATAATTCTTTTTAAAGGTTATGTTGGGTAATGCATCAAATGCTTGATATTTTAAGATCTCCCATATACTTAAATAAAATATAAATAGACTATTTTTCTTTGTCCCTTTATTTTAAAATATTATTTATTTTTAAATCAATGAATTAGTTCACATTGTTAAAATCATATAATATCATTTACTCTTACTTACTTATTTAATTTTTTTATGTTGGCTTCCTTCCAATAGAATTTTGGAAAAGAAAACAAGGTGAGTTAATTTTGCTTTTTATTTTTTTTTCTACTTTTGTCCTTCATTGCATGCAAATTATTATAAACCAATTTACCTTTAAATAATGTTTACTTAAAAATAATGACGTAGATTACAATAACTAATATATTGTTTAAACTTACGTTGGTATCGAATATTTTCAACAGAATTTTGCAGGAATTTTCCGAAATATTCGGTCTTTGAAATGCGAATATTCGCATTAAAAAAAATCAGAGTCACTTTCGATAAAATATTCGCTCTAATATTTCACAATATGTCAACCCGGCAACACCGGCTCATAATCACCATCACAGAACAGGTCATCAAAGATCAGAATTTTCCGTTGCGATTTGGTATCAGAATTTCACTTTCTAAGGGTACGAAACTCAATGAGGTGAAGAGCTGAAGCATGCATACTTGCAGGTGGTGGCCGCTCAACAGCTAATCTAAATTATTTTTGTTTTTGTTTACGTTATTTAATTTTAGTTCTTTTTAAATTATTTTATAATTAAATTTAATTTTAATGTTTATTTAATCATGGCATTGTTTTCTCAATATGCGCATTAAATGCTTTTTATTTTTTTCATCGAAAACAGTTAGTCGTACGAAAAATGGTCAAGAAATCAAATTTGTCCTAAAATGAATGGGGATTTAAAAAATAATTTTTCTTTTGAAAAATAGCAGTGGCGTGTATAATATTTTTCCAAAAATATCTAGACCACATCCTGTACGGACGCCACTGGCAAAAAAAAATCTTCATCAAAAACTTACTGTTAATGCGTGTGCCAAATTTTATAAAAATATCTAGGAAGTTATTAAAGTTATGATAAAAAACCGATTTTTTTATTAAAACTTTTAACACCCTGTAACTCAAAAATTAAGAGGTTTAGGTTATAGGTTTATTTGAACTTTATTTCTTAAAATCAACTAAGGATTCACACCCTTAAGGTTCAGCATCTTATTCTGAAACACCCTGTATAGCAGAGGTTCCCAAAGTGTGCGCCGCTGTGCCCTTGGGCGCCGTGAAGGTAGCCCAAGGGCGTCGCGAGGCTCCCGTCTTCACCCCGTCCAATTAGAAAAACAAAATATTGAATGCTTTATTTGTATTTCCGTGTTTTTTTCTTGAAATAAAATTATTTTGGGCGCCGTGAAAATAAATCAAACCTGTTAGTGCTTCGCAAAGTAAATAAGTTCGGGAACCCCTGGTATATAGCTTAACCAAAGGTAGGCTTGTTCCTATATAAAGAGCATTTGGACTTTCCAATGGACATCAAGGACATGCGCAATAGTAAAATCGCCACCAAATTTTCGTATTGCGCATGTAATTTTGGTATTGCGCATATCCTTGACGTCCATTCGAAAGTCGAAATTCTCGGTAGGAGCAAACCCAGTATAAACTTTATACTACTGACTCATTATTAGTATGGTTCATATGTCGTTAGAGCTTAAAAATGCCGAAAAATAAATTGCCAGTGTTGAAATATTTTAGTGTTATAATAACTAATAACGAAATAGTATTTCTTGCAATAGGAGTAGATAAAAGAGTGCATCTATTTAATTTATTGCTTTATTTTATCAACAAATAAAACTAATAAAAGATTTTTTTAAGTGAAATTTTATAAAATTTCATAAATTCGGAAATTTTCTGCAACATTAAATTTTTTTTTGAAATATCATTATCACTAATTTTTATAATGAAAACATAACTTGCCAAACCTTGCTTAGCATATTTATAAATATTTTTTACAGACCAGATCTTTTGTCTGATGAAGAAGCACAAGAGGTTACAAGACTGTTAAACGCTAAGGATAAAACCAATAAATGGCAACCAATTACAAACGCTTTGCAAGACTCAGTTACGGCTTCAGTTCACGATTCATCGGGACCGATTTCGTTAAACGACAGCTGTGGTCCCCCATCGTTACAAGAAGAGTCGGTGACGGAACCGCTGGACGAACTGAATGAATCCATGACGCAAAAGTTTTTGGAAACGCAGATAAAGGATGTAGAGCCGCTTTCTCAATACTACGAGTCCACGTCTAGTTTGGACATCTCTACCACTCAGGACGATGATTGTATAAATCAGTCAAAATTCGATGCCAGCGTTTCTGCTTCAGATTCTGGATTAATTGGTAAGGGCATTTTGAAATGATAATTTGATTTCAATGTCGAATTGATGTACATGTTCTGCTTTGGTTGTTATGTTTATCAAAATAAAAGGTGTTTAAACCATAGATTTAAACCTTTCAGTATATACAGGGTAGGGATTTTACGGTGCTTTGTCCTCTAATCCGAAAATCGAAACCGGTTTAAATGGTTACTTCAATTCCGATGGAGGTTTTTAGTTTAACAAATAAATAACTACTTATTTTGTTTTTAATTATAAAAATATTTCAGGTTAAAGTTTTGAAACTATGATTTTTATTGAAAAACCAACGAGATAAAAATTACTTTAATAGCAAAGGAAGGCAAGGCATCAAATATATAACATGTTATGGTAGGTATATGGTTATAACCATACATATGTAAATAAAAGTTGTATCATTTTATTTATATTGCGGTATGTTATAAATCCAGGGCCGCGTTACGAGCTTTTGAAGGTTTTAAGAAAATCTGCAAATATTGTATTCCAAAATTCAAATTTAAAAAACAAATGGGGTCACAAAATAAAAATTATGTTAAGCAAATTTAGGTTATTTAAAAAATAATTAAAATGCGCATGCTTATTGTTAAATTCAAAATCATAAAATGCATTTTTGTCATAAAATAAAACATTAATTTTAAATGAAACCATTTTTTAAACATTATGTAGGTACATTAGGCCTAATCTATATAATAAGAATTGAAACAATGCAAACAAGGTAAACCTATTATTTTTAAGTTTAAAAACTTAATGTTTACGCTCTCATATCTTTTTAAATACAACAATATTTTCCATTAAAATTGTATTTAAAAAATATATATTTTTAATTTTCTTAAAACAATAAAAGTTATTAAGCCCAAATGTACAAATGCATTTCCATGGAAAATCTGAATCATATTATATTACCTGCATAATTATGAAAATAAATTATCTTGGGATGCAATGAAATCTAAATTATTTGTATAAAATATTTAATAATCATTATATATCATTTAATAAGTCATTATAAAATTATAATTTATTTATTTATTTAAATACAACAATGAGTAATTGTTAGGACTGGAAAACACGCAAAATAAAAATTTATAATGTGTAATAAATATTCAGTTGATAATAACATACAGTGTGACCCATTTATTGGCGACTCACCACTGTTATTTATGGCACGATTTTAACCGAATTTGTTTTAAAGTGTAGATCTTGATAAACTGTTTTTTGTAGCAAAAAACACCATATTTTTACAAAATACTATGGCCTACTATGCCAGTTTTTGGGATAAAATTTTTAGGAATAAATAATTAATAATTATTATTCATTTTTAAAGCTACAAAATCGTTCCTACTTAATAATTTTCAATAAAATTTAGTATTTGATCGTTTTGAGGGGTAGTGAATCCAGTGACGTGTATAGATTTTTTTAAATCGCTAATATAAATAAAAATTAGTAGAGGTGACGAAAATCTAATTGTAGAAAATTTTTTGAATTCTCTATTTTTTGTTTGTTGTTTTAAGTGGTGAATTTAGTGCCGTTCATAGATTTTTTTTAATCGCTAATATGAATTCTTAAAAATTTACTCTCAAAAACTGACATAGTAGGCCTTGTATTTTGTAAAATTATGGCCTTTTTTGCTTCAAAAATATAGTTTATCAAGATCGACATTTTAAAACAAATCTCACAATAAATAAAGATTTTACAGGGGTGAGTCGCAAACAAATGGGTCACACTGTATAAGCAGTGTATATTTCACAAAAAAGGTCAAATAGAGACCAAAATTATTTAAACATTTATTATATTAACAAAAATATAAAGTACAGTACAATCACTGAACCAAACGAAATCCTTGCAAAAATCTAAGACAACATGTTCTTTACTATTTGGCTGCTCTAAAAATTAAATTGCGTTTAGAAAAAAATGGTATGGGGAAACTTGAAATTTTAAGAGGAATTAACCATTACCCTTTGGGGCGCAAATTTTGTGATGCTACCAGTTTTGAGACTCCCTCATTGGCGGCCTTAAAAATTAAAACTTCTGCAATTTAGGTAATTTCGGTAATTTTGGGACATATAATATATAATACAATTTATTTTTTATTATCCTTACAATATATTTGACAAGATAATACATTTGCTATAATAATTATTATTAATTATAACAATAACAGTCCCGCATTGAAATTTATAACAACAATACCGTACATATTGCGCAGAACAGTCACAATTTTTCGTTTCGCAAGAACACTACTAATTTTTTTTTTTAATTTAAACAAACATTAAAATATTACCTTAAAAATTAAATTTTTTATTTGGGGCTAACTAAGGTAAACCGGCCTTAATGGTTGCCGTACGTTAATCTATTAATAAATTTAATTGCCTAATATGATATGAACTTATTTTATTAGGATGTATTTTAATTCTTACTTGTTTCAGATTCTGTAACCAGTATTTCCGAAGGTATTAATATAGAAACTATTTCTGATGAAAAAGGATTTACTCCTGTGGCAACAAAAATTATTGGAGTAGAACATGGAGTACATTACTATGAAGATGGGCACTTCTGGATGGAGGTACCCGGTTTACCCCCAGAGGATGAAGATGACGATTTAGAGTACCCTATTTACATTCCGAAACCCACCAAAATCGTGTTCTCAACGGATCCAATGAAAGTTTACTCCACCTTCAGCATAAACGATTATGACAGAAGAAATGAAGACGTGGACCCGGTGGCGGCCTCTGCAGAATACGAGCTCGAGAAAAGGGTGGAAAAAATGGACGTTTTTCCGGTGGAACTAGTTAAAGGTCCAGAAGGCCTCGGTTTAAGTATAATCGGTATGGGAGTTGGCGCTGATGCTGGGCTGGAAAAACTGGGAATATTCGTCAAAACAATTACAGCCAATGGAGCCGCATCCAAGGATAGCAGGATTAAGGTAAACGACCAAATCATTGAAGTGGACGGAAAGAGTTTGGTTGGTGTTACTCAGGCATACGCTGCAAGCGTTTTAAGGAACACCTCAGGTCTGGTAAAATTCAGTATCGGTAGAGAACGAGATCCGGACAACAGTGAGGTTGCACAACTGATCAAACAGTCTTTGCAAGCCGACAAGGAGAGAGAAGAAAGAAGACAAAGGGCGCTGGAAGCTGAGCAACAAGCTAGCGACGCGAGTACTGTTCAATTAACAGGTGATACATTTAAATAAATAACTTAATTTCGATATTAATTTTTTGATTTGGTTAGGAGGTTCTGCTAACACAAGTGTTAGTGATGGGCCTACAAGTCCCACATCAGCTAATCAGGAGAGTCTATTTGAAAATGAACAAGAAAATGATGTAGAATCATTGAGAATGCTTTTGCAAGAGGTAAGTGTACTATAATGATTGTAAAAATTTGTGCAGTAGTAATTTAATTGTCCACATTGCTTATGTTTTTGTATTAGTCGCAGCTTTTTCATAATTCATTCGATTGTTTTTACCACTTACATTGGAGTTAAAATTGACAGAAAAGGCAAAATTATTATTTTTACATTAAATGGCTCTAATATTTAGTTTATTGGCATACAAGGGTACATTATGACAGTACATCTTATTCATAACTAGTATATTAAATATAACATTCGAATGTAATTTGATTTAATTTGTGTGTATTTGTTACGCAGACTCAACGAAAATATAATTTGTCAGAGCTTGAAGTTGCACGCCTTAAAACTAAGGTAGGTAAAATTGGTATGTTACTAAAATATCTAACAAAATGATTGTTAACGTTTTATTAACACCCTTTGAAACACATCTTGCATGCAAACGCGTTGGAATGCACGCATTTGCACAAAATTTGTGTTTACGCACAAAGTTTGCATTGCAAATTTGCACAATTTTTGCAAATTCTGACAAAATATTTACAAAAAATATACAGTGACAGCTGTAAATGCAAAAGTTAACTTCTTTAATTGTCTAGGTTGGTACAACTGAATTTTTGTTAATGCGTTAACTTTCCTCTACTGTATAAAATCGCGTGAATATTATTGATTATTTTACTCACTATCTCTCAAAGGCAGCGTCGAATTTCCGTTGCGTTTGTACATTAAAATAGTGGCAAAAGACGGCGATTTCTAAAGAGTGTGTTGCTACACCAGCTTCACTCATGCAGCAAACTTCACCCTCTTGAGAAATTGCCTCCTTTCACTACTTTATATGTATGTACCGTTATTTTATGGTCAGAACTTGATTGACATTGTGTCACTACTTTTTTTAATTTTTTTTATTTCTGAAATATGTACACTCTGTATATATATATATATATATATATACATGCATCTTGTATGAAGTGGCACCCACTTAATCAACGTAAATGTGACCCCCTCGTATAAAAAACCAATTTTAAAACTTGACATTGTGGCACCACCAAAAATCATGATCAAGTAGCACCCTTCACGTATAAACTGGTTATAATTATATTCAAACAGGCACCCTCCACTGTTGCCATACTTACGGGTGCCATATTGAAGATATACAATTTAATATAATTTTATTTAGTAATATTCATATCTGAAAAATGTTGATTACCTAAAACAAATATGTTGAAATACTCTATTTTATATTATTCTGCATCATAATTCGAAAATTATAATAATATTAGCTTTATTGAGATAAAATGGAGTGCGTAAAATAAGTTTTATAATGCAACTCCATTGAAAATTCGATTTTAGGGGCGCAAATGGAAGAAATTAAGGTTAGAATTTTTTTTAAAGATGTCAGGAATAATTACCATTAATATTTTTGTATTTGTCTTTTAAGAATTTAAAAATCTCTCACTACAACGCGGTACTGCGGGAGCGGCGGTACGAACAAAATTTTTGTTTATTAATTATAAATTCACATTAATGTGAGAGCGAAAAATTTGACTTTTTTTATTTAATAAGTACCTACCAAAATATGTTTACCAAAGGTAGTAAAATTTAGATTCATGCACCACAGTGCCTGTCATTTATAAGTGCTTGAGAATTTTTATTACTTTTTTTCGTGTAAGTACATGGAAAAAAAATTAAATCAAAAATATACATTCATTATTTTAATTTTTTATTAAATTAATTTCAAGAATATTTTTTAATTATTTTTTGTACATGTACTTATAGTTTTTTAATGTTCCAAAATAAATCCTTGTAAGCAGCAAGTTATGTTGTACAATATTTCCTTTTTTGTACCAATGATCATAGAAAAATTAATATTTTAATTATTTTATTTGGGGCCCAACAAAATTATCTCATTATTATTATTAAAATAAAGATAAAAATAACTACTCAAAAGAAAATGGGTAAGTTGGGTAAAGGTACAACATACAAAAAGTGTCTGCATGATCTAGCAATAAGTTTGTCATATTGTCCATAAAGAATAAACCAGTTCATCAAAACTTTATTTGAATAGTGATTTTTCTTCATTTTAATTATTTTATTAACAATTTTTATTAAATTAATGAATTTCTAACTATATTAGTAAATAATAATATAACCTTTTAATGAAGGCACCGGGCGTTCAATTAAACCGTTTATACATATACTTATCGACATATTTACTTTAGACCGAAAAAAAAATATATTAATTTATTATTTTCTTGTCATATGAAAACATAAAGTTATTAAAACTTATTCGTAGATTTCACTTGTATTGTTTAATAATTTAAAATTAATATTTAAAAATTTGAAATAATAAATAATAGGAATTGTAAAATATCTTTGTTATTATTAACTTTAGGGAATGGTTATATCAATGAAAAGGTATTATAATTTCATATTAAATTATGTAAAAATATACAGGGCGTTCCGTTAAAAATTAAAAACTTATTGCTGTTTTAAGTTATCTACATTCACATTGCTTTTTATCAAGTATCTTTTAAGAAATATTACAATAAATACAACCGAATATCATCAAACCTAATATTAAAAAAAATATAAGATTTTTTTGTTGAGGGTGAAACTGACCGAATTTTACGAAACGAACTATTAAGTTTTGGTATAGAACATGATATAGGTAGTCATTTTATAAGGAATAATATTAAGAAATAAAAAATGTAAAAAAATTGTGATGATTCATTTAAAATAACAAAGTTGATATCGCTTCCGTTAAAACCGGAAGTGGAATTTTGTTCCAAATAATTTAGAAAAATAGTTTTAATGATAATATTATTATAATTGCTTTAAAAAATTTAATTTGATATCTTTTTCCGTTTTCCATAAATATGTAACCTACCATCGACCCTGATACACCCTGTATAATATTTTAATTCCCTTTCTAACTAAAAAATGAAAAAAAACATCAACAGTATTT
Source organism: Brassicogethes aeneus (assembly GCA_921294245.1). NCBI lineage: Eukaryota > Metazoa > Arthropoda > Insecta > Coleoptera > Nitidulidae > Brassicogethes > Brassicogethes aeneus. The sequence goes on along the minus strand of OV121132.1, from coordinate 50,030,734 downwards.
TTTTATACTAACGTCAGTAGGCCAGTTATGTTTTGCATTTAGGTAATTTAAACTGTTATGAATCATACCAAAAGTTTTGGTAATTTTGGGGCCGAGCGGTGGCCGAATGTTTGGTGCTCATAAGTTTAATTTTTAAAACAAAAAGTAACTTATTTTGATAAAGAGAAAGAACAAAATATTTTTTAATGTTTTTCAGATGCAGGTTTAAAAAATGTTTACGATTTTTCCTCATCGGAAGAATCTGATCCTTACAAAACAGATGGAAGCGAAGATGAATACATACCATCTAGCGAAAATAGTAGTGAATATGTATGTAATTTTATTTTAAATCTGCTGCCTTAATTTTATATTCCTAAACAAGTGCAGAAGGAGTTTTTTTACGAATGTGAAGACAAGCCATAGGCGAGTTTTGCAATAACATAACTAAAAAAAACCCTCTGCACAATTTAAAGAAAAATATAGACTTTTTCCATTGAGAAAATCGAAGATGAAGCCATGGAGAAAATATCATAATAGGTTCAGCTATGGAAACTTGCTGAGAAATACTGTCCTAAAATAATTTTTATCATTTGTAATTTTATTATATAATGGTAATTTGTAAATTTTAACACAATGTAAAAGCCTTCTGCTAAATTTTTTAACTTCTTCACTTTATTTTAAAATATATATACAGTGTGTCCCGCTTAAGACCTTACCACCTTCGTAAAATTTGTATTTTTTAACCGATTTTTGTAAACTTTTTTTGTTGGATAGATCTCTGGAAAAGGATTTAAACGCATATGTCACTGGTTTTAAAGACTAAACTGTGATCTCTTTTTTAGTACTACCTACTAGGGATTTTTTTAGAGCAAAAGTTACAACGAATTTTTATTCGGGACCACTAAAACCGAAATTTCGACCCAAAACAGACATCACAGTTGTCGTCAAAACAAGAGGATGGTAGGTTTTAAGTGGGACACTGTGTATATATTTATAGAAATACTAATAAATGGACTTACGATAAATTTTTACGATTTAAAAATGCCTATTTTTTTTGTGATACAAGAAAAAAGTTTTTCCTAAAACCATGGAAAAAATAACATCTATGTGAAAACAAAATTTCGATTGCGTTAACCGTACACCAAATTCGAATGCATACCACTTTCCTGCAAAGAATAAAACAATTTCTATTTTCCACCATCAAAGATGAAATAGATTGAAGTCCCTAGAAATACAAATAACAAAAAACGTTTAAACATCCGAAAGCAAGTGATTTTGATATAAATTTAAAACGTGAATGCAAATCAGCCTTATCAGAATCATATTCTTAATATTTCTTGCGTAAATTATTATTATATCTAACAAATTCTCCAAAAAAGTAATGATTTGTTATGTTTATTATACTTAATAAACCTAATACATCATCACTTATTTTGAAGACTATATAATTATAGGATCTTAGAATAAAGAATGAACCAAAACAATATTTAAAATCAAAATTCCCGCCAGCCGCTTCTCGCTGCCCTCCGGACACGGCCGAATACTTCCGAGGTTTCCGTGATAATTAGTGTCGTCTGTTACACACGAGGTTTTAAAGTTTCTTCCACTGTTGCCAAATTTAGGGTGCCATAATGTAAAGGCATATTATGGGTGCCAAAAGTTTAACAATTATAATGAGTGTATAAAATATATACATCTGTATAAAAAAGAGCGCCATCTATAATAAACTTCGCAAACTAAACTGTATATCCGGGAGTAATCTTTGTCAAAGTGGCACCCTTCAAATTTTTTGTTATATGGTTTAGAAGGACCCTACCTTCATTGGAAAAAATTTTGAAGGCAAAACAAAGTGGCACCCGAAACCGGGTGCCACATTGTAAAATTGGGAGTCACATTGACAATGTTTATACCATATGGGTGCCTAAATGACACTGTCTATCTATATATATATATATATATATATATATATATACAGAGTGTTTCACATTCGTGGTCCATTAGAAGTTTCTGGGGATCAAAAAAATATATCGATTTTAAATTTTAAAAGAGTTTGAAATCCATTTAAGTGTATTTTTCTAAAAAAATTTAAACAAAATGCTACTTCCGGAAGTGTCATTAACTTTGTTATTTTAAATGAACACCCCATATAATTTTACATTTTTAAATTCTACAAAAAGTTCTGAGTAATATTACTATACCATGTCCTATCCCTGCTTACCCCATAGACCTATAAAATAAAATAATCTATCGGGCGCTACCGGATTCAATATGTGCATTTGTCCATGGTTTTTTCCGGATACGGCCGGATAGAAAATTTATAGGAAATTGCTTATAGGCACACCATAACTTTTACATTTTCCCTATTGAGACTAATAGCAAATAACTTAATGAAGGATATATATGGATATCCCTATAAAACAACCATAAAACATTTGACAAAATGTTATTAAAACCTATGGGATCCTACATTTAAAGTATTTTCCCCATTGAAACCAATAGCAAATAAATCAAGGGTGGATATCCCTATAGAATAACCATAAATCCCAACTATGGGTCCTATACATACCGATACACCCTATAGAAACACCATACATTCCGATACAAATAGCTATCGGTTTGAACAGGGTCTCTATGGGGTACCTATGGGATACCTAAAGTAAATAGTTTTCGAGTAAATAATTTTTGTTGTTAAAATTTGAGAAATGCGCGTCATTGTTATTAGGTTTGCAAATATGGGGTTGGAATTTTTAAAATCGTAAAACATTATTTAAAAGATTCCATATCAATTCTTGTACATTTTTCAACGATTTACCTGAGAAAACCCAGGGCAAATTAGGATAACTTGAAAGGTTAATAACTTTTTTATTTTAAATGTAACACCTGGTATGTTTTTACCTAATAAAATAGTAAATTAAAAAACTGTTACTATTCCCTATACCCAAAGTTAATAACTTCAGAGATATTTAACAATTTCTAAAATTTTAAATATTATTTTGTATTAAGAAACCTGTGACGGGTGAGTTCACGGTATCTATGGTTACCACGTAATTTGTCATTGTTTAAAATTTAATGGCGTCAACTTTTCAGGTTCTTGTAAACAATTTGTTATCTAATTAAGTGTTTTGTAAACAATATTACTGATAAAAAATAGCAGTCAGTGACCTATAAAAACATGGACAAGCTAAACAGCTCATTGGAGACAATAAAATATAAAAATTTTTTGATGAAATATTTTAATAACAAAAAAATGCGTAACTGTTACAATTTAATAAACCAACAATATTTTAATTATCAACTTTTATTACTAATTTATTACTAAATGTTCAAAGTGTCCTCTATTTACATTCAAGCATTTCTTAATTCTTACTTCTACATTAGACGTTGCTCTTCTTGACTGACTGCTATTTTTTTGTCAGTAGGTAATTTTGTTTACAAAAATTTAAGTTAGTCAACAAATTGTTTATAACAACCTGAAAAATTGACGCCATTAAATTTTGAACAATGACAGATTACGTGGTAACCATATACCGTCAACTTACCCATCACAGGTTTATTGATACAAAATAATATTTAAAATTTTAGAAATTGTTAAATATCTCTGAAATTATTAACTTTAGGTATAGGGACTAGTTACGTCAATTGAAAGGTTTTTTAATTTACTATTTGATTATGTAAAAACATACCGGGTGTTACATTTCAAATAAAAAGTTATTAACCTTTCAAGTTGGCCTAATTTGCCCTGTTTTTTTTAGGTAATTTGTTAAAAAATGTTAAAGAATTGATATTGAATCTTTTAAACAATGTTTTAAGATTCCAAAAATTCCAACCCTATATTTGCAAACCTAATAGCAAAAAAGGCTATTTTTGATTGACGAGCATTTATTAAATTTTAACGAAAAAAAAAACAACTCGAAAAATATTCACATTAGCTATAGGACATGGTATAGTAATTTTACTCAGAATTTGATGTTGAATTTAAAAATGTAAAAATATATAGAGTGTTTAATTTAAAATAACAAAGTTGATGTCACTTCCGGTTAAACCGGAAATGGATTATAAACGATATTTTTTCGTTCCCCAGAAACTTCTGATGGACCAAGAATATGAAACACCCTGTATATATATATACATTTTTAGACAAATTTTACACTAATAAGCAAAACAAATGTTGTACAAATAAGCGCACGATACAAATTGTATGTAATTTGCAAATTATTTTTATAAATTTTAATTTGTGTCAGCTGTGTTTCAAGGGACCTTTTAAAAATATTTAATATTAAAGTTTAAAAGTATTTAAATATTAAAACAACTTAATTAATAATATAAAATGTCGTAGCTGATGGAACAGAATGGAGTAAAGCCTGATGAGACGGATAAATTTGAACAGGCTAATATAAAACTAAAAGAAGCAGAACGTTGTTTGGCCACCACAAAGAAAGAAGTTCAAACCTACCAAAACATGCTTGAACAATCTCAAACACAATATTTGACGCTGGAAAAAAAATATAGTAAAGCAAAACAATTGGTCAGGGAGTTCCAGCAAAGAGAGCTGGATATGTTGCATAGAGAAGACTTTTACCAACAGCTCTTGCAAGAGAAGGATACTGAATATAACGCATTGGTAAAAAATCTGAAAGATAGAATTATAGCTTTGGAACAAGACTTACTAGATACTCAAAGAAAGGCTGGTATGCCAATGGTGCTTCCTTATGATAGTATTAACTTAAAACAATTAACGCCCCAAATGTCTCGAAGACAACCCCCAAAACCTGTATATAATCCCCTAGAGACTGATTTCTCTGATACTGAAATATCTGACGCTAGTCCCGACGATGATAAAACAGCGACGGTAGAAAGGAAGGTTCCTATAAAAGAAGAATTCGATAGAGCAGTGCCACCACACGAACTTTTGGACATTTCAGCAAATAAGAGCAAGGCAGAGTTGGCGACCAGGAGTGCCCTAGCAAATAGGCAATTGCCGAGCGCCAAGAAAGGATCGCTTAGCAATAGCAGTTCTGACTATGGCCTGGATGAAAGCTACAATTCCGCTGACGAAATGACTGATTCCGCTTACTCACAAAGCGATTACGCACCAAAATCGTCTAGCAGCACACGACCAAGCACACTTAACACCAACTCTTACTTAGTTCAATCGCAAAGTCAACAGTCACAAAACTCACAATACACAGTGCAATACAGTCAAATACAAAAGTCCAGTCAGATCTCAAATCAAATCACACAAAACAATTCCAGTGTAGTTTATGCCAAGGTGTTCAAGGAATCCAACAATTTTCAGCAGCCCAGCCCAGATCCTTGGGGAGATACCCCAAATAAGACTGTTAATCCCGGAATTGGAGGAATTCCTGCAACTTTATCGGAACAACTTAAACAGGTGTGTTAATGATATATAATAAATTAAACTGGTCAATAAATTTAAACTAAAGTTTTTTTCTTATAAATATATAAAAAGGATAGTTTGTTTGTTTAAACTTTTTTTACGTTTACTTAAAAATAAGAATATTTGAATTTTTAATAATAGTTATATAAAAACATGCTAAAAAGTATAGTAATTGGACATTTTATATTGGACACATGGAACATAGTTATTGGACACATATAAACATAACAACTTTACATAAAATAACATAATATGTCCAATATTTTTTAAGATAAAGTGCTGTTTTAGGTAATTTTTTTTCTTCGTTTTTGTAAATATCATATAATTCATATATTACTTTCTCGGATTCCTCATCTCGTTTTGCATCGTTTTTGTAAGTATCATATAATTTATCTATTTTTTTCTCGGATTCTTTACTTCCATTAGAATTATCATTATCATTACTTTCTTTGTAACATGATGACATAAAAATATATCATCTTCCAATTCTTCCGGTATATGTTCTTGAAATTTAGTACAATGTAAACCTTTACTTTTCATTGATTAACAGGTAGGTTTGTTTTCTTTTTGTTTGCATTTTTTTTAACTATATCCTGCTTTTTTTCTTCGCGTTTTCTTTTTTTTTTCATCCTTTTGCTTGTCTTTTTCTTTTAGCAAACGTTTTCTTTTATGCATTTTTTGATATTCTCTAGAAGTGATAGCAATTAGAAATCTTTGAATTTTTCTTTCCCTTACGACGACATATTTCCCGTGGAAACCTGAAGCAGAACATATCTATCTATCTATCTATCTATCTATCTATCTATATAGATAGTTAAATAGATAGATATATATGTTCTGCTTCAGGTTTCCACGGGCGTTATATGTATTAGTGGTTTTTCGGGATCTGCTCCGTGTTGTCGGTACAATCTCATGTACTATCTTCAGGTCTTATGCTGTTGCTGCTCTACTGCGAGTTAGACGTGGTGTGAGCTCCGTTGCCGCTGCAGCGCGCTGATCGTTGTTTATATACCCTCTTAGCTTCCCGCGTCATTAACCGTGACTGCTATTGAACCTTTGTTATGTTCGGCTCCATTGATCTCGTTAATCTGCGTGGCGTTTTGGTGGTTGTAAGAGCTGGTTTCCATGCAGTTGGTAGTCTCTGTGTATCGTCTCTTGTGTTGAGGTTTCTTGGACGTTTTTCTATTTCAATTCCTTCACGGATGGTACGTTTTGTCCTGTGTTCGATGCTAGCCAAGACCCTTGTTTTTTCAAAGTCAATTTCATGGGAAGTTTTTCGGACGTGTTCAGCTAAGGCAGCTAGCCGTGGAGCAAACGTTTATGTTATTGGAGAGTTGTTTTTTTCAAAGTCAATTTCATCGGAAGTTGTTCGGACTTTTACAGCTAAGGAAGATGTTTTTTCTTGTTTCAAGACTGCGTTACGATGTTCTTCGCATCGAACGTTGATACGTCTATTGGTCTGTCCCACCTAGCTTCCGTCACAATTCTTACAAGGAATTTCGTAAACCCCTTGTGCCTCCAACTCTATTTTTGGTTTGGCGTTTGGAAGTATTTGACTGATCTTTCTTGGGGCGGTAAATGTGGTCTCAATGTTATGTTTTTTGAGAACCTTGTCTATTCTTTCTTTGTCCCTTTGACGTAGGGAAGAAAGGCCTTCGAAGTTGGTTTGTTGTTCTCGTCCTCTGTGCTATTTAACCGGCGCCTTTTTTATGATGGTTTTGGAGAATCCGTAATGTTGTAGCGTCGTTTGGATTTTTAGGTCTTCTTATGTCTTGTGTTCATTATCCGCCAGCTTTTCTGATCGCGTTACAGGTGTCTTAATAACTGGAGTTGTGACGGGTGGTGGTGAGACTGGGCGTTGAGTTAGCGGTCCGTGTGTGTTGGTTTTCTGTAGACCGTATGCCCTAGTTTGCCATTATTTTTCAGAAAAGGTAATTGGTGTTCTTTCTCGGTTTCCATTGTGAACTTGATCTTTTTGTGAATTCCGTTGAGATGGACCAGGAATTTTTTCAGTTCCGCTTCTCCGTGGGTCCAGATGATAAATGTGGGTTTTAGGGTTGCCGTTTCGATTGCTCGTACTTCTATGTCTTAAATGAATAAGTTGGCTATTGCTGGCGATATTGGGGAGCCCATTGGAGCACCCTCGATTTGTTTGTATCTCTGGTTGTATATGAAATACGTGTTCTTGAGGCAGTGTTTGGTTAGCTTTGCGATGTCATCACTTATTGGGTGTTTTTTTGAATTGTCTCCAAGGCTTCGCTGACTGGAATATTTGTAAAGAGAGATACGACATCGAAGCTGATATTTTTTCGAGAAGTGGTGCAAACTTTACTTTATACAAACTGTCGCCATGCCATTTTTGGTCTAAATACCGATACATCGGCCGGTTGAAGAATTCTTGTGGCGTTTGGATAGAGATGACCTCAATTTTTAACTGATTGCACAACACACTTAGTTCGTAACTTAACTAGGACTTACGACCGTCCACAAACAGGATTACTGTTTTAATAAATTATAGTTATTAGACACTAAAAAATACAGTTATTGGACACCTGTCCAATAACCATTCAAACCCAACCAAAGATTCTTTGTGAAGAAAATTAAATAACACTATTATTATTTATCTAAGTATTAATACAATAAAAATGATGATTTAAGGAATAAAGTTATTGGACATATGTCCAATAATAGAAATTTACATTTTTTACCAACCTGGCCATTTTACTGTTTGTTTTCAGAATTAAAATTAAAACGCATTAAAGTGACAATGTTTAAACAATGAGGAACACATTTATACCACACCCTGATAGGTACACTTTTTATAAATATTTTTTATTGTAATTTGCACACAGCCCTGCTCTTAACAAAAAAACAAAAATCTTACCCACCAAAGTAACGTGCGAACTTGTTTGTCCTATATTGGACCCAACAAAAAAGTAGTTATATATTATTACCGACCAAGATTTTTATAAATGTATTCAGCGCCATCTAATGATTTGACTTTAAGGTAACTATTTATAGAACTCTTGTTTTTACAGTATTAATGTTAATTGTCCAATAACTTAAAAGTGTCCGAGAGGGTTTTATTATTAAATCTACTTTGAGGGAAAATCGGTGAAATCTGGTTTAAAATTGGTCAACCCAAATTTTTGGTACAGTGTAATATATAATTTATATTAATTAAATTTTTTGATTAAAAAATTTTAATCAATCAATATTACCTGACTAAAAGTGATATTTATTTCTAATTCTTAAAAAGGTATTGGCTGATAGAGAAAAACGTCTGGGAAACGAGAGCATCAACAGTTCAACGGACGAATTGGATGACAAAAATGCAGCAGCTCAGCATCTTTTGGAGGAAATCCGACAGGCAGTGAATGAGGCAAATGCCAAAGGTAATTTTGTCGTCTGCTTTTAGCTTATCTTGCGTGTTAATAGTCGTCTCTTTGTGTTGTAGTTAAGAAAGTTGTTCCTGTCACGTTATCGCCCCCAGGTAGCACCCCCTGGCAGCATCTGGGATCCACTTCACCCACTCCCCCGTCTCCTTCTAGTTTGTCTTCTGGTTCGGTATCTCCTTCGAGGCACGACACTTCCTGGGCCACAACTGATCTCAGTTTGTCATCCTGCAGCATAAGCAGCGATAAAAGAAGCTCGCATTTTTGGCAGAGCGCGCCTGTTACAGAATGGAACAAAGATCAGGTATTTAATATTATAAATTTTATATTGCTTGAATTTTATTTTTATAAATTTTATTTATTTATATATTAAATTTAATTCAATCCACAAGAAATCATGTTAGAGATTTGTTCAGAGGACCATCCACTTAAGTTGCCATTTGGCTAAAAAATGGTTTTGAGCTTAATTATCTTATTCCTTTAACTAAAGCGCCTCATTTAGGTTAAACGTTTCCATGGCAACTGGGGTTAACACGAAGAAATTGGATTTGTGAAAATGCTCCCTTTAAAAACATGTTATTATTACTTTTCTTATTAAATTTGGTCCTGCAATTTTTTCCTTTCCTGTTTTTCCTGATAGACCAGGAAGTAGTATAACACATTTTATTTTTTATTTATTTAATACCATGCTGCCTCTTGGAGGACCAAATATTTGCGAAACTTGTGTACGATAAAAGCAATAAAAAATGCCTTGTAACGCTTGTAGGACGTTATCTAGAAAATTAAGGAGAATAGAAATAGAAATAAGACATAAAAACGATTTATACCAGGCTGTCAGTTTCAACTTGGCATCTCAATTCTTTTTAATTGTTCATTTTAGTTACTTCATTCATACCAGTATGTCATGAACAAACAAACTGGCTGGCACTTGTTTTTTATGAATAATTTGACTTGAACTAAAAATTTACTTTTAAAAATTAGCATAGCTCTTAGCGGCAATAAACCAATAAAACATCAAACGAAAAACCAATTGAAGGGATTAGAGCTGAAACCGCCCAAGTGCATTTTTAAGTCAAAACTTTTTAAGCGTGTTACTGGATAGTATAACATTTTGACTTAAAAATGCACTTGTGTGGTTGAGCTTTTCCCTTCAATTAATAGCTATTTTCGCGGAGCTAATCCCGAACTAATTCCGGACATCCTAGGCATGCGCTTTTTAAAATTTGGCGTTCAAATTGTAAAGTGCGCATGACAAATATTAAAATGCGCATGCCTAGGATGTCCGAACTAGTTCGGAATTAGCACCGCGAAAACAGCTAATATAGAAATTAACTTTTAAGAAAAAATCACACATAATTTTTCCCTGCTTTAGCGGAAGCTCTTTTCCAACATCCTTCTCTATTGAAAATATAGCCAAATCCACTAGTCGTTCTTGGCACATACCTTCTTGATCTTAAATATTTTTTTATTAATTTTAATTTTAAAAAACTCTTTTCCCGGCGTAATAATAATTGTTTTAAACAACGGATAAAGGCAACTTCAAATAAACATTTAGCAACATTGAGCTGAATGATAATAGATGACGATACCTACTAAAGATATGATCTCTCTCAATGATCAGACACGCGCGGGGCCTATAAAACGCGGGGCCGGGTGCAACCGCACCGTTTGCACATGCCTCACGCCGGCACTGACTTGAACAATATTTTATATCTTTTACAGCCTGGTATGAATAGTTTTTTAATCGTTTTTTAACGTTTTCAAGTTACAGCCAGGTAGGTACCTACAAGTTAAAACTGGCTGCCATTAATTTTTCGATAGATTTATTTTTTATAAATTTTCGAAAACTTTAATGTCACCCTTGCATGAATCGTTTTTTATGTCTCATTTTCAATACATTTTCTAGAGAATGCCCTACATGGGCTACAAGGTAGCGGGTTTATTATTGCTTTTATCGTACCTAAATGGCGCAAATATTTGGTCCTCCTATATATATATATATATATATATACCTCTTGGTCTAAGGCGTTGATCTCGTTCTTGACCTCGTTTGCTTGCACTTTTTCGATATATATATATATATATTTACATATGTATAGGTATATTTATTCTTGCTCTTATTCCAAAACCCTATTGCAAAGGAATTATATATTTTGTAATATCATACAAAAAAAAATAATTAAATAAATAAGACATATTTTTTTTAAAGGTCTGCCAGTGGTTGCGTCAAATCGGTCTTGAGCAACATATCTCCAAGTTCGCAGAGTTACAAGTTAACGGCAACTCTTTGCTATTATTAACATCGGCGGATTATAAAATATTAGGTATTACTAGTGATGATAAGAGTCGCCTTAAACGTAAAATTAAAGAGTTAAAAGTCATAGCGGAAAAGGAGCGAAAGCAGCTGGAGAAAGACCGCAAGGAGAAGGAGAAGCTTCAGAGAAAAGCCGATAAGGCGAATAAGAAAAAATAAGTTTGTTGGATTGTTAAAAGGATGTTCTTGCCCCGGCCTACATGGGTTTGTTGATTGATTTATTTATTATGAAAATTGGCACCTAATGAGGTGTCAAGTCCAGCCATATGGTTTAGATAAATAAGTATTCAATATAACAATGAAACATGTAGCAGTGTCTAAGATTGATGTCTATAATCTTAGGTAAATGTGCTACACACGTTTAAACAATTATTTATACTTGCGAAATCTTTTTAGAAAAATGTACTATAAATCGTGCTCGTGTTAGAATAGAACATTGTATATCTTCTTAAAAACATACATATATAAACTTTTAAGTGGTTTGACTCTACATAAAATATAGCCTTTAAATTATTTTTAGCGTGAAAATATCCTGAAATAATACTGCATCAAAGTCTAATAAATATGTGCATAAAGCCAAAACCGTAATTATTTTATGCTCCCAACTCAGAAAAACAATTGCAATCTAATTTTGATTCACTATAACTTATATTTCTTAACTGGTAATTTGTATTTATTTTAAATGGTGTTTATTCTAATTTAATTAACATTTTTTTAAATTAGTCGTATTATTGTTTTGAAATGTAACTTGTAAGATTGCACTTTTTATAATTTAGTTGAAGTTTTATCAGGATATTTTATACATCAATAAAATACATAAGTACTTAAATTAAACTGACTGACTATAATTTATGTTAACAAACTACTTATTTTCTCCATTGTTCTATTATTCTTTGTACTTACATATTTTATCATTTTGTCAAGTTCCTTAAATTAAATATTCACAACAGTTTATATGTTGTTCCCTTTTAAAAATTGATTAAATGTTTATTTTGTGATACATTTAAGGGACATTTTTAAAATTTTATTAATACCTAAATATTTATTAAAAATATGTGATTGTTGTAAGATATAAGCTATTTTTATTTATTATTTTAATGTTACTGTACTGTATTGTTTTATTTTATTTTTCAGTATTTATGTATTTATTGTAATAGGTTTGTCTATTTCATTTATAATTTTTAATATCCATTATAGTACAAACTGAAATAATCAAACTTTACAGAAATTCCTTCCTATAGTTTTTGGTTTTTGTTTGAGTCCAGTTGACTAAGTTCTTTTCCTACTTTTATTTACTTTCTGCTTAATCAGTTAACTGATTTGTCATTTTGTATGGAACCTTTATAAAGATCGCCTATTTGTGATTTGTTTTTAATCTTTTGTAATAAAATTATAAATATGATGTAGATTCACAAAATAAATAATTACAATGTATTTCCTTATTTTATTTTTAAATGGTCAACAATATAAAATGGTAAATTTAAATTTTGTGTTACAAAATTATACCTAAATACTGTTAAAAACAATTATAATGACATTGTATATAAGTTGATACTATATTGGATGGTATACATTAGCCTTTTAAAATATGTACAATAGGCAGTGTTGTAACGTATCTAGTTACAAGTAACTAGATACAGTATCTAGATACTTTTTATGTATCTGTTTGTGTAACTAGTTACTTATCCCAATCTAGTAACTATAACTGTAACTAGTTACAAATTCTAAGTAACTAGGTGTGTTAAGATACAAAGATACATTTTTAATTAAACTGCGACTATTATTTATTAAAAAAAATATTATAAAAAATAGGTAAGTTATTTCAAATAAAATATTATAAAAAAAATAAAAATAATAAACATGTTTATTTTTGTTGTCACTTTAAAATTCCCTTTTATTTCTATTTTAAATTTTTTAAAGCAAAAAATAATTTGTATGTATCTTAAAGTATCTAGATACTTTTTGAAGGTAACTGTATCTGTAACTAGTTACTGCAATAAAATATGTACCTGTATCTGTATCTAGTTACAAATTTTGGTAAGTAACTGTAACTGTAGCTAGATACTGAAAATATTGTAACTGTTACAACACTGACAATAGGATAACACAGAGGTTCATGAAATTTGATGTTTAATTTTTAAGGTGGTTTCTATAGTACCTACCTACTTGTTTGTCTGTTGGAATTTTTTTCTTACCACATTTAGTTTTTTTCTGCACATTCGTCATTCCTGTGTAACGGAGATTACGTTTTTACAAAAAAATAGCTTTTCATTCAGACAAACATTTGACATTTTTTGACTTACTAGCAAATCATGACCATTTAGCTAAAACTTTGAGTAAACATTTCATAAAAAAATAATTAATCCAACTGTTGGATGGCAGTTGGTGCATTTTGGGCACACCTATATACCAGTTATTAGACATGGGACCCACATCAAATTTATATGAGTTTATAATGACATTATATAAACAAGTTCTGCGCAACTAGAATTTAAATTGAAGTTTGCGACAAAAAGTTAGTCTTTAAGTGTGCCCCCCCAGCCTCCTGCCCCCTCAAATTAAGATAATTCAAATTAAATTGGTACAATATTTAATTGACTGAAGTTTATCGACAAATTTCAAATTTTATTTTTTTAAATTTTTCGATAAACTTTAGTGAATTAAATATTGTACCACTTTAATTTAAATTATCTTTATTTGGGGGGGGGGGCAGGAGGCTGGGGGGCACAATTAAAAATTAATTTTTTTTCGCAAACTTCAATTTAAATTCTGCTTTCGCAGAACTTTTCTATATAATGTCATTATAAACTCATATAAATTTGATGTTGGTCCCATGTCTAATAACTGAATTATGGGTGTGCCCAAAATCCACCAGTCGCCACTTTATTTAGTTGCGGATATGTTGGATTCCAACATATCCCCAACTAAATAAAAATACAGAGACTTAGTTTCCGTTAATTAATTAAACTTGGGCATTGATTAATATGTATACACCTCACTCAACGAAACAAAAACGTTGATAGTATTTTTAAAACAAAATCAAGGTAAGGGAGGTTACGTACCATACGAAAAATATATTTTGAGCTGTATAGCGGAAAATGATTTTTTAAGTGTACAAATTTGGTGCAAGTTCTTTAATAAGAGTTATTTTTATTAAATATGATTTTTTTATATTTGTTCCCTAATTTAAGAAGTTAAAAAGCGATTTTTAAAAAATTGTGCGTGATTGACAAACTGATATTTGACTTCACGTGAAAAAATACGAATCTTAGTTTGTTCAATCATTGGTAAACATTTTTTTAAGCCTGTATAGACCATGTTGCGGTTGCCGACTTTTTCACATCCGCGGATGTGAATGCGGATGCGGATTTTTTAAGGCTTACATCCGCGCATGCGGATGAGGATGCAGATGTTTAAGATCTTATATAAATATAGTATATGAATGAAGAATTAAAACAATAAAATAATTATCAACATTTTTATTACCCTGCTTAAAATACCCCATAGAGACCCTGTTAAAACCGATAGATATTTGTATCAGAATGTATGGTGTTTCTATAGGGTGTATTGGTATGTATAGGACCCATAGTTGGGATTTATGGTTGTTCTATAGGGATATCCACCCTTGATTTATTTGCTATTGGTTTCAATGGGGAAAATACACATAAATATAGAAATTAGTATTTCCCCCATAGGACCCCATAGGTTTTAATAAAATGTTGTCAAATGTTTTATGGTTGTTCTATAGGGATATCCATATATATCCTTCATTGAATTATTTGCTATCAGTCTCTATCATGATACAACATGTTGTATCATGAGTCTCTATAGGGAAAATGTAAAAGTTATGGTGTGCCTATAGGTAATTTCCTATACATTTTCTATCTGGCCGTATCCCAAAAAAAACCATGGACAAATGCACATATTGAATGCGGTAGCGCCCGATAGATTATTTTGTATAGGTCTCTATGGGGTATTTTAAGCAGGGTAATGAAAATTAGTATCAAGTATAATGCTATTTTTTTTAACTTCACTTACTAATTTTAATATTAGTAACCCAGCTAGCACAAGTCTGTCCTAAGGACGTCCTAAGGAAAGCCTTACAGGATATTGGGATATCCCAAGGATATCCTAGGACGTCCTTAGACCTCCTCAGGACATCCCAACCATGGCCGAGTGGTGCAAAAAAGGCCAGCCTACAGACGTCCCGCAAATGGCCTTTAGGATATCCTAGGGATATCCCTAGGTCCATATAGGTCCAGGAATAGGACATCCTAAGGATGTCCCCTGAAAGTCCCATGGGTATATGTAGGTCCAGGAATGGGATGTCCTGAGGACATTCTTTGAATGGCCTTGTTATTTGTTGGGGATACATTTTAAACAATCAAATACCATTTTATTACTTTATAAAATGTATTATTTTAATTCTGTACACAGCCAATTATATAAAATAAAAAATAAACACCTATTATAAAAGTAAAATAAATAATAATTCTAAATAAATATAATAGTTATATTATTTATATGTATATAGGTACACAGTGTCCAAAGTTATCTGCTCACCATTTTAACTCCATTATTATTGCAGCTTAAAAGTCGGTTAAATTAGCAAATTAGTGGCATTTTTTCTTCTGATTAAAATGGTTAAGACAGAATAACAATTGAACATCAGGTTTCTGAAGTAATTACAAAAATAACATTTTATTAAATGAAAAGACAACTTAATATGGAACAAAAAATTATTATAGCATAACTACCCTAAACTTAAAAATAAACAATTAATAAGCACTGGAACTTTCCGATTGTTGAAATATCCAACACTATAATAATATTATATTATAACAAACACACTTAGAGAACACGAGATTCACGGCCTTAAACCAGGTTCACGACACAGACAAGGAATTAATTCCTTTCACAGTGTTATCTATGATTCTTTCTAACAAAAAGGCGCAAAACAACTAAAGGACGCTATACGACATCTTAGCTTTCTCTCCATCCAGTGTTACCACCATAGACAATGGTTACCACCATAACGTATGGCGGCAAATTTAAAACAATCGGTAACTATTAAATAAGTTATAGATTGCGTTTGTAATTACATTTTTAAGGTTAACTGACGCTTACTACCTTATTTATTATTTATAAAACTCTAAATGTATCAATACCTTACAAACAAGGTGTTTGAACAATTATTAATTATCAGCCGTCATTTCTGCACATGCGTATTAAGTTGGCTGCTATCCAGTTGTATACAAAATATATTTTGTGGTCATATAACAAATACACAAAATATAATATTGTTTTTAAACTCCCGCCTTTAAAACGCCGATTATCGTACATGTTTCCATGATATTTTAAATTTACATTGACAAGTTGTGGCTTTTTGGCGTTTTAGTCACGGGCTGAAGTTGGCAGCAATGGCATTCGGACTTCTTAGTCATGGGTTGAAGTTAATTGCAGTTGTCAACTGCGAAACAATGACTATCAAAATAAAGGGTCTAAAAAGTGAGGTTAGAATAGACTGGTCGATGTCAGATTTTATAAATAATTATTTATATATAATTGTTGAAAGTTATTTAATTTTTGTGATTGTCGTAGAAAAAATATAGTATGCAAATCATTTATAAACTTAAAAAAATCTATAATATAATATTATAATTATATTGATTGACATTTTTAAGATGTGCCTATGCAAAATAGTTATGTACAAAAATGTAGGTATTATTAATTATATGGATAAAATATTCTTATAGAAAAATGTGCATACCAAATGTTTACCAAAACCTAACGGGACATTCTGAGGATGTCTCTGGGATTAGTCCTATGATCAACTCATTTTAGGCTTTAATTAGGATATTATTAGGTCCTAACGACATCCTTAAATGACGTTCCTAGGATATCCCAAAATGGGAATAAAAAAGATCTAATGTCCGATAAGGTCAACTTATGGACGTCCTCATGAAGTCCTTATAGGATCATCCCATTCTGGGACATTTAGGCTGGTCCAAGGACGTCCTGAGGATGTTTGTGCTTGCTGGGAAGTGAAGTTAAAAGTAGGAGCATTATACTTAATAAAGAGTAATAATGCCGCCTTTTCTGATTCAAGGTGGTTACGTCGGTGGCCTTGTATAACATTCGCATCCGCATTGATTATTGCGGATGCGGATGCAGATGTCCAAATCTATGCGGAAGCTCCACATTTGCGGATGCGAATATTCGCAACATCCCTGGTATAGACTGTAAAGCAGTCTGCAATTCTACGTGCAATACGCAATACTCTTGCATAAAGGCATGCGCAAGCGACGTTTCGTGCAAAATTATTGCTGTTCCAAAATATCGATTTTTACTGCCGGTTGCATGAAAGTCTGGGGGAAAAGTTGGTGACTTTTTTCATAACAATGCTGAAAGAAAGATTACTGCAAAAAAGTCGTAGGCTGTAACTGCAGAACTGTTTACTTTTTTTTTTAATTACATAAAGGTATTTTGACTTTTAAGTCATATTTTCACCCCCCTGCTTTAACCCCTACGACAGTGGCGCTATTACCCTTAAAATCTTAAATGGAAAGGGGGGTCGAGTGGCACCTTGTTTTAATAGGAATTGAATTCCCTTTCCAATGAGACCTTGCTTGTTAAAACCGAGTAAGTAGTAACAAAAAATGTTAACACGACTGCTTGTTCTGTCCTTTTTAATCTTTAGTTACGGATTAAAATGACGTATACTCTTCAAGTAAGAGTTGAAATTATTTCACTTTTCTATAGAAATAACGATTGTGCTAGAGCTGCCGCGCTGTCTTACAATGGGTTACACCCAAATGCACACTTGTCTCATACTTACGTGCGCGCACTAGTGGCAAAATTTCGTGACAGGATCTGTGGCAAACAAAAAAAGAAATATTCAAAATCTGGTAAGAAATGAAGCTGTAGAAGTGGCAGTTTTAGGTCATATTGCAATTGATCCCACACTTAGCACAAGAAAACTGTCAGAAGTATCTGGTGTTTCTCGTAGAACCATCCAACGAATTTTAAAATCATATAATTTTCATCCCTACAAACTAAAACTGGTTCATGAACTTAATGAAGATGATGATGATCGCCGTTCTCAATTTTGCGAGTTAATGACCGAAACAATCATTCGCGATCCACAACTTGGATTTAATATTTGTTTCTCAGATGAATGCTCTTTTTATCTCCATGGTACTGTCAATCGACATAATTTAAGGTATTGGTCGGACTCCAACCCTAGAAATTTCAGAGAAGTACATAAGTACTCAACATCCCGAGAAATTAAATGTGTGGGCTGGTATTTTTGGGGACCGTATTATTGGGCCGCACTTTCTTCCTGGAAATTTAAATGGTGAAGTGTACCTAGATTTGTTAGAAAACACTATTGTCCCGGCTTTAACGAATGCTATTGAAGATGATCGTTATCAGCGAGCAAATGCAATTTTTCAGCAAGATGAAGCACCCCCGCACTATCTGCTTTTTATAAGGCAGTTTCTGGATGCAACTTTTCCAGGCAGAGGATTGGGAGAAGAAGTCCTATTGAATGGCCTCCAAGATCTCCTAATTTGTCGCCGTTAGACTTTTTCTTGTGGGGACATTTAAAATCTAAAATTTATGCAACCCAACCCGATTCTTTGCAAGACTTGCAACAATGAATAGTGTACGAGTGCCGACAAGTAGATAAGTCCCGAAATGCTCCATAATATTCGCGAACATTTCGAACAGTACTGGCTACAAAGGCACGTGCCTTTATCATTGCATGCATGTTGGAGGTGGACATTTTCAACATTTACTGGATTGACACAAGTGGAAATGAATTTTTTTACTTTGTTACTAAAGTAAATAAATGTAAACATTGTTTTTTCCTTTTTAGCCTTATTTCTCTGAAACTACTCACACGATTTTAAAGAGCAAGGTCTTGTGGAAAAGGAATTCAATTCCCTTTAAAACAAGGTGTTATTCGACCCCTCCTTTCATTTAGAATTTTAAGGGTAAATTTTAGCTCCCCTGCTGCAACTCCTACGACGACGGTGGCGCTTTTACCCGGTAAAAGCAAGGCCACCGTCGTCGTAGGGGTTGCAGCAGGGGGGCTAAAAATATAAAAAAAATATGTGCCCCTGAAAACTACAGTTTACGTGTCTGAGCGTAATTTCATTTATTGATTTAGAAAAAAAAATCCTGGGCGCCACCCTGTATATATATATATATATATATATATATATATATACATGAATATTTATCTCATGGCCATAAATATGTAAACTAGAAATACTTTGATAATTCCGAAAAGATATTTTTATACTGAAAAAGGTTACTATCTAAAAAATATAAGTTTTTTCAACTTTAACTTATTATAATAAACCAATAAAAAATGTGTTTTTACGAACGCTAGGTTTCTAACAATAAATTGCTAACGTTAGTAATTTGTTGCGGAATAGTATATTCTGTAACAAGTTTGGAATATGTAATTTCAAACGTGATTCAGATTATACTTTTTCTATTTAATTGGGAAAAAGTGAGGTTGGATCGGTTTAAATTTGTTAGATATTAACACAGAGATGTCGCCACCAGTGTTTATTTCATCATCTGATGATAGAATAATTCATTCTGTAATACTTTCAGGAATATATGCCAATCCATATTCCGTTATAGGATTAGAAAATCGATATTTTCTATCAGGGTTTGATAGTTCATGAAATTAAAACAAAAATAATCTATTTTTTACCAAACCTATTAGTTTAAGGTGTTTTTAATAAGTTGACGTCATCAAATGACTAAACCTTTTAAAAATATTTTATGGGTCCTAATAGGACCGTCCTATACATACCGATACACCCTATAGAAACACCATACAATCCTATACAAAAATATATAGGTTTGAACAGGGTCTCTATGTGACATTTTAACCAGGGCGGTCATATTCAGTAATAGGAGTAGAAAAACGTTATTTTATATCACAGTTTGAGAGTTCATAAAATTAAAACAAAAATTATTTATTTTTTGTACCAAACTTATTAGTTTAAGGTGTTTTTAATAAGTTGACGTCATCAAATGACTAAACCTTTTAAAAATATTTTTTTCGACAATTAACCATATTACGGCGTTGCCTTAATTTAGAGTCAAACTTCTACGAAGATGTGAATGTGTAGCACTAATTATTTTTTATGTATTCCTATGTAGTAAGCACTTATTTGGTATACACAACAGGTCTTGGTCTTGTCTGTGACTGGAACGGCGCTCCGTCAAAGTTTGGCTTTGATTTAAGACAACGCCGTTCCAGTCCCAGATAAGATCCCTGCTGTTGTGTGTGATAATTATAATTATTAAAGTATGCAATATCATTTATTTGTAAGTTCTGGTTCGATGTAGAACACTAATGGTTAATCCCAAGAAGTACGCAAATTTCTTCAGCGGACTTTTGCACTATCCTACCGACTGCGCCAATTAAGTTATTTGTTGATGTGTTTAGATAAACAATATACTTACTAAGAAATGCACCCTGAGTGATGACATATAACATAACTACGACGATAAAAAGTCTTATTTTGTTGGTGTGGGTGTGCTGCGGCCTACATTGCGAGCTCTTATTAAGTGTAAACGATACAGTGATCAAAATCAGTAAAACGGAAAACAATAAATATAAATTAAATAAACAAGAAAAAATAAACAATAGTAAGTTCGAAAAGTGCGGGTGGCCCCCGGTTTAAGTCACAAAGTGCTATAACGACGCAAAAGTTTGTTAGAGTGAGTGATTAAGGTTAGGTCACACCGAAAAGCCACCTGGCTACTCGACTACCTGGTCGGTCACCTGGCTACTCGACTACCTGGTCGGTCACCACAATCGGCCAACACGGACTGTCCGCTATGGACAGGGTAGAAGAATTCCAAGCCTAATTAGTCCAGCTAAGTAATTATCCTAATTACATGACCTAATAACAGTACCAATTCGATTCTAATCAATAAACTAATCTTTAAAAACATATATACGCTAACAGGCTTCAGAAAACAAACAGGTCCCTACACTGAGAAAAGTAAACTCTTATTTCAAGATTTTCCACATTCAATACGAACAATGTGGATAATGGTTTTATTTAAAAGTCCCGATGTTACTTTTTTACATTAAACTCGTAAAGTTTGAATATACATTTTTAATACAAAAAAAATTGTACAAAGATTTCAACTAATGCAGTTCAGACATTAATTTAATGAATAAAAACTTTGATATAAGCATTCTTGTACAACAACCTCTGATTGTTTGTTTAAGATTACTTTTTATTTGTTTACAAAAATAAAGAAAAAATAATTCTTAATCAACAAAAATAAGAAATCATTTCCGTAAGTGTTAAACTAACAACCTTATTTTTCTCAATGTAGCCAACCCACAATCAACTTATCCAAATAAAAAAGGCGTAAGAGTAAATAAACCAAATCAAGCATGAACTCCCGCCCACTGTGGTAGGGATTGAATTTGTTTGCTTGCTGTATCATTGTCGTAGCTCAGGGCTAATAATCTCGATGAATTAAGGGTGCAAATCTTTAATACATTGGGAGATATTAGTCCTGAAATGCTGTTTAACGTGCGCAGGAATTTTTATGATAGGCTAGGGTATTGTTTAACTGCTGCTGGTGGTCTATTTGAACATTTAATTTAGAAAAAAAGTTATTTTCGTTATTTTAGAATTATTTTTCTTATTTTTGAGAATTTATAGGTTTTATTTTTATCGAATTCGTTTGTTTTGTTTTAATGCATTTCTGCAAATAAAAACTAAGTATTGTTTAAAATCCATTAAATTCCAGTTAATTCCAGTTAATGGCGAAAATGTATTTCTTAAGAACTATACACATTTCCCTACGACAGCGTCGGAGCTACTGAACAAACACAGTAGATCAAACTGCATGCCCTTGTATCTGGCTGCATGCCGCGCTGTTAAAAGAGCACTTCTGTATATAAACTTTTGTATACAGTGTGTATTAAAACGAATAGATACACTTAAATAAAACAAGTGCCAAACTCCCGCCCACTGTGGTAGGGATTGAATTTGTTTGCTTGCCGTATCATTGTCGTAGCTCAGGGCTAATAATCTCGATGAATTAAGGGTGCAAATCTTTAATACATTGGGAGATATTAGTCCTGAAATGCTGTTTAACGTGCGCAGGAATTTTTATGATAGGCTAGGGTATTGTTTAACTGCTGCTGGTGGTCTATTTGAACATTTAATTTAGAAAAAAAGTTATTTTCGTTATTTTAGAATTATTTTTGTTATTTTTGAGAATTTATAGGTTTTATTTTTATCGAATTCGTTTGTTTTGTTTTAATGCATTTCTGCAAATAAAAACTAAGTATTGTTTAAAATCCATTAAAGTCCAGTTAATTCCAGTTAATGGCGAAAATGTATTTCTTAAGAACTATACACATTTCCCTACGACAGCGTCGAAGCTACTGAACAAACAGTGTCAAACACAGTAGATCAAACTTGTATCTGTCTGCATGCCGCGCTGTTGCCATATGCTATTATTGTTTCCTAAAAGGGTTGTTTTTCTTATTTTTTAATATTAAAACTAAATCAAATTATTTTTGACATATTATTAATTTTTTTGTTATTTTTAAAGTTTCAAACAAATAAATTTGAACTATTTATTAAATAATTATAATCGTTCTCTTCTGATTTAAAACAACCTGGCAACTATGGTTCGTAATAACGAATGGCTTGGTTTAAACCACAGCCAATTAAAGTTTGTTTCTTTTTCTCTGATCAGAATATAATTTGTCATCCTTGTCTCCAGCCTTACTTACTTGATTCTATACAGTCTGTATACCGTACCTTCATTTGCAAGTTATACATAGGGAAAATACATTGTAGGTGGAACAGACAAGTCGAAGTCGGCGCGGTCAGCGCGAAACGAAAATGTTCCCAGAAATTATTTTGACGAGTGGATGAGTAGACTAACATGCGACGTAACAGGTGACCTTGTTTACTGGCGATTAAAATTTTATTACGTCCAAATAATTTCTGAGAACTTTTTCGCTTTGCGCTGACTTTAACTTGTCTGGTCCACCTACAATGTATTTTCCCTATGTATAGCTTGCATATGAAGGTACGGTATATATTATATATATATATATATATATATATATATATATATATATATATATTCATCTTATATATATATATATATATATATATATATATATATATATATATATATATGAACGAAGGGTGATACAAGCATTTTGAAACTATATATAGGTGAAGGGGAACCTACATAATCCGAATCTTAAGAGAGGGGAAAGTATTTCGCAAATATTTATCTGTGTACCATGGCCGCTACTTAGTGACTTCCATCATATATAGACACAATAGCATCGTTAACACTTCCGACAGGGTTGCCAGATTTTCGAGTCTAAAAATAGATTTAGTCTAGTTATCTCTCTCGCTTGCTCATGCGTTCCTTTTTTAATTATAAACGCTTTAAGGAAATATTCACGATAAACACAAACACGGTACCGCATGGTAGCGCTGTCTCTCTCGTTTCTTGTGATGCCATGAGGAAGTTGATTACTCGTTCCAATGTAATTTAATGTAATTTTGGGGCGCGCGTTCAAGTTTTATTAAATTTACAATCATAAAAATCAATGAAAATTGTTTTACGAGGTAGGTAGTATTTCTAAAAATTTGTACTTTGTCCATAAGTCATTGTGTCAATTTTTTAAATTATATATATAGATTGAGTAGCAGATAAGGGTAAAAAATTGATCATCTATATCTTTTATTGTTACTATTTTAAAAATAATAAAAGTTTCTCATGTTTTTTTAGATATTTAAAACAAAAAGGATAATAGATAGATAGATAGTTTATTAATCCAAAAGACATATTTACATATGTATAGGACAGGTCAGTATATAAATATTACAAAGATTAACAACACAAATACATTATTAAAATCTAAAAATAAATTAACATTTAGAGTGTATACAGTCTGTTCCACACTACAAGAATTTATAAATAAAAATGTTTGTTACAAAAAATCTCTAAGATCATAAGGACATTTACTAATTAAAAAACTTTTAAGCTCTTTATTAAATTGGTTATTGTTATTTATTATTTTAATGCTTTCTGGAAGACTATTATAAATTTTTATACCAGAATAGTAGGGTGACTTTTCATAAAGTGCTGTAGAATGTCTCGGAACACTTAAAGAGGCTCCTCCTCTTGTTGAATACATGTGAAAGTCATTATTTAAATGAAATTGGGAGTAGTTTGAACGTACATATTTCATAAGGTTATATATGTAGATACCATAGACTGTCAAAATATTATTACTCCTAAATATGTCTCGGCATGTCTCTCTCGAACGCATACCAAAGATTATTCTTAATGATCTTTTTTGTAGAACAAATACTCTATTTAATGATGTTGCTCTACCCCAAAGAACGATATTATAAGATAAGTGGAAGTATATCATACCATAGTATACGCCCAAGAGTCCATGCCGAGACAAACTCTCCTTTAGAGATAATAAAGCAAAGTTTGAGGAACTTACTCTTTTGCAAATATGGTCAATCTGATTTTCCCACGAAAGTTGAGCATCTAAGGAAATACCCAAAAATTTTACAAATTTAGAGACAGTAAAGTCATTATTAAACCTATTTAAATTAGCTACACGAGGAGAGAAAAATACATATTCAGTTTTATTTTTGTTAAGAATTAGGCGATTTTTTAAACACCAGCTCGTAAATTGACTTTTGACACTCTTAACATTTTCAATGAGTTCCCCATGACTCGATGCTGATACCACCACTGATGTGTCATCGGCATACATGGTAACTTTGCCATTTAAATAGTTAGGAAGATCGTTTATGTAGAGTGAGAACAGAAGTGGTCCCAGTACCGAGGCTTGAGGAACCCCTAAGTTACTGTTTAATTGTTCAGTATTATTATTATTTAACTTGACACAGAATTTACGATTATTTAAGTATGATTTAATCCAATGAGAAAATTTACCTCGGAATCCCATCTCATACATTTTATCTACCAAAAATTCAGGATTTACGACATCAAATGCGCGACTTAGGTCAAAAAATAGTCCCATGACCAATCTTCCCTTATCCAGGTCTTCATAAATATGTTGCATTAATTGACATGCTGGTGATTCGGTGGAATAATTTTTCCGGAATCCATGCTGCGAGTTTGTTATAACTTTATTTTGATTAAGGAATGAAATAATTCTATTGCAAAGCTCGTAAAAAGGTTTATAAAAATGTATTTTTTCCGCCGATAAAACATAGTGCGTTATCAAAACAATTTCGCAGGTTTGCGCTTTGCGTTTTTTAACGCAATGAACAAAGCGTAACTTATATCAAAGTCTCTGCTTGTATCCTTAATTCTTTCGTGCACTTTGCCATGTTGCCACATTTCGGAAGTGACATAGTCGTGCCTATGCATCGGAAGTGACACCGTCGCTATATATGAAGTACATATATTGATGTTGGCGCCAGCGGCATATACCTGAACTAAGTGCCAAACTGAAAAGGTACGAAAGCTACGTAGTCACTTCCACCCGTTTTTTCGGATTTGAGCTCCTTGTGCCCTCTAGTGGCTAAATATGCTGACAACAAGGCGAAACGTTGTCACTTCCAAAATTGGAAGTGGAAACGTATATATGGAAGCCACAACGAATGTTACGTACCTATTTCGGAAGTCACTTGGTACATTTCATAAATATATATATATATATATATATATAGATAAGTGGTCAGCTGTGACCTCCGTTAAGTTGAGAGGGCCACCTCTCCTCCGGGTCTGCGGAATGGACGATATTTATTTTGATTGCATATATTGCGGGGGGGAGCCTTAAATATTAACGCCACCACAAGAGGGGAAGCAATTTTTAATTTTTTAAAATGTCATTTTTTTTACGCAAACTGGAGATACTCAAGATACAAAGTCACCTCCGAATATATATAAAATTTCGGAGAAGCAAACAGCCTTGTATCCTCCGACAGTGTTGCCGGGTTTTCGGAGGTCGCAACGTATCTTTAGTATCTGGGATATATATCAGATTTATTTTGTCCACTGCTTCATGCTATATGTGCCATACATTATTTAGTAATAATATATTATATATTATATTATAATAATAATTATTATTTTTGTTATAAAAGACAAAATATTAAAAATAATACAAATTGAGTACTTTGAAATAAATAATTTATTTGATTTAAAAAAGAACGTATTGGTATATGATAGGTCTTGCAGGTATAATGGCAAAAAAATGTTTTATTACATAACCCCTGTAAAATCTTTATTTATCGTGCGATTTTTACCAGATTTGTTTTAAAGGTAAAATCTTGATACACTGTATTTTTGAAGCAAAAACGCCATATTTTTACTAAATACAAGGCCTACTATGTCAGTTTTTAAGAGTTAATTTTTAAGAATTCATATTAGCGATTTTTTTAAACAAAATCTAAGCACGGCACTGGATTCACCACCCCTTAAAATGACCTTATACTAAATTATATTAAAAATGTAAATAGAAAAATATAGAGAAATAATAACTACAAAAATTTATTTTGTCAAGTTATACATGAAAAAATTGAAATAAAATTAAACTAATAGTATAACATGGTATACTTATTATAAGTTTAATTTTATTTCAATGTTTTTTTCATGGATAACGACGGAATAAATTTTTGTAGTTATTGTGCATTTTTCTACTTAAATTTTTTTAATAAAGTTTAGTAAAGGGTCGTTTTGAGGGGGTGGTGAATCCAGTGCCGTGCTTAGATTTTGTTTAAAAAAATCGCTAATATGAATTCTTAAAAAATTACTCTTAAAAACTGACATTGTAGGCCTTGCATTTTGTACAAATATGGCGTTTTTTGCTCCAAATATACAGTTTATCAAGATCTACACCTTAAAACAAATCCGGTTAAAATCGCACAATAATTAATGATTTTACAGGGGTGAGTTGTAAAAAAATGGGTCACATTGTATATGTACTGTTTTGCTTGCAAGTAGTTTTTTAAAAACTTTTCAAACCGATTGACTTTTGAAAGAATTATTAATTTTAATATTTCAATTGTATTTTTGTATTATTTTTATTTTTTCTAATTTTTTTGTTACTTTTACTATTTTTGTTATAATTATTTTTTTTGTTAATATTTTTATTAATTTTTCTAATAATTATTATACCCAATCATTTTGAATATATTTATTAGTATACTTTTTTATTATTTTTATCAATTTTACTTTTTTAATTATTTCTTTATTTTTAATATTTTTGATATTTTTATTATTATATTAATAAAAATATAAGAAAGAAATTTAAGTAAACAATAAATAGGGATAATTAAAAAACATAAGTAAAGTAAAACATTTTTATCTATTAAAATAGTTATGAATAATAATTATTATAATTATAATTATCATAAGGGTAACTAATTAATGTTTTTTTTTTCGTTTTTCTTAAGGTGTTGGACTTTGGCTTTAATAGGGGATACACTTCTTTTTATTTTCGGTTGTTCTAGAAAAGATTTAATTTCTTTGCTAGATGAATAAATATTTTTTGAATATGGTTAAGGAATTTATCCTTTATTAACCCGATTTCCATATTTGTGCAGCCTAAAAATAATAACACATTTTTAAACAAATAAAATTGAAAAAAGATTGTGTGAGTAAAAAATATTGTTTAAACACATTTTATGTGTTAAAATCATTTTGTACTTTTTTTGTTTAAATTCTTTATCTTTTTTGGTAATGATTTCATCATTATCGTCTAAATCTAAAAGAATTATTTTACGATATCCATTTCTATAAACATAATGCATTTACCTAATTATGTACTAAAAACTTACTTACCTTGAAAACCAACTCTCTTGATTATTAATTAAGTCCTGGAAGATATATTTTTAACTTAAATTGTTATTTTACACTTAAGATGTTAGAACAAAAGCGAAACTGCGTAACAAATAACATATAAGAAGTATTAAAGATGATCAAGTCTGAACATCTATGACTGAGCGAGATGTTGCAAGGTTGCCAAATTTCGGAGGTAACAAATGTACGTATACATGACGGAGGTAACTTTGATGTGGCTGAATCTGATTAAAAAGCGACACTAGCGCCAATTCATATATGGTGGAACTAAAAGTTCCTTTTTAAGAGACTGGGGGGACAAAGTGACCTCCGAAATATTTTTGCACAAATTGATTACTAACACTCCCCCAATGTCAAAAATATGGTTAAACACTGTGACCTCCGAAATTGGAGGTCACAGCGTCATATATGAGGTCACAACGTATGAAGGGTCTCCGTTTTGGAGGTGACAATGTACCCTTTATCAATATATATATATATATATATATATATATATATATATATATATATATATAATTGTCTTTTTTATGCCTTTTTATAAAAAACAAAATTAAAGATAAAACTATAGAAAGAGAACTATTTATACTTACTCTTTGTTGTTATAAATAATATTTATACCTACTCTTTGTTACCTACCAGTTCTCTTTCTATAGTTTTATCATTGAGTTTATCATTTACTCAATGGTTTTATGTTTAATTTTGTTTTATATATCGCACATGGTCAACAACATTTTGGATTTTTTAGTGCAATAATTTTAAAATTACTCATAGTTTTGTCGGCATATAGAGCTTGAATTGTCTTGAGACAAGTCGAATCTCTGAATTGATTTTTGATAGCGGGTCGCGGATCATTGGTTTCCTTTTTATAGCTAATAATTAGTTTGGGGCGATTAATATTAATTTTGTGTTCTGTGCGGATTTATCTGACTACGCGTTTTATTAAATAACTTTATATTAAAAACCAGTGTCGTGCATTCTTTTAAAATGTCTAGGCAGCCTAACCCTCAGTCGCCTCTCTGACATATATATATATAGGTATATACAATTATAATTGTCTTTTTTATGCATTTTTATAAAAAACAAAATTAAAGATAAAACTATAGAAAGAGAACTATTTATACTTACTCTTTGTTGTTATAAATACTATTTATACCTACTCTTTGTTACCTACCAGTTCTCTTTCTATAGTTTTATCTTTAATTTTGTTTTATATATCGCACATGGTCAACAACATTTTGGGTGTTTTAGTGCAATAAGTGTAAAATTACCAGCGTTGCCGTTGCCGGGTATTTTACCCAAAATTCGGGTATTTTGGAGTATGTGCCGGGTAAAATAATTAAACGGGTAAAACCGGGGATTTTAACCCTTTGACCCAAATTTGCAAAAATAAAAATTGTAGAACCAACAGCAAAAAATTAAACTTTAAAATTAAAATTCAACCATTCAATCTACGCTATTTCTCAGAGATAAAGAAGGTTGCTATTTCTGCGAAAATGAAAATGTCAATGTTCTTGACCATTTTGTTGACTGGGTTTATACAGTTACCTAATAGATGGCGCTATACGTCTTTATTTTATATTGCGCATGTCCTTGACGTTAATTTGACAGTCAACGGGTATTTTATTTATAACACTTTACTTATATTATAATTACTTATAAGTTATAAGTAATTAGAAACAATGGATAAATGGTTAATACGTAAAGGTGGCCAGGCGGCAAAGGTGGAAGACGAGGCTGCGAATACAGTTGTGCGGGTAGGTGACTAATAAAAAGTGAAATAAAGAGATTATAATGTATTGTCGATTTTGCAGAATCTGTTTAACGGTGGCAGCGATGTTTCCGATGTATTTTCTGAATTTCAGGGCCAGGAAAGGCCTTCATCTTCAAATGTTCTTAGTTCTGAAGAATTGAGTAGTGCGGGGGTAAGTTATAATAATAAAGAAAGGCTTTAACTTAATATAATAATATTAATATAATGCAGGAAGGAGAAAATTCTGCACAAAAGAAACCAAAAACCAAAGGCTGTAAAACAACACCAGAGAACAAAGAAAAAGGTAAACGAAAACGTGGCAGACAACTGAATAAATTTTGCGATTCTTGGCTCAACGACCCAGAATTCAGTAAGTGGCTAGCAAAATCAACAAATAAAAAAAACGGACATGAATATGCGTTTTGCAAAGTCTGTAACAGTGAAATAATTGCTCATCGCAATGATATTCGCCGACATAGTTCCTCGGAGAAGCATTCATACAATGCCAAGCAAATATTTACGAACCGAACAGTAGTGGATATGAATTATCTTGCTCCTGATGATCTTACCAAAAGGGCGGAGCTGAAACTGTGCAGTTTGTTGGCTACCAATAATCTGCCATTCTCATTGATTTTTAAAAAACATTTTTCCGGATTCAAAAATTGCGGCCAAAATTGCTGTCAAACGAACCAAGGCTACGTCTATGATAACAGAAAGTTTAGGCAAAACTTTTAAAAAACAGCTGTCGGAAACTTTGGGCAAGCCTGGTAAGTTTTTTTCTCTCATAATGGATGAGACCACTGACAAGTCCACTACAAAACAATGTGCTTTCACCATCATCTACTTTTGTGAGGAAACTCACAAAGTAGTTACAAGGTTCTTTGACATAATTTAAATGAATAGTGGAAGCAGTGCTATTGACTTATATAACTGCCTGAAAAGAGTGATTTCTGAAAAAAATATCCCTTTCACTAATCTTATTGGATTCATATCTGATTCTTGCAATGTGATGTTTGGCAACCACAACTCCGTTTATTCACTTTTAAAGGCTGACGCGCCGAACATAGTATGCATCAAGTGCTCATGTCACCTCATACACTTAGCAGCCTCGAAAGCATGCATGATTTTGCCACGTTCCGTAGAGGACCTCCTAAGGAATGTAGGATCTCATTTCAGTAGAAGTGCTGGTCGCCAAGAACGTTTCAAAGATTTTCAAGAATTTTTTAAGACTGACATCCATCGTATATTACTACCTTCCAATACAAGATGGCTATCTCTAAAACAGTGTGTGGACCGTACCTTAGAACAGTATAATCCATTGGAAGCGTACTTCAGAGAAGAAGTATTCAGGGATCCATCAAAAACAACGGAAGATATCCTGAATACCTTTGCGAATAAGTTCAATATCGTTTACCTTGAGTTTATGAGCTACACATTAGGACTTCTAACTGAATTTAACATACTCTTCCAGAGTGAAACAGCCTTGCTCTATAAACTCAAACCCGAGACTGCGACTCTTCTGCGTACGCTGTGTGCTAATTTTATGAAGAGAGAAAAAACCAGCAATAAAAATGTATTTGACCTCAATCACAAAAATCCCGACTTCTTCTGTTCACTGGACCAAATTTATCTGGGAATCGCAGCGAATGAAAGTATTGCCGATTTAAAGAATAATGCATCCGAAAACGAAGTCACACTCTTTTTAAAAAATTGTTTACAATTTTATATTGAGCTGGTTTCCCAAATAAAAAAGCGTTTTGTATTTGACGATGATGTATTTGATATAGTAAGCATTGTCGACCCAATGAACGCTCAATCTTTTAGCGTCAGAACATTGGCTAAAGTTACGAAGAGATTTCCAATTTTAAAGGAGTGTATCAATTGTCAAGAACTCGACAATGAGTGGCGAGACCACGCCCATATAGATTTTAAGGAAATGGGTATGGATCCCACTAAAACTGCGGAAGAATATTGGAAGCAGGTATTCGAATTTCGAAACAGGGCAGGAGTGGCACGTTTCCCTAATTTACAAATCGTAATCAAGTTTCTTCTCATCCTGCCTTTTTCTAATGCGTCTGTCGAAAGGGTGTTCAGCTGTTTAAACAACATAAAGACAGAAAACAGAAACAGACTGAACACCTACACAATCGCCGCATTATTGCACACAAAAGAGGGGGTCCAAGAGGCAGGAGGTCCAGTCAGATTTGAACCATCAAACAAAATGTTGAATTCTAATTTACGGAAAAAATAAAGTACTTAATCCCTGAGAGGAGGTTCATTTGTTTACCTATCTACTATTTATTAATAAAGTAAGCATATCTATGTATTAATAAAGTTCCTACCTAATACCTATTTACAATAATTATTAATAAAAAAATTTTTTAAAAACAAGCAACGTATTCGGACGGGTAATTTTCTGGGGATTTTCATGTTAAAGTGGGGGTAAAACCGGGTATTCTGTTATAGTGGCGTGGGTAATTGATAATTTCAGTGCGGCAACGCTGAAAATTACTCATAGTTTTTCCTGCAACAGTAGCATAAAGATATTTTTGATGTTAATCCATAGATGAAGACTTATATGAAGACATATGTCTGTCTGCAATTTGTATAATCCCTATTATAATTTTCATCAACAGAGTCATAAGTAAGTGTAAGTTGTGACAGTAATTTTCTTAACTTAGGATGATAATTAAAGTTGTCAACAATAAAAGAATGAATAAGTGACGCTTCTCACCTTAAGGCAAACGGTCTTGTGACCATGGTCCATTTTAACGCGTTCGTACTTCCATAGTGCTACCACCGCTATCGGTTTTCAAATTCATAAAATCAATTAGTGATTCTACAAGTAATCTACCAGAACAGAAGTGCAAAAAGGGTGCAATCTGCGTGTGGCACCTCCTCCTGGATTGTCCCAAAGTGCTCTATCTGTGAAAAAGGGTGTAAGTAAGGTGATTGGATACAACCAATAATTTTTCCTGGATTGCCAACACATTAACAACACGTGCTTATAGTTGGCTATCGAGGTAAATATAATAATAATAATAATAATAAACGACTTTATTTGACATACCTACATACTTATATAGATATATCAAAATGGCGAAGTTTGATTATAAAAATCAATCTTACACTTAACCATAAAAAATACATAGGTAAGTAATAATATTATACTACAAAAAAAAAAATAAAAGATTTTAGAACACTGTTAATAAATAAATAAAATTAAATTAAATTGCACACCTTAAATGTTAAAAGGTAAACTAACCTTGCTTTTGAAGCAAAGCTTTTTTTGTAAGTCTTCTAAATGTGTTTGGCTTTAGTTAGTGAATCCTGGTTTTAATGAGTTATACAGATATGCAGCCATATACCTAACTAAAAGATGTTTTAAAAAGAGCGTTGTGGTGTTGGGGAATAGTAAGGTAGTTGTTGCGTATGTTACGACTATGTATATCGCTCCTAAAAATTAATTTTTCTCTTAAATATAAAGGTGCTGAAGATTGTGTTAATTTATGAAGAAAAGTAGTATAGGTAAGATAGTGTGTATTATTCATATTTAACCAATTGAGACCTCTGAAATATGGTCAAATTTACGGACATTGCAAATAAGTCTACAGCAGGTATTCTGCACCATCTCTATTCGATTCTTAGTTGTTTTGTCGAGAAAAGGGTAGTAAACAAGATTGCAATAACTAAAAACTGACAAAACAAGTAATTCACATAGTTTTTTTTAATTTTCCAGTTTAGAATGTCTCTATTTGCATATAATACCTACTTTTAACCTAACATATGCATTTTGTATTAATTTATTTGTATGATCGCAAAGCTTTAACTTCTGGTCAATAGTTACACCCAATATTTAGAAAAATAAAAGTGGAATTCCATTAATATGTAAGTTAAGAGAATTTTCAATCTCAGGTCGTTTTTTGTCTGAACAAAATACCAAGGAAACCGTTTTATCAGCATTTAGTTTAAGATTATGAGTACTGAAGTATTCAAAAATTTTCTTTAGATCTCTGTTTATAAATACCGAAGCATCGTTTATTTTTTTCTGGGTTAGATCTATAAACATAAAGTGAATCATCTGCATATCCTTGTAGGTGGACATCGGCGCATTCAAAAATATCTGCTGTATAAATCACGAATAACAGAGGACCAAGAATCGAGCCCTGAGGCACACCAGAAATAATATTTGCTGGACGTGATTTCTTATTGTCGACTGTAACAATTTGATACCTTTCTGATAAATAGGATTTAAAGAGATTGATAAAGATATCATCAAAACCATAATAATGTAACTTAGAGCATAACAGATGAGAGTCAATAGTATCAAATGCTTTTGAGAAGTCAAGAGAGATCCAAATTATTTATGATTTTGAGGATAAATTTAATAAAGCTGTTGAAGTACTATGAGCTTTTCGAAAGCCAGATTGATGTTTTGGAAAAAGGTTATTTTCGTTAAAAAAAATTGTAATCTGTAAAGCAATAATTTTGGGAACGGAACTAAGCAGACTTATTGGTCTTAGATCATATGTGGACTCGGACTTGTTTTTAGGTAACGGGCATATTAATGAGTAATTGAAACCTACTTTGACCTACCAAAACTGATTTAAAACCTGTTCAGTCTGTTTACTCCAATTTAGCAGTAGAACAACCGAATTAATCTTCATTTGAACCGATTTAAACCTCTAATAAAATTTTTGGTTTAAATTTAAACGTAATTAGAACCGAAAAATCGGGAAAATGGACTTATCTGCCATGTTTTAGGTCATAAGTTGGTTATCTTTAGGCGAATATAAAACCGTTTAAGACGGAAATTGTCAGACTTAAGGTTTAAATTACGATCTTAATTTTGACTCGGGTGATTATTTAAAGTATGCAACCCGAGTCAAAATTTAAATCGTAATTTAAACCTACTTTGACCTACCAAAACTGATTTAAAACCTGTTCAGTCTGTTTACTCCAATTTAGCACTAGAAGAACCGAATTAATCTTCTTTGAACCGATTTAAACCGATTTAAACCTCTAATAAAATTTTTGGTTTATATTTAAACGTAATTAGAACCGAAAAATCGGAAAAATGGACTTATCTGCCATGTTTTAGGTCATAAGTTGGTTATCTTTAGGCGAATATAAAACCGTTTAAGACGGAAATTGTCAGACTTAAGGTTTAAATTACGATCTTAATTTTGACTCGGGAAGTATGCAGCTTTTTCGCGATTTAACGACGAGCGCGCAAAATTACGCAACATTTTATAATTTTCCAAATTTTCCGGAGCTTTTTTGGATTTAAACTTTGTAAAAGCTTTGTCACGTACATTAAAAATGATTTTTAAATTTGGTGTTAACCACGGAGATTTTGGTTTACTTACCCTTTTAGTTTCTACCGGTGCATGAATATCAAACAAAATATTAATATACATTGTAATTAAGTCGACTTTTTCGTCCAGATCATTTGAATAATAAATGCTATCCCAAGGTAAGCTGCAAAGATCTTCTTTAAAGCGAGTCTCATTAAAATTTTTAAAGATTCGAAAAGTAATAAGCTTCGACTGGAACATTTAGATCGCAGTATACTTAGCTGTGATCTGATATAAGATCGGCATTAGCTACTCCAGACCAAAGTATATTTTCAGGGTAATTTACAAAAATAGGATCAAGTAAAGTAGCAGTTTTCTTTTTTATACGAGTCGCTTCGTTTATAATCTGCGTGAAGCCAAAAGAATCAAGACAATTAGTTAATGGATTATCTAAGTTAAAAAGATTTATATTCATATCACCCGAAATATAATTTCACAACACCTGAAGTCCAAGTCTGCATAAACCGGATAAGTAATCCTACCAAAATTGGATGACCTTAATAATACTTAAATACTAAATTTTAATGCTAAATTCGCAACATTAACTTAAAGAACTCTACGAGGTAAAAAATAATTAGTCGCCAACAGTTTCCATAAAAACACCAAGCATAGCCAAAGAACTCATAAATAAGGGCTCACACTCAACTTCAGATAAACACTAGGCAAAAGAAACTCATCCTGTATATTACTAAGCACATTTAAGGGAACTATAAATTAGGTTCTATGCGAAATAATAAACAACCGCACAGTGGGGTGCAACGTTAGCGATAGTCAGCAAGATCGGAATCCGACTCAGACAGAGACACGGACACATACGAACAGGAAATACTTAAAGACCAGCAAGGATAGGTCCTAGCAGCGTACTAACCAACCAAGCCCCATCCATAAACCCCAATTGAATGGGGTAATTACTAAATCCCTGGTTGAGGGGGACTCCGGATTGTACTTAGATTTGGGTCAATGTCCCTCAACAACCAAAATGTTATTCCTCCTTGTCCGCACTCCACTAGCCTAAATCGAGAGTATGGCTCGGCCCGGCGATAAAATTCCGGGAGTGGCCTTAACCAACGACACTGTCATCCACGACCTACTAGGCGAGATTTACCAGCCGGGGTGAAAATTCGGATCCACCAAACGCAGGCAATGCTGTGCAGTGGAGGGATACGTAGGAGAACTGAAAGGGGTCAAAATAACCCTGGAAAATCAGTGTAAGGCGTTGCCGATGCATACGTTCCTTATATTTACAATTAACAATAAAAGAATGAATAATTTAAAAAATTATCAACACATTTTTTATCAATACAATCATATCTGCAAAATTCATGCACATATTTTCAGAAACACAGACATATCTTCAAAATTGATGCAAATAGCTGTTATCCAAATAGAGTATTTTCCGAGGGGTCACCCACACCTGGGAATCCCTGGACATTTTAGAGGGGGAATACCATAGGAATACATAGGAATACATAGGAATACAATAAAATATAATGGGAATACATGGGAATCCCTGGACGTTTTCCCTTTGGGTGGTTGACCCCTCGGTATTTTCTAAAATCTAATTTTTAACTGGCTTAGAATCTTAGTGTGGTTCCTTCTTTGCAAAGAAAATACTGTAAGTAAATATAATTTTACAAATATGTGAGAATTTTATTATTCATAAATCTTTGACGGTCATTATCTCGGATTTAAGGTTTTACTACTTATGACACTGTCGTCGCCCATGTGCTTATGTTTAATAGACTTATTTTTGAACAGGAATATTTTGCCGTATAATTTTTAATAAAAAAACATGTCTTACACAATTTAAACACCATTTTGACAAAAAGTGCTAAATTTTGCCTTTCTACGCGCTGCGAGTCTTTAAGCAGCATTTAGCCGAGGGGATATATTATTTCCAATTATTGTTTGATGACTTCACGCCACTTGTGAATAAATAAATATTTATATTTTTTAAATATTTAAAAATAATAACATAAAATAGTATGAGCGGGTCAAATACGAATAAATTGTAATTTTAATTATAAATTTAAGCTTATTTGCCTACAAGTCCGGTCTCCACTAACATTTAAATTGCGAAAATCAAATTTAATAAACAGATTAATTATCTTGTTTCTATACTAACTATTGCGTACAATTTTTTAATTTAAACTTTATGTTCTCTAAATACATGGGCGATTAAAAAGATAATCATTAAGCAATTAGTTTTATACTAAAAGTAAATATAATTTTTAATATAGCAAGTTCATGGTATACTTTTAATTAATTTATTCCAGTATTACCTACCTATCCAGATGGATAGGCAATACTGGAATATATTAATTCAAAGTACCTAGGTATATCGGTGATTACCATATTACCACTGTAAAGCTGTGGTCTGACAGACATATCTTTAAATGACATATCCCTGATATTACCAGATATGCACTCCATATAATATAATAATATCTATAATAAAATATAATTAAAATAAAATATTCATGCTTTTTATGTCGCAGAACAAACAGAAGTAAGTACAATAAATCGCCAAATCCGTTGCCGATTTCACGAATTAGGAAAAATTTTATTCCATAAATTTGGTGTATACACTATTCTAAAAATGAATGAGTCAAAAATGACTAATTGGACACCTTTCTGCAGAAAGGAACGAACCCACAAAACTAAAAAAATTGAGATCTTTAGCCTTTAAGTATGTAAAATGTATCTGCAAAATAAGAATAAGAAGTATTGGGTTTTCGCAACGCCTGCGCCATCTGGTGGACAAAAGCATTGCGTGAATTTAAGAATTGTCAACAATACATTTACCTAAAGCATACGAACTAGGGGTGTCAATCCCAGGATCCCGAAATCCCGGGGTCCCGGGATCCCGTAAAAAATCCGATCCCGAAAATCCCGGGATTAAAAGTCCCAATCCCGAGATCTTAGTAATAAGTTACAAAGAATAAAATAGACTTTTTTTTAAGCGTATGACATTTTTCATAATACTCATAAGCATATATATATATACAGCTCTTTCATACTAAAACCGAATATATCTATATATATGGGGCGTGGCCTCGCCTCCCTCCAACGCGCGACACAGTAGCTAAGCAAATAGACTGCATCGCTAATGAGATTTTTTGCATTATTATCATTTAATTTTTTAAGTCCTTACCTGCTCGACCTTTCGTCATGTCGTTTATTACACAAGCAACTGTGACGCGCCTTGGAGGGAGGCGAGGCCACGCCCCATATATATATAGATATATTCGGTTTTATTCTAAACAGGCTGTATAAACACTTCATTTTTTTACTCAGTTCAAGTCAAATTATTATACACCGCCGTACAATAATGAAAATACATTGAAATTACATAGCAAGAGTGGTTCCATCTATAGCATAAAATCAGCAAAGAAAATGTAAAATTACAGGTCACTGTAGAATAAATTTATGTACATAACCTATAATATAACATTTCAAACGTCAGACCTAAAAAAATGGCACAAACTTCAATGAAAGTTACAGCCCCAATTGGAACTCACCAAGGCCCGATTGATAAAAGAAATGGAATTATTTGTTAATGGGGGTAAACGTGGGTACAATGTGCCTACGAATTCTTGAAAACCATTCTTCCTAGTGTGGAGTCCGAAAGATATCGTTCGTTAGTTTGTTTGTTGTTTTATTTTAAATTGGTTTTAAAATTAATGATTTATATTTTTTCGGGACTGATCCCGGGATCCCGGGATTAGTTACATTTGGTCCCGAAAGGCCCGGGATTGGAAAATGGACTCGGGATTGACACCCCTAATACGAACATTTAAATAGGTAGTTTTTTCACAAAAGAGAGGAAGGCAGAAGTCTTACTCGACAAATTTTGTTCAATTGTGCAGCTAAATCGCGTTATTTGTGTTTTACGTTGCAAGTGTGTGTATTTTATTTAAGGGATCATGGTGAATTATTGTGTTTTTAATTGTAAATAAAATTCAAGAACTAAATCGTTGCAATTTCAAGTTTTGCCAAAAGATCCAATTCGGTAAGTATATTTGTTGGTGCAGAATTAACTAATGATAACTTTACCTAATATAATTTATATTTAGGTTTGGACATTTTTAAGAAATTAGTAAAAAAAATTTTTGCGTAAACATAACCTTAAATTCAACCATTTTTATATTGGGACTGTCTACAGTTCAGGAACTACCAGTAGGAACCAGTAGGAACCAGTAGGAACTTAAGTCTTCAAGACGGAACTGCAGCCACTGAGTCAAAAGTTACTACCAGTAGGAACTTAAGTCTTCAAGACTAAAGTTCCTACTGGTCGGAACTGCAGCCACCAGTCAAAAATTCTGTTATGGACGCCAAAGTTACTACCACCCAGGGCCGGATTAACCACAGGGCCATTGGGGCCATGGCCCCGGGGCGAAATCCCAAAGGGGGGCGCACGCCACGCCGACCG
Source organism: Brassicogethes aeneus (assembly GCA_921294245.1). NCBI lineage: Eukaryota > Metazoa > Arthropoda > Insecta > Coleoptera > Nitidulidae > Brassicogethes > Brassicogethes aeneus. The sequence continues at coordinate 49,991,222 of OV121132.1, read as the reverse complement.
TTCCCTTTTGGGCGGCGCGCCAACTCTATACAAGTTGGCGCGCCGCCCAAAAAATACATATCACAAATTATAATAGTAGAAGAGAAGCAACCAATAATTACTAAAATAAAATGTAACTTAAAATTAATGGTAAAACATAAAAAATATATCCTTTTTAACTATTTATAAATAAAATATTAAAGTATCTTGCGATTTAGGTAGGAAATCTAGAAATATATCTCTAGTTTTCTAAATATATTTATAAATATATATGTATATATGCAGGGTGTCTCACCAGCGATGGTACCTTAGACGTTTACGGAGAACGGCTGAGGATATCAATTTGAAATTTTTATAGCAATTATTGTACAATTTAATCTACCTTTTAAAATTATTTTAAATAAAATTCCTCTTCCGGTTTAACCGGACGCGACATCAACTTTGTTATTTCCAATGGAACACCCTGTAAATTTTTTTATTTTTAAATTCCTCATGAAATTCTTAATGAAATTGCTGTACCATTCCCTATACCTAAACTTAATAGTTTTCGAGTTAATAATTTTTTTCGTAAAATTTTGACAGTTGCACCTTCATTAAAAATAGCTTATAACTTTTTAATATTCGGTTTGCTGGTATGCTGTAAGGATTTTTGGAATCTTAAAACATTGTTAAAATCGTGTTAAATTTAGTTAACTTCAAACATTAATAACTTGTTTATTTTCAATGGAACGGTATGCATGTTTTTACATAATCAAATAGGAAAATGAATTACATTTTGATTGTTATAACCATTCCCTATACTTAAATAGTAAGGTTTCGGAAATACAAGCAAATTTAAATTTTAAACTACGTGCTATTAATGAAGCTTTCAACTTAAGCGCCATGAATTGTTGACAGCGGTTTAGTTTTAACCTTCCGATTACAAAATATGCACCAAATAAATTTGGATCAATGTTTCTAAATACTCAAAACTTACTTTGAATGTGACTGTGATCGCAGAGACGGCAAGAAAATTGCGTTTGGAAGAAATGAGGCGCCGTCAAACCAAAGTATTACAAATTTGATCAAAAAATTGCGCAGACATGGATGCTGGTGGACATAAAACATGTTTCGCATGCTCGTCCTAGACGTACACCTGAAGCAATCGCTGCTGTGGCCGAAAATGTACGCATGAACGCGTCAACATCAACTCGGCGCAGATGTCAACAACTCAGCTTTTCCCGTACCACTCTGCAGATCTGAGGATGATTCTGCACAAAGACCTCGGTATGTTTGCGTACAAAGTCCAGCTTGTTCAGGAGTTAAAGCAAGTTGACCATCCACAACGTTTTCGCTTTGCTGAGTGGGCTTTAAACCAGTTGAACGATGACCCTAATTTTGCAAGAAAAATCATCTTTTCGGATAAGGCGCATTTTTACCTCGGAGGTTGTGTCAAAAAGCAAAACTGTAGGATTTGGGCCACGGAAAATCCACACGTCGCCGTAACAAAGCCTATTCATCATTTAAAACAAAACATTCAAGCTCAAATTGCCTAAATAGAGCAGCAAACTTTTTACAAAGTGCTCAAAAATTGGTGTTCCAGGATGGGCTACTGCCGAGCCAGCTGAGGTGGCCACTTAAATAAAATCATTTTCCATACTTAATCGGAAGAAACATTGTATCAAATAAAGCAAAATTCGTTGAAAAAAAATCAGTTTTTCTTGTTCTCATTGCTATTTTATAATTCAACATATAATATATAATATATAATGGTATTTTACCATTGAGTGGAGACTTTAAAGAATTCTTAATAAACGCTTTTAATAATGCTAAATGCTGTTTGACGATTTTTAATGAATTGAAATGTTTACACTGTTCACCTTTATCATTAAAAAAATGTGTATTTATTGTATCTACACAGAGAAAAATGATTTTTTCAATGAAACAATCCGATTTGTTTGAACCATATTTATTAAACTCAAAAAACAAATGCTACAATAAAAGAAATATACTTTAGTTATTAATAAATTAGTTTGTTTGAAATTTTCTTTCAATTTGTTTAATTCAATTTCTTTAAAATTAGGTTATATTTTCTTAAATTAAAGAAATGTATAAATGTATAATGTCCAATAAGTAAAGGTATCAAAGCAACAAAATATTTATTTTATTCTAATAAATAAAATACTCGTCAAACTAAGTAATTTGAATTTTTAAATTCAAACAAATATTTCTTTATCCGCGAATCGCGTGATACAAAATTGACCAATGAGAGATCTACTAAGACCAAGGTGATTTCCGGCATTTCAATAGTGGCCGTTGTTGCGAAAACATTTTTGCTAATATTAGGTACAATGTACGCATGTGTATGTAAAAATATTCTTCGCGCCTCACCATGTTGTATTTCCCGTTTGCATGCCATAAAGTGCACGTGTACAAGCAAAAAAACCTTGATTCGTGTGTAGGTATGCATATTGGCGGGTATTTTTTTATTACTTGGTGCTTTTTTGTTAGTTTTTAGTGTATGTATTCTACATAAGGTGTTTAAATATTTAATGTTTTTATTTCCAGATGAAAATATTACTTTGGACATTCTTCCCGGGCTTACAGACCAGTACATAAGGGAACTAGCCCCGTCTAGACAGCTGTCGGTGATCAAATTCGACTAAAGAATCCTATTTCAAGTATCACAAGAGATATTGATAAAATAATTGAAGGATCAGTTGATACAACAAAGGTCGGTAATTAAGGTTATTTTTTATTAATAGTATATTATTATACGAGAGATATGTATGTATACCTGGCAGATGAAGGAAGGTATATGTATAGGTATATACCTACCTAGTCTTAAATGTTATTTTAAGTTTTTATTAATGAAATTGGCCGGGATTTCCGTTGCTAATTTAATACAGAACTGAAAGATATTTTTATTTATAAAAAATATAATTTTTTTGTTATGCATGTGATTAAATATGTATACATATATATTTTGTTTAATAAACATTTTGTATTTTAAATTGCTTTTTTAAATGGGAATTTTTAACGTTTTTTAACGTTGACTTCCCTGCACCTTTATCCTCCTTGTGGTAAGTATACTTAGGTATACCTACTTATACATATTTTTAGATTAAACAAATATTTTAATATTTGCTTTTTTTATTTACTATTTAAATAATTAATTCATTTGATTTACCAACTAAATATTTTTTTAAATCAACTAAATATTTATTTGATTTACCAACTATATTATTTTTTAAATCAATGAAATATTTATTTGATTTATCGGTTAAAAGACATTACGTATCAAACAAATATGTAAGGTATTTAAAAAAATGTTTAATTCAGATATCAGATATTCAGACATATCATTTATTACAATTAAAAAAACATTTGTTTCCCCGTATGCAAACAACAAATTTGTTTAGACCAAACAAAATTTCTTTGCATCAAAAAATCTTTTTTCTCTGTGTAATAGACACAATTTATATTTACAGGGACTTTATGAAATTTATTTCTTCATTTGGATTAACACTTTATTGGAAAACCGATAAAAACTCAACCCAGGATTTCCTCTCGAAATACACCCAACAGCACAACAAATCGTACCACGGTTTTTTTATATTTTTTTAACATTTTCCGGCTTTATTCTCAAAAACACTCGTTTGTAACACTCGCGTTTGATAGCTGATTATCAAGTTGTACTTTTGTTACGATGATAACAGCCGAGTGGTGGCGCTACTAGCGATACTTCTTTAGCGTATAGCCACAATGCAAGTGAAGTGAAATCTATTAATAATTGAACCAACCAACATTCAATAATATTGTGTATAAAAATCTGTAGAATAAATCCAAGTAGATTGGAGCAAGCATAATGTGTTGTTTTGTTTTTCTTATGTGCGTTAAGTTGGTTCTTTTTGCGATTTTAATCCCGGACTGTGTCATATTTAGTTCGTTATGGATAGATTTTAGAGATGGTAAAAGCCGGCATGCAGTAGCAAGGTAAATACTTTTAAGGATATGTATTGCTAGATTGATAGAAACCTTCCTAATTTTATTAAAAATGTCTCATAAATAAACCCTTTGATGTGGTAACTTATTTTTTTCATTGTAACTAATTTACTCTTTAGTGAGATTTTATGCTAGGTACAAAAATATAATTCAGGACTAAATGCTAAATATATTTATTTTCAATTAGGTAATAAAAACTTTTAAAACGTCAAAAGAACTTCTGTTACACTTTTGTGGTTTTAATGTAAAATTTTATTTTTAGGAAGTTAGTGATCATGAAAATGATTATGATTCCGATAGAGATTCGAATCTCTATCGGAATCATAATCATTTCATCGGATATAGATTCGGAATTCATATAATCACCTGAACCAAGTCAACCATCTGCATCAGAGGTCGAATCAGAACATGAGTCAGAAGAACGGGAAAATAATGAAGGCAATAATACTTCAAAAGGAAGATTAAAAAAGGAAGACAAAGAAAATACCTAAATATGAGCAGAGCGGACAATACAATTGCAAGAAATAGTGGTGAATGATATTTTGATCATAAAGGGAAAACCAGAAATAAAAAACCTTTCAATGAATCTTTTCGATGTAAATGTGTAAGAAAGTGCAATAATAACTCAGGATGAGAGACTCGAACAGTTTATTAAATATTGGAACTATAGGTAGCTATGATTCTCAAACATCTTTCATATGGAGCTAAAAAAGAAATTATGGTCAAGGAATAAGATCAAGACAATTTTTAAGACATTACTATCTAAAAAATAAGATTTATCATTAGGCATCTCAGCCAAAAGAGTCAAACTGCCTTGAATAAATTAAGAACGAGCAGCATTACGGATAAACGAGGAAAAAAAACAAGGTGAATTCACAGTGAATAAACCGTGAACTAAAAGGCCGCAAGGGTAGGTATATCCTATAGGTTTAACACGACTATAGCTAGCCATTATTCGTTACTGAGCAGATGAGGATTAATGTTCAGCTATGCCATTACAGACGCACACTTCCAACTAAATATTGCGACCCAACGCTATTTATAGTTAGCTCGCTTGCGTAAGCAGCCGTGGGATGTATTGAGTTCACCGTGAATTTACCGTGAAATCACGGTGAATTAACCGTGAAATTACCGTGAATTTATCGCAAAAACAGCGTGAGTTCACCGTTTAGTTACCGTCTACAACTGTCACAAATGGACGGTAAATTCACTGCACATAAACGGTGTATTCACGGTAAATTCACGCAAACGGTGAATTCACAGTGAATTCACCGTAAACTCAAGGCCGCAAGGGAATATATTTATAATATTCCAAAAATACTATTATCTAAGACAACACCCTATTGCTGTCGATATCCGTGTATGTGTATTGTACTATCCATATATATTCCTTCTTCAAAACTAAACACAAAACCTAAAAGTGATCGATTTATTGTTTTTATTTAGGGCTGGGATTTTAATAAAAGCGATTACTGTTTACAATGTTTATTATTTAAAAAATAAATTCAAATTATTCAAACTATTCAAAAAATACATAATTAAAAAAAAATTAAAAAAACAAAAAAGTAATCATAAATCAGAATTAGATTTTATTGATATGTGGTCTTCTGTACCCTTAAATAGAACATGTTTTTTTCTTGGGGTAGAAAATGCAGGAGATTCACCAGACTCTATTGACTCCTTTTGGATAGTCTTATATGTTTTTAAGGAGATATTTGTTTCCGCCATAGCCCTTTATCAGTAATGGTCAAAGAAGTCGGCGGCTCCCCCTTGGTTTTTAAACTCTCCGCTTTATTTTTCATAAATTCATACATTCATGGTGGATTAATTCACTTGCCTGACTGTGGAGAATTTAGCCTTTGTTAGTTGAAGGTTGCGATTCATCCATAGTTTATTTTAAAATTAAGGTGGATTTATGCAGACTTAAGGCTTAATATTTAAGATATAAAACGTGATAACAAATATAAAAAAGTTATTTCATAGCCCCTTAGGTATAATTTAGTTCATTATTTAAATTTTGAGAAACCAAAACTTTTCTTTTATTAAATCATCAAGTTTTCAAAAGGGTCGTAAAAATATTTCGCAAAGTATGAATAAGATTATATCGGTATAAAGGTATTAAAACAGGTTTAAATGACAAATAATAAAGATTCTAATTTTTTGCGAGAATCTGATTAAGGCCAGACCTAGAAACCATACCAGGGAGTACAAATCTATAATAAAATCTATTTTTGTTAAAATGGACACCCATTTAACTCCCATAATGGATTAGTCCGACCGATTTTGGTTACTACGCAGCCCGCTAACATGGGTCCTTCTACTTTGCCGTTTACTCTAGTGAATTTTTTTTTTTATAAATTTAACTATTGTTTTAAAAGTTAATAAAGGGTGATTTTTTAAGTGTGTCCGAACTTCTGACAAGTGCCGCTATCAAACAAACTGTCAATTTTCATGCATCTAGAAACTAAGTTACTCAGTATAGTCTGACAAATCATCATTGAACGTTTAACGCTTGCAAATTGTCGAAATTTACCATCAAAACCATTGTTTTGTGCGCCAAACTTATCGTGCTCTTCGTGAATTTTATGGTATACATACGCCCAATCGAGCGATGTATTCGCCGAATCATCAAGAAATTTCGAAAGAATTTCACGCTGTTAGATATTCAAATAAAGACAAGAACCAAAAAAAGAGCGTTTCCAAGAAAATATCATCTTGCAAGAACGCGGTAACCGCGTTGCCGGCAGTTAAAGGGTTAAAATAAAGACAAGAACCAAAAAAAGAGCGTTTCCAAGAAAATATCATCGCTGTTGCCAACAGTGATGAGAAAGACCCAAATTCGTCGACGTTCGCAGAAAGTTGGGCTTTGTTATTGGACTACGTGGGAAATTTTGCGGAAATATCTTTATTTTCTTTGTGGTAATGTTAAATCTTTGGTAAATGTAAATAAACCAGCAACTATTCAAGACTTGGAAGCTAACATAACTCGGACAATTGCGTAAATAAGACCTAAATTGCTTGATAAAATGGTCGGAAATTGGATTAATAGAATTCGCTTTGTTACAAGTAGCCGCGGAGGACATTTGTCCGAAATTATTTTTAAATAATAATGTCATTGAATTTTATTTCATATAAAATAAATATTTTTAAGATATTTAATTTGGTTGTTATTTAATTTGAATTTAAAGTTCGGACACTCACCCTTTATAAACGACTATTTCACTAGACTATTTTTAAGTAATAAAATGTCATAGTAACGGCACGTTTTCTACTGACTATTTCCCTCGTCTTAATTTCCACGAATCACAAACGCGCAATTTTGAATTACAAATGGTTTCTAGGTGAAAAAACTGTGTGACAGCACCTGTCAGCAGTTTATTCGAGTTTTCCCGCGGAAAAACTTGACATCTGTTGTCACCAAAAATTGCAATTTATATTTTAATTGTTAACTGTTACTCATGAAATAGTCTTGTCAAATACCATTCGGGCATCTAATTTTTCCTGTGAAAAAAATCGAAAAAACACAATGCTAAGTAATATTTTTTAACAAAAAGCATTCGTGCAGGTGCAAAAATCCTCCTCTTCGACTCGGATTTTTGTTGCCACCAGCACTCATGCTTTTTGTTAAAATATCACTTAGCAACGTGTTTTTTCGATTCTTTTCGGAAAAATTAAATGCCCTTATGATATTACTTACGACTATTTCCCTCGTCTTAATTTCCACGAATCACAAACGCGCAATTTTGAATAACAAATGGTTTCTAGGTGAAAAAACTGTGTGACAGCACCTGTCAGCAGTTTATTCGAGTTTTCCCGCGGAAAAACTTGACATCTGTTGTCACCAAAAATTGCAATTTATATTTTAATTGTTAACTGTTACTCATGAAATAGTCTTGTCAAATACCATTCGGGCATCTAATTTTTCCTGTGAAAAAAATCGAAAAAACACAATGCTAAGTAATATTTTTTAACAAAAAGCATTCGTGCAGGTGCAAAAATCCTCCTCTTCGACTCGGATTTTTGTTGCCACCAGCACTCATGCTTTTTGTTAAAATATTACTTAGCAACGTGTTTTTTCGATTCTTTTCGGAAAAATTAAATGCCCTTATGATATTACTTACGACTATTTCCCTCGTCTTAATTTCCACCAATCACAAACGCGCAATTTTGAATTACAAATGGTTTCTAGGTGAAAAAACTGGGTGACATTGACAATATCGAAATTCATTATATCGAATTCAAAATATCGAACACTTTTTATCGAAAATCAAAATATCGAAAATACAAAATGTCGAAGATCAAAATATCGAAAATTCAAAATGTCGAAAATGATAATATCGAAAATTAAAATGTCGATTTGAAAATGTCGAATAATTAAAGGTAGTGTCTCCCCGACCTTCGGACGGACGTAGAAAAGTGTGTGCTCGACCGTCGGACGGACGTAGAAATGTGTGTGCTCAACCGTCGCATATTTTAACCTCATTTTCAACTAGAGGCTAAATGTAGCAAAGTATTCCTCAAGGTTATGACGAATAGCTGTCATTTTGGTTATGCAGGTACACTGCATTGTGCCATACCAAACTAACCCAAACTTAACAACCCAACCCAACCGACCCCGCCCCATTGGGCCCCTCCCGCCCCATTGTCACAATCCAGCCTGCCCTTAGATATAGAGCGGACAAAAATAGGAACAAAAAATACTTCGGTCACTGAAGTTCAGTGTAAATATTAGTGCACGGCTGTGGGTAAAAGTCATAAGAGGATAAGTCAAAACAAGCAATTTTTCAGCAGAACCTTAAAAGTGTTCGCATTAATTCAGGAAATATATTTATGGGACATTTGAACATTTTCAAAAACTTAATTTATTATTATCAGATAGGTATCTTTGTTGAAAACACCTACCTAGGTAGGTACCTATAGTTTAAAAACAAATACATATAGTTTGCCAACCAAAATTACTTGCACTTGTCAAATACAAAAAGAAACGGTTTATTTTTAGTTTATGGCCTGTAAGTAAAATGTGCAATTATATTTAAAAGTAACAAGTCAAGTCTGAGACATGCATGATCCAAAATAAAATAGGTACCCATATTATCATATAACTTTGTAGTTTCCAAACTACCTAGGTACACAAAATTTTAATTAACTAAATCACTTTTACTTACCAAAAAAACTAAAAAGCAAATGGGTTAAATTATTTTCTTTGAAGAATTCTTGCATACTATTAATCATAAGCACTTAAACACAAAACTATAACCGTTGATTAAACACCTCCTTCTCTTAAGTTAAGAGTCTTAACGCTTTGCCAAGGACGCTCTGCGAGTTTGTTTGCAAATGATGCCGGCACTGCCGGGCCGGCAGCCGGACAAGCGTCTTTGTCTTTGGAGTCAAATGCTCTAATTGGCTCCGCGAGTCACGTGGTCATAAAAGCAAATAAATATGTATTTGCTTCAAGTAAATGTATTTTTGAAACAAACAAATCACGTGTTTACGTTAATTATATGACATACATTGTATCAATTCTATTATTTTGTTAAAATAAGATATTATATACTTGTATTAACATTTGATAAAACTAAATCCATACAACCTATATCCAAACAATTTAATTAATTGCTCTAAATAAATATTTATTTACAATTAATCACAACAATACGTTGTTTTCAAGAAACTCATGATTTACAACCAAATAATAGTATTTTCTTATTGTAAACAAGAAGTTACTACGAATAAGACAATTTTACTTCATACAAGAAAAACTGTTTCAAATAAATGCATTTTCTTAAATCAAGAGATTACTTTTCTCTGTGTAGGGAAAGTGAAAGACCGTGTTTTTGTTAGTAAACCCTGAAAATGTTGTACAAATCAAACGAACAGTAACGAAAATACAGCGCTTCAAAGTCGTAAAAAATGAAAAATTTTCAGCAAAATAATCAAAAAGTGGTCATTTATACCGACTTTGATGGGCTGTATCTTTGTTACTGTTAGTTTGATTTGTATAAATTTTTTAGGGTATACTAACAAAAATACGGTCTTTAACAACATATTTTTAATTTACTTAAAAAATTCTCTAAAAGTTATTTTTAGAACGTTTTTTTATTATTTAATTAAAGGGCTTAAAAAATATTTTTTTGAATAACCCTCGAACACGTAAAGTGAGATATCAGTTTCTTATTCATACGGGCAATTGTTTGCAAGAGTTTGTGTTATTTTTTTATTATTTATTTTATATTAAGAGAGACATATGTATATGTATTTTTTGTTTTATTTTTATTGATAGGACCTGAATAAATGTTATGTTTAATCGTGTTGTTTTTATTTTATATCGCCTATTTTAGGCGGCTGAGGCTTATTTTAGTCACTTTTAGCCTAAAACGGCCTAAACTGTAGGTTTTTATTGCCCATTTATGTGTCTTAATTTTCAATTTTTGAAGGGCCTAAAATCCGGTCTTTGGTAATGACATATAACATAACTACGACGATATAAAGTCTTAACCTTACACGTTATTTTGTTCGTTTGAAAATAGTAGATTTAAATAAATAAATAGATAAATAAATGCCAAGTTTATTTTGAGAAAACGTCGACGTTTTCTGTATATACAGGTATATACAGGTATATACAGGTATATACAGGTATATACAGGGTAAAAAAATACATTTAATAAAATTTTGTCACCAAACAAATAAATAATTTAAAATTTAAACCTAGAGGTAAATACGCGTATACAAACGTGTAAACAAATGAATTAATTAAATTAAACCAACACACATTGAGGATCTTGGAATGAAAACTCAGTAAAAACAATTTGTACAAAATTAGGTTTTTAACGGTTTACAATTATATAAGACTTGTAAACTGCAAAAAAACTAATTTCGTCAAAATTGAAATCGCCCCCCCTCTGCCCAAAGCGCCCCAGACGCCATTATTATTAAACTATGCAACTATTTGTATTTAATATAATAATTAAATCGGTGAGAATAAGAATAGTTCAAGTCCAAAAACTTAATTTTGACTAGTCATTTTTTAAAATAAATTTTAAAGTTTAAAATACATTTTTGTGAGAATATATAAATTATTTTACAGAATATGAACATTATATTTTATAAAATAGTTAAAATATTCCCGCAAAAATGTATTTAGAACTATAAAACTGTTTTTTTGAAATATTTTGTCAAAAATTTGACATTTGGACTTTTACTGTTCTTAATCTTACCGATTCAATTATAAGCGCGCTATTTCTTCTTCTTCTACCAGTCTCACCACTGTCACTAGTCCCCTGATATTGAAATTTAGTGCTGCCAGATCGTGAAAATTAAGGATATTCAAAATGCATGAATTAAGTAAAAGGGACTTACTAATAGATGGCGGATATCAGTGAAAGACCCTACTCCGGTGGAATTTCCCGGATTATATCTGGGACCCAAAACTGTTTTTTCCTTCTCTTTAAGATTTAAATAAGTGCCTAGTCCCTTTAAGAAAATAAACTAAATTCATTTCAACCTCCACATAGGAAAAATTAAAAAGTCATTGGAAAACCGGAAAAAGTCAGGCAAATTTGGTTTAAAAGAATTTGGCCACCCTGTGCATCAACTTTAACCAGTCGATTTAAAGATTTTCTTTCCCGCCCACAAATATTTTAATGGTAACTGGTTAATGGGAAAGCACGCTGGTTCTCATAATATAAACCCCAAGTAGAAAACCATTTTTTGAAATATTTTAATATTGGGTAAATTTAAAAAAAATTAAGAAAACATTAAAAGTCTGATATCTTCTGTTATTGATGAATATAAAATGTTTAGTGGGTTAAGGTTAATTCAAAAGGACAATAATTATTGTCTTTAAACGGAAGAATATCTACCATTTCAAATAATTTAGTTTCTAAATATAAATTACCAAATAATTGCGCAGGGGCGGAAATAACTAAACAAAAAAATAACTATACAAAAAAAAATAACTATACAAAAAAAGTATACAAAAGTGCTCTGGAGTGTTACCACTCCACGTTTGAGTAATCTCCTCTTTCTCCCACTAGTCGCAGCTTTATTAATTATACCTGACAAACAGACAACAAACACCTTTGTCAATCCTGGAAATAAACATTTCAAAGAACATACAGATCAACTACACTTTTTCAATTAATGACATATGCTTGCACCACTTAGCCATTGAAACCTAAATAACACCGGACAACAAATCAAATCTTTGGGATAGAATACTTTATCTCAATGTTTCAAATACACAGATGCAACTTTGATGATGGTTTAAAAAATGTAATTTAATAAAACCTTTAAAGTTTTGAATCATAATTATAAATATCAAAAATTATCTCTTAGTACAACTATTATAATAATACCTAATATTAGGTATTTTTTTTATTTAAATTAAGGCGATATAAAATTTTAAAACCATCATCTAAATGCCCGAGTCAAAATTTAGATCCTAATTTAAACCTACTTTGACCTACGAAAACTGATTTAAAACCTGTTCAGCCTGTTAACTCCAATTTAGCACTAGAACAACTTAATCTTCATTTGAACCGATTTAAACCTCTAATAAAAATTTTGGTCGGATTATAAACCAAGTCAATCATTTTATTACAAAAATAAAATTTTACCATTGATAAATTACAATTTTTAATTTTACTGGAAATAATGAATGTAAAGAATTCGTCCACAATAAATCGTAAATTTTACTCATTTTGGTTTTTATTAACTACGTATAAATGGTTTTAGGTACCTAAAATTATTTATATATTGTCGCTGCGCCTAAAAGAACCTCTATGCGCATTTTAACAAATTTTACAGGAGAAGAAAAAACATTTTGCTACCAGATAAAACTTTTATGAAAGTATGCATTCCTTAATATTATTTCAATACTTAATTATACTGAAAAATATTAGGAAATACTTTCATCAAAGTTTTATCTGGTAGTGAGAAGTCTTTTCCTTCTCCTGTAAAAATTGTTCAAATGCACATAGAAGTTTTTTCAGGCGCAGCAACGATATAAATTCAAATATTGTCGCGCTTTTATTAATCGACATGCGCAGTGGCGTGGGCTTTTTTGGACTGTAGGTATTAAACGGTCATAATTTGGTTCAAATTTAAACGTAATTACAACCGAAAAATCGGAAAAATGGACTTATCTGCCATGTTTTAGGTTAAAAGTTCAGACTTATTAGGTTTAAATTACTATCTAAATTTTAACTCGGGTGATATCTATTTATAGAGTGGAAAGGTTCTCTTCAAAAGGTCACATATTTTTAGTTATCTTGACATAAAGTTTATTTCTTTCATTCATGGGGGGTACCATTATTGACATTTAATTCCGTCTACTTATCTTGTTTGTTTGCCTTATTAATTATTAAGTGGGTTCTTTAGTTATATATATATATATATATATATATATATATATATAAATATATATGGGCAGATCCATTACTTTTCGACAAAAGTGTGCGGGGGTAAATCACCGATTTGGCTGCCGATTTTTTTCTCGAAAGTAGGTCATATAAGGAGACGATCCTGAAAATTTGAGCTCGATATAGGTAATTCCGGTTGCAAGAGAATTTTTTGAAATATAAAAAAGTCGATTTTTTAGTCATTTTCAAAAATTCGTATCTCAGCTCTTATTTAACTTAGAGATTTGATCAAGACGGCATTTTTCTCTGTTATCCCTCTATTTTCAAGAAAAAAATAGATTTTAAGTTTAAACTCAAATCCGGCTAAGCTGTAAGCCTCCAAATAAAACACTGCTTAAGATAAATTTTGCCAATTTTTAAAGTGCTCACAAATCCACATTTTTTGAAGCAGTGGAATAAATGACAGATGATATTTTTCGTTAAGGTATACTCTGTTGGAATTTACCCATTTTTTACTTGATTGCTTCGATTTCTCTAATGTATGGCCACTCAAAGACAATTGATTTTTGAAAAATTGCTGTTTTCAGATACCTACAACTTTTTTCTATCGATCCGAAATCCTTTGATAATTTCAGGGATTATACTTTATTCTATCCCCAAACAACCCATCAAAACTTTTTCTTGGGTATTGAAGTGGTTTCCGAGCTATGAATTTTAAAAATGTCAAATTTTTAATATAATATGACATTTTTGGTAGTTTTATTATCAGTTAAATTCGTAATAAATTAATTGATATCTGTCGGTAAGCATTAAATTAATTATCATTATAGGCTGGCTGCACATTATGAACAAGGTCTAATGGATTATTGACTAAAGTATTACTAATAATTCAATTAACTGATAATAAAACTACTAAAAATGTCATATTATATTGAAAATTTGACATTTTTAAAAATTCATAGCTCGGAAACCACTTCAATACCCAAGGAAAAGTTTTGATGGGTTGTTTGGGGATAGAATAAAGTATAATCCCTGAAATTATCAAAGGATTTCGGATCGATAGAAAAAAGTTGTAGGTATCTGAAAAAAGCGATTTTTCAAAAATCAGTTGTTTTTGAGTGGCCATACAGAGAGAAATAGAAGCAATCAAGTAAAAAATGGGTAAATTCAAACAGAGTATACCTTAACGAAAAATATTATCTGTCATTTATCCCACTGCTTCAAAAACTGTAGATTTGAGAGCACTTTAAAAATTGATAAAAATTATCTTAAGCAGTGTTTTATTTGGAGGCTTGCAGCTTGAGTTTAAACTTAAAACCTATTTTTTTCTTGAAAATAAAGGGATAACAGAGAAAAATACCATCTTGATCAAATCTCTAAGTTAAATAGGAGCTGAGATATGAATTTTTGAAAATGACTAAAAAATCGTCTTTTTTTATATTTCAAAAAATTCTCTTGCAGCCGGAATTACCCATATCGAACTCAAATTTTCAGGATCGTCTCCTTATATGACTTACTTTCGAGAAAAATGAACAAGGTCTAATAGATTATTGACTAAAGTATTACTAATAATTCATTTAACTGATAATAAAACTACCAAAAATGTCATATTATATTGAAAATTTGACATTTTTAAAAATTCATAGCTCGGAAACCACTTTAATACCCAAAGAAAAGTTTTGATGGTTTGTTTGGGAATAGAATAAAGTATAATCCCTGAAATTTTCAAAGGATTTCGGATCGATAGAAAAAAGTTGTAGGTATCTGAAAACATTGATTTTTCAAAAATCAATTGTCTTTGAGTGGCCATACATTAGAGAAATCGAAGCAATCAAGTAAAAAATGGGTAAATTCCAACAGAGTATACCTTAACGAAAAATATCATCTGTCATTTATTCCACTGCTTCAAAAACTGTAGATTTGAGAGCACTTTAAAAATTGGCAAAATTTATCTTAAGCAGTGTTTTATTTGGAGGCGTACAGCTTAGCCGGATTTGAGTTTAAACTTAAAATCTATTTTTTTCTTGAAAATAGAGGGATAACAGAGAAAAATGCCGTCTTGATCAAATCTCTAAGTTAAATAGGAGCTGAGATACGAATTTTTGAAAATGACTAAAAAATCGACTTTTTTTATATTTCAAAAAATTTTCTTGCAGCCGGAATTACCTATATCGAGCTCAAATTTTCAGGATCGTCTCCTTATATGACCTACTTTCAAGAAAAAAATTAGCAGCCAAATCGGTGACTTACCCCCGCACACTTTTGTCGAAAAGTAATGGATCTGCCCATATATATATATATATATTTATTTACAATAAGATGTAGTAGTTATTGGCCGAGGGGATATATTATTTCAAACGATCGTTTGATGACTTTACGCCACTTGTGAATAAAAACAAAAAATAAATATTTTAAAATAATAACAAAAACTAGTAAGAGCGGGTCAACTACGTATAAATTGTTGATTTTTAACTTTCCACTTACATGTAAATTGCGAAAATCAAATGTAATAAACAGATTAATTATCTTGTTTCTATACTAACTATTGGGTACAATTTTTAATTTAAACTTTATGTACTTTAAATACATAGGTGATGAAAAAGATAATCAATAAGCAATTAGTTTCATACTAAAAATAAATATGATTTTGAATGGAATACTTTGAATTAATTTATTTCCCTATTTCCTACCTATCCAGCTGGATAGGATATCGGTGATTACCAAGAGTATTTTTGTGCTGATCTTTAGATGGCAAATCCCTGACATTACCAAAAATGCACTCCATATATAAATATATTTATATATATATAATTAAAATTAAATATTCATGCTTTTTATGCCGCAGAACGAACAGTTAATTAAGTACAATAAATTGGCAAATCCGATGCCGATTTCACGAATTAGGAAAAATTGTATTATATAAATAAGGTGTAGGTATACACTATTCTAAAAATAAATGAGTCAAAAATAACTAATTATCATAGCGAAAAAGCACTCACTAATATTTCTCGTCAATATCAATTTGTATTCCGGACATTTAGCAGTCCATGTATATGTAAAATTGTCTGCTAAATCCAAAAATGTCGCCAAAAATTATGAAAGTATAACAGTTTAAGATATAGTCAATTTTCCATAAAATACTCTACTTTCATAATTTTTGACGGTACTTTCGGATTCAGCGGACAATTTTACATAAGAATTGGCTGTTAAATGCTGTAAAATAAAGGCAAGTCATTTGAAATAATTGTAACATTAATATTTATTTCTAATTTGCTATTAATATAACCTATGATAATAACACGCAAAGCAGACTCAGTATGCGGCGCAAAGCACAGAGCAACAATATGCGCAGACAAAGCATAGCGGAAAGGTGCGGACAGAAACAATTCGTATGAGTTTACGGCCTCGTTTGAACAGGAGGGTATTCAGAAAAAATTTAATTTATTAAATCAAAGTACCTATAAACAATTATATAATAATATTATTTATTTATTTAATTTCATGCCTCAATTTTTTAACATGTGGGTAATAAGTTTTTTGCTTACGCATGTCGAAGCAAATCGGGGGCCCCCCTAGACGAGGGCCCCGTATCATTTATACGGCTGATACCACGTTAGCTACGCCCCTGGGTTTAACAATCCAAAAAACTTGTAAATTTCATAAGAAATCTAATATGGATATTATATATGTTTGTAAAATATTTCTACGATAAATGTTAACTAAGTTATAGCTCTGGCAGTCGCGAGGAGTTTACATAATTTTACTCTGGGACCAGGGGGAGTACATGTGTCTATCCAATTGGGTGGATATGGCAGTCAACGTATTAAACTTGGGTTTCATAGTTTGAAATATAAGCACGCCCCGTTGAAATATGTGGTAATGAAAAATAATAAAAAAATTTGTAAAACGGATCTAAAAATTATTTATTTAGATGCCTTAAATGATTTCTTTAATATTTCTGTTTACCTGAATACCCTCGTTCTACACGTCGAGGCATGAAGTTGTAGTAAATCAGCGCTCTTCAGGCGCGTCTGTGTGAAATTGTTAAAGTCAATCGAATACAAGTGCAAAAGAAAATTAAAAAATAAATAAATAAATAAACAAGAAAAAGACTTAGTTAATAAATTAATAAATAAAAAATAAATAAAATAAGTGAGAAAAGAGTGAAAAGTGCGTGTTTTCCCGCTTTAAGTTACATAGTAAGCTATGGGCGTAAAAATGTGCGAGATAGGTCACAACGAAAATTTACCTGGTTTATCAACACATACAACACGTGCCAATTGCGAGTGGAAGCGGTCAAGATCAAAGAACGGCAGGCCGCGCGACAGTCTAAATTCTGCAGAACATTAAGACACTATTCCTATAGAACAACCATAAATCCCAACTATGGGTCCTATACATACCGATACACCCTATAGAAACACCATACATTCCGATACAAATATCTATCGGTTTTAACAGGGTCTCTATGGAGTATTTTAAGCAGGGTCCCCAACTCCAAATAGTAATCCCAAATGTTTGGAGTAATACTAATTGCTTGGTCTAGGGATTGTCCCCCAAACACCAACAAATGTCTATCCCAACCGTCCTTCCTCCTTTATACCCTACTGGGCGTATAGGGTCAATTCTCATATAACTTGTTCCGATGCTGTATCTACTTATTTCTGTGAAAACTAATTCTCGCTCAAGGTTTTTTTTAGTGTAATAAGCATGTAGCAATTCAAGGTAATGGGAACTTAAATTGCGACAACCCTAATCTATTAATTTTTTCCTAAAATGCAGGCTTTATGTTGCAAATGTCACCTAAGTTACCGGTCACCAACTGCAATATCCTAACATCGATGAATATTTCAACAAAATGGCCGTTCAAACAACTAATGTTAGTGCTTGATTAACTAAAAATAGACTTAAGATTGACGAAAAATTATTTTATCCGAAATCGGCAGTAAAGGAGTCAACAATCGTAAATTAAAATAAATCGGCAGTAAAGTTCTACTGTTCATCAATGTTAGGATATTGCAGTTGGTGACCGGTAACTTACGTGACATTTGCAACATAAAGCCTGCATTTTAGGAAAAAATTAATAGATTAGGGTTGTTATAATTTAAGTTCCCATTACCTTAAAATGCTACATGCTCATTACACTAAAAAAAACCTTGAGCGAGAATTAGTTTTCACAAAAATAAGTGGATACAGCATCGGAACAAGTTATATGAGAATTTACCATAGCATCGGCTCGGCGAACCCGGGAATGGCTATTAAAACTATTGGCATTTCGCTCTCGAGCCCCAAATAGGGGACAGTACGGAACGCAATGGACATTTGCATCCAGCAAACACGGGTGAAGCCGTGCAGTTGCTGGGGGCGAACAAAATCGGCGTAAGTAAACATAGGCCGGGAGTGATGAGGCAATGGGGACGGTTATGCGTCTCTTATACTCATACTCATACTCATTTCGGTTTACCTGAAACCAATAATTATAATTAGTAGTTAGGGGTTTAGTTAGTTTTATATTTTCTTAGTGTTTTAATTGTTATTAGGGTAGAGAGGGCCCCCCTAGGGGGAATGGCGACCACCTAAGAAAAATTAACCATAAAATAATTTTGAACCAATATTTTTACTTTTTAAAAATCGTAATAGAAAGACTAAAGTCTAAAGATTATTCATGCATCAATTAAGAAATACAATTCGAATAGTTTTTCCAAAAAAAAAATTCTTAACAAAGTGCTTTTGGTCCCACGTAACGGGGTAATTACGACCAAGTGCAGGGTAATTACGACAAAGTGCTGGGTAATCGCAACCAGGTATATTTGACTTGTGATGCTATAAGACATTTGACTTATGTTGCTATAAAAAAATTTATTAAATTCATAACAAACTAAAATTAACAGGTATTCAATAATAATAACAAAACAACTAATTATACGAGCCCTGTCTCAGTGAAGTTGGCCCAACTAACAAAAATAGTTTTCTGAAGATATTTAGAATATTATACGGTAATTAATTAAAATTAACACATTGTTTTAATTAAATAAATAACGTTTATTAAATTTTCTACCGTTAAATTGTATTTTTAAGTACCTAATAAAAAAATATTTAAAATTCTCTTATATTGTCCGTAAACCAAAAATTTTTTTTTAAATAAATACATTTTAATTCGAAACTACCACTGCGTAACATCTCCTTTATGGCTTATTACTGCCTGTATACGTCTCGGCATGGTGTCAACCAATTTTTGACAATCATCCGGCGTAAAATTATTCCAAATTTCTTGCAGGCGAGCACGCAACTCTAAGACGGTTCTTGCGGGCTGTTCTCTGAGCTTCTTTTTCATAATATGCCACAAAGTTTCTATAGGCGACAGATCTGGACTACTAGATGTCCATTTTAAAAGTGAAATATTATTTTCTATCATCCAAGCTTTCACTTTTTTAGCCGTATGACACGCTGCACCATCTTGTTGGAAGATGCATTCAATATCATTTAAACGCATTTCTACAATTTGCGGTTTTAAGTTATTTTTTAGGACGTAAATATATTTATCAGCATTCATAATGCCCTCTACAAAGTGTAATTTACCGATCCCTTTAGCTGACATAGATCCCAAAATCATCACAGAGGTCGGAAACTTTACTTTTCTCTTAAGACAGTCATTGTGAAAGACTTCTGCTTTAGTTCTAATGACTCGGCTTCGATTATCACCAACGCAAACTTCAAATCTAGCTTCGTCACTCCATATAATTGAATCCCATTGATTTTGACACCAAGTCCTGTGCTCTTTTGCCCAGAGAAGTCTATTTTTCTTCTGTTTTTTTGTCAATAAAGGTTTTTCATTTGCCTACAGATAGTAAAATTAAAAATAAATAAAAATCGTATACATTATAAGCAAACCTTGTAAGTTTTAAACCCAAGTTTTTGAGCAGCTCTATGACAGGTTGCTCTTGAAAAACATTTACTCGTTGCCTGATTCCACAAAACTTTTAATTCACCGTAATTAGCCCTACGATTTTGAACGATAATTCTTCTGAAAGCCCTTAAATTGTTATCAGAATAGTGAGGACGACTTCCATTTTTTGGTTTCTGCGCCACAGATCCTGTAGTTTTGTGCAGTTTAATAATATTTCGCACTGTATATCGTGACAAATTAACAGTTTCAGCGATTTGTGCAGCGGATTTTCTTTTTAAATGCAAGTGAATTATCACTTTTCTTATTTCTTCAGAAACAGCTTTTCCTCGGGACATTATTATTTGTCAACCACACCGAAAGCATAAATATATACTGGAATGTCACTACCGACTTGCTTACAATTATTTAAATGTCAAATATTATCTTTACTTTTAGCACAGCCGACTTGCATTAAAAAATCTGGCCATCCAAGTTAATGCATTTTTGTCGATTTTTTTGTATTGTAACCAAACATCCAACTTAAAACTAAATAATATACATACACATATTTAAAAAAAAAAATGCAACATGAAAATTGACAAAGAATTACATATGATAAAAAATTGTTGGCTTTTCATCGCATAAAATTACAAATTTTATATTTTGAGTGGTTGGGCCAACTTCACTGAGACAGGGCTCGTATACTTGAAAATATTACAAGAATTTACCCTGCTTTAAATAAACACGAATTGACTGAAGCCAATGTAGAATTTCTGGTTACCGACTGTTTTGGTTAGGTTAGGCTACTAAAGGCTAGGTGACGCTACTAAAATATTGTACATAAATATTACCTTACTATGAAACTTTTGATGATCGTTATTACCCGCTGGTCGCCATTCCCCCACTTTACCCTAAGTTATAAAATAAATCGTTTAGTTCGTTAATAAACCAGTGCGTGTTTTATTCACACTACGGTTCGTAAAACATTATTAAAACCTTACAATATTATAAAATAAGGATGAGAAAATTGCAAGAAATGAGAAAAAATTATCCAGTTTTATACGAAGAACAAAAATGAAAAAAACAGAGATAGATATAAAGTTAGAAAAGAAGCTAATAAAAATAAAATCTCTACAGGATCCCTACGAATTCCACAATATATTCAAAATGACAGTCGTTTTTAGAAACACGTATCACCTGTTATATTATCTTCGTAAGATTCAGGGTATTTCGGAAATTTTTGTAGGGAGTGAAACTATTTACAAAATATTTAATTTGCCTCCCAATTGCTTCTGGTTCCTTTAGCATTTAATAGTTCCGAAGCTAAAACAGTTATCAAACCACCATTAATAGCGCGAAAATAAAACTAATTAGGTAGAGCATTTAAATTACAGCTACGTTAATCGAAGTCTTTACTTTCCCACCCTGTGAAAAAAAAATTTTTAAGCCAAATTCCCCCCGCCCTTAAACGTCCCGATAAAAAAAGATTGTATATAATTGTATAAAATTATATATAATTATATAAAAAAAATGGCCCGATATAATTGGATAGAATTCAATACAATTATATAGAAGTTTATATAATTATATAAGAAAACCGACCCGATATAATTATATAGAATTCTATACAATTATATATAATCATATATTATTATATTCCTGCAAAAAGTCACCAACTGAAATTTTGTAAAAATCTTAAAGTTTAAATTTACTAACCAAATTTACCTTATCTTTAATGTATAAAAGTCAGTAAGTGCTTTAAGCATTATATGCATATATGACTTGTACATTAAGTATATGGTTATTTGGATATATAAACAACAATCCACACAACTATGTTTTTTAAGATTTTCACAAAATGACAGGTAGTGACTTTATGCAGGAATATAAAAATATAATGTCATCAAAACCTGCTCACCATTATTATTGGAGCTACAAAGTCGGATAAATTAGTGGTATTTTTACAGAAAAACAATTGAACGTCGGGTTTCCGAAGTTATTACAAAAATAACATTTTTTAATGAGACACCCTGTATATTTTTACATATTTTGAAAGACAACTTAATATGAAACAAAAAATTATTATAGCATTACTACCCTAAACTTAAAAATACACAATTAATAAGCACTGGAACTTTCTAATGGTTGTTGAAATATCCAAATTATAACAATCAGTCAACCAAATTAGTTTTATTTAAGCTTTAACTTGAAGAGAACACTATAATATAACAAACACACTTTATGAAGAATACGATATCTAGATTCACGCCACAGAAAAAGAATTTCTTCTAACAAAAGGCGACAAAGAACACCAACACACGCCATCTTAGCTTTCTCTCAAAAACTCCAGTGTTACCACCATAACGTATGGCGGCAAATTAACACAAACTATTAAATGAGTACAGATTGCGTTTGTAATTAAATTTTTAAGGTTAACTGACGCTTACTACCCTATTTATTGTTTAGAGACCTCTAAATATGTTAATACCTTACAAACAATCGTTGCTTAAGGTGTTTGAACAATTATTAATTACCAGCCGTGATTTCTGCGCATGCGTATTAAGTTGGCTTGTTGTATTTTGTGGTCATATACACAATACACAAAATGTAATCTTGTTTTTTTGTTGTTTTTGTTACTTTATGGCGTTTTAGTCAAGGGCTGAAATTTTAATTAAAATTCTACTTGCGAATCTTCACCAAAAATAAATCGATTTATAAGAATCATTATCACTTACCCACATAATATTAAATAATCCTTACTTTTTTTGTAATTAAAATCCTTGACCAATTGAAAATATTTTTTTTAATGACGTCATTATCCAGGTATCTGGAAAATTTTCTTAAATTATATATAATTATATAGAATTGTATATACCTAATTATAAACAATTTTATATAGCTTAAGGTCAATTGAAAAAAACTTATATATATTTATATAAAATTGTATAGAATTATATACAATTTTACATACCTACCTTAAAAGAGACTTAGACCTATATATAATTATATAGAATTGTATATAATCATATAAAATTATAAACAATTTAAAATACCTTAAAATAGACCTATATATAATTTTATAGAATTGTATATAATTATATAAAATTATAAACAATTTAAAATACCTTAAAAGAGACCTATATATAATTTTGTAGAATTGTATATAATTATATAGTATTGTATATGATACTATACTAATTACTAATTATATATACCGACAGACAGCTGTTTCGACCTTTATTGGGTCTCATCAGTGTCGGGCAACTTGACCCATCACTGGTAATATTCTTAAAGAAACTAAGAAAATTGAATGTTTACCTTAATGTTTAGCCCGTTTGGGTTAATTCTAGATTCCTTTAGGCCATATTAGTATCTGTGATACAATTGCTGTGTGCAGTCCCGGTTGCATAGTATGTACCGATTGCGGCAAAGGCTACGTCGTTTGACAGTGTGGATTACCTGATGTTCTTACATCTCGCCTCTGTTGACTTAACAACCGAGCATATAAGCTGAGGGAGTAATTTGTTTTGATTGTGTTCCACTACACCAAGTTGCCCGACACTGATGAGACCCAATAAAGGTCGAAACAGCTGTCTGTCGGTATTTGAAGTTGGTGGAACGCATTCAAAACAAAAATCTTTGGCGAGGTGTAGGTTCAATTTTTTCTTATGAATATTACCAGTGATGGGTCAAGAAAGTTTCTTAAAGAAACTAAGAAAATTGAATGTTTACCTTAATGTTTAGCCCGTTTGGGTTAATTCTAGATTCCTTTAGGCCATATTAGTATCTGTGATACAATTGCTGTGTGCAGTCCCGGTTGCATAGTATGTACCGATTGCGGCAAAGGCCACGTCGTTTGACGGTGTGGATCACCTGATGTTCTTACATCTCGCCTCTGTTGACTTAACAACCGAGCATATAAGCTAAGGGAGTAATTTGTTTTGATTGTGTTCCACTACACCAAGTTGCCCGACACTGATGAGACCCAATAAAGGTCGAAACAGCTGTCTGTCGGTATTTGAAGTTGGTGGAACGCATTCAAAACAAAAATCTTTGGCGAGGTGTAGGTTCAATTTTTTCAAAATGGGATCCCATTTCAAAATCCGATTGGTTTAAATCACAGAGAATAATTATATCGGCCAATCACTGATGCCTAACAACATGAATAATAAGTTCAATATTCCCGTTTTTAGGCAGGAAATTTATAATGTTTATCATTATTAACAAAAAAAAAACAATATTATGCAAGAGAAGTAGATAAACAAATTTAATATTATAGTTATCCGCTCATAAAAAATATTAATTAAGGGTGTCCCATGTTAATTCCATATAAAATTACCCTTCTAGTAAAATGGGCTTAAATGGTGTTAAATATTTTAAACCCATTTTACTCTTATTTGGAGCGGATTATCGTTATTTATGTCGACCTATTCACCTACTACAACATTGTGCGTACTCCTCCGTTTCACTGATTTTAGAATTGCTCTGGGTCCTAAACAGAATTATGTGTTTAAAACTACACATTTATTTTCCTACAATGGCGACTATTTGTAAACATGTCTGCTTTTGATGAAGGCAACTTTAAAGTGGTAATCCTATGCGAAGCGTAAAAATCAGTTAAGTATGTAGAAAGAACGTGGCAATGACCACCGCAATTATATAATCAAGTTCTGCCACATTCAAGGTTTGGGAAAAGTTACTAAAACGTATACCCACTTTACTACTACTACCACTTCCAACTAATACTTAACTGATGTGGTTTGGTTGTCATTACTATTCATAATCCACTTAAAGGTGGTGTCAAAAGTGCTCATTACATTTCCTATACCAGTCTGATACACCTAAAAGTTATAAAACTATGAAATATATTCAATCACATAATTACATCTATGCTAATATAGTATAAAGATATTTTAACTGTATCACTATAATGCACATATCATATGAAGAATTTTAGGTTTTAAAAAAGTCATCAAGGAGAGTAACAATAAGTAATTTAAAAAAATGTTTTTTAGAATATTATATATTTTATTTTATATTATTTCGCAATATATTTATAGTACGCCAAAAATACTATTATTTAAGGCAACACCCTATTTCTGTCGATATCCGTGTATGTGTTTTTATTCATAGATATTTCTATGAGGCGCCGCGGCGCGCCGTTTGTCCGTAAATTATTTTTTCTTTATACCTATAAGAATATTTTTTATATATAGAAACTTTTTAGTTCAGATAATGCCGCTTAAGAATGAGGGCGCTTTGGGGTTATCAACTAAAAAGCACTGTTGCCAGAGTGTGCCAATGCAAAGTTTTGGTCAGTGTTTCCAACATAACAGATCTAAAAATTATAAGTACAACCTTTAATAGACATATTTTCTTTCCCATTGTCCAAAACAGCTATTATGGAGCGCCATTATATCATTCCAATAAACCCGATCCAGGTAGTTTACAGGGCGAACTGGAGGTATTTTTTGATATTTGTATAGAGAAAAAGGCGGCTTAAGCCGCCTTTTGGAATTCCATGGAATAAAATTGCCATTGAACAAAAATATGTTTTAAAAGATAGTTTTCTTTTTTGCCAACTTATCTACACCGCCGCGTATTCAGTTGCAACAAACGAGCGTAAATTTAGCACTTTAAATTATTTAAAAAACACGTTACGTACCACCATGTCTAACGATCGCGATCGATCGGTTAGATTCATTAATGAGCCTGAAAAGCGAGCGCGATATAACAGATAACATAAAATTATCAACTGCGATCGACTCTTGGGCTAAATAAAAAAATAGGATACTGAGGGTTGAAAGGAAGTGAGTACATTACTCAGATTACCTACTAATTTTTTATAAAGAGTCCTTCAATAGGTATTATAGTTTTAAAGTTTTCGTTATTTCGTTTATATTAAATATAAACGAAATAACGAAAACTTTAAAACTATAATACCTATTGAAGGACTCTTTATAAAAAATTAGTAGGTACTCTGAGTAATGTAATTTTTTAAACTGTTTTCGTTTATATATTTTTTTAAAGTAAAATGTTTTCGTTCCTATTTTTTAAGTATATTTTTTTATGTTTAACGTAGTAGCTTAAATTTGGATTTTGTTTTAATTTTTTTAGATTTACCTACCTAGTAGGTTGCATTTTTTATATTTATACCGTATACTTTTTTTTACTTAATATATATAAAAAAATAAGTTGGTTTTTTTATCGTCTCCACCCCCCCAAAAAGTGTGCCTCGGTACGGCCCTGGCTGTTAGCAGTATCTACGAATAGCAGGACAAAAAAGGTTTTTGATCAGCCAAAAAGGTCATTATTCTATGCTACACCCCTGAAAATGTACTATTTATTTAAGCTCGTGTACTTTGAAGTATGTTTTACTATTATGGGGTTAGGGAAGTTGGTAACACTGCGTTGTTGGCACAATCTCTTTCTATAGTTCCGCACATTGTTAGACTTTAAGATTCATACGCCTTAGACTTGTTATAAACATCTATCGGTTACATAACAATAAACATCAGAAAATAGTTATTTACGATATAAGTGGGATAAGAGCTTTATTAACGTACGCATGCAAAAGTACGTTAATAAAGCGTTATCACACGTATATTGTACAATTTTTTATCTACGCCTCTAAATGAAAAAATAAACGGTAATTATTTTTGTCTAAGACTTAATTTAGGGTTATTTTGACATTTTGACTTTTTTATTTGATTGGTTAAAAGCAGAGAAAAACGCGTGCGTTAATGAACTTCTTATCTCACTCAAAATGAGTGGGATAAGAAGTTCTTATCTCACTGGCGTAGATAAAGATTATTACCTAATAATAAATATTTTTCGAAAAAATCTAAAAACATTTTTTTAATTTTTTTTGTATTTTAAATGGTTACAGCGAATAGTAAGAATCAAGTAATTCGAGCATAATCCAAATAAGAACCACCCTAATATATACATTCCCATATCCAACTTTATTTTAGGATTGTATACTTGTACTATAGTAGAATGTAGCAAAACTAAAAAAATACTTTCCCTGTCTAAACGCTTTTTTCAGCACATAACAGATAAACTTAATAATTAAATTAATGTAAAAATTGCATTTTAGTAAGTTGTCAATGAAAAATATAAATCGTGTTTTAATAGACAATTTAAAAAAAATAATCCGTTTTACATTTTTTTCTAAAACAATACGTGTTTTCGCGGTGCTAATCCCGAATTAGTTCGGACATCCTAGGCATGCGCATTTTAATATTTGTCATGCGCACTTTACATTTTTAACCCCAAATTTTAAAAAGCGCATGCCTAGGATGTCCGGAATTAGTTCGGGATTAGCTCCGCGAAAATAGCTAATATAACCGTTAAAATATAATCAGGGACCTATCGAGGGGGTTCGTCACAACCCCATATTTTCCGGAGTCGGTGTTTTCAATGAAAGGGAACAAAATGTTGGTGATTTAAGAATAATCGTCATTTTCCGAAAATTATTTAGTTAAACATTGTTAAAAGACATAAGGAAAATTCCGCAGTTAAATTTAAATAGGTCAGTGGAATTTTTTAGCCGGGAAAGTAAATAACAAAGAAAGATAAAATGGAATCGTTATTGTTATGTTCGATGATTTTTTTTAATAAATCGAATTTGCATTTAAAATGATTTCAGCGTTAATCAATTGATATTCTATAATGTATTATTCCTTATTTTTTTGTAATTAGTATCCCCTATAGATAAATATGCTATAAGCAGTCGAATAAATATTAATGCCCCTGGAATTTTTATTTAAAAAAATTCTATTTCACGTATTCCTTTACATTTTAGGATTCAAAAGTCGGCAAAATCTATAAAATCAAATATACATAATCTAGTCCCTGAATATAATAAAGCTTATAATTATATTTGTTATCAAGATATGTTTGGAATTTTTAATTTTATTTCTATTATTTTTTACAAAATCATTGAGACATAGTATTAAAAAAATATGACGGATGGGTATAACATACAAATAATAAAGTAAAACATGTTTGTTACGAAGGAGTTAAATTTTTAGTTACCATTCCGACAAAAATTTAAATTTCGAAAAAAATAGAAGTATTACTTAGATGCAGAGTTTTCTTTTGGAATATACAATAGTTAAGGTAGGTAATAATTCAAAAAACATTTCATTGGAAAAAACACATGTATTTTTTATGAAATCTTAAAAGCGTTAGCTCAGCTACGTTCCAAATCTACAATAGCACATCTTTACACAAAGGTATTATATACCTTTTTTCCAATTTAGTTAAAACTAAAAATATATAAAGCAAATATTTAAACTATGGGCTAGGATAATAAAAAAAATTTTCTTACTTATAGCTAAACCGAAAATTTAGCAGCTGTTAGCTGCTAATCTCGTGGTCGTACAATTTTTATTTCTTCCTAAATGAAAAGCCAAGATATTTT
This sequence comes from Brassicogethes aeneus, assembly GCA_921294245.1. NCBI lineage: Eukaryota > Metazoa > Arthropoda > Insecta > Coleoptera > Nitidulidae > Brassicogethes > Brassicogethes aeneus. The sequence continues at coordinate 49,962,586 of OV121132.1, read as the reverse complement.
TAAGATATAGCAAAAATCTTAGACTAAAGAGAAGATTCGGATTTTACAAAATAAATGATGGAAAAAAATATTGTGAGTTCTTTTCGAGCCATAAAGATGTTTGTAAGAATTATAATTAAAAGAATTAAATTAAAAATAAATAAAAGAAATTACCATATATTTCTAAAACATGAATCATGGTTTGAACACTGCCGTCCTGATGGAAAAAATGGGTATCTATTATTTTTATGTAATTAAGTTTTTTATATCGTTGGATTCGTATTCTGAAAAAACGCATGCTGCCAATTTGGTATCAGAATTATCTTTTTCTTCACCTACTTGTGCAACGGATTTCAAGCACACAAGAAAACCAAAACCAGATACAAAATTAATTCTGGAAGAGGCCTTGAATCAATGCAAAATTGAGTGTCCAACGATGCAATCGGAAGTACAGAAACATTATTATTGCGCCTGCTTTACAAGTGGAGATGCGACGGCAGTTCTGCACAAAGTCGTTATAAACAAAACTTAAGAAAAGGATTTCCGTATTTTTATTATTGATTAATTTTAAGTTACGTAGGTACCTCAGGTATTTGATTTTATTTTATTTTTATTTTTTATATTGGTGGATACATACACTGCGCGTCAAAATTAACTCATAATAAGAAAAAAAATTCTAACTCTAAAACGTCTTTACCAATCTTTATGAAATTTTGTATAAAAATACTTCAACTTATATCTCAGTTTAGTGTTCAAGAGTTTTTCAAGAAAATATTTTTAAAGCCCTTTTATTTAATAATAAAGAAAACGTTTGAAAAATAACTTTTAGGGAAATTTTGTTTAAGTAAATAAAAAATATGCTGTTAAAGACCGTATTTTTGTTAGTATACCCTGAAAATTTTGTACAAATCAAACGAACAGTAACGAAGATACAGTGCTTCAAAGTCGGTAAAAATTACCCCTTTTTGATTATTTTGCTGAAAAGTGGTCATTTTTGAAGACTTTAAAGCGCTGTATTTTCGTTACTGTTTGTTTTATTTGTACAACATTTTCAGGGTATACTTACAAAAATACAGTATTTCACAGTATATTTTTTATTTACTTAAAAAAAATTCCCTATAAAAGTTTTTTTTCGAGCGTTTTTTTATTATAAAATAAAAGGGCTTTAAGGATATTTTCTTAAAAAACCCTTGAACACGTAAACTGAGATATAAGTTAAAGTATTTTTATTCAAAATTTTATAAAGATTGGTAAAAGCGTTTCAGAGTAAGAATTTTTTTACTTATTATGCGATAATTTTGACGTGCAGTGTATATTGAGTATCATTTAATTAAAAAAATAATAATTTAATTTGAATCAATTCATTATAACAAAACCTAAAACATATTTTCTTAGGAAGACTGAAGAATTTTACGAAGTGTTGAACGTAAACGATAAAGTAAAAAAAAATATCGAGTGGTTAATAATGTGCCCATTGAATTCGGGTCTTTCCATCTCAAATCGACCAGGCAAAAAGAGGTGCGTCGTTATTTTTCAACGAATTTTTTTTTTCAGTTTCTCTACCAAAATCGATGAGACCCTTTTTTTTTCTTTTTGCTTAAATTTGTTTTGTTCACCCGAAGGAAACTTTTTAAAAATGGACAGAATCATCGATTTTTCCCTTTTTACGAGTGACATTTTTTCTTAAAACTGCTATAACTTGGCCAAAACTATTTCTATCGTTACAATTTTGTTTTTAAATTGTAGGTAAATGTTTACTACATAGAAAAAAATATATAAAGAATTTAGTGAATTTACTAAGGCAAAAAAAAATTGCCACATTTTTTTTATTTCATATTTTTTTTGTTTGAAGTTGATAATATGAATAACTTTCACCAAAAGTCCCGTCGTTTCGGAATTATTATTTTTATAATGAAAATGCCATTTTCTAGTAAATTCATTGTTCATCACAAAAATTTGGTATTTTTCTAGGGTCATGAAACTGGGATGACCTTTATAAAGTGTAATTTGGAACTTTTTGACATATTTAACATATTTTTTCATTTCTGGTTTGACCGGAAATGCTCTTGAGTAAGTGAATTAAATTATTAAAGATTTTAGAGTAAAATGTAAATTCTTAATATTTTTGCATGTTTAACTGTTAAAACATGTAAAAAGTATACTTTAGTTCATTTTGGTTTAAATAATAAAAAGTATTAATTACATGCCTAAAAGTAATGAATCAAATTTACTAGAACAATGAATCGAATTCACAAACAATTCCGAAAAATTTTGGTCGGTTAACAGATATTCTTTTTGACTGGGGATCAGGATGGAAAACAAGACTTAGTATTAAGCCTAAGAGGTCCAGTAACAAATTTTCATTTGATTCCATATTTTTTTTTTATTTATTGCCAGGGATTCCCTACAATGGCCACACTATGGGGCGGTTAGATACCTTAGGTTATTGTTGAGGGTTAGGAGTTTAGGGTGAGCCCAATGACACTCAGGATTTATACTACTTTCGTTTATTGGTACTTAAACGATTATCACTACAACTTACACTATTTTCTGGCTTCAATCTACTTAATTATCTTATTTTTAGAGTTGTTACATACTAATTCATTGTTCGGAACCTAATTGTCGATTTCTGTCCGTGCCTTTGGTTTTGTTTAGGGTATGTCACATGACATAGGTACGCGAAGATGGTCTGATCATTTAGACCAATGAAAATTTAACAGCAACAATAGTTCTAACCAATAGAAAATTAATAATAAATCCCTAATATAGAAAAACAAAGACTCAGCAGAAACGAGGTTTAAAGCTTGGAAAAGAGTAACGAACTTAAAATATAAAATATTTGCACTACACGTGTATTTCTAAAAAAATAACTTATCCTAAATTACAATGTAATTGACCCTTGAAAAGGGGTGTAAAGGGACTTTACAACACCTCCCCCCTAATTTTCAAAATTGAACCGAGGATTGGTGCAATTTTCATTAAGCTCATGCTCCTCTTCCACTACTTCTTGAGTTTCAGGACTTGAAGAGTTACCTGAATCATCTTGAGGTTTTTTGGCAAAGGGCTTCTTAATTCGTGGAAGTAGAAAAGCATAAATTTTATAAAATAAAATAATAATTAGAATTAAAATGACTAATATGTAGTTAAGCATATTGTGCAGTGTTAGTTTATGAAAATGAAATGAATTATTGTTGGAAAACTCCTTTTCTTTTTCCTCTAAAACATCTAAATTTTGACTAATTCTTGTTAATGCATTGACATCAAAAGATTCTATTATTAATGGTGTACTTAACTTTGAAAAATTGTTTAAGGTGCTTATGTTAAAGTGTATTTCATTTTTAATGTCTAGTGGTGGAACATAATCAATTAATATTTCAGAAGAAAATTGTCTATGTGGGACAAGAATCATACTCTTAGTGTATGCAGTAGGTACACTTTGAATCTATTTGAAATATTCCAATATTAATTAATTTTAAAGATAATCTCTGGTTAACTGATTTACAATTTACATCAATATGTTCCTCTGTAGGAATAGCATAGAGCCATGAGTTTGCATTAGCTAATTGTAAAAATATTGGGTAATCCAACTGCATAATCCTCTTTTCACAAGATTTGGGAATATTTATTGAAGGTACAAACAAATTTGCTTCGCAACCACCGTGAAGATGAACTAAAAGAATGGGTTTTGTTTGTTCACAAAAATATTGATTTTGAACTGGGCTTTTGCAAAGTGATAATTCTAAATTATTCATCATAAAATAATGTTGTTTAATTGAATCTATAATAAGATACATCTCTGGTGAGACAATAAAAGCATATTTATTCTTTGAAATTTGAGCGGGTAAACTTGATACTTTTATTATGTCATATTCACGTGGGCTTACTAGCGGAATTAATAGTAAAAATGCTAAACGATTATTGTAATAGTAAACATTAGTTTCAACTAAATTAAACAAAGTATGTGTGTTTTCTAACACTGGAGTTACAGGAAAACTTAATCCATCCATGTAATTTTGTAACTTAGATAATTCTTTAATTAATCTTAATGGACTAATAACTAATGGATGAAGTGATCCTTTTAATGCACTTAAAATTATTTCTAATAAATTGTCTTGTTGAGACTTAAAATTAAGTTGTATTAATTCCAATAATGAAACTATTTCATTTAATTTTAAACCTAATTCGCTACTTAAATTTATCTTAGTTTGATTTTTACTTAAATTGTTTGCATAGTTATAAAAGCTATTTAATCTATATTCTAATATTCTATAATTTTTGTTAGTATTTACGTATGTGCGATTTGCTTCATGAACAGTACCTTTCACGATTGACGTTTGCTCTTTAATAAGTGATCCTGATTTTCGTTTAATTTTTGAATTTGTTTATCGTAATATTCAGCGTCATCTGAATCTAAAGTACCAAAAAGAGTTTTGGATATTTGTCCTACGGCATTAACCAAACCTCGTTTTGACCTTCGCGTTTCGCTTTGATCACCTAAAGTTTCAAAAATTAATTTTTGTTTATTAATATTGTTTTCTATAGAATATTTTATTGTTTTATTTAAAGTGTCGCACTCGTTTGCAGGGACATCGCGTATTTGAGCTAAATAACATAGATGCTTGACTTGAGCGAATTTGATTTTTATTGACTCTAATTCTTTGCGTAAGTTTCCTAAATCTAAGTAAATAAGTAATTTCCACTCGTTAAAGGTATTCAGTTTTCCTATTTTCTCAAAATACAGGCCAGGACTGGATTCGATTGGGGTTATGTTGTAAAATGTGTTGTCCATGAGTGAGGTTTTAGTAAGAAGAAATAAAACAAGTATCCCTAGTAAGGCTTGGTAGGGAACATGCATCATTTTTGGGATTCTGGAACAAGACATGACGAATTTTTTATTATTCCTTAAATAACTTAAGTCGATTTATATGAACCTTAGTTGGCTTACGTTTTATCATTATTGTACAGTTTACGTCTGAGTCAATGGAAATAACTTCATAAGGGCCTTGAAATAAGGGTAGTAACTTTTTGGATTTTCCTATAATATTAGCTTCATTTTTTAAAAGAACTTTATCTCCAACTTTCAGATTTAGTTTGTTAATCAACTTATCATAGTTAATTTTAGACCTTTCTTTATTTTTTAAAATTGTTTCTCTTGCAATTTGATGGGAATGTTGTAACCTAGATTTAAGTTCATTATAATAATTATCGTAAGTATAAAACATTTCTGGTGATCTAGTAAGTGAGTTTGGTAAGTTCGCCTTTTTACCATATAAAAGCTCGAAAGGTGTGAAGTTTGTAGAAACATGAGGAGTAGTATTGTACGTAAATGTTGCAAAGGGCATAAATTCATCCCAGTTATTTTGATCCTGATTGATAAAATGTCTTAAATATTCGACAAGAGTTCTATGTGAACGTTCTAAACTTCCGTTGCTTTGGGGATGAAAACTACTACAATGAATTTGTTTTATTTTTAAAAGGTTGCAAGTTTCTTTAAATACGTTGCTAAGAAATTTAGTTCCTTGATCAGTAACAAGAATTTTAGGAATTCCGAATTGACAAATTATTTTTGTTGTGAAACTGTAAGCAACCATATTGGCAGTTTGATTTGGAATGGGAATAGCAATTGTAAACTTGGTAAGATCGTCCTGAAATGTGAGAAGGTACTTGTTAAAATTTTCGGTTTCGTTTAAAGGACCCACGATATCTAGAAATATTTTTTCAAACGGGGCAGAAGAGGTTGTAGTAATAGTCATTGGAAGCTTAGTCTTTCTTCCACACTTATTTGATAAATTTTTTTATATCCTTGTACATACTTTCCCATTTGAAGTTTTGCCTGATTCTTTTAAATGTTCTATTAACTCCTTGATGTCCACCAAGGGGCGGTACATGAAAATCGTTTAAAATTTTAATTATTTCAGATTCAGTTAAATTTTGTTCAGTAAAATTCGAACAAATTAGAACTTTGATATTAGTATCTTTAAAAATATATCGCAACATAATTCTTATAGGTTCAAGTTTCAACTTATCGTGCTCTAAATTATTAATAGAGAATGCTAAAGTTTCAATGGATTTAGAAATGCAAAATTTTTTTAGGTTAAACAATGAATAAAATACATCGCTGTATTCAGATTTGTGAAACTCGGATTCCCTAGTTATTAGATAAAAGAAATACCGGTCATCCGATTTTAAATAGGCTATGTCTAATATATTTTTGTTTTGCACTTTAAGTTCCGCTTTAGAATTATGATACTCAATATTACTGTTAAAGTTTTTATCTGTAAAATAAAATAAATTTATTTTTTTAGACAAGTCGTTAAAATTTTCGTTTACATCTGTCACGTTAGAGTTAGTTATTATTTTGCTCTCAGTATATTTTAAATACTCTTCATATTGTTTATTTATAGTTGCGTTTATGCAGCATATTCTGGACAAACTGTCTGCATTTGTGTTTTGCTTGCCTGGCTTATAAACAACTTCGTATTCAAATTCTTCAAGTTTAAGGCGAAAACGCATTAACCGAGAAGATGGATTGGAATGGGAAAAGATGTATGTTAAAGATCGATGGTCAGTCAAAATTTTAAACTTTTTTCCATATAGGTACGGTCTAAAATGTTGGGCTGACCAAACTATACTAAGTAGTTCGCGCTCGATAGTAGAATAGTTCTTTTCGGCTTTATTTAAGGTTCGGCTAGCATAAGCGATGGGTAAATCTGAACCTATTTCTCCTTGCGACAGAATGGAACCGATTGCGTATTGACTAGCATCGGTTGTTAGGATAAACTCACGTTCGAAGTCCGGATGCTGAAGAATTGGCGGAGTTATGAGTTTTTCCTTTAATTTAGTAAATGATTCATCGCAAGTTGAAGACCAATTAAACTCGATATTTTTCTTTAAAAGTGGATATGCGATATCAGCGAAATGTTCAATAAATTTTCTGTAGTATGATGCTAACCCTAAAAATGATTTGACTTGCTTTTCGTTACTTGGGACTGGAAAATTCTTGACGGCTGAAATTTTACCTGGATCTGGCATTATTCCCTTTTCAGAAATAACATATCCTAGATAATTTATTTCCTTGCGTAGAAATTGACATTTACTTAGTTTTAATTTTAAATTATTTTCCTTTAACCTTTGAAACCCATCTATTAACTTATTATTGTGGTCATTTAAAGAAGTACCGTATACGACTATATCATCCAGATATAAAAAACATTTAATTCCTTGAAGACCCGTTAGAACGTTATTCATTAACCCCTGAAAACAAGCCGGAGCACCTTTCAACCCCATTGGTAACCTTTTGTATTGATAGTGTCCGTAAAAAGAAAACGCAGTAAGTGGCTTACTTTCTTCACTTAATTTGATTTGATGAAATCCGTTCGCTAAATCAATTACTGAAAAATATTTAGATTTACCTAATTGATCCAAAATTTCCGTAATGTTTGGTAGTGGAAATGCATCTGACTCCGTGACGTCGTTAAGTTTTCGAAAATCTACGACAAGGCGCCACCGTTTATTTCCTTCTGAGTCAGCTTTTTTAGGAACGATAAGAATAGGAGAATTGTATGGGGATCGACTTGGTTCAATAATGTCGTCACATAGCATTTTTTTTATTTGATTTTGAATTTCTTGCTTTTGTTGCTGGGGTAATCTATAAGGTTTAACAAAAACTGGCTTCGAAGAAGTTATGGGAATAGAATGTTTAACAGCGTCAGTACATGTTAAAGTGTCTCCTTCTATATAGAATAACTCGTTAAATTCCCGACAAATTTTAATGATTGAGTCTTTTTCTTCTTGGTTCATATGATCAAGACAAATTTGAGATTCTATTGCTTGTAGCCTTTTACCATTAGTGGTACTAAGAACGGTAACAATGTGATAATTATCCAATTCATCAAAATCAAGATCGAGAGAATTAATTGTTTCCGGATTTTCGGTTGAATTTAAAATGCTGATTTTACAATTTCCCTGTTTGGGTTCTACGATACAATTACTGACATAAATTCCTGGTTTAACTTCCTTATTAAGACATACTTTTGGATTTAGAAAATCTGTTTTGACATTGGCAATGATCTCTGATCTATTAGGAATAAAGATTTTGTAAGGATTAGTAAGAGTAAAGGAGTAGTTTTTACCGCTTAATGGAATAGTAAGCTTTGACTCATCATAATCTAATAATACTTTATATTTTAGTAGAAAGTCTTTCCCTAAAATACCATCTGCAACTATAGAAAAACCATCTGGGACAATATGAAATTCGTGATCTAGGGCATGCGTTTCGCAAAGTTTTATGCTGGCCGGTAGAACACCTAAAGACATGATGTGAAAACCAGTGATACCTTTTAATTGAATTGTTTCATCTGTATAAATTAAAGCATCGTCATCCGTGCAACCTAATTTAAGAATGCTTACCTCAGCTCCCGTATCAACTAGCAAGGTCGCGGATTTAGATATCGTTGGACTTAAGGAAATATTTACGCAAGACGAGTTAGCTTTTTCGTCTATTATTGTAAAAACATTTTCGGATTTTGTAGATTTAGTAGAGTCAGAGGATTTAGTAGATTTAGTAGAGTCAGAGGATTTAGTAGATTAAGTAGAGTCAGAGGATTTTGTAGATTTAGTAGAGTCAGAGGATTTAGTAGAATTTGGAGGATCGATAAAATTTAACTCATTAGGACTACCCTGAAAGGAGTTTATTGCTCGGCAGTTTTTATATCTTTGGAACGCGTCGCGGTTCTGCCGTTCATTGGACCCGTCCCGTAGTCGTTTCCCGACTGATTGTTTTGCGTATTAAATGACTGTGACGTACTTGCATTTTTCCTAGAATTGTTATACGCTCGTTTTCGACATTCTTCAATTGAATGTCCAGGGTGTTTACAATATCTGCAAACCAATGCGCCTGCTTTTATATCTGCCTCGGACTTTATTTTGAAATGATTTGGATATTGGGGTACGTTTCGACAGTTTGAATAACACTGATCAGCAATATGACCCATTTTATTGCATTTGAAACATTTAAGAGGACGTTTTCCGTCTTTGGGTTTAAACTTATTAAAATTCGAATTTTTATTTGACCCGAGGTTCCTCTCCTCTTCGCACGCAGCTTCAATCGCGTCAACCAAGTTACTAAACCTACTTGCCTTTATTATAAGTTTAATAGGATCCCGAAGTCCTTCAACAAATGCTTTAAGAGCGGATTTCTTGTTTAGATTTTGGATAGTAATACGCGCAGCCTAACCCTCGCTTGCTATACACGCGTCATCTAGATCTTGCATTAAATTTTCTACTCTATTCGCGAAAGCTCTAATATCTTTGTTTAGATTTGGACGACAATTTAATAACTCTACTTGAATTTGCGCAATTGTCCGTCGCTCAAGGAACTGTTCTTTTAAAGCGGTTTTTAATTCTGGCCAATCGTTAAAATCTTTATACTTAACAATGTTATATGCTGAACCCGACAATTTTGCAATATTTAAAAATAGTATTTGCTGATTTCTCGTGGTTGCCATAGCCCAAATTACGTCGCAACAACTTAAAAATTTGTGTAACTCAGGCCGGTCACCACTAAATGCAGGGATCATTTTGAGAGATAATTCGGCAGAAAATGCCATGATTTCGATCTCCAATTCGTCTTCGTTAAAATAATCTACAAAATTTTTGCCTAACCTATCGTTCATGAGCAGCAAAATCACAATTAGAACAATTATAACTTACAGTTTATTTTTCTGTAGCCTGGCTCGACTTGTTGAACTGGAACGGTAAGTAGCTTCAGCACAGAATTTTCGTGAACTTTGAACTATTACGGAACACATAAACAACACTGCACTCCAAGAAGTTTCGGGTCTGCCCTGGTGAATTCAGGTATTTCGCAGCTGGCTTCGTTCTCGGGGATGGTGGTCCTGTTCTGCAACAGCGCGTTGTAGTGTCAGCAACTCCTTGACTTTTAACCCTGATAGTGACTCCTCTCAACTTTTTAGATTTATGGGAACTTTTCCAGTACCGAAATGTATCACTTTTTCGGCTATTCGCTTGCACTTTTTGTTGAGGGTTAGGAGTTTAGGGTGAGCCCAATGACACTCAGGATTTATACTACTTTCGTTTATTGGTACTTAAACGATTATCACTACAACTTACACTATTTTCTGGCTTCAATCTACTTAATTATCTTATTTTTAGAGTTGTTACATACTAATTCATTGTTCGGAACCTAATTGTCGATTTCTGTCCGTGCCTTTGGTTTTGTTTAGGGTATGTCACATGACATAGGTACGCGAAGATGGTCTGACCATTTAGACCAATGAAAATTTAACAGCAACAATAGTTCTAACCAATAGAAAATTAATAATAAAACCCTAATATAGAAAAACAAAGACTCAGCAGAAACGAGGTTTAATGCTTGGAAAAGAGTAACGAACTTAAAATATAAAATATTTGCACTACACGTGTATTTCTAAAAAAATAACTTATCCTAAATTACAATGTAAATGACCCTTGGAAAGGGGTGTAAAGGGACTTTACAACATTATATCTAACTTGGATATAACTTTTTATAATGGTTTCAAAATAGTTTAATAATTTTATTTAGTAGTTTTAAAACCAAAAAATGTTGAGCAATTAACCTAACCACCTCAATAATTATTTTTATTTTATTTTATAAAAAGTTTTAGGCTAAAACTTTTAGCGTAGGTATGTTTTCATAGTAAAATAAAATGTTAATATTCACTTACAAGCAAAACAAAATAACGAACTGTTAAATCTGCTACTTCTTTTAAACACAAAGGTTTCAAAGCCTAATTCATTTACTTCTGTACACACTTTAAAACCTAATAAACATACAAATTTATTTAAGTGTTTGAAAGCGATATAATTAAAAAATGCATTAATATTTGTTATCAAATTTAAAAAAAGTGGATTTCCTTTATGAGCAAGGAACCACCCTACTTTATAAAAAAAATAGTTTTGTCATAAAGTATGGTTTTTCAATTTCTGAAAGCTCCTAAAACCAGCATTGCAAAAAAAGAATAAAATTGTATTTTTTCCAGACTACTTGGCCCAACATGAAGCAGAATAGACAATTCAAGGTGTTTCATTAAAAAATAAAAGACCATTTCCGGTGAAACCGGAAGTACCAAAAATATGTTAAATATGTCAAAATGTTCTAAATTACTCTTTATAAAGATCACCCCAGTTTCATGACCCTAGATAAAATACCAAATTTTTGCGATTAACCACGAATTTACTAGAAAATTGCATTTTCGCCACTGCTGTAAACTATTTTTACCTTGAGGTAGTAAAATGTAAAGAATACAAATAGCTACACGATTTGTTTAAAAAAACTAATAATTTATTTAAAACAAAGAAAATGTTCAATACAAAATTTATTATTAAATAATATTACATGTCGACCCATGCAACGAAGACTATAGTAACTCAAAAAACGTGGGTTTTGACTTACTATATGGCATCAACAGATCTTTTTGGTGGAAGATTACAGTAACTCAGACATGAAACGATAGGCAACCAGTGAACAACTTCCCTGTATAGTAAGTGTAATAATCCACATTCCTACAGGAAAAAACTATATTAAGTTGAGTTACTCTAGTCTACAATCAAAACTGAGTTACAATAGTCTTCGTTGCATGGGTCGATGTGAGGAGGTGCATTCCAAAACTCGACTTATCTATATTAGGTGATTTTGAGCAAAACGTGAAAAACATTATACGCATATCAGGCCTACAGAATACAAAAATAAATAGGCATAAGTAGAAAAATTTTACACCTTGATTAAAAAGGTGTAGCTCCAATTCGGAATAATTTAAAATTACATATGTATAAGCCAGTTCTGACATGATATAACCTATAGATAAGGCAAGTTTTGGAACGATAGTCAAAGGGTAAATGGAATAAGGTGAGTTTTAGAATATTATGACCTTTTCAAGGTATAGGGGGTTACATGTTAAATGTACAGACACCACTAACTCATTTTTATTAAAAAGGGGATAAGCCGAGTTTTGGAATGGACCACCTCATGTAATATTTAAAAAAAAAATAACAAGAGATCATATATTTATTATAGTTATAAGAGCGGAGAGCGCAATCTATAGCTGTTTAACAATAAAAACAGCTATATATATATATATATATATATATATATATAGCGTGCGTATACGGACGCTCTGTTGGAGCCGGACGCTCGGAGAATAGGGATTTGTTAATGTACGGACGCTATTAGTAAGATGAATATATATATATATATATATATATATATATATATATACGCACTAATGTCAAGCGCTTATTTCTTAAAATTTACTTCATCCCAGCCCTTTCTAAGATTCTTGCTAATACAGATCTGTGTAGAATTTAATGCCCAATTTTTGTGTCCAAAAATTTTTTGTTAATAAGACATGCAGTTAGAAAAATTACTTAGCTTGGATATTCGGCTATAATCCTGATGCTCGGTCTTTCACGGTCTGTCCGATGTTTCTGGACCTCCCTGCAGGTTATTGATAGGCTTTGGTTGTGACTATCCCTTCTGACCAGGTGGACCGGTTGGCCTTAATTACTTATTCAATTGCACTCTTTTACGGCTTTAACAGAGGATCTCCCGCCCTTCTCACTTGTTTCACTTTTTTTTGCACTGGTTGCATTTTTTTTTGCACTTGTTGCCCTAATCGCACTCTCCGCACTTGAATGTTTATTTATTTATTTATTACCGATTACCGATATTTTCGAATACTTAGGTTCGTTTTTGGAACTTTATTACATTCTCTCGTATACGCTGCTAGGAAAGGTATCTTTAACTACTTGAAGCGTCTATCCACTTCGGGTGTCAAGACGCAACTCAAAATGTAAGTTAAAAAATTTTTTTTAAACATTCAATCCCCCGGGGGCGCGGCAAAAATTAGAAATTCGATAGGCTGGACTGAAATAATTATTTTTGGAAATCTCACTTAGTTAAAAAAAAGTTGTGAGAAGGGTATTTGTATAAGCTGTTTTTTTTTTAATTTTTAAAAATAATTTTTGCCACGCCCCCGGGGGATTGAATGTTTTTAAAATTAAGACAATTTTTTTTAACTAACATTGTATGGTATTATTTGATTTTAAGATTTACATGTATTTAATTATGCCTGAACATAGAGATGATGGACGGGGTGACATTCCATAGACCGCTCAACATTCGAGTTTCAAAACTACTTATTTAACTTGCTACTGCATTGTTTATTGATATTATTATGTTTAATTTTGTTTAGTAATGTTATTATTATAATATGATGTAATATTATTATTATTACAATAATTAAAATTATAATAATTATTTTTATAAGACATTCAAATTTGTATTGTGTTTTTGTTATTTTGTGTAAAAACTGTAATAAATCTACTAAAGATACTAAAGAAAAAATGTCAAAATTTACTAAAAACTAATTGTTTTTTAATCCGCCCATAAATAACTTACATAAAAAGTTTTACTTCAAAACAAAGTTTGATAATTCAAAAACAAAAGCTCAATTGAAAAATATTTATTAGAAAGCCTAATTTAGATTGTCAATTTTTAGTAGAAACACCCTGTATTTATAACATTGATGTTTTACTTTTTTAAATTTTTTTTGAATTACCTGTTAATAACATAAAACACATTGTAGTTATTTACATTGATATTAACCTTTTTTTTAAGTACTTATCTAAAAACATGAAAAACTTTTATTATTTTTGAAATAGTAAAATTAACAGAAAAACGATGATCATTTTTTACGATTATAAGCGTAAAAAAATGATAATCGTTTTTCTGCCTTTAAATCTGCATCGGCATATATAATTTAAAAAATACATTGTCACAATTACTTATGTAGAAAACAATTTTATCTTACAATCAGTTTTAATAAATCGACCGTCATAATTGTAAATTTCATAAAACTCGACGCGCGCCCCAAGATTATAATATGATAACATTTAAACGAAAGAACAACTGTCTCTAGCGTGACGTCACACGGTGCGAGAGAGACAGCGCTACCATTCGCAACAGTATCGTGAGTTTAATTCAAATATTAAAATCATAGGCGAGACGTTGCCAAATTGTGCGACGCAACAACATACAGTATTTAAAAACACGTATATTGAAAAACGTATATTATCGCAACGCCCTCATCGTCAAATGGGTTGAACTAAATATACACATTTTTTCCATTTTTAGTATGTTACTGCACATTTTTTGTGTTCAAATTTTTCTAAATATTTAAAAAACGCAGGGTCGGACATAAAAAATTTTTGGACACAAAAATTGGGCATTAAATTCTACACAGATCTGTATTAGCAAGAATCTTAGAAAGGGCTGGGATGAAGTAAATTTTAAGAAATAAGCGCTTGACATTAGTGCGTCAGATATACTGACGCAGTAAGGTCGTTGACGCAATAAGAATAGGGATTTTATAAATGTATGGACGCAGCAATGATAGAATTTTGTATTATAACCAACTTGGGGCTGGCTATATGCTCCGGCAGCTCACTCGTCTGGAGGCAAAGGTCAATGGTTCGTTGATTTCTCATACTTACACTCTGGGTAGGCGCCACCGTGAATGACAGAGTAAATTAACTAATGTTCACGGTCATTAAGTTAAACTCAATATTTTGTTACTCACTCATATATTTTATCAATAAAATTTTATTCTATATGTTATATAGTTTAGGTTTTATACCCATAGCTATGGTTTACACAATGATCAAGTTAAAAAAATGGTGATATGTTTAAAATTTAAATAAATTATACACTGACAAAAACTATCAATAAAGTTTCATAACTTACTCCTTAGGCTTATTGTTAAATGAAATATAAAATGTTTTCTGACAAAAAGTGGTTCATCGATGATGTTTAATTAAAATAAAGTTAAATAAAACCTGTGGTCCATTCGTGACTGAATGTACTCTAGTCCTGGTGTAAACGAAGTGCGCCTGGGCTCTTTAACTGTGGACACCCCAACTCGGAAACTTTCATGCCAACGTTTAACTCCGGATGGACAAGGGCCATGAAGGCAGAAACCAAATGTATGTTGTTGCAAAAAAAACCAGCGACTAGGTGCATCCAATAAATGGTACCATTATAAATCCATAAAAATCCATAAAACCCCCAGAAGAAACCCTATTCAAAATTAAAACCAAATAAATACCCTAGTAAATAGATTAACCAAATTACTTACGGAAATTTCCGGTTTCTTCTATAAAAAAATACAAAGCTTCACAAAATACGGCCTTCGACGGTCGATGAATTTACCAGCGTTTCAATCACTTGAGGATCTACCATCCTAATTAGAAGGATGACTTAGAAAATTAAAGATAATGTTTGTTAACCTCAACATACCTTCACATGCCTTGTTCCGCACAAAAAAACCAGTGTTAACGGCTTTTCAGCAATTAATACTCGCCGACATAAGGGACTGCCGAGTAACACACAACCATTTTAAAGCACAGCAATAATACATAATAGTGACCTTCTACAAGAGATACAGATCCTCAACGTGAGCACAGATTATTCAACGTGAGCCGCCAATCGTTCTCGTCGACTGACGCCAAAAGAGACGCTTTCAAGTCGCGCATACTCCGTGCAAATTCATATTTGTAAAATTTGAAAATTAGAAATTGTTGATATGCAACCAAGATTACCACGAAGTACTGCTAGGCGTATTTCCAAATGTCAACAAAACAAATGAAGAAAATTATCGTTCAAACTGCAACGAACCGAAAACAATTACTATAAGTGAGTAACATTAATAAAAAACACGGCACAAATAAGCTAAAAACTACTTATCCTATAAATCTAATCTAAACCCCTTTCTTATATAGTAACCTAACCTATAACCATTTTAGAAGAACGAAATTACATTGACAAGTCACACACACGAAATCAACTTAAAGAATCTACCAATCTACAGATCTGACCCAAATAAATCAACAGGCACTAAAAGGTAAAATACCCCCTAGACCTGCACAAACTAAACATAATTTAACAAGGAATAAACTAACCGAGTCTGCTCTTTTAGCTAAACACCAACCCAAAGTCGGTGACCAAAAGACACATAAAAATAAAGAAAACTAAATATAACAGTGACCAGGAGACACTTACAAGAAATACGAAACTAATAAACATACACATTCTACATGAACGATATAAGCAATATACAGTATGAACGAATGTGTGAGTAATAAACAAAATAATTCCTCATGTGTGCCTAACTTATCTTTTTCTATACTAAAACATGTAGCGTTACTATTTGTAACGTTACATATACCCCCCTTCTTAAAAAAATGAAAATTTCTTTATGACCAAAAATAAAAATTATAGTAAATTACGGTTATAGACTAAAAATATAAGTTATGCTAAAAAATACATTCAAAACAAAGATGGATTACTAAACACGCTTGAGAGTTGGCTTTTAAGGTTGTCGCTAACAAAGTGTATCTAAAATAAGTTACCAAAGACAGTGTAATTCAGTTGCGCAAGGCTAACAAACTGTGACGCAAGCCCGCATGACCAGCAGAGAGCGCAGTACCGCAGCGACTACTTCAGCCAATGCAGAGTTTTCCGCCGCGGGTATCAGAGACCCATCGCTTTCTGATGTTAATGAACGCGCCGCCGGTGTACTCTGATAAACCACGCGCCCCCCACGACAAAATACCCGCACCGGAAGAAGCACTCACAGCGCCACAACGCACCCACCAATCAATATCCAGGCCGCATTGCCATAAAAATAAAATCATTAATAAATCAAAAATCAGTAATTAAAAAGGTTCGCAAATTTATCCTTGAAGAGGAAAGGACCCTGATTATGACCCTAATAGGTTAAGACCCTATCAAACTAACGTTAGCTATTTAAGCCACAACAAAAAATTTTCTGAGGGCTCCCGGTAGCGATATTGAACATCACGCCAGTCC
Organism: Brassicogethes aeneus; assembly: GCA_921294245.1. NCBI lineage: Eukaryota > Metazoa > Arthropoda > Insecta > Coleoptera > Nitidulidae > Brassicogethes > Brassicogethes aeneus. Next base: position 49,945,683 of record OV121132.1, on the reverse strand, counting down.
CTCCCATTCGCCGAAGCATGTTTCAAAAACCGAAATGTTAGTGTATTGTACCGCCTTGGTACAATACAGCTAAATTGTTAAATAAATATATTGGTGTATTGTATCGCTCTGATACAATACAACCATAAGACACACTAGGTGCTTATTCTGATTTGGTACGATACCGCTAAATTGTTAAATAAATATATATTGGTGTATCGTATCGCTCTGATACAATACAACCATAAGACACACTAGGTGCTTACACTGTTTTGGTACAATACAGGTAAATTGTTAAATAAATATATTGGTGTATGGTATCGCTCTGATACAATACAACCATAAGATACACTGTTTTGGAGTTTATTTCGATGTTGTCCCGAACTCACGCGGTTAAAATGGTCACAGGCTGTACGGCTGACCGAGTGTGCCGTAGCAAGTGTTACCCGAGGAGTAACACTGGCCTGACATGATTACATTTTGAAATTGACCTAATACGCCAAATTTCTTAACTCTATGATACAATGACTAATTACAAAATATTTACAGTAAATTTACAAAAATTGAGCCAACTCATTGAGTGCTCTAATATACAAAAATAAGAACAGTATTTTGTTTTATAGGTAGAGGCTTGTAATTTACGCATACAAAACGTCTAAATAATAAGAGACACTATAACACTTGTGTGTTTTACGGTATTGATGTTAGTCACAATCAGTATTAGTCATAATCGGTAAGGTCCTACTCTACATGAAAACCAAAAACAAAATACTACTCATTTATCGTCCTCATCAGTGAAAATGTCGCTGTCGGAGGTATACGGTTTTAAATCCTTAATATGCCAATTACCTATATCACGACCAGACTCGTCTAGTAAAGTATATACTAATTTCGAAAGTTTTTTCTTTACTTTACACAAAATATAACGCGGTGCTAGTTTTTGAGCAAAATCATTCGCTGCACTGGAGAGAACTTTATTTCTCTTCCACACGTAGTCACCGACGTAAAATGTCACATCCCGTTTTCTTAAGTTATAAGTATTGGCATTGCGCGCATATGCCGCCTTTAACTTTTCCTGAACCCCTTTATAAATTTCCGACAAACCCCCAAGTTCCTCAGAGTACTTTACGCGATCGGCCGTTTTAAAACCGTCATCTACAGATCCGCGATAATAGTCCCCCAAACATGGAACATGCCTGCCAAAATTTAAGAACGCAGGACTGTAACCCGTCACTTCGTGAACCGCCGTGCGCAACGCGTAGCCTATCTTAGAAATATTCAAATCCCATTCTTTATGGTTTCCTTTTATATAGCTTCGAATCGCAGTACCAATGGTGCGGTTACAACGCTCTACAAAGTTACAATGACTGCTGTACCTAGGATTAAACCTAATTTTAACCCTATATCTCTCTGTGAGATTTTTAATTAAATCATTAGCAAAATGTGTGCCATTATCGCAAATTATATATTGAGGCACGCCATAAACTAGAAAAACTTCATTCTCTAAAAATTTACAAACATTAACAGCATTAGCCTTTCGCATAGGCTGCAATAAACTATATTTTGTAAACCAATCTGACACAACAAATAAATATTGAGATCCGCCCTTTGAACGTGGGAACGGTCCCATAAAATCCATGGCTATAACCTGCCAAGGAAAACTAACAGTTTTCGCAACCCCCATTAACCCCATTTGTCCGGTAGTTGGAGATTTCTGCGAGTTACACACTTTGCAAGCTTTAATATATCTGAAAATATCCTCCCTCATTTTAGGCCAATAGTACGAGTTACAGATCCTCTCTAAAGTCTTAGAATACCCTAAATGAGCGGCAGTGGGTTTGTCATGGTTGGACTCTAAAATTTGTCGACGTTGGGTTCTTGGCACCAGTAATTTCCACTCGGGAATATTCGAAGTTATTACAGAAGCTAATGGTACTAGTTTATATACAAAATCATCCCTAACTGACCATTGAGGAAATTTATCTGGATTGTTTAAAATTTTATTCCGCATATTTACATAAAATTTATCAAGATTTTTGAGGTCAATGTCCAAACATATCTCTATCTCATCTAAATGTGCGCTGTGCTCTGAAGGAGCAGAATCAACTGGACTACGACTTAATGCGTCAGGTACAACATTATACTTCCCCTTACGGTGCACCAAATCAAAATCGAATTGCTGTAACCGGACACACCACCTAGCCAGTCTTCCCGCTGGATTTGTCAACCGATCTAACCATAAAAGTGAAGCGTGATCCGTAATTACTTTAAACTTGATGTTTGAACCTTCGACAAACCCCCTGAACTTTTCAATAGCAAATATTACGGCTAAACATTCCCGCTCGGTTACAGAATAGTTGCGCTCACTCTTAGAGAGAGATCGCGAAGCGTAAGCAATCACTTTCTCTTGATTATCTATCGTTTGAGTCAAGACGCCGGAAATGCCAACATCTGACGCATCAGTTTGTATTATAAATTGCTTCGAAAAATCTGGACTGGAAAGAATTGGTGCTGAAACCAAAGCCTGTTTGATGTCGTTAAATGCGGCCTCCGCTGGGTCATTCCACACTATTTTTTGTCCTTTGGCCTTGCCTTTAAGTAAATCATTAATAGGTGACATTAAAGTGGAAAAGTGCGGAATAAACCTGCGGTACCAGGAGCACATTCCAACAAACCTTTTTATCTCAGTACTTGTTTTAGGTTGAGGGAAATTAATCATTGCTGAAACCTTATCAGGATTTGTTCGCAGTCCAGATTTATCAACTATATATCCAAGATAATTTAAAGATGGCTTAAAAAATTGACATTTTTTAATATTTACAGTTAAATTCGCTTCAGATAATCTACGGAAAACTTCTTTTAAGAGAGAGATATGCTGGTCAAATGACTTCGAGGTTATTACTATATCATCCAGATAAACAAAAACATATGGTTCCAATTCTGGGCCTAGAACCGCGTCCATAAGGCGTTGCTGCGCCTGCGCCGCATTTGACAACCCAAAAGCCAACACGTTAAAGCAATATAAACCCCTTCCGGGTACAGCGAAGGCTGTCTTTTCTCTCGAGGCTTCGTCCAGAGGAATTTGCCAAAAAGCAGATTTTAAATCTATGCTCGATAGATACTGAGAGTCGCACAAAGTGTTTAATATCCTATCTACAAAAGGAAGAGGATATGAGTCCTTTTTAGTTAAGGAATTGAGCTTACGCCCGTCAAAACAAAACCTATATTCGCCGTTTGCTTTTTTGACTAGCAAAACGGGTGACGACCATGGGCTCTCACAAGGCTCAACTACCTTGAGTTCCACCATCTTATCTAATTCTTTATTAAGATGTGATAACATATATGGTGACATATTATATTGTCGTTGTTTGACAGGTTGTGCGTCCCCCGTATCTATATGGTAAACTAATTTATTTGTCCTCGATAACTTGTCTGTAGGGCTTATACTGGCAAAATCCTTAATGGTAAGCTGAATCTGGTTTAATTGATCTTTAGTAAATTCCTCTCGAGATTGCAAGACATCGTCTAATTCAGTATTACTGACCTCAATTGTAGCTATATTGACATTATTGACTTGAGCCTCCCACGTATTATTGCAAAAATTTAGTTTTACTTTAAAAACATTACAAAAATCACTTCCTAGTAATACACTATGTTGCAGTGTAGGAACAACCAAAACTTTAAGCAGTTTACAATTGTTATCAACCGTTATAGGTAAATTGACAAATCCGTCAACCTTTTGACGCTTACCATCTGCAGTTGTAACAATATTAATATTTGAAGGAAAAATGTTTAGACTAAATCGCCCAATCAGCTGCATCCCAGCCTGACCTATTATTGTAGAAGTACTGCCAGAATCTAACAAACACGTCAAAGACTTATCAAATATTTTGATAGAGACATAAGGCCGGTTATCACCAGTTTTATTTTCAACTATAGCGTCTAAATTATTTTTTATGGAATAAAAAGATTTAACCCTACCTAACCACAATTCCCAATCTTTCACATTAAAAAAATCTGATGTTTTTGATTTTTTCAAAATTATTTTATGTTGAAAATTAGACAGACAAGATGTTACTTTGTCTGTCTTCTCTCCCCGTTTTTTGAACAGGTGGGACAATTAATTTTAGTCACATCAGGTGTACCACAAGAAAAACAAAATTTGGACCTCTTAAGGGTACAATTATTAAATGTATGGTTTGGTTGTTTACAATTAAAGCATATTACTTGCCTGTTACTAGTACTAACTGCTGAAATATTGGGTTTCTGGTAGGTGGGTCTAAACTTACTTTGATAATTATTAGTTGCAAATCGGGATTTATTGTTATTAAAAGAACTACTGGGTGATTTATCTACGTATTTTAATTCTGATTCTAAACTTTCAACGCTTCTGTCTCTATCAAAGGATTGCTTGGCAGCATCCTCAAGTTTTCTACAATAAGCACACAAACTAGTTACGCTGGGAGTATCCACCAAGACAAGCTGATTAAAATAACTAGGTAATAAATTTCTACGCAAATATTTGATTTTCGTAACTTCTGCTGGTTCTTTACTTAATCTACTAAAAAGAGTCTCCATTACTGCGAAAAAAATAGCTACTGTCTCATTCTTTCCCTGACGTCTCGCCTTAATTTGCTCCCAAACAACTTCATCATAGTCTTCCGACACAAAATTTTGCTTAAGTAGTTTAACCAAAGAGTCCCAATCTTGTATCATATGTTTATTAGTTCTTACAAAAAGCCATGCCTTGCCTGAAAATAGGTCTATTGTTGAACTTAACAACTGTTCTTTAGTTACACCCCTCGCTTCAGCCATCTCCCCCACCCTTTCAATGAAAGGAATTAAACCCATCTCATCGGTTTCACCACTAAATTTTAAATTCCACTTATCTATACGTGGTAGTTTATAGTTTACCAACGGTGTACCCGGTGATGCTATACTATTATTAAAGATTTGGGTGCTGGATGAAGGAGGCAGTGATACCACAATATCATCTTCAACGATTTTATCGTTAAGTTCTGCCTCTAAATGCAGGCAAGTTGCATAAGCTTCGTTTTTATAATCAATTAAAGGCTTATTTGCCTCTTCCCTGGCATCAACAGGAATGATCAATCTCCGAACTCTTTGGGTAACGTGATTAAGTCTAGATGTCACAACTGAATATAATGAATCTGTTGTTCTGCCTTCGAAATTTGACACTAACTCTGTAATAGAACTTAAGGTTTTATTAATAGCTACTTTTTCCGTCTCAAAATCTAATGTACCTAAGGCAAAAGCAGTTGGAGAATCTTTTTCTTTCCTAAGCAACCTAGCTAAAATCTTACGTTTCTCGTCATGGCTTCTACTGGTAACAGTATCTCTGATTTTTAGTTCATAGTCTAACTCTTCAACTCGAAGGTGTTTAGCAACAATCTTTGACTCCATTATAAAAATTTAAAAAACTAAATATCAATATAGCAACAATCAGGTCTAAGAAAAAACGGATTCAGTATGTTAAAAAAATATTTATAAAAATTTAAACTTCTAAATGACCCCCTAAAATTTTTTGACCAGTACGGATCTGATCCACGCTAAGTCCGCATGCGCACTAAATCAAAATTATAAGGTAAGTTAAACACACATGAGCAAAACCATAGCTCAAAATCATAAACTAAATAAAGTACTAATGTAAGTATATCTATACTTAAATTTATAAATCAAAAAATATAATAAAATATCCCAAAAAAATACTCATTGCCTACTTGGCATATCAAAATTAAAATATTACTGAAATTGGTTCACACTGTATATTGCAAGTTTTTTTGTGATTCCGACGCTAGTAGGCTTTGTAAAGTTCGAATACCCAGGTATTTATAATGTATAATATTGAAAATAATAAAAATATTAAAAATAATAAATTCGTTATGATAGTTTTGTCATTTAAAAAAATCGAGTAAATTATGAAAATTTTTACACAAGTTAAATTTGCCTTTTTTCTTAAAAAATAAAAATTTAAATCCAAAATGCAAACATGAGAAATCGATGTTGGGCGCCAAATTTATATAACCAACTTGGGGCTGGCTATATGCTCCGGCAGCTCACTCGTCTGGAGGCAAAGGTCAATGGTTCGTTGATTTCTCATACTTACACTCTGGGTAGGCGCCACCGTGAATGACAGAGTAAATTAACTAATGTTCACGGTCATTAAGTTAAACTCAATATTTTGTTACTCACTCATATATTTTATCAATAAAATTTTATTCTATATGTTATATAGTTTAGGTTTTATACCCATAGCTATGGTTTACACAATGATCAAGTTAAAAAAATGGTGATATGTTTAAAATTTAAATAAATTATACACTGACAAAAACTATCAATAAAGTTTCATAACTTACTCCTTAGGCTTATTGTTAAATGAAATATAAAATGTTTTCTGACAAAAAGTGGTTCATCGATGCTGTTTAATTAAAATAAAGTTAAATAAAACCTGTGGTCCATTCGTGACTGAATGTACTCTAGTCCTGGTGTAAACGAAGTGCGCCTGGGCTCTTTAACTGTGGACACCCCAACTCGGAAACTTTCATGCCAACGTTTAACTCCGGATGGACAAGGGCCATGAAGGCAGAAACCAAATGTATGTTGTTGCAAAAAAAACCAGCGACTAGGTGCATCCAATAAATGGTACCATTATAAATCCATAAAAATCCATAAAACCCCCAGAAGAAACCCTATTCAAAATTAAAACCAAATAAATACCCTAGTAAATAGATTAACCAAATTACTTACGGAAATTTCCGGTTTCTTCTATAAAAAAATACAAAGCTTCACAAAATACGGCCTTCGACGGTCGATGAATTTACCAGCGTTTCAATCACTTGAGGATCTACCATCCTAATTAGAAGGATGACTTAGAAAATTAAAGATAATGTTTGTTAACCTCAACATACCTTCACATGCCTTGTTCCGCACAAAAAAACCAGTGTTAACGGCTTTTCAGCAATTAATACTCGCCGACATAAGGGACTGCCGAGTAACACACAACCATTTTAAAGCACAGCAATAATACATAATAGTGACCTTCTACAAGAGATACAGATCCTCAACGTGAGCACAGATTATTCAACGTGAGCCGCCAATCGTTCTCGTCGACTGACGCCAAAAGAGACGCTTTCAAGTCGCGCATACTCCGTGCAAATTCATATTTGTAAAATTTGAAAATTAGAAATTGTTGATATGCAACCAAGATTACCACGAAGTACTGCTAGGCGTATTTCCAAATGTCAACAAAACAAATGAAGAAAATTATCGTTCAAACTGCAACGAACCGAAAACAATTACTATAAGTGAGTAACATTAATAAAAAACACGGCACAAATAAGCTAAAAACTACTTATCCTATAAATCTAATCTAAACCCCTTTCTTATATAGTAACCTAACCTATAACCATTTTAGAAGAACGAAATTACATTGACAAGTCACACACACGAAATCAACTTAAAGAATCTACCAATCTACAGATCTGACCCAAATAAATCAACAGGCACTAAAAGGTAAAATACCCCCTAGACCTGCACAAACTAAACATAATTTAACAAGGAATAAACTAACCGAGTCTGCTCTTTTAGCTAAACACCAACCCAAAGTCGGTGACCAAAAGACACATAAAAATAAAGAAAACTAAATATAACAGTGACCAGGAGACACTTACAAGAAATACGAAACTAATAAACATACACATTCTACATGAACGATATAAGCAATATACAGTATGAACGAATGTGTGAGTAATAAACAAAATAATTCCTCATGTGTGCCTAACTTATCTTTTTCTATACTAAAACATGTAGCGTTACTATTTGTAACGTTACAGTATATATATATATATATATATATATATATATATGAAGTAAATTTTAAGAAATAAGCGCTTGACATTAGTGCGTCAGATATACTGACGCAGTAAGGTCGTTGACGCAATAAGAATAGGGATTTTATAAATGTATGGACGCAGCAATGATAGAATTTTGTATATATATATATATATATATATATATATATATATACAAAATTCTATCATTGCTGCGTCCATACATTTATAAAATCCCTATTCTTATTGCGTCAACGACCTTACTGCGTCAGTATATCTGACGCACTAATGTCAAGCGCTTATTTCTTAAAATTTACTTCATCCCAGCCCTTTCTAAGATTCTTGCTAATACAGATCTGTGTAGAATTTAATGCCCAATTTTTGTGTCCAAAAATTTTTTATGTCCGACCCTGCGTTTTTTAAATATTTAGAAAAATTTGAACACAAAAAATGTGCAGTAACATACTAAAAATGGAAAAAATGTGTATATTTAGTTCAACCCATTTGACGATGAGGGCGTTGCGATAATATACGTTTTTCAATATACGTGTTTTTAAATACTGTATGTTGTTGCGTCGCACAATTTGGCAACGTCTCGCCTATGATTTTAATATTTGAATTAAACTCACGATACTGTTGCGAATGGTAGCGCTGTCTCTCTCGCACCGTGTGACGTCACGCTAGAGACAGTTGTTCTTTCGTTTAAATGTTATCATATTATAATCTTGGGGCGCGCGTCGAGTTTTATGAAATTTACAATTATGACGGTCGATTTATTAAAACTGATTGTAAGATAAAATTGTTTTCTACATAAGTAATTGTGACAATGTATTTTTTAAATTATATATGCCGATGCAGATTTAAAGGCAGAAAAACGATTATCATTTTTTTACGCTTATAATCGTAAAAAATGATCATCGTTTTTCTGTTAATTTTACTATTTCAAAAATAATAAAAGTTTTTCATGTTTTTAGATAAGTACTTAAAAAAAAGGTTAATATCAATGTAAATAACTACAATGTGTTTTATGTTATTAACAGGTAATTCAAAAAAAATTTAAAAAAGTAAAACATCAATGTTATAAATACAGGGTGTTTCTACTAAAAATTGACAATCTAAATTAGGCTTTCTAATAAATATTTTTCAATTGAGCTTTTGTTTTTGAATTATCAAACTTTGTTTTGAAGTAAAACTTTTTATGTAAGTTATTTATGGGCGGATTAAAAAACAATTAGTTTTTAGTAAATTTTGACATTTTTTCTTTAGTATCTTTAGTAGATTTATTACAGTTTTTACACAAAATAACAAAAACACAATACAAATTTGAATGTCTTATAAAAATAATTATTATAATTTTAATTATTGTAATAATAATAATATTACATCATATTATAATAATAACATTACTAAACAAAATTAAACATAATAATATCAATAAACAATGCAGTAGCAAGTTAAATAAGTAGTTTTGAAACTCGAATGTTGAGCGGTCTATGGAATGTCACCCCGTCCATCATCTCTATGTTCAGGCATAATTAAATACATGTAAATCTTAAAATCAAATAATACCATACAATGTTAGTTAAAAAAAATTGTCTTAATTTTAAAAACATTCAATCCCCCGGGGGCGTGGCAAAAATTATTTTTAAAAATTAAAAAAAAACAGCTTATACAAATACCCTTCTCACAACTTTTTTTTAACTAAGTGAGATTTCCAAAAATAATTATTTCAGTCCAGCCTACCGAATTTCTAATTTTTGCCGCGCCCCCGGGGGATTGAATGTTTAAAAAAAATTTTTTAACTTACATTTTGAGTTGCGTCTTGACACCCGAAGTGGATAGACGCTTCAAGTAGTTAAAGATACCTTTCCTAGCAGCGTATACGAGAGAATGTAATAAAGTTCCAAAAACGAACCTAAGTATTCGAAAATATCGGTAATCGGTAATAAATAAATAAATAAACATTCAAGTGCGGAGAGTGCGATTAGGGCAACAAGTGCAAAAAAAATGCAACCAGTGCAAAAAAAGTGAAACAAGTGTGAAGGGCGGGAGATCCTCTGTTAAAGCCGTAAAAGAGTGCAATTGAATAAGTAATTAAGGCCAACCGGTCCACCTGGTCAGAAGGGATAGTCACAACCAAAGCCTATCAATAACCTGCAGGGAGGTCCAGAAACATCGGACAGACCGTGAAAGACCGAGCATCAGGATTATAGCCGAATATCCAAGCTAAGTAATTTTTCTAACTGCATGTCTTATTAACAAAACCATTTTATTCCAAAAAATCTAAAGTAAAACGTATCATATTTCGAAAAGGAATTTTAAGTTCCCCAGCTGGCACCAGAAATTAACATTCCTATTGAGACAGACAACACACAAATCATTACATAAACAAAACAGAAAAGGCAGATAAGACTCCATCCCCCAAATAAACACTTGACTAATACCATAAATAAACGCCAAACCATAAATAATAATAAACACAAACCAAACAAACATGGAAATAGTAAACACGAGCGATCATTCGGTGGGAATAATTAAAATTCCATCCGACGGAAATTGCTTAGTGGCCAGCTTGGCCCATCAACTAGATAATAGCCTGACTGGGTCAAAAAGTACATACTCATTAAGACAAAGACTAAATAACCACTTACGAGCACACATTGAGACTTACAGCCCATACTTACAGGATGCGATCCTTGACCAACCCCACCGCTACGCGCATATTAACGACTGGGAACGCAAAACAGGTCAATTTCCACATAGTCAGTGGGCAATATTACGGCGGGGTCGGATCCAACAAACACAGGTAATGCTATGATTTGGCGGGATACGCAGGAGAACGGAAAGGGGGTAATATAACCCCGGGAGATCAGTGGATGACAATATATCTGGGGCTTGCCATACGTTCCCATACTCATACTCATACTCATTTTGAGTTTGGCATATTGAAAAACTATAAGGTATTTATTAATTTTAATTTTAAGCCCCTCCCCAAAGCTTTTAAAGTTCTAATATGCAGCGTGGTGCGCGGCGTAAAATTAAAATATATAAATATTTTTTTTGTGTGTCTTAAGTAAGTTAATACCCAATAGTTTTTTAATATGCCAAATTCAAAATTTAACTTAAAAAATATTTTTTATTGAATTTTGAGGAATTTCAACCCCCCGGGGGCGCGGCTAAATTTGTTTTAAAAAATTAAAAAAAAAAACAGCTTATTTGTGTAAGTAGGTACCCTTCTTACAATGACAATGAACCCTCAAAAAAATAAAAGTTCCCGGGAATTTTTTGAATTTAGTGATTTTTTTTATGTTCACGGAAATTTTTGTACTAAAATTGTACACCTTTTTGTGGCCTAGTTTACACAATAGATTTGGTCAATAAGTAGGGAATTAACTTGGAAATTAGTAAAATTAGGGTAATTAGTAGGGAATTAGTGGAATTACTAGGTATTTTTTAAATTAAAATGGAATTATAATATATAAGGGGAATTAGTAAGGAAATAGAGGAATTAGTAGCAATCCTGGGAATTTGTGTACACATTTTCTTTTGCAGGGGAATTTTGGTGTACAATCTGTAGGAATTAGTAAGGAATTAGAGGAATTTGTGGAAAATTAAAGGAATTAGTGGGGAATTTGGGGAATTACTCGGTAAATTAGTAAGCAAATAGTGGAATTAGTGGGGAATTAGAAAGAAATTAGAAGAAAATTTATGTCTCGTTTAGCACTTGAATATAAAGAAAAAAACCCGGAAGTTACAGAGCTACTCCATTCTTTGCCAGTTCCAGATTGCGAGTAGTACCACTGCAGCATTGAAAAAAATGAAGAATGTTGTGTACAGCACACCACCCATATTTTAACAAAAATTAGTACTCCTTTCCTAAAACCAGGAATACATCTGCCAATTGGGAAATACACTGTCTTCTCTGGTCATCTCAGGGAATTAATTTTAAAGTTTCCAAAAGACAAACATCTCCTGACAGATTCGGATCTCAAAAGTGAAGACAAGATGAATTTTGCATCCGCATAAAAAATGTGCAGTTTGATAGTAATTGAACGACTAAATAAGGAAATTCCACAAATTAAATAGAGCGTGGCGTATCTCAAGCTAATGTACTACATCGAATCGTCGTTTTTAAATTCCAGCACTGTGTTGCATACTAGATTATATCGCATCTGGTATGTTGTATTTTTTACTAGAATCTGGAAAGCCTGGATTAAAGAACAAAAAGAATATAAAATAACAGACAACTTTTTGACCAGTAATTGTAACCTTTGCATCCAAACGCCCATGCTTTGATTAAACTAATACTGAAGCCGGCATTTTTGGTAGCCAAGCATGTGAATCCTTATTTCGGGCTGCCAGATCCATGACTTTTACGTATTCAACAATAATACATTTTAGTATAAAGGATATGCTGAACCGAATTGAGAGAATTAAGACAACTGATACCATAAACAATCTGAGGGGGACTTTTACATTTCCAAGGGAAGACAAAAGATTAAAAACCAGACTAATAAAAGAAAATTTACCACGTGAAGAAGAAATTTTAAATTTGGATATCAAATCTACAGTTAAAAAAGCTCTACAAAATGTCATAGAGGACATGAAACATCTTGGAATTAATGAAAAAGAAAACGATTGGAAATATATGCAGGTAAGTACCGTTAACCGTTAATAAGACGGAAACAAAATATTGCAATTACACAGGATAATGAAGACGCCGACGAAGACAACGCTAATATTGTCGAAAACCCCGAAGAAAATTGGCAAAAACAAATATTAGTAATGAGGACGATAAAGTTATGGATGGAGTTATGGATTTAATTTCGAACGAGATTTCTAATGAAGATCGCTAATGTGATACTTTGGAAACGAGTTGTATAAGTTTAAAAGACTTTTCTTAAAAAGTGCACAGTGAATCGGAAAAATCACCGTACCTATATAATATTATATATTCAATTATTAAAAAATCATCGTACTGCTGGCTCTAAAAGATCAGTCCGACGGTAGAGTAAGTACTGGCCGATTAAAAAGATTTATAGGCAGTACAAGGAAAACACCGAAGAAAACACCTTGCAAAAATTCCAAGTCGACCTTGACTATAAACAGAAGCTATGCATGGATCAAGCTAGTAGCACAAGCACTGTATCCTCCTCCGACTCCATCGTGATGGAACTCGACGACTCCGAAGATTTGGAGGAGTTTTCAGATGAGATCTTGTCGTATAAATCAGAAAATGTATCGAAATTTGCCGGACTCGAGTTACACTTAGAAAACTATTATGCGGTTTTCTATTACCAATCGTGAGCTTTGCTGCACGAGCGAGGCGAATGTAGAACACACTATTTAGAAATGGCCGCCTTTCACCACGAAATATGTACACTATTTTTTATGACAAAATGAAAATTCGACTTTCGCTGCCCTTTAAGAGAGAAAAATTGTTAATATTTAAGTTAATTCATTAACAAAAATATACCAAACTAAAGACAATAATTGGCTTAATTAATAATATTAATTATTAAAGAACTTATGTTAAGCGAAAGTCGAATTTATGCTGCTAGTGTCATGAAAAAGCATTGATTAATATAATACTTTTCTTTACGATTTTGTGTTGCTGGGTAAAAAAGTTTTGCTAACCAGAAAAAGTATACTTTTCTTTACTATTTCTCTTAGTAAAGTAAGTATGCTATTTTTTATTAAGAATACGAACAAATATAGCCTTAAAAAATATACCCTTTAAAAAGAATTACTATAATATTAATGGTTATTATTTATGTTAAAATGTATAGCAAGAAAAAAATAGAAACTAAAACCTTGAAGGTTTAAAAAATAATAGGGATATTTAAAATTTAATATAAAATTAATTAAAACTTTTTAAACCTCACATTTCTTACAGACATTATTTTATAAACATGCAAAATATCAATATTAAAAATTACATAGAAGAAAAATCACATGTTAAAAATTCATTTATATATTATTAAAGTTGACTCGCTAAATACCGTATTTCTAGGAGACGCAATAAGGTCGCGAAATGTAATGACGCAATATTGTATTACGGATATATATATATATATATATAAATACAGGGTTTACCAACAGCGACTTCTTTTTTGGTTTCAAAATAAAACAAACAATTTGAATGAAAATGCTGTGAATCTTTATTGATATATAAAGTGAAAGGTTTGCCATTTATAAATGAAAAATAATATCATTCAAATACCCACCCCCAGTACGCCTACAAACATCGATTCGTTTGTTAAAATTTGTAATTACATTTTGGCATAACTGAGGCTCTATCTCACGAATGGCACGTTCAATGTTGGCTTTTAACGCCTCAATGGTTAGCGGATTATCCGCATAGACTTGATCTTTCACATAGCCCCAAAAGAAATAGTCCAGAGGTGTTAAATCACAGGATCTAGGCGGCCAATTTACTGCAGAGTTACGCGAAATTACTTGATCTAGAAATTTGGTTTGCAATAAATCCATTGTTTGTCTGGCAGTGTGGCATGTGGCGCCGTCCTGTTGAAACCACATGTCACTCACATCTATGTCATCGATAATAGGCCAAAAATAATTAGTCAACATATCCCGATAACGCAATCCATTGACAGTTACAGTGTTTCCGGCCTCATTTTCATAAAAATATGGTCCAATCACACCTCCCGACCAAAATGCACACCAAACAGTGACACGGCGAGAATGTAAAGGCTTCTCAATAACTTTCCTTGGATTTTCTGATGCCCAAATTCTACAATTTTGCTTATTAACGTAGCCATCCAAATGAAAGTGAGCTTCGTCCGAAAAGAATATTTTTTTAGAAAAACCAGCACATTGTTCAGTAATGAAATTAGCGAACTGATGACGAACGTAATGGTCGGCCGGCTTCAATTCTTGAACCAACTGTACCTTATAAGGTTTTAGAGATAAATCCTTACGCAAAATTCGCCATGTGGTCATTGTCGATAAGCCCAATTGTTGAGAACGCCGCGGAATGGACAGATTTGGATCTTGTTTAACACTTTCACTCACAGCAGCAATATTTTCAGCTGAACGACCCGGACGAACACGAATTGGAGTTGGTATGTTGTTGGTTGAACCAGTAGATTTGAATTTATCCACCAAATTCTAAATAGCGTTCTCAGATGGCCGACCATGACGACCAAACATATCACGAATTTTACGATATGTGGTTATCACGCAACGACCATTTTCGTTATAGGTTTCGATGATTTTAATACGATTTTCAATTGAAATTGAAGGCATTTTTACAAATGGCAAAGCTTTTACTGACATATGTCAAAAAAGTAATTGTCAAAGCTGTCATCTTATCAAAATTTGCCCCTATTGAAAAAAGAAGTCGCCGATGGTAAACCCTGTACATATACATAAATATACATCCTTAGTACAATATTGCGTCATTACAATTTGGCAACACTGTAGGACGCAATAAAGTCTGTACAAGCCATATAAAATTTAAAATGAAATATACACGTGACGCAATATTATATCAAGATTAAAATGAGTTGATAATGTAGTGACTTTTGAAAAAAAAGTGTATAGACTTAAAAAATGATACCC
This sequence comes from Brassicogethes aeneus, assembly GCA_921294245.1. Lineage (NCBI taxonomy): Eukaryota > Metazoa > Arthropoda > Insecta > Coleoptera > Nitidulidae > Brassicogethes > Brassicogethes aeneus. The sequence goes on along the minus strand of OV121132.1, from coordinate 49,930,270 downwards.
GTGTCTCTGCATGTTTTCAGATCACGGCTTCAATAACAGCTAAATGTATAGTTTTTGAAAATTTTTATTTAATGAATAAATTTTATTTAAACAAAAACTCTAAAATTAATTTTTTTTTAATTTATAGAATTTTTATATTATTTAAAACATTAATATTTAAAAAAATAATTTATAACAAAATAGAAAATTAAATATATGTATATGTTAAAATAATAAGAATGGCTGTATAAAAAATTTTAATGACGTGATTTCATAAAACGGTAAGTCATGGACATGTTTTTTTAACCTACATTTTAAAATCTGTTAAATTTTTTCATGGGAGGTAAATCATGTTGAACTGTATAAGAACCTTATTTAAAAAAAATATTCTTTCGCATTTTGTAAAAAAGTTGTTATTGTTATTTTTCGTTTACAAATATTTTTTTAATAAATAATAATAATAATAAATAAAAATAATTATTTTTATTTTCAATATAAAAACTTAAAAAATATGTGAAATCAGGGGGCCCAGTAAAGATTTTCGCGGGGGGGGGGGGCAAAATTTGTCGCTACGCCAGTGAGAGAGAATAAAGATTTTAAAACCTGTTGTCTTAACAGCAAATATAAAAAATACTTTATTAGTTTTCTGGTAATAATTATAGATTATTTCTAATGTAACCAAAAACTACAAGGACGTTCCCGCACCCAATATTTTTTGCGCTTAATGTGAATTAATGGCACCTTATATATTTTTTAAGTATATATGCGTTCTGACACTATACAGATATATAATACCTTTAATTGAAAGTCAGTGTTTATAAAAGTAAAACTAAAATATTGCTCGCTTTAGGAAGTCCCTTGTCGAAATATTCAGATGTTTCAAATAAAATACTTATTGTCATCACATTTATTTTACTTTTCGTTTTAAATATTCTAAATTAAAAACTAACCTTGGAGAATACACAAACAGTCGTAACAATAATTTAAATAGAACTTTGCAATAAATTTCGTTTTAGCAAAAATCCAAAAACTTTCTGCCTGTTTTTTGCTTCCCTTTACTCGATTCGTGTACCTGGACCATCGTGTCTGGAATCATCCGGACGCCAGATTTTTAGGCAAAGTTCGAAAAACCTGTAATTCCTTTACCTAAGTGTCCCTTTTTACCACTTTTGCAAAACTTTTTGCCCTTAACACGATAATTTAGAAATTTCAAATTTATTCTAAAATAAATTTGTAAAATATATAAAACTACTTTAATTTCCTTTTATAAATTAAAATAAATTTGGTATTGCAATAAAAATTTTGTTTGCCCTTTATTATAAAAAAATTATCATCCTCTTGCCCGTTCAATTATCATTTACTAATATCTTTATAAAATTATCAATTTTACCCATTTTTGGGTGCAACCGTTCTGGCAAACCAGCTATGAAATGACATTAAAATAAAATCCTTGTGGAGGCCCAGCCTATAATTATAATTGCCCCAAAACATTAAAAAACTTATTTCCATTGTATTATCTGCAAGACAAAAAACGTGAAGCGACGCCTAAAAATTATGGCAACATTGTAAGATTGCTTAGATTGCTACCCAGTAAACACAATTACGTAAATATGACGTAAATATGACGTCATGTCAAGTCACGCTTACGTAAGATATAGGTCACACTTGAGTCATACAAGAGTCATTATTTCACACTTCCTTACGTCAGACTCTGACGTAATAAATATGACATAAATATGACGTAAACATATTGATGTAACACTGACATCATACCATTACATAATATTTACGTAATAAATGTGACATAAATATGACCTCAGAATGACGAAGCCCCCTTCCTTATTTTTCATCACTGTTTAAGCAGACTCTGCTTAGCAGAGGACCACGGATATTCCATGACAAAACAATCCTGACTCCAAGAAAAAATTCCAGCAAAAAATCTAAATTTTATCGTGGTCCACAATTCCTAATTCGTGTATTTGCCGAGGTTCGTTCGGATCCTAAATCTCTAATTGCAATGCAGCCAGTGTCAACTTATATACTTAACGATTAGTGCCACATAAGCGAGATGTATTATGCAATGGTGGTTGCCCATGATAAGTAGATTTCAACTTTATTATAGTAGATGCCTACTTATTATAGGCAACCATTACTGCATATTGCAACTGTTAACAATTAATATATCAATGTTATTTGACAACTTTACCCTTATTTGTCTGAAACACAATAACCGGACCAAATTATAATATTATTATAAAATTTGTTTATCAATGAAGAATTCTTTAATAGTTTACATATATTATTAAAAATCTCTTGGTTTCTTAATACTAAATATTCTCAGTGTACTTAAATAATTTCGTTTTTCAATTTCATTTCTTTTATTTATCATTTTTTAAATTTAAAAAATATACTAATACCCACAATATTGTGCAAATACATATCTATTATTATAGGTATTATCAGGGCCATATTACCCATTAGGCAGACAAGGCAATTGCCTAAGGCGCCACGTAGAAATAGGCGCCTTTCCCCCAAGCAACTTAAAAAAAATAAAAATTGTTAGCAAAATGTTTATTTTTTTCAAAAATAAAACAAATAAACAATATACCTACAATTGTAATAACAGAATATTATTTACTGTTTTTATTATTTTATAAAAATTTAGCTTCCTTTGTAATAACGAGGTGTAAAGCCGACAAAAAAGCGTGCCGAAAATTCACTTCTGTTTTTATGCCAAATACATAGATGTATTTCAGATAAAATTAATCAGGTGTTATATCACCATGCTTGATTACGGGGGCACTGCGTTTTGAAGTAGAATAAGATATTTTATTATTAACTGTATAATTAACAAATAAAAATAAATCTTAATGTTAAACTGCAAACAAAAACTTAAAAGATAATTTAATTTGTAAACTTTACCCTGTATAAACATATCTTTAGCACTCTTTAAACTATTTCAAAACCCCCGTATGCTCCAAGCACACGGATTCCTCTTGCATCGGGTACCCGCTGTGATGTGCTGCTCACCCCAGCGGGTACGCGATACTAGAGGAAACTGCTGCCGGAAGGACTTGGATGTTTTCGCGTTTATTCAAGAGTGGCACTTCTATGTGTTGTGTGTTTGGTGATAGCAGTCTGTGTTCGATAGTTAAGGTTGATTTAGCCTGGCTTTTAAATTAAATTACGTTACGTTAGATTACGTTACACAAAATGCTGGCTAAATCCACATTTAGATAGTGTTAATTTTTCTGTTTGTTTTAAGGTATTTCTGAAATTTTAATAATAAACTAATTACAATAAACCAGCAGAAAACTAAAGTTGATTTAATTTTTTTTAAATACTTACTAATGACATCTTGCAGAAAAACGCACTTATAAGTCCTAACAATTTTTATTTACATTATATTTGTTATGTTTGTATATTATTTATGTTTTTTTATGTATTTTTTTAATGATAAAAAGTATTCTAATTCATAGGGAATAATTAGGTTATAATGCTCGGGCGCTCTTAAGGTAACAGTTTGGGGTGGCTCTAATAAGCTTTTTTTAAATTTGCCCCGGGCCCCGTAAGTATAGTATCTAGTTAGAGGAGCCAAATTTTTAAGTGCCTAAGGTGCTCAATTGCCTTAAGCCGGCACTGGGTATTATATTTATATATAATTATACCATATTATATTATAATATTAAATTCTTTAAATTTGGTTGTATTATTTTTTTTTAGTTTTATTTTTTGAACCTCTGTAGGTATTTGGAAATTGAAATTTTAGTATGTTAAACAAGGCATTAAATATATAGGTACTACCAGAACAAGGGTACTCTGGGTACTACTTTTTGACTTAAACCAATTTTGAAAAATTTCTAAAATGGCGTCGTACTGTAAAAAGGTCACATTTTTTTCAATGGGAAATGGAATCATTACCGAAAAGGTATTTAATGCAAGCTGATACTTTATCTAATTTATGAAGCTGATCAAAACCAACTCACAATGGATTTTAAACCAACTACTAATTTTTCAGATTCTTTACAGGGTATGTCAGAAGTAAGAACAAACAAAAATCGCTTTTTATGAGTAGCTATAGCTATAGCTAGGGACAATATTCAACATTTAAAAATTATTTTTATTTTAAAAATTTAAAATTTTAGTATTTTAATAGGTAACATTTTTTGACATGCATGGATTAAAAAAAAACAAATGACGTCGTACTGCCAAGGTCACATTTAAAAAAATTTGAAGTGAGTGAAATATCATTTCAGGTCTTTTAAAGCGTAACTACTTATTTTTTCGATTGTACAGGGTGGAACAAAAAAATTCTACTTTCACCAAAAGCGCCATTTTCAAAAATTTTCAAAAAATAATAACAGTAACATACAATACAAAAATAACACGTTAACACGTAATAACACGTAAATCTTTTGTTGATAATTTTTTACAATTTAAAAAATAAGTAGGTACTTGCAAGTACTTGCAACCATGATTATGAGTAGGTACCTACATGATTTTTCACATAAAGCAGTAGGAACCGGAATCATAAAAATCTATATGATGTTTATTACATATTAAATTAAGATACATTATTTTTTTATTGATTTTAAACCATATTTTCATTTAATCGACCAAGTACTAAGTAGCCAAAAAATTCAAGGATCTTCGCGTTAGTTCTTTCATCATGCTAGATGCAAAAGTAATTTCAAAATATGAAATTTGCTGTATTTTAATGTTTGAATTAAACTGATTGGTAAGGAAAAGTATCCACTGATTTTATTGTTTAAAATAATCGGCGTCAATTTCAATTAATAGAATTTACTTACGTTATTTTACTCAATGATTGGAATTAACCATTTCAATCAATAAAAAATAAAAATTATGTTTGCCTATTTCACTCATTAAAAATAAAAGTCCATTCATTGAAATTAGTTTAATTCAAACAATAAAATACAGTGAATTTCATACTTTGAAATTACTTTTGCATCTAGTTCGTCTAAATAATATGTATGACAGATTTCTTATGTCAGTCTTACCTTACAAAGTGACCTTAAACTTATGTAATGGTATGACAGATTTCTTACGTCAGTCTTACGTAAGAAAGTGACCTAAAACGTATGTAATAGTATGACGTATTTCTTACGTCAGCCTTACGTAAGAAAGTGACCTTAAACTTAGGTAATATTATGACAGATTTATTACGTCAGTCTTACGTAAGACAGTGACCTAAAAGTTATGTAATATTATGACAGATTTCTTATGTCAGTCTTACGTAAGAAAAGTGACTTTAATATTACGTCACGATATGACTTTAATATTACATAAGATGTACGTAATATGTAAGTCATTTAATTACATCATATAAAAGTCACGTTTTGGGTCAGTATTATGTCACTATGACGTAAAAATTGAATTACCTAGATATGATCTACGTGTTACGTAAATTTTAGGTCATAAGTCACGGTTTGGTTCACTGGGTAGTTATCTTTGTATGTTATAAAAATATGTTATTATTTTTCTATTATTTTAGTAGTACGACAAAATTTAAATTATTTTCTCAAGATTACAGATTTTGAAAATAGACTTAAAAAATGATACCCGTGTCTCTGCATGTTTTCAGATCACGGCTTCAATAACAGCTAAATGTATAGTTTTTGAAAATTTTTATTTAATGAATAAATTTTATTTAAACAAAAACTCTAAAATTAATTTTTTTTTTAATTTATAGAATTTTTATATTATTTAAAACATTAATATTTGAAAAAATAATTTATAACAAAATAGAAAATTAAATATATGTATATGTTAAAATAATAAGAATGGCTGTATAAAAAATTTTAATGACGTGATTTCATAAAACGGTAAGTCACGGACATGTTTTTTTAACCTACATTTTAAAATCTGTTAAATTTTTTCATGGGAGGTAAATCATGTTGAACTGTATAAGAACCTTATTTAAAAAAAATATTCTTTCGCATTTTGTAAAAAAGTTGTTATTGTTATTTTTCGTTTACAAATATTTTTTTAATAAATAATAATAATAATAAATAAAAATAATTATTTTTATTTTCAATATAAAAACTTAAAAAATATGTGAAATCAGGGGGCCCAGTAAAGATTTTCGCGGGGGGGGGGGGCAAAATTTGTCGCTACGCCAGTGAGAGAGAATAAAGATTTTAAAACCTGTTGTCTTAACAGCAAATATAAAAAATACTTTATTAGTTTTCTGGTAATAATTATAGATTATTTCTAATGTTTTGATTGGTTAAAACATACATATGTATATATGTATGTTCGTATGTATATGGATATCCATGACTGAAATTCAAATATTCTATTGGTTTTTAGAAAATGCTTAATAATATTCACACAAATACAATAATTATAGTCGTCTCGGCAAATGTTTTACATTGCGTCATTAATTTGTGAACCAAGCACAGACATTACAATTTGCTTGTTGCTTTGTAAACGTATGTGGGATGTATGCTGGACGTATGTCAAAAAACAGGTTTTTGACATTTTAAATTGATGACACAATGTAAAGAATTCGCCGTGACGACTATACCTACTTTTTTATTAGAATTGATGAAACGTGATAATTTAACGTTTAGTTTGTGTTAAGAACACTTTTCTTTAAGATTTACCAGTTTAAATTATGCAATAATATTGGTTGTTTAAAAAATCTAGGTTAGAATAATTTGTTTGGTATTAAAAACAGTGTGTATATACTTAAATAAAAAAATATCTGCCTGCTGTTATGTTAAGTATTGATTTTTATTTTTTAAATATTAACAAGAAAATACTTACGAAAATCTTCCAATGCTTTTTTACTAATTTTTGTGACCTAGTCCGCAAATAATTGATTGTTTCCCTAATTAATTTAAAAAAGTTTAAATACTTAGTACCTACTTACCACCAAAAACTTTGTATTTTTGATCCATTTTTATCTAATTTCACTACTTCACTAGCCGTAAATAATACTAAGACTAAGGAGCCAAATAGATACTACTTAATAGTAAATTAATTTAAATCTTAAATATCGGAAAACGTCTACAATCTAGACTCAAGAAATACATGGTGCCGCAACGTCCTATTGTATATATTCTATCATGGTGCCGCTACGTTGTATAGTTTACTTACGTAGTTAGCGCCCTCTGTAGATTATATGGTTCAACTAAAATTGTACTTTTCTATATATATAGTCCAAGTGGCACCATCTGGAAATTTTGTAGGGATAATACTATGACACATTAGAGTTTATATATGAAATAAAACGTTCTGGCACCTTGAAATGGTGCCACAACGATTATATAGGTGCCACTTGGCCCATATATATCCGAATTTGGTGCCTTAACGCCTGTTTGTATATATATATATATATATATATATATTTTTTAAATACATGCAAAATTCTTAGCGCGCGGCCTTTTATAAACCACTATAACTTTCTTAGATGTCAATTCAATCAATTTTTTCCGCATTGCTTTACATTAAACAGCTTTTTTAAATAAAATATTTTTTAACGTTTTCTTTCGAAATCTTACAAATTAAGGGTTTTTCTTTACATAGGTGTATTATTTTTTGATCAGTTAAAATTGACTTTTGGACATCTGCATGCGATGTTTGGCCATAATTCGGCCAACGTATTGCTAGGTGGGAGTCCTATCGGTATTCGGGACCCCCTCGACCAGGGCCATCATGTGAATTGTAAAGATTGTTTTAAAAACGTTTTTTTCAGCCCTTTCAACATGGCCAGTCCAGGTAAGTTTATTATCTATTATTATGCCTAAAAATTTCATTCATATTTCATTCACATGTTGAGTATTTAAGTTTTTTCTTTGTTTATTTGTAGTTTGTTTGAACGAAGCCATTTTTTACTTTTGTTAAAAATATTAAGTTCGTTGTTTTTGAGGTCCAGGTAAGTACTATTATAAATAAAATTGGGCCCAGTATAAATCCCATGTTTTAATTTTACCTTATATGATGTTTTTTTATTCCAGTACACCATTTGATGTCGCTCTTTAAAGTTGTACTTTATCAGTTTCAGTGGGTTTCCTCTAACTCCATATTACTCAAGTTTACCGAGTAATATTCCATGGTTAACTGAGTCAAAATCTTTTTATCATTTGCTTGATATAACTTAATTATCATGTCTATTATGGGTGTTGTCGTACTTTTCTTCTTCCTAAAGCCGCATTGTTGATTATCAAACATACCAATTTTTTCCATAAAGTTTACTAATCTAGTTTTAATGACATTTTTAAAGATTTTTGAGAAAGCCGGTAGAATTAATATTGATATGGTTATGTTTGTACAACAATTATTTTTTGGAAGATTTCTTAAGATGTCCAAACCTAAATATAAATTATATTAGGTAAAGTTATCATTAGTTAATTATGCAACAACAAATATACGTACCGAATTGGATCCTTTGGCAAAAGTTTTGTCACAAAACATGAAAATGCAGCGATTTAGTCCTTGAATTTTATTTACAATTAGAAACACAATAATTCACCATGATCACTTAGATTAAATACACACACTAACGTAACTAATAACGTTCGAGATTTAGCTGTGCATTTGAACAAAATTTGTCGAGTAAGACTTCTGCCTTCCTCTATTTTGTGAAAAAACTACTTACTTATTTAAAAATGATGTTAAGTTCGTAAGATTTAAATGTATTGCGACAAGTCGTGAATTCATACAATGCTATCGAACACTACCGGATGACGAAAACAGTAAAAGTAATAATGACGATTTTAATATAATGGTGGGTGACATAAAAATACATAGATATCTTAAAGGATAAACAGCTTTCTTTCGAGTACCAAGATATTCTAAGCAAATTTAACTTAACCAAAAAGGCCCCTTTGAGCCAGGGGCCCTGTTGCATCGCATCCACTTGCGGCCCCAATTAGATTTGGCATTGTGCAATCAGTGCGCACTGAAGTTTTATTTGTTATGTGCGAAAAGCTGCAACGGGTTGATGGTCGAAAACTTGAATTTAAGCTTCCTATATGGTACCCTTACGATCGCAAAAAAAAATTTTATTAACCAATACATTGAAATAATAAAAACTAAATATACCTGTACTGGTACTGGGCTAAACGGTATTGGTATATACAAAAAAAAGTTTATATACAAAAGTGCTCTTTTAGTTCCACCCTTACTTCTTAGTCCCATAAGCCAACCGAATGGCTTGTGCGGGTTAGGGGTAGGAAGGGACCGCGGGCTTAAAGTCCCCTCCGAAGGACTATGATATGTATTACTATTTTGTTGGTTTATTTGGTTTAATTAACCAAACAAACAAAATATTAAAAAAAAAATATAAAAAATTCCCAAACCCAGCACAAGCAAATACGTCAAGTCACGGCGTTCTCTATAGAAAACGCCGTAGTCAAGTACTTGTTATATCATCGTATACGACCACACTTTGAACCTTGTTTAGGTCATAGCTTATTTCTTCCCATTCTAGGCCATGTGGGAATCGGCTTGGGATACTTTAATCTTAAAATCACGTAAAAATGTTTTTCTTTTAGAAAAAAATTGATTTTGTTTCAAGGGAAATTTTAAATAAATCTTCAGAGTAGGTACCTGTTTTAAAAATACATTAAATAACATATTTTTAATACACCGAGGCCAGCAATACTTAATATAATTAAAAAATAAAGCATCATGTTTAAGGGTAGTTAGTTGTGAATGTTTATATTTAAGATTTTTATATTTAGTGGCGTAACTAAAATTTTTTGGCCCCCGCAACTTTTTGCTATGGGCCCGAACACTTGAACTTCAAAATAAGGGGAGATGACAAGATAAAAATTTTGCGCACTAATTAAAACCTAAAAACCAATAAAAACAATCCCATGAAATTACGGATGATTGGTAATCGTAGTACATACCTACATGTACGTACTACATGCTTGTCAACTCATTAAATCAATACAAATAAATTTTAATCTTGTTTATTACGCTAATGATGATGTCATGAAAGGGAATTTTTTAATTTTTATCCTCTACTACGCAACTGGTCGGACTGGAGCCACCCCTGCGGCAGCGGGGGCTAGCGGGGTTGTAGTTACGCTACTGGTTATATATATATTGTATTATAAATATTTGTTTATTGCGTTATATGTGTTTTGCCATATTATATTTGTTTACTTATTATAAATACTTTTGTTATTATTTTGTTATCTAGGTCTATAATTTTTTACCAGTTTAAAATACTTTTATTATTATTAAATATTATATTATTGAACTCCAAACAAGCTACACAGAGAGAAAACACTCATTTATTATTACAAAATATAAGTTACGAACACATTTCTTTATAAGTACCATACAGTTATAATTTTTAAATTTTGAAATATAATAAATAAACTTTTTGTTTAATTGGTAAAACATGATGAATTCCTAGAACTTAATTATTGGCTTAAGATAAAATATCCCTAATTTTTTAATAAATAATATAGAATAGATTTTAAACACACGAAGGTGTTTTGCTGGTTGAGGTCTTGGTTATTAACAAAAAAAGAGTATTAGGTAATAATTTGGCGGTTATTCAAGAAGTTATATGAATAATAGTTAGCTGTCATGGTTTAAATGTATTACACTGGTTTAAAATCAGTAATCTTACAATATCTACAGAATATTATACTATGAGGTAATAGTTAACTCATCGGGTAATAATAAATCTACGAAGAGATGACTCGTAGACGTTTTTATTATTATTATCTAAACAGATTTCTTAATACTTATTATTATATATTATTTATTGCTATAGCATGGTGTTATATGTAATAACTTATTACTATTTACTAATAAGATTCATTTATACCCAATAAACAACTGGAGTGGGGATAAAAAAGTACCTATGCCGCATAGGCTATGCGAGTTTCGACTAGTTCAGTTAAGACTCTTAAGAGATTTAGTCGATTCACATCATAGAATAGTAATAGTTGCATCATTAAGTGGAAACGTTTTTTTGTGTGCAAATTATGGAAAATTCCAAGGCAGATTGTCAGAAACTCTTAACCAAGTGTATACACTTAACTAACTATAGTTATAACTAACTACTAACTAAGGAACTCTTAACTAAGTGAACTACTGTAAAGAATATCACTCCAGTGGCATTGCACAGAAACGGCAGTTATGTTTTCTTGGTAAAAAAATACTAAAAGTAATATTTTTATGAAAAATAATGAAATCATATTTTGTTACCGGAAGCCATTATAGATGAGTGGTAACTTCGGATTTTTGGTCAGTTCTAAAAGGATTTTTTTATTTTTATATACCGGGCTCGGTATATACCTACGGATATGTAGGTATATAGGGAGCCCGGTAAATAGAAATAACTACAAATCAATGATTTGAAATCAGAAGTTACCACTCATATTTAATGAGCTTCCGGTAACAAAATATCACTACATTCTTTTTTCTAAAAATATTACTTTAAATATTATTATTTTTATATACTCCTAGGTATAAGCTTCCTCTAAATGTATTCATTTTTCAATGGCGGCTGGTGGATTTTGGCTATACCGATATCTTAGTTGGTGTGGGTCCCATGACTTATAACTAAGTATCGATATACCCAAAATCCCCCAGACCCCACTTTCTTTTTTTTGTTCTGTTATACTTTAAATAATCAGTATTGTAATTTTTTTGTAAATAAACTCTTATTATTATTATTTTTTTACCCTTACTTAAAAAATCTTGGGCAGGTCTTGTGCGATGTGGGCAAGCATTATCGGGGGTTATTACACAAGTGCTTAAAAATTATCTGATTATTTTTATGCACGAGTGTAATTTGTTTAGATAATTACACGAATAAACTAATTAAATCAAAGAATAACATTTTAAAATATTGTAACACTATTTTTTACATTTTCATTAATTGATTCAAATGATTATTTACCAAAACTTGACATTTTGAATAACTGTCACATTAAAATAAAAACTGACGTTATTTTTATTAATTGCCATGGATACGTAGATACAATGGAATTATCGATTCCTAGTAGACAATTATCGTAAGTAATATCATAAGGGCATCTAATTTTTCCGAAAAAAAAAAACGAAAAAACACGTTGCTAAGTAATATTTTAACAAGAAGCATGAGTGCTGGTGGCAACAAAAATCCGAGTCGAAGACGAGGATTTTTGCCCCTGCTCGAATGCATTTTGTTAAAAAATATTACTTAGCATTGTGTTTTTTTGATTTTTTTCACAGGAAAAATGAGATGCCCGAATGGTATTTGACAAGACTATTTCATGAGTAACAGTTATTCATGCATACATAATAAATACAGCCTGTTTAGAATAAAACCGAATATATCTATATATATATGGGGCGTGGCCTCGCCTCCCTCCAAGGCGCGTCACAGTTGCTTGTGTAATAAACGACATGACGAAAGGTCGAGCAGGTAAGGACTTAAAAAATTAAATGATAATAATGCAAAAAATCTCATTAGCGATGCAGTCTATTTGCTTAGCTACTGTGTCGCGCGTTGGAGGGAGGCGAGGCCACGCCCCATATATATATAGATATATTCGGTTTTAGTCTGAAAGAGCTGTATGTAGGTATTAATTTGAAAACTGAAAAGTAGGTAATTTATTTAATTACAAAATATTACAAACTTAATTATTTATGATACAATTAAAATATAAATTGCAATTTTTGGTGACAACAGCTGTCAAGTTTTCCCGCGGGTAAAATAAAAAAAAACTGCTGACAGGTGCTGTCACACAGTTTTTCCACCTAGAAACCATTTGTAATTCAAAATTGCGTGTTTGTGATTAGTGGAAATTAAGACGAGGGAAATAGTCTAAGAAAAACCCTAAGGGACAAGTGTTCCTTTTGATCAATTAACTTAAAAATTTGCAAGAATTTGTTTTTTTTTAAATTTGGAACTGATGAATCACCACGCCAAATTATTTTTTATTTAAATTTTACAGGGTATTTAAATTTATACATGGTGTTTCCAATATCTTTGAATTTTGACCTGATACAGCTAAACCAAGTACGAATTTGTAATCTATGACCAAAAATTAAGTTTACGTGTCCGAGCGTTTAGTTGATAGATAGATAGATAGATACTTAGATAGTTTATTCATGCATTAAATTTTTACAAACTTTTGCACATGTCAGAAAAATACAAAATAGATTTAAATAAAACATTAAAATAACAATAAAATTCAAGATATGTTAGTACAAATATTACACATTAAAAATTGTATTCCGTAATGTTACAAAACGATACAATAAAAAAAGGAATAATTAAATAAACGCATTACGCAAATCACTGTTTAAATTTAAGTTTTAAAACTCCTGTATACTATAAAAAGCATTTTTTAGCAGGTACGTTATAATAGTTTGTTTAAAAGATTTTTTCTACTCCTATTACGGAATTTGACCGTTCTATTATCACTTGTATCTAAGGAATGACATATATTCCGTAAAGTGTTACAGAATGAAATATTCTATCATCCTATGACAGAATAAACACTCGTGGCGACATCTCTGTTTTTAATATCTAACAAATTTTAGACCGATCCAACCTCACTTTCTTCCAATCAAATGAATTTCTATGGTATTTTTTGGAAACGTAGAAAAAGTATAGTCTGAAACACGTTTGGAATTGCATATTCCGCTCTCGTGAAACCGTCAAACTCGCCTTCGGCTCGTGTGACAAACTCTTCACTCGAGCGGAATATGCTGAATTCCAAACTTGTTACAGAATATACTATTAAACTAAGAGTTTTTATTCTGTCAGGTAACTTATTGTAAAAAGTAGGTACATAGTAACAAGTGGCATTCAACGATCTTTTTAAACGCAAAAATTCAATGTTTTCCTGCTGAAAATGACGGATGATTGCGGATATAAATTCTTCTTCAAAACCGGATAAAAGCACATGATTGCGGGTATAAATTCTTCGTCGAAGCCGGATAAACGCAGATAAAAGCGGGTAAAAATATCATCTGATAACATATGCTTTTGTCCGCATCGCTATATCCGCGAACACCCGGTTGGTTGTGTTTTATGTCCGGTTAGTGCACCCTCGCAATCATCTGTTTTTAACCGTCTTCACTGTGTTTCGTTTATATCTGAATTTGTCCGGAATCATCTGCAAACGTCTGCTTACGTCTGTTTTTATCCGCGATTACCTGCATTTTTTTTCGTCTATTTTTGTCGGGTTATATCTGCAAACGTCTGGTTTTATCCGCGAGCATATGCTTTTACCCGCGAACATCTGCAATCATCCGCGAACATCTGATTTTATCCGCCAACATCTGCAATCACCCGCGAACATCTGCAATCACCCGCGAGCATCTGCTTTCATCCGCAAACGTGTAGTTTTATCCGCAAACATCTGCTTTCATACGGTTTCACCCACAAATATGCTTTTATCTGCGAACGCCTGATTTCATCCGGTTAGTGCACCCCCGCAAACATCTGCTTTTATCTTCGAACATCTGCAATCACCCGCGAACATCTGCTTTCATCCGCGAACATATCATTTTATCCGCGAACATCTGCAATCATCCGCGAACATCTGCTTTTATCCGCAAACATCTGCTTTCATCCGCGAACATCTGCTTTTATCTGCGAACATCTCATTTTATCCGCGAACATCTGCTTTTATCCGCAAACATCTCATTTTATCCGCGAACATCTGCTTTTATCCGCAAACATCTGCTTTCATCCCGAAACATTTGCTTTTATCTGCAAACATCTGATTTTATCCGCAAATATCTGCTTTTATCCGCGAACATCTGCTTTTATCCGCAAACATCTCATTTTATCCGCGAACATCTGCTTTTATCCGCAAACATCTGCTTTCATCCCCAAACATTTGCTTTTATCTTTGCTTTTATCCGCAAACATCTAATTTTATCCGGTTATCCTGGTTTCATACGGTTTCACCCGTAAACATGCTTTTATCTGCGAACGCCTTATTTCATCCGGTTAGTGCACCCCCGCAAACATCTGCCTTTATCCGCAAACATCTGATTTTATCTGCAAACATCTGCTTTTATCCGCAAACATGTGCTTTTATCCGCAAACATCTGTTTTAATCTCCAAACATCTGATTTTATCCGCAAACATCTACTTTTATCCGCATACATCTGATTTTATTCGCAAACATCTATTTTAATCTGCAAACATCTGCTTTTATCCGCAAACATATGCTTTTATCCGCAAACATCTGATTTTATCCGCAAACATCTGCTTTTATCGGCAAACATCTGATTTTATCCGCAAACATCTGCATTTATCCGCAAATCTCTGCTTTCATCCGCGTTCGGTTTGTCTGTATTTCCTTTGTCCATTTCGGCCCTGTTTCGTACGCAAACGTCTGGTTTCATTCGCGCTTTTTGTTTTCCTTTTTCTCGTGTATACTTTAGTTAAGTTTACCTGCTTTGTCAAACTTTACTGAGCTTTAACTAACTGGTTGTTAGCCGTTCACGGCACACAACTTTATAACTCTAAAAAGAATTATTTGAATAAAAACAACATGTAAATCAAATAAGTTTATTCAACACGACATTTTCACAATGGGAAAATAATTTAATTATATTCACCAGATTTAAATTTAAAAATCAGGTATACTATAGTGAAGAGTACCACAAAAATAATAAGTCTATTAATTCTTACATATATATTAAAAATATTGGTTATGCCAAAATTAAAAAGTTTTTAAAGTTAGATAAAAAATTCTACGCCTAAATAAGTGTTTTTCAAACAAATTCCATACAAATTGAAGATGTTATAATTCCAAATGTATTTGAAATTAAACATATATGTTTTCTAACAATTAATTTAAATGTAATGATTAAAAAATATCTATTTATGTCCTTAAAGTATACACGAGAAAAAGGAAAACAAAAAACGCGAATGCAACCAGACGTTTGCGTACGAAACAGGACCGAAATGGACAAAGGAAATGCAGACACACCGAACGCGGATGAAAGCAGAGGTTTGCAGTTAAAAGCAGATGTTTGCAGATGTTCGCGGAAAGCTCAGTAAAATTTGACAAAGCAGATAAACTAAACTAAAGTATACACGAGAAAAAGGAAAACAAAAAGCGCGAATGAAACCAGACGTTTGCATACGAAACAGGACCGAAATGGACAAAGGAAATGCAGGCAAACCGAACGCGGATGAAAGCAGAGATTTGCAATTAAAAGCAGATGTTTGGAGATGTTCGCGGATAAAAGCAGATATTTGCGGATAAATGCAGATGTTTGCGGATAAAATCAGATGTTTGCGATTAAAATCAGATGTTTGCGGATAAAATCAGATATTTGCGGATTAAAACAGATGTTTGTGGATAAAATCAGATGTTTGCGGATAAAAGCAGATGTTTGCGGATAAAATCAGATGTTTGCGTATAAAATCAGATGTTTGCGGATAAAATCAGATGTTTGCGTATAAAATCAGATGTTTGCGGATAAAAGCAGATGTTTGCGTATAAAATCAGATGTTTGCGGATTAAAACAGATGTTTGTGGATAAAATCAGATGTTTGCGGATAAAAGCAGATGTTTGCGGATAAAATCAGATGTTTGCGTATAAAATCAGATGTTTGCGGATAAAAGCAGATGTTTGCGTATAAAATCAGATGTTTGCGGATTAAAACAGATGTTTGTGGATAAAATCAGATGTTTGCGGATAAAAGCAGATGTTTGCGGATAAAATCAGATGTTTGCGGATAAAAGCAGATGTTTGCAGGTGAAATATTATGAATCAGACTTTTGCGGACTAAATGAGATGTTTGCGGATTAAAACAGATGTTTGTGGATTAAAATAGATGTTCGCGGATAAAAATAGATCTTCACGTATAAAAGCAGATGTTTGCAGGTGAAATCGGATAAAGCAGACGTTTGCGGATTAAAGTAGATGTTTGCGGATAAAATCAGATAAAACCGGGTGAATGCAGATATAAACTCAAATACAGGTATTTGCGGATGAAAACAGATAAAAGTAGACATAGATCTAAATAGATAAAACCCGACGTTCGCGGATAATATTTATACCCGCAATTGCAGATAAAAACCGACATGCCGGGTAAAATCAGATATGTCGGATAAAAACAGATATAAATGGACATAAAACTAGCTTGGTTTTTTATCCGCAATCATCCGATATTACCCGTCTTTTTCAGCAGGGTTATGTCTTGTGTTATGGCTGTGAACTTGGCTTCTTCTATAATATGTATACTGATTTACTCTTGCAATTCCAATATATATCAACATGGCAGAGTATGTATATTATTGTCTATAAATGCCTGTTTGGCATCGGTTCTGTAAGAAACATTTGCCAAAATCCTAACTGCTCTCCTCTGAAGTCCAAAGACCCTATTTGTATGAGTACTATGCCCCCAACTTAATATTGAATAAGTGCATACTGAGTGTATTAGAGAATAATATGCTGTTTTACACAGTTTTAAATTTACATTGTATAATATTTTTAAAAGGAAAATGTTTTTGCATATTTTAGGGGAAATAAAATTGACATGGGCTTTAAATCTTAACTCTGTATAAATTTTAATTCCTAGAAATTTAACTTCACACAGAGCCAGATCCTGATGTCTTCTAAGCGAGAAAATAACTTATTCGGTTTTTTGGACGTTCAGATTTAAGCAGTTGGCAGTGAACCAACTTTTGGCATTTTGCATATCGATATTTAGACTAGATCTTACGTCAATTAAGTTCCTTGAAGAAGTTGTTATGGTGGTATCATCTGCATACAAAATCAGAGCATTTGGTGTGATTGTAGGTATATCATTTATATAAACTATAAATAGCAATGGACCTAGTAGTGATCCCTGAGGACACATTCAATGGCCTTTACCTCAGACACCTCACCCTCATAAAAAGTCATCTGTCGTCTACCCTTTAGATAACTTTCCATAAAAGTAGACCACTGAAACCATAATAATTTAGTTTTTTTGGAGAGATCGCAAAAGAGTGTTCCCACAAAATGCTCCTCCTCAAGACCCTCGATTATGTTGTCAATCATTGGTAGACAAGCTGCTGTTGTAGATTTGCCTTTCCTAAATCCATATTGATTATCAATCAATAAGTTTTTGGAATCAAAATAGTTTTGGATTTGATTTTTTAACAGATACTCAAAAATTTTGGAGAATCCGGTATCAATGATATCGGTCAATAAGTACTTGGGTCATCAATATCTTCTTTTTTAAAGATCGGTATAACTTTGGATATCTTCAAACAATCGGGAAATATACTTTGATACAGACATTCATTAAACAGTTTAGTTAGTACTGATATTAGACAATTTTTGACTCTCTTGATTAGAAGTAAGTTTATTTCATAAAAATCTTTACTGTTTTTGTTTTTTAAATTCTCAATTGCATTTCTTACCTCAATAAGGGTGACCTCTCTGAAGCAAAAACCATCCTCTGCAGAAACCCCTCTGTTAAAGTTTTGAAGATATACTCCAGCATCAATAATACCCTGATTTTGCATGCCAACAACGCCTTCCCCAATACTTAGAAAAAAGTCGTTAATATCATCTGATTTTAAATTTGTTTCCAAATCTCCAGCTACAGCTTTTCTTCTTACAGAGTTTAATACCCCCCAAGATGCCTTGATTTTATTATCTGCCTTCATAATATATGGTTGGTTTTAAATGTTTTAATGTAAGTTGCGACTTCAGGTAGCCTACAGTTGTCGTGGAATTCAACTAGAAATTTTAAGGGATATTTTCACCTCCCTACAGTGTAATTATCGTCAACAGCAATTTGTATCCCGGACATTTAGCAGTCAACTCCTATGTCAAATTGTCCGCTAAATCCGAAAATGTCGTCAAAAGTTATAAAAGTACATAGAACAGTTTTTGAGATATAGTAATTTTTCCATATTATGTGGAATATACGATATCACAAAAACTGCTCTACTTTCATAATTTTTGACGGTCTTTTCGGATTCAGGGGACAATTTTACATAATAATAAGCTGTTAAATGTCCAGGATACAAATTGCTGTGGACTACAGTTATTAGTGACTGCTCTTTCACTTTAAAAACTAGTCATTTTTGGCTAATTCATTTTTAGAGAGTACGTCACTAAAAACCTGTTGTAGTTATTATATTGTTTAAAAATTTAAAAAAACATTTTTTTTGTTTCCTTTAGAGTATTTTTATCACTATCTATTTTTGTGATTTTGTTTGGTAATTAAATAAATATTTTTTATACTTAATTTCGGCAGTTTTTTCACATTTTCAATTACATTTTGACAGTTTATTGCAAAATATATATTTTTGAAATTTTAGGACTTAAAATTAAAATACTTAATGTATCATATTTAAATATAAAAGGGGCGCACCAAAGAATGCTGCACGTAGGCGCCAGACACCCCAGGAACGGGCCTGGGTTGTTCTCTCACGAAAAGCGTCATATCTGCAAAAGCAGACAGTAGCTTTATAACGGCCAATTTAAGACGTTATGTAGTGTCCCTGTAAACGTAGATTTTATTTTGTTCTTTTTTTACCTTTTAAATGTTATTATACTATTACCTATATTACCTACAATTACCTTTTAAATGTTATTATAATATTATATACAAGTTGATTTAAGCGATTTTAACTCTCGGTAGTAAAATAAATTTATTTTTTTCATTCGTAATGTTGACTTTTTTATTTTACGAAAAAAAAAATATGTTCCTGTTTTAAAAGAATGTTAAAGTTTATTTTTTTTGTATTTTTTATTATTTATTTAAATAAAGTTTATGTTTTTTACGTTTTCCTGCTTATTATCGAAACCGGCATTTAGTTTATTAACGTCTGCAATAACAGACGCATGTCCCTTAATATAAAATTTTCTGATTTACAAGGACGTGTCTGTTATAGCAGACGTCTGCAATGACAAACAAAAATAGGTGTGTTTTTGAGTACCCTCTAAAATATGAGAGTGTCCGCGAATGTTTTAATGTGGACAAAAAAATTTAAGTTTTATATATTTTTTATGAGAAGTACACATTTTTTTTTTAATAATGTGGATAACATTTAGAGGTCGACCATAATTAAATATATATACTAGGAAAATAAATTATTCAAAATACTAAAATCAAAAACTAAGACATACTGGATGCTTTTAATGGCTCAGGAAATTGTTTTCGGTGAAACCAAAGAATATAAGGCATCTTTTCTTTGTTCTTGGCCAGTAACTGGTTGTATTTTTAAGTTTGGCAGTATCATTACCAACTCTCATCTTACAACACTACAAAACTGCTTTACATATGTGTTTGTAACCCATTGGCAAAGTCCTCTTCTTAATGGTGAAATTAAACTAAACTGCGCACCACTCAATGTGTCGCGACCAAAAAGTTCGTCCTTTTTCAAAACGACATAACTTTTTTGTTTCTTAAACGATTTTATTTTGGTCTGTGATGTCTGCTAGCACCATCCTCTGGCAATTCATGCTATATATATATGAAGCTCACGGTTCTTCAAGTAAATTTTATACAGGGTGATATGTTAAACGGTGAAAAATTTCAATAATTTCATCCAAGCCCCGTTTGAAAAAAGAAATATTTTTTCTCGTTTTCACTTTGTAATAATGAAGTATTATGTCTTACCTTAAAACGATTTTCAAATTTTTCGAATTGGAATCTTAACAACGAAAATATGATTTTTTTTTCAAAAGAATACATTTAAGGGTTTTTGGTAGGCAATACACTCAGTCTTTTTAAGAACAAGAAGATAAGATGGTGAAAGTTTGTTCCTTGAATAATTCTGAACAAGCGACAAGCAACAAATTTCCATTATTTTCAGAGGGGCCTAAGCAACGACCACTTTTTCAAAATGACATTTTGGTGAAAATATGCGAAAACTAAACCTGAACCGATATTTACGTTCGTGACATGTTTTCTTTATAATTTTGACCTCCTGATTGTGATTCAGGTGTCAAATTTAAGTTTCAGATAAAACCAAAATCACTAAGAATCAAAATTCGAAAACAAGTCCCTCCTGTTAAATGTCTTAATAAAAACAGATTGCTGGCGTGTTTCTTGCATATTTATGATTAAAATGCCATTTGGGGATTCATTTTTTGGGCCAAATTACTGCAATTTGTTTGAATGGTTGGGATAATATTACATAACTTACTTAATTAAACTAAATGTTAATAAAGTTAAATAAAAATATTTTTGTTAAATTTTTAAAATTTTATGCGAAGTTATAATCATAATCAAAACTACAACATTCAACAGAAAAATGTAACAAACAATAACAATAATAACTTTCAATCTTCTGCGAACCGTTGATTTGGAGATGTTAATTCCCGTAGCAGCAGCAAAGTCTGGCATTGGCATTTTAATCATTTAAACTTTAAATGATTAAAATGCAAATGCCAGACTTTGCTGCAGCTACGGGAATTAACATCTTCAAATCAACGGTAAATTTTAAAGAAAGAATTGGTAAGATATGGGTAAGATAGGTAAGATAGGGGTAGGTATGTAGGTAGGAAGGTATAACTTATGCAAAAAACTTCGAAATTTGGAAAAACACAAGCAAACTGAAAAAATCAAGAATATCCCTCATAATGCGTTTTGAATGATTTTCAAGAACTAATTTTCATTATTTGATCCTCGATTTGATCATTCAGCGACATGATAATAACGTACTAAAGATGCAAAACACAGTAAAAAAACAGTAAAAACCAGCAGTATTTTATTGATACATTTAACAGCCAGGAATTGTTTGATTCTTGGTGATTTTGGTTTTATCTGAAACTTAAATTTGACAACTGAATCACAATCAGGAGGTCAAAATTATGAAGAAAACATGTCACAAACGTAAATATCGGTTTAGGTTTAGTTTTCGCAAATTTTTACCAACATGTTATTTTGAAAAAGTGTTCTTTGCTTAGGCCCTCTAAAAATAATGGAAGTTTGTTGCTTGTCGCTTGTTCAGAATTATTTAAGAAACAATCTTCCACCATCTTATCTTCTTATTCCTAAAAAACTGAGTGTATTGCCTTCAACAAATCCTTAAAAGTACTCTTTTGAAAAAGAAAATCATATTTTCGTTCCTAAGATTCCAATTCGAAAAATTTAAAACATGTTTCAAGGTAAGACATAATACTTCATTATTTCAAAGTAAAAACGAAAAAAAAAATTTTTTACAAACGGGGATTGGATGAAGTTATTGAAATTTTTTACCGTTTAACATATCACTCTGTAGGAAATTTTCTGGAAGAACCGTGAGCTTCATATCTATAGCATGAATTGCCAGAGGATGAGGCTAGCAGACATCACAGACCAAAATAAAATCGTTCAAGACACAAAAAGACAATCTAATGTAAAAGCCAGTTGGAGCGGATCTCGTCAACATTCTGATACGTAATGTAAATGAGTAAACCATAAATACAAATAAACATAAAAATAAACCACGGATTAAATATATTTTCTCTTTGTACCTAACACACGATTTAGTATAAAATTAATGAACATAAATTAAGTTTGGAATAAACATGAGCTTGTTCATGTTTATAATAATAATTGGCGAAAATTTATGTTCATGGTTGGAAAGCTACATTTTTAATACAACTTAAACGGTCATCTTGAATAATCAGCACAGGTCTAAAAAAATGTACATAACCTCTGGTGTTCCACAGGGAGGTCATCTGTCTCCTCTGTTGTTATATTAATGATATATGCAGTAATGTAAAATATCGTTAGTCTTTATTATTTGCAGATGATTTAAAGCTTTATTTACAAATAATTAATTAATGTACAATCTGATTTAAATTTTGTAAGAAATTGGTGTGAAATGAATTGTATGCAGTTAAACATTATTAAGCCTAAAGTTATGCGGCTCTCCTGATGAAAACAGACTATTTTATTTCAATTTATAATAAATCACGTTGATGTACTGCAGTCAGTGAATTAATTGTATTAAGGATTTGGATGTGTATTTTAATATTCAAATTTCATTTAATTACCATATTAAGTAATAAAAAATAGGGCTTTTAAAATGTTGGAAAATATCAACTAAAGGTTCCTGTGATGTTATTAAAGTAGTTTATATGTCTTTTGCCAGAAGTACTCGTATTCTGGAATATGCCCAAATTATATGGTCGCCCAATTATCATATACAGAAAACTGGAAAATATTCAAAATAAATTTTTAAGATATTGTGCCTTTAAGGCAGAAAATTTGGTTTACCCTCAGTTGAGACGTCAATTAAACCTTAAAACGCTTGAATGTAGAAGGGTCAGAATTTCTCAAACGGGCCACCTGAATTAGGTCAAAATTAGTTTTTGTTTGTAGATACATTTTTTTGATAGTATTTTACATCACTAACACAAATCCTAAAGGATTTTGTAAAAAAAAAATTTTCAATTGACATATTCATGATATTAAAAGTCAAAGTTTTTAATAATTAAAAAATAAAAAAATTCATTATGGCTGAACTAATTATCCGATTCCAGCGATATAACTAGCGTTGGAATCTTGTTTTGACATAGATTCTTTGTTATTTTTTTCAATTGTCCTATTTTCATTTAGGTCGATTTTTTTTTGTTTTTTTTATACCAAATTCGGAAATAATTGCCTTCTGCGCCAGCTATCGACTCGAGAAAAAAAACATATATACTCCAATCATTTCTCGAAATTATGCTGCTGAGAAAAAAAATGGCCCGCAGGTTGACAAAAAGTTATTCGTCCTTTTGTGGCCGCGCGCGGTGTCAGCTCACGCTCCGAACCGTGTACGCTGTACGCGCTTGTGACGCGACGTCTTACGGTGGTCTGGAACCTGCGGGCCATTTTTTTTCTCAGCAGCATAATTTCGAAAAATGATTGGAGTATATGTGTTTTTTTTTTCGAGTCGATAGCTGGCGCAGAAGCCAATTATTTCCGAATTTGTTATAAAAAAAACAAAAAAAAATCGACCTAAATGAAAATTGTACAATTGAAAAAAATTACAAAGAATCTATGTCAAAACAAGATTCCAACGCTAGTTAAATCGATGGAATCGGATAATTAGTTTAGCCATAATGATTTTTTTTTTATTTTTTAATTACTAAAAACTTTTACTTTTAATATCATGAATATGTCAATTGAAAATTTTTTTTTTACAAAATCCTTTAGGATTTGTGTTAGTGATGTAAAATACTATCGAAAAAATGTATCTACAATTAAAAACTAATTTTGACCTAATTCAGGTGGCCCGTTTGAGAAATTCTGACCCAGAATACTAGAAAATGAGCTTTTTATTTAAATTAATTAACCATTACATACATTGCCCCTATTTACTTAGTAAACTGAACTTTCATGTTCCTAAACGAACT
The DNA here is from genome assembly GCA_921294245.1 of Brassicogethes aeneus. Classification (NCBI taxonomy): domain Eukaryota; kingdom Metazoa; phylum Arthropoda; class Insecta; order Coleoptera; family Nitidulidae; genus Brassicogethes; species Brassicogethes aeneus. The sequence goes on along the minus strand of OV121132.1, from coordinate 49,905,994 downwards.
GTTTAAAACTCATAACACAAATTACGGACACTTTATGCTTATCGACAGAATATGTAGAACTGCAAACAATTTAAATTTGTCATTTTTTTAATGTGACTATAAAGCCACCAATGAAAGCACTTTGTTTTTGATCTATCGGATGAGTTTTTGTTATATTTTTTGTATTTGCGAAAGACGCTGATATTCTATCATTGGGAAAAAGTAAACAAAAACAAACTCGGTGCATTTTGTCGCAAGCGTTGAGTCAAAAGACATCTGTCTGCAGAGCAGAAACATTGCGCTCTCATTTTCACCCTTAAAAATTAAATATTCCTGCAATTTTGCAAATTCCAGGGGCTGCCTAGGTATGCAATTTTTTTTTAAGTTGGCTGCAAAATATAAAATCATCTAAAAATGGTATAGGTACTCTAGTTTAACATCAATAAAATGCACCGTTTTTTGAGTAAACTATTCATAGGTGTATTTGATATTTAAACTTATGGATTTTTATTAATATTTCCGAAGCGATATGGAATGATATAATAAAATTATGTAGGCCTATTTATCTTTTTATGCTAAATTAAAATATGTAAACGAAATTTAAAATATGTATTCAAAAGTTTATTAAACAAGGCGGCCTAGATGTACCCTAATGAGTTTAGATCCGGTGAAAGAGGTGGCCAAGCTATAGGACCACCTCGACCTATCCACCAGCAGCGAAAAATTTGATTCAACAAGTTCAAACATTGCGCCTAAAATAAGCAGGCGCGCCTTCATGTTAAAAATGCATTTTTTGTTGAAACTCGTGTCGAACATCCAACGTTAATAAATCAATAAGGTCGTTTTAAAGGAAGTTTGCATACTCTTTTGCATTAAGACTGTTGGGGAGTATTGTTGGGCGAATTACTTGATCCAATGATTCCTGCCCAACAAATTACCTAAAATCTGTCGTGCATTTTCGTCTGACCAATATGAATATTAATTGCTCCATTCCTAGTGAGCATCGACTCATCAGACCATATGGTCTAATATATAGTATACTATGCTGGTCAGAGTATTTTCGTTCGCTAATATCCATTGACAAAACTGGAGTCGTGGTAAAAAATCTGCTTCCATTAAATGTTGCAAGCGTTTAAAATGCATATATAGTATACTATGCTGGTCAGAGTATTTTCGTTCGCTAATATCCATTGACAAAACTGGAGTCGTGGTAAAAAATCTGCTTCCATTAAATGTTGCAAGCGTTTAAAATGCATCCATGCATTTTGGTCATTCTTCCTACTTAAATTATTTTTAAAAGATAATTATAATTAACCATTTAACTTTTCGTATGCTTATTTGTAGATAATTTTCGAAATGATCCGTACGATAATAAATTCAATCTCCGCCATTTGGAAAAGTGTATTTCCTTATTTCAATAAAGATGTTTATTATTATCATTATAATTTTCCTGTGGTCTTCCTGCGCCTTAAAACCTTTTAAAATTCCCATGGTTTGACAAATTCCGCTGAATAACGGCAAACGTTCGACGCACAGTGGTCTAAAGTCAAAAAAGACAAAATCCGAATGAAAAATTGTGATGGTTTGTATTATGGTAAGGGGGTAAGAGAAAATTCAATTCAATAAACAATATACTAAAAAAAATTAAAAAATCACTGGAAGACCGGAAAATGTTGGGGAAATTTGATTTAATAAAAAAGTGGCTACAATAGTTAGGCGCCCGTGCACTTAATACCCGACGTTCTCTTGAAAAAGTTCTAAATCCATGTACAGGGTGTTTGTTTCTAACGCAAGTGTTTATATTTGTAAATTCAAAAATGTATCTTAAACGAAGCTAGTTATTTATTTTATTTTATTTATTTAATACATTATCTTACAGTCCTTGGACCAATGACAAGATGAGAACATTTATATATAATAAGTATTACATATTTAGCCTTATACATATAAATTCATATAAAATATACATAAAAAAGTTGAGACACAAAAAAACACTTCAAATATCAAATATATGGCAAAACAAAAACACAATAATATTATAAGGAAAGCCAAATAAATTAGGTATTTATAGTAATACTCCTTATTATTTGAACATTACATAAAAAAATATCAAATCTGTCTTGAAAATAATTGTACTTTCCATGTATTGAATATGTTTTTGTATAAGTGTAACAAAAAAAATTCCTAAATTCATTATCAGCAACCTATACACCACTGCCAGATTTATTGAATTGATTGGATATTAAATTTGTTATCATCTATAGCTATAGCCTCAAAAACCACAGGTTGCTACATTTGAAAATTTGAGCGATATCAGAATTTTTTTTTTTAAATGTCCTCTATTTTGGATCCGCCATTGTGTTTTTCGAAAAATAAATATAAAATTCGTAATTAGCGACCTCAAAAAATTTAAGCGATATCAGAACATTTGTTAAAAAAATGTCCGCCATATTGGATCCGCCATTTTGTTTTTGAAAAAATGGATATAAAATTCGTAATCAGTGGCATTTAAAATTGATTTAATGAAAATCCTAATTTAAACCAGAAATTAGTTTAAATTCCCAATACACCTGTCGCATACCATGTAACAAAATTTTCAGATGGATTTTACTTAAGAAACGGTACATTTTATCGATGCTCAACAGGAGTACCTTTTTTCTTATTCTGCAGCAAAATTTGCAAAAAAATTCCACACAAAAAAGTTGTGGCGGAAAATACACTCATAAATAAAAAAATAAAATAAGTTGTTATTTTCAGCATAAAAAATTAAGTAAGCATACAAAATTTTATTGTTTTATCTTAAACTGGTTCGGAAATAATAATAAAAAACCATTTTCAGGGGCTCCCCTTTAAGAGGCTGTAGCTTCGTTTGCCGACCTATGTTTACCGTAAAATGGGGTGAATGGGAACTAAAGGGGAAATCGGGACAAAAGTGGGAAAAAGTTTTCAAACATTTCTTACGTTAATTTAAATTGACAAATCAAAAACTTTTGTGGGTTTTCATGTACAGGAATGTTGTGTTTACTAGTTGGTAGCATTGAAAAATTGGTAACAGTGGAGCTGTCATTATGGGCTAACCTCAAATTGTGAGCAAGTTTTGTTATCGTATGGGTGCTCCGAAAAGCTTCATCTGGAAAACGTAAAAGGGGTAAGTGAAATAAGCTGAAACTTTCGTGATTGTTGTCTTAGTTATTCATTTAAAATATAAAAAAGTCAAATTGTTGAAAATGTGTTCCACTTTTTCCCAATAATTTTATAAATTCAAAATGCGCAAAATTGAACCGCATTTGGGTGAATCGGAACAGGGAAAATTTTGAAATTTAGACACTTTTAAAGGTTTTTTTTTTGTATTTTATTTATTTTTATATATTTTATACGTTTTATAAATAATAAAAGAAAACATTTTTGAGTTATATATTGGTCTTTTTCTTTCCACCCAAGGTCTGAATCACATTATATGAATTTTTCGCCGCTTTAAAAAAATATATTTTGTGTTCCTATTACACCTTTAACGCGTTAAATCGGCATACAAGGGAAAATAACATTGGTGTTCCTATATCGACTGATACCGGGGCAATAGGAACAAAGAACATTAAAATAAAAAATATATATTTTGGAAAAATCTATTATTTTCAAATTTTGGTTATAGGTAGCCCAGGACCCCATAGGACTTTTAGGCCCAAAACGGTCTTTAAAAAAATTACTATACGGCCGCTGTGATTGATCAAATGTCAAAAAGTGTTCCCATTCACCCCATTTTAGGTACGAGAAGATTTCTTCCTATTTTTGCCTTTAGAAACCACGTGTGAATTATTGCACACTATTTTCGGGACACCCTGTATATATTTTTAAAATAATTTGTACTTGTCTTTCTATTTTAGCAGACTTTTTATATATACTTATTTGCACAATTTTTACGTTTAAAATTTACATTTTTAAATTTTTAACATCAAACAAATTTTTAATTCGTAAGTCTTTTTATTTTAGCAGACTTTTTAGATATATTTGCAAAAATTTTAAGTCTTAAAATTTACATTTTAAAATTTTGACATTGGATTCGATGATACTTAAATAAATATACATACGAACAGTGATGCCAGGTCTCCCGTTTTAGCGGTAGATATACCGTTTTTGGAAACAATCTCCCGTTCTACCGCTATTGAAAAAAATCTCCCGCTTTTTTTACTTCTTTTTATAAATAAAATTCACAAATTCTCCTTCGTATTATACAATTTATATGAAACATATGTAAAATATGGGTTGCCTAAACCAAATATTGATATGACACAATTAGTTGGTTCTATCATTGAGTAAGATTCTTTACTCAATGGTTCTATCATTCACAAATGTCAGTGTCTCAGTCACGGGGTATTTCAGCCAACCAAATTTGTAGTACGCGAATATTCAAATTTGATTGGATGAAATTATTTTCTTTAGGCATGAACATAGAAAAAGAACTTTAAAGTAAAAGAGATTCTTAAGTTAAAAATTTCGATTAGTGAATATTTATTTAAGGTTGTGAAAGTTGTGAAATATCTATAGAATATATTTTCTGTTTTGTTTATCATATTTTGTTTTATTTTGACAAATTCAATCTATTTTTTTTGGTTACGTAAGTATTAAAATTATTAAAATAGAGAAAACCATGGTATTAAAAAAAAAATAAAAACTACAGTTTTTTATTCGAATCTCCCGCTTTTTTTTAACTAAATCTGCCGCTTTAAAAAAAAACGACCTGGCATCACTGCATACGAACCACAATGCCTATGCTATGCCTGTGCTTAGTTACTTTTGCTACAACTAGATACGAGTAAAATATGTGATTGCCATGCAATAATAATTTGTTGGACCTACGCTTATTTTGCATGCGTTCCCAACATCAAATGATCTTCCTGGAGAAAATAATATTTTTATTTTTATTAGACCATCAAGATTTGGGCTTTACTTTGGACCGGGAGTCCGCCGCCTCTGCATTCCCTTTGTCGGCTACGGTTATTAACACGTCTACACAAATTTAAACAAAATCAAATTAATTTTATTTTTTTTGTCACCTGCCTAGCTTGTAATATACCTACATATGTTTTATACGTAGTGTAATCTGGCTTAAACAGTTTATGAATGTTGGAAGATAAAGACTGCTTTCGTATTATTCTTATCAATGTAGTTGTTTTTTCTTATCTGAGGAGTATTTATACGCGCTCAATATTTGTTATTGGTTTAGATTAAATTTATTAAGTACACGATTAGTTACATTCAATATGCCAGAAATCATAAAGACAAATTTAACCAATGGAAATGGGGTTCAAAAACAACGTTCCACAAGCTTTAACGAAGAAGAAAACAAGTAAGTAAAAGTTTATTTTTGTAAAACCTTTGATAAAATCGCAATCATTTATAAATTATTAAAAATAAATTAGATATAAATATCGTTTGATTCTTAGAACAAAATTTATAATAAGAATTGAGTACATTTTCTATGAACTACATTTTCTATGAAATAAAGACGCTAGGTTTACGAATCTTATATAAATAAATTGTTTTCTGGGAGTAAATAAAATTATTAGTGTCTAAAAACAACTCTTTATCACTTATGCACTTTTTATACGAAGAAGACAAAATTCACATTTTGCTCTAAATTAATTTAATTTTTTCTGATACTATTTTTGTAGATTGTGATGTTATTTTTCTATATGATAATTAAAATAGTAATGAAATTTTACTAATTATTAATTTTTTGAATAAATTTTATGATGAAATTGTTATGAAAATTAATATTTCATTTCATTATTAAATTATGATGAAATAAAATGTTTTTACTACCACTGATATTATGAAATATTCTGTAATACAATTTTATTTATTTATTAAGAGTTAATTTAAATTTGACCTATTCAATTTCAATTATTAGGGTAACGTTTTATTAATTAATTAATTAATTGCTTGTAGCAATTTAGTCATTTGGTATACCAAGAGTATATATACTCTATAAAAATAACCGTCTTACTTGTATATATTTATATACATATGGGTCTAAGTATAAATTTTTTTAAATAAAAATTTATTAGTATATTAAAAATTAATTCATTTTCTCTATTTAGAACCATAAATTCTACATTTTCCTACATTATGTTTAATGGTAGTAGGTATATGAAAATGACTTAGCAAAACAAAAATATAACTTCATTTTTAAGAATTAAAAATAATAAAATACCTAAATAAAAGTTACTAAGTAAATTTGTATTATTTATTTCAGGATTTCCTATGAATCCCTCCAAGAAACTTCAAAATACCTGACTGATAGAGTGAAATTCACTCCTAAAATTGGAATTATCTGTGGCTCCGGGATGGGTGGGTATTGGAAAGCAGGTTCATATATTAAACTTTTTTAAGCATGAGCCAATAAAGTACCTAATTGTTCCAAGTTAAAGCCATTAAGTTGTTTGTTATTTATCTCTTATTACGTTTTAACTTGGGGCATACATAACCTTTATGATCTTTGGGCATGCTTTTTGCTTATTTGTCTTAAACTATCGTAAAATTATAAATGGGTAGTCTTAAAAAGGGTTAATAGCATTAAAATATAGAATTTAAGTAAATTAGTTTCTATATTTTATTAATTAGCATTTTTTCAGTAAACGTTTTAGGTTCTAATTTTAAATCATTTTAAATTGTATTTTTATTGAAAAAAAGGCAATATTATTGCATAAGTAAAATATTTATTTAAATTAAAATTGAAGCAACAAGATAAACGTTGTTTATTATACACTGGCAATTAATTTAAATGTGTAATATTGCAAAATACCCTCATTATTTTAAAAATTGCTGATGATAATATTATTATTTCGTAAAGTAAAAATATGTAAACACATTATTTTTAAAATGCAAATATGTAATAAAGCCTATTATTTTTATCGAAACTTAATATAAATAATAGTGTCAAGTAATATTTAAATAAACTTTTAATTTAATAGGTATATTTATACTTACTAATATAATATGTACCTATTAGTAGAAAAGACCATTAAATTTTATAGTCCTTTTTTTAAAGTATTGTAATAATTTAAACTGTATTACATAAAAATGTTCTATTTTGTTCCAATTTAATAATTTGGAAATTTACTATAAACGATTAACTATTGAAATATTATTATTGTCACAAACAAGGAAAATTCCATCCATCCGTTCAATCAAACAAATATAAAGTAAAATGATATAAATATTTATACTTGATTAAAAATCTTAATCTTAAAATGTTAGTTAATAAAAGTTTAGGGTTTAAACAGCTGTAATATTTTACGGTCTTGTATAAAAGACCTGTTAAGTTTTACAGGATTGTAGAAAAAGCAATTTATGAAATGAAATGACACATTTTACATTCATTGAAATTTTAAAATTTAAAAATCGATATCTAAATGTGAAAATAAAAGTTTGTAGGTGTCACGCTTTGCAATTAATCTTTACTAGGCTCACTGGATTATGGGTTCGCTCCTGCGTCTCTCACCCACCACTTCTCGCTCAGAGCGGCAATGTATCACTTTGCGCTCTTAATACATAAATAGTTATTTTGAATAAAAAGTAATTACTTTATCTATTTAGTGAAAAGATAATATAAAACAATCGATACAATTTGATAAAATTTTCATTTAAACAAAAATGGCAACACAACGCAAGCGACTAAAACAAATTTTAATATTTCTGGTGATGATGCGCGCTCTAGTCGACCAATCACAGATAATTATGGACAACATTAAGTCAGACCGGTATAAATGTTTTTCGTGACTTTAATTTTTAAAAGCCATTTTAGTTACGACTTTTATTAGGCACGAGCGAAGCTTGCGAGTTGCATACTATACTTTATCTATGACGAACACAGAAGAATTTAAAGCCAATTTTATCAGCCCGTGACTAAAATGCCCAAAAACCACTATTTCTAACTTTGGCCCGTGACTAAAACGCCATAAAGTCACAGCTCGTCAATGTTGGAGTAGATAAAAACATTTACCTACCTATCGGTATAGAGGTAGGGAGTAGGTATAAATAAAACAAAAAATATTTAAGATATAAAATTAACTACAAATCAGAAGTTACCACTCATCTATAATGAGATTTTGGTAACAAAATATCATAACATTATTTTTCTAAAAACATTACTTTTAGTCTTTTTTTACCAAGAAAATATCACTGCCTTTTCTGTGTAATGTCACTGAATTAATATTCTTTACTTGCCTTGGAATTTTTTTATTTATACTTGGGATATTCCCAATTAGTTCATCGCAATCTGACTTTAATATATACAATTTAACATAGTGTGAAACAATTTTCTAGCACAAAAAAAAAGTTTTCATGAAGTGCACTAGGTTTTGCTGCAAATGCAACTACGCATCGACTGAATCTAAATTCTAACTGATCTACTCGAAACTCGCTTACATTTTCATCCCCACTAGTAATTATAAAAATTGATGTATTGGGTCATTATTTTTAGAGGTAGGAAAAACAATGAATGATTACAAGTCAAAAAAGAATTCTGAATTTATATTTACAAAAAAACGCCTACGAGACATCTCTTTGTAGATTTATTATTAACTACCCGATAAGTTAACTAAATATTATTATTATGTAATATTTTATATATATTTGAAATTAAACCAGTGTATTACATTTTAACCCGGACAGCTTAACTATTAATTCAAATAAATTCTTAAATAACATATCAAAATTTAAAAATTATAACTCTATGGCGCCTTTAAAGAAATGTGTTCGTAGGTAACTTTATTTTGTAATAATAAATGAATGTTTTGTCTGTGTGTAAAATTCAAGTAAGGCAATAAAGTTTAATTCCGTTCCAGGCTCGTTAGCAGATGCCCTTGAGGATAAAATAGAATTTCCATATGAAGACATTCCTCATTTTCCCAGAAGCACAGTCGAGGGACATGTGGGAAAGCTTGTGTTCGGACATTTGTCAGGAGTACCCATTGTCTGCATGCAGGGTCGCTTCCATTATTACGAGGGATATCCTTTGTGGAAATGTGCCATGCCCGTGCGTGTCATGAAGCTCATCGGAGTCGACTACCTCATAGCTACAAATGCTGCGGGAGGTCTAAATCCAACTTACAACATCGGCGACATTATGCTAGTCAAGGACCACATTAACCTTATGGGATTCGCAGGCAACAATCCTCTCCAGGGGCCGAACGACGACAGGTTTGGAATACGTTTCCCACCTATGAATCAAGCCTACGACAGACAACTTATGAAGGACGCACTACAAGTTGCCAAGGATATGGGAATTTCCGATATAGTGCACGAAGGAGTCTACACTTGTCTAGGAGGTCCCAACTTTGAAACCGTCGCTGAGCTTAAAATGCTCAAGATGTTAGGTGTTGATGCTGTAGGCATGTCAACAGTGCACGAAGTGATCACCGCTAGACATTGCCAAATGACTGTATTTACCTTTAGTTTGATCACTAATTGTTGCGTGACTGATTATGACACCTACGAATTGCCTAATCATGAAGAAGTTATGGATGTAGGCAAAATGAGACAAGGAATCTTAAAAGACTTTGTTAAAACCGTGGTTTTAAATATTTCCAAAAAATATGTTAAATAAATTGTTATAATAATATAGGTAGGACCTATACGTAAAACAAAAATATTTATTTAATTGGGCAGTTTCTTTTGTATTATATATTTTAAGTTCCTATCAACTTTATTTAGGATGTTTTTATTGATTTTTAAGCAAACATGTTTAGTTAAAGTATTTAAAAAAAATGATTCTTTACATTATAAAATGAACTATACCCAGTTGCAGTTTTTTATCAATTAATATTGTACACATTATTTACAGCTAATTTTGTTTTATTTTATAAATAATTGCAAACTTACTTATTTTTTGCCGAGGATATTATTCTTTAGGTTTACAATTATTACTTTGTTTGTGTATTTAAACTATTTACCAAAAAAAAATATTTGTTTTAAATTCGTTTTTTACTTATTCCTACTATTTTAAACTATCCAATTTTTTTCATTAATCAGACTTCTAGGAGTTCTGATCCAGGACGTTTAAAATCCTATAAGTTTAGTTAAGTTATGTATGTGGGCAATTTTCTGATTTAATTTTTAAATATTTTTTGTCAAAATATTAAATTTGTGTATTATGCCTCATTTGTTTAAAGACTAAAATTATGTTTTAAATATAATATCCACAAAATGTTCCTTTCTGCAGGCTACAGACTATAGATTCAGTTGGGAAATAAAGCTTCGAAGAGAAATTCGAATGGTTAGCTTTGATGATTTTATAAAATTTGCTAATTTGTTTTAACTAATGAATTTGCATTTCCGAGTAATTTCAAAGAAACTAATTTGCACTTATTTTACAATATATAGGGTGGTCCAAAAAAAGGAACCTTTATTAATTTGAGAATCAATAAAAAAAAGTTAAAATAATATTAATTTTCTTAATTAATTAATATATACAAGGTGTTAAAGTTGCATATATTTTTTTGAAAAAAAATAATTTCTCCTAAACTACTATCGAAATTTAGGTACTATTTCTAGGCCATACTACAAGCACTGGCGTCACTACCCAGATAGCACAAGATAGCCCACGGACATCCTATTTAGGTTATTCTCGGCTTAGCCAGGCCGAAAGGGTCTGGGACATCCATAGGACGTCAAGTCTAGACCCAGTCCGGCTTAGCCTGAATAGGCGTAATTTGGACGTCCAAAATACCCCTAATAAGGCTAAGCCGGACCAAATCTAGACTTGACGTCCTATGGATGTCCCAGACCCTTTCGGCCTGGCTAAGCCGAGAATAACCTAAATAGGACGTCTCTTTTCACACATCACAGGATGTCCAAAGGGCGTCCATTGGACGTCCTTTGGACATCTTCTACTATCCCAAGTAACATTTTTAGTTTTATTATGGTCTTCAAAGTTTTATTATAGTCTTCAAGAACGCTTTAAAACAAAATTTTGTTTTAAAGCTTTCTTGAAGACCATAATAAAACTAAAAATATTATTTGGGATGTGGGTTGGCTAACATGCCTAAACTTTTAGGTCAAGCAATTTTCGGATATGTAATAAATTGTGAGAAATATCATGTAAGTACGAATTATATAAAGCACCTATTTTTATGAGGTTACTCTTTTGCCTTCTTTGGATGTTAGTGGGACAGCCTGAGGGGGTCACAGAGAGACAAACAAATCGATAAGCCTTATTATAAGAAAGATTCATTTACAAAAAACAGAAGTTTATTATTAAATATAGTTTATAATATCTATTCGTTCTTCAATCTTTTAAATTATTTAAATGTACCTATATAAACACCGTTATTATAACGTATAGTTTTGAATTTAAAAACATAGGTCTTCTTCGAGTAGAACCGAACGGGTTCGTGACGACGTTTCCCATAATCCGTTGCCAATGGCGTTTTTTTTTCTATGATGGCGTATATGGTGGTATTTCTTCTCTGTTCTTTGGAATTTATCGGAATTTTCCAGAGGTAAAGAAAGTATTTAAGTGCAATTAGTGCTGTTTCGTGCTTTATTAATAATTTTCTGTTAACATAAGCAGCTTGAAGATCGTGTTCATGTTTTATCTTTGCCAACGACTCCATAGAAATTTTCTTTGAAGTTGGTTGTACCCAGACGTATAATAAAATCAAGAATAAATTCAAGTAAGTAATTTAATTAGGTTTGTCTTGACTAATAGACTGTACCACAAACATTTGTGCTGTAGTTAGGTGAATAAAAATGTTTAGTTAAAATTTGTAGGTGTTTTATTTTTTATTCCCGTCAGCCAAATTATGGCCACATTTGGTCCTAGGACGGTCTTTAATAGACCATAATAGGACGGCCAAAGGCCAACCAAAAGTGTCTACTTTGGAAGTCCTACGGACGTCCATTCGTGGTCTTCGGATATCCGTAGGACGTCCTCTATGTCCTGAGTTGACGTCCTAAGGATATCCAGTGGGCGTCTGTGTGCTGTTTGGGTACGGGGGTGAAAATATCTTTTTTTTGAAAATAGAAGATACACAATGATCTAAAAAAATGTGTACGCTTTTAAAATTAGCAGGCGATTTACGAACAAAAATCCTCTCGAAATTTGGGTACGGGGGTAAAAATATCTTTTTTTTGAAAATAAAAGGTACACAATGATCTAAAAAAATGTGTACGCTTTTAAAATTAGCAGGCGATTTACGAACAAAAATCCTCTCGAAATTTGTTCGTAAAATTCCAATTCACTGTAATTAAATTTTATTATGGCGTCTAATATGTTTTAGTAGAAAATACCATTTATGGCCTTTTTAAAATGCATGGTAAAGTGATAATTTAAACTGTATTTCATAAAAATTGTTCTATTTAGTTCCAATTTAATAATTTGGAAATTTACTATAAACGATTAACTTTTGAAATAATATTATTATATTGTCACAAATAATATTATTATATTGTCACAAACAAGGAAAAGTCCATCCATCCCACATAGGGGTATTTAAGCAAAAAACGCGGACACAATTATATTTGTTTTAATTTGTGTCCATGTTGCTCTGATTTAATACAGTATGGCATAAGAAAAGATTTTCAACTAAAATTTATCGATTATATCCCATAAAAATATACACTCTCAACAATGAAAAAAATTAACATTTTTGGTAAATGAAACATATTTTACATATTCTAATTGTATAATTTTAATAAATAAATTATTAATCTGAGGAATCCCAAACCTCTTCGTCACTTTCAACTTCTTGTGTAACTTTTCCTGGAAGCAATATTTCTAGAGTAGTCTTGCAGAAAGGTTCTGATTTTTTGGATTTATTTTTACTATTGCAACTTAAATATGGGTCGGATGTTAGCAATAATCTATTAATGATGTCAGTATTGCATTGCTCCCTAGAAAACTTTCTTGAGAAACTTTCTCTAAATTGACGAAAATGTTTATTTCGCGCTTCCTTCTGATAGTGCTTCAATCGGAAGTAAGGCATGCTCGATAATAATAGGCCCATGAACTAGTACCTTGTGGACTGTAGGGGACATCGGGTGCCATGGATATAATTCCACATATAGTTTTACTGCATCTAAACAATAATTTTTAAATTTTTCCAATATTTATTTCGTGTCCACTAGAAATAACTTCCAAAACTACAGCAAATCTTTCCATAAGGTTGTAATTAACACCTGTGATTGATGCGGATGTTTTAAGATTAGCAAAAAATCTTCGGCTTGTATTGCCATCATTGCTGTTGCCAGCTTGGGCTTTCGGTAAGTACATCAACAATGAGTCCAAGTTCTGTTCTAAATCGTTCTTTTATCATTTCTTTTCTTTCCTTCATAATGTTTTTATCTTCCGCTGATCGTATTTGCCATTTCTCAATCGGAAATACATAAGACAGATTTAGTAAGGTTTTAAAAAACCTTATTTGAGCATGTAAAATCGATAAACCAAATGATAAATTTTCAGTATTTACATTATTGTATCTTAATAAATCGTTAAACTGCTTCGATGTAGCTTGACAAATGTAACATCTCATAGTCGATTTAGTTTCAGTTGCTGCATTGCACACTTTGCCATCCACCATAGTCAAAAACATTTTGTGCTTAACGACTATTTCTTTTGCTTCTTTGTCTATCTTCGTAGGTAATAGTGACGCGATTTTACTTTTGTAATAATTAATTTCTTCTTTTGTTACGTCCGATGTCTCGTGTATGAATCTTATCCTCATAGGACGACAAAATCTAGGCGAAGATGGAGTTGGATTTTGCCAAATGACTTTATTGTTTAAGATACAAATAAGTCCTAAAGGAACCAGAGAAGACTGAAAAATGTTTGCATCAGAATCACTGCTATTTTAAAATTTTTGCTTGTATTGTGCTTGTTGAGAACTATCACAGCCTCACTTGTACATAAGTTCAAGTGAAGCCGTTTCTTCACTTGTCAAAACTTCCAATACATTGCTTAAGTAAAGCATAAGCCGCTCTACAGTATGATCTACTAATGCTTGCAAATCTATTTCTGCACATGTTTCATTAATGCTATAATATTGTTTTGCCGGATAACATTTTTTTTTGCTTTTTGTAAAATACTGTAACAAGGATAACGATCCTTGGAAGCTTCTCGAATAACCTCATATTGTCTTCTGCTTAAAGACGCTTCCTCAAACACCGATAAAGCTTCTGTTGGCGTTAGTTGCAAAAAATCATGAATTTTCAAAAAATTTCGAAAAACGGAGCAGCTAGGATTTTGGTAAATATCATTTTTAAGTCACCAAAGGGTCCCAAACAAGAAACTGCAATCAGTTTTTGGCGGCATTTTTATGTGACTTAAACTTCGTTCAGGCACACCGTGGGGAGTTGCTTTGATCATCATTGACTTCTGCCATCGTAAAGTATCCAAATACGAGAATGTCTTTGCTGCTGTGTTGGACTTCTGTTTTGATGATCGTGTGGCTAATGATGTGTATATTTGTGGGTAAATTTTTCGAGGCTGTTTTAATCAACTCCTTTGTCCTTGCTGGTGTAAGGAAGGCATAAAAATTGGCGTTGTTAAACTGAAGATCTAGCAGGTTTTTATACCTTTCGATTTCTTCATCTAGGTAATTCAATGCGAGTTGGTATGCTGCTAGTAGATGTATTTCCAGTTTATTTATATGTATTGTATTGTACTCATCTCGTTAAGTGTATTCATATTTTGATCCATTTTTTCCTTGAATCTGTCTAGTTGTTAGTATATTCTTGTTCAGTATCATTAAATCGTGACAGGGCTTGAAGCATTATTTTTGTTTGAGGATTTGATGATCGTATTAGTTCGTATTGGTTTTTATCCAAGGCGTCTATGTCACGGGCAAACCTCATCGTTCACTCCAAAGACTCCTAGAAGTCCTCTTTTTTGTTGTTCGTGTTTGGTGGTGTTTTGTGTAGTCCGTTTTTAGCCATTGTAGTTGTCCTTCTTTCTTATTTAAATGCTGTGCCAGAGAAGAACATTTTACTTCATTTGTAAGGAATGCTAATTTGGTACAGAACTGCGACATGTTTTTGATGACTTGTTGAAACTGCTCAATCCCACTGTCCAAATCGGTTCTTTTTATTTGCACTTCTATTCTAAAGGACCCTCTATCCACTTGTGCGTGCCCTATGTGCTTAATGTACATTCCTGGATTGGGATAGTCTACCTTGTATAATTCAGTTGGTTTTACCGCACAATAGGATGGCAGTGACTAAAACAACTTTCCACCCACATGTGTTGCTAACGATCGCTTTTTTAGCCTTGTTCACAGTTTCTGCCTTGTTTTCCATTGGAAGGGGAACGAGTTTGTATATGGGCCTTTTTAGTGATATGCCATCCGTTTTCCGAAGGGTGACAACTCGTATGAGGTTGTCGTTTGACGGGTGTACCTCCTTTATTCTTGCTAATGGCCATTTTGACGGAGCCATGTTGTCTTCTTTTATGATTACCATGTCTCCCGATACCATGTTACCCTCAGTAAATTTCCATTTATATCTCTTTTGAAGTTCATGATTCTGCCGACCATACTTTCCAAAAGTCCTTTTTCATCTTTTGAATCAAATTCCAACGGTCCTTTAGATTGTCATTTAAGTCTGCTGATGTTGGATTTGCTGGTTACATCAATTCTCTCCAAATCGAGAAATGCCCTGGTGTTAGTGTGCCTGAATCGTTGATATCGTCTGTCAATGGGCAAAGCGATCGGGAGTTCAGACATGCTTCTATTTTATATATTTGATATTTCTTCAAACGTAAGGGTAGCTTCGTCAACAAATCTTTTAAAATGATGTTTCATTGATTTGACGGCCGCTTCCAATATTCCACCGAAATGCGGTGCTCCTGGTGGGATAAAATGCCATTGTATTCCAATAGTTGCTGATTGGTTTTCTACGTTTGACTCTAAAAGCATTCTCCTAATCTGTTTGTCTAGAAGCCGTTGAGTTCCCACAAACGTTGTTCCGTTGTCGCTGTACACATAAGCACATGGCCGTCTTCATGCGATAAATCTTCGGAAGAAGGCCATGAACGCTTTAGATGACATGTCACTGACGACTTCCATGTGAACTGCTTTTGTTGATAGACAGACAAAAATGGCCACATAACCTTTGTAAGATTTTTGACCTTTTTGCGGCTCTTACTTGAATTGGTCCAGCATATTCCACTTCTGTATGTTCAAATGGATAAGCTAGGTTCAACCGAGGTTCCGGCAATTGCTCCATCAGTTGTTGAGCTGCCTGTGCCTTAAACCTTGTGCATTTTGTACATTTGGAGATAATGAATCTTCTTCTGACATAGGCTAAAGTCTTCTGATTTCCTCCGTGAAGATTTTTCATATGAGCGTCCTTAATGATTAATGTCATCAGATTTCGAGGCAAGAATTATATTGTTCTATCTGCACCTTTTTCTAAATCTGGGATTTTAGCTTGGTTAAGATATTGTTCTATATTTTATTTCCAGCAATACCAAATCATTATAATGTTCTATCTGCTTCGCCAATGGGATTGTCGGAATTTTGGAGATAGAACATTTAATTCTGTAAATTTCAGTTTAAGACCGTAACTTCTGCGATACATAAGAGCTAATTTCGTGTTAAAAGCAAAAAAAGCAAGATAATATGGTGAAAAATTTATTCTGTTATATATTTATTGTAATTCACTTGCTTTTTTTAAATTCTTACAATAAAATATACAAGGAATTCTGTAATAAGAAAAATATTATACCCGTTAAAAAGAGCTGTTATGGAAGCATCTTCAATTACTAATTTCTTAAAACCAAAATGTGGCGTTTGCGAAAAATATCGTTTTAAAAAATGGTGGTAACCTAGCTATAGAAGTAGAGAAATTTAAAAAACACTTTAAATCAAAGGAGTTTTGCAAAATAAAAAAAATTTAATACCTTTAATTCAGTTGTCGTTTGCCTTAAAGAAGTGTATGGAAGAATTCCCGGAGATCAAGGTAATAACACAAAAATTTTCAGAGCCAGGGCACACTTAAATACGGGAAGTCCTCAGAGAATATTAATTTTAAATGCATCGGTGAAGGTCCTTAAATATTTACCAAAATTGCCTACAAAAATATTTGACAGAGATTTTGTACAAGCAAATCTAATTTATCGTATTGAAACAAGAAGCCACAAAGGATATTTTAAGTTGCCCGATGTGAGACCATGTCCGGTGGTAAAAAAATGTTTACTCGCTGAAGTTAAGGTTTATTTATACCAATTATTTAAATTAATTCCAGACGCTGATAAGCAGTTTATTAAAAGCATGTTTTAAGAATTTTAAGACAAGATGCATGAGAAAAAAAATTGAAGCTGGAATAAAGAAAAAATGACGTTTTTCATTTGGTTTTTCGTTTCATATTGTTTACTATATTGTGTAAGAATAAAGTTGTGAAAGAATTGCTATTTTATTTAAAATTCATTTAGATAGAACAAAATTTAAAATCAAATTCATTTTTATTTTGTATTTTTGTTCTATCTTTATATTTTATATTTTATTTTGTTTATTATTCTTTTATAAAAAGTATAAATGAGCAAAACATAATTCACATAATAATATAAAACTATCTAGAAAAGTCAATAAATTATATTTTGACCAAATAAAGCCAACTAAAATTGATTTTTATAGGGTCAATTTTTTCCTGAAAATTTGTTGTTTATGTAGATATTATAATTTTCGCCTCGCGAGATGGTGTTTGTAGGGTAGAATTATTGGATATCTTTCACTGTATTTTAACAATGAATGCTGTAGCCTTCCTCCTACTCAAAGAATGCATTCTTGATCGATAAATAGGCTTAGATTGCAGCCATTCCACGTTACTCGGGAATTTTTGTAGCGTCCGTTACAATAAAAAATTGTGAGTAAAACTACCGTAATTATGTTGCTTATAAGATTAAGCCTAATTATTACAAACATAATAAACATGTTTGCAATACTAACTATTGTAATAGTATTTAATTTAATTACGGTAGCTTTTACTCACAATTTTTGAATGTAACGGACGCTACAAAAATTCCCGAGTAAAGTGGAATGGCTGATTGGAAATTTTACTTTTATAGTCCATGGGTTTATTGTTCTCTAGATTTTGCATTTCCCTTTCAATTGCCCCTCGTTGAATTGATTTGACTATTTTTATGAGTGCTTGCTCTATCTCTATCACTGTCAGTGGCCCCATTGTTTTAGTTTGCTTCCAGTTGGTAAAACGAAGACAGTAGTGACCGCACCATTCTGGAGTATGATGAAAATCTCTCACAGATAGATTCTTCTTTCCTTGTTACCATGTTTGTTTTGCCACCATAATTTATGGTGTTGCATCTTAGCCGGGTCGATAACACGTGATATAACGTCAGCTGGATTTTCCTCTGACAACGTCATTCCATTCTGCCGACGTTAGCTTTAATCCATGCAAGCACAATCATGGAGTCGGTTCACGAGTAGGTTGATGGGTTTTCAAGCTTTAAAGCTGTCGAAATTCTTTTTAATAATTTCGCCAGTAGGTGTGCTTCACATAGTTCTAGTTTCGGGAGTGTGGTTTTGTTTTTTACAGGTGCCACTTTTGATTTGGCGGCGACCAAAGATATAATTGGGTGTCTAGAGTCATTGATGATTTTCGAATATACGACTGCTCTATACGCCTTTTCCGATGCGTCGTCCCATGATAATTGCTCTTTCCATAAATCTTGAATTAAAATCTTGGCTTTGATTACCACTGGTGACAACCATCCTAATGGAGCGTTTTGTTATCTTCTGTGACTTATGCAGATCAACTTTAAACAGGAACACGTCGTTTCTATTGTGCTTTCATCTTGAAGTTCTTCTGGTAAATTTTCCATTAAGTATTGTAAGTTACTGGACCATTTCCTTAGAGTGATACCACCGTTTTTTACCGGCTCGTTGGGATTGAAACGCCATAAAATTCTATGATACTGTGTGTCTGCTGGATGTAATGTAATTTGGCGATATATTTTCTCGATGTCAGCTGTTATGGCCACTGGATAAGTCCTCCATCTTAGAATAATGTCATTAATTCTTCCTGTAAACGGGGGCCCAAATGCATCGCAACTTGTCCCAGTGTTCTACAGGACGCGTCGAAGACCACTCGTACTTTACAGGTGGAACTTGTTTCTTTGATGACGGCTTGATGAGGGAGATAATATTTTCCCTTTCCTTTCCCTTATATATGGACGAAACCTTCGTCATGTGTCCAATATCCAAATATTCTTGTAGACATTTGGTGTATTCTTTCTTCAGCCACTTCTTGATATTCTTTTTTCTAGTTGTAGAAAGGGTGCCATAGCTTGAGGCCTGGAGGATCCTAGATCATCCTTTTTTTCATTAAAGGGTATTCTGACCAGATATCTTACATCTTGGTTTCTCTTTGTATTTTCGAAATTCCCAGAATTTTTTCAGTTGTTCATCTTCATCGTTTCTGGCGGTCATGCTCACTATTTTTATGTTAGTTTCTTGACTAGGATTTCCCCCGGACACTATCCATCCAAATTCCGTGTTTTGGCCAAGAAATCCATTTGCTGTTTTGTGCACTCTGTCCAGTAGTTTTTTCGCCACTCTCATCTTGTTGAACGTTGGGTCTGCCATTGTTCCATGTCTATATCGAAACTTTTTTCTGGCAGTGCCCTTGTTAGTTTGGATAGCACCAGGAGGTTTGATGTCAGCTTAAATGTACTCGGGAATCTTGGGCTACAAGTAAGTGTCACTTCTTGGCTTGATCTCCAACACCTGATAGGTCTGTGGATACCTTTTGCCTTGGAAGGGCTATAGCCTTATAAGAGGGTTGATGCTTTTTCCGTGATCAAGGATGCTTGAGAGCCTTGATCGATGAGTACTCGTGCATACTCTACACCTCCATTCACTGTTGTGGCTTTAATGATTGCGGTTGCAAGTAGTACTATTGGACCCTAATTCTCCACGTGGTTGCTTGCCTTGTTTTTTGGTTGTCTACCTTTGATTGGGTTTTCTGTTCCGTCTTTTCAAAGTGCAAGAGCGTATGATGACGTCTTGTGCACTCTGTACATCTTTTTTCTGATGTGTATTGCAGTTGCATCATGCCATAGGCAATTAATGCACACATTTTTTTCTCTAATTGCTTGGCTCCGTACTGTCACTGACAGGCCCCTGAACTTTGGGCAATTAATTATCTTATGTTGGTCTTGGCAAAAACTTCACACGATCTTATGCTCATGAAATGGCTGATGCCTTTTGTTCTGTACTGCATGTGTCGCCGTCGATCTGGGACTGCTGGGTGTTGTCTCTAAGGATTGAAAACGGTTTCGCAAGAAGTTGATTTGATCTTCTAAACATTGAATTACCAACGGATCATCGATAGAAGACTCATATAACCTATTTGTTTCAGCATCCCATTTTTTCAAGATTAAACAGCTAATCATTGGACCATATAAGTCTGTTTTTATTCCCATTAGCTCAATTGCAGCCATGCATTCACTTATAGTGTCGTGAAGTTCTTGTAGTTTTCTGGCTTATTCATCGTGAATTGGCGGGAAGTCTATCATTTTGTTAAGTAACTTTGTTAATATTAACCCTTTATCGCGCAATTTTTTTGATTTTTGTAAAAAAAATTGTATTTTCTGGATTTTGGTGCGAGGAATTTGGAAAAAATAGTAAAAAAATCCTTAAAACCCGTTTTATTTTATTTATTTATTTTTTAAGTCGTTGGATATATGTATTCATCAATTTGCTCTTTTAAACTTTTATAAATTAATTTAATTAGCAAAATTATGCAACTTTGCAACATGATTAAGTCAATTTGAAAAATGATGCAAATATGCAACCTTAAAAAATAAATATAAAATGATTATTGTTTATCTCCATATGGTATAATAAAATAAGTTTAAACTGTAATATTTTATTATAACAATTTAAAACAGATAAGGATATTTAACATAAAGTAACATAAAAAATAAATATTATATTTTAATAAAATAGATAAAATTAGGTAAACCAATATTTATTATTTGGTATAAAAATTGTAAAAACAATTGTTCATTTTATTAAAACAGCGCCACACTACATTTTTCACAACTAACATACGTGTATCCTTTGCACTTAGGAAGTTTACATCTCAATCTTTTATCATCCCAGATTGGAAAATGTGCTATCTGTTCTGTTCTTACTTCTGGCGGTGGAATACACAAAGCTGGATTTCTAACTTTTTTGCCTGCAATTGTATCTTGATTTTCTTCCTCTACCCTTACTTGTAAGTCCAGAAAGAATAAGCTCGTGGCCAATCTCGGTCCTGTAGTCTGCTAATTTAAGAAATTTTGTTTCTCCTCTTTTTTTTAAAGCACGTTTGTAAAGAAAGAATCCACGAATTAAGAACGCTGATATCAATTAGGTGATAAAAAATTCGTAAGTACCATTTTTTGGATTTAATTTTAATTTTGTATCTTCCAATTAAACTATCAGTAAGATCAACACCCCCCATGTGTGCATTGTATTCTTTTATAAGATTAGGACCATCAATGTTTACTTTTTTTATTAATTTTTGTCATATAGTAATTCACCGTAGTTTTCTGTTACCTGCAAGAGGTAGTACCTCCACCAGCCAACAGATGCCGTACCATGTACTCATAGATAATAAATCATACATGTAGGTACTCAAACATCTAATTTTGACATTTACTATGAGCAGAACGGCGTGATGTTGTTTTTAGAGTATTTCTTTGTGCAAGTTTTACCTATAAAAGGCGGATTTGGATATTATTAAAATCAGTCTTCTGGTGGCTCAAATTCCGACTAGTCTTAATACTGGATGGAAGAACCAATACCGAGACTTGAATGCATAAGGATTATTTCCTGGTGATATAAAACAGTAGGTTAACCTGTGGCTTTTATGCTGGGCTTTTATACCGTATTTAACCACAGACCTGTCTGTGTATTTAACCTATTTGAAATCCTGCCACCCGTCCTGTAATTAATAATCTATTCACATTTAACATCCAAGTGAACATAACCTTACTTATATACACTCGACCGCAAAATTAACCGGACACTTGATTTTTCCTTAATAAAATTTCTTAAACGCCCTGTATATTGATGTAACAACTATACACACATAAAAATATATAAGATTAATTTATTATAAAGTTTTTTAGGCTTTAAAATACGACGATGGCATTGTTTTATACATTTTTTATATCTTTAACAATTTAATTGTTTGGAAGAGCTCTTTAATTCATTACTTATTTAAAAGAGCTCTTCAATTAATTTTTATTCCTGTTTGTTTTTGGCCTTTTACGGTTTTTCTAAGTTTGTTTTAAAAGTTATTTTTATTTAAAAAATCTGTAATGACTCCCGAAGAAGCCGCTCAAGCTGTTGCACTTCACAATGATGGACGCAGCATACGTTATATTGCCAACTCACTAAATATTCCCCGAAGTACAGTGTCTGATGCAATTCAAAGGTTTAGGGAAACAGGTTCCTATTCAAGATTACTTTGACAAGGAAGACCGCGATCAACAAGTGAAGTTGAAGACCGTTTTCTTCGACTTCAAGTTCTGCGAGACCGGACACTTCCTGCTACAGCCTTGTCTAGGAGATTGGAAGATGTTCATGGTACAACCATTTCATCAGATACTGTTCTAAGAAGACTGAGGGAACATAACTTAGTGCCCCATCGACCTGCCACTGGCCCACTGTTGGACGCAGCCCATCGTAGACAGCGCTTGGAATTTGCGCGAACCCATGTCGATTGGGGTATGGTTGAATGGAGTCGTGTTCTCTTTACGGATGAGTCCCGTTTCACCAGATACTCACCTGATGGTCGACAACACGTGTTTAGACGACCCGGGAGAGCGATATATTCAGTGCTGCTTCTCTCCCAGAGTACAGTTTGGCGGTGGAGGTGTAATGGTTTGGGGAGGCATTTCTTTGGAGGCTCGTACGGCACTTGTAACGTTTCAAGGGGGTAGTATAAACGCTGACAGGTACATAAGGGAGTGTCTCGAAGAACATGTGGTACCTTATGCACCCTTTATTGGAGACCAATTCTTCCTTATGCAGGATAATGCTCGGCCGCACACAGCCCAGGTAACGCGTCAGTACCTTCACGACGTTGGTATTCAGGTTCTGGGCTGGCCACCTAGAAGTCCTGACCTGAATCCCATTGAGCATGTGTGGGATAACCTAGGGAAAAGAATTAGGCAAAACTACGGGGAGTTTCACACACTGGTTCAATTGGAAGAAGCGCTATTGGTTGAATGGGAGCAGATACCTCAGGGTGATGTGGCTGCTTTAATTCAAAGCATGCCTGAAAGGCTAAGAGCTGTCATTCGAGCTAGAGGTGGAAATACTCGCTATTAGGGCATTATTTTGTATTTTTTCTGTTAAATAAAGGATATTAGTTTGTTTTATTTTTCAAAAATGTTTTTTTATAAATAATTAACAAATGTTTTTTTAATTTTTTCTGGTTAAAAATGTTTAATAATAAGGGATTTATTAAAAATAATTAAAATTTGTTTATATTTTCTTATTTATAAAATATATTTTCCCGAAAAACAAAGTGTCCGGTTAATTTTGCGGTCGAGTGTAGTTTGCATTTAATATTTCTTCTTTATAGCCCCAGTTGCAAGTGAACCTGCCTGTCTGTGGAGGAAAACGGAGCCTGTACCTGCCTGTTGCCTTTTGGGGTATCAAGAACGAAATATTGACCTGTTCGCACACATAAAATTGTATAATACTTATCTACGATAGACCTTTATTTTATGTATATATCCTTTACTTATGATTTTGTATATATTGTATATATTTATATGAACCAATAAACAAATTTAAGTTATTTTTGGCATTTAAATTAAACCACAAAACATGAACTAATTCTCAAACCCTATTTCTCCACTGTAAAGTTACTCGCCCCGCCGCTGTCGCCCGCGCGTACGCGGACGACAACGACGGTACGAGTCTCACAACCCCAAGCCCATGTCATAGCCTCTCTCTCTTCCTCCCCAACCCACAGTCTTTATTTTTATAGAATACAAGATTATTATACATTATGTTTAGTAGGCATCAACGAGCCGATGTATACCCCAGATACTGGGGAGAAGTAAATGATAGCAGGAAAATGAGTCAGGAAAACAAAAAGAGAAACCCGGCATCAGGAAAGGCGCAGAGGCCCCTCTCGTGAATGCACCAATGGTGCCAAAGGTACCTATTACCCTTGGTTAGGTAGACTTTATGTGGATAGAGGCAATTTATTGCTTGTTATAAGTTGGTGTTACTTGGAACTTAAAACTACTTATAAGTACCTTAAATTAGAAACGTAATAAAATGTGCAAGCATGAAAAAGAAAAAAATATATGTATATAAATAAATTTAGCAAATTCTGGGGTATGCATCAGCCCGAAAGAGCCGAACATGACTAAGCCTAACTTAATCTAACTTAAATCTAACTTAACTAACACCACCTCCGGTGCAAGAAGGTGGTGTGTTTCGACCATACAGGATGCCAGAGGTTATTTGGTGAGGTAAGGAATGATCAGGGGTGGAGCAGAGCCGACCAGCGACCTTATTGGGAGTTTGAGGTCGCAGGGGCAGTTTAACCTCATGCCCAGGAGGAATTTAGGCGAGTGAACTCGCATAGTGCAAGAAGATAAGAACAATAGAGAGAAAGCTCTTGGGTCGACGATTACAGTTATCGAGTGGGAAGTTCGTCACAATCCGCGAACGGCAAGAGAAGACCAGTCATTTTTGTGGCTAAAAGTTGTTCAAGTAAGTTTTCAGGCTCCTGCGGCCAGTCAGGCAGTGCATCAACAAGGGCATTTCTATGTGTAGCATACAATGGGCAGTTGTATATTCTATGTAGTGGGTCATCAACAGTGCTGCAGTTGGTACAGTTGGAGTCGTCAGCGCCGCCACGTAGGTGGAAGTGTCTTTTGAAGCGTCCGTGGCCTGTGAGAATGGTCGCCAGACCTCGAGAGTGGGGGATTTCCAGTGTCTGTTATGGAAGGCAGAAATTTGTAGGTGAGCCGGCCTACCGGGCAGTCATCCCAGGTGGTCTGCCAGTTATCTAAGCTTGCGGTCTCGATAAGTGCTTTGCCTTCACTAATGAGAGGAAGGTCCTCTGCGTCTGGCCAAGAGAGTTGTAGATGCCCCGTGGGGTCTTTCTGCGGAGTTTCGAGAGAGCGGTTCTTTCGGACAGACTTAGATATAGTGGCCGAATGTTGGCTAAGACGCCGGCTGCCTCAGCGGACACGTCTCGATAGGACCCAGTGACTACCCGGGCGCACATTGCTCGGCATGAGTTGATAAATCTCTCTGCTCGACAGTAGAGGGCCTTATGCTGCCAAATCTCGAAGGCATAACCTACTATGGGGATGACTGCCATTTTGTATATGGTGGTAAGGCTCTCGGAGGGGGGCGACCACACGTGTGTGACGTGTCTTCTCAAGTTGGAGAAAAGGCTTTTCGCCTTAAAGCAGACTGTTTTGATGTGTTGCTGGTAGTTAAGCTGGTGGTCTAGGGTGGTCTATTTTTTTTGTATCATCGATAATATTTTATCAGTTAATTTAGTCTATTAGACTTTGGTTTTTGTAAACCATATATGGCCATATAAGGGTGCAGCAAAATTATAATTCGAACAAATGTTTAATATTAAATGAAAAGTGATCATTCCAAACATCGGTGAAACAAATATAACTTTGATTTATTTTTTTTAAACTTGACTTTTAATAACCGCCCTTAATCTTTAGTAAAATTGTGTCTGACTTACTTGGACAACCCAACCCAACCAACTGGCCTTAAATAGACACTGGCGCCCAATTTTGGATTAAATTTAGTAAATATATTTTGTATACGGGTAATTCCATTTATTAGCCACCAATGAGTGCACCTTATATCCTCTAATTTTATTTATTTTTTAACTGTAAATAGATAAGGACCGAAGAAGTAAAAAAAACTCACCTTTTCTCCTCCTTTCACCTATTTATACAGGGCTATGCAAAAGATACTGTGCAGACCTAACTTTAAAAAAATTTACTTCTCTTGCTAATAAAGCTATCGACATTAAACAAACTGTTATACTGTAATATAATAAAAATTCATGTTTTCGAAAAATCACTATTTTCAGCCATTTCATGGTTTAAAAAGGCTATGTTTGAGTGAGTCGATTTAAACCAATTTATGCTTATCATTACATCCACTTATTAGCCTACAATAACCATGAATAAAATTATTGTGTATTTTGCTTTTAAGTGGGCTGTGGCTGTATCATCTCAGCCCAGCTATAAGCAAAATACACAATATGCCCACCTGACTAAATCCATAATATGGATTATTATATTATTAATTTTTATTATTATAATGTGGAATATATTAATAAAAATCCATAATATTATATTAAACAAATATTTTATAAAAAAACTCGGTACAATTTTTAAGATTTTGTTTTAATAATTAAAATACTTTTAAGATATTGAAATTTTTACATATTCATAAAAACTAACCTACTTACTCTAAACATACTAATTTTTTACCTTTTGTAAATAAACAAAAACTAAAATAATAAATTATTAAATTGTGCATAATTTTCTAAAAACAGTTTACCTACACACCAATTTCTGCCATTTAAAAGTGTCAAATTGTGTCTAAAAATGGATTGTTCCGTTGGAAAATGAATTAATGAAAAATGCCATAAATAGTTATTTATGTATCAAGGCAGTAAAGTCGTGATTATTTGCCGAGGCGAAAGCCGAGGCAAATAACCACGTGAGTGATAAAAAATGACCTTAATGTCGAGGTGCATATTAAATTTTATCCAAAATCACACTTTATAATACCAATAATTAATATTGATGATTAAATCAAATGTCATTTGATGATCAAATCAAATTTAGTTTGAATGTATGGTGTCTACGTATACTGTTTGTTACGACGGTTATTAATTATATATTTGCCCGCTGCGGCGATTTTTTAATCTAATTAATAAAATTAACTTTATTTTTATTAAAAAAATAAAGTTCTACTTTACTGCCGATTTCTTTTACTTAACTGCCCATTGTTGACTACTTTCGGCAGATTTCGGATAAAAATATTTTTCGCGATTTTCCAAGATTGAATCTTGTACTAAGGAGGAAAAGAAATAATGGAATGGCGAGTGGATGCAACTGTAACCGATATTTGTACGTAGGTATCAAAAATTAAAGTATCTATATAATTTTACCAACATTTTTGGTGAAGTCTGCTGCGATCCATTTAAACGCCATAAGTCGTTAATTTATTCCTCTTGATAGACATTATCCACATAAGAAAATTTTCCGATTCATATAACTTTTTAGAGATAAAAAATAGTAAATAGGTTTTTTAGGTGATTATAAAAGTTAAGAATATGATTTCTTTAATTTGATTATATGCAGCAGGGCC
This sequence comes from Brassicogethes aeneus, assembly GCA_921294245.1. NCBI lineage: Eukaryota > Metazoa > Arthropoda > Insecta > Coleoptera > Nitidulidae > Brassicogethes > Brassicogethes aeneus. The sequence continues at coordinate 49,878,623 of OV121132.1, read as the reverse complement.
CCGGCGTTAGCTTATTAGAGGCCAGGTGCAAAAGAAAAATTCGGGGCTTAAACTAAAAATTTACTCTTGAAAATTAACACAGCGGCAATAAACCACTAAAACATCAAACGAAAAACCAATTGAATGGGTTAGAGCTGAAACCGCCCAAGTGCAGTTTTAAGTCAAAATTTTTTAAGCGTGTTACCGGATAGTAGAAAATTTTGACTTAAAAATGCACTTGGGTGGTTCAGCTTTTCCCTTCAATTAATATAGAAATTAACTTTTAAGAAAAAATCAGAAATATTTTTTCCCTGCTTTAGGGGAAGCTCTTTTCCAACATCCTTCTCTATTGACAATATAGCCAAACCCACTAGTGGTTCTTGGCACATACCTACCTTCTTAATCTTAAATATTTTTTTATTAATTTAAATATTGAAAAACTCTTTTTCCGGCGTAATAATAATTGTTTTAAACGGATACAGGCAACTTCAAATACACATTTAGCAACATTGGACTGAATGATAATAGATGACGATACCTACTAAAGATATTATCTTTGGCAATGACCAGATATTATTTTGTCACACTGTGCTTACAGCTTGCCATGTTGCTAAAATGTACAATAATTTCGTTAAGACGCCTTGATGCGCGCGGGGCCTATAAAACGCGGGGCCGGGTGCAACCGCACCGTTTGCACATGCCTCACGCCGGCACTGCAGTTATTATGCAGTTAGGTTTAATTCAAATTTAGGATTTAATACCTGTTTTTATGTTGTTTACAATTCTTGTGCTTCAGGTTTGTGCACTCCTCTTTTGAAAAAAATAAACCTTACTCTATCAGGGCTATCAAACTGTCAAATGTCAATTTTAAGGTTGATTTGTGGGATTATTTACCATAATATGGTAAATAAACCTTAAAATTGACATTTGACAATTTGATGACAGCTCTAATAGAATAAGGTTTATTTTTTTACAAAAGAGGAGTAAAATGGTTGTCCGCAGCACATTGTGGCCTCAATTGGAGCTTACAAGTGCCTCTGTAAGAAACACAACGTTTAAAACAATTTTTATTGTGTATAAACAGCACAAGAATAATTCTTGTGAACAACATAAAAATGGCCGCCGTTGGAGTCTGTGCAGTAGGTTGCCAATAGTTATAGCTTCGTGATTTTTAGTATGCGAGATAGAACAGACCTTGTTGTGTGGATTGTTCATAACATTAAAAACGCATTTTCATAAAATGTCAGTTATTATTTATTATTTTAGAAACTTTGTTCGATTCATTCGGTTCCGATGGCCAATTTCCGATGGCCAAGCTGGGGTCCAGCCGGACCCCAAGGGTTATTATTTCATGTTTATTTTGTTAATTGTCATACAATTATCCTGGTTATTTTTTTACCCAACTCTTTTGTAATGCCGAACAAAATGCATATAGCAAAACTCAAAAAAAAAATTTCTTAGGCAAAATAATAAATTATTTATCGCTGGGGTCCATGTGGACCCCACGTTGGTCAACGGTGTCACAAAAGTGTAGTTAATATATTTAGTGTTTCAACGATTGATTTTGACCGCAATAATCGTACTATGACAATGTTAACTTTAATTACTATTAGCTATTATTCCCAAATAAATTAAAATTATGTCGGGTTTGCATATACATGTCAGAGATGCAATACGTTCAGTGATTGAATTGCCTGATGAATCCAACCAAGCCAGGGAGAGAGGTGATCCACAGGATGGTAAAAAAAGAGGTCGCTGTGTAATAGGCCCTAGGTCGAAAGATGTAAAACAACGGGTACGTTGCACTCGTTGTAGCATATTTTTATGCCCAGCACATCAACAAAAGACAGTTACTATTTTATGCCAAAACTGTTCACTGTAGTTGTTTTGTTATATTATTTTCTTCAAAATTTGTTAAGAGGTTTATTGCTAGTCAGGTCAGGCTTAAAATTTAACTTTTAATGGTTCAAAATTTATTATTTGCTTTTATATAATAATAAAACGTGATTTTAAGACCTGTAAGGCTTATAAATAAATGGGGTCCACGCGGACCCCACCTTGAGCATATATGTACCAAAAAAGAGCTTGGCCAGAAACTTTGTTCGATTCATTCGGTTCATTTAAATGATTCGTTCTTTTTGAACGAATCGGAATCAAACTTGCCACCTCTATAGCATACGCATAAGTCTCAAATTTGAAGGTTAATATTTAATTACCAAAAAATTAATTATTGTAACTTTTAAAATTTCCTAAAGATGTATCATTTTTATCTTAATAACAACTTAACCTGAACAAGTTTTTAAAGTAAAAGTTTGTTTAGGTATAGGGGTAACTTTTTAAGCTGATTTTTAAAATGTTACTAGAATTTGTGTATCTTTTATTGATTTTAAATGAACATTGCATTTGCAAAAACAAATTGCCACCACCCCCAGACTTAAAATCTGTATACACCACTGCAACATATGCAAATTTAAAAAAAAGGAGTCCTGATCAAACACTTCGAATAATACTTTATTTTTTTTAGCAAATGCTATGCTCATGCAAAAATAAATTTTGATTACATCTTTAAAATCAGCTTAAAAAGTAATCCATTAAAACAAATGTTTTCTACGACCACTATGTAAAAGTCACATTTCGTATTGCTTATCTTTTGCTAATCTTTTTATTGGCAAGGCAAAACTCTAATGTAAAGTGACACTTTTGTGTGAAAAGTGACAGGTCTGTGTGAAAAGATTTCTACGCGTGATTTGCGTGATTTCATTAAAATTTGTATTGCATTTGTATATGTACACTGAAAAAACAAATATTTTTGTATCAAATAAATTTATTTGATTCAAAACAATCTTTGTCTCATATATAACGAAAAGAATATATTTTTTAAAATAGTAAAGTATTTTCTTAATTCACGTTGATTTACTTCAAGAATCTTTTCTTAATGTAAGAATATTAAAATTCTTTAAATAAAACTTTGATTGTTTAAAAGCAAGAATATATAATTTTTGAAATAAGGCAGCAATATTTACTTAATTCAAGAAAACGTATTTACTTTAACCAAACAATTGGTTGCTTTAAAGCAAGAATATGTTATTTTAAAAATAAATTAGTGGTATTCTTAAATAAAAAAGATACTTACTTAATTCAAGAAGAAATTATCTTAAAACAAAAACATGTGATATTAAAATAAGGCAATAATTCTCTAAAATCAAGATGTTTTCTATAACCCAATATTTTGTTTAATTAATATATACAAGATTATAATTTTATTTCATTGATTACAAAATAATATTTATTTTTAAACAATGCAAGAAGTATCGTTAAAAATAAAATGTATCTATCTTAACCCTTAACTACTCGCGCCAATTTTTGTAACATAAGTGGTCGCGCGGTGCACTAAGTGCTCCGCTCCTTAAAATGGCTATATTGCTGAATGTTTTCAATTTTAATATTACTTTTGCTTATATTCGGATGAATTAACTCTATTTTTATTAAAACACAATATTTATTTTAAAAAGAAACAAAAAGCAAATAACAAAAAATAAAACAAACAAAAAAGTTATTACTTCTACTCAGAAAAGAAGAAATCAGAATGAAATTTAGCCGTTCTATTTTTATTTGTGTATTCTTAGAAAAATGTATACCTTAAATACCATTAGGTTTTAAATTCCATATTTTGTTGATTTAGAAATATTTTACATTGCAAAAATTGAAATTTAGTTACGTTTTAGTGAAGTATTTCTAAATCAATCTCAAGTTTTCTGTCCATAACTTTGAAATTAGTAGTTTAAACTGAATATGCCGTCGACAGTGCATGGTAGACACATCAGTCATAGGTTACATGGAAAGGGCATTTAATTCCAAGAAAACGACAAAAAGTTAGAGGTTTTAATAAAAACTCAGTGCACCTACGCGACTAGTTAAGGGTTAATTTTAACCTACTTAGCAATGTTTCAAAAATTCTATCATTTTGTATTTAAAATCAATAAAATTTTAAATAATGATACGTCTATTAACTAAAAATTATTTATTTTAATAATAAAAACATCTTTATATTTAGGAATATTACTGCAAAATAAATAAAATTTAAAATACAAATACGTCTAACACTAACACAGTAATTTTAAATATCCCTTAATTTTTAAGGATTGTTGCCTAATCTTAAACAAAACTATATATTTAAATACTTCCTTATGTTAATATTTAATCACCAAAAAATTAATTATTGTAACTTTTAAAATTTCCGCAAGATGTGTCATTTTTATTTAACAACTTAACCTGAACAAGTTTTTAAAGTAAAAGTTTGTTTAGGTATAGGGGTAACTTTTTAAGCTGATTTTTGAAATGTAACTAGAATTTGTGTATCTTTTATTGATTTTAAATGAACATTGCATTTGCAAAAAAAAATGCCACCACCCCCCCAGACTCAAAATCTGTATACACCACTGCAACATATACAAATTCAAAAAAAGGAGTCCTGATCAAACACGTCGAATAATCCTTTATTTTTTGCTATGCTCATGCAAAAACAAATTTTGATTACATTTTCAAAATCAGCATAAAAAGTAATCCATTAAAACAATTGTTTTCTACGACCACTATGTAAAAGTCACATTTCGTATTGCTTATCTTTTTATAATCTTTTCATTGGCAAGGCAAAACTCGATCCATAAAAAAGACAGTTCTGAGGACTGTTCAAACTACAGGCCGGTCTCTCTATTGCCAATACTGTCAAGGATATTTGAGAGTTGTCTATTAGACAATGTCTAACCAACCAGTTAATACACTTTTTTGAATCCAATAAAATTTTTGCCAGTTTGGTTTTAGGAGGGATCGATGCACTGGTTTGGGTGTTCTTGGTCTCGTAGAGCAAATAGAGAGTGCTTTTGATAGACGGGAGTATTTTTCGGCAACGTTTTGTGATTTGAGCAAGGCTTTCGACTTTGTCTCACATGAAATATTACTCAAAAAACTGTCAGCTTATCAGTTAACTGACAGTACTCTCGACTTCATATTTGCAGGGGCGTTCACAGGTGGTCAGGTTTGGGGGAAAGGAGTCAGCATCGATGCCGGTGACAGTTGGCGTGCCGCAGGGGTCGGTGCTGGGTCCTCTCCTTTTCCTGATCTACATAAATGATCTGCCCTGCGCTGATACTGGAGTCAATTGGACAATCTTTGCAGATGACACAACAATAAGCTATAGTAACACAGATAAAACAGTTTCTGAGGAACGTTCCTGGGAGGCACAGTGGAAAGCAGAAAGTTGGTTTGCATCTAAGAAGCCCAACTAGCACCAAAGTAACCTTAACGGGGACCGAAACTTTATTCGAGACGTCGCTACGTAGTTTCTCCCAATTTGCTTACTTTATAGTTAAAAATACTATGTTCTATACTTTTGTGGTCGTAAGGACTTAATTTTTACTCTCACCCACTACTTTATAGTTTCGTGAACTAAAGGTAGTTTGAAAGGTAAGCCCAACTTCGTCATTACTAGCTAGAATACCTCAAAGTTTCTGGAACTTTGAAGTTTTAATCGGTAGTTATTTATGCTACCAGCATATTACTACAAAGTCGGCATTACATTAAAGTAATGTTCATTGTTTTGGCATCGTCGTAGATACCCAAAATATTACTTTAAAGTAATTGCATCTTGTTAATATCATTATTTGATGATGACGACGTTGTTGCGACTCCTCATTTGAAACCTCAATGTCTCATTTACTGCAAAGTTCGAATAACTGATAGAATTCACTTAAGAGTTATTATGACTATAAAGTTACATATGGTCAAAAGGAATGAACAATAAGCGAACTAGAAGATCTCTTCATTGCCAGCCTGAATGTGTTTATCAATAAAAATTTAGAAATCAAAATTTTAACTTTTATTTTATTTATTACCAAGAATTAGGCAAGTACATAATATGTATATGACTATTTTTATTAAATATACTAACTCTTCTTCTTCATCGGTATCCAGGCATTTTGATAATTTTTTTTCTATTATGAGCGCCTCTTTAAAACTTTCTACTCCAGTACATTTGACAACGCAAGGATATTCAGCCCAATATTCTTCGGGTACTGAAGCCGCATTTAATCGCAGTTCTTCCCTTGTTGAATAAGTCATATGTTCAGGCTAGAGGTGGGAAGTTTAGTTCACTTTCCTGATTTCGATCTTTCGATCTCGTTCATTAAAGTGAATAGTACAAAAGACTAGTTCGTTTAGTTCACTGATTTATAATCGGATTTGTCGGATTTACGTAGTTTCGTTCGCGAACTACACTTCTCTAGTAGTTCAAGTGAACTATATTGAGATTGATTGATTGATTTGCACCAAAGAAGTGTTCTTGGAATTGCACTTGCTGCTGGTCAAAATGGTACGCTGTTGCCAAGACCATTAAGTGGTTGATTTGGTTGCCTATTTTAGGGAGAATTACGAATTTGCGTGAAAAAAAATCCATTAGTAAATACGGATATAATGAAATATATCTACGGATTTTTAGTTTAGTTCGAATTGATTCGCTCTTTTTAGTTTTGGTGATTGAATCTTTTAGTTCAGTTACGAAATTCGATCTTTAGAACTAGTTCGTTCGCGAACTACACACCTCTAGTTCAGGCCACGAAAGTATACCCTTATTTTCCCACCGATACGGCATGCCGTGTGCACAACGGTAAAATACCTATATTCCCTGCTTCTCCTTTGTTGATACAATTTTAAAATAATTGCCCAACTAAAATATAATTATTAAACTATTTGGACAACAATATTGTGTAACACACTTACCTTTTGCATTGTTAATATTTTATTTATTAGTCACAAAAACACTGTTTTTTTACACGCTCTAACGTAGCAACCGGGTAGAAAAGTTAGGTTAGGTTAAGCTATTTTGCGAAGTGACGGGCAAATCTTCTAAGTAGCAGCGGTAACTATGATGTGGCGAAAGAGGTCACGGCGACTTTGCTGTTACTCTAGCGTAATGCAATGGGTCCATTGGGAACTTTGTAAACAAAATTACTTTTTAGTGCCACTTTATTCGTAGCCGCCTAAGACTTTGAAGTATAAATGTATTAAAAGTAATATTTCATAGTTAATCCTACTATAAAGTTGTTTATCGTAAAATCGGCCATTTGCATTCGTATTTTAACAAAGCCATTTTTGTTGGATATTAATTAATAATGGCAAAACAAATAGTTTCACTTATACTGGCATAGAAAATATGAAATATTGTCACAAACATTAAGTATAAAGTACCAAAATGAAAAAAATATGCTTTTTTTTAAATTTGGTCATCACTTATAAAAACATAATTTATTTTTAAGCTAACAGAGTTAATAAAAAAATTCACCGTCGAATTTCCCGTGCTGGATTTAAAAGTATAATTGTTATATTTGACAGTAAACTTGCATTCGTTTGTGTTTTACCCCTTGGACCATCGCGAATTTAGCAAGTTTGAATTTGTAATAATGCTTGATAAAGTTATATGCGCCAACATTTTGATTTCAATGAAGGACAGCATGAACTTTGTAGAAAGAAACGTAATGCGTTTTATATTTTGCTAGAAAGAAATAACAATAGATGATACAGTTTTAAAAGGGTAGGGGAAGGTATTTATGCATAAGGTAACTATAGTTACCTTAAAGTTGCAGGAACTTGTTTGCCACGTTGCCCCTACCAACCTACTACGTAATGGAAACGTAGCCGCCGCGGTTTAAGGAACGTCGCGGAAACGTGACCTTAACCAGTAAATCATTCCCCATTTAGGGTCCGCTTACTAAACCGGAACGTGCCCACTACGTGCCTGTAGATGGTAATCATACCTTTTGAAGTAGCTTTTGTAGTTGAGTTTACGTGGCAACCACTTTGTGTGCTAGTTGGGAGCTCTTTCTTAATGCGACTAAGATATCCAAAGTAGTGTTCTCTATGAGGCAACTGTCTGAGAGTTCTGTGAAATTTCTGGGAGTGTATCTTAACCCTAAACTGCAGTGGAATAAACATATAGAACATCTGAACAAAAAAATTAACACAAATATTTTTGTGAAATATGACCAATTGTGTTACTCTTAATGTATTGCTGGAGGCATACTACGCCCTTATACATGCAAATGCATCCTATGCCATAATTGCATGGGGTCATGCTACAGATAGCAGTTCAGTTTTTGGGCTGCAAAGGAAAGCTGTCCGAATTCTGGCAGGTTTGTCTTTTAGACAAGATTGTAGGGATGCCCTTATTAAACTTAAATAAAAATACTGACAGTACCTTGTATTTACATACTTGAGCTTCTAAATTTTATGAAAAAAAAATAGTGGCCGGTATGAACGACATGAAAATGTGCATGCATATTACACACGGGGAAACCAGGACCTAGTTCCAGGATATTGTCACTTGAAGAGGTGTCAAAGTGGTTCGAGATTCTTAGGAATAAAAGTTTTTAACAAACTACCACATCTAGTACGTGAGCTGCCACTTCAAAAATTAAAAAAAAAAGTTAAGCAATATTTGCTACACAGCAAACGGAAAATTATAGAGGTGTATAGGATGACGCCACGTTTGAATATCGATTTCTAAATCTCCCTACGGTATAGAGTTGTATTCGTCAGTCGAGCGTTTCAATACTCTCCACAGTATAGAGGTCGTAATTTCACTTTTGAACTAGTATTAATATAAAAATTATTTTATGCTTAAAAAAACTATATACGACATGATTGTGATTTTTTTCATTTTATTAATTAATTAAGCTGTGTTGAATATTTTTCCTAAAGGAATAATTGCCAATGGGCCATTAATTCATTTGTTCGTAGATGCTACAATAACCTGCACTGGTGTGTACTTTTTCATCAACCAGATTTAAATATTACAAAATTAACATATACCAGTGGAGATAGTGCAGGGTCTACCAACAGACCTAATTACTAAATTATTAAAGTTTAATAGCATATCGATCATTTTTCAACATAACCTCTTAAATTTTTAATACAAATATACTTTATATAATACATAAATATACTTAACATCATATCCTCTGTGCTTTACATACCTGAGTTGTTACGGTAAATAAAAATCAGACAAAGGAACCAAAGAAAGGAACTATTTTCAACAAAATCATATGGAGAAATGAGAAAATTCATCCATCAAAAGATCAAAACTTCTTGCAATATTACACCCTCTTTTTATACTCTCAGAAATATTGACTAGAACAGTATTAGAGAGACTCCAGTTTCTATAACTTGGTAGAGTAAAGAGAAGTCGAAACCGTTGCGATATTGCATTGCGCTGTTTTTGTATAATTCTCGGGGACATTAACGAAAATCATTGCCAGTAAAATTCGAAAAGCTTGAGTTTCTATGTCTCTGAGGAGAATAGGAATCCGAAGTTGCTGCACCATTGGACTGAACCCTTTTTTAATAATTTCTAGAGACATATATGACTGCACCATTCGACAGGGTCGAGTTTCTATTCCTCTGTTGAATATAGAAAATCAAAATAATGTATCTTGTAAGACACCATTGAGTTTGACTTTAAATATAGTCGTGCATAGGTATAGAGCCGAAAAATATAAAAACAAAGCACGATTCAATACAGTTATGATAAAACTTCAAACGCGAGTCATCCTATACACTTCTATAATTTTTCGTTTGCTGTGTACTCAATGCCTTTTACTTAGTAGACGAATTTTTAAATAAATCATATGAAATGTAAATAGGTACCTAATATTGTATTGTATGGGTAATATTGTATTGTATTTTTAAATAGATTTATGAAATTTCAGACTTCTTTTAATATGTCTTAATTTTTGAAATATGCTTTTTACTCAGTGGACAAATTTTTAAATAAAACATGAAATATAAATAGGTTATTTTGATATTTTAAACTACTTTTAATAATTTGTTTTAAATTTTATTGTTTAGGTTAGGTAACTATTTGTTTTTGCTTTTGTAATTATTGACTTGTGTAAATACTTATGTATATTAACACGAAATAAAGATCTATCTATCTAAAGTGACACTTATGTGTGAAAAGTGACAGGTCTGTGTGAAAAGAAATTGACAGCACCGTTTGACAATTAGACGTCGATTTCTTCGCATGATTTGCGCGATTTCATTAAAATTTGTATTGCATTTGTATATGTGTATGTCTAAATACCATTTAGATCACAATTAATTTTGTATAATAAATTTTAATTTTTAGTGCCTTTATTTAAATTGAGAAGGTATGTTAATTGATTTTAAGTGCATTATGAATAAGATGAAAGTAATTTTAACAGATGTCAAACACGTTTTTAGGATATTTTGTTTTGTATTAGAAAATAATAAAAATTAAAAGGGTAGTAGAAAAACAATGTGTTTTACTTGTGAAAAAGCTTTCTTCAAGCTCGTGTTAATGCATGAAAACAACACTTAAAAAACAAATAACTATTTATTTCAATAACTTTTAAGGAGTTATTTAAGAAACTAAGAAAAAAATGACGCATCTTGCCGAAAATTTAAAAATTACAATAATTATAATTTCTCGGTTATTTATTATCGTAGAACCTTCTAGTTGAGATTTGTGATTATTTTAGCCTAAAAATTATTTACACAAAATTTAAGAAAAAATCTATGTTGGTGTGTTGAACTGCACTGTTTTATCCGACGTGGGTATACTTTGTTACTGTGCGCGTTAGTTGATTAAATCGGGGGATCTGTAAGCGGCAAGCTGCGAACGTTTGGCTACTGCCGTATAGATGTCTGTTTCCGCCTGGCACCTGGCAAATTTGTAAAAGCCCGAGGGACTCCCGTCTCCATGGTAACGTGGCGAGGGTTTCGGCGCGCCGAATCATGTGAAATACGAGTTGAGGATTCCAATGCCGAGGAAAGGATTCATATTTAGTGAAAGCAAAGCCGCCTCACGTGACGCGCTACTTGCTGATGCCGACAACCAGTCTGGCGAGTGCCCCGAGTTGCCGCAGGCTACTTCCTCCGTGTCATCAATTGTCAGCTGATTCGTACAATCAGTTGAAAGTTACCTCTGACGTGCGAACGCCGATACTAAAATTCCTCGTGTCCGGTTGTAAAATAATGTGAAAATGAGCGTAACAGACGGCATGGTTGATGGGGTGAATTCACCCGGCTATTACGGCCGATCTGGCATCCTTGAAACGCATGTTCGCGGTCAATGGTATCGCGTGTTCGTTACACTTGAAGACGATTACCTCAGTATTACGCTGGATGAATCGTATGAAAACACAACAACGCTGAACGGCACACTGAACAATAACATTGAAACGCCGAGCGGACTTAGTGATTCTCCTGATGTACCGGATTCCGTGGCTAACCAAAAACGTTTGGTACGCGTTTGCAAGTCCGAGAACAACGGTCTTGGCATCTCCATTAAAGGGGGAAAAGAAAACAAAATGCCAATTTTAATAAGTAAAATATTTAAAGGCATGGCTGCTGACCAGACTGAACAACTATATGTTGGAGACGCAATTTTATCTGTCAACGGAGATGATCTACGAGAAGCCACACATGATGAAGCTGTTAAAGCTCTAAAGCGAGCGGGAAAAGTTGTGGAACTCGAAGGTAGGGTTCTATTCGCATATCTCCGGAAAATGATATATTATCCTGCTATCCGGTTTAAAACATTTTAAGCAAACACGGACACTAAATTTTTTTCAAATAAAATAATCAAAACAACTCTTTTGATGAACATAATGGAAAATATTAAACTTTTAAGGGCCAGAATGAAGGACCACCAATGACCACAAAAATGAAAATAAATTTATTTTCATTTTCTTTACACCTGCTAATGACCCTTTGAAGTAGAAGCAGTAATACAATAATAAATAAATTTAATTTATACTGAATTAATATTCAGTTGTGTTATTAAGTTGTTCCTAATATTTATTTAATATTGTTTAAAAAATGTAAATATTTATTATTTAAAATGCTATGTTAAACTTATTTATTTATGTAAGCCCAACTTTGAGTGCCACAAATACCTACTAAGGTTGTTAATTGTTTCGACCTTTACTTGATTCAACTCCATATTATTAATATAAGAAAAAAAAACAACAGTGTTTTAAAGTTTCACTATTTTATTTATGTATTTTAAGAAAATAACAATTGTTTCGCTATAGGGTAGCTTCTTCAGAACTTATTCTGAAGAAGCTATAGCACGGTATACCGTGTAGCGAAACAGTTGTTAATAAAAAAACATAAATTAAATAGTGAAACTTTGAAAAAGTTTTTATTCATATTTAAATTAAACTAAGGTACCTATATCTTAACAAATGTTTTTATACGTTAATCAATAATTTCATTGATTACTCGAAAACTTCTAGTAGACGTTATAAGTAGTAAAGTATTGTTATCTACAAATTTGGTAGTTATTTAGATTTTTTTTAGTTTGGTATTTGATGGTACTAAGTATGGTAGAGAACTAGTATTACATTAATAGTTGCTTTTTAAAAGTTTAATTCTTAATAAAATTAGTAAAACAAAAATTAAAAGAATACTGGATCCATGGATGGTTTTAGTTAGAATTAAATAGGTAATATTTTATTAGTATTACATTTGCCCTCAAGTGCTCAGCATGTTTTTATGAATCTTATTAACACCAAATTTAGCAAAAAACAACCGAAAGGCCTCTGGTGTGTAAAATTCAGGTGAAAGAACTTATTCCGTGATGTTGGCTCATGTGACCTAACCTTATGTATATATTTACAAAATAATTTGGTCCTTAAAATAATATTTTGAAGACACGGAATAAAAATCCCTATCTAAGATAGCGAGATGGAAAGGCGTAGTTAATCTAAATCTTCGAATAAATTAATAAAAAAAGCTTTGGAAATAAAAGGACATAAAATAACCTAGCTCTTGGTCACAACTAAAAATAACATTTTCAGAAGAGTTTTTGAAAGCTCGATAGTGACAAATATTACTTATTAGACTATCTATTTTGTTATTTAAAAAAATAGTTATTTTTACAAAATGTTTATATTATAATTGTGTTTAAATAACCATTTACAATTATATGACCTTGATGAATAAATTAACATTAATGATGTACATAAATAAACATTCCATAAAAAAGTAAAAATAGATAATGATAAATTAACCTCTGCAGTTATAGAAAAAAAGAAGAAATAAATAAATAAAAGAAAATTAAAGTTAAATCTCAAACATTATACGAATATATATTTTTGGTACGAAATAAATAAATGACGCTTAAAAAATCCAACTAACAAAAATAATATACCTATCAAACCGAAATATAACAACACCCTTTCTTTTTGTATTACCGTGAGACAACGATGTTATGGCATCATAAATTATTAATGTAACAAGTAGACAATTATTTCAGATGCACACTCGTAAATACAATTTATATACAAAATGTCTTATTTGTGTATCATATTTTTTTGCAAAGCTGTATAAAATATTAATTTAATTTTACTTGAAATAAAGAAGTAAATTCAGAAGTACCTACTTGTAATAAATTTTATGACAATAATAATAATCATTATAATTATCCTCCCAAAGTGAATTAACTGATCTAGTATCTAGTTGATCTAGTTGGTCTAGTTGATCTAGTATCTAGTTGACAGCATAGTTATTCGCGTGCGTATTTTAATTCTTAATTGTCATGAGAATTAAGAATTAAAATAGTATTTGCACTTGTTAATTAGTACCTATTAATTAAATTATAAATAATATTTTAAATAAAAATTAATTAGAAAGTTGATATAAATTCGTACTATTTTTTAAATTAAATTTTTAAAACTTGCCATGAATTACTAATTACAATTCCAAGATTATTTATTAATTATAAGCTAATAATGATTATAAGTATAATACGTATCCAATACAATAAGAAAACCATCTAGATAAAGGTTTGGTCGACCGGTCATACTTGTTGGAGCATACTAAATAATTAAGTTATTTGCTTTACTAGTTTTAAAGCCTAACACCATAATTTTATTATCAAGACGTACTGATCACTTTAAATAATAGTGTTTTTATGGCAAGTCTTTGTACCGATTAATTAAGAATAATAATTTATATTTTAAATGAAACGCGCATTTGACCAAGTCATACCTAATAAAAAATCTTTTAAAATGGGAAATCACAATGACATATCATTTCAAAAATATAGTTCTGTGGTAATGTAATATACAAGTTTACCTACATTCTATAGAATGTAGGTAAATTTTTTATGATCACAAATATTCCAGCTTTAAAAAAACATAAATAATATATCTATTGGGTACTCCAAAAAGGCCTCGACAATTTTGCGTATGATTTAAACATTCTTGTTTTAAATAAAATTCATTTAACAAAATTTTCTTAATTTTGATTGATTATCTTTTACCATAATATGGGGCTATAGTATATCCGCTATACGGTGGATGCGTTAAAACTTCCCAGTCAAGCTTTTTCAAAATTCGGTTCATTAAATTTTCAGCATTAATATTACAAATATTTCAAAAACTTCTCGTCTGGCAATAGCCACGAGAGCCTGTAGGGCTTGAGGGGCTATTCTCTAATGAGAACGATATAAGATTTATAGAATTTTGTTACGTTTTGACAGATGTCATATTTTTTTTTTTTAAATAATGTACAGTATACTGTATACTAACCTATAGGTTATTCAAATTGTAATAATGTTTTGATTGAATAAATCATACACACACGACTATATACTTTAGACTTTAGACTTTTTAAAAAAGACTTTATAAAAAATAATAAGTTTTAGTTGGTTATTTTTAACTTTTAGCGAATGTCTACATTTGGAGAAATTTTGATAAATTTTAATTTCACTCAAAAAGTATTAACATTTTCCTAATTAATATATTTACAAAGGATACCTAAAATAGTGTGTAGAATCTAAAAATGCAAAAAAATACAGGGTGTTCCATTGAAAATAAGAAATTTGGTATCGTCCCACGGAAAACCGAACACCCTGTATAAATAAAAATATAATATTTTAAAAATATTTTTTACTACGTGAATATTTCTCCCTTACAAATTTTTCCAGTAGTTTCTGAGATAAGTATATGGGTCACCTTACGTGGACCACCCTGAACATATATGTATATTAGGGTGTCCAACATTTAAATTAAAGTAAAATTTCCTGTATTCTGTTTTATGTATAATTTATTAGAGATTTTTTCTTAGATCATTAAAATGAAAAGTAGGTAGGGTTAAAGGACATGGGAATTTTTTCTAAAATTGTTTTTATTCACTTAAATAAAAAAAATCAACTTGGGAAATAATTTATACATTTTATACTGTTTTATGTATAATTTATTTGCGAGCTATGATTTTTATCATTTAAATGAATAGTAATCGGATTTTTTTCTAAAATAGTTTTTATTCTGTAAACAATTAATTTATATGATACATATAGGTATTCTTAAGTGAAAAAAAACAACTTGGGAAATTATTTATACATTTTATACAAATATATATTTCTGACATGTATTGCAATTATAATTATTAAAATTAAAAAGACATAAAACAGCTCGTAAAACAGGCATTATTTTTTTTAAATATATAAATTATGAAAAACTTTGTTTCAGTATTACCTAGTACAGTACAGTACAGTAGCAGTTATACGTTTAGTAAAACTTTTTATTTAAAAAAATTCCACCAGGATATATAATATGTATTCTGGTGGAATTTATATTATGGTTCGTAATTTTTAAATTCTTGTAATATTTTTATAAAGTTATTATTATGAATGGTTTGGAATGGTTTTTAAAACATTACAATATTTGCTTGTATTTTTTAAGCATTTTGTTACATTTCCATATAAGATTACTGTGAATCTTAAACTAAAAAATTAAAAATTTACATATTTTCTTAAAAAATACCTGTGCCAAAATAATTGGATTTTTAGTTTTACAAAATAACTTATATTTTTATAATTATGTTAATGAGAATTGAGTTTTTAGTATACTATACAGCAATTTAAATTTAAATATAAACACATTTTTGTATAGGTATAGAACAACACATTTATAGTATAATATATTATAACCTACACCTTTTCCAATTGTATAATACAATTTGTATTACCGAAAGCTTTAAAAGGTTAAATGTATTTTAGAAAAAATTAAATGTATTTCAGAATAGTAAAATATTCTTCAGAAAGTAAATTCCGAGTGTAATTCATAATTCGTTGACTGTATTTCAGTAAGCGTCAAATGAAATTCAGAAGCCATTAAATGTATTTCAGAAAGCGCTTTCTGAAATGCATTTGACTATTTTGAAATACATTTATTACAGCTTCGCCATCTGGAAAGCGGAAATATCGTAGTTTAGCGGATTACTTTTAATAAGGAACTTAGCTCTCTGGTGGTTTTTCTGTGGCATTAAATAACTTAACACCACTAAACGACTAGTTTATTAGTTGTATACATCCTATTGGAGTAGATAATAGTATATTATCTACATTATCTATATTATTATCTATAATGAAGTTTGCCTGAGGAGATAATAATAATGCGCATTATCTCGAGTGTAATATTATGCTTTTTCTACTCCAATTAAGTTATTTTTATTAACAATATAATTTATTGTAACCTCACTTTCTCCCGATTTTAAAGATAATTATAGTCGCCCCTCGTATATAAAAAAATCGGACATCTGCTAGAAAGTTCCACCTCACTTTTTTACAATTTAAAACCCGATTTGTTCAAATCACAGTAAATATTGATATCGGCCGGTATAGGCATCATTAAGCCTAACAACTTAAATAATAAGTTAATTCTTTGTTAGGTAGGCGGTTATAATGGTTACCATTATAAACGTTTTGATTATTAATAAATAAATTTACAGATGTATATTATATATATATATATATACATTGTATAAGCACAAATGCATTAAAAATAGCATTTACTTTTCTGCAGTTGCCTGTATTATTGTGCAAGTAGGTATTAGTATGCCTGGTACTTAAAATAATTATGAACTGCAATTCCGCCTGATGCTAATATCTAGCATGGCAATTAAAATTAATTTAAGCAAATGCAACAGAAAAAAGAAAAATATGCAATAAAGGTAAAATATAGCATATCCTTTTTAGAAATAAAAAACTTATAACGCAACATGGTGTTGTAGGTTTATTACAGTCTGCCTGCGCGCAGCTGCGCTTAGTATTTTGTGTGGGATATGTAAATACATAAGTATGATGTCAGTGTCTATGATGTGCGAGAAATAAACATTGGTCATCCGTTTAATTAATTAATGAATTATTTTACTAATATTAAAATAGTTATTTTGTAAACATAAAATTTATATGAAATTTTATTTTAATATTTTGTAAAATACGTACCTACATATGTATGTGTCGTTAATAATTATAGAATAGAATAGTTTATTATCATCAAAAAAAATGTTACATGACTAGTCAAAAATTTCAAGTTACAATAAAATAAAAACACAATAGGTACAATAAATAATTAATAAGTAAACACAGTGTACCTATATACAAAATAAAATCAATGAATACAATTAATACAAAAAACATTATAAACATTAAAATAGATGGAGGTAGTATCATTTTTTTAAATTGACTCTCAATATTTAATTTGTAGAATTTAAATGATTCCATCACACGAAATATTGGTTAAGTCAGGAAGAAATTTTACGTATTTCCAGGGACAACATTGTCAAAAACTTTTTAAAAGTTTCTTTCTTATAAAATACCTATATTTTGATGCTCTTTTTCAAGTCTATAATAAAAATTTGAATCATCTAAATTATAATCAAAACACACAACCAGAAATTATATGTTTTTTAGGGATAAGAAAAAAATAAATTGTGTCACGGTGAATCAAACTAGTTAATATATATTTTAGCTTCTTAATTCGAATCCGAGGTCAAGATTTAGAAGTTTGCTCTCACTTTCTCCAATCCTCAAAAATGTTGCGTTCAAAATGTATCCAATATTTTGACTTTAGATTAAAGCGCTATTGATACACTAGAAGTATCCAAAATTTCTTCTAAATTCATTTAAGTTTGGGAATACATTAGCATATTACACCTGTGAAACCGGAAGTGGCATTTTGTTTAAAATATTTTAGAAAAATAGGCTTAATTGAAAAATAAACGCTTTTAAAATTTCAAATCGATATCTTTTGCCGTTCCTCAGAAACTTATAATGGACTACGAACGTAAAACACCCGGATTTCGTAAATGTGCAACACCCTGTAAAAATTTAAATAATTTTTTCTAAAAAATATACAGTCTAAAAAATATACAGTCTATCGAAGCTAGTAGTATATTATGTGCCAAATACTAGTAGTATATTATGTGCCGAATACCGTGGATAACATTTTATTGAATCGCACTTAAAAAAAATAAATGACGATCTAAAAAAATGCCGAAACATGGGTATCATTTTTTTAAGTCTAAGTCTATTTTCAAAATCTATGTGAATTTTTCATGGCAAATTTTGTCGTACTGTGTTATTTAAAAACAGCTAATTACCTTTAAAAATTAAATAGTTTTTTCTACACCCACCTTTAAAACCCCCATTATAGTACATGTTTCCATGACACTTAGTGACCTTTTAAATACACATTGAAAAGTTGTGACTCTATGGCGTTTTAGTCACGGGCTGAAGTTATTATTAATTTAGTTGACAGTTGTCAAATGTCATACAATCGTTAAAATAAAGTGACTTTCTTGTAAAATAATACTAAATGTGAAAATTATTTTATTATCTCAATACAAAAGTATTAAATGGTTTCTCAACGCCAATATTTGAAAAGTTTATATGAACATTGTACTGACCTTTTAATTTCTCTGGCAGTAAACTATAACTTAAATTCGGGCTCGGACCCCACTGTAAAGTGCTCATAAAACATTTTCTTCACTTTCACTGTAAAAAACTGTACATTTTCAAGGAATACATTTCGATTTATTACCTTTATAATCTGTGTTTATAAAACAGAAAAATTTTACATTTGACGGTGGCACAGATTTCCCTATTGTTTTATAGATGGCGCTCTATACAAATATTTGATTTAAATCATTTTAAGATAATAAGTATTTGAAGTAAAAAAAGTATAGTATGCACGTGCAGGTACCTCATTTATAAACTTTTCTATATAATCATTAATTTAAGCACTTGCTCACAAGCTCGCCTAAATTAAATTCGTGTATAAAAAGGCGTTTATCAAACTTGATACATTATATATATATTATAATATTAAAATGCTATATTATGAATCAAGTTTGATCAACGCCATTTTAGGCACGAATTTAATGTAGGCACGAGTGAGATTGTGAGCGAGTGCTTAATTAAAAGAGAAAAGTTTATACTTTTTCTACGACAAATACTTATTATTATCTAAAAATGTTTTAAATTAAAAATTTGTATAGAGCGACATCTATTAAACAATAGAATCTGTATTACAGGCACGCCCGTGAAAATGTCAAATTTTTATGTGTAAATCGAAATGTATACCTTAAAAAATGGACTGTTTAATCCGATATAGAAGCAGTTTTCGGCACTCCACGGTGGAGTCTCGATCCGAAATTAAGTTAAATCTAGTTTACTGCCGGCGAAATTGAAAGGTCAGTACAATGTTCTTTTTAAATATTGGTGTTGAGAAACTATTTAATATTTTTGTATTAAGATAGTAAAGTAATGTTTACATTTAGGATTATTAGGACAATGTGATGCAGACATAGGTAATGGGTGATTACTCCAAGGTGAAGAAGACTTGGCTTATGGCAGGATATTTTTTTATAAGAAGATCTAACAGATTTGAAAGGCATGGAAAGAGGGAGTAGTATAATTGGTTTAAAATCAGTGGCGGATGCAGGGGGTGTTTATGGGGTGCAGGTGTCTTAAGAAAAAACGTTCAAAACGTGTTTTTGTCTAGTTTTCATGATACTGAAAATAAATTATATGAATTATATATACATATATATATATATATACAGGGTGGCCGATTTATCTGAAGACATTGAAATATTTCGAAAACTACGCATCGGATCAAAAAAAGTTTTGAATAAAATTTGTTCGCCTGGAAGGGGGCCATCCAATGATACTAAAGTCGACCCCTCCCCACCACCCCCTGGGGTGGGGGTGGGGGCAACTTTAAAATTCTAAATAGGAACCCCCATTTTTTATTGCAGATTCGGATTTCCCATTAAAAAAGAAGTAACTTTTATGGAAAACCTTTTTTTTAATTCCTGATAGATGGCGCTGTAATCGCAAGAAACCCTATTTTTGGGAATATCTTGAAAAATTGCAGATTCGGATTTCCCATTAAAAAATATAATTAGTGTATACGAGAATTGTTAGGGAATTCAAAATAAATTAAATTAATTAATTCCTTTTGATATTGGTACAAATAAAAAATATTTATACCTTATTAATGCGTCCAGGTATGTACATATGTAGGTACCTATGTT
Source organism: Brassicogethes aeneus (assembly GCA_921294245.1). Taxonomy (NCBI): domain Eukaryota; kingdom Metazoa; phylum Arthropoda; class Insecta; order Coleoptera; family Nitidulidae; genus Brassicogethes; species Brassicogethes aeneus. The sequence continues at coordinate 49,858,241 of OV121132.1, read as the reverse complement.
ATAAAAACATATTTATACCTTATGCGTCTATAAAAACATATGTTCCGTTTTTATAGACGCAACATTCGCAGTTGATTTAGAAACGAACGAGTGAGAAATGAATGCTGCAACCATAGAAGAAAAAAATTAAATGATTCTAATTTTCGGAGAATGTAGGCGGAATATTGACGATGGTGTTGCCTTATATGCTGAACGTTTTCCAGATAATATTCTTTCACGCTCGTTTTTTTATAAAGTTGTTCAATCCTTTAAATCCGACGGTAGTGTACAACTTAAAAAAAGAAAACGAAGAAATACTGTCACAGGAGAAGCTAATGAAATTAATGTGATAGCAGATGTTCAACATAACCCTCATGTAAGCACTCGGGAAATACATCGGGATCTCGGGATTTCCAGAGATAGTATTCGGAGAATATTGAATCGTCACAAGTATCACCCATACCAGGTTTCACTGCATCAGGAACTTCATGGCAATGATTTTCATCGGCGAGTAGAATTTTGTGAATGGGCAGTTCAGCAAATACAAAGAAATCCCAATTTCTTCGCTAATGTACTATTTTCAGATGAGTCCACATTCACAAACCATGGTTCCGTTAATCGGCATAACATGCACTATTGGAGTGTGGACAATCCCCACTGGTTACGACAAGTTGAACATCAACGCCCCTGGTCGGTTAACGTTTGGTGTGGAATTTTAGGTAACAAACTTTAGGTTCTTTTTTCATTGATGGAACCTTAAATGGAATCAAATATCAAAATTTCCTGGAACATGAACTACCACCTCTACTTGAGGATGTTGCCCTGATCATTCGACAAATTATGTGGTTTCAGCATGACGGTTGCCCAGCCCATTACTCAGCAACAGCACGGGAAGTATTAAACCGTGATTTCAATGGCCGATGGATCGGCAGAGGTGGCCCGGTTAATTGGCCTGCTAGGTCACCTGATTTGACATCGCCGGATTTTTTTCTGTGGGGTTATCTAAAAGATAAGGTTTTTCAACAAGCACCAACAACTCGGGAATACATGATACAGCGCATAAGAAACGCTAATGCTGAAATTCCCGCAGAAATGCTCCTCTCCTGTGTACAATCATTTGAAAAAAGAATAAATAAGTGTCTAGAAGTTCAGGGTCACAATTTCGAACATTTAATCTAATTTATTAAACAGTGAGAGGCAGGGGGACTCTCTTAAAACTAGCACCCCGATGGGAACAAAAAACTACTGCGTCCTGGTCCTTGTTCTTGGGTAACGGTAAAAATAGATGTTAACTTATTGATATACGAATAAAATCCAAAAATTAAACAAGTTTTTCTTTTTTTCGATCCTATGTGTAATTTTTTAAGATATTCCCAAAAATCGGGTTTCTTGCGATTACAGCGCCATCTATCAGGAATTAAAAAAAGTTTTTTCATAAAAGTTACTTATTTTTTAATGGAAAATCTGAATCTGCAATAAAAAATGGGGGTTCCTATTTAGAATTTTAAAGTTGCCCCACCCCCACCCCAGGGGGTGGTGGTGAGGGGTCGATTTTGGTATCATTGGATGGCCCCCTTCCAGGCGAACAAATTTTATTCAAAACTTTTTTTGATCCGATGCGTAGTTTTCGAAATATTTCAATGTCTTCAGATAAATCGGCCACCCTGTATATATCAATTCAATTTTTTTTTATTTATTCATTTAGTTATTACTTTTTTATGTTTTAATTTTTGTTCATTTTCCACATGTAATTATCTTTGGATAAATTTCAATACACAAGAACCTTCAGTTAGGTATTTTAAATTTAGAACAAAATATAGTCCAAATATTAACTGAAAAGCTTCAAAAAAACTTGCACATTGAAGCAATCTTTTTTTCAATATAAATATCAAGTTATTTAGCTGCAACAGAAAAATATGTAAAGAAGTTTTAAACTATGCCTATACTGTTACAGTATATTTACATTTTTTTATAAAACTTCTTTACATATTTTTCTGTTGCAGCTAAAGAACTTGATATTTATATTGAAAAAAAGATTGCTTTAATGTGCAAGTTTTTTTGAAGCTTTTCAGTTAATATTTGGACTATATTTTGGGCACACCCATATCTCAGTTATTAGACATGGGACCCACATCAAATGGGGCGCAAGCAGAAATTAAATTAAAGTTTGCAAAAAAAAGTTAGTTTTTAAGTGTGCCCCACCAGCCTCCTGCCCCACCAAATTAAGATAATTTAAATTAAAGTGGTACAATATTTAATTACTGAAGTTTATCGACAAATTTCAAATTTTATTAAAAAAATTCAAGTATTACAGATTTTATACCACTTCTAATTTTTTTAAAATTTAGTAAAAGAAATCATAAAAATTTAAAATAAATTAAAAAAAAATAAAATTTGAAATTTGTTGATAAACTTCAGTGAATTAAATATTGTACCACTTTAATTTGAATTATCTTAATTTGGAGGAGCAGGAGGCTGGGGGGGCACACTTAAAAACTAACTTTTTTCGCCAACTTCAATTCAAATTCTGCTTGCGCAGAACTTGTCTATATAATGTCATTATAAACTCATATAAATTTGATGTGGGTCCCATGTCTAATAACTGAGATATGGGTGTGCCCAAAACCCACCAGCCACCACATAATACACTTACCTATCTTTACAACAGTCTCACCATATTCTGCGTATGGAATCTAAAATAAAATATTTATTTAGATAGGTGAGCACCTTTATAAACAATACTATATACTATACATATACTATGATAATTTTTTTTATATTTAATTTAAAAATTATACTTACCTACCTTTATTTAAAAAAATATCGCTAAAAAGCATTTAACGCTTTGAGAATCTGCAACATCACTGCAATATGATTGTTTAATGTGTACATATATTTTTTTATAAGTTAATATTTTAAATGATTCTTATATCGAATAATTGCTTTATATGTTAATTGACAAATATATTACATTTGTAAATCATACTTACCACAATAAAAAGGAACAAAACGGCACACGCTTTAACAAGGGACACGTTCTAACCAAAAAGACATTGATTCGATGCATGCAAAGTTGTTGGGAGCGTCACGAGATATACATATATATATATTTGATTGGTCGAACTTTACAATTAGTTTGTAAAATTACAAAAATATTGTATGTTTCTGTCACGTGAGTATTTTGCTTTATTTTATTGGTTATTTTTTTACAATCAAATAGTAAAAATGTTAAGTTTTTGTAAAAATGACAGAAATTCCTTGTAATTTTATTTTTACATGCATTTCATGATAAAAATACCTTAAAAAACCAGATAATTTTACAATAAAATTACATCAATTTTTTTCAGTGCATAAGGGATTTTCGATTAGGCGAAGAATATACTGCAACTGTTCTTCTTTTTTAATTAGTGACTGGTGGTATTTTTAAAATAAGATCCCTCGTTCGGCAGTATCACGAAATTCTAATAAAACCGGATCCTATCGCCAATTCAAAGATGGTACTTTCAGGAATTATTTACTTTTGAATTTTTTTTTCAATTAGGTATATGGACCATAAAGAAGAAGATGATTATTTCAGTAATAAAATTGTCTATTGTGAAATCATTTTCCTTAGTTTAATCAAAGCGACACGTTGCGACGTGGACAATCAGACAATTTTGGACATAAGTTTTTTTACCATTAGTGCTCTTAAAGAAACCAAACATTCTTGGATAACTTTTTAGGATAACTAAAGCTGAATATAATTATAGCTCTAATTCCGAGTGGAGCTTTATTTCAATATTTCACATAAAGCAAGCTCAAAAATAGAGCCAAATATTCTAAATTATTTTTTCTCTAGTTGTTAAAGGTGACAATTAAAGAAGATAATTTTGCAAAACTCCTTATTGTTAGTTTGCTTTTGTATATTTGGGAAAAGGATTTTTAGGTAGCAAAACCAAATATTGAATGAATATAAACACACATGCATATATTCTTCTTGAAGTAATATTAAAAAATATATATAAACTAGAATAAAATGTATATTCTTATATGCACGAGCCTATTTTGGGGGATAATTACCCCCATTACCCCCCTTATCGACGGCTTTGGTTTCTTAAGTGCTCGTTATATCCAAAATTATAATTATAATAAGATAAAAGATAATTAATTTTTCTACACAAAAGTAGTTAAGTATAAAACTTATTCTCATGCATTTTCGTGCAAAAATATTTATAATTTAAAAATTTATAAAACATCCACTTTGTCGTTAATAGTTTATCGTTTATATCGTTTATTTATAAATAATTTAAATGGTTTTTTATAAAATCACTAAAAAATGAATGACGTTGAAAAATACGATATTGTTTGCAATTAAACTGGTATGTCTGGCGTGACGGTTTATCTGCTTTTTTAATTTTGTTGCGACATTTAATGACACTACAAAAAAACAATTCGACCATGATAATTAAAGCCTAGTAAGTTACTAGTAGTAACGAACTAATATCTGCAGGCTTTCAAAAATATTTAACCGAAATACGAATTACTATAATTTCTTGGTATTACAGTTTATTTTTGTTAACGCGAAAAAAATACATTATCGTTTTCATTGACATTGGACATATAATTGCGATTTTTTTACTTGTAAGCAAATCGCCTCTTGGCAAAAATAGTGAAACAACTCTCTAAGTGTGATATTCTCCAATTGAGAGCACTAAAAAGTCCATAGCGTTTACTAACTTTACAGCTATGCTAGCTAATTTGCGAAAATTTGTACCTTGATACTTTAGTTTTTTGAGTTGTCCCACTATTGTTGAGCACTATCCAAATTTTTTTATTTTAATTAATCAGGCAAACAAACGAAATGATGTAATATTTTGGATTATTGGATTTTTGGCCTCCAAGATGTCCAAACACAATAATACGAGGAATTACTATAGTACATATAAGTATTAAAATTGAATCAAGTAGAAAACGTAGCCGTAGACAAAGTAGGCAAATTTTCAACAGCTTTATTTTTGGATACAAATTGCAAAAGCCCTAGATTAGTGGTCGGCAATAGTGGGACCGTGAAATGCAGAAACCTAAAAGTATATTTTAAATTTTCGAAAGGAATTTTTAGAAAGCTGTCGAAATTCTTAAAAGAAAAGTTTTTTGGCACCAAAACTCTTTAATCTTCACTGCAAATAAAAAGAGGTTTTCTTGCAAATGTATAAAACGGCATCGACAGAAGAGTTTTGAGGTAAACATATTTTGCAAAAATACGAAAATTGCTAAAAACTGGCTAATAACCTGGCAACTATGTTTGGCTCCACATATATTTACATACAGGGTGGGCCAATTGAAAAAAGGTGCAAAATATGCATTTTGACAATTTTCATGCAATAATATGCTTTTTATTTTGGCGAAAAACCGTCTTCCATAAGGGCACTAAATTTATTTTTTGTAGTAGTGGTGGTTTCTGTTGTTATCCCTTTAATTAATAATTTGGTGGGTACAAACTTTTTTGAGGTTAAAATTTGAGTTTTTTAGTAGCATGTGAATTGTATTCCTCATCTAATACCATTTCATCATCATCTTGGTCTCGAAAAGTGGCGTCTAAAAATTATTTTTAAAAAAATCTACCGACAAGTAATAAAAAGTTAAAATTATTAAGATTTTTTGATTACTAAATTAAAAGCTGACCTTATTACGTCTTAGGTGCCTGATAATTTGGGAAAATAAAAAAAAAGAAATTTATAAATATATATGTTATGGCTAATGTGCAATTGGATAGTTTATAAACTAGCTGGATAGTTTATAAACTAGCCAAACTGTCAGCTATTTTAATTGAAAACATATTTTCAACTAAATTAGCGGCTAGTTTACAAAATAACCAAGAATCTTGGCTAAATTACTTGAAATTATTAGGGAAACTAAAATAGCTAGATAGTTTGTATACTATCCAATTCAGTTTGGCTAATATGAAAACCAAAATTTCTAGTAACACAAAATAGCCAAGCTTTAGCTAGTTTGTAAACTAACCAACTAATTCTCTGGCTATTGCCCATTTTAGTTGGGTTTTTTGCTGAATGGGGCGGGGAGGGGCCAATGGGGCGGGGTCGGTTTGGTTTTCATATTAGCCAAATTGAATTGGATAGTATACAAACTATCCAGCTATTTTAGTTTCCCTAATAATTTCAAGTAGCCAAGATCCTTGATTATTTTGTAAACTAGCCGCTAATTTAGTTGAAAATACATTTTCAATTAAAATAGCTGACAGTTTGGCTAGTTTATAAACTGTCCAAGTTTGCACATTAGCCGTAACATATACAATACATACATATTATAATAAGAATTATTTGACCCAAGCTGGCCATTTGTACCATTCATTGGATCGTCAAAGCATGCGCATACCTACTGATGTACGGTACAACAGTCAGCTTGGGAAAAACATTTATATTATTTTTTTTATTTGCGAAAAATTTAATTTTAGTTTTATGTTCCTTAAGGGCCGGTTTATCATTCTCTGGTTTAGTTCCAGTTATAACTATAGTCTATAGTCTATCTATCAGTTAAATTCCATATCGATCCTTGTGAGAACAATTATTATCTGCCAGATAACTAACTGCAACTTTAACCGGACATTGATTAACCGGCCCTAAGAAAAGTGTAAATAACAGTAGAGTTATGTTTTAAATAATCACTTATCATACAAAAACTTATATGACTTAATTCATTATTTTCAGCTTTATAATACATAACAAAGGAATTTAAAGTGGCCTGACTATTTACCCAGGGAAAATTTTGTATTTCGTATTGTACAACGTAGGATAAATTTTCACTAGTAAAACCACTAGAGGTCAAAAAATTTCCGGATTAAATTTGACCTTGTGTGGTAAAATTCCACACCAAATTGTGTTTAAATAATTAAAATTTATTTTTCGATTTCCAAAGTAATTTTATTAAATTTAATGTGCTTTGCAGTTTCGGTAATGGCTTCTCAGCCTGCCCTATGAGATATTGATTTTTTGTAGTTACACGGTAATGCAGTTTTTTAATAAAACATACTACATTCTTTGATTTTTTATTTACTTTGGGCTACTACAAGTGGTAGAAAATAAAAATTTTATTAGTTCTATACGCCACCACTCGGCTGTTATCATCGTAAAGGGATTAATTAATTAATTACGTGAGGCATTTTTCTGATAATTTGGACCCCTCCCTACTCCTTGGTGAGATTTGGTAAGATGTGGTAGACCCCCCTATCCCTCACGTGAGATTCTAGCCATTAAACTTTCTTTGCGGACAACATGATAAACCCAAAAAATAAAAATTGATTACTTTTTTTGAAAAAATTCCAAAATAAACAAATTCTTTAAACCCAAAAGTTGACGTGTGATTTTAAATGACCCCCCTCCCTTAACAGGAGATTTGGTGAGATTTTGCTAGACCCCTCCCCCCTATTTTTATCTCACGTAATTAATGAATGTCCCCTAGCAAAAGTACGACTTTTAATAATCAGCTGTCAAACGCTTACCTATGTTACAAACGAGTGTTTTGAGAATTAATCCGGAAAATGTTTAAAAATATCGGAAAAAAACCGTGCCTCGATTAGTTGTGTTGTTAGGTGTAGGTATTTCGAAGAGGAAATCCTGGGTTAAGTTTTTACCGGTTTTCCAATAAACACTGTTAATCTGAATGAAGAAATAAATTGCATACAGTCTCTGTAAATATAAATTGTACCTATAAGATACAATAAATACACATTTTAGTAGTGATGTGTAAACATTTCAATTCAGTAAAATCTTCGAACAAATAAGTCGTCTAAATTTAAACAGCATTTAACATTATTAAAAGCGTTGATTAAGAAAGTCTCCACTCAACGGTAAAATAACATTATATTGTGAATTATATATAATATTATGTTGCCATGAATTCGTAAGTATATTTTGTTGTTTAAAATGCAGTTGTCGGCGTTTTTTAGAGAACTCAAATATAAAAGTGGTTGATGTTTGGACAAAAATTATTTTTTACCAAGTTCTTAAAAATGTCCAAACTTAAATATAAATTATATTAGGTAAATTTATCATTAGTTAATTCTGCACCAACGAATGTACTTACCGAATTGGATCCTTTGGCAAAACATAAAAATGCAACGATTTAGTTCTTGAATTTTATTTACAATTAAAAACACAGTAATTCACCATGATGCCTTTGATAAAATGCACACACTAGCGTAACTATATAAGCATTTAAGCGTTGAGTTTCTTAATCAATGATATAAGGAATAATCAATCGAAATCGAGTAGGTACTAAAAAAGTTTTTTTATTTTTTCATACGCGCTTTATTGGTATGGAATTCATAACCAGTGTGCAGCGTCAGCAAGCGTCAATCATCAAATCATATCGTCAAACATCAAATTATAGCTTTGTAATTGAAATGTATTAAAATTATCATGTAAACCAGCGGTTCTTAACCTTTTTGGCTGGCGACCCACAATTCAAAAATATTAGAAGCTCGCGACCCGATAAAAAATAAAATCATCAATTTTCTACATTTTCTTTATTTAATTTAATTATTATTATTATTATTTAATTTATTTAATTAATAAAATGTAATAGTCCAGATTATCTTTTCAACTTGCTGAAGTTACGGTTATCGATTCATGATATTAATATTCGAAGAAATAACTATACAATTCCACAGCATAGTACTAGCAAGTTTAAAGGATGCTTTGAATACACTGCACCTACTATTTTGAATGAGATAATTGATTTTTTAAGTTTACCTGAGTTAAATTTTAAAGAGGTTTTAAAAAACCATGTACGAAGTTAGCAGTTAGAAATTTAAGAATAATGAATTTGAAATTGTTGTTTATTAATAAACAACAATTTCAAATTCATTATTCTTAAATTTCTAACTGCAAACAGTACAGTCATCTTAGTCAAAAAAAGGGATCAACCTCGGAATCTAACGGAATAAGCTGAATTTTTAAAAAATTATTAAAAATATATTTTTAATAATTTTTTATTTTTTATGTTGTTATAATGATGATTTTGTTTATGTATTATATTGCTATGAAAATAATTTAGTTATTCATGTACATGGGAGAGTGGAAGATCGCCAATTGTGAAATGTACCTTCTTTCTTTTCACAATAAACATTATTATTATTTTTATTATTATTATTATTATTATTATTATTATTATTATTATTATTATTATTATTATTATAAACGTCAAAAAATTTCCAGTAGAAGTATCACTAGTAGCGTCACCACTCGGTTGTTATATTATTTGGGAAATATAATAAATACTTTTTAATTAGGTAATTGTAGATTAGTTTTATAAAAAAGCATTGAAAAATATTAAATACAAAAAATGATGATATTTTAAGATTTTATAACGGCACGTTTATAACAGCAAGAATATGGCAACGTCCTATTTTGACCACGATAGCCAAAAAGGTTTTTATCATAGACATTTACAATACAAATAAATATGTAGATGGTTTTTATAATTAACCATTTTGTTTGTTTTCTGTTGTATACCAATTGTTTTGGCATTGTTTTTTTCCATTGTGTTTACAAGATTTTTATAGGCTTTTACATAATATGCCACTGCTTTTTATAAAGCCAAAACACAAACATTGTTGTAAGCTTAACCTAGGCGATGTAAGCAAATGCTTTAGAATTTCTAAACTAGAAAAAATTGATAAAACCTAAATTTTATTTAGCTGAAAATTCTTATCATACGTGGACACATAAATATGTCTATGGCATATTATATGAGTTTTAAACTAAAATATTAAAATTGTTAAACTATGTGGGTATTTGGCGAAACTGAAATAAACCGCCAAAGAGAATTTGTTTGGTCATTGGCAGTTTTTATTAGTATTGTTGCGTCCGATAATGCAATTACAATAAAATTTCCGCTGTTAACAGTATTACTAAGAACTAACAACTATGCGGGATTTGGACGTTTCCACAGGCTATTCAAACTTGCTTTAAATACAAATTTTATCTTTCGGCTAGCCACGGCTGTTGGATTTCTCACTTCTCGTATTTTGTTAGCTCCTATTTATTTTAACGAAATTTTTATTTCCCAACTAATTACTTTCAAAAAAATATGTATCTTAAATAGTTTTAACTGACTTTTAAAAGTACTTATATTATTTTATACAAGGTGCATCACGTATCCTGTATGTATGTGTATACCAGGGCCGTGCGCAGGATTTTCTCATTGGGTTCTGTATCATTAAATTGTTAAACATATATACATTTAAAATAATATCACTGTCTTATAAAAAAAAAATTCGCGTTCAGGGCACCCCAAAACTTTTTTGTTTTATGATAAAATTAAAAAAATAGCTTGGTTTTGTTATCATTCAAACTGAATTATCAACACTAATACACGAGATAAAAATAATTCTTACTTTTTCTTGAAAAAATAGAATATTGCGCAAATTTTAAGCTTTTTCCAAGTCTCTTTGGTTCATTCATTTAAAAGATATGGACGAAAAGGCCAAAAATAAAATCTAACGAAAACCTCATTTTCGTCATCTAAAATCAAACTTCAACGTCGAAAATCAATAGAACCGTATGAGATAACCCCAGTTTTTCCCTCAATGTTGTAGAAAAATAATAAGGAACTTTTGATTTATTTAGACTTAAAAAATCGTTTAATCTTTACATTTATATTTGCATTTACAAAAAAAATTCCAACATTTTCAAAAAATTTATTTTTTAATTTTATTGACTGTTTACGTATCATAACGTCTCTTTAAGTTGTTATTAAATAATTTTTACTTTTTTTTATTTAGTATCTCTTAGAAGTGTTTTACAAGCAAAAATGTCATTTTTGACAATTTTGCAATTTTGGTTGTAAATGCGAAAATGAACATAAAAATTTAAATTTTGCGCAATGTTCTATATTTCAAGAAAAAGTAACAGTTCTCGTGTATTGTTGTTGATAATTCAGTTTGAATATAATAAAACCAAGCTATTTTTTTACTTCATCAAAAAACTAAAAATTGATTACTAGCAAAAAAATTCTTCGGCTGACCTCCGCTTTTTTGCATTTTTCGAAGGGGTTTGTATATATATATATATATATTTATATTTATATATAAATCTTTTCACTAAATTATTTGCTACTATATTTTGAGTTACCATTACCATGTTTTGTTTTCATAATGGTCGAAATAACTTGTAAAGTAAGTTGGATACCGTTGGATTCTATCTAACCATGTAAGATTACAATATGGCGGCCACAAATAAAATATAATGGTGGTAACTTAAAATCTAGAAGGCGAAACACATCACTGAATAAATGAAAATGTAGATAAATGTTTATCTACATGTAAAACTTTTTTTTTGATTCCCAGGAATAACAAAATTTTAACGATTTTTGGTTTCGACAGATTTTAATATTTTTTCCAATTTTAATTTACTTGTAAGGACACAATTTTTCTCTTATTTAACCGACCATGGATATCTTCAAATACATTATGTTAATACTTTTAAAATATAAATAATTTATTATAATGTGATTTTGAAAGTCATGCAAATGCAGAATAAAATAATAAATAATATATTATTTATTATTTTACTCTGAATTTGCATGACCTTCAAAATCACCATAAACAAATTACAAGTTGGTTATATAAAAAGCAAACCATTATTATTATAATTTTTAATCAAACCGTAGTGAAGACCATTCAAAATTGAAATAAAAAATAACTTTGTTTTTATCAAATAAAACATACATTATATGTATATATCAATACGGTTTGATGCAAGCAGGTTAAGACTTTTAGAGCACAGTGTAACCAATGTTACCATACGACATAACTAAATCGTTATATTTTATCGGCCTGGTTGGCCGGATTGGCCGATAACCACTAATTCTAGTGGCTAACGTTAACGACTTAGTTAGTAAATTGGCCTGGTTGGCATAAAAAAAGACGACCAATATTTGAATGGTGATATGCAACTCTTAAAATTAAATGGAATAGGAAATTGTAAAACGAGTGTTACAATAGTACGAGTATAACTATAAGTCATATAGTTAGAGATGCGACTTGAAAAAAAAACGGTCCGTTTTTTTGTTTTTTTTTTCAGGTTTTTTCATTGTTTTTTTTTCAAATGGTTTTTTTCACATTTTAGGTTTTTTTTTTCAAGATTAGTCCCATTTGCCTAATTTTTTATGTTTCCATGGACTAAAATTAGCCACTAAATGACAATTAGTTGGTAAATATAAATAAATTTCATGATTTTTTAAAATCATCTAGAGTATGGATTTTTTTTTCAAAAAAAAACAATAGCAAATTTTTGTAGAACATTTATTCAGTCATAATATTCCGTGGACCAAAAAAGAAAGCAAAAAAATCGATTTTTTTATTACGGTATTTGTTAGGATTGAGCGTTGCACGTTTTTCATCTAAAAATCTCAAAACTATAAACTCCAAGCTTCAAATTGCTTTTTTTACGGCTCCAATACGACCATTTTTAACAAAGATACAGCTATCCGAAAAATCGAAAACAATTTTTTTTATCCTTTAATTTTTTGTATTAGTGTAGAAGTTTTACATTGGTTTCTAATGTGGAAACTACCAAATATTAAGAAATCAGATTTTTAGTCTTGGTCAGAATTTTCAATAATGAAAAATGTAATATATTCTACATTTCACTTTATTATTAATATACATTTTACTCAAAATTTCATTTTGAAAAAAAAACAAAAAAAAACCTTTTTTTTCTAGGTTTTTTTCATGTTTTTTTCACATCTGAAAAAACCGTTTTTTTACATCTCTACATATAGTCAATATTTTCTAATTCAGGGGATAATTTTACACAAGAATTGGCTGTTAAATGTTGGAAATACCATGGTTAACCATGGTATAAGACTAATGACTAATTCATTTTTAGAGAGTAAGAAGCTCTTAGTAGCACTGAAAACGATGCGTCTAAGAACACTTAGTAGCGTCGAAATAGACAAAAGATATAAATGTATGAATGTAATGGGACCGAGGGGTCAACCACCCAAAAGGAAAACGTCCAGGGATTCCCATGTATTTCCATTATATTTTATTGTATTCCTATGGTATTCCCACTCTAAGATGTCCAGGGATTCCCAGGTGTGGGTGACCCCTCGAATATATTTTTAATATTTTTAAGCAATCAAAATGCCAAAAGATACTAAAGTGTGTTTGCAGAGCTTGGGATATTTTGTCCAATGGTTGCTATACTATAGAGTTGCTGTACTATATTAGAGAGGCAATAATCACCGGTTTCATCAGTGGCGGCTGGTGGATTTATATGAGTTTATAATGACATTATATAGACAAGTTCTGCGCGAGCAGAATTCAAATTGAAGTTTGCGAAAAAAAGTTAGTTTTTAAGTGTGCCCCCCCAGCCTCCTGCCCCCCCCAAATCAAGATAATTCAAATTAAAGTGGTACAATATTTAATTCACTGAAGTTTATTGACAAATTTCAAATTTTATTCAAAAAATTCAAGTATTACAGATTTTATACCATTTCTATTTTTTTTTAAATTTAGTTAAAGAAATATTAAAAATTTAAAATGGTATAAAACCTGTAATTCTTGAATTTTTTTTAATAAAATTTGAAATTTGTCGATAAACTGCAGTGAATTAAATATTGTACCACTTTAATTTGAATTATCTTAATATGGTGGAGCAGGAGGCTGGGGGGCACACTTAAAAACTTACTTTTTTTCGCAAACTTCAATTTAAATTCTGCTTGCGCAGAACTGGTCTATATAATGTCATTGTAAACTCATATAAATTTTATGTCTAATAACTGAGATATGGGTGTTCCAAAATCCACCAGCCGCAACTGGGTTTCATTTGGTCAAAAAGGAACCAACCACCAAATTAACCTATTTTATTAAAAATATAGTGAGAAATAAAAAGTTAAGTACGAATTTAGCGATTTAGAAATAAAATTTAAACGCTGAACATAGAACTAACACTAAAGTAATAAAGGAGACATTTTCGGAGTCTATAGAATGTTGATAATTGTAGACTGTTTGAGTGATGTGACTTATTTAATAATCATTATTATGTTTTTTCTTTATTAAACTTGTATTACTAGAATAACAATTCATTAAACAAGTTCTAAACAAAGCTTTTCAAATTACAATAATACTATTAAAAATATTGTTAAGGTACTTTTAATATTCTCGACCTATATATGTAGTTCAAAAACGTAATTAAGTTGTGCAGTTATCCCATTGGGCAAGAAATAGTCATTCAAATTGATATAAAATCCTTAATTAAGGTATAGATTATGAAGGTAATTCATTGCCTCCATAATGTCCCTGTATTAAATCAGAATTTTTTTCATCAACCATCACTTATCAGTTGTTATCAATAAGGAAAAAATATTATCAATAATAAATTTCTTTTAGCGACGCGTTGAGCATATACACCCTTGTTATTGTTATTCTTTGCCGTTAATTCGTATGCGATTTTTAATTAAAAAAAAAACAGTGGTTTAACCATTGGGTCTAACCTATAGCCTGCAGGTAATAAAGATCAGGTTTCATATCCATTACACCTTCTACTACATTTTTATCAAAAAATAAGGTTGGAATCGATATCTATTAAAAGAAACTTAAAAATATTTTTATCTATCTACAATCGTTCGAAAAGTACAAATTTGCGCTTCCAAAAGAAAGCGCAAAGTTCCACTTCTCCGAGGAGCAAGCGTTTCTTTACTTTGTCGCTCGCTTAGTTACCATGGAAACTATAATAACGAAACGCCTAGTATACACTGCGACTTTTGACACAAAAGTAAAATTGGAGGTTATAAATAATTATTAATTATTACCAAACAATTTTATAAAAACACAGGTTGTAGAAAAAATCCTGTGTGTAATTCGAGCGCAAAGTGACATAGCCGCTCTCGCTCAGAGCGACAATATATCACTTTGCGCTCTTAATATAGCTTTTTCTTTATTCCGGATTATTTAAAGAATTTTGTATGAGTTTTATTATTGTTAACATACTTTACAATATAAAATAGGTACTATGCTCCAGATCAAAAAGTCCCACGTTGACATTTGAATAAAAATAATTGTGGTTCTTTTTCTGGCAGTTTAACCCAAAATTTTGTCTTATGTTTTGAAAATTATACAATATATCTATTTTTTCTATATAAAGATCTTAATTTTAAACAAACAATATAAACTGTATTATTTTTAGAAAATAAAACATGTGCCTTAAACTGTCAGATAAACAACCTCAATTACTTGTAGTCAAATATCAAGGTGTGACTTTTTGATGTGGAGCATTGTACTATCATAGTTCCACCACGTGAATTTGATACTAATTAAGGTTATTTGTTGTCAGTGTCAGTGTACTTTAATACATTTTAATGTATTTTTTGTTTTCTAAATTAGGACCTTTATTCACAAAAAATACGTATACCTATTGCATTATTTACAGAAAATACGATGAAATTAGCTTGACACGAGGCTTGACAATGACAAAAAATTAACTTTAAACATTTTCACGTGGCGGGACTAAAGGTACTAAAAGTGACAAATGGGTATTTTTTATGGCATTATTTATCAATTTGTGATTATATTTAGAAATTTTAAAACTTTTTTATATAAACCTGTGTAAAAGTATCAATCGCGAACAACAATGTTGGCGTTTTAGTAAAAGAGTATCTAATCTTTCTATATTGATTTAAAAACCGTAAATGCTGCCTAAATAAATTTTTGATACAACTAATACATAATAATAAAATAACAGAATAAATTTCGTTCAAGTGTAAAAACGCTTTAACAGGTTGGCAGTGAGATTTTGGCAGGGTGCTGGTCATCATAGAAAAAATATTGACGGAGCAAGTAAAGATACTAACTTAACAGGAAACCAGGCAACAATTGATCACTGCAGAGGGCAGCGCGCGTGTGTGAAGGGAAATCAAGTGGGTGCGTCGCAATATTATATTATTGTATTATATATATTATATAATATACACATAAGCTCACGCAAGCAAAGCTTGAAGGATGGAGAAAGTAAATGGGCAAAGCCCCCACGTGAAAATGAAGTGGTAGGCCATCTATTGAGGCATGCGTTGCACGCCTGACATAGGGGCCGGGTTTCAAATATTGATGCGATACACCAAAGGGCCGGCTTTATCTATTTTGTATATTAATATTTTTATTTTTAAATTAATTTGAAAAAAATAAGTAAGAAGGCAAAGATATAAATAAATGAAAACGGTATGAACACTAATATAGCAATAAAATAAATAAAGAATATACAAGGTTGGTAGCCGGAGTAAGCAAAAAACTAACATACCCACCCCCATTCACGAATACCAATTGAATGGGGATACTACTAAGGCCTAGGTTGAGGAGGATTCCGGATTGTACTTAGTTTTGGGTCAGTTCAATGTCCTCCAAAAACCCTTCCTAAACTGGACGTATGGCCCGACCCGGCTGATAAAAATCCCGGGAGCTGCCTTAACCTTTGACACTGGCATCCACGAACTCCTAGGGTGGATCTACCAGCCGGCGTAAAAACTTCGGATCCAACAAACACAGGTAATGCTGTGATTTGGCGGGATACGCAGGAGAACGGAAAGGGGGTAATATAACCCCGGGAGATCAGTGGATGACAATATATCTGGGGCTTGCCATACGTTCCCATACTCATACTCATACTCATACTCAAGTGTAAAAACGCTTTAACAGGTTGGCAGTGAGATTTTGGGAGGGTGCTGGTCATCATAGAAAAAATATTGTTTTCTTGAGATTTTGTAAAAACTAATAGGAATAATAACGAATTCGCCGAAGAAACTCCAGAGACCTTCCAAAAAGAGTCTGGTACTCTAAATTGAGTTTTTGATTGCACCAACCAATTATATGTATTTAAATAGTGCCGATATCGGCACTATTTAAATACATATAATTGGTTGGTGCAATCATATATTTGTAAATCAAGCGTAGTTATTTATTATATATGGCATAAAAGTTCATAAAAAGATGGGTTATAACCCAATATATTGTTGTCCCACAAAAGAAAGTATTCTAGTTCTTTCCCTTCTAAATTGCATTTGCAATTTTTTGCAAAACATGCTCTTATGGCCACTTGCACCGTAAGTTTAACAGTGATTTTATTTTTAACACAGGTTTATTTTTTATAACTGGCTTGCACCGTAAATTAATCCTTGTTTAAATACCTTTAACCTACTGTTAAAATAAACCCCCAATTTCGGTGGTTTCCCCAATTTCGGTGGTTTAAATTACTTTAATCCACCGTTAACGATTTATAACTTCAAAAGTACTAGTAATCGGTATTCAAGATCTTTTTTTTTTCAAAGATATTATTTATTGACATCTTTAGCAAATCCAATAAATATAGTTATATTTAAGAGATCAGCAACCTATAGGTATATAGGTCAGCAACTCTATAATGAATCACTACTAAGAACCAGAAATATAATAGAAAGAGTATTTGGAATTTAGAAAATAAGGTTTCCAGTGTTGGCATATGGCTTAAGATTAAAACTAGATACTATTTTGTCCATTATTCCAGCTGCAGCTGTACTACATAATATTGCTAGAGACATGAATAAACCAGAGCCGCCATTGCCTGATGATATTAATGCCATGAACTGGAGTACCCTGTTGTTACTCATCCACAAGATCGCATTATGTTTTAAAATCAATTAATACAAGATAATTTTGCGAATTTATAAAATTTAATGTGAATAATATTTTTGTTTTATTTAATTTATACTTATTTAAAATTAAATTAAAATAAATAGCCACTTCTTGTTTATTATAATAATTTCCTGCTCTAATTGTTTTAGCCCTATCTGTCTCTTGGTTTTCAATGATACCCTTGTATGCACAAGATTAATTAAATGATTTTTTTCATTTTCTGAAAAATTTGAGGAACGCCCCCTTTTTTCCATATTATTCTCTCTTACCATCAACTGAATCGGTCGTACATGAAATAGAATCGAACCACAGATGATAAAGAATCGAACCACAGATTATAAAGAATCGAACTCTTAACGTCAAAATATATTTGCATCATAAATAACTGTAAAATTAGTTATTAGCACCAATCTTTTCCATTTTTTAGTCAAATTCCCTAGATCACTAGTTAAATTTTAAACCATAGTAAAAAAATCACGGTGCAAGATTTTGGACACTAATCTCCTGTTACCTTTTAACTTGTCAGTTTATTTAACTGATCAATTAGAGAAAACGGTGCAAGTGGCCATTAATAATTTTTTTAAATGCAGTATTTTTTCCCAAATCACCCCAAAGCCCGGTTTTCTGTTTACGAAAAGGTGGCAAGTTTTCAGTGAAAACCCTATTTGCTGGATTAACATTATGACAAATTACGCTAGTGCCTAGGATACAGGTTTGGAACAAAATGAAACAAAATGTATACAAAACGTTCTTGCAAAGGTTACTTACACAAAGAAAATAAAACAGTAACCATTGATCACAGAACACTAACCATTGATGCGCAGAACCAGTGCTGCCAGAGCAGATGGTCGGATAATCCGTATATATTCGTGGAAAGGGTGGGGGGAAGCCTCGAAAAATCCGTAAAAATCCGTTTTTGTCTAAATTTCGAAGAATTTCTTCTATAAGGGGGATTTTCGTGACAAAACATAACCTTTCGTCAAAGAAAATCCGAAACATCTCAGAATTTTTCGGGGGAGTTTCAGAAGTTTGAACCTCTGCGTCAGTGATATAATTCTCGTCACTTTCCATTTTTCACAAAATAAAGTATTTTATATACAGATTCGGATATATAATAAACATTGACTTTGAGATCAAAATATTGCCACAATGCAGTTCAATGCACTGAACTGGAGTCAGTATTGGTTAGTCGTTACTATTGGTGGCATTGCCGCTTATATATTGGCAGCAATAACAACGTGTTATAAAACCTTAACAAATGATATGAAACTATCGTTCTCTTTGTCACACTCAATGAAAAAGCATATGTTTCGCATATATTCGGCGTTTAAGAACCCTATATTAAGAACACATCCTTTTTCAATCCGCTTTCTTTTTCTGTCTAACGTAGTAAAAAGGAAGAGGAATAGAAGCGTGACAAAGATGATCAAAAAACGGGGCAAAAATGATGTTTTTTTAGTATTAGTATGAAGCTATCTTAAAAATCCGTAAAAATCCGTATTTGATGAAAATCCGTTCAAAATCCGTTTCCAATTTCTCTAGACCTGGAAAATCCGTAAAAAACGGATAAATCCGTTCATCTGGCAGCACTGCGGCAGAACATTAATTAACTTTATACCTATACCTACAAAAAACATTACACTACCAATTATGACCTACTCGCGTACCCTTTTAGAGGAACTGGTCCGAATATGGGCCGAGCACTTAATATGGGCCCCCCACTCATCTATGAAACAATTAACGCCATCTAGCAGGTAATGTATAAATTTACACCAACAGGTTATCAAAACTTGTTTTACCAATTACCGCCATCACTCCACTTGTTGTTATTGGAATATGGCGGTTTGATTGTTTCTCTGTGGGCCATAACTTTTCGATGTAAGTTTAATTTGACTAATTTTCATATTTCCTGATATTATTTTGTAGCTGCTCAGGCTTCATGTGATAGAAGGAAAGTTTAACATTGCATTGTAGCAGTGATTTTAATTCTAAAAAACAATGTTTGTTCCTAATCTATAATTTTATTACAAGTTGCATTTGGTGCAATATGGGCCCCTTTAGTGTATTAAATATGGGCCTGCCGACGATGACCATGATATGGATCAAATAGGACAATTCTCCCCCACAAACGATGCAATATGCTTATTCTGTGACATACACTTCCTCGATGATAATAGGGAAGAACTCTGGGTTCAGTGTCTAATATGTCAACTGTGGGCACATGAGCAGTGCTCTAGGGCAGAGGATGAGTATGTGTGCGATTTTTGCGGATAGTTTTGTAAGATATTTGTGTTTTTTTTATTTTTGTGACGTTTGTTTATTTTGTGCTTGTGTGTTTATCCTAATGAAAGGGCTCTTTATATAACTTTTTAAGGGGGCCCATATTCCATACCCTCTAGCCCAAAGTCAAAAATGTGCACCATTTCATTCTTTGTTTTGCCATAAATAAATGTGTAATTTTTAAGAGAAATTAATATTGTTGTTTTATTACTACGTCCCTACATAGTATGTAAACATCTTTCCACATCATTTGAAAAAAGAATAACCAAATTATTAAAAAAAAACAAAATAGGGGCCCATATTCGGACCAGTTCCTCTACTAATTTTAATCATCGATTTAAGTATTTGATTAAAAAAATATACCAATTTTAAATGTTTGCATAAACGTTTTTTATTAAAAAAACAAAGGCTGATTTACAAAATTATATTCATTTTTAAATTCAACTTACTTAACAACTATATATATTTGTTACTCTATAGAGTAATTTGGTCCCAAATTACCCTATTTGGTGGCTACCCTGTAATTTAAAACGGCTGTGCGTAGGATTTGCTCCTGGGTGGGAAGGTTTATCAAATTTTATAAAAAATATATATTTTTCAGTATTTCAAGTAATATTTCATAAATTTTTTATATATTAAATTTTATAGGTTATTTTTTAGTATTTCAAGTGAAATTTCATAAAACAAGTAAAAATTGTAGTTTGAAACCCTTCTAGGGGGTTTGAAAAACCGTGCGCACGGGCCTGGTTTAAAAAGGATACTTGTGTATTTGTGACTTATCGCTAGGCAGTAGTAGGTAGTAGTAGTACTACTATCACATACAAACGTTATTTACCATGAACCTCTGAAAGTATCATGTAGGCTATGGCATATTTTTTTGTTTATTTGTGATGGACCACCGGGTGAGACCGGCCATCGCTAATAGTTCATCATGCATGTAGCACCTATAGTAATTTATAAGTGAAAAACACCAATAACAAACAAAATATAGTTTTTTTTTTTTAAAAGTGGTCGAACTCTCCCGGGTTTACCCTAAATATTGTGAATACCTACATATTGATATGATTATAAAATACGAAAATGACAAAATACCAATTACTAAAATTATCCTATTATAAAAATCTGACACCCTAAAGTTTTTTTGTGCATTTCACATACCAAAACAACCCACGTAAAGATTGACACCAAAAGCTACAGCAAACAGACAGCGGCTAGAGCTTCAATGGATATAAACGTCTCCTATCGGCGATTAAATGTTTAACCGAAATTGAGAACATGGCTCTTGTGGACTTAATACGGTGAAATGTGTTTGACAATTGATTAGGACACTGCGATTTTGATTAATCATGGTACTGCGGATGTACCACGTTTACATCCTCCGCGCTCTAAATGTTATAATCGGGTTTGCGGTATAGCTTAAGCACTTTGATTGGCTTTGTTTAGATTAATTGCAGTTCTTTACACGTCAATAATACTTATAGAAAACTCAACCCTCAGTTGGATAAGATAGCAGTGGAACAAGTGTAATAAAACCTTTCACAGATGGTTTTATGCACAGGAGTGCCACTTTAGAGTAATATAGTCTTCTCCCTAAATAAGAACCTTTTGTAAAACAGTTGGCCTGAACCGAGCATAGGATCCAGTCGCTTTTATACATTTTATTATAAATAAACTTTTCTTTACCTTTTATTAAATAACTTATTGCAACCTCATCCAAAATAACAACAGGCTTCTTGTCCACTTGGTATTATGCAATTTTACCCTATACAATAGGGTTTTTTTTAAGGGCCTAATTTCTCTATTTGCTTTTGTAATTTTTTTTAACTTAAAGAAAGGGGCAGATACACTTTCCTTTTTCAAAAATAAATAAAAGCGATTGGATATATTTTTTGTTTATAAAAACAATATTTGATGGGGGATTCTAAATGTTTGATTCTTTACTTATCATACTTTATATACATTATCCTAAAAAATCTTGATACAGTTCGTTCATGATTCAACTGACTTTGGCCACATTTAATCAAACTCATTGTTATAAAAAAACCTTTTAACATCATTACAAAACCAGGTTAATCATCTTGGGAAAACTTAAACAATATTTTTTTTCACTCATAATATGAATTATTAATGTCAGGACTGAGTGAAAAAAAAAATATCTAAAACCTCTCAGAATAAGCATATTATGCTTATTCTGAGAGATTTTAGATTAAAACTTTTAATCTCTTATAAAATCATGGAGCTCTTTTTGTTAAAAATATTAAGCTGCAGATTGTAAACCTTTGTTTCTGAAATTCTGTCCATGTATGTGCACTAAAGTTTTAAAGATATAAAAAAACTTGATCATTAAATATTCCAATATCGTATATAGTTCCAGACGTGGTTATTTTTATCCTGAAACATATCAAAGGTTAACAAATGCAGGTAACTAATTAAAGAGAAATTAAATCATTTATAAATAACGCAATGAAGGGTTAAGTAACCTTTTAAATAAGGACAACAAATATTGTAATTGCAATAACCGATCGAAGAGTAATTTAATAATTTATAAATAACGCAATTAAAGGGGCAAGTGTATAAAGGGGTTAACTAACATTTTAAATAATAAAGGACAAAAGATAAAATATAAAAAAATATTTTAGTTTACAATCCTAATATTGTCTGAATTTCAATTTAATTGTAACATGAACAAAACATTAAGTAATTCTAAATAATAATAAACTTGGTATGGCAATTGCAATTTTGTCCTTTTGTTATGTTACTTAAACCCTTCAACTGTCTACATATTGGCCATATATGTAGATCGGTCAATGCTTTGGGTACGGTAAGACTACTAGCGTCAAATATTTCAATGTGTGACGCGTCGGTTTAATTTTCTTGGGAGACGTTTTTAAATAAGTTGATTTTTGTCAAATAGATCTAAAATCATCGCCAGAATTTTCTTTGTTTATTTGTCGGTTTATTTTTCAAAAATCCAGTTATTGGGCTAAAATAATAATCAGGGGCGATCTTTGGGGGCCTATACACACGTAAACATAATTTTTGGTCAAAGATTCCAAATCCGTGCTCGGTTTAGCTGTATCAGGTCTAGTGTTTCCTATTGGAAATCCGATCCAGTTACAATTAAGAAACTAAGAGAAGAATGAATATAAAATTAAACTTAAGAAATAAGGGGTTCTTATCTGGTCCTATGCTTTTTATATTATATATCAATAAAAAAATCAGCAACATTTAAAATTTCCTAAATTATCTAAAAAACCCTCAGGGACACGTGTTCCATTTGATCAATTAACCTCAAATTACGCAAGATTTTTTTTTATTTGAAACCAGGGCCGGGCCTAAGGGGGGTGTAGGGGGGGGAGTCACCCCCCCCAAAGTCTTGGCAGTTGGTTCCAAATCCAAACACGGTTGGCAAAATCTATAGTATTTGGGTCGGTTGGTTGGGTATACCTACCCTACCAACCAACCCATCACAATAAATAAAATGAAATAAAATTTTTAAACTTTACCTACATATTACAAAATTATAATTTTTAATCTATTGTAACCTCCTAAAGGAGGTTATATATAATCGTTACCGTCAAGAAAATTGTATTGGTCAACCTTATTTTTATTAAAGGACATATTTCACACAAGCGGCCTGTACAAAGTCGGCACCGCCTCGCGGCTTTGTCTTTGGTTTTGGCGGCGTTTGACTCTGTTTACCTACCGCAATTTTCGGCGTCTTATTTTTCTAGATTATTAATTAGTAGGGATAGAACGATATCACTTTTTTTGCCGATACGATATATCGGCCGATACCGATATATCGTATCGGCAAACATAATGCCATCTATTTATACACGACCGAAGCAAAAATAATATTAAGTAATATTTACGAACCTAAAAGAAATAGACTAAATGCAGATAGGGCTGAAATGTTGGTGTTTTTGCATCATAATATCAAGAAATTAAATTTTAAGTATTAAATATATACTGTATTTAGTACCTGCTACATTCGGTATATTTGTTGTAAGTGGTGTTAGGATTTGTTTTACTTTTTTAGTAAAAATGTTACCTTTAGAATAAAAATGTTTATTTTGTTTAATAAAGTATTTCATTTATGCACTAAAGACTGAAAAGCGCAATTTTTTTTTTGCCGATACATCGGCAATAATCTTGCCGATACGATACGATACCGATAATCGGAAACAATTGCCGATATGCCGATATACCGATATCAATATCGGTATCGTTCTATCCCTATTAATTAGTTAAAGCTTATCTAAGCTAAGTAAAACTAGTGTCAATAAATGGGAATTTTTTTTTTAATATGGAAAAGAAAGCTAGACCGGGCCGAGTTCTAGTAAAATGCTCATTATGTGGATCTGTGTTTAACAAGGACTAGAAAAAAATGCACGAGGAAAATATTCACGGTGGAAATTTGGTTAAAATTAAAATTGTTACTGTTCCGGATAATCCACTTACATTGGCAGCAAATCAAAAAAATAGAGAACGAGAATCAATCCCATCGACTTCGAAAGAGCATGCTAATGGTAGGTAAAGACATTCTTTATCTACACTTTACAACACTTTACATTCATGATAAAACTACTGAAAATTTTTACTATTACTACTAAAGTATCGATAAAAAAATAAGTTGGTTTTTTATCGTCTCCACCCCTCCAAGAAAGTGTGCCTCGGTACGGCCCTGTTTGAAACCTATGTCGGGGTCCAGCCCAATTGACCAAGCACGTTTGTAATCTTCGACCAAAAATTAAGTTTATGTGTCCGAGCGTCTAGCTGTGGTATTTTCACCTCCCTGCAGTGTAATTATAGGTATGTGTAATTATATAAGCAGTAACAAAACAACAAATTCTTACGTCAAAAATAAAAAAGCAAGAAACAAATAACTCTTATTCCTAATAAAATAAATGAATAACATAAATAAAATAAATAAAACATTCTAGCACTTATACAAGGTGTCCCGATAAGACCTGTACATTGCAAGGCCACATATTTCTTGGTTTAAAATAATTCGAATTAACCCAACTTAACAAAAATTGCTTTTACTAGTCTATAAAAATAATATTTTTAAAATATATTGTTTTCATTTAAGTCGATTAAAAGTTATGAGGCGCCGTTTGTGCCAAAAATATAAGTATAGTTTTACGTATATATAATTTTTTTTCAAGCGTCTTTTTCATTAGCGGCAGATAAAAAACTCAAAAAAGCCTAGGGATAGAAGTAAATCCATAGGTGACTCAATAGACGTCAAATAATAAAATTAATTTAGCATTTCATACAAAGCAATCACGATGTATTAATTATATTAATTATAATCGCACGGAATAAATTGAACGAAATAAAGAACAACTAGTTTATTAGTATAATATTATGATAATAGACGAGTCGCCAATGTCGGAACTCCAAACAAATGTCAGTACGTCAAAATTAATTCAAGCGCAGCATTTTGACAGAGCAGTGTTTATTTTTAGTTTAGGATATTTATCGGCATTGTAAGTAAGGGTTATAAGTTTTTTTAGTTTTTATCAATAATTTGTAATGCTTTTAGCCAAAATTTTATACCACATGAGTTATAAGTAAATAAAATAATTCTATTGCTTATCCTATTTATATTACGCCCTTGAAAAAAAAATTGTATATGTTATTTGGAGTAGAAGCTCTTTTTGTGCTTCGTACAGTTGCCTGCCTCAGCTACGCTTCGGCCGTCAATCTCTGTACTCACCACAAAAAGAGCCACTTCTACTCCTTATGACATAATCTACTATTTTTTGATATATATAATTATATTTGAGATATATAAAATCTTTTTTGATATATAAGAACTTTTTTGATATATGAAAACTTTTTTGATATATATATATATATGGGTCATTTCACGTCAAATTTACCGTCAAAATTTAAATTTGTCTGAAATATTTTTTTTTTCGTTTACGACACCAAAAAAAGTGACACGTATTTTTTTGTTTCAAAATTTTATGAATTTTGTTAAAGTTACGATTTTTTTAAATTTCAGTACCAGAAAAAAAGAATTTTAAACATTAGTTTTTGAATAGAATAAGATTTAATAAACTTTAATTTTTTTTGACTTAATTTTAAGGTTATGCATTGTTTTAAATATTTAAATAAAAAAAAAATATTTTTTTTTAATTCAATTTTTTTAAGCAAATTTTAAAAATTAATAAAAAAAATTAAAATCGACATTTTTTTTTTAAATTTTTAAAATTTGTATTAACTTGTCAAAGTTTGCAGAACATTGTATAAAAATTTTAGAATGGACCGTTTAATATCGTATGAAATATTAATAATTTTAGATATCCGCGTTCTTAAAATAAAAGCTGTTACAGAGACATATTTAGGATATCGCAAAATATTGACGATTAACATTCAAAATTACGAACAGAAATTTGAAATTTTACCATTTTATATTTTTTAATGCAATATTAATCAAAATTTACATTCGTTAAAATGGTTAAAGTGATAAGCTAATAATTAAAACTTTATTTATTTTCTTTGGGGGCAGGAGTAAAACACAAGCCTATAAAGCAAATTTCATAAAATACCTGGAATAACAACCAGGTCACACTTTTTCCAATTGTTTTTTATTTTACTAATAATGGATACATTAGCCATAAAAACTTGGTCATAATTTCTGATTGCAAAAAACATGATTCCATAGCAGTGTACGTTTTTGCTTAGCTTTTACCCACAAATACGTAATTGTATTTACTTTTCTGATGGAGCACCACAACAATTTAAAAAAGTTAAACATTTTTCAACAATTTATAATCATAAGCGAGACTTTGGTCGCTCTGCAACTTGGCATTATCAAGCCACAGCCCACGGAAAAGGTCCTTGTGACGGAGCTCGAGGAACCTTAAAAAGGCAAGCACGAAAGGCTAGCCTTCAGGGCAATAATATAACAACAGCCCTTAAGTTTTATCATTGGGCTTTAAAGGATTCTTCCTTGAGCAATATATCCGTCATTTATACTAGTGAAAAGGACTATGAAGCCGCAGAACTTAAAAAAAAACGTTTTAGATTGTGTCAAACCATTACGGGAACACAAAAAATACATTCCATTGAACCGGCGGACAATAAATTTTTAAAAATAAAAACGTATTCTTCGAGTTTAATATTCCAAACTGTTAGTTTTATAAAATAAAATATTATAATAGCAAGTAATTTGTGTTGGAAAATAATAATAATAATAATAATGTGAGTTTAATTTTTATATGATTTTTTTTTATTTTAGAGTAAATTGCATCTCCTGAATAAAAAAATGTAAAATTTTGTCAAATTAAAATTGTTTGCACCCATTTTTTTAACACATGAAATATCGATGTGCAACTAACCATGAATTAACACACTGTTGTACATTTGTTTAAATTATTAATCAGTTTTTAATGGTAAAAAAAATATTAAAAATTACAACCTTGATTCAATTTTAATTCTAAAATACATATAATATAATCTAATATAATCTAACTCATCCCTAATTGTAATTTTAATAGCCCATCGTGCTTTATCTTAAATATGCCTCTGTAACAGCCTTCATTTTAAGAGCGCGGATATCTAAAATTATTAATATTTCATACGATATTAAACGGTCCATTCTGAAATTTTTATACAATGTTCTGCAAACTTTGACAAGTTAATA
Organism: Brassicogethes aeneus; assembly: GCA_921294245.1. Taxonomy (NCBI): domain Eukaryota; kingdom Metazoa; phylum Arthropoda; class Insecta; order Coleoptera; family Nitidulidae; genus Brassicogethes; species Brassicogethes aeneus. The sequence goes on along the minus strand of OV121132.1, from coordinate 49,830,660 downwards.
CACATTTTAAAAATTTAAAAAAAAAATGTCGATTTTCATTTTTTTTTATTAACTTTTAAAATTTGCTTAAAAAAATTGAATTAAAAAAAATATTATTTTTTTTTAATTTAAAATTAAGCCAAAAAAAATTAAAGTTTATTAAATCTTATTCTATTCAAAAACTACTGTTTAAAATTCTTTTTTTCTTGTACTGAAATTAAAAAAAAATCGTAACTTTAACATAATTTATAAAATTTTGAAACAAAAAAATACGTGTCACTTTTTTTGGTGTCGTAAACGAAAAAAAAAATATTTCAGGCAAATTTAAATTTTGTCGGTAAATTTGACGTGAAATGACCCATATATTAATATTTGAGATATGGAAACTAGGGTTTCGGAAGCCACCGCATGAGGTCGCTTTCGTTGCGCAATACATATGGCAACAATGACTGGAGGCTGCGAGACAACACTCGATACAAGACTTCTTAAATCATAGGCGAGACGAGACAAGACTTTATGAAAGTCTCGTCTCGTTGGTCTCTTGGGCATCACTAGCTAGTTTTGAAGTAATATGCTTTAAAATTCAACAAAACATCAGCATTATTTAAAATACGATTTAATTTTAATTTTGTCCACTATTTAGTAGCCCAATGTACAACGGACAATTGCCTTTTTAAATAATACAAATTTACTATATATCTTTATAAAATTTAAATTAAATTTATTTAATAACACATATTATATAGGGTATTGAAAAATATATTTATAATAATAATAATAATAATAATAAAGGTCTTTATTCATAAATAACAATGGTATCTAAAAAAAAACAAAAGTAGAGATAGAGATTGGCAGTAAGTATTATTATTTATGAAAAGGCGAGATTCAGCTTGTTTATTTGGACTTGGACTTGGTCCAGCACAATAAACAGCTGTTCTTCCATCATCCATATTTATTCCTTTATATTAATTAATAATGACCCCTGCAATGTTTAACGTGTGCGAAAAAAGAAGGTAGGTACTCAGAATAAAGAAAACGTAGTTAAAATGGAACAATGCCGATCAAGCTCGTGAGCAATTACATTTTTAGTAGACAATAGTCGACACCCTAACGACTGAGAATCAGACAACAAAGACAAGCAGAGCGCACTTTATTTATCATTTTTCAGTGAATTGTTTTCATGAGAACCCGGCTATAGGTATTTGCTATTGTGATCTGAATCCCAGGAAGTTTATTTAAATCAGTGGAAATCAAAATACACCCATAGAAGCACTTAAAGGCATATTTATTTTTCATCAAAAAATAAATAGAGGCCAAAAAAAGTTCAACGAAGTCAATAGCTTTATATTTTATACTATTTCATACCGTATATTCAAAATGTTTATTTTATGTTGTTAATTTTTGTACCTATAATAAATTTAACCAATATAGAATAGATACATTTCTAAAAAAGGTTTAGTTTTTTTGGCTAATTCATCTTATAAAAACAGTTATACAGGGTGTCCCAGAACTCGCGCCACAGAGAAAAAGGGGGCGTGCCGATAGCAATGGAGATACCAAATTTAAAAATAAAAAATTTCTAGGTAATGAATCGAATCGAATGAGAGCAAAAAAGCGGCAGCCAATACCGAGAGCTCTCGCCTAGGTTAAACGTAAGAGCTTTAAAAATTGCTAGGAGACGATAGAACATTGTTGTATTAAAAACATTTAAAAATCTTTTGGCCAACTGTATTTACAAAGTTGTCAAAAGCTTTCAAAAATGAGGTTATTAATCTATGACTTATACTTCAGAACCCCAATGTTTTAAAATAACGATTAGGAAAGGGCTGGGAAAAAACTCGCGTTGTCTCCCTGGCGTTGCGCCCACACTAAATAAATAAATAATTATCATTTCAGTATAATCATCTAAGGAAAACATTATTTATAATAACTTACTTTATAACCTAATATAATATTAATGACAGGAGTTTGACAGCAGTGTCACAATGAATTGGATTCCAGTGGACCAAATATTTTACATATTTTTTATTATCAACAATGCAACCTAAGTATCCTAGCAATTTAAAGAATTCCCTATGGCCATCTATTGGGATTGGCTATCGTTTTTTATTCTTATCTCGCTTATCCTTTGCGTTAGACAATTTTAATTTTCAAATATGTGTTTCACGTTACTTTCGGCACGTTCCGGTTTTCTATGTGGCGCGAGTTCTGGGACACCCTGTATATTATATACTTGGCCAACTTAAGACGTATTTTAACTTTTAACCTTTCAACTATTTTTAATTATTGTGTAATATCATAGTCACTTGTAAATAAAACTGATTTACCATCATTGCTGATTATTTCCCTACAATAATAATACATTAATATTAAGGGGTCAAAATTATCCAAAATTATTTTTATCAAACAAATTTAAAAAACACCAAAATTATGTTATGTTATGGATAATATATTCTCAAATTAAGTGTTTCCGTTAATTAATAAAGATGCTAATTAAAAGCTTTATATTGCAATTATACTTTCCACCAAACAAGTTTACGCTTAAAAGTTTTAAACAAATTATTATTATAAATAGGTGTATTTGCCTAATATTGTATTACCTAATAAGTAAATTTATAGAAGTAAAACGGTTTTATGATTTTAAGCCGCGTCTTATAGTAATTAGGTTTCTTCTTTAGAAAACTGAAACTAAAGAGGTTCGATCGAACGGTTGAAGGTTAATTTATTTTAAGTTAAGGTTATTTTATAACCCACAAATTAACCTTCAAATTGACATTTGACAGCCCTGATAGAATAAGGTTTATTTTTTACAAAAGAGGAGTAAAATGATTGTGTTTACCACATTGAGGTCTCTTTTAAGGCTTGCAAGTCTCTCTGTAAGAAACACAATGTTTAAAACGATTATTAATCTGTACAAACCCAAAGCACAAGAATTGTAAACAACAAAAATGGCCGCCATTGAATGATGTGCAGTAGGGTGAGCCAAAAAAACTAACCTATCGGATTTATGGGTTAAAATGAACCTACATACCGAGCAAAAAATTTCCCTGCAAGGCAAAATTTTTTGCTCAATTTTAAAAGGTGTCGGTGAGCATTTTTCAAGTTTTCCATTGAAATAACACGTAAAAAAATCTTTTTTCATTAAAAAGACTATAACTTTTGAACCGTTTGAGATAAAATTTTTTACGTCGAGGATTTTTTTTAATTCAAAAATTCGTATGTTTGAAAGCTTTAAAAAGTGTAAAAAATCACTAAAACTGCAATTTTAGTGATTTTTTACACTTTTCAAAGCTTTCAAACATACGAATTTTTGAATTAAAAAAAATAATCCTGGATTCTTTGGGAAATTTTATGCTCTACAAGAATCCGCGACGTAAAAAATTTTATCTCAAACGGTTCATAAGTTATAGTCTTTTTAATGAAAAAAGATTTTTTTACGTGTTATTTCAATGGAAAACTTAGAATGCTCACCGACACCTTTTAAAATTGAGCAAAAAATTTTGCCTTGCAGGGAAATTTTTTGCTCGGTATGTAGGTTCATTTTAACCCATAAATCCGATAGGTTAGTTTTTTTGGCTCACCCTAATGTGCAGTAGGGTGACCGCAAAAAATCGATGTCGGAATTTTGTTCGTCTGGACCCCACAAAACGATTCCCCTTTCCAGATATTGAGATAGACGAAATTTGAGCTCGTTTAAACGACGTTAACCCGTGCCGCTCGTCGCTCAAAGTTTGAAAAAATCCAAATTTTTGGTCAAAAAGTTGACATATGGAGCCATAACTCCAAAACGGTAAATAATAAAAACACGCTTAATATCTCAAAAGGAAGCTAATGTTGTTCTTCAAAATTTATATTCTATACATAATTGTTGTTATTTTAAGTCAAACAAAGTTACAACCGCCTTTGACCCCAAAAACGTGCCCTGGCAGCATTAGGAGCCAGTTTGGGTGTATTCTAAGGGTTTTACGGGTTTTTACATAATGTGCCTCGGAAATTCCGAGTCGGAATTAACATTTTTTATTAAAAACTATTTTGGTACTTAATTTTCAAACAAAAAGAGCCTTTTTTCAAATATAGTCAGACTAATAGTCAGGTAATGCCCATATAATAAAAGATTAAATTTAAACAAACGGTTCTTTAAAATTATTTTTACTATTTGCTCCAAATAAAGGTAAAGGTTAAGTTTTAACAAAAAATCAGGTAGGTAATTATATTTAATTTATACAATTATTTGCATTAATCCTTTTAGGAAAATATAAGACGACCTATAGAGTGGTATGCTTATGTTTTACGGATAAAATGGCATCCACATCAGGTGTACAAAGCCGAACCAAGGATACAATATTTCTTGTGGGCTATCCCATTCACCAAATCACCGGTTGTAAACTACCCTCAAATCGTCAAGTTTTGTGTGTTTTATTTTATAATTTACGTGCTGTAAAATTACCTGTAAGAGAATCAGCAAAACTTGCCATACGAGAAGTGTTCATTTTTTGGAAGGAAGCTCGAATTCCGACTAAACATGAGCAAGATGCAATTACTAAGCTGGAAAAACTTTACGCCGAGTGGAGAACTCTTCAAAAAGACCGGAAGAAAACATCGGAAACGGCTAAGAACAAATTTAAACAGTTCGTTGAAAAGTTGGATGATCTCTTTGATATTGCTCAGCAAGATGCCTTTGCTCTGATGAAATCGGAAGAAGATATGGCGTTTCTCGTGAAACAGAGGCAGAAGGGCCGCTCAGGTTCCATGACTGGAGTGGATCTCAAGTTGTCTCGAGCTGAAGAAATCAAGGGGCAAAAGGAACTTGCAAAAATGAACCGACAAATTCAAGAAGGTATTTGAATGCAGAGTTGGTGGGATTATTTTTTTTTGATCCCACCATTACAGACGATGAAAAGTTGTTAATGGCTAATAAATTGGTCAGTAGCACAGATGAACCATCCGAGCACGCTAGGGTTGTAAATCCAAAAGTTAGGAAAGAAAAATTAAAAGAGGTAGTTGATGGAGGATTGGTAAATTTACTTACCAAAGAAACATTTACATTCTTTAACCGATTTAATATAAAAACAGATTTCCTAAGACAACATCCAAACACCTGATCAAAATAATGACTTCCAAGAAGGATTGAAAATTGTCAAAACATTAAAGGTAGTTAATGATATGGCTGAGCGTGGTGTTAAATTAATAACCGACTTTAACAACCTTCTAACTAAAGATGAAGGCCAAAAGCAATATGTCCTGCAAGTTGTAAGCAAATGCCGAGCATTATATCCTGACGTTTCAAAAACTACTTTAACAAAAGCTCTAGAATAGATTAGATAACTATGTAAAATCAACTCATGTAGTTACTACGTCTGTATCTTTTCTGTGTCTGTTTTGTATGTATTATATACCTAATTTTTATATTTTAAAATAAAAAATGTCATTAGATTTATCAGTATTACTTGTTTTTTTATTATAATTCTACTTTAAACTCAAAAATATACCAAAAAAAGCAAAATTTATCACTTAATAACAATACCGCCCTCGGTGGTGTAGTAGTTAGCACTGCGGACTACAAGCCGAGAGGTCGTGAGTTCGAATCCCACCAGGGGTATGGTTGTTTATTTGTGTTTGTCATTGTGTATTTCTGTAATTGGGCCTGGTGCCTGTTGAAAGCACATTAAAAATAATAATAATAATAATAATAATAATAAAATATACGAAGTATGCTCCTAGTGGTACCAGGTCATGTTTTTGGGGCTAAAGGCTGTTGTAACTCGGTTTGACTTAAAATAACAACAATTATGTATAGATTACAAATTTTTAAGAACAACATTATGTTAGTTATGGCTCCATATGTCAGCTTTTTGGCCAAAAATTTGGATTTTTTCAAACTTTGAGCGACGAGCGGCACGGGTTAACATCGTTTAATCGAGCTCAAATTTCGGCTAACTCAATATCTGGAAAGGGGAATCGTTTTGTGGGGTCCAGACGAACAAAACTCCGACATTTTTTTCCACCCCCTATGAGTTGCGGTCACCCTAATGTGCATTGTTGCAGTGATTTAGTACGATTGTGATGTTAATGACTTTTTAGCTTTTTTAAAATGTTAAAACAATAATAATACATTTTAGGCCAGGCGGAGCTATCGCAAAGCATTCATAGATTGTGTGCGAGGCAATTAACTTCTAAATATTTTGAATTTTTAAAGTGTGTCCCTTCTGAGATATTTTAGATTGAAAATATCCGATTATAGATAAATCGGAATATTTGAAGACCAATTAAAAAAATTATGCAATTCAAAGGCCATTTTTAGTGAAGTAGTAGACTATATGTAAAAAAATAGAAGGTGGGTTGTAAAAGAGAAATTTATTATTTTGAAAAACTTAACATTTTACTGGGCATAAAATATTGCATATATTTTAAGCTCTTTAAGGTGGTTTTTGTTTATACAAAATATCTTTAAAAACCAAGAAGCTACAGTTGTATTCAATAAAAAAGCGTACAAGAATTAGAATGAGAGAAAACTGTCAAAATAATATTATTGCTTAAAACCGGCTTATCACTGACATAAGTCATTAAAATAATTACTATAGGTTATAAAGAGCATTGACGTCGTAGGTTAATTAAATAATATTACAAAAATTATTAATTTTTAATATAGATTTTTTATTTCTATTATACCACGGTACGAATTGACCATTCTTCTTCGATTCTTGATACTATTTGAGCCTTTTTAACTGACGAGGCATTTTTATTTTCTACTGTCAGTCAGGGCCTATTTTTGACTTAGTGGGGCCCCAAGGCCCAAGCAAAACTTAGCCCCCCATATCAATATCCTATATAACTTTTCAATAAGAATGTTTCTACTTACCTTTGACACCTTCAGGTTTATGATAAAAAAATTTAATTTTTAATTAATCAATTAAAAAATTGTTCTAATAATAAATCTAAAAAAATAAATAAATATTTACATTATTAATTATTTAGTAGGTACAAACAACTAAAAATATATTTAAACGATACTTAAACAAAATTTTTAACTGAAATTAATAACACAACAAAAAAATAAAAAAAACTTAGCTTCTAAGGAACAGCGAACAAAATAAATAATAATTAATAAAAATAAACAACAAATTAATTTTTTTTTACGTATTTTCATTTCCGAAAACTTATCTATGATACCATTTATTTCTAATTTATCTAGAATATCGCTTTCTACGTTTAGAATAGCCAACGATGAAACATTTTTTTCGTTTAATGAGTTTCTTAGATAGGTTTTTACCAGTTTTAACGTAGAAAATGATCTCTCTCCAGATGCGTTACTAATAGGAATAGTTAAATATATACGGAACAATACCTCAACGTTAGAGAAGGTTGACAAAATATTGTTATCAATTAAAAATTTTAACATTTCCTGGGGGTCTTTAGAGGAAATATTATTTGATTTACAAAGTGCTTTAAATTGTATAATTTCATCCACTAAATCTTCAGTAGCATCCACATCCATATTGTAATATTTTTTTATATTTTTTATACTTACATTAAATCTGTAATTTGAGGGTTCAACAAAAAATACACCAAAAATTTCATTTACACAATCATACGCTTGCATTCTCATTTTTAATTCAAAAATCAATTTGTCACATATAGGAAAAAAACTATTTATTTTAAAGTTTTCAGCACCGCTTAAAGTAATGTCTTGTGCAGGGCCTTCATCAAAGAACTTGTTCCTCTTACGAACTCTTGAAATTTCATCCTTATAAACATTATTATTTGGCTGAATTTTTTTGGATTCCTCTTCAATTTCATCAAACTGTTCTCTAAAACTCTCGACAAATTCGATCAATCCGCTATAAAGTGTACAAGCCGCAGTTAGATTGGCTTGATTATTTTGTAGAGATTTATTTGTGGAGTTTATTCTGTCTAGGATTATTTTCTAAATTGAGGTCATCAAAGCAAATTCAAATATATTCATTTAGGGTGTTCCAAAAAAAGTCAATAATTTTTTTTTTCGATTGCACGTGAAATTCTTGTTATATATGCTATAAAAAAAAATCTGTAAAAATTTGAGCCCTTAATATCAACTTGAAGAACTCCATCATCGAATTTTAAGATTTTCCATTGATTTAACATGGAAAAATGATTTTTTAACTTTCATTTCTCCTGCAAACTATCTAGAACATTATTTTTCGAAAAAACCATCAGTGATCCTTCTTCAGCATTAAATTCTGTAAAAAAAAGTTCTTAGGGTCCAGTCTCTAACGTCAACCCTCTCGTTTTTATTTGCGTTGAAAAATATAGATTTTTTGAGTACTGAGTCACATTTTTCCAGTCAGTGTAGCCATCGGCAGTAAGCTTGAGATCTTTTTTCGAAAAAAGTTTGCAAACATAACAATAAACACAGCCAGATTTGGGACTGTAAACCAACCACTCACGAAGGGCTTTTTCGCCATTTTCTTTAAATTTATAGAATGTTGAACTTTGTAAGCATCTAGATTTTTTACCATCCACTTATTTTGTCAATATTTTGTTCAGGTCTGTTTTTAAGAAAATATTCTTGAAATTTCGAGCTTATATTTTGAGGCCAGTCTGCTAGATCACAAGGAAATGGTGGGGCATTACTTTGTTGAAAAGTTTCTTTGTCAATTTCCAATAAATCACTTACGACAACGTTACCATCATCGTCTGCGTGTTGGTGTTCTTGTAACTCGATGGTATCACTAATATTGCTCGTTGAAGCATTTACTTCCTTATCTTTTGATGGTGGTTCTGGAAGATCTTGTTGATTTTCTGGTTCCTTTCTGAGGAATGCCAACATTGCGTTTTTTTGTTTTTGTTTTTCATTTTCCCTCACTAATGCCTTTTTACGCTTCTCACTACCACTTTGATGTTTGTAACTCATATTCTGCTATAGGGTATACCCTTCATATTCTGCTATAGGGTTAAAAACTACATTAATGTTTAGTTAGTATATATACAAAAATAATATATTAATTAATAATTATAACTTACCTTAAGTTAAATTTCGGAGTTTGGACGATTGCAATTGTAAAAAGAAATTATAAAATTCACAATAATACTTTCGACTAGGACTAGGCGGTAATAAAGATTGCGTTGAGCGGCAGCTTTTTCATTCGTAATTCGTAATTCGTCAGCAAAAGATTTGTCGGTACTTATAGAGGCATAAACAAAAACGCCGTAAAAGAGACCGCCGATGTTTTATGTTTTTGAATCTAACTAAAATTATATAGGTATAATATCAATATCGTTATTATACCAATCTAAGCCACTTTTATTTAATATTTAATTTTCTTTATAAAATAGATATGGCTTTATTTTAAATTTAAATTAAAATGCAAACCATGGTTTATAATTTTTTTTCAAGGGCTTTTTTCGGGCCCCATTTTCCTCCGGGCCCAAGGCCCGGGCCTTGTGGGCCTTTAGGTAAAATAGGCCCTGCTGTCAGTTATAGTGACTTAAGTCAGTGGAAAGCCGGTTTTACGCAATAATGTTGACAGTTTTCTCTCATTCTAATTCTTGTACGCTTTTTTAATGAATACAACTGTACTATAAAATGTAAAATATACTGATGCTCCAATACAAAATACCCATTCACAAAAAACTCAACATCTAAAAAGTTAATAAATACCTCTTTATAACTCTGTTTCTCCCAATTAAATTATTTTTGTATGGTATTTCAACCCCCTGAAATGCATTTCTTTTTTCTTGAGGTATTTAAAAAAGTTTTTTCTACTTCTATTACGGAATATGACCGTTCTAATATCACTTTTTTAATGTGGCATTACATTTATTCCTTAAAGTAAAACACATTTGGCATTGCATATTCCGCTTTCGTAAAACCATCAAACTCGCCTTCGCGAGGTCTGGGCTAGTGTGACAAACTTTTCTCTCGAGCGGAATATGCCGTATTCCAAACTTGTTACAGAATATACTATTCTTTTAAATTGAAAGTTTTTTACTATTAAACCTTTTTTACCTGCAAATAAATTACACTGGTCTCCTTTCCAAAGAGGTTTGAAACTAAAATTTTTTTTTAATTGTCATCGATGTCAGAAATATTAATCAAAATTTATGGTTTAGAAAAATAAAATGAAGATATTTGGAAGTAAAGTTTTTTAGAATGGAAAGTTATAAATGCTAATTAAAAAAAGGATTAAATAATGGAATAGAAGAATGGAAGAATTAATTAAAATTAACATAGACTTAGCGGTACCAATTCTGAAGAACTGTTTTGCTAGCTATAGTGTAAAATAAATAAATAAAATAAAATAAGTAAATAAATCTGTGTAAAAAATGTGTACTTAGATCCACTTTTAATAGTTTCATTAGATGTTCCAAGTAGTATATGATTAATATAAGAAGGAGATACCATGTTAATATTTGTAAAATATTAAGGTTTTAATTTTTTTATTATTTTTTAGAAAACTAGCTAGTTATCTAAACCTGGATCTAGATTTTAGTTTTATATTAATAAATTTATGAAGGGTAAATTCTACATACATGTACCTATAGCTTCAACTGTTTTTAACGAAAATGCATATAATACCAATAAAACCTAGATTAGAAGAAAAAATATAAAAAATATAATAATTATTCATATCAACAAAAAGGAGTTTATAAATTGTTTCTAGTACAATACAACACACGAAATAACCTTTTATGCACGATGACATTATAATATGACAATTATAACAAAAATTCTTTGACGTTAACGTCTTTTTATAGCCCGCGGGCGTTATTATGACCCAGCGGGCTATAATGAAACGTCAAAAATTAAAAACAACAATGTTACACCATTTGATATATTCGAAGTAAGTTTTTTCGTATAAAGATTTTGATTTTTCCGGCAGCAGGCCGCAATTTTTTGCCTTTTCAGCTGCTTCCTCAATTTCATTCATCTTTAAACTTTAAAACTGACTGATGTCAGTTGACATTATAATATGACAATTATAACAAAAATTCTTTGACGTAAACGTTTTTAAAAACAATAATATATTAAAAATAATAATATATTAATCGTGCATAAAGTTTTATATGCATTGCTGGCATAACTGGTTTTTATGGTCCTACGACGCTTTTCTAGCCCTCGCGCTAACGCGCTCGGGCTCGAAATAGCGCCTCGGACCATAAAAACCTTATTATGCCCTTAATACATAAATAACTATTATATCATTAATGATATAAAAGGTTATTTCGTGTGTTGTATTGTACTAGAAATTACAACACTTAAAGTAATAGCTCTATTTGCATTTTAAAGTACATAAATTAATAACGCTATACCTACTGAATTATCTGATAGTGTATAACCAAGCATATACATTGTATATTATAGTTAAAATTAATTTGTTTTGAAGGCTTCGATAAAATCTAGGTTTAAATATATTACACCTAAGTTATATATTTGTATATGTGTGCCCCTGATCGCCAGCCAATGGGCCAGGGGAGGGGGCAAGATGATAGATAGAGTATATTAAATAATATTGTAGCAATCAAATTCTGAACAACTTTTTTATGTTGCGAATCTGTAAATCGCTTTTTTTCGAAAGTCAAAATTTGTATCCTTTTTCCGTTCAGGAGGTCCAATTTCATTTTTTTCTATTTTCTTTTCAAGTTTGTCCGTTTACCTGAAATCAAAATTTGGGGAAAAGTTGCTTCGGGACGGTTATCAAAATTCGTTCCTTAAAAATGGGTCAGGTTTTACTAAAAGATAAATTATGGAAATAAAAAATAGGTTTAAACTCGACAAAATAAATTTAAATATTTTTACCCAAAATAGTTAAAAAACTGGTTTTGATGTATTTAAAAAATGTCAAAATATTTTTAAATATTTACTGGTTTCCCAATAAACACTATGTCATCCAGTTGCTGCAAAATATCAATTAGTACCTATTAGAAACAATAAATACACATTTTATTATTAATTTACGTAAAAATTGGAAACATTAAAATTTGGAAAAAATCATAAAACAAATAAGTCGTGCAAACAGCGACAATAATTATTGGTAAAAACGTTGATTAAGAAAGTCTTCACTTAACGGGTATTATATTATGTATTATAATACAACTGCATTTTAAAATAGTAAAAGACTTATATATCCACAAGTTATTAGATTATCATTATTTTAAGTAAATGGCTATTCTAGTCGATCGTTACTACACCAAACCCTATGCTGCGTGAACTTCTCCTATACTTGATTTCCTATACTAGGTCCCTATTTTTGAATCGCGTCGTATATATTATATAATAATTTCAGTTGTAGGTATCTTACTTTAATAAAGTTAAAAGGGTAACCCTTCCCCAGAGTGGCTTGCAGTGGCGGCTGGTGAGGTAGTACCACAAAGCCATGGCACCACCTTATTTTCTCAAAACAATATTTGCCCAAATGGCTGAGTCTGGTTACATAAAACACATACAATGATATGATGATGCAGTCGAATGTAGCGGACGCTTTTCTGTCAATATTTGGGAATTGATTTCTGCGGATACCCCTGAGACAATACTGCATCTGAGTCATCTAAATTCAAACGCCGACAACTGTATTATGAATTCGTAAAAGACAAAAAACGGGCATCCCTAGTTTTATACAGGGTGTCACCAAATAAGTTGTCATCCTTTAAGGGGATGATAGTACACGCCCAAATAAGAAAGTTTTTCCTCTATCATTTTTGCATTAGTGCCATTTTTTTAATAAAAAAATCATTAAAATTTTTATAAGTAAAGTAGAAATTTTGAGCCGCCACTAGTTGTTCCTGACCTACGACAAATTACTAAAACATGCTCGCACAGTGGGCAATACTTAAATTTACATTTTGTTATCATTTATTACTTGTCGATAATTGTTTTTTGCTTTGCATACTCAGCTATTTTTAGGTACTTTGAATAAAACAATACTTACTTTTTATTGTTAGGTATCTCGAAGTTTCCGTGGTTTTCAAGTGTTCCACAAAATTATAATAAATGTACTATCCCGCCGTTATTATCCACACAAAAAATCTGGATGATTTCAGATTTCATCTGCCGCTGCAATGTCAACTTCGCTTTGATACACTAAACTGTTCATGTAGCCCCAGAGAATTCACAATAACAACCGAACTATCAGTACCAAATCAATGATAACAAAGTACTAAATAAGTTAAAAAGTTTGCTTGATATTACATAATACACTGTGCCCATACCTGTTTATTTTTTGCTTGGATGAATAATATCATTGTTTTAAAAGGTAAAAACAATGATTATATAGGATAGGTCAGTGACATCCAGTAGCTCCCTGGTTTTGTCTGCCATTTCTTTATGGAAGATTATTTTTATTGGACGGCAGTATTTCGTAGACGATGGTGTGGGTTTTGCCAAAAAATTATATTACTAGTATTTTTTTTAAAAGTAGCTGACATGCGAAGTGGAACTAGCAAAATAATAAATAAAAATGAATCAAACTTTGCTTGTAACGACTTTGACCAGAAGCGCCATCACATCCTCATATGTTTACTAGAGTAGGATCAAAGTCTTCAATTTGTGATTCTAATACTTCCTGCTGTGCAGTCACTAACCTTTTTATCGTATGGTCCAAGAGCGATTGAAGGTAGATTTCATCAAATATTTCCGTGATCAAAGTGTTACTAGGGTAGCACTCAGTTTTTGCTTTTAACAAATTGTTATATGTTGGATATATGTTGGAATTATGCTCTTTGCTTATTTGTTGAATGCTTATGTATTGTTCTTTGGTAAATTTATTGTCCACATAGAGCGCCAAGGCTCTTTCCACAAAAATCTTTATAGGCGCCTTATCAGAAGATGCGATACATTTCTTTATTTTTGTAGCCCTTCTGGGGGAGGTATTAGGATCGGAAACCATCTTGACAAGATTTGCTGCATCTCGTTTCCCTTGAGCCCTCAACTTGATCTGCATAGCCAAGTTAAGTTCATCTTGGCTCTCATATAACAACTGCTGAACTTTTCTTCTTTTCGACGACTCGCTGCAATCAGTGAAGTTTTTTTTCTTGGCCGCCCTATCAAGGATTTGACAATTTTTTCTCTTGCAGAAGTTGAAGTAAGAAGTTCAGGCGCTCTCGGATCAATTGACGGACCCTGAAACGTCACTTTGTCTTCCAACCATCTTATATGCACATATAAAAATCTCTCCAAGGTTCTATTACACTTTTTTCACTTAAGTGCTAATTGTCCACAGAAGTTTCTTACGTATTCTAACACTCGCTACTTCATCATAGTCTTTCAAATTACTTTTGTCCGATATATAGCAAAACACTGCATCAAAACGTGAACTCTCTTCTACATTTCGCCAAACGTTGAACAGCTCATGTCAGCTTACACCGGTGGACATCACTGAAAAAAAATCATTTAAAATAAACAGGCAGGTTCGGGCAGCTAATTGTAACTAGGCTGAACACTTGTTTAGTGTATCTACGTAACACATAAAAATATAGGACGAATCCCGATCAATATTGTGATTTCTGGTCCAATATATAGTGTAAACAAAATATTATGACCGAAATATTCTTATTTTCGAAATAATATATAATATATAATATATAATATAATATTACTACATTCCGATAAATACAATAAACAAATATTAGGTTAGTTCCAACCGGCAGTAATTTTTAGTAATATTACTGACACACATGCGCATTTGCATTTTAATTATTTAAACACGCTTTTAAAAAAGTAAGAATAAAGGAAAAAAATATTTAAAAAGAAATTATTTTGTATTTCCCTATTTCGTTTAAAATTAATTTAAATAATATTATGTTTTATTAATGCGCATGTTTGTTATTAATATATTGTTATACATACCCATATGTACCGCCTCCATAACAAAAAAAAATCACTTTTTCACGTCGTTTGGATTCTTGTTTCTTGTGGTCATCATCCACCAGCCTTTCGAATCGCGTGACAAGTGTCTTAATAACTGCAGTTGTGACGGGTAGTGGTGAGACTGGACGTGTGTCGTAATTTGCCATTATTTTTCTTGATTATGAAGACATCCAGAAAAGGTAATTGGTGTTCTTTCTCGGTTTCCATTGTGAACTTAATCTTTTTGGGAATTCCATTGAGATTATCCAGGAATTTCTTCAGTTCTGCTTCTCCGTGGGTCCAGATGATAAATGTCTTCATCGTAGCGTAGCCATAACTTTTAGTGTTGCCGTTTCGATTGCTCGTACTTCTATGTCTTCCATGAATAAGTTGGCTATTTCTGGGGACTTTGAAAAAACAAGGGGGCTAGCATCGAATACAGAACCAAACGTACCATCCGTGAAGCCATTGAAATAGAAAAATGTCCAAGAAACCTTAACACAAGAGGCGATACACAGAGACTAAGCTTACTGTTGCGCAATAATTGATAAAAATACATTTAAGTGTATATCTCCACAACGGCTACATACGTGATTTTAATTTTTTTTGCGAAGTAAAGCTCATAATATCACTATTTTAAAAACGCCAAATGTACCAATATGCCTCGAAATATTCTTGATTTATTGAAGTATAGTGATAATCTCAAATAATTGATCTCGAGGGAAATTCAATAAGATTTGCATTTCCAAATAATCCAAACAATAGCTTAAAAATTGAAAACCTAGTAAATTAATTAATAGAAATAATTAACAAAACTTTATACAAATCGTTTATATTTATTACGAGTTTTTATAAAAAAGTAGAAAACTATTTTATTGCGTAATAAAAAAGCTTGCTATATTTTTAAATACAATCTATAGGCCTGATGATTGATGGATATATGTCGTTTTTTAAAGTTTTATAAAGTAAAATTTAATTTGCTAATGCACGTTTATTTTCAAGTTTTTACTTTAACCCATTAGTGCATAAACATACTTTTTTTTTGTTTTTAATATATTTTTTTATTTTGGTATTTGACACCTACAAATAACATAATTTTTATAAAAATTAAATTTCATTGCCCCTTTCGTCAAAATTAACCGTCCATTAAAATGGACGCTATGCACAATAAAACAAAAAATATAAAAATAAAATTTTTATAAAAAAAGGTTATTTATAAAAAGTTGAATGGATGAAGGTATTCCATATTTTTGTAGTAAATACTTAGCAATAAACCTTCTAAAAATAAGAAGATTTAAGCAGTTGGGATCTTTCTGAGCATACTTGCACCGGATGGGAAGAGTGACGGATCCCCATTGCCGTTACTGCGTATTGTTCGTGTGCGAGCTGTTCGCGGAGGACCGCTTATAAGCGTAAACCCGCCATTAGACCTATAGGTCTAATGGCGGGTTTACGAGTCACTCGCGTGCGTTTGGAGGTCGCGCCAATGGCATCAGCCGTAAAATTAGCAGACGAGCTAAATTCATTAATATTGCGGTTCGACGAATTTAAAATGTGTCCATTTTCCCAAAGTATCAGACATCAGACGAAATCAAAACACACGCACTGAGGAACCAGCTGACGCTCAAAGGGAGCAAACGCGCGCCTTTGAAACTCGTAAATGGGGTCGCGTCAGGAAGAACGCGTTGACGCGAAGGCCCAGGAAACGCACGGAAACCTCAAACGCACGCGAGTGACTCGTAAACCCGCCATTAGTGACGGGTCTGAAAGCGTTCGATCGGAAATCGTCGGGAAGATGCTTTAGAGCTAGGCCAGGTGGGACTTCGTCGCTGCCTACGTTAAGCTGGTACTGAGGTGCCTTTTAAAGGTTTTTCACTTACAGAAAATAATATATATAATTATACTATTTGCAGGTAAAGAAATACAAAATAAAAATAATAAGTAATTAAAAATAATATTCATATTATCTATTATTCTAAATTATTAAAATTAAACCATTCATCGACTGTATAGAAGCCTTAGCACATAAAGATTTCTCCTTACACCAGGTTCGTCAAAACAAGTTTTATAAAAAGTTAATAAATGAACTATTTTGTGACTATGGCTCGTGATCGTCTTATCAAAATTTGGACCTCTACGTTGTGTTTACTTACGTGTTTTATTGAATACATTGCTTTAAGAATCATACTTGGGAGACTTAGGTATACAAAAAATAAAATACAGTGTTTAGTTTACCCCAATTTAATTTACTTTTCAAAAAAAAAACAAACACAAGGGGTGGCTCTTAGGGAGATACGACCAGGGAAAAAGAGCTTGAGAAAAAACCCTGTTCGGCTATGAAGTAGCAAAGGATTACACGATTAGGCATGGTTTCTTAAAAAGTTTATGCAAATCAAATGGAATGACACGACGCTCGTTACACTATCTACCCCTACGGGTTCAAAAAAAATAGGAAAAACTTTGTTAGTTTAACAGGGCAGTTAACTGCTAGTCTGTCAACGTTAACGTTGCCCTGTGGAGAACGAGGTCCGCACTGGAAACAACTCGCGTAAAGATGCAGTTTCGGGGTAAAAGTTGCGATGCCACCTAGAGAACCTAGGTGACCAGTTACCCCTCACGGAGGAGAGTATTTTAGTATCTACTGCAAACTACGTACTAAGAAAAAGGAGCATTCAAAGTTTAAAATTAACGGTCAATACTCCCTTTTAAGCAACGAAACGTCCTGTATTACACTGATATTTGTTTTAAAATTACCGCAAAAATATGCATAATCGTGTTGAGGAAGGGTCTAAACATTTGAGTAGTATACAACTAAATTAAGCCTAAGACAATAAACGAAAGGAATATAAATGTTTACATTTAGCAGTAAACTTAAAAGGTAAAACATTCTATAAAAATAGCTAAAACAAAAGGTGTTAATAACGAGTAAAATTCACTAAACGTAGTAGTGCAAAATAACTAATGCTCAGTTTATTTAAATCAAAATCGTTCTACGTTTAGTGGACTTTACTACATAATTGGGCTACTAAAATTATGAACTAACCTGGGAGAATACACAAACACTCGTAACAATTGTTTACACAGAATTTTACAATAATTATGGTTTTAGCAAAGATTCACGAAAACGATGCGTTCTCTAAGACTTCGGAAAACTTTCTGCCCCTTTCTTTTGCTCCCCTCCACCAGTTTCGATCTTGTTTTCGACTCATCTGGCCAACAGAATTTTTCCCATCTCAGGCAAAATTCCGGTCTTCCAGGAAACTTTATAATTTCTTTACCTCTTCGGCCGTTTTGTTACCTCTTTTGCAAAGATTTTTACATTTTACAACACAATTTAGAAATTCCAAACTTATTTAAAAATAAATTTGTAAAACGTATTAAAATACTGAACCATTACAATCTATTATTCTAAATTATTAAAATTAAACCATTCATCGACTGTATAGAAGCCTTAGCACATAACAAAGACCTAACAAATTTAATTAACACAGTACTGGGTTAATTTATTATATGTATAGTAGGGTGGGTTGAAAACTTTCTTCTATGATAGATCAGTAAAATAGCAACAAAAAATTTAAAAAAATGGACCCCCAGCTAGACCATTTCACTTAAAATTTTGAATTTTTTTTGTTTTAGTACTTAGTCAATTATATATTAAACTGATATAGTAAAAAAACTTTAAAAGAAAGGTTAAAGAACACCTAAAAATATTGAAACAGTCAAAAAAATAATATTTACGGTAACGCGATGGACTCATAAATTCTAAATTTACAGCATTTAAAGCGCATGTTAGCTATGGTAGAATAATAGATTTTGTTTGAATTTGAAAGGATAACACTTTTTTTATTGAAAAAGTTAACCAAAGACATTTTCGAAGAATTATAAAAGAAGAACACTACTCAATTATACAAGAACTTGGTTCTATTTAAGTTGGCCATGTTTCACTATCAACTGGATCCGCTAAAAACATCGCCATTAGTATAACTTCTTATTTAAGAGACGCCGGCTTTTCATTAGACGAACTGGACGTGATTGGGTGTGATCGTACCGTCACTAATACGCGTTGGAAAACCGATGTTATCCAAACAATTGAAAAACAGGTTAAAAGATCACTGCAGTGGGGTTAACGAATTGCCATTCCGGCATGTGTTTCAGACTTTAGATGGTATAACAACTGGCCTAAAATTATTCAGTGGTCCAATTGGCACACAGCTAAGTAAACCTGAAAAGCTTCCAGTAGTGACTTTTGAAAGTAGTCAATGTAAGATTCTAGACAATGATAGAAATATTTTAAGCAAATAACAACAGTACCTGTTAGACATAAGTTTCGCTATAAAGTCAGGCAGCTGCCCTGAGGACTTATCTGTTCTTGAACCAGGCCCTCTTTCCCACAAGATGGTTGACAACGGCAATCAGAGTTCTCAGACTGTTGAAAGTCCCTCAAATTAACACAAGATTTTGGTGTCTTTCATTCATACATGCCTGGTTTAGTTATAAAAAAAGTAAGAACTTTTCAGATGGTCCTCATCATGTTTTTAAAGTTATAAAATCTAAAAGATTTCTACCAGAAAACTTGATTCAAATAATAAATCCAGTTATTGAGAGAAACGCCTTTTTTGCCCATCCAGAAAATTTGCTTCTTAGTATGATAGTAGATGAAAGGGACCATATCAGAAAGTTGGGTTTTAAGAGAATTATAAATTATACATTGACTGGACCACCACTACCCTTTCACCTCCACCTTTATTGCGAAGAATGTCTGACAAAGATATCTGGTTATAACCATTAAAACCGTTATACAAATAACATCGGGTGGAACAGCAGATAAATGGAATTTTGACAAATTCTCCTGTCACAAGAAAAAATTTAACCTACACCTCGCCAAAGTTTTTTGTTTTGAATGCGTTCCACCAACTTCAAATACCGACAGACAGCTGTTTCGACCTTTATTGGGTCTCATAAGTGTCGGGCAACTTGGTGTAGTGGAACACAATCAAAACAAATTACTCCCTGAGCTTATATGCTCGGTTGTTAAGTCAACAGAGGCGAAATGTAAGAACATCAGGTGATCCACACCGTCAAACGACGTGGCCTTTGCCGCAATCGGTACATACTATGCAACCGGGACTGCACACAGCAATTGTATCACAGATACTAATATGGCCTAAAGGAATCTAGAATTAACCCAACCGGGCTAAACATTAAGGTAAACATTCAATTTTCTTAGTTTCTTTAAGAAACTTGCTTGACCCATCACTGGTAATATTCATAAGAAAAAATTGAACCTACACCTCGCCAAAGTTTTTTGTTTTGAATGCGTTCCACCAACTTCAAATGCCGACAGACAGCTGTTTCGACCTTTATTGGGTCTCATCAGTGTCGGGCTACTTGGTGTAGTGGAACACAATCAAAACAAATTACTCCCTGAGCTTATATGCTCGGTTGTTAAGTCAACAGAGGCGAGATGTAAGAACATCAGGTGATCCACACAGTCAAACGACGTGGCCTTTGCCGCAATCGGTACATACTATGCAACCGGGACTGCACACAGCAATCACAGATACTAATATGGCCTAGAATTAACCCAACCGGGCTAAACATTAAGGTAAACATTCAATTTTCTTAGTTTCTTTAAGAAACTTGCTTGACCCATCACTGGTAATATTCATAAGAAAAAATTGAACCAACACCTCGCCAAAGTTTTTTGTTTTGAATGCGTTCCACCAACTTCAAATACCGACATATACATTTTAATCTAGTTTATAGTTTTTTAAAAAGATTGTTTATATTCATTAAATATTTAGTTTTGGTACCTTATAATTATTTTCTCCAATATACAAAAGAATTATAAAAATAAGGAGTTTTGCAAAATTATCTCCTTTATTTTTATACGAACATTACGTTAACTGAAAGGCGCGTGCACTTTTTAACTTATGTTAATAGTCATTATATTAAATATTAAACATTACTTACTACTTAATCAACATTTATAACTTAATCGAAAGGTAGTCGTCGACAATTTTATACAAAAATATACTATATTTATATCATTTATAAAATAAGTAAACATTAGACATTTACTACAAAACCAAGTTTTAATGTGGTCATTTAAAAATATATCTTAAAAATCATTGTCTTTGTTGTGGTGTTTAAGTGTCCCTTAAGTACCCTGAAACCTGTTTTGACTTTTTAGGTTTTCCTAAAGAGTACTCTCTTTTATTTTAAATAGCCGATGCCAGATTCTGGCAGCCAGAAACCCAATAGCTTAGTAATAGAGGCTGCGATAGTGATCAAAAGTAGACTATCGATAGTATCGATAGTGAGAAAAGCGACTATCGATACTATCGATTAACTATCGATAGTTAACTAAAATTTCAAAACCGTATAGTTTCAACATTTTATTAAAAAATAAAAGATTTATTTTTATAGTGGCACATTTTCAACCTACCAAATACAGGAGAGTCAAAAATATAGTATAGTATTTCAATATAAGGGTCAAAATCACCAAGGTGGCAAATTTCAAATTATGTTTAATGATGAATATACCTAGCAGCTATTACTTTGCTAATTAGCTTAAATGATCACTTAACTTGTGTTTAAACAATATTTACGTTGGCCGAGCATAGAATTTATTGCTTCTCTTGTAATTTTATTTTTAAAGTGAACTATCGCTGAAAACAATCATTCCGGGAACGTTTTTGTGAGGTTTATAATAAAATTAAAATATAACTTAGTATTTCTTTTTTACCCTTTACAATAGCGGAAGTATGTAGTTAATAATAAGAAATTAAAAAACTCTAAGAAAGTTGCAAATAAAATCATTTAAAAACAAAATATCCCTACAAATAAACCTATGGGACTATTTTTTTGAATTAAATTATCTAAATATGCCAATATCGCTGACTTACATATAAATAAACTAGCTCTAGGTATAAGAAGTCCGCCTGTTTTAATATTTCCAAGGCCTATTTTTAATAACTAAAATAATAATGTGTTATCTGTGATTTTTGTTATGTTCCCGGAAATGATAAGGAGTTCACGGAATGATGGGTGTGTTATCTGAATGATGATATAGATACACTTTAGGTTTATGAAATCATAAGCAAAATTTTTTGATGCCATACTTATTTATTTATTTGGCATGGGGTTTATTCTTAACAAAAATGTAACTTTAATTACTTCTTTGCAGTCTTTTAATCGATGTATACAGCCAAGTACAATTCTTAATAATCATATTAAACTTTTATCTCAATGTTTATAATTAAACCAATTAAACATGTACCTATATTTAAATTGAACTTTTAAACAAAAACAAGCTTTCGTAATCATAATTATTAAACATCAAAAATATATAATAAAAAAAAACAAACATTAAATCATCCTCATCGGACGATGATGAGTAATGAATGGTTTTATAAATGCTCCGTTTCTTTAATTTCAGCAAATCTTGTACATTAGGTGTATCCATATGCTCGTTCGGTTCAGGAGACTCCCTTGAAAGTATTCTCAAATTTATTGGTTCAGAGTTCGGATATAAACTGCCAGATAACGCAGACATTTTCAGTTCTTTCAAAGATGTTTATTCGTTCGGTTGCGGTATTGTGATGTTGGATTATCGAGTAGATGTGAAGGATGTTAATATATTTTTTTCCAATATGGTTTTAGGATCGGTTTCATATGAGCCCATATCACATGGGCTTTATGATCCAAATTTTCACTCAGGGTAGCAAAAGATCAAGATTGCAAACCATTGTCAACGTTTCGTATATAATATACGCCTGTATGAATAGATAATTGATTTTTTGCGAAATGAGTCGACTGGATTTTATTTGCGTACTGACAAGTTTATTTGTATCATTACCTACCTCTTCTTCAGTTAAATTTTCTTTCAACTCTTTTTTCCGTTTGTTGTAACTATAAATGCCATACAGACAGTGATGGGCACGTACCCGGTATATACCCGATTTAATATTTGTATAAATACCCAAGGTATGAACTATGTACTAGTGATGAGAACTATCGATAGTTGATAGTTCAGTTTACAATAGTGCTCACCACTGGTACATAGTACATAGTACATAATACATACCTTGGCTATTTATCCAAATTTTAATAAATCGTATGGTTTACTATACTTAATAATGCTGTCTTCTTTTCTCTGTATTGTAACGTTTTAACTGTTCGTAGTGTGAATTAAAACACGCACTGGTTAATTAACGAACTAAACTATTTATTTAATAACTTAACTACACTTAAAACACTATAAAACTAACTAAACACTTAACTACTAATTATTTATATATCACTATTGTTCAAGAGTGTATTTATTTGCACTTATATTTATTTATTTCGCCGCGAGTACCAAATCTTAACTGACTGCTCTGTGTTGCTCCGTTTCTTATATATCCAGCGCCCAAGTATTCTGGAACATTCCAGCGAGCTCCACACTCTCGATTATTCGAGCGCTGAGTCACCGGCGATGACTCACCGGCAATGACTAATCGGCGATGAGTCATCACTCCGATATCCAGGGCGGTACTCGCTACATTGCCCCCGTCTTAAAACATTTTCGTCCCGAAAATGGTCCTCAGCTCCATGGCGATATTTGCATAGAGATCCAAACTTGCATTGTGACGTCCTATAGAAGTAGCAGTCTACGGTCTTTCTTCCGGTTGTTCTTTTAGGGTTGTGGCAACAGACAAGAATGTGTATGCCACTAAATCTGAAGATAACTTCCACCATACTTCTAATTATTCTCCAGTCTAAACCGTCAAGTCCACAAGCAATCTTCGGTATCGCCAGGTTCATGATGTCCTTGGATAAAAGGGCATCCCTCAATTTATTTAAGGCATTCCATACGTCACGGTAGTTTGGCTTCTGATGGGAGAGCTGCTTCGTTACCAGATAGAAGATACTTCTATTGCCTATCTGCTCATTATTCACAATTTCAAGCACCTCTCCAACTTTGGGATTCTGCCTTCGTAGCTCGTCGATCCGTCCAAACTTGTTTTTAAAAACAACCGCTATTCCCCTGGACATCCTTAGGTCTTCTGCAACACAGTGAGCCAAGGAGTAATCGGCCGAAACCGTGAACAGATCTTGTTGTTCTTCTCGAGTGACACCAAAGCGAGCTTTTTTACCGCTCGAATATAAATACATGAAGTCTTCAAAAGGCAACTCGTCTTCCGGCGGATTAACTCTCCTTACTCTAGCATCGTCATTGTTTCCAGCGTAAGGGGCCAATCGGTTGAAATGGATCACTTTCGGCTTTCCTCTTGGTTGTTTCCTGATCCTGTAGATGATGTCATTTATTCGATCCATAACTTCGTAAGGTCCCTCCCAAGAAGTCTGCAGCTTCGGTGAATAACCACGACGGCGCTGAGGGTTGTATAACCAAACTAGGTCTCCAGGTTGAAATCCTCCATTTTCCGCCTTGATGTCGTATGCCTCTTTCATTCTATCACTGGCACTCTGGATGTTTAAACGAACTCGGCTGTGAATGTCGCTCATTTTTCTACGTAAATTGTTGACGTAATCTTCTCCAGAAATATCATCCCCTGGTAGGCAACCAAATCTCAGGTCACAAGGTAGACGAAGTTCACGTCCCATAACAATGCTAGCGGGTGTCTGGCCGGTTGTATCGTGGATAGAAGAACGGTACGCCAACAGGAACAGATGAAGGAAGCGGTCCCAGTCTCTTTGGTGATCAGAGACTACCTTGGACAGGTACCGGTTTATGGTTCGATTCATTCGTTCTACCATTCCATCGGACTGCGGATGTAATGCAGTCGTCCTCGTCTTTCAAATGTTAAGAATTTTACAGACATTCTGGAACAATATAGATTCAAAGTTCCTGCCTTGGTCTGAATGCATCTCCATTGGCACACCAAAACGACAAATCTACTCCTTAATAAGGGCATCGGCTACTGTGGCAGCTTCCTGATTTGGCAAAGCGTACGCTTCCGCCCACTTGCTGAAGTAGTCCATTACAACGATGATGTATTTATTTCCAGATTCTGTTTCCGGAAATGGACCCGCCACGTCGATTGCAATTCTCTCAAATGGGCTGCCCACATTGTACTGTCGCATTGGGGCTTTTGGGCGCTTCTGGGGTCCATTGCTTGCCGCGCAAACGGCGCACTTCTTGCACCATTCCTTCACATCCCGTTGGCTGTTGACCCAATAAAACCGTTCCCTAAGTCTTCCGAGCGTCCTGGTCACCCCAAGATGTCCTCCAGTAGTTCCATCATGGATTTCCTGCAGCACTTCTGGTATCCTGTTTCTGGGGATTATTATCTGCTTCCGGTCTTCCCCCCCTTCTGGCATCTCCAGAACGCGCTTTAGAAGCCCGTCACTTAAGATAATGGAATTCCATTGGGCCCAGTACGATTTCACATTCGGCGAATATTGGGCGACTTCCTGCCACGTTGGTTTACGGTCGTTCTTCTTCCAATCGATGATAAGCTTCAAATCCGGATCCCTTTCCTGGTCTTGTTGAACCTCAGCGGATTGCCAATGATCATCCACGATTGTAGTCCTCCGAACAAACACATCCTTTTCTTCTGCCCTGAGACAATGTTTACAGTCTTCCGGGCACGGTCTTCTTGACAAGGCGTCAGCATTTCTATGGATGGTCCCAGCCCGATGTTCTGTGTCAAAGTCGAACTCCTGTAGTCTCTCAATCCATCTTGCTACCTGTCCTTCAGGATTCTTGAATTGCAAAAGCCATTTTAGGGCAGCATGATCCGTTCTTAGCAAGAATTTTCTTCCATACAGATACTTGTAAAAGTGTTCGACTGATTTTACCACTGCCAACAGCTCGCGTCGAGTAACACAGTAATTTCTCTCTGGTTTCGATAGAGTTTTACTAAAGTATCCAATAACTTTCTCTTTTCCCTCTTGAATCTGCGACAAAACAGCTCCCAGTCCAACATTGCTGGCGTCCGTGTCCAAAATAAATTCACCATCCGGAAGAGGATAACTCAGGACTGGTGAGCTGGTCAACGCGTTTTTCAGGTTCTTAAAGGCTTCTTGGCATTCTTCGTCCCATTGAAATCGTCTTTCTCCCTCTGTTAAACGTGTCAAAGGCTTAGCAACCTTTGCGAATCCAGGTACGTACCGTCGGTAGTAGGTGCATAATCCAAGAAAGCTTCTTAAGTCATGTTTGTTTTTCGGTACTGGCCATTCCCGCACCGTCTTCACCTTCTGTTTATTCACTGCAACTCCTTGACTTGAAACGACATGGCCCAGATACTGCACTTCCTTCTGGAACAAGTGACATTTCTTTGGGCTAAGCTTCAGGCCAGAACTTCTTAAGCGATGAAAGACTTCCTTCAGGTTCCTCATATGGTCCTCAAACGATTTCCCAACCACAATGATGTCATCAAGGTACACCAAGCATGTCTTCCAGGATAGTCCCTTCAAAACCATTTCCATGAGCCTTTCAAAAGTTGCAGGGGCATTACATAGTCCAAACGGCATGACAGTAAACTGCCACAGTCCAGCACCCACGGTAAACGCCGTCTTTTCTCTATCTTCTGGTGCCATTTCAACCTGCCAGTAACCGCTTTTCAAATCCAGAGTCGAAAATATTTGGGATCCAGCCAATGTATCCAGGGTGTCATCTATCCTAGGCAGAGGGTAGCTGTCCTTCTTCGTCACGTTGTTCAGTTGACGAAAATCGACGCAAAATCGAGTTGATCCATCCTTTTTCTTAACTAACACCACTGGGGAAGACCATGGGCTGTTGGATGGTTCGATCACCCCTTCCTTCTCCATTTCTTGCACAATTTTATCAGCTTCCTCTCGCTTGGCAAGTGGTAGCCTTCTTGCCGACTGTCGAATGGGCTGTGCATCACCGGTGTTAATTTTATGTTGGACAATTCTTGTCCTACCCTTCTTTCCTTGTCCGTCGTCAAAGACATCCTGATAATTGTGAATCAGCTCTTTCAGCTTTATCCTTTCATTGGGTTTCAAATCCTTTGAAGAAATCGACAGAAGACTCGTCAATTCATTGCTAACTTTCTTGGCCGGGACTGCAGACTCACGAATGCCTTTAATAATCGAGGAAACCGAAGAACAGTTTCCTAAAACGATTCCTTTCTTTAGGTTTACAGAGTAACCATTAACATTCAATACTCTTACAGGCACTTCTTTTCCGACACGTATTAAAGTCTTCCCTACTACAACTCCTCGACCGACTTCTTTGTCATCAATTCTCGGCTCCAGAAGCATTATACTTCCATCTTCTGATTTACAATCCAAGAAAGCCTTCAATATCATTTCGCTGTGTTCCGGTATCAAAGCATCTTCTGTTAGCATTACACGAATATTCTTTTCTTTTGATCGATGCAACACGACTTCCTCTCCATTTACCCTCAATATTCCTTGCTTAAAGTTCAATTCAAATCCTATAGAGTTCATAATGTCCATGCCTACAATAACATCATCCTCAATATCCGCTACTAATGCTCGATGTTTAAATTTCGTGTTTCCAATGACCATCGTAATGTCCACTTCTCCACGAACAGTAGCGGTTTCTCCTGTTGCAGTACGTAGTCGCCGATTGATAGATTTGATCTTGGACGTTTCAACAATATCTGGCCTAATAATTGTCTTCGTCGCACCTGTATCCAGCAGCAGCACATGTAATTTTCCATTAATTAAACCATCCACAAAAACACTGCTGGACTGGTGTAGAAGAGATGCAACACGTTCGATATCTTCTGGGGCATGCTGGTTACAGGTCGACGGTGGCCCCTTTTCCTCGACCCTATCTAGTTTTCCGACTGAGACGAAGTCGGCACTGCCTGACTTTCTCTGCAACGACTTCGTATATGTCCTAGCTTTCCACATCTCCAACATCGGATTTCCTTCTTTTCTGGTAGATTCTCTTTAAGAACTCGCCTGATTTCTTCGATTATACTGGGTTCCTCCTCTTTTTCTTCCTCGACTCTCCTAATTCTATGCTGGCTCCTGCAGCTCTGCTTTGCCGCCTCGAATTCCAAAGCTCGGGCCAATGCATCAACCAGTTGGCTCGGACGAGCCAACGTCAGAGCCTGCCTTGTTTCGTTGTCCCGAAGTCCATCCAAAAAGGCTTGAACCGCTAATCGTTCCATAACGGTCGTTGGAGTAGCTGGATATGCTAGCCGAACCAAGCGTGCAATATCAGCCTCAAATTCTTGTAAAGTCTCGTTTGATTTCTGGCAGCGATTCTTCAGTTGGGAATGGTACACATGTTCCAGATGTGTCTGGCCATATCGAAGTTCTAGATGTTTCACCAACGCTTCGTAATCTTCTTGTTCGTTGGGAGAAAGCGTCTGCAAGATGTCCGTTGCATCTCCGCGTAAAGCCAGAGTCAATGCTGTAGCTTTCTCTTCTGGTAGCCAGCCATTTGCTTTTGCTGCTGCCTCAAACTGACGGATGTAGTTGGTCCAAGAAGTTTTTCCATCGAACTGAGGTGGTTTCATCCTAACTCGGCTCCCCTCCAGCATTGTTCCTGGTTCCGCCAGCATCATGGGTAGATTTACAGCTGTCAGTTTACTATTTATTTCTTTAATTTTGACTTCCAATTTATCATCCAATTCCATCCTTACGTCATTCAATTCCATCCTTACGTCCTCTTTTAATTCCTTGACATTATCTAGAATCTTCTGTTCCAAATATTCCTTTAAATTTTTAGAATTTTCCAGAATTTTCTGCTGTAGTTCGCTAGAATTTTCCAGCATTTTCTGTTGCAAATCGTTGACATTTTCTAACATTTTCTGTTGCAACTCGTTGGAATTTTCCAGAATCTTTTGTTGTAAATTTTTTAAATCGCTAGAATTTTCTACCATTTTCTGTTGCAAATCATCCTTTAAATCTTTCAGTTCTTTAGAATTTTCTAGCATTTTCTGTTTTAAATCGTTAGAATTCTCCAACATTTTTTCGTTTAAATTTTGCAACATTAACTGCATATTACACGGGCCTTCAAATAAATACGTATCTGGATTTTCACCTTCCTGCTCCAACGCTTCTCGAAGCCGCTGCTGCAACACATTCTTTTTTCCCGTTGTTTCACATTCCCTTTCTTCCAGCTCTCGCTTAAGGTCCGCCACTTTTAAGTCCATTAACGAAACCATTTTCGCGAAGTTTCACACTAACCGCACTCCTGACACCAATTGTAACGTTTTAACTGTTCGTAGTGTGAATTAAAACACGCACTGGTTAATTAACGAACTAAACTATTTATTTAATAACTTAACTACACTTAAAACACTATAAAACTAACTAAACACTTAACTACTAATTATTTATATATCACTATTGTTCAAGAGTCTATTTATTTGCACTTATATTTATTTATTTCGCCGCGAGTACCAAATCTTAACTGACTGCTCTGTGTTGCTCCGTTTCTTATATATCCAGCGCCCAAGTATTCTGGAACATTCCAGCGAGCTCCACACTCTCGATTATTCGAGCGCTGAGTCACCGGCGATGACTCACCGGCAATGACTAATCGGCGATGAGTCATCACTCCGATATCCAGGGCGGTACTCGCTACAGTATTTTTATGCTTCTTTCCAAATTTTTCTCTGCTTTCGCTTTTAATTTTTTTTAACTTCATGAGATTCCATATTTCCTAAAAAAAAAAAACATTTATTTCAAACTATTTAGGACAACATACACTAAATTAATTGACAAAAAGTAGTAACAGTCATTTCAAGAACGCTCCGTCAAGTCCGGGGGCGTTCCTGAAATGACCGTTCCCAAAATGACTTTTTCAAATAAATGCGCCCTTTTTAGACGAAAGTCATCTTGACAGCCATGTTTGGCTTGTTTAAGGTATATTATTTAAGGTTAATATTTGTTATAAACACTATTTTTTCAATATTACGAGTTAATAAAGGCATTCCCGATATGATGATATATTTATGTACGCTCTTTAATTATGGGATCGAATGGTACTTACCACTTATTTTTAATTATTTTGGCGAAAAATTCACTTGACATCCACGTTGTTTACATCTTTCACTACAACTGTGCCATACACATATTACGGCTGCGTTCAAAAAAGTAATTTTTTTGGACAATCAAAACAGCGTTCACTCAAATGATGCTTACATTGTTGGACATAATATTTTGACTTGATTTTCTTTCATTTCTTTTTTTTTCTTTAATAATGCTTGTAATTACGTGATATTAGATAAAATTGAATTGAATAAGTAAGAAAAACTGTTAAATTTATTTTATTTTATGATTATTTCAGGTGTTTGTTTCTAAAGATTGCTACTTAGGACGCGTTCTCGAAATGATTTTTTGTACTTATTTATATAAATAATAATGAATATGGTTTACTTTTGAACTATATTATATTAGGTATAGTTAACGTAAACACACTTAAGTATTAACAAAACTTGATTTGTTAAAGAAAAACTGAATTTAGTCATTTATTTGCTGGCACAGCTAATTTTCCACCTTGGTGATTTTGACCCATAAATATAGAGCCTACACAAGGAGCCCAAACTTAATAGGGGAAATTGACAAAACCTGCCCTCTAAATTTCACACCAGCGCCTACTTTCCTTAGGAAGATTATTCTTAAGATGCAGTTCGGACTCCTTGTGTAGGCTCCATGACATCAACAATAAAATAATTGACCGCACATATTTTGACAATTTACTTGATTTAACAGTTTTCTGTTTTTTCTCAGGATTACCACCGTTGGTAAATGTAGGGTTTCTAGAATTTGCCAACTAAAACCCCAAATTTTTAACGTCGTTAAATTCCGAATAAAAAACCAACCATAGTTATAATATTTTTTTTTTGATAAAACTATCGCTAGACGATAGTCGGTCACTATCGATAGAATCGATAATTCGATAGTTTTTAAAATATCGAAACTATCGATAAACTATCGATAATATCGCTACCTCTACTTAGTAATTCTCTGTGGAACCCACATTGTGGATCTCTTTAGGAGGCCTATAAGAGTAAAGCGTTTTAATAAAAAAAATTTAAAGCGTTCTTAGAGGCCATAATAAAAGTAGAATTATTACGTGGTATTTAGTCAGGCTTACCTTACAAAGTTGTATTGGAGCTATTTATTAAAATTATAAAAACATTGTTTTTCCTTTAATACACATTTTAATAAATCGTTAATAATAAAGATGTAGAAAAGGATAATAAAATTATTTTTATATTTTTGTCATTTAGAAACTACGATTATAAACTACATTGATTAAAGGAAAGGGAAATAATATCCTATCATTATAACCACAATAGTTATGAAGCTATGTGTTTAGAGATAGAGTTACATTGTCACGATAAATAATAGTAATTTACCGCAATCCTTTTTGTGTTACGCAACAATTTACAGGAGCATCCCTTGTTTTCGCATTGTTAGCGGTATGCAATTGAAAGGGGAGATGCGTGAAAAATAAGTCGTCAGGGTTGAAGAGGGGAAAGAAAATGGTTTATTAAATAGCGACGCCTAATATGCAAATCACCTTTACGAGATGTAATAAAGTGAATAATGAAATCGCATTAGAACACTACATGCCAGGTGGGCTGTTTTCTTGAACGCAACCCTTCTCCGCTTCATGCTCTCTGATTTTATACTTATCGATTTGCAAGTATAATTAATAGAGCCTTAAATAAATTATTTATTACTTGGATTTAATTAAATCTGCAAACTAAAACTGTAAAATTTATTATCTTATTATTATAAATATTATTGTTAAAATATTATGAATTATTATTTTATATATATAAAATCACAACGAATAAAAATGTACATGTACATTTGTGACGTATCATCACCAAATTTTTCACACATATTCTTCGTGCCCCCGGACGTGCCATAGACGTAATTAATATTTTTATGTCTATCGCTATGACGGTAAATTGGGGCACTCCAAAACTCAGTTAATTCAGTGCAGTCGTCATTTTTAAAATTATTTAATCACGCAGAGCTCGTGGAATAACAGCTATTTGTCCGGACTTTTCGACATCAAATATTAAAAAAAAGCTTCTTAAATAGACTAAATTACAAAGAAAGGGTGATTCCATCTTTCGAATTTAGCTCAAAATCAGTGAAGATACAGGTCAGTGTAGAATAAATTTATGAAAATAATCTATAATGTCAAACGTCAACATTATCTACCTATGAAAAATTTTCTCAAACTTAAGAAATCCAACTTAAGTACAAAATTATTAAACGCTCGAAAAAAATAGTATATACTACACGGCGGAGAAAGCATAATATTATTAACTGCCTAGATCTTAGATCTGCAGCCTTGGCTAGAGCCTCGGCAGCGAACACTAAGATCGTCTATAATATAAGCGCTTTGAATAAATAAATAAATAAATAAATAAACTCTTTATTGCCCAACAAAAATCCATTAACAGGACAAAGAAAGAATACATGTAGTTTTGATAGGTAAAACAAATAGTATTAATGTGAAATTTATAACAATAAATGTAACTAAAAATTAACTAACAGTTTAATCATTCTACACAGCAATTTATAAGTTCTTTAATTGAACAGTTATTCATGTCACACATGGAACATATCATATTAAAGTTCCTTGACAAAATTATTACAGGAGATTTACGCAGCACATTTGTTCTATAAGTACAACAATTAAAGGTAGACTGGTTACGCAAGTTGATACAGGGAACATAAAATATAAGATAGGTACTTCAAAAAAAACGCCGTTGGACATTCTCAATTTTATTGATGTTAGATTGATAATAGGGATACCAAATGAGCGATCCGAACTCAAGTTTCGATCTTATTAAGGTAACAAAGTTTTAAGAGAGATTATATTTTTAAACGAGGATCAATTACGTATGACCAATCCTAGCATTCGTAGAGCAGAGGCACACATGTTATCAATGTGTTCGGAAGAAGATAGTTTACTGTCAAACAGAATGCCAAGATCTTTCATTTTAACACACTGTTAAATATATATATATATAACTATTATTTAGTTCATTGGTATTAAATAGCTCTATATTAAAATCAGACTTAGACGGAAAAAGAACATCACCTCCACGCATCGTACCAGTTGCTTCAAATTGACGTTCATAACGAAATACACTGTAAGCTTCTGGAAACAATTCCGAACTGATAACTTTACTAGAGAGCCATGTTTCGACTAAGGCTACAAAATTATATTCACTTGATGATATTGATTGGTAGAAAACATCGACTTTGCTGTTGAGACCTCGTATATTTTGAAAATACAGTTCATGGCAATCATAATGAATTTTGTTGGGCGCTGTTTAAATTTATAATTTTGGGAATACCCTTAATATACATAATTCTTAAATTGGAGATCTAAGATCCTTGTAGTACTGGATTTGTCGGGGCCTACAATCCGAGGAGATTCTAATGTAAAGTAAGAATCGCTTCTTTAGGTCCTTAGTCCTTTTTAAGATATTAAGAACGCATGATTCATCATTCAGTTTAAGTTTCATTGGCCTTGGGGAAACCTTTGTAGGGTCAAATTTCCCCAATCTAATAGGTTTGTTCTAAAGAAATGCTTGGTAACAAATATTTTAAAACCTCTTTTGATGATGCTTTATTACTTTCGGCCCTTTCAGTAGCGGTGCTATTCTGAAGTAGCGATTCCGGAATACCATAAATGATAATATTTGATTTACGGATATTTCTCTCGTTGATTTCATTAATGATTTCCTCAAAATCAAAATTATCATTGGGTTTATCCTTGATTGTTGTTTTTAATGATTCAACTTCAGCCTTTAACTCAGATACGGTTGTCTTAAGCGCATTAATTATCTCCACCAGTTGTGTGGAAAAGGTTACTTTTGGAGGCATTTTAAAATAAAATATTGGAATCAATACCTAACGTATATAATTATAGTGTCGACAACACCGTAATTAAAAAACGTCAAGGACGATGTTCAATCTGGTGATAAGTTATGAGTTGTTTTTATTTAGTGATTTAGTTCTCCACCTGTTAAAAATGTATTAATATTTAAACCAATTATTGGTTTACAATGTCAGCATACATCTATGCAGGTATACAGGATGGTTCAGTTTATCTTAAAATTTCAGAATTTTGATCTTCTTTAGAATTTTCTTCAATATTTTCTGCAATAAAAAATAAATTATTTAACATTAATATGAATTTATGCAGGAGCGTAGTCAAGGGGGATCGATTTTGACTTTGATTTATTAAGTAAACATGTTCCTTGTCCTATGCCTAAGTATCAGAGCTGGTAAAGATATTTTCTAAAAGTATTTATATACCTATATATATAGTATACTTTCAAATTGTTTTAAAAAAGATAAAGGATAACATATTTTTGAAAAATCCTAAAAGTATCTAAAGTACAAGATACTTTTAAGTATTTAAGATATATTTTAAGATAATACAAGGTGTGTTCAGAAAATAACGGGAATTTATAAATTTCGCGGGATCGGAGAGTCCGGTTGTCATAAAATTTTCTTTATTATGTTAATATACAATGTATATTATACATGCTCCTAAAGTATGATGAAAACTTTAGCTGCTTTCATTGTTAACTTTGTCTGTGGCAGATGCTAAGGTTAGACTAGGTTTTAATAAGCTCGGCGATTTTTGTTCGTTAAAAAAAATGGATCAAAGAATTTGTATCAAATTTTGGGTAAAACATGATGTTAAAGTGTGTGAAAAGGCATATGGTGAGTATGATATGAGTAAAACAAGAGTTTACTAGTGGTATAATCGTTTCCAAAAGGCCATGCAGACGTGGAAGATGACGAACGCCCCGAACGCCCAAGCATATCGATTGGCTCATGCCATGAAATTTTTTTAAATGTTTTAGGTATGAAATGCGTGGCTTTTGCACCAAGATAATGCATCTGCTCACACTTCATTGCTTGTTCGTGAATTTTTGGCCAAAAACAATACTGTAATGATGCCCCAGCCTCCATATTCGCCAAACATGGCTCCGTGTGACTTTTTTCTATTCCCAAAAATTAAGAGAACATTAAAGGGCCGTCGGTTTGCAAGCATAGATGACATTAAAAGCGCATCGCTGAAAGAACTAAAGGCTATCCCAAAGATTGAGTTTGAGAAGTGTTTCGAGGATTGGAAGAAGCGCTGGCAGAAGTGCATAATATCTAATGGGGACTATTTTAAAGGCGACAACATTAATAGAGACAACTAAATCGCCGACGGTGGACTAGTGGTTAGTGCTGCTGACTACAAGCCGGAGGTCGTGGGTTCGAATCCCACCAGGGGTATGGCTGTTTATTTGTGTTTGTCCTATTGTGTAATAGTCCTTTGGAGGGGACTTTAAGCCCGCGGTCCGTTCCCACCCCTAACCCGCACAAGCCATTCAGTTGGCTTCTGGGACTTCTTAGGAAGTAAGGGTGGAACTAAAAGAGCACTTTTGTATATAAACTTTTGTATATAAATAAATATTTTGTTCAAAAAACGAAAATTCACCTCGTATATATTTTTAAAGGAAATGTAATTAAAAGTACACAATTATATCTGAAGTAGGTTGTAAATTATTATTATTATTAGATACCTAATTATTAGTAATTCATTTTTTTTTGGCATATATGAAGACAGGATTGACAATTGTGGTGTAATAAAAAATAAAACAATAAACTTAAAATGCGTAAAATAAATATTTATTTTAAGAACTAAAACCTTATGATTTATGAATAAATTAAAAACTACACTGTTTTTTAGATTTTCACGAGTATACATGTAAAAAAATTCGTTATTTGATGAAAAAAGATTTTTATGAAAAACTCTTCGATACGTAAACTTTAGTTTTTTATTTAAAATCTTTAGTTTTTTATTTTAAAAAATTGATAGTGCACATTTTGAGTACGACGATACCCCATTTTAAATTATCAATTATTTTGCTATTACAGTAGCTTCTTCAGAATATATGTATAGGTACATTCAAACTTAATCAAAAACTAATAATCACAGTCTCCGCCCTCCCACTTCAAGTTATTGATGGTTAATCAAATGTCATTTGAATGTAGAAAGTGTCTACGTATACTGTTTGTTGCGACGTTTATGATATATTTGCCCGCCGCGGCGATTTTTTAATCTATTTAATAAAATTAACTTATTATTTTTATTAAACAACATTTTATGAAAGGGTCCAATCGACCTCCGCGACGGTGCTTTTTTTTAAATATTATTTAGTTGCTGCTGAGTAGCCGTAGACACATCTTAAAATGTATAATGGGTTGCATTCAATACTCTTATTAAATCGACAGTAAAGTTCTACTATAAATGTATTGTTACACAGCATGCAGATAGTCGGACACAGAATAAAAATAATTTAACAATAGATAATTTTCAACTCTCTTTTAAAATCCAAGTAAACATTAATACTTATTATAATTTTAAGCAATTTATTATATAAATGTGTACTAATGTAATGTGCATCTAATAATTTAAGTAATATTTTGGCTTTCGATTAATAAATATCTATATACTAAATATCCAAGTAATTAGTAAATGTTCATTATTAATTAAAAATTAAAAGTTTCACTATTACTTATAATTATTATTTCAATAATTATTAAATATTTAGTAAAATTTTTACTTTTAATAGTTGGTAATATTTTTAATGATAATTAGTAAAAATCCAACCAATTAGTTATAATTTGAATAATGATTATTTAATATTAAAATAATCAACAATATTTTTAATTTTAATTATTAGATATTAAGATAATTAATACCTAACAATATTGTTTTTAATTTCTGAATAAATCCAAATGATCATCAATTGCTTCTAAAATAACACTAGTAAACAATAAAAAAGGTCGGTAATAAATATAGCTCAGTCCTATAGATTTTGACCTGCTCGACGCAAATCCGGCGCCCAAAAAATTTTCCGAAGTCTCGTTTAGACGATACGGGCAGGACCATGATACAAAGAAAAATTGTTAAATAATAACGATAAAAATTAGTAAATAAAAAAGGTCGGTAATAAAAATGGCACAGTCCTATAGATTTTCACCTGCTCGACGCAAATCCGGCGACCAAAAAATTTTCCAAAGTCTCGTTTAGACGATACGGGCAGCACCATGATACAAAGAAAAATTGTTAAATAATAACGATAAAAATAAATAAACAAAATAATTTGAACGATAAAAAACAGTAAACATCAAAACAAAATTTTTACAATATGTACAGATATGTTGTTCATGGAATGCTGAAATATAAGTTAAAAGTAACGTCATCCTAAAATTTTCAAATGGTGTATCTATGCAATAAATGGTACCATAATACTGTGCTCCTATTTTTTACTTACGACTTCAGAAAATTTTTTTAAAATCATTTTGGATCTATTTCAGTCATAAACGATCGAAAAATTCTATTTTTAACAAGGACCTTTTTTTAAGTTAAAATTTGTTGCCTAGTGTAATTGCTGTTTTATCAATCATTACTATTTTTAGCACTACTAAGCGATAATAATCAATTTTTAAATTATTTAAATTATATTTTTTTATTTAATATTATTTAAATAATAAATAAAAAAAATATTAAAAATAATGCCGATCTCTGCACATAACTTGATTCTATAAAAATTTATTTGCAAGAAATTTGACGACTTTTTTAGAACTATTAATTTATTTAGAAAATCTAATTTAATTATCAAGTTAACTGGTGGCGTGCGGGAAAAAAGGTCTGGCACGATAAAAAAAATACATGACAAGGAAAAGTTAAGAAAAATGTTAAAAACAAAAAATACCTTAATTTCCTTTTTATATAAATCCAAACCAAATTTACCCTTATAACAATAATAAACATTATTTGGTTAAAGGGGTTAATTTAAGGTTTTTTATTTCATCACTTTTTTATTTTATTTACCAAAAGTAAAAAAATTCAAAAACCATCATGTGTTAAATTGTAGTAAAAATTGATGGTTTAATTTTTATTTATGTTGGTACTTATAAAACACATTACACTAATTTGCATGCTTCAAAACATTTTAAGAAACTATGATTTACATGCATTTTAAAGCACCCCTAAATTTAAAATTTAACTTTAATATCAAGGCATGGCTTGCACTCCATAACACAGTTTTACAAAGTACTGTTGTTCGCCAAAATTTAATTTAAATTACATCGGAAATTAGACGAAATAAATATCTTGGCATGCCAGTTAAAAATAAACCGTTGGCGGTATTATAAAAGTCAATTATAAAAAGTAAAATACAAGTTATAAAGTTTTATATGTTAATAATTTTATATTTTCCGTGTCGATCTTGCTATTTTATACATAAGATTTTACCATTAATACGTGTTTTGCGTGTAAAGTACTTCAGGGTAATAATAATAATAATCAAAAGTTTGTAAGTTCTACATTTTGGAAGACATTTATTTTATAATGTAAAAAGTTAACTGGTAAACAATTTGTTTAAAACTGAAAGAGTTTAACTTTATAACGTAGGGCATTTTTAAATAAAAATATATAAAATAAACATTGTGTTTAATGTGTCTAAATTACGTTTAAAAAGAATCATAGAACAACTAAAATAACTTTTAATATTTATAATTGACCATATGCAAGGAATGCGGTCGATGTTGCCAATGGTAAAAAAATAAAATTCCCTATTGGGAACATTCAATTACATTACGTTGGCTACACTGAAATTTTGAATTTCCCGCACAAACTGACATACATTCCAGTAGTTCCCAGAGATAAAGAAGGTAGTTCCAATGTTGTATAATAAATTAAGGTGCGAATTTTAAATGTGGGAATTATTATTATTTATTATTATTAAAAAAAAGATGGAAATTAATTTAGTTTGTGCGGGAAATTCAAATTTTCAATGTAGCCAACGTAATATAATTGAATGTTCCCAATAGGGAATTTTATTTTTTTACCATTGGCAACATCGACCGCATTCCTTGCATATGGTCAATTATTGGTCTGCAAATATAAATGCCAACATACAACATGATACATTATTTTTATACTTTATAGACAATATATTACATTAGGTCAACTAAAGTTGTGTTAATGTTAAAAACAATGTTGTTCCAGCATAGGCAAAAGTAACTAAGCGATTTCAATCGGCCATTATGTTTAGGAAAAGCAAGTTATTTTAGTTGTGCTGTTAGAGGAACAGAGTAGACGTTAGGTACTTTAATACACGATACAGGATTCCTGTAACAGGAAATGGGGCAGTGGTATTACCAACATTATTTGTAAATAAAATGCAAATAAATTAGTATTTTTATAATCATTACACAGGTCTGCGATGAAAAAGTTTTTTAAATACAAACTTTTATATATTATATTGTTTTAAAGGATCACGTCACAGTATTTTTTTATTCAAGGAATAAAGGCAGTGGGGTTGAGGTTGAATAAAAATATATACATACAATATCTATATATTTTTTCCTTTGAAAATTAATAAAATAAATTAGTTTTAAACCAGTAAGTGTAATACTTTGTTAGGATAATGTCATTATTTATTCTATACTGTATATTTCTATTCTGTAGTACTTATATATTTATACTCAGTGTTGCCAACCTCTTGGAACACTGTTTCAGTAGATTTCTCCGGTAGATTTAATTGTATGTGCTTTCTTAAAATCAAATGGTCAAAGTTCTACTATTTGAATTAGAACCAGCATTAATGCTGGTTCTAATTCAAATAGTAGAACAATTGTTTACTAATAAAATAGTCGTATTCACTTTTAAATAGTTATATTTTACTACTTAAATAGTTAAAGTTTGACTAATTTAAGATAAGTCACCATCTTTGACTGTTTCTGAGAGTAATAAGTAAGTAATTTCTTTAATTGTTTTTAATTCTTGCGGCCAACAACAAATTATTATTAGCGTTAAATGCATGTAGGCTCCATACAGTGGCGTACCTGAGGCGCCCGCTGGGCCCGGGGCGCGAGGGGGGGGGCGAGCTTAGAGTGGCTCCGCTAAAACTTTAAAACAACTTTAAATTTCAATCTTTTTTTAATCCCCAATATATTGCTTTTAAAGTAGACAATTAAAACACATTTAAACACAATGTGTGCACATTGTAGATTTTAAAAAACAAACGAGCCAAACCCATGTAACACAGGGCATTTTGCTTTTATACTCAAGAATCAAACCTATTTTACACGTTAAATGGGTTTAATTCGTAAGTTTAAAAGTAATTTCTTAATGCTACAATGTAGCATGTCAGGTACTTTTAATATAACTTAACACAAATACCCTGTCTTACATACATATATTTTTTATTTAAAAAATGCTTATTTTAGCACTGCAAACATTGTCAATTTTTTATAAAAATAAAATACAGGCTGTAATTTACACAAAATAGGTATTTATTCTATAGGTCACGTTGGTACATTTGTCGTTTTCAACTTAAAAAATATATAATCCTCCAAACATTTTTTTTTTAAATAGTGATATTATTAGCTTTACTTATTACTAATTAAAATCGCGTATGTAGCCGTTGTGGAGATATACACTTAAATGTATTTTTTTTATAAATTAATGCGCAACAATAAGCTTAACATGTGTTCTAGTGAAAATGACCACAGCAATTCGCTATATATATTGATGGTTTTCCGGGATCTGCTCCGAGTTGTCAGTTTTTGGTTCTTAAAAGAACCGTATGTCTGACGACGTTTCGGTACAATCTCATGTACCATCTTCAGGTCTTATCTGCTGGGCTGCTGTTGCTGCTCTGCTGCAAGTTCATACATATAACGCCAATGGAAATCTAAAGCAGCAGAACAACAACAGCAGCCCAGCAGATAAGAGGGTACATGAGATTGTACCGACATACGGTTCTTTTAAGAACCATAAACCGACAACACAGAGCAGATGCCGGAAAACCATCAATACATATAACGCCTGTGAAAACCTAAAGCAGAACATTGATATCGTTAATTTGCGTGGCGTTTTGGTGGTTGTAAGAGCTGGTTTTTATGCAGTTGGTAGTCTCTGTTTATCGTCTCTTGTGCTGAGGTTTCTTGGTCCTGTGTTCGATGCTAGCCAAGAACCTTGTTTTTTTAAAGTCAATTTCATGGAAAGTTTTTCGGACGTGTTCAGCGAAGAAAGATATTTTAAGACTGCGTTTCGATGTTCTTCACGTCTAACGTTGATACGTCTATTGGTCTGTCCAACGTAGCTTCCGTCACAATTATTACAAGGAGTTTCTTTCACCCCTTGTGCCTCTAACTCTATTTTGGTTTGGCGTTTGGAAGTATTTGACCGATCTTTCTTGTGGCGGTAAATGTTATGTTTTTTGAGAACTTTGCCTATTCTCTCGGTTGTCCCTTTCACGTAGGGAAGGTAGGCCTTCGAAGTTGGTTTGTTGTTCTCGTCCTCTGTGGTATTTAACCGGCGTCGTGGTCTAAGAGCCTTTTTGATGATGGTTTTGGAGAATCCGTTTTGCTGTAGCGTCGTTTGGAATTTCAGGTCTTCTTGTTTCTTGTGGTCATCATCCGCCAGCCTTTCGCGTGACAAGTGTCTTAATGATTGACTGCAGTTGTGACGGGTGGTGGTGAGACTGGGCGTGTGCCATTATTTATCTTGATTATGAAAACATCCAGAAAAGGTAATTGGTGTTCTTTCTTGGTTTCTATTGTGAACTTAATCTTTTCAGTTTTTCTTCTCCGTGGGTCCAGATGACAAATGGGTCTTTTACGTACCGTAGCCATAACTTTGATTTTAGTGTTGCCGTTTCGATTGCTCGTACTTCTATGTCTTCCATGAATAAGTTGGCTATTGCTGGCGATATTGGGAAATTGACTTTGAAAAAACAAGGGTCTTGGCTAGCATCGAATACAGAACCAAACGTACCATTCGTGAAGCCATTGAAATAGGAAAATGTCCAAAAAACCTCAATAAAAGAGGCGATACACAGAGACTAAGCTTAATGTTGCAAATAAATTTATAAAAAAATACATTTAAGTGTATATCTTCACAACGGCTACATACGCAATTTTAATTTTTCTTGCAAAGTAAAGCTAATAATATCAATATTTAAAAAAAAATGTTTGGAAGATTATATATTTTTTAAGTTGAAAACGCCAAATGTACCAACGTGAGGTATGATATACATAGATTTAAAAAAACAAACGAGCCAAACCTATAGGTTTGGCTCGTTTGTTTTTTTAAATCTATGTATATCATACCTATAGAATAAATACCTATTTTGTGTAAATTACAGCCTGTATTTTATTTTTATAAAAAATTGACAATGTTTGCAGTGCTAAAATAAGCATTTTTTAAATAAAAAATAAATTTGATGAAAAAATATTTCTTTCCTTTTTAACCTTCAAACCCTCAACAACTCCCTTCGTGTTACAGAGCTTCGTTAGCCTTTTTTATATTGATAAATTAAAAATGGAGGCCCCATTGAGATTTTCGCGGGGGGCCCTGAATTCTCAGGTACACCACTGGCCTTATATGGTTAAATGACCCATAAAAATAAAACAAAGATGCAAAACTTTAAAGCAACACAAAAAAAATATTCAACTTTAAAATATTATGAACAATATTTATTGACAGATATAACAAATATTTATATAAGTAGAAGTGGCGCAGCGTTTCGTCATTCTCTTGATAAGTGAGAGAGCAGAGTTCAAACTTGTCAAAACTTTTTTAAATTTAAATAAACTAATTTGACTACTTATACTGTAGGTACATTTTCAACTTTTGATATATC
Source organism: Brassicogethes aeneus (assembly GCA_921294245.1). Classification (NCBI taxonomy): domain Eukaryota; kingdom Metazoa; phylum Arthropoda; class Insecta; order Coleoptera; family Nitidulidae; genus Brassicogethes; species Brassicogethes aeneus. The sequence continues at coordinate 49,788,195 of OV121132.1, read as the reverse complement.
ACAGCTAAACGCTCGGACACGTAAACATAATTTTTGGTCGTAGATTCCAAATCTGTGCTCGGATTAGCTGTATCAGGTCTAAAAAGTTTTCCTGTTATAATTTGTAAAATAATATATTTTACCTCTTGAGTTAACATTCTTATGCTTTTTCTTTTTAATTAATATAATTCAATTATACTCAATAAAAAAAAATTAGCAAAAAAACATTTTGAATTTCATAACCTATCGACTATAATTACACAAGAGCTTATTTTTAGCCGGATAAATTTTTGTTTTCCTTAAAAGCTTGTTACATAGCAATTTGACAAGAAAAAATGTCATCAATCAAAATTGCGAGACCGTAGGCCGAGCGATTTTGTCAGATGACATTTTTTCGAGTCAAATTGCTAAAATGTAATAAGGTTGAAAGTTAGAAAACATAAATTTATCCTGCCAGAAAAAAAAGCTCGAGTGTAATTCGACGAGATAATTTTGTGATTAAGTATCTTTTTTAAATTTATTTAAATGAACAATTATTATAAATAATTCTGGATGTAGAGGTAGAAGATAGCTCCAGTGTATTATTTTGTTCAATAAAATCTGTAATGCTTGCATTTTGAATGTTGTTTTCATTGTTTGACTGTCAGGCAATTTTCATATCATTTCGTAAATTTGAAACTATTTCTTTATGATGTGTTGCATCTATTTGTAAATATGGTTTTAAAGAATTGCTTATAGAATGGCCAGTTAATTTAATGAGTTGTTGGTCGCTTACTCCCGCTTTAGCTAATTCGGATACAGTACTGGCTCGGTTTGAATGGTTTGTTATTTTGATCTTTTTTGTGTCGAGTCCAATTGCAGTTGCTGAGATTTGCGTCCATTTTGAGATTATGTTTTTACCCAAGGGCATGTTTTTGTACCAACCTTTAGAATTTTGTTTATTCCAAAATGGATTTGGAGTAAGAAACATACGATCTGATGTTATGTATTTAGATCTTTTTTCCAGAAGAACTTTAAATAGTCTTACTGGACAAATGCTTGGATCTTCCTCATTTTTTAAAATCCATTTACTGTCACTTAATCTTTTAGATCCTCCTTGTGCAGTCTTAGAAAACACTGGATTGTATTCAATTCTGCCTGTGAGCATCCCGTCGTTGGTTTTTTCTTCACTAAAATAATACAACATGCATGCTGCTGCTTCTCCACCTCTCCATGCTAACTCGTAAGAAACAATATGGAAGAATCTTTTTTGTAAACCTTCTGGTTCATTTCCTTTCCATATCTTAGCCATTTTTATAATTTCCTCTTTTGTGAGAGCATTTAAACTTCTTTTTCTGCTTTTTGGAATTCTTTCCTTTCTTTTTGCATTTCCAGCATCACGGGCCTCTTTGAATACAATATCGGAAAATGGATTAATTTTGATATTAAAAGCTTGATAGTATTTCTCTTGAAGCATTTTTGCCACATAGTTTTGATAACGTATTCCTTATAATCATCTTCATTAATTTTTTTCATATTGTATGCCCAATCAAGCAAAATATTTGCTAAGTCTTGCTGTGATGTTGAGTCGAGTAGTTTCCTCGCATTACAAAATGCTATAAATTGTCGCCAAATTGACGCTTTATTATTTAAAGTGTTATTTGGGATACTATTTACAATTTGTTCTTTAATTTTTTTGTCGGACACGACACCAAAACGATTCATTTTAAAAGATTTTTTGACAACTCGCGACCTGAGAATTAGTGTTCTATCTCCCAAAATTTAAAGAGGAACAAATAGCAGTTTAAAGTTTAATTTATATATGTACAAATGAAATTTTAAAAAGCTGTTTTTGCGTGTTTAGGTTTTGGGAGATTCTATCTTTTAAAAATCTGACACGGAAAAACAGCTTTTTAAAATTTCATTTGTATATAAATTAAACTTTAAACTGCTATTTGTTCCTCTTTAAATTTTGGGAGATAGAACAATCTAATTCTCAGGTCGCGAACTGGTATTAAAAAATAATTATTTGCAAGGTTGTCAAGGAAATAAAATGACACGAGGTAAATAAATAATTATCCACTTGCAAAAAGTTACCTTCCTTTTTATCCGTTATCAAAGTGACTTAAATGTAATTCAACTACGACGTTTTCATGTAAGAAAAAAATTATCTATGAAAAACCCCCAGTACTTCAAGCTGCCTAAAGTACTGTCAAATAAATAAAATCAGCCATTCGCTACTTTCAACAACCTTTAGAGGGTTAGGGGTAGGAACGGACGACGGGTTTAAAGTCCCCTCTGAAGGACTAATATACAATAGGACAAACACAAATAAACAGCCATACTCCTGGTGGGATTAGAACCCACGACCTCTCGGCTTTTAGTCAGCAGGACTAACCACTAGTCCACCGTCGGCGGTTATTTACATATTACGTAATTCAGCGAATTTTAACAAATAATAAAATACATTTTTATAGGTTATTTCTACTCTCATTAAAGGAAAATATATGCATATATGTATATATTTTCCTATGTATACATATATATGTTCTGCTTTAGGTTTTCACGGGCGTTATATGTATTGATGATTTTTCGGGATCTACTCCGTGTTGTCGGTTTTTGGTTCTTAAAAGAACCGTATGTCTGACGACGTTTCGGTACAATTTCATGTACCATCTTCAGGCCTTATCTGCTGGGCTGCTGTTGCTGCTCTGCTGCGAGTTGGACGTGGAACAGCAACAGCAGCCAAGCAGATAAGACCTGAAGATGGTACATGAGATTGTACCGATACTTCGTCAGACATACGGTTTAAGAACCAAAAACACCCTTAAGAATTTGAATAGGGAAGGGGTATCGACTGATACATTATTTTAAAGGTCTTTAAAATCCCTATACATCAATGTTTTATTTTTTAAAAACGGTCTGTTTATTTTTAAGATATTTTAGAAAAACCATGCATAAGCTTTTAAAACTTCCCCCCTTAAATTTTTTGAAAACTGGAAGAATTTGGAAAAAATACACGGACACGCGTAAAGTTTTATATCGAGGGGGACAACTTTTGGCCTTACTGCTACTGCTACACACTAAAAAATTTTGAGTGGATTTTAACTCAAAATTAACTCAAAGTGTTGTTAAAACGAGTCCTCACCGGATTGTGTAAAAAATTAACTCAATTTTTTTTAGTAACATTTATCTCTTAATGAGTTAAATATATTAATACATTTTGAGTGAATTTTAACTCAAAAAAGTGATTTATGTGGAAAAATTGTGTAAAAATTTACATATTTTTAAGTAACTTTGAACTTATTTTGAATTAATTTTAACACACTTTAGTGACTTGTTTTCACTAAATAGTGTTAATTCTACTAATTATTAATTAATACATAATCAAACTTGTGTAATAAATCAATCATTTTTTGTAAAATTTAAATTTTTAGTATACTTTAACACATTTTGGTGTTAAAATTTGACAGTTATTACAAAATTTTTAGTTAATAGTCACTTTTTTTCGGGCATTAATAAAACATTTAAGGCAAAAGGTAAAAATAAAGCTATTTTAGCAATTTATATTTATTTGCATGTATAATTTCCAATGTTCCAAAAACATAGTTTTCACCTGGTAGGACTGAAATATATAATATATACATTTATAAAATTAACCTCATCATAAAACCAAAACTTTATTTCAAAAAACGTACATTATTTTTAAAAGAGTAGTTTAATTATGCATAAAAATAGTAAATTATCAATTAAATTTTCTTTTAAATAAAAAACAAATACATTTAAAAAATGGCCAATGACAAAAAAGAAAAAGATATTAACAAAACTCGTACTTTAGAATAATATAATGCTTAGTTGTATTGTATGACTGATAAGCTTCATATGGCTCCTTATAAAACAAACAACTTAAAGCAAGATCAAAACTTAAAGTAATAATTAAGTTAAAGTTAATAATAATTATTAAGTTAGATTTACTTACCGAGTTCAATAATGTTCGAATAATTGAGCTCATCTTTCGAACGCCGACTCCATATTTTTTTCCTATATATGCCATTTTAAATACAACTTCGTTTTTCATACTTTAGGCCTTAGTCATATGCATACAATATATTATTACTTATACGATAAGTCTTATAAGGATATAATACAGGAATAACTTACCCTATATTCGTACTCTAATTAACCAAAACAAATCCTAACGGAATATGCAACGCGTCAGATCAACAGGCAACTAAGAGGTGAAAGACGCAGGTTATCAGGAATTCAACGGAAAGAAATAAATCTTCACTTTCTAGAGTTTTTATTACCCAAATTTGAGTAATTACTTATGTTTAACCAAATATTTAGTAAAATTACACAATTTTAATTGCAATTTAAAAAAAAAGTGTAAATTAGATTATGTTTTAGTTAAATATACACAAATTGGAATAATATTTACAAAAATACTCAAAATTTCACTCAGCAATGCATTAACTCAATGATTTTTGGCGATTTACTCAAGTCGATTTTTTACTGTGTACTGCTCCTTGAGTTCTGCAACCCCTAAATCAAAAATCCTAAATTGCAAAAGGTATCATGTGGCACATCATTTTAAAGCTCGCAATTTGCAATACAACTGTGTAGTTATTTTTGTAATTTATCGGTTGGTTCTCAACAATATTTATTGTTTGGAAATTGGTTTTTACTAAATCTAAACGAATAGGTATACAAATTTATTTATCAATTACAATTTAATATTTTTAGGTCAAATGTTCAAAATGTCCCCCGTTCTCTTGCAAACAATAATAAAGCCTGGATTCAAAACCCTCCCTCACATTACGGAACATCGCTGGAGTTATTTGAGGGCACTCTGTTATAATCCGTTGACGTAGTTCATCCAAAGACGCAGGTTGAGTCACGAAAACTTTCGAGGTATCCACAAAAAAAATCGATTGATTTTAAGTCAGGTGATCGGGCAAACCATTCTACAGGACCTCTCCGTCCAATCCAACGTTCAGGATATCTCATATCTAGATGCCGACGAACTGGAGCTGCGTAATGAGGAGGAGCGCCGTCTTGTTGGAAATGTAAGTCCTGTTCAGCAAGGGATCATCTTCCAAAGTTTGGGTTATCAAGGCGTCAATTTCATTTTCCATCATGTTTAGATACATTTTGCTGTTCAAATTACCTTGAATAAACAGAGTCCAATTAAATGGTCCCCCAAGATTCCTGCCCGAACATTAACTTCTGATGATGTTAAGTATGAACTTCCCGGTATAAATGAGGATTTGTATCACTCCAAAACCTGCAGTTATGCCGATGGACCTCGCCATTGAGTGAGAAAGTTGACTCGTCCGAAAAGCAAATGTTGTACAACAAATTTTGATTTTGAATAAGACGGTCACTCATGATTTCGCAGAATTCCTGTCTTTTATCGAAATCGTCTTCATTTAATTCACGTACCGCCGAGTTTTGTATGGATGAAACTTGTTTTTGTGTAAAATTCTAAACATGTTAGTGCTGCTTATGCCGGAAGTTGCAGATATTTGCCGTATTGACTAAGTATTTGACATAAGCTGGATATGCCCCAATACCGCCACAGAAGCTCCTTCGTCATGCACAAGTCCTCTGGAAGCCTTTTTTTATTTAAAACTAAACCCGTTTCAACAAATTTTGAGATTAATTTTCCGATGTATTAGTGGCCAACATTGCGATCGGGGTAATTTTCGTTGAACACTCTTGTGCCCCTCGAGCACATTTTTTGATTTTCGTAATAGCAGCCAAGCAACTCAACAATAAGCAAAAAACGATTGACAAGTAAGTTATTTTAAGTGGTTTAGTTCTTCAAAAAAAAACAGTAAAAAATTTATTAGAATATAATTGATAGGTATTGGTTTTTTTCTAAATCTAACCGAGTTTCTTTCATTTTTAGATTTTCATCGATGAGATTTATTTAGTTCCGAAATTTATTAAACATAGACATTAGAGATTCAACTTTGCAGGATTGATACGGTAATAACATTAAAAATTATATTTTTCTTTATAACCAATCGGTAAACACAGTTGTATTGCAAATTAAAAGAGCTTTAAAATGATGTGCCACATGATACCTTTTCAATTTAGGATTCAAGGAGGTTAAAGTAGTAGTAGCGCCAAAAAATGTACCCCTTGATATAAAAGTTTATGTGTGTCCGCGTTTTTTCCAAATTCTTCCAGTTTTCGAAAAATTTAAGGTGGGAAGTTTTAAAAGCATGGTTTTTTAAAAATATCTTAAAAATAAACAGACCGATTTTAAAAAATAAAACATTGATGTATAGGGATTTTAAATACCTTTATAATAATGTATTGTTCGATACCTCTTCTCTATTTAAATTCTTAAGGGGGTAGCTCCTGGGTGCAAGGGGTAGGGGTGAGAAACCAAATTTTGATATGAAAAGTTGTCCCCCTCGATATAAAACTTTACGTGTCACAGCATTTTTTCAAAAAAATTTCAGGTCCTTGAGATTTAGGGTGGTTTTAAATGGAACACACTGTATATATATATATATATTTATATATCACTTATATAAATGACCGATAAGTGACCGATATGTGACCATAAGTGACCGTTACATTCATAAGTGACCGACCAATTTTTAAAAGTGACCGATTTTAAATTTCGCGGGTAAATCGCAAAAGAATTTAACCTTAAAACGTTAGTAAATAATATCTGAATTTGTTAATCGGGATTATTTAATAAACTTTATTTTTAATTTAAAAAAAAGGGTAAGCAATAGTTTGGAATTATTTCGATAAAATGGTAAAAAAGTGGACAAATGTGTTTTGTAAAGTTGAATATGTAAGCCTTGCAACCAGAATGAATAAACATTTAAAAATCTGTAAAAAAATGTCCAGATAACATTAAAAAACTGATTCATTTAAAATTAAAAAACTTGATGATAACCTGGATGCCAACACAATTTTTGTTGATGGACAAAAATTTTTTATAACACAAATTTTGCCATAAAATAATTAACTTTCATATTTTATTCTTTAATGTTTTATTTAAAAATGTTTAATGTTTTTTAAAGTTTTATTTAAGCAAATGTGATCTCAAAAAAAATTATTTATAAATAAGGTAAATAGTAAATTTACAAATTATTTTAATTTTAATGCTTCCTATTTTAAAATACCTAAATTTTTAGTACAAACTATTGATGGGAAATTCAAATAATGAATAAAAACTGCATAAGAATACGAAAATCAATTGTTTAAATTCAAAGAGTTAAATAATTTAATTGCTGAGGGCCGGTTTATCAATCTCTAGTTAAGTTCCAGTTAGTCTATCTGACAGTTAAATTTCATATTGATCGTTGTGAGAACAATGGTATCCATGGAAATTATCTAACAGATAACTAACTGCAATTTTAAGTGGACATTGATAAACCGGCCTTGAGGCAACTAAATTTAATTTATAAATCTCCAAGCATGCTCAAATATAAGATTTTTTTGCCAGGCATAGCTAAACAAAACTATAAAAAATATTAATATTGTTAGTTTAAAAATTTTAAATAATAATGAGCTTTGAGGCATACTCCAAAGTATTTTTGGTATACCTATGAATAGGAATTAAATGCATTCAAAACCCACAAGAATTGATTGCTTTTAAAATTTGCCTTTGAAAAGTACCTACAAACTATAATTTTAGTTTAAAATTTAAAGAATCATATTTTTATTAATAACTTAACCAATTTAATAAAAAAAATACAAGTATCTGGTATCAATGAAAAGCTCTCAACACAAGCTATTGTTTAAAGTAATGTTGTTACGTTTTTATAAGTGACGGTCACATTCGCAATGAGACCGGTCACAAAAACAATGTGACCGGTCATTTGCCAACTCTAATATATATATATATATATATATATATATATATATATATATAATCAGTTGGCTTCTGGGACTTTGTATATATGTTACCGGCAATGTAAAAAATCCGGCAATGTGCGAAATGTCTAGATATTCTGCAAACTGACCAATTTACCAGACATTGTGCAAAATCACTACCATTTTGGGCAATCTGCAAATTTACTACGCTATTTTAGGCAATCTGCAAAATGTCTGATGCTATAGTCAATCTGGGGATTAAAGGTTTTTAATTCTTACATTGACTAGGCAGTGTGCGCAATACTTTTACTTCTGTCGAACTTCGCTATTCAGTCATCCCTGCAAAAATAAATCAAAGTGACTAGAAGTACACCGGGAGTACGTGCATTAAACGTACACCGGGTGGAAAAAAATCCTTATTTATCAAATTTTTATATTTGTCAATTGTATAATATTGAATGGTCGCTCAATGGGGCGGGGGAGGCCAATGGGGCGGGTTCGGTTGGGTTGGGTTGTTGAGTTTGGGTTGGTTTGAGTAATTCATACTGACATTTCATTAATTTTGTTGGTAATTTTATTTTAATCACTTAATTAAATTTTAATCAATGTTTATACAACTTGAAAGTTAGCTAAATAATTACATAATTATTATCAAGAGTTAACAAGCTGTTTTCCAACTGTTATACAACTGGGTCTTGGTGTACCAATTTAATCTCAAATTATAAATTTGAAAATTTACCATCAGCTGGTATGGAAACACGCATGCGCACAAACCTGATGTACGTTTAATGCCAGTACTCCCGGTGTACTTCTAATCACGGCGAAAATAAATACCTTTCTAAACATGTTTTACCATATTTTGTTGTACCATTATATAAATAACAAGTGATTGTAAATTTAATTGTTATTTGTAGTAAGTATTTCTTTTCTAAAAACAAAATTCAGTTTTTCAATTTTACATTTCTATCGTAAATTAGTGTTGCGCATCCTGCCTAGTCAATGTGAGAAGTAAAAACCTTTAATCCCCAGATTGACTATCGCATCAGACATTTGCCTAAAATAGCGTAGTAAATTTGCAGATTGCCCAAGATGATAGTGATTTTGCACAATGTCTGGTAAATTGGTCAGTTTGCAGAGTATCTAGACATTTCGCACATTGTCGGATTGTTCACATTGCCGGTAACATATATATTTTTTTTTCTGCTCCAATTAAAATAAAAGGTTAATAAAGAGAGGTATAATGGACGATTTTATGAAAATCCTAAATACAAATACATGTCTGGAGGAAAAATATAAACATTGTGTTAATAGCGTTAACTTTATGACCGAGGGTTAATGTAAAAGGTATGTTTTGTAATGCAAAACGTGGGTTTTCCTTTACAAGTGGTCCAAGTTGTAACATAAAATTTTCGTTGCATATTTGGAATTTACTCATACAAGTAATCTAAACTTTTTTCTATGTTTTTGAACAATTTTTGGGAACGCGTAGACAGCGTACTATTCAAAACGCTTTGATGAGTTTGGAAATAGTGCTTAAGGTCAAGCGCCTTCAGTATGTACTTTTTTAAAAGATTTAAATATATGACCAAAACCCAGAAACAGATATAAAAAAAAAGTGCTCTTTTTGTTCCACCCTTACTTCTTAAGAAGTCCCATAAGCCAACTGAATGGCTTGTGCGGGTTAGGGGTAGGAACGGACCGCGGGCTTAAAGTCCCCTCCGAAGGACTATTACACAATAGGACAAACACAAATAAACAGCCATACCCCTGGTGGGATTCGAACCCACGACCTCCGACTAGTCAGCAGCACTAACCACTCGTCCACCGTCGGCGATAAAGATGTTGGATATTAACCTACATAATAATTATTCATTCGTATACGAACATGATATAAATATATTATGATTCTTCTCTGAAAATACATATAATACGTATGCCTTGTTACGCGAATAGTATCGTGACAACATGATACTAAGAGAATTTCGCTTTTCAAAGTAATTTTTTACGAAAAATTTATAGCAAAAATTGTTTTTTTTTTCATCGGTATGCTTGCTCTTATTGAATCTTTATAATAGAAGATGTTTTACACTGATTTTCGATATCATGCCCCAACCCCTTTAACTAAAACTATTATGTTCTTTAGTTTATATGTTTTACTATATTGTTTAAAATAGATTAATTTTATACACAAATTTTATTCATGAATATTTTTTAACTGCAGAAAACTGCAAGAAAAGTGAACGCGTTGGAGAGCAGATAGCAAGAAACCTGTTGATTTCTACACTTTTTACCTATAATCAAACACTTTTTAGAGACACTTGGCCAATGCAAATAAATATTAAATTTATATTTGTAATATTTTTAAATCTTTCAGAAAGTTTGTATAGATTACATCCGAAAATAATGATATTGTCAATGACAAAAATACATATACCTATTGCATTATTATAAACAAGGACTAAATTAATTAATTTTTAATTAATTTCATACGTTGAAATTCTTTTATTTAAAATATTTTTTGAATTTAAATACTTTGAAAAATAGGCACCTTAGAGCAATGTATTAAAAGTTATTTTTTGTGTAAAAATTACTGAAAAATAAAAGAAAACCAAAAGATCAATTTTTTGGGACAGAGGCTTACATACTTTAATACTTTATTAATTTTTAACTTTAACACCCTGTATCTCGCTTAGCTGGCATTTTTCGACATACGTTGATTAGGACTTTTCGCCTTATTTTGAAATATTCTATGCACTCTCTACACTACTTATAGATCACCCTGCATATCGATATTTTTTTTATCCATATAAAAAATATCGATATATCGTTGCCATTCCAACTTGTAGGTAGTGAATAAATTACAATATTGAGTATACTAAATTGTAGTAGCTACTTTGTTACGGTTCAAAACTTACCGGGTTTTATTTTGTAAAATTTTAACATAATTTTTTGTAGAAAACAAGGGTTTGTAATTATTTTACCAAAGGAAAATATTTTACCGAAAGTTTTGTAAAGGTAAGCATTAATGCTTACAAATGCAAAATACAAAATGCAAAATACAAAATTTTGTTTATTTTAAAGGTTACAGATTATTTTGTTAATGCTTAACAAATTATGTCATTAAAAAAGTACGTGATTTCAGGCAGTCAATCAAAACATTTCCCATTTAGAATACGCATTAACAAGTTTAACTAACTGTATGGTTCGAAACACAAACCAAATTATGATTCCTCGTCCTTATATAGGTTTTGGAATCATTTACTGCAGTGAGACGAAAGTAAGTGGTGCCATCTTTTGTCTTTTGACATGTTCTTTATGTTATATGTTTAAGACAGTAGATAGCACCACTTACTTTCGCCTCACCGCAGTGAATGATTTCAAAACCTTTATAAGGACGAGAAATCATAATTTCGTTTGTGTTCCGCACCATACAGCAAACAGCTCGTTACTGATGTTCCAATAAAGGGAAACACCTGTTCATCGTTGCTGGTGAGGAACACGAACGAAATTAAAGAAAAGCGCTCCAGTAGCACAAAGATTGGCCCAATATTCGTAATAATATTGGGCCAATATATCTTTCGTCAGATTTTTTCTAGCATGGTCCAATATTGCTTTATATAACCGATATTGGAAATCCGCATTGGCCCGAAGTTGTTTTACATTATATTCTAGGAAAGTTAAGGCAGAAATTGGAAGAAAAAAAAGATAGCCATTTTCAGAAAATGTTTATAGTAGGTAATTAGGGGCGTAGAAGCGGGGAGGGGGCGGTTGATAATGCCCACCCAAATGATAAGGGGGAGAGGGGGTTACTTGAAATAAAATGTACCCTTCAAATTCTTTGATAAAATCTAACAATAAGACAAGTCGTGTACCGTTATGTTATTCTTAATTACGATGAAATGCTAAAATCGTTTGTATCCTGTGCTAAAATTATCAGCTTAAGCTTTATTAACGTAATAACGAATTTTATTGCTAATAAGACAAGAAATTGCATATTATAATATATAGGGTATACCCTTGTTATTCTTATGGTTATATGCAAGAATGGCCTTTATTATTTTCACCCATTTGGTGCTAAACAATAAGGATGGTAGTCGGTTGCGCCCAGCGCCGTAGGAACAACCCAAGGGGCCCGGGTTCCAGGCTATACCCACGGGCCTCTAGGTGTTTTTTTATTTCGTACTAATTAATATTTTTTATGTTATATTTGGGAGGAACACAACAACCTTTATACCCCCTTAAATCTACGGCTTTAATAGTGAAATAAAAATAAAAGACTATATGTTTATTGTCTATAAACTTTTATTATAAAATATAAGTATAAAATATAAATATATATATATATATATATTATATATATACACAGGAAAAATAAACTAAAACTAATAAAACTATTTATAATAATATATTATAAACCAAATATAAGGGCATAAAAAATAAAGGTGTGTCCATTAAAAAGCCACTTTCCTAGATTTAGCAGCGGAAAATTTTGTAATAATTTATTGAAAATCTATGGAGCTGGCAACTGTATTTTTAATGAAGATCATTGCAAAGACGATAATCGATATAGACTCATGAAGTTCCTTAAATACGTTTTTATTAACTTAAGTTTTGAGAACGATCGTTCTGCCGATGCAACCTTCACAGGAATTGTAAGGTATAGAAAACATAGTGTTATTATTTCGGTAAAGCTGCTACTGGATGGGTAATTGTCAACCATAATAAATTTTAGCAAATTCTTTACTGACTTAATATTTTTTAGTTCGTCAGAAAAACATTTTTGAAAATCTATTAATTGATAGGGAAGTCTAAAATATCATCTTCATATATTTCACGAATGTTTTCCGCCATTTGGTATACTTCTGTATCTGTAGAATTTAACAGAACTTCTGTTTCCAAAATACTGAATTTAGTGGCTATTTGATGTAAACTAATTGTTTTACTTTGTAACTGTCTGATAAAATATCTAGGGTCTTAAAAAAAAACTTCAACTCTAAAAGTATCTTCAGCAGTTTAAAAAACAAAGTCTTTTGCAACTTCATCAAAAAAACGTTTGCGAATAAGTTTTTGGCAAAATTCTGGAATTATACCCCATTTACTTGATGTAATATCGGCCTCTTTTTTATATCTAAAAATTCATTCCGAAGTTTGCTTATGTCATTTAACACAATTTTTAAAAGTTTACTAGATTTTTGGATATCTTGCTGCTGATTTTGTAAGAATTTTGATACTGTGTCTATGCGTTAGATTGTAAAATAATCAAAAACACTGTTTCAAAGTCCTCCAATGTACTTTTAAATCCTTTCGAGTCGTCTATTTCAGCCTTATTATTAGATGTTAAAATAATTTTTGACAAGGCCTTAAGAACATCAAGATACCTAAAACGTAGGGCTTTATTGCATCATTGCGTGAAGACCAACGGGTTGTTGATAGTTTTTTAAGTTTTAATTTTGACTCGCTTTTACATGATTCAAGCAAAAATTATTATTTTTATTATTATTATTATTATTGGTGGTCTTTTACTATTTACTAAGCCTTAAGCCATTATTATAAATAAATGCCCTGTAAATGTTGAAATATATTTAAAAAAATTAATTCAAATATTTGAAAAAAAAAGATTTGTTTTTCCAATCGCTGGCCGCGGGCCCCTTGAGCTCGCGGGCCTGGTTCCACCGAACCCACGGAACCATTGTAGCTACGGCGCTGGTTGCGCCACCCCCAACTTAAAACCGTTCTTGCGCCACTAGTATAGACATATCCTGGAAACAAACGTGTGTCGTTACATATCAATTTTAGAAATCCGAAAGCATCCTTGACTATAGTTAATGATATATTGGCGTAAAATAACATGCCAATATAGGACCAACCTTGGATAAACATTGGCAAGATATATTAAATTATCATTTTATGCCAATATACGGCTAACATCGGCTAAATAAATCCAATATTGGCCCAAGATAAAATATTAGGCATAGACGCGCCTCATATAGGACCAATATTTTGTGCTACTGGGGCGGAGACGAAATAATTACATCAGTAGGTGTTGTAGTAGTACTGATAAATTATATTGTACCAAATATCTTTATAATTTGATGATTTCAGAATTATGTTATTTAATTGTGTGTATGTTTTTTTGAGTTTATTTATGTAGGTATGTGTTTTGTTTAGGAAATTGACTAAAAAAGCAACATTTCTTATCAAAATTCTTTTCATTTAACTTCCGAGAGTTACAAAAATACTTTTGTTACTGGGTCTACAAAAAGGTTTGTAAAAATACAAAAATTACAAGAATTATGGTTAAAATACTGAAACAGGATTTTGTTATTAAATCTACAAAATGTTTGCTATATAAAATTATATATATTATAAATACAAACTACTTATTCAATTAGTTAACAGATTACAGTAGGTTGTAAACTTTACATAAAGTTATGTGGACCTGGATTAACATAAAATCTAGTTGGCATTTTTTTAAATTAACAAATATGTTTTTACTGTGCGATGCATCGTAACGACACTATCATGCCATCTCACGAAAATAAGAGAGTTTTCTTTATCGTGACGATAATCAAAATTACCACGATATTTTTTTTTCATCTGACTGGAAGGAATAATTGGACATTTTTAAGTACCTCGCGGGAAAACTGAGCTGTAACTACATCGTCCTCATCAGTTTGGTATTTAGGTTCTGGCGGAATATTCACATCAATTTTTAAGTTGAACTTATTCTATTATCAGCTACAGACGCTAGTGTCGTAATTCTTTTTCCATAAAAAGTAAAAGCAGGAATTTCGTCGAGATTTTACATTTTACAAGAATGTTAAAAAAGAAACTTTTTAGAGCTAGCAAATATTTGAAATTTTATCCTGCATCTGTCCATTGTACTCAATCGAGTACACTTTTGTTTACCCCAACATAAAATAAGATGTAATAAAGTTTTAATTTACTTAACAAAAGAATCTTGTTTTTACACCTTTCTTTGTTATATTCACAGAAAAATATATTAATTTGAATGTAAACTGTAAATTTAAATAATATTATCTGCTGGTCACCATTTAACACACAAAAACTGCTGCAAGTGTCACTGTAAGTTGCTATTATCATAACCTAGAATGAAAAAGCGGGAGTTTGTTGTAAGGGTCCTGTAGTATATAAACTTCTAAATTCAAATTTGGCGCTATTTTTACCAAGGAAAATTTAAATAATACACTAGAAATAATATTATAGTTTAAGTTATTTTATGTTTTAAAATCATATTGAGTTTTAATATTTCACTTCTTTGTATCTGAACGTCGAAATATTAGGGGTAATCTGTTTATGTTAGACATTCTTGCTTAAGTGGCCGAGATGTTTAAAAGCTAGATTAGGAAATAGAATACACACAGAGAGTTTTTGCTCGCCCTGTTAAAACGTTTGTGAAATATATTATAATATAGCTATAGTTTTTGTGATTGTTACCGATTTTCTGCAATAATTAGGTATGTACACTTATTTAAATTGTAATATTTGCTAGTAATGATAAACTAATCCTCGTTTTGGGTTTTCTTAATATATTTTTGCTTATAATTTTGACAATATTATTTAATTCGCATTTTTGTCTATGACGTTTATCATTGCTAGTTTATTGGGTCCTAATCATTTTAATATGTGTAAATAGCGAGTGATTTTTGGTAATAATTTTTATTGTATCACTATTTCATTATTTTGGTTTAATATCTTGGTATCTCGCATACACTGAGTTCCAATCTTTATGTTGTCGCGTTCATCATTTACACTGAATTAATTACATTTACCTTAAATATTAATATTTTGTATTGTCTTTATTTTGAGTTACACTGGCCTTGATTTTGTTGTTTCCTTTTGTGTAACTTTGTATGACTTTATTTTATTGTTTATGAAACTCAGTGTATCATCTCGGTATTAAGGTATTTATTTATTTTAACTCTTTGCATTTGTACTCAGGCTAAAGCTTTTAACAATTATATTATTATTATAATATTGGTATTATTTGGGTAAGGTTTATAAAATGCTATTATTATTATTATTATTCAATTTGATATTACCATTAGGTCATATCATGGTAAGGTAATAGTATCGTTTAGTCTTTTGATAGATTCTGGATAGAGACTTTGATTTAAACTGCTTATCTTAGCGCTTTATTTGGAATATTTGATAATGACTTTAACGTTACTATATAATATATTATGATAAAAGTCTCTTTATATTATTATCCAGCGCGATACTTTCTGGTGGTTAGAGTTTTGGCCATGTTCAGGTGTTTCTTGTTATGACTCTCTCCTATTTATTATTTTATTGTATTTTATCTATATTTTATACCATTTTATTTTATTACATATTGTTTATTTGATTTGTGTCTGTATTTGTACTTGTGTTTTCGTTTGGAGAGTACTCATACATGAATATTTGAACATGGGTAATATATTAGCATTATTTCAAAAGGATTTATCCTTAGAAGAAAAATAGTGTTTTTATGTTATTACCTACATATACTCTGGGTGCAGAATTGTTTGTATACTTTTACAATACTGTTGTCTTGTGCTGCAGCACATGGACATTGGTTTTGTAAGAATATTTGAACATATTGTGATATAGGGATACTATAGTGAGATAAGGACATTAGGTTTCGTTATATCACTTCACAGAGATGCTATTGTTCCATAGTGTGGTTATTGGCTACGGTTAAATATCTGCATTAGATTATATTTTTCCATGCTTCCCCTCCTCTTTAAAGGCATTTGAATTCTCTCTATCAGAAATATGTCGTTGCTGTAGTTTATTTATATAAAATCGTATCCTCGTTCAATAGTTCGAAGATGCGTGGTAAGGTAATCAAATAGTACAAATCCTTGTCATAAAATGACAATCTCTAAGAATGACTTTACCTGAGTACAAAATGTTTTGAATATTGATAAAAACACCCAAATTATATGAAATATGTTTATCTGCTTTTTATGTTATTTTATTCACTTATTATTTATACTGAATTCTTGTGATTATGACCCATATGACTATGTTTTGTTTTGTATTTTATTTTTATTTGAACTGTGTAAGTCGCCAGGGTTTTTATGGTCCCTTTTCCCTGTGCTTTGACTCAACGGGCCACCCCTTTGTCTTTGCTTAAATTAAATCAGGGGTTTAAAAAAATAAATACTTGTGTTTCATTAAACCTGACCAATTTCAAAATATCGTTATTATCAATGTAAGTAAATACACAACGTAGAGTCCTAATTTTTATAAAGTAATTAAATTATCTAGACGATCACGAATATGCCAAAATAAGTATTTCAGTATACTTAAAGAATCGGGTTACGAAAATACATAGTGTACCTTACAGAAAACGTTCGTTCGCATTTCGAGCAAAACTGCGAGCGGCTGCGATTGCTGGCAACGCTAACGAATGAAAACTTTCGTCAGGTCTGTGACCGGCTTAAGGCATTTTAATTAATTTAATATAAAGTTTAAACGTGACTGCCGTTCGACTTGCAACACGTATGACATTTTGGAATAAAATTTCAGTAAAAATTTTAATTTGAAGTTGATTAGTACCAAATTGAATTTATTTGCTTCCAATTTGACTTTGTTTATTCCCATTTTGAACGAAAGTAAAAAATTAAAAGTTGATTAAACCCAATTTGAAATTGATTAGTTCCAATTTAAAGTTAAAAAGGTATAGTAGTGCTGAAAATAATAAAGTTTAAATTATAGAACGCTTGAATATAAATTAAATTATGTTTTTAGTGCCTTAAAGCGTGTTTTTAGTTTTTTTTTAACTATTATTTATAAGTAATCTACTCAAAAAATTTTAAATGTAGTATTTTACATCTAAGAATTAATATTCGTAAGTAATATCATAAGGGCATCTAATTTTTCCGAAAAAAATCGAAAAACCACGTTGCTAAGTAATATTTTAACAAGAAGCATGAGTGCTGGTGGCAACAAAAATCCGAGTCGAAGAGGAGGATTTTTGCACCTGCACGAATGCTTTTTGTTAAAAAATATTACTTAGCATTGTGTTTTTTAGATTTTTTTCACAGGAAAAAATAGATGCCCGAATGGACAAGACTATTTCATGAGTAACATTTAACAATTAAAATATAAATTGCAATTTTTTGTGACAACAGCTGTCAAGTTGCCGCGAAAAAACTGCTGACAGGTGCTGTCACACAGTTTTTTCACCTAGAAACCATTTGTAATTCAAAATTGCGCGTTTGTGATTGGTGGAAATTAAGACGAGGGAAATAGTCAATGTTAAATACTAAATTAAATACGAAATTAGATGTTGTAATTAAATATTTACCAATGAAAATTTGACATCTTTGGATAAATTAATTGATTAAACATGGTTAATGAAATTACATACATTACTCATTTTATCAACAGTATTTGAATTGTTAATTACTTTTAAAACTGATTGATTTTTAATACTTTTATACAATTTTATAGATATTAGTTATAAGTGTTTTACATAAACGGTGTTAAATTTAGGCTTCTAAATCATACTAAATTTTAAAAACATTTACATTAAAAAAAAATCATTTTAGTAATTGACCTATAAGGATTGTTAAATGCAAAAGGCTTCAACGTTCATATGTAGCTAAACCCGCCCTTGCAGAAATTTCAAAGGGATATATATCTATCAATAAAATTATCCTAACTTTACGAAATAGGCATGTGTGTATAGCTCGTTGAACAGTAGAGCAATGCAAATCAAAGTCAAAAGGTTATTTGACAATTTCACATACTATGATATGCTGGTAGAACAAATACAAAGAATAAAAGTAAATATATACATATATACCAATTTCATTTAAATTAAAAAGCATTTATTGTCAAATAAACTAAATAATAAATAGTTGATAAAATTATAATTTTACTATAGTAATAATATATCTTTATGTATTTTTAGAGACCGATTATAGAAATTTATATTGGCGCAAAAATTAAAATAATTTTTTACGAGTAGTTTTTAAGTTAATTTTAAAGTTTTAATGTAATTTAGTAATAGAGAAGAGTTTTATTGACACACCCTCTATAGTACAAACCAACACAGATTCTTGTACTGAATATTAAACTGACTTTAAGGCAAAGTACTTTCATTATGATACCATGTAATCATCACAGTTTAGTTATAGCCAATTTTATTTTTAATCACGTGTTTTATCTATAGATCAAAAAAACAATAACAATTAAGAAGTGATCAGATAAAACGTAAATAATCCAATATTTTTTACTTAAAACAAAAATTACCGAAATATTGAAAAAAATAAAATAAACTTGAAAGTTTCACTACAATTAATAAATAATTTTTTTATAATATAAATAACATATTATGTATATGAACATATTGTATAATGTACATGTATATTAGTGATGAGACAAGCTTTGATATTTGCTTGACGCTGCTAATTATTATTGCTATTTTAAACTGCTTCTGGGATCGCAACTTTTTTAATATTTGTTGGTGCAATTTTTAATAACAGATTTCAAATAGCAGCTATTTAACTATTAATAATTATAATTGTTGCGATTTTTCACCCTTTAGCAGGTATCCTTCTGCTAAATTGTGAAAAATTGCACCAACAATCATTAACTTATTAATTTGCTGCTACATGTTTATTCTTGAATGTAAAGTTAGAACTTCTAAAACTTATTTACTAGGTTTATTATTTAATACTTGAGTGTAGTAACATACATATTATTGATAAATAAACTTTGATGGCGCAATTCGTAAAAATTGCAGTTTTCGCCAATATATTGGCGAAAACTGCAATTTTTACGCTATAGCTTATATTTTCGATATTAGGCAACAATTGCTAACTGCTATTTTTAAGTAGCAGCTATTTAAGCACAGTTATAACTGCTTTAGCAATATTTTTCTCATCACTAATGCATGCATATAAATATACAATGGATATGCCACATATGCATTGTATATTAATATGGTAAACAAATTTCAATATTTCGCAGAATCGTTTTTAGTCAGCCAAATCAAAAGTGGTCGATTTGCAACATTTACAAATAAGGCATTTCACTTCAAATCGATCACTTTTTAGAACGACCCCTTTTGATTTGGCTGACATTTTTATGTATTATACTACCCCAACAAAAACATTTCTGTGAATTTTTCAAATTTTCTTCCCTAATCGAAAAATAGATAAACAGACAACCTTTTTAAAAAAAGTCTAATCGAGATGTTTTGTTTAAATCAAGGTGAGGAAAGCAGAGCTATAGCTAAAGAAGATGGTTGACACGACTCTACGAAGTCTTTTTCAATGACAAATTTTGTAAATATGTCTATAAATATGTTGGTAATATTTTGGTGGAGTATATTCTATTGTTGCTGTTTTGCATCTTTATTTTTATACAGGTTATCCGTATTTTGAGGCTAAGCCTGGGTATGTATGTTTTTTATTTTAGAGATAAATAGTAGTAAAATTATTAAAATGTTGTATATTTTAATTTCTATCAATAATCTTAAAAGAAAAATTATCATTTTTAATTTTCGAGATATAGTAAAAATACCGAATTTTTATTTAAAAAACGGTTTAAGGTAGCCTTTTCTAATTTAGATATTTAGGCACTTTTTTTAAGGGGAATTCAAACCTTCTAAAATATTTTTGCAGCCCTTCAAAAGATACCCATGCTTAGCCTCGAAAATAGAGACCCTGTATATTTATTTAAATTTATTTAGATCGGGAAAAATAAAAATAATAATTTTTAATTTTAATTAATTTTTATAAAAATAATAATAAAATATAAAAAGAAAAGTTGGTCTACTATGAGCGACATTAAACGCAGAATAAATTAAAACAAAAAAATAAAAATAAAAAATGACTTCTTTTTATAGAATATGATGATTATTTTTTTTTAATATCGTGTTTGTATTTTTCTCAATATGCGTTTAAAAACAAAAAAAAACTTCTGCAAAACAAAAAAACAATCAGCATTTAAAGAAGCACAATTTTAAAAAATGTAATTTTTGGTTGGATAATAAAATTTCAAAAAAATATATAGTGCGGTATTACATATATGTAATACCGCACTATATATTTTTTTGAAATTTTATTATATATATACAGGGTGTTCCAGAACTCGCGCCACAAAGAAAAAGGGGGCGTGCCGACAGATGCCAAATTTAAAAATAAAAAATTTCTAGGTAATAGTGTAAGCGAATTAAAGCAAAAAAGTGGCAGCCAATACCGAGAGCTCTTGCCTAGATTAAACGTAGGGGATTTAAACATTGCTAGGAGACGATAGAACATTGTTGTCTTAAATCTTTTAAAAATCTTTTGGCCGACTGTATTTACTAAGTTGTCAAAAGCTGTCAAAAATGACTGATACCTCAGAACGACAATGTTTTAAAGTAAAAAATCAAACAAGTTGTAATTTTTTAGTCTTTTTTAGTTAAAATTTTAGAAAAAGTCATAAGTTACAGAAACAAATAAACCAACTTTTAAAAAATTACAAAAACTATAAATTTCCGTAAAAGTAAACAAACAACATTAAGTAAAACTAAATTAAATATTCGCTGTGGCTCCCGTCCCGAGGCGGGACTTAAGTTCAGTCCCGATTGACGTCATAATTTTAAGATTTGTTATGTTATAATAAAATAATAATAATAAATTGTACCTGTATACATGTTAAGGGCACTTTAGTTACGTCATAAAACCAAACCAACCCAAACTCAACAACACAACCCAACCGACCCCGCCCCCATTGGGCCCCCCCCCGCCCCATTGAGCAAAAAACCCAACTAAAATGGGCAAATTTATGTTACGATAAATATAAAACACTTTTTAACAAAGAAACAACAAATTTATAAAATAAAAAAAATAAAAAAAGTTTGACAACTTCTAGTGGGATCGAACCCGGTACCTCTCGCATGTCAAGCGACCGCCCTACCATCTAAGCCATCGAGTTTGACACAAAATATAAAATCTCGGGGAATAAAAACCGATTTACAGTGTGTGACGTCAATCGGGACTGAACTTAAGTCCCGCCTCGGGACGGGAGCCACATCGTTAAATATTATGAAAATGTGTTAACAACTAAATAAAAAAAATATGCTAATCTGTTTACAATAAGTGCTCAAAGTGTGCACCATTCATTTGTAAACAAATCCGCGCTCTTCTTAAAAGGCTGGATTTTGACTCCATGACCATTTCAGGAGTAACCGTCGCAAAAGCGTCTTGGATGCGGTTCCTAAGTTTGATCCTCTGTTTCGATGGGTACACTATAAATAAAGTTTTTAAGGTGTCCCCAAAGAACAAAAAAACACCCTAATATATATATATATATATATATATATATATATATATATATATATATATATATATATATATATATAATATACAATATATATACAAATTTTATACAAAAAATAAAGGAATCAAAAAAAAATATTTCAGGTTTTTATATAATTAATTTTCTACAAACACTATGTAAAAGTTACTTTTCATGATGGCATCGTTGCTTAGAAAATGAGTCTTTTTATTGGCAAGGCAAAACACGAATGTAAAGTGACATTTCTGTGTGAAAAGTGACAGGTCTGTATGAAAAGAAATTGACAGCATCGTTTGACATTCAGCTGTTAAAAAAGTTTTTAGGTTATTTTGTTTTATATTTAAAAATTATAGTGTTGTGCACAATCCACAAAACAAGGTCTATCTTGTTTCGCGCATACTAAAAATCACTGCAACACTGCACAGAACCTAACGGCGGCCATTTTTAGTTGTTTACTATTCTTGAGCTTTGGGTTTGTGCCATTTGTACAGATCAAAGGGTAAACTACTGACGTTGTGATATAACGTTAAAGGTTGGTCTCGCTGATTTTAAATTGGTTTATCCCTCGGTACAGATTAATAATCGTTTTATTTCTTACAGAACCCACAAATTAACCTTAAAATTGACATTTGACAGTTTGATGACAGCCCTGATAGAAAGGTTCATTTTTACAAAAAAGAAGTAAAATGGTTGTCCTTACCACTTTAAGGCCTCATTTAAGGCTTATAAGTGCCTCTGTGAGAAACGATTATTAATCTGTATAAACAGCACAAACCCAAAGCACAAGAATTGTAAACAACATAAAAATGGCCGCCGTTAGATTCTGTGCAGTGTTGCAGTGATTTTTATTATGCACGATACGAGATAGATTTATTACATATATTAGGGTGACGAAATTAAGTAAATATTTGTCAGAACTGTCAATGTCAAATTTAAAAAAATCTAAAATGTTGTGTTGTAGATAAAGTAGTTACCTACATTCCTCGAGTGGCAAAGTAATAACGCTTGTGCGTAAATTGCTACTTACTACTTTTGTTATGTAATAGTATACGAGACATAATGCGCATAATCCCGAGTGTGATACTATACTTTATCTACTCCAATAAGTACCTACATAATTAAATGATTTTCAAAAATAAATAAATAATATCTGACAACTGTCAAATGCTACCAATTTTAAATGTTATTATAGTCGTAAGAAAAAATTGAACGTACACCTCGCCAAAGTTTTTGTTTTGAATGCGTTCCACCATCTTCAAATACCGACAGACAGCTGTTTCGACCTTTATTGGGTCTCATCAGTGTCGGGCAACTTGGTGTAGTGGAACACAATCAAAACAAATCACTCCCAGGGCTTATATGCTCGGCTGTTAAGTCAACAGAGGCGAGATGTAAGAACATCTGGTGATCCTCACCGTCTAACGACGTGGCCTTTGCCGCAATCGGTACATACTATGCAACCGGGACTGCACACAGCAATTGTATCACAGATACTAATATGGCCTAAAGGAATCTAGAATTAACCCAACCGTCTAAACATTAAGGTAAACATTCAATTTTCTTAGTTTCTTTAAGAAACTTTCTTGACCCATCACTGGAAATATTCATAAGAAAAAATTGAACGTACACCTCGCCAAAGTTTTTGTTTTGAATGCGTTCCACCATCTTCAAATACCGACAGACAGCTGTTTCGACCTTTATTGGGTCTCATCAGTGTCGGGCAACTTGGTGTAGTGGACTTGACTTAACAGCCGAGCATATAAGCCCTGGGAGTGATTTGTTTTGATTGTGTTCCACTACACCAAGTTGCCCGACACTGATGAGACCCAATAAAGGTCGAAACAGCTGTCTGTCGGTATTTGAAGATGGTGGAACGCATTCAAAACAAAAACTTTGGCGAGGTGTACGTTCAATTTTTTCTTATGAATATTTCCAGTGATGGGTCAAGAAAGTTTCTTAAAGAAACTAAGAAAATTGAATGTTTACCTTAATGTTTAGCCCGGTTGGGTTAATTCTAGATTCCTTTAGGCCATATTAGTATCTGTGATACAATTGCTGTGTGCAGTCCCGGTTGCATAGTATGTACCGATTGCGGCAAAGGCCACGTCGTTAGACGGTGAGGATCACCAGATGTTCTTACATCTCGCCTCTGTTGACTTAACAGCCGAGCATATAAGCCCTGGGAGTGATTTGTTTTGATTGTGTTCCACTACACCAAGTTGCCCGACACTGATGAGACCCAATAAAGGTCGAAACAGCTGTCTGTCGGTATTTGAAGATGGTGGAACGCATTCAAAACAAAAACTTTGGCGAGGTGTACGTTCAATTTTTTCTTATGAATATTTCCAGTGATGGGTCAAGAAAGTTTCTTAAAGAAACTAAGAAAATTGAATGTTTATTATAGTCGCCCTCTCCCCATTTACAACCCGATTGGTTCAAATCACAGCGACTATTGAAATCGGCAAATCACTGATGCCTAATAATGGGGAAAATGTAATTTTTAAGTTTTATCATTATTCACGAAAAAAAAAACAAATATCATGCCATACTATTTTTTAATGAATTTTCTAAGTAAACTGTTATGTAATATTGCTGCACTGTACCCGAATTATATTTGGTATTATATATCTTTATCTATTTGGCGTTCTTAATAACTTCATTGTAACACCGCTTTTGGTGCTGTAATGAGGTCCTTTACCCGACCCAAAAATTTTGATTTTATAGGTTGGCTACTTTAAACAGCATACTAGTAAAATAATATTTTGCATATTGATTATAATATTTTTATGATTTTTCTAGTACTTACGAGACTTTTCTGGTAATAAATTTTGTTTAACACCAAAGAAAATCATTATTTTCTTTAACATTAACAACCGCTTATTGTAAATTAGTAAATTAAGGACGCCATGGTGAATCGATTTTGACATTAACCCTTTAAACCAATGACTGTGCTACCAACTATCTAAACACGTTGGTCAAACATTAAGTTTAGGACTTAATTTTGATAAATACATTTTTGTGTTAGCAAAAGGGTATATAATCAGAATATGCTATCATGCAGTTTTGGTTGGCATTTTTGTTCGTCCTATACTTTAGTAAAATTCGACCAAATTAAATATAAGGTATAAAATTAATTTTTGTTATAGAATTTTTGAAAAATAGATAAAATAGCATAAATAACTCATGTCATAAGACCTTTTGTCGCACTCGTCTATTACAAATTGTCCTCGTGCGACAAAATGACGTTTTATGACAGTTCTTATACTATTTTCTACTTATTGCATATTATTGACATTATTTGGGATTTTTTCGTAAATAATGGTAACCAATATAACCGCCAGGCCTAATAACGTGAATAATGAACTCAATATTCACGTTGTAAGGCATCAGTGATTGGCTTATTTCAATATTCACTGTTATTTGAACCAATCACATTTTAAAAAAGTAAGGTTAACAGATGTCCGATTTGTTTATATATACAAGGGGCGACTATAATGATCTTTAAATCGGGAAAAGTTAGGTTATAATAAATTTTGTTATCAATGAAAATTACTTAATTGGAGTAGAAAAAGCATAGTATTAGACTCGAAATAATGCGCATTATACCTAATCCTTGTGAATAATAGCCTGCATTATCCATTGTATTATAATATACTGGTAATTACTGCACTGAAAATACTTCTTTTATTTTTAAAATAATAAAAAAATATAAGAAGGACTTTAATTAAGACACGAGAATAACTTAATTTTAACTATTTTAATCTAAAATACTATAAATTCTAGTTTAATAGGCAGGATTTCATAACTAGTAAGTAGCACGTTTGAACATATTTCGTTTATATAAATTTTCGTCGTCCTAAAATGCTTTTATTCTTGTGTTAAGGTAAATTCACAGCTGTAATTAAACATTACAGACCTCTGCAGATGTGGGATAGGCGAGTCCATTAAATGCGACTACATTGTGCGATACACAGGCCTTTCATTAATCTTCTGTCTCCTAGAACCCAGCAAGGGGGATTCTTTCTACGCTTTATTATATTGGATTTAGTTGTGACGGTCCAAATTTCTTATCGACGATTAAGGGGCTTTATTGGGCTTCACTAAGAAACTTTTTTTAAATTAAAACCTTATACAAGATAATTAAGTTAAAGCTATATTTTATTAGATTAATCCAGCTATACAAATATGACTAAAGGTATAAATAATTTACTAAGACTAAGAAAGTATTGCAAATTCACTGTAAATTTTCATAATGATTTTGTTTAATGTATATTTGGTTAGTACTGAAACAAGAATATACTTTTTTTGTAAAAGGCTTTTTAAAAATAAGTTAACAAAATAAATTATTTAGGCTATAAATACCTCATCAGCAAATTATTAATTTAATATATTTTATCTACTCCCCTATTGAAAAGCTCTGAATTTATGGCGTTTTAGTCACTGGCTGAAGTTAGAAACAGTAGCTATTGGGCATTTTAGTTACGTGCTAAAGTTAGCTTTATTATAAATTGGGTAAAAGCGAGGTAAATCCGGTTGAAAGATGACAAATTTTTAACAAATAAAATTTGCTTTTAATTCTTCTTTGTGTTCGTCGTAAATAAAGTATAGTATGCAACTCGTTTTATAAACTTCTCCAGACACTCGTTTTTATTAAACACTCGCTTACAAGCTTCGCTCGTGCCTAATAAAACTCGTAACTAAAATGGCATTTATAAAACTTGATACTACATAATATACCTACTATTTCACACTCTAAAATTAAAATCGCTTTAAATTTATATTTTTTATATTATCCTAAAAATTTATAAATCTTTACTACCTTAATTCCGACATTGTTGAAATAAATCATTGATACAATAATATACCAATAAAAACATTTTAATACCAAAACCACATTTAAATCAGTATTGCTAATAAAAGTGATATTGTAAAAATAATAAAAACACCAAAAATTTTATTAGATTAAATTATTTATTTTTATTTAATATTTAATAAATTGGGCTTTATATCAATTCGAACTACAAGAAGAAGTATAATGGCGTTAAATTACACCTTGAAGGCGATAAGTCGGGTTTCAAGTCAAACCAGCAAATTAACTATGTTTATAATGACCTAAACACTTTAATTCTTGCGCGCACTTTTGACGGATGTAAGCCCAAATTTTAACTCTTGATCCTAAGTGGACGATTGTTGTAAACGTCTTGGAATCAAAAAATTTGGGCATATATCGATGACTTTTTGCCAAAGTATCGCAAGTAACATAACCCAAATTTCGGAAATTGAAAACATTTTGCTTGTCTGTTTTAAATTAAATATTGCCTAAAGGTTTTATAATAAGTAATTACTTAGCTTATAATTATAGCTATTTACTTGTTATAAAACCTGTAGGTTATATTTGGTTTAAAACAGACTTTAAAACAAAAATGTTTTCAATTCCCGAAATTTGAGTTATGTTGCTTGCGATACTTTGGCAGAAAGTCATCGATATGTCGATTATACCATAAAGTGAAGAAGAATATACAATACATTTTTAGAGCCTGTACAGGGTATCTTAAACAAACTATAAGGCGCCGTTTGTCCGTAAATTATTTTTGCTATATATAAGAATATTTTATATATATAAACTTTAAATTTTCTATATATTATATACAAAGTTTTTAGTTCAGATAATGTCGCTTGAGAATGAGGGCGCTTTGTGGTATTCAACTAAAAAGCACTGTTGCCAGAGGGTGCCAATGCAAAGTTTTGGTCAGTGTTTCCAACATAACGGATCTTCGGCCAGATCTAGCGGAACAAAATGATAGCAAAAAGTATAGGATTTTAGTTTTTTTAAATACTTATAGGTAATATATTAGTGGGTTGGTCTATTTTTATTGAAGAAAACATCTCTCTTCTTTGGCCGTCTCTATTTCTCTAAATAAACACGGCTTTGTTTTTACTAATAGGTATTTAAAAAAACTAAAATTTCTTACGTTTTGCTTCTCTTGTCAATTAATAAAAAAACAAAAATTTTTTTTAAAACTTGGACTCTTACAAATTAAATTATATAGGTACAAATCTTATGACAAATACCATTCGATATATTGTGCGGAGCTATAATTTTAATACTCCCTATCAGGTGTGGATAAATGGACACCCAAATACCTCGCCTGATCTTTCTATCTTTACAGATGGATCCAGAACCGACTCAGGCTCTGGAGCTGGAGTATATTGTCAGAACCCATCCATACGCCTCAGTATATCATTGGGTGTCTATGCGACCATATTCCAGTGTGAAATCACAGGCATACTGGAGGCTGCTCGTAAAGTAATAGAGCTCCAAATACATGGAAAAACAATAAGAATCTCCTCAGACAGCAGGGCCTCCTTGCTGGCCTTGAGTCACAATATAGTTGACTCGGGACTGGTAGCGGAATGCATTGCTGCTTTGAAGCTGATAACGATTAATAATGTCCTAGAACTAGTATGGGTTAAAGGACATAATGGTAATGAAGGAAATGAAAAGGCTGATGAACTGGCAAGACAGGGATCGGAAAAGCTGCCAGTGGGCCCTGAACCTGTCCTGCCACTTACGAACTCAACCTTAAAAGTCCAGATAAAAAAACTAACCCATGAAAAACAACTAAGAAGATGGGTTAATCTAAGCTCATGTCGTCAGACCAAAAATATTATCACTAATCCATCTGACAAGCTGGCCAGGTACAGTCTACAGCTATCTCGTCAAAACCTCTCCGACCTTGTCGGAATTATAACGGGACACTGTAGACTAAACAAACATCTTCATACGATAAGAAAAGTAGACAGTCCTCTTTGCAGAGCCTGTAACTGGGGCGAAGAGAATGTAAAACACATTATTTGTGAATGTCCTGCTCTTCTCGAATTCAGAAAATCCACTTTAGGAGAAGAATGGGTTGATGCAACCAACATTAGCTCCATCTCTCCAGCCGTCTTTCTAGATTTCTTTCGGAAACTCGGATGGCTGGATTAAAAAATTTGAGCAAACACAAATGGGGAAATGGATCTCGGGGGCAGTACAAAGGGCCAACTGTGGCCTAAGTGCATGTAGCCACAATGTGGCTACCCTCCACCCAACAAATCCAATCCAATCCATTCGATATTATGTTCAAGTTTCCGTTAAAAAATCCGTCAGCCGTAAGAGTATCTTTTTCCTTGACCTTTATTAAAATCTGCCAGATCTGGCGAAACGTTATGTTGTAAACACTGACCAAAACTTTGCATTGGCACAGTCTGGCAACAGTGCTTTTTAGTTGATTACCACAAAGCGCCCTCATTCTCAAGCGGCATTATCTGAACTTAAAAGTTTCTATATATATATATAGGAAATTTAAAGTTTATATATAAAAAATATTCTTATATATAGCAAAAATAATTTACGGACAAACGGCGCCTCATAACAAACATCATACCTCGCACAAATTATTATTTTTCTGCCTAATGGTTTTAGAGTAATAAAATTTAGAATTGAATTTAATTTTTGTTATTTTAATGTTTTAAGACTATTATTTATATGATATTCATTAACTACATATGTTTCGTTATGTATATGCCCATTTCCTTTAAATTATTTCTTCTATGCACGCATGCTCTTAAATAATTTCTCATATATATGTATACATGTTTGTAAACATCACCGATGTTAAATTTGCTATTCCGTTTCCAAAATTCTATGTTTGGTGAACATACACGATGTTTAAAAACGTATGTTTGCGAACGCCTGTCTGAGAGGTTCTGTTATGAATTAATTTAAGATTAATAACACTATGATAGTTTTAGAAACTTTTTTTTCTTAACATTGAGTATCCCAGCTTAGTTTAATTAGTTTTGGGCCGCTGCACGTAAGGGCAAAAATGATGTATTTACGGCGTCAAAAATATTTATAATAGGCAAATGTCCAAACAGTGTTTTCCTTAGCTACTTTTATTGTTTTTATCTATAGATGTAAGTGGGTTTGGGGTCCAAAGTAAGAAAGTAAGCAATTTTATCATATAAAGTAAAGTACACAATATTTTGAATAATTCTAATATCGAAATTACCGTGCGTAAAACAAAATAAAAATAAGTTGCTATATATATATATATATATATACATGCACGGCTATCAATACAAAGCCCGGTGCATTACACTGGCTAGTCGAAGCCCGGTAATGCGGGACGGGGCGGTTAACTGTTCGTTGGTGCATAAACAACAAGAGACACACTCTGCTGTGTATCAGAAGCCCTGGTGTTGCCAATGTCTAAATTTATAATTATAGGCAAATTTGATTTAAAATACCTAGACGATACTTAAACTTAACAATATTCTTAAATAATGACGTAGGTATACTTAAATATTTAATAATATTGCTGAATTATAATTATTATAATAATAATTATCGTTAAATTATAATTATTTATATTATAATAATTTAAAACTATTGTTGAATTTAGGTACCTATAGGTATAAACATTTCATTTATTTTGTTTATACATCATAATTTTGAAAAGGTTTAAATATCTTATACAGGGTGCTCTACAAGCTCTATGGCAAACTTTGTCAGATGATAGCTGGATTAATTATAAACATTTTTTCTTAAAGGACATGGATGCGATTCGTTTTTGTTTAAAAATTAGGCCTTTAAAAAATATATTTCCATAATATTCCAACATATTATGTTAATAAAAAATATACAAATATATCAATACACGCCCTTATATATTACCTAATTTTGGGCTGCTGATTTAAAAAATGCCACTCGTTTGGCTCCAGGACGTCTAGGATTCGAAATAATTGCGTAATAAAATGCTCTGCCCAATTATCGCAAAATGTAAGTTTTTCGTTAATATTTTGATTATTTATTAAATTATTTTGCCTTAAATCTATTTTGGATGTTCAGTATATTTTTGACGTTTTTTGTCAAAAATATACAGGGACTCCATACAAAGTCATCGGTAGATAAATGTCAAATAGAAATAGTAGTGTTAAATACCAAAACTAAAATTATTATGTTTTTTGGTACCATTTTTTGACATTTTCGTGTCGTTTTTTAATTACCTACTAATTAAATTGAAAAGGCAATAAAGTAAATGGGTTTCGGTATAAACATTACTCTTCGACTATTATTTGATATTTTTTTATTCACATTATGCCTAAAGTATCCAAAAATTCAATCTCCAATCTTATTTATTAAGTCTTATCGAGATTTAATATCGAATTGAAGTATAAAGGCGCCTTTATGTACAAGCACATTAAAGTGCAACTATTAATTTTTGACATTTAAAATTTAAACTTTAAATTGTATTTTTACTTAAAAGTGATTTTAAACCCAAAAATTAAAAAAGAGCAGGAAATGGAAGTGGTAATGGAAGTGGCAGAGAAAGAGAAAGGAGACGAACCTTGTCGTTGTAAATTTGTTTTGTATATGTTGCGGTACCTTTACGCCCAAGAAAAACCATCGCAATATTTCATTACAAAATTTTATGAGATATATCTACTACTTTAATTTTGCAGGCATATTAAATGGACCGTATATACGACGTTTAATGAAAGATTAAGCATTCAAAAATGCTCTCAAAGTTGACGAGCTTGTCGCATATGGCAGTGTTAAAGCTGTCATTGAAAATGTTCTTGGTTCATATCGGGCCTAAAATTGGCGCCAATTCATTGAAAAAATGCTCTCCGTTTTGTAAATAATTACAGTTAATATGTCATTTAAAATACATTTTCTTTTTTTTATCCTGATAAATTTGCCGAACTGATGAACATGGAGAACGATTTCACCAAGTGACTGCAAATCTAGAGCATTGGTATAGGTATGGGTATAGCGGAAAGAAGTTGAATTCATTGGTGGAAGACATTTGCTGGAATTTGCAGCAGCATATGTACGACGATGATGAGGATTAAGCAAAATAATACTATAATTCAATTCGATATTTGAAACGATTTAATAAATTTAAGGTAGAAAAAAGCAAAATTATGCAATGCGTTAAATTTCGTTGGCTTAATTTGTATAAAAAAACCAAAACTTGTTTACTTTGTTGCCCTTTTAATACAATAATTAAAATAAACGACAAAAATGTCAAATAATGGATGTTTTTTTACATAAAATACATTAAAATTTTAGTTTTAGTATTTAAAATGTCATATTGTTATGATAAATATGATCTATTTGACGTATACCAATTACTTCAGTACATTCAAGATAAATTTAAGCCAAAATAATTTAATAAATAATTAAAATACTAACAAAAAACATACATTTTGAGGTGATTGAGCACTGCTCAATGAGCAGAGCATTTTATTACGAAATTATTTTAAATCCTAGACGTTCTAGAGAAAAACAAATGACATTTTTGAAATCAGCGGCCCAAAATTAGTTAAACTAAGCTGGAGTACTCAATGTTAGGAAAAAAAGTTTTTAAAACTATCATAGTGTTATAAGAATTATTGTTAAGGTTAGGTAATTTTGTGTAAAACTTAAATGGGAATCAAAACAAGTGAAACTGACTGAATATTTTTTTCATGAATTATAAAGACATCTAGTTTTTTTTAAATTATTAGATTTAAATACACCAAAAATTCTAAAAAATCTAAATAATGACGTATACTTTAATACACTGCCCGACAAAATTATCGCATAATAAATATAAAAAATTAACTCTAAAACGCCTTTACCAATCTTTATGAAATTTTGGATAAAAATACTTCAACTTATATCTCAATTTACGTGTTAGAGGGTTTTTCGAGAAAATATGTTTAAAGCCTTTTTATTTAATAATGAAAAAAAGTTCGAAATATAACTTTTAGGGATTTTTTTTAAATAAATAAAAAATATGCTGTTAAAGAGCGTATTTTTTTAGTACACCCTGAAAATTTTGTACAAATCAAACGAACATTAACGAAGATACAGCGCTTCAAAGTCGGTAAAAATTACGCCTTTTTGATTATTTTGCTGAAAAGTGGTCATTTTTCACGACTTTGAAGCGCTGTATCTTCGTTACTGTTCGCTTGATTTATACAAAATTTTCAGGGTATACTAAAAAAAAATACGCTCTTTAACAGCATATTTTTTATTTATTTAAAAAAATTTCCTAGAAGTGATTTTATTTTCATTATTAAATAAAAAGGCTTTAAACATATTTTCTCCAAAAACCCTTGAACACGTAAATTTAGATATAAGTTGAAGTATTTTTATCCAAAATTTCATAAAGATTAGTAAAGGCGTTTTAGAGTTAATTTTTTTATTTATTATGCAATAATTTTGTAGTGCAGTGTATTTAAAAATAGTGTGATTTATAATTATTTTAATAAAAAGTATTATATTATTGAATGAATTATAAGTCAATATTTAAAAATATTGTCTAAATTTATAATTATAGGCAAATTTGATTTAAAAGACCTAGACCATAGTTGAGGAGCATCCGTGGAAAACCGGCTATATCCATTTTAATAAATGTTGGGAAAATTTAGGAAAACTAAAAAAAATTAAAAGTTGAAAAATAAAAAAAAGAAGTGGGGAAAATTGCTATTTAGTTTAGCATCCTATAAACAAGAAAAATGTATTAAATTATAAAGTTAAAGCTGCCTTTTATCCAATAAAAATCGTAGATAAAATATTACTTTAACCAAAACGGTTAATAAAATAATATTGTAAAGGTAAGTATAAATGGACAATCCTTATCTAAAAGGAACCAAGCGCCAAAAACTATTTTTGGACTTAACAAAATTTTTTGTAAAATAACTCATTTTTAATGCTCAAAAAGTTTATCATTATTTAGAACTTCTTTTAAATTATTGAGAGGACTTTCAAATTATAATTAAGTTTTTGAGCAGCATTAAAAATGGTAAAAGGTATATACAAATAAGTTTGTTAAGCTCCGAAGAAGTTTTTGGTTCCTTTTAGAAAAGCACTATCCAAATAAATAACCCAATTTCTTATTGTTGTTTGATCGTTTGGTGGTTGTTTGCCATGTATAAATAAATTGACCAGTTGTGCTATCTGTCAAAAAGCAGTTTTTGCAATTCAATGTTACATTAAAATGATATTTAATAAAAATAATTTTTAATTTATTTCATACCGCTATTGGAAATTTTTTAAATAAATTAAAAATTATTTTTATTAAAATTGGAAATGTTTCAAATAAATTAAAAAATATTTTTATTTAAATTATTTAAATGTAACATTGAATAATAATAATATTAATATATGCAAATCCCCTTGTTTCCCCAATTAAAACTATGTAAAATATCTGGACAACTTGTAAAACCGCCCCAAAGAAAAAAGCACTTCAAATAATATTTCAAAAATAAATAATTCTTTAAAATTAAGTGTATTACGAAAGTATTTAATAAAACATTGCCTTGTAGTGAACAAAACATAATTTTGGGAATATAACATTTATTTTGAAAATCAGTAGATACAAATTTAAGAATCCCGCATTATTTTCCCCGCCTTCCTATCAAAAAGTCATCGAGCTTATAGTCCCCATTGTTGCCAGATGTACGGGCTTCGTATACTGCGTAATACTTATACAAAGCTGTATATAATCTCGTTTAACTCGTGTGCCCCCTACCGCCAAAGCATTGGAACTAAGGGTGTATATTTTGATAGGTTTGAATGGCATTAGGAAGCCCACCACTTTTTCGCCATTGAAACAAGGGGGCATCACTTAACTCTAAAACAAATTTATACACGCTAATTTTAGGAATCCCGATTTCGGGCTTCGGAAAAACCGAGTGGGCTTCGTTTATACTGTAGAATGTAACGTTTCGGGCTTGGTAATGTAGGATTGCATATCTATATATATATATCAACTGGTATACTTAATTTGGTAAACATCTGTATAAACCAGTGGCGCCCTCATCGTAAAAACGGTGAACCGGATTGTGTAACTGTATGTGTAGCCAAGTCGAATTTACCTCCTAGCTGCTTTCCAATTAGCCTCCGATTAGCCGTTTTGCATATATATATATATATATATATATATATATATATATATATTAGACTGGTTCAAAAAAATCGAATATTTTTTTTCTTTAAAGCCCGCATAAAAATATCTTTCTAGTAGTGAAAAAAGAAGCCTGTGAAAATTGTAGCTCTTAATATAAATATTTAGAGGTCGCTCATCGTGAATTTCTATTTTACGTTTAAATAACACAGGAATTCTTTTTTCTTAACTTTGAAATTTTATAACTCGTTTTTGAGTGAACATATTGGAATGAACTCTATATATTTTTGAATAAAATTGAACGTTCTACAAAAAATGTCTCCTATAATTTTTTCGTAAATTCACTCCTTTAATAGTTATTCAAGGTTGAAATTAGACATATAATAAATGTAACGTTTAAATATAACACAGGAATTTTTTTTAACTTTTAATTTTATAACTTTTTTTTAGTGGACATATTGGAATGAGCGATAATTTTTTTTTAAGAAACATAATTTATATAAAATTTTTAAAAAAGATTATACAGGGCGGTCCAGTTTGTGATACATTAATTTGAAGGTAGACTTTCATTAATTAACATTTCTCAAAAATGTTTCCTAAGAAAAATACAGGCCGTCAAAGATTACAAAAAAACTAGTTTTCTCTTTATAACTTTTAAACCACAACATTAATTTTCATCAGATTTGGCACAAAATGTAATATAGTCAGTGCCTTAATAATAATGTGGGGGTACTTCTCCCCTTTTCACCTCAGTCTTTGGTAAAAGGTATATACAAATAAGTTTGTTAAGCTCCGAAGAAGTTTTTGGTTCCTTTTAGAAAAGCACTATCCAAATAAATAACCCAATTTCTTATTGTTGTTTGATCGTTTGGTGGTTGTTTGCCATGTATAAATAAATTGACCAGTTGTGCTATCTGTCAAAAAGCAGTTTTTGCAATTCAATGTTACATTAAAATGATATTTAATAAAAATAATTTTTAATTTATTTCATACCGCTATTGGAAATTTTTTAAATAAATTAAAAATTATTTTTATTAAAATTGGAAATGTTTCAAATAAATTAAAAAATATTTTTATTTAAATTATTTAAATGTAACATTGAATAATAATAATAATAATATATGCAAATCCCCTTGTTTCCCCAATTAAAACTATGTAAAATATCTGGACAACTTGTAAAACCGCCCCAAAGAAAAAAGCACTTCAAATAATATTTCAAAAATAAATAATTCTTTAAAATTAAGTGTATTACGAAAGTATTTAATAAAACATTGCCTTGTAGTGAACAAAACATAATTTTGGGAATATAACATTTATTTTGAAAATCAGTAGATACAAATTTAAGAATCCCGCATTATTTTCCCCGCCTTCCTATCAAAAAGTCATCGAGCTTATAGTCCCCATTGTTGCCAGATGTACGGGCTTCGTATACTGCGTAATACTTATACAAAGCTGTATATAATCTCGTTTAACTCGTGTGCCCCCTACCGCCAAAGCATTGGAACTAAGGGTGTATATTTTGATAGGTTTGAATGGCATTAGGAAGCCCACCACTTTTTCGCCATTGAAACAAGGGGGCATCACTTAACTCTAAAACAAATTTATACACGCTAATTTTAGGAATCCCGATTTCGGGCTTCGGAAAAACCGAGTGGGCTTCGTTTATACTGTAGAATGTAACGTTTCGGGCTTGGTAATGTAGGATTGCATATCTATATATATATATCAACTGGTATACTTAATTTGGTAAACATCTGTATAAACCAGTGGCGCCCTCATCGTAAAAACGGTGAACCGGATTGTGTAACTGTATGTGTAGCCAAGTCGAATTTACCTCCTAGCTGCTTTCCAATTAGCCTCCGATTAGCCGTTTTGCATATATATATATATATATATATATATATATATATATATATATATTAGACTGGTTCAAAAAAATCGAATATTTTTTTTCTTTAAAGCCCGCATAAAAATATCTTTCTAGTAGTGAAAAAAGAAGCCTGTGAAAATTGTAGCTCTTAATATAAATATTTAGAGGTCGCTCATCGTGAATTTCTATTTTACGTTTAAATAACACAGGAATTCTTTTTTCTTAACTTTGAAATTTTATAACTCGTTTTTGAGTGAACATATTGGAATGAACTCTATATATTTTTGAATAAAATTGAACGTTCTACAAAAAATGTCTCCTATAATTTTTTCGTAAATTCACTCCTTTAATAGTTATTCAAGGTTGAAATTAGACATATAATAAATGTAACGTTTAAATATAACACAGGAATTTTTTTTAACTTTTAATTTTATAACTTTTTTTTAGTGGACATATTGGAATGAGCGATAATTTTTTTTTAAGAAACATAATTTATATAAAATTTTTAAAAAAGATTATACAGGGCGGTCCAGTTTGTGATACATTAATTTGAAGGTAGACTTTCATTAATTAACATTTCTCAAAAATGTTTCCTAAGAAAAATACAGGCCGTCAAAGATTACAAAAAAACTAGTTTTCTCTTTATAACTTTTAAACCACAACATTAATTTTCATCAGATTTGGCACAAAATGTAATATAGTCAGTGCCTTAATAATAATGTGGGGGTACTTCTCCCCTTTTCACCTCAGTCTTTGACGCCACTAAAAATTTTAAAAATTTAAATAAATTTGTAGGTCAATTTTTTAATTTAGAGAAAAAATTTACTCTTGTAAAATTTTGATTTGGGTCTTTGTTTCTGAAATATTTGCTTAAAAATGTTTCCTCGCAGAGACGCTTTCCGTCAAAGTTAAAAAAAAAAACTCGTTTCCCCATCATAACTTCTAAACCACTTAATCAATTTTTATCAAATTTTGTACATAATATAGTCAATGTCTTAGTAATGATGTGGATAATTATTTAAAGAAAACATCAGTGGCGCAGTTACTTGGGGGTTGCTCCTCTTTTCACCTTAGGCGCCACTGGATTTTTTTTTAATAATAAACACATTTTTAGATTATCTGTTTAATTTAGAGAAAAAAACTACTCATGTAAAATTTTGATTTAGTGCTACATTTTTTAAATAATTAATTTATTTATCCAAGAATACTTTTGCCGCAGTTTTTTTGGAGTGTGTTCCCAAATATTTCAAA
Organism: Brassicogethes aeneus; assembly: GCA_921294245.1. NCBI lineage: Eukaryota > Metazoa > Arthropoda > Insecta > Coleoptera > Nitidulidae > Brassicogethes > Brassicogethes aeneus. The sequence continues at coordinate 49,750,023 of OV121132.1, read as the reverse complement.
AACGAAGCCCTAAATTAAAATTTTAGCACAGTAGTTTTTTTATCTTTAAATTGAACAGACAATCTAAAAATGTAATTTTGCGAGGAAACATTTTTGAGCAAATGTTTTAGAAACGAAGCCCCAAATCAAAATTTTACAAGAGCAAATTTTTTCCCTTAATTAAAAACTTGACCTTAACATTTATTTATTATTTTAAAATTTCCAGTGGCGTCAAAGACTGAGGTGAAAAGGGGAGCAGCCCCCCAAGTAACTGCGGCAATGATGTTTTTTATAATAATTATCTACATCATTATTAAGGCACTGACTATATTACATTGTGTGCCAAATTAATTTTGTGGGTTAAAAGTTATGAAGAGAAAACTATTTTTTTTTGGAAACTTGGCCTGTATTTCTCTTAAGGGCCATTCCACGCTTAACGGATAGGACAATTGCCGTGTTTTTATTTACAAAATAATATTGTTCTATTATATTAACAATGTCAAATTTTTATAAATAGGTAGTTCTAAACTAAAGATGTTTAACAAGGTTTTTATTTGGCAAAATTAGGTATCGTGATTGACTGTCTAATTCCTTAAAAACTAATAATTTAAAGCGTAACGGACGGGACTGTAATAGTCCCGTAAATAAAAACACGGCAACTTTCCTATCTGTTACGCGTGGAATGGCTCTTAAGAAACATTTTTAAGAAATGTTTTTTTATAAAAGTCTACCTTATTTTTTATGCTTTATCACCTATTAAAATTAATGTATTACAAACTGGACCATCCTGTACAATAATGAGTGATAAGGTTTATTATTATGCCACCAATTGAAAAAAAAAACGTAAAATTTATTATTTGTCTAATTTCAACCTTGAATAACTATAAAAGAAGTGAATTTATAAAAAAAATATAAGAGACATTTTTTGTAGAGCGTTTAATTTTCTTTAAAAATATGTATCGCTTATTTCAATATGTTCAAAAACAAGTTATAAAATTTCAAAGTTAAGAAAAAAGAATTCCTGTGTTATTTAAACGTAAAATAGAAATTCACGCTGAGCGACCTCTAAATATTAATATTAAGAGCTACAATTTTCACAGGCTTCTTTTTTCACTACTAGGAAGATATTTCAATGCGGGCTTTGAAGAAAAAAATATATTCGATTTTTTTGAACCAGTCTAATATATATATATATATTAGGGTAAATAGATTTCTTCTAGAGTTATTCGAGGTCAAAGTTTTCCCCCTTTCACCTCCCGTCTGTAGCAGAAAATTTGATGTTAATCAAACTTTGACCTCGAATAACTCTAGAAGAAATCAATTTATCGAAAAATAATAAGAAACCTTTTTTGTAGAGCGTTAAATTTTATATAAGAAACTGCAATAATCATTGCCATAAGTTACTTTAATACAGAGGTATAAAATTCCAAACATAAATTAATTTTTTCCCATGTTAATTCAATGGGAAACTAAAATAAAAATAGCGACCTCTTAGAGTTGAGCTGGAACGCCCATATTTGGTGAGGATTTTTTTTATATTAAATAAAAACATTTGAGAGGGTAAGAGCAAAAAAAAATTTTTTTTGAAGCACCCTAATATATATATATATATATATATATATATATTTATGAATTAAGCCCACAAAATGTAATGCATTGCTTTTTTCTACCTTCAATTTATTAAATCGTATCAAATATCGAATTGAATTATAGTATTATTTTGCTTAATCCTCATCATCGTCGTACATCTTTTGCTGCAAATTCCAGCAAATGTCTCCTAGCAATGAATCCAACTTCTTTCCGCTATATCCATACATATCTACCAATGCTCTTGATTTGCAGTTACTTGGGGAAATCGTTCTCCATGTTTTTCAATTTGGCAAATTTATTAGGATGCAAAAAAAGAAAATTTATTTTAAATGACATATTAACGCTAATTCTTTACAAAACGGAGGGCAATTTTAGGCTCGATATGAACCAAGAACATTTTCAATGACAGCTTTAACGACAAGCTCGTCATGTTTGAGAGCATTTTTGAATGCTTGATCTTTCATTAAATGTCGTATATCAGGTCCATTTAATATTCCTGCAAAATTAAAGTAGTAGGTATATGTCATAAATTTTGTAATGAAATATTGCGTTGGTTTTTCTTGGGCGTAAAGGTACCGCAACAAAAACAAAACAAATTTACAACGACGACACTTCCATTAACACTTCCATTTCCTGCTCTTTTTTCATTTTTGGTTTTTAAAATCACTTTTTAGTAGAAATACAATTTAAAGTATAAATTTTAAATGTAAAAAATTAATAGATGTACTTTATTGTGCTTAAAAGAAAAAGTAGATAAAGGCGCATTCAATTTCAATTTGATATTAAATTTTGATAAGACTTAATAAATAAGATTGGAGATTGAATTTTTGGGTACTTTAGGCATGATGTAAATAAAAGAATATCAAATAGTAGTCGAAGAGTCTATGTTTATAACAAAACCCATTTACTTTGTTGCCTTTTCAATTTAATTAGTAATTAAAAAAACGACACAAACATTTAAAAAAATTATACTTTTTACCAAAAAAACCATTATAATTTTAGTTTGGGTATTTAATAAAGCACTTCTCATTTATTAAATATCCCTTATACACAGTTCAACACGATTTTTCTCCCATGAAATAATTTAACAGATTTTAAAAATAAAGGTAAAAAAACGTACCCGTGTCTCAACGTTTCACGAAATCACGTCATTTATTTTTTTTACATAGCCATTCTTATTAGTTTAACCTAAACACAAATATTTTATGTTTTTACATAATACAAAAATTATAATTAAAGAAAATAACATTTTAATGTTTTTTAAGTAACAAAAAATTATTTCTGGTTTTAATTTTGAATTTTTTTTTAAATAAAAAAACAGATTTGTATTTATTTTATATTAAATATATGTTGGAAACAAATCTTGATCTTTTAGTTTTACGATTATACATTGCTTTCGAATTTATACTGGTATTACAACCTACACCCTAAAAAACACTTGATACACAGGGTGTTTCACATTCGTGGTATATTGGAAGTTTCTTAGGAACGGAAAAAAATATCGATTTGAAATTTAAAATCGTTTATAATCCATTTAAGTCTATTTTTATTAAATATTTTGAACAAAATGCCACTTCCGGTTTGACCGGAACTTTGTTATTTTAAATAGAACACTCCATATATTTTTGCATTTTTAAATTCTACATAAAATTCTAAGTAAAATTACTATACCATTTCCTATACTTAAAGTAAATAGTTTTCGAGTTCCCTATATTCGAGTTCCCTATATACAGGGTGGTCCAGGATTAATCTGAAAAATTTTAATGATCGATAGAGCCTGAAAAAACAATAAAAACAAACCCAAAAACATTTTTCAAAAATGCATACTAACGGAGATATACCTAGTCCTTCAAAATAATTTTTAAACCATTAAACCGATTCTTCTCAAATTTTGTGTAGGTTAAGCTTCCGTCGATAATATAATGAAAATTTTCTGCAAAAGGCCCAGTGGCGGAGATTTTGGGAGGGGTTTCCCCTTTTTACCCTCATATTTTCGACGCCATTGGATTTTATTAGAAAATCATCAGATTTATTTTTATCCTTTTTCAATCTAAAAGCAAAACTTTTATGTTTATTTTTATCAGATCAACAGATATTTCAGTTTAAAATTTCAAAAACACTGTGTACACGGAACTTTTGTTATTATTTTAGTAATAAAAAATTATTTTTTTTCTGAACGATTATATTGGGCCAATAAAAATTTACCAATGAAATTATGGAATAATCACTTTCAATAGGGTGGTTTTTGGGTTAGTTTGATTTTGTATTATAATACAATTAAATTATTAATTACAGACGTTGATTGTAATCCTCAATCAACGTTACAATAAAACAACCTAAAAATATGACGGGATCAGTAACAACTGCACGATGACTCCTGGACGCTAGTTTATTTTTATATTATTTTATAAACTGATAACGTGGCATAATTGTTACCAAGTTACCGATTTAAAATAAAATATGATACAATTCTGTGTACTCGGTGTTTTTGAAATTTTAAAGTCTCCGAAACCACTGATCTTATGAAAATTTAACACACAAGTTTTGCTTCTAAATTGAATAAGAAATATGATGATTTTCCAATAAAATCCAGTGGTGTCGAAATATGGGGGTAAAGAGGGGAAACCCCCACAAAATATCCGCCGCTGGGCCTTTTGTAAGAAATTTTACCTAGGTACACAAAATTTGAGCAGAAGTTTGTTTTTTCAGGCTCTATCGATCATTAAAATTTTTCAGATTAATCCTGGACCACCCTGTATACCTAAGTTAATAATTTCAGAGATATTTAACAATTACATAAATTACATTAATTTTCTATTTAATTATGTAAAAACATACAGGGTGTTTCATTTAAAATAAAAAAAGTTTGCCCTGGGTTTTTTTTTGGTAATTTGTTTAAAAATGTGAAAGAATTGACATGGAATCTTTTAAACAATGTTTAAGATTCCAAAAATCCACCCCCATTTCGGCAAACCTAATAGCAAAAAAGTTATAGGCTATTTTTAATTGTCAAATTTTAACGAACAAAATTAATAACTCTAAAACTATTTACTTTAGGTACAGGACATTAGATTGAGCCAAAAAAGTCGTCTATTTTTTTTTGTAAAGTATATCAAAAATATTGTTTGTTGTGACAAAAAAAATTATGGTGAAAGTTTGAGTCCATAATATTAATATTAATTTTAGATTCTTTTTTCCTGAACGAGTTTTTGTCTCAGAAGAAAATTGAATGCTCTACAAAAAAGGTTTGACTGTAATTTCCCGTCAGATGAACCGTTTTCTTACAATCATCCCTTAATAGGTATAGTTTTACAATTTGATATTTTTACTTTGGAATTTTGTAATTCATGTAAAAATCAGTACCCGGAAAAAATAGATATTCTTATGGGAAATCAAATGCTCTACAAAAAAAGTCATTTTTGGCTAAATTCACTCCATCAAAAGTTATTTAAGGTTAAACTTGAAGTCAAAACGAAATTCTTGTTTTTTTTCGCTCTAGAATTTTTTTTTTGGTCAGTTAAAAACTTGAATTATTTTATCAATGATAATCTTTATGTTATTGATAAAATTACTGAAAATAAAAAAAAATAACACATTTTTTCGCTATTTTCTTACCAATTTAAACGTTTAAATAATAACAATCATGTTGATTTTTTATTGGAAATTGTTAATTAGTTATATAATACACATTTAAAAAGAAAAAAATTAAATTATCATCAATAAAAAATAAATCTACAGAGGAAAAAACCAAGAATTTCGTTTTGACTTCAACTATAACCTTGAATAACTTTTGATTGAGTAAATTTAGCCCAAAATGTTAGACTTTTTTTGTAGAGCATTTGATTTCCCATAAGAATATTCGGTTTTTTTCGGTCCTAAATTTTACATGAATTACAAAATTCCAAAGTTAAAAGATCAAAATGTAAAACTACCAATTTTTAAGGCATGCTTTTAGGAAAACGGTTCATCTGACGAAAAATTTCATTTTAACCTTTTTTGTACAACATTTAATTTCTTTAAAAAAATATCTCTGCGTCAAATTTGTTAAACTTAATGGTTTGGGAGTTCTGAGACAAAATCTCGCTCAGGAAAAAAATTTAAAATATCTTAATATTAATATTATGGACTCAAACTTTCACAATAACTTTTTGTCACCCCAAACCATATTTTCGAAATAATTTTCAAAAAAAAAATAGTCGATTTTTTTGGCCCAGTCTAATAGGACATGGTACATTAATTTTACTCAAAAGTAGAATTGAAAAATGTAAAAATATATGGGGTGTTCTATTAAAAATAACAAAGATGATATCACTTCCGGTCAAACCGGACCACGAACGTAAAACACGTATTTGGTAAATGTGCTACACCCTGTATATAATTAAAATAATTTTAAAATAAATAAATAATTTTAATGGTCGTCCATTTATTCAGTGAATAAATTTTTCTTAAAAATATACAGTCTAGCTGTTATCCAGGCTGTTATATTATGTTCCGAATAACGTGGATAACATTTTAGTAGATCACCGAGACACAGGCATCATTTTTTAAGTCTATTCAAAATCTATGGGAAATTTTCATGGGAGGGAAAAAAATCAAATTTTGTTGTACTGTGTTATACTATTATAGTATACGGCTATTGTAACAATGGAACAAAAAGTTTTCTATTTGACATTTATCTACCGATGACTTTGTATGTAGTCCCTGTATATTTTTGACAAAAAACGTCAAAAATATACTGAACATCCAAATTAGATTTAAGGCGAAATAATTTAATAAATAATCAAAATATTAACGAAACATTTTGAGGTAATTGGGCAGAGCATTTTATTACGCAATTATTTCGAATCCTACTCTCTAAAAATAAATTAGTCAAAAATGACTAACTACTACAGTTATTACTAATAATACCTAACTTATTAGTGGCTGCTTTTTCACTTATACCATGGTATACCATGGGATATCATGGTATCCTCAACATAATGGTCAATTCTTATGTAAAATTGTCCCCTGAATCAGTAAATACTGTCAAAAATTATAAAAGTAGATCAGTTTTTGAGATAAAGTCAATTCCATGGAATATATGGAAAACTGTTCTACTTTTGACGACATTTTCGGATTATGCGGACAATTTTACATAAGAATTGGCTATTATGTCGGGAATACCATGGTATCTCATGGTATACCATGGTATAAGTGAAAAAGCAGCCACTAATAACTGTAGTTATTAGTCATTTTTGACTAATTCATTTTTAGAGAGAAGACGTCCTGGAGCAAAACGAGTGGCATTTTTGAAATCAGCAGCCCAAAATTAGGTAATATAGGTGGGCGTACTCAAAGTTAGTAATTCGAAATTTATATCATTGCTAACAGGAGAAATAAAATAAGGGATATTCCAAACAAATAAAAATATTTTTGTGATTTGTATTTTTAATTATTATAATGTATTTTCAATTATTATTATAATACAAACAAAAATTTGCTTTACTAAAAATTGTTTAATAAAATGAATTAAATTTAAAAAACAAAAAATTAAAAAAAATTCGAGTGTGGCGTGAGAAATTGGGGGAGGGAGGTCAATGCTTTAACAATAATGATAAGGGAGAGAAAGTGTCTAAAAACGACGTCTAAAAACAATTATATTGGTAGAGTAAAAAATAACTTGTAAAAATATATTTTATTAAAAAAGCACAAGAAATAACCTGCTCGTCATAAAAATCGACGCACATAGTTTTTTGGAAAATATTCGAAAGCTCGTTATTGGAAAATTACTGAATCGATTTTGAAAATCTTTCGAAATTGTGAATGTTTAATTCTTTGACTCTTATGTCTAATTTTGGGAATACGATATATTGCACATAGCATTATACTACAGGTTGTTAAATAAAAAGATTTCCGAAATTAGTCCAAAAAATCAGCAATAGTGGATTATTTGACTTACGTCTAATTTTGGGAAAACAATATTGTGTACATAGCATTATACTACAGGGTGTTAAAAAAAGAGATTTTTTTTCCAAAATTTCAAATCCCCATTTACAGGGCAGTTGAGCTTGATAGTCGTAATACCCCTCTATAATAACAGTTAGTCCAAAAAATGAGCAATATTTAATTTTTTGACTCTTATGTCTAATTTTGGGAATAAGATATTGGACACATAGCATGATACTACAGTTAAAAAAGAGATATTTTTCCCAATATTTTAAATTCACACATTCACAGAGCAGTTGAGCTTGATAGTCGTAATCTTTTTTTAACACCCTGTAGTATCATTCTATGTGCACAATATCGTATTCCCAAAATTAGACATAACAGTCAAAAATCAACTATTGCTCATTTTTTGGACTAAAATGAAGAATAACGTGAATTTTCGAAAAATTGCCAAATAATCGTGGTTAGCCAAGATATCCACAAAATCTCGAAAATGTCCCGAGGGATGACCTAACTTTTATTAGAGAAGGGGTATTACGACTATCAAGCTCAACTGCCCTGTGAATGGGGATTTGAAATTTTGAAAAAAAACATCTCTTTTTTCAACACCCTGTAATATCATGCTATGTGCACAATATCGTATTTCCAAAATTAGATATAAGAATCTAAAAATCAAATATTGCTTATTTTTTGGACAAAATGAAGAATAACGTGAATTTTCGAAAAATTGCCATATAATCGTGGTTAGCCAAGATATCCACAAAATCTCGGAAACGTCCCGAGGGATTACCTAACTGTTATTATGGAGGGGTATTACGACTATTAAGCATAACTGCCTTGTGAATGGGGATTTGAAATTTTGGAAAAAAACATCTCTTTTTTTAACCCTTCGTTAGTGTGGTGGGGTATGACATACCCTGTAGTATAATGCTATGTGCACAATATTGTTTTCCCAAAATTAGACGTAAGTCAAAGAATCTACTATTGCTCAGTTTTTTGGACTAAACTGGGGAATAACGATAATTTTTGAAAAATTGGCCTATAATCGTAGTAAGCCACGGTATTCACAAAATCTCCAAAACGTTCTGAGGGATTACCTAACTTATAATAGGGAGGGGTATTACGACTATCAAACTCAACTGCCCTATGAATGGGAATAACTTGAAATTTCGGAAAAAAACATCTCTTTAGCATTATATGCTAGGTGCAATATATCGTATTCCCAAAATTAGACATAAGAGTCAAAGAATTAGCCATTCAGAATTTCGAAAGATTTTTAAAATCGATTCAGTAATTTTCCAATAACGAGCTTTCAAATATTTTCCAAAAAACTAGGTGCGTCGTTTTTTATGACGATCAGTTTATAAAATATCAAATGTGTATACATATTAATAATTAATAATAGTATATTATTATTAAAAAAAAATAGTAAAACAAAAGCATAAAAAATAATAAAATACAAATAAAATATGCATCTAAAAACTCATTTAATTTTTTTTCACCACTTTTTAAAACTTCTAGGTGATGACAATGACATTAGTCTTCACTTCGCTTCAATACACAAGAATAGGCGTTACGCGTCCACTAAAATAAGTCAATGGATATTTCGGCTCGGTAAATAAACAACGTTGCCGAGTTTTTTTATATTTAAATGACTAAAAAGAACGTTTTTTTTTATTATACAAATTTTTTATATGGCCAAAATTACCATTATGATGGATTTCCATTATTTATTTTTGAATTAACATTTTATTATATTTCTTTGGTAATAAAATATTAATTTATATATTTTTTTTGTTTTCAGGTATGGTAGAATATGTATATTAAGTACCAAACAATAAAAGTAATTAGTAAGTATTATGAAAACTCGACCTTTTATTCTATATTTTTGATTTTTATTTTTAAGTTTGTGTTTGTACATCCTTTAAATTTCATAAATATTGCCAATTGATCTATTTCTCTATGTTACCGCCCACTTAATTTTTTTGTAGATTAATAAATAAATAAAATAGTTATTTATGTATTAAGGGCATAATAAGGTTTTTATGGTCCGAGGCGCTAGAAAAAAGCATCATGGGACCATAAAAACCAGTTATGCCAGCAATGCATACAAAACTTTATGGACGATTAATATATTATTATTTTTAATATATTATTGTTTTTAAAGATGTTTACGTCAAAGAATTTTTGTTATAATTGTTATATTATAATGTCAACTGACATCAGTTAGTTTTAAAGTTTAAAGATGAATGAAATTAAGGAAGCAGCTGAAAAGGCGAAAAATTGCGGCCTGCTGCCGGAAAAATCAAAATCTTTATACGAAAAAACTTACTTCAAATATATCAAATAGTGTAACATTGTTGTTTTTAATTTTTGACGTTTCATTATAGCCCGCTGGGTCATAATAACGCCCGCGGGCTATAAAAAGACGTTTACGTCAAAGAATTTTTGTTATAATTGTCATATTATAATATCATCGTGCATAAAATTATTTTATGTTTTATGACAAACATTGATTTAAACTGTACAAGTTAATATTTAAAACAATTCGTTTTAATTATGTAAATAATATAGTGTTAATGATAAACTGTAAGAAATTAAATTGACCATTGAAATTTGTCTGTCTAGAATTGTTTGCGAACATTTACCTGTTGTAGCATACATTGTAATCAGAATATAATGGTGCTGGTGTAAATAATTTGTACTGTGAAATTGCAAAATGCAAATAGTTTATAAAAAGTTAATATTTAGCTACCTTTTAATTATAATGGCTTTTGCTATGCATACATCGACGATATCCTTCTCGCCACATCATCGCCAGACAAACACTATCTTAGAGCTCTACCAGTACGACGCGCCGTCATTGGTCCCGGTAATTGTGTATTTGAAGCTTCTGAAGTCCAGTTTTTTAGCTACCTTGTTTTAGGTTCAGGAACTCAGCCATTACACGACGTTTCAGTCGGCGCAGTACTGCAACTGTTGGCAATCACTGAATTTTTTTTCAAATAAACTTGGCAGTACGTACTTGTGCAAATGCAAGTTTATTTGAGAAAAAATTACTTTACAGACCAAAAGCCGATTGAGTTTGTCTTTAGGTTAAAGTCCACACAGTGTTTATCTTGCCAACAACACCACCTCGGATAATTTTCCACCGACATTCGTTATGTGCGACGTGTCAGCAGCAGCGCCTTGACCGTACATAACAAAACAATTTAGAAAGACGTTGTTTAACTCGGTACACCAATTATCCCATTCTGGGGCAAACGCCACCATCAAGCTTTCGACCAAACTGACCCTGGATTAAGTCAGAAAATTTTCAGTGAGCGCGAAGTTTCGTGGAATGTCAGCGGTATCTCGCCAAGTTTTAGCACCAGTGGGTTCGTTTGAACCATCATCAGCAAGATTCTACCACGTAAAGCACACTACAAAAGGTATCGTTATTGTTTGAATAGGATCGATTTATACTCTTTCTGGCCCAAGGTTGTTTTATTTGCCAACCAGGAGGCACAGGCATTTTTAAAACACTGGATTTTTTTCCTCCTGTTAAAGATTTATGTTCCTGAGGTGTCTGTTATTGATTAAAGCGTCGCATTGCAGACTATTTGATCGGTAGTTTCGTCTACTTCGCTGCAGTACCTACAATCCGTCTCATTGCTGAGTCCGGTTTTTTTTGCAGGTGATATTTGACTACCAAGTGTCCTGTTAGAACTCCTGTGATGGCTCTTAGCTGCTTCGTATTATTATTTAGTTTCGGAATATTTTTGGCTGTCTAAGGCCTTGTTGTTCTCGCCGCATCCGGTCTTGCATCCGGTCAAGTCTATCACATCCGTGACGTAACGAAGATCGAATCAATTCCGCGGTTCAGGATTTCCAGATCCGTAGTGTGTAGATACTCCAAGAGACTGAGCCCTCTCCGTGTTGATGCCCCCCACACCATATGATGTGCATTGGCATCGAACCCGACACTTAGCGGTAGGCCCATTGTGCTGCAGTACTGTACTATACCCACTATCGAGTCATAGGGCAGATAGGCCGAGCATACCACCAACGCGTTGCAACGGTATGGTGTCCTGGTCTGTCCTTAAGGCATAGCTTCACCGCTACTAGGTCCCTAAAACAGAAGTTAGCTATTAGTGATGAATAATCCATTAAACATGTCTGCACCATAGCTTTGTGGCGATCTATGAAGGAGATCGCTCCTTTGCAATGTTGCAAGTTGCTTTGTAAAAAGAAAGTATATTTATCCATGGTAGACGATAGATAGGACCTGATTTCTAGGTTACGGATGGTCCAGCACTCGTCCCTGGTGTTGTATCCTCTACATCCACCTGAGTCATAAGCTCGGCCACCTCTTTATCCACTGATTTAGAGTCGGTTTACACCCACCTTCTGACAAGGAAGTATTGCTACCTTGGCCGAAGCTTTCTCTTTCTTAGGCGCAGCTGAATCCTTTGCCCTTGTCGTGAAAGTGACGAGGGAGACCAGTAATGCCCCTTCCCAGAGTATGATCGAGGCGATGACCCTCTCCAGCCAGTCCAACGTCCACTGATCCCCGCATTTAACCGTCATGATTCCCTGCGGTGACCAGCGAAACTACTCTAACTGGGTAGCGATCCCTCCCATTTGGTCAATGTTGACGTTTAGTACCCCCATGATTTCTTTTCTCTGCGACAAGCATCCGGCACGATGCTCACTCCAACCTTGGATCTGTTACGTTTCGTCCCGGATTCTTGCGCTCCTGCGCCAAAGCAGGTCCTTGGCCTTTGCCAGAGCCTTGGCCCATGGACTGTGCCTTGAGCGTGAGCCTCCTGGCTCTAGCCAACATATACAAAAATAACTTAATTAATTTTTTATGTTATTCAGTAAATATTAGCTTGAAATAATTAAACTTTTTTTAGAACAAAATTTGTTTAAAATAGATAATTTGGTAATAAAAAGTTTTTTTATAAATAATTCCACTATTAAAATTATTTTAATTTTTTACAATAATTTGGTAATTTTTTTAGTAATTAAAATCGCATATAAATTATTAACTAGTAATGTATTTCTATTTAATTGCGGGTTGATGTATGGTAGATATCAATTTTATCGTTTTCATTAATGATGGCCGTAATATTGAAGTATTGCGATACGTACGCACAAAATAATTATTCCAATTAAGGCGTCACCGTACCATAACTTTTTAGTTCAATAAATATGAGATATTTTTAATTATAGTTAAGAATTTTTAATTTGTTTTTTTCGGTTTTAGAGCTAAATATGGGTAGTTTATTAATTACAGGGTAGTGACATCCATTTTTTTATTAAATATTTGAAATCTAGGCATAAGACTTAATTAATTTTTTTATTTCCACCTTCTTAGTAAATGACATTTTAAAGGTTAATTTTGTTGTTTTTGTATCCAAGTAAACGATACATTATGGGAACGGTCCTGTAATATTTTACGGGCTTGTATAAAAGACCTGTAAAGTTTTACAGGCTTGTAGAAAAGCAATTTATGAAATGAAATGACATATTTGACACATTAATTGAAATTTTAAATTTGAAAATCGTTATCCAAAGGTAAAAATAAAAGTTTGTACGTGTCACGCTTTGCAATTAATCTTCACTAGGCTCACTGGATTATGGGGTTTGCTCCTGCGTCGCTCACCCCACAAACTTCCAACTCGCCCGTAAAGATTCATTTACAAAGCTTGACACGTAAATAACTATTAGAATGCTACAGCGTTTTAAAAAAAAACAAAATTAAAAACGCTCCGATGGACTTGGAGAGAGCGCGTGACTTCACGATGATATTACAGTCGTGTTTATTATAACCAATTTCGTTGACAGTTCAATATCATTACTTGTTATAAAACCTTTAACAGCATATTTTAGTATAAAGTTCTAAAAATTATATTTAAAAATTCGCACCTCTTATATGTCATTTACCGCGATTTTCACAAACATTGAACTTAACTAAAAAAAGATGTTGGATACTAGGTTTTAAAAAGTTTGACTTTATTTGAGGAATACTCTAATAAACCATTTAGTTACTATTAATAAGTAACTTTATATTACAATTGTGAATGGTTTTAAAAACAAACTAAGTAGCGGCAACGACGACATCCCAATAACCATTATAAAATCTTCACTTATATACACTGTTGAACCAGTAACATGGATTATTAACAATTCATTAAATTTTGGAATTTTTCTAGATATGCTAAAATTGGGATTAATAAAACCTATTCATAAAAAGGATGATCCAGGTATGATGAATAATTACAGACCAATAAGCCTACTGCCCTGTTTCTCGAAAATTTTTGAAACATTGATGTATAATAGACTCACCTCCTATATGAAATCCCAAAAACTGTTCTCTGAAACACAACATGGGTTCTTTAAAGGGAAAAATATAAATACAGGGATATACCAATTTACACAATCAATATATAACGCAATTGAAACAAATAATCTTGGACTGGGTATGTTTTTGGATCTATCCAAGGCCTATGATTGCTTAGACTCCAATATTCTAATAAAAAAATTAGAAAGATATGGAATAAGGGGCAAAACCTTGGATTGGTTTAAATCATATTTTAGAAAAAGAACACAGTTAGTGGAAAAAGGATGGTGGGTCATATAAATCAGATACTTTACAAACAAAACTAGGAGTTCCACAGGGCAGTGTTATTGGTCCTGTGTTATTCATTATATATATAAATGACTTGACAAGCATTACAAAAGGAACTGACTTCTGCATGACAAACTACGCAGACGATACAAACCTTCTGACATTTGATAGATATTACCCAGAATTATTAGCAAAGAGTGGTAAATTGTTTTCAATGGTTCAAAAATGGATCACTGAAAACAATCTCATTCTTAATGCAGTAAAAACCAATATAATACTTTTTAAATCCAACCACTGGTCTCTTGAAACGCCCAAAGACTTAAAACTAAATAAACAAATAATTCAATATAAGTCAAATTCAAAATTTTTAGGTATATACATTGATGAAAATCTGTCAAGGAACCAAAATATAGAATATTTGACAAACAGAATGGGATCTGTAACGCATTGCATAATAGTGTTTTCAAAATATATGAACCAGGAGGCATTGAAAATAATCTAGCATGCAAATTTTATATCTATAATGAGATATTGAATAATCTTCTGGGGTTAAAATGTATCTGGCCTTAAAAAAATTTTTGTCATGCAGAAGAGAGTAATACGTGTATTGTTCAAAAAAACTTTTAAACAGTCATGCAGGGGTCTGTTTCGAGAACATAACTTTCTCACTGCCAGCGCCTTACACATATACGAATGCCTTATGTTTGATACAAGAACGGTAGATTATAACTACCCTCGCCATAAGAAAACGTCAACTGAAAATAGTGTGCTGTATAAATGTATTAAATATTATAATGAACTGCCTAAAGATATAAAAATTTTAAATAATAGAAATAAATTTAAAAAAGAAATTTTTCACTTTCTGGTAAACCTGGAGCCTTACACAGTAAATGATTTTATACAATATAATAGATAATTTTAAGTAACTTTATATTGATTTTTGAGCTTGACGTTTTTTATATTATATTTTTTTGTATATTTCCTTATACTATGTAGATGTTTTATAAAATAAATAAATATTATTATTATTATTATTATTATTATTATTATTATTATTATTATTATTATTATTATTATTATTATTATTATTATTATTATTATTATTATTATTATTATTATTATTATTATTATTATTATTATTATTTAACTTAATTTTAGATTTTATGAGTATTGACGAAGATTTGTAATCATAAGGCAAATTATAGTATTAATAATTTTTAATCTTTTTGAAAGGGTTTTAAATTATAAATACCTATGCTTTAAATTCTATAATTTCATATTGAATGAACTTCATAATTAAAAACTTTTAGTGCTTTAAAAGCTAAACTATCAGTAAGTCGGGGTATTTTTTTTAATGCTATTTTATATGCTTGACACAAACTTAACCATAAATCTGACTTATCAATCATCCCTAAGCCAGTGCCGCCAATTTTATTTTATTTCATTTTTGGGGCCACTTGAAAATGGTGCGAAATTATCAAAGGAAGTTGGGAAGCAGGCCATATCGAAATTATAGTCAAGAGGCTTTGGATAATGCTGTGTCAAGGTACGAACCGGGTAATTTAATGCAGTTAAGTGAAGAGTACAATATACCGTATGTTACGTTGTATAGAAAAATAAAAAACCTACACACACAGAAGCCTGGACATAGTACTGCGTTGTCAGATAATTTTTTTTTAAATTTATTTTCATGAAGCCCCTGTATTGGCCTTACATGAAAATTAACGGCATATTTTCAAGTAGCCCCATCGGGGGGCTACTTGAAAATAACTTCTTTATATTTTTTTTTCAAAACCCAGACGGTGTCAAATTTCCAAAAAGTTTTATCAAGTAGCCCCCGTTTTACGGTACAATTATTATTATTTAAAGCTTTTATTATATAATTTAGTACAATTATTAGGTACTAGCTGTTACCCGCGACTTCGTTCGCGTAGACTTATTAGTAATAAGTTATTACTTTACATTAGCTATGATAAAGGGTCACATCCGTTATTTGCTTCAAACCAAGTTTATAAGTAATTACATTTCTTTCCTAAAAATAACGTGCCTATTTCTAAAATAATAATCCAATAGAAGCAGCAATTTTACGCACTGTAATTATCACATATGCAATTAATTACTCAGTAATCATGCATTTCAGTCGCGAATTACTTTTCTCCGCGCTGCTTTAATAATATCTCGTTTGATGTAGACTTTGCTTTAAATTACTAATTTAATGTGTTGTTAAGCAAATTGACTGACGCAGTGTCGTAGCCTGCACTCATTACCCATTTTATAAAGATCCTGATTAAGGATCCTAGGAAAATAAACACTTAATTTAAAAAATAAAGTTTTTATAAAACGTGACTCCCTTGCCGCTAAATACGTCGTTATCATATCAAAGTATTAAACGATAATAAATAAAAGTATATTGTAGACCAGGCGGAGAAAGCTCATATTATAGCCAGTATACATTTCAGTGGATTGTATGCGAGGCTTTCGCCGCCGTGTTTTTTGATCATTTAATAAGCATATTTTTTATAATTTTGACACAACAATTTTAGGTTAGGTTACCTAATTAGTGATGACATTTTAGCTTCCTTTTTAAACTGAGGTTTTTAAAAATTTGATCTTTAAACTAGTACTATTATATATAGACTTATGATATAAGAATAGTAGGTATATTCTGTAACAAGTTTGGAATACGGCATATTCCGCTCGAGTTAAATGTTTGTCACACGAGCCGAAGGCGAGTTTGACGGTTTCACGAGAGCGAAATATGCAATTCCAAACGTGTTTCAGACTATAATTTTTCTACGTTTCCAAAAAATACCGTACAAAAATAATATAATTGGGAGAAAGTGATGTTGGATCGGTATAAAATATGTTAGATAATAAACACAGAGATGTCGCTACCAGTGTTTATTTCGTCATCCGATGATAAAATAATTCATTCTGCAATACTTTAAGGAATATATGCCATTTCACATTAAAAAGTGATGGAGAACGGTCATATTCCGTAGGAGTAGAAATAATTATTATACGCTTGAAAACAAACTTTTTTTATATATTATATACTTTATAAATACGAATTTTCGGTACATTCTTAATAAGCTAATTTTAGTAAAAATAATGTTAGATTAGGTAAAGTAGTAAAACTACGAAAGTTTAAAGTTTATAACGATTTGAATTACTTATTTTTAATATATTAGTTTTATAAGAACATAGTTAAAAATGTATTAAAATTATAATTATATATAATATATAATTAATATAAATATTAATTGCTGCCATTTTTTTTTATTATTATTTGTTTGCTTATTTGGCGTGAAATTATAAAATCAAAACGCAAAATAACAATAAAATTACTACTTTTTGGTTTTACTCATGTTTAAGTTTGTTTTATTTAGTTTGGCTTTGTTGTATCTACAAACTTTATTGTTTCCTAACTTTTCCATTGAAAACTCCAGTGACAAATACCCGCTTTCTTCCAACTCTAATTTATTAATGGAACTGTTTGAATGGGATGGGTTATTTTCTGTTTTCGACATCAATAAATTATTTAGTACCTGTAAGATTTAGAATACAAGAAGATGTATTAAGTTAAACTTAAAAATTTTCTTAAAATAGGCGTGCTTAAAATAAATTTATAAGATTTGTACAATAAGTCTGTGCAAGATCGTTTTTTTAGCAGGCTTGGGGTGTTCCTAATAGTATATTCTGTAACAACTTTGGAATACGGCATATTCCTCTCGAGTTAAAAGTTTGGTTTCACGAGAGCGGAATATGCAATTCCAAACGTGTTTCAGACTATACTTTTTCTACGTTTCCAAAAAATACCATAGAAAAGTCATTTGATTGGAAGAAAGTGAGGTTGGATCTCTCTAAATTTTTAGATATTAAACACAGAGATGTCGCCACCAGTGTTTATTTATTCCGTCATCCGATGATAATAATTCATTCTGTAATACTTTCAGGAATATATGTCATTTCACATTAAAAAGTGATATTAGAACGGTCATATCGATAGTTATTTGACAAAACATCGTAAGCGACAAAACCTAAATTTTACAGGAGGTATTTTTTATGTGGGAGCTTTATTTTTTAAGTTATTTATCTGAAAACTGGTGAGGCATTATTTTATTAATGTAGAATTCAAATATATTAAATATAATATTATATTAAAGTAAGATCGAATCCAATCTAAAATTTTCATTAAATTTTGTGGCATACGATATTTTATAAGAACATCTTTAGGAAAATGTAAAATTAGTCTTGTCGCTTAGGTTACATTTACGTTAGGTACTTTGTGGTATATTGATTTGACGATTACTTTTGTCAAAACATTTGCGACATTTTTTTTTTTACTTTTATCATTAAATAAAAAAAAATACAAAAAAATTAATTACTACAAAAAACACTTTTAACGAACCACACTAAGTAACAACAATTATAATTAGGATAACTATTAATAATGCAATGAAAAAAGCAATTATAAGCTTTTGATCAAATAAAATATTGTTTTAAAACTTGGTAGTAATCACCACGATGCAGGTATACTCACGAATCAACTATTTAGAGCAGGAATAACGGAAGCACAATATTATCGTAAGCGACACAATGTTAAATCGCAAACTCCATGTCTCGAAGTTGCTTACGATTATTTGTCGCGAACATATAACAAATTGAAAAGAAGAGGCGCTTACAATTATAAAAATATTCAAACTGACCAATATTAGATTCCAAAATTGGGATAACTATTATGTTAACATGTGCAGCTTATCGTAACTGATACTTTGATAAAATAAAAAGTATTTCAACAAAATTGTCGCTTATGATGTTTTGTCAAATAACCATCGATATTCCGTAATAGGAGTAGAAAAATATTATTTTAATACAAAATGTTCTTCTGAAATTGATTTAAAAAAATTTCCTTTCATTTCGTGATTTTTTTTAATTAACTTTAATATATCACATGCTATTCAGTTTTAAAACTTGTTGGTATAATGTTTTTTATTGTTGATATTTTACGCTAATATTTAAGAAAATAAAAAATAAAATAAACTCAAATTCTAAAAAATAACTTTTAAATTTAACTTTTGTTATACAAAAAATTATAAATTCTTTTAGTAACATAATATAGGATATTATTGGTGAAAGAATATATGATGTATTTTTTTGTTGTACATGCTGTTTAAAAACTTTATAAATTTTTGACTTTCGTTTTGTATTCTTTACGCCGTTTACAGGGCATACAAAAATT
This sequence comes from Brassicogethes aeneus, assembly GCA_921294245.1. Taxonomy (NCBI): domain Eukaryota; kingdom Metazoa; phylum Arthropoda; class Insecta; order Coleoptera; family Nitidulidae; genus Brassicogethes; species Brassicogethes aeneus. Next base: position 49,730,671 of record OV121132.1, on the reverse strand, counting down.
TAACTAGATAGATAAGAAATGTACGAGTTATTGTAAAAAAGTGAACCGAACCACAATATTTATTTATGTAATTTAAACATTCATTCAGTCATTCTGTGCTGAGCTCACAGTTTAAGGGCCGACGCTAAGCAAAGGCCTATAATGGTGTTGGGCTATTTTTTTATTACATATTTGAAATCTACGCATACGAGTTTAATATTATTTTTTTTCTTCTACGATGTTATAATAGATGTGTCAATAATTACGAATTAATCCAACATCTGCTTCTATAGAAACCATACCACGATTTTGTTAAATTTTCTTAAAATTGGTACATACGGGAGGTGAAAATTTTTAATGATAAATAATTTAATGAACGTTATACTAAAATCCGCTGTTAATAGTTTTATAACATGGAAAAATATTATAACTGTCAAAAAATTGAAAATTTTAATTTTACTTGTAAATCTGCCTACTTGTAAATACACCTTAAAGAAGGTCGACCTTGGTGATATGTAATAAAACTATATTAAATAATCCTCAACACCAAAACAAAGTGCTGAAAGTATTTTTCGCCATGCTTCAAGAACTTTATGCTTTGGTTTTGGGGATTATTTAATATATATTGTCAAAGATTACTGCAAGCACTTTGTGATTTGGTGAAAAAGGAACCTTAACTTACTTGGGGTAAAATTTGACTTTTTTTCATTTTCTGAAACTAGATATCCGGTTGAACAGATTTTTTACAGAATCGTTTTATCTTTATTACTCACACAGTTTAGGTTTCGAGAAGTCGATTTTTAGAAAAAAGCGTTTAAAGTTTAAACATGAATTATTGCCGTTCTAATATCAACCTAATTTTTTTCTATGGGTTTAGAAATCTGATCTGGTCGAGAAATCATAATTTTTCAATATTTTTGGTATACCAAATACATCGATGTCTTAAAAATGTTTTATTTTTTAGAAAACACTAGTCATTTAATATTTTGGAAATAATAATTTGTTAAAATTGTTTACTAATTAATAGATTTTGGGTTTTGTACTCTCACCAGTAGCGTCACCACTAGATGGGGAGACAAAATTTATTATTAAAACTATTGAATTATACAGATACTTATGTTGCACAATATCTTCTATTTACAATTAAAATTGCCACTGCAATGCATAATTTAAAAAAATACGGGAATATCGTACGACGTCCGTGTTCTTAAAAACAAAATGTTAATTATTTTAATATACGGACAACTACCTGAGCTATTTATTTAATTTTTTGGATATCATAATTTATTGAAGTTCTTTACTAATTTATAGATTTTCAGTTTTTTATTCCTACCAGTGGCATCACCACTACGTGCATTATTTTTACAAATTCTATCTACTCCCGAAGTTTGGCCCACTTGTTATGGATCGCCCTGTATATTGTGCAATGCTCCACACATCAAAGTCCCACCACGTGATTTTGAAATAAATAATTATGGTTAATTTTTTGAAACTGTCAAGTTAATTTCGTCATATTTTCTGAAAATAATTCAATATATGTATTTTTTATGTATTTTATGTATCTTAATTTAGAACATAAAAAATGCATATATTGTATTATTTGTAAAAATAAGACAAAATTAGCTTGACAGTATTATATAATTCCCGTTAATTATACGTATCAAAGTTAAGTGGCGGGACTTTGGATATGTGGATCATAGTACATTTTAAAAACTAGATTTTAAATAAGCATAATTTTATTAAAATACATTTTTATTATTATACATTAACATTAAGAATATTTTAATTTTATTATTATTATTCAGATATTATCTTCATAGTAAAAGAATCACTGTTTAGCAGTTGTGGACCTACCTGTATACCACCGTTTTGGTGGCGAAGGACTGATCAAAAAGCCTTTATATTCTTGATACCTACTTCTCTGTACCATCCGCCGAAACTTCTTCCAACACATCTTTATCTTCAATTATGGGCTGTTCGTCTCCGCAAAAAATATATTTTGAAGATCTGGAAAGGGGTCAATATTTTCGGTCCCCATCACAGACAAACTTGCATTTAACTTAACCTTTCAAGGATTTAAAAAAGTGGGTAATTTTGGGAACAGCTCTCCACTTGTTGGTAATAAAATAATGCTGCCAGTCATATATCGAAACATAAAGTTCCCTACCCTTATTTCCGGTCTTCAGGTATTTATTAAGCCCAGATAAACTTGTAGAATCAGAGTCTATGTTGGCGACACCTTCAAGGCAGATTGCTTTTTTTTCCAAACCTTTTCTCAGACAGACTAAACCCCCAATCGCAAAGTAATTTTTACGTTTAGTTATTGTCAAACATCAATAATTATAATAATTATTATTGGCGTATGTTTGGCGGAAGAGGGGGATGGGTAAGTTAAGGTCCCTTTTCTATCTTTTGAAATTGCCTCGATTTATTGTATTTTTCGATGTTTTAATCGATCAAATATTAAAAAATTATTTTTAAAGGATGTAAATCGATAGTTGTTGCGTCGGAAACTGAAAATCGATATTTTTGACCTTGTTCTCGAAAAAATGGTCTCATGAAAATTTTTCTCCTTTAGGCTCCTTTTCCTATAACCGGTCACAAATGAGTTTACTACCAATATACCATCACTAGCGAGAGAATTTATCGATTTTAAAGTAATTTTTAAGGAAAAATGTATTGCAAAAATCGTACATATAATAAAAGTGGTTTCACAATGATTTTCGACATCGTGTTTCAACCCCATTGAGCGAAGCAAAAAAAGACCTTTTTGGCCAAATGACATTTTATCTTTAATCGGTCTATAAATTAAGGCATTTGTTAAACGATAAATAAGACGTAGAATTATTAAAAGAAAAAAGTAAGGTTAGATAGATCTGATAGATATCAAATTTTACGATTGGTCCAAAGGCAGTAAATAATAAATTAGTTTGGTCCAAATTATTTTTATGCGCCTAGTTCATAATCAATCACTAAAGTGTCGAGTGTTGACAACAGTTAAGTTTAATTTATGGATCGATTAAAGATAAATGCGTTTTATATCTAAATAATAAAAATTCAAAAGAATTAAGATTAGTTAAATTTGGCGAATGCTCCGGGATCAATACATTTGTTATTAAATAAAGTGATTGAAAAGTTTTATTTTTATTAATAAAGTTTATTTAAATTTTATAAATGAAAATATAAAGCAATTACTTTGCGATTTCAATAAGATGAGATAAAACCATGTCAGAAACACTCACGGTTAAAGGAGTTCCTAAGTGCGCCCAGCTAAATAAAATGTTTTATGCATAATTCAATTTAGACCTGAAGATGTAGTCTAAATTTAAAATTTTCATTTAAAAATGGCATATCTTAAAAAATGCTTTGTGGCTGACAGCCAATTTTGCAAAGAGTTTTTTCTAGCATACTAAACTAACGTCACTCTAAAAAGAAGTATGTTGGAACACGTATTAAAACACATCGTATACGTTTCATACGTGTTATTTTCAAATCTGCTAATGGATAGGTAAACGTTTTTTTCGTGTTATTAAACAAAAAAAACGAGTAAAAAATTGTAAAGGTACCTACGTTTTTTAAATGGGTATATTATTTTCCTAAATATTTCTAGGGCATATAACGTTTCGCCAGATCTGGCAGATTTTAATAAAGGTCGAGGGAAAAAAGATACTCTTACGGCTAACAGATTTTTAACGGAAACTTGAACATAATATCGAATGGTATTTGTCATAAAATTTGTACCTATATACTTTAATTTGTAAGAGTCTAAGTTCTTTATAAATTGACAAGAGAAGCAAAACGTAAGAAATTTTAGGTTTTTTAAATACCTATTAGTAAAAACGAAGCCGTGTTTATTTAGAGAAACAGAGACGGCCAAAGAAGAGAAATGTTTTCTTCAATAAAAATAGTACAACCGACCAATATATTACCTAGAAGTATTTAAAAAAAACTAAAATCCTATACTTTTTGCTATCATTTTGTTCCGCTAGATCTGGCCGAAGATCAAGCGGCATTATCTGAACTAAAAAGTTTATATATATATATATATATATAGGAAATTTAAAGTTTATATATAAAAAATATTCTTATATTTAGCAAAAATAATTTACGGACAAACGGCGCCTCATAATAAAAGCTTAAATTTAATATGAACCATACTTATTCAACAATTATTTAGTATACTATATTTATAGAACCATATTAAGACACTCTTCCAAATAATCCAAAATACTTTTTGGTCTAAATAGATTTTTCCAACCTTAAAATTATAAACTTAGATGATTTTTTTATTATAATATATTATCATACCTTTGGTACATATATTTTTATTCCATAATAGAGAAGTAATATTTTTTTAATAAATGCCGTTTAGTTAAAACTATTTTATAGTGAAAACCAGATATGTAGACCTAATCCACAAAAATATTTCTTATTTGGCGCAATAAACTTGGAATTTTATTAAATGCAGTACTGCATATATTGAATGTAGGAAAATAAATACCTATTTATTTTCCTACATTCTTAAACCAACCATTGTTATTTCGATTCTATAACGATTTATAATTTTATAAAGCTTAAACATAAGCCATCAAAGTAATTTTTTTATTTCTTTCCTTGAATATACTTTGACAGATACATAACCTAAAAAGCCTTAAATGTGAAATTTTCAATTTTCAATATACGGGTTGTACGTAAAAAATATTAATAAATAATTCTTAAGTGGAATTTTACAAGTAGGTACTTGATATTGATTTTTCAGAATATGTGATTTATTAAACTTTACTCACATAGTCACAGTTATGTCTTGTTAGTGAATTTATCAGTTCAATTTAATTATTTGGTATTACATTTTGAGTAAGTAGTAACAGCAATTGTACGATAGCGACATTTAATTTATGCCGCTACACCGAAAAAAATAATGTAGTTGAGTTAACATTTGCCTAAATGTCATTTTTAAAAATGTTGTTTCAACAAAAAACCTATTGGATTAATCTATATTTTGGTGTTAAAGCAAAAGTCAGAGTTTGTCAAAGTTTATTTGTTCATTTGACAGTTTAAATATTAATTTAACATGAACTAATATTTTGAATTAAAATGTTTATCGTACTTTGATTTAATAGCTGGAATTGGTTGAATCAACTACTGAAATTTTTAGGATTACCTAAAAAAAACTATTAAATTAACGTTTAGTTGCTCTTTAATCCAAAACTTTAAATTTGTTCATTTAACAAATTTAAAATGTAAAATTTGCATTCATAAAATTGCCGAGAATGGCGCTTCGAACACTCACGCCACGTCATTAGACAATGACGTTTTCTTACATCTCGCCTTAGTTACCTTACGATTAGGTGTATATAAGATGAGATATATGTTTGTTTAAGGTGTGTTCCACAGTAGAACTTTCACTACACCATATTGCCCGACACTGTTAAGACCCTCAATACAGGGCGAAACAGTCTGTCGGTATTTGAAGTAGGTGGAACACATGATACAAAGATGTATCATGGGTGGAACACGCTCAAAACAAAAACTCTGTGCGAGGTGAAGGTTCAATTCTTTCTATTTATATATAATAATATATTATTTCCATAATTTTGTTTTGGATACCAACCTTTAAAGAATTTTACATTTTCAGAATGTTAATTTAACATTTTATTGGTGTTAAGTGAATATGCTAAAAAGGTTACCTGGACATTTCAAGAAATTTACCTTAACACTCTAAGAATGTTAAATTAACCAAATTAGCAGATTAGAACAAATATTCTTATTTTGTTCATTTGACTGTTATTTGTTGTTCAATTAAACAATACAATTTGACATTTTTAGAAGGTTAAGTAAACGTGCAAAAACCATTGCTTGTATTTAAAGTGCATAAAGAGTTGAATTAATATTTTTTTTGTTGTTTCAACAGCTTATTTTTTTCAGTGTAGCAGCGGTCTTCTTCTGCAAGAAAACCTATTTTGTATTACTATCCTATAAATTTTAAGAGGTAGGTAAGTAAAGGTCTGGATTCATCTGAATGCGCAACGCAGACATTGTCTTTGTTATTTGTTTTATTGTAATCGGATGGATCCGTGGGCGGCGCGTTAATAACACAACACTAATATTTTAAAGTTTCTATATTTTCTTCGATGTAAATAGATTTACAATAACTAAACAAAACGTCTTTTCTCTCATCTCAAAACCTAACACCGAACATTCTACTTTACCGACTGACTGAAACTGACAGTTCACAGCGCGGCAAGTTTAAATTTAAAAATATCGCTTACAACTCGGCGATCCTGACAAATGATTGTCTCAATCAATCAAAATAAATGTTTTCTTGTACATAATTTTAAAGAAGACATAAGTACCATAACAGTAGGTAAGTTCTAATACATAAGGGTTCTAATACATAAGGCTTCTAATACATAAGGGTTCTAATACATAAGGGTTCTAATACATAAGGGTACTAATAGTCATAAATCTTAGAGTAAGGTAAGTACATAAAATCTTAATCTAAATGAATACAAAAATAAACTAAAATTCCTAAATATCTGAATTATTAGGTCTAAACCATAATCTCATATTTCCTGAATCAAAAATACCTTCATAAGGTTTTTGAGAAACCTGAAATCCTGCAATGTCCGAAACAACATATCGGTCATTAGGTAGGATTTTCTTTATAACATAAGGGCCTTTAAATTTGGGTATCAACTTCTTGTTGACTCCAACACTTGTATCAGTATTTGTTATCATGACATAATCATCTAGATTAAACTTACTTGAACCTTTGTGTCTCCTATCATAAACAATTTTATTATAATCTTGAGACTTAATAATAGATTCACTAGCTTTAGATCTTGTAGTTATTAAATGGCGACTAAAATCTTGTCCAAGATAATATTGTAATGAATCACTAATCTTTCCTATTTGATTTATGCCGAATAAAAGCTTAGAGGAAGTATTATTGGTTGACTTTGAAATAGTATTGTTTATTGCAAACTCAACAGTTACAAGGGCTTTGTCCCAATTTTCAGGGTCACTCGAAATCTTAGCTAACATAGGGACATAATATCTGTTAAACCTTTCACATTGGCCATTTGCACGTGGTACACCTGTAGCGATTTGTACATGTATAATATCATAATCGGTCATAAATTCTTTAAATGTGGAAGACCTAAAGCAAGAACCTCTATCTGTTATTATTCTACGGGGTTTACTGTAAAAACAAAAATAACTCGTTAAGTATTTTAATACTTCACTAGTACTGGTAGATTTACATGGATAAAGCTTTATAAACTTGGTAAAGGCGTCAACCATAACCAATATGTGTCTAAATCCTTTCTTTGTCTTTTCAAATGGTCCACAGTGGTCTAAATGGAGTGTATCAAAAGGAATATCACCTTTAGGAATACTATGTAAGAATCCCTCTTTTTTCCCGTTAAAGGTGAAAAAGCAATACACTTTAAGCAATTAGTTATATAATCTTTGACTTTACTTCTTAATTTAGGGAACCAGTAAGTGCGTAAAAGAATTTCTAGAGTTTTGTCAAATCCAACATGACCCATTTCGTCATGTGACGATCTAATAACATTATTTTCCATAGACTTTGGAACATAAAACAATGATTTATCCTTTTCTTTTCTATAAACTAAACCATTTCTAATTTCAAAAAATTTATCCTCGCGTGTCTCTAACATGTTTCGAATATTTAAAATTTCGGGATCTTTATCTTGTACTATACTTATATTTGTATTGTCTTCAATAACTAATATATGATTAATGCGACTCAGTGCATCGACGTGGCGCATTCTGCAGAATACCATCGTATTTTCGCGGTGTTCCATATCGAAATTAAAATCATTTAAAAATAAAGACCATCGGTAAATTCGGGGGATTATATCTTTTTTTTGTAACGCCAATCTAATACTATTACAGTCTGTAACTATCTTGAAATATATTCCCTGCAAGTAAATTCTGAATCTTTTCAGCGAATTTACAACGGATAGCATTTCTAAATCAAAACTATGGTATCTGGACTCGGTATCTGTAGTCCTTTGACTAAAATAAAATACTGGGTGAAATTTCCCATCATTTTGCTTTTGCAATAAGATAGAGCCAAAACCTATTTTTGAGGCATCACAATGTAGTTGTGTTTCCGCATTTGGGGAGTATATCGCTAATACCGGTTTCGACAAAAGGATACACTTAAGTTGATCAAAGGCCTTAGATTGCTCTTCTTTAAAAACAAACGGAACATCTTTCCTAATTAGATCATAAAGGGGTTTACTAATAATGGAAAAATTCTTAACAAATTTTCTAAAATAGGAAGCAAGTCCTAAAAAACTATGGAGTTGGTGAGTACTTTTTGGTACTGGGTATTCCTTAATGGACTTTAAAAAGTTATCATTGGGTCTAATACCAGATTCGTCTATATTATACCCAAGGTAAGTAATATTTTGGTTCAAAAAATAACACTTGTCTAACCTTAGCTCCAATCTATTTTCAACAAGTACGTGCAAAACACTCTCCAAAATTTTAATATTTTCTTCAACCGTAACGGTAGCGATTAAGATGTCGTCAATTTAAATAGAAATTAATTTTTTTTCGATCAATTCTTTAAAAATTGTATTTATATACCTCATGAAAACAGATGGGCTTTGTTTTAGTCCATAAGGCATTCGTAAGTACTCATATTGACCTGAGGGAGTTACAAAGGAGGTATACTTTATAGAATCGGGATGCACTTGTATGTGATGAAAAGCGCTTTTTAAATCTAGAGAAGTGAAGTACTTTTTATTACATAAATTATTTATTTGATCCTCAATTAAGGGAAGGGGAAAATTATCGCGCAAAGTAATTTTATTCAAAAATCTAAAATCAACACACATACGGTACTCATCTCTATTCTTTTTTTTAATCAACACAATAGGAGAACAATATTCGGAGTTGCTCTTCCTAATAATATTTTTGGTAAGTAAATCATCAATAAAGTCGTTAACTACATTATTTTCTGCTACTGAAAGTCGTCGGGGTTTAAAATAAAAGGGTGAATGACTTTTCTCTAAGGTAAGTTTCATTTGAAAATCAAATTTTGGTTTTTTAGGTCTTTCTGGCATAAAATAGAATTTATTCATGGTATTGATAACTCTGGACGCATCCAAAGAATGAAGGTAAGGGTTAATATTTAAACATTTAGGTTCATTAGGTTCAATGTAGTTGATAGACAAAATTTCGTTTCCAAAGTTTTCAAGTTTCTCATCTCTATCTAAGTCTAGGTTTGTATTATTGGCAGGAACAAAATTAACTCGAGAATTCTTAAACTGAATGTAACACATTTGGCTTAGAAATATAGTCACGTCCTAAAAGACATTCATAAGGGATAGCAGTGGCTTCAACAACATAAAAAGTAAGTTTATTTGAAAAATTAAAAGTAAAGATTTCCGCGTTTAATACACCAACAGGTTTCAGTACAGTCCCTCCTATGCCTTTGAAGACATTACTATCTTTATAATAAGGGATAATGTCTATTTTAAATTTATTTATAATACTAATGGAAATAAGAGAAATTGGACTTCCAGAGTCTAAAAAGCATTCTACACAAAAATTAAAATTATTACCATTCTTTACAAAGGCTGGGATATAATAAGGTGCCTGGAAGTTTTCAATCATGTTGACACTCGTGGTTGTGTCGGGGGAACTTCTGTTTGTGGCCAATGTAGAACTTGATGCTCCTCTTGAACTTGAAGCTCCTCTTGAACTTGACCCTCCTCTGCCTCGGCCAATACTGGAATAAGAGCCTCTGCCTGGATTGGACTGCAGGGTTGGACAATCCCTCTTTTGGTACTCCGTTGAACCACAATTGTAACAGGATCCGCGTGATCTGACAGGTCGTGTGCAGGACGACGCATAATGTCCCATCATATTGCAGTTAAAACATCGAATGAGCTCCGTCTCGGTTGATGCAGTTGTTCCAGCAGGTAAGACTCTGGCTGTTCCAGTGTTGGCTTGCTTTTCGGAGGTAAACATCTTCTTTTGAGCCTGGCCTCGTTCAGCTTCGGTAATGTTCTGATAAACTTTTAAATCTACTGAAGTGTGGGGTTATCAAATCCTTCAATAACATAGGTAATCAAATGCTCCTCCGCAATTGACAATTTATTTCCCAATAAAATCTTCTCCTGGTAATAGCTACCAAACCTTTCATTTCTTTTCCATTTCCTTGCCTCGAATTTTTTTAAAAGCGTTACTGCGTCTTCTCTTATACTAAAGATGCTTTTCATTTCGTCTCTCAATTGGGGATAGGGTACGGTCACATTTGAGGGTTTTGAATAGAACCATTTTTTGGCATTTCCAACTAATTTACTTGTTATAATAAGAATGATTGATTTGTCTGCAATACCGTATATTTCCTTAATTGAATCGATGGATTCAAACCATATAGAAATATCACTTTCTCCATCATAATCGGGGACAAGGGCTGCAATGTCTCTTAGGTTTGATTTACTCAAATCCCTCTCACTTATCTGCAATGTGCGAATCGTTGTGGCAATAATTTCTTCCATGCTCATTTGACCATTTGTCTCATGATAAACGTCCTCGTTCGAAATTTCACCACGTTTTTTCTTCTATACATAACCTCAATATTTTATTTTTTACCAGCTAGGTATTTGTCTGTTCTCTAATCTCACTTCTGAGTTGTACTCGGATGGATCCGTGGGCGGCGCGTTAATAACACAACACTAATATTTTAAAGTTTCTATATTTTCTTCGATGTAAATAGATTTACAATAACTAAACAAAACGTCTTTTCTCTCATCTCAAAACCTAACACCGAACATTCTACTTTACCGACTGACTGAAACTGACAGTTCACAGCGCGGCAAGTTTAAATTTAAAAATATCGCTTACATTATTATTATTAATAATTATTAATATAATATTTAAAGTAGTATTCATCGAGTACGTGTGCGTGTTGTATGATTTTTGTATAAATTTAATGGTTTTTAATGTGAAACAAAATTTAAAACTGTAACCGTCATTTTGACAGTTACCCATTATTTTATTAGTTTTTGTACATCTGAAACGGTATAGATGTGAACTGTTAAGTGGTTTATTTTTAGTTTGACTAATTGTTAAGTATAGTTTTAATAAGAATATTTGTTTAGTTGCCTCTTTCCAAAAGAATTTAATTAGTTCTATTGATGTTTCTTTTACCGACACGGATGGCGCGTCGTTTGGAATGTTGACGGTGTCTAGTTTTTTTTTTGATCGTGTCTTCTTTAATTTATTACCTTGCTTTGATAGTATGCAACCCAGAACACTCCAGTGAGTTTTCGTTTGTTTTTAGTTGCTCATTTGTTTTTAGTTGCTCGACATAGCCAATACTGTTAAGTTTTTTTTTAAATAATCTTCTACGCACTTAACAAGGTTTACGCTTTCCTTTCCGATTGATCGCTGAAGCCCTTTGGTTGGAAGTAAGCTTTGGCTTAGAATTTGGATGGAATTCCAAAGATGTGTAGTAATTCTCCTGGTTTAATGGCAAAGTGCCGGATAAAGCATTGATTGTGTCGTACGAAAACTCAGGGTGAGTTAAAAGTTTTTTTGAGTGAATCTATTTCTGTTACCAACGCGGTTCTCCATTTTAGGCAACGATGTGTTTAATTTTTCAAAGTTTTGTTGAGCTATTTCCAGCGTAAAAAGGTTAATTTAAGAAGATTAAAAACCTCTTAGACCAAGGGTAAGTTTGACGTTTTGTAGTTTTTCAAGATGCTTAGGCGTCATACTATTTTTTAGGGTTTTAAGTACAGATTTTAAGTACAGGTTTTAAGTACTGGTTTTAAATACGGATTTTTTATGCTGTAGTATTTTTTAAGACTTTTTATGTCAGATTTGTTGTGAAAGAATGGTTTTTTACCCTGTAATTGTTTTGATGATGGCAAGTTCTTACGTTAATGAAAGGCCATCCTGTAAAATCTGATATGATAGGAGACTTCAACATCGAAAGCCAACCTATTTGGAAACACACTCTACCAGGGCCCCAACTGCGTTCAGGTCGTACTAACTTTGTATATTAATGTTAAAGAACAGTGTGCACTACACTCTGTTATGCGTTTGTGTACTTTTGAGTCAAGAGTTCAACATAGTCTTCAACTTTTAATTCGTAGTTATTTTAACATTACCATTAAACATTATATATGATCTCCATCACGTTAACAACTGTGATAGAAGTTAATTATAATTTATATTTTTAAACTTGACTTTTTATACCCTTATTTACCAATAAGTTTGTGTCTGGCTTAATTGGATTTTAACAACTGACCTTAATAAGACACTGGCGCACAATTTTGATTTGCCTTTAGTAAACACACGTAAGTATCAAGAAACAACATTTGCCCATCGACCTATCTCTCCGCTGAAAAGCTGCCGTTCGCCATAGCCCTCGAGTTGAGGTTACAAAACTAGTACTAAACTATTTTTAGTGTTACTGACAATGTTTTTAAAAATCACTTTTGCGATGGAACAACGTTAATAATGGATTTTAATTTAATGAAAACAAATAACCATCACATAAATTAATTGTTATTAAACAAAAAGTGCCTACAAAAACTATAAAAACAATAAAAAAAACTATAAAAACAATAAAAAAAAAACTATAAAAACAATTATATAAAAACTATATAAACAATTATATAAATTTAATCAAAAAGTTGCGCCGCAGCTGCGCGCAGCGAGCTCAAGCTCCGAGTCGTTGACGGTCCGACCAATTTTGGGTCGGTGGCCTATTTATTTTATTTAAAGACAAATAAAAATAATATTATTGAAAATACCAGTATTAAAAATATTATCACCAAATACATAAAGGATTTGTCTTCTAAAAAAAAATTTCTCTACTCTCTTAAAATGAATTAGTCAAACATGACCAATTGTAAGTTATATTTTACTAATTGTCATAGCGAAAAAGCAGTCACTGATATTTAGTCAAATTTTACCGAATGAAATAGTCAAATTAGTAGATTTAAATTTAAAAAAGTTTTGCCTGTCTCGTAGTGATGCCGCGAGACGAGACGAGGAGAGAAAAGTCCTTTTCTGGTCCCGTCTCGTTTCTCTCGTGGTAAAAGTAGCCATGTATGAATACAAAAATTATTTGGAATGAAATACAAATTCATTTATATTTGATCATTTGATCCATCCATCTGCGCCTATATACTAGATGTAACTACTCCACATAGATCCAACCATCTTGTACCTACTGCGTATAGATGTCCGTCATTTTGAATCCGCAATTTTGTTTTTTTAATGGATATCAAATTCTTAATCAGAGACCCCATGAATATCTAAATAATAAATTTACCCAAATCATTAAAGCCGAACGACAAATTTTCTTCATATTGGATCGGCCATTTTATTTTTTGAAGAAATGGATATCAAATTTGTAATCAGCCCCCTCAAAGACCACATGTTGTTGATAAGTTTATTGAATAAGCATACGGTTTTTTTAATAGTGTAAGGAGTGCCACAGATGTGCTTATACAGGGTAAATTTTAAAAATTATTATTATTATTTTATAAGTATTTCTTTCTTGGTAACCGTTAGGTTGTGTTATAATTATTTAAAAAAAATTAAAGAAAAGTTGCGTTACGAGACGAAACCCCCCTTCCCCACAGTAACAAACCTTAACGTTCGGCTGACCCCCTCTCCCCCCTCTAGCGTTACGTAATACTTGAATGAACCTTTAGGGGACATCCCTTAGTTACATGAAGTGAGAAGTTAAATTTTTCTTTCTAAAATCATTATAGGTGCTTGGAAAGTTTAAACATTTATTTCTGAAACAAATAAATATCGTCATTTATATGCAAAATTATAATTTTTATATAAAAATTGTTTACTTATTACCAGAAAAATCGAGAGAACGAGAGAAACCAGAAATTCTCGAGCGAGAGAGGGTATTCTCTCGTCTCGTCTCAAGCCTTTTTTCGAGAGAAAATCGCGAGAATCTCTCGTATCGGTGGCATCACTACTGTCTCGGGTCTGTCGGTTCTTAAGCGCACGCCTTACCGCTGGACCAAGAGCTATTTTCATAAAAATTAGTTGTATATGTCATTTAACCTATAGATTCTACATGCATTTAAGTCTAACAATTAGTGATGTAGAGTGGGGAACTTTCCCTTCGTGCTGTGGCGAATATTCGCGAACGTTCGCGCACAATTAAATCGTTCTTGCGCGCATGATAGATCGTTCTTTCGTGTCCAAACGATTTGTCGTGCGCGAACGTTCTCTAGAGAATTTTCAGCACGATTCTGGCCAATCGGCGCGTTTCATCCGCGTGACCGCGTTTATTGCACATAATACAGCCCTAGTAATATCTTCAAATAGTTAACAAACATGTAAAAACTACTGTCGGCAACGGTATCACAAAGACAAAGCGGCGTCGGTTTTCCGTATATTACCGCCGGTCTCTTTTGTGGCGATGCCGACCGTAGTTTTTGCATGTATTTTTAAGCGGCTGTTGCGTTTTAAAAATATTTTGACTATTTTGATTTTGATTAACACGTTCGATTCGTTGTGTAAAGGTCAGTGCTCGGGTCAGTGTGTGTGATTAAAGAGATTGGGTAGTGTTATTTTTTTGTTTTCCGCGGGAAACTTAAATATTTGATTTAATAAATATGCCCAGAAGAAAATGCGAGGCATTTGATTTTTTTTTCATAAAAAAAGAGATGGTAAAGACGTTTATTCTTGCAAATTTTGTAATTGTGAATACAGCCGGCATGCCAACCGAATGGCAAATCATTTAACAAAATGTGTAAATTGTCCTGAATCCGTAAGGGTTCAATTAATACTAAAAGACAAAAAAATTGTGGAAAGTAAGTACCTACCTACCTTTGTTAAGTTACCTAACTTCTTACATGATGTTTCTACATCACGATACTTATGTAAATTGTATGCTATAGCTATAGTATACTTAAGATGTTACTTAAAATTTTGCTATTTTTTACTTAATAAAGTTTTTCTTTAAAGTTAGAAGTAATTATTGTATTATTTACAACCCAGAATATTAATATAGTGTCATTTTTCTTAAGAAGCGTTAGGAGAATTTTGAGCATTTTTAGCATTTTGAGAATTTTGAGCATTTTCGGAAAAAACAGGAAAAGTAAGTTTTTGAATACTTTATCACACACCAAACATAAATTCTCGTGTTTTTTTCGTTTATGCTCGTTTATTCTCGTTCATGCTCGTTTGTGCTCGGGGAACGTTCTTCTAAAATACGTGCTCGAGAATTTTACATCACTACTAACAATAATTCCTTGTTGGTCGCAAAAATTAAAAACGATTAAAGAAATTAGTTACTTTTTACTCTTAGTTACAGTCAAACATGGTGACTTATTTTAAATTAGTCAAACTATTTAAGTAGTAAAAAATAACTGTTTAATAGTGAAAACGACTATGTGTTTAGTAAACAATGCTAGTACTAATTCAAATAGTAGAATTTTGACTATTTCATTTTAAGAGAGTACCTACAGCTTTATTGGAAGTCACAACCAATAGCATCTGCGATAAACTTATTAGTTCCCAACGCCGCGTATACGAAACGTTCTTAAAATATATTTTATCAACATATGCCCTAAAATTACTTTTTTCCTACAATTTATTAAAAAATTAACAAGTATGGCTTTTTTTATAATAACGACAAAAAAAGATGATATAGTTTATTTTTTCAAATTTATATATATTTTGCAATATTTGATTTCATATTTTCGTCCTAATTGCTACTCGTAGAATACAAGAGGACTATTCAAATTATAAATTTGGATTAACCTTACCTTTTTTAGTTGGACATTATATGAATTTTTACAAAAATTTTATACCTTTTGCATACTCTCCAAAAATGAATTGGCAAAGGCGGTGTGGATCACGTGATGTTCTTAAATCTCGCGTCTGTTGACTTACATGAAGAATATATAAACTGAGGTAATCCTTTGCTTTGGTGTGACACTACAAGTTGTTCGATACTAAAGAGACCTTAAATAGGTGGAAACAGCTGTCAATACTTAAAGTATTTTAAGTTAGTGCAACGCACTAAAAACATTATCTCTAGCGAGTTGAAGGTTCCATTTTCTGGAATAATACCACTGGTAATATACTAGTAATGCGTCAAGGAATTTCCTGTTTCCTTTTTTTTTCCTTTTTTCTGTGTAGTATGAGTTAATTTGTCCACAAACACATAATATTTAACACTGAAAAGGAGTTCAATTTACACCAAATAAAATTTATTTTAATACTGTGTGAAAGTTAAATTAACACCATTTTAGTATTTGAATTTACACCGGCCAACGGACCTTATTTAACACCATTTTGGTTTGTATCGATATAGACCATGTTTGGTGTTAATTTGGTGTTAAAATGGTCATGAAATTTTGAACAGTGTACATACCGCCGCCTGTAGATAAACTTACAGATGAAGAGAATTTGGATAAATACATTGTGAGAATGATAAAGATTTACCAAATGTAGCGGGGACCTATAAAATACATACAAGTTTACCGAATACTTCAGTAGACTTAGATAATCAATACCATCAAGTTCGAAAAAAGCAAAATAAAACTTTTCCGAAAAGGAAAAAACAGAACCCAATATATACAGCAGAACCAAGTAATGAAGAAAATCATTAGTTGGAACAAATTAAAAATAGAATTGGGGGTGAAACCCATTTTGGAGTTTTTTCATTGTATTTCAGTGACGAAGTTTGAAAAAAAAATTATTATAAAAAATATGCTCACGATTAATAATCGGCATTCATTTAAAATTGACACAACTAGTCTAAAGCGATTTTTCAGCATACTGATTTTTTCGGGGTATCATACGTTACCATCTACAAAATGTATTGGTCAAAAGATAAGAATAAAGGAATAATGCTTGTGAGAAACTGTATGAGTAGGAATAGATTAAGTTTAATAGAGCAAGCAAATTAAATAACAGTCAACTTAAAATAAAAGCGACAAATTTCCTTCAACATCAAATGTTGGACGTAATAGTAGAGGAGGAAAATAAAGAAAGAAGAAGATGTAGACAATGCAAAAACAACACCATATACATGTGTGCTAAGTGTAAGGTGCATCTTCACACAAACTGTTATGAACTATTCCACGTTAAGTAATAATTGCTTCCAATAATCCCAACGTTGCGTATATAATAAAAAATTAATTGAAAGATGTTTAAAAAACATCAGGGTGTATTTTGACAGCCCTTAACATTTCTACAACTACATTAAGAATAGGTATATCATCAACCTTACTTAAAATGCTTGACTTTCACTTTGGGTTGGAGTACTAACTAATGTTAAGTAGTTTGAAGCCCATACTAGAACGCTCAAAATAATGCTCTTAAAGCAATTCAACGGCGCGCCGGTTGTTTACTAAAATTACTATAAAATATTTTGCTAAAGACTTTTTGTATAATATTTTTTAATTTTAATATCTTTACTTTAAAACATTTATACTGTGACGGACAATAATGTTATTATTAATATTATTATTATTTTGACCGAATCAGTATTAGTTTAAGAGTTTTTGGATACCCTGTATAATATTTGGTATAAATTAATAGTAGATAACAAGACTCCAAATTAGATACTAAATTATCGCGAACAGGATATTAACTTCTTCGTTTCCAAACCAATCAATATAAACGACAATTTACTATAATACGATTTTAGATTAATTTATGTAAGTTACTTGGAAACCATAAAAACCATTATAATGTATGCAAATATTTTTACATTACTTGCTACAATATTTTCTATTCTATTTAGGTAAGCTAGAAATATTGATTTTCATACTTGGTTAACCAATTATAACTGTAAGAATGGGAATCTCCATTACCGGCAGCAAATGTCAACTTTGTCTATGTAAATCGAAATTTATCCCTTGAAATCCGATATAGAATTATTTTTTCACAGTGAAAGAAAAGTTAATGTTTTATGGGCACGGTGGAGTTTTCAACCGAAAATTTTAATGCTTTAACTGTTAAATCTAGTTAACTGCCGGCCACAGCCTTATATATATCAAAAGGTCAGATCAAACTTTTTAAATATTGGCGTTAAGGAACTAATAAACACTCTTAGAATTTTTGTATTAAGATAATAATAATTTTTACATTTAATATTATTTCATAGAAAGGGCACTTTATTTTAAGGATTGTATGACATTTGACAACTGTCAACTAACTTAAAGCTAACTTCAGCTCGTCACTAAAAACCTGTTGCTAACTTCAGCCCCTGAGTAAAGCGCTATAAAGCCATTGCTTGACAATGTGTATTTAAACGATCACTTAGTATCATGGAAACATGTACAATGTACAATGTACATATGTACGATAATTATCGCCAATTATAATGGGCGTTTTAAAAGTGGGAGTAGAAATATTTTTTTGTGTTGGTTTTGTATTGCCGTAAATGGCTTTAGGATAAAGGCAGGGGATGTTTTTACACGAATTGTGTAGCATAACAAAATTAAATAAAGTTTATTTATTTCATTTAAATAAATTATAAAAAACAACAACGTGTAAACTAAATGTAAATGGTTGGTAATTAGCCTACGCATTTGAGAAAAGGCACAAAAGTTATTTTTAGCCTATCTGGATAGCTGAAAACTGTTGTAAGAAACGCAAGGAGAACAATCTGTGGCAAAGGAGCAGAGTCTGGGCCAAACAAAACTACATACGAGGTGTGTTCAGAAAATATCGGGAATTTTCGTTTTTTGAAAAAAATATTTATTTATTCGTCTACATTAATGTTGTCGCCTTCAAAATAGTCCCCATTGGATATTATGCACATGTGCCAGCTCTTCTTCCAATACTCGAAACTCGATCTTTGGGATAGCCTTTAGTTCTTTCAGCGATGCGCTTTTAATGTCATCTATGCTTGCAAAACGACGGCCCATTAAGGTTCTCTTTATTTTTGGGAATAGGAAAAAGTCAGACAGAGGCATGTCTGGCGAATATGGAGGCTGGGGCATCATTACAGTATTGTTTTTGGACACAAATTTTGTTCAAAATTTAACAATTTTGGAAAAAAATTTGCTGCCACGCGTTTCATACCCAAAACATTCGAAAAAATTTTATGAGATGAGCCAATCGATATACCAACATCATTAGCGACTTCTCTGATGGTTTATAACCATTTCTTCCACTTTTTCCATGTTTTTATCGGTTGTTAATGTGCTTGGGCGTCATCTTCAACGTCTTCAAGGCCATCTTGGAAACTCTTATACCACTTGTAAACTCTTGTTTTACTTATAGCAGACTCACTATAGGCCTTTGTTAACATTTCACAGAATTTATTTAATTTTTTAAGCAAAATTGGATACAAATTTCTTTGATACATTTCTTTTAACGAAGGAAAATCGCCGAGCTCATAAAACACGTCTAACCTTAGCGGCTGCCACAGACAAAGTAAACGATGAAAACAGCTAAAGTTTTTATCATACTTCGGGGGCATGTATACCAACATAATAAAGAAAATTTTATGACAACCGGACCCTCCGAACCCGCGAAATTTAACAATTCCCGTTATTTTCTGAACACACCTTGTACATACAAACGCAAGGATGTTAGGTAATTTAAAAGTGTTTTTGTAAAGTAAATCATGTTATTCAACTTGGCCAAGCTCCAGAGAAGGGCGAGAAAAATTTGTAAA
This sequence comes from Brassicogethes aeneus, assembly GCA_921294245.1. NCBI lineage: Eukaryota > Metazoa > Arthropoda > Insecta > Coleoptera > Nitidulidae > Brassicogethes > Brassicogethes aeneus. Next base: position 49,711,020 of record OV121132.1, on the reverse strand, counting down.
AGAAATTGGCGACATTTTCTACATTTTGTAATGTTTCCCATTATTATATCATGCCGCCAAAAGTTAAGATAACGTGTACGAACTATTATTTATCGAAAACTCTATTCATAAGTTTGACAATAATACACGCTATTAAAATAGAAGAGGTAAATATGGTACCTCATTTTATTTTTTGTCCTGCATTAAAATACTTTGAACATTAGGAAGAATTTTTATACAAAACAGTTTTTAAATAAAACTGAAAAAGATCGAAAAAGACAGGTCACTAGAAGCATATATAGTTTTGGTTAATATATTTAATATATATATTAGGGTGAGCCAAAAAAACTAACCTATCGGATTTATGGGTTAAAATGAACCTACATACCGAGCAAAAAATTTCCCTGCAAGGCAAAATTTTTTGCTCAATTTTAAAAGGTGTCGGTGAGCATTCTAAGTTTTCCATTGAAATAACACGTAAAAAAATCTTTTTTCATTAAAAATACTGCAGTTTTAGTGATTTTTTACACTTTTCAAAGCTTTCAAACATTCGAATTTTTGAATTAAAAAAATAATCCTGGTATAGATTCTTTGGGAAATTTTATGCTCTACAAGAATCCGCGAAATTTTGTATCTCAAACGGTTCAAAAGTTATAGTCTTTTTAGAATGCTCACCGACACCTTTTAAAATTGAGCAAAAAATTTTGCCTTGCAGGGAAATTTTTTTGCTCGGTATGTAGGTTCATTTTAACCCATAAATCCGATAGGTTAGTTTTTTTGGCTCACCCTAATATATATATATATATTATATTATATTAATCGATACGTCTAATAATAGGGAGGTTTCTTATAAAATATTTTTCATAGAAAATTTTAAAACGCTTCTAGGTACAATACAATTTAAAAAGTTTATTTACATTTTATTTAAATAAACTTTTTAAACTAAAGATCCAGAAAGGGATAAAAAGTAAGATTGTAACCTCAACTTGAGGGCTATGGCGAACGGCAGCTTAGCAGTGGAGAGATAGGTCGATGGGCAAATGTTGTTTCTCGATACTTACGTGAATACAAAATATTTTTACTCAAATAAAAATTGGGCGCCAGTGTCTTATTTGGGCCAGTTGGTAAAGTCTAAGTAAGTCAGACATAATCTTACTAAAGATTAAGGGCGGTTATAAAAAATCAAATCAAAAAAAAAAAATCAAAGTTATATTTGTTTCACCGATGTTGAAGTGATTTAATATTAAACATTTGTTCGATTTATAATTTTGGTGCACCCTTATATGGCCATATATGGTTTACAAAAACCAAAGTCTAATAGACTAAAATAACAGAAAATATTATCGATGATAAAAAAATACATTTAAAATAACTACAATTTAAAAGTTGAAGACTATGTTGAACTCTTGACTCAAAAGTACACAAACATATAACAGAGTGTAGTGCACGCTATGTTCTTTACCATTATATAAAAAGTTAGTACGACCTGAACGCAGTTGGGGGCCCTGGTAGATTGTGTTTCCAAATAGGTTGGCTTCCGATGTTGAAGTCTCCTACCATGTCTATTTTACAGGATGGCATTTTATTAATGTAAGAACTTGACATTTTCAACTTCAGAGTAAAAAACCATTTCTTCACAAGAAATCTGACATAAAAAGTCTTATAAAAAACTCCAGCATAAAAAAATCCGTCTAAGAGGTTTTTAATCTTCTAAAATTAACATTCCTACGCTGGAAATAGCTCAACAAAACTTTGAAAAATGAAACACATCGTTGCCTAAAATAGAGAACCGCGTGGATAACATAAATAGATTCACTCAAAAAAAACTCTTAACTCACCCTGAGTTTTCGCACGATACAATTAATGCTTTATCCGACACTGTGCCATTAAACCAGGAGAATTAGTACACATCTTTGGAATTCTATCCAAATTTTAAGCCAAAGCTTACTCCCAACCAAACGGCTTCAGCGATCAAACGGAAAGAAAAGCGTAAAACTTGTTAAGTGCGTAGAAGATTATTTAAACAAAAACTCAACAGTATTGCATACTCACTGGAATGTTCTGGGTTGCATACTATCAAAACAAGGTAATAAATTAAAGAAAACTCTCAAAAATAAACTAGACTCTTTCAATATTCTAAACGACGCGCCATCCGTGTCGGTAAAAGAAACATCAATAAAACTAATTAAATTCCTTATTAAAAATATACTTAACAATTAGTCAAACTAAAAATAAACCACTTAACAGTTCACATCTATACCTTTCTAGATGTACAAAAACTAATAAAATAAAATCCATGGGTAACTGTCAAAATGACGGTTACAAGATAATGGAAACCTAGTTAAAATTATTTAAAATAGGCCTTGTTTATTTCAATAAAAAATTATTTCGGATTTTTTCAATGATACATAATATTATTGGCGAGCATAAAAAGCTTAAAATTTAGTTTTTACTTGTTAACAATTTAAAAAGACCTTCTATTTAACTTTTTCAACACTTATGTTATAACTTAAATACCATTGAATTTTCAATAAATGTTTACAGAACCAACATTTTTTAGTATTCTATATGCACATGGCATGGCATACAACATTTTATCTTCAAGTTGTGGTGTTTTTCAGAATTTAAAGCCAATTTTATTTGTTAAACGATACGTAAAACGTACAATAATTGTATTAATAATTATTATTAAAAGTAGAAAGTTCGGTAATAACCGTCCAATATTGTAATCACAGTGAATAATGAAATCGGCCAATCACTAACGCCTTACAACACATTACTGGCCCATAATGATTTTTATGAGTCTAGGCCATAATCAATCACGGGTGTTAACAAAAGTTTAATTTGAGGATAAAACTTTTTATGAAAAAAAATAGTTATTTATCTTCAATCCAAAAACCTTCTAGGCTTTCTTATCCCTGTTGTAAATGACCGATTAATTTCTGTAGAAACCATTTGAAGTATTGGTTGGTATCAATGGGTCTGAATTGGACTTACTGGATTTAATTGGGCGCGATATAAAACAGAAATTGTTTTTTACTGGTATTTTCGATGATGGAAAAGTCCACTTAGGATTTTAATGATTTTTATCGGTTTCGATTGGATAAAGCTACCTATAGGTAATTTCCAATTGAATTTAATTGGGCATTCCCAGTGTGAGATTCGAAAAATCTGCTAATTGGTTATTACCAATACAATACAAATATCGCAAGAGGGCTCTCGTGTAGCTGCGCAAAATCAACGAGGTTGATCATAAAGAAAAAACAACAACAAGTCTTTGGACGCCATTTATTAGCGGTTTTTTTATTAGTCGATTTCTTTGTTAAGTGCCTAGTGTTAGTAGTGTACTTATATATTAAAAAAATGTTTATATGTGTAAGGTTTAGGGACGATGGCGTAAGAATGGGTGTCACAGCGGACAAAATAAAAAAAAATTACATAAACAATATCGATTTCGACCATGCCTACAAACATCCTTTGCAAGAAAGACAAAAAAATGATTATAACCGAGTGATTTTATTTATTTTTTAATACTTTTTTGTGATAGTAAGTTATATGTATCAATACATACATATATCACAAAAAAAATAATGAAGAAATAAAATTACTCAGTAACAATAAATTGTTTGTCTCTTCTGTGGAAAATGAATTCTGGTTTTTACCCGGTTATCCTTCTGGGATCTAAAATTATTTTTGAATGAAAAATAAACTGGTAGGTATTTTCTAATCTAAATTTTAAAACATTAATTGGTTAGAATGGGTTTGGCGCTATAAATTACCAATTCATTCCATGTGCATTTCTATTGGATTTAGCCAATAGAGACAAGCATAGGCATGGTTTGGTATTTCCCAATCCAAGCCGCTGACTTCATTGGAAATTACCAATAGGAATTCAACTGGAATGAACTGGTGATTCATAGCGCCAAAACAAATTTCAAACCAATTTTTTATTGGATTCTATTGGTCATTTACAATAGGGATTGCATTTTATTGAGATTATTTTTGGGCATTAGTGATTAGCCGATTTCAATATTAACTGTGATTTGAACTAAAAGGTTTTAAATTGGAAAAAAGCATACATAGATCTAGAGGAAAAAGGTTGGAACTGTTTAAAAAATCTGACATCTGATGTCAGATTTTTTAATTTATACGATGGTCGACTATAATCTGGAGAAAGTGAGGTTATAATGCATTATGTTATTAATATGAACTACTTAATTGGAGTAGAAAAAGCATAGTCTTACACTCAAGATAATGCTATGAAAATATTAAAATGGTATCTATACATTTACGTGTTTTTGTACATGATGTGTAGAAAATAGCCCTGTAATGGATAATATTTAAAGCACAATCCACACAACAAGGTCTGTTCGATCTCGTAGTAAAAATACTAAAAATCACTGCAACACTGGCAGATAAAACATCGCGCCAGAGTAATGGTAATAGATATTAATGAATTTGTAAATGTTAATTGCATCATGGTAGGCTACCATGATGCAATTAACATTTACAAATTCATTAATATCTATTACCATTACTCTGGCGCGATGTTTTATCTATAGATTACCCAATCCCAACCATGTACCTATTATACATATATGTATCATGATACAATTCTTTGTATCATGTATATGTGTATATTTGTAACAGGGAAAAAAACAGTTAACGAGTTTTAGGATTATTGTCAGGATTAATGGGTGGATTATAATTTTTTGTATATTAAATACACTGTGCTCGAATCGGAAACTTTTTTTTTCTAACAAGCAGGGCACCCATAGGGATTACCTAATTTGAATACGCTAAATCCAATGGTACTAGTCGCTTTTTTAGGTTAGCTCTTGTTTTCGAGATATTTTAGATTTAAATTGTAGATCCAAGCATCACAAAAAAACATTATTTTTCTCATTTTAAAACGATTTACTGATTATAATTTGATAAAAATCGATGGAATAAATGTTTAGACAGATACATATTGAAAAGAAACTGTTGAAAAAAAATTTTGGTATTTTAAAGTGTTTCTTATGATTTTTTTCTCAAAAAATATACAGTTTTCATAATTTTTCATAAATACAATATTAAACATACTAAAATATTTGGAATACGGCCCTGATTGCCAAGTCGCCCTTCTTATGTTTTTTTATCAATAATCAGTGGCGTAGCTACCGAAGGGCTGGACGGTGCTGTGCACCGGGGCCCCCAAGCTCAGGGGGGCCTCGGACCCTGACCACCAAATCTCATATTGAACTAGCTAAAAATTCTACCACCTTTGGAATGTAAATAAAATAGGTGGCAACACGACTTTAAGGTGTTACTTTTGGTCAGGGAGTTACCGTTTAAAATTTTCTAAAATTTGTCATCTTAGTAGATTATAATTATGAGGACCAGTAAAAAGATATTGAACTTAAAAAATTTTTTGCATCTAACATTGAGGCTTATTTGAAATTACAGTTTTTATTTCATTTTATAAAAAGTACCGTTTAGATTCCATTCAAAATTAAGAAAATGAGTGAAAATAATATATAATATAATAATATAATAAAAAATTATTTAAGGAATACTATAGTATATATAGTATATATAAGGCCAAGCTCGACTCCAACATTTATCGCTAATAGCAATCGAAAACCAAGCCGCATCAAGCCTAGATTTAACTGATGTCCTTACTGATACTTTTGCAAAAACTAAGGCTAGGAAAAGATTATAAACCAAATTTTTATTTTGTTGTCAGTATACACATCAGTATAGGAGGTATGTCTGACTTTTATATAACAACTGTTTCTTTTGTATTCAAAAGAAGAGTTTAGGAACGTATACTTGGATTAATAATATTGGTATTAAGAAATAAAACGAACCTAAGCGATCACTAAAGCTCACACAAGACACTTATGAACATACATGTAGTAAGTAGTTTTGCTGTGCCATGCAGTGAACGATAAAGAGTTTATACTAGTATCTTTGTAAGTATTTATATATATTTATATTCTGAATTGATAAAAACTAAACAGTTTAGTTATGGCCCCAGTTTTTTTTTTTGCACCAGGGCCTTTAGTTACCTAGCTACGCCTCTGAACACTGCACATCATACGATGGCGGCTATTTTTGTTGTTTACAATTCTTGTGCTTTGGGTTTGTACAGATTAATAATCGTTTTAAACGTTGTGTTTCTTACAGAGAGACCTCAAAGAGGTAAGAACAATCATTTTACTCCTCTTTTGTAAAAAATAAACCTTATTCTATCAGGGCTGTCAAATGTAAATTTGAAGGTTAATTTAAGATTATTTTATAACCCACAAATTAATAAAAAAAAGTTGGCAACGCCTAGTACAAGGTTAAATTTAAAAAAAAAATATTTCCAATTTTTGACCCCATATTGAATCTCCCTTTTTTTAAAGTACATAAAACAAAAAATATATTTCTTATCCATCTTGCTCTAACAATATAAAAATATTTAAATACGAAAAACAAACAAAACAACAATTTTTAAAATTAAAACATCGCATTCCAATGGTATTTCAAGTTGTATTAATAATTACTTATGAAAGTAGTTCAGCTATCATTGAGCTATAAAAAATTAATAAAGCAGATGTGCAAAAGTGCCGAAATGACTAGAGTACAACATAAACTTTCATTATATTGCGATAAAATTGCAAAATAATGCTTTTTTAGTCCATCGTTAAAATAAATTATTCAGTTTCGGTTGGGCGTGGACCTATTAAAGGCCATTAGGCCATCAAATAATATCATATTAAAGAACAAATATATTAACTATTTAATTGTCGTATTTAAGAGTGAAATAACATAATATTACTTGGAAGTAAGTTATAAATGATTATTATTTATTAAAATTTTTTCTCATAATAAGAAAGTAACCCTAAAGGGTAGAACGTAATAAAAATACATATTTAATAGTTATTTATGTAATACGGCTGAGAACTGAGTCTTTGTGCTAAACTCAACAATTGAGCAAAGCACAAAAATACACTTCTCAGCCGCATGGCATACATTTTATCTTCAAGGCATAATTTTATTTGTTAAACAATATATAATTACGAGTATATTAAATAAAATTGGGATTGTTTACAGACTAGGAGTTAAACTTTACCCAATTGGTCTAAATCATTTTATTGGAATAAAATTTAGTTGGACAAAATTAATAAATTTAGGATTTCTATAATAGTTAAATATTAATTTAACTTTTAATTACTCCTATTCATTAAAAAAATATTCTTAATTTTTTAAGAATTAATTACTATTATAGGAATTGATAACATTTTAGTACCCTTAATATTTCTATTGTTTCTTATAAATCTTTTAATACTATTTTAACCGATAATTATAAAAACATATTTAATTAAAATAAAGATTTTTTTCTTATTTATACTAGAAAATAAATGGAAAAATAACTACCAAGAAATATTTAAAATACTCTGTTTGGCAGTCAATGACTGTGCCTATGTGAACTGAAAGACTTGTATTAACATAAAATGTTTTAATCAAATTACTTGAATGAGCCTTGTGACGCTTCTTGAGATAAAGTTGCCAGTTAAAAGTTTCCGTTTGGCAAGCTTCATTTGAATACGAGATGTTTCATTTTCTATCGCCAAGAATTCGAATCTGATTTCTACACGTTTTAACGATAATCGGAACTGCCGATATAATTTCTACTTTCCGATATCTTAAATATAAATTTTACATTTAAATGAAAGCAAACTTGAAAATGGCATTACCTTATTACTGTAGAGTCATTCCATGATATTTCATCTAATGACAAAAGCTCGACATCTCAGATTTTACTAAAAGTTTTAGGATTTGAAGATCAATGCTTGGGATGAACTAAAATCACAATAATATTTTTTTATTTAAACACCCTGAGAAATTAGGCGAGGCCATATTGACCGGTTTGCATAAAATATTACCAAATCGGTAATCCTTTTAAAATTATACAAATGTTTTTACGTGCAGTTTTTTTAGTGCTTCTTTTAACTGAAAAGTGAATTTTCTACCATTGATATTATGTAGTAGGCTATGGAAATTTGATTTGGTGTATATTTTTATTTAAAGTACTTATAAATATCGATTAACATATAAAATGCAAAATTATAAAAAAGTACCCAAAATGCAGGGGGACCAAACGAAAATTGTTCAAAATAAAACAGAATGCTCTCCTTAATATATACCGAAAACTTAAAAAAAATATTGTGTATTTGCCTTGATAAGAAGATACAACGGTTTAAAATGCGGATAATTTTATAGAAAATGGCACTAAATTTATATATGATTTTTGTTTAAGAACACTGAGAAAAGATTTGTTTACGGGGGTTTTTTTACAGTAAAGCTGGTGTAGTTCCTTTTAATAAGAAAAAAATATTGTAAGTATATCAATAAAGTTGGTTCAATTAAATAGTTTTTTTGAATGTATTTGGTTAATACTATCAAATTATTTTGTTCGCATTTTTAGATGGTAATAATAAATAAATCCTTACAAAAGTTTAAGTTTACTTGGATTATTATTAAAAATTTCAAAATGTTATAGTATAATTTGTTTATTATTTACCAACACATTTTATTTGTTTACTGTTACAAGCTATAAATTAGCGTAAACTAACTAACTAAAAATGAATTAGTCAAAAATGACTAATTTAATAGTTATTAGTGGCTGCTTTTTCACTTGTACCATGGTTTACCATGGGATACCATGGTATCCCAAATTTTAACAGCCAATTCTTATGTATAATTGTCCCCTGAATCCGAAAATGTTGTCCAAAGTTGAAAAAAATTTGTTTTTGCGATATATTCAATTTTCCATTTAAAATTTAATTGACTTTATCTCAAAAACTGCTCCACTTTTATAATTTTTGACGGTATTTTCGGATTCAGGGGACAATTTTGGCTGTTAAATTTTGTGATACCATGGTATTCCATGGTTAACCATGGTACAAGTGAAAAAGCAGCCACTAATAACTATTAAATAATTCATTTTTAGAGAGAAGAATGTGTTATTCTTAATTATCTACTGTTACAATATAAATTCATTTGGTAACGATAACCAAATGCATAATTCCAGGAATCAAGTCTTCGCTATAGCGAAACTGAATTCAATAATATATTCTTAAAACAAAGAAATTGCATTCCGGCTTTCGGCTACCCCAACGCCATATTGCATTTGTTTGCCACGTTTGATCTTCACTGAAGATTCTTCAGTCGATGCAGTGGGTTTCCTACGCCTAAAATTAAGTGTGAGCTGTAGTTACTGTGCCATAGATATCTATATACATCCATAGAAAAAGAATATATCTCTGTTACTGTGCACTGCAAATTGACTAATATTATAATTTAATTATTGTAAAGTGTTTTGCTGTAACTTGGTTATTTTTCGTAAAATGAAATTCATTTTGGAGGATGTGGATCTTAGTTCGTTGCCTGTAAGAATTTTTTTAAATAATTTCGAAAAACATTGACAATTTAGGTGATATTATTTTTTCATTATAAATTCAATAAATATGTCAATATTGCATTATTATTGCTTCCCTCTTTCATTTGTTTCAGCTTAGCTAACTTATCCAGTGTAGGTAGTTTAGCTAAACATTTTCTTTTATTATTTTGTTTTTAGGTTATATTTTATTAAATTCTTTTTAAAAAAATATATCAAAACCTATATTTTTCTTAAAAAACAATCAAGTATACCTAAAAAATAAAATCCATGTAGTTGCTCCTAGAATGTTTTGCGGTATTATGCAAACTTCATATTTTTCTTTTATAATAAGATTTTTAAGTATCAAGATCCACATTACAATAACTAAACGGTAAACATATTTTCAAGGTGTCAAAAATAGGTGTCTAGGAAAAATTCTTGGTAATACTCATCAGTCAAATTTATTCAAAAATGGGAATCTGGCCGGCTTTTAAGGAATAAGTAATTAAAACTGTGAATAAAATAATAGTAAATAAATAGATACTTGTTGCAACACGATATTATATTATTATTATAGTTAAATATAAGTTTTATTAATAAAATAAAATATTGTAACACTAAATAAATCAGTTAATATAGCAAACATAATTTTTTAACAATAACCTATTCATTTTTGTATTACCAAACTATACTGGTGTATTGAGATCATATTTAAACAAATTATTTTATTATAAAAAGCTAATTTGGTAATGGTTAGTTTATGTAAAATTATATTCAGAAACAAATATTCCCATTAAAACTTTCAATCTATAATACTTATTTTACATAAAATTATATTAACAAAATTAGATTTATAATAAAAATCAAATTTGGTAATAGTTACCAAATATAAGTTTATATTAACAATTCGTGCTTAACAAATCATTTTCAGTGAATAATACATTTGGTTCCCTTTATCCATAACAAGTATTTGGTTGTGTCAAACAAATTACCATTACTATAACCAAACTGTTTTCTCAGTGAAGGCTTTGATAGAAAAGTCAAACTATATTTTTTACATTTAAAAAATATTTATTTCCACCTTCTTAGTAAATGACATTTTATAGGTTAATTTTGTTGTTTTAGTATCCAAGTAAACCATACAATATGGGAACATACGTGTCATGCTTTGCAATTAAACTTTACTAGTCTCACTGGATTATGGGGTTCGCTCCTGCGTCGCTCACCCCACAAACTTCCAGCTCGCCCGTAAAGATTAATTTTCAAAGCTTAACACGTAAATAACTATTACATGTTTACATGTTTACATGTGCTCCGTTGGGTAAATAGTCAGCCACTTTACACACCCTTGTTATGTAATAATGTTTATTAATACTAATAATAATACCTAACAATAATTCTGGATTAAAAACTAAGCTTCCCGTAGGATTTTCTTTCGTAGATGAAAAAACTTGCGGATGCACGCTCCTTCTGGCCTTAGTTCATGCATGTATTATAAAGATGAAAATAATGAATTATGTCATACAAGTTTTTGTATGATAAGTGATTATTTAAAACATCTACTCTACTGTTGTTTACACTTTTTTTAAAGAACTTATTTATTTCATAAAATTAAATTTTACGCAAATAAAAAAATCATATATTTTACTTATGGATGTGGGGGACAATATAAAAATAAATATAATTTTATTAATTTGGCATATCACAAAAATGACTTTGGTTTGGAGGCAGAGTGGCATTTTTTTGCCACATCGCACGGAAAAGGACCTTGTAATGGAATAGGGGGAACGGTTAAGAGATTGGTTTCAAAGTCCATTTTCATTCATTTGTGCCTAAGAATTTACAAATTATTCAGGTTCGAAGTACAATAAAAAATATTAAAAAGAACAAAATTTGCAGCTTTAAAAAACCTATTAATTATGTTAAATTTTATTAGGGTTACCCTATAGGGAATGTTATTAAATTTAAATTAACAACTACCTTAATAGATTAATAGATTTAAGATTCCATGTAGAAAAACAATATGAACGTTACTTTTAACATAGTTTTGGAGCGCGTTCGAAAACTCGCAAGAGTGCACTCTGGATACACTCCAAAGTCGTTTTTTCGCGTAAATACCATGAAATACTATGGTTATTAAACTTAACCTTGGTTAAGGCATTTTTGCGTTTAGAGTGCGTTCAAAAATCCTAACTATGACGTCACAAATACCAGACCATAAAACTATATCGCTGAGCTAGTTATTCAACGTGGTTAATAGTCTTTCTCTTTTTAATTTATATTTTTCTGTTTCGATCTGTCAAAAAGTTGTTTACATTTGAAATTTAAAATATTTTAAGTAGGTACAATCAAAGATAATATTATCTTTGGGTACAATTGCTCTTAAACCGAATTTAAACTTTGTATTAAAATGGTAAAAGGGGTGTTGTCAGTAAAAATAAATGATAGAGTGCTCCATATTGTGGACTTTCCACAAGTGGAGGAATTATATGCAGGTTTGTTTTATATTCTTCCTTATTTTGTATTAAACATGTAGGAGAATTGGATAACGTGTACTGAAAAAACTAGTACCTATAGAAAAAGAATATATTAGGTATAAGAAGAGGCAAAGAAATTTATTTACACCGGTAAAAGCATAGAAATTAAATATAAATAGGTAAAAACACATTTCAAAAATTATAGGTTATGAACAAGTAAACAAAATTTAATGTCAAATGTTAGAAACCTAACCATGGTTATATGAATTAACTGTGACGTCATGACTTATTTAACCGTAGTATTACATAGTATTTACGCGAAAAAACGACTCAAGTTTACCTTGCGCGTTCGAATTCTCTAGATATATGCAACTGTCAGCTATTCGAAAAAATCAAGTATATGTCCAGAGTGCACTCTCGATTGGTTAAGTTTTACCCGTCATGCGCATAGGGGTACATCAAACAATAATTTGTATTTACCTTCATATAATTTATTTATAACTGTTTAAAATTCAATAAAACAAAAACGAAAAACATTAAAATAAATTATTTAAAAAATACCAATTCTAAAAAACAGAACAAAATCTATCACAAAAACTTAAATAAATCATATAACTAAAGGGTTAAAATTCAATAATTTAATATTTATGTGTATTAAGTCAAATAACAAGCAAAACCAATTGATTTTAGAAAACTACAACATAAAGTTTATAGGTATATGCTCCGCGGCGTTCGAAAATAATAAGGAGGTATAATGTAAAGTCACATGATTATATACCTATCCTTATACCATATCCAAAGTACACTCCCATTTCGAACGCACTCTTGTATTATAAATGCAGTAACACGTTAATATATAAAGCATGATTCACGATAAAAATAAACAAGTTCTCTGTTAAAAGTATTGCTAAAATACACATAATTATTCACTTAGGCATAGTACCAAAATTGTTAAATTAAATAAGTGAATCTGATTGGTTGAAATTATTTAACAGTAATAAAAAAAACATAGCCCTCAATATGTTATCATTCTTTAAGATAACAATAAAAATATTGTTGGTTTTATGTTCATTAATTATTATGTATGCATATATGCGTTATTTTGTTAATTATAATTATAAAATAAATATTTAATGTTTAGTAGCTTAGTTTTTACTATTTTATATTACTTTTTCAAACACCTTTAAATAGCATTTTTGTATCAAAGCCATCTTGATAAAAAATATTATGAAAGTAATTCCATATTCTATACAATTTATGGTAATTTAAACCGTTGAATCTTCCTAGCAAGGCAAATATTTTTTTTTGCCAAAAATGGGAAATTTTCATAATTAAGATGGTATTTCCTGCAATTTGGATACTTTTTATAATTTCGCAGTTTATATTTAAATCAATATTTATATTACTTTAAATAAAAATTTATACCAAATCAAATTTTTATAGCCTACTACATAATATCAATGGTAGAAAATTGACATTTTCAGTTAAAAAGAGCGTAAATTTAGCACTAAAAAACTGCATTTGTAAAATCATTTGTATACAGGGTGTCCCAGAACTCGCGCCACAGAGAAAAAGGGAACGTACCGAAAGTAATTTGAAACACATATTTAAAAATTCAAATTGTCCAACGCAAAGGATAAGGGAGATAAGAATAAAAAACGATAGCCAATCCCAATAGATCACCACAGGGAATTCTTTAAATTGCTAGGATACTTAGGTTGCATTGTTGATAATAAAAAATATGTAAAATATTTGGTCCACTGGAATCCAATTAATTGTAACACTGCTGTCAATCTTTAGTTCTGTCATTAATATTATATTTGGTTATAACACAGTTATATAAATTAAGTTGTTATAAATAATGTTTTCCTTAGATGATTATACCAAAATTATAATTATTTATGGGGAGTGTGGGCGCAACGCAGGGAGACAGCGAGAGTTTTTTCCCAGCGCTTTCCTGATCGTCCCCTGGACAGTAAAGTAATCCTTAGAACTATCACAAGAACCCGAGAGACCGGTCAAGTTGTTCCGCTTCGTAAGGGGATTGGAGGTGCTCCCAAACGTATTAGAACAGTGGAAAATGAAGAAACTGTTTTGAATGCGTTTGAGGAAAATAGTAGGAAGAGCATAAGGGAAGTTGCTCGAGAACTGGATATTTCCCGCTCCACAGTTCAGCGGGTTATGAAGAACGATCGGCAACACCCTTTTCATTTTACCCGAGTGCAGCACCTTCAGCCGGAAGATTATCCCGCTAGTCAATTTTTGCCAGACAAGCATGCTTTAATGCCCATAATTTACATGTATGGGCAAATGAAAATCCGCATGCTATATTCCAAGGGGGGTTCCAACATCGATTTTCTATTAATTTTTGGAGTGCTAAGATAGGAGATCGCGTTGTATGTAAACTATTTAGGTTTTCTTTTTTATTCTAATTTGGCCATTTTCCTCTAGGTTGGACCTTTTGAATTTCCTGCACGGTTAACAGGCCAAATTTATGCAGACTTCTTAGAAAACAATTTAGAGAATTTGTTAGGCGACGTGCCACTGGTATATTGAGTAAATGAATGGTTGCAGCACAATGGGGCACCACCAAATTTTAGTCGCGACGTTCGGCGAATCTTGGACGGGCAGTATCCTGGCCGATGGATAGGACGAGGTGGGCCACAAAATTGGCCTGCTCGTTCACCCGATTTAAATCCTTTGGATTTTTTTCTTTGGGGACACCTTAAAAACTTTATTTATAGTGTACCCATCGAAACAGAGGATCAGCTTAGGAACCGCATCCAAGACGCTTTTGCGACGGTTACTCCTGAAATGGTCATGGAGTCAAAATCCAGCCTTTTAAGAAGAGCGCGGATTTGTTTACAAATGAATGGTGCACACTTTGAGCACTTATTGTAAACAGATTAGCATATTTTTTTTATTTAGTTGTTAACACATTTTCATAATATTTAATTTAGTTTTAATTAATGTTGTTTGTTTACTTTTACGGAAATTTATAGTTTTTGTAATTTTTTAAAAGTTTGTTTATTTGTTTCTGTAACTTATGACTTTTTCTAAAATTTTAACTAAAAAAGCCTAAAAAATTACAACTTCTTTGATTTTCTACTTTAAAACATTGTCGTTCTGAGGTATCAGTCATTTTTGACAGCTTTTGACAACTTAGTAAATACAGTCGGCCAAAAGATTTTTAAAAGTTTTAAGACAACAATTTTCTATCGTCTCCTAGCAATTTTTAAATCCCCTACGTTTAATCTAGGCAAGAGCTCTCGGTATTGGCTGCCACTTTCTTGCTTTAATTCGCTTACACTATTACCTAGAAATTTTTTATTATTAAATTTGGCATCTCCATTTCTGTCGGCTCGCCCCCTTTTTCTCTGTGGCGCGAGTTCTGGGACACCCTGTATAGGCATATACTTAAAAAGTACATTGTTTTATGGTTAAAACAAAATATTACGCGATACAAAATATTAATAAACAACTAAGTTATAAAGGGTTTTCTTAGACACCGATTTGGTAATTTTTTATGCAAACCGGTCAACATGGCCCTGCCTACTTTCTCAGGGTGTTTAAATAAAAAAATATTATTGTGGTTTTTGTTCATCCTACTCTCTAAAAATGAAATAGTCAAAATTCTACTATTTGAATTAGTACCAGCATTTTTTACTAATAAAATAGTCGTTTCACTTTTAAATAGTTATTTTTTACTATGTAAATAGTTAAAGATTGACTAATTTAAGATTAGTCACCATATTTGACTATTTCTGACAGTTAAAAGTAACTAATTTCTTTAATCGTTTACGGCCAACAACAAAGTATTATTTGAATTAAATGCATATACCTCTCCATGGTAAAATGACCCATAAAACAAATAAAAATGAGAGATTAGCTCAAAACAGCAACACAAATAATATATTAAACTTTAAAATATTGTGAACAATATTTATTGACAAATAAAATTGATTTTTATAAGAGCGGCTGACAGCCGAATGCGTTGTGAGGTTAGCTTGACAAACTTGTCAAGTGACAGACCTGAGTTTAATCCCAGGCTGGGTCAAAACTTTTTTTAAATTTAAATTTACTAATTTGACTATTTCATTTAGTGGAATTTGACTAATTATTACTGCTTTTTCGCTATGACAATTAGTCAAATATGACTTATAATTAGTTATTTTTGACTAATTCATTTTAAGAGAGTAAGCATTGGTCTTCACACTCTAAAAGTTTTAAGAAAATCCAATAAGGTCAGCTTTCAATTTTTGTCAAATTTGGTGAAAAATGATAGAATGATATAAAGATAATATTACGTAGTTATAATCCTTTTGAAGATTGTTACCTATTTATTTTAATTAAATAATACCTACAAATAAGAAAGGGTTAAAAACTCAAAAAATATTTTTGTTCTTCGTCATTAACTCAATTTAGAAACTATACCCATATATGACAAATTTTGTCAAAAATAATAATTGCTAATCAATCATATTAAGAAAATATATGACAGGACAAATTGATTGCCACATAAAGATTTTATATTTTTTGGAATCGTTTTATCACTTACCCAACCAAACTTCAAGAACTCTTATTTGGGGTATACTAATAATATAAAGTTTATTTACAAACTTATGTAAAACTTTTGTGACAAAAACAATTACAAAAAGCTTGTTCATGCTTTTAACAAGATTTTTTACAGTATTTTGTGAAACCACAAAGCCTGAAAGAACAACATGTTTAAGAATTTTTATAAGATTGAAACAAATATGTGTAAAGTTACCTGTTGGATAGATTCCCTTGGTAGCTATAAGAAGCAAGTATAGCATTTAGTTTTCATATTGTTTATAAATCGACTGGAATTATTGTTTTATTATTATATTAGATATTTTTATTTTATATGATGTATTTTTATTTTATAGGATATATTTTGTCATTGAATTTGCAAATCAATAGAATATTTTGTCAAATTCCCCTTGGCGTTGGAATCCCATAACTTTTTTAATATTAACAGGAATTCTTAAATAATTTTATTTTAATAAAAATTTTAAATATTATTTTAGACACGTAATCATAATGAAAATCGATCTTATGGCATTAACGTGCAAACTACGTGATATGAATTCCTAAAATTAAATTTATATTCGCATAATTTTAAAGGAAAATTAAAATTTTCAAACAGAAGCAAATTTTGCAAACTAAGTACATAAATTTAATTTTCTTTGGAACATTAATTTTGTATTTTATACACTGAAAATTTGATTATAAAGATGCCTTCAGTAAAGAGTTAAACAAAACACATTAAATATTTTAAACGGCTTATAAGTTAAATATTGTAAATAAAGCGAAATATTTACTAAAACTTAACAGGTAATTTAAACAGTTATTTTAAATTAGGTTAACATCTAATCTAATGAAGAGAGCCTGCCGGCAACTACTATTTTCACACGCTTTACTTGTAACAAACAAAATATCTAACTAACCCAACCGATTAAGCTGAAATTTTAAAGACACTTTTGATGCTGGTGACAATACAATCTAGTACACTTAATATTGTATTTTTTTTGGCCGATTACGTTTTTCTTTTTAACTTTATATGGGTATCAAATAACAGGGTTTGATCAGTGGCGGCTCGTGGTTATTGGGGGGGGGTCATGGTGAAATGCGCCACTGGTTAAGTGCAGGGGAAATTTATTTTCGAGATCAGGCCCTTATTTTGCTTTATTCTTGGTTTTATAAATAGAAAATATGAAACGAACGCTTTTTTAAAATAAAGGTTTTTATTTAAGGGTTAATCAACAGAATTTTTAAAACTGTTTTAAGTTTTAGAATTTATAACACGATTATTATTATAATTACCAATACTATTTATAAACGGGTTTTCTATGCACAACATGCAAGTACCTAAAACGAAGTTTTTCAGGACTAATCATTGCTGTTTCCGGACGAGGCGTTCGAGTCCGGAATAGCAGATGAGTCCTGAAAAACTTTATTTAGGTACGTGTGACACACACTATTTTTTGTCATACCCTTTTTACAATTTTTCAGAACCCTTAAATTTGCAAAATTTCCATAATTTTTAAATCTCATGTTCAAAAAAGTTGGCTAAGAAATAATTAATATCGTACACTGAAAAAAAGAAACCTTTGCCCCAAGGAAATCTGCCATTCCCTCAAAGGAATGGGGACTTTGGATAGGTCCAAATGAATGAAGGGTTTAAAGCAAATACGTCATTTCTTTGAGATCATTTCATGATTTGTCTTTGTTGCAAAGAAACATGAATTTAGAAGAAGATCTTCGTTTTAGGTCCTTAAATGCCGTGCTTTTATTAATAACCCGGTACTGATTTGGATCAAAGGCTTAAGTAAATTGAAATAAAGAAAAGCTACTACAAAATCTTAGGTTCTTGTTTTTAAAGAATTAGGAATTTGTAGCAAAAGTCGGATGTCTGGATTTAAATCTATTGGCATTTAAGTTAAGTGATTTAATTTTTTGTAACAAAATTCGAGTTTTTATTTCAAATCCATAAGCGTTTGATTAAAAAACTTTTGTTATTTGTATCAAAACTCGGATTTCTTGCTCTTAATCTATGGGCATTTGAACCAAAGCCCGAATGTCTTTAGCTGAAACTCTTTGATTTTAGAAAATTGCCTGCCTAAATTAAAAAAAAACTACAATAATTTTTACAAAAACATATTTTTATTAAAAATATAAAAGTCATAAACATAAAATACATTGTTTATACAAAATACAAAAAACTGATTATTCTTAAACTCAAAGAAATTTCCACCTTACAGCCGTAGGCTATGGTCTAGCTGGCCTTTTTAGAAATCCGCCTCTGGATATCTGTCAAGAAATAAGAAGGATATATTCTCCTCCCAAAGATTAATTTTTTTGGAAAATAATGCCGTAAGTACTTATTTGTCAATATGTTTTAAGACTTTAAGACTTTATTTAACACAAAACCATCCTAATATTGAATTAATCCCAGTGCATTTGAGCCAAAACCTACATATATGTGTGTTTTATCTATGGAGGACATGACTTGCTGACATGTAGGTTTTGGCTCAAATGCACTGGGATTATTTCAATATTAGGATGGTTTTGTGTTAAAGTCTTAAAACATATTGACAAATACCGCATTATTTTCTTACAAAATTTTAATCTTTGGGAGAAGGTATAGGTAGCCATTTTTATTTTCCTGTTCTAAGAAAGCGTTTTACAGAATGATAATATTTGCATGAAATAATTATATTTTAGTCGATTTTAGCTTATTAATTAGGTATTTTTCTTTATTACATTCCTAATCGATTAAAATTTTAAAAATAAGAATACATTACCTATAAAATTAAACATCCAAATTTTGGAAATAAATGAATAATCCCAAAGTTTAAGCAGTTCCTTTATGGTACCCATAATCTCGATCTATAACACTATGGTACAAATAATCTTGATTTATAGCCATAGAAAAAGTATCACACTAGTTATTTATTCGCGCGAGATGAACACATTTGACGAAGTACTGTGGACGCGACGCGTGGACTGATACTGAAGGACACTCATTGTTGCAAACTATCAAATTACCGAGTGATTTCCGACAAATGCTTTGTTCTTGAAATAAAGTTATTAAAAAGGATTTAGCCAAAAGAATCAAGAGTTTGCCTAAAATGCATCATCTATTTTAGTCAAATGCCAAAGAATTTGCAAAAAGTTAACTTTCTTTAAACTAAAAGAATAATTTTCAAATGAATGGATTCTTTTGCCTAAAATAATCCATGTTTATCAGTGTAGTTTGGCACAAAACCGTGGGATTTCTAGCAATAACATTAAATTTTGACAGAAAGACATGAATTGAAGATTTCTTTTGTCTAAATGCCTTTACTTTGCCTTAAAGTAATTAAATGTCAAAAGAATCGAGAATTACACCTAAATGCAGCAATTATCTTATCCGAAGGGAAACGGATTTAAAATAAATACAGTTTCTTTGAATTAAATCAATATTTTTCAAATAAATGGATTCCTTTGCCACAAGGATACCATTTTTATCAGGCAACAAGTTTGTTGATTTGATAATTTTATAATGTCATTCGAAATTTATTAAAAAGTTACATATGTATATGTAACTTTCTATATATATATATATATTATAAAATTTTCCAAAATCCCGAATATATTTTTTTTTATTTATTTTTTATTTATTTATTTATTTTACACTAAGCTAGCAAAACAGTTCTTCAGAATTGGTACCGCTAAGTCTATGTTAATTTGAATTAATTCTTCCATTCTTCTATTCCATTATTTAATCCTTTTTTTAATTGGCGTTTATAACTTTCCATTCTAAAAAACTTTACTTCCAAATATCTTCATTTTATTTTTCTAAACCATAAATTTTGATTAATATTGCTAATAAGGCCCAAGAAATCGTGTTGGATTTACTTCCTGTGAAGTCTCGTGCCATTTACCATAAAGAATATGATGCATTTTAAGTTACAGTCACAAACGTTCAAACCGTCGACAGTTTGATCGAAATATTCCATGCTGAAAGCAGTGTTAAGTGTTAAAAAAAAATAATCATATCGACAAATTTATCGACAAATTTCCAAGAGTTATTGCTTTTTTGAAGAGGAATTCGGTTGGTTACGAGCCTACAAATTTAGACAATCTAAGGAATTTTGGAAAAGTCCCTAAAGGTTTCCATGACGACTTTTAGGGACTAGGCCAAAAAAGAAGCATTTTAAGGACTCAAATGAGTCCGTAAAACAGTACGATATGCATTTGCGTTTCGGAAACAGTACCATGCCATTGACAACAGTACTATATATATAGCCTATAGGCAAATATAATTTATAATTACATTTTTTTTCTCATGCGTAAATAATTGGAGCATTGGTACGCCCACAGAACTTTTACCGAAATCATCCCGTTCATAAATAACTTTTAGTTCAGTTTTTGTTTTTAAATAATTTACACTAGGAAAGTGTTTTTATTGATTTAAAATACGGTTTAAATATTATTTTAGACACGTAATCATAATGAAAATCGATCTTATGGCATTAACGTGCAAACTACGTGATATGAATTCCTAAAATTAAATTTATATTCGCATAATTTTAAAGGAAAATTAAAATTTTCAAACAGAAGCAAATTTTGCAAACTAAGTACATAAATTTAATTTTCTTTGGAACATTAATTTTGTATTTTATACACTGAAAATTTGATTATAAAGATGCCTTCAGTAAAGAGTTAAACAAAACACATTAAATATTTTAAACGGCTTATAAGTTAAATATTGTAAATAAAGCGAAATATTTACTAAAACTTAACAGGTAATTTAAACAGTTATTTTAAATTAGGTTAACATCTAATCTAATGAAGAGAGCCTGCCGGCAACTACTATTTTCACACGCTTTACTTGTAACAAACAAAATATCTAACTAACCCAACCGATTAAGCTGAAATTTTAAAGACACTTTTGATGCTGGTGACAATACAATCGTTTTTCTTTTTAACTTTATATGGGTATCAAATAACAGGGTTTGATCAGTGGCGGCTCGTGGTTATTGGGGGGGGGGTCATGGTGAAATGCGCCACTGGTTAAGTGCAGGGGAAATTTATTTTCGAGATCAGGCCCTTATTTTGCTTTATTCTTGGTTTTATAAATAGAAAATATGAAACGAACGCTTTTTTAAAATAAAGGTTTTTATTTAAGGGTTAATCAACAGAATTTTTAAAACTGTTTTAAGTTTTAGAATTTATAACACGATTATTATTATAATTACCAATACTATTTATAAACGGGTTTTCTATGCACAACATGCAAGTACCTAAAACGAAGTTTTTCAGGACTAATCATTGCTGTTTCCGGACGAGGCGTTCGAGTCCGGAATAGCAGATGAGTCCTGAAAAACTTTATTTAGGTACGTGTGACACACACTATTTTTTGTCATACCCTTTTTACAATTTTTCAGAACCCTTAAATTTGCAAAATTTCCATAATTTTTAAATCTCATGTTCAAAAAAGTTGGCTAAGAAATAATTAATATCGTACACTGAAAAAAAGAAACCTTTGCCCCAAGGAAATCTGCCATTCCCTCAAAGGAATGGGGACTTTGGATAGGTCCAAATGAATGAAGGGTTTAAAGCAAATACGTCATTTCTTTGAGATCATTTCATGATTTGTCTTTGTTGCAAAGAAACATGAATTTAGAAGAAGATCTTCGTTTTAGGTCCTTAAATGCCGTGCTTTTATTAATAACCCGGTACTGATTTGGATCAAAGGCTTAAGTAAATTGAAATAAAGAAAAGCTACTACAAAATCTTAGGTTCTTGTTTTTAAAGAATTAGGAATTTGTAGCAAAAGTCGGATGTCTGGATTTAAATCTATTGGCATTTAAGTTAAGTGATTTAATTTTTTGTAACAAAATTCGAGTTTTTATTTCAAATCCATAAGCGTTTGATTAAAAAACTTTTGTTATTTGTATCAAAACTCGGATTTCTTGCTCTTAATCTATGGGCATTTGAACCAAAGCCCGAATGTCTTTAGCTGAAACTCTTTGATTTTAGAAAATTGCCTGCCTAAATTAAAAAAAAACTACAATAATTTTTACAAAAACATATTTTTATTAAAAATATAAAAGTCATAAACATAAAATACATTGTTTATACAAAATACAAAAAACTGATTATTCTCAAACTCAAAGAAATTTCCACCTTACAGCCGTAGGCTATGGTCTAGCTGGCCTTTTTAGAAATCCGCCTCTGGATATCTGTCAAGAAATAAGAAGGATATATTCTCCTCCCAAAGATTAATTTTTTTGGAAAATAATGCCGTAAGTACTTATTTGTCAATATGTTTTAAGACTTTAAGACTTTATTTAACACAAAACCATCCTAATATTGAATTAATCCCAGTGCATTTGAGCCAAAACCTACATATATGTGTGTTTTATCTATGGAGGACATGACTTGCTGACATGTAGGTTTTGGCTCAAATGCACTGGGATTATTTCAATATTAGGATGGTTTTGTGTTAAAGTCTTAAAACATATTGACAAATACCGCATTATTTTCTTACAAAATTTTAATCTTTGGGAGAAGGTATAGGTAGCCATTTTTATTTTCCTGTTCTAAGAAAGCGTTTTACAGAATGATAATATTTGCATGAAATAATTATATTTTAGTCGATTTTAGCTTATTAATTAGGTATTTTTCTTTATTACATTCCTAATCGATTAAAATTTTAAAAATAAGAATACATTACCTATAAAATTAAACATCCAAATTTTGGAAATAAATGAATAATCCCAAAGTTTAAGCAGTTCCTTTATGGTACCCATAATCTCGATCTATAACACTATGGTACAAATAATCTTGATTTATAGCCATAGAAAAAGTATCACACTAGTTATTTATTCGCGCGAGATGAACACATTTGACGAAGTACTGTGGACGCGACGCGTGGACTGATACTGAAGGACACTCATTGTTGCAAACTATCAAATTACCGAGTGATTTCCGACAAATGCTTTGTTCTTGAAATAAAGTTATTAAAAAGGATTTAGCCAAAAGAATCAAGAGTTTGCCTAAAATGCATCATCTATTTTAGTCAAATGCCAAAGAATTTGCAAAAAGTTAACTTTCTTTAAACTAAAAGAATAATTTTCAAATGAATGGATTCTTTTGCCTAAAATAATCCATGTTTATCAGTGTAGTTTGGCACAAAACCGTGGGATTTCTAGCAATAACATTAAATTTTGACAGAAAGACATGAATTGAAGATTTCTTTTGTCTAAATGCCTTTACTTTGCCTTAAAGTAATTAAATGTCAAAAGAATCGAGAATTACACCTAAATGCAGCAATTATCTTATCCGAAGGGAAACGGATTTAAAATAAATACAGTTTCTTTGAATTAAATCAATATTTTTCAAATAAATGGATTCCTTTGCCACAAGGATACCATTTTTATCAGGCAACAAGTTTGTTGATTTGATAATTTTATAATGTCATTCGAAATTTATTAAAAAGTTACATATGTATATGTAACTTTCTATATATATATATATATTATAAAATTTTCCAAAATCCCGAATATATTTTTTTTTATTTATTTTTTATTTATTTATTTATTTTACACTAAGCTAGCAAAACAGTTCTTCAGAATTGGTACCGCTAAGTCTATGTTAATTTGAATTAATTCTTCCATTCTTCTATTCCATTATTTAATCCTTTTTTTAATTGGCATTTATAACTTTCCATTCTAAAAAACTTTACTTCCAAATATCTTCATTTTATTTTTCTAAACCATAAATTTTGATTAATATTGCTAATAAGGCCCAAGAAATCGTGTTGGATTTACTTCCTGTGAAGTCTCGTGCCATTTACCATAAAGAATATGATGCATTTTAAGTTACAGTCACAAACGTTCAAACCGTCGACAGTTTGATCGAAATATTCCATGCTGAAAGCAGTGTTAAGTGTTAAAAAAAAATAATCATATCGACAAATTTATCGACAAATTTA
Source organism: Brassicogethes aeneus (assembly GCA_921294245.1). Classification (NCBI taxonomy): domain Eukaryota; kingdom Metazoa; phylum Arthropoda; class Insecta; order Coleoptera; family Nitidulidae; genus Brassicogethes; species Brassicogethes aeneus. The sequence goes on along the minus strand of OV121132.1, from coordinate 49,686,644 downwards.
CAAGAGTTATTGCTTTTTTGAAGAGGAATTCGGTTGGTTACGAGCCTACAAATTTAGACAATCTAAGGAATTTTGGAAAAGTCCCTAAAGGTTTCCATGACGACTTTTAGGGACTAGGCCAAAAAAGAAGCATTTTAAGGACTCAAATGAGTCCGTAAAACAGTACGATATGCATTTGCGTTTCGGAAACAGTACCATGCCATTGACAACAGTACTATATATATAGCCTATAGGCAAATATAATTTATAATTACATTTTTTTTCTCATGCGTAAATAATTGGAGCATTGGTACGCCCACAGAACTTTTACCGAAATCATCCCGTTCATAAATAACTTTTAGTTCAGTTTTTGTTTTTAAATAATTTACACTAGGAAAGTGTTTTTATTGATTTAAAATACGGTTCGAAAAATTATTTTTTTATGGTCGCTATAATAGTATATTCTGTAACAAGTTTGGAATACAGCATATTCCGCTCGAGGGGAGTTTGACGGTTTCACGGGAGCGGAATATGTAATTCCAAACGTGTTTCAGACTATACATTTTCTACGTTTCCAAAAAATACCATAAAAAATTCGTTTAATTGGAAGAAAGTGAGGTTGGATCGGTCTAAAATTTGTTAGATATTAAAAACAGAGAAGTCGCCACGAGTGTTTATTCTGTAATAGGATGATAGAATATTTCATTATGTAACACTTTACGGAATATATGTCATTCCATATATGGAATTATCTATAGATAAAAGGTAATAACATTTAAATGGCCACTACAACTAAAAAGGTGTTAAATTTTAAATTAATATTATATATATATTAGGGTGTTCTATCTTTTGAGAATTTTTGAATTTTCTTGCTCTCAGGGGCTTATGGTGTTCAAAATAAATTTAAAAAAATATTCTCCAAGTTTCAAGTCCCTATCTCAATATTAACCCGTGCCGCGTTGCAGTGTAAGTTTCCTATATAAATAACATAGGGTTTTCGGCATTAAATAATTAATTATTTATTTCGGCCAAAGTAACTTTTTAAAAAAATTTAAACTTGTCAGAATTCTCATGTGCTTGCATGAAGATTAGCGGCCGTTGCTGAGATACATTAATTTCATTATTTCCATCTGTGACTGTTGCTCGACGAACTCTTTTTTTCGGTTGAACACTCCCGTTTGTAGTAAACTGCTTGACTACGGTGAAATGAAGTACGAGATCCGGAAAACGCTGAGCGTAGATATTAACAGCATGATCAAGATTCCTGCGTGCTTCTCCATAAATCATTTCTATTTTTTCTTCCACTGTTAAAAAATCCATTATGAATAACTGCTTAACGAAAGGAGGTCTTTTTGTTTGCAAATTAATCTTCGAACTAAATTGATTAAATAATACTAAACTATGTATAAATAGTTTCTTTATACCTCAATAATAATTATTATATATATATATATATATATATATATATATATATATATTATTATATATAATTATTGTTCATAACTAAATCCCATTTTTTATACCTCAATTAGGATTAAATTAATTAATTGACAAAAAAATGTTTTTTTTACCTTAAATGAAGTATTTTTATTAAAAATAGTACAATAATCCTTTAAATTAAAGGATTTAATGCTGGGCAGGTAAAAAGTGACCATGGTGCGCAATTGATAATTATCACCGAATGAAATAATGCATAAAACTTAAACCAAAGGAAACTTAAATATTAGTTAAAAATCGCGAGTACTTAAAAAAATTAGATTTAATTTAATAAGATAATTATTACCAAAAAAGTGATATTTTTATAGAAAAATTATTGCAGAATTGTATAAGCAGAAAAATCGAACAAAACTGTTTTTGTTTTCATTACAGCGCCATCTATTACAAATAGACAAAATCTACTTATTTTTAGGCGAATGATCCGAATCTGCAATAAAAAACAGGGTGTTCCATTGGAAATTTTAAAGTTACCCCCTGTTTCCCCTATATGTATGAGGACCAATTTTAGTACTGATTGATATCATTTAATTTTTATTTTAAACATTTTTTCGTAAAATGCATAATAACTGAGAGTTTAAAGTTAAATGACTCACCCTATATATATATATATATATATATATATATAGTACACTTAATATATGCATATATTTGATGGAACGGAATGGAGATCCAAAATTCTTAATAATTTGACAAATGATAATTTTGAATGATTTTTAGCAAAACATGTTTACTTACCTAAAAAATATGGTAGAAGTTTATTATAAATTATCATTTGTTAAATTATTAGGAATTTTGGATCTGTATTCCATCAAATATGCATATATTTATTCCCAAGTTAATAATTTTTGGTTTTCAAAACAGTCTGAAGTTTGAGGCTCGATATCTTTGAAACGGCTTGACTTACGCAAAATGTCAATCAGACCTTTTTTGTAGGTAAATTTCTAAGGGGTTACTTTGTCTTACTTATAAAGTAGCTCGTTATCACGTTACAAAATTCCAAAAATGTTCCCATGTTATTTAAATGGGAAATAGAAAATTACAAAACGCCACCTCTAAATATTAATATTAAGAGCTCCTATTTTTACAGGGTCGTTTTCTAGAGATACTCCGACGATTTTTCAATGTTCTTTGAAGAAAAAAAAATATTTTTTGAAGGTGTATGTAATGAATATTTCCTTATTATTTGTAAGTATTTATTTGCGACTAGTTTCGGTCTTCAGGCAAAAACGTCAAAATAAACAAACAATTAGGGCTGAATTCATTGGTAAAAGAAGATGTACTAATAATTTGAATTTAGCAGACTAGCCATATACCTACATACAGCTAAAATAAAAATAGAATAAACTAAAATGTTGCGCGCTACGTCCAACCTGTCATCTCTTCCAAGAGTGTAAAAATTACATTAATAATGAGATGACGTACGTCTTATTCAGTACAATAATACAATACAATACAAATTCTTTATTTGCTCAATTACATACAAAAGATGTTTAGCATCGTCCCAGAAGTACAATTTGAATATTGCATAATTACAGATTACATATTTATAGTAAAAATCCCAATAATAACAATTATAATAAATAATTATATATAATTAATAACAGTTAACAAAAATAAACTTAAACTTAAAAGTGTTTTATCTATTTAAAAATTCATCAATAGTATATGGACAGATCTCCAAAATTATTTGTTTAATTCTCTTTTTTAAAGTTTTCTTAAACCCGGCTTCTGACCTAAAACCTGTTCTTAGGGATTCATTTGCCGATTAGTTCGGCTAAATTCGTATAAATTTACCTAATCGACAGGTACAAGCCCAATACTAGCCCAATTTAAATCTTAATGTGGGTAAACTTGAATCCTTATTTAAAAAGAATAGTTTATTCTTCTGGTTTTATTGGGATGTCATTGACCCAATGACCTAAGGGAGAAGCCTTCACTGTTTTACAAAAATAAAACAATTAGGTACGTGACGTCATACTAAATCCAATATGGCGGCCGCCTTAACATGGCGAATGAACTATTTCTTCACAACCTCCTTGACTTGGGTATCAAATGAAAGGGTTTGTATGGCACGCCGTTTTAGCATTGAGTAAAGAAGTCTTTACTCAATGGTTTTAGCATTTATTAGATAAAAGTTTAAAGATTAAAGTTTATTATGTTTTAACAGAAATTTATAAAGTTAAATTTTTTTAAACTCAATTCAATTGATAGTCAAAAAATATTTTAAATATAAAATGCAACTGTAAAAATTTATGTTTAAAAATATTGATTTTTAAAAGTTTTGGTTGTAATATTTTATTCTAAAAAATTATTGGTTTAAATTTTTAAAGAGTCATTTAAATGATAGTTGATAAATTTTTAATGCAAAAATTCTCACATTACATTAAATGTAAGTTTTAAATTTTAAAGTAGTAATTTTTGGATTAAAAATTTATCGACTATCATTTAAATGACTCTACAAATTTAAACCAAAATTTTTTATTTTTAACAATTTTAAAGTGATATATTTTTAAAACAAAATTTATAACTTTACATTTAAATGTAAGTCGATAATTTTTAAATTACAAAGCGTAAACGTAGCTTTAGTAGAAGGCACAAGAGTCTGGGATCGGAGCCACGATGCAGCCAGTTTGATACGTTGATGTTTTTTAATTGACTTAGTACAATAGGCACTAAAAATATTGTTCTATTATTAAATTTATGTAATAATGAAACATTTCATTACGATAATTTGTAAAACGCGTGAAATATTTATGGAGCAAGCACGATTTGGCAACACTGCGGATCAAACTGGCTGCATCGTGGCTCCGATCCCAGACTCTTCTACTAAAGCTACGTTTACACTTTGTAATTTAAAAATTATCGACTTACATTTAAATGTAAAGTTACAATTTTTTTCTTAAAAATGTATCAATTTAAAATTGTTAAAAATAAAAGTTATTGGTTTAAATTTGTAAAGAGTCATTTAAATGATAGTCGATAAATTTTTAATGCAAAAATTACCACTTGAAAATTTAAAACTGACATTTAAATGTATTGTTCAAATTTTTGTATTGAAAATTTATCGACTATCATTTAAATGACTCTTTACAAATTCAAACCAATAATTTTGAAGAATAAAATATTAAAATTCCATTTTTTTAAATTAATATTTTTAAACTTAAACTTTTACAGTTGCATTTTATATTTAAAATATTTTTTGATTATTAATATCAATGAGTTTACAAAAATTTTACTTTTTAAACTATTTTGGTAGAAAATGTATTTTTATTTTAAATGGCTTGATACTATTTTTAAATACTAAAAAATTTAACTTTACCAAATTAATCTCAATAATTTTATAAAATATTTATTTAAGTTAACAAAAAGCCACCCAAATAAATTATACTTGGGAAATTATTTTTATTAAAAAATGATAAAAAATAATATTGTTCAATACAGAAGTGAACTGTTGGTTAGTAAATTTTGTCTTTCAATACATGATAGTTGAAAATATTATAAATTTATAAATGTAAACCTAAAATTTTTAGTTGGTAAAATTTTAAAACAATAAAATTTTAAATTAAAAAATTATTTAACAAATGTTATAACGGCGTGCCATAGGTTTGTCAAGTAGAATAAGCGACGTCATCCTTATTTAAATATGGCGGTTGAAATTAACAAATGAACAAACCAAATTTTAAAACTAAAAAGTAAAAAATAAATAATAGTTACAAAAACAAAAACACGCTTTAACACCCTAAAAGGTATAAAACAATGTTTTGTGCTATTAACAAACTTTTGTTGAATGACTAGGTCAAAAAGCGTGGGAAATTAATTTAAAGTACATGCTTCTCAAACAAACCAAAAAAGAAACCAAAAAGCCCATGCATTTGGCATAGTCATTGAACATTAAGAATTGACAATTTTATTAAAAGCACACAATATTATAAGTAAATTAAAATATTTTATACTTTTAAAGTTTTAAAATGTTTTTAGTTTTTTATACCATTATTTATTTAAGGTATAACCTTTTTATGCATATTGTATAGTTATGCTTTAAAATTAACTGAGAATAAATGTTATTCTCGACTATAATAATCTGTTTTAAAGTAGAAATAGCCCGTTAATAAAATTTAACAGGGTCCTTAATTGGCATGTGACTGTTAAAAAAATAATATTACTTAAATGCAGTTTTATTATTAAGAATTTTAATTTCTTTGAAAACTTTTTAGTTTGTTTTTAAATTATACTTTTTTGGACGATTCATTTCCAGAAATTAAGACTTGCGTGGCCAGCACGTTTTCATAACGGATCCATTTTTTATAAGGATACCCTAGTACAGTTAAGTTAACAATATATGGATAACAAACATTATAATTATTATTATAATTTTAAATTTTAAAGTTGTGTTAATGGCTTTTTTATGATACACTGGTCCAGAGTTACGCAAGAGAAATTAGAAATTTTTAACGTACCTACGTTTGATCCACGGTAATACAAGAAATCTCGCTCGAGAAATCTCCTCTTTCTCCCACTAGTCGCACAGTATACTATTGACGTATACAATAAAGTAAAACAAAAATTTAAAGCCTATTAAATTTTAAATTCTTTTAAACGAGAAATTCATAATATTATATTGGATTTATTTGACATCTTCAAATACTCCATTTGTCCAAAGAATTTCTTATTTCTATAAGCGAATTTCTTGGTTCAAATATTAAATCCTACGAACTATGTTATGCTTTACCAACAGAGGAAACAAACAATTCAAACAAACCTATACTACTGTTTTGTTTGCATTGTTGCCGACACAAACTGGCAGAAACTATTCGAACGTAAATTTACTGTCTTTGAATGACTTTTCCTAGCAAATTAAGCTTTTAACTGCAAAATGTTCTTATTGAAAATAAATTTTATCCCAAAACTTATTGAATTGATTTTGGAAATTTTAGACAAGTTATAATCGAAAATATAATATTGAAAAGACATTTTTTTTAAACACATACCTACACACAAAGAAATAAAACATACTAAATGTGTCCTTTTATGCATATAAAAATACATTTTGATTTAAAATGCTACTACTTATGGCTCGTTAATTATTTAAAGAAAGAAATAAAAGTCAATTGGTCAGAATGTGCAGTAAATTGATGATAAATCCAGCAAGTTAACCTCCTGAACTTGTAATCTGCTGGGTCGGGAATTTTTACTGTAACCTATACTCTTTGAACATCCAATGTCCAAGTCTTAGTTTTATCTCTGCAAGTTCACAGAAGAACAGAAAAACGTCGGGATTAGAAAGGATTTTCGCTTGAACTGTTCATCCTTGTCCTTCCAATATATTTCGGCGTATTATTCTGGGTTTCCTACAGTTTATTTTCAGATATTTTAGCATTATGTCCAGGATTTGTTTTATTACGTGATTTGTAGTATACAATCTCGTAAAAAGAATAAAATTTATCTTTTGTCTACATTTTATGGATACAAATTTTTCTAATAACGAAGTAAAATGATCGGAACGTAGCTTTATACGTTTTATTGATTTCAACAGTTCCAATAAAACAATCCTTACTTTTAAACTATTTTTTCTACTCTCACCTTTAAAACGCCCATTATCTTACATATTTCCATAACACTAAGTGGCCTTTTAAATACACATTGACAAGTTGTGGCTTTATGGCCTTTTAGTAACGGGCTGAAGTTAGCAACAGGTTTTTAGTAGGGGGCTGAAGTTTTAAGTTAGTTGACAAATGTCATACAATCGTTAATATAAAGTGCCCTTCTTGTGAAATAATACTGTGGATATTATTATCTTAATACAAAAATAAAAAGTATTTAAGTAATACTTTCTCAACGCCAATTTCAAAAATTTTTACTGATCTTTTTATTTTTCCGGCAGTAAAGTAGATTTAACTGAAAGCATTAAAAATTTCGGGTGCAGACACCACTGTGAAGTGCCCATAAAACATTATCTTTACTTTCACTGTAAAAAACTTCTAAATCATCATTTAAACGGTTGTTAGTCCTTTTTTGAGGGATAAATTTCGATTTACACATAAAAATTTGACATTTTGACTGGCGCGCCGGTATTACAGATTCCCAAGTTAGAAATTTTTACGCGAGTTCCTCTTTTTTATAAATGTCGCTCGATGATTTAAATATTTTTTGCATGCAACCAGTTTATGAAGTTTTCTAGCCACTCATTTAATTAAGTACTCGCTCGCAAGCTCGCTCGTGCCTTATTAAAATTAGTGACTAAAATGACGTTTATCAAACTTGATACATAATATACTATTTCCCATTGGTATCTTATCCATATTTTGATATATGTATAAGGGATTATTTAATTATTTTAACACATTGCATAAGCATGTGGTAGATATTCAGCCATTTTCATTGATTAAACTATTTTACAATTTAGTTCTTAACTTTTTTAAGTAGCTTTTTAGAGTTTGGATATCGGGCAAATTGATTTTGGCCTGGCTTTTGATGTGCACCACTCCTATAAAATCGACGTTGAAAAGAGAATAAAAACCTTTTAATGCATACACATACCATAGGTATGCTCCTAAAAGGGCTTTGAAATTTAATTCCGGGACAAAAATGCTTATACCACATATCAAAAACATATAAATGCTTTCTGGCTTATGCCTGATTTGTATTTTAGTTATTTTATATTATATTAAAACTTAACTCTGCTGTTTTTAAAAGATGTGGTTTAATAAATTGTATTCAATTTAATTATGAGGGCACTTTATTTTAACAATTCTATGACATTTAACAAAACTGTCAACTAACTTAAAGTTATCTTTAGCCCGTGACTAAAGCGCCATGAAGCCATATGCTTGTCAATGTGTATTTAAAAGTTCACTTAGTGTCATGGAAACATACGCGCTTTAAAGGTGGGAGTATAAAAATAATGTTTTAGCTGTATAACTATTTATTCTGTATACAACCCTAGCTAGGTTGAATAATGTGCGGCCCAAATAAAGCAAGCTTTACAACTTTTTTTAACAAAACTTCAATTACCAGATTTTGTCAAGTGCCCAATTGTTAATTTATTATAAATAAAATTTTAATTTTCTATAAATGAGTAGGTACCTTCTCAATAAATTTATAAAGTGAATTTACGATATTGTCTTTATTACACTCAAAAAAAGTAGTTACTAATTGTAACAAAAAAAAATTGTTGCAAGAAAATTCTTATTTATGACAGATCACATTGTTATGGCAAACGTTTGGTTGCAAATATGAACAAATTGGAATCTGTTGTGGCTACTTAAAATTATTTTTAACTGTTTTTTTAGTAGTAACTAATATACTTGCTGTGACAACAAACTTCTATGTTGCGTTACCGAACGTGTTAAGAGAGAGGGTTAACGTCTTGTCTTCACGGTTATTCATATTTTGGTTGCATCATCCCGCGTAGGTACCTAGAGCTTCTATTTATGCATGTGATTGTTATAATATACATTAGTGAAGTGAATTTGCAAGTAATTACCTTAAGGTAGTTTTAATTATCAAGGGTAAGTAATTTAATTTTGATAAGCTACAGCTATATTGTAGGTACTACTTAACAGAATGATTTAAAGCGGCATCTTCGGCTTAATCTAACATAACCTCAATGTTTTAAATCCCAAATTGCTAAGTTAATATAAAAATTTCTTTAAGTAAATAGGTACCTACGCTTTATTTAATATTTGAATATAAGTACCTAATGTAGTCAATTTTTGCTGGAGTCTAAATTTAATTTAAGTTAATTACCACCAGGTCCTCTTAAACAGTACAGGGTTCTATTTAAGTACCTATACCTCCATTATTTTTTGTTTTTTCTCTTTTTCTTTTAAAAGTTTTAAATTAAAATACATATACCTAATATTTTTCAATTGTAAATTTTTAAGAAAAAGAGAAATATTTTAATTCATAACTAGGGTATGACGCACATGTATAATAATCCCTAAACAGAAATCATAAGTTATGCTTTTTTAAAATTTTGTTACATTGTTTTAGGTAGTGATATCAATTCCTCCAGAGCTGCCACTTACATATGACACAACATCTACACCTAACTAACTAACTAACTAACCTAAAAAAATGTAATCTGTCATACAGCCCTTTAGATTAGGTAGGTTGTTATAACCTTACTTTAAGGTATATAATTTATAGAATGTACCTTATGTTTTTTATGTAAAGTTTTTAATTTTATAAAACGTTTTGTAATAAATATCTTTAAATTATAGGTAGGTACCTGTAGTTTTAATAAGACCTTTTGTTCGACTTACAAAAAATATTGTTGTCATAACAAATTTTACCATGTTGACTTAAGATTATGTAGTATTTATAATTAAGGTAGTTGTCGTGCTATAAGCATACCATCAGAAAATTTTGAATTTTTGTATACTTATTAAGGACATGACAATACATATATCCTTAAAATTTGAAGTAGATTGACCGTCTATAACCCGAGATAAATTCAATTAAAAATTGGATAATTAACATGGATTGTATAGGCTTTCTGTAGTTCTGTACCAGTTTCTTAGTTATACAGAAAAAACTAACTGTCAGAAGCTTTCAAAAAACTAACATTTTTTTAATGTATTTTTGCTTAGTTTAAAAAAAAATAATTAAAAATTTTTGACCGTCCAATTGTTTATAAATAACCGTTTAAAGTTCAACAATTTGTAAAAAGTATACATCACTAGTGTCAGATAAAAACAACTTGGCAAGGCTGTACGCGAGTATAGATATAATTTCCGCAGTAAATTCAAACGTCTGATTCAGTCTCCAATATATCTATTGGTTGAGCATAAGCGATGTTGCCGGATTAAAACTTATGAAAATATTTGAAAGTATTACGTAAAAATAACGTCTCCAGGGTACAGTCTTGCGAACAAATTATGAATCACTTAGCTACCAGCTCGTATACTTTTACGGTGCGTATAATCTAAAAATTTTTGACAATATTGTACCACGACAACTACCTTAAGAAACAGAATAGTTGCTACAACAAATTTTTTTTGTTTCGAAAAAGAAAAAAAAGATTTGCTGCCAGAACAAAATACATTTGTTGTGGCAACAAGTTTTAACAACAACTAAAAAATAATGTTATGTCAACAAAAATATTAGTTGAGTCTAAACCCAATAACTTTTTTGTTGGGGTTACTAGGGTCTTATTACAAGCAACTAAGTCATTTTTTAGAGTGTACCAGTAAAAAATAATATTGTTTACATTAATTTTACAATTTATTTAAAATTTTAGCCTATAGGCTATTTTAACTCAAGTAAAATAACTGTGCAGTTATGCACATAATTTCTGGCATGCCACTGTGCAGTATTAAGTACACTAATAATAAGTATCGCGTTGTTAAAAATTAATAATTACTTTATTATAAACAGTGTTTATAATAGTGAAGTTTATAAAACGAGTTAAAGATCTTAAAGCCAATTTTATTTGTTAAACATTTGACATCTGTCTAATGTCAACGGATTTAACCTCACTTTTTCCCAATTTATAATAAAGCTAACTAAAATGCCCAAAAGCCACTATTGCTTCAGCCCGTGACTAAAACGCCACAAAGTCACAACTTGTCAATGTAGGAGTAGATAAAATAAATGTTATCATTTTCACGTTCATGACAGTGCCGTCCTCTTTGTTCGGCACAAAATTGTTTGCGACAACGACAGAAGTATCTTTATGTACAGTTGAGGTGTTTCATAATCATACCCATTCGAACTTTTAACTACATTTTTATTAGTTATAGTAATATACAGGGTGTCCCAGAACTCGCGCCACAGAGAAAAAGGGGGCGTGCCGATAGCAATGGAGATGCCAAATTTAAAAATAAAAAATTTCTAGGTAATAGTGTAATCGAATGAGAGCAAAAAAGCGGCAGCCAATACCGAGAGCTCTCGCCTAGGTTAAACGTAAGAGCTTTAAAAATTGCTAGGAGACGATAGAACATTGTTGTATTAAAAACATTTAAAAATCTTTTGGCCAACTGTATTTACTAAGTTGTCAAAAGCTTTCAAAAATGAGGTTATTAATTTATGACTTATACTTCAGAACGCCAATGTTTTAAAATAACGATTAGAAAAGGGCTGGGAAAAAACTCGCGTTGTCTCCCTGGCGTTGCGCCCACACTAAATAAATAAATAATTATCATTTCAGTATAATCATCTAAGGAAAACATTATTTATAGGTAATAACTTAATTTATAACCTAATATAATATTAATGACAGGAGTTTGACAGCAGTGTCACAATGAATTGGATTCCAGTGGACCAAATATTTTACATATTTTTTATTATCAACAATGCAACATAAGTATCCTAGCAATTTAAAGAATTCCCTATGGCCATCTATTGGGATTGGCTATCGTTTTTTATTCTTATCTCGCTTATCCTTTGCGTTAGACAATTTTAATTTTCAAATATGTGTTTCACGTTACTTTCGGCACGTTCCGGTTTTCTATGTGGCGCGAGTTCTGGGACACCCTGTATACGTTAGAAAGTCAAAATTGACAAGAATTAACATATTTGTTTGGTTACAGTTTTTTTTTTTAACTAAAAGCAGTTTGTTTTTACCGGCTACCTTGCAGTGGGGATCGTAAGTTCCAGTCGTATTGTCGTATTGTCGATCATGTGTGTTATGTGATATCTTGGCCATTACAGAAAAGTGGCTATCCCACGTGCAATAATATTCACTACTTAATGCTATTTAAACATTTTAGAGTAAAATCCTCTTTTTTTGATATAGTTATATATATTCCAAATATTACCTACAGAAAAAACCCATTTTTGGTAATATTTAAAAATACAAGTGGTTAAAATATCCTCTAAAGTTTGTCCCTTAATTTTGGTCCCCTAGGTCACGTCTCCTGTGTCACAGCTTTTATAAATGACCTTTTGAATTGAGCGCACATTTTTTGGTGCTGCCCCCTTGCGGCAATGTATTTGGTAACGGATTTAAGTAGGAAATGGTGTTTTGCACTATCTTCAAGACACAACACGTTTTTTTGTATTTCTATACCAGCGTGGCAAAACTGTGCATTCTCCTGTATCACAATAATAAAAAGTAGTAAAGGTACCAGTTAGACTTTGTTTGATTCTCAAAAATAGGTATCCTAGTAATGGTTTTAAGGGCAAAAATACAAATTTTTATCTTTAAAACAGTAAAGAGGTTATGTTCTAAAAACATACTATTTTCCCCTGGGTCATACGTCTCCTGGATCACATATGTGTGACCCAGGGGATGTTATGTGACCCAGGAGACAATTCCAAAGAAATAAATTATAATATATTTTTGAAATAATAACAAACTTATAAAAAAGTGTTAAACATATTTTTTTAGACCTTCTACCTATTCTGTTTCTGACTGTACTGTCTGTCCACAAGTTGGCGGACCGAAGGAATAAGGTTATTTAATTATTAAACGCATTTTTTTATAATATAAATAATAATATTATATAATTGATATATATATATATATATATATATATATATATATATATATATATATATATATATATATATATATATATATATATATATATAATAATAATAAAAAACTAAATGGGTAGCCTACCCATTCAATTTTTTATAAATATTATTATTAAAATTATTTATCTAAACTGCATGAAAATTCCTTTGATCCGCCAACTTATAATGAACAAACTGTACGACGCCAATTTAAAATAATGTCCTCCACCTTTTTAATAATAATTTTCCTAGTCAATGTATTTTGCCTCAAAGAAGCTGAAAATTTTTTTTGTTAGTTCAACGAAACCATGTTTATTATTATTTTATTAATATTACTAATAACTAAAAATTTTTATTAATTCATTGCTCGTTAAATTTTGACAAGCTGGGCCCAGAAAAAAAATCTAGAAAAAACGTTTTTAATACGCAATATACTTTTTTTAATGGACATTTTTTAAATACAAAAAATATATTAAAAATACTTATGTATATAGGAATGTTGAGAAATAGAACAGTTTTTGCTTTTACTTAGTTTTGTACTATAAATAATAAATGTATGTGTAAATAGTGTAAATAAAACTTTAAAAGGATTATTAACAAGCAAAAAAATATATTTTCAAAATAATTAAGCATTTTTATATAAGTTTTTTTAATATGTTGGTAAATTTGTGACCCAGGGGACCATTTTTTTTCTTTTTTCTTTATTGAGGGCTTATTTAAAAAAATCCAACTGCCAACTTTTAGGTGTTACATAATACCCCTAAATAAGCAAAATTTGGAAAAAAAGGTTTGTAGATTAAGTTTTGGTTTTTTCTTCTTTAAATGTACACAAATTTTGAAAATGACCCGTTTACACTGTTTAGGGGAGCCTAATTAGGTTGTTTTAGTTTTATCAGTCTTATATAATAAGGTTTTATTTTTGTTGTGCCCTGATTAATTTTTGTGAATAGGTCATAAAGATCTAAAATAAGTTAGGTTAGAAAACTTACACAGTTACTTACTCTCTTAAAATGTATTATTCAAAAATGATCAATTATAAGTCATAGCGAAAAAGCTCACTTGTCAAGCGCACGCCTTACCGCTGGACCAAGTTATATCTGTCTTTTAATATTGATACTAATATTTTAAATGGAAATATATTTTTTGTGTTGCTGTTTTGTGTTGCTGTTTGTTTTAATGGGCTATTTATCTACATGTACTCAACTCTAACAATGTTGTTGAGCGCAAGAATTAAAAACGATTAAAGAAATTAGTTACTTTTTACTCTTAGAAACAGTCAAAGATGGTGACTTATCTTAAATTAGTCAAATTTTAACTATTTAAGTATTAAAAAATAACTATTTAAAAGTGAATACGACTATTTTTGGAGTAAACAATACTAGTGAAAATTCAAATAGTAGAATTTTGACTATTTCATTTTAATAGAGTACTTAATCTTCTCTGGGGTGGTAACAACCACAGCACAGGGCCAGTAATACTGGCCCAGTATCGTCACATTTCACTTAATTTATCCAATGCTTTATTTTCAGTTACAATTATGTCAACAATTGTTATCTGTCTAGTAAATTTAAAGAAAGGTAAATTGAATGGTTATTTTGTTTATTTTTAAATTTATGAATATAATTATTAGTATTAACATTATTTGTATTTTAATCACACTCACTCATGCGTTGGAATAGACCTTAATGAAAATACGTTGGTGGTATCAAACGAGGAGAGGGGAGTCTTTTTGGGGACAAAAAGCACACATTATAAAAGATAAGAAGCTGGTTAACATTAGCTGTTGACGGATATCGGATTTGTGTAACGATCTCGACAAATTTATTAGTGTTTTAATTTTAAAACCTAACTACGTTTGTTAATTAAATACTACAGTGAGTTTTGGTTGTTATTTTAATAACTTATTTAACCCGGTTTAAGGTCGTGTTAAGAATTCCCGTGCAACATGTTGAGCGAGGCGTAAACCACTGATTTTTTAAATTAAAAATTGCCTACGAATTAACGGCTAAAAATAATAATTCCAAGGATGCATGGCAATGTGTCGCTAAAAGAAATTTGTTATTGATAAGGATGTTTTCTTATTGATAACGACTGATAACGTCCACATATATGTGGACGTTGTGTTATAACGTTTAACTTTGGTCTCGCTTTTAAAGTGGTTTACTCCTCGATGGTGAGTGTGGTTTGATTTGATATCTTTAATTTACTAATTCATCCTGTCTCGTAGATGTATTTAGTGGCGTTATAAATACATTTAATTTATTTCATCGGCCCTGAGGCTATATATTTTGCCGTTTAAAACAACATTTTGAGAAAGAAACCGGAGAAATCCGTAAGTATTGACAGCCTAGGTGGTAACGAGACTAATTTAAATATTATTCCATTAGGGTTTCTTTGTGGTGTTCCTTAGGAGATCTTTAAAGGTTTATTGATAAGTTATTTTGGATTGATGAAACGAGAACCAGTTATTTTTCATCAAGTCAGATCATCAATAGGCTAACCATGTTCCTAAGGCCTAAAGGCCATGAGATGGAAGCCCCATATGAACAATGAAAATGTTAAACAGGAGCCAACGACACTTCAGGGAGGGAAATACATATGTTTAGTTATTAATATTAATAGCGTTGACGGTACTTACAAAAAAGAGGAAAGAAAAGTAAATTAATTAAAGTAGAGAAACTAATATCTAAACCTTTCATAACTATTCTTAAATTGGTTCACATTTTTAGCACATACTATTTCATTAGCCAAACCGTTCCAGTGTTCAAACACACGATTAGTAACAAATGTTTCCCTTATCTTCGTACAGAAACGTTCTTTAGATAACTTGAACCTGTGTTCACGAAGCCGATTATCGAAATTAAAGTCAAGTAAGGTTGTTATGTCAATTCCGAACGGATGGTGGGTTATTTGCCAAATTATAATAAGATCTCCTCGCAGTCTCCTCTCTTCAAATGACGTTAACCCCATTACGCGCATCCTTTCTTCATACGAAGGTCTGTTGAATCAGGGAGCCTTGTGGATTTTCGTTGTATGGATTCCAATAGGTTTTTATCACGCTGAAGAATCGAAAACGACAGGCCCTGCATATTCTAATATTGGTCGTAAATACGTTTTATAGATTTGGCATGCAGTTTGTGGGTTAGGTTTAGTGAAAATTTTGTGTATCATACTTAATAGTGCGTTTTCTTTTCTGCAGGAGGATTCCACTGTTTTTAAAGCATTGTGGTTTATGCGGTAAGTCAGCTTTGGGTTTGTTTTCCCTATATGCATAATAACACACTTATCGAT
The DNA here is from genome assembly GCA_921294245.1 of Brassicogethes aeneus. Taxonomy (NCBI): domain Eukaryota; kingdom Metazoa; phylum Arthropoda; class Insecta; order Coleoptera; family Nitidulidae; genus Brassicogethes; species Brassicogethes aeneus. Next base: position 49,670,417 of record OV121132.1, on the reverse strand, counting down.
ATTAAGTGGTAGTTGCCAGTTGTTGCAGCAGTAGACAATTTTTTTAAAATCATTTTGTAGGATATCCTGGCTGGTAATTGGGTTTCCATACAACTTTGCGTCATCCGCAAAAAATGAAATTTTTTATCTTGACATGTTTGATAAGTCCGGCGTATACAAGAGAAAAAGTATAGGGCCCAAAACTGACCCTTGGGGTACACCACTAATTACAGGAAGGAAGTCAGAAACCTCTTTGACACAAAATCTGCGGTTTCTTAGAAAACTGCAAATCCAAGCATGTAGTTTTCCTGTAATACCCATGTGTTCTAATTTGAAAGCTAATCTAGTATGGGGAACTCTGTCAAACGCTTTTGAGAAATCCAAGTAGATTATGTCAGTCGGAATGTTTTTGTCTTTATTGAGGGTCCAGTCATTTACACAATGTAACAAGTTCGTTATGGTGGAACTTTTTGGAAGAAAACCGTGTTGACAGTCCGGTAGTACTCTTTTTTTCCAACAAAAAAAGGTGTCAGTTTTTCAACAATTATTGATTCCATGAATTTTGCAGCAATAACAACTAAACTTACAGGTCTATAAGTATTGGCATCCAACTTATCACCCTTTTTAAAAATACTAGATTACTAGAACTGTTTTTCACATAGCTGGTAATTCAGATGAATCAAATGATGTTTGCATAATTTTTGATAATGGAACACTTAGTTGATCAGAAAATTGTTTAAGGAAATTTGAGTTTAAATTATTTGGTCCGGGGGCTTTGTTGTTCTTAAATAGCCCAATATGTTTTTTTACATTTTTAATGCTAAAGTCTATAGTAGCCAGAGACGAGTTATTTTTGATGTTTCGGCATGTGTGTGTTTGATTCTGCAGTGTAGGAGGAAAGGTATTTGCTACCTCCAGATTATTGGAACAGATTTCCATCTTTTTTTCTAATTTAAGTTTATGCAAATTAATGTGATGTCCCGACGCTCGTTACTTTATCTAACCCCAATGGTCCGAAAATAGGAAAAAAAGTTGTTAGTTAACAGGACAATTAGGTTAATATGTCAACGTTAACGTTTCCCTGTGGGGAACGAGGTCCACACTGGAGGCATCTCGCCTAAAGATGAACGTTCGGGATAAAAGTTGCGATGTCGACAAGAGAACCTGGGTGACCATTTATCCCTCACGGTGTGTAGCATTTTAATATCTACTACAAGGCACGTGCGCTAAAAGAAATAAACTTCCTATGCTGAATCGTTGCAAAAGGCTTTCTGTTAATTGTGTCTATAGATAACACAATGCAACACAAATATAATGCAAAATAATCCATTAAAAATTTGTCCATTAAAATAACACACCAAGTAACAGATCGGGCTTAAACTTTGAATAATAATTAGGTATGGTGGCAACAGAAAATCCTTATGAGAAAATCCTTATAAGAAAATCCGGACAGAATGTACTATTCATACTCTTTGTACAGAAATTATTATTAAATTATTATTAGTATGCTTTTGTGCAATTTTTTAACTAATTTGTTATTCTAAATTTAATTGACAAAAATTAATAGCGATGACGGTACAAAATAAATTGTTTACGGATGTGGGTGTAAGTAGTGAGCTTAAGTACACATTTAATTACACAGCAAGGCCTTGCAAGGTTGCAAACCTGTTCATGTAAAGCTTACTACTAAGATCTTATAAGATCTTCACGACTAAAGGAATTTGTCACCACCTCATATCAACCAAGTTAATGGCCTGGGCTCTTTTAAAATTATCAAGGGATATTTCATTTAGATGCGGTTCTCCGCTCCAACTTCTCATTAAGTAATTTACTGCGTATTACTCAAATAATTAATTTGTCTTAGATTAACATTTTAAGACAATGCCTGCAGAACTTAAGAGCTAAACAGAATAATAATGTTTAGTCTTTTTGGACCCATAATATACCTTAGATCAATCAGTTATTGTTATTATTATTTCAGCAGTGCTCTATGCATAATCCATTTTATTATACATGTATTAGGGTATTTCAATTTTTTTTAAATTTCTTACGGGCAAAAAAGCTTAAGTAAAAGACCGAGCCGTTTTGATTTTTGTATTAAAAAAATCGAAAGAATTGAAATTAAAAAAGGAGCGAGAGGGATCAGAAAAACCGGAAAAAAATCGTGATTAAAGATGCATAACTTGATTCTTTGTTAAAAAAAGATTTAAGTGAATTTATTAACATAAAAATCGCTATTTCTGTTTGATCAATTCTATCTACGATAAAAATTTTTAACAAAAGTCCTAAATTAGGCAGATGTCACTTTCCAAAACTGCTTGGAAGTCTTTAGGACTTAAAAGTCGTCAACGACGCATATTTTGGGGCTTAACAACATCATTATGTTGCTACGCCACACATTTAACATTGGCAAATTTTTAGACAGGCCCCTGTTATAAAGGAAAGAAAATGCTTGACAAAACTGAAGTTGTTTTTTTTGGGCTATCATGCGAAATTGTCAATTAGTTCTAGATCAATCGAATACAGAGATTTACAGATTAGTTTTCAAATTTGAATTTATATAAAAATAATATGTGGGAGGACAAACATTCTTTAAAACCGGAATTAAGCTATAAATATTTTAAAATTTTATCTATAGATATTATTTCTACCAATTTACTTAGAAAAAATCAAATACAATATACCACTCAGGCAGGGGGCTGCCTATTGCAATGTTATAAAAAAAAACAAATAAAACTTAATTTTTAAAATTCTCCTGAACCATGAATCATGCACAAAATCCTAATAATAGTTTTATATTACTTTAATAAAGTTTTCCTAATATATTTTTTAATCAATTTAAGTTTCTAAATGACCCAGACATGTTCAAGAAATCGTCTGGGGGCCTAAAAAAAACAATACAAAATATGAACCAATATTTTTAAACATAAAGGCAAATCATAAAATCATTAAAACAAAACCATTTCTAATGCAATAAGCATCAAAATTTAAAAAATAATCCAAATACATTATTAATATAAGTTGTAACATCATTTATGCTTAAAAAGAAAAAATATACTCGTATACATATATTGTTCAATGCTCCTATTTACCTACCTAGTTATTGTTGGGTTATGAAAAAATAATGAAGGATTAAACATTGCTGTAGGTCTCGGATCTAATTTTTAATATAAAGTTATTCAGGTAACCCCCATTGTACTAAAACAGTGTAGGGGTTCACTAAGGCCGTAAGTCAATTGTCTGGCTCAGCGTTTTCATCTGAATCTGCTGAATTGCATCTCTAAAACAAAACAGGCTTTGTTATGTTTAGTTATTTTAAATCTGCCTAATACTATTTCTTAAACCTTTGTCATTATTATATATACTACAAATTTAATTTGTTAATTACATTTCATGCATTCGCATAATAATAATGAAAATAAAAATATTTTACTAATTGCTTATTATAATAAATTTAGTCTTAAAATAGGAAAGCTTTAATAGTATATTATGTATGAAGTTTTATAAACGCCATTTTAGTTACGACTTTTATTAGGCACGAGCTAAGCTTGCGAAAGAGTTTAATAAAAACGAGTCTCCAGAGAAGTTTATACAACGAGTTGCATACCATACTTTATCTACGACGAACTCAAAAAAAATTAAAGCCAATTTTAGTTAACTTTTAACGAATTTAACCTTACTTTTCCCTAATTTATAAAAAAACTAACTTCAGCTACTATTGCTAACTTCTGCCCGTGACTAAAACGCCATAAAGTCACAGCTTGTCAATGTAGGAGTAGATAATATTTTATTATGTATCAAGTTTTATAAATGCCATTTTTGTTACGAGTTTTATTAGGCACGAGCGAAGCTTGCGAGCCAGTGTTTAATAAAAACGACTGTCCAAAGAAGTTTATAAAACGTGTTTCATACTATACTTTATGTACGACGAACAGAAATAAGAATTTAAAGCCTATTTTAATTCATAAATATTTGTACATATGACGAATGTAACATCACTTTTTCGCAATTTATATTAAAGCTAACTTCAGCCCGTGACTAAAACGCCATAACGTCACAGCTTGTCACTGTAGGAGTAGATAATAGTATATTAAAGAAATAATGTCATTTTGTCGCACGAGGACAATTTGTAATGGACAAGTGCGACAAAAGGTGACATGAGTTCTTTATGCTATTTTATCTATTTTGCAAAAATTCTAAAAGAAAATAATATAATACCTTATATTTAATTTGGTCGAATTTTACTCTAGATAGTTGGTATCACAGTCATTGGTTTGAAGGGTTAATATCAAATTCGATTCGCCATGGCGTCCATAATTAACTTATTTACAATAAGCAGGTGTTAAAAAAAGTATTTTATTTTAAACAAAATTGATTGCCAGAAAAGTCTCGTAAGTACTATAAAAATATTATAACCAATATGCAAAATATTATTTTACTAGTACTGTTTAAAGTAGCCAACCTATAAAATCAAAATTTTGGGTGGGGTAAAGTAAGTAAAAGAATTACAGCAACGAAGTCATTATGAACGCAAAATAGATAAAGTTATTTTATGCCATTAGAAGTTTCTTTTTTCACACTAAATTACCAGTCAAAACTGCCGACACTTTTTCATGATCTATAGAAGACGTTCTTTGTAATCTCAACTTGGCGAATCTGCCCTCTTCTTAAATAGTCATCATCATTTATTTTTAATTGTATTCTACGCTTAGTCTTTGTTTATAACGTTTATGTTCATTGATATTTATGTTCCCAAGAGTAAAATTGAAAAACGTAATTAAATCTTGCTGAAAAACTTTTTAATTATACTTTGAGAGTTATTTTATATACCCAGGATATTTACGCGTGCATATTATAAGAAATATTAAATTTATTTGATAAATATTTTTTTTGTAAGTACTTAAATTAAATGACAAGTTCTTAACTATTAAAAACTAAAAAAGCTTTCAAACCCTTTGAAGCATATTTTTAATATATAATGTAGGCTTTATCCAGATATATAGGGTGGATCGGTAGGAAAACTTGTGTATACACAAGTTTTCCTACTATAGTATATACGTCAAAATAATTTAAAAACTTAAATGAAAGCAAATAACGTAGATTTTTCAAACGCGGCCGGCAGGAGTTACCAAAGTTTGGTAAACACTTTATAATATCAGCTAACATTTTAACAAAATGTTTCCAAGGATTTGGATTGGTTGCAGTGGTCCTATTAATTAATTTAACCACCTTACATAATTTGACCATCGCTTATAGGGTTGTTATAAAAATAACATGTTTGTTTTTTGATTTTCTTTTAAAATGAATTGGTCAAAAATTACTAATTATAATTATCATAGCAAAATAGCAGCCAATTATAATTATACTCAACAGAAATTTATATACCAGACGTTGAGCAGTCAATTCCTATGTAAAATCGTCCGCTAATACAGAAAATGTTATCAAAAAATATACAAGTAGAACAGTTTTTGAGATATAATCATTTTTCAATGTTATATGGAATTGACTATATCTCAAAAACTGCGCTACTAATAACTTTTGACGGTATTTTGGGATTCAGAGAACAATTTTACATAGGAATTGACTGTAAAATATTTGGAATACAAATTGCTGTGGACTGCAGTTATTGCTGGCTGATTTTTCACTATGACAACTAGTCGTTTATAACTGATACATTTTAAGGGAGTACACTATGTATTTGTACACACTTAAATACAACTATGTACAGTATTCAAATGATCACTTTTTACCAACAATCTTCGTAGCGCGTCTATTCAATGTCCTGACACCTCTGTATTATGTGCAAAATTTGAAATGAGGTGTGCAAAATTGTGCAAAATTAGAGGATAAGGATAGCAAAAAAAAAAGTGAATTTCTTCAGTGGGGGGGCTAGGAAGAAATTTTTGGGACACCGTGAGGAATGAAGTAGAAGTGTGCAAAATTTGAAATGAGGTGTGCAAAATTGTGCAAAATTAGAAGATTATAATGACGAAAAGTAGAGTTTGTCGGAGCAAAGGGGGGGGGCAAGCGTCAAGTTTGCCCCCCCACATGATTTTTCTTGCCATTTCCAAAGCAGGTGTGTGCAAAATTTAAGAAGGGGTGTGCAAAATTGTACAAAATGTGTGCAAAATTATGATGTATAATAGAGGGGGTTTGCACGATTGGGGAGGGCCAACTTGACTGACCCAAAAAAAACCACCTAGTGAAAGAAAAAATGGGAGTTTGCAACATGCAAGTGGAATCTTCTCTTTTAAGCAATAGTCGTGAACAATATTTTATTCAACGACCGCAAGGAATTTAAAATTTAAATTTTATTTCATATTTTAACTGACATGCCAACTATCAAGCAGTTTTAACCCCTTCATTTTTTCAATTTTAACACAGCCCGTGTTGAGGTTAAAAAATTAAATGGGTGTTAAATAAATATTAAATATAACTAACATACACACACAGGCTAAAGAAATCTGACATATTCCAAGCATTCTCTAAATCAAATCAAACATATAAACAATACTTTCTAAAGAAATGCATGTCATTATCTAAGAGAATTGCTATGAGAGAATATAATTTTAAATTTGTCAATCATTGTCAATAAATCGACCGAGACTGGAATCTTCTCGATAATACCTAACCACGCTGTTTACATTTTTTATACACGTTGGCATAAGGAGATTTTATATAAAGTCTTTTTTTTGTAAGATAAAAATAACTATGTAACTATGTTTAATGTATGTATAATTATGTTAATCCTTACGCTGCACACAATGACAAGGAGTACACCAATATTTCAGGATAACGATCGATCACCTACATATTCGCCTATGTATCCTGATATTGCTTTTAAGTGATAATGCCTTATACACAGAGCTGCAAGCTTGCAAACAGAATTATATAATTTAATGTTCCTAACCACGCTGTTTACATTTTTTATACACGTTGGCATAAGGAGATTTTATATAAAGTCTTTTTTTTGTAAGATAAAAATAACTATGTAACTATGTTTAATGTATGTATAATTATGTTAATCCTTACGCTGCACACAATGACAAGGAGTACACCAATATTTCAGGATAACGATCGATCACCTACATATTCGCCTATGTATCCTGATATTGCTTTTAAGTGATAATGCCTTATACACAGAGCTGCAAGCTTGCAAACAGAATTAAGCATATTGCCGCAAGAACCGCACGCCTGAAGAGTTTATTTAAGATTTACATTATCCAGTAGTCTACAAAAGTATTATTTAAATCACGTGAATGGAAAATCGGTTAACTTTTTATATTTTTAATTAATAAATTATTTAATTTATCTTATAAGATTAGAATCAAAAAGTTAAGCTTTTAAATTTTACCAAATTAATTTAAGCTAGGTATTTATTTAATTAAACTTTATCATAAGTTATAATTAAAACGTTATATAATAATATAATAAAATATAATATAATATAATATAATATAATATAATATAATATAATATAATATAATATAATATAATATAATATAATATAATATAATATAATATAATATAATATAATATAATATAATATAATATAATATAATATAATATAATATAATATAATATTATTGCAGTGCAAATCATACTTGTCCACTTGGCCACTGAACCTTTGCCTTTAAGACAAACTTTTCCTTTTTAAAATTACTTTACAGAAAAAATAATGAAAAATACATGTTTTTAAAAAAATTAAAAATTTAAAAAAATTAAAAAGCAGATGAACTCACATAAGTATGTTTTTATAACGCCCTTCTTCGAACCACGCAATCCCGGCTCTCTTGCTGATCTCATAGAATTTTTTAACATTAAAAAAAATACCGCTACAAAAAAAAAGAAAAATAGCAAATGTAATTTTTCATTAAATTTATATTAAACTGATTTACAAAACGATTCAGATATTTCCCAGTCAATTCTTCACATCTTTGTAAAAAAATGTAATGTAAAATTCTTGAGCTTATGATTACATAGGGCGATTTCAAAAAATTAAAAGTTTCTTTAACAGTGAGAATATCAAAAAAAATTCCAGAAATCCAAGTGCATCCGAACTCCTTGAAAGAGAGAGGTGATATTTTGCCCCTTTCGAGCATCATTTGTGTTTTGCATTTATAAGCGAAATGATCTCGAACGGTGCCTTGCGGTGTCCTGCCTGCCACTGCAAAATATCCCCCCCTTTATACTGTTATAGGCAAATGTGTAAAAGATTAATATAACCAGAGTTATATTTGGTGTCCTTGCTTGGGAACTTTATTTGGTATACAAAATTTAGTATAGGTTATTATAATAACCTATACTAAATTTTGTATACCAAATAAAGTTCCCAGTATAATTATACACTCACCGGCAAAACAAAAAGTACCTACAACAGAAATTGTCAACAATTTTAATGTGGATTTCCTCGCGAACCCCTCATCTGATTTAATTGATTTATTTTTCAAAATGTAGGTAGACATTTTTATTTAAATTTTTTTTTAGTATAAAGGGTGGGCCGTCAAATGCGGATTTTTAGGAAAAATTTTAATTTTAAACTGTCTATTTTGGCCCAGTTTTTTTCATAACGCCACACCGTTATGGCGCGCCTATAGGAATATTACCAGAAAAATTGTTGGGTAGCTCAACTAAATATTTTGAACTAGGGCGTTTAAAATTAAAAATTTTCTTAAAAATCTGCGATTTTCGGCGTTTTTCGGCCTTCAGTCACGATGCTATAATATACATTTTTATTTAGATTTTAATTTGAGCTCATAAAGGGTGCAAAAGAATGAATAATTTTTGTTTACAAAAATTTATGACACCGGATGTAAATTGAAATTTTACTGTAGCCCTATCTTTTCTGAATGATTTTTTTATACGCGTTATTTTCTATACTACACTGTTCAAAATTTCATGACCATTTTAACACCAAATTAACACCGTACATGGTCTATATCGATACAAACCAAAATGGTGTTAAATATGGTTCGTTGGTCTGGTGTTAATTCAAATACTAAAATAGTGTAAATTTAACTTTCACACAGTATTAAAATAAATTTTACCTGGTGTAAATTGAACTCCTTTTCAGTGTTAAATATTATATGTTTATGGTCAAATTAAATTATACTACACAATAAAAAAGGAAACAGGAAGTTCCTTGACGCATTACTCAATTTTCTGGAATAATACCACTGATAATGTACTATAGTCTATAGTACATTATCAGTGGTATTATTCCAGAAAATTGATCCTTAAACTCGCTAGAGATAATGTTTTTAGTGCGTTCCATCAACTTAAAATACTGTATTGACAGTTGTTTCCACCTCTCACCAAAGCAAAGGACTACCTGAGCTTATATATTCTTCATTTAAGTCAACAGAGGCGAGATTTAAGAACATCACATGATTCAAACCGCCTTTGCCGCGATCGGTACACACTATGCAACCAGGAATGCACGGCAAATTGTTTTAATCGTTTTAACAGAGTGCTTTAGATTGAAGTAACTTATTTTACAAATAACATATTTAGTAAACTGAACCATACAGCGGGTTGATTTTACTAAAGTTTTCTGGGTTAATTTAATCAATTAAAAAAAAAATTAATTAACTATCTGGTTTAGTACCGTCAAACTAATCTTTGTTTATATTAACCTTCCCACAGTTGATTTAAATAAATACTTATGGGTCAACTAAATTACCTAATATATTTATATGAACTAACTTTTTCTGTGTGGGTGCAAATATTTTTAGATAAACACCGTTTTGGTGTTTGCTGTATATAACATTTTCAACCATAATTCACCGGATTTTGACACCATTTTAATATTACTCTTTACACCACAGATTTTTAAACAGTGTAAGAACGAAAATTCACTGTTCTAAAATAAACGCTCAGGATAAAGTATTCAGATATTTTTTGTATTTTGGCATCAATTAAAGATGGTCGGTCAACGTTATGTGTCTAATTACGAACACTTTAACCGAGTTATTTGCTTTTAAACGTAAATATTTATTTAACAGAAATAATAACGTAAATAGAAAAGAAATATTTAGAAAAAATAGGACTTTGGTATAATTTCAATTGACATCCGCTGTTATTGATGATGCTCACCACAAGGTGTCAAAAATTTCGGTAAAAAGAAAGACTTCTTACTTTTGCACCATGTTTATGCTCAAATTAAAATCAGAATAACAATTTCTATCATTGCATCGTTCCTAAAGAGTCAACCTATAATTAAAAAAAAAATTCAACAAAATTAGATGAGCGGTTTGCTAATAAATCAACATTGTGGTCAATTTCTGGTGGTTTTTTGCCGGTAAATTTATGTACTCATATTAAGGGTGTAACATAAAGGTTTTTTCACATGAACTTATTATTATAAAGTTTTTTTCATATGAACTTATGCCTTTGTTTTTAAGGTACAGCGGTTTGCTAATAAATCAACATTGTGGTCAATTTCTGGTGTTTTTTGCCGGTAAATTTATTTACTCATATTAAGGGTGTAACATAAAGGTTTTTTCACATGAACTTATTATTATAAAGTTTTTTTCATATGAACTTATCCCTTTGTTTTTAAGGTACAGGGTATTTTTTTTATTTCTTGCCAAATTCCGAACACTGAAAGATAAGAAAACAAAATTTTACCTATTGGTTTAAGGCCTTTTCAATGCTTATTCTACCATTTCCTAATACTGGATCATGGCATATTCGATTGTGTTACTCTTACCTTTATTTACCTATGTACGCTGTGGAAAAATTTTTGAAAAACGGAAAGAAATGGAAAGATAATGCCAAAATAAACAAACATATTTTGAGTGTCTAGAAAAGGTTATAAACAAGTTGTTTATTATACTTTTTCTACAAATACTTATTATTATCCAAAAATTATTTAAATTAAATGATAAATATTTAATTTAAATAATTTTTTAATATTAATACGACAAATTCTGTATAGAGCGATCTATAAACAATAGAGTTATCAACTTGGAAATCTATATTACGGTGAAAATGTCAAATTTTATGTGAAAATCGAAATGTACCAATAACAGTTTTTCACCATGAAAGTGAAGGAAATGTTTTATGGGCACTTTACGGCGGAACCCGAAATTAAGTTAAATTTAGTTTACTGCCGGCGAAATAAAAAGTCTATTTATATAGACTTTATAGTTTATATAAACTTTTCAAATATTGGCGTTGGGAAACTATTTAATACTTTTGTATTTTTGTATTGAGATAATAAAATAATTTTTACAGTAAGTATTATTTTACAAGAAAGGAACCTTATTTTAAAAAGCTGTTGCTAACTTCAGCCCGTGACTAAAATGCCATAAAGCCATGTACGATAATGGGCGTTTTAAAGGTGAGAGTAGAAAATGTATTAATGTAATGGAGGCATGTAGGAACTATTTTTAAGGAATTCCAAATGCAAAAAGCCACTTAATTAACATGTTCAAAATAATACAAAACTATGCAAACACACACAGAAAAAACGCTAGCATAGCATGAATGGGTGAGCCATTAAAATAATGGGATCTTGTAATCCGTATTCCTGAATAACAGTTCCTATAATTTTGTAAATAAATCTGTTTGGATTAAAATTGCACTTCCCTGCTGTAATATTTTATTTTAAAAACCGACCGGTTTCGCCTTACGGCATCTTCAGGGTTTCTACAAGAGGTACATAAATAGATATTACTAATATTGTATCGACAACCTAGTGATAGTTTATTTATGTAATAATACACTGCGCGTCTTTTGAAGTGGATATTATGTATTTTCGCCGTAACAGCATGTTTAAACAAATTTAAATCGTTTTTATGGTATGTTTCCATTAAATAACACTGGTTTACTTTCATGTGCCTATTTTATTATTATTTCATAAAATATTAAGAGCAAAAAAACTTAAACATAATTTTTTTGTAAAAACCGTAAATTGTTATCCATAAAAAGATGTTGTTTTTTTAAGTTTTTATCATCTGCAAAACCTTTCAGTCAGTTTATTTTACACGCGTTATACTCTTGTTGTCTTTAAAGTGTGACACAATGCCCAATAGAAGACTTTCTTCCAATGATTTTTCCGCTATAGTAGCACTTTTACAGAATGGAAATCGCACGCAACAAGAAGTAGCTCAACTTTACAATGTTTCACAAAGTGTAATTAGTAGAGCATGGAATCGATTCCAAGAAACTGCTAGCGCCGATATACGACACGGTGGTGGTCGACAACGGGCTACAACCAGGAGACAGGACCATTATATCGTTACCAGTGCCAGAAGAAATCGAACATTTTCTGCTTCCAGACTTCGAGCACAGACTGGTGTCCATGTAAGCCTTTCCACTATTAGAAGACGGTTGCATGAGCATGGACTCAGAGCCAGAAGACGTACACGTTGCCCCAAACTTAACAGACAGCAACGCGTGGCCCGTAGAAGATGGGCAGTTTCTCATAGAAACTGAGGCGGAATGGCGTAATTGTATGTTTACAGATGAGTCCAGATACGCTTTATATCATTCAGATAGTCGAATTTTAGCTTGGCGCGAACGTGGAGAGCGATATATCGAACCTTGCATGGCCCCAACGGTTGCTTATGGAGGTGGCTCTATTACAGTATGGGGTGGTATCACTTTAACGTCCCGTACCGAGCTCATTATTCTGATTCATGAGACAATGAACGCCCAAAGGTATCATGATAGTATTATTGAACCCATTATTCTTCCATTTGCTGAAGAGTTTGGACCAGAATTTGTTTTTATGGATGACAATGCTCGGCCTCACCGCGCAAATTTGGTGAATGAAGCTCTTAGGAACAATAATATCACTCGAATGGAATGGCCAGCTGTTTCCCCAGACTGTAATCCTATAGAACACGTATGGGACCACCTTCAAAGGCAACTACACCGTAGAGATGCTCAACCTCTTACCCTTGAGGAGCTTGCGGAAGCGCTGAGAGAAGAATGGCAAGCTATACCTCAAGATTTTATCCGCTCTTTAATTTTGGGAATGCCTAGGAGGGTCCAGGCTGTTCTTAGAGCTCAAGGGGGTCCTACTAAATACTAAAGTTGAAGCAAAACAGCAAAGTATATAAATAATTTCCGTTTTTTTTTTAAATTTTATTTCTGTTAAATTTTTTGAAAATTTATTTAATTTAAAATATATATTTTTTTTGAGTTTTAATTTTTAATTTTTCTTGTGTAAGTAGAGTACATATTAGTACATCTTACGCTAATATTATTTTTGTTTATATACTTAACAGAATTTTGGTAGCTGAAAAAATTTAAATATCCACTTCAAAAGACGCGCAGTGTAGTATATTTTAATATTTTGACGTGTAAGTTACTTTAAAGTATGCTTAACCTATATATATGTATCTAATATCATATTAGATACATATATATATAGGTTAAGCATACTTTAAAGTAACTTACACGTCAAAATATTAAAATATACTATTATTACATAAATAAACTATCACTAGGTTGTCGATACAATAAATAATCAATGAGACTAAACACGAGTTAAAGAATTGATACATTAAAACTGAAGGAATATTATTTTTCTATAAAATTAGAACTGATTAAAGGAGTGTTCTGTATCTGTTAAATGATTTCCGAAATTTGATTTGTGATTATTGTTATTTGTGTGTTCTTTAATTCTTGTCTTAAAATTTCTGTCTGTTTCACCACCTGGCTTAGCAATCATTGCAAGTTAATTTATAAACTCCACTTTTTTCAAATATGTTTATTTGTTGTTTTGCGTTATTAAGGTTATTATGTATATTGTTGTTTGTTTTTATGGCTGCTTTTAAGTTGTATTTAAAAAAAAAAAAATTTTTTTATTGTTTCTGTGATTGATCCTTGAAAGGTTATTTTTCTATATTGATATTATTTATTTTCTTCGTTGTACATGTTTATAAGTTTTAAACATGTACAACGAAGAAAAGAAAGAATATCAATATAGAAAAATAACCTTTCAAGGACCAATCACAGAAACAATAAACAAAATTTTTAAAAAATACAACTTCAAAGCAGCCATAAAAACAAACAACAATATACATAATAACCTTAATAACGCAAAACAACAAATAAACATATTTGAAAAAAGTGGAGTTTATAAATTAACTTGCAATGATTGCGAAGCCACATATATAGGTGAAACAGGCAGAAATTTTAAGACAAGAATTAAAGAACACACAAATAACAATAATTACAAATCAAATTTCGGAAATCATTTTACAGATACAGGACACTCCTTTAACATGGAAACAAACACAAAAATACTACACATACAGGAAAAAGGCCACAAATTAACCCTGTTAGAAGCCTACGAAATTAATAAACAAATAAAAAACAAAAAAGAACAATGCCTTAATGAACAAGTAAATTTATTATATACACCAATCTACAAACATCTAGTCAAGTAACCAAAAACAACAACAACAACCTAACCTCATTTTATATTTATATTTTCAATCAGTTCTAATTTTATAGAAAAATAATATTCCTTCAGTTTTAATGTAACAATTGTTTAACTCATGTTTAGTCTCATTGATTATTTATTGTATCGACAACCTAGTGATAGTTTATTTATGTAATAATAGTATATTTTAATATTTTGACGTGTAAGTTACTTTAAAGTATGCTTAACCTATATATATATGTATCTAATATCTATTTATGTACCTCTTGTAGAAACCCTGAAGATGCCGTAAGGCGAGACCGGTCGGTTTTTAAAATAAAATATTACAGCAGAGAAGTGCAATTTTAATCCAAACAGATTTATTTACAAAACTAAAGTACCACTGCTTAAATGGATTACATAATTAAACAAAGTTCCTATAATACCAATAGGTATTTAGCACTTGGTTTATAATCGTTTACTGTTTTTAAATTAACAACAAAAGTTATCGCTCCTAAATCTATTGATATTTATTTGTTAGAATGTTATTGCATTAAATACTAATTTGATTTATTTAATAACGTTACTATAATATGTATACTATGTATACATTTAACGCAATAAATTCTTTGACATTTAGACAAAATATTTCACCATTTTGGTTTAATAGTAATTAATTGAGCAAATAACAATTTAGATTACTTCAATTTTAAAGCATTCAATGACAGCGCTGTTCTTGGTACTATGTTAGATTTTTTATGTGCACTTTCTAAATCTTAATAAAAAAGCTTCAAACTGCATGGTTGCGCTATACTCATAAACCAGATAAGTAAAGCTACAACTTTTGTTTGGTTACTGTACACCGAAAAAAATAATGTAGTTGAGTTAACATTTGCCTAAATGTCATTTTTAAAAATGTTGTTTCAACAAAAAACCTATTGGATTAATCTATATTTTGGTGTTAAAGCAAAAGTCAGAGTTTGTCAAAGTTTATTTGTTCATTTGACAGTTTAAATATTAATTTAACATAAACTAATATTTTGAATTAAAATGTTTATCGTACTTTGATTTAATAGCTGGAAATTGTTGAATCAACTACTGAAATTTTTAGGATTACCTAAAAAAACTATTAAATTAACGTTTAGTTGCTCTTTAATCCAAAACTTTAAATTTGTTCATTTAACAAATTTAAAATGTTACTTTAAAATTTAAAATGTAAAATTTGCATTCATAAAATTGCCGAGAATGGCGCTTCGAACACTCACGCCACGTCATTAGACAATGACGTTTTCTTACATCTCGCCTTAGTTAGCTTACGATTAGGTGTATATAAGATGAGATATCTGTTTGTTTAAGGTGTGTTCCACAGTAGAACTTTCACTACACCATATTGCCCGACACTGTTAAGACCCTCAATACAGGGCGAAACAGTCTGTCGGTATTTGAAGTAGGTGGAACACATGATACAAAGATGTATCATGGGTGGAACACGCTCAAAACAAAAACTCTGGGCGAGGTGAAGGTTCAACGCTTTCTATTTATATATAATAATATATTTCCATAATTTTGTTTTGGATACCAACCTTTAAAGAATTTTACATTTTCAGAATGTTAATTTAACATTTTATTGGTGTTAAGTGAATATTCTAAAAAGGTTACCTGGACATTTCAAGAAATTTACCTTAACACCCTAAGAATGTTAAATTAACCAAATTAGCAGATTAGAACAAATATTCTTATTTTGTTCATTTGACTGTTATTTGTTGTTCAATTAAACAATACAATTTGACATTTTTAGATGGTTAAGTAAACGTGCAAAAACAATTGCTTGTATTTAAAGTGCATAAAGAGTTGAATTAATATTTTTTTTGTTGTTTCAACAGATTATTTTTTTCAGTGTAGGAATCAAGACGAACAAAACCCGTAACATGTATTTGGCGCTGTTGGTACTGAAATAAAATCAGTTATCGCGGATCTGGGACTGATGGTATATAATAATAATAGAGTTTATTGCCCAACAGTTTACACCATAGTAGGACATTCATATTATATAACAAAGAGGTTTACAAAAAAAAATATTAAAAAAAAAATGTGAACAAACTAAACTTTCAATCAGATTTATACATCGTTAGAATTTACAATGGCCCTGTGAATAGTTTTTAGTGAACAATAGTTAATATCACAATTAGTTGATATTTTATTAAAGTTATTAAACATAACATGTAAAGGTGATTTACTAAGTACATTGGTACGAGCAATCGGACACTTGAAGGTATGGTTCTGGCGACTACTGGTTCTGGGAATCAAAAAATCAATTTGACCTAACTGGCCAGAACAATCTATTTTATAATTTACAAGATTATACAAAAAAGACACTGACAAGATCTTCCTTCTGTTGGATAAAGATACAAAATTAAACGAATTTGCAACAAAGCGTGTTCGTATCCTTGCGGGGGATAGAATCCTTGAAATTTAAAAAATAAAAACTTTAAAAAGCGTCTCTGTACAGACTCTATATGATTTATGTGGCAAGCATAAATAGGTGACCAGACCACACTCGCGTATTCCAATTTACTTCGCACTAGAGTAAAATATAGTAAATGCAATGTTTGAGTTGAGTTAAATCCCCTACTGTTTCTAATAATAAAGCCAAGTGTTCTGAAAGCTGATTTGGTAATATCATTGATATGAGAAGCAAACTCAAGTTGGAGATCGAATACCACGCCAAGGTCTTTAAATGAACTGACTCTTTCTAAAGCAAAATCATTAATTTTATAGCTAAAGTGTATGGGTTTCTTCTTGGTTGTGTAGCACATAACTTTGCATTTTGAAATATTCAAGTTTAATCTGTTATCTATGCACCATTCATTAAGTCTATTTAGGTCATCCTGTAGGGCTACGCAATCACCCACACATTTTATCTTCTGATACATTTTTAGATCATCTGCATACAACAGCTTGAAACAATTGATTTTATTAGGAAGGTCATTTATAAACAAAAGAAACAGTAGGGGACCCAAATATTGGAACCCTGCGGCACTCCCGAAGTGGATACAAAAGAATCTAAAATCCATTGAATGCGACAATCTGCCGTCTATGTGATAAGTAAGATGTAAAAAGGTGGATAATAGTGTTATCAAATCCAAAATTACAAAGCTCACTTATGAGTATTGAATGATCAATTTGATCGAATGCTTTCTGGAAATCGGTATAAACAACGTCCAACTGCCCGCGATTATCAATGGTTTTACTGGCAAGTTGTGTGAAACTGACGAGATTGGACGAAGTTGATCTTTTTTCCATAAAGCCGTGTTGACTTGGTGAGAGCAGATGCTTAACTTGAGTGTATACTTTTGAGTAAATAATTGATTCAAAAATCTTTGCAAAATTATTAATAATTGATATGGGCCGATAATTTTCAACTTGGGAATTGCTACCTTTTTTTAAAACAGGGGTTATTTTTGAGATTTTCCATGAGCTTGGAAAGACTCCCGATTCTAAAATTTTATCAAAAATAATTAATAATGGGGTCACAAGGCGCCACAACAATCCTTTAAAAGAAAACTGGGAATATTGTCATTACCTGCAGTCATTTTGTCTTTTAGCTTTTTAATGGCATTTCTGATATCAATCTCCTTTATGCTGGAAATATTTATTGTTTGGTAGGAATTGGGATCTACAATATCATAGTTATTATTAGAAAATGCACCAGAATATATATAAACACTACTAAAATAGGTTGCAAAAGCATTAACAATATCTTTGGGATGACTATACTCCAAGTTGTTAAAAGTGACCTTATCTGGGATACGTGAAGAACCCTTTTTAGAATTTATAAAAGACCAAATAGATGTCGGGTTATTATTAATATTTTGTTCTATAGTTAACATATAACTTCTGTATGCATCTGATATTTGAGTTTTTACATTGGTCCTTGATTCCTTAAATAGGGTTAGATATATAGATTTAGATGTTTTTCTATATTTTTTGTGATAATGTTTTTTTTTGTTTAGGTTTTGTATAATTTGTCTATTAAACCAAGGGGGATAAACATGATTACTATTGATATATTTCTTTAATGGAATAGAACTATCAAATATTTCAAATAGCTTGATATACAACATATCACACATTTCGTCAACAGTATTGCATAGTTTTAAATTCGACCAATCAATTTTTAATATTAAATCATAAAAGAGTGGAAAATTAGCCTTTTTAAAATTATAAGAGACATTTTGATTATTGTGATTTAAATTTAATTTAGGGCATGAAAAATTTACAGTTAAGTATAAAGGAGGGTGATAAGGATCCACATTTACTAAGATCAGGTTTACATTCAATATTTGATAGGATAAGATCTAGAAGCCTATTTGATTGATTTTTAATATTATTATACTGCAGAAGGCCTAATAGCTCAGTAAAATTATTTAATGCTTGGAACTTACTATCCCTATAATCATGAGATATATAAAAATTAGGCACATTAAAATCCCCTACAATGACAGTATTTTCATGTAAACATTCGAAACTGGATAATAAGTCAAAAAAATTTTCAAAATCTGTCAGTTTTATTTTTGGTGGAATATATATCACGGTGGATTTTTAGGGTCAATTTTCGGATCATCAGGCAACCACGGTTTTTTTTCATAAATCGATTATATGCCTGTTATAGACAAAAAATACCAAAAATAAAAAAAATCTCTCGGTTTTTTTGTTTTTTATTAAGAAAAATATAATATAAATGGGTCTAATTTTACTTTTTTGGTTATTTTGCAAAAAGTATCAATTTTATCAAAATTCTGTTTTAACAAAGATATAGAATAATATATTTTCTACAAAAAAGGTTATTACCATATTTGCTTTCCTGTAATTTTTAAACGTAGTTTTTGTAAACAAATGTTTTGCTTAATTTTTTTTATTTTATTTGGGAAAAAAATTTGATTTTTCGGCCTTTCTGTAGATAAGTTTTTAAAAATTGATATCTTTTTCGATTGTAATACTTTATGACTCAGAAAAAATCGATAAAAAAATTATAGAATTTAAAAAAAATCAGTAAAAAGAAATAAAAAATCTACTTTTTAAACAATTTCATGCGATATTTAATTTTTAATCATAGTTACCCAAGCAAAATGTAAACGTCAAATAAAAACAAAATTAAAATGTCAGTTTGGTAGTGCTTTTAAACATGAAGTTTTCTAAATTAAATTATTTAGATTCCGACTTAAAAAGTCATAAAGATAATAGAAAGTTGTTGTGTTTAGTTTGTTTTGGAAAAAAGAAAAAATTATTAGAAATACCGAAAACTGTGAAGAAGATAATTAAAGACAGTTTAATAAAAACTATGATGAACAAAATAACTCTTACCCGTGCTCAATATATGTCCATTATTTGTAAGAAACATTTACAAACAAAGTAAGGATGAAGAAAATAAAGAATTAAATATTAAGGTTTTTAATTATGAGAAGAACATAAAGAACAAATAAATTACCATGTAAATACTATTTGTATATTTGTGCTACGAAGCAGAGAGTCGAGCATGTAAAACAAAAACAAAATTTGAAGCAGTATAAATTAGGACAAATGCAAATTGTTATTTAGTTTTTTTCGATTATCTCAAAACTTTATTTTTGGCACTTAGGCCCTTTCCAATTTCCACTCTACAATAAAAAAAATATAAAAATTACTTTATAGTGTAGAAACTTTATCCACTTTTATGTGTCAACGTAATTCCAATTACAAGAACGGTTCTTGAAGAACCAGCAAATGCGATTTTTAAAAAATGTATAACTTTGTACGGATATTACTCCTGAAGTATATATATTACAAAGAAAATGCTTATAACCTTTTTTGTAGAAAATTTAATATTCTATATCTCTGTTAAAACAGAATTTTGATAAAATTGATACTTTTTGCAAAATAACCAAAAAAAAATTAGACCCATTTATATTATATTTTTCTTAATAAAAAACAAAAAAACCGAGAGATTTTTTTTATTTTTGGTATTTTTTGTCTATAACAGGCATATAATCGATTTATGAAAAAAAAAACGTGGTTGCCTGATAATCCGAAAATTGACCCTAAAAATCCACCGTGATATGACAATAAAAGTACATGATAAACTTGGGGTTATGTCAACCAGCCAACCAGCCCACAATATCAACACAATTTACAGATTCTAATAATAAATTAAAATTAATACTTTTTACAGAATAATCATTTCTAACTGCAACTAAAACACCACCTCCTCTTGAACAATTGAGCAAATCAAAGTTTCTATCACAGCGCAACACTAAATAAGAATTTGGAAAAAACTCAGCACTATCAACATCACTACTTAACCAAGTTTCAGTTAAGCTGATAACTCCAAACTCACAATCACAGACGGCACTAGAGAATATGTAATTTTTAGTGTTTAATCCTCGAACATTTTGGTAGTAGACATCAATTGTGGTTGTACTTGCGGATTCTTGTAAAATGTTGGGCTTTACTCGTTTAAATTATTTTGAGATGAAACAATGGTAGGAACATTATTGATATGCTTAATGTTTACACTTTCGCCATTTTTAATTCTTTCATCCAATCTGTTTTTGATCATTTTATAGTAGCTATTTTGCCTTGGCGTTTTGTCTTTGGCAATTGACACATCGTGGGTTGAGTATTATAATGTTCTAACAGCACTTTTGGCGCGAAATCGGCTTTTTTGATAGAAAAATAGTACATAAAATTTCTGTTCTATGTATATAAAAATGCCTGTTTAATTTAATACACAAACTAAAAAAAAAGCATTATTAAATTGTTCTATCGCACTTATTTTAAAACGGTTTAAAATTATAATATCCTAACAGACCAACCAATGAGAGAAGAGAATTTTGATCTGTTAGAACAATATAATTTTTGCTGTTTCAGTTTTGTATGCAAGTAATAATCACGTGGTTGTGCGGTGCAATTAAAAAAAAAGAATACGTAGGTATGTTCTTATTTAAGGAATACTTCTTAGAACCCTAAAGTTTTGGAATTCTTTAGAACTAAAAACTTTTAGTTTTAAAGAATTTTGTATGCTGTTAGAACAAAATCTGATGTTTTTTGTAAAATTTTCGTTTTCAATAAAAAAAAATGTTCTATCAAAAATTGTTTATTTTGTAAAACCCAGTATTGGAAGAAATAAGTTCAAATAGGGACAATACATTTTTTAATTCTTAAGGATATGAGTCCAAAACCAGTATTTAAAATTATAAAAATCTTTACAAACGGTATAAGAATGAGCCTGGAATATTTAATCGCCTTTTCCCAACCATTTCATTTTGGATTTATAGAACAATATAATACTCAACCCACGACATGTTTAAAATCACTAATACTTTTTAGTTTGTATGCATTTTTTAAGATATATATATATATATATATATATATATATACAGGGTGTCCCAGAACTCGCGCCACAGAGAAAAAAAGAACGTACCGAAAGTAATTTAAAACACATATTTAAAAATTCAAATTGTCCAACGCAAAGGATAAGGGTGATAAGAATAAAAAACGATAGCCAATCCCAATAGATCACCACAGGGAATTCTTTAAATTCCTAGGATACTTAGGTTGCATTGTTGATAATAAAAAATATGTAAAATATTTGGTCCACTGGAATACAATTCATTGTAAAACTGCTGTCAATCTTTACTCCTGTCATTAATATTATATTAGGTTATAAATTAAGTTATTATTGACAATGCTGTCAATCTTTACTTTTGTCATTAATATTGTATTAGGTAATAAATTAAGTTATTATAAATAATGATTTCCTTGATGATTATACCGAAATGATAACTATTTATGGGGAGCGTGGGCGCAAAAAAAGCTAAATAAAGTACAACTGGTTTGATTTTTTACTTTAAAACATTGGCGTTCTGAAGTATCAGTCATAGATTAATAACTTCATTTTTTGAAAGCTTTTGATAACTAAGTAAAGCAAGTCGATGTTGTCTATACGGATTTTTCTAAAGCTTTCGATAAAGTGAGCCATTGCCTTCTTTTGCAAAAGTTAAGTAACTTTGGATTTAGTCACCCTTTAACTCAATTACTACGATCTTACCTTTTTGAAAGAAAATTATATGTCTCATACAATGGTTTTCAATCTAACTATTTTTTGGCTACGTCAGGAGTTCCTCAGGGATCCAATTTGGGGCCCCTTTTGTTTAATCTTTTTATAAACGATCTATCCATATCACTTTCATGCAATCATTTACTTTTCGCTGATGATCTAAAGCTGTTCAATGAAATTTCAAGCGTACATGATAATATTCACCTTCAAGACCAATTAAACATAGTTTCTTTATGGTGTAGCACCAATCACCTTGCATTAAACATAAAAAAATGCAAAATATGTTCATTTACTCGTAATACCGCGCCGATAGTCTTTGATTACCATATTAATAACACTCCTCTTTCACGCGTTGATGTGATCAAGGACCTAGGTGTATTTTTTGATTGTAAATTCTCTTTTAACGAGCATATTAAACATATTTCTCAGTCTTCCATTAAACTTTTGGGCTTTATTAACAGAAACACCACATCTTTTACAAATATGACAGCTCTAAATGCGTTATATTATCAATTGATAAGGTCTAGGCTTGAATACTGCTCGATTATTTGGTTCCCTTACTATCAGATTCAAATCAAAACCCTTGAAGACATTCAGAGGCGTTATTTAAAGCTTCTTGCATATCGTACTGATAGAGTCTACCCGCCTCGTGGTATTGATCAAAAATTATTACTGGCACGTTTCCACTTTAATTCGCTACATGTTAGACGGATCATTTTTAGCATTAAGCTTTTGTACAAGTTGTTACATGGCAAAATTGACTCTCCCAATATCCTGGCTCTATTAAACTTTTTAGTACCCAGACTAGAATCTCGATCTAACAACGTGTTTTATTGTCATAATGCTAGAACCAACGTACTAATTAAGTCTCCCATTTATATAATGTGTAACAACTTTAATTTAATTTCCAATAATTGTGATTTATTTTGTGATAGCATTAGCAAGATTATCGCCATAGCTTCTTTATTTTTTTGTTAGTAGTTATTAAGTAGTTTTTTTTATTTTTTATTTTTTTTTTGTTCTCTCATATTTTATTATATTTTTTTATTAGGCATTTTTATTAAGTGTTACTCATTTAATTTGTCCTGTAATTGGAATTTTATTCTGTTGGGCAATAAATTATTATTATTATTATTATTATTATTATTAATACAGTTGGCCAAAAGATTTTTAAATGTTTTTAAGACAACAATGTTCTATCGTCTCCTAGCAATTTTTAAAGCTCCTACGTTTAACCTAGGCGAGATGTCTCGGTATTGGCTGCCGCTTTTTTGCTCTCATTCGATTACACTATTACCTAGACATTTTTTATTTTTAAATTTGGCATCTCCATTGCTATCGGCACGCCCCCTTTTTCTCTGTGGCGCGAGTTCTGGGACACCCTGTATATATATATATATATATACATATATTATACGTATATATACAGTGCGGACGTTAAAAGTCCCCCCCCTGTTATCTTTTGAACGAAAAAAGGGATCGACATCGGACAAAAACCATTGTCAAGTACATTAAGAATACTACTTTTTGACGTCAAATTGATAGGTGCCCATTTAAGGAGCGCCAAGAGGCAGTATCAACTTAAAAATTTCAAAAAGAAAGGGGGGGCTTGTGATCCCTCATTTGAAAGGTATTTCGATTCTCTATTCAATGCTATTTAAATTTTTAAAATCCGTTTAACGGTTGCTGAGATTTTAAACGTTTAAATAAAATTAAGTCTCAAATCAAATTTTATTATTAAGTACAAGGTTTTCATTCATTAAGTACAATAAATCATCAAATTAGATGTTCGAAATGCTCCCCTTGGACATTTTGACACAATAATAGTCTGTTTCTAATTTCAGTTCTCACATTTGTAAACGTTTCTTGGGTAATATTCGCACATTCATGTTTAATACGTTGTTTTAGGTCATCAATTGGTTCTGGTTCGGTGATGTAGACCTTTGATTTTAAATAACTCCACAAAAAAAATCAAGTGGCGTTAAATCAGGAGACCGAGCCGGCCATTCGGTGAGACCACGCCTACAAATCCACCTATTTGGATAAGTCTCATCAAGCCACAGTCTAACATCCTTAAAGTAATGTGTGGGCTCTCCATATTGTTGTAATATTACTTTCATGTCAAATTCGTCAGGATTAGCTTGAACTATATCTTGAATCATTGGATGAATTTGTGTTTGAAGCATGTTTAAGTACAAGATGCCAAAAAGAGTCCTACAATATGGTTTCCCAGTTGTCCCGCCCATACATTGACTTTTTGAGGATACTGGGTATGACCTTCACGAAAAGCATGTGGGTTAACATCTGACCAGTAACGTACATTTTGCCGATTTACATTGCCATTTAGGAAAAAAGTACTTTCATCACTAAAACAAATTGATAACTTCACAAAACTGTACTCTGCGATCCGGGTCATCTTCAGTAAGTTGATGTAATATTTTTAATTTATAAGGATGAAATTTGTTTTTTTTTATATTTTTTAACAGTTGATATTGCTACATCACAATCCCCTGCAAGTGCCGCCGTCGATTGTTGTGGATTATTGACGACGGAACCGACTATTTCTATTTGTTTGTCTTCTGAGATTGATTTTCTACCCGATCCTTTCTGCCTACTCAAACTTCCACTTATTTGAAATTTAGTCACTAACTCCCGTAGATATTTTCTGCAAATAGGGTTGTCTGGGTACCTTTCATTAAATACCCTCTCTGCTTGGTGCAAATTACGTCTAACTTCAGCATAAATAAAAATTGCTTCTGTTTTTTTCTTCCAACGGGCGAGCGCGAACCATTTTCCAATGAAATAGTAGTAAAGTAAAATTGCAGGCACAACTGATAAATAGTGTTACACTAAAGAGTAGAATTATTTTATAAACCGCCTTATAACTACAATGGTACGTTTTTTTTTTACAAAACAAAAACAAAAACAAAAAAGTGTAAAAAAAATGTTGATACAGATTTACGATAATTCGCACCGCCAGGGCCGGATTTACCGAACAGGCAACGTATGTAGCTGCCTAGGGCGGCAAGAAAATGTATTAGTTTGAAAAACTGAAATGCTCAATTATAATACTATAGTACTTAGCAACTGTTAAACAGATTTTAAAAATTTAAATAGCATCGAATAGAGAATCGAAATACCTTTCCAATGAGGTATCACAAGCCCCCTCTTTCCCTTTGAATTTTTGATACTGCCCTCTTGGCGCTCCTTAAATGGGCACCTATCAATTTGACGTCAAAAAGTAGTATTCTTAATGTCCTTGACAATGGTTTTTGTCCGATGTCGATACCTTTTTTCGTTAAAAAGATAACAGGGGGGACTTTTAACGTCCGCACTGTATATATGTATGTATATTTATTAAATTATATAATTATACAGAAACCTACACTTTCGGATCTAGGACTGATGGTGTATATATATTAAATAAATTCTAATATGTACCTTATTATAACTTTATTAACATTTACGTGTATACTTTGTTATAAGCACCAATTATTGCATTAACACAAGTATTTTAAAACCAATTAAAACATTTTATACAGGAAGGGATTGTTTGGATTAAACAAACACAAACCTATGCGTGCTCACTTAGTTATTCACGACTTCTTTAATTAAGTCAGCGCGGTAATTTATGGTTGACTTATAAGAATATATTTTAGTAAAATATCATCACGTAAAATAATGAAAAGTATTAGCATATTTCTGCATAAAGTCTTTTTCACTTTATTGGGTAAATGCGCTGTATTTGTGTTTACTCTCTACGAATTCTTATACCAAAGCCTCTTTTGTTCATTTGAATGGGTACGCCATAGTATTACCCCAAAAGGCAATCCGCTTATTTAAATCTATGCCATAGGCAATACTGGTTTGTAAACAACTTAAAAAACATTGAATCATTCCAAACGCATTTCAAACTTTAGAGTTTAATTGTTGTTTTTATAATTGCTTTGTTTTCGTTGTTCTTGCAGTTTTAAAAATCTTATTATTTTTATAAATATTTTTTTATTATACCTTTGAGAAATTACAATGTTTGCTTGTATAAATACGCGTCTTATATCGCTACAAAGAATAATGTTTTTCTTAAATATTTTTTGTTTAATAATGAAAAAGATCAAAATGTAACATAAGCCTAGTCATTCAAACATATAATATAAAAAATAACATGCATAATAATTGTATAAATAATTATTAAACAGAAATTGTAAATGTATTGATAATCTATTGATAAAATAGAATGTATAGTAAAAATTAAATTAAACGATAATTTATTTAAAAAAATTCTTTGTCTTGTGTCAATTAAGTTTAACACAGTAAACGAATACTTACATTGGTTTATAAGGAAATTTTTTGGCCAAGTTTAAATTCTGTGAGAAAATTAATTATTTTCATTGAATTCGGTATTTAATTTATAGATTTAAAACATGTAAGCAATACACTTCTATAATACAGGTTTAATGTATGAATTGGAATTCACATCAAAGATGTGCCCCTAGTGTCCATTTCCTCGAATACGTCACTGTTTATTATAAACAGTCCTGTTTTGTTTATGTTTTAGAGCAGCAAAATGAATGTCTTGGAGTTTTAGGAAATAGTATTATGTTCTTTTTATAACAGTTTTATTTCTCGTAAGTTACATAAACCAAAATCGTGTATATGTTTTTTATATGTATAATAATAATAATAATAAATAATGGTTCCCTAGGAACAGGGTTCCATAGAGATTACATATATTTATTTAATAAGCATATATACTACTTCAGTAACTCAATCTCGAACATACTCCCCCGCAATTGCGAAGTCAATTAATACAAAAGATAAACAAGAACGCTCAGCAATAACAGGGCTAGTATTTAGAATAAGATTAATCAGTACAAGTAAAATTTTATTTAATATTATTAATAGGTAACTTAACTAATTTAACAATTGGACGCTGAAACTCTGAATTTGCAGTTTTAATAGTAACAGCGCGAACCAACCCATCATCACCAGGATGAGTACTGATAATACGACCCAATTCCCACTTATTTGGAGGCAGATGTTCATTTCTTACTAAAACAAGATCGCCTTTCATTAAATTAGGTTGAGTACTAAACCACTTTGAACGCGTTTGCAATTCGAAAAGGTATTCTCTTTGCCATTTACGCCAAAAGTTTTCCACAACCTTATGATAAAATTGCCAGCGAGTAAGTCTGTTATCAGTTAAATCTAATACAGAAGGAGTGGGAATCGACTTAAGAGCACATCCTACCAAAAAGTGTCCTGGTGTAAGAGCATCATAACTTTCTTTGTCATCATATAAAGGAGCTATAGGCCGAGAATTTAAAAGACCTTGAATTTCACTTAATAAAGTCCGAAATTCGTCTGCACTAGGTGTAACATTTGCAAGTTGAGGTTTAAGATATTTTTTTACACTTTTTACTCCAGCTTCCCATAAACCTCCGAAGTGAGGAGCAGAAGGAGGCAGAAAGTGCCAAGTTATTCGATCTTGAGCAAAACTATTATGGAGTTCAGGGTCAGATTGTAACTGAGTTAAATATGATCTTAACTCTCGATCTGCTCCCTTGAAAGTAGTGGCATTATCGCTATAAAGATCACTTGGCATTCCAAATTGATTAGAAAATCTTCTAAATACATTTATAAAAGCTTTAGTAGAACAATCGTTTACATAATCTATATAAACTGCTTTAACTGAAAAACAAACAAACACAACAACCTATACTTTATGGGATTTAGTACCACGACCAATACCATTAAGTATGGAAAATGGACCAGCATAGTCAACTCCAGTATGTGAGAAAATACGGGAAGGCTCCACCCTAGATTGTGGCAGATCCCCCATTAATTGACACATGGTTTTTGCATTATACTTTACACAGGTGGTACAATTCTTAATTATAGTTTTAGTAATAGAACGTGCATTAATAATCCAAAACTTACATCGAACCATGTATAAAGTAAGTTTAACACCAGAATGAATTAGATTCTTATGAAATTGTCTTATAATAATGCAAGAAAGTTCCCCAGGTGGAAGAATAGCTGGCATTATTGGATGCGACTTTCCTAACCTACCACCAAGTCTTAAAATACCCTTTTTATCCAAAAATGGTGTAAGTGGAAACAACTTGGATGATGGAGCTACAGTTTTTGAAGAATTCAAAGGCTTTATTTCCTCAGGAAAAGACTTTTTCTGCACATATTTAACAATTAAATCCGAAGAATTCTCTAAATCCTGAGCTGTTAGAAAATTAGAACTATAAGACTTTTTTCTCATAACGGAAACAGCCCTTAATATTATGGAAACTACTCTAAGAATCCTTGCCCACGAAGAAATTTTGGAAATCAATACTGAAATAAAATGATCTTCAGCTTGGCAGGAAATGAGACTTGTAACGTAAAATGTTCAAAATTCTCTTGAATAGGCCATAAATCTGGTTTTTTAGACAACCAACTAGGACCATTCCACCAAAGCAGAGATGTAACTAACTTTTGTGTATCAACACCACGAGAAGCGAGGTCTGCAGGATTTTGAGAAGTAGGAACATGTTTCCAGATGGCTTTTGGTAAAGAATCCTGTATCTGAGAAACTCTATTTGCAACAAAAACTTTCCAAGTATAAGAAGGATGTTGTAGCCAACTCAAAACAATAGAAGAATCAGTTCAACAAAATATAGGAACAGAATCGATTTTTAAAGCTGATATAATATAACAAAGTAAATCAGAAAGAAGAGTTGCAGCGCAAAGCTCTAACCGAGGAACACTAACAGTTTTAAGAGGAGCAACTCGAGTTTTTGAGATAAGTAAAGAATTTATTATCTTAGAATTATGTTCTACTCTTAAATAGACAACTGCTCCATAGGCAGCCATTGAAGCATCGCAAAACCCGTGTAGTTGACATGAGCTTTGTTTTGAATTAAATGTCCATCTTGGTATAGTAATATCAGATGTGGAAATAAGACTATTATGGAGAATTAGCCATTGTTTTTGTATATGAGGGGGAAGAGGATCATCCCAACCAATCTTAAGAATCCAAAGTCTTTGTAATAAGATTTTAGCTTTAATGGTAATAGGTGAAATCCATCCCAAAGGATCATATAGTTTAGATACGGTAGACAACAATTGACGCTTTGTTGTGCAATCAGCTTCAAGTTTAACATGATATTGAAAACTATCCTTTGAGGGATTCCACTGTATTCCCAAAACACGAAGAATAGTACTATCAATAAATGGAATGTCAATAGCCAACTTATATTCTTCAGAGCCGAGATCTTGTATCAACTCTGGAACATTTGACGCCCACTTTCTAAATGGCAGGTGAGCTGACTCAGTAATCTTAATAACTTCATCTCTTAATTTACGAGTCTCAATTATATCATCCCCTCCGAAGAAAACGTCATCAACATAGACGTTATCTTCTAAACATTTAGATGCATTTGGAAATCTAATTCTTTCATCTTGACAAAGCTGTTTAATAACACGATTAGCTTGAAAAGGAGAAGAACGAAGACCATAAGTGATAGAATTAAGTTCATAGATCTGAAGAGGTTCAAATTGAAAAAAACGCCATAAAATACATTGAAAATGTCTATCTTCAGGAGCAATACTGATTTGTCGAAACATTTTCTCCACATCGCTTGTAAGAACATAACGATGTTGTCTCCAGCGAGTTATAATAGCTACTATATCTTTTTGCAAAGCTACTCCAGTATGAAGACAATCATTTATTGAACAATTATTTGAAGTTTTAGCGGAGCCATTAAATACCACTCTTAACTTGGTAGTTAGACTATCCTGACGAATAACTGGATGATGAGGAAGAAAGTTTTGATCTTTAAAATGCGAATTTAATGGTCCAATAAGACTCATATGTGAAAGTGACAAATATTCTTTCATAAATGCAGAATATTGCTCAAATAAATCAGGAGTTCTATTTAATTTCTTTTCTATAGAACAGAAAGTACGAAAAGCTACTTCTTTTGAGTCACCTAGAATTGGCGCATCAGAAAGAAAAGGAAGCTTTAACTGATAAGCCCCATTAGGAAGTCTAATATAAGTATTTTGAAAGTGGTCTTCACATTCACGCTCAAATTTGGAAAGATTTGAACAAGACGGAACTTGTTCTATTTCCCAGAATTGCCTCAAAGTTAAGTCCAACGATTCTTCAACCGAAGCATGATGAACATTAATAGTATTAAATGAAAAACTATTTACAGTTAAAGGTCCTGTTAAAACCCACCCAAAAATTGATAATTGTGCATGTAAAGCACTAGAATTGGATCTTAAAAAACCATCGCGTAAAAACAACCCATAAACATCTGCGCCTAACAGCAAATCTATCCTTCCTTCTTTTTCAAAGTGCGGGTCAGCAAATTCAAGGTTTTGCCAATCGTATGGAAGATCTGACTTAAGAATCTCAGGCGGTCGATAAGTGGTAACACGAGGAAGAACATACGCATGAACGTTAATATGTTTAGAACTAGAATTAACCGAATTAATCATAAAATTAACAGAAGACAGCACATTTCCAGTTGTTGTGCCATTTACTCCAGTTATTGTAGCAGAAGTTCGGTTCTTTGGCAACATTAACACTTGTGTTAAATGTTCTGAAATAATGCTACATTCAGAACATTGATCAAGAATTGCTCTGGCCAAAGTTTTCCGCCCTGACGGAGCTTGAACCAGTACATAAGCAGTAGCCAAAACAATGGAAGAACTTCGTTTGTTTGAAGATAAATGTACATTAAGATTTTCTGGAAATTCTGAAATTTTACTAGTGTTAACTTGATTATCTAGAGAATCTTTATGTAGCAATGAATTATGCCGTTGATGACAAACAAAACAATTATGTTTAGATCTACATTTAGACAATTCATGTTTACCTAGACAATTTAAACACAGATTGTATTTTGACTTGGTGACAAATGTTAATCGTTTAGAAACCGAGAGTGCTTTAAACTCCTGACAATATAAAATAAAATGATTTCCTTGACAATAATCGCAAGATGAAGATTTATTAGAAAGTGTGATAGTTGGCTTTTGGTTTGAAATAATTTTGGAAGATTGTAAATTTTGATGGACATGGATTGGTTTTGTGTTTTTATAACCAGTTTTTATAATTGATTTTTTAGACACTTCCAAACACCGAATTCTGGTATCAATAAACTTTATTATTTCAACATATGTAGGTAACTCATTTTGTTCACTAACCTTTAATTCCCACTTTTCTCTAGAAATTTTATCAAGTTTTAGGTTGATTAAGCAGACCAATAAATCGTCCCAATGTTCAACTGGTCTTTTTAGGTTTTTTAAAGCATTGACAGCTGACAAAATAACATCACGAAACTTTTTTAAATTATTACAAAAATCATTGACAATTTCAGGAAATTCAATAATAGACAAAATTAACGAATGGACTAATTGAATCGTATTATCGTACCTATCCCTTAAAATTTCCCAAATTGGTTGAAAATCAACCGTATTTACTGCAGTTTGAGAGAGTATCAGAGCTTCATCGGTTAAACTATCATGTAAATAATGTAATCGCTCAACATCTGAAAGTTGATTATTGTCAATTACCAAAGAAGTAAATAAATTTCGAAAATTTAACCAAGAGTCTTGATTACCGTTAAATTTTGGAAGAATGATTTGAGGAAGCTTTATATTTTTCCTAACCCTGTCATTAACTGAGCCCTCCTGTTTATCAATTGAATCAATATTAGCTAGCAGTTCAAAGACTGAGTTAATAAGTAGAACATACGTCTCTAGAGCTGCATAATATTCTTCAGGATTGTAGAGTTCCAAATCTCCAGTTCCTTGACCTGGTTTGAGTGCGATGATAATCATATGCTCCTCTCTAATATTCTTTTTTAAGTTCTCCAATTCTCCTAGATTCCATTGTAACATTTCTTTATTTACATTTTCGCAGGCATTTAAACGTTGTTTCCAGCTGTGAAGTTCCAAAAAATAACTCTTAATTCTAATAAGATGCTCGGAATACTCCATTGTTTTGGTTTTCATATCCAAAATATATTATGTACGAGTATCAATTGTCACCACTGACAAAAGCAATTTAAAAAAATATTAAATTATTATTTATAACACTAGCACGATAAGAGAATCTTGATCCAAATCTACGGCGCAACCGTATTGTGTCAAGAACAAATTCCAAATTTCAGCAAAATTTTATCTGGCACGATAAATGCTCCAAATCTACGGCGCAACCGTATTGTGTCAGGAACAAATTCCAAATAAATTTCACTTTAAAGATTTTCCTAATATACTCCAAACCACAGGATTCGAAGGACCATGTTTAGGAGCAGCAAAATGAATGTCTTGGAGTTTTAGGAAATAGTATTATGTTCTTTTTATAACAGTTTTATTTCTCGTAAGTTACATAAACCAAAATCGTGTATATGTTTTTTATATGTATAATAATAATAATAATAAATAATGGTTCCCTAGGAACAGGGTTCCATAGAGATTACATATATTTATTTAATAAGCATATATACTACTTCAGTAACTCAATCTCGAACAGTTTAGCAAAAATACACAAATTATAAATATACAAGCAAGGTAAAGACAATATAGATAATTTAAAAAAATATTTTTTGCAGGAAGTTGTTTGTTTTAATCCCAACATCGATTACTAAGATTTCTCCCGTTTTTGTGCAATAAATACAGTATTAACGTTGTTGAGGACCACCAGAAAATTAGACCATAGGACAAAACTGACTGCATGTATGCAAAATAAGATGATTTTATGCTAAAACCTGATAAGTTGTTACTCATAAAATGTAGAATATAGCTTTCTTTATTTACTTTATTCCTCCAATCGGTAATAAGTTTCTTAGGGACTTTTTACAACTTTGTAAGTCAATAATGTTCTGTTATTAAAAGTTAGAAACGTGTAGCTACATGTATTCTATAAAAACAATATTCTAAATCGATTAAACCGATTCGAGCACGCCTTCACATTTCCTACTTAAAGCAGGTATAAGGTTCCTACGGACTTTCCATATATTTCAAGGGAGAGAGAGTGAAACCTTGAATTTGTATTAAAGTCAGTAAAGTTTGTGCTAAAAATTTCCATCAATTAGCTGGGCTACCTGCCAAGCCGCAGCAGTACCATCTACATTAAAACAATTTTATCATACTGATATCTAGTCAAATAAATCAGAAAATGTATATATTTATGCCCCATTTGCATATTATATGTCTTTATAAAGTACTTACAAAATCTTCAAGACAAATATTGAACACATCAGAATACTCACTTTATTAGTATTACTATTATTATTTTTTACCGTTTGGTTGGGACCCAACCTCGATTTTTTGTGCCTTCTCTTTGGTTATTTGTTATTGCCTTATTGGGTATTTATTCCACTTACAATTCGCTTTGAAGAACAAAATAAGTGCATCACTCTTTCTAAGATCTTCGTATGTAGGGGTTGCCTTTCCAAACAATAATACCTTTTTTGCAATAGTTTCTCGCACTTCAAAAGATTGTTTGTCTTTTTTACATAATCTGCAGAATCATTTGCGTTGACTAGGTGGTGACAAGTAGTAAATACAACTAATTGTTTTCTATTAAGGTTGTTGTTCCTACAATATTGCCAGTCCAATAGGCATTTGGCCTGTTTAATATTGTTTTAGTGGAAGGATTTTGTCCTTGCTCCCATTTCTTGATTTTTGCCTTGATATACTGCCTATTTATTATAACCGCAAAATGGTTCTGAACCTTTTGGCGGTTTCCTTGAACCTTTTTTTTATCGCCGAAACTTCCTGATGCCCTGGTCACCAGAGAAAGCAGATTTTGTTGCCTTTTTTTAGTTGCTTTAGGCATTCATGACGTTGTCATCTTTATTCCTTAGGACCTTATGCGCCGGGTTACCAATCACCGATCGGAGGGTTATTTACCTATCACAGTTCTAAAATTATGGTCCCAAGTATAGTTATGGTCAATATTTAGACATTTTCGCAGTTGAAAATTGGTTGTTTATTTATAAATACTAACAAATTTTGTATTTTGTTGTTAAAATTTTTATTAAAGATCACTATCTTAAAGTACTCCATTAGTTTTGCATCACATTATATTCATTTTTAATATTTTTGGGGATAATTTAGGAATAAACTTTTATATATAGATTGCTATTCGTTATTCGAGTTAGTGTGTAAATCATTTACATATAAAATAAATAAAGTTGCTCCCAATATTGATCCTTGGTGGGATAAAGAAATCTATCATTACGTCATCCGTTAAATTGTCACATTTATTTAAATAAATATGAATAATTGTTAAAAATCGAACTAAGTCAATACAAACTACGCAAAACTTTAAACGGTCATAACTTTTAAAGTCGAGCTAACTTTTTAAAATCCTTAGGTGGTTTTGATCTACAAAAATATCGACCCATCTAGACCGCGTCCAGTGTTATTTTCTTTTAATCCAATAAGTTACATAATCACTTCATTTATTTTAATTTGTATATTATCTATAGATACTTAATATACAGATGATTTCACTTTTAATTTTAATTTAAGTCTTTGTCACCCATTATCAAAATTTGCCTTACCTTCAACCCAATGCTCAAACCGAGAACAGCACATGTCTAATGTAGCTAATGTAAAGAAGTGGACTTAATACAGTTTTGCTCTGGGGTACAGATATTTAAGACCAATAAAATAATGCTTGCAAGGTAAAACCTATTTTGTGTACTACTAATTAAATACCTATTCTTTTACATATAACATTAATTTTTCTTAAAAAAGTTAAAATAATAGCGACATTTTATTAAAGATGGCATATCTCTATTTACTCAGGCCTTGGTAAAACTCAGCCTCTTGACTGATAAATTACCAAACCGTGCTTCCTTAAGATATAAAACTTGAAATTAGTAAATGTAGTAGCATTTGCTAATTTTATAATTTAAGATTAGTAATGGTATAAACTCCTACAAAATCAATATATGTATATACGAGGTGTGTTCAGAAAATATCGGGAATTCTCGTTTTTTGAAACAAATATTTATTTATTCGTCTACATTAATGTTATCGCCTTCAAAATAGTCCCTTTTGGATATTATGCACATGTGCCAGCTCTTCTTCCAATACTCGAAACACTTCTAAAACTCGATCTTTGGTATAGCCTTTAGTTCTTCAGCGATGCGCTTTTAATGTCATCTATGCTTGCAAAACGACGGCCCTTTAAGGTTCTCTTTATTTTTGGGAATAGGAAAAAGTCAGACAGAGGCATTTCTGGCGAATATGGAGGCTGGGGCATCATTACAGTATTGTTTTTGGCCAAAAATTTTGTTCAAAATTTAACAATTTTAGAACAAATTTTTCAGCCACCCGTTTCATACCCAAAACATTTGAAAAAATTTAATGGGATGAGCCAATCAATATACCAACATCATCAGCGACTTCTCTGATGGTTTATAACCATTTCTTCCACTTTTTCCATGTTTTTATCGGTTCTTAATGTGCTTGTGCGTTCGGGGCGTTCGTCATCTTCAACGTCTTCACGGCCATCTTGGAAACCCTTATACCACTTGTAAACTCTTGTTTTACTTATAGCAGACTCACATAGGCATTTCACAGAATTTAGTTAATTTTTAAAGCAAAACTGGATACAAATTCTTTGATCCATTTCTTTTAACGAACGAAAAATCGCCGAGCTCATAAAACACGTCTAACCTTAGCGGCTGCCACAAAATGGGGTAGCCAAAAAATTTCGTAAGGGTCGATTAAAAATTTTTTAGGGGTCGCTCAAGTTTTTTTTAAATTTTCAAAATTGTCAAAAATTGAATTTTTGTTTTAGTTTAATTTTTTTTTCTCTTCTCGGTATTATTTTTTTTGGTGAAAATAATAAAAATTCTGTAAATTTCAAATCAATATTTTGATTTCTAAAAGTCCCTAAAAGTTCATTGATATTTATATTCAGAGGTCGCTCGAAAACATTCAAAATACTCTACTTAAATCATTTTTAAATTAAAAAATAATATCGGAACTAGCTGATATTTTGACAGGGCTCTTAAAACATTACAAACCAACCAACATATTTTCACAAGAGACGAGAGAAAAAAAATATTCTTTTTTTTTGGGACACCCTAATACATAATTTGGAAATATTTCATGAATAAATTAAAATATTAAAGTTATGTAAGCTTTATAAATCTTTTGGTATAATTAAATTACGCTTTAGAGTTTAAAAAGTGGGTAAGTTACAAACGTCATTTCGTCAATCTTTCAAGAATTAATTTAAAAGCTTAAAAACCAAGCTTTACTTACTCCTTGTTAAATAAGTATTCTTAAAAATCTTACTTTGTCTGAGTGGTTGGATCATAATCTCAAACCAAATTAAGTTCTTAGATTTAATTTGAATTATAACAAAGTAACTTTACTAATTATTCTTTTAAGTATTAACTGTTTTATTAAATAATATTTTTAATTTCAGGTAATGCATACCAAATGAGGTGGATGTTTATTGAGGTTGTAAGTACCTATAAATTTAAGTTTAAAGGGTATATTAAAATAGTATTCCAAATTATTTGGTGTCACTGTTCATATTAGTACCAATAAAAATATATAGGTACCTACTTTTCGTATTTACTATTTGTTTTGAATTTATTTTTAACAGTTTTTATACTCTAGAAAACATTTTTAAGTAAAATCAAAAAGATCTTAATTTATAAACAATAAATGTTTACAAAATTCTTTCAAAAATATTCGGCCTACTAAAAACCAAAGCACGGTAACGACGTAAAAGGCCAGTGTTCACAATTTCTGCAATGTGCAATGTGCGTACTTAAACACTATTTGGCCAGCACATTATATTTTTTAATTTTCTTTCCAGTGCTTTTGTACTGAAATCAGTACTTTTTAAGGTATGTCAGTGCTATTTTCATAGTGTCAGTACGTTTTGCAAAATTTCCTTCCCAACCAAAAAAAGTTAAAACTTAAAAAAATGACAAAGAAAAGTATAAAAAAATTCCAAAATATACATATATTAAAGAAAAAACTACTCTTTATTTTGAATTCTTAAATCTTAAACTAAAAAATTCAAGGTATATATATATATAACATGAACTTAAAGTAAAATAATCTCTATTGGTGTATAAAGGCCTATGCACTGTTGTTTGCCATTTAATAAGAAAAATTGACAAAACCTGCCCTCTAAATTGCACAAAGTAAGTCTTTTTTTCACCACCAGCGACGCTGATTGTTGATGCGTACTGACGTCTGCTCTTTTGGTAGCGTTTAGGTACAAATTAGTCAATTGTTTCAGAATAAACGGTATACCAGCGCCTACTTTTCTTAGGAAGATTCTTGTTTACATGCAGTTCGGACTCCTTGTGTGGGTTCCATGGGCTAGATCATTAGGACTTCAAAAAAATAAAAAGCGATCACGGTGCAAATTGCCAATGTTAACAAATATATTGGTATGTTTTAAATTGCGTGACCGCCGGAGGGTCATGCTTTGAGTACGAGTATTAACATTAAATAGATACAAGAAATATAAACAAAATCCCAGTTTTTTTTAAGTGTCAATTATATATATAATGGTTTCGGAAATACGTAGCATTGTCAATTTTTGACAAAAACAAATCATTTTGAAAGATCGTGTAACAATTTATTCTAAACAATCATGGTCTTCACTGAAAAAAATTATCTCAGTTTTATTTTACTTTTGTAGTAGTAGTGACTAACTACAACAGACAATGTTATTAGGATTAATATTAAATGAGAGATACATACCACCACGAAATGGTATACTTTGTAAATTAAATTTACCACTACTATAAGTGGCACGGATTAAAACAAAATAGTTCAAAATTGTACAATTCTGCGTCATGGTTAATTGTACCATTACAACTGGTTCCTAATAAATAGCTTACCACTACAAATAGTAATTTTTTGACGTTTACCACTACTGTGGTTAATACTAAATAATGAAATTTGTTACTAATGAATAGGCAAAGGAAAATTCGGACATTAAGTCGTTGTCTGTTTACGGCTTTGCATATAGTGCGTAGTTTTGTGATATTATACTGTTTTTATTGTGTTGTGAGTAGGTATGGAACAGTTATTAAAGGACTGGGATATTGTGGAACTACTCCCCATTTTAACCGGTACGCATTTTACCTATAGGGATTATAATATTGATTTTTGGGGGTTAGCTAGGTACCTACCTATAACTCGTTTTCTCTCGATGTAATACCTACCTAATGCATATGTTACCGGTAAGGATTTTACTTCTCCCATTTACTAGGCAGTGCGCGCAACACTAATTTAAAAGAAAAAACTCCAAACAAAAATTAAATTAACAAACATTTGTTATTTATATAATATATATAAAAGTTAAATAAGACCTACAAAAATTATGAAATAACTAAATATAATAAAAAACATGGCGGATCCTTAAATTATCGTAAATATATCCTTAAATTAGTGTACGAATATTTTTAGAGAAATTTCGCAACAGTGTGTAGTGGTAAAAGGTTTTAATAAATGGTTATTATATAACAACATGTAGTGGTAAAATTTAATTACAGCAGTAATGGCAACGATCACTTTGCTGTAATGTCAATTCGTAATAATAACTCATTACCATTCTGTAATTTTTATTATTTATAATTTTACCATAACCATGGGTACCGCTGACCGCTTTTTTAGTGTTAAAAATTGTTTTTTGGCCGTAAGGTTTCTTTTCTCGAAGCGCGTGACAAATATAAACCATAGTGCCTGCATACAGAATTAAACCAATAATACAATTTCCTAAAAAATAGGAGGTTATGCATGTGTATATCGCTTATTTGTATAGATAAATAGTTAAATTAGAAAAAGTTGCATATTTTTATGCCGATCATGATCTAAAGAGAAATTTGACTTATAACTTTTATTTTTCGAGATTTCTTAAAAAACGAGAATTAGCAATTTATATTTGAAAAAACGGTTAAAGGTAGCCTTTTTCTAATTAGGGCATTATTATAACACTTTTTCAAAGGAAATTCAAAACTGCAAAACTTTTTTTTAAACTGCCAAAATTAGATAAGCGAGATACCCATGCTTAGCCTAGAAAAACGGACACCTTGTAAATATACATTTACAATTCCTAAAAATAAAAATAAACTAATTTGACGTTCTAGTTTAAATTTGTTGGGTATTTGTTAATTCATAAAATTTGCTTATTTGGTATGACAACGATTCGAAGTTTTAAATATATTTATTAAAACTATACAAGCTTTATTTTATTTACTTTAGTTTAAAATAAAAAGAATTTAAAAATAATATATGCACTTTAAAACAAAAACCCTTAAACAGATAAAATTTTTAGCATCGTATAAAATAATAAAATGCGTGTTTAATCAAGAATCAACTCAATTAAGTGGTGTTCGTCAACTTGAATTCGAACAGGCCGGGTTGGCTTGTCAAGAGTCTGATACAATGGAACATGACAACGGATGACGACACGATCATTTGAGAGCCACTGTTATACTATGTCCGACCACGTACTATATACTTTATAAAGCAAACTTCATTTACACAAACCATAGTTTGTCTATAATTAAACTTTCTTTGTAATTGCGCAATTACAATGTGGATTTGTGTAAATGCTAGTGAAATATTGCTCGACTCAACAATTTTTCAAGGCATATAATTCAAATAATGAATTTTTTGCAAAACCAATTATCATGATTTTAAGCTTTACTTAATTATTCATTACCAATACTTTTTTATAGATACGCAAAAATATTAATTTTGTCATTTTGGTATTTTGGTACAAAATATCCGTATTCTCAAAAATATACTTCAACCTTAATACTTAATAGGATCAGTTATAAATTTTTCCTAGATAGAAGAGAGGACAGTGGGATACGTAGAGTTACCAAATATCAAACAATGTGTTTATACTTAATAATAATATACCACAGTGAAAACTTATAGAACCTCGTCACTGTGTCATGTCCTTTGCTACTGCTGTCGTTTATCATGCTGCCTATATAAATATTAAATAATAAAATAAACTTATTTTAATGACAAAAATTACAAGATCTTTACACAGGTAAAACAAAAAAATATATAAATATAAAAGTACAAAGATACGTAGGTATACAAAATATAAAATAGATATAAATTACAATTGGGTTAAAAAAAAAACTAAAAGTGTTTAAACACTTAGTTAAAAAAAATCACCACAGTACACATAAACAACATATTCATCAGTACTATAAAAAGCTTTATTAATGAGGTAGTTTTTTATCCAAGATCTAAATAAATAAATCTACCTTCATTGCCCTAACACGTAAAGATAAGGAATTATAGAATTTATTAATGGTTCCATTTCGGGTTCTTTCCAATCTGCTAAAATTGATACTAAAATCATGTTTATAGCGAGTATCATGGTTATGTACATTTTCGCGAAAATTATATTTATGTATGTGTTTTTTGGTATAGATCAAACATTCATATATAAAAATGCTGGGGAAAGTAGGTGTTCCTATAGGGTTTTAAAACAGGATTTACAATCAGCCCTATAATTTAAACCTGCTACTATTCTCAAGGCACGCCTTTGTAGTCCAAAGCTTAAGTGTCACCAAGATAAAATTCCATATCGAATCACAGATTCAATTAAGGCAAAATAAGCAACTCGTAGATATTCAAGTGATAGATAATTGGAGAGATTACGTAGAAGAAATATATTTAAGTTTAGTTTGGTTTTAATAGAGTCTCCTTGATTATCCCAAAACAATTTGGAATCAAGGTGTACCCCGAGAAATTTTGTAAATGAGTAGTCGCAGTTTCTTAGAGAGAAAATAAGATTAACGGTTTTATTTGTGTTTAAACATAAACGATTGGAGGTGAACCATTCTAAAGCGTGATTGGTGTCTCGATTTCTAACAAGGGCCAACTCAAATGATCTGTCTCTGGTGGATATCATTAACAAAAATGAGAAACAACAGAGGCCCCAATATAGATCTTTGAGGGACTCCATATTGAAACCTTGCTGGTGCAGACTTTATATCATTGTATATTACAGTTTGAAATCTTTCTGATAAGTATGAATTTATTAGTTTTATCGCTGTTGGTGTAAAATTGTAAAAATATAGTTTCCCTAGAAGCAAGTCATGAGAAACACAATCAAAAGCCTTGCTTAAATCTAAAAATGTCCCAACTATGTATTCTTTATTTTCAAAAGCTTTAATCCCTTCCGAAAACCGAACTGTTTATTTGTAAACAATTCATTTATGGTAAAGTATTTTAGAATTTGTGTAAATAAAAGTTTTTCATAGATTTTTAAAAATATTGGTAGTAGCGATATAGGACGATAATTATCAACACTTGATTTATCACCTTTCTTAAAGACAGGCAAAATACAGGCATTTTTTAAAGGTGCAGGAAACACACTTTGTTTTATTGACTGATTGAAAAGTCTCGCCAGCGGGTAAACAATATATACTCTTATAGGTTTAATAATATCTGTACTTAATTTGTAGATATCTCTACTTCTACCCGGTTTTAATGCTTTTTTGATTAGTAAGGTTTATACTATAGGAATTCTGAATGAAGAAAAGGATTTCACGCATTTCCCGGATATAGCGGCCGATGGCTTGTTGTGTTCCACACTACACGGCTACCCGCCACTGATGTGGTCCAAAAGACCGAAAAAGTCTATCCGGCGATGCCTGCTTACGGACATATATAGCACTGCAGTGACGAGATTCTATAAGAATACTATTTTGTTTTTTTTTTGTCAAAAGCAAATCGTCTAAATACCTAAACAGTCATACATTTGACGATCATGTAATATATTTTTACTAGCCGATAAAAACCGGTGACAGATGAAATAACCTTGTTTTGCTTATTTCATATTAGAGTACTATTTTATATTTGGTCAGTTTCCTTTATTATTTATTCAAAATTAGTTACAATTTTTGTCTAATTAATATTATCACTACTCTTCCCTGGTAAACCAAACCCCCGGATGTACATTATTGAGTTATGGGACAAAAGATCATTTTCATTGTTATAAACAATAAAAATTATCTTTTGTTTTTTAATACTTAATATTGCGGATACGGGGGTTTGGCTTAGCACGGCAGTATTGTAAGTATAAAAAGCTTATAATTTCTAGCCAAAAGTAAAAAAGTAATAATTATTATAGACTGGCAAGCAAAAAATTTAGGTCACATTAAAAATATGATACCTATATCTTTTAAATTCTCAATTTTAAGATTTTATTTTCCAATTGTAAATTTTTGCAATGTATTTTGTAAGCTTACTTTAATATTGAATATTTATTCAAAACACCTCAATTTGGCTGGAAAAAAATTAAATTTACAGTTCATAAGTTAGACTTATTGTTATTTGGAACTAAAGCAACAAGTAAAACCTAACATTAATGACTAAAATTGATTATGAATAACGTGTATTCTCTCCTCTTGCGTTAATCACTGCTTATAGTCGACGAGGCATACTTTAAATTAAATTAAGAATCACATTTTGGTCGATGTTATTCCACTTCTTCAATAGCAACTCTCTCAACTCCTGGGCAGTTCTTGGAGCTAGTGTATGCCTTCAGATACGTCATCACAGACATGTTCTCAAACCGCTTAATTCTTACCTGATCCAGATATTCACTTATAACTCTGGCTGCATAAGGTCTAGCATTATCATGTATGAAAATACCATGCTAGCCCATAGTGATTATGAAATCTTCCAGAATTTCTGTATTGTACCTGTGAGCTGTCATGGACCTATTCTGTATGAGGACCAACTCTGTGCGTGCTT
Organism: Brassicogethes aeneus; assembly: GCA_921294245.1. Lineage (NCBI taxonomy): Eukaryota > Metazoa > Arthropoda > Insecta > Coleoptera > Nitidulidae > Brassicogethes > Brassicogethes aeneus. Next base: position 49,627,173 of record OV121132.1, on the reverse strand, counting down.
GAGAAATTATTCCCGCCCAAACCATAACAGACCCACCGCCAAATGGAAAATTCTCGACTATACAAACTGTTGCATATCTTTCTCCAGGTCTTCTTCATACACGCCGACGTCCATCTAAAGACAGTACATTGCTCCAGTCATCATCATTCCATGCCAAGTGATTTTGGACAAAAGTCAATCTTGCAATTCGATGTCGGCGGTGCAATGTTGGCCCTGTAGCCATCCTTCTACAAGACAATTCATTAGCACTAAGCCTTCTTCTAACGGTCCATTCGCTAACATTAACATTTCTAACCTCTTGAAGTTGACAGAAAAACAGCAGAAGCTGTTCTATTCCGCATGCTTGCGAACACCAAAAACCGATCTTCTCTCTGGTTGATAAATCTTTTTCGCCAGGATCCTGGTCTTCTGGTTATTAATACCAGTCTTCTGGTATCGTTGGTACACATTTTGTACAGCACATAGGCTCTTACCAACAATTCTTGCAGTTTCACGTTGTCCTCGACCATCTTGTATCAGTGCTACAATTCTTGCAACAACAATAGGATCTAAAGGCATTATGACCTATTAAATATACACTACAAACAATACACCGTACAAAGGTTAGGTTTTGGAGAGATAAATCAACACTAAACCGAGAAATAGGCAACGAAATATGAATATTTAATTTTACCGAATTCATGCCATTTTACAAAAGTCGTATGTTCAATGACAATAATGGACAGATAACCAAAACGACACATAACATTTTTTGGAAAATATATGATTCACAGCCTACTAGACCAATGGTTCCCCGAATAATTTTATTTCTAAAAATATTTGCAATTTCTTAATTGACCTAAACATATTTTTAAAATATTATAGGACAACCGTAATAAAAAAATGATTTTATTTTGGCTCTTGGATTTACTCATACTTATACAGATTTTATAAACCGTTATTGGTCAATCCATACCAAATAAACCAATAACGGTTGCCGATAAAATTTAATTATTTCTTATTTGTTTACCTAGTAAAAACAGGTAGGTATTTATTAATTTTTGAGATTATAATTTTTTTTAAGCGGTTACTTTGCCAGATGTTTTCGTTAAACTCTGTAGCTTCTTGGTTTTTAAGGATATTTACTTTAAACAAAAACCACGTTAAAGGGCATACTTACAATATTTTCTGTCCAGTATTTATATACCTACTTAGACCTAAATAAATAGACTTAAATAGATAAAAATAAGTAAATATAAATTTTAAAATTAAAAAAAATATATTTTCTGAATAAAGCTTTTATTGTATACTACGTCCCTTTTGAGTTATTTGAGAATAAAAACACCCGATTTTAGACGTAAACATCTCACAAAAAAACTAAACCTCTAAAAAATTAATACCTTTTTTTAACTTTATAAGCATAGTAAAAAAATAGGTAAAAAAATAAATTTAAATACATATTTTCAGTTCATTTGATATGGAAACGAAAATATTTAAAAATGTCATGTAAAATAAATAATATAATTATATTAGGACGATAAAATTTTGTCTCCAAGATTAAATTTTTAATTTTGGTTTGTAGAACGTCCCAATTTAAATCCACATAAACCTGTCCGCGAAGTTTGAATTTTAATCCTCGTCTACGACAGGTTCACCGTAGATTTAGCTGCGATGCTCTTGTGACACAGTGGCGTTACAAACACCCCCGCAGACCCCGCATTGCAGGGGAGGCGGCCATCTGAGGAGGCTTGCATTGACGGATGGCCAACCATCATTCAAAACTCTTGTTATAGAGAAAACGTTTGCGGTGGGGGGGTCACTTACTTTCTGTTACGCCATTGTTGAGACCAAATTTCCAAGCTTAAGCTTGTTTATAATAAGCGTAAATGTTTACCTTTTTCCTAGCAATCTGGTTAGTTTTACTTTACTTTTATTTTTTATTACTCTACCTTGCTAAGATTTTATTTAAATTAGTATATAAAGTTTTTGTATTGTTGCTTTTAATTTAATAAAAATCGTATTTTAATGTGTAAAATAGGCTTAAATATGTTTAAGGAGTAAAAATATAAACTGCAAAAACAAATGTCACTGTCAAAAAAAAAATTAGATGTCGTTTAACCCTCCTAAATGATACTTATTTTTTAATTATGTTATATATTTTAGACTATGACCTCCTATGTAATTTAAATGGATGGTTTTGCGAAAGAACGTATACATTTTTTTTGTATATCGTATCACCATTTAAACGAAATCGGAAAAAAATTCTTCAAAATTGTTTTAAACTATAAATAAATAATTTAGATGAAAAACAACTTTTGACTTGCATGTTATTGTATTCAATAACCACAAAGAATTTAAAGCCAATTTTATTTGATTTTTTATTTGACACCTGATAGCTGTCAATTAGTTTTAAGCTCACTTTTTTCCAAATTTAACTTAAGCTTACTCTAGCTCATGGGCGAAATGCTATTTCATCCATTAGTGGAAGGAGCAAAATTTCGCCCACCGGTTAAAGTTAAGAAAAGAAATGGGAGTTAAATAAATAACTAATAATTATTAACAAGCCAAGCATCACTATACTTTTCGTAACTTTATAATTAATTATAATACTTGATTGATTATTAGTGCTGTTATAAATTATTTTATTAAAATATAAAAGGAGCTAATTGCCACCCTTGAGGTTTATAAATATTAATAATTATTATTAATTTTAAATACTAAAAATCCTTTTAAAATCACCAAATATATTTTTTTTAAATATAAAAATTCAATTTTATCCTAATTTAATTTTTCGATAAATATTCTGACAATTTATAAAAGCATTTATAGTGTTCGCGGCAAATGTTTCAAATTGCGTCATCAATGTCGAATGTCAAAAACCAATTTCTCGACATACGGTTAACCTATCGGTTCCTTGAATTATATACGTAAAAGAAAACAACAATAATTGTAATGTCTGTGCTTGAAACATTCGCCGCGATAACTATACAATTTTTACATTAAGTCTAAAATAACGACAGAAAAATCATTAAACGCAAATTTACCAACTAATTTATAAAAATAAATATAACAAAACTTGTAACTTAAATGTTATTTTTTTGATAATAGCCGTAAATAAAAAATATTATTAAATTTAATTGTTACAAACATATTAGATGAACTGTTAATTATAATTAAATATAAATGTAATATATGTATGTATATAATATATAATGTTTCTATAATATATTTATCAAAAACACCAAATTTTGTAGAACTGACAACCTAATTAAACGTCACTTTACGCATAGTGTAATAAAAAAAATCAAAAAAGGTTAAAATTGGTATGTTGTTGTTACGCACTCGAATCGTGCGTAACTTCTTCCGCTTGCTACTTACCACTCTTGTTGTGTTAAATAAAATATTGTTGTAGACAAATCATTTTATTTCCGGCGCATTTGCCATTTTTGCAACCATCTAAATTCATGGTACAAGAAAACAAGGTATGTTCTTTAGTAGGAAGAATTTTGGTTCACTTTGCGCACCAACCAGCTGCCGCCATTTTAGTTCACTCCTGCCTTCGTATTTAAATAATATTCTCTTATGAAATTCATCAAAATTTCTATAAAATTATTCGATTTTTAGATCAAATTGTAGAATAATTTGAAGAACACAAATAAAAAACAAACTAACTCACAATATTAACACTTTTAGAAAATATCATAAATGAAAAACCCTATTTTATATGGGTTTTCAATCAAATAAAATATATTGTTTTAAAGTAAATATACTAAATACCAAATAAATTATGAAAAAGAGTGCTAAAAAATATCCGTTTTTAAAGCAAATATAAATAATGAAATGAAATGTATTAAGTTACAACATTAACATTGCGAGAAAAATCTAAACTACCTATTTTTCTAAATTGATTTATAACAATATCGTATTTACAAATAATTGCAAACTAGTAGGTAGGTACCTAGTATTATTTGAACTTTGAAAATGTCAAAAATTTATGTTAAGTTGCCAAATAACATCCCTAAATTGGCCACCATTAAATAAGACTAAACTTGAAAAAAATATTATATTTATGGTAAGCAGCAGTTTGAGTTTCTGTTCTGGACTGTCCTTGATGATCATTAGCGTCCTCGTCTTGGCACATTTCCGGTACAATGCATAAAAAAGATTTAATTTAAATTTATTTTGTTTTTTAAATTTTATTTTAATTTCTTATACTGCAGTACATGTACATTTACTTGAATTCTAAGAATTTGAGTTTTTGTTACAGGCTATCATCAAAGATCATATTATTCTGTAATTTTTTTTTTATTAATTACAGGGTACTTGATTTCTCTTTTGATAGATCAGCTCTTAAGTGTAAATTTGGAACCGTATCCACTTTTAAACTTTAAAATTTAAAGACTTTTTTAAGGGAATGCAGTTTGTACGTTTTTTCGATCCAATTTTCCTTCTTATAGAGACTATCTTCAAAGTAAATGGAACAAAACAAACAAAAATATTAACCTAAAACCATAGAAAAACCTCTATGCCTAAAACATTAACCTACATTATTTTTTTATTTATATATCTGTCACCGATAATCTGTGTAGGTATACCAAAGTACCTAATCAATTTTTTCAACCTCAAACTAAGAAAATGTATTGAATTTCCATGTTTTTTCTTTTGGCATTGTTTTTACAGATTTACCCTTCGCAGGTAGACATTTTTTACACTTACAAAACTTTACAATAGCCTAAAAAACAACTAACAACAAAAGTTAATTAGTAAATATGGCGGCGGCTGGGTGCGCCCACCTCTGCACCAATCTGATGAAGTGGTGTAAACAGATGCGCAAGAAAATACCTTGTTTTCTTGTACCATGATCTAAGTTATAATTATCAACAGATTATCTGATTATCATGTAAGAAATTTATCTTTTCTGAATTAATGCAAATGCCTTTTAAGGATATACCAAACATGCTTTTTTACTTACCCCGTATGCCTTTTACCCACATATATGTAATGCATAAATATGTCTAATTTTTTTAAATAGATTTGTCTATAATATTTTGATATTGTAGACAAATAAGTTTAATCCCGGCGCATTCGCCATTTTGCAACTATCCAGTGCAGTGGTTAGTGCAGTGGTTAGTGCAGTGGTTCACAAACTTTTTCCTATGACGCCCCCTTTTTGATATCATAAAATTATTACGACCCCCTGATAATTTAGACAAGAGCTTTACTGCAATAACATGTAAAGTTATTTATTTCACAAAAAAAAACCACTAATAACTCGTAATACTCATTATCGCTTGTTTCGCTGTTTCGTAGTCTAAAAACAGGTTTTTTTTCGACCAAGATGCGCAAACATTGTGACCGCGTCAGTTTCTAAATTAAAAATTTAAATATTAAAAGCTTAACATTTATTTTTTAGTAAGGAATAACTTTTATTTGAAAAAACAATTTTGTCTGTGATCTCACGCCCCCTTAACATGGCTTTACGCCCACTGATCTATTGTAATTGCAATGATATAAGAAGTGCTTCTATATTTCGATAACAAATGTTAGTTTGGTAAAATAAAAAGTAATTCAAAAATCATGTTATGATTATTCGATTGACCCCCCTCATTGGCATAATATTGCCTATTACTCAGTAATTTGGACCAAAGTCTGTGGTCAATCTTTATTTAGCGTAGGTATATGTTTATTAGCTACAAATTAAAATATTGAGTGCAGTAAAACGAAAATATCAGTGTAAAAACGATTCCAAGAAATTCTACATCTACATTTAATATGTTTGCGACTCTACCTTTACCTTTGCCTAAATGCTTTGTGTAAGTCTTGCAAAACAGTTTAAATTCTGGATGAAAGGAGGAAAATATGTTTAACTTGTATTCACTCCCTGATGTACAGTATCATATCAGTATCACTTTATCCTTTCCTTAACGCATCTAATCCACTTACTTTGCTGTCACGCAGCTGACTTATATATTCAACCGGTTCCAGAAGATACTCGAATAGATCGATACACTCAAAAAAATAAATGCTTAAAAACAAGAAAAATTACATTTAAATTAAAACAAGTCGTTCTTCAAAATGGCCCAAGCACAAATTATTCTTATTTTGAGAATAATTGAAGAATGTTTTTTCTTATTCTGAAGTAAAGAATGAAAAGTTTAAATTAACACATCATTCTTAAAAGACGAATTACAAATGCTAGCTTTTAGAATTAACTGCTTAAAGGTTAACATTTCATACATTCTTGATTTACTGAACACAATCTTAAATTTAAAGAATATCGTTCTTAATTTTAGACTAAGTAATTATTAACTTAATAATGAAAATGTTTATTTTAAGAATGGGAATTTTCTTCATTTAATAAACACATTCTTAAATTTTGAGAATAAATATTTAATTTGAAAATAAAAGGTTCTTAATTTTAGACTTTAAAGATTTTAATTTAAGAATGGAGATCTACTTGATTTAAGAACAGTCTTATATTTCAAGATTTAATACTGCTTAAATTAGAAAAAATCGTTCTTAATTTTACATTTTAAAATTTTCAAATTAAGAATGAAGATTTTTTTATGTAAGCATACTTACTTCTTAATTTAAAAATAAAACCTTCTTTATTTTAAGCTTTTGATTTCCTAATTTTAAAAGGAACATTTTTAAGATCTCATTTATACAAGTTGATAATAAGATCTTTGGTGATTGCGGTTATGTATTTTGTATTAACATGCATAAACCCATTTGCAAAAGAACTTCATATTTCTAAAAATTTAACTAAACTAAATTAACTTCTGCATAATCCTGAACCTAATCTTCCTAAATTTTGTATTTATATATTTTTTATTGAAGGTGTATATATAGGTTGGTAACAATGCTTAAAACTATGCTTTCATTTAAAAGTAAGTTTATTTAATGCTTTATACATATTCACAATAAAACAAATCAACTTACATACACTTACGTAAAAACTTAATAACTAATGAGCATCCCAACAATTCTATTTAAAGTAGTAGAGTCAAACCACGTCAAGTGGGACCAGAAAATTTCACGAAATCACCGATTTTGAAAATAATCACATTATTGTGTAGTAGGCATGACTCATATGTCACAGTAAAAAAATTGTTTTAAAATTCGTTTTTTTGGTAATGTTATTAAGGTTGACAATTTTGTCAAACTTTAGAGCACAGTAAAATTGAAAAAATAGAATCTCTGGGACCACTCTGTATAATTGAATTAAATTTTACACACTATTGTAGAAATGTTTAGAGTATATAATGATCATTTAATTAAGGTTAATTTGTTTAAATAAAAGAATTTTGCATACATTTATTATAAACAATTGAAATTTTATATGTGTTCTTCACGCTGAAAAAAAATTAATCTTATGTCATAATATGCGGCAAACGTTTCCGTTTAATAAGATGTACTCAAAAATTTGCCTTTCATATGTCATTCCGGAGATATTAATTTTTTTGTCCGGCTGTGCGCTTGATCAGTACGCCGCGCGCTTCGCTGCTAGCTCGTCCGTTCGAACGGTTTAACGGTGTGCCTCAACGAAGTTTAAGTCACATAAAAATGCCGCCAAAAACTGATTGTAGCTTCTTGTTCGGGACCCTTTGGTGACTTAAAAATGATACTTACCAAAGTTCTAGCTGCTCCTCTTTTCGAAATTGTTCGAAAATCCATGATTTTTTTTCAAATTTTTGTTTATCTCTTTGACAGAGTACACATTTGCACACGGATTTTTATAAAATTGGAGTATATTATTTAGGAGACTTAGAGAATATTTTTTAATACTGTTCACATCATTTGATATATACAGGGTTAGCCAAAAATCACTTATTTTTAATAATGCAAAAGCGTAAATTCATGATTTTAGCATAACACGCGAAAAATATTTATTCCCAATTTTTTTATAGATATTTCTAGGACTATCAGGTAACAAAATTGCATTATTATTAACCTTTTACAAGAAAAATAGATTTGTAATAACATTTAATAAAATAACGCTTAGAGAGTATTTAAAATGTTGTTTAATTTAGGCTTTTTAGTAGTTTTCAATTTTGAACGAAAAATTGGTTGAAGTTAAAAAATATATTTACCAAAATTCTAACTGTTTTTTTTTTATTTGTAAAAAATTCAATTTTTTTAAAATTATTTGTTTATAGCAAAGTCTACCTTTGCCAGAGTACACATTTGTACAGCGATATTGTAAACGAGAGAAACTGTTTTTATATAGATGCTTAGATTTATACAGGGTTAGACAAAAATCACTTTTTTATATAGTAAAAAGCATAATGCATAAAAAAGATTTTTCAAAAAATTTCGAAAAGAGGAGCAGCTAGGATTTTGGTAAATATCATTTTTAAGTCACCAAAGGTTCCCGAACAAGAAACTGCGGAATTTGTATGTGAACTTCAGGCACACCGTGTGCTGACGAGCTAGCAGCGAAGCGCTCCGCGTACTGATCAAGCGCACAGCGGGACAAAAAAATTAATATCTCCGGAATGACATATGAAAGGCAAATTTTTGAGTACATCTTATTAAACGGAAACGTTTGCCGCATACTATGACACAAGATTAATTTTTTTTCAGCGTGAAGAACACATACAAAATTTCAATTGTTTATAATAAACGTATGCAAAATTCTTTTATTTAAACAAATTAACCTTAATTAAATGATCATTATATACTCTAAACATTTCTACAATAGTGTGTAAAATTTGATTCAATTATACAGAGTGGTCCCAGAGATTCTATTTTTTCAATTTTACCGTGCTCTAAAGTTTGACAAAATTGTCAACCTTAATAACATTACCAAAAAAAACGAATTTTAAAACAATTTTTTTACTGTGACATATGAGTCATGCCTACTACACAATAATGTGATTATTTTCAAAATCGGTGATTTCGTGAAATTTTCTGGTCCCACTTGACGTGGTTTGACTCAGTAATATATGACTATATACAGCACGCAAATTAAGATAGTCTATAGACTAGTCCATATATGGCCTATCTTAATTTGTGATGCATTTCGTAAATTTTCCATACCCATGGGTATAGTATATGTATATGTATTAAACAAAAATTTGTTATATGTCCGTTAGACATAAAACAACAAATAAAAAATGGTTCACATTTGTTATAAAAACTTAGCTAAGTTTTCTACATTTAAACACTATACAATTATTTGGTAACAAATGTAAATAAAACGGATTACACTTAAAATACCTTAGAGATTTTATAACGAAGCTCTTCTTTCACACCTACATGACACCTGTTTTTGTCGTACTTTTCTACTTAGTCCATAACACTGCAAAAGCTTGATTATCAAAAAATAACAGTTCTTTAACTATCAAAGTGGAGTTTGTTAAATTTTTCATATTGGCAGTAGGTATTTCACTATTCACTAAGTTATCACTTCACGTGTTAACAATTCCCTATTAGAAGTGAACATAATTAGGGTCTCGACCCTAGTATTTTCGGGAAAAAATAGCCCGAAGCGCGGTACATTCCAATTTAAATATCTATAATGATTTCTAGTAGGCAATCGCAGAGGCTTGTGTGTTTCTCTATGGTTTTAACACTCACCAACACATCACAACTGAAAATGCGCTCAATAAACACTAAAAGCTTTAGTCAGTTATTACCGGCTGTTTTATTAAAAAGATTTTTACTCTTTATTTGAAAATAAAATTCTTAAAAACTAGAAACTCTATTTTTAAATAAAGAATGCCATACTTGTTTTAAAACTGTCCATACACAAATTAAGAATGAACATTCTTGAACAATTGAAGTTCTCTATTGAAGAATGCATTCTTAATTCAAAACTTGTTGTATGATGAGTTTTAAAATGATACCTTTTTAAATAAGAATAAACATTATTCCATTCTTGTTTTTCATTGAAGAATGCATTCTTAATTTCAAAGTTGTTGTGAAATAGTTTTAAAACTAAGCGTTCTTAATACTGAGAACAAGCATTCTCACAATTCTTAAGTTCTTTAATAAAGAATGCATTTTTAATTTAAAACTTCTTGAATGGTAGTTTTAAAATAAGACGTTCTTAAAAGTAAGAACAATAATTCTCACAATTCTTAAAGTTCTTAATTAAAAAATGCTTTCTTAATTCAAAAATTTTAACCTCAGGTTAAACTTATTCTTATTTTTTTAATAGCATGTTTTAATCTATTTATTCTAAAACGAAAATATTATAGCTTAAATTGAGATTTTGCTCTATGCTCCATTTAATGCATGTAGTCTTAAAAAAATCTAGGGAAGGATTTCTCTGATCGATCGAATTATGGATCAATATATTTTATTTAATTTTTCTATAATACTTTGCGCTGGTTATCCATAGAGTTAAAATGGTCTTGCAAAGCCGTTGGATATTTTTGTAAGAAAAATTAAAATACAATCTAAATGCATTTTGAGGACCTCCTGTAAATTAATAGAGTCACATTAATGTACTATTCACAACTTAAAAATCAACTGAAAACAAATGTACCTATTTGATATCTTTCGTTTTTATTTTCATGCTTTTATCTCCTACTTTTTTCAACTTTTTAAATAGTTATTTAAATAGTAATCTGATATGAAAATGTTAAATATAATAATGATAGAAAATTTATATTTCTTTAATTGAGGTTTTAAACAAAATAATGTTTTGTTGTAATTGAAAATATCATACAAAAGTTTTATAATAAAACTATTATTATAATTATTTTTTTCGTTTTAATTAAAAAGTTATTTTAAATTAAACATCAATTTTTGAACCTAGGTACCGATGACACGCCGACAGTTTTCAAAAAAATCCAAGCGAATGTGACGTTGTAATGTTATATTTAGCGTTTGTAAATAACCCACAAATATTGTAATTACATACTATTTATTACATTTAATTAAAAATCTTTCTTATCTATGTTAACATTATTATTATTTTTTAAACTAACTTTTATGCTTTAGCACTTTGAACTTCTGATGAATTGCACTGAATATCATTTTTAAGAAAATCTGTGAATAAATGTATCAACCTCAGCGAACAATTTTACATTGAAATTGACTATTAAATGTCCAGGATGCAAATTTTTGTGAACTTCAGTTATAAGAAACTTTTTCACAATGAACAAAATCATAATTTTAGAAGAAAAGAAAGGACAGGCAAGCGCGCTAGAAGGCAGCACACACATATACAAAATTCATATATGAATTTTAATGTGCTGTTACATGCATGTTTGACCTAATAATTAAAAGCATTGTTTAAATACTCTATAACTATCATAATCCAGAAATTGTTTTTTTGACGCTATGTCCCTTTTCTCGAAGCGCGTCACAAATCGTTCCAATTATTACATAAGGGCATACATATCTCATATTTATCAATTTTACAGAGCATTTTAAAGATTATTATTTAAAAAATATGCTACTTGGTATTACATTTTTTTCGAAAAATAATTTAAATTATAATTATAGTTTTACCTATATCGTCCCAATTATCACATAAGGGCGTATCTCATATTAAAATTTATTAGCTATAGCTAATAACTTTTAATATGAGATATGCCCTTATGTGATAATTGGGACGATATAGGTAAAACTAAAACCATATTTAGGTGAAAAACTATGTGGGTTAATGCAATGCACAGTGTGCATTCAACACCTATACAAATTTATTCATTTAAATAAAACTGTAATTTATTATCATTTAGTATCTTGTTAGCATGTTTATCTATCTGTTTTTGTGAACAGGTTTATTACTTCCGACTATTTTTGCAATTTACATTTTCGCCGTGGTTTTTAGCGGAGTAGCTATTAAAAATCTAATTTATAAGTAACGCAATTGTCTTCTTCAAAAAGCAAAAAATGACAACGTCTCTTGATGTAAATTATATTCTTCCTTTGGATAATAATTAAAAAGGAATAATGTTATGTTAAACGTTTAATAAAGTAAAAACCATCTAGAAAACTCATTATTTGTCTTTAAAAAATATATATATTTTAGATTTTTAATATGTTTTTATAAAACAAAAACAAAAAAGCTGGTAAATATAACGTACAAAATTAAGCTTTACAACTAAAATTGTATTTTTGATAAAAACGTTATGAAGTAAAAAAATTAATTTCGTTTAATAATGCACCACTTAAACTCCAGGAGACAGCGACTAGACGCTATAAACTGCCTAACATGTTTATTAAAGAAATTTATTTTGCAAACTTTAGCAGAGAGAACTAATTGAATAAATTCTGAATTATCACCTATAAACTAAAAAGATTATGGGTCAATTTCACTTAATTGGAAAATGTTTGAATAAATTAATGAATCATTTAACAAAAACAATCTTAAAAATTCCTGATACAAAATATTTTAATAACAATCCTTTAACCCATTAGTGCATAAGGTTTACTGGGCATGAAAAAAAAAATATTTTTGCGTTATGAGGTAAGTGGTAGTACTAAAAAACAATATCAAACGCAAAAAAATCAAATCTTTATTGTAAAACAAAATACAGACCGTACCTTTTAGGGGACGTTATGCATACAAGCCACTAAACTGTATGATAATCTCTAAAACAATGTTTAGGGTGTAGACCCACATTGCACTTGATGCAAATAAAATTGGCTTTCTTGCCACATGCGGCACATCTCCTGTCCGTTGGGAAAAAATCTATGATATGGTTTCGCTCATCATATCTCACCTGTAAAACAGATTCCGAGGGCATTTTATCTCTTATAGGAATGCAAAAAAATCTGACATAAGTTCCTTAGTAAATTCAATAAGCTCTTACAAATACGATCATTTGGATGAAACTTTCTCATTAGTAACCAGGCATTTACAACGCTCACATCAAATAAATAAGCGAAGATAGGCCACCACCATTTGCGCTGTCTTATTCGTGACCTATAATTTGCCACCATTCCATCCAATTTGTCAACTCCCCCCATTCCTTTGTTATAACTGTGTATAAGTTCTGGCTGAGGTAGACTTATTTTTGACTTTTCATCTCTTGAATATCGAAGGACGTTTTTGATACCAATACCATCAAAATTTGTACCGACACATACGATCTTGTTATCTTTCCATTGAACCACTGCTACCTTCAGAAGAGCAAAATTCGAAATGTTCTCGATTTTTTGTTTTCCATTCTTTATTTTTTGTTTCTCCTTTTAGAGGGCAGTTGCCCAACCGATTATCACGAAGCGTTCCACTGGCACAGTATCCTTTATCAGCAAGGTGTGTCAGTAAGGCTACAGAGGTAAAATAATTGTTAAAATATATTTTGTAACCTTCATTTGGAGGTATATGGGCGAGGTTTAGCAAGGAAAGCACTACATTACCTCCCAATCCAAAATCGTATTTGACTGGTTCTGTTGACTTGCCGGTATATATGTCGAATGCTAGCAAATATCCATTATCAGTCATAATGCCCAGTTTTTGAACCCAAACCAAATGGGCTTTCCCTTGATGTATTGCTTCGCATAGTGTTTCCCATAGTAAGGAATCATGCTCTCGTCAATGCTTAAATTTTCTTCTAATCCACCAAATTTCCTAAAATTTTGATTTAGGTTTGTAATCAGTGGTCTCAGTTTATAAAGTCTGTCATTTCTATCGATTTGGGAATTGTCGTTTAGGTAAAGATTTCGGAGAATAAATTCAAAACGATTCAATCGCATACTTTCAGATAAAATTTTTGGCACGTCATCTTCTCGGGCCCAATACATTCTCTTGTTAGTATACTTTCCATACCCAGAAAGTAACAGACCACCAAAAAATACATACAATTCCTCTTGTGTAAGGTTCAGTGGCACATTTGCGTTTTTAGTCAATGCATAAACATTGCTCTGCTCAATAATTTGTTCCATAACATTTTTGTCGAAGAAAAGGGAGAAAAAATCTACTAGAGATGTTTTATTTAGGAGATTCACTGGTGGACTTTCTATAAAGCAATTTGTATTCAACGCAAAAGTTAGGTTCCACTTTGTCCCATTTGGCTTCTTTATTTATTGCAATTTCAATTTTAGTTCCAACATTCGATATCTGTTTTTTTGAAAGTAAATTTTTCTTCGCTAGGTTTAAGTCTTAGTCAATTTTTGCTTTTTCGTGGGCCTTTCTTGCATGGTTTCGCTCGATTGAATCAATAAGGACAGCGGAAGATCATCATCACTTGGGTCTTGCATAGAAAAAGGTAAAGGGGTCATGTTAGAAGTCGACAGCTCAGACTCAATAGAAGAACATGTGGGTAGGTCAGCATTACTTGAATGTGCACCAGGTTGTGTGGTACTGTGTAAAATAACCTCCGCTTCGGCTTTCAACATTGCTGGACCCAAATGATTTATGTTTCCATCATGATCATCATCCGAATAGTCGCTATCTTCATCAGTTTCCTCTCCGTCTTGAGGTGGAGTAATGTAAATATCGGCAGAGTCAACATTGTCCTCTTCTAGAGCATATAGCAACTCATTTAGAGGCAATCTAAAATTATAATAATTTTTTAAGGAAATATAATCATTATGCATAATGTCCCTCAAAAGGGACACCATTTTTAGGTGAACATTATGTCAACAGTGATAAACCTTTAGCCGCACTTTTAAGTTCTACACGACTTAACAATGCTCCAAAAATATAATAACATGAGGAAAATTCGTTTAAAGATTATTTATTTAGATTTATTTGAAAAAGACTTACCCGCCGCGTCTTGTGCTGTACTGGCTTGGGTCCATCTTTTTGTTTATTAAGTAACACTCGATCAAAATCACTTTTTATGAGTAACCGCTATATGTGTTTGGAGCAAAACACTTCAACAATGATTCTTAGAGTTTTAGAGGTTATGTTAATTGTAACATTTGCGCGCGAAACTTAAAAATACTTACGTCCCCCAAAAGGGACACTATGCACTGTTTGTCTATTATAGGCCTACCGGTCACCCATCGTTTAAATATTTATTTCATAGTACTTAACACATTTAGAACTTTTAGGTCAGGTTTTTAAAAAATTCTTACCAAAAAGTGAAATATTGTATTTTTTTGGCATGTGAGAAGTACCGGGTTCGATTCTACTAGAAGTTGTCAAAATTTTTTTATTTTTTTATTTTATAAATTTGTTGTTTTTTTTGTTAAAAAGTGTTGGGTTGTGTTGGGTAGGGTTGTGTTGGGTTGGTTGGTTTGGTTGGTTTGTTTTAGTTTTATTGTAACATAACAAATCTTAAAATTATGACGTCAATCGGGACTGACCTTAAGTCCCGCCTCGGGACGGGAGCCACAGCGTTTATGTTATACATTTCATATATTTAAGGTTATTACATCCCAAGGAATCGAAAAATAAATTCATATATAGGGTGATCCATTGAAAAAAATAAACTTTTTGTTTTTCCCTGTATATTGATCAATTTTTCATTTTTTTAATACGTAGAAAAAAAGTATTTTTTAGTACCTACATAACCACACTTTTAAATTTTTTGGGACACTTAAAATAAAAAAGTTAAAGGGGGGCGACATTATAGGGGATCACCCTGTACAAGTAAAGTAGAGTGGAGTAATGCAGTCGTCGTATTTTTTTTCCTGGTTTAAAAATTTTGGGGAAAATTTGCACCATTTTATGGATGCAGTATAAATATCAAAATGTGCCGAGAATGATAGTAACCGGCTTTATTTCAGGGGTTATAACAGCTTAGTTTAGTTCTAAGTAAAAGTTGAACCTAAATAGTTCAACAAACAATTATTATACATTGTACAAGATCCCGGAAAACCATTAATACATATAACGCCCCTGGAACATGACGTCTTTTGTCCCCTACCAGGGCTCAAAAATTTGAAAAAAAAATGAAAATTTTGAAACTTTTATTGGAGTACCACCCAATATTATGAGATTGATAATGCAAAGATAATTTTTATTTACAATTAAACCATGTTCCCCCTACCGAGCATCAAATAAATAAAAAAATCAATTTTTTAAAAAATTGTACATAAAAACTATTATTTAAAATATTTCAATGGCATTTTTGTAGTTTATCTTTAAAACGTTTATCTTTGCAAAAAACTGCCATCTTTAAAACAATTTTTTTTTTTAAAAAACAATAAATTGTACTAGGTACTGCTTTTTTCCTTCCAAAATACCACGCGCAGTGCAAAAAGCCTTTTTGAATGTATTGTTAATTTTTTGGATTAAAATAACTAAAATTTGGAAAATTTAGTCGGGATAGGTTGTGACGACACAGACGTCAATACAGATCTGAAATTATAACAAAACTGAAGTAAAAATTGAGTCGCTCTTTACAATGGCTTATGTACCAACTTCATATGAACCATATGGTAACGAACTACCACTAAGACATCTCTTTAAACACCTTAACGGGTGTTTTAGGCAAGCAAATAGAGCAGTTCGAAAAACTGGCTCTTGCAGATTATAAAATATTAATCTGCGAATTACTCAATATCGACTTTAATGATATTAGTTCGGATCAAAAATATATTTATCAAATTTATCTTGCCATATCTTTTGGTTAATGTCCAGCCGATTTATTAAACTGTAATCTATGAAAATTAACCCATTCCCGATGACTGTCTTTTGCGAAAGATTACACTTTATTATGAACCACATCGGAGCATAAACCTTTAACATAAAATTGGCTAGTTCTTTTAAATTTGATGTGACATCTTTTGTTAAAATATTCTTTTGCGAAAAATGAATTACACTTTATTGTTGAATCATAAACCTTAAACATAAAATTGTCTAGTTCTTTTAAATTTGTTAAAATAACAAAGCGCAAAAGACAGTTTGCTAAAGTCAGCCATCGAAAGTGGTTTAATTTTTATAGATTACAGTTTAATAAATCGGCTGGACATTAACCAGAAAATATGGCAATACAAATTTGAAATATATATTTGATCCAAATTTATATCATTAAAGTCGACATTGAGTAATTCGCGGATTAATATTTTATAGTCTGCAAGAGCCAGTTTTTCGAACTTATTTGCTTGGCTAAAACAGCTAAAAAGCGGCAGGGCCTGTTTTTTGCCGTTAAGATGTTTAAAGAGATGTCTTAGTGGTAGTTTGTTACCATATAGTTCATATGGTTTATATGAAGTTGGCAGATAAACCATTGTAAAGAGCGACCCAATTTTTACTCCAGTTTTGTTATAACTCCATTTTTCAGACCCGTATTGACGACTGTGTCCGTCACATCCTACCCGACTAAATCATCCAAATTGTAGTCATTTTAATTCAAAATTAACAATACATTCACAAAGGCTTTTGCAACAAATTGGTGCAGTGCGGGTGGTATTATGAAAGGAACAAAGCCGTACTTAGTACAATTTATTGTTTTTTTTTAAATTGTCATAAAATAGCGTTTTTTTGCTAAGATAAAGGTTTTAAAGATACACTACAAAAATATCATTAAAATATATAAAATTGTTTTTATGTACAATTTTATTAAAATCTGATTTTTTAGTACTTTGATAAATTGTAAATAAAAATCATCTTTGCATTATCAATCTCATAATATTGGGCGGTATTCCAAATCAAAATTTTAAAATTTTTATTTTCATTTTTTTTTAATTTTTGAGCACTGGTAGGGGGCTAAAGACGTCACACAAACAAAAAACTGTAAATACAAATTATTTTTGTTTGACCAAAAGGCAACTTTTTGACCCTATTCCAGATCAAATTTATATTTTTTTCTTTAGTTACCATGAAAATATCATCCAAGTTGACGAAAAAAAAATTCTGGGAAAGTTTAAGCTCTTAATATCATTATTACACGATTTTTTATTTTCCATTTAAATAACACGGGAATTTTTTTTTGTAATTTTATCGCGATTTAACGAATCAGCAAGTTGTTGAAATCAATACATATTCTTGTAGGGAATTGAACGATCTACAGAAAAGATATGATATGATTTTTTGCTTAGTCGACTCGTTTAAAAGTTATTTGAGGTTAAAGTTTAACCTCAAATAGTAAATGATGACTTTTATAGTTTTTCACGAAATATTGGTTCAAAAACATGAAATATCATATTTTTCGTGAAGTTTATCCAGTGTTCTTCGGTAAAATAATAAAAATTTTACAAAATATCAATAATCGTAAAAAAACCGTTTTTTTTTTCATTATTTAATTTTTTTTAATTTGTAATTTTTTCTTTACCTGGGTAATGACTATTAGCAAATGTAGAGTAATAAAAACCATGTTTCAATAAATTTTTAATTAAAGTAAAAAATTTTATTTCATAACTTGTACTTTTTTCACTATCTTAGATTAAAACTAAATTTCTCTTGTTACAATTGGGATATTTTTGCCGGTGGTTTTTAACTACTTGCAATAAGTATTGCAACTGTTCTTCATTTTTAGTGAGACATACGTTTCTGCTACATCATTGACAACGCTGAGACGTTTGAAAAATACTAGATTATCTTCATAGCTTTAATCCAGTGTCCAAAATTCTACTTTCTAATGGATAAAGTCAATAGGTAAATCAAATATATTAAATATAGACAATGACTTTTTTGAAATAAAATCACTTATAATATAGTATAGATATTATCTTTTAAAAACAATGTATCTAAATTTCCTGGCTGAATTTCAAATTTCTCATTTTTTGAATCAGTGCTTATTTCTTCTTTAAAGATTGTTCAAAGCTTGAATAATTTTTTGTTTGACGAAGTAATTGCCAACTGCTCACTTAAATACCAGTGGAGATTCACCATTTTCGAACAAGCTGCTTTTGATATGGAACTGTTTACATCTTTGTACTTAATTAAGTCTTGCATGAAGGTCAAGTCATTGTATGGAGCCAGAATGGCAGATGGAGCAGTGAACCAACCTTTTAAATATATTTTTACAATAAAAATACATATTTGACGTAAACCGTTGCTTTCTTTTGCTGTTAGTTTGAATTATTCTCTAAAAAGAAATATTTTCAGCGAATAGATGGCTTTTGCCATCCAACGAGCATGATGAACTGGACCTATTTATTTATTTGAATGAAAAGTTATTTTTCGGCTTTTCCCCAAAAAAATCTCTAAAAGCTCTAAAAGCTCTTTATAATTGTCTCTCGGTTGACGAACCTGTCATGAATGCATAAAAAATGTAATTAAAATTATCCAATTAAGTAAGGAGGATCCAATTTTTTTTTACAAAATTGTTCTGTTATATATCATTAGCGTTAAATTAAAATGACCTAATAAAAATATTATTTAAGAAATACTTATTAATTTAGACATCATTAAGCAATAAAGTTTTCTTTTTTAGTTGTAAATAATAAACAAACTGGTAATTTTCTATCACTAAACTCCGGATTATAGCGCCGGCTAATAATTTACGAAAGCTTAGGCAACACCACGTAAATGGAGCTTTGTAACGTTATTTTAATTATTTAATTGTACACAAAAATACATGGCATGCAATGTTCCTGCGTGCAATATACGAATAATACAAATTACTTTTAGTGTAGCTCCAGAAGTTAAGTTATATTATATATTTTGCTTTTCTTGCTGAACTTTTTATAGTGGTAACAATTAAAATAAATTATTTTTGACCAAAACATATGTTGGCATCAGCTATGTTATTAAAATTTAATTTAGCTTACGTGAAACATTTTTAAGGTTTAGGCTAGCTTTGTAGGTACTGCAGGAATTTTGATGATTTAATTAGTAACGTAATTTTATTTTGGACATTGCTTAATTAGTTTAGTTTTATACAATATTTCAATTATAAAGCTTGTACTATTACTAAAATATACAGGATTAGCCAGATGCACGGTCTTATGTATATAGGTCACTTTTTTCGAAATTTAATAAAACAAGTCTTAACTTAGCTATTGAGACAAAACTCCACTTCGAGAAAAAATTCAGGTGGCGCTGCGAGATGAGAGCAAACAATACTACATAAATATAACATTTTTTTAATCGCAGTTTTATAAACAAACTACATATTTAAAATCCTATCGCGTGCACGTATTGTTTACATTTTCAAAATTTTAGTGTTAATTGTGAGTTTTATCGGATAATTTACGTGTATTTAAGTCGCGAAGTGATTATAATTTTAGTTATGACGAAGTTTTGTATTGTACAGCCACGTAACCTACATAAATGTATTTACTTACATGTGAAAGGAGATCGAGGACTTTGTGAAAGGTTGCTTGTAAGTTTTGCAAGATTTTACAACCCTGTTGTCTTATTTTGTTAGTAGATGAGATAAAAATATAAGTTACACTTTTATAATTTGACAATAGAACTGTCAACAAAGAACAAAAGATATGTGAGTAGTTAATTTCACCGGGTACACTGTTTAAAATATCTGTGGTGTAAAGAGTAATCTTAAAATGGTGTCAAAATCCAACACCAAGTGGTGTTAATATAACACCATGAATTATGGTTGAAAATGTTATATACAGCAAACACCAAAACGGTGTTTATAAAAAAATATTTGAGAAGTGCACCTACACAGAAAAAAAGGAATAGTTCATTTAACTATATAAATTTAGTTGACCCATTAGTATTTATTTTTGTATTTTTTTTATTTTCATCAACTGTGGGAAGGTTAATTAATATAAACAAAGATTAGTCTGACGGTACTAAACCAGATAGTTATTTTATTTTTTTTTAAATTGGTTAAATTAACCCAGAAAACTTTAGTGAAACCAACCCGCTGTATGGTTCACTTTACTAAATATGTTGTTTGTAAAATAAGAGTTACTTCAACCTAAAGCACTCTGTTAAAACGATTAAAACTCGGTGTGGATCACGTGATGTTCTTAAATCTCGCCTCTTTTGATTTACATGAAGAATATATAAGCTCAGGGTCCTTTGCTTTGGTGTGACACTACAAGTTGTTCGATACTAAAGAGACCTTAAATAGGTGGAAAAAGATGTCAATACTTGTATTAGTATTTTAAGTTAGTGGAACGCTCTAGAAACATTATCTCTAGCGAGTTGAAGGTTCCATTTTCTGGAATAATACCACTGGTAATATACTAGTAATGCGTCCAGGAACTTCCTGTTTCCTTTTTTTTTTTTCTTTTTTCTGTGTAGTATGATTTAATTTGACCACAAACACATAATATTTAACACTGAAAAGGAGTTCAATTTACACCAGGTAAAATTTATTTTAATACTGTGTGAAAGTTAAATTAACACTATTTTAGTATTTGAACGAACCATATTTAACACCATTTTGGTTTGGTTTGTATCAATATAGACCATGTATGGTGTTAATTTGGTGTTAAAATGGTCATGAAATTTTGAACAGTGTAGTAGTTCATTTTACCGTTTACTTTCGTCTCTTAGCGCCTCTAGCGGCTCCGCATATAAACCTGTACGTGGTCGATAGAGGTTTTATATTAGATGGAAGAATGGCTGTTTGGTAAAGTACTGGACAGTCTTAAAATATAAATAATCATTTAAAAGCATAAACTATATATAAATAAAAAATTAAATAATAATATATTCTGTAACAAGTTTGGAATACGGCATACTCCGCTCGAGTGAAAAGTTTGTCACACGAGCCGAAGGCGAGTTTGACGGTTTCACGAGAGGGGAATATGCAATTCCAAACGTGTTTCAGACTATACTTTTTCTACGTTTCCAAAAAATACCATAGAAAAATCATTTAATTGGGAGAAAGTGAGGTTGGATCGGTCTAAAATTTGTTAGATATTAAAAATAGAGACGTTGCCACCAGTGTTTATTCTGTCATCCGATGATAGAATATTTCATTCTGTAACACTTTAAGGAATATATGTCATTGCATATATAAAAGTGATATTAGAATAGGAGTATAAAAAAACTATTCTGTAACAAGTTTGAAATACGGCATATTCCGCTCGAGTGAAAAGTTTGTCACACGAGCCGGAGGCGAGTTTGACGGTTTTTCGAGAGTAGAATATGCGATTCCAAACTTGTTTCAGACTATACTTTTTCTACGTTTCCAAAAAATACCCTAGAACAATAATTTAATTGGGAGAAAGTGACAGAGATGTCGCCACCAGTGTTTATTCCGTCATCCGATGATAGAATAATTTATTCTGTAATACTTTAAGGAATATATGTCATTTTTCCGTAATAGGAGTAGAACAAAGTTTTTATATGATAGTTATTTTGTCATAAGGCTTAAAAGTGGGTATTTTTGTTCCAACTGAGCGAATCACAAAAATACACTTCTTAGCCGTATGGCATACAACATTTTATTTTTTTTATAATTAATTTGTTTTCCGATAAGTAGTTTTCAAGTAATAAGGATTTTATTTTTGTTACTTTAATAGTTTTATACTGTTTATTTATAAAAAATGTGTCCAAGGAGGTTTCAAAAATAAAAGTTAAAATTTGTTTATAATAATTTAAAGTTTTAATTTTTAGACAAAACTACATTAACAAATACCTATTAGAAAATATCTTTAACCATAAAAATCGTTTGTAGAGAATAACAAAGCGTTGCCAAATTGTTTTTGTTTAACTTAGGTAACTATATTCGTCCGAAAATTTATGTGGAAATTTTCTTGTTAAAATTAAAATATATCCTTCTATCGCGTGGTATCAAATAAATATAAACAATCTTCTTTTAAAATTAAATCTTATATATCTAGTCACAATTGGTTTTAACCTTTAAAGGGTTTAACAATTATGAAATAATAACTGAAAAATAAAAAAGTACACACCAAAACATATATGAATATAACCATAAAAATTAATAAGTTCTATCTCTAATAATAATCCTACGGGGATAAAAACTTAAGTTATTATGTATTTGGGTAAACCGCTTTAAACTTATTATTTATTTAGATAAATCAACATTCCAATTTGCGAAATATAGAATCTAAGACTGTCGTTACTTAGGCTAGCCCACAAACACTTGGGTCTGTTATCTAAAACCGATTTACATAGCAAATCTCTTGTAATTACAGCAATATCAGAACGCCGCCGACCTCCGATGAATTTCAAGTTTAACTATAAATGTCGGTAATTACGGTAACCTTCGGCTGCTTCCTAATATAATATATCAAAATTACATTTCATTAGCAGGTCATATTCTATTATGTTACTTCAAAATTATTCATTAAGAACTCATATAAACTATCAACGATCCTGTCGGCGTTTTTCATAATGGGCTCAAATTTGGTCCCATAATGATTTTAATTTAGATCCCATTATAGCCCCTTTATTAAAACTTCTTAAATTTATGAAAAAATTAGATGAATTATAATAATAATTATTATTAATTTACACATCTATGAAAAATCATACAGCGAAATTGCAATAATTAAAATTAAATAATTGCTTTTTTAGATTCAGTATTCAAAATATTTTGTAAAATTAAACAAGTCAAACGGTTCAGCTGCACAAAAGCCCCGATTTGTAAAAAAAGAAGGTGATAGCCGAGCTTTAGCGAAAATTGTTAAAAAACAATAGGTATTATATATTTCCCAACACCAAAACAAAACACAAAGTGCTTAAAGTCCTTTTCGCTGTTACTCTTCGCTTCTAAAGATGACAACAAAGTTGGCGAAGAGTAACTGTTACTCTTTCCTTCTACAGATAACAACTTTGTTGGCGAAAAGTACTTTAAGAACTTTGTGTTTTGTTTTGGTGCTGGGGAATATTTTAATATTTTTTGTTAAATATCACCAAAGTCGTCCTTCAAGTATCAGGAATGATAAAGGTGTACTCTGGAGGAAGGCTGTCGAAAGACCCAAAAGCCAGAAAACTTGGATTTGTATATATTAGGGTGTTTAAAAAAAACAATTTTTTTTTCAAATGGTGTTGAAAAATTAATAGTACATTAAAAAACAAAAATGTTGACGCCTATTTGAGCCCTTAATATTAATATTAAGGTTTGCCTCAATTCATTTGTTGTTTTTCCATTTCAATAACACGGGAATTTTAATTTTTTTAATTTTGAATTCTTATAACTTTGGAATGGTTTGTTTTCGCAACACCCAAGCGAGAGGAGTTATAGACAATTTCACGCTCTTCAAAGAACATCTGAAGGTCAAAGTTCTTCAGATCAACCGTTTCAAAGATATCAGCGATTAAAAATAAAACTAATAAAAAATTTCAAATATTTTCCAATAAAATACAAAAAAAATATCATATGTTTTTTTATGTAAAATCACTTTAATTCTGTTAACCTGAGACTGTAAACTTTTTTTTAAATAGCACCAAAACGGTTTAAAATCTAAAATTGGGAGTGGGTAATAGTATATTACACTACAAGGGCAGAAAGTGTGAGATTCCTGCACTGCGCGCCATGATGCCCGAGGCGAAGCCGAGGGCATCATGGCGCGCAGTTCAGGGCTCTCACACTTTCTGCCCGTGTAGTGTATACTATTTTTCTTGCTACCCGGCCGAAAATACGGGAAAAAATTAAATGTGTATATCGAAACATATTGATGCCTGCCCCGACATTTGCGGTACGAGCGAAGCCTTCGTAGCCCTTTTAGTGTAATATACTATTTCTTACTACCTCGGCCGAAAATACGTTGTTTCGTCCCCGATTCCAATGCATCAAACGTAAATTTGACCAATGCATCAAACGTAAACTTTCTGCCGTGGAATCGGGGACAAAACAACGTATTTTCGGCCGAGGTAGTAACAAAAAGTGTTTTCTCTTTTTATTATGTACTCAGGCCCGTTTCTGGGGTGTCTGGCGCCTGCGTGCAGCATTCGTTGGTGCGCCCCTTTTATATTTAAATATAATATATTAAATATTTAAATTTTAAGAAGTAAAATTTAAAAAAATATATATTTTGCGACTGGCAATATGTAATTGAAAATGTAAAAAAACCGCTTAAATTAAGTATAAAAAATATTTATTAAATTACCAAACAAACAAGTAATATCATAAGGGCATCTATTTTTTCGAAAAAAATCGAAAAAACACGTTGCCAAGTAATATTTTAACAAGAAAAATAAGTGCTGGTGGCAACAAAAATCCGAGTCGAAAACGAGGATTTTTGCACCTGCACGAATGCATTTTGTTAAAAAATATTACTTAGCATTGTGTTTTAACGATTTTTTTCATAGGAAAAGTTAGATGCCCGAATGGTATTTAACAAGACTATTTCATGAGTAACAGTTAACAATTAAAATATAAATTGCAATTTTTGGTGACAACAGCTGTCAAGTTTTGCAGCGGGTAAACTCGAAAAAACTGCTGACAGGTGCTGTCATACAGTTTTTCCCCCTACAAACGATTTGTAGTTCAAAATTGCGCGTTTGTGATTGGTGGGAATTAAGACGAGGGAAATAGTCAGTGATAAAAATACTCTAAAGAAAAAAAACAATATAATAACTACAACTGGTTTTTAGTGACGTACTCTCTAAAAATGACTAGTTTTCAAAGTAAAAAAGCAGTCACTAATAACTTTAGTCCACAGCTATTTGTATCCCGGGCATTTAACAGCTTATTATTATGTAAAATTGTCCCCTGAATCCGAAAATACCGTCAAAAATTATAAAAGTAAAGCAGTTTTTAAGATATAGTCAATTCCATATTATATGGAAAATTTACTAAATCGTGACCTTGGAATGACAAGGTTCTAAGTGCAGTTGCGCCGTTAAGCAAAAATGACTTATCTAGAATATTAATTATTGCAGGTAAGGCATTTTTGCTTAACGGGGCAGCTGCACTTAGAACCTTGTCATTCCAAGGTCACGAAATCTCAAAAACGTTCTACTTTTATAACTTTTGACGACATTTTCGGATTCAGCGGACAATTTTACATATGAGTTGACTGCTAAATATCCCGGATACAAATTACTATTGACAATAATTATTAGTCGCTGCTTTTTTGCTGTTGCAATTAGACCAATTAAATGAGTCATTTTTGACTAATTCTATTTTAGAGAGTTACTAAGTAGTACTATTAAACTTTGCTACCGTCAACTGCAACTATCAAACAAATACTAATATGACCATTTCTCTCCTTTTATTTTGATCATATCAAAACAAAATAAGCAGCCAATATCAAGTGGCAAAAGGCGCTTTATAGCGACCGAAAAAAAGAGCGGCCTACGCAAAAAAGGCAGAAACCTTTATCCAATGTATGTTTAAGTATCATATGCAAGAAAGTTTATCGTTACAAAGTACTGATTGACTCTTTGATTTTGCGCCCCCGAAATTTTGCGCCTGCGTGCGTGCACGCACTGCACGCTCGCCAGGAACGGGCCTGTATGTACTTAACACCCCCCACCCAACTTATTATGTAAACATATTAACCAAAAAAAATTGTTAAATTAAATCAATATTTTTGTTATAATAATGTTGTTATTTTGTTGGTTCAATGTGGTGTTAGAGTACGATTTATAGTAACATATGAATATTGAAATTTATAATTCTGGTTTAAATTTCCAATGTTATTTTACGTGTCCCAAATTCACTGTAATTTACTAATTAACGTAATAATTTTGCATCAGCTCCGACAAGAGACTTTGTAAATATTGTGATTCAGTTTAATTATTTATGTATACAAAGTATGTATGATATGTATTATTCTATGAAGGATGTGTATACAATAGTTTTATAATTATAATTTGTAAATTATATTATTTATGGCCTATTGTTTACTTTACAGTCACAGTTGCATACTTTTTTCACGACTTTTATTATCCAATGTTTATATGAATATTAAAATGTTTCTTATATAATAGTGCCTAGTAAAGTTTAAAAAATATATAAAAATTTGTATTAAAAAATAAACAAATTTATATTTTCAATAATTTTTTTTTCCTTAAAATTTTTTGGGGTTAATTCCATCTAATAATTTTTTTAAGCTTTTTAAATTAGTCATTAAATACTTAAAGTTAAAAGTAATTTCTAAACAAATAATGTAGGTAAATTTTCAACTCTTAAAATAACAGCTCAAACACATAATACATAATACATAGTTTTTGGTCGTAGTTTCCAAATCCGTGCTCGATTTAGCTGTATCAGCTCTAAAAAAGTTTTTCCTACTGGTTGTAAAATAATATATTTCACCTCTTGTGCCAACATTTCTATGCTTTTCATTTAGTTTATTATAATATAATATAATATCGAAAATTATACTTTATTTAAAAGATATCAGAAAAAAAGATTTTGAGTTTCCTAAATTAACTAAAAAACCCTCAGGTGTTCCTCACGTGTTCCTTTTGACCAATAAACCATGAAAAATGTTTCTTAAATTAGAAACTGTGTTCAGAAAAATTGATTTTTTTAAATTTATACAGGGTGGTTTCTAATGGGATGCTCCAAAACTTGAAAATTAAATATCTTTGAATTTTGTCCTTGTACAGCTAAACCAAGCACGGATTTGTAATCTACAACCAAAAATTAAGTTTAAGTGTCCAATCGTTTGGATGTGATATTTTCACCTCCCTATATATATATATATTATTAAACTGTGTAGGGAAAAATATTATTGGTATCCATTTAAATAATAAAAAAATATGCATAGTGTATATTATACACATACTTTATAGGTACTTCAAAATTAATAGTATATTATGTATCAAGTTTTATAAAAGCCATTTTATACGCGAATTTAATTTAGGCACGAGCGAGCTTTCGAGCGAGTTCTTAAATTAATGAATGAATAGAAAAGTTTATAAACGAGTATGCACTATACTTTTTCTACGACAAATACTTATTATTATCTTAAAATGATTTAAATCAAATATTTTTATAGAGCGCCATCTATGAAACAATAGGGGAATCTGTGTGTCACCGTCAAATGTCAATTTTTTTAATTTTATAAACACAGATTATAAAGGTTATAAATCGAAATGTATTTCTTGAAAATGGACAGTTTTTTACATTGAAAGTAAAGAAAATGTTTTATGAACACTTTACAGTGGAGTCCGTGCCCGAATTTAGTTTACTGTCGGCGAAATTAAAAGGTCAGTACAATGTACAATATGTACAATGTACCTACAATAATTTTTAAATATTGGCGTTAAGAAACTATTTAATACTTTTGTATTTTTGTATTGAGATAATAAAATAATTTTCACATTTAGTATTATTTTACAAGAAAGGCACATTATTTTAACGATTGTATGACATTTGACAAGTGTCAACTAACTTAAAACTAACTTCAGCCCGTGACTACAAATCTGTTACTAACTTCAGCCCGTGACTAAAGCGCCATAAAGCCACAACTTGTCAATGTGTATTTAAAAGGTCACTTAGTGTCATGGGAACATGTACGATAAAGGGCGTTTTAAAGGTGGGAGTAGAAAAAAATACTTAAACAACTAAAATATTATTATAAGAAAAAGGGTAATTAGTTGAAGTGGAAGGGGTAAAAATACATTTTTGACATTTTTTTTATTTTGTTTTTCACTCAAAAAGTATAAAATCGTAAATTTAAAATGCTTTATAAATATTATTTTCTTACTTTATTGTGCAAAAACGGGATGGAAACCGACTTTTCCACGATTCATCCCCATGTGCAGCGTCTGTAATATGGGTGAAAGTAAAGAAGATTTAATACTTTTTTTTGGTTAATACAGAAATGAATGTAGACAAAACAAATGTGGAGTTTTTGATAATAGTTTTGTATCAGGGCTTGTTTATCGTATGCTTATTTTCATTTTAAAAATTTTGGTATTAACATATTATGGTTACCAAAAATCTATATATCTATCTATATATCTATATATATATATCTATAGATATATCTATCTATCTATTTATCCATCTATGTATTAATCTATGTATCTATCTAGTATTTATTCGTTTAATAAAGTTCTAAGAAGTTTAACTAATCAAGTTTAATCTTTGTAATTAAAATATAAATAGTGGAGGAAGATAGCTGGTCATGTCCTTATAAATTTTACAGATATACCTAATGAATTATTACCCTTAGAAAAAAAATTAAATGTAGTGGAAATAATATAAGATGGTGGGGTTGGATTAAATATAATATATAACCATAGAGTCTATGGCATAGACAAGAAAGTTAAAAATAAGAAATGTCATTTAGGTTTCCTAAACAAAACTAACCAGTCAAAACAATTAAACATTTTCCTTTAGTTTTTTTTTAAGAATGTAATCTATTTATCTTAAATATATCTAATTCTTAAAAACAAACTGAAAGTTGTGACAAAAAATATTTTTATGCACGATGGCATTATAATATGACAATTATAACAAAAATTCTTTGACGTAAACGTCTTTAAAATTTTGGTATTAACATATTATGGTTACCAAAAATCTATATATCTATCTATATATCTATATATATATATCTATAGATATATCTATCTATCTATTTATCCATCTATGTATTAATCTATGTATCTATCTAGTATTTATTCGTTTAATAAAGTTCTAAGAAGTTTAACTAATCAAGTTTAATCTTTGTAATTAAAATATAAATAGTGGAGGAAGATAGCTGGTCATGTCCTTATAAATTTTACAGATATACCTAATGAATTATTACCCTTAGAAAAAAAATTAAATGTAGTGGAAATAATATAAGATGGTGGGGTTGGATTAAATATAATATATAACCATAGAGTCTATGGCATAGACAAGAAAGTTAAAAATAAGAAATGTCATTTAGGTTTCCTAAACAAAACTAACCAGTCAAAACAATTAAACATTTTCCTTTAGTTTTTTTTTAAGAATGTAATCTATTTATCTTAAATATATCTAATTCTTAAAAACAAACTGAAAGTTGTGACAAAAAATATTTTTATGCACGATGGCATTATAATATGACAATTATAACAAAAATTCTTTGACGTAAACGTCTTTTTATAGCCCGCGGGCGTTATTATGACCCAAGCGGGCTATAATGAAACGTCAAAAATTAAAAACAACAATGTTACACCATTTGATATATTCGAAGTAAGTTTTTTCGTATAAAGATTTTGATTTTTCCGGCAGCAGGCCGCAATTTTTCGCCTTTTCAGCTGCTTCCTCAATTTCATTCATCTTTAAACTTTAAAACTGACTGATGTCAGTTGACATTATAATATGACAATTATAACAAAAATTCTTTGACGTAAACGTCTTTAAAAACAATAATATATTAAAAATAATAATATATTAATCGTGCATAAAGTTTTGTATGCATTGTGGCATAACTGGTTTTTATGGTCCGATCGAGGCGCTATTTCGAGAAAATACATAAATAACTATTAATTCAAATTATAATAAACATTCCAAAACATGTTTTCTTACAAATAACATTATCCAGATGCGTTGAAAACATTTTTTAGAACTGATCCTCAAATTTGTGAAAACTCGCATATTTTGCGTGAGTGTATATTCCATGGCGTTCCAGAAGTCCTAACTTGACTTTTTTTTGGAATACTTAAAAATCAAGTTTACAACCTCAAACCAGTCACGGTTTGCTAATTATATTAAAATATTTAGGTTGCTATTCCACGCGAAATTTGGTAGTTTTCGCAAATTTACTATTCACGATGGTGTACATCTGGATGGTGTAATTTAAAAAAATAATTTTTTAGAATCAACTTTAATTTGATTTAAAAATATTTTTGCCTGGATTTTCAGTTTGTTTTTAACAATTTTTTAAACCGCGCAAATCACCCTGTACTTAAATTTGTCTTTGTTTTAGGTATAAGCAAAATGCATTATAAATTAAACCTAAGTGGTTGTTTATTTATTTCACTAAAATAAAAAATAAAACTAACAAATCGTTATTTTTTCAACATATTGTGATATAAATTATAGTGTTTTTCTTCAATTGCCCATTAAAATATTTTCTTTGACCTCACAATGTTGTTTTATTTATGTTAAAATCTAAATTATTTTTATTGCGACATTAACTTTAACAAATAACTGCTTTAGCCAGCACTCAGGGCTTAATTGAAGTAGTACACATAGGCACTTTATCTTAATTTCTGTCAATTTATAGAGAAATAGAAGGAAGTGTCCTATTTTCCACACTGCAAGCTGCAAAGTTTGGAAGTTAACCGATTTGTGTGAACTTTTGAAATGTGGGCTGGTCTAAGAAACTTTAAATTATTATTTGGGATAATCAACAAGTTTTAATGTATAATAACTCATATTTATTTAGGCAATTATAAAAATATTAAATATTTTTTGATATTCGTCAGTATACTACGTTTTATAGGTTTCATCCTGCTATTTTTAGAATAAAAGATTAAATACAGAATATATTAATCTTTGGCTACATTAATGTTATCATCTTTATTAAAAATATCTTAAACAACACATTGTCAGACCAAAAATATAATTAGTTATCCGCCTGACAGGTTGGCAAAATCTTCAGCTCTCCCGCAAAAATCTTTCTAATCTTGTCGGAATTAAAACTAGTAACCTGCTCTTTTCGACTTTAGTAAGTCTAATTTAGAAGAAAAATAGGTTAAAACAAGCGATATTACCTGCACCTCTTCCTCCTGAAGTTCTTTCAGAAGCTTGAATGGAGATGGAGATGAGCAAGAATAATCAGGAAAAATGACTGCGTTTTTAATTCTATTTATGCTTGTAAATGACGGACCTTTGAGGTTCTCTTTATTTTTGGGACTAAAAGGGACAACCCGACAATAACAAAAAATTTTGTTATATTTTGATACGTCTATTGGTCTGAAGAACTTCGTAACGCAGTCTTAAAACAAGAAAAAACATCCCCCTTAGCTGAACACATCCGAAAACTTCTCATAAAATTGACTTTGAAAAATTAAGGGTCTTGGCTAGCATCAAACACAGGACCAAACGTACCACCCGTGAAGCCATTGAAATAGAAAAACTTCCAAGAAAAATCAACACAAGAGACGATACACAGATACTACCAACTGCATGAAAACCAGCTCTTACAACCACCAAAACGCCACGCACATTAACGAGATCAATGGAGCCGAACATAACACAGGTTCAATCGCAGTCACTGTTAATGACGCGGAAAGCTTACCCTCTTATAAACAACGATCAGCGGAAACGGAGCTCACTCCACGTCTAACTCGCAGCAGAATAGCAACAGCAGCCCAGCAGATAAGACCTGAAGATGGTAAATGAGATTGTACCGAAACTTCGTCAGACATACGTTTTTTAAGAAGCAAAAACCGACAACACGGAGCAGATCCCGAAAAACCACTAATACATGTAAGCCCGTGGAAACCTAAAGCAGAAAAACCCGTTACATATGACATTATGACGGCACTACCAGAGATAATAAAGGGCACTACCTCTCGTAATATGTAATATCTCTATAAAGTAGGGCACCACAATGATATTTTACCGATTTATTCCAAATATTGCCGAATCGCCAAAGCATTATAATTATGGCGCTAAATTGAATATTTACTACACTACAGTAGTGGTTATGTTAACTTAACACAGAGATGCCCAGTACAAAAAGTACTCGAGTACAACAAATGTACTCGAGTACAACCAATGTACTCGTGCCCATTTTTACATTTTTAAATTAAATAAGTACAAGTACTTTTTTTAAAATATACTCTGGACTAAGTACTGAGTACATAAAAAGTACTTAAAGTACAAAATTTGAATACAAGTACTCGAGTACCGCACAGCTCTGAATGGAATGCACAATTTTATTAAATGAAATTCCTAATTTTATTAAATGAAATTCATAATTTCATTGAATGAAATTATGAATTTCATTGAATTGAATTCATAATTTTATTGAATGGATTGCACAATTTTGAATGTTATCAACTTGCTTATTTTGAATGAATGAAATACGCAAACACAATTTTTATTTTTTATTTATTAAAATTTAAAATGTTTAATTCCAATTATTGTAATTGTGCATTCCATTCAGTAAAATTCTATTAATTGAAATTGATGCTGTTCAATTCAAACATTAAAATTAGTGGATAATCTTACTTACCAATCAGTTTTATTCAAACATTCAAATACAGCGAATTTCATACTTTGAAATTACTTTTCCATCTAGCATAAATTTCAAATAATGAAATAACACGAATTTACAAGTTTGTTAAATTTTTTGGTTACTTTAAAGTTGTTCGATAAAATGATAAAACTGCGTTCCATTACTTCGTTTAAAATAAACTTTTAAATTAAATGAATTTATATGTTTGAAATTAATGCGGGTTATACCGGTATTTATATTATATTATATTATATACACCGGTTGCTATTGGTCGAACATCTAAAACCATATTTAAATAAACCAATCTGCATAAGCTAATTTCATTGATTGAAATTCACGATGTTAATTTCGAATATTAAAATTAGTGGTTAATTTTCTTTACCAATCAGTTTAATTCAAACATTGAAATACAGCGAATTTCATACATTGAAATTACTTTTGCATGTAGCATGAATTTCATTCAATGAAATAACATGAATTTCCATGTTAGTTAATTTTTTTTGTTACTTTAAGGTTGTTCGATTAAATGATAAAACCGCGTTCCATTAAAGTGCAAACTCCTTGTAGATAGTTTAAAATGGGCATATTTTAATGATTTTTAATTCTTCTTGGTAAAATAGTAAATACTATATTTAATATATATGTCCAAAAAAGTCGATTTTTAGGCGGATTGCACTTAAACTCATTGACTAATTGGGCATTTATATATAGAGTAACATTTGTTGAAATGTCAACTAGGTTTAATTTGACATCTTTTGCAATACAATTGGCCATTTCAAACTCGAGAAATGACCCAAACAGTAATAGCTGCCTTCGAAAAAACAAAAAAAAATATTATTTGGAAAACCCTGCCATGAAAAAAAAATTTATTGTAATTTTCGAGTTTGGCAGGCCAAAATACATCAGAAAAAAAATAGTGGCATCGAATGTACATTTTGGATGTAAACCGGTGTAATGGGCGTTTTAAAAGTGAAAGTTGACAAATGTATTTTGGTTTTCGTCGTAGAAAAAGTCGAGGGGTAAACCACTGATATTTAAAAATTAAAAATCGCATACGATTGATAATGACTGATAAGGAAAAAATCAGAACACAACGTCCAAAAACCTTTGAACGTTGGTCTCTCTCATCTTAAAGTAGTTTACCCTTCGAAAAAAGTATAGTATATATATTGTATACAATTCGTATATATATTGTATACAATTCGTTTTATAAACTTCTCTAGACACTCGTTTATTAAACCTTCGCTCAGCAAGCTTCGCTCGTGCTTTATTAAAACTTGTGACTAAAATTCAATTTATAAAACCTCTTGTATAATATAATATAATACAATATCAACAGAAAATATATAAATGAAACCAGATAAGAAATTTTCAATATAAAACCAATAAATAAAAGACAATGTATGATCAGATAATCCAATAAAATATTGGTTTGCAAAATATCTAATACTAACTAAAAATATAGTATTCTTTAAAAAACCTTTTGTGGTTTTATGCAATTTGTCAAATATTATAGAACACATAATTTATGCCTGTTAAAACAATATAGGTGCATCCGAACGCATTGAAAGATGGGATATTTTGCAGGGGCTTCATTTGCGTTTGCATTTGCTATGCTGTACTTGGTAATAATTTATTAATTCCTGTTAATCTTTATCAAAGACAAATAATTGTGTTTTGTGGTGTACATGTCAAAAATGCAACCTATAGGTGACTATATGACTATAGTCATAGACTATATAACTATATTCATTTTAAACAGTCAATTATTAATTTAGTTAAATGCAAAACAAATAAATTATTTGTTTTGTATTTGCATTTGCAGAAGGTGTCTTCTTATAAACACGTTTAGACATAAAACAATTATCTTCAAATCAAACTTAAAATGCTAAATTAATAAAATAAAATAATTTT
This sequence comes from Brassicogethes aeneus, assembly GCA_921294245.1. NCBI lineage: Eukaryota > Metazoa > Arthropoda > Insecta > Coleoptera > Nitidulidae > Brassicogethes > Brassicogethes aeneus. The sequence goes on along the minus strand of OV121132.1, from coordinate 49,592,472 downwards.
TGGTTCAATTTTAAAAAAATTGTATTATTTTAAAAACGTTTTTATAAGAAGTTAGTTAAATGCAAAACAAATATTGATAAATAATTATTAAATAATATAATTACTGTTAATAGTGACTAGGTTACCTTTTAAGTATCTTAACGCTATGTGTTTAAGAAAATATATCAGAGTTCAACCAGTGTTGCCACTCGTTCATTTTATTTTGTACTAGGTGGCTCCGTCATTTCGTACTAAATGCGAAATGGGTGAAATTGGCCACAGACTGCACTTTTAATTGAATAAACAACACATATATTTAAAAAAACGTATCTTAAAAAATAAACTATAAGAGAGACAACTAATAGTATATTATTATACGATAGATAATGCAGGCTATTATTCACGATGGAGTCGCCAGACGAGAGACCTAAATCATCCTAGTGAATATTGCGCAAAATCTCGAGTGTAATACTATACTTTATCTACTTCAATAGGTAGATAATTAAATGATTTTCAAAATTAAATAAATAAAATCTGACATCTGTCAAATGGTTAACATCACTTTTTACCAATTTTAAATGTTATTATGGTCGCCTTCTCTCAATTTAAAACCCGATTGGTTCAAATTACAGTGAAATCGGCCAATCACTGATGCCTGACAACGTGAATAATAAGTTTATTATTCACGTTGTTAGGCGGGAATTTTGTATTGAACATTTAACAATATTCAGGGAAAAACCCCAAAATTATAAAATAGGAGTAGATAAAGGCATTTATGTTGGCAGTCCTGCTCGAGAACTTCTAAAAAACTGCAAGTAGCAGAATGCAACGCTGGCTGTGAGATATAAAAAGACCCATAAAAAAGAAGCCTGTGAAAAGAAGGTTGCAGAACACCCAGTCTGATTGCATATTTTGTATGTTGCAATCTGTGGGCAATTTTACTAACATGTCACTGACATGATTAAAAATTATTTTGGTTTTAATTCCGTTTAAACCACACATTTGTGGTTTAAACCAATTTTGTTGCAAGTAAATATTTAACTATAAAAAGTACTAGATATTGCTAAAGCGTACTAACGTACTAAAAAAATCAATTTTAGGACTAGATCTAGTACAAAAGTACTTACAGTGGCAACACTGAGTTCAACTATCACCCAGCGCCAGTGAGTGGGCGACTACAATCTTCAGAAACCTTCTTTATCTCTGAAACAAGGTCGTCTGACGACCGTCGTCACCGTATCGAATTATTTCCCCCTCTTAATTTTTTTAAAGTTTATAGTTTAACTTGTAAATGTAAATTTAAGTTTATAATTGTTAGTTTAAAATATTTATTGTAAATGGCAAATTAAAGCATACTTGTGAAGCCTGAAAAAATACAACTATTATTGATTTAATAAAATTTCATTTCCTGATTAAAATTATAAGAGAATATTTGTTAAATATTAGCGATACATTGTATGTCCTATATATATCATAAAAAGACATTAAAAAAGGCGTTAATCATATTTTGTGAATCTGCAAATTTAATACTAATTATATAGCCTTATTAAGCATTTGCTTTTCACAAATTTTGATTCAAGAACTTTTTTTAACTGATTTTATTTACTCAATGATTTAACTATAAAAATGAATTTGTTTTTGAGGTAATGCTCTTAAATTAATATAGTAACATAACAATAAAGACAGTCAATTTTAATCGTTGATTTGATACCAAACGTACATACGAATACAAATCAACCTTGAATGAAATGGAAAATGTCATACTCAAAATGTTAGTAAATATAAGTAAAATATAGGGTTGAAAAAAAACTTTTTAAACGTATGATGGGTAATTTTTCGGTAATCGAAATTGAAGGCAAATCGAATTTATAGTTAGCAAGATAAATGAGCAATGTATCTGGTGGATTTGAAAACAAAACGATCGGATTAAATATGAATTGGCAATAAAGAACTGATGAGTGTTGAGGCGCAAATGTCAATGATGCGAACCAGTTTGCTAGATTGAAATGCTCAACGCTGCACGTGCAGATTGCCAGTTTCAAAATTCCCATGCTCTCTCTTGTTAACTGTCGCGATTCCTCATGATCTTGTTGGAGTGTCACAGCTCTAAAATGAACGATTACCTACATTTTTAAATGGTTTTTGTTCTAAATAAAATTATATATATATATATATATATATATATATATATATATATATATATATATATATATATATATATATATATATATATATATATATATATATATTTATATATATTTGTCCAACCGACGTTATCAGACCTCATACATAGAATAGACAACCTTAGACCACCTAGAAGGAAACAAAAACGAGAAGTATAAAACCAAAAAATATAGTTTAATTATGTATAACTTCTCAAGCAACCCCAGAGGGGTAGAAAATAATTAAAACTAACATTTTTAACATATTTAATAAACTTTATCGATCCAAATACATTACACCTATTTTTTAGACCATCCGATATACAAAATTACATAGTCTATCAACGTTACTGGACCATGCGCGGTTGCCAAACGTTCGCGAAGTCGGGTTCTTCATTTGGCGCGAAAACGTCGAAAAAGTGAAGTTAGTTTAAAACATTGTTAAATGTGCTTCTGTAGAAATTGAGTTGTGTGTACAAAAAAGTTTAAAATGAATAGGGGTAAACTATTAGTGAATTTGACAACAAAATCAAACAATGAAGGTAAGGAACGTAAGGTTTTTATTATATTATCAAACTAATTATACATTGATGGTTTATTTATTTTATCCATTTATTACTTATTCCTGGTGTATTAAATGAATGGCTCGCCCTTATAACTTTTTCTTTTTTTAACAAAAAAATATAATTCAAGGTATGCACTGCAGAGATCGGCAAAAAAATAGTTTCGACCTATCCAGCTACTGTTTAACGTGAATCCGGACCACGATCCTCGTTTCCTTGTTTAACAACACCCAAGGCTGATACCGTCGGACGCAGTTTGTCTCGGCTTTGTAGCTTAACCCACTGCGCTACCCGCGACCCCTCAATATTTATTTTTTATTATTTAAATTATAATGAAAAAATAAATAATTTGAATAATTTAAAAACTAATAAATTAAATTAAATTATTAATGCTAGGGGAAAGCAGGATACAACGGGGTAAAATTTGTCTAAATATTTCTATATTTAATAATTACCAGAGAAAATTTTACTAAATATTTGAATATTCAATAATTAATAATGAAAATTTTACTAATTACCTGAATATTTAATAATTAACAATAGAATACTTTTTAAATATGTAGATATTTAAATACTCATTAGTTATCGAAAGGTAAAATATTACTAATTTATTAAATATTAAGTAATTGGCTGCCAATATATTACTAATCACTTGGATTACTAAGCGAATTTTTTTAGTAAAGTTAGATGTGACGTTTAAGTCGCGCGTGTACACCGCGCTGGTATGTCGCGCAGGAATTAGACAGGATCGGGACAGAAATGGAACGGGTTTGGGGCAGTACCGTAAACTGGGGTTACTTTGACATAGTTTAGATAGTTTTTTTATCATAACATTTTTCTTAGCTAACATCAACAAATTAGTGTTTGTTTGAACCAATGGATGCCTTGGCAAGATTTATTTTAAGCGACAACTTTCTAGCAGCACTCCTTGACATAAACAAAATAATTTTTTTTAGGTGTCAAAATAGCTCCATGCTCTTGGCTACTTTGACATGGCACTGTTTTGTATTGGATTCGGGGGCTAGTTTGACACCAAAAAAATAATATTTTTTTTTATTTTACAATATTTTAAGGGGTTAAATATTGAAAAATTAAGGTTTTTATCAAGCTAAGGTTTATTTCAGAAATGTTATAATAATATAGGAAAAGTCGTAAGTAACAAAAAACAAACATGGTAATGGTAACAAAAACAAAAATTATATTTCTTAAAATATTTTTTTTACATCTTCATCCATAGTTTTTATATGCACGGGCTCCCAATCTCTTTTTGTAGGTTCTAACCATTTTTACACAATATTTTTATATATTTAGGACACAATAACGCCTCAATCTACTGCCGGCTGTTAATGCTAATAATGACATTAAACCAACCACAAAGTTTTTCGAATTTCCGCTTGTACGAGGGACGTTGTCAAAGTAGCCCCAGTTTACGGTAACCTATATATTCTTCCGATTGGGTCATTATTAAAACCCTTGTATATAATACTTACCGTACCAATTAAAGTTGCAAAGTGTTTTATAATTTTTTGTTTGCTTTTTTGTTCTTAATATGAGTTAAGTTTGTTTAATTTTTTATGTTTTCTTTACTGTTCAGTTTATTAAAAATAATAAATATTGTTATGGTTCATTTTAAATATTTGTTTTATTTTACATACTGTTTTGCTAAAACATCCTTTATAAATTGATATTCAAGATCCACTGGTTTGGGAAGAAAAGAACAGTCTTTCTTTAAAAAAACTGCGAAGGTTTCGGTTTATATTTAAGACTTTATTAAGGCTAACAAATAAAATATAAAAGTCGAAGGGCTGCAAAACAGGCAAGAATGGAATAATTAATTATGAATAATATACTAAAAGTATTTTTGTACAACGAATAAAACTGCTAAGACAAGAGGTCGTATCTGAAATATTTTGTAGTTAAGGAAAAAGCCATTTTTTATTGTTTTTTAAAATTAAAATTTTCTTCTGTCCTTTACTACAAAATATTTCAGATACGACCTCTTGTCTTAGCACGGCAGTGCAGTAGATACATAACTGTTTCATTCCTTGTACAAAAATACTTTTCTTCAATTTTAAAAAGTTGGTGACAGGTATAGTATATTATTCATAATTAATTATTCCGTTTCTGCCTGTTTTGCAGCCCTTAACAAATGGGGGTTTTCGTAAGTAATATCATTTTTCCAAAAAAAAATCGAAATACACGTTGCTAACTTAGCAATGCTAAGTAATTTTTTAACAAGAAGCGTGAGTGCTGGTGGTAACAAAAATCCGAGTCAAAGACGAGGATTTTTGCACCTGCACGAATGCATTTTGCAAATAAGTTTCTTTTTTATATTTTAAGAACCCTCACAAAAGATGAGCTTAAAAAAAATTATTTAAGGGTCGCTCAAGATTTTTTAAATTTCCAAAATTGTCAAAAATTGATTTTCTTTGTGTGAAGGTTTCTAAAATATAAAAAAGTAACATATTTTCACATGAGACTAAAAAAAGTCAGTTTTTTACGCCACCCTAATATACGAGTATGTATGTAGTTTTTTTAGTTAATAACTACCAGTGTGATATGGGATATTTAATACATGTAGGGTAACACATGCAGGGTAACACACGGGAACCGGGCCCTGTACTATCGAATATTTTTGAAAATGTTCTGGTAATAGCCTTAACCTTTGTAATATAATTTAAACAATTTTTAGTCTTTTTTCATTATATCGAATATTCATTCCCCATACCTGATTCTACTATCCTTAAAACTATAAACCTATAAACTAAAATAACCAGATTTAAGACATCGTTATAGTCAGTAATGCCTTTGCATTTTAAACATGTCAACGTATGGCAGTTTTCTCAAGACACTAAACGCGCCAAGCCTGGCAACTATTCACAAAATTGTCAAATATTCATTTAAACCCCCATATTTAAAAACTGCAGTGTTGCCAAACCTTAGGTCTCATAGCGTCGGTCTTGCATGGTTGTAAATTTTAATATCACATATTAAAATGTAAGCTCGCGTGCACGCCACCTGAACGTTAAATGTCTGAACCAAATCTGTATAAAACAGATATATTGGACCGACTTTTGAGTCCAAGCCAAAATTACATCTAGGGTCTCCCACAACCTTCCCAAACCATAATACATGGCTTAACGTTACCAGAATGTATCAAAATTGGCTTGTATAAGCGGTTAAATAAATATATATATATATATATATATATATATATATATATATATATATATATATATATATATATATATATATATATATATATATATATATATATATATATATATATATATATATATATATATTTAACGATGCATCGCGATGTTGACATTACATACAATTTGAAGGGTAGATGGTTTACCAATAACAATATTAATATTACCTAATAATAAATGTATCATCAAGTTGAGTAATTCAATGCTTCAAATTTTTGAGTGTTATTTTGGATAATATTTTTTTTTATGGAAGGAACATACAGTGTTTAAAAAAAATTAATACGTATTTATACCTAATCCTTAATCTATGATTTGTTGTTTTAAGAGTAGGCAGCACTCCTAAATGTGTATCAACTGTATAATCTGTGGTGTATCATGCATTTGTTTATTCCAATTTAAAATATAGCATATTATTTGAGGTAATTCATCCCATAAAAAAATGTATTAATTTTTCAGAAAAAAATATTAGAATTAATTTTAATTTGGAATTTTATGAATCATGGAAACTAACCTTTGTAAAAAATAACCTACTTACACTACCAGGTCTTTAAATATTTAAAACTTTATTTTTTTTACATGAAAAACAGTTTTATTTATAACAATACTAGTAGATAACATTCCTACTTCACTAGAAATAAAGATTTATTGTTAATTAATCAGACTATTAACCAAAGAGTTTACAGGAGTATTTAAAACTTTGCTCTGATTTTATATAATAAATTGCCAAAAACAATAAAGGACCTTAGTTTCAGGGACTTTAAACCACACCTAAAAGTATACCTTGTAACCAGATGCGATTACTGCGTTGAATATTTATATATATATTTTTTTGGACGTGTTTAACATTGTAAACATTGCAATATTTGTGAACTAATAAATCTATTCTATTCTATTCTATTCTATTCTATTCTATTCTATTCTATTCTATTCTATTCTATTCTATTCTATTCTATTCTATTCTATTCTATTCTATTCTATTCTATTCTATTCTATTCTATTCTATTCTATTCTATTCTATTCTATTCTATTCTATTCTATTCTATTCTATTCTATTCTATTCTATTCTATTCTATTCTATTCTATTCTATTCTATTCTATTCTATTCTATTCTATTCTATTCTATTCTATTCTATTCTATTCTATTCTATTCTATTCTATTCTATTCTATTCTATTCTATTATATTCTATTCTATTCTATTCTATTCTATTCTATTCTATTCTATTCTATTCTATTCCATTCACGAAATTTTAAATATTAGGGGTTTAGCTTAGGGGTTTGGAGTAGCGGTTCTTAACCTTTTTGGCTGGCGCCCCACAACTCAAAAATATTAGAAGCTCGTGACCTGATAAAAAATAAAATCATCAATTTTTTACATTTTCTTTATTTAAAGTAAGGATGCAGTGATTACGACGCGCTTTTTCAAAAAATCCCGCAAGTCCCGCGACCCATCTTGATATGGCCCGCGACCCAAATTTGGGTCGCGACCCGAGGTTAAGAAAAGATGGTTTAGAGTATCAGGTTTTTTTATGACTACTTGGGTCATTTCAGGTCTTCCTTGAGAGAAAAATTTCCATGAACAACAAAGAGGAGAACATGGGTAGTGCCGGACTTCTACCGGCTAAAAACCTCTAAAAATTATTTAACAATCGGGTTTTTAATAATTATCTTAAAAAGTATTAAGGTTTTGTTTTTTTTTTTAAATAAATATTAAAATGTTTTATGCAATTTTGTAAATATATTTAGTTATTATTATAAACCTTGTTTTGTGGCCAAAACATGCATTCCAAAACTCAAAATAATTACTATACTAATTGGGAATTTTTTAATTTTAAATAAAAAACTTCCTTTTAAAATAATATTTTAAAAAAGAGTTTTTTATTACATTACAGTTTTTTATACATATTATGTATGTAGGTAATGATAATGGATGAAACTTTCTCCTATACATATACAGGGTGTTCCAACGAAAACTTGTACCCCCCCAAACGTTTTATCGGATGAGTGTGGACAAAATTCCTTGGACACGTCAATTTTTATTTTTAGGGGGACGAATTTTGATGTATGTTTCACGCCCCCACCCGCACCCCTACACGCTCCACCCCGCCCGCCCCCTAAATTTTAAATTGTAAGGGGGGGGTTGAGTGATATATCATTTTAAAGGTCTTTTAATTCTTAATAAGTTTCTGTAATTTTTTTAAAATCTGTTGGTTAGTTTTGGAGAAATTGCTATTTGAAGTTTTAAATTTGGTAAAAAAAAATAAAACAAAAAAACTGTAAATCAACGAATGTATCGTTCAAAGTGATTTCCTCCAACCTCCATGCAATAGTACAGACGTTAAATAAAATTATTTCTAACATTTTGAAATACGTCTGGCGTTAATAACCGGCATTCTCTAATAATTCTTTCCCTCAATTCCTGAAGAGTCTCTGGTGGAGTGGCATAAACTTTTGATTTCAAATGTCCCCACAAAAAAAAATCTAACGGTGTTAGATCAGGAGATCTAGGCGGCCACTCTATAGGACCCCTTCTTCCAATCCAACGTCCTGGAAAATGTCCGTCCAAAAATTTTCGTACCTCAAGAGTATAATGTGGAGGTGCGCCGTCCTGTTGAAATGTTATTTGATCTTCAAATAAATTATCATTTTCTAGAATTTCGGTAATCATTGGATCAATAAGATCTTCCAACATTTCTAGATAAATGTCTCCATTGCGGTTGCCGTCTATGAAAAATGGACCAACAAGATGGTACCCTAAAATTCCGGCACAAACATTTAACTTTTGGGGAACTTGGGTGTGGGTTTCATGGAGCAAATGTGGATTAGTATCGCTCCAATAGCGACAATTATGTCTATTCACTTGTCCATTTAACATAAAAGTGCACCCATCCGAAAAACATGTATTATACAAAAGATTAGGATTAATAATCAACTGCTCACTGAAATATTCGCAAAACTGTAACCTGCGATCAGGGTCATCTTCATTAATTTCTTGAACCAGCCGAATTTTGAAAGGATGAAACTTGTTCATTTTCATGATGCGAAACACACTGGTGGCGGATACGCCAGAGGCTTGAGATAATTTCCTGATAGACTGTGTATTATCCATTTGTACATGACCCAACACAGCAACTTCTATAGCTTTATTTCTTACTGGACGGTTTGCCTCACGTTTTTTGTTGTGGATTGAACCCGTAGTTTGAAACTTAGCTACTTATTGTTGAACGTATTGGTAACTTACGTTTTTTTCGGGATGATTATTATTAAAAATTCGTGCCGAGGCGTTTGCACAAACATTATTTCGATAATAGGTGGCATAAAAAAATATCATGCATGCATGTACTTTGAACATTAAATTCTTTAATTTACAATTTTGTTGTTTTTTTTTATTCATCAAATATAAAACTTCAAATAGCAATTTCTCCAAAACTAACTAACAGATTTTAAAAAAATTACAGAACCTTATTAATAATTAAAAGACCTTTAAAATGATATATCACTCAACCCCCCTTACAATTTAAAATTTAGGGGGCGGGCGGGGTGGAGCGTTTAGGGGTGCGGGTGGGGGCGTGAAACATACATCAAAATTCGTCCCCCTAAAAATAAAAATTGACGTGTCCAAGGAATTTTGTCCACACTCATCCGATAAAACGTTTGGGGGGGTACAAGTTTTCGTTGGAACACCCTGTATAAGACTAGAGTAAAAGTTTAAAAAAATTATATAATAGTATATTATTTATTAAGTTTGATAAACGCCATTTTAGACACGAATTTAATTTAGGCACAAACGAGCTTGCGAGCGAGTGCTTAATTAAATGAGTTAAAAGTTTATTTATAAACTCGTTTATAAACGAGTTGCATTTTATACTTTTTCACGACAAATACTTATTTTTATCTAAAAATGATTTAAATTAAATATTTGTATATAGCGACATATATACAATAAAAAAAAACAATAAAACAATAAAGTAACCAACCTGTAAATTTGTATTACCGGCGAGCCGGTGAAACTGTGAAATTTTTATGTGTAAATCGAAATTTATCCCTTAAAAATTGACCTTTTAATCCGATATAGAAGCAGTTTTTCACTGTAAAAATAAAGAAAAGGTTTTATGGGCTTTCCACGATGGAGTCTCCACCAAGAATTTAAGTTAAATCTAGTTTACTGCCGGCGAAATTAAAAGGTCAGTATAATGTTCATATAAACTTTTCAAATATGGGCGTTGAGAAACTATTTATTACTTATGTATTTCCGAAAATGATGGTTATTGTAATAAATAATAATAATAAAAATAATAACAATAATAATAATAACTGAAGAACCGAACCTAAGCAGGATAGTTTGATGGCGTTGCTACTTTAATTTTTAATAATAATACTAAATATGGTTAATATGTGTAAAATTTAGGTTAAGTGGAAGAACAACAGCCCTTTGGCAATGTGTTGAACTTCGCCTTTTGCTAACACTAACAATAAAGCTATTTATTATTATTATTATTATTATTATTATTATTATTATTATTATTATTAAATTTAATTTATTTTTTTCACTGAAATGCTCACTGATCTCGGTATTTTCCCATTTTTATAGTTTACATTGAACTGAATAAAACAAATAATAGTAAATTTTCATGTAATTTTTGTCTAATTATTATTATTATTAATTTTTGTATTAATATTTTCTTTCCATATTATGTTAAATTTTACTGTCTCCAAAGGGGTGTTTCTACGGCAAGCCTTGCAAAAATAACCACAATTCTTTTTTCTAATAACATTAAATATTACCTAAAAAAGATTTTTAGGTTTTTATTTTTTGTTTGGTTTATATGCTGTATTCTTTTTAATCCAATATAAATTTAATGTTAGCTAATTAAAAATATACATAATTATAAATTTTAGGTTAATATCAAATAAAGATTTCTGCACAAAGTTAATCTAAACGCTTAAGTACTAATTCACCAATCCACCTAAAAGCTCATTCACATCCAATTAATACGCGTAACTTACTTACATGAGCAAGTTAAAATATATTTAAACCAATGCAGCTGTTTACATTCGTAGAAAACTTATCACACGTATTCAAAAGTTGGGTCCGGCTCAACTTAAGGGAATACGTTTCTTACGTGAGCCAATCACATGCCCAGTAAAACGATATAGCGCTATCTTGTTGTTTCACTTTTATAGATAGATAGGCAACCCAGCCTACATCGATGTATACATTGCGCGTGCTTGTATATTACGTTCTTTGCAGACGTAACAAAAAATTATAAAAAAACTTATAAACATTTTAATAAACCAAAGAATGCCTAACGCCTATTCACTGAATAGTATTCAGCAAAGCAAATTCGACTTAAAATTAGAAACAAGCATATCCCACCAAAGGACTTTAAAAAGTACTAACAAACCCATGAATCTTAAGTATAGGGTTGCCAACTTTCGGCTATTGAAATAAAGGACAAATTGGGATTTTTTTTTGGGTGCCACGTCTACTTTACAGCTTTTCCGATTTTTTTTCGGACGAGGTGGTGTAAAAGGGGCACCGCTTGACGTAGATGTATGTGACTTTGGGACATCATCACTTGCATCGACGACTTTATCACCATTCAGGGCCGGGCCTAAGGGGGGTGTAGGGGGGGGAGTCACCCCCCCAAAGTCTTGGCAGTTGGTTCCAAATCCAAACACGGTTGGCAAAATCTATAGTATTTGGTTCGGTTGGTTGGGTATACCTACCCTACCAACCAACCCATCATCAAAATGAAATATAATTTTAAAACTATACCTACATATTACAAAATTATAATTTTTAATCTATTGTAACCTCCTATAATCGTTACCGTGATGAAAATTGTATTGGTCAACCATATTTTTATTAAAGGACAATATATTTCATACAAGCGTCATGTGCAAAGTCGGCACCGCCTCGAGCCGCGATCGCGGCTTTGTCTTTGGCTTTGGCGGCGTTTGACTCTTTTTACGCATCGCAATTTTCGGCGTCTTATTTTTCTAGATTATTATTTAGTTACAGCTTATCTAAGCTAAGTAAAACTAGTGTTAATAAATAGGAATTATTTTTTTTTAATATGAAAAGAAAGCTAGACCGGGCCGAGTTCTAGTAAAATGCTCATTATGTGGATCTGTGTTTAACAAGGACTAGAAAAAAATGCATGAGAAAAATATTCACGGTGGAAATTTGGTTAAAATTAAAATTGTTGCTGTTCCGGATAATCCATTTACATTGGCAGCAAGTCAAAAAAAATAGAGAACGAGAATCAATCCATGCATGCTAAATTAGCATTGCTAATGGTAGGTAAAGACATTCTTTATCTACACTTTACAGCACTTTACATACATGATAAAACTACTGAAAATTTTTACTATTACTACCTACTAAAGTATCGATAAAAAAATAAGTTGGTTTTTTTATCGTCTCCACCCCCCCAAAAAAGTGTGCCTCGGTACGGCCCTGTCACCATTCATGATGATTTGATTGATGATGTTTACCAAAAACCTGCAAATAAATAATGATTTGGCATTTAGGCAACTACTTGTTTAAAATAGAAAATGCTACTTTTTATGAATCTGTTTAATTTAATTTTCCAATTAAAGTTTAAAAATATATTGCGACAAAAAACTGAAATCTAATAATATAATTTTAATATTGTATTTTCCACTTACCGTTTCCTGTTAAAAAGTTGTAAAATAAGGTTAAAAAAACACCTTACACACAGGGACTAGTCGACTAAACACAAGGGCTCAACACAACGAGGAACAAAATAAAAATACAAGGTATGCTGGATAAATTGGAGCTCGGGAATTTACCAAAATATTTCAAATGTTGCCAATTTTACTTTTTATGGTATTTGTATGGGCCTTTTTTGAAATAATTGTGGATTTATCTGTATTTCCGGATTTTAAAGGACATTTGCCGTCCTTTGACACCTTTCAAAAGGACAAAGGACAGTATTTAGAAATAAAGGACTGCCTTTGAAATAAAGGACGGTTGGCAACCCTACTTAAGTAGGACAATACTTTAAACCATGTTCTGGTCTTTGCCTAACATAAACATAAATAATAAATAGGGATGGGATATTTAGGTACTAAAAACTGAAAAATAGGTAACTAAAAAGGTACTAAAAAAAAGCATTTTAGGTTAAAAAAACAGCATTTTAGGCATTAAAAGTTTAAGTTTCGTTTATAATTTTGTTTAGCCGCATACCCAAACACAGAACATACCCACAATAAACTATTTCTGTGCAATAAACTGTGTTTTACTGAGTGACACTCACTACACAGAAGTTCTATGACAGAACATAAGCTCACTAGTAGTGAGTCACTACAAAGAAGGTAACTGTAAAGAAATTTACTGTTACAGTCTGTAACCATAAGAAAAAATTCTATACCGTTGAGTTGCACGCCCTGGATAAAATATTGGCGCAAATTTTAAAAAGAACAAAAAAAATAAAATAAGTAAAAATACGTAAAAATAGGTAACAAATATGTGAAAATAAACGACAAATTAAAAAATATGTAACAAAAGTATAAAAAGGTAGTTTAAAGCAAAAACCTCCAAAAAAGGTAAAAAACGTGAAAAAAAGTTAAAAAAAATAGGTAACAAAAGTATAAAAAAGGTAGTTAAAAGCAAAAACCTCCAAAAAAGGTAAAAAAGGTGAAAACAAGTTAGGTTCATACAAAAGAAAATCTTTTAAAACACATTTTGGCATTATTGGTTTTCAAATAGTTACATCGGTTAAAAAAAGGTAAAATAACTAAAATCCCATCCCTAATAATAAACCACTTGACACCTCTAACTATAAGGCATCAAAGAAAAGTAATATCCCTCTTCGAGACTTTTAAGAGTAAAAAAAACCAATTATATGTAATAAAAATTTTATAATAATAATATAAATGCAACTTTTTCATTTTTAGAACAGAATAATAGAAAACGTAAATACAAATTCTATCGCAAAACGTAAACAACGAAACGCTCAGGAAACACATTAACCAGAAACCATTAGATAATTTTCACATTACTTCGGTGATGAACATTAAAAAAAACCATCGATAACTATCGTTAGTTACATTGCCGACTACCGTAAACTATCTTCGATAGTTCTCGACATCTAGACTGAAGAAATGGTTTCCCACAGTGGGGCAAACAATTTGTGTACAGCAGTTTCCGAATTTTTTGCGTAGTAATTTTCAGCAGAATAGGCCCCAATACTAACCCCAATTAAATGGGGGTATTACTAAATCCCTGGCTGAGAAGGATTTCGGATTGTACTTACTTTTGGGTCAGTCTAATGTCCCCAAAAAACCTAAGAGAGATTTACCAGCCGGGGTGAAAATTTGGATCCATTAAAACACAGTGCAGTTGCGGAGTACGTAGGAAAACTGAAAGGTGGTAAAATTAAATCGTGAGATTAGTGTAAGGTGATGCCATCCGTACCTTATACTCATACTAATACTAATACTCATAGTTAGGGTTGGGACAGTTGAAATTTTCAAATGAAAATTTCAACTTGAAATATTTCATTTAGTTGGAAAAGTGAAATTTTTAAAAATTTCAAATGAAATTTTCAATCCGAAAATTTCAACATTGCCTGTGAAAGTTTCAGACATTTCATTGAAAGTTTCGCAATTTACTGAAAATTTCGCATAAATTTCACATGTGGCCTCCCCTGGGACCAATAAGAACGAGTTATCAAGCGTCTGGGCGTTTTTGTTTAGTTTAGTTTATTTGAATACACTATAAGTAATTATTGTTACTTATATGCATAAATTAATTTAAATAATTTAATTCAGTCACCAATTTAATTTGTAAATTAAATCAGATTTTAAAATTTTCTTAAAAGTCATGATTAATTTAAACTTTTACTTTTGCTATAATTGCATCGGAAAACGGATAAAAAATGCCTTTGGCTCATAAAATTTTGATGATGTTTCTTCAATTTTCGTAAAATTTCAGTAAAATATTTATAAATAATAAATATATATATAAATATAAAACAATGAAAGTGGCACAATCTCATTAGCTTACCAAAAAGTGCTATATCTCTTTTAGTTTTAGTAATTTTAAAAATATTTTAAAAGAAAATCTCAAGAAATTTGTGGTAAACATAGGTATTTACTATTTATATTATTGGTGCAGGGGCCCGCAGAGGGGTAGGAGGTAA
Source organism: Brassicogethes aeneus (assembly GCA_921294245.1). Classification (NCBI taxonomy): domain Eukaryota; kingdom Metazoa; phylum Arthropoda; class Insecta; order Coleoptera; family Nitidulidae; genus Brassicogethes; species Brassicogethes aeneus. The sequence continues at coordinate 49,577,382 of OV121132.1, read as the reverse complement.
GAGAGGCAATTTGCCATGGTCCCCGAGTGGGTTATTGAAGTAGGTATATTAATATATTACACTTAAAGTGATTGAAATTTATTCAAAGTTTCAATAAATTTCATAATCTTTATGAAATTTCAGAAATTTAGGAAATTTTAATAAATTTCATAAATGTCATGAAAATTTCAAGTGAAATTTCAAGTACAAACAAAAAGTGAAATTTTCCCAACCCTACTCATAGTATATTATTATTACAACCGAAATATGTGATTATTGTTTTTAATATACATATAATATCATGTATTTGTGAAAATGTGTTTTAATTACCAGGCAATCAAATTAAAAGTCAAATTATTAGCTGTGGGCTATTTAATGCGGTTTATTTAAATTATCTACGTTACATTTTCAATATCAACAGACTAAATCTGTTGTTAAAATAATACCTTTTAAAATAATCAAATTTTAAAGTGTAAGTAATCCTGCTATGTTAAATTAAAAAAAACTTTTTATTGTTGTACATAAAAGGTTAAGTGAGGTTTATGATAGACCTATTCTGCATTTTGTAGTATTACTGCTTATTAGCATGTATACGTTAATTTGCCACTATGCCGAGCCAATCTATTAAAATCCGGCCAAAATTACCTTATAGAGCCTAAAACGTTAATGTAAATACAGTGTGTTCCATTTAAAACGAACCACCCTAAATTTCTCGGAACCTGAAATTTTTTTGAAAAAACGCCGAGACACGTAAAGTTTTATATCGAGGGGGACAACTTTTCATGTCAAATTTTGGTTTCTCACCCCTACCTCTTGCGCCCAGGAGCTACCCCCTTAAGAATTTGAATAGGGAAGGGGTATCGACCAATACATAAAAAATTTATTAGAATGTAATTCATAGGCATTGGTTTTTTCTAAATCTAACCGAGTTTCTTTTATTTTTAGATTTTCATCGATGAGATTTGTTTAGTTCCGAAATTTATTATACATAGACATTAGAGATTCAACTCACCAAAGCCGTTTTGACCAAATTTTGCAGGATTGATACGGTAATAACAATAAAAAATGTTTTTTTCTTTACAACCTATCAGTAAATTACAAAATTACACAGTTGTATTGCAAATTAAACGAGCTTTAAAATGATGTGCCACATGATACTTTTTGCAATTTTGGATTTTTGAGTTAGGGGTTGCAGAACTCAAGGAGGTTAAAGTAGCAGTAGCTAAAAAATGTGCCCCTCGATATAAAACTTTATGTGTGTCCGCGTTTTTTTCCAAATACTTCTAGTTTTCGAAAAATTTAAGGTTGGAAGTTTTAAAAGCATATTGCATGATTTTTTTTTAAATATCTCAAAAATAAACAGACCGATTTTAAAAAATAAAACATTGATGTATAGGGATTTGAAGGACCTTTAAAATGATGTATTGGTCGATACCCCTTCCCTATTCAAATTCTTAAGGGGGGTAACTCCTGGGCGCAAGGGGTAGGGGTGAGAAACCAAAATTTGACATGAAAAGTTGTCCCCCTCGATATAAAACTTTACGTGTCTCGGCGTTTTTTCAAAAAAATGTCAGGTTCCGAGAAATTTAGGGTGGTTCGTTTTAAATGGAACACACTGTATAAAAGCTTAATGAAAAATATTTATTTGAAAAGAGCGTAGGTCTTGATGAGATCTGCCGCCTCTTTTGTTGTCCATTTTGAGTAGAAACGCCCTGTATAGATTATTTTCATTTGAATGTATAATGGGATTATTGTTATTATGTTAATTTAAACGTTATTATTTTTATAATGAAATATGTTTGCGGATTTATGGAAAAAGAAAAAATAAAATGCTTATCTTTGTACTACAATTTTTTTTTTATAAACACTGAACCACACATTTAAATATATTGTTTTGGTATTTCCTAACATTTTGTGGGTAAAAAGACCTATCTTTTGATAGTCGCTTGGTTCTTAGTTAATAAATGTGCCCTAAATGAGTTTAAACAAAGTTTATGGTCAAAGATCCTAAAAGAAATAATAGAAATTCTCTAATAATAAAAATATTAAAAAATAATAACCATACCATTTGCTGAAATGTTGACTACAATTCTTGAAGGAGATGTCCCATGAATGCGAATACTTCCTCCAGCCTTTACACTTCGCTTTTTATCAGGGCTGACAAATCCTAAACAAATTATTAATAAATTATTACAAATACTTATACCTATAGGCTATATAATACATAAATTATACAACCTTTTGAATCACTTCTGTTATGTTATGTTACTGTATAGTTGTATACTTACTATTTTCTTGTCCATCTGGATGTTTTTTCTGTATGGCGAGTATAATCCATTTCTCTATTCTCATGTGCTCTCCACGCTGTAAACTCTTCAAAATTCCTAAAATTTAAAATAGATTCCTTTATAGACATATTAGTAAAATCAGTGGCGGGGGCCCCTTATTAAAAATCTGGTAGGGGCCCTTATACCGGAAAAGGTGCTGGCAAAAAAATTTTTAGGGTATAATTTTTTTGCATTTACCAATTTTTATAATTTAATAAATAATATATATGGGTGAACCTCACGAAATGTCCCCCGATGGTGTTACCCCGTGATATTTAATAAATCTAAATGAGTTTGACCTACGCTTTTATTGTGTTTGTATCTTTCATAATTAAGTAGATATTACAGCTCAGGTTCCGGATTTTTAACCGCAATTAATTATTTTTTACAATGTTTTAAAAGTCTAAAACCTATCCTCCATGACTTTTACTCTTTCTAGGTTAAACTATATGTATTCAAATATCTGAGGTAGTAAAAGCATACTAAAAATATCAGTTCACTAAGTAAATTAAACACATCCAAAGCAATCGCATCATATATAAAATATTAGGTATTAAAAATTAAAAGAAATAATTTTTATAACCATTTATGTAGGTGTTACAAAAATTGATTCTATCCTCCGTGAATCTGTTTTTGCTTTAAATTTTATGCAACGGATGGCGCTCTATTCATTTTAAATAAGCAAAAACCTCTGTTTACGACATTATAGATGCATGTGATTCCTGAAGGTCAGTTAGAATTTATATGCAGATGAGAGTGTTGCTGTTTTATAATTTAAAAGTTTAAGTTCATCAATTTGCTATTTAAAAACCTATCCACCTTGAAGTGTAAGTAGATTTTTTTATAAATATTTTATGTACGTACAATTGTATTTTTAAAAAATATAAGATGTCAAAAGATACAATAACTCATGAAGCTCTAATATTTAAAATGTATGATTTCTTAAAATTCTTGCATTAGTGCAGAACCACTTATGTTATGTTATTACTAGACCTGGTGGCTTCCCCAAAACCCTATTCTAGACTAACAGTGAAACAACCAAAAATAAAAAATAATCATTTTCACTTGGGGGACATCTCAATATATTCACCCATGTATACCTAGCTTTTTATGTACAAGCAAATTTTAAAATTTGATCTGGTTTTAGAGATTTACTGTTCTTCATCTTTTAAGAGGTTTCTATTTTAAAATAAAGGCAAGTCATTTTAAATAATTGTAAGGCTAATTATTATTTCTGATTTGCTATTAATATAATATATTTGCTATTAATAACACCCAAAGCAGACCCAGTATAGGGCGCAGAGCACAGAATAATATGCGCAGACTGCGCCGCAGACAACGCATAGCGAAAAGGTGCGGGCAGAAACATTTCGTATGAGTTCACGGCCTCGTTGGAACAGGAGGGTATTCAGGAAAATTTTAATTTAATAAATCGAAGAATAAACAATTAAATAATAATAAAATTTATTTATTTAATTTGATGCCTCAATTTTTTAACATGTAGGTAATATGTTTTTTGCTTACGCATGACGAAAACAATCGACCCCCCTAGCCGGGGGCCCCGTATCATTGATACGGCTGATACCGCGGTAGCTAAGCCCCTGAATAAAATGTTTAATTAGAACCTTGTAAAATGGGAAAGAAGTCTCATTAAATTTTGTGCATATTGGACATATAATATGCTTTGTTCTTTTAAATTGTTTTAAGTCTTGATCTGAATGTTTTGTCTTAACATGTCTATTTTTAGTAGATGAAAATTCCTTACTACCATATTTACAAGTTAATTCATTCTTTGTAAAAAAGTAATTAGGCAAAAGGTTTGATTTGGCAATATTTCATTTAGACACTTCAATAATAACTCAATACTTCAATACTTTAATAATCTCTCAAAAAAGAGCACAATAACAAAAATCAATGTAGGTACGTTTAGCAAAATCAAACGGATTCTGTGGATTCTGTAACAGAATTTCTGTTTAAACAAATTTTCGTTGGCGCCAAACGGCAACGAATTTATCCGAAGTAAAACGAAGCGCCATTCGGTTCGGATTGATTCTGATTGGTTCGGCATAGTGGCAATTTAACGTATTGCTTATAATTTATTGACGCAGAACCTAAAACTGAAACGTTGTAGTCTCGCTTTTAATTCTACCTCATACGGAATATTCTCGAGATAAATATAAGCCTACTCAGTTTTGTACACGACTAAATAAGGTTTATTTAAAGTCGTTTTTATCTAAGAAACTTGGATTTTTACATGGAAAATATTTTTTTATATTATATTATATTAATAAAAATTAACGATAATATTTATTTATACTAAATTTGTTGTTAACCTTAAACCTTAAAAAGTATTGTATTAAATAAATGGTCCGCCATCAAAATATAAAATATTTAATTTCTAAAACGTTTACAAAATTCAAATAAGTACCCATAAACTTAATACACTAAAAAGTTTTAAAAACGTTCTAAATATATTTACGTGTCGAATACTATTTGGTTTTAAATCAAAAGCTTAGCCGAAAAAAAAATAAACTCACATTTCCATAATAAAAGTAAATAACAATCTCATCCTTAAAAAGTATTTATTTCGCTTAGACTTATACCAGTGCTCGAACCAGTACCAGCGAAAAACAATATAATTGGTTTTCGGCTTTAGTGTAATATTTAATAAATAAAACAACCTAATTGGTATTGTTAAATACCGGTATTAAAAAACCACAAACCTTTTTTTAACCTACAAGTTTTAAGATATTTTTTCTAAATGTGATCTTTTTGATTTTATCAACAAAGTAAACAATTTAAAATACCAAAAGCTTAAACCATTGGTATTTTAAATTGTTACATCAAGACCCCGAATGTGTATTTTCTTTTCACAGATTATCCAGAAGTTCTGGACCAGAACTGTAAAATTATAATTATAAATTTACAGTTCCAAATATAATGTGAAGAAAAAATACACATTCTGGCTCTTGGAGTTACTTACAGGCTATCAAAACAGTATGCTGAAATCCGTTAGTGGTGGTAACACAAAAAGGAGGAAAGTTTGAGTCAGTCTTATCTCTGTTATACCTACACAGAGATATTATGAATTAGGTAAATCGATATTATTATTAGTTATTATAATAATTATAAAATATAATTTATTTTTTTGTTTATTTATTTTATTATTTATTAGCTGTTATTTTTATCAACAAGCGGTTAAGCACCACGAGCCTTTTTTTACAACCAACCGCATCCTATGTATATATGCAAATATAATATGTATTTATCTTATTTATATTTAAATAAATTTATTTATTTACAGTGATGATCATTGAGTCGATGGTTCAAACCTTTAAATTTTCATATTTATGTAAATAATATTAATAAATTCTTTTACTAGAAATAAATTTATGATCATGATGATCATTAAGTCGATGGTTTAAACCTTTAAATTTTCATATTTAGGTGAATAATATTTATAAATAAAAAAATTTAAAGGTTTGAACCATCGACTTAATGATCATCACCGTAAATAAATAAATTTATTTAAATATAAATAAAGGCGATCTTAAAAATGCAAAACTCTTAGTATACCTACATAGTTAAGTAACCATTATAATTGGTCTAAAAAAATTGCTTGAATAATAGCTTTAAAAATCTACTGATTTCAGAGTTCAGATCGCATCGCGAAGGAAATATAAATCGGACAGTGACGGTCGAAAAAGTTTAATCTAATGCCAGCCACTGAGTGACCTAGCATTTGATTAAACTTTTTCGAGTCTCGAAGGGGGACAGCTATCCCCCATCCGCCCTTGTCGACGACCTTGTTTGCAATTATTTTGTTAATTCTGAATCCTTATTAATAATAATAATAATAGAGTTTATTATTTAATAGTTAGGGTTAACTCAAGCTTACAATTTACTCTCCTGAATTATACAGGCCCAATCGGCGATAAATCGCCAAATCAGGCGCTAAACTCAAATATAACAGTAGGTCCATTTTCTCGGAGCGTAAATATATTATTTAATTCGAATGCAGAACTTTTCCAAACTCTAACAAGAGTGTCACTTGTCGCATAATATTAATGGCTAATTTGTTAACGCCTACACACTAATGAAGCTAATGCACCATTAGCTTTGTTTTAAAATGTTACTTTCTGAGTAAAGCTAAAGCGTTAAGCATGCCTTCTAACATGGAGGTTCGAAGCCTATTTTTGATCAACTTTAATTTTGAAAATGACCTTTCTTCGCTCCTGTTTGTATAATATAAGTTACAATAATTATTCAGATTGCCTTAAGAATGTACCTGTACATTCCTAAGGCAATCTGAATATTAGAAAAACAACCTTTAACCTTTTCTAACTAATGACTTTTTTATTTTTGTCATCTTTTTTTTAAAGTCATGTTGCTAAAATTATCTCTTCATTTCTAAGTGTGTTCAACTTGCTGAGAAACCCAAAATGGGTATTAATTGGTTTGTATGTCCCAAACTCCTAACTTTAATATTAAAACTAAAACTTTACACACTAATTTATTTAAACAGTTTGAAATTTAACTATTTGATTATTATTTATGTCTAAACTATTTTGTACAACATAGAACAAATATATGAATCAGTTAGAGGAGTTACAAATAAATGGATATAATCATATCTATTGGATAGAACCCAAGTGGTATCTATTAATGATGAAAAATCAGATATATCCAAAGTATCATTGGGAGTACCTCAAGGATCGATATTTGTAAATAATTTAAATTTAAATACAAATGTAAATGAGAAAATTATTCTTTATGCAGATGATACCAACCTTATTATTCAAAATAATAATATTTCAAACTTATGCTCCGAAGCCTCTTTAAAAACTTGTTCAATAAATGGAGTGAGGAAAATGGACTATTAATAAAAACAAAACATTTTATATGCGATTTTTACCAAAAAATGTTTCTCCAGATTACAATTTATTTATTCCAATTTTGGGTAAGTCAATTGAATCTGTGGAAAGCATAAAGTTCTTGAGTATTTACTTGGATCGAAAACTAACATGGGAAATACAAATAAATAATTTAAATAAAAAAGTATTTTCATAAAAACATTAAATATTTTAATTTTAAAGCCCAAAAATTTAAAAAATATATATTTTGCGGCAATATGTAATTGAAAATGTAAAAAAACTGCTGAATTGAAGTATAAAAAATATTTATTTAATTACCAAAGGGTATTTCCGCGAAACCTTACCCCACCTTGACAAAAAATCAGATGTCTTATTTAACAAAATAAAAACCATATCTGAAGTCAAATAGTTTAATTGCTATGTAATGTAATTTATAACTTTAAAATATTCGTACCTACATTGTAATGCTTAGAAGCTAGCATTAAGAATAAACACGGAAGAGTTTTAATACTCGATACAAAGTTTAAATGTCACACCCGTTACATTTTGATAAAATTTTAGAAAGTTTTACACAAAAAATTATTACTATATGCTTTTATCCGAAAATTTACATTATTAACTTTAGAAGCCAACTTGGTCGCATTTGCCGATTTTCAAAGGTCGCGCCCGTTACGCGATTCATGACGTATAAAAGGCTTTTTATACAAGTTTTAAATGACATTTTGTTTGAGTTAAATATCTAATTTTTTATACTATTTTTGTATATTAAGAACCAACACTTTATTATCATGAAAAAACGCAGTCAGTGTCGCACCCGTTACAATTGAAACACCCCAAAACAAACAAAATCACAAACAATATTTAATAGTAATAAAGTAAGCTCGTTACAAAGTTTATACTGTGTACACTGTGTAGACTACTGTTAAACTTTGCTACTTTCAACTGCAACTATCAAACAAATACTATAAATATTATGACAATTGCTGTCCTTATTTTCTGTCCTTATTTTGATAATTGGGTATATAAAAAATGCGCTTTATAGCGGCGAAAAAAAGAGCGATATAAGGCTTTAATGGGGCTGACGCAAATAAGTTACCATATGAAATTAAGGACATCCCATTAATTACAAAATATAAATATGCTATGGAAAAGATTTGCTTCTCCAATTGGAGTTTTAAAACTATTTTTATTATTTTATTGAATTTATAAACTTTTAATTTGTTAGTCTTGGTATTTAACTTAATATTTTTAATGGGTTTAAATAAAGTATTTTAATCTTAATTTAGTGTAACCCCTTGACAGGGCCGTAGCGACGGACTCAGGGGCCCCGGTGCAAAACTTTAGGATAGGATAGGATATCGAAAATTACGATTTTTTAGTAAAACTTTTTAGTTTTGGGGGCCCCTTTGAGGTCGGGGGCCCTGGTGCACCGCACCGCCTGCACCAGCCTCGCTACGGCCCTGCCCCTTGACCTTTTCGATATCATTGTAATGATCTTATGGCAATAAAACTATTAGTATTATTATTTTTATTATTAAAGGCGGTAACCTTTATCCTATGTATGTTTAAGTATTTGTTTATTTGCAAGAAAGTTTTTCGTTACAAAGTACTGATCGACCCTTTGATTTTGCGCCCCCGAAACGTTGCGCCTGCGTTCGTGCACGCACTGCACGCTCGCCAGGAACGGCCCTGCATATTCTTGTAAACCTCTGTTTAGGAAATACAAAATTTTAAATCTTCCCTGTTTGTACATATTTAGTTTATTTTTATTCATTTTTGAAAATAAAATAGTATATTGTGTCTCAAGGGCAGAAAACTAGCTTTAGCAGCTCGCGGCTATTAACTGCCTGAGCGAGCGAAGCGAAGCGAGGGCAGTTGATAGCTAAGGGCTGCTAATGCGTTTTCTGAATGTGTGACACACACCTGTTTTTCGCCTAGCATCAAACAAATTATTTTTTTAAATTTTATTAATTTATTTAATTTACGAATTTATTTATTGTTGTAATTAATGTTAATTATGCCTTGAGCACAATTGTGGATAGTACCAGAATTTGAAGGCTTATTTCTACAGAAGTTGATGTTTCATTAGAATAATCTTTGATCTTTCCGATAGATAAGCAACTAATAGGTACATTTTCTTTTAAGTTTTTGGGTTTTTGATCCTTTTTCCAGTTTTTAAATAATTCATAGCATTTTTCGTACCGTTGCAACGCATTGTCTTAACAGCTAGCTAGCTTCCTCTTTTTTAAATCTGGTTAAGTATTCGTAAATTTTTCGTCACTGTCCGAGTTACCATTCATTTTCACTTTACAAAATTTAAATTAGGTTTTATTGTTATTTTATACTTTTGTTGTCCGTTTTTATTTTGATTTACACAAACGTCTGAAAATCTCAAATGTAAAAATGTCAAATGCCAAAATACATAAATGTCAGTCAAAGGTGTCTAGAATGTGAAAAACTAGGGACGATATGAGTTTAGCGACCCTAGAGACAATAAATATTATTTTCGGTCATATTTTTAGGTTTGATATGATTTATTTTTATATGTGCTGGGCGAAAAAATATATTTTAACACATGGTAACATAAATAGTTACTCAACAAGAAGCCAAAATAAGTTAGTTTTGCCATTTTCTAGGGTCTCTGTATGTCAAACGCCTTTTATTTATATGGGAATTAAATGTTATAAAGTTATAAATTATCACTAAGAAACTCTTCCACAGAATAATATACTTTTTCGAAAAACAAAGTCTGCAATCTGCATTTTAACATTTTTGAACATTTACAAGACACAATAGACATACATGTATATATGTATAAATGTATATATGGGTGAATCTCACGAAATGTCCCCCGATGGTGTTACCCCGTGATATTTAATAAAACTAAATGAGTTTGACCTACACTTTTATTGTGTTTTGATCTTTCATAATTACCTAGATATTACAAAAATTAAAACGTCCAATTTGTCTCCCTTAACTTTCTCTTATTTCTTAAAGAGTTGTTAGTTTATAGTTATAATATTTTTGGGTATACACACAATTATAACATAAATAAATTAGTTGCAATATATTTTTTGTTATTTCGCACGATTTGCATCCCCATCCATTAAGCTACTCAGATGGGACATACTTGGCCTTAATAGGAGCAGCATATTATGAAGAAAGTGAACAAAGTGCCGTAGAATTCATTTACTTTGTTTTTGTTTTGTGGGTTTAGAAAGGACGCGCTCAAAAAATATGAGTTTGATTATTAATTTCAACCAGACGGTCGCTTTCAACGTAGTTTTGTACTTTACCACACAGCAGAAACTCCTATTTTTATCGTTATTTATTTATATTAACTCTAAGTAGGACTACTAAAATTTGGTGGTTTCCATAAAATTATATATTTTAAAATTTAATGATCCGAGTAAATAAAGCGCATAATCTCGAGTGTAATACTACTACTTTATCTACTCCAATAAGTAAGTAGTTAATTAAATTATTTTTAAAAATAATTAAATAAAATCTGTCATCAGATTATATCAAATGGTTAACCTCAATTTTTACCTATTTTTAATTTTATTATAGTCGCCTTCTCCCAAATTAAAACCTGATTGGTTAAATCACAGTGAATATTGAAATCGGCCAATTACTGATAACTAACAACGTGAACAATGAGATCATTATTCCCATTGTTAGGCAGGTAATGAATAATGTTTATCATTATTTACAATAGCTGCTCCAGAAGGGCTGGTCAGAGTCGTAAATAAAAAACAACGCATCAACACATCAGGTATATTGTTAGAACTTCACTTCGCCAACCCACTGCCACTACTAGAGAGAAACATAACAATCTTAGAAATGCCACAGGAGTACTGACAAAACAGTTAGAAATCGACTGAATGATGCTGGTTTAAGGGCATGTAGACCTGTAAAAGTACCTCGGCTAACTGGAGTTCATAAATTGCTAATAGCGGTTGTGCGAACACATGTCCAGTGACAACTTTGGCACTGGAGTTCAGTGTTCTCTTTGAGATGGCCGTGTACAAGTCTACTATACTTTGAAGCCACATTCAGTAAATGGATAGATTTGGAGGCGGATCTGTAATAGTTTGTCGTGGCATCAGCATAGATGGCCGCACCGATTGGTAGTCGTTCCTAAATGCCTTAATGCAGAGATATACTGTACTATACTATACTATGGAAGAGCATATTTTATTTTCCTCTAGGAGCACGAAGTTTCGGTCATAGAGTGGTTGGCTGTGAGCCCTGATACAAACCCAATCGAGCACGTATGGGACATGTTGGACAGACGTGTTAGAAAATCCCCTGTTGCGCCTATTACTCTTTAGCAACTGTCAGATGGTCTTCTGGAAGAACGGCGTAATCTACCACACGAATTTCTAAGAAATCTAATTCGAAGCATGCCTCGACGTTGCCAAGCCATAATTGATGCTAATGGAGACCACAGGCATTAGTGATATTCGATATAATCAGTACTCTTTGATTTTGGTACTTTTATATATTTAGTCTTGTACATTAAAATTGCGTATATTTAAAATAAATGTTTTGTATGCTGTTTGAAAAGTATTAAATCCCCACAAGAAAAAAATATATTTAAATTTACCTATATAGCTTGTAAGCTTTACAAAATACAATATTCTTTAAATGGCGCCCAAATTTAAAGACGGTCTAATCCTGTAAAAACAGTAGAAGCACCCTAAAAAATTAAAATTGTTTTAAGCCATCCAAGTACATCAAATATTTGTAGAATTTTATAAAAAATTTTAATTATAATTAAAAAATATATTTTCTTTAAAGATACTTACATTATATTTCTTTCAAATAACTTTTGTAGATAGAAGAAAAGAATATTTTATACGTTTTCTTTCAATAAACTCAATTCGGTCGATACAGAAAAATAGTGGAATGGTGGAATTTACTTAGTTTGAAAAGCTATACAACATAAAGTTTTATAGAATGGCCCTTACAGTGTTGTGTATTTTCTGTTTGAAGAGTTCGCAGATAGAGCGAGGGTATTTATTAGATAAATTTCACTACGCGCGGATCTAAGTTAAAATTTACGATCACATTGGCGGGCGGGTGTACGTAGTAAGTTAAAAAGTGCTGCGCCAGAAACTGCTGTATGTGATGGGATATTCGGGGCTTAGTTCACGACCCTGTCGATAAATTAGAAAATCATATCGCCAAGTCCGGTTTGCGGCATAGCGGCAGTATCTTCTGCTTGAGAACGAGCGGTCACGCCCAACAGCAGGATAAACTGCAGTCTGCCTTTTCCTGCCGCTGCTAAGGCGATAGACGGATATTAGGGATCATCACGTAGGACTGTGTGAACACAATAAACCAAATCGGACGCCGACCATAAAAAAGACAATCTTGCACGTTGACATTTCGTAACGATATACGAGATTTGTCTTTGCTCACATCGATTTCACATTTATATTTTCGTCATTTTAATTAGAGAAAAAAATTGCACCAATTTACTTTGTTGCACTAATAATAACGGAGTTAGCAATGGTAAATACTTAACTTTGGAAACGGTGTATAGTTGCTCGTTGAGTTTTATTTTATATTTAAATGTAACATTGTAACATTGTAAATTCTCGCATACAATTTTTGTCTTCGTTTACAATGTACACTTGCTCGATGAGAACTTTTAATTTTTAATGTCACGATAAAAAAATAATAACTCCAATGGAATCTGAAAGATATTTTCTTTTTAAAATAAAGATAAATTATGTATTTTCTTTATAAAAAACTTACATTAAAGTGCGATCAAAATAGCTTTCCCATCTATATTACCAAAACTACCAAATTGTACGTACAACTTGTTGTCCTATATGCCTTACAAACAGAAAAAAAACATAAATTTAATTAATACGTCATAACAAATTTATGCAAAAGAAAAAGCTGCATCCCTTTGAAGATTTTAATTATAAATCATAAAATTGTAACATACATTTTGATATTTCCTGTAGAAATTATTTTGTACTGTCGCTTGCATGCAATTTTGTTAAAAAAGATTATATGTGATATGTATTCCCTCTATTAAATTTACCTTTGAATTCAAAAAAGATGGCCAGCTAACATTTTTTAGATACCGTGGTGATAAGATCTAACAATACTCTAGATATCTGCAGAAAATCTACAACCACTGCACACAGCATAAGCAGGCTAGTTTTAACATTCTTGTTCGTAGGTTGAAAAACTTTCCACTTAGTAACATTAGATACAATGGTTTTAAACCCACCCTAGTATACTATCTATAGATAAGTTGGTAAATAAAATTAAATTTGAGTCTCGTCTTTCTAGGTTAGCGACTTTTTAAACAGAGATAACAGAGCCCACAAAAGTCAAGTTTATGACTATTCCTTTCGAACCCCCAGTACACTTGAGGTCTGAAAAGAATTTTTTTGAAAACTGGACTTGTCCTGGCAACCCCAAAGATAAGATTTCCAAAATTGTTGGGAGGGAGGGAGGTATCTACGAAATATTCTGTCAAGATTGTGACAAAAAATATGTTTGGCAAACTAAACGATCCATCCAAATTAGGTTCAAAGCGCACTTGGCCCATGCTAGATTTTGTAGGACTAAGGAATCAAGTGCTGCCCAACATATACTTGATGATGATGGTCATATAATAAAATTTTAAAACCTTAAACTTATTAAAGGAAGTTAGGAAACCAAGTCTAGATAGTTATGAAAGTTTATACATCTTTAAGAATAGAAATAAATCTTTAAATAGCGATAACGGACCGGTACCCAACTCTAGTTTGTATATATTAGTTTTTTAGTTTCTTTTTACTTGTTCACTGAAGCAAATACGGTCCACGGTTTAGTAAACTGTGTCGGTTTACGGTTCAGTCAACCTTAGTTTATAATAAGTATAAATATGGTAGATTTAGCATTTATATTTAGTTACACTTCGCTTCTGAAGATGCCAGCATCGTTGGCGAAAAGTACTTCAAGTACTTTGTGTTTTGTTTTGATGTTGGGGAATATTTCTAATATTTGTTTAAAGTATCACAAAAGTCCCTGTAACATATCAATTATCAATCTATTTTGGATATTATTATTATATTACCCTTTTGGTGGCAGGGAGGCAAAACATAATTAATAATTTTTTTTTGAAATTAAGTTTTTTACACGAATTAATAGTTACATTTTCACTTCATTAACTGAAGAAAACATATAGGTATCTTTTATTAACGGAGATGTTTTTAGCATTAACAGGATAATTAAACAAAAATATTATATTTTGGAATGGCACATAAATAAAGGGAAACGTTTTCAAATAGTGAGTTATCATATTTTGCCTTCCTGCCACGGATAGCTACTAAGACATGAGCATGAGCCGAAGGCGAATGTCATAATGAGTGCGAGTATCTTAGTAGCCCATTAAATGGACCGAGGTCTTCGTGAATAACTTTGATACTCGTGGTGCCATCTGTCCGACATTACTTATATAAAAGTGCATACACCTGTAACTGTCAGTAGAAAAAGTTAGGTATTTTAACAACTACTTAGATCACAGCGATTTTTAAGGTAAGTCAGGTAAAATTTTCTCATTTGTATTATCTCTAAAAAGATCGGGGTTGTTCAGTTTAAATTGTTCTATTGCATTTATCAATATAAATAAAGTTTCTGTGCGCCACTTTTTTAATTAATTTTTGATCCGTTTAACAAAGAAAAGAAGATAGCTGGGTCGGATTGGATATATAGTTTTAGAAGAAGACATCCAACCCTAAAATTGAGAACACCAAAGCCAACTAGCGTTGGTTGGGGTTCATAAAGTTCAAGTTGCAAGGCTTTTCCCTTGGCTTTCTTCGGCTATGGGAAAATACAATTTTTAACCAGACCAAATTTACAATACCGACGAGACTGGCATAAAACCGTACCCAACTTCCGAAAGGTCATTGCACAAAAGGGATAAAGGCAAGTTGGTCGTATAGTTAGCACTAAGAGAGGTTTTAATATTACAGCAACATGTGCAATATCAGGATACTGTGCATGTTTTAAATACTAATATTAGCATTTTGCTAAACATACAAATGCATCCGAAGGGAAAAAAGTATTGCTGATCCTGGACAACCATTCCAGTCACCGTAATCTTGATGTCATTACAAAGGCTCGTAGTTTGAATATTGTGTTGCTCCTTTCTCCTCATAAGAGCTGTTGCTTCTACAGGCCGTTATGCCAGTATGCAAGGGAATTTGTCAAATGGATTACTAGTCACTCATCTCAAAGAATTACAATCAATAAAGTTATGTATCTTTTTGGTAAAGCATTCCTACATGTTGCCACCCTAGAGAAAGCTGTAAAGGGTTTTAAAGTAACTAGAATTTATCCATTAAACCCAGACATATTATCGGACACAGATTTTCTTCCATCGTCAGTTACCGAGATGCCATTATTAGCGAATGATGTGCACGGCGAAAATGAGGATCGTGAAGCAAAACCTTCTTAACAACACAGTGACAGCGATCATGACGAGGGCTATCGGGAACGAATCCCAGGTCCATCAAAAGTTTCTTAATTATATCCATGTTTTTATGCGGAAAATAGAAAAAATTTAATTTAACATATTTTTTTATTTTTTTTTCATATTTTAACGTTTTTGTGGTTTGACAGTGCAAATAAAATACGCAATGGAACTAAACAATTTATTTTTATAGCTTATTTTCAATGAAAACACTAAAAATCTATAAAAGTAAATAATCACTTAACTACTAATCATTTATGTATCATCATTTCCAAGTATATTTAATTTATTTCGTCGCGACTACCAAAGCTTAACTGACTGCTCGACCCTTCGATAGGGTTTAATAATAATAATAATAATAATATATTTATTTTCTGTAGACAATAGGTACATGTATAGAAAACATCAGGTGGATAAGGTATAAAAATAGTTAAAATTTAAAAGCCGGCCTCTTTCCGATCCTTCGAGAACCTTCCACACCGCTCAATCGTTCTGGAATCATTACTGATAAGTGACCACATACATATTTTTTATATATGGTCCACTGTACTCCATCTTTTCTACTATTTTTGTAGGACTATTATAATAAAGTAAAAAATTAACAATTTATTTCTGAAATTTTTTGTACCTATTTGCTGATTTTACGGGTAATCAGTTGTTGAGAATTTGGCTTTTGCAGCCTGTTACAATTTCTGGCGGGGTTAAATTTTTAACTTTAATTTTATCTTAAACTTTACAAATTGTCTAGGTAAACAGTAACTTGTCACAATTGATAAATATTAGATCTATCAGATGTCCAGGGCAATAGTTGATATTAACAGAATATATGCCGCATATATCGCATTATTATTGGTTAATATTTCCATGTATTGCATTTCTATTATTTTAAAATCTGTATCGTAATAAATTCAAGTGTGTGCTAATTTTAATTAATAATTTTATCATATTTGTTTAAAATTTAAAATAATAATCAATTACCCATTAATATTTTATTATTATAAATTAAAATTTGTGTTTTAAATAAATGACTAATTATGCAAAAGCAGTATTTATTTAAGTAAGTAAGTAGGTACGTGTTTATATTATACATGCACCTAAAAGCTCGAGCGAAAAAACGTAACAATTGTATTGACATCAGGTATTTTACAGGTAAAAGGTTTCAACGTTTGTATGTTTATTGTCTAGCTCAAAAAGGAGTTTCTTTTCAAGGTATTTTATAATTTTGTTGAGTACAAGGACTACTGTTGGTATATTATATGCTTTTTTAAGTACAATCAAAACAAAAATTTTCCTTTTTTTATAAGTTTTATTTTTAATCTAAGATCCGGCATAACAACTTATAAATACTGTATAAAAACTATATGCCAAAAAATGATGTTGCCCAGGCCAGGGCCCAATAAAATGATTCGTTTTATTTTGTTTTAGTTTACCTATATAAATCAATATCAATATATTATTATGTAAATATATATTTAGTGCCGCTATATTGTTATACATTTAAAACTCAATACAAGCACAAAAAGACACTTCTTGGCCGAATGACATACAACATTTTATCTTCAAGGCACAATTATATTTGTTAAACAATACATAACAACACGTACAGTTAACAAAAGTATAGTGTGAGCTTAGATCGATCTGACAGAAGTTGATTTTTTTGTTGGTCCAAATTAGTAAATAATTATTTTTTACGGTCATAAATAACGTAACGATTCATATGTTGAGTGTTGACAACAATAAAGTTTCAATTATAGACCGATTAAAGATAAAAAAATTTATGAATATGTTTTCAAAATATTAATTTTTAATTTATTTTTCAAAGGCAGGTTTACAATTTTAAGTTGTGTGTTAAAAATGGCCGATCTGGTTGCAAAAGTTGTGGCCAATTGATAAGTTCAAGTGCAATATTATTTTTTTTAATAAAAATAAGAATACAACAATTACCTTTTCGCCAAGAATAAATAGAAATAATCAAAATATGCCCATTCTACACACTGTCCCTCAACATCGAAAAACGGTCATAAAAGTGACTCCCAAATTTCACTATAGGATTTTGTTAAGAACCGTTTCCTCAATATATTGTGAAAAAACCTAAATCTCAGCTGATCGTTTTCTCAAGAAAAATTGATCTTCAATTTTTTTTACTTGTATAATGTATATATATGTATATATATGTATATTATAATATACATATACATTGTATATCCCAATATACATAATATACATATACATTGTATATTCTTTTTCATAAAAGAGCAAGATTATTTGTATCAGTAAGTCATTTCAAAAACATAATTTATATAGATAAAAATGTATTTTTGAACAATTTAAATCTAAACAATAATTTTACCTAATGACAAAAATTTAAACTACCTACCTAGTTAAGTGAACAAAAATATAACAAATATGTATAATAAAGTATTTAAAAAAAGTAAAGAAATACCAGTTTTACAAATGCCTTGAAGAAAATTCTACTACACATTTTAAGAGGTTTCTACCATATCGGGGATCATCAAGATCGTTTAATTTATATTTAGACCAATATATTAAATACTCTCTATGTACAGACTCAATTGCTTGCTCCGATCATACTCCAAGTCCATCTCCTTCCAAACTGTCTAAGCCTTTTATAAGATGATTAAATAAAATATGAATTTTGAGAGTTTCGGAAAGCTCAGTGGCTTTAAAAACTTTTTGGAGGTGCATTAATAGGTTTTGAAGCCCATGTTGATCAGTGATTGTAGATGAAAAACAATGTGCAACCACCTTATCCATTGCTTTCAGGGATTCTACAAAAGGTGTAATTTTGATTGCTGGAACCAAATTTAAAATTTCTTTATCATACAGTTTATCTGCAGCATTTAGCAAACTTTTACAAGCATTTCCTTCAAATAGCTCGCCATGATAATTCTTTGAAACAATATTAATTTTTTTTGGCCAAATAAAAGCCACATCTTTTCCCAATAGTGGCACCAACCCCTTAAAAAACAAATGGTTCACAAATCCTTGCAAAATGTGTAGTTCTGGTATCACACATTTTTCCAACACCGAAACGTCGCCTTCATCATCAAATATTGAATGATTTACTACACTAAAGCAGTCTTTCGCGTATTTCCTATTTTTTTCGAATAGATAAAACTTTTCATAATGCAATTTTATGTCTCCGTAAGTTCTTAAAGTACTAGCTTCATTTCCAACTGAATGTTTTAGTTTCACGTAGCAGTAGGGACACGGAAATGTAGAAGATGCGGTTTGCAATCCATTAACAATTAATGTAACTTGAGGTCCGAAACAAATTTGAACGAAATATTGTTAATTTTTATAACTGAAAACAGTAATTTTAAATTTTCAAATGTTTCTTTGATTTCAGGTACAATACAAAGAATCATAATTTTTTTGACGCCCGTAAACTTAAACCATTTTGAAATTTTACCACCTTCACTATAAACAGATCTTCCTACTTTAGTTTCATCTTCACTTTGAAACACAGAAAGACATATTAAAAAAAAGCCTTGTCCACCGTCAGCCATGACCTTAATTTTTGGACTTCCTATCAACTGTCTGTGCGTAATTACAGCCTCTAGAATACTTTCTGCATCAGCATATATCACTTTCCTTTTCTGCTTTTCTTTACAGTCACTTACGTCAAACTCTAACTCAGCACATTTATAAAATGGTTCTAAAGTTTTGGACTCTTCGCGTAATTTCTCTCTAAAATTGGAAGAAACGGACTTTTTGCCGGCGCAGGTCCTAACAAAATTTGTAACTAACTCCATTTTATTATTCGATAAGCATGTTGTCTTTTGAAGTTGACTAAGCTTTTCGTAACTAAACTTTATTTCCTTCTGGGCATGAGGTGGTGGGTTTATAGCAATTCTAGAAGGTCTGCCCAGTGTTGCTAGTCTAATACTTGATTGGTTATTAGTTTCAACATATTCATGTATTATTTTGCTTACAATCTGTTGTTTCTGGTTTTTCGGCACTGCTTGTACAAGGTCCGAAACGTTATGTGCAATATTAGATAAATGACAATATTGTTTTTTTCCCTTTCCAATTTCTTACAAGCATGTTGCGCATATATTTTTTTTTCCTTTAGTACAACATCTTTACTAAGAACTCTACTGTTTCCCCTTCCGGAAAAAACTTTTTTGTGGCCTTTTCTACGTGCTTCGCTGCAAATCAAGCATGTGCAGGGTTTTCCGCTTCGCAAAGTTTTTCTTAAATCAAGTTTTTTGGAATTCCGGCATTGGTAGTAAGGGTCTACGAAATACACCACCTTTTTGTCTATCCTAAAATATAACCCAAAATATGTAAAACTTTTTTCTTATTAAAACGTTTAAAAATCGTGTATAAAAAGAAAGAAATTTTGAAGAAAAATTGCAAACTTCCGAGAATCACTACAGATATATTGTTTGATTAATGCACAACAACTCTTAGAAATTTTAAATTTAAAAGGCTTAGATTTTCCAAACTTAATTTTAAGGCCACAAGCAGCACAAACTTTGTATCTGCTGTTGGAATGATTCGTATTTTTTAAAGTTTAAATAAAACTGCTTGTTTGACGCGAAACATTTATTTTTTATTACCACGCAACGCCTACATGGTTTTTGTTTCACCATAGCCTGATTTTTCTTCCATATGGTTATAACCATTACGATGTTTTTATGGAAAAAACTGAAATATTTATCTGTTAATCAACAAAAATATAATTTTTGAGGCAAAAAAAAAACAAAAAATCTATTTTTCTCGTGAAAACGATCAGCTGAGATTTACTTTTTTATCTTTTTATAAAGAGGAAACAATTCTTAACAAAATCCTATAGTCAGATTTGGGAGTCACTTTTATGACCGTTTATCGATGTTGAGGGACAGTGTGTCTACTTAATGAATTTACAGTACAATTTAAAGAAAAAATTTTGTTGAAATATTAATTACTGTTTTATTTTGGTTTAAATTTTGACGGTGGGATGTCACTGCAGTCAATATGGTTATTTTTTAGGTTTATAATACTGTTTTTTTTGTTTTTTTTTTCTTAGATATCACAGTAGGTGAAAAACTAATATGATAAAATCTTCTGTTTAACCTATTGACACTTATTTTTCCATTTTTGTTGTAAAATAATAGGCGAAAATTGGCTGAAGAATTATGCAAAAATTAGTATTTGTTCTGTTTTTTTGGTCACATATCTTTTATTCCTTTAATCAACAGGCGTAAATATGTCTCTAAGGATCAATCAGTGCTAATCTTGCTAACTTGAGTGACGACACGGTGGAAGATTTCACAAAGAAATAAAGCCCTTGACGCGGCGCTATCAGGGATTTTTTGATTAAAGAATGGGGAAAATTATATTTGGAACCGCATAAGAAAATCAAATACCAAAAAAACAGAAGACGATCAAAGATATACAATTATTTTTAACTTAAATATAATAAAATACACGAAATCCCTTATATAAGTTATAAAAACGTCTTTATAGGTTTTTAATTTGTTATCTACTGAGTTATCTGACAAAATACAATAAAAAAAGAGTATCGTCAACCTAAGGAAATATCATATTAGTAAAAAAATACCACACGGTAAAATTTAAAATTTGAACCGACAAAAATCTCAGTAAATATTATATCATATATCAGTAAATATTAATCATATATATATATCATATATTTCGATGATTTCCATTCATTCTTGGCGAAAGAGTGAATAAAGCATTATTTTATTGTCCGAAAACAAGACTTTTTTCGTTATTTGGGTCCTTTGTACTTAAATTTTAACTGTTATTTGTCGGCCAGTAGATAATGTTTAATTTGGGACCTTGCAACTAGATTGGTCGTACCAAAATTGTAAAGCTGCCTTCGAAAAACAAATAAAAAAAAATAAAAATTATTATCTGGTTAACCTTTTAAAAAAAATATTGTGACTTTTTTGTAAATTGGATAAAAAATATCAAATGTACATTTTGGCTATAAACCAGTCAATTCCACATAGGTAATGACAACATGTTTTGATGGTAAAAATATTTAGGGGAATAGCTAATAAGTAAATAAATTGGTTTGATTCCAAAATAAGTACTTGAAATATTACCCAGTAAAAATCGCTGCATTTTAGAGGGTAAGTTAATAGCGACTTTTTTCATCTTTTTGGATGAGCTATCACATCCTGAAGTCCTGCGCATATATTATGAAACACCCTGTATATATATATATATATATATATACATATATACATATATATATCGTCACCGTTCTGGCAAAAGTCATTAACTCCATATACCCTCTCAAATCCCCAATCAAATATGAGCATATCATAAGTTTTCCAAATTTGTACCTTCCTTTTTCTCGCTCTACAGGCTCAGAATAATTATTTTCGATTAAAAGCGTCAAAAGGGTCAATATATTTTCAAATAATTTAGAAACCGAAAAAACAACAAAAAAAAATATTTTTACGAAATTTTTTTGGTACCCCCATTTTGCCCCCCCGCTGCCTTGTTTTGCCCCCTTTCACCTCCCGTCTGCTAATTGTACCATAAAATTAAAAAAACCAGAAAATTTGATGTTAATCAACTTAACTCTAGAAGAAATTAATTTATCGAAAAATAATAAGAGACCTTTTTTGTAGAGCGATTTATTTTATATAATAAACTGCAATGAACATTGCCATAAGTTACTTTAAGACAGATGTATAAAATTCCAAACATAAAATTGTTTTTTCCCATGTTAATTAAATGGGAAACTAAAATAAAAACAGCGACCTCTTAGAGTTGAGCTGGAACGCCCATATTTGGCGAAGATTTTTTTATATTAAATAGAAACATTTGAGAGGGTAAGAGCGAAAAAAAAATTAATTTTTTTTTTGAAGCATCCTAATATATATATATATATATATATATATATATATATATATATATATATATATATATATATATATATATATATACATGTATAATATATATTATATATATACATGATTTACCAAAAAACGTACAGTGCATCACGACTATTAATGATTATTGAAGATATATTTTTGTGTAGTAATAAAGATGTTCGTGTTTCTCTGCAATAAATTGTATTTGCTTTTAACAAATAGCACATACTAGATAAAAGTAAAGTTATTGACCGATAAGCATCCAATCAATTATTATAAAACAAGTACTCAATAGCAGATATCACGAATTTGATCATATTAAATGATAAAGCCTTTATGTGAGTTCTTCTTTTATGAAGTATTAAATCCAGACGACAATATTACGTTATTAAACGCTCTAAAAAGGATATATTCGGTAAATTAATCGTTATTGCTTTTCATTTAATATTTCGAGTAAATTGGACTTTCCTACGGTTATTGTAATAAAAATGAAGGATAAACACCAAACCATTTAAAACTTGAAATTATTTACAGCTTAAATAGCTAAGGGCATATAACAAACTTCATTTAAAGTTCGTAGCACGTCCATCTATTTGCCTTGAAAAAAGTCGTTCAAACATTTCAAACAACTTTCAAACACAGAGAGGTAACATAAATTTGATGTACTTTGTAGCAATGCAAAGAGATGAAATGACGCTATTGTCCGTAACGTTTTCGAATCGATTAATATCCTGCCATAAGGGTTGAAACTGGCGCTTCCAGTGTCAACCATGTTTTTGTTGGACCTTCTCTCTTCAGGAAGGCATCGAGATACGGCGACCTGTTCTAAGAAAAATTCCGCATCGGAAATTGAAAGAGCATCTATGCATTTGTAATGTTAATGGAACATTTGGGTTCTTTGATATGGAATACGAATATTTAAGATAACACTTTTTCATTCGACCTTAAATAATACGATGTAAACTTATAGCAAGTATAATAAATAAATAATATATATATATATATATATATATATACAGGGTGTTATGTAAATAATGTTATATATTAAAATGGGTAGTTCCTTAAGGTCCATAAAGAAGCACTTGAAACTTTTTTTTTTCTTAATTCCAAAGACTAAAAATAATTTATAATAACCTTTATCCTACCAAAAAGTACGCCACCGATCGACTAGGAACCGCGGATTAACCTTACCTATTACTTTTTAATGCAGTGTTGCCAAATGTAAAATTAAAAATGTATTACCTTATATGAGATGCTCAAAATGATTTCATTATTTAGAATGCTTTCGCGCACCCGTTTAAAAATGTCTGGACTATTTACAATTAGGTTCCTGAGTTGCTGCCCAAATCCCGTCTCTCGTAAATGTGGCCTCATCGGTATACAAAACAATACGGCTCCAATCAGCATCTTCTTGATTTTTCTGTATATACCAATGGCAAAATTCCCACCGCAGTGCATAATCTCCATCCTGAAGAGCTTGAACTTTTTGTAGGTGATAGGGGTACAAACTATTTTCGTTAATCGTGCGCCACGTAACAAAGTTGGTTATTTGTCCAAGTTGAGAAGTTAATCGTCTTGTACTAATTCTCGGATTTGCTTCTACTTCGTCCAAAATTTGTTCTTCAAGGGCCACAAATTCACGTCCCTGAGCCCGACCCCTATCACCAACAAATGCGCTAAATCTTCCGCGGTCCCTTAAATTTTGCACAGCACGTACAAAACTTTGCTCCGAGGGCGGTGGATGTCCGTCATTGGCGTTGTGATAATTTTGAATATACGTACCTACAAAATTCTTGCTTGACGAGCATTTTGCATCGCTTCCCCGTAACACAAAACCATATTTGTTAATTGAATATTTGTGAGCGCCCGACCCGCCATAGCATAAAATCTTTCGCACTAATTACTTATTATTATTACTAATAAAATACAAATTTTCAAACTTTCAAAATATTTATAAAAGAATAAAAACCTGAAAAAACTTGAAAAAAATAAAAACCTGAAATCGCTAGATCACTAATTAGACCTTGTAAAAATTTGTTAACTAATGATTTTTTAAAAATCGTTTCAACATTGTGATTTAAAAACATACTTATAAAAAATATATTTAAATTTAGACACATCGGATTTGAACTTTATTCATAATTCGTAATGATTTACTTTACTTTAAGTTAATCTGGTTTAATTTATTATGTTGGTAACACATTCTGTCAAAAAATTGTAGGTTATGTGCTCAAATTGATCTTAACTAAGGGAAGTGCTTTTGGGCGTTTGGATTTATGAGTATGAGTATGAGTATGGGAACGTATGGCAAGCCCCAGATATATTATCATCCACTGATCTCCCGGGGTTATATTACCCCCTTTCTGTTCTCCTGCGTATCCCGCCAAATCACAGCATTACCTGTGTTTGTTGGATCCGAAGTTTTTACGCCGGCTGGTAGATCCACCCTAGGAGTTCGTGAATGACAGTGTCAAAGGTTAAGGCAGCTCCCGGGATTTTTGTCAGCCGGGTCGGGCCATACGTCTAGTTTAGGAATCCTCCTCAACCTAGGCCTTAGTAGTATCCCCATTCAATTGGTATTCGTGAATGGGGGTGGGTATGTTAGTTATTTGCTTACTCCGGCTACCAACCTTGTATATTCTTTATTTATTTTGTTGCTATATTAGTGTTCATACCGTTTTCATTTATTTATATCTTTGCCTTCTTACTTATTTTTTTTTCAAATTAATTTAAAAATAAAAATATTAATATACAAAATAGATAAAGCCGGCCCTGTGGTGTATCGCATCAATATTTGAAACCCGGCCCCTATGTCAGGCGTGCAACGCATGCCTCAATAGATGGCCTACCACTTCATTTTCACGTGGGGACTTTGCCCATTTACTTTCTCCATCCTCCAAGCTTTGCTTGCGTGAACTTATGTGTATATTATATAATATATATAATAAAATAATATAATATTGCGACGCACCCACTTGATTTCCCTTCTCACACGCACGCTGCCCTCTGCAATGGTCAATTGTTGCCTGGTTTCCTGTTAAATTAGTATCTATATAAATTCAATATAAATATCAATTAGTCAATACCAATACTAATACCAAATAATACAAATAATCAATACCAATATCAACCAATCAATCAATTAATCAATATTAACGTTAATATTAGTATCAACCAACTAATCAATCAATATTAATACTAATATCAATATCTATAATGCCAATATCAACATCAACACCAATACCAACAATACACCATCAATACCAATACCAATACGATTATATCCATATCAATCAATCAATTAATTAATTAATTAATTAATTAATCACTGGCCGGCCCTGTAGTGCATATAGTGGAATGCGGCCTTATGGCCTGCTTGGCTCTTGAGTTCTGTGCATTAGTTTGGCTTGATTTATGAGTGTGACCCTAAATTTATTTATGATAAATTTTTGTCTTCTTGCTTGAATTGGTTTATTTGCTTACGCCTTTTACGCTGGTTGTTTACGTTTGTCTACTATGAGAAAATTAGGTTGTTTATTTAACAGTTACGGAAATGTTCTTATTTTTTAAATTTAATTTTTAAGACGAATAGATTTTTTAGATTTTTTTGCAACATTGTGAAATGCTTATATAAACATTTAACGATTTTACGGTAAGACATGCAATTAGAAGAATTACTTAGCTTGATTATTAGGCTATAAACCTGATGCTTTGTCTTTCGCGGGGTGGCCTTCTCCTGTAGGTTTTTGCATAGAAAAAGGATATTTTTGGAACGCTCCGATCCAGGTGCGCCGGTTGACTTATCGTTGCTGCCTCGCCTCAATTAGGTACTTATTCACTTGCACACTTTTACGGCATTATCTCACAATTTTCGCACTTCTTGCACTTGTTTGTTTATTTATGTATTTATTTATTATTTATTAATGATTACCGATATTTACGGATACTTTGTTTCGTTTTTGGTACTTTACGTTTGTATCGTATACGCCACTTAGGAGGGATCTTGACGCATCCGACCTCTTCGAGCATCAAGACGGTACTGTGCTTTTGGGCGTTTGGATTTATTTACACAAATTGAATGTTTAACGATTAACCTGTGAACTTGTCCTAATTTCATCTCAGTAAACAGAAAGAAAAAAACCGATGAAAAAATTAATTTTATGGAGTAATATAGGTACTAATTTTTCTTATCATTGCTTAAGTTAATAGCTGGATGAGTAAATAAATACAGAATGGTATTAGAGCTTTAAGGGCTTAAAACTTTTGTATTTATTAAGTTTTTATTTATTTTATGCAAGAAAATTTTTTATAAAATTGTTACTATAGTAACAATTTTTTACAAATGGCAACGCGCAGCTACTTTGTTGCTAAAACTTTTCCGCACTTCCATATAATATATAAAACATGTTTAGAATATCTTGATTAGTGTAATTGAAGAGCATCCGTGCAAAACCGGCTATACCCATTTTAATAAAATGTTGTAAAATGTTGGGAAGATGGCAAAAACTCCCCGTTTCCTGGCCTTTACAGATAAAAAAATGCATCTTGAGTTTGTGGGCACAAATTTGTCAGAGACGTTGACATTGACATAACTATATAAATACGAAATAAAAGACAATCCAAGCCTCACTACTGATATTAAGCGTTTTTTTCACATTTTTTATAATATCTCTGTACTTATTTATTTTAGGTATAGGAAATGCTGCAGCATTTCAAAAGAAAACATTATTTTGTGTCCAATAATGTGATAATTGTATTATACATTCGTTTGAAATAAGAAAGTTATTGGTAGTGATAAAAAAAGACAACGTAAATACCAGACGCCTGGGTGTTAGAGGGCTCCTTAGTTAATAGGTACACTATAAATTAACTTTGCAATTAGTGGTAATACAGAATCTGTATTACAGACATGTTAGTAAGACCATCCATCTGTCAAAATTTTTGAAAAAAATTAAATATTTTAAAAACTTTTAAAAACAAAAAAAAAATAGTACTTCTAGAATTTTACGCAGAATTAAAAAATGCAATAATATTTATATGGTTTCATTTGAAAAACCAAAGTTGATATCACTTCCGGTTTAACCGGGAGTATAAAAAATAATTTAATAAAATAGTTTACATTGCCTTATAATTATATTTAGCTATACAAATCGATATATTTTTTCGTTTTTTATAAACCTTTAATGAATAAGTTAGGTGAATCACCCTATATATATATATATATATATATATATATTAGGGTGTGCCAAAAAAACTCGATATTTCTTTTTTCTTGCTCTCCACCCAAAATATCGTAGAGTATGTCCGAACAAATATTCTGTTAAAAGCGGAGCTCATAATTTCAATTTTAAGAGGTCCCTCATCGAATCTGAAGTTTTGCCGCTTAAATAACACAGAAAACTGACTTTTTTACCTTATTTATTCTTGCAACCTAGGAAGAAATTTTTTTTTTTTAAATCCATGACCAAATCTTACAAAGCATTAAATTTGGACGAAAAAATCTTATTAAGCCGAATTTCTATTTTCATTATTTGATTTTTTACAGAGCTTTAAATTTAAGTTAAAAATACAAAAATGATGAATTTATACGCCTGTAACTTTAAGAATATTGACGATACAAAAAATTCGCCTAAAACTTTTTTGTGGTCTATCAGACAAGCTAAAAAATTGCCATTTGACTTTTTCGTCTAACTTCAATAGTTGAGCTGAAAAAGGCAAAAAACGTAAAATTTTAAATTTAAAGCTCTGTAAAAAATCAAATAATGAAAATAGAAATTCGGCTTAATAAGATTTTTTCGTCCAAATTTAATGCTTTGTAAGATTTGGTCATGGATTTTTTGAAAAAAAAATTTCTTCCTAGGTTGCAAGAATAAATAAGGTAAAAAAGTCAGTTTTATGTGTTATTTAAGCGGCAAAACTTCAGATTCGATGAGGGACCTCTTAAAATTGAAATCATGAGCTCCGCTTTTAACAGAATATTTGTTCGGACATATTCTACGATATTTTGGGTGGAGAGCAAGAAAAGAGAAATATCGAGTTTTTTTGGCACACCCTAATATATATATATATATAAGACTAATACGTTTTTTCAATTATAAAATATTAAAATAATATTAATAAAAATACAGCTGTAAAAAAAGCTAGGTTGTTCCATATTTCGAGTCCTCCTATTAGGGTACTAAATTCTAAATATTTTGTTTATGACTTTTTTTTATTTATATCTATAGACATGCATAAACTTCATTATGTTTATATTTTATGGTTTCTTGTATTTTGTGTTACTTATAAAATTAAAATAAACATTTTGTAATTTAGGTTAGGTTAATTAAAAATCCCATAGGTTATGCCAAAGAAAGTTTAGAACCTTGAAACATTTTTTTTATTTGTACATGATGGCGCACTAACAGCATGTGTAGGGGGGTTATTTTAGGTAGGTTAAGAATATTACAATTTTACAATAGTTATTTTAATATTTTGAGATTATTTATTTTTATAAAAGGATATAAAACAATCGTCTAAACACGTTTAAAAAATTAAACGTTAAAATTTGTGAACGATAACAAAGAATGGATAATTTAAAGCTCTCTGTAAATGCGTTGTTTATTTTGTTTTCATAACAACTCTTTTTAGTTGTCTCATAAAAAGGCTAAGGAAAACACAACGTTGCCGAGTTTTTAAAATGTTAAATAAATGACTCAAAATCCTTTTGATATTTTATTATTTAAATTAACCTCTCCCACAGCGTGGTATACCATTAGTGTGCCATTTTCGGGACACGCTGTATAATATGTAAATACTAAAAAAGTTACAAATGATGTTAATAAACTATATCGTAAACAATGTATCAGGATGTAGCGAAAATAAATTATTATGTAAAACAAAATAAATATTTATTTTTTGAGTTTTGAGATATGATTTTTAAAAAAAATATATGTTATATATGTTTTAAGACTATTTATTTATTTAGAAAACAATTTTCAAATAACATTTTAAAAATAAAACATTAAAATTTGTTAACAATTACCAAGATATGATTATTTTATATGAGCTTTTAGAAAATTCATACGTAAATCATGTAAACCTTGGATTCGTTATTTAAATTATTTCCATAACAACCATTTTTGGATGTGTAATGTTTTAGTTTATCACGAACACGGCAAAAAACTAGAAATACATACATTAATCCCGGCGCATTCGTCATTTTTCAACTAATTGTATCTACCTGGTAGATTCTACCGCATTTTCAGTGCCAAGTGTATCTGAAGTTCAGATTTTGAACGCATTGAAAGAGGGGATATTTTGCAATGGCTTCAAGCATTATTTGCGTTTTGCAAATGCTATGGCCGTTATTAACAAAAATAATGACTAATAAATAAAAATAAATTTGCATTCACCATTCCAAAAATTTTGGAATAACAAATAAATGTTCGTTTATAATTTTAATTAAGTTAAATAACGAATTATTCAAATAATAAATAACGAATACATTTTCATTCATCATTCAAACATTTTTGAACAGGGATTTACTTTTTTATTCATCGTTCAAAGATATTTAAATGACGAATTAATTTGTATTCATCATTCAAATAATTTTGGGTAGACAAGGATAAGAACAAGGTTCATCGGGCATCAGGTCGACGATTACGGGGAATAATATATTTTCCCTGTAGTTTTTTGTGGTCACTGAGTGCGATAGTTCATCATTTGGATCATTTATTATTATTAATAATAATAATAATAAACAGATATCTGTCATCAGTATTTTAAAATAAACAGCAAATAGGGTATAGGTGTAGTTCAATATCTAAGGATAGAAGAAAGGCTCAAATAATAAAAAATACATAAATAATACTTAAACCAGCAATAATTATTTTGGAAACAATTTTAAACGTTTTGTAGGTAAAAATGATACTCTATATCGTAAAAAATAATCTTTAAAATACTCGAGAGATTAATAAATTAAAAAATAATTCTCCAGGAAATTTCTCAAATTTGTTGTCATTTGGCAATAGTTTAACAACAAGTTTTCGAAATATCTGTCAAATTATTTTCAATTTATTTTCACTCTCTTGTGATATTGATGTTTATAAACGACTATTCAAAAATCTTTGAATGAATAAAAATGTATTTGCTATTTAAAATTATTTAATTTATAAATGAAGATTTATTCGATATTTTAAAAAAATTTTAAATAATAAATAAATATTTTCATTAATATTATTCATTATTCAAGAATAATAAAATAACAAATAAAAAGTTATTTTAATGTTAAGAAAATTTATTTTTAATGTGAATGTGCTTTGTAGTAATTTATTAATTAGCGTTATTTTTTATTAAAGGTTTAAGACATTTGGGATCTAAATATCACAAATTTTACTTAGTGACTTTTAACAATAATTATTAATTTAGTCTTATGTGTAAAATCATTATTTGTTTTGCATTCAACTAAGTTACATTTTTCCAGGCTGAAAAAAATATATACAGGCGAGCTTTAGCGAGCCTAGCACTGAAAAATTACTTTACATTTAATAAAATATTATGTATCAGTTTGTTAAACGCTACTTTGGTCACGAATTTAAATTAGGCGAGTTTTTAATTAAATGAGTATCTATAAAAGTTTATAAACGAGTTGCATAATATACTTTTTCTACGTTAAATACTTCTTATTATCTTAAAATGATTTATATTAAATATTTGTATAGAGTGACATCTATACTAAAATGGAGTAACCATGCGCGTAAGAATGGTAATCTGTATTACAGCCAGCAAATGTCAAATTTTCTGTATAAATTGAAATTTATCCCTTGAAAATGGACTAATAACCGTTTAAATCCGATATAGAACCAGTTTTTCACAGTAATAGTGAAGACAATGTTTTATGCGCACTCCACGGTGCAGTCTTCACCCGGAATTTGTAATGGTGTATCAGTTAAATCTAGTTTACTGCCGGCCACATGACTGCAGTCTTTTATAAGACCGTATTACCGGCGAAATCAAAAGGTCAGTACAAACGTGCATATAAACCTTTTAAATATTGTGGTTGAGAAATACTTTTGTATTTTTGCGAGGGGTAAACCACTGATTTTTTTAAATTAAAAATTGTCTACGAATTAACGGCTAAGAAAACAATCACAATGCGGAACGCGCCGCTAAGAGAAATTTCTTATTGATAAGGATTTTTTTTAATAACGACCTATAAGGAAAAAAATCAGAACTCAACGTCCTCATAACGTTGAACGTTGGTCTAAATTGGTTTACCCCTCGTATTTTTGAAAAACACCTTTTAATTAAATGCAGAACACAATGATTTTACACATTTGACTAAACTAATTTCTTGTTAAAAGTAACTATGTTACATTTGAAGTATCTGAATTATTTTTATAAGTAAATTAACTTTATTATAATGCCTATGCATATAGGAGTTTAACCATCACCCCCGACCAGTGGTTGGGCGACTGAAATTTTAAATAAAACCAAATGCTGCTACGATGCGCTACACATATAAATTTTGTACATATGAATATTATGTATTATATTGTAAAAAAATGTCTTGTTGCTATAATTTTTTTAAATTAAGGTTTAAACTATTTGCCATATCTGCAAATATGTTTAATATAAATATTGTATTATTTAGAAAATATAAAAATTTACTAGATAAAATATATTTATCTATTTTGCGTTCATAATGACTTCATTATAACACCGCTTTCGGTGCTGTAATGAGATAATTTACCCCACCCAAAATTTTGATTTTATAGGTTGGCTATACTTTAAACAGCATACTAGTAAAATAATGTTTATTTATTTAAAATTAACAGCCGCTTATTGTAAATAAGTAAATTAAGAACGCCATGGCGAATCGATTTTGACATTAACTGTCAAACCAATGACTGTGATACCAACTATCTAAAGTAAAATTCGACCAAATTAAATATAAGGTATAAAATTATTTTTTTTTTCATAAATTTTTTGCAAAATAGATAAAATAGCATAAAGAACTCTGGTCATAAGACCTTTTGTCGCACTCGTCCAATATATATAAATATAAATTGTCCTCGTGCGACAAAATGACGTCTTATGACATTAGTTCTTTAATATACATCTATGTAACTAAGAGAATTGTGTAAAACTACCAAATATTTTTTTATATTTTTGTTGGTTTATTACAAATTATATTTGATCCTTATTTTTATTATTCACACCTATAGGTATAACAAAATAAAATTAAACCTGTAAATAGGTTAGTACTTATTGTATTAAATTTGCATGTAAAGGGTGTATACAAATGTGTCTTAGAATTGTATTTTATACCAATTTGTATAATAATAGGCATGTAACCATCCTCACTAAATTTCTTTGTCAATTATGCATATCAATTCCGCTAGGCACCGGATAAATTTTACAATATATAATATAATACCAATAATAATAATAATGGTAATAATAATAATAATAATAACAATAACAATAATAATAATAATAATATAATTAAAATACTAAAATACTGCCTAAATGTGAAAGCGTCACAGGAATTTTGTCAGTGGAAAAGGGTCAGGCACACAATTTTTTACGTTGACCTAAAAGAATTGTCATTTCTGAAGGAATGCAATTTCCTAAGGGAAATTTAAAATTATGCCTGTAATATTTTATCTATCTATTAATTTACAACCTACTGTAATATTTCGTAAATGTTTTTTTGTTATTTTAAAATTTAAAAATTTATACCTACCCATTTTTGATAATCTAGCCAGAAGAGGTTTTTAGCCGACAAGAGTCCGGGACTACCTACCGCAATATTCCTGGGATAGGTGTTCATGAGGAATTTTCTTTCCGGTTACGGTGCCAATGACGAAGCCAGTCGATGCACCCTAATGAAAAAGAAAACTTTATCCGGTAATTCAGAAATAAAACAAAATGTTTGGAATATTTAATATTATTTTTAAAAACTTGTTTTTGAATTAAACCAGCTAAAAACATGTTTTTTAACGATGGAAAAGTATTCATGGTTGTATGCTCATTTTGAAATAAAATTATTTTGGAAGAAACATTTACATAATTTAGAAAAATAACTGGAATCCATGTTAAGTCAGGGTTAAAATTTGATGACCACTTTATTTAATATATAATGTTAAATAAACAGCCATTTTAATTAAAACTCAACCCTGTAGGTATTTATCTACACAAAGTTAATTTTTAGTTGCTCTTTTAAATATTTTAAATGAGCTCAGTTATTTGAAAATTATCGGGACCCGTATTTTCCGAATATTTATGCTCGTGGATACTGTAAATAAATTGGAATTCCTGTCCGACCCGCCAATTATTTGTACGAATTCATTTATGCAAAGTTACAACATGAAACATGATTTGTGAATCATAAATAAACAATAATTCGTACAAATGGAAATTCTATAGTCAAATATGAAATGTGGAAAAGTGGAAAACGGCAGGCCGCAGAGACACCCGGTAATTACGTTGATTTATGCGGCAATAGTTTTCCAGGAAAAAGGTGGCGGTTCACGCCCGACTTTCAGCTTTATTGCATTTACATTTCTTTACGTTTGAATATATTATCGTACTATTTTCGTTAGTTTTAAATTAAAACTCTACAGTTATGTCGAGTTAAATACCTTTTATTTTTAAGAGCAAGCAGATAGGTCTGACAGTGTCTAAGGGAAAAATAGTAGATTTGATAAACCATTTATTTATTATTTTATAGTTACACAAAAATCGTGTAAGTACAGTCCAATCTTGTAAAAACGCGCATTGGATGATATTTCATTAAACTTATTTAAAACATAAAATAAATAATAATGTATTATTAACAGGCGGAGAAAGCGCCTTATAGTAAAGCCGAGCTCAGTGTTCGCTGCCGCTGCTGCAGATCTGAGCGAGGCAGTATTCTTTCTCCGCCCTGTTTTATAACTATAACAGAATTTCCAAGTATTGATTTATTGATAATAAAGGGTAATAATCTAATAAATATTACTATAAAATTAAATACACCTAGTAGTGTTTTTCTTGTTTCATTCTGCTGTTGTGCAAGCGTCAAGGTTATAAGCACATTTTAATTTTGAATGGTTTTACGTACTTTGCTTTTTCTCGCGGTGTATAAAAGGTGGTTTTTGATTACAAAAGTTGTAAAAGAAAATATCAAAAAATAAATAGCTACTGTTCCAAAGTAGGAAAAGAAAAAGTATAATGAAAAAACACTTGCTAGGCAGTGGCGTAGCTAGGCGTAGGCGAAGTGGGCCCTCGCCCACGGCCTCGCACTTAAAGGGGCCTCGCGAGGTCTCTTTAAATGCGATGCCATCAGACTTCAAATCCCAGTTTATTTTTAAATTAAATAAAAACCTAAAAAATATGTAAATTTAAGATCCTTATATACTAATATTTAATCAATTTTAATCGATTACAATCACAGAAATAGTGATTACAATGGATTTCACTTTAATACGCCACCTATTAGGACTCTAAACAAATACCAAGTTGTGGCCTACAACTTGTAGGTAATGTAGATATCACCTTTCGCGATTTAAATAACTGTCATTTAATTTGCTGTATGTGTTTTAGAACATTTATGATTGTTCCTTAATTATTAATTTAGTTTAGTTTTGTAAGTAAAGTAGAATTAAACAGTTAATCGAATAGTGTGTGCATCATTTGCCGAATAAAAGGGCCACATTTGTTTGGTTTAATAATTTGTCCCGCTTTTCATAAATCCAATCTGTTATTAATAATGCGATTTTCTTTAAATTTAGGTGGTGATTGTATGCTGAAGAAATGAAATATTTGCCATAGTAAGTTTTTTTATTTATCATTGGCGTACGGTTTTAGGGGGTCGATTTTTCGGCAAAAGGATATTAGGGCTTATTTTAGATAAATTTTTTAATCCTATATAGATTCAGCATCCCCAAAAACCCCTTAATCCATATTCTTAAAATCTTAAAGAAATTTTATTTGCTGAATATGATTAAAAAAGTTTTTACCCCCTAACACCGTACGCCAATGATAAATAAAAAATTTTACTATGGAAAATATTAAGTGGCTCCAACATACAATCACCACCCAAATTTAAAGAAAATCGCATTATTAATAACTGAGATATAAGGGTGGATTTATGAAAAGCGCGACACACTGTATACACACTGTACACTGTTTCAGAATAAGATGCTGAACCTTAAGAGTGTGAATCCTTTTAAGAAAAAAGTTCAAATAAACCTATGACCTAAACCTCTTAATTTTTAAGTTACAGTTTTAAGAAAAAAATCGTTTTTTTATCATAACTTTAATAACTTCCTAGATATTTTTATAAAATTTGGCACACGTCTTCTAATCATTAACAGTAAGTTTTTGATTTGATTTTTTACCAGTGGCATCCGTACAGGATGTGGTCTAGATATTTTTGGAAAAATATTATGCACGCCACTGCTATTTTTCAAAATAAAAATTATTTTTTAAATCCACATTCATTTTAGGGCAAATTTTATTTCTTGACCATTTTTCGTACGACTAACGGTTTTCGCATTAAATGCTTTGTATTTTTTTCATCGAAAACCTTTAGTCGTACGAAAAATGGTCAAGAAATCAAATTTGCCCTAAAATGAATGGGGATTTAAAAAATAATTTTTATTTTGAAAAATAGCAGTGGCGTGCAAAATATCACTATCATAAGTAGGTATGTCGTGTAAAAGCATGTTTGGTTAAATAGATTTATTGGTTAGATCTTGGGAACGAAAGAAAAGGGGCCTCGCTGATGCGACTTCGCCCACGTCTATATTAGTCCACGCTACGCCACTGTTGCTAGGCATTGCGTTTTTGGCTTGTTTAAAAGCGACAGCCGGTCAAGTAGTTCTAATGACTATAAAAATAATGAATAATTCATTTCTGTGTATTTAAAAAACTAAATGTAAAATTTTACCGAGCAATCCACAATGATCGAGAATTGGCGAAATTTGGCTATTACATGAAATCGGCAATTACCTAAATTCGGCGAAACTATACTTTATTCAACTCCCATTTTATTTCTTTACTATAACCAGTGGGCGAAATAGCATTTTGCCCAAGGGCTAAATTTAGCTTTAAAGCCCGCTGCACAACAGCCCAGTAACGAGAACGGTAACGGGAACCTAAACGGTAAAGGTGGGATAGACTCAGCAAACACTATCTATAAACAGAGGTTTCTTAGTCTCTCCCACCTTTACTGTTCAGATTCCCGTTCCGCTTAAGTTGAAATTTTAAAAACTGAGGTTACAACTGCTTGACAGTTGTCAGTTGTCAGATAAAATATTAAATCAAATTGACTTTAAATTCTTTAAACTCCACGCTCAAGGATCCTCCTCTTTCTTCAACTAATCGGACAATATACTATTTTTTTAATTTTATTTTATCATAGGTAGGTAATGTTGACGTTTGAGATGAATTTATTCAACAGTAACCTGTAATTTTACAGTTATACCTAACCGTATACTTACACTGATTTTGAGCTAAACACGATAGATGGAAGCAATCTTTCTATGTAATTTCAATATATTTTGATTATTGTACGGCGGTGTATAATAATTTAAATTTTATGAGTGCTATAATATAAAAATTGTTATACGTCTTATTTATGCAATTTTAAATTTTCCTTCAACCTTGACATTGTTCCTAACATATTTCACTATTTGATATATAAATTTTAAAAAGTTGTTGATCAGTTTTTACATTACATTTAATTTTAAGTATTGCTTAAAAATTCATTATAACCTAAATAATGATTTTTTTTATTGTCTTTTAAATGTATTTATCTACTCCTACATTGACGAGCTGTGCCATTATGGCGTTTTAGTCACGGGGTTAAGTTAGAAACAGTGTCTTTTAAGATTTTTAGTCACGGGCTGAAGTTAGCTTTATTATAAAATGGGAAAAAGTGAGAAATTCGGGGACAAATGGGGCATTCCACGTTACTCAGTAATTTTTGTCCCGCCCGTCACAATTAAAAATTGCGAGTAAAAACCAAAAGTTATAAAATTAATATTTTATAATATTATTTTTATTGTGCTTATAACTTATTAAAAGCATAATAAAACAATATTTTTAAATAAATTTTATAAAGTGTAGTTTTTACTCACAATTTTTAATTGTGACGGGCGGGACAAAAATCCCCGAGTAACGTGGAATGACCCAAATGTCAAATTTTTAACAAATAAAATTGGCTTTAAATTTTGTTTTGTGTTCGTCGTAGATAAAGTATAGTAAGCACCTCGTTTTATAAACACTCGTTTTTATTAAACACTCGCTCGCAAGCTTCGCTTGTGCTTAATTAAACTCGTAACTAAAATGACGTTTATAAAACTTGATACATAATAAACTATTTTTCAGTTTCACTTTTAAAATATTTTAAAATAAATTGAGTGATTATCTTTCAAAGTTTTTATTTTCCCTGGTCATGGTTTACTAGATTTGTTTTTTGGCCAATAAAATGATCTAAAATGTAAATTGGTTGATAAAATGTATATCAGTCGTTAACGACTAATGTAAAATATGGAAAAAAATAGACAGTATTTTTGTTTGTAAATATATATGAAAAAATAAATTCAAAAGGTTAACATACCTAAAAAAAAGATATAATTAAAAAATATAATTACTACCATGTTAATTTTATCTAATACCTTTGCTGTTTTTTTGTCTGATTGAAAATCTGAATGCTTGAAATCAATTGATTTTTAATTTCTTTGGTTTAAATAATTACCATGGTAGTGCACTAACATTAAACATGGGTAAAAATATTTATTGATTTATTTTTTTATTATTAAAAACATACATAAATGTTTACTTTTTAATATAATACCTAGAAAAAGTATAGTATGCAACTCGTTTATAAACTTTTTTCTACTGCTATTATGGAATATGACCGTTCTAATATCACTTTTATCTATGGAATGACATATATTCCGTAAAGTGTTACAGAATGAAATATTCTATCATCTGATGACAGAATAAACACTCGTGGCGACATCTCTGTTTTTAATATCAAACATTTTATATTTTAGACCGATCCAACCTCACTTTCTTCCAATTAAATTATTTGGCTATGGTATTTTTTGGAAACGTAGAAAAAGTATAGTCTGAAACACGTTTGGAATTGCATATTCCCCTCTCGTAAAACCGTCAAACTCGCCTTCGGCTTGTGTGACAAACTTTTCACTCGAGCGGAATATGCCTTATTCCAAACTTGTTACAGAATACACTATTCTAGTCACTTATTTAAATAAACATTTGCTGGCAAGCTCTCTCATGCCTAATTAAAATTCGTGACTAAAATGGCGTTTATCAAACTTGATACATAATATATTATTATTTACTTAATGGATTAAAAAATATTTTATCGTACAACCGTGTCATAAAGATTAGCTCTCATATTTGTAAAGAAATATATTAAAATTATTATAGACTTCAAAAACGATTTTTCTGCTTAAACATACATTTAAACATGTATAGGCTAATAGCTTTATTTAAATTAATTTTGTACCAGTTACAAAAAAATTTTTTTAGCCATGCTCATTATTTAAATAAGATACGTTTTTCCAAAGAAGCTTGCATATGACTTTTTAATGTCCTACTCTCCTAAAATGAATTAGTCAAAAATGACCACTTACCTATTGTTATAACTATATATAGTAAAAAAGCAGCCTCTTATAACACAAGTCAACATTGTCTCTGATAAGGGTATGAAATTGATAGGTACATATATCGAAATCATGATACTACTTATTTAGTATCAGGATCGAAATTCAACCGAAAAAAATATATTTTTTAAAAAAGTTTGTTTTTGTAGCCAGAAGAATGTCTTGTAAATATTTAAAAAAATAAATGATTTTGATTTTTATATATTAAAAACAAACAATTGATTGTATTTACAAATATATTTGTATTTTGGTTTTATTAACTTCAACTATTATAAATAAAACTTATTTAATTATCCAAAACTAAAGAATTAAATCTCCAGAATGGCAAATCCTTAAGTAATTGAAACCACGGTTTAATCATTTTACTACATGCAATTTCCGCCAGGACATTTCAAATTACAACAATTAATTTAAAAACGATTAAATTTTACAGCAACAAAGAGAATATAAATTGAACGTGTCATAGTAAATGCGACACGCTGTGTTGGATAAACGAAAATTTTAAGGGATATTTTCTAAAGGAGTGAACGTAAATTAATCAATTTGTGATTACAAAGGCTGTATTTGCGATTATTCCAATGTTCAACAAAATGCTAAATGCTAAACTAGTCACAATTCATTGTGAAACTAGGGATAGGTATTTAGTTTAAATTATATTTAATTGTTATGGTTTTTCAAAACATGTGTCAGAAAATGAAGAATTGAATTCTTTGACTAATTCTAAGAAAAAAAGTTTCTATTTACCGTAAAATCCACCGTTT
This sequence comes from Brassicogethes aeneus, assembly GCA_921294245.1. Classification (NCBI taxonomy): domain Eukaryota; kingdom Metazoa; phylum Arthropoda; class Insecta; order Coleoptera; family Nitidulidae; genus Brassicogethes; species Brassicogethes aeneus. Next base: position 49,537,429 of record OV121132.1, on the reverse strand, counting down.
TCGAGATACTTGGTGTCAAAAAAATCTTTTTTGTTCGTTTTTTTGACAATATTTCAGGAACCGTTTGAGATACAAAACTGTACACATTTCATATATATTAGCTACTTTTTACTCTTTAATTTAATTTTTTTACATGCCAGTGACGGAGATTTTAGGGTTGCGTAAGATTTTTTATGTTTTTCATCATAAAATGCCGTTTTTCTCTAAAAACGGCCCACAGAGCTTTTGACCAAGATTACCTTTTCGTGTAAACAATATTTGCTGTATAAATATTTTTTTTAAGTGAAAATTTTTCCAGTTTTAAAGAAATTAGCGGCAAAAAAAACGACAAGCAACCTTAAAATCTCCTTCACTGACACGTACAAAAATTAAATAAGCGCTTAAAAAGTAACTAATATTAATTATACTCTACTATGTTCACAAAAGCTGAAATTTGAATCATAAATATATATATATATATATATATATATATATATATGTAATAGATAGTATTACATCTATTATCATTAGTATTACCTTTCTTAATATTATTAATATTGTTACCTTGACATTCAAATTACATAATTATTATTTGTCATTTAATAATCAACTTGTCTAATAGTCCGATCATCGGACGAATAAAATGAAGCTAGTCCTCCGAGAAGGCACGTTAGTTACGTCATAATTATAATCCGCTTTTGTTCACCGACCGTTTAATATTTGACAACAAGCTAGATAGCTTATATGGTAGGGCGTTCGCTTGGCATGCGAGAGGTCCCGGGTTCGATACTAAGAAGCTGTCGAATTTTTTTTATTTTTTTATTTCATAAATTTGTTGTTTCTTTGTTAAACAGTGTTCGGTTGGGTTGGGTTGGTTGGTTTGTTTTAGTTTTATCGTAACATAAAATCTACTAGAAGTTGTCGAACTTTTTTTATTTCATAAATTTGTTGTTGCTTTGTTAAAAAAGTGTTTTATTTTTATCGTAACATAAATTTGCCCATTTTAGTTGGGTTTTTTGTTCAATGGGGCGGGGGGGGGGCAATGGGGCGGGGTCGGTTGGGTTGTGTTGTTGAGTTTGAGTCCGATAATCGGACGATTAATATTTTTTATTCGTCCGATTATACGGACGACTAGCAACGGCCTTTAATAATTCTCATTAATATAATTTTGAATGTAACTTAATTTAGTTTATCTCAGGTATGTTATTTTATAAAATTAATTATTGTTCTTTTATTAATAAAGATCTCAGTTTTCAGATAAAAACTAAATAAGTAGCTTTATTAGATAAACTAAATTATTTGGACAATCAAAATGACAATCATCATAAGATTTAGAATTGAAGCTAAACTAACAGATACACAACAACTGGCACATGCAGTTACAAGAATTAAATTAGATGATCTAGAATATCAGTTTCCAACGTCATTACAAAATATTTCATATCACGTTGAACTAAATAAAGTTAAGGTCGTGCAAACAGCTATCAAAGCAATTAATAAATTTGGTCAATATCGAACTGTAAATGTTAAACTTGATTCTACATTGAAAGAAATTTATTTTGATGAAGAAGATAATCCAATATTTAAAGATAATTTGCTTGAAACTTATGAAACAACCGATTTAAATACCTTAACTTACTCTTCAACAAATGAAAATGTAAATAATGATCAAACAAATATGCAAGCGTTAACTAAATTAGTAGAATGTTTAGAAATGAAATTAAAAGACAACAATCGTAAACAACTTAAAGAGATTGTTAAGGAAATGGATGTTGATAAATTTGATGGTAAAAATAATCCAGAAGATTTCATTGATAAATTTGAAATAGAATGTGTAAATAAAAATTTAACAGACGATGAAAAGAAGATTAAAGCATTAAAATATTTATTAAAAGAAACTGCAATCGATTGGTACAGTGCCGTACACATTAAACATGGTGATATAGATTGGAACTTATGGAAAAAGTCATTTTTATCTGTGTTTGGTTTTAAAAATTGGCAGGTAATTCGTTATGCATATGCTTATAAATATCAATCTGGTAAATTGATTGATTATGCTTTAAAAAAAAACAACGCTTATTACTAGAAATCGAGTCAAAGATGACCGACATGTCTATGATTCACGTGATTGCAATTGGTTTACCAATTTCGATACAAGATAAATTGTTCTGTAAATGGATTTTATATCTGTTGGACAATAAACGTTATTATTATTATTATTATTATAAAGAAAGATGAGATTACAACAGCAGCTATATTACTTGAAGAAATCACTAAGTTAGATACACCAAGAAATATACCAAACAATTATTTTAAGAAAGACACAACAGATTATAATCAAAATAAACAAAAGAAAATAGTAAAGAAGGAAGAATGTTCAATACATATGTGTTAAATTAAATAAGCCTGGACGTTTTCATCCAAAAGAAAAATGTTGGTTCAATAATAATAATAATGAAATTAAAATTAATAAAATTGAAGAAGAGTCAGATGAATATTTAGATGAAGAAACTCAACAAAAAAACTAATCAGCCCGGCTAAAAGAATTGATCTGATTAAAGTAAACGTTAATATTAAAGATAAACAATTTTCAGCAGTGTATGATAATGGAAGCAATGTATCTATTATTAATGAAGATTTGTTAAATAAATTACAATTAAAATTTTTCAAAGATGAACGTTTATTAAAAACAATATCTGGTCATTCTTTTAGCAAAGGACGGGCATTTTTAAAGGTTAGAATTGGAAAAATAACCAGCTATATTAATTTTATTGTGGTAAAAAATGAAGAATTTAAATATCAATTATTAATTGGATTAGATGCTATTATGAAATTTAAATTGTTACAAGATGAAAGATTAGATATTTATCAAAAGAACTTAAAATCGAAAACTTACACTAAATTAACAATCATTGAACGACAACAACAACCAAGCATCAATTTATGTAGTGAAAACATTGAAGAACATGTTTTGACGAAAGATCAAAAAGAAAAATTTGAGAAATTAATTAAAAAATACAAACATTGTTTTGCAAACAAATAAATATGATGTTGGTCGGGTGAAATCAGAACAAGCAAGAGTAAAATTAAAAGAAGAAAAATTTATTATACAAAGACCATATCGTTGTTCACAAAAAGATAGACAAGAAATAAATGATCAAATTGCACAATTACTAAAAGCAGATTTAATTGAAGAATCTAATTCACCTTTTGCATCACCAATAACATTAGCTTACAAAAAAGAAGGTAATGAAAATAAGAAAACGAGATTATGTATAGATTTAAGAAAGTTGAACAAATTGGTGGTACCAGAAAATTATCCAATGCCTCGAATTGAGGATTTAATTGAAAAAACACGTGATTGTGTATATTATACTGTTTTAGATTTTAATTGTGCATTTTGGACAATTACAGTACATGAAGATGACAGAGATAAACTGTCTTTCGTCACTGAAGATAATCAATTTACATGGAAAGTCCTTCCTTTTGGTTTCCGTAATTCACCAATCATCTTTAATAGAGTTGTTGCAAACATGATTAGAAGAAAAGGGTTAAGCTCATTCTGTACAAACTATTTAGATGACATCATAATCTACTCAAAAACAATACTTGATCATTTTGTTCATTTAGAAAAGTTTTTCAAAGCCATAGAAGAAGAAGGATTTAAATTAAAAGAATCCAAGTGTAATTGGTTTAAGAATTCTGTAAAATTTTTAGGCCATCAAATTAGTAAGAATACAATAAAACCATTGAAGGATCGTCTTATTGCAATGAGAAATTATCCACCACCTACAACAAAGAAACAAGTGAGACAATTTTTAGGTAAAGTGAACTATAATTACAAATTTATTGAGAATTGTTCAAATCGTCTTGCACCTTTACATGATTTATTAAAAGAAAATGGTAAATTCATTTGGTCAGAGGAATGTCAAGCTGTTTTTTATGATATCAAACAATGTTTATGTTCGGAACCAGTATTACGTATTTTCAACCCAAATAAAATGATCTATATTTGTACAGATGCTTCTAAGGTTGGAGTTGCAGCAATCATGAAACAAGAAGATGAATATGGACAATTACATCCAATAGCTTATTTTTCACGCAAATTAACAGTGAGTGATAAATTAAGAAAATTTATATTGAAGCAAGAGCAATTAAAGAAGCAATATTGTATTGGCAACATCTGCTAATTGGAAATGAATTTATTGTTTTAACCGATCACAAGCCACTAGAAAACCTTAACTTAAAGGTTCGACCAGATACTTACCTTGGTAACATAATTCTCTTCTTATCACAATTTAATTTTAAAGTAATCTATCAAGAAGGTAAAAACAATTTGGATGCTGATGCATTATCACGTAATCCTGTGTTGATCAGCTTTGAAGAAGAGGATTTGATAAGAACAGTTAATTTAGTAAGTCTGGAAGAAATTGAAGAAGATCACACAAGATGACCTGGTGGATTGTGAAGAGAAAATAATTGATGGGAAACAATTAAATATATAAATAAAAGAGATCGAAAGAGAATAGTAATTTCAGAGGAGTTAATGAAGAAACTTGCTCATAAAGTACATCTTAACTATGGTCATATTGGTATAAATTGTATGATTAAAACAATTGCACCTCTATATACAAGCAAAAATTTAAACAAAATCATTGAGGATGAATACAGAACATGTTCCGACTGTATTAAAAACAAATCAAGAAAAAGAAGACCAATTGGATTGTTACAAAGATTTTCACCACAACTTGTGCCATTTCAAACAATGTCTCTTGATTCGATTGGTGGATTTTCAGGCAACAATTCAACAAAAAGATATTTACATGTTTTGATAGATCATTTAACTAAACATATTTGGACCACTACTTCTATCACACAAAAAGCAAAAGACTTCATCAATCTAGTAAGAAAAGTAAAAAAAGAAGGCAAAGCTCAACAAATATTATTCGATCAATATACAGCGATCAATTCGAAAGATTTTAAAGATTATTTGAAAACAAACAAAATTAAATATGATTTTACTCCAGTTGATCATCCGTCATCTAATGGCACTTGTGAACGTGTTAGACAAACGATGGTTAATAGAATACGTTGCAAATTTAATGAAAAAGATCATAAAAAATCTTGGACATCGATAGAAGAAGAAGCAACAAAAGAATACAACCGCTCAATTCACTCAGTGACTGGCTATGCACCTGTAACGTTATTATATGGAACAAGAACAGCAACTAATCGATTAGAAGACAAAGAAATTGATTTAGAAGAAATTAGAGGAGTTGCCATTGAACGTATTAAAAAAAAATCATGAAAAAAACAAAAAGAGAATAGATAAGAATAGAAGAGATAAAAAGATTGAAATTAATGAACTAGTATATGTAGAAAAAGGAAACAAATTGAACAGAAATAAATTAGATTCTATTAGAGATGGTCCTTTCAAAGTCGTTAAACAAATATCACCACTACTATTTAAAATTGACACAAATAAGAAAAATAAAATATTTCACATGAATCAGTTAGTTCCATTGACCACACCTAGTTGAATGGTCAACTTAGGAGGGGGATGTAATAGATAGTATTACATCTATTATCATTAGTATTACCTTTCTTAATATTATTAATATTGTTACCTTGACATTCAAATTACATAATTAATATTTGTCATTTAATAATTCGTCACCCTAATATAACAAGGTTGTATGTTAAAAAAACGAAAAATTTAAGTCTATGTTTCTACAGGAATATACGTGGCCTACGCTTCACATACAACTTAAAAAAATAATTCTATAGAATGTATATTCTATGTTTACATATATATGAGTTATTTTCAAGTTGTATGTCAAGGGTGGATTACATAAAACCTTGTAGAAGCATAAACTCATATTTTTCGGTTTTTTAACATACAACCTTGTTATATTAGGGTGACGAATTGTCATTAATATAATTTTGAATGTAACTTAATTTAGTTTATCTCAGGTATGTTATTTTATAAAATTAATTATTGTTCTTTTATTAATAAAGATCTCAGTTTTCAGATAAAAACTAAATAAGTAGCTTTATTACATATATATATATATATTAGGGTGATTCAAAAAAGCCTTTTTTTAAAAATGAACCCGCACTGGCCTAAATTATAAAGATTACATTAAAACTAAAAGATTAATACCAAAAAATCCAAATTCGATGAATATTTAGAGGTCGCTCAAATCGATTTTCGTATTTTTGCACATTCGAGCCGCGAAATTATTACTGCGCAAAATAGTAAATAACTCCGTTAGTTTTTATTCGATATTATTAAAAATTTAAGGGTTACCTAGTTTTTTAATACCCTCTGAGACAGTAAATTAAACTTTACGGAAAAAAAATTTTTTTCGTGAAAAAAAAATAATTTGTTAATAAAAACGTATCATCTTATAAAATAAGCAACAATTGGAATCGCACTATGATGGTACCGTAAAAAAACTAAGAAAATAACACTTAAATTATTTAGCATACATAAAACCTGCCGAAAGAAATATTTTATTTGATTTATATAAAACATAACCTAATAATAATTAAGTTATTCAAATTTTTCCCATTTTCATACGATTTTATAAATAATTTATATCCGTTTTATTAATTATGACGTATTTTTATAAAATTTCTTTATTTTTGATACCATATTTAATTAATTACACTAAGTAGTTATTAATTTATGCCCTTTTTATAATTACAATAAAAGAAATCCACTGCTCTACATCTTTTTCTTTGCAATGATTGTTTCTAATGTTAATTTTTTCAACCATTTTTTCTTTTGTTTCAGTAGGTACTCTTTTATCAAAAAATGCCAAACAAATTAGCTCTTCTATTTGCAAATCTATATTTTTGTAAACATTAAGTTCATGAAGTGTTTTCAAATCATTATTGGGCGCGCAAGTTGCATTTGGAGCTTGGAACCAGGCAAATATGTAAACGAAATAATAAAAATACAAATTCTACGCAATGACTTATTTTCATTGTTAGTGAGTTTAAATTGATCCCGAAATAAGAAAATCTTTAGAGAGTATATAGCTTTGTTCATCCATCTGGTACTTAGACGCTTTTGAATTAAGTAAATAATAATATATACAGGGTGTTTCATAATATATGCGCAGGACTTCAGGATGTGATAGCTCATCCAAAAAGATGAAAAAAGTCGCTATTAACTTACCCTCTAAAATGCACAATTTTCGAGATACAGGGTGTTGAAATTTTAGAAAAAAAATCGTTTTTTTCGAATATCTCCGGAACCGTTTATCGTACAAAAAACAGCTTTTGTAAGCATTTTCTACTCAAAATAAGCTATGTTTTGTGCCAGAAAGAAAATTTTTTTTACTCATTATTGGTAGATATTTTGAAGGGGTAGCGGGTGTTTTTCTCCTCAACTTCTATGCCCCTAAAAAATGTACGGTTTTGAGAGGCCTATTCGAACCGCCAATGTTTTCTACACAAAAAAAGTACTCTTGGTCATAAGCTCTAAAGTTGATCGTTTTCGAGAAAAACCAACTTTTATGTTTAAAAACATGGTCAATTTTTTACTAATTAAACAAAATTTATTTTAACGTTAGAACATCAAAACCAAACCATAATTGCAAAATAAAAAATGATTCAAAAGTTGTCTTTGCTAAATTCTCCAAACCGTAAAGGTAACGCATTTCGAACATTTCAGCATTTGTGTAAAAAATCATTTTTTTATTTTTTTTTTAATTTTGCAATTATCGTTTGGTTTTGTTACTTTTTCTAACGTTAAAATAAATTTTGTTTAATTAGTAATAAATTTTTTTTTTCAAAAAATTGAACATGTTTTTAAATATAAAAGTTGATTTTTCTCGAAAACGGTCAACTTTAGAGCTTATGACCAAGAGTACCTTTTTTGTGTAGAAAACATTGGCAGTTCGAATAGGCCTCTCAAAACCGTACATTTTTCAGGGGCGTAGAAGTTGAGGAGAAAAACACAATCTACCCCTTCAAAATCTCCACCAATTATGAGTAAAAAAAAATTTTTTTCTGGCACAAAACATAGCTTATTTTGAGTAGAAAATGCTTACAAAATCTGTTTTTTGTACGATAAACCGTTCCGGAGATAATCGAAAAAAACGATTTTTTTTCTAAAATTTCAACACCCTGTATCTCGAAAATTGTGCATTTTAGAGGGTAAGTTAATAGCGACTTTTTTCATCTTTTTGGATGAGCTATCACATCCTGAAGTCCTGCGCATATATTATGAAACACCCTGTATATATTAGGGTGCTTCAAAAAAATTTTTTTTTCGCTCTTACCCTCTCAAATTTTTTTATTTAATATAAAAAAAATCCTCACCAAATATGGGCGTTCCAGCTCAACTCTAAGAGGTCGCTGTTTTTATTTTAGTTTCCCATTGAATTAACATGGGAAAAAATTAATTTATGTTTGGAATTTTATACCTCTGTATCAAAGTAACTTATGGCAATGATCATTGCAGTTTCTTATATAAAACCTACAAAAAAGGTCCCTTATTATTTTTCGATAAATTGATTTCTTCTAGAGTTATTCGAGGTCAAAGTTTGATTGATAGAGTTGAGCTGGAACGCCCATATTTAGTGAGGATTTCCTTTATATTAAATAAAAACATTTGAGAGGGTAAGAGCGAAAAAAAATTTTTTTTAAGCACCCTAATGTATATATATATATATTTATATTTATATAATTTATCAACTACCTGATAGTAGGTCCTACTATCAAAATTTAAGAATAATAATTATTATTGTGGTATGTCAATTTAGCAACATCTAGACAGAATCAAATAATTTTGGTATCAAAATTTGAGAATTGTTGTATGTCAATAATTTTAATAAAATTTAAATTTCTGCTTAAGCCATATCAATGCAGTGAATAATTTTGTAGTTAACGTTATTTTATTTTTGTTGTAAAAAGGACCTAATTTAATAACTACCTAGTGTAATTAATTAAATATGGTATCAAAAATAAAGAAATATTATAAAAATACGTCATAATTAATAAAACGGATATAAATTATTTATAAAATCGTTTGAAAATGGGAAAAATCTAAATTACTTAATTATTTTTAGGTTATATTTTATATAAATCAAATAAAATATTTCTTTCGGCAGGTTTTCTGTATACTAAATAATTTAAGTGTTATTTTCTTAGTTTTTTTACGGTACCATCATAGTGCGATTCCAATTGTTGCTTATTTTATAAGATGATACGTTTTTATTAACAAATTATTTTTTTTCATGAAAAAAAATTTTTTTTCTGTAAAGTTTAATACATTGTCTCAGAGGGTATTAAAAAACTAGGTAACCCTTAAATTTTTAATAATATCGATTAAAAACTGACTGAGTTATTTACTATTTTGTGCAGTAATAATTTCGCGGCTCGAATGTGCAAAAATACGAAAATTGATTTGAGCGACCTCTAAATATTCATCGAATTTGGATTTTTTGGTATCAATATTTTAGTTTTAATGTAATCTTTATAATTTAGGCCAGTGCGGGTTCATTTTTTATTGCAGATTCGGATTTACTATTAAAAAATAAGTAACTTTTATGAAAAAACTTTTTTTAAATTCCTGATAGATGGCGCTGTAATCGCAATTTTTTGGAATATCTTGAAAAATTGCAGATTCGGATTTCCCATTCTTGGGTAATTTTAAAAATAGATGTTAACTTATTGATATACGAATAAAATCCAAAAATTAAACAAGTTTTTCTTTTTTTCGATCCAATGTGTAATTTTTTAAGATATTCCCAAAAATCGGGTTTCTTGCGATTACAGCGCCATCTATCAGGAATTTAAAAAAAGTTTTTCCATAAAAGTTACTTATTTTTTAATAGTAAATCCGAATCTGCAATAAAAAATGGGGGTTCCTATTTAGAATATTAAAGTTGCCCCCACCCCCACTCCATGGGGTGGTGGTGAGGGTCGACTTTGGTATCATTGGATGTCCCCCTTCCAGGCGAACAAATTTTATTCAAAACTTTTTTTGATCCGATGCGTAGTTTTCGAAATATTTCAATGTCTTCAGATAAATCGGCCACCCTGTATAATAAAAAATATATTTTGACATACATGGTTATGGTTATTTTTGTAATAAATCTAATATATTTTATATACCTATCTATCTAAGTAGGTAGAGTAAGATTATTTTTTGTAATAAGTGTACAATATGTATGTATCTCTCAGGTACAGATATTTATGAACATTAACATTCTGTAATAAATTGAAATTGTTAAACATTTTTATTTAAATGATTACATATTTTGTAAATTATGACGATATTCATTGATTTGAATTATAAAAAAAATATTATTTTTATTATATTAATTAAAGAAACCTAGATATACTACAAACCCCATTGAGCCCCAGGCATTGACATAAAAATAAATGCAATATTGGCAGATTCCTTGACTCAATTCCAGATATTTTTAATGCAAAAAAGTAATAATTTAATTATATATAAGTATAAAAATGTATTGGTGTTTAAATTTTGGATTTAGCTAAAATAACTAAACTTTTGTCTTAATTTTTGTATTTTTATAATCGTGTTTTAACATATTTGTGAATTACAAATTATACCAAAAGCCTGTCCATTTTGTATGACATTTAGAATGACTGTGCAAGATGTCGGTCTTAATTACATAATCCCACTTTAATAAGTGCTGGTTACAAGGTTTAATTGTGATTTTGCATGTCAAAGGTTCAGCCGCCATTGAGAACTTGGCACAGAACTTATGTGACAAAAATGGTTAGGGATTCCTAAACTAATTCTATTAACAAGCAACAGGTGTAACGGGTTTAAAATAAATATATATTTTAAAAATATATTTTTTCATATTCATATTTTATTTATATAATTTTTATGTTACGTTATTTTAGGGCAATATTTTTTCTTCATAAATATTTTATTTATACCCCAATTTAGGTTAAAATATCTTAAACAAAAGAAGTTATGTTAATCAAACCACGTTAAATATGTCAATAAAAACTATTGATTTTTTGGAAAGTAACGATAATAATTATTGGAAACATCTGTACATAATAACTAAACAAAAATACTTTAAATCTTTGTAAAAAATATTGCACCGTTTTTATTATCTTTAGTTTCTAAGAATCTTTCGCAATAATTATATTAATTAATTATATGAATAGCACCAATTTAATTTGAATAATCTAAATTAGGGGTGGCAGGGGGCTGGTGAGGCGCGCTGAAAAACTCAAACTTCAATTTAAATTCTTGCGCAGAACTTGTATATTTAATGCCATTATAAACTCATATAAGTTTGGTGTGGGTCCCATGTTTACTAACTGACATATCGGTATAGTTGATAATGGCTTTAATTTTAAAATACATCTTTTAAAATCAAAGATTTTTAGACTTAGACTCTGATTTAAAAAAAACTGAAAAATAAGATATTTTTCTACCTTTATTTACAATAACTTTAGTTATATTTGCCATGTTTCAAATTTCACAATATTTTTATAATTTCAACAATTTTAATATCCTTATTAAAATGCCGTTAATAAGCTAATAATGACTTATTTGCTATTGCGAATATATTTTAAGTAATATTAGTATTTTGATAAATATGTAGGTAGGTGCATTACTAAGCAAAACAATTAACTAGAAAAATTAACAATAAATAAAAATATTGGTTAAAACCAAAAAAATCTATTTAAAAAAATGAGAACCAACTTTAATTTAATAGGTAGGTAGGGACTTAAATTGAACTTTAAAGCTGTTAAATTCGTTTTAATAAGATTTTCCCATGCAAAATTTAGAGGCGGATAAAATACCTTGGACTTTAGTAAACTTTGTTCTCAGCGAAACTTGTCGAGCGTAGACTTACGTTGCATAATTTATTAAATTGTAAACATTTAAACCATTTGCAGTCTTTGGGAAGAAGAATTTTCTATAATTAAATGAAAAATAAATAAAGTCTCATTTTACAAATAATTAAATAAAAGATTAGAAATTTATAGTCAACATTCATATTCATCAAATTCTTAAAATATCCCTTTAAAAATACATATGTAGTAAAGGTTTAAAAATAAAATAAAAAGTTTTGCAATTTTGGGTTTTCTATTATAAATAATGTTCCGAAAATGGCGCACATTAGCTTGTGTGATAAACGACATGACAAAAGGTCAAGCAGGTAAGACGACGTTTTCCTATATTCGGTTTTACTCTGAACGGGCTGTATATATATATATATATATATATATATATATATAATATATATATATATATATATATATATATATATATATAAATATATATTAAGAAAATAACATCATATCAAATAGGCACTATGGATTTACAAAAAAGCAATTTTTACAAAATGCAAGGCAGTTTTTAAGAGTAAATTTTTATTAATTCATGCAAGCGATTATTGAACATTTTTAAGTAGAAACGATTTTGTCGCTAAATTAAAAATGCACAATAAGTAGCATTTAAAAAAATTCAGTCAAGTTATCTTTGAAAAGAACATTTAAATAAAATTAGACTAATTTTAACAAATAAAAAACGCATTAAAAACCAATGATACAAAAAATAGAGAATTACAAAAATTATCTACAATTCTAATGTACCCTAATTGTCCTAATATAAAAATGTATTTTTTTTATTTTTAATTGTATTAATATGTTTTATTGTTTTTTTCAGGTATGTAGTCCATATTTAAAAGCCGTAAGTCATAAAAAAAAATATATATATATATAAATATATTAAGAAAATAACATCATATCAAATAGGCACTTTGGATTTAAAAGGGAACATTATACTTTTTAGAAGTTGTTTGCAAGAGTACATTGTTTTATAACTTAAAATTTAAATTATTAATTATGTTGCTTTGCCATAATGAAATAATTTTAATCTAATAATCTAAAATACGAATAGATAATATTTTTCAGAAAATTTCAAAAAATTTGGTTTATACGAGCATGTTAATCCTAGAGAATATTTTTTCGATAAAGATCGGATTGTAGGTAGATCGGGTTAGTAATTTAGCCAAATCCTTTAAAATTGTTTAAATTAAGCGCGTTTCAGTGGGCATTATACATTTTGTGTCTCGACAATCAACTTTTATAAGTAAAGTGGTATTTATTTATGATATTTGCATCCGAAAGTTATTGGTTGTCAAAATCATTAATGGCCTATCATAATGCTTGTAAAGCAGCTTAGTGTTCCATAAGTCAACAATATATCAAACAAGTATTTGTTTAAAGCAATATGGAATTTACAAAGTACAACAATAAAGTAAAAAGGTTTATAAAAAAGTACAAATTGTCAGCTAAAATGTGTTTACGACAAAAGCACACTACCTCCTTAAAACCTATTGCCCTTAGCAGGTTTTATGACAGTTGTAAGGTAGGTTTTATGGCTCCTTTAAAGTGTGCCTTAGGAGTAATACAATAAAGCAAAGTTGCTTTGTGGCTGACACACAAAATGCTCAGCACGTTAGCGACAGGATTCTCCCTTTAAGCCCTATGATGGTTTTATCGAAGCTGTATAGCTGCTGTTAAAGAAAATAGGTTTTAACTAAGCAATGCAAATTACTCTTAAAAGTAGTTTTATGAAGCCTTTGTAAACCTTAAAAAAACCTATTTTGCTAATTGGGAAATGAGTATGAGTATGAGTATGGGAACGTATGGCAGGCCCCAGATATATTATCATTCACTGATCTCCCGGGGTTATTTTACCCCCTTTCCGTTCTCCTGCGTATCCCGCCAAATCACAGCATTACCTGTGTTTGTTGGATCCGAAGTTTTTACGCCGGCTGGTAGATCCACCCTAGGAGTTCGTGGATGACAGTGTCAAAGGTTAAGGCCGCTCCCGGGATTTTTGTCAGCCGGGTCGGGCCATACGTCCAGTTTAGGAAGGGTTTTTGGAGGACATTGAACTGACCCAAAACTAAGTACAATCCGGAATCCTCCTGAACCTAGGCCTTAGTAGTACCCCCATTCAATTGGTATTCGTGAATGGGGGGTGGGTATGTTAGTTATTTGCTTACTCCTATCTTTGTTGGTTTACTTCCGGTTCGTCAGTTTCTGTGTCCGTCTCCGGGTCGGCATGTGCCCAGTATTTTAGTTGTGCCACCCTGACACGTTTGGTGATTGTTTTTCCTTCTAGGAGGACTCTGGGCGATATCTTGTCAGTACACGGAGAGAAAAATTTTCCCAAAATAACCATCCAAAGCACCGTCAAATGACGCATCGCGAAATCAGTCACTGTCCCACTAAACCGCGGATCTGTATGGCTAAATTAGCTATACAGATCCTCAGCCCAATAAAACAGCTGATCAAACCCACGATACGTCATCCAACAATACCCCGGATAGCCATTTCGGCAAAATTCCTCTCTCCGTGCACGCCCCTGTTCGTGATGTATTTCGATTGCGACGTTAAATATGTCCGATGCTGATATTGTTTCCAAACCCAGCCAGAAGCCGTTTTGTGCGTGGTCCTTTAGGTACGCCTCTGTTTTACGTTCCCAGTCGTTATTTTGCGCGTAGCGGTGGGGTTGGTCAAGCATCGCATCCTGTAAGTATGGGCTGTATGTCTCAATGTGTGTTCGTAAGTGGTTATTTAGTCATTGTCTTAAAGCGTATGTACTTGTTGACCCAGTCAGGCTATTATCTAGTTGATGAGCCAAGCTGGCCACTAAGCAATTTCCGTCGGATGGAATTTTAATTATTCCCACCGAATGATCAATCGTGTTTACTATTTCAATGTTTGTTATGGTTTGTGTTTATTTATTATTTATGGTTTGGCGTTTATTTATGGTATTAGTCGAGTGTTTATTTGGGGGGTGGAGCTAATGTCTTATCTGCCTTTTCTGTTTTGTTTATGTAATGATTTGAGTGTTGTCTGTCTCAATAGGAATGTTTATTTGCTGGGGCTTGAAATTTACTTTTCGGTATATAATACGTTTTACTTTAGATTTTTTGGAATAAAATGGTTTTTTTTAATAAGACATGCAGTTAGAAAAATTACTTAGCTTGATTTTTAGGCAATAATCCTGATGCTAGGTCTTTCACGGTCTGTCCGTTATTTCTGGACCTCCCTGCAGGTTATTGACAGGCTTTGGTTGTGACTATCCCTGCTGACCAGTTGGACCGGTTGGCCTTAATTACTTATTCAGTTGCACTCTTTTACGGCTTTAACAGGGGATCTCCCACACTTTTCACACTTGCACTTTTTTTGCACTTATCACACTTTCCGCACTTGATTGTTTATTTATTTATTTATTTATTACCGATTACCGATATTTCCGAATACTTAGGTTCGTTTTTGGAACTTTATTACGTTTCTCTAGTATACGCTGCTAGGAGAGGAATCTTTAACTACTTGACGCGTCTATCCACTTCGAGTGTCAAGGCTAATTGGGAAATGTCAGATAAAATATCAAATATTTTTGGCTTTAAATTTCTATCGCCAAAATTGTTTTGGTTCTTTAATTTTTTATAATTCGTTTTTACATTGCTATGTATATTCTTGCTGTAATTTAATAAAATATTGTGTGCGATTATTGGCCACAGAGAGATTTCACTCTCATTACGCTCGTGCGATTCTCATATTTTTCCCACTAGTCGCAAAATATACTATTAATTTTTTATACAAATTTGTATTTGTATTTGTATTCTTAAAAAAATAAAATAAAATTCTTAAGCCCTTATATCTCGAATGCTATTTGTCGGAAACCATTTTGGTATACCAAAATATATTCTTTTTTATTCTTAAAATTATTGGTATACCGTTAGTGCTCCATTTTCCATCCATCCACCTTTTATAGTGGATAACTGTAATGCTTGGTTAAACTATACCTTGTATGGAACAAAACTGTAAAAAAAACCTTAAGGTAAGAGTGTGAAGTGAGATAAAGATGGGCCTATCTTAAATATGCTGGAGCACTGTCATTAGTGCCCACGAGGGTCTCGTTTTCGAGAGTTTCGCATGGTATCGTTTTCGAGAGTTTCGCATGGTATCGTTTTCGAGAGTTTCGCATGGTATCGTTTTCGAGACGGTATTCGAACCAGATGAGACGAGATTTTATTGGTCTTGTCTCGTGCAAGAGTCTCACAGGTGAATATTTCTGCAAAGCAGCAAGAATGGCTTTCAAAAGAAAAGCCGCCTATCGGCAGGCGATTAAACTATTCTTACTTGGATTACTTTTGTAATACTCTTTTATAAACGTATAATTTCAGTAACGATTAATATTAGGCGTTTTCGCGTAAATAAACTATTAAAACCTTGAATGTATTACTTACACCTACGTTCATCCTCATAGCATCCAGAGTGAGCACACTTCGTATGAATAGTATATAGACTGGAGGGTTGCAACGACTAGGTACCTACTTTTCTAAAAAAAAATTGCTTTTTTTATTTTTGTTTTTTTTGCCTTGTATTTACTTACCCTAAGGCCCCGAAGAAGCACGCTTTATAGGTGTTAGTATATTATGAGTCAATACATTTATGGTGGTATGAACCCACATAAAATATCGTTTCAGTATTGGGTGGAAAATAAATTTGATATAGTTCTACATTTACCGGCTATTACTGGTAATCGCTATTTAATAACAGTGATAGATTTCATGCATATTTCCAATTAAACCCCAGAGTGTAATAATAGTTCCAAAAGCAGTTTATGCATCTAATAACGAGATAATCTACAGTGGATTAACTAGGTATTTTATATTTAAATAAGTTATTGTCTGCTTTTACTGCAGTACTATAAATTCTTTGTTAAATATTAATTTGTAATAAACGGTGTTATTAATATTGCATATTTTGTATTTTAAATGCATTCATAAAATGTTTAAACAATTATGTATTGTCTATATAGTTTTTAGTTTAAAAATATGTTTAAATTATATTTAAATATATAAATAAATCTTTATTTTCTTTGACTGGTGTTAATCAGTACAGAAATTGTTAAAAAAGTACATAATATGAATAACATTAAAAGTGTATATAACCAACAGTGTGAATTAATACATTAAAAATTTAAATTAAAACCTTTTAATTTAGCACAAAATCAAACAAAAACGGTTACAATGAAATTTCATTCATATAGTGCCCATTGCACAAAGAATCAATTAATAAAATTAAATAGCAACTATGTTAAGCAGGTATCCAGTTTTAAATTATTTGGTGTGCATTTAAATTGGTAGTTCCACATTAACGCGGTGAGCAAAAAAATGTAGTAGTAATTGTTAGCTTTATTTTGCTTTTATATATAATACGCAGTTATTTTTTGGGGGTAATTTAGGTAATACAAATACATCGACTATTTGTTTTACAAAAACAATTAGACGCATGTTTATAATAAAGCTCGGAAATTCTTTATTAATTATTTTATAAATATGACCATATCCTTTATATATTTGTAATATTATATTAATAATAAAATTTGTTAAGAACAACTAAAATAAATTTAATTTACTCCCTAAAAATGAAATAGTCAAAATTCTACTATTCTACCGGCATTTTTTACTAATAAAATAGTCGTTTTCACTTAAATAGTTATTTTTTACTACGTAAATATTTAAAGTTTGACTAATTTAATATTAGTCACCATCTTTGACTATTTCTGAGAGTTAAAAGTAACTAATTTCTTTAATCGTTTGCGGCCAACAACAAATTTTATATGAATTTAATGCATATAAATATATAATTAAATGCATATTCCTAAGCTCCATGGTTAAATGATCCATAAAAACAAATAAAGATGCAAACAGTTTAGCTTAAAACAGCAACACAAATAATATATTCAACTTTAAAATATTATGAACAATATTTATTGACAAATAAAATTGATTTTTATAAGAGCGGCTGATAGCCGAATGGGTTATGACTAGAGATGGGATATTTAGGTACTAAAAACTGAAAAATAGGTAACTAAAAAGGTACCAAAAAAAAGCATTTTAGGTAAAAAAAAAACATTAAAAGTTCAAGTTTCGTTTATAATTTTGTTTAGCCGGATACCCAAACACAGAACATACCCACAATAAACTATTTATATGCAATAAACTGTGTTTCACTGAGTGACACTCACTACACAGAAGTTCTATGACAGAACATAAGCTCACTACAAAGAAGGTAACTGTAAAGAAAGTTACTGTTACAGTCTGTGACCATAAGAAAAAATTCTATACCGTTGAGTTGCACGCCCTGGATAAAATATTGGCACAAAATTTAAAAAGAGCACAAAAAAATAGAATAAGTAAAAATACGTAAAAATAGGTAACAAATAGGTGAAAATAAACTGACAAATTAAAAAATATGTAACAAAAGTATAAAAAGGTACTTTAAAGCAAAAACCTCCAAAAAAGGTAAAAAAAGGTGAAAACAAGTTAAAAAATAGGTAACAAAAGTATAAAAAGGTAGTTTAAAGCAAAAACCTCCAAAAAAGGTAAAAAAGGTGAAAACAAGTTAGGTTTATATAAAAGAAAATCTTTTAAAACACATTTTGGCATTATTGGTTTTCAAATAGTTACATCGGCTGAAAAAAGGTAAAATAACTAAAATCCCATCCCTAGTTATGACAACAGCTTGACAATTGACAGACATTTCATTCAGTAGAATTTCACTAATTATTAGTGACTGCTTTTTCGTTATGACAATTATTCAAATATGACTTACTTATAATTAGTTATCTTTGACTTATTCATTTTGAGAGAGTACAAAATTGTTATCTTAATTATACAACCAGACAGCAACAATTAACAATATTGCAATTATTCCATTGGAATATATGATTATATGATTTCAATAAATTATCTGAATAAATTTTAATTTATTTAGTTTTTAAAAGTAAGTATTTTTTTCAATTTTGGTTTATATAAATTTTGTATGACCTATATCTATAAAAAAATCACTTGAAATAAAATAAATAATATTATTATTATTAAAACTTTTATTATTATTATGATGATTATTATTATTTTTATCAATATTATTATTATTATTATGACAATACAATTCATTAATATTAGAACCAATAAAATGCCAGCATTCCAAAGTTACGCATTTTATCTCAGCGGCAATATTTTTTATCATCTTGTTTGTACGGTACTAAGGATTTTGACACTTTTCTTGATTTAACATTTGTTGTCATTTAAATTCTATGTTTGATATATATAAATAAAATAATGAATTATAAACTCTAAAAGATCGATGGGTTGGTGTAAACGATAATGAAATTAAGGTAAGTTTGAATAAATAAGGTTTATTAAAGTCTTTTTATATTTTAAAGCACATTTTAATTTTAAATGTCAATCTGATAATTTTTTAAATCCTAAAATTCATTGTATTTTCTCACTAAATATAACTCGTGGTATGATTAATAATCGAAGATATTTACTCATTGAAACCGAAGCAGCACATTTCACTCGTCCTTCGGAGAAATCTGCAGCTCGGTTTCAATTCGAAAATATCATCGATGATAATCATAACACTTGTTATATTATGGGTGATAATAATTATTATTATTATTATAAGAAAAAGAACTATTTTGCAGTAATTCAGTGACAGTTTGTTTTCAATATTTTAAAACTGCTATGTACGAAGGCGTAGAAGGGACAATTACCTACACAAAATTTATTTTAAATATTTAATTCCGAGTTAGGTAACACATAATTAATTCCCCCCATTTAATTCTGCGTTAGGTAACACAGAATTAATTTCCTCCCCTTTAATTCCGTGTTAGCTAACACAGAATTAATTTCTTCCATTTAATTCTGCGTTAGGTAACACAGAATTAATTCCCTCCCCTTTAATTCCGTGTTAGCTAACACAGAATTAATTCCTTCCTATTTAATTCCGCGATAACTAACACAGAATTAATTCAATTAATTTTGTGTTACTTAACACGGAATTAAAGGGGAGGGAATTAATTATGTGTTACATAACGCAGAATTAAATGGAAGGAATTAATTCTGTGTTAGCTAACACGGAATTAAATAGGAAGGAATTAATTCTGTGTTAGCTAACACGGAATTAAATAGGAAGGAATTAATTCTGTGTTACCTAACGCAGAATTAAATGGGGGGAATTAATTGTGTGTTACCTAACTCGGAATTAAATATTAAAAATAAATTTTGTTTAATTGTCCCTTTTACGCCTTCGTAGCTATGTCCTTACATATTTTTGGTAATTTATTATAAATCGTTTAACAAGAATATACGTGAGTCACGTATCTTAAAAGGGGTCACGTAACGTGACCCCTTTTAAGAAAAAACTGCTGTTCAAAAGTATATATAATACAAATTTTTATAAATTATTTAATTCATTGGAGAACTTTTGAGTTTAAAATTGAAAATATTTATTTTAAAACTAGTCCAATAAACCATGTATTGCTTACATTTTTTGTTTCCAATATGCACAGTTCGATATTGTTGACTAAGTTTTATTAACAATTTTTAGAATTCTTTGCAATCGTAAATATTGGGATTGAATATTGTAAACTATACGATATTGTTTTTTATAAATTTTATTATAAAAAAACTTTAAATGTAATGTTCTTATTTACAAAGGCGTGTGAAATTTGGACAAAGCCAAGCTAATACCGCTTAAATTAGTTTGTTTAACTGACGTTTTACGTTTGGGAACAAAAACTTTCTTAACTTAGATCGCATTTCATCTCGTTCCCATTTTATACACGGCAAACAGTTTCAATTGGAAATTAATTCTAAGTCACGCGTTTAATAAAGCAGATGTAGGGGTTTGGCAATTTTATTTTCTTATATTTTACACATGTGGAAACTTTACTATTAAAAATCTTTCTTGAGAAGTTTTAGTAGGGGAAACAGTTTACTGGGTATAATAATAATATAACATATTATATTTTCATCTCAAAGACAGGCTATAGAAGTAAAACTTCTTTGAAGTAGGTACTCAATTCGCAATCAAACAAAGAAATGTCTTAACAAATGGGTTGAATTCGTTCAAATAATTTTTAATAATCATTATTAATATTTAAATTTATTATAATCCTCTTACAGGATTCCTGTACTTTCGTCAGATTCACACTCTAAGCACAAACCAATTATTGGCAATAATTGGTTTGTGCTTAGAGTGTGAATCTGACGAAAGTACAGGAATCCTGTAACGCAATAATTTATTGCCTATTATAGGCTTATGATAATTTAAGTATGAAATGTATATGTTTGATTGTTATTATATCTAACAAAAACTCCATCTATTGTATTTCCAGATTTCGTGGTGGATATATTACGTTCGTTATTTAGTTTTAAGTTAAATTTACGATCTAAAAAATGTATCTACAAATGTGGTTCCTCGAGAGCAAAATAACATTGAAAGTGGGGAAGTCATATCATAATAAATTAATTTCTTGTGGGGCCCCCAGTGGGGGTTAATTCATAAAATGCACAAATGCATTAGAAACACGTATATGCATAATATAATTTTATTATTTTTATTGTATTTCCAGATTTCGTGGTGGATATATTACGTTCGTTATTTAGTTTTAAGTTAAATTTACGATCTAAAAAATGTATCTACAAATGTGGTTCCTCGAGAGCAAAATAACATTGAAAGTGGAGAAGTCATATCATAATAAATTAATTTCTTGTGGGGCCCCCAGTGGGGGATAATTCATAAAATGCACAAATGCATTAGAAACACGTAAATGCATAATATAATTTTATTATTTTTATAGATAAATACATTTTTCTTAATAATATATTTGAACTTAGACTTTAAGTAAAAGTTTAAATTCGAAGAATAGACAAAACAGATAAACCTTTGAAAATAATACAGCAAAATAGCTAATATTTAAAGAGCAATTTATTTTTTCAGAAATTGCCCAAATTGCATTTTATTATAGGCTAGGTTTACAAAATTTCCAAGGGGATCAAACAAGAATTAAAAATTAACTTTACATGCTTTTCTTTCAGCAAGCATATCTACTACATCCTCAAAATTGAAGAGAGACAATATATGCGCAAAGCATAAAAATATTTTGCAATGTACTAAACGCAATAAGAGTACTACAGCTGTTTTTATAACAGAAGACTTAAAAAGGTTTAAAAATTGGTCCTGAAACACAACGAGCTTTGTCCTATTTTAAGGCTAGATTAATACCATGTTTTTAAAAGTGCCCATAGGTATACAGATTTAAAATTATACACTTATTTACCAGAAAAATGGAAAAAAAACGGACATTTTAAGAAAAAATTATATTTTGTTATAAACCGGAAAAAGGGTTTTAATTGCTTATTACTTCAAATATTATTTACTAATTATTTTGATCAAAAAATTAATGTTAATATTTTTTTAAATTATTTATTTATTTATGTTATATACGTAGTATTTACACAAGTCAAGAGCAGGTTAAAAATATAATTAATAATTTACAAAATAGATTGACAAACTTAATAAAATTGGTATAGAACTAAAATATAAATCGATAAAACTTATAACTATAGTTATAGGTGATATTAAAATTGAAATTTAACGTCGCATTCCGGTAAATCCCCGAAAAAATTAATTTAGTTATTGTTTTTTATTTAAACTTACTTAAAGATACTGCAAAAATTATATTTATATTATTTTAATTAATAGTATATTCTATAACAAGTTTGGAATATAGCATATTCCGCTCGAGTGAAGAGTTTGACGGTTTCACGAGAGCGAAATATGCAATTCCAAACGTGTTTCAGACTATACTTTTTCTACGTTTTCAAAAAATACCATAGAAAAATAATTTAATTGGAAGAAAGTGAGGTTGGATCGGTCTAAAGTTTGTTAGATATTAAAAACAGAGATATCGCCACGATCTGTCATCCGATGATAGAATATTTCATTCTGTAACACTTTACGGAATATATGTCATTCCATAGATAACAGTGATATTAGAACGGTCAAATTCCATAATAGGAGTAGAAAAAATATATTAATATATATATTTTATATATATATATATATACATATATATAAAGTGCTCTTTTAGTTCCACCCTTACATCCAAACTAAGATGTCCCATAAGCCAACTGAATGGCTTGTGCGGGTTAGGGGTAGGAACGGACCGACGGCTTAAAGTCCCCTCTGAAGGAGGATATATATATATATAATATGTATATAATATTTATTAAATATACATTATATATATTAATATGAGATAAGGTTTTCTGTTTTGATTCGATAATTTTTAAATTTTTTTATTTTTTTTCCAATTGTTGGTCTAGAAAAAAAAATATTAAAAAAAAACTATTTTTTAATTTTCCAGTTTTTTTTTCGGTGCCTCGCGTCGCGCTAAATTTAAAAGGTGTGTTCAATTTATGACACATGGACAGGGTTATACATACGTTATATGTTGTGTTATATGAATTATGCTTTACAAGGATCGAAAAATAAATTTATACATAGGGTGATCCATTGAGAAAAAAACTCTTGTTTTTCCTGTATACTGATCAATTTTAAAAGTATATCCCACTAAGAATTTTTTTAATTTTCAAGATGATCTTTTTTAAAGTTTATCCCCCTAAGAAATCCACCCCCCCAATCGTCGGCTCGTGGAGCCATCTTAATAATATTTAATTCTATGATTTCTTTATAGTTTTATGAATTTTAAAAACCGTGCGGATTCCACACTGGGAATTCGTGCGCATCGGCGAAGGCGGAACCACGAACGGTTCGACGGCAAAGCAGTTCCAATTTTATTCAGGCTCTAATGAAAAGAGATTGTACGAGGATCTGTACGTTGGACATCTCAACAATATGTTAAATCTTAAAATCAAAAAAACTATTGTGCCAAGGTTTATACATTCGTTATTAGATAAATGGTTGTGTTGGCAAATCATTAACTGAATGATAATTAGTGTGTGACAATGAATAAAATTATCATCTTAAAAAACCCTTCTGGTAGTTTTTCGCTCGAAAAAAACTACAACAAAGTGGAAGTGGTGCAAAATCAGGCAGTCGTAAATTTAATCAAACTATTTATGATAAAAATAATTGGTTTTGTGATTGCAATGAAAATTTTGCTTTTGCCAACATTCTGGCACTAAATTCTTAGATTTATACGAGCAGTTCCATAGCTAGTCGCATCATATGATGCGACTCGCATGAATTGATTTTGCCTTTTACTTTAAAATATCGTAAGTTAGTGTGATGAAATTAAATTTTTAATATATAAAACTGTTTTGACATTAATTTTTGTATTGTGTCTAATATTTTTAAATTAACTCTATTAGCTTCTTTGGTAAAATTTTAGATTATATAGTCCTTCTGAATTATACATATATTTTAAATAACATAACCCCCACTTTAAAATTACTGAAAACGTATTTAGGAGCCATTGATGCCCATCCCTTTGCACAGTGGATGTGAATATAAATTAAAACTCTTTTAAGATATTTTGTTTGATTTAATTTTATATATACTCATGTACTGTCTGTCCACTCTAAGTTGGCGGAACTAAGGAATTTTGTAGTTTAGATATTAAAGAATTGTCGTACTGTGTGCTTTTAAAACAGATTTTATATTATAAATAATACTAGTACATATTGTATACTAGTATTATTTATAATATAAAATCTGTTTTAAAAGCACACAGTACGACAATTCTTTAATATCTAAACAACAAAATTACTTAGTTCAGCCAACTTAGAGTGGACAGACAGTACCTAACTGATAATTTTTATTTTATTAAAAAAATATGATTACATTGTAATGAAATATGTGAAAACTGTGACGCTATGAAAATTATATTTAAGACTTTTCATCATTTTTTTTTAATAATTTTTACAATTTATATGAGTTTTTACAAGTTTTTCAAATGACTTTAGTTATACTTTAAATATTATGTAACAATTAAATTCAATACTGCATAGTGAAAAACTGACTAATATATATATATATATATATATAGATAAAAATATTACCAAAATAATTTAATAGTCTGTCTTCTTAAAAATATAAAATATTTTTTTACCCACATTGTGCCTTTAGCGAATGTCAGCATTTTACAAGCGCCGCGACGTAAAACAGTAGTAAATTGCGCGCAGGTGTTTTTAACGTTGTGGTGTGTTGTTAAAATTTAGATATCCTTCAGCCACGGGATGGGACGACGTAAAATCCGCATCGTAAGTGAGATATGAAAGAGGAGCACCTGTTCCAGCAGTTTGACAATCTCATTAACGTCGATGTGTGTACTTACATACATTCAGTACGTCTTTTGTTCCTTGTAATTTTAATGGTGCATTTATAAATAACAAAGATGCCTTTGTAAAGTGTACTTTACATCTATCTCTGAGGAAATATTAATGGTTGTTTTTATTACAACAGGTTTAATGCTTTACTAATGTTGACAGTTTACTTTTGATAATAGGAAAATAATATATTTATTTATTGGTTGCCATATAAATTTAAGATCAATATTTTATACCTTATATGGTTAACAAGTTTTTTATAAACCATATTTATTACACTACAATACCATTTTTGTAACATGACTTTTTCATAAAACTTACCTAATAGAGAATCTATAAAAATAATAACTTTATTTTTATTGTCTTTAGCCAATATTAACATAGCTTAGCAAAATGTTTAAAAATATTTTTTTTAAGTTCTGTTATATAAAAAGAACGTTTATATTATAAATATCAGTGTGATGAAAAGTGGCAAAGCAAACAGTGTTGGCAACAAAATCTGAATATTAAGAATAACGCAAATTTAGTGTATATATATAAATATGCAATGCATATTTAGTTATTGCATTATGGTAAACTTGTCAATTAATAGTTATGGTTGAAGATCGTCGTTTTTAAAAAATACAGATTCCACCTGGTTTGCTTAAGATTTGAAGGTATGTTAAACACACCACGTTACTCGAAGAAATTATGGCTATGGGCGTATAAAATTTGTAATGTTTGGGTTGTTGGAGATACGTGGAATTGCATTAACACCATCGATATGAATTTGCATATTTTGGTTATTTTTACAAAATTTAGAATATTATACTGATACCTTTGATTGGGCATATTTTCGCCATTTTTACAGTAGATTTTGGGCACCGGTTATGTGTTTTATATTTTTTCAAGAAAACTTGAACCATAATTATGTTGGCATAAAGGCACTGCCTTTTACGTTGATACAACACGTCTTTAAGGTTTGATTTTAACTTTTTAAGTGTTAAATGAGTTAAACGTCAATTAAAAAGCATGCTTTTGGTGCACCACGCTCAAAGAATCCCTCAACAAATAAAAACATGAAGTACACCTTAAAATTAGGTTATAAAAATTTTCTTGATTATGGATTCATGATTAATGGCAAAGAAATAAATAAGAATATATTTGAAAAAGTTTTAAATTCGACCATCTCATCGGATTTGTTAATAAGCTATGAAATTTCAAAAAACTTTCTGAATGTCCAAGGTCCTGCTTGAAAAAAATGTAAACTGCTGCACAGCCTTTTTCACAGACAATTTCAAAGGCAATAATGTGATCCATTAGGATATTTAAAACAAGACAATAGGATACTATAACGTGCCAATTTTTTTAAGTTGGTAAGTTGAATTTGTAGTTCTAAATTTGTAAGGCATTTTACGATTTTTTAATTTTGGTATGGTCGTGAAAGTTTGGACTACGCTTGCCAGAGGCGCTAATGTGGCCAAAGTTGTTTTTGTCACCGAGACTACTGTTGACATAATAATTAGACATGAAAGAGGTTGGCAAAAATAACTTAAATTTGTGAACTCTTAATAACCTTTTAAATTTGTATTGTTTATTCATTATTATGGTTTATACTTGTTGTGTACAAAAGTGCAAAAGCAGGGGAGAGTGTTAAAATGCAAAGATTTTCCAAAAACGGTAAGGTATGTCCAGCTTTTTACTCAAATAAAAAAATATGTTGATTCTCTATAACAAACTTCAAGACTTGGTGCTTAGAGAATCTCTAAGCACCAAGTCTTGAAGTTTGTATTGTCCATATGTTTATAAACATATTTTACCTTATAGAATAATACGATTAGGAATGGACTGATTTTAAGTTATGTAATGAATGCATTTAAATATTTTTTAACTAACAAATCAAATAATAATTACAAAAATGTAGTTTTATTATGTTTTATTTTTCTGTTTACTTTCACTAGAAAAATATTAGAATATCTAGTGGAAGTAAAAAAGATCTGTAGGTACCTACAATCCAGTAAAAAAAAAATTAAACAATAATTTTTGGCTTTATACCTAGTATACCTAGAAAAAACAAAATTTTTTTTAAACAAAATTGAATTGCTCTTTTTAAAACAAACCGTATAGGTATATTTTTTAAATAAATTACAAAAAAGTTACTGGAGTTTTCATACTGAAAATTTGGTTTAAAATATAATACAGTGTGGCAAGAAAAAATATAAAAAATTATAATTAAAACTTGTGTTTTGTTGGATTATTAACCACTAGTGTACAGCTGTATTTACAAGTAAACTTTCTTTTGGGTATACCCATACCCATATAAACACATAAAAAAATCTAACATTGTACCAAAAACAGCGCTGTCATTGAATGCATTTTAGAAATATAAGATGAGTTTTCTAAACTATTTTTTATATTTGCCAAAATGTTGAAAATAATGTAAAATAATTACCTATAATTAAATTGCGTTTAAAGGGATTTATCCTGCAGTTGGTAAAAAATTTAAATTAAATTTAAATTTAAATTTAAATTTAAATGTATTTTCAATTAAAATCTTTAAATAAGAAAAAACAAATTTTTTTTAAACAAAATTGAATTGCTCTTTTTAAAACAAACCGTATACCTATATTTTTTAAATAAATTACAAAAAAGTTACTGGAGTTTTCATACTGAAAATTTGGTTTAAAATATAATACAGTGTGGCAAGAAATAATATAAAAAATTATAATTAAAACTTGTGTTTTGTTGGATTATTAACCACTAGTGTACAGCTGTATTTACAAGTAAACTTTCTTTTGGGTATACCCATACCCATATAAACACATAAAAAAATCTAACATTGTACCAAAAACAGCGCCGTCATTGAATGCATTTTAGAAATATAAGATGAGTTTTCTAAACTATTTTTTATATTTGCCAAAATGTTGAAAATAATGTAAAATAATTACCTATAATTAAATTGCGTTTAAAGGGATTTATCCTGCAGTTGGTAAAAAATTTAAATTTAAGTTAACTATTCAAAAGCTAAAAAACTTGTTTCGTATTAATTAATAATTTATTAGGTATAATAACACAGTACTACAAAATTTGATTTTGACTATTTCTCTCGTCTTAATTTCCACCAATCACAAACGCGCAATTTTGAATTACAAATGGTTTCTAGGTGACTATTCCACTCATTACTTTTTGGACCAATCAGATTTCAGAAAACGAGTGGTTTTTTCAGTTTTGCAGCGATAAAACTACTATTCAGGTGAAAAAACCACTCGTTTATACGAGTTGCATAACAACCAATTGGTTGCTATGATAAAAATAATTGTCACTGTTGACGTTTTTAATTTTAAAATTAAAATGTTAAAAAATATGCGTTTTGGTCCAAAAAATCATACAGAAATTGAATCAGCAGTTAAAAATATTCGTGAAATAGTCTTCCCGAATACCACGAGTTCGTGATAAAATTTTCCCTGAAAAAATTTTTGATTTTTATACGAATGTTTTTTTCTTGGAAATTTCGCAAGTGGCATTAATTTTTAAGACCACGAGCCGCTAGGCGGTAAAATTTTACCACTAGTGGTATTATATACGAAAAAACTGTATGACAGCACCTGTCAGCAGTTTAAACACCAAAAATTGCAATTTATATTTTAATTGTTAACTGTCAAATACCATTCAGGCATCTAATTTTTCCTGTGAAAAAAAAATCGAAAAAACACAGTGCTAAGTAATATAAAATGCATTCGTTCAGGTGCAAAAATCCTCGTCTTCGACTCGGATTTTTGTTGCCCCCAGCACTCATGCTTCTTGTTAAAATATTACTTAGCAACGTGTTTTTTCGATTTTTTTCGGAAAAAAAATAGACTTAAAAAATGATACCTGTGTTTAGCTGGCCATACACAGACGTTATTGCGCGCGGTTTATCGTGTTATCTGCAAAAACATATGGAAAATCATGTACGTGAGTGAGTATCGCCGCGCGAAATGATAGAACGGGAAGGGATTTCAGACGTGCTTTTCTCTGGAGTGTGGCGTGTCCACACGCCACATTCCGCGTCACGGTTTACCTTTGCTTGGCAAAATTTCACGTTGAAAATTTGTACATGATCACATGCAGTTTCAAACGACTCGATAAATGACACTTTTTGCCCACTCACATACGATTTTTCCTTTGAAACTGATATACCACGGGCAATCACTTGCTAAATCATTTGAATACTTTATCAAGTGTATGGAACATGACGCTTTTTTTGCCATGCCGTTCTTTCGTGCATACTATAGTATTATACTATAGTATTATTATAACCGCTACATCCCAACACGCCACGATAAACCGCGTGAAATAACGCCTGTGTATGGCCAGCTTTTCGGCGTTTTGTCAGATCACGTCATTTATTTTTTTAAAGTGCGTTCCAATAAAATGTAATCCACGGTATTCGGAACATAATATAACAGCTTGGATAACAGCTAGACTGTATATTTTTAAGAAAATTTATTCACTGAATTAAAATTATTTATTTATTTTAAAATTATTTTAATTATATACAGGGTGTAGCACATTTACGAAATACGTGTTTTACGTTCGTGGCCTATTAAAAGTTTCTGAGGAACGGCAAAAGAAATCGATTTAAAATTTTTAAAGCATTTCTATTTAATTAAGCCTATTTTTCTAAAATATTTTAAACAAAATGCCACTTTCGGTTTCACCGGAAGTGATATTATCTTCTTCATTTTACATTTTTAAATTCTACATAAAATTTTGAGTAAAGTTACTGTACCATGTCCTAAGTAAATAGTTAATTTTTTTCGTTAAAACTTGACAATCAAAAATAGCCTATAAATTTTTTACTATTAGGTTTGCCGAAATGGGGGTGAAATTTTTGGAATCTTAAACATTGTTTAAAAGATTCCATGTCAATTTTGACAACAGTTTTAAACAAATTACCCAAAAAAAAAACCAAGGGCAAATTGGGATAACTTGAAACGTTAATAACTTCTTTTATTTTAAAGGAAATTTTAGATTTGAAATACTGAAAGTTAGTTGAGTTATTTTTAACTGCATCATTACTTTAAGAAAACATTGGGTTGCCTTAACATCTACAAAACGCTTATTTTTGAAACACGTTAAATGTATTTGTTGTTAAAACAACGGCTTATTATTTAATGCTTGGAGCCTGACACCAAACAGCATTTTTAGGTAATATATACTTTAGTATTAACGATGACCTTAATGTTAAGGCATAATTCTAAAGTGAAAATGCCAAACTAAGTAGGCACCAAATTAGCGGATTGCGAGATTTTGTTATTTATGTGGTCTGCAGACATGTACTTGGGAATTCATATTTTTTTTATTTAATCAAAATTGTATTTATTTTAGCACTTGAATAATTTTATTTAAACAAAAAAAATTTACTTTTTGTTTGATTGATAAGAAATAAAATGTACATATAATATATTTAAATTTTTTTATTGTTTATATCGTATTTAATAGAATATAAAAATACGAAATGGACTAAATAAATACTCTTAGGCTGTGGTCAGAGCACCGTGATCGGCAGTAATTAAATACTGGCGCATACGGCTGATGCCGAACGACTATGACCACATCTTTAAAACAATTAACAAAAATACTACCTGTTGATGCTGATTAAAGATATTCAATTGCTCCTGCTTATCTCGTAACTCTGTAATTTTTTTGATGACAGCAAATCTCTCTCCTAATTTAGGAATAAGTTGGCAGCACTTTAAGCAAATCTCTCTCCTAATTTAGGAATAAGTTGGCAGCACTTTAAGCTTAATGGCTTCTTCTAAATTATAACAAAGAGTCAACTATCACAAATGTACCTTTCCCACAGTAAACTACTTAATATTTAACTTTTATATTATTTGGTATCTATAAAATATGAGTATAGATACCTAACAAATAATTTATTTACATGAGGTCTAAAACTTATAAGTATATAGGTATACCTTCGAATTTGGGAATAAGGTGCACAAGACCTAAACCCTCCAGTAGCTCCTTACATGACATTTTTTCTCTACCATAAACACAAAAAACTGTCAAAACGTACAAAGTATCTGCATGGAGGCTCTCGTACTAATGACGCATTACCGACTTAATAAACTTGTTATATATATAGGTTATGATTTCTTTCTGATGCGTGCATGGAATGTAAACATAACGAATACTAACGTTAAAATAAAATCATTGTGCATTATAGTTTTATCCCTAGCTAATAAAGAAATAAGTACTACTAATATAAAATAAATGTTTATACATTTCAATAAAAACTCCCAGGCCAATTATTTCGAAAACTAAAAGTGACATTTAAATTCTGTAAACGTCAGTTTTTAGCCTCTATGATTGGCTTCACAACTGTGTAAAAAATGTTTTTGAATAATACAAGATGTAGGTGGCGCCACAATGCAAAGAATTTTTTCGATGGCAGGTACTTTTAAATTAATTTTTGATCAAATTATGTCCCATACAAATTTTTGATAAATCCGACATGAACGGAGATATTTGGGGTTAAGTTTTTTTTTTAATAATTTTAACGAGTATTTTAATTATAAATATTTTTAATATCCTTTAGCAGATGTTCATTTAATTCTGGTAACGATAATTTTAGTGATAAAACGCTCGTGTATCGCTAACTAGATTAAAATTATTACGTCCATTGACGTCTCAGGGGGCCCCTTAACAAATAATATTGGCAAAAAATAAAACGCCACTGAGTGTCTGGTAATTTTTATATATTTTTCGGATTATTCAACTAAAAATATCCTTTTTTGTCTGTTGAATTGTTTTTATATCTTGCTTCGTTTTCGAGAAATAAAAATAAAACCATTTCATTGCATATCTCTAGAAAACAATAATAAATAAAAACAAATGAATTTTAGAAACATCAAGTAAATTTTTCTTTTTCTTAGTGTCAGTGTAAGAATTTGCAATTTTTACGTTTCTAAAATAAATATGGTTCACCATACAAATCAAGACAAATTGAACATACATGGTTTTAGTTTATGGAGAATGACATTAAAATGCTTCAGAAGCTGTGCGCTGCTATCGAGACCAACGCCAGATCGCAAATCTTTTGCAGCTTTGTGTAGCAACTTAGCTGCATATGGTAGCTTTAAAAAGGAAACGGTTTCAAGAAGAAAGAGGAATACGACTGACAAAAATGTGGCTTTAGTCCTCCAATCAGTAAAAAATAACCCACAATCGTCATTACGAAAATTAAAAGATGAAACTAATATTTCAATATTGAAAGATGAAACCAATATTTCAGTAAGTTCATAAAAGGAAATATTTTTTCCATACAAGGTTCATCTAGTGCATTATCTCCAATAAGGATATAACCAGCGCAGATTAAACTTTTTGACACATTTCCATATTCTTTTGGAAGAAAATCCAAATTTATTAAACCAAATTATGTGGAGTGACGAATCCCGGTTTCACAATAATGGAATAATTAATAAACATAATTGTCGCTACTGGTCCCAGGAAAATCCTAACTGGATACGACAGACTAAATTTTAAACACGATTTTGGGTAAATGTTTGGTGCGGTATTGTAAATGGTTACATAGTCGGGCCCTATTTGTACCATGAACATTTAACTTCAGTTCGTTATTTACAATTTCTGCAAAACGATCTCACTTTGCTGTTACCCCAGCACACAATAGCAATGTCGTTATGAATCATCTAAATGACGTTTTCAGGAAAAGTGATCAGCACAAATGGGGATCTTAGATGGCCAGCAAGGTCCACTGACTTTTATTTATGGGGCGGCTTACAAAATGAAGTCTACAAGGAACCAATAGAAGACATTGCTGACCTGTACAAAAAAATCTATGTTACTATAGCCTCTATTAATCAAAATACACTATTGAGAGTTTGCAGAACCGAATTATTATATCGATTTGATATGTGTGACACACATTGTGTGTATAAAAACGGCAATAATTTTGAACACCTTATTCGACCTTATTAGTTAGTTAGTGGTATTGTTCTAATTTTCTTTAATAATTTTTTAAAATTTATCACCACTCTTTCATAAAATTTAAAACATCCTTTAATTTTATTTTATTATGTTTTAATGTTTCACCTTTGTTTTTAAACAGCAAAAAATATAGCGTATTAATAATTTATGGTTTTGTTTCTTAATGATTTTTGTTTTCCAAATGGTTTTATTTGTATTTCTCGAAAACGAAGCAAGATATGAAAACAATTTAACAGACAAAAAAGGATATTTTTAGTTGCTTAATACGAAAAAAATATAAAAATTACCAGAAACTCAGTGGCGTATTATTTTTTGCCAATATTATTTGTTAAGGGGCCCCCTACGGCGTCACTGGACGTAATAATTTTAATCTAGTTAGCGCTACACGAGCGTTTTATCACTATAATTATGATTACCAGAATTAAACGATCATCTGCTAAAGCATATTAAAAATATTTATAACTAAAATACTCGTTAAAATTATTAAAAAAAAACGTAACCCCAAATATCTCCTTTTATGTTGGATTTATCAAAAATTTGTATGGAACATAATTTGATCAAAAATTAATTTAAAAGTACCTGCCATCGAAAAAATTCTTTGCATTGTGGCGCCACCTACATCTTGTATTATTCAAAAACATTTTTTACACAGTTGTGAAGCCAATCATAGAGGCTAAAAACTGGCGTTTACAGAATTTAAATGTCACTTTTAGTTTTCGAAATAATTGGCCTGGGAGTTTTTATTGAAACACCCTGTATATTTACCCTAAAGAAAATTGTCTTAACAATAAAGACACGCAGCGTTACATTAAATTCATCTACCCAAATTCTCTACGAGTTAAATGTTAGGAAACACTTATTGTAATAATATTGAATGTTTCATTAAATTAATTACAGTTCTTAACTTTTAAAGACAGTTTTTTAAATAATAAAAGGTTGGCCTCAAATTCACCTACAGCTTAAAAATTAATACTGACATTTTTCAGTGTACTGGAGGCAGAGCACGTGCCTAGGGGCGCGAGGTTACAAGGGGGCGCGATGTTTGATAAAAACGCAAGTTTGTATGAACACCGAGTAGGTATTTATTGGAGAAAGATTTACAACTTATTGGTTTGATTATTTAATCAACACGCGCAAGTGAGTTTTGAAACGAAGAAAATAATTAACATAAAATTATATATAAGGAACGTATGGCAGGCCCAATCGGCACGCTTGCATCTCCCAGGGTTATTTCACCCCCTTTCAGTTCTCCTACTTATCCCGCCACTGAACAGCATCACCTGTGTTTGGTGGATCCGCATTTTCACCCCGGTTGGTAAATCTCCCCTAGGAGGTCGTGGATGACAGTGTGGATGGTTAAGGCCACTCCCGGAATTTTTTCGCCCGGCCGCGCCATACGCCCGATTCAGGCTAGTGAAGTACGGGACAAGGAGGCAATCCGGAATCCCCCTCAACCAGGGATTTAGTAATGCCCCCATTTATTTGGGGTTCATGAATGAGGTTTGGTTGGTTAGTACGCTGCTAGGACCTATCTTTTCTGGTCTTGTAGTCTGCTGAAATTCGGAAACTGTTGTGAGCAATTGTTTGCCCCACTGTGCGAAAACGTTTCCTCAATGTAGGGGTCGAGAACTATCGATAGAGATTTGTCTTTATTTTGTGATAGAAATTGTATTTACGTTTTCTTTTCTAACAATTAGAAGTTGCATTTATATTATTTATTTTATATAATTACTCTTAACTTTGCTTTTTTAATTCTCTTATACAGCTAGCAGCATGCAATGCCTAAAATTTAGAGGTGTTTAGTGGTTTATGTTAGGCAAATATCGGAACTGGTTCGTTAAGTTTTAAAAATTTTAATTTTGTTGGGGCATATTTATGTTTTGTGCCGTTCTTACCTAATGATTGAATAATTTACACTATTACGCTGTTTTCAGTAATAATGATTGATTATTGTTAGGTTTTTATTGCGAATTTGCGTATTAGGTCATGCGATTAATTGGTACAGATTTTTGCAGATGATGGCCCCTTCCACTCTAGGCTAGTATGTTCCCTACATAAGGTGATTCATATTGGCCTAGGTATGCTGTTATTTATCACTTAATTACTTCCCTGTTCGTATGGTCTTTATTCACTATATTCACTTGTTGGGGTTGCTTTATAATGCACTAATTTAATGTTTCTATTAAGACTTTGGACAAAAGGTACACTGATTTTCGTTGTCCAAGTAGTAAATCTTTGCACTAACTTCGCCCATTATTTTCCTTAAACTACACTGTATATGAGCGATTATGTTTCCTTAAAACTTATTATTAGGTACACTTAAGAGCGATCGAATTTGAGAGCACATTTACTCGACTGGCCATCTGTATTGGTACTCCTAATTAACATAACTTAAAATTAACATGTAAAAGATAAGTTTATTCTATAGAAATGTATATCACATATTTCATTCATGCCTAAGGGTAAGTACACGTGTCTTGGCCTATACCTAATTATAAGTATAAGCCAGGACACGTGTACTTACCCCAATAATATTATAACTGCGAAAGTCTGTGTTACTTCTTCGGGCAAAAACTACTAAACCGATTGTGATAAAATTTGGTATGTAGAGAGCTGGAGACCGAAATTTCCACGGTATGGGGCATCATGCGGGTGAAACCGCAGTGCACAGCTAATTATTATGTAAGTACTAGTAAAAAATTATAATATATTGCCGCTAGAGGGGCGCCGATGAGGTGCTTGCCTAGAGCGCTCTCGACATTAAATTCGCCTCTGACTGGAGGTCATTCAGAGGAGAAGTTTAGTTGGTAACTATGTCATCAAAATAATGGTAGATGGTAGCCAGGGTTTTTTTAAAGTGTGTATGACTATACTTCCGGAATATTATGTGTCTAATCTATTTCTTGCTACAGATACTAGTTAGTTAAAAGTTAAATCAAGCCACAGCACCATCAACCCTCCGTTATTTTCCGAGCCCAATGACATGCCTGTTATTAAATCATAAATCATAAATTATGTGATCATATTGGTGGTCTGCTAGCCCTAGTCCCGTATGTGGCAGCTTTTAAAGAACTCGATAAAATAGTTCATGATTGTTTTTCGAATATGAGGCTTGGCGGAAACATGCATATGTACACACGTTAAAGATTCACATATGCCTAAATCATCTTGAGCAATCCCTAGAGTTTTTGGAGCGAGAGGAAGGATTTGGCATTTGGTCGGAGCAAGCAGGGGAATCAATCCATCGCGACTTTATAAAGTTCTGGAACCGGCGCAAAATTAAATAACCTCATTGACCAGAATTATGCTGTAAAATTAAAGGAAGCAGTGGTGGACTTTTATTCCAAGCATATTTAAAAAATATATAACTTAGTTATCATGTTCCTTGTATTAAATATTTTTTTCTTCTTAAACATGTGTTCTGCCAAAATCACTTTGGATAATTTAATTTTGTTTTTCTTTTAACCTTCTAATTATCAGCCCTAAAATGGGGTTTTTTTCCCTCAAATGAACAGCTACGATTTAAGGATAAAGTTTTATCATCTCAGAGGGATCTAAGAAAACACCGGGTGCTAATGAGTTGTTTAGGCATCGTGGGAAAACTTTTTTTTTATTTCCAGCCACCTGTGTGTTTTATTAAAAAAAAATTAAAAATTATTTTTTGTTACTTAAAAAATGATTTATAACAAAATATAGAAATAAAAATCTGTTTAGGTTTAAATAATAAAAATGGCTGTGTAAAAAATTTAAATGACGTGATTTCGTGAAACATTTTTTTAACCTTTATTTTTAAAATCTGTTCAGGGGTCATCCATTAATTACGTGAGGCGATTTTTCGAATCCTCCCTCCCCTTGGTGAGATGTCGTGAGATTTTGCTCGACCCCCTCCCTTAATCTCACGTGAGATGTTTTAAAATGCATGGTTTTAATGTAAATAAGTTAATCTGTGATTGATTCCATTAGATTTATTAAAAAAAAACAATTGTTATAATTGTTTACTTAATTTAACCTAGTTTTCTCGCAATTTTACACTGTTTCATTTGAAAAGAAAACATTACGTGATATTTGCCGAGACCAGTGAGATAATTTTGACAGGTCATTTTTTAAAATCAATTTTAAAGTTCAAAATACATTTTTGTGAGAATATATAAATCAATTTAAAGAATATGAATATTATACTTTATAAAATAGTTAAAATATTCTCACAAAAATGCATTTAGAAGTTCTAATTAGAACTATAAACATGATTTTAAAAAATGACTTGTCAAAATTAAAGTTTTGGACTTGTGCTGTTCTTATTCTCACCAATTGAATTACACAGCTCAACACGAGGAAAAATTTTAACAGATTTTAATAATAAAAGTTAAAAAAACGTACCCGTGTCTCACCGTTTCACGAAATCACGTCATTTAAATTTTTTACACAGCCATTCTTATTATTTTAACTAAAACAGGTTTTTATTTCTCTATTTTTAATTCATTTTCTTTTCTTCAAATATTGTATGTTTTTACATAATACAAAAATTATACTTAAATTATTATTAGAACCAATCAAATAATTTAAACTGGAGACCCTTTTTTAAGGGTCTCTAATTCAAACCATTCGAATAATTTGAAATATTCAAATAATTCGCACTATTTAAACTATTCAAATATTTCAAACTATTTGAGTAATTCGAATAGTTTAAATATTCGATTAAATTAATCTCAAATAATTAATATAATTCGTAAAATCCAAATAATCGCATACCCCATATTTAGAGTTTTCATTATAAATGTATTTAGATATAACAATATCAAGCATGCAAGAAAATGATAATGATAAAGCTGGTATATTTAACGCGGCATTTATGATACCAATTACAGTTGGCTTCGGTATATAAATTAATCCCTGCTTTACACTGCATAGCACTGAACACAATATAACCACAAAATAACCAAAAAACATTACTCATTTTTGGCACAATATCATTATTTATACAATTTACGTAATTTATTTTAATTTTATATAAAAGAAATTAAACTCCTTTAAAATTTAACTTTCCTATTGGATTGTTTAGTGATCGGTAAACTGGGGCATAAGGTCTTTAGGGACTTTTAGGAGATATAGTATGCTGATGTTTTCAATATAATATACTATGTCTTAATGATATTTTGTATAGTAAAAACTGGTCACCGTGCTACACAAACAGGCACTGACAGCCTGTTTTGGTCTTATTAGACCTCATCAGTGCCGAATAGCCGTAGTGTGTAAGCAAACACACTGCCGAAAGCCTTATACAGGCAAACACGTACAGCGACAGCGGTGACATGTAATCAGCCACCGTTTACCGTCCAAACATGCCAAAGGTCGTATAAACATTTTATACACTTTATCAGAAAGGGAAAATCTAGATTTTACACAAAGCCATGATTATGACTAACGACCAGTTCCAGAACAAATGGCGTGAACAACAAGGCCTCCGGCAGTCAAGGGTCTTTATAAAGAGTCCTACTACCTGCAAAGAGGCAAAAAGATTCCTGAAACTTAACAGGAACCAGTTAAGAACCATAACAGGACACTGGGTAGTCAAATATCACCTACACAAAACCGGACTCAGCAACGAGACGGACTGTAGGTACTGCAGCGAAGTAGACGAAACTACCGAGCATATAGTCTGCGAATGCGATGCTCTAGTCAATAGTAGACTAATACACCTAGGGGACAGATACTTGGAACCAGAGGAAATAATGCATGTCCTACCAGAGCGGATCTGCGCTTTTCTTAAAAGCTGCGGGCTCGTAAGGTAAGGCAGGGCTTCACCAAATAGGGGGTTTGCACAATGGGCCGTATGTGTGCCTAAGTGCTGCCTGCAAAGGCTCCCCTTTAAATCAATCAATCAATTACTAACAATATATTAACTTAAATTAATACTCCTCTTACAACATACTGTCATAAAAGTTACATTTTCTTAGCGAGATCATTTTGATACACCGCGCCCCTTATGGTTACTTTAGACCCCGCGCCCGACAGAAGGTTAATTATTGGATGAAATACCATAACCATCTTAAATGAAAATTATCTGGTTAATTTTTAAGCACGAGCGATACTAGTTTTTAAAATATTTCTTGAGTAAAAGTATATACTAATACCAATAAAAAATTTGGTAAATTTATTTACCATTTCATTACTTTTTTCACTGTAATTTTTTTAATTTTACCTTAATTAATAATAATAATAATAGCCTTTTTTATATTTCCCAAACAAACAAATAAAAACAGTACTATCGATACCGGGGAAGAGAGTGGACGTGCAGTTCGAGGACTCTTAGTGCCGATCCACAATAAAATTCTTAAAGAAACATAACTATTATATACAGTAGGGTGACCGCAAAAAATCGATGTCGGAATTTTGTTCGTCTGGACCCCACAAAACGATTCCCCTTTCCAGATATTGAGATAGACGAAATTTGAGCTCGATTAAACGACGTTAACCCGTGCCGCTCGTCGCTCAAAGTTTGAAAAAATCCAAATTTTTGGTCAAAAAGCTGACATATGGAGCCATAACTCCAGAACGGTAAATAATAAAAACACGCTTAATATCTCAAAAGAAAGCTAATGTTGTTCTTCAAAATTTATATTCTATACATAATTGTTGTTATTTTAAGTCAAACAGAGTTACAACAGCCTTTGACCCCAAAAACGTGCCCTGGCAGCATTAGGAGCCAGTTTGGGTGTATTTTAAGAGTTTTACGGGTTTTTACATAATGTGTCTCGGAATTAACATTTTTTATTAAAAACTATTTTGAAACTTAATTTTCAAACAAAAAGAGCCTTTTGTTCAAATATAGTCAGACTAATAGTCAGACTAATAGTCAGACTAATAGTCAGACTAATAGTCAGGTAATCCCCATATAATAAAAGATTAAATTTAAACAAAAGGCTCTTTAAAATTATTTTTACTATTTGCTCAAAAAATTATTATTTAGTTTTACCTGTGTGTATTTTACTAAATAAAGGTAAAGGTTAAGTTTTAACAAAAAATCAGGAAGGTAATTATATTTAATTTATTCAATTATTTGCATTAATCCTTTTATTAGGTATGAATTAGCAAAATATAAGACGGCCTATAGAGTGGTATGCTTATGTTTTACGGATAAAATGACATCCACATCAGGTGTACAAAGCCGAACCAAGGATAAAATATTTCTTGTGGGCTATCCCATTCACCAAATCACCGGTTGTAAACTACCCTCAAATCGTCAAGTTTTGTGTGTTTTATTTTATAATTTACGTGCTGTGAAATTAACTGTAAGAGAATCAGCAAAACTGCCATCCGAGAAGTGTTCATTTTTTGGGAGAAAGCTCGAATTCCGACTAAACATGAGCAATATGCAATTACTAAGCTGGAAAAACTTTACGCCGAGTGCAGAACTCTTCAAAAAGACCGGAAGAAAACATTGAAACGGCACATTTAAACAGTTCGTTGAAAAGTTGGATGATCTCTTTGATATTGCTCAGCAAGATGCCTTGGCTCTGATGAAATCGGAAGAAGATAAGGCGTTTCTCGTGAAACAGAGGCAGAAGGGCCGCCCAGGTTCCATGACTGGAGTGGATCTCAAGTTGTCTCGAGCTGAAGAAATCAAGGGAAAAAAGGAACTTGCAAAAATTAACCGACAAATCCAAGAAGGTATTTGAATGCAGAGTTGGTGGGATTATCTTTTTTTGATCCCACCATTACAGACGATGAAAAGTTGTTAATGGCTAATAAATTGGTCAGTAGCACAAATGAACCATTAGAGTACGCTAGGGTTGTAAATCCAAAAGTTAGGAAAGAAAAATTAAAAGAGGTAGTTTATGGAGGATTGGTAAATTTACTTACTAAAGAAACATTCTTTAACCGATTTAATATAAAAACAGATTTCCTAAGACAACATCCAAACACCTGGCCTCAAAATAATGACTTCCAAGAAGGATTGAAAATTGTCAAAACATTAAAGGTAGACTTTAACAACCTTCTGACTAAAGATGAAGGCCAAAAGCAATATGTCCTGCAAGTTGTAAGCAAATGCCGAGCATTATATCCTGGCGTTTCAAAAACTACTTTAACAAAAGCTCTAGAATAGATTAGATAAATCAACTCATGTAGTTACTACGTCTGTATCTTTTCTGTGTCTGTTTTTGTATGTATTATATACCTAATTTTTATATTTTAAAATAAAAAATGTCATTAGATTTATCAGTATTACTTGTTTTTTTATTATACTTCTACTTTAAACTCAAAAATATACCAAAAAAAGAAAAATTTATCACTTAATAACAAAATATACGAAGTATGCTCCTAGTGGTACCAGGTCATGTTTTTGGGGCTAAAGGCTGTTGTTACTCGGTTTGACTTAAAATAACAACAATTATGCATAGATTACAAATTTTTAAGAACAACATTAGCTTTCTTTTGAGATATTAAGCGTATTTTTATTATTTACCGTTCTGGAGTTATGGCTCCATATGTCAGCTTTTTGGCTAAAAATTTGGATTTTTTCAAACTTTGAGCGACGAGCGGCACGGGCTAACGTCGTTTAATCGAGCTCAAATTTCGGCTAACTCAATATCTGGAAAGGGGAATCGTTTTGTGGGGTCCAGACGAACAAAATTCCGACATTTTTTTCCACCCCCTATGAGTTGCGGTCACCCTAATATACAGTGTAGTCGAGTAAAGTACGGTGCGAAACAGTGCTACTATTTTGGGTTACTACATACCTGTACAGTTGAAATCAGGGTACCTGTTCCCCAAAGGGTTAATAGAAACATTAAATAATTCCTCAAATGGCAATCTCTCAACGGTGAACATAGGGGTGAGGTTCGTGCGGACACGAAGTAATAAAGTGACAGGGGACAGGTCAAGGAATCACCTATTTAAAGAAAAAACAAGTCTAACAAAGAGCGAAAGGGATCATCACCAGCAGATTCTGATAAGTATTTTTGCATGACCTAATATGCAAATCTATAATAAAAACCGGGCAACAATTAATCATTACCGAAAACAGCGTACGTGTGTAAAAAAAATCACGTAAGAACGTCACAATATTATATTATTGTATTATATATATTATATAATATACGCATAAACTTACAGCTCAGCCACAAAACAAAGCTTAAAAGATAACGAAAGTAAATAAACAAAACGCTCACGTAACATTAAACGTAAATAAACCATCTATTAAAGCATACGTTACACGCCTGACATTAAGGCCGTATTTCAAATCTTAATACGATACACCACAGGGCCGGCTTTATCTATTTTGTGTATATTTATATTTTTAAATTTGAATTTGAAAAAAAAGTAAGAATGCAAAGATATAAATTAAATGAAAACGGTATAAACACTAATTTAGCAATAAAATAAATAATGAATATACAAGGTTGGTAGCCGGAGTAAGCAAAGAACTAACATACCCACCCCCATTCACGAATACCAATTGAATGGGGTTACTACTAAGGCCTAGGTTGAGGAGGATTCCGGATTGTACTTAGTTTTGGGTCAGTTCAATGTCCTCAAAAAACCCTTCCTAAACTGGACGTATGGCCCGACCCGGCTGATAAAAATCCGGTAGTGGCCTGAACCTTTGACACTGTCATCCACGACCTCCTAGGGTGGAACTACCAGCCGGCGTAAAAACTTCGGATCCAACAAACACAGGTAATGCTGTGATTTGGCGGGATACGCAGGAGAACGGAAAAGGGGTAAAATAACCCCGGGAGATTAGTGGTTGACAATATATCTGGGGCCTGCCATACGTTCCCATACTCATACTCAAACAAACAAATAAATGTCTCAAAATAGTTTTAGTGTACCATTGAAGTAATTTAAAAACATAATACATACAGTACCTGTTATATTGTTATATCAATGTCTTGCACTGCAGGAGCGAAAATTATATAAAGTTTATTATAAAGAATATACGTTTAGTACATCGCAAAATAACGATACCTATAGGTTAATAATTATAAAAGAATATTAAAACCATAAAAAACTATCTTTGGCCAAAACACGTGATCGTCTAGTTTACAGAAATTTAGTTATGACCCGTTTTCGTTGTGAATACGGTTCTGGATACGTAAGTACTTGAACAATTGAAAAGATATTTAAAAAGCAAAGAAAGAGTATTAAATTAAAATAAGTTTATTCATACAGGCAATTAATACAAAAGTTGATATTATTGCTACTGTACATTAATAATATAAATAAAAACATTTGTATTTAAAAAGTATCATCGATTTAAGTTAATAACGTAAAACCTTAAAAATCTTCTGGGGGGATGATAGTACACGCCATAACAAGAAAGTTCTTCCTCTATCATTTTTGCATTAGAGCTTCTGTTTTTTAATAAAAAAATTATAAAATTTGTTAGACAAAACCAGGGAGCCACT
The DNA here is from genome assembly GCA_921294245.1 of Brassicogethes aeneus. NCBI lineage: Eukaryota > Metazoa > Arthropoda > Insecta > Coleoptera > Nitidulidae > Brassicogethes > Brassicogethes aeneus. The sequence goes on along the minus strand of OV121132.1, from coordinate 49,493,880 downwards.
GAATGTAACTGACCTATCCTATATATTATCATTGTTTTTACATCTAAAAACAATGATATTATTCATCCAAGCAAAAAACAAACAGGTATGGGCACAGTGTATTATAACGGCGGAATAGTTGAACATTTATTATAATTATGTAAAACACTTAAAAAAATAGCTAATTGAGCATCAATCGACGTAAGAAATGAAAGGTGAAATTTAAAATCGACAAGAAAACCACGGAAACCTCGAGATAACTAACAATAAAAACTAAGTATTGTTTTATTCAAAGTACCTAAAAATAGCTGTATGCAAAACAAAAAACAATTAGGTATCAACATGTAATCAATGATAACACAAATGTAAATTTTTAATAAATGTAGAGTATTGCCCACTGTGCAAGCATATTTTAGTCATTTGTCGTAGGGCATGAACCAGTGGCGGCTCAAAATTTCTACTTTACTTATAAAAAATTTAATGATTTTTTTATTAAAAAAATGGCACTAATGCAAAAATGATGAGGAAAAACTTTCTTATTTTGGCGTGTACTATCATCCCCTTAAAGGGGATGTATACAATCCAGACATAAGTCGCACAATTATATTATCATATTGCTAAGATTGTTCACCTACAAAAAATGATAGGCTCGGACGGTGTAAAAAAGCAAATACAAATTGAAATAATTATAATTGCTGTTGTTTGTTGCTGTACATTGATAATTATCAATGTACAGCAACAAACAACAGCAATTTGAAACATAAAGTATAATATAACTTAGGTCAAAAACAATAATAATAAATAAAATTTATAAATAACACTGTGCGACAATTTTCGGGTCATCGAAATCAAACCGCACCGGACCATTTTTTTCTGAAAATATACCTATCCAATAGCAAAACCCTCGCTGGGTTTGTAAAAGTTAGCTCGAATTTTTTTTTTATGGCCGTTTGTATTTTCGAGCTTTATATACCCAAATTTAGACATATAAATCGATTTTTTTCGCATATATTCGATTTATATCGTCAAGATTTTTTGTAGAAATGTAGATACTGCACAAATAAACCCATTTTGTGAACAACCTTTATCCCAAAAACCCAATTTTTTTTAAAATTTTTTGATAATATTTAAAATTTCTTGCTACTTCTTCTGGCAAAAATGTTGTAAAGTATACTAAAAGAAGTAATTTATAAAATACGCACACAAAACTGAACCTTAAGTTTGCTTATTTGCTGGAAAATAATGTTTAAACAAGATTTTCCAAAATATTCATATTTTCACACTCAACACCAAATATTTTGCCAAAAAATCTGTAGGAAAAAATTGAATAGATAAAATAGAATTGTAGAAAAGTACAGAGAGTATGATTTTTTATTTTGTATTAATTTTATTATTAAAAAACTTTGTTATATCAAAACATTGAGTAATCTGATTCATTGCTGAAGAATTCCATCCCTTCCACTTCTTCTTCTTTATTTCCTTGCTCTTCATTTTCATTTTTTGATTCATCACTGGAGGATTTCATCCCTTCCACTTCTTCTCCTTTATTTTCTTGTTCTCCATTTTCATTTTCTTTCTGATCGTAGTCAAAAATATGTTTACTTCACCAAAATGTTTCGGCTAGTATGGCATCTGGAGCTCGTTTTCCTCTTTATCTGGACTTAAATGGCATCGCATGATCAGGAAGAAAATGAAAATGGAGAACAAGAAAATAAAGGAGAAGAAGTGGAAGGGATGGAATTCTCCAGTGATGAATCAAAAAATGAAAATGAAGAACAAGAAAATAAAGGAGAACTGGAAGGGATGGAATTCTCCAGCAATGAATCAGATAACTCAATGTTTTAATATATTTTAATAATAAAATTAATACAAAATAAAAAATCAAACTCTCTGTATTTTTCTACAATTCTATTTTATCTATTCAATTTTTTCCTACAGATTTTCCAAAGATTTCGGCAAAAAAATTGGTGTTGAGTATGAAAAGATGAATATTTTGGAAAATCTTGTTTAAAAATTGTTTTCCAGCAAATAAGTAAACTTATAAGTTTATAAAGTTCAGTTTAGTGTGCGTATTTTATAAATTACTTTTTTTAGTATACTTTACAACATTTTTGCCAGAAGAAGCAGCAATTTTAAATATTATCGAAAAATTGAAAAAAACATAATTTTTCGAATATTTGGTTTCAAAAATTGGGTTTTGGGATATATATAGGTTGTTCATAAAATGGGTTTATTTGTTCAGTAACTTTGTAAGTACATTTCTACAAAAAATCTTGACGATATAAATCGAATATATGGGAAAAAAATCGATTAATAAGTCTAAATTGGGGTATATGAAGCTAGAAAATACAAACGGCCATAAAAAATAAATCGAGCTAACTTTTACAAACCCAGCGAGGGTTTTGCTATTGGATAGGTATATTTTCAGAAAAAAATAGTCCGGTGCGGTTTGATTTTTGGTGTTGCACAGTGTAACCAGTGGTATGGTAGTGGACAACGGTAATGCAATTTAATTGTACAGTCATAAATAACAAACACAATCAGGTATAATAAAGTAATAAAAACATGTCAATACAAATCAAATATAGCAAAATAAAATGATTATCAATAATAATAAAACAAAACAATGTCACAACAACTCACATCATGGGCCCTACCTAGCATTCATTTTAACGACCTTATCAACATCGTTAAACAATAGAAAGAAAATTCTAACAAGTATTTGTTGTGCCGAACTTGAAACAAAGTCTCAACATATTAAATAATGAATATCAATTTTAAATTGACAATTTATCATATAAATAAACTAAGATAAAGTGTACAAAATAAAGTATGTAAATGTTAAAAAAAAATATGTAGTAAAATAGTACATTACATTACAATATAATATGTTAATGTAAATGTAATATAAATGTAATAATTATAGACATAAAAAATGCTAGCATAAGCTTATAATCAATTTGTAATTTGGTTGTTTAACCACAACCATAAAATACAAAGTCCTCATTCCTTCTTTCACAAAGAAAAAGTAGAAATAATAATAAAATATAGTTTAAATTAAATATTAAATAATTAACCATTCATTATGATATTTGTGACCTTAGATTATAATAATTAAATATAGAAAAGACATACCTATTTAAATAAATAACACTTTCACAAAAACATAATTTTATATAAAATCAATGGATTATTGAAGAGTTAAATTCACACCCTTACAGAATTCAACTATTCTCTTCAAACAGCCAAACGTAACTGTCTAAAAAATACTGTCTTCTCTTGGTTTTTAACACGCTCTTTTTATGTTTATTTTAAGACTAGGAACATAAACCAAAACTTGCTTATTTGGTCTTTCTGTAACGAACCCTCAAGTGGTCGTCCAGATGAGAAATATTAAAATTAAAATAGCATAATAAACAGTACAGTTTTAAAATAAATATTTAAAATTTGATATAATATTTTGGTAAAGCTTACAAATTTAAAGTAGATAAAAAATTTCAAAAATTAACTGCTGCATATATCGTCCCATTACATCACTTTGAATTATCGAAATATTTTTTTGGAATTAGTTTTTAGGCTAAAATTTCATATTTTTTGTGCCTAGATTATATTAACTCATTTTTTGAGAAAAATATCAGTTAGGACCTCTTTGATTAGCATGACAGGATAGGCAGGTAAGATGCCTAAAATATAAGAAAAATAATGCAAATAAATATTCTGATTAATTTGACCAGATATTGTATGTTATAATAATTATAGTTTTAATTAATGTAGATTTTAAAGCTGCGGCTTGGCAGGTAGCCCAGTTAATTAATGGGATTGTTCAGCACAAATCTTGACACAAAGTTGTATAAGGTCCTTAAGGACCTTATCACTGATCAGAGGGTTAAATACAATTATTCTGCTTGTGTATTAAAATACCAATAAATTAGACTCTAAATATTAAGAACAAATAACACTGTGCAACACAAAAAATGAACTGGGATCAAATCTGAAAAAATCGAATCTAGGCAACCCACAAAACAAATCCTTTAAGGGGTTTTACCAGTTTAGCTCGAATAATGGAGATATATAAAAGCCCATAGAACTTAAAAAATATGAATTTTATAGAAAAATGCTCGGACACGTCGATTTTTATTTTATATGACGCAATTTTCAGTTGATTTTGAAATTTTTATTTTTTCACAGATTCACCCCCAGCCACCCCACTTTTTTTTTAAAGAAAACCGACCCTTTGTTATACCTTAAATAACAGGTAATGTACTCTTTAAAAATGAATTAGTCAAAAGTAAATAATTTAATAGTTAACCATGGAATACCATGGTATCCCAAAATTTAACAGCCAATTCTTATGTAAAATTTTCTCCTGAATCCGAAAAAGTCGTCAAAAGTTAAAAAAATGGAACAGTTTTTGAGATATAGTCAATTTTCCATTTAATATGGAATTGACTATATCTCAAAAACTGTTCTACTTTTTTAAATTTTGACGGTATTTTCTGATTCAGGGGAAAATTTTACATAAGAATTGGCTATTAAATTTTGGGATACCATGGTATTCCATGGTTAACCATGGCACAAGTGAAAAAGCAGCCAATATTAACTATTAAATTAGTTACTTTTGACTAATTCATTTACATACATTACCTGTTATTTAAGGTATAACAAAGGGTCGGTTTTCTTAAAAAAAAAAAAGTGGGGTGGCTGGGGGTGAATCTGTGAAAAAATAAAAATTTCAAAATCAACTGAAAATTGCGTCATATAAAATAAGTCCGAGCATTTTTCTATAAAATTCATATATTTTTTAAGTTCTAGGGGCTTTTATATATCTCCATTATTCGAGCTAAACTAGCAAAACCCCTTTAAAGATTAGTTTTGAGGGTTGCATAGATTCGATTTTTCCACATTTCATCCCAGTTCAAATTGTCAGGTCAAAATTTGTCGCACAGTACATTAGTCCATCTTGACTTCCCAATTGGCAAGTTTGGTTTGAGTTGTAGCTATAGCTTATATACATATGTATGATTTAAACAGCTACTTGGTCTCTTGGTGAATTAAAACAGTTTCAAATCCTTATTTAACCTGATTAAAATAAATAAGATTGTCCTTGATTATGTTGGTAGTTTATATAAATAGTATTTAGTATTTGAGTAGAAATTTGCCAAGTGAGCCCATGATTTTCGACGTTGTAATGAAAATTAAAAATAAATATTAAATCATAATCTACTAAGTAGTAGAAAGTTATCACATAAAATTTTTTGAAAAAACTTCATTCGTTTCATTACAATGTGTGATTTAAAAAATTGTAGCATTTGATTTAAAAATTAGTTTCTTGTAAACTATTTATAAAAAATTAATGAAAATTTGTGAGAATGGTAAAAAATAAATGCAGTTAACAATAAAATTTTCAAAAACGTGCTATTATTTTTTTGGCAACTTTTTTATTCATTTTTAATATAAAAATGGCAATTTGGCCTTGTTCTCCCTCGGAAAATTGAAAAAAATAATAGGTAAAAAAAGCTCTGAAACCTAAAGATTAAGGAACCGTTTAAACATATTTGTGATCGCTCCAAGAGTCAATGATAAATAATATTGTTTAGCGTTGCGCCACGTTGACAGGCGACCGTTTAAGAGGCAAGTTAACAGGCGCATCTTTGCGTACTAAATATTTAATCAAATGCCGTTCCCTTAGCAAAAAAATATTGTTTTTACCGCCCATATTTAAAACAAAAAATTTAGAAGCGACACTATTAGAAGACATTTTTAATAACTATATCACTGATTTTATATAAAAGGTATTTTTTATTGTTATCAAAACGTGCCCCAACGATCTCTCTTGAATTTTATGTTTTTGCATCAAGTAACTATTGATAGAAAAAACTTTGTAAAAAAAATGGATTATACCCTTTTTCTTTCAAGTTCCTCCAATTTTTTGCATACAAAATTGACATAATTTTAGGTTTAAATAAAATAATTGAAATTTATTTTAAGAATTATTCTACTGGCTTAAATTTAAACTTCCATAAAAAAATTATAACATTTGGTAAAAAATACTGCCGTATTTAATTTGTCCGATAATGTATATTTAAATTCCATTTGTTTGTAAACAAATTTGTGCACTATAACAACAGACCTGTACAAAAACCAAATTCTACAATTGGTATAAAAATAAAAACCTTATTATTAAAATATGTAGGTCATATTTATTTATTTAAACCAAATGTATTGAAACAATAACATTTAAAAGTTGTGGTTAAATAATTTTAAAATAGTTTTCGTGATGGGCCGTGCAAAAAGATGCTGCAATCCTTTAAATAAAAGTAAGCATAAAAAAGTAACAAAAAATCTTCATTTTGTCACAAAAAAATGGAATGCAATAATGCAAAAAAATAAATACTTATCAAAAACTTTTGTTGGACTACATATGTGCAATTCTTGTCGACGATCGATTTACGAGAAAAGAAGTGAATCAAAGTATAAAGTCTTTCTTTCTAACCGAAAAACTCAAAATAAAATCGTTGGCGAAGAAAGTGACTCTGCAGATCCTGAACAAGACGAAAAAGGTGATCCAACGTTTCAATATGGAGAACCTTCAAAAAAACTTTCTCACAAAGAAAATCAAATGTTTAGTAAATTATTAGGTGAAAAAAACTGTACTGTTGATAATGACTTGGAAACTTTGTACATTCGTGACATAAAAGCTGCTCTATCTCAGCAATCCAACCGATCTGGAAAAATAAAAATTTTGACAACTATCCCGCAACATTGAACCATTGCAAAAATGAGAAAAGAATTCGAAGTGTCACGCCGAATGGCATCAAAAGCAAAAAAATTAAGAAAAGAATCTGGGCATGGATCTCGACCAAATAAAAAAGCTGGGCGTAACCTTCCAAACACGATTGTGAGTGCAGTGAAACTTTTTTATCTCTCCGATGATAACAGCCGTGTCATGCCTGGAATGAAAGATTACATATCAATTGTTAAAGATGGAAAACGAAGCCAAAAGCAGAAAAGGTTGCTTCTCTTCAATCTCATTGATTTGCATAAGCAGTTTAACGAGAAGTTTCCTGAAATGCCGATTTGTCTAGCAAAATTTAGGCAGTTAAGACAAGAATGTATTTTGGCTGGTAAAAGCGGTACACACAACGTTTGCGTGTGTAAAATTCACCAAAATATGAAATTAAAAATACGCGGCCTGATGCAAGAACTGAAAATAAAAGGAGCTAATTTCACCGACACATATCAAGATTTAATAAAAAATTCAGTCTGTGAGAATCCATCATCGAATTGCTTTTTTTCCAGCTGTGAAGAGTGTCCAAAAACTGAGTGTGTTATTAAAAAACTAAAAATTATCATCGAAGAAAATTATGTGAAGGAAGTAAAATTCAGTCAGTGGGCGAACACCGACAGGTATTTTAAAATATAATGATTTAAGTTTTTTTATTTATTTTAAAATTTGTGTTTATTTGCATTACAGGTGCGAAATTTCACAAAAGACTGAAAGCAGAGACGAGTTTTTGTGTAATTTAGCCAACGACTTACCGATCTTAATGAGACACAATTTTCTTGCAGTGTCTCAAGCTTCGTATTTTAGCCAAATTAAGAATAACGTTAAGGAAGGGGAATTCGTTATAAGCATGGATTTTGCAGAAAATTACACATTTCATGTGCAAAATGCCATTCAGGCCCATCATTGGTCCAATACTCAGGTACTCTCCATCCGTATGTAATTTATTATCGCCATAACGGAGTGCAAAAGCACGATAGCTTCGTCATTATTTCTGAAAAATTGACTCACGATGCATGGTCGGTTCATTTATTTAATTCAAGAGTTATTGAGTACTTGAAAAAAAAATTTGGGGATAAAAAAATAAAAAAAATCTTTTACTTTTCGGATGGAGCCGCGTCGCAGTATAAAAATAAATTTAATTTTATAAATCTTTTAAAACATCAAGAAGATTTTGGGATCACTGCTCAGTGAAATTTTTTTGCGACCTCTCACGGAAAAGGGGCTTGTGATGGTATTGGAGGGGCTGTGAAAAGACAAGCCAATCGAGCTAGTTTGCAAAGAATAGATAATAACTACATTACTAATCCTCGAAGTCTTTTCCAATGGGCTGAAAAGCATTTTTCAAAAATATATTTTAATTTTTGCTCTCAAAATGAACATAAACGTCACGAGAGTTCGTTAAAAGCACGCTTTGAAAAAGCGAGAACAATAAAAAATACCAGACAATACCATTGCTATGAACCTATAGATGATACAAATATTTTGTGTAGACTTTTCTCGAATGACACAGTTTTTGTTAAAAATGTAATTACGGGAAAATAGGAGGCTTAGTTATGTTAGGTATGTTTATATTTATTCTAATGTGTTCACTATTGTTAATTTTGCAATTTTTTAAAGTAATAAATCTACTTTATTCTTTTTTTATTTTCATCCTGCGTCTTATAAAAATAAATTGGCAATTGTTATTTTAAATGTTTATGTTAATTATAAACGATATTATAGTAAATATACCGTACCTGATAGAACGCAAAGATGCGCCTGTTAACTTGCCTCTTAAAGAGTCGCCTGTTAACGTGGCGCAGCGCTGAACAATATTATTTATCATTGACTCAGGGGGCGATCACAAAAATGTTTAAACGGTTCCTTAATCTTTAGGTTTCAGAGCTTTTTTTACCTATTATTTTTTTCAATTTTCTGAGGGAGAACAAGGCCAAATTGCCATTTTTATATTAAAAAAGAATAAAAAAGTTGCCAAAAAAAATAATAGCACGTTTTTGAAAATTTTATTGTTAACTGCATTTATTTTTTACCATTCTCACAAATTTTCATTAATTTTTTATAAATAGTTTACAAGAAACTAATTTTTAAATCAAATGCTACAATTTTTTTTAATCACACATTGTAAAGAAACGAATAAAGTTTTTTCAAAAAATTTTATGTGATAACTTTCTACTACTTAGTAGATTATGATTTAATATTTATTTTTAATTTTCATGACAACGTCGAAAATCATGGGCTCACTTGGCAAATTTCTACTCATTTTTAAGACACAAATAATTAACCTGTTTAAAAAAGTAAATATTTTACCAATTAATTGACCAATATCTATACTTATAAATAAAATTGAATTGTTAAAGTGTTTGTCCGATTAAATCTCGGTAAGGGCCTTTTAGAAAGCAATATAGGCTATTTTTTTTGTTTTTGTTTATTGTTATTATGTTTTTTTATAGAAGGCCATATCCATGTATAAAAAAATATTTTATTTCGGCGAGGGCAACGTTTACAAATTTCAATTTTTTTTTCTTAAATTTTTTTGATTTAATTTAAAAAAAAATACTTTCAAAATCGTTTATAAAGAAGCACGGCCATTTCAAGCGGATGGACGGGACAAATCACAAAACTGTTTTTATAAAAAAAATTGTAGCTAATTTATTATATATTATTTTTGCATCAAAATTGTCAAAAAAATTCTTCTATTATAAGGGTATACATTAAATAAAAAAAATCGCAAGAAATATTTTATTAAAGTAGATATAATTTCAATAATTGACAGGGATGGACGGGACAAGATAAATCTTTTTTTTGTCCCGTCCACACCTTTCAATTATTAAAATTATATCTACTTTCATAAAATATTTCTTGAGTTTTTTTTTATTTAATGTATAACCTAATAAAAGAAGAATATTTTTGCCAATTTTGATGCCAAAATATTATATGATAACAATTTTTTTTATAAAAATAGTTTTGTAATTCGTGCGTTTCGCGCGCTTGAAATGACCGAGCATTAGAGTAACTATTTCTATTTTATTTTATTGGCTGGATATTAATGGATTTTTAAATTGCATCTGTGTAGGTAAATCCGGAAGTCTTACTGAATCAGCAAAGCGCTAATACAGTAGTGCAGTGCAATACACCCTTCTTAAAAGTGAAGAATGTACGAAATCAGTTACTCTACCTGTGCAGGTGAATTCAATGTACCAGTCTCCAGAAGGAACCAAAGAGAGGGTCAAGTGGATCGCAGCAACAAATAAGAAGTTAAATAGATTATTCGCATAATTAAACTAGCATTCTCTACTGAGAAAATAATGTTACATTTTTACCAACGTTCTCGCACAGGTTAAGCGTCCTCAACACATCTAAACCAGGAAAACAAAACAGCCAAGAAAAACATAACCCAGTAACAAAACTAAAGAAACACTCGTTAAACTTAATAGATGATAACATAAACAAAAGTTCAGTCACCTACACAACAATAATAAACACGCCAACACATCTCTAAAAAGGTCTTTACTGAAATAAAGCGAAGGCTACGCACAGTGGGACAAAATAATTTGTATACCTAATTCCTTTACTGATGTTTGCATACTTTGGTAATAATTCTTAAAAAAATCAAAAAATATCGATAGCTATTGGTCACTGTGTACCTGAACGAAGTTTAAGTCACAAAAAAATGCCGCCAAAAACTGATTGCAGTTTCTTGTTCGGGACCCTTTGGTTAGTAGTAGTAGTAGTACGGTTGGGTAGGCTCGAAGCCTGACAATTAGACTCCATGGTCCTTTTTATCTGCCCCTCCTAAACCAACCAAACTACTCCTCATCTTCCTCTTCGCCCATACCAGCCCTTTCGAATCTTCCAGACCTTCTTATAAAGGTCAGGATATCCTGCCAGGCAAGATTTTATACCTTAGTCTGCCGAGGGCCTCACATTGTCCCAGGAAGTGAAAGGAAGTTTCATCCTCCCTTCCGCACTGGGTACAGGAGGAGCTGGTTTCAGCCCCTATTCTCGTGAGGTGTTTCCTTAGGCCATGACCCGTGAGTATGTTCACAAGTGGGGCCAAGGAGGTTCGGCTTCTACCTAGAAGCCAGATGGATTTGGGTTTGTTTAGGGTGACCAGGATATCCCTGGTCTGCCTACAGCCACCGCTTCTTCTCCAGCTTTCGTTCGCCCTTTTATCAGCCCAATTGTTTAGGGCTGATTTGACCTGCTTTCTCGTAATTCCAAAAATTGGTTCGGGTCCTACACAGGGGTTTCAGATCCCAATCTGGCCAACTCATCAGCCCGTTCGTTACCTTCAACCCCACTATGACCTGGTACCCATACGAGATGCACTCTTTTTGTGCTTGCTAGCTTTTCCAGCGCTTCCTTACACTCTTGAACCAACTTCGATGTGGTTCTCGCTGCCCAAAGCGCTTTCAGAGCTGCTTGGCTATCTGAGCAGATGTATATATCTGTCTCGCTCCCTGTTCTTATATCCTCACAGTTTGCAACCTCAAGTATGGCAAACACTTCCGCTTGAAAGACAGTGGTATATCCTCCGAGCGGGTAGCTCCTTTGGATATCCCTGTCCTCCACGCAGAACCCTGCCCCTGAAGACAGTGTACTCGCCATACGAGAGCCATCAGTGTACAGTGTACCCTTTGGTTAAAAATGATATTTACCAAAATCCTAGCTGCTCCTCATTTCGATATTTTTTGATAATTCATGATTTTTTTTAAATTTTTGTTTTATGCCGACTACCGAAAACTATCTAAAGTATCTATAATACGATAGTTCTCGACCCTAGACGGAAGAAATGGTTTCGCTCAGTGAGGCTAACATCTTGCGTACAGCAGTTTCCGAATTTTCAGCACAGTAATTTTCAGAAGCCACGGCCGCAACCCCAATTGAATGGGGGCATTACTAAATCCCTGGTTTAGGGGGATTCCGGATTGTACTTAGTTTTGGGTCCAATGTCCCCCAAAAACCAAAATGTTTTCCCTCCTTGCACTTGCACTTCACTAACCTAAATTGGGCGTATGGCCCGGCACGGCGACAAAATTCCTAAACCATCGAAATTTTCATCCACGACCAGCCGGGGTGAAAATTTGGATCCATCACACACAAATAATGCTGTGCAGTTGCGGCATACGTAGTAGAACTGAAAGATGGTAAAACTATCTCTGGGAAATCAGTGTTAGGCGATGCCCATCGCGATGGGCCATCCATACTCGTACTCATACTCAAGTTGAATAGATTTTTAAATTGCACCTAAAAAAACATATTTCATGCTCCAATCTATTTTAGTTTTACATAATGCAAAACTATAAAGCGGAGCGGTGCCCGCGGGTTGACAGCTAGTCATAATTATAAATATTAATTATTTATAATTTTATAATTGTATATTAAAAAAAATATTACGCAGTTAAATATTTTTAACTATTGAATATAAAGAAATATATTTTTTCATATGTATATAATTTTTATACAAGTAATACTTGGAAAACTTATTTTAAAAATAAAAGTAACAATCAATTAAATATTTGTTTAGGTAAACTAATAATAAATTAAGTAGGAAAAATAAAAACGTTTCAGTTTATATTTTTAAAACAAAACAAAAAATGTATTATTTAATTATTTTGTTTTCCGAGCAGAAACAGTAATGCCGTATGCGTTATTATGCTCATGGGAAAGTTCTTGAAACTTTTAATACGTTGTTCAGCACTGTCAACTTAATGTATCCAAATATTTTCCGCTTGTCAAAAGTTTTCTCTCATTCGCGGCTGAACTTGATGTTCATACCCTACGCATAGTTGTGTTCCTATGGTTTTGCTCATGCAGTAGAAAGATAAAAGTTAAAAGATAAAATTTAAATGTTTACATTTATTTTAAAATATAAAAAACTATAATAAAAAGTACCTAGATACTATTTAGTATAAAAGTACATAGATATAATATCAAAGATATTCTTTAGTAGGTATAATAGTTTATTATTACACGAGAGATAATTCAGCCTATTATTCACGAGGATGAGGTTTGCGTCTAGAGTCGCCAGACGAGAGACTTAAATCATCCGAGAAAATAAGGTGCATAATCTCGAGTGTAATACTATACTTTATCTACTTCAATAAGTATAGTAAATTTAAAAGTAAACTACGTACACGTCATCAATAAAACAAAAATTTTACGCATTGGTACCAACACTAAATGACTAAATCGAAGTCTGTAATTGAATATTTGAATGCATTTTAAACATCTTCAGTTGGCAACAATTGCGATGTTGTCATGTTTACATTCAAATTTTTCATATTTAAATGACATAAAAAAGAATTTGACGGTTTAGAATTTCGAAGCTGTCAGTTGTGTTTTTGAATATTTCGTTTAATTCGTGTATTATTTCGTTTATTTTGTTGGTTGTTTGTGTTATTTTATATCGTTTAAGTTTTCATTGCCGTTTTTGTGTTTGTTATATATCGTTTTTTTGTGTTTCCTATATTTAAAATGCCGAAGCATTTAAATAGTCGGAGTCATCCTTAATACGCTATTTTGAGGCAGAACGGGATAATAATGGACCTTTGTTACCTTTAACAGCTGTTAGAGAGGTAAATAGGATTATTATTAATTATATATTAGAATATTTAACAGAATATACGTTGGATACATAAAATAACAATATACACATTGTATTCTGGGTTTTATAGCTGAAAATGTCTTTAAAAATGGCTAAAAACATACTTTTGGCGGTGCATTTTGGTATTATTCATGTAAACGCCATCTATCGCCCTGTAGTTGCACTACCACTTTCCCTTGATGCAAGGATTTTAGCATCACATTGACAACCGTGCCCGATCAGCTGATTGATGACGTGTACGTAGTTTACTTTTAAATTTACTATAGATAATAATTTTTTTAAATAATTAAATAAAATCTGACATCTCTCAAATGGTTAAAATCACTTTTTACCAATTTTATATGTTATTATAGTCGCCTTCGACCAATTTAGAACCCGATTGGTTCAAATCACAGTGAATATTGAAATCCGCCAATCACTCATGCCTAACAACGTTAATAATGAGTTTATTTATTCCCGTTGTTAGGTAAGGATTTTATAATTTTTATCATTATTCACGAAAAAAAAACAATATTATGCAATAAGAGTAGATAAAAATTTTTTGAAAAAATCGAAATCGAAAACGATTTTATCATTATTTATAAAAACCCAGTTGTAAATAAGCGCAATATTCAGTGCTTTGAACCAATCGTGTTTTAAATTGGAAAAAAGTGAGGTTCGAACCTTTTAACAGATGTCAGATTGTTTAATATATAGGAGGGGCGACTATAATGATCATTAAAATAGGCAGAAAGTGAGATTATATCATATAATTTATATGTACATTTTGTTATTAATGAAATTTACTTAATTGGAGTTGAAAAAGCATAGTACCTTTTAAACTCGAGATAATGCGCATTATCTCTAATATAATAATATTAGTCCAGTCATATAGGCATTTCACCTCGGAATCTAACGGAATAAGCTGAATTTTTGTACAAACCTATATTTTAGCATTGCAAATGTTGTCTCAAAAGTCACATATGCCAACGTGTGAGCGACCTTAGATATTCAAGGTCAAAGGTCGCAAAAATCAATTTTTTGAGAATATCTCCTTTTCTCTGCCTCCTATCGTGTTTGCATTTATTATACAAGTTGTAGAGAATAAAATTCTCTGCAAATTTTGTTTAAAACATTTTTTTATACGTCTAATCGTTTTTGAGATAGAGGGCGCAGTGTGGAGCGCTCAGCCATACGTACCGTTAGCGCAAGGTAAATCATGAATCCCAATCTATTATACCGTTTTTTTAATTAATTATTTATTAAATATTACTTAAATAACAATTTAATACCTTATATTTATTTTTAGATATTTTTTTAAAACAAATAGTCATTAAATATTACTTACTTTTGAGATACAAATAATTAAATAATGAAGTGAATCATTCTAAATATATTCTAATGTTATTCTAATTAATGATAAATGCATTTTAAGAAGAAGACATTAAATAAATTTGCCTTAAATATGTCTCTGGTCATCTCTTGGATCCCGATATTGCTTTTAAAATAACAGACCTGTAAATACTATTTATAGCAAGCCCACTATAGTGGGCTTCCTATAAATAAAAAGGTTAGGTATACCTACATATATTAAATTTTAAAGCAAGTTGTGACCCTAGGTATAGGTCTAGGGTTGTGACAGGTAATATTCGTAATATTTTAAAGGTTAACATGGCTGATTTGTGTTTTATTTGTAATAAGTTACTTTCTGAAGGTGATTCTGTGACTTTTGTGCACGGTATAAAGACTTTAAAAGAAGTAATTATTGAGAGAAATAAACATAAACTACCTAAATACTTTGAATTCTGTGAACGTTCATATTGAGTGTCGAAAATTGTACGCTATAGTGTACTATAGTAAAATTGCAGCAGCAAAACGTCGCGACGTTTTGCTGCAGCATCATCACTCTCCGCGTCGCCTTGAAGAGACTGGACCTTCAACGTCATCAACTGTACCTCGTAAAAAAGGGAATGATGTGTTTGATTTTAAAATATTGTGTTTATTTTGTGGTGAAGTCGCAGATGAGGCAACAAAGGCAAAAAAATCTGCAAAGTATAAACGCGTTATAAGTAAGTTTTTGAAGATATGACAATTAATGTCAATGATAACGAGGAGAGTGATGATGAGAATGAGTCTGAAATTGCTGGCCAACCTGAAGAAGACGAGGATGAAGAAGATAAAGATTAATAATAATAATAATAAGATTAAATAAAAACATTTTTTCCTACTCCGATTCAATTATCCTTCATTAAAATTAAATTAAAATATAAGATATATATAAAGATAAAATATATTTGATTTAAAAGAAATATAAATATAAGTATAAGGTATTAAATTTTTATTTTAGTAATATTTATTATATAATTAATTAAAAAAAACGGTATAATAGATTGGGATTCACGATTTACCTTGCGCTAAAGGTACGTATGGCTGAGCGCTCCACACTCTGCGCCCTCTATCTCAAAAACGGTTCGACGTATAAAAAATTTTTGTAAACAAAATTTGTAGAGAATTTTATTTTCTACAACTTTTATAATAAATGCAAATACGTTAGGAGGCAGAGAAAACGAGATATTCTTAAAAAACTTATTTTTGCGACCTTTGACCTTGAATATCTAAGGCCGCTCACACGTTGGCATATGTGACTTTTGAGACAACATTTGTAATGCTAAAATAAAGGTTTTCACAAAAATTCAGCTTATTCCGTTAGATTCCGAGGTTGATCCCTTTTTTTGACTAAGATGACTGTACTATATACTATAAAATTAATTATGAATAGAGAACAAACTCTAGGCACAAAGGCTTAGCCACAATCCACACAACAAGGTCTGTTCGATCTCGGCATTATGCCCGTTTGCACCAACGTGGGTTAGCATTTTAATCGTGATTAAATTGGCTAATCCAGAAAACTTCGTTGCAACATTCACTTAACCGTGGTTAAGGGGTTGGTTAAATAACCGGTGAATAGTCGAGCGGTTAGTATTTAAATCATGATTAGAAGGCGCCATTGCTTGGCAAAAAAGTATTCTAACCTCATTTTGCCGTTTTGAAAGATTGACTTTTCTTTTTATACCTTTATTAAAAAATTAATGAGTTACAATTTCCTATTGTGAAAGACGACGACATGAAGTGGTCGATTTCATTGAAAGCGGTTTCGCGACAAATAGACCTATCCCATAAAACAGACTTTTGGATAGCGCGTGCCTGAAGAAGAGTGGTATCTCTTTCTCTTTTATATAATTAAAAAAAGACGACGTGCCTTTTCACGCACGCGCTATCCAAAAGTCCGTTTTATGGGATGGGTCTATTTATGAAAGGCATTCGTACTTTGACACTTTGGACCAAAGCACTTTTCGAAAACGGTTTCGGTTGACGAAGAACTGTGTGTATCAGCTTCTTGTGAGGATCGAAGATCAATTGGAGTATCCTACAGATAGGTCAGTGTAAATAATTTAGTTTTCAACTGCAATCATTCGTCGTTTTAGAAATAATTGTGTTACGCCGATGAATCAATTATTAACATTTCTTCGTCTCTACACAATACGGGGGTGGCATTTGGATTCAATTGGTGACTAGGTATATGGGAATGCATTTGTCTTCTGAAGCTATCCCAAGATTATACAACGAATATATGCGTTTTTCAACTAGGACAAATTCCTAATATTTATGACGACCAAAAAGATGTCGCGGCCGGTACGCTGGCCAGAAGACAATTTAAACTATTATTTTGCTAATTTGTAATGTACCTACCGAATAATTAAACTATTGATTAACGAAATTTATTTATTCCACTCTTTTTTCTTTAATTTGCAATGTCCATTATTTTACACACCGCTTTAGGCAAAACGATATACCCGTTAAATAATTATTCTACAGATGACAAGTTTTGACGTTTTAGACGTTTTTGGCGTTTGAACGCCACACTTGTACGAACCTATCAGCAAAATATAGGGTTATAACCAACATACCAACACACATTTTCCGCGTTTTTCACCTAATCAAAGTTAAAAGAGGATTAGCTATAAATTGGATGGTGCAAACCAAGGTAAATTTAATCACGGTTATAATTTAATTGAGATTAGTTAATCTTGATTAAGCCATATGTTGGTGCAAACGGGTATTATCACTGGAACACTGCACATCATACAATGGCCGCAATTTTTGTTGTTTTCAATTCTTGTGCTTTGGGTTTGTACAGATTATTAATCATTTAAAACGTGTTTCTTACAGAGAGACTTGCAAGCCTTAAAAGAGGTGGTAAGAACAATCATTTTCCTCCTATTTGTAAAAAATAAACCTTATTCTATCAGGGCTGTCAAATGTCATTTTGAAGGTTAATTTAAGGTTATTTTATATCCCACAAATTAACCTTCAAATTGACATTTGACAGTCCTGATAGAATAAGGTATATTTTTTAAATGATTGTTCTTACCACTTTGAGGTCTCTTTTAAGGCTTGCAAGTCTCTCTGTAAGAAACACAACGTTTAATACGATTATTAATCTCTACAAACCCAAAGCACAAGAATTGTAAACAACAAAAATGGCCGCCATTAAATGATGTGCAGTGTTGCAGTGATTTTTAGTATTTTTAGTACGAGATCGAACAGACCTGGATTGCCTTATAATTGCGGTTTGTCTGACAATAGTCAAATAATAATATTTATTATTATTGACAATTATAGTGGCAGTAAAAAAAATATAGTACCTATAGGTACTATATTTTTTTACTGCATATATGCAACTTGTTTATAAACTTTTCTAGACATTGGTTCGCAAGCTTTGCCTGATTAAAACTCGTGACTAAAATGCTGTTTATAAATCTTAATACATAATATACTATTATACATATACTCTCACTTTGACAAGCTGGTCAAGTGAAGTTATCAACAGTGGCTTTTGGGCTTTTTAGCCAATGGTCTAACTATTGTCAGATTACAAATGTTTATTAAATAAAATTGTCTTTAAATTATTTTTTTGTGTTCGTCGTAGATAATAGTATATTATGTATCAAGTTTGATAAACTCCAATTTACACACGAATTTAATGTAGGCACGAGCGAGCTTGCGAGCGAGTGCTTAATTTAATGAGTGTCTAAAAATGTTTATAAACGAGTTGCATACTATACTTTTTCTACGTCAAACAATTATTATTATCTAAAACTTATTTAAATTAAATATTTGTATAGAGCTACATCTATGAAATGGACCGTTTAATCGGATATAGAAACAGTTTTTAACAGTGAAAGTAAAGAAAATGTTTTATTGGCACTCCACGGTGAAGTCTTTACCCGAAATTAAGTTAATGTAGTTTACTGCCGGCGAAAAGATCGGAACAATGATCATATAAACTTTATAAATATAGGCGTTGGGAAACTATTTAATACTTTTGTATTTTTGTGTTGAGAAAATAAAACATTATTTACATTTTTGTATTATTTTTCCAGAAGGGCACTTTATTTGAACGATTGTATGACATTTGAGAAGTGTCAGCCTAAAAACCTGTTGCTAACTTCAGCCAGTTACTAAAATGCCATAAAGCCACAACTTGTCAATGTGTATTTAAAAGGTCACTTAGTGTCATAAAAACATGTAAGATAATGGACGTTTTAAAGGTGGGAGTATAAAAACTTTAATATAAAATTCGTCGTAGATAACGTATGATATGCAACATTCCTTTCTATTAAACACTCGCTGGTAAGCGTTGCTCCTAATTAAAACTTGTGACTAAAATGCCGTTTATCATTCTTGATAATTATCTATTAAAGACAGTACCTATTTCTAATTTGTATTTAAACTTATTTTATTTATTATTTATATTTTAATTCAGTAATTTTATTTATACTGTAAGGTAAATGGATTTTCTATAAATTAGCAATTTAGCACTACGTTTTGTCTAACATATCCAAACAATGAATACAGTAGTATTGATTTCCTATTTATTAAGTTAATTGCAGAACAAATTTATCTGCAAAACAAACGATTTGTTATAGGCAGACTTGGCGAATAAACCGTTTTCAGATAGATTAATTACAATAATTAGTGGAATTACTGTCCACTAATTGATTAGCTTTCAAATGTTTTTTGTTAGGCAAAATGAAGACCATTAATTTTATTTTGGAACAAAAGGTTTCCTTAGGTGGTATTATAATACACGGAACATTTACATTAATTAATATATTGAACTTTTTAAATTTATTATTGAATGTTACATCCATTCTACTTATGAAAAATAAGTGTGTCTACTTTAGGGTCGGGCAAATAATACGTCACGTGACCAGGGATGCAAAGTATACATCGATGTTTCAATAGAAAAACATTGATGTTTACCATCAAATTTTACAATTATTGTAAACCATAGATGTATCGATGTTATTTTAAATGATGTTTTATACCTATCGATGTTTGTTATTTAAAAATTTTAAAACAGAGCCATCTACAATATACTTTAAATTCAACTTTATTAAATTGTTCGAAGCATGAATATATCAGATTCTTTTATCACAATACAATCCAATACCTATAGGTATACTGCCAGATTTTCTTGCAATAAATATGCGAAACACATGAATGAAATCTCTGCAATAGTGAAAACGGTTTTAAGTGACTAAAATAGAGAACAGTTTTTTAGGGTCAGTTACGTTCCAACAACGTTCTGGAATTATATACAGACAAGTTTATACCACCTTGTAATTACGTTTCTATAACGTGGAGGCATAGTTTATTTTATATCCTCGCCTCTTTCCAGCATAATAATATTATTTATTATATTATCTTTGCTTTTTCTAAAACTGAAAATTAAACTGACACTGAATACCAAAATTATTATAATGTAAGAGTACAACTTGCAAATAATAACTAGAATTAAAATAATCCGAAGACAAAAAATTAACACGAATAAAATTTTACTGTCAAACATGGGTGTCATAGCTCGAAATATAAGCATGCCTTATTGAAATATGTGGTAATAAAAAAGAATATAAAAATCTGTAAAGTTGGCGGATCTGAAAATTATTTATCTAGAGGCCTCAAATAACTTCTTTACTATTTCTGGTCACCTGAAACCAATAATTATCGTGTTAAATTTAGTGCGGTACTAAGCAGAATAATTTGTTTAAAACTACACATATACTATACAATGGCGTCTATTTGTAAACATGTCTGCTTTTAAAGAATGGAACTTGTAAGTGGTAATCCTATGCAAACCGTGGAAAGCACTTAAGCATGTAACAAGAACGTGGACATGACCACCGCAATTAAACATATATATTATACATTGTATAATCAAGTTTTGCCACTTATAAGGTTTGGAAAAAGTTCTGAAAACGTTGTTAAAACTAGTAAATTTAAAGTGGTGTGAAGAGTGTTTATAACGTTTTGGATGCCAGACTGATACACCAAAAAGTTATAAAACTATAAAGTATATTCGGCTGTTCAACTGTATCATGGTAGATTTAGTTATTTTAACGTAATTGTCATATAAAGTTGAGATATCAGTTTTTGTCACTTTAATGCTACTTGGGTATATTTGCATCCCTAGCAACGACCGATTAGTTCAATAAATTGTGACCAAATGTGACATGGATGAAGATTACGTAAACAAATTGTTCTGCAATAAATATAAATTTTAATAACTGTTTACTACTGACTTGTGTAAGAGTTTTGAAATTAGTACTAAAAAAAAATGGAGGATGGGCGTCTTAAGTTTTTGACGATGTGTGACATACGCGAAGTATCGGGTTTTTGCAACGCGCGCGCCATCTGGTGGACTTCTATAGCATTGCGTGACTTTAAGAATTGTCAACAATATATTTAAAGCAGATATTATACATTATTTTTAAATAAATAGGTAGTTGTTTCACAAAAGAGAGGAAGGCAGAAGTCTTACTCGACAAATTTTATTCAATTGCACAGCTAAATCTCGCACGTTATTTGTGTTTAACGTTGCAAGGAAAAAATTAAAAAACTCAACGCTTAAATCGTTGCATTTTCATGTTTTGCCAAAGGATCCAATTCGTACATTTGTTGCTAACATTTTTAAAAAATTAGTAAAAAATAATTTTTGCACAAACATAACCTTAAAATCAACCATTTTTAAATTTGAGTAAACAACAAAATATACCTACGAATTCATGGCAACATAATATTATATACAGTGTGGAACTCACTTATAGAATAAAATTCGTTATTCGTTGAGAAAAGATTTTTATGAAAAACGCTCGGACAGGTAAACTTTAGTTTTTTATTCCAAATCTTATAATGATTATTTTTTCCCCCCGCACATCTTAATTAACAATCCCACTTTTTTTCATCGAAAATTGTTAGTGCACATTTTTTGAGTATGACGATATCATATAAGTAGGGTTTAGTAAACAGTTTTCAATTCAGGGTGGAAATATAATGACAAATTAAAAAACTAAACTTTTTATTTTAAAATTAATTAAAAATTCCAAAATAAACTGTTCTTCAATCTTATAAATGTTCAAAATGTCCCCCGTCCACTTCCTGACACTTTAGTAATCTAATGTGAAATTGTTCCCGCACACTTAAAACCTCCGGTGTTATATTCCTAATTTCTTCAGTAATTCTGTTTCTTAATTCATCTAAATTAGCAGGTTATGTTTTTTAGATATCCCCATAGAAAAAAGTCTAGACGTGTTAGATCCGGTGATCTTGCTGGCCATTCTATAAAACCTCTTCTTCCGATCCACCTGTGTGGAAAGGTGTCATTTAAATAATTATGTACAGGAAGAGCATAGTGGGGTGGGGCACCGTCTTGTTGAAGCCATATCCTTTCATTGGGAAGATTAGGTTCCAATGGATTTGGAAACAACTCTGCTAAAGTTGGGACAACTTGTTCTCTTAGCATATCCAGATATCTTGCCCCGTTAAGATTTTCAATGAAAATAGGTCCCACCACCCAGATAGCACAAGATGTCCTGAGGACATCCGATTTAAATCCTTTACAGACGGTCGCGACCAGAAAACCGATGGATGTCCTGAGGCCTAGGCCCATGGACATCCTGAGGCCTAGGCCTCAGTACGTCGATCGGTTTTCTGCCTGCGACGATAGTTGAAGATACAAGTTGATTTATCACCCTTTATAAAGGGTCTAAGTGAAACAAAATTACACCTTGTTTTTTATTAAAAATACTCCTTAATCAAAGCACGATAAAAGATTTAAAAAAAAGTTGTCCATTTTTTAAGGGTATATATAATATATTATATAGACCCTTTGTCCACTTAAGTGGAATTGTGTCTTTAGTTGTCAAGTATTTTTAGCAATTGCAATTTCATATATCTCTAACTTATTTAAAAATATCTAGTAAATACTTTAAAATTAATTAATTCTTTGTATTAAAAATATCATTACAAATTAAAAAAAAATATTGTTAAAGTGATATTTTTAATTTGTTGAATAAAAAATATCATTGGCCTAATTAATAATTTGAATTAATAATATTATATGAGAAATGTATAATACGAATTAAAAATAGCATTGAAGAAATGTTTCCACTTTAACATTTAAATTATTTAATTTTTTCCTATAATATTTTTAATGCAATAAATTGTAAGAGTTTATTTAAAATTTACCGCCAAATAAACTTTTGGTATTGGAAGTAACCAGTTTAGTGACTTTAAGTTGGCAGTCTAAAATCCGCCATGTTAGCATTGTTCATAAAACAGCGTGTGCTGTTTTTAGTTAGCTCCCTGTTTAGTTAAATTTCTATGTATTTAAATAGGTAGGTATATGATATAAGTAAAAAACAACTTTTATTATATGGAAAAACCCCTACAAAATTTAAGTTTTCACTTGATATTTTTAAATAATTTAGAGATATGTAGGTATGTGAAATTCAATAGAGAAATAAATAAAAATGGTATTATGAAAGTCCTTTTCCCGGACACCCTATATATATATATATATTAGTGTGTGTGTGTGTGTGTATTACAAAACACTTGTTAACACTGTATTACATTTCCCTATTATAATAAATCTATGTCCTAATTCGGTCCTCATATGTCCCGAATTGGACAGCTTGGGGTCAAATACGGACGTCCTGAGGACATCTGAAACAGTCTATTTCGGAAGTCTGTGGACGTACTACGAACGTACTTTTGCAGACCCCGGACATCCTGAGGACGTTCGGGTTGTCCTGAGTGGAAGTCCTACGAACGTCCTACGAACGTACTTGTGCTATCTGGGCACATGATCACCAACAATACCAGCCCAAACGTTGATTTTCTGAGGACGTTGGGTATGACTTTGTCGCATCCAGTGGGGATTTTCTTCTGCCCAGTACCTGCAATTTTGTCTATTTACCTCGCCATTTAATAGAAATGTTGATTCATCAGAAAAAAGAATATATGCAGAAGAAATAACATTCCTGTTTAACATATGCAGCATTTGCTCGCAAAATTGTAATCTTCTATCAGAATCACCATCAATCAATTCTTGTACGTGTTGTAGTTTATATGGATGCATTTTTTTCGGCTTTTACGTGCAACCTAAGTTGTTGGATCTTCTTGAAAAGCTAATAAAATATTAACTTTTACATTTTCATCAATAAAATGAGGCGTCCTGCGTAATGGTTTAACGTGTCCATATTCACGAAATTGTGCATGTATTTTAGACACAGTTGCCTGAAAAAGTAGTGGTAAATCTGGGTATTTTCCATTAAAAAGGTTTGCAACTTGCTGTTGTGATCTGCACATATCACCGTAACCAATCATCATTAATATTTCTATTCGCAGAGTTTCTGTCAAGTGTCGCATTTTTTAACTAAAATATTAACTGATACTTGGATCTTACAAAATACTTCAATAAGTAAAGCGCAAAATGTTTCATTAATAATTAAAATTTAAACAATGCAAAAAGGACAAACGCAAAAAATGACATTAACAAAAAACAATAACAAAGCGAAAAAACATGAATATCTAAATAGCGAAAGCCACAACACAATATGGCAAGCCGTTTTAGTTTTTATTACACATGGCTATCAAGTCCCATTTTAATTCGACTTGATTTCCATGAGACATTAGATAATTGAAATTATATGTATTTTCCTTAAGGGAAATTACATTTTAATTACAAATTATAAATAAAATTCCTTTTTTAATAAGCATTGAAATTTTGGGTACATTAAATTGAAAAGATTAGATGTAGAGGATGATTTACATTCGAAATTGTAATAAAAATACTAAAACATTTCATTTTTATTTGAAATAATAATATAAAATATTTTTATGACAAATAGTGATTTTAATGCAAATTTCGTTAAGGAAAGTAGTTTTTATTATAATTAAGAATTTAAATGCATTTCCGTTAACGGAAATGCAATTTCCCTTAAGGGAAATATCATTTCTGTTAAGAGAAATTGTATTTCCCTTAAGGGAAATAGCATTTCCGTTAAGGGAAATTGGCGCCATCTATGAGAGGACGGCTGAAGTTCAAATAGTGAATTTTATCAAAATTCTATAAAATGAAATTATTGCAGTGTGATTTTACAAAAGATTTATTAGTAAAAAGAATTTTTTTGATTGTTACCTTTTTAATTTAAAAACCAACCGTTACACCTGTTCACATCCACCCACAAAATATCACCACCACCACCAGTTTAATAAAAAATCGTTTTTGGGATTTTTGACAGCTATTTTGACAGCTGTCATCAATGAAAATGTCAGATTCGAGTTCAGCGATGTCAAAACCATAAGTATACCAATTTTCAGATTTTTTTATTGAAAACTGGCGACGTTACAGGCCTTTGAATGTGAAAAGAGCCTAATCCCATTTTTCATCCGATTTGCGATTTTACCTACTCCCGACACAGGCTATTCTAAAAAAACGATTAATGAAAAAAAAAACGAATTTCAGATTCGGGTTCAGCGGTGTTTGAACTATAAGAAAACCACTCGACAGACTTTTTTCATTGAAAAATCGTGGAGTGGTAAGCCTATAGTGAAAGGCAAAATTTAATCATATTTTAACAATAATTAAATCTTTAACCCTCTTGCGGCACGGGTTAATTAAAAAAAAAAAATCTAAAAAAATTACCAAAAATTTTTTTTTCCCAAACTACAACTTTTTGGGGGGTGCGAGCAAAAAAATTCGCACATCGCCCAAATAACGGACACCCTAATGTCCAGACAGTGCAGCATAAAAAATACCTGCACTGTCCATGGTTAAAAATTCTGCATTTTGCAGTGTCTGTCAGACACTTAAGCGCCATTCATAAGCTTTCAATTTGCGTTGGCGGTTACTAGAGTCTACAGACCATACACAAAGGCTTTCGATCCCGCACATGCGCTTTGGTTCACAGCTGATCTAGCAGATCTACTGTTAATCAACTAAAATGAGCAAAAGTGAGCAAAACCAACCAAAACCAACCCAAACTCAACAACACAACCCAACCGATTCCACCCCATTGGCCCCCCTTCGCCCCATTGGTCAATAGAGATACACATGCATGCATTTATAAAGCACATTATGAATGTATTTTTAATGATGTAACTTTTAGCTCCAACCACCAACTGAAAGTTTATGAATCGTATATTATTCATTTTATAGTATTTACAATAATAAACACAAAACAGAATCTAATAAAAACCTACTTAAACAAATCAGACATCGTGACATAACCTAAGCAGTGTTTTGCGTATATCGCGTATATCAGAGAATATTGGACAGTGCAGGTATTTTCTATAGTGCACCGTCTAGACAGTGCAGGTATTTTTTATAGTGCACTGTCTAGACGGTGCACTAGTCACTTTGTTAAAAAAATGTGCACTATCAATTTTCGATGAAAAAAGTGGGGTTGTTATTTAAGATAAGGGTGCCTAATGTGCAGGGGGGGGAAATGGTGGAAGCATAAAATTTAAAATTATCATTATAAGATTTGGAATAAAAAACTAAAGTTTACGTGTCAAGCGTTTTTCATAAAAATCTTTTCTCAACGAATAACGAATTTTATTCCATAAGTATGTTCCACACTGTATAATACACTTTCTTAATCAACGCTTTTAATAATGCTAAATGCTGTTTAAATTTAGACGACTTATTTGTTTGACGATTTTTACTGAATTGAAATATTTACACTTTTCACGTTAATCACTACTAAAATGTGTATTTATTGTATCTAATAGGTACAATATATTTACAGAGAGTGTATGCAATTTATTTATTCATTTATGGTTAGGTACTTCCCGGGATATTGATGTGTATATTGGTATTTAATGCCTGGTATTAGTATATACTAATTTGTGAGTATGTATTGTATATGTAAGTATTGTATCTATGCTTCGAAATAATAATTTCGAAATAATAATTTATTCTCAAAAACACTCGTTTGTAACATAAGCGTTTAATAGCTGATTATTAAAAGTTATACTTTTGTTTCGATGATAACAGCCGAGTGGTGGCGCTACTATCGATACTTCTTTAGCGTATATGAGGTCCTATAATCCAAAATACATTTCGGATGACGTATTATGTGCACGACTGAATAACTATAAAGCAATTTAAAACTGTAAATTTGAGCTGTATATAAATTTGACAAATTAAATACAGGCAATAAAAATCTAAAATCAAATAGATTAATATACAGTACATTTTTTGAATGTTTTACATTGCGTCATCGATTTAAAATATCAAAAAACCTGTGTTTCGACATATGTCCGGCATACACCCCACATACGTATACAAAGTGCTTGATTTACAAATTGATGATGCAATGTAAAACATTCGAAAAATAGGCTATAGGTACTATGCTCCACACATCAAAGTACCACCACGTGACTTTGATAGAAATAATTAAGGTTAACTTTCTGTTAGTGCCAAACTAATTTCGTACTTTTTTCTGAAAATAATGCAATATGTTTTTTTGTGTGTATAAAGGTCTTAATACACAGTAAAAAAATAATTGTTAATTTTAACCAAAGATTTTATGTTAATCCAGGTCCACATAATTTTTTGTTAAGTTTACAACCAACTGTAATCTGTTAACTAATTGAATAAGTAGTTTGTAATTATTACAGATATTTTGTAGATTTAATAACAAAATTCCATGTGAATTTCAACCATAATTCTTGTATTATTTACAAACTTTTATGTAGATCAAGTATCAAAAGTATTTGTTGTAAATTGGGAACTTTAAAAAAGAGAATTTGTTATAAGAAATGTTGCATTTTTAAACAATTTTCTAAATAAAACATAATTAACACATACCTACATAAATGAACACAAAAATAACATACACAAAATTAAATAACACACCATTCTGAAATTATCAAATTATATAGAAATTTGGTACAATATAACTATCAGTAGGTACTACTTTAACTTCACTATATATATATATATATATATATATATTAGGGTGTCCCTTATTTTTATTTTTTTTACGCATACCCTCTAATTATATTTATTACTTGTTTATATACTCCCAGTAAAAATTTCATCTCATTCTATAAACTGGAACCCGTGCCGACTTGCATCTGAACCCTCCGTTAGCCAACGTTAGGCGCGCGGTATTTTGTAACACGAAACACTTTAAAAAGAAGATATACTTCATGGCTGTATTTTTCTAATGATTTTATTAAATATGATTACTAATTAATATTATTGCTTTTGTTTCTATCATTTGTTTCACTAATTTAGTTGATTTTATCCCTTAAATATATTAATATACTAATTAGTATTGCTAAAATATACTGTTATATGAAATTTCACTTTTTATAAGCATTTCTTTTCTTGATGTCATCCCAAAAATATTTCAGACAGGTCAATAAGTTTTCGGTAGTCATCTCTCACAATATACTCTTTTAGTTATTTAGAGTAAAACCCATTAAGTTTATCAATTTCAGAGTTTACGGCCTATTTACCAGACCCTTTCGGGTAACTAGCCACTCCCTGTGAAAATATACATTTTTATCAAAGTATACACATAAATAAAACTATATTTTAACATTTGTCAATAATTTATAACATAAGGGTCACATAATAACAAACACAAAATGACTTACGATCGAAGACCTCGCGACCAACCGTGTTACAAAATACCGCGCGCCTAACGTTGCTAACGGAGGGTTCAGATGCAAGTCGGCACGGGTTCCCGTTTATAGAATAAGCTGAAATTTTTACTGGGAGTATATAAACACGTAATAAATATAATTAGAGGGTATGCGTAAAAAAAATAAAAATAAGGGACACCCTAATATATATATATCGACTAATTTTAATTTAAAAACCAATAATGACATTATAAACACTCATGTCACCGTTAAATATTATAAACACCCGTTGACGCTTGGTGATAAGTGTGTTATGCTTGGAAATGTTTTGATTGGCTGCCTGAAATCACGTGTACTTTTTCAACGGAATAATTTGTTAAACATTAACAAAATAATCTGTAACCTTTGAAATTAACAAAATGCTTACAAAATTGCATTTTACCTTTACAAAACTTTCGGTAAAACATTTTCCTTTGTTAAAATAATTACAAACCCAGGTTGTATACAAAAAATTTTGTAAAAATTTTACAAAATAAAATTAACTAACTACAAAATCATGTTAACAAATCTTATTTTTATAACAGTGTAAAAGGAACCTACAGCCGCGACGGATCGTTGGGTTGCAGTAAGAAAAAAAAACACACTTTCAAATATGATTGGTAAAAAATTTAATGTTGCCTTATGCAAATCCTGTTTTGATCATTACCATTCCAATATTATTATTATTCATTATTCATTTCAACATATTTTTAGTTAAAAATAAATCGTTTTTCTAATTTAATGATCATTGGTGTCATGACTATATATAGGTACCACTAGTTGTTTTCCTAATTGATCCTTAGTATCTATATATCTACACCACCGTGTTTTTAGTTTTTTTGCAAATCTAGTAACTTTTTATTTTTTTAAAATATTTTTCCCATGTTACATCAGAGTTTCAAAAAAGAAAAAAAGTCTTGCTCCTTAAAGGGTTAAAAAGCATGTAGCGAGTACTGCTCTGGATCTCGGAATGATAACTCATCGCCGGTGAGTCAACGCTCGAGCGATCGAGAGCGGTCCGGAGCTCGCTGGAATATTCGGAAAGGCGCTTGCGTGACTGGTATCACGTAGGCATTGAATATATAAGGAACAGCGCAGCATGGAGAAGTCAGTCAAGCTTTGGTACTCGCGACGAAATAAAATAAATAAACTTTCAAATAAATAGACTCTTGTAAAAAAGTGAAGTGTTTAGTTAGTAGTTTTAAGTGTAATTAAGTTAAGAAATAAATAGTTTATAAACTATAGTTCCTTAATAAACCAGTGCGTGTTTTAATTCACACTACGAACAGTAAAAACGTTACAAGCATGTCATTTTTTTGAAAAAAGGCATTAAATAAGCTTAAAAAATTAATAAAGTACAAGGCATAAGATATGCTTAAAAATCAATAAAAGTCAAAATATTTTTTTGTATAATTTATTTATTTTTTTAATTAACATATCGCACATGGGCGACAACATTGTCAAAACTTAATTCCGAGATAATGACCGTCAAAGATTTTTTGAATAATAAAATTATCACATATTTGTAAAATTATATTAACTTACAGTATTTTCTTTACAAAGGAAGAACCACACTAAGATTCTGAGCCAGTTAAAAATTGTATTTTAGAAAATACTCATTTTGGATACGAGCTTTTTGTAAATATGTCTGTAGGTGCGCATCAATTTTGGAGATATATGGAGATATATGTCTGTGTTGCTCACAATATGTGCATGAAATTTTCAGATATATCTGAATTGCTTAAAATGTGTTAATCATTTTTAAATTATTTATTCTTCTATTGTCAATTATGAATATGAGGAACTAAATATGGCTCGCCCCATCGCACACTGGGAGGAATTTCAAAAATCGCGGACAAAACCCTATTTTGTAAAAATCAACATAGTAAATTTTAAATTACGAGTTATAAAAAAAGAAAGCACAGAGATTATGATTTTAAAAGAAATATATTTTTTTATGATAAAATGCCCGCTTAAACTTGCTTAAAAAGTTACATTGTTCGTGTCGGTTTTTAGAGCAAATTGTATGTAAGTTTTTTAAGCCCATTTTTGTTTTGCGTAATTAATGAAAGGAAATGATGGTATATTTTACCACATTCCTTATCCTTGTTCTTTCATATAAAAGTCTAAAATTGCAAATTTTACCATAAATACGGTTTTTATAAACCTTTTACCATCGCCTTTAAAAGTAGATAAATCTTTTACAAACCACAAGATATTTCTTTAGGTGTGCCTTGGTGTGAGGCAAAGTATTTGGTACCAGAACGTTCATCAAATTTTCTTTTTTTAAAGTCAAAAGAATTAAGCTGCCTTTTTTTGCCTGTTTGGTCAGCAGAATATGAAATATGTCCATGAATTTATCATATTAGTCGAATATTTATAAGTCATCATAGTTGCCTTTTGCTAGTTCTAAAACGTCAGTTTTCAGTGAAAGTCAATTATAAATACAATCTCATAGTGTTTTTGTGTTTATTAACGCTTTATAATAATATTTGGTAAGTTATAATATTAATATTAATATAAATATTACATGTTTATTTGAATAACTTGCTTCTTTTTATGTATAAATGCCATCAACGACTAATAAGAAGTTGTATGAACTTATTAAAAATGTTAGTAACAAAGAAAAACACAAAAAACTTTTAAAGTATCTAACCGAAAACCTGAATATTATTGATAAATATTATAGTGTCCCCTGAATCCGAAAATATCGTCAAAAGTTAAAAAACTAAAACAGTTTTTGAGATATAGTCAATTTTTCATTTAATATGGAATTGACTATATTTCAAAAACTGCTCCACTTTCATAATTTTTTATGGCATTTTCGGATTCAGGGAACAATTTTACATAAGAATTAGATGTTAAATTTTGGGATACCATTATATTCCATGGTTAACTATGGTAGGTACAAGTAAAAAAGCAGCCAATAAAAACTATTAAATTAGTCATTTTTGACTACACTGAAAGAAATTTGTTGCTAAAAGTAAATACAAATTTATACTAAAAATTTTATACTAGTGCTTTACACATTTATACTACTGTTTATTATGAATGTATGGTAAATTTTGTAATACATTTATTGTAAAGAAGATATGTTAGATCTGAATAAAAATAAACTTACCCTTACTATAAAATGTAAACTATAAGTGAATTACAGCAAAAAAATATTGCTAGAAACACCATTTATATTGCTAGGGCAGCAATAGGCTGCTAACCAAACGAATATATTTGTTTTAGCAATGTATGTGGTAGTCTATATATGAAACATAAAATATATTTGCCCTAATTATTTTTTTATTTAACTTTAGTATATATTTCTTTCAGTGTAATTCATTTTTAGAGAGTAGGTAAAAAACGTGGATTTAACCGGTTTTGCTTTAAAGTCAACTTTTAAATGTTATTTTAACATCGATATAGGGTTTTTTGGACCAAGTCACTTTAGTAGTCGATATAAATAAGATGCGAAATTTACAAAGAAAAGATGTATCGAAAAAAATGTATATAAGTGATTTTGCTCGAATATTCTTTAATTGTTATTGTTTTTTTTTTGTTTATTTTTCTATTTTTAGCTTAGGTAATATTTCGTAATATATTTGTTTATTAATTTATGTTTTTGGAAAATGGAGGATCGACAATACCGAACTTTTCCAAATTGTTTAAAACAAATTTGTGAATTTGTGTACATAATTAAAACATTTTATTAATATTAATAATTAAGCATAAATTTACCACCGCATAAACCTTAAAATGGCTTAAAATATTGTGTCCCTAATTTTGTCCGCGATTTTTGAAATTCCTCCCACTGTGCATCGGCAACGCCTTACACTGATTTCCCAGGGTTATTTTACGCCCTTTTAGTTCTCCTACGTATCCCGTCACTGCATAGCATTGCCTGTGTTTCGGCTGGTAATTCTCGCGTAGGAGGTCGTGGATAACAGTGTCAATGGTTAAGGCCACTCCCGGAATTTTGTCGCCGGGCCGGGCCATACGCACGATTTAGGCAAGTGAAGTGCGGACAGTACAGTATTTTCTTTACAAAGGAAGAACCACACTAAGATTCTGAGCCAGTTAAAAATTACATTTTAGAAAATACTCATTTTGGATACGAGCTTTTTGTAAATATGTCTGTAGGTGCGCATCAATTTTGGAGATATATGGAGATATATGTCTGTGTTGCTGACAATATGTGCATGGAATTTTCAGATATATCTGAATTGCTTAAAATGTGTTGATCATTTTTTAAATTATTTATTCTTCTATTCTCGCCTAGGAGGTCGTGGATAACAGTATCAATGGTTAAGGCCACTCCCGGAATTTTGTCGCCGGGCCGGGCCATACGCACGATTTAGGCAAGTGAAGTGCGGACAGTACAGTATTTTCTTTACAAAGGAAGAACCACACTAAGATTCTGAGCCAGTTAAAAATTACATTTTAGAAAATACTCATTTTGGATACGAGCTATTTGTAAATATGTCTGTAGGTGCGCATCAATTTTGGAGATATATGGAGATATATGTCTGTGTTGCTGGCAATATGTGCATGAAATTTTCAGATATATCTGAATTGCTTAAAATGTGTTGATCATTTTTTAAATTATTTATTCTTCTATTGTTAATTATGAATATGAGGAATGTATGGCTCGCCCCATCGGCAACGCTTTACACTGATTTCCCAGGGTTATTTTACGCCCTTTTAGTTCTCCTACGTATCCCGCCACTGCATAGCATTGCCTGTGTTTGGTGGTTCCGAATTTTCACCCCGGCTGGTATAGGTTAAGGCCACTCCCGGAATTTTGTCGCCGGGCCGGGCCATACGCACGATTTAGGCAAGTGAAGTGCGGACAAGGAGGGAAAACATTCTGGGTATTATTAAGGTCATCCAATTTTAGAGGGTTTACTTATCCGGTTTATGCAGGTGCATTGATAGGAAAAATTATTCGTTGTATCCAATCACCTCCCTCAAAACATTTTTCACAGGTAGAGCACTTTGGAACTTAATCCAAAAGGAGGTGCCACACGCAATTTGCACCCTTTTTGCACTTGGTTCTGGTAGATCACGTGTAGAATCATTAATTGATTTTATGAATTTAAACACCGATAGCGGTGGTAGCACTATGGAAGTACGAAGGCGTTAAACGAGACCCTAAACACACGACCGTTTGCCTTAAGGTGAGGAGCAATACCTATTTATTCTTTTATTGTTGACAACTTTTTACTAACCTACTCTAACAAAATTACTGTCACAACTTACAGGCAACTTACTTATGACACTGTTTATGAAAATTATGATAGGGATTATGCAAATTGCAGACAGACACAAGTCTCCATCTAGGGGATCTTTATGCCACTGTTGCAGCATAAACTAAAAACCCCAAAATTCAGTTTTTTTGACTTATGACACTGTTGTCACCTCTGTGCGATATATTTGCTTGTAATTTAAAGGCTTTGTTATCTATGATTTAAACGATAAGTATAATACCTTGAATTCGGGGCTGTAGTAATAAATAATAATATTACAAATTAATGAAAATAATTGCCTCTATTGAAAAATAAAAGAAAACTGCTAAGCGATATGCTTTTATGACCTTTAAGCTTGACTTAATTTATAAAGATATTCTTTATTTTAAAATTAAAGTAATTCCATACAGTTTTAAATGGTTGAAACTGATTATGAAATTGAAGATTAATTATTTTTCCTTTCGGAGGAAAATTATTAATATTATTATTATTATTTTGAACTCAGTTACATATAATATATTATTGTGAGATTTATAGAAATATTTGAATCATTGAAAAAAGTAAATTGACTGTTAAATCAACATATTCATTGTTTTTAATTTTAAAATATTTTTAAATCCAGGGGCCCCCTGACGTTGCGGGTCTGGGGCAATGTGCCCCTTTTCCCTCCCTCTCGGCGGCCCTGGTACGCTTACCTAATTCAAGCTATTTAAGCTAAACTCTATAAATGCTCACTTTCGCTTAAAAATAAACAATTTGGGTACCGTAAACACGGGTGGCTTTGGCTCACTTTCAAACTTCAGCTTAAAATTTTTGTGGTTTTAACAATCATAAACATTAAATTTTGTATACCAAAATTTGAGTCTTGAGTTGCTCTTTCATAATGACTATGTTATAGTATTACATAGGGCTGAGTTTCAAAAATAAACATTAAAAACTGGGTGTGCAAAGTTACCCCCTGGTTGCGGGTTACTTTGTCTCACAGCGTTTTTTCAGTATAAAATGAATGTAATATTATATTTTATTTTTATTAGCCACGTGTTAGAAGCCACATATATCTATTGCAAGGGATTACCAATAAAAAAAATAAAAAATCGACCTGTAGTTAACCAAGGATCATCATTCCAATGGATTGCGCATAATATAGAAATTGTAACGCGTGTATTTCTAAGAGTTTTGCACTGATACGATATATACAATTTTAAAGTGTAATAAATCCCATTTCTTTCTTTAAAACACTGATTTTCCTGTAATATAAACTCAATAGAATCGCTCAATTGACAGGTTTAGACCAACAAATTATAAATGTTAATTTTATCGAGCGCGAAAAGATTTTTCATAAATGGGTTAAAGTCACCCGCGGGGTGCAAAGTCACCCGTATTTACGGTACCCGCCAAAAAACTTTTGTCAAAATTATATAAATCTGACGTTTAATTTAATTCTGACGTTTACATTCAAAGTCTATCATACTGTAGCGTCGGAATGGAACTTTTTTTACCTGATTAGCGGGAGAAAATAAAAATATATGCAGGGAAAGAAATAAGATTGTTCACAGTGGAAGAAATGAATGTCATTAATTATTAACAATTGCGAATACAATCGGCGCAATATTAACCACTCGTCAAAAAAAGTCTTTTTTTTCAAGCGGCCATGATATACAACCTTATATGCCTGTATAGAGATAGTTGAAGTGCGTCTTTTTCATTAGCGGCAGACAAAAAACTCAAGAAAGCCTAAGGATAGAAGTAAATCCATAGGTGTCTCAATAGACGTCAAATAATAAAATTAATTTAGCATTTTATACAAAGCAATCACGATGTATTAATTATATTAATTATAATCGCCCGGAATATTTAGTGATTATTTATTAAATTTTAATTGAACTAAACAAAGAACAACTAGTTTATTAGTATAATATTATGATGATAGACGAGTCGCCAATGTCGGAACTCCAAACAAATGTCAGTACGTCAAAATTAATTCATGCACAGCATTTTGACAGAGCATTGTTTATTTTTAGTTTAGGATATTTATCGGCATTGTAAGTAAGGGTTATAAGTTTTTTTAGTTTTTAACAATAATTTATAATGCTTTTAGCCAAAATTTTATACCACATAAGTTATGAGTAAATAAAATATTTCTATTGCTTATCCTATTTATATTACGCCCTTGAAAAAAAATTGTATATGTTATTTGGAGTAGAAGCTCTTTTTGTGCTTCGTACAGTTGCCTGCCTCAGCTACGCTTCGGCCGTCAATCTCTGTACTCACCACAAAAAGAGTCACTTCTACTCCTTATGACATAATCTACTATTTTTTTTACTCCTGTTACGGAATTTGACCCTTCTAATATCACTTTTATCTATGGAATGACATATATTCCGTAAAGTGTTACAGAATGAAATATTCTATCATCTGATGACAGAATAAACACTCGTGGCGACATCTCTAACAAATTTTAGACCGATCCAACCTCACTTTCTTTTAATTAAATTATTTGTCTATGGTATTTTTTGGAAACATAGAAAAAGTATAGTCTGAAACACGTTTGGAATTGCATATTCCCCTCTCGTGAAACCGTCAAACTCGCCTTCGGCTCGTGTGACAAACTTTTCACTCGAGCGGAATATACCTTATTCTAAACTTGTTACAGAATCTACTATTCTAGGTATGTATTTTTATAATATACCTATATTTTATTGATATTTATTATATTTAAAGGTATGATCAACTAAAAATGGCAAAAATATGAGGTGCCATATTATTTTTATTTGCTCAGTTTAAATATCAAATCACAAAAATTAAAAAATCCTAAAACATAATTAAAAATCATAAAATAAATCATACGTCGCAGTATGTAGATTTAGAATAAGTAAGTCTAGTTTATTATGGAAATATATTAAAACTGTAAAATA
Organism: Brassicogethes aeneus; assembly: GCA_921294245.1. Taxonomy (NCBI): domain Eukaryota; kingdom Metazoa; phylum Arthropoda; class Insecta; order Coleoptera; family Nitidulidae; genus Brassicogethes; species Brassicogethes aeneus. Next base: position 49,457,331 of record OV121132.1, on the reverse strand, counting down.
GTTTTAAGACATCTCCGCAGTGCGACACAAAATAGGATTAGTTGAGATTACATGGCATAAAAAGCTTTTTGGACAAATGAAATGTTTATAAGCGTGATTTAGTTTCTTAGAGATACAGTAACTATGAGTGGCAAGTCTTCGTACTTTGCGTAAGTAACGATAAAATTATGTACGTCCAAAACAAAGACCAGCATACTTATTCAACTTCAGCGGTTTAATTGTTGTCAAGGCTTTAGCTGTTGCACAATATGACTTTTACATCTTAATTTAATTTAGTTTTATGACAAAACTTAAATTTAAATAACTAAATTTAATTTAATTTAATAAACTTAAACGTAAATATAAGTAGAAGCGAAATCAAATTCATCCATTTGATTTCCACAGATATGGTTAAATATTATTTCCTAATACTAAAAACTACGTTAAATTATTGTTTTAATAATCTGCATTATTAAATAATCAAATTTCATAGCTGAAAATGATAATTAATTGTTGTGGTCCTAATCTTCTAATTATAATTAAATCACATCCAGCTTAACAAACTATAAGATTAAATAACATTTATAATAAGTCACTTTAAAAAAAAATTGGTTTAATCCTAATCTAACTATAGTTGTATACAAGTTTACAAATTAAATTGTTAAATCCGAAACAGATTATACATACATTGAAAGGATCATATAAAAAAAAATTGGTTTAATCCTAATCTAACTATAGTTGTATACAAGTTTACAAATTAAATTGTTAAATCCGAAACAGATTATACATACATTGAAAGGATCATATAAAAAAATATTTGCTACAAGATAATAATATTTTCAAGGCCAGTACCAATCAACACTCCCACGGTCGGGAGGTAATAGTTTCTCCGCTCTGAACTTTAAACAATTATACAGTGCATAGTCAGTGCATTTAAAACCTAATCTAAAAGTTTAAAAGTGCGAAGTGAACTGCCACCTTACCTGTCGAAGTCACAGAACCACACACCTGAACAGGCATGAACCTGGAAGAAACCAATTACAAGGGGACAATGAGCCATATTCAGATAAGTTTTTAATATTTGAACTTCGCTATTTGCGTAAATAAGAATTCACCGAGCCTACGTGTGTTTATACCTTCCCAAGTGACAAATACGTAAAAATCAACAAGATATAATAAAAGAGTTGTATATGTAGTATATGACGTGACAAGTAGACTACTTGACGTAGTACTTAATAAACACATAAATCTTATGTAAGTAATCAAACCATTTTTTAATCTTTGCCTAAATAAACAAACTGGGAGACCTTATCTCCTACCACAACAAGAAAACAAAGAATAGTCGTTTTCAATAAATAGTTCCTACTACTTAATAGTTAAATTAAATAATTATAGGGATTGCTTAGGTGAGTAAACAAAAACTATTGTAAAAAAACTTTAAACCAAACCCAAAAATGACTGTTGCATTCGGTAAAATTTGTCTAACTTTAGCGACTGCCTTTCCACTGGAACAAAAAGTCAATAAATCATAACGAGTCATTTAAGTGTTTCCAAGAATGTGGGGAAAGTGAAAACAATACCCCAGTGGAGCAAACAACTGCGTGCAGCAGATTTCGAATTCCAGCAGACCCGGATGAAATACAAGACCAGCAAGGATGTCCAAGTAACGTACTAATAACCCATGCCTTATTCATGAACCCCAATTGAATGGGGTCATTACTAATACCCTGGTTGAGGGGGAGTCCGGATTGTACTTAGTTTTGGGTCAGTTCAAGGCCCCCAAAATCCAACTGTTGTCCCTCCTTGTCCTACACTCCACTAGCCTAAATCGGGCGTATGGTCGGCCCGGCGACAAAATTCTGGGAATGGACTTTACCATCGACACTGTCATCCACGACCTCCTAGGAAAGATTCGGATCCACCAAACACAGGTAACGCTGTGCAGTGGCGGGATACGTATTGAAGCGGTGCGAGTTTATTAATTTATCAACTTAGCAAAATACACTCATTCAGGTGTTCCCGGCCCTGACCTTGAGTCGCTCTGCGGTGAAACGCTCATTTGCATATCGTCTTTCAAAGCGGTGAGTGTTTATGTGCACCAAGACGGCTACCGTTAATTTTATATATTTTATTATACAGTGCTTGCAAATCCAAGTCCGACCGGTTTGAGAAGGACGCGTGAAAATAACAAGGATAGAACGCCAAACAGAAGGCGCTTACAATACGCACGCCTGACGCTCTGACCAATCAAATTCTGTTTGGCATTCTATCCTTATTCTTTTCACGCGGGTATTGAACAACCATCCTTTCCAACGCGGTCGGACTTAAATTTGCAAGCACTGTATGTATTAAGCCTGGGCTAGGTAAGCTACCTTGTATGTTAGTATAACTGAATGTTAATGGTGCCAATCTTTGTAGATTCACTTATTTCTTGCGAAATAAATTATTATCCTGAGGTTGTATTTAATTGGTCAAGCGTACGTACCAACGCCCAACCCTGAGCTACAGTATAGAACCGAAAGGGGGTAAAATAACCCTAGAAGATCAGTTTAAGGCGTAGCCGATGGGGCCTGCCATACGTTCTTATACTCATACTCATAATAATATTTTTAAGGCAGATGAAACTTAAAATAAATAAATAATACAATTATAAAATTCAAATCTTAACCCCCATAAAAAAGAAAGAATAATCCGTGATTTAAAAACAAATGAGAGTTTTAAAGAACATTTTAAAAATAAAAAAAAACTTACAATTCCTTCTATATATTTGTTGTAGAGAACATTTAAAAATAAAAAAAAATTACAATTCCATCCATACATATATTATACATATACAGTGCTTGCAATATCAAGTCCGACCGGGCTGGAAAGGACGGCTGTTCAATACGTGAAAAGAACAAGGATAGAACGCCAAATAGAATTTGATTGGCCAGAGCCGGATGCTTGCGAATTGTAAGCGAAGTCTAAATAAAAAGTATTAATTAATGTTTCATTTATTCATTATTACTCATACTGTCATGCTGACCATTACTCTGCTGAGGCGTCGGAACGGTGGAGTAGTGGTCAGCGCTGCTGACTACAAGTAGAGAAGTCGTGGGTTTGAATCCCACATGGTTGCTCATGTGTGCTTGTCCCATTGCAATGCATTGTGTAATTTTGCCTTGCGGTCCGCACAAGAAATTGGCTAGAGTAAGGATGGAACTAATAAAAAAGCAATGAATTTAAAAATATTCATGTCATAAGCCAACTTATTATATATCATATTTTACGATTTCATGGTATACCATGATTTCAATTATGTCTTGCAAAATCTAGCGTTTCCTTTCCCATTTTGAGCCTTTTTCGGATTATCTATTTTTAAACCTCTAAATATAGAACTTGATTGTGATTATTAACTGCGTGCTGGTAGTACAATAATTATTTCTTTGGCATTCCCTAAGAATGAACCTTTGGTGGTCCATTATAGTGCAATTTTGGTAGTTTCGTGTTGCACTTTTGGTTAGCCCGCATAATTATAAGTTGTCTCCGATAGGCTAGACTGATCGAAGAATAACCCTTGAATAGGTTTTGAAACCCTACGTATAGGAATCACATCATAATAATGTGTCTTGGTTTTGGAGGTGTTCCTTGTCTTAACCTCAACTCATCATACATTATTATGCCATCATCCACAAGATTATCATTAGGAGACCGTCTCTGGGAACTTTTCACTGATATTCAAAATATTTTAAAACTTTAAAAATGGATTATAATATAATGCATTTTTAAAGTTTTATGTATTTATGTATCGCATACATGAGGAGGTGCATACCAAAACTCGGCTTATCCATATTAGTTGTTTTCGAGCAAAATGTCAAAAACCTTACACGTGAGTACTAACGCATATCAGGCAAACACAATACTTTAAACGAAATATAAAGGCTTAAGTAAAACATTTATATACCTTGATTAAAATGTATAGCTCCAGCTTAAAAATAATTTTAAATTACATATGTATACGAGTTCTGCATGATATAACCAATAGAAAAGTTTTGGGACGATAGTCAATTTGTAAATGAATTTTAAATGGAATAAGGTTAGTTTAAGAATATTATAAAGTTTTCAGGGTATAGGGGGATACATGTTAAATGTACAGACACCACTAACTTATTTGTATTAAAAAGTGGATAAGCCGAATTTTGGAATGGACCTCCTCACATAGCATGTATTCTAATGTTATGCTTGCTATGCCAGAGACAGTTGCATTCATAGGTTTAATATAATAACATAAAATAATTTACATATACTTACCTTCACGTAGACCTACACCAACATATAAATGGGTCATTGTCACCCTTGCCTAACCCACATTTTGTACATATTCTAAAAAATACCTGTTCGTGCCAATGTTGCCAATCCCTCTTTTTCAACCTATACAGGCATCACCAAATATACATTTATTTAAAGAACTACAAGTACATTAAATTAGAAAACAGTTGCTTTATTATAAGCCTAGTAAAATGTCAATTTGATAAATAATCTGCGGTTCTTAAATAATTAGAAAAAAAATAAAAATAATTTTTGGTCTAAGAATAAATAACATCTAAACCCGCTGACCAAACAGAGCTAACCAAGTTAGACAACTTGTAGTTTTTGGTTTTCCTCAGATTAAAAAAAAAAAGTTATAAAATAAGTTTAGTTGTGTTAGTTTCCAGCATTGTTAAGCTCAGTATATAACAGGGTTTGCACTGTAGATATAAAAAAAATAGTTTATAATATAACATATTATGTTACAGTGCAATTTCTTATATGTATTATATTATAATAATAAGTTTATTATTATATACACTATATTCACTATATTATAGTGTATATGTAGTAACCACATATATAATAATAATAATAGTAATAATAATGTTTATTCCCCAACAGAGAAACTCAAATTAGAGGACAAATATCAAATACATAAGTACCTAATTATACATAAACTAAAAATAATAATTAAAACAAAGTCATGAAAAACTAACATATATGTACAGAACTACTCAAGTATGACCATTAGATGAAAAATTACAGCTTTACTCCATACTATGCTCAACATAAACATTAATTAATTTTAAAGAATCATTATTTAGATCACAATAATTTGAGATTTTATAAAAAAATAACACATAGCTGAAATAGGCGATGATACACCAACATTCGTTCTTGCAAATGAATAAAAATACAAACTACTTCTAGCACTATCTCTTGGAACTAAAAGATTAAATTGTGACAGCAAGTCAGGGCAATCAATCTTATTGTGAAATAAGTTGAACAAAAACTTAAGAGATAAAATATCTCGGCGTTGCTTTAACGAAGGTACATTAAACATTAGCAATAATGTTCTGTTGTCAAAACCCCTTTCTGGATGAACTCCATTTACATTATGACATAAAAACTTTAAAAATTTCGTTGGGTCCTTTCAATCAGATTTATATGTATGTTATAGATTGGATTCCATATAAGTGCTCCATATTCCAGTTTGGATCGAACCAAAGTAAAATATAATGTTTTAAGACAATCCATATTTTTAAATGACTTACAATTTCTGATTAAAAAAAACCCAAAATTTTTAAAGACGAATTATTTATATTTAAAATATGGTCAAAAAATGTATTTATTATCAAATGTGATGCCCAAATCTTTTGCAAACGTACACAATCCTGAATTGAGTTAATTTGCAAAAACACTTTTAGATCATCGGCAAACAGTAAAGAAGGGACATTTAAATTAGACGGTAGGTCATTAATAAATATCAAAAACATAAGTGGACCCTGATTAAAGCCTTGAGGTATACCTGAAGTTGCTGAAAAGAAGTTAGATACAAAGCCATTAAAAGAAACATAAAGTTGACGCTGGTATAAATAAGACCCAAACAAAGATACTAAGGGTTCTCTAAATCCAAAATTTTTTAGTTTTAGTATTAAAATGCTGTGGTCAATCTTGTCGAAGGCCTTCGAGAAATCTGTGTATATAGTATCTACTTGACTTTTTTTTATCAAAAGCATTGGCAACATATTGGGTAAATAATGACAATTTTGTAAGTGTCGACCTATTGGCCATGAAACCATGTTGTCTTGAGGATATCGATGATTTTACCAATATGTGGCAATAACCCACCTAATGAGGTTTGTGTAACGGTGCTGCTCGTCAGCCATTTGTTCTTTACTGGAGAAAATATTAGTGGAAATACACACACAAAATAACATAAAAGCTACAATAACTCTAAATACTCTCTTTTAGGGAATAAGTTAATACATCCTAAATTCAAGTCAAGTAAATTTTACTAAACCAAATTTTCATTATTAGGGAGCATTAAGTTTTTCATCATACAGAATATATATATATATATATATATTAGGGTGGTCCTTAATAAGGTTATTTTCAAATTTCTCTGCTCCCAGGGGCTCAAATACTTCCAAATTGATAAAAAAAAATTCCCTGAAAATTTGAGCTCTTAATATTTACTCTAAGATAGTGCGCATTCCAATCTAAGTTTCCTATGGAAATAACATAGGAAAAATTACTTTTGTTGTTTATAATTTTATAACTTGGGAACGAATGAATTAAAAATTATAAATCATACAAATTTTTATAGAGAATTTAACGCTCTACAAAAAAGGTTTCCTATAATTTTTACATTAGTCTATTGGTTTAAAAGTTATTCAACGCCAAAGTTTAATTTTCATATTATTATTAATATTATGAAGGCTTTTTTATGAGGCGCCGTTTGTTTCAAAATTAAAAGTGCTAAATAAACTTATTTTGTTTTATAAATATTTAATTATATGCTTTACCAAATAATTTTTTTATAAAATTATTTTTTTATAAAATAATTTTTAAAAAAAATTTTTTTTTCTAAAAAATTTTATAAAATAATTTTTTTATAAAATAATTTATTTATAAAATATTTTTTTTTAAAAATTATTTCTTTATAAAATAATTCTTTTTTATAAAATTATTTTTTTTTATTTTAGTTTTGTTTTAAGAGAATTGATTTATTTATTTTAATTTGTTTTCAAGAGAATTATTTTATTTATTTATTTTAGTTTTTAACAAGTGCTTTCTTATAAAAAACGTTTAAACATTTAAACATAAAGAATTCTTGTCAAAATAAAAGTAGATAAAAAAATTAATGAATTAATGAATAAAAATAATAAATTATTATTTTCAATCGTTTCCCCAAATTGCGTCAAACAAAAGCCCAGTCCGTAATAAAATTGTATCTGGGGAGGGGCGTTCGGGTTTACTCGGGTTTACTCGAGTGTCTACAAACAAATAGAGATGGCTGCAGTAAAAATTAATTTATAAATGCGCCCGTCGTCTTTTATAAAATAATTTTTGATTCGCAGAAAATAATTTTATAAAAAAATAATTTTATAAAAAAGAATTATTTTATAAAAAAAATATTAAAAAAAAAATTATTTTATATAAAAAAATTTTTATAAAAAAAATATTTTATAAAATTTTTAACAAAAAAAAAATTATAAAAAATTATTTTACAAAAAATTATTTTATAAAATTTTTTACAAAAAAAAAATTTATAAAAAAGTTATTTTATAAAAAAATTATTTGGCACTTTTAATTTTGACACAAACGGCGCCTCATAAAAAAGCCTTGATAATATTAATAATAATATGAAAATTAAACTTTGACGTTGAATAACTTTTAAACAAATAGACTAATGGAAAAATTATAAGAGACCTTTTTTGTAGAGCGTTAAATTCTCTATAAAAATTTGTATGATTTATAATTTTTATATATAATTATTTATTAATATAATTTTAATTCATTCGTTCCCAAGTTATAAAATTATAAACAACAAAAGTAATTTTTCCTATGTTATTTCCATAGGAAACTTAGATTGGAATGCGCACTATCTTAGAGTAAATATTAAGAGCTCAAATTTTCAGGGAAGTTTTTGTTATTAATTTGGAACCATTTGAGCCCCTGGGAGCAAAGAAATTTGAAAATAACCTTATTAAGGACCACCCTAATATATATATATATATATATATATATATATATATTATATATATATATATATATATTATATATATAATATATAATATTATAGCAATAAATAAACAACCAATAGCAAAATAATTGATTTGTAAAAATGTACAGTATACTTTTGGCAACAGTAAAAATAATTATATTTAAATAAACGTACAATGTTAATTGGACTTTTTGTAAAGTAAAGTTTTAGGGAGATCTTACTTTTTAAATAATCTACCTACACGAATCTCTTTTTTTTATTGTACAATATAGTTTTATAAATCTTCTGTATATCATATACAAAATAAAGTTTATGAATTATTAGGTATACAAAGCCATAGCCCGTTTAAGAAAAAAATGCACCTTGTATTTTATTACAATTTAACTTCCTTCCTTAACAACTGCACATGTCCAAGAATGAGCTGGTTATGGCATCTAGTGGTTAAAAGCCGAATATATTAATTAAAATTTTCGTTTCTTTCAAAAGTAACATATAGACCCTGTAATTCAGTCTTAATATTACAGGTTTTTGAATAACAGCACAAATACACATTTATACACGCTTAATGTAAAAAATCTTGTTTGGAACTGTTCTTGACAGAAAACCTAATGAATCATAAATTTAATTTAAAATTATTTTAACAATTTTATAATGCAAAATATTTGCAATATTTTTATGATGGCGATCGCATGCCATAAAAATTTAGGATTAAGTAAATACATTGTAAAATTTAAAAAGTTTTTTAACCGATGTTTAATAATAAATGTTTACTAAAAATTTTTATTGTTTTAGTAAAATATCTTCGGGAAGTGACGCCTTACTTCAGAAAAGCGAGTATAATATCGGAAGTGGGCTGGGAACTACAAAGGGGCTTCTTAACAGGCGCTCCTCCTGCAGTAAAGTCTCCCCAAAGGGCCGACACTCGTTACCTTCCCCTGCAACTTTGTCACCTAGCCAGGAACTTTAGGTATCCGGATCCGGGTAAGGCTTTTTAATAAATCATTATCCTTGTCTTATGTTTTCGCCTACTATTCCAATATATTATTGTCACGTATAAAACTAAATTATTTAAATCATACACAAATAACCTACTTTTATTTTATGCTCATAAAAACCTATAGGTTTATACAGGGTGTCCGTGAAAAGGAAGTCAATCCGTTAAACATATATTCTTTGAGTTAAAACAATAAGACTTTCATAATACCATTTTTCAATTTAGAGCTTCATGTTGGATATACAGGGCGACAAAGTTTAAAATTTAAAACTGATTTTTTTTAATAATTCGAGTAATTGATAAGATATCAAGTTCAAATTCGGTACACTACTTCAACATAAATAGTTACATTTTTTGAGACCAACAAAACAAAAAACAATTGTCAAATAATCAAAATAGGGGGGGTCCAGTACTCACTGACTCCCCCTATTTTTAGTACGTGCGCCAATGACTTCCAAACGGTATTTTTTCAGGTAATCATTTATTGTTAAAAAAATTTTGTCTCCTATAAAATTTTTATAAAATGATTTGTTTTAGAGATAATTTGTAAAGTATGGGTCAGTCCATATCAAATCAACCAAAGGTTCTTCCCCCGTCATCTCCGATTTTGATAATTTTTGGTAAATTTGTTTACCTCACTAAAACACTCAAAAATCTCATATATGAATTTTTTTCGATGGGTGGTTTTTGTTTTATTGATTTTTGAAAATCAAAAAATTCCGATAAATTTTGGTTTTGCAAGTACTTACAAAAATAGCGATATCTCGTAAACTATTAAAAGTAGAAATGTGAGTGATGGCTTATTTTAAAGGCCTATTAGTGACCTTTCTTATGATATATAACATGACCTAAATTTTTTCAAAAAAAAAATTAAATTTCAAAAATTTGATAAGGATTGACCCATACTTTACAAATTATCTCTAAAACAAATCATTTTATCAAAATTTTATAAGAGACAAAAATTTTCAACAATAAATGATTACCTAAAAAAATACCGTTTTGAAGTCATTGGCGCACGTACTAAAAAATAGGGGGAGTCAGTGAGTACTGGACCCCCCTATTTTGATTATTTGACAATTGTTTTTTGTTTTGTTGGCCTCAAAAAATGTAACTATTTATGTTGAAGTAGTGTACCGAATTTAAACTTAATATCTTATCAATTACTTGAATTATTAAAAAAAATCAGTTTTAAATTTTAAACTTTGTCGCCCTGTATATCGAACATGAAGCTCTAAATTAAAAAATGGTATTATGAAAGTCTTATTGTTTTAACTCAAAGAATATATGGTTAACGGATTGACCTCCTTTTCCCGGACACCCTGTATATGAAAAAATGAATTTTAATTTTTTTACATAGACATCAAAATATGTACTATTGAAAAGGTACTAACTATAGTTAAATAAAATTATTATTAAATACCTTAAACAAGTCAACAAAAATCCTTAATTTTCGGAATCACAAAGTTATATAACCCCTTAACAGCCCAACGGCCGCGACTTGGCAGATTGAATTAATTTGTTTAAGATTTTCTGTTCAAAATAATGTTTTAAATGCTGAAACAAAAACTAAAGACATAATTGATAAAAACAAAATTAAAAAAAAGGAAGAATATGTAAGAAAATTGAACTATAATTCTTTCAGAAAATTCCTTACTCATCTATAGATGGGTTGTTAAAATATTTTTTATAGATTTTTTGGAATATTTGATATATAGGTATATCAAATATTCCAAAAAATCTATAAAAAATATTTTAACAACCCCTTCACAAAATTTTGCATTACTAATTTGCCATACAATGTAGTTAAACTTACTGTTTTTCTCGTTTGCTACAAATTTCCATTTGTTATAAAAAATACACTAAAATATAGTTATTTATAGATTTATATTAATAGTATTAATAGTATTAATTTAATACTTTTAGTGTATTTATGTTGTTTTATTAATAACATAAATATTATACATTAAAAAAATGTTAATAACAATAGGAGAATAGGTATACGTATTAGCAACGTTAAAAATACTACAAAAATTTAAAAAAGCCTGAGCGTTGGTTCGCATTTAATTGCTTCCTTCTATCTTTTTGTCAATGTGAATATGAAGCAGTACAAAATTGTGTTTCGAGCACAAAAGGCAACTTTTCATAGTTTTTATTGCATGTAATATAAATCATGGCGCACTGTGCCCGGCTAAAACAATGAAAGCTTCCTTGTTCTGTCAGCCGGGAATCTCGTGCTTTACAATGGTGTCTTCTTTAGGGCGTTTTTTGCCCTCGAACAACATTAATCATTCTCTTAGCTTGTATCATCTTGCAGACAATAAATTACAATACAAAAACCCAAATTAGCTAACTATCTCAAAAAAATCAAATTTTACCTTTGTTTCATTTCGTTTATCCAATAATACTAAAGTTTGGCGTAGTTCTACGCCATTTTTAAGTTAAAACTATTTGACATATTTTGTTTTAAAGAATTTCTGTTGGTCAGTAATATTATATTAACATAACATAGTAAAAAATATCCTAAAAAACCTAATCGGTTTCAGAATATACATTTAAAACCTTAATGTGCCATGAAACCTCCAGAAGATATACATCATGATTGAGTTTGGATTCTAGTTTTATTAATATGGGTTTTTATTGTAACACATTAAATAAAGAAAAGTATCTGGCAATGTATCATTTAAATTTAATTTGGGCGAATTTGGTATCCAGATATGTGTATAAATTAATAAAAAAATATACCTATAAATGCGGCCTAATTTGCAAAAAAATTTCTCTTTAATTAGCTATTAAAAAATTTGTAAATCTCAAATTCATCTTGAAATTTTAAGATATATTGTCGAATGTAATACCACTAAAGGTTCGATTTAGTCGGATATTTTTTGACTTTCACGTAAACTTGGGGGTTTGACAATGTCAAATTGACATATTAATTTGGGGGCGTAGCTCGAGTGATTTTCTCGCCCAAATTTCTTAGAGTCAACTTAACAAACCAACAAGTTTGAGTTATAAGTCCAAATAATTTTCTGCTTACGAACCTCAAGTGTTGAGAAAATTCCTTGGGTGGGTCCATTAGTTTTTTTCTTAAATCATGTACAGAGGGACCCAATTAACATCAAACAACACTGACAATGACAGAAGATAGGTAACAGATATCTCTAATAAACCCACAAAACAGCCTATTAAGTAGACTTCTATTTCAAAATCAAATTTTTAGGGTTGTTTAAGGATATAATGAATTATATCTTCTAAAAATTTTATATATATAGAATAAATTTTTGGCTATTTGAAAACAGCATTTTTTTAAAAAACCGATTAGCTTTGTTTGGTCATATATTTAGGGAATAGGAGCAATGAATAAAAATTTAGGTATACCCAAATATCTATAGATATAAACAGAATACACCTAAACGAAACATACAAGCCGTCAAGTTGACGGCGTCAACCAGCCTTTACTTTAAAAACTGCATTTCTAAGAGCGTTTAAAAAGTTTTCTAAAATGTTGGCTCAGTTAATACCCTGAAAAAAATAATCTGTTGAAACAACAGCAAAAATATTAATTCAACTCTTTATGCACTTTAAATACAAGAAATGGTTTTTGCACGTTTACTTAACCATCTAAAAATGTCAAATTGTATTGTTTAATTAAACAACAAATAACAGTCAAATGAACAAAATGAGAATATTTGTTCTAATCTGCTAATTTGGTTAATTTAACATTCATAGGGTGTTAAGGTAAATTTCTTGAAATGTCCAGGTATCCTTTTTAGCATATTCACTTAACACCAATAAAATGTTAAATTCAAATAATTTGCGCAAATGTTCCAAAACGGTTGGGTTAACATTCTGAAAATGTAAAAGTAAAATTCTATATAAAGAGAAAGAATTGAACCCTCACCTCGCCAGAGTTTTTGTTTTGAGTTCGTTCCACCTACTATAAATACCGACAGACAGCTGTTTCGACCTATATTGGGGGTCTTATCAGTGTCGGGCAATTTGGTGTAGTGGAAGTTCCACTGTGGAAGACACCCAAAACTAACGGCTACCTGAGCTTATATACCTTATATCGTAAGCCAACTGTGGCGAGATGTAAGAACACGTGATCAACACCGTCTAATGACGTGGGGTGGGTGTTCGAAGCGCCCTTCACGGCAATTTTATGAATGCAAATTAACATTTACAATTTTTTAAATGAACAAATTTAATGTTTTGGATTAAAGAGAAACTAAACGTTAATTTAATAGTTTTTTTAGGTAATCCAAAATAGGATTAACATTTTAATTCAAAAAATTAGTTTATGTTAAATCAATATTTTAACTGTCAATTGAACAAATAAACTTTGACAAACTCTGACTATTGCTTTGATACCAAAATATAGACTAATACAATAGGTTTTTTGATGAAACAACATTTTCAAAAATGACATTCAGGTAAACGTTTACTCAACTACATTATTTTTTTTGGTGTGGCTTCCAGCTAAGCCGGATTTAAGTTTAGAACGAAAATCTATTTTTTCCTTTAAAATATAAGGTTAGCAGTAAATCTCTAACTTAACTGGAAGCTAAGCTATAATATTAAAAATAATTAAAATTTTAAAAATTCCATAGCTGCCGGATTTTTTTGAATCAAGGTTAAATTTGGAGAATCACCTTCTTTTCGAACCTAATTTCGAAAAAAAAAAAATCTGCAGCTAAATCGCTGACCCACGCCTGCACACTTTTGTCGAAAAGTAATGGATATGCCCATATAACATGGTGCACCTAGTATCCTTGTATGTGTATACTTCTATGGTTATTGTTTTTATTTAAAGAGCTATAAGGTCGGTTAAATTAAAAAAAAAGTTTTGTAATTAGATACATATTTAAAAAGAACTAAAAACCATTTAAAACCAAAAATTTTCTTAACCGTTATTCCTGGTAATTTTGAAACAAATGAAGTTTTACATGTAAAAACATTGAAGTTTTACAATTAAAGACGTTAATTTACATTTTTATCCAAATTTTTTGTTACTAAGTAATAAGTTATCATCGACATATATATATATACATACATACATACATATACATATATATTGTAGTTTGATACATCGTTGAATTCCTTAATTTGTTTTCTATCCAACCATGTAAAATTCCAATATGGCGGCCATAGAAAAAACAAAAGATGGTATCTCAAAATCTGGTAGGTGAAATATAAGTCATCTTCGACCTGCATAAAAAAAATAAACTAGTAAGAATCCAACGATTTTGAGGGAAAAAAATGGTTTTTGAATTACTTGTAATATTTAAGTAATTGTGGACATAATATCGTCATTTGTATTGATAAATGATTAATATTAACGAAAAAATAATGGGTATTAACCTATTAGAGTTTATTTCATAAATTAAACAAGTCATATTTAAAGTTGCACCTTAAATTAAGTATAGTTTAAAAACGTTTAGCAGTTTGTAAAACAAAATAGTAAGTAAACTCTTATCGAAAGTTTCGTGAGTATCTTTCTTAAAGAAGACAAACAGGATCCTTCAGTAAGATTTAATTGGAACTGTTTACATTTGCTAAAACTTCTCTTTGCGTAGCAGTTGGGTAATTATTGTCTTTTATTATGTATTTAATTATATATCTATAATCTACTATCTACAATTTACTACAAAGTTTTTTTTTAATAATTAAAAGATTTTGTAGATTCGGTTGGTTAAAACAAAAGTTACTAAAAATATATAGATAATATAATAATGCTATATTATTATATATTATTTAAAAAATTTCAAAACAGAAATTATAAAAAATACTACCAACAAATAAAAACAAACGAATTTGACTGGTGTTTCCATTTACCTTTAGTAATTGTAGATAAAAACTTTGCTTTTTTTGGTGTCGATTTACCATTCTTTCGACTATTTCTTAAGAAATAGATAAACCAATTGGTTTATCTAGTTCATGTTTTGCTTTAGGGCCAAAACATTAATAATTTAATTATATAGGTAGTTATAAACCGAGTCTATATATTATAATAAGCTGAAATCAACGCTTAGCTTTAAATCATACATATTTCTATGACACTAAGTGATCTTTTAAGTACACATAGACAAGTTGTTATGTTTTAGTCACGGATTCAAGTTAACTAAGCTTAGCTTTAAGTTGCTTGACAGTTATCAAATGTCATATAATCGTCCAAATAAGGTGCCCTTCTTGTAAAATAATAGTAAATGTAAAAATTATTTATTATCTCAATACACTGAAAAAAATAAGCTGTTGAAACAACAAAAAAAATATTAATTCAACTCTTTATGCACTTTAAATACAAGCAATGGTTTTTGCACGTTTACTTAACCATCTAAAAATGTCAAATTGTATTGTTTAATTGAACAACAAATAACAGTCAAATGAACAAAATAAGAATATTTGTTCTAATCTGCTAATTTGGTTAATTTAACATTCTTAGGGTGTTAAGGTAAATTTTTTGAAATTTCCAGGTAACCTTTTTAGCATATTCACTTAACACCAATAAAATGTTAAATTAACATTCTGAAAATGTAAAATTCTTTAAAGGTTGGTATCCAAAACAAAATTATGGAAATAATATATTATTATATATAAATAGAAAGAATTGAACCTTCACCTCGCCCAGAGTTTTTGTTTTGAGCGTGTTCCACCCATGATACATCTTTGTATCATGTGTTCCACCTACTTCAAATACCGACAGACTGTTTCGCCCTGTATTGAGGGTCTTAACAGTGTCGGGCAATATGGTGTACTGAAAGTTCTACTGTGGAACACACCTTAAACAAACAAATATCTGGTCTTATATACACCTAATCGTAAGCCAACTAAGGCGAGATGTAAGAAAACGTCATTGTCTAATGACGTGGCGTGAGTGTTCGAAGCGCCATTCTCGGCAATTTTATGAATGGAAATTTTACATTTTAAATTAAAGTAACATTTTAAATTTGTTAATTGAACAAATTTAAAGTTTTGGATTAAAGAGCAACTAAACGTTAATTTAATAGTTTTTTTAGGTAATCCTAAAAATTTCAGTAGTTGATTCAACAAATTCCAGCTATTAAATCAAAGTACGATAAACATTTTAATTCAAAATATTAGTTTATGTTAAATTAATATTTAAACTGTCAAATGAACAAATAAACTTTGACAAACTCTGACTTTTGCTTTAACACCAAAATATAGATTAATCCAATAGGTTTTTTGTTGAAACAACATTTTTAAAAATGACATTTAGGCAAATGTTAACTCAACTACATTATTTTTTTCGGTGTACAAAATTATTAAACAGTTTCTTTACGCCAATCATTAAAAGGTTTACATGCTCTTAAAGCATTTCAAATTTCGGATAGAGTACCCAAAACACATCCTTTTCACTTTTAGTGAGAGTATTTGTAAAAACTACTTCTTTATCGGATTTTAACAGTTGTTAGTCCATTTCAAGAAATAAATTTTGATCTTTACTTACAGAACTATCTGACATTTTAAAAGCCGGTAAAACAGATCCACAGGTAATTAGTAATAAATTGTTTTTTATACCTAAAAATATTTGTCGTAGAAAAAGTATAGTATTCAACTCGTTTATAAACTATTATAGAACCTCGCAAGTTCGCTGATTAAAATTCGTGACTAAAATGGCGTTTATCAAATACATAATATACTATTTTAAGTTAAACTTTGGTTTTACAATACAATACAATACCTATATTTAAATTTTTAGTTGACCGATTAATTAATTAATTTTGTGTTTGCTTTATAAATTTGTGCATGTTAATAACTTAGCGTACTAAAATTTAATTACAAATTTTAGGTCAGTTAGTGTAATTGCGTTTTTAATTAAAATATAGATGTATTGCTTTTGTATTGAAATATTTAATAATTACTGGACTGTGATAAAAATCTTGTTTGTAAAAATGTTAAATTTATTTCTTATTAACAATTTGATAAAATTAATTAAAAGCTTTTGAAGCAATCCGAGTAATTATAAATGGATTAATACCTACCGTTTGTTCCGGTAATAAATGTGCACTTTTACTATTCAAAATGCATTCGGAGATAAAAACCTTTTTCATTAAATGATATTTTGCTTCTTCTTTTATGTCCACAAACTGTAAACCCTTTTAATATTATTGTCCTTTTCGCTTAGAAAAGAGTAAATTCTTAAAGCACAAATTACGACAATATAAAAACCAACTTCTTATGAGTTTTGTCGTAAAAATATCAAATAATCTAACTTTTAGGGTCTTTCTTAAAACTCATATTGACAAATGATTTCCGTGATCGATGCTTTGGCTTTTTTATGTCGTATTATTTAGGAGAAACTATTTTCAGAAGAAGCCCACGTTTAAATGTGACATTTTTATTACATTCCTTTTTATATTGCTGGAGATGTTAGTCACTTGTATCAAGCATATTAAAGTTAAAGCAATTTATATCCTACTAATTTTCTGTAGAATATATATTATCTTTTTTAGCGGGCTATATATGAGCATGGGCGCCGGCAGAAAGTACCAATATGTTTAAATATTTAAAGCTTTTGTATAGGATTTTAATTTTATATGCCGTCGCCCATGTATATGGGTTTTAAAGGTCAAAAAAGCACATTTTTGCTATGTTTTATATTTAAAGAGTTATTTTATGAATATAAAAGAACATTAAATTTTTTAAAATAAATTTAAAAAAAAATTCAGCTAATAGGTAAGAGGTTTTTAAAGACCCCTTACAAAAAATATTCTCGCGGTAGGCAGAATAGCTTTATTTAAAATCAAAAAACAAAATATTATTTTTGCGTTTTAGCTCGTGACTAAACGAATAAGTTTTATTTGATACCGTTCCTACCCCTAACCCGCACAAGTCATTCAGTTGGCTTATAGGACTTCTTAAGAAGCAAGGGTGGAACTAAAAGAGCACTTTTGTATATTTTTTGTATATATTTTATATGACATCTGACAACTATTAAACATCCCGTGGGCGAAATGCCATATCGCCCACGGGCAAATATATGTACAATCAGGAAATTCATTATTTCACCCACTCTCAGAAGGACCACAAAATTACATATTTCTTTCGCGTGTTGGATAAAGTACATCTTTTGGCATAATTTAGACCATATATTAACCTTATACCCGAGAATTTGGACTGTTAAATGGACGTCAGGGACATGTACAATAATAATAACGCTACCATATTTTAGTATTGCGCATGTCCCTAATGTCTATTTGACAGCCCAAATAAGTTGTAATCAAAGAAAAAAATTCTTCCTTCAGTCACTGGTCAATTTTATCTAGAAGAAGTGTGCAACATGTGCATTATTTTTAAGAAATCGTGCCTACCGACTTTAAAGAGTTTCTAAAAAAATTGATTAAAGTCTTAAGTAGTAATAAAACGATCCTAATATCTTTATTGACGGAATACCATTATTTACATTGTTAAAAAAACTGAAGATTACAGTTTATTGGTTATTTACAGATTTTTTAAAAGACTGAAAAGTATTGCCAAAGAAATCTAGATTTAAATTATTTGCATTTTTACATATCCTATTTAAGGGTGCATTAAAACCATAGTTTGTGCTGTGGTGACAAATATAAATTTAAGCAATTCTGGGCAATCTAAAATGCCATTTAAAAGTTTATAAAATAATGCATATCAAAATTATGCCTTCTCTTACTCAGCAAATCAATGTTAACCAAGTTTCTCAATTGTGGGTAATTAATGTCTTCCATTATTAAATTGAGTTTAAATGCACAAAATCTTAAAAATTTATTTTGCACTTTTTCGATTTGCATACAATATGTCGCGTAGTAATGTGACCATATTACACAACCATACTCTAAAATACTACGGACAAAGGAGACATTTACATTTTTTACACATATTACATTAAAATCTTTTAAGTTTAAGCTTAACAAAACCTAACATTTTTAGAGCTCTACTAGTTATGATATTTATGTGTTCGTTAAATGTAACTTTGTAATATAAAAGTACACCCAGATCCTTAATGACATCACATTATCAATATTATATAGATAATTAATTCTATTTTTTATTCTGTGGAAATTTATAACTTTACATTTATTTATATTTAGAGACATACAATTTTCATTGCATCAGGATTCTAAACTCTTAATGTCAGTTTGAATTTTTTCGCAATCATATAAACTAGACACTTCACCATACAATTTTAAGTCATCTGCGAACAATAATATTTTACAAAATTTTATATTAGCACAAATATCATTAATAAACCAATTAAAAAGCAGTAGGGATAGATGACCACCCTGTGGTACCCCAGACGATACAGCTATTTTAAATGATTCAAAACGGATATTAATTAATAAACCGCATTCAAAAAACTTTTTAACCATTTATGCATGTTTTCAACAATCCCCAAGGATAATAACTTGTTTAGCAAGATTTTATGATTAATCCTATCGAATGCTTTCGAAAAATCTGTATAAATGGCATCAACTTGAACCCTTCTTTCAAAAGCATCCAACAAATCATGTTCGTACAAAACTAAGTTAGTAACTGTAGATCTGCCCCTGCAAAATACATGTTGCCACTCAGTGATCACATTTTTAAATAGTGGTGTTAATTTAGATGTTATTATTTTTTCAAGTAGTTTAGGAATATGTGATTTTCTACAAATTGGTCTATAATTTGTTACAAGATATTATGTAACTTTCTTTCCAAATTTTGGATACATCACCATTTTTTAATGACAGCCTAAACAACATTGTCAGCGCTTTAGTTAGGGCAAATCTACAGTTTTTCAATGTGAAAGCAGGTACACCATCTGGCCCTGTTCCTTTAATAATAATAATAATAAAAATCTTTATTGGCCACATTATGCTTGCAAAAAACATTTATGACAAGTCAATAATATATTATATAATCAATAAATAAATAAAAAATTACATGTGAAAGTACAAAAAAAAATTTAATGAAATACAAAACACTAAGCAAGATGTACAAAATACAAAACACTTGTTTTAACAGTTAAAATATTATACATAAAGGCAGTGGTAAATCACACTATGCAAGGCATTTGTTTTCTAGTCTTTGAGCTATTTATACTGAGTTTATTTGCAGTAAACCACTGAATTATCTGAGCAATAACCGTTTGGCAGTGAGCTATTATATTAGCTATTTATATGGGTCTAATTTAAAAAGTTCATTAAAAACATCACTTTCCTTTAAATTACAGATTGTTATATCTACAGTTTTATCACGGAAATAATCAGGTATGTTATCACAGTCATTGTTGGTGTAAACTTAACCAAAAAAATCAGCCAAGGAGTTTGCAATATTCACTGGATCATCAGATAAATTATTTCCATAATTCTTAGTACAAGGTAGTATGTTATTATTTTTTTAGAATTTATGTATAAGTAAGTAAGTATTTTGGGTTATTCAATTTATATTGTTCTAAAGAATTAATATAATTTGCGTAGCATTCATTTGTTAATTCTTTACACGATTGCCTTAAATTTAAAAATAATTGATAATTTATATTGGATGGAAACTGTTTATATGTTTTATGGGCTAACTTTTTCTGCACAACAACAATCTTGAGGTCTTTAGAAAACCAAACCGGAAATTTATTTTTAAAATGTTTTTTTAGGTACATATAGCTCAAATCAATAAGATAAAATTTCATACATCGATGACAAAAATAAATCAATATCATTGTGTACAAATATCAAGTCCCAATTAATAATACTTAAGTGCATATTTAAAGCTTTAAAAGTATATTCAAAAGTTCATTAAATCGTCTGTAAAAAGTTTAACATTTATACAAATAGCAGGATGATAGTTATCACATTTGACTAGAATTTCATTGGCAATCTCAGTTATAAATTACATTAATTTTATAAAAATTACGCGTTTTCTGTAACCCTCCCTATGGCATGTACATACACCAAGATTTTCGTTTACCCACTGAACACCTGGTAAGTTATAGTCACCACAAATAAAAGCTTTCACATCGCCAACATAACTTTCCATCATATTTTCTATAAAGAAGCAGTGATTTTTATATATTTCAGATGATATTCGATTGACTTAAAACTTTAAAAAAATATTCTTGACATGTACCATTACATAATATACTTTAAGTTGTATATCGTCGCCGTGGAAGTCAAAGTGAGTCAGGTTTAATAGAGTTCAGTACACAAGGGCATTTTCAAACCATTAAAAAAGTTCCGGTCAATGAATTGAGCATTTCTCCATGCTTTCTATGGTTTTGTTTAAACTCAAACTAAAACGTCAATGTAAATAAATTTCAATCAAAAATTAAAAAAAAAAAATTAAATCGGCTTCATATAAGATTGTTATTTCACTACCCAACAAAGCAAGACAAATGACCCCCACGCTGTAGGGCCCATTTGCCTGTCATACTATTTCATTCAAAGAGTTATCGAAAAAAAAATTAGGTACCTAATTTGAAAGTAAAATTAAATTAATTAGGCTTTCAATGGTACAGGTCAGGATTACTTTTACTGTAGATCAACATATGTGTATTCTAAACAAATTATTATATTAACATTCAAAATTGGGATAACATATTTTGGTGTAAACTTTAGAATCCAAAGTTTAGGTAGTCGTTAGATAGTCATGTTAGAAAGCATCTGGTCACTTGCAAAAGTTATGTTTCATTATATCATCTTTAGTAATAAGGAAAGCATAACTAATTCGCCCGACCCCATGAATTTATGTTGTAAATGAGCGGCGAGCCAGGCGCTCTGGGACCGGATAACATTTTGTCAAGTTATTAGGAATATTGGTCACGTCGCGACGCGTCGGCAATTGTATCGGACTACGTAAGCCGGTCAAATCCGGCAAATCCGAAATCCGAAGATAAACATATACAAAGAGATGATCGAATGGTAAATCACGAAACATCGCCAACGCTATAGCATTAAAGCAATCCAAACATTTATTTAAAAAGTTTGTTTGGGCGCGCGTACTTGACAAAAAAACATTTGGCATTTCAAATACTCGTAGTTCGATCAAAGCACAGGAAAATTAAATAACCTTTTAGTTTTTCAATGCACGATAAAGAAAATATCTTAACGCTATTGTGTTCTTTAGACGACCTTTATATTGATTTCAGCAATTTCATGACTGCTTTGAAAATTAAATTGCATTACTACACAAGTATATGCATGTATTTTTTTTACCTTATATTACTTTGCTTTTATCAATTATTCTTATTTGTAGATAAAAATATCAGTTTATTGAATGGTCCGTCATATTTTCTCTTAAATACAATACTTAAAAACAATAAATTCGATTTTCGTACTTTTCTTTTTATAACACATCTGAGACTTGTAAAATAAGGCAATAGCACTGTGGATATGAGTAGCCTCTTGGGATTCTAGCGACTGAAACACTTAAAAAATATTTATATATATATATATATATATATATTATACAGGCTGTCCATAAAACATTTTTTGCGTAATAACATATGTTCGCAAATTAGCCTATCCAGATACTGGCGCATGTTCAAACCAAAGTGTGGTGGTGCCCCATCATGTTGAAATAACATGCTGTTTTTAATGTTTAAAGGAACACTTTCTTTGAAATCACATGGTGTTTGTAATGTTGCATAATATACTATACTATACTTTTTATACGACAAATACTTATTATTATTATTATTATCTAAAAATGATTTAAATTAAATATTTGGATAGAGCGACATCTATAAAACAATAGAGTACCTAACCAATCTGTATTGACAAATGTAATTTTTTTATGTGTAAAGAAAATGTTTTATTGGCACTTTACGGTGGAGTGTCTGATATACCAGAAATTAAGTTAAATCTAGTTTACTGTCGGCAAAATTAAAAGGTCAGTACAATATATATAAACTTTTTAAATATTGAGGTTGAGAAACTATTTAATACTTTTGTATTGTATTAAGAAAATAAATAATTTTTACATATAAAGGGTGCGGCAAAAAGGTTGCCCAATTTTTAAAGGGTCATTGCTTGACTCGTGGGGGGGATAGAGCAGTGCGCGTGGTTGCTTTAGGTAGGTAGTACCTACTAGGTACGTGCAATGCACGTCGTGCATGCCATTTTCAGTCGTCATAATGAATCTGTCAGATATAATAATAATAATAATAATAATAATAATAATAATAATAATAGTTTATTAATCCAACAGACAAAGTCTAAATAAAGGATATATATTTTTTACAATATGCAGTATAACACAACATTAAATAAACAATATAAAATAATGAAAAAAAGAAAAAAGTAAAATTATAATTTGTTACGCTATTGCTCTAATTCTATTAACAAACTGATTTAATGATAAAACGCACATGTCACAATTATCTTCAATTTGATTATATAATCGACACATTGATCTTAGCGGGGCATGCATGCCCTGATTAGTATTAGATGCTTGAACATAAAAAGTCTGTCGAAATCTAGAATTAACTCTTGGTACAAAAAAGTTGACTTTTTGTAACTGTTTGGAATCAAATATGACTCCATTAATTAGTTTATACAAGTAAATCAGCTGAGCATTTCTTCTTCTTATTTCCAGACTTTCCATGTCAAAGCAAATTAACGCACTTACATAGTCAAAATTGTATAAGGGATAATATCCATATTTGGGATGTCAATAAAAATCAAACTAAATAAAAGCTTTCTATTTTTTAAAGGTTCATTAATTACGTGAGGGTATTTTAAAATAAAATGTCCGGGCAAAGTTGTCTCTTTACGAGGTGATATTGGGTGGCCCCCGCGTTCGCCTGATTTGTCCCCTTGCGATTTTTTTTGTGGGGGTATCTAAAATCACAAGTTTTTAAAAATCGTCCACAAAATTTGGAAAATCTAAAGGCAGCAATAAGGCAAGAAATCAACGCAATTCCGCAAGACATGGCGCGCAGAGCAATGACGAGCTGTCGTAATAGACAAATTTGCATTGACAATAACGGCGGTCATTTAAAAGACATTATTTTTAAAACATGAAATGTATGAAATAATATGTGTTTCCTAAAAATAAAAAGATTTTTTCTTAGTTTGTTTTTTATTGACATCCCAAATATTTCTGACAGATTCATTATGACGACTGAAAATGGCATGCTCCCGCAAGAGCCGAACAATGACCCTTTGACAATGGGGCAACCTTTTTGCCGCACCCTGTATATAACTCTTATGAAATTATGTACATTATACATAATAATTTTTACATATACATATTATATTTATATTTATAGTATTATTAAAAGAAGGGCTCTTTATTTTAACTTAACTAACTTAAAACCGCTTAAAACTAACTTCGACCCGTGACTAAAAACATGTTGCTAACTTCAGCCCGTGACTAAAGCACCATAAAGACATAGCTTGTTTTAAAGGTGGGAGTAGAAAAATTGATTTAATAAAACATCTAAATGGTGTATTGTTTAATTAATTACATTTTTTAATTGTTCTCGACATCTTCTTTCTTAGTTGTCGAATGGTTGGTAGAAGTGATTTTATTCTTTCATTTTTAAATTGAGGTATGTTATTAAAAATATTATGTGATCTAAAACCATTAAGCGGAATCTTTTTATTAAACCAGTAATGCATTACTGACTGGATGATCTTTCTAAAAATGACTACTTACTACAGTTATTAACGGCTTTTTGACTTATACCATGGTTAACCATGGGATACCATGATATCCCCAACAATTAACAGCCAATTCTTATGTAAAATTATCCCCTGAATCCAAAAATAATAAGTAGAGCAGTTTTTGATATATAGTCAATTCCATATTATATGAAAAATTGACTACTTTTCTAACTTTTGATAACATTTTTGGATTTAGCGGACAATTTTACATGAAAATTGACTGCTAAATGTTCTGGATACAAATTTCTATTGACGAAAATTAATAGTGGCTGATTTTTCGCTATGACAATTAGTCACTTTTGTCTAATTCATTTTTAGAGAGTGGGCTGCAAAAATGTATATCTAATTATTGTCAAAAAAATTTTTTAACGCGTACATCGTGTTATAATGCCTAAAGGCATTTACAAAATGTATTAATGCCTTTAATTGGAACGGTTACTTTAAATTTGACCTATAAATCGTTTACATTTATTATAAGTACATTTCTGAAAAAGGGAAAGTTGCTTTTCTCATTTTATTAAATGCTTTTTATTTTTTTTTCATCGAAAACCGTTAGTCGTACGAAAAATGGTCAAGACATCAAATTTGCCCTAAAATGAATGGGGATTTAAAAAAAATATTTTATTTTGAAAAATAGCAGTGGCGTGCATAATATTTTTCCAAAATATCTAGACCACATCATGTACGGACGCCACTGGTAAAAAAAATAAAAAATCTTCTACATCCAAAACTTACTGTAATACTCAGAAGGCGTGTGCCAAATTTTATAAAAATATCTAGGAAGTTATTAAAGTTATGATAAAAAACGATTTTTTTTTAAACTTTAACACCCTGTAACTCAAAAATTAAGAGGTTTAGGTCATAGGTTTATTTGAACTTTTTTTCTTAAAATCAACTAAGGATTCACACCCTTAAGGTTTAGCATCTTATTCTGAAACACCCTGTATATTGTAACACAAGAACGTGAATTATAAACCTAAAAATAGAATTTAAACGCGACAACATTGCGAATTTACAAAAATCCGGACACGCCAATAGATTCACAAGCAGCGATCAAGAAGAGGGGGATCGAAAGAGAAAATCGGAAGATTCGCCATCAAAAGAAATTGGAGCAATTCTTAAAAAAACCAGAAGCAAGAAAAAATAAGCCACTTCTTTATTTACGGATTTAATTAGGTATTATTCTTAACTTATTTAGTTACTATAAAAAAAAAAATTTAATGCAAGATCACTGCTGAAAAGCCTTGCAGACTTTAAAAATCTGCTATTGGAGCAAAAATATAATTTTATAGGAATTTGTGAAACCTGGCTTTCGCCAAATATTTTCGATGATTTGTATAGTATTCAGGGATATAATTTTGTAAGATGTGATAGGTGTAGTAGAGGAGGTGGAGTTGGACTTTATATCAAGTCTGGATATAAATGTTATGTTTTAATGGTTAATAATGCTGTGCACTGCGCGCCATGATGCCCGAGGGGAAGCCAAGGGCATCATGGCGCGCAGTTCAGGACTCTCACACTTTCTGCCCGTTAGGGTGTCCGTTATTTCCCAAGTTGATTTTTTTTTTGCTGCCGCCATCTGAAATTTTAGTTTTAGCTTTAAAAAAAATGATCCAACGTAAATAAGCTCTTAATTTTTAATTTAGACCGTGCCGGAATCATGATACTTTTCCCATTTAAATAACATGGGATTTTCTGATCATTTGCATTTAATTTTTTATCTCCGAATCAAATGAACCTACATCTTTAACAAAGACATATTCTAATACAAAATTTTACACTCTACAAAAAAGGTCAATTTGATTTTTTCTATAAAAACATTCCTTTAAAAGTTATTCCCGATTAAAGTTATGCACATAGTTTTTATCATAGTTATTTAGGTTTTATTAAAGTTTTCTGTGATACAATCATTAAACTCATTTATAATTGTTATAAAAATTTTATTGAACCAGCTTATCAGTTACAATAAGGGAAAAAATGCATTACTAGTTATCTTACGATGTATTATTAGTTTTTTTTGTCTTTTTTTATTCACGTTTCTTTGTTAAGCAACTTTTTGTCGCGTTAGGGTAAGTATTCTTGTATTCTTATACAACTTGTACTAAATACTGTTTTTGGTCTTCTTTAGTAGTCAAAATGTTGATATAATCTTGAGTCAACTGAACTGCTCTTTCAGCTACATCATTAACAACTTGCAGATTATTCACAATATTCAAACCAAGTAATCATTATTAGTTGACCATGTTTCAACATCTAACTCTAAAAACTTTTTGTTTATGTTAAATCGATCAAAAAAATTACTCGAATTAGAATTAATAAAAAAGTCAATATCTTTTTTCTGTAAGCTAATAATTTCACTGTCTGAGTTCACTACGTAGCGTTTAGGGGAATCAAAATCCATATCTTCATGGCGTTTTAATGCTTCAACCATTTTATGCTTTATCGAAAGTGGTATATTTGGATCAAAAAAAGCCAATGCCGCACTTTCAGCATTCAAATACCACAAATGATTTTTAAATTTGTGCAAGACTGCTTCAGAAAGTTCCTTATCAACAGTTTTGTATTGATGTACAGTTTTTAAAAATTCAAGTCTTGATACGGAGCTGATGCTGCAAGAGGTGTCGTAAACCAAAATGGCACATAAACAAAGACTATGAATAAACAAATATCCAAAAGACTTTGTTGTATTGCAAGATCTACCTCATGAATTTCCCGGAAAATGTATATTTTCAGCTTTTGACATCCAGCGAGCATGGTGAAATGCTCCTGGTTTATAAAATTTCACCTTATCAGCTTCCATCGTACCGAGAAAAATTTGACACAACTCCAAAAGCTCTTTATAATCATCGCGAGGTAAAATTTCACTTAAAAAGTTTTTGATAGCCTCATTTGTTTTTACAACTTTTGTTAACAATTTTTTAGGAATTTTATTTTTTGTTAAACCATTTTTATATTTAGTTTGATCAACTAAATTCCAATTTTCTTGAAATTTCTTAAATAGAGCAACGTTTGGACCATCTGTTCCCGGAATTTTCGTCATAAAAACACAATTTAAGACTAATTCGTAGATATGATGTCTACAAGGTAAATACAGAAGATCTTTTTGTAACAGTTGCTCCAAATTAATAGCCGCCCCATTGCGACAACCAAGATTTGAAGCAGTTGTGTCGCAACAAAGTGCTTGAATATTGTCAGATAATCCCCATTCTTGAACACTCTTAAAAATTTCCTGAGCCTGAGTAACTCCTTTTCCATCCGGTAATGCCGGTACATTTAATATTTTTTCAATAGTCTTGCTTCGAATTATTATAGGCACGCGGTCAACCATTGTACATGATAGTCCATCAGGTATTAATTTTCCATCCCAGTGAACCACCGCAGCTCCAACCTCAGTGTCACCGAATAACTTCTTCATCCGTTAAGCCGCGTCCTTCCGAATTTTCGACCTACGTTCATTAAACGAAGTCTTGTTGAGAATCAAACTATCAGAGTCTACTCCTAGGGCCATCGCTAACGGAATTTCTATAAGAAATCTTACAGTTGTCGAGAGTAGCAACAACATGTTCCGTCAGAATATTTATTGTCCCTCTCTCACGTTTCGTTTCATAATTTCGCACCTGTGCTTCAAACATTGAAGCTGCACTTTGCTGAGACATTGACATCGATGTTTCTCCACTTAATGGGAGCTCCGGTAAAGTAATGTCTAAAGATTAAGTACAAAAATTAGTTTTAGTGAATTTTGTTTCATTAAATCAGTTACCGTAAACACGGGTGGCTTTAGCTCACTTTCAAACTTAAGCTTGAAATATTTGTGGTTTTAACAATCATAAACATTAAATGAGGAGCATCCGTGCAAAACCAGCTAAATCCATTTTATTCGTTTTTTGTTTTTTTTTATTTCGCATCTTTGGGTTCAATTCTATCGACAACCAAGATAATACTGTTTAAATCCGACTATATCCATGTTAAAATCACATTTAAAAGGTAGCTTTAGGAGCAAAACCGGCCAAATCCACGTTTTTATAGCAAACCCGGCTATATCCAATAAATAATAATGATGATGAGCATATGGCTTGGATATGTCGATACTAATAATACTAATAAAATTTGTTCTGTTTTTTCATGTTTTCACTAAATTTATTTTGTTAATATTTTTAAATAATAAAGGTTTTTTTCACATTTTATTTGTAGGTTTTGAGCAAAACCGGCTATATACAAAACTTTTTTTGAAATTTTGGCCTTAATATAAAGTTTTTGAAAACGAAAGTATGTCTTAAATCAAATACCACAAAGTCCACAAAACTCAAGTTTTTTTTTATTGTAAAGGCCAGGAATACAAAATTAACTCAATATTTTATTTTTAGACACATGTTAGCAGCGACATAATATATATATATATATATATATTATAGCGACATAATATATATATATTATATCTATTGCAAGGGATTACCGATAAAAAAAATAAAAAATCGACCTGTAGTTAACCAAGGATCATCATTCCAAAGGATTGCGCATAATATAGAAATTGTAACGCGTGTATTTCTAAGAGTTTTGCACTGATGCGATGTATACAATTTTACAGTGTAATAAATCCCATTTCTTTCTTTAAAACACTGATTTTTCTGTAATATAAACTCAATAGAATCGCTCAATTGACAGGTTTAGACCAACAAATTATAAATGTTAATTTTATCGAGCGCGAAAAGATTTTTCATAAAAGGGTTAAAGTCACCCGTGTTTACGGTACTCATTACACTTTTCATAAAATAGAATTTTGATACATGAAATAATTTAATTTATTGAGAGGTATTATCAAAAACTTAGATTAATTACCTGAATCTGAACGATGTTGATCCGAGAGTGTTGATTCGACATTATCAGGTGTTGATGGAGATTTATCAATAGATTGAAATGTAGTGGAATCAATATCTTCCTCAAAAACAGGTGTTTCTAAATTAAATAACAAAATTAGCAGTCTGCAAACAATTTTCATTTGCAATAATTATATTTATTAATCATTAACTTACCAGGTGACTCAAAAGAATCATTATTTTGCTTAAAAAAACGTAAGTGATACTTTCTTTCTGTCCTTTGATCTTGTAAAAAATCTGCGGTCCCACTATCAACTGTATTTTGAGCATTGCCATGAGCTATATCAAATAGTTTTTCAAGACATTGGGAAAATTCTTGCTCGCGATCTAGATTTGAGCTTTTTTGTAAATCTCTGTACGTATGATGGAGTTTTTCTAATTTTTTTACACATCGATCTTTTTTTGTACTGGAATCCCAGCTCTGCTCCAAAATTTGCACACTTCTTCTACAACTACTGAGTAACTGGTGTTTTTTTTTGTTGTCTGGTATGCCAATATAATAATTTCAAGACTTGTTTATTCGTTGGTAATTTATGACCGCTAATCGTGTCACTCGTTTCACCCAAAAGAAAGATTGAATCACGTAAAGTCATCGATTGATTCATTTTTAATCAATTAATTTCAACTTAAATAATTAAATTAATTTAATTGATTCGATACAAGTAATATTTAAGATAAAAACCACTCGAAATTTGTTCATTCTTTTCAATTGACACACATATTTACGACCACTGAAAGACAATGAAACAATAACCTTAAATTATAGTTTTGATCAATTGATCATAGATGGCGCAATGTTAGTTTTCCACATTAAAGTTGGTAAAGAAATATTGTTTTATTGAAAAAGTATGGCTCTAGATCCTTTTTTAGTCAAAATCAAAAGGCGCAATTAGAATTTGCTGTGAAAATTTGATTATAAACTATGTCATAACTTTGACCGCAAATAACTTTTAAAGGAATGTTTTTATGGAAAAAACCAAAGAAACCTTTTATGTAGAGCGTAAAATTTTGTATTAGAATATATCTTTGTCGAAACTGTAGGTTCATTTGCTTTGGAGATAAAAAAATTAAATGCAAAAGGTCAGAAAATCCCATGTTATTTAAAAGGGAAAAGTATCATGATTCCGGCACGGTTTAAATTAAAAATTAAGAGCTTGTTTATGTTGGATCATTTTTTTTAGAGCTAAAACTAAAATTTCAGAGGGCGGCAAAAGGTCAACTTGGGAAATAAAGGACACCCTACTGCCCGTGTAGTGTATACTATTTTTCTTGCTACCCGGCCGAAAATACAACCCAACCCGGCCGAAAATACGAGAAAAATATTGATGCCTGCCCCGACATTTGCGGCACGAGCGAAGCCTTCGTAGCCCTGCCGTGGAATCGGGGACGAAACAACGTATTTTCGGCCGAGGTAGTAAGAAAATATAATTAATGATGATATTGCAAGACTGGTGGTAGAGTCCAAGAGACATCACCTTACAATAAACGCGCAAAAGTCAACTATTTTAGTATTTGGTAAATTTAAGAAAATATATCGGGATAGTCTAGATGGACGTAGCTTAGTGTGTTCAAGAGAAGCTAAAAACTTGAGAATTATAATGGATACAAACTTAAGATTTGAAGGACATATATCGAAATGCATTAAAAAGGCTTATAGTTGCTTAAAAAAGCTTTATCCTCATCGCCATATTTTATCCCAGCCTTTAAAGCTGAAATTAACCGACTTGTTTTAAGTCACTTTAACTACTGCGATGTTGTGTATGGTCCCTGTCTTGATAAGGTTAATATTAATCGTATTGAAAAAGTGCAGAAGTCATGTCTTCGTTATACATATGGTTTAAAAAAATACGATCCTATTTCATACAAGCTACAAGAGTGTAAATGGCTTAATATGGAAAATAGGCGAAAACTTCATGCTGTTACACTTTTCTTAAATATTATTTCAAATAAGAGTCCAAAATATTTGTACGATAAAATAACTTTTAGAACTGATTTAAGACAGAAAGGCATTATTATCTCCACCTCTTCATAAAACCTATTACACGGTCTTTTACTTGCAACGTCTATAATAGTTTACCCCTCATTTAAAACGGTTAAAACTTATAAATTTAAATATGTTTATAAAAAGTATTTGTTTGAAGCAACTTTAAATAAAAACAGATTATTTTTTTAATTGTGTTTGTTTTGTTACTATTTTGTGTGTTTAAATTACTTACATATATTTTCTTTTCTTTAGGGACTGGAATTTTAAAATCAGTTTAATACTGCCTTCCAGATTCCTTTTTATTGTCTTTTTATTCAAAATGAATTTCAATTATTTTAGTTTATTTTGTACTTGACAATAAATAAAACTGTTTTTTATTATTATTATTATTTGTTGATAGTTGCTTTTTATGGTAACTGTTTTCGCTTTTGACAGTTACAGTCCTATATGCAGTGTTATTCAAAATCTTAAAGTAAGTTGTAAAAACGATTTATTTTCTGTGAAATAAATAAAGAAATAAAGTCCACTACAGGGAAAAACCTGTTAAAAAAAGGTATGGGACCCAAAAAAATAAAGCAACAGAAAGCATGCAGTACCTATGTTAAATCTTAAGAGAAGAGCAGTAAACAAAATTAAAAAACCATATATATATATACATGCACGGATATCAATACGAAGCCCGGTGCATTACACTGGCTAGTCGAAGCCCGGTAATGCGGGACGGGGCGGTTAACTGTTCGTTGGTGCATAAACAACAAGAGACACACTCCGCTGTGTATCAGAAGCCCTGCGGTGTTGCTAATGTCTAAATTTATAATTATAGGCAAATTTGATTTAAAATACCTAGACTATACCTAAACTTAACCTATATTTTTAAACAATGACGTAGGTATACTTAAATAATTAATAATATTGTTGAATTATAATTATTATAATAAAAATTATTATAATAATAGGTAATTATTATTAAATTAATTATAAGTCATTATTTAAAAATATTGTCTAAATTTAAAATTATAGGCAAATTTGATTTAAAATACCTAGACGATACTTAAACTTAACAATATTCTTAAATAATGACGTAATAATTATCGTTAAATTATAATTATTTATATTATAATAATTTAAAAGTATTGTTGAATTTAGGTACCTATAGGTATAAACATTTCATTTATTTTGTTTATACATCATAATTTTGAAAAGGTTTAAATAGCTTATACAGAGTGCTCTACAAGCTCTATGGCAAACTTTGTCAGATGATAGCTGGGTTAATTATAAACATTTTTTCTTAAATGACATGGATGTGATTCGTTTTTGTTTAAAAGTTAAGCCTTTAAAAATATATTTCCATATGTTAATAAAAAATATACAAATATATCAATAATTATAATTATTATAAGAATTATTGTTGAGGTTAGGTAATTTTGTGTAAAACTTAAATGATAACTGATAACCTTTTATTGTGTGCAGTACAGTTTAACTGAGCTCCTACATTATTTATTAAAATCTAAGTGAAATGGTGATAACTTTTAAAAAATTAGTATGGTGTCATATGAAACAGTGAGTACCAAGCTATATTTGTGGATGTTTATGTAATAATACTGTTATATTAAATAGATATTTGCATAATAATCTAAATTCGAGAACACAAGTATAATACATAGTGTTTTTTTGTCACATATTAAAAAGCTGCACATTAGTTTCACTACTGGTCCCAAACATGGTGATATGCAAATGTTGTAGTGCTGATTTCGATCAAAAGTGCATCGTTAGTTGTTCGATATGTAAAAACAATTTTAATATGTCTTGTGTTGATTTATCCAACACTGATGTAAAAGTATTAAGATCCAAACCCGCCATAAAATGGTTGTGCAATGCTTGTACTGTCTTTGGAAATGATATCTTGTCGCTTAAAAACATTATACAAGAACTCCAAAATGAAGTTAAGGAACTGAAAACATCAATTTCTAATTCGCAATCAACAAAGAACTTTACATTTCAAGAAGTTATTGAAGAATGTAACGATATTCGCCGGCGTGAAAATAACATTATTCTTTATAATCTACCAGAACAGTACGAAAACCCAGATAACATCTTAGCATTTATTAAGCCTGAAGTAAATCTTGTTAACATTAAAAAATTTAGGTTGGGAAAAATAAACCAACAAAATAATAAGTCCAGACCCTTAAAAATAATTCTACAGTCAAAAAATGATGCAGAATTTTTAAAGCAAAATGGTAAAAAACTTCGCGAAAATACTGAGTTTAACGGAATATATATAGGACATGACCTAACAATTCGACAGAGTACAAAAAAAATATACTAAGCGAATTTGAGACTCGTAAAAGTACTGAGGATATCCAATTAGTTTACTACAGTGGTATCCCTAAAATAACTAAGTCAAAAAACAAGTAAGAATCCAACAGCAAAGAAATAAAATTTATTGTTATTATCAAAATGTTAGAGGGCTTAATACTAAAACTGATTTATTTTATAACAATATATGTACTTGTAATTTTGATTTAATAATGTTAACTGAAACCTGGTTAAAAGATGGTGTATTTAATAATGAATTGTTTAATCTTAACTATACTGTGATAAGAACCGATAGAAAAGGGACCAGAGGTGGAGGTGTTTTAATCGCAGCAAAAACTGAACTAAACTGCCAACAAATTCAATTAAATTTTCCGATTCAAGATGTAGATATTGTAGCAGCAAAAATAATATATAACGATGCACAAATAAATATTTATACACTTTATATACCACCCGCCACATCAACCTCGGATTATTTATTGATCTACGAATCTTTGGAAAGTATATTAGATCCAAATAGACACAATATCGTGTCGGGTGACTTTAACATCCCTGAGCTCAATGAATGCTATCAAAGTCAAAACTCAACAACATCTACAAACCAACTTCAGCAGTTTATGGATTTTTGTCAACTTAGTCAAAATAATTTTAATACAAACGTTAACAATAGAATTTTGGATCTTTTTATTACTTCACCAACAATTTTGTGCAATATCGAGCCCTCAATCGATCCTCTAGTGAATGAAGATTATCATCACCCCGCACTTAATATCGAACTAGCAATAGAAAATGATACCCAAACAAACTTTCCCGAGACAAACATACTAAAATATAATTTCAAAAAAGCAAATCTTCCTGTATTATATTCCGCGATTGAAAATTTAGATTGGTCAGAATTATATGCAACTACAGATATAAATAATGCCTGTAAAATATTTTATGAGGGTATATATGATGAATTTAATAAGCATGTTCCAAAAGACTGTAAAAAAAATGGTCGTTATTATCCTCCTTGGTTCACAAACAAAATCATAAAAAATATTCAACTAAAGGGTCACTATTTTCGCATGTTTAAAAAAACTAAACGCCTTTTCTACAAAGAAAAATTCATTGAAATGCGTAGAAATGTCAAATCTGATATTAAAATCAGTTATAAACAATTTGTAGCAAAAACAGAAAGTAACATTAAAACAGATCCAAAACAGCTTTGGAATTTCATCAACAGTAAAAGAAGTGCGAGCAGAATACCTGGAGAAATGTCCTTTAACGGTAGAAGATGTACCACAGAGAAACAAATAGTGAATGCCTTTTCAGAATACTTCAGTCAAGTATTTGTAAAACAAAATAATTCTTATTCTGATAGTGATGTGTGCATAAATGTTTCAAGAGTTTTTGACCTGTTTAATATAAGTGTATCCGATATACTGTGCGCTACAAAAAACATCAAAACCAACTTCACAACTGGACCTGATAATGTTCCTGCATTTTTTGTGAAAGAATGTATTCAATATTTGTGCCACCCTTTAATGTATATTTTTAACCTAATCTTACAAAATTGTGAATTTCCAGCAAAGTGTAAAACCTCTAGAATAACACCTATTTTTAAATCAGGAGAAAAAAGTATTGTAGAGAATTATCGCCCCATAGCAATTATTTGTAATTTTGCCAAAATTTTTGAGACTATTTTGACAAAATATATAAACTTTCATATTTCTCCTTTAATTAGTGATTCCCAACATGGTTTTGTCAAGGGTCGGTCCACTGTAACGAATCTTTGTAATTTTACTGAATTTATTTCTGATAACCTTGAGAAAAAACTTCAAGTCGACGTAGTATACACTGATTTTACAAAAGCATTTGACAAAATACCACACAATATATTTTTAAATAAACTACGCACATTTGGTTTTAGTAACAGAATGATAAAACTATTTAAATCTTACCTATTGGATAGATATCAATTTGTCGAGCACAAAAATTGTAAATCAGATGTGTACTGCGCGACTAGTGGTGTAACTCAAGGCAGCAACTTAGGGCCTCTAATGTTTTTAATGTTTGTCAATGATATTACAAATAATATTTGCTCAGACAACCTTCTTTACGCAGACGATTTCAAATTAGCCAAACCTGTTTGTAACATCAATGACTGCCAAAGCCTGCAGAAAGATTTGGACACATTGTCTGATTGGTGTAACAGAAATCATTTATATTTAAATATACAGAAATGTAATGTAATGACATTTACGAGAAAAGTTAACAACATTGATTTCAGTTATACAATAAACAGTGTTCCAATAAAAAAGGTACTTACTATTAAGGATTTAGGAGTTATTTTTGATTCCACCTTGTCGTTTGCTACTCACATTAATTCCACAATATCAGCGGCAAATAAATCCTTGGGTTTTATAATTAGAAACACTAAGGATTTTAAAAATATAGATTCATTAAAATGTCTCTTCAACGCTTATGTACGAAGCAAACTTGAATTTGCCTGCATTATATGGTCACCATATTACAATGTATATATTGATAGCATTGAAAGACTACAAAGAAAATTTTGCAGATATTTATGTTATCTAATTTATGGATATTATCCCTTATACAATTTTGACTATGTAAGTGCGTTAATTTGCTTTGACATGGAAAGTCTGGAAATAAGAAGAAGAAATGCTCAGCTGATTTACTTGTATAAACTAATTAATGGAGTCATATTTGATTCCAAACAGTTACAAAAAGTCAACTTTTTTGTACCAAGAGTTAATTCTAGATTTCGACAGACTTTTTATGTTCAAGCATCTAATACTAATCAGGGCATGCATGCCCCGCTAAGATCAATGTGTCGATTATATAATCAAATTGAAGATAATTGTGACATGTGCGTTTTATCATTAAATCAGTTTGTTAATAGAATTAGAGCAATAGCGTAACAAATTATAATTTTACTTTTATCTTTTTTTCATTATTTTATATTGTTTATTTAATGTTGTGTTATACTGCATATTGTAAAAAATATATATCCTTTATTTAGACTTTGTCTGTTGGATTAATAAACTATTATTATTATTATTATTATTATTATTAAAATGGGAATCAAAACAAGTGAAACTGACTGAATATTTTTTTCATGAATTATAAAGCTATCTAGTTTTTTTAAAATTATTAGATTTAAATACACCAAAAATTCTAAAAAATCTAAATAATGACGTATACTTTAATACACTGCCCGACAAAATTATCGCATAATAAATATAAAAAAATTAACTCTAAAACGCCTTTACCAATCTTTATGAAATTTTGGATAAAAATACTTCAACTTATATCTTAATTTACGTGTTAGAGGGTTTTTATTTAATAATGAAAAAATGTTCGAAATATAACTTTTAGGGAATTTTTTTAAATAAATAAAAAAATGCTGTTAAAGAGCGTATTTTTTTTAGTACACCCTGAAAATTTTGTACAAATCAAACGAACATTAACGAAGATACAGCTCTTCAGTCGGTAAAAATGACGCCTTTTTGATTATTTTGCTGAAAAGTGGTCATTTTTCACGACTTTGAAGCGTGTACTTTTCGCTTGATTTGTACAAAATTTTTAGGGTACCTATACTAAAAAAAATACGCTCTTTAAGAGCATATTTTTTATTTATTTAAAAAAATTCCCTAGAAGTGATTTTTCGAACTTATTTTCATTATTAAATAAAATGGCTTTAAACATATTTTCTCGAAAAACCCTTGAACACGTAAATTGAGATATAAGTTGAAGTATTTTTATCCAAAATTTCATAAAGATTAGTAAAGGCGTTTTAGAGTTAATTTTTTTTATTTATTATGCAATAATTTTGTAGGGCAGTGTATTTAAAAATAGTGTGATTTATAAATATTTTAATAAAAACTATTATAATATTGAATGAATTATAAGTAATTATTTAAAAATATTGTCTAAATTTATAATTATAGGCAAATTTAATTTAAAAGACCTAGACCATAGTTGAGGAGCATCCTTGGAAAACCGGCTATATCCATTTTAATAAATGTTGGGAAAATTTAGGAAAACTAAACCAAATTAAAAGTTGAAAAAAAAAGAAGTGGGGAAAATTGCTATTTAGTTTAGCATCCTATAAACAAGAAAAATGTATTACCAACCAAATATTGTTTTATAGCTACATTATAAAGTTAAAGCTGTCTTTTATCCAATAAAAATCGTAGATAAAATATTACTTTAACCAAAACGGTTGATAAAATAATATTGTAATGGTAAGTATAAATGGACAATCCTTATCTAAAAGGGACCAAGCGCCAAAAACTATTTTTGGACTTAACAAAATTTTTTATAAAATAACTCATTTTTAATAATGCTCAAAAAGTTTCTCATTACTTAGAACTTCTTTTAAATTATTGAGAGGACTTATAAAATTATGAAATTATAATTAAGTTTTTGAGCAGCATTAAAAATGAGTTAGGTATATACAAATAAGTTTGTTAAGCTCCGAACAAGTTTTTGGTTCCTTTTAGATAAGCACTATCCAAATAAAGAACCCAATTTCTTATTGTTGTTTGGTCGTTTGGTCGTTGTTTGCCATGTATAAATAAATTGACCAGTTGTGAATGTTAATTGACAAATTGCCATGAGAAGCTATCTGTCAAAAAGCAATTTTTGCAATTCAATGTTACATTAAAATGATATTTAATAAAAATAATTTTTAATTTATTTTATACCGCTATTGGAAATTTTTTAAATAAATTAAAAATTATTTTTATTAAAATTGGAAATGTTTGAAATAAATTGAAAATTATTTTTATTTAAATTATTTAAATGTAACATTGAATAATAATAATAATAATAATAATAATAATAATAATAATAATAATAATAATAATAATAATAATAATAATAATAATAATAATAATAATAATAATAATAATATATACAAATCCCCTTGTTTCCCCAATTAAAACTATGTAAAATATCTGGACAGCTTGTAAAACCGCCCCAAAGAAAAATGCACTCCAAATAATATTTCAAAAATAAATAATTCTTTAAAATTAAGTGTATTGCGAAAGTATTTAACAAAACATTGCCTTTTAATCCACGCCATGTAGTGAACAAAACATAATTTTGGGAATATAACATTTATTTTGAAAATCAGTAGATACAAATTTAAGAATCCCGCATTATTTTCCCCGCCTTCCTATTAAAAAGTCATCGAGCGTATAGTCCCCATTGTTGCCAGATGTACGGGCTTCGTATACTGCGTAATACTTATACAAAGCTGTATATAATCTCGTTTGACTCGTGTGCCCCCTACCGCCAAAGCATTGGAACTAAGGGTGTATATTTTGATAGGTTTGAATGGCATTAGGAAGCCCACCACTTTTTCGCCATTGAAACACTTAACTCTAAAACAAATTTATACACGCTAATTTTAGGAAGCCCGATTTCGGGCTTCGTAAAAACCGAGTGGGCTTCGTTTATACTGTAGAATGTATTTATAACACAGGCCCACAAAAACAAAAACAAAAAAGTGGAATGAACTTTACATGTGAGTATACTATGGATTTTGAGCCGCTGAATCCGAATCCGGTCTCAGAATTTCTCCTGATGTTGATTTTGATCTATACGCAATATTAAATAAAACGATAATGTTTTTACGTCGCTTAGTTCAAATCTTACTGTGGAATTTCCCTAGAGTACCTCAGAAGTCCACTAGCCTAAGGGAAAAAGTGTTAAGCTTAGCAAAACTTGCGATTTCTGGAACGTTCTATTTTTGCGCAAGAAAGCTTACAAATTTTTGTATTTTGAGTTCCTGAATCCATATCTGACCTGAAAAATGTTCCACAGTATTTCAGAATTTCCCTAGCCTAGGGAAAAACGTAGAAAATTGTTTTTTATGTAGGCCTTGGCTTATTTCGCAAATTATTTTAGATCAGGCAGATTGCCTTTCTGCTTAGATTAATGTATATATTGTATATATTTTGTATGTGTTATGACTAGCATCTATTGCTAAATAAAAAATATATTGTTATTTATAATATAACGATGCAAAACCGGAAACGTGTCCGATATTAGCCGGTCCGATTATGCCGTGCGGCACTGAATCAACTTTTATTTATAGTAACCTTAATGTTACTGTATAAAGATCATTTCGAAATAGTAATATAATTTGTAGAATGCCTAAAATAATTCATAAGTATATATGATTACTTACCACGAAAATCAACAAAAATTCACTACTATGAAACGAACTGTTACCTTTGTATCACGTAATGTTGTATATCGAGTATAATTTTGCAATTACCCACGAGATTGCAGCAGCGGGGTCCGGTTTTACCCCCCGTCTCATTATTTTTTTATTTAATATTATAATAAATAATCTCTGCTGTACCCCATTATACTTAAAATATCCCCCTATCGCGTGGCCTAGCCTTAGTGCGCCATTTTTTTTAACAACATTAATTTTTAATAAAAAAAGATTTAAAAAAGTTTTAGCTAAAATTAAATAAAATTTATAGCAATAAACAAGAAATCAATTAATCTTCGTTCATCTGTTAAATACGATGTTAACAAACGTATAATTCAACTCGAACCAATAAGCAATAATTTATTTCCTTTCATGTAGCAGCCGTAAATATTTATCATGTTTTCTTTTTATATTTGCTTAAAATTTTCGTTGAACCAATTTCCGTATTTCATTATCTGTTAAGGCAGGTAGATGGGGAACGGATTTATTTGCATGCAAATTGCCAGCTTCTCGCTGATTTTAAAATTTTGCTGGGATTTGATTTACCTATGGAAAGCATCTTTTATCCACAAAATTCAAATTTATTGTTGAAACATGGTTTGTAGGTGAAACAAAATATTTTGCTACCGTTTAATGTTAAATGATACTAATGATACTAATTTTTAAAGAAATTTAAGTCAACGATTAACCCAAGCTAACGATAGTACTTTTATATCTTCATAGTCATATGATGAAATTTATATTTACTAAAGTATGAATATCCTGCCAATAAATCGTAATGATAAATAATAAAACTGTCAAATATATCAGTTTAATTTATCGCAAAGTTCATACGTTATAAAGATTTTTCTTGAACTATTTTATCTAAACAAATCATAGCAGGTTTACTGCCTTCCACATGACCATTATCTCAGTTTATATAGTCAGTCAGTCGTAGTTTGTCCCAGGTGATCAGTCATCGAAACTATTGTCCAGATCAGCCATTTGACAGCTCGATTACGCCTAGTTAATACGAAACGTGACATCGCAAATTCGGATTTTCGGCTTACCTATTTTACCACCATTTACTTCACCTAATAGGATTTGTTCCATTTTACATCGTATTTTTTTTTCTATTATGTAATCCTTTAACAGGAAACTTTTGCATTTAAATTATTCTACTTTGTCTACATTCTATGGTTTAAAATGTATATACCTTTAAAATAAATTACAACTTAAATCCCTCAAATGGGAATATTAAACAAACACATGCACATCTTTTAGTATTTTTTTAGATTCACATACAATGGGCACAGGTATATAAACTTTTACAAAGAATATAAAAAGAACAAAAAAAACTCCATTGAGTTTATCGTTTTATACTAACTTTAAATACAACAATATGCACCACACAACTGTTAAATGATGCTATTTATGTTTAGGGAACACTTTTCTTTTGCTTTTCTTTTATCGAAATCACCACTGCGCATAAGTACAATCATTCGGTAACAATTGCGCATAAATACAACCGCCTGCTGTCTACTGCGGATAAATATAATCATACAGGAACGACTAGGCATAGATTTAATCATATGGTCACCACTGACCATAGATCCAACTATCTGGTATAAGTTCAATAATCAGGTAACCACACAGAAAAAACGCTAGCATAGCATGAATGGGTGAGCCATTACCGTTACTATTGTATGTATACTATGTATACATTTAACGCAATACATTCTTTGACATTTAGGCAAAATATTTCCCTATTTTGGTTTAATAGTAATTAATTGAGCAAATAACAATTTAGATTGCATCAATTTTAATGCATTCAATGACAGCGCTGTTCTTGGTACTATGTTAGATTTTTTTCTGTGCATCGCGCATAGATACAACCTCAACATCCTATAACTACTGCGCATACGTAGATACAACCATCTAGTATATAGTAGGATTTTTATTTTGTTCGTTACTTACATTAAAAATGGGTCAATTTTCGCAAAGTACACTCTTAGAAAAAACCTGGTATTTGCAATGACTATTTCCCTCGTCTTAATTTCCACCAATCACAAACGCGCAATTTTGAATTACAAATGGTTTCTAGGTGAAAAATCTGTGTGACAGCACCTGTCAGCAGTTTATTCGAGTTTACCCGCGGCAAAACTTGACAGCTGTTGTCACCAAAAATTGCAATTTATATTTTAATTGTTAACTGTTACTCATGAAATAGTCTTGTCAAATACCATTCGGGCATCTAATTTTTCCTGTGAAAAAAATCGAAAAAACACAATGCTAAGTAATATTTTTTAACAAAATGCATTCGTGCAGGTGGAAAAATCCTCCTCTTCGACTCGGATTTTTGTTGCCACCAGCACTCATGCTTTTTGTTAAAATATTACTTAGCAACGTGTTTTTTCGATTCTTTTCGGAAAAATTAAATGCCCTTATGATATTACTTACGAAAATTTAGTTCCCAGAACCAATTTTATTAGTGAAAATAGGCACAACAAAAAAATATGTTGTGGGAACTAATACAAATTTGTTTTTACAGTTTGTTGTCGGAACAGCCAATATTGGTAGCTCCAACCAACAAGTTTAAGTGCATCGAAATTATTTTTTTTTTCATACAAATAATTGATATTTAATGCAATCACATTAGTCTGTCATTTTAGCAGCGTCTAAGTTGTAACAACTGCACTTGCTATTTATCGCAACAAAAATTGTATCATGCAGGAACTTATTTTTTAATTGAAATTACATGAAAAAAAGGTACATTTAAAGAATTTAATAGTTGATATAATATAAATTTGTTTTGTACTGTAACTAAGTTATATTTAATATTAAATGCTTGCATTAGTAGCAACAACAAATTGGTATTATTCCACAGTACATACCTGCTTAGTAAATATAACACTTTTTGTGTAAATAATATAAAAAATAGAGAAAGGAAATTCATGCCCGTTCGTTTTATAAATATTTATTATATATATTATATTTATAAATTAAAAAATAACAATATAACTGAAAACACCAAATTTTGGTTTAAACATTATAACAAAAATTAATAATTACTCTAAGAAAACATTTATAAATATTTTAACAATAAAACAAAAACGATTCTTTGGTAAATAAACACAGATAGGTACATTAAGATGAAAGTTGACTATACTTCTTCAGTAAACCGTGATGTTTAACAACTTAACAATGATTCTTAGGTACAACGTAACATACTTGCATGATAACAGAGGTAAGCATTCGATAAATTTTGAGTGTGAGTCCCTATAGTATAGGCCCTATACCAAAAATGCGACTTGAGCTGTAACAAAACAAAACAAAACAAAAAAATTCTCGAAATTCCGACGTGATGGAGACTTTTGGTGGGCACCATTGGATTCAGGAGGCCATTTTCAGTCGGAATGGCATTTTCACATTTTTGGATTTTTTTTCGGACCCCAAAACTACAATAGTGTAATTAAAGGAGTGCAATAATAATACCTAACCTTTAAAAACTAGAACCAATTCAGGTACAGTAGAAACCACCAATATATGAACGTGACTCATCGGGTGCCGAACATATCTCAGACATGCTAGCAGTAATGTTTTACTTGTCTTGTACATTCGATGCAGCGGTAAATGTACTCACACCTAGGTTTTTAAGCATCCGGTCTAAAATGCGCCATCTGTGATGTAAAACTGCCTAGGTGTTGGACAAAGATGGACATATGACGCGTGTCCTAGCTTGTTACTTATATTCAGTAGAGTTCGTGTTTTAGGCATTTATTTTATTTTATTACATAGTAAGGCAACCAACTTTACCGTCAGCCATTTGTTTTTATGTCATATGATCTTTGTTTTTGCATATTGTGTTTCTGCTGTGTGTTTACGGATTAATAATCGTTTTAAACGTTGTAGTGGCAGTGGTTTATATTATGTAACACAGGTAGATGTCGTATAAAAATCCTTACCTAGAAATTCTAGGATAGAATACAAAAATATTTTTATTATATAAATTTTGTACTAGTATTAGTTTAATACATTCTGAAGAAGCTACTGTGTAGCGAAACAATTGTCAATATTTAATAAATTTCGTGAAACTAACGCAAGTTGTTTTTATATCCACACAATTTAAATATCTTTCACTTTGTACCTTACCTGCGTAAACATTTTTGTTTTTTGTCACCAATTCTGAAATATTTGCGTTTACAGTTAAAAGAATAGTATATTCTGTAACAAGTTTGACGGTTTCACGAGAGGGGAATATGCAATTCCAAACGGGTTTCAGACTATACTTTTTCTACGTTTCCAAAAAATACCATATACAAAGAATTTAATTGGAAGAAAGTGAGGTTGGATCGGTCTACAAATTTATTAGATATTAAAAACAGAGATGTCGCCACGAGTGTACGTCCTGTCATCAGATAATAGAATATTTCATTAAAGTTAAAAGAAAAGTTTATTTATTAATTAGTTTCTAAGAAAATTACATTTTATTTAATTATCGTAGATGTTAATTATGTTAGATGTTAATAATTTAACTTTAAAAGCAAATATGTCATAAGTATAGCAACCAGCATTACACTCAAGATTTTTTACAAACAGGACTGCAGTGCACTGCACTGGACCGTGACCTTCGATAGATTGCTTCGTACGAATGTGTCGGATGAGTCACGTTCATATATTCGTGGTTTCTACTATAAACCCCATGTTCCTAATAAATCTGCTACTTCAGTCCGCTCATCCATATTATTTGTTCGAGATATCTAAGTAACCAACACATAAGAATATATTCTTATATATATGAATAGTTAAAAAGTATGTCGCCACTGAATTTACAGGGGCAAATGACTAATTGTAATAAACTAGTT
This sequence comes from Brassicogethes aeneus, assembly GCA_921294245.1. Lineage (NCBI taxonomy): Eukaryota > Metazoa > Arthropoda > Insecta > Coleoptera > Nitidulidae > Brassicogethes > Brassicogethes aeneus. The sequence continues at coordinate 49,412,450 of OV121132.1, read as the reverse complement.
CCTTACCTAAAATTTACACTACACACGAGCTGATACACAAATACAAAAGAACAAACACCACCGAAGTCTGGACGCCGTGCAACACCGTTTGTTTACAGGTTAAAAGTAAAGCACGCGCCGGGCTGGACAAATCGCGCGCGAAATGCACAAAGTTTGCAGTTGCATTAACCTACAGAGACAACATCCCCCACTGACACTTTGTTTCACACCGCTGGTGTCTTAGCTGTGTGAAAAGTGACGCATAGTTTATACAACCGAACCGTTAGTTCCACGGACTAATTTCAGTCAGTTGAGAATGTTACTTAAATATTCGGTCCAACAAAAACATTTTACCGCTGAAATGATTTTTTTGAGATAATGTTGTCAATACTTCTAGCCAACACAAAGTTTCAGTTAAAATAACTTAATCGCCTTTTTGCAGTAAATAATACTCAACAACAAAACTAAATCTTTTCAGGTAATGATGCAAGCAGTTACACATATAAAGTCACTGATTACAAAAAACAAAAAATTGTATTTTCTGCAACAGTTTTACCCCAACGATAATAAGTTAGTTACAAATACCAGGTCTTTTCTAAGAGTGTATGAGACATCAGACAAAATCAAAAACACGCACTGAGGAACCAGCTGACGTTCGAAGGTGAGCAAACGCGCGCCTTTGAAACTAGTAAATGGGGTCGCATCAGGAAGAACGCGTTGACGCGAAGGCCCAGGAAACTCACGCAAACCTCAAACGCACGCGTAAACCCGCCATAAGGGAATCTTCCATTCGTCATCGTGGTCAAGAATTAAACATTGTTAACGGAGTTTTTGTGGTCTGAATTGGATGTAATTGATTTTAAGGACATATTTTTCCAACAAGTCAGTAGGACCTGCCACACAGCACGTGAAACAATGGAGTTACTGGCCATTTGCCTGATGTTGTATTTCACGTTTAATCGGAACTATTTTTCTTTATGTTGATATAAAAATGTTGGTTTAATTAAAAAAATAAATGTGTTTTTCTTTAAAATTAAATCCCGCGCTCTTGTTGGGACACCCTTTATATCATCAATCAATATCTTTAAGAGCTCTTCTCGCCTACAAGCACCAGCCAACACAAAAATAGTGACAACTATTATTAAAAGTTAAATTTTATCTGGTGCTTCTTTAATGAATCTTGAAATGTCATCTTTCTAAAAAAAATTGGACTTTTTTGGTCGGCATACCACATTTTCCTTTTTTATATATGATGTGATCCAAATTTTTATTAACTTTTAGGAGACTTTTTAACAGAAAGTACTCCACAAAGTATTTGGCTGATATGATTTTCTTACATCCGCAAAATAGGCCAGAAACACTTTTTGTCCCTTTGTTGTTGCACCACTTTTCAAAATGTTTAAATCGTTTCTCATATTTTTGATTGGATTTCGCTGGTAATACATTCTTATTTACAGTATTTGCTGCCTCCAGGATGTCATATGGTAGCTCTTCTTCCAAAATGTTTAATTCAATTTCGCGAAAAATCTATAATATAATATGACATTTTACTTTGTTTGACACTTATTGACATAGAAACTAAGTAACTAACTAAATTTGAATTTGTCTAAAATCAACATACCTACTTACGTACTATTGCGGCCGATAAAAAGTAATCGACTAATTTTCCCGTTGTAAATATGGTTGTCACCAGTGGCATTTCAAAAATAATTTTATAAAATTAAGTATACTTAATTTTATAAAATTATTTTTGAAATGCCACGTTATAACGTCATCTTAAATTAAGTAAATCTTAAATTAAGTAAAGTCATTATTTAATTATGCCTTACAATACTTTAAGTGAAGCAGAGAAAGGCTATTTTATCGCCAAAATTGGAGAAGGATGGTCTCAACAACAAATAGCATATGAAATAAACTGCAGCAAAAGCGCTATTCAAAAATTAAACATAAGTGGGTGGAAACTGGTGACCTGAGTAGGGTAATGGGTTCTGGGCGTCCAAGAAAGACAACTCCAGTAAACGAAAATGAGTTGTGAGGCAAAACCCATTTTCTAACTTCATTCAAGCCAAAGAGGAAACCAACTTCCCAGCATCTGTTAGGACGGCAAGAAACCGGTTGCGAGAACAAGGTTTATTTAACTGCTTGAGTGCTAAAATGCATCGTTTGACGGATGTTAATAAAGAGGCAAGAGTGGAGTTTGCAAATAATGTTTTAAATCAAAACGCTGAATATTGGGAGCGAGTAGTCTTTTCAGATGAAAAAATATTTCAATCCTGCTACAATGGGCAACTGCGAGTTTATCGTCCCAGAAACCATAAGTTTGATGAAGAATACCTCCACAAAACTGACAACAGCGAAAGATTGTCTGTCCCCGTGTGGGCCTGGATATCATCTTCAGGGGCTGGTATAATTCATATTGTAGAAGGCCGATTAATTGGGAACCGATACGTGGAAATTTTAAACGATGTAATGCTCCCGTCAGTGCAAGAAAGATTTGATAATGATTTTGTATTTCAACACGTAACACTTTATGATTTATCTTTCCTGATCAAAAAAATATATTTTTTTCATTTTAAGGATAACTCGCCAGTTCACAATGCTCATGTGGTTCATAATTGGCTAGAAGAAAATCTCATTACAACGCTTCCTTGGCCGTCAAGAAGCCCCGATTTAAACCCAATCGAAAATATTTGGGGATATATCGTAAAAAAAATATATAAATATGAATTTAGACCAAGAAATAGAGAAGACCTTATTAATGCAATTCAAAATGAGTGGAACAATTTGGAAGAAAATTACGATATGCAAAATTTAATTAGTTCCATGCCTAGGAGATTACAAAATGTTATAGAGAAGAATGGTGGTTCTACCAAGTATTAATTATTTTTTTTAATGGACTTTTTATAGCATTACAAATGTCTTAGATTATGTCTTCCCCGAGGGAAGGCTGAATGAAAAAATTTCCATGGCCGGTTTTTCTGAGCCCATCCAACCCCGGTTGGCTCATCTTTTATAATTGTTATAGTCGTAGTATACTATTTCTTTTTAAGTTTAAATTTATTTATTTTGGTCGCCCAATAAATAATTTGTTCTTTTTGTTTGTATTACGAATAAACATGCTTTATATAATTTAAGTTTTTTTTATTAAAAAATTAAATATGTCATACACCTATGATTTCTTGTCAAAATAATTTAATTGACATGACTGACGTAAAAAACCCTACTTACAATAGCCAATTTTTAAGAAAAACATGCAAATTGATAAAGAATCGATTACTTTTTATCGGCCGCAATAGTACGCAAATGCGTGCGGAAAAGTGCAACTTTGCGCACCCAAATGAGTGCGGATAAGTGTTACTTTGCGCACACTAGTAGAAAAAATCCTTATCAATAAGAAATTTCTCTTAGCCCTTAATTCTTGCGATTTTTAATTTAAAGAAATCAGTGGGTTACCCCTCGGCTGGGTTTACACCAAACTACAAAAGTGAATTGTTTCAAACTTTCCTAATTCTTAATTTAATAACCGTATCCACATCTTAACCAAATCTCCGGATTTCCATCGACGTTTCTAGTCCCCAATAAGTTTCTACCCTTAAATGGGTTAAATGTTTGCAAAACACAATAGGCTTTAAGTTGCAACAATTTAAAAGGGCTCAAACACGACCAGCGACGCTTACAACAATGGCTAAAAATTACTTTATTCAAAAGGAAGTGCGTTTCCATTTTTCCATTGTTCCGTGAATTCTTTTCTTGAGGAAATAAAAATCAACGATGAAGTTATACTGACGAAATTACAGGGTTAATAAAATTCCATTTATTATGGCTTGCAAAATAAAAATAAGTCACATTTAATTATAAAATGGTTTTTTAAAAACATTCTTTAATAAGTTATGTGTATTTAAATTTAAATAAAAAAACCCAATAAGGATTTATTTTAATGACAAAATTTAACATAATTTAATAAACCCATTTTTAATAAATTAAAAAATTAAGCAAGATTTAAAAAAAAATCGACTTCAATAACCCCACAAAAAGTAATAAATTAAGGTTTTTTGACCATTGGACAGGTTCATTTCTTTAAGTTTTTGTTCCTGAGTAAAATTAATATTTCTCTAAAACAGTTTTTTTAAAGATGTATACCAAAATCCACAATCGCGATAAAAAAAATATTTACTGCTATCATTGTTAAAATTGATTAAAATATATGTAGTTGTCGCAACGAATGAACCAAGCACAGACATTACAATTATTGTTGTTTTCTTTTACGTATATAATCCAAGGAACCGCTAGGAAACCGTATGTCGAGAAATCGGTTTTTGACATTAGACATTGATGACGCAATTTAAAACATTCGCCGCGACGACTATAGTATATTATAACTAATAATTTATAAGTCTCCACCAAAAATCGACAAAATATTTCAAATCTTAACCCTTTATAGGTTAATGGTCTCTATGTTAACCACATCCATTACAGCTTACTTAGAAATGAGAGAGGACCCAAACTTAAAACATATTGATTTGTAGTTATCTCAAATGACTCCGAACGCTGCGGCAAGTAAAAGTAAGTACCAATGAAAATAATTTTTTTTTTACATATTATTACATAGTATTTACTTAAAAACCTATACAGGGTGCGTTTTAAGTTGACGCGTTCCTTTTAACAGCGTGTAAAAATTAGATAGACAAATAAATATTTTATGTAACTTTTTTATCAAAACTCAAAAATAAGAGAGTTATAGCCCTTCAAAATTTAATTAAATTTTGAGCCGGTCCTGGCTATTGTTAACAAAAACCATAATCATAAAAATAAAAATAACAAAATAAACCAGGGTTGTGAACCGTAACAAAATTTCGGTCCATGGACCGGTTCGCCAGCGGTTCAGTTCCAAAAAAGGTCCATGTAACCGGACCGTTTGTGGACCGTTTGTGTTGGACCGGTCCAGCAAAAATAGGTTCGACTGAACCGGTCCGTTTTGGAACATTGACAGTGTGGACCGCCAAAAACGGTCCGGTCCACGGTCCATGGACCGGTCCGAACGAACGAAAACGTATCCTCCCAAACGTTTTAAAGGGTGAATGTGGCACGTCAATTTTGATTTGTAAAGGGAGACATTTTATTGTACGACCCCACCCGCATCCCTACGCGCTCTACCCCACCCGCCCCCAAAATCTTAAATTGCACGGGGGTTTAAGTGATATCGTTTTAAAGGTCTTTTAATTCTTAATAAGATACTGTAATTTTCTCATAAATCTGTTGGTCAATTTTTTAAACTAGGTAAATTAAGAGAAAAACAAAAAAATTGTTTAATCAACTTTTTTGTGGGTCTCATGGAGCAAATGTGGATTAGGATTGCTCCAAATCTTATAAATGGTGATTCACTAGCTAAAGGTGATTTATTCAATAGCTGTATACTTGCGGCTTTGCTCGGATATCGTTTTTTCAGCAACTGTAATTTTGACAGCTCATTTCGGCACCTGTCATTTTGACAGTTTTTATTTGGGCTCCTGTCATTTTGATAGCTGTTATTTGGGCCCCTGTCATTTTATCACCAGTTATTTTTACAACTTATTTTGACAGCTGTCATTTGGGCACTTGTCATTTTATCATCACTAATTTTTATAGCTGTTATTTCCGCACTTCCGCAATTTTGACAGCCTTTATTTAGACACCTGTCATTTTGACAGTTGCCATTGTGAACAACGGAAGATGGAGAGAATCACTTTTAGCGTATCTAATGCGCATGGAAACCACCACCTGGTACCCACTACGCATAAAAACTGGTACCTTCTGCGCATAGACACAATAATCTCGTACCCACTGCGCATAGATCAAATCATTTGGTACAAAGTGCGCACACATAAAACCACCTGTTACTGCACATGGATCCAACCATCTGGTACCTACTGCGCATAAAAATAAACCACTTGGTACCAACTACGCATGGAAACCACCACCTGGTACCTACTGAGCATAGACATAATAATCTCGTACCCACTGCGCATAGATCAAATCATTTGGTTCACAGTGCGCACACATAAATCCACCTGGTGCTTACTGCGCATGGACCCAACCTTCTGGTACCTACTGCGCATAAAAAACATCTGGTACACACAGCGCAATAATGCGAATACATAATGATTAATTAAAATTTAAATATGTATGTAATACTGTTTAATATGCACGGTCCCTGACAAAAAAACTGTCTTGGACGGCTATCAAAAAACCTGGCAACGTTGCTAAAAGCCATTTCGCCAAATTTTAAAATTTAAAGTGTCCTATTTAAGAAAGAACAATGTCACGGAGGACAACCCGACCTGGCGTGGACGCCATTTATATATACTTATACCAGCACCATGATATCATGTACCAGCACGTAGTGTGTACCTATTACGGAATTATTATATGTATATTATTATATGGGTTTAGAGCAGTTATCCCATTGCGCGCGTTTAAAGTTTCACTTCAAAAATCCGCGAGGGCCAACAAAAAAAAACTTTATTTGGTGGAATGACCCATATAATATATAAAAAAATCTGACATCTGTTAGTTCCAATCTCACTTTTTCCAATTTAAAACCCGATTGGTTCAAATCACAGTAATAATAATAATGTCAATAATATGATATAGGAGTGGAAATAATCTAATAATACAAATGTTTGGACCGGTTCAAAGTGTTTAAACCGGTCCAGTACCGCTCCAAAACACTTGAAAACGGTTCGGTCCAAAATTTGTACCGGTCCAAGTAATTTTAAAAACGGGACGGTCCATGGACCGGTCCAGAATTATAACTTGTTTATTTTGGGTACGGACCGGTCCGTAACAAACAAGCGGTTCTTGGACCGGTTCACAACCCTGAAATAAACAATGCAAAATGTCATCTATGACAACAAACATAACCATTTAAATCAAAATTACATTTAGCAATGAAAAATGTCATTATTTTTTGGGCCTCAATTATTGTTAAAAATGTATCATTTTGGTTTAAATGGTTATGTTTGTGGTCATAGATGACATTTTGCATTGTTTATTTTGTTATTTTTATTTTTATGGTTATGTTTTTTGTTAACAATAGCCAGGACCGGCTCAAAATTTAATTAAACTTTGAAGGGCTATAACTTGCCTATTTTTGAGTTTTGATAATAAAGTTACTTAAAATATTTTTTTCTGATTTCTACACGCTGTTAAAAGGAACGCGTCAACTTAAAACTCACCCTGTCTTGATATACAATGACAGATGAGTATCTTTAAATTTTTTGCAACTGCGAGTTAAAAAACGTATATTAAAATTTTTATAAATTATTATATAAATTAAAAAAACTGGATCTTAATAAATATAATAAAAATATTATTATATTTACAATATATCTTAATTATATTTTTATATTAAAATTTATCATACGATTTAGCTGTCGCTATATTTAACGTAAAATATAATAAATAGTATTATATTTCTAATATCATTTATTATATTTTTTCTCCGTGCATAGATACTAGAGAAAAGATAGTCGAATCGCTTGAAAAAGAGTTCCGTCTGGAGTCGGCAGGTGAGCTTATACGGTATACCATGATCTGTGGTATACGGTATACAGCACAGACCATGGTCTTTGGTATACGGTTATACATGTAATGGGTTTGGTCAGCTGTTGAAAAATATCAGAACTCCTGACAATGGGGTTGGGACATGCAAATTTTTATTGAATATTTAGAATCTTCGCATAGGTACGAATTTATTATTAAAAAAAATTGTCTACTTTTCCAAACAATTTTTGAGAAAGCTACATCGGTTTAAAAACCGCAGAATTCAAAACCTTTCCATGACCTTAAAGATGGATCGTGACGTCACGATGTTATAACAGATTTGTCAAGATTTACAAATGAATGTGTTTCTAAAATGGTTTCTTGGTTTTGTTTAATATTCTTTAAAGTATTTAGATTGTTTGAAAATAGAGGACAATACAAACCAGAGGTACGAATATTAAATTTTAATATTAATTGTATGAACTTTATTATTATATTTTAAGGAAAAATTGATATTAAAAATTGTTTTTTTTCATGGTTGTTTTTATCGACTAATCTTTATAATAAAAGTAGTTTTACACTGATTTTCGAAATCATGTCTCAACCCCATTGTTGTCAATTAAGGGCCTTAGAGTAAAAAGAGTGCAAGTACACATTAAATGATTCTTAGATATATGCATTTAAAGTTAAGTTAAATTAATAAAACAGTATACTGTATATAAAGCCCATGTCTGACATTGCAACTGCCGCCGATACGAGAGATTCTCGCCTCTTATCTCGTCTCGTCTCGACGAGACGAGAGGGCGATTTTCTCTCGAAAAAAGGCTCTAGACGAGACGAGAGAATGCCCTCTCTCGCTCGAGAATTTCTCGTTTCTCTCGATCTCTCTCGTTCTCTCGATTTTCCGGTAACAAGTAAACAATGCGTATGAGGAGCGCATGCGCATTATTCCAAATTTTTGCGGTTTACTCAAAAATTAAATCGATTTTAGGATTCCGGACCTCCAAATTTCAAATCTTGCCAATTCGGAGATCGTCAAAACGTTTTTCTGGCCAAACTAAATGGACCACAGACCTTGTCTATGAAATGGACCAATGAGAACATTATTCGCATTACATAATAAACAAAATTTGTTCCTGGTTAACGTTTTGTTATTTTATAACACAACTTAACGTTAACCAAGAAAGAAATACTATTAAAAAAACCATAAAAAATTCAGTAAACTTATCAAAAACATGTGGTTTTTGAGGGACTGATAACAAATTTGATATCCATTTCTTAAAAAAAATAAAATGGCTGATCTAATATAACCAAAATTTTGTCGTTCGGCTCTGATTAAGAATTTGATATCCATTAAAAAAACAAAATTGCGGATTTAAAATGACGGACATCTATGCGCAGTAGATACAAGATGGTTGGACCTATGTGGAGAAGTTACATCTAGTATACAGGCGCAGTAGTTTTCAGATGATGTAACTACTCCACATAGATCCAACCATTCGATTCAAATGTGCGACATTTTCGACGTAAAAAGTGTTACTTTATCAGTGTGCTCTTGGCACACATTTTTTTTTATTTCCAGTTTAAATTTCTATAGAAAAAAATATAAACGAATTCGTATTTCATTGCAAATAATATTTGTATTTATACATAGCTACTTTTACCACGAGAGAAACGAGACGAGACGATAGAAAAGCACTCTCGAGCGAGAAAAAGTATTCTCGACGAGACGAGAGACCCATTTTCTCTCACTGCACGAGACGAGACGAAAAAAGGACTTTTCTCGTCTCGTCTCGTCTTTTAAAGTTGTACTTTTCGATTCTGTGCTTTTTAACAAGATTTGAATTCTGATACAAAATCTCAGGATAATCCATGGATATGGGAGGAATTAACGCATTTTATCTATTACCTAACAAAAATACTGCACAGTTAACTTGCCAAATTTGCAGAATACTGCTACATATGAAAAACAAGGTGCGAAACCGAAACAAAAGAAGGTAACTGTAATACAGGTAGTAGATCGAAAATTGACTATATCTCAAAAACTGTTCTACTTTTTTTTAACTTTTGATGACATTTTCGGATTCAGGGGACAATTTTACATAATAATTGGCTGTTAAATTTTGGGATACCATGGTATCCCATGGTTAACCATGGTACAAGTGAAAAAACAGCCACTAATAACTATTAAATTAGTCATTCTTGACCAATTCATTTTTAAAGAGTAGTTCATAAGAAGAAACCAAAAATGATCTATAAAATCCTTTTAACAATAAATCAATGATTTACCTCCTGTAACAGTAACTGAAATTATATGTATTGTGAAAAAATAAAAAAATAAGATGAGCAGTACAGTAAATAAAATCCCAACATATATAATAAAAAATTGTATTTATGAAATTTGTAAACCATTATGTAACTTTTCTTATTGATAATTCACTAAAGTATGGCATTTTCCCTGACCAACTAAAAACGGCTTTAGTTAGCCCTATTTATAAGAAACGTTGATGAATAGTTATAGACCAATTAGTCTATTATCGTCCATCTCAAAAGTTTTTGAAGCAACAATTTGTAGCAGGCTAAGGAATTTTTTTTAAAGTAATAATTTATTTAATACAAATAAGCACGGTCTGTGGATACATCAGTGCACAACTTATTACAAAAAATTAAGTTGATTTTAAGAGTAATTGTTTATTTTTGGGACATTTTATAGATCTTTCTAAAGCATGTGATTGTTAAAAACATTATATACAATAAATAATAATGCATAAACATTGTATACAATAAATAATAATGCAATTAATTATACGTCTAGCACAAAGTTTTTAGGTGCTTTTATAGATAATTACCTAAATTAAAATACTCATTTAGTACATAGAAATATGTAAATAATAATACAACTAAAAATCATATATTTTTCTCTGCTGAGGTATGGTATTATTTTTTTCGGTAGAAGTAGTAGAGTTTTACATATATTTGTTATACAAAAGCGTTTAATTCGCATATTCGCATAGTTGACTGCTGACTTGTGTAGAGGATATTTTAAATGCAATGGTGTTTTAACTATAGTATACTACTGGTTTATATATTGATGAACTTCTTGTATTTGCACAAAAAAGTAAAGAAAACTTTGGACATCATAAACTAAGCACTATTACAACTCTAAAAATCTAGCTAGATACTTTAAAAACTTGCAGTGTTCGCAAAACTTTAAAGAGATAATGAATTCGGAAGAAAAGAGATGCTTGATACGGCCGATCTCGGCCGCACAGAGGACTTATAAAGGTTTAAATATCAACATTATTAAAGTTATTTAAGGGTAAAAAATAGTAAATTTTCGATTTATTTATACAATTCGAATTTAAGGCAAACAAGAATTTCTTATTAAGTTAAGAGGTAACATTCATGCAAATAAAAATAGGTCATAATCCTTTTAAAAATTTGTGTTTGGGTTGGGTACGTTTTTATTGATATAAGTATTAACAAATTATGGTAAATTGACAATTATTTTTAAAGAGTCTTTAATCCACTGTGCGGAGCGTTCTTTATCATAAGGCAAACTCAATGCAAATGACGATTTTAAGAGCAGGCATCTGCGCATCGATGGGCGTCTCTAGTTAGATTTGCCAAGCTGTACTAGATCTTCCAGCGATCGATTAAGTATTTTTGAGAAAATTTGTTATAACTATTCGGTGATTGTATATTTTAAGAGATTACCAACGCATATTCAAAATAAAGAAAGTTTTAAAAACTGGCGTTAAAACTTCCTGATGCATATTAAACCATATGACTTACAGGAATTTTTAAATCATTAAATTACAGAAATTTTTAAATCTTGACCAAATTTTATTCAACATTTTTAATATATTTTTCTGTATGCAAAATTTCTTGAAATAAACATTATTATTTATATTATATTTATAAACATTTATTATATAAACATAACACAATAGTGTCATGTAGACACTTCGAGGGGGTCTTTACAAGGTCACATTCTGTCAGCGAGGACCATTTTTAGGGTCACGAGATTTATGGACGGCCTATGCTGGAAGTACGTAAAAGAGTCGATTTAGGTATAGTCCGATAAAAAAAATATTCTTTGTTGTCTGTTAATCTGTTGGTCTGTTAGTCAGTTGGACTGTTGGACGAGTGGACATTTTTTCACCAAATCTGGTAAAAAGTTGTTTGGCGACCGTGGTTTCCTATTGACTATTTCACTAGACTATTTTTAAGTAATAAAATGTCATAGTAACGGCACGTTTTCTACTGATTTCTCAGCGACAAAATTATGGTTTGGTACTTCTATTGTTGTCAGTTTGACAAACAATAAAATTAAAGTCACCGTCACCAAGGTGTTTTATACTTCTATTGTTACCAGTTTGACAAACGTCATTGTGAAATAATGAATCCACGCGCAAATTCACGATTTGGGTGCCATTCAGATGAACAAATAAAAAAATTGGTTTCAGAAAATATCCCATTAAATAATCAGAGGTCCAGAAGCTCTATTTGGACCTAATTCTCAGAATTCCTACGGGTGAGAAATTTTACACTGGAAAAATGTACTACCGCGACGGAACTAGCAAAAATTCTGGAAGATTACGCCTTTAATATGAAAAAATGCAATGGCGAAGACTATAAAGAGTCGTCTGTAAATTCTATGTGGAATTCAACTGCAAAAATGGTACAAGAAAAATATTTTACGGAATACGGCATAAAAATCGATCCTTTCACGGATATATCTTTCAAATGTTCAAGATTGGCCAGAGATACCAAGCGAAGGCAGCTTCAAAGTTGTCCAGAAAAAAGAAAACTTAGTTCAAAAGCATTATCCACCGAAGAACTTTTAAAAATGATCCAAAACTACGACGAAGAAACCCCCGATGGAGCACAAAAATAGCTATTTACATACCATGGGAGGAAAATATTGCTTTTCCTCCCGCGAATAGTTTGATGCCCGACGCGAAGCGAAGGGCATTAAATATTCAAGGGAGGAAAAGCATTTTCCTCCTGAGGTATGTACCTATATAGTTTTTTCTATTACCTTTTAACGGTTTTAAGACATTTTAAGCGTTCCGGTTCCTTTTACTAACCCGGTATGGGGCTATAAAATTATGACAAAATATTAAGTAGGTTTTGCGTCGCCGACGTTATGTTGACAACGCTTTGTTGCTATGGTATTTTTGATAATACCAACATAACAGTTTTTATAAGCTGTCAGAATATTTATTATAAATTTAATAGTTGCAATTAATTTCCTTCCTTAAAAATCTAAAATAGTGAATATGAATATAGTTTGTTAAAAGAATGTTAAAAGAATGGTTGGACAAGCGCGGAGTAAATCTTTTTCCTACAAAATCAAATAAGGCTAGACAAGGTACAAAAACTCTTGCCAATGTAAAATTGTTAAAAAAAAAGAGGGAGGAAATTTTTTTTCCTCCCGGGGAGGAAAAGAGGCATTTTCCTCCCTCGCTTGGGGGTGGAAAAATAAGTTTTCTAGTAAGGTAGTAGAAAAAAGTTTTTTCACCTCTGCTCATATGAACTTGCTTGGAGAGGCAATGAGGCCGTAAACTTCAAGATTCACTTTTTCCAGAAGGAATTTAATAATATGGGAGAATTTACGGGCCGAATTGAATACAACAGCATTTTTCGAAAACAACTCAAGGCGGGTCGAAAAGTTTGACAAGCAGCAAATGGTTGGTAAGAAATTTATCAAACGAAGATTTATGCCCAGTTAGATTATTCTTGAAATTAATGGAAAAAAAGAGAACCAAATATTTTATCAGACAGACTTTTTCTTACCGTTCACCCCAACTTGAAGAATGGATCTTGGTTCAAAAACTGTCCACTTGGAATCAACATCGTATCTAAGTGGACAAAGATGTCAGCTGAAAAAATTGGAATAGACACAAAAAAACACAAAATAACAAACCATTCGCATCGATCTTCAGCTGTGTCAGCCTTGGTGTCAGCAAGGTGTTGCTGAACAGGAGTTAATTAAATTAACGGATCACTCAAATGCAAGCTTCCTAAAACCATACCTGCAGCTGGATTTTAGTCACCACCAGAAGTTGATCGAAAATCTCCGAACAACAAATGAAGCTGGACCTTCGAGTTCCCACATGCTACAGGTCAATAATACACAAAATCGTGCTTTGGTAGAAAATAATGGGCAAACTACCATAACATATAATAATTGTACATTTAATATTAACAAATAAATTAAGATTACATGTTTCGATAATATGGTGCATTAATTGTCTTGTTTTTTCTCGTGAAATAGTCTTGTCGAATATCACTCGAGAGAAAATTTTTACCGGCAAAATTTTCCTCTGGTTTCATTCAAGTTTGTTGCTTTTTGGCAATTTTGCAACAACAGTTTTAATAAAATAATTTTGGGGAATTTTCTAAAATATTAGAATAAATTTAATTATATTAGAATAAATTTAACAGAGAGGAATTATTTGTTTCTATTTTATCACTGAGGATAAAATCAGATTTTTTAAATTTATCAATTTTGAATGATTCTTTGTAAAATTTTGAATTTATTAACAATGAGTGGTTTTCTTGAATTAATTAATTCATTTAAATGGTCGGAATAAGTTGAATCTGTTTTTTGATTAATAAAAGATTTTCCATGTTCATTAATTCTTGCTTTAAAATTTCGGCCACTTCGACCTACAGTGTTGGCCATAATTTTTGCAACCACTGTAAAAAAAATCTAAATCTAAAACGCCTTTATTATTCCTTATGAAATTTTGGATAAAAATACTTCAACTTATATCTCAGTTTACGTGTTCGAGGGATTTTCGAGAAAATATTTTTAAACCCATTTCATTTAATAATGAAAAAACGTTTGAAAAATAACTTTTAGGGTATTTTTTTTAAGTAAATAAAAAATATGCTGTTAAAGACCGTATTTTTGTTAGTATACCCTGAAAATTTTGTACAAATCAAATAAACAGCAACGAAGATACAGCGATTCAAAGTCGTCAAAAATTACCACTTTTCAGCAAAATAATCAAAAAGGGGCCATTTTTACCGACTTTGAAGCGCTGTATCTTTATTACTGTTCGTTTAATTTGTACAAAATTTTTATCCAAAATTTCATAATAGTATATTATGTGAGCTTGCGAGCGAGTTCTTAAATTAATGAGTGTATAGAAAAGTTTTTAACGAGGTGCATACTATACTTTTTCTACGACAAATACTTACTATTATCTTAAAATGATTTAAATCAAATATTTTTTTAGAGCGCCATCTATGAAACAATAGGGGAATCTGTGCCACCGTCAAATGTCAAATTTTTGTTATTTTATAAACACAGATTATAAAGGTTATAATACGAAATGTATAAATGTGTTTTTTTTGTATTGAAGACTTGATTTATAGTCATTTTCAGTTTTTTGTGACATATTATAATTATTAATTAATTGTGCGCTAACCATTGTTAACTGCAATTTGTCTGATTAAATTTAATTAATCATAAAAATCTGATTCTGTCATAGGTGTAACTAGGTTTATGGTAAATTTTAAATGTGTGATTGCTAGGAATATTCTTTTTTTGAATGGTATGATCCAAATAGTTAATTTGATTATTTTGTTCTGTCATTGTGAATCGTTAATAAACTTTAGGAAGCTATTTAATTGCTGTTTTATATTTATAATATGACATAAAATAGAAACAATGTAGTTTACGCTACCTTTAATAACTTTAGATTCAAATAAATCATGACCACAGTTTTTTATACTCATTATAATATTGTATATATACATAACTATACTTTCATTTTGGTTACTGGTGATAAAAAAATAGTTTTATCTATAAAAACTTTAAAATTGTAATTTTTTTATATTATTTTTTAAAAAAGAATTAAGTTCTACACGAATATAAATAAAAAAAAATTTGAATGCATTTACAAATAATTGAAATGGTTTGTTTAACATATTTTGGACCCTTTATTCTTTACGTTACTTTAATTTTAGTTTAACTGCAATTTGCTTTGTCTAAAAACCTATTGAACTTCAATATCATTTTATTAACTTACTTTGTTGATAATTTTTTATATTGAAATGAAAGGTAGTGCATTATCTACTAGGCGAATAAAGTTTTTAAATTATAGCCGAGCTGCAGATCTGAGCGAGGCAGTCTTTCTCCGCCGTGTTGTATACACTATTTTTTCAAGCGTTTAATAGTCCTGAACTAACTTTGGCATTCTTTAGATGGCGACATATATGTCGCCATCTCAACCTCCATTACCTACGTATACCTGACATTATATGTTATGTCACATTGTGCAGTGACCTTGTATTTTACAGTTACGTACACTGATTTTCATCTAAATTCGATAAATATGACCACTTTTCCTAGGTAATTTTAAAGTGTTTTTATTATTGTACTGCGCTGTATAATAATTAGGGATGTGATTTTAGTTATTTTGCCTTTTTTCAACCGATGTAACTATTTGAAAACCAATAATGCCAAAATGTGTTTTCTTTTATATGAACCTAACTTGTTTTCACCTTTTTTACCTTTTTTGGAGGTTTTTGCTTTAAACTACCTTTTTATACTTTTTTTACATATTTTTTAATTTGTCAGTTTATTTTCACATATTTGTTATCTATTTTTACGTATTTTTATTTATTTTATTTTTTTGTGTTCTTTTTAAATTTTCCGCCAATATTTTATCTAGGGCGTGCAACTCAAAGCTATAGAATTTTTCTTATGGTCACAGACTGTAACAGTAACTTTGTAGTACCTTCTTTGTAGTGAGCTTATGTTCTGTCATATAACTTCGGTGTAGTGAGTGTCACTCAGTGAAACACAGTTTATTGCATAGAAATGTAGGTATGTTCTGTGTTTGGGTATGCGGCTAAACAAAAGTATTAACGAAACTTGAACTTTTAATGTTTTTTGAACCTAAAATGCTTTTTTTTTAGTATACTAAAAAAAGGTATACCTTTTTAGTAACCTATTTTTCAGTTTTTAGTACCTAAATATCCCATCTTTAATAATAATTTAATAAGTTCAAAGTCTTTCTATAAATAGTGTAACAAACTTCGAGAGTAGATAGAATACGTTAAATTATGGCAAAAAGTCCAACTCAACTAACAAGATTTTACTAAATCGCAGTGATACCTACTCTATTTGTAAACATGATGTGTGCTATTTTGCTTATCGGTCTTCCACAGGCAAACAAAAAATTTTAAATGACGTTCTTAAGGGTTCTCTTGCATTTAAGATATGATGTAGGTACCCTAAAAAACAATTTAAATCTTTTTAAAGGCGTTTTATTTAAATTTAAAAGCATTGCTAAAAGTAAATAAAAACCAAATATATTTTAAAATATGTTTTATATTTGTTTTATTGCGCATATAAAATAAATATTACTTAAGGAACTCTAAATAAACGGAATACCGAATATAGGTGTTGTTACTTTTATAGTCAATATATGTGAGGGTATTCGATTATATTCAAGATACACGTCATTTCATAGACGTAGCTTCAAAGAAATGTGATTCTTTGAGGTGTAGTAGACAGTCTATTGTTAATGGTACTGCATAATAGATTTTTATCATAGAAGTTTTTATGAAAAACGAAAAAAGCAATTTCTGCAAAAGCGGGGCAGAATTAATTTGAAATTTTCTTACTTGTTTACAAATTGGATGTCAGCAACAGACGTTATCAATATTTATCCAATGCCTTACTAAATTAAAAAATTATAACTTACACTAACTTTTAAATTAAGTTATAAAATATAAATAGATATTTGTAAGCTATATTTAAAGATACTTTCGTATTTTGAATTATTATTTAAATACGCCTAATTTAAAAGTTTTAAATATTTACAGTCTATCTAATCATTTTATATCGAATATTAGTTTTAGGTTCTTAGATTTAATAATAATAAATTTAAATTAATATTTAATAATAACATGAACTTATATTTTGTTTTAACCCTACTTAAACGTAATTAAGAAATTTTATATAAAGACTGAAATAGGCATAAAAAACTAACCCAGCCAAACCACACCAAACCTAAAAACTAAAAAAAGACTACAATAAACTAAATTATTTTTAGCCATAAGTGTACAAAGGTGTTCTTTTAGTTAAACTGCTAAAAAGTTAAACTTTAACCTTAACATTTATTTTAGTGGTTTAGAAGTAGGAATAAACCTGTGTTTTAAAGTACCTTCTATTAAATACCTAAAAATGCTTAACTACTCAATAACTTAAAAGAATTGAACCATTAACCCGCCAAAGTTTTGTTTTATTAACTTTAAGTGCTGTCAATCGAGAACTGCGATAATACCTGAAAAAGGTTTTCAAAATACCCACAGTTATCCTCGCAATAAAAGCAAAATACTCACAAAATCCTTGCAAAACGTTCACTAAGATTTATTATTTAAATAGTTAAAAGTTGGATTATTTTAAAAAATAGAGGTAAAAACGTTTAGAATTTTGAAACAATATAGTAAAGAAAAAAACACAAACACAAACCTTACCACGCATCTTCGAACAAGGATACGATTTTATATAAATAAACTACAGCAACGACACATTTCAGATAGAGAGAATTCAAATCCTTTAAAGGGGAGAGGAAACATGGAAAAAAATTAATCTGGTGCAGATATTTAACCGTAGCCAATAACCACACTATGGGAGAATTGCATAATCTGTGAAGTGATATAATGAAACCTAATGTCCCTATCTCACAATATGTTCAAATACCCTCACAAAATCAATGTCCAGCACAAGACAACAGTATTATGAAAATATACAAACAATTCTGCACACGGAGTTTATAAGTAGGTAATAACATAACGACTCCAAATGTTCTTATCTCACTATGGTGTACCTATATTACCTATGCTCAAATATTCATGTATGAACACCCTCCAAACAAAATACAAAACAAATAAATATGCAATAAAATAAAATAATGTAAAATACAATACAATAAATAAATGGTGGTAAATATGAGAGTGTCATAGCAAAAACATACAAGCATAGCCTAAAACTCCAACTAAAAGAAAGTGTCGTACCGAACAAAATAATATTTAAACCCAATACAGTACCGAAAAGGTCATTATCAAATATTCCAATTAAAGCGCTTAGATAAGCAGTTTATGAAGTCTATAACCAGAATCTATCAAATAATCTAAACGGCACCAATACCTTACCAAAATATTACCTAATGGTAATATCAAATTTAATAATAATAATAATAGCAATAATAATAATAATAATAATAACAATAAACCTTACCCAAATAATACCAATATTATTATAGTAATATAATTGTTAGAAAATTTAGCCTGAGTACAAATGCAAAGAGTTAAAATAAATAAATACTTTAATACCGAGATGATACACTGAGTTTCATAAACAATAAAATACATTTCAGTTAAATAAAAAAATATACAAAGTTATACAAAAGGAAACAACAAAATCAAGGCCAGTTTAACTCAAAATAAAGACAATACAAAATATTAAAATTTAAGTAAAATGTAATTCAGTGTATATGGTGAATGCGACAATATAGAGAGATTGGAACTCGGTGTATGCGCGATTCCAAGATATTAAACCAAAATAATAAAATAGTGATACAATAAAAATTATTATCAAAAATCAGTCGCTATTTACACATATAAAAATGATTAGGACCCAATAAACTAGCAATGATAAACGTCATAGACCAAAATGCGAATTAAATAATATTGTTCAAAATTATAAGCAAAAATGTATTAAGAAAACCCAAAACAAGGAGTTGTTTATCATTACTAGCAATATTACAATTTATAAAAGTGTACATACCTAATTATAGCAGAAAATCGGTAACAATCACAAAAACTATAGCTATATTATAATATATATCTCACAAACTTTTTAACAGGAGTATCTCGAAGGGCTCAGATACAAAGAAGTGAATTTTTAAAACTCAATAGGATTTTAAAACATAAAATAACTTAAAACTATAATATTATTTTATGTGGATTATTTAAATTTTCCTTGGTTAAAATAGCGCCAAATTTGAATTTAAAAAATTATGTACCACAGGACCCTTACAATTCATAAGACAAACTTTTACGTTAATTGAAACTACTAATTTATTCCACTAATTACGAGGTTCTTAATGAGGTTTTAATTTTTATTGAAATGATGACTTTTTGCGCCATGTTTAGGTTCAATTTCAATGCACCAATAGGATTTGTGCTACAGTTGACCTGACTCTCTTCTTATATGAACTCTATTACTTTTAGGAAGTATGTGTTAGTAATGTCGTAGTTAACAGTCTTAACAATTGGCCAAAAGTGTTGCCGACTTGCCAAAAAATAAATATATCACTTTTGAAAATAAATTAACAATGTACCCTAGACTGGTGTGGTCTAGAGTACCTACTATTAAAATAATTCAATGTTTCCAGTAGTATATATATTAGGGTGCTTCATTTCAAAGTCCCTGAAAATCTTGTTACCGGCCAGAAACAAAAATTTTGAGCTATTACAAAGCTCTTAATCTTTATTTTAAGCCGTTGCTATTCAATTTTTAAATATTTCCCTTTAAAAATCATTAAAAACCAATGTTTAATTATTTTCTCCTTCCGCTCGTACAGTAACAATATTTTTTTCGAATTTCGGTTCTAAATTCTTTACACAATATGAAATTATCTTCAAAAATGTCTATTTAAGCAAGTCTGTAAGTTGAATATGTTCTTCACAAATTGCCATTCCACTCGAAAATCTTCTAAAATAGCAGTAAATCGTATTTTGAGACTAAACTATTAATTGTAGATAAAAAACGTAAATGAAAATTTTGTAGGGAATTTTGAGCCCTACAAATTTTTATAAAATATTTTTCTGTATCACTTATAGTTTAGCTTGTACAGCCACTCAAAGTGTCAAAATCTTAAAAATTCAGTTTCTTACGACTGTAATAACTATACTATTAGAGTTACGTGAAAGAGTGGCTGTACAAGCTAAACTATAATTGATACATAAAAATATATAATCCTGAAATAATGGTTTCTGTAATTTTATATTGTCACTTTTTAAACTAATATTCATTTGTAAAGAGGCTTAAGTTATAAGTCATAAGCCTTTTCTAAAATAAAAATGATTTAAATCAAAGTCTTTTTTTAAATGACTTAAATAATTACTAAAATATACTATACTTAAATCATACACCTAACAAAAGACTTAACAAACCTATAAAACGAAAAAAAAAAACGGTAAAATAACGCTACGGTATTTTCAATCACGATTTCGACATGTGACATGTGACAAGTGACATATGTCAATAGTTCACTAGTCTAATGAATTGCACATTTTATGTAACAAATACATTAAAAGCTGTTAGTCATTATTTGGAGTTCACTAATTAAAATTCTCAAAAAATTTATTAAAAATCATTAATGTTTTTATAAAAAATGATTTTTCTAAGAAAGTGCCAAGCGAATTGACTTTATCCTGAAAAAAAACTGTCTTGTAAGTTATTTTTTATCATAATATGAAAGAAAATCGGATACGTCTGAACCTTTCAATTAAAAGTTATTCAGGGACACCGTGATTTCTACAGATCTTTTCTTAAACATGTTACCATTTGTCAATACACACTCGAGCCCTTTGGGCATGTGATATTACAACTGACTATGCATTTATAAATAAATTTATTTGTATGCAAATTCACCCAATATCCGGCACGCGTCTAAATACTTCAGTTCCGAGCTAGACAAAACCATTAATTCGCAGGTTTTTATTAAAAAAATTTATTAAATATATTTATATATATATATTTAATTTATTATTTTGTATTAAATCATCAAATTACCTTTCGCAGTCAACATTTTAAAAGGAATTAAGTCAATATTATAAATTTAGTCATTTTAAATGCAATTATAAAAATACCTTAATAATACAAATAATTTTTAAAATTACTTAAATCATAAGCCTCAAGCCATATAAAATAGAAAGGACAAATTAAATGACTTAAGTGGCTAAAATAGCTTAAATGAAAAAAAACTAAAGATTTCAGTTACCTGACAGCTTTGCCAACAAAATAAAAAATAAACCTGTATATTGGATTTTTTAGATTCCCCTTTACCATAATGTTAAATTTGAAGTGGCCTTGGTATTAATTTAACTTATACAGTATAAGTTATACTATATTATAATAATTGTTATTTTTAAACCCACTTAAATTATAACTAATAATATTATTATTAGTTATAATTTAAGTGGGTTTAAAAGTAACAAGGTAATAGCCCAGCTAGCAAGGTTACGTCATTAGGACGACATTTTAAGGTCACCTTTCGTCGGCGACGTCACATGACCAATAAAAGACGGGTTTATGACGTCACATTTCCGTCATTTAGACGTTTTTATGTTGCGTCTTTCTGACGTTTTTAATAGGTGATTTTATATCACGTAATAAATATATAATAATACGTATACTATAGTAGGTATAGATCGTACTACCTAATTTTTGAACACCCTGTAGATAAAATTCCAATTTTTTTGTAGATCAAAACTTATTTTTTTATCAGAAAAAATAAAAAAAAATCCCTATCATCGATGACACGCAAATCCGTCTTTGAACAAATAATTATCCTACAGGACAATAACGAAATACTATTTTAAACAAAATATTTTTTAATAGACCTATCCCATAAAACAGACTTTTGGATAGCGCGTGCCTGAAGAAGAAGGGTATCTCTTTCTCTTTTATATAATTAAAAAAAGACGACGTGCCTTTTCACGCACGCGCTATCCAAAAGTCCGTTTTATGGAATAGGTCTATTCTAAATTTAGTTTTACAATTTCATTGCTGTCAATACCTATACAGGTATTTATATTATTCCGAATAAAAAAACAGACAAAAATTCGTGGAACTTATGTTCTGTGTTGTGAAGTGTCGATACATGGCGCAAAGTAAAGAACGCCGTGCTCGATACCACCAATCACAGACTGTGATTCAGTCAGCTGACTACTGTGAGATCAGCTGACTTTAGTGGCAGGCTGCGATTGCTTGATCATTTGTATTACAAATTTTGTAACCGTCCATGTTTTGCAACAGTGCACTACCGCGATGGCGTTCATTCTGTTATTCGGTTAAATTAAGTTACTTAATAACTGTTGTGCAAATCTACAATTAAGTGCAGTAACTGCGGTTCAATAGGTAGGTTTTACATAATTATTAAATCATTCTTAATTTATTTACCTATACCTATACTAGGTGTTTAAAAGATGTACGCCGTAGTTGAGTTTGCACACGACGGTGACGGGGGAATTTCCGCTATTAATACAAAGTGGCTAACTCCTCGCAAAAAAGAAGTTTACTGGCCACCTTATAAACAACAGTGCAAATACGACAAGGCGCTTTATCACGCATGATATCTCGAGCTATACATAATGTTCGATTTATGGGATAGGTCTACTCTATTAAGTTTATTTATTTATTTATTTATATTTTATAATATACCTATGACATTTATAATATATTTCCTTGTTTTATTTATTACAATAAAAGACAAATCTTGTACGTCTTTAAGACGTCAGTACTTACGTCATATAGACGTCTTCAAATGACGTTATTTGTACGTCCTAATATGACGTCAACGGTCTGTGACATTTGCCCGTTTCAAAGACGTGATTTTGACGTGATGTTAAGGGTGAATATGACGTAACTTGTGACCAAAAAATGCCGTGATTATGACGTCACCATGTTTGCTGGGAGGTCCTCAAATAGGTGTTGGAATGCATTAGCGGATTCCTGTAAAAAATCTTATTATAACGAGTAGGGTGCATCAGATCTTCGTGGAATATTTATTACCCGACGACAAAGGCTTAGAAAGTTCGATCGAGATAAGACGGTCGTGCCTTGAATGACAAATGACGCTTACCGAAAGAGTCATACGAGTATGTCACTAGATCAAAAGCAAAAGCAGGTTATAAATCCTTCTCATGACAAAATTTAAAATAAATAGATGTTGTTGATTGTTACGAACAAAAGAAATTTAGTTATAAAAAACATAAATTAAATATTTATAAACCCACCGTGTAACTAATTAAACAAGTTAATACAATCAAGCCTTATCGTGGACCGGCTAACACTAACTTTGGACAAATATTATCAATTCCTTTCAGCAGTAAATGTGGAGGAGTAACGGGTGTTTATTTAAGGGCCAAACAAAATACTTTGTCTTTATCTTGTATAAAAACAATTGGGTACATTTGTTTTGTATTGTAAAGGAAAATTTATAGAAAATGTTTTAATAATACTTTTTAAGCAGCACTGCAGTATACCTTAGCCATTTAGGAAAAATGGCCATTTAGGATATTAAAAAAAAAAAATATGGTAAAAGTAAAGAAATAAAATAATTGTTTACAAAACCTTGTTCTTATTTTATGGACAAGTAAAATAAAATGCCTTTTAACAAAAATTACAATGGAGTATAAACGGAACTAAGAAGAAAAATCATACAAATATTATAACCAATATGCAAAATATTATGCTGTTTAAAGTATAGTCAACCTATAAAATCAAAATTTTGGGTGGGATAAAGTATATCATTACAGCACCGAAAGCGGTGTTATAATGAAGTCATTATGAACGCAAAATAGATAAAATTATATTTTGTTTTGTTATTAATCATTAATATGCAATAATAGATTTTTATTAATTTAAAAATAAACTAAAATTTATCACACTTATAGGTCAATTCTGGGTTCTCTCGTAAAATTTCTGTAAATTCGTAAATCTATAGCTTACGATGATCTGTAACTATAATGCTTATAGAATCGTAAAAATGGCAAGTCTGGGATGTTATCTGTAAATGTCTAATTTAAAGTAGTATAAACGAACTACTGCAACTTTACGCCTATTTACTTACGATCAAACATAACCTATATTTTTATATGTATTCTTTGGTTTATCCACAGTTTATCAGTTTATCATTTATGTACCAGCATATAATATAATACAAAAAGTAAGAAATTTAAACTGGTTGAGGAATAAAATGAGGTAAGGATGCAATGGATGGAGATTATGCATTGGGTCAAACATGGCAGGAACTTAATAAATTTGAACAATGAGCAGAAAATAAAAAAAAACATTTTGAGCGTATTAAAAACTATTTAGAAAATTATAGGTATAAAGCTGAAAGAAGAACAACTA
Organism: Brassicogethes aeneus; assembly: GCA_921294245.1. Classification (NCBI taxonomy): domain Eukaryota; kingdom Metazoa; phylum Arthropoda; class Insecta; order Coleoptera; family Nitidulidae; genus Brassicogethes; species Brassicogethes aeneus. The sequence continues at coordinate 49,387,774 of OV121132.1, read as the reverse complement.
GGATTTAAAATAAAAAAAATTAAATTTTTAAATCCAAATTTTGATTTTTGACCTATTAGTTTTTGACTAATTAGAATATTTATTTATTTTGTTGTTTAGTTCTTTTTTGACTAAGTAGGCTGTGGTTTATTATTTTTAAGAATATTATTTTATTTTATTTACATACCTATGTAGGTATAATTAAAATATAAAGTTTTTTTTATTAATACAATTGTTTTATTTAGTCAAAATTAAAATTATTTCTAATGTAGTTGGCCCAGGCTGCTTGTCCCAATTGGTAAATATTACCATTATTATATTCACATTAACATTATTAAAAATATACATATGTTTTTAATCTTTAAAATAGCTTGACATAACCTAACAAAAACAAACTGTACTAGCAACGATTGGGAAACACCCGATCGTAAATATTTACGATTCTATAAGATTTTCTGTAAGCTACAGGAAGCGCGGAATTGCAAATTGTCTATAAGCTTATAGAAAGTTACAGATTTGCTTATAGATTCTTACAGATGTGCGCAGAATTGTCATTATTTTTAACTTTGATTTATTATATTTTATTAATAATGTTTATTTTATTTATAACTAATAAATTTAATAAGTTTAATTTGAAAATAAAATGTTTTTTAATTATATTTGTCCAAATTAAATATAAATAATAAGTTTATGACATAAATATAACAAAAATATATAATTCATATTATTGTTTTAATTAAAATTACAATTAAATTTATATTCTATGCATAGGTATTTAATATTTTGTCCTTGCATTTCCATAATGACATGAATAACCTCTATCAAATGTTTTTTTTAATATAGCCCCAAATTGAACACTGTAATCCCGGCGCATTCGCTATTTAACGATTGAACGGATTTTATTAAACTTTTCTCTTAGGTTTTGAAACAAGACGGTAATGGGACCAGAGCGGTACAAACAAACATTCCTTTATACATAATAAAAAAATAAAGGGTTAACCCTTAGAACCAAAGTAAAGCCGCGTAAGCAAATTACGTATATATAAAATTTCAGTTATACCCAAATAACATACAAAAGGAGGTAATTCTAGAATTAATTTTAAGTAAAAAAGTTTATATTAACATACGTCCTAAAATTATTGTGTTTTTATAAGTGTTTTAATATAATAGGTAATTATTATTATATAATTATAATTAAGTTAAACTAAATGTTTATATAACTTATGCTATAAAACAGTATAAAAATTGTATTATGTTATACGGGGTCTTCCAGAAATCGCGTAACACCTTGAAGGTGGATTACCAAGCATAGGGCGGGGTTTGCAGCCAGTATTCATATATACATTTTCATTTTCTAAATTCCCTAATTATTGATGGTTCCCAATAACGGTTGCCTAGTGATCGAACCCAAAATTTTTCTATCTGGTTGTTAAACCTTATTAACTCAGTTTGATTTCATTGAGCCTGCCTTTGGTTTAAGCAATGCCTATGAGTTTTATCAATTTAAGTCTTATATTTTAAGTCGCAGCGCTTTCATATTTACAAAACAATACAATATAATCTTATTTCTATAATCTATAATCTCTATATCTAGGTTTAGTTTTAAACTGAATCAATTCGTTATTCTTTTATTTATATTAATATTATTTTTTTTATCGCTATTTATTTCGATTTAAAATTATTTGCTTAAAAGTTTGTTTGCCACATGATAGTCCTTAGAACAAAAATGTTTGGCGGAATTGGGGAACCGGATACATGCTGCTGTAAAGTACTTTATGCACGATGACATTATAATATGACAATTATAACAAAAATTCTTTGACGTAAACGTCTTTTTATAGCCCGCGGGCGTTATTATGGCCCAGCGGGCTATAATGAAACGTCAAAAATTAAAAACAACAATGTTACACCATTTGATATATTCGAAGTAAGTTTTTTCGTATAAAGATTTTGATTTTACCGGCAGCAGGCCGCAATTTTTCGCCTTTTCAGCTGCTTCCTCAATTTCATTTATCTTTAAACTTTAAAACTGACTGATGTCAGTTGACATTATAATATGACAATTATAACAAAAATTCTTTGACGTAAACGTCTTCAAAAACAATAATATATTAAAAATAATAATATATTAATCGTGCATAAAGTTTTGTATGCATTGCTGGCATAACTGGTTTTTATGGTCCTACGACGCTTTTCTAGCCCTCGCGCTAACGCGCTCGGGCTCGTAATAGCGCCTCGGACCATAAAAACCTTATTATGCCCTTAATACATAAATAACTATTATGGCCTCTATTTTAATTCTCTTTATATACAACCCAATAAATCCTCCCTTTTGAGATTATATCTGAAGTACTCTTTTTAAAATTATAACTTATTTCGCACATGATGAGGATTTCTAAACCTCTCTAAGAAACTTCTAGCTGCGGCTTTTTCTACATATTATTCCAACCATGTTTTCCAACTTTAATATTAGATTAGATACAAGAGCGGATAATTAGCTTTTTTAAAATTATAAGAGATTTGTTGGGTATTGTGTTTAAAATTTAAATTGGTACCTGAAAAACTTACATTTAGGTGTAAAGGAGTTTAATAAGGATTTACATACTTATGGGTACTCGTTACGTTAGGGTTTACATTTAATAATTGACAGGATAAAATTTTGAATAAATGGATTGATTTTTAATATTATTATTAAAATACTGGAGGGGACCCAGTAGTTTAATAAAAGTATATTATGTATCAAGTTTGATAAACTCCATTTTAGTCACGAATTTTAATTAGACACGAGCAAGCTTTCGAGCGAGTGTTTAATAAAATGATTGTCTAGAAAAGTTTATAAACAAGCATAACATAAAGTATGTTGGAAATTACCTAGAAGGTAATACAATAAATTACAATAAAACAGGTTCATTGTCAACCTGTAACCATGAAAAATATTATTAGTTATAAAAATAATTTATTATTTATATAAGTAAATATAAGTATAGAGCGACATCTATACAAAAATAGAGTAACCTATGAATCTGTTTACCGGCTTTTAAAATGGCCGTGTTAGTTGGAATGGACTAACAACCGTAAAGAAACCCTTTAATAATTTTGTATTTAGATAATAAAGTAAATTTCACTTTTACTTTTATTTCATAAGAAGAGCAGTTTATTTTAACGATTTTATGACATTTAATAACTGTTAACTAACTTAAAGCTAACTTCAGCCCGTTACTAAAGCGCCATAAAGCTTGTAAATGTGTATTTCAATAATAACTTAGTGTCATGAAAACATGTGCGATAATGGGCGTTTTAAAGGTGAGAGTAGACAAAGGCTTGGTAGGTATAAGCAATCAATTTCAAATTAGGCACATTAAAGTCCCCAACAATAACAGAAGTTTTATTATGTAAATATTAAAAACTGGACAAAATGTAAAAAAAATCTGTTAATGTTATTTTTGAAGGAATTATAAAATGATAACATTACATGGGACATTTAAACAGACATTAATCTTACAACTTATATTTACACAATTTACAGCTTCTTCAAATCAAAATCAAGACTTTTTTTGAAAAATTTATTTTATTTGCCACTAAAACACCACCTCTTGTACAATTAAGCAATTTGAGTTTTCTATCACAGCGTCATACAAAATATGATTTGGAAAAAACTCAAAACAATCACAGAAGGCGCTAAAAAAAGTTGTAATATTTGGTGTGTAATCCTTCAACATTTTGGAAGTATGCATTAATTTTAGTTATAGATGCGGATTTTGGTGAAATATTGGGCTTTAAATGTTTACACTTTCGTGGATTGAAACAATGGTCGAAACATTATCTTTCTTATTTCATATTTCATATTAAAGAATTTGTACATTTCCTATACGTTTTCAATTAAGTCTTAAACTGTAGAGAAAATGAATCTCTTTATCTACGCTTGCTGTCCAATGAGACGACGAGATGTTAATTTTCTTGGTAGTTATTATCATTACTAGTATACTATAATGATTATATGGTGGTTCATTATTTTCATAAAAATTAATTAATATTAATATTTCGTCGCCATTATTACATGAGGGCGTATCTCATATTTAAGAATTTTACAGAGCATTTTAAAAATTAAAAGTTTTTAGCTTATTTAAATTATTTTTTGGACAAAAATGTGCTACCCAGGTATTACATTAAATGTGCTTTTACAAAAAATAATTTAAATTAGCTAAAAACATTTAATCTTTGAAATGTTAAAAATGAGATACGATTTGTCATCGAATTTGTGGTTATGGTAATTACAAAAAAATTCTACTTAATTCTTTAATAAAATTAAAAAAGTATATTGTTCAACTCTTGAGAAATTGCCATTTCCATTCTTTCATCCTTATGAAAATGGCCAACTTCCTTAGTCGTTGGACAATATACTATTATATACTTAATTTTTGCATTTTCACCACTTACAAATTTTTCAATCAATCTATTTTTAATAATTTTATGGTAATTATTTTGTCTTAGAGTTTTGTCTTTGGATATGGACAAATGTTTAAAATCATTGCTACTTTTTAGTTTATATGCATTTTTTAAGATTGAATAGACATCCTGTTTATTAATGAGAAATCTTAAGCGATTGTCATTCGAATTACATACTTATTAATACTAGAGAATAGTTTTGAAACAAAATATTTATCTTGTGATAATCCTATAGTATTTTTACTGTTTTGCAGCGAAATATTGAGCAATATATAATATTAAATAAAATATTATTCCCTTGCTCAAATTTTAGAAATTATATCCTTAATTATAATATTAGATACAACTAGTGGCTAAAACTTATCTTTAAATTTATAATTTCATGAAGTTGAATTATTAATTACAGCTTTAAGCGAGTTGGTCATTTCCAAAGCTTTTACAGATAATGCATGACCACGTAATACCTTTGGTCATTTCTATAGGACGTATTTTGGCGTTACTTATTTTTATTCATACACCATTAAACAGTTTTTTACAAATACAACACACCATTAAACAGTTTTTTAAAAATACAACACACCAACGACCTATATTCTTCTGTCGCCTTAGAACAAGCGCGGATCCAGGGGTGTCATGCGGGTCAGGAGCCCTGAACTAATTTTTTTTTCCTTTTTTTTAGTCAAACAACAGTTTTGTTAAACTTAACCCACGGTACGTGGGTCACAAACGAAATTTTTGGATTCGCCCCTGCCTTGATAAGTTATCACTTCTTACGCGCAAAGGGTAAATAAAATCTTTTTAGAAACAGCGTTAAAACACTAAAACGACCTAATTTTTGTTTAAGACTTACGGTTTAATCAATATATCATGGAAACACTTAAGATTTATAATAATTATATAGTTAAATTCTACGATGCTTTGTTTGATCTATGTCTATTCTGTAGTTTATTAATATGATATATCATGAAGCAAGCACAAACAATATTTGCTTTATAAAGCAAAAATAAAAAGAAAAATCAAAAGGCATCAAAATAAAAAAATATTTACCTTGTAGTACTGGTACTACGCTGCAATTTGTACTATCCCAATATTTGCATAAAATAATTTTGAATGGTCAAAAATTAACAAATAAAGCGCTTTACTGTTAACAGATGACAGGTGAAAAAAACTGTTATCAAAATATGTTTATAATATTATAAAAATTAGTAATAACCAATAAGTAGAAGAATTTATTGAATTAACAAAAAACACTAGGATTTCCATGTATTCGCTTTGGTTAAGCTCCGTGCCTGAAAACAATTTATACCGGTGGATCAATATAATCTGTATAATTTTTTTGCCAAGTTTGGTAAGCCCTTAATGTTGATGTATGTTCGATAAATATTCATTGCTGGAACTTGCTGAAAAATTGCAGACGTTCGAAAGTATCATGCCATGTTATTAGGGTTTCAACTCCCTACCACGTTCACATCACATGACCATTTGACGAATAACGCCTCCAAATTGGAGGCTCCAATACTTTCCTTTTTTAATAAAATGTTGCAAGATGCATCATAAAGAAAACCTAATATATTATACAAATTTTTTCTTTAAACATAAGATATTATTATTATGATTATTGTTATTAATCTAGCCTTTCCTAAAAATATTAAATTGTTCTATTACTTCTATCACTAATATATGTAGTACCGACACAAATTTTCTTTAAAAATGTCGAAATCTTGATTTAATCTAAATCTATTATTATTTTTTTGTGGAAAATTAACTTTTATTTTTATTATAAAATAAGTAAAAAGTTATTAAAGAATATTTACAAAACATTAAAATCGCAAATTAAAAAATAGTCCGTTATTTATTTGTATACAATAATTATAATAATAATAATAATATAATAATAATAATATAATAATTATAATTGTCATAGTATAAAAATTTCATAGTCATATCATACGCATACGAGTTTGCAAAAATAAGTAAATAACAACATTATCTTAAATTGCTTTTACTTCGTTCGCGTGGAATAAAACTTTTTATTAGCAATATTTAAGGGTCAGTCAAAGGTCAAAGGTTAGAAGTAAAAAAGTAGTCTATGTCCGGGTGTCAAATCGGTTTAGCAGTTTAGGCGTAAAAAAAACAAAGTCGGACATTTATAATATGTTATATGTTATATTATTATTAAAACTAACAATCATTAATGTATAAAAAGCATTAGCACATTAACTAAGATTTAACATATTTAATAAGCTTTAATATATTTATATATATATATATATATATATATATATATATATATATATATACGCTCTTACAATTCAGTAAGTAAGACCCTCCTCATTGCAATTTTCCACTTATATTAGTCCAATGAAAAACATTTTGTATCCCCCTAATAAATAAATATAAAGCTATTTTAATAGGAACTTATATGCTCTACAACAAATGTTGGTCTAGTGGTTAGGATACCCCATAAATAATTATTTGGTATAAATGTTGTAATGTAATTATATATAATATATTATGACCAATAAGTGTTTTAAATGTCTCTCATCCAAGACGCTCTGATCTTATTTTAAATAATAAGAACACAAATTTATGAAGATATTTCAAAAATCAACGTTGAAATTTAGTTATTTAGTTGGCAATTATATTAAAAAAAAACTAAAAAAAACTTTTTTATAGATCAGTTCATTTCCGAAAAAAATATGTAGGTACTACTTATTTCAAAATCCTAAATATTCTGCAAGTTATAAAATTTTAAAAAAACTTTTCAAATTTTCACCAAAGAGCTGTTTTCGAAAAAACATATATGTTATATGTTATAAGATACTTTTTTTGTAGATCACTCACTGTTAATATGATACAAACTGTTTTCGATGGGACCCATGTGAAAATGGAAAATTGCAATGAGGAGGATTTTATTCCTAATAGTAAGGCCTCATACAAACATCTTCTTTTGAGGTGCCCAGCAACCAATTTTTGATATCATAAATTAAAAAAAAAAGAATAGGAACAGGTTGTTTAAAAGTTAGGAAAACCAAAGAAAAATCGACTTCATAATTTCCGTCGTAATTTTTGTATTCATGAAGTCTGCAGACTTAATTTTTAATTACAAACAACTTTTTTTATACAACTTTCAAAAATAATGAAGGTACTTTTCTCCTGGATCGATTTCATGTGTTTGAACACCCTGTAGATAAAATATTATTTTTTTTATTAAATACGACTTTCCTTCGAAAAATCTAAAATAAAAATGTTTTCGCTCTCGTGTAACGTCAATCTGGGGACATACATCTAATTCAGTAAAATTTCCCCAGCAGATTATACCGTATCTTAAACTTTAGGGGCAACACTATTTAATTCTTTAATTGGAAAACAGATAAAGATTATTTTAATGGACTCATTTTTAATTTTAATTAGTTGGCTTAGAATATAATTACTAGGTATATAAAAAATGTAAAAAAACATATATTATCTATATTAATGGTAAGTTTATTTAAGTTAAAATAATTGGAAAGTAAAGCAATATTTGTATTCTTGTTAAGTTTTTAACCACAAATGCTATGTGTGGCAGATTTATTGATTTATTGATCTAGGTCGTTTATGTATATTAAAATAGCAATGGCCCCAAGACACTTCATTGTGGAACTCTAACCTCTAAAATTCTTTATCAGATCGAGCATTTTTAAAAGACACTAATTTATCAAGTTGGACTCACGTCTTAAGACTAATTTTTTAGATATCGATTAATACAAGCAATTCAATGCTTTCGAAAACTCTACAATATATATTGTGAAAAGTGAAAAAAATAGCCGATTATAAACGAGCATTCATTTGGCACGAGCAGGGCAAGAATGTGAATATTTTTCACGAGTTGGACATATTATTTAGTCCCACAATCAAATAATTTTCAACATTTCATTAGGGCTATATTTTTAGATCACTGTTTTACAAAACCATTTTGATTATCCTAAAAGACTTAATATTTTTCCAAAAAAGTTAAAATTTTTAAAAATTGTATAATAAGTTTAACAAAGTGGCTAAAGACACGTCCACCGTGGTTAAACTATAATCCACATCCAACGTTTTGATTGGTCAAATTGTTTATGACCTTTCTCATAACTATTTCCCTCGTCTTAATTTCCACCAATCACAAACGCGAAATTTTGAATTACAAATGGTTTCTAGGTGAAAAAACTGTATGACAGCACCTGTCAGCAGTTTACCCGCGGCAAAACTTGACAGCTGTTGTCACCATAAATTGCAATTTATATTTTAATTGTTAACTGTTACTCATGAAATAGTCTTGTCAAATACCATTCGGGCATCTAATTTTTCCTGTGAAAAAAATCGAAAAAACACAATGTTAAGTAATATTTTTTAACAAAATGCATTCGTCTTCGACTCGGATTTTTGTTGCCCCCAGCACTCATGCTTCTTGTTAAAATATTACTTAACAACGTGTTTTTTCGATTTTTTGCGGAAAAATTAGATGCCCTTATATTACTTACGATAAATCCACGTCAAGCAAAGTGTGCTTTATTTATAATATAAATGTGAAGTTAAATGAATATTCCTTTGTAATAACAATTGTGTGTGCGTGTTTGTTAGGTTGGGTTGGTTGGTTGGTTAAATATTTATATTGGTTACATATTATTTTTAATATAGCAAAATTTATCTTCCTCATCATACATAAACATAATTTAATATATAATTAAATGAATATTCCTTTGTTGAAAAGTGTGTGTACGACACTGTGAGTGATATTTAGGTTGGGTTAGTAGGTTTTTTATTAAAATTTTTATATTTGTTATATATTTTGTTTATTAAACAGTGTAAAGTTAACTTAAACATAATACTACTTCTTAAAACGCTTTCACGGCCGAGTCCCTAGACAAAACCAGTCTAGGCCCAAGCATGATACATTCCTTGTATCATGGTCCGAGTCTACGCTGGACGTGGACGTTTCATTGGACAAGTCCATTTAATCACAAGACCAATTTGGCCAATCGGAACGTTGAACGTAGATTATAGTTAGTCCACAGTAAACGTGTTTCTAGCCACTACGTAAATTTAACTCCGATTTAATTTAGGATTTTTTCAGAATTATTAGATATAGATTTGTTTTTTTGGTCATTACTTTAAAGCACTTTTTATGTATTTTTGTTTCACATAAACCACACCTTTGAATTTGAACTGCAAATAAATTAGTACCTACTTCTTAAAACTTTTAACACTTTTTTAGGACTCGTTGTCGGACTCATTTGTATCACCTTATATTTTAATAATGACATTTTCCTTTACTTATCTTTATATAAAATTTGGCAAAGAGCTAAAAAAAATTACAGAATATTACGTTGGCCACATAGTAACCAACGTAATATTCTGTAAAATATTTACCTTTTACAGAATATATTCGGTAAAATCACTCAATAGCCGTAATAATTTATGCGTTTGCACAGTAAGAAAAAATTACAGAATATTACGTTGGCCACATAGTAACCAACGTAATATTCTGTAAAATATTTACCTTTTACAGAATATATTCGGTAAAATCAACCAATAACAGTAATAATTGATGGGTTTATTTGAAACACCATATTTTTTATGTAAATATTACATAATTTTATCCGTAATTTTACTAAATATATTTGAAACACCATATATTTTATGTAAATATATTACATATTTTTATACGTAATTTTACCATCATTTTTTACTGTGAGCTTTAGCAACTAATTGTATATATTTAAAGTTTGGCAAGCGAGACCTGAGGAAAGAATGTGACACGCCAATAACTGAGACAGACAATAAGTTAAATGTGAGTACAGAAAACCTAGACTATATGTTTATGAGAGATTAAATCGACATAAAATTACTTTCTGTTAGAAGAACTGAACATGGTCTGATTTTTTTTAAATAATTTAATAAACAGTCCTGAGCTGCTTCAAATAATACATTTTAATATTCCTCAAAGGCAAACGAGGCAAAAACATTTGTTTTACTTAAAAACGCAAAGAGCAGATTATGCTAGATTTAAATACATCAAAAATATGCAGCGCTTTCTTTATTGACGTAGTGACAGTACAATAATTATTAAAACTTAGCATTATTTGTTCCAGCCATAACGTATGACAATATTGAATACAATGATGATCAAAAATTAATAATAAATTGGAAATAAACATTGTAAGAAAAGCAATACCTTCACGCGCAATTTACCAACACAAAACAAGTAATTATAATTCTTAAACTTTGATTGGCTACCTGATAAAAATTTAACACATTTTAAGGTGATATAACGTTATTTCATTTGCTACAGATATTAAAGAATTCAAAATTCACTAAACTTTGTCGAAATAAAACATTTACTCATTTTGAATTTCAGCGCAATGGAAGCGCTCTCTAGCCTATCGCGGTGTGGGGAAAATTAATTAATAGTTGTTAGTTATTAATTCAAAATTATTTATTGTTATTAGTAGCTTTGATGGTTTCTATTACCAACGTATGACAGTATTTAATGATATTTTTTTTCAAGCGGCCATGATATACAACCTTATCTGCATGTATAGAGATAGTTGAAGTGCGTCTTTTTCATTAGCTGCAAACAAAAAACTCAAAAAAGCCTAGGGATAGAAGTAAATCCATAGGTGACTCAATAGACGTCAAATAATAAAATTAATTTAGCATGCATTTCACAAAAAGCAATCACGATGTATTAATTATATTAATTATAATCGCACGAAATATTTAGTGATTATTTAATAAATTTTAATTGAATGAAATAAAGAACAACTACTTTATTAGTTTAATATTATGATGATAGACGAGTCGCCAATGTCGGAACTCCAAACAAATGTCAGCAGTGTTTATTTTTGGTTTAGGATATTTATCGGCATTGTAAGGAAGGGTTATAAGTTTAAAATAATTATATGGCTTATCCTATTTATATTACGTCCTTCAAAAAAAATAGTATATGTTATTTGGAGTAGAAGCTCTTTTTGTGCTTCGTACAGTTGCCTGCCTCAGCTACGCTTTGGCCGTCAATCTCTGTACTCAAAAAGAGTCACTTCTACTCCTTATGACATAATCTACTATTCTTTTGGGCTTCCAGCGTTTTTATATATTTTTCAAACAAAAAATATTTTTGAATTAAGTTTTTTTCCGAGATACCTATATCTATTTTTGTCAATGCGTAGTTTACTAAGTAATCTAAAACTAACTTTATATTGAAATGCTTTAACCTAAACCACTGTTTACATAGCTCCGTATTAGTTAGGGATAATGTATTAACTTAAAAAATAAACCAAACATATTTGTTATTAAAAACACTTAAAAACAGAGTGTAACAGTGCGTGACATTTTTTAAAACCTTAGTAATGTCCATAAATACATTAAAAATATGCAGCGGTTACTTTATTGAAGTAGTCACAGTAATAATAATAATATAATAGTAATAATAATAAAAAATAAATTTTTATTATTATTGTACTGTGAGTTTTTAAAACTTACCGTTATTAGTTCCAGCCATAACGTATGACAGTATTTAATACAATTATAGTCAAAAAGTAAGAATAAATTAGTAAAAAACATACCTTTACGCGCAATTTACCAACACGAAGCAAGTAATTTTAATTCTTAAACTTTGACTAGTTGCCTGATAAAAATTAAACAGATTTGAAGGTGATATAAAGTTTTTTCATTATCTACAGATATTAAAGAATTCAAAATTCCCCAATTTTTGTCGAAATAAAACGCGCTCTCTAGCCTACTTTGCAAAGACTCAAATTTTTTATTTTTTAATAAATGCATATTAAACAAACTAATTTCGGGACACCCTATATAGACACCTTTTATTTTTATTTTAAAAACATATTTATTTCTTTATTTACTTTAGCAAAGGGTTCCGTCCTATTAAGAGCACCAGAATTAATTAAGTCCATAACATTAAAGCAAGAAAAATGACTAGTCGTATTAAGCTAAAAGCCCAAAACCACAGTTTTTTGTATTTTTGACAATGGAAATAAATTTTAATGGAGGAGGGGTTTTTAAATAAGATTATTTTCCATAACTGCAGAAGACTTAAATATCATATTAAATGTTTTATGGGCGCCACAATAAATTTAAAAGAACATTACCAAGGCACCAGCTGAACGCTACTGGGTAATTTATAAAAGATTATGTGATTATTTTACACTACTTTTTAAATTACACTGCATATGCATATTCGCCGTTTTTCCTTTATTAAACATAAACTAGAAATTATTTGGATGGTGCATTTAAAATTATTTTTGCTATCTATTTAAGGTTTAAACATATACAGAAAATATTATTTTAATATAATTTTTTGAAAAAAAAAAGGCCTAATAAGTTTAAATAATTTTAAACTTAAATCAATCGAGTAATAAGCTCTCTTAAAATGAATTAGTCAAAAATGACTAATTATAAGTCAAATTCGAATAATTGTCATAGCGAAAAAGCAGTCATTAATAATTATAATTAGTCAAATTGTACCGAATGAAATATTTATATTAGTAGATTTAAATTTAAAAAAGTTTTTGACCCAGCCGGGGTCTTTTAGTTGTCAAACGGATGTCTAATTGCTGCGCCACTGCTACTTTTATAAAAATTACTTATATATGTCTATAAAAATTGTTAATAATATTTTCATGTTGAAAATATTTTTTTGTGTTTAGTACCTACCTAATTAACACTCTTACGGTCGAGACGTAATAGTTTCTCAGCTCTGAACTATAATAGTTATTTACGATATGTGGGATAAGCGCTTTATTAACGTACGCATGCGAAATTTGCCCAACGAGTGCGTTATCACACGTATATTGTACAAATTTTTATCTAAGCCTCTAAATGAAAAAATAAAAGGTAATTTTTTTTGTCTAAGACTTAATTTGGGGTTATTTTGAAATTTTGACATTTTGACTTTTTTATTTGATTGGTTAAAAGCAGAGAAAAACGCGTGCGTTAATGAACTTCTTATCTCACTGGCGTAGATAAACAATTATAAAGTGCATAATCAGTGCATTTAAAACCTATTATAAAAGTTTAAAAGCGCGAAGTGAACTGCCACCCCCCCTTTCGAAGTCACGGAACCACCTACCTAAACAGGTAGTTCATCGTGGCATAAACCAGGAAGAAACCAATTACAAGGGGACAAGGAGCCATATTCAGATAAGTTTTTAATATTTGCACTTCGCTATTTGCGTAAATAAGAATTCACCGAGACCAAGGATGTGTTTATACCTTCCCAAATGACAAATACGTAGAAATCAACAAGAAAGAATAAAAGAGTTGAACAGAGTAACGAACCCCTACATTAAATATACCAAAGATACCGAATGCACAGGCAGTATTTGACGTGACAAGTAGTACTTAATAAACACATAAATAATAAGTAATTAATGAAACTATTTTCTAATCTTTGCCTTAAAAAAATAAACTGGGAGACCTTTTCGAGTATAAAAAAAAATAAATAGTTGAAGCAGTAAAAATAAATACAAATGCAATTTCTTAATTGTTAACTAAGAAAAGAAAATGTAAACACAATTTCTAACACAACAAGAAAGCAACGAATAGTCGTTTTTAATAAATAGTTCCTACTACTAAATAGTTAAATTAAATAATTATAGGGATTGCTTGGGTGAGTAAACAAAAACTATTCTAAAAAAAAGTTAAAAACCCAATAATGACTGTTGCATTCGGTAAAATTTGTCTAACCATTAGCGACTGCCTTTCCGCTGAAATAAAGAGTCAATAACTCATAACGAGTTATTTTAAGTGTTCCTAAGAGTGTGGGGAAAATAAAAAAACAACCCAAAAGGGGAAAACAATATATTCTGAATTCCAGCAGACCGGACAGAGACCCGAATGAAATACAAGACCAGCAAGGATGTCCAAGTAACGTACTAATAACCCATGCCTCATTCATGAACTCCAATAGAATGGGGTCATTACTAATGCCCTGGTTGAGGGGTAATCCGGATTGTAATTAGTTTTGGGTCAGTTCAAGGCCCCCAAAAACCAACTGTTGTCCCTCCTTGTCCTACCGCTGTGCAGTCGCGGGATACGTATAGAACTGAATGGGGCCTGCCATACGTTTTTATACTCATACTCATACTCAAAATATTTTTTGTGTTGTTTTGAGCTAAACGTTTTGCATACTTTTTTATTTTTATGGACTATTTCACTATGTATTTAAAAATTAAAATGACTATTTTATTAGTAAACAATGCTGGTACTAATTCAAATGGTAGAATTTTGACTATTTTATGTTAAGCTTAATTATAAAAGAGAGAGAGAGAGAGAGCACACGAAAAAAATGGACATAAAATTCGTCTTTGTAGGTGTGGCGGAAAGTAACTTTTAAATATTAAATAGAAACTCCTATTTGCAGATTTAGATTTTACGGAACAAAATACGTATGAGATGTCCAAAACATTTTTGTCGATTCATGATAAATTGCGCTGTTATCGAAGATATTTTTTAGAGAGCAGCAAATTTCCTGAGTAGGTATTGCTGCATGGTTATTTGCTGTAGCGAATTATTTGAATCATGGAAATATTTTTGTAGAGTGCTTATTAATAATTATTATAATAAGCACTCTAATATTCCCATAATAAGATATTATCCAATATATTTGTGTCAGGTTGAAAAAATCACCCCGTATAATAAAATATTAAATATTTATTTCTACTTTTAGAGCTTCTTTCGAGCCGTATAAGCAAAAACTATGTCAAATTTAGTTGTTTAATTGATCATTATGGGAGTTATAAGAAAGTATACAGAGTGGTCCAGGATTAATCTGAAAAATTGTAATGATCGTTAGAGCCTGAAAAAACAATAAAAACAAACACAAAAACATTTTTCAGAAATGCATACTAATGGAGATATAGTCCTTCAAAATAATTTTTAAACCATTAAACCGATTCTTCTCAAATTTTGTGTAGGTAAAGCTTCCGTCGATGTAATGAAAATTTCCTACAAAAGGCCCAGTGGCGGAGATTTTGGGGGGTTTCCCCTTTTTACCTTCATATTTTCGACGCCACTGGGTTTAATGGAAAATCATCAGATTTCTTATTCAATTTAGAAGCAAAACTTGTGTGTTAAAATGTCATAAATAAGATCAGGGTCATTCCACGTTACTCGGGGGTTTTTGTCCCGCCCGTCACAATTAAAAATTGTGAGTAAAAACTACACGTTATAAAATTTATTTAAAAATATTGTTTTATTATGCTTTTAAAAAGTTTTAAGCACAATAAAAATATTATTATAAAATTTTAATTTTATAACTTGTGGTTTTTACTCACAATTTTTAATTGTGACGGGCGGGACAAAAATTACCGAGTAACGTGGAATGCCCCATCAGTGGTTTCGAAGATATTTGACTTACACTGAGTAGACGGAACTTTATCATATTTTATTTTAAATCGGTAACTTGGTAACACCACTGAAACAAACAGATTGTCAAACACATTTGACAACTATTAAAATTAATTATGCCACGTTATCAGTTTAGCAACATAGAATATGCAGATATTCATTATGTGTATGGACTATGTGATGGAAATGCGGTAGCGGCAGTTAGGAAGTACCAAAGACGGTTTCCCAACAAAATAATACCAAACGTCCAAGTTTTCACTCTTTTCACTCTGACCAGAGGTTTCGAGACAACTAAATAATAATGAACAAAATGTACTTGAACCGAGATTAAGATGACGGAATAGGATACTTGGAATTTTTTTAAATGATCAAGGGAAAGCTGCTTTATGACTGAATACCTTAAAGTCAAATATTCTAAGAGTTCTTCATGACGACCACCAGAAACCTTATTATTACCACCCGGTTCAAAATCTTCTTCCTGGAATTAGCCCAATTTTGTTCAAAAAATTTTATGGACAGATGAAGCGAACTTTTATAAAACTGGAGTGATAAATTTCCACAATCTCCATGTTTGGGCACAGGATAACCCAAAAGCAATACGACAGAAGTGCTTTCAACATGAGTTTTCTGTCAACATATGGGTTGGCATAATCGATGGCAACATTTGTAAAATTGAAATTTTAAACTGAAATATCTCCGAAACCACTGATCTGATGAAAAATAACACAAAAGTTTTGCTTTTACGAGTACATTGAAAAAAGATATAATAAATCTAATGATTTTCCAATAAAATCCAGTGGCGTCGAAAATATGAGGGTAAAATGAGGGCAAAATGTCCGCCACTGGGCCTTTTGTAGGAAATTTTCATTACATTATCGACGGAAGTTTAACCTACACAAAATTTGAGAAGAATCGGTTTAACGGTTTAAAAATTATTTTGACTATACATCTCCGTTGGTATGCATTTTTGAAAAATGTTTTTGGGTTTGTTTTTATTGTTTTTCCAGGCTCTATCGATCATTAAAATTTTTCAGATTAATTCTGGACCACCCGTATACAGGGTGTTCCTGAATATGTGGGCAGTCTCCCGGATTTAGATAGAACACATAAAAATAATACAAGTTCCTATACATTTTTTTACTATGGCCCCCTCTACGGAGATACCGGCCCATAACGGACCCCCCTGAAAAGAAGAAAAAAGATGAAAAATTTTAAAACACTCTATTTTTAACTGAAACTGACATCAATATTTAAATCTGTAAATGTCAAAAAAAAAACATTGCAAAAAAGATAAAAATGAATGCAAAAAACCCTATTGTACAAAAACATTTTTTTTTCGTAAACAGTACATTTTATCGATGTTGATCAAAAGTTCCTTTTTTTAGTTTAAGGTTTAAGCTGAATAAAAATATTACTGTTGTGCCTTTATACTACAGGGTTTTAAAAAAATAGCATTACTCTGTTAGGGCTAGTCCGTCCCCGGCAAATAGCAATAAGCCAAATTTGATTAAGTGCTCATTTTAAGGAAACTTTACTAGTAACCAACATATTAAAAAAATATTAAATTCCACCTATTACTTCAAAAGATATTTAAAAACAAACGATTTTTAGGGGCATCCGTTATGGGCCCGTATCTCTGTAGAGGGGGCCGTAGGAAAAAAAGTTATAGGAACTTGTCATATTATTTTTAAGTGTTCTATTTGGATCCTGGAGATTGTCCACATATTCTGGGACACCGTATCTAAAGTGGGTACGGTTCAGTAATAGTTAAAAATGCCCTTTTTCAATTTAAATTTTTATAAGTTACTATTGTTTATCTATATATTTAAATAGTATTGTCAATTTGAAATTAAGACTTATCCCATTCATGTTGGGATCAGTTATATTAAAAATAAGAATAAACAAATTTAAATGTAAAATAGTCACTTTCAAAATAAGAATAAATATATTTATTTAAATTGGAACTAAATAATCAAAATCAAAATGAGAATAAACACATTAAACTAAATACCAAACAACGTCAAAGTAATACTTCTCAATTTCAAATTGTCAAAGTAATAAAATTAGGAAAATATATATTTAAAAAATATTAATTTATTTATAATAAAGTTTTACACATTCATGCCAATTAAATTTAAAGCATCAGGGATAAACCTCTGTACATGGGCAAAAAATCTAGCACAATTAATTATATTTATAATGTTCTAACTGTTAAAGGCGAAATTCACTTTGAGTCATATTTGCCCTGCCTTCACCAGCCAAAATATGAGGAAGTTGCTCAGGCAGGTCCCGCTTAACTGCTGCTTTTAAACATTGGGCTTTAATGATCGAGTCTCAGTAAATTATGATTCTTAAATTCCTCCTCTGTAAAAACTTCTTCAATAGCTGCATGACAAGAAGCATTGTCTAAAACCAGCACTACATTGGTTTGGTATGTTTTGAGCTGCACGCAGACAATGACGTATAAACTCATTGACTTCTTCTCTTCTAAAGTCACCTCTTCTTGTACTATGATGAATAAGGCCCTTTGTTCCTATGCAGCCTATTAAATGGATATTGGCCCAGGGCAGCCTGCAGAAATGTAGCTACACCGAGTACCTTTTTTTAGAACGCCCTTCTCTTCGCGAAATAAATAAATTAAAACTCGTTTCGTCCATGTACTCTCTAAAAATGAATTAGTCAAAAATGACTAATTGTCATAGCGAAAAAGCAGCCACTAATAATTCTCGTCAATAGCAATTTGCATCCCGAACATTTAGCAGTAAATTTCGATGTAAAATTGTCCCCTAAATCCGAAAATGTCGTCAAAAGTTATAAAAGTAAAACAATGTTTGAGATAAAGACAATTTTCCATATAATATGGAATTGACTATATCTCTAAAACAGCTCTACTTTCATAATTTTTGACAGTATTTTCGGATTCAAGGGACAATTTTACATAATAATTGGCTAATTAATGTTGGGGATAAAATGGTATCCAAGGTTAACCATGGTATAAGTGAAAAAGCAGCCACTAATAACTGTAGTAATTTGTCATTTTTGACTAATTAATTTTTAGATAGTATATAATAGGGAAGTTACAATAAGTTTATGCCAGTTCAGTGCCGGCGTGAGGCATGTGCAAACGGTGCGGTTGCACCCGGCCCCGCGTTTTATAGGCCCCGCGCGCATCAAGGCGTCTTAACGAAATTATTGTACATTATAGCAACATGGCAAGCTGTAAGCATAGCGTAACAAAATAATATCTGGTCATTGCCGGAGATAATATCTTTAGTAAGTATCGTCATCTATTATCATTCAGTTCAATGTTGCTAAATGTGTATTTGAAGTTGCCTGTATCCGTTATTATTACGCCGGGAAAAGAGTTTTTTAAAATTAAAATTAATAAATAAATATTTAAGATCAACAAGGTATGTGCCAAGAACGACTAGTGGGTTTGGCTACATTGTCAATAGAGGATGTTGGAAAAAAGCTTCCGCTAAAGCAGGGAAAAATTATGTGTGATTTTTTCTTAAACGTTAATTTCTATATTAATTGAAGGAAAAAGCTGAACCACCCAAGTGCATTTTTAAGTCAAAATTTTCTACTATCCGGTAACACGCTTAAAAAAATTTGACTTAAAAATGCGGTTTTAGCTCTAATCCCTTTAATTGGTTTTTGTTTGATGTTTTATTGGTTTATTAATTTTTAAGAGTAAATTCTTAGTTCAAGCCCCGCATTTTTCTTTTGCACCTGGCCTTTAATAAGCTAACGCCGGCCCTGTGCCAGTTGTCTGCTTGGTAATTTAAAAGTTGTTGCACATATTCTTTCGTTTTCTTTTATTTTTTTTACTGTTGGTTCGTTCGGGCTCCCTGCGAATATCTTTTAAAGTAAACATTAGGCCATCCAAATGCTTTCTTAAACAGTGTGGATCGAATTTTCATTTTTTCGAAATTCATTTTCGGCCACTTCGAAAAAGATGCTACATAGAAGCATAATATATTTTTTCTACTCCCACCTTTAAAACGCCCTTCTATGACACTAAGTGAACTTTTAAATACACATTGACAAGTTGTGGCTTTATTTAGATTTGAGGTTGGTAGATGAAGTATGATTTTGAATTAAACTGTCTTGGACTATCTTCATCTTTGATTCTTTTATAACACAACGTTTCAATCAAAAACTATATATACACGACTCCGTTTCGGTTTACTGACACATGTCTTTAGTTGACTGATGCTTGTCTTTCGTGCTCCGATGATTTTTCCAGTGTTAACTCGTTGATTTTATGTAGTAGTGGCTTCCATAGTGGCTTAATTTCCACGCTAGGCTGACTAAACTCATTCCAGTTAATAAGGTCGATATAATTTTCTGGTTTAAAATTAAATTTCGGCAGCACTAAACTGCGAATACTGGATGGCAGAGCTTGTAATTTTTGTGCCTTTAGAATTCTTCGTAAGGCTAATTTTCTGACTTCCTAATTTTTATCTACTAACATAGCAACCAATATATTTTCAGCAAGCCCAATAAATCCATTTCTTTGAAGCACTGGATCAGTAATTTCTCGTAAACCACATAGGTGCATAAACTTTTAAAAACGTACCAAGACCACCAAATTTTCTGACGGTTCAAGCGATGAGACATACAATCTGAGAAGTCTATTTGCCGTTGTAAGCCATCCTGAAAATACTAACTTTCCTGGATTTTCTTCGACAGATTATCGGGACATGTTTTAGTGCCGATGGCTTCGCATATTTTAAATAAATAGAGTTAATCTGTGCTTAAATCTTTTTTGTTCTATACATCAGGCAGAACATAGTCAATAATTTTAAAGAGGAAGTTGCTCATGATTATTTAAAGCCATCAAGAAACTCGAACAGATGACGAAATGGAAGCTCGTTCGCATGCAGTTGACAAATACACCATTGCAACGGCCTTTTCAACTTTATTTCCAGATATCGTATGGTTCCTCCTTTACTACATGTATTAATGACAGTTCCGTCGGACCCAAATACAATAAGTTTATGCCAGTCGATATGCTTAAACTGTAAAAACTCCAATATTTTTCTACTAATATCCATTGCCTTTCCAGATTGCATGCCCATGTATTCGGAGCCTGGCTCTTTAACCAAGCTAATGTGTTCTTCTGATAAATTTTTTACTCGAGTTCACCATTGAGTTTTGTCCTTACGCCCATCAAAATACAGTCCAAAATTTCTGAAAGTAATTGGACGTCAGCTAAAGAATTTATTTGTTTTTCACAAGCAGGTCTAATCTTGTTTCTATCTACAACGTTGCATAGATTGTCTTCAGAAATAAGCCCAAAACCTATCTAATGTTTTGGCAACATATCGTAAAGAAGACAGTGGAACACATAAGGCATAATTAACAATTGAGCCTTTGAAGTGGAGTTTTATATAAGAAATACTAGGAACAGGTATTTTTTAACAGGTAAATTATTAATTAATTAAATATTAATTGTGCCAAAGTATTAATTTTGGAAAAGGTAAAAACTAAAAAGATTTTACAGGTACCGTTTTTGTCTTGAATTTGCGAAAAACGATACCTGTGACATCTTATTACTATTATTTATACAAATTCGCATTTCCAGTAAGTGAAAAATAATGGAAATTTTCGTTTAAA
Organism: Brassicogethes aeneus; assembly: GCA_921294245.1. Lineage (NCBI taxonomy): Eukaryota > Metazoa > Arthropoda > Insecta > Coleoptera > Nitidulidae > Brassicogethes > Brassicogethes aeneus. The sequence continues at coordinate 49,366,336 of OV121132.1, read as the reverse complement.
ATATTTTACGAACTATGATTTTTTCACTGATACGATTAAATACTAATATTAATACTTAAAAATTGCATACAAATATCATTGGGGTCATATTGACCACAACAATGCACCCCAAAGGTTAACAAAAACTTTTCTCATATTGATTGACTTACTTTTGTATAAACTATTAGTTAATCCTTTGAGAGAAAAACTGTAGATTTTTATTTTTTTATAAAAGTTTAGACCCCTTGGGGCAGTAATAAAATAAATATTTTTCATTTTTTGTTATTTAGAATGTGTACTTTATGCAACTTTTCCACACTGGCCGATTTTGATATCGGGATTTTTTTCTTTTTCGTATACTAAACGATCCACCATATTAAACACTCAGTTGAAACAGTAATGTGGGTTTACCTCATTAAGTTTTTTTATTTAATGTTAGCCTGAGATTTTCCTCTACGTACTGAATATTAAAATTATGAAATTTTGACTCTCTACCTTCCAACACGTGGTCGCTTTTTGTCGAATTTGTTTACCTAACCTGATTTATATTTTTTGCTAGCCAAAAACTTACAGAAATAGTTAAAAAAGTTGTTTATTATAATATAAAATTATTACCTCATTGATTACCTACTCAGAGAGTGCAACAAACTCCATTAAGACAGATATATTATATGAAAACAAACTTTTTGCTAACTTACACCTTTTTTATAAATGTATGGTCATATACACTTCAATTCATCCAATTTGTCTAATTCCCGATCGAACATCTAATGTCCTTGAAAAAGAACATAATTCTTAAGACTAAGCCCTTCTAACCTCGTAGATTATTTGTGATTATGTCTTTCGCTTTATCCTATGGATCTGATATAAAATGAAACTACTATATTTATTAATAATGAAATACTAAAATCTAATATGTTTTATACAAGTATACATACATATATCCATATGTTCATATATTATACATAATGTGTACTACTCAATGAGTAGTATTTATTATACATGTATATATATATATATATATATATAATATATATATATATATATATATATATATATATATAATATATATATATATATATATATATATATATATATATATATGTTCTGCTTTCTCTCTAAAAATGAAATAGTCAAAATTCTACTATTTGAATTAGTACCAGCATTTTTTACTAATAAAATAGTCGTTTTCACTTTTAAATAGTTATTTTTTACTACGTAAATAGTTCAAGTTTGACTAATTAAGATTAGTCACCATCTTTGACTATTTCTGAGAGTTAAAAGTAACTAATTTCTTTAATCGTTTGCGGCCAACAACAAAGTATTATTTAAATTAAATGCATAAACCTAGGCTCCATGGTTAAATGATTCAACTTAATATTATGAAAAATATTTATTGACAAATAAAATTAATTTTTATAAGAGCGGCTGATGGCCAAATGGGTTATGACAATAGCTTATTCAAACAGGTTTTTGCTTATTTTTCCTGTAACAAACAACCCAAAAATTCAGCAACCAAAGTCACGAAGGGCCTGCAACCAATCTACAAAAACAGCTAAATAACAACGCCGTTAAAATTGTTCTACGAGTAAAACGAGCCGTTTTATCAACAATTTTGAGTCGAATACTGGCTTTTTCGTCACTCCATCGACGCGGTAGGTGCCTGCTCCCTGGACGTCTTGACGCCTGGACAACACCACTGGCCTGAAGATTACTACATTCTCTTACTTTTGTATCAAATGATATGTAATTAGACATCTTTGGCAAAAACCAGTACTTCGTACTTTTTTTTAGCTGTGGAAATAAACTATTTTTGGATTTGGATTTGGACAATAGCTAGACAAGCGATAGTTCAATCCCCGGCTGGGTAAAAACTTTTTTTAAATTTAAATCTACTAATTTGACTATTTCATTCAGTAAAATTTGACTAATTATTAGTGACTGCTTTTTCGCTATAACAATTAGTCAAATATGACTTATAATTAGTAATTTTTGACTAATTCATTTTGAGAGAGTTAGGTTTCCACGGGCGTTATATGTATTAATGGTTTTCCTGGATCTGCTCCGTGTTGTCGGTTTTTGGTTCTTAAAAGAATCGTATGTCTGACGACGTTTCGGTACAATCTCATTTACCATCTTCAGGTATTATCTGCTGGGCTCAAGGGTAGGGGCGGGGGTTAATTTTCCTAAAAAAGTGGGGAAAATGTGAATATATGGTGAGGCAATGTACCATACGCAAAGATAAAATATACTTTAAAGTATAATTAATCTTTGCCATACGTCCGAGTTATAAAGATAGAAATAATCGATCCCCCCATCGTGCTTTGTTTAATGCGCAGACCGCGGTGGTGGTGGGGGAGGAAGTAGGAGATTATTAACGCGCAGCTGCTATCTAGCTGCTAGCGTAGCGGTGACTTTAGTCGAGTCGTGTAGTTTAGTCACAGTAGTCGAGTGTATCACAGTTTAAATAATGCCAAAGTTGTGCCGAAACGACATTAAATGGTAAATTCTCATATAACTTGTTCCGATGCTGTATCCACTTATTTTTGTGAAAACTAATTCTCGCTCAAGGTTTTTTTTTAGTGTAATAAGCATGTTGCCTTTCAAGGTAATGGGAACTTAAATTATGACAACCCTAATCTATTAATTTTTTCCTAAAATGCAGGCTTTATGTTGCAAATGTCACATAAGTTACCGGTCACCAACTGCAATATCCTAACATTGATGAATATTTTAACAAAATGGCTGTTGAAACAACTAATGTTAGTGCTTGATCAACTAAAAATAGACTTAAGATTGACGAAAAATTATTTTATCCGAAATCGGCAGTAAAGTAGAACTTTACTGCCGATTTATTTTAATTTACGATTGTTGACTACTTTACTGCCGATTTCGGATAAAATAATTTTTTGTCAATCTTAAGTCTATTTTTAGTTAATCAAGCATTAACATTAGTTGTTTCAACAGCCATTTTGTTAAAATATTCATCAATGTTAGGATATTGCAGTTGGTGACCGGTAACTTATGTGACATTTTCAACATAAAGCCTGCATTTTAGAAAAAAATTAATAGATTAGGGTTGTCATAATTTAAGTTCCCATTACCTTGAAAGGCTACATGCTTATTACACTAAAAAAAAACCTTGAGCGAGAATTAGTTTTCACAAAAATAAGTGGATACAGCATCGGAACAAGTTATATGAGAATTGACCAAATGTCCTTTCTTTGGTAATTTTAATTTCAAACACTTTAGTCCGCGTTGCTTTCCCATTAAATCTGATGTTATTCTTGCCTGTTTACAAGTCGGGTATGAAAATGCCTTGACCACAAACTCAAACAATATAAAGAATGTAAACTTTTGTTTGGTGGCTAACGAAATTACAGCACAAGTTTAGGCTCGTGCAGTACTTGGTGCACCCTGTAGACCTATAAATCTAATTTATTATCAAATATAACCAGCCGCGTATACTATTAAAAACAAAAATACTTTAAATAATGAATTATTTTTAAACAGGTATAACTGAATACCAAATTTAATTAATTTTAAAATATATTGGAAGAAAATCTTTAAAAATATTAAAAATTTGAATCTTAGAAAGGCGCAACAATATTTGGACTTACCATAGAACGTGTTAAAATTAATTTTTACATCGTTTGGTGAAGTCCTTCTACAAAAACCTGAGAGATAGATATTATATGATTAATATTATATGATAGATTTTCATGACTATTAATTGAGGGCCTTAAAAAAAGTTCGGGTGCAAATGCCTTATCTACAATATTAAGTTTTTTGTCCTTTAATACTTAATATTGTGGATAATGCATTTTTGATTAATGGGTCATGCTTTCCATAAAACAAAATGGTAAAAATTAAAAAGCTCTTGTTTGGTTATCATCAATTAGGTTGGTTTTCTTCAATACCTGTGCGAAAAAAATGTAGGACAAAAATAGGTAATGAGATTTAAAAAAAGAGGACCTAATACAGTTTGGCTCTGATGAACAGATATTAATTATTATTCAGTCACATACCAGTAGTGGTTACTGGTAATATTAATTTTTGGAAATATTCTCATTCAATGTACCAATTAAAATGAAATAAAATAAAGTTATTGTATTTATAGTGTAGTATACTGTGGTATATTATTTTGGGGAAATTTACAGGAGGGGGCAAGTGCCCCAATTGCCCATACGTATAAGCACCAAGGAGTTTCGGCGTTATATTACCAACTTTTGAATTTTTTAATGTTTTATACATTTTCTTACTTAAATTCAGTATTTAAAAAGGCGACATAAATATTTAAAATTTTGATAATTGGATAATGTTTATTAAAAAGGAAACAAGCTACAAACACTTTTCCTTAGCTTAAGAAAATTATATGTAAAATAGGTTATTATAATTATAATTATCAATGCTGCTCAAAAAGTCATCATTTAAGAATCCTTTAAATCCTTTTGAGAGAAGTTTCAAATGATGATCAACTTTTTGAGCAGTATTAAAAATAAGATATTTTCAGTGATGTAACCGATACATTTTTTTCAGTATCTAGGTACAGATACAAATACTCTCTGGTGGATGTATCTGGGTACAGATTCCGATACATTTTCCCAAAAGTATCTGGGTACAAATACAGATACATTCAAAAAGGATCTAAGTTACTTCCAGATACTTTCTGTTACTTAAAAAAAAATTGTTTGGGCTTTATAACGCAATAGATATTTATAAACCAAGTTCATTTACTGGATGTCCAATGGATATCTAGGATATCCTATGTATATTCTGGATATTTATAGAGTATATGCATTGGATGTTCCGTGTGGGGTTGCAATCGGATTGGGTAAAATAAAATGTATCTTGTATCTAAGGATCTAGATACTTTCAAAAGGATCTAGATATTAAAGTAGATCCTGATTTTTTTAAGAATCTCGATACGTATATAGGTACATAAAATGTATCTAGATGCAGTATCCAGATACATGTATCTCGATACAATACATCACTGGATATTTTACATATAGTACATTAAAAAACAAAAATTTTGGGGTATATTTGAGCCCTTAATATTAATATTTAGGTTTGCCTCAATTCATTTGTTGTTTTTCCATTTCAATAACACGGGAATTTTTTTTTTTAAATTTTGAATTCTTATAATTTGGGAATGGTTTGTTTTCGCAACACCCAAGCAAGAGGAGTTATAGACAATTTCACGCTCTACAAAAAACATCTGTAGGTCAAAGTTCTACAGGTCAACCGTTTCAAAGATATAAGCGATTAAAAATAACACTAATAGAAAATTTCAAATATTTTCAAATCAAATACAAAAAAATATCATATGCCATATTTATATTATTTTTTATGTAAAATCACTTTAATTCTGTTAACCTAAGACTGTAAACTTTTTTTTTATTTATATAAAGGTACATATATACAGGGTGTCCGGGAAAAGGAAGTCAATCCGTTAACCATATATTCTTTGAGTTAAAACAATAAGACTTTCATAATACCATTTTTCAATTTAGAGCTTCATGTTCGATATACAGGGCGACAAAGTTTGAAATTTAAAACTGATTTTTTTTTAATAATTCGAGTAATTGATAAGATATTAAGTTCAAATTCGGTACACTACTTCAACATAAATAGTTACATGTTTTGAGACCAACAAAACAAAAAAACCAAATGTCAAATAATCAAAATAGGGGGGGTCCAGTACTCACTGACTCCCCCTATTTTTAGTACGTGCGCCAATGACTTCCAAACGGTATTTTTTCAGGTAATCATTTATTGTTAAAAAAAATTTGTCTCTTATAAAATTTTGATAAAATGATTTGTTTTAGAGATAGTTTAAAATTTAAAACTGATTTTTTTTAATAATTCGAGTAATTGATAAGATATTAAGTTCAAATTCGGTACACTACTTCAACATAAATAGTTACATGTTTTGAGACCAACAAAACAAAAAAACCAAATGTCAAATAATCAAAATAGGGGGGGTCCAGTACTCACTGACTCCCCCTATTTTTAGTACGTGCGCCAATGACTTCCAAACGGTATTTTTTCAGGTAATCATTTATTGTTAAAAAAAATTTGTCTCTTATAAAATTTTGATAAAATGATTTGTTTTAGAGATAATTTGTAAAGTATGGGTCAGTCCATATCAAATCAACCAAAGGTTCTTCCCCCACCATCTCCGATTTTGATAATTTTTGGTAAATTTGTTTACCTCACTAAAAAACACAAAAATCCCATATATGAATTTTTTTCGATGGGTGGTTTTTTATTATTGATTTTTGAAAATCAAAAAATTCCGATAAATTTGGGGTTTGCAAGTACTTACAAAAATAGCGATATCTCGTAAACTATAAAAAGTAGAAAGGTGAGTGATGGCTTATTTTAAAGGCCTATTAGAGACCTTTTTTATGATATATCCCATGACCTAAATTTAAAAAAAAAAAAAAATTAAATTTCAAAAATTTGATATGGATTGACCCATACTTTACAAATTATCTCTAAAACAAATCATTTTATCAAAATTTTATAAGAGACAAAAAATTTTCAACAATAAATGATTACCTGAAAAAATCCCGTTTGGAAGTCATTGGCGCACATACTAAAAAATAGGGGGAGTCAGTGAGTACTGGACCCCCCTATTTTGATTATTTGACAATTTTTTTTTGGTTTGTTGGTCTCAAAAAATGTAACTATTTATGTTGAAGAAGTGTACCGAATTTAAACTTAATATCTTATCAATTACTTGAATTATTAAAAAAAATTAGTTTTAAATTTCAAACTTTGTCGCCCTGTATATCGAACATGAAGCTCTAAATTGAAAAATGGTATTATGAAAGTCTTATTGTTTTAACTCAAAGAATATAAGGTTAACGGATTGACCTCCTTTTCCCGGACACCCTGTATATAAAATGTATATTATACATATATATATATATACATATATATATATATATATATATATATATACATATAATATGTCATATATACATAAAAAAAGTTTAAAGTCTTAGGTTAACACAATTAAAGTGATTTTACATAAAAAATAATATAAATATGGTATATGATATTTTTTTGTATTTTATTTAAAAATTGTTGAAATTTGTTATTAGTGTTATTTTTGATCGCTGATATCTTTGAAACGGTTGACCTGAAGAGCTTTGACCTTCAGATGTTTTTTGTAATGCGTGAAATTGTCTATAACTCCTCCAGCTTGGGTGTTGCGAAAACAAACCATTCCAAAGTTATAAGAATTTAAAATTTAAAAAATAAAAATTCCCGTGTTATAGAAATGGAATAACAAGAAATGAATTGAGGCAAACCTTAATATTAATATTAAGAGCTCAAATATGCGCCAAAATTTTTGTTTTTTAATGTACTATTATTTTTCAACACCATTAGAAAAAAATAATTTTAGTTTTTTTTAAACACCCTAATACACACACAGTTTCAAAAGTTATGCATAACCTGAAATCTCTATTATTATGATAAATTGTACCAAACTACTTTTATTGATCAATTATACAATGAAAATTATTCAGTTGGCACATACTTTTTTTATAAGAACAGAAGTTGTTTTTTTTTAATAAAAAAAAAATAAGAAAATGAATATTTTATTTCTCATTAAAATTAATTTGAACAGTTTTAATACAGCGTATTTCCACCATGGGCGTCACTGCAAGCTTGCATTCGAGCTCTGATACTGCTAACAAGGCGATTAATTGCTTCCTGTGGCAGATTCTCCCATTCTTCTCTTGCGGCAACTGCTAGTTCCTTATGGGTTCTGGGAGGATATCTTCGAGATTGAACAGCTCTGGAGAGCATGTCCCAGGCATGTTCAATTGGGTTCATGTCTGGCGACATCGCAGGCCACTCCAAACGACGAATTCCTTGTGTATCAAGATAGTCATTAACAGCTTGAGTCCTATGTGGGCGGGTATTGTCCTCCATATACACAAAATCTTCACCCACAGCTCCTTGCCATAGTCTTACATGAGGTTCTAAAACCTGTGCGATGTACCTTTGTCCCGTCATAGTCCCGTCAATGAGCACCAATTCCGTACGATCACCTGCCATAATGCCTGCCAAAAAAAAAACACTGCCACCAGGAAGTCTGGGGCGGGCATGCGCTAATTGTGCAGCCCTTGTTGGCTCTCGCCAAACACGAATTCGTCGGCTATCACTATTTATACAGATTCGGGTCTCATCTGAGAAAAGCACATAATTCCAAAATTGTAGAGGGAGCTCTATATGTTCTTGAGCCCACTGGAGGTGGTGCAAAACATGTCTATGTTGGAGCTGGGGCACTCTAATTGGACGACGACACCTCAAACCTGACTCGAAAATTCGTCTTCTGATTGAAGCCAACGATATTCTGACTCCTGTGGCATGCCTGAATTCTCTTTGGAGGGCTGGTATAGACATAGAGGGATTTCTCCGAATGGAAATCCTTATAAATCTATTCTGTTGTTCATTGGTGACTCGTGGTCTACTAGATCGATGCCTATTTTGCACTGAATTGGTCTCCAAAAACCAATTCCATATCCGGGAAACGTCACTCTGAGAAACACCTACTCTGTCCGCTACAAACCGCGGTGAGTGGCCTTCTTCAACTAAAACAATAATTCTGGCACGATCCAACTCAGAAATTAAACGACGATTCATTATTAATCAAGTTTTTTTAAATTTTATTGGGAATAAATTTTTGTGTAATTGACACAAAAGTGAAAACACAACTAAATAGGAGTACAAATTTTTTTAAGAAAAAAAATGTTTACTTTTACATAAAAAAGAGTTACAAAACATGTGATCAACAAACCGATTTATAAAAATGTATACCACGAGAATACGAGGGGTGATGCATAAGTTTTGAAACTATGTGTGTGTATATATATACATTAGGGTGTGTCTAACTAAAAAAACAGGCTAAAAACTTTCTGGAAGGTGAAAAAAGAAGCCTCTAAAAATTTGAGCTCTTAATATTAACATTAAGTGGTGCCTATTCCTACCTTTCCCATTTTCCATTTAAATAACATGAAAAAAAAAATTTCTTGTTTCTTATTTTTGAATTTTGACATTTAAGCATTGTAAAAACGAACTGAAAAATTATTTTGGTAGGAAATTGAACGCTCTACAAAAAAGTACTAATTTATTTTTTCATAGGGTAAGCAAATGTATGAAATTATGACTTTTATTTTATTAAACTAATACTTTTTTATGTCTTAAAAATTATTAAAAAAAAAAATAATTATTTTCGTATAGACAGAAAATAACACTTACATCTCAATTTTTTTCCATTTTATTTTATTTACTATCAAAAAAAGTTATTTGTGTTCAATAAATTTGTTCAATAATTATAATAGATGAAATAAAACAATGAATTTGTTATTGTATTAAAGTTTTAATCTTTCTTTTTTTATAATTTTAAAGTCGATAACTCTGATAAAAGATTATATCGGCTCAGTCGGTATATTACCTTTCTGATTACACAGTGACTAGAGGCACGCTAACGTGCCGCGATTTGAAATGTTAAAGGCAACTTTAAGTTTGAATACCTTCAGAACGGCTCACTCTATGAAAAAATATATTGAAACTTTTTTGTAGAGCGTTCAATGTCCTACCAAAATAATTTTTCAGTTCGTTTTTACAATGCTCAAATGTCAAGCTACAAAAATAAGAGAAAAGAAAAAAAAATTGTCCATGTTATTTAAATGGAAAATGGAAAGTTTTATATTATATCATATAAAGTAATTTATCCCAAATTATATAATTCAAAAAAAATATTTTAACAAAGTTTAGTAGTTTGATATGATTATTTTTTTTCAAGCTATATTTTTTACCTCTGTATTCGTTTTTTTTATTTCTTTTGTTAAAAAAACATTAAAAATTATACTTGAAAAAGGACAACTTTGTGATATGTTAAACAAATATTAGAAATATTACCCAACACCCAAACAAAACACAAAGTGCTTGTGTTTTGTTTTGGTGTTGGGGAATATTTATATATTTATTTTTAAAAATTTCAATTTTTTTTATAAAAAATTAATACTCAAAAAGCTTTTTAGAGACTTGTTTTCAATGGGCCCCCATAAACAACTATCCATTTTTTAGCTTTATATTAATTATTAATTATTTACCAAATTATAACTACTTGGAGAAGTTGGCTAAAATTTGATACTATTTTGAATCCATGCGAATTAGTTAGGTGACTTTAATAAATCAGCAAGTTTAGTAACAAAACAGTTTGAATTTATGTCTCACTCCTTTATAGTCCGAGTTGGTTATTTACGAAAATAATCACATAACTCAGTTTCCCGTTTGCATAAATGTACAGTCATGCTCATATTAAGTCCGTTATTGTTGTATTACCCCTGTCGGATGCTCGTTGCAAGGATGCATTCTACAAATTGTGGGATATTTTGTGGTAAAACAGTAATATATCTAGCCGACTAGTCGCGACTGCTATGGCTCGTAAGTCTTTCTCGCCTAATTTATTTTATATTGTTATGACGGTCCCGGAGTATTAAAATAAAAAACTTTTGAAGTTGGGTTTATGATTTGATTTTTTTTTGTTTTCCTCTAGATTAATTCTATATTAAATAGTTCCTGAATACAAAAACAAAATTTTATATTATAAGGTGTATTTAAAGAATACAGAATATTTATTAATAGGTACTGTAAATGGAGAATAAAGGTAATTTTTTGTTATTTATGGACTACGATTAATTTAAAAGTTATGTTTACTATTTTATATGTATAATATTTTATAAAATTTTTAAAACCCTCGAAAAATTTAAATCCTTAGGTTTTAACATATTTTTATTAGAAACCTTAAAAAAAGCAACTACACTACCACTGTGACACTACTAAGTATATATGTTTTCCTTTTCAGAGGGACGAACATTAGAACTGCATTCACCTGACGCTGTACACAGTTGCGTTCTCAGAGCCATCGACCCAGGAGAAGCCATTGCCTGGTTTAATACTCTGCATTCAGCCTTAGCCGTCCTCAATACTGCCGCTCTTCATGAAGCATCCAGAGCGATCCCGGATCTGCGGCACATAGGCTGGTTGCTCAGAAGGCCCAGGATGGAGGTAATTGTACGTTATATAATACGATGAAGGAAAGGATAGTGCAACGCGTTGTAACAATTTGTTGTAGATGCAGTTATGTATGAGCTTTTTAATTGTTAAAGCTTATAAAAACATATTTTGTGTCAGAAGAGTATTTAAACTTAGTTCATTGATTTAAGTTTGTTCAAACAATAGTAATTTAAATTAACAATTAAATTAAATAAAAAATTCCAATTATTGGATTCTATACAGTATTTATAAGTATTACTGTATAATAAAATAATTATAAAATCATTATATTATATTATATTATATATTATTTTATATAAATTATTATATTATATCATATAAAAGTTAATTAACTAATAAAACACAAACATCATTGATCAGTTGCGGCTCGTGACCTGTAAAGATGAAGTGCTGCAGAGCGTAGGTATCAACAATTGGTGAAATTTATTTTATAAGTGGATAACGCAACATACAAAAACATAGTTTTTATTTTTTAAACTTTTATTGTTGATACCTAGGCTCTGCTGCACTACCCCACAAGCCGCGCCTGTCATTAATATGAAAAGGCATCAACAATCCATTTTAGGTACAAGTATTAATACATTAAATTAACGCAATTATTGTTAATTAAATGAGTATGAGTATATGAGACGTATAATCGGCCCCATTGCCTCATCACTCCCAGACCCCGTACAGGCCTCTGTTTCCTTCTCCGATTTTGTTTCGCCACCAACAATGTCACGGCTTCACCCGTGTTTGCTGGGTGCGAATGTCCATTGCGTACCCTATTTGGGACTCGAAATGCCAATAGTTTGAAAAGCCTTTCCCGGATTCGCCAGGCCGTTGCTATACGCCCAGTAGGATCATAAAGGAGGTAGGACGGGAGGGATAGAAATTTTGGTGTTTATGGGACAATTCCGCCGACTCAAATCTGCGTACGACGCGGGATCCCCCTAGACTGGGTAGTTAGTATTACAGCAAACATTTACTGTTTGAAGTTGAGGAGTTGTTATTTCGCTGCAGGGGGCTAACTTACTAGTCGTGGTTTACGTCTTGACCATTATTGTCTGTGTCCGTGTCCAAGTCGGATTGTTTCTGTACTTGGTATAGTAACTCAGTTGTTTTCCTTATCTTAGTCTTGTTGCTCCCAACTGTTCTCGTTAATTTGTGAGAAGTCGTGAAACGTGAAGCGTGGTCACCCGACTGTTTTGTCTTGAAGATCTAGTTTTAGGTTGTTTTATAGTATGTTGTTCCGGTGCCTACTGGTGACCTGGGCCTAGTTTTTAGTTGGTTCACCCAACCCGTTTGGTAATGGTTTTTCCCAGGAACAAGTCGTTTAAGTATGCATAGTCCTGTTTTGTCAGTTATGTGTTCCTAACGACTGATTAATTCGTTTATTGCGTCTTCGACGTAGGGTCTGTACGTTCCTAGGGAGGTATTTTTTTTACTTCTACTAATGTGATTACAAAATCGGTTGGTTTGTTTTTTGTAAGTTCTTGGTGTCAAAGGTTTATTTTTGGCCTAGTTAAGTTTAAACACTTTATTTTGTTGGGACCGTCCTCTTAAATTCATGGGTTTACACGTTTGTTATTGACAGATTTATTGTCCTACTCAGCTTTCCTGTGAAAGACCGCAGTAGGGGGGCGGTTTTGGTTTTTTTGTTATTTGGATACTAATGTCTTACTAATGTTACTGATGCACTTTGTTTATTTTGTTTCTACTGTTTAAACAAAAAGTGCCTCACTTAGGGTTTTTAAAGGTACATGTCGTGCTTAGTGTTGCAAATTATGTGTTTTCTAGTATATACGCATAGTGGCGGATTTAGAATTCTAAGGCCCTAGGTGGGCGTCGCTCACTTTTTATTTTTCAATAAATTCGTCTGGAATAGCATTTTCCAATCTTTGTTTATTTGCTTAACCATTCATATCATCTATGTACCACTATGTGCCTATAATAATTACAGGCACATAGTGGAACATAGATTAAGGATGATATGAATGGTTACGCAAATAAACAATTGTAATTATTACTAACATGTAAATACATTTGGTTTTAAAATTTTGTTTTTTAACAAAAAACTTTAATAATATTATTAAAATTGTAATTTTATAATTACAATAAATTAAAATTAGAATAAATTACAATTATTAGAATTTGTAAATATTTGATATTTAAAGTATTTTTCTATGCTGAATCTAGATTCGTTGTTTTTTTTTCCTATTACTTATAGGTTTTTTTGCATAAGCGCTAACTAAGGTTAAGATTGAACAAAAGAATAACTTTTTATAAACATGAACGCACCCATCAACTGCACAGCTTGCTGTTTGCTGTGAGCGGATGTCCATCACAGTTTGCACGGTACCCTTTTTGATGTTCGTAAGCTACATGCCGATGGTTTTAGTGACTCTTCCCAGAATTGCGCCGGGCCAGGCTATACACCCAGAGGGCTAGAGGAGCTGGGAACTTGGAGGGTAGACCTTTTGCTTTTCAAGGGACCATAACACCGACCCAAACCTAGGTACGATGCGGAATCCCCCTACACCGGGGCATTTAGCCACAAGCAGTTGGGGGTTATGCTTGCACTGAGGGGAGCCTACAGGCAAGACCTCGGGTAAGATGCTGCACATGACAAATAAACCTTATTATTTGTCATAGCAGTGTCTTATTATTCTGTGTCTGTATCTCCTTCCCCTTCGGCTTCGAATATTTCCGATATTATTTCCATTTGTTCCCATTGGATATATTAGACATATTAGAAAAGCATACAATCCCTTTCACAGACTAAAGATTTAAAAAAAACCTTTAGTTTTAAATTTAGAAAAAATACAATATTTCAATGATTTTTTGTCGAGTTGTAAATTGTAAAGCGGCATTATAAGCTCTGTATTTATTAAAAAAAATAAAATACGCCTTAAAAAATTGGCGAGATTTCATGAAAATACGGTTTTTTAAATTTATAAATAGGCTCAAGACGTTATTTTTATTTTGCAGTCAAAAATTGGAAGCCAGGATGTTGTGATTTGTATCCTTTGTTTTTATGTAAACCATCCTGAAACTATTCGACAAATCAAGAATTTTAACTGTTTTTGTATTTATTATGTAGAAGTATTAATTAAGTTAATAATAATAAAAATAAATATTAATTAACGGAATATATCCACAGTACAAGAAAATTTTTAAAAAAAATATATATAACACAAAGGCACAAGTGCTCATTCATAATGGACCTAACCATAAGATGTCCATAAAACGGAAACATAATATCACCATAATTTGTACGTAACGATGAGCTGTGTTTATAATGAACGTATGACCAGTGAATAGTGACAGAGAAAAAAGGGCGAATTTCATCGAATAATACTTCACGATGAGGAATGGTTCTTTAGATACACTTTATTATTATTATTTTAATGTGCTTCCAACAGGCACCACGCCCAATTACAGAAGTACACACTGACACAAACAAATAAACAGCCATACCCCTTCGAACCCACGACCTCTCGGCTTGTAGTCTGCAGTGCTAACTACTACACCACTTGAAAAACATCTGTCATCTGTTTGCATGGCTACCACCCTGATTACTACCAACAAGGTTCTAGTGAAATCATCAAAATTACTAAAATTCACACATAAAAAACCCGTATAGTTGAGTTCATTTCAACTTTACGTATTTTTTACGGTCACCCATAAGATCTTATGTTCGAACGTAAAACGTAAAAATTACGGCTACTCATTATAACAGGCACACTGGTTTTGTTAATATTAAACTTTACGTTTTGCGTATTTCTTACGGACATCTTATGGTTACGTTCATTATGAATGAGCAATTACAATAAATAGAGAATCCTAATTTACAAAACAAGGCATAGAGTTTTAAAAAAATGTAAATAATACCAATTTTCCAACCTGCATAATTTACTTATCGACGTGTAATCTAATCGGTAAGTAAATTACATATAATTTGTCCAGAATACCTCAAGTTTATCATTTCTTAAAAAAAAATATGCGAATAGTATTTTTTTAAGTTCTTTCCCTTGCTTTTTTTAAACCACTTCAAATAAAATAATATTTTTTATAAAAATTAGTTTGCGCTTTCTTTTGGAAGCGCAAATTAGTATACTTTTCGGTTGGTTGTAGAAAAAACATATTATCCTCTTTCGAAAAACATGAGCATCTGGTTGCTGTGTAACTCAAGTATTGCTTGGAAAACTAAAAAGCTATAATTTTACAACTAATACTATTAATATCATTAGGTCCTACTTAACAGATCGTGTAGAGCAGGTTAGAGTAAATGGGTTAATGTCTGATAGGGATGTGATTGGCAATGTGGTTCCCCAGGGTTTGTCATTGGACCATTGCTTTTCTTAACCTACGTCAATGATTTACAAAATTAAAACTACACAGCTAATCACATTCTGTCCGCTGATGATACCACCATTAATGTAAATGGAAAAGACAGAACATTTAGTTAATGCGTCCTTAAGTGTACAGTCGAGAGCTACTACCTGGTTTCAAAATAATTATTTGACTTTAAATGAAACAAAAACCGTAAATATCTTCTACGTTGGGTAAACCTACAAATAATCACGTTGCATTTAGCGAGCATGCAAGTTATTATTGATAAACCACTTCAGTGGAACTATCATATAGATGAAGTTGCCAAAAAATTTGGCAAGCACATATATCTTTTAAGTAATCTTGCGAGCGAAGTCTTAAGCAATGTTCTTAAGATAGCCTAATATTCATTGGGTCACTCTTTTTTGTCCTATGCCATATTCTTGTGGGGGCAAGCTGCGGGCTGGAAAATATTATTTTCCCTACAAAGTAAGGCTGTGAAAATAGTTGGTAAACTAAAATATTCTGAAAACTGTAGAACCAAGTTTTCAGAACTTGTTATCCTTACACTGCCCTGTATTTATATACTAGAAATACTAGTGTATACTAAAATAAACATGAATAAATTTTTTGTAAACAAAACCAACTACACAAACACCACGCGAAATAGCAAAATGTTAAGGTTACCACTCTGCAGACAAAAAGTCAGAAGCATATAAATAGTAAAATAAATATTAACTATTAAAAAATGCATTTTATTCAAATGATGATGATTAAAATAAAAATATATTTCAAATCTGTAATATTTGGATTTTTTAAATAAAATTTTAAATTTGTTGATAAATTATAGTAGATTATAAGTTGCACCAATTTAATTTGAATTATCTTAAACAGGGGGGCCAGGAGGCGGGTAAGGCGACACGAAAAACTAACAAAATCCACCAGCCGCCACTGCTATACTCTCTAAAAATAAATTAGTCAAAAATGACTAATTTAATAGTTTTTAGTGGCTAACCAATAATCCCAAAATTCTTATGTAAAATTAACCCCTGAATCCGAAAATGTCGTCAAAAGTTAAAAAAAAGTATACAATATTCAATTTAATATGGAATTGACTATATCTCAAAAACTGCTCCACTTTCATAATTTTTGACAGTATTTTCGGATTCAGGGAATAATTTTACATAAGAATTGGCCGCTTAATTTTGTGATACCATGGTATTCCTTAGTTAACTATGGTACAAGTGAAAAAGCAGCCACTAATAACTATTAAATTAGTCATTTTTGACTCATTTATTTTTAGAGAGTAAGCCATGTAATGCCTATTAAGCCTCTCAAACAGTAAGGAGTTAACCGATCTTCCCCAATATTAACGACTTCGCTCCGCTAAATTGCCAAACATTGTTGTCGGTAAACTATCCGTACTGATAAACATGATAAACAAGATAAAATAAGGCGATTAAATCTTTGTTTTCAATTATAATTATGATTATAATACTAATTATTGTAATCATAATTATTTTAATTACCCTTTTTAAAATTAATCTTTTTTATTCCAGAATAACATGTCAAGCTCAGAAAGTTCCGAAGACATGGATAGGTGGCATTCTGTTTTTGCTGCGGTGACTGATAGTGAACTCCGGTTCTACGAAAGCGCGCCTTGGTCTGGCGATGCGTGGAGAGCGCCAGCTGAAGGATATTCGCTAATTGCGACGAGATTGGTTGGTTCCGGAAAGCGGGCTGAATTGCCAGAGTTTAGCATAAGATGCGCGACTGTGGACGGAGTGGTAACGCACAGTTTGCGTGCCGAAACTCACAGGGATCTTGCAGGATGGGCCAAGGCTCTTGTTAACGGAAGCCATGCTAGTGCAGTTACACAGCGGGAGTTGGTTTGCAGTAAGTTAATTGTTCTTTTATTGGATATCTGCGAAAATAATTATACTGCGTATGTGTGTAATAATTAGTTAGAGATAAGTTTAATAAAATAGAACATTGTCTTCATTTAAAATTAAATAATGCTCGATCAACGGTCATAGATTGTTTAGTTTACTTTTGGGATTTTGATTCTCAAAAATTTAAGCATTTTTTTCTTGCAATTATTTCAAAATTATGCAAATATTTACAGGGTGTAACTAAAATTCTTGGGCACACACGAATGTGATGTATAGAATTAAAAAAAAACATTTAAATTATTTTTTTAAAACTGCTCGTCATTAAAATCGACGCACCTAGTTTTTTGAAAAATATTTAAAAGTTCGTTATTGTAAAATTACTGAATCGATTTTGAAAATCTTTGGAAATTCTGAATAGCTGATTCTTTGATTCTTATGTCTAATTTTGGGAATACGATATTTTGCACATAGCATTATACTACAGGGTGTTAAACGAATAGATGTATTTTTTCCAAAATTTCGAGTTATTCCCATTCGTGAGGCAACTGGTTTTATGGATAATATTTGAAAGCTCGTTATTGGAAAATTACTGAATCGATTTTGAAAATCTTTCGATATTCTGAATAGCTAATTCCTGACTCTTATGTCTTATTTTTTGAATACGATATATTGCACGCATTATACTACAGGGTGTTAAACGAAGAGATCTATTTTTTCCAAAATTTCAAGTTATTCCCATTCATGGGGCAGTTGAGTTTGATAGTCGTAATATCCCTCCCTAATATAAGTAAGGTAATCCTTTGGAACGTTTTCGAGATTTTGTAAATATCGCGGCTTACTACGATTATATTTTTCGAAAATTGTCGTTATTTCCCAGTTTATTCCAAAAAATGAGCAAAAGTGGATTTTTTGATTTACGTCTAATTTTGAGAATACGATATTTATAAAGAGATGTTTTTTTTCCAAAATTTCAAATTTCCATTCAAAAGGCAGTTGAGCTTGATAGTCGTAATACCCCTTCCTAATAACAGTTAGGTTATTCCTCGGGAAGTTTTCGAAATTTTGTGGATATCTTGGCTAACTACGATTATATGGCAATTTTTCGTTATTCTTCATTTTAGTTCAAAAAATAAGTTGATTCCTTGAATCTTATGTCTAATTTTGGAAATACGATATTGTATACATAGCGTGATACTACAGGGTGTTAAAAAAAGAGATGTTTTTTCCAAAATTTCAAATCCCCATTCACAGGGTAGTTGAGCTTGATAGTCGTAATACCCCTTCCTAATAACCGTTGGGTAATCCCTCGGAACGTTTTCGAGATTTTGTGGATATCTTGGCTAACTACGATTATATGGCAAATTTTTGAAAATTAACGTTATTCTCCACTTAATTCCCAAAAATGAGCAAATTACGAAAAGTATCGATTAGTTATCAACACAGCGTTTTAAGATAGGTCACGTGCTTCATTAAAACTGAAATGTTTCACAGAAAAACAATTTTTTTCGGTGAAATTTAAAATAAAAACGCAAACCAAACAAAATTATACTCGTAAACTTATGCAGGCTAAGCTATGTGCACAATATTTTATTCTCAAAATTAGACGTAAGTCAAAGAATTGCTTATTTTTTGGACTAAACTGGGGAATAACGGCAATTTTTTAAAAATTGGCATATAATCGTACGATATTCACAAAATCTCGAAAACGTTCCGAGAGGGATTACCTAACTTATAATAGGGAGGGTTATTACGACTATCAAACTCAACTGCCCCATGAATGGGAATAACTTGAAATTTTGGAAAAAATAGATCTCTTTGTTTAACACCCTGTAGTATAATGCTATGTGCAATATATCGTATTCAAAAAATTAGACATAAGAGTCAAGGAATTACCCATTCAGAATATCGAAAGCTTTTCAAAATCGATTCAGTAATTTTCCAATAACGAGCTTTCAAATATTTTCCATAAAACCAGTTGCGTCGTTTTGTATGACGATTAGTTTATAGATTATAGATTAGGGTGTCCGTTATTTACCAACTTGGTTTTTTTGTTTGCAGTGCCCTCTAAATTTTTAGTTTATGACCTAAAAAGAATTATAAAAAAAACTATTCATTTTAAACCGGGCCACAAAGACGATATTTTCCGTTTAAATAACATGGGGTTTCGGCAAGTTTTACATATATTTTTTTTCTCTGAAGCAAGTTAAAATACAGCAAAAAGTGATACATATTTTTATAGGAAATTGAACGCTGTACAAAAAAACTTTCCTATGATTTTTCGATAAATTCACTGGTTTAAAAGTTATTTAAGGTTAAAATTGAACTAATAGTAATTTTTTCGATTTTTTTACTTTGACTGCAAAGTTATCATTATTTTTATAAAAATAAATTGTTAATTTTTGAAAATATGTGATTTTATGTATTATTGAAAAAGTAAAAATTATTGAAAAGAGATAAGTGAAAATTATTGACAAGAACTTCCGATAAATTAAAAATTGTTTATTACATTAAAGGAATCTGGTACTAGTTTTACTCAAATTTAGAACGATTACTTTTTTACATAATATTTTTATTTCTGTGAAATTTTAAAAAACGCCATTTTAGTTACGAGTTTTATTAGGCACGAGCGAAGCTTATTAAAAACAAGTGTCTAGATAAGTTTATTAAGCGAGTTGCCTACTAAGTATACTTTATCTACGACGAACACAAAAAAGAATTTAAAGCCAATTATTTTGTTAAACATTTGACATCTGTCAAATGTCAATGGAATTAACCTCACTTTTCTCTAATATACAATAAAGCTAATTTCAGCCCGTGACTAAAATTCCCAAAAGCCACTACTTATTGTCAACTTCAGCCCGTGACTAAAGCGCCATAAAGTCACAGCTCGTCAATGTAGAAGTAGAGTAGTAGAGATAATAAAATAATTTTCACATTTAGTATTATTTTACAAGAAAGGCACTTTATTTTAACGATTGTATGACATTTGACAACTGTCAACTAACTTAAAACTAACTTCAGCCCGTGACTAAAGCGCCGTAAAGCCACAACTTGTCAATGTGTATTTAAAAGGTCACTTAGTGTCATGGAAACATGTACAATAAAGGGCGTTTTAAAGGTTGGAGTAGAAAAATACATTTAACTTATTTGAAAAGGATAATTGGTGTAGTGGAAATGTCTGCTCTCATACTCAAGACAACGTATGCGTAACTACGAATTTTATTTTGTCGTAAAAATAATTGTTAAAATAATTTCTACGTCATTAGCTGTACTTTTTATTGTATAATATTTTATAAAATCGTATAAAATTTTGTAGAATTTCAAAGAAATAAAAATATTATGTAAAAAAGTAATCGTACTAAAATTTAGTAAAACTAATACCATATTCATTTAACTTAATAAAAAAAATTGAATTTATAGAAATCTCTTGTCAATAATTTTTACTTATCTCTTTTTAATAATTTTTACTTTTTCAATAATACATAAAATCACATATTTACAAAAATTAACAATTTATTTTCATAAAAATAATGATAATTTTGCAGTCAAAGTAAAAAAATCGAAAAAAATTATTATTAGTTTAATTTTAACCTTAAATAACTTTTAAACTAGTGAATTTATCGAAAAATCATAGGAAAGTTTTTTTGTACAGCGTTCAATTTCAATTTCCTATAAAAATATGTATAACTTTTTGCTGTATTTTAACTTGCTTCAGAGAATAAAAATATATGTAAAACTTACTGTTATTTAAACGGAAAATGTATCTTGTGGCACGGTTTAAAATGAATATTTTTTTTATAATTTTTTTTATAATTCTTTTTAGGTCATAAACTAAAAATTTAGGGGGCACTGCAAACAAAAAAACCAAGTTGGTAAATAACGGACACCCTAATAATTCTTGAATAATAATAACATTATAAATTTCCTGCCCTGGAATATTAAACTTATTATTCACGTTATTAGGCATTAGTGATTGGCAGATTTCAATATTCACTGTGATTTGAACCAATCGGATTTTAAATTAGGAGAAGGCAACTAAATATATTAACAGTTAAAATTGGTTATTTTATCCTTGTGCATAATAGCATTATCTCTCGTATAATATTATACTATTAATTTTTTTATTTGCTAAATTTGGGTTATTCTGACTAATGAATAAGGTAACCGTATTTGGTCTCTATTAGTTTGAATTTGGTTTGAATTATATTGTCAAAAATGGCGAATGCGCCGGGATTACCTATTTTGTTAAATCATACTAGCTACACCTAAATATTATTGTTTTATATTGAATAATATGAATATAAAATATAAATACACTAAATACATTATAAACACACATGCTATTTATTAAATATTACCATAATATAATAATTACCGAAAATCTTTTTAAATATTATATTCTTTAATAATTATAATTATACCTAGGTATGCTGCATTAATTTAATTTAATTATTTATTAATTGGGTGTTCCAAAAGTAATGGGTCACAGAGCAGCAGCATACTCTTAAGTCGTAACAATCCGATTTATTAAACCTGCTCATCCAAAAGTTGATAATAAGATACAAGGTGTCAATGTTTTAATTTTGTTTTCGATTTTTTTCAATAATTTCTCAACAAAACTACAACGTGGTCCAAAATTAGAGATTTGGGGTTTGTTTGAGGCGATGACTACAAATTTGTCCAAAGTTACGGTACAAAACTACCATAATTATTATGCTTTATACTTAAGCTCAATTATTAATACCCTAATAAACATGTTTGCAATAGTAACTATTATTATAGTATTTAATTTAATTACGATAGCTTTTTCTCACAATTTTTTATTATTACGGACCCGACAAAATTTGCCGAGTAACGTGAAATTTTTATAACTGACTATTTAAAAAATCGATCAGTCCACTTTTTACGGCAATTGCTGTCAAAGGTACTTTTTTATAATATTCATTCAGGCGGCCTTGATTTAAAAACATTATTGACGTTTGACACTTAAATAATTGTCACAGTTATATTATTATGTACTATTTCATATTTTCTGAGCATTATATAATAAATAAATAATTACAAGACATGTGTATTTACGTACACAGTACAAGAAAGCTTCACACTAGGCTTCACTTTTCACCTTAAATTAAGTGTGATTTTTAGTGTTGTTTTAACTCTAGAGGTTGTACTCTTGTAAAGTGAACACATTTAACACAGTTTGTGCGACTTCATACACTATTTGATTGAAAATTACTGCACTAAACGTAGCTCTCTAAAAGTGTTCACTTTGACACTAATTTATTCGCATTTATTTTCTTTTTAGTGTGAATTATATTCCTAATAGTGCTAGAAATTTAATCTATCTAGGGTTTATCCTAACACTAATAGATTTAAAAATTGTACACCAATATTGTTTAAGATTGGTGTCTGCAGTGCGCCCTTAAAGTTACATACATAAAATTCATTTAATGTCGATAAACATGGTATAATATATAATATAATAAACATGGTATAATATATAATATAATATAAGTCCAAGTGAAGAAATCACCAATTATCGCTGAGCATACATTTCACTGCCGAGGCGTCAGCTGAGGCAGTAGATTGTGTAGGCAATTATTAAGCGTTCGCTGCCGTGTTTTATGTATTTTTTTTTCAGGCATTGCATTTTTTAATATTTTTAAAATTTTGTCACATCATTTTTAGGTAGGTTTAAAAAATAATTTGACTTTTGAACTAGTATTAATATTCATGAAGTCTTTTTATATAGACTTTGAAGTGTTATAATATAAAAATTATTGTACGCTTGAAAAAAATATATAATGGAGGTTTGCAATGATTCTGCTCTTATTAATTTTTTATAAATTCATTTATTTTTAATTATATGAGTTACTTTTGGGTAGCGCTGCTGGGGTGTTTAAATAATGTTTATATAAAACAAATAAAATTTATATTTATTTAAAAATACTGTCCATTGTATGTTTTACGCTACAAAATATAAAACTTTTTTAATTTTTGGCAAATACTTAAAATACCTATAAATACATTCAAAACACCAACTAATATTTTGGCATAAAGTACCAATTGAAACTGTTAGATTGGTGTAAATTGTATGGCCCATTTTGTTACTAAAATTTCTATCGAATCGGGAAATTCTTGTATATAATTATATACCAAACTTTTGCAGTGATAATTTCAAAATAAAACTTTGAAGGTCCTCTTTTCAATTCAGTGCTAAAGTTGTCATCATAAAATGCCATCTGCTGGTATCGCACTGCTAAGGTTTTGGCCAAATTTTTAAAATTGTTATTAAACTTGTCATCATGGAGATGTTTTTCTCTTAGGAAAAATTATCTAAAAATTAAAAAAGAAAACGATTTACTTATTATATACATTAAACTGAGCTATTGTAAGAACTGTACTTGAAATTTGTCTGTACAATAAACAAAACGCGATTTTCACGCGATTTTCGACTTTATGAACTAAAACAAAATGCAATTTTGACATTACAAACCATGATGAGTAATAATACTTTGAAATTGACTTACCTTTAGTTAATAATTATAAACCACAACAGCTTGGTGCATTCTTCCAACACAAATTCTGAGAGAACAATGAACGAAACAAGTTTGCGTTTTTGTCAAATGAACAGTGTTCATTTGACAAAAACGCAAACTCATTAAACACCCCCTGATTGCATATTTACACTAATGTGCACTGCCAGAGCTTGGCTAGTGTTAAATGAATATTTAAGTGTAAAGTTAGATTGATGTGGAACACTACTATCATTCCATCGCATTTAGACGAAAACATATACATATTTTAGGATTGAAAAAAGTGTGATGTTTTACACTAACTTTTTCACTCTACAACTTTCACCTGGGAGAACACTAAAATATTTTTTTACTGTGTACAAAAAAATTTTAATGGACAGAACGAAAATACGAAGAAAAGTTCCAGGTCATAAATTATTTAAAAGTAATTATGATCGATTGGGAGAAAATTATTTGTTTTTTGAAAACGAAACTTGAAGTTCTTTTAGAAGATGTACTAAACAACAGAGAACATGTTTTCTTTATAAAAGATGGTGCACCAGCACATTTCTCCATAAGAGCTTCCTTAATAGCCCTTGGGCTGCCAGATTTTGTTAAAAAAAACAACATTTCATGTTAATTAACCTAAATTAAAGAAATAATACATTTAACAATAATTAAGTAACGTCAAATTTACAATTTTCATGGTATTATTTAGATTTTTGTAATGAAGGTAAATTCACACAAAATGTTCCGTTTTCTTTTTTCTGTATAATCTGGCTGCCCTAGTTGGCCTCTTGCCTTGGCCGATGCGAAGTCCGGATTTTACCCCCTTTTTGTATTTAGAGTTCAATCCAAAACCATGTAAATTCATGTTGAATACTCAAAAATTATGATAATCCATAATATTGTACCTATGGATAGTTTCGTTAAAAAATTATCGGAAAAAATTAAAAACAAAATTAAAACTTTGACACCATGTATCTTGGTTATTATCAACTTTTGAGTAAGGCGAATGTTAAAAATATTCAATTATTTAAACTAGTCTACTGTTTATTATTATTATTATTATTTGCTATTTGTCCAATTTTTGACCAGTATGGTCTAGGTTATGGTCCAAAAACAGGGCGAGCAGTGGAGTGCTCTCCTTAAGTATTTCAAACGTTTGTAAATGTTTTGTCATTTTGACAAATTATAAAATTTTCTTCGTAGTGAAATTATGTCATCATTTAAAATATAAATACAGTTTTGTTATTCTTGTCAATGATAACCCGTCATAATATTGTTAAGATTAAAAATTTCAATAAATAAATACATTTTAATTGTTGTTTATTTGAACACGCCGTGTTTTAAAGAGTTTTTCAGAGCGTATAATGAAGTTTATAATGCAGGTATAATATAATAGGTTATTATGTAGGTATAAAGTTTAATTAACGCCATTTTAGTAATGAATTTTAATTAGACATAAGCGAGCGAGTGTTTAATTAAATGAGTTTCTAGAAAAGTTTATAAACGAGTTGCATACTATTAATAATAATAATATTATCTAAGAATTATTTAAATTAAACATTGGTATAAAGCGACATCTATACAAAAAAGTAACCATTCCAATAAACATTTTTAACGTAATTGGCACCATTAACATTGCCCGATATTAAGTTTAATTAAACTTAACAATTATTGATACTTTAAATATTAAAAGAACTTTAAAATGAATAACGCTTATCGAAAAGGAACCAAGCGCCAGTAGTAAAATTATTTGTAAAATAACTCATATTTAATAATGCTCAAAAGTTAATCATCATTTGGAACTTTTCTCAAAAGGATTGAGAAGGTTCCCAATTCATTATTAATTTTTTGAGCAGCATTAAAAATGAGTTATTTTGCAAATAATTTTGTAAACCACAGAAAAAGTTTTTGGCGCTTGGTTCGTTTTCAATAAACACTAACCAAATATGATTATGTTAAAAAAATATTTTATCCTTTGATTTTTTTATTACTAGGTATAATTGCAAAATATTATCAGTATTTAGTAAGTAAATCCTTACACGGAAAATGTTAAAGGTACAAAAAGTAAGTTGTATATATTAGAATTCGCGTTAGAATTTCTAACTTGGGAATCTACCGGCGTTAAATGTCAAGTCAAAATTTATCCCTTGAAAATAGACGATATAGAAGTATTTTTTCACAGTAAAGGTAAGGAAATTATTTTATGGGCACTGCACGAAAAATTTTTGTTTTTTTATAATAATAACCATTATAACAACGGAAATAATAAAGTAATTATTCACATTGTTAAATATCGAATAATTGGAGTAAATAAAGTATATAGTAAATACTATTTATAATTAAAAATGCATAAATGCATTAAAATGAATAGTTAGTAAAGTAATTAAAAGTAATTAAAAAATTAATATTATTATTAATATTTTTTAATCGGTATTTTCGTATTGTTAGAAATTTGTTTTAATATTTGTCAAAATCAATTTTTA
This sequence comes from Brassicogethes aeneus, assembly GCA_921294245.1. Lineage (NCBI taxonomy): Eukaryota > Metazoa > Arthropoda > Insecta > Coleoptera > Nitidulidae > Brassicogethes > Brassicogethes aeneus. The sequence continues at coordinate 49,340,038 of OV121132.1, read as the reverse complement.
AATTTGTAAATTCATTTACAAAAAATCAAATTTCGATCTAAAATATAATGTAGATGGATGTTTCTTATATTATAATATATTGTTATATATGGTATAAATACTTTTTTATTTATACAAATTTATTTAACGTAACTCACCCGATATATTTCTCTTTTTGTACATTTTTATTAATTACATTTTATATTTAATTTATTTAATTAAATTAAACTAGCGAGTGATGGTTGGAAGCAATAGTTCGGTGTCACATTAATAACCCAATTTAATTATTGTTAATCACCATGACATGGTATTGGGATTGGTTGAAACTGAGATTGTAACATATAATATCACCGTAATAATAAAATTTAATTACAGTTCTAATAACTGCGCCGCTACCTAACACAATATTCCCTAGAGGTGCTGTCTGCTATAGAATACAGCTTGAATATAAATTTTCTTGAATTAAATTAAACGTATCCTATTTTAAAGTTTAACTTCAATTAAACTTATGGCAATTAAATCTTGAATGTTGAAACTAGGTGCTCTCAACACAATCGTTAAGGCGTCTTACAAACACTTAACATGCCGACATTTCGATTTATATTGCAAGCGTGTTCTAAAGGTTAATTTTTTAGCCTTTGGGAACGAGGATCCCTTGATTATTGTTGTTTAAAGTTATAATATGCTTATCCTATAGTTATACAATGATTTTATACTATTTTTAGGTATTTTTATGATTTTTGTAATTATCGTAAACTTTACTTTTATCTTTTTAAAAGCGGTCTATAATTTAAACTTTATTATTGTCAACACTCACTACTGATTGATTATCGCATGACTGTAATAGTATATCATGTATCAAGTTTGGTAAACGCTATTTTGGACACGAATTTAATTTATGCACGAGCGAGCTTGCGAGCAAGTGCTTAAATTAATAAGTGTCTAGAAAAGTTTATAAACGAGTTGCATACCATACTTTTTCTACGACAAATAGGTACTTATTATTATCTTAAAATGTTTTAAATCAAATATTTATATAGAGCGTCATCTATAAAACAATAGGGGAATCTGTGTTACCGTCAAATATCAAATTTTTATATGTTATAAACATGGATTATAAATCGAAATTTATTCCTTGAAAATGGATTAACAACATTTTCTCACAATTAAAGTAAAGAAAATATGTTTTATGAGCACTTTACAATGAAGTCCGAGCCCGAATTTAAGATATATCTAGTTTGTGCCGGCGAAATGAAAGTCAGTACAATGTTTAAATACACTTTTCAAATATTGGCGTTGAAAAACTATTTAATAATAATAATAGTAATAATAATAATAATAATATTTATTGTTTAAAGAATGTTTACAAAATTTACAAATATTGAAACAGTGTTACAATAAATATGCTATAAGCACAGAAATGCAGTTGCATTTGAGCGTGCAAAATAAATAAAATATAATACAAAATTTAATACAATCACAGTATAAATATAAAAAAAACCTACACTATTTTAAATATAACCAACAGGTTACCCACAGAATAATTTATACGTAATCCACTTGAGCTTTTTCCCTTTTAAATACTATATTATATGTTTATGTACACACACATAAAATATACAAAAAGTATACACAAAAAGTATAAAAATAAATTAATAAAAACAAAACATTTCAATGGTACCTCTCACATGCTAACCGAGCCAAAAAGCAAACAAAAGCAAAAATATTTATTTTCGGGACTCTTGGCACAACGTATATTATATTATATTATATTATATTATATTATATTATATTATATTATATTATATTATATTATATTATATTATATTATATTATATTATATTATATTATATTATATTATATTATATTATATTATATTATATTATATTATATTATATTATATTATATTATATTATATTATATTATATTATTGTTTTCTTTATTTTAGAACCGTTTAATTCTTTAAAAAAATTATTAGTCAGAATTTAAAATTATATTTAGGACAATGAAAAAATAAAATATTAGAATTCGTTGCACGTGCACGTTATACCGCGTCATGAGTAAATTCTAAATTAAAAAAATAAATAAATAAAGGGTTAAAATTAATATAAACTGTAGTTAAATTTATAACCGCCACAGGGTGAGATTAAAGGGGTTAAATTACCAGTATGTGTGCGGAATGCATAAAAAATATTATTTATCGTTTTTTGTAGGTCTGCAGTAATTTTGGAAAACATAGTCGACTGACTTGGGTTTTTCAACTTTACTTCATTTTTAAAAGTAGGCGGAACACGTTTGTGTCGTTTTAAAACGCATTCAAATCGTATTTTTTGTACCTACCTAGATTTTTCGTTTACAAATATGTTAGGTTAGCGTTTACAAAGTATAGCCAGAAAACTTACTAGGTTTTCATATTTTTATGGAATAATACATACTTAATCTTCTATGCATTCTTACTAAATTTTTCCAATTTTAACCTATTTATTTAGTCTTTTTCTGACAAGCTTGCACTCCAAGAGGTTCGTGTAAAGTTACTACAGTAACGTAACGTTTACAGAGATGACTCGGTTCATATCTATGATTTTTAACAATTACTTCAAATTATCAAACAGACTGAATCAGGAATATTGTTGTTTTTTCTTTGCTTTATTAAACCATCTTTAAAGAAAGCGCTTGGCTCTCAATATATTGGAGTTTTTTCTTTGATGAAAAACAGTATTCCTCTGTGGTAAGGTTTCAGGTGTATTCTTTTAAGATGCCCAATGTCATAGAAGTTAATTTTTTAAATTAATATAAAATTTTCACTAGTAATACCACTAGAGGTCAAATTATTTCCGGAAATTTGTTCGAGCTCATGAATATTTTGAAAATTATCCCGAGTTGAAGACGAGGGATAATTTTCTAAAAATATTCATGAGCGAGAAAAAATTTCCGGATTTAATTTGACCCCGTGTGGTATTCGGTAACAAAATTCCACACCAAATTGTGTTTAAATAATTTAAATTGGCTTCTCAGCCTGCCCTATGAGATATTATTGTAGTTACACGGTAATGCAGTTTTTTAATGAAACGTATTTTTTATTTACTTTGGGTTACTACAAGTGGTAGAAAATAAAAATTGTATTAGTTCTACAGGGTGTTATGTAATTAATGTTATATATTAAAATACTGAATACCTTTTGACATAAGGAGTAAAGGAAAAATATTTAAAAAAATATTTTTCCAAAGATAAAGAAAAAATATGCATTAGAATTTTTTTTGATTTTTTGTGATACGCCACTGGTTTATCTCTGCACACTTGTGTTCTGTGAGGACATAGATACCAACCAACAAAGTAGCTGCGCGTTGCCAGATGTAAAAAATTGTTACTAAAAATTTTTCTTGCAAAAAATAAATAAAAACTCAATAAATAAAAAAGTTGTATGCCCTTAAAGCTCTAATACCCTTCTGTATTTATTTACTCATCCAGCTATTAGCTTAAGCAATGATTAGAAAATTTAGTACCTATTTTAAAAAATCCATAACCACAAAATTAATTTTTTCATCAGTTTCTTTCTTTCTGTTTACTCAGATGAAATTAACAGGTTAAACTTTAAACATTTAATTTGTGTAAATAAATCCAAAAGCACTTCCCTTAGTTAAGATTTACAATTTGAGCACATAACCTAAAATTTGAAAGAAATGCACTAGATTCTGTCATAAAAGTTGGCAAATTTTGTTTGAATTTACCTTCAGTACAAAAATGACAACCAACAATTAATAACAACGCCAAATTGACAATTTGCATTGTTAATTTTGTCATTTTTGTAATTAAGCTAAATTTAAACAATGTTTGTCAACTTTTTTGACAGATTTTGGAAACACATAAAGTGCCTAGTCGATCAGTGGCGTACTTTTTGGTAGGATAAAGGTTATTATAAATTATTTTTAGACTTTGGAATTTAGAAAAAAAAAGTTTCAGGTGCTTCTTTATGGACCCTAAGGAACAACCCATTTTAATATATAACATTAATTACATAACACCCTGTATAGAAACATACATGAACAAATTTAGTTTGTCTTGTCACCAATGGATTCTTAGCCTATAAACTGTTGATTTATACTAATTGTGTCCAATAACAGAGCAAAAATAATAAACAAATAATTACATAGTTTAACAGTATAAACTAAAAGTAAGATCTAGCTATAAAAATTACATCATTCAGACTACTAAAAAATAAATCACATTCTTGATTAATAAAATTAAAATTTTTAGACATAGTAACTACAGGTGATTTAACCAAACTTATTGTTCGCGCACTGTCACAATAAAAACAATCACTTCTTCTAGAATTGATACGCGGTACAAGAATTTTAAATTGACACAATAAGTTGGCTGAATCTATCTGATTGTTGAAAAGCTTAAACAGAAATTTAAGGCCAGAACAAACCCTTCTAAACTCTAGGGAATCCATACTAAAACGTTCCAAAAGAGATTCCTGGCTAATACCTCTAACTGGATACACATTATCCAATCGAAAAGACAGGAGTTTTAAAAACTTGCGCTGTATATTTTCAATCATATTAATAGGACTGTTATAGTATGGGTTCCATACAATTGAACAATATTCTAATTTTGACCTGACAATACAAAAATAAAGGGATTTTAAAGCAGATTCGTTAGTTAAACCAATGGAATTTCTACTAATAAAACCAATCAGTTTACAGCTACCAGATACAATTCGATTAACATGATCATTAAATGATAACTTTTTGTCAAATAATACACCTAAATCATCAACAAAATCTGCTGAATTCAAGGCAATATTATTAATACTAGAATTATAATCAACTGTTTTCATTTTCATAGAAAAAGTGCAACATTTACACTTATTTATATTAAGTTTTAGTTTGTTAGAACTACACCAATCATATACCAGATTTAACTCATTTTGCAAGTAAAGACAGTCACTGTGCGTGTTAATAATAGCGAATAGTTTAAGGTCATCGGCAAAAAGTAAATGTTGACAAGTAAGTGATAATGACAGATCATTAATAAAAATATTAAACAATAAAGGCCCCAAGTTTGAGCCCTGCGGAACACCGGAAGTTGCCACAAAGAAATCCGAACTAAAACCATTGTAAGTTACACATAATTTGCGATTTATAAGGTATGATTGAATAAGTAATACTAGGGAGTTGCTCAGACCGAAAGAAGAGAGTTTGCTTAATAATAGACCATGATCAACCTTATCAAAAGCCTTTGAGAAGTCAGTGTAGATAGCGTCAACTTGGCCCCTATCACCAATACCGTTGGAGACATACTGAGTAAACTCAACAAGATTGGTAACGGTTGAGCGCTTAGGCATGAAACCATGTTGATGAGGAGAGATAGCTTGGTAAACACCATTGAAGATAAATGTATAAAGAGACTTCTCAAAGACTTTCGAGAAGTTAGAAAGAATTGCGATGGGTCTGTAGTTGCTAATGTCGCTGGGATCACCATTTTTAAATATTGGAGTAATTTTAGTAGTCTTCCAAATTTCAGGGAATTTGGAAGTTTTAAGAATAAGATTAAAGATAATTAGAAGAGGTTCAATCAGAATACCAGCGCAATCCTTAATAAGAAAACTAGGAATATTATCACAACCAGAGCACGAATTATTTTTTAACAATTTAATTGACTTTAGAATGTCACTATCACTGAAGTACTCTAGCGTAAAGCAATCACGATAATATTGAAATGTATGAAAATCACCAATACTAGGATCATCATATACACTTTTAAAAAAATTGGCAAAACCATTAACCGCCTGCATCATTATAAGTCATATCATCAAAATACATAGTTGTAGGGATTCTAGAAGCACCCCTTCTCGATTGAACAAAACTCCAAAAAGTGTTGGGATCATTTTTAAATTGTGATTCAATATTACTAAGGTAGTTTTTGTAAGCTAAAGAAATTTTATTTTTTATAATGCTTCTAAGGCGTTTAAATTCGTCATAAAAAAGGGCATTACCTAATTTTTTGTATTTTGTATAATAATATTTTTTTAGTTTAAGATTGTTAATAATTTCAGGGGTATACCAACATGGATACGAACTTTTATCGGATTTATGTACCGGTACGAACTCATTAAAGAGTGAGTATAGTAGCTCATTTAGACTATCAACAGCAGAGTCTGGCTCAGTGTGGTTTTCCATAAATTCCCAATTAACATGACACAGTGACTCGTATAATCCCAAAAAATTGCCCTTTTTGAAGTTAAAGGATTTATTTAATTTATCATTAGGAAACTTAAATGAGTCTCTGTAACCAAAATTAAGGTCAATGTTTAGACCAGGGTGGTGTATATCCTCAGGTAGTAATGGTATACTTTCCTTGGTTACAGAACAATCTATATGAGATAAACAGAGGTCTAAACGTCTGTTGTTATCATTATTAATGAGGTTAAACTGAGTAAGCAAATTAACGTTCATAAAGTTAGTTATGATCCTGGTTTTAAAGTCATTTAAATCATTGGATACAAATCGCGTTGCATTAAAGTCCCCCAATATAACTAGTTTCTTTAAATTAACTATTACAGACTCAAAGCATTCAAAAAAAATATCAAAATTATGATTAGTAACATGTGGTGGAATATATACAACGAACATAAAAATTTGTGAGTATTTCGAGATTAATTTACAGCCTATAACATCAATAAATGAGATAACATTATTTAGATTATCACAGTTAAACTTTATAACATTAAAAACATCCTTAAATGCAATAAGAACACCACCTCCTCTGGTAGTTTGGGAAGCCTCAAAGTTCCGATCTTCTCTAAATACAACGTAACCAACAGGAAAGAGTTCGGAGCTTAAAACTGCTTTGCTGAGCCAGGTTTCAGTAAGAGCAATGCAATCGTATTGATTGTCCAATAAAGATGTGTAAATTTGCGTTTTCGAGTTTAATCCCCTTACATTTTGATAATAAATTAAGAAATTGGTAGTAATACTGTTGGGCTGATTTAGTTTAAACAAATAATTTGTGGAGAGCCTCGTATAAACTTAATTCTAAGATTGGTTTCGCCATTTTCCACTCGTCGAGTTAATTCACTTTTAATCGTTTTGTACTGATCAAGTTGATATTTGGTTTTATCATAAGATATATAAGTGTTTTTATAATCAGTATTTTTTAGTTTAGCCGCTTGTTTTACTATTTTATGGGTGATTTCTTCACTCGGAAAAGTGATCTTTATTGGGCGAACTTTGTTACTAGTACTATCATATTTGCCAAGGCGATATATATTAAATTCAGTGTGGATGTTGGGATCAACAGTTTTTATAATATTGTTGACTACACCATGTTCAAAATTAGCTCTTTCTTCCTTGTTGAGAATATTATCTTCTTTGAGTCCAAATAAGATAAGATTACATTTCCTGGAGTTTCTATTTTCTAATTCATGGATAATTTCATCTATGGTGAAGTTAGCTGATTGGGTTAAGTGTTGTTGGTTAACTGACTTAAGACTTTCCACTTCTTTCTGCAGAGCCAACACAATGCTCTTAAGATCATTAATGGTATCTCCAAAGTTGGAGCATTTGACACAGGACCATGTAAGATTTTTAGACGCCTTTATTTTTCTAAGTTCAGCGGTGGATAGATCAACACAAGAATGCAGGTAGGACTCTTTGCAGAACACACAAAAAATAAGCTTATGCTCATTACTATGCTTATTACAGCAAGCACAAACCAATTGAGTCATGTTTTAGGTTTGCGCAAATATTCGAGTAATTACGATACTATTGGCAACCCAGCAATGCCGCGTAGCGTGACGTATTCCTGACAAGAGTAGCAAAAAAACTATGTTGTTTACCAAATAATAGTTGCAAGAAAGGAAGTAATTATCATACCAGATAAGTAAACTCTTCCTTATAACTGGCGCTAACAAATGTTTTTAAAATTTAACTTTTAAGCAAAGATTTACAACTAAAGATGTACATTATGTAACTGTTCACACTGTTGCCACGTTCGATGATGATTAATATCGATTCTACACGTGATATCTGTCCCAAGTGCAAAAGAGTGCAAATTGTGTGTGGTACCTCCCCCTGGATTAAATCCTCAAGTGTTGGACCTGGTTAAAAGGTGTGAGAGAGACGATCAGTTCCAATGAAAATTTCCTGGGCTACCACACGTGCGGGCGGCATGCGAAATGGATCAATTCCAGCACCTAATAATCAAGCTAAGTTATTTTTCTAATTGCATGTCTTACGGTATATTCGCTAAATGTTTATACAGGGTGTTTCATAATATATGCGCAGGACTTCAGGATGTGATAGCTCATCCAAAAAGATGAAAAAAGTCGCTATTAACTTACCCTCTAAAATGCATAATTTTCGAGATACAGGGTGTTGAAATTTTAGAAAAAAAATCGTTTTTTTCGATTATCTCTGGAACCGTTTGTCGTACAAAAAACAGCTTTTGTAAGCATTTTCTACTCATAATAAGCTATGTTTTGTGCCAGAAAAAAATTTTTTTTACTTATAATTGGTGGAGATTTTGAAGGGGTAGCGGGTGTTTTTCTCCTCAACTTCAACGCCCCTGAAAAAAGTACGGTTTTGAGAGGACCATTCGAACCGCCAATGTTTTCTACACAAAAAAGGTACTCTTGGTCATAAGCTCTAAAGTTGACCGTTTTCGAGAAAAATCAACTTTTATGTATAAAAACATGGTCAATTTTTTGAAAAAAATTTTTTATTACTAATTAAACAAAATTTATTTTAACGTTAGAAAAAGTAACAAAACCAAACGACAATTGCAAAATTAAAAAAAAAATAAAAAATGATTTTTTACACAAATGCTGAAATGTTCGAAATGCGTTACCTTTACGGTTTGGAGAATTTAGCAAAGACAACTTTTGAATCATTTTTTATTTTGCAATTATGGTTTGGTTTTGTTAGTTGTTCTAACGTTAAAATAAATTAGTAAAAAAAAAATTTTTTTTTTAAATTGACCATGTTTTTAAACATAAAACTGGATTTTTCTCGAAAACGGTCAACTTTAGAGCTTATGACCAGGAGTACCTTTTTTGTGCATAAAACATTGGCGGTTCGAATAAGCCTCTCAAAACCGTACATTTTTCAGGGGCGTAGAAGTTGAGGAGAAAAAACACCCGCTACCCCTTCAAAATCCCCACCAATTATGAGAAAAAAATTTTCTGGCACAAAACATAGCATATTTCGGGTAGAAAATGCTTACAAAAGCTGTTTTTTGTACGATAAACGGTTCCGGAGATATTCGAAAAAAACGAATTTTTTTCTAAAATTTCAACACCCTGTATCTCGAAAATTGTGCATTTTAGAGCGTAAGTTAATAACGACTTTTTTCATCTTTTTGGATGATTTATCACATCCTGAAGTCCTGCGCATATATTATGAAACACCCTGTATAAGCATTTCACAATGTATCTTATACAGAATTTCCGAATAAATGAATTTGAATTTGAATTTCACAATGTTGCAAAAAAAAATACTAAGAATTCTTTTTATTGTCTCAAAAACTAAATTTAAAATATAAGAACATTTCCGTAAGTTTTAAATAAACAACCTCATTTTCTCATAGTAGACAAATCATAAACAACCATCGAAAAAGGCGTAAGATAAATAAATAAACCAAACAAGCAAGAAGACAAAAATATAACATAAATAAGTGTTGTGTGTGAATAGGTAATATTGTATATGCATTTAGGATAGATAAGAAGGAAGACCCACTCAGCCAATGCCATATTGCCGCATTCCATTGCATGCAGTACAGGGCCGGCTTTAGTATTGATTGATTAATTGGTGGATATTGATACTAACGTTAATATTGATAAATTGATTGATTGGTTAATATTGGTATTGATTATTGGTATTGATTAGTATTGGTATTGACTAATTGATATTTATATAAGATTTATATAGATACTAGTTTGACAATAATTAATAATTTTAAAATAAATAAGGAATACAAGGTGGGTAGCCGATAATTGGCAGGAGGAATATCCATCAAGGGAGAGGGCACCCACGGGTATCAGGGCCGTCAACACTTCGAGTATCACACAGGGGGGCAAACAATTCTAAAGAGGTTACCAGGAACCTGATACTGACTCGGACAGTGACGTACAGAAATACACCAAAAAGGACAGGTTCTAGCAGCGTACTAACACTTCTACCCCCATTCAAGAATACCAAATGAATTGGGTTATTACTAAAGCCCTGGTTGAGGGGGATTCCGGATTGTACTTAGTTTTGGGTCAGTTCAATGTCCTCCAAAAACCCTTCCTAAACTGGACGTATGGCCCGACCCGGCTGACAAAAAATCCGGGAGCGGCCTTAACCTTTGACACTGTCTTCCACGACCTCCTAGGGTGGATCTACCAGCCGGCGTAAAAACTTCGGATCCAACAAACACAGGTAATGCTGTGATTTGGCGGGATACGCAGGAGAACGAAAAGGGGGTAAAATATCCCCGGGAGATCGTGGAGGATAATATTTCTGGGGCCTGCCATACGTTCCCATACTCATACTCATACTCATACAAATAAAAACCAGATTGTCAAAAAAATATTCTGTCATTATAAACGTCAAAAAATTTCGTTGTTGGGTACCCACGAGGAAAAAATGTCCACTAAAATTCATCCGTTGCCATGGTGATCTGTCAAAAATACACGTTTTGATTGGATAAAAATTACATGAGCTACTTCATGTATAAACTGTGGAACATAAAAATAAAATCGCTTAAAGGATGAAAGGAAAAATTTGTCAATATTTGTCTTTAAATAATAATACGGTTAATCTTTGTCAAGCCTTTGAAAAAGGCTTTTTTATTTCTGCAAATCAAAATTTTATTTTTAATTTTTTTAATTCACTTGCTAGAAAATGTATGAATTAAATTAATATTTATGTTATAATCCAATTTACCAAGTCGCCTTGTATATACTGTATTTTAGTAAAGTAGAGGTTAAAAAAACGTGCAACGTTGCAAAATCTGTAGAAATTGAAAAATATTTTCAGTTACCATATGAACAAGTTTTTCAAAATTATTTATTTTTACACCCATAACTTTTCATAATGTTTTTTTGCCATTTCCTTAACATATTCTTCAGAGGATATGGCCGCTTTTGAAATTAGACCACTCAAACATGATATTTTAAGTGTTTGATTTAAGATTTGAGTCGTCTAATTTCAAAAGCGGCCATCTCCTCTGAAGAATATCTTAAGTCAATGGCAAAAAAAAACATTATAAAAAGTAATGGGTAAAAAAATTAATATTTTTGAAAAACTTGTTCATATGGTAACTGAATATATTTTTCCTACAAAATAAATAAACAGATTTAAGTTTTAATTAAAAAAACATATTTTTCAAAGGGAGATGGGCATTTTAAGTACATTTTTGTACTTGTAACATCAATGATTTATTTTCCTTGGAAATAGCCATTTTTGTTCATATATAATTTTGCACTAATATGCTACGTAATATTTCGATTTTATTGGTGTAAATAACTCATTTATTTGTAAAACAAGTAAGTCAAATCGCTAGGTTTTAATTTTTTGATTATTTTTACAATAATTTGGGATTATTTTACTTATTACTTACTTTTTGGTCCAATTAGATTTTTTTAAATGGTTTTTTTTTCTTCAGTTTTACATAATCCACTCAAAAAGTATTTTTTCCTATATTTTTTAAAGTTGATACTTTTTGCACTGCCGAGCTTGCGAAAAGTAAGCATAAGGCAAAGTGCAACTTTACGATTATGCACGCTTGTAAAACAAATATTTGTTCTACAAATGAAAACTGATGAAGAAAATTGCGAGATTTCCTTGCCTGCCAAAAAAATATAGTAGGTACCTACCATGCGTGCAAAAAAGTGAAACTTTCCGCATGCTTGTTGAAAAAATATTGCAGTCATATTATGTAGGGAGAAAAATAACGTTTAAAGCGGTAAGTGATTTTTCCAGAAGAAATGTACTATTGTTATTAAGATTATTGATTGTATAATTATCTTTATGTCATTAGGCCAAGAAGTAAATTTTGTTGTGCTGAGCACAAAGTTTGAACAATCGAGCGAAACACAAAAATATCTTCTTGGCAGAATTGCACACACAATTTTATCTTTAAGGCACGATTTTATTAGTGATAGGTAAACGATACATGATCGGTTTAATAGAAGTCAAATTTTATGATTTGTTCAAACACGGTGCATAATGAAATCGCGGACAATTACTGATGCCTAAGCCATGGGCGAAAAGAAAACTAAGTAATTACTAGCCTCATAATAGTATATTACATTACAAGGGATGTAAGTAGCATATAAGGCGCAAGCGGCAAGGTGTAATGCTGGGACTTTCGTAATTGTTTTATATCTCGCCTAAAATACTATACTTTATCTACGACTGCGATCATTTGTAATCTTTTAATTTAGAAACATCTCATTGATATTGAGCACAACTTTTAAATATTATGTGATTAAAAAAGGTACCTCTTGTCACAAAAAAAACAAATTTTAAGTTTTTTTTTAAATACTACTTTAAATTCTGAACATTTTGATACCAAATTAATTTTTCTACAGGGAGAAAATGAAACAGTAACAATGTCAATATACTATTTGAAACCTTAGAATTTATAATAAAACCTCATGGGTTACTTTGAGAACAGCAATGGTTATTTTTGTCACATCAATGATTGCAAGTGCCAGGAACTATTGTGAGCAATATTCTGCACTTCAGGCAATTCGACAACTTCCCACGTGTTCTTCCTTTTCAATTTATCAAGTTCAATGTCCTTTCTCCATTATTTTTTCATTCAGGTACATTATCCACAAAACTCCACATTTAAGGCCAGTACCGCATAATCGTCCTTCAAGAAAAAATCTTGCAGGTTCGTAGGTATTTTTTGTTTTAAACGCTCTTTCTTTGAGTTCCGTTGTTCTTGTTTTCTTTAGTCGGTCAACAGTCCAGTCTTCGCTGTACATTCCTTTCAATGTAAAGTTGTTCTCCAGTAACATTACCTTCTTTCCAAATACAATTTTTTTAAGCCTAATGCACCAAAGGCGATGTCCGTTTTGACAATATCTAGTTAAGTAACATTTCAATGACCGTAAGTCAATTTTGCCCTAGGTCAAGTCTTTGTGCAAGTAAGCAACGCAACCAAAAACTCGCAGTTTTTTTAGATTTGGAGACCAGATCACAAAGCAGAAACAAAGTGCGACCATCGAACTGCGATTAATCAGATAAACTGCCTTTACCCAAAATTATTTTGCCAGGCTACACTCTAGTAGAAGACATAGAGCTTCTTCCATGATTGTGGTCCATGATTGAGTTGATCAAAACAGAATTCCCCTTTATTATCGCAACTGAAACGACAAAGTTTTTCGATAAACTTGCTTTTTATCATTTCATCATACAACTTAACAATAAAAAACATCGGATTTGTTTTTTAATGTAAAACAAGCTGTAAAAGAAGTATAATCATTAATTATGGTCTGGACATCATTCTTTCCAATGTTGATTTAGTGTTGGTAGATGAAGTGGTTGTATTGGTGTTGTTTTGGACTGTCGCGACATATATCGTCAACAAAAAATCAAGATGACGACAGTCCAAAACAACACCAATAATTATTTCCATCGTAGGATTTGGGTAAGATCGGTTCTATGACGTCACTATGGATTGTTTCCTACAACGAGCCTATTGTGTTTCTGGTAAATTAAAAGTCAACACATTAAGTTTAAGTTTGTTTATAATTTTAATTTTCGGCTGCAGTTTTTTCGCCTGTTAATTCAAATATGCTGAATTTTTTTAAACGAATTCCAACGGATCAAGCTTGTTCAGAAATGTTTAGACTATAAATTTACAATTATTAAAATTGGTTCGATCGAAAGACATTTTATTACTTGGTCAATTCCAGTATCCTGGGCTTATATTAGCAGAGCTTGTTTTTTTTGGTTTTAAATGAGGACACAACGATTAATTGAATTAAAAAAAACGTTATTTCTCTTTTTACAATATATGTAGTTGTTAACAATAATCATAAGATAAATAATGACAATGTCTACTAAATTGTTATTTTCGACATACTTTATCTTCGACTGTATTAATTTTTAACCTTTTTATTAATTAAATTTTTTAATTCGACATGGACAGTTTTGATATAGTATATTGTGTCTTAAGGGCAGAGAAATAGCTTTAGCAGCCCGCGGCTATTAAGTTGTTCGCCTAGCATCAAACAAATTTTTTGAATTTTATTATGTTGTATAATCTGAATTTTATAAAAAACAATTTATGAATTTATTTATTATTGTAATTAATGTTAATTACCTATGCCTTGAGCACAATTGTGAATAGTAATACCAGAATTTGAAGGCTACAGATGAAGTTGATGTTTCATTAGAATTATCTGTATAAACTGGGATTTTATTCAGTTGATTAGAAATATATCACACTTCAATTGTGTTATTTCTGCCAGTACTAGGCTGGTGTTCTTGGTTTGTCAATGTTAATCATATTAGCTAAGCAGTCATCACTAATCCATTTTCTGTTAAGTTTTTGGCTTTTTTATCCTTTTTCCAGTTTTTAAATAATTCATATTTTTAAATCTGGTGAAGTATTCGTAATTACGAAGAATTGCAAAGAAGAATTTAAATTCATCGTCACTGTCCGAGTTACCATTCATTCTCACTTTATTACAAAATCAGGATTTATTGTTATTTTATACTTTTGTTGTCCGTTTTTATTTTAATTTACACAAACGTCTGATAATCTCAAATGTCAAAATGTCAAATGCCAAAATACATAAATGTCAGTCAAAGGTGTCTAGATTGTGAAAAACTACAAAAATCAAGTTTAGCGACCCTAGAGACAATAAATATTATTTTCGGTCATATTTTTAGGTTTGATATGATTCATTTTTATATGTGCTGGGCGCTTGATTTTTGGTGTAATAGTCCAGTTATAAAGAATAAAATGACAAGTTACAACATTAAAATGGCGCGAAAAATATAAACAACATATTTTTTTCTAAATTTATTTATTACAAAATCGTATTTACAAATAATTGCAATCTTTTTTATTTAAAGTTTGACAATGTCAAAAATATAGGTCACAAATTATAAAGAAATAGATAGGCAACTAGGTAGGCAATGTGTGATAACGTGTTACAGTACGTAGTACGAGTACTTAAAATATTTACTCGTAAGTATTTTACTCGTAAGTACATTTGTAAAGAGAGGTTACGTTACGAGTAGTAATCGTGAAAACACGAGTAAAGTACGAGTACTTTTAATTAATACAATTGATTATTCTTTATACATTATACAT
This sequence comes from Brassicogethes aeneus, assembly GCA_921294245.1. Taxonomy (NCBI): domain Eukaryota; kingdom Metazoa; phylum Arthropoda; class Insecta; order Coleoptera; family Nitidulidae; genus Brassicogethes; species Brassicogethes aeneus. The sequence continues at coordinate 49,324,738 of OV121132.1, read as the reverse complement.
ACTTTGGTCCTAAGCTATAAAAATACAAATAGAAATTTATAAAATTATTTAATTTATACATTAGGTATAGGGTGATCCCCTATAATGTCGCCCCCTTTAACTTTTTTATTTTAAGTGTCCCAAAAAAAATAAAGTGTGGTTATGTAGGTGCTAAAAATACTTTTTTCCACTTATAAGAAAAATTGGGAAAGTGATCAGTATACAGAAAAAAACAAAAAGTTTATTTTTTATCAATGGATCACCCTATACGAGTATATGAATTTATTTTTCGATTTCTTGTAAAATTCTAAGCATAAATCATATAACATACCATATACCTAAGGTGACCAACTCTCCTGAAAGGAAAACCAGAACTCTAATAAAAATCTGTATTTTTTATAAAATGTTTACATGTATTTCTATTAACATAATATTATTAAAAATTAAGATTTTTTTAAACTATATTTTTCTTGGGAGTGAATTTTTTTTATTAGTACTTTATTTTTTTTAAGCAGCTTAATAAGCATGTTTGATCGAAATTAGTTTTAACAATTACCTAATAATGATTTTAGTGTTTCAATATGTCTTTTGTCCAAAAGTTGTTTAAATTGGAAAAAACTTTCTCTACAGGACTATTTGTTCAAGATAAACACAACAATATGGGTAATTCTTTTGCATTTCTGCATTAAAGATGCATTTTCCTCTTTGCAGAGGCATATCATTTAGAGTTTGTATTTAGTGGGGCGAGCAGGGTTGCACGATTGGGCGGAAAATCTGGCAAAGTGGAAAATATAATTTTTTGTTTATGGCTTAATTAGTATTGTAGGTATATGTAGGTATGAAAACAGAAAAAAACAGAAAAGCTTTTGAAAAACAGAACTTTTACTTTACTTAATTTACAACCAGAGCATGGTTCTCAAAAACAGTATAGTTCTGGTTAAATCAGAACGGTTGGTCACCTTACATATACCTAATATTTCAACAGTTTCTGAAATATTCGCATTTGAAACGTTATCATCAAATATTTTTTTACAAATCAAGAATTCTTAGAATAAGAAAATGTTTATTGAAAATAAATAACTATAGTGACATTATGTCAATATGTCTTGTTAAGTAAGTAGAAATGGCGTACTCAAACAGAGAAAGACAAACTATTTTAACTTATTATCTTAAAAATAATTTAAATATTTCAGAAACGGTTGAATTTTACAAGGAATCGAAAAATAAATTCATATATAGGGTGATCCATTGAGAAAAAATAAACTTTTTGTTTTTCCCTGTATACTGATCAATTTTTTATACAGGGGCCTACTGTGTCAGTTTTTAAGAGTAAATTTTTAAGAACTCATATTAGCCATTTTTTTAAACAAAATCTAAGCATGGTACTGTATTCATCATCTCCTCAAAACGACCCTATACTAAATTTGATTGAACAATTTTAAGTAGAAAAATGCACAATAATAACTAAAAAAATGTATTCTGTCAAGTCATCTATGAAAAAAAAAACATTGAAATTAAATTAATAGTTATATGGTACTATTGGATTTTGTTTAAAACAATCGCTAATATGAATTCTTAAAAATTTACTCTTAAAAACTGACATTGTACAAATATGGCGTTTTTTGCTTCAAAATACTCTTTATCCAGATCTACACTTAAAACAAATATGGTTAAAATCGCACAATAAATAAATATTTTACAGGGGTGAGTCGCAAACAAATAAGTCACACTGTATATACCTGTAGCCTATAATGTTCTATATTATACTATATGTATAAGTATGAGTATGAGTATGGGAACGTATGACAGGCCCCAGATATATTATCCTCCACGATCTCCCGGGGATATTTTACCCCCTTTTCGTTCTCCTGCGTATCCCGCCAAATCACAGCATTACCTGTGTTTGTTGGATCCGAAGTTTTTACGCCGGCTGGTAGATCCATCCTAGAAGGTCGTGGAAGACAGCGTCAAAGGTTAAGGCCGCTCCCGGAATTTTTGTCAGCCGGGTCGGGCCATACGTCCAGTTTAGGAAGGGTTTTTGGGGGACATTGAACTGACTCAAAACTAAGTACAATCCGGAATCCCCCTCAACCAGGGCTTTAGTAATAACCCCATTCATTTGGTATTCTTGAATGGGGGTAGAAGTGTTAGGACGCTGCTAGAACCTGTCCTTTTGGTGTATTTCTGTACGTCACTGTCCGAGTCAGTATCAGGTTCCTGGTAACCTCTTTAGAATTGTTTGCCCCCCTGTGTGATACTCAGTCTTGTCTTCCGTATCGAAGAGTTGACGGCCCTGATACCCGTGGGTGCCCTCTCCCTTGATGGGTATTCCTCCTGCCAAGTATCGGCTACCCACCTTGTATATTCCTTATTTATTTTAAAATTATTAATTGTCAACCAGTATCTATATAGATCTTATATAAATATCAATTAATCAATACCAATACTAATCAATACCAATAATCAATACCAATATCAACCAATCAATCAATTAATCAATATTACGTTAGTATCAATATCCACCAATTAATCAATCAATATTAATATTAATATCAATATCCATAATTCCAACATCAATATTAACATTAATACCAATAATATTAACATCAGTACCAATACCAACACCCATAATATCCATACCAATCAGTCGGTCTATTAATTTATTAATTAATTAACCAGTCTCTCTAATGTAAATACCAATATACAAAATGGATAAATCCGGCCCTGTAGTGTATGTAATGGAATGCGGCAATATGGCATAGGCTGAGTGGGTCTTCCTTCTTATCTATCCTAAATGCATATACAATATTACCTATTCACCAGTGTTGCCATTTGTAACATAATTATCGAATTGTAACATAAATTTTTCTAAAAACAAAGCTTGAAAATTATATGTAACATAACGTTAATTGTAACATAATTTTTAATCCAAGTATCTGGACAAAATTAACTTAATTCTATCCAGATTAATAAATTTAATTGAGCATAAAGCCTGATTTATAGATTTCCTACCTTCCTCCCGTAAAATATCAGCAATACCGTAGTGCTATTTATAGATTCCCGTACGGTATTTATAGTTCTAAAGGTAACGGTAGAGGCAGCGATAGCGGTAGCCAAGTTGGGCATTGAATATTATATGAAACAATTTATAGTTGTCAGAGGAAGCGGTAAGGGAAGTAGGGGCAAGAACGTATACGTTATAGCGGCAAGAGCGGCAAGAGATGACCATTTTTCATCTTTTCTTACCTCAACCGCGACTCCAGCCAATCACACGGCAGTTTTTAGTTGGCAGCCTCGCCTTGTAAGTTTAGTGTTTATGCGAGGGGCCGCCATTACCGCTACCGCTACTTTCTGAACTATAAATCCAGCTTTATACTATTTTTAACAAATTTTATAATTTTCTAAAATTCGATTATATTTTCAACCCTGCTTCTTTCACTTTTTTATGATTAAATTATAATAATTATTGTAACATAATTATTACAATTATTGTAACTTAATTTTCCGAAAATTCCATAATTTTATTTACCCAATTCGATAATTTCAACTTTTACATCTGGAAACACTGCTATTCACACACAACTTGTTTATGTTATATTTTTGTCTTCTTGCTTGTTTGGTTTATTTATTTATCTTACGCCTTTTTCGATGGTTGTTTATGATTTGTCTGCTATGAGAAAATGAGGTTGTTTATTTAAACTTACGGAAATGTTCTTATAGTATTTTCTTTTTGCAACATTGTGAAATGCTTATATAAACATTGTGAAATGCTTTTATAAACATTTAGCGAATATACGGTAAGACATGCAATTGGAAAAATAACTTAGCTTGATTATTAGGTGCTGGAATTGATCCATTTCGCATGCCGCCCGCACGTGTGGTAGCCCAGTAAATTTCATTGGAACTGATCGTCTCTCTCACACCTTTTAACCAGGTCCAACACTTGAGGATTTAATCCAGGGGGAGGTACCACACACAATTTGCACTCTTTTGCACTTGGGACAGTTGTCACGTTTAGAATCGATTGATTTTTTATTATTTTACGGCGTTAACCAGCTCACGTTACTACGTTTGTATCGTATACGCTGCTTAGGAGAGATCTCGTTGAGCATATGCTTACACTTCAAGCGTCAAGACCAAAACTGTATATATTATATAATTTAAAAAAGACTTCCAAACAAAATGTCTTCATGCTTACGATATTTTGGCAAAAAGTCATCGATATAATAAACGGAAATACTTGTACCTATATAAACTTTATTACCCGTGAATTCCACGAGTATTTTTTACGAGTACATTGAATTTGGTTTGTAAGTACGAATTTTTCTGTTTACTATTAATTTCAGCTGCTAAGGCGCATGTCAGTCCAACTTCTCCCTACTCGTCCAAAATATTTTCGGAAAACATTTTCGCTTCGTACTGACTAGGTTTAGCTTTTAAATAAAGGATCGGATTATATTTAGGAAAGATATTTCTACAAGGTGCAAACAATTATTTCATTAAATTGATTCGGCTTATTCGATTTATTAAAGAAACCCTTATAAAATCACAGTACATACAATTTTTTTATTTTGGTTATATATTTTTAGGGTGTTTATGGAAAGGGCGACCAGCACAATTGGTTATTCACTACGAAAATGGTTTTACTTTATTGGAAGGTGGTACTGGATCTACAACGTTATGGAGGTACTCCTTTGATAGACTAAGAAGTTCTTCTGATGATGGAAAGAGACTTCTTTGGTTGGACTTTGGATCAGGAGAAGATGAAGACGTCGTAAGTACATAACTTATTTAATTTTTATGAAATCACACTCATTAAAAATATGTCTGTCAAAATTATGATACTTAAACAAAAAACACTTAATTACCTGCCTTTGATGTATATTATAATATACATTGTAACTATATCACTATGTTTTACTATGTTTTACGTTATAGACAAATTTGACAATTATATCCTATACGTAGATTTTTGTAAACATTTTTTAATGGAGGTAAAAGGGTCAACTTTAGATAAATGATCCCTAGTAGAAATTTTACGTATAAACAACGTTTTTCCCACGTTGGAAAAACTTTACTTTTATGTATAATTTTTATGTTGAAATGTCCCGGTTTATAACGTTATAAGACAACGTTAGTTTCTAATGTTATAAAAAACGTGGGATTTAATTACCTACCTTTGATGTATATTATAATATACATTGTACCTATATCACTATGTTTTACGTTATAGACAAATTTGACAATTATATCCGATACGTTAGTTTTTGTAAACATTTTTTAATGGTAAAAGGGTCAACTTTAGATAAATGATCCCTAGTATAAATTTTACGTAGAAACAATGTTTTTCCCACGTTGGAAAAACCTAACTTTTATGTATAATTTTATGTTGAAATGTCCCGGTTTATAACGTTGTCTTACAACGTTAGTTTCTAATGTTATAAAAAACGTAAGATTTATGTATTATAAAACGTTGGAAATACGTGGGATTTATGTATTATAAAACGTTGGAAATACGTGGGATTTTCGTATTATACAACGTGGGAAATATGTGTGATTATTGTATCATAAAACGTTGGATTTTTGAATAATTTTTGGTAGGATTTTACTTTTTTAATGGAAAAATGAATAAATATTTAAAAACAACAAAAATTTATTGTACAAAAAAATACTTTTGAAAAATAAAAATTCCCAATTTTCAAAATTTTAAAAATATTTTCTAAAATATTAACATTGAAGAGCATAGTATTTTAAAGAAAAAACATATTGCCTATTAACAATTATTACAAATTTTCTAAATAAGGGATTATACAAATTATAAATTAGCTACAAAAATAAAAAGTCAAAGAAATTTAGTTAGTTAAAATATAATAAGTTTAAATAAAAAAATTAACAATGAAGGTGAGTTTGAAGTCACAAATTTTTAAATTTCATTAAAGGTTTTGATGCTTGGCAATTACAAATATATAAGAAAAAATGTGAGGATTTTTGTTTTTGAATAAAAATTTAGAGCAGTAAAGGTAAAAAAATACAAGCAAAAATAATATTTTTGCTTTTATTTTTTAAAAATGATTTTATATAGTATACAAATTTATTTATTAAATGCAAAAGCTTGTGCCCTAAAAATGATTTATATATGGATTTAATTTATTAATATAAAAATTATTAAAAACCTTTGAGGATTGTTAAAAAAAACCTAAAAGATTTGCCTGGTAGACAACATACAATGGTACAAGTTCTCCTCCAGTGGCAGCAAACATTATAAAAGTTGAAGAATAGTTTAATATTCTGCGTTTCCTTTTTTCACAAAATTTTGTTGTTTTCTTCGGTAACCAGGTCCTGGCAAAGCATCCCTTATTTCCTTTACTTCTTTAACAATATTGGTTTATTATATAATCAAGAACTTCTGCTCTGGATCTTTTTATATTTTCAGCATTCCTTTGAGTAATCACAATTTTTGCTTCCGGAAAGAATTTAGCCAGTCGTTGATAGGAATGTTTTCTTAAAACAACTAATTATCACTGCTTTGTGGTTTAGATATGCCATTACACTTGTTATATGCTTTTCTTTGATTTCGCTTAAGGCAGAAGGCCTAAAAAATTAATCAGAATACTTCCCTTTATATTTGCAGCATAAAGTGGTTCTAAGAAAATCAAAGCGGGTAGTAACCTGCCCAAAGGATAGACGATTGTTTATCACCTCTGCCACAGCCAATTCAATATTTTTTTTTCCAGGAACATATTTATGTTTTCTAGGCATCGTCACAGAACAAAAGGCATCGTTTCATATAACCCTAAAAATCCATGCAAAAAGCAACTGTTTAAAAAAACACAAACAAATTGTTTGGGGTGATTGTTTAGGTTACTAAAAGTTATTTGCCATCTCTTTCAGATAAAAATTACCTTATTTTTCAACTATTTTTTCCAAAAAAACACGGCAGAATTTGTAAAAAAATTTGCGCGATGTCAACACTTGATACCCTGATACTATTTGTGCCTATTGTTGTTACGTGAATTATTAGTATTAAATAATTTTTTAATTATACTAACCTATAAACGGTCACCCACCACAACGATAGTCACGCGGTGTTGCCGGACTGTGCAAAGTTTCGTAGAAATGCCTACAATGCAATGTTCTTGTGGTTGCGCAACCTTTGAAGTAGAACACAAGATTGTCATATGCTGTGTTTGCAACAAACCCACAAAATACACCTGCGCTGATCTTACTGCCTCTGAAGTGAGAAAAACTAAAACAAAAGTTGGACTTTCGTGGAGCTGCACTATATGCAACCAAATGGGAAACGATATAAATAGTTTAAAAGCCATAATTATTAGTCTTAAAAATGACATTATGGAACTCAAAAATAGAGATTCACCAATAGTAAATAATTTTGGATTTGAAGATATTATTCAGGAAATCAATGAACGAAAAAAAAGAAAGTCCAATGTTATTATATATAATATACCCGAGTGTCTAGCTAGTTCAAGTTCTGATAGATTCAAAGAAGACAAGCAAGTCGTTGATAATGTTTTTAAAGCGCTTCCTAACAACGTTAATCTGGAAAATCTTAACATTTATCGTTTAGGTAAAAATAATCAAAATGGTAATCCCCGACCCATTAAAATTGAACTAAAAGATATTAATCTTGGTCACGAAATTATTAAAAAAGCAAATAAACTTAAAAATTCTGAATATAAAGACTATAGAATTTCTTTAGACCGTACCAAACGCCAAAATGAGTACTATAAGAAAATAAAAAAAACAACTTGACAATACTGGGGAATCAAATTTGAGGATAGGATACAGAAATGGTCTCCCCACTATTGTGCTTAAGGAAAACGAGAGAAGCCCAACGAATCCATCAATGTATATTTTCAAAATGTTCGTGGTTTACGATCTAAAGTCGATGAAGTATATTCGTTTACATCCGAGCAAAGTTTTGACTGTATTGCCTTAGTGGAAACGTGGTTAAACTGTAATATTAGTAGTAGCGAATACTTTTCTGATATTTACACTGTATTTCGTTCTGATAGGGATTATGCTAGAACCGCAACCTCTCGCGGTGGAGGTGTGCTTCTTGCTTTTAATTCTTCTTTTAATGTTAACTTAATAACTTTTACTCAGTTTAATTCTATTTCTTTATTGATAGATATAGTTTGTTGCAAGTTAATTCTAAATCATACTCAATATTATATTTTGCTGTTTACATTCCTCCCCACATAAATAACGCTGAGCTTGAGTACTTTTTTGAAATGTTTGAATCATGTTTACTTAATTTAAAAAATATTTTTATCATTGGAGACTTTAATATACCTAATTGTATTACTCATAACCTTAACGATTACAAAACACGTATGTTACATAACTTTTTAAATTTTACTTCTCACTGTCAACATAATAATATCGTTAATGACAACGACAATATTCTTGATTTGTGTTTATCTGATCTTAACTGTAGTGTCTCTAGGGAAACTTCACCTATGGTATCTGAGGACAAATATCATCCATATCTTTCTTTTAGTATTATAACAGATTTTGATAAATTTCAAAATTTTCCCACCAACGCTAATAACAAGAATTATAATTTTAAAGGAGCCAATTTATTTGAACTGTATGAGGCTTTATTAAGTACTGATTGAAATTTCCTTAATTACTATAATAATATTAACTCTGCCTGTGAAGCTTTTTATACTCAACTTTATTCGCTTTTTGATCAATTCGTACCCAAATTTACAAAATCTAAACGTAAATATCCAAAACGGTACACAACCGAAATAATCAGCAACATAAAAATTAAAGAAAGGTGTTACAGGAATTTCAAAAAACATAAAAATAAGGTTTTTTTTAAACGAATTAAAACAAGTAAGAAAACTTCTCAAATCTCAAATTTCTAAATCATACCGTCAATATATTCAACATACGGAAGACAACATTATTTTAGAACCCAAAAATTTCTGGTCATTTATGCGCGAAAAACGTGGTAAAACCAGAATACCAGCCAATGTCTTTTTAAACTATATACAATATGAAACTCCTCAAGATGTTGTTAATGGCTTTGCTGATTATTTTGGTAGTGTTTATTCTGTCAGTGATGACAATACTGCTTTGACTCCTGAGTTTACATTTAATTTAGATATAAATATTACTGCATTTTCTGAGGAGCTTATATTACGGAGTATGTCTAAACTAAAAAACAATTATTCATGTGGTGTTGACCTCATCCCAAACTTAATAAAAGATTGTTTGTTAATATTTGCATATCCTCTCTTAATATTGTTCAATATGATTTTGTCAACGTCTACTTTTCCAGATTTATGAAAAATAACCAGAGTTTGCCCTATTTTAAAATCAGGTAATCCTAGCGATATTAAAACTATAGACCTATAGCTATTCTGTCTAATTTTGCGAAAGTCTTTGAATCTTCCCTGTATACATCTACAATGAGGTAAGTAAACTAATTTCCACGTAGCAGCATGGATTTATGAATAAACGCTCGACTGTATCCAAATTAGCTGAATTCACGCAATTTGTTTCAGAACAACTTGACAAAAAACTTCAAGTAGATGCTATATACACGGATTTTTCTAAGGCCTTTGACATGGTCGATCACCAAAATTTGCCTAATAATTTACACTTTTTTGGTTTTAGTCACTCCCTTATTAATTTGTTTTATTCATATTTGTGTGAGCGCAAATTATGTGTTTTTTATAATGGCTACAACTCAGATTATTTCTATGCGAGCAGTGGAGTACCACAAGGCTCTAACTTGGGTCCGTTTTTGTTCATTTTATTTATTAATGACTTGTCATTAAAACTTAATTGTAATCATCTACTGTTGCTGATGACCTAAAAATATTTACCAGTATTTCCAGTTATACAGATGGCGAACTCTTTCAGGATCAGTTAAGCATTATTTTAAGATGGTGCAAACAATGTATGTTTGAATTTTTGAATTAAAAAAAATAATCCTGGTATAGATTCTTTGGGAAATTTTATGCTCTACAAGAATCCGCGACGTAAAAAATTTTATCTCGAACGGTTCAAAAGTTATATTCTTTTTAATGAAAAAAGATTTTTTTACGTGTTTTTTCAATGGAAAACTTAGAATGCTCACCGACACCTTTTAAAATTGAGCAAAAAATTTTGCCTTGCAGGGAAATTTTTTGCTCGGTATGTAGGTTCATTTTAACCCATAAATCCGATAGGTTAGTTTTTTTGGCTCACCCTAATCCACAGGGTATTTTCTTTAGGGGGAGGGGGGCATGGGTAAATTTAAAAAATATATAAGCATTAAATCATTAATAATAATATGGTTTCTTTATTATTATAAACTCCTTAAAACTTAATGTCTGGTTGGGCCAATTTTTCTTGATGGTCGATATTGTTACGATGACGATGACTGCTACTAAGACCATTTAATGTACTTTAATGTACCAACAAAATGTAGCACTTCCACACTATGCACTGCATGTTTTGGACCGAGTGTTTCATAAATAATGGATTAAATGAAGAGAAGCTCTGGATTGGCCGGCATGATCTCCTGTTAGTTGGACTTAATAGATTAATGAACTTTGTTTTAATGTTTCTATTCCAATTGTTTTTCTGCGTAAAATTCTTTATCTGTACTTTTTTATTTAAATAATAAACAAGCTATAGCTGCAACTTCAAATGAAATATATATATATCTTTATTTTTATTTTAAATGTCCTGTATACTTGCTTCCAAATAAGTTCACTTATAAACTAGATATTTTAATAACATTTTGTCCATGACAGTCCAATAAATAAACGAAAATAATTAAGACTCCTTATCAGCACCCTGTGCTGAATGGATGAAATTTTTCTTTTCATTTGTCAGAGGAGCAAGACTTTTGAAATATATTCAAAATTGCCCTATCTTGCAATTGAAAATTTCAGAAGTTGTGACTACTGCGCTAAGTGTTGAAGGGATTTAAAAGTGAAATATATTAAAAACGATGTCCCCTTTGAAACTTTTTTCTTGGGCCACCCAATATATATCCTATATAGGATTTTCGGTTAATAGAAATTTTGCGGTTAATAGAAATTTTTTTATCGTGAAGTTGTATATTTTATTATGTGTTTTTTCAATTATCGTGAATTTAAACGGAGCCATATGGGAGGGCACGGGATCCCTGCCCCCCCATAAATACGTCATTGTCCACAAATATGCTGCCAACAAAACCTCTTAATTTTGGATTTCAGGATGTCAATTAAATTAAAAAAAACCTAATTAATATTTTTTTTTCAGGAGCTTGATATGGAAGGATGTCCGAAACCGATTGTATTCATTTTACACAACTTTTTGTCTGCCAAAATTCATCGACTGGGCATCAACGCCTAAAATTTTGAACAATAGTTTAATACGAAGCCAGTTTCTCTGTAACATATAAAATTATTTTGTCAATTAAAGTAGGAAAAAATATTAATTTAAATACAATTGAATAATTCGAAATTATTCTCTTTATTTCTACTTTTTTGTAAAATACTATTGGTCTATTTAAAAATTTGTGCCTTTAAAGTATGTTTTATACGTTCCGAAAATGGTACAAATAATAAGGTTTCTACATTGATTTACTAAAATATGACAATAGCGACATTCCAATGATTACTAGTCATAAAGTAAATTTAGTTTCTCAGGTATTAAGAACTGTTAATCACAATCCAACGCACAACATTTCATATTGTTCAACGAATTACATTCATAATATTTTATAAAATACAACTTCATTCTGTTTTATTATATTTCAAACACTATTTTATTTGTATTTGTATGGATGCACTATTTTAAAAGTAGGTATTGTAAATGTTTCATATGGTTGGTAGTATTAGTATAGAATTTTTATATAAATATTTTTTATTGTGTAAATATAATGGAGAAAATGTATGGCATAATTTTACAATGCTAGGGATACAGCCATCCATGACACAGAAAAAGTTGTATGGGCCCGAATAGGAGGAAAATAACCAATTAGAGACCAAAACCTCACCAAGTAAATAGCATAAATCTTGACTTTGTGGTATTACCTTTTTCATTTTAAAATGTCAAGGACTTAATGAGAGATTAATATATACCGTTGTTTGGCTTAATAAAATTTTTGTTTTAGTAAATTAACTATAATTAAAATTAATGGATACATTTTTATTATATTCTTATAAAATTTTAGATGCCTTTAACAGTAATCCTTTAGGTCTAAAGACTGTCTATCAAAATAAATTTGTCTTCTAACTTTACCATTATCAGTATTTTTGCAATATTGGTTCCTAAATAATATTCTTAACCTTTTGTCAAGTATTTATAAATTCTTAAAAACTTACTTGCCTAATTGATTGTATATTATTGTATATAAAGCTTTAAATTGAATCTCAAAGAGAATGCACATAAAAAATAAAATCATTTTAGGAAACTAACCATATGAAATAAACAAGTTATCAAAATGTATCTTAAATCAATATACTAATCAAAATGTTTTATACATGTGTTTTAATTTATATAGCTTTCGTATTATGCATATCATTTTCACGGTGCTGTTCTGAGAGGTGATTTTTGGACTTTCTGTGAAACCTAATTTTTTTTTATATTCTTGTTAATTAGGTCATAACTAAAATTTTAAGAGCAAAATAAAAAAAAATTGACGGTTAATTTTGTTTTAATTGGATGTTTATTAAAAATATGTATGCACACTTTCAATTCTCCAATTAAAACTTGCGATTTTATTTAAATATTATCATAACTTTTTAAATCAGATTAAAGATTAGTTCATTTCCTAAAAAAAGGTCTATACATTTTTTATATCTTTTATTGTTTTGTTGTAATACACGTTTAAAGTTTTAATTTAAGGTTAAATGTAGTATACATTTATTAAACAATAATTCTAAGGGTGCCACATTTTATTTAGGGCCGATTTATCATTTTTGATTTATTTGACGAATAATTTCTTTGGATACTAGATATTGCCAAGACATGAAAGTTATCGGCCCGATAAACTTTACTAAAGATGAATAAACCGGTCTTTAGTTAAATTTCATGAATTTCTTCGTAACTTTTACTACAATTTTTCATTTTTGTTTATAAAAGACACTTTAAAAAACTAAACAAAAATTATAGAATACGTATACTGAAAATGACAATTCAAACATCAAATAAATTTTTAATAGATCTAAGTTTCATGGCAACCTTTAAGGATATATTAATTAAGGGAACATAAATGTATACGTCAAAGGTTAGATTAAAAGTTTGAACGTTTCTTGCAACAAAACAGTAAAATATATAAAAAAAATTGTAAAAACCTTTTTTTTAGTTATGCAAATATTAAATATTTAAATTAAATTGCTAGTTTTAATTGGATAATTGAAAGAGTGCATAATATTTTTAATAAACAGCCAATTAAAACAATTCAAACCGTCAAATTTTTTTTATTTTGCTCTTAAAATTTTAGTTATGACCTAATTAACAAGAATATAAAAAAAATTAGGTTTCACAGAAAGTCCAAAAATCACCTCTCAGAACAGCACCGTGTTTTATAAACAATTAAAGAATTTGTAAAATATTAGGTTATTAGTATATATAAATTTAAACTAACTCTTCCATCACTAACATAAATGTATTGTCCAATATGTATTTAACTTGTTTAAAAACGTAAGTTGTATAGCTTTTTACTGTTTGAAATATGTATATCCTAAGGTGTAGGTATCTAACATTAACATTAGTGATTTTGTAAATAATATGTATTCCTAGCCAAATGTATTGTATCCTAGCAATAAATGTATATGGATTAAAATTGTGTTTAATACAAAACATAATATAAATATTAATAATTATTATTATAATAGAGAATAGAGAATAATATAGATAAACAAACACATTTTCGTTGGTTTAAACCATGTTTGTTTCTTTATGGTTTCCGATATCCATATGGTTTAAACCATAGATTACCCGAGTCAAAATTTAGATCGTAATTTAACCTAATAAATCTCAACAATTTCCGTCTTGAACGGTTTTATTTTCGCCCAATTTTTAACCTAAAACATGACAAACAAGTCCGCTTTCCCGATTTTTCGGTTCTAATTACGTTTAAATTTGAAGCAAATTATGACCGTTTACAACATACAGTCCAAAAAATCCCAGGCCACTGCGCATGTCAATTAATAAAAGCGCGACAATATTCTATGTGCATTTTAACAAATTTTACAGGAGAAGGAAAAGACATTTCACTACCAGATAAAACTTTGATGAAAGTATTTCCTTATATTTTTTAGTATAATTAAGTATTGAAATAATATTAAGGAATGCATACTTTCATAAAAGTTTTAACTGGTAGTAAAATGTTTTTTCTTCTGTAAAATTTGTTAAAATGCGCATAGAGGTTCTTGCGGCGCAGCGACAATATATAAATAATTTTAGGTACCAAAAATCATTTCTACGTAGTTAAGAAAAAAACAAAATGAGTGAAAATTACGATTTTAATTATTTTAGTTTAGTTAAAGAAAAGTTAATGGCTTGAGTTCAGTAGAAGTATAGGTAAAGTGCATTGTAAATGCTGGTTCGGGTTGGGTTGAAGACTTAGTACAAACTGTTGAATAATTTAAATTTCTAAAATAAATGGACGAATTCTTTACATTAAATCGGTTCAAATGAAGATTAATTTGGTTGTTCTATTGATAAATTGGAGTTAACAGGCTTAACAGGTTTTAAATAAGTTTTCATAGGTCAAAGTAGGTTTAAATTACTATCTAAATTTTGACTCGGGTAAGATTAATAGATGTTTAAAAACAACGAAAATATTTTGCGTCGACTTCCGTTGACATTTATCAAGTTAAACAATACGCTAAAGAAGTATCGGGTTTTCGCAACGCGCGAGTTAATGATGTTGGATAAAAGTTTTTATGAACACCAAATATTTATTGAAGAAAGATTTAGACTTATAAGTTTGACGATCTAATTCAACACTGCTTACAAAAATGGATTTTATTAAAACAGGAAAAGCACAAGTTGCTTATTTAGTGATATTATAGAAAAGTGAACAACATGGATTTTTATATCTTAACGGATGTAACATGATTTTATTTTACTATTTATTAGTATTTAATATGTAGGTATTTCCTTTAAGAATATCAGTTCGCTGTACTGGGTGCAGGGTCGGCGACCGTAACACCTCCCTCCTTAAGAAAGAGTTCTCGTAACTCTGTGGCGATTCAGGAAGTGGTGGATTCTCTTCTTTTTCTTTACCAGAATGTATGTGAAGGCGAACATAAAAAAGGACACATGATGTCGATATACTCCAACTGATGTAGGTGGCAACCGGGTGCAAATGAAGGGGTTGGATTTGTGTTATGTCGAATCCGGTCGGGATGTCCATTTTCTGTAACATAATTTTGTGTTTTTCCGGAGACAAATTGTGTATATAAAATTCAGGTGTGACATCATCTTCTTCATTGGTACATCGGAACGTGTACACCGAGAAAAATAATTTAAGACCATCTTTAAGATTCTTAATAACCTTATTTAAGATATCGCAGTAAAATAGGGGACATTAAGACCGTTTAAATACCATTAATAGATTCAATTTAATAACTATACTTTGTGACCATCAATAGGCAAACTTAATACAATTATCATAAGACCATCAAAAGTTTTTATATCGGACATTAATATATATCTTATAAGGGTTAATATATTATTTTAGGATCATCTTAATATCACTTAAATATCTTCTTATGACATCTTAATATGATCCTAAATTGGTACATATATGGCAAATAAATAATCTTATAATGGTAAATATATTATTTTATGATCATCTTAATTCCATCCTAATATCCTCCTATGCTATCTTAATATGATCCTAAATATATTTATTTGCCATAATAATATGCTATAGCTATCATATTAAGATGGCCTATTTACGGCAATAGTTTAATTTTATTATAAATAGAGCTGCACCATGGTATAAATAAACGAAAATAAATCTTAAAAGCATTATTTTTACTAAAAGTAAAGTCTTGAAAATAAAATAAAGCCCCAACGCGAAAAAATGCATTAAAAGGTTGGATTTTCATTTTAGTCTTCGAGTACTTGAACATAATTTTGGCATTCATTTTTATTTTATTTAAAAAAATCATTAACACCATTATTTTCATCAATTGGAGCACTCTAACCTAAATGTTTATAAAAAAATCAGAAAAACATATCGCAATTAGCATAAATTAATGCTTTCCTTATTTTTTTAGGAAATAAAATAGAGATAAATACCGAAATTATTTTTACTAGACGACCTTATTAGTGCATTTTCTGCGTTGGGACTTTATTTTCATTTTCAAGAATTTACCCAGGTAGCACACTGACGTTTATATGACGTTGAAATGACTTTGCTAACGTCATTTTAACGTCAGAAGACGTCATATAAACGTCAGCATACGTCAGTGTGCTACCTGGGTACTTTTAGTAGAAATATTAATTAATAATACTTTTAAGGATTATTTCCATTTAATAACTCCATAATTTTCTGAACATTTTTAGCCAGTCTACCCTAAAAAGAAAGATAACAATTGATCTTTAAAAAAATTAAACTATTTCAGCAGATAGGCCATCTTAAAATTATAGCTTTATACATGTATAATTAAATAATAAATTAAGGAATCAAAGCCAATATTCTGACCTATTAAAAATCTTGGTAAATTTTCTCAAGCTGTATTTAGTTATATGGTACAAGTTGTATTTATAAATATGGTACCTAATAATAATAATAAATTGTTAACATTTTACCAAAAATATATTTCAGATTTTACCAATATCCTATAAAATAAACATTTATAAAAGTATCATCAACATATTAAATACAGGATGAATTTTTTAAATGTTTAATGCAGGGACCCCGGAAACTATATAGAAAGAAATTGAACCTACCTTCAAATCCTTTAACAAAATCACTGAGCCCCCATTCAAGCAGAGTAACTTTGAAAGCCATTACTATGTTCTGTAAAATTACCGCAAAACAATTGTGAAGAAACGCCCTTTTTCTTCTATAAACGATTCAATATTATCCTCAATTTCCCGTAAACAAGTGAGAAATAATTAATGACGCTACCACAGAGGACGCTGTTCTGTGCTGTGGACGCTAGTTAAACGATTGGTCGATTCGAGTATAGTCGGAAAGCCGAATCTGTTAGTTAGGTAGATGAGTTTGTTAAGGCCATTATACAACTTCTTAAGGTCTTTAGATAATTTAAGGTGGTTCACAATCTTATGTTATGTGTTCACAATTGACTAGTAATGGTTATTAAGACAAGTTTTAATAAGGTCGTCTATTAACCATATTTAGTTATTTATCACTGGCATTAAAATAATTTAAAGAACAGCGACATATTAATCTTAGTTTATGGTGGTATTTAGATATTTTATGATTGTTAAAATATAAATATAGATGATCTATATTTTTTGTTTTGACACTTTATTAAAACGTATCTATTAGTCACCTTAATTCGTCTTCATGTCACAGATAGATAATTTGTACTGGTTATTAGATATATTTTGAACACTATGTAGATAATTTCATTAAGATAATTTAAGATTGGAATTTTCTCAGTGTATAAATGATGTCTTTATTTTCGTTGTCTTGATTTTTTAATAGTTCTTTTCTATAGGGTTTTTCGTGTTTAGATCTTCTAACTGTACAAACATATACGGGACTGTCAGAATTAATTTTGGGCTGATCTGTTCTGGTTTCGTTAATTTTGGCAATATTGCAATCGGCTTTTGTTTTTTGATTTGTATAAACTTGTTTTATAAATGGTAGAATTTCGTTTTTTCTGTCTTGATTATATTTTAGCAATTTATGAACTTTATATTATGTTTCTTGGCTAAATTTAAAAGTTCTACTTCAAACATATAATTATTAAATGGTATGTTATTTTCTTCCCACCATTCCTTAATTTTGTTTTTAGTCCGCGAGACCGTTGGTTGCTTTTCCATTGACGCTGTGGTAAGACGCGTTGTCCATTATAATGAGAGAAGATTCCTGTAAATTTGGGATGAATTGTTCTTGCAACCATTTCAAAAAGATTTCTCAGTTCATATCATCATGATAATCCGCCAGTTTGGACCTCGTGGATTTAACTAATACGGCATCGCGAATAAAACCTTTTTCATTACCAGCATGCAACACAATAAAACGTTTGCCATCATAACCTTCTGGTTTGCGTACACTTTTTGTGGTTGAGTCTTGCCAGGATCTTGTATGACTTTCTTTAGCAAATATCCAAGTTTCATCTAAAAACACCAGCTCTCTTGGATAATCAGAATGTCTATTTTGCATGTATTTTCTAAAAAAGTTGATTCTCATTACAGCAATATCGTTCGTTCAAATCAAAAAAAACTCTAAATATATTCATTGCAGATAAGAATATATCGAAAAATATAAATCATTAGTATAAACTTTAAATTATATAGTATTCTAAATAGGGCAAATCATTGTCAATCGGCCAACAAATAGTACACTATACTCGGTAAAAGTATTATTTTCAAATAAATTTAATTTATTATAATAAATTAAACACAAAAAAAAAGTGTCGTGATCTGGGGATGCGACATATGCTTTCCTATGGATTTTGACGCGCTGAATCCGAATCCGATGTCAAAATTTGTCCTCCAGGTCCGCGTTTCAACCTAACCTCAAAAAACGTGAAAAAATTAGTATTTTCTGTTCTGGGGATGAGGCATGTCGATTCTTATGTTTTTCGATGCATTGAATGTAAATAATCTCTCAGAATCGATCGCACACGTTGTTATTTTGACTCTAACCTCGAAAAAACGCAATGAAATGAAATATACCGAAATTGTGATGTACTGCCTTGAAGGCTAGTTTTTTTTTGAAAGCCTATATCAGCGGAGTCTCATTCTTACAGTTGACGTAAACTAACTTTAACTCACCTAACCTAACCTTAAATCACCTAATTTAACCTAAACTGGCCTTATATAACCCTTATCTTCTATCGCAGATTTTACTATTCTGTAAAAAGGTAAATTTTAACACGATAAGCAATGTCTTTACAACGAAATGAATATTAAATTTACTGTTTTATTCTCTCTATTTTTGGATTTCTAGAAGAACTAGCGAAGCGCAGCCTCACGCTCCAGTTAAGGCTTGGAAACTAGTGGGTAGTTGAGTAAAACACAATAGTCTTGTTAATAATGACTTTAATTATAAAAATGTTTCCTTATATACAAATGGGATATTTCATTTTAAATACTTATTTTAAAAACATCTTAATATTAGAAGGTTGTATTTTGTTATGTTATTGCTGACGCGGTGTATTAACTTAGATGACCAAAATAGGTCAATAATTATAATTATTGTTTAATTTTAAGATTAAACATCCTGCCGGGCCAGCAAAGGATTCAAGTGGGCAGATGAAGTGATGGCGCGAATCTCCTGGATTTTGGGATACAGTGGTTCAAGGGTCACTATTTCTTCTGGGTTTGTTGGTGTCTTCTTTGGAGTTTTCCAGATGACCACTATAGCGCTAGTTATCACGCTTGTTATGGCGGAATGATGGTGGACATTATGCCAAGTATTTTCATTAAGGCTATCCTGGATCTCTCGTTCTTCTTTCATCAATTCTTCGATGTTTACAAGGTTGCCTGACGGCCTGAGTACCAGTTCTTGTTCGGAATCGTGGTGTTTAATATGACGTTTTGACGTTAATAACGTCAAGTTTGCCACCACCGGACGGGTAAAGCTGGACAACACAGGGATTTCGACTATCCGCTTCGGTGTTGGCACGTTCCTGCGGGTATTGACTGTGCAGCTTTGGGATACGGTAAGAATTCCTGTTCTATTCAGGGCTATGTCTTTTCTTATTCCATTACACGTGACTGCTACTTTGGTGATTCCGGGAGTGATAAATAGCCAACTGTTTATGGCGTACATCTGTTTCCAAATTGCTGTATGAAATTTTTGTTCTTTAATCTCACATGTCGTGTTGTCGCTTCTTTGATATATTTCATAGATTACACAATTCGGACTGTTTTCGATGCTGTGGATTATGACGGGAGAGCAGATGTACCGGTTTTTTCCGCTTTTGACAGCCCTTTTTAAGTCGTCATCGCTAATCTCGAAGTACAGTTGATTGTTGTAGTCAACGGCCAGGATGCTGTTTCGTACGTCGAGGAGCCAATATCTGTCGTTTTCTACTTTTAGGGGTGTGAGAGTTGCTTTGATCATCATGTATTCATCGACTTCTGCCATCGTAAAGTATCCAAATACGTGAATGTCTTCGCTGCTGTGTTGGACTTCTGTTTTGATGATCGTGTGGCTAATGATGTGTATATTTGTGGGTAAATTTTAATCAATTTCTCTGTCCTTGCTGGTGTAAGAAAGGCATAAAAATTTTATTTATATTTATTGTATTGTACCACATACTCATCTCGTTTAGTGTATTCATATTTTGATCCATTTTTTCCTTGAATCTGTCCAGTTGTTTGTATATTTTTGTTTCAGTATCATTAAATCGTGACAGGGCTTGAAGCATTATTTTTGTTTGACGATTTAATGATCGAATTAGTTCGTGTTGGTTTTTATCCAAGGCGTCTATGTCGCGGTAAACCTCGTCGTTGACTCCAAAGACTGATGTTAGCATATCTCCTAGAAGTCCTCTTTTTTGTTGTTCGTTGTTTGGTGGTGTTTTATGTAGTCCGTTTTTTAGCCATTCTAATTGTCCTTCTTTTTCTTCTAAATGCTGTGCCAGAGAAGAACATTTTACTTCATTTGTGAGGAATGCTAATTTGGTACAGAACTGCGACATGTTTTTGATGACTTAACTTAATGACTTAACAATTGTTGAATCTACTCTATCCCACTGTCCAAATCGGTTCTTTTTATTTGCACTCCCATTCTAAAAGACCCTTTGTCCACTGGTGCATGCTCTATGTGCTCAATATACATTCCTGGATTGGGATTTGTATAATTCAGTTGATGCTTTGGTTGTACCGCACAATAAGATGGCGGTGATTAGGACAACTTTCCACCCACATGTGTTGCTAACTATCCCTTTTTTAACCTTGTTCATCGTTTCTGCCTTGTTTTCCATTGGAAGGGGAACGAGTTTGTGTATGGGCCTTTTTAGTGATATGCCACCCGTTTTCCGAAGCGTGACAACTCGTGTGAGGTTGTCGTTTGACGGGTGTACTTCCTTTATTCTTGCTAATGGCCATTTTGACGGAGTCATGTTGTCTTCTTTTATGATCACCATGTCACCCGGTACCATGTTACCCTCAGTAAATTTCTATTTATATCTCTTTTGAAGTTCATGAAGGCAGTGGCGGACTAAACCCGTCGGGGGCCCGGGGCGGTGAAATAAAATGGGGCCCCTAGTCTGCTTATAAAATATTGAGATTGTTTTATAAATATTAATGTTTTGTTATTTTAAATTTGTGAGTAGATCCTCTTAGCAAGTCCTTTGCAACACTTTTAATGTAATCAGGGATATGAAAATTGATTACAAGCTTTTTCCAGCGAACTTATAAGTATACTTATATTTGAACTTGTTAATTTAAATTTTAAAAATCAAGGGGAGTCTAAGATTAACCATTATTTAATGTAATTATAACCTTTTTTCTAATTCCTGATGGATTGCAGCTAGGGGCTCCCGAGACCAAAATATTAAAAATCTTTTTTAGTTTTGACTTTATATTTTGTTTTTTTTTTCACAAAGAAACTTGAAATCTCAGTTTATATTTTATGGTAAAGCTGAATCCTGAAATATTTATACCTATACTAGGGTTTTAAAGTGTCGAAAAAAAAACCGAAAAAATTGGGGAAAAACCAGGCCTTAAAAAATTACTTTTTTGGGAAAAATTGAATTTTTTGTTGAAAAATATATACCTACATTTGAAAAAAGTTGCAATCAACAACTTAACTTTAATTTAATTAAAAAATAAAAATAAAACTAAACATTGAATTAAATTAAATTTATTTAAGAAAATGATATTATGATTATATTCAGCGTCGGAAATTAACTTTTTTCTCGATATCAGTGTACGGATGGTACCTACGTATGTATCTATAAAAATTTTAGGCAAATTGGCTTTTGCATTACTCTTTGAATAAAATGTCGATTTTTCTAATTTTTTTCAGAAAAAAAACGTTCTTTTCCGCCGGCTCAATTTTTCCCTAAATTTTAGATAGTTTTTTGTTGGACTGAGAAATACTACTTAAGATTTGGGGGCCCTTCTGGACCGGGGGCCCGGGGCGGACCATGAAGGTATTCTGCCGATCATACTTTCCAAAAGTCTTTTTTCATCTTTTTAATCAAATTCCACCGGTCCTTTAGATTGTCACTTACGTCTGCTGACGTTGGACTTGCTGGTGTCATCAATTCTCTCCCAATCAAGAAATGCCCTGGTCTTGGTGCGCCTGAATCGTTGATATCATCTGTCTATGGGCGCTGAGGTCGGGAGTTCAGACATGCTTCTATTTTGCAAAACAATGTAGTTATTTCTTCAAACGTAAGTGTGGCTTCGCCAACAATTCTTTTAAAATGATGTTTCATTGATTTGACGGCCGCTTTCCATTTTCCGCCGTAATGCGGTGCTGCTGGTGGGATAAAATGCCATTTTATTCCAATAGTTGCTGATTGGTTTTCTACGTTTGACTCTAAACGCATTCTCCTAATCTGTTCGTCTAGAAGCCGTTGAGTTCCTACAAACGTTGTTCCGTTGTCGCTGTACACATGAGCACATGGCCCTCTTCTTGCGATAAATCTTCGGAAGGAGGCCATGAATGCTTCAGATGACATGTCACTGACGACTTTCATGTAAACTGCTTTTGTTGATAGACAGACAAAAATGGCCATGGCACATAACATTTGTAAGATTTTTGACCTGCGGTTCTTACTTGAATTGGTCCAGCATAGTCCACTCCTGTATGTTCAAATGGATACGCTGGGTTCACCCGAGGTTCCGGCAGTTGCCCCATAAGTTGTTAAGCTGTTTGTGCCTTAAACCTTATGCATTTTGTACATTTGGAGATGAATTTCACCGCCTTTTTCGCGTTTACTATCCAGAATCTTCTTCTGACATAGGCTAAAGTCATCTGATTTCCTCCGTGAAGATTTTTCATATGAGCGTCCTTGATGATTAATGTCGTCAGATGGTGTTTGTAGAATTATTGGATGTTTTTCACTGTATTTTAACAATGAGTGCTGTAGCCTTCCTCCTACTCTTAGAATGCTTGATCGATAAATGGGCTTAGATTGGATTAGATTTTACTTTTATTGTCCATGGGTTTATTGTTATCTAGATTGTGCATCTTCCTTTCAAATGCCTTTCGTTGAATTGATCTGACTATTTTTATGAGTGCTTGCTCTATTTCTATTACTGTCAATGGCCCACTGTTTTAGATATCTTCCAGTTCGTGAAAGTAGACTAGTGACCGCACCATTCTGGAGTATGACGAAAATCTCTCGCAGACCGATTCTTCTTTCTTTGTTACCATGTTTGCTTTGCTGCTAACCCTCCTTTCTTCCAATGTTGGTCTATCATCCTGGACAGGTTTTGAAGGATACGGTCCCATAGGAAGCCATGGAGGTCCTTGCCACCATAATTTATGGTGTTGCATCTTACCCGGGTCGATGCCACGTGATATAACATCGGCTGGATTTTCCTCTGATTTAACGTGATTTCATTCTGCCGACGTTAGCTGATGAATCTCAACCACTCGGTTGGATACGAAAGTTTTCCAGCGTGATGGATCTCCTTTAATCCATTGTAACCGTCATTTTGACAGTTACCCATTGATTTTATTTTATTAGTTTTTGTACATCTATAACGGTATAGATGTGAACTGTTAAGTGGTTTATTTTTTGTTTGACTAATTGTTAAGTATATTTTTAATAAGGATATTTGTTTAGTTGCCTCCTTCTAAAAGAATTTAATTATTTTTATTATTTTGTTTATTACCTTGTTTGATAGTATGCAACCCAGAACACTCCCCATTTGCTTTTAGTTCTCTCGACAACATTCACAACAACATTTTTTAAATAATTTTCTACGCACTTAACAAGTTTTACGTAGGCCTTTTATGATTTGGTCGTTGAAGAGTTTAGATGAGAGTTAAGTTTGTGCTTAAATTATGGAAAATTTACAAAAATACGTGGTAAATCTCTCAATCTAATTGTATAATTCCGACCAAGACACTTTTCGTGTGGTACGATGAGCTCAGGGTGAGTTATTAACTTGTTGCTGAACCTATTTTTTTTTACCCACGCGGTTCTCCATTTTAGGTGGTTGTTGAATCCAATATATTTTTTGTTGACCTAGTCTCCATGCGGTCGTGACGTTATTGGTTAAAAAAACTCCTTAGAACAAGGGTAAGTCTGGAAGACTGTAGTTGCTGAATGCTGAGGCATCATTATATTATTTTAGTGTTTTTAAGTACGGATTTTAAGTACAGATTTTAAGTAAGGATGTTAAAGTCCTCCCTGTACTATTTTACATCGGGAAAATTCCTTCAACTAGTTTTTATGGGAGTTTACCTTAACTGTTTTGGCGTCAAAACCAATTTTTGAGTCAATCGGAGAACCACTACGTAGGATTCCTAATTCTCCAGGATCCACCAGAGCTCAAGCTAATCAGGTCGTAACCACTTTTAAGTTATAGTAATGTTTCAAGATACAAAGTGTTCACTACACGCTGTTTAACTTTTGTGTATTTTTAAATTAAGGAAATTTTAACTTGGTTTTCAACCTTTATTTATCGTAATTAAAGTTTTATTTATATTACCAGTAAAGTTTTGCTCATGTTAAATTTAGTCATATCAAATTTGGTTCTTTGTAAACCATATATGGCCATATAAGGGTGCAACAATAACAGAATTAAATGTCCTAATAATCATTTTCAAATGAAATCACCTTAACAACGGTGATAACCAAATTTTATTATACTTAATAATTTTTAAACTTGATTTTTTTTTAATTGCCCTTATGCCCATTAAGTTTGTGTCTGGCTTTTGGGGACTTTACTAACTGGCCCAAATAAGAGACTGGCGCCCATTTTTATTTTGTTGTTTTCTTTTGAAATTATGCACGTAAGTATTGAGTGTCCCTGAACGAAGTTTAAGTCACATAAAAATGACGCCAAAAACTGATTGCAGTTTCTTGTTAGGGGCCCTTTGGTGAATTAAAAATGATATTTACCAAAATCCTAGCTGATCCTTTTTTCGAAATTTTTTCAAAATTTATGATTTTTTTTTAATTTTTGTTTATTTCAAAGTCTACCTTTCACAGAGTACACATTTGTACACCGATTTTTATAAAATTAGAGTATATTATTGAGGAGACTTAAAGAATACTTTTTAATAATGTTCACATCATTTGATATATACAGGGTGGACCAAAAATCGCTTAATTTTAATAAAGCAAAAGCGTAAATTCATGATTTTGGCATAACAAGCAAAACAGATGTATCCCCATTTTTTTAGATATTTCTATGTTTATTAGGTTACAAAATGGCATTCTTATTAACCTTTTATTAAAAAAATAGATTTTTAATAAAATTAAATAAAATAACGCTTAGAGAATATTTAAAATGTTGTTTAATTTAGGCCTTTTAGAAGTTTTCAATTTTGAACGAAAAACTGGTTAAAGTTTTTTGATCGGCACTCTTTGGAGATTTAAAAACGGTATTTACCAAAATTCTAACTGCTTTTCTTTAAATTTGTTAAAAAATCATTTTTTTTTTAAATTATTTGTTTATCGCAAAGTCTACCTTTGCCAGAGTACAGATTTGTACACCGATTTTTATTGATTGCAGTTTCTTGTTCGGGACCCTTTGGTAACTTTAAAATGATATTTAACAAAATCCTAGCTGCTCCTCTTTTTGAATTTTTTTGAAAATTCTTAATTTTTTTTTTTTAATTTTTGTTTATCTTACTTTGACAGAGTACACATTTGTACACCAATTTTTATAATATTGGAGTATATTGTTAACGAGACTTGGGGAATACTGTTTATACTGTGCACATCATTTAATATATACAGGGTTAGCCAAAAATCACGTTTTTATATAGTAAAAAGCATAATGCACAAAACAGATTGATCTCCAAAAAAATTTATTTTATTTAATTTTATTCAAAATCAATTTTTCTTATAAGGTCTTGATAAGAATCCCATTTTGTAGCCTGATAAACATAAAAATATCTAAAAAAACATGGGTGGGTATATACTGTCCGTTCAGGCTAAGTTGAGCGGTTTAAGGAATGTCACCCAGTCCATCATCTCTATGTTTAGGCACAACTAAATCCATGTATTTCGGTAGCCGCTCTGTACGAACAAACCGCAAGCCCCGGACTGATAAAATCAATCATCTTCTTGTTACCGAAATCTCACGAGGATTCGATATTTAATTTAATAAACGGTCAAATGATCCCCCACCAAAGCGCTCAACTTAGCCTGAACGCACTGTATCTTTTTTGCGTGTTATGCCAAAATCATGAATTTACGCTTTTGCTTTATTAAAAGAAGCAATTTTTGGCTAACCCTGTATATATTAAATGATGTGCACAGTATAAACAGTATACTCCAAATCTCCTTAACAATATATTCCAATATTATTAAAGTCGATGTACAAATGTGTACTCTGTCAAAGGTAGACAAAAATTTAAAAAAAAAATCATGAATTTTCAAAAAATTTCGAAAAGAGGATCAGCTAGGATTTTGGTAAATATCATTTTTAAGTCACCAAAGGGTCCCAAACAAGAAACTGCAATCAGTTTTTGGCGTCATTTTTATGTGACCTAAACTTCGTTCAGGGACACCGTGAACAACATTAGCCCATCGACCCATCTCACCACTGTAAAGCTGCCGTTAGCCATAGCCCTCGAGTTGAGGTTACACCATGTTAGCACAATCATGGAATCTGTCCACGCCTAGGTTTTCAAGGTTTATTGCTATCGAAATTCTTTTTAATAATTTCGCCAGTAGGTGTTCTGCACACAGTTCTAGCCTCGGGAGTGTGGTATTGTTTTTTACAGGTGCCACTTTTGATTTGGCGGCGACCAACGATATAATTGGATGTCTAGAGTCATTGATGATTTTTGAATATACGACTGCTCCATACGCCTTTTCCGATGCATCAGCAAACCCGTGAAGTTCAAATTTTGTATTTCTTGAAATCTAGATTTTTTCTAATGCTTATATTTCGTTATGAAACAGCTTTCATTTTTCTTCGTGTTTTTTCGGAATTGTGTCGTCCCATGATAATTGCTCTATCCATAAATCTTGAATAAAAATATTGGCTTTGATTACCATGGTACTGATTACCAGTGACAACAATCCTAATGGATCGAATAATTTGGCTACCGTTGACAGAATGGAGCGTTTTGTTATCTTCTGTGACAGATCAACTTTAAACAGGAACACGTCGTTTCTTGGAGACCAATATAGTCCAAGAGACTTCTTTATCTCATCGTTTGACATTTCCCTTGTGCTTTCATCTCGAAGTTCTTCTGGTAGATTTTCCACTAAGGATTGTAAGTTACTGGACAATTTCCTTAGAGTGAAACCACTCGAACTCATCATTCTTATGAGTTCGTCTTGTAGTTGCAGGGCTTCTTTCTCTGTATCTGCTCCCGAAATTAAGTCGTCCACGTAGAAATCCTGCAAAGTTACTCTCGATGCCTTGGTTACCCTGGTCATTTCGTTGTTGTTGTTTCATTGTTGAATCACTCTGACTGCTAGATAGGGCGCTGCCGCTGTGCCAAATTTGACTCGGAATAAGTTATACTCTTGCACCGGCTCGTTGGGAACTAAGATATCGGTATACCTAAAATCCACAATCTGCCACTGTCCCAACATGAATGTGATAAGTCTCAATTTGAAACTGACAAGTCTCAATTTGAAGTTGACTATACAGTCAAAGATATATGTATATATAATAATTTGAAAATTAATGTATGCTTAATAAAATTATTTTATTAATAAAAATCACCTTATAAAAATTAATTCTAGAATCCTCTTCAATTCTACCACTCACCTAGAATAGATAAAATTATATAAAGGCCTATACAATTGCATAAGAAAGCATAATAATATATATATACAATAGGGTGACCGTAACCCATAGGGGGTGGAAAAAAATGTCGGAATTTTGTTCGTCTGGACCCCACAAAACGATTTCCCTTTCCAGATATTGAGTTAGCCAAAGTTTGAGCTTGATTAAACGACGTTAACCCGTGCCGCTCGTCGCTCAAAGTTTGAAAAAATCCAAATTTTTGGCCAAAAAGCTGACATATGGAGCCATAACTCCAAAACGGTAAATAATAAAAATACGCTTAATATCTTAAAAGAAAGCTAATGTTGTTCTTCAAAATTTGTAATCTATATACATATGTATAATTGTTGTTATTTTAAGTCAAACCGAGTTACAACAGCCTTTAGCCCCAAAAACATGACCTGGTACCACTAGGAGCATACTTCGTATAATTTGTTATTAAGTGATAAATTTTGCTTTTTTTGGTATAATTTTGAGTTTAAAGTAGAACTATAATAAAAAACAAGTAATACTGATAAATCTAATGACATTTTTTATTTTAAAATATAAAAATTAGGTATATAATACATACAAAACAGACACAGAAAAGATACAGAGGTAGTAACTACATGAGTTGATTTTACATAGTTATCTAATCTATTCTAGAGCTCTTGTTAAATTAGTTTTTGAAACGTCAGGATATAATGCTCGGCATTTGCTTACAACTTGCAGGACATATTGCTTTTGGCCTTCATCTTTAGTCAGAAGGTTGTTAAAGTCGGTTATTAATTTAACACCACGCTCAGCCATATCATTAACTACCTTTAATGTTTTGACAATTTTTAATCCTTCTTGAAAGTCATTTTTTGAGGCCAGTTGTTTGGATGTTGTCTTAGGAAATCTGTTTTTATATCAAATCGGTTAAAGAATGTAAATGTTTCTTTGGTAAGTAAATTTACCAATCCTCCAGCAACTATCTCTTTTAATTTTCTGTGCTACTGACCAATTTATTAGCCATTAACTTTTCGTCGTCTTTAATGGTGGGATCAAAAAAGATATTCCCACCAACTCTGCATTCAAATACCTTCTTGGATTTGTCGGTTCATTTTTGCAAGTTCCTTTTGCGCCTTGATTTCTACAGCTCGAGACAACTTGAGATCCACTCCAGTCATGGAACCTAGGCGGCCTTTTTCCTCTGTTTCACGAGAAACGCCTTATCTTCTTCCGATTTCATCAGAGCCAAGGCATCTTGCTGAGCAATATCAAAGAGATCATCCAACTTTTCAACGAACTGTTTAAATTTGTTCTTAGCCGTTTACGATGTTTTCTTCCGGTTTTTTTGAAGAGTTCTCCACTCGGCGTAAAGTTTTTCCAGCTTAGTAATTGCATCTTGCTCATGTTTAGTCGGAATTCGAGCTTTCTCCCAAAAAATGAACACTTCTCGTATGGCAAGTTTTGCTGATTCTCTTACAGTTAATTTCACAGCACGTAAATTATAAAATAAAACACACAAAACTTGA
The DNA here is from genome assembly GCA_921294245.1 of Brassicogethes aeneus. NCBI lineage: Eukaryota > Metazoa > Arthropoda > Insecta > Coleoptera > Nitidulidae > Brassicogethes > Brassicogethes aeneus. The sequence goes on along the minus strand of OV121132.1, from coordinate 49,295,198 downwards.
CGATTTGAGGGTAGTTTACAACCGGTGATTTGGTGAATGGGATAGCCCACAAGAAATATTTTATCCTTGGTTCGGCTTTGTACACCTGATGTGGATGCCATTTTATCCGTAAAACAAAGATTAATAATACTTTTTTTCAAGATCCTGGTATCTACAGCCGGCAACGCATAAACTAAAGGCATACCACTCTATAGGCGGTCTTATATTTTGCTAATTCATACCTAATAAAAGGATTAATGCAAATAATTGTATAAATTAAATATAATTACCTATCTGATTTTTTGTAAAAACTTAACCTTTACCTTTATTTAGTAAAATACACACAGGTAAAAATAAATAATAATTTTTGGAGCAAATAGTAAAAATAATTTTAAAGAGCCTTTTGTTTAAATTTAATTTTGTTTTATATAGGGATTACCTGGCTCTTTTTGTTTGAAAATTAAGGTCCAAAATAGTTTTTAATAAAAAATGTTAATTCCGAGACACATTATGTAAAAACCCGCAAAACTCTTAGAATACACCCAAACTGGCTCCTAATGCTGCCAGGGCACGTTTTTGGGGTCAAAGGCTGTTGTAACTTTGTTGGACAAATAACAACAATTATGTATAGAATATAAATTTTGAAGAACAACATTAGCTTTCTTTTGAGATATTGAGCGTGTTTTTATTATTTACCGTTCTGAAGTTATGGCTCCATGTCAGCTTTTTGACCAAAAATTTGGATTTTTTCAAACTTTGAGCGACGTAGTTTAATCGAGCTCAAATTTCGTCTATCTCAATATCTGGAAAGGGGAATCGTTTTGTGGGTTCCAGACGAATAAAATTCCGACATCGATTTTTTGCGGTCACCCTAATATACAATCTTCTACAACTGTATATAATTCTATATGATTCTTTACAATCATATAAAAGTCTATCGACCTAATTTTTGAAAAAATTAATTATATTGAATTGTAAATGATTGTATACAATTCTATCCAATAATTGTTTATCGGGTGCCCGGTACCTACGTAGAAATTTAATATTTAAGGAAAATAGCTGACAAACGAAATGGGACGGAATAACGAACGAAAATATAAGACAATCAAAAGAACAAGAAGAACTTATAAAAAACTAAAAACGACAGTTAGGAGGGTACGGACTTATAGTTAGGATGGTCCATCCTGGATGGAATAAAATGCACTATTAAAAAAGTGATGGCAGCTGGTAAGATTAGCAAAACAAACATAATAAGGATTAATAAAATCAAACCCCAGTAGCACAAAATATTGGCCCAATGTATTAACTACATTGGTAAAATATTGTTTATTGGCCCAATATTGGCAATATTTAGCCAATATTGACAGCCTGACATCATTGGTGTAGTTGAATTTTCATAATTTGAGTGTTGGCAGTGCTTTAAACAGTTCAATTTCAGTGTTTAGTTTGTGTTTAGTGATTTCAGTTCGTTTTTATTATTATTTTAATAAGTTGTTGGGAAAAAATCAGTTCTTTTCAGAAATAAACCAACAACCTAAAAATTCCAGGCCAAGTCTTAAATTCCCAATCTAGGAAATGGTTGCCTCATTATTACATTATTTAACGGCCGAAAAGACCAATGCAGGTCCTTTAATTCCTTTTGCTACAGTTACAGACGTAATTTGTAATGTTAATATGAATTTTGTAATTAACATTAAATATTTTAGCGTGTTGCTGCTGCGTTGAATATCAGCAGTAGTACGGTTAAACGCTTAAAACTCCAAGACAATCAAGGCCACGGTTATTAATGAAATCCAAAAATTTAGATAACAATATTAAAAGAGAAGTTCGTAATATTATCTACAACATGTACACTAAAAGTGAGTAATTGAGTAATTCTCCTAGATCTGGGTTGTGCTTAAAATGGATTTAATTTTAAATTAAATTTATTTGAAAGTAATACTTTTACCGAGTATAGGTGTAAATAGTGTACTATTTGTTGGCCAGTTGACAATGATTTGCCCTATTTAGAATACTATATAATTTAAAGTATACATATATACTAATGATTTATATTTTTCGATATACTTATTATAATTTGCATTGAATATATTTATAGTTTTTTTGATTTATACGTACTTTTTATCAATAAAATAATCGCACCGAGTCTAGAAATAACCATATATTACTCCATTTTAAACAAAAACATAATATAGAAGACTACTATTTCTAGATATTATTTAGAGAGTATTTTATTTTTATACATAGGTAATATTTTTAAAAAAGCAGATAAAACTTAATTAAAACTAAGAGAACTGATCACAAAACATGTATTAACTGCCTCTCTGACAACCATCCGGAAATTGCTTATGGAATTAGGATTTAAGTACAAAAAAGGCAACAACAGAATGAGAATCAACTTTTTCAGAAAATACATACAAAATAGACATTCTGATTATCCAAGAGAGCTGGTGTTTTTAGATGAAACTTGGATATTTGCTAAAGGAAACAATACAAGATCCTGGCAAGACTCAACCACAAAAAGTGTACGCAAACCAGAAGGTTATGATGGCAAACGTTTTATTGTGTTGCATGCTGGTAATGAAAAAGGTTTTATTCGCGATGCCGCATTGGTTAAATCCAAGAGGTCCAAACTGGCGGATTATCATGGTGATATGAACAGAAATCTTTTTAAAATGGTTGCAATAACAATTCATCCCAAATTTACGGGAATCTTCTCTAATTAATAATTAGTAATTATAATTATTAACGCGTCTTACCATAGCGTCTTAATGGAAAAGCAACCAACGGTCTCCTGGACTAAAAAAAATGAAGGAATGGTGGGAAGAAAATAATATACCATTTAATAAATATGTATATGTTCAAAGTAGAACTTTTAAATTTAGCCAATAAACATAATATAAGGTTGATGAATTGCTATAAGAAAATGAACATCAAGTTTTAAGATTGCCTCCGTACCATTGTCAATTTAACGCAATTGAAATGGTGAGGGCCGATGCAAAGGATTATTATAACAAACATATTGGTGAAGATGGCAATGATAAAGTGCTTACTATGTGGGAAGGGGCGTTACAAAAAGTTACTCCAGAATCATGGAAGTCAAAAATTGCACACACTGAAAAAATTATAGAGGAATGGTACAATAAAGAAAGAATCTTGGACGATGATCAAGGTCATGAAATGATAAATAAATGATAATAGCGATTAAGATATCTTATATATAAATATTAACATATAAATAGATAAAAATAGATTCTTTTAAGGCAGTTGAGAGCATTTATCATTAAATTATTAAATAAACAATTATTTTTTCAGAATATATCGCATTTTATTATCAAACAAAAATTTGACGTCACATTTTTGTCTCCATTTGAGCTTATTGGTGTGTGCATCTCCACAACTAAATAATTATATAAAATAATATCTTAACCATTGTGCATTATACAAATAATAATATTTTCAAATTATTTAATTTCAATATTTTGAAAATTAGTATAGGAACTTTTTCAAATTTTTTAATAGTAGAATACCCCGAATTTTCTCCACGCGGTATGAGTAACGCAAACTAAAAACTAATAAATTTGCACGTTCAAATGAAAGATTTAAGTTAAAACGAATCATAATATGGCTTAAGCGAGGCTAAATACGATTATCATGTTTTGATTCACACCCAAAGCACAAACGTGTATAATGGACTGCATACGTATACAACATTTCGAACCCCAAATAAAACTCCACGATACACCACTGATTTGGCCCTTGATTTGATTCAGTTGCTTTACATTGTTGCCGTAGGGCTCATGACTTAAAAATTTAACTATATTTAAAATAAGAATAAACAAATTCAAAATTAAAATAGTCACTTTCAATATAAGAATAAACATATTCAACTTGGAACTAAATAATCAAAATCAAAATGAAAATAAACAGATTTAAATTGAAACCAAACAAAGTCAAATTAAGATTTGTCAATTTCAAATTAACAAAATAGTTATTTACGATATAAGTGGGATAAGAGCTTTTTTAACGTAAGCATGCGTGCTACGCACTCGTTGGACAATCGCAGAAGTACGTTAATAAAGCGTTATCACACGTATATTGTACAAATTTTTATCTACGCCTCTAAATGAATAAATAAACTGTAATTATAATTTTTGTCTAAGACCTAATTTAGGGCTATTGTTCTCCGCCACTTCCTACATGTCGATTAGCGACACAATTGTTTTTCTTAGCAACGATAATATTATCATAAGCAATACACCTAGACCAAACCAATAGATGAATATCTTATGTCGGATGTCGGGACAGTATTATAATATTTAGCCAAGCCAAGAGAGGGCGCGGATTTTATAATTTTTTTACGTTTGACGTTGAATTATACCCGTAATTATCGCATTTTTGTAAGATTTTAAGTATTTGTGAGTTTTTATTGTGTATTGTTTCTAGGTTGGTATTATAATAATAATTTATAAACAACACTTTGACCGAATCATATATTGTTTAAAAAAATTTATGGATTTAACAGTATTCTTCAATTTCATAAATAACAAAAACAATGTTACCTACTTTTGGAAATAAATATGATAATGATTCAACTAGTTTTACAAATAAAAAAAATCACAGATTTTACAAATGAATACTAAATACAATTGTTTTACATTTACATACATTTGTTTTCCTCATTTCTTTTCCATAAATCTGCGAATTTCTTTAGTTTATAAAAGTTGATTGAGAATTACTAAACAGCATAATCACAGAAGTACCTTAAATACATGGTAGAAAACTAAGTTATTGTTTTCGTTACTAATTACATTTAAAATCTAACCACAAGTTAGATTTTAATATAGCGCCATTGAAGTAACCAATCAAATACGTTGATTTTCCACCAATTAAAAGCTGCCTGTAAACACGTAATTTAATTTTTAACCAAGTTCAGAGAGGCGCTTCATTTCGCTCCAAACTATATACTCTTTAAGATAGTCATCTATTGGTTTGGTTTAGGGCAATACGTCAAAAATAATTTTCTAGTAATAAAAATGAGTGATTCGGAAAGTTTTTCATCTGATATTAAAGAACAAGCTTTAAAAGCTATTTCCGGTCTGTTGCCCCGAAAAAATCAAAATACGAGTTTACCTATGTCAAATATGAAAAACGTTGTACAGAAAAATAGATTCGCAGTTTGGCAAATGAGAAGGTATTATTGTCATACTTTTGCAGTTTATCAATTTCAGGAATTCATTTGGAACACTGTACAGATTGTGTTATTAATATTTATAATAAATAATTAAGCTGTATTGTTACATTAAATTTTGACTTTTTTATTTGATTGGTTGAAAAGCAGTGAGATAAGAAAAACGCGTGCGTTAATGAACTTCTTATCTCACTCAACATGAGTGGGATAAGAAGTTCTTATCTCACTGGCGTAGATGAAAGTTTATAATGTCGTTTGTGAACAAGTTGACAGGTTAATTGGTGTCAAACTGGTTATAATAAGCAAACAATTAAAGGTATTTTAATATGCCATATATTAAGAAAAAAGAAGCACAACATATCAGTAAACAAATTTGTGCTGTTTTTAATAACAATGGCGACTGGAGAGGACAAGTTGATACTCTTGGTACCCATAAAAAAACCAACAGCATATCGATGGGTGAAGAACCAGGAAAACGAGCGACCACGTGGGGAAAGGAGGAGAGTCAAAATTTCTGAAAAACATCATAAATTTATTATTCAGTACGGAAATTCTAAGGCTAACATTAAATGAACTAAAACTTAAATTTGAGGTAAGCCATCAAATCACTGTTTCAACTGAGTGTTTAAGAAAGCATCTGGATGGCTTAAGGTTTACTTTAAAAGATATTAACAGTGAAGAAAATAAAAGAAAACGTGAGTATGTGGAATATGTGCAACAACTTTTGAATTACCAAGCAGACAATATCCGTAATATACAGTGTCAAACTGGTTATAATAAGCAAACAACCAAAGGTATTTTAATATGCCATATATTAAGAAAAAAGAAGCACAACAAATCAGTAAACAAATTTGTGCTGTTTTTAATAACAATGGCGACTGGAGAGGACAAGTTGATACTCTTGGTACCAAAAAAAAACCAACAGCATATCGATGGGTAAAGAACCAGGAAAACGAGCGACCTCGTGGGGAAAGGAGGAGAGTCAAAATTTCTGAAAAACATCATAAATTTATTATTCAGTACGGAAATTCTAAGGCTAACATTAAATGAACTAAAACTTAAATTTGAGGTAAGCCATCAAATCACTGTTTCAACTGAGTGTTTAAGAAAGCATCTGGATGGCTTAAGGTTTACTTTAAAAGATATTAACAGTGAAGAAAATAAAAGAAAACGTGAATATGTGGAATATGTGCAACAACTTTTGAATTACCAAGCAGACAATATCCGTATTATACAGTGTGTCCGTAAAGTCCCTGAACATGAGATTATTTTGAAAGCAGTTTTTTTAAAGCGCTGATACATGTCAACTTTGTTATTTTTCTAGCAATATTTTAGCCTATGTAGTTATTCCAAAATCTGCCGCGTGGCGGCGCCACAATCAAAGTCAGGTTTTTTGAATTACAACCCTTTATTTTTGTTGCATTTTTGGATAGCTACTGTTGTACTAAATACATTGATGTGCCACATCTGGAAGGTTAGATGGGAAATTTTTTGAGAAAAGCAGGTTATTGCCGCCGAATGAGATTTTGGTATTTTGTCAAACTTAAACAAAATATATGGGTAGCTTAATGTTTTTTGGGAAGCTAATCAGAGCATTTTATTAAAGTGTCCACCGTAAACTATTTGGCAGTGGGCCAGCCTGTCCACAAACGAGTGTTTTACGTTTTCCAGTACCGCAGGAGTGATCATCTAGATCTCGGCTTGAATGCGGTGTCTTAGGTCGTCCAAATTTTGAGGCCTGTTTACATAGACGCATTTTTAAAATATTCCCATAAAAAGAAGTATAAAGGGGTCAAATCGAGCGATCGCGCTGGCTACTCGATTTGACCCCTTCGACCTATCCAGCGATTGGGGAAGACCTGATTTAAATATTCTCTTACTAGCAATGCATAGTGTGGTGGTGCCCCGTGACAGCGAATAAGTTCGTCAAAATACCAAAATCTCAATAGGCGGCAAAAACCTGCTTTTCTCTCTTATGTAACCCTCCACATGTAGCATATCAATGTACTCAGGACAACGGTAGCTATCCAAAAATATAACAAAAATAAAGGGTTGTAATTAAAAAAACCTTACTTTGATTGGGGCGCCGCCACGCTACACATTTTGGAACAACTACATAGGCTAAAATATTGCTAGAAAAATGACGTGTTTCAGCGTTTTTTTTTAATTACCGACTTTACGGACACACTGTATACATGGACGATACGAATTTTAATTTATTTATTTCGCGTAGACAAGGGCGTTCTAAGAAAGGTAGGTACTCGGTGACACCGAGTCGGTGTAGTTAAATTTCAGCAGGCTGCCTTGGGACCAATATCCATCTAATATGCCGCATAGGAACTAGGAACAATGGGCCTAATTTATCACGAAACAAGAAGAGGTGCATTTAGAATAGAATAAGCCAATGAGTTTGTACGCCAATGTCTGAGTGCAGCTCAAAACATAATATGTATATTATACCAAACCAATGTGGTGCTGGTAGTAGACAATGCTCCTTGTCATGCAGCTATTGAAGAAGGTTTTACAGAGGAGGAATTTGAAAATCATAATTTACTGAGGCTCGTTCCTTACAGCCCAATGTTCAATCCCATTGAGCTTGCTTGATCGAGTTTAAAAGCAGCAGTTAAGCGGGACCTGGCTGAGCAACTTCCTCATATTTTGGCTGGTAAAGGCAGGGCAAATATGACTTAAATTGAGTTTCGCCTTTAACAGTTAGAACATGTTATAACACGTACAGAGGTTTATCCCTGATGCGTTAAATTAAATTGATATGAATGTGTAAAACTTATATATTATAAATAAATTAATATTATTAAAATATATATTTTCCTAATTTTAATACTTTATCAATTTGAAATTGACAAGTCTTAATTTGACGTTGTTTGGTTTTAATTTGAATGTGTTTATTCTAATTTTGATTTTGATTATTTAGTTCCAATTTGAATATATTTATTCTCATTTTGAAAGTGACTATTTTAAATTTGAATTTTTTTATTCCTATTTTGAATATGACTGATCCCAACATGAATGTGATTAATCTCAATTTGAAATTGACAAGTCTCAATTTAAAGTTGAAAAGGTCGCCGATGGTGGACGAGTGGTTAGTGCTGCTGACTACAAGCCGGAGATCGTGGGTTCGAATCCCACCAGGGGTATGGCTGTTTATTTGTGTTTGTCCTATTGTGTAATAGTCCTTCAGAGGGGACTTTAAGCCCGCGGGCCGTTCCTACCCCTAACCCGCACAAGCCATTCAGTTGGCTTATGGGACTTCTTAAGAAGTAAGGGTGGAACTAAAAGAGCACTTTTGTATATAAACTTTTGTATAGTTCAAAAGTCAAATTAATATTAAACACCGTACAGAAATAAAGCTAAAATGTCATCATGTCAGTCAGTTGAACCTTCACCTAAAAATGATGTGACATAATCTTAAACAAATATTTAATTAGGTCCTTGAAAAAATAGCATATAAAACATGGCGGCAAAAGCTTATTAATTCCCTTGCACACAATCTACTGCCTCGGCAGTAAAATGGATGCTGGCAATAATATGTGCTTTCTCGGCCTTTTCTATTAATAGACATAATTATGTACCATTATACCTACATGGATTTGGATATAAATTAAAAAAATTAAAAAATAAAGTAAATAATTATTTTATTAAAAAAAATAACTTTATAAAAATTAAGGGGGCGTTCACTCTCTAAATTTGTGACATCACTAGGAGGGCAGGGGTGACACGACAGTACTGCCAGTACCTGTCAGACTTATATTTCTATCGCTCCACTACACATACAAAAAAACAGTGCATTTTAAATCCAGAATACCTAAAAGGTAATTATTCTATAATGTTTCGTTTAACAGTGTATAGTTCCGCGAATCCCAAGGTGCATAATTACCTCACCGACCAGGACTAAAGTGCAAAGTGTATAGTGTCACCCCTGCCATCAACTTGTTCATTGTGGCAGGAAACTGATATTAATCATGAGGAAACAAGGGACTTCCGCAAAATCCGGATAAGTATTTTATTAATATTTGTACAATACTAAAAACTTGTAATTCCGTAATTCACCAAGCCTATACTCAACAACTATAACAAAATGTTAGATTTAGTAATGACTGATTTACATTGTGAGGAGACTCGCCAAACAACGCCATTAGTTACAGAAGGCAATTTTCACAACCACACTTACGATGCCTTTTTAGATGTGGACTGGCAATTTTTATTTGGTTTTGCCGATGTTAATAAAATGTGTGAACAATTCTACAATAAATTATTTACCCTTTTGGGCACACATGTTCCCACCTATAAGACTAGAAAAACTCAGTACCCGATTTGGTATAATAGTGATATAATACACAACTTAAAACTAAAATTACATACTATAACCTCTATAAAAAAATCTAAAAGTAATTTTATTACCAAGAATTTTCTAAGATGCGAGGCTTGATTAAAATAAAAGTCTCTTATGCTTACAATAACTACCTAATTAGGATACAAAATAATATCACAACTGATCCTAAACAATTCTGGAGCTATATCCGTTCAAAAAAGGCCTCTTCCCGTATTCCAGGTAAGGTTTCTCTCACGATAATCATTTAGCACAGCCAATGGATATTGTTGAAGGTTTTGCAGACTATTTTAAAAGCGTATTCTTGGCTCCCAGTATTGATTGTAACCTTATAACTAACGTTAGTACTCAGTCTATAAACTTAAGCTCTTTTTCTAGTAATGATATTCTCAAATCAATTAAAAAATTATCCAATAAAATGACTCAAATACAAGATTGCTCCACTGTTTTTGCAATTCCACTAACTATTATCTTTAATAGTATTTTAAAGTTCCAAACGTTTCCTGAGAAGTGGAAAGAGGCCAAAGTATGTTTGATATTAAAATCTGGTGATCCTGCAGATATAACAAACTATCGCCCTATTTCAATTCTTAATAACTTTGGTCTTCGAGATGTCCATGTATGAACCCCTCTACTACCAGCTAAAATCAGTTATTGCTTACCAACATGGATTTATTGAAAAACGTTCAACATTAAGTAATTTAGCAGAAAAAAACGAATTTATTACTAATGTTATTAACGAACAAGGGCAGGTTGACGTTGTGTACACGGACTTTTCAAAGGCTTTTGACACAATTGATCATAGAATTTTATGCTTCAAATTGGAAGAATATGGTTTTTGTGATTCGCTTGTTGCACTTTTACGTTCGTATTTATCGTAAACAATTCGTGGTATATAACAGCTTTAAGTCTCAAGCTTACTTCGCTACGTCAGGAGTTCCACAAGGATCCAATCTTGGTTCTCTTTTATTTACAATTCATATTAATGACCTAACGAGTAAACTGGATTGTAAAAGTTTGTTGTATGCAGATGATCTAAAGATTTTTAGCGATATAAAAGGCGTATATGATTGTATAAGTCTGCAGTCACAGATTGATACTGTTTAGTCATGGTGTTTAATTAAAAATTTAGGTATAAATGTTGGTAAATGCAAAGTCTGCTCGTACACTTATAAACAAATGCTATTATTTACAACAACCATTATAACAATACCCACTTAGTTTGATGCAATGAGGTCAAAGATTTGAGTTTATTGTTTGATTCTAAACTCACTTTCTCTGCACATATCAATAACATAGTTGTGACTTCTTTAAGATTGTTGGGATTTATTATAATAAACTGTAAGACATTTACAAACCTAACATAATTATTATTATTATTATAACGACCAAACGTAGACCACGACTAGCACATTAGACCCCTGCAGCAAAATAACAACTCCCCAACTCCAAACAGTAATCCCAAATGTTTAAAGAAATACTAACTGCCTGGTCTAGGGTGTAATAGGTAGAAAGTTGGAAAAAAAACCGTTAAAATAATTCTTGGAAAGAGTGGAAATTAAGAGTTTCTAAGAAATGTTTAGAAATCTTCAACATGTGCTAAATAAGTAATTTTGAAAAGGATATTTCAAATGTAACGTCAAAAATAAATGTTTAGGGTCATCTTTAAAGAAAATTCAAATAGAGGACATAAAGCCATAAATCCATAAAGCAGGCTATATTTATTTCGCCAAAGCCGCCAAGCACATGGAAACAACACTTTGTGTAAACGAAGGATTTTATGAATTAAATAAAAAGCGTTAAAAATATAATAAAGTTAATATAATTAAAAAAGTAACGAATTTATTCAGTTTAAAACTAAACTTAGAAATAAGAGATTATAGACTAGAAATAAGAAGTAAGATTAGGTATATTGTTTGGTTTTGTAAATATGAAAGCGCTGCTAATTAAAATATAAGTCTTGATCAGCCAATGTAAATTAAGTGTAGATTGATAAAACTCATAAGCATGGTTTGAACCAAACGAATGCCCAATAAATTCAAACTCAGTTAATACGATTTAATAACCAGATGGACAAACAGTGGATCCAATCATTAGGCAAACCTTGTTACCTTTAAGTCATCCTTAAGAGGTATCGATAATTATCAAATCTAGCGAATTATAGTATATCGTGAAGTTGGCGACAATGGCTGAAACTCCGCCTAATACCTAGTAAAATTCCCGAAAAGTTTGTTCCAGGCCTGTCAAATAGCCGAGTTAAGTCAAAGGTTAACTTAACCTTAAGAGCTATTTGACCGCTTATCTTAAAGCCAATAGCCTTTGTCATTTTAGGTCGGTTTTAGAGTTTATGACCTTTGAACTAGTCAATTTTCTATGACCCTTGCGGGGGGGAGTTACCATGATTTTGACCAATGGTCTTTAAAAATTAATCCCTTCAAATTTTTTCTTAAAATTGTCTATAAAAAACCAACGCAACCTTTGAATAGGCAGTTCTTATCTAAATTTTATCGCGCTTTCCAAATCGTTCGCAGATCTTCGCCAGTACGTATGAGCCAACTTCATTTGATTCAGTGTAAGGTACCCAACTATGGAGAAAGACAGTAACTGCTAAACAAGAAATTTGTGGGAAATTAGCATAAACTACTTTTTTATAAAAAGCAGTAGATATTTAACTAATTTATTTAACTTATAAGATAGTTTACTGCATTTATTTGTCAAATTAAGATACAAAATGTCCATAGCTTTATCATAGCACAAGAAAACGTATTTAGAATTTTTTTGTAGTTACTGCCTTTCTACATAGTAGGGCAGTATAGTAATTATTGTATTTCCAAGCAATTTGTTTAGATCACATACACTCCGATAGTTTTGTTTAATTGCAGTTATTTACTCTATAGAGTAAATCGCACAACTCATTTTATTAGTTTAATTATTTGTTACATTTTCGTTTAGTTTACTTTAAATTAAATCTCTGGAGTAACTTTAATTATCTATTTTTAATTTAACTTAACTTAATTTTCCTTGTTCTATCTTTTAACTTTTGTTGTTAATTATTAGTTTGTAAATATATAAAAATGGTTTGAAATATCGCTTTATTGCTCTGTCTGTTTTAAGAAATAGCCCTGAATCAATTTAAGTCGAAAGTAAGTATATAGTGAACGGTAATCGTGTGTGAAGTTTTCCGCGTGATCGAGTTAAGTGTGTTAATGTAGGTACATATCGGAATAATTCGCCTCATACTCTTCCCACCGACATCATCCAGCCGAAGCCGCGACTATCTTCACAGGATTAAAAGGTCAGATTAGATTAGTCATTTGTAACGGGTTTCCTATACCCAAGAGCTCCCGTAGGCCAACCAAGGTATAAGAAGTAAAAGTATAGCAAATACAAAACGCGACAACAAACCCCCGTTAGAAGGGAAATACCGCGTCGTACTTAGATTTGAGTAGGCGTAATTAACCCCCAAAAACCAAAATGTCTATCCCTCCCGTCCTACCTCCTTCATGACCCTACGGGCGTATAGCAATCCGGGAAAAGCTATTTAAACTATTGGCATTTCGATCTCGAGACCTAAATAGGGGTCAGTACGGGCACCCAGCAAACACGGGTGAAGCCATGCCGTTGCTGGTGGAACAAAAAATCGGCGTAAGGAAACAGAGACCTATGCGGGGCTCGAGAGCGATGAGGCAATGGGGCCGTTAAACGTCTCTTATACTCAAACTCATACTAGGAGGGCGGGGGTGGCACGATTTGTAATTTCGTTTGACAACCAGGAAAAATGGGTCATAAAAATATCACAAATAGCGGGACGTTATATGTGAACGGACCCTCATAAGTTAATATAAATAAAAATAAATATAAAATAAATAAACATTATCTAATAATCACTTCGGACCCATCATATTTGGTACTTAATACTTGGAGAGTAGTAGAACAATCCACACAATATATTGTTTAGTAGTATTTTGTAAATAGTACAAATCTACGTTACAAACTTGGTTAAAAATTTCAATGACCTTGGTTAATTAATTTACACAAGTTAAATATAGTTTGTAGCTTACTTAAGCCCGTATTACTGTCTGCAATTCTGCGTGCAATAGGTACGCACGAAGGCTACACATTTTGGAACAACTACATAGGCTAAAATATTGCTAGAAAAATGACGTGTTTCAGCGTTTTTTTTTAATTACCGACTTTACGGACACACTGTATACATGGACGATACGAATTTTAATTTATTTATTTCGCGTAGACAAGGGCGTTCTAAGAAAGGTAGGTACTCGGTGACACCGAGTCGGTGTAGTTAAATTTCAGCAGGCTGCCTTGGGACCAATATCCATCTAATATGCCGCATAGGAACTAGGAACAATGGGCCTAATTTATCACGAAACAAGAAGAGGTGCATTTAGAATAGAATAAGCCAATGAGTTTGTACGCCAATGTCTGAGTGCAGCTCAAAACATAATATGTATATTATACCAAACCAATGTGGTGCTGGTAGTAGACAATGCTCCTTGTCATGCAGCTATTGAAGAAGGTTTTACAGAGGAGGAATTTGAAAATCATAATTTACTGAGGCTCGTTCCTTACAGCCCAATGTTCAATCCCATTGAGCTTGCTTGATCGAGTTTAAAAGCAGCAGTTAAGCGGGACCTGGCTGAGCAACTTCCTCATATTTTGGCTGGTAAAGGCAGGGCAAATATGACTTAAATTGAGTTTCGCCTTTAACAGTTAGAACATGTTATAACACGTACAGAGGTTTATCCCTGATGCGTTAAATTAAATTGATATGAATGTGTAAAACTTATATATTATAAATAAATTAATATTATTAAAATATATATTTTCCTAATTTTAATACTTTATCAATTTGAAATTGACAAGTCTTAATTTGACGTTGTTTGGTTTTAATTTGAATGTGTTTATTCTAATTTTGATTTTGATTATTTAGTTCCAATTTGAATATATTTATTCTCATTTTGAAAGTGACTATTTTAAATTTGAATTTTTTTATTCCTATTTTGAATATGACTGATCCCAACATGAATGTGATTAATCTCAATTTGAAATTGACAAGTCTCAATTTAAAGTTGAAAAGGTCGCCGATGGTGGACGAGTGGTTAGTGCTGCTGACTACAAGCCGGAGATCGTGGGTTCGAATCCCACCAGGGGTATGGCTGTTTATTTGTGTTTGTCCTATTGTGTAATAGTCCTTCAGAGGGGACTTTAAGCCCGCGGGCCGTTCCTACCCCTAACCCGCACAAGCCATTCAGTTGGCTTATGGGACTTCTTAAGAAGTAAGGGTGGAACTAAAAGAGCACTTTTGTATATAAACTTTTGTATAGTTCAAAAGTCAAATTAATATTAAACACCGTACAGAAATAAAGCTAAAATGTCATCATGTCAGTCAGTTGAACCTTCACCTAAAAATGATGTGACATAATCTTAAACAAATATTTAATTAGGTCCTTGAAAAAATAGCATATAAAACATGGCGGCAAAAGCTTATTAATTCCCTTGCACACAATCTACTGCCTCGGCAGTAAAATGGATGCTGGCAATAATATGTGCTTTCTCGGCCTTTTCTATTAATAGACATAATTATGTACCATTATACCTACATGGATTTGGATATAAATTAAAAAAATTAAAAAATAAAGTAAATAATTATTTTATTAAAAAAAATAACTTTATAAAAATTAAGGGGGCGTTCACTCTCTAAATTTGTGACATCACTAGGAGGGCAGGGGTGACACGACAGTACTGCCAGTACCTGTCAGACTTATATTTCTATCGCTCCACTACACATACAAAAAAACAGTGCATTTTAAATCCAGAATACCTAAAAGGTAATTATTCTATAATGTTTCGTTTAACAGTGTATAGTTCCGCGAATCCCAAGGTGCATAATTACCTCACCGACCAGGACTAAAGTGCAAAGTGTATAGTGTCACCCCTGCCATCAACTTGTTCATTGTGGCAGGAAACTGATATTAATCATGAGGAAACAAGGGACTTCCGCAAAATCCGGATAAGTATTTTATTAATATTTGTACAATACTAAAAACTTGTAATTCCGTAATTCACCAAGCCTATACTCAACAACTATAACAAAATGTTAGATTTAGTAATGACTGATTTACATTGTGAGGAGACTCGCCAAACAACGCCATTAGTTACAGAAGGCAATTTTCACAACCACACTTACGATGCCTTTTTAGATGTGGACTGGCAATTTTTATTTGGTTTTGCCGATGTTAATAAAATGTGTGAACAATTCTACAATAAATTATTTACCCTTTTGGGCACACATGTTCCCACCTATAAGACTAGAAAAACTCAGTACCCGATTTGGTATAATAGTGATATAATACACAACTTAAAACTAAAATTACATACTATAACCTCTATAAAAAAATCTAAAAGTAATTTTATTACCAAGAATTTTCTAAGATGCGAGGCTTGATTAAAATAAAAGTCTCTTATGCTTACAATAACTACCTAATTAGGATACAAAATAATATCACAACTGATCCTAAACAATTCTGGAGCTATATCCGTTCAAAAAAGGCCTCTTCCCGTATTCCAGGTAAGGTTTCTCTCACGATAATCATTTAGCACAGCCAATGGATATTGTTGAAGGTTTTGCAGACTATTTTAAAAGCGTATTCTTGGCTCCCAGTATTGATTGTAACCTTATAACTAACTTTAGTACTCAGTCTATAAACTTAAGCTCTTTTTCTAGTAATGATATTCTCAAATCAATTAAAAAATTATCCAATAAAATGACTCAAATACAAGATTGCTCCACTGTTTTTGCAATTCCACTAACTATTATCTTTAATAGTATTTTAAAGTTCCAAACGTTTCCTGAGAAGTGGAAAGAGGCCAAAGTATGTTTGATATTAAAATCTGGTGATCCTGCAGATATAACAAACTATCGCCCTATTTCAATTCTTAATAACTTTGGTCTTCGAGATGTCCATGTATGAACCCCTCTACTACCAGCTAAAATCAGTTATTGCTTACCAACATGGATTTATTGAAAAACGTTCAACATTAAGTAATTTAGCAGAAAAAAACGAATTTATTACTAATGTTATTAACGAACAAGGGCAGGTTGACGTTGTGTACACGGACTTTTCAAAGGCTTTTGACACAATTGATCATAGAATTTTATGCTTCAAATTGGAAGAATATGGTTTTTGTGATTCGCTTGTTGCACTTTTACGTTCGTATTTATCGTAAACAATTCGTGGTATATAACAGCTTTAAGTCTCAAGCTTACTTCGCTACGTCAGGAGTTCCACAAGGATCCAATCTTGGTTCTCTTTTATTTACAATTCATATTAATGACCTAACGAGTAAACTGGATTGTAAAAGTTTGTTGTATGCAGATGATCTAAAGATTTTTAGCGATATAAAAGGCGTATATGATTGTATAAGTCTGCAGTCACAGATTGATACTGTTTAGTCATGGTGTTTAATTAAAAATTTAGGTATAAATGTTGGTAAATGCAAAGTCTGCTCGTACACTTATAAACAAATGCTATTATTTACAACAACCATTATAACAATACCCACTTAGTTTGATGCAATGAGGTCAAAGATTTGAGTTTATTGTTTGATTCTAAACTCACTTTCTCTGCACATATCAATAACATAGTTGTGACTTCTTTAAGATTGTTGGGATTTATTATAATAAACTGTAAGACATTTACAAACCTAACATAATTATTATTATTATTATAACGACCAAACGTAGACCACGACTAGCACATTAGACCCCTGCAGCAAAATAACAACTCCCCAACTCCAAACAGTAATCCCAAATGTTTAAAGAAATACTAACTGCCTGGTCTAGGGTGTAATAGGTAGAAAGTTGGAAAAAAAACCGTTAAAATAATTCTTGGAAAGAGTGGAAATTAAGAGTTTCTAAGAAATGTTTAGAAATCTTCAACATGTGCTAAATAAGTAATTTTGAAAAGGATATTTCAAATGTAACGTCAAAAACAAATGTTTAGGGTCATCTTTAAAGAAAATTCAAATAGAGGACATAAAGCCATAAATCCATAAAGCAGGCTATATTTATTTCGCCAAAGCCGCCAAGCACATGGAAACAACACTTTGTGTAAACGAAGGATTTTATGAATTAAATGAAAAGCGTTAAAAATATAATAAAGTTAATATAATTAAAAAAGTAACGAATTTATTCAGTTTAAAACTAAACTTAGAAATAAGAGATTATAGACTAGAAATAAGAAGTAAGATTAGGTATATTGTTTGGTTTTGTAAATATGAAAGCGCTGCTAATTAAAATATAAGTCTTGATCAGCCAATGTAAATTAAGTGTAGATTGATAAAACTCATAAGCATGGTTTGAACCAAACGAATGCCCAATAAATTCAAACTCAGTTAATACGATTTAATAACCAGATGGACAAACAGTGGATCCAATCATTAGGCAAACCTTGTTACCTTTAAGTCATCCTTAAGAGGTATCGATAATTATCAAATCTAGCGAATTATAGTATATCGTGAAGTTGGCGACAATGGCTGAAACTCCGCCTAATACCTAGTAAAATTCCCGAAAAGTTTGTTCCAGGCCTGTCAAATAGCCGAGTTAAGTCAAAGGTTAACTTAACCTTAAGAGCTATTTGACCGCTTATCTTAAAGCCAATAGCCTTTGTCATTTTAGGTCGGTTTTAGAGTTTATGACCTTTGAACTAGTCAATTTTCTATGACCCTTGCGGGGGGGAGTTACCATGATTTTGACCAATGGTCTTTAAAAATTAATCCCTTCAAATTTTTTCTTAAAATTGTCTATAAAAAACCAACGCAACCTTTGAATAGGCAGTTCTTATCTAAATTTTATCGCGCTTTCCAAATCGTTCGCAGATCTTCGCCAGTACGTATGAGCCAACTTCATTTGATTCAGTGTAAGGTACCTATACTACCCAACTATGGAGAAAGACAGTAACTGCTAAACAAGAAATTTGTGGGAAATTAGCATAAACTACTTTTTTATAAAAAGCAGTAGATATTTAACTAATTTATTTAACTTATAAGATAGTTTACTGCATTTATTTGTCAAA
The DNA here is from genome assembly GCA_921294245.1 of Brassicogethes aeneus. NCBI lineage: Eukaryota > Metazoa > Arthropoda > Insecta > Coleoptera > Nitidulidae > Brassicogethes > Brassicogethes aeneus. Next base: position 49,276,585 of record OV121132.1, on the reverse strand, counting down.
TTAAGATACAAAATGTCCATAGCTTTATCATAGCACAAGAAAACGTATTTAGAATTTTTTTGTAGTTACTGCCTTTCTACATAGTAGGGCAGTATAGTAATTATTGTATTTCCAAGCAATTTGTTTAGATCACATACACTCCGATAGTTTTGTTTAATTGCAGTTATTTACTCTATAGAGTAAATCGCACAACTCATTTTATTAGTTTAATTATTTGTTACATTTTCGTTTAGTTTACTTTAAATTAAATCTCTGGAGTAACTTTAATTATCTATTTTTAATTTAACTTAACTTAATTTTCCTTGTTCTATCTTTTAACTTTTGTTGTTAATTATTAGTTTGTAAATATATAAAAATGGTTTGAAATATCGCTTTATTGCTCTGTCTGTTTTAAGAAATAGCCCTGAATCAATTTAAGTCGAAAGTAAGTATATAGTGAACGGTAATCGTGTGTGAAGTTTTCCGCGTGATTGAGTTAAGTGTGTTAATGTAGGTACATATCGGAATAATTCGCCTCATACTCTTCCCACCGACATCATCCAGCCGAAGCCGCGACTATCTTCACAGGATTAAAAGGTCAGATTAGATTAGTCATTTGTAACGGGTTTCCTATACCCAAGAGCTCCCGTAGGCCAACCAAGGTATAAGAAGTAAAAGTATAGCAAATACAAAACGCGACAACAAACCCCCGTTAGAAGGGAAATACCGCGTCGTACTTAGATTTGAGTAGGCGTAATTAACCCCCAAAAACCAAAATGTCTATCCCTCCCGTCCTACCTCCTTCATGACCCTACGGGCGTATAGCAATCCGGGAAAAGCTATTTAAACTATTGGCATTTCGATCTCGAGACCTAAATAGGGGTCAGTACGGGCACCCAGCAAACACGGGTGAAGCCATGCCGTTGCTGGTGGAACAAAAAATCGGCGTAAGGAAACAGAGACCTATGCGGGGCTCGAGAGCGATGAGGCAATGGGGCCGTTAAACGTCTCTTATACTCAAACTCATACTAGGAGGGCGGGGGTGGCACGATTTGTAATTTCGTTTGACAACCAGGAAAAATGGGTCATAAAAATATCACAAATAGCGGGACGTTATATGTGAACGGACCCTCATAAGTTAATATAAATAAAAATAAATATAAAATAAATAAACATTATCTAATAATCACTTCGGACCCATCATATTTGGTACTTAATACTTGGAGAGTAGTAGAACAATCCACACAATATATTGTTTAGTAGTATTTTGTAAATAGTACAAATCTACGTTACAAACTTGGTTAAAAATTTCAATGACCTTGGTTAATTAATTTACACAAGTTAAATATAGTTTGTAGCTTACTTAAGCCCGTATTACTGTCTGCAATTCTGCGTGCAATAGGTACGCACGAAGGCATGCAAATAGCGACGTCTCGTGCAAGTCTATTACCGTTTCAAAATATTGGTCCTGATCGATTTTATTGCCAGTTGCATGCAAGTCGGTGGAAAAAATTGGTAACTTTTTTTCATACCAATCCACAAATTAAGCACTATAAGTTATGTGATACCTTTTTCAAAAGGTCTTTTAATTCTCTAAATAATTCTGCAAAAAAATTATGTTTTTCTTATTTTCATAATGGTCATGATGCAAAATATTTAACATATTAATATTAAAGACGATTATCAAAATCTTGTCGTAATTTTTAAATGCTTCAACTATTCGATGTCGTAGATCTTGTAGGGACTCCTGGAGTTTGATAAACCGACCCATAAATAAAAGTCCAAGGGAGTTAAATCTGGTGATCTTGAGGGCCCCTCTTCTGCCAACCCCTTTGCCAGGAAAATGCAAGTTGAGCCAATTTCTGACTGGCAATGCATAATGCGGTGGTAAAGGTTCTCCTCAAGTATCAGGTTTCCATCCCTATCTCTCTGATCTTCGAGTTCTTGTGTAATTATTATATCAATAGTATCTTATAAGAAATTTAAGCAGTGAGATTTTCTTCAATAAAAATTGGGCAAATAATTTTATTTTCCAAATTGCCGGCCCAAACATTTAATTTTTGAGGGTGCTTCTCTACAAAAATGTGAGGATTTTTATACTTTTTGTATATAGAAGGGATATGTATATGTATTAGGGTGCTTCTAAAAAAAATTTTATTTAATCAAACTTTGACCTCGAATAACTCTAGAAGAAATCAATTTATCGAAAAATAATAAAAGACCTTTTTTGTAGAGCGTTACATTTTATATAAGAAACTGCTGATTATTACCATAAGTTACTTTGAACTAAAATAAAAACAGCAACCTCTTAGAGTTGAGCTGGAACGCCCATATTTGGTGAGGATTTTTTTATATTAAATAGAAACATTTGAGAGGGTAAGAGCGAAAAAAAATATTTTGTATTTGAAGCATCCTAAAATGTATATATAAATAAAACGTTAAGAGTTTATATATAAAACTATATTAAATTAAATAAAATGTACAGTAATAAATACACTAAAGCTACGATCCAATAAATAAATGGGGTATTTTTTCGTTATAAAGTTCTTAATATTATTTCACAATATTATAATACAATTTACAAGATCTGTAGAGCGAATCCCAGTAAAAGTTTTATTCAGCCATAATCCATTAGTAAAATCAATTATTACATATGGACTATGTGCAAGGATCAGTCAATTTTCTTTGTATAGTAGTTTGGACAAACTACACCATTTTTTGGAATGTATTTTTCTTCTTCTGATAAGCTGAACAAACCAGCAAATTCTGCTTTTTTCTGTGCATACGCCAGGAAGTTTTCTAAAAATAGGAATTTAGTGTCTCTCGATTTATTTAATTTGTAAACAAAGGATTACCAAATGTAATATATCCAAGCTGGTTTCTATCTACTTGGTCAAATACTTCTAAGGCGTATTCCCTGCTTAAGGCTAATGTTTGACATACAACTCTGCAAAAGTCTTCAGGGGAAAGTCGACCATATCCATTTCGGTCATATATCTATAAATAAATATGATATTATTTATTGGGTTACATTTTTTTTTGTTCTATTAACCCAGCAGCAACCTGAAAACAAATTTAAAACACGGCGGCGAAAGCTGAAATTTATGCTCGGCTATAATATGAGCTTTTTTGCCTGGTACTGTACTATTATTTTTGTCATTTTATGACAATTGATGTTATAAAGAATCACCATCGTTTTTTCTATTTTTTATTCAAAGTACCTAACTTCTTTAAATTATTCTTTGTACCTCAAACAAGATTCGTATAAACGGCGTAAAATATCTAAAATATTGATAAGCGGTTCCTTGGATTACATACGTAAAATAATACAACGATTGTATTGTCTGTGCTTGGTTCAGAAATTAATGATGAATGTAAAACATTCGCCGCTTAGACTATATTCAAAGATTAGGTATATTGTTTGGTTTTGTAAATATGAAAGCGCTGCTAATTAAAATATAAGTCTTGATCAGCCAATGTAAATTAAGTGTAGATTGATAAAACTCATAAGCATGGTTTGAACCAAACGAATGCCCAATAAATTCAAACTCAGTTAATACGATTTAATAACCAGATGGACAAACAGTGGATCCAATCATTAGGCAAACCTTGTTACCTTTAAGTCATCCTTAAGAGGTATCGATAATTATCAAATCTAGCGAATTATAGTATATCGTGAAGTTGGCGACAATGGCTGAAACTCCGCCTAATACCTAGTAAAATTCCCGAAAAGTTTGTTCCAGGCCTGTCAAATAGCCGAGTTAAGTCAAAGGTTAACTTAACCTTAAGAGCTATTTGACCGCTTATCTTAAAGCCAATAGCCTTTGTCATTTTAGGTCGGTTTTAGAGTTTATGACCTTTGAACTAGTCAATTTTCTATGACCCTTGCGGGGGGGAGTTACCATGATTTTGACCAATGGTCTTTAAAAATTAATCCCTTCAAATTTTTTCTTAAAATTGTCTATAAAAAACCAACGCAACCTTTGAATAGGCAGTTCTTATCTAAATTTTATCGCGCTTTCCAAATCGTTCGCAGATCTTCGCCAGTACGTATGAGCCAACTTCATTTGATTCAGTGTAAGGTACCTATACTACCCAACTATGGAGAAAGACAGTAACTGCTAAACAAGAAATTTGTGGGAAATTAGCATAAACTACTTTTTTATAAAAAGCAGTAGATATTTAACTAATTTATTTAACTTATAAGATAGTTTACTGCATTTATTTGTCAAATTAAGATACAAAATGTCCATAGCTTTATCATAGCACAAGAAAACGTATTTAGAATTTTTTTGTAGTTACTGCCTTTCTACATAGTAGGGCAGTATAGTAATTATTGTATTTCCAAGCAATTTGTTTAGATCACATACACTCCGATAGTTTTGTTTAATTGCAGTTATTTACTCTATAGAGTAAATCGCACAACTCATTTTATTAGTTTAATTATTTGTTACATTTTCGTTTAGTTTACTTTAAATTAAATCTCTGGAGTAACTTTAATTATCTATTTTTAATTTAACTTAACTTAATTTTCCTTGTTCTATCTTTTAACTTTTGTTGTTAATTATTAGTTTGTAAATATATAAAAATGGTTTGAAATATCGCTTTATTGCTCTGTCTGTTTTAAGAAATAGCCCTGAATCAATTTAAGTCGAAAGTAAGTATATAGTGAACGGTAATCGTGTGTGAAGTTTTCCGCGTGATTGAGTTAAGTGTGTTAATGTAGGTACATATCGGAATAATTCGCCTCATACTCTTCCCACCGACATCATCCAGCCGAAGCCGCGACTATCTTCACAGGATTAAAAGGTCAGATTAGATTAGTCATTTGTAACGGGTTTCCTATACCCAAGAGCTCCCGTAGGCCAACCAAGGTATAAGAAGTAAAAGTATAGCAAATACAAAACGCGACAACAAACCCCCGTTAGAAGGGAAATACCGCGTCGTACTTAGATTTGAGTAGGCGTAATTAACCCCCAAAAACCAAAATGTCTATCCCTCCCGTCCTACCTCCTTCATGACCCTACGGGCGTATAGCAATCCGGGAAAAGCTATTTAAACTATTGGCATTTCGATCTCGAGACCTAAATAGGGGTCAGTACGGGCACCCAGCAAACACGGGTGAAGCCATGCCGTTGCTGGTGGAACAAAAAATCGGCGTAAGGAAACAGAGACCTATGCGGGGCTCGAGAGCGATGAGGCAATGGGGCCGTTAAACGTCTCTTATACTCAAACTCATACTAGGAGGGCGGGGGTGGCACGATTTGTAATTTCGTTTGACAACCAGGAAAAATGGGTCATAAAAATATCACAAATAGCGGGACGTTATATGTGAACGGACCCTCATAAGTTAATATAAATAAAAATAAATATAAAATAAATAAACATTATCTAATAATCACTTCGGACCCATCATATTTGGTACTTAATACTTGGAGAGTAGTAGAACAATCCACACAATATATTGTTTAGTAGTATTTTGTAAATAGTACAAATCTACGTTACAAACTTGGTTAAAAATTTCAATGACCTTGGTTAATTAATTTACACAAGTTAAATATAGTTTGTAGCTTACTTAAGCCCGTATTACTGTCTGCAATTCTGCGTGCAATAGGTACGCACGAAGGCATGCAAATAGCGACGTCTCGTGCAAGTCTATTACCGTTTCAAAATATTGGTCCTGATCGATTTTATTGCCAGTTGCATGCAAGTCGGTGGAAAAAATTGGTAACTTTTTTTCATACCAATCCACAAATTAAGCACTATAAGTTATGTGATACCTTTTTCAAAAGGTCTTTTAATTCTCTAAATAATTCTGCAAAAAAATTATGTTTTTCTTATTTTCATAATGGTCATGATGCAAAATATTTAACATATTAATATTAAAGACGATTATCAAAATCTTGTCGTAATTTTTAAATGCTTCAACTATTCGATGTCGTAGATCTTGTAGGGACTCCTGGAGTTTGATAAACCGACCCATAAATAAAAGTCCAAGGGAGTTAAATCTGGTGATCTTGAGGGCCCCTCTTCTGCCAACCCCTTTGCCAGGAAAATGCAAGTTGAGCCAATTTCTGACTGGCAATGCATAATGCGGTGGTAAAGGTTCTCCTCAAGTATCAGGTTTCCATCCCTATCTCTCTGATCTTCGAGTTCTTGTGTAATTATTATATCAATAGTATCTTATAAGAAATTTAAGCAGTGAGATTTTCTTCAATAAAAATTGGGCAAATAATTTTATTTTCCAAATTGCCGGCCCAAACATTTAATTTTTGAGGGTGCTTCTCTACAAAAATGTGAGGATTTTTATACTTTTTGTATATAGAAGGGATATGTATATGTATTAGGGTGCTTCTAAAAAAAATTTTATTTAATCAAACTTTGACCTCGAATAACTCTAGAAGAAATCAATTTATCGAAAAATAATAAAAGACCTTTTTTGTAGAGCGTTACATTTTATATAAGAAACTGCTGATTATTACCATAAGTTACTTTGAACTAAAATAAAAACAGCAACCTCTTAGAGTTGAGCTGGAACGCCCATATTTGGTGAGGATTTTTTTATATTAAATAGAAACATTTGAGAGGGTAAGAGCGAAAAAAAATATTTTGTATTTGAAGCATCCTAAAATGTATATATAAATAAAACGTTAAGAGTTTATATATAAAACTATATTAAATTAAATAAAATGTACAGTAATAAATACACTAAAGCTACGATCCAATAAATAAATGGGGTATTTTTTCGTTATAAAGTTCTTAATATTATTTCACAATATTATAATACAATTTACAAGATCTGTAGAGCGAATCCCAGTAAAAGTTTTATTCAGCCATAATCCATTAGTAAAATCAATTATTACATATGGACTATGTGCAAGGATCAGTCAATTTTCTTTGTATAGTAGTTTGGACAAACTACACCATTTTTTGGAATGTATTTTTCTTCTTCTGATAAGCTGAACAAACCAGCAAATTCTGCTTTTTTCTGTGCATACGCCAGGAAGTTTTCTAAAAATAGGAATTTAGTGTCTCTCGATTTATTTAATTTGTAAACAAAGGATTACCAAATGTAATATATCCAAGCTGGTTTCTATCTACTTGGTCAAATACTTCTAAGGCGTATTCCCTGCTTAAGGCTAATGTTTGACATACAACTCTGCAAAAGTCTTCAGGGGAAAGTCGACCATATCCATTTCGGTCATATATCTATAAATAAATATGATATTATTTATTGGGTTACATTTTTTTTTGTTCTATTAACCCAGCAGCAACCTGAAAACAAATTTAAAACACGGCGGCGAAAGCTGAAATTTATGCTCGGCTATAATATGAGCTTTTTTGCCTGGTACTGTACTATTATTTTTGTCATTTTATGACAATTGATGTTATAAAGAATCACCATCGTTTTTTCTATTTTTTATTCAAAGTACCTAACTTCTTTAAATTATTCTTTGTACCTCAAACAAGATTCGTATAAACGGCGTAAAATATCTAAAATATTGATAAGCGGTTCCTTGGATTACATACGTAAAATAATACAACGATTGTATTGTCTGTGCTTGGTTCAGAAATTAATGATGAATGTAAAACATTCGCCGCTTAGACTATATTCAAAGAATATTTTTTTACGTTTATTATAGAATCTTGTTAGGTTTTGACAGACATATTATTTTCGCAAAAATAATGCACAGTATATGTTATACCCACTATATGTAATAATGTTTTGATTAATTAAAACATACACAAATGACTGAATTTGAAATATTCTATTGTTTTTAGAAACGTCAAAAAATAATCAATACAATGTGCATTATGGTAATTCTAAATGTGGTTTGTTAATTCACAAAAAATGACTTTCGAATACCAAGTTGCTTTGGGGACCAACCATATCCATAAGAGGTTTTTATTAATGACGCTGTTTTTGAAAAAGCTCCATTACATTTGTATATAAGTTAATGTTTACGAATTTTTAGCTTAAACAAACTATACACTTTAGTCAATTATGGAAAATTCTATATGAGCTGATGATGATTCTAAAATAATGATATTGCCATTTTAATTTAACTTAAAAATTACAGACCGTCCTGTTGGCATAGTTGGGTGAATAACGCAATTTTTTTCCAAAAAATTATGGTCAGGTTAAAAACAACAAAAATTACATGTGAGACCCTAGAAACAAAACATGCATCGAGATTAGCACCGCGTAGGATAGCGAAATTAAGCACTTATTGTCAAACTGACGCGTTTTTTCATAAAAAACATTGAACATTTGAAAAAAATTTAATTAAAATAAAGGATAAAGACTGACAGTTTAAATAAATTATTTATTATAAACATTTAATTCTTTAGAGGATACGCGTTTGGTCGAAGAGATTTCGTTCTAGTTGCTTTCACTACCACTATAATTTTAGAAACAAACAGATTTTTGTTTTTTAAAGCTAATTACATTTTCGAGAAACCTAAATACTATTTAGTAAATAGGTAAGTACTTACTTTACAGGCTATTTGTATTACATCTAATGTTGACCTATTATTACATATTCCCAAAACTCCCAATAGATATTCTCGGAAATCAATAGCTCCTGTGTTACTCTGCAAAAAACAAAGATACATTATAAAATGTAATCTTTTAAAAGAATATTTTAATAAAACTGGCAGGTAAAACAAAGAACTTACTTTGTCATATATCTTAAATAATTGAAGTGCCGTAATCTCATTGGATTCAATATTAAGCAGTTTTATAAACTCAATGTAAGTAATTTTGCTGCAATCTTTGCACATAAAGTTTGAGTGCAAGATAGTTTCTTCTATGTTTGCCACGTCCAATCTATAATTGATTTTAATTTTACCTCATATAATTTATAATTATAATATTTACGAACCCTAATTTGTGTCTTAACTTTCTTACTTCCACTAAAGATGTAGCATGAGGCAAATTCATCTCCTTAGCTTTCGTCATCAATTTACAATCATTGTATGTATAATCTAAAACTGGAATACCCAATGCCCTAAAATTGGCAAATAATGATTTATATAGGTATTAGTTTATGAGTTTATTAGCACTCCGTGATTAATATTTTTTATTACGCAACATGCGACATGTCAGGGGATTAATTTGAAAGCGTTTCTAATTACAAAAAAAGCTTTTGTTATTGCTTAATCTTATAAATATACTTTTTAAATATTGTTTTAATAAACTGGAGTTTTAATAAACTGGAACATCCAAAAGTGGTTTATTTAAATACTGTAGATAAATGTGTGTCAAAGTAACACTTTTGGATCTCCCTATATAACCTAAAATTTATAAATTAATAATAATAATAATTCACTTGTTAACTTGTATTTAAGTTTAATTTATACATTTTTAGAAAAAATAAATTGTATCCAATCATAGAAAAAACCATTTCAAATTAATTGGGTTTACCTTGCCATGACTGCTCGTACATTACTAGCAAATAATTTAGGGTCTCTTTTTTCCTCTTCACTGGGATTGTAAACTGGGAGAAACTCAATTTCGCAGTAGCTATACGGTTGAGTCAATGTCAGCCACAAAAGTTTTAATCTGAAAATAAATTAAATAAAAGTTTATATAAAGAGCAAATATAAATATTGCAATGGCAATAAATTCGCAGTTAGTTTGCTGTTAAAATTTAAATTTAAATTAAAAATAATTTTTTAAAACAAATTTAATATTTATGAAAATTATTTTTTGTTAAGGAACAAACAAATGGTTTGCGACCAAAAAGTAATTTTTTTAAAATAATGTGCTTTTAAGTTGATTTAAGTTTAAATTATATATTTAAATTATCTGAGAAAACGAACCTTAGGTCCAAAAAATGATTTTCGAGATTACAATTGTATTAAGTGGATTGGTATAAGTCCAATAATAATTTGTTTTTCTTAAAAATTGACCATTTCACGAATTTCCAAAGCCTAGTGTTACTACACAAACGCCTGTGCTGCGCAATTTTCAATCACCTCTGTAAAATGTCATTTTTAAACCTAACTCTACTCTACTCTTAAAGCACGTCACATAATTATAGAATAAATGGAGAAAAAAAACGCTCGAAAAGAAACTTTTATAGGGAACTTTTTTTAAGTAAATAAAAAATATGCTGTTAAAGACCGTATTTTTGTTAGTATACCTGAATTTTGTACAAATCAAACAGTAACGAAGATATATTGATGTTTTATTTGTACAAAATTCAGGTATACTAACAAAAATACGGTCTTTAACAGCATATTTTTTATTTACTTAAAAAAAGTATACAGCGCTTTAAAGTCGGTAAAAATAACCACTTTTCAGCAAAACAATCAAAAAGTTTTTTTTCGAGCATTCTTTTTATTATTAAATGAGATATAAGTTGAAGTATTCTTATACAAAATTTCATAAATATTGGTAAAGGTGTTTTAGATTTAGAATTTTTTTACTTATTATGCGTTAATTGACAAATGACAAACTGAATTTTGACAAATTTGAGGTTTGCAATAGTTATTTATATCATTAGGCCTTTTTGTGCTGAGATCAAAGGCCGAAGACATTTTTTTTCAGCGTATAATAATTTTTATATTATATTATATAACACTCATAAGCCTATACAGGGTGTCTAAAACTCTGTGAAACAGGCGATGGTACGTTTTTCGGGAACTTCAAGTGATTCACGGAAAAATATTAAAGTTCTCGAATAACGTATCATCGCCTATTTCACACACCCTGTATAAAAAAACTTCATATTTGTACGCGGTTCAAAAGGCAAATTATTATACCCCGCCGTACAATAATGAAAATACATTAAAATTACATCTATCGCATTTAGCTTAAAATCATTGTATGTAACCATAGAGAAAGAAACATAGAGAGTTTCTTTCTCTTTGTATGTAACCATAAAGAAATTTTCTATGATGAAACTTTAAAATTGCAGGTCAATGTTAAAATGTATGCATAAGTCAAACTCGGCTGGCGCCTCGGGAGCGAACACTGGGCTCGGCTATATTAAGTGCTTTCTCCGCCTGTGTATAAAATAAACTGGAACAAACGTTTTTCAAGGCATAAGACACTTACATTTTTTGCAATATTTACTTGTAATGAAAAACGCATCCGTACACCGAAAATTATTAATTAATAATAACCTATATTATTATACTTAAACTGAATATATATTTTATTTTAAACCAATGTACAGAGTTTCCCAAAAATGGTACACCAACGGTATGCCACGCTGTAGGAGGAGTTATTTTAAGTGTAAAAAATATTTTTTTTCGATGAGTAGTTTTTGAGTTATAAGGGTTTAAAGTTTTTATTTTGTTTTTGTTATTTTAATGTTTAATGTAAAGTAGGGTGATTCAAAAAAAGCCTTTTTTTAAAAATGAACCCGCACTGGCCTAAATTATAAAGATTACATTAAAACTAAAATATTGATATCAAAAAATCCAAATTCGATGAATATTTAGAGGTCGCTCAAATCAATTTTCGTATTTTTGCAAATTCGAGCCGCGAAATTATTACTGCACAAAATAGGAAATAACTCTGTTAGTTTTTAATCGATATTATTAAAAATTTAAGGGTAACCTAGTTTTTTAATACCCTCTGAGACAGTGTATTGAACTTTACAGAAAAAAAAATTTTGTCATGAAAAAAAATAATTTGTTAATAAAAACGTATCATCTTATAAAATAGGCAACAATTGAAATCGCACTATGATGGTACCGTAAAAAAACTAAAAAAATAACACTTAAATTATTTAGTATACAGAAAACCTGCCGAAAGAAATATTTTATTTGATTTATATAAAATATAACCTAAAAATAATTAAGTAATTTAGATTTTTCCCATTTTCAAACGATTTTATAAATAATTTATATCCGTTTTATTAATTATGACGTATTTTTATAATATTTCTTTATTTTTGATACCATATTTAATTAATTAAACTAGGTAGTTATTAAATTAGGTCCTTTTTACAACTAAAATAAAATAACGTTAACTACAAAATTATTCACTGCATTGATATGGCTTAAGCAGAAATTTAAATTTTATTAAAATTATTGACATAGGTACAACAATTCTTAAATTTTGATACTAAAATTATTTGATTCTGTCTAGATGTTGCTAAATTGACATACCACAATAATAATTATTATTCTTAAATTTTGATAGTATTACCTAATACCAGGTAGTTGATAAATTATATATATATATATATATATATATATATATATATATATATATATATATATATATTATTTACTTAATTTAAAAGCGTCTAAGTACCAAAACTAATTTGTTGAGAAATTAAAGAAAAACATCTTATACCTTGGTGGAGATTGAAAGCATGCCCGATGGATGAACAACAATTTAAACTCACTAACAATGAAAACAAGTCATTGCGTAGAATTTGTATTTTTATTATTTCGTTTACATATTTGCCTGGTTCCAAGCTCCAAATGCAACTTGCGCGCCAAAAAATGATTTGAAAACACCTCATGAACTTCCCAGCAAACATGGTGACGTCATAATCACGGCATTTTTTGGTCACAAGTTAGGTCATATTCACCCTTAACATCACGTCAAAATCACGTCTTTGAAACGGGCAAATGTCACAGACCGTTGACGTCATATTAGGACGTACAAATAACGTCATTTGCAGACGTCTATATGACGTAAGTACTGACGTCTTAAAGACGTACAAGATTTGTCATTTATTGTAATAAATAAAACAAGGAAATATATTATAAATGTCATATATTATAAAATATAAATAAATAAATAAATAAACTTAATAGAGTAGACCTATCCCATAAATCGAACATTATCTATAGCTCGAGCTATCATGCGTGATAAAGCGCCTTGTCGTATTTGCACTGTTGTTTATAAGGTGGCCAGTAAACTTCTTTTTTGCGAGGAGTTAGCCACTTTGTATTGATAGCGAAAATTCCCCCGTCACCACGTTCGTCGTGTGCAAACTCAACTACGGCGTACATCTTTTAAACACCTAGTATAGGTATAGGTAAATAAATGATTTAATAATTATGTAAAACCTACCTATTGATCCGCAGTTACTGCACTTAATTGTAGATTTGCATAACAGTTATTAAGTAACTTAATTTAACCGAATAACAGAATGAACGCCACCGCGGGAGTGCACCGTTGCAAAACATGGACGGTTACAAATGATCAAGCAATCGCAGCCTGCCACTAAAGTCAGCTGATCTCACAGTAGTCAGCTGACTGAATCACAGTCTGTGATTGGTGGTATCGAGCACGGCGTTCTTTACTTCCCGCCATGTATCGACACTTCACAAGTTCCACGAATTTTTGTCTGTTTTTTTATTCGGAATAATATAAATACCTATATAGGTATTGACAGCAATGAAATTGTAAAACTAAATTTAGAATTAAAAAATATTTTGTTTAAAATAGTATTTCGTTATTGTCATGTAGGATAATTATTTGTTCATAGACGGATTTGCGTGTCGATGATAGGGATTTTTTTATATTTTTTCTGATAAAAAAATAAGTTTTGATCTACAAAAAAATTGGGATTTTATCTACAGGGTGTTCAAAAATTAGGTAGTACGATCTATACCTACTATAGTATACGTATTATTATATATTTATTACGTGATATAAAATCACCTATTGAAAACGTCAGAAAGACGCAACATAAAAACGTCTAAATGACGTCGGAAATGTGACGTCATAAACCCGTCTTTTATTGGTCATGTGACGTCGCCGACGAAAGGTGACCTTAAAATGTCGTCCTAATGACGTAACCTTGCTAGCTGGGTTCATGTTCACAAAAATATAGATTTGCAAATAGAAGAGCTAATTTTTTTGTCATTTTTTGATAAAAGAGTACCTACTGAAACAAAAGAAAAAATGGTTGAAAAAATTAAAATTAGAAACAATCATTGCAAAGAAAAAGATATAGAGCAGATTTTTTTAATTTTAATTATAAAAAGGACATAAATTAATAACTACCTAATTAATTAAATATGGTATCAAAAATAAAGAAATTTTATAAAAATACGTCATAATTAATAAAACGGATATAAATTATTTATAAAATCGTATGAAAATGGGAAAAATTTGAATAACTTAATTATTATTAGGTTATGTTTTATATAAATCAAATAAAATATTTCTTTCGGCAGGTTTTATGTATGCTAAATAATTTAAGTGTTATTTTCTTAGTTTTTTTTACGGTACCATCATAGTGCGATTCCAATTGTTGCTTATTTTATAAGATGATACGTTTTTATTAACAAATTATTTTTTTTCCGTAAAGTTCAATTCACTGTCTCAGAGGGTATTAAAAAACTAGGTAACCCTTAATTTTTTAATAATATCGAATAAAAACTAACGGAGTTATTTACTATTTTGCGCAGTAATAATTTCGCGGCTCGAATGTGCAAAAATACGAAAATCGATTTGAGCGACCTCTAAATATTCTTCGAATTTGGATTTTTTGGTATTAATCTTTTAGTTTTAATGTAATCTTTATAATTTAGGCCAGTGCGGGTTCATTTTTAAAAAAAGGCTTTTTTTGAATCACCCTAATGTAAAGGGATAAAAAACAAGTTTAAATAAGTTGTAAAGTTAAAATGTAAGAAAATACATCTGTTTATTTTAATTTAAAATGTTTGGGTATATTTCAAATAAATTTTAGAAATATTCCCCAAGGCCAAAATAAAACACAAAGTGCTTAAAGTACTTTTCCCTAACGATGTTGGCATCTTCAGAAGCGAATTGTTACTATTTAAAAACAAACTTAAACTATTAAATAGTAAGATTAACATAACAATATAAATTTTAAATTAATTTAAAATTTTTAGGTATGTACAATGTACATGTCATGTCAAATATTTTAAAATTTAATTTGTTTTAAAATATTTGAAATATACTTTGGTGGTATGTTAAACAAATATTAGAAATATTCCCCAACACCAAAACAAAACACAATGCGCTAAAAGTACTTTTCGACAATCTTCGGAAGCGAAGTGTTAGTAACACTTCGTTACTGTGTTACTAAATATAACTGCTAAATTCACCATATTTATACTAATTGAACGGACACAGCCAACCTTAGCTTATAATATATATTGTGTTTTGTTTTGGTGTTGGAAAATATTTTTAAGTTGTCATTTTTCAAGTATATTTCAAATATTTTAAAACATATTAAATTTTAAAATATTTGACATGGACATACCTAAAATTTATAATTTAATATAATTTAATATTTTTAATATTACGTTAATCTTACTATTTATTAATTTGAGTTTGCATTATTCTCTAAACATTAGTAAAAACGTTTTTTTATTGTTTCATAGGGGATATTTTTGAAAATAAAATCTTATTGGTAATTCTTGTTTCCTGAAAAATCAAGTAGATACTTACGCACTAGGTCCTTCCCAAGTCCATGTGACCGTATCCAATTTGTTGGGATATCGAATACAAACAGGTTGGATAGGCACACCAGGATAAAACGCTCCCGGCTTGAATGTAATCAGACAGGATCTGTTGGTGCAAGTGCCCTCGGGAAATATTAGTATTTGGGGCCAGTCTAAGTCGGACGTTGCTCTTTTTATGATCTCCTTGATTGTGTTCTGCCTGGAATCTGGATCGTCTCTCCACACGTACACTGGCTGGGTGAAATTTATTAGTTCTAAATAACAATAAATCCAATTAGTATTTTGGTTGAAAAAAGTAAATTAAAAAGTATACATTGGTGATAGACATCTTTGATTTTACTTAAACATTTGTATGCAAAATCAATACACTGTTCTAAATTACAATATTCATTCCTGGCTACAATCGAATAATTCTATGCTCAAACCATTAGGTTAATTTATACTTCTCCGTTTTTCAAACCTTCTGTAAAATGGTATTGTTTTAAAAATACCTAGTTCTTGCACTGGACCCCTTAATTAGTATTATTATTAATTTTAAATCTACAAGATTGAAGTTCTTTGTTGTCACTGATTTTAAAACTGTGCGGTTCTTGTTTTCTTGGGCGTCCAAATTAAATAATGTTAATAAACCAGCATCACCCCATTAAGAACTTTTGAAATTCGTTTACAAATTTATTATTTGTTGAGTTTTTAACAAAACCAGCAGCTACTGTGGAAGATTTTCACCCAACTTAACGCTCATCAACCCCCAGTCCACTGTTGGGTATAATGGTTGCAGATGTACGCCTAAAAGCCTGACCGTTGTATTTTGAGACGTTTGTAAGGTAGGTATTTTGCCACGAAAGAAGGACATTTTTTAAAAGTATTTATTCCGACAAGCTGCTTGATGCATTTTTCCATTGTTTATTTTAGAAACAATTTCTCTGTAAATATATTTTCTGGTCTTAGGGCAAGATAAAAAAAATTGAATTAAGGTACGACAAATTCATAAATGACAGCACACTTTCTTTGTTGTTCGTTTTAGAAAGACAAATGTTAATAAGCAAAGCAGAAGCTTCTCTTTTTATGTCAGACAAATGCTATTTGTTATTTACACAATTTATATATTTTGAAAGATTCAAATAAACCACAAGTTGCAAAGCTCATAAACAGAGACATGTCATTAGGAGCATTTTTAAAAATTCCAAGTTCCTTCCTGGTTAATTAATACCATGATTTTGTAGGGATGTAACCTTTATTTAATGTTTTAACAAAAGCATTTAACTAAGGAAAATAACGTGTCAACTCAATTCGTAATTCCCAATATCGCATTGAGTTTAGAATGCATGGTTAAAGATTTAAACTGGGCAGTTGGTTCATATAATCCAGCAGCAGTGTTTCTTCCCCAAGGTCGTAGTTTTTGCTATTTTTCTAACAAGCTTATGTTTTATTTTTTTTTAATCCAGGAATTTTTACAGTAAAAAAGCATTTTTAAAAATAAATAAATAAATACTTGACCAAAACTTGATAATTTTAAGTACACTCTAACCATTTTATGTAAATACAAATTTTTTGGAGTTGCCCCAAGTAACATTTTTAGTTTTATTATGGTCTTCAAGAACGCTTTAAAACAAAATTTAAAGCATTCTTGAAGACCATAATAAAACTAAAAATGTTACTTGGGACACTTCGCTTCTGAAGATGCCAACATCGTTGGCGAAAAGTACTTTAAGAACTTTGTGTTTTGTTTTGGTGTTGTGAAATATTATTTGTTTAACAAATATTATAGTTTTAGTTTTATAATAAAGTTCATTGAAGTTAAACCAATAAATTTTGCAATCCTCAAGTACCTAATTAGGATGATTATAGAAATTTTACATGTATTGTAATCAAATGTAAAATTTAAATTAAACAAATGTTTTATTATTCAACTAATTTTTGTTTTTGTAATTAATAAAATTAAAACCTACTCCCAATATTCCAATTAGCCCCACTTTCATATCGACAAATTGTGGACGGAAATCCAGTAACATAGACAGTTCCCCCGTCTAAAAATGTGGAATGGGGTGCCAAAACAAGGATGGGAGCCTCTTTTCTGCTGACTTGTTTGCCTTTTACAACAATATTCATTCCACCGGCTCTATACGCACTTGTGCCCAAAAAACACAATATTGGTTTCAATTTTCTGTCAAAGAAAAAACACATATTGATAAATAATTTATTGATAATTTTAATATAAATACACTTAAACAAAAACCCTTATAAAATCAAATATTACCATCACCAATCTACATTTGTTTTATAACCTTTGGTTAGAAATTAAATACGAGCATGCAATATACCTATTCCACTTTTTTATACAACAAAACAATATTTTTTACAAACATGCGAGCTATACATGCAACCCAAAAGTAAGATGTTTAATGCAACAGTTTCATTAATGTCAAATTCAATTAAATTATTAATTATCAAAACTGGTAAATATGGAACTTTTTTGAAAACGTGACCTTAAAATTCAATTATTTATACATTTCGAATTTTATTTCGAAACTCCACAACATGCTTTTTAATTATGAGAACAAAAACTAGTTTGTGCTGATTCTTAAAATTCTCAAAATATTTTTATAATACGCTGATTAATCATTTTCTATTGAATTTTTTGGAAACTTGGTTCTTTGTCAATTATCTTGCATTATTTAATATTCCAAAATCAAATAAAATTAATATGATTCTGTTGCATTAAACACATAAAGCTTAAAGTACATACTCCCAAAGAAAGGTATTTGTGCCGTCTCTCCCTTAGCCACTATAGATGGTCCACCCATATACACCATAGCAAGGCTGTCCACGAAGGAAGAATGCGGTGCCAATGCCACCACAGGAGCCATGTTTCTTGTGGGCCTTTTTCCCAGCACCCTCAGATGAAAGCCACCCGCCACAAATATGCATCTAATTAATACGGCCGCGACTTTTTTTACTACACTGTCCAAAAAAGAAATGTATGAACAAGAATGTTATGTAAAATATATACATTGTTTATTTACAAAAGTAAGCATATTATTTAAAAATAATGAGGTTCGCAAAAGAATAATTTTGAGAAAACTTTATTTAAATATTTAAAATCTTTACTACTTATGGCTAATATTTCAATGAGTTTTACTTGGTAAATGCGTTTTTTTGTGTAGTAATGTATTTTTCGTGCCGATTAAAATACGATATTTTAGACCCTTATCCTTTTTAGCCTGTGGTCTTCAAACGTTATTACTAATTATTATTCATGATTTTAACATTTAAAATTTCCTGTAATTTATTATAGAACAATATTTTTACACAAGGGTATACAGGGTGTCATGTAATAAGTTGTCATCCTTGGTGGGATGATAGTTCAGGCCAAAGTAAGCAAGTTTTCCTCTATCACTTTCCATTAGTGCTACTGTTTTTGAATTAAAAAATCATGAAAGTTAGAGTTATTCTAAGCATTTCTTTGGCAGTCACTTATTTTGTTGCGTCCACGACAGCAGTACCGAAAAGAACCACAGTTAAACAACTGGCCTACTCTACTCAGTCCGTCGACCCCAACCGCTTACACGTTAGGCAGGGTCATTGTTTAAACCAGGTCTGTCCAACATCAGGTCGAAAAAAATATAGAAATATAAAAAACAAAATATACACAAGAAAGTCATTCCTATACCAACGATAAAATAAAATAAAACAACATAAGCCACTAACAATAGATAGAAAGCCGCAATGAAGTTACTTGAACATTGGAGATCTCGATTCTCGCTGGACCGCTCTCGAAAATTCAAGTACAGCCAACAAAGTAGCAGAGGAGATGCTTGCTCTTACTCCTCTTCTTGGTACAACCAAGGGTACGGGTATTTTTAAAGCTGTAAATAAGGTGGTATCAGACTATGGGGGATTCAATAAATGTCCTGTCACTGATGGAGCCCGAGCTATGATATGAACTAAATATCAACTGTCCTCTGATACACTGCATTGTGGAAAGTCTTAACGTTAAATGAATGTCATGAAAGTGGTTGTTAAAATTACTTATAAAATAAGAGAGGGCTTTAAGTCACAGCAAGTGTAGTGATTTTTTGGCCCAAGTAAATGCTACTTTACACCGATATTTGTTGGTTAAGTGCAGGAAACTGTTTTCAGCGTTTCTTCGCTCTACGCAAGGAGATTCTCATTTTTCTTTGTAATGACACTAGACTGACATTGCGGAATTGAAAAATCAAATTGTAGATGCAAATTTTTTATCAGACCCTTGCATTTTTAAAAGACCTGACATCTAACCCTAACGAATTGAATTTAAAGCTACAAGGAAAGCAGCAGAATATTGCCAATTTATATGGTCATTGAAGATGATTTCAGATTTTACTAATGATAATATGATTTTTCATTGTTTACAAACTTTAAAGAACACTTTAAAGAAATGGAAGTTTCCTATTTAACTTTGGAGAAGAATTCAAAAATTGATTAAGCGATTTTAAGAAAATCGAAGGAGAAATTTAATTTTTTACTCAGCCACTTACTTTTTTTTGTTACGACATTCAATTAAAATTGTGTGATTTGCAGTCAGGGAAACCCCGAAATAGGATCGGACTTTTCTAAGTTACTCCCAGGAGAATGGTTGGAGTTGTTTCTCTTTTGTATATACCTCAATTTTTTTTGGATAAATAAAAATAATTATACAAACAATACCTATTTGTGTATTAAGAGCTCAAAGTGATACATTGCCGCTCTGAGCAAGAAGTTTGACGAGCGACGCGTAGCGGAGGGCGGCTATCTCGCGAGAGCGGCAATGTCACTTTGAGCTAGAATTACACACAGGATTTTTTCTACAACCGGTGTTTCTATAAGAATGCTTGGTAAAAATTAATAATTATTGATAACCTTAAATTTGTCGTTTGGGTCAAAAGTGGCAAATACACTAAACGTTTCTTTATTATGGTTTCCATGGTAACTAAGCGAGCGACAAAGTGACTTGGCGAGCGAAAAAGTAAAAAAGTGATAAAGTTGCGTACGAAGTCTTTTATAATGCTGCGGCTCTTACAACTAAAATTATATTTAAAGCGGGCTTTGGACGGCTCTGGTTTAAAAGTATCTAATGACAGCGAAAGAAATGCTTTAGAAATTATGTTATGTTTTATGATTTTTTTATTTAAAAACAGCAGCATTAATACAAAAGTGACAAATTTACTTTGGAGTAAAATATCATCCCCACGAGAAATAACAACTTATTACATAACACCCTCTATTGTAACGTTTAAAAATCTTATAAATGCTAATGCGTTCAAAAATTGATATTTATAACAATTTTGTATAAAAAACTAAATTATTGAAGGTTTTTCCAGAAATATTTAAATACATCCGTGTGTTTTTTTTAATAAACTCTATGCAGTGAACGCGCCTTTACACGCCATAGTCAATTTTTAAATAAATGTAATTCCAGATTTTTTAAGAAATAAAAGGTGAGTTGTAATGAAAATTATTTAAATACAAATTTAAATTATACTATTTTAACAAAAATCTATAAAACCAACAAAGCAGAGGAATAGACGAAATTCTCAAATTAAAAAATTATGTAGAAATATTATATACATGTGTTCCTATTTTTTGGGTTATTCAACGTCAATGGATAGCCTAGTTACTATGTTATGTCTAGTGCAGTGTTTCTCAGAAGTAAGTTAGTTGGTGTGTAATACACTGTGTAGGTACCTATCCTCGGCCAGATATCCGTAGCAAGAATTGTATTGATTGATTTAAAAACCATGGTGCACGACTTTACGCAAAATATTTAAGAAAATACAAAATATTTGGAAAAATCGAATACCGTTTGGGCCTATTTCTAGACTTATTAAAAGCTAAAGATTGACTTACATATATATAAACATATTTAAATTTAAATAAACATGCGAAGTATAAACATCTTCATTGCTGTGGATAGAGTTTAATCTTTTTCCAACTAGTCCTTTCGCACCCTTAAACCATGCATAGGAATTAAAAGACCCCCAATATCGTTAAAGATATTTAAAGGTGGTTTTTGTACCAATATTAACATTTATTCCTAAATATTGTTACAAAAAATAAAATTAGTTAACCGATTGGTATTTAATGTTTTAATACATACTAATACATTATGCTGCATAAACTATTTTTACAAAATATGTACAACAAATTAAACGATGTTAAGTTTAAACAAATTTTATATTTGCAATACCTTGATTATAATCATTATTATAATCAGAGCCGGCTTTAGCTTTTATGAGACTCTGTATGTACTATTGCAAGGCTCTTAATATAAGAGAGGTTTTTTTGGGTTTCAACCTTCTATATCTCGGTCTTCTCCACAAGTTTGTCAAGCGCGAGGCCCTGGGCAGTCCTTAGCCATGCCAAAGCCGTCCCTGATATAATCAATATAAAGTATTAGTAGGAGCTATATCCAGCTAAGGGAATAGACTTTAAAAATATTTATTTACTTTCTCCATCCGTCTAGTGGTTTCTCACGAAGTTGCTCTTCGGTTATGCCCCACAGTCCGACACAGGCCAACATCCAGCCGCATATCAGGAAGAAAAGTATTACGGAAACTCTGATTGGAAGCAACACAACAGTTAATACTGCAGTCTGAAACAACGAAAAAAACAACACATTAGTTGTCTAATGTGGCTATTAATGAAAACATGTTATGGGGGAGCTTTTGCCACAACTAAACACTACACCTACCTGACCAAACAGTAACCTGACCGACCTTATTGACTTAATGATTAGTTTTTTTTCTTTATTTTGGTTATTTATTGTATGTAGCTATAATGAAAAAACAAATATTTATGTACTTCGAAAAAAAACTTGTTAGTTTAGTTGGAGGCCATTCCAGGGGCGTGCTTGCTATATCAGACCGACCCGGGAAATTCAGAAAAATCGGCCAACTACACACGAAAAATGGGGGGTGAACAAAACCAAGTTAAAAAATTTCAAACATTTATTAATATATTAATAATTAATAACATAAAGTATAAATTAAATTCCTGAAAAAAAAAACAGGCAACAAACACAACCAGACAATATTTTACACAATGCTAAAACATATAGCATTGCACTTAAAATAAAAACTAATACAAATTATCATCGCTCAGGAAACTTATAAACAATATACAATCTCGAAAAAAGAAACAAAGCTGGCAGGCTGGCATGCATGGTATGTGTAAAATAATTATGATATTTATACATAACTCAACTAAAAAAGTTTTTAATTGACCACGTGCCCTCCGGCACACCGGCCCACTTAGCCCTCCGGACCACCGGATTTCTCCCGGTGTCCCGGCGGCCCAGCACGCCCCTGGTCCATTCCAAATATATTTAAAAATTAACAGACTACAATTTAAATATTGTAAATTCTTCAATTAAGTTAAATTTTATAGTATATTTCTTGTATGGTGATATTACTATAGTTATAACGAAAAGAAAATAAACAAAGAAGCATTAAAGACATTTTAAATTTGTATTAATGGATTTTTTTAGATATTATTTGTAATATATCTTGTACTACTTAATTAAAAGTATTGTTTATTACTCAATTGTCCTGCCCTTTCCAAATATATTTAAAAATTAACAGACTACAATTTAAATAATGTAAATTCTTTAATTAAGTTAAATTTTTTAGTATATTTCTTGTATGGTGATATTACTTACGAAAAGAAAATAAACGAAGAAGCATTAAAGACATTTTAAATTTATATTAAGGGATTTTTTTAGATAGTATTTGTAATATATCTTGTACTACTTAATTAAAAGTATTGTTTATTACTCAATTGCTTTTAACCGTGTCGAATGTTACAGTATTATAAAAAATCACAAAAAAATATCGCGCTTAATTTAAATAACAATTTTTTACAGTATTAATTATTTTATTTCATTTAAATTTTGTTTTAAAATGGCCGACAAGGATTAGGCGCGAGCACCAAAATTGGCGCACACAATGACTAAAACAAATATTACAGTAGGTATTACCTCTTGGGTAAACCTAAAATATACAAACCACAATAAAGAAATGTAAATAATTGTCTTTTAAGGAAATTTTGGGATTTATAAACAATTTGAAAACATCACATAATTTGACATAATATCTCAATGAATAACTTAGAAAATGATTCATTCCCTTGCAATTTGTATATTTGTTATCAATAATAAATAATAAATAATAAATTATTATATAAACTAAGCCCCTTACCCCACCACTAATTTATTAAATTTAAAATTGCAAAATTTTACTTTTTATAAAAACATAAGGCATTTAAATAGATACCTTCTTGCAGTGGCGACTGGTGGATTTTGGGTATACCGATATCTCAATT
The DNA here is from genome assembly GCA_921294245.1 of Brassicogethes aeneus. Taxonomy (NCBI): domain Eukaryota; kingdom Metazoa; phylum Arthropoda; class Insecta; order Coleoptera; family Nitidulidae; genus Brassicogethes; species Brassicogethes aeneus. The sequence goes on along the minus strand of OV121132.1, from coordinate 49,252,855 downwards.
ATTAGATATGGGACCCACACAAAATTTATATAAGTTTATAATGACATTAAATAAACAAGTTCTGCGCAAGCAGAATTTAAATTAATGTTTGCGAAAAAAATATAACTTTTTGCTCGGCCGTACCGGCCCCATGCCGCCCCCAATAACTATAATTTAAATTTAATTGGTGCAATTTATTATTTACCATAGTTTATCGACAAATTTTAAATTTCATTTAAAAAATCCAAATTATACAGATTTTATACCATACCTAAATGTTTAATATATTTCTTTTCAAAGAAATAATAAAAATTTAAAATGGTATAAATCTGTATAATTTGGATTTTTTATATAAAATTTAAAATTTGTCGATAAACTATGGTAAAATGGGGGCGACATGGAGCCGGTACAGCCGAGCAAAAAGTTATCTTTTTTCGCAAACTTAAATTATCGTCATTATAATATTTAATATTTGATTCGATTGCTTTGGATATGTTTAATTTACTTAGTGAACTGATATTTTAAGTATGCTTATACTACCTCAGATATTTGAAAACATATAGGTTAACCTAGAAAGAGTAACAGTCACGGAGGATAGGTTTGAGACTTAAAATAATGAATTGCGGTTAAAAATTTGGAACCTGAGCTGTAATATCTACTTAATTATGAAAGACCACAATAAAAGTGTAGGCCAAACTAATTTAGTTTTATTAAATATCACGGGGTAACACCATTGGGGGACATTTCGTGAGATTTACCCTTATATCTTATATCTTATCTTATATTTAATTTATCATTAATAATTTATCATCATAAATAAAGTATCAGGAATATTTAAAGTAATTACCTTAATTTTTAGAGATTCTTCTTGTCATAATGAGAAATTGGTCAAATTTAACTATGACTATTAATTAAAATAATATAATAGCATTTCATTTCTGCATCCTAGATATTTAATATGGTGGCATATAAAAATACAGTTAACAATTCATGGTTAGTAGAATCGAAAAGAAAGCTTTGCGAAATAAACGGAACCTGCTGCATACAAACGAAACAAATCAAAGTGAGTGGGCCAAGGTTAAATTTTACGTTTATGGTTTTATATACCTGTAAACTAATTGTAAGAAATACAAATTAATTATATGTAGATAATATGGATCACAAACCTATAAGTATTATTGTCTTGTGTTGTGGAATTATCTCATGCAAATTTCCATAATTTAATAAATTTATAAACACTCTTATTTAGTTAAAAACGTTCAAATAATATTTCATTTACATCAAACAATATTTTTTTAATATATATTTAAACTCCGTATTAGTAGTGTTTAGAAAGTTTATTACCTTTTTCCTTATAAAATGATTAAAACTTTCATTTAAAAAATATCCTTAAAATAAACAAATGTATTTTGTAACGAACATCAAATCAAATCAAATACATGGTATTAATAAAAACCAATTTAAAGGCAAAATAAAAAATTATGCATTTTTTATTATAATAAATAAATAGGTTCATAAATATAACTTATGCATTTTGCAAAGCAAATTATGATAAACGTTGGAGAAAGTGGTAAGGTCAATGCTTTATTTTAAATTGCGATATGGTATACCTATATGATAATATGTAAAATACTAAACTAATTTCTTAAATATAAAAAAATTAAATAAATAAACAATACAAATAACGGTTTTTAAAATTATAACCAAAAATTATTGATTTAAGAAAACAACGTAGCAACAAAAAAATGGAAAAAGCATAGTATTTTTATCAACTCCCAATCTTAGTGCTATTCTAGTTTGGTCCAATATCTCAGGTTCATAAAATAATTACTAATAAATAAACAAATGTAAATTTTTATTAAAAATTACGTACAGTGACACTCCATTAGTTTTAAACGCGTTGACCGATTTTAGTATTTTTTTGGGATATACTACTCGATACGCTCTATTTAACCATGTTTAAAAGGTTTAAATTTTAATTTTTTAAGGTCTGCTATATAAATAGAGCTCATCAAGTACTATTTCCCAACAAAAAAACCGTTAACGCGTTCCAAAACAATAGGGTGTGGAATCTTAAATCACACACTAAAGAATTAAAAGTAAATAAATTTACTTATATAAATATAAATATTAAATAAAGAAAACGTTAAATTCAATATTTTATTAAAACTTTACATATTTCTAAAATATATTGGATACCATTAAGTTAATTTACTTAAATAAAACATTCGAATATATTCGAAGTAACAACGAAGACATGGATTACGTACATGTAGTAGTACCATTACTGGAGAAAGTTAAATAATTGAAGCCATGAAGAAAAATTTAAATTATTTTCTAGACCTATAAATAAAGAAAGCATGTAGAATAATGCGGAAATTTGTGACAATATGCAAGTAGGTACTTTACATGTCAATAATTAATTAATTAATTATTTTTTAAATCGTTTATTATTTGATTATTTCCCTCATCATAATATGAACCAATTAAAAGCCTTGAATTTTCGAATAAATTTCGTTTAAATAAGCGATTAAATCACTAGAACTATTTAACAGCGATTAAATTTTAGCCTCCATATTGGATTTTTGTTTACGATTTTATGGTGTTATTTACAAGTTTTAACAAACATTTTTTAAAAAACAATAAAAAATAAGTTATCTAGTTTACGAAATATCAATTATTACTTATTACATACCTTAAATTAATGGAATTTTCTTTAAAAAAATATTTATAAATTTTGACACATACCTACGTCAGATTTTATGAATTGTCAAATAGTTTCCGTTAATTCGAGAAATAATCTAGACGTATATCACTCAACCTATAAATTTAATCTGTCAAACTATGCTCAGTAAGTTTTTTATTTAATTTTTCTTTTTGTAAAATAGTTTCATGCAAAATAATTAAAAATAAAACCCCTCGATTTTGCATTCAACATTTTCCAACAAAAACCAAACAAAAAACTACTGAGCCTATAGTTTAACCGATTAAATTCATAGTTCTCGTGATATAATATATGATTATTTAATTTAAATAGATCGGTTTTTTAAAAATTATTTTTAAAAAATTGTTGGGGTTTCCGTATTAAATTTTGTATGTTTTATTTAATTGACATTGAATTTATAATAGTTCTCATTAATAATACAATTCTTATTTATAATAAATACCTAAACTTCTTTATATAAATGTGGGAAAAAAATTTAAACATGAATTTTGTTTTTATTAAATAACACAGTATTGTTAATGTACATAACACAAATACCACCTAAAATAGATTATAATTTTGGATGGAAGTCATGTTTAGTTATATTTTTTAATAACTAAAAACATTAAAATGTGAAACGACTAAACAATCTGTTACCGAAATGATTGGTCGGGCTTCTGAAAACTTTAAAATAATGTAAAAAGAATATTACTAAAGTAGCATGCTTTTAAAACATATAATAAAGATTTTAAACCAATAGTAAGTTAAGTAATTTGAATTAACAGTTTGGACCTGTTAGCGAAATAAATAGCCTAATAGCCTAAACAATTTTTAAATTTGGATTTGGTATTCGGTTATCTTTCTTTCCCGCACAATATATTTTGTACAAAATAATCGCTCTAAAATGCAGGTATAATATATATATTTAAAAAATATATATTATTTCATGACATCCTGTATATTTAAATACAATATAATTTAATTTCACCGAACCGGACAATTAAAATCTTCATTAACAAGGAAGTAGGTTTCATATAGGTATAGTTTTAAATGTAAATTTTGGATATCGGTAAAAATATTAGATTTATCAAAAGAAGAAAAGTGAACCCGACAAATTGCATTACTTTATCAAAGTGGATAGTTGCTTAGAAAATGCAATTCCTAACTGACATAACCAGTTACTTCAAAATGGTACTATATACACAAACTGTAAAGGTCCGTTACCTCTGCAGCAATGTTCTTAGGAAGAGTTCAATGGCAAACGCGATGCTGCGCGAATACTTGGTTAAAATTCTGACATACTTTTATACACGACCTGACACAAATCAGCACCTTTTCATAACGTTTAATATTTATAAATAGCGAATTTTAAGCGTAAACTAATATATAATTATTAAATTAAATGATTGAATTTTTTTATTAATTCAGGTGTATAAAAATCTATCCTTATGTATCTTTTAGGAAAGAAGAAAAAATGTTTCGGGCTATAGTTTTAGATTGGATATAAATGTAGGACGAACTATTAAATTAACATAAAAAACGTTTTTACCATAAGAAGCATCGGGTTTTCGCAACGCTCGTGCCATCTGGTGGAGCTCGATAGCATTATTAAACTACAAGTACATTTAAAGCATACGAACTCCATATCATTTTTAAATAAATAAGTAGTTTTTTCACAAAGTTGAATTGCACAGCTAAATCTCGCACGTTATTTGTGGTTTTGCGCTTCAAGTTAAAACTAAAAAACTTTGGTTTAATACTTGATTTCATTTTATATCATTTATTAAGAAACTCAACGCTTATATGCTTATATACTCTCTAAAAAGGAATTATTATGAATTATTATTAATTACTAATTTAATAGTTATTAGTGGCTGCTTTTTCACTTGTACCATGGTTAACCATGAAATACCGTGGTATCCCAAAATTTAACAGCCAATTTTTATGTAAAATTGTCCCCTGAATCCGAAAATACCTTCAAAAATTATGAAAGTGGAGCAGTTTTTGAGATATAATCAATTCCATATTAAATGGAATTTTTTTTTAACATTTGACGACATTTTCGGATTCAAGGGACAATTTTGGGATACCATGGTATTATTCCATGGTTAACCATGGTACAAGTGAAAAAGCAGCCACTAATAACTATTAAATTAGTCATTTTTCACTAATTCATTTTAGAGAGTAGTTCTAATGTGTGTGTGTTTATTTTATTTACGTGATGAGGGTGAATTATTGTGTTTTTAATTGTAAATATTACTCAATCGTTGAATTTTCATGTTTTGCCAAAAAATCCAATTTGGTACGTTTATTTGTTGGTTAACAAATTATCCAATGATAAGTTTTCCTAATATAATTTTTGGATATTTTTAAATATTCTAACAAAAAATAATTGTTGTACCTACTAACTTAACCTTAAAATCAAACATTTTTATATTTGTGTCCTTGGAAAATGTTTTACACTATTTTAAAAATTGTCAGCTTTTCTCAATAGGTCTTGATTTATCTAATTGCTGCAACAATGCTCATTTTTCGCAAACTCGGCAGTACCGAAATTAATTGCGTGAGGATTGTTAAAAAGTAATTTTACCACTAGGTAAAAAAAAATTGCGAGAATCCCTTGCTTGTAGCAAAAAAATTGTACCAAATACGTGCGAAAAGTGTTTTTTCCGCACTCGTCTTATGACCAAACGCTACGAGTCGTATGTTCAACAGCAGTCGCGTGCGGAAAAGTATCACTTTCCGCGTTAGTTAGGTAAATAGCTATTTTCTGGGGTTTGCAATATTTTGTTTTACTCGTACAATGCCATAGCATACCTAACGTTTATTTAATTTGGATAATATTCATATAAGTATTTTATTCAACACCCGTAAGAAATATGTACCTAATTTGTTGGCCTGATGGTGGCGTAAATAATGAATTCCCTGACTGTTTATTTCTTAACTTTAACCCCTAGGTAAAATGCAATTTCGCCAACGGGATGAACTTAGCTTTAAGTTAAAATTTGAAAAAAGTGAACAAAACAAATAAAATTGGATTTAAATTTTTTGCGGTAGTTGAATAAAATGTGTTGTCAACAGGAGCTTCCACTCGCGTCTTACCGCACTCGCTAAGTTCGTGCGACAAACTTCACCCTTAATTCCCACGGCCGCGGCCACTAGATTGATGCATTGAGAACGAATTTTATGAATTGATGATGTTAGAACAACAATATTTTTGATTTTTTTTATCTTTTTAGGTTACCTCAAGGAATAAATAAATATGGCGTTTTTGTTAAAAAAATGTTACAAAGTTATTTTATCCATTATGTAAAACCTTAAGCTGTAATCATAATATAAAGAATTTCCAATTTTTTAAATGAAATTATAAATGAAAAAAAAATTCTTACGGTCGGTATATATAACAAATATTATGCTTTTTTATATTTTTAATACTTGATTAAACAATATGTATATTTTTTTAATGAATTAATGGATATACATAAAGAACTTAAGGAATAATTAATAATTACTAGTTACATGTATTACCCTCTAAAAATGAATTAGTCAATAGCAATTTGTATCCCAAACATTTAAATTAGCAGTCAATTTCCATGTAAAATTGTCCCCTGAATCTGAAAATGTCTTCAAAAGTTATAAAAGTAGAACAGTTTTTGAGATATAGTCAATTTTTCATATAATATGGAATTGACTATAACTCCAAAACTGCTCTACTTTTATAATTTTTGACAGTATTTTCGGATTCAGGGGACAGTTTTACAAAATTGACTGTTAAATGTTAGGGATACCACGATATCATTTATTTATAAGTGAAAAAGCAGCTAATTCATTTTTATAGAGTATATTGGGTATCCTTATATATTTTTTGAATCTAGAAGTAACATTTTTATAATAAAAGTAAAATATATTTAAATGCACAATTACAAAAACATGTTCGTAACAAAAGCAGAAAAACAGGTAACCCTAAATCTCCAGATAATTATTTTATGAAAAATACAATAATTGCAACGGAAATCACACTGCCAACGCACCTACATGTCCAAAGAACCCAAACAATCCCAACAAAAAACAACCCCCCCCCCAACTACAAGATCAATATCCAACGAAGTTCCCTACAGCCAAATAGCCCCACCACACAGCCAAGTAAACCTTACCCCCTACTATTAACCAAAAGGCAACACAATAATCCCTGTTTTCCTAGCTGATTATATTTATTTTTAATACCTAGATGTACTATACGCTAAAGAAGTATCGCTAGTAGCGCCACCACTCGGCTGTTATCATCGTAACAAAAGTACGACATCAAACGAGTGTTTTTGAGAATAAAGCCGGAAAATGTTAAAAAATATCGTAATAAAACCGTGGCTCGATTTGTTGTGTTGTTAGGTGTATTTTACCAGTTTTCCAGTAAACAGTGTTAATCTAAGTGAAGAAATAAATTGCGTACAGTCTCTGTAAATATAAATTGTACCTATTAGATTCAATAAATACACATTTTAGTAGTGATTAACGTAAAAAGTGTAAACATTTCAATTCAGTAAAAATCGTCAAACAAATAAGTCGTCTTAATTTAAACAGCATTTAGCATTATTAAAAGTGTTGATTAAGAAAGTCTTCACTCAACGGTAAAATACCATTATATTATGTATTATATATAATATTATGTTGCCATGAATTTGTAGGTATATTTTGTTGTTTAAAATGCAGTTGTCGGTGTTTTTTAGAGAACTCAAATATAAAAATGGTTGATTTTAAGGTTATGTTTTACAAAATTTTTTTTTACCAATTTATAAAACTTAAATATATTATAATTATATTATATTAGGTAAAGTTATCATTAGTTAATTCTGCACCAACAAATGTACTTACCGAATTGGATCATTTGGCAAAACATGAAAATGCAATGATTTAGTTCTTGAATTTTATTTACAATTAAAAACACAATAATTAACCATGATCCCTTAGATAAAATGCACACACTAACGCAACTATATAAGCATTTAAGCGTTGAGTTTCTTAATCAATGATATAAGGAATAGGTAATCAATCGAAATGGAGTAGGTACCTACTAAAAAAGTTTTTTTAATTTTTTCCTTGCAACGTAAAACACAAATAACGTGCGCGATTTAGCTGTGCAATTGAACAAAATTTGTCGAGTAAGACTTCTGCCTTCCTCTCTTTTGTGAAAAAACTACCTATTTATTTAAAAATGATGTATAATCTGTGCTTTAAATGTATTGTTGACAATTCTTAAATTCACGCAATGCTATCGAAGTCCACCAGATGGCGCGAACATAACATAACATAGAGAAATTAATACATACACGTATGATACGAATTGTCAGAATTTAGGTTATATCAAATTTTTCTAAATCATTAGCTTACATAGCCTGGGTTAAGCTTACAAAAATTATTGTGATTTGGCTTTATAAAAAGCAAAAAGAAAACAAACAAAATGGATAATTAAAAAAAACCATCTACATATAAATTTATATGTTTATCATAAAAACCTTTTGGCTACGATACGATAATCGTAATCAAAATACGATGTTGCCAAATTTTTGCTTTTATAAAATTTATATTTAATATATAAATTTAAATTAATTTAATTTAAATTTAAATTTATATTTAATATGCCATTATAAAATCTAAAATACAGGTAGAAATAAGAATTACCACAATGGTGTACAAAATACACCAGCGCGAGTAACTACGGTTTAAAATTATTATTTTCTAATAATTTCATGAATTTCATGATATATTACTACAACCATTAAAATTAACTCATTAAATTTCTGCATTAAAAAAGAATTGTAACAAAAGTAACAAAATTGTTTCAAATATTGCATGTTCAGATTTCATTAGTTATAGATACAAATTGCTAAAGTATCGACTTGGTTGAAGGACATTGAAATTTAAAGCTATTTTTCTTCATGTAAGGATATGGTTTAAATCTATATTTATCTTTTTACAGACAAGTTTTAAGTAGCTTTTTAATTTAGCATTGCTAAGTTATTTTGTAAGAAATAAGATACTTTAAATAAAGTTGTTATTTTACTCACAAAAAACATATAATATATTTTGTAGGTAAACATTACTAATTTTAAAGAAAGCTTTTATTGATGCTTAACACTTTATTTTACTTAAGTACTTACTGTTAAGTTTATTGTCAAATGCATTCAATCACAATCACAAAGCTTTCTAATAAATATAAAAAAATATACTTGTTTGATTAAGTGTCCACTACATAACTATGTAGGTACACCTAAGTAAATTGACTTAATTAGTAAAAAAGCTGAAGAGTACTTTTCTACTATTCTACATTATTAGAAATTGCTTATGTAGGTAGTTACATTGTGTAAATTATTCAAAAATCAATAACGGTTGTAAATAGTAAAAAATAGTTTATTTATAGAACTAATGTCATAAGACATTTTTTCGCATGAGGAGAATTTAATGGAAGAGTGCGAGAAAATGTCTTTTGGTAGTAAACATTTTTAAGAAAAATTCGAATTATAAATTATATTTGCGTATAGTAATCGAATTTTTCTTAAAATTTTAAGTAATAGAAAAAATCGATTCTTCGTTGCTCGTTTTGTAATTGTCATTAGTTCTCAGCCATTCCCCCCTAAATTAATATAAATCAAATTAAAGTGATACAATATTTAATTCACTGAAGTGTATCGAAAAATTTCAAATTTTATTAAAAAATTTTAAGAATTACAGGTTTTATACCATTTTAAATTTTTATTATTTCTTTTACTAAATTAAAAAAAAAATAGAAATGATATAAAATCTGTACCTAATACTTCAATTGTTTTAATAAAATTTGAAATTTGACGATAAACTTCAGTAAATTAAATATTGTACAACTTATAATAATAATAATTATTTATAATGTAATGGACATTTTGTAAATAACGTAAAAATAGAAATAATAGTTCAGGGACCATGTCATCTACACAATTGTCAAAACTTACGCATCAATGTTTTACTTTTATTGGCACTACAATTTATTGTAAATACATAATTTAATATGTATTACGCTGTGCACTTATTGCATGCATACATTATGAAGGGTGTCCAACAAATTTGCAAGCATCTAAATGTACTTTTATTGCGAAAGGCAAAAGGTACCTACTTTTGTGGAATTTTAATTTCTATAGTTTATCTTAGAAAGAGAAAGCACAATAACATTAACTTTCCATGTGGTAGTTAATCTGGATGTTAAAATGTAAGATTTAGTAAATTTTGCCAATTAATTTTTTTTTAAAAGTAGCTATGCAATATTGCTTTGATGAAATAAAAATATTATTTTTTGTTTGTTTGAAATCCCAATATTGAAATAATATTGCAAATGTAATAATTAATTAAATTATAAGAATTTGTAGTAGGTAATTTAATTAACTTTTTTTTTCTTGTAAAATTAAAAGTAAACCCAGTAAACACAATTACGTAAATATGACGTAAATATGACGTCATGTCAAGTCACGCTTACGTAAGATATAGGTCACACTTGAGTCATACAAGAGTCATTATTTCACACTTCCTTACGTCAGACCCTGACGTAATAAATATGACATAAATATGACGTAAACATCTTGATGTAACACTGACATCATACCATTACATAATATTTACGTAATAAATGTGACATAAATATCACCTCCTTATTTTTCATCATGGGGCAAAATAAGAAAATACTGAAACAGCTAAATCAGTTCCCTCTTGACGTAAAATGAGTAAAATTGTGGGTTCGCGGCTTTGGCCTTGCAAAGCAGGCACTGTTTAAGCAGAGGGCCACGGAAATTCCATGACGATCTAAACGGAACAATTGTCCTGGCTCCAACAAAGAATTCCACTGAAAAAGCTTAATTATCGTAGGCCACAATTCGTGACTCGTTTATTTGCCGAGGTTCGGATTCCTAAATCTCAAATTGCAATGCAGCCAGTGTCAACTTATATACTTAACGAATAGTGCCACATAAGCGAGATGTATTATGCAATAAGGGTTGCCTATGATAAGTAGATTTCTACTATATTATAGTAGATGCCTACTTATCATAGGCAACCTTACTGCATATTGCAACTGTTAACAATTAATATATTAATGTTATTTGACAACTTTACCCTTATATATTATAATATTATTATAAAATTTGTTTATCAATGAAAAATTCTTTAATAGTTTACATATATTTTTAAAAATCTCTTGGTTTCTTAATACTAAATATGCTCAGTGTACTTAAATAATTTCGTTTGTCAATTTCATTTCTTTTATTTATTATTTTTTAAATTTAAAAAATATACTAATACCAACAATATTGTGCAAATACCTATCTATTATTATAGGTATTAATGTATTAATATATAATTATACCATATTATATTATAATATTAAATTCTTTAATTTTGGTTGTATTATTTTTTATAGTTATTATTTTTTGAACCTCTGTATTTGGAAATTGAAATTTTAGTATGTTAAACAAGGCATTAAATATATAGGTACTACCAGAGACAAGGGTACTCTGGGTACTACTTTTTGACTTAAACCAATTTTTAAAGATTTCTAAAATGGCGTCGTACTGTCAAAAGGTCACATTTTTTTCAATGGGAAATGGAATCATTACCGAAAAGGTATTTATTGCAAGCTGATACTTTATCTAATTTATGAAGCTGATCCACAATGGATTTTGAACCAACTACTAATTTTTCAGATTCTTTACAGGGTATGTCAGAAGTAAGAACCAAAAAAAATCGCTTTTTATGAGTAGCTATAGCTATAGCTAGGGACAATATTCAACATTTAAAAATTATTTTTATTTTAGAAATTTAAAATTTTAGTATTTTAATAGGTAACATTTTTTGACATGCATGGATTAAAAAAAACAAATGACGTCGTACTGCCAAGGTCACATTTAAAAAAAAATTGAAGTGAGTGAAATATCATTTCAGGTCTTTTAAAGCGTAACTACAAAAAAATTCCACTTTCACCAAAAGCGTCATTTTCAAAAATTTTCAAAAAAAAATATCAGTAACATACAATACAAAAATAACACTTTGACACGTAATAACACGTAAATCTTTTGTTGATAATTTTTTACAATTTAAAAAATAAGTAGGTACTTGCAAGTACTTGCAACCATGATTATGAGTACCTACATGATTTTTCACATGAACATTGAATAAAATGTATACTTTTGAAAGTACGACGCTATTTTCAAAATTTTTTACGTCATAAAGCAGTAGGAACCGGAATCATAAAAATCTATATGATGTTTATTACATATTAAATTAAGATACATTATTTTTTGATTGATTTTAAACCATATTTTCATTTAATCAACCAAGTACTTAGTAGCCAAAAATTTAAGGAACTTCGCGTTATTTCTTTCATCATGCCAGTGGCGGCTGGTGGATTTTGGATATATCCAAAATCCACCAGCCGCGTCTATAGACCAATATTTCAGTTATTAGACATGGGACCCACACCAAATTTATAATAGTTTATAATGACATTAAATAGACAAGTTCGGCGCAAACAGAATTTAAATTGAAGTTTGCGAAAAAAAGTTAGTTTTTCCTGTCGCCTCACCCGCCTCCAGGCCCCCCTATTTAAGATAATTTAAATTAAAGTGGTGCAATTTATTATATACTATAATTTATCGACAAATTTAAAATTTTATTTAAAAAATCCAAATATTACAGATTTTATACCATTTTAAATATTTTTTTATTTTAATAAAATAAATAATAAAAATTTAAAATCGAATAAAATCTGTAATATTTGGATTTTTTAAATAAAATTTTAAATTTGTCGATAAATTATAGTAGATAATAAATTGCACCACTTTAATTTTAATTATCTCAAATAGGGGGGCCTGGAGGCGGGTGAGGCGACAGGAAAAACTAACTTTTTTTCGCAAACTTCAATTTAAATTCTGTTTGCGCCGAACTTGTTTATTTAATGTCATTATAAACTATTATAAATTTGGTGTGGGTCCCATGTCTAATAACTGAGATATTGGTATACATAAAATCCACCAGCCGCCACTGCATCATGCTAGATGCAAAAGTAATTTCAAAATATGAAATTTGCTGTATTTTAATGTTTGAATTAAACTGATTGGTAAGGAAAAGTATCCACTGATTTTATTGTTTAAAATAATCGGCGTCAATTTCAATTAATAGAATTTACTTACGTTATTTTACTCAATGATTGGAATTATCCATTTCAATCAATAAAAAATAAAAATTATGTTTGCCTATTTCACTCATTAAAAATAAAAGTCCATTCATTGAAATTAGTTTAATTCAAACATTAAAATACAGTTAATTTTATACTTTGAAATTACTTTTGCATCTAGTTCGTCTAAATAATATGTATGACAGATTTCTTATGTCAGTCTTACCTTACAAAGTGACCTTAAACTTATGTAATGGTATGACAGATTTCTTACGTCAGTCTTACGTAAGAAAGTGACCTAAAACGTATGTAATAGTATGACGTATTTCCTACGTCAGCCTTACGTAAGAAAGTGACCTTAAACTTAGGTAATATTATGACAGATTTATTACGTCAGTCTTACGTAAGACAGTGACCTAAAAGTTATGTAATATTATGACAGATTTCTTATGTCAGTCTTACGTAAGAAAAGTGACTTTAATATTACGTCACGGTATGACTTTAATATTACGTAAGATGTATTAAGATGTATTAAGATGTATTAAGATGTATTAATTCTGTCAATGAACGTAAAGCTTTCCCAGTGAACCAAACCGTGACTTATGACCTAAAATTTACGTAACACGTAGATCATATCAAGGTAATACAATTTTTACGTCATAGTGACATAATACTGACCCAAAACGTGACTTTTATATGATGTAATTAAATGACTGACATATTACGTACGTAATATGTCAGTCATTTAATTACATCATATAAAAGTCACGTTTTGGGTCAGTATTATGTCACTATGACGTAAAAATTGTATTACCTTGATATGATCTACGTGTTACGTAAATTTTAGGTCATAAGTCACGGTTTGGTTCACTGGGAAAGCTTTACGTTCATTGACAGAATTAATAAAAGGAAGTGTATACGCGTACCTACGGCAAGCGTTGCTGTGGTACTCGTTTTTATATTAAACAAAACAGCGTAACAGTATATTCTGTAACAAGTTTGGAATACGGCATATTCCACTCCAGTGAAAAGTTTGTCACACGAGCCGAAGGCGCTTTTGGCTGTTTCACGAGAGCGAAATATTCAATTCCAAATGAGTTTCAGACTTTACTTTTTCCACGTTTCCAAAAAATACCATATAAAAATAATTGAATAGGAATAAAGTGAGGTTCGATTGTTCTGAAAGTTGTTAGATAATACACACAGAGATGTCGCCACCAGTGTTTATTCCGTTATCCGATTATAGAATAATTCATTCTGTAACACTTTAAGCAATATATGTAATTCCACATTAAAAAGTGATATGGACATATTCCGTAATATGAGTAGAAAAAAACAATTCCACGCGCGCGGATTAAATATTGTTATAATGATCGAAACCTACAAACTGGGTGAAGCCATAAAAATAAACTCGATAAATAATACGTACGTATAGGTACGTATATTACAAACGCAATGGCAGCATAATTGATTATTACACATAAAAAATTATGGCATTTCTAAATCTAATCTTATTATTCTAACAGATATGATTTAGTGTTAAATAATATAAAAGTACGCCATAAATTAAATGCACGAATGTAATTATTAAAAATAATTTAAACTGCCATTAAACTGCTTCTTTGTCTAGAAAATTATTCCCTTGTCAATTACCTGAAGTAGTAACTATGGATTGACGAGGTAAAATCATTGCAAGAACTAAATATATTTCCCATTATTTTAAATTTTGTATTATATTTAAATTAAATATAATACATAGTAATTTAATTAAATAAAAAATAATATTATACGCACCTGCGCCAGATTATGATATGGGCAAGGATATTTAAAGTAGGTATATATACAGCGATTTTTATACAGCGAATTTGCAACACTGCAAAACTTGAAAAACTGGCAACACTACGTGAGTTTTAAAAGGTAGCAAGCTAGTATAATAGGAACCCTCTGGGGGTTGTTATGAAAACCAACAAATTGACATCCACTTGACAAATTACCAAGGCAGGAGTTAAAATTTTGATTTCTAAAAATATTGAAATCTCGGGCAAATAAAACTCCATTGTAATTTTTGTATGTTGTAATTTTGATTAAATCTAAACTTTAAAGTGGTAGACTAGAGCAAAATCCACACAACAAGGACTGTTCTATCTCGTACTAAAAATACTAAAAATCACACAGTTCTTGTGCTTTGGGTTTGTGCTCTGGTTATACATAATAATAATCGTTTTAAACGTTGTTTCTTTCAGAGGCACTTGTAAGCCTCAAATGAGGCCTTAAAGTGCTAGGAACAGGCATTTTACTCCTCTTTTGTAAAAAATAAAACTTATTTTATCAGGGCTATCATCAAACTGTCAAATTTCAATTTTTAGGTTGTTTACCATAACCAAAAAATTTAAATTTGACAGTTTGATGACAGCCCTGATAGAATAAGGTTTATTTTTTACAATCCCGGGAAAAAAAAATTATATATAATAATATATAATTATATATAATTTAATTATATATGATCATGTATGAATTTTGCCCATGTATGACCATACATAAATTTTGGTCCACGTATGATCATATATAATTATATATGAATATATAGGGACCAAAATTCATACATGATCATATATATGATCATGTATGAATTTTGATCCCTATATATTCAAATATAATTATATATGATGATTATATATATAATAAAATTATATATGATCATATATAACACAGTACAACACAATTTCCCTCCCATGAAAAATTTTAGCAGATTTTGAAAATAGAGGTAAAAAAAACGTACCCGTGTCTCACAGTTTCACGAGATCACGTCATAAAAAAATTTTAAGCCGTCATTCCTATTATTTATGCTTATACAGATTGTACATTTTTTACTCGGTTAAAAATATATTTTTTTTGTAAATATTGTATGTTTTTACACAATACAAAAAACAAATATAAAAAAAGTTTATATTTTGATTTTTTTTAAATAATTTTTTTTATTTTTTTTTAATGAAACACATTTTTGTATTTATCTTATATTCAATACATGTTGGAATAAAATCTTGGTCGTTTAGTTTGACGATTATACAGCTCGTTCAGACTAAAACCGAATATATCTATATATATATGGGGCGTGGCCTCCCTCCCTCCAACGCGCGACACAGTAGCTAAGCAAATAGACTGCATCGCTAATGAGATTTTTTGCATTATTATCATTTAATTTTTTAAGTCCTTACCTGCTCGACCTTTCGTCATGTCGTTTATCACACAAGCAACTGTGAGGCGCCTTGGAGGGAGGCAAGGCCACGCCCCATATATATATATATATATATATATATATATATATATATATATATATAGAAATATTCGGTTTTATTCTGAACAGGCTGTATATTGCTTCAGAATCTCGAACAATTGACCAGCAATATTCACCCAGCAAATGCCTGACGTCTTTTCCCTTGAAGCGTTTTTCAATTGTTAAAATGCCATGTTCGTCACTAAAATCGCCCAAATTTGGTGGAAAATAGTCCAAATGAGCATGGAGAAAATGTATTTTCAGTGACATATGTACTTTCATGTCCTGTGTTATAAAATGTACTTTATAACCCGAACTACAGGGAATAAATTCAGATTCCATCTCGGAAAAAATGGTTGTACTGGGTGTTAAAGATCTTTTACTTTTATCCTCACATATGTTTTCTGAAGGAGCAGTTGGATAATCTTCAGATTGCACTCTTGCGAGAATGACGGATTCTACATCGGCGTAATCAATTTTCTCTCTAGTATTGTACCAAAATCCAAAACTTTTTAATTTTGACATGCAGAAATAACACTGGTCAGATGCGTGTTCGGTACGTCGCGACGGGTCGAAGCCAAATTGTTGGTACAACATATTTCATACTGTGTGTTTTATCTTGCAATCCATGCAAACAACGGTAACAATAATCGCATAAAACCTCTGGTACATACCATAAGTTTGGTATATACGTCACCAAAAAATAGTCTTCAAAAGCTGTTACTACACTTTTTGTAATATTTCGCATATGGCTTGGAGGTGCAAATAAACCACATACATAACAAAAATTATTTCGATTCGGACACTGCATTTTTACTTTGATTTCAAATGGATGGTTAACTCAACAATCAAAATTAATATGAAAAATTTATCGATTTATCGCTGCAATAATGTTTTTATTTAACATTAAAAAAAAAAGTATTACCCTCGTATAAAGATTGTTTTGAAAACAATGCTTTTTATGTATAAATGCCGCAGATGTGTAAATTTTTTGTTTTTTTGCTGTTTCAATTGACTTCGTATACTTAAATACTTTTTTACTTAAATTAAATATGTTTTAGGTACATTTGCTTTAAGACTTAAATCAATTCATTTAAATATCTTTTAATTTTTTTTAAAAATGTTAATTCAACAAACCTCAATTTTTACAAAAAATTGAATAAATAAAAATTTTAATTTTCCGACTTTAAAGCATTTTGATTGGCTTAAAATTGAAACATTTTGTTACTTGGTTTAAAAATAAACCGTTTGATATATATATAAATGTGCAAAACTCTGTATAAGATTAAAATAATTTTAAAATGCATCTATAATGGTTGCCTATCCATTTAGTAAATATATATTTTTTTAACTATGCAGTCCAGCTGTTATCGAGTCTATTAAATTATGTCGCGAATAGTGTGAATAACATTTTATTGGATGGCCCTTAAAAAAAAATTATGACGTGATGTGAAAAAACGCCGAGACACGGGTATCATTTTTTTAACTCTATTTTTAGAATCTGTAGAAATTTTTCATGGGAGGGACCAAAAATCAAATTTTGTCGTACTGTGTAATAATATATAAATTCATTATATATGAAAATGAATTTACATTAATAAACATGCAGGAAATCAAGGACATTTTTCACGTTATTAGAGTGCTTAACTATGTAGTAAAACGACCAAACCTTTAAAAAAAAACATGTAAAATGATATGTATATTAGATATTACATGATTAATAATTATTATTATATTTTTATGTAGCTATAGTTGCTTACCTAATACATAATATATATTATGTCCCCAGATTTAGTTTACAAGGGGGAAATATTTTTTATTTTTGTTTTTTCAAAGAAAAGTAATTCTTGATAGTGGATTGTCAAAAAAATAACATTTGCGTAGTCAAATTTAAGATTTTAACCACACACCTGGGTGTTTAAAACTTGAAACCCTTGTATTGATTTCATGTTTGCCTAATTTTTGAACACCCTGAAGATCAAATCCAATTTTTTTATGTCAATATTATTTTTAAACTTATTATTAAGAATAACTTTTATTTCAAAAATTAAAAATTAAATAATTTTTCTCTTATACACATATATATATATATATATATATATATATATATATATGTATAAAAGAAAAAATACTTTTAAGTTTTGAAATAAAATATATGAAAAATATATATAAATAAATATAATAAATATATAAAGAATCTCTACGCGTCCGTTCTGAAGGGTAACATTGTTTTTTTAACGTTAAAAAAACAATGTTACGTTACCATATGCTATTGTCATCAAATTTAACATCACTATACCAGATATGTTCATATATATATACTTTGTATGACCATATATGTACATATATAGTCATATATTATAAATATTAAGTATCCTGGATATATACATCAATGTATTTTGCATCCAAAATAAATAATATTACATCACATATAATAATATATATATATATATATACATATATATGACTATTCATATATTATAAATGTAAACGTTCTTCATATAAAATAAATTTAAATATATATAAGTGTGTATGACCATGTATGTTTCTACATGTTTATAGATATTTATATACAACCATATATAAAAGCCAATTATACGTAAATAAATAATTATATATAATCATATATGTCCATACATTATTTTATATATGATCATACATAATTATATATAATTATATATGATTATATATTTTTTTTTTCCGGGATAGAGGAGTAAAATGGTTGTTATTGGCACTTTAAGGCCTCTTTTAAGACTTTCAAGTGCCTCTGTGAGAAACACAACGTTTAAAACGATTATTAATCTGTATTAACAGAGCACAAACCCAAAGCACAAGAATTGTAAACAACAAAAATGGCCGCCGGTAAACTCTGTGCAGTGTTGCAGTGATTTTTAATATTTTTAGTTCGAGATAGAATAGACCTTGTTGTGATTGAGGACTAGAGGAGCTTACGCGATTAAAAATAGTTATAACTATATATGCGAAAAATTTGTATGTATTCGTAAGGATCTGCACAGTGTATTTTTTAGGATTTTATTTTAATCGACAATCTACATTGCATTGGTGACCCCCACTGGTGAAGGCCCCGGTTTATAGAACTTATGACAGTACTAACTAACTTCCTTTTAGTTTGTTCTTTTATGTTTACCTTATTAAATTTAATATTGTGCTTAAACTGTTATACGAGAAGCAAGAGTGACAAGTGTATATGAATTACTTTGAAAAAAGAAAAAATGTGCCGTTTTATAGGTTATTTAAATAAAAAGCATTCCAAAAAAAATCAGAAGGCCTTAATGATTGAAAATATATCTAAACAGGAAACATTAAAAAGGACTTTTGATTACTTAAAAGATAAAGAATCTAATATCTATAGAATTATGTGGATAATCTACAGTAAAGATTTTTTTATTTAGATTTTCGCTAAAAAAAATTTAAAAAAATTATAATTTAAAATTGCTATTTTTTACCTAAAAAATCCTTGTATTTTAATAGGAGTGGAATGGGTTTTCAAAATTTCAAAAAATCCATGTCAAGAATAGTTTTCCAATGTTTTAAGTCAATCTAGAAGGGAAAACCTTTGGAAACTCCTCCCATTAGGCTCGTTTTATTTTTACTTAAAACTTTAATCGTTTTTCTCAAAAATTTATTTTTGATTTCCAAATACGAATGTAACGTCCTATTGTTTTTTAAACACTTATTCTAGATAGAATTGAGTAGTGATTAAACTGTGCCTTCCTCAATAAGTTGTGATCAAAGAAAGAAGTCCTTATAATGATTTATATCTTTGATCACAACTTGTTTAGGAAATTTTACCGAAAATCGAACTTTTTGCATACAACTTTGCCAAAAATTGAAATTCAAATTTTATTTTTATTTTTAAAATCTTTTCTTAAATCTGAAGTTATTATATCAAACACAAAATATTTGATTTTTTGATTTTTGAAGCTATCATGAGTATTTCTAAATCCGAGGATCCGAGGATCCTTCGAAACCACTTGACGACGGCTGATAATTGTCGTATTTTTTGCATACAACTTTGCCAAAAATTATTTTTTTTATCCTTTTCTGATAAAGCTGTCATGAGTTGTCCTGACTACAGCGAGGATACTTTTTAAGGGGTCTCCAAAAACCAGTTCACAACGGCTAAATTTTCAAAATTTTAAGATGAAAATTTTATAAAATCTGGTTCAAATGTAGTTCTTTGATAATTTTATTAAAAAAAAAGATTAAAATATAGTCTTTTTGTCCTTCAAAACCCATGTAACTTTTGATTCAGGAACCCTTAAAGGTTTATAAAAAGAAAGGTTATATAACCTTATACATCTATATTATATGTAGATGCTATATAGCATCTACATATAATATAGATGTATGCACTAATTATAGTGAAATTAAAACACCCGATCTATACTTATGTAAGTATGGTTTTTATTATATAAGGACTTGTTGATGCAAATTATAAATTTATTAATATCAGAATATCCTCTATGCTGTGGTATGGCGTAGGTACATCATTTTCGGACACCTAGTTTAATTTGGAATTGGTTTTGTGCATAAAATATAAGATGTATAAAATAAAATATTTCACGGTACACCACGTTGTAGGGGGGTTGGGTTATATTAAGTATAAAAAAATACATTTTTTTTCCGACAAGCAGTTTTTGAGTTATTATTTATTTACAAGTCTACAAAACTTGGCAACGCTGCAGCATGCTGCTTTATTATCAGTTGCGTAGCTAGCCTCGGGGGGCCGCGGCCGGCCGTATCAAAAATATGGTAGGGGCCCTTATACGGGAAAAGCTCTTGGCAAAAAAAATTCTGGGTGTCATTCCCAAAATCTATATTAGGCCAACAAAAAAAAATTTTTTAGGGTATTATTTTTTTTGCATTTGCCAATTTTTTATAATTTAATAAATTATATATGTATACATAGTTTTGTATATACAGGCAAATTTTAAAATTTGGTCTGGTTTTAGACATTTACCGTTCTTCAACATCTTTTAAAAGGTTTCTATTTTAAAATAAAGGCAAGTCATTGTAATAATTGTAACGCTAATAAATATTTCTAATTTGCTATTAATATAACGGTTATATTATAACCTTTGATAATAACACGCAAAGCAGACTGCACCGCAGACAACGCATAGCGGAAAGGTGCGGGCAGAAACAATTCGTATGACTTCGTTGAAACAGGAGGGTATTCATGAAAATTTTAATTTAATAAATCGAGTATAAACAATTAAATAATAATATTATTTATTTATTTATTTAATTTCATGCCTAAATTTTTGTGGAAAATATGTTTTTTGCTTACGCATGTCAAAGCATGCATGCATAAATAGAGATAGGAACAGTGGCGGACATGAAATTTTGAACGACTATCATCCCGTTGACATAAATATCTTAACTTCCTTTATGCATAACTACTTCCGGTTATCACTAGGCGAAAGCAAAAATGGTAATTATTGTATCTTTGCTATTTACAGATTTGTACACGGATAACCGAATTATGACGTTCAAAATTCCGTGTCCGACATTGTATGAACTTGAAAAGACAAAATTTACTTTGTCATTTTATTCGTTTTAAAAAACAGCCATTTCTCTAACTGATCTTATAATTATTTTTTATTTTAATACAAAAGGCACTATATACCCAGACCGCAATGGATCTGCCAAACCATTTCAGAAACATTCCCTAAAATCTCCGAATATTCTGTCTTGTTCTTGGAATGTTCATTGAAAATATTAGTAGAATATTCCGTGAAAATCTACTATCAAGGTTCCAGTTCTTCTAGAAATATACTTTTATGTTCTGGAAATATTCCTTTAAATATTAATGGTACATTCGTCTGAATCTACTACCATGGTACATTGCAATGTTCTCATTTTTCCAGGAATAAATCATTTCGTTCTTAAAATATTCGTTATTAAAATATTAAATGAAGCCCACTATAAAGAAAAAAAAGTATGTAAACCAACAATAAAGCAACAGAAAACATGCAGTTTGTTAAATGCATCTAATAATTAAAAAAAGAACTTATAACACAGTACGACAAAATTTGAGTTTTTCCCTCCAATGAAAAATTTATATAGATTTTGAAAATAGATATAAAAAAATGATAGCCGTGTCTCGGCGTTTTTTCAGATCTCGTAATTTTTTTTAAGTGCGATCCAATAAAATCTTATCCACGGTATTCGGCACATAATAGATAATAGATTCGATAACAGCTATAGCGAATCTGTTATATTATGTGCCGAATACCGTGGATAAGATTTTATTGGATGGCACTTAAAAAAAATTGTCTATTTTTATGAAAAATTTAATCACTGAATAAATTATTTTAATTATATACAGGGTGTGCACATTTACGAAATACGGGTGTTTCACGTTCGTGGTCCATTGAGAGTTTCTGAGGAAAGGCAAAAAATATCGATTTGAAATTTTTAAAGCGTTTATAATGAAATAAAGCCTATTTTTCTAAAATATTTATATATTATATTATATTATATTATATTATATTATATTATATTATATTATATTATATTATATTATATTATATTATATTATATTATATTATATTATATTATATTATATTATATTATATTATATTATATTATATTATATTATATTATATTATATTATATTATATTATATTATATTATATTATATTATATTATATTATATTATATTATATTATATTATATTATATTATATTATAACCATATATGCCATATCCTATACCTACTCTCTAAAAATGAATTAGTCAAAAGTAACTAATTTAATAGTTAATAGTGGCTGCTTTTTCACTTGTGCCATGGTTAACCATGGAATACCATGGTATCCCAAAATTTAACAGCCAATTCTTATGTAAAATTTTCCCCTGAATCCAAAAAAGTCGTCAAAAATTAAAAAAGTGGAACAGTTTTTGAGATATAGTCAATTTTCCATTTAATATGGAATTGACTATATATCAAAAACTGTTCTACTTTTTTAAATTTTGACGGTATTTTCTGATTCAGGGGAAAATTTTACATAAGAATTGGCTGTTAAATTTTGGGATACCATGGTATTCCATGGTTAACCATGACACAAGTGAAAAAGCAGCCACTATTAACTATTAAATTAGTTACTTTTGACTAATTCATCTTTAGAGAGTAGAGTAAATAGTTTTGGAGTTATTCATTTTTTCCGTTAAAATATGACAAATGCGCGTCAATCAAAAATAGCCTATAACTTTCTTGCTATTAGGTTTGCAGAAATAGGGGTGGAATTTTTGGAATCTTAAAACATTGTTTAAAATATTCCATGTCAATTTCTTAACATACCGGGTGTTACATTTAAAATAAAAAAGTTATTATGGTTTTAAGTTAGCCCAATTCGCCCTGGGGTTTCTCGGGTAATTTGTTAAAAAATGTTAAAGAATTGATTTTAAGATTCCAAACATTTTACCCCCATATCCGTAAACCTAATCTAGAAAACTATTCACCTTAGGTATAGGACATGGTATAGTAATTTTACTCAGAATTTTATGTAGAATTTAAAAATGTAAAAATATATGGGGTGTTCTATTTGAAATAACAAAGTTGATGCCACTTATAGTCAAACCGGAAGTTTAATTTTGTTCAAAATATTAAAAAATAGACTTAATGAATTATAAACGCTTTTAAATTTCAAATCTATATTTTTTACGTTCTCCAGAAACTTCCAATGGACCACGAATGTGAAACACCCTGTTTATTAAATGGTGTTTTTAGGTTGTCATACCACTATAGATTCGAAAGCAATGTATAATCGTCAAAAATTAAAACCAAAAATATTTTTTTTACTTAAAAAGTATAATTTTTGTATTATGTAAAAACATAAAATATTTGAAGAAAAAAAATGATTTATAACAAAATAGAGAATTAAAAATCTGTTTAGGTTAAAATAATAAGAATAGCTGTGTAAAAAAGTTAAATAACGTGATTTCGTGAAACGGTGAGACACGGGTACGTTTTTTTAACCTTTATTTTTAAAATCTGTTAAAATTGTTCATGGGAGGAAAATCGTGTTGTGTAATAAATAACAATAAAATTGTGTTTTTTTTAATAATTAACTTTAAAAACGAAATTATGATGTTCACCAAATAAATTAAATCAAATATCCCTAGATAATCACGTGTTTTTAATCCCGTATTGCGGGGTCCCAGACAGCAACCAAATCAAAAAGACGGTTCCCGGTCACTTTCCCGAATGCAATTTCCCGACTGACCAATTTCCCGATAGACCATTTTCCCGACGACGTTTTTCCCGACAGCACTCTTCCCGACAGACTATGTTCACGACAAAAATCTTATTATCCAGTTAAGAATAGTATATTAAAGTACAAGTTGCAGAAGGCCACATATTCTCGCACGAATTCGAAATTTGGCCTCGAGCGACGAAGGAGCGAGTGGACGAACGAATGAGTGCGAGAATAGCCTTCTGCAACGTGTGATTTATACTATTTTCTCGATTTTAACTTTTATTTAGGTTTTTTTAATTGTTTTGTGGTCGTTGTTAGTTAGGGGATTTTTCTCGCAAAATGTCAGTTGGCAACACAAAATGACAATATTTGTTATCCTGCACAAGTACAACCTGAACTGCACTTTTACACATTAAACTTAAAATTTTGCATTAAAATGCATTGTTGGAGCAAACTTTATATTACAAAACAATAATAAAGGCTTCATTTTCAATAAAAGTAATGAATTTGAGGTTATTAATCAGTTTGACATTTTGGGGGTACCAATACTTAAAAACTAAATGTTACCAAAAATCGTTTAAGAATGAGCTTCATTCTTCAACGATTTTGCGTGCGAGAATATGACATTCTTACATAAAAATCGAGAAACGTTTTTCCCGATAGCCCTTTTCCCGAAAGATTATGTTCACGACAAAAGTTTTATTATCTAGTAAAAAAAAACATACCTGGTCAAAATGTTTATTTATTAAAAATTGATAAAAATTAACAATAGGTACACAAAAATTTAATTTATTTCTAAATAACGATGGTGTGCGCCAGGGCGCGTAAGTACTCTAAATTACAGGTCTCGTATTGAGAAACAATCCTCTGAATCCGAGTTTGTAATGTTAACCACTTTTTTTTGGCTCAGCCTTGACAGTTCGGCCAATACTTAATTCAGTTAAAATGATTTCGGTATCCGCTTGTTCCTTCTGGAATTCTGTAAGTGCCAATGGGGCGGGGTCGGTTGGGTTGTTGGGTTTGGGTTGGTTTTGAAGCGGGCGGACTCGGGACGTTGGTTAAGAAAAAAAGATTGCGTCATTGGATGACGTCACTGTTAAAATATATTGTGGTAAAAATTATTTGTCTTAAAAATGACTTGTCGGGAAAATAGCTTGTCAGGAAAATGGCTTGTCGGGAAAACGACTTTCGGGAAAATGACTTTCGGGAAAATGGTGTCGGGAAAAATCTTGTCGGGAAAATGGTGTGTCGGGAAAATGGTCTGTCGGGAAATTGGTCTGTCGGGAAAATGACTTTCGGAAAAGTGACCGGGAATCCAAAAAGACACAATACGACATGAGAAATCATTTTTAGGAGTTCAAGATTAAGAGCTCTTGATGAATTCATAAATGAGAAGTCATTTTTTTAACATCTCATAGTATCTTTTTTTGACCTCTTATTGGCATCAAAATTAGAAGCTACTGAGGGTATCATATATCCTACACTATTATCTTTTTTTACTTTTTAATGAAATCATATTATTAACTATTTAAGACGTCAAAATGGAGACATCACATTTTAATGCGTTCTGGCTGTTTTTATAAAAAAGTCAGGAATAGGAATTCTTTGTTCTATGGTAAATGAACTAGATATATTCCTTTGCAAAAAACATATTTTAGCACGTTGTGGAGTAAAAGCACATGGTTGGACCACGTCCACCGGACGGTAGATGGCACGACTCTGCACCGATTACTTTGTTCCAGGGGCGTGCTGGGCCGCCGGGACACCGGGAGAAATCCCGGTGGGCCGGTGGTCCGGAGGGCTAAGTGGGCCGGTGTGCCGGAGGGCTAAGTGGGCCGGTGTGCCGGAGGGCTATAGCATGCCGCAGCACGTGGTCAATTAAAAACTTTTTTAGTTGAGTTATGTATAAATATCATAATTATTTTACACATACCATGCATGCCAGCCTGCCAGCTTTGTTTCTTTTTTCGAGATTGTATATTGTTTATAAGTTTCCTGAGCGATGATAATTTGTATTAGTTTTTATTTTAAGTGCAATGCTATATATTTTAGCATTGTGTAAAATATTGTCTGCAAACAACACCATGGTGTTGTTTGTTGCCTGTTTTTTTTTCAAGAATTTAATTTATACTTTATAATAATAATTATTATTAATAAATGTTTGAAATTTTTTAATTTGGTTTTGTTCACCCCCCATTTTTCTGAATTTCCCGGGCCGGTCTCATATAGCCAGCACGCCCCTGCTTTGTTCTCACCTCTATAATTTCTTTTGTTTGATTCAAGAAGCGGCGAAGTACAGTTTAGAACCTGCTCTACACCAAACGACCCTAGACCTAGGCAAAGGGCTACCCGACACTGAAGAGCTCCAAAAGAGCAAAACAGGCCATCTATCGGTGCCGGTGAAGAGCAAGTTCGAATTTAAACAAAAGTGAGACGAAGTAATCGCAATTTTAATAATAAATAAATAAATAAATGTTGGCAAGCCAATAGTACAGGACCAATTACAGGGTTATATAAATAAACTATAATATGAAGTAAAGCTACACTAAAAATTATGTTAAATATCACAAAATTTCAACAAAATAGTATAAATGAAAAAAATTAGGCTACATTACAGAAAATAATAAGCGATTAATAGAAAATTAGTAAAATGCTTTTAATAAATTCTATTTAACAAGTTTGTTTGTTTTATGGTAAATAAATTAGACCCTGGTAATAAATATCCAAAACAGGAATTAGTTCGATAGGTATGAACTTCTTAAAAACTTATTGTTGTATCTTTTAATCATAAAATAGAGCTTATGCAGACTTATTCAAGACGTCATATTGCTGTATGGGATCTTTTAGACAAAAATGGCAGATTTTGGTTGTACAAAGTCAACAGTATCGTTAAATATTGCAAACCTGTGCGGTGAAAGTTAACAAACAATTATATGGCACTTATACAGGCATAAGTGCATACAAGAAAAAAAAATCATTCATTTTTCAATGTCTCGTTAGAAGATATTTATTAATTAAAGATATAAGCCGTATAGGAGATGTATTTAATAATTATTCTCGTATGCACTTATACCTGTAGAATTGACATATAAATTTTTGATAACATTCACAAAACGGTTTAACAATAATAAACGATAACATCCTGTGTAGTCTTAGCAACTTTAATAATATTGTACTCGGAAACCATACTGTCAATATTTTTAAAACTTATAAATATTTATATAAATATTTTTTAAGTAGACTCTTCTATAATTTAGAGTTTTTTCAACATTTTCTTATAGCGACTAATATTGTGCCCATGGGCAAAGTTCGGGCCCCGAACCTTCTTAAAATTATATCCCCTACAACTTGGTATACTGTGGGTGTGCCAATGTCGAGAAACCGGGGTTGTATGTGTATTATAATAACGCGTTCTTAGTAAAATAATTAGCCAGAAAAAGCCATTTCGACTGACACTTTGCCAATTGTCCACTTTTTTCCCAGTTATATTAAAAACTATACTAAAACTCCTGTAATATTAAAAGAACAAAAAAAAATTCTACTTAATACTTAATGTATTTATATAAAAAAGGTAATAGTATAAATTGGCGTTCGTAGTAATAAATAGCTATGTATGTGGGAAACAAGAGTTGAACACGTTGCATTTTACGTCGGTCAGTCATCCTTTATTTATATTTACAGCGCCGGATTTAGGGGGGGTCTTTGGGGGTCTATAGACCCGGGGCGCAAGCTTACAGGGGGCGCAAAATTTTTGACTGGTAATTTTTGTTTTTTACTACAACCTAAAGGGTTTTCCCCTTTTTTTATGTGTTTTATTAAAAAAATTATTTAAATTATAACCGTGATTGTTGCCATAGTATTAATTATTATCTATGCATAGTATACGAAATATGTCATGTCACGTATTACGTAGGGCGCCCGACAAGTTGTTGGGCGACAAGAACTTTAGTTTGCAGAAATTGATTATTTTCACCGATGCGATGCGTATGGGCGTAAAGGTTTTTTAATATAAGAATATTTTATTACACTACGAACAACTATTAATTTAAATTAGTTTAAAACTATAGGTATATACAGTACCAGTCATATATATATGTATGTATATATACAGTATAGGTATTAGCCTATTGAAAGATGACGTCAATCTTGCGATAAACAAATTTGCTTCTCTAAAAGCACGCAAAGTTGAGTTGGCAAAATGTTAATTTTCTTATTTAGGTATTTGTTTTTTATATAGTTTTTGTTTATGTTTTTAGGGTGGCAATATTTTTTCGACATTTTTTTTTATTTCGGAGCTCACATGAAACAATTTAAGTTTAAAGTATTCAAGTTTCAACTCAAAAAAAAATAAACGTCGCTCAAAAAAATCAACTAAATTGGAAAAATAGTAGTGGTTACAAGATCAAAATTATTAAAAAAATCAAGAAATGTATTCTGTTCCTATACGACCTACAAAAAAAATAGTGAGAAGCCAAAGATTTTGAGAAAAAAGGTTGGTTTAAAAAAGTTTTGAGCGACGTCTAAAATTTTTTTATCTGTTGAAACTCAAATACTTTAGACTTATTTTTTATTTGATCTCCAAAATCAAAAAAATTTCGAAAAAATACTACAACCCTAATGTTTATGGTTAAATAAAATCCTTTTGTTAAGAAGTGACATTTCTTTGAATTTATTATATAGGTAGGGGCGGAAAATTTTTATTAGACCCGGGGCGCAAATTTTTATAATCCGGCGCTGTATATTTAGTAGCAAAAACGAAAACCTATGTGTGTACTTTTAACTAAAATATCCATATTTGAAATATTACATATACATAATATAATACATATATATATATATATATATATATATATATATATATATATATATATATATATATATATATATATATATATCTTAATTTCACTAATTAAAATATAGGTAAGGAACAAATCAAATTAAATTTTTTAAATTATTAATAAGATAATTACAATATGTTAAAAATGTATATAATTTTAAGGATGTAAATAAATTTTATATAGTTATCATTGCCAAGGTTAGCGTTGACTATGGTCAAGATGTATACGCTTACTAGTTTTTGTTTCAGGAATATCAAATAAATAAGAAATACAACTTAAAGTTACATATTACGTGTAAACATTTTTTTAATCAGTCGCACAAAACAAAAAGATATATTTTTTTAAGTCGGACCCACTCTTACCAAAAAAATTGGCACATCTATTCCTAAATTTCACATCGGATATAGGTTTTCATATCTCATTACATTGTATTGCAAATATATATATATACTATATATATACTATAGTATATAGCTTTATGCGCAAAGTAAAATTTATATTGTTTTTAATCAAAATATTTTTATCTACTACCTATATATAGATTTAATTAACATGCCTAGAAATTTTTTAAATTCTTTTACTTTTTATTATAAATTCAGATCTGCCTAGAATAAGTTTTTACCTCAATAATAATTATACTTTTTTTTAACATAAACTTATTGTTATCCTAAAAATCATGGAAATCAGAAACAAACATTTGTTGTTTATCAAAATTGGTTCTGTATTGTTTTTAAAAAGTAATTTAAAATATTATATTGCATATTTATGTGTATAGTTACTATAGTGTAACATTTAATTTTTTAAATTTTGACAACAAAAAACTTACTTTAATTTTTTCGTATGTGGTCTCTAATTCCAGGTGGTGCACAAAAGGGTTCAACAATTCCTGCGACTGACAGTCCTCGTGGCATATTCCTGCAGCAAATTTTGCGTTCATTTTTACTGTTAATAAATTAATAATTTAAAAAGCCGCAATGTTCAATTTTAAACACACATTTTTTCACTGTTTAAACCGAACGCGCGCGGTGCAGTTTAGAAATGACATGTTAAGAGTCGACCAATCGAATGTTATTAAACGCTTTTCAACGATACCTGTACGAACGTACACGATAGGAAAAATCTTTAATTTCACTTTTGCGTCGAGTTCGCTCAAAAGTAGCGGCATCTTATGCGAGAAATGGGAAAGTTGCAAATCTCTCCGTATGCGCTGTTGTCATCACACTGATTTGATATCTAGCATTAAGTACCAAGAAAAAAATTTACCAATTAAAGAAATATTAAAATATTTTATTAAATTTCAAACTTTTCATTTTTAAATGCACCTTTCTAAAAAACAATGTTTCTATGTCTACTTAAATCGAAAAATGTATTTTCCGTAAGTATACTTACCGAAAAAACAGTAGGTACCTTATAGTAGGGTGGGCAGAAAATAAAAAAGCTAGAAAATGGATTTGGAATAGGGACAAAAAGTTGCCGTTTGGCCAAACAGAAATTATTTTTATTTACAGTTTTTTGTTTTTTGACGTCTTTTGCCCTCTTCCAGGGCTCAAAAATTAAAAAAAAAAATTTTTGATTGAAATACCGCCCAATATTAGGAGATTGATAATGCAAAGATAATTTTTATTTGCAATTTTTATAACCTTTTGCCCCCTACCGAGCATCAAAGTATTATAAAGAACAGATTTTTAAAAAAACTATTTTTTTATATATTTTAATGGTATTTTTGTAGTTTATCTTTAAAACCGTTATCTTTGCAACACAAAGTCTTTGTTAAAATATTCGTGATCTGTCTACTAGCTGTCATGCTGTCAAGTATTGACATTGTCAAGAAAGTTCATATTGGGTAAAAATTTGAATAAACAATATTGTACAATATGTATTATATTAATAGTATATTGTGCGAGGAGATTCTACGAAGGCGTAGAAGGGCCAACAAAAATTTTACAAGTTTTAGCCAAAACTAACTTTGATTTTTGCAATTTCTATTCTATAATTGTAACTTGAACTTACAATTGTAACTTGAACTTACAATTGTAACTTGAACTTACAATTGTAACTTGAACTTACAATTGTAACTTGAACTTACAATTGTAGGTTTAAGTTACAATTGTAAGTTCAAGTTACAATTGTAACTTGGGCAGAAGTAGTGATAAGAAACAGAATAAAAGCATAAACATTATCTAAATGACTAAATTTCCTTCTTACAAGATCGATTCTGCACTAGGGGTGAGCAAAATAATCGATTATTAATCAAATATCAAACCGTCGATTATTTTTTTTGTAATAATGGATTAATCGATTATTTTATTTTTATAATAATAATTATTATTATTTAAATAAAGAATGTACTGTCTGTCCACGATAAGTGGGGAACCGAAGGAATTAAGTTATTTAGTTATTCAACAATTGTCGTGTTGTTTGCTTTTAAAACGTATTTTTTATAATTTAAATAATAATATTATATAATTTATATATACAAATAATAATAAAAAAACATAACTGAGTAGGTATATTTTTTAATATTATTTATCTAAATTGCATGAACATTTCTTTGCTCCGCCAACTTATAATTGTCAAACGCATTTTTTAGATAATCGATTATGAATTTCAATAATCGCAGCCCTAGTCTGCACCGAAGCCGTTTTAAGGTTATTGGGCTTATAAATGCGTTATGCTTGCCTTTAAATAATATTATAATATTTTTTTTTGCTAAAGCCCCATTTTGAAATATTGTTCCATCCCTGATAACAAAATTCTAAGAACATTTTAAGAATGTTCTTAGAAGGTTTCTTATGGAGCTTCTAGGAAGCTTTTGAGAATATTTCCAAATATGTCAGATACCCACGTTCTAATATGTTGGATTCTACATTCGTAAAATCAGGAGGCGACAAATAGGCCTCACTGTCATAATATGACAGTGAAATGTATTTGTCGTCCCCTTAAAAAATTTTGCGACATATTAATATATATATTTATTTAAAAATATTAAATAAACAATTTGACCTCTAAACCATAAGTTGTATGACATTATTTCAAAAAAAGTAAAATTGGAAAATTTTGTAGGATAAGTCAGATTAGATTGAAGTTGAAGATAGTTAGGATTATTATACATAAAAATGTTAATTCAGATATAAAAAATCGGTATACAAATTAATAAATATTTATTTTTAACATAAAATAAAATATAAAAAAACAAAATATTTCCTTATAAAATAATTCTTCATAAAAGAAAAAAACCAAATAGTTCTTCATAAAAAAAACATTTTTCATTGTATTTAAGTTGGATAGAAGATTTTATGTAAAAGCCGGATAATTTAGATACCTATAGTAAAAGTATTTTTGTAATCGAATATTGTTTTAATTTGACAAATAACTATAAAAAAATATTTTGGGTTGTATTTTTACTTAGTATTTAATTACTTTATATTTTACTATTATATAGGTACCTAACTGAACTGAATATGCTTAACAGAATGTTCCAGGAATATTCCTAAATGAACTATCTATAGCAATTACCTCTCAACATTCTAAGCATATGTTTAGAGTGGATTAATTTTTACCACTAAACTTTGCACCTTCTAAGAACCTGCCTATAGGCCAGTGAGAATATTCTTAGGATTATGCTATATTTCTTTTAAGCATGTTCTTTAGAAGAAATATAGCATGATCCTAAGAATATTCTCACTGGAAGGTTTAAAAAACATTCTTAGAACATGACTAGAAGAAATATAGCATGATCCTAAGAAT
The DNA here is from genome assembly GCA_921294245.1 of Brassicogethes aeneus. Classification (NCBI taxonomy): domain Eukaryota; kingdom Metazoa; phylum Arthropoda; class Insecta; order Coleoptera; family Nitidulidae; genus Brassicogethes; species Brassicogethes aeneus. The sequence goes on along the minus strand of OV121132.1, from coordinate 49,219,903 downwards.
ATTCTCACTGGAAGGTTTAAAAAACATTCTTAGAACATGACTAGAAGAAATATAGCATGATCCTAAGAATATTCCCACTGAAAGGTTTAAAAAACATTCTTATAATAAACTGTGCTATCAGGGATAGCTACTGTAGTGTATTGGTAGCTCCAACGTACCATTATAAAGAGTAGCTACAATACGCGTAGGCACAAAGAACATTAGGGACCAGCATGACCGCAAGGTGGCAACACATACGGGTTGACAGTGAATGACAGAACGATTAAAACTATTTTTGATATGTAAAGTTATTTTGAGTAATATAAGTATTAAGAGTTAACCAGTGCTTGATTAACCCAAACAACCACAAACTCAACATTTTGGCGACGAGGATGGGATACACGCAAAAGTGAGAAGAACGTGTAAAGTGTTTTAAGGAGTGAAGCCGGTACTTTTTAGAACAGACACAGGGTGTACAAAATGGCGACTTTGGGCAACATCGAGCAATTCAACGAAAAAAATCCAGGTAACTGGGATTCCTACCACGAAAGAATCGAGTTCTTTTTGGCTGCAAACGGAATCACGGACGCTGATAAGAAAAAAGCTGTATTTCTGAGCTCTTGCGGCTCTGCAACATATGATATTCTACGTTCATTAATTGCACCCGAAAAAGTGGTTGACAAACCATACGAAGACATCGTAAAAACACTCGCTAGTCATTTCGCACCCGGGACGAGCGAAATTATTAGCAGGTTTCGATTTTATCGCCGCGATCAACAATCGAACGAGAGTTTTGCCGATTATTTAAAAGAACTGAGACAATTAGCGGAAAAGTGCGGATTTAAGGACAGTTTAGACATTATGTTATGCGATCGAATAGTGTGCGGAGTCCGGGACGAAGCCCTACAACGCCGATTGTTGGCGGAGGACAAAATTACATTACAAAAAGCAACAGACATGTGCATGGCACAAGAAACAGCGGCTCGAAGTTTAGCTGTAATTAAAGAATCATCCAATGCTGCGGAACAAGTACACAAAGTGCATCACCGCGTTCCACACAAGGGCAAAGACAGTCCTAAACAATGGACAAAGGACAATGCAGTGGCGTCGCGTAAGGTTAGATGTTTTCGGTGTGATTCGGACAAACATGTGGCTGATTCGTGCGCGTTTAAGAACACAAATTGTCGTTTTTGTGAAAAACTGGGACATATCGAAAAGGCCTGTTACGCAAAAAAGAAAAACGGGAAAGGAAAAAATACTGTGCATGAACTAGCAGACAAAAGAAGTGAAAAGGCATCCTCACTCGACGTTTATGATTTCGTTGTAAATAACGTGAAAACAGAGGCAGTTACGGGCAAATTCATCGCAGAGGTAAAGATAGATGGAAAATCGTTGGATATGGAGGTGGATTCGGGAGCAGCTCACAGCGTGATCAGCGAAACTACTTTTCAACTGATTTTTGCAAATAAGGCACCAGCCGTTTATCATTCCAAGGTATTACTGCGTGATTACCAAAATGCAATAATCTCAACATATGGTGAATGTCAAGTACCAGTGACATTCGGGAAGAAACATATGCCGTTACCTTTGATTATTGCAGAGGGCAATAGATCCAGTCTATTAGGTCGGAGTTGGTTTGGTCCACTTGGTCTAGACATCGTAGGGGTTAACCAGGTTAACATCAATGCAGATTATTCGTCAGAATTTCCAGAAGTATTCAGCACCAAGTTAGGAACTTTCAGAGGTCCTCCTGTTACGTTTAGCTTGGATAAAAACGTAAAACCAGTTGCGTTAAAGGCTAGGAAAGTGCCATTTGCTCTAAAGGAGAAAGTCGAACAAGAAATTGACAAACTCGTACAACAACAAGTGTTGGAGCCAGTAGCGCACCCCAGATGGAGCACTCCAATAGTTGTGGTGGAAAAAGGAAACGGAGAAATACGGATTTGTGGTGACTACCGCGCCACAATAAATACTGTTTTGCGTGCAGACACCTACCCAGTTCCAGCCGTGCATAGCATGTTCGCAACACTTGCTGGTGGTAAGGTTTTTGCTAAATTGGATATGGCTCAAGCATATTTACAATTAAACGTGGATGACGAGGCAGCTGAGGCACAGACGTTAGTGACTCACAAAGGTGCCTATAGATGGAAGCGGTTGCAATTTGGAGTGTCTATCGCACCGCAAATTTTCCAACGTTTTATTGACATGCGCCTGACAGGAATAGAAGGAGTTTTGCCATATTATGACGATATCCTGATCGTAGGCACCTCAGCCAGCGACCTAGAGAACAAGGTTCGTCAAGTTTTATCACGTTTCCGCGAAGATGGCTTGCATCTTCGGAAGGATAAATGCGTTTTTATAACAGACAAGATTACATTCTTGGGTTTTGAGATAAGCAGTGAGGGAATCAAGCCCACAGTGGACAAGGTCAAGGCAATACTTAATGCTCCTGCACCCAACAATAAGACTGAACTTCAAGCTTTTTTGGGGTTGATCAATTTTTATCATGTTTTTCTGAAAAACAAAGCTGCAATCGCTGAACCCATGCATAAATTGTTGCACAAGGATGAACAATTTCGATGGAAGAAAGAACAACAAACTGCGTTCGATAAGTTAAAGGCAATACTAGCTAGTAAACCGATCTTGGGACATTATGATGAAAAGAAACCTCTGACATTGACTTGCGATGCTAGTCCATACGGAGTTGGATGTGTACTTAGTCAACCTAACGCACAAATGGAAATGCCGATAGCATATCACAGTCGAACTTTATCTAAATCGGAGAGAAATTTTGCACAAATAGATCGGGAAGCGTTAGCTATTGTAGTTGGCGTGAAAAAATTCCATGACTACATCTATGGTAGGCATATTCGCATATTAACGGACCATAAACCGTTGTTGGGAATTTTTGGGCATGGCAAGAGCACACCAGAAGTACTCTCGCCTAGAATGCTACGATGGACAATTCTTCTGAGTGCGTATGACTACGAACTATGTTATACACCAGGCAGGACAATTGGCAACGCAGATGCTCTGAGCAGGCTACCAATTAAAACAAACGTTCCAGAAGCACCCATCTCGTCAGACGTTTTGATGTTGGAAAACGTTCCCGAAAAACTCATAAATGCGAAGGAAATAGCAGCAGAAACCATAAAAGACCAGACATTAGCAAAAGTAGTACAATGGGTCCGTAGAGGTTGGCCTGACAAGAGTGGAGAAGATTCAGATGAGTTCCTGCCATATTTCCAAAGAAAACACGAGATAACATCTTACCAGGACTGTCTGCTCTGGGGAGTCAGGGTCATTATTCCGCCAGGAGGGAGGAAACGTATATTGGATATCCTACATTCAGGGCATCCAGGAATTGTAAAGATGAAAGGTCTGGCAAGATCGTATGTATGGTGGCCAAACATGGACAAGGAGATTGAGAGAAAGGTAAACGCATGTGAAGAGTGTCAAGAGTCGAGGCACATGCCTAGCAGAGCTCAATTACATCCATGGGAATGGTCCAGAGCACCATGGACAAGAATTCATCTAGATTTCGCAGGACCAATGAATGGAAATTTATTTCTAATAGTAATAGACTCTTATTCGAAATGGCTAGAAGTGAGGCAAGTGGCTACAACTTCTACAGCTGCAACAATCCGAGTCCTCAGAGAACTTTTTGCCACGCATGGGTTGCCAGACGTATGTGTCTCCGATAACGGAACAGCATTCACCTCTGCAGAATTCCAGGAGTTTCTTAAAAACAACGGAATTAGACAGGCATTGGTGGCACCATATCATCCAAGTAGTAACGGCCAGGCGGAAAGGATGGTTCAAAATGTCAAGACCGCTCTGAAGAAAATGAGAAACGGAGATATAAAAGTAAAACTGGCCAGATACTTGCTGGTTCAATATATAACTCCACACTCACTTACGGGAAGATCTCCAGCAGAAATTCTCATGGGGCGAAAGTTGAGCACGGTTTTGGATAGAGTTTTCCCTAATTTCGAGAAAGAAATGACAAAGAAACAAGAAATCGCAATACCACAAAAGATGACCAGAGTTTTCCAAGAAGGAGATCACGTTTTCGCAAAGGCATATACTGAAGGAAAAAACTGGACACCTGCAGTGGTAGTCGAAGCAACAGGACCGGTTAGCTACAAAATGTCTACTCCTGAGGGAAATTTAATAGGAAGGCATGTAGATCAACTACGTCAACGAAGATCAACATCGCTAGTTGAAAACACAGATGCGGAAAATGACGGAAGTCCAATGGCAACTAACACACCAACCGAGGAAGATATTTCCCCGGAGCCAAGCGAATCTGAGGAAAGTAAATTGGAAACACCACCTTCAAGTCGGGTCTCTCGTACCAAGCATCCACCTAGGTACCTGCAAGATTTTGTTTTATAATCCAGGAGGGAGGAGTGTAGTGTATTGGTAGCTCCAACGTACCATTATAAAGAGTAGCTACAATACGCGTAGGCACAAAGAACATTAGGGACCAGCATGACCGCAAGGTGGCAACACATACGGGTTGACAGTGAATGACAGAACGATTAAAACTATTTTTGATATGTAAAGTTATTTTGAGTAATATAAGTATTAAGAGTTAACCAGTGCTTGATTAACCCAAACAACCACAAACTCAACAGCTACCTAGAAGAAACAATAAACTTACCTTTAGGTTTATCCTACAATTGTAACTTCAACTTACAATTGTAATAATAATAATATATATATATTAGGGTGATTCATTTCCGCAAAGTTTTTGTTTTCTTCGGTGCTCAAGCAAAATATTAATCTGCATATAGAAAAAAAAATTCTCAACAAGTTTGAGCTCTTAATATCAATTTTAAGTACTTGCAGTTTAAATTTAAAGTTTTCCCATTTAAAATGCATGTAAAAAAAATGTTTTTTTTTCAAATTTCTAATGCTTATCCACCTTTGACAATATTGCAAATCGGTTTAATACACCTTATGGGGAATTCCACGCTCTTTAAAATTGCTTTTGAGGTTTTTTTTGTAACTCGCATTGGTTCACCAGTAGGAGTCGTCAAAGGACAGTTTTTGAAAAAAATCGTTTTTTTTTTAAATTTTTTTTAACAAACCGCAAAAAGTAGGGAGAAAAGTTTTTGTTTTCTTCGGTGCTCAAGCAAAATATTAATCTGCATATAGAAAAAAAAATTCTCAACAAGTTTGAGCTCTTAATATCAATTTTAAGTACTTGCAGTTTAAATTTAAAGTTTTCCCATTTAAAATGCATGTAAAAAAAATGTTTTTTTTTTTCAAATTTCTAATGCTTATCCACCTTTGACAATATTGCAAATCGGTTTAATACACCTTATGGGGAATTCCACGCTCTTTAAAATTGCTTTTGAGGTTTTTTTTGTAACTCGCATTGGTTCACCAGTAGGAGTCGTCAAAGGACAGTTTTTTAATTTTTTTTAACAAACCGCAAAAAGTAGGGAGAAAAGTTTTTGTTTTCTTCGGTGCTCAAGCAAAATATTAATCTGCATATAGAAAAAAAAATTCTCAACAAGTTTGAGCTCTTAATATAAATTTTAAGTACTTACTATTTAAAGTTTTACCGTTTAAAATGCATGTAAAAAATATATTTTTTTTTTAAATTTCTAATGCTTACCCACCTTTGACAATATTGCAAATCGGTTTAATACACCTTATGGGGAATTTCACGCTCTTTAAAATTGCTTTTGAGTTTTTTTTTTGTAACTCGCATTGGTTCACCAGTAGGAGTCGTCAAAGGACAGTTTTTGAAAAAAATCGTTTTTTTTTAATTTTTTCTAACAAACCGCAAAAAGTAGGGAGAAAAAAGGGGCTGAATCATAAAAAAAAGTTATCCAACCAATATTTAATGAATTTACAGCCATTTTTATAACTGAAAACGTAAGAAATTGATAATTACCAACTCATAATGTTATTTAGATTGATTTTTTCTATTTATTATCATTATATTTCCCTACACTAAGAAGTTTTTTAAAATTATTAATTTCTCACTTATAATGAATATGAAAACAACAGATAAATTCATAAAAAAATAGCAAAAAAATATAAATGAAGATTATTTAATTTTTTGAAGCGAAATTTGAAATATGTATGTGTTGTTTTCATATTCATTATGAGTGAGGGAAATATAATGATAATAAATAGAAAAAATCAATCTAAATAACATTATAGGTTGGTATTTATCAATTTCTTACGTTTTCAGTTATAAAAATGGCAGTAAATTCATTAAATATTGGTTGGATAACTTTTTTTTTATGAATCAGCCCTTTTTTCTCACTACTTTTGTCAATTTGCTCGAAAAAATAAAAAAAAAAAAAGATTTTTTTCAAAAACTGTCCTTTGACGACTCCTACTGGTGAACCGATGCGAGTTACAAAAAAAAACTCTAAAGCAATTTTAAAGAGCGTGAAATTCCCCATAAGGTGTATTAAACCGATTTGCAATATTGTCAAAGGTGGGTAAGCATTAGAAATTTGAAAAAAAACCATTTTTTTTACATGCATTTTAAATGGGAAAACTTTAAATTTAAACTGCAAGTACTTAAAATTGATATTAAGAGCTCTACCTTGGTGAAAATTTTTTTTTCTATAGGTAGATTAATATTTTGCTTGAGCACCGAAAAAAAACAAAAACTTTGCGGAAATGAATCACCCTAATATATATAGGCCCGACCACTTTAAGTAAAATAGTTGGAACGAATCTCAAAAAATACGAAAAACTTATAATTAAAAAAATAATTTCAAACTAGGTTTTTTCTTACTTTTTTTCTATCCTGAAGGTACTCCCAAAAATTCATAATTGTAAATTAATTTTTAACCTGAGCCTCGACCACTTAAAAAAAATAATAGAAATCTTAAAAAAGTGAGAAAAAATCATAATTTTTTTATAGGTATATTTTTTTTAAAACAAGATTTTTTCTTACTTTTTTACTCTTCTAAAATGTATTTTCAAAGTTTTACATTTTTAAATTAATTTTTAACCTGAGCCCCGCCCAAAATTGCTAATAACGTCAATAATAAAGTATAAACCAGGATTAAATTTTCAAAACCAGGACAAAACCAGTACACAATTAAATCCAGGACACATTAGCAAAACCCAGAACCTGTCCTGGGTAAGCCAGTACTGTTGGTCACCTTAACTATAGATATATACTATACAGTAGGGTGAGCCAAAAAAACTAACCTATCGGATTTATGGGTTAAAATGAACCTACATACCGAGCAAAAAATTTTCCTGCAAGGAAAAATTTTTTGCTGAATTTTAAAAGGTGTCGGTGAGCATTCTAAGTTTTCCATTGAAATAACACGTAAAAAAATCTTTTTTTCATTAAAAAAAAATATAACTTTTGAACCGTTTGAGATAAAAATTTTACGTCGCGGATTCTTGTAGAGCATAAAATTTCCTACAAAATCTATCCCAGATTTATTTTTTTTTAATTTAAAAATTCTTATATTTGAAAGCTTTGAAAAGTGAAAAAAATCATAATATTTAGTTTTAGTGTTTTTTGACTAAAAATGTTCATTAGGGTGTTTCATTTAAAACAAAAAATTTTTTTTTCTTGCTGACACATGAAAAATTTCGGTTTTTTAGGTTGAAAAAAAAATTCCCTTGAAAATTTGAGCCCTTAATTTTGATTCTAAGTACTTCCTTTTTAATTTTGTAGTTTTTTCCATATAAAAAGCATGTATTTTTAATCATTTTTACTTTAAATTTCTATATTTTGGCCGGGTTTTGAATTATAATTTTTATCACCATAATAAAGGCCCTGCATCAATTTTGTTTTTGATTTATTTACGTTGATTGTAGTAGCTCCAAAAGTCGTTTTTTTCACTTTTTCTCATATTTTTGAGGAAAATCGAGCGAATGACTGGTTTTACCGAAAAAAGTTCAAATAAAAAAGAAAATTTAATTTTTGACTAAAAAGGTTTTAACGTTCATATCACTAAAGTGCTTTGTTTAAGAGATATAAGCAATATATAGTTGTTGAATGAAATTACATAAATTTCAATAAAACCTATTTTTTCTTTGTTTTTGGTTATTGAATTGCTTATATCTCTTAAACAAAGCACTTTAGTGATATGAACGTAAAAACCTTTTTTGTCAAAAATTAAATTTCCTACAACTTTTTTTTTTTGAACTTTTTGGGTAAAACCAGTCATTCGATGGATTTTCTCAAAAATATGTGAGAAAAAGTGAAAAAAAACGACTTTTGGAGCTACTACAATCCTGTGGGTAAAAGGCATAAGGGGATAAGTCAAAAAAAGCAATTTTTTAATAGAGCCTTTAACGTATTCGCATTAATTCAGGAAATATATTTATGTTTAGCGGGTATACGCTTTTGTTAGCATATGACATGGGCTAACAAAAGGGTATACCCGCTAACCATAAATATGTTTCCTGAATTAATGCGAATACGTTTAAGGCTTTTTTTAACTTATCCCCTTATGCCTTTTACCCACAGAATCAACGTAAATAAATCAAAAACAAAATTGATGCAGGGCCTTTATTATGGTGATAAAAATTATAATTCAAAACCCGGCCAAAATATAGAAATTTAAAGTAAAAATGATTAAAAATACATGCTTTTTATATGGAATAACTACAAAATTAAAAAGGAAGGAATCAAAATTAAGGGCTCAAATTTTCAGGGAATTTTTTTTTTCAACCTAAAAACCGAAATTTTTATGTGTCAGCAACAAAAAAAAAATTTTCGTTTTAATGAAACACCCTAATGAACATTTTTAGTCAAAAAACACTAAAACTAAATATTATGATTTTTTTCACTTTTCAAAGCTTTCAAATATACGAATTTTTAAATTGAAAAAAAATAATTCTGGGATAGATTTTGTAGGAAATTTTATGCTCTACAATTCTTAAGAATCCGCGACGTAAAATTTTTTATCTCAAACGGTTCAAAAGTTATATTTTTTTTAATGAAAAAAGATTTTTTTAACGTGTTATTTCAATGGAAAACTTAGAATGCTCACCGACACCTTTTAAAATTGAGCAAAAAATTTTTCCTTGCAGGAAAATTTTTTGCTCGGTATGTAGGTTCATTTTAACCCATAAATCCGATAGGTTAGTTTTTTTGGCTCACCCTACTATACAGTCTATACTATATACCTACCTACCTCTATATTTATGAACAGAAATCTTTCATTTATTTGATATAATTTATATATATATATATATATATATATCATATAAATTATTTGGATTTAAAAAAGCATTTCTTCTTCTTTAGATCTTGACAAAAAGCATGTTTATAAAATTTATAAATATACCCACCTAGGTAGGTATATAAATATTTGGATTAAAATACTTAAAAAATATATAAATTACTAAATAAAATATTTACATTAAAATTTAATAATTGAATACATTATTTAAGAAATTTAACTGACAACACTGCTTATAAACATACTCAAGGTCAAATAATTTTATTTGGTAATTGATTAACTTTTTCTTCTCGACAATAGATGGCGCGCAAGTATTTAAGCATGGTGATCAAGCATGTCAAGTACGTAAATAATTCTTATACGGTGAAGAGTTTAGTGTCCATCAACAATACATTTTAGGATTATGTGTGTTAAGATATATAGAATATTTTAACGATGTGTGATATAGAAGTTCAAATACAAAAACTGGTGGTACATTTTTGTAAGATGTTGCCAAACCATGTAAACAAATGGGAATCGGTAATAAAGGACGCTAATGGACCGTTAAAAGCGCTTGTAAATTTTTCCGACCAGCTGCGCCACATTGAAATGTAAGCCTATTTAAAAAAAATCTACTCCTTTTTGATTAATAAAAACTATATAAAATACAACCTAATATATACGTATATATACAAAGTGTAAGGTAAAAATAATGTTTAAATTTTTTTTTACAACAAAACTTTGATTTAAAAAAAATACCTTCAGGGTTGCGATTTTAAAAGGGGTGTGAAACGAGAAAATCTAAAATTTTCACCTTGATTTTTACGACCATAAATAAAGTATTTAAAAAAATTACTAAAATAACTGCAGGACAATTTAAGTACTTCCTGTCTATTCCACTTTTTAAGGGCTGCAAAAAAAAAATATTAATATATTATTAATATTAATTAATATACCTACTTAATTTTTAAATGATTATTTTTACACCCTTTTTAATATTGTAAGTTATAAACAGAATGAGTTCCTACATTTCCAAAAAATATATTTTTATTATTTATGTATTTTTTTTAGGGCCAACATAAAAGATATTGATGATTTTTGTAATATACAAAATAAACTTCAGTATCAAATCCTTAGCTCTATAGAAGAGGAGTTTAGTTTTTTAAAGCCTAAAATGTAAGTAAAAATAAGGTTATAGGTACATGTTTAATTAATTTTAAAACATATTTTTCTACCATAGGAGCTCCTATTGTATATTATTAACGTTATTTGGAGTTTTCCGTGTATAATCGTAACTATAGTTCATTAATTTAGTTAATTAATTGATGGCTAACAATTTGAATAATGAGTTTATAGGTAATAAAATTATTTCCGTTGTTAGGCGGGTCGGTTATAATATATTATAACTTATAATATATTATAACCGACCCGCCTAACAACGGAGATAATTTTATTATGAACTCATTATTCACATTGTTAGGCATCAATTAATGATTGACCGAATTTAATATTTAAATTGTTAAATTGTTTCCGAAAGTAAGGTTGGAACTTGATATATACGGGGGGCCACTAAAATGATATCTTCAAAAGAAAGAAAGTGAGGTTATAATAAATTATGTTACTAATAAAAATTACTTAATTGGCACATTGTACATTGCACATTATTCACTCGAATGATTTACGTCCCTCGCCTGGCGGCTCGAGATGCAAACCACATCTTTGTGAATAATAGCCTACATTATCTCTCGTATAATAATATAATATTTTTAAATTAATTGCAAAGAATAGTATATTATAGTATTCAACTCCAAATTCATATTGTTAACAACATTTTTTAAATTTGTGTCAAACTTTAACGTATTGCACCTCAGCCTTTTTTTAATTCTATTTTTGGTATAGTTTTTATGTTGTTTGTATTGTTTTTTTTCAATAGGTTATCATTTTAAAACTTTCCACCATAAATCTCTCGGAAACTTGAATTTTTGTAGTATTAAAAAATAAAAACAACCTAAAAAATTCATTATCATGTTTTTTATTAGTGACATTGTCTTTGATTAAATGGATTTTCTAAAATATCTCAATAAAAACAGACCGATTTAAAAAATAATACACCAATATATAGGGATTTCAAACCTTTAAAATGAGGGGGTACCTCCTGGCCCCATGGAGTAAGGTTTTAAACCAAGTATTGCCAAGAAAAATTCTCCCCCTCGATATAAAACTCTACGTGTCTCTGTGTTTTTTCAAATCCTTTATTTTAATTAAAAAAAAATTGAAAATGTTTAAACTAAAATTAAAGTTATGTATTACACAGTACGACAAAATTTGATTTTTTTCCTCTCATGAAAAATTCCTATCGATTTTGGAAATAGACTTAAAAAAATGATACCCGTGTCTCGGCGTTTTTTCAGATAACGTCAACTTTTTTAAAATGCGATCCAATAAAATGTTAGCTACTTTACGAAATACGGGTGTTTCACGTTCGTGGTCCATAGAAAGTTTCTGTGGAACGGCAAAAGATATCGATTTGAAATTTTGAAAGCTTTTATAATACAATTAAGCCTATTTTTCTAAAACATTTTAAACAAAATGCCACTACCCGAAGTAACATTAACTTTGTTATTTTAATAGAAAACCCCAAATATATATTTCTACATTTTTAAATTCTACATAAAATTCTGAGTAAAATTACTGTACCATGTCCTATGCCTAAAATAAATAGTTTTTGAGTTATTATTTTTTTTTCGTTATTAATAATAATAATAATATAAACTTTATTGCCCAACAGTTTACACCAAAAAAGGACATTCATATAACAAAACACAGAGGTTTACAGAAAAAAATTACTTATATGGTACCTAAAACTAAAAGTGAACAAACATAATTAAAAATAAGCGATGTTATTTAAAGAAGAATTGTTCTTTAACCATTAATGGTTAATATCACAGTTTGCTGAAATTTTGTTAAAATAACAAAACATCACATATAAAGCTGATTTGGCTAGAACATTAGTGCGAGCAAATGGACATTTAAAAGTATGGCTCAGGCGACTACCAGCTCTAGGAATTAAAAAATCAACAGAAGCTAACATTCTATTTAAAAATTTACAAGCTTGCATAAAAAAGTTACGGATAGAATCTCTCTTCTGGTGGACAATGAACCCTTACACAGGATAAAACCCATGAAATTTTAAGCTTAAATACTTTAGGAAACGTTTTGAGTTAGTGCTTCATGTAGTTGACATTCTACGGCTTTGTTAATTTTTACAGATTACGTGGTAACCACAGACAAGGGCGCCAGAAGGCCTGTTGTGTGTGTTTATTATCAAAACAATTTTTTTTCGGATCTTTAAATATTTTTCATGTTAAAAAATCAGTGGTTTACCCCTCGCCCTCGTAAATACAAAAATAAGAAAATTGCCCTCCCTTTCTCAGCAAAAGTAATCCAAAATTTAACCCCCACCCCCTAGCCTGCCTACGTTATTCTTGATTGCCTCCTAAACTATGCCTATAGGTTTGTAAACCTACTTAACACACGCTTTCAAAACATTCCGGCGCCCCTGACCAAAGATACCGTCAACTCACCCGTCACATGTGAATGTGATTAGGTTAAAACATACCGGGTGTTACATTTAAAATAAAAAAGTTATTAACGTTTCAAGCTAGCCCAATTTGGCCTGGGTTTTCTCGGATAATTTGTTGAAAAATGTTAAAGAATTGACATGAAATCTTTTAAACAATGTTTTAAGATTTCAAACATTTTATCCCCATATCCGTAAACCCAATAGCAAACAAGTTATAGGCTATTTTTAATTGACGCGCATTTACCAAATTTAATCGAAAAAATTAATAACTCGAAAACTATTCACTTTAGGTATATGACATGGTATAGTAATTTTACTCAGAATTGTATGTTGAATTTAAAAATGTAAATATATTTGGGGTGTTCTCTATAAAATAACAAAGATGATGTCACTTCCGGTCAAACCGGAAGTGGCATTTTGTTTAAAATATTTTAGAAAAATAGGCTAAAAGGGATTATAAACGCTTTTAAATTTTAAATCGATATCTTTTTTCCGTTCCCCAGAAACTTACAATTGACCACACCCAGTGGTGTTTTTTAGGTTGTAATACATTCTAAAGCAATGTATAATCATCAAACTAATAGATCAAGATTTGTTTCCAACATAAGAATTTAAGATAAATACAAATCTGTTGATTTATTAAAAAAAATCAAAAATTAAAAGCGGAAATAATTTTTTTTACTTAAAATATTAAAATTGTAAAGTATAATTTTTGAATTATGTAACAACATACAATATTTGAAGAAAAAACATGATTTATAACAAAATAGAGAATTAAAAATCTGTATAGGTTAAAATAATAAGAATGGCTCTATTAACAATTTAAATGACGGGATTTCGTGAAACGGTGAGACATGGGTACGTTTTTTTTTAATCTTAAAATTTTTCATGGAAGGAAAATCGTGTTCAACTGTGTTATGATTTCCTATTTAGCTAAAAAATATGTTTAGTTTTGTAATACATTTAGAACCCTTGCAGACCCCTTAACTTAAATAATAAATCAATTATTTCTTTTTGGATAGGTACCTTAAGAGCAGCTCTTTGCTTATTTTGTATCATAAAATATAGAAAGTTACCCAGAACTAACCACAGGTAGGTGATTGCAATCGATTTTTATCCCTGACCACCCATCCACCCAACCATATGACCCTTTTTTAATAGATAAAAGAAGATTTTTTTTTTATTTTCTACTTCCTAATCTGATTTTATCTTAAACTTTGACATGGTGTCTGTATGCTATAGTTGCATTCCAACCCAACTCATTTATCTCTGTTACTGAAACCACATACTGTGAAAAATGCTTCTGTCACTAATTTGACTAATTTGTTAATTTTCATAGATTAATTGTTTTGTAATTATTAAATATGAAATGATTTCGATTCTCGACTAATTCCGCAAGAGTAGTCTTGCGAGATTAGGATGCAATGCATTCAATATGTGTTTTGTGTTTTTTGAGAAGTCATTTTCAAAATAATGTACCTATAGTTTTTTCAATAAATAATTTTGGTCGTGTTTATGTTTTTTGCTTCAATAGCTTGATGATTATTCGTATACATATAATATTATATACCTACCACTAGTGTTTTTTTTTTAGAAATTTCCGAGGAAAAATCTTAAGTAAATAAAAATCAAAAATTTTATCACGATTGGTATTCGGCAAGACTATTTCACAAATATTTTTTTTTAATTAGAATTAACTGCCCATTAAATTTCTGTATGACAACATTTACAATTATTTTTTGCATAGCAACCAATTGGTTGCATTCGTATAAACGAGTGGTTTTTTCACTTAAATAGTAGTTTTATCGCTACAACATTGAAAAAAATACTTGTTTTTTGAAATCTGATTGGTCCTTAAAACAATGAGTGGAATAGTCTTAAATAAATTATTTAATTTATGTTTTATTTCATTATTTTGCCCTTACAAAGTTGTAATATAAATAATTATTTATAATTATAATTATACTAATTTCTTTTTTTATTAATCTTAAATCTGCGAGATCTTACAAAATATCGAGATCTTGCGAGATTACACCTCTTAAATTTTGCAATACCAAGATTGTACATTTTGCTGCCATATTGCATTCCCTAAATTTTACATAGGAATTTACCTACTATATAATGTCCGGGATACAAATTGCTGTGGACTACAGTTATTGGTGGCTGCTTTTTCGCTATGATAATTTTTGACTAATTCATTTTAAGAGAGTTCCCTGTCGCAAAATACGGTTTGCCGTGGTCAATCATCTCACATGGGACATCTTGCCAAGAGACTTATTCGCTAAATTAGCTGGAATAGATAGGGCAATACATAGCTGGTATAAATAATTTTGATACGTTCTTTTAAATTGACCTAAGGTAGCTCAAATTTAATTCTTTCATAGTATACAATAGGTAACTGCTTATAAGATTCAATAGTACCTACTTAAAAATGATTGAGGTTCTGTGATATTTCCATCCAGATATCTAACCAAGTGTCGCAGTGGCAATTCGTTTGCATGTAATTGATATATTAGCCATTGCAACGGTCGTTTAAGAATAAATGTACTACACCACCGTAAGATCCAGTGTTTATGATGTCCCAGGCAACACAGGGTCGTAGAAATCACGTAGAATCGTCGACGAAATGGGTCGAATTTGGTCGAAGTTACATTTCAACCATTTTTCGACGTCTCAAAATTCACCAAAACACGACCAATTATTAACTTAGGTCGATGATAACCAATAAATGACGTCATTATCACGTGAACAGATGACGAAATTTTTAAGAAAATATGAAAATATAGTGATAATTAATAAGATACAGTTGGCCCGTTTTAATGGACCGACAAAAAGTTTTGGAATATTTTTAAAAACAAAAATTATTATTTTTATTTAATTTACGTTATTTCGACGGAGAATCAACGTGCAATATTTTATTAAAATAATTTTAAACATTATTTGGTTTTAAACTAGATAGATTAATAATTATTGATCAATGGATTTTGTAAAACAAATTCGCGAATTTTAAATCCTTTATCATTTCATCACAAAATAAGAAATTAACATGTTACTGCAGTTGACAATCACAATTTTAATTTTACTAAAATTATTTATCTACAGTGTTGCCAGATGTTTTATAATTTTCTTTTTTAAAATAGTAAAATTTAAATAATAATCGATAATTGTAACATAATTTAATCCGCCGCGTAGTTTTGCTTGTTTTTATACAATTTTTGTTTTGATAATTTTATATAATTTTCTGTAAATTTGATCATTTTGTCAACCCTCTTCGATAATATTAATTTTTACACCTGGCAACCCTGTTTCACTTTGACACTACTTACAAAGCGAGGGAACGTTTATTCCTAAAAAACAATATGGTTGATTCAAGCGTCCAACTTTTATAATCTGATAATGATAATACTTTGGCTGTGTCAGGTACGTCAATTTTTGTTTGTTTATTAATGTTTTAATTACTCAGTATATTCCGTAACGAAGTCATAACACCTAAATAAAGTACCTACATCAGGGCTCCCAGCAGGTAGTTTTTTTAAAGACTTGTCTATATTTTTGTCGTAAGTCTATAAAAGTCTATTTTTTTACCTAAAGTCTATAAAGTCTATATTTTCTGTTAAAATCAACTATCAAAGAAACATATTTTTTTTAATATACATATTCACAGTTTTATAAATATCGAAACCACAGTTAACCAAGTGAATTCGAAAACTTTGCAGTTTACATTTAAAGTTCCCGCCGCACAGTGTTTCAATTCTCAAAATTTTCGGCAAAATATCAAGGAGTAGTCGGATTTTCCTAAAAATCCGTATATAGAGGTTTTTAAGGTCGCTGATAACGAATCTGGAATCAGAATTCCAAAATTCAAAATGGTAGATCCAAAATGGCGGACATATTTCTCAAAAAATTGACGGAATAAATTGAAAATCACCATACAGGGTTTTTGGGGTCGCTGATAACGAATCTGGAATCAGAATTCCAAAAATTCAAAATGGTAGATCCAAAATGGCGGACATATTTGTAAAAAAAATTGACGGAATTAATTGAAAATCACCATACAGGGGTTTTTGTGGTCGCTGATAATGAATCTGAAATCAGAATTCCAAAATTCAAAATGGTGGACCTCAAATGGCGGACATTTTTATCAAATATTGTCGAAATTAATTAAAAACCCGTAAGAGGTTCTTTTTAAAATGTAATAAAATTTTTTTTTATAAAATAGCTTAATTTAGTTTATTATAAGTACATTTATATGATATTATTTAATACCTACATATATATTAAACAATCTCCGTCACTGGATTCGCTCGTTGTATCATTAGCAGAGCGTGGGAAACCATCAGAAAATAGCAACAAATTTATTGCTTCGCGGGACAAAGATTTGCTCTTTTTCGGAGCAAATTTTCTGAAGCTAGAAATATACGGATCGGAAGATGCCATAAGCCAATGGAAAACATCTTCCATCGTTTTCTCCCGAGAAACTTTTAAAATTTATTTATAAAATTTAAATATAACAGATTTTATACTAAGTATTTTAAATTTGTTTTATTTCTTTTACTTAATATTTTAGCAACGATTTCTTAATTCGCTAAAAAAATTGTCAACACAAATAACCACAATTCAAATTAGACATTAACACATTACAATGCGCATGCGGAGTTGTTTTAACGCACCTACAAGAGGTCACGAACGATTTACGCAAGTGAAAGTCTAGACACCGCTGTTGTAATAAACGCTTTGAGTTAAATCCGAGTGAATCGAGTAAACGTCATGAACACAACCCAGAAATAAAAAAATCTTATATTTTGTAAAGCAAAAACACAGATACGCGCTCGACATAGGCTTAAAATCGCGAGGTTTTTTACCACAACCGTGCCTGAGCGCCCAAGAACATATAGTTTTAAAGAGCCGGGGGCAAGTTGGGGCAGCTAATTTATTGATGGCTTTATAGACAAAACTCTAAGCTATTCAACGGATCTTGAACTGATGCCTTACAATTCATTACAATTTTTGTAGCTCCATTGTTCTAAAAGCTCGATTCAAAGTTTGCGATTTTAACAGACCGATCTTATCGGTTACAATAACCCGTTGTTCAAGCAAAATCTACGAAAAACAAATACATATCTGAATTTTAGATACCTTGAAGATCACCCTTTATCAAACCGCATAACAATCGGACACACCAAACACGAGTTATTCACTTTTAAACAATAAACAATTTTCCGCAGCGATCGCGTGTAAAGTACCTTCAACTGAAAGCGTCAAGTTTAAACTGATGTACAAGACAAAATTTACGTATTTTATATAATTTTTTTCAATACTGGATGGAGACAGGTATTAACTACCCATCTAACTCAAAATTTACCTGAAAAAAAATGTCAATTTTTGAGGTTTTGCCGATATTTTCCAGAATTGAAACACTGTGCGCCGTCCAGACCCGATCCGCCCGCCAAAATTATTGCTGAATTGTTTCTGGTTTGGTCTAGGGTTTCGTTTACGTTTAGAGTTTCGGTTCGCTAGGTCCCCCCTAAAGCAATTTTTTATATAAATGTGAATTTATTTGTTATAAGTTATAATTTATTACAGAATTTAATATTTTTTTTGTTATTTATGTATTTTATAACAGATATGGTTACTTGTTAAATTTAATTCAATAAAAATTTATAATTTCAAGTTATCTCTATGTATTTTAAATTTAAATTTAGATCTTTTATCCCAAAAAAATGTATACCTCCATTTTATAGTTATTTCGGTAATTAATTTGGTCTATATTTGGTCGTTTATTTTTTATTATTAGTCTCTTAAGTCACTATTTCTCGCAACATGGACTGCTGGGAGCCCTGACCTACATAAGCTCCTAAAATATTGACCTGTCATCTGTCTTAAAATTTAATGTGTTTGATTTTATAATAAATGTTTTGAGCAACTTAAAACATGTTTTATTAATTATTAAACCAAAAGCCCTTTATGCACTAGTAAAAATAATTATTTATTCTTATATTCGATATTCTAATGCCAGACATATGTATGTGTTTCTGCAAAGATTAACTAACAAATTTTTTTTTTGATATTGTACTTTTTTACATACATTTATTTTGATTATTAATTATTTACCAAATATATATCTACTATAGTAGTATATATATACTATATATAGTAGGGTTTACCTATTTATTTCTTAAAATTTAAAAGTACCTACAACTAAAAATTTTTTGTTTTTTTAATTTTGACAAAATCACATTTCGCATTGAAATATCTGATATCAGTATCGGTAATTATATTTATCAGTGTATGACCTAATCATATATTATTCAAGAAATATTACATTCACGTCAAATTACGTAAATAATTACGTAATATTACGTGATTTTACACGTGAAATCGCTGTGACATATTGTCGTCAATTTTACGACGATAAGACGTGTCTAAGTTGGTGACTTCGACGTCACCGTAGACGTAAATTAAACGTGATATTCACGTCACTGTGTTGCCTGGGGTACCATCGCAGCCAACAATAAGCTCGGTAGTTTACAATCCAGCTTCTAATATAAAATTTAAAATGCTTGAAGCTATTGTCTTAGCAGTACCATTTACATGGCCTATATAGTCGCTACCTGGTTCATTCAATAACACTTTATGTTTTTTCGATGTGAATAGTTAGTCTTTACGATAATAAAATACGAAGGACGACCTGTTTAAGATCAGCCGGTAACGTATTTTAGCATAGGCGTCGAGTTTTAAGGGGCGTTCTTTACAAATTCACCTGGCGGAGGGTTTAAACGTTGTTAAATGCGTTCATAGAAAAAATATCCTATTTAAATTTAATCATAACAACTTTTTTACTACATGCATCCAGGGACATGCATGATTATTATTTATTTTTAGGGCTAAATACGCCCCTTACTACCATAAATGCCAAATTTTTATAAAATCGGTTAAAGGATTATTAAGATATTTACAAAAAAAAAACCGATTTGTTTTGACACCCGGTATGTAGAAAACGAGGCATTACCGGATCTATGTTTATATACACTTTTCGTCTTTGAATCTTTTAAAGAATGAAGTTTGGCCACGTACTTAAAACACACCTAATACGTATTAGGTAACTACTATATAAAGTTTTTATTTTATATTAGTAACTGATTATTGTTGTGTTTTGGAATTACCAACACATGTTAATTTCTCAAATTGGGAAGTTAACAAGTTTAAATAATTTCTATATTAGGCAACCAACATTTCAATGTGCAATATACAATTGAATCCTATGCTAGAACAATGTTTTAAGTGCCAGAAATGAGTTTTGTGTAATATCGAGAAGAACGGTTTGTCGCGTTGCTTTTAAATAATAATACTCTAGACTTGGGCAGTAAATTGGCATTTTTTCAGACTGAAAAAAGAAATGAAAAAATCTGGCTTACCTTTACAATGGTTCTATCATAGTATTCATTATGAATACTATTCTGACTTACCTTTACAACGGTAGGTAAATAAAAAATAATATAGATGCAAACACATGAAACATTGTACCATATTGGTAGTTACAACGTTGTTCTAGCATAGTATTCATTATAGATACTATTTAATATTCTATTATAGAATAAGATATTTAATATTATGCAAGACTGTTATAATAAAGCTTTGTTTTTTGGTAATCTATTTATCTATTGGAGTCCATATAAAAACGTCCGGTGTGCTGCATGATTTTAGATTATGATAAAAAAAATTAGGATGATCTTTTAGGTATCAAAGAAGAAAACACCATTTTAATTTTTTGATTTTAAACTTTCGAGATTTAAAAATCTTAAATCTGAAATTGTGTAATTTTCTACCTCTTTTTGTTGAGCTACAATTTTTTCTTCTAGTATAAAAATTTTGATGTTTGTAATTTAATTTTACTGAATAGTAAGTGTGTTTTCATTATTTATTGTAATAACATATTTTGTACATTTTAACAATGAACAATGGACCAATGAAAATTATAATTTATACTTATAATTTGCTAATTTTATCGATTTTCAGATTGCTTCTGCGCCAGCCCTACTAATTTGGGGACGCTGATTTTTTTTAATATAAGGTACTTATAAAATAGAATACGTAAACAATGTTTTAATTTCTTGGACTTTTATACTTTAAAGAACAAATATCTTAACATTTAAAATTTTTTAAAATTAGCTCACTTTGTACTCCTAAGAGGTAGCTACCTAGCTGGAGGAAAGAATTAAAATTGAAAATTTTTAGGAAATATAGTCCCTACCTTTCTCTCTTTTAGACACTTGTTCTGTTATTTTTACCCCTCTAAGATATATTTTTTGTAAATGAATATTTTGGAAGAAAAACAATGATAGTATATATAGTTTGGTTTTTTAATCATGACCCTCACGTGACATATGTAAGGATATAGCTCAGACATTCGTATTGTATTTCCACGCCGCAGGACCACTGGGACGTAGCATATAGCGATAGATAAACGTATGTCTAATAATACCACAACATACGTTCTTTATTTTTATATTTTTATAATAATGGGATCGACAAAGATAGCTAAATGCACAAATGTCTACAAAACTTTGACAGCCTGTCATCATTGGTGTACTTGAATTTTTTAGTATTTTCCATAATTTGCGTATTTAAATTTAGATGAAACTTGAATATTTGCTAAAGGAAGCCATACAAGATCCTGGCAAGACTCATCCACAAAAAGTGTACGCAAACCAGAAGGTTATGATGGAAAACGTTTCATTGTGTTGCATGTTGGTAATGAAAAAGGTTTTATTCGCGATGCCGCATTGGTTTACTCCACGAGGTCCAAACTGGCGGATTATCATGGTGATATGAACTCAGAAATTTTTTTGAAATGGTTGCAAGACAATTCATCCCAAATTTACAGGATCCTTCTCTAATTATAATGGACAACGCGTCTTACCATAGCGTCTTTTAAAATGGAAAAACAACCAACGGTTTTATGGACTAAAAACAAAATTAAGGAATGGTTGGAAGAAAATAATATACCATTAAATAATGATATGTTCAAAGTAGAACTTTTAAATTTAGCCAAGAAACATAAAAAACCAATACGATATAAGGTTGATGAATTGCTAGAAGAAAATGGACTTGAAGCCTTTTCCATTGTCAATTTAACGCAATTGAAATGGTATGGGCCGATGCAAAGGATTATTATAATAAACATATTGGTGAAGATGGCTATGGCAATGATAAAGTGCTTACTATGTGGGAACGGGCATTACAAAAAGTTACTCCAGAATCATGGAAGTCAAAAATAGCACACACTGAAAAAATTATAGAGGAATGGTACAATAAAGAAAGAATCTTGGACGATGATCATGGTCATGAAATGATAATCCACATTGGTAACGTCAACGACGATGAATCGGAAGATGATAGCGATTAAGATATCTTATATATAAATATTAACATATTAATAGATGAAAATAGATCCTTTTAATGCAGTTAAGAGCATTTATCATTAAATTATTAAATAATTTAATAATAATATATTGCATTTTACTATTAAACAAAAATTAGACGTCCCATTTTTGTCTCCATTTGAGCTTATTGGTGTGTGCACTAAATGATTATATAAAATAATATCTTAACCATTGTGCATTATACAAATATTAATATTTATAAATTAATTAACATAAATATTTTGAAAATTTGCAAAGTATAGGGAATTTTTTAGTAGTAGAATAGGTAGGTACCCTTAATTTTCTCCACGCAGAATGGGTAACGCAAAGTATATAATTTAAAATTACAATAATTTAATATATATAAATTACAACGTTTCATTTAATAATATAATTACATAAGAGTTATTGTTTTAATAAATTTGCAAGTTCAAATAAAGGATTTAAGTTAAAACGAATCATAATATGGTTTAAGCCATGCAAAATACTATTCTCATATTTTGATTCGCAACCCAAAGCACAAACGTGTATATCCTTTTTCTATGTGTATAATGGACTGCATACGTATACAACATTTCGAACCCCAAATAAAACTCCACGATACGCCACTGATTTTGCCTTTGATTTGATTCAGTTGCTTGACATTGTTGCCGTAGGGCTCATGACTTAAAAATTCAACTATACATCTGAATTCATATTGTTTTGACTTGAAGAGAAGTGTCAAAACTGTAAAAATATTTAAAAAGTGCATTATAGCCCAAACATTACTAAAGCCATATTATGCATAGAAAGCGCCACTTTGGCGATTAATTGCCACACCTGGCAACCCTGTTTGGGAAATTAACAACTGTTTTATTTTTACCCCTCTAAGAGATAAATGAATATATCTTGGAAGAAAAACAATGATAGTATATATATCTGAATTCATATTGTTTTGACTTGAAGAGAAGTGACAAAACTGTAAAAATATTTAAAAAGTGCATTATAGCCCAAACATATATTGCTAAAGCCGTATTATGCATAGAAAGCGCCACTTTAAAGTGGGCCAATTGGCGATTAATTGCCACACCTGGCAACCCTGTTTGGGAAATTAACAACTGTTTCTATAATAGGCAACCAGCATTTCAATGCGCAATACGTTTAGATATAATGATATAAAGCCCTGGTTAAAATGTCACATAGAGAACCTGTTCAAACCGATAGATTTTTGTATCAGATTGTATGGTGTTTCTATAGGGTGTATAGATATGTATGGGACCCATAGTTGCGATTTATGGTTGTTCTATAGGGATATTCTTCCTTGATTTATTTGCTATCGGTCTCAATTGGGAAAATAAACATAAAGGTAGAAATTAGTTTTTCTTCCATAGGACCCCATAGGTTTTAACAAAATGTTGTCAAATGTTTTATGGTTGCTCTATAGGGATATCCCTATATATTCTTTCTTGAGTTATTTGCTTTCGGTGCTTTCTGTAAGTTATGGTGTGCCTATAGGTAATTTCCTATACATTTTCTATCGGGCCGTATCCGGAAAAAACCATATACAAATGCACATATTGAGTCCGTTAGCGCCCGATAGATTATTTTTATGGGTCTCTATGAGGTATTTTAAGCAGGGAATTGAATCCTATGCTAGAACAATGTTCTAAGTGCTATAAATATGTTTTGTAAAATATTAAAAAGAACGGGTTGTCGTGTTGTTTTTAAATAATAGTATATTGAAAACCTAGGCGGTAAAGTGACATTTTTCAAGGCCGAAAGAAGTAATGAATAAAATCTGTCTTACCTTTACCACGGTACATAAAAAATATTATAGATACAAACACATAAAACTATGTTCCGCGATAATACAGCATTTAATTTATTGGTAGCCTTGTTCTAGTATAGCATTTTATATTAAAGATATTTAATAATATGCAAGGATGTCTAGTATACAGTGTCTACCTGTAATAATAAGGTTTGTTTTCTGGTAATCTGTTTTTCTATTCGATTAAAGTATTGGAGTCATTCCATTCCAAGTCCAATCGGTGTGCTGCATGATTTTAGATTATGATAAAAAAATTGAGAAGGATCTTTTAGGTACCATAGACGAAAAACTACCCCCATTGACATTCTTTGGATTTTTTACTTTCGAGATATACCAATCTTAAATCTGAAATTGTGTCATTTTCATACCTCTTTTTGTTGGGCTACAACTTTTTTCTAGTATAAAAATTTAGATGTTTTTATTTTAATTTTACTGAATAGTAAGTGTGTTTTCATTATTTATTTTACATTTCAAAAATGAACGATGGACTAATGATTTTTTTATAACCTACCTAGGTGGAGCCTTCACCGAGGATGAAATAATTCAAATTAATTTTTTTAGTCCCTACCTTTATCTCTTTTAGCCACTTCATCTTGTTCTGTTATTTTTACCCCTCTAAAAGATATTTTTTGAATGCTTGGCTTGAGAGAAAAAAATGGTAATCAGTGTCAATAATTTCTATTCATAGGCTTTCATTAATGTATTTTTGGGGGTCATAGACAAGGGATAGGTTGGGTGGGGGGCAACTTAGTATTAAAGTTTGTTCTGTGATTACTGCGCCCTCCAGCGGGTGTAGTCAAAAATAGATATTCAAATTATTGTTTAAATTTTTTTAATGGATAGTACTGATCCTTTTTTTACTTCCATTAGATAAATAATTCTAATATTTTTTTAGTGAAAGTAAAAAGAGGAATAATAAAACATAATAAAACATAATAAAACTACATTTTTGTAATTATTATTTTATTTGTCAAAGTTAAAAAATATATAAACGCAAATATTCAAAACACAACTTAAAATCAATGAACTTAGGTATCTAACTATTCTATTCCTAATTTTATAATAATTATTCTATAAAGTAAAATAAATTTATAAATATATATATAATATATATATAAAAATTTCAAAACTTGGTGCTTAGAGAATTAACATATTTTTTGTTATTTGGGTAACAAGCTGGACATACATTAGCGCATCTGGCAAGCGTAGTCTAAACTTCTCAGCGGACAAGTTTTTGTACAGTAAAGATGCACAACCATGTTTTTGGGTTATAATGGAGTTTAAGGTTTACTTACCTAAAGTAATAAAAAATGCACTTTATTAGGTACTATGCTTTACACCCAAAAGTTTCACCGGTCCCCCGGTGGGTCAGCACGCGCCTGCAAACATCTGCTTTCCTCATGTTTTACCTGCAAACATCTTTTTTTATCTGCGACAAACATCTGCTTTTATCCGCAAACACCTGCTTTTATCCGCAAACATCTGCTTTCGTCCGGTTTTACCTGCAAACATCTGCTTTCATCCGCGAACGTCTGCATTCATCCGTAAACATCTAATTTAATCTGCAAAAGTCTGCTTCATCCGATTTCACCTTCAAAAATCTGCTCTTATCCGCGAAGATGATCTGTTTTTATTTGTAAACGTCTGCTTTTATCAGCGAACATCTGTTTTAATCAGCAAACATCTGCTTTTATCCGCAAACATCTGCATTTATCCGCAAACATATGATTTTATCTGCAAACATCTGCTTTCCCCCAGTTTCACCTGCATACGTCTGCATTCATCCGCCAACATCTACTTTATCCGCACAGATCTGACAAGATGTTTCCCTGTTAAAAATCACCCATAAAGACCAATAGAAAAGCTATTGGGATTTTCCAGCGGCAGCTCTATTGGTTTGAATTGGTCTCAATAGTGGTATCTGTACCATGAATTACCAATTCAAACCAATAGCGACACCGCTGGAAAATCCCAATACAGACCGATAGAGACTAATCGTATTTTATTGGTAATTCCCAATAGATATATTATAGATATATTTTATTGGTAATTCCCAATAGAGCTATTTGGATTTTCCAGAGGTACCGCTATTGGTTTGAATTGGTCCCCACTATCCATTTTAGACGTCTTTAAGGTAAAAAATTACGTGTTTTGATGGTTAAATAATTTCTCAAAAATAGTGCTGTTTAACATTTAATTTAAATTTTATAAATAGCTTCTGCTAAAACTAAGTAGTGGGGCCCACTGCTTACTTTTCGCAGAGTGGGCCACAGGACGACCTGTGTCCCTTTAAAAATTCCAAAACGCCAGGCGTTTCCATGGCCAGTAATTTTGCCTTAGTAAGGAACCCTTACTTAGTAGCTCAAGGCTTTCCACCTTTATAGGCCTATGTATCGTGCTACAGAGGCGAGAGGTATGCATGGGTTGCCTACCTATTGGCGAATTTTGAAAATAAATATTAAAGTGGTATATACCAATAGGGTTCCTTGTACCTACACACCGATAAAATACCAATTCAGACCATTAGTTTATCTATTGGTATTTTCCAGTAAGAAAATTGCCAATAGAAACAAGTGGTCATTTGTATTAAATTGCGCAGGCGCTGAACATTTAAGTGGTATTTACCAATTGAATTTCAATTGGGAATTTCCTGTACTTGTAACTTCTTATAAAAACCAATTCAGACCATTAGGTAATCTATTGGCATTTTCCAGTACGGAAATTACCAATAGAAACCAATGCTCATTCTGTTGAGAAACCAATAGGCCCAATAAAGACCAATTCATTCCATTCTGATTTTTTATTGGTTTCTATTGGTCTCTATGGGTGATTTTTAACAGGGTTACGAGTGAAATAGAACAGCGTTCGTTGATGAAAGCAGACGTTCACGGATAAAAGCAGATGTTGGGGGGTGAAACCGGATGAAAGAAGACGTTCGCGGATGTAAGTAGACGTTTGCGGATGAAACCAGACGAAAAAATGCAGGTGGATAAAACCAGATGAACCCGGACAAATGCAGTAGAGCCGGTCAAAAACAGATGATTGTGAGGTAATCAGACGTTTGCAGATGATCCCAGTGGAGACGGTTAAAAGCAGATCATTACAGATGATTTCATAACCAACCGGGTTTCGCGGATATAGCGATGCGGACAAAAGCAGATGTTATCAGATGATATTTTTACTCGCTTTTATCGGCTTTTATCCGGCTTCGACGAAGAATTTATATCCGCAATCATCTGAAGAATTTATATCCGAAATTATTCGTCATTTTCAGCAGGGCTATAATGCATTTTTTTAATATATTTTAACTATACCAAAAAGATAAAGGTTACATTTCCCAAAAAAAATCAAATTTAATTTTTTTCCTCTACCTACCTAAGGTTATCTAAATTTCTAAAGGTCTCTAAGAATTTAAAAATTCAAGAAATTAAAACAAGTTTACATATTCTATTATATTATTACTTATAAGAAATTATAATTCCAAAAAAAATATCTAAATCTAAAATCTAAAAATCGCCAAATTAGCAAAATTATAACGAATTTATATTGGTCCATCAAATGTACAAAATATGTTTTAACAATAAATAATAAAAACACACTTGGTCAGTAAATCAAATTACAATCCTAGTTTTATAATAACAAAGTTGTAGCTTAACAAAAAGGTGTATGAAAATTTGATTTAATATTTTATACCTAAAACATCCTTAATTTTATCAAAATCTAAAACTATGCAGAACACCGATTGGACGTTTTCATGTGGACTGATTCATTAACATTAAATTAGCCTCTAAATTAGAGGCTAATTTAATGTAACTGTAAATTTAACGTTTTTATATTTTTAGTGAAGCCCTAAATACTGCTAATCATGAGCTAAAAAATAAGTTATCAGAACTTGAAAGATCAACTATACCTTTGGATTTTGACATTGGCTCGCCATTAATCCATGGTACAGCAATTCAACCATCGTTATCACGTGTGCTAAAAAATGGATTACAATTTTGGACTTTTTTCTCGAATGCAGTTAAGAAAATAAATGAAAGCTTTAAATCCTTTGATGTTAGGAACGAAACATCGGTTCAAGAGTTGGAAAATTCCTTTAAAATTAATATAAGGGATGAACGACTTACGTATTTGCTTGCTTTAACTCAGTATGTAGATAATGAAAGAGCTATAACATAATAAAATAATGTTTTATTTAAATACCTACTTGTTAATAGCTTTACAACAGTATTTTAAATGTAAAACTACTCAATAGCCTAAATCTGATTTTTTTGTTTTTTACACCTAAAGCTAATGTTGTCAATCTTAAGGCACTCTGAAATGCTTGGCCTTTTAATATATACTAAAATATTTTATTATAATGTAGAAACTCTACATCTAGCCCTTAACTGATGAGGTGGCTAATTTGTGACATAGTGGAAGAGGTCTTGGCATACCCCATTTATAAAATAATAATTCTTTAATAAGAGTTTGTACATCTCTATTTTGAGTTGTTAGGAACGAAACATCGGTTCAAGAGTTGGAAAATTCCTTTAAAATTAATATAAGGGATGAACGACTTACGTATTTGCTTGCTTTAACTCAGTATGTAGATAATGAAAGAGCTATAACATAATAAAATAATGTTTTATTTAAATACCTACTTGTTAATAGCTTTACAACAGTATTTTAAATGTAAAACTACTCAATAGCCTAAATCTGATTTTTTTGTTTCTTACACCTAAAGCTAATGTTGTCAATCTTAAGGCACTCTGAAATGCTTGGCCTTTTAATATATACTAAAATATTTTATTATAATGTAGAAACTCTACATCTAGCCCTTAACTGATGAGGTGGCTAATTTGTGACATAGTGGAAGAGGTCTTGGCATACCCCATTTATATAATAATAATTCTTTAATAAGAGTTTGTACATCTCTATTTTGAGTTAAAAATAAAAAAAACAAACTTTTTTACGTGTTAATATTGATATTTTATACGTACTAACTAAAATAACTTATTTTTTCAAACATAAACTGTATTATCATTAAAATATAATAAATAAAAAATAAAAGCGGTTTATTAGAAAAAAACACAAAAGAAAGTATCTGACGTGGAAGGCGAAGAGAGTACGGACACAGAAAAACAGAAAGCAGTACCTTCACTACAAATAAACGTTAGGCCCCAACAGAGAAATAACAACACCCAGCCGCAAGTATGGCCCCCAAAGGCTTTTGGTATTACTGGGGTCTAGGGGGATTCCGCGTCGTGTCTACCAAACTGTGGTAACACAAAAATAACATACACACAATTAAATAACACAATTCTGAAATCATCAAATTATAAAGAAATTGGTTACAATATCAGTACTACTACAACACTTACTGATGTATTTCGTAACCCACTTCACTGTATCGCATAGAAATGTTGATTTATTAATCAATTTTCCAAACAAAAAATTAACATATACCTTCATAAATGAACACAAAAATAACACACAATTAAATTACACACCATTCTGAAATCATCAATTTGTAAAGAAATTTGGCACAATATAATTATCAGTACCCACTTCAATGCATCGCCTAATTTCAGTTTTGAAAACCAGTAATGGCATCTTTTTTCGGATACTTCGCACACTCGTTAAATAGGTATAAGGAATCCGAATAACAATATGTATATTACAAACACTCTAGACAGTTGTTACGAACACGTTACGAATTAGAATAAAGTAAGCCGAATCATAAGTACCTACGCTGTAGTGAGTTTAACTTGTTGATGCGTATTGTCAGTGGTAAATGTTTTTATTGACTGCCTGAAATCACGTGTACTTTTTCAACGAAATAATTTGTTAAACATTAACCAATCTGTAACCTTTGAAATTAACAAAATGCTTACCTTATATTACCTTTGCAAAACATTTGGAAATATTTTCCTTTGTTAAAATAATTACAAACTCTGTTCTCTACAAAAAATTATTTTAAAATTTTACAAAATAAAATTAACAAACTACAAACCCATGTTAACAAATCTAATTTTTATAACAGTTCATACAAAAAAGTGGACCTACAATTGTTACTTGAAGAACTTCCCGATCTAAGGCCAACCTATTGAACAGAGACAAATTGAGTCCGATAATATAAAGTTTTGATAAAAGCAGACCGTGGTCGATGTAGTCGAATGCCCAGCTCAAATTGCAAAAGATTTCACTCGGGTATTAGCCCTTATCCAAATACTTAACAACTTCATTATAAAATACATTGATTGCTGTAGATGTAGAGTAATTACACCAAAAACCATGTTGGTTTTGTTTAAAATATTATTTTCATTTAAAATACTTAAAAGACTATAAAGGCATATTAAAATATTTTAGAAAAAACAGATGTTAATGTAATGGGTCTATGGTTTACTTTATTAACATTGTTTTTGTTATAGGTAGATATGTATAACTTTTGCAGTTTTTAAGATGTCGGCAAATTGCTTAGATTCGAAAGATAAATTGAGTAAATATGTGAGTGGTTTAATTATAAAGTTAATAATATTTTTGACCAGGACCATTAGAATATTGTCTGGACCGCTAAATCGTTTATTTTTTATTTACATTATCCACAACAGAACACATTCCTTGGTTGAACAAGTTTATAAAAATTTGATCAATTAAAGTACAAGTATTATTGGTGACCCCGACGTGATTCGAACATGCAAGTATTTGTGGAAGAATAAATCAGTGCTACCAACATGACGAAGACCAAAGCTCTCGGCCTACGGCAATCATTCGCAAACGTAGCGAGCTTCATAGCACTCCCCTACGCTGCGGTGCACAACACGGTCCACACTGATGTCCAGCACTAAGATCTGCCACAATATGACAGTACTGGAAGCCAATATCCACAGCCTCGGTCCACACTGGTTCCAGCACTAAGGTCAACGACAGTTGACAATGTTGGATACCACCAACCATCCATCCAAACGCTGGATGACGGTCACAGCTCAATAATCCAAACACTGGATGACGGCCACAACCACAGCTCTAACGTTCAACAGCTATATCGTTCAATAGCTCTATCGTTCAACAGCTCTAACGTTCAAACGCTCTAACGTTCAACAGCTCTAACGTACAACTGCTTTAACGATCAACAGCTCCAACGTTCAACGGCTTCAATCCTCCTCAACGCGAGATGCCTCAACCCGAGATGCCTCAACACGAGATGCCTCAACCCGAGATGCCCAGGCAGCATCCAATTCATAAAGATTTCTGTACGTCTGTTGAAAAACATCTTACCGGGGCTTCAATATGATATCTTAGAGAAATAATTTTTAGGAGCTCAAGATTAAAAGATCTTGATGAATTCATAAATAAGAAGTCAATTTTTTAACATCTTAAAGTATATTTTTTTCTGACCTCTTATTGGAATTAAAATAAGAAGCTACTAAGGGTATCATAAATAAGACCTCAGTTATATGAAATCTTACAGTATTCTCTTTTCTTACTTCTTACTGAAATCATATTATTAACTCTTTAAGACGTCAACATGGAGACGCCACATTTATGACATTTTAATGCGATTACTTTCTTCTCACCGCTGTAACTGCCTGTGATTGATTTAAGAAGCGGCGAAGTAGAATTTATAGGGTGCTCCATACCAAACGGTCTTAGACCTAGGTAAACGTCTACCCGATACTGAAGAGCTCCATAAAAACGAAACAGGCCGTCTATCGGTGCCTGTAAAGAGCACGGTTGAATTTAAAAAAAAGTGAAACGAAATAATCGCAATTCCAAAAATAAACGAATACAAACAAATTATTAAAATGATTTTAATAAAATCAATTTAACAAATTCGTTTGTTCTATGGTAATTAAACTATAGATATAAGAAAATAAGCAACGATCCAGTATGTAACTTTTTCATTAGTACCATATTATATAAAGTAGTATTTCTATATCCAAAACAGGAAATTCTAAAGAAGTCTTTTTATAAGTTTATACAGTAGGACTCTTTAAAATGCTTAATTGCGAAGTCAAAGAAAGGGTTCCTCAAGAGATATTTTTTTAGAAGTCCTGATTAGTTCGATAGGTGGCGCATTCAAGTCTTAAGAACTTCTTAAAAACTTCTTTCTGATGTTGTATCTAACGTCCAAATCATAAAATAGAACTTATGCAGACTTAATTAAGACGTCATACTGCTGTCTGGGCAGGTTGGCCACTTTACCAAAGGACTTAAAAAATACAGCAAAATGGTACATAAAGAATTAAAGTCTAGGTTAAAGTCACCACACAAAACAAAATCAATATTTGGGTTAAATGAAGAATTTATAACCGCATCCAATTTTTCGAAAACCACCTATAAATTTCCACTTGTAGATCTGTAGCAGTTTAAAATTATTATACACCCATTTCTTCTATATAATAAATAGAACATATTTAAAAAAAAATTCTACCATGCACAACAAAATTTAAATGGTTTTAGTATATTATATCACTTAAAAGATTAAACTTGTTTTCCATCGCTTCTTTCTTGCGCATCTGTAAAAAGGTTCACACATGTTACGAATGGCCATAGCTTTCTTGAAACTACTTTCATATAATGTAATTTTAAAAGAAAAGTACATCTCTGGGTGCTTGGAGATTATAAATTTAAATTTTATTTCATGAATGTGGGGCTTTAACACCTTTTAAAAGTCAAATACGAATGTATTAGAATCAATTCTGAATACATATATAAGCAAGTTTTGGAACACCCCTTCGTTATTTTAAAAGATATAAAAGAGTCAACATTAAGTATTTAAAATTAAAATAGTTTAAACAATGGTGTTCTTAGGAATTACTATTTTATCTTATGAAAAATGCATTTTAGGATTTTTACTTTAACAATAGGCATGCGTTTGGCAACATAATGTGCTAAAAATTAATTATCACAACAATTAATTGATTAATATAGGTTGAAATCACACCATGGACAATAATTTAAAAAAAGATTCTGTCATTGCATTTCTTTTAGATATTGACATGTTTTCCTTTAACGTTAAATAAATAACCTTTAACTTAAAGTAATAAGAATTTGTTCAATTATTTTTGACACTTTCTAATATTGTTGTAATAAAAATTTAAATTTTCTTTGCATTTTTAACACCCTGTATCTTAAAAACTAAGATACTTTGCAATAACTTTTATATCAACTTTTTAACACTGGCTCAAGAACACGTTTTTCATATACAACCAGAGATACAAACAAATCGAGGGTGCTTCAATCGGCTATCCAATATCGCCAGTAATATCTAACTTATTCATGGAAGACATAGTAGTACGAGTAATCGAAACGGCAACACTAAAAGTTATGGCTACGGTACGTAGAAGCGAAACTGAAGAAATTCCTGGACCATCTCAGCGGAATTCACAAAAAGATCAAGTTCACAATGTAAACCGAAAAAGAACACCAAGTACCTTTTCTGGATGTCCTCATAATCAAGAAAAATAATTGCAAACTAGGGCACACGGTCTACAGAAAACCAACACACACGGACCGCTACCTCAAAGCTCAGTCTCACCACCACCTGTCACAACTGCAGTCAGTCATTAAGACACTTGTCACGCGATCCGAAAGACTGGCGGATGGTGACCACAAGAAACAAGAAGACCTGAAAATCCAAACGATGCTACAGCAAAACGAATTTTCAAAACCATCATCAAAAAGCCTCTTAGACCACGACGCCGGTTAAATACCACAGAGGACGAAAACAACAAACCAACTTCGAAGGCCTACGTCAAAGGGACAACCAAGAGAATAGGACAAGTTCTCAAAAAAGCATAACATTGAAACCACATTTACCGCCCCAAGAAAGATCGGTCAAATACTTCCAAACGCCAAACCAAAAATAGAGTTGGAGGCACAAGGGGTGTACGAAATTCCTTGTAAGAATTGTGACAGAAGCTACGTGGGACAGACCAATGGACGTATTAACGTTCTACGCGAAGAACATCGTAACGCAGTCTTGAAACAAGTAAAAACATCTTCCTTAACACATCCAAAAAGCTTCCCATAAAATTGATTGTGAAAAAACAAGGGTCTTGGCTAGCATCGAACACAGGACCAAACGTACCATATGTGAAGCCATCGAAATAGAAAAACGTCCAAGAAACCTCAACACAAGAGACGATACACAAAGACTACCAACCAGCTTTTACAACCACCAAAACAAACGCTAAAGATTGTACACACAAAGTAAATTAAAGTCGAAAGCAAACGATTATAACGAATCTACGGTCTCTGGGTTGACACGCCCGTTTAAGAATGACCATCACACCCCCTTGAGGGTTAGCACATTTCCACCTTTTTAGATCATTATCTCTACTTTCCCATGAGACCGTGCCGTAATCGTTAGTCATCACCTTCACTAATGCATCTTTATTGGACTGTAGACATAATAACTGTTCCTCTAAAATCTACACCACGTTTTACAATTTACACAACTAACAATGCTCTTAGAAGTCCATTTCAATAACAAAAAAATTTACTTTTATTCAAAAACATTCTAGGCCCCCGCTACATCACCAGCTGCTGATCACGCCTTGATCAAACCACTATAGGCTTGCAGTTTCGACTACAGCCTGGCGCATATGTGTTGCGACCTTCATCACTAGTGCCTCTTTTAGAACTTTTAGCACTATTATCTTGCAACAGATTCAGCTACGATGTCTCTTTCAACACCTTGAGGTTCGTTTTCTCTTGCAATACCTTCAGCTACGATGTCTCCTTCAAGACCTTGAACTCTTGACTCTTTCAACACCTTCAGCTACGATGTCTCTTTTAACTACGGTGTCTCTAGAATTATTATCAAATCTTGACTCATCATACAATGTACCACTTTTATATTTTGACTTGCGCAATTTCTTACGTCAGAAATATTAACTTTGGGTTATTCATCACCAACAGACAACAGACAATTGGCAGTTAAAAGTTCGGAGTTCGCTTGCTTTAATTTCATAACCAAGATATTTTGTACTTTTTTGTAAGAACTTCGAGGTCTAATTGAATTATTTTTAATTCCTGCTGTATTGTATGAGAAATTATTATAATATCGTCCATATATAGACAATAACAAGAGAATACGCAAAATTATTTCATAACAGCTAGTTGGCAAACAGATGGTGAATACCTTAAACCATATTGCCCATCTGGGGTAACGAAAGCGGTACTTTTAATAAAGTCTGGGTGAACAAGGATCTAAAAGAAACCACTTGCCATATTTAATCTAAAAAAATATTGGGGCCAACAAGTCTATCAGATTGATTGGCAAGAAAAGGCAGTGGCAGATGCTGTAATATTGTTTAATTCGCGATAATCTACGCAAAAACGATCAGATCTATCTTTCTTTTTAACTAAAAAGAATTGGCCATCAAAGGAACTACTGGCCAGGTAATAAATTCTGAAGAAGTCACTGTGTCACGAAACAATTGTCAAACATTAAATAAATCACGTGAAACTTTCAAAGTTGTTTTTATATCTACATAATAATAACCAGGAAATATACCTGTGACAGCCATTGTGAAGCACCCCCTCACAGTGCTTTACTAAGTGCGATTATAACCTTTCAATGGATTTTGCGTACAGTGCTCATAAAACATTCTATTCCCTTTTACTATGAAAAACTGCTTCTATATCGATTGTTAGTCTATTTTTAAGAGGTAAAATTTGATTTACATAGAAAAATTTGAGATTTTAACGCCGGTATATTCAAACATTCAACTTGGGAAATGTTAAAGCGACAGTTTTATTTATTGGAATTCCTGTTAGAATTTCTAACTTGGGCACTTTTTGTACCTTTAACATTTCCCATGTAAAAAATTTAATACTATGTGATAATATTTTGCAATTAGAGTACCTAATAAAAGAAATCGAAGGATTCAAAAAATATTTTCTTAAGAGGAAGGTCACGTCAAGTGGACCCCCATTTCCCACTTGATCGTGGAATTTAAATTAATATATTTTAATATAAAGCAGTCGCCCTCACTAGTGAAACCCAAAATTTTCATTTTAAGAACAATTTTTTTTACAATGAAAATTTTAGAGACTTTTAATTAAAAATATATAACAGAAAAACCGTTAGAGATATTTTAATGAAATTTTCAGAATTTATTGTTTAATATTTACAATTGAAAAACAATTCAAAATTTTAAATTATTTATTTATAATCATATTTTTAATTAACTTTTAAATAAACAAATACAAATTTTAATGACTTCTCCCTCAAATTATAAATTTGTTTTATTTCAGTTACATGCATTGTACACTTAAGTTAATTATTCTCAAGAAAATTCCACTGCCCGCTTTTAGTTTAAACAATATGAATTTATTTATCCACGAGCGCTAGCGCTGTCGGTACAGCGCGCTGACGCGGCCACCGCTGCATTTAGTATTTATAGAAAATAAACTGTCTATTATAATAGGAAACAATGTTATTTAAATATAATTTATAACAAATAGACATAATATTTGTTTGTATTTATAAATAAAGACGATAATAATTAACACATAATTAAACGAATAATAAATTTCCCCGCAGCATGTTACTTTTTATTTTTTCTTAAAAATTGTAATAGTTTGTATCTTCCCAAAAAAGCTTACACTGAAGTGATACACCTTCTATATCTTTATAAAGATTATATAAATAGTGAAACTGCCGGGTAATTTTGATAGTAACAGATTGTTGAAAAAGTAGTTTGTATTTTTGTTCATAAGAAGCATGTTCCTCTTAAGAGCAAATTTAAATAATGACTTATGCTTATCATTGTCGGGTTGTAGACTAGCACGATAATCTTGTCTTTTCATGCTTACTCATAAGTCATCACATGCTCATTTACTGTGAGATGTCGCGAAAAAGTTCAGCCATTCAGCTTCAACATTAAAGTTGTTCTTGTGATTAACTAAATTTGCAAAATTATATTTATTTTATACTATGAACCTGCTAAGTCAGAAAAGTTAGAAATTTTTTAATATTATTAGCTCCGAATTTATTTTTCAATTAACTTTAAATTAAACAATGAACTGAGCTTATGTCATAAGTAATTTTTTCTGAATTTATCACGGAATTTTTAAAAGGTTTACAGCATTTATTTACCCGGCCCATAATATAATAAATATTAATAAAAATTATAAAATTAATTAATTAATAAAATAGTTAAAGGCAAATCTACAAAATTAGAATTCTTGTGTTTAGTAAGTAAGTAAGTTTATTCGTGCTAAAGATCACAAAAGAGTATTTACACATCGCCAGCTGAGAATTATAATGTTCTATGTCCATTTTTTAAAACATGTTGAATATCTGTGTATCCAAATCTCAAAAATTAAGCACTTATTTACCTGAATTTAAACGTGTTTTTGAGGTAATGTGTGCACTTAAGCTATACGGAAATGAAACCTTACGGTAAGCAAATTAAAAAAAAAGACGAAAATTACTAACTTTGCAATATTGGAGATGGAACACAAAATTTCTGAAATTTTCCTGTTTTTAAATAGATATGGTTCCATCTCCAATTTTTTAATGCAACTTTCCTTGGAAAAATCGGAATTGGGTGTAAAAGAAATAAATTAAGTAATCTTTAGAAGCTTTATAGATATAAACTACTTCATTTCCTTGAAAATAGTCTCAATATATGCTTTATCTGTGGCAGCCATGAATTTAAACATTTTTTTTCAAATCCTGGACTTTATCTTTAGTTAAGAGACAAAATTTAGGCATGGCTATAGGTTTTAGTGTATTGGTTAATGGTTGAGATATTGAAGAAGAGTTTTTTCTTGTTCGAGGTATTGATAGAATACTTTCACATTTGAAGTTGTCGTCATACTTTTCGTTTGAGTAAATAAACATAGGCTTACTCCTTATGTATTTAATTTGTCGAATTGCTGAGTATCGGATATTTTTAAAGTTTCATTTTTTGAAACAGTTTGGTATTCATAAAAATCACGATGCTGTAAGTGATACACGCTGAATTTTTTATTTCTATATGTGTAAGAAAGTTCTCATCGGTTTCGGTTGGTTTATCTGCGTTGATAGGCGTTCCTGCTTCGGACCTTTTTTGCTTAGTTTTGGTTTTTTCACACAAATCACACCTATCTTTTTTAGGAGATACAAATGATATGTTATATTCATAATTAAAAATGTATCTATAAAAATTTTCTTTAACCGTTTCGATTTTTTTTCCTTGCAGTGCTACAAATATAGCTCATACATTTTCCTCAGATTTAGACTCGCTTCAAAATATTTTTTTTTGTCATTTCTACAATAATGTGACTCTATACGAGGAAAGGAGTCAATGTGCTTTCTAGCGATGTTTTTGGTGTCTTCTCTTATTACTTTTTTAGTATGTTTTCCCTTCTCATAGCTTGTGGGAGTTGAACTTATATTGGATCTTCTTTGGCTTACGTCTAATGTGGATAAAAAATAAGTTTTGCTTACGCGAATTTTATTTTCTTCAACATGAAAATAATAAAAATAAGAGAAGGACTTCAAATCTCTTATCTATTGGGTTCGTTTGAGAGCTTTTGGTAGACGCTGCACATTTTTATTGAAAAAGTGAAGCTTCTGATCATCATTTAGATTCCAAAAATCCTTGTGAATTTCTTTTCTGTTCTCGGGGCTGATTAGCGTGGAGCATTTAAATCGACATTTTGTGCATTCTTTAATACTTATCAGTTCTCTGCCAGGCTTCAAATTTCCTTTCACATCAGTATATGGTTTGCCTGCTTGACAAGCTTTTCTTCAAATATTTTGTTTCCATTCTTCACTGTTCCTCTTTCTTTTTCTAGTCAACTTTTTCCTGTAAAAAAACTTACATAAAATACTAGACTTTTCTACTGGCTCGTCGTCATCATTTTCTTCTTCTCTATAATATTGCAAGCTTCCATCCGAACTTTCACCAGAACCTTCACTTTCATTAGATGAATCAGAATTCAAAGCAGAAACAGGTGGTGCAAAATCAGGATCCACCTCAGGTGCATCATTGTCAGTAAAATGTGCATCCAAAAATTTTTCATTTAAGGAAGGTGAAGTGCAGCTCGTAGTGGGACTATTATTATTAGGAAAAGGTTTAGTTTCTTCTAACTTTAGAGCTAGTGTAGCTAAATGGACTTCCACATCTAAATTTTGAAGGGCTACATTTTCAGAACTTGATGTCATCATTTCCACAGGATCACCATTAAACTTACTATGTGCACTGTAAACGATAACAAGTTAGTATTACAATGTTCTATATCCATTTCAACATTCAAAAGCCATTTACGACTTTAAACCTAAGATGAGATTAATAAATTTGTTATCCAACACTTACCTTAAGTTTGTTTTTAAGAAATTATTCATTTATTAACCATAGATGATAAAGTCTGCATTAGAACTGGCTCAAATTATGGACACTGGTAAATACACAAATCGTGGGTTGAGTATTATAATGTTCTAACAGCACTTTTGGCGCGAAATCGGCTTTTTTGATAGAAAAATAGTACATAAAATTTCGGTTCTATGTATATAAAAATGCCTGTTTAATTTAATACACAAACTAAAAAAAAAGCATTATTAAATTGTTCTATCGCACTTATTTAAAAACGGTTTAAAATTATAATATCCTAACAGACCAACCAATGAGAGAAGAGAATTTTGATCTGTTAGAACAATATAATTTTTGCTGTTTCAGTTTTGTATGCAAGTAATAATCACGTGGTTGTGCGGTGAAATTAAAAAAAAAGAATACGTAGGTATGTTCTTATTTAAGGGATACTTCTTAGAACCCTAAAGTTTTGGAATTCTTTAGAACTAAAAACTTTTAGTTTTAAAGAATTTTGTATGCTGTTAGAACAAAATCTGATGTTTTGTGTAAAATTTTCGTTTTCAATAAAAAAAAAAGTTCTATCAAAAATTGTTTATTTTGTAAAACCCAGTATTGGAAGAAATAAGTTCAAATAGGGACAATACATTTTTTAATTCTTAAGGATATGAGTCCAAAACCAGTAATTAAAATTATAAAAATCTTTACAAACGGTATTAGAATAAGCCTGAAATATTTAAACGCCATTCCCCAACAATTTCATTTTGGATTTATAGAACAATATAATACTCAACCCACGAAATAGCAACAAGTAGCCATTCTTAGTTATTTAAGATAGTACAGTATAATTTTACATATTTTAATGCCAAACGATTAAGAATTTAATGTTTTTTTTAATGCACATAAAACAATATGAGTTTAAGAAGTGATATGGTCAGCATAAATTGTTAAAAAAAAATGGAGATAGAACAAACAATATATAATGTTTAAAAATTTAAAATAAAGTTAAAATGAAAAATGTTCAAGAAAATCCAAGAACACCAAACATACAACACCCAAATTTATAATACAACTATTTAGCAAAAAAGAATAAAGAAATAAAAAATTATAAGTCATGAAAGTCATTTAAAAGGTACTGGTCAAAGCTCCAAAAAGCTTTCAAGAGAAGGTAATTTTTTATTTTAGATTTAAAAATCAAAAATGGTAAGGCGCGGACGTGTTACTTTCAGTCTCAGGATAGTTTGATAAATATTGCTCGCATTACTGGTGCTATAGGAGTGAAAGTTCTGGTGGGTTCTAAAGTTACCTAGGTTTCTTTTTATGTGAAGCAGACATTCCAGTATGAAAAGACAAGTAAACGTCAGAATGCGAAGCCAGACAAAACTCCCTCTGCAGTCGTCCCTGCACCCCAGCCCGCCAACAATTGTGGCCCCAAGCCAAAATACCATAAGATAAGGAAGATTGGATTACAGAAAAGTAAACCATACGAAGAACAGCCCCGGACAGGGACCCATAGACCGCGTAGAAGATAGCAACCCTTGTCAATCACGCCAGCAACCCGCTCTCCCTGTTCCTTCCCAAGTAGTTTGTGGTCAATATACAAGCCCAAGAATCTGGCACTCACGAGTAGTTGTTATTATCAAGGGAGGTCATTTATAAATATAAGAAAGAGAACGGGGCCAAAATGAGAGCCTTGGGGCACCCCAATATCTACAAAAACCTTCTCTGACACAGCACCATCAACAGTCACACACTGCGTTCTACCAGTCAGATAAGACATAATCAAGCGGCAAGTGCTCGGGGAGAATCCGTAAAAGTAAAGCTTTCCCAGCAGTATAAGGGGTGGGACACAATCGAAGGCCTTACTGAGGTAAAACAAACTGGCTGCAGAAAATTCACGCTGTTCTTAGCATTCGATTATGGTATCTACAAAAGACATAATAGCGCTTGTTGAAGACGAGCTTCGACGAAATCCGAATTGATGCTTTGAGAACAAGTTATTATTTTCAAAGTGTTCGACAACCTGAGCTACCAGAAGCTTTTAAAAGATTTTTGAAAACACTGGCAAGAATGCTATTGGTATATAGTTATTAGGTTCATTTATGTTGCCCTTTTTATGAATAGGTATGATAACCGCTTTTTTGAGCACTCTTGGAAAAATGCTCGAAGTAATGCCTTGATTTATCCATTTTGTAAGTGGAGTAAAAATCTGATTTTTAGTACACTTTATTATGTCAGTGGTTAGGCCATAAAGATCCTTGCTCCTGCTGTTTTTAAGACTTACTATGGTTTCGCGCACTTCAATGAGTGATACCTCCCTGAAACTAAAAGCAAGACCATCCGGAAAAGAAACATTCAACATTAAACCAATTGGATCAGCATTTGTGGGGGGAATCGTGTTAACAATGTTATTAGCAATATTACTAAAAAAATCATTGAATGTGTTAGGTGAAACTGAGCGGATATTTTCTGTCCTATCTGGCTTTCGAATAGAATTTACTAGTTTCCAACTAGATTTTGAGCTGTTACGAAATTTTCTTATGTACATATCATTGGAGACCAGTCGTATGTTGAGAGATTATCAATAAGTATACTTCTGCTCCTATTTGTAATAGGTCTAGTAAGTATGGGAACTTTTGTATGTTTAGATTTTAAGTCGAATTTTAGTTCAATTGCTAACCCCCTATGATCAGAAATATGTGTTTCGATAACATCAACATGAGTATTTATTATGTTTGTGAAAGCATTATCAATTGTGTTGGCATTTCTGGTAGGCAAGTCAACAAGTTTTTATAGACTAAAACCATTCAGCAGGTCAATTAATCTTGATGCATCAATGTCATCATCCTGCCTATTTACATTTTTGAAGCATACATTAAAATCGCCCACGATCAAAATATTACCCCTCTTAAAGTTGACCTTGTTACATACCTTTTCCATGAAAATCCCAAAACTTCCTATCGGGTTTGGTGACCTGTAGACAGTTCTTCTTCTATACTTTTTATTCTCTCTTTCGAGAGAATTGGACTTGAGCCAATTAGGCTCTTACTGCCCAGTTACTAGTTTTTACGTCCTTGAGCTTCTCGAAGCCGTCCACTCACGGACATGTGGAATTTCAAATCTTGAAACATCCACTAAATAGATTGCACAAATCACCAAATACCTCGCTGAAAGATCAAAGCTTGCGATATTGTCGAGAAATACCGGTATATTTCTATACCGGGAACCCCATTTTATCCTTCCTGGGTCAAAGTAAACTATTTTCAGACTTTTTCATGGAGCGATGTACAGCCGTTGAAGGATAAAATCGAACTCCTGTAGACAGTCATGACAGTTAAAGTTAAAAACTGGGATTAAAACAGCAGAGATTTCACAATGCTGTTCAATTGATAGTGAATTCAAGTCTTCAAGTTTCTCGTAGGTCATTATGTTATCCAGCATTTCAACAACTTCATCATGCCAATCTTTAAATATTCCGTTTCAGTTTCCGTTAACCAAGTTTCATTCTACCTTATTAACTTTTGTTCGCAGGCATTGCATATTGTGGTAAAATAAATTAAAAGATAAGTGAGGAGTGACAAATGGTTTTCCTGATTTTGGACTGTCTTTGTCTGTTATCAGTTTGAAGAAAAAAATATCAATTCTAGCACCTGGCCAAATTTTAGGATTTTTTAGATTTTCCAAGTCTTGTAGGCAGTGACAATAAAGGACTTGTACAAATTTGGATGCTTAGAAAACCCAGGTTTTACACTTATGTTTTTGAATTCCAACGTTTCTATGTATTCACCCAGAAATTTCTGGGTTACATTGGTATCTAATTTCGTTACATAAATAGAAGCTGTCTTTGCAACCCCTTTTATTGTGGATATAGTACTTTTCCCGATTATTCCGGTATTTTTTCTTGGCTTTTTGTAAGTTTTTGTAGTAAAATCATCATTGTTGACATTTTTGGTTATGTTTTTATCAGCTGGTACCGGCATTACAGTTTCAGGAGTTTGTTTTGCTACAGGTGTGTGTATGGTAGGTAACTGTTCTGTTAGCGGTGTAGCTTTCTTCAGTGTTTTCTTTACATTTTCAGCATAGTTGAGAGGTGATGCCATCTTTGTGTTAGTAGTGTTATTCGAGGATGCCGGTATATTGGTTATGTTATTTGAAATTTTTGGTGTGTTTACCTCAGTTTTTTTGGCGGTTTTTACCTGGTTTTCTAGACTGGCTACTTTTTCATTAAGAAATTCAATTTTCTTAATTAATGTACCATTGTAGTTCATCAGGTTCTTATTCTTGCTCATGAGCTCTTGAAAAAGTAGGTTTTCAATGGTATTCCCAGTTCCTATAACGGAGATTAAATCCATAACCTCCTCGTATTAATTAACTTTTTTAACAAATGGCTTGTAAAATTCATGTTTTATTTACGTTTATATATAAAAAAAGAGATAATTAAAAAAAAAACAATAAAATAAGTATCTCGCTAGGGGACATTTATGTTTGATTTAATTATTTGATCATTTTTACAGTATTTATTTATATTGAAATCAAATATAATATCCATTTTTTATAGTTATTGAATTAGAAAAATTAAATAATATTGTTTTTTATTGTAAACGAGAGTTTATTATTTATTAATACTGATGCCGAACTTCACTGAAAGGGCTCGCGCTCGGGGATAAATAAATTCATATTGTTTAAACTAATAGCGGGCAGTGGAATTTTCTTGCAGAATATTTAACTTAAGTGCATGTATGTAACTGAAATAAAACAAAATTTATAATTTGAGGCAGAAGTCATTAAAATTTTCATTTGTCTATTTAAAAGTTAATTAAAAATATGATAATAAATAAATAATTTAAAATTTTGAATTATTTTTTAAAATATGAATATTAAACAATAAATCCTGAAAATTTCATCAAAATATCTCTAA
Organism: Brassicogethes aeneus; assembly: GCA_921294245.1. Taxonomy (NCBI): domain Eukaryota; kingdom Metazoa; phylum Arthropoda; class Insecta; order Coleoptera; family Nitidulidae; genus Brassicogethes; species Brassicogethes aeneus. The sequence goes on along the minus strand of OV121132.1, from coordinate 49,175,731 downwards.
CGATTTTACTGTTATCTATTTTTTAATTAAAAGTCTCAAAAATTTTCATTGTAAAAAAATGTTGTTAAAATCATAATTTCAAAAAACTGTTTTAGGGTTTCAGTATTGATGGTAACTGCTTAATATTAAAATATATTTATTTGAATTCCACGACAAGTGGTAAATGGGGGGTCCACTCATAATTATATTTTGAAGTTATTTTTATACTTAAGTTAAGTTTAATTAAAATAATAACGGGTAATGATAATGGTGAAAATAACTTTAAAAATATTTATTGGGATGATTACTTTATTTTCGTATAGCTGTCGCTTTTTTTCAAATATTTAATTTAAATAGTTTTTTAGATAATATTAAATATTTTGTCGTAGAAAAAGTATATTAAGCAACTCGTTTATAAACTTTTCTAGGCACTTATTTAATTAAGCACTCGCTCGCAAGCTTGCTCGTGCGTAAATTAAATTCGTGAATAAAATGGCGTTTATCAAACTTGATATATAAAAGTATTTATAAAACGAGTTGGATACTTTATCTACGACGACCACAAAGAAGAATTTAAATCTAATTTTATTTGTTATACATTTGACATCTGTGAAATGTCAACGGAATTAACCTCACTTTTCTCTAATTTATAATAAAGCTAACTTCAGCCCGTGACTAAAATGCCCGAAAGCCACTATTGCTAACTTCAGCCCGTGACTAAACCGTCATAAAGTCACAGCTAGTCAATGTAGGAGCAGATAAAATACTATGTATAATAATTAAGAATTATTACCGGCGCATTCGCCATTTTTGCAACAATAGTAAATCGTTAAACGATTGAAAAAGTTGGCCATTTTCATGAGGATGAAATATTGCGACACGAGCCGAAAGCAAGTGGACGAATTCATTCGAATGGAAATGGACATTTTTCACAATTTAAAAATTATACTTTTACTAATTTTATTAAAGAATTTAATACAATTTTGTGTAATTACTATAACAAAATTATTTTTCTACGACCACTTTTTAAAAGTCACATTTTGTAATGGCATCGTTGCTTAGAAAATGAATATTTTCATTAGAAAGGCAAACCACGAATGTAAAGTGACAGGTCTGTGTGAAAAGAAATTGACAGCATCGTTTGACATTCGTTTCAAAATTTGTATTGTATTTCTATATAGTATATGTATGTATATGTATAATAGTATATTATTATACGACAGATAATGCAGGCTAATATTCACGAGGATGAGGTTTAATTTTTTCAAAAAATTTTTGCAATGTAGATAAAATAGCATAAAGAACTCATGTCATAACACCTTTTGTCGCACTCGTCCATTACAAAACTCGCTCGTTTTATAAATTGTCCTCGTGCGACAAAATCACGTCTTATGACATTAGTTATTTAATATACTATTACAACACGTTTAAAAAACAATAAAATAAATTTAATAAAGAGTAGCATACATTCGCGCAATTGTCAAAATTAAAAAATAAAAGAAAAAATTCGCACACTACCATAAATAAAAAAAAATATGGTGGGACAAATTTACACAGTGGTTAAAAAAATAGTAAGAAAACGTCGCACACTGGTCAATCGGTGTTAAAAATATATTTTTATTTTTGGTAATTTTATGACGTGAATTTGTTAAAAACAACTAAAAATTAGATTATTTCTGTTTTAATTTTATGAAAACTTAAAGTAGAATGCTTTTAAAACCGTAAATTTGGCTTAAAATTGTTGTCATAAAATATGGCTCCAACGGCAGATGAAATAAATCAAGTGACATAATTAACTGGAAAAGAGAATTATCAAGTATGGAAATTCCAGGTTGATATATTATTAAAAGCAAATGCATTTTATGAAATAGTAAATGGAAATGTAGTCACAGCAATAGCAAGTGCTGAACAGAAATTGGAATGGGATAGAAAAGATGCCACAGAGAGTAATTTATGGAACGATAAGTCAACAAACCTTAACATATATTATGAACTGTAAGACGTCTTGAGAAATGTACAAAAAAATAATCAAAGTCTAAAAAGGGGACGCTGAGCAACGAAAATGTAACCTACTTCAGGAATTTTTCAGTTATTTCTTAAAAAATGAAACATCAGTAGCTACATACACCACAGATCTCCAAAACTTGGTTTGTAAATTAAGAAGTTTGAGTTATGAAGTGGATGATGCAATGCTGATATCAAAAATATACTCGTCACTGATAAGTTCAAACATTTTGTGAGTAACAACAGTAACAAACCTAATATAGAGATTGCTAGTGGAAGAAACAAGACTAAAACCGAAAGAAAACGAAAATGATGTAGCCTTTAAGACAGAAAGAAGTAATTATCTAAAATGGACTGAGAAAAAGTGTTTTAACTGTAATAAACCGGGACATTTTACTCGAGATTGTAAATTTTTGAAACAACCACAATGTGGTATTTGAAAATAAAACCGTACAGAAGAAAGAAAAACTAGTTTCATTTCTTATTAAGAACGACCATAATGATGCAAAAATAAATTTCTTTATTGTAGATTCTGTCTCGTCATCGCATTTGATTAATTCAAAATAATTTCTTTTAGACATAAAATAAAAACAAAAGTATTGGTGGAGAGTTCATGATTGGAACTAAAATTTGTAAAATTAAGGGAGAAGATTGTTGTTTAAAAAATGTAGTTTTTGTACCACATCTGAGTAAACATTTTTTATCAGTAAATGCAGTTACAAAATATGGGGGTAAAGTCATATTTACGAAAGAAAATGTACTAATAACATTCCCATATAATAATAATAATAACTTTCTAACTGTATGACCAATTTACAATATATATACAAAAATACAATGCAACAGAATGTAAACAAATAAAATATATACATACAATGTATACATTATTACGACACGTTAAAATTTAATTCTGAGCTTATGTTTAAATGTCCGCAAAGAATTATTAAAAAAGTCTATTTCTAGCTTATTCGCATTCGCACATATTCGATTTAGTGGCATAAATCTAGCATAGTCTTTTCTTTGCGTTTTTAAGTAAAACAAATTCTTTTGCCTCGTTAGCCTTTGAGGAATATTAAAATGTATCATTTGATGCAGCTCAGGACTGTTTATTAAATTATTTAAAAGTTTATACAGAAACACCAGACTATGTTCAGTTCTTCCAACAGAAAGTAATTTTATATCGATTAAATCTCTCATAAACATAGTCTAGGTTTTCTGTACTCATATTTAACTTATAAGCACAAAAACGAAAGAATTTGTTCTGAACTTTTTCAATTTTGTTTTTCAAATTTGAAAAATGTGGACACCAAACAACACAACAATATTCCAGGATGCCACGTACAAAGGACATATATACCTTTTTTATACAATAAATATTGTTAAAATCTCTTAATTTACGTTTTAAAAACCCAATATTTTTAGAGCTCTGTTTACCATTTGGTCAATGTGTTCATTAAAAGTAACCTTGGTATCAAAGTAAACGCCTAAATATTTGATTACACTTACATTTTCTAAAACAACAGAATTTAAACTATATGGAAAAACAACAGCATTTTTAACTCTATAAAAATTTATGATTTTACATTTATTCACATTAAGTTTCATTAAGTTTCTATCACACCATATTTGTAGTTGATTCAGGTCTACCTGGATATCACAGCAGTCTTTAACTTCTTTAACAACTTTGTAAAGCTTTAAGTCATCAGCAAAAACTAAATATTTACAAAATTTTATGTTATCACCAATATCATTTATAAAACAATTAAACAAAAGTGGAGAGAGATGACCACCTTGAGGAACACCGACGCAACACTAATTGTTTTGCTTCTAAAATGATTGTACTATCTGTGTCCTATGACTCAAATACACGGAAAAAAAAGATTTCTAAATGTAAGAATACCTTTATTCTTAAGAAAATTCACTTGATTTAAGTATAATTTGCTTGGGCTACGAATAACTTAATCTTGTTATAAGAATAAACCAATCCTTAAATTAAAAAGATTTTATTTCTTAACTTAAAATTAAGTACAGTTGAAATAAGATGATTGACCTAATATTGTCAAGACTAAAACTAACGTTAAACTAAATAAAAATCTTTTTTAAAACAAGCAGATCTTATTCTTGCTTGTTAAATGTTAAGAAAGACTTTAGATGAAATAATCTTATTCTTATTTAGAAAATTCCCTCCAAGCCCATTCTATTCTTAAAGGGATAAAACTATACTGGATATAAATATACTTATATTTATTCTAAGAATAGGTAATATTGGTACGACTGACCTTTTCTTAAAAATATTCCCCACTCCCGAACGTGTCCGCTAACCCTGTTTGTGTAGGCGTTTTACACAGCGTCAGCCCAAAGAATTGCGTCAGCCCGGCAAATTATGGAAGAACTGCTTGATAAGTGGAATTAACCATCAAATTTATGGGTAAGTAATAATTATTACATGTAATGCACAACTAACACAACAAGGTCTGTTCTTAAGTAGTTCGCGCAGACTGAAAATTACCAAATACTTGCCGCCATATTGTTTGTTTACGTTTCAAGCGTGTAGATTTTGATTTGGTTAAATTTTGTGCTTTATTGTATTTGATTTTGTGCTTTATTGTATTTGATTTTGTGCCTTATTTGCCTTAATACAGACTTATAAACGTTGTTAGGTATTTGAACAAGATATTTAGTTGTTTATTTGTGTTTTGAACCTTTTTGAACCTCAATTGTGCAAATCTTAGTGTTTAACCAGTAAGTAAATTCTAATTCTAAAAATTAGCACGTTTTTTATAACTGTTGGTATAAAAACTTTTTAAAAAGTAAAAACCTTAAAAAAGTTAACTGGTAAAATACTTAAAAATATATTTTTAATTTTGACAGATTAGAGGTTATATTTTGTTCCACATATTTCTTTAACAAACCATAGATAGAACCTATGAACAAAGAAACTATAATATATAAATAATAATAATATAATAACTATAATTTCGGGGAATTTAAACTACCCGCGGTAAGATAACGGCCGGTATCAAACTTCTATTTCGGGGATTTTAAATAACCCGCGACAAGATGGCGACAAGTGTTTGATGACGTAGGTGCGCACAACTGCACCGATTTTGGTTTAAATTTTTAATAATAATAATAATAATAATAATAATAATAATAATAATAATAATAATAATAATAATAATAATAATAATAATAATAATAATAATAATAATAATAATAATAATAATAATAATAATAATAATAATAATAATAATAATAATAATAATAATAATAATAATAATAATAATAATAATAATAATAATAATCTTTATTGCCCAACAGATACAAGATCTAATAACAGGACAAAGTATAAAAAAAAAATAAAATAAAATATATGGCAATTTTAGTTAACAAAATAAACTTTGAAAAAGAAACATAATATTGGTGAGTTACCTACTAAAATTTTCAACTAAATCCTTAATTATCACATCTAAAGATGAGAAATGAATATCAAAATTAATACAGAGATCATTGAAATTTATACACATACTATAAATTGGAGACTTTAACATCACATTAGTTCTAGCTTGTGTTTAGTAAAAAATTGTATTATGTCTGCCAAATAGTCTGGGTACTTTAAAATTTAATAGACTTAATAAAAAGGGAGAATCTATTTTATTATTAACCAATTTGTATAGAAAACTAACTGATATGATTAATCTTCTCAACCTCAGTGGTTTCATATCAAATCGAAGCAAGAGTGTGTTATGGTTATAACCTCTGGGTGGATAAAAATTATCAAACTTAAGCGAAGCAAACTTTAGGAATTTTCTTTGAATATTTTCTAGTTGTGTGATATAAACAGTATAAATATGGCTCCACACTAGGGCTGCATATTCTAACCTCGTACGTACAAAGGCATAGTACAGAATTTTGACTGATTTTTCATTATTAAATAAACTCGTATTACGAATTAAGAAGCCCAGCATTCTGTACGATGATTTTGAAATATTGTCGATGTGCCTGTTAAATGAAAAATGTTTATCAAAGCAAACTCCAAGGTCTAGAATTGAGTCGCATCTTTGTAATTGCGCTCCATTAAAAGCATAGTCAAAAGTAATTGAGTATTTTTTATTTGTATATGAAATTGCTTTGCATTTAGACTCATTCATAAATAACTTATTGGAATTACACCAGTCGCTTAAAATTTTTAGATCACTTTGGAGGCTCTGGCAATCAGCTATGCTATAAATCGGTTTAAATATTTTTAAGTCATCTGCGAATAGTAATTTATTGCATTTCAGTTGGTCGCATATAAATATTAGAAATATTAGGGGACCTAAATTGCTGCCCTGAGGAACCCCTGAAGTTGGCGAAAAGAAGGCAGAGTTGAACCCATTATAACTGACGTATAAAGATCTATTAGTTAGGTAAGATTAGAAAAAGTCTATCAAACTATTTGCAAACCCAAAAGCTTCCAATTTGGATAACACAATACTGTGATCGATCTTGTCGAAGGCCTTTGAAAAGTCTGTGTATACGACATCCACTTGACCCTGGTTATCCAAATAGTGATTCAGATATTGCGTGAAGTGAGCTAAATTAGTAGTTGTAGATCTATTTTCCATAAATCCATGCTGGTATGGAGATATTAAGGAACTTATAAACGGGCGAATCTTGGAGTAAATTATTATTTCAAAGACCTTCGACAGGTTCGAAAGTATTGCAATAGGACGGTAGTTCGATAAACTTGAACTGTTTCCATTTTTGAAAATTGGGTTTAATTTTCCAATTTTCCAATGGTTAGGAAATGTCGAAGTTTCCAGCGACGTGTTAAAAATATGGCATATTGGTTTAGCGAGTACATGGGCACAGTCTTTAATAATAAAATTTGGGAGAAAATCGTGACCAACAGAATCCGTATTTTTCAATTTTTTAAAAGCGTTTAGAGATTTTTAATATAGATATAATAGGTGCCTGGGAACAGACAGATTTAACTGGGTCGGTAGATGGTGGCGAATAGACACTTTTAAAGTATGTCGCAAATGCATCGACTATTGCTTGGGGAGAATCATATAGGGTACCTGCTTCATCTTGTAGGATTCCTGGAATTCTAGTGCATTTTTTTTTAGAGTAAATAAAAGACCAAAATTTATTTGGGTTACTAGATATAGAAGCTTCCGATAAATTTATATGATTCTTATAGACCTGATTTATTTGGTTTTTATAATTTTTCGCAGTTCTTTAAATTTGTGCAAGTCCGAATTATTTTTATGAATTTTATATTTTTTGTGGTGCCTATCTTTTAGTTTAATATTTTTAATTATCTCTTTTGAGAACCAAGGTGGATAACGCCGACTGATTGTTTTATTTGAGTATACGGGAACATATTTGTTTGCTAAAGAACAGACCTTGTTGTGTGGGTTGTGCATTACATGTAATAATTATTACTTACCCATAAATTTGATGGTTAATTCTTTTAAATTCCACTTATCAAGCAGTTCTTCCATAATTTTAAAACAAAAGGCGGGGTTTACAGAAATTCCAATATAGCCAAAAAATGTCCGCCTCGCCATAAAAATCAACTTGTCTAAAGGTTTAAAACAATCATTGCAAATATTCAAAAAGGGGTCCGTTATAAAAGAAACACCCTTCAAGTATACATATATATATATATTAGGGTGATTCATTTCCGCAAAGTTTTTGTTTTTTTTCGGTGCTCAAGCAAAATATTAATCTACCTATAGAAAAAAAAATGTTCACCAAGGTAGAGCTCTTAATATCAATTTTAAGTACTTGCAGTTTAAATTTAAAGTTTTCCCATTTAAAATGCATGTAAAAAAAATGGTTTTTTTTTCAAATTTCTAATGCTTACCCACCTTTGACAATATTGCAAATCGGTTTAATACACCTTATGGGGAATTTCACGCTCTTTAAAATTGCTTTTGAGTTTTTTTTTGTAACTCGCATTGGTTCACCAGTAGGAGTCGTCAAAGGACAGTTTTTGAAAAAAATCTTTTTTTTTTTATTTTTTCGAGCAAATTGCCAAAAGTAGTGAGAAAAAAGGGCTGATTCATAAAAAAAAAGTTATCCAACCAATATTTAATGAATTTACTGCCATTTTTATAACTGAAAACGTAAGAAATTGATAAATACCAACCTATAATGTTATTTAGATTGATTTTTTCTATTTATTATCATTATATTTCCCTCACTCATAATGAATATGAAAACAACACATACATATTTCAAATTTCGCTTCAAAAAATTAAATAATCTTCATTTATATTTTTTTGCTATTTTTTTATGAATTTATCTGTTGTTTTCATATTCATTATAAGAGAGAAATTAATAATTTTAAAAAACTTCTTAGTGTAGGGAAATATAATGATAATAAATAGAAAAAATCAATCTAAATAACATTATGAGTTGGTAATTATCAATTTCTTACGTTTTCAGTTATAAAAATGGCTGTAAATAACTTTTTTTTATGATTCAGCCCTTTTTTCTCCCTACTTTTTGCGGTTTGTTAGAAAAAATTAAAAAAAAAACCGATTTTTTTCAAAAACTGTCCTTTGACGACTCCTACTGGTGAACCAATGCGAGTTACAAAAAAAAAACTCAAAAGCAATTTTAAAGAGCGTGAAATTCCCCATAAGGTGTATTAAACCGATTTGCAATATTGTCAAAGGTGGGTAAGCATTAGAAATTTAAAAAAAATATATATTTTTTACATGCATTTTAAACGGTAAAACTTTAAATAGTAAGTACTTAAAATTTATATTAAGAGCTCAAACTTGTTGAGAATTTTTTTTTCTATATGCAGATTAATATTTTGCTTGAGCACCGAAGAAAACAAAAACTTTTCTCCCTACTTTTTGCGATTTGTTAAAAAAAATTAAAAAAAAACCGATTTTTTTCAAAAACTGTCCTTTGACGACTCCTACTGGTGAACCAATGCGAGTTACAAAAAAAACCTCAAAAGCAATTTTAAAGAGCGTGGAATTCCCCATAAGGTGTATTAAACCGATTTGCAATATTGTCAAAGGTGGGTAAGCATTAGAAATTTGAAAAAAAAACATTTTTTTTACATGCATTTTAAATGGGAAAACTTTAAATTTAAACTGCAAGTACTTAAAATTGATATTAAGAGCTCAAACTTGTTGAGAATTTTTTTTTCTATATGCAGATTAATATTTTGCTTGAGCACCGAAGAAAACAAAAACTTTGCGGAAATGAATCACCCTAATATATATATATATATATATATATATATATATATATATATATATATATATGTATATGTATATGTATATATAGGTAGGTAAGATAATGCCATACACCAATATCATTTCTTTCAGGTGATTACTTTTATTTCAGTATTAAGAGTGTATTATCCTATCTCTTTTTCTCTCTGTCAGAAAAAGAGAAAGAATAATCCACTCTTACCTTTTGAAATAAACATGTTCATTATATCCTAACCTTTATTTAAAGTCAAGCAAAAGTTAAAAAAAGAATAGATAATATTTGAAACAATTATTGCTTATCTTACATAAAAGATACCTTATATTTAATCCAAAAGTAAATATTGTAAATCCAAGAATTATAAAATTTGTATAAAAAAATACTTATTCTTAAATTAAGCATAGTTTATATTTTATTTGAGGGTGTTCTGTTTAAAAAAAGTATTGCTTACATTTAAAACAATGTGATAGTTTTTCTTGATATAAGAATAAGTTTACCCTTGCAACTAACATTGAATTTATATCCAAATAAGTATAGGTTAGTTCTTGCATTCAACCCACTATATTCTTTTAATAAGTATTAATTTATATTACAAATAAGAATAAATCAATCCTTGAATGAAAATTAGCTATACTTGCGGAATGGTGAGATGAACATATACCGAGATGATTAATCTTTAATATAGAATAGCTTTTTTTCCGTGTAGCCTCTTAACCAATGTAATAATTTCCCAGTTATTCCCAAGGCTTTTAATTTTGCAAGTAGAATACTATGATTAACTATGTCGAATGCTTTGGAAAAGTCAGTGTAGATAGCATCTACTTGACTTTGATTTTCCAAAGCATTCAACAAGTCTTGTTCAAAAAGAATCAAATTACTTGCCGTAGATTTACCCCTACAAATACCGTGCTGTTCTTTAATTGAGACATCTCTAAACAAAGGCGTTATTTTACTATTTACAATTTTTTCCAATATCTTAGGGATCTGGGAAATTCTTGAAATTGGTCTATAATTGTTAATATTAGTTTTGTCACCAATTGAATCCAAATGTGCCCCCCCGTTGAGTAAATACGAATTATTTCTAAAACGACGAATGATTGCAGTTGTAAACTAAATTATTTACACTGACCTATCTGTAGGATACTCCAATTGATCTTCGATCCTCACAAGAAGCTGATACACACAGTTCTTTGTCAACCGAAACCGTTTTCGAAAAGTGCTTTTCTGTCAGTAGCGAAAAAAGACCGTTCCGTAATTTATTCATTACTGACGCAATAGTAAAATTGAAACGCGCCTCAGTAGCAGCAAAAAGTGACAATGGTTCCCTGCTTAAAATACCCCATAGAGACCCTGTTCAAACCGATAGATATTTGTATCGGGATGTATGGTGTTTCTATAGGGTGTATCGGTTTGTATAGGACCCGTAGTTGAGATTTATGGTTGTTCTATAGGGATATCCACCATTGATTTATTTGCTATCGGTTTCAATGGGGAAAATACACATAAATGTAGAAATTAGTTTTTTCCCTATAGGACCCTATAGGTTTTAATAAAATTTTGTCAAATGTTTTATGGTTGTTCTATAGGGATATCCCTATAGAACCTTCATTGAGTTATTTGCTATCGGTCTCTATAGGGAAAATGTAAAAGTTATGGTGTGCCTATAGGTAATTTCCTATACATTTTCTATCGGGCTGTATCCGGAAAAACCCATGGACAAATGCACATATAGAATCCGGTAGCGCCCGATAGATTATTTTGTATAGGTCTCTATGGGGTATTTTAAGCAGGGTTACGCAAGGTTATGATTTGTGATTTGCTGACATTTGACAAACTTTACTTTCGGCACAGCAGAGAACATAAATAAAAAATAAATATGTTGTTATTACGAGGTAATCGAGTAAAACTCGCGTGATTCAAAAGCAACTATTTGATTGAAAATCCGTTTATTTTTATAAACTTCAAACTTACATTAATTACTTCTGTCAAAACTCAACAATACAAATTTAGACTAGATATTTTAAGAAGGCGTCGCCGGATTAAACGCGTACATGTTTAAATCGAATTCCAACACTTCCCCTCGATTTAAAATTTTTGTTCCAGCGTTTTATTGCGGTAGTAGTTTTTCTTTATTCTTTACAATATGTCGATGCCCAATTTTGTAATACATTTTGAATGTTTTTGATAAGAAAGTGCTTTCGTAAGCACATCAGCGGGCATTTCTTCGGTAGGTATATATTTTATCTCGATATCGTTTCTATCCACGCATTCTCGTACAAAATGGTGACGAATGTCTACGTGTTTCGTACGGTTGTGAAAAATGGGATTTCTAGTTAACAGCCCAGCTCCCTGGTTGTCGTTGAAAATAGTTGTAGTGCATTGCTTCCCCAGAATTTCGTACAGGAATCTCCGCAGATGTATGGCTTCCTTCGCTGAGTCGGCTAGTGCCATATATTCGGCCTCGGTGCTTGACATAGCAACAGTTCTCTGCTTTCGTGATTCCCAGCTGACGGAGGCATTTCCTAAGAAAAATGCATACCCCGTATATGATCTTCGGTCGTCGACGTTAGTTCTTCCCCAGTTTTTCTGAAAATTAATCCTAAATTTTCTGTTCCTTTAAGATACCTGAGTACTCGTTTTGCCGCCATCCAGTGTTGAGCACCGTGGTCCGTGTTGAACTGGCTCAGTACACTCACTGCGTGTGCGATGTCGGGTCTCGTTGATATTGCCAGGTACATCAGGGATCCAATTAGGCTCTGATATGGCAGTTTTTTCGCTTCTCTTTGTTCCTCTTCATTTCTCGGGCACATGGACTTTGATAATTTTTCGCCGACGTTCAAAGGCGTTGACACGCTTTTGCAGTTTTCCATGTTAAAACGGCGGAGGACATCTTTGATGTATTTTTTCTGCGACATTTTTATTTCTTCATTTTTCTTGTTCTGTATAAATTCTATTCCGAGACAGTAATTTAGAGGACCCAAATCTTTCATGTCAAAGGAATTTGACAATTCATATTTTAGTTGGAAGAGTTTATTCGGGTTGTTCGACGCTATCATCAAATCGTCCACATAAATGATGACAATCAATATTTCTTCGCTATCTCGTCTTGTGTAGACGCAGGGATCAGCTTTTAGTGGTTCTAATTTCATATTTTTCAATTTTTCGTCCAACTTTTTGTACCATTGTCGCCCTGATTGTTTTAGGCCATACAATGCCTTTTTAATAAGGCATACTTTTTTTCCAATAAATTTATCATTTTCTTTTCTCCCCAATATTTTGTGAAGTGCTTCAGGCACTTCCATAAATATTTCTTCATCAATGTCACCATTGAGGTAGGCGCTCACAAAATCAAGTTGATTAATTTCGAGCCCAAATTCGACGGCGAGAGCCATGAGCAACCGTATTGAGCCCATCCGTGCCACAGGAGCAAAAGTTTCGTTAAAATCAATGCCTGGTATTTGTGTAAAACCTTTAGCAACCAACCTTGCTTTTCGACGATCGACATCTCCATTGGCTTTGAACTTCGTGTGCAGGACCCATTTTGATCCAACAATCTTCTTTCCTTCGGGACGATCTACAATTATCCAAGTTCCGTTCTTCTTGAGTGCTTCGTATTCCTTGACCATTGCATCTCGCCACTCGTCTGCTTCAGAGCCGGAAAGTGCTTCAATAGCTGTCAATGGGTCAGAATTTTCTACAAAATTCGCGAAGTGTTCTTGAAGATTTTGAATTTCATCTTCTTCTATCGGATCTTCAATATTTCGTACAGGGAAGACTTCGTGAAACAGTTTTTTCGGTCTACCCTTTCTTCCAGTTTTCTCTATTTTTGGCCTTCCTGGACCCCTTTTCGGAGCTTCTGTAGTTTCTTCTTTTTCCAAGAAATATTTATCGGTGTCTTCCTCTGTGTGTTCAAATTTTTCTTCTTGGTTTTCTTTATTCTCTTCATGCCAATGGGTCTTGACATAGACTTCTGGTTTTCTTTCCCAAATTTCTTGGTCGATGAATTCGGTGAAATTCTTTTCTTCTTGATAAAGACCAGTGAACTTAACGTCTCTGCTTCGGAGAATTTTTCTGGATTCAGGATCCCACAGTCGATATGCTTTTGACTGAGTCGAATATCCGATGAAGACACATTTCTTAGACCTTGGGTCAAATTTTACTTTCCCAATCGTCTTGTCTAGCATAAAAGCTGATGTTCCGAATCTTTAGAAATAGCTGACTACTGGTATTTTTCCAGTCCATATTTTGAAAGGGGTTTCTCCATTCAAGCTTCTTGAGGGACAACGATTTCGAATGTGATTCGCTGTTAGAATAGCTTCGGCCCAAAAACCTCCTGAGATTCCGGATTGCAGCATCATGCACCGTGCCATTTCCACCAGGGTTCGATTCTTTCTTTCTGCCACCCCGTTTTGCTGTGAAGTATATGCAACAGTAAGTTCGTGTTTTATACCTTCTTTCTTGAGGAAATCATCTAGGTAATGGCTAACGTACTCGAGGCCATTATCGGAACGGACTTTCTTAATTTTTTCCCCAGTTTTCTTCTCAACCATAGCCTTAAATTCTTTAAATTTTTCAGGTACATCGTTCTTCTTTTTCATAAAATAAATTTCACACCACTTGGACTTGTCGTCAATAAAAGTCACAAAATAGCGTGATCCAGCTAAGGATTCAATTCGCATAGGCCCACAAACATCGGAGTGGATGAGATCCAGAATTTTTTCAGACTTGGTACTGGACAACGAGTACGGTTTCTGGGTCTGCTTCCCCACGATACATGTTTCACATATAGGTAGTTTTTCTTCTGTTTTTATGTTGATTCCATCTACTTTTTGTTGGCGGATGAGGTCCTTCAGGTCATTCTCGTTGAGATGACCAAACCGTTCATGCCATTCTTGTAATGGCGACATTATGGGCTGTGCGATTCTGCTTTCTTCTGCTTGGCTGGTGGATTCGGTGAAGTAATACAGATCTTTTTTTCTTGTTGCAGTCATGACTTTTGCTTTTGTCCTAGGGTCCAGGACTACAGCTTCATCCTTCTTGAAAATGACTTCAAATCCATGTTGAGTCATTTTACTTACGGATAGGAGGTTTGACCTGAGGTCAGGTACAAACAAAGTATCTTCGAGATTTGCTGTGACCCCTTCCTTCGTATTAAGTTTCACGACACCACTTCCTTCAATCTTCGTGGAGTTGTTGTTAGCCAGGTTGAGTACCTGTGGTTTCGCAGCTGTTACTACTCGAAATTTTTCTTTTTTCGAGCACATATGGGAAGATGCACCGGAATCCAGGCACCACTGCTCTTCATTCTTCGTGTTTGCTTTCATGGCAACTTCGGATTCGACATGGATCGATTCTTCGGACATTCTGCCCGCTTCTGGGGTATTCTTTTTTCTGTAAAATTTTGATTTACAATTTCGAGCATAATGCCCTATTTTTCCACAAGTATGACAAGGAAATTTAAAACGTTCATTTTTCTCTTTTTCTTTTAGTTTACCTGGATTATAATTTCCTTTACTTTGATTGTGTTTTACAAACATAGCCCCCTGGATTTCCTCATTATTTCTTTTCCGGGCTTCGTATTCTTCTTGGAGTTTTATTTTCAGGTTCTCTGGGCTTGGTAATTTTTCTTGTGTTTCGATAGCGATCCGGAAAGATTCGTATTCGTCGGGGATGCTGTAGAGAAGCAGGATGGTGAGCATATCCTCGACGATCTCCAGGTCCATTTCTTGCAGTTTGTCCACTATGTCGAAGAAATTTTTCAAATGATCACGCATATCTACCCCATTTTTCATTTTTAACAAAATTAAAGATTTCAGGAGCGTAGCTTTTCGAGCGGGGCCCTTCGATTGGTAAACGCTGTGTAATTTGTCCCAAATTTCTTTGGAGCTAGTGCAGTTTTTAATCTGCTTCAATTCGGGAGGACTAATTGCTAAGATTAAATCAGACCTTGCCTTCGCGTCGTTGGTTTCCCATTTCTCGACTTCTTCTGTTGGTTCAATTGGTTTCTTCAGGATTCCCTTTACGTACTTCCAGGTTTCATTTTTGATGAGCAGAGCTTCGACTTGGATTTTCCAGGTGTCAAAATTGTCCCTTCCCAGTGGTTCGATTTTGACGGCTGAGTAACTCATCTTCGGGGATTTTCTTCTTCGTGCTCACGCGTTTTCACTTCGTTCACTCTTTGGCGCAGTGGAAGCGTGCTGGGCCCATAACCTGTTGTTATTACGAGGTAATCGAGTAAAACTCGCGTGATTCAAAAGCAACTATTTGATTGAAAATCCGTTTATTTTTATAAACTTCAAACTTACATTAATTACTTCTGTCAAAACTCAACAATACAAATTTAGACTAGATATTTTAAGAAGGCGTCGCCGGATTAAACGCGTACATGTTTAAATTGAATTCCAACAAAATATAACAGTTATAATAAATATAATTTTTGGTTTATGGCAGAGAAATATGGAAAATAAAATGTTATCGTCGTCCGCGTCGAAAAATGTATATAGAAATAGGAAATATAAAATTTCACTGACACCACAACAATACGCCAAATACCAAAATTACTTTTAAATTCGTACGCTGAATACAAATATATAACATTTTCTAGGTAATACCTAGTAGGTAGTTTAATATTCTGGGTTTTCGTATGCGTACTCCCCGGCGACCTGCCTGCCATCCTCCTTTAATTATTAATTCGTTTCCTTCGTCACTGCTGCTTGTACTTTCAAGTAATATTTTATCATTAAATATTGAAATAATTAGTCCTAGGTATTCACCAAATACTATTATATCCTTCACTTTATTTGACAGCTATTTATTATGTTTAAAAGTTTGGTTATGTGTTTTACTGGAGCCACAGCACCTCTCTATCTCCAGTTGTTTCAGTAAAATTAATCCGCCGTACATTTATAAAAGGGTAGTATTTACCATTGAGCTCAGTAACTGAAAGTGGATTTCGAAATGCGTTTTCAGTACTGACAGTACTGACAGTAAATTACGGAACACAACCATAATATAAAATAAATACAACAGTTACTGTCAGTCACTTGTAATTTATCGATAATAATTATTGTACTAATCGAATTATAAACATAAAACTGGATTTCTCGTTTACAAAACATATTCAAAAAAATTACGCTTACTTTTAATACTTTATATGTTTTAAACGACTATAAAGAATTTGTTTTTTTTAATATGTTTAAAGTAGGTAACTCTTTATCTAAATGTAACGTTAAAGATATAATGTTTTATAGACACATTGGTAAATTTAAGAAAATATTTTTTACATATACAAATGACCGTGATTTACTACGATTTACAGGGTGTTCTCTACGCCAAATTGTAATAAGCTTTCCTTTATAAGCATAGGTGCAAGCGAAAACGTTATGAATATTTATTTGTCGCGTAGCATGGATAAATCGCGGTAGCTCGTACATTTTATTTAAAAACATAAACAAATGTATTATTACATTACATTTTGTTTATATAAATTTTAAATACCAAGTAAAATTTGTTTAATTAAGAATCCTATTTATACCTGGTTTAATAAATGAATAATTCTTTTAGAATTTGTTTAATTAATAATACTTTTCATAACTGTTATACAGGTTCTAAAATACTATAAAGTAACAATTGAGGCATCTATTTGCAATACCGGCTGCATCCATTTTGAGATAATTTACAAAATCGACAAGAATATTGCTACACAGAAGGATTTTTCTTTTTTAATTATTTTGATAGATTACCTTTAATAAGATATTACTTTGAGCAAAAATCTAGAAATCCTATACTGATAGTAAAGATCTTATAAAAACTTGTAGTATGGATGCGGCCGATTTTGCAGTAAAAATATAGATCTGTCCAATTTTGGAAAAAAATAAAATAGCTTCTTTATGCATTTTTATTGTTTATTATAAGAATAATGTTAAAAAATAACAAAGTAAATGTGGTTAATAACTAACATTCTTTAGTAATTAAATTTAAATGAGTTTAGAAAAAAAACAATGGTGCGTTCTGAAAACGTTACCTACTCCAAAAAGAATAAGAGGATAAAACAAGATAAAGATTTATTTAAATACTAGGTTGTTCTGTTTCTTCAGGCATTTCACAAACTGCAACTAACATCTAACAATAGACTTTGTAAAACATGGTCGGAAAACTTTAATTCTGGAAATACTTCAAGAAGATTTTTTAAAAATCCAACCCTGGTTTCTAAAATAACAAAGGTTGATTTGAAATTAATTACTAAATTCCAAATTATACTTGAAGCTATAACTTGTGTTGTTTGTAAAGCTGTATACAGCTTTGGATATATCCATGGTACTTTTTTTGGAGGGGAAACCCGATGTTCTATCGCGTCAGGTAGTGTCGGACTCGTACCGACTAAAACCCCTCTTCTTTCCCCGGAACCGCTGTCAGCATTACTTCGGGGTGTACTTATAGGGCCCCTATTCTGGGTCCCTTCTTTTCTCTTCTGCCTCCTTAATTTTCATAATCTTTTTCAGCATTGCCGCCACGCAGTTATAATCTTCCTCACTTTCCATCCATAGATCCGCAATGTTTTGTTTCGTGATCTCGCTCCCGCACCTGTCCGCTGTCTGTCTTCTTATGTCCATAAATCTCGGGCATATATAGATTGTATGTTCCGGGTTGTCCAGGTCTCCGCAGAACCAACATTCCTCACACTCTAGTTTTTTAATTTCTTTCAGGTAACTGCTGAAAACGCCATATCCCGTCATCGCCTGGGTGATGTGGAAGTTTACTTCACCCCACTTCCTGTTTGTCCACAACTTGATGTCCTTTATGAAGGTCTTTGCCCATCCTTGGTATTGGTTCCACAGAGATTGCCACTCCTCGAACAACTTCTCCCCGGCCCTGTCCTTGGCTTCTGGTCCTTCCCTGTATATCCGACTTCTTTCTTTCACTGACAGGCTTATGGGGGGCATACCCGCAATGGCCAGGGTGGCCTGCCTAGATGTCGTCCTATACGCTGATATTATCCTGCTTGCGAGCTTTCTGTTTATGTTTTCCAAGGATTTTACATATTTTTTGTGCCTCAGTGCTGTCTCCCATATCGGGGCTGCATATAAGACCGCAGATAGTACTGCGCTTTTGATAACTTTTCTTTTATTAGATTTCGGTCCCCCTACATTTGGCATGATCCTACTGAGTATGTTTGTCATCTCCCCTGCTTTGGTAGTGATCCTTCGTACGTGTTCGACCATACGTAGGTCTTTGTCGAGATGCACCCCTAGAAATCGGACTGATTTGCTGCTGTTGATGTCATTTTGTTCTACCTGTATAGAGATCTGTTGTATTTTCCTCCTTCCCTCCACTAAAAGTTGTTCCGTTTCATGTCCTGCTACTTTAAGGCCCATTTCTTTTAAAGTGTTTATTACTTTACTTGTTGCATATTGTGTTTTGTCTTGGAGTAACTCTCGTTTTGCTGCTCTAGCAATTATGGCCAGGTCGTCAGCATATGCAATCAGCTGTACCCCTGGTTCCATCTCGGTTCTTAGTACCTTATCATAAAATATGTTCCACAAGGTTGGTCCCAGGACTGAGCCCTGCGGCACCCCGCAGGTTTCAGCATACCTTGCTCCTGTTGATGTAGTAATTTCTCTGTCCTCCAGGTAAGACTTAACCATGTTTATCAGATATCTCTCCACTCTTCCTGTCTCCAGGGCCTCTACAATACCTGCCCAGGGCGCCGAATTAAAGGCGTTTTCAATATCTAACAGCACCATGAGGCAGTATCCCTGGTTTTTCAATGCTTTGGTTTTTATACTTTCTTTGATGTTTATTACTTCCTGGAGGGCGTTGATTGTTGATCTGCCTCTAGTAAAGCCAAACTGCTTGGCGTGTACGAGATTTTTTCTTTCTATTTCATTTATCAGTCTGTTTCTTATCATTATCTCCAAGAGTTTATAAGACAGATTGGCCTATATGATTCCTGTACATTTCCGATCTTTTTGGGTTTCTCCGTTAGGACCAGTTTTGCGGTTTTCCATATTACAGGAAATTCGCCTCTTAGCAGGCACTTATTGAAAGTGTCTAGTATGATATTTTTGTTGGCTTTAACTACTTCTACCATTACCTCCGGCAGCAGTCCATCGGGGCCTGGGGCTTTTTTTAATTTTATCTGGTTCTTTGCGACTTCCAGCTCCTCGACGTTGAATAGGGGTATCTCGTTTTCATTTTGTGCTACCCTTTCCCACCTTATTTTAGGTGCTGTAGGGAACAGTTTCTGAATCTGCTTTGTGGTGTTCTCCTCGCTTATAGTTTTTCTTATCCTCAGCTTGAATTTTCCTGTAAATATTTGATAGGCCTTGCCCCATATGTTATTATCCAGTTCTTCACAGAGGTCCTTCCACTTTGTTTTTTTACTTTGGTTTATTATTTTTTTTAGTTCTCTTTTCTTCGCATTCCAAGCTGCTTTGATTTCCTCCGTTACTTGTGGTTCTTGTGTTCTCCTTGCTCTTGTATATCGTCTTCTAATTCTGTTGCATTCTTCTCTCGTATTAGCAATTTCCTGGTTCCACCAGTATACTGGTGGTTTTAGGTTTCCCTTGTTTGTTTTTTTAAAATGTTTGTTACACAGTTCTGTTACTTTTTCGATGATTTCTCCGGGGTTAGTGTCGTTGGAGCCACTGAACATGTCCTTTGCATCTCTACTAAATTTTTCCATGGACTTCGCGGTAATTTTCCATTTTCTTGATTCTGCTTTTTTCGCTTCTTCGGAGTCCTTTGTTCGATTTAAGTTTATGTTGAATCTTATATATCTGTGGTCGCTCAGGTTTTCCACATCTTCCAGCACTCTCCATGAGTCTGCTTGTCCCCTCCGAGGCCATGGAGAAGTCAATTATCGACTTACCCTAGATCCTGCGAATGTGGGTGTGTTGCCAGTGTTTAGGACCACCAGATTTTGTGCGTCAATAAGATCATTGAGCATGGTTCCTCTTGTGTTATCTATGCTTGACCCGATCATATATGTTTTTGCGTTTAGGTCCCCTCCGATGATGATGCCCTTTTTCATGTCCCGGGCTATTTTTTCTAGATTATTCAGGAGCAGCTCAAAATCCTGAATATCTCCGTTTGGGGAGAAGTAACAGGAGCAAATGGCTATGTTTGTGTACTTGATACACACGATTCCTTCTTTCATCACAGTTTTTATCACAGATTGGTTATTGTTAGAATATATAAAACAATCACATTAGTATCACAGTTAAATCTATTAACTAGTTTCTTATTAGGCTCTTGCCCAATGACCACGTCTATTTGCTCTTCTTCGATGTATTTAGTTAGCAGGTCGTGAGCTGCTCTGCGGTTTAAATTAATCTGCAGTATTTTGAGTTTCTTGGTTATTTTCACTTACAGTGGCTAGTTCGCCTATCCCCCTGGTATCTCTTTGCCTTCTCGCGCGCGACAGAGACTGGTGAAAAACTGGGCATTTTCCGCTTCCTGCCCTGTGGCCTGCCTCGCTGCACATGGGGCAACTATCTACGTTTGGGCAGTTTATCGCTTTGTGCCCTTCTTTTGCACACTTATGACATATTTTGGACCTATCAGGGCTGCTACATGTTTTTTCAGTGTGGTCATATGCCCAGCACTTCCTGCATCTGGGCATATTTATCCTGGCTTCCAAACGGCAGTGCACCAGCCCGATCTTTATGGTACTCTTCTTTAGGAGTTTTGTTGCCTCAGCTTTGTCTACTGTGATGGTGATGGCCCGTGTATGTTTTGCGGCGGGTCTTATGTCGCTGAGTTTGGTACTATTTAAAGCTGTTGCTTCTATATGCTCTTTTAGGCTTTCCAGTACTTCTTCCTTGGTGGTGTCGGCGTCCATTCCTCTAATAAATATTACTTCTTTGACCTCTTTTTTGCCGAGTTTGATTATTTTTCCTCTCTCGAGCATGTTTCTTTCCTGAATAGTTTTCTGTATGCTATCTATCACGCTTTGATCCTTGTCTGTTGTGATCAGAATATTTCCATCCTTAGTGCTTCTGATATTTCGGATTCCCTCTTGTGACTTATCTATCAGTGCAGCTTTCACTTTTCTTAGGGTATCTTCATAGGATTTCCCTTTGTTTTCTACTACAACTGCATAAGTGCGCCTTTCTTTTGGCCTCCTTACAGAGCCTTTGTCTCTATATCCTGGAATATGACTTCCGCCATTTTTCTGAGTCGCTCGGGGGTCATCCAGTTTATGTGATGTATGGCGTCGTCCTTGGTATCTGCTTTAAGTTTATTCATCTGGTCCCATAATTCTTCGTCTGTCGTCCCAGCTGGCATTTTTATGATCTTTTGGCTTGTCTGAGTGTATTGTAGCGATTGTTTACTTTTAACACTAGTTGTTTGGACGAGTACTTCGAACAACTCCTCTGTCTTTGCTAATTCAGGAAACCTGTTTTTGTAGAGCAACTGGATGCTTCCAGTCATCTGCGGGTCCTTACTTTCAACCAGTACGACTTTCACTGCTCCTGATTCGGTTTCTAGTGGGTTTCCTACTACTACTCTGCTGTTTTTGAAGATATTTTCTTCCCATCTCAGGTCTTCTATATTTTTGAAATCGCTGAGGTTGTTCACTCCGGCCAGCGTACTTACATATTGTGTTGTCGTTTCTGTCTCGCTTTCTATCTGGGTGCCGATCTCTCTTGATTTTTTTGGCTTCGGGATCAGATCTGTTTGCGTGGCCGCTTCTTTCGTCGGCGTATGCGGTATTATCTGTCGAGGTTTCTTGGCCCTTCCGTCTGTGTGTCTACTTCGTAGGTCGGTGTATGCGCCGGTTCATACTTATGCTGATCTAGCCATTCCTTAATAGTGCTTCTTTGCAGGTTTTCCGTCTTCCTTCTGAGTCTTGTCACCAGCTCCCTGATTTCCACTTTAGTATTTCTATTTTCTCCGACAATTTTTTCAAGAGATTTGGTGAATTCATCTACGGCCCCCAGTGTTTCCACCAATTCATTAGCTATAGGGCACTTGTTTCTTTTTGTGGCTCCTCCTGCCTCTAGGGAGTCCCTTTTTCTCTTCTTTTCCGCCTCTAGCGCCCCTAGCGAGGTGCTTCTTTGTAACGTTTGAAAAAGGGTGTTTTTAGTGTTGATTTGGTGTTTATTTTTTCCTCGTATTCTATTTTTGAATACGAGGCTTTGGTCTCGTTGTCCCACTTCAAATCCAGTATTCCTACCGATCCTCTTCTGCTGCTGTCTCCTACCTTCATTATTTCCAGCTGATTTTCTGCCGGTGTGGTTTGTCTTTCGCCTGCTGTAGTGTCTTTAGTATTTTTAGTATTTTTAGTATTTTTAGAGGTGTTGCCCCCCCAGAATCCGTGGGGCAGCCTGCTTTCGCAGGAACGGATTCCCGGCCAGTGGCCGGACCCTCCTGGGTAATATTTTTACTACTCTCCATTTTTACTGTTTGGTTTTTTTAGATGGTTTCCTTCCATCGCTTTTTATACCTACAGCCAGGTGCTTGAGGATAGCCGCCCCTCTGGGGAATCGACGCTGGCCTAGTAGCCGAACGCTCCGTTACAGACGCTACTAGGACTTTTATGATGGCCAGCCGAATGCTGCCATCTTAGCTCGGGCACCCCGGGTTTGCTAATTCCCGTACACACCATAAGGGTGCGCCCCTGGGGGATATATCCATGGTACTACATGCCAGTAACCGTACATAAGTTGTTAATTCATGGCAAATAAGTTATACAAAAAATATGTTTGCGAATAGGACTTTTTTTAGTGAAAGCACAAGAATCCCGAAATAAGGATTAAAAAAAAATCCAACCCTAGTTTCTAAAATAACAAAGGTTGATTTAAAATTAAGTACTAGATTCCAAATTATACTTGAAGCTATAACTTGTGTTGTTTGTAAAGCTGTATACAGCTTTGGATATATCCATGGTACTACATGCCAGTAACCGTACATAAGTTGTTAATTCATGGCAAATAGGTTAAAAAAAATATGTTTGCCAATAGGACTTCTTTTAGTGAAAGCACAAGAATCCCGAAATAAGGATTAAAAAAAAATAGGTACACTTTCTCAAGAAAAATTAACCGGACATCAGAGGATATCTTATATCGACTCTTATTACACTGTTCAAAATTTCATGACCATTTTAACACCATATTAACACCATACATGGTCTATATCGATACAAACCAAAATGGTGTTAAATATGGTTCGTTGGTCCAGTGTAAATTCAAATACTAAAATAGTGTAAATTTAACTTTCACACAGTATTAAAATAAATTTTACCTGGTGTAAATTGAACTCCTTTTCAGTGTTAAATATAATGTGTTTTTGGTCAAATTAAATCATACTACACAGAAAGGAAGTTCCTTGACGCATTAAAGGTATATAACCAGTGGTATTATTCCAGAAAATTGAACCTTCAACTCGCTAGAGATAATGTTTTAGTGCGTTCCACCAACTTAAAATACTTCAGTATTGACAGCTGTTTCCACCTATTTAAGGTCTCTTTAGTATCGAACAACTTGTAGTGTCACACCAAAGCAAAGGACTACCAGAGCTTATATACTCTTCATGTAAGTCAACAGAGGCGAGATTTAAGAAAATCACGTGATCCACACCGACTTTGCCGCGATCGGTACACACTATGCAACAAGGAATGCACGGCAAATTGTTTTAATCGTTTTTACAGAGTGCTTTAGGTTGAAGTAACTCTTATTTTACAAACAACATATTTAGTAAACTGAACCATACAGCGGGTTGGTTTCACTAAAGTTTTCTGGGTTAATTTAACCAATATAAAAAAAATAAAATAACTATCTGGTTTAGTACCGTCAAACTAATCTTTGTTTATATTAACCTTCCCACAGTTGATTTAAATAAATACTTATGGGTCAACTAAATTAATGCTGTGGTGCTGTGGCGTTGAGGTTTTTGTTGGTACCTACTTTTGCGAACGGCTACTCATGTTATAAACCTTGCGGAGAGCTGGGTTTAGTGGGTCCATATGGTTTTAAAAAGTCAACAATAATCAATCATGCCATCGACCAACTGTAAATTATTAGTATTTAATTATTGCAAATTGAATTGAATATCAAACCTAGTACGTACAGATTGGCAGATAATCTAGTCAAGTCTCGTTTCAAGGTAAAAATGTTTAAACAAAATACTTTATGAATTTATTATAAAAATATGAAAACAACGGTTAACTTTGGCTAAAAATAGTAGCATAAAATGTGCATGCTACAACACACCCCTCCTCGGAAAAATAAAATTTCATACAAAATTAAATTTTATTTTTAAGTAAAAGAAACAAACTAAATATAAAGGTAAAATGTTGACAATTGTGAAGAGGAACGAAGCAGACCCTTAGTCATGCGACGCCTCGAATATTTAAGCAAATGAAACGTCAGAAGGTTAAGTTAAATGGAAAGAAAATTCTCCTTGAAGAGGAAGGATCCTGACAAACCCAGTTACGCTGAGAACTAGTCCCAGAAACAAAAAGAGGGAGGCAACCGGTGGTCCTGTATCTGAAACAGGCCAGCCCTCCAACGAATGGGAAATAATGTGCCGTACATTATTCGCAAATCATATAGTATGTCGCCTTGACGTACCGTGCAAAAGAAAACTTACTCGGAATGAATTCCGAGTAGGGAAAGGGAGTGCCCCAGTGGCCAATTGCGCTAACTGGAACCACATTGGATTGGACTGGGCGGTAGGTGTTACAGGCGATATGGCTTCACCGTGCATGCCATAGCGACAACTCAGTGCCGGCCTGGTCAGAAAAGTTTGAGAAGTCTCAAACACCTTTACTCAAAAAAACAAAAACTCCTACCTAATTATATCCTGTTTTAAAGGCAAAATGGAACAAAAACCCTCTAGTTACCCAGTCAAAGTTCTAAATTTTGTGCTTTTCACTTACTGACCTAACTTACGAGCTAATGTCCTTAAAGTCTAACCCAACTTACGAGCTAATGTCCTTAAAATCTAACCCAACTTACGAGCTAATGTCCTAGCTAATTTAACTAAAGGTTTCACGGCCGTGAAGTTAAACTAAATGTACTAAAACTAATATTTACAAGTCAAAGTAGGGGTTTGAGAGTCAAAGGTAGGGATTACGAAATCGACATGGCTAGGTACCTTACTATAATTCAGAGATTATACTAGAGTTAGAACCATAATATTTCTTTAAGTCCTTTACATGGTAATTTCCAGCATTTGTCCCATTTGAGGACTTGAGTTCGTACACAAGTCTAGAGACCTTTCTGATTACGGTACATAGTACATATCGGGGTGCCAATTTAGCGGAAAAATCTTTACTTTTATCCGAAAGCACATAATTCCGTTTCCATACCTTTTCACCAACGGAGAAAACAACATCGCGTTTACGCAGATTATATTGCTTGACGTTCCGCTTATAGGCTTCATTAAGCTTTGACTGTATTGTCCGATATAGTAAAGGTAACTTCTCAAGTTCCTTACTATAGTTTAAAGAATCTGAAGGATTCGTGTCCAAATCGATAGAACTCTGGTGATGTCCATAATAATCACCAGAAATCGGTACGTTGCGACCAAAATTCAAAAATGCTGGGCTATACCCAGTAACTTCGTGAACAGCGACTCGAAGAGCATGCCCTATCTTTGGTATCTCCTTGT
This sequence comes from Brassicogethes aeneus, assembly GCA_921294245.1. Taxonomy (NCBI): domain Eukaryota; kingdom Metazoa; phylum Arthropoda; class Insecta; order Coleoptera; family Nitidulidae; genus Brassicogethes; species Brassicogethes aeneus. The sequence continues at coordinate 49,149,907 of OV121132.1, read as the reverse complement.
CCCAAAACTTGTGAGCGTCTTTATCTTTAATAAAACTGCGAATCGCGGTTCCTATAACGCGGTTAATCCGTTCAACGGTGTTTGGAGCTGGATGATAACGAGCATTGAACAAAATTTTTTGAACTTTATATTCCTTTGCCAGGTTCCTAAACAGAGAGCTGGTAAATTGTACACCAGTATCACAAACAATTTGTGACGGTACTCCATAAACTAAAAACACTTCGTTTTCCATAAAATTACAAATTGCCTTTGCGGTAGCCTGTCTTAAAGGTTTTAATAGAGCGTACTTGGTGAAATGGTCCGCAACTACGAGTAAAAACATATTCCCCTGGTTTGAGCGTGGGAAAGGACCCATTATGTCAACACAGACACATTGCCACGGGAATTTTACTCTTTTCTCAGAACCCATGAGACCATGCCTACTGGTGTTCGGCATCTTTTGACTTTGACAGGTCTTACAACGTCTAACAAACCATAAGACAAACTCACGCATTTTTGGCCAATAAAATTGTTCTTGGATTTTTGACAAGGTCTTAAAATAACCGAAGTGTGCTGAAGTAGGTTCTGAATGAAACTTGTCTATGACAGATTTTCTGTCGTGAAATGGGACAACCTGCTTCCAATTTGAAATGTTTGTGGATAAAGGCAACTCCCTATTGATATGGTGGTACAATTTACCGTCTCGAATCATCCAACTGGCATGCCCTTCAGGACGCTCTGTCACTGCTCGCAACATTCTTTGATACCAAGGGTCAGTATCTGACTGATCCTGATTCTCATCACTCTCTGCAACAACAAGCACATCAGCAATATTTGAAGGTAAGGAACTACTCAAATTCAAGAAAGCGCGAGACAACGCATCAGGTACGACATTTAGTTTCCCTTTTCGGTGAGCTAATTCAAAATTATGTTGGCGTAGGCGCAGTGCCCAACGAGCCAATTTACCGGTAAGTTCCTTGATATTGTTAAGACATAACAACGAATAACAATCAGTTATTACCTTAAATTTTTGAGGACATGCCTCCAGATAGCACCTAAATTTGTCCAAGGCAAAAAGTACGCCTAAAAGTTCTCGCTCGGTAGCGCTATAGTTACGTTCAGTCCTGGAGAGACTCCTGCTACAGTAGGCTATGACTTTTTCAACATTATTTATGGTTTAAGATAAAACACCGCCTACACCTGTCAGGGATGCATCAGTCTGGACAGTAAAAGGGACGGAAAAATCTGGACTGGTTAAAATAGGTGCGGACACTAAGGCCGTTTTAATATTAATAAAAGCTTCTTCAGCCTGATCATTCCATTCTATCTTTTGTTTCTTGCGCTTGCCTTTAATAAGGTCGTTAATAGGTGACATTATAGTTGAAAATTGAGGAACAAAACGTTTATACCAGGCACACATGCCTACAAATCTTTTGATCTCAGTGGCAGTCTTAGGCCTAGGGAAATTTACCATAGCAGTGACCTTGTCAGGGTTTGTTCTTAAACCACGAGAATCTACGGTGAAGCCTAAATAATTTAAAGAATTTCTAAAAAACTGACATTTTTTAAGATTAATAGTTAAATTGGCATCTTTAAGTTTATTTTTAACTTTTTCTAACAAATGTACGTGTTCCTCAAAGGTTTTAGAGATTATAATTATATCGTCAAGGTAACAAAAGATAGAAGGTTCGAACTCAGCACCAAAAATACTGTCCATTAGGCGCTGCTGCGTCTGCGCGGCATTACTCAAACCGAAAGGTAAAACTGCAAAAAAAAATGTACCTCTACCAGGCACTGAAAAGCTACATTTCTCCGAGGATTCCAGATCCAAGGGAATTTGCCAAAAACTGTGTCTCAAATCCACACTAGATATATACTTTGCGTCTCTCAATAGGCTCAATATTCTGTCGACGTAAGGTAAAATGTAAGCGTCTGGCTTAGTTAATTCATTCAGTTTTCTCCCATCAAAAACAAATCTATACTCATTCCCTTTAGGCTTCTTTACTAGAAAGACGGCACTATTCCAAGCACTTTGAGATGGTTTGACTACCCCCAGCCTTAATATTTCGTCTAGCTCTTTGTTTAGATGTTCGAGCATGTATGGTGACATTAAATACTGACGCTGTTTAAAAGTCTTATAATCACCTGTATCTATGTGATGTATTAACTTATTTGTACGACCAAGACCTTTTTCTGAACTGATTTCATTAAAAGAAGTAACGACTCTCTGTTTGATTACTTCTTCAGGAGGTGTTAAAATGTTATTATCAATTGAACTAACTTCTAATTTAGATACTGAATTTATAGAGATATTATCGTTAAATTTTATATTAAATGAATTATTACTAAAGTTAATTGTTAAACCAAAAATTTTACAGAAGTCACTACCAAAGATAAAGTCGTGCTGAAGGGATGGAACTATCAAAACCTTAATGATGTTAAAAGCGTTTTCAAGGTGAATTGGTAAGTAAGCATAACCACAAATCCGCTGTTTTGCGCCATCGGCAGTGATTACGTACTTAGTACTTGAAAAATAAAATTTGACTTTATTCCTTCTCAACAGTTTCAAACCTGAGTTACCCACTACACTCTAATTACAGCCAGAGTCCAACAACACAGTAATATCTTGGTCATACAAAGAAGCAATAATATAGGGTCTATTATCATTTAATTTATTGGCTAACATGGGAGAAACCTGAGGGGTATTGAGAGACACAAAGTAAAAATCCTTCACAGTTTGAAGCCATTGCTTCCAGTCATTAATATCAAAAAGTTTTGCCTTTCCAGAACTGACGTTTTCAAATTTAGGTAACTTAACAGTATCAAGGTTATTGGGCGATAAACGGGAATTCCTGTGCTTGCCGAAGGAACAGGTACCCTCTATACGTTTTTTGGATTTGGTAGAGCATTTTTGTTTGAGCACTTGGGACATGAACGGACTGTATGATCCTTAATACCACATTTGAAACAGAACTTATTACGAGGATTTCGACCTTTGGCATTGCAGTTAAAACATGTCACTCCAGATGACTTAAACTTTGTAATAAATTTACTAGTATTTCCACTATCAGGGTTTGACGACAAACTATCATCAACGTATGCCAACACTGGCTCAAGCAAATTTTTTGATTTAACTGGAGTAACGTAGCTCTTTCTTAACTGAAACGCTTCGTCAATCTTTTTGCATAGGGTAATTAAATGGTCTAGGTCGTTAACGTCCTGCAAGGCCAAGGCCGATATGTAATGAGGCAAAAGATTGTGTTTAATAATCTTTAATTTAGTTACGTCGGCAGGTTGATTTTCCAAATGGCCGAAAAGACTCTCCATAATCGAAATATACACAATGGCTGACTCATTCCGTCCTTGTTTTCGCGCCTTTATCTCATCCCACAGCTTGTCGTTGTAATCAGAAGGTAAATAATCAGATCTCAGCTTCTTTACAAGGTCATCCCAGTTGTTTAAATGTTTCTTCACACATCTGAACCAAATGAGCGCGCTGTCAGAAAACAGCTCAATTGCTGAATTAAACAAAAGAGTCTTATCTATATTTCGGGCTACGGATAATTCCTCTACCCTATCGAGAAATGAATTTACAGAGATGGAAACCCCATTAAATTTTAAATTCCATTTATAAACTGAAACTGAGCTTTTACTACTACAAGCTATAGGCTGAGATATTGACGTATTTTGGCAACAAGAGGTACTAGGCGATTTTACTGTAGAATTAAAAACTTCAGCAGTTTCTGGAGTGACCTTTTCTTCCAGTTCAGTTTCCAACTCTATGCAAGTGGCATGAGACTCGCTTTTGTACTCTAACGCGTCTTTATCCCCTTCTGGAACTACAATCCTGCCAATACGGCCAGCAATATGTAATAAGCGCGTCTCAATTCTCTTATACATAGAGTCAGAAGTTGGACCTTCAAAATCGGAGACTAAAGCCTTAAGAGCATCAAGGGTGGAATCAATAAAAGTTTTCTCTGCGTCGAAATTATATAGAGGGTCAACCAGTACTGCGTCTGCGTCAGTTTTTTTTAAGAGCCTAGTCAAAATCTTACGCTTTTCTGCAGCGTCTTTCTTAGAAGATTCACAGCCGCGAGTTAAGAACTCATAGTTAATTTCGTCAGCTAAAAGATAGTTAGGCCTCATTGCAGCCATCGTAAGAGTGTGTATATTTTTATTGCAGAAGAACGAAATATAAAATATAAAAAAAAATAAAATATTAACAATTTAAATTTAAGACCCCCAAGTGTTCAAACAATTTGCGCAGGGTAAGGTAAAAGCTGAGTTGTTGCAGAGAGAGAGAGAGAGAGAGAAATTAAAACGGAAAGATAAATTGCACTAGTGTACAAGTAAGCTATAAAAATACCACGTAAAAGACTTAAAGAAATTTTTACGCGGGTAAGGCAGTATAAAATAAGGTAAGGTAATGTCAATAATATTAATAAGATAGTCTAAGATAAGGTAAAATTATACTCTAGGTATAATTGTCACAGTTTGCTTACTATACTTCTTGCATAGCAGCATTACAGGTAATATACTTCGCGTATAATGTTTCAAAGTCAAGATAATATAAAATTCAAAAGGTACTTGGGAGACAAAACTGAATTCCTCATAAAGATTCACCCCAATTTAAAAATTTAACCAAGGTATTAAAATTTTTTTTACCAGGAACAATACTTTTATATTATTTATATTAAAAGTTTATCAAAGGAACAGGAACAACACTTTATGTAAATTGATTATTATTGTTTTAAAAAAAATATAAGTTGTTGTTTACTTCCAAAACCATATGCTCAAGGTCAAAAACCGAAATTCCTCCTTTACTTTAAAAAAAAAAATTTTTTAGAAATTTTTTTTTATATTTGAAATAAATTTTAATGTTGAATTTAAAGGGTTTAAGAATTAACTAAATGTTAAAACACGTTGGGCGCCATTTGTGGCGTTGAGGTTTTTGTTGGTACCTACTTTTGCGAACGGCTACTCATGTTATAAACCTTGCGGAGAGCTAGGTTTAGTGGGTCCATATGGTTTTAAAAAGTCAACAATAATCAATCATGCCATCGACCAACTGTAAATTATTAGTATTTAATTATTGCAAATTGAATTGAATATCAAACCCAGTAAGTACAGATTGGCAATGCATAATCTTAACTATTAACAGATGCAGATAATCTAGTCAAGTGTCGTTTCAAGGTAAAAATGTTTAAACAAAATACTTTATGAATTTATTATAAAAATATGAAAACAACGGTTAACTTTGGCTAAAAATAGTAGCATAAAATGTGCATGCTACAGTGCACTTCTCAAATATTTTTAGATAAACACCGTTTTGGTGTTTGCTATATAAAACATTTTCAACCATAATTAATGGTGTTGTACACCACTTGGTGTTTGATTTTGACACCATTTTAAGAATACTCTTCACACCACAGATATTTTAAACAGTGTAACAACTGACCCTGTCATAAAATTAACTAGGAGAAAAACAAAATGCGTTAAACACGAACTTAACGAAGAAGTTAAAAAAATATTAGTAGGTTAAAGGTAAATATTTTATTGAATATTATAAGATTAAAATTGTAAACAAATTTGTATTTTTACTTTTAATCTATTAATAATTCATAACTATTGATATTAATTTTTAAACTATTTGTAATCTTTTATAATTTTTTTAAAATGATTTAATTATATTTTAGTTAGTACTCACGTGTAAGGTTTTTGACATTTGCTCTATAATACATATTCACACAGTAGCATAAATTTAAAAAATATATTTTTTAAATTTATGCTACTATGCGAATAGTTAAATTCCTTTAAGGCGCACAACACTTAAAAGTCCAAACATTTTTTCTAATTAACCGACTTAATAAATAATTAAAAAGGTGAAAATAATTGAGAACCCTATAAGGTTCTCAATTATTTCTATAGAAGACAAGGGGTACTTATAAGTAGGTACATTTTGTTTAGTTCTGAGATAATCATGTTTAAAGTAAAACAAACACTTCATTTGGAGTCAAAATTGTTTGTTGTTTTATGACTTTGTTTTTCAACATGTCTAATCTTAGAATTCAGTTATATTCCTTCGATACGAAGTAAAATGTACCATTTACTATCTTTTTCTGTACATAACTACATTTTTTTTAAATGTCACTTGTATCCCTTGGCTTCTATGGTCCTCAATTGAGATGTACAAAATAATACCTATGTACCTATCTACTATATTTTTAAAGTCAGTGCCAAGCAATTATATGATAGTTATTATTAAATAAAAAGAAATAACTTTAAGTATGAATTAAACGTAATTAATATTGAATGTTAATGTCTTCAATAAAAAATTTTACACTCTAAATAGCATTTTATCGATAATATCTTGAGTCAAGATTCTTGACGTCAAAACTTTAGATCAAAATACAAGTGAAAATAATAGGACCTTTTATTATTATGGCCGCTTGCAAAATTTAAGCAAATTCATTGGGACAATAATTGCTTAAAGATGTACTAAATACATCGTTAATCGATTTATATACGATGTTATCTTTAAAATATGTGGGATATTTTCAACCAAGATAAATAATAGTTACCATGGAAAAAAGGCCGTGGGATGGAGAAAATAAAAAAATACCGTGAATGGTTTATACAATAAAAACAACGAAAATCTCACTTCCTCTGTTAGAGCGTCGGGGCGCCGACGCCGGTATCGATTTGAGTTACAGCGTGAGTTTGTGAGTGTGGTGTTGCTGGATAGGGACGTTTTCTTGGTCCTCCTAATTCTACAGGTACGTAAAAACTAATAATTAATATTTAAAAATAAAATTTTATTGTGTAAATTATTTTACAAAGTTTTGCAATTATTTAAAGATTATTATCAATTTTAACTAATATTTTTATATTCATAATTAAATTTTGCATTTAATGTTAAGAGAATATATTGGATAATTTAGAAATTTTAGAAATATATTATATAATACAATCTTAAAAATAAACAAAAGATAGTACCATGTTTTAATTAACTCTTTAATATTAATTCTTCTTAATTATAAATCAATAAAATAATTATATCTACTAAAAAAATAATTTTATAAATATACTTTTGTAGTAGACACCTTTTTTGTTATAATAATGTTATTTATAATCGGTCTTCCTTAAACTTTTAGCATTAAAAATATTTATTAAATGCATGAACTGAGCATTTAAAAGTTGAGCCATGTTGATTTATGCTTTTGTTTAGTATTCTATACACTCTTTTAATAAGCAAGTTTAAAAACAACACAAAAACAATGCATGTTTTTTTAAATATATACTAACTTATTTATTGGTTTATTTAAACTAACCAATAATTATAATAATTTCCTTACATTAATGTATTTTTATAATTATTATTTGGGGCAGTATTTCTTTATTAAAATAATGTAGTTAATCGAATACATTTTGTATATTTGCTTACCGAAATCGAATCGAATGTGTTCTAAAATTTGTATCCAATATTTGTATTTGTAACTTTAATACGAACACAATCATCCTAAAAATATTGAAATAAAAATAAAGAAAAAAATATCATCAAAATTAAAGATATTTAAAAAAAAGCTGGAAATGTCAATGGGAATTAAAATTATTATTTATATACATTTATTATTATTATTATTATTATTATTATTATTATTATTATTATTATTATTATGTAAGTTTTTTAATATTTTAAAAAACTTTACATAACAATAATAATAATAAAAATAACAATAAATGTATTCAAGTATTCGAGTAAATAATAATGTTACGAACATATTCAAGAAATGAGGTTATAAAATTACAAATCCAGATAAAAATAAATAAACAATTAAAAAATTAATTAATTCAGTAAATTTAAAATAATAAATAAGTATACCTAAAATAATTTAAAATACATACATTTGAAATTTACTGAATAAATTAAAAAATTGAATAAAATGCATTTCTTATTAAGAATGCTTTTATACATCTACAAAAAGTTTTTACGGTTAAAGCTTTCTATTCAGTTATTATTAAACCAACTCTCTAAAAATGAAATAGTCAAAATTCTACTATTTGAATTGGTACCAGCATTTTTTACTAATAAATTGTCGTTTTCACTTTTAAATAAGTAATTTTTTACTACGTATATAGTTAAAGTTTGACTAGTTTAAGATTAGTCACCATCTTTGACTATTTCTGGGAGTTAAAAATAACTAATTTCTTTAATCGTTTGCGGCCAACAACAAAGTATTATTTGAATTAAATGCATAAACCTAAGCTCCATGGTTAAATGACCCATAAAAACAAATAAAAATGCAAAAAGTTTAGCTCAAAACAGCAACACAAATAATATATATATATAACTTTAAAATATTATGAACAATATTTATTGACAAATAAAATTGGTTTTCATAAAAGCGGCTAATGGCCGAATGGGTTATGACAACAGCTTGACAGGCTTGACAAGTGACAGACCTGAGTTCAATCCCCGGCTGGGTCAAAACTTTTTTTTAAATAAATCTACTAATTTGACTATTTTATTCAGTAGAACTTGACTAATTACACTGTAGGGAGGTGAAAATATCACAGCTAAGCGCTCAGACACGTAAACTTAATTTTTGGTCGTAGATTACAAATCCGTGCTTGGTTTAGCTGTATCAGGTCAAAATTCAAAGATATTGGAAACACCCTGTATAAATTTAAACACCCTGTATAATTTTTTTTTTAAATTAAATTTGGCGGGACTTACTTATCAGTTCCAAATTAAAAAAATAACAAATTTTTGCAAAATTTGAAGTTAATTGATCAAAATATACACGTGTCCCTAAGGGTTTTTCTTAGGTAATTTAGGAAATTTGAAATGTTTTTTTGCTGATATTTTTTTATTATGATTGAGGATATTGTATTAAGTATATTAAAATTATATTATTTTACAAATTATAATATACAGTATACAGTGTGTCCCCGGATCGGATTTCCAATAGGAAAAACTTTTTTAGACCTGATACAGCTAAACCGAGCACGAATGTACGACCAAAAATTATGTTTACGTGTCCGAGCGTTTAGCTGTGATATTTCAAAAATTAAAAATTTACTTACAGTGTTATTATAATACAGGGTGTCCAGAAAGGGTAGGGGGTATTTGTAAATTCAATAAAAATAAAACTGCAAGTCAGACAAAAATATTTTTTTTTTGAATTTTTAGACTAAGTTTTGGAAAATGAAGTCCCAAAGATTTTGTTGTCCAAATGTTGACCCTCGCGCTGCTGGCATTCCTCTAACCGAAAACGGGAATTAACTATCACGCGTCTACTCATATCTCTAAAAACAACGGCCATTTCGTTGCGGATGTTGTGCTTTAATTGCAGGAAAGTTCCTGGTCTATTATCATAAACTTTCTCTTTAAGGTATACCCATAAAAATAATCAAGTGATGAAGGAATCATTGGGCCTTACATTTTTGAAAACCGATGAGGGCTAGTACTTACGGTAAACAGGTTAACCGTTCACTGCAGTGAACGGTATTGCGACAAGTTAAAGGAACTTTTTGATTCCACAACTGCAGAAGTTTGAAGGTTTTAATGTGGAAACATGGTTTCAACAAGATGGGGCCCTTTGCCACCCCTTAAATCAGTCACTTGAGGTTTTCAATCAAATTTTCCCGAAAAAACTGATCTCTCGACGTGGCACCATTAACTGGCTTCCGAGAAGCGTATCTTACACCATTTGATTATTTTTTTATGAGGAAACCTTAGAGATAAAGTTTATAAAAACATACCACGAATTTTCCTGCAATTGAATCACAAGATCCGCACCGAAATGGCCGCTGTTTACAGAGATATGTGTAGACGAGCAAGACATTTGGACAACAAAATCTTTGGCACTTAATTTTCCAAAACTTTGTCTAAAAAAAAAAAACTTACAAATACCCCATACCTTTTCTGGACACCCTGTATATAGTAACTGCTTTTCTCTATGACAATTAGTCAAATATGACTTATAATTAGTTATTTTTGACTAATTCATTTTAAGAGAGCATATAAAACGGATTTGATTTATGACGATCATATTGCAAATTATATAGTTTAAATATTTAAATATATCAATATTATATTTTACTAATTTTAAGATCTTATATATATATAAATACAGGGCACATTTAAAATAGATTTTTAATAAAAATACTTGTAAAAAATTTATTAAAACTCTAATCAAACGGTGCAGGTTATTGCATAAAAAAAACTTTATCAACATTTGTTAAATAAAATAACCTCTACACAAAATACCATATTTTATGTATGATTCAAAATTTAAGAAGTAAAAAGTCTTTTGAGTGCATAGCAATTACTTTAACATTTTTTGCAAAGATAGTACATGTGAACTTTCCAAAGATTGACATAAACTCATAGCATTTTAAAACCTGACACTTCGGCAATACTTTTATTATTAAGTTTAATTAGCAGACTATGTAAGGTTTTAGGCAATGTATCACCGGGGAATAATTTATAAGTGAGCCCGATAAAGTTTAAATTTATGTTTCTTGAAAATCCTTTGGTAACGGCTTTTGCTCACATCCGTCGGTACAGCTATTTTTAGAAACTTTCACCTCGTTTCTTACCTTCTTCAATGGCACACTGTCTAGAGATCTGGGCTTGGCCAATGATCCATGATTCATCAAGGTGTTTTCCAATCTAGGAAATATTTGGGCGCTCTGGGTACCCGGGTATCGTTCGAAATATAAATCTATTGCAGCTTCCGGATTTCGGCCTAATTCAATGAGGAATATGGGCAATTCTTCAGAAATAGGCAATCCGGAAAAAAATATTTACTGCTATCGTAAAATTGTTTTAAACATGTTGTAACAATGATTACATGATTTTAATTAGTTTCGGCCATAGATATTGGAGAAAGGATAGTCGACTCACTTGAAAAAAAGTGAATAGTAATATTATCAAAGAAAATAGAGAAATGTCTGGACATAGTGCGTTTTTATTAAACTTAATATTGAAATTTTTTTTATAATAAACTGCGCACCACTCAATGTGTCGCGAGCAAAAAGTTCGTTCTTTTTCAAAACGACATAACTTTTTTGTTTCTTAAACGATTTAATTTTGGTTTGTGATGTCTGCTAGCCTCATCCTCTGGTAATTTATGCTATAGATATGAAGCTCACGGTTGGTCAAGTAAACTTCCTACAGGGTGATATGTTAAACGGTGAAAAATTTCAATAACTTTATCCAAGCCACGTTTGTAAAAAAATATTTTTTTTTTCGTTCTTACTTTGAAATAATGAATAATTATGTATTACCTTGAAACGTTTTTCAAATTTTTTCCAATTGGAATCTTAGCAACGAAAATATGATTTTTTTTCCAAAAGAGTACATTTAAGGCTTTTTTTTTTAGGTAATACACTCAGTCTTTTTGGGAACAAGAAGATAAGATGGTGAAAGATTGTTCCTTAAATAATTCTGAAGAAGCGACAAGCAACAAACAGTTGTCAAATATAAGTTTCAGATAAAACCAAAATCACTACGAATCAAGATTCGAAAACAATTCCCGGCTGTCCGATTGCTGGTTTTTAATGTTTTTTTACATATCGTAAGTAAATTTAAGGGACCACCATATTGAGAAAATGAATGGGCCACCTTTGTCTCCGGATATGAATCCTATTGAGCATGTGTGGAGCAGGATTGAAGATGAAAGAGAGGGAAGGAGGCATGGAAAATTTAGATGAATTGGTAAATGCTATTCAGGAAGAATGGGGTATCCCAGAAATTTCTAAGGAACTTGGTCGAGGGAATGCCCAGGAGGGTTAACGAATTATTACGGCTTAGGGGAGGGCCAACGAAATATTGGTATAAAGGTATTATTATGATTATATCTACGCATACAATTTTCAAAAATGAACAAAAATATTTTTATTTAACTTTATTATAAATTAGGTAGGTACTTATCAATGATGTTATCATTACTGCGCAATGTAAATGTAAGTTATGTAACATTATCCTAACCACTCAAACAAATTGCAGTAATTTCGCCCAAAAAATAAATCCCCGAATGGCATTTTTATCATAAATATGCAAGAAACACGACAGCAATCGGATTTTATTAAGACATTTAACAACAGGGAATTGTTTTCGAATTTTGATTCTTGATGATTTTGGTTTTATCTGAAACTTAAATTTGACAACTGAATCACAATCAGGAGGTCAAAATTATAAAGAAACCATGTCACGAACGTAAATATCGGTTCAGGTTTAGTTTTCGCAAATTTTCACCAAAATGTCATTTTGAAAAAGTGGTCTTTGCTTAGGCCCCTCTGAAAATAATGGAAGTTTGTTGCTTGTGGCTTGTTCAGAATTATTCAAGGAACAATCTTTTACCATCTTATTTTCTTGTTCTTAAAAAGACTGAATATATTGCCTAGCAAAAAGCCTTAAATGTACTCTTTTGGAAAAAAAATCATATTTTCGTTGCTAAGATTCCAATTCGAAAAATTTGAAAAACGTTTCAAGGTAACACATAATACTACATTATTTCAAAGTAAAAACGAAAAAAAATTTATTGTTTTACAAACGGGGCTTGGATGAAGTTATTGAAATTTTTCACCGTTTTACATATCACCCTGTAGGAAATTTACTTGAAGAACTGTATGCTTAATATCTATAGCATGAATTGCCAGAGGATGGGGTTAGCAGACATTACAGACCAAAAGAAAATCGTTTAAGAAACAAAAAAGTTATGTCGTTTTGAAAAAGGACGAACTTTTTGGTCGCGACACATTGAGTGGTGCGCAGTTTAGATGCTTTCAGGTTTTTTTGGACTGGTTGTCCGAATTGCATCCAAATATGCCACACCGCAATTTAAAAATTTCTCTAAGGTGTATGTATCTTGGAATTTCTGACAATTGTAAACAATGAAGTGCCTTAGAGATCCACTTTATAAGAATCTGAGATATTTGCATTAAAAGTAAAAAAATAAAAATAAAACAGTTAATTTTATTGTAAATTTTGTTTTAACAATGATTGTTAAACCAAAATTAATCTTTAATTTATTTAATATTTAAACTTTAAATGCAAATATTGCAAATAATTTAAAATGCAGTTATCCCCCTTTTATTCTAAGGCCCTAAATGTATTTATCTGCGTTAGAAACTATATTGGGCTTGCATAAAAATAAAAACAAAAGATTCAAACCTATTACATTACACGTCATCAATGTAAGAATATAGCTCAGACATCGTGACATAGGTGCTTTCCTTTTGCCACGATTCTTAGATATTCTTACCTCACCTTGGTTTATCTCACTTTAGAGACCGTTCCATTTGCAAAATGACAGGTAAGCCAAAGTGAGAATTTTACCTCCCCCCTTACCGATCAAGCACAACCTCCGGAGCACACTTACAAATGAGAAATTTTGATTACTTGGTGGTGGGGATAGATGCACGCCAAAAAGTGAGGTTGTACACTTTCTATCAAACAAAACAGAAGAAAATTAAAACAATATTAGTGATGGGCATAATCGGATTATATCAATAACCGATTATATCCGATACGATTATTTCAATAATCGGATGATAATTAAATAATCGGCGATTATAAATCGCATACTTTCATTCGGATTTCAATATCGGAATAATTTAATAGAATTGATAATTCGAATGAAAGTGTGCGATTAATAATCGCCGTTTATTTTCGAATTAAGTAATCCGCGATTATTAATCGCATATTTTCATTCGAATTTCAAATTGAATGATTCATTCGGCGACTAGAATACCTACAATTGTAGGTATGACTATTTAAATAGTAATTTACGATTACGATGATACGATACGATTAAACTAGTATTTTCAGAATCGCTGCTGAATATTACATTCACTACATTCTATAAAATTAAAGAATAAAAAAAAAGGTACACGGAGAGAAAAATTTTGCCAAAATAACTATCCAAAGTATTGTTAAATGACGTATCGTGAATTTAGTCAACTGTTTTATTAAACTGAGGATCTGTATAGCTAATTTAGCCATACAAATTCTCAATTTAATAAAACAGTTGACTAAATTCACGATACGTCATTTAACAATACTTTGGATAGTTATTTTAGCAAAATTTTTCTCTCCGTGTATTTAATATTGTTTAAATTGGATTTATATTTTTAACTACCTGTATTATTTCATTCGACATTTTGTTCGTTAAGTCTTTAATCTTTGCGTTAAACCGTTGAGGGAAATGGTTAAACCACAGAACATAAAGCCTGAATTATAGATTCCTTCCTTCCTTCCTTCCTTCCTCCCGTAGAAGATGAACATTACGTAATTGTCACCATTAACATTTCCCGTTTAGGTATTTTTAATACTATCTGATAAAATTTTGCAATTATAGTAATAAAAAAAATCAAAGAATAAAATATTTTCTTAACAAAATCGTATTTTTAAGTAATTTTAATATTTTAAATTATCAATAATTGTTAAGTTTAATTAAAATTAATAACGGGCAATGTTAATGGTGACAATTACGTCAAAAATGTTTATTTAAATCGTATTGCCAGTTATAGATTCCCGTACCGTACGGGCACGACTACGGGAGGAAGGAAGGAAGGCAATCTATAATTCAGGCTTAAGGGTTAAACTGTCAAGTGTCACTTTTAGAGAAAATAGGCTTACCAACCGTTCCTTTGGTCTATTTTAGGTAAGATGAGTGCGCGTAAGTGGCTTCGCTTATCTCACTTTTGCTTGGCTCACTTCAAAAATGAAAGGAAAGCACCTATTGTGTTTTGACATTTTGTCTTCGATGACGTAAGGGTCAAGTTAAAAAAATGTAACTAAAAACTTAAAAAACAGGATGTGAAAGACTTAACAAAAGTTATTGTTTAAAAGAGCTGAAATGTTATAGAATGTTTAACAATGTTAAAATGCGGCTTCCTAAAACCTGTAACGTCCCAACCCTTATAAAACTGTAATTTCTGGGCTTCTATTAAACAATTTTGTTGATTTTAAACTTTAAAGCTCATTGTAAACAGTTTTTAGTGCCTCTGGGGTGCCTTTAAATGTACCTTCTGAAACTAAAATTGTAACATTACCAACAAAAGAATTGCCCATATAAACATTAGGGTGGCCCAAAAAAACGACATATTTTATGAGCTCTCTCCAAAAATCAGCTCAATTAAAATTTTTTTAGGGGTTGTCCATAAATTTAGAAAATTACAAAAGTTGTAAAAATTCAATTTTTTTTTAGTTTAATTTTCTGGTCCCTACGTGGAAAATAAATAAGTTTCACCTTAAAATATGATCTTTTAAAGGTCACTCATAATTTTTTTTTCATTAATCATTAATTTTGATATTTTAGTAGCATTTTTATATATTTAATTTAATTCGTATTTTACTGCTGTGTTCATTATGATATGAATTGAAAGTAAAATAAAAATAAGTCTTAATTAAAGGTCGATCGAAAACATCAAAACCAATAAATTTTAAATTTTTAAAAGTTATATGCGACTCTTAAAAATTTATATTTTGAGCTAAAACTTTAGGAAACTTTATTTTCCTTGTACAAAAATTGTAGGAGGCAAAACAATCAATCGAAACAAAATTCGTGAGCGACCTTTAATTTTTTTTTAATCGAGATGATTTTTTAGGAAAGCTCCCAAAAATGATAAACTTAAATATTTTCATGGGAGACTAGAAAAATAAGTTTGTTTTTTGGGACACTCTAACAAACATCTGGCAGTTTTTAAATTTTTTACATTTTGATGTATGCAGGTACTAACAGCTTTTTAATTTACGTTCAAAGTGAATTTCAGATATGCAAAGCAACATAATATTATATAAAAACAAA
This sequence comes from Brassicogethes aeneus, assembly GCA_921294245.1. Lineage (NCBI taxonomy): Eukaryota > Metazoa > Arthropoda > Insecta > Coleoptera > Nitidulidae > Brassicogethes > Brassicogethes aeneus. The sequence continues at coordinate 49,134,107 of OV121132.1, read as the reverse complement.
AATTATGTAATAAAAACTTTGTCCTTATAATTGCTTAAGGAAATATAGATCAGTTGGTCTGGATAATGGAACAAGGACTAAATGGACAATTTATCTACGACAAAACTCTTGTTGTTCGTGGCCAACTGTTAAAATGTTTTAAAAAATAAATATGTTATATTGACAGTAAAAATGACTTATCTTAAAATATATATTTTCTAAAAGCATATTTTTTTCGATTTTCTAAACTATAGTTTCTATTTGAACAAAGTTGGCTTTGATATTAAACAATTAATGGGCGAATTTTTTTTGACAAATATATCTTATTCTACTTTATAAGTGCCTGTGGTATGTTTTTTTACTGTTTCAAATGAATACCTATCTAAATGCGGTTTTCACCAATCAACGTTTTATATGTTCATCAGTTTTGTTCTAACCTGGTCTGGAAATAGGGAAAATTGACAAAATCAAGAAATTTGGGACACCCTCTTCATGGGTATTTTCCTAAAATTATTAAGTTAAAGGTTATTAAAGATAAAAAAGTAAATTCGGATCCTCATTTTTCAGTGAATTCAGTAGGCATTTTCAAAAGTTTTATTAGCTGCCATTGGGAAGCCTTGTAAGGATTATTCAGCAAATTTGCGGTCTTTTTAATGCAAAATCGTTAATGATTGAAAGATCTTGTTCTAGTAATTTCAGACAATAAATAGACAATTTGCAGCTACTTCCCATAAACTTAGCTTTTTTCTTATTTTATTTTTTAGTCTTAAACTTAATCTAAACCTAAAATTATCAGTAAATATTTTCAGTCGTAAAAGAAAATAATGAAAAGTTGAAAAGAATTTTTCTCAGAGAAATTTATCGTCATGTTTGATCTTTTTGTAAAATTTTGAAATTTTTTATAATTTTTGTTAAATTGAACCTTAAACTTTTAAAAAGTCATACTTTTGACGGAATAATGGATTATACTTCGCCCCGGGCGAAAGATGCTCTAGCTACGCCATTAATCTTTAGACAGATTTATTTTTTCGCCAATTTGTGTCCCTTATAAAAATGTCTAACTAACGGATTCCTTTACATTTTAAAATTCAAGTTTGGGCAATTACTTTAACCGGAAATTTTAAATCTCTAGGTATAACTAGCCTAAAAATACAACAAAGATTTAAATTTTACGGATTTTTTTTAGGAGTTGGTTGTGTTTTAGGACCAATTTTAAAACCTTCTCTAAACCTTTCTAATAGAATATTCTTTATTGTTTAACTTATATTTAAAAAAAATCTCAACTATTTTGATTTTTAATAATAAATGTTTCTTGTCCTCACGATATTTTAAAATTACTCTGCCAATTTATAGGCAACACAGCTTGTATTTTGGTTAGCCTAATTAGTTTTTGGTAGTATTCGTCGCTGATACAACTTATTTCGCACCCTGAATCTATAAGCGTTAGCATTTCCAATTCCGACTCCACCATTATAATGTGGGGCAATAGCGAGAGTGGTGCCGCTGTGGTTGTCCCAACAGTGGTTATCAGTAGAGACCGGATAAATAAGCACAATTTTAAAAAAAAAAAGTGCTTAAAAAAGTATTAAAATATTAAATAAAAAGCTCTTAAAAAGCATGAAATTTGCCAAAAAAGCACCAAATAAGCAAGTTAATCAAAAAAGTTGTAATAATCTTAATATTGGTGTTTACTATTTAAATGATACATTTTATTATTTTTACATTATATCTATTATTAAGACCTAAAGGAATGTATAACTAGATGTTTCTCCAAATTTTCTATAGTAAAATTATGTCTTCTGTCTGTTAAAATGTTTTTGTATGCAGAAAAACTTCGCTCCACATCCACACTGGTTATTGGTGCATATTTAAATTTCGGGATAATGGCTGGATCCATTTCAAAATCGGAATCTTGCCCACCAATTAAAATAGATATTCTTTTCAATGTTTGGAACCCTGAATTTTTCGAGAGAGTCTGGACCAATTTTTCTTTAATTGTTTGACCAATAGATCCTGGAATAGTATTTACTGCAGCTTCAAAACTTTTAATAACATTGACGGATTACAATAAAGGTAGCTGTTGTTTTTCCAATAGCTGAATACTCTGACTTACAAATTTAAAATGACTTTTAATAAAAGCTAAATTGTGTGCAAGTTCAGGTATTTTTACAACTTCCTGACATTCTTGAACTGCTTTGCTTTCTGTGCCTTCAAATTCAAGTAACAATCTCTTAAATTCTGTAAAATTATCGGCATAGTACATGGCAGCATCTAGCCAAGTTCCCCATCTTGTTACAATTGGTTCTGGAGGTAATGGAACATCAGGCAATCTGTCTTTAAAAAATTGAGCTTTTATGAATATTTTTTTGCCATTTTTTATTAATGTGTTGACCAACGGATACTGCAATCTTATAATTTCTGCTATGCGGTTAAGCCCATGAGCTAAGCAGGTACAATGTATTAAATTATAGTAAAAAACCTTTAAATTTGATGCAGCTTTTTTCATGTATGCTGCAGCATCCGAAAGCATCAATAGAATTTTTTCATTCGGAACCACCTCGGGCAAAAAAAACTTGTTTAATTCCTCAAGAACAAATCTAGAAACAGTGTTATTATTCGTTTTTGTTAATCCTTCTGTGACGATATCTTCATTTAAGACTCCTATAATTAAGTTGGCTATATATCTTCCACATGTGTCAGTTGTTTCATCTACACAAACCACCCTGTATAAGATATAAATAAATTCTATATATTATTTCGAAATGGGTTAAATATGTTCTTAAAAAATCAAGCTATATTTCTAATAAAAAATGGTCTCATTAAGAGGTTCAAGAAAAAATTGAGGTTAAAATTTGATTAGGTAATTTTTTTCTGCCCGCTTAATTAACATATTATTAACATGAAGTTTCATCAAGTAAAAATCGAAACAATTAATTAAAAAAAATGTATAAAAATATGGAAAAAAGTTTAAATAAGCACGAAATCGAAAAAAAGCATAAAACCTTAAAAAAAGCAAAAAATTAAGCAATAAGCATCATGCTTAAAATCCGGTCTTTAGTTATCAGTCTTTTAACGTTATACGCTCCTAAATTTTGCGAAATGGTTTTAAATAGACTTAAATTAGTATTTACATGCACAAGCTCTAAAGGTTGTAATATCGAATCACCTCCCGACTTTTCCTTAACTAGTTTCAAAAGACCAATCCATTTTGATTATTAAAAACACTCCCTTGGGATACAGTTTAAAAAGTTGAAAAGGGGCTTAAAGGTGCAGACTGTACAAATTGGAGAGTATTTCGGTGCACGTCCTCTGGAGGAGGAGGTGTTCCGGCACGTACGAACTTTACTTGTGGAAAGGGGGTTTGAGTATTTACTTTTGGGAGAATTAGGTATACAAAAAAATAAAATACAGTGTTTAGTTTATCCCAATTTAATTTACTTTACAAACAGTTTACAAAAAAGCAAGGGATGACTCTTAGGGAGATACGACCAGAGAAAAAGAGCTTGAGAAAAAACTCTGTTCGGCTATGAAGTAGCAAAGGATTACACGATTAGGCATTGTTTCTTTAAAAGTTTAAGCAAATCAATGGAATGACACGACGCTCGTTACGTTATCTACCCCTACAGGTTCAAAAATAGGAAAAACGTTGTTAGTTTAACAGGATAGTTAACTGTTAGTCTGTCAACGTTAACGTTGCCCCGTGGAGAACGAGGTTCACATTGGAAGCAACTCGCGTAAAGGTTCGGGATAAAATTTGCGATGCCACTTAGAGAACCAAGGTGACCAGTTATTCCTCACGGTTTGGAGCATTTTAGTATCTACTGCAAATACGTGCTAAAGAAAAAGGAGTATTCAAAGTTTAAAATTAAGGGTCAATACTCTCCAACGAAACGTCCTGTATTACACCGATATTTGTTTTAAAATTACCACAAAAAATGCATAATCGTGTTGGGGAAGGTCTAAACATGTGAGTTACAGGGACAGTGTAGTGATAGCTAAAACAAAAGGTGTTAATATCGGGTAAAATTCACTAAACGTAGTGGTGCAAAATAACTAATGATCAGTTTATTTAAACCTAAATTGTTCTACTTTTAGTGGACTTTACTACATAATTGGGCTACTAACATTAAGAACTAACCTTGGAGAATACACAATACTCGTAACATTTGTTTACACAGAATTTTACAATAATTGTCGTTTTAGCAAAGAATTACGAAGACGATCCGTTCGCTAACACTTCGGAAAACTTTCTGCCTCTTTCTTTGCTTCCCTCCCCAAGTTTCGATGGCGTTATTTACCTAAATGTCCGTTTTATCAAACATAATAATAAAAAAATTGATATTGCAGTCTTAAATGAATTATAAACTTTAATACCAAACCTTAGACGTTAGTTTAGTTTGCTTTTCAATAATTGTTAAAACAAATGTTAAACAATGTGAATTAAAAGTAGGCTTAATAAGGTTTATAAAACCTTGGTTTTATTACAATAATTATTATAATTGTTGCATACAAATCGAAAACCAAGGTTTGATGAACCTTATTAAGACTTTTAGTTTACATTCTCTGACATTTGTTTAGTACAATTTTATTTAAAAAAAAAATCTTTTATTTTTGTATACCATAATATCGATGACTTTTTGCCAAAGTATTGCACATTTTGTTTGTCTGTTTTAAATTAATTATAGCCTAAAGGTTTTATAATAAGTAATTAGTTAGCTTATAATTACAGCTATTTACTTGTTATAAAACCTATAGGTTATACAGGGTGAGTCGGGAGCAACGGACCAAACTTCAGGAGTGTATTTAACACTTGAAAATAATGTAAAAAAACTCGTATGTTCTTATCCAATTCTTATTTGTTTTCAAATTATAGCGTAATTAAAACTGTTTATCTAGCGTTCTACTTATTATGTACATTTTCGCATAATCAGAGTATGCCATGTTTGAGGCTCAAAAATATTTTATGACTTTGTTGTTTTGATAGTGTGTCAATTTATTGTGACAGTGATTGAACGTTCATTTTCGAAATTGTATGATTTCAAAATGCCAAACACTTATTCAAATTTAGAATATGCAAATATGGTGTTTGTTTATGGTTTCTGTAATGGAAATGCTACAGCTGCTGTTGAAGAATATATTGTCAATGGTTTCCAGATCAAACACATCCTAATAAAAACGTATTTATCAGAGTTTTTAACAAATTGTGCGAGACCGGTAAGCTTCATAGTGCTAGCATAACATCTGAACGAGCTACTCGACAAGGTTTAAAAGAAGTAGAAAATATTCTGGATTTAGTAGAGGAAGATGAACGACCAGCTCACGAAGAAATGCTACCCAATTGGCCATCCCACAAAAAAGAGTAATAAACACCCTCCACGAGCAAGGATTACCTCCATACCATGTACAACACTTACAACCGGAAGATTATGCTAAACGCATGGACTTTTGTCGGTGGATAAATAATAATCATCTACAACACGCATTTACTTTTTACGGATGAAGCAACATTTACTCGTGACGGTATTAATAATACTTGTAACTCTCATGTATGGTCAGACGAAAATCCCCACGCAACAGTCGAAAGTAATTTTCAACATAAGTTTTCTGTAAACGTGTGGTGTGGTATGCTCGATAATTATTTAATTGGCCCTTTCATCTTGGAGAATCTCCTCACAGGAGATAACTACTTAAATTTTCTACTAAACGAGTTACAAGGACTACTAGAGGATGTTACTCCAAACATCAGAATGGAAATGTACTACCAGCACGATGGAGCTCCTGCACATTTCGCCCGTCAGGTTAAGCAACATTTGGACGAAAGATTTCCAGGGCGTTGGATTGGTCGCGGTGGTCCTATTAATTAGCCTGCAAGATCCCCAGACCTCACACCACTAGACTATTGTTTATGGGGCTGGTTTAAAAATGAGGTGTATAAAGTAAAAGTGGACACTCGTGATGCCCTAATTCGACGTATTCAAAATACTGCAGCCGTTATTAAAGAAGACAGACGTCAATCAATTAGGAGAACAACAGGCACTCTTCGTAGACGAAGCAGAAAATGTTTAGAGGTCAATGGCTTTATTTTTGAACATTTATTAAAAGAACGCTATGATTAAAATAACGTTAATGTGTGAACTTTTGTTTTACGCTATAATTTGAAAACAATTAAAAATCGGATAAAAACATATGAGTTTGTTTACATTATTTTCATATAAGTTTGTTTACATTTGCTTTATTTTCGAACATTTATTAAAATAACGTTAATGTATGAACTTTTGTTTTACGCTATAATTTGAGAAGAACATATGAGCTTTTTTACATTATGTTCATGTGTATAATACACTCCTGAAGTTTGGTCCGTTCCTCCTGACTCACCCTGTATATGGTTTAAAACAAAAAATATTTTCAATTCCCGAAATTTGAATTATGTTGCTTGCGATACTTTGGCAGAAAGTCATCGATATGATATTATTATATTCTGTTTTTGTTTCATTACCAATTAATTTAAATTTAAAAAAATTAACATAATTTATGGTGAGTGTTTTTATATTTATACTAATTATTAAATTAAGTAAAAAATAACAATAGCAAATATTTAGATTTAGATTTAGTAAAGTACTATTGTTCAATTAAACCACAAGCAAATTCCATAATTCAAATCTATTTGCAGCTCAAAATGGCATCCCACAAAGACAATAATATTTAGGATTACACAAGGTGCCATCACAACAATGGCGAACACCGCACACTTAGTGCGTAGACAGAGTTCGCGGGACTTGAACCCTCAACGGTCCATAGACCGTCTGGAGCTTAAGGAAATGAAAGGACGTCTAGTCGTAGAAAATGGAAGCACCGAACGAAAAGTTTACGGAGCCACAAATGCAGCCTTCGAAGATTCAAGCCCGAACACAAAAAAAATAAAATCCGCTTGTAGCAGCAAAAGGGGCTCCCAGGATGGTAAGGCGATTTTTAAACCTGAATGCGCTGAAGAGGAAAGAGAATCTTGGGACAGTAAACTTACTTTTCTTCTTGCTACTGTTGGATATGCCGTGGGTTTGGGTAACGTATGGAGGTTTCCCTATTTGGCGCAGAAAAATGGAGGAGGTGCTTTTCTTATTCCGTATTTTATTATGCTTTGCATTGAGGGAATACCGATCTTTTATTTAGAACTGGCTATAGGACAAAGACTCAGAAAAGGAGCGATTGGTGTTTGGAATCAAGTATCCCCATATCTTTCAGGTATTTACAAGTATTTTATAGTATATATATTTATTATCATTTTTTAAACACCAAATAATGCTAATATATTATTTTTATCCTGCACAATAAGAAAAAAGTAACAAACTATTTTTTTAATTAAAATTTTAATTTATCCATATAATTATTATTATTTAACAGAAATAAAAGTATTAAATTTTATAAAAACATTTTTCTTTTTTATGTAATTAAATTCTAAATTATAAAAGATTAAATGGCAGCTTCTATTAATTAAGAATTATAAAAGTGTAAATTCGATGTCGCAATTCGCAATACTTGTAAACACTTTATAAAAAGAAGAATTCCAATGATTTTAAATCACATTTTCTTAAAGGCTATTAAACACTGTTTAATGCAATCAATATTTTATTTAATTTCTTTAATTTTCACTGACTTAATCTTATATACAATCAAACTAACTAACTAACACGAAAGAAAGAATAAGAAGAAAATCTAATGGTGCACCATCATCATAAATCATGATAAATCGCAGCTTCTTAAATGCTTTTGAATACTGTTCGAAGAACAGGTCCATTTTCTTTATATATTAGAGTGTTGTCTAATAGAAAAAACCCAACGTCAGATTTTTTTATTAGAATAAAAATAAAAGTAATAGTACTTAACCTTCTTGGCAAAATCCTCGTCAAAAAACATTTTCTAAAACATTGAGTATTTAGGATAAGCTTCAAGAAACTAACCATTAATCGTCCACTTTCGTTCCTTTTGTTAAAAAACTAAAATAGATAAAAGACTAATATGTAAATAAAGAATTTGTGCTTATAATTATTTTACTAAATAAAGATTAAAATAAAATCATAAAGTGTAGTTCACTCCTAGGAGGTCCTGGAAGTTTTATACTTAAAAAATACAAAATTCCACCAATTCTCATATATCATCCAGTAAAAGGCAAAATGTCATTTTTTTCCCCATTAGGAAAATCGCTGTCATCTTTTGTTACATAAAAAACATTAATGATAAATAAAGCCATATTCGCATATTCCATAATTTTTTAACACGGAGGGCCGGAGCTTGGACTAAAGTGGACCTGAGGAAAAACAATATGAGGTTGCCCCCTCAATAATTTCCAGTGTTTAAAGGACTAAAACATACTTTTTTAAATAAATTTATATAATATATATATCAAATTGATACACTGAATTGTTCAGCAAATCAAAAATCGCTGATAGCACTAAAACTTTTTCGACAGCTGACAACAGACTAAAGATCGGATATGGCTACCAATTTGCACAACACAAGAAGAACAAAAATTCCCGTTACTTTCTGAACACACAACATATTATGTTGTGTGTTCAGAAAGTAACGGGAATTTTTGTTCTTCTTGTGTTGTGCAAATTGGTAGCCATATCCGATCTTTAGTCTGTTGTCAGCTGTCGAAAAAGTTTTAGTGCTATCAGCGATTTTTGATTTGCTGAACAATTCAGTGTATCAATTTGAAATTTTGTTTTCCTCTATCATTTTTCCATTATGGCCATTTTTTTAATAAAAAAATTATTAAAATTATTATAAGTAAAGTAGAAACTTTGAGCCGCCACTGGTTGTTCCTGACCTACGACAAATTACTAAAACATGCTTGCACAGTGGGCAATACTCTACATTTATTAAAAATTTACATTTGTGTCATCACTCATAACTTGTTGATAATTGTTTTTTGTTTTGCATTCTCAGCTATTTTTAGGTTCTTTAAATAAAACAATACTTACTTTTTATTGTTAGGTATCTCGAAGTTTCCGTGGTTTCAAATGTTCCACAAAATTATAATAAATGTTCAATTATCCACTCAAAGTATCAGGATGATTTCAGATTTCATCTGCCGCTGCAGTGACAAGTTCGCGGAGTTGTTCTAATGTGTCAACTTCGCGTTGGTACACTAAACTGTTCATGTAGCCCCAGAGAAATCACAATAACAATCGAACTATCAGTACATAATCAATGATAACAAAGTACTAAATAAGTTTAAAAGTTTGCTTGATATTACATAATACACTGTACGCATACCTGTTTATTTTTTACTTGAATGAATAATATTATTGTTTTTAGAGGTCAAAACAATGATGATATATAGGATAGATTAGTGACATCCAGTGGCTCCCTGGTTTTGACAAAAAAATTTCATAATTTTTTTATTAAAAAACAGAAGCTTTAATGCAAAAATGATAAAGGAAAAACTTTCTTGTTTTTGCGTGTACTATCTTCCTCCCAAAGGATGACAATTTATTAGGTGACACCCTGTAAATGGCCTTTGCGTTAAGATAATGCCTACTTATAGACCAAGACGTAGTATAACACATTTTAGAGAACGTCTCATACGTTCATCTTGAAGGACCAATTATAAGAAATAAATCCTTTGGAAGTGTAAGTTGGCAAGACTCGACGCATGTGGGCGTAGTTGTAATATTGAATACGCGCCACTGCATTGCCAAACACGTGTTATATGTTATACAGCGGACACAGTACCTGCTAGTAACTTAAAAACATTAAGAAAAACGCGATATACAAACGATTCATACCAGGCTGCAAAAGATATCAAACATTTTTCAAGTCAAATTATTCATGAAAAAAGTGCCAGCCGGTTTGCACTTGTAAATGATATGTTAATTAGTTTTTTTAATTGGATATTTTAGTTACATAAAAAAAACTATTTATACCAGCATCAAATTTTTTTGAGTTTAATTTATACCCCCAAATGATCATTATTATATATGGCAGCCGGATATAGCAATCATAACAATTATTATAACAATAAAAAAAATGCCCAATTTTTTTATATAAGGCAATTATTTGTACCAGAATAATATTACAAAAAACATGCTATTTTAAGACGTATTCTTCAGTGGCAACCGGTTACATCATGTACAATTTCTTTTGTTTAAATATAATTACAGAATATAATACCATTGTAAGACGAATTCTTCATTGACAGCCAGTCACAACATCTATAATCGGGTAAAAAATATATATGATCATAAATAATTATATATATTTTCATTATATATGATCATGTATGAATTTTGCCCATGTATGATCATACATGAATATTGGTCTACATATAATTATATATGATCATATATGAATTTTGCCCATGTATGACCATACATGAATTTTGGTCCACGTATAATTATACAGGGCTTCCCAAAAGTACCGGAACGGAGCTATAACTTTCAAAGGAGTGAAGAAAAAAATTGAAAATTTTGGGATCACTATAGGATCATAAAAACTACATTCTTAGATAGTTTAGAACTTTCTTGCAAAGTGGAGTTATTTTAGGGGATGACCAGCCGAACATTTTAAATAGCAACCCCTTTTGAGTTTTACCTTATTTTAAAGTAAATGAAAAAAGAAACACATCCCCATAAACTAAAACTCGATATGTTTCAAGAATTATGATGGGTTAAATGGGAAAATAAAATGTTTTAATGTTTTTTGCACGTTTACTACGATTTTAATAAAATTACGTTTAAAATAAGGTGAAACCCGACAGGGGTTGCTTTTTAAAATATTGGGGTGGTCATCCCCTAAAAAACTCCAAGTTGTATGGAAGTTCTAAACTATCTAAGAATGTAATGTAATGATCCTAAAGTGATCCCCAAATTTTCAATTTTTTTTCTTCACTCCTTCAAAAGTTATAGCTCCGTCCCGGGACTTTTGGGAAGCCCTGTATATAATTATGCATGACAATTTTAAGTTACTTACCTTGTTTTGCTCATAGTAGTCGGCGCTAGGACGGGGTTTAAGATAGTATTTATTTTAATAAATAAAAGGATAATAGGGGGCACCAGTCGTGATAAACTCGACAGGAAGTCAGAAATAGGAAGGAACTATTAACAAATTACTTTAGTAACATATATATATATATATATATATATATATATATATATATATATATATATATATATATATATACACTCAGCATAAAAATAAACAGAAATACCTTAAAATCTTGAAAACTACATGTCAGCTGTCATCAGTATTCCAATACCAAAATCCTCAGTGATAGCATGACATGAAAGACACAGGAGATTTCCACTGGCAATAAAGGTTATTCTTCTTCGAAGGACCTATTGTAGATCAAGGGAGGATTGTAAGACAATCAGGTACTTCCATGGATTCCTCAGTGACACTGACGTGTTTTTGAGGTTGGGAATTTTAAATCTTAGGGAAAAGACTAAAATCGTTAGAAATGTTAAATTTTGTCAAGCGGACTCTAAAGTGGTATTAACCTAGAATGTTATAAGCTCTTTTCCCTTCAAAACTACAGGATGCCTTTAGCAATGACGGATTTAAGCGTGAAACAGAATCTCGGAACCCCAAGGTCAAAAGAGACAAACACAGAAACAGGCTCTGGTTACCAGAGACTTGTATCTGCATTGAACAACAAAACCAAAGAAATTTACAATACAAATTCCTACATTAAATCAAGTAAAGATAATAAACCAAATTATTAACCACTAAGAATACCTATAGGTATAAATAGGTAAAGTTTAAACTAATAATAATTATGGCCCATGGTATGCATAACTTATTTTTGTTTATAGCACTGCCAATACTATTTTTCCACACATTAAAACAAATTAATTTTGATTTTAGACCACCGCAGTAAACTGTGCTGAGGAAGAATATTTCTGCAAATTTCTCTGGGCCACCAGATTTTTCAAAATAAGTTTAATTTAATTTTTGTTTTTGACTACCCAGATAGCACAAGAGGTACCCAGGACGTCCATTTCGGGTCCCACATAGGTACGAACGTCCCAGACCTTTATCGGGAGTTTTGGGTACGTCCAGTCTCTTACTTATTTGGGAAAATTAAAGCAGATATACTCGGTACGTCCCAAGGACGTAATTTTTGTTTTTTTTGCAATTAAAGCATGGCATGGCAAGGGTCTAAGTGTCAAGTTGGCTAAATAATATATTATCATTTAAAAATAGTTTTTGGTCATGCAGAATGACACAAATGTTCAAAATGTTTGTTTTTCATTGATAACTCACAATTTTATTTTTGACCCTTTGGGAATACCACTCTTCAATTCTGTAGAGCTTGTCCAATAATCCCCAATAAAGTATTTCAGGACGGCCAGAGGATGTCTTACTTAAAACGTTCTGGGGACCGACGATTTGGTAACATCGGATGTTCCTGGTACGTCCTGGGGAAAGTTCAGGACCTGATTCGGATGTACTCGGGACTTACTAATGTCTGATACAAGATATACTCAGGATGTTTCCAGTACTTCTTTGTGCTATCTGGGTAGGAAAGGGGATGGTCGAAAAAACAAAACTTATGGTCCAGTTTACATTATAACCGATAACAGCTGATTATTAATTAGTTAAAAACAAAATTAAGTAGATTTTACTTAGGAAAATGTAGTGGCCCGGATAAATTCATCCGTCAGATTATCATAATCAGGTTGTTAATTTCATAAGCAAAACAAAGCAAAGTAGGTAACCTTTAAATTAGTTTTTCACTTAGGTATTTAAAATGAATATTTTTATTTAACCCGTAACCGGTACTGTACGACTTTCAGGTCATAAACGGTACTAAGGGGTCTGAGAGACACCTGCCTTTTAAAATTATAATTTATATTATTTTTTTTATCTGAGGCTTTGGGGATACTAGGAAATATATATAAAGTTAGAATATCACCAAAAATAATACTTGAATAAAAGAAAAATTTAAACAAATAGGTTTTAATCAAAACATGTACAAAAAGTGCAGTAGTGCAAACTTTGTGATTAAACTATAAAAAATATTAAACCAAACAAAATAAAACGATCTTTATTTCGAAGAATATACCTTTAAAAATAACATAAACAAAAAAAATTTAAATATATCTTTTTTTAACAGAAAAAATAACTGCTTCAAACTATAGCTAATTTTTACAATTATTTTTTCCATAGTAACTTTTTTGTTTTTTTTTCAAATTCTTAAAAAATTTCAAATTCTTCACTATCTGACCCTATAAAATTATTTTCTATAGACTCTTCACAGACAAGTCCTGAATCGCTGCTGTGATTATCTTCAACGACATAATCACTATAATAGTTATGTAGTATACTACAGTCATCTATATCACTTTTATCGCTGTAGATTTCATAAAACTACTATATTACAGTTTCCTTAAAGCCTTTCTTATCACTTTGGACACTTTTAGAAGGCCCTTGTTGCGAATCCATAACGAATTAATTGTTTTATAAAAATTACGTAAACGGTACGCAGTGGTCTACTAGACACCTCAACACTTTGACTTGTAATAATTTGTCCATTTGACAATCCAACTTGTTCAAAGTCTGAGAGCATATTGATAACTGCTCAACTTAAAAGTATTGGAAGCGACAGATTTTTAAAACAAAAGGTGAGTGTGGAACAGGGCTTTGTTCGTTGATGAGTGTCTCCCAGACACCAGTACCGGTTACGGGTTAACCCGTTAACCAAGTTTTAGTTCTGGACAACTTGGGAAACCGCCTCAAAGAAAAATTCAGTTTCCAAATAACATTTCTAGAATAAATGTTCATTTAAAAATTAAATGTATTAGGGGCCATCCGTTAATTACGTGAGATAAAAATAGGGGGGAGGGGTCTAGCAAAATCTCACCAAATCTTATGTTAAGGGAGGGGGGTCATTTAAAATCTCACGTCAACTTTAGGGTTCAAAGAATTATAATTCAAATTTGTCAAAAAAAGTAATGGCTAGAATCTCACGTGAGGGATAGGGGGGTTACCACATCTCAACTAATCTTACCAAGGGGGAGGGAGGGGTACAAGTTATCAGAAAAATGCCTCACGTTATTAATGGATGTCCCCTTACGATAGTATTAACCAAAATGTTTGCTCTTTATCTACGCCATCTCGAGTATAAAGCATAGTTTTTGGAATATAAGATTTATTTTAACTCTAAAAAAGAGTAGATATTATGAAAATTTAAAAAATCCAGCTTCATTTCCCCCGCCGAAAATTCTCCAGTCGAGCAGTCCGGCCGATGTGGTAACCGTACCCCTGCAGCGCGCTGCTCCCATTGTTGCCGTGATACTTATAAAGAACTGTATATAATCTTGTTTGATCCATGTGCCCCCTAGCGCTGAACCATTGGAACTAAAGGTGTATATTTTGATATTTTTGGATGACATTACGAAGCCCACCACTTTTTCGGCATTGAAACAAGGGGGCATCACTTAACTCTAAAACAAATTTATACACGCTAATTTTAGGAAGCCCGATTTCGGGCCTCCTATAAACCGAGTGGACTTCGTTTATACTGTAGAATGTAACGTTTCGGGCTTGGTAATGTAGGATTGCATATCTATATATATAAATATACAATCAGGTTTAATGTAGTAAAAAACAATGTGGACCAACCATTTTTTAGGTAGATACCTACTATACAGTAATGTCATAAAAAAATTTGACATCTATAATTACAGATCTGTTCAAAAAAATATATACCTATTAGGTATGTATGACCATATATAAAAATATATAGTAATATATTAAATATAGTATAGTATATAATGCCTATGTACACAGAAAAAACACTAGCATAGCATGAATGGGTGAGCCATTAAACCAATGGGATCTTGTAATCCGTATTCCTGAATAACAGTTCCTATAATACCAATAGGTAGTTAGCACTTGGTTTATAATCGTTTACTGTTTTTAAACTAACAACAAAAGTTATCGCTCCTAAATCTATTGATATTCATATTGATATTTATTTGTTAGAATGGTAGAATGTTATTGCATTAAATACTAATTTGATTTATTTAATAACGTTACTATCGTATGTATACTATGTATACATTTAACGCAATAAATTCTTTGACATTTAGGCAAAATATTTCCCTATTTTGGGTTAATAGTAATTAATTGAGCAAATAACAATTTAGATTGCTTCAATTTTAATGCATTCAATGACAGCGCTGTTCTTGGTACTATGTTAGATTTTTTTCTGTGTATACATATATGTATCCTGGATGTAGGTATACATATGTAGTCATAGTCATATATTCTTATATGTGATTAATTAATTTTTATTTAAAATAAATAATAATAAGTCACATATAATAATATATGAATCTATATGTTCATATATTACAAATATAAACTCTTCGTCTAAAATAAATTTCAATACATATAAGTTTGTATGACCGTACATGTTTATAGATATTTATATATAACCATTAGAGTTGGGGATGGTCAATTGACCGCGGTCAATTGACAAGTCAATTGACTGTCAATTGACCGCTACCTATTTGACCGGTCAATTGACCGGTCAAAATATATTTAATTTTTGCAGCATTTTAGTTAGGTGTCAACAATTACCCGTGAATCTCCAAATTTTTGCAATCGTGCAATATCGACATCATTTACAATTTGGTGGTTCCCCGAGTCGAGGGGTTGCTAGGCCGGACTCGGCGCTTTGCCTTAAAGCGGGACATATCTTTTTTAATATCGAAACATAACTTTTTAAAGCCGCACAAACGTTTCTAAAGATGGACATAACTTTTATAATAAAAAAAAATTGGGCACAAATAAATCACAGTAATATTTACTTTGATATTTAATTTAATTTAATTTTGGTCAATTGACCAAAAACAATTTGACCGGTCAATTCCACAACTCTAACAACCATATATAAAAGCCAATTATACGAAAACGAACAATCATATATAATCATATAATATAGGGTAATTCCATTTATTAGCCACCAATGAGTGCACCTCATATACTCTAATTTTATTTCTTTTTTAACTGTAAATAGACATGAACCCAAGAAGTGAAAAAAACTCCCCTTTTCTTTTCTCCCCCTATCACCTATTTATACAGGGCTACGCAAAAGTTACTATGCAGACCTAACTTAAAAAAATTGTACTGTTTTTGCTAATAAAGCTATCGACATTAAACACACTGTTAATTGCTAAGAAAATATTTCTCTTTTAAACCATATAGGACACATTTAGTTATTGATGCCCTAAATGGTCTTTGGGAATTTTTTAAAAAATGCAATTTTTTGGCAAAATTGTCTAATTTTATAAATTTATATATTCTTAGAACAACTTGCCAGGAATTTTTTTTTAATGTAGTTTGTTACCATATATCTTACTCTATATAAAAGCAATGAAAACATTTTCAAATAATATTGGCTAAGAGTTCAAAAAAATATAAAAAAAATTCATGTTTTCGAAAAATCACTATTTTCAGCCATTTCATGGTTTAAAAAGGCTATGTTTGAGTGAGTCGATTTAAACCAATTTATGCTTATCATCACATGCACTTATTAGCCTCCAATAACCATTAATAAAATTATTGTGTATTTTGCTTTTAACCGGGCTGTGGCTGTATGTACAGCCCAGCTATAAGCAAAATACACAATATGCCCACCTGACTTTCAGCCATTTCATGGTTTAAAAAGGCTATGTTTGAGTGAGTCGATTTAAACCAATTTATGATTATCATCACAGGCACTTATTGGTCTCCAATAATCATGAATAAAATTATTATGTATTTTTCTTTTAGCTGGGCTGTGGATGTATATATATGTCCACCTGTGACTATATCCATATTATTAACCATATATTTCGAAAAAGCGTATTACATCTTTAAAATAACTTGACAGCCTTGAATTGACTTCTAATTAATTCTAAATAAAAATATAAAATATAAAAACCACATACAGTGGCCTCTAAGATTAACTACCCATTTATTTATTTTTTAAATTAAGAAAACATAATCAAATGTACAAAAAATTAATTAAATGACTAAAAGGCATACTTTTTATAAACTTTTTATTTAGACAAAATAAAACAGGTATTAAATCCTAAATTTGAATTAAACCTAACTGCATATAATTAAACTGAAGAAATCATATTTTTAACTTTAACACCTAAAAAACCTATTTACTATTTTTTACCTCTAAAAAGTTATATGAATCGGAAAATTTTCTTATGTGTATAATGTCTATCAAGAGAAATAAATTAACGACTTATGACGTTTAAATGGATCGCAGCAGACTTCACCAAAAATGTTGGTAAAATTATATAGATACTTTAATTTGTGATACCTACGTACAAATATCGGTTACAGTTGCATCCACTCGCCATTCTATTATTTGTTTTCCTCCTTAGTACAAGATTCAATCTTGGAAAATCGGGAAAAATATTTTTATCCGAAATCTGCCGAAAGTAGTCAAAAATTGGCAGTAAAGTAAAAGAAATCGGCAGTAAAGTAGAACTTGCCGCGGCGGGCAAATATATAATAACCGTGGTAACAAACAGTATACGCAGACACCATACATTCCAACTAAATTTGATTTGATCATTAAATGACATTTGATTTAATCATCAATATTAATTATTGGTATTATAAAGTGTGATTTTGCATAAAATTTAATATGCACCTCGGCATTAAGGTCATTTTTTATCACTCACGTGGTTATTTGCCTCGGCTTTCGCCTCGGCAAATAATTACGACTTTACTGCCTTGATACATAAATAACTATTTATGGCATTTTTCATTAATTAATTTTCCAACGGAACAATCCATTTTTGGACACTTCAAACAATTTGGCACTTTTAAATGGCAGAAATTGGTGTGTAGGTAAACTGTTTTTAGAAAATTATGCACAATTTAATAACTTATTATTTTAGTTTTTGTTTATTTACAAAAGGTAAAAAATTAGTATGTTTAGAGTAAGTAGGTTAGTTTTTATGAATATGTAAAAATTTCAATATCTTAAAAATATTTTAATTATTAAAACAAAATCTTAAAAAGTGTCTCTTGCGAATTAGAACTCAATTCAAGTCTTGCTACCGAGTTTTTTAATAAAATATTTGGTTAATATAATATTATGGATTTTTATTAATATATTCCACATTATAATAATAAAATTAATAATATTATAATCCATATTATGGATTTAGTCAGGTGGGCATATTGTGTATTTTGCTTATAGCTGGGCTGTACATACAGCCACAGCCCAGTTAAAAGCAAAATACACAATAATTTTATTAATGGTTATTGGAGGCTAATAAGTGCATGTGATGATAAGCATAAATTGGTTTAAATCGACTCACTCAAACATAGCCTTTTTAAACCATGAAATGGCTGAAAATAGTGATTTTTCGAAAACATGAATTTTTATTATATTTTTTTGAACTCTTATCCAATATTATTTGAAAATGTTTTCATTGCTTTTATATAGAGTAAGATCTATGGTAACAAACTACATTAAAAAAATTTTGCTGGCAAGTTGTTCTAAGAATATATGAATTTATAAAATTAGACAATTTTGCCAAAAAATTGCATTTTAAAAAAAATTCCCAAAGGCCATTTAGGGCATCAATAACTAAATGTGTCCTATATGGTTTAAAAGAGAAATATTTTCTTAACAATTAACAGTTTGTTTAATGTCGATAGCTTTATTAGCAAAAAAAGTACAATTTTTTTAAGTTAGGTCTGCATAGTAACTTTTGCGTAGCCCTGTATAAATAGGTGATAGGGGGAGAAAAGAAAAGGGGAGTTTTTTTTACTTCTTGGGTTCATGTCTATTTACAGTTAAAAAAGAAATAAAATTAGAGTATATGAGGTGCACTCATTGGTGGCTAATAAATGGAATTACCCTATATATATATTATATCCATTATGGATAATCCATACATTATATTATAATATAATATGATACATATATGATATATATGATATATAATTATATATATATATATATTATATTTATTTATAATTTATATTATATAAAGTGGCGTTATATTAATTGCAGGCGGCAGGCGACGTTTAAAAATTAAACAATTGCCGGACTTCCTCAAGGATATAAATAATACGTTATTTTTGTTTGTTTTTTAAATGTGTTTATTAATTAGTGAGTTATGAATATTTTCTTACGTTATTAAAATGTCACTTAGGCAGGGTTAAAAGACATCGAAAACTGATGATACTTTAAATGTTTATTTCATTGTTTTTTACACAATAAAAACTTTATAATTTGCTTATTAATGAAATATATGTATGTATGTCCAAATAACACTTATGTTCTTTTTGCGATCTCCAAGGTCGCTTTAAAACTATACAATAAAACTTCGAATAAAACCAAATTATCTTCAAGACAGCCTTAGGATCACCATAAAGCAGCTTCTAGTCAAAAAGGTCCCATCCTAAAAGGGTCTTAAAGATTAAATTTTAAAACTATAGTAAAACCAATTTTTTTAAATTTTATATTATTAAAAATTTCTTCAAAGCAACTTTAAATTTATGTACTTATTAACTGATGTTTTTCCTTTATACCTGCAGGCTGCAGCAGACTAATTTAGTCTCAAGGTAATTTACCTTGAGAATCATTGTAATTAACAACAATTAACAAGTCTTTATGACGCCATATATGTATATAGAGCAGATCATAAATAATATTCAAATGCAAACTATTCTACTAAAGAATTTAACAACGGGTGGCACTTTTCTAAAAAAATAAAATAAAATACTTCTACATAAATATCATAAAAATTTTTGTTTGGACACACTTCAGTTTTTAGGACGCATATACTTCAATAATATTTTTTTTTCTTTGGCCATCATGGCTAAGTCTGTATTTTATATAAAACATGTCGCGATCTAGATTAAAACTGATTGCAAGTTTATGGAACATTATAAATCTAACAAGACCTAAAACAGCGTTTTATTTACCACTTTAAGTAAAATTACTTTCGTCCATTAATTATTCATTTTTAAACTGAGTTGCTCTAAAATGTTTAAACTTTTGGCCTTATTAAATGGTCTGGCGCGCGAATAAAAAATTCACTAAATGCAGCAATCACAAAATCGGCACAATTTGAAGGTTCATAACCTTGTGAATTTTCTCCCAATGAGGGGGGTTAGAATTAGTTTTAATAAAGTCGTCAAAAACTAATAGGCATTTCTTTTAACCAGATTGACTAAATTGAAACCTTTTAGCTTTAAAATAAACTTAATACTTTAAAACGTAAAAATTATGTTTTTGGATTTAATGTGGAATTTTATAAGATAAACCAGTTTTCTTAGTAGATTTTAACGAGTACATTAAGGGTCGTACTCCATAAAACTACTCTCTTAAAATGAATTAGTCAAAAATAACTAATTATAAGTCATATTTTACTAATTGTCATAGCGAAAAAGCAGTCACTAATAACAAGTAGGGAGGTGAAAATATCACAGCTTAACGCTCGGACACGTAAACCTAATTTTTGGTCGTAGATTCCGTGCTTGGTTTAGCTGAATGAGGTCAAAATTCAAAGATATTGTATTTTCATGTTTCCATTAGGAAAAACATTGAGGATATTATATTAAACGAAATAAAAAGCATAGGAATGTTGGAATGTTAGTTTGCCAATAGGAAACACTTTTTTAGACCTGATACAGCTAAACCGAGCACGGATTTGGAATCCACGACCAAAAATTATGTTTATGTGTCCGAGGGTTTAGCTGTGATATTTTAAGAGTTAAAAATTTACCTTTCGTTTAATTAATCAAATTCTACTGAATGAAATAGTCAAATTACTAGATTTAAATTTAAAAAAGTTTTGAACCAGCCGGGGTTTGAACTCGCTTGTCAAGCGGATTAAAGAAATAGGTTCCTTTTAACTCTCGATTAAAGAAATAAGTTACTTTTAACTCTCATAAACAAAGATGGTAACTTATCTTAAATTAGTCAAAATTTAACTATTTAAGTCATAGGCGTGCGCACGGGGGGCACCCTAATTCTTTGACGAAAAAAAAAAATAGTTTTTCACTTTATGGTTTATTATTAGTTTTATCGAGGAACCCGTAATATTTTATATGGTTCCGCCATTTGTTAATAATATTATCAATGTCAGATGTTGTAAACGGTATAATAAATAAACGGTATTATAATAAAGCCAGATTGTTAATTAAAATGGTTTTACTAATGTTCTTTTACATTTAATTAATCAATGTACAGGGTGTCCCAGAATATGTGGACAATCTTCAGGATTCAAATAGAACACATAAAAATAATATGACAAGTTCCAATTTTTTTCCTACGGCCCCCTCTACAGAGATACAGTCACCTCTGGAAATCATTTTGAACTACTAGGTGGAATTTAATAATTTTTTAATATATTGTTTACCAGGAAAGTTTCCTTAAAATGGGCACTTTTAATCACATTCGCCTTATTTAGTTTTTCAGGGACGGACTAAAGGCAAAACAATAATATGTTTCGTCAGATTAAACCATAAACTAAAAAAAGTTACTCTTGATCGACGATCGATAAAATGTACTGTTTACGAAAAAAAAATGCTTTTGTACAATAGGGTTTGTTGAATTTGTTTTTATCTTTTTTGCAATGTTTTTTTTACATTTCCCGGCCTACAGCCTGCAGCAGCTTGCAGTGGGCTGCGATATAGAAAAAGAACCGGTATTGCCTGCCGTCTCTATATTATAATATATTTCATTGAATCAATGAAAAAGCCTTTGCCTATGATTTAAGTAGTAAAAAATAACTATGTAAAAGTGAAAACGACTATTTTAGTAGTAAACAATGCTGGAACTAATTCAAATAGTAGAAATTTGACTATTTCATTTTAAGAGAGTATATTAAAACTATTTGTTCCAAAATGGATTGTTTTAAAACCAACTTGCTATTTAATCCTTTAAAAATGCAAATTTGTTTAAAAATAGCCAATTTTGAGAGTATTATCAAACCAGAATAACAACAATAGAACATTAAGAGCAAATAGTAATATATTTTATCTACTCCCCCATTGATCAGCTTTGATTTTATAGCGTTTTAGTCACGGGCTGAAGTTAGCAACAGTGGCTTTTTGGCATTTTAGTCACGGGCTGAAGTTTGCTTTACTATAAATTGGGAAAAAGTGAGGTTAAATCCGTTGACAGTTGACAGACGTCAAATTTTTAACAAATAAATTTGGGTTTAAATTGTTCTTTGTGTTCGTCGTATACGCGTAAATAAAGTATGGTATGCAACTCGTTTTATAAACTTCTCCAGACACTCGTTTTATTAAACACTCGCTCGCAAGCTTCGCTCGTGCCTTATAAAACTAAAATGTCCTTTATAAAACTTGATACATAATATACTATTAATTTAAAGAGTACATTAAATTATTTGCATAGGATTAGGTGGTCTTTAGAACTTTTAGTTTATCTTAAGGTAGGTAACTTTAAAACCAATAATGTTTCATTAAAAATATTAAAGCACTTTTAAACCCTAAATAAATCAAAAGTATCTTACAATTGTTACTTGACATATGTCACAATACGCAATTTTACACTATACCAAAAAGGTATTTTGCGTTTTTTGTAAAACTATCCATTTAAATGATCGGAGGTTAAAGTTTAAAATATATAAAATAATTAAAAGTATTTCCATGTAGGCAGGGTTGACAAAATCAAAAATAATATTTTTTTAAATTTATTTAGGCTTAACAAAAGCACTTATATATGGGTCATTACCCTGGTTGCCCAATAGTAATTTCGGCCCTGTGTACACGTACTTTCGAGGCTTTATTTCTCTATTTAGTAATCTACATGGAGTTTACCAATTATAGCCCTTTGGTTTTAGGTATTGGTATTAGCAGCGCGGTAGTGTCATTCAACGTAGCATTATACTACAACACAATTATTGCATGGTGCCTGTTCTATTTAGCGCAAAGTTTTCAATCCCAGTTGCCCTGGGCAGAATGTCCCAACGTCTATTTTCTAAATGGATCCTACACAACGGAACCGGAATGTGTGGTGAGTAATTATATTAATATTTACTGAGTAATTATATTAATATTTACTGTTTAGCATGGTTATTGAGGTTTAAAAAACCGTTGGGCTTTAATACATAATACTGCGTCTTACCACTTAAGATCCTCTAACTCGACAAGACCACTTTGCATTGACGATTAAAATTATTAGGATCAGAGATAAGACCCCTTGAGCTAAAGCTTTCATTTAATTTTTTTCTACATTTTTGCAAAAAACTATTATTATTTGTTTTGGTGATATTTTTGAAGAAGAATCACGGTAATCAGTAAAAATAGTTATTAATATTGCAATAGAGTTAGTTATAGTTTTAATTAGTTTAATTTTGTTAATTTTCTTTCAATAAATTTACAATGTTTTGTATTTTTAATTCACTGGAAAAATATAAATACCACTTATGCTTAAAAATAAACTAGATAATTATAAACGGCCACCCCCTGATATTTCACGCATGCATTGTTGTAAGAATGTAACAGGTACTGAATTATTAAGTGAAAATTCAAAAATTATAATGGAAATACCACGTTGCTATGACAACGGTTTATTTGCATCTTAAACAAAAAACTATTTTTTCCATGTTTTTGCACAAAAACCGTTAAAATGAATCGTTTTGGTGAATCGAGAAGAAAAAACAAGGTGAAAAGTAAAAATGGTTAATAATATTGGAATATAGTTGATTTGATATATTATTCTTAATTTTTTAAATTTATTAATTTTTGGTATTTTAGTAGGTATTTCCCACTCAAGAAATATTAACCCCGAAAATACCTCAAAACAATCTTGTTTTAGCCCAATTATTTTTAAATGCAAAACAAAATTAGATAAATGTTTATTTTAAAAATATTATTTTTAAAATTAACATTCCTTAAACTAAATTAAATTAATGAATAATGACCTCATTTATTAACTGTTTTAATGCTTTACAGGCGAGCAGCCCAACACAATACTTCTGGTATAGGACTACGCTAATGGTTTCGGAGGATATCAATACTCCAGAATCATTTAATTGGAAAATAGCGATCGCCCTGCTTGTAGCCTGGATATTGGTTTATATGTGCATGATAAAGGGAATTGCATCGTCAGGAAAAGTTGTTTACGTAACCGCTACATTTCCTTACATCGTTTTGATAATATTCTTTTTTCGCGGAATAACCTTGAAAGGTGCCGGAGATGGAATTCGACATCTTTTCACGCCTTCATGGCACACTATTTTGGATCCAGTGGTGTGGTTGGAAGCGGGAACGCAAATATTTTTTTCGCTCGGACTTGCCTTTGGAGGCCTTATCGCATTTTCTTCATACAATCCCGTCAATAACAACTGCTACAGAGACGCAATCATGGTTTCTATGACTAATTGCTTCACGTCAATGTTTGCAGGGATTGTTGTATTTTCCATTATTGGTTTTAAAGCTACTATGGTATACGAAAAGTGTTTAGACACTAGAAATGAAACTCTTACCAAATTGTTCGGAGAGCATGATTTGGTCGAAAACGCTTTGCCTCCGCCAGGAACTCTTATCAATATAACATCAATTGATGGCATTGTCAAAAATTTTATTATGCCTGTTTTGCCTATTTGCGACTTGGAAAAGGAATTGGATAACGTAAGTTTTTTTCAAATTTAGCAAAAATATTATAAGTTTGTTATTTTAATTGCAAAAGGAATTTTGTTAAAAACATTTTCAAATGCATTTAATCAAAAAATCGACTAATTATACATAATACATAAGAATGTGATGCACTAATAATATGTTTAAAGCAGTCAAAAAAAGAACGAATAATAAACCATTCATTTTAACTTAAAAAAAAATAGGTTTATTTTCTACATTTACTGTAAAGTTTTATAAAATATAAGTTAGTTAATGTAGTAAAAAAGTAATAAATAAACGTTAACATACAAAGTAATGAGCTGTTTTATGTAGTAAAATATCTTTCTATTTTGGTTTAAAATACAAACATAAAAACACAAGAAGCCATACGTCCAATCCATTACTCTGCGAGCACAATGGAATAATGAAAATACAAGATTGAATAAAACTGCCATCATTCACTTTAAAGAGTGTAGTGGAAATCATCTACTGGTTTAGTAATTTCGACTGTAAACTAAAGACGCGTCGTTTATACATTCTTATTCTAATCTAAAGTCTTTTTGTCTCAAGTTTTGATTAAAAGGTTACAGAGCAACACAAAATAAAAAAATAATAGTCTAATGGTACTTAAAAGTAAATAATATTGAAAGGATTTTAATATATTTATTAAAAATACCAATAGTTTTAAATAATACAATTGAAAACTTTAATTTTAATTTTAATTTATTCTTTGCAGTCTGCTTCTGGAACGGGACTGGCTTTTATCATATTTACCGAAGCAATAAATCAATTTCCAGGAGCGCAATTTTGGTCGGTGTTATTTTTTCTGATGCTGTTCACGTTGGGAATTGATTCACAATTCGGAACTTTAGAGGGCGTCGTTACTTCGATTGTTGACATGAAATTACTACCAAACCTTCCCAAGGAGATACTGACCGGCGCTCTTTGCCTAACTTGTTGCGTTATCTCGATGGCCTTTGCCCACGGAGCTGGAAGTTACGTGTTTGTGCTTTTCGATAACTTCAGCGGAAACTTTCCGCTACTTATCATCGCCTTGTTTGAGTGCATCGGAGTTTCTTACGTCTATGGACTCAAGAGGCAAGTTAAATATATTTTTTAAATATACTGAAATAGATTTAAAACATGTAATATGCTCCTCAATAGGAGATCTTTTAATTTTTCTGACGTATATAATCTACTCGTACAAGCCCTAACAACTATACATGTATGTATGTGTCCCTTATTTCCAAAGTTGGCTTTTTTACTTGGGTATCATCTAAATTATTTGTTTACAGTCTAAAAACAATTTTGAAGTTTTTTTTCGATAAATAAATGATAATACTTTTTTAATTTTATAACCCTCTAAATAATAATAATGCTTATATGTATACAAAACATATGTTTGTAAAAAGTTTAACGCTCTATAAAAAGGGTTTTATGTTTTTTTTTTTAAACCGGCATCGGGAAAAAATAAAAAAACTCAAAAATTGTTTTTAGGCTGTAAACAAATGACGAATTTAAAATAAAAAGCCAACTTGGGAAATAACAGACATCCTAATGTATAAGTATGTGTGGACAATGTACGAAATGTTAAAAAAATATATTTATATTAAATTGAACTGTTTTTATGTCTTTAGACCAAAAGATCGTTACATATGTATAGGTACTCTTTATGTATGTACCGAACGTAAAGTCTGATCTTAAGAAATTATTTTTTTATTTTGCATAATCATAATATATATATTTAATAAATGGTTGTTTTTAGTGACTAATCTTAATAATAGAAGTAGTTTTACATCATGTCCTAATCTATTTATCTTGTTAGCAAATTTGTTACATTTTTGTTAATTTGTTATAACATAAATATTATTTATGTTATAACAAATTAACAAAAATGTAACAAATTTGCTAAAAAGATAAATAGATTAGGACATGATGTAAAACTACTTCTATTATTAAGATTAGTCACTAAAAACAACCATATCTACCTTTAATAGACGATTTTTTCCTTAAAAATAAATTTGAAAATCGATAAATTTTCTAGATGCTTGAAGTCACGATATTGTAATATAAATGTTATTTTGAATAATAAAGATAAGGATCTTGGCGTGATATTTGATCCTGAATTAAAATTTGCAAACCATATTGACCATATTGTGCAAGCTGATTCAAAAATGTTTGAGAACACAGATTGTCTTGAAACTCTTTTTAACGCTTTTGTTAGATCTAAATTGGAGTATGCTTGTATAGTCTGATCTCCTTACTATAAAAAACATTAAATAGCAATTGAGCGAGTACAGAGAATTTTCGTAAAATATTTATATAAAAAACATTTGGTATTTAATCAAGATCAAGGTTTTAATAATGGCATATTATTGAACTCCTTAGAAATGTAGAGTTTGAGAGAGAGACGCTTTATTTTTCACTGATTTTATATAGGTATAGCATTCTTAACTACAAGACTGATTGTTTGTATATTTTGGGAAATATCAATTTTCTTGTCCCAAGACTGTCTGTGAGAGATTCATTATTATCCACATTGTGTCTCTACTAACATATTATATGCGTCTTCAATTTTTTGAATGCGTTGTTTTTATAATAAAATATATACCTATATTTTTTATTCACACAGCCAGCAAAACTCTGTGATCAATTTTCTGTGATGTTTAATGTAGCCTAAATTGTTTTATTTATACTATTTTGTTAAAATTTAACATAATTTTAAGTGTAGGTTTGCTTAATATTACAATTTATTTATTTTACCATGTAATTGGTCCTGTACTCTTGGGTTACGTGTTACGTTTTACGACTGAAGTATATACAAAAACAAAAAATCCGAACATAACCAAATTCTTTAATAGTTATAATCTTTTTACTTGTTATAAACCCATTAACAGCATATTTTAGCATGCACTTTTCCTCGAATTTTAAACGATTTGTATACTTCAAAGAATATTGAACAACTTAGAAACCATGCTATAAAGAGATTTTGGTTTTATTCATAATTCTTGCCAATTCTGTTATCACATAGTGAGGTCATCAAATCGTTTTGTATCTTGCGGTTTTTAAAACGTTGTAACGTTCTCAAAATTATAATAGCATACTCGTATGCGTAAATTACAAATAATCAATAATTCCTTCATCTTTCTAGATCACATTGGCCTGATTGAAAACAAAAAATTGTATGCTACATTTTCATGTCCTTTTTTAAATTATTATTATTATTCTTAATATTTGAATTATTTTTTACCAATGATTAAATAAAATTAAAATCAATCTCGCCTGTTGCCTCGAGACATAAACATCATCCTCGTGAATAATAGCCTGAATAGCCGTATATCCACTTTTCTTATAGGCAAAGAAAAAATCATTATTAGCTATTATTAAAGATTTATTGAAACAAAAAAACGTTTGTCAAAATCAAAAAAAAAAAATCCTGGACAAGGAAATGTGGAATAATGTTATCTTCAGCGACGGATCAAAATTTAAAATAAAATGAAAAGGGTAAAAATCAACATCTGTACTTAAACCGTACCATTGGGTCATGATATGGGCACAGCATAAGGATATCCATATCCTGTGATGTAGAAGTAGTAAAGGGGTTGGCAAAAATGAGTTTCTTGTAAATGCAAAAAGTACCAACAAATTTTTAAGAAGAAGTTTAATTTGAACAGCAGAACGAAATGTGGATGAATGTCACTCGGGATGAAAAAGTTTTTGCGTAACCAGCATTAAAAGGAAATATCACGCAAATTTAAAACTCTTTCACCCCTGAATATTGCCAGACTTAAGATGATTCCAAACAAAATGAATTTTAATTTTAAAACTTAAAACTTATACCTACCTAACAATTTTTTTTTTATTTAAAAATAACCCTATACAACGTGCTATACCGTTGCAAAGCGTTTTTTACACAAAAAACATTTTCCACAAAAAAAGTAAAATTACTTTTTCTAGAAATTTTTCTAACGATCAGATTTTATTTTAGGTAAAATGTATGTAAATTTAAATTAAATATAAAAATATTTTGTCCCACAAAGTAAGCTATTGTTACACTAGTTAAATAATGAAAATACTGTTCCTTAGTGGAATAATAAAAGAAAAAGAAGACAATTGTAAACAATAAATTACAGCTTTTTTACATACAGATAATACATAATTACGTAATAAAATTTTAAATATTGTTTACATATTTGGAATTCAATTTTAAAGGCATCTAATTCCAGAAATCCATAAAAACCAATTTTAGAAAACTTAACCTCAAAATCAAAACACCACCTGTCAATAAGGTCAAATATTTTTATATTTGATTTAATTGTGGGAGGAAAAAATATTTGAAACTCGTTAAGAATGGTAGATTATGAATTCGAATTCTTGCCAACAAATTTCGTTCATCGTCCGATTTTAGTTGTGATAATTTGTATATTTTCATAATAATGTACATACCAAGTGTTTTTAATACATTTTAAAAGCGCCTCTACATTTTTGATTATAAATTTATTTAACATTCCATTTAAAAATTATTAGGTGTTCCATCAAATTCTTAAGTCGCTGACTCCAAATCCAATTAAATTCTAAATTTAGCTCTACTAGCATACATTTTCCGTAGTTTTTAGTAATATAGTATTTTTTTTAGATTTGCTGATGACATAGAAATGATGACTGGTTCCCGCCCTGGTCTATATTGGTTGATATGTTGGAAATACTTATCGCCCCTTGCGATGATCTCGATTTTGGTGGCAAGTTTCGTGGAAATAGCAGTAGATGGATCTGGATATGATGCTTGGGTGCCTTCCAAAGGCGAGACTGTAAAACACGAATGGCCCACTTGGGGAATCCTTCTTAGTGTATTTTTGGTACTGGCTTCTGTACTTTGGATTCCTGGTGCTGCTATTGCAAGGTAAATAATATTTATTGAATTTGTTTTTGATATACTGGGTGTTTAAGTTTTTTGTCTTATAATTTTAAAATTAATGCCTAAAGTGTATAAACATAGGTCGTTAATTGCTCAGTTTTTAAGATACAAAGTGTTTAAATTAAATGTTATTAACATATTTAAACGTATTGCATTATTATTATCACTACTTGTTTTAACTCTAACCTATTTTTTGCAAAAACAAACATTTTAGGTTAACTGACATTTGTCGTCTGTCCCAAGAGTCTCGTTAAACAAAACCTACTCGAATTAATTAATAGGCTATTAATAGCCTTCATTAAGGCAATTCATTTCAAGTGTTTTTAAAATTTTGTCTTTTATGTGGTGTAATCGCTTCTTTGTTCCAAAAAAATAATTCTGTCAAATTTTTAATACTAAATATTAATATTAAAGGGTGCCACCAAGCATGTATTTAAAAATGGGGCATTTAACTTTAAGATATTAAAGTTGTTCAATTTTATTTTAATTTGGCTATTTATATTATACCTTAAAGTGACTTAAGCATTGATTTTTTTGGATTTCGAAGTCTGGGGCCGCGCTACGAGTTTTTGAAGTTTTTGATAAAGATAGCGGATTTTGTTTATTGAACATACAGAAACTTGTAAAAATGGTAGTTCACGCCAAAGTAATGCAAAAGTGAAAAATCTTGCTTACTTTGTCTGGATCTATCATACCTTCAAGGGATGACAACTTATTACATAACACCTTGTATTTAATAGAAGTCCTTTGTACTTGCGAAAAATCTTTTATGTTCCTAGTTGCAATATGCAGTTCTTGTATTTATTGATGAATATCTTTATGTATGTAATTCTTCTGTACATGTGCATATCATTGAACTCCTCCTAATCGGCTGGACCGTTATTAATGGTTTAGATTGTATGTATTCAACAAAAAAGTTTGATTAGTTTGTATTTATTTTTAATAAATTAGCAGTTAAGCGGTGTAACTTACATCTTATGCATTTATAATAATAATTGATTGATTGATCTTCTTTATATTTTGTTAAACTTTTATATTTCTAATTTAATTCTTCTATTTTCGACATTTTTAATACTGGAAACCCTTAGTTATGTAGCCGTAACACAAATTTTGGTAGTGAGTTCAAATCTTACCTTCGGCAACTTTCGTTAATTTTTTACCACAATAAATGTAGTATATTAAAAAAACTGAAATATCTTAAATATTTAAATTTTTATAATGTAAATTTCTTAAATTCATAACAAACTGCACTAAAGGATAATTCGCCGAAAAATTTTGGGGTACAATAAATAGTTTCATTATTGATAATAAAAGAAAAAATAACAAAGTTTGCAAGTCTAGCATGATTTTTGTAAAACAAAATCTTTATTATATATTTTTTTTTAATGAGGATTATCAAACCTGAACGGAGTTTTTCCAAATCTTAAAGTAAAGCTTGGTGAAGATAGGTCGTTGACATGCAAATAATGTGGAAAATATCAAAATTGGTCTCCCTAAAATTGACCTGTTTAAGGTTTTTTCCAGTCGGTTTATACTTTTTAAAATTTACGGTGACATATTTTTTATATGGTTAGTTTGTATAGAGCATAGCCCTCTTTTTTTTGTCTGCTAGTTTTGACCTACATATTTTATTATTTTTATGGATACTTCTACTAAACGTAAAAGGGGCTCATTTATGATTTTTTTATTGTAGTTTGTAAACTTTTAATTATAGGTCAAAAACTTAAAAAAGCAATTTTATAATACCATGTTCTACACCCAAAAGTCCTCACTTGTCATTTGAATAAAAATAATTGAGGTTATGTATCTCTTAGTTTTACGCAAATTTTGTCTTATTTTGTTACAATAATACAATATATGTTTTTCTTGTATATAAAAGTCCTAATTTAGAGGGAATTTTAATTAAAATACAGACTTTTTTGACTGCAGTTTTTTTGTTTTAACCCGTAACCGGTACGGTACGACTTTTAGGTCATAAACGGTACTAAGGGGTCTGAGAGAAACCTGCCTTTTAAAATTATAATTTATATTATTTTTTTTATCTGAGGCTTTGGGGATACTAGGAACTGTATACAAAGTTAGAATATCACCAAAAATAATACCTAAATAAAAGAAAAATTTAAACAAATAGGTTTTAATCAAAACATGTACAAAAAGTGCAGTAGTGCAAACTTTGTGATTAAACTATAAAAAATATTAAACCAAACAAAATAAAACGATCTTTATTTCGAAGAATATACCTTAAAAAATAAAACAAAAAAAATTCTTTTTTAACAGCAAAAATAACTGCTCTGTTTTTTTTCAAATTCTTAAAAAATTTCAAATTCTTCTCTATCTGACCCTATAAAATTATTTAGAGACTCTTCACAGACAAGTCCTGAATCGCTGCTGTGATTATCTTCAACGACATAATCACTATAATGGTTATATAGTATATTTCAGTCATCTATATCACTTATATCGCTGTCGATTTCATAAAACCACTACATTACAGTTTCCACAGTGTCCCTGAACGAAGTTTAGGTCACATAAAATTGACGCCAAAAACTGATTGCAGTTTCTTGTTCGGGACCCTTTGGTGACTTAAAAATGATATTTACCAAAATCCTAGCTGATCCTCTTTTCGAAATTTTTTGAAAATTCATGATTTTTTTTTAAATTTTTGTCTACCTTTGACAGAGTACACATTTGTACACTGACTTTAATAATATTGGAGTATATTGTTAAGGAGATTTGGAGAATACTGTTTATACTGTGCACATCATTTAATATATACAGGGTTCGCCAAAAATTGCTTCTTTTAAAAAAGCAAAAGCGTAAATTCATGATTTTGGCATCACGCAAAAAAGATATATACCCACCCATATTTTTTTAGATATTTTTATGTTTATCAGGCTACAGAATGGGATTCTTATCAAAACTTTATAAGAAAAATTGATTTTGAATAAAATTAAATAAAATAATTTTTTTTGGAGATAAATCTGTTTTGTGCATTATACTTTTTACTATATAAAAACGTGATTTTTGGCTAATCCTGTATAAATCTAATGATGTGCTCAGTATGAAAACAGTATTCTCCAAGTCTCGTTAACAATATACTCCAATATTATAAAAATTGTTGTACAAATGTGTACTCTTTCAAAGGTAAGATAAACAAAAATTAAAAAAAAATTAAGAATTTTCAAAAAATTCGAAAAGAGGAGCAGCTAGGATTTTGTTAAATATCATTTTAAAGTTACCAAAGGGTCCCGAACAAGAAACTGCAATAAATAAAAATCGGTGTACAAATCTGTACTCTGGCAAAGGTAGACTTTGCGATAAACAAATAATTAAAAAAAAATTATTTTTTAACAAATTTAAAGAAAAGCAGTTAGAATTTTGGTAAATACCGTTTTTAAATCTACAAAGAGTGCCGATCAAAAAACTTTAACCAGTTTTTCGTTCAAAATTGAAAACTTCTAAAAAGCCTAAATTAAACAACATTTTAAATATTCTCTAAGCGTTATTTTATTTAATTTTATTAAAAATCTATTTTTTTAATAAAAGGTTAATAAGAATGCCCTTTTGTAACCTAATAAACATAGAAATATCAAAAAAAAAATGGGAATACATCTGTTTTGCTTGTTATGCCAAAATCATGAATTTACGCTTTTGCTTTATTAAAATTAAGCGATTTTTGGTCCACCCTGTATATATCAAATGATGTGAACATTATTAAAAAGTATTCTTTAAGTTTCCTCAATAATATACTCTAATTTTATAAAAATCGGTGTACAAATGTGTACTCTGTGAAAGGTAGACTTTGAAATAAACAAAAATTTAAAAAAAAAATCATAAATTTTGAAAAAATTTCGAAAAAAGTATCAGCTTGGATTTTGGTAAATATCATTTTTAATTCACCAAAGGGTCCCGAACAAGAAACTGGCGTCATTTTTATGTGACTTAAACTTCGTTCAGGGACACTGTGTTTCCTTGAAGCCTTTCTTATCACTTTGGAAACTTTTAGAAAGTTCTTGTTGCGAATCCATAAGGAATTAATTGTTTTATAAAAATTACGTAAAAGGTACACAGTGGTCTACTAGACACCTCAACACTTTGACTCGTAATAATTTGTCCGTTTGACAATCTAACTTGTTCAAAGTCTCAGAGCATATTGATAACTGCTCAACTTAAAAGTATTGGAAGCGACAGGTGAGGGTGTGACAGCGCTTTGTTTGTTGATGAGTGTCTCCCAGACACCACAGTACCGGTTACGGGTTATTTAATATTAATTCATAACAAGAAACTCAGCTGGTTTCTCTGTGGTCGGCCCTTACAAAATTCACGAACAAATAACGACAATTTACAAAATCATCTATAGATATTATAATATTAAGGCTAAGGATATGAAAAAATTGTCTATTTATTGTTTGGAATTACTACCTACAAGAGATCTTTCTATTATTTCCTATTTTCCACCAAAAAGACTGCGAAATTGCCGAATAATCCTTAAAAGTTTTACTAAAATAAATTAATAAACTCTTTTGTCTATGATATTGGCTGAAATTTGCTACTGCTTCAGTCGGTAATGGTCGGCAGCTAATAAATCTTAAAAAAAGCCGACTAATTAATTTATAGAAAAATAAGGAATCCTTAATATATTTTCAAATAAAACATTTTCAGAAAATGCCGACTTTTCGCAAAAATGTTCTGCCCAATCATAGGAAATATTGAACTATTGGTATTATTAGACTCCTACATGACGCCCCTGGCAATATATTTCCAGTATATATTTCAATATACGCTAAAGAAGAACTTGGCCGTTATCATCGTAACAAAACTACAACTTTTGATAATCATCAGATTCTGTCAAACGCTTGTGTTACAAACGAGTGTTTTTGAGAATAAAGCCGGAAAATGTTAAAAAATATCGAGAAAAAAAAACAGTGGCACGATTTGTTGTGTTGTTGGGTGTTTTTCGAGAGAAAATCCTGGGTTGAGTTTTTACCGGTTTCCCTGTAAATATAAATTGTAGATACAATAAATACACATTTTAGTAGTAAAAAAAAGTTGTAAACATTTTAATTCAGTAAACATCGTCAAACAAATAAGTGGTCTAAATTTAAACAACATTTAGCATTATTAAAAGAATTGATTAAGAAAGTCTCCACTCAACGGTAGAATGGCATTATATTATTTATTATATACAAGGTGTCCCTAAACTTTGGCATAAATTTAGGAGCAGATTGAGCAAATCAAAATAAGACGAAAATCGAAATAAATATGTTTCTTAATTACGTATGTTTAAAAGATAAAGGGTGATAAAGTGTTACTTATCATATCAGTTTTTTTAATATAACTTCTACTATGATAGACTTGGAAAGGTGATATTTTGCGAACAGTCACTTACTACCAACACACATATTTACACATAATTACAATTACAATCAAGTGAACACAGTGTCGTAGAAACATTGGTTGCTTAAGCTTATTGTCCCATACAAACTTTGAGGTTAGGTTTTTACACCATTTGATGCAATTTTTCGATTACTCAGTTCGGCTATTATTAAAAAAGTGTGTCTCTCAAACTTCGCTAAAATAAACCGTTTCCGAGTTATTCGTGATAAAACTACAATTTTTTTAATGTGACGGTCAGGGCAAAAAGCCCCGAGGCTTATGGAATGACCTTTTTAGTTTTTTCAATTTAAAAATAAAATTTGATATCTTATACCTTTTACTCCTTTTAAATAATGCGATATAAAAATTATTGATTATAATCTCGAATATTATATTATATAATATTATAATATTATATTATTGATTATAATCTAGAATATATCGGAAACGGTTTATTTTATCGAAGTTTGAGAGGTACACCTTTTTGGTAGCCGAACTGTGTAATCGAAAAATTGCATCATATGTTATAAAAAAAAATAGTGCCCTTTAGTAAATAAAATATAAACGATAAAAACTTCACTCCATGAAATTTTTTGTGCAGTAAACTTTAAAACTGTGTGACTTTTGTTTAAAAACGTTTGTCAATACCGAGGTCAATACATTGTGGGTTAACTATGGTTTCGCGTAAAAATCGAACAAATTTTGGACATTTGTTTGCAAGTGATGCCAGAATTTAATATATTTTTTTAATCTTGTTTCTACATCTTCATCTTCATCCATTGACCGCTGTGGTTTCCAGGCCTTAAGTCACTCTACTGTGTTAAAAATAGATACATTTTTATATTTTGTAATAACATTTTTATTTAAAAACTTATCGATTTGAAATTAAGATAAAATATAGACCGTATTAGTGGCAATAAATCCACTTATTATTTTTTTTATTTTAACATACAGGGAGCGCTGTATTTTTTAAGGGTTAAAAAGTCGAAGAACCAACGTTGTTTTATAATTTTGAGTATATCACGTTAAAGTACTGATAATTAACTATTATTTGATATATAAACTTCTACATGCAAATTATGTTTCTACGAGAGACACCATTTTTAAGTTAGGCCTTCAAAGAGCATTTTACTAATTATGATCATAGTAGGCATCATAGACTTTTCTTCATGGTAACCTACCTTTGGAAGCATGAAAGATAATTTGACAGTTCAGTTTATACCTAAGTTGCAAATGATTGATTGCGTTTCAATTTATAAGTAAACTCAAAATATTAATTTATTAAAATGAATAAACTAAATAATAATTATAGACAGTGTCAGCCAGTGGCGGCTGGTGAATTTTGGGTATACCGATATCTCAATTATTAGATATGGGACCCACACCAAATTTATATGAGTTTATAATGACATTAAATAAACAACTTTTGCGCAAGCAGAATTTAAATTGCGAAAAAAATAAAACTTTTTGCCCCTTGGCGCCCCCAATAAATATAATATAAATTTAATCGATGCAATTTGTTATTGACCATAGTTTATCGACAAATTTCAAATTTTATTTAAAAAATCCAAATCATACAGATTTTATATCATTTTAAATTTTTATTATTTCTTTTAAAAGAAATATTAAAAATTTAAAGTGGTATAATAATGTATAATTTGGATTTTTTAAATGAAATTTGAAATTTGTCGATAAACTATGGTAAATAATAAATTGCACCAATTAAATTTATATTATATTTATTGGTGTCAGCAAGTTAGAAATTATAACCTACTTTAATTTTATTTTTTGCTCCACAACCAAGCTTCAATTTTAATTCCAAACTGAGCAAAGTAAAATTTACCCAATGGCAACAGTGTCAACGTATCAGCGTACATTTTTCGCTCTCAAAATAGACTTTATAATCTGTGGTACCGCATCAAATAAATTTTGTTAAAAGTGTGTGATCAACTAATCTGTGACGTTGCAGTAAGTGCCCTAATTGTAAACAACTTTTTATGACGATTTCTGCATTATTTATATAAACACACTCAGTTTTTTGGGTCGACTACATACGCACAAGAAACATTTACGACGTTGCCGCTGCTTATTTTTATTCCCTAAAAATAATAAAAAAACAAATATATATCGTTTTGAGCATGCCTCCTAAAAATATTACAACTGAGGATCTATTTAACTTAATAAAGAACGGAAACAATGAAATAAAGAAGGAAATACAGGATTTAAAAACCGAAATTCATGGCGAAATCTTAACTTTAAAGCTAAAGTGTGAAGATTTGGAAGAAGAAAATAATAAATTAAAGAATAAAATTGAATTGCTAGAAAAGAAAAGTAAAAAATTTAATATAATTGCCTATGGAATTGATGGTAATGAATCCGACACGTTGGTGAATACATTGAATGTTATAAACAATACACTCAAAATTGAATGCTCTAAACAAGATTTTAGAGATATTTACCGATTTGGAAAGCCAGTTAGTGGTAAACCAAGACCAGTTAATCTTGAAGCCTTGCATTATTCCCTAAAATCAAGTATAATAAATAAGTCGATCGCACTCAAAAACTCAAAAATTATATTCACATCAGACTACACCCCAGAAGAGTATAAAAAACGGAAATTTTTGCACCATTCTTTAAAAACTGCCTTAAAAATTAATCAGGATGCCAAAATAAAAAACAATAAACTGATAGCCGGGGATAAAGAATATACTTATCAGCAGTTACTGGATAATCCCAATATATTTAGAGAAAACTCTGAACCTGCAAATTCCTCGCCTGAAGATTCGGATTACGGCAAAGCAAAATCAGATTTTTCACCTTCCATGGAATCTGGTGCAATACCAAAGAAAACTACCCGGTCTGATTCAAAGAAAAAGTTTTAATCCACACATCCTGTCATTTGCTATTTTCCTTTTTCTTTTTTTTGTTTGTATCGGTTTTGTAATTATTATTGTTATTTTTTTTTCTTCTTCTTATTCTATTTATATTAATTTTCTTTAATAAAATGAATAATATCACTATTGCCCAATTTAATGTAAGATCTCTATTGCCTAAATTTTCAGATTTTAAAGACCACATATTAACCAACAATTATGATATTGTATTTATAACCGAAACCTGGCTATCAAGGAATATTCCCAGTAATCAACTTTTTATACAAAATTATAATTTTATTCGAAAAGATCGCGATTCTGATAGAGGTGGAGGGGTAGGTATGTAAAAAATGCTTTCTCTTGTAACGTTATTAATACATCCAATAATTTTGAACAACTATGGATCTGCATTAAACAAAATAAATTAAACCTTGCATTAGGTGTTATATATAAACCACCACATTTTAATAGTACATCATTTATTGAAGCGTTAGAGGTAGAAATTTCTGAATTATATCCCGCGTTTGATGAACTTGTATGTCTGGGTGACTTTAATATTGATATGCTTAAGGTTAATTGCCCCTTAGTTATTAGATTTTCAAACTTTCTGGAGTTTTTCGGCCTTAAACAACTAGTCAATGCACCTACTCGAATGACTTTAAACAGTGCAACTCTTATAGATTTGATAATTACATCTAACAAGAGGCTAATTCGAGATGTCAATATAATTCCCCTGGGTCATATATCGGATCACGATCTGATAAGTTGTGCTTTAAACTTTTCTCGTCCTAAAGTATGCATTGAATATAGAATTATTAGAGATTTTAAAAATTTTACAAATCAAGAGTTTTATCAAGACCTTTCGGCATCTCCCCTCGATTCTATATTTGAATTCACTAATGTAAATGATAAAGTAACTTTTCTAAACAACATCATTAACTCACTATTAGATATTCATGCACCATATAAAAAAATCCGAATAACCAAACGGCACTCTCCATGGATTACTGATAACATAAGACTATTAATGAAATTAAGGGACCGGGCTCAAGCTAGATGGCGAAAAACTAAAAACATAAACATTTTGAATATTATAAAACATTAAGAAATTTTACCACAAATGCATGTAGGAATGAAAAAAAAAGCCTATTTTGAGTACAAAATTCGAAAAGAAGCCAAAAATAATATATGGAAATGTCTGGATTCTCTAAACATTCGTAAAAAGTGTGGATCTATACCCCAAGCGTTATCTAACCCACAAGATATTAATGACTATTATGTAAATGGAATTCCAAAAAATAACATTAATATTGAGAAACTCAATTATTATTTACATCACAAAAAGAATGTCAGTAACACTTTTTATTTTTCGAACGTAACCAATAACGAAATTCAAAAGATTATCCTTAACCTTAAATCTAATGCAATTGGGATTGATAACCTAGGTATAAAAAGCATTTTAATGTGTTTTCCCTATATTATTAAACATATCGGCCATATCATCAATTTTTGTTTGTCTAATGGTGTATTCCCAGATATTTGGAAACAAGCTATTGTTCACCCGCTACCCAAAAATAACAATCCAACCCAATTTAAAGACCTAAGACCTATCAGTATACTACCCGCTATGTCAAAAATTTTAGAAAAAATTGTTAACATGCAGGTTTATCATTACGCGGAACAAACCCAAATAATTCCTACGGTTCAATCAGGATTAAGACCGCATCATAGTTGTGAAACGGCCCTTGCCAACATAACAGATAGAATTTTGAGAGGTATAGAAGACAATAAACTGACAGCCATGGTTTTAATTGATTTTTCTAAAGCATTCGATACTTTAAATCACTCTATGCTGCTTGCGATTTTAGAATACTACGGGTTTTCAGACGATTCATTACTGTTTTTTAAAAACTATCTTAATAACAGAACACAAACAGTAAAAGTAAATGGTGTGTTGTCGCGTCCACTCCATGTTCTTTCTGGTGTTCCACAGGGTTCCATTATTGGTCCTCTCTTATATATCTTGTATACGTCCGAATTGATAATGGCAATAAGACACTGTGCTGTCCACTTCTATGCAGATGACACTCAACTGAGATACACCTTCTCTCGACAAAATGCCAAACTGGCTATTGAATTTATTAATAATGATATTCAACGTCTAATTAAAACCTCAGAAGATTTGGCACTCGTTATTAATTCCGATAAAACCACTGTTTCTTTATTTGGAAGAAAGATTGATAGGCACAATATACTACCGTTTTTTAAAATCAATGTAAAAAATCACGATATCGCTGTTTCCGATAATGTCAAAAATTTGGGCCTTACTTTTGATTACATCTTAAGATTTAAGCCCCATGTCACATCATGTATACGTGCTGCATATTTAAATTTAAAGAATATATATAATTCTAGATTTTACTTGACTAGAAAAACTAAAATAATTCTATGCGAATCTTTGGTTTTATCTCGCTTTAATTTTTGTGATTCTGTTTATGGTCCATGTCTTGACTCTAGTGATATCCGAAGGATACAAGTAGTTCAAAATGCCTGTTTAAGGCTCATCTTTAGTATACGGAGGAGACAACAAATTTCCTATAAGCTAGAAGAGCTACATTGGTTAAATATGGCCAATCGTAGATTACTACATGCCTCCTGCCTTTATTATAAAATCGTGAAAATTCAAAAGCCTTCTTATTTATATAATAAAATATCCTTCAGAACAGATGTACATAATGTAAACATACGATCAAGACATAAACTTACTCCTCCTAGGCATAATGCTGAAATCCTTAAAAGATCGTTTTCTTATCAAATTTCAAAGATTTTTAATAACATGTCAAAATGCTCCACAGCTAAAGGTTTTAATCTTTTTAAAAAAGATATTAAAATTAAATTACAATTAGAGCAAACATTTGCTTGAACATTTGGGGAATAGTGCAGCTATTATTTATCTTTGTTTTCTCTTTTTTATTATAAAACCACATTATTGTTTTTTGTATATTTTTGTATGTTTTTGCCCATAAATTTGTAAATTTGGATATGTATACATATTAGGTATTACATAAGTACAACACAATATTTTAATTTGTATGATTAAAAACTTGGAATTTTTTAATTACGTTTTTCTGCTTAAGGTTAATAACAGTAAGAGTACACTTTTGTACTCGATACTGATCTTCGGCATTTTTTCTTTTAGATATGTACATTTAGGATTTATTTATTTTTGTTTTTTTTTTTTGTTTAATTATAAATATCTTGTATGTACTAATTGAAAAATACAGACCCATTATTATTATTATTATTATTAAATAAATTATAATAAAGACTTTATTTTTTATGTTGCAATCAGCTACTTAGATATATTTATATTTTTATTCAGTTGTTTTTCGATTTTTTGTGATTAGTTATTTTGCATTTTTTATATTTAATATAATGCTATACAGGGTGTTTCTTGAGTTCTAAAGTCAATAGTCTTCAAAATATTAATTTTTTTCGTTAAAATTTTGCTAAATGCACGTTAATCAAAAATAGTCTCTAATTGTTTTGTTATTATATTTGCTGACATGGGGTTGGAATTTTTGGAATATTAAAACATTGTTTAAATAATTTAATTTTTTAAAGGTTTTTCAACAAATACCTTGAGAAAAACTACTTGAAATTAGGCAAACTTCAAAAAATAATAACGTTTTTATTATAGATGTAAAACCCTGTATGTTTTAACATAATCAATAGGACATTAAAGAATCTTAAGATTCTTTAATTCTATTTCTATTGGTATTATAATAACTGTTTCCTATAGTTAAAAATTCAAAGACATTTAACAATTTCTAATATTTTCAATACTATTTTATATCAAAAAACCTGTGACAGTATCCATGGTTACCACCAAATCTGTCATTGTTTAAAATTTATTAAAATATTTGATTGAAAAATTAGTAACTCGAAAAATATTGACTTTAGGTATAGGATATGGTATAGCCATTTTACTCAGAATATGTGAGGTGTCCTGTTTAAAATAACAAAGTTAAAGACATTTCCGGTAAAACAGGAAGTATTATTTTGTTCAAAATAATTTAGGAAAAAAGTCTAAAGCGAATAATTTACGCTATTAAAATTTTAAATCGATGTCTTTTGCGA
Source organism: Brassicogethes aeneus (assembly GCA_921294245.1). Lineage (NCBI taxonomy): Eukaryota > Metazoa > Arthropoda > Insecta > Coleoptera > Nitidulidae > Brassicogethes > Brassicogethes aeneus. Next base: position 49,092,203 of record OV121132.1, on the reverse strand, counting down.
TTCCCTAGAAACTTCTAACGGACTACGTACACCCTGTTTATTAAACGTCATTTATGTGTTATGCCATACTTATTGTTATTAATAAAAGATACAACAATGTTTGTATAAAAATGACAAAATGTACTAAACTAAACATGTATGAATACTGCTACTGCTAATTCAAAACTGATCCTGACCACAGAAACACCATTTGAATAAAAAAGTTAATATATCAAATAATAGTCACATATCAATACTCAAATTTATAAAACAAAGTTGCTTCTTCGATTATTTACCCTTTAAAAATTGTTAAATTTTAAACTAAATTATCACCAGCTCCCCCTGTAGGTTAAAATCTAAACAAACTTTTTTCATGGATTAGTTGTCATTAGTAAGATCTACATTTTGTCCGAATTTCAAATCAATACGTTTTGTAATAAAAAAGATATTTCAAAAAATGAAATTTCTTCAATTTTAACACAGTGAAGAAAAAAATAAAAATAAAAACAAAGTTCTCAATGGACGAGATTTTTTTTTTAAAGTACTGCATTTAGATGTAGAAATAAGGTAAAAAAGTTTCTTTCGCGAAACCGTAGTTCAATCAATTTATTTAATAGCAAAAACAAAATTTGTTTTTTCATTTTATGACAGCCAATTTTCTAAATGATTTATCATTTTTTATTTTAATACAAAAGGGACTATATACATATACTATGTACATATATATTGTGACACAAGTACGTGAATTAGAAAACGTAAAAAAATAGGATTTAAATGCGACATTATTGATAGTTTATATTATATATATTTTAAACATATAAATAACTTATAATAAATAATTACTACAATTGTGTTTTTTATTTTAAATAATTATCATTAAAAACACAATTGGGGTAGTCCCGAATAAATTAAATCAAATATCCCCAGATAATTACGTGTTTGTAATCTAGTGTTGCCGGATCTTCTAGACGAGAATGACAGATTGATAATTTTGATTGGACACGGTCAATATAATCGTTTATTATTGTAAAACTGTGTGGTGAAAGTTTTAAAAAAATTACATAGCACTTAACAGGCATGCAAGTGCATACGAGAAAAAAATTAATTTTCAATGTTACACAGAGAAAAAGCTTTTATATTGTCAATGGGATAACCATTGAGCCAATGGTATACTGTATTTGCAATACCTGAATTACAGCTATGATCAAATGAATAATTGTCTTACTTTTATTTATGCAAACCTGCTTAAAATTAGTTCAAACATAAGAAGTCATTGAATTAAATTGTGATTCTATTAAATCCGTATTAAAACTTAGTTAGTTAAAACATAAGAAATTATTTAATTAAATTGTTATTTAATTGAAGCCACAATGAATCTTAATGAAAAACTATCATTGGCATAAATAAAGTTATGTTTTCTAATTAATGGCCACATTAAATGCAATCAAAGCTCTATTTACTTTAAATATGTATATTCTTGTGCAAATAGTTGTATAATACATTAATATGAACTTTAAATAAAATGAATTCTGGAAACTGCTTCTGGTAGTCTTGTGTACACAGGTTTTTCGATCCATAAAATGAAACTGTTCTGTTTTCTGTAGGAACTTTTAGGAATTTACTAGAAGTGTTGGTGATATTAGGCTCTAAGAAAGTTGCTGACCCATCACTAGCAACAGTTACTGTACTGGATGTGCAGGATCCTGAAGCATTGTTTTAAATATTCCATGGAATTTATTGTAATATTTCTAAAAAGATACTTTATAAAAAACAATGTGAATGTAGGTAAATTAAAACAGCAATAAGTTTTTTTATTTTCAATGGAACGCCCTGTATATTTTTACATAATTAAATATAAAATTATAATACCTTTTCATTAATATAACTATTCCCTATACCTAAAGTTAATAATAACAATGATATTTTACAATTCCTATTATTTAATATTTCAAATTTTTAGTATTAGTTTTAAATTAATAAATATTAGTTTTAAATTAATAAATATTAGATTTAAATTAATAAACAATACAAGTGGAATCTACGAATGAGTTTTCAAAAAGTATATGCATTCATATGACAAGAAAATAATATATTAATAAAAACAATATATTTTTTTCGGTGTTTGTACATAAAAGCACCAAAACAAAAAGTAAATATGTTGCTATATGTAGGTAAATATGTCACATAGCCGGTTTAAGTTACTTCGCCGCCCGGTTCTGGCAAAAACACAACGAACAATGCTTTAAAATATTACTTTTTTAAAAACATTTTTAAATTTTTAAGTTTTACTTTCTCACGTCAAGTGGAAGATTAGGTTGGTTATGCTGGTATCTAACAGTAAACTTAGTATCCTATAAAATATAAAATGAGCCTTTATAAACAAATTATAAAAACTAATCAAAAGCACTAACTAAAAAATAAAACATTCTTTGGTTTATATAAACAATACTAAGTACTAAGAAAAACTAATCAAAAGTTATAAATAAATAAAACATTATTCTTTGGTTTAAATAAATATTGAGAAATCCTAATACTAATAATTAAAAGGTTGTTTTCAAGTCTTTATAGTAGCAAATTGTTTTATAACACTTTACATTTATTTCATCTAGCAGGTCTTGATAAATGGACAGAATTGCTAAGGAGTTAAATCTTTCTTGGGAATTGTATTTCTTAGGTAGTTCTTTACCCTTTTTAGAGCAGAAAAAGATCGGTCACCACTTGCATTTGAAACCATTATAAAAAAAAATTCGAAGACAATTATTAATAATCGGAAATGAAGATATTAATTTATTTTCGTATAAAACTTATACTAATTCCAATGGAGTTTCTATTTTTATTTCCGAAAGGGAAGTTATCAGTTTCTTGAGTTGGACACATTTTTGAGGAAAAAACTCATCCAAATCCTCCACGAAGATTTATGCTTTTAGAAAAATTCAAATTTGTTTGTGCCAGATTTCTAGCTATCATATCGACAAATGATTTTGGATTATAGATTGTCAATTATTAAAATAAAACATATTGTTCGCATTGTTTCTTTTTTGCTTAAACTTGCCTCTGAATTATTTTCTTCAAATTGTAATTTTCTTATGATTATCCGCTTCTAAGCATAATTTTGTTTCCTGTTAATTTCCTCGTAATGATCAAAATGATATCACGTTAAAAATCAAAGTTCTCAACTAAAAATGACAAAAGATGAGCATTTGTGCTTAAATCCATATTTTGTTTTTGGACTGCTTTATTGGTTTCATTAACCCTTTGCAAAACGTCTATCCAAAAAGTTCAAATTATTCCGTTTCTAATAAATCAAGTTTTTCTGATGGAGAAGCTGCTTTAACTCTAACAAAATTTGTCTTATTTGTATCCGTTGTATCCGCCGACGCGTCGCGACGCAGTGTCGCAATAATTTTTTTTCTAAATTCTAACGATTAAGTATTTTTTTTTTAAATTATGGGCGGTACGCGATACCGCCCCAAAAATATTTACCGCCCGGTGCTATAGTCCCCAAAAAACCCCTGTTAAACCGGCACATATTATATGTGTATAAACGGTTTGATTGAAAGCCCGGTACCTTCATTAAAAGTATATTATTATTTACTAATAAGGTTAAAAATTCATTAATTAAATAAAAATAATGTTTTAAATTAATACAAATTGTTAATAAAATAGTTAAAATTAAGGAAAATCACTATTTAAATTAAAGTTTTGATGAACTTGTTTATTCTTCATGGACAATATGAAAAACTTATTGCTAGAACATGCAGAAACTTGTTGTATGTTGTACCTTTAATTTGGTTATCCATTAAGAATAAATATTTTTATCAACTTCTTTTGAGTAGTTATTTTCCTTTATTTTATTAATAATAAATATCGGGAAAGTTTTGTTATTCATACCAAATTAATACCTACACATGAGCAACATTTTATTAGTTTTTCTTCGTATTATTACGGTAGTTGTAAAATATCTTTCTAAATATTAACTTTAGGTATCGGGAATAGTTCAATCAATTATTTCATTTCATTTAATTATGTAAAAATATACAGGGCGTTCCATTGAGAATAAAAAAGTTATTGCTGTTTTAAGTTAGCTATAGCTATGTATACATTCACATTTTTTTTTATTAAGTATCTTTTTAGAAATATTACAATAAATAACATGGAATATTTAAAACAATGCTTCAGGATTCCAATAAATCCAACCGAATATCAGTAAACCTAATATTAAAAAAATTATAAGCTTTTTTGTTGAGGGTGAAACTGACCGAATTTTACAAAAAAATTAATAACTCAAAAACTAAACTAAAGTTTATAACCTATAGGTATAGCCATTTTATAAGGAATGATAATGTAAAAAAAATGTGATGATTCATTCATCAATAACAAAGTTGATATCGCTTCTGTTAAAACCGGAAGAGTAATTTTGTTCAAAATAATTTAGAAAAATAGTTTAAATGATATTATAATTGCTATAAAAATTTCAATTCGATATCTTTTGCCGTTCTCCATAAATTCTCCATAAACGTCTAACCTACCATCGAACGTGATACACCCTGTGTATATATATATACGTATAATATATATTTAATGGCCTTACAAAATTATTTTTTAATCACAAGTACTTGATAGTATAGTATAGCCGAGTTATTTATAATAAAGTACGCATCGCAATGGGACGGGTCGCTTCGGGAGCGCCATGGCCAGTAAAGTCGCGCCGACAAAATCAAATGTCATTAATCGTTTAATTAAGAATCCAATTTTTTTTTTTAGTTTTTCATTGGAAAGACTTTAAGGAAAATATAAATTAACACGATTTTCACAAAGAGCATTGAGAAAATTATAAAAATGCAAATTGTTTATTATAAATAATTTTTTTACGAAAATAACTTTTTTTTTAATTTAAATATATTTTTTATGAAAATTTTATAAGTTTTAAAGAATTTTCAATAAAGGTAAAATTTTATTAAAAGGCTTTATTTTCATTAGAGATTTTCGAAAAAAAATCGTCAAAAACGCTCTTTTTTAAATAACTTTTATAATTGTTTATATATATATATATTTTAATTTGGAAATATTTTACTATCAATGAGTACTACAAAAACCAATAATTGTTTTTTGTATTTTCCAAAGTCGGGAAAACAGTGATCCGTTTCACGAATTCTCACACTGCACTCATACCTGTAGAAGTGGCATATAAATTTGTGTAAAAATTCACAACACAGTTAAGCAATATTAAACGATTACAGCCCATGTAGTCTTAGCCCATTTAATAATTTTTTACTTGGAAACCAGACGGTCAATCTTTCTCAAACTTTGTAAATGTCTTAGGAGACACACAACTTTAATTTTATTCAATATTTCCTCATAGCGACTAATATCGAGCCCAAACCTCCTTAGGGAAAAATTGCAAATGGTTTTGTGTATAAGCATATTTTATGAAATGATTTGAATATTTAATTGACTATAGCGGCTCTTTATATCATGCGCCACCAATTATAAGAATAATTGGAAAACATGAATCGGTTACGTTCTCTATTTACGATAACGTTTTCTTATATAATATAATATATATATATATATATATATATATATTATGAAATATGAATATTTTTAAAATGCCTGTATATTAGGGTGAGCCAAAAAAACTAACCTATCGAATTTATGGGTTAAAATGAACCTACATACCGAGCAAAAAATTTCCCTGCAAGGCAAAATTTTTTGCTCAATTTTAAAAGGTGTCGGTGAGCATTCTAAGTTTTCCATTGAAATAACAGGTAAAAAAATCTTTTTCATTAAAAAGACTATAACTTTTGAACCGTTTGAGATAAAATTTTTTACGTCGCGGATTCTTGTAGAGCATAAAATTTTCCAAAGTATTTATATCAGGATTATTTTTTTTAATTCAAAAATTCGTATGTTTGAAAGCTTTGAAAAATGTAAAAAATCACTAAAACTGCAGTGGAAAAGTTTAAAAAATGTTTTCGAGACAAGATGTTTTTGAGCACAATTAACTTAGTACAAAATTAAGTTATTCCATTTTTAAACAAAAAACAGGCTAAATGGGGCCCCCGGTCAATTTTTAAAATATATTTTGTTTTCATATTTCAGATAAAAAATTACTTTTATATTTTAAGTGGATGGCTTGTAAAAGAAAACTCGTTTTTAACTATATTTAATACCTGGGTCATTTTCAAGAAACACCCGCTTTCAGGAAAATGAAGATCAGAATATTTTTTTGCTTAAATTGACTTTTGGTTGGATTTTTATAAATGTTTAGAGTTTTGTTTACTTACATTTAAGACAGGCAGTGCACTTTTTAATTTTTTTTACGTTTTTTTCAGAAAAATGTGTTTAGCTAGCTTTATATATCTCCACTGTGTTACCAATTTGAAATTCAAAATTTAATTCAATAAAAAAGTTGTTATAAAAATAATTTGAAATAAAATGTACTTAGTTCACAAACTTTTGACTCCAATTTTTTATTTTATTTTTTATTAAAAATTGTGTGCTTTTTTTTAAAATATGTATGTTCGTTAAGTTACTTTTTGAAAGAAACCATTCCGATTCTTTGTTAAAAAAACAATACCATTAATATTTTCTTTTAGTCACTGAATTAAACTCTAATTTATAAACACGTTAATACGGTAATCCAAGTGATAGTTTATAAAAATCATTTTAAGTAATTTTTTTTAACAAAAACTAAAAAAGTAACGAATTAGACATTGGTATCACAACGGACAGCGGAACACAAAGGACTTAATCAGATAATGTAAAAAAGAAACTGCATAGGGTGGTACGATTTTAGAGTAATGCATAAACAAAATCCCTTGTAGGGGTGCTCACTTGCAGAATAACAACTTAGATTTCTAAATTGTAGATACCCTTTTTCTTTGACTATAAGCTGATGAAGGTCCCTTTTAGTACTTTTATATTGCGTGGAATTTTTCCTTGGATGTAATCTATATCATGAGTTGTAATTACAAATAATTTTTAATTGGTTAATCATGAACTACTTTTAATAAAAGCGACGGTAAATATCCACTTTTATTTGTTGTCGAAAAATTCTATTGCGTTACCCTAAACTCCATTGCGTTACCATAAGGTAACATAGTGGACTCGGTAACGCCAGTGGACAAAGTTTTGTAAAACCATATTTAAAAAATAATAATAAGACATTACAGTCATTAATTACTCTCAATGAGCTTTAGTGCCCTAAAATAAACATAAACATGAAAAATAGTACTTTTTCTTACCTTATTTTTATTATTTTTTTGAGTAACTTAGCGGACAAACAATTATTACATTCGCGTTACCCGCACCTGTTTCAACCGATATCTTTTTCCTGATTGAATAAATAAATTCAGCTGGGTAATGTGTAGGTCCAAACATCAAAAAGTTGCCATATATATGTTTTTTTTAATATTCTATCGGTAACGCGACGGACGTAACGCAACGGAAAAAATGTCTGGGACATGAGTCAAATTTAAAAAAAAGTAGAATAAAATTAATTATTTTATATATAAATTGTTTACTGTACTAAGGATGTTATGGATTGCTATAAAGCAACACAAAGTTATTCAATATTTAAAAAAAACATGTATGTAAGTTTTATAAAACGCTAATGGGACACGCGAAAAGGTGTGTTTCACAAGTTTCAAAATTAAAAAAAAAATTATTCTGATATAACTAAACAAAAATTTTCTAAAAGAGTTTACTAAGGGCTTGTTAGGCTTTCACTTGGTTTTAAATCAATAAGATCCGATTCGAACAAAATTATTGGAATTCAAACTTACGGACAGCGGAAGGCGGGTGTTTTTTGAAAACGACCCACCTACATGCAAAGTATTTTTATTATTAAATTATAACTTATATATTCTTAAGGTTATTTTTATATCTTGATAAATTTAATAATATTTGTAAATAATCAATCATATCGTAATCACCTGTGAGATTTTTATTGAAACAAGAATTATAAATATTTATTTGATTTTAGATTATTTGGTTATGTCCTAATATACGACGAAGAAAAAGCCTGGTTTCCGGCAAATGACCTAAAAGACTTTCATGGCATAATGCCGCATGAAGTGACGACTGCTGAAACGTTGCTGTTTTGCATCCGAGCCGATGGTTCCGAAGGACTTTGTTGTCCTACATATCACACTTACGACGACGATGACTTTGATGAAGATAACTAAGACAATAATTAATCGTTTTATAAAGACATTAAAAACCATTTTTAAACTAAAAATATGACTGAAAATATAAATAGACAATAAATTATTTAAATTAAAGCTTATGCAATTTACATAACCGCAATACTAAATCAGGTACATCCTTTAGATAGCGTTTTAGTAAGATAGAGGAATGCAATAATATACAAATTATAATCTTTTACTAAAAGAAATTCAAATATAGAGGAATAAATCAAATTTCGAACAGAAATTAAAGTGTTCTCTAAAGATTTATTGTTGAATTCAACGCAAGAAACATAGTTTGCAATTATGTGATAATAAAAATAAAAATAAACAAGGTTGTGATTCTAAAACGTTTACTTGTAAATTTTGAGTTTAAAAAATATAAAGTTTGAAAATGGTTTTTAAGATCACTAATCATCTAGACTAGATAGTTTAAGATATTTAGTCCCTAGCAAAACTACCCTCTATACATATAATATATATATTGAGTGTTATTTTTTATTAGTTTATTCAAAAATAAGACAAAAAGATATTACTTAAATATCTATATATCAACGATGTTCAGCATTTAAACATTAATTTGCTGAGAAAATGTGATAAAGTCGCACAAATTACCTTAAAGAGCACAGCTAAAATATTTTGCAAAGAAAATGGATACATGGTACACATATCTTAAAAATTGAAAAGCCATCCAAATGTATTGAAAATGTAATTATTAAAATATGTACGTAACTAAAAAGGAAACATAAACTTATGCAACTATCATATCAAATAACATATTAGGAATGTCCAGAGTTGTACAGGAATACTTCATTAAAAGTTCCGCAGGTCCCCTCTTAACATCTTATATGGGAGGGCAAGGAAAAAGGGATAGTCAAGTGGTGCTCTTACAATTATTAACCTGAAAAATTAAGTCTGGTTTCCATCAGATGAAAAGACCGTCAATCCCGTGGCTACGTTAAAAACTAGATCCCCCGGGATAAAAGAGTCGTGCCGAAGGAGTAATAGGCATCTAAATGCTTCCACCCTTACTTAAGATAAAATCCTTACGTAAAAAACGCCATGTAGACTTTTAAGACTGCCTTAATAATTGGATGACGCTTATTTAAAAGGAACCCCGTAACTCTTTATCGTTTGCGACTTATCTCAACTAATGCCTATTTTAAATTGGTGGTTGGTTATTTTCAAAATTTGTATATAATATTATTCAATAATATTAAATCAATATACATTTAATACACAGATATATTGTGGCAATCGATATTGGACATGGACTATTTTTTTTATTAACTCATTATGTAGATAAATAATATGCTCTAAATTGTAAATAATTTTACAAATGGGGAGTACACTAGGTTCATAATGACGCCCATAAATTAAAAGAAGTGCAAAAATATAAAACTAAACATTAGGGTGAAACGAAATACATGATGTTAATAATTTAATATGCTCATTTTGAAAAAAAATTGTCTATTATAATCAAATTAAAACAAAAGAAATTTATTTTGATCGGCTAATGATTAGAGGGTCCCGCAATTAAGTGCAGACGATAATTTCATATTCTGCACTTTAAAGAGGTTTGGAGACCCTCTAAACATCATGGGATCAAAATCATTTTTGTTTTTTAATTTATTGTACCCAAGAACAGTGCAGACGTGTTTATAGTCCGCTTCTTAAAAATAGGACACAATCACTTATGTAAATAAAGAATAATCGAAGACTTACAATTCAAACCAAAAGTGCATTAACCATGATGCTAAATTACAGATACGGATGAGCGGATAAGTGACATAAACCCCCGTACTTGACTGTTACCACCTGCCAGCGATAAGCATTCCTAAAGATCACCGAAGAAAGCAAAATTTGAAAAAGAGACTCCTATAGAAACTGACAAGTAGGTACATTAAATTAATCGCATGACCTAAATGCCATTGCAACACATAAAATGTTAAAATAAAATAATAGCAAACGTAAACCAGACAACTTACGAACGTCTATAATCTAAACAAAATATCACTTAACTACTCAAGCAGGCCCCGTCCCAAACAAAAGAAACATGTTACCTTCAAAGCTTGTTTAAAAAGGCCATACATCATTGGTCTTCGTTGAAGCCAGTGCTTGGAATGGCTGTTGAGTTTTTCAACGAGGCAGAGCGGTACCACGAACAACCCGTCGTGGACGGTAATACTTCGTATTAAAGTCAAGAAGCGGTTTTCACACAGTGGGGCAAAAAATTTAGGTATAGCGGTTTCCGAATTTTCAGCATAGTAATTTTTAGCAGACACGGACGCAGACGAATAAAAAGTATTAAGAAGCACGATTAGGCCCCTACAGCGTATTAACCAAACAAACCCCATTTATAAACCCCAATTGAATGTGGGTATTGGGTTGAGGGGAATTCGGGATTGTACTTAGTTTTGGGTCATTGTATAGTCCCCTGAAAACCAAAACCAAAATGTTTTTCCTCCTTCTCACAAACTCCTCTTGCCTAATCGGGCGTATATCCCGGCCCGGCGATATAATCCTGGGAGGGCTCTTAACCATCGACGATGTCGCCCACAATCTTCCTACCGGTGTTAAACTTTGTAACCATCAAACACAGTTAATGCTGTGCAGTTGCGGGTTACGTAGAAGAACCGAAGAGGAGTAAAAATAACTCTGGGAGACCAGTATGACGGCGCTGATGGGGACAGCTATACGTTTCTCATACTCATACTCATATTAATGGTAGACCACTATTTTCAATATAGGCATATTTAACTTTTACTATCATATATTTTGCTCTGCCCTACTAAATATATTTTCACATAATAAACCATATTGCTCCTAATAAAAACCTGATATCAGTAAACGGTTTAAATTTTAAATATATGTAGTGTCTAAAGGCATTAGTGTATGTGTATTTAAAAAATTGTTAAGAGAGTAAGAAAATTTTTAGATACCATCATTCTTTTTGGAAAAAAAATGACTTAAACAATCGAAAAGTTTACAAAATATCTCTTTTATTTATCGTTTGGGTTAGCCAAAACCAATTTTATAGAGATATAAAACTTTTATTAAAATAAAACAAATTCTACTAATATTCTGTCCTAGTAGTTAAAAGGTCCTATCAACCATATTTAGTAATAAAGGACTAAATATCACTTTTATTTTAACATAATATATTATCTTCATTATGTCTTAAAAAATTAAAAGCTTTCTTAATGTTTTGAAAATTGAAATAACAATAAAGTAACTAAAATTTATAAACGTATACTACCATATCTTATACTGTGTACTTATAGTATACTGTGCGTTCCACAAAAGATTGGCGGTCTTAGAAATGTGATGCAATCCTCCATTTCTATGTAACGGCCAACTCTTTATTGGTATCGCGTAAAGGTGATTGTATACATGCGATCATGCAAGTGTGCAAGTATGTTACAAACCCTAGTACTATACCAATTAAGAGTTGGCCATTACATAGAAATAAATAATTGCATTAATATTTATACTACAATAATTATTATTGTCCTAACAACCACAATATATTTTAAATAAAATTTAACATATAATTATATTCTTTGGATAATAGAATGATAATTTTTAAGCACACATAAAATAACTGTTTTTAAATGTAAGGCTTAATTTATAGCTTAAATTATTTACATTAATGTAAAATCTATATTTATTTGATTTTGTAACAAGTTTTGTTTAAAGTTTTTCAAAATTATAAGTGTCTTTTATACCAGGAAAGACCTGGATAAAGAAAAGTAGGTTTTAAACCAAAATTTATTTGTATTTATTACGTTAAAATAGATTTAACCAATAGAACAAGATTTTTGTTCAAAACCTTATTTCCTTATTCCAAATTAATAAATTCTAATTATACAGGGCGTCCCAAAAATGACGCACTAATAGTATGCCACGCTCTAAGGGGGTTATTTTAAGTTTAAGTATTTTGACGAGTTAATAAACACTAAGCATAAGCACAGGTGTAATTTAACTTAAAATTATCATTATCATTAACAAAGTGTAACTTTTTATTTTTTAAACTTATTTAAAAATTGTTTTCTGTTCTAATATATTAAAAACTTTAAGTAACAAAAATAAAATAATTATTTAAACTTTAAATTTTAAACCCTTATAACTCAAAAACATCTTGTTGGAATTTTGTTATAATTAAACTGCTGTAGGGGGCGTGGTATACCGTTAGTGCACCATTTTCGGGAAACCCTGTATAATTTTGAAGCAAAACTAAATGACAATAAAATTTTATGCTGTGCCAATATTAAATACTATTAACTATTATAATTTTAAATGTGTTTAAAAAAACAATATTTTTAGTGCTTTCAATAATTGGTTTAAGATGTGATGGCATAAAGCCTAATAGAATTAAGCACGAGCACAAGTATATTATACCAAGAGAGTGAAATTGTAAGTTTATACATTATTTATGTATGTGTAAAATGTATGTAATACTTATATATTGAATGCATTGTATAATTATTTTTAAAAGGTATTAGTGAAAATTTGTCTTTGAAATTACAATTAAAATCTTAACTTTATTTTATAATGTACTACCTATAATACAGGGCCAGATTAAGACAATTTGTCGCCCTAGGCCAATAATAATGGCGCTTATAATTACATCCCATGTTAGTACCTATGATATTAATATAACACAATACATGTTAGGCGACAGGGGTGCACATAGGGGGACAAGTAGGGTTTTATACAAAAATTACAATAAAATAAATAAAAAAATAATTTATTTTTATATAGAAAAAAAACAATAAAGAACTTAATTTTTACAATTTTTAAATAACCTAAAACCGAATTTTACCATTTCGTCGTTGATACTGCAAAAGGTCATTTTGACGCCTTCATGCACAAGGAAACCAACCCACAAAAATAAAAAAAATCGAGATAATTAACCCATTTATCCCGATTTTTTTATTTTTGTGGGTTATTTCTCTTCTGCATGCAGAAAGGCGTCCAAGTTACAAGACCTTTTTCATTATCAACGAAGATTTACAATTTTTTCTGCATTAAAAATCGGAAAACGACTCAATAATATTATCAAAATTTATTTTATTGACTTCTTCTGCTTCCATAGATTCTCAGTCTTCTTGTCTACCAGGCAACTGCGTAGAACATTTTTTATTCTTTTTAAGAAAGAAAAAGATCTTTGTCCTGTACAGTTGGTAGCAGGAAGGCATACAAAAATCAAAAAAACTATATACTATACTATATTTGGAGTCTTTGCTATTTAAAAAAATGTTTTTATATATAAAATTTATAAAATATTTATTTATTTTAATTGATTAATTTTAATATTCAACCTACTTAAAAAAAATTGAGAATTCTGCCTGGGCGCCTATTGGCTTTTCGGCGCCCAAGGTCATGGCCTAGGTTGGTCTATAGGTTAATCCAGCACTGCTATAATATAGGTGTATATTGCAAGATAAAGTTATAGGTATATAATATTTGTCTTTCTCTATGTTATACAAATTTGTTGTTTTTAATATATTAAATTAATAACGTTTTGCTACAATGATTCCGAATAAGCAAACTAATGTAAATTTGAAATTCACAACTAGGTTTTTTATTTTTTTTCTATTTTGAACATTTTGTTGTTTAAAAGCAAACATGTTAAAATCTACTTATGCTTTTGATTTTGATATATTTTAGTATGTTTTTAAGACGTCATAATATTTTGTTATTTTATGTAAAAAATAACTTGGCTACCCCAAGAGTATCTTTCTGCAGAAATATTTTGATAACTTTAACAATCGATTTTTTGCAAATAGTTTACTTAAAATCAAAATCACAATATGGATGCTTACATGATTATTAAAAAAAATAGAAGATTAGTAAATTAGTGATTTTATCAGTTTTTAAATAAAACCTTTTAAAAAATTCAAATCGGTTAAAAAGTTGTTAAAAATGTAATTTATTTTATTTTTTTTAAGATATAATATTTTCATTATTAAAAATCCTGCATTGCAACTTAGGTTTCAAATCTATTTTAAATTTTAAAATATTATTATTATTATTATTAAACTTTGAAGTAACTAAGTTACCATGCATTATGCTTAAAGCAGTTTTACAACGTAAATATTTTATTATCAAATAATACTTATTAGTATACCAGGTGTATTTTAACAAGGAAGAATAATGCTTGCAAACCCTCTTTTTAATATGAATTATTTATTTAATGTTTCTTTAAATCTCATTATATTAATCTTTTAGTCAATTGACTTTAATAGACAATAAATCTCAAATAATAAATGTACACATTTTAGCTTAGAGTTTTAAAATGTATTAATAGATGTAACTACATTAAGACAATAAAACCTTATGATAGATTTACTGTTAAATATATTTTATTTGTATATGTAGAATATTGTTAAATTGCATTATATTGTATAAATGTAAAAAAACATTGTACATACAATCTGTTATCATGTGAAAATAAAAATTATACATAGTTAAATAGTATTTTAATAAACATAAACCGCATTTTACACAAAAATTAATAAAATAATGTGGGGACCACAAATCGAAAGAAAAGTTTTCGGCCAGTATTTTTTGTGATGCACATGTGCATTGCAAGTTCCTAGTTTAATTTTCTATGGCATACTACTAGTTTAAAAATAAAATAACATGTTATTGCAATACCAGGAAAGTATTGATGGCTGCATCCATACACGTTAGGGTGGAGTGATTTTAACAACTTTTTTCTTTTTAATTCAAATAGTGACCAAAAGTTGTTACACGTGATAAATAACCATCAGTATTTTGCATTTTTAAAAATAATGTATTCTTCTGCCCTCTACCACCTCCTAAAGGGGGTGAAATTTTGTATTTTTTTCTCCAATTTATAATAGCAAAAGAAATTATCCAATTTAGCTCAGGTAGTCTCTGTTATTTTGTTTTTTTAAACATATTATATTTTCTGTCCTCTACCGGCCCTTAAAGCCTAAGTTATCTAGTTGTCCGCTACCAATTATTAAAAGAAATTTAAACCAATGGATCTACTAACGGTAATTTTTTACATTATAATTATTTTTATTACTAGGTATAACAAAATGTGATTTATATTACTAATAGCAGCTATTCGCTTGATTATTATTAAAACAAATAATCAACCCAGAACTCACCACCTGGAGGTGGCTGCTAAACAAGTTCCTCCTTATTCTTCCGCCCTTACGTAAAACTTTTATTGATTGGATTGATTTTTTGTATTAAATGAAGGCATTGATTCTCTTGATTGTAAAGTTACCCTAATGAATCCGTCTCTAGCTTGTAAACCAATCACTTTCGAAGAAGCTTCGGTGACCATTTTTACACACCTTTTCACGGCTTGGGTGTGACATGGAAACGAGACAATATCTATCAGTCGGTTATCACTATCTTAAGTATGGGTGGATAAGTGATTACCGTAGATTGCCAATCAATTAGCATATAATATTCTCCAGCATCAAATTTCAATTTCGTAACTGAAAAACTTCTTATATTATCTTTAATATTATTATTTTCTGCTAATCGAGCCCTTAATATACGCCTTAGCCCTAATTCTTTTACATGAGGCCGCTCATCTGCCAACATACATAAAAGAAGGTTTTCGGAATGAAGAAAATAGCAATTTCTTTGTATTACAGGATCAACGACATTTCTAAGCTCTGTTCTTAAGTAGCGACTTCTTTGAATAGTATTCCACACATTTTTAGCACCATTTTTACTAGATGGATTAAACTTTATCTGAAACCACATTGGAAGGTAAACTTTTGAATAAACTCTGTTAGGTCTATTAGTTTTGAGCTGGGAGCTTCAGTCGAAATATAAATCCTTAAAATTCTATTTGCTACAGTCAGCCATCTGGCATGTGCTAGTTTGCCAGGATCTAATCTAGACAAATCTACGGAACATGCCCCATTTGATATTGCAGAACACATCTGGTACAACAAATGTCGTAAAGGCAACTCATTACTGTGTAACTGGCAAATTATCCACTGTAAAGGACGCTGTAATCAAACTTCAATTTGCGATATTACTCCATTTTTTGAGCCTGTGTTTACTGTTCCGTCACAACCAATCGCACATAAGTCCTCTAAATTGTAATGATTATCCTGAAAAAAATGGAAAATTGCGTCAGTTATACTTTTTGCAGAACCAGATAATGGTGTAGTATGTCCCATATAGAGCGATCCAGGCTCTTCTATTAGAGATATATGTTCTTTCATTATAGTCTTTCGGTGCTGTTTGTTTTCAATGGTTATTTGCGTCAAAGTTAAATCTTTTCTTCCATCGAAATATATACTTCGTATTGATTTTTGCTGATCCTTTTTCTGCAGATTTATTCTTTTCTTTGTTCCGGCTCTTTTTATCTTACTTCTATCAATAACACTAGTTTTGTGACTCTGAAACCAGGCCAGCTGAGGTAATTGCCGCTGACGCTCTGTTCGATAAACCGTACCTATCACATACTTTTGCCACCGTGTTTAACTTGATAATATTATATCCAGACTTTTCTTTTTGGGTTTGCTTAGAATTATCTTTTGATGTAGATGGAATTTCTGAATTAATGTCCAAATCCGAAATGTCATTTTCACATTCGCTTATATCACTATTTTGTTCATAGGTTATTCTCCTTTTTGTAATTTAACTGTTTCCTTAATGTCAAGTTTTCCGATACACATTTTCCTGATAGTTCTTTGGTCAATCAGAAATGGCTGTTATTGAATTGGTATTTTATTCTCTTTTTTGCATAAACATTTTTTAAAAGAGTCACATTTACAGGCACAAATATCAAAAAGGGTTTTTGCTCTTGAAATATAATTTTCATTTCGTTTTGAGTTTGGATATCTTATTAACTTTAAATATTTGTCGTGATATGCTCTAATACACTGAATTGCGCGCGTGCGGAAAACGACCGGAATTGTTGCTTTTTTCCAAAACGTATTTATTTTATCCGCCAATACCTCGCATATTTCAGAAACGGTTGGTTCTTTTTTTGAGTCTAAAGGCTTAATTTTGTGACGCACAAACAAAAAACACGTTATAACATCTTGGTATGTCGGTAAAACTAAACCATAGAAATCTTTTGGAGATCCAAATATGGGACACGCCACTGCATTTCTCGTATATAATGTCTTTGAAACGCTCATTTTAAAACGCTGCTTAAACTTATTAATCGTGCACTAAAAACACACAATGTTGTACCTTCTGTCGTTACAACACAACTATTTTTAGAAAACAAAGATTTTACCGAGACCAACCGATAAACGGTGATGGGGGTGGGGGTGAAGGGCGATGGGGATTATTTACACAGGTAAATATATATTTAAGTGAAGCAATAATAATTTTATTTAAATTCCATGGATATATTGAATAAATAAATATTTTTTGGGTACATCAATCTACACCTATTTTACCCTATATTTATGTGCTGGTAGAGGGCAGAAGATGTTGGAAAAAAATAAAAATTAAAACGACAAAAAATATGTGAGCACCAATAGCAAATTTTTAAAAGTATTACGATAAAAAAATTTACAACTTAAATTTTGCCTTATAGAATCGCTCCACCCTAATCCACGTATCGGCGATATCGATACCTATTATAGGTGCGATAATGATACACCCTTGAAAAACCTACAACAATTACAAAACTGGCTTGCATTTTGAAAGATTGGGGATGTAATATAAAATAGTGCAATGGAACAGATTATGAAAAATTGTTGTGAAATAAAACAACCAAAGTAATGCAAGACTTTTATAATAAACGTCAAAAAATATCCCTTAAATACCACTTAAGAGTTCAATAAATTAGAAAATAATTCTCCAGAATATTCCTTAAATTTGTTGTCATCATTAAATTGCCAGGCAACAAGTTTTCGAAAAATCGGTCAAATTATTTTTAATTTATTCTCAATGTCTTGTGATATTAATGTTAAAAAAGCTTTATCACGACATTAAAATGCAAAAACGAATTATTGCTCATTATCCACAATATTTTCAAGACTTGGGCTCCAGGAACTTTTATCTGTTTTAAACTTATAGAGCTAACTCTATATTTGGACAAAGACTAGGGATTATTTAAATATTATATTACCGTTAGATTAAAAGAATCTGTCGAGTTTTTTACTTAAAGAATCAAAAACACATGTACTTAAAACTAAAAATAACAATAATTTCTCTATTTTATTGAGAATATTTCTTTAAAATGTCAGCAAGATCGGAGCACTAGAACAAAAGTTACCGCAAATTATAGCGCGCTACCTAATATAAATTAGGCTTAAACTTAAAACGCGAATATTTGGAAATCGTATTTTTTTAAGTGTCGTTGCCGTGAGCACGATTTTTTGAACACTAAAATTGATCTGAAATTTGTGTTGTTCCCATTATACCCCTTCGTGAACGAAGTAATTTTTATTTAGACGAACATTTCTATTATTTTTCCTCCGGAAAACAAAATTTTTGTACTCTCGAACATTTTTTTTGCAAAACATTTTTTCACGAAGTAGGAAATACTTTACACTAATATGGTAATTCTGTTCATATAATTTTTCGATATTTCATGATCACCGCAAACGTTTGAAAAAAAAGCATCTTGGGGCAAGTGCCGAAACCTTTACTATTTGATACTTTGTAGTTCGTTTCTATTAAATTATTATTACTTTCCTGAAAAAAATAATTAAAACCATTAATTTTCCCGAGCACAAACGTATAGGGTGTGCCGAAAAACAACAAAGTTTTCAGAGATAAACGCTATAGTAATTGTGTTTGGTAAAGAGACGAAGAGGATTTTTTTTAATTTGGTTGGTATCTTTCGTTTGCGTTCAAAAAAAAAATAAAAAATCGATAAAATCTACGAATTAGTCTGAATTTCTTTTAGTTGACTGCAAGAACACTTACAAGGTCACTATAGCAAGGAAAGCGATTCCTATTAAAGGTAGAAAGCAGTCAATTTGTTTTTATAAATCTGTCAATTTCTTCTGTTTGCGCTTGCGCTTAAAAAACACATTTTTGGTAAAATATGATTTTTATTTGTATATGTAAAGATGTTACATTTTCTTTGATAGTTATTTTTCTTGAATGACTAGTTTAAATATGGCTTTATTAGAAAAGTCTGGCATTATGGATCTTAATATTAGAGTTGATCTGATGTAGCATCTCTATTTACCGCACCACTGTGACAGACCTTGCCTGTTTCCCCAGTGACAAGCTTTATACATCGATCTACAGCTTGTGTGTCAGGGAAAGCTTTTTATATTCCAATTTGGGGAAGTCTCACAGTGTATTAGTTATAAAATAGTATCATCGTCAATATTACAAAGTACAGTCAATTATTTCAAAGCAGTTTTTAGCATCAAAGTTTAGTTTTGGAGGAAAAAAATACCGAATTGATTCTTCTTTAGCAGAACATTGTCTTGACTTTATTAATCGTCTCAACCCAAGCTTCCTAATGTGCTTTCTGCCATCCATGACCATGGAGAGGAGAAGGTTTTCAGGATGGGCAAAAAATGAGTTGCGCTAGATTACAGGTTCTAGTATCTTGAAGTTTGTATTACCTTAAAAACATACTTTGGTCCATCAGTGAAAGAACTATTCTTTTTAATATCAAACCAAAGAGGCATAAATAAGTTCAAAATAAATAAAACTGTTCACAAATGCCTAAATGAATACACTGTTTAAAATATCTATGGTGTAAAGTGTAATCTTAAAATGGTGACTAAATCCAACCATAAATTATGGTTGAAAATTTATATACAGCAAACACCAAAACGGTGTTTATCTTAAAATATTTGAGTGCACCTACACAGAAAAAAAGGAATAGTTAATTTAAATATATTAATTTAGTTGACCCATAAGTATTTAGTTAAATCAACTGTGGGAAGGTTAATATAAACAAAGATTAGTTTGACGGTACTAAACCAGATAGTTATTTTTTTTTTAAATTGGTTAAATTAACCCAGAAAACTTTAGTGATTCCAACCGGCTGTATGGTTGATTTTAATAAATATGTTGTTTGTAAAATAAGAGTTACTTCAACCTAAAGCACTCTGTTAAAACGATTAAAACAATTTGCCATGCATTCTTGTTTGCATAGTATGTACTGATCGCGGCAAAGGCGGTGTGGATCACGTGTTCTTAAATCTCGCCTCTGTTGACTTACATGAAGAGTATATAAGCTCAGGTAGTAGTTTGCTTTGGTGTGACACTACAAGTTGTTCGATACTAAAGAGACCTTAAATAGGTGGAAACAGCTGTCAATACTTGAAGTATTTTAAGTTGGTGGAACGCACTAAAAAAATTATCTCTAGCGAGTTGAAGGTTCAATTTTCTGGAATAATACCACTGATAATAAACTAGTAATGCGTCAAGGAACTTCCTTCCCTTTTTTTCCTTTTTTTTTTCTTTTTTTCTGTGTAGTATGATTTAATTTGACCAAAAACACATAATATTTAACACTGAAAAGGAGTTCAATTTACACCAGGTAAAATTTATTTTAATATTGTGTGAAAGTTAAATTTAGTATTTGAATTTACACTGGACCAACGAACCATATTTAACACCATTTTGGTTTGTATCGATATAGAACATGTATGCCATACAATGATTTGTATGGTGTTAATTTGGTGTTAAAATGGTCATGAAATTTTGAACAGTGTAGCGCACGAAATATTAAAAAGATATGTTTGATCTTTGCCCAGATATAGAAACAATACATAAAATTTTATCAAAAAAGATGTTTCGCTCTGATAGATACAAAATAATGCTGTTAACAATTGTTATATTTTTTGCAGTTCCTGGGGCGGGATAAACGTGACCAATGTAGTATTTTAGGTTTCTTACCTTCTTGTAAATCTACGGGACCTATTTTTCATACGCCGAACTTTCTCTGGCAATAAAGAAAGTTTTGCTCAAGTTCCGGATTATTTCTGGATTTATCACAGGTACACGTAAAAGTTTTGCTACATGAGCATTCACGCTCCATGCTGAAACATCAAAAGTGTAATTGTCGTGCACCAACAGTTGCCAGCGACCAACCGATTAAAAAAAAATTCCTCGCCTTCCCTTTACCAAACAATACTGTTTTTTTACTACAGCTTTGTTGTTTCTGGGCTTACCCTAGTATACAACCCCTTAAGGGGCAATTTAGAGCGTAAAGGGAAGTAGCTCTCCCTTAAAAGGCATTTTGACGCCATGTTTCTACTTTTTCTCATATTTTTCGCTGTAAAATTACCCCTACAAAATTTGGGAGCAACCTGTATAAGCTATAGTATTTTTTTAATTTAATATAAAATTATAATACCAATACTTACAGACATACATAATATGTACATACTAGAGTCCCTTCTTTTAAATATGAATTCAGGAATTACCCAAGTAGCACATCTAATTAAATAACTAGCATTTTAAGTAAATTAACCAAAATCTAAGTAAAATAACTTTTTTTTAAACTTCTTTTTTAACCAATTAGTTGTATTCAACCATTAACATGTTTTAAGGTTACTATGAAATAAAAAATAAACCCTTTAAATTTACCAAACGGTTTTTATAAAAAACAAGTTATATAAAAACCTTAAGGTAAATTCAAAGGTTACTTTTTAGTATAATTTAACTAATAAACGAAACCAATTGGTAATATTACCAACTAGTTAAATATTTATATTTGTATTTGGTTTATTTTAAGTCAATTTAAATATTTGAAATAACCTAAATTTAAATTACGGTTATTTCAAAAGTTTAAATTGACTATAAAATAAACCAAATACTTAACTAGTTAGTAATATTACTTATAAGTTAAAAAGCCTTTTAAAAGTGGTTAGTTATTTTTTAGACATATTTTGGTTTAGTTTAACTTTTGATATATATTACTTTTGATAAATTTACCACAGCTTTGTTTAATTTGGATATATTTTTTTAACCAACAAGTTATATTTTACCAAATATATTTTAATTTGCTGGTAAATAGTGATAGTTTAGCAGTTTTCATTGTTACCTGCATAGAAAAATTAAAAGAAATAATTTTAAAAAATATGGGCTTTCTTCAACTTACTATAGAAGAGTTAAAAAAGTTGTAAATAATTATTTATTTACAAATCTTAAAACAGTCCCCTCAAATTTAATTAATTTGGTAAGCATTATATTAAAGAACAGATGCGTTTTATAAAAATAAAGCAGGGATGCAACTAAAATCAGAACGTAAGATCGGCGGGAATTTTTTTTATGTTAGTTATTTTAAAAATAACAAGTTTGTTTAATTTGACTAAATTTGGTAATTATTAACTATTATGTGTTACATTAACCGAATTTAAACCAAAACCTAAAAGTTATAAATTACCGTTAGGTAAATAAACACGATAAAATAACTAATTGGTTTAAAATTTAAATTTAAACTTGCACTTGCAGGGTAATTTATATTGGTTATATAACCAATAAGTAAAATCATCCTAAAATCGCCATTTGTTTGCTGTACATTGTAAAGGAAATTTTAATAATTTGTTTTATTTCAAAAATAAAAAATTTAATCACAATAATAAAAAATAATATTATTGTATATTTAAAAGTTTTTTAATTACATTTTAAACACAATTAAAAAAAAATTGGAAAAAAATATATATTTTTTTATTTTTATTTTCTTTATTTGTAATTTTTTTAAGCTAATTTAAAATATGAAAGTATTATGTACTAATTCCTCAGACAAAAATTTCTTTAATAGTATTAATATAGTTATATCTAGAGATATACGTGACCATATTTGGTAAATTATAATTATGTGAGGTTAAAATAAATCGGTTTAATCGGTTTATTAAGTTGACTTAAGAGTTAAAAAGTAGTTAAAAAATGGTAAAATAAACTAAAAACTACAAAATATTAACGTTGTAGTACAATATTACTTAAATGGATTAACCAGGCATAACGTAAATTTAACGTTAATTTAACCAGTTGTGCTACTTGGGTAGTACCTAACACAAATGTGAACAAATCAAAATAACGGTTAGTACTACATACTAGGAATATTTTTTATGACATCATTTAAAGTTGTCAAATTCAATAATTTTAATGATATATTTATTTTATTCCGATGGGATCTAGGGATCCCTCACTATCGCAACAACTTGATAGACAACCTAAACTTAAAGTAAGAATGGAACAAGAAGTTACAGTCGTTCAACTTCTAGCAGGTAATTTATAAGAATAAATTTATGATTCTTCTTTCTCGATTTTCACATAATGATAAGCAACAAACAGTGATAATTTTTGAACGTAATTTAAAAGAGAAACATTTACTTTTAAGATAGGGGGTACTAAAATCTATGTGATATCAATGTTTTATTGGATTACGTTTTGGACTTACACCTGAAGGTTTTATTTGTTATTAATAAATATCCTTTACATTTACTACATTTATTTTTATATGCCTTTTAGCAACTGTTGGATTAACTTTACTTGTTGTATGTTGTTGTTGTGGCGGTAGACGTTAAAAAATAACTAATAAATCTTTGACATATGACATAGTGTGTCATTTTATATAATTTAAATGATATAATCAAAATTACACGTTAAAATGGCTGAACAAAAAAAGTATAACACTATTTGTAAAAGAAAAATGGAGGCTCAAGATATAGATTCAAACAAAGTTGTCAACGGATGCCAAAAGCCTGTAGAGGAATCTACAGAATGTGGTTCTTGTCTTCCTATGGTTGCAGGTAATATTTGAGGAGCATCCGTGCAAAACCGGCTATATCCACTTTAATAAAATGTTGGGAAAATGGCAAAAACTCTCGGTTTCCTGGCCTTTACAGATAAAAGAAAAAGCAAACTTGAGTTTTGTGGGCTTTGTCGTGCTTGATTTATAAGACATACTTTCGTTTTCAAAAACTTTATATTAAGGCCAAAATTTCAAAAAACGTTTTGTATATAGCCGGTTTTGCTCGAAAACCGAATAAAAAACGAATAAAATGTAAAAAAACCTTTATTATTCAAAAATATTAACAAAATAAATTTAGTGCACACATGAAAAAACAGAACGTGGATTTGGCCGGTTTTGCTCCTAAAGCTACCTTTTAAATGTGATTTTAACATGGATATAGTCGGATTTAAACAGAATTATCTTAGTTGTCGATAGAAATGAACCCAAAGATGCAAAATAAAAAAAAAAACAAAAACTGAATAAAATGGATTTAGCCGGTTTTGCACGGATTCTCCTCATTTTATGTATGAGTCATTGCATACCTAACCGCCTAGTTGTGTTGCTTACTATTTTATGGTCTCACATTAATAGGTACTTAATAACATTTAAAAATATGGTATGGTTTTAGTATGCTATACATATGCTGCCTAACTATGGAGAAAGTCAGTAACTGCTAAACAAGAAATTTGAAAAATTAGCTACATTTTTATAAAAAGCAGTAGGTACTTAATTGATTTTTTTAACTTATGAGATATTTGACTGCATTTCTGTGTTGAACTCGGTTACAAAATGTCCATAGCTTTACCATAGCACAAGAAAACGCATTTTACATTTTTTTGCAGTTACTGCCTTTCTCCATAGTAGGGCAGTATGGTTTTAGTATACTATACATATATGGGTCTTTATTAAAAATTAACTAATGTAAATCTTGTGTTCTTTGATAAAAGTAATATTAAGTCTACATATTTTGCAAAAGTATTCCCAAAGGTCCAAACAAAGTATTCCTGCACAGGAAATTAAAAAAAAATACAAATTAAAAAAAAAAGCATGTGATCAAAATCACCCCACGAGCCTAATTGTGGGAGCCGAATTGGGCGCGCCTAACTAAGGGTTAAATGCTTTCGGTCGATGTTTTTAATTTTAATTTCATAAAACATGTAAAATTTCTTAAAAAACATTACATGTTTAAATTTCCTATAATTATAATTAATATCGATCTATTCCTCTTATAGAAGGATATAAATAAATTATAATTAAAGAAAAGAGTTTTTACTACAGGTATTTTAAAACCGTATGGTAAACAAACCTTTTAAAGCGGTTATAAAAAAATAATTAATTAATATTTGGTAATATTTGACTTTCTTTTTAGGTGCAGTTGGGATAACGGCAATACTAATGTATCTAATTTTTGGCGGCGGTGGAGGTGGAGGTGGAGGTGAAAATCAAAATGAAGGTTAAGAGGTTTGGGTTATATTCACAATAAAAGAGTTTTCTAAAGAACACTTTTTTACAGTTAAAGGTGTAACCTTTTGAAAATTTTTATATAAACCTCTTTTTGCCTCTAAACCACTGTCATAAGAAATAGTTACTTGTCAAATATTATCATGTAATATTGATAATAATTTAAATGACCTATTAAAAAATTGCCCCAATCCTTTTTTTTTATTAAAAAATAAATAAAGTGAATGCACGTAATATCAAACCAAAAGTTTTATATTTTACCAAGATACAAACTTTAATCCACAGAAAAACGCATGTCTGCATTAGCAGTCGCTATTTACTATTAAATACGTAAGAATTGAAGCAGTGTTTCTGTACATCAAGTTGGTTAGCAGTGTCCCTATAAATAATACATTTTTAGGTTAAATATATAGTTCCTGGGCAGGTTGTTCTCTCACGAAAAGCGTCACGTCTGCAAACGTCGATTTTATTTTGTTAATCTTTTTTTTAACTTTTAGATGGTATTATAAGTTGTTATTTGAAAATAATTTCCTTTGCCTCAAAACTATACAAGGAAGAGAACTTTTTAAGATTTCGTTATTGCGCACAAAATCAAAAGGTCCTGGCGCTGCTCAGGGTGTGAGAATAAACCGCCACTATATGTTACTGTTTTTTTATTTTTTGCTTATTATCGAAACCAGCATTTAGTTTATTAACTTTTGCAATAACAGACGCTTGTCCCTTAATATAAAATTTTGCGATATACAAGGACGTGTCTGTTATAGCAGACCATTGGAATGACAGACAAAAGTAGGTGTGTTTTTGAGTAACCTCTAAAATCTGGAAGTGTTCGCGAATGTGTTAAATTGTAATAAAATATCATATATCACATCCGTTAATCGCTTTTATAACAGAGGTAAGACATGTTTACTAGGGTGGAGAGAAAAAAGTTCTTTTTTTTTCCTTAGCCTGGGGGTGGAATTTGTAGCCTATAAAAAAAGAAAATTATTCAAAAAAAAAAAAAATTTTACTCAACGTTTTGAGGTGGCCCACTGATTTTTTAAATTAAATTTAAGTTAAAATTCTTTTATCTAAAAATAAACAAATTTGATCGTGTTCAACTCAAAATTCGCTCTATTGCCTCAAAAAAGCATGTTACTATTTTGGATTTTTTTTAAAAACAATAATGACCACAAAAAATTTCAAAACTGTTCCGGAACACTTTTCAAAAAAAAAATTATTCAAAAGAATTTTAACTTAAATTTAATTAAAAAAATCAGTGGGCCACCTCAAGACGTTGAGTAAAAATTTTTTTTTATTTTTTTAAAAATTTTCTTTTTTTATAGGCTACAAATTCCACCCCCAGGCTAAGGAAAAAAAAATATTTTTTTTTTTCGTTCCACCCTAATGTTTACGTAAGTAGTATAGGTTTTGTTACTACTTTTGTAGTACCTACTCTGCAAACAATGTAACGACTTTTTAAAGGTTTAACTATATTATAGCTGGAAAAAGTAAAGGAAAGACAATCTGATAATTAAAGAAGGGCTCAAAATAAATATTGTAGCAAGTACCACTCTAGATCTCGCAATGTCCTTAGTAACTCATCGCCGATGAGTCATCGCCGAATAGTCATCGCCGGTGATTCAACGCTCGAGCGATCGAGGGCGGTGTGGAGTTTGCTGGAATGTTCGGGAAGATGCTTGCGTGATATGGGTCACGTACGCACTGGATATATAAGGCTTAGCGGAGCATGGAGCAGGCAGTCAAGCTTTGGTACTCCCGACGAAATAAGTTAAATATACATACAAATAAATAGACTCTTGTTTGGTAGTGATATATAAATAATAAATATTTAAGTGTTGGTATTAAGTTATTTATATAACAAATCGTTTAGTTCGATAATAGACCAGTGCGTGTTTTATTCATACTAAGAACCGATAAAAAACATACAATTGTTGTCAGGTGTGCGATTAGTGTGAAACTTCGTGAAAATGGTTTCGTTAATGGACTTAAGATTGGCGGACCTTAAGCAGGAGCTGGAAAGGCAATATGAAACAACTGAAAAAAAATGTGTTACAGCAGCGGCTTCGAGAAGCGTTGGAACAGGGGGGTGAAAATCCAGATACGTATTTATTTGAAGGCCCGTGTGATATGCATTTAACGTTGCAAGACTTTAACGAAAAAATGTTATAAAATTCTTAAAATTTGAAAGGTGATTTAAAACAAAACATTCTAGAAAATTCTAACGAGTTTCAACAGAAAATGCTAGAAAATTCTAAAAATTTGAAGGTCGATTTACTACAGATTCTAGAAAATGTCGTGGAATTGAAAAGTGGGAAAGAAATTTGAGGTCGTAAGTATGGAAATAAATGAAGTATGGAGGGAATTTAATACGAACAACTGAATGAGAAATTGGAAGTCAAAATTAGAGAATTAAATAGTAAACTGACAGCTGTAAATCTACCCATGATGCTGGCGGAACCAGGAACCGCTTGC
Organism: Brassicogethes aeneus; assembly: GCA_921294245.1. Lineage (NCBI taxonomy): Eukaryota > Metazoa > Arthropoda > Insecta > Coleoptera > Nitidulidae > Brassicogethes > Brassicogethes aeneus. The sequence continues at coordinate 49,064,414 of OV121132.1, read as the reverse complement.
GGAAGGGAGCCGAGCTCGAATAAAACCACCTCATTCGATGAAAAAAAAATTTGGACCAATTACATCCGTCGGTTTGAAGCAGTTGTAAAAGCAAATGGCTGAGTACCAGAAAGAATAAAGCTGAGAGAGCTGATAAACAATTATCAGGATGTCTTTGATGACGGACAATGAAAGAAGGGTAGGACAAGAACTGTCCAGCATAAAATTAACACCGGTGATGCACAGCCCATTCTACAGTCGAGACTGTAGACTAGTCGGCAAGAAGGCTGCCACTTGCCAAGCGATAGGAAGCTGATAAAATTGTGCAAGAAATGGAGAGAGAAGGGGTGATCAAACCATCCAACAGCTTATTCTTTAGTCTTAGTCTTAGTCTTTCCCAGTGGTGTTCGTTAAGAAAAAGATGGATCAACTTGATTTTGCGTCGATTTTCGTCAGCTGAGCAACGTGACAAAGAAAGACAGCTACCCTCTGCCTAGGATCGATGACACCCTGGATACACTGGCTGGATCACAGATTTTTGACTTTGGATTTAAAGAGCGGTTACTGGCAGGTTGAAATTGCACCAGAAGATAGAGAAAAGCAGCTTAGCAGCGGAGAGATAGGTCGATGGGCTGAGTATTGTTTTCCCGATACTTACTACTGTTTGTCTCATACAGATTAGGGCGCCAATGTCTTGTTGTAGCCAGTTGTTAAATTATCTGAGTGAGTAAAACATAATCTCACTGGACTAGGAGGTATTAAAAAAATTCAGTATTATAAATATTTAGTTTAATCTTCCCTGGATCTATAAATTAATCTTGTTTGTAATTAATTGGTTTTAAAAGTTATTTAGTATATTTACACTACTGATTATTCCCTTTATATGGCCATATAAGTTAACACAAAAATTAAAAAAGGATGGTTTAACATTTTAAAGTGATGAAGATAGGTTATCACAAAATTAAATGTAACATTAACTATACTTTGATAAGGCTATTCATTAGAGGTTAAAATACTCGCAGCTAGTCTCAGTTATAGTAAATCCAAAAAGGTACAACTTAATTATCCTGTAATGAAGGAACAACTTGTCAGTATTACTTGTTGACAGATGACGGATTTGACATTGGAAATTCGATCAAGTGCTGTCACCATCGGTTGTCATCTACACTTATCCAGCCAATACGGAACTTCATAAAAAAAAACTCAAGTAGCACAAAAACTTAAGCCATTAAAAAACCCAAAACGATGCAATTAAGTATCTAGAAAATTCTAATTCCTTTGATTTACCCTTATTTACAAGGGTTTTTTCACGCAACAACCAAACATTAGATAGATAGATAGATAGATAGATAGATAGTTTATTCATGCATTAAATTTTTACAAACTTTTGCACATGTCAGAAAAATACAAAATAGATTTAAATAAAACATTAAAATAACAATAAAATTCAAGATATGTTAGTACAAATATTACACATTAAAAATTGTATTCCGTAATGTTACAAAACGATACAATCAAAAAAGGAATAATTAAATAAACGCATTACGCAAATCACTGTTTAAAAACTCCTGTAAAAGGCATTTTTTAGCAGGTAGGTTTTAATCACAGACAAAATAGACTTGCCCTGTTCAGTATCGCTAACATGAAACCAGCGTGTCATAAATCGGGGAAGGGGGGCAAGGGAATGTATACATTATATTATATATTATATATTATATAAGAGAAGATATGTATTCTGCCAGGCCCGTATTAAATAATTTCGTACGAGCGGTATCTAATTTAAAATATTCCTAGTGGATTATCAAAGAAATTCATCTAGTTTTACGCTCCAGAATAAACGAAGTACGGCTCTGTGCACAGGAGAGAACAATACAACATCTGTGTGCGCACGCAAGGTATTGACATGCAAAATTAATAAAATCGCTTAAAATTTATCTAGTAATTACTACTTACTGGAAAAAGGAAATTGGTTGAAATTGGCTGGAACTAGTTTCACTACGACTAGGACACACTTTGACATCACATTTACCCATAATGTTCAAAGAATTTTACATAAATAATATATCCTCACAGGTCAACTGCTCAAATATGAATGATGCGAACTGGAAAACAGGCACCCGTTCAGGCACCCGCCCGGCCGTATCATTTTCTCCCTAAGGCAAGTCTATTTTGTCTGTGGTTTTAATAGTTTGTTTAAAAGATTTTAAACTCAGAGTTTTTATTCTGTCAGGTAACTTATTGTAAAAAGTAGGTACATAGTAACGAGTGGCATTCCACGATCTTTTCAAACGCAAAAATTCAATGTTTAGATCATTATTATGTCTTGTGTTATAGCTGTGAAGTTGGCTTCTTGTATTATATGTATACTGATTTACTCTTGCATATATAAGGCATTCCAATATATAGCAACATGGCAGAGTAAGTATATTATTGTCTATAAATGCCTGTTTGGCATCGGCTCTGTAAGAAACATTGGCCAAAATCCTAACTGCTCTCCTCTGAAGTCCAAATACCCTATTTGTATGAGTACTATGCCCCCAACTTAATATTGAATAAGTGCATACTGAGTGTATTAGGGAATAATATGCTGTTTTACACAGTTTTGTATTTACATTATTGTATAATTGGTCAAACCACATATTTGGCCTGTAACAATTCCAACCAACAAAACCGAAAGTCCACTAAAAAAAGGAGAAAATGTTGTTGAAATATGTTTAAATTTCCACTAATTTTTACTCACATTTGACTCGAGGACTTTACAGATCTTATCATTTTAAGATTTACCGCCTCTTCTAGGCTAACCTAGAATTGAACAAAATTGCTCAAACTTTAATGCATATCGCATGGCTGTCAAAGATCAAAGAAGAAGTAAAAGCGAAAGTGTCTGCGTCTATAATACGGATAGCGAAGGGGGCCTTTTACACCACCATTATAACTATAATTACAGAACTAAACCCTATTTCCAATAAAATCCCATTACTTAAACCCTTTAACGTTTAAATTCTAAATGGAATGAATGGCAATTTAATTAATTAACGCCATCTACCAAATAAAAGAATAAGCCGTTATTATTTTTAAAGCAATCTACCTATTTAGTAAAATATTTGTCATGTTCACTCCAAATAAACTATGTATAAAGAAAGAAAATTAAAATAAACCGAATCAGTTCACGAAATAAAATTTATGAGCAACAACTATTTAATCGGCAAAATGACGGTTACGATCTTAAGTGACGGACTTCTAAAGCGAGGAAAGACCGGATCCAGTTAATAATCCCAAGAAACAGGATACCAGAAGTGCTGCAGGAAACCCATGATGGAACTACTGGAGGACATCTTGGGGTGACGAGGACGCTTGGAAGACTTAGGGAACGGTTTTATTGGGTTAATTGTCAACAAGATGTAATGGAATGGTGCAAGAAGTGCGCCGTTTGCGCGGCAAGTAATGGACCCCAGAAACGCCCGAAAGCTCCAATGCGACAGTACAATGTGGGCAGCCCATTCGAGAGAATTGCAATCAACGTGGCAGGTCCATTTCCGGAAACAGAATCTGGAAATAACTACATCATTGTTGTAATGGACTACTTCAGCAAGTGGGCGGAAGCGTACGCCTTGCCAAACCAGGAAGCTGCCACAGTAGCCGATGCCCTTATTAAGGAGTTGATTTGTCGTTTTGGTGTCCCAATGGAGATGCATTCAGACCAAGGCAGGAACTTTGAACATATTGTTCCAGAATGTCTATAAGATTCTTAACATTCGGAAGACGAGGACGACCGCATTACATCCGCAGTCTGATGGAATGTTAGAACCAATGAATCGAACGATAAACCGTACCTGTCGAAGGTAGTATCTGATCAAAAAAGGGACTGGGATTGCTTCCTTTATCTTTTCCTATTGGCGTACCATTCTTCTATCGCCAGCATTATTATGGGACGTGAACTTCGTCTACCTTGTGACCTAAGGTTTGGTTGCCTACCAGGGGAAGATATTGCTGGAGATTCACAGCCGAGTTTGTTTAAACACAGTGCCAGTAATATAATGAAGGAGGCATACGACATCAAGGCGGAGAATGAAGGATTTCAACCTGGAGACCTAGTTTGGTTATACAACCCTCAGCGCTGTGGTGGTTTTTCACCAAAGCTGCAGACTTCTTGGGAAGGACCATACGAAGTCATGGATCGCATAAATGACATCATCTACAGGGTCAGGAAGAGATAGATATAAAGCTAGAAAGGAGGCTAATAAAAATAAACTCCCTATAGGATCCCTACAAATTTCATAATATATTCAAAATTTGCTATGACAGTCGTTTTAAGAAATACGTATCCTTCATCACCTGTTGTATTATCTTCGTAAGATTTAGGGTATTTCGGAAATTTTTGTAGGGAGTGAAACTATTTACAAAATATTTAATTTGCTTCCAAATTGCTTCTGGTTCCTTTAGCATTTAATAGTTCCGAAGCTAAGTGCAAAAACAGTTATTAAACCACCATTGATAGCGCGAAAATAAAACTAATTAGGTAGAGCATTTAAATTAAAGCTACGTTAATCGAAGTCTTTACTTTCCCACCCTGTCCAAAATTTTCTCGATTCGGCAGACGAGAGACTTAAATCATACAAGTGAATAATGCCCATAATCTCTATACTTTATCTACTACAATAAGTAGATAGTTAACCTCATTTTTTACATTTAACATTGGTAAAAAATGAGGTTAACCATCTTCTTATTGTAGTAGATAAACGATCCCATTTTAAGGGAAGGGAATTTATAATGTTTATCATTATTAACGAAAAAAAACAATATTATGCAAGAGAAGTAGATAAACAAATTTAATTAATTAAGGTGGTCCCATTTTAATTCCATATGGAATTACCCTGCTAAGAGAATAGGTTAAGAGGCTTAAATGGTGTTAAATATTTTAAACCCAATTTACTCTTATTTGGAGCGGATTATCGTTATTTATGTCGACCTATTCAACTACTACAACATTGTGCGTACTCCTCCGTTTCACTGATTTTAGATTTGCTTGGGTTTACAGTCGGAATGATTGATTTAACTAATGTTGCTCTGCTTTGGGGGACCTTAATGTTTAATGTTCCATTGAAAAAGTAACTAGAAATAATTTATTTTAATTCCCGAAATTAACTATTTATATGCTACATTTTGAAATAGGCAAATATTTGTTGTTTATTTTAAAGTTAATGAATAGTATATTTTCACAATATTATTGTGCGACTAGTGGGATAATGAAAAGATTCCTTGAGCGTGGAGCGTAGCGAGTGCGGTAACACGCGAGTGGAATCTTCTCTTTTGACTACCAAAACGAATTTAAAGCTAATTTTATTTTATATTTTATTTGACATCTGACAACAGTTGCTGTCCAGCGGTTCTCACTTTTTTCCAATTTTAGGTTAAAGCCCGTGGCCACGCGAAATGCTATTTCGTCCACCAGTAAGCGAAGGAATGCAATTGGTGTTGATTAAATATTTTAAATTAATTTTAACAAATTAAAATTTAGGGTAGATCAGAAAGATACATTTTAAATCATAAGGTAAGGTGTTTAATCATGAAAGTACAGAGTGTTCTGAGTAAAACATTTGTACAAAATTATTGATTTATTTACAGTTATTTAGACGTTTATTTCGCTCTGAGTTTGTGATGATCAAAATCAGTGTCTTAGTCAATGTGTGATTAGACCGTAGATCATAAATTTTAAGATTACAGGTTTCACCCTCAATACAAAGTATAACTCCCAAGAGTTCCGACCGGTATACAACAATGTTTTTCGGAATTGCCTGATAATGAAATCAACAAGAACAGGCAGGGCCGTGCGCAGAATTTTCTCATGGGTTAGATTATCATTTAACTTATTCTTAAAGATACATATAAAATAATAAGAGTTATAAAATTGCAACAGAACTGGAATATTTTTTTTTGTATTCAGGGCAACCAAAAATGCCACACACGGTACTAATATACAGGGTGTCCGGGAAAATGTGGGAAATCTCTAGAATTCAGATAGAACATGAAAAAATAAGATGACACGTTCCTATAAATTTTTTTCCTACTGGCCATCCTTACGGAGACATGGGCCCCGAAAGGACTCCCCTGCAAATTGGTTTTCCTTGAATAACTTTTAAAGTACTAAATATAATTTAATAAAAATTTAATATGATGGACCCTGGTAAGGACCTCTTAAAATAGTGTCATTGAAACATGTTTTGCTTTTTTTGTTTACCAGGGGCGGACTAAGTTTTACTTTTTAATGCTTAAATTTTGAACACCCGGTATGACAAAGACTTAAAAAAAAACTAAATCTGCATAGCTTGAACCTTAAACTAAAATAAAGGTACTCTTGTTTATTGTCAATAAAATGAACCGTTTTCGAGAAAAAAAATAATAAACAAATTCATGTTTTAAAAAGGACCATAAAAAAATAATATCACGTATTGTTGCAAACCATAAATTGAAGGACGATAATTCGAAACAATTAATTAAAAACTTTATAAGAGGGTTCAACATGGGTTCCGTGAACTCTGATACATTCGCGGGCACGACGAATTGAGGACTGCTGTACCCGCCAGAACAACCCAGAATTGTTTCTTATCATATCACAATATAACGTGATTATCTGTAAAAGTTCCTCTATCGGAGTGGAATACACCAAGTTTTTTTAGGTATCCCACAGGAAAAAATCCATCAGCCTAAGGTCGGGAAATCGAGGAGGCCAGTCAATAGGTCCTCCTCTACCTATCCAACGGGTTGGATAAACGTTATTCAAGTGCTCCCGCACAGCAACGCTGAATGTTTAGGCGGGTTTCAAGTGGTAAGGGCTCTATTAAATCCCGAAAAGCGTTTTGGAGAAACTCCAAAAAAGTTGTCCATTCAATCGTGCCTGCAATACGAATGGTCCAATCAAAATATTGCCAATGATTCCTGCCCACGTATTAATTGGTTGGAACTGATGTTGAAAATGCGAAACAATAGTGGCATAAGGATTTTAATCAGCCCATACATGTGTGTTACCTTTTTTGTAAATCCTGCTTCATCCGCGAAAAAAAACTTTTTTTACAAACGTAGGTAAATAAAATTATGAAGGAAGTCAATAATATTACTTTAATAAATGAAATTGTTCACCATTCTCTTCTTATTATTCGAAATCAGAAGACATTTTAACGAATTAACCAACGTCTTAGAGAGAATGGTGGACAATTTCAGTTATTAAAGTAATATTATTGACTTTCTTCATAATTTTAGGTAAGTTTTAAAAATATTTTAAATGCTGTAGATGACACTCCTTCAACGAGCACTCGAAAATTATCAGCACAGTTTAATACGTCGAAAACAATAGTGCATGATGTTCTTTAAGAACAGCTGTTATATCCTTATCACATGCAAAAAGTGCATAAACTTATTTCTGAAGATTTTCCTTGTAGAATGCAGTTTGCAAACTGGCTATTGGATCAGCAACAAAATAATGTAAACTTCATTAGTACTATTCTTTCCAGCCCTTACCACTTGAAACCCGCCTAAATATGTACTTCTTGCACGATGGGGCACCACCTCAGTTCAGCGTTGCTGTGCGGGAGCACTTGAATAACGTTTATCCAAACCGTTGGATAGGTAGAGGAGGACCTATTGACTGGCCTCCTCGATTTCCCGACCTTAGACTGATGGATTTTTTCCTGTTGGATACCTAAAAAAACTTGGTCTATTCCACTCCGATAATCACGTTTTATTGTGATATGATAAGAAACAATTCTGGGTTGTTCTGGCGGGTACAGCAGTCCTCAATTCGTCGTGACCGCGAATGTATCAGAGTTCACGGAACCCATGTTGAACCCTCTTTTTAATTAATTGTTTCGAATTATCGTCCTTCAATATAAGGTTTGCAACAATACGTAATAATATTTTTTTATGGTCCTTTTTATTAAAAAATAAAACATGAATTTGTTTATTATTCTTTTTCTCGAAAACGGTTTATTTTATTGACAATAAACAAGAGTACCTTTATTTTAGTTTAAGGTTCAAGCTATGCAGATTTAGTTTTTTTAAGTCTTTGTCATACGGGGTGTTCAAAATTTAAGCATTAAAAAGTAAAACTTAGTCCACCCCTGGTAAACAAAAAAAGCAAAACATGTTTCAATGACACTATTTTAAGAGGTCCTTACCAGGGTCCATCATATTAAATTTTTATTAAATTATATTTAGTACTTTAAAAGTTATTCAAGGAAAAACAATTTGCAGGGGAGTCCTTTCGGGGCCCATGTCTCCGTAAGGATGACCAAATTTATAGGAACGTGTCATCTTATTTTTTCATGTTCTATCTGAATCCGAGAGATTTCCCACATTTTCCCGGACACCCTGTATAAGATATTTAAAAAAATATATGGGTAGGTACTTTTCTTTATAATAATTTTATTTTGTGTTTTAAATTATTTTGATTTTAAATATGTTAAAAACAAATTAATATTCTATTTTAGCTTTGGTTGTTAGGCTTATAGTGCCAAGAACAGGCAGACATATAACCGGGCAGTTCGGGCGGTGCCCGGGGGCCCCGATCATATAGGAGCCCCCAGATATACAGTTTTTAAATAATATAACAATTATTGATACACCATTGCACTACCGAACACCTTAAAAGAGAGTGGGATATTTAACACTGGCCGTGGCCACCGCAATCCACCGTTCGAAATCATTTCCCTTATAAATGTAAAACCCAAATGATGCTCGAAAGGGACAAATATCACTTTTTTTTCAAGGACTTAAGCTTACAATTTTTTTTACAAAGATGTGAACAATTGACTGGAAAAAAATCTTAATCGTTTTGTAAATCAGTTTAATATGTTTCTGAATTTAATGAAACATTACCTTAAAGAAGGTACCCATGATCTTATTGAATTTATAATTAAAAATTATGAGTGTATTAAAGCAGACTTTTGTGAACTCTCTAAAAATAAATTAGTCAAAAATTACTAATGGTCATAGCAAAAAAGCAGCCACTAATAATTCTCATCAATAGCAATTTGTATTTTTAATATTTAGCACTCAATTTCCATATAAAATTGTCCCCTGAATCCGAAAATGTCGTCAAAAGTTAGAAAAGTAGAACAGTTTTTGAGATATAGTCAATTTCCATATAACATAAAATTAACTTTATCTCAAAAGCTGCTCTACTTTCATAATTTTTGACAGTATTGTCGGATTCAGTGGACAATTTTACATAAGAATTTGATGTAAATGTTGGGGATACCATGGTATCCCATTGTTAACCATGGTATAAGTAAAAAAGCATCCACTAATAACTGTGGTAATTAGTCATTATTGACTAATTCATTTTTAGAGATAAGATTTTATGTTCCTCTTTTATCTACAAGTGAACAGCGATTACGTGTGTCAACTAAAGTTCGTAGAAGGGCTTATAAAAACATACTCTTTTGTTTTGTAATTTTTTAAAAAACATTTATTTTTCATTATTTTTTCTTTAAAGTTGTTTTAGAAAGAAAAAGATTTTCTTGAAGGCAAAGGAACAGTGGCCACAAGTATGATTTGCACCGAGGCCCACTTCTGGTTGGATCCGCCACTGGCTAGGAATTTTAAGGTTTTTAGTTTATCTGACAGATAGTTTCTATACATATTAAAGTAAAAACAATGATATCAATAAAAGTTATCTGCCAGATAAACTAACTAAAACTTAATTGTACCTGAGCTTTTTAAAATTTTAAATTTAACCAATCAACAAAATTGATTTTTGTTTTTGTGTTTGCCTACTAGGGTGTACTATTTTGGTCATTTTTGAATATTTTTCATCTCACTTCAAAAATTTGTTTATTTTATAAAAAACAATTTTTCTGCCAAGGTTTTAAGATACCGTGTCACCGAACGTTTAAAAATTTAAATGTAAAATCCATTTTTTTTTATTTTTATAACAAAATATTATACTGCAAAAGATTAACGTTTAAACTTTTTAATAAATGTAGAGGAAAAAATATAAAAAAGTTTATTTGTTTTGTAGTTGAAGAATAGAGCCGTTAAAATACTAATTTCAACAAATTTTTTTTTTAATTTTTTTAAAACCTATTTTTTTACATAGTTAATAGAAATAATGCAGGCTCTTATGCAGAAGACTTTATTTAACTAACAAAAAAAAAATTAAAAAATATTAAAATGTCGATTTTTTTCGTCAATAAAATGTACTTATAAAATTGATAAAATGATCATTTTTCAATATTATTATTATCGATATTAAGTCATTTAATAGCTATTTTCTATCAATAACGTATCGGTTTTCATATGGAATTAAAAACAATTAATAAATCACCTCCTTGAAAAATAACACATTACCATTGTATGATTTATTCTTTTTACAGAGTGTTTACATTAATAGTAAGACCATTTAATGTTTAATGTTATCGGCCATTTCAAGCGCGCGAAACGCACGAATTACAAAACTGTTTTTATAAAAAAAATTGTAGATTATTTATTATACAATATTTTGGCATCAAAATTGTCAAAAATATTCTTCTTTTATTAGGTTATACATTAAATAAAAAAAAACGCAAGAAATATTTTATAAAAGTAGATATAATTTTAATAATTGAAAGGTGTGGACGGGACAAAAAAAAGATTTATCTTGTCCCGTCCATCCCCTGTCAATTATTGAAATTATCTCTACTTTTATAAAATATTTCTTGCGATTTTTTTTATTTAATGTATAGCCTAATAATAGAAGTATATATTTGACAATTTTGATGCAAAAATAATATATAATAAATTACCTACAAATTTTTTTATAAAAACAGTTTTGTGATTTGTCCCGTCCATCCGCTTGAAATGGCCGTTATGTTATTTTAGAGTATATACATAATAAAGTACAATTAATACCAAGAGTCAATAATTAAAAAAAAATTATGTAATATTAATAATTATAAAAAACATAATTTTAAAAATAAATTTAGACCCAGTATATTAAAGCGATAGCAGGTATCAATTTAATTACGTCACAGATATTTACAGGTTTAGATAATTTATTTTATTATGTCTATAAATTGAGATAATGTTTGGTATATAAAAATAGGGAAATTATTGTTTCCTTTTGATAAGTTAAACTATCCTAATAAATAAAAACTTGGTAAAATGGAGCAAAAATACGGGTTTACATTATCTTTTTTCACAACCCTTAAAAGCCCATATTTTTTTAAATTATTCATACAATCATTTCTTGATAAATCCAGCGATCTCCCTATGAGGGCTTGTAGGTTCAAAAACCAATAAGGACAGCCAAAAGTTACTGCTTGGTGTTCTTTCTAGTAGATAATGCAATCTCGAGATCTCAATTCCCGTAATCACGAGTTTTCGGTCTATTTTTCCGAGGTAAATTTGAAATTTTAACGGTCGAGTGAAATAGTTTGTGCCCATAATTAATTTTTACTCTTATGCAACGCCAGTTTTCCGCCTAGGCCTACAAGGTCCCGGCCTAGGGGCCCAGACAGCCTAGGGACCTCACTGGAGGAACCTTCAAATAAGCTCAAAAGCCTGGCTTGCCTTGTTAAAAAGCTTTATCGAAAATATTAACTTAAAAGTCTTGAAACGATATTATTTGAGGAATTTAAAAGTTACTTACTTACTTACCAAAATGTCAAACAAAAAAAGGTAATCTACCTGAACAAACCTGAAAATAGCTATGCATACAACATGTGAGGAAACGTAAGTGTAAAGTCCAGTTCGACAAAGTTAAGGAAAGCGAGATCGGATTCTCTGGCAGGGATAGTTTAAGAGTTACCATTTTTCATGGTTAAGTAAAGGAATCAGACAATCATCAAAAAACAAAAGATTACTGCTATCTTTCTTAAGCAACATAAAACCTTTATATCTTCAGGGCAAAGAAATAATAGAATGTCACATTAAAAATTATTGTAAAATTTACAACAAAGTTATTAAAAAAGCTAAGCAAATAACATACGAAAACAAAATAAAAAACAGTGATAATAAAATCAAATCTAGGAAGAAACAGAGAGTAAATCAAAAAATGTGATTAAGCTTGATAAGGATGGAACCATAATAAGCGATGCTAGGGAAATCGTGAACAACTTAAATACATATTTTTTAAGTATAGTACAGCAAAATAAAATTAAAACTGAAATCTCTAAAATTTGAGATTTTATGAAGAATTCCTGCCCAGCCAACAATAAAAGTTTTTTTATTGGTCCCACGACAGGAACGGAAATAATAAACTTAACAACTTGCATAAAAAATAGTTTCTCTTGTGGATGGGACCAAATACCCTGTTTTATATTTAAAAAAATTATTGTTTTGGTGGCGGATAAACTTGCTGATTTAATCAACAAATCATTTGAGGAAGGAATTTTTCCTGATTGCCTAAAAAAATCTGATGTGTGTCCCATTTTTAAAGGAGGCGATAGTTATGAATGTAACAACTTTAGACCCATATCACTCTTGATAATGACATCAAAAATTGTTGAAAAGGTAATGTATGTCCGTGTAGAGAATTTTATTAAAATCTCTAACATACTTAGTCCATATCAGCATGGTTTTTTTAAAAGTAGGTCCACAAACTCTGCCCTATTCAACATAACAAAAGATATTATTAAACATTTAGACAAAAAATCAAATATATATGGTCTTTCATGCGATTTTAGAAAAGCTTTTGATAGTGTAAACTTTGACATATTACTTCTGAAACTTGAGCACTATGGAATAAGAGGAACAGCACTTCTTTGGTTTGAGTCTTACCTCAAACATAGGCTTCAAAGGACTAAAATAACAACAGGATCAAGCAGCGTCTACTCGGAGTGGGGTGAAACCTCAGCAGGGGTCCCTCAAGGTTCAATTTTAGGTCCATTCCTGTTCCTACTTTATATTAATGATTTGCCTTCCAATGTTTCAACCGCATCAACAACCATGTTTGCAGATGATACCTTTTTCTTGACTCAAAAACATCTAATTAATAATACAATTGACAAAATACAAACTTGGTGCACTCTAAATAAAATAAAAATAAATTTTGAAAAAACCAAATGTATATACTTTCAACAAAGAAATACCAACGCAGAACACCCCATTCTAAATTATAATATCAACTACGAAAGTAAAATTAAATCTCTAGGTATAATTATTGACTCGGCACTGAACTGGAAAGACAACGTTAACTCCTTGTGTAACTCTTTAAGATCAGCGTGTTATTGTCTAAGAGTATTAAAACTTAAGGGAATTAGTATGGATACGCTGAAAATGGTTTATTTTAGTTATTTTGAAAGTAGATTAAGATATGGCTTAATATACTGGGGCTCCTCAATTGTCTCATCTAAAGTATTTATTTTGCAAAAATTCGGCTTAAGAATAATTTTAGGTTTAAAAAAAGGGAAAGTTGTAAAGAATATTTTAATTTAAACAACATTTTGACGTTTCCCTCCTTGTTTATTTTTAAATGTTTAGTTTTTCTTTATAAGAATAAAAGTGATTTTAGTTTAGTTTTTTTAACTCAAACACGAGACAAAATGGTTTAATCATATACGAGGCAAATAACACCAGTCTATTCCAAAAGAGTATTCTGTATTTAGGCCCAAAATTTTACAATAAGTTGCCTGTTCACATTAGATCTCAAAATTTAAGAAATTTCAAATCTTCATTAAAACAACTTTTTATTACCAAATCGTATTACTCATATCATGAATTCTTGAATGATGATTTTTAGTGTGGATTAGGTAACTAGTGTTTCACAAGAAATTTTCATAAATTCTTAGCTAATTAATATTTAATTTGCACTTATTTTACTTTATTTTATTTATAAGGTTATATGCATATTCTTTTATTAATATTGTAAGAAATTGCCTATTTTTCTGTACAACCTTAGTTGTTTTTGAAAATAAACTTATTATTATTATTATTATTAGCGTTATTATAGATAGACTGATTGCAGAACTACGGAGACGCGGATCTACTTATGAGAAGTTAAGTAAAAAGTTTGAATTTCTTACGAAACTATATCTTTTGGAATCCAAAGGCATCTGTGAAGGAGCCAGAAACCTTATTGCTTTTTATCCGGGGGATTTTGATAGGACTTTGGGAAACGAGTGTCTGCACCTGCGAGCTCATTTGTCGTCGAATGATGAAGTTATCGTCGTAAATACGGAAAAAGGCTTTATGTACAATTATCCAAGAGAGTCTCTCTGTAATGTACATACAAAAAAAGTGCTCCTTTTGTTCCACCCTTACTTCTTAAGAAGTCCCAGAAGCCAACTGAATGGCTTGAGCGGGTTAGTGGTAGGAACGGACCGCGGTCTTAAAGTCCCCTCCGAAGGACTAATATACAATAGGACAAACACAAATAAACAGCCATACCCCTGGTGGGATTCGAACTCACGACCTCTCGGCTTGTAGTCAGCAGCACTAACCACTAGTTTACCGTCGGCGGAGAGTCAGATATAATGCAGTAAATTGACTATGATGACGTAATTTCTTCTTTTGCCCAGTAAAAGGTTTGCTGTATGATTCTATACATTTTATACAATAACGTAACTATAGTTAAGTTATTAAAGTAATTAAAGGCGATTAAAAATTACATATTCTGTACTAGTGCATTTAATTCGATAAATTAGGGGGGCCCCAAATGCCATGTGCCTAGGGACCCTGGTTATCTAAGTCCAGGTCTGCTTTTATGTTTAAAGTTTTAGCAAAGAATTATGTTTATTTATTTTAACCACCAAAGAGTTGCTTTATTTTGTTATTTATTTTGTTGTATTTATAATGTTACATACCGTACCTTCATTTGCAAGCTAACCATAGGGAAAATACATTGTAACTGGACCAGATAAGTCGCAGTCAAAACAAAGCGAAAACCTTCTCAGAAATAATTTGGATGCGTCGTTGAGACATGCGTACTAAAACAAATTTAATCGCCAGGGTGGAGTCAGTGTGGCTATGCCACTTGCGCTGTAAGCATTGATGTACAACTATGCTCGAATGAATTCCTTACGTAAATTAAATTTTTATCCATTAGAACCAGTTTTTTATTTTTCTGCTAACTATTAAAATTTGTTTCTTTTAATACGATCTGTGTAAAAAAATCAAATTGATTTTTATTAAAATTAGCAGAAGTTTAAAAAACTGACTCATAATCATATGAAATGTATGATTTTGTTATGTTTTGTATTAAGTAAAAGTGTACTCTGACAAAACATTAAAAAATAAAAAAGAAATCCTAAATAAAAAACTTAAAAATGAAACTCTAAACTCTGAACTCTGAACAAAACTAGAGACGGTTTTCAAAAGTACCTCCCCCTTGTGCCAAACAATATCCCAACCTATCATAAAATTCCCGCCGGACGTTTGCTAGCATAAGAGGAGTAATGGCCTGAAATTGGTCTTCAATTTAAATTTGAAGCTGATTTAGGTCATTAGCCCTCTGATGCTCATGTCCATAAATAATAGACTCAATATAGCCCCACAAAAAAAGTCATCGGGGCCAAATCAGGTGACCTCGCCGGCCACCGAATTGTGCCCCGTGTTGAAAAAATTTTGTTAGGGAATATTTGTTGTAAATATTCTACAACTCGCAGACTATTATGGGCTGGACATCCATCCTGCTGAAACCATACATTGTCTAGGTTTCGATTAATGACACGCAATGCAGGAATAATTTGGTTCTGCAATAAGTGCAAGTAAGATTTACCATTTAAATTGCCAATAATAATAAATGGTCCTACAATGTTATCGCCAAAAATACCAGCCCAGTTTTTCTGGGTACTGAGTACGCAAGTTTAACTGCCGGTACTCATTTTCAATGGCCCAGTAACGCAGAATGGACAGATTGTGTTTTCCATGAAGTGGAAATGTGGATTCATCCGTTAAAACCATATTTTTTGTAAAGTTCGGATCCTCGTTTGCCATTTCCATCGCGGTTTCACAGAATTTCATTCTGCGGTACTTGTCATCATCATAAACTTCCTGATGAACCTGGTATTTGTAGGATTAAAATTTTTTTTTTTAATATCTTATGAAATTGCCCACACTAACTCCGGTGTCTTCAGAAAGTTTCGCAACCGAAACCACCCTGACCGAAACGGTGGAATCTTGTTGTACCAAACCATTATTTCCTGCAATTCAGCGTTGTCATTAATCCTGGGAACATTATGGCATTTACATGGTAAAAGGCAGCCTTTTGATTTTAAATTTTCATAAGTAGAGGAAATAGTTTTGGTACAAGGAATTGGGCGATCCCGGTATTTCACAGAGAAAAGATCTCTAGTTTCCCTAAAAGAATTTCCCCGAATTACCCAATAAATCATATCAAACTTTTCCTCTACAGTGTAGTGATTCATTTTAAAAATCTATTTTATTTTTAATTGTTTACCAGATTTACACCGCACAAAATACAAAACAATAATAAAGCATTGATGTATAAAGCAAGGTCAACTGTTACGGCGCATGCTAGCCTACTCGTCCACGCGTCCAAATCATTTCTACAACGTTTTTCGCTTCGTGCTGACTAAGACTTATCTGGTCCAGTTACAATGTATTTTCCCTATGGTTAGCTTGCAAATAAAGGTACGGTATAAGATATGTGTAATGTAAACGTGTAGAGAATAATATTTTTACCATGCTCTATTTTGTATTTTATGCTGTGAGTCTTGAGCGGTGCGATCGAGTCGAGTCAAGCATCTCGATAGGCGCGTACTTTCTTTCATAGTTCCATCACCGCTAAAGTTCAATAACAAAAAAATCAATATCGATTCTACACGTGATAACTGTTCCAAGTGCAAAAGAGTGCAAATTGTGTGTGATACCTCCCCCTGGATTAAGTCCTCAAGTGTTTTACCTGGATAAAAGATGTGAGAGAGACGATCAGTTCCAATGAATAATTTCCTGGACTACCACACGTGCGGGCGGCATGCGTTAAGGATCAAATTCATCACACCTGCCTGGCAATTATCTCGAAGTCCAAGTCTGCATAAACTAGATAAGTAGTTACCAAAATTGCATGACCATAATACCCAATAATATTAATACTAGTTATTACGAAATCCGCAACCTGTAACTAACAAATAATCCGTCAGGTAAAATTAATTAGTCGCAAACAATTTCCAAGACTCCCATGCCCAAAAATGAAACATAGTAAAAAAATATATAAACAAAAGGGCACATAAGAAGCCATTAATCACTCAAGTTACGATAAACATTAGGCAAAAGAAACCATCTTAAAGAAATAAACATGTTTAGATTACTAAGACGTAAGGGGACCATAAATTAGGTAAATAACCGTTCCATGAGTAAATAAACAGCCGCACCGCACAGTGAGGTAAAAATTTCGAGTGTACGTCGGTACTTGGCAAGAGGGCGCGGTCGACAACACTTCGGTTCTGAAGATCAATACCGCACAGGGGGGCAAACAATTCTAAAGTGGCTACCAGGAATCGAAATTTGACTCGGACAGCGACGAACAGGAAGTACACCATCAAGGATAGGCTCTAGCAGCATACTAATCCACCTACCCCCATACAGGAATCCCAACTGAATGGGGTTACTACTAAAGCCCTGGTTGAGGACGATTCCGGATTGTACCTACTTAGTTTTGGGTCAGTTCAATCTCCTCCAAAAACCCTTCCTAAACTGGATGTATGGCCCGACCCGGCTGACAAAAATCCGTGGAGCAGCCTTAACCATAGACACTGTCATCCACGACCTCCTAGGGTGGATCTACCAGCCGGCGTAAAAACTTCGGATCCAACAACACCGGCCTCGGTGGTGTAGTGGTCAGAGCTCCTGGGTACGAGCCGAGAGGTCGTGGGTTCGAATCCCACTTGGGTATGGTTGTTTATTTGTGTTTGTCCATTGTGTATAGTCCTTCGGAGGGGACTTTAAGCCGTCGGTCCGTTCCTACCCCTAACCCGCACAAGCCATTCAGTTGGCTTATGGGACATCTTAGTTTGGATGTAAGGGTGGAACTAAAAGAGCACTTTATAACTTTATAACTTTATAACAAACACAGGTAATGCTGTGATTTGGCGGGATACGCAGGAAAACGGAAGGGGGGTAAAATAACCCTGGGAGATAAGTGGAGGATAATGTCTTTGGAGCCTGCCATACGATCCCATACTCATACTCATACTCATACTCTATTTTGTATTTTATGCATATTATGTGATGAAGAAAAAGGACCTAAGCGCTCAAAAATCTTTTTCCAGATTATAAACGTTATTAATTAAAGACTGCTATTTAATTATCAAAAGTCAGAGATAAATTTTCTGGAATATTTTGCATGTTAAAACGCGATCAATATTCTCCGTAAATTAGAGCTGTGACGCTTAGGTCCATTTTCTTGAAGCACGTCAAACATATATATTTTAAATTTTTGACGTTTTTATCCAACTGAGTGGCTATAAATACTCGTTTTTACATTTTACATTAGTTTTCAACATACACCAAGCCCGGGATTTGGGATTGTTTATTTTTGATCCCGAAAACCCGGATTTTGAAATGTGGTCTGGGATTGCATTCCCTACTCTGTAGGCCTTGTTTTTTAAAAAAGGGATCGTCTTCTCAAATGTACATCAAGGCTAGCATAACCAAGAAAGTATGATCTTGAATAAATAAAAGGTTTTTACAAATATATTTCATTACACAGTGCAAGAGTTTTTGGGTAATCGTTTCCAGCCAAAATGGATCCAACGCTTGATAAAAATAGGCCAACAGACTAAAAAAAACTTTGGAGGGTTTGATGATTTTAGTATAGGGCTCATGAAGTTCGATTTTTTTTAGCCTGAAATCACAAGGTAAATAAGGGTTTTTTCCTTATTGATAACGACTGATAAGGAAAAAGAGTGGTTAATCCCTCGTAAAGTAGTGCTCTTAGTCAGGGATTGGGTGAAGGTAAATTTAACTTTGATAATGTCAGTTCAAATATTTTTCTAGTGTTTTAACTATTAAAAGTTGTTGACGTTGGAGTTGGGCGCCTTTGTGTAACTTGTTAAGGTCCTGAGACTTTTAATAAAGCAGTCTTAACATTTTTTAGTCAGGCTGTTTTAGTGCGGATTTTATCCAGAAAAAATACAACTTTCGAAATATGGTAAAAACAACGAACATTTCTGGGTAAATTTATATTCAGGATAACATAATCTTAAATAATTACCAACATGTTTTTGGTAAAAAAAATTAAGGTTAAAATAAACTATTTGTGACCCCCAACCAATTTTTGAATGGCTTATCCCGTTTTCGCACAATAAAGTAGGGTGCACCAAACTCGTAACTAGGTTGTCATAATACCATAGTAGTGATAAATATCGTAGAGAGCTAGCTTTGATTTTTAAATATAGTATGTAAATTTTTGGCAATACTAAAATAAACACACAATGTACAATTCGAGTTCAGTTGCAGTTTAACATTGATCAAGGCTTAAATGCTTAGTTGAAATTGTTATAACAATGGTTTCAACTCAGTTTAAATCCAAGCGAAGCCTGAACCCGAATTGTTCAAAAAACACATATCCGCAACTCAATTAAATTTATAAACTTATAAATCTGCTAAGCGAACTCAGTTAATAAAACTTATAAAGAATATTATTAAGCAAAGATTTTAAATTCCAAAAATAATATTAAGAAGGCGTGGAATGTAATATCTAAGTTATCGAATAAAAAAAGGTATACAGGGATATTGAAATAAAAACAGATTAATTTGTTAAAAAATGTAGACAAAAAGTGGTGTTCTTCACAAAAAAGGTAGATATAAATAAATTTAAAATAGAGCAAACACATGTAAGTTCTATATTTCAAAACCGCTTTAGTGAAAAGGAACCTTTACTTTTAATTAATAATAAATTAAAAAATAAACGATCCTGACAATATTCTTATGTTCCTGGTTAAAAATATTATTATTTTAATAAATAAACCACTAACATATTAATAAATTTATCGTTTCAATCGGGGAAGTTTTCCGCCATCTTAAAAACTGGAAAGGTTATACCTATCTATAGGAAATGATTTTAATGAAGTAATTATGAGTTTATTGAAGAAAAACATACATTGGTGTCAAAATTAACCCCCGTGGTAATCCAAAGGTTAAAAATTAAATCAAAAAGCCCTTGAACAATAAAAGTAAGGTGTTTAATGTCAGCACTATTGAGTTTAAAAAACAAAACTAGGTGGTTATACCGAAGTATCAGGTTGCCTGTCCTCTAATAGCGGTTGTGTATATCATTATGAATGTCCCTTGAATCTTTTTAAGCACTTTGATGCTCAGCGGAACTAAGACATTTGCATTCCCCAATCTATACATGTTACAAGAGCAATGGATACAATTTTGACTGACAATATTCACAGACCGAAATACTTTATTTTATCACTGGTGCCAAACCTGTATAAGAATAAGAATAAGTTTATTTACCTTTAAGGTTTACAAGGCACGTCATACAATACAATTTAATAAATGGTATAAGTAATATATATAATATATAAAATCAATTTTTAAGTGATGTTTTTTGTATATTATACAAAAAACATTACTTTAAAAATTGTTAATTGTTTAAGGTTTACAAGGCACGTCATACAATACAATTTAATAAATGGTATAAGCAATATATATAATATATAAAATCAATTATTAATTATTAAAAAAAGTTATCCCTAGATGGTCAAACGAATTCAAGGAATCAATAAACTTAAAGCAAAGTATGGAAATCGCATAATAGTGACCAAAAGTTACAGTAATATTCTAGTGCTATGTTTTAGAGATGCTGGGCAACCATTGATAAGTGGTGCTAGGATTGACAAAAAAAACACCGAAATCTTTGGACAGGATATTTAGAGTGAATTGTACACTAATGACATAAGTATTTAAAGACAACAAACAAAATAATTTTTAAAAAACTACGCTTCGTCGGCATTATTTCAAAAATCCTTGCAAGCCAATTTGAGTCAATTTTACAGGACAACCTCCCATTTCATTCAAATGGTTCGTTCAAGTGCATGAACCATGCGTGTTTTTAAAAATTGCCTATTTATATCGCTAAGGTATATATCGATTT
Source organism: Brassicogethes aeneus (assembly GCA_921294245.1). Classification (NCBI taxonomy): domain Eukaryota; kingdom Metazoa; phylum Arthropoda; class Insecta; order Coleoptera; family Nitidulidae; genus Brassicogethes; species Brassicogethes aeneus. Next base: position 49,043,398 of record OV121132.1, on the reverse strand, counting down.
TCAACCTTTAAATATACTATAAAACTCAAGCCGATTATATATTATAATAAGTACACACAAAAAAAAATATTTGTAAATTAACAAAATAATTACAGATTTTATGTTAAACCAGGTCCACATAACTTTATATTACCTTTACAAGAAACTGTAATATGTTAACTAAGTAAATAAGTACTACTTTAAGTAGTATAATATATATATATATATATATTAAGTAGTACATAATTAATACAGACATTTTGTAGATTTATGGTGCAATTATGTAAGGAAATACAATGATAACATAATAACATAATGTCATTCAGGTTTTTGCCATAATTTTGGCTAACAAATAATAGAATTGGCGTAGATTTAGTTTGACTGTAAATTTTGTTTTGTACCCATAATTTTTATTTAAAATTTTTATTTAAAATTTTTATTTAAAATATAATTAAATGTTCGCCAAAGCATTTAGTCGAATACCTTCAGATACATTTTTAGACGATTAAAACTATCTTAATATTCATGCAAGACTTGTAATTTAGGCGAATAGAAACGACCATTTTAATTAAACAAACTTTAACAATTTGTGCGCGTTGTGAAATCTTTGAATCCTTAAAATTGGACCATGAGCAGCTCAATATAAGACTACTATGAATTTATTTTATTTATTTATGAATTCATTTAATTAAAAAGCTATCAATTAAAATTGATTTTAACTATGGTTTCGCGTAAAAATCGAACAAATTTTGGACATTTGTTTGCAAGTGATGCCAGAATTGAATATTTTTTTGTTAACTTGTTTGTACATCTAAATGGTACCTTTTTTTTCAAAAAAAAAATTTCATCCATTGACCCCTGTGGTTTTCAGGCCTTAAGTCACTCTACTGTGTTAAAAATAGATAAATTTCGATATTTTGTAATAACATTTTTATTTAAAAACGTATCGATTTGAAATTAAGATAAAATGTAGACCTTATTAGTGGCAATAAATCCACGTATTATTTTTTTTAGATTTTAATATACAGGGGGCACGGTGGACAATTTAATTTAAAATTTTACAATTTTTTAAGGGTTAAAAAGTCGAAGAAGCAACGTTGTTTTATAATTTTGAGTATATCACGTTAAAGTACTGATAATTAAATATTATTTGATATATAAACTTCTAAATGCAAATTATGTTTCTACGAGAGACACCATTTTTAAGTTAAGCCTTCAAAGAGCGTAATACTAACGTGTTTTACAAATTATAAATTGTTTTAACTAGTTTTATAAGATAATGTATAATATATTACATACAATATTTTATATATAACATACAATTCTTACATATTTATTTAAAAAAATCGCCATAGATGGAGCTAAAATTAGTTTTATTTATAAATTTTAAATTTTTTTAAGTTTACTAATTTTGATCATAGTAGGCATCACAGACTTATCTCTATGGTAACCTACCATTGGAAGCATGAAAAATAATTTAACAGTTCAGTTTATAAGTTGCAAATGACTGATTGCGTTTCAATTTATAAGTGTACTATAAACTTAAAATATTAATTTATTAAAATGAATACACTAAATAATAATTATAGACAGTATCAGCAAGTTAGAAATTATAACCTACTTTAATTTTATTTTTTGCTCCACAACCAAGCTTCAATTTATGTTTTACTCGATAAACAAGCTTCAATTTTAATTCCTAACTAAGGAAAGTAATATTTACCCAATAAATAAATTAGAATAAAGTCTTTATGTTGCAATCGGCTATTTAGATATAACTATATTTTTATTCATTTGTTTTTCGATTTTTTGTAATTAGTTATTTTGCATTTTTTTATATTTAATATAATGCTATACAGGGTGTTTCTGGAGAAACGCAAACGGTATGGATTTGAAATTTTAATAGAATATACAATTTGATTTAGACTATACATAAAGTCAATAGTTTTCAAGATATTAATTTTTTTCGTTAAAATGCACGTTAATCAAAATAGCCTTTAATTTGTTTGTTATTATGTTTGTTGACATGGGGTTGGAATTTTTGGAATATTAAAACATTGTTTAGTTTTTTAAAGGTTTTTCAACAAATACCTTGAGAAAAACCACTTGAAATTAGGCAAACTTCAAACAATAACAACGTTTTTATTATAAAAGTAAAACCCTGTATGTTTTAACATAATCAAATAAAACATTAAAGAATCTTTCGATTGGTATTATAGTAACTCTTTCCTAAAGTTAAAATTTCAGAGACATTTAACAATTTCTAATATTCAATACTATTTTGTATCAACAAACCTCTGAAATTCTACATGTGGTTTAATGTAACAGTATCCATGGTTACCACCAAATCTGTCATTGTTTAAAATTAATTAAAATATTTGATTGAAAAAATAATAACTCAAAAAATATTGACTTTAGGTATAGGATATGGTATAGCCATTTTACTCAGAATTTTATGTAGAATTAAATAATGTAAAAATATATGAGGTATTCCGGTAAAACAGGAAGTATTATTTTGTTTAAAATAATTTAGGAAAGCGAATACTTTACGCTATTAAAATTTTAAATCGATGTCTCGCGATTCCCTAGAAACTTCCAACAGACTAAGTACGTGAAACACCCTGTATATTAAACGTCATTTATGTGTTATGCTTTACTTAATTATTAATAAAAGACATACAATATTTGTATAAAAATGACAAAATGTACTAAACTAAGCATTTATGAATACTGCTACTGCTAATTCAAAACTGATCCTGGCCACAGAAACATCATTTGCATAAAAAAGTTAATATATCAAATAATAGTCAAATATTAATACTTTCACGTGCTATACTCAAATTTATAAAACAAAGTTGCTTCTTCGATTATTTACCCTTTAAAAATTGTTAAATTTTAAACTAAATTATTACCAGCGCCCCCTGTACATTATAATCTAAACAAAATTTTTTCATGGATTAATTGTCATTAGTAAAATCTACATTTTGTCCAAATTTCAAATCGATACGTTTTGAAATAAAAAAGTTATTTAAAAAAAATGAAATTTCTTCATTTTTAACACAGCGAAGAAAAAAATTAAAATAAAAACAAAGTTGTCAATGGACGAGATTTTTTTTTTGAAAAAAGTACTGCATTAAGATGTAGAAATAAAGTAAAAAAGTTTCAATCGATTTCTTTAACCCTTGCAAATCGACCGTTCGATCCTTTCGCGAAACCATAGTTAAATGTAGCAAATGTTATGACAGCTCAAAAATATGATATCGCAAGTTGGATTAATGATTATTTTGATGTGACTAGTAATAAAGGGCTTGGTAGACAATTGGTTAATACATTAATTTTGTTCCCCCTTTATAATATGAAAGGTTTTAAGGAATTATTTGATATTTTTTTTAGTTTATAAAATAGGGCCATTAAAAGTTTAAAAAATTTAACCTTGTAGATAATTTGTAGTAGATATACAGTAGGGTAAAGCGCTTTCATATAAGAACAATTTTTTTTCATTTAATAGTTAAAAATATAAAGAGAAAATATGTCCGAAAAAATTCAGTTATTTGTATAATTTTATTTAGGATTTGGAATTCTCGACCAGATCAAATCATGCTTCGATCAGGTTTTGAAATTCCCTATTATATATCTCTCGCTTGTGTAAAATATTTCTTTTTTTATTAAGTGTCACTCACCACCATTGATCTATGCTACAATTGTTATTAAAAAATAACCGGTTTCAGTTAACCGGCTAATTTACACCTTATAACGTTATAATGAAAAAAAATTGTTCTTATAACTGACATGACATGTGTTAATCATTATTATTTTTTTTATTAAATCCAGATCGGACACTTGATCAGATTGGATAATAAAAACCAAGTCCGTAGCTAGAAAAAAGTTTCGGGGAAGTTTTGGTTGATATAAAAACCAATTCATTAAGCTACAGGGCCAAATTTAATCTACATGACAAAACTACGTCTTCTGGCTTTCTTTGCTGCAAATATATTTATAACTTTGGATAATACCTTGGCTCGGAAGAATTTCTGAAGTACGTTCTTAAATTTAATTTTCTAAAATTTTGGGGGATAAAACCCCTTCGTACTCCCCTTGGCTACGGCCTTGAGAAAAACAGGATCGGAACTGGATCAGATCCGATCACGAAAACGAAAGAGATCGGGGTCAAAATACTAATCAGATCCTATCTGAATTTTTCATCAGCGGAACGTGAAATTTTAAGTATCTATGTTTAAATATTTAAATAAGCTTTAAATACGCTTTTGGAGCTAATCGCTTATCAAATGTTTTTAAATTTAAAAAAATTGTTACTTTTTTCGGGCTACATAAAATTACAAGTTTTAGGCAACAATCCCACAACTCTTGATGTCCTCGAAGCCAGCATTCAGCACGTTATTTGTGGCATACACTTTGATATGTAGGGCCGAATGACTGACAATTTTTATAAACTAATATCAATATAAAAACATGGTTGTCATTCTTATGATATTTTTTTCAAATTAATAATTTCAAAATAAAGTTTTTTAAAACAACTTGTTTTATACCCTTTTAAATTCGGATGCGCTTATTAGTGAACCTATTTGGGGGTACATGGTCTATAGTAAATGTAAACCTTAATTTAGGAGTGTTACAACTCAAAATTTGGCAAAGTTGGGCTTATTTTGTTTAAAGCATTCAAAATGGGTGTCCTATCGGGTGCAATACTGGCAGAACAATACAGTTTAGTATTCAGTTTATACTATTTAGTATTGCACTAAAATCAAAAGTTCGACAATACTGGCTTATTCTTTCCTATAAACTAGAATTTTTGGTGTCACCCTTGCACCAAGTTGCAAATTATTGTTTATTTTTTAGAGGTCAGTTAAAAATCAATTTTAATTAATTCAGTTTGAATAAGGGTTGTTGCATAGTGACGTTGTAAATACATAACCGGACATTGAACCGAGGTCAAATGCAATGTTTTATTTAGTTGTAAAGTAATGCATTAAATAACAAATTATTCTTTAATTCCGCCTTATTTTATAAAATTCTTCTCATGTCAAATATCTAGGTGGACCTTTTGGTTGTAGATCACAATACATTGTCTCTAATAAAATTGACTGAATAATTTTGTAAAATCCATAAATTAATTACCTGCATCATTGACTTTATATAGTACTTTGAATATAATATTTTTTTTAAGGTGTGGGGTGTGTGGTTTATCTATTTTCTTTAACTTTTCACTACTGATTTAAAAATAATAATAATAGTAGAGTTATTATGTTACGCCAATAACAAGATGGGATTAAATTATAAAATTGAACTAAAAATTCGTATGTATTTACCGTTTTTGGTAAATTATTATAAAAAGTAGCAACATGGTTTGACATATTCCATGCTCTTGTTATTTACCCTGTAAAAAATGTATTTACCTAAAACTTACTCAAAAACGCAGATGATATGGCCAATTTAAAAATGGTAATATTTTGGGGTGGCGCGTTATTTTTGATTCTTAATAAAGCTTTAGCCCTAGAGCTGGCCGCAAAAACCGGTAGGCTCCATTTTTTTCTCAAAATAAATTATTAAATGCGTCATATTAAATAAATAATTGGCTATCTTTTGGTCTAAGAATCAGCCACATTAAACAAATATTTAAAAATATACAAAGAATAAGTTTTTTTGTGGTCTGTAAGGCTCTCTAAGCTAAACACCATATTAAAAATATTAAGTTATATACGACAAAACATAATTTTACTGTTTTTAATAATTAACTATCTTTTCTTCTTAATATTGTAGATAAGAGAGTTAAGCTTAGCAGGGCAGTGTATTTTCTTGTTCATTGGAGTAAGCTTAATTTAAAATAAAGTGTTTTTTTTACTCTCACCTTTAAAACGCCCTGTATCATACATGTTTCCATGACACTAAGTAACCTTTTAAATACACATTGACAAGTTGTGGCTTTATGACGCTTTAGTTACGGGCTGAAGTTAGTTGACAGTTGTCAAATGTCATACAATCGTAAAAATATATTGCCTTTCTTGTAAAATAATACTAAATGTAAAAATTATTTTATTATTTCAATACAAAAATACTAAAGTATTAAATGGTTTCTCAACGCCAATATTTGAAAAGTTTATATGAACATTGTACTGACCTTTTAATTTCGCCGGCAGTAAACTTTAACTTAAATTCTCTCCACTGTAAAGTGCTCATAAAACATTTTCTTTACTTTCACTGTGAAAAACTGTCAATTTTCAAGAAATAAATTTCAATTCAAAACCATTATAATTGTGTTTATAAAATGTAAAAATTTAACATTTGACAGTGACACACAGATTCCCCTATTGTTTCATAGATGGCGCTCTATACAAATTTTTGATTTAAATCATTTTAAGATAATAATAAGTATTTATCGTAGAAAAAGTAAAGTATGCACCTTGTTTATAAACTTTTCTATACCCTCATTAATTTAATCACTCGCTCGCAAGCTCGCTCGTGCCTAAATTAAATTCGTGTATAAAATGGCGTTTATCAAACTTGATACATAATATACTATTATATCTTACAATAAAAACTGTTCAACGAAATATTGCTTTATTTGTGAACTTTTTACAAGATTGACTTAAAAAATTCCAACATGTATAAAATAATAAATTTAAATTATTATTACTTAATTAATTAATTGTCAATTTATTTCGATACAAAGTTGTGGCAAATAACATTTTTGGACAAATTATAAAATGAATTTCTGGTTTTGCAGCGAGACCTTATTATTAATATAACTTTGTTAAATAAAGAGTTTTTATGTAAGCGTATGAAGTAAGTTGAATCTTTATCAGTGTTACAGGTATTTGTTGATAAATAAGAGTGCCATTTTTAAACTATCCCTACCCAATTATTAATCATTTGATTTTGCATTATATATATTGCTAGATTATGAACAAATACGTACGTAATTGATTGGTGGTACCATGGCTTCTTCTTTGGAAGTTCAAGTGCCCTCCATAAACAGTTACTCTGCGATTTTAAATTATAGTATTCCAAAGTTGCATAAAATTATTGATGAGTGCCTGGATGTGTCATTTTCTTTGTGCAATAATGAATTGACTGAATTTGGATTCGCAAAGGTAAAGCATTTTAATTGTAAACAAAATTTGAATAATATTATCAATAATTTTAAATATCCCCCTAAAAATGCTACATTAGGTAACGCTTTTAAGTTTATTGCCTTTTTAATTGTTTTAACCCTAATATAATTTAATATCTAAAATGGATTAAAAAAATTCTTTAATTATGGTTTAACTAAAAAGGATTGATTGTATTACCCATTAACACAGTGCAACAAGAAATTTCAGTCTAGATTAATCCAACTCGAAAATAAAAGTAGGCCAACAGTCTAAGAAAACCTCGCTGGGTTTTGTGATATAAGTTTTGTATGGCCTATTGAAGCTTGCATTCTTTGGGGCCAATTTTTTTACTGTTTGCGACAAATAAATAAGCGAATCAATAAATCAAACAAGTGAAATTAGGTATTTATTAAGTTATTTAAATTAATTTTATAAATAGTAAGTGATTTTTCGAAGAAAGTGCAGACATTTTTGTGGACCCCCTTCTGAAAATCCTGAATATACTTACTTGTTTTAAACAATATTGTTTATTTAATATTATAATTAATCTTACATATAAATTGCAAAACTGTAACATTTGTTAACTTTTCTTCTTATAATATCGTAAAAAATTATGTACTAAAATTACGGCCCTCATACTTAAGAAACACCCTGTATAAGTCAGGATCAGGGGAGGAACCAGGATTTTTAAAAGGGAGGGTTTTACTTTAATAATATTATATTTTAGTTTTTCCAATTAGGAAGGGGGGTGGGTCCAGACCCGAAAACCCTCCCGTGGATCCGCCACTGGTCAGGATTTTTCAAATTTCACATTTTTCAATGATCTAATAGCTAATTTCACTTGTTTATTTACTTTATTAATTTATTTATTTACTAAATTGACTCACAAGTCGCAAAAAGTAAAAAAAAATGGCAACAAAGAATGCAAAATCAAGAGGCCATACAAAATGTAAGCTAATATCACTAAACCCTGCGGGGGTTTTCTTAAACTGGTCCACCTTTACTTATACTAGCATTTGACCTATTTGAGCTGGAAGTGATAACCCAAAAAATGTTGCACTGTGTACCCCGACCCCTTTTGATTATGCTGAAACATTTTTCTACCCTATAAAAAACATTTTTCATAATTTTTTCCAAATGTTGTACCCAACAAAAAAAGTTTTGAATGTTTCAAAAATATTTTTAAATCCTCATAAATCCCCAGAGTAGAGATGGGATTTAAGGTTGCAAAATATTTAAAAATAGGTACATAAATAGGTCAAGATTTTTCTTGTCTTAGGTGAGAAAATTCTTAAATAAGGTACGTACTTTACGAAAATAAGTACTGGAAAGCAACTTTTAGGTGGTAAAATAATTAAATTTATTATTGTATAAAATTGTTTAAAAAGGATTTTTAAATTTAAAAATATCTTGTAAAAATATTATAATACGTACCATCATAAATTTTATGGTTTTGTTAATAAGCATACAATTCCGGAAAATAACAAATTCACATTTATTATGATAGAAATGATTTTATTTGCAATTATATCATCTTAATACAACCCCAATATTACAAAAAAGCATATTTTTTGATGATAAAATTTAAAAATTTAGTTCATTTCTGTTATAAATAAGAATTAAGGTGAAGTAAGTAAAATTACACTAGTTTAGGTAGTAAAATATAAAAAATAGGTCCATTTCTTTTAAAAATGAAAATTTAGGTAAAATAGGTAAAATAAAATCTGGCTCAAATGAAATAATTTTCTTTAAAACGGATTTTATTCCATTGCACCTAAAGTTATTAGCGTAGACAAATTGGTAATAACACTAAAATCCCATCTCTAATTATGAGAAATAATTATTATATATACCTAGTTATTTTTTTTAATTGAAAAAAAAAACGAAAAAACCCTACTCCAAAAATTTCAGAGAATTTGCAGAAAATGCCAAGGTTTATAATAAACAAAAAAAAATTAAAAATAACAATCCCCGAGAAATTTTTGGTCTGGTCTGAATAATTTTTTTATATTTTTCTAAAAAGAACATAAAAACAAAAATTTTGAAAAAAAAAGTTAATTTAATTTTTGAAAAAGTTATAAATATTTAAAAAATAAACAGGCATTTTCATTCATAACTTTTTTCGGTCCGGTAAAATGTTTTAAAAAAATTATGAAAAATCTTAAATAAAAAAGTTTTAGCCAAATCAAATTGGATTGGGGTCAAAAATGGTCGATTTGGTATCGAATGCCATATGCATTCTCATTTTTTTTTTAAATAATTTTATGTATGAAACTACCCTCAGGTGCACAAAGTTTGTAGGTTTGCAGATATAAGTTTTAGATCGGGTATAAAATTTAATGTTATTTATGGTTTATGGTTTTTTTTAAATATAAAAAAATTAAAAGGATCTCTTTAATAAAATAGTACATTATAGACCTGGCGGAGAAATCTTATATTATAGCCGAGCATAAGCTTTTGCCGCAGTGTTTGATATACTTTTTTTTAAGCATTTAATAGATATTTTTTGGAATTTTTTAGGTTAGGTTCAACTGACATTATAACAATTTAGCTTTCTTTTGTACTGAGGCACAGAATACACACTGAGGTTTAAAATAATTTGACTTTTGAGCTAGTATTAACATATAATCTTTCTATATAGACTTATAAAAATGATATAGAAATTTGTATAAGCTAAAAAAAAACGGTTAGGTACCTATAAAAATGTGATTAATATAATATGGTAATTAATATCTAGTAATTCCTCCCCGAACCCTTATAATAAACATGTCACGTCATTAGGGTAATTAAATTTTGAATATCAATTTGTTCCAATTGCTCCCAAATTGCCTGAAGCGCCATACACTGGGAGAAAAAATATTGTAGAATCATTAAAAACGATAATAATTTAAAGGGATTCAAATATATTTTGGCGTTATTGGTGTGTCCCATTAAATTAATAGGTGTATAACAATAATTGTATAATACTTATCTTTTTGAAACAATGTTGAGAAAGGAAATGGAATAAATAGATTTTTTTGTATATAAATTTTAAAGAGGGTACACTTTAAAAGTGTTTAAAAACATTGTAAAACTGTTGGTAAATGAATATAAAACTTCATTTTTTTCTATTTGAATCAAGTTTACCCGATTAACTAAATAAATATACATAATTTCATATGCTTTTCATGACATGATATTTCTCTGAGTATACTCAGCCTAGTTGGTTGGACATTATACCCGTGCTCGAATTGATCTTTCCAGCGCGTTATCTTTCTTAAAAATAAAATTGTGCCTTAGTGATTGTGCGATTAGGTCTTAGATCAAAAAAAATTAATCTTTATCTGTCGAAAACGAAATGTTTGCAGAAAAACTCATATTCCGTAGAAGAGATATTTCATAGCGTTTCTGACTTGACTCCTTCTGACTTTCTTCTTTGGGGATACTTAAAAACATGGTATAAAATTAGAAACCAGCCATGATATATGGGCAAATTTTCTTTAAATGTACATTTGCTGTCCCCAGCTAATTTTATTTTTATTTTTGACCTTTGTTGATAAGTTTTGTAATTATTATATTTAAATACCCCCTTCCTGTTAGGAACCATCGTATTTTTTTTTAATTACTTTATGTTTCTATATATGGCAGAAAAACTAGGTGAAATGTCCTGTAACCTAACTGTCCCCAGAGGCGATTTTTTAATTTAAATTATTATATTCTTCTTCTTTGCAGCTTTCTTCTGAAAATATAAATTATTTTTGAACAATGGAAAGTTCTTTTATTCGTATATAAAAATGAAATTGTTTTCTACAAAGTAGTTTAAACAGAAAAAATATTAAAGTTGACATTCAAAAATCTTGTATTTTTCCTAACGTCGTCTTCTATGCCGACTGCTTCGAAATAGAGACAGGAGATAGAGATTCTATCCTGTTATTTCTAGAGGGCACACAAGTTTAATAGTTCGGCAACAAGAAGTGAGCACGTGTAAAGTGTGTGAATTTTTTTGTAAATATTTTAAAGGTAAGATTTTTTTGCGTACACTTTTGGTGTCTTTTACAAAACGCTACATACAACTCTTGTTTTTAGAAGTTAACTTTTTTATTTTCATTTTGTATTATAGCATTGTAGAAATTCCAAACAAATGCCGAAAGATATTTACATTTAACAGTATTTCTGAAAAATAACGTTTGAAAAAGTCAAAAGCAATGTGTCATAAAACGTTCAGGAAGATGCGTTAGGAGGAGGACAATGTTTCATTTCTTCCTTGTGTTCCTTCCCTATTTCAGATTAACCCTATAAGTTTTATTTCTTTAAAGTTTATTTTTGTTAAATAACAAAAATAATAATAATAATAATAATAATAATAATAATAATAATAATAATAATAATAATATTTATAAACTTATAGAATTTTTTTGCAGTATATTACACTGTTCTATCACAAAGGAAAAAAAATCGATCAAATTGACCTGCCTGGACAAAATATACAAAATGTACATTTAACGAAAATTCGCCCATATCGCGATAGCCCAATTAAAAGGAAATTATAATAAATAAATTGCTGATATTTCATGCGAAACTTTTAACAATTTTATATAGTCTTATTTATAAAACATTTTTTAATAAATAATGTATTATAATTTATTTTAAACCGCTCATTACAGTCCATCCGTTATAATCGCAAACACAAAACAAAAATGTTAAATTTCATTCATGGAGGAAAGTGAAGAAATATGGAAAGAAATTATGTTTTTGACAAAAAACATCGTTTCAGTAATAAAATACTTTAAATTGAAATTGTAGTTTAGCCATCATTCAGTAATAGTGTGCGCAAGCAACAAAAATAATATTTATCTTCTACGAGATCATTGGTAATAAAAATTTAACTATTTATAATTTCAGACCGATTTAATCAAGTTTTTGTATTTTACTATAACAAACAATAAGTTGACTCAAAAATGTAAAAAGAAACGTATATACAAAATGCTTAACATATATATTATTATTATTATCTTCAATTTATTAACAAAAAATACCTTACTTGTACGACAATACATGCCTGGCTGGCTAAATGAAATGGGTTTGATACTATGTGTAGTAGGGTGGGCCGAAAGAACGTTTTTTTCGAAAGTTAAAAAAGTAGGTATCCAAAAAGTTGCCTTTAAGTGCAAATAATACGTGGTTTAATCGAATCAATCAAATCGAAAAACATCTTGAGCCTCCGCAAAGCCCTTAAAGTATTTTAAAAAATTGTTAAATTGGCATTTTTTTAAGTCGAAAAAAATGCATTTTTTAAAATTTTAATATTATACCCCCTTTAGAATATTGGTTTAAAGTGTGTTTAACTACTTGGAAAAAATTCAAACGTTTACGACAGGTTTTTCTGCCTCCGCAATAATATTTAAAATAAGCAATTTCTTAAATTTTAAAAATTTACATTTTTTGGGAGTATCGAAAATAAACCCCTAAATATATATATATATATATATATATATATACACTGAGAAAAAAATGGGACAAATAAACTTTTTACCTAATACTTTTATTTGTAGTGAATATATTGTTTATTTCCTCTAAATAGTCGAAATAATAACGATAAATATACTTTAGTAAAACTTTATATGTCGGGAATAAAAATATATTTAGGATAAATAAACTGTACCCTTGTCCCATATTTAAATATTTTTTTATTTGGGAGCAATAAACTTTTTTCTCCGTGTATATATATATATATATTTATATATATATATATATATATATTAGACCGGTTCAAAAAAATCGAATATTTTTTTTCTTCAAAGCCCGCATAAAAATATCTTCCTAGTAGTGAAAAAAGAAGCCTGTGAAAATTGTAGCTCTTAATATTAACATTTAGAGGTCGCTCATCGTGAATTTCTATTTTAAGTTATAATACCACAGGAATTCTTTTTTCTTAACTTTGAAATTTTATAACTCGTTTTTGAGTAAACATATTGAAATGAACTCTATATATTTTTGAAGAAAATTGAACGTTCTACAAAAAATGTCTCTTATAATTTTTTCGTAAATTCACTCCTTTAATAGTTATTCAAGGTTGAAATTAGACATTTAATATATGTAACGTTTAAATAACACAGGCATTTTATAACTTTTTTTTTGAGTGGACATATTGGAATGAGCGATAATTTTTTTTAAAGAAACAAAAAAAATTAAAAAAAGTTCACAAAAATCTGGATTCGAACTCACACTAAGCAGGTTACAGTTGAGTTCGAATCCAGATTTTTGTAAACTTTTTTTAATTTTTTTTGTTTCTTTAAAAAAAATTATCGCTCATTCCAATATGTCCACTCAAAAAAAAGTTATAAAATTAAAAGTTAAAAAAAATTCCTGTGTTATTTAAACGTTACATTTATTATATGTCTAATTTCAACCTTGAATAACTATTAAAGGAGTGAATTTACGAAAAAACTATAAGAGACATTTTTTGTAGAACATTCAATTTTCTTCAAAAATATATAGAGTTTATTCCAATATGTTCACTCAAAAACGAGTTATAAAATTTTAAAGTTAAGAAAAAATATTTCCTGTGTTATTCAAACATAAAATAGAAATTCACGATGAGCGACCTCTAAATATTAATATTAAGAGCTACAATTTTCACAGGCTTCTTTTTTCACTACTAGGAAGATATTTTAGTGCGGGCTTTGAAGAAAAAAAATATTCGATTTTTTTGAACCAGTCTAATATATATATATATATATATATATATATATATATACATCCCGCTTACAATGCTGCATCATTTCAAAGTACCGTCATTATAGCGTCTACCAGAAATACTGCAGTATATCGTGATTTAACATTGCAGAAGTGTTAATTAGACAAAATAATGACCGAATTTAACGTTAAATGTTTATAAACCCTTTTTTAAACTAAAAATTCATGTTACTATCATTGCTGCTTCTTTTTATTTTGCCATCATTTCTGCGTCGATGTATATCGAATTTGTTAAACCATCATTGCTGCAACAAAAGTGAATATTTTTTTCAACTCCCCCGTCTTTTCTGCGTCACCCATGTTGCCAGATCTTGTCGACGCATCATTGATGGTCTCTCGTACTAGGATTTGAATATTAAATTTATTAAAATAAATATTTAAAATCATAATACCCAATAATTTCGTTGTGCGTTGTGACTTGTTTTTAGCGCATATACTCGTATATCAACGCTTACAAATAAAAGGCAAAATATAAGTTCTTTAGAAATAAAATGATAAATTTGTTATGTATAATTTGTTGTCATTCAATAGTTTAAGGTAGTCTGGATAAATTAAATTTTTTAGCTTTAAAGGATGTGCAGAAAAAATTCTAGCGTACGGGATTAATTTTTGATATGTTAAATTAACATACAAAATGTATGCCACTGTCATTTTTAATTTTTGATAGCATAATAACATAATACAATTATGATAATTGTAGACAATAAGGTTCCTTATTGATATTTTTGATATTAAATATTTTATTAGATTTAGCTAAGAAATTAATTAATATTTCCAAATAAGCCTTAGATATTCGCAGGACCGTTTCTAACGTTTCTCCATCGGGGTGGGTAATAAAATTTGCCGCTCTAATGTTGGTATAATATAAATTGTTTATAATATAATATGTATTTATACATATTTATACGCCTCCTTAGATTAGGACCACTTTTTTAATTACAATTTATTACAATTTATAAAATATTCACGGGCCAAAGCATTTTTTAAATTGTAATTAAAAAAGTGCTCCTAATCTAAGGAGGCGTTTTTACCAAAACCTTAAATAAAAAAGGGATTATTTTAAAGGATTTTTAAATCTTTATTTAACTACGTCTTAGAATAAGTCAAAACGGTTTAAACTTTCCAATTTTAGTTTTTTATCAATATTAATCAATTTAGGAGTGACGAATATTTATAATTTAAATTTGTTTAAACTTTTTGCCTTTTTAAAATATAAAGGGCCAAATTGTATGTAAAAAAGTAAGGATGGTGTCTTTTTAATATTTTGAAAACGTCACATTTTTGTTCTAGGACAGCCGTTTACTTTCCGTCCTGAAATGTAATCAGCTGTTTACTTTCGTCTTTGAATAATATCATTATTATTATTGTAGCTGTTATCACATATCGTCCCAATTATCGTATGGTAGCGTATCTTTAATTTAACAATTTTACAGAGCATTTTAAAGATTGAAAATTTTTAGCTAATTTAGAATATTTTTTGGAAAAAAAATATCGAAAAATATGCTATATCTATATCTTTTTTTACCTGCGCGCGGAAAGTTTCTACAAAAGTCAGTGTCAATTAATTTTTAAGAAAATAATGAACCACCGTGTAATCGTCATAGTAATGATAAATAATAGTAGGATTATACTACCGCGGTATACCGTGGAGAAAGAGTTCAATTTTCTCCACAGTTTAAGACTGAGCCACTTTCTTAATTGAAAAAGTATAGAAAATGTACAAATTCTTTAATATGATTAGAAAAATATATTTACAGAGCATGACTCAAAAAGTATGTGGAATCCAAAAATGCAAATAAAAGGGATATTTTTATTTAAAATAAGAAAGTTGGAACCGTCCCAGAGAAAACCAAATATCCATAAGTAAAAATATTATTTAAAAAAAATTGTATTAGTTCATTAGTACCTATTTAGTCATTTCTTTTCACAAAAACAACAAATTATATTAACCTGCAAAGTTACAAAAGCCCACAGCCCACTTCTAAGTTTGACAGGTCAAACTTAAAAGACAGCTCACAGAATAACACAAAACCACGTTTTTTTGAGTAAGAAATTAGGTTATTGTGTTAATCATTTTACATTCTCATTAACAGTCATGATTTCAACCAAAATACCAATCACGTAATTTACCTACTACACAATAATTTACTATGTTCTGCGATTTACTACATACTACATTTACTACATAGTCAATGTATAAAATGTAATAAACCCAATTTTTATGTCAGTTTACCATCCCTGGGCTGGAGGCCTTACAAACGGGACAAATATTACTATTTTTACTCTTTTTTATTCTTAAAGTTATAGATATAATTATTAAAAGGAACTTGGCAATAATAATTTTATAAAACAAACTGGCTACCAAACACTTATACTAAAATTCACATTAACACATGCGACGCAGCATTGCTGCGTTCGTTTAACGATCTTCGTTATTTATGCGTCGAATAATATTAAGTACATTGTATCGACGTTGCTGCGTCGTACATTGTTGTCAGCTTCACTTGATGCAGGATTACCGTAAGTTTAAAAGAAATATTCACTTTTTCAATATACACCAAATTTAAAAGCGCACCCTTGCGGCAAACTGCCAAACTTCAATATACACGTATTTTACAAAAAACCATCAATGCTGCGTCACCCTTAAAAACGGTGTGTGGGATTGACATGACGTCACCAGTAAAATAAACCTTAAATGTAATGCTGCGTCAATATACGACGCAGCATTACACCTGACGCAGCATTGAATGCAAATTTCATAATGTATTGACGCAGCATTGTAGGCGGGATGTATATATATATATATATTTAGGGGTTTATTTTCGATATTATATATATATATATATATATATATATATATATATATATATATATACAGTATGTACAGTATGTATATATATATATATATATACAGTATGTCCCCGGATAGGGTTGCCAAGAGGAGAAACTTCTTTATTTTTCATTTTACGAGAAAAATGTATTCTTCATAATAGTTTTTGCTTGTTTCAAAATGGCTGAATCAGTTTCCACCATTTCAAATTTCCTTTCCGTTAAAGAGAAACATGAAAAAATATGTCCTTTTAGTTGAATATTTGTCCCAAAAATTACTTTTCGTTTTCATGGCAACAGTTAACACGACTATTGTTTATTAAGTTTTTATTGCAACAATTCAACAAAAATCAAGTCGTTTCATTGTCAGTCTAAAACAAAAATTTGTCAAAATTAATGACAATGTTGTCGAAAGAGCAACGAATTTATTTAATACAGTGCTATGGTAAAGGTGATAAAGCAACCCGACGAGTTATAGAAGAATTGAATCAAAAGTTTCCGATATTTACATCTTAAAATGTGGTGCACAAAAATTTATAAAGCAAAAACTATTATGAAGAATACATTTTTCTCGTAAAATGAAAAATAAAGATAAACATTCAATTTTCTTAGTTTCTTTAAGAAACTTTCTTGACCCATCACTGGTAATATTCATAAGAATATAAGAAAAAATTGAACCTACACCTCGCCAAAGTTTTTTGTTTCGAATGCGTTCCACCAACTTCAAATACCGACAGACAGCTGTTTCGACCTTTATTGGGTCTCATCAGTGTCGGGCAACTTGGTGTAGTGGAACACAATCAAAACAAATTACTCCCTCAGCTTATATGCTCGGTTGTTAAGTCAACAGAGGCGAGATGTAAGAACATCAGGTGATCCACACCGTCAAACGACGTGGCCTTGCTGCAATCGGTACATACTATGCAACCGGGACTGCACACAGCAATTGTATCACAGATACTAATATGGCCTAAAGGAATCTAGAATTAACCCAAACGGGCTAAACATTAAGGTAAACATTCAATTTTCTTAGTTTCTTTAAGAAACTTTCTTGACCCATCACTGGTAATATTCATAAGAATATAAGAAAAAATTGAACCTACACCTCGCCAAAGTTTTTTGTTTCGAATGCGTTCCACCAACTTCAAATACCGACAGACAGCTGTTTCGACCTTTATTGGGTCTCATCAGTGTCGGGCAACTTGGTGTAGTGGAACACAATCAAAACAAATTACTCCCTCAGCTTATATGCTCGGTTGTTAAGTCAACAGAGGCGAGATGTAAGAACATCAGGTGATCCACACCGTCAAACGACGTGGCCTTGCTGCAATCGGTACATACTATGCAACCGGGACTGCACACAGCAATTGTATCACAGATACTAATATAAGCTGAGGGAGTAATTTGTTTTGATTGTGTTCCACTACACCAAGTTGCCCGACACTGATGAGACCCAATAAAGGTCGAAACAGCTGTCTGTCGGTATTTGAAGTTGGTGGAATGCATTCGAAACAAAAAACTTTGGCGAGGTGTAGGTTCAATTTTTTCTTATATTCTTATGAATATTACCAGTGATGGGTCAAGAAAGTTTCTTAAAGAAACTAAGAAAATTGAATGTTTACCTTAATGTTTAGCCCGTTTGGGTTAATTCTAGATTCCTTTAGGCCATATTAGTATCTGTGATACAATTGCTGTGTGCAGTCCCGGTTGCATAGTATGTACCGATTGCAGCAAGGCCACGTCGTTTGACGGTGTGGATCACCTGATGTTCTTACATCTCGCCTCTGTTGACTTAACAACCGAGCATATAAGCTGAGGGAGTAATTTGTTTTGATTGTGTTCCACTACACCAAGTTGCCCGACACTGATGAGACCCAATAAAGGTCGAAACAGCTGTCTGTCGGTATTTGAAGTTGGTGGAACGCATTCGAAACAAAAAACTTTGGCGAGGTGTAGGTTCAATTTTTTCTTATATTCTTATGAATATTACCAGTGATGGGTCAAGAAAGTTTCTTAAAGAAACTAAGAAAATTGAATGTTTACCTTAATGTTTAGCCCGTTTGGGTTAATTCTAGATTCCTTTAGGCCATATTAGTATCTGTGATACAATTGCTGTGTGCAGTCCCGGTTGCATAGTATGTACCGATTGCAGCAAGGCCACGTCGTTTGACGGTGTGGATCACCTGATGTTCTTACATCTCGCCTCTGTTGACTTAACAACCGAGCATATAAGCTGAGGGAGTAATTTGTTTTGATTGTGTTCCACTACACCAAGTTGCCCGACACTGATGAGACCCAATAAAGGTCGAAACAGCTGTCTGTCGGTATTTGAAGTTGGTGGAACGCATTCGAAAGGAAAAATAAAGAAGTTTCTCCTCTTGGCAACCCTATCCGGGGACATACTATATATATATATATATATATATATATATATATATATATAGGTATATATTAGACTGGTTCAAAAAAATCGAATATTTTTTTTTCTTTAAAGCCCGCACTAAAATATCTTCCTAGAGGTCGCTCATCGTGAATTTATATTTTACGTTTAAATAACACAGGAATTATTTTTTCTTAACTTTGAAATTTTATAACTCGTTTTTGAGTGAACATATTGGAATAAACTCTATATATTTTTAAAGAAAATTTAATGTTCTACAAAAAATGTCTCCTATAATTTTTTTGTAAATTCACTCCTTTAATAGTTATTCAAGGTTGAAATTAGACATATAATAAATGTAACGTTTAAATAACACAGGAATTTTTTTTAACTTTTAATTTTATAACTTTTTTTTGAGTGGGCCAAAAAAATTGACTATTTTTTTTTTGAAAAATATATCGAGAATGTCATTTAGAATGACAAAAAAAAAATTTCGTGAAAATTTGAGCCCTTAATATTAATTTTAAGAGGTCTATCATCGCTATTTTTGATTTTTAGTCATAATTTGATGTTTTACGCTAGAACTGTCAAAACATTAAAGTGAAAAAAATTCCTTTTCAGTTATTTTTATATAAAATTAAATTCTCTACAAAAAAGGTCTGATTGAAAATTTTCGTCAGACGAGCTGTTTCCGAGTAATTGAGCTCAATAAATCGATGTGTTTTTTCGATTTGCCCTTTTTACTTTGAAATTTTGTAACTATTGAATCAATGAATATTTAAAAAAGCTCACGTCGGATTCTTAAAAGAAATTTAATGGTCTACAAAAAAGGTCTCTTAACATTTTTGCCTAAATTTAATTCTTCAAAAGTTATTCACGATTAAAATTGAAGAAAAACTTAAAATTTCAATTTTTTTTTCGTAAATAACTTTTGAAGAATTAAATTTAGGCAAAAATGTTAAGAGACCTTTTTTGTAGACCATTAAATTTCTTTTAAGAATCCGACGTGAGCTTTTTTAAATATTCATTGATTCATTAGTTACAAAATTTCAAAGTAAAAAGGGCAAATCGAAAAAACATATCGATTTATTAAGCTCAATTACTCGGAAACGGCTCGTCTGACGAAAATTTTCAATCAGACCTTTTTTGTAGAGAATTTAATTTTATATAAAAACAAATGAAAAGGATTTTTTTCACTTTAATGTTTTGACAGTTCTAACGTAAAACATCAAATTATGACTAAAAATCAAAAATAGCGATGATAGACCTCTTAAAATTAATATTAAGGGCTCAAATTTTCACAAAATTTTGTTTTTGTCATTCTGAATGACATTCTCGATATATTTTTCAAAAAAAAAAAATAGTAATTTTTTTTGGCCCAGTCTAGTGGACATATTGGAATGAGCGATAATTTTTTTTAAAGAAACATAAAAAAAATTAAAAAAAGTTCACAAAAATCTGGATTCGAACTCAACTGTAACCTGCTTAGTGTGAGTTCGAATCCAGATTTTTGTAAACTTTTTTTAATTTTTTTTATGATTCTTTAAAAAAAATTATCGCTCATTTCAATATGTCCACTCAAAAAAAAGTTATAAAATTCCTGTGTTATTTAAACGTTACATATATTAAATGTCTAATTTCAACCTTGAATAACTATTAAAGGAGTGAATTTACGAAAAAATTATAAGAGACATTTTTTGTAGAACGTTCAATTTTCTTTAAAAATATATAGAGTTCATTCCAATATGTTCACTCAAAAACGAGTTATAAAATTTTAAACTTAAGAAAAAAGAATTCCTGTGTTATTTAAACTTAAAATAGAAATTCACGATGAGCGACCTCTAAATGTTAATATTAAGAGCTACAATTTTCACAGGCTTCTTTTTTCACTACTAGGAAGATATTTTAATGCGGGCTTTAAAGAAAAAAAAATATTCGATTTTTTTGAACCAGTCTAATAAAGGGTGTATCAATAAGAGCGCAAAATTTCAAAGTTTAATAAAACATGGTGTTAAGTATTAAAGCATTGAAATATTTATTGATTTATAAAGTACACATTTGGAAATTATGTATAAAAGAACACATCTGGTAAATGGCCACCACGGCTTAACTGGCACATGCGTATTCTTTTGGCAAAATTTGCAATAACATTATTGAATACATGTGGCGGTATTTCGTTGATAGAGCGTCTAATTTTTGCTTTTAAGGCTTCGATGGTGGCGGGCTTGTTGGCATAAACTTGTGACTTCAAATAACCCCACAGCCAAAAGTCCAAGGGTGTTAAATAGTGGTGAAAATGGGCCTCATCACTGAAAATGATTTTGTCCGCAAAATCGGCATTCACTTCTTGCTGCTTAAGGATCCGATTGTTGAACTCTCTTCGCTGTTCATGGTCTTTTGGCTGGAGTTGTTGAGTCAATTGGACTTTGTAGGCATGAAGATGTAAATCTATAGTAAGAATTCGCTGAAGAGTGGCTTTTGTAATGTCCAATTCTTGTGCACGATGGCGAATCGACGTCTCTGGACTCTCGGCCACACTCTCGCGAACTGCTGCGATATTTTGTTCTGAACGACCTCTACGAGCTCGTGTCGTGTGGGTTAACCGAAGCAGTGCTTTCGAATTTTTTGATTATTCTTTTCACAGTAGATGAATTAGAAACATTATTTCGAACAAATATTGGACGCCCTTTACGAATCGTGGCAATCAAACTTTCATCATTTTAATAATAGTGTTTAATAATCAGGACGGATTGTTCTATCATGTAATGCTCCATATTTACTAACTCCCATCTGTCTCCTATCAATCTGTCATGTCATTAATCATGTGACATCATGGTGGCCAAACTGAGGCGAAATTCAAATCTTGCGCTCTTATTGATACACCCTTTATATATGTAGGACCACTTGACTTCTGGTCTAAAAACGTCCCCACTTGGCGTCCTGCTTAATACATATAAAAATTAAATACTTTCTTAGCGTCACATAACTTCCATACTAAAGTCGCCAAAAATAAGATTACTTATGAGTTATACGTTATGAAATTGCAACGTCGCTTTCAACCAATTGAACTAAAATAAGAAACCATCCTTATTTAAGCATATTTGATACATTACTATAATGAAAGGAACTGCAGCTAGTCTAGGTTTTTGTATCTTCCCCTGACAGGTGGCAAAAGTGGTGCATGAAGCAATTTTGCCAAGAAGAAAGAGTATCTTTTTGTTTTGATTTATTATGGACCAAAAAGCCATACAAGAAATATTAAATATTACATAATTAAAACTTAACCTACAATTTATTTCATATAAATAAAACCGGCAGACATGAAAAGATTTTATTTTATAGTTTTAAATGTATCTATTCATGTTTGTTTTAATTTAAAATTTACTTATTAAATTAATATTAGGTATATGTATTCTACTTATGTTAATAATAATACCAAATATTTATATTGGTTGAAGAAAGATTTTCTCACAAGTGAAACACAATGTTTTTTCTACGACCCTTTTATTTTTCATTATTTTCAAATACAAAACAAAATAACCTAAAAACGTGTTTGACAGCTGAATGTCAAACAATGCTGTCAATTTCTTTTCACACAAACATGTCACTTTACATTCGACTTTTGCCTTGCCAATGAAAATATTCATTTTCTAAGCAACGATGTCATTACGAAATGTGACTCTTACATAGTGGTCGTAGAAAAACTATATTTTTAAAGTGCACTTTTTTGTGTAGGTATTCTTTATTATAATAGGTTTTTGAGTTTATTTATGATTCCAAAGATTTATTTATAAAAAAATATTTTTTTTGTTAAAGTTAAGTTTTTAAAATTGAAAATCTACTTAGGTATTAATAAATTATATTTGTATTACTTATGTTATGTTATGATATTGTTGCCATTAAAAATATTATATATACACTATATTTTATTAAATTTTTGGTTATACAATATATATGTACCCTAAACACGGGTGGCTTTAGCTCACTTTCAAATTTAATCTTAACATTTTTTTAGTTTTAACAATCATAAACATTAAATATTGTGTACCAAAATTTGAGTCTTAAGTTGCTCTTTCATAATAACTATGTTTTATATGTATGTATGTTATAATCTTACATAGGGCTGAGTTTCAAAAATAAAAATTAAAAACTGGGTGTGCAAAGTTACCCCCTGGTTGCGGGTTACTTTGTCTCACAGTGTATTTTCCGTATAAAATTAACTCAATATTTTATTTTATTTTTATTAGACATAATATAAATTGTATTTATTGCATTAAAACTCTTAAAAATACACGCGTTTCAATTTCTATATTATGCGCAATTCTTTGGAATGATGATCCTTGGTTAACTACAGGTCGATTTTTTATTGTTTTTATCGGTAATCCCTTGCAATTGCTATATGTCGCTGCTAACATATTATGTTGGACAACTGGAAAGAAAAATTATTGAGCATGAACGAGTAAACAAACGTATTGAGAAGGAAAATAAACGTTGTCAGTGTCCTGCTTCCACGGTTAACACGGATTTATTTACACCAACAGAATCTTCACAAAAAATAATCAAGTTTGACTCAAATTATAAACCTCCAAGAAATGTAAATGAAAATAATATTGATAGGCCTTCTTCCTCTCAGACTAGAATAAGCCTTCCTAATTTTGCAAGAAAATGTGACAGACGAAATATAAGTGACAGAGCAGCTGCAGACATTGCTTCTTCGGTGATTCATGATGTCTGCAAACATATTGGTGTGCAAGAACAGCTCATACCAATTGTAGGTAAAAATAAATTAAGAAGAGAACGAGTAAAGAGTCGTAAAAATATTCAAGAAATGCAATGTCCTGAGGGTCACAAAATTTTGACTCTGTATTTTGATGGAAGAAGGGATCATACATTGATTATTAGGAAAACGGACGATGGAAAATCACACCGTAAAAACGAATGGGAAGAGCACATCTCTCTTATAGAAGAACCTGGTTCTAACTATATCGGACATGTTACTCCAAGATCAAAATCAGCTAAGGACATATCGGACGCTATATATGACTTTCTTGACGATAATAAATATGATTTATCAGAATTTAAGTTTATTGGGAGCGATGGTGAAGTGACTAACACCGGGGTAAATAATGGTGTCATTCGAAGACTGGAAATTCAACTTAATCGATCTTTGCAATGGATTATATGTCTTTTGCACGTCATCTCTTTGAAAAATTGGATGGAAAAACGTCTGGCCCTGCCGGATTTTCGGGCCCTATGGGTAAAAGTATTCAAACATGTCTTAGTCTTCCTGTCGTCGAATTCGAGCCAATTCATTCCAGTTATGAATTTCCATCAAAAATGTTAGACCTAAGTACCGATCAAAAATATCTATTAGAAATTTGTAAGGCAGTAGCAAGTGGTAATTGCTCCCAAGGTCTAGCGAACCGACATCCTGGGAATTTAGCGCACTCTCGCTGGCTCACTACTGCAAACAGAATTGTGCGTCACACTCACTACATTTATAATACATGTCTACGCACCGATGTTGTTTGAAATAAAGAGCAAACCTACATGTAAATACGCATCAAGACACGTTTGGCTTACAATACATAAAGTTATTCAAGACAATTCATATTTTGCAATCCAGAGAACCTTCTCCTTACGATGTTGTTTGATGATCGAAAACATGTTCATCAACTTGCTGTTCTGAGAATTATTAAAGCCAGAAATTTAAAAACAAGTCCCACTAGGAAATTTCGTTGTCCAAAAATTAGGTTTAACGCGGACGATTATATTGACATGATCTCTTGGCAAGAATGCGAAATAACACAGCCTCCAGCAATAGTAAATTTAACCGAAACTGAGTTGCGTTCTTTTATAGATGATTGTTATAACCAGTTCCATCCGATAACCGAATTACCTTGCCATTTCCAAGCGGTAGAGAGGACTGTAAAAGTGGTGACAGAAGCATCATCTCAAGTGTGTGGACAAAATTCCCGTGATGGTTTTATTAGAGCTTTGCTTCATGACAGAAAAATTATGCCAACTTTTGAAAATAAAATTCAGTTTAAACTACCTAAATAAATAAAATGTCCTTTAGTTGGGTGGTAGGGAGGGCATGGGTGGGACTCGAAGCACAGTCACCTCCTCGTGGTGGGTCCTGGGTGGTATTAAACTAGCGAAGAACTGTGCAAAGTAAGTTTTTTATTTTATTATAATTATATTTGTATACTTGTCCATCTTTTTCCAAAATATTCAAAATATTGGGGTAGTTGCGGAGGCAAAAAAACCTGTCGTAAACGTTTGAATTTTTTGCAAGTAGTTAAACACACTTTAAACAAATATTCTAAAGGCGTATAAAATTTAAAAAAATGCATTTTTTTTTACTTTTTAAAAAATTCCGATTTTACAATTTTTTCAAATATTTCAAGGGCTTTGCGGAGGCTCAAGATGTTTTTCGATTTGGCTTAAAATTTAACCAAGTAATATTTGCACTTAAAGGCAACTTTTTGGATACCAA
Organism: Brassicogethes aeneus; assembly: GCA_921294245.1. Lineage (NCBI taxonomy): Eukaryota > Metazoa > Arthropoda > Insecta > Coleoptera > Nitidulidae > Brassicogethes > Brassicogethes aeneus. Next base: position 49,017,870 of record OV121132.1, on the reverse strand, counting down.
CTTTTTTAAATTAAAAAAAAAAGTTTTTCGGCCCACCCTAATGTGTAGTGCGTAAAATTTACCCGGTAAATGATAATAATTTTTTAATTAGGAAGACAACAATATAGACATTTTGCTCACTCCCTCTTTATTTTCTGTCTTTTAGTAACTTACTTTTAGTTATGAAAATTTGATGATGGTTATAATAAGTGTCATTTTTAAAATATGCATTTATTTACTATTTCATATTGCGTTCAATATTTTGATGGTAATAAAAGTCTGTGATATCTCATTAAAATGTTTACACTAATTTAACAATGATCATACAAACAATTAAGTCCACGTACATATGTTTAAAATAAAAATTTACTAAGTAGTAAACCTAGCTGTAAATGTAGAAGTGGGATAATTTTAATTAGAAAAAGGTACTTAATAATAAATACCCATACGAGTTTATGGCCAACAGCGTGCAAATTAGTTGCAATAACATTTGTTCACTAAAGCTGTTATATGCGTTTGTTGGGTTCAAAATGTCCAATAAATATTATACAAAACTTTGTTCATACAAACTTTAAGTAACAAAATAATACTAAAAATTCTTTAAAAACTCAAAAGTTCCAATAATCTGCATAAAATTATTTTTTTCATTGGGAAGTTTCTATAATTTTATTTTAGCTTTGTTAAATTTATAAAAAATACAGTATAATTAAAATTTTTTATTAGCAAATTTAATCACATTTTCCTTAAAATAGGAGTCTATTTTAAATTATTGAGTTAAAATATCATTCCTTACATTATTGCCCACTCTCTAAAAATGAATTAGTCAAAAATGACTAATTGTCATATCAAAAAAGCAGCCACTAATAATTCTCGTCAATAGCAATTTGTACCACGGACATTTAGCAGTTAATTTACATGTAAAATTGTCCCCTGAATCCGAAAATGACGTCAAAAGTTAAAAAAGAAGAAATTTTTTGAGATATAATCAATTTTCCATTTAATATGGAATTGACTATATCTCAAAAACTGCTCTACTTTCATAATTTTTGACGGTATTTTCGGTTCAGGGGACAATTTTACATAAGAATTGGCAGTTAAATTTTGGGATACCATGGTATTCCATGGTTAAACAAATACAAGTGAAAAAGCAGCCACTAATAACTGTAGTAATTAGTTATTTTTGACTATTACTAGGTACATCTCTTTTTTTCAAGGGAATATATTAAATGGACTTTGCTGGGTTTTATATTGGACTCCTGATGCATGTTGTAATAGGTTTCCTTGAAGAATTCAACAAACCAATATTTAAGTTAAATGTAAGTGCATTTTTAAATTATCCCATTTTATTTGAATTTTGTCAGTTTTTAATTACTTTAAACATTAATTGATTGTGCATTGTTCCATTACCCGGTTTTAAATATAAAGACAGTTTTTAAATTTCCTATTTTGTTTAAATATTAGAAGTATTTAATTACCTGAAACATTAATTTTAATGTGCAGTTAACCGGTTTTAAATGTAATTTAAGGATAGTTTTTAGTTATCCCATTTTGTTTGAATTTGGGTAGCATGCAATAGCCCAAAACATTTTAAGCATTTAATCTTTTAAGCAATGTTTAGGGCTTTTTTAAGTCAGCTTTTTTGAGCTTTTAAACTTTTTTCAAGCATTTAAGATTTTTTTAAGCTTTTGGCTTTAAAGCTTCTCGACGTTTTTAAAAATGTTTAAATTATGGAAAATTTGATAATTTTGAAAATTTAAATTTGGTGTAAATTTAAGAAATTTTGAACAAGAATAATGAAATTTTTATGTTTTTTAATATTTGGAAATTTGGAAATTTGTCCTACTGTTATAACATTTTTTAAATTAATTATTATTTTCAAAAGTTTAACTACTGCGTGAGTTGTCCTTTTTGTGTTACTAGAAATTTTGGTTTTCATATTAGCCAAACTGAATTGGATAGTATACAAGCTATCCAGCTATTTTAGTTTCCCTAATAATTTCAAGTAAATTAGCCAAGATCCTTGGTTATTTTGTAAATTAGCCGCTAATTTAGTTGAAAATATGTTTTCAATTAAAATAGCTGACAGTTTGGCTAGTTTATAAACTATCCAAGTTTGCACATTAGCCGTAACATATACATATAATACTTGTATTTGAATAATTATCTGCTTGCCTGGTGCCATCCCCCCTGTATCCGCGCCTGGTTAAACGTCGGAGGTACTACCTATTTCTTTCAAAAGTAAGTAAAATATTCAAAAGTGAAAGTTGTTTCTGACTTAATTTGCAACAACTTTAGTTTTTGGAAATGCGACAAAGTTCGAGGTGTCGCGAAACGGGCGTTTAACTATTCTAGGACGCTTTTTGAGCGGGTGCTTGTTCCAGGAAAATACCCGTATAAATATTTATAAAATATAAAAATATATAACTTATAAGTGATCAATGATCTCTGATCATTAAAGATGGGATATTTAGGTACTAAAAACTGAAAAATAGGTAACTAAAAAGGTACTAAAAAAAGCATTTTAGGTTAAACAAACAGCATTTTAGGTAAAAAAAAACATTAAAAGTTCACGTTTCGCTTATAATTTTGTTTAGCCGCATACCCAAACAGAGAACATACCCACAATAAACTATTTCTATGCAATAAACTGTGTTTCACTAAGTGACACTCACTACACAGAAGTTCTATGACAGAACATAAGCTCACTACAAAGAAGGTAACTGTAAAGAAAGTTACTGTTACAGTCTGTGACCATAAGAAAAAATTCTATACCGTTGAGTTGCACGCCCTGGATAAAATATAGGCGTAAAATTTAAAAAGAACACAAAAAAATAAAATAAGTAAAAATACGTAATAATATGTAACAAATAGGTGAAACTAAACAGACAAATTAAAAAATACATATGTAACAATAGTATAAAAAGGTAGTTTAAAGCAAAAACCTCAAAAAAGGTAAAAAAAGGTTAAAACAAGTTAAAAAAAATAGGTAACAAAAGTGTAAAACAGGTAGTTTAAAGCAAAAACCTCCAAAAAAGGTAAAAAAGGTAAAAACAAGTTAGGTTCATATAAAAGAAAATATTTTAAAACACATTTTGGCATTATTGGTTTTTGGTAGTTACATCGGTTGAAAAAAGGTAAAATAACTAAAATCCCATCCCTACTGATCATACATGAAAAACGAATTAGATCAACGGTTATCTACGTTAATCTCCGGTGATCAATGTATACATCATCGAAAATATTTAAGGAGAACATGTTAACTTACCTATTTTTTTATGTGGTTAATAATTCATTATTCTTAAAATTTATCATATGATCATATGATCATATGATCACATACGATTATATTACGTCCTTATTAGGTTTTTTAGAAAGTCCTTAAAAAACTGATTGTGGGTTATTATTTGGTGGGGTCCCATACACACAAAACACCTACTATTTAAATCGCAGCTCTGCTTTTTAAGCCACTTTAAATTAATTTAATTTTTATTTTTTTGATTATTTTATTTATTTAACTTAAATTAATATAAAATGAAAATATAAGAGGGCTATTTAATAGCCTGTTCAAATAATAGACTACTTATTTTGTAACGTGCAAAAGTGCCGTTACCAAATTTAAATTGAAAGTATACATTTTTTTATAATTACAATTATATATACAACAAATAAATTTTTATCTAATGAAGTATTTAAAATAAATATCTTTATTGTCGTTATATGCAAAGGTAAACAAACCAAGAAGTAAATTTTATCCAATTTTTATTTATTTTATCCATAACACCATAATATATAATATTTATGTTCCTGTTAATTATTTTAATTTTATTTAATTATTACACAGGACCTCATTTGACCTCCAAATATTTTCATGAATCCTGAAACAAATAATAATGTACTTGCATAATATTACTTGTCTAATAAAATACAACTTACCTATATGTATTTGTTTTATTTTCTTTGTAGATTTTGGGAATTAGTAAGGGTTTTCTAAGAAGTGCTGTCAGTTTTAATTTACGTTTGTTTATGTTTTTTTATGTTCATTTTTCCATTTCATAAATTACTGTTGTTTAATTTCTATATGTTTAATTGGATTTATTTTTCATAATTTGATATATTAATTCTAATTAATATTGTTCCTCAAAATTGAAGCTGGCTAAAAATTAAAAATTAAATTCAAATATGTATAAATTATAAATAATTTTTATTAAATAAAAATGTTGGTAAAACTTAAATAACATTTAGTTTTAAATAAAAATTACTAAAGTTTTTTTTAAAATTGCACCTGCCTTTTCTATTCAAGATTTCATAGAGATCGGTTGTGTTAAATTCAAAACCAAATCAAATTTTAATTTCTACTAAAATACAAGGCAAATATTTATTATAAGAACAATTGCCACCTTTTGTTTTTTTACCTTATAAAGTTAATGTTCTTTATTCTATTTTTACCACCTTCCTTAATTGTGATACAATTTTAAGAACATAAACTGCCCGTCATAAAAATCGACGCACCTAGTTTTTTGGAAAATATTTGAAAGCTCGTTATTGAAAAATTACTGAATCGATTTTGAAAATCTTTGGAAATTCTGAATAGCTGATTCTTTGACTCTTATGTCAAATTTTGGGAATACGATATTTTGCACATAGCATTATACTACAGGGTGTTAAACGAAGAGATGTATTTTTTCCGAAATTTCAAATTATTCCCATTCATGAGGCAGTTGAGTTTGATAGTCGTAATACCCCTCCCTAATATAAGTAAGGTAATCCCTCGGAACGTTTTCGGGATTTTGAGAATATCGCGGCTTACTACGATTATATGCCAATTTATCGAAAATTGTCGTTATTTCCCAGTTTAGTCCAAAAAATGGGCAATAGATTCTTTGAATTACGTCTAATTTTGAGAATAAGATATTGTGCACATAGAATTATACTACAGGGTGTTAAAGAAAAGGATGTTTTTTTTTCCAAAATTTCAAATCCCCATTCACAGGGCAGTTGAGCTTGATAGTCTTAATACCGCTTCCTAATAAAAGTTAGGTTATCCCTCGGGACGTTTTCGAGATTTTGTGGATATCTTGGCTAACTACGATTATATGGCAATTTTTCGAAAATTCACGTTATTCTTCATTTTAGTCCAAAAAATAAGCAATAGTTTATTCTTTGACTCTTATGTCTAAGTTTGGAAATACGATATTGTGCACATAGCATGATACTACAGGGTGTAAAAAAAAGGGATGTTTTTTTCCAAAATTCCAAATCCCCATTCACATGGTAGTTGAGCTTGATAGTTCTAATACCCCTTCCTAATAACAGTTAGGTAATCCCTCGGGACATTTTCAAGATTTTGTGGATATCTTGGCTAACTACGATTCTTTAGCAATTTTTCGAAAATTTCGAAAAGGTATCGATTAGTTATCAATACATCGTTTCCCCAATTTGCATGTTCTTGTGCGCATCTTCTTCTAGCAGAAAAAGAGGACAGGCAGCTCTTCGTCTTGCGTGGTATGCAATCTTACATCCGTCATTTTATTTTTTAAATGTGATTTGCTGTTTGAAAAATATTTTTATATTCGACGACAAAAATGACAAGAATAATTGAAGGAAGGAAGCTCCAAACCAGATATGCGCCATATTTTTTATAGTCAACCGTTTGTAGAAAATTGCATGAATATAGCCTGCATAAGTTTACGAGAATAATTTTGTTTGGTTTGCGTTTTTATTTTGAATTTAACCGAAAAAAATTGGTTTTGTTTGAAACATTTCACTTTTATTGAATCACGCAACGTACAGAAACTGGAAGCAAGTGACCTACCTTAAAACGCTGTGTTGATACCTTCCGTAGTGTTCAAACAGCAAATCACATTTAAAAAAATAAAATGACGGATGAAAGATTGCATACCACGCAAGACGAAGAGCTGCCTGCCCTCTTTTTCTGCTAGAAGAAGATGGGCACAAGAACATGCAAATTGGGGAAACGATGTGTTGATAACTAATCGATACCTTTCGTAGTTTGCTCATTTTTGGGACTTAAGTGAAGAATAACGTGAATTTTCGAAAAACTTCCGTATAATCGTAGTTATCCAAAATATCCACAAAATCTCGAAAATGTCCCGAGGGATTACCTGTTATTAGGAAGGGGTATTATGACTATCAGGCTCAACTGCCCTGTGAATGGTGATTTGGAATTTTGGAAAAAACATCTCTTTTTTTAACACCCTGTTGTATAATGCTATGTGAACAATATCGTATTTCCAAAATTAGACGTAAGTCAAAGAATCCACTACTGCTCATTTTTGGACAACTGGGGAATAACGACAATTTTCGAAAAATTGGTATATAATCGTAGTTAGCCAAGATATCCACAAAATCTCGAAAATGTCCCGAGAGATTACCTAACTATTATTAGGGAGGAGGATTAGGACTATCAAGCTCAACTGCCCTGTGAATGAGGATTTGGAATTTTGGAAAAAAACATCTCTTTTTTTAACACCCTGTAGTATAATGCTATGTGCACAATATTTTATTCTCAAAATTAGACGTAAGTCAAAGAATCCCCTATTGCTCATTTTTTGGACTAAACTGGGAAATAACGACAATTTTCGATAAATTGGCATATAATCGTAGTAAGCCGCGATATTTACAAAATTTCGAAAACGTTTCGAGGGATTACCTTACTAATATTAGGGAGGGGTATTACGACTATCAAACTCAACTGCCTCATGAATGGGAATAACTTGAAATTTCGGAAAAAATACATCTCTTCGTTTAACACCCTGTAGTATAATGCTATGTGCAAAATATCGTATTCCCAAAATTTGACATAAGAGTAAAAGAATCAGCTATTCAGAATTTCCAAAGATTTTTAAAATCGATTTAGTAATTTTCCAATAACGAGCTTTCAAATATTTTCCAAAAAACTAGGTGCGTCGATTTTATTTATAAGGAAATTTTTGGGACTATTATTCCATAACGAGTTACCTCTTTGGAAGCTGTCTTAGTGACAGAGAAAGGATGACATATTGTTTAAATCAAATTAGAAGAATATATTCCATACATTGTGAGTCCATGTCCACAGTTTTGTCCTGTATTGGTCTGCCAGTTGCTTATAAGTTCAAGAAACCAGGAACTATCCATCCACAACATCGAGGATAGCGGTGCTCTAGTCACTGAAAATAAGAAACAGTTAATAGAGATTCAATGTTTAGGAAATTTGTACTACTTACCAAGTTTGTATGATTGTAAAGGTAAAACTGCAGTTTTTTACTATTTTGTAGTTCACTACTTGTTATTATATAAACTACTTTTCTTTCAGCTGTATACTAAAACAAAAGTAAGCTATAATAGCTATAATAATTACTGTTATACTTATTTTTATAGAGAGAAAATTAACTTACCTATCACGTTAGCATTAACTTGTGTTGTAGTTTTAAACAATTATCAAAGTTATTCGTTTGTTTACAAGTTTTTTTGTCTAGAGCGTTTATAAAAACTTTGTTCAAAATCCTATCATTTTATTTACCCACATTGTTTTATTTCAGAAACGTATCAATTAACAACTTTTTAATTTTTAAGTTAAATTTAATATTTCGTTTACTTGCACCAACAACTAAATGGTGCCAAGCTATAAATTCCTAAAGAACAAGAAATACCTAATCCTAAAATATATTTCCAGATAAAAAATACACATACATACATAGAATTTTTAGAAACTATTAACATAAAAAAAGATCCCAATAATAAAAATATTTTAGAATTTTATATTTACAGTTACAGCCTGTTTGAGGAAAAATCTAGAACTGCTTTCAGCAAATGCTGCCCATATCGCTTATCGTCGATGCTGTTTAACTTGTACCTATTCCCGATGTACCGACTCCCCAGCCTGCCCCATCATAATCCTAACCTGATTGAAGGTTATCCAATGATTCAATTAGATGGTTAGTTTAAAAGTGCACTGTGCACTTTTAAACTAATAGAGACATTCGTGTGTCTAAAAACAGATCTTAATAAATAAATATCCAATTTTAAACTTTCAATGTTTTTAACTTTGGAGGAAAAGCCGTTCATAATATTCATTGCTGATATAAAAGGTTGGACATTTATATTTTATCAATATTTCTCAAAACTTCCAAAGAATTAAGTTAATTTGCATTTCCTTCAAAAACCTCTCCTTGATAGTTTTGAGGCACAACGTTTAAATTCTTTGGCCATTTCAGTGAATTATCTCTAACAAGGAGAGGAACCAATCCCTTCCAAAAAAAGGTGCTTCACAAAACCTTGAAGAACATGCAGTACTGGCAAAAGCATTGTATTTTTATTTGATATGCCTATTTTGTCTTGAATTAAGGCTACATGAAGTTGTTCTTTGTATTTAGCGAATCTTGTTGAAATGCAGATTATTCAGTAGCCAATTGCATTAGCAAAACTTGTAAAATCGAAGAGATTAAAAAACTTCATTCACAGTGTTTGACATATATTTATTCAACAACATTTCTTGACAACCAAAAACAACAATGGTTACAAATCAAAGCTTCCTACAGAAATACATACAAATATAGTTTATTAATAGATACATTGATTCAATTCTTAATATATTTCAACACCCCCACTTATTAAAAATTGAAATTATTACAGATATTAAAATTAAAATAAGCGGTTCTAAAAACATATCAGAATAACAATAAATTATTAAACTAAGCCTAATTGCGATACAAATTTATTGTGTTTGATAATTGGCAAACTCTTTGTTAAAATATCTGCAGTCATATCAGAAGATGCCAAATAATGTAATGTAATAATATTATTGGCTACTGTTTCCCGAACAAAATGATATCTAACATCTATGTGTTTAGAGCGAGAATGAAGTATTGGATTTGCTGCCAATTTCTGAGCTGATTGATTGTCAACAAACAAAACCAAAGAATCCAACTCTTCATTAAGCTCCTCATATAGATTTTTTATATAAATGGCTTCTTTTGCAGCCTCGCTCATTGCCATATATTCAGCCTCGGTACTGCTGAGAGCTGTACTTTTTTGCTTAAAACTTTTCCAGGAAATGGCTCCTCCTGCTAACTTAAACACAAATCCAGTATAGGACTTTCTGTCCAATTTATTAGACCTGATATCTGGCATTTTGTTATACCAAAGCTCATATGGCGTTTTATACTCTAGACCTCTAGCAATACACCTATTTCTTAAATATATTGCTGTATTAACTGCCTCAGCCCAAAATGTTTTTGACAGGTCAGCTTCAAACATTAAACATCTGGCTTTTTCAATAATAGTTCTATTCATACGTTCGCTCATTCCATTTTGTTGGGGTGTATGAGGATTTGTCTTTTGATGTACAATCCCTTCTTTCTTAAGATACTTTTCAAAATCACTTCCACAAAATTCTCCACCATTATCTGAACGTAAACATTTAAATTTTAACCCAGTTTGAGTTTCAACAAGCTGTTTAAATTCTTTAAAATAACCCAAAGCTTCATCTTTTGTTCTCAAAAAATAAACATGAGCATACCTGCTAAAATCATCCTCAAAGAGCAGAAAATACCTTGAACCTCCCAAAGAAACTTCTTCCATGGGTCCACACAGGTCAGTATGCAACACCTCCAATGGTAACTTGGCTCTTTTACCTTCATGTCTAAAAGGTAACCTTGATTGCTTTCCTTCGCAACAAGTTGCACACAATTTATTTGCACAAACATTGCCATTCATACTGCTTAAACCTTCTACTGAATTGTGATTTTTCATAGCTGTCAGATCTTGAAAATTCAAATGTGCCAATCTACGATGCCATACTTCTTTTGAAACTGTCAGGTTCAAAACTGCATTATCTGATTTCATAACATCACATATTTTGCTGCCTTGTAATAAACATCTATTTAACTTATAAACATTTTCATTAAACTGAGCAATGGCAATAACATTTCCATCACTGTTAGTGACCTTGCAATTTTTTCGACTAAAATTAACTTTGTTTCCATTGTTAATGATCTGTCCAATGGATAACAAATTAGTTGTCACTCCTGGAACATATAAGAAATTTTTAATTTCTATATCATGCTTTTGTCCATCTACAATGGTTATAAGTCGTATGTTTCCTGTACCCAATACTTGTAGTTTGGTTTGATTAGCTATAGTTATCTCCCTTGGTTCAACGACTTCTTGAAAATCACTTATCCAGTCTTTTTTACATGTAACATGATGACTGGCCCCTGAATCCATGTACCAATCGCTGCTGCTGAACTCTCCGCTCATAAAGACTGCACTAAGAGCACTGACACCTTTTCTTTTATCATTTGAGCTATCACTGCTGCCTTTGGGGCACTTATTCATGTAATGGCCAAAATTTTTACATCGATAACACTTGACATTCTGCAATTTTGAGCTCTCTTTTCTCTGCTGATAATTTTTTCTTCCATAACAATTATTAGGCTTTCCAACAACAAAAGCCGAACCTGTTGACTTATGAGAACGTTCTTGAGACATATCTAGCAACTTAGTTTTAATATTCTCCGTTGTGATATCAATTCCACTATGCTCTATTGCCATAATCATTGGAGAAAACTTATCTGGTAATCCTGCTAAGAGTAGTGAGCCTACCCATTTATCATCAATGGAAAATCCCGTTTTCTTTAATTTTTGTGCAGTTTCAACCACTTGTGTCACATAGGACTCCACATTCTCACAATTTTCTAATCGTAAAGATATTAAGGCTCGCAATAAATAAATCTTACGCGTAAAGCCTGTATCTGCATACATAGTTTTTAACGTCTCCCACAAAGACTTTGCATCCTTAGAATCACGAACATGAACGAACAATGAAGGATCAATTGTAAGCACCAACTTTGCTCGTGCCTTGTTTTGTTGAGGGATGTCGGTTTCTAAACCACATAAACATTTTTCTAAACCTTCCAGAATTAAAAAATTCTCCACGGCAAAACTCCATTCATCATAATTATCTCGCCCAGTCAATTTAGGCACACCAGACATAAAATTTATGGACACCATTTTACCGGTCATACACTTTTAGAGACAATTTTTTTTTACTGATTACGAAGTTCACTACACAAACCACGAGTGTTAAAGGCTCTGGGCCCATAACCTGTTGAAATGCAGATTATTCAGTAGCCAATTGCGTTAGCAAAACTTGTAAAATCGAAGAGATTAAAAAACTTCATTCACAGTGTTTGACATATATTTATTCAACAACATTTCTTGACAACCAAAAACAACAATGGTTACAAATCAAAGCTTCCTACAGAAATACATACAAATATAGTTTATTAATAGATACATTGATTCAATTCTTAATATATTTCAACAAATCTTCTATTATAAAAAAGTACTCTTTTTCCATTATATAAGTTACATTGCTGGTGACGAATGCATTTTTAACTGTTTGAAGGCATTTATTGCAATCTTACTTACTCGTCTTTTTTAACTTTTACCTTCCTTTCTTTTGATGTCCACAGTATGTTGCTTTTATACAAATTAAAAAAATACAATCTGTTGTTGTTGTATATCAAATTTCTTTAACAACATAATTTTTGGAAAAATTTGTCATTTTTTGCAAAGCTGTCAGGTTCTGTCCGGTTTTATTAGGATTTCTTCTTTGCAACAATGCGAACTTGTCAAACATATTGAGGTGGGATATTTATTTTGAGTCATTTTCCTTATATTTTCCGTCTAGAAACGCAAAGTTTTTTTTTATTGTCCTCGTGACCACATTTATACATAAAATTTGTTAAATTAATTTTTTACGATGCAAAGTACTTTAAAAATAACCAAGAACCTGGAAACTAAAAACTAAAAACATAGCTGTACAGCTTTACTGTTAAAAAGATTGCGACAACACGCTGACAGCAATAAAAGAAAAAAATTATTTAATTACCAGTGTCCAACTTAACTGTTTTTTTTACATTTTTTTTTCAGTCAGTAAGCACTGATGCTTGCACAGCTTGTTAAAATAAATTATATTTATTAAAATAGTCTTAAAACCCAGGGGGCCTGTCGCTTATATGACGCGTATTGTTTCACTGCAAGCCGCGTCACCGATATGTAGGTGACGTTCTATGTATTTTGAATGTTTCGTATTCAAGGTGGCTCCCTGAAAACCATTTTGCTACTTTTGGTTTTAGGAAATGTATTGAAATACTCTTTTTATCGTCAATTTAGTAAAAAACAACATTAAATTTGGCTTCTGAGAAGGTATTCCAATATGACCGTGGCACGCAATGTATTAAACGTTGGATATTTCTAAACAAACAAATTAAATTGGTGGTATTTAAAAAAAAACTGAATGAATTTAAAAGAAAAATTTAAATTTGATACTATTTGTCATTCGTGAGCTATACAAATTAATTTTGTCAGCTTCTACAAATTTATTTGATAGAGAATAAGCACAAAATTGCAATTTATGAATTTTACTAACATTTTACTTAAAAAAAAATGTCTTAAGAAGCGGCTGCGATTTGAAGAGAGGGTGTTTTGTGTGGGAGGGACCCCACCAAATAATATCTCAAAATCAGTTTTTTAAGGACATACTGAAAAACCTATACCCTATTCAAGGACACGATTATAAAATAATTTTTATTTCCACTTTCTTAGTAAATGACATTTCATACGTTAATTTTGTTGTTTGTGTAAGTAAACGATACATTATGGAAACAGACCTGCAATATTTTAAGGGCTTGTATAAAAGACCTGTAAAGTTTTACAGGCTTATAAAAAAGCAATTTATGAAAGGAAATGTCACATTTGACATACTAATTTAATTTTATATTTGAAAATCGATATCTAGGAGTAAAAATAAAAGTTTGTACGTGTTACGTTTTGCAATTAATTAATAGGCTCACTGGATTCTGGGGTTTGCTCCTGCGTCGCTCACCCCACAAACTTCCAGCTCGCCCGTAAAGATTTATTTATAAAGCTTGACACGTAAATAACTTTTAAAAATAATTTAAGAACAATTTTTATTACAGATTTTTTTTTAAGAAAATCCATTATTTAATAAATAAATTTTGTAAAAACACGGTACTGGGTGATATTTTTTTAAAATAACACCAATTTACCCTAATAAACTTTCTAGCCGAACATCCGTGTTTTTTATATTTTTTTATGTAAAAATTATTAGGTAATTTTAATCTAAAACTTTAAAATAGGTAAGAAAATATACAACTTGACCCATTTGTTTGAGATTCACCCATGTAAAATCTTTATTTATTGTGCAATTTTAACCGGATTTGTAATTGGGGTAGGTACTTAAGCCAGGATTTAAACAATTTATAACTAGAATGTTTTTCTAAAATTTATTGAAAAAAATAATAATAAAAATAAACATTTTTAAACAATTTCAAATATGTCTATTTTAATAAAATGAGGCGTTTACTGCAAAAGCGACCTAACTAAAAAAAAATCATTTTGTGTTTTTATCTTAAAATATTCCTATTATGCGCTTATCAAGTAAACTAGCCTTATAAAGTGTATTTTAGAGTAACTACTCTTCATATTAAAACACACTTTATTAGGCTAGTTCACTCGATAAGCGCATTATAGGAATATTTTAAAATAAAAACACAAACTTTTTATTTATACTATACTGCATAAAGTGTGACCCATTTGTTTGCGACTTACCTACCTCTGTAAAATATTTATTTATTGTGCGATTTTAACCGGATTGGTTTTAAAGTGTAGATCTTGATAAACTGTATTTTTTGAGAAAAAAACACCATATTTTTGCAAAATATGTCAGTTTTTTAGAGTAAATTTTTAAGAATTTATATAAGCGATTAAAAAAACTATGCACGGCACTGGATTCACCACCCCTCAAAACAACCCTATACTAAATTTTATTGAAATTTTTTAAGTAATAACGAATTTGCAGCTCAAAAAAGGGAGATTTATTATTATCATCCTTGTAAAGGAAGGAGTCTGTCATCCAATAAGCCTTTAAAAACTATCTATTTTTGGACTAATACAATTTTTTGTTGTGATGTAATTTTTACACACCCAAAGCGCTACAATAATTTTGGTAAATTTTACTTTCGTACTACAAAATTTAAAAAAATGCGATTTTTTTATGTTGCCACTTTCTTATGAAACTTATTTGTGTGTAACTTAATAAACAATACCATTTGATACATATTTAATACAAATTTTTTTAAGGCATCAAAAAGGCCAAATTTTTGCTTATTTTCTTTTTTACAACAAACAACAAAATAAAATGCAACTTCTTAAAACCAACTTTTTTACTGTTGGCAGTTTTTAGGAAAATAAAACCTAATAAAATGTGGCTTTGAGAATTATATAAATTTCAAAGCCATATTTTATTAGGTAGCACATATAAAATTTAATTTTAATTTTATAATTATCATAGCAAAAACCAAATTTCACTCACAAACAATTAAAAAACTTATATGTTATTATAAACTTATTCATCGTATTAAAATAACCATGTTTTTACTGGATGGTTCAATAAATTTATTTAAAGAAATTAAAAAAATACCAAGTATAATTTAAAAAATTTAAGCTCTATAGCTTATAATTTCGTCATAAAATTAAATTTTGTTTACATAAATTAAATTTCCTTATATCTTTAAATTTTAAGCTTTTAATCAATACATAATTTTTAAGACTAAAATTTGAATGTGAAAAACACAGTGCGCCGTGTTCGTTTCATCTTTCGTAACGCCAAGTTTTAGTTTACCCCGTCCGCAAAGCAGTTACACTTAAAAAAAGTTTTAAAAAGTCCTGTTTTCGTCCCATTCTCGTTTCGTTCCAAGACCTAAAACACCGTCATACCAAATTTATCTAAAATACGTTCAGCCGTTTTTAAAAATACTTTCAAAAATGGCGAATGCACTGGGATTAAAACTAGTACTGTCCCAATTTACCCAATTAAGGATGAAATTTTAAAAAATCCGTTTTTAATGTAAAAAATCCGAAATGGCAGAGCTATGGTAATCTTTTTTGGAAAGAATTAATACAAATTGGCTTACTACATAACTAAAAAAATGTATCGATTCTTTAATTTGAAACAAATATTTTTACAGGTAAACTCTACTCCCTATACTATCATAATATCACAAGTTCAAAAATTTTGTAAAAATAATTTTTAAATGTGTGTATAAAATTGTAGTAATATCGACCAATATTATTTTAGTTTTCGCCCTTAACCCTTATAACTAATTACTTATTAGCAATCACTATAACTCCATATTTTACTATAGTAATACAAAAAATTAGGTACTCTAGAAAGAACAAAAAATACAAAATTTTGCCTAGTTAACTGTATTATTAAATTATAATAAAATGTTATTTATTTTATCTAAAAAAATCCTTAAATTTAAAAAGAATTGTATAGTCGATTTAATTCAATTTACATAGTCAGTAAATACCTACAGCTGTTATTAAAAAAATTTTAGCCATTAAATAAGCTGTATTGGATATTTAAAAAATCATTATATATAAGTACCAACAATTATTTTATTAAGTAAGAATTTGGGTCTTACGCTTTACGCTATTACTTTTTTATGATTTTTTATATCTGTTTTAGATATTTGATGTTTTCAATCAGCTCATAACGACAGGATTCGTTTTAAACACAGGATATTGGTGTTTTTTTAGTACCTTTAAGGGACAATGCTTGTGTGTTTGTGGACGTTATGGTACATATTGCCGCCATATTCGTAATCCCCATCACTGGATTGACATGGAACCAATAGATGCTAAAGAAAATGACTACACGTTTTATCCCAAATATTTTGGAAGCATTTGTCCAACAGTTTGTTATTTAATTTATTATTTTAAATGCTATATTTAATAATTTTTTGTAGGATTATAACGTGGCCATTGAACCGATAAATGAATATCAACCTGGCTACCACATTATCATTAATTTAACCGTGGAATACAAAAAATTAGGACGTGGGAGGCCTCGTCGTACAGATAAGGATAAACCTACTACTTTTGATCCTCGAAACGCAAAGCAAAAATTTGAGACTGCTATTTATGCAAGGTAATATATATACAGCGTTACAATTTTAAAACGAACAGCACTTAGTATTTCTTTAACTGAAAATTTGGCGAAACACGTCAATTTACATATCAAGGAGGACAACTTGGGGTATTTGTTATTGTATTACATTTAACCCCCTGTCCTCCAGAGCACCTACTCCTAAAATTTTAAATAGCAACCCCTATTTATTTAACCATTTTTGAAATCGATAAGTTACATTTCACAAATGTATGGAATGTATTTAGTCCATAAATTAAAATACTGCTAGTTTTAATGGGGTTTCGCCGTAAAAGTAATATTAAAGATACTATAATTACTTCATCAATTGTTCAAAATAGTTTCCATTGTTTTGTAAGCACAAGTGCAGCCGATATTCAAACTGTTCGATGACGTTTTAAAGTGTCTCTGGTAAAATAGCCCTACATTCTTGGACAATCCTTTGTTGGAGTTGTTTAATTGAGTCCGGTTGGGTTTTAAATACAATGGATTTCAAATTACCCCATAGAAAGAAATCAAGCAGTGTCAGATCTGGTGACCAAGGTGGCCATTCAATGGGACCCATCCTATCAATCCATTGCTTCAAATAATAATAAAACTCTCTTACTCCTTGCTCCGTCCTGCTGAAAGTGTAGGAAATGTTCATCAAAAACAAGATTTCCATCGACGTCTCTTTGATTTTCCACCTCTTGAATTATACGAGGCTCAATTCTTCTGTTTAACATTTCCGCATACATTTCACCATTTAAATTTCCATCTATGAACAAAGGACCAATATGCCCGCCAAAACATTTATTTTTTTATGATATTGTGTATCTAATAATGTGAGGATTGAAGTCTGTCCAATAACGGCAGTTTTGTTTGTTCAGCTTGCCATATAAGTAGAAGGTGCACTGAAACAGATATTTTTTTATAAACTGGGGCTGACCAATAATCCTGCCAGTCATAATTTCGCAAAACTCAATACGTCTGTCCGGGTCATCATCCCCTAATTCTTGAGTAATTCGTAGCTTGTATGAGTGAAATTTGTGAAGCTTCAATACTTTCTGAGTGATTCACGCGACAGTCCAGTTTGTTCTACAGCTTGAAGAAGCGACATAGAACTTTAATCTGAGCGATCTCATTGATCAATCCTGGCTCATTCCTCTTGTTATTGCAAACAGATCCAGTTTGCTACTAAATCTTGGATGTACTTTTGTGTACTTCTGGATGTCGATCATTAAATATGACCGCCGAAGCTCCATAAATAAAAATCATTTCAACGCGTTCTTCAATAGTGTAAACCATTTTAAGGAAAAGATACAAAACGCAACCGTTTGAAAACTTGCATTATTTTAATTTATGGATTAAAATTTAATACATTTCATACATTCGTGAGGTAATCAATCATCACTTAAATTTTGGTAAAAATAAATGTAACTTATCTAAACTGCGCACCACTTAATGTGTCGCGACCAAAAAGTTCGTCCTTTTTCAAAACGACATAACTTTTTTGTTTCTTGGACAATTTTATTTTGGTCTGTGATGTCTGCTATCCCTAGCAAAGACCACTTTTTCAAAATGACATTTTGGTGAAAATTTGCGAAAACTAAACCTGAACCGATATTTACGTTCGTGACATGTTTTCTTTATAATTTTGACCTCCTGATTGTGATTCAGTTGTCAAATTTGAGTTTCAGATAAAACCAAAATCATCAAGAATCTTGATTCGTAGTAATTATGAAGAAAGCATTTTATGAAAGTAAATATAGGTTTAGGTTTAATTTTTGCAAACTTTCACAAAAATGTCATTTTCAAAAAGTGGTCTTAACTTAGGCCCTCTGAAAATAATGGAAGTTTGTTGCTTGTCGCTTGTTCAGAATTATTTAAGGAACAATCTTTGACCATCTTATCTTCTTGTTCCTAAAAAGACTGAGTGTATTGCCTAAAAAAAAAGCCTTAAATGTACTCTTTTGGAAAAAAAAATCATATTTTCTTTGCTAAGATTTCAATTCGAAAAATTTAAAAAATGTTTTAAGGTAACACATAATACTTCATTATTTCAAAGTAAAAACGAAAAAAAAAATATTGTTTCACAAACGGGGCTTGGGATAATATCTATAGCATGAATTTCCAGAGGATGGGGTTAGCAGACATCACAGACCAAAATAAAATCGTTCAAGAAACAAAAAAGTTATGTCGTTTTGAAAAAGGACGAACTTTTTGGTCGCGACACATTGAGTGGTGCGCAGTTTGGAATTACATAAGGATTTCAAAAATGGCGAAATAAATAGGTGTTGCTATTTAAAATTTTAGGTGTAGGTGCTTTGGAGGTAATGGGGTTAAATGTAATACAACAACAAATACCTTAACAGTTGTTATATGTAAATTGACGTGTTTCGCCAAATTTATAGTGTCATTAGTTTTTTCAAAGCCAATTTCATGGTAAGTTCAGCTAAGGAAGATGTTTTTTCATGTTCTTCTCGTCGAACGTTGATACGTCTATTGGTCTGTCCCACGTAGCTTCCGTCACAATTCTTACAAGGAATTTCGTAAACCCCTTGTGCCTCCAACTCTATTTTTGGTTTGACGTTTGGAAGTATTTGACCGATCTTTCTTGGGGCGGTAAATGTGGTCTCAATGTTATTTTTTTTGAGAACTTTGCCTATTCTTTCGGTTGTCCCTTTGACGTAGGGAAGAAAAGCGTTCGAAGTTGGTTTCTTGTTCTAGTCCCCTGTGGTATTTAACCGGCGTCGTGGTCTGAGAGCCTTTTTTATGATGATTTTGGAGAATCAGTTTTGCCTAACGACGCGTCGTTTGGATTTTTAGGTCTTCTTGTTTCTTGTGGTCATCATTCCGCCAGCCTTTCGGATCGCGTGACAAGTGTTTTAATAAATTATTGCAGTTGTGACGGGTGGTGTTGAGACTGGGCGTTGAGGTAGCGGTCCGTGTCTGTTGGTTTTCTGTAGAGCGTATGCCCTAGTTCCATTATTTTTCTTGATTATGAGTACATCCAGAAAAGGTAATTGGTATTCTTTCTCGGTTTCCATATATGGGTAATTCTTTTACAAACCGAACACCTTTTGACCGACACTCTGGTTCTATTTGAGCTACAAACTTCTTTTTTTTTTTTAAATCTAAAGAACTGAATTTTGATAAAACAATATTATTAACAAATTCATATTGTTCTTAACAATTTCATTGTTTAAATCAATTTTTAACAATGGCCCCCACCTCGTATTAAGTTTTTTATCGTATTCTCCGTCAAATTTTACATAAAAAACATGCACTCTTAAAAATGGGTTGGTCATGAGAACTAATTTTTAGTGCTCATAACTTATTTGGTCCCAACTGACAAATTAGTTATAAAAAAATTAGTTCTAAAAACTGATTAAAATTTTTGAACTGCATTAGTTGCTTGAAAAGAAAATTTAGTAGCGAGAGCTAACAAAAAATGGTAGCAACTGATTTTTTGTCTTTCACAACTAACGTGCACTAAACGTATTATTTAGTTTCTCTAACTAAGCATTATCCCCAGGTTAGAACTAATTTGTCAGTTGGGACCAAATAAGTTATGAGCACTAAAAATTAGTTCTCATGACCAACCCATTTTTAAGAGTGTGTACCTTTATTATTACTATTGTTAAAACATTAATTCATATTGCGCGACACATAAAAAACGGTTTTTTGTTAATAAAAAGAAAACTATACCTAGCTCGGATAATAAAAGTCAAATATAAACGTTGTAGATAACAAAAACATCTACAACTTTTATTTTAACTATTTTTCTACATAACCTCACTTTTCAAATAAATTGAAAAAAAAATTAAAAATCACCTCTTTTAAATTTATTAGCAATCAATACATACAAAAAAAACATATATTAATTATAAATTATAGAACAATACTTTATCTGATAATTTTTTTATTATGGTTTCAATACTTATTATTATGAAATGTATTTCGTTTGTAAAATTAAAATTGTGTATCATAAAACTAAGATTTATTCAAAATAATACTACATATATTTGTTCACTTAAAGATTTTTACAACAGTTTTTTTTATCATACAGTGAAAATATCTTTCCTTCCAATTCTTGATGAGATATTGGAATCATATATGTATACAGTGGTACTTTAAAGTTCCTTTTATCGTAACAGCTTTTGTAAAACCCTCTGATAATTTAAAGCCAGTACACAACTGATCGGATATTTGAAACCGTGTCGATTTCCTTTCCCCAGCTCGTGACGTCAGTAAGAGGTGAGAATGCGGTCGGGCAGCAAATCAGTCTATCTTGAAGTAACTTCAAAATTTTAAGACTGATTTGCTCCCACCTCTTTCTAACGTCACGAGCTGGAGAGAGGGAATCGACACGGTTTCAAATATCCAACAGGTAACGAACTTTAAAGCAAGGGATCCATAGCTTTATCTGTGATTTTTAACATTTTTGCATTTTATTTGAAAAGTTTGAGATTATGTCGAAAAATAGTTAAAACAAAAATTGTAGATCTATTTATTATCTACAACTTTTATATTTAACTATTTTTTGATCCGAGCTATAATTTTCTTTTTATTAACAAAAAACCGTTTTTTATGTGTCGCGCAATATGAATTAATGTTTTAACAATAGTAATAATAAAGGTACCATATTTTGAAAACATGTTTTTTATGTAAAATTTGACGGAGAATATGATAAAAATACTAAAAACTTAATACGAGGTGGGGGCCATTGTTAAAAATTGATTTAAACAATGAAATTGTTAATAACATTATGAATTTGTTAATAATTTTTATTAAAAATATTTTGTTATCAAATTTCAGTCATTTAGCTTTAAAATGAAAAAAAAAAGATTTTTGTAGCTCAAATAGAACCGGAGTTATAAGTTTTTGAAAATGGGTCTCCAAGCCAAAAAACTTGTTTTTCTCAAATTTTTGATCACTTGTATTATTGAAAATATGCGAAAGAATAAAAATTCCTCGGACACGTGTCTCTTATTTTTCGATATAGAATCCGTAAAAAAAGTTTCAGCCAAATCGGAGATGTGTCGGTCAATTTTTATCAAAATCCGTACGGTTATACATATATATATATATATATATATATATACAGTGCTTGCAAATCCAAGTCCGACCGCGTTGGGAAGGATGGTTGTTCAATACCCGCGTGAAAGGAATAAGGATAGAATGCCAAACAGAATTTGATTGATCAGAGCGTCAGGCGTGCGTATTGTAAGCGCCTTCTGTTTGGCGTTCTATCCTTGTTATTTTCATGCGTCCTTCCCAAACCGGTCGGACTTGCAAGCACTGTATGTATATAATAGGCTAGTTCAAAAAAATCATCTATTTTTGTTCTGATATTTCGCACTGAAATATGTTTACGGTACCAAAAAAAGAAAAGACACCTGTAAAAACCATAACTCTTAATTTTATTATTTAGAGGTCGCGCTTCGAGAATTTCTATTTACCATTTAAATAACATTAATAGATTTTTAAGCGCGATATATATTCTTGTGGGAAAATGAACGCTCTACAAAAAATGTCTCCTATCATTTTTCGATAAGCCAACGGGTTCAAAATAGTTATTCAAAGTCGAAGTTAAATTTATGTCATAGCAGCATTTTTTTTCAACTTTAGGCAAATTCATTAGTTAGATATTATCAATATAAAAAAAATCATTTAAAAAATCAAAATTACTATGTTCAATAAGCCTTTTAAATTTATTCCATTGAAACACCTACTATTTTTGGAAAGAATTTATTTTTGATTGATTAAAACTTTTGAACTGGTTTTGGTGTATTGAAAAATATAAAAGAATTTTTTTTAGAGTGTTTAATTTCCCATAAAAATATATATCGCGCATAAAAATCTGTTAATTATTTTGTGAGCTAGAAAATTATAAAGAAACAAAACAAAATTTCCCACGTTATTTAAATGGGATATAGAAATTTACGATGCGCGACCTCTAAATATTAAAATTAAGAGCTCCGGTTTTCACAGGTGTCTTCTTTTGGTACCGTGAAAAAATTTCAGTGCGAAATTTTAGAAAAAAAAATAGCTGATTTTTTTAAACCAGCCTAATATATATGTATACATATACAGGGTGTTTCATAATATATGCGCAGGACTTCAGGATGTGATAGCTCATCCAAAAAGATGAAAAAAGTCGCCATTAACTTACCCTCTAAAATGCACAATTTTCGAGATAGGGTGTTGAAGTTTTAGAAAAAAAATCGTTTTTTTAGATTATCTCTGGAACCGTTTATCGTACAAAAAACAGCTTTTGTAAGCATTTTCTACTCATAATAAGCTATGTTTTGTCCCAGAAAAAAAATTTTTTTACTTATAATTGGTGGAGATTTTGAAGGGGTAGCGGGTGTTTTTTTCCTCAACTTCAACGCCCCTGAAAAAAGTACGGTTTTGAGAGGCCCATTCGAACCGCCAATGTTTTCTACAGAAAAAAGATACTCTTGGTCATAAGCTCTAAAGTTAACCGTTTTCGAGAAAAATCAACTTTTATGTTTAAAAACATGGTCAATTTTTTGAAAAAAAATTTTATTACTAATTAAACAAAATTTATTTTAACGTTAGAAAAAGTAACAAAACCAAACGATAATTGTAAAATAAAAAAAAAATAAAAAATGATTTTTTACTCAAATGCAGAAATGTGCGAAATGAGAATTAAGCAAAGACAACTTTTAAATCATTTTTTATTTTGCAATTATGGTTTGGTTTTGTTACTTGTCCTAACGTTAAAATAAATTTTGTTTAATTAGTAAAAAAAAAATATTTTTTTTTGAATTTACCATGTTTTTAAACATAAAAGTTGATTTTTCTCGAAAACGGTCAACTTTAGAGCTTATGACCAGGAGTACCTTTTTTGTGTAGAAAACATTGGCGGTTCGAATGGGCCTCCCAAAACCGTACTTTTTTCAGGGGCGTAGAAGTTGAGGAGAAAAACACCCGCTACCCCTTCAAAATCTCCACCAATTATGAGGAAAAAAATTTTTTTTCTAGCACAAAACATAGCTTATTTTGAGTAGAAAATGCTTAAAAAAGCTGTTTTTTGTACGATAAACGGTTCCGGAGATATTCGAAAAAAACGAATTTTTTTCTAAAATTTCAACACCCTGTATCTCGAAAATTGTGCATTTTAGAGCGTAACTTAATAGCGACTTTTTTCATCTTTTTGGATGAGCTATCACATCCTGAAGTCCTATATATATATCCAACGCCGTTTTTCTATGTTGCCACAATAAAATGTACAAATTAAAGCTTTCCATCAGCCGTATCAGTAGGAAAAATCCAACTTGACATATCCCAGATTATTATGAGTAAGAAGTAGTAAATATATTTATTGAAAAATCCAAAACGCCGAGGCCTATTTGCCTTATTATGGTTATTTTAATATAAATATTCATTTTCAGATACAACTTAACATCAGGATATTATCCTTCCATGGTTTGCAACTTGGTATTCCAACCAAACCCAACCTTTCACGAATACTATGGAGCTTATTTTAAAAAATTACTGGACGATCGTGGATTTAATCAATTTAGTCCAAGTCACTTTTCGGTCCCAATTCATAACTACAACGCTTCAATTGTGCTTTTCTCCGTGAACGTTCCTCAATATGAGCCTGCAAAGCTTGTGTATGCTCTAATCCCGCCCTCGGAGGATTATAAACACAAATTATGCAAAACACGAAGACCAAAACCTGAAGCTTTGTTCGCGACTCCCTTAGAGATCAAGGAATTACCTGCCCCGATTCCGCAATGTCCCAATGAAAATCAACAGCCATCATGGAATTATTACAGTAATTTTAACCAGTTTGCATCCAGCGACGTGCAGACTTCTCTGCAATCATTGTCCATCAAAGAACCCAAACAAAATTTTAAGTTACAGCTTTCATCTTATGAATATCAAGCCACACTTACAAAACCATCAACAAGTCATCTAGAGGATATGAAGCCTATGCTGGAAACGTTAAAATTACAATACAATAATTCGGGTAATTACCCTATAACTCCTTTAACTCCGTCCGAAGGCAAATTTAAATTTCCTTTACCAGCCACAATAACATCAGGTGCACTTGAATCAAGCTCATCAAATAATTCAGAACAGGAAACTTCATCCAATGATACGCCATTAGATGCTGAACCTAATAGTTCTTCTCCAGTTGTTACTACTTGCATCGACCCTAGGTCCTATTCGGAAGTTGTCAAAACACCAGACAACAAAACATTAGCATTAATAAGCGAATTTAATGCTTTATATCCTGATATAGGAAAACCTAAACCGGTTAAGCGCACTAAAGAGCAGACTGATCGCGATTTATCCTTACTGAATGAAGTTTTGTTGGAAGATTTGCTAACCGATCAACTAAAGCCAGATTATTTAAAAAAATATATAAATAAGGATAAATAATAATAAATTAATTAATATTAAGATAACATATTTTCATAACATAAATTATATAAATATACTTCAAAAATTAAAAGAAGCATATTTAAAGTAGAATTTAATAAAATAGAGTTAAAATTGTTCTATAATATTATGTTATATTATATAATTCATATGGTCCCTCAATGTTTAGGTATTATAATACCTATAGGTGTTAATTTTAGTAGTTTTGTTAAAATAGTTAAACAGTACGTTTGGAGAATTTTAAATATAAATAAATTAAATACAAAAATGGATTTTTTTATTTTAGTTATAAATGAGTACGAAAAACAACCCAATTGTTGAATATGGTAACATAATTTAAAAAATTGTAAATGTTTTTGTATAACATATTATGTTATAAAGTGCTCCGAAAATGCCGTCTTACCACGTGATTGAGGGTGTTATTAAGGGTTAAAAATAAATAAATTTTCAACGAGTAGTTTTATGTTATTAAATAAATAACTTCGAACAAATAACTTTAAGCAAGTCAGATTTACCGAAAATGAGAAAAATTATCAAATTAGAACGTTTTACAAAATCCTTATTCGGTTTGTTCGGAGAAAAATGCTTAAGTCAGTTACTGTACGCACTATAAAATTGCTACTACAGTATAATATATGATGTCTGATTTTATACAGGATGTCCAAAAAAGGTGTTTATTTACTTATCAAACGTTGTAACGACGGCGGTTGTAGTGGGAGTCAAGTGTGTCAAGAAAATGCTGTTGCAATGTAGCAGTTTATTGTTATACTTGTTATACTTGTTAGCGTTTAGTTAGTAAGTATAAGTACAAATAGGGATGTTAAAGAGTTATACAGCCCTTATTAATTAAGAAGACTGGTATTCGGGTTCCACATAATTTTACATTAAAAAACTTAGTTGACCGAATTATATTCAGCTCATCTAAAAATTACTACAGTTTGTTTTTGTCGATGCAAAACCATTAATGGTGTTTAGTTGGCTTTGTGAATAATTTAGGTTCAAGAATTAAAGGACCAACTTAAAAATTTCAAAAGGCTAATAACAAAAAAATAAGATTAAAATATTTTTAACCCATAATCTTGTTAAATACACTTTTATAGAGCTTCTTGAATATTGAAATATTTTTTTAATTTTTTTTCATGGGATTACGGACCGTGTCATATATGGCATGCTAGGCATATAAGGTATGTGGAAATATGGTATAAACGTAATTGATGCAAATCATTTTATTATCAAAAATACATTAAAAGATGTCAAGAACAAATAAAAAATTTATTGTTGGTGAAATTCTGCGAAACAAGAAATACCCAATTCCACATTGCACTTGTTGCATTGCGTTCGAACTGCACTTGCTTGATCAGTATGGGCGACACCCGCACAAATTTTGTTATTCACATAATCAAATTGTATGTTCTCATAAACTCTATTTTGTTTGGATGCATCTGAGGGATGACCAGCACTCTTGGGTAGCATCTGATATTTGGTCAAATAACATTGAGCTATTTTTCTGCGGAACTGAAGTTGGGATATTTTACGTCCTGTGCTTTTTGCTAGTATCCATGCATTTTGCATGTGAAGATATACCATCACCTATTCTGTAAACGTTTGTGCCTCTCATAAAATTATTATATTTGGTAATACAGTCCGCAGAGGAATATCTTTGGGCAGTTGATACTGGATGTATTCCATGAACGTTTGATGCCACTGTTATAAAGGAGTTATCTTTACTCCTGGTTACTAAAATAAAATCCTTTTTTGCCAAAGCATACTCAAAAGATCCACGATTAGTTGTTTTTTTCCTATATTTGTTTGACTGAACTAATTGGACAGTTTTTCGGGACATGATTTTCTCTTACGGTACACTAAGAGAAAAAGTGTAGTTTATAGTTAACAAATCTTTATTTGGATAGCATTTATTTAAAATAAATAAAGTAAATTTATTGTTAATCAACCTTTTTAACTATTAATAATCTGCGTAATATTTTTTATTTGGCAGAAACAAATACTTTGTTTGTTGTCCATATCGACCCATGCAACGAAGACTATAGTAACTTAAAAAACGTGGGTTTTGACTTACTATATGGCATCAACAGATTTTTTCAAGCTCTTATTTGGTGGAAGATTACAGTAACTCAGACATGAAACGATAGGCAACCAGTGAACAACTTCCCTGTATAGTAAGTGTAATAATCCACATTCCTACAGGAAAAAACTATATTAAGTTGAGTTACTCTAGTCTACAATCAAAACTAAGTTACAATAGTCTTCGTTGCATGGGTCGATATGTTTATTATTAATAATGCAAATTTGGGAATAATAAATACCTATTTGCTTAGGCGATCTTTAAAAATTTATTTATTATAAATTTCGAATTTATTTTTAGGTAAGAATTAATATTAACAATAAATAAATGTTTATTTCTTGTTTATTGTACTCAAACTTCTGTCAAAACGCACCAAAACAGCATAGACGTTTCTGGAATGGTCTGCGTGGTGTACCGCGTGCGTATGGTGTACCACTTGCCTTGCCAAGTTTAGTGATTCTGCAGAACATGTTCTGTGTACTGTTTAGTTTAGTGATTCTGTTCTTTGAACTGTTATTTCAGTGTTTCAGTATTTCGTTTGAAATCTTTTTGTAATAGCATTAATTTAAATTGTGCCTATAGTGTCAAAATACCGCTCATTTTCTGTGTGCCGGCTAGTCCAAACATGGAAGATCTGCAAACCATCAACGAGCTATGCAAATTTTTAAAAAGCAATGGATTCAACTACTTGCTGGATACATTTATAGTGAATTGAAGTATAGGTTTTACAAATAATGCTTTATATCTTTTAAATATTTTAGTATTTATTATTAACAAGCATTTATTTATCACAAATAAAACAAATTTATTATAAATTAATCTTTATTTATTATAAACAAGCATTTATTTTTTTACAAAAAACATATTTATTATAAATTTATCTTTATTTTTTAATAACAAGATTTATTTAAACAATTTTAATAAATGCTTTGTTTGTCCTAAATAAATGTTTATTCCGCCATAATCGAATAAAGCATTTATTACTTATTGATAAATCTAGTTAATTGTTAATAAACTGTTCTCTCAGTGTATCTGTAGCACCATAATTATAAGTTATCAACGTAAAATCGAAACGAAAGAGGCGTCAGTTGAGGGCCCATATCATTGATTAGTTGAATCAATCGTGACGTAGCTTTCCCATATTCCTTCTGGTCGTCTTCATTAGATTTGACCGTTGCTCCCTGATAAACATCAAAATTGATCAAATATCCATTTTTAGTATTTATAAAATATGTGTGAACTATAGGGCAAACATACCTTATTAGCCTAGGGTGCCTTATATGGCACGCCGTTATCGGGTAAACTGGTACTTTTGTTTTCACATTTGTTGTAATGTTTTTTAGCAAACCCAGTAGGTAGTGCCAAATATAAAGACAATTTCAACGAAATTTGTACTAACCTTTGCTTTGATGCCATTTTCAAACCGCAACTTTTCTGCAACTAACCATGACCTCAACATCAATACTGTTTAAAACATTTAACATACCAATATAGAGCATCAATCACATAGCCAACCTTTCAAGCTAATCATAAACACAAAAAACATAACGCTTGGCCATTGTTTCGTATAAATACAATTTTTTTAAATTAGGCTTAGCCTTATATGACACGCTAGGTATTAATGTACAAAAAATCAACTCTTTAGTTACCTTATATATTAGAGTGTTTCTTGTTTTCCAGCAAACATTAATACGTTGGCCGACTTATGGCCAAACGTCGCATGTAGATATATTTTACATCGGCCCGATGATGATTATAGACATCTCACCTAAATCAATAGAAAACACCGGCGATGATGATTTCCCGACGTATCTTGCCGAAGTTTGACCGATTAGTATTAAAATTTCTCGAGATAACGTCGAATTTATATTCAAATATTTAGGGTGTTACATTATATTAAACAATTCAATATTAATTATTAATTAAAACTTTTTACATCTGGAAAATAACCCTTTATAGGTTACTGGTAAGTAGTTTACCACTTGTAAATGATTCATAATGCTACCCAACATGCCACTAACGTTCACTGGTAAGTATTTTTACCATATAATGACATTTGGACGGGTAAGAGTGGGGAATTAAATAAAGTGGTAAACATATTTACCAAAGTTTGTTAAACCAAGTGAAAAATGTTTGGGTCTTTTATCTGTAGTTTGGCGTTGTTGTGATTGAGAACGAGGGTTTAATTTTTGATAAAAATGTAAGTATTATTACTATTTATATGTCGATAACTGTAACTCAACCAAAAATGGGTTGTAAGTGTACTTTTTATAAGAAAATAAAAGTTGTGACAAAAGTGAGGTTAGAAAAAACATTTTGCATCACCCCAAATAAATGTTTATTACTTTTTCCTTGCAAACATATCGGCTTTGCTACTTGTGCAGCGCTATAATATAATAATTGGAGCCTTCATTTGCATAAATATCTTTCTTACGCCAAATATGGTAAAGATGTTATTTATAAAATTACGAGGAGCTTCGTCGATGATATATCCACTGAATTATTTCTCATTCATTACAGATATGTTGAACAAGCAAATTTACAATTTGGAAGACCCACAGGATGTAGAGTTTCTCTTATCTCAAATCGATGATGTAATGGCTGTTGATTTTAAAGGGGAAGGTGATGAAAATGCTGAGCGCTACACCCTCGGCCTCACGTATTTCTTCAAAAAACAGCTCACAATTAGAGTTAGATGAAGTTAAACCATCAGATCCGATAACAGATCCAAACAAGGAAGACAAAATCCTAGATAGAGATAATAACTCCGAAAAAGAATCTTCAGACGAGAAATATTCAAATTCCGGCAGCGACGATGAGAGCGATGATAAAGGCGATTGGAGAAGACACACATGACCACCGCAAGTATTTTCTTCTGTAAATTTTGAAGAACCCTTTGGCGTCTCCAATCGAGCTAACGTCGACTTGAACAGTCCTAAACAAATTTTTTCAACAATTTTTACTTCGTAATTTTTGCAATATATCGTTGAAGAATCGAATTTATATGCTCAACAAAAGCAACACACTTCTCAGTGTACCTGAACTTCAAGCCTTTTTTGATATCCTCATTATTATGGGCTTTCATATATTACCAAGCATTCGACTATATTGGAGTGGAGTTCCAATATGAGCGTGGAGCGAATAAAATCTGTAATGCCGCTAAAACGATTTTTAAAAGTTTACAAAGTGCGACCTATCATCGAACTTCTCAACAAGCGATTCAAAATGCTCTTCAACCCATCCAGATACTTGGCGAATCGATGATAAAATTCAAAGGGCGTAGTTCGCTCAAGCAATACATGCCTATGAAACCCATAAAAAGAGGATTCAAGATGTGGGTTATTGCTTGCGCTATGACGGGCTATTGCTTGGCTATATCGCTTTATGAGGGCGCTGAAGCAAAACATGACAAACTCCCTTTAGGAGAACGAGTGGCGAAATTGTCAGCTCCTTTTGAAGGCCTTGGTTATTGTGTGTTTTTTGATAACTTTTTTACTAATATTCCAATGATAATACGACTTTTGGATAGAAAATTCTTTTCCTGCGGAACCATTCGTCAGACCAGAAAACAGTTCCCCAAAAATATTTTGAATTCTAATAAACAATTGGCACTCAATGAAAGCGATGGGACTAGTTTGGGCGAACTGGGTATTGTCAAATGGAAGGATAGGGGCAAAAAATCTGTATGTATAATCCACGCCAACTGACGGAAGTACTAAGGACACAAAAGGATGGTATGAGAAAATCTATATCCTGTCCGGTGGTGATCAGTGAATATAATAAGTACATGGGTGGGGTGGATCATTTCGATCAACTTCACGCCACCTACAATATTTCGTGGAAAAGCCGCAGATGGTGGATGAAAATTTGTTATTCTTACTGCCTTGATTCTGCAATCGTTAATAGTTACATAATTTATAAAACGTCCTGGAAAAAAGCAACCAACCATTAAATCCTCTCACACACCTACAGTTTCGAACGATTCTCGCCAACAAGCTTATCGGGGATTTCAGCTCAAGGATAAACGCGGACAGATTACTCAGAAGGGACGAGGCAGAAAACGAAATCATCCTGATGGTAGACCAATAGTGGAGAGTTCGACGAGACTTACTAATGTCGGGGACCATTTACGAACACAAGGCACCTGGAGGACGTGTGCTTTGTAGTGTCAGTAAGAAACAACAAAGATCCAAAATAATATGTGCAAAATGTAACGTAGCACTTTGCTTGGAATGCTTTATTCCATTCCACAAATCATAAACTGACAAACGGTGATTGAAATTGGTTTACAATAAGAAACTGAGAAAACTATTGTTCAGTTCTTAGCTACCAAGTTTAAAACTTGAGTACATTTTACCTCAGTTTTAAAATTGTTTAGTTCCTAGCTAGTAAGTTTAACTTTTATGTTTTTAAGTCCACAGAGAAGACTGAAGTAATATGTATTATATTTAGTTTATGGTGCGTTTATTCTTTGTTTTGTTACTTTTAAATAAATAAATATGTTCCAAAATAGCTTGTTTGTTATTGCTGGGGATGCTGTAAGTCCTTTTCCTATGATATATACGTCAATAGTATGATAAAACGCGGTGGCAAAAATATTTACCAGTAAACAATCATGACTATTTTTTAGCGAAATGGTTTCTGGTAAGTATATTTACCACCCATTTTCAAAAACTTGCCGGTCATTTTGGAAATCAAAAAACTCAATTTTACTTATTGGTTACATAAAACATCTCATATGTATAAACAAAATTTTTTTGAGCACCAGGGTTTTGCCCTATAAAGGGATAAATATGATATGGTCCAAACGTTTTGCCGACGTAATTTCTCTGATCATAATTTTTATAAATTTAACTGACAATCGCTCTAATTCCGATAAACGACTATAATAATATTATAATATTATATATAACATATTATGTTGGTTTGACGTATTACCTACGTTTGCTAGGCGATATATCGTCTAAATCAATTGCTAACATTTATCTTATCATCTGCCGACTATTTAATTTTTGCTGGATTTTTGTTCACTGGAATTTTTTCATCACCATCATCTAATAAAGTTAACGTAAACGTACCACCGATGTAATAAAAATTAAATGTTAAATATTTTTTATTATTATGTCGATGCATTAGGTATAATTAGGCTCAAAGTATTTTGTCATTTAAGATGTTTAGTTAAATGTAAAAATGTTGATTTTATGAAATATTTGAAAAAATATTTAAAATAATATTTTTAAACGGGTGATTTTGCCTTTGTCTTCAATTTTTTTTTAAATGGTGTCTAAAAAGGGAGTAAGCACTTTGTATGACGGTCGCTGCTGGAGTTAAATTGTAAGGCGTTTAATTGAAATTTGGTGCAATGGAGAAATTCTTTGGAAAACAATGCGCTTTTTGCGTATGCGAATTTTACCAGAACACTAATTTTATCGTGACAGCTGCTGTCTGTATCACGCTCAAAACAGAATTATTTGAATCTACCATATCTACAATGAAAATACACAATACAGTGTGTATTTTTACTATAGCTATTATAGCTAAAAATATTTTAATCCATTTTTTAACATCAGGATTAAATAATAAGTTATTTTCTTGAAATTAGTAATAAGTGCAAGACAGACGGCGCAGCGTGCTGTAATATCACCGAACAATTAGAAGATTCACTTGAAGGTACTTTGATGTCCTTAGAATAAAGCATCGCCGAAATCGGCAACGTATTCTCCTAGGCGGTGACTAAATTTATTTATTACGAGGGCACTGCGTTTTGAAGTAAGATAAGGAATTTTATTATTCACTGAACAGTAATTCCGTATAATTAACAAATCAATCTTGACGTAAAACTGAACCATTTCAAAACCTCCCTTATGCTCCAAGCACACGGTTTCCCCTTGCATCGCGTACCCGCTGTGGTGTCCTGCTCACCACAGCGGCAAGATACTATCGCTAACAAAAAATCTCATACAGCTATATATTGGCTGTGTGAATAAAACATCTCTGTCAATGTCAAGGTGACATCGAGCTTTATCACATCCATTAGTCATGCCTCGTTTAACTGTAGCCAAAAAACATACAATTATTGTTCGTCTGGAACAAGGTTTTTCAGTAAGACAAGTGGGGATGATGTTTAATATTGACAAAATGACGGTAATGGCAGTAAACCGGCAATGGACGGAACATGGAAACTTCGTGAGAAGAGTTGGATCCGGAAGGCCAAGAGTCTCGACAGACGCCCAAGACCTTTCAGACACGGAAAATGATTAATGATACTGTGTTTCCCGGCTGCTCGATGACTGCGACTCGTAAAATCAAAGAGTCAGAACTGCACTGCAGGATGGCTGCCAGGAAGATTTATGGACGCAGACTCGTCTGCTGTTCTCCTTAAATAATATTTATCGAGAATTTGACTTCTTTGAACGGGTGATTTTGAAAAACATAAAATCGAAAGTTGTCCAATTAATTTTTTAACATGTTTTCTTTACTAATTTGACCACGCTGATTTCAAAAAATCAAACCGCAGTTTCGTAACTCTTCGCGTTTGGGAGTTTTACTCGAAAACCGCAATATTTTTTTCATAAGGGGGGACCTAAAAAACATAAAATCGAAAGTTGTCCAATTAATTTTTTAACATGTTTTCTTTACTAATTTGACCACGCTGATTTCAAAAAATCAAACCGCAGTTTCGTAACTCTTCGCGTTTGGGAGTTTTAATCGAAAACCGCAATATTTTTTTCATAAGGGGAGACCTAAAAAACATAAAATCGAAAGTTGTCCAATTCATTTTTTAACATGTTTTCTTTACTAATTCGACCACGCTGATTTCAAAAAATCAAACCGCAGTTTCGTAACTCTTCGCGTTTGGGAGTTTCACTCGAAAACTGCGATATTTTTTTCAAAAGGGGGGACCTGAAAAACATAAAATCGAAAGTTGTCCAATTTATTTTTTAACATGTTTTCTCAAACCGCAGTTTCGTAACTCTTCGCGTTTACGAGTTTCACTAGAAAACCGCAATATTTTTTTCAAAAGGGGGGACCTGAAAAACATAAAATCGATCGATTTGTCCAATTTATTTTTTAACATGTTTTTTCAAACCGCAGTTTCGTAACTCTTCGCGTTTGGAAGTTTCACTCGAAAACCGCGATATTTTTTTTAAAAGGGGGGACCTGACCGAGAATTTGACTTCTTTGAACGGGTGATTTTAAAAAACATAAAATCGAAAGTTGTCCAATTAATTTTTTAACATGTTTTCTTTACTAATTTGACCACGCTGATTTCAAAAAATCAAACCGCAGTTTCGTAACTCTTCGCGTTTGGGAGTTTTACTCGAAAACCTAAATATTTTTTTCATAAGGTGGGACCTAAAAAACATTAAATCGAAAGTTGTCCAATTAATTTTTTAACATGTTTTCTTTACTAATTTGACCACGCTGATTTCAAAAAATCAAACCGCAGTTTCGTAACTCTTCGCGTTTGGGAGTTTTAATCGAAAACCGCAATATTTTTTTCATAAGGGGAGACCTAAAAAACATAAAATCGAAAGTTGTCCAATTCATTTTTTAACATGTTTTCTTTACTAATTCGACCACGCTGATTTCAAAAAATCAAACCGCAGTTTCGTAACTCTTCGCGTTTGGGAGTTTCACTCGAAAACTGCGATATTTTTTTCAAAAGGGGGGACCTGAAAAACATAAAATCGAAAGTTGTCCAATTTATTTTTTAACATGTTTTCTCAAACCGCAGTTTCGTAACTCTTCGCGTTTGGGAGTTTCACTCGAAAACTGCGATATTTTTTTCAAAAGGGGGGACCTGAAAAACATAAAATCGAAAGTTGTCCAATTTATTTTTTAACATGTTTTCTCAAACCGCAGTTTCGTAACTCTTCGCGTTTACGAGTTTCACTAGAAAACCGCAATATTTTTTTAATAAGGGGGGACCTGAAAAACATAAAATCGAAAGTTGTCCAATTCATTTTTTAACATGTTTTCTTTACTAATTCGACCACGCTGATTTCAAAAAATCAAACCGCAGTTTCGTAACTCTTCGCGTTTGGGAGTTTCACTCGAAAACTGCGATATTTTTTTTAAAAGGGGGGACCTGAAAAACATAAAATCGAAAGTTGTCCAATTTATTTTTTAACATGTTTTCTCAAACCGCAGTTTCGTAACTCTTCGCGTTTACGAGTTTCACTAGAAAACCGCAATATTTTTTTCAAAAGGGGGGACCTGAAAAACATAAAAGCGATCGATTTGTCCAATTTATTTTTTAACATGTTTTTTCAAACCGCAGTTTCGTTACTCTTCGCGTTTGGAAGTTTCACTCGAAAACCACGATATTTTTTTTAAAAGGGGGGACCTGAAAAACATAAAATCGAAAATTGTCCAATTTATTTTTTAACATGTTTTCTTTACTAATTTGACCACGCTGATTTCAAAAAATCAAACCGCAGTTTCGTAACTCTTCGCGTTTGGGAGTTTTACTCGAAAACTGCGATATTTTTTTCAAAAGGGGGGACCTGAAAAACATAAAATCGAAAGTTGTCCAATTTATTTTTTAACATGTTTTCTCAAACCGCAGTTTCGTAACTCTTCGCGTTTACGAGTTTTACTAGAAAACCGCAATATTTTTTTCATAAAGGGGGACCTGAAAAACATAAAATCGAAAGTTGTCCAATTCATTTTTTAACATGTTTTCTTTACTAATTCGACCACGCTGATTTCAAAAAATCAAACCGCAGTTTCGTAACTCTTCGCGTTTACGAGTTTCACTAGAAAACCGCAATATTTTTTTAATAAGGGGGGACCTGAAAAACATAAAATCGAAAGTTGTCCAATTCATTTTTTAACATGTTTTCTTTACTAATTTGACCACGCTGATTTAAAAAAATCAAACCGCAGTTTCGTAACTCTTCGCGTTTGGGAGTTTCACCCGAAAACCGCGATATTTTTTTTAAAAGGGGGGACCTGAAAAACATAAAATCGAAAGTTGTCCAATTCATTTTTTAACATGTTTTCTTTACTAATTTGACCACGCTGATTTAAAAAAATCAAACCGCAGTTTCGTAACTCTTCGCGTTTGGGAGTTTTACTCGAAAACCGCAATATTTTTTTCATAAAGGGGGACCTGAAAAACATAAAATCGAAAGTTGTCCAATACATTTTTTAACATGTTTTCTTTACTAATTAGACCACGCTGATTTCCCGACAGAAGACAATAAGCTTTCAACCGTCAAAGCTTATTTGGAAGAATCGTTCGCCAGATTCTGTGTACCAGAAACCATCGTATCTGACAGCGCAAGCCAGTTTTCCAAGAAGAAATGGGCGAAATTCTGCAACAGAAACGGCATCACAGCAATGGTTTCATCTCCTGCCCAAATATAGTATAAAAAAATAATAATAATGGAGTGACATTCCAAAACCTGACCATATCGTAATGGGGACGGTTTAAGAATCGACATTTAATATTCTTAAATTACAAAAATCTACGTAAGCTACCTAAATATTTTAAATTATAAAAAACATATTTAGGTTTAATATTGTAGATTATTTTCATTTAATATCCAGATATGAATAAAACAATAACTCAAATAATATCTTATTAATATTCTTGTCATTATCTGAATCTAATCTAAATTAATTAAAAATGTTCATACAACACTATTTCCCGGTTAAGATATTTAACATCCATAGATATTGCGTAATGATATCTTTTTATCCAATAATCTTGCGTTATTTTAGCAAATTCTTCTCCCGCTTTTTTTGCATCGTCCAGTTTAAAAATTACATTTCTCTAAGCCACATTGTTCTTAACTGTTACCCAAATGAGCTCAATAGGGTTGAGATCGGGGTGGTAAACTCAAAAAAGTGTGTCCATGCTCTTTTAGCAAAAGATTGTACTTATATTGTTTAAATTTTTGCATATGGTTTTTTATATAATTTCATATAATTGAGGTTTTAGCATGCCAGGATGAACTTCTTTGTTTAATATTTAATGTTTACGTATTTAGGTATATTTAAAAAATTAAGGTTTCTTTTAAAATTATACTACCTTGTAAAATTATATGTTATACAGGTAAAATATACTTATTTATGAATATTTAATAATTATAGGTACATTTTAAGATTTTACTACTGTGCAGTGGCGGATGGGCTCCAACGGGACGCCGGGACAGATCCCGGTGGGCCGCTATGTCAGATTGGCCGAATGGACATCTAGGCTGGCCCAAAAACACGACTTATGAAAATTTCACCCCTTATAATTTCACATAAAACTTCGTAATTTATATTGGTTTTTTTATTTAAATTTTTACGAAATAATAAATTTTAAATACATATTTTAAAAATATTACGGGTAATTGTTTTTGTCACATAAGAATGTATAGTCTATTCATTTTAAAAATTCACTATATTAAACATTATTATAAAATATATGTATTTTTAGGTTATTTTTCAGTATCTTAAGTTAAAATTCTAATTTAAAACCCTCCTGAACACCCAAAACAATTTGTAGTAAAATAAACATTAGTAAGAGTAGGTAGATTTTTGTGTGATTTTACATACTCAGTATCATCCAGAAAATGCTTCTAAACAAAAAATTTGTAAAATTTTAGTTTGTTATCCATGTAATACTTGGATTTACATATTGCTGTGTTTTTCTGTCTTAAAAATATTAAAATAAAAACAAATAGGTGAGTTATGGGGGGCAATTGCACCCATTGGCCCCCTCTGTATCCGCGCCTGCTTAGACTCTTAGATTTTCGCAAAATGCTGTGTTTTAGTTTGTTATCCATGTAATACTTGGATTTGCATATTTCTGTGTTTGTCTGTCTTAAAAAAATTTAAAATAAAAACAAATAGGTGAGTTAGGGTGGGGACAATTGCACCCATTGTTCCCCCCTGTATCCGCGCCTGATTGGATTTTAGTGTTCAAAGAGAAACATGTTCACTTTACTTGTTCCATTCAGGTGGCGGCACCCGAGCCGTGCGCAGGTTATCCTTCTGGCCCAGAAGTTCTGGGGGCTATGAAATTTAGAGCCGTCCATGAATCTTGTAAAGCTGGAGGGGAAAGGTCTTTTTAAAACGTCATGTGACAAAATAAATTGAATAAAATTACTTATTCGTTCCAGATCGAGTACAAAAAAGAATCGGAAAAAATAAGTTAGGGGGTAGCGGGTTCGATAATTCGATAATCTTCACATCGTCACAAGAAAAGGAAAGGAGGTTAATTTTGATAATTTTTAGCTTCACGAGATTTATTCATAAAAAATATATTCTCTAAAAATGAATTAGTCAAAAATGACTAATTACTACAATTATTAGTGGCTGCTTTTTCTCTTATACCATGGTTCACCATATGCCAAGATATCCCAACTTTTAACAGCCAATTCTTATGTAAAATGGTCCTCTGAATCCGAAAATACCGTAAAAAATTATAAAAGTAAAGCAGTTTTTTAGATATAGTCAATTCCATATTATATGGAAAATTGACTATATCTCAAAAACTGTTCTACTTTTCTAACTTTCAGGGGACAATTTTACATGGAAATTGACTGCTAAATGTTCGGGATACAAATTGATTTTGACGAGAATTATTAGTGGCTGCTTTTTCGCTATGACAATTAGGCATATTTGACTAATTCAATTTAGAGAGTAGGTATATTTTTTAAAAAATTGTTCAGTATTTTAAGTGAAAATTATAGTAACCTCCTGAGGGGGTTTGAACACCCGATTCAGTGATTTCTGCATGATAAATTTTAGACAAAAAAAATATAATTTATTAAGTTGCAAAACCACGCGTAAAAATTCAAGGTATCACTTCCACTCTATAGACAAATACTTAAGGATTTGGCGGAAGGGGTTGTAAAAAAACAAGGTGGGCCGCTTTTACAAAAACCGTCCCGGGCCATTTGAAACATACCCATCCGCCCCTTCTACTGTGTTACCTTCACTTTTTTAATTTAATATATTTTTTAAACTACATAATTTATTAATAATTTTGCGGTAAAATGAAATTTAGGTACACTTTCCATATAAAAAATTGAACAAATAGCCAAAAATGTTTTT
Source organism: Brassicogethes aeneus (assembly GCA_921294245.1). Classification (NCBI taxonomy): domain Eukaryota; kingdom Metazoa; phylum Arthropoda; class Insecta; order Coleoptera; family Nitidulidae; genus Brassicogethes; species Brassicogethes aeneus. Next base: position 48,979,333 of record OV121132.1, on the reverse strand, counting down.
AATTTTTTTTTAAGTAAACATTGCCAAACAAGTGTTAAACTTTACTTGAAGGGCGGTACCATTACCTCGCCAAGTTACACGGCGGGTACTGTACTTAAATACAGGCGTATTAATCAATTTTTTCAATTTGCAAAGCGACAACCTATAACTCCCCTTGTTATTAAACATTAATTGGTTGCTTATTTGAAACGGTTATAAATTATGAAAGCAAGACAACAACATTTTAATTTTAAACAGCTCCCTCTGTACTTTTGTCAGGTTTTCAAGTGAAAACCTATGATTATTAGTTTATTTAATGATACATTATATATATCATAAAAAAAATATCCTGAGAGGTGTCGGTCAGATCTGAACCATATCAGTGAACCTTATAACTCTATGTAAATCGGTTTATAAAAAATTAAACGGGTCAGAAATTTCGAAACAAAGAACAACGTTGTTTCAAAATGGATGCCTTTATAAAGGCTATAGCTTCTGGTCGCGACTTGCGAGGCACGGTCGTCATTGTTCGCGACCAAACGCAGCGTTCGGCAGATTTCCACTTTTTGACAACCAGTTTTTGGTATTTTTTGACAAATGCAGAAATACTATGAGATATGAGATAATGTGTCGTTTTATTAAAAGATAAAAAGCCTATTTTTTTTAAATAAAAAATTATTTTTTACGATGGATTGGGACATGATGTTGAAAATCAATGCGAAACCACTTTTGTTGTAGAGATTAGTAATTTAAAACAACCATACCGCTAAAAAACGATTTTTGCTTTTTATTTTCCTTAAAAATGACTTTCAGTAGAATGACGTCACGATATTATAACATAAATAGTATATTGGTATAATTGGCTTGTCAAGATTTAGTATTTTAGTATAAAGCTCAATAAATAATTAGATAGTTTAAATAGTATGAAAAATATTGAACATAACCCAGAAACCATGGTCTTATACAGGGTCTTAGGGAATAAATGGTAAAAAAGGGGGTGGTACTACCACCGTGGTAGGCCACACCGATGCAAGAATTTTTGATGTTGGGGACATGTGTCCGAAAATGCTCCCCCATCGAGCCACAAAAAACTGCTCGCACCGATTAAATTTTGCGCGTGGACCGTCCAGATGTAACCTTGCTTAAAACTATGGAAAATTTAAAATATTTAAGACCTAACCTTAATTTTACTGTCAGGCGTTAAACGGTGCGCGCAGTTTTTAAGGCCTGTATACAAGCTGAAAGACACTGAAAGAACAGTTTATTTGCAATTATTGAGGCTGTTTAACAATAAATAAAGGATTTATTCGATAATGGCGGAATAAATATTTATTTTTAATAAACAAATAATTTATAAGTATTACTTTAATACATTTTTTTTGTAATGAATAATTTATTAACAATTAACAAATTGATATTTTTTAAAAACAAATTGTTGTTATTAAGTGACAAACATCTTATTTATTATAAATAAACTGAATTGAATATAAATAACCCGGGAAGTAATTATTAACATCAATATATTTATAATTAACAAATTTTATCATTAATAGTCAATAAAGAGCATATAACGGTGTTTTTTAAAAATATGTACCTATATATTTGCAATAAATATGGCATATCCTTGTTAATCTCACACGGGACGTATATTTTTACATGAGAGCATATTAAAACTAAAATATACTAAAATAAACTTAAAATTATTATGGTTTATATCTGCAATTTCATATGCTTATAAGCATATTGTTAAACCGAATATTGCAGTAATTTTCAAAATGATCTTCTGTATAATTTAAAAAAAAGGGTGACGACGATATTTTAAATTTATTGTAAAAACATACATATTTATTATAAATTTAGTTCTTTCTTTATTATTTACTATTATTTATAAAATTTGTTAACCTAAATATTGCAAAAACCTTATCCAGTAAAATTATAAAAATCTTCTCCTCTAAAATTATAAATCACTTTGTGAGGTTGACGACGATATGTTGATATAAAATGTACTTCAGTTTGGGTGATTTTTAAAATAAAATACTTGTTTTTTAAGATGGTTTTAAGCGAAGTTTATATATCTATATATTTTATAAAATCTAATATTTTTAAACTTTAAAGGAATCTACTCCATTATCTGGAAACATTTGTTAATAATAAATATAATCTGATTTTCTTTAAATTTATTTTATTAATAATTATAATTAACAAGTGAATTTATAGTATATATATTTTATTTATTATTAACGGGCAGGCGCGTGCTGGGGTGATTTTAGGGCCCGGGAAATAATTCCCTTACAGGGAAACTGGTGGGGGTAATTGTGTTATTCAAATGATACTCTCTTAAAATGAATTAGTCAAAAATAACTAATTATAGTCATACTTGACTAATTGTCATAGCGAAAAAGCAGTCACTAATAATTAGTCAAATTCTACTGAATGAAATAGTCAAATTAGTAGATTAAAATTTTTAAAAAGTTCTAACCCATGGGCCGGGAGTTGAACTCGGCGGCCATTTCAAGCGGATGGACGGGACAAATCACAAAACTGTTTTTATAAAAAAAATTGTAGGTAATTTATTATATATTATTTTTGCATCAAAATTGTCAAATGTATACTTCTATTATTAGGCTATACATTAAATAAAAAAAATCGCAATAAATATTTTATAAAAATAGAGATAATTTCAATAATTGACAGGGGTGGACGGGACAAGATAAATCTTTTTTTTGTCCCGTCCGCGTATTGGCATTGTGTACTACGATACAGAGCCATAGTGTTCTGAATCGCAGTAAGGATTGACAAAATTAAACGCCACTAAGTACAATACAATCCATACTACGATTCAGCACATCACCAAGTTTGTGATGTTCTGAATCATAGTAGAGAATGGTGTAGGGTATGCGCGACCGCAGCAGGCCATACTTTACTACGATTCAGAAAATAGTATTCTAATTTAAATTGTAGTTGGATAGCTTACCTACAAATACGCTAGCTGCACGCCTTATCAATAAAAAACAAATTATTATTTTTAATTGGAATTTATTTATTAATAAATATTAATAAAAACAAAATAGGTACTCTCTGCAGTTTTAATAATAAATATACATTAACCCAAAGGAAAAAAATCATTTCAAACTTATTAACAAAAAGATCGTTTTACCCAAAAATTTTGCAAGTATCAGATATAAACGTACCACGACGGATTTAAATAATATTTGAAATAGTTAATAGGCTTTTTTTTCTACTTTTACATAAAACTATTAATTTTGCAAAAACATAAACATAAAATATACATAAATAAGAAATTTTATTTTATTGTATTGTATTGTATTATATTATATTATATTTTGTATTGTGTTGTTTTCTTTAATAGACACCAAATAAAAATACATATGTAGATTATACTTGATATAATAATTTAAAGTTATATTTTTTATTTTTTAAATACTTATATAAAATCCTTTGCTTTTTTCTCTTATATTTAAGAAAGAAAAATAGAAACATGAGGGCATTAACTACTAAAATACTTATAAAAATCTATTAAGGATTGTCGATGATAAAGCCAAATAAAATTTTAGGGTAAGACGATCTTTAAGTTAATTAACTTGAAAAATCGATAATAAAACTACGATTCAGAAAATAGTATTCTAATTTAAATTGTAGTTGGATAGCTTACCTACAAATACGCTAGCTGCACGCCTTATCAATAAAAAACAAATTATTATTTTTAATTGGAATTTATTTATTAATAAATATTAATAAAAACAAAATAGGTACTCTCTGCAGTTTTAATAATAAATATACATTAACCCAAAGGAAAAAAATCATTTCAAACTTATTAACAAAAAGATCGTTTTATCCAAAAATTTTGCAAGTATCAGATATAAACGTACCACGACGGATTTAAATAATATTTGAAATAGTTAATAGGTTTTTTTTGTACTTTTACATAAAACTATTAATTTTGCAAAAACATAAACATAAAATATACATAAATAAGAAATTTTATTTTATTGTATTGTATTGTATTATATTATATTATATTTTGTATTGTGTTGTTTTCTTTAATAGACACCAAATAAAAATACATATGTAGATTATACTTGATATAATAATTTAAAGTTATATTTTCTATTTTTTAAATACTTATATAAAATCCTTTGCTTTTTTTTCTTATATTTAAGAAAAAAAAAATAGAAACATGAGGGCATTAACTACTAAAATACTTATAAAAATCTATTAAGGATTGTCGATGATAAAGCCAAATAAAATTTTAGGGTAAAACGATCTTTAAGTTAATTAACTTGAAAAATCGATAATAAAAAATATTGTCAGTGAGATTTTTGGTTGGGTATGTTTCACTACTATCAATTAATTTATAACATAACCTATAACTCTGGCTTATTACTTTATGGGTGCGGCACATTAGGGTGAGCCAAAAAAACTAACCTATCGGATTTATGGGTTAAAATGAACCTACATACCGAGCAAAAAATTTCCCTGCAAGGCAAAATTTTTTGCTCAATTTTAAAAGGTGTCGGTGAGCATTCTAAGTTTTCCATTGAAATAACACGTAAAAAAATCTTTTTTCATTAAAAAGACTATTTACGTCGCGGATTCTTGTAGAGCATAAAATTTCCTAAAAAAATCTACCCCAGGATTATTTTTTTTAATTAAAAAATTTGTTTATTTGAAAGCTTTGAAGAGTGAAAAAAATCAAAATATTCAGTTTTAGTGATTTTTTAGACTTTTCAAAGCTTTCAAACATAGGAATTTTTGAATTATAAAAAATAATCCTGGTACAGATTCTTTGGGAAATTTTATGCTCTACAAGAATCCGCGACGTAAAAATTTTTATCTCAAACGGTTCAAAAGTTATAGTCTTTTTAATGAAAAAAGATTTTTTAAAGTGTTATTTCAATGGAAAACTTAGAATGCTCACCGACACCTTTTAAAATTGAGCAAAAAATTTTGCCTTGCAGGGAAATTTTTTGCTCGGTATGTAGGTTCATTTTAACCCATAAATCCGATAGGTTAGTTTTTTGGCTCACCCTACGGCACATAGCCAATATTTTCTGAATCGCAGTAAAGTTTGGCCTGCTGCATTCGCGCAAACACTTCAATATTCTCTACTATGATTCAGAACATCACAAACTGGGAGATGTGCTGAATCGTAGTATGGATTGCATTGTACTTAGTGGCGTTTAATTTTGTCAATCCTTACTGCGATTCAGAACACTATGGCTCTGTATCGTAGTACACAATGCCAATACGCGTCACGTCCACACCTTTCAATTATTCAAATTTTATCTACTTTCATAAAATATTTCTTGCGTTTTTTTTTAATTTAATGTATAAGTAACCTAATAAAAGAAGAATATTTTTGACAATTTTGATGCCAAAATATTATAGAATAAATAATCTACAATTTTTTTTATAAAAACAGTTTTGTAATTCGTGCGTTTCGCGCGCTTGAAATGGCCGTCGGGTCTGTCGCTTGTCAAGCAGATGTCATAACCAATGAGCCATCAGTCACTTTTATAAAAACCGTTTTATCTTTTTTTAAATATTGTTCATAATATTTTAAAGTTGAATATATTTTTTGTGTTGCTGTTTTCAGTTAAACTGTTTACATATTTGTTTGATTTTAAGGGTCATTGAACAATGGAACCTATTTGCATTTAACACAAACAATAATTTGTTGTTGGCCGCAAACGATTTAAGAAATTAGTTACTTTTAACTCTCACAAACAGTCAAAGATGGTGACTTATCATAAATTAGTCAAACTTTAACTATTAGAAGTTAAGTAGTTAAAAGTAAAAACGACTATTTTATTAGTAAAAAATGCTGGTACTAATTCAAATAGTAGAATTTTGACCATTTCATTTTAAGAGAGTACATCGGGTGCTGAAGCCGTCACAACTCACTAATAACCAGGGGTTTGTAACGCGTTTCTGTTATGGTATGCGAAATACCGATATCGTTCTTCATGTAAGGATCGAAACTAAATTGAATCGAAACATGCGCCCCCGAAAATGATAACGAAACTTTGAGAAGTAATACTTAATAGTTTCAAAACGAGTAACTAAATCTTGAAAACGGTTAACAAAAATGTTATCGAAACTGCTTATAACGAAAATTGCAGGTGCGCAACAACTACCGAAAAATGGGATATTCAAACCAAACCAAACGTTAAATTTTTAAAAACTTTTACAAAATACACAACAGCGCAAGTCTTGGTAAAAATATTCGTTATCTGGCTAGTAGCTGTCAAGCTGTCATGCTATCAAGTTTTCTGTTACTTGTTGGAAACGATTTCCAACGTTTCGTTTCTGATTATGTTTTTATGTTACTCGGAACGATAACTCCAGAAACGGAGTTTCGTTTAAATACGAGGTTTTGTAATAAGTCCCTGCTAATAACAACTAACTGAAACTTATCGCGCGTCGGCGTCATGGGGCCCCTTGTGGCCAATTTATGAGAGCTCACCGGGAAACTCCCGGTCGCCCGGTGGGTCAGCACGCGCCTGTTAATGGGTTAGTCAACACGTGGAAACATCTTGAAACAAACGGCGCAAAAATTCAGCCAATACTTTTTTATTAACTCATAAACTTACCCTTAAAAGTATTAGCCAGATCTCAAAACCGTTTAACAGTTTATAATCTATTATGTCCATGTCAACATCTATGTTTAAGGACCTATTTTTTTTTGTTAGCATTCAACACCATAGAAAAATAATATTTTGTACTTACACAATCACTGCAACAGTTTATACGCAATACAAAATTCCTTATTATATGATAAATGATGCAAAAGCACAAACAGAGAACAAACCAGCACCACCATTATCAGCAAAGATGTAAACCTCCAACTACGTGGCATTTTCAAGTGGAGGTAATGGTCCGAGGTAAAACGACGCGTTACAATATTCCATTTGTTAATTATTAATATATCATATTTCTTACAAACAACATAGATTTAATTGTTAGAAAATGTGCCTTATTTATAATAATCATTATTTACGAAATTAAAATTTGGCTATTAATAAGCAATATTTATTAAACTGTGAACTAAATACAAATATAATTTATATTTACATAAAATTAATAAATGATTTTATTTTACACAAATTTAGTACCTATATTAATAACAAATAAATTCGACCCAAATAAATTAAATTTTAGAATTTACTGTTAGTAAATAAAATTAAATTACAACAAATTTTCTGTATTTATTATAAATAAAAACGTCTTAAATAAATATTTATTAATTATTAACCCTAGTATTTTTTTACGTTTCCGGACACGTCCCTAAGACCAAAAAAGCTTGTGTAGCCTACCCCCAACCCCCTTGTTTTTTGAGCATTTATTTACCAACACCCTGTGTATAAGAGCGTGCTAAAAACATATTAATTCATTCGTAATTCTTGAGACATCTGTTTTAACATCGTGGTCTTTTCAAGGTCATCAAAGCGTTTTGAATCTTACGTATAATTAAACATGTTCTTACATAAAAAACGTAAGGCTTTTATTTTTATATAGAATTTTTATATTGTAAAAACGGACTGTTTTGCGGTAGGTATGGGGCGTGCTGATAGCAATCGAGATGCCAAATTTAAAAATAAAAAATCTAGGTAATAGTGTAATCAAATGAGAGCGAAAAAGCGGCAGCCAATAGCGTAGGATCTTTAAAAATTGCTAGGAGACGATAGAAAACTTTTAAAAATCTTTTATTCGACCGTGTTTATTTACCTATGTTTTAAAATTAAAATTAAACAACTAGTTCTGTACCCCAGAGCCAAAATCTCCAGCAACCACTGCAGAATTTCACTCTACCGGGATTATCTCCGGCTGCAGTTGCTGCACTCGCGTAAAATAAAAATTCCTTCATAACCCGCTGAACTGTGAACGGGAAATTCGCTCTTGTTACTATTTGCATCAAAGGCATTGAAACTAGCTTATTTATGTTTTGCCGTTCCAATACGTTAAGAAGGACCTTCAATTTTTATTCCTGTCATTATTTATCATTTTAAGTTATGTTCCTATAGATATGGTTATGTTTTCCTCCTTTAATTATGCCGAAATGATGATTATATGATTATAATCATCATTTCGGCATAATTAAAGAAGAAAAACATAACCATATCTAGGAACATAACTAAAGTGACCAGATTCTGTCAAAAAATAGAGGGATATCTTGTATGAATTTAACTTAATTACAAAATTGACTGTGTCAATTTTGTAATTTGACACAATGATACAATACAAATTGTAAATTTGACGTTACTTAATTATTGTTGATTGTGTCATTTTTGTAATTAAATATTTTATATATATCAACAATGCGTCCTAATTATCCTATGACCATTTATTGGGATTGGCTATAATTTTTTTATTTTTATCTCGCTTATCCTTTTAATTTTCAAGTATGTGTTTCGTATAACTTTCGGCACGTTACCTATTTCTCTCTGGCGCGAAATCTTGGACACTCTGTAAAATGACAAAATATTTTTTTTACATGTGCTACATATGATTTATTTAAAAGTTTATAATAATTTTTTAACGAGGGTTTTATAACTTTTTGGTGAAAATAATTTAATTTTTTATTGTTACCATAATATTATTAATAGTATATTATGTATCAAGTTTGATAAACGCCATTTTATACACGAATTTAATTTAGGCACGAGCAAGCTTGCGAGCGAGTGCTTAAATTAATGAGTGTATAGATAAGTTTATAAACGAGGTGCATACTATACTTTTTCTACGAGAAATACTTATTATTATCTTAAAATGATTTAAATCAAAAATTTGTATAGCGCGCCATCTATGAAACAATAGGGGAATCTGTGTGTCACCGTCAAATGTAACATTTTTAAATTTTATAAACACAGGTTACAAATCGAAATGTTTTTCTTGAAAATTGACAGTTTTTCACAGTGAAAGTAAAGAAAATGTTTTATGAGGACTTTACAGTGGAGTCCGTGCCCGAATTTAAGTTAAAGTTTACTGCCGGCGAAATTAAAAGGTCAGTACAATGTTCATATAAACTTTTTAAATATTGGCGTTGAGAAATTTTATACTTTTGTATTTTTGTATTGAGATAATAAAATAATTTTCACATTTAGTATTATTTTACTTAAAATTACTTAAAACTAACTTCAGCCCGTAACTAAAGCGCCATAAAGCCACAACTTGTCAATGTGTATTTAAAAGGTCACTTAGTGTTATGGAAACATGTACGATAAAGGGAGTTTTAAAGGTGGGAGTAGAAAAAATATATTATATGAACAAAAAAACAGGACATAAAAAATAACATTTTTTATTGATGGGGTTTGTCACACCCCACTTATGTCCGGATGAATTTTTAAAAAATATTAATATTAATAATATTGAATGATCTTTTTAATGATAAATATAATTTAAAATAATTTAAAATAAAAATTCCATATTTTTTAAAAAAAGGACTTTTATTATGCTTATATGCTGATATAAAATTGTTTAATCAATAACTGACATATATTGACATTAAAATATAAGTCTGTTAAAATTTAAAATCATACCAAGCTATAAAGAAATCCATAATATTATTTTCCCGGGTTAAAACTTCCCCCTTGGATAAATTATCTTTTGTATTCAGAAATTGAAATAAGCAAACAGTATAGCTTTAATAAACAGAATATAAATGCAGCACGCGGTACAGGTGCTTTGCAATTTTGAGTCTGAGTAATAGATCGATCGGCCGAAAGTTGACGGCGGGTTTGTAATATACATGCGGCTCACTGTGGTTGAGAATCGGCCTTTAGTTTGTATGCGACCGCCTTCCGAACACTTGCTTGCACCCTCCGCATTTTGCTGGCGTTCGTTACAACGTTCTATACGTGAAAGAATAACTAATTGCGAGTAAATCTTTTATTTAATTTTTTGGTGGATTTATCTTTTAAATTTAATATGGAACCCAATAAAATCCGTGCTTTTTCAAAAATAAATAAATTTGTGTGTACTTTTTATGTTCGCGTTGCACCAAGCTTGAACTTTTCAACTAGCGTATAACTAGGTTAAATACCTAATGTTAATTACTCAACTAATACTAAAATAAGCAGTTTACCTATGGAGAACACCATCAGCACTGTAAACTAACAAAGAAACATAATGGAAAAAGTGACTATAATAGTTCTTTGTACATTTTTTCTTTCCGAAGTAACGTTGTTGTGTAGTGGAGTGGCGTTAAATCCTTCGGGATCAGGGGGGAGCTTAAGAGGTGATCCGGCACCTGGTAGGTCACCGGGACCTCCGGAACTTACTGCGACAAATGTTTTAAAAGTTGAAGATCAAACTATCAAACACGATTCTGCCTGCACAATGGAAGGAGCAGATTTCGACTCCAAAGAACTAAATTTTATCAATATGACCATTCACCATAAAATATTTAAGACAGACGTTTTGGTTCCCGGAATTAAATATAAAGGTATTGTTATGCTAAATTTTATTTATTATTAATGTGTTATACACTTCTGTGGGTAGATATACATATGTATCTATAAATTTACATCCATTCCAATCTAACAAAAAAACAACTAAAATGTGTTTAAAAGAAGCGTTTTTTATACATTGAAAACAATTTAAATTTTCCTTTGTTGCTGGAAAATAACTTAAATTAGGTATAATAATTTGCCATTTATGAATTGTAGTGCACTGCCATACATTTAAATCTTACAAAAATGGCGAATGCACCGGGATTAAAGTAAAAATAAATCCTTATCCAGCTATAAAATATTTTGTATTTAAAAGCCCTTTAAAAATTATTAAACTCTTGAGAAAACGGCTTATTACAACACTCACTTAAATGACACTTCTTCGTTCGTAGCCCAATAAGCTGGTTTTCGTGCTTAATTACCTTCTTTAGGCAGATTTTTCAAATTTTATTTAACCAGCATATTTTTACAGAATTTAAATAATTATATAGAAAAAACATTGTATTCCATTTCTTTTACTACACAAAATTAATTAATTTAGCTGAAAATAGTTTTACTTTACTGGTTGAAAATATATTACGTTTTTAATTATTTTAAGCAAACACGGGCAAATAAAAATCAATATTTGTAACAAATTTGTTTGGTTTGGGTAGTCCTGAAAGTCACAACATTTACTAAAAACTTATAATGTCAACTCTGACATTTTAATGGATTGATATTATTCCAAATAGGTCTGCGTCATTTCTGAGTTGAAAATCTGTTTACTAAATGTTTCATGTGCACAGAATCTATTAATTTAAGAAAAAACATAATATTTTATTAATATGCAGAAATTTTTTGTCAAACATTAAACCATTTCCAATTTTAGGATCATTTCAGTGCTATTTGCATTCTGGAATTTTAATTTTATCTTCTTGTCGGTATCAAAAAGTCATGTAATAATTTAAAGTTAACAATTTGTATTAAAAAATATGTGTGTGTATAACCTTTAAAAGCACACTATTAAAGTAAAACTTCCGAAGATGATTAAAGTTTAAGAGTAATGATTAGAGCTGTGTCGTTATATTATTGATTAACTTATTTTATTATTTTTTGTTACAAATTTTTAAACATTTTTCCACTTACTAGTTAGTTACCTACTGACGATTTACTGATTAGTTACCGACTAGTTACCGACTAGTTACTCAACTTATTTCTTATATTTTGTAAATTTTGAAAATATTGGAAATTATAAAAATTTTAAGCCCAGAAAATGACTTTATGCTTTTTATGATCTTATGTCTCTCAGTTTTATTAACGTAATCTGTCTATTATTAATTAATTTTGATTCAAAATTAAAATTAACAAAAAATTTTAAATCTTATTTAATATAAATTAATAAATTAAAGTATTAATTAACTGTTTCATAAGCTATTGAATTAATTTATTTAAATTAAATTTAGTGGACCATGCATTTCTACAATTTGCATTTTTCGGATATCTGCATCAGGTTCTTTACGCTATTTAAATCGATTTCTTGACTAGTTACCGACTAGTTACTTACTAGTTGCGAACTAGTAACTGGCTAGTTACTATTTGTAATTTTGAAAACTTGGTAATTTTAAAAACTTTATGAATTTTAAAATTTTCTTTAAATTTAGGTAGTTTTGAAAATTTTTACTCACCTTATTGTTTTTTACTTGTTAAATCTTTTCATTTGATATACATGTCAAAGAGGTTGTGAAAAAATAGGCATTACTTCTTACGGCAATTGCCATATTGAATTGATTTATTTCCATATTTTTCTTACATAAGTCACTTCATGCTCTTCTGATAGTTAAAATCGTTTAAACCTTCGATGTTTATTTTTTTTGCAAAACACACAAATTTGACGTGACTTGTCTATGCGACTTTATGCCCTCCTGATAGGTACTGGCGTTAAAAAGCATTTATTAATATTTTTCGCGATATAATAAACGCTTCAATTTTTCGGACTTGATAAAAAAATGTCTTCATATACAGTGTGGCCCACTTAAGATGAAATCACCCCCGTAACTTTTTTATTTGTAACCCGATTTTATTGAACATAGGCTCAAAAGTCACCCGACACATGCCTACTATAATTTTTTTTCTGTGTCAAAATTAAAAAAAAAACATTTAGGGTAATTTTTACGAAAAAAATAAGTACGCCACTGAATTTGGCATGCCTAAAAATGGGTAAATACCAAATTTTATTAAAAACAATCGATTGATAATTATTTTACAACGGTTTATTTATTGATTTTTTAAATGTTTATAACGACAATAGAAACACATATAAAAGGTTTAGGAAAAAAATAGGTACGCCATTAAGAACTATTTTGGGCAAGTTTATTTTTTTACGTTATAATCATTAATAATTAATTATTGCTACAAAACAAAAACTAAGATAGCTATGCTTACAACTTCAAACAAACGTCAAACCAAAACAGGCGATTTGACAGAAAATAGTAGCGTCCTTTTTGTGTATTTTTTAACAGTGTATTTAAAAGTTCTTATCTACAATCATTATGGCCCATCAGTTAAATTTAGAGCACAAAATTGAAATTGTCCGTTTAGTAGGAGATAACGTTCGTTCAGCGAGAGAAGCAGCTAGAGAATTCCGGAAAGGCAGCCTATAAGCAGTAGCACTGTTTTTAAAATAAATAAACTATTTAATGAAACTGGTATGGTTTTAAAGAAGTTAAGAAATAATAATCTACGTCAACGGCCAAAGACTAAATGATCAAATAATTTTGAATTATTTTAATAACAATCCGAAAGTAAGTTTAAGAAAGGCTAGCTTAGATTTAAATATTTCAAAAGAACCCTAAAGAAGATGTTTAAAAATTAATAAAGTAAAACCTTACAAGCCTAAATTTTTACACACTCAACTGCCAGGGGATAATGAAAGAAGATTGGAGTTCTGTCTATGGGCACAGGGCGAATATCTCAATAACCCAAATTTTTTTAAACATGTATTATTTACTGATGAAGCAACCTTTACTACTAATGGAGTAGTCTCGTCTCAAAATATTAGACATTGGTCTGTAAATAATCCAGATTGGATTATTAATTGTAGAAGTCAGTACTCACAAAAAGTAAACGTGTGGTGCGGTATTCTAAAAGATAGGGTCATAGGACCTTTCTTTTTAAATGAAAATCTAAATGGTCAAAGTTTTTTAGAATTTCTTCAGGAAGAAGTTACAAATGCTTTGGACAATTTACCCCTTAATTATCATAGAAACCTTTATATTCAATTAGACGGCTGTCCGATTCATAATAAGTTAATGTGAGGCAATGGTTAAATTTAAATTTTGAAAATAAATGGATAGGTCGCAATAGCCAATTAATCGAATACCCTCCTAGGTCTCTCGATCTCACTCCTTTAGATTTTTTTTATGGGGGTACCATAAAAAACAGTTTATAAATTACGTCCTCAGAACATTGCAGATCTTGAAGCCGGCATACGCAACGCCTGTGAGGAAATAACTCCACAGCAATTGAGAAGAGTCCAAAAGAATATTTTACGTAGATTAAATAAGTGTATTGAATTAAATGGTGAACTAGTGGAAGCTTTCCGGGTTTAGTTTTCTTTTTTATGTTCTATTGCTCGTTATAAAATATTGTTTTAAAAAGTTAATAAACTTAGGTAACAACCTCATAAACTGAGTTTTATTAGACGTTTGTTTGAAGTTACTAGCATAGCTATCTTAGTTTTTGCTTTGTAGCAATTTATGACTAATATTAATTATTTATTTTTGATGAAATTTGGTATATACTACCGTTAACACCATAAAGTCCCACTTTGAAATTTGATTTTTAAACATGAATTTATCTCCTGGCTGTTGGGTGTGTAAAAATTTTGGTTTTACTTTACTAATTTTTAAACATCTCTTAAAATATTTAAATCTAAGCTCGCTTTTCTTAAACTTATTATTATCTGAAGATTGTCATTAAAATAATTCAGAATTATTTGATCATTTTGTCTTTGCTGTTGACGTGGATTATTATTTCTTAAATTCTTTAAAACCATACCAGTTTCATTAAATAGCTTATTGATTTTAAAAAATTACTACTACTTATAGGCTGCCTTTTAGGTTGCCTATTATTAAATTCTCTGCTTCTCTCGCTGAACGATCGTTATCTCCTACTAAACGGACAATAATTGTCCGTTTAGTAGGAGATAACTTTGTGCTCTAAAAACTGATGGGCCATAATGATTGTAGATAAGAACTTTTAAATAAACTGTTAAAAAATACACAAAAAGGACGCTACTATTTTCTGTCAAATCGCCGGTTTTTGGTTTGACGTTTGTTTGAAGTTGTAAGCATAGCTATCTTAGTTTTTGTTTTGTAGCAATAATTAATTATTAATGATTACACAGAGAAAAGTAATCTCTTGATTTTACTATATCTGTCTTGACTCAAATAAATTATTTATTTCGATATGATACAAGAAGATATTTATTTAGTGGAAAACTTGGGTTTATTTGACTTTTTAAACTGATGGTTTGTTTAATACAAGTAAATATTTAGTTGACTTTTTATCTCAGGTTTAGTAGAATCTTACTTAAAGAAACAAAACATTTACTTGAAGTAAGTAATTAATTTTTTTTAATTAAATGTGAAGCTTTCTTAAAGAAACAAAATATTTACTTACATGAAGAAAACAATTTATTTCAGACAAATAATTAGTACCTTTTAATATTATAATTTCACGAAATATATAGTGATTGAACCAAACAAATGTTTGCTTGTTTTAATAATATGATTTATTTATTTTAGTGTTGTTAATTACTTGATATTTGGTCGGGAAAATTAAATTAAAAAACGTTTATTCCAATATTTTTTATTTGAACAAAACAAGTGTACACTTGTTTTGTTGTAAATACGTACCTATTTACAATAAACATTAAAAACACACAATATAAAATTAACAATAAACAAAACATATAATATATATATTATATATTATGAGCGGACAAAAATAGGAACAAAAAATACTTCAGTCACTGAAGTTCAGTGTAAATATTAGTGCACGGCATTAATAAAATACACCAAGTCTGTGGGTAAAAGTCATAAGAGGATAAGTCAAAACAAGCAATTTTTCAGCAGAACCTTAAACGTGTTCGCATTAATTCAGGAAATATATTTATGGGACATTTGAACATTTTCAAAAACTTAATTTATTATTATCAGATAGGTATCTTTGTTGAAAACACCTACCTAGGTAGGTACCTATAGTTTAAAAACAAATACATATAGTTTGCAAACCAAAATTACTTGCACTTGTCAAATACAAAAAGAAACGGTTTATTTTTAGTAAAATGTGCAATTATATTTAAAAGTAACAAGTCAAGTCTGAGACATGCATGATCCAAAATAAAATAGGTACCCATATTATCATATAACTTTGTAGTTTCCAAACTACACAAAATTTTAATTAACTAAATCACTTTTAATTACCAACAAAACTAAAAAGCAAATGGGTTAAATTATTTTCTTTAAAGAATTCTTCCATACTATTAATCATAAGCACTTAAACACAAAACTATAACCGTTGATTAAACACCTCCTTCTCTTAAGTTAAGAGTCTTAACGCTCTGCGAGTGTTTGCAAATGCTGTCGGCAGCCGGACAAGCGTCTTTGTCTTTGGAGTCAAATGCTCTAATTGGCTCCGCGAGTCACGTGGACATAAAAGCAAATAAATATGTATTTGCTTCAAGTAAATGTATTTTTGAAATAAACAAATCACGTGTTTACGTTAATTATACATTGTATCAATTCTATTATTTTGTTAAAATAAGATATTATATGCCTGTATTAACATTTGATAAAACTAAATCCATACAACCTATATCCAAACAATTTAATTAATTGCTCTAAATAAATATTTCTTTACAATTAATCACAACAATAAGTTGTTTTCAAGAAACTCATGATTTACAACCAAATAATAGTATTTTCTTATTGTAAACAAGAAGTTACTACGAATAAGACAATTTTACTTCTAGTCCGGTCAATCTAGACATTCGAAGGTACATAAATTTACAACAAGCTGAAAATCAGTAAAATTGTTCAGAATATAATTATTAATAAAATTTTAAAGTTCCCCATCATTCCCCTGTATGGAAAATTTTTTATTCAAGGTCAAAGGTCAAAAAAATTATTTTTCGCGATTTTCAGCAAAACGGTAAGTTTTATCATAAAAATACACCAGACAAAAATTGTAGATCATAAAATAATCTATAAAAAATGTATTAATACTTTTTTTCTACGAGCCACCGTTTCTGAGATATAACGATTCGAAAAGTTGTAAAAGTTATAATCGCCATAATATGCACACGTTTCCACGCCACCTATGAGGTAGTTTACTAAGCGCGTTTTTAAACATGGTTTCTCGAGTAGGCCTATTTCACGGGTCACTTGTGATCCTGTTTAATTTGAAACTATTGCAAAATAACGGAAATTAGCAATGATTGGAAAAGATAATAGCGATGTAGTTTATTCGTCTGATTCGTAACATTTAATTTTTTTTCTTGTTCTTCTTGATCTTCTTCTTGTTCTTGTTCTTCTTCTTGTTGTTCTTCTTCTTCATCTTCATCCTGGGTTCAAGTAAATTGCGTCAATAGCGATGTATCGCATCTCACCTCGTTGGAATTAAATGAATCCTCCACTGTTGGTGATTCAACATTAGAGCACGACCGGCCTTGACAATTCGTACATGCCAGAGAATAAAACAGTCCGACTTTTTTGCAACCACATTTAGCACTGCATCCCTTTTTGCAGTTGCAAAAAATTGTGTTCAGCAGATTTTCCGGCGCAGTTGGGAGTAAAGTTTGAACTGGTTCTAATGTGTTGTTGACCAACTTCCAACCCTAGTCTGTAGGGTCTAGCTGATAACCAAGCCACACTTGAACATGGTAATATACCCGAAAAAGATGTTGATGAGCAGCAACTGAGGTTGGAGGAAGACAAGCTAATTGAACTTGTTTTTTACTTTTAGAATTTTTAACGAAACATGCATATCGATACTTATCAAAGCAGGTAGTTTTTTTAGG
This sequence comes from Brassicogethes aeneus, assembly GCA_921294245.1. Classification (NCBI taxonomy): domain Eukaryota; kingdom Metazoa; phylum Arthropoda; class Insecta; order Coleoptera; family Nitidulidae; genus Brassicogethes; species Brassicogethes aeneus. Next base: position 48,961,822 of record OV121132.1, on the reverse strand, counting down.
AGCTCCGTATATAGAAAGAAGAAATCGAATGCCGATAACTTCTTGTCCCGAAGACCCTTTTCCTCGAGTTTGGACGAAAAATCTCGGCTCGTTCAAAAGTTAAGCGAAGACAACGGAACGTGCCAAATTTGACGGAAAAAATCGAAAAAAGTGAACTTGGACCTTTTCGACACCGGAAAAATTTGGTCCGCGGATAGGTCTCGTGGGCAGAAAAAAAGGATGCAAATTTCAACCTTCAACGGCCTCCGAGCTAGGGCGATTAGAAAAAAAGGATATACAGACAACGGAAAAAATAAATATTGCAAACGGGCCGGATACGCCGGCAACTTTTCGAACAGCGTTCTTTTTTTATTTTTTTCAAAAAATTTTTAAACGTTTTTTAGGTCGAGAGAAATTTTCGAAATTGGCCGAACGAAATACACGAATCGACGGGAAAAAGACCAAAAAGATAAGCTTCATCGAATAAAAACTAATCGGCCAGAAGCCCGTTTAATTTTTGTTGGGTATTTAAAAAAGTTAACCAATTAAAATCCTCGAAATCAAATCGATAAGGTGGCATATGACAGGGACAAATGACAGGTGACAGATGACAGTTGACAGATTTTAAGTGTAAGTTAAAATGACCTATAGAAAAATATTTTAACATATATTACAACTCTAGAGATACGTGGCGTGCATATTATGACGATTACAACTTTTACAACTTTTCGAATCGTTATATCTCAGAAACGGTGGCTCGTAGGAAAAAAGTTTTAGTACATTTTTTATAGATAATTTTATGATCTACAATTTTGTTTGGGGTATTTTTATGATAAAACTTACCGTTTTGGTAAAAATCGCGAAAAACTAATTTTTTTGACCTTTGACCTTGAATAAAAATTTTTCCATACAGGGGAATGATGGGGAACTTTAAAATTTTATTTATAATTATATTCTGAACAATTTTACTGATTTTCAGCTTGTTGTAAATTTATGTACCTTCACTGTTATTTTTTGGTCTAATTTGACCGGACTACTTCATACAAGAAAAACTGTTTCAAATAAATGCATTTTCTTAAATCAAGAGATTACTTTTCTCTGTGTATAACGTAAAAAAATAAACTTGCCCAAAGTAGTTATTAATTGTTTATTTTTGATGAAATTTGGTATATACCCATTTTAAAGCCTGCCAAACTCGGTGGCGTACCTATTTTTTTCCTAAACCTTTTATATGTGTTTCTATTGTCGTTATAAACATTTAAAAAATCAATAAATAAACCGTTGTAAAATAATTATCAATCGATTGTTTTTAATGAAATTTGGTATTACCCATTTTTAAGCATGCCAAATTCAGTGGCGTACATATTTTTTTCGTAAAAATTACCCTAAATGTTTTTTTTTAATTTTGACACAGAAAAAAAATTATAGTAGGCATGTGTCGGGTGACTTTGAAAACAACTTTAACAGCTCTAAAAGAGTTTTTTATTCTCTATCTTTTGAGCCTTTGTTCAATAAAATCGGGTTACAAATAAAAAGTTACGGGGGTGTTTCCATCTTAAGTGGGCTACACTGTATGTATAAATTCAATATAAATGTCTCTATATATGTATATATTCAATATATTCCAATTTTACGTTTTTTCCATTGTTTGAATGATACAATGGCCTTTAAATTTAGAATACATTGTGCATTATAAATTTTGTAACATATTTTATATTTTATATAAAAGCGTTATTATAACTATAATGGTCAAACAAAAAAAGCATACCCCAGTTAATTTATTATAAAACGATAAAAACATCAAAAATGAATTGCTTACCAGAAAATTAATTATAAATTTATTTTTATAATATCATTGATTCACTCAAAGATAATCATTGATTCACTAAACGATAATACATAAAACTAATATTTTTATCTGTTTTACAATTTGCTACAAGAATTTATTATATATTTTTTTACTTTGTTTCCATATATTTTAAATTAATACTATTACTTTATATGGTCATTTATTTGGAATTTTAATTAATTAAATAAAGAATATATTGCTTTAAATATTATAATGTACACATTTATGTGCCTAACAATATTAATAATTATAATAATTCTTTTTTGGTTCAGTGGCTTTTGGTTTAATAAAAATAATAATCCCTGTATTTTCTATGACCCTTTAACTATTTACAAAACGGATTGTCACGTGAAAACGTAATAAATCAATTAAACAGACAGTCAATATAAAAACGTCTATAATATTTAATTCTTCTTTTATTCTGCTTACTCTCTTAAAATGATTTAGTCAAAAATGACTAATTTAATGGTTAACCATGGAATACCATGGTATTTCAAAATTTAACAGGCAATCCTTATGTAAAATTGTCCCAGAATACAAAAATACCGTCAAAAATTATAAAAGTGGAGTAGTTTTGGAGATATAGTCAATTTTCCATTAAATATGTAATAATATATAATATATATATATATAATATATATATATATATATATATATATATATATATATATAATATATATATATATATATATAATATATATATATATATATATATATATATATATATATATTAGGGTGGTCCTTAACAAGGTTATTTTCAAATTTCTTTGCTCCCAGGGGCTCAAATACTTCCAAATTGATAAAAAGAAATTCCCTGAAAATTTGAGCTCTTAATATTAACTCTAAGATAGTGCGCATTCCAATCTAAGTTTCCTATGGAAATAACATAGGAAAAATTACTTTTCTTGTTTATAATTTTATAACATGGGAACGAATGAATTAAAAATTATAAATCATACATATTTTCATAGAGAATTTAACGCTCTACAAAAAAGGTATCGTATAATTTTTTCATTAGTCTTTTGGTTTAAAAGTTATTCAACGCCAAAGTTTAATTTTCATATTATTATTAATATTATCAAGGCGCCGTTTGTGTCAAAAGTGCTAAATAAACCTATTTTGTTTTATAAATAATTAATTATATGTTTTACCAAATAATTTTTTTATAAAATTATTTTTTTATAAAATAATTTTTTTTAAATTTTTTTTTTGTTTAAAATTTTATAAAATAGGTAATTTTTTATAAAATTTTTATAAAATAATTTTTTTATAATTTTTTTTTATAAAATTACTTATTTTTTTATAAAATAATTCTTTTTTATAAAATTATTTTTTTTTTATTTTTAGTTTTGTTTTAAGAGAATTGAATAATTTATTTTAATTTGTTTTCAAGATAATTATTTTATTTATTTATTTTAGTTTTTAACAAGTGCTTTCTTATAAAAAACGTTTAAACATAAAGAATTCTTGTTAAAACTAAAAATCAAAATAAATGTAGATTAAAAAATTAATGGATTAATGAATAAAAATAATAAATTATTATTTTCAATCGTTTCCCCAAATTGCGTCAAACAAAAGACCAGTCCGTCATAAAATTGTATCTGGGGAGGGGCGTTCGGGTTTACTCGAGTGTCTACAAACAAATAGAGATGTCTGCACGGTAAAAATTAATTTATAAATGCGCCCGTCGTCTTTTATAAAATAATTTTTGATTCGCAGAAAATAATTTTATAAAAAAATAATTTTATAAAAAAGAATTATTTTATAAAAAAATTATTTTATAAAATTTTTTACAAAAAAAAATTATAAAAAAATTATTTTATAAAATTTTTTACAAAAAAAAAACTTTATAAAAATAATTTTATAAAAAAATTATTTGGTAAAGCATATAATTAATTATGTATAAAACAAAATAAGTTTATTTAGCACTTTTAATTTTGACACAAACGGCGCCTCATAAAAAAGCCTTGATAATATTAATAATAATATGAAAATTAAACTTTGACGTTAAATAACTTTTAAACAAATAGACTAATGGAAAAATTATAAGAGACATTTTTTGTAGAGCGTTAAATTCTCTATAAAAATATGTATTATTTATAATTCATTCGTTCCCATGTTATAAAATTATAAACAAGAAAAGTAATTTTTCCTATGTTATTTCCATAGGAAACTTAGATTGGAATGCGCACTATCTTAGAGTTAATATTAAGAGCTCAAATTTTCAGGGAATTTTTTTTTATTAATTTGGAAGCATTTGAGCCCCTGGGAGCAAAGAAATTTGAAAATAACCTTATTAAGGACCACCCTAATATATATATATACAAATATATATATATATATATATATATATAAATGGAAAAACTGTTCTACTTTTTTAACTTTTGACAAACATTTTCGGATTCAGTACCATGGTTAACCATGGTACAAGTGAAAAAGCAGCCACTAATAACTATTAAATTAGTCACTTTTGACTAATTCATTTTTAGAAAGTACTACTTTCGAAATCAAGAAAGGTTCATCTTAATGATGGCGAAGAAAATAAAGCAGGTTCATTGAAAAACTCAATCAAAAGACCCCTAGCTAAAATTAAGGTTCAATTAGAATTTTGTGTGAAAAGTATATAATAATTTACTCTATTTGCATTTATAATTATTACATTAATAGTTTTAATAGACTTATTAAAATATAAACCTTATAACCAGTTTGTTATCTAATAAACCTTTAAAGCAATACTTTTATAATGAAAAAGTATATCACCGTAAAAAATACTTCTCAATCGTAAAAAAAAGTTTTCCTTTAAAAACTTTTTCATTTAGTTATCAAGGAGATCGGAATTAATTAAGAAGATTTAGTTTAAAAAACAAACTATGAAGTTAATAACGCAGAACTTTTTTATAATCCAAAAATATTAAATGTTTTATTATAATTTTATAACTTATTATAATTATATTATATATCTCCATTTAAATACTTTGATAAATAAAATAACAGTAGGCCGTGACATCAAATTCAGCGGTGGCAATGTAGTAAAAAATAAAACTTTGTATTTTATTTATTAATACTGTATAACAAAAATATATTAATATGTTATATATATTATTATTATATATATTAATATAAATATTATAAGTATCATTAAAACTAAAAACAAAAAAAGTAAAGGAGTTACAATATAAATTTTTAATTTTTTATAATAATAATGATAAAATAAATTTATTTTAATGCCAAAAAATACAAAATCTTTACACATGTCAAACAAAAAATATATAAATATAAAAGTACAAATATACGTAGGTATACAAAATATAAAATATAAATTATAATGGGGTTAAAAGAGAATACTAATACAGTATTTAAACACTTACATTTGTTAAAAAAAATCATCACAGGCCGATTCCATTTCAAATCATGCAGGGCAATTTGGGTGAAGACACATATTTCATTCTTAGTGTTTTTTATAATTATTAAATTAAAAAAAGTCGACACATATTTTTTTGTTTCGCTCAAATCCTTTTCGTAACGAAGTTACAGCGCATTTTGAAATATATCTAGCGAAAGTCAACGACGATTAAAATGACATATAAATTCACGTTTTGGACCAAATCTTTGTTATTCATGTATTTATTTCGATTTTTATCATTGGTTTTTATTAAACTAACTATTCTCTATTGAATTATAGCGGAAAAGTAAAAAAAATAATTATCCAAAACAAAATAAAACTTTAAAGTCGTTTTTCTCAAAAACATAATTGTATTTTTTCTTGATTTTTTTTTGTAGACGAACACTTATATTAGAAATGCACTCTAGGTATTTTCAAGTGCGCTAAAATATTTACATAGAGAATTTTTTTTCTAAACATATACATTTTGCAATTTGTGTTTTATTGGCGTATACTATTATTCTAAAATATTAAATAAATAAATAAATAAACTATTCTTAATAAATAAATGATTTTTATAAAAAATTTGAATATATTTTTAATTATTTACCCAAATTAATTAAAAATTAAAAGTGCCAGCAAATGTCAAATTGCAATCTATAACCTTTATGATCTGTGTATAAGTAACAATCATGAGTTCTAAAAATACTTTTCTTATAAGAAAAAAGTGTCCTGATTACGAAGAATTGCATACAAAAGTTATATATGCTAATGGTCAAAATAACAGATTTATGAAATCAGATGGGCTGAGTATTTTGATAAAACCGCTATTTCCTACCAAAGACATTAGTGGTGAGGATTTTGTTTGCAAAAATTGTTATGACTGATTTGCATCTTTATTTGGTGCACCATCCAACGTTCGAGTAGTACAGGTGGAAGATGTGGACATTGAAGAAGTTACTTTTTTGCAAACTGACGAGGATTATTTTACGAATTTAATAAATGAGAATCGATCGGTTTAAAAAAAGTGAAAAGTAAACCATTAACAACAGACAAAGTACCTATAATAATGATAAATAATTTATGCTTATAAAAAAAATCTTTACAGATATCGAGAACATGCTGTGAATCGTCTATAATCAATAATGAATGTATGAATAATATTTAAAACGCCTTACAAAATTGTAAAACTAAATCAGAGAAAATTCGGCTTCTTACAATTTTACCCAAACAGCACATATGTCAAAACTTCCGGAAACATCCATGTACATGATCGATGAATCAAGAAAATTAAAAAGAAATAAAGGTGTTTACACTTCTCGTGATCCATATAGTGGCCATTCTACCAGCGAAAATGATATAAAATCAGACCTGGAATATTATTTAAATGACGATCTAGATTGCTCTCGCCAAAGCACGAACAAAAATGACGTAAAATCCATAGTCGAGAATAATGAAAAAGTAAAAAGATTTTTAACTCAAAACATCAATAAAATTTACCAGGTTTTTCGTGAAAAAAATCCTACGCCCGAAATTAATAAATCAAAATTTTACTCCTTGAGACCAAAATGGATTATGATCGATTCCCACAGAGAAGTTTGAACTGAATCTTGTTGGTCTGAAGAATATAAGAAGAGACAAATCTTTTTATTTAAAGAAATTGCGAGAGGAAATAAAAGTTCTGTTTTTCCCCAACCAAAAATTGCCAGTTTCATAAATGCCCTAGACGCGATGGCATTACAGCCAAATCTCTAAATATTCCAGACGAAGTTTTTTATGAGGAGGTATTATTTGCTATATGAAATAAGGCGGCTTTAGAAAAACGATCGACAACACTCGATAATTTTCTATTTTAATTGGCTAATCCTCAATAAAAGCATGTGCTCACTTATGCATAAAAGATATTCAGCGGGAAGGGATTATAAATATTAAAAATCAGGCTAAAACAAATACTAAAAATTTAGTGTTGCACTGCGATTTTTCTAAAAATTGGAGAATAATTTAAAAAAATGAAATTCAAAATGCGTATTGGAAATCAAAAATGGTGTCACTATTTACAGCTGTGTGTTATTGCGGTAATAACACTAAAAGCTTCGTTGTAGCATCTGATGACACAAGTCATGATTAGGCCCACGCTTTAACAGCAATTAATGTTGTTATTGAGAAGGTTTTAAAAATGTCGGAGTTCCAAGCCATTGAAAAAGCAGCAATTATATGGGATGGAGCAGCTGCTCACTTCAAGAACCGTTATCAGTTTTACGAACTCACAAAATCATTGATCAAAAGAAAATGGGTATTTTCAGCAACCGGTCACGGAAAAGGCGCTTGTGATGGTATTGGTGGCCTTGTGAAACATTATGCGACCGTTCATAACTTAAAAAACCGGACATTGAATCAATAAATGATGCAGAATCCCTTGAAAATACTGTCAAAAGGTACACAAGTTCAATTAATTTGATTTCTATCTCAAAAGAAAATGTAAATGAAATACGGGAGAATAAAATGAAAGAATGGGAAAAGGTATCAGCTGTAAAGGGTATACAGTCATGTCACGTGTGGGAAATTGATCGAAGCGGGCATGATGTGCGTCGCTATATGGCACAAACGGTTAATCATACATTTCAAAAAATTTAAGAGGTATTTTTTAAATGTTAAGATGTTTCTTGTTGTATATGGTAGAAATATTTTTAAACGATTTGAGCTAAAAGTAGCCGGAAGTTTCATAAATGGCCTGCAGGGTTATCCGTTTTTGTTTGTTTTTATGATTTACAATGTACAATAAAATTGTAATATCGATAGTTGTGTCCTTTCAAATTTTTAAAGCTCAAAAATAAAGTCTTAGTTTGTTTGGAGACCTTTCAATTAAAAACCTTGCAGTTTTTGGGAAAAAAGGCTAATTTGATAGTGAATTTTACTTTGACCTTAAATAACTTTTGACCGAGTTAACTTACCAAAAAATGACTTTTGACCTTTTTTGTAGAGCGTTCAATTCTCTACAAATATGTTTCAAGAACTTTACAGTTCGTTAGATACAAAAATCAGAAGGAAAAAAAAATTTCCTGTGTTATTCCTATGGGAAATCGAAAAGTGCGATGCGGAAGTACTTAATATTAATATTAAGGGCTCATATTTTTACTGACATTTTTTGGCACCTAAAGAAAACTTTTAAACTTGGTTCCGAGATAAAACACAATTTTTTTTTAATCACCTCAATGTGCGTACACAGAAAAAACGCTAGCATAGCATGAACGGTGAGCCATTAAACCAATGGGATCTTGTAATCCGTATTCCTGAATAACAGTTCCTATAATACCAATAGGTAGTAAGCACTTGGTTTATAATCGTTTACAGTTTTTAAATTAACAACAAAAGTTATCGGCTTTAAATCTATTGATATTTATATTGATATATATTTTTATTTTATGTTAGAATGTTATTGCATTAAATACTAATTTGATTTATTTAATAACGTTACTACATTTAACGCAATAAATTCTTTGACATTTAGGCAAAATGTTTCCCTATTTTGGTTTAATAGTAATTAATTATCAAAGAGGTTAAATAAATCTAACTTTATTGCCCTAACACGTAAGGGTAAGGAATTATAGAATTTAATACCATAATAATTGGTTCCATTTCGTGTTCTTTCTAATCTGCTAACATTGACACTTAAATCATGTTTACAGCGAGTATCATGGTTATGTACATTTTCGCGAAAATTATATGTATGTATGTGTTGTTTGATGTAGATCAAACATTCATTTATAAAAATTCTGAAGTAAGTATTCCTATGGCCTTAAAACAGGATTTACAATCAGCCCTATAATTTTAACCTGCTACTATTATCAAGGCACACGATTTTTAATGCTTGAGTGTCCCTAAGATAAAATTCCATATTGAATCACAAATTTAATTAATGCAAAATAAGCAATTTATGTGATAATTGGAGAGATTACGTAGAATAAATATATTTGAGTTTGGTTGGTGGCAATAGAGTCTCCTTCCAGAGCAATTTGGAATCAAGGTGTACCCCGAGAAATGTTGTTAAACAGTAGTCGCAGTTTCTTAGAAGGAAAATAAGATTAAAGGTTTTATTTGTGTTCAAACATAAACGATTGGAGGTAAACCGCCTTCGGTGGTGTAGCACTGCGGACTACAAGCCGAGAGGTCGTGGGTTCGAATCCCACCAGGGGTATGGCTGTTTATTTGTGTGTGTCAGTGTGTACTCCTGTAATTGGGCTTGGTGCCTGTTGGAAGCACATTAAAAAATATTAATAATAAAGGCCCTGATTGCGTGTCTCGATTTCTAACAAGGGCTAACTCAAGTTGAGAATGAGGTATAATCAGCGAATAATGTGATATTATCCGATGATATAAGATAATCAGGCATAACAACAGAGGCTCCAATGTAGATCCTTGATGGGCTACATATTGAAACCTTGCTGGTGCAGACTTTATGTCATTGTATATTACAGTTTGAAACATTTCTGCTAAGTATGAATTTATTCGTTTTATCGCTGTTGGTGTAAAATTATAAAAATATAGTTTCCTTAGAAGCAAGTCATGAGACACACAATCAAAAGTCATCAACAAAGTCTATCAGTGCATCCCTTTCGAAAACCGAACTGTTTATTGGTAAACAATTCATTTATGGTAAATTATTTCAGAATTTGTGTTTGTAGTTTTTTTATAGATTTTTGAAAATATTGGTATTGGCGATATAGAACAATAATTATCAACACTTGATTTATCACCTTTCTTAAAGACAGGCACAATACAGGCATTTTTTAAAGGGTGCAGGAAACACACTTTGTTTTATTGACTGATTGAAAAGTTTCGTTGTAGGTTTAATAATATCGGTACTTATGTAATTCGTAGATATCTCTACTTCTACCAGATTTTAATGCTTTAATCGCATCACGAACAAAACTGACTTCTTGGAAGTTAAAAAAATTATTTTGATTTTTAATATTACACATTAATGTAATTGGATTAACTAAAGGTAATGGTTGTTATAATGGCAAAATTAAGGTTTGATTATACTGTAATAATCAATTGTTAAGCCATTTAAATGATCCTCTTTGGTTGCTGTAGTTTAAAGAAGAATTTTTGAAATAATCTATGAAAAATAACAATTGTGTTATTTCCCACAGATAAATTAATTTAAAAATTAGTTTCCAAACTCGGGAAACAAAATAGGATCATGTTGATAATAACAATTGATTATTTACATATTTTATTTTTTATTTTGTATCTCATGAGCGAGCTCGTGAGATACAAAATAAAAAATGGCCTATGAAAACAAATGTAACCTTAAAAATTATTTTCTGGAATCTTTGCTGTAAACAAATCTGAAAATATTTGTGAATGTCTTAATAACAACCTTGTAATGGGTTCATTACGACCTCTCACTTCGCCCTCAGAAAATAACATTATTTTGTTTGGTTTTATATTATGTGAAAAATAAAATCTTGTATGCACCACTGACATTACTAGATGATTTCGCCCATCGAGCGACATTCATCCCTCCGGCTGGGTGTCGTTCTCTGGGCGTAATCATCTTAATAACACCCTTGGTGCATAAATAGCTACTCGCGAGCGGCGCGCCGCGGCGTCGTGTTCTAACTATGGTAACTTGTACATGTAACTATTAGTTACATGTCTTAAAATGTAATAATATTATACTATTAACGCATTGTTTCATAAATTACTTTAATTCATTTTGTTAAATTTAAATAACATAATTTTTAAAATTAAAATTATTTTTAGTTGGTCAATTCTACCATAAATAAACGAAATAGGGTAAAATATTAGTATGGAGGATTTTTGCAAAACAAATTTTGGTTTTCAATCACGCAATCTTAATTTATTTACAAAAATATGAGTATCCTATGCACACTTCTAAATATTGACCTACAAATTAAAAATATTTAATTATTTGAATAAAAATTTATACATCAATTAACGTAAATATTATTGTGCTCATAAAAAATATATACTGAGTTAAAGTAAAAAATCAATACTAAAGTGCGAAGCTATATAAGCCACTTAATGCTATTAAAGAACCACTTCAAGTAAAGTGTCTAATGTAATTTATATTAAATTATTGTAGAGATATCTCCTATATTTTTTTAATGAGTTTGATTTTTTAAATTAATTATTTTTTTATTTAACATGCCATAAACTTTAATATAAATCTACTTTTTAGTACAAAAAAATGTTTTATTGAGAGTAGTCTTTATATAAATTACTTACTAAGTACTTTGGCTCTCATCCAAATTTAACATGAATTTTAAAAACAAGACATTATTTAAAATCAAGAAAAACATCATTTGGTATAAAATAATAGAAAAGTAACATGACATGCAATATGTTTTACTTACATTTACAACAATTTATTTAATAATAATAGTAAAATATAATAAAATAATTTTATATAATAGGTATAAATTTAGATTAGCAACTTATAAATTTTGCGTCAACATCAAATAAATAGGTACTACAGTATTGGTATTTTAAAGGTTTAATAAAAGCTAAAATTAATAGTGGTATACACAACCAAATGCTTTTAAAATAAATTTACCTTAAATTTTAATCTTTAATAGGTTAAAATTTAAATACATTTTGAATTTTAAGTCACGTGTTCTATTTTAACATATACCCTTGTAGTATGTAAACTAATGGTTTTTTACCGGAAATATAAACAAATTATTAAAATAAACCATCTTATCCAAGTTTGTTTTAATTTGTTGTTGAACAATATTTACGTAAGCATGTTATTTGCAAAAAACTAATGTGAACTAAGAAGTACGTAGGCGTTTCTTGTAGAGGTAGCGACATTTAGAGTATTGTCGTTAAGTGAAGAACATCTTAATCAATGGTAGTATCACAGGATAGCACCATCTAGAATAGATTGTAAAATAGTAAGATAAAATATATCTACCATATGCTTGTTGGCTGGACCTGGGGTTATAGACTAACAGACAACAGAAAAAAGTTGCTCAAAATTTGATTTTAAGTCGATCGATCTCCTAAACCCAAAACCATGGTACAAGAAAACAAGGTATGCTATTGAGCATAGTAGCGCTGTCTCTCTCGCTCTGTGTGAAGTGCGAGGTAGATATCCACTTGTTTCAATGTTAGGTAATGTAATTATGGGGCGTTCGAGTTTTATTAAATTTACAATAATGACGGCCGATTTATTAAAACTGATTGTAGGAGAAAATTGTTTTACGAGGTACCTATACTTACCTAAAAGTAGGATTTCTACGAACTTGTACTTTGTCCAAAGTCATTGTGTCAACCTATATATATTTTTAAACTACCTAGGTATACATTAGGGTGAAGTGAAATACATTATGGTAACGATTTAATATGCCTTTATTGGCTAAGCCAAACACTTGAAGGTAAAAATTTAATATGCCTATATTGGAGAAAGTGGTGTCGTATTACCATAACTAACGCAAAAAGAAATATATTGATCAGGCAATGTTTGGAGGTTTCGCCACCTTTTCAAAGTTCAGAAGATAAATCTGCACTTTAAAGAGGATGCGGACCCTCCAAACATTGTCTGATCAAAATCATTTTTTTTAGTTAATTGTGATAATAGTTCAGCACTTTTCCAAATATAGGCATATTAAATTTTTACCATCATGTATTTTGCTCAGCAAATATAAGCATGTTAAATGGTTACCATCATTATTTCACTCCACCCTACTATATATGCAGCGCAAATAAAATAATTATAGTTTTTTGTTATGGTTCTTATTTTAAAAATAATAAGTAAAAGTTTTGAATTCATGTTTTTACCATTTAACATCAATGTTATAAGTACATTGTGTTTTATGTTTTTACCAGGTTAGTCGTATTTAAAAAAAACATCAAACACAGGGGGTTTTTATTTAAAATTGACAATGTCATTGAGGTTGTAGAACAGTTTTTTTTAAATAATTATTTTTATTTAGGCTTTTGTTTTCGAATTATCGAACTTCTTTTGTTTTTACATAAACCTTTTTATCTCCGTTATTTATGGGCCGGATTTTAAAATAATAATAATTTTTATATATATCAACTAAGGAAAAATAATCCACAATGTTTTTTCGGCAATTGTTATTTTAACAGCTGTTAGCGGTACCTGTCATTTAGACACCTGCCATTTAGGCACTGGTTATTTTGATATATGATATTTTTACAGCTGTCATTTAGGCACTTGTTATTTTAGCAGATGTAATTTGGCACTTGTCATTTTGATAGTTGCCATTTTGAACGTCTGTACTATTGCATAGAAGTTGGAGGGAACCACTTTAAGCAATACATTTGTTGATTTACAATTTTTTTTGTTTTTCTCTTAATTTAAAAATTTAAATAGCAATTTTTCCAAAACTAACAGATTTTTGAAAAATTTACAGAATCTTAGGAATTACAAGAAAAATATGGAAATACCATGGTTAGTAATTATGGCATAAAAATTAATGTATTGATGAACTTTTATGGTACAAATAAACTATTGGGATACTTAAATTATTTTTAAATATTTAAAACTATTTTGATTCATTTGAAAGACCGAGATATTTAAAAAACCTACTTTGGTACTTTTAAACTATACAAAGTAACATTACTATAGAATAATTCTACTAAAACCAAAAATACAAAACAAGACAATTGGTATCCTCCAAGTAAAAAACCAAACACCATGTATAAAAAGGTATTTTTTCTACGCCCACCTTTAAAACGCCCTTTATCGTACATGTTTTTATGACACTAAGTGACCTTTTAAATACACATTGACAAGTTGTGGCTTTATAGCGCTTTAGTTACGGGCTGAAGTTAGCAATAGGTTTTTAGTCACGGGCTGAAGTTAGTTTTAAGTTAGTTGACAGTTGTCAAATGTCATACAATCGTTAAAATAAATTGCTTTTTTGTAAAATAATACTAAATGTGAAAATTATTTTATTATCTCAATACAAAAATACAAAAGTATTAAATAGTTTCTCAACGCCAATATTTGAAAAGTTTATATGAACAATGTACTGACCTTTTAATTTCGACGACGGTAAACTATAACTTAAATTCGGGCACGGACTCCACTGTAAAGTTAACATTTTCTTTACTTTCACTGTAAAAAACTGTCAATTTTCAAGAAATACATTTCGATTTATAACCTTTATAATCTGTGTTTATAAAATAAAAAAATTTGAAATTTGACGGTGACACCCAGATTCCCTTATTGTTTCATAGATGGCGCTCTATACAAATTTTTGATTAAAATCATTTTAAGATAATAATAAGTATTTGTCGTAGAAAAAGTATAGTATGCACCTCGTTTATAAACTATATACACTCATTAATTTAAGCACTCGCTCGCAAGCTCGCTCGTGCCTAAATTAAATTCGTGTATAAAATGGCGTTTATCAAACTTGATACATAATATACTATAATGTCATAACAATGTATCCCTTGGAATTAGTTATGATCTGTTATTTCAACTTAATAATTTAACATATGAGACATTCTTTTACATATCGTACGGATTACAGAAAACATATTTTTTCAAATTTTTAAAATGACTTAATTTTTTTTTACAGCATCTTTTCATAAATTTAGCCGATCCCTATATCGGAATTTTTGCAGAAAATTTATTTTTCCAAAGATATATTGATTTAAACTTTTGATAAAATTTGAAAAAATGCTGAATTCTTTTGTACTTAAAATTCATTATCTCCGGTTCTACTGATCGGATCGGTTTCATTTTTTTTTTATTTTAAACCATATTACATAGTCTTTTTAGATAAATATTTAAAAATTTTGTGTTTTGTTTATTATATGAAAAAAATATTTTTTTTTGTATAAACAGATTTTTTGTGTTTGCCCCCTCTATGAAAAAAAATTAAAAAAATACTGTTCTATGCACTATTTATTACTCTACAAAATGAATTTTTCAGAAAAATGGAGACTTTTTTGGATCGGAAGATATTAAATATTTTCGAGCGCGTGACCAGTACAAGCCGTAAGGGGGCATCCATTAAATACGTGAGGCGTTTAGGGGAGGGAGGGGGTCAAGCCAAATCTCATCAATTCTCACGTAAGGGAGAGGGGGGGTCTCGGCAAATATCACGTAATTTTTAACAAAGTATGTTTTTTTAATAAATCCAACAGAATCAAGCAGTTTAACGTATAAACATTAAAAATAAGCATTTTTTAAAATCTCACGTGAGATTAGGGGGAGGGGGTTGAGCCAAATCTCACGACATCTCAGCAAGGGGGGAGGGGGTCAAAAAATCGCTAAAATTGACTCACGTAATTAATGGACACCCCCTAATCAGACATCTTCGAAACGCTAACACATTTAGGATTAGTGATGCCGCCGATACGAGAGATTCTCGCCTCTCGTCTCGTCTCGTCTCGACGAGACGAGAGGGAGATTTTCTCTCGAAAAAAGGCTCGAGACGAGACGAGAGAATGCCCTCTCTCGCTCTAGAATTTCTCGTTTCTCTCGATCTCTCTCGTTCTCTCGATTATTCCGGTAATAAGTAAACAATTTTTTTACATAAAAATTTTAATTTTGCGATATTTATTTGGACCAATGAGAACATTATTCGCATTTCATAATAAACAAAATTTGTTCCCGTATAACGTTTTATTATTTTATAACACAACTTAAGGTTAACCAAGAAAAAAATTACTTATAAAATAATATTAATTTTTAAAATTTACCCTGTATAAGCACATTTATGGCACTCCTTATACTATTAAACAACCCGTATGCTTAATAAGCATTGCTTATTCAATGAACTTATCAACAACATGTGGTTTTTGAGGGGCTGATTACAAATTTGATATCCATTTCTTCAAAAAATAAAATGGCTGATCCAATATGACGAAAATTTGTCGTTCGGCTTTAATGGTTTGGGTAAAATTTAGTATTTAGATATTTATGGGGTCCCTGATTAAGAATTTGATATCCATTCAAAAAACAAAATTGCGGATTCAAAATGACGGACATGCGCAGTAGGTACAAGATGGTTGGATCTATGTGGAGTAGTTACATCATATAGACGCAGTAGTTTTCAGATGGATGGATGATTTGATCCATCCATCTGAAAACTACTGCGCCTATATACTACACTGAGAAAAAAAATGGGACAAATAAACTGTGTAGCTAATCCTTTTATTAATAGTGAATATATTGTTTATTACCTCTAAATAGTCGAAATAATAACAATAAATATAAATATATATATAAATATTTTTTTTATTTGGGAGCAATAAACTTTTTTCTCAGTGTTACAGTTACATCTATAGTTGTAACTACTCCACATAGATCCAACCATTTGATTCAAATGTGCGACATTTTCGGCGTAAAAAGTCTTACTTTATCAGTGTGGTCTTGGCACAATTTTTTTTTATTTCCAGTTTAAATTTATATAGAAAAAATATAAACGAATACGTATTTAATTGCAAATAATTTTTGTATTCATACATAGGTACTTTTACCACGAGAGAAACGAGACGAGACGAGAGAAAGGCACTCTCGAGCGAGAAAAGAGTATTCCCGACGAGACGAGAGACCCATTTTCTCTCGCTGCACGAGACGAGACGAGAGACCCATTTTCTCGTCTCGTCTCGTCTCGCGGCATTACTATTTAGGATAGTGTAAACTCATACATCGTTTTAAAAAAATACCAGCGCTTTTTGTAAATTAATTCTGATTTTAAAGGTTTTCAATAATTTTAAATAAATTAAATTTTAAATAATACAAACTCCAATTAATGAGTAAATTTATTAACTGGCAGAATTGACATTTGCACAAATTAAAAGATGTCGAATCATGGCACTCTTATACAAAATATCACGTCACCCGCCACATGCACTAATACGTTTGAATATTACGCGCTTGACAGTCCTGTCACGCGCTCGAAAATGTTTAATATCTTCCGATCCAAAAGAGTCTCCACTGTTCTGAAAAATGTATTTTGTAGATAAAGAAAAAGCGCATAAAATAGTATTTTTTTCCTTTTATTTTATAGAGGGGGCAAACATGAAAAACTAGTTTAAAAAATTAATCTGTTATTAACTCCCTATACCAAAAAAAAAAAAAATTTAATTTATTTATTTGAAAAGCCTATTCAATAAGGTTTAAAACAAAAAAAAAACAAAATCGATCCGATCAGTAGAACCGGAGATAATGGGTTTTATGTAGAAGAGAATTTATCGTTTTATCGCAATTCATAAAAACTTTATATCAACATATCTCTGAAAAAACAATTTTTTTACAGAAAACCTGATACACGTATTTATTTATTTACTGAATAGAAGCGGTAAAAAAATTTTCATGCGAATCCAAACCCTGATGTCAAAATAGGTGTACGATTTGTAAAAGAATGTCTCATATACCTAATTTATCTATTAGGGTGCTTCATTTTAAAGCAACATTTTTTTTAAAACCCACCCCCTTTAAAAACCATTAAATACAATGTTTTATTTTTTTCTCCTTCCGCTCGTACAGTAAGAATATTTTTTTCGAATTTCGGTTCTAAATATATAGCAATGGCTTAAAATAAAGATTAAGAGCATTGTAATAGCTCAAAATTTTTGTTTTCTGACCGGTTACAAGATTTTCTGGTGGGACTTTGAAAAAAAATGTCGCTCTTAAATGAAGCACCCTAATATACATAAAGATGCAAAATTAGGATTATTTTAATAAATTTTATTTTTATTTTAAAAATTTAAAGGGGACAACCCAATAGATTTAAAACAAAAAATAAATGAATATGCTTTCAAATCTATTCATTTTTTTTTATTATTTACATAAATTACTTTTTATTATAAATTTACCAATTCGATATTTAAATTGTAAACCGTTTAAATCAGCACAGCTTATGATTTGACAATAACGTAGGTAAATTTTCTTAATAAATAAATATAATATTATAAAAGGTGTCAAAATTTACAATGTTTTAAGTCTATATTTATTAGGGTATCCTTTATTTCTCAAGTTGGCTTTATTCACATGGGCATCATCTAAATTATTTGTTTAAACTCTAAAACCAATTTAAAATGTATTGACATAAAAAATGTATAACTACCTAATAAATAGACATGCGACAATTTACAAGAAATATTTTTGTAGAAAGTTGTACGCTTTACAAAAAGGGTCATTTAATTTTTTTTTCCTAAAACCGATATCATTTAAATGGATAATTTTACGAAAAAACGTAAATGTAAAGAGTAAAATCTAGTGCAACAAGACAATTTTTATTCCCCCAAGTAAAAAACCAAACACCATGTATAAAAAGGTATTTTATGTCATAACAATGTATTCCTTGGAATAAGTTGCGCATAAATACCCTTGTAATTGTTATCCTTAGCCTTTAATTCGTAGGGGATTTTTAATTTTAAAAAATCAGTGGTTTATTTCTTTGATTTAAATAACCCTGCATGATTTATTTACCTTTTTATACACATTAAAATTTAATAAAACAGGCTGTTGCGTCTTGTCAAAATAATGGCATTTCCAACAAATTGTCAGTATTATTTAAGGTTTAACATATTTAACAATTAACATAATTAACACGATTATCTATTGTATTTACGCAACACAGTCAATAAATACTTAGTGTTTCCTCCTCTGCAACTTCCTCGTGCAGAATTACAGCCTATTTCATCTTGATCAATACTTCCCAAATTTGTTGTAGCCTTTCTCCCAGTTCTTGTTGATTAATGGGTTGACGAGGAAGTTCTCTTAACCGTTGTGAGAATATTAAACTCGGGAAGATATTGTTGTACAATCCTGGCCGTATGCGGTCTGGCATTATCATGCATACAAATAAAATTCTAACCAACAAAAGGTGCAAAAGGCAATTTTTTCAATTTAAGAAGCTGCGGTGATACTTTCTGGGATTACCATCAACTCCGTACGAGCCTCTCCAGTGATGCCTCCCCACACTATACTAGAGCCTCCAACAAACATGACTGTTTGAACAATTTTACATTGAACATAACGTTCACCTGGCCGTCTATACACATTCATCCGTTTATCACTGCTATGGAGACAAAATCTGTATTCTAAACATAACGTTGGACAAATCAGCCTCTAACCAGTTAACGTGTTCTCGAGCAAATGTTAATCTGGCTCTGCAATGTTCTGCATGTAACTGAGGGCCTGCCGCAGGATTCGAGATATAGTCGATTGATGGACACCAATACGTTGATCGATAAAACGCTGACCATCTTCTGAAAGAGTTACCACACGCACAGAATCTTCAAAACTTGAGATACGATTCTGATGAAGCACTTCTGACATTCTGATGAAGCAATTCTGACATTTATTATAAAATATTTTCTTTAATGTGTATAAAAAGGTAAATAAAACATGCAGTTTTATTAAAATGTGTATAGAAGAGATAAAAAGGTAAATCAAAAAAAGAGAATGATAAGGATAGATAAGACTATAATTAGTTTTTTTAGGATTTGCTATTACTGCCACTTTCATCCACAGGGTGTTTTAAAAATTTTGAAAAAATCAAATATCAGTATAACACCGCGTATATAGAAGAAAAAAGATTTATAAAATAACTAAAGTCGTAACAACATTCTCTAAGATTCGTTACATAATCCAAAAAAGAGCTCAGAATCTTCAAAACATGCGATTCTGATGAAGCCTTTTTGACATTCTGATGGAGCAATGCTGACATTCATTGTAAAATATTAAAATTTTGTTTTGTTCCGTAATTTACTGTCAGTACTGTCAGTACTGAAAACGCATTCCAAAATCCACTTTCAGTTACTGCTGCTCAGTGGTAAATACTACCCTTTTATAAATGTACAGCAGATAAATTTTACTGAAACAACTGGTGACAGAGAGGTGCTGTGGCTCCAGTAAAACACATAACCAAACTTTTAAATAAAAAATAGCTGTCAAATAAAGTAAAGGATATAATGGTATTTGGTAAATACCTATTATAGGTATAATAGGTTTAATTATTTCAATATTTATTGATAAAATATTACTTGAAATAACAAGCAGCAGTGACGAAGGCAGGTCGCCGCGGAGTACGCATACGAAGACCCAGAATATTAAACTACCTACTAGGTAGTACCTAGAAAATGTTATATATTTGTATTCAGCGGACGAATTTAAGAGTAATTTTTGGTTTTGGCGTATTGTTGTAGCGTCAGTAAAATTTTATATTTCCTATTCCTATATACATTTTTCGACTCGGACGACGATAACATTAAATTTTCCATATTTCTCTGACATAAACCAAACATTATATTTCTTATAACTTTTATATTTATTTTTTATTTATGTTCTCTGCTGAGCCGAAAGTAAAGTTTGTCAATTGTCAGTAAATCACAAATCATAAAAGTTAACCTTGCGTAACCATTGTCAATTTCTGCTGCTACTGAGGCGCGTTGCAATTTTACTATTGCGTTAGTACTGAATAAAATACGGAACGGTCTTTTTTCGCTACTGACAGTAAAATTACTGATAGTAATGGCAGTAAATTACGGAACACAACCTTAATGTGTATAAAAAGTTTTATTGGCTGTGTTCCGTAATTTACTGTCAGTACTTTCAGTACTAAAAATGCATTCCGAAATTCACTTTCAGTTACTTAGCTCAGTAGTAAATACTACCCTTTTAAAAAAGTACGGCAGATTAATTTTACTGAAACAACTTGTGACAGAGAGTTTCTGTGGCTGTCAAATAAAGTGATGAATATAATGGTATTTGCTTAATATAGAGACCCATATAAAAAATCTATCGGGCTCTAACGGATTCAATATGTGCATTTGTCCATGCTTTTTCAGGATAGGGCCCGATAGAAAATTTATAGGAAATTACTTATAGGTACAAAATAACTTCTACATTTCCCCTATTGACACCGATAGCAAATAACTCAAGGAAGGATATATAGGGATATCCTTATAGAGCAACCATAAAACATTTTACAAAATTTTGTTAAAACATATGGGGTCCTATGGGAGAAAAACTAATTTCTACATTTATGTGTATTTTCCCTATTGAGACCGATAGCAAATAAATCAAGGAAGGATATCCCTATAGAACAACCATAAATCCCAACTATGGGTCCTATTCATACCGATACACCTATAGAAACACCATACAATCCGATACAAAAATCTATTGGTTTAAACAGGATCTCTATGTGACATTTTAACCAGGGGAGCTAGGACTAACTATTTTAATAATTATTGATGAAATATTTCTTGAAATTACAAGCAGCACTGACGAAGGAGACGAGTTGATAATTAAAGGAGGATGGCGGGCAGGTCGCCGGGGAATACGCTTACAAAGAGCCAAAATATTAAACTACCTATAAAATGTTCCATATTTGTATTCAGCGCACAAATTTAAGAGTACTGAATAAATTACGGAACGGTCCTTTTTCGCTACTGACAGTAAAATTACTGATAGTAATAGCAGTAAATTATCGAACACAACCAATGATATTTCCTTTAATCGAAGAGATAAAAAGGTAAATAAAAAAAAAGAATGATAAGGATAGATAAGACTGTAGTTAATTTTTCTTAGAATTTGCTATTACTACCACTTTTATTCACAGGGTGTATCAAACATTTTTTCACTAAAATATTGAAAAAATCAAGTATAAGTATAACACCCCGTATATAAAAGAAACAAAGATTTATAAAAGAACTAAAGTCATAGCAACATTCTCTAAGAGTCGTTACATAATCAAAAAAAAACAGCATTTAAATCGAATAATTGGTTCTGAAAATATTTAACAACAAAATAATTATAAATTTATGGTGATGCGTTAATTTCTTTCACCAGTATATAAATAAAACCATTCATCAATTTTATTACTGACCAACCCTAAAAAAATTAATATATATCTGGCTTCCTTTGTAAAAATTATTTATTTTTTTACTACGAAAATGTGTGCTCATAGCCAGGCAAACAATGAAATAGTGTAGCGCTAGAAAATGGGCAATAAAAAGGATAACAAGACTACCGAACTACGAAAACAAGGCCATAAATAAGAAAAGGCTAACTCCTCACTGGAACTTGACCCATTTAAGATGTTTCTTCTGGCCTTAATAAAGAATACACATGTGTTATCAGAAAAATACGTAGATCAAGCGCATAACTTTCCCTTAATTTTGTTAGGAATTGCTAGTTGACGTGCAGGTATCAATTCGCTTAAAGTAAAATTGAATTTTTAGCCACGCTTTGCAATACTTTAAACTCGTTTTAGCAAAAAATATGTATTACCTCTGGCAAGCTATAAATGTAAAAATGTGCATTGCTATAAAACCAAAATATGTAAAAAAAATTATTAGTTTTATGTATAGCAATTTTTAATTGTTATGAATAGATCTTCCTGGTAAATATTATATGCTGTATTCTAAATTAGTGGGTATTATTTTTTTTGCACTTATTTGTCACAATAGGGTTAGAGGATACTAGCATCCACTTAAATATGTCACTATTGATGTTAATTCTAGAAACTAAATTTGTTCACTATATACTGTTCTAATTGTTCATTACACTTTATTGACGATTACTTAAAAAAACAGTTTATTTTTTAACACTATAGGTAAATAGCTATTTTCTCCGTTGCTTTTTCAATGGGGTCGCCACGACCACCTGAAAAGGAACAAAAGGTAAAACTGGGGGAAATATATTTAACTTTTTATATTAGTTATAAGATATGTTTTCCAAACAGCAAACAAAAGTTGGTGTACTTTTCGAAACTTTTTGTATAACTGTAGCTAACGTAAACATTTATTTTTTTAAAATCAAGTATCCTATTTTATAAAACATATATTTTAACTTTTCTACCCACAACTGGTTTGTTAACAATAGTTGCATATTAAAGTACATACCTCGCGCTTGAAGCGCGGTGCTTCACGATCCATGTTGACATCCTTGTGATTTGAAATTTAGAACAATAGAACGAGCGTAGTTATTCAGTCCCTAGGTCAGAAACGAATAATTTATAATGGCCGCGCAAAAGATAAGCCAACTTTGCGGTGATGCCAGAGCAATTGTGTTGCTTTGAAAAATAAAACTCTTACATTGCATTGCGGCCTTGCTCTATAAAAATGATTTAAAGATATATGTGATCAATTTGAAGAAAATTTGTTTTTCCTTTTTGTCATCGTAATTTAGTTATTCGGGATTATGTGCTGCGCGCCGCGGCGCACGGTGGGTTGAAATGCTACTTTTCTGGTCAAAACTAATTTGTGACCTTAATAATTGACCTAAAGCCTTGTTTTTCATTTTATTCAGAAATAAATAGGCTTTATATTGAAACATAATTTATGTTTATTATATTTTGTGTTATAAGGCGTTAAACATAAAAAATTACTTTTTTATTACACCTTGTAGAAGAATAATAATTTTGATCTTACTATTAATTAATTAAATTAATTAGATATTTTTATATGGAGATAAACTACCCTAGTAGCAAACAGTGGCGGCTGGTGGATTTTGGGTATACCAATATCTCAATTATTAGATATGGGACCCACACCAAATTTACCTATATGATTTTATAATGACATTAAATAAACAAGTTCTGCGCAAGCAGAATTTTAATGAGATAACTTTTTGATTGTTTAAAATATGGTTTATGGTGTAAAGAGTAATCTTAAAATGGTGTCAAAATCCAACACCAAGTGGTGTTAATATAACACCATGAATTATGGTTGAAAATGTTATATACAGCAAACACCAAAACGGTGTTTATCTAAAAATATTTGAGAAGTGCAAAGGCGTTGTGGATCACGTGATGTTCTTAAATCTCGCCTCTGTTGACTTACATGAAGAATATATAAGCTCAGGTAGTCCTTTGCTGTGGTGTGACACTACAAGTTGTTCGATACTAAAGATACCTTAAATAGGTGGAAACAGCTGTCAATACTTGAAGTAATTTTAGTTAGTGGAATGCACTAAAAACATTATCTCTAGCTAGTTGAAGGTTCCATTTTCTGGAATAATACCACTGGTAATATACTAGTAATGCGTCAACGAACTTCCTGTTTCTTTTTTTTTCTGTGTAGTATGATTTAATTTGACCACAAACACATAATATTTCACACTGAAAAGGAGTTCAATTTACACCAGGTAAAATTTATTTTAATACTGTGTGAAAGTTGAATTAACACTATTTTAGTATTTGAATTTACACCGGACCAACGAACCACATTTAACACCATTTTGGTTTGTATCGATATAGACCATATGATGTTAATTTGGTGTTAAAATGGTCATGAAATTTTGAACAGTGTACCGGCTCAATAGCGCCCCCAATAAATATAATATAAATTTAATTGGTGCAATTTATTATTCACCATAGTTTATCGACAAATTTCAAATTTTATTGAAACTGAACCTGAACTCTGTTTAGCCCATACGCGTCTGGATTTTTTTCTACAGTGTGTCCCCGGATTGGGTTACCAATAGGAAGAAATGTTTATTATGCGTACCCAACATTTTTCATAAAAACTTCTGCTTGTTTTAAAACTAAGAACTCCATATAATTTTTTTAAATCAAATGTACAGGGTGTTTATAAAATAAAAAACCATAAAAATCCTTCAAGAGAAAAGAACCCAACGCTTTACAAAAAAGGTGCATTTCTCATAAAAACTTCTGATTGTTTAAAAAATGAAATACCAATAAAAAAATAATATCATGGCGCAGACCACATCTTTTTTTATGGACCTGTGTTATTTTTTGAGTTTGGATTATTAGATTTATTAAATATGGTTGTAAAGTGTTAAAATATGTCGAGTTGACCACTATTTTTATTTTATTTTATTGATTATTAGCTCAAAATTGATTATGTTCAATATTATCACGTTGCTAAAGTAGGATTTTAGGCTTTAGGCTTTTAGGATTAAAATGTGTTTTTGGAAAGGTACAAATTTAACTATAAATTTGTTTTGTCTTTCGCGAAACGCATAGAAGATGATGGTCCACGTAATGGTCCAACTCATATCGCTATTTGTCGTTAGTGTATTAATTTTATACCACATACACTCTAAAAAAACGCATAGAAGATGATAATTTTTATGGTCCACGTAATGATCCCACTGATATCGCTATTTGTCGTTTAGCCGGGTCTACAATTGTCGCAGATCGCAGAACATGAGCTTGCGCAAAGCACCCAGCTAACAAAAGAACCTTGCTCCATCGCCACGTCCCATCGCAGAACATAAGCGCAAGCTTATGTTCTGTGATCGGACACCTGCGACAATTGTAGACCCAGCTAATGGGTATTAATTTTGTACCACTTACACTCAAAAATTGTCTGACACACAATTATACCCACAAAAGTGCACTGTTTTATGTGGTCTTCAACGGTGACATCATCGGTACTTAATTTTTTTAAACATGAGGCCGGCCCTCGCGTCACCGTCAATGGCCAACGATAAAGCCGGGTCTACAATTGTCGCAGGTCGCAGATCGCAGAACATAAGCTTGCGCAAAGCACCCCGCGACGTGGCGATGGAGCAAGGTTCTTTTGTCAGCTGGGTGCTTTGCGCAAGCTTATGTTCTGCGACTTGCGACAATTGTAGACCCGGCTTTACGGGACAATGACCAGTGATTATTTTTTCGGTATGGACGCTATTGATCCTCACTATATTTGGTCCAGCAGATTGGCAATACGTGAGATATTTCCCAAAAGTCTTTGACTAATTGAGGACTTGATTCAACTGCAACTTTATACCGCCTATAAATATTCATTGTGTTGTTGGTGAGATAGTGACTTAAATCTCTATTAAAAATACATTAAAATGTATATAGTTTTTAACAAATTTTTAGGGAAGGATTTTAAAAAAATATACTATTTTAAACATTTAAGAAACGATCCTTACTTTTAAATATTGTGTCAGTAATATATAATTTTTATAAATAAAATGCGTGTCTCAAGTAGTTAAAATAGCATAGTAAGTTACTATTAGTAACTTATCTTTAAAGTGCTCCTCTAAAAATTTGTTTAAAACTGTTTACACATAACTTTAAATATTTTTAACTAAGAAAGACTGGTTTAAATTTGGCCCTTCGATATGCGGATGAATTTACAGTTTGCTTTTGACGACGGGAGGTAAGTGAGCTACCTCGTGAGCTATTTACCTCCCATGGGTAAACAACGCCCTAATAACGCCATAAAACCTAGCTGTGGAAGCAGATAAAACGTTATACACCACGCAGGAGGTAAGTTTATTGCCAGCCCTCGCACGCTCGGGCGCAAACTCGTCCTCGAAGTAAAATCTAGTTACCTCGTTTGTAGTGTAATATACTATTTCTGTTATTATGGGCTAGAATTCTAACGCATGATGACAGAAAATAACATTTAAATGCTAAATAGATTGAAAACAAGTTTTAGACCTACTAGATCACTCGTTTGTAATAAATAGGGATGGGATTTTAGTTATTTTACCTTTTTTCAACCGATGTAACTATTTGAAAACCAATAATGCCAAAATGTGTTTTAAAAGATTTTCTTTTATATGAACCTAACTTGTTTTCACCTATTTTACCTTTTTTGGAGGTTTTTGCTTTAAACTACCTTTTTTATACTTTTGTTACATATTTTTTAATTTGTCAGTTTATTTTCACATATTTGTTATCTATTTTTACTTATTTTATTTTTTTGTGTTCTTTTTAAATTTTTCGCCAATATTTTATACAGGGCGTGCAACTCAACAGTATAGAATTATTTCTTATGGTCACAGACTGTAACAGTAACTTTCTTTACAGTTTCCTTCTTTGTAGTGAGCTTATGTTCTGTCATAGAACTTTTGTGTAGTAAGTCACTCAGTGAAACACAGTTTATTGCATAGAAATAGTTTATTGTGGGTATGTTCCGTGTTTGGGTATGCGGCTAAAGAAAATTATAAACGAAACTTGAACTTTAATGTTTTTTTTACCTAAAATGCTTTTTTTTAGTACCTTTTTAGTTACCTATTTTTCAGTTTTTAGTACCTAAATATACCATCTTTAGTAATAAATGTTGCATTTAAGACATTTTCTACGTAAAAACCTACAAATCTTCTATACATTTAAGGGAGACGGAGTGAAAAACCTTAAAGGCCCCTACTACTTTTAATTATTGTGTCATTAAAATATATTTTTTATAAATAAAATGCGTCTCTCAAGTAGTTAAAATAGCACAGTTACTTTTCTTTAAATTGCTCTTATAAAAATTTGTTTAAAACTGTTTACCTATGCCTTTAAATATTTTTAACGGAGAAATGATTGTAATACTGGTTCAAATTTGGCCCTTCGATATGCGGTTCGTTAAAAACAGGCGATGAGTCCATATGTCTAAAATCGTATTGAAAACATAACTACATAGACTATTCTTCAAAATGAAAAAAAATTATTTTATTTAAACAATTCCTGTCGTTTTTAAAAATAAGTTTAAAAAAACGCACATTTTTGGTGCATGTGCGCGACTTTTATGTTAAAATTAATATAATAAATTATCGCCTAAATGGCTGTAACACCTTTACAATTAGATTGTAGATATATATATATATACAGTGTGTCCAAGGATGGAGTTGACAAGAGGAGGAAAATCGTTAATTTTAATTTTACGAAAAAAAGTCATTCTTTATAGTGATGCCGCCGATACTAGAGATTCTCGCATCGAAGAGAGGGCGATTTTCTCTCGAGAAAGGCTCGAGACGAGACGAGATAATGCCCTCTCTCGCTCGAGAATTTCTCGTTTCTCTGATCTCTCTCGTTATGTTGATTATATCAAATTTTTGCGATTTTCTCAAAATATTAATTCGATTCCCGACCTCCAAATTTCAAATCTTGCCAATTCGGAGATTGTCAAAACGTTTTTCTGGCCAAATTAAATGGACCAATGAGAACATTATTCGCATTTCATAATAAACAAAATTTGTTTCTGGTTAACGTGGTGTTATTTTATAACACAACTTAACGTTAACCAAGAAAGAAATACTTATAAAATAATAATAATAATTTTTAAAATTTACCCTGTATAAGCACTTATACTATTAAAAAAACCGTATGCTTATTCAATAAACGTATCAACAACATGTGGTTTTTGAGGGGCTGATTACAAATTTGATATCCATTTCTTCAAAAAATAAAATGGCTGATCCAATATAACGAAAATTTGTCGTTCGGCTTTAATGGTTTGGGTCTCTGATTAAGAATTTGATATCCATTAAAAAAAACAAAATTGCGGATTTAAAATAACGGACATGCTCGACATTTTCGGCGTAAAAAGTCTTACTTTATCAGTGTGGTCTTGGAACACATTTTTTTTATTTCCAGTTTAAATTTAATATGGAAAAAAATATAAACAAATTTGTATTTCATTCCAAATAATTTTTGTACTCATACATAGCTACTTATACCACGAGAGAAACGAGACGAGATGAGAGAAAGGCACTATCGAGCGAGAAAAGAGTATTCTCGACGAGACGAGAGACCCATTTTCTCTCGCTGCACGAGACGAGACGAGAGAAGGACTTTTCTCTCCTCATCTCGTCTCGCGGCATCACTAATTCTTTATAAAAAATTCTGCTTGTCAAAAAAATTTGCACGTTAGGCCTAAAAGCAGTCTATATTGACCGTATTAGCACCACGTTTTTTTAAAGGATTTTGAATTTATATATTAAAATAAGTCCAAATATACGTTTATAGTAAAATCCCTCGAGCCGTTTCGTCGGAAATCGAAATTTAGAGCAAAAAATCACGAAAATGATTGAGCTGAAGTATTCGGGGTTATTGTCCTATGTGAATGGGTATTTGTAAACGAATAAATATTTAAACAGTGATTATATAATTGTTTCTTTTTTTTCATATTTCCACATTTTGTATTATACATTTTCTATATATCTTATTATTTTAATGTCATATAGTTTAAGTAAGTATGAAAAATGGAATGAATATGTCATATGCTGACTCCAAACTAAACAAATATCATTTTATAATAATCAATAAAAATAGGTTGTTAATATTATCTTAAAAATATTTTAAAAATTTTCCGTATCATCTGTACCTATTTGCATAATTTTATTATTTAAGATCATAAAAATAAAAAAGTACATTTTATATAATGTAATAATTATAAGTGTATAGAATTATATTCTTGCACTGCTCGCAGGAGGCTAATTGCATATTCTGGATTCGTTTTTAATACCTTGTATTTTATCCATGTTTGTTTTAAATCGCCATGTACGGATTTTATAGCTTGTTTACTATAAAATCTAAGGCCTTGATTTGTTTTTAAATAAATTATTCTACATGTATCTTTGGAGTGATGGAAATTTCCAGATCACAATAGCTTTTTTCAAACCTTAAGGCCTTGCGATGTCTTCCAAGTAAGTCGGTTCCAATTTTGTGAAAAAACAGGAATTCACTACATTTTGAAAATCGTCAAAGGATTGAACATATTTTAAGCACTCATAATCTGCGCAAGCGGTCAACTTTTCCTAATAATGATTTACATGCATTTTGTGCAAACGTAGGGCATCCGTGAATAAATTCTTGAATTAGTGCAATGTAATGCAATGTATTAGCAATTATTCCTAGTATAACTTTTAAACACTACTGTCCTTGAACTTCGTTTTTGCATCAGAATCCTTATAGGAGAATTTGTGTTAAGGTCCATCAATGGCGTTCGTTTCTTGCACCGACTGATTTTCAAAAATCCCCCTCCCTCGTCAACGCCAAATTTTAAATGGGTTTTATTTACATCTCTTTTATTTTTAATGAGTTTCAAAAGTCCATCGATGTCACTGCAATAAACTAATGTTTCCGTAGTGATGGTCTCCTAATTGTTTTCTTCGGTGCGAATTACTTTATACAGCTTGTAAGTAAAATAGCTATCCAAAGCATGATTGAGATTCCGCATTTTCTCTTTCAAATATGGCTCAAACAATTTTCAGTTTTTCGTAAAAATACGAAGAGCCGCATTTGTTGAAAGTCAAAAATCTGTACCAATCTTTAGAACATTTTCTGCGGCGAACTTGTTTAGCTCTTTTTTCTGTATTATTATTGAGTGTGACTGAAAGTTTACCATGGCTTCTTAATATTGCTTTTATTTGTAATCAGATCAGTTACTAAATTTTCCTGTACTTTACTAGAATTGCATAATTGTGCGTTTTAAAACAAAAATGAGCTGGTCCTGCAAAGAACTTTCTACACCTTGCAAATTGCCTGGCAACTTTTTTCTTGGAACTGATATTTTTATGTATAAAATTCTGTCCCGGTGTTCGTACGAACTGGCATAATTTGTATTGTAGAGTATTCGAGTATCTTAACAGAAGACGAATTCGGATCCTTTTTTGTTCGGTAAGTACTTTGCAAGCACTGCATATGACTCGTGGAAGACAGTTGTCTTCAGAAGACAGTTGTCTTCAGGATTAAAAGGAAAAATGTCATAAACTGCGTTCTGAAGAGCTCCAGTATTTTTCGCCTATCTGCCGGGGCGCCTTTTTTTTGAAACATAACTAGCAAACTCTTTCGCGATTTTCTTTAACAATAAACTATTCTGCAGCGTATAAGCTCAATGTGTAGTTCAGCAACTACACTGTTTAAAATATCTGTGGTGTAAAAAGTAATCTTAAAATGGTGTCAAAATCTAACACCATGAATTATGGTTGAAAATGTGTACCGATCGCGGCAAAGGCGGTGTGGATCACGTGATGTTCTTAAATCTCGCCTCTGTTGACTTACATGAAGAATATGTAAACTCAGGTAGTCCTTTGCTTTGGTGTGACACTACAAGTTGTTCGATACTAAAGAGACCTTAAATAGGTGGAAACAGCTGTCACACATACTTGAAGTATTTTAAGTTAGTGAAACGCACTAAAAACATTATCTCTAGCGAGTTGAAGGTTCCATTTTCTGGAATAATACCACTGGTAATATACTAGTAATGCGTCAAGGAACTTCCTGTTTCCTTTTTTTTCCTTTATGTATGATTTAATTTGACCACAAACACATAATATTTAACACTGAAAAGGAGTTCAATTTACACCAGGTAAAATTTATTTTAATACTGTGTGAAAGTTAAATTAACACCATTTTAGTATTTGAATTTACACCGGACCAACGAACCATATTTAACACCATTTTGGTTTGTATCGATATAGACCATGTATGGTGTTAATTTGGTGTTAAAATGGTCATGAAATTTTGAACAGTGTATGTCCGTAAAGTAGAGAGTTTGACAGATGACCTTTCACTGTAGCGATACATGACGAGAAAATAGTAAAATATCTTCGAGCGGATTACTCGATTATGATTATTATAATTAGGGATGGGATTTTAGTAATTTTACCTTTTTTCAACTGATGTAACTATTTAAAAACCAATAATGCCAAAATGTGTTTTAAAAGATTTTCCTATTTTTACCTTTTTTGGAGGGTTTTGCTTTAAACTACCTTTTTTATACTTTTGTTACCTATTTTTTAACTTGTTTTCACCTTTTTTGGAGGTTTTTGCTTTAAACTACCTTTTTATACTTTTGTTACATATTTTTTAATTTGTCAGTTTATTTTCACCTATTTTTACGTATTTTTACTTATTTTATTATTTTGTGTTCTTTTTAAACTTTGCGCAAATATTTTATCCAGGGCGTGCAACTCAACGGTATAGAATTTTTTCTTATGGTCACAGACTGTAACAGTAACTTTCTTTACAGTTACCTTCTTTGTAGTGAGCTTATGTTCTGTCATAGAACTATGTAGTGAGTGTTACTCAGTGAAACACAGTTTATTGCATATAAATAGTTTATTGTGGGTATGTTCTGTGTTTGGGTATGCGGCTAAACAAAATTATAAACGAAACTTGAACTTTTAATGTTTTTTTTTAACCTAAAATGCTTTTTTTAGTACCTTTTTAGTTACCTATTTTTCAGTTTTTAGTACCTTAATATCCCATCTTTAATTATAATGCCATTATGACTTATTTAGTAAACATTGTTTACTAAACAACTGATGGTAAAATGTTAAATAATTGCAAAATTAATCATTTTCGTGATTTTTTGCTCTAAATTTCGATTTTTACGAAACGGCTCGGGCGATTGTGCTATAAACGGGTATTTGAACTTATTTTAATATATATTTTCGAAATCTGTCATAAAAAACGTGGTGCTAATCCGGTCAATATATACTGGTTTCAGGTGTGTGTTACCTTAAAAAAATTCAGATATATGCTTAAGGAGAGAAGTATAATTTTGTATTATTTTTGAAAAAATCTAAGAAAAGTATTGTCAAAAAAATAGGTTAACCATACAAAAAATTCATATTAAATATATATACCTACATAGGGTTAATAAATTAGGAAAACCTAAAAATGCTTCAAGAGAGAAGTGCAATTATTTTATTTTTGTTCATAATTTATGTCAAATTTTGTCAAAAAATGGGTTTACCCTAAATTTTTTATATTAAATATACAGGGTGTTGCAAATTGAAAAAATATAAAATGCTTCTAAATATTTTGACAATATTTTTTAAAGCTATTTTATGTTTTTCTAATTTATTAATACTCTGTATATTTGATCTGATTTTTTTATTGAAAGCATTTTTTTGCAATATGTTTATTAAAATTTGTCAAAAAGAATAAATAATGATACTTCTCTCCTTAACCATTTTTATGTTTTCCCAATTTATTAACACCCTGTATATCTGATCCGAATTTTTTTATGATAAACCCATTTTTTTTTACAAACGTAATTTTTTATAAGGAATGACATTCTGTCGTAAAATTAAAAATAAACATTTTTCTCCTCTTGTCAACTCCATCCGTGTACACACTGTATATATATTTTTTAAGTTGTTCCCTTATTTCCAGATTTCGCATACATTAACCTATATTTTCAAATTCAAATCACATTAATTTCGAAGTTGTATACCAAAATGGAGAACGAAGATTGGTTTAATTAATATGCAATTTAATTTACTTGTAAATACCAACTTTTAATTAAAATCTTGAAATCCAATATTATAGGATTTAAGGTTAGTTTTTTATTTGTGCATTTTTTTAATTTACTTAATTTTGAATACTTTATGAAACCTTGTAAATCATCAAAGCACACTAAATAAAATACGATTAAAATATGTCATGTGATGTTTACATATTTCTACAACAATAATACAAACATTTTAAATAAAAACCCATACTAAAATCTTTATTTTTAACTTAACTCTGAATAAAGAATTTAAATTAAAAAATAATTAACACTTTGGCTAAAATTCTTGTCCCCTTAGTTATTTTTATATACGATAAATTTTCTTCCAACTGCATGAAATAAAATAAATAAGCTTTTATTGTCACGTAATTTATTAAAATAATAACGCGATAAATTCTAAAAAACAGTAGAGAAATCCAATTATATTATTTTATTATTGTTGTTTTAAAGAGTTACGATGTCATTTTCTCTACCAACATGAAAACATAAATTACACACTTTCCAAGAATGACAGCAATTGCAATATCTCTCATTTGTAGAATACTACATTAAAAATTATATAGTATTTTATAGCATATAATATACAAGGTGTCCCTAAACTTAGTGGCATAAATTTGGGAGCAGATTAAGCAAGTCAAAATAAGACGAAAATCTAAATAAATATTTTTCCTAATTAGGTATGTTTAAAAGATACAGGGTGATAAAGTTTACTTATCATATCAGTTTTTTTAATATAACTTCCACTATGGTAGACGTGGAAAGGTGATATTTTGAGAACAGTCACTTACTACCAAAATACATATTCACACATAATAACAATTGTTCGAGTGAATGCAGTGTCGTAGAAACAGGGGTTGCTTAAGCTTATTGTCCCATACAAACTTTGAGGTTAGGTTTTTATACCATTTGATGCATTTTTTCGATTACTCAGTTCGTCTACTATTAAAAAGGTATACTTCTCAAACTTCGATAAAATAAACCGTTTCCGAGATATCCGAGATTACAATAATTGTTATATCGCATTAAAGGTATATGATAACTAATTTTTTAATTGAAAAAACTACAATTTTTTTAATGTGACGGTCAGGGCAAAAAGTCTCGAGGCTCAAGAATGCAGTTTTTTAGTTTTTTCAATTAAAAAATAAAATTTGTTATCATATACCTTTTAATCCTTTTAAATAATGCGATATAACAATTATTGTAATCTAGAATATCTCGGAAACGGTTTATTTTATCGAAGTTTGAGAGGTACACCTTTTTAATGGTAGACGAACTGTGTAATCGAAAAATTTAATCAAATGTTATAAAAACCTAACCTCAAAGTTTGTATGGGACAATAAGCTTAAAGCAACCCCCGTTTCTACGACACTGTGTTCACTCAAACAATTGAAATTATGTGTGAATATGTGTTTTGGTAGTAAGTTCGCAAAATATCACCTTTCCAAGACTACCAGAGTAGAAGTTATATTAAAAAAACTGATATGATAGGTAACACTTTATCACCCTGAATCTTGGAAACATAAGTAATTAGGAAAAATATTTATTTAGGTTTTCGTCTTATTTTGACTTGCTTAATCTGCTCCTAAATTTATGCCACTAAGTTTAGGGACACCTTGTATAATATATACTATGAAACGACTAAAAATTGAATTAGATTTTTATAAAATTACCATACAATAGGCACAGTACGTTTTTGTAGATTTAAATAAAAATGTCGAGTTACTTACTCCAATCTGCAAGCTGATTGTGCTCTAGGTGTAAGAAAAAAAAATAAGGTACTTTTGTATTGAAGGCAAAAAATTGATTTAGGTCGATCTAAAAGTTATCGAATTTTTTTTATTGGTCTAAACGGGTTTTTTACAGTCTAGTTGGTAAAAAAAACTTTACCCGATTGTTCTAAACTATTTGTACAACGTTGAATTTCGCGCAAAGAAGAAGATAACATAAATTTCCGAAGGAACCGGATTTTCGGCCGAAATTCCGGTTCCTTCGGATTCTTTATTTTTCGGATATTTATGTTACCTTCTCCTTTGCGCAAAATTCCAAATCCTTTGGTTTCTTTATTTTTCGGTAATTTACGCTATCTTCTCCTTTTATCGAAATTCCGGTTTTTTTATTTTTTGAAAATACAAGTATTATTATATACACATTGTAGTAATCTATGACAGTAAATTACATAATTTAACTACATTTTTTGCTGTTATTATGATTTTTCTCATTCACAATTCTAAATTATACTTTGAAATTATATTTTTGGATTTTTTTTACTATTTATTATTGAATATAAGTATAAGTATAAGAACGTATCGCAGGCCCCATCGGCAACGCTTTACTCTGAGCTTCCAGGGTTATTTTACCCCCTTTCGGTTCTCCTACGTATCCCGTCACTGGTGGATCCGAATTTTCACCCCGGCAGTTAAATCTTCCCTAGAAGATCGTGGATGACAGTGTGGTTAAGGCCACTCCAGGAATTTTGTTGCCGGACCGGGCCATACGACCCATTTAGGCTAGTAGAGTGCAGTGGCGGCTCGTGCCTTCCGCGCTGGGGTAGGCCAACAAAACAAACTCTGTTTAAAAAAACTACCACATAACCATCGATGATTCTCATACCATTGCTTTTTAAACGATCGAGAAAAAGTTGAACCATGTTTTTTATTAGGTTTTAAAAGATTTTTATGTGGAATAGGGCGATCATTAATCATATCATCTTTTCGATCGTTTTCATTAAGGCGAGAAAATGGATTTTCAAGTAATGAGCAAATAATGTCATGAAATGGGCCCTCCATTATTGCAAAATAATACCCTTGTTTATTAAACAAGGCTAATAATCAACGCTAATACTACCTACCTATTAGGTAGTAGGTACCTAATTCTAATACTAGCAAATAATAATAAATAATGATACAGTAATACTTAGCGGGTAATTAATTTCCTGACACAGTCACAAAAATAATAGTTAGGGAGCTGGTGGCAGAAATTTTTAAGTCATTTGCTCGCGTGGCAGAAGTTAAAAATAATGAAGTTTGGATTATAAAAGTCACTAATGACAACTTCTGCCATACCATTATTGCTGCATTATTAATTAGTAGGTAATTAAATATGTAAAAAAAAAAAATTTCCTTAAGTCATTTGCTCGCGTCTGGCATTTTTTTTAACTTGAAGTCCCTAACAAGACTTTCAGATAAATATCATCGCCAGACGTGTATGTCTCTGCATTAATGAGTATTTAATTTTTTTTTTTTTAATTATGATATATAAAAATTTAAATGATTTGCTCGTCAATAAAATTTATACAAAATGTTAATTGGGTCATAAAAAAGCAAAAAATAAAAGTCTGCCATTTAATGTTTACTGCGATAATGAACAAAGAATTTTCAAAATTGTAAAAAAAAAAATTAATATTAAGTTATTTGCTCGTTTCTGGCTCTTGGTTAAATTATTCTGTTGTATGTCAGAACTGTGAATATAACTATGCCAGACATGAGTATTGCTGATTTTGTATAGCCAGAACGCTTTTAGGTTAGGGTAGGTATTTTGAGAAGGCGGTTTTTTTTACTTATAACGTTAAAATTTGTAAGGTCATAAAATCATATGATTACATATATATGTAATCTTTCGATTCCCCAAGTTTGGTGACCCTCAGTTACACTTCCGTATGGGGTCAGAGGTCAAACATATTTTTTTTTATTACTTATTATTAATTTATTTTTTTACCTATTATGGGCAATTAAATACAGACATTTTTTAAAATATAACCTTGAAATTTGAAATGAGGCCACGGGGTCATATGATCTTTTAACCCCCCAAGTTTGGTAACCCCCGTACAAACATGTTATTTTTATATTATGTTAATTGAAATTAAAAAAAAATTAATTGTTAAAAGGTCTAATAAAGTGCGAAAGTTTTCAAAATTTAAGATAACATTGGAGAAGATATAAGAATGATAAATCCGGTTTTGCAGCCTTTTCCGTTGACCAAATTATTGTTAACTTAGTAAAAATTATTAATGCTTAAAAGAAAATACGCAACTTGAAAAAATGTATGCAAACTTTATGGAGTATTTTAGTAATAATAATTATTAGACATTTTATATCAAGTTTGTTTATTAACATAACACAAAATAATTGTGAAAAAATCTTCCGTTCTGAAAAAAATTATACAACTTGACCCTTTTTTGTCCTATAAACAATTAATTGCAAAACTTTTGCGACATTTTGTAACAAAATATATTAAAATAAAGGAACCAATTACTTGCTATGTTTTGCTAATCTTGGCAGGGTGCAAACTTGATAAAAAGTGTATAATTAATTACAATAATTATTATAAACATATTTTTTAAATTGGCATAATTTTTCTTTTTTCTTTAAATTTTCCGGGGGGTCGAATAGGGTGCAAAACTAAACTTTTATCCCTTCTCAAATATTGTCTCAAAATTTAAAAACTATCGTACTTTTTAATTTTTAAATCCCTAATTACTGGCCTATGTTTTTACTTGATATTCACATCTTAAATTATAGAGTCATAGGGTTTAGGGTACAAAAAAAAAAAAATAAAAAATAAAAAATACGAGCATTTGTTTTTTACAAATCATAAATTATTAAAGAAAAACGCAGTGTCCTAGACTTCTGGCAAATGTTTTTTGGTATCAATATGTCAATTTAAGGGGACAAACATGAGCAATTTAAAATATTTTTCTGCAAAAAGCATACATACCTACACGTCTGGCATTATTTTTATCTTATTTGGGTGACAAAAATTAACAATTAAAAAATAAGACATATCATTTCATAGATCATTTGTTTTTTACAAATTAACTACAGGGAATATTTTGGATATTTTTTGGTATAGTAGCTAAAAAAGCAAAGATAATGGTATTATTTATTTTGACACTTAACATTACTGTTTACCATAATGTTGTTTTAATAGAGTTCCTAAAAGCAGTTGGTTTTTTAAAAGGACCCAGAGATTACACAGTATTTAAGTTTAAAATTGCTCTTCTAAAAATTTAAGTTTTTTGACTTTGCACGTTTTTTCCTATACTCCTCAAAATGTTTTTTTAGTATCTATATAGCCAATTTAACATAAAACCTAAATGGCAGACACGAGGAAAATGACTTAGGCTACTCTCTAAAAATGAATTAGTCAAAAATTACTAATTTGATAGTTAATAGTGGCTGCTTTTTCACTTGTACCATGGTTAACCATGGAATACCATGGTATCCCAAAACTTAACTGCCAGTTCTTATGTAAAATTGCCCCCTGAATCCGAAAATACCGTCAAAAATTATGAAAGTGAAGCAGTTTATAAGATATAGTCAATTCCATATTAAATAGAAAATTTACTTTATCTCAAAAACTGTTCTACTTTTTTAACTTTTATTTTTGTATTCAGGGGACAATTTTACATAAGAATTGACTATTTAATTTTAGGATAACATGGTATTCCATGGTTAACCATGGTACAAGTAAAAAAGCAGCCACTATTAACTATTAAATTAGTAATTTTTGACTAATTCATTTTTAGAGAGTAGGTTTTATTTTTTACAATTTTAAAAATTATTTGCTGCAAAAAGCAGAGACATACATGTCTGGCATTATTATTTTTTTATTTAGGGGACACAAATGAACAATTAAAAAAATAAGATAAAGACGAGCAAATCACTTAATAGGGCATTTGTTTTTTACATATTTAAAATTATTTAAAAAAAAAACGCGGCGTCCTAGACGTCTGGCAAATGTTATTTTAGCATCAATATGGTCAATATAATATAAAACCTAAATGCCAGACACGAGCAAATGACTTAGGTTAGGTTTTATTTTTTACAATTTTAAAAATTACTTAAAAAAAAAGCAGCGATACCTGAGCCTGCCACCCTATTTACTCAGTTCACAAGCATCAAAACTCTATACCATATCATTCCCAACGACGAGCAAATCATATACCGAAATTGCCACCAGCTCCCTAACTATAAAGTGAATTTGGCTTAAAACAATTGTTTAACTCAAAAACATCTAATTGACAGAACTAAAATGTTAAAGAAATCTGCTTAAAAGCCCTTTATCGTTCGAATTTATCTCAACAGATGTCACTATTTTAAATTAATTATTTATTATATTAATATATTCTTGCAAATGATGTTATTTACAGGACTTTTAATATTAAATTCATATTATATTCTGAACCTCTTGAATTGAGATCAATCATTTTATCGATTACCGGCTTAAAAAAATAACTGGCAAAAACAAGTCGGAAGCCGAATCGGCTTTCGGATTAGCCGAAGGCGAACAATCGTGTCGCCTATCCATCGCAATTTTACCATACGTCAACGGCGTTTCTATTGGTCAGCGGTATAGCGTTCTTCACTTGGTTGACGTGAAAGAATCAAATAAATAGGCGCTTGGGATAGTCGCCTTTGCTTGCTTTAGATGCTGATTTAGAGCATAGAAAAAGGTGTGAACTAGCTACTTTCGTCATGACGCATCAAGCAACAATTCAATAAAAGGTTTTATTTGCGATAAGATTTATGAATGCAAAAAAAATTAAATTTGGTTATTTTATTAATGTTAAATTACTTATATTTATTATTTTACATCCATATTTCCAGGGTAGGCGGCGCCTACCTTGCCTACCCCGACGAGCCGCCACTGGTAGAGTGTAGGACAAGGAGGGACAACATTTTGGTTTTTGGGGGCATTGAACTGACTCAAAACCAAGTACAATCTGGACTCCCCCTCAACCAGGAGTTTAGTAATAACCCCATACAATTAGGGTTCATGAATGAGGCTTGGTTTATTAGTCCCATCCTTGCTGGTCTTGTATTTCATCCGGGTCTCTGTCTGGGTCTGCTGAAATTCGGAATATGCTGCATGTAGTTGTTTGCCCCACTGTGCAATTCATATATTCGCTCTAGAGGACTATCAATAGATAGTCTTTGATCGGCAGTATGGTTGCCGGTTACCGATAGTTTTTATTAAAGTATAAGTTATGTATGCTTTTCCTTGTCCTCGTTTTGTGGTAGAAATTGTGTTTACGTTTTCTTTTTTTATTTAAGAATTAAGAAATTGCATTACATTTATTTTATACTGCTTCTAATATTTTTTTTAAACTCGAGATCTCGCAGTTTGTTTATTTAAGGCAAAGATTAGAAAATGGTTTGCTTACTTACTTAAGATTTGTGTGTTTATTAAGTACTACTTGTTACGTCCTTAACGGCGGAGAGTACCTATTTTTAAGTCGAACGTGCTTTACTTTTAAGTCGAACTAGCCTATGCATTCGGTATCTTTGGTCTATTTAATGTTGGGTTCGATAACCCTGTTCAATTTTCCTTTCTTGTTGATTTCTATGGATTTATCCACGTGGGAAGGTATAAACACACCTGTAGGCTCGGTGAATTCGTACTTGCGCGTTTTAAGCATAGCGAATAGCGACGTTCAAATACTAAAATACTTATCTGAATTTCGTAGATGGTTCCTTGTCCCCTCGTAATTGGTCTCTTTCAGGTTCCTGGCGAGATGAACCACCTGTTCGGGTGGGTGGTTCCGTTGCTTCGACAGGTGGGGTGGTAATTCATTTCGCACTTTTAACCTTTTAGACCTTTCGGTTTTAAAATGCATTAATTATGCACTGAGTATACTTGTTTATAGTTCGGAGGGGAAAGACAAGCACGTCTCACCCGTAAAAGCGATGCCGTCGAACTGTTTTTTGCTGTTATTATAATTTTTCTCATTAATAATTGTAAATTATACTATAAAATTATATTTTTTGTATTTTTTTTAGTTTTTATTATTATTAAAAAAAATAGTTCTTATTTATAATTATTATATAAATATTATATTTGCATTAAAATTCATATTTTATTAGCTGATTTAATAAACAATGAAAATTTAAAAATATATTTTTGCTGCCAATAAAAAAGCGCCTATTATTTTTTTGGCCTAATTTTATTTCTTACACCTTCTAAAGACATAATCAGCTTGTAAATTGGAGTAACTCGACATTTTTATTTAAATCTACAAAAACGCACCCTAAAGGGATTTTAGCTTTTCCAAAATTTGTTGCAGGCGCTTTTTTAAATAAATAAAAAAATAGTATGAATATAGTTTAATGGTATGATATGCACAAAATTTTTAGTCAATGATAGTCATAGTTATTGATTAAATATTGGTGTATACGGTGTATATCTGGAATTTTAAATAGCTTTAAGTTAGTTCATAAATTGTATTTTTAACCCTTCGATCGATCGGTGATAAGGCCCATAGAGATATTTTACAACTAAGTTAATATATTTTATCTGCTCCCACTATGGTAACTAGGCTATCGTTACATTGTTTTATAGCAGGTAAGATGAATTTACCTAGAAATGCTGGTTGCTATTGACGATGGAAGGTCTACTTACCTCTCATGGGTAAACAACGTCTTATTAACGACAAAATCATAACAGACTACGTTATACACCACGCAGGAGGTAAGTTTTGACCAGTCTTGTACTCTATTTCCAGCCCTAGCACGCTCGGGCGCAAACTTGTTCTCGACTGGTAAAATCTACTTAGCTCCTTTCTAGTGTAATATACTCTCTAAAATTGAATTAGTCAAAAATGACTAATTTAATAGTTATTACTGGCTGCTTCTTCACTTGAACCATGGTTAACCATGGAATTCCATGGTATCCCAGTTTTTGAGGTATAGTCAAATCCATATTAAATGGAAAATTGACTATATCACAAAAACTACTACTTTTGACGACATTTTCGGATTCAGGGGACAATTTTACATAAGAATTGGCTGTTAAATTTTGGGATACCATGGTATTCCATGGTTAACCATGATACAAGTAAAAAAGCAGCCACTAATAACTATTAAATTAGTCATATTTGACTAATTCATTTTTAGAGAGTACAATTTTTGTTTTCAGGCGCTAGAATTCTAGAGCATGATGACAGAAAATAACATTTAAATGCTTAATAGATTAAAACAAGTTTTAGACCGACTAAAGCACTCGTTCGTAATAAATGTTGGCTTTTAAGAAATATTCTACGTAAAACCGTACGAATCTTCTATGCATTTAAGGGAGAGGGAGTGGAAAACCTTAGGGCCCTCAGACGTTCTTTTTCATCCGTTTGTATTGCCACGATTCGAAACGTCGCTTCGCACAATGGAACGAAATTGTACTTTTTTCGTACATGGGCTTATAATTCGGAAACTACTTTGAATATTTCTTTACTTTTTATTTTATTTTAAAGCTAACATTGTAAAGCTCATGTACATATATAATTTTACCCATATAAATAATACAGTTTTTAATAAGTTGGTAATTAAAACTTTTGTTAAAAATAAATAGTTATAAAAAATATTGTATCTAATACTTACATTTGTAAAATTAAGAACAATAAATTTAAAAAATATATATATTTAATTAAATTTAAATAATATTATATACATATAAAATATATTCATGTATTAAAAGTAATATAACTTCCTTAAGATTTTCTAGTATGGTTCTCTCTGATATTCCTGGACTCGGCTGCCTCTTCAGACAATTTTCCAATTGCAACAATTGCATGTTTTATAATTTCTTCCCCATGAATTAAAATGGTATGTACTGTTTATGGCATATAATACCAGTCATAAAACGATACATAAAGACTAGCTGTTTCTATGGCATATTTGTCGAACTTCTTCGTTTGTACTTCCTAATAATAATACAAAAGTATTTGGTTATTAAGGCTTTACTTTAAGAATTTCTTAATAAGAAATACATAACGCCTACCATCAAAATAGGATGTAAATGCATTTTGTTGTATGACCAAGTGGCATAAAACGTTTAAAATAAAAAGAGGGATTGAGGGGAAAAGTATTCTTCTACTTTTTATGAATCACAGTTGACAGTTTTATAAACAAAACCTACATTTTTTAAATCCTTTTGCCTGCACGTTGATTTTGTTGAAATTTTAGAAAATGTAATGTTATTTGAAAAATTATACGACAATAAAAAGAAATACGATGTAGATGGAGACTACTTAACTTATTAACTACTTATTAACTTATTAAGTTACCTATATGCAAAT
Source organism: Brassicogethes aeneus (assembly GCA_921294245.1). NCBI lineage: Eukaryota > Metazoa > Arthropoda > Insecta > Coleoptera > Nitidulidae > Brassicogethes > Brassicogethes aeneus. The sequence goes on along the minus strand of OV121132.1, from coordinate 48,918,589 downwards.
CTTTTTTTTCTTATTTTACGTAATATTAAACTTTCATTTTAATGTTAAGGTTGGCAACCCTGGCCATAATTTACCGTAGTATGTGGGCATTGACATATTATTAGGTTTGTTCGGGTTATAAAATTCTGAACTGTTTAAAGATTGCGCAGAACTGTTTTCGCAGTAGTGGAAAAGTAAAATATTATTAAAAACCAAAACGCTTTACCGTAGTTTTTAAAATCGCCTGTAGGTGTGGCTTTCAGTATTTTGGTATATTTCGTATTTTTTATATGCTTAGAGCATTAATTAGAACATTGATTGATTGAGTTAATGAATCATTGACTTATTGACTTCAATAATTTACAATTGTGAAAGATATTATACAGTGTGTTTCAACGAAAACTTGTACCATCCCAAACGTTTTAACTGGTGAATGTGAATGTGGAATGTGGACACGTGAATTTCTAGGGGAACAGTGGCGGATTTACCAGCAGGTAAGCGGTAAATTTTAGGGCGGCGCGCCGCGGCGGCAAATTTGGCTCAACATTTTTTTTGCCTTACAGAAATACAGAATACTCCAACATCTGTATACAGGACAAACATTGCATTTAGTAATTTTTCATATATATGGGTGATTCTACAAAAGTTTGACCTTATTTTGTTTATAAAGTTTTCGGAGAAAATTAAACAGTATGAGTATATATATGTTAAGAGATCATAGATAATATAATAAATATACTGTTCCAGACCGGGCCCACTTTTTCAAACAGTTTCTGAAATATCTGTGTTTTCTAAATTTGAATGCAAGGGAAGTGACGAGTATACCATGGTACCCTGCAGGGTACTAATTAAATACATAATTTATTGGAAAATATAAGATTTATTGCAACTTTGAGCATATTATACATTAAATATCTTAAAATCAAATAATACCACACATCAGTGGCCGCCACTGAGTGGCGGCTGGTGGATTTTGGGTATACCGATATCTCAATTATTAGATATGGGACCCACACCAAATTTATATGAGTTTATAATGACATAAATAAACAAGTTCTGCGCAAGCAGAATTTAAATTGAAGTTTGCGAAAAAAAGATAACCGAAACATCGACCATGGAACTTACGATACGGTACTGATGAATGGGATACAAATTTGTGATTATAATTCGGAATTAAGAATTTTACTGATATTTTTTATTAGTGGATGCTACTTATCAACAAATCACATATAGCCTTATATAAATTACAATGAAATATATATACGTAAGAAAATAACTACTTACCACAGTACTGAAATTTTGACTGGAACTATACGTGCATTCACCACAACTTCGCCGCTTGCATTGTTTTCAAGATGACTGTCGTGCAAAGGGTCTGTAGGTAATTTTTTTACCAACACTTAAGTTAAAACGAAGACTTGACGTTTAAACTTTAATATTTCGCAGGAATTTTGAATTTTAACAGAACTGACGGGTAAAAGTGAGTACAAAGATTATCAATTTTTTAAAAATTGCTATTATTCGAACCTATGATAAAATATGAAAAATACATTATTTAATGTTTTATAGTTTGTAGTGAAATTTTTTGAGATAAATTGTATATATTTTAAAATAAAATCACTCAAATATTTGATTCAGGAGTTGTGACACGCCAAGGTACGGATGTTTTAAATATTTATTATGTTTTTCTACAAACGTGCTTTTGAAACAATACATTAAAATTGGGTGGACAAGTTAAAAAATAAAAAAAAAATTAAAATACCTACTCTATTGACTGATGACATCAAGTTGTCCAACTTTTGTAGTATCACCCATATATATATCATATATGTTTATAAATGTATATATGAGTACATTAGATGCAAAACTCGGTTTTTGCACATTTTTAAAAAATATATATTTTATCTTATTTATGTTCATAACTGCACTTCCCACAGAATACCTAAGTAAACCAGATGCATAAGTTAATATTTGTAGAATAAAATACATTTATAAACTTACCGCAGCTGCAAAACTAGGTATTTGTTTCTTCCTGTCGGATGCAAAACTCGGTATTTGACCAATCACCAATAACGTCGCTAGTATACGCATTAACTGACGGCATAACAATCACCTGATTAATTGTTATTTTTTTGGTATTTGCACTTTTCACTTGCAAAACTTGCTCTTTGAACGAGGAAGATGCAAAACTATGTTTTTAAATCTTTTGATTTCAATTATTTACTAAACTACTTAATTTTAAAGGACTTTTTTTTTACTTTTTTGAATAAGAAATGATGCAAAAGCACGAGTATACGATTTTTGTATTTTTTTTTTCAAATATGACCTTATGAGCGGTTTTTCGTGTTTTTCTTAAAATCACTTATCCTGCAAATACAGAGTTGTGCATCTAATGTACTCATATGCAAAATTACTAAACGCTTTGTTTGTCTTGATAGACTCGTGTCTACAACAGATTTAACGAGAAGTTTTCATTTCTAACCAAAATGAGTGAGTTGTTACCATCGACCATTTTGTATCCTAATGATTTAGAAAGTGACTTAGTTCAGGAATGCGTACACTCTCAGTGCCATATTTTGTCTGAAATAATTTTAATAAAACCAGATTCTGGATCTTTAAAAAGTCTATCTTCGTTCCTGCGATTTGGAGAACATTTATCCAAACTTAGATATAGCACTTCGCATGGCTCTATGTACATCAGCAACAAATAGTTCGAATGAGAAAAGCTTTTCTTGCTTAAAGCGGGTGAAAAACTATCTACGATCGACTTCAGTCAAGAAAAACTAAACGCTTTAGCTATTTTATGCATAGAGTCAGAACTAATGAACAAGATTTCATACGATAATATAATTGATTGTTCACAGATAATTTATTAGGGATATTGTTTGAATGGTTTTTAGACTGTAAGTACAATAAAAAATATTTAAAAACGTTTATCGAATTTATATTATTTTGTGTGAGCTGTGTTCATATTAAGAAGTTTTAAGGCATACGTAAGGTACCTTACCCCAGCTTATAAGTAGTACATGAATGGTCATATTCCACAATAGAAGTAGAAAAAGAATATTAATATTATTTTAGTTAAATAGTAGCATGAGTAAAATTAATAGTGATAATAATGTTATATACATTTTTTTATTTATAATACACCCTATAAACAATGCCTAAAATTGATGTAAAATCCTCATCCTGTTCACAATTATGGTCCAGTTAAGTTTAACAATATAATTTATTTTCACATAAATATTCGAAACGGCTACTTTTACCATAAAAACAGGAATCTCTATTACCGACGTGCCGGTAAAAATGTCAAATTTTTATGTGTAAGTCGAAGTGAACTCTACGGTGGAGTATCATTTTTCAATTCACAGATTATAAAAGAAAGGCACTTTATTTTAGCTATTGTATGACATTTGAAAACTGTCAACTAAATTAAAACTAACTTCAGCCCGTGACTAAAAACATGTGGCTTACTTGAGCCCGTGACTAAAACGTCATAAAGGCACAACTTGTCAATGTGTATTTCAAAGGTCACTTAAGGTCATGAAAACACGAGTGGTAAACCACTTTAAAATCATCGAGACCAACGTTCAACGTTATGTGGATGTTGTGTTGTTTTCCTTGTCAGTCGTTATCAATAAGAAAAAATCCTTATCAATAAAAAAATTATCTTAGCGACGCATTGCGCATGACTACCCTTGTGATTGTTAGCCGTTAATTCGTATACGATTTTACAAAATCAGTGGTTTACCCTCGTCAAAACATGTAAATGTAAATAAGGTAAAACATATTTAAAAATGTATACCTCAATAAATAATTATTAAATAATTATTACAGATAAATAAAATAAAAACATAAAATAAACAATAAAGATAAACATAAAAATACTTTTTGTGGTTCTTTATATTTCCGCAAGATTTTTATTTATGTCATAAAAATTTGTACGGTAAGAGTAAAAAATAAACTTAATATTGCACCATAATAATTATTACAATTATTGTGAATAGGATGAGGGTTTTATATGAATTTTAGGCATTGTTTATAGGGTGTTAAAATTACCTAAATATTATAAATTAAAAAATATACAGGGTGTCCCACAATTAGTGCGACAAAATGAAGGTGTATTATCTAAAGAGCCCCAGGAATTCCAGAAAATTGTTTAAAATAGTATATTAAAGTACAAGTTGCAGAAGGCCACATATTCTCGCACGAATTCGAAATTTGGCCTCGAGCGACGAAGGAGCGAGTGGACGAACGAATGAGTGCGAGAATAGCCTTCTGCAACGTGTGATTTATACTATTTTCTCGATTTTAACTTTTATTTAGGTTTTTTTAATTGTTTTGTGGTCGTTGTTAGTTGGGGGATTTTTCTCGCAAAATGTCAGTTGGCAACACAAAATGACAGTTGCATGGGCAGGTAGATTTATTTTTATTTACTATTTATTAATAATCTGTCTGTATTTGTCAACTGGATAATAAGGTTTTGTGTAAGTATTGTATTATTTTTTAATGTTTTCTGATATTTTTGAACAATTGTGTTTACTTTTAGCAGTGAAAAATGTCACAGGAGGTTTTACAAGCAACACCGAACATTACAATAAAAGTTTATAACAATTGTGCTAGTGATTAATTTATAGTAGTTTTGTGTTTTGTGTACTGTGGGTATATAATATTTCCAATAAAATATAGTTTAATTGACCTGATTGGCTTATTTATTTGTCAATATTTGTTATCCTGCACAAGTACAACCTGAACTGCACTTTTTCACATTAAACTTAAAATTTTGCATTAAAATGCATTGTTGGAGCAAACTTAATATAACAAAACAATTTCAATAAAAGTGTAGTTCAGGTTGCACTAGTGCAGGATAACAAACAAAGCTATTATAAATAATCCTAAAAGTAATGAATTTGAGGTTATTAAACAGTTTGACATTTTGGGGGTACCAATACTTAAAAACTAAATGTTACCAAAAATCGTTTAAGAATGAGCTTCATTCTTCAACGATTTTGCGTGCGAGAATATGACATTCTTACATAAAAATCGAGAAAATTCTTTCTTCATTATTTAATAAGTAACAGTAATTCTTAATCATCATGACAACAAACAACAATGTTAGAAAATGCCAAATTTAAATGTCAAAATTTGTTACTTTAAGTTATATTTTATTTATTTTACGTCAGACTGGATAGAAAAAAATACAGTCCCTAAAGTGGACTAATAAAACCATAGATTAAATCTATAAAGAAAAACTTATTTTAACTAATATTAACAATAAAAGTCCATTTTGTTCAATGCACAATCTTGCACCCTGCAAGTGAGTGAATGCTGCCCTTACCCTGACGAGGAGTTCTTTTTCGTTCTGTATCGGTTCCTCGTAGACCAAGGTTTTCACGTCACCCCAAAGAAAAAAATCCAGAGGAGTAGGATCCGGAGATCGTGCGGGCCAACGAGTCGGACCGCCTCGTCCAATCCATGTGTTTGGAAAAACGTCATCGAGATGTTGCCTAACCAATTGGGAAAATTGGGCAGGGGCACCGTTGTGCTGAAACCACATATCTCGGTAAATTTGGAGCGGGAGCCAAAAAATGCAGGTAAGTCGGCCCATTCAAACGCGGCGGAAGCTGGTATGGACCTATTACCTGGTTGTCCACAATACCGGCCCAAATGGTCACCGAAAACTGATTTTGATTGCGTCGCAAAGCAATGGCGTGGGGATGTTCGTAATCCCAAATCTCTCGTAAAACATGCCTCATCTGTGAACAGAACTTTACGGCCTAAATCCGGCTGCTGTTGGTGCTGCTGTTCCCACCAACGGCAAAAGTTTTCCCGCAGCGGATAGTCATCCGGACCCATTCCCTGCACTTTCTGTAAATGGTACGGAGAAAGCTGTTCGTCTTAAAGTACCCGATGCACAGTTGATCGCGAAGCTCTCATAGCATGTGCAATCGCGCGAACACTTATGGACTGGTTCTGCCGGACATGGTTAAGCACCGCCTCTTCAAAAGCTGGGATGCGTACAGCGGCCGTTAGACCAGCACCAGCTTGTTGCCGAAAATTGCCATTTTCTCGCAGCCGACGATGAATCCTACCAAACAATGCATGATGAGGCTGACGACGCGTCGCGGAAAACTCAACTGATAAAGGCGCGCGGCTCTTCGTCCCCTACCGCCGGCTTCCCCATAAATTAAATGCATATCGGCCAGATGAGCTATGGGATACCATGCCATGTGTAATTTAATCTATGGTTTTATTATAGTTATAGTTTCCGATAGACTCCCTGTCTGACGTAAAATAAATAACCTATAACTTAAAGTAACAAATTTTGACATTTAAATTTGGCATTTTCTAACATTGTTGTTTGCTGTCATGATGATTAAGAATTAAACTATTACTTTGTTATGAGGCAATGTTGCCATATAAAGAAAATATGACTCCCCTGTATCTTATTAAATAATGAAGAAAGAATTTTTTAAACAATTTTCTGGAATTCCTGGGGGTCTTTAGATAATACACTTTCATTTTGTCGCACTAATTGTGGGACACCCTGTATATAACATTATTTTGACTGTTAATTTTACTCATGCTACTATGTAATAATATTAATAATCTTTTTCTACTACTATTATGGAATATGACCATTTTAATATCATTTTTCAATGTAGAATTACATATATTTCTTAAAGTGTTCCAGAATGAATTATTCTATTACTGGATGACGGAATATATCTGTGTTTATTATATAACACCTTTTAGACCAATCCAACTTCAGTTTCTCCCAATTAAATTATTTTTCTATGGTATTTTTTAAAAACGTAGAAAAAGTATAGTTTGAAACACATTTAAAATTAAAAATTAAAATTAAAATCATAAATAAATATAAATAATCCACACAGAACATGACATCGAATGGATATCCCAATATCCATACAACATCCATGCCAGTGGCGGATTTACACATTTGCCGCCAGTAGGTTATTAAATTTTTTCCGCCCTTCCTAACCTCTTTTGTCAATGAAAATGTAATTTTATAATTTGTGCTCTATCGTCATCATTACATCAGCTATGTCCAGTTATTAGTATGATTTTGAACTAAGGGATCGTTGTGTCAGTTTCTAGATTATTCTTAGAACTCACGATTTAGTGAAATTTACTCAAGAAATAGTCTTACTTACACAATATGAACACAGCTTACACAAGATAATGTAAATTCGTTAAACGTTGTTAAATATTTTTATTGCACTAGAAGTCTAAAAACAAAATGACCAATATCTCTATTAAATTATCTATACTCTCTAAAAATGAATTAGTCAAAAATGACATATTTAATACTTATTAGTGGCTGCTTTTTCACTTGTACCAAGGTTAAGGATGTAGCAATAGGAATATTTTTGGATCTCACTAAAGCTTTTGATAGTCTAAACTACAAAATCTTCTTCGATAAGCTGGAAAAATATGGAGTTAGAGGACAGGCATTAAGATGGATTATGTCTTATTTATCAAATCGTACGCAGAGTAGCCATATACAAAGATAGTAAAAAACACTTGTCAGAGAAACGACAGTTAAAATTGGGAATACCTCAAGGAAGTGTTATTGGTCCATTGTTGTTCATAATCTACATAAATGCCATGGACAGTATCATAAAATCGCCTGATACATCTATGGTGAATTTCGCGGATGACTCGACACTTTTAATTAAGTCGGGAAATTTAGACCAGGCAGAGGCCCAGATCAATACGTTATTGTCCGACATAGACATTTATATGTGCCAAAATGAATTGATATTAAATAACAACAAAACCCATTATGTAGTTTTTAAAACACTAAGATCAAATGTAGTTAAGCCGAACAACTGTAATTTTGTAGATTGTGTAAAAATGTTAGGAATTTATGTAGATGAGTATTTGTGCTGGGATGTACATATCGAAAACCTGTTGCCAAAACTTAATAGAGTGTGTTACTCGCTGAGAATTTTAAAAATGTATGTAAATATGGAAACCATGAAAATGGTTTATTTTAGTAATTTTCAAAGCTTATTAAGATTTGGACTTATATTTTGGGGACAAGCCAGAAATATTGAGTTGGTCTTCAAAGCTCAAAAAAGAGCTTTAAGATTATTGCTTGGTATTCCATATAGGGAAACATGTAGGACACACTTTAAAAGAAATAGGATCCTCACGCTACCTGGCTTATATATATTTGAACTAGTAATGTTTCTATTTAAAAATTACAGCAAATTTTGTCACCTGGAGCCAAAGTCTAGTCGTAATGTTTATTTACTGAACCCTAGTCATAGGCTAACTATATTTGAAAAAAGCTGTCAGTACTCGGCCATTAAATTTTACAATAAATTACCTGATAGTATAAAAAAAACTACAGAAAAAAGCTTTAAACCTAAATTGTTTGATTATATCTGTGATAAAGAATTGTATAGTATTTCTGAGTTTTAAACCGATTCATTTGTAGTTTGTTGACTTCTTTTCTATTTACATTGTATAGTTATATATGTATATATATGTATGTGTATTTATTGTACAGTGATATTTCTGAAAATAAAATTATTATTATTATTATTATTATTATTATTATTATTATTATTATTATTATTATTATTATTATTATTATTATTAACCATGGAATACCATGGTATCCCAAATTCCCAATTCTTATGTAAAATTGTCCCCATAATCCCTGAAAAAAGTAGAACAGTTTTTGAGATATAGTCAATTTTCCATTTAATATGGAATTAACTATATCTCAAAAACTGCTCTACTTTCATAATTTTTGACGATATTTTCGGATTTAGGGGACAATTTTAATTAGGAATTGGATGTTAAATTTTGGGATACCATGGTATTCCATGGTTAACCATGGTACAAGTGAAAAAGCAGTCACTAGTAACTATTAAATTAGTCATTTTTGACTAATTCATTTTTAGAGAGTATACAATCCGATTTATGATGACAATAAAATTAATTAAGTTATGCATTTTACATTACCTTTATGCGAGATTTTAAATACGAAAAATCATCTTATGAAATCTTGTTCATTAGTTTTGACTATATGCATAAATGAGCTAAAGCGTTTTTCTCAACTTAAAGTCGATCCTATAGATAGTTTTTCACCCGATTTAAGCAAGAAAAGCTTCTCCCGAACAATTTGTTGCTGGATAAATGTTCTCCAAATTCTGTTTTCGCAAGAACGAAAATAAACTTGTTTTTGATCCAGAATCTGGTTTTATTAAAATTCTTTTAGACAAAAGATGGCATTGAAAGTGTACACATTCCTGAACTAAGTCACTTTCTAAATGAAAACTTCTCGTTAAATCTGTTGCAGGTCTTCTGCCGTCAGGACGAACAAAGCGTTTAGTAATTTTTCATATACAGATGTTGGGATATTCGGTGTACTGTACTCCCTTAAAATAAAATGGTTAAAATTCTACTATTTAAATTAGTACTAGCATTGTTTACTAAAAAAAAAGTCGTATTCACTTTTAAATAGTTATGTTTTACTACTTAGTTTTAATAATTTAAGATCAACATCTTTGACTGTTTCTAAGAGTAAAAAGTAACTAATTTCTTAATTGGTTTCTAATTCTTGCGGCCAACAACGAATTATTTTTAGGGTTAAATGCTTGTAGTATCCATGGCCCACAAAGATGCAAAAAGTTTAGCTCAAAACAGCAACACAAAATAGTATACTATATATCAAGTTTTATAAACGCAATTTTAGTTACGAGTTTTATTAGGCACGAGCAAAGATTGCGAGCGAGTGTTTAATAAAAACGAGTGTCTAGAGAAGTTTATAAAACGAGTTACATACTGTACTTTATCTACGACAAACAGAAACTTCAGCCCGTGAGTAAATTGCCAAAAAGCCACTGTTGTTAACTTCAGCCCGTTACTAAAATGCCATAAAGTCACAGCTCGTAAATATAGGAGTAGATAATAGTATATAATGTATCAAGTTTTATAAACGCCATTTTAGTTACGAGTTTTATTAGGCACAAGCGAAGCTTGCGAGCGAGTGTTTAATAAAAACGAGTGTCTAGAGAAGTTTATAAAACAAGTTGAATACTATACTTTATCTACGACGAACACAAAAAAGAATTTAAAGCCAATTTTATTTGTTAAACATTTGACATCTGTCAACTTTTAGTGGATTTAACCTAATTTTTTCCTAATTTATAATAAAGCCAACTTCAGCCCGTGACTAAAATGCCCAAAAGCCACTGGTGCTAACTTTAGCCCGTGACTAAAACGCCATAAAGTCACAGTTCGTCAATGTAGGAGTAGATAAAAGATATTTAAATCTAAAATATTATTAACAATTTTATATTTTATATTGTTTTATAAAAAATACAAAATGTCAGTGTCGAACATTTTTTGTCAAAAATATTTGTAAAGGTGCCGCTCGGGACAACCCTGTACAATAAATTTAATCAAGTTAGAACTAAATTAGCCCCTTAACACTACAAATAACGATTTCAAATTAGCCAAACCTGTAACACCAATGACTGCCAAAGCCTGCAGAAAGATTTGGACACATTGTCTGATTGGTGTAACAGAAATCATTTATATTTAAATATACAGAAATGTAATGTAATGACATTTACGAGAAAAGTTAACAACATTGATTTCAGTTATACAATAAACAGTGTTCCAATAAAAAAGGTACTTACTATTAAGGATTTAGGAGTTATTTTTGATTCCACCTTGTCGTTTGCTACTCACATTAATTCCACAATATCAGCGGCAAATAAATCCTTGGGTTTTATAATTAGAAGCACTAAGGATTTTAAAAATATAGATTTATTAAAATGTCTCTTCAACGCTTATGTACGAAGCAAACTTGAATATGCCTGCATTATATGGTCACCATATTACAATGTATATATTGATAGCATTGAAAGACTACAAAGAAAATTTTGCAGATATTTATGTTATCTAATTTATGGATATTATCCCTTATACAATTTTGACTATGTAAGTGCGTTAATTTGCTTTGACATGGAAAGTCTGGAAATAAGAAGAAGAAATGCTCAGCTGATTTACTTGTATAAACTAATTAATGGAGTCATATTTGATTCCAAACAGTTACAAAAAGTCAACTTTTTTGTACCAAGAGTTAATTCTAGATTTCGACAGACTTTTTATGTTCAAGCATCTAATACTAATCAGGGCATGCATGCCCCGCTAAGATCAATGTGTCGATTATATAATCAAATTGAAGATAATTGTGACATGTGCGTTTTATCATTAAATCAGTTTGTTAATAGAATTAGAGCAATAGCGTAACAAATTATAATTTTACTTTTATTTTTTTTTCCATTGTTTTATATTGTTTATTTAATGTTGTGTTATACTGCATATTGTAAAAAATATATATCCTTTATTTAGACTTTGTCTGTTGGATTAATAAACTATTATTATTATTATTATTATTATTATTATTATTATTAACACTGTCAAATTACAACAAAATTGGGTAAGATCTATTTAAGATATTTACGTAAATATCTTAAATATACCCTTGCAATTAAAAAAAAGTTATACACGCTGTATTTTGAAAACGAAGCAAAGAATCGTCTGTTAAATTTATTGTACATACCCTGTACCACGGCGTTCTCTATAGAGAACGCCGTGCCTGTACCTATAGATGTAGTTTTCCATTATTTTTTTGTTTGGAAAATAAATGTTTAAATTAAAGAATAATAATAATAATTATTTTATTATTAAAACCCAATGTAATTTATTGTAAAATAAATATTCATTGATTAACCATATCAAATACAGATGACAACCATATTGCATATAATACTATATCCACTGGATTCCACACCATGTCTAGCAGGGTCGGAAATTGATATATCCAGGATATCCATTGGGTATCCAGGATATGCTATCTATATCCTGGATTACTGTAATTTAAAATAATAAATAGGTTAATAAATAAACTATTATATTGGTCAAAAATAATAAATATATTATTAAAAATATATTGCATATTTCCAAAAGATCCCTAAATGTATAAAAAAATAAATCAGAACTAGAACTAACAGTTAAAGTTTAAAGTATAGTTAGGGAACAAACTAAATCATGCACTTGTTTATTTATTGGATATTTCCCATCAACTTTAAATGCAATGTATTTTAAAAATCTTCATTGCGTCCTTTCAACTATAATTATAGCAAGGATACCAAATTAAAGAGGCATATTCCAGCTTTGTTCTTACCAAAGTGGCGTGTATAACTTTAAGTGTTTTGTGTTGGTAAACTTAACACAATTTCTAAATTGAAATAACTAGTAGTATAAAAATTAATGTCCTTTGTAGAGCACACAAGTGCTCTACAAGGACAGTGTGTCATTAATTTTTCCACCCAGATCTAAGGATTAAAAGAACAACATCTGGAGAAATTACTTAAAGAATAATAAAAAATTGTAGGATTTGACTTTAACTCATAACTTAAACCTGCTTTTCGCCCAACGGTACTTTTAAGTCATTCATTTTTATTCGCCCATTACTCTAGTGTTTCAATATATGGATCAGAACTACCACCGCGGTGGTAGTGCACCGGTACACGAGAGTACCACTTACAAAAGTATATCTATATTTATCAAAATCTAAACTTTTATACAATAATTCTGGTGATAACTTAATCATAAACAATAAACAATTCCAATAAAAAAATAATCTAACCCGTAGGATTCTTAGTGTGGTATTTGAAGGTACGCCAATTTTAAGGTACTTAAAAGTACCTTTAGTACACAAAGGGTTAAAGTAGGTAAAATTAATACTTTGACCGTCAACCCAAAAGTCAACGCCTCGCAGATGATAAGCCATTATTTCTATACGTAACCATAATATTTACGTTTTATTAAAGTTTGTTTCATTGTTATTGTTGGGATGTTTTAGGTATATATGTTTAACAGCAATAGCAATAAAAATAAATAAATATAGCAATAAATAGATATTTATGCAGCTATCAACAATATTAATAAAGCATTTAAGTAAAAGAAAATACAATATAAATAATATTAATTTATAATATATATAAATTTTATACAAATTTCATTAATTTACTTACTTTGTTTATTTATTTACAAAACTACTTCGTCAAACGTGTTAACCGCAAGGGTTATAAGCGGGATAATTTTACTGGGGGTTGCGTTAGTGGCAGGTATATTTGTATAGTTTAATTTGGATTTAATAATTTTTTTTGTTTAGGACAATATGAGATATGAGTTAAAATATTTTTATCCAAAATTTTATAAAGATTGGTAAAGGCGTTTTAGAGTTAGAATTTTTTACTTATTATGCGTCAATTTTGACGGGCAGTGTAAATCTTACCCAACTAATAGTTTTTTATAGAACGCGCAGTGTATTACTTAATGAAGTAAAGTAAGTAGTTAGGCTATCGACCTATTTAGCTTATAGGCAAAGCCTATTAGGTTCGGTCCTTCCGCAGGACCTACTGTTTAGCGTGGAATCCGAACCACGGTCCTCAATAAATCACCCCTGTCCACCACCTTTTAACATGGTACAGTTAGACTCATCTATCGACTTTTAACCACCACAACAACCAAGACTGTAACCAGGGATCGTACCCGGTACGGTCGGACTCAGTACTTAATATTTATTAAAAAAAACAAAATTTGAGTGGAAGAAAATCAAAAATTTATTATCATTATTAATTATGTAAGAATAAAACAATGAAATAACTTAGAAATAGTTGCTTTTTATAGAGTGGGATTTTCTTTACAAAATTTTATAATAAAAGTTCCGGTAACCTAAAAGTACATTTATTTGTTCGTTGGAGTATGCGGGCTTCCTAAATTATAAAAACAAGCAATAAAACGTCATCGATTGCGTGATCCAACGATATACCGTGCCAAAAATGTATTCCCGATGATATGCAAATTAAGATGGCTGGATCAGCTAAAATGACGTTACTTCCCAGGAATTTATTATGGATGACTATACCTATTCTTAAAATAATGTAGAACAAAGTTTTTACATCATGCCATCCTAATTAAATTAAATACAAATACAAATAAGTGATTAACTAGAAAAATATTGTTGTCGGTTTTTTGTTTTTATTCATAAATATATAATTAAAAAAATATTGTTTTAATAAAAAAATATATTAAATTAGAATAAGGTATCTAATTAATTTAAAGTAATTTACTCCTACTACTAATTGTATTTTTAAACATAGAATAAATTATAAAATGTAATTTGTAAATTAGTTATTTATGTGATTGGGTCTAGAAGTGAGTGTTTTTGTGCTAAGTTAAAGTTAATAGGCCGATATGTAGCGGGGGCCTACAATTGAGCAAAGCACATTTTATCTTTAAGGCACAATTTAACCTGATAAACAATACATAAAACGTACAATTTTAATAATATTTATTAAAAGTAAAAACTTAAGTGGATCTAACAGAAGTTAAATTTTATTATTGGTCAAAAGTATTAAATAATGCATTTTAATTTCATATGGCCTACGGGCTAGGCTGTCTTAATCATCATTTAGTGTATAGGATATAATTAATCACTTATAATATAAACCTAATACTGAATACTTTATAGTTATTTACGATATAAGTGGGATAAGAGCTTTATTAACGTACGCATGCGAAATTTGCCCAACGAGTGCGTAGCACGAGTTGGGCAATCGCAAAAGTACGTTAATAAAGCGTTATCACAGGTATATTGTACAAATTTTTATCTACGCCTCTAAATGAAAAAATAAACGGTAATTATTTTTGTCTAAGACTTAATTTAGGGTTATTTTGACATTTTGACTTTTTTATTTGATTGGTTAAAAGCAGAGAAAAACGCGTGCGTTAATGAACTTCTTATCTCACTCAAAATGAGTGGGATAAGAAGTTCTTATCTCACTGGCGTAGATAAAACCTTTTATATCTACATATGTATAAAGTTTACCATTTTTTCTTTGTGATTTTTTTATACCTATAAGTTTACGTTAAAGATCTTAATTTAATTTTAAAAGAAAAGAAATTGTATTTAATTGTAATATTTATACTAATCCTGCCTGCAATGATATTTTTTTGATATTTTCAATGATTTTTACAGCCAATAAACGCCTCCACAAAAATATATGTAAAAGTGTACTAGCCCACCCTAGGGTGGGCCGAAAAATAAAAAAACTAGAAATTGGATTTGGAATAGGGTCGAAAAGTTGCCTTTTGGCCAAACAAAAATAACATATTTACAGTTTTTTATTTGTGTGACTTCATGACGTCTTTTGCCCCCTACCAGGGCTTAAATATTTAAAAAAAAATGAAAATAAAAATTTTGATTTGAAATACCGCCCAAAATTATGAGATTGGTAATTAAAAAAACTAGCCAATTTTATGTTCCAATGTGGTTCATTATGAACCGTTCATAATAGAGTATAATTCATCTTTCGCAAAAGACAGTTGGCAGATAAACCATTGTAAAGAGCGACCCAATTTTTACTCCAGTTTTGTTATAACTCCAGACCCGTATTGACAACTGTGTCGTGACATCCTACCCAGACTAAATTTTCCAAATTGTAGTAATTTTTATACAAAAAATTAACAATATATTACATTATTATACACGCACAAAGGCTCTTGGCACCAATTGGTGAACTGCGCGTGGTATATTTTGCAAAGATAAAGGTTTTAAAGATACAAACATACCATTGAAATATATAAAAAAAATAGTTTTTATGTACAATTTTTAAAAAATCTGATTTTTTTAATACTTTGATGCTCGGCGGGGGCAAAAGGTTTATCACCATAAAAAAATTGTAAATAAAAATTATAATTGCATTATTTCATAATATTGGGCGGTATTCCAAATCAAAATTTCAAAAATTTCATTTTTTTTTTAATTTTTGAGCGCTGGTAGGGGGCAAAATACCTCACAAAAACAAAAAACTGTAAATAGAAATTATATTTTGGCCAAAAGGCACCTTTTTTTGACCCTATTCAAAATCCAATTTCTAGTTTTTTCGGCCCAACCTAATGTATACTATATAGCCTATATATATTTAACATTATCCTATTTTTGTTATATTTCTTTTTATTAAAATAATGCTTACTATAAACTAAGTCTGAAGTATATTTATTTTTTATTTCCCTGGCGTTAACGCATTGTTCGCATTTCTGACAGCACTTTTTTACTATTGTAAGAGTTTTTGACGAAATAGCTATAATAGTATAAATATCTTGGGTGAGCAATAGGGTGGGGCGAAAAACGTAAAAAAAAAATATTTGAGATATTTATTTTTGGGTAGTAATAAAAAGTTACCTTATGTTAAAAGTAATTGATTAGAAAAAAATGTAGCGTACTAGCCCATTATTTAAGGGTCCCCCGGGGGCCCAAAATATTTTTTTTGTATGTTTTGATTGGGGTGGGAACAAAAAGTTACCTTATGTTAACAGTAATTCTAGAAAAAAAATGAGCGTACTAGCCCAAAATTTAAGGGTACCCCGGAGACCCAAAATATATTTTTTTTTCATATTTTAATTGAGGTAACCACAAAAAGTAACCTCGTGTTAACAGTATGTTTAGAAAAAAATAGCCTCGAAAATAGCCATTCTAGCCCAATATTTAAGGGGTGCCCTGGGGGCCCAATTTTTTTATTTATATTTTAATTGAGATGGCAACAAAAAGTTTTTTTTATTATTTTATTAAGACGCCTTTTGATAAAAACAATTAGCAACTCTTAGCTTGATTTTATTAAATTTAAAAAAGATTTTGCGTTACTCCAAATTAATTAACACAGCCACTAACGAAATAAATAAAGTCTTAAAAGAAGTAAATGCTTCAGTTAAAAAAAGAAGTAAAGACTTCAGTTAAAAAAAGAAGTAAAGACTTCAGTTAAATACCAAAAAGAGTCTTGTAATAAATATTGGTACAGTATACATGATAAATAAATTAAAACAATATAATTTTAATACCATATATATAAATAATATAGAAATATTTTTATTATTAATATTAATTAATTGGATAGTTACTCCTAGAGTGCCACCCGCTCCCTACCACCCAGTTTTTTTATTATTTAAATAATATTGAGACTTGTCATATAGGCCGGTAAAGATGTCCGCGCATCTATATAACCATTTCTTGCTACCTCACAGCAAATTTTTAATGCAGCTTCTGTTACAAGCTTCACACACTTTTCCACCGCTTGCGTTTGAAAGGGTAACTTGTCGAACCCTATATAGAAGTCGTCTGCTTGACTTATAAATATTTTTAGTTCTTTTATTTTAAAAAACATTTTCAAATTTATAAACATTTTTAACCCTAAACCGCCAAATTTTTTACATCAAATTCTAATATCGGACATTTTTTTTTGTAAACATATTGTTAACATAAGGTAACTTTTTGTGGCTACCCCAATTAAAATATAAAAAAAAAATGTTGGGCCCCCGGGGCACCCCTAAATATTGGGCTAGTACGCTAATTTTTTTTCTACAATTATCGTCAACATAATGCAACTTTCTATTGCCACCCCAAACAAAATATAAAAAAATAATATTTTGGGCCCCCAGGGGGACCCTTAAAAATTGGGCTGGTACGCTAAATTTTTTTTTACAAACTACTTTTGGCATAAGGAAACTTTTTTTTGGTACCCCTAAATTGAATTCAAAAAGTAATTTTTTCGGCCCACCCTAGGGAGCAAGCAACTTTTATTTCATATTTCGTAGATAACAGCCCCACAAACTAATAAAAGTAGGAGGAAGAATTTTGAGTGGCTGAATCCGAACCCCTGCAGGGCCCTGGTTGGAATTTCGCATTACTATCAGGGTTTTTTTTAACCTCAAAATGTTTTTTCGCTCATGGCTATTTTTGCATTCTAAAATATGTAAAAAAGAGACCATTTTTATGAATTTTTCGCCGCTCAAGAAAAAAAAACTCTTAATTTTTTTATATATTTTACAATTACCTATTGAACTAATCAAGACTTCTCAAAAAATAACTATTGAGGAACCCTTTTCTTTGACTTAGCAATTAATCATTTAAAGAGTACTACTGTATAAACTTATAAAAATACTTTTTTAAAATTTCCCGTTTTGGAGTACTACTAGGGTACTGATGAAAAAATACATACTTGATCGTTTTTTATTTTGACATGTCAAGTTTAATTACCATAGAACAGACGAATTTTTTAAATTGATTTTATTAAAATCATTTTAATAATTTGCTCGTACCTATTCGCCTAATAGACGGCCTGTTTCGCTCTTTTGGAGCTCGTCAGTATCGGGTAGCCGTTTACCTAGGTCTAAGACCGTTTGGTATGGGGCACGCTCTAAATTCTACTTCGCCGCTTCTTATATAAAACACAAGCAGTTACAGCGGTGAGAAGAACGTAATCGCATTAAAATGTGACGTCTCCATGTTGACGTCTTAAAGAGTTAATAATATGATGTCAGTAAGAACTTCTTACCAAGAAGTAAGAAAAGAGAATACTGTAAGATTTATATCTATAGATAGTCAAAAAAATATATTTTTTTGACTTTTTGATAATTCTTTGAAAGGCTTTCTTGACATCATTGATTTCTAATGAATTAACAAAAATATATTATAGACAGGTAAAAATTAAAAATATATTAATAAATTAAAATTCCAACATCAACGCAAAAGATTACTTACCATTACATTTAGGCGTAAAAAAAACAATAATGAATAATGACCATTAAACAAATATAAATTGATTGAAATTAATCAAATTTAACACAATTATCTGTAATTATTCAATGTGATTAAAGTAATTATTTAATAAAAACCATATATGTTTATTGAAACTAGGTTAGAGCGCACTAGGAATAATTATTCAATGTGATTAAAGTAATTATTTAATAATAATAATAATAATAATAATAAAATTTATTTCCAAAATAATTGTATAATACAGAGTACAACAACTAGGAAGAAATATTGTCAAGAGTTACAGATTAATATCGTATATTATACTGCAGATAATCTGCCAAAGTATAGGGTTCCATATCAATTAAATATTCCATGGCAAGGCTCTTAAAACTAGACAGTTTGGACACCGATTGGATATAACTAGGCAATTTATTATACATAACAATACACGCATAGAAACAGCCTTTTTCAAAAATGGTTAAACGATGCCTCGGGTATTTTAAAGCTCGAGTACGTTCAGAGTTCAATCTTAAATCTATAAACAGATGCATATTCTTACATACAAACATCAGAATTTCAAACACATACAACGCTGTCACCGTAAGTATTTTATGTTTCCTAAACTGCCCTCTTAATGATTCTCCATATTTAAAACCTAACATAGTTCTTAAACAATTCTTTTGAGCCACAAAGATGGCTTGAATATCCTTACATTGGCCCCAAAAGATAATTCCAAACCTTAGCACAGATTGGAAATAGGCAAAATACACTGTTTTTATTACGTTAAAATCAAGATTTCTCTTAAGCACTCTGATGCAATGGTGTACAGTATTAAGTTTTTTGTTCAGCTCTTGAATATGTTTGCACCAGTCTAAGTTTTCATCAATATATAAGCCTAGAAATTTGGTATTCGCGGAAATATTTAATACATGGTTGTTTAAGTTGACATTTACAGGCGTTATAATACTGGACATTTTAGTTTTAAATAAAATACAATTTGTTTTTTGTTCATTTAAAATAAGGCGGTTTTTAGTGAACCAATCCCTAGCCTGTCGGATAAACCTATTGCTTTCAGATGTGACACTATTTACATTTTTTGATGCTACTACAAGATTTGTGTCATCTGCGTAGCTCACAATATTACATTTTATTGATTTGGCTAAATCATTAACAAAAATAACGAATAATAACGGACCAATCACACTACCTTGCGGAATTCCTATCTTTACGTCTACCGCATTTGATAAATATTTACAATTATTTTTGGTAATTTCCACTATTTGCTTTCTATTCGCAAGGTACGATGCGATCCACCGCAGCGCACTTCCCCTCACACCATATCTCTCTAGTTTAAAAACCATATATGTTTATTGAAACTAGGTTAGAGCGCACTAGGAAAATAAATAAACACAAAATTAGAAATTCTGCGCAAGCCTCAAACTGCGCATTAAAAATGAATCCATTAACAAGTACTTAATTCGACGTCTGTATTTTGACTTCTAAAAGAGTTAAAAGTATGATTTCAATTGGAAGAAAGAAAAAAGAATACTCTGTAAGCTCAAAATAAATTGTTCAAAAAGAGGTCAAGAAAAGATCTTCATTTGTACGTAAAAAAATTGACATCTTATTTATGAGTTCATTAACAGCTCAGAATTCTGAGCTCATAAAAAGGAGCTGTTTAAGACGTCATGTTAGAACTTCTACACGAAGTTGTTTAAAAGACTTCATACTGAAATCTTTCTGAATTAGATGCTGACTGGGTAGGCTTTGCCTAAAAGCTGGATAGGTCGATACGTCGAGTGTTACTACATACTCTACTTTTTTGTATAAAGGATTAGGAGAGGACCTATACCGGGTGTATCTGAGAATAGGCGCACCCCTGTAACTTTTTTATTTATAAAGATAGACACATGAAATATTGCATGGATAATTAGAATATAAAATGACACTTATAAGAGGACAAAATTAATTTTTTGAACTTCCGGTTTTGCCGGAAATGGTACCAACTTTCGATTTTTAAATGGAATGTCCTATATATTTTTACATATTTGGAATCCAGAGTCAGGCAGCATCCTTAAATGGACCTTTTGACGTTTAGTCATCAGAAAATGTATCATTATAAAGATCAATCTAGAGTGCTTTGAATTATCTTATTTTCTTCTAATGGATTCACACAATGCATGAAAAATGAAACTTGCCTTAGAAAGTTGTTATTCAGCTATTCTCAGCAGTCTAAACTTGTCAAAATTTGACTGTTTGACTCAGAATTTTCTCAGCATTCTAATTATGTAAAAATATATAGGGCATTCCATTTAAAAATCGAAAGTTGATATCATTTCCGGCGAAACCGGAAGTTCAAAAAATTTATTTTGTTCTCTTATAAGTGGCATTTTATATCCTAATTATAATTGGTTATAACCATGCTTATGTGTCTATCTTTATAAATAAAAAAGTTACAGGGGTGCGTCTATTCTCAGATACACCGGGTATAATATGATATTATAATAATTGTGAATTTAGAGAGTAATTGTTAGACAAAGCGTAGAGGTTCAATAATTACAATTAAACCAAATTCGGTGTTTTATTAATAAAATAAATACTATATTTGGATTTATGTAAAAATCCATAATGCTAACATTATATGTGACGTCATCCGGAAAAGGCAGTATCTAAAATCAAGTTTTACAGGAGAAGCAAATGAAGTTTACATGGCATAAGCGTTTGGGTAGTAACGCTGTTAAAACTAAGAAAATTATAAAACAGATTCGGAAACTTTGTTTTCAGCACAAGGCAACTTGTAATTTATCACCTTTACTTTCTGATTAATTTGAAAAGGTTCATTGTGTAAATAATTATAATTTGAAAATGCACTTAACAAAATTAGTTACTAATGGCAAGTTATTATCAACCAAACTCTCATGGGACATATGCATTAAATTTTGTTCCATTTAACATTTAGTTAACGACAGTTTACAGAGAGTGTTAAACTCAATAGTGTGCTGTCTTTTAGGCGAAATTGGGTCATTTTAACTAAATGGGTTACCCACGTAAAATAAAATATTTCATTGGATGTACCTACTTAAAGTTTTACACAATACGCAAAACTGGATTAGTGATCAGTGATCTTTTTACCTTAACTACTTGTACTAGGTATTGACTTTTAGATATCAGTATTCCCTTACTAATGGAAAATGACAAAAGTCTTAACATTTTCAATTAACCTCGATATTACAAAAAGAATAAATAATAAAGACCAATCACACAGTAAAATAAATATTTGTTAATCAAAAATAATAAAAAGTAAAAAAATGTTGTCTAAACATATTTCTATATAAAAAAATATCCGTACTGAAATGCAACAAAGTGTTATTTTTTTTAACTTTTTTTTCAAAACCTTTGAAGTTTATAATTAATACGTAAAAAATAAAAAAATACTATAAGACAAAAATAAATTTTAATTAAAGTTATAAAGTAGAAGTAAAACTGTTACAATAAAAAAACTTATTACATAAGCTCCATTTGAGTTAAAAGCTTTATGTTCATTGTTCAATATTTTTAATTGTAATCTTTTTTCTTATAAATATTTAAAAATCCTAAATTTAAATGTATTGCTAAAAAACGTTTTTGGAAGCTTTACCAAGGTACAAAAAATTTACTTGGTAAAATTTTTGATTGACTTCAGATCCAGACTACAAAAGTACGTTTTTACGCTTTAAGGCTAAAGTATACCCATAGGCAGGACTTAATTCTGTTTAAAAAAGTGGACTTAAAACAGTTTAGCTTTGAGGTACAGATATTAAGTCTAAACAAATATTAAATGATAAAAAAGTAGTTTTTTACCAAGTTTGAAATTGATTAGTTTTTGAGAATATATATATACAATGTGGTTAAACAATTGTTATTTTTACAATATATTGTAAAAATAACAATTGTTTAACCACATTGTCCGCAAAGTTAGGACCGTATGCAGAAATGTTGATTTATATTTATCAACTGATTTACGCATATCCACGTACTAATATTACCACATATTATTTAAGTTGGAACCAATTTGCCAACATCGCAAATTCTAAATAACAGAAAATTTGTAGGTTATCTCACATATAATTAAATATGTGTTTATTACATTATAAAAGTAATACATTTTAAAAACATAAATACATTTATAACTGATAAAACCTTATTGACAAAAACTTGGTTCGAAGAGAATTTCGGCTGGCTGTACAATATACAATTGGGTTATGTTCGCAGTTTGCAATGTGTTCTGTTCTAAGTAAATTTGTATTACCTAGAAGCTATGAAAAACGAAATTAAACAAAATAACGTCTTAAAGCATTTGAAAAGAACAAAGAATATTTGAGGAGCATACGTGCAAAACCGGCTAAATCCATTTTATTCAGTTTTTGGTTTTTTTTCTGATTTTGCATCTTTGGGTTAATTTCTATCGACAACCAAGATAATTCTGTTTAAATCCGACTATATCCATGTTAAAATCACATTTAAGAGGTAGCTTTAGGAGCAAAACCGGCCAAATCCACGTTTTTATAGCAAACCCGGCTATATCCAATAAATAATTATTTATTGGATATAGCCGGATATATAATAATGATGATGAGCATGTGGCTTGGATATGTCGATACTACTACTAAAATTTGTTCTGTTTTTTCATGTTTGCACTAAATTTATTTTGTTAATATTTTTAAATAATAAAGGTTTTTTTCAAATTTTATTCGGTTTTTGAGCAAAACCGGCTATATACAAAACATTTTTTGAAATTTTGGCCCTAATATAAAGTTTTTGAAAACGAAAGTATGTCTTATAAATCAAGTACCACAAAGCCCACAAAACTCAAGCTTGCTTTTTCTTTTATCTGTAAAGGCCAGGAAACCGAGAGTTTTTGCCATTTTCCCAACATTTTATTAAAGTGGATATAGCCGGTTTTGCACGGATGCTCCTTATTTGTGCTTGTAAAATATTAATTAATTATATTATAGTAGAGAAGAAGATAAGGATATTATAGTTATATAAATATTAAACCTGTACCTTTTTAGGCATTTAGGCATTTGTTTTGAAAAATAAATGCAATGTTGCGGAAGATATCGAGGGGGAAAAAAGACATTACAAATTTGTACCAATAATATAAAAAACAAACTCTAGAGGATAACATATGTTAGTTAATGCTTAATATACATAACTTATGGGTTCAGAATTTTAGAATGATCTTTTCTTAACAAAGGGAGGGAGTTATACTCAAAAATTATATGTCCAGAAAAATTTTACTAGAAAATGGGTATAAACTTGCAGGTGGAGTCTCAAAAGTTTTTGTAGCATGCATATAGTTTACCCTTGCCTGCCCCCCTGAACAAAATCCTGGCTACATCCTTAAGCCTGATTTATAGACTGCCTTCCTTTCTTCCTTCCTTTGTCCCATAGAAGATGAACAATACAAAAATCGTTATGCTGTTTAAAGATTTCCGTACGGGAATCTATAAATGGCACTACGATTTTTGTATTGTTCATCTTTTACGGGAGGAAGAAAGGATGAAAGGAAGGATGGAAGGAAGGCAATTTATAAATCATGCTTTACTGTGAATGTAGCTATCAATAAATATTTTCACCCAAATTCAATATTAGGAATAATTAATTATAAAATAACTAAAGAAAGTTGTAAATCAATTGATTTCAAGCATTCAGTTTTTTGTTCAGACAAAAAAACAGCAAAGATATTTGATATGATTTACATAGTAGTAATTTTATCTTATAAAAATTGTTATTCTTTAATTATATGGGATATTCTTATAATAGGAGCAATCTTGAGTATAAGAAATTAAAAAAAAAAAACATTTACAGAAAATTTTGAAAAACTACTGTTTTATAAGAAATGAATAAAGTTTATAAAATGATGAGTCTGTTGAGCTCAATTTTTAATTTTGGGGCTTTTTCAAAAATCCATATCCACGCCAATGACTAAGAGGCACGCTAATGACAGTTTTCATTGAATAATGATACAAAATAAGGCGAAATAATAAATATTTCAAATCAAATAAATTACAGTGTATTTGGGACATAAAAAGGTAAGTTTTCACCAAATTTCGTGGAAAAAATTTTTTTTTTAAGAAAGATAAAACTAAATAACCAAAAACTTGGTTTTTTGAATTTTTCACATAAATTTTGAGGTTATGTGAAAAAATTGTAAATACAAAAGTTGTAGATCTTTTTATTACCTACAACTTTGACATTTAACTTTTTTCCATAGGACTTGTAGTTTTGCCGGAAATCGAGATAAACCATTTTTTACCCTTAAACCCCCCCCCTCCCACTTTCCGAACTCAGATCGCCCGTAATTTATTTTTCCTTTAATTTTTATTATATTCCCCTCCTTTTCCAATGGGTTTCATCCTACTGTTATTTTTTTTCTCTTTTTACCATTTTTAAAGGCTTCTGCACTGGTCTGTGCTGCTAAGGAGCAGTAATGGTTTGCATACAATGCTCGTATTAAATCGGTACTAAAGTTCTACTTTACTGCCGATTTCTTTTACTTTACTGTCGATTGTTGACTACTTTACTGCCGATTTTAGATAAAAATATCTTATTATCATTATTCGTACAAAATTTCATTGGAGTGGATAGTCCGTCATTAGCGTGGACAAAAAAGTCCACGCCAATGATGCAAGTAAATATCCACGCCAATGACTAAATTAAGGTTAAGGTTCTTTGGACAGCAAATGGATTAATGAATTTAATTTAAATTATGCATACCTTTCGTAGTTGTCACTGCTCATTAATTATTGTCAATATTTTTCTAATAGCTTTTAAATAAACAAAATTGTCACTAGCACTCCAATGATGCACTATAAACATACGCCCATGAAACACATAACAACTTCACACTTCGTAGTTCACTGTGCAACTTTTCGCGTTTGGCGCCAAATCAAGTAAATAGCGTATACCAAAATGTTTATAATAACGGTCGCTAACTGGTAAATTTAAAGTAGGCAGGAATTTTAAATACGTATCATTATAATCCACGCTAATGATGTCAAACTCAGGGACACATTTAAGAAATGATTTTTTATTCAATTAAATTTTATTTTTTTGTCTCAATCCCGCTTAACATATCTTAAAAAGTGTTGTCTATAATATACTATTGCTAGAGTATTTATGGACAGTTTCTTAATTTGCAAAAAAAAAAATATTCTGGTGAAAGGATATCCAGGGACATCCACGCTAATGACAATTTATGTAATTAAAGGGAAAATGTATCGAATTGGTTTTATTTTATTATTAAGTTAATAGGTGTATGAATAGGGTCAATAAACCCCTAAATAAATATAAAATAAAAAATGGTGAACATGCACTTGACTGAGCATGGCAAGTCAGGGACATAAAATTTCCCCTATTGTAAGAATGACCCATATCTTTTGGATTTATTTTTATATATATATATTTACAAACAAAAGTACTGTCAATTTTTATACATATTTTAAATCAGTCGCTAACGACGTTTTAAAGATAATTACCCAATTTATATTATGAAATAACAGTTTTTAAAGAAAATTACTACGTTGCCATGTCGTGCAAAAACCTAAATCCTCTGATATGCTTAATAAGTTGATATAAATAAATCAACGTTTCTACATACTAGGTACCCTTAATGTTTTGTAAACATATTTTATTCAAAAAAACAAAAGAACAAAACAACCCGCGCCTCATAAAAATCCTGTAAAGAGTAATATGAGTTTGCGACGGTTTCTGGGGTGAGCTAAATTTTTGAGAGCTGAAAACACAAAGAGTACTACTACTACTACTACTACTACGTTGGCGAAAAGTACTTTAAGCACTTCGTGTTTTGTTTTGGTGTTGGGGAATATTCCTAATATTTGTTTAACATACCACCAAAGTTGTCCTTTTTCAAGTACCATATAGAAACTATATATAAATGTAATATATACATTTGTAATTAATATATCAGATATTCCGAGTGCAGTTGATGGTAGTGTACCTATGCATGCTATTTTAATTTAAGACCATGGTTTTTAAATTAAAATTCAGTAGTCTAGTGAAGTGGTGAAATGTGACAGTGGATGCATCTTATGTTTGTGATAAAACATGTTTTTTATCTGTTATTTTTAAGTGAAATATGAAATTTACTAATATTTTAAGTTTTTTTAGCTAGTGAAAAATCATAATTAACTTAACTATATACATACCTATAAAAGCTAAACATGGTTATGCACAAACTGGAAAAAAACTTAAAATATTACTATTTTTCATTCAATTAAAAAAAATTATTAAATCACTATACACCTATAGGTAGTGTTAATCATTTTTTTAAAATTTTATTCATATCTAATAGTTTGTAAATAATTTAAAATATACTTTATTTTACATTGCATGTGTTTAATATTAAAACACCCACCATTTTTAACACCTATAGGTTTACACGTAACACCTACCTGTGTAGTAAATTACACCAAATTGAGCATTTTCTACTCTTGAATGGAGTTCTTTTACCATGGTATTGCAATAGTGCGTGTTGCTTTTACCCCTAAGAGTATTATATTTGATTTTTACACTGTTACGAGTATTTTTTACGAATAGTACGTGTAGATTATTAACCAATTAAAAAGGGTAAAATTTACCAAATTGTATGTGGTAAGATATACCATTTCTAGTGTGGATCTATATAGACCACTTTTGGTGTTGTTTTTTACCATAAATTTTATACTGTGTAATAAACGCCATTTAAGTCATAAATTTTAATTGGCATCAGCGAGCTTGCGAGCGAGTGTTTAATTAAATGAGTGTCCAAAAAAGTTTATAAACGAGTTGCATACTTTTCCTTTTCTAGGACAAATATTTATTATTATTTAAAAATTATTTAAATTAAATATTTGTATACAACGACATCTATAAAAAATAGAGTAAATTGCGTAACAATTTTTAACTTGGGAATCTATATTACGGGCGCTTCAGTCAAAATGTCAAATTTGTATGTGTAAATCGAACTTTATCCCTTGAAAATGGACTAACAACCGTTTTAATGATGATATAGAAGCAGTTTTTTACAGTGAATGTAAAGATAATGTTTTATAGGCACTTCACGGTGGAGTCTCCAACCTAAATTTTTAATGCATTTAGTTAAATCTATTTTACTGCCAAAAAAATCAAAAGGTCAGTACAAACTTGCATATAAACTTTTCAAATAGGTTTTGGCGTTGAGAAACTATTTAATACTTTTTATTTGTGTATTAAGATAATATAATAATTTACACATTATTATTTCACAAGAATTTTTTAAATAAAGATTTTAACGATTGTTTGACATTTGACAACTGTCAACTTACTACTACTAACTTCCACCCGTGACTAAAAACCTTTTGGTAACTTGACTAAAACGCCACAACTTGTCAATGTCAAGATCACTTAATGTCATGGAAACATGTACAATAATGGGCATTTTAAAGGGTGGTAGTGTATACCAAAAATTATTTGTTTCAGTAAACCTTCATTGGATATACGGAATGTCTGGAAATCTTTGCTAACTAGATTTACGCATGACTGCACCAACTCAATCATACTTATATGCACGTATACATAGACCTGTAGTTACTTAACTTATTTAAAGAGTCCTTGCTAGTTCCAACAGTCCAGCAATAAAGTTTTCTTAGACTACAAATTATTTAGTATTCACCTGAAGACCACTGGAGATATCAGTTGTAATTATTAAACAAAAACAATGGAAGTCCAAAACTTTTCTTTCATTCATTGTCTCTAACCTTTAAACAATACAACACATACTAGCATGTATCTATTTAATGCAAAAAATGAGCAGCTTTCACCTTTTCAGGGAAGATGAAGCATTTATCATGTTATTATTGTCGGCATTTTACACCACACAAAATTTCTAATGATAAAGGACATCCCGCTGTTTCAGGGATGTTGTGTTATATAAACTTAATTTAATCCGATCCATTAAGTTGTCAACGTACATGTCTACTTATCCGCCGCCAAACATGTATATGAAACCATGAACCAACATAGGCACATTAAACGTTAATTAACAATATGTAGTCAGGTTTCTTTGACAGAAAACCGATTTGTAGAAACTCATATTAGCTTGTACTATAATTCTAGATGCTTGACATCGTTTGTCTGCATTATTGTAACGCAAATCCGAGATATTTAAATATTTTACGTGCATATTACGTTCACTTTTAGTATATATAAAGTTTTTCATTCATTTTGCCATTGTTTTCAAAAGTCCTAAAACAATGATTTTACCTACTCTCTAAAAATGAATTAGTCAAAATTAGTGGCTGCTTTTTCACTTATACCATGGTATACCATGGGATAGCATGGTATCCCTGAAATAATAGCCAATTCTTATGTAAAATTGCCCCCTGAATCCAAAAATACTGTCAAAAATTATAAAAGAAGAGCAGTTTTTGAGATATAGTTAATTCCATATTATATGAAAAATTGACTATATCTCAAAAACTGTTTTACTTTTATAACTTTTGACGACATTTTCCGATTATGCGGACAATTTTACATAAGAACTGGCTATTATATCGGGGATACAATGCTATCCCATGGTATTAGTAAAAAAGCAACCACTAATATCTGTAGTAATTAGTCATTTTTGACTTTGACTTTGAATTCATTTTTAGAGAGTACTTACCAGAATAAACATTTTGCGCGTGATAGCCACGTGCTCGGTACGCTATTGGTTAATCGGCTACAAGACTTTCATGCTACACACTAGTGAGTTGGTTAAATTAATATACTATAGTATTTTTATATTTATACAGGGTAATTTATTATTATTTCAAAAAAATCCTTGCATAAAAATATGAAAAACTAGTTTTCGAAAACGCTTCGTTTCCGAAATTTATTATCGTAAAGTTTTCGACGGAAAATAAGCATTTTCAAAAACTAAAGCTTATTTATTTCGTAATATTAATCACCCTGTATAAATTTAAAACTCATATTTTATGTTTAAAAACTTTGACATTCATCTTACAGAAGTATGGAAAATATTTAAATTAAACTACCTACCAACAAAATCCAATTCTAGATATATTTTTAAACAATTTATACACCTGATCCAAAATTAAATTTCGTAGGTATTTAAAATTAAATTTTGTTATAAATTACTTAATTTGCGTGTCCTGGTTTAAGCTTATCGCGACATTTCGGTTTAATACAATCTAGGTTTAGACGCTTTTCAAGTCGTAAATATGTATGTAGTTGGGAAAGTTATAAGATAAATCGGTTCAGGCAAGTATATAATTTTGAGATAAATTACTACAACCAAAACTAAATTAGAAATCGTCTGCGTAAGCTGTTTTACCAAAAGGCAAATATTTAAATTATACAGGACAGAAAAGCTCTTTAGAGGACCACCAGAGAAGTTATTGGCCAAAAACCGAATCGTGAATTCGGCAACATTGATACGGTGACTGGTGCACTGTATTATTTAGTTTAATAAGCAAAATCATTGTTTTCATAGGGACCATTTATAAAAATGTAATTACTGCAAGTTTCCCAATAGTACAGTAAAAGTAGTAATGAGGTAAATATTTAAATCGTAGTAAAAATTATGACTATTTGGTGGTTATAAAAAAAACCGTTCACGCTGAGTGAATACTCGAATTCTCATAATTTAGAGTAGTTTTTTTAAATTTTGGGGCTGTAACTTACATTGAAATTATCAAGTTTGTGAAATTTTGAATTTATTCTGCAGTGACCTCTAATTTTACAATTCCTTTTTAATTTTATGCTAAACGCGATAGATGGAACCACTCTTGCTATGTAATTTCAATGTATTTTCATTATTGTACGGCGTAATAATTTGACTTTTGAACTGCGTAAAAAAATTAAGGGTTTATATATATGCTTATGAGTATTATAATGAAAATAATCATACGCTTGAAAAAAAATGTATAATTTATTCTTTGTAACTTCGGGATTTCGGGATCCCGGGATTGACACCCCTACCCCCAAACAAATGTTTGCTTTACGCAAAATGTTTTTCTGGATGCGTTGCAGCATTCGAGTTGCAGCATCTTGTACTCGCTGGACGATTTCATTCCGAATGCAGTGTCTATTAAAAATTTCTTTTATGTGGCCCCAAAGAAAAAAAATTACGCATAAATCGAAATCATTTGGTTTAAGAGTATATTCTGTAATTTTTTTTTACTTTTGTATAGTGGAACGGTTTCTATCCTTCTACCACAATACATTTGTTCACACTACTTGACGAGATTCCAATTTGATTTGCGATAATACGATAGATTAAAGTTGGTTCTTTTTTATTCATATCTAGGAGATCTTCCTCTACTCTTGCTGACATCACCCGCCAAGGGCATCGGACGCATTCTCCTGCTAAATTCATTAAGTAACCAGTCGTCCTCCTCTTTCCTCCAATCTTCTAAACACAGGGATGTATTATGTTAGGGATCTATCAGTGTAAACTTGGCTGGACTCATTGGCGTTGTTAAGGCATTCGCCCAGTATTGGCTGCATGCATTTGATTACATTTTGTAGGCAAGTTTAAAAATTTGGTTATAAGTCGGAATGGATTACAGCCAAAATAAAAGAGTACAAAATTAAAGATAAGTAGATACAAAATAGTCGAAAGCGATGGAAGAAGATCGCGAATAAATAAGGAATCTACTGAGGTTTTAATGTTAGAGATGATTTTGTTGGTCTTTTACCAACAATTATACACCTGCCTGATTGTTATTTATATATCTGAGGACAATGTTTCCAAATACTTATTAATAGCATCTAGATGAAAAAATTGTGATTTTTAAGATAGTTTAATTTGGCTAATTGGGCATTTCTAGTTATTTTTGTTATTAATAATGGTAAAGAGTATATGTCTTTTTCCAACAAACAAATTCAAAAATTTCCAATAACTAAAAAGTTAGGTTATCTTTTTATAATTCTTAATCGAGGTAATTTAAAAAAAAATATGACCTCTTAGTGACCTAAAATTTACTAGAGAACTTTTTCCCCAATTTAGATGCACCCTGTATAACTAAAACAAAAAGTTTTATTAAACTATTTAACTATTGCTTAGGTGACCAACCGTCCTGGTTAGTCGTTGGAGTCAAAGACTCCAAGACTTATAGGAGCGGAGGAATTTTTGAAAATGCGACTTCCCGGGCAGTTAGATATACCTTTACATATATGGATCGACTCGGAATCGAATTCTGAACAACTTTCATTTTTTCTGTTGTCTGGATGTCTGTGTGTCTGTGTGTCTGGATGTCTGTGAATCTGTCATCAAATTTTTAAAAATTCATAACTGGAAAATGGTAAACGGTGGAAACTTGAAATTTAGACCCTTTTTTAACCTCCACAAGACGCACCTCTCATCCAAATTTTATTAGCGCAAGAAAGGTCCAAGTGCACTTTTTATCGATTTTTTTGACGAAATTTTGAGGTTTTTCCTATCTGGATTCCAAGTCAAAGGGATAGACGTAGAAAGACTAACTTTGGTGAAAAGGTGTACGAGGACTATCTATTAAAGTGTATAGTATATGGGCTTTTCAGGCCTGCAACTTTCGAAAAAAAAATTTTTTTTCGACTTTTTCAGGAATTTTTTGAAATTTTTTTTCTCAAAAACTAAGAAGACTTTAAGTAAACGAAAAACACGAATAGATGTGCAAAAGATTGTTATTTAACATACTAAAAAATAAAAATTATCGAAACAAACTAACATGGC
Organism: Brassicogethes aeneus; assembly: GCA_921294245.1. NCBI lineage: Eukaryota > Metazoa > Arthropoda > Insecta > Coleoptera > Nitidulidae > Brassicogethes > Brassicogethes aeneus. The sequence continues at coordinate 48,886,220 of OV121132.1, read as the reverse complement.
CTACTGCTCAATTTAATTTTTTTTGGTTTTTTAAAAAATGCAATCAATTTTTAATTAATTTTTTTATCCTGTTTCTATTTATATTTTTTTAAATTTGACCAAACATGAAGGTAAACTACATTCTTATAAATTGATTTGCCATAAAAAAATATTAAATTTTTTTCCTCTTCTTCTTCTGCGATTTATTTTACAAAATCATTAATATCTCTTGACCTATAATAGATGGCGACTTGAAATTTGGCAACAATGTGTGGGCTCATGGTGCAAATGTCCCCTTAAAAAACTATCAAAATCAAAAAACGATTTGGACATTTTTTTCAAAAATTCGTCAATTTTTTTTAAATTTTTTTGAAAATTGCCTTTTTGATGCAGACAATTTAATTTTAGCAAGACAATGTATATGACATTAAAAAAAGACATTTTTATGACAAATCATTTGATGAAAGCAGCATAGGTGTATCTTTATTAGTTTTCGAGATATGATTTTTTTTAATTCAAAAGTTGTCGATTTTTTATTTAATATTCAGTTTTTCGGCAGAAATCTTTATTTTAGCAAGATCATGTATACGACATTAAAAAAAGACATTTTTATGGCAAATCTTTTGGTGAAAACCGCGTAAGGTTATCTTTGTTAGTTTTCGAGATATGATTTTTTTAAATTCAAAATTTAAGAAACGTCAAAATCTGACGTTTCTTCCATGTACATTTTTGCATCCATAACTCGCTTAATTTAAGGCCGAGAAAAAATTCCTTCGCTAAATTTGTGTAAAATAACTTCCTCTGGAAGTCCAAAACGAAAAAAATCAAAAATTTTGAAAATTACGGAAAATTATTTTTAGGCATTTTTTTCAAATAAAATACCCGTTTTTATGCGTTTTGGGCATAACTCGGTCAATTTATGTCCGATCGGGCTAAAATTTTAAACGTTTGCTCTCACACAGACACCAGTGAGGCCGGTAATGTAAAACCGAAAGATTTCCGGAAAACCCGGAAACGGATTTTTCAGCTGTTTTAAAAAACGTCAGATTTGACGTATTCACATTTGCTCGCGATTAGTGATACTATAAAAAAATAAATCATTTATATAAGGCAAATACACGCGCGATAGCGCGAATTTATGCGCGATAGCGCAATTGTACGCGCGCGAGCCCGAATTCACAGAATTTTGGTTGTTTTTTTAAATAATACATTCAAACAAAAAATATTCGGCTATTTCTGGAGTGTCATCTGGAAGTTATTTTTTTAAATATTTTAAACTTTTCACGCCTTTAATTCAGTCGTTGCACATAAAGTTTATGTCCACATATGCGCGATAGCGCACATACAAGCGCGATAGCGCAAATACAGGCGCGACAGCGCAAATGTACGCGCGCGAGCCCAATTTTACAGAATTTCGAATGTTTTTAAAAATAAGAACTTCGAACAAAAAAATTATACAATTTAATTTTGGCAAGACAATGTATAAGACATTAAAAAAATATATTTTTATGACAAATCGTTTGGTGAAAGCAGCATAGGTGTATCTATATTAGTTTTAGAGATATGATTTTTTTTAACTCAAAAGTTGTCGGTTTTTCATTTAATTTTCAGTTTTTCGGCAGAAATCTTTATTTTAGCAAGATCATGTATACGACATTAAAAAAAGACATTTTTATGGCAAATCTATTGGTGAAAACCGCGTAAGGTTATCTTTGTTAGTTTTCGAGATATGATTTTTTTAAATTCAAAATTTAAGAAACGTCAAAATCTGACGTTTCTTCCATGTACATTTTTACATACATAACTCGCTTAATATAAGGCCGAGAAAAAATTCCTTCACTAAATTTGTGTAAAATAACTTCCTCTGGAAGACCAAAAAGAAAAAAATTAAAAATTTTGAAAATTACCGAAAATTATTTTTTAGGCATTTTTTTTCAAATGAAATACCCGTTTTTATGCGTTTTTGGGCATAACTCGGTCAATTTTGGCCCGATCGGGCTGAAATTTTAAAAGTTTGCTCTCATACGGACACCACTGAGACCGGTAATGTAAAACCGGAAGATTTCCGGAAAACCCGGAAACGGATTTTGCAGCTGTTTTAAAAAACGTCAGATTTGACGTATTCACATTTGCTCGCGATTAGCGATACCTGTGTCCCAAGGGTAAAAAATAAATCATTTATATAACGCAAATACACGCGCGACGGCGCGAATTTATGCGCGATAGCGCAAAAGTACGCGCGCGATCCCGAATTCACAGAATTTTGGTTGCTTTTTAAAATACATTCAAACAAAAAATATTTGGCCATTTCCGGAGTGTCATCGGTAAATTATTTTTTTAAATATACACACCTTTAATTCAGTCGTTGCACATAAAGTTCATACCCACATATGCGCGATAGCGCAAATACAGGCGCGATAGCGCAAATGTTCGCGCGCGAGCCCGATTTCACAGAATTTTGGTTGTTTTTTAAAATACGACATTCAAACAAAAAATATTTGGCTATTTCCGGAGTTTTATCGGTAAATTATTTTTTTAAATATTTTAAACACACCTTTAATTCAGTCGTTGCACATAAAGTTCATACACACATATGCGCGATAGCCCAAATACAGGCGCGATAGCGCAAATGTTCGCGCGCGAGCCCGATTTCACAGAATTTTGGTTGTTTTTTAAAATAAGAAATTCAAACAAAAATATTCGGCTATTTCCGGAGTGTCATCGGTAAATTATTTTTTTAAATTGTAAACATTAAAAACTAATTTCCACACTTTTAATTCAAAGTTTATACCCACTCACGCACGTATACATATGCGCGACCGCGCAAATACGGGCGCGATAGCGCAAATACGGGCGCGATAGCGCAAATGTACGCGCGCGAGCCCTAATAAACAAAAAATGTTGTTTGTTTTTTAAAATTAAACCTTCAAACAAAAAAATAGTTGGAGTGTTATCAGTAAATTTTTTTTTATATTTTAAACAATAATAACGTTTTTCTGGGTCTTCAAAAATTACCACTAAAATATTATCTAAAAAATAACAGAATAGAGGCGCGCAGCGCCGATTTCTATATTATAATATTTTTTTTACCGTAATTGTTTTAAGGCAATTTCTTTTTATAAATTTGAGGCAAAAAACTTTACTTTAGCAAGGTAAATGTATATATCATTAAAATATATATATATATATATATGTGCAACAGCGCAAATATACGCGCGATAGCGCAAATATACGCGCGATAGCGCAAATATACGCGCGATAGCGCAAATATACGCGCGATAGCGCAAATGTACGCGCGATATTTTCTTATTCTTTTTGGTACAATTTTTTATTATTAAAATATTGCCGCTTTTTTGGGAACTTCATTTTGAGACAAAAAACTTTACTTTAGTAAGATAAATGTACCTATATGACATTTATAAGGCGCAAATACATGCGCGATAGCGCAAATACACTCGCGATAGCGCAAATGTACCCGCGCGAGTTCGAATACAAATAATATTGTCTGTTTTTTTGTATATTAAATGTATATGACATAAACAGAAGGCGTTTTTATTACAACTCATTTTGTAAAAACAAAACAAGTCCATCTTTATTTGTTTTTAGGATATAAGCGAACACACACAAGTGCGCGCGAGCGCAAATATATGCGCGATAGCGCAAATGTACCCCCGCGAGCCTGAATAAACAGAAACTTGTGTGTTCTTTTATAATTTAAATGTAAATTATTTGTCTGTTTACAAAGTGTTCTCGGTATATATTTTTTAATTTTTTTAAAAATAATACCTTAATTCCTGGGTCTTCAAAAATTACCTCTAATATATTATCCAAACTTTGATTTAGAACCATTTTCAAAAAATGTGCAAATTCGCAATTTTAACAAATAAAAGAATAGAGGCGCGCAGCGCCGATTTTTATATTATATTTTTTTTATTTTGACCATAATTATTTTGAGACTTTTTTAAATTAAAATTTAAGATAAGACTTTTTGTAATCAAAAAATTGATGCTTTTTTTTGAAAACAAAATAAATCCATTTTTATTTGTTTTTGAGATATATTTTTTTAAAATTAAAACATTGAAGCTTTTTTAAAAAATTCTTAGTTGAAGCAAAAAACTTTACTTTAGCAAGATAAATGTATATAATATTTAAAAGGCGCAAATACATGCGCGATAGCGCAAATATACGCGCGATAGCGCAAATGTACGCGCGCGAGCCCGAATACAAATAATATTGTCTGTTATTTTTTAATTTAAATGTATATGACATAAACAGAAAATTATTTTGTGAAAAGAAAACAATTCCACTTTATTTATTTTTAAGATATGATTTTTTTGATTAAAAAAATTGACGCTTTTTTTTGAGGCAGAAAACGTTACTTTAGCAAGGTAAATATATATGACGTTTAAAAGGCGCAAATACATGCGCGATAGCGCAAATACAGGCGCGATAGCGCAAATGTACGCGCGCGAGCCCTAATAAACAAAAAATGATGTTTGTTCTTTAAAATTAAACCTTCAAACAAAAAAATAGTTGGAGTGTCATCAGTAAATGATTTTTTTTGTATTTTAAATAATTATAATAATAACGTTTTTTCTGGGTCTTCAAAAATTACCACTAAAATATTAAAAATAACAGAATAGAGGCGCGCAGCGCCGATTTCCATATTAAAATATTTTTTTTATTTTGACCGTAATTGTTTTAAGGCAATTTCTTTTTATAAATGTTTTTTTAACTAAAAAATTTACACTTCTTTTTGAAAATTCCAATTTGAGGCAAAAAGCTTTAGCAAGGTAAATGTATATATCATTAAAAATACGGAAATACATGCGCGATAGCGCAAATATACGCGCGATAGCGCAAATATACGCGCGATAGCGCATATATACGCGCGATAGCGCAAATGTACGCGCGCCACCTCGAATACAAATAATATTGTCTGTTTTTTGGTTATTTAAATGTATACTATAAACATAAGGTATTTTTTATCAAATAATTTTGTGAAAACAAAACAAATCATTCTTTATTTGTTTTTGGGATATTTTTTAGAATTTTTATTTGAAGCAAATAACTTTTCTTTAGCAAGATAAATTCATATAACATCTAAAAGGCGCAAACCATGCGCGACAGCGCAAATATACGCGCGCGAGCCCGAATACAAATTTTATTGTCTATTTTTTTCTAATTTAAATTTATATGACTAAAACATAAGGCATTTTATTTTTTAGAAACAAAACAAGTTCATCTTTTTTGTTTTTGGGATATAGATTTTTTTATTTACAAAATTGATGCTTTTTTGAGATTTTTTATTTAAGGCAGATAACTTAACTTTAGCAAGATAAATGTTTATGACATTTAAAAGGTGCAAGTATATGCGCGATAGCGCAAATACACGCGCGATAGCGCAAATGTACGCGCGCGAGCCCGAATACGCAGACTATTGTTTGTTCTTTTGTAATTTAAATTAAGGATATATTTACGAGGATTCATTAGGTGAAAACACCCAAGTCCAGCAGAATTAATTTTAACGATATGATTAATGTATATGACATTTAAAAGGCGCAAATACATGCGCGATAGCGCAAATACACGCGCGATAGCGCAAATGTACGCGCGCGAGCCCGAATACGCAGACTATTGTTTGTTATTTTGTAATTTAAAAAAAAATTAACGATATATTTATGAGGATTCCTGTGGTCCAGCGTAATTAATTTTTACAATATGATTGTTTTAAACGTATCCTATATTGCACTATAAATAAACAGTCACTATCGGCGGACAAACCTATACTGGACTCCACGACTCTATTGTCAGTTTACTGGCAACCCCCGGCGCTAGAGCTAAACTAGCGCAAGATGCGCTAGTTTGTTGTGGAGTCAAAGACTCCAGGACTTGAGCGGAGAAAATTTATTTTCTGTTGTTAGTCTGGATGTCTGTGAATCTGTCATCAAGTTTTTAAAAATTCATAGCTTGAAAACCATAAAGGGTGGAAACTTGAAATTTAAACCCTTTTTTAACCCCCACGAGACGCACCCCTCATACAAAGAACGCAAGAACGCAAAAAAGATTCAAGTGCACTTTTTATCGATGACGAAATTTTGGGGTTTTTCCAATCCGGATTCCAGGTCGAAGGAATCGACGTGGAAAGACAAATTTGGTGAAAAGGTGTACGAGGACTATCTATTAAAGTGTATATTATATGGGCTTTTCAGGCCTGCAACTTTCGAATTTTTTTTTTACTTTTTCAGGAATTTTTTGAAAATTTTTTTCTCGAAAACTACTGCTAATTTTTTTTTGCCTTTTTAAAAAATGCAGATAATTTTTGATACATTTTTTTCTACTGTTTCTATTCATATTTTTTTTAATTTTACCATACTTGAAGGTAAACTATATTCTTCCAGATCAATTTGCCAACAATTTATTTTATAATATTTTCCTCTTCTTCTGCTATTTATTTGATTTATTTTACAAAATCATTAATAACTGTCAACATATAATAGATGGCTACTTGAAATTTGGCAACAATGTGTAAGCTTATGGTGCACATGTCCTTATAAAAAATTATCAATATCAAAAAAGGATTGGGACATTTTTTTCGAAAATTCATCGAATTTTTTGTCACTTTTTTAAAATTCCCTTTTTGAGGCAGATAATTAAATTTTAGCGAGACAATGTACACACATGGAAAAAAGTTAGGGATATTAATAAATTATAAACTTATGCTAGATTTTTCTTCGAGCAAAGAACCCACCAGTATTGTACATCACTGTATAATTCAATACACTAAAAAAATGGAATATATTGTTTTGTTTGGTTTAAAATTTACCAGTTGCCGATGGAACGTTTTTATGATTTTTTTTTGTTTTAAGTTTTTATTGTTGAAATAAGTAATTATCATATGTTTTAATGTTGATTGGAGCGTTTTAGTAATTTGTCAACATGGAACGAGTGCACTTGTCTATCGCAAACGCTAATAGGGCTATTGGCATGTTGCAGGCTGGTATGAGCCAAGTGGCTGTTGGAAATGCACTAGGTGTGTCTCAAAGTGTCATTAGTAGACTGTATAGTCGATATCGGAATACAGGCGACGTTTCTTAAAGGGCTCGCAGTGGAAGACCAAGATCTACCATCAGAAGACAAGATCGCTTCATTGGCATCACAGCTCGTAGAAATGTAAACGAGGATTGCTGATGATTTATGAAGAGCTAGCGGAGTTCGGATTACCTACAGAACGATTATAAATCGCCTACATAGTGTAAATTTGAGGGCTAGAAGACCATGGCGCTCTGTACCTCTTAACATTCAACATCGCCGAAATCGCTTAGCTTGGTGTCGTGAAAGAATAGGATGGAATGCTGAATGGAACAGTGTTATGTTTACAGACGAGTCGAGAGTATGCCTTCAGAGTGATTCGAGACGAGTGCGAGTTTGGAGAGAACCTGGAGGACGAGTTCAACCAGGTCGGGTTCAAGAAGTTCATCCGTATGAGGTGGCGGTGTCATGGTTTGGGCTGGAATTTTTTTTTGGTGGTCGAACGGAGCTGTATTTATGCGATGGTACTATGAATGGTCAGATATATCGAAATGACATCATAAATGGCATTGTTGAGGACTACAGAAACAATTTAGAACCCAATTTCATATTTTTGGATGACAATGCTCGACCACATAGAGCCAGAATTGTTCTTGATCAAATCGAAGCTAATGAAATTAATCATTTAAGACTACCAGCAAAATCACCTGATCTTAATCCGATCGAAAATGTTTGGGATTTTCTTAAAAGAGCTGTTAGTTCTCACGATCCACCAAATAAATTTCTTTCTTATTGTTCTTCAATGTCCCAAACTTTTTTTAATATCCCTAACTTTTTTCCATGTGTGTATATAATATTAAAAAAAGACATTTTTATGAAAAATCGTTTGGTGAAAGCAGCATAATCGTATCTTTATTTTCGATAAATGATTTTTTTAATTCAAAATTTGTAGCTTTTTTAATTCTCAGTTTGAGGCAGAAATCTTTATTTTAGCAAGATAAAGTATATTATATTTAAAAAAGACATTTTTATGAAATCGTTTTGTAAAAACCGCGTAAGTTTATCTCTGTTAGTTTCCGAGATATGATTTTTTGTAATTAAAAAATTGTGAAACGGCAAAATCTGACGTTTCTCTCAGGTACATTTTTACCTTCATAACTCGCTTAATTTAAGGCCGAGAAAAAAATCCTTCACTAAATTTATGTAAACTAACTTGTGGAAAATTATTTTTATCCACTCCTATTGCATAATTTTGGTGTTTTTCCGTGAATATTGTAAAGCATTATTAATTTCCTACCTAACAACGTGAATAATAAACTCAGTATTCACGTTGTCAAGCATCAGTGATTGGCGGATTTTATTTATTTAATTTTGAAAATCATTTAATTATCTACTTATTGGAGTAGATAAAGTATAGTATTACACTCGAGATTATGCGCAATATTCACTCGGATGATTTAGGTCTCTCGTCTGGCGACTCGACACGTAAACCTCATCCTCGTGAATATTAGCCTGCATTATCTCTCGTATAATAATATACTATTTAAGTCATTTTTTCTAAACCAAATTCCTTCTTTTTTGCGTTTTTGGGCATAACTCGGTAAATTTTCGCCCCATCGGGCTGAAATTTTAAACATTTGCTCACACACGGACACCAGTACGACAGGTGTAAAACCAGAAGATTTTCTGAAAACCCAGTAACGGATTTTTCAGCTGTTTTAAAAAACGTCAGATGTGACGTACTCACATTTGCTCGCGATTAGCGATACCTGTGTCGCAAGGGTAAAAATAAGTCATTTAAGGGCCAGTATCGGGTTTAAGCAACGCGCGCGCCATCTGGTGGACTTCAAAAGCATTGCGTGAATTTAAGAATTGTCAACAATACATTTAAAGCATACGAACTGTACATAATTTTTAAATAACTAGGTAGTTTTTTCACAAACAAAAAGGAAGGCAGAAGTCTTACTCGACAAATTTTGTTCAATTGCACAGCTAAATCGCGCAGGTCATTTGTTTTTTACGTTGCAAGAAAAAAACTAAAAAACGGGTTTAGTACTCAATTTCGATTGATTGTTCTTTATATCATTGATTAAGAAACTCAACGCTTAAATGCTTGTATAGTTATATAGTTATATGTGTATTTTATCTAAGGGAGCATGGTGAATTATTGTGTTTTGCCGCCTGTAATGTAAAACCGGCATTTCCGGAAAACCCTGAAACGGATTTTTCAGCTGTTTTGAGAAACGTCAGATTTGACGTATCGACGTCATTCGCTCGCGATTAGCCATACTTGTGTCCCAAAGGATAAAAAATAGGTGATTTAAAGTGCGAATATATGCGCGAAAGCGCAATTACGGCGCGAAAGCGCAAATACCCGCGCGATAGCGCAAATGTACGCGCGTGCCTAAATAAACAGAAACTCGTGTGTTCTTTTATAATTTAAATGTAAATTATTTGTCTGTTTCCAAAGTGTTCTCGGTAAATTTTTTATTTTTTAAACAATAATACCTTAATTCCTGGGTCTTCAAAAATTACCACTAAAATATTGTCCAAACTTTGTTTTAGAACCATTTTCAAAAAATGTGCAAACTGGCAATTGTAAAAATAGAGGCTCAGTTCCGATTTTTATTTTATACTAATTTTTTTAGTTTGACTGTAATTACTTTGGGACATTTTTTTTTTAATATTTTTGAATTCATAAATTAACGCTTTTTTGAGAAGTCCATATTTGAGTCAGAAAATTTAACTTTAGCAAGATAACTGTATATGACATTTAAAAGGCGCAAATATATATTTATTTTTGTGAAAACAAAACAAGTCTATAAGGATATGATTTTTTTTTATTAAAAAACAGACGCTTTTTTAAGAATTCTTATTTGAAAAAGAAAACTTTACTTTAGCAAGATAAATAAATGCATATGACAGGCGTAAATATATGCGCGACAGCGCAAATATACGCGCGCGAACCCAAATACAAATAATATTATCTGTTCTTTTCTAATTTAAATGTATGTATATGACATAACAGAAGGCATTTTTATAAAAACTCATTTTGTGGAAACAAAACAAATCCATATTTATTTGTTTTTGTGATATAATTTTATTTAATTAAAAAATTGACCCTTTTTAAGGTTTCTTATTTGAAGCAGAAAACTTTACTTTAGCAAGAAAAATAGCCGCAAATACATGCGCGACAGGGAAATATACGCGCGCGAGCCCTAATACAAATAATATTGTTTGTTCTTTTGTAATTTAAATGTCTATGACATAAACAGTGTGTTTAGGATATGATTTTTTTAATTAGAAAATTGACGCTTTTCATAAGAATTCTTATTTGAAGCAGAAAACTTTACTTTAGCAAGATAAATGTATATAACATTTATATGTATATAAACGAGCGCGAGCCCGAATACAAATAATATTCTCTGTTCTTTTCTAATTTACACGGAAAAAAAATTAAATTAAATTTTACAACAACCATATTGTAAAAAAATGTTTAATTATTTAATACAATTGTTTTGAAATTAACTAAAACTTAAAGCATTTATATCAACGTATAATTTATTTAAAGTGCACAATTTTGGAGCACGGCAAATCTGTATTTTTTTAATAAAGAATTGCATTAGTCAATATAATATTTTATTAAAATATATAACAATATTAATTTAAAACAGAAATTGTAGTAATTTAACTACAATATATAATTATATATTCAATAAATTGTTGTTTATTTGTATTACAAAATTGTTAAATTATTTCTAACAAATTGTTCTTGGTCGTATTTTTTAAGCAATTTCTACCAGAAAATTCTACAATTGTAGTACTTTCCACAACATTTTGTTTCCGTGTAAATGTATATGACATAAACAGAGGGCATTTTTATGACAACTGATTTTGTGAAAACAAAACAAGTCCAACTTTATTTGTTTTAGGATATGATTTTTTTAAATTAATTAATTGTCCTGGTTCTAATTGTGTACTGATTTTGTCCTGGTTTTGCAGATTTGGTCCTGATTAATACTATTTTTTTATATTATTGACGTTATTAGTGTTAATAGTGTTTGGGGCTCAGGTTAAAAATTAATTTAAAAATGTAAAACTTTGAAAGAACATTTAGAAAAGTAAAAAATTAAAAAAAAACCTTGTTTGAAAAAAAGTACAAATCCTGTGTGAACACATTTTATGTTGCACCCTCTCTCCTCCAGCTACTCTTAATAAAACATTTTTTAATAGCACCCTATACCTTGCAAAACATCATTTTAAAGGAAATTCAATTTATAATCCATTAAAGTTAAAAAAAAATTTCCTACTTTTTTGAATTATTCTTTGTTTGAGTTTTTAAATGTTGTCTGTTTTGTTTTTAAATATTCCTAAAGAAAAAAGCGTACCTACCAATCCATTTCTCGGGAATCCTTTGGTTCAACCATTCTCTGACTGGTAAAGCTTACTGAGGAGGAGCTCCATCTTTTTAAAAGTACAAATGTCCTTCATCAAGCAACATGTTTCTTTGTTCTTCCATTTGATATTTTAATGAATGGGAAAATAAGTGGGTTGGTCAATAAAATCAAAATATAATTGTCCAGTCAAGTTTTATTCGATAAAAAGCTGTCCAATTATTTCGTTGCCAAAAATACCAGCCCATACATTGATTTTTTGAGGATACTGAATATGATCCTCTCTAAAATTGTGTTTATTTACAAATTTATTTATTTCTATAGAAAAAAAAAGATTAATCAAATATGCATGATTAGGAACTTATTAATTTTATTTTTTTTTGTGTCTTGTTGTATAAAATTTAGCTTTAACACGTAAAATATAATAATAGGAAAGGTAAATATGATTCCCCGGAAATATAGGCGCGCATGGGCTTGTCTTTAGATTTGTATATTTTAACGTTGACCTTATTGAAGGATTATCGATTTAGACAACAAAGTAATGAAATTGGGCTAATTTCCTACCCAATTTTGTATTTTTTTTAATACAAGTAATTTAGAATTAATTTAGCTTTTAGCTTTAAATTAAAAACAATATTTTTTTATTAAAAAAGTTATAAGCTTGGTTTTAGTTTTGTTGTGCTCCTTAACTTGACTGGTTAAGTCAGATTTGAAGCAGAAAGGCTAACAAAATTCCATAACGAATTAAAAAAGTTTTTTCAAAAATATCGTTTTAACGTCGTCTGTGCTTAAACGTCAATAATGCACATTTGAACTTAAAAAGACTTAAAGCTTCGTAGACTGTCTAGAGCAAAATACTTATTTATTAAATAAGTTAAAAACATACTTTTGGATTGCATATTCATTCCATAAGTTTTTTTTTACTCTACTTTTATGGGCATTACAAGTTTTCATGTCACTAAGTAATCTTTTAAATACCTACACATTGACAATTCGGAAACCGATGTACGTCGATTGTCTGCCCCACTGTATTTCTACAGTCTAGAGGTCAAAAATTATCGATATATATTGTAAATAAAATTAATAATTTTTTTTTATTTTAATAACCGACCGGTTTCGCCTTACGGCATCTTCAGGGTTTCTACAATAATGGTATAAAGATATATGATAATATAGAGATTTAAAATATTACTTACACGTCAATATTATAAAAATATACGTTTAACAGACATTAGAACAAGTATAAAATGTTGTTTTATGGACATTACAAAGAAATAAAAGAATTTCAATATAGAAAATTTACCTATCAAGGACAAATCACAGAAACAATAAAATTAAAAAAAAAATACAACTTGAAAGCAGCTATAAAGACAAACAACACTATATTTAATAGCCTTAATAATGAAAAACAAAAAACAAACATCTTTAAAAAAAGCGTAGGAGAAACAAGCAGAAATTTTAAAACAAGGATTAAAGAACACATAAACAACAATAATCGCAGTTCAAATTTTGGAAATCACTTAACAAACACTGGACACACTTTCAACACAGAAACAAACCCAAACATACTGCACATACAAGAAAAAAACCACAAACTTACACTGCTAGAAGCCTACGAAATTAACAAGCAAATGATAAACAATAAGATACAATGCCTTAATAAACAGGTTAATTTGTTTTACACATGTAATGTCTATAATACAACATGTTATATGTTTAATTGTTAAATCCATTAGAGCAGTAGTAGGTAAGTTATGTTGTTTATAAAATAAAAGGCACTTCTCTGCTGATTAATTTTAATAAATTAATAAAATTAATGAAACCAGCAGAGAAGTGCCTTTTATTTTATAAACAACATAACAACATGTTATACTTGTTCTTATGTCTGTTAAACGTATATTTTTATAATATTGAAGTGTAAGTAATATTTTAAATCTCTATATTATCATATATCTTTATACCATTCTTGTAGAAACCCTGAAGATGCCGTGAGGCAAAACCGGTCGGTTATTAAAATAAAAAAAAATTACAGCAGGGAAGTGCCTAATTTAATTTTATTTACAATATTAAAATCCCACTGCTAAAATGGATTATACAATTTATCTACGCCAGTGAGATAAGAACTTCTTATCCCACTCATTTTGAGTGAGATAAGAAGTTTTTCTCTGTTTTTAACCAATCAAATAAAAAAGTCAAAATGTCAAAATAACCCTAAATTAAGTCTTAGACAAAAATAATTACCGTTTATTTTTTCATTTAGAGGCGTAGATAAAAATTTGTACAATATACGTGTGATAACGCTTTATTAACGTACTTTTGTGATTGCCCAACTCGTGCTACGCACTCGTTGGGCAAATTTCGCATGCGTACGTTAATAAAGCTCTTATCCCACTTATATCGTAAATAACTATAAACGCATCGATATATAGTTCAGTTTTTTTTAAATTTTTATGGTTTAGGTGGATTCCGCGTTGTACTTAGATTTGAGTCGGCCTAATTGTCCCCCAAACACCAAAATGTATATTCTCCCTGTCCTACCTCCTTCATGACCTTACTGGGCGTATAGCAACGGCCCGGCGAATCCTGGAATGGCTATTTAAACTATTGGCATTTCGCTCTCGAGCACTAAATAGTACGGGACATTTTGCACCCAGCAAACACGGGTGAAGCCGTGCCGTTGCTGGTGGCGAAAGAAAATCGGCGTAAGGAAACTGAGGCCTCTACGGGGCCCGGGAGCGCTTAGGCAATGGGGCCGGTTATACGTCTCTTATACTCAAACTCATACTCATACGATAAAAATGTATTTAGTATTTTTTTAACAAATTTTAAGTAACGTTATTAGAAAACTCCTTTTTTACCCTTTTATCCTCAAGCAACAAATGAGACTGTAAACGCATTAAAAAGTTCTTCTGTTCTTCTGGTTGTTTAAAACTGTTATTTAAACATTACTTTAAAAAATATTTTTGACCAATATTAAAAAAGTAATTCTGAACTAATAGCAGAAGTGCTTCATAAATATTACAATATAATGTATTTTATGTCGAATAAATAAAAAGTTTGTAGGCTTTAATACAAAATAATATTAATATTATCATGTTAAAAAATAATATAAATAAGTAATTCTTTCAACCTACATAAATATAAAAGATCTTATTACACTCTGGATTATGAACGCCTCCGTTAGGAGAAGATTAAAATATTTAAGCCGCGGAAAGCAGGTGAGGTAAATGACGTCATATTTATTGACCAGGTTATATGTTGTGCTGTTATTCGCTCTGTTGCTTACTTCAGAGTTTCGTGACATTTGGCCGAATTTCTTAGCATGCACTTTGGCTTGTAACTTTTTGATATTGTAAAGGTTACTTATAAGTATAAGTATTTTATATTTATTTTTTATACTTTCCAAATTAAACTTAATTACTCGTACATATTTAATGAAGATTACGTGCAAAATGTCCAGTTGATCCGAATTTCTAGCTAATAATTAGTTGTGTAATGCCTAGGAAAATAGAACAACGGAAATCTATTGAACTTCATAATAATATTTAGCTAATTCTTCAGTAACTAGATATCAATAACCCTGACTTAGTTTTCTTTGTTTAGTAATAGTATTTAAATGATTTTCAAATAATTATTACGGAGTAAAATTTACAATAATAATTATGAATATATGTTACCCACCCCAAACACGCCATTCTATTTGACAGTTTTTAAAGTCGCTATAGGTATACAGTGTGCCTACTGTTGGCAACATACGGGAAATTTTCTTATTATTTTACGACAAAAAGTTATTCTTTATAAAAAGTTCTAAAGTCTAAAATATGAATTTGGTACAAGTTAAAGTACCTTTATTTGTGACAATATCGAAAACTGTTATTTATGAAAAGTTGTTCGGAATGATAAATTACAAACATGATAACTTTTCCGTTCCGTTCAGAAAGTAATAAGCAAATTCTAGTATTGACATTTAATGTCAAACATCAACAAATCATTTGTTTGTCAGTGCATCCTAGATTACATGTAACTACATTTACATTTGCATTGTTATTGTAAACAAAAAATAAAAAATTATTTATTCCAAGTAGTAGTAGTAGTAGTTTTTAGTTCATCATTTTTTTTATTAAGAATTTTTGATATTGTCAAATATAAAGGGGTATTTCCACGAAACCTTACCCCACCTTGACAAAAAATCAGATGTGTTATTTAACAAAATAAAAACTATATCTGAAGTCAAATATTTTAATTGCGACGTAATTTATAACCTTAAAATATTCGTACATTGTGATGCTAAAAAGCTTACATTAAGAACAAACACGGAAGAGTTTCAATACTCGATAAAATGTTCAAAATTTTTGAAAATAAAGTATACAATATTTGTGCATTTAAAATACGTACTTGTTTAAGATTACTATTCAAGTTTTACACAAAAAATTATTACTATACGCTTTTATCAAAAATTTTACAGTATCAACTTTAGAAGCCAACTTGGTCGCATCTGCTGATTTTTTAAAGTCGCGCCCATTACGCGATGCATGACGTTATAAAATGTTTTCTATACAAGCTTTTATTGACATCTTGTTTAAGTTAAATATCTAATTTTTTATACTATTTTTGTATCTTGATATATATGAACAAACACTTTTTTATCATGAAAAAAACGCAGTGTCAGTGTCGCACCCGTTACAATGAAAATACCCAAAGGTACTTTACTCTTGAGTAAGATTTATATTTTTTGACAAACCGCGTAAATGACTGAATTTTTTTATATCTGATTATTGTATTTTAGATTTTAAAACATGCAGAACTTTTTATAACGAATAACTTTTTTTATAAAAATTAATAATAAAAAAGTTTCAAATATGTTGCCAACTTAAGTAGACGACACACTGTATATTTATCAATTCAGGGAAACAACTGCACCCCTTGGTAAAGCTTAGGAATCAATTTTTTGATAGTACAATAATTTGAACTCTTATATAAATATAAATACTATTAATTGGATTGGATTTGCTGGTTCTTCACGTGTGCACTTAGGCCACTTGGCCCTACCTCCAAGATTATTTTTTCCTAGATTGCTCAAACGTTTTTTAGCTATCCGAGATTCCAACAGAAATCCAGAAAGACTGTGAAAAGATAGAGCTAATGTTGGTTGCATCAACCCATTGTTATGGTGGATTTTTTGAATTTGAGAAAAGCAGGGCATTCACAAACAATATGTATCAAATATGTATCACACTTTCTTCCTCCCAGTTACAGGCGATGCAAAGAGGACTACTACTAATTTTCTTACTGTGTATAGACATTTGTTTAGTCTACAGTGTCATTTTATGATTCCGACAGGATCAAAAGGGTTTTGACGAGATAGCTGTAGACTTTATTTAGCCAGCTTGTAAAAGGAATTTGTAATAATTATTATAATTTTGGTCAGACGGCATAAACTTAAGTTAACCCTTCTTGTTGTTTTTCATGTTTTTTTTTTTACTTTTTAAGGTTGGTTTTGTTAGAGGCAGGATAGGTTCAGGACCCACTGGCAGTTTGCTAATCCGTGTCTTGCAATTTCATCAGCCTTTTTATTTAATTCACTTTATTTTACTGGTATTTTCCATGATGGAAAAGTCCGATTAGGATTCTACTGTTTTTTAGTGGTTTCGATTCGTTAAAGCTACCAATAGGTAATTTCCAATTGAATTCAATTGGACATTCCCAGTATAAGATTCTGGAAAGGAATCTGCTAATTGGTTATTCCCAATACTTTAAAATATGGAAAAGTCCAATTAGGATTCTACTGATTTTTAGTGGTTTTGATTGGTTAAAGCTACCCATAGGTAATTTCCCAATACTTTAAAATATCGCAAGAGGGCTCGTGTAGCAGTTCTTGTTCGAATGGTTGAGAAGCCATCATAAAGAAACAAACAAGTCTTTGGAAGCTATTTAATGTCGTTTTTTTATTAGTCGGTTTCTTTTATAATCTATGGGTTTCTGTGCTTAGCGGCAATTGTGTACTTATAGTGGTGTGTACTTATACCTCAAAAAAATGTTTATATGTGTAAGGTTTAGGGACGATGACGTGAGAATGGTGGTTACAGCGGACAAAATAAAAAAAAATTACATAAATAATATTGATTTCGACCATGGCTACAAACGTCCTTTGCAAGAAAGACACAAAAATGATTATAACCGAGTAATTTTATTTATTGTTATTACTTTTTTTTTGTTAGTAGTTAAGTTATATGTATCAATACATATCTTACTAACACAAAAAAATAATAAAGAAATAAAGTTATAATATTTTTTTGCCTCTTCTGTGAAAAATGGTTTTTACCCGGTTATTCTTCTGGGATCTTAATTATTTTTGAATGACCCTCGTCTTAATTTCCACCAATCACAAACGCGCAATTTTGAATTAAAAATCGTTTCTAGGTGAAAAAACTGTGTGACAGCACCTGTCAGCAGTTTTTTCGAGTTTACCCGCGGCAAAACTTGACAGCTGTTGTCACCAAAAATTGCAATTTATATTTTAATTTTAATTTTAAATATATTTAAAATTAAAATTAAAATATAGTCTTGTCAAATACCATTTGGGCATCTAATTTTTCCTGTGAAAAAAATCGAAAAAACACAATGCTAAGTAATATTTTTTAACAAAATGCATTCGTGCAGGTGCAAAAATCCTCCTCTTCGACTCGGATTTTTGTTGCCACCAGCACTCATGCCTTTTGTTAAAATAATACTTAGCAACGTGTTTTTTCGATTTTTTTCGGAAAAATTAAATGCCCTTATGATATTACTTACGAAAAATCAACTGGTATGTTTAATCCAAATTTAAAAAAATAAATTGGTTTAAATGGGTTTGGCGCAATGAATTACCAATTCATTCCAGGTGCATTTCTATTGGATTTAGCCAATAGAGACAAGCAAAGGCATGGATTGGTAAACAAATTTCATTCAATGAAATTGTGAATTCCATTCAATGAAATTGTGAATTTCATTCATTAAATGAAATTATGAATTTTATTTAATGAAATTATGAATTTCATATAAAGAAATTATGAATTTCATTCAATGAAATTACTAGTTTCATTCAATGAAATTATGATTTTCATTTAATGAAATTATGTATGCGCATTAGGTAGGTGTTATTTCGCAGGTGGTTGGATCCATGCGCAGTGGTTACCAGATGATAATATCCATGCGAGTACCAGGTGGTTGTTTACATGCGCAGAAGGTACCAGGTGGTTGTAACCAGGCGCAGTGGGCACCAGGTGGCTGTTTCCATGCGCAGTGGGTAACAGTTAATTTAATGTATGCGCAAAAAGTCTCAAATTTTTATTTTTTATGAGCAGTGGGGACAAGATGGCTTTAACTATGCGTGACATTTTTTAGATGGTTGTATATATACGCAGTGAGTACCAGATGGTTGTGTCCAGGTGCAGAAGGGACCAGGTGGTTGTAACCATGCGCAGTGGGTAACAGTTGATATAATGTGTACACAGAAAGTCCCAAATTATTATTTTTACAGGTTTTATACGCACAAATTAAGTCTTTTTTTTCACCACACACCTGATACCTTCTGCGCATGGACTTAACCATCTGGTACTCACTGCGCAAAGATACAACCATCTAAAAACTGCCTCGCGTGGTTCAACCATCTTGTCCCCACTGCGCATAAAAAATAATTATTTGAGACTTTCTGCGCACACTTTTACCCACTGCGCATGGAAACGAACACCTGGTGCTCACTGCGTATGGTTACAACCACCTGGTACCTTCTGCGCATGGACACAACCATCTGGTACTCACTGCGCATAAAAAATAATTATTTGAGATTTTCTGTGCACAAATTAAATCCACTTTTACCCACTGCGCATAAAAACAATCATCTGGTACTCGCTGCGCATCGATATAACATCTGGTAACCACTGCGTATGGATCGAACCACCTGGTACATAATGGGTATAGATACAACCATCCGGTACACACTGCGAAATTACACAATCATCTAGTACATACCTAATGCGCATACATAATTTCATTGAAATTACTAATTTCATTCAATGAAATTATGAATTTTATTCAATGAAATTATGTATTTCATTCAATGAAATTATGAATTTCATTCAATGAAATTATGAATTTCATTGAATAAAATTATGAAATTCATGAAATTATGAATTTTATTGTACAAGATAAATCTAAAAAGACCATGCATGCAGTGTTGTTTTCCAACATTGAATTGTTTGGCAATACTGTATAATACCCACAATATTCTGAGTAGTTAATATTTTTCCAGGACCATAAGTACCAATAATTTACAAAACTTTATCTACTTTAAGTATTCAACTTTAAATTAAAATATTTAATAAAGACAAACTGTATAATTAAAAGACAAAGAAACAACGCGACGGGGAAACGGTTGAGCGTAATTATTGTCAATAAAGGTTTTGCTGCAGCATGACACTTAGATAAGCTATTGTTTAAGGGAGTTTAAATGCATGTTCTAGATACAAACAAAGAAATGCACGATAATTAACTTGGTTTTTTAGAGTGCAAAATATTGAAACAAACCATCAAATCAAGGTTATGTATAATTACCGTATTATTTCTTATATTTAATTCTATTTTTTATTTATTAAGGAACTTAATCTAATAATAATAAAAATATTTACATTATTTCCGTTGACATTTATGGCAAGATTTAAAAAATCGATATATAGCACGACCGTCGGTATGTCCCAAAGCCGTAAATGATCACGCAAAACATAAATTTATTTTGCACATGTTAAATAATTTATTATTATAAAATTAATACATAGGGGAAGGTGTTGTACCTTTGTACGCATGTACCTTGGGACAAAGCAAATATTTTCGCCATCTATGATTGCATTGAAACCAGGGTAGATTGGAACGATTGGCCCTTAGTTGGTTAAAAAATATACTGTACGCATAGCGTCAATTATTAAATATTTTATATTTTTAATGCAACGAAATTACTATTGTGGGTGTATAATTTAGTACTTTGGTGATAAAGGAGCTCTTTAGATGGGACTACAATTAGGTGAGTGGATGCTTCATTTTTTTCTGATTTATATGGTTATGTGTAAAATATAAAATTCTTAACATACAAATACGTATTACAAGAATTAAGCTTTTAGGTGCAACTTGTAACTTGGGACAAACATTTTTATCCTTTGGACTGTATTTACAATTTCATTGTTTAAATTATCCCCAACAAATTTTGTGATTTAAACAAAGTAATTGTGGAAAACCAGTCTGGTTTTCGAAAAAATCATTTCTGTGAATCGGTAATTTTGGATGTATGTGACGAATGGTAAAGACGAGATTTTAGGCGT
Source organism: Brassicogethes aeneus (assembly GCA_921294245.1). Taxonomy (NCBI): domain Eukaryota; kingdom Metazoa; phylum Arthropoda; class Insecta; order Coleoptera; family Nitidulidae; genus Brassicogethes; species Brassicogethes aeneus. Next base: position 48,865,465 of record OV121132.1, on the reverse strand, counting down.
GCCTTTGAGACTGTGAATAGAAAACTATTAGTATATAAGTTGGGGAAGTTAGGGATAGAGAAGACTGTGATAAATTGGGTAAAATATAAAACAAAAAGTTAAATTTAAAAATATTATTTCTAGTGAAATATTAAATAATACTGGTGTTCCACAGGGGACCACTCTTGGCCCTGACCTCTTTATGTTAATGACAGTTTTTTATAAAGTTTTTTCCAAGATTGTAATGTTCGCTGACGATACAATGTTATTTATAAAGGGAACGGATTTAAATACTATGGCAAATAGAATTAATTCAGATTTATTAAACCTTTATGTGTGGCTATGTAATAATAGCTTGAGTCTCAATATTCAAAAATCTAAGTTTATGATTATAGGTTAAAAAAGTAGACTTTTAAATCTAAATATAAATGTTCAAATATCAATCAATAACGTTCAATTAGAAAGGGTTTCTGAATTTAAGTATTTAGGTGTAAAAATAGATGAAAATCTTTCCTTTAAAAATCATTTTGAATATGACATATGACATAATATGTCATATGACATATGACATAATATGTCATATGACATATGACATAATATGTCATATGACATATGACATAATATGTCATATTATGACATTGTCCACAAAAAATTGTCCCAAAAAGTTTATTTTTTCCAACGAGTCTGTAACAATCCTACAATGTCTACAAGAATCCTACTTTACAATTCCCATCATCACTATTTTTACACCTAAATAAAGAAGAGATTACCAAACTACAAAAAAAAACAAAATAAAGCAATGCACTTCATACTTAAATGTAATAAATAAATACACATAAATTAAAAACATGCTTCAAGCCTATATACATATACACTGTATATACATATATGTGTATGTATATGTGTATAATATATATATATATATATAGATAAAATATGTAAATAAGTGTATACTAAATGATTTTGTTGTATTTTGATATATTTTATGTACCTGAATTATACCTCATATTATTTAAGTTTTTAATATAATTATTAACTGTTTTATAATAGCTTTATCTAAATAAAGGTATTATTTATTAATAAATACTAAATACTTTGAATATATATATATATATATATATATATATATATATATATATATATATATATATATATATATAATATATATTAGGGTGGTCCTTAATAAGGTTATTTTCAAATTTCTTTGCTCCCATGGGCTCAAATACTTCCAAATTGATAAAAAAAAATTCCCTGAAAATTTGAGCTCTTAATATTAACTCTAAGATAGTGCGCATTCCAATCTAAGTTTCCTATGGAAATAACATAGGAAAAATTACTTTTGTAGTTTATAATTTTATAACTTGGGAAAGAATGAATTAAAAATTATAAATCATACATATTTTTATAGAGAATTTAACGCTCTACAAAAAGGTCTCTTATAATTTTTCCATTAGTCTATTGGTTTAAAAGTTATTCAACGCCAAAGTTTAATTTTCATGTTATTATTAATATTATCAAGGCTTTTTTATGAGGCGGCGTTTCTGTCAAAATTAAAAGTGCTAAATAAACTTATTTTGTTTTATAAATAATTAATTATATGCTTTACCAAATAATTTTTTTATAAAATAATTTAAAAAAAAAATTTTTTTTCTAAAAAATTTAAAAAAATAATTTTTTTATAAAATAATTTTTTTATAAAATTATTTTTTTTATAAAATAATTTTTTTTTTAAATTATTTTTTTATAAAATAATTTTTTTTATAAAATTTTTTTTTTTTGATTTTTAGTTTTGTTTTAAGAGAATTGATTTATTTATTTTAATTTGTTTTCAAGAGAATTAGGTATTTTATTTATTTATTTTAGTTTTTTTTAAAAAACGTTTAAACATAAAGAATTCTTGTTAAAAACTAAAAATCAAAATAAATGTAGATAAAAAAATTAATGAATAAAAATAATAAATTATTATTTTCAATCGTTTCCCCAAATTGCGTCAAACAAAAGCCCAGTCCGTCATAAAATTGTATCTGGGGAGGGGCGTTCGGGTTTACTCGGGTTTACTCGAGTGTCTACAAACAAATAGAGATGGCTGCAGTAAAAATTAATTTATAAATGCGCCCGTCGTCTTTTATAAAATAATTTTTGATTCGCAGAAAATTATTTTATAAAAAAGAATTATTTTATAAAAAAATTTTTTTAAAAAAAATTATTTTATAAAATTTTTAAAAAAAAAAAAATTTATAAAAAAATAATTTGGTAAAGCATATAATTAATTATTTATAAAACAAAATAAGTTTATTTAGCACTTTTAATTTTGACACAAACGGCGCCTCATAAAAAAGCCTTGATAATATTAATAATAATATGAAAATTAAACTTTGACGTTGAATAACTTTTAAACAAATAGACTAATGGAAAAATTATAAGAGACCTTTTTTGTAGAGCGTTAAATTCTCTATCAAAATATGTATGATTTATAATTTTTAATTCATTCGTTCCCAAGTTATAAAATTATAAACAACAAAAGTAATTTTTCCTATGTTATTTCCATAGGAAACTTAGATTGGAATGCGCACTATCTTAAAGTTAATATTAAGAGCTCAAATTTTCAGGGTATTTTTTTTTAATTAATTTGGAAGCATTTGAGCCCCTGGGAGCAAAGAAATTTGAAAATAACCTTATTTAGGACCACCCTAATATATATATAAACATCCCTAATACAATATTGCGTCATTACAATTCGCGACCTTATTGCGTCTACTAGAAATACGGTATTTAGCGAAAATATAGAAGAGTATATTGGCGTACTTTTTTTTGATGATTCCAAAAATCTGGCCAGATTTTTTTTATCTTAAAAAATAAGATATACACTTTTTTTTCAAAAGTCACTACATTACCAACTCATTTTAATCTTGATATAATATTGCGTCACGTGTATATTTCATTTTAAATTTTATATGGCTTGTACAGACTTTATTGCGTCCTACAGTGTTGCCAAATTGTAATGACGCGCTATTGTACTAAGGATGTATAAATATATATATGTATATATATATATATATATCCGTAATACAATATTGCGTCATTACATTTCGCGACCTTATTGCGTCTCCTAGAAATACGGTATTTAGCGAGTCAACTTTAATAAGATATAAATGAATTTTTAACATGTGATTTTTCTTCTATGTAATATTGATATTTTGCATGTTTATAAAATAATGTCTGTATTAGGAATGTGAGGTTTAAAAAGTTTTAATTAATTTTATAATAAATTTTAAATATCCCTATTATTTTTTAACCTTCAAGGTTTTAGTTTCTATTTTTTTCTTGCTATACATTTTAACATGAATAATTACCATTAATATTATAGTAATTACTATAGTAATTCTTTTTGAAGGGTATATTTTTTAAGGCTATATTTGTTCGTATTCTTAATGAAAAATAGCATACTTACTTTACTAAGGGCCGGTTTATCAATGTCCAGTTAAAGTTGCAGTTAGTAATATGTTAGATAATTTCCATGGATACCATTGTTCTCACAACGATCGATATGAAATTTAACTGTCAGATAGACTAACTGGAACTTAACTAGAGATTGATAAACCTGCCCTAAGAGAAATAGTAAAGAAAAGTATACGTTTTCTGGTTAGCAAAACTTTTTTACCCAGCAACACTTTTATTAAGCACATTTTAAAAATCGTAAAGGAAAGTATTAATCAATGCTTTTTCATGACACTAGCAGCATAAATTCGACTTTCGTTTAACATAAGTTCAATAATAATTAATATTATTAATTAAGTCAATTATTGTCTTTAGTTTGGTATATTTTTGTTTATGAATTAACTAAATATTAACAATTTTTCTCTCTTAAAGGGAAGCGAAAGTCGAATTTTCATTTTGTCATAAAAAATAGTGTACATATTTCGTGGTGAAAGGCGGCGATTTCTAAATAGTGTGTTCTACATTCGCCTCGCTCGTGCAGCAAAGCTCACGATTGGTAATAGAAAACCGCATAATAGTTTTCTAAGTGTATCTCGAGTCCGGCAAATTTCGATACATTTTCTGATTTATACGACAAGATCTCATCTGAAAAATCCTCCTAATCATCGGAGTCGTCGAGTTCCATCACGATAGAGTCGGAGGAGGATACAGTGCTTGTGCTACTAGCTTGATCCATGCATAGCTTCTGTTTATAGTCAAGGTCGACTTGGAATTTTTGCAAGGTGTTTTCTTCGGTGTTTTCCTTGTACTGCATATAAATCTTTTTACAGTCCGTTCAGGCTAAGTTGAGCGCTTTGGTGGGGATCATATGGCCGTTGATTAAATTAAATATCAAATCGTCGCGAGATTTTGGTAATAAGAAGATGATTTATCAGTGCCGCGGCTTGTCGTTTGTTCGTACAGAGCGGCTACCGAAATACATGTATTTAATTGTGCCTGAACATAGAGATGATGAACTGGGTGACATTCCTTAGACCGCTCAACTTAGCCTGAACGGACAGTAATCGGCCAGTACTTACTCTACCGTCGGACTGATCTAAAAGCCAGCAGTACGATGATTTTTTAATAATTGAATATATAATATTATATAGGTACGGTGATTTTTCCGATACACTGTGCACTTTTTTAGAAAAGTCTTTTAAACTTATACAACTCGTTTCCAAAGTATCACATTCGCGATCTTCATTAGAAATCTCGTTCGAAATTAAGTCCATAACTTCATCCATAACTTTATCGTCCTCATTACTAATATTTGTTTTTGTCAATTTTCTTCGGGGTTTTCGATAATTTCAGCGTTGTCTTCGTCGGCGTCTTCATCCTGTGTAATTGCAATATTTTGTTTCCGTCTTATTAACGGTACCTACCTGCATATATTTCCAATCGTTTTCTTTTGCATTAATTCCAAGATGTTTCATGTCCTCTATGACATTTTGTAGAGCTTTTTTAACTGTAGATTTGATATCCAAATTTAAAATTTCTTCTTCACGTGGTAAATTTTCTTTCATTAGTCTGGTTTTTAATCTTTTGTCTTCCCTTGGAAATGTAAAAGTCCCCCTCAGATCGTTTATGGTATCAGTTGTCTTAATTCTCTCAATTCGGTTCAGCATATCCTTTATACTAAAATGTATTATTGTTGAATCGTAGAAGTCATGGATCTGGCAGCCCAAAATAAGGATTCACATGCTTGGCTACCAAAAATGCCGGTGATGAACATATCTGGTTTTAACTCACCGCTGTTAAGCTTCAGTATTAGTTTAATCAAAACATGGGCGTTTCGATGCAAAGGTTACAATTACTGGTCAAAAAGTTGTCTGTTATTTATATTCTTTTTGTTCTTTAATCCAGGCTCTCCAGATTCTAGTAAAAAATACAACATACCAGATGCGATATAATATAGTATGCAACACAGTCCTGGAATTTAAGAACGACGATTCGATGTAGTACATTAGCTTGAGATACGCCACGCTCTATTTAATTTGTGGAATTTCCTTATTCAGTGGTTCAATTACTATCAAACTGCACATTTTTTCTGCGGATGCAAAATTCATCTTGTCTTCACTTTTGAGATCCGAATCTGTCAGGAGATGTTTGTCTTTTGGAAACTTTAAAATTAATTCCCTGAGATGACCAGACAAAACAGTGTATTTCCCAATTGGCAGATGTATTCCTGGTTTTAGGAAACGAGTATTAATTTTTGTTAAAATATGGGTGGTGTGCTGTACACAACATTCTTCATTTTTTTCAATGCTGCAGTGGTACTACTCCCAATCTGGAACTGGCAAAGAATGGAGTAGCTCTGCTTCCGGTTTTTTTTGTTTTTTTCTTTATATTCAAGTGCTAAACGAGACATCAATTTTCTTCTAATTTCTTTCTAATTCCCCACTAATTCCACTATTTGCTTACTAATTTACCGAGTAATTCCCCAAATTCCCTACTAATTCCTTTAATTTTCCACAAATTCCTCTAATTCCTTACTAATTCCTACAGATTGTACACCAAAATTCCCCTGCGGTTTACCCCTCTGGGTAAACCGCAAAAGAAAATGTGTACACTAATTCCCAGGATTGCTACTAATTCCTCTATTTCCTTACTAATTCCCCTTATATATTATAATTCCATTTTAATTTAAAAAATACCTAGTAATTCCTCTAATTCCCTACTAATTACCCTAATTTTACTAATTTCCAAGTTAATTCCCTACTTATTGACCAAATCTATTGTGTAAACTAGGCCACAAAAAGGTGTACAATTTTAGTACAAAAATTTCCGTAAACATAAAAAAATCACTAAATTCAAAAAATTCCCGGGAACTTTTATTTTTTTGAGGGTTTATTGTCATTGTAAGAAGGGTACACAAATAAGCTGTTTTTATTCAAATTTTTAAAAACAAATTTAGCCGCGCCCCCGGGGGTTGAAATTCCTCAAAATTCAATAAAAAATATTTTGAATTTTGAATTTGGCATATTAAAAAACTATTAGGTATTAACTAACTTAAGACACACAAAAAAAACGGCTTTTTTTTTAATCGAAGAGCTGCATATTAGAACTTTAAAAGCTTTGGGGAGGGGCTTAAAATTAAAATATATTAACAAGATTTTTTTGTGTTACAAGTGAGTTAATAACTTATAGTTTTTTAATATGCCAAATTCAAAATGTAAGTTAAAATTTTTTTTAAAAACATTCAATCCCCCGGGAGCGCGGCAAAAATTAGAAATTCGGTAGGCTGGGCTGAAATAATTATTTTTGGAAGCTGTTTTTTTTAATTTTTAAAAATAATTTTTGCCCCGCCCCCAGGGAAATGAATGTTTTTAAAATTAAGACATTTTTTTTAACTAACATTGTGTGGTATTATTTGATTTTAAGATATACATGTATTTAATTATGCCTGAACATAGAGATGATGGACGGGGTGACATTCCATAGACCGCTCAACATTCGAGTTTCGAAACTACTTATTTAACTTGCTACTGCATTGTTTAATGATATTATTATGTTTAATTTTGTTTAGTAATGTTATTATTATAATATGATGTAATATTATTATTATAACAATAATTAAAATTATAATAATTATTATTATAAGACATTAAAATTTGTATTGTGTTTTTGTTATTTTGTATAAAAACTGTAATAAATCTACTAAAGATACTAAAGAAAAAATGTCAAAATTTACTAAAAACTAATTTTTTTTAATCCGCCCATAAATAACTTACATAAAAATTTTACTTCGAAACAAAGTTTGATAATTCAAAAACAAAAGCTCAATTGAAAAATATTTATTAGAAAGCCTAATTTAGATTGTCCATTTTTAGTAGAAACACCCTGTATTTATATCATTGATGTTTTACTTTTTTTAAATTTTTTTGAATTACCTGTACATAAAACACATTGTAGTTATTTACATTGATATTAACCTTGTTTTTAAGTATCTAAAAACATGAAAAACTTTTATTATTTTTGAAATAGTGAAATTGACAGAAAAACGATGATCATTTTTTTACGATTATAAGCGTAAAAAAATGATAATCGTTTTTCTGCCTTTAAATCTGCATCTGCATATATAATTTAAAAAATACATTGTCACAATTACTTATGGAGAAAACAATTTTATCTTACAATCAGTTTTAATAAATCGACCGTCATAATTGTAAATTTCATAAAACTCGACGCGCGCCCCAAGATTATAATATGATTACATTTAAACGAAAGAACAACTGTCTCTAGCGTGACGTCACACGGTGCGAGAGAGACAGCGCTACCATTCGCAACAGTATCGTGAGTTTAATTCAAATATTAAAATTATAGGCGAGACGTTGCCAAATTGTGCGACGCAACAACATACAGTATTTAAAAACACGTATATTGGAAAACGTATATTATCGCAACGCCCTCATCGTCAAATGGGTTGAACTAAATATACACATTTTTTCCATTTTTAGTATGTTGCTGCACACTTTCTGTGTTCAAATTTTTCTAAATATTTAAAAAACGCAGGGTCGGACATAAAAAATTTTTGGATACAAAAATTGGGCATTAAATTCTACACAGATCTGTATTAGCAAGAATCTTAGAAAGTGCTGGGATGAAGTAAATTTTAAGAAATAAGCGCTTGACATTAGTGCGTCAGATATACTGACGCAGTAAGGTCGTTGACGCAATAAGAATAGGGATTTTATAAATGTATGGACGCAGCAATGATAGAATTTTGTATATATATATATATATATTTGGTGATGATGAATTTTTAAGTCCCTTTGTAACAGACCGACGAAACCCTGAGGTAGAAAATCTAACAGAAGAAGAGCTTTCAATAATTAATGAACCCGGACCATCCAATCAACCTCAAAAGGTTTCAAGAGACATAGGTGATGTTGTAACCCCTAAAATTATCAGACCCTTTCCGAGAGCAGTTCCAAGAAAGACCAAAGGAGGCCCGAAAAAAACGAAGGACGAGAATATTGACGAAAACTCCAAAGAACACTGAATTAAAAATTGACTATTTTAAAAGGCAAGCCAAAAAAACTAAAACGAAAGTTAAAGTAATAAAAAAAATGCTACAGAACGATGAAATGGTAACACGGGATTCCAGTAGTGACGATGAAAATTATTTACACAAGGTGGTTGAAGAATCAAATACGGATATGGAATTGGACAAAGAAATGGAAAACACTTCATTATTGGAAGGAGACTTTGCGCTAGTTGAGTTGAAAGGAAACAAGTCGATGCGTCATTACATTACAGAAGTAAAAAATACTCTAAAGAAAGGACGTTTTAACGTCACATATATGAAAAAACTTATGGGCAACAACAAGTTTGTCAAAAATGAAGATATCTACGAACTCTAAGAATCAGATATAGTAAAAAAATTACCAAAGCCAACAATAGTTGGAGGAACAGGGCGCTGTATGGAGCAATTTTCTTTTTCCACAGACTTCATGTCATATAACATGTTATAATTTATTTCAAAATAAATTTATTTCTTCTTTAATCTCTGATTATGGGTAATTTAATTAATGTCCCAAGGTACATCTAATGCCGCTCCAAGGTACAATACCCTATTGTAAATTGGAACAATGTGCAAGTATTTCTTTAAAAAAATGCATTAATGTCAAGATGCAACCTTTGACTTTGAAAATATTATTCTAAAAAGTCCAAAAACACTTTATTTGACTGTGTCTTGAGAACCCAATTATTTTGAAAAATGTAAAAAAAAACGTTAACAATGCCCAAAGGTACAACACCTGTCCCTAATTATAATTAATTTAATACAAAGCATTATTAATTTTAAAATCCATATTTAATAGCTTATATTTATAAAATTAAACAGAAAAGTATTAATTAATAGTAATATTAAATGCCTTATAAAATATACGAAAATCGTAAATATTACAATACAATACAATTATGTTTAAATTTATATGAAAACTATTAATTATTTATTGTTTTTATTGGATTAATTTTTAAATTAATTTAATAAATAAAAGTACGTAGGCGTGCTGAACAAATAATATTTTTTGATTTGAATATAAACAATTGTTTTAAGTATAAAATATTATAATTATACTTTCAAGCGTTCTATAATTTAAGCTTTATTATTGTCAACGCTCACTCCCAAAGTATTCTTCGATTATCTCCTAGACTCTAAAAATAATTTATATAAATTATGTACAAAAAAATACAGCTGGTCTTCGCAAAGCGGGAAAAGACCGAATGGACTATTCTGCAATCCAAATGTTAAGGCGTTAAGGTCTTATTTTATTACTAAAATATAATTTTTTTGATTTTCATTTTGCCGACGACAAGGCAAGAGATCGTTAGTTCGAATCCCACATTGGTATGTGTTTATTTTTGTATGTCCCAATGGGACAGTCCCATTGCATATTTAAGTTCTTCAGTGGTCCATTCATATCCCTAACCCGCACAAGCCATTAAATTGGCTTATGTGACTTTAAAAAAAGTAAGGAAGAAACTAAAAAAGCACTTTTGTATATTTAAAATGGTTAAATTTAAAAAATATATAAAAATGTATCAAGTAAAAGGCCTTACTTAACTTAAAATATCATTATAATTTTATAAAATAAATTTCATTCAATAAGTTTAATATAGGGGATAATAGTTTTAAAATAATTTCTTTACCTGTATTTTTTTTTATAAGGCTCGTTTTTTAGTATTTATCTTAAAATTCACAAACGTTTCCAGCTATTGCAAAAAATTTATATTTACAATCTCCCTATAAATTAATTTTAAATCAGTAATATTAATTATTAATTTTAATAATATTAGTAAGTACATATACCACACATAACTAAAAACAATAGCTTTGTTCGCGGAGCTCATCCGTGATCAATCCGCGACAACTGCGCATGCGCACTGGCAATTTTAGCGTTCGCGGTGTAAAAATCGGCAACATTTGACATTTGATCACTCGTTCGCGGAGCCTTCGGGACTGGTTTCGAACTAATTACTGACAAGTCAAAACAATCCGAGGATTTTAGCATGTACTAGCTGTCAGACATGCGTATTGTTCATTATTGTTTAAAGTTTATTTTAGGTTATATGTTCTATATTGTTTTTAATTAAATTGTTAAACGAAAACGTAAGTTGAAATACTTATTTTTTACTTGCATTGTTCATTTCCTTGCTTATTTTGTAGATGAGTGATTATCTATCATCCAGTGATGAAGATTTAGAAAATAGTTTAGATTTAATTGAAGTTCCTAAAAATACTGCATATTTTGAAGAAATTGTTCCCTTGTTCGATGATCACCTATTTAGGGAGCATTTTCGAGTTAGCAAAGAGATTGTTGATGATTTAGCAATTTTGAATACTATAATTATCAGGAAGGAGATTCCCCAAAAAGTTTTGTCACAAAACAGCTGACTGATGGTTAGAAACGCGTTCGCGGAGATTTGTTAATTCTTGATCGGTTCCGAATCGCGCATGCGTACCATGGTTCGTGATTATTTACCCTATACAGATACGGAACTAGTCATGGATGGGCTCCGCGAACAAAGCTAATATAACTATAAATCCAATGAGAATTTTGTCAATAATAATAATAATAATTGTTTATTCACCAATTACTGGGCGAGTACAAGGATGATCCTTGATCTTGCTCACTTCTTAGTTCTTAATAAATAATGATGAGATACCAAAACAAACCAAATGGAATTCGTTTTGGAACTGATTTTTATTAAAAACTTATTGAGTTATATACAAATTTACAATATAAACAAAACAGTAGTTCTAAACATTTAAAAATAAAACAATATATAAATTAAATAACAATAACAAAAAACACATGGTTCTTTGTTGTGGAACTGCTGGTTGCCGCAATTGGTGCACTGCTGCGTAAGGTGTTCTCGTTTAATTACCTGCTGCTATACGCAACCTTGCACATTCCTGCATTTTTGCTAGTAACCTTTTTTTAACTCAAATTCTATTAATAATTTATTTTCTGTTTAATTTTTAATTAAACATATTGGCGACCACCAGCAAAGTGTCCCTGAGATTCAATGGTAGTTTCCCTAGTCGTCAGCTCTCAATGGACTCAGTACATCAATGGAGACTGCTCCTTGAATGGGCCTGGTACTGGTTAGTTCCATTGGTTTGTCCACCTTTTTTTGTTTATTGCGTCGTCTGAACTTCCAGATGCACCAGAAGGTTGTTAATACGGAGCCAACAACTTTCATGGATTGCCTTTGTGAAGATGTCCTGAAAGGTGCCCCATTCTTCGTATTTCCCTCCAAATGTATGAATCTGCAGGGTTGGCAGTTGATTGTTGACTTGATCGTTGAATCAGTTACTTTTGTGTTTGTTGTAGTTCGTTGCTCTGCCTTCAGCTGTTGAAATTGGTCGTGCAAAGGATACATGGACTCATCTTCGTGATTTACTCAGACCTCCATGTGAAGATTAGATACCATATCCCACTGCTTCCGAATTTCCTAAAGTTGGCATTCAATTTGAACAGCAGACATGTAGCTCATACTGTTCCGTGTGGTATCAAGGACTTCTTGTATGTCTGTAATACGAAAGCCTAGTTCCTTGACGCGACGCATCTGATTAGCATCGGTTTGTGGAGAGATGTTTGGTGCCTGGGAATTTTGAACCTCTTCTGAACACTTTAAGAAGTAAGTCGTGGCCTCAGTGGTGTTTGACTTGATCTGGTTAATGAATTTCGATGTAAAGTATTCGTGAGTCTTGAATCCACAACTTGTCATCATTTCGTGATTCTTCTTGGCCTTGTCCAATAGCGCTGATACCTTATCCATTCGTTCGTTAAGGTATTGTTTCGTTTTTTTGCTTGGACCATCTTTTTTTATATTAGACAAAATTCTTTTAATTTCGTTGTTAATGCCTCCTTGTGCCTCACAAAATTCTTCAAATTTATCCATGGCTTTATTTCTTGATGCTTCCTGGACTGGGGCTATCAAAGGGCTGGTTGTTCGAAGGACCAATGTTTATTCACCAATCACTGGGCGAGTACAAGGATGATCCTTGATCTTGCTCACCCAGTTCTTAATGAATAATGATGAGATACCAAAATAAACCAAATGGAATTCGTTTTGGAACTGATTTTTATTAAAAGCTTATTGAGTTATATACCTACAAATTTACAATATAAACAAAACAGTAGTACAAGGATGATCCTTGATCTTGCTCACCCAGTTCTTAATGAATAATGATGAGATACCAAAATAAACCAAATGGAATTCGTTTTGGAACTGATTTTTATTAAAAGCTTATTGAGTTATATACCTACAAATTTACAATATAAACAAAACAGTAGTTCTAAACATTTAAAAATAAAACAATATATAAATTAAATAACAATAACAAAAACACATGCATCTTTGTTGTGGAACTGCTGGTTGCCGCAATTGGTACACTGCTGCTATACGCACATTCCTGCATTTTTGCTAGTAACCTTCTATTAATAATTTATTTTCTGTTTAATTTTTATTTAAACATAATGTTGCATTTAATTTTTACCTAGTTTAATGTACCAATTTTTTTTAAAACTAATAAACACAATTAACATTTAATAAATAAAGCCCAATTATTATATACATGTATAGATATATTTTTTCTACTCCCACCTTTAAAACGCTCATTATCGTACATTTTTCCATAACATTAAGTGACCTTTTAAATACACATTGAAAAGTTGTGGCTTTATGGCGTTTTAGTCACGGGCTGAAGTTGGCAACAGGTTTTTAGTCACGGGCTAAAGTTAGTATTAATTTAGTTGACAGTTGTCAAATGTCATACAATCCTTAAATAAAGTGCCTTTCTTGTAAAATAATACTAAATTTGAAAATTATGTTATTATCTAAATATAAAAATAGGTACAAAGGTATTAAATAGTTTCTCAACGCCAATATTTGAAAAGTTTATATGAACAGTGCACTGACCTTTTAATTTCGCCGGCAGTAAACTATAACTTAAATTCGGGCTCGGACTTCACTGTAAAGTGCTCATAAAACATTTTCTTTACTTTCACTGTGAAAAACTGTCCATTTTTAAGGAATACATTTCGATTTATAACCTTTGTAAACTGTGTTTATAAAATATAAAAATGTGACATTTGACGGTGACACAGATTCCCCTATTGTTTCATAGATGGCGCTCTCTACAAATATTTCATTTAAATCATTTTAAGATAATAATGAGTATTTGTCGTAGAAAAAGTATAATATGCACCTCGTTTATAAACTTTTCTATACACTCTTTAATTTAAGCACTCGCTCGCAAGCTCGCTCTTGCCTAAACTAAATTCGTATATAAAATGGCGTTTATCAAACTTAAGTTATTATATTATGTATCAATTGATACATAATATACTATTATCTACTCCTCTATTGTTGAGCTGTGACTTTATGGCGTTTTAGTCATAGGCTGAAGTTAGCAATAGTAGCTTTTGGGCATTTAGTCACGGGCTGAAGTTGACTTAATTATAAATTTATAAAAAGTAATGTTAAATCCATAAATAGTTGACAGATGTCAAATATTTAACATCCAACATTGGCTTTAAATTCTTATTTTTGTTCGTCGTAGATAAAGTATAGTATGCAACTCGTTTTATAAACTTCTCTAGACATTCGTGTTTATTAAACACTCGCTCGCAAGCTTTGATCGAGCCTATTAAAACTAAACTAAAATGGCGTTTATAAAACTTGATACATAATATACTATTATTTACTCCTACATTGATAAGCTGTGACTTAATGGCGTTTTGGTTACGGGCTGAAGTTAACGACAGTGGCTTTTGGGAATTTTAGTCACAGGCTGAAGTTAACTTAATTATAAATTGCGAAAAAGTAAGGTTATATTCGTCATATATCAAATATTTATTAATTAAAATTGGCTTAAAATTCTTATTTCTTTTCGTCGTAGATAAAGTATGGGATGCAACTCGTTTTATAAACTTCTCTAGACACTCGTTTTTATTAAACACTCGCTCGCAAATTTCGCTCGTGCCTAATAAAACTTTTAACTAAAATAGCGTTTATAAGTCTTGATACATAATATACTATTTTCTAATCCCACCTTTAAAAGGCCCATTATTGTACATGCTTCCATGACACTAAGTCACCTTTTAAATACACTTTGACAAATTGTGGCTTTCTGGCCTTTTAATCATGAGCTGAAGTTAGCAACAGGTTTTTAGTCCCGGGCTATATTTGGTTTTAAGTTGACAGTTGACAAATGTCATACAATCGTTAAAATAAAAATTATTTTATTATCTCAATACAATAATACAAAAGTATAAAATAGTTTCTCAACGCCAATGTTTAAAAAGTTTATATAAACATTGTACTAACCTTTGAGTTTCGCCATGGAGTGCCGTGGAGTGCCCATAAAACAGTTTCTTTACTCTTACTGTAAAAAACTTTTTCTATATCTGAATAAACGGTCCATTTTCGAGGGATACTTTTCGATTTACACATAAAAATTTCACATTTTTACCTGCGCGTTGCTAATACGTATTCCCAAATTTGTTAATTTATTGTTTTATAGATGTCGCTCTATAGAAATATTGAATTCAAATCATTTTATGATAATAATGAGTATTTGTCGTAGAAAAAGTATTGTATGCAACTTGTTTATAAACTTTTCTAGATACTCATTTAATTAAGCGTGTCTAAAATGGCGTTTATCGAACTTGATTTATAATTTTCTATTATTTAGATACTAAAATTTATTATCTACATAAAATATATTTATAAATAAATGACTTTCTTTATTAAATGTTAATTTTGTTTATTATTTTGCACTTTTTGTATAAGAATAAAATAATTTTATTTAACCATAAATAATAAAAATATTATAATACAATATTGATTTATTTATTTAAACAAAATTCAACAAAAAAATAAAGATACAACAACGTCGCGTCGCGGCGCATTTGCCATTTTTAACAAATATTCTTACTTCATTTTATAAAGATATTTAATTTTACATATTAAAATATTTACTCCAACAAAATTATTGGGGTTGTAATTATGTTTTTGTATTTAAGAACTTGTATTGAGCAGAAAATGTTTTAATATCTAGGTAGTGCCGACATTTCAATAAAAATGTACAGGTAATCGATTTAGGGTTTTGACGTCACGTGGCTGAGCTCACAAAGTTCACCGACCAGGTTTATTCTATATTTCTTTATTTAATAAATCTTTTCAGTGGTTTTATTTTTAAAATAGATACCTACTAGTTTTTTTAATTTTTTTAGAAATGAAATTAAAGAATTTTAATTTATTTATTTTTGACCAAATCCTTTTTAGAGAGTAATAAACGAAATCCGTCCATTAAATTTTTGAATATTTACTCTTAATTATCTTTTACACCATGTCACGAAGTTTAAGGCCTAGAATTATTAAAGCTTTAGTCGTCTTAGAAGCGATAAATTTAAATAAGTTAAAACCTTTCTTAAAATTATACTTTAAGTAAAACATAAGCCGCTTGGAGCAAAAAAGTAATCTAAGGCAGACATTAAGTGGAAAAACTTACAAAACATAATCAAGGTCAACTTTGTAGTTGTCGTTTCTCTTAAGTAATTTTTAACGTTCCTTTGACTAAGATTTACGGTTGCTTTTATTAAAAAAAATATTTTCTTTACTTATACCCTTTGTTTTTTTTAAATATCATTAATTGAGGAATTTATGTGCGTGGTTTAAATAATATTAAACATTTTAAATCTATGTAAGAATAGATCTTATAGGATTTAAACTTATGGATCTAGCAGTTGTTTAGTTGTTTTTATTTTATTTAAGTATGCATATTCAATATGTATTGTATACTTACAATATGCCATATTGTATACAATGTATACAAAATGTATATTACACTACAGTAATAGTATTGCTATCCTATGTTGCAAACATAAAATAGTTTTTTCTACAACCAAGCGAAAAGTACAAATTTGCGTTTCCAAAAGAAAGCGCAAAGTTGCACTTTTCCGAGGAGCGAGCGACAAAGTTACTTTGTCGCTCGCTTAGTTACCATGGAAACCATAATAAAAAAACGTTTGGTGTATTTGCGACTTTTGACACAAACGTCAAATTTGAGGTTTGTAGAAAAAATCCTTGTATTAAAACGACATTTCATTAAGTTTTAAACTTGTCATTTTGTTTTTTATTATGAATTATGGTTTATGGCAGGGGTTCCCAAGCTTTGCGGCGCAGTTACAGGTTACTTTTTTCACATGTGTACAATTGCGTTATTTAGGCACAGATCTAAATACAATAGTTTAGTTCAAATAATTTTATTCGGTAAAAAGCCATTATTGAAGTCTTAAAAAGCATTTTTAGCAGCAAGATATTTTAAAACGGACAAAGGTTTTGTAAAGCCCTACACAATTCTGGAAATTAGGCAAAGTTTACATTAAAATCATTTTTGTTTCTTTTGTTGTATACATGGTGATCCGAAATTTTGTTTCTAATTTTATAAATAAATAATAACACAATAAATAAGATTATATTTCTGACAGACATTAAATTTAAAACATTTAACATTGTTTTCATTGGTGTATACCTATTACAATACAAGGTAGTTCACATACAACATTTTTGAATACACTGCAATTTTTAAATATGGTAGGATTGCAAACCAAATAAAATTGTGGAGCAGTAGTCACTATGAGGGCCAATTAAACTTTATATATATTCATATAATGATATATTTGTTCCCAAATAGATAGACGGTGTATGCAAAAATTAATTTTTATATACTTAAACATCCAGAGTATCTGTTTGGAATATGTTATTGTAGATTATGGAAAGTTGTTTCGTTTCGGGACATAATAAAATTTGTTTCCCAAATGTAAACACGTATAAAAATATTAAAATTGGCACGTGGCGTAACGAATATTCTTGCCACATCGAATTTAAATTTAAATACAAAAACTTAAAAAAGCATGTATCAATCGATTTGGGTAAAATTTTATTGGATTTATTGACAGAAGATTCAAAAAAATATAAAGCTTACGTTTTATTCTTCCATACTTACCTTTAAGATGCTTAGATTAATTTAAAAATGGGCCTTACATTTAAATAATGTTTATAGAGGACCATAGATAACAGATAAGAGGACATCTGACACGCAAACTTCATGTTTTTTTTTCGTTATAAGTTTGTATACCAATATTCCATTATAAGCTATGTATGCTCGTATTTTACATTTATTTAAGTATATGCATGCATTCATTAGGTTTAAAGTAATTTAAATGATATTATCTAAAGACTGTACTTTGGATAATTAAAAAGGTTTCTAAAAATGTTATAAAATAGACAAAATCCTATTAAATATGAAAAAAGAAACAGGAAAATAAAAGGGTAAATTAAAAGTAAAAAATAGTGTTTCAGCTTAATCGGTTGTGTAGAAGTAATATATTTAAATCATACATTTATGCATCAGTGTGAAAAAAATTCACTTAAATCCAATGCACAAAAATAGAATTACAAGAAATTTAATATTCTTTTTCTACTCCCTTTAAAACGTCCATTATCGTACATGTTTCCATGACTCTAACTGACCTTTTAAATACACATTGACAAGTTTTAGTCACGGGCTAAAGCTAGTAAGCAACAGGCTTTTAGTATCGAGCTCAAATTAGTTTTAAGTTGACAGTTGTCAAATGTCATACAATCGTTAAAATAAAGTGCCCTTCTTGTAACATAATACTTCATGCATGTGAAAATTATTTTATTATATTAATATAAAAATACAATAGTATTAAATCAGTACCGTCTTGATGCTCGAAGAGGTCGGATGCGTCAAGATCCTAAGTGGCGTATACGATACAAACGTAAAATACCAAAAACGAAACAAAGTATCCGGAAATGTCGGTGATCGTTAATGAATAATAAATAAATACATAAATAAACAAACAAGTGCAAGAAGTGCAAAAATTGTGAGATAACGCCGTAAAAATGTGCAAGTGAATAAGTGCCTAATTGAGGCTGGGCAGCAACGATAAGTCAACCGGCGCACCTGGATCGGAGCGTCCCAAAAACGTCCTTTTTCTATGCAAAAACCTACAGGAGAAGGACTCCCCGCGAAAGACAAAGCATCAGGTTTATAGCCTAATAATCAAGCTAAGTAATTCTTCTAATTGCATGTCTTACCGTATAATCGTTAAATGTTTATATAAGCATTTCACAAAGTTGCAAAAAAATCTAAGAAATCTATTCGTCTTAAAAATTAAATTTAAAAAATAATAAGAACATTTCCGTAACTGTTAAATAAACAACCTATTTTCTCATAGAAGACAAACGTAAACAACCAGCGTAAAAGGCGTAAGCAAATAAACCAATTCAAGCAAGAAGACAAAAATTTATCATAAATAAATTTAGGGTCACACTCATAAATCAAGCCAGGCTAATACACGGAATTCAAGAGCCAAGCAGGCCATAAAGCCGCATTCCACTATGCACTACAGGGCCGGCTCTATTTTGAAGATCGATTTACATAAAGTGATTAATTAATTAATTAATAAATTAATTGATTGATTGATATTGATATAATCATATTGGTATTGGTATTGATGGTAATATTGTTGGTATTAGTGTTGATGTTGATATTGGCATTATAGATATTGATATTAGTATTAATATTGATTGATTAATTGGTTGATACTGATATTAACGTTAATATTGATTGATTGATTGGTTGATATTGGTATTGATTATTTGTATTATTTGGTATTAGTATTGGTATTGACTAATTGAAATTTATATTGAATTTATATAGATACTAATTTAACAGGAAACCAGGCAACAATTGATCATTGCAGAGGGCAGCGTGCGTGTGTGAAGGGAAATCAAGTGGGTGCGTCGCAATATTATATTATTGTATTATATATATTATATAATATACACATAAGCTCACGCAAGCAAAGCTTGGAGGAGGGAAAAAGTAAATGGGCAAAGCCCCCACGCGAAAATGAAGTGGTAGGCCATCTATTGAGGCATGCGTTGCACGCCTGACATAGGGGCCGGGTTTCAAATATTGATGCGATACACCACAGGGCCGGCTTTATCTATTTTGTATATTAATAATATTTTTATTTTTAAATTAATTTAAAAAAAAATAAGTAAGAAGGCAAAGATATAAATAAATGAAAACGGTATGAACACTAATATAGCAATAAAATAAATAAAGAATATACAAGGTTGGTAGCCGGAGTAAGCAAAAAAACTAACATACCCACCCCCATTCAGGAATACCAAATGAATGGGGTTATTACTAAAGCCCTGGTTTAGGAGGATTCCGGATTGTACTTAGTTTTGGGTCAGTTCAATGTCCTCCAAAAGCCCTTCCTAAACTGGACGTATGGCCCGACCCGGCTGACAAAAATCCCGGGAGCTGCCTTAACCTTTGACACTGTCATCCACGAACTCCTAGGGTGGATCTACCAGCCGGCGTAAAAACTTCGGATCCAACAAACTCAGGTAATGCTGTGATTTGGCGGGATACGCAGGAGAACGGAAAGGGGGTAATATAACCTCGGGAGATCAGTGGATGACAATATATCTGGGGCTTGCCATACGTTCCCATACTCATACTCATACTCATAAAAATACAATAGTATTAAATAGTTTTTCAACACCAATATTTGAAAAGTTTATATTCAGTTGTACTGACCTTGTCATTTCGCCGGCAGTAAACTAGATTGAACTGATTTTAGTTAAAGATTCCACCGTGAAGTTTCTATAAAACCTAATCTATACTTTCACAGTAAAAAACTGCTTCTACTACTACTCCTGCTTCTATCGAATTCAGTTAGTTTATTTTCAAGGGATAAATTTTGGTTTACACGTAACAATTTCACATTTGACATCCCACACAGAACACAAGTTAGAATGGTTACTCTATTGTTTTATAGATGTCGCTCTATACAAATAATTAATTTAAATCATTAATAATAACTTTTTATTAATAAGTATTTGGTCGTAGAAAAAGTATAGTATGCAACTCGTTTATAAACTTAGACACTTACTTTAAGCAATCGGTCGCAACCCGCTCGTGCCTATATTAAATTCGTGTCTAAAATGGCGTTTATCACACTTGATTTATAATATACTATTATAGGTTTTTGTCACACTGGTCTACAAAGAAAATCCTTAAATCCTATTTTTTAGCCATGAATCCAAATATTGTCATAGTCATTATTACGTCATAGCATAATATATTATACCTACTATTTTGCTATATGTATAAACCTATAGGTTTAAAGTTATACAAAAATAAAAAGTTTACAAAAAGTTTTAGCCTATAAAGTACATATGTATATTGCTACAATACAGGAATTTATTTCTTTCCACTGTCTAAAAAACTTACTTTTTTATTCTCATTTATATTTTCCGATTTTTTGTAGTCATTTCGACGAAAAGAAAGAATAACCATAAAATAAAGCACTATAGTTGCAAATTAAATATTTCGTTTCATTATAATTATTATATTATTATAATAATTATTGTTACAATATTAAAATCAATAAACCCAAATATTAAAACATTTTAAAGTATAAACATATTTTATCTTTAAGCAGTCTATAAATTAGATGATATTGACGCCAACACTCGATACTGAAGTGATTTATTTTAGCATAGTCACATACAAATTAGCAGTATACAGTTAACGGTACATTATACACTAGGCCGCATTATAGACCATGCTGAGAAAGACCATATTTAAGCCGAGCATACATTTCACTGCCAAGGCGCTAGTCGAGGCAACAGATTGTGTACGAGGCAATCAAAAAGCTTTCGCCGCCGTGTTTTGTGTACTATTTTTTTTCAAGAGTTTAATTATAATATTTTTTGTTTAATTTTTAGGTTAGATTCAACTAACAGATAACAAGTTAGCTTTATTCTTGTAAGGCGGTGTATAATAAATAATAAGTACAAATATGAATACTTTCTACATAGACTTATGAGTGTTATACGGTTGAAACTTTTTTAAGGCTAGAAATCAGTGGTGCTAGTGGCAGCACTTGAATGAGTAGTTCATAAGCACCGCGAGCAAGGCGCCTTGACAAATTAATTACAACCTCATCCACAACTAATTAAATTTATTCAGAATAAGCACTTATTTGTTTGTTTTAAATTTTATGTTTAATATTATTCATTAAATTATTTTTTTTACTTCCACTGAATGAACACGTTCAATTATGCGTTATTTTTACCTCTACTTATTTTTATTATATAATGAATCATTATTAATGATACGTTTTTATTTTCAACAGAGACCCACTGGAGAGAGTGACACCAATTTTAGAGTATGGTTTAAGCATTTTACGTACACAATGAGCAAAAAATTAAATATGGCATAATTATAAAAACTGTAATTTGTACTATTAAAAAAATCTAGAATAATATTTAATGGAAAAATTAACCATTAACATCAACACATTGGCACATTATGTACGTATGTAAATTGCTATGTTTTAACGAATATTATTATATCAGTTAATTTGTTTAGATCTACAATAAAATTTTCAAAACTTGTCGGTTCCTGTGCCTCATCCTGTACAAAAGGCTAATCCGTTGAGTTGTGTTTATAACATTAAATACTTTTAATAAATTGTTTGCCAACCAGCGGTAGGTAAAAATAACTTTTTTGTTGGGTGATTTTTTTTAAATTGTATCTTCTCTAATAAAAAAGGATATTTTTTTATATATTTTCTATGATTCTGGTTAAAGTTGCACCAAAAGTTACTAAAACCATTTGTCACTTGGAATTTTGTATTTTTTTACAATTTGGTATGTAGTTATAAAGTATTACTAATAACTTAATTCAATTTTTAATGCTTTTCCTTGCAAAATATTTTACACAGGTATTCACGACAGGATAAGGTATGCCGTATCAATCAAGTTTCCACATGCAACGTTCTTACTTGGTATACGTTTTTTAGTATTCTATTTAAGTTTTTGCATTAATTTAAACTTTGTTGGCGCCTCAACATATTAAGTTAAAATATGCAATAATTACACAGTTTATTCTTATACATACTTGTCTCTTCTTTTTTAACTACCCTGTTAAAAAGTGACTTAATCTAGGTTATATTCTATCTCATTTACTTACTTTATTATCCACTCATTTCATAAGTCCGGATTGCGTTGCTGTTGTGGAAAGTATTTAATTTTGCCGTACTTAAATGGTAAGGGCCTGGTGCAGTTATTTGCCGGGGGCCCCTTACCCACCTTATTAATAATAAAGTTTTTTAACTCATAGTCTGTAAAAAAACCCGTTTAAACTAATTAAAAAATTTGACTCCTGTCAGATCTAATCCACTCTCTTTATGGGTGCTTATTGTGGACTATTTGGCTATTGGAAAGAGTGGAGACTCATATAAAGTTTATACTAATGTTATTTGTACCCCGCGTGAAATTTTTTCTTACTATTAATAACAATTTTTTTTTATTAATGCTGATGATAATAACTAAATAGTTTAATTAAATAAAAATAACAATATTTAACTCTTACTAGTTTTTGAAATTTCAGTGGCTCTAAAGGTTTTTCTTAAATGGTCAATGTTCTTCTTAAGTTCCTGACCAACGCGAGTTGAAAAGCAATCTTCAACAACTTTGTTTATCGCCTTTAATTCTGATATTATTTAAAGAATTTGTAAAGGGCTAACTTTTTCACGAATGACCCTAATATCGATAATACAAACAGAATTCTTTAAACGCTATCGGCACGCATTTCCCTCAAAAATTTCACCCTGATATGCTTTTGTCCTAGTTTTTTTCGCCAATTTAGTCAAATATGTAGTTTACAATGCCTTTCTAAATGCGCAATTCTGGTACGATACAATTTTGTATAACAAAGGTGCTAAAACATTCTTCAGCGACTTTTTTTTGCCTAGAGAACAAAATTTGATAAAATGTTTGGTAACGTCTCCATAATACATCGTGGTTTTATTTTTAAACCTTAGTTCGTATAGTAACACATAGCAATATGGATACGGGAACGTTGCAGTTGCTGTCTGAAATCCTCCTCGCGAGGAGGGTCCGTAATAAACTTAAACGGAATTTTGTTTATTTGTGTAAGATCGAAGTAATTTTCCGGTAAAATCGTCAATTTTTTTTTAAACTTCCCCTCCATCAGCCATAACTTTAATGCCAGATTTTCAAATATGGTTCCATTTCATTAACAGCCTTAACCAGAGTTCTTCATCATCTGCCCACACTACAGCCCAATTTTGTTTTTGATTTTTTTTAATGTTAAATTCGTATATATACGTATATATACCCGCCTTATAAAAACTGCTTACCATTTTGGACTTTTCACTTGCATGGCCTAATAAAGTTCATTAAGGTTTCCATTTTGTTTAAGAAAGAACTTCTGTTGGATTTGAAATTGACATTATGATTTGAAATTATTTTTCGAAAAACTCTGTCTTTAGCCGTTTTTGGATTAATAAGAACCCTAGCAATTAAACCGTATGTAGATAATTTTATTTTTCCATTTTGGTACCTGCTTCTGCTTGCTCATCAATGCAGGATATCAACAAAGCTTTGTTATCTCACGGCCTATGGTTCCTACTTTTACCACTGTAGAACTTTTGTGGCATTTATGTCTAGCCGTTTTGCAAAGAAAACAATTGCATATTTGGTTTGTGTTTTTATTTTTTGCATTCAAGAATATTTTGGCTAATTAAGGAGGGAAATATCTCTTAAACACATCTTTGTCAGTTTTCTTGGTGGTCCGCTTCTTTCGGCATTATCAATTTAAATTTTAAGACTTCAGTAAAATATTTGAATATTCAAGATGTTATTTTAACATTAGCCTACTTTATTGTATTGTCACTTTTAATAAACACATATTATATATATAAAAAGCTAAAAGAAATGAAACAGATTGTTTTCCGATCAGCTTTGAGTTAACCAACACTAGTTTTAGGTTGACCCATTTTTTTCTTAGGGACAATGTGAAATTATTATATTTCGGTTTTTGCTAAAATGTTAAATTGGTCAAATAAAAAAAAACTTTATTCCTAATCAAAAGTAAAAGAAATGCTATTAAAGATTTAAAACACAATATTTTAAATTGCCATATTTAACATATTCTTAAATATTGGTTATGTTAAACAAATACGCAAAATAAGATACATATTTATGATTAGGCAACAATTTCGACAACATGTATTACAAATTCATCACAATCAGCTTTTGAAAAAGATTTTAATTTAAAATTGGACTTCTGTTTACATAATTGCTAATATTTTATATTGTTTTATTAAAAATTGCTGCAGTCCGCAATTACAGTCGTATTCTAAAACCATAATAGTTTTTTTAATAAAATGGATTGATTGTTATTTAAGCATTTGACAATAAATGAAATAATGGAATTTATATCGTTAATTTTTTATTGTACCTATGTTTTATAGAAACTAGTATTTTAAATTATGCATCATTAATTCTAAAAAGCTTTTTTGGTTATTAATAACTTTTGAAAGATCCCTTGTTATGGTATAATCATTGGTATAATCAACGGTATAAAACAGGTACATATCTTCCTTTGCAAATGTTTACAAACCATTACTTATCCTGCACATATCTAATGCAACACCCTCTTTACTTTATATACGAAAGCATTATAAACATGCTTATTAATAACCTGGAATTTTTGATACAATTGGAACGTTTTAAGAACACAATGATTATTAAGTTGTCTTCTTTTACAGCACGAGCAAATAGGACTAAAAAATAGTTATCTACATTCCATAAGGTGTTATCACCGGTTTCAGTGTAAAAATAATTTGGACCAATCGGGTTGAGTTATTTGAAAATCATCATAGTGCTAAGCTTAAAGGGCTAAGCTTAGCGGGGGTCTACAATTGATAAAGCACAAAAATACACTTCTTGGCCAAATGGCATACAGCCTTTTATCTTTAAGGAACAATTTTATTTGCTAAAGGATTCATAATAGGTAGGTACGTACAATTATAAAAATAATTATTAAAAGTAAAAAATGGCGTTTGACAAATCTGATAGAAGTCAAATCGGGTTGGGTTATTTTAAAATCATCATATTGACCTGTCGTATAAAATCTAACATCTGTTAAACTTTCTCCTACTTCTTATTTATTTGTTTGTTTTTTTTAAGTAATTTTCATATAAGTATAAAAAGTATTGTCTAAAACACTTTTGCAAATGCATATTCCGCACTCGTAAAACCGTCATACTTGCCTTAGGCCCGTGTGACAAAATTTTTACTTGAGCGAAATAAGGAGTCTTTTTATGCTAAGCTTAAATTTAAGTCTTAAGTCTTAAGGGCGAAGCGTAGCGGAGGTCTACAATTGAGCAAAGCACAAAAAGATACTTCTTGGCCAAATGGCATACAACCTTTTATCTTTAAGGCACAATTTTATTTGCTAAACGATTCATAATACGTATACAATTATAATAATAATTATTATAATCATTAAAAGTAAATCTGATAGAAATCGAATTTTAATATTGGTCCAATAATGAATTTTTACAGCCTGGGCTGTAAATACCGTAACCCGATTGGCCAATTTTTAATTACCTAGGCCATAATCAACCACTTTATTAATGAGTGTTAACACCAACGTTTATTCGATTAAATATAAATAGCATTATTATAAAAAACTAGGTGCGCAATAATTATTTACGTGTCAAGCTTTGTAAATTAATCTTTACGGGCAAGCTGGAAGTGAGCCAGGTGTAAATAAAGAATTTTATGAGTAATAATTATAATTAACTACAAAATTGTCAAAAATTACGAAATTGTTTGTATCAAACAATCCTTTATAAATAAATATAAGGGTAAGTAAATATATTTTTTAAATATTATAATTATTATTTCTAAAGGGTATTTCCACGAAAGCTTACCCCACCTTGACAAAAATTCAAATGTCACATCTGAAATGTGTTATTTAAAAAAATAACAACTATATCTGAAGTTAAATAGTTTAATTGCGTCGTAATTTATAACCTTAAAATCATAGAGAAACCTATGCTTAAAATATTCGTACATTGTAAAGCTAAGAAACTAACATTAATAAACACGAAATAGTTTCAATACTCGATAAGTCAGTTACTAGACATGGGACCCACACTAAATTTATAATAGTTTATAATGACATTAAATAAACAAGTTCGGCGCAAACAGAATTTAAATTGAAGTTTGCGAAAAAAAGTTAGTTTTTCCTGTTGCGTCACCCGCCATCAGGCCCCCCTATTTGCGATAAATCAAATTAAAGTGGTGCAATTTATTATCTACTATAATTTATCGACAAATTTAAAATTTTATTTAAAAAATCCAAATATTATGATTTTATTCGATTTTAAATTTTTATTATTTATTTTATTTTGACTATTTCCCTCGTCTTAATTTCCACCAATCACAAACGGGCAATTATGAATTACAAATGGTTTCTAGGTGAAAAAACTATGTGACAGCACCTGTCAGCAGTTTATTCGAATTTACCCTCGGCAAAACTTGACAGCTGTTGTCACCAAAAATTGCAATTTATATTTTAATTGTTAACTGTTACTCATGAAATAGTCTTGTCAAATACCATTCGGGCATCTAATTTTTCCTGTGAAAAAACACAATGCTAAGTAAAATTCTTTAACAAAATGCATTCGTGCAGGTGCAAAAATCCTCCTCTTCGACTCGGATTTTTGTTCCACCAGCACTCATGCTTTTTGTTAAAATATTACTTAGCAACGTGTTGTTTCGATTCTTTTCCGTGAAATCAAATGCCCTTATGATATTACTTACGAGAAAATTTTGGAAAATTAAGTATACAATATTTCTGCAATTAAAATACGTACTTGCTTACTATTCAAGTTTTACTCAAAAAATTATTACTATTATTCATCCAAAATTTTACAGTATCAACTTTAGAAGCCAACTTGGTCGTATTTTCTAAGGTCGCGCCCGTTACGCTATTCATGACGTTATTAAAGGTTCGAATATCTCGGAAACGGTTTATTTTATCGAAGTTTGAGAGGTACACGTTTTTAATGGTAGACGAACTGGGTAATCGAAAAATTGCATCAAAAGTTATAAAAACCTAACCTCAAAGTTTGTATGGGACAATAAGCTTAAAGCAACCCCCGTTTCTACGACACTGTGTTCACTCAAACAATTATAATTATGTGTGAATATGTGTTTTGGTAGTAAGTGACTGTTCGCAAAATATCACCTTTCCAAGACTACCATAGAAGCTATATTAAAAAAACTGATTTGATAAGTAACACTTTAACCCTGTATCTTGGAAACATAAGTAATTAGGAAAAATATTTATTTGGGGTTTCGTCTTATTTTCACTTTGCTCAATCTTTTTCTAAATTTATGCCAATAAGTTTGGGGACACCTTGTATATAACAAACACTTTATTATCATTAAAAATTTTTAAACGCAGTTTTAGTGTCCCACTCGTTACAATGGAAATAACCTAAATTAAAGTAATAATTTAAGTCTCAATAAAAAAACTATGCAAAATATTAAAATCTTAATTTTATTATTGATACCTACAAAAACAAACAAAATTTAAGTTTAGATTCATAGACTTTCCCATTTTTGATAAAAAATAAAAAATAAATCATATTTGAAAAGTTTTCTTTTTCCTATTACGGATTTCCATAACTTTACTGAAGACTATTGAATCATCACATCTTTGTCGGACTTCATTTGATTTTTTTTTTTTTGGACCCACCCTAAATGAAACCAAGTACTTAAAATTTAAAACAGGATGTATTAATTTTTCCACTTTAAATTTAAATTATGTAATTATATTAAGGGAAATTTAATTTATATTAAACGTAAAATACCAAAATAGCAGATGAGAGATTTTTGTTCAGAATGTAGACGTGATTTAAAGCTCATTCACATCCACTTAATATGCGTAACTTATCTTAACTTAAGAAACATACGTCTGTTAAGTTGTCTGTTTACATTAACTTAATACACACAAAAAACGTAATATACAAGCACGCGCAATGTATACATGGATGTAGACTTGGTTGCCTTTCTATCTATAAAAGTGAAAAAACAAGATAGCGCTATATCGTTTTACTGAGCATGTGATTTTCTCACCTTTTTTTTAGAATTAACATACATTTAATTAACCTTACCATTTATGGGTAGTATTAATTTTTTTGCTAAATTATTATGAATATAGGTATATACTATATTGTACGGTTGGAAATTCTGCTATGCAACCAAATTAAGTGGTAATGGACAAAAGTAAAAAAAATATAAAAGAAGTTTATAAAATATTTGTCTTTATAACATTGCAATTTTATTTAAATGAATATAAATATTGGGTAATTGAGTAAATTAAGACTACTCAGTGGCGTAGCTAGCCTCGACGGGGCCCCGTATCAAAAATGTGGTAGGGGCCCTTATACGGGAAAAGCTGCTGGCAAAACATTTTTTTAGGGTATCATTTTTTTTGCATTTAGCAATTTTTTATAATTTATTAAATAATACATGTTTACATAGCTTTTTATGTGCCTTTAGGCAAATTTTAAAATTTGGTCTGGTTTTAGACATTTACCTACCGTTCTTCAACATCTTTTAAAAGGTTTCTATTTTAAAATAAAGGCAAGTCATTTGAAATAATTGTAACGCTAATAATTATATCTTATTTACTATTAATATAACCTATGCGGCGCAGAGCACAGAACAATATGCGCAGACTGCGCCGCAGAAAACGCATAGCGGAAAAATAAGGGCAGAAACAATTCGTAGTTCACGGCCTCGTTGGAACAGGAGTGTATTCAAGAAAATTGTAATTTAATAAATCGAAGTATAAACAATTAAATAATAATATTATTTATTTATATAATTTCATGCTTCAATTTTTTTAACATGTGGGTAATATGTTTTTTGTTTACGCATGTCGAAGCCAATCGGGGCCCCCCTTACGCGGGGACCCCGTATCATTGATACGGCTGATACCGCGGTAGCTACGCCCCTGTAACTACTACTAAGTAGTAACGCCATCAACCTTATTCAGTTATAGGCTTAGAAGCTTAGAACGTTCGGTGGACTATAATCGCTCAAAAACGGCCAAAAACACAATTTAGGTCTTATAGAAAAAACATTACATATATTATTTTTTAGTATATAATATATAATATATAATATATAATATATAATATATAATATATAATATATAATATATAATATATAATATATAATATATAATATATAATATATAATATATAATATATAATATATAATATATAATATATAATATATAATATATAATATATAATATATAATATATAATATATAATATATAATATATAATATATAATATATAATATATAATATATAATATATAATATATAATATATAATATATAATATATTATTAATAATTTGGATTGTTTGCTTAAGATAAGTATCAAAAATACAAATAAATATAGGGTTTAATTATTTTTAGAATTAAATATTAAGTAATATAATACAAATTAAAGATATACATAAGGTGTACCAAATAGTCTTTTATCTTAATTAAAAAATTAAGATAATAACTTATTATCTTATTATTTAAGGTCTGTGCCTTCGGCTTGACCTTTCGGAGATTACCTGCTAAAATCTTTCATGTGCATAGGCCCTTAATCAGAGGAGTGGGGAGACTCGCGCCTACTCCCCGCTCCAACCGTCAGTGCCGGCTAGGGGAATGCCTTAACATTTTCTTGCTTCAGTACGCTGTCTTTTATCGAGTAGTGTGCACGTGCCCTTTTGTGAAAGTGAATTTCAAAAAGAGGTAAGTTCATTTAGAATAGACGAACCCCTTTGTTTAGGTAGCAATACAATTTGGAAATAAACGGCCTGCCACCCGCAGCCTTTCTGGCTTGAGCCGTGCGGCTCATGAGCCGCAGCCGCAAGCGGCCGGTGAGCCGCAGCCGCAAGCGGCCGGTGAGCCGCAATGGCGAGTCGCAGCCGCGAGCCGCAAAAGCTGAGCTGCACACTGAGCCGCAAGGGTTGAACCGCAGCTGTAACGGTTAGTGAGCCTCAGTCTCATGACCGGCGAGCCGCAGGCGCAGCTTATTAAACCCAAGTCGCATTGATAAGTGCAACGGGTTCTTTGATATAGCCACAGTACTATACTTGGCTGACAACCTCTTGGTTAAATAAAAAGCCGCAGTCATACACTCGGCTCTTACCTTATATTATGTGACAAATTCGTGTCTAATAAGTTGTCCTTATTTCAGATGGCGGAGACAAACAGTTATGTCTCTTTCGGAGATCTTTTGGAGGTTTCAGCAGAAACAAAAGAGGACGATCAAGTACTAAATAGAATAAAGCTATTAGTTCAAGAAACATTTCCTATTGGATACGAAAACTGGCGAACAATAAATTTCTCTAAAGAAGCATTGTTTGGGGACGATGAAAATATTGAACCCCAAATATTGAATAAAATTCGATATGCCATACCTACGACGGGTATTGCCAGAGCATTTAGGCCTTCGGCTACATATCTGGCCGAGAAACAATATAGAAACTACAAGATCAAAATGTTAGAATGGGATTTTTGTAGAGCCCTAATTATAAGCCCTCCGGCTATAACTAACAGACTTAAAGGAACTGTAGGGCAAGCAGATATTTTCAGGGAGGCCATAAAACCCCTTAAGCATTTATTATAACAAGAAAAGAGGCCGCACGGGACTTAATGGAAATAGGAGATTCTGACTCAGAGGAAAGCAATATGGTGCATTTGAGCAAAAGGAAGTCGACAGAGGAAAATGGGGGCTCCCTACCTAAAAGAACCAAGGTGGATATTCTCGAAGAGAAAATGAATAGTATGTTTGACACAATTTGTGCCAAAATCGAAGGTATAAAGGAGTCCTCGACGCCTCAAGCTAATGTCCAGGAGGAGTCTGATGAATCATATAATGAAAGTGCAGAATCAGAAGACGAGCATTCAGTGTCCTCTTTAGCCGAATCAAGGGAGCCCGTTTGGAATCCTCCTGAATTTGTACCTTACCAAAAGCCGAAAAGTCATGTTGATTTAGGGCTGTCATTTGAACCCTTGGTTAAGGAAGATGAGCCTGTAATATCTCCTCCGGATCCACAGATTAAAGCTCAAGGATTGTCTTGCCAAAAATTCGGCACAGTCGGCTGGAATAAGATACGTTATAAGGATGTACAAAAGAGATTGCAGGCATCACCGGTCTTTGCTGCATTAAAAGTTAATAGCCAGCTGCCGGAAGTAAGTTATTCCTATACCCAGTCTCTTTTGGGTAAAATGGATGAAATGGCGGGAATAATTACACATGGGTTATTGACTGAAAGGGCAAGGGTAGCAGAAGGTATGAAAAAATTAGCAGAAAAGTTTCCGGAAGCGTATGAAGACATTAAAGAAAGTTTTTCTGGAGAATCCTCATTAAAACAAACATCAGATGATTTATTACAATTTACATGTGCAAGAAGAGCAGAAATAATCGAAATGCGAAGGAAGATGTTTGTTCCCAAAGATCGACACTTAGCATCGAAGTTAATAGAAATTCCGCCATCGGAATCATTTTTGTTTGATGAGGGGAAGCTGGAAAACCTTGTAAGTCAGAATGGCGGCTTTCGAAAAGTATTTTATAAAGATCGAGAATCTAAAAAGGATGTTCTTAAAAGTCGAAACATATCTGCAGCAAAGAACAGGTCGTATTATACATCCCATTCACAAAAAGAGTCCCAGCCTTCATGGAAGCTCAAATCTTCTAATAACACGTTGCCCTTTCGAAAGGACAGAAGGTGCGGGAAGGATGTGCGGGAGAGGACCACTAGAGAGGCTCCTCGAAAGAGGGAGCAGCGCAAATATTGACAATCAGTTTCAAGGGGGCCAGTTAAGTCGGTTTATTCCCTGCTGGAAGAGAATAAAGGCCCCAGATTACATTACAAGTATGTTAAAGGGATATACCATTCCATTTATAAAAAAACCGCCAAACGTTCCATTTACAAAAAGAAATATTCAGAGATTTCAAACCAGGGAATCCCCACAAATGACATCGGAAGTAAAAAGCTTGTTACAAGCAGGAATTTTGGAGCGATCGGCCTGGAAAACAGGATTTCTATCTCCGATGTTCCTCATACCAAAAACAAATGGAACAGTACGTCAAATTTTCAATCTACGTCGTTTAAACCAATATCTTTTTCCCGGAAAGTTCAGGTTGGCAAATCAGCTAAAAGTTCAGAGATTTTTACAGAGAAACGATTATTTAGCGAAGATAGATCTCTCTCAGGCATATTTTCATATACCGATAAGGAAAAGGCATCGACGCTTTCTATGCCTTTCATACAACGGGGCGGTTTACAATATGACATGCCTTCCGTTCGGACTGTCAACGGCGCCAAAGGCTTTTTCAAGGATAGGAAATTGGCTGGCAAGTATACTTCGCCAAAGAGGTGTTCGAGTCCTAGTATACCTGGACGACTTTTTGTTTGCTCACCAAGATCGGCAAACCCTTCAGGGGCAGATGAAATGGGTAGTAAGTCTTTTAAAGAAATTAGGATGGCACATAAACTTTCAAAAATCGGTATTAATTCCCACCAACGAAGTAGATTTTCTTGGAATAAAGTGGGACACCAGACGAAATTTAGCTTACCTTCCCGAGGATAAAAAGATTCGCATTTTGAAAGATCTTCAGGAAGTCCTTTCAGAAGGAACTTGGAACTGGAAAATGGCAACGTCCCTACTAGGAAGGTTAAATTTTGCTTCAATGGTGATACCATTAGGAAGATTACATTCGCGCCAAATGCAGCGTCTAGGTCGAACACTATCGGAGGACAACCCGAAAAGAGTTACCCTATCCCGCCTTGCGCTGGCGGATTGTTCTTGGTGGCAGAGAAACATTCACCAATCAAAGCCAATATTCGAGGAACAGACAACTATCTGCCTGACAACAGATGCCTCGGAAACAGGATGGGGCTTTCATCTGGACAACCATATATGCGCAGGAACATGGTTTGCGAATCAGATCGCCTGGCACGTAAATCTCAAGGAACTGTATACGGTGTGGATAGCCATTCAAAAATTCAAAACCAGGTTGCAGGGCAAGTCCATAATGTTGCAATCAGACAACAAAACAGTAATCGCCTATATACCCAAACAAGGAGGCACACGTTCCCAGACTCTTCTTCGATTGGTGAAGAAAATACTGCTAATGGCGCATGTCTTCCAAATTCAATTAATTCCATTTTATCTACCGGGTCGTTACAACTACCTAGCAGACAGTCTATCAAGAGGCTTACCCCTAACAGAATGGCATCTGAAAAGCGAGTTGACAGCAATGATTTTCAAGAAATGGGGAACCCCGGAGATAGACTTATTTGCGACCAGTCGGTCAAAAGTAGTTCCAAAGTATGTAACAATAGAAACCAACGACCCTCAAGCCTGTTACATAGATGCGTTCAGCCAGAAATGGGAGGTGAATTTAGCTTGGGTCTTTCCTCCACCCCCTCTTATTCCAAAAGTACTACAACATCTGAATTTGGCGAAAGGAATGTTTTTGATAGTAGCTCCCAAGTGGGAAAAGACATTTTGGAGGGGGGATTTAAGGAACAGGAGTCTGGTACCGCCGTGGCAAATACCCAGACTGGAGGATTATTTGGTGGATCTGAAAACAGGCCTTCCCCCGAAGAACGTGAAGGACCTTTGTTTAGAGGTCTGGAGAATACAGGCTGGAGCCACTTAATAAATGGTTTAACTGAAGAGGAAATAAGCTTGCTTTATTCTGCATGGCGTGACTCAACTTGGAAAACTTATACATCGGGCTGGAAGCAATGGATTGACTGGTGTACAGTAAATAAGATTTTACCCAGTAAGCCCACATCTCAAAACCTTGCTTCATATTTAAGTTTTTTGTTTCATACAAAAAGACAGGCCTATAGGTCAATACTTACACAAAAATCCATAATTAGCTCCTTGGTTTACCCAGAGAATATGGAAAAGTTGGGTTCTAGCCCCTTGGTCAAATCTATGTTAAAAGCGATAAGCGTTAAAAAAGCTTCATCCGTTAGCGTGAAAACGGAAATTTGGAATGTTGAAACCTTAATAGATTGGTTAAGACAAAACCCCCCACAAGAAGATAGCATTTACCAAGTGTCCCGTCATACTTCATTGCTATTATTATTGTCATCGGGAAGAAGAATTCATGATTTAACATTGCTGTCGATCGATTCCAATTATTGCAGTTTAGAGGAGGAAGTAATAACTTTATGGCCGAAATTTGGTTCCAAAACAGATAGTGCGCATCATCGACAATCGGGTTGGAAACTTACAAAATCTGATCATAGAGAGTTTGATTTAATAAAGTGGATAAAAGTTTTGATTAAATTATCAACAATGAGAAGAAAAGCTTGTCCTGGCTTAAATAGCATGTTCATAACCACTAGGGGCCAAGTAAAAGCTGCATCGAGGACAGTTATTGCTGGCTGGATAAAAACAATATTTTTGGAAGTTGGAATTAATTCAAGTCCAGGCTCGATTAGATCGGCAGTAGCCTCCTATAATTTTGAAAAAGATGTTGAGTTGGATGCAATTTTAAAGAGGGGCAACTGGAAAGGTTCGGAAAACTTTTTTAAACATTACTGCAAGTTTATTGATAAACCGAAGTCACCACCAAATTTATCAATGTATAATTCATTTCAACCAGTGTGATAAAAGTACCTGTTAGATAAAAAAAATCTAGGTTAATTATCGTTCAATAAGGTTAAAGCCTATGTATTTATGTTTTATTAATGTTGACTAAATGTAAAGTATTTTATTTTTATTTCGTTTTGGCTGTGCATTGACAGTTATTATTATTTTTAACGCCGTTATTTGTGTTGTAAGTTTGTTAACTTTAAATAAAAATACTTCAAGTAAACAGTTTATTTTATAATCAGCTTATTTAAATTCCTTAGAAAAAGTGGGTTTTTGGGTTCGTCTAATATTGTTTAGATATATTTTAGGTCACAGTACGCTGTCAGGTGCCGGCAGAATCCAAACATCTCTCCGAAAGGTCAAGCCGAAGGCACAGACCTTAAATATAACCCGTTTTCTACCCCGAAGGGAGGAAAACGAGTATTTCAGGTCTTGCCGAGGCTTGACCTGAGTAAGACCTTGCCGTCATTCGGAGTAGGTACTGAAGCAAGAAAATGTTAAGGCATTCCCCTAGCCGGCACTGACGGTTGGAGCGGGGAGTAGGCGCGAGTCTCCCCACTCCTCTGATTAAGGGCCTATGCACATGAAAGATTTTAGCAGGTAATCTCCGAAAGGTCAAGCCTCGGCAAGACCTGAAATACTCGTTTTCCTCCCTTCGGGGTAGAAAACGGGTTATATTAATAAGATTCTACAAAAAAATGCAGAAAACTTAGTTAAAATTATTTCAAACTATACTTGTTTTTTTGATATGTAATGACCACAAACATAACAAAAACTATCTCGAGGATGCTTGCAAATTTGTTTGGATGGCATTCATAAACCTCGTCATAAAGACTAAAACAACATTAAATAGCTGTGAGGTTTAGATTTGACAGCTTGATAAAAAACAAAGGATAAAATGTCATCAGGATCATAGCCTACTACGTTTGGCATATTAAAATCCAGATAAACAAACATCATGTTACATAGTGTCTACCTAGTGTAGGTATATCTTTAATTTGAACTATCGAGACTCTTGTAAAGAAGTTTTCAGGACCAATAATATACGTACACTTAATGCAATTTACAGTTTAATTGAATTTGAGACACCAAAAATAAATGTTGCCAATGTTTCTTAATTTAAATATATACCTACATAGTATGTATGTATTCATTACTACTACACGCGAGTAGAATCTCCTCTTTTGATCAATAGTCGCACATCTAACATGACATCTGACATCTAATAATAATAATAATAATAATAATAATAATAATAATATTTATTTATTTCAAAATAATTTGTACATTTAAAGTAAATTACAAAAATATTGGAAATATTGTCACAGGAGAAAAGTATAGAGCTAATATGTTAAAAATTCATTGAAATCATATGGCTCCATTAAAAACATTTGATTTAAAACTATTAAAATTTTGAACAGTCTTAAGACGAGTTGGTAATTTATTATAACAGACAATACATGAATAAAAACAACTTTTTTCATATATGGTTAATCTATGACTAGGATACAGGTAACAGTGCGTTCTTGTGTTTCGACTAGATTTAAGTTGTTCAAACAAGTGCTTGTTTTTAAACATAAAAATCAGTAGTTTGTATATATATAACCCAGTAACTGTCAATATTTTACTTGATTTAAACAAACCTCTACAGGACATGTCACTTTTTTTATTATTAATAATTCTAACTGTACGTTTCTGTGCGACAAAAATGTTTTTGATATTTTTGCTTCTTCCCCAAAAAATAATCCCGTACCTTAGCAGAGATTGGAAATTTGAGAAATGCACTACCATTAGTGTCAAGCAGTATTAACCTTACTTTTCCAATTTTAACTTAACCAGTTTAAGTTTAGAAATGAAATTTGTGTTGAATATAATTACTAGAACCATTTCCAACAAATACCTTTTAAGTAATAAGGGTTTAAAAATTAAATTTTATTTTCTTTATTTTAATATTTTAGAAATATTTATTTATAAAAAGAATTTCTAATGATTTTTTAATAAATTAATGCCATAATTGCTGTAACGCCACTGCGCGCAGCTGCAGCTGCTTACCTATACCACCGATCTCTCAGCTTTTTCAAAATCTTGAAGAATTTCTAGACTTATTTTTTACGTCTCGCCGCTTAAACTCTGCCGCAAATTTTTGTAAACAAATTTTAAACAATACATCCGTCATCTGTTGTATTCAGCACTAAGAACATAACGTTTTTAAACTTAAATGCTTAATAACTCCAAAACTGCTTGCTGGAGAAATCTTTTGTAATTTTTTTTAATAGTTAAAATAGTCCAAGGGCCGCTACGTGGCATACCGTTGTCCCGTTTTCGGGACACCCTATATAATTTGTATACATATAAGAGATTCTTAGTTACAAAAAAATGAGAATTTAAGAATCTGAAAAGACTGAGTTATAATGATTTCATACTGAAGCTTTCAGTACCTTTAGGTATGTCTGATTTTTAAGATCCTTCGTGATTTTCCAATTATCTCTTTATTTATTCTCTCGTGATTTACATAGAAAAACAGGTAATTCAAAAGGATTATTTAGGATTTCAGTAATTTTATGCTTGATTCCCTTACTAAGAATCAATTTTTTATTGATTTTTTCTGTAAAAATCCGTTGATTACATCCAAAACTGGTAACCATATTACCAACATGTGGCGTTTAATTTTTTTGACATTTAGAATTTAAAATAAAAAGGGGTATTTAAAATGTGTCCCATTATTAAAAAGTTTAGGCTGAATCCTAATTATTTAGGTTAATAAAAGGGTTCTTTTAAGTTAAGTAACATATATCATACATTAAAAACAATATTAATTTTATAAATATTTTGATAAAAAGAAAAATATTAAAAGCAATTTAATGACTTATGGTTGTAACTATTGATTGTAGCGTAACCTTCCTGGCACCAGACTGTCTGGGCAAAGAATTTTCCTCAATTAAATTCGTGTCTAAAAATAAATTTAAATAGCTTTAAATCAGTTTTAATTACCATAAAAAGAACGACGCTTATAATATTAATTAATTTTTGTTTTTTGTCTCATCTCATCACTTCAAGTCAAAGTTTTTAATTTTATAATAATTTCCGTGCTGATTGATTGTTAAATTTATTTGTGTTATAATTTATCATTACTATTGATATCCTAATGTTTTTTAAGAATCCTTTGTTCTCTAAGGCAATAGTGCTTTGCCAGATACAGGGGCGGATCCAGAAAAATATTTCAATTGTATGGAGAAAAAACTAATGTTGAATCTTGCCACCACATGTCAAGAAACAGCAGAGACAAGCTTAAAAAATTCCTTATCATCATGATGAAAGTCAAAAGCCATTTATGTCCTAAATACCTTCTCCAAAATTAGTTTCCCTTAACAACTAGAGAAACGAAAAATTTCGATTATTTGTGAGCTTGCAAGCAACTATGGTTTATGTTAGATATTGAAATGTAGCTCCACTTGAAATTAGACCTTCCCATAATTATTATATTTAGCTTTTAGACATCCTAAAAAGTTACCCTAGCATCTTTGTTTTCTTTTAGGGCACTTGCATTCTTTGACAACAGAGAGTCTACATAAACTAAAGAAATTATGGTAAAAAAGTGTCTAGTGTCCAAAATTGCCTGATTATAAAGAAAATGATCCAACTAAAGACAATTTTAATACTGAAAAAATCATGTCCTTATTCAAAAATACAACTAGTCACTGAATAAAGACAAAAAACAGATATTATATATATTCTTAGTCTAAAATCACCAGAAACAGCATTGCTTATGTCGTAGTGTGCATGATAGTTTTAATTTTTCCAATGTATCTTTAATTATGGGCGATCCCAAAATGATATTCATTTCCAAGAAATGTCAGTGTACTAGATATTTATTTAGATGTCATAGAATAAAAGCAATTGTGTAGAGAAAATATTTAAAACTTTTATTTTTGGACCAATTGTAAATTATGATATTTTGTATATTTTTAGTAAGTATCTATTAGCTGAATTTGGTGTATTTTTTTAAATTTATTTAATTTCGGGGGTTGAACCCCCTAAAAATCTCCATGAATCCGCTACTGGCCAGATGTGGAAAGAATATAAAAATTGGCTATTAAATGTTGGGGATACCGTGGTATCCCATGGTTGACCATGGTATGAGTGACAAAGCAGCCACTAATAACTGTAGTAACTAGTCATTTTTGACTAATTCATTTTTAGATAGTAGGTATTCCTTTAAAACATCGAGCGAGAATAAGTTATATATACCAATAGGTAGGTACCTAACCCCCAAAAATTAATATTAGTAAAATGCTTTTTACTATACGTGTTCCATACCTACTCAAAACACGATAAAAACAGTATCGTATTGTTTTGACAAATTAATCCTTTTCTAAGAAATTAACGTATACTAAACTGGTTTAATTTATTTATAATAAGCACTAATTTGTTTGTTTTACTGTTAATGTTTAATATTTTTTATTAAATTATTGTAAAATTAAATATGAATAATAAAACAAAAAGTAAGGTTAGGCAACCAAGAAAACGCACGATTCTTTTACTACGATTTAAATTATCTTTAAGTTTTAATTTTCTTTAAGTTTTCGGTGAAATTAAATGTTAAACACAGCTTAAACATTCCAAACTACCTATTTTTTAAATAAAAATCCAAACAAATTGAAATTAGATACCTACCTATTTATTGAACAATTAATTGAATTCAATGTAATAGCAAAAATCCATTTTTACTTAAATCATGTTGCTAGGTATTGTCAAATCATTACTGCTTCTAAAAGCAATAATAATTATTGTACATTTAATGTAATCTTTAGCTAATAAATAAATGAGATTCTAAAAAAGTGAGGTTAGGCCGCTGTGATGTTGAATTAAATTGACCTATATAAAGTGCTTTGAAGATAAAATGTTGTATGCCATTCGGCCAAGAAGTTCCTTTTTGTGCTTCGCTCAATTGAGCTTAGCACAAAAGCCTTACTTCTTAACCTAATGACATAAATAACTATTGTAGTGGTAAGCTATTTATATATAACCAGTTGTAATGTTAAAATTTACCATGACCCAAAGTTGTACAATTTTGAACTATTTTGTTTTAATCCGTGCCACTTATAGTGGTGGTAAATTGAATTTACAGAGTATACCATACCGTAGTGGTATGTATCTCTTATTTAATATTAATCCTGGTAGCATCGTCCTTGTTGTAGTTATAATCTTTATCACCTGTGGTAGTTAGTCAAAGTCCCTTTACTTCTACAATAGTTATTTACGTGTCAAGCTTTGTTAATGAATCTTTACGGGCGAGCTGGAAATTTGTGAATCCAGTGAACCCAGTAAAGATTAATTGAAAAGCGTGACACGTACAAACTTTTATTTTCATCTTTAGTTAACGATTTTCAAATTTAAAATTTTAATTAATATGACATTTACATTTATAAATTGCTTTTCTACAAGCCTGTAAAACTTTACAGGTATTTTATACAAGCCCGTAAAATATTACAGGTCTGTTCCCATAATGTATCTTTACTTGGATACAAAAACAACAAAATTAACCTATAAAATGTCATTTAATAAGAAGGTAGAAATAAAAGTAAAATAAAAGTGAGATACTTTTTTTCATAAAGGCAACGTAAATTAAACTTATCAATTAAACAAAAATATTGTTGATTGATCATGGACCAATTTTGAATTTGCGTTTAATTATTAATAATAAATTAATAAACTTTTTATTTTATAAAGACTTAAGTCCTATTTAAGTAAGTATATTTTAAAAACGTGAACAAACCCAGCAAAATTCTCAGCTCACTTCAAAGCGAGTGAAGTAAAAAAGATCGCGCACATTTAAGCTTTATTATTGTCAACGCTCACTACCAAAGTATTAATCAAAAGAAGTTTTTTACATCCTAGTATGTAAAAAACCCGTTCGGACCAATTAAAAATTGACAGCTCTAAACTATCTAACCTTTTTATTGTAAATATGTTTTATGTATAGTTTAGCAAATAAAGCTTAAACTTTGAGTTCTGCATGAAGACTTCTGAGTCTTATGACATAATTGCTAGTATACTAGCAAAGTGTAAATAATAGTTCTTTAAATAACTATTATTTACTATTTGCTAGTATACTGGCATTTTTTAGGATAGTACTACTACTATAGTATCCTAAAAATGTATTAATAATAAATAGGTATTGGGTACCTAAAGTTATAGTTTTTTAGGCACATTATACAGGGTGATTCATTAAAGGTTTATAGAAAACTAAAAGAGACATCAATCTGAAATTTTGGATGCAGCTCGATGTTCAATATATAAGGTTTCATTTGAACATTGAATGTATAAATACCTATTATTGCATTTGAAATTGTTTTTGAGATATTTAATTTTTACAAAAAAATTAATTGTAATGTTAAAAGGTTCAGTCTTGGTATACACGTTAACAACGACGTTTCCTATTAGGAGCCGTTAATAATATTGCAAAATGTTTGGTATTTATGTTTACTTTTTATTACTTTAAATGCTAAAAATGTGAAAAAACTGCTTAGGCACAAGTGTCACACATGTGTCACAAATGTGCTTTGGATGGTTTTAACATTTATATTTGACTAAATAAGGTGTCAAAAGAAAAATTATTATGTGTCGTAAACAACACGGGCGACTTTTTGTACAATTACTTTAGATATTTTTTTTATCGGGTTAAACTGGAAGTGACAGCGCATTAAAAACATTTCAGAAAAATAGATCACATCGCACTATAAACCTCTATGAATTAGTAAGTCACCCTGTATAAAATGTAATAAAAATGGTAGACTGGAAAAATATATACGAGTATTGGGTCTGAATTTAACCATTTTAATTTAAATTTCTTTTGTATTTGAAGGAACTAACCAATATATTTATATTCATTTTTTGTTAATTGTAAAGGCGTTAACTTATAAACTTACTTACAGGGCCGTGCGCAGTATTTGCTTCTGGGGGGGGTATTAAATTTGATAAAAATATATATTTTTGGGTTATTTTTAGTAGTTCAACTAAAATTTCCAAAATATGTATTTTTAAGTTATTTTTCAGTATTTCAAGTGCAAATCAATAAATTGAACACCTCGTATCTATTAGGTAAAGTCAAATTGGGTATACCGTATAAGCTAAATTTAGTAGTGTTGGTCGTTTTTTAGGTTAGGCTATTTAATTTTTTCAAATGGTAATTTTTTTGGCGTTATTTAAGTAATTTATTTAGCTAAATTTGATTGTAAATTGACTGTTTTGTTTAAATACACTAAATAGAAACCTTTTTACTAAATGAATTATCGATTTAGTTAAAAAAAAACAATTTAATATCATTTGTTTGCAAAAATTGCATTTTATTTATACTTTCTACTTTTATGATTTTACACATTTTAAACCATTAAAACTGTTTTCCTTATTTCTTCAGTTTCTTTTTGTAAATTCCAGTAAATATCTTCTACTGAGCGTTACGCTTTTTTCTGTTATACCAATTTAAGAGCCTTGCTAATCTAATGAAATGAAAATAAACTATTTTGGAATTGATTTTACATAAAAAAGTAGAAAGTATGAATAAAATGAATT
This sequence comes from Brassicogethes aeneus, assembly GCA_921294245.1. Taxonomy (NCBI): domain Eukaryota; kingdom Metazoa; phylum Arthropoda; class Insecta; order Coleoptera; family Nitidulidae; genus Brassicogethes; species Brassicogethes aeneus. The sequence goes on along the minus strand of OV121132.1, from coordinate 48,822,784 downwards.
TTTTGCAAAGATATAAAAAAAATATATTTTTTTTATTAAATTAATAATTCCTTTGGTAAAATGGTTTATCTGCTTCCACTATGGTAACTAGGCTATTGTTACATTGTTTTATAGTAGGTAAGTTGAATTTACCGTGAAAGGATGGTTGCTATTAACGATGTAGGATGGTTGCTATTAACGATTTTGGATGTAGGTGAGCCACTTACCTCCCATGGGTTAACAACGTCTTAATAACGACAAATTCATGCAGACATTCTTTAATGTTAAAAATTACTTAGTGTCAGTGTCATAAATTGATAAAAAAATTATTTATCCGAAATTGGCAGTAAAGTAGTCAACTATCGGCAGTAAAGTAAAAGAAATCGGCAGTTTTGTAGAACTTTACTGCCGATTTAAGATGTGTCTACTGCTCCTCAGCAGCAGCTAAATAATATTAAAAAAAAAGCACCGCGACGGTTGGACCCTTTCATAAAATGTTGTTTAATAAAAATAATAAGTTAATTTTATTAATTAGATTAAAAAATCGCTGCGGCGGGCAAATATATAATAAACGTCGCAACAAACTACTTAGGCACTTCCTACATTCAAATGACATTTGATTTATTCATCAATATTAATTATTAGTATTATTAAATGTGATTTCGGATAAAATTTAATATGCTTTCGCCTCGGCAAATAATTTCCACATTTATGATAAAAAAATACGACTTATTTATTACATGAAGCCTACCTGTGGGAGCAGATAAAACGTTATATACGAGGTTATACACCACGCAGGAGGTAAGTTTTGGCCAGTCTCGGACTCTATTGCATTAAAATGATTGTTAAAAAAGTTATATACGAAAGTGCTCTTTTAGCAGTGGCGGCTGGTGGATTTTGGGCACCCCCAGAGATGGGATTTTAGTTATTTTACCTTTTTTCAACCGATGTAACTATTTGAAAACCAATAATGCCAAAATGTGTTTTAAAAGATTTTCTTTTATATGAACCTAACTTGTTTTCACCTTTTTTACCTTTTTTTGGAGGTTTTTGCTTTAAACTACCTTTTTTATACTTTTCTTACCTATTTTTTTAACTAGTTTTCACCTTTTTTACCTTTTTTGGAGGTTTTTGCTTTAAACTACCTTTTTATACTTTTGTTACATATTTTTTAATTTGTCAGTTTATTTTCACATAATATTATTTGTTATCTATTTTTATGTATTTTTACTCAGTGAAACACAGTTTATTGCATAGAAATAGTTTATTGAGGGTATGTTCTGTGTTTGGGTATGCGGCTAAACAAAATTATAAAAGAAACTTGAACTTTTAATGTTTTTTTTACCTAAAATGCTGTTTTTTTAACCTAAAATGCCTTTTTTAGTACCTTTTTAGTTACCTATTTTTCAGTTTTTAGTACCTAAATATCCCATCCCTAGTTATTAGACATGGGACCCACATCAAATTTATATAAGTTTATAATGACAAGTTCTGCGCAATCAGAATAAAAATTGAAGTTTTCAAAAAAAAGTTAGTTTTTACATGTGTCCCCCAGCCTCCTGCCCCCATATTAAGATAATTCAAATTAAAGTGATACAATATTTCGTCACCGTTCTGGCAAAAGTCATTAACTCCATTTTTGTCTAAAAGTAGTTAACTACCTTCGCGATCATAGAACAATTATATCTGTGGTCTAGAAAAACTTATTAAGTGCAGTATTGTATTTTTAGCATGCTAAAAATACAATACTATTAATTCACTGAAGTTTATCGACAAATTTCAAATTTTATTAAAAAAATTCAAGTATTACAGAGTTTATACCATTTCTATTTTTTTTTTAATTTTAAAAGAAATAATAAAAATTTAAAATGGTAGAAAACTTGTAATTCTTGAATTTTTTTAATAAAAATTTGAAATTTGTGATAAACTTCAGTGAATCACTTTAATTTGAATCCACCAGCCGCCACTGTCTTTTAGTTCGTAAATTCGTAAAACTAGTTGCTCTAGAAATCATGACAATCACACTTTTAAATAGCTAATTTATTTGCTTTAGTACTTAATGACGTTGGTGACTGCTACCAGGGTCGCACCAAGTGTTTTTGCCGCCAGGTGCAATTAAAAGCTTGCCGCCCCTTAAAGGAAAAAAAATCTTAAAAGCACTTAATAAAATTATTATGTATGTATTAGTGGTTGTCGGTTTTTGGTTTTTAAAAGAACCGTATGTCTGACGACGTTTCGGTACAATCTCATGTACCATCTTCAGGTCTTATCTGCTGGGCTGCTGTTGCTGCTCTGCTGCGAGTTAGACGTGTAACGTGTAACATTACAAAATAATTTACTAAAACTACCCCTAAAAGCTAGGTTTTGCTTAGCTAAAAATTTAACAACCGATATAATTCTTTCTAAAACAGAACACCATCTTTTTTGTTCACTTTTAATTAGTTTTTCCTGTAAATAATCTATTGTTGAGCCACACTTTAATGAAGTTTGTAATTGAATCATTTTGTTGCAACATTTATTATGATCATTAGAACTTTCATGTCGGCTTAAGGTTCGCGATAAATGTTGCCAATCTCGAAATCCATCTAGGCCCAAAGAACTAAATGCATTTCCAAATAACTTACATGGGAAACAAAACACAGAGTATATCCAAGTGCGTTGAACGGATTCACCACTTGGTAAAGTTTTAAAAATAGTAGATTATGTCATAAGGAGTAGAAGTGGCTCTTTTTGTGGTGAGTACAGAGATTGACGGCCGAAGCGTAGCAGAGGCAGGCAACTGTACGAAGCACAAAAAGAGCTTCTACTCCAAATAACATATACAATTTTTTTCAAGGGCGTAATATAAATAGGATAAGCAATAGAATTATTTTATTTACTTATAACTCATGTGGTATAAAATTTTGGCTAAAAGCATTACAAATTATTGATAAAAACTAAAAAAACTTATAACCCTTACTTACAATGCCGATAAATATCCTAAACCATAGATAACAAAGCCTAAACTAAAAATAAACACTGCTCTGTCAAAATGCTGCGCTTGAATTAATTTTGACGTACTGACATTTTTTTGGAGTTCCGACATTGGCGACTCGTCTATCATCATTATATTATACTAATAAACTAGTTGTTCTTTATTTCGTTCAATTAAAATTTAATAAATAATCACTAAATATTCCGTGCGATTATAATTAATATAATTAATACATCGTGATTGCTTTGTATGAAATGCTAAATTAATTTTATTATTTGACGTCTATTGAGTCACCTATGGATTTACTTCTATCCCTAGGCTTTTTTGAGTTTTTTGTCTGCCGCTAATGAAAAAGACGTACTTCAACTATCTCTATACATGCATATACCGTCACTTTCTGTACAAATATTTTCTAAAGTGCCGCCCCTCGATAGTTGCTGCCCGGCCGCAGTGCACCCTTTGCATCCTGGGTTGGCTCGGCTCTGACTGGTACAAAAAACAAATTTCTTTTGTTGCGGTTAAAACCCAAAAATTTTAGCTCGACACAGTGTGTAACAAAATTTGGACACACCAACTTAAAATTGTAACCAAACAACCATTTGATTTGTTGTTGCTTCTACAAATAAACCAGTTGGAAAATTAAAAACATTAAATGCATACATTCAAATTATTTTTATACCATAAAGGTATATTTGTACTCTCTTCAATATAACAAGATTAGGCACCCACTCAAATTAAAAAAATTATGTCAGCTTGAAGTTTTTATACAAAGTAATTAAAAATCAATATTTTAAAATTTCTTTTTTTTTATTTATTGAAAATCTATTCATTTATTTGACATATACTATACTAGAGCTTTGAAGCTTTGTCTCGTTCTTAACTTTAAAATGTGAATTAAATACACGTGTATTGTTTATGAAAAATACAATTCTTAAAATCCCATCATAATTAAAATTCGACACGCAAACTTAATATGACCTAAATATAATTTTGTTGAAATATTTACTACTTCATTTATATGAATTTAATGCTGTTTAAACGTAGTAATAAATAAAAAAAACTTGATTATTATCATTTTTTTATTTGATTCTAGGTATTTTGCGTATTTGGGTGTTGAAAAACTATAAGGGAACTAATACTTATGATTTTATGTTTATTTGGCAGTATAATTATATTTGCATATGAGAAAACACGTAATATTTCGCTTTTATATTTCTTTAAATGATTTATATTAACCTAATAATGTTTTACATTTAAAGAACTTTATTGTATATTAATCATTTGTAGTAAAAAAAATGCCTGAGAGAAACATTCACAATGTAAATTTTTCATGTTTTTTTTTTATTTCAAAAAATTCATAGAAATATAAGGTACCTATATTAAAGTTTAAAAATATCTTAAAATTCAAAACTTTAAATCATTACAACTTTATAATTATACCAATAAGATGTATTATAATACATTTTATTGGTATTTATTTAATAAAATGTAGGATTTTATTTAGTTATTATTTTATCACCCTCTCATTGACCTTTAATTTAATTTCTGAAAATATATGAAATAAAAAGTTATTGAGAAAAAAATGTATATTATCTTGTATCATTGTTAAATAGTTTCTTTAAAAATAAGTTAAGAACAACAAATCAATAAAGTCTTAACTCGAGTTTTCTTTAATTTCAGTTATAATACAAAGAATGGATCAAGAAGGCCCGACAATAGACTTTGTGATATCAACCACAATGGGTGAAAAGTTGTCGGGAGAGTTTCAGGGTCATCAGTACCCTGACTGTGGACCGCACATCTTTACAAGTCAATTGAAATCCAACGAAGTGAGCTTGAATTGGACTTTTCAGGCCAGCGTGGACTACACGAGACCTAATATAACTTTTCAGTAAGTATTAAAACATTTGATGGGTTTACATTTTTTGTTGTTCTCCCCAATAGTTTACTATTGTTTGCTTTAAACTTTTATTAAAACAGTTTATTTTATTAAAATATTTTCGGAAAGTTTTTTACGGATTAGCTATAAATTTTCATAACCTTTGAATATTTTCTAGCATAGCCTATAAGGAAAATAGCTATTTTTAAGCAAACAAATATTTTTTCATGAAATTTTATTATTGTTTTAACTTTATTAAATTTAAAAATACCATTTTATACAAGTTTATAAGAATGCCTTTAAAATACGTTGGCGGGAGTGTTTTAAAGGCCTTCTTATATTTTACCTGTATTATAAACTCTAAATACTTAATAGTTAAAAATTGTGTCATTTCATGCTAATTTCAATGTTTGGATGCCGATGCGTAGCGGAGGCCTACAAATTGGCTACAATTGAGCGAAATACACAAAGACATTTCTTAACCGCATGCCATACAACATTTTATCTTTAAGTCCTAATTTTCAATACAAAAAACGTATTTTTTTAAATTATTATTTATTTATAAATTAAAAGTATAAAGTAAAGCGAAGCTTTACATATAATTATACACTGTTCAAAATTTCATTACCATTTTAACACCAAATTAACACCAAACATGGTCTATATCGATACAAACCAAAATGGTGTTAAATAAGGTCCGTTGGCCGGTGTAAATTCAAATACTAAAATGGTGTTAATTTAACTTTCACACAGTATTAAAATAAATTTTACTTGGTGTAAATTGAACTCCTTTTCGGTGTTAAATATTATGTGTTTGTAGACAAATTAAATCATACTACACAGAAAAAAGGAAAAAAAAGGAAACAGGAAGTTCCTTGACGCATTACTAGTATATTACCAGTGGTATTATTCCAGAAAATGGAACCTTCAACTCGCTAGAGATAATGTTTTTAGTGCGTTGCACTAACTTAAAATACTTTAAGTATTGACAGCTGTTAACAGAAAATTTTCACCTATTTAAGGTCTCTTTAGTATCGAACAACTTGTAGTGTCACACCAATGCAAAGGATTACCTCAGTTTATATATTCTTCATGTAAGTCAACAGACGTGAGATTTAAGAACATCACGTGATCCACACCGCCTTTGCCGCGATCGGTACACATTTTCAACCATAATTTATGGTGTTATATTAACACCACTTGGTGATGGATTTTGACACCATTTTAAGATTACTTTTTACACCACAGATATTTTAAACAGTGTAATAAGTATAAAGTGAGGTAAGATAGCTTCAGAGCTGTCAGTAGTTATTGAATTTTTTACAGACTAGGATGTACATTTTTTTACCCGATTGTTCCAAATAATTTTTACAGCCTAGGATGTAATCAAATACTTTGGTAGTGATTCACTACTAGTAAGCGTTGTAAGTACGTTTTGTGTATAGTTTAACAAATAAAACTGTGCTTTGAAAATAAAATATTGTATGCTATTCGACTGAGGAGTGTCTTTTTCAAAATTTAAACTAAAATATACTTCCAGCCTTATGACAAAAATAATTATTATTTGGGTTTAATAATAAATATTAACATACACCAGAATAAATTTATTTTATTTAATAAAAATACCCCGGCTAGTAAAATAATATTTTGTTTAAAATAAATTAAATTAAAAAATATTAAAACAATAGTACATTTAATTTTTTTAGATTTTAATTAAACTTTTTGCATCCCTGTTTGTTTTAATGAGCCATTTAAACATGGGGCTAACATGAATTTTTGCTAAAAATAATTTGTTAATGGCCATGGGCATGGAAATAAAATCGATTGAAGAAATTAGTTACTTATCACTCTCAAAAACAGTAAAAGATGTTGACTTATATTAAGTTAGTCAATCTTGAACTATGCAATTAGTAAAAAAAAACTTTTTTATTAGTAAAAAATGCTGGTACTAATTCAAATAGAAGAATTTTGACTATTTTATTTTAAGAGAGGGTGCTTTTGCCACTTTTATAAATAGTAGTTATTATTTGTCTAGAAATATTGTTAATATTTTAAAGTTGAATATATTTTTTGTGTTGCTGTTTTGAGCTTAACTTTTTGCATCTTTGTTTGTTTTTATGGGCAATTTAACCATACATGAATTAAGCTCTAACAATAATTTGTTATGGGCCGCAAAAATTAAAAACGATTAAAGAAATTAGTTACTTTTTTCTTTCATAAACAGTCAAAGATGCTGATTAATCTTAAATTATTTAAACTAACTATTTAAGTAGTAAAAAGAAACTATTTAAAAGTGAAAACGGCTATTTTATTAGTGAGCATGCTGGTACAAATTGAATTATAGAATAAAAATTCATTGTAAATAATGCAACATCTGTCAATATCGAAAATTTTGTTTAATGATTCTCATTTGTTGTGAATCAAACATTATTATACAGATAAGAGTAATGTTAAAAATCAGTTTATTTTTTGGATTTAAGCAAGAATTAGGTTAATTTGTATACACGGAAGAATAATTATTAAAAGTGCCTTCGTTCATTTAAAAACCAGACAATCAACAAACCCCCTTAATAAAATTATTGGCATATAATAAAAGTATTATTTAAAAATTTAGTACATTATTTTTAAAAGTATTTTAACTTTGTTATTTTATTTAAATTAAATGGAATAATATGAAAACCTAATTTATCCTTTATAAATGATTATTATATTGCCGATTTTACAAAAAAATATTAGATAATGTCATTTTTGAGTTTGTTCATGTTTAAATTATACTTTTTATTAATTTTTATTTTAAAACAGGTATACTTTAAATTTTTTATTAATTTTGTAATAAATTAAATTAAACTGTCAAACGTAAATTATTTTTACAATTATGTTTTATGTTACCTTAATTTTTTATGGAAAATAAACTTGAACTCATAAAATATACCTATATTTATTTCATTTACAATTAAACTATATAATTCTTTCTTGTATGTTATATAAATTTCTATAGAAGCTTTACATACTTTGGCATTACACTTTTCAATAAATTCTTTGAATACCCCGAATACACTCGGCTATAATTGTATCTACACCCAAATACTTTTCACTACAAGAAATCTTATACACGTGTAAATATTTGATGAAAAGCATATTCAATATTTGTAGTCTTCAAGAACATGTTTTACCAGTTTCACATATCTGTATTATTTACATAGTTTTAATTATGTTTTTATAAATAAATAAATTTAAAATAATTAATATTAAATATGATATTTTAAATTAAAATAAAAAGTTTTTTAAACATTTTTTTTATAATTTTTCAGTAATTTTTTATTTTATGTATTGTTTAAAAAAAAAGTTTAACACAACTAGCTCTAATTCTCATATTTATATTTAGATAATATAATATTTGTTAAATTTGTGTTTTTAAATTTAATTGCCACTTATTTAATAATCGGATTTAAAATCTTATGTTTATGATTAAATTTATTTATGTATAAATGTAATAAATAAAAACCATAAATAGTTACCCCTAACAAATGTTTAATTAATTAATACCAATTTAAAAACTTAACTTGCCTATTTTATAAGTGTACAAACAGACGCTCTTTAAATATTAAATATAAAAATAAATAGGCGTGGTGTGGATAATTTTAGATCAAATATTTTTATAAAATTTAATTTTATAAGTAAATTTATAAAGCAAAATTTTGTGTCAAAGATCGTCTATGTTTAATTTCAATCAATGGCTGCCTTAAGCCAAAATAGCACTTAATTTTGTAACATCTTAAGGTATTGGTTTGTTTATTAAATGTATCCACTTCATCTAAGCAATTCCCTTTTCAGACAAATTTAATCAAACTCAAGGGTAAATAAATCCGATAATATTTGATTTAATTTTTAAAGAAAGCTTTTTAAAGTGATCTCATTTTTTAAGTTAAAAAAAGCGTGACAAATTCTGTTTTTAAAAGGAGAAAAAATAAATATAAATTAATTTACATGTAAAATTTGTAAATTTATTTCGTAAAAAGTATGTAATTTACCCTTTTTTATTTTCAGGTTGAAATATCGCTATGACAAGTACACCTATCAAATTTTATATACGTATCCTATAATGGAAGGTAAGTTAAAAATACCAATTAAGTAAAAAAAAATAATAATAATAATTCTTTAATATTCTATAATTTAATAGTATATTCTGTAACAAGTTTGGAATACAGCATAGTGAAGAGTTTGACGGTTTCACGATAGCGGAATATGCAATTCCAAACGTGTTTCGAACTATACTTTTTCTATGTTTCCAAAAAATACCATAGAAAAAAAATTTCATTAAAATAAAGTGAGGTTGGATCGGTGTAAAATTTGTTAGATAAAAAAAACAAAAATGTCGCCACGAGTGTTTATTCTGTCATCCGATGATAGAATATTTTATTCTTTGACACGGAATAAATGTCATTTCATAGATAATATTATATTCTGTAACAAGTTTTTAATACGGCATATTCCGCTCGAGTGAAAAGTTTGTCACACGAGCCGAAGGCAAGTTTGACGGTTTCACGAGAGCGGAATATGCAATTTCAAACGTCGCCTTCGGCTCGTGTGACAAACTCTTCACTCGAACAAAATATGCTGTATTCCAAACTTGTTACAGAATATACTATTTTATTCAAAATGTTGCTCATAATAATACTAGTAAAGTAAAATTTTTAGTGCATTCATCCCGGCGCATTCGCCAAACTTGAAACTAAATTAAATTTATTAATTTTAATTTTTTTTAATCTATGTTTTATAATTATATTATTTTATTTAATATTTTTATATTATAATTTAATGTATATAAATTTAAAATGTGTTTATACACTAATTTAAGATAATGTTACTTCTTTTCATTTTGGTTTTTTAATACATTTATTAAATAATTAATTAATCTTAATTAAATCCGTTATTCTACGACAAATTTTAAGAAATACACATATTTAAATTTTAAAAGCAGTGTGACTATTCCAAAAAATTTTGCACATTTTAAACATAACTTAGCTGCTACATTTTAACTAAAGTATAAAATTTGCAATATAAAATACTTACGTAAAATATTACATTCTTAAAGCATACAAAATAGGTTTATGTTTCTTTAAAACAAGATTAAATAATAATTAAAATGCGAACTCATCAAAATAAAATTAGCACAACAAAACGTCCCGTGAGTTTTATCCCAATGAGCCTGCTAATATTTGAATTTAATAAGCCTATGCGTTGAGATAAAACAAACCCTTTATTTATTTATAACCATTTTTTAAGTACCAATTATTTGTTTAATTTTATTGTATTTATTTATGTAATTAATTAATTGGTCTTTAGTGTAAGCACTTTTAATTTATATTTTTAACTATTATATAAAGTTTTTATTTTGGTTTGAACCTGACACCAATTAGCCCAGACAGACAAATAAAATGAGGCTCTTTAGTCTGTTAAGACTTATTTTTTTCTTTATGAAGAGTTTTTTAATTTAAAAAATTGGTTCATTATCTGATTTATGTTTCAGGGAGTCAGAAGGGTCCTCGCAATAAGTAACAAAGAAGTTTGAACAAACTTCTTATCAATTTGTATGTCCATCTTTATATTCAGGGATGGGCTTATTTCAAATAAAAATAAATTTTGATTTGATTTAATAATTTAAATATATATAAATTTAAATAAATAAATTTTCATTCATCATTTAAATAATTTTGGATAACAATTAATTTGTATTTATCTTTCAAATAATTTTAAATACCGAATAAATTTTCATTTATCATTCAAAACTTTTTAAATAATAAAATAAATTTTTCTTCATTTTTAAATAAGAAATAAACTTGTATTTAGCATTCAAGTAATTTTGAATGTTTACAATTAATTAATGTTATTATTACTTATATAAAAAACAATATGTTTTCAACGAGACTACATTTACTTTTCTCCGCGGTAGTTTTTATCATTACTATACCGTGGTCCATTGTTTTCTTAAAAATGAATTGACACTGAAATTTGTCATCAAATCTGTGTTTGTGGTAATTGCACAAAATTGTACTAAATTTTTTAATAAATTTAAAAGTGTAGTTTTTAAACCTTGCGAAATGACCATTTCCATTTAAATGGCCTTTGGCTCGTGTCGCAATATTTTATTCCTATTAAAATGGCCTTTCCTAATTTTGTAACACGTATAAAAAAATAAAAAATTTGCTAATAAGTGTAAAAATATACATGTGTTGTCAACCTTCTTAACTTTAGGTTTAATGCTTAATAACTCGAACAATACTTTTTTATGATCAATGATCCTTGATCATCCTTTATATTATATTTTGCATGCCTGCGGATGCCTCCAACTCCAAATGCTTGATAAAAACAATAAATTTCGGCGTGATTTTTAATAAGATTAGGGAAGACTTTAAAATTTAAAGGCTCCCCCAGAATAGGGGCTCGGGTCGGAACACCTTCTTTCGTGGCCGACCGATACAACTAACCAGGACAAAAATCCCTACTTAATATACAACTGAAGATGATTGTTTTAATCATTTGACGGTGTATAAAAATTAAAAACATGCGATATATGCACGCCGTTTTAGCATTTATTAGATAATAGTTTGAAGATTAAAGTTTAGTACTTTAATGATGTTTTAGCAGAAATTTACAAAGTTAAATTTTAACTCAAAACAATTAAACTTATTTTTAAAAATTGTACTTTTAATATTGTTTCTACAAAATTATTGGTTTAAATGATTAGTCTATAAATTTTTAATACAAAAATTACGACTTTAAAATTTAAAACTAACATTTAAATGTGATGTATCGACTATTATTTAAATAACTCTTTATAAACTTAAATCAATAATTTTGTATAATTATAGTATTTGGAGCCCAGTTTACATTTTTATTTATTTGCATACCATAATAGTGCTCGTAAATTTCTTCGTCGCTCAATGAAATGGTATGGCTGTACTGTTTGAAAACAAATTTTCCACACCAGTAACAAAATGAATGTATTTTGTCTTTACAATTATTTGCCATTTTAATAAAATTTATTATCTTAACTTTAAACTATTTAACGAAATAAATAATTTATAGGTACAGTGTTTTGTTTTTTGTTATAATTTTTGTTTTTTTTATTATTTCTTTATTTTGTCTTTACAATTATTTGTCATTTTAATAAAATTTATTATCTTATTTTTAAACTATTTAACGAAAGAAATAATTTATAGTGTTTTTTTTTTAATTTTTGTTTTTTTTATTATTTCTTTTTAATTTATTGTTATGACAACAATTTCCTACCAGTTAATTGGTTTAAATTAAAAAATAACGGGTTTTCGGGTTCCAAAATTAATAAAAGCTAAAATCGATATTAAAAAAAACCTGAATCAATCTAAACATTCTGTAAACGCTAAAAGGCATTCTTTAGATAGGAGAAAGGAAAACCACTTTCAGAACATCATATTTTTTTTGCTGTTGCACTGTGTTATAGATTATAAATTGCACCACTTTAATTTGAATTATCTCAAATAGAGGGGCAAGGGGCGGGTGAGGCGACACGAAAAACTAACTTTTTTTCCCAAATTTAATTTAAATTCTGTCTGCGCCGAACTTGTCTATTTAATGTCATTATAAATTTGGTGTCTAATAACTGAGAAACCCATCTTATTTTTGTCCATTGTTTCAATATTCAAGCCCATAATATTCAAGATCATAAAAAATGTTGAGTTTAGAAGGCCAAAATACATTTAAAAAAATAGTTGCATCGAATGTACGAGGTTTGTTCAGAGAATAACGGGAATTTTCGTTTTTTGAAAAAAATATTGATTTATTCGTCTACATTAAAGTTGTCGCCTTCAAAATAGTCCCATTAGATATTATGCACTTGTGCCAGCGCTTCTTCTAATCCTATAAACTCTTCTCAAACGCGATCTTTGGGATAGTCTTTAGTTCTTTCAGCGATGCGCTTTTAATGTCATTTACGCTTACAAAACGACGGTCTTTTAAGGTTCTCTTTATTTTGGGGAATAGAAAAAAGTCAGACGGAGGCATGTCTGGCGAATATGTAGGCTGGGACATCATTACAGTATTGTTTTTGGCAAAAAATTGTATTTAAAATTCAACAATTTTGCACAACGCGCGTTTCATACCCAAAACAATCGAAAATTTTATGGTATAAGCCAATCGATATACCTATGCTAATAAAGCAATCTATTAGCAAAATTTTTTATTCATCAGAAACCCTTTGAAGATAATTGAATTATATTAATAAAAAATCTATTTTTCTTAAAAATTAAAAATTAAAATTTTTGCAAACATAAATCACCAGATATGTTTCAGATTGCCAACTTTATCTGCGAGAGGAAGAAGCCGAGTTTGGCCACAGAGATATACCCCATACATCAGACTGCCAAGTGTGGTTTCCGATTCGCGAATCGGGTCACGGCCTCGTCATCGAGTTGTTAAAATTAAACGTTCCCTGTTCAAAGGGTTACATTCACTTTTCAGGTCTAAACGTGACCCAGCATCAGCATTTTCGCACCCATAAACAGACGCAGATCTGCGGAAAGCTCGAGGAACTGCCGGATTCTGACCGTCATATTTACTTTCCATCCTCGCCTATGTCACCTTTTATGCAGGTATTTAAAATTAAGGGTGTGTTTTACGAAATGTTACAAGAATACATTACATGTGAATATAACAAGAAAATATTGCAAACAATTTAAGTCAGATATGCCTTGGAAAACATGTCCTAGTTTAAATTATTATTATATTATATTATATTATATTATTTTGTTCAAATTTGTAAAAATCAATTTTTTCATAACGTTATATTGTATATGATTTAAAGTTACTTAAATCAATAAAAACATTCAGAGTAATATTTTGCTACTATCAATTCTCTTAAAAATATCTAGATTTGTGTTGCGATTAATTTAAATACTTATGTAAGTAAACACTTTTAGTACGAGATCCCACTGCGTGATTACTACCCCCATTTTTTTTAAGCAAAGTGTAATTTTTAGGGGTAATTATTAAAAGAGGAATACGTTTCTACTAGGGATGTCAATCTCGGGATCCCGTAATAAATCCGATCCCGAAAATCCCGGGATCAAAAGTCTCAATTCCGGGATCTTAGTAATGAGTTACAAAGTATAAAATAAACTTTTTTTTAAGCGTATGACAATTTTTATATTATAATAATAAAGCATATATAGAATAACTTTGTTTTTGTACGCAATTTAATAGTCAAATCATTGTACACCACCGTACAATAATGAAAATACATTAAAATTACATAGCAAGAGTGCTTCCACCTATCACGTTTAGCATAAAATCAGCAAAAAAAATTTAAAATTACAGGTCACTGTAGAATAAATTCATGTACATAACCTATATTATAACATATTTCAAACGTCAAACTAAGAAGATTATATTCAGGAGCTTCAACTCCCATATGAGAATATATAGGAAACGCGTCGCTTGGCAGCGTGATAAAGGAGCTAGTGTACAATGCGCACAAATGATTACACTATGATAGTTTTACAAACTTTTTTTCCTAACATTAAGTACTCCAGCTTAGTTTAACTAATTTTGGGCCGCTGATTTAAAAAATGTCATTCGTTTTTCTCTAGGACGTCTAGGATTTAAAATAATTTCGTAATAAAATGCTCTGCTCAATCACCTCAAAATGTAAGTTTTTTGTTAGTATTTATTAAATTATTTAGGCTTAAATTTATCTTGAATGTACTAAAGTAATTGGTATACGGCTAATAGATCATATTTATCTTAACAATATGACATTTTAAATACTAAAACTAAAATTTTAATGTACTTTATGTAAAAAACATCCATTATTTGACATTTTTTGTCGTTTATTTTAATTATTAAACTAAAAGGACAATAAAGTAAACAAGTTTCAGTATTTTTTTTCCAAATTAAGCCCTCAAAATTTAATGCATTGCATAATTTTGCTTTTTTCTACCTTAATTTTATTAAATCGTATCAAATATCAAATTGGATTATAGTATTATTGTGCTTAATCCTCATCATCGTCGTACATCTTTTGCTGCAAATTCCAGCAAATTTCTCCTAGCAATAATCCAACTTTTTTCCGCTATACCCATAAATATCTACCAATGCTCTAGATTTGCAGTTACTTGGTGAAATCGTTCTCCATGTTCATCAGTTCGGCAAATTTATCAGGATGAAAAATAAATAAAATGTATTTTAAATGACTTATTAACTCTAATTCTTTACAAAACGGAAACATTTTTTCAATGAATTAGTGCCAATTTTAGGCAATATATGAACAAAGAACATTTTCAATGACAGCTTTAACCCTGCCATATGCGACAAGCTCGTCAACTTTGAGAGCATTTTTGAATGCTTGATCTTTCATTAAACATCGTATATCAGGTCCATTTAATATTCCTGCAAAATTAAAGTACATAGTACGTATATCTCATAAAATTTTGTAATGAAAAATTGCGTTGGTTTTTCTTGGGCGTAAAGGTACCGCAACAAAAACAAAACAAATTTACAACGACGACATAAATGTTTACAACGACGACATAAATGTTCGTCTCCTTTCTCTTTCTCTGCTTCCATTACCACTTCCATTTCATGTTCTTTTTTCATTTTTAGTTCTTAAAATCACTTTCAAGTAAAAATACAATTTAAAGTTTAAATTTTAAATTTCAATAATTAATAGATGCACTTTAGTGTGCTTGAACGATAAAGTAGATAAAGGCGCCTTTAATAACTTAATAAATAAGATTCAAGATTAAATTTTAGGGTACTTTAGGCATGATGTAAACAAAAACATTTCAAATAATAGTCGAAGAGTAATGCTTATACCAAAACCCATTTAATTTGTTTCCTTTTCAATTTAATTAGTAATTAAAAAAACGACACAAAAATTTCAAAAAATGATACTTTTTACCAAAAATTTTAGTTTTGGTATTTAATAAAGCACTTCTCTGCAGAAAAGTGCTTTATTAAATATCCCTTATAAAATACTAATATAGTATACGGCTACAATGGAACAAACAAAATTTCTATTTGACATTTATCTACACTCTAAGAAAATATATTGTAATCCCTAACAATACAGATTTGTTATGCAAAATATGGTTCATTTAATTATAACTTATGGTTGTAATAACAATATACGTAAAATTAGTTTTGTTATATGTACTCTAATCATTTTGTTATAAAAATTTTGTAAAGTTAGATATTTGATTAGGCTATTACAACCATCATGTATTGCTAAACTGTAAGTACTACACTAGATGGTTAAAATTATAAGATTATCTGGTTACAATAACAATATAATGTTGTCACACATTATTAACAATATGTCGTTGTAGTTTTTACTATACAGAAAGTTTATACATATCATACGCATAGTATATTTAACCATATAAAGGGTTATAAGGTATTTGCATATGATTATTATAACTAAATAAATTATTGTTTTGTGCAACAACAAAAATATAGTTAAAGTGACAATAAAACTGTAACAATATAAACATGGTTAACATAACAGTAAATATGGCTGTGCCTATACTAATCAGAATGTTTAGTAAAAGTTACTATATATTTGATTAAGATAATCATTGTTTTTTCTCAGTGTACCGATGACTTTGTATGGAGTCCCTGTATATTTTAAACAAAAAACGTCAAAAATATAATGAACATCCAGAATAGATTTAAGGCAAAAGAATTTAATAAATAATCAAAATATTAACAAAAAAACTTACATTTTGAGATAATTGGGCAGAGCATTTTATTACGCAATTATTTCGAATCCTAGACGTCCTGGAGCAAAACGAGTGGCATTTTTGAAATCAGCAGCCCAAAATTAGGTAATATAGGTGGGCGTACTCAATGCTAGTAAATCTAACTATCATAGTGTTATTAATCAACCGCGCTTAGATTAGATTGACATGCACTTTAGGTTTTATTTAAATCTCAAATTTTGATTTGAAAAAATCAGTATTGGATGTTTGTACTGTGTTGAAAATTGTTTTCATTCGCAAGGAAAGAAAAACCTGCACATCAGTTATTTGAAATAGGATTAGTAAGTTTATAATGAAACATTACAGTGTAATGATTAGACCAAAGAACTTGCAATCGACTTATTTTACATTGCAAAAGTCATTTTATACGTGAAATTTAAATGCATGACCAAATTAACATAGTATAGGTTTTCTGCTCCAAAGACAGTAATACTAATTAGTTCATAAATTTACTCACTGTTTTAGAAAACTGTTCTGTTTACTACAATGATTTTATTATAGTATAAAATATTATTATATTATATTATAATCTTCTAGAAGCTTATTTACGATTTTGGTAACGACTTGTCTAATTGTCCGATGATCATCGGACGAATAAAATGAAGCTAGTCCTCCGAGAATTTACGTTAGTTACGTCATAATTATAATCCGCTTTTGTTCACCGACCGTTTAATATTTGACAACAAGCTAGATAGCTTATATGGTAGGGCGTTCGCTTGGCATGCGAGAGGTCCCGGGTTCGATACTAAGAAGCTGTCGAATTTTTTTTATTTTTTTATTTCATAAATTTGTTGTTTCTTTGTTAAACAGTGTTCGGTTGGGTTGGGTTGGTTGGTTTGTTTTAGTTTTATCGTAACATAAAATCTACTAGAAGTTGTCGAACTTTTTTTATTTCATAAATTTGTTGTTGCTTTGTTAAAAAGTGTTTTATTTTTATCGTAACATAAATTTGCCCATTTTAGTTGGGTTTTTTGTTCAATGGGGCGGGGGGGGCCAATGGGGCGGGGTCGGTTGGGTTGTGTTGTTGAGTTTGAGTCCGATAATCGGACGATTAATATATTTTTTTCGTCCGATTATACGGACGACTAGCAACGGCCTTTTGGTAAAGGTAAGCATTGGTTTAACCACATGGGTTTAACACGTTTGACGCTTGACAGATGCACAAAATATTGTTCTGTGTAATGTAGGTTAAAAAATACCTTCTTTATCTCTGCAAAGGATAGGAGGGGAGATGCGCAGAAATCAATTTTGCGTTATCGGTCATCGTACACGTGCGACGTTTTTATGGACCCCACCACTTCTCGAATTTATATGGAGTTGAAGCTCCTGAATATAATCTCCTTACGTCAAACCTAAAAGAATGTCACAAATTTGAATGAAAGTTACAATTAAGGGGCCTAGAAGTAAAAGGGTTTAAGTGCATTTTTGTTAGTTCTGAGATAAATGGATTTAAAGTTAACTTGAATTTTAAAATTCTAGAAAAGAGTTTA
The DNA here is from genome assembly GCA_921294245.1 of Brassicogethes aeneus. Taxonomy (NCBI): domain Eukaryota; kingdom Metazoa; phylum Arthropoda; class Insecta; order Coleoptera; family Nitidulidae; genus Brassicogethes; species Brassicogethes aeneus. The sequence goes on along the minus strand of OV121132.1, from coordinate 48,804,667 downwards.
AAAACTGCGTGAATATTTTAGTATTAAAGACAAAACAGGATTATAAAGAAAAAGGAATTTTTTAATTTCGCTTTTTTGTTAATTTTTTTACAAAAATGTACTTGAATCGTCATGCATGTAAGACAAAATTTAGTGGTAAAATTATTTAAATGCAATTACTGTACTAGTCAAAACTTTATTTTTTAAAATTTGGTTAAGTTTTATAACAAAAAGTATTATTCATAATCAGAATCTAATACAACGTTTTCATCTGAATTAGCTGGTCTTGGTTGGGGTTGATCTAAATTGGCTCAATGGTATGGTCTGTTTTGAAATACTTGTCAAGGCTTTAGCAGCATAGATAATAGCCTATGTTTAGCAGTAAAAGGTGCACTTAAATCGTTTTTCCAAAATATTTTGACAGGTTTTTAAAGACGATAAGAAATGGCACCAGGGAATGTAAAATGTATTTATATAATTTTATCACTAAGTTAGAATATTCTTTAGGTGTGATATTCTGCACTTATACCATTTATTTAAGAAAGTGCACTTGAACCGTTTTACTTCCAAGCCCCTCAATTAAAACTCACCAACGCCCGATTGATAAAAGAAATAGAATTAGTTGTTAATGGGGGTAAGCGTGGGTACAATGTGCCTACAAATTCTTGAAAACCATTTCTCCAACTGGTGTGAAGTCCGAAAGATATCGTTCGTTGGTTTGTTTGTTCCTTTATTTTAAATTGGTTTTAAAATTATACAGCCCGTTCAGAATAAAACCGAATATATCTATATATATATATATATATATATATATGGGGCGTGGCCTCGCCTCCCTCCAACGCGCGACACAGTAGCTAAGCAAATAGCCTGCATCGCTAATGAGATTTTTTGCATTATTATCATTTAATTTTTTAAGTCGTCTTACCTGCTCGACCTTTCGTCATGTCTTTTATCACACAAGCTACTATGACGCGCCTTGGAGGGAGGCGAGGCCAGGCCCCATATATATATATATATATATATATATATTCGGTTTCATTCTGAACGGGCTGTATATTTTTTGGGACTGATCCCATGATGCCGGGATTAGTTACCTCTGGTTCCGAAAGTCCTGGGATTGGAAAAAGGGCTCGGGATTGACACCCCCTGTTTCTACCAGGTTGCCAATAAAAATATGGCCGCAAATATTCATATATGTACAGGGTGTTTCAGAATAAGATGCTAAACCTTAAGGGTGTGAATCCTTAGTTGATTTTAAGAAAAAAAGTTCAAATAAACCTATGACCTAAACCTCTTAATTTTTAAGTTACAGGGTGTTAAAGTTTTAAGAAAAAAATCGTTTTTTTATCAGAACTTTAATAACCTAGATATTAAGGCATTTTAAGGCGTTGGTTTACAGCACCCCAATAAATACTAGGAGTTGAGAAACCGCATAATACATGTAGTTTGTTGGGACACTATCAGAAATACTTCAGGAATTTTTCTAAGGGTACGAAACTCATACTTGCAGGTGGTGGCCACTTTCAACAGCTAATCTAAATTATTTTTGTTTTTGTTTATGTTATTTAATGTTAGTTCTTTTAAAATTATTAAATAATTAAATTTAATTTTAATATTTATTTAATCATGGCATTGTTTTCTCAATATGCGCATTAAATGCTTTTTATTTTTTTTCATCGAAAACCGTTAGTCGTACGAAAAATGGTCAGGAAATCAAATTTGCCCTAAAATGAATGGGGATTCTAAAAATAATTTTAATTTTGAAAAATAGCAGTGGCGTGCATAATATTTTTCCAAAAATATCTAGACCACATCCTGTATGGACGCCACTGGTAAAAAAAATAAAAACTCTTCTACATCAAAAACTTACTGTTAATGCTTAGATGGCGTGTGCCAAATTTTATAAAAATATCTAGGAAGTTATTAAATTTATGATAAAAAACGATTTTTTTCTTAAAACACCCTGTAACTCAAAAATTAAGAGGTTTAGGTCATAGGTTTATTTGAACTTTTTTTCTTAAAATCAACTAAGGATTCACACCCTTAAGGTTCAGCATCTTATTCTGAAACACCCTGTATGTATATATTTAATTATTTTTTTCTAAACAATTGCACTCACTTAGTTTCAAGATAAAATATAATTTATATAGAGAGATATGTGAAGAACTAAAAATTATGGGTTGCCGTTTCTCACTTGGCCGAAACCTCTTGGCAAACAGGTGTATACAGGTATTATTCCGTTCAATATTTGCACTTGTAACGTGTTTTAATGAATTATTTATCAAATTAAAGCTATTTTTTTTACGATGGTAAACGGTTGCCAGTGTAAAAGTGACCGCAAATAGGGGTTACCAACTGTTAAAGATAGCGCACCACACCACCCACCAGATCGCAGTGTGCCAGTATTACTTTATTTTAAAATTTCAGTTTTTAATGTAACAATTGCATGCACTTAACAAATATGCAAGCAAGTACATTTGTAGTTCTACTTCTAAGTAAAAATTAAATTAAAAAAAAAAAAGTGTTTTTTGTGTGATAGACTTTAACGATACGTTATTTAAAAAATGTATTTTTATGTTGTTTGGCCGTAAAATGGTATATTATTATCAAGTTTGATAAACGCTATTTAAGTCACAAATTTTTATTAGGCTTTCGAAATGAGTGTCTAGTAGAGTTTATAAACGAGATGCACAATAAACTTTTTCTACGACAAATATTAGTAGGTGTAAAAAAAAATATTACTAATTTATTTAAATGGTGAACCTGTTTTTCCGGCTTTCAAAATGGCAGTTAGTTGTCAAATTTTTCGGTAACGATGGAAATCGATCCTTGATTGCGCCTTTAACGACGCATGCGCAATCGTTTAAAAAGTAATTTGCAGTGTATTAACAAAACAAAAGTGTGTAAAGTTGGTGAAGCCAATAATTGTTTCAACACATCCAAAACAAAATACTGCCTCAGTTTATATGGTGCCATGGTAAGCCAACAACGGCGAGATGTCTGTCTAAAAGTTGGTGGAACGCATTCAAAACAAAAACCTTGGCCAGGTGAATGTTCAATTCTTTTAATATTTAATTTAACACAACATAATTTCAGATAGCTAGATAAAGCCAAAATAATAAATAACTAAAAATATTGTATAATAAGATACTCTGCAAAACATACATTGGAAAATTCAAGGACTAAATTATTAAAATATCTTAACATTAAGATACCGCTGTTCTAAGGATTTTATGAAAGATCATTATATATTTATACACTGTGTTCTGATTAGGGTTGTTTTTGAATTGTTATTCTCCCAGGGGCATAAACGCTTTCGAATCCCTTAAAAATTTAAGCTCTTTATATAAAACTACACTGAGAAAAAAATGGGACAAATAAACTGTTTACCTAATACTTTTATTTGTAGTGAATATATTGTTTATTACCTCTAAATAGTCGAAATAATAACGATAAATATACTTTAGTAAAACTTTATATGTCGGGAATAAAAATATATTTAGGATAAATAAACTGTACCCTTGTCCCATATTTAAATATTTTTTTTATTTGGGAGCATAAACTTTTTTCTCCGTGTAAAAACGTTTTATGAAAAATGTAACGGTTGTGATATTTTTTTCTGATGTATTTTGGACTGCCAAACTGGAAAATTACAATAATTTTTTTTTATTAGTTTGAAACCGTTTAAGCCCCCGTGAGCATAACAATTCAAAAATAACCCCATCAAGGACCACCCTATTATATTTTTTAAAAGAATTGTTACAATTTTAATTACGATATTGCGGGGAAAACAGCAATTATTAGTAATAATTTATTACGTACATCGTATATTGAAGTAATATAAAAAAGTATCTCTTTTTAAATTAGATTTAAGTTATTATTAGGATTTAAAGTAAATTTAATATGAAATTAATGGGTATTTATAGTTCACACAAAAATTTCTTCTTGTTTTAGGTTCATGGTTCTCCAATATTCAGTTTGAATTACCATTTAGTGGATTACTGTTACAACGTAACGTTTGTAGCAAAAAACGGCTCCTTTGAACTAAAGCCAAGTGGAGAGCTGCAGTGCACGTTTAAAATTTACCTTCCTTATGGTAATCGAGTGGCTATGAATTTACAAATCGGAGATAGTACATCTACTGGTAACAAAATATTTCTACCCCTAAATTATTATTTTTTGTAAAAAAATAAATAAACTAATAGTAATTAACCAATTCGTAAATCAATAAATTTTTATAAAACGTACTTTACTTTATTTTAATAATTAATGAGCATTATTATAATTGTTATAATACTAAGGAATATATATTTTTGTTTCAATATTATACGAGCCTTGTATTACAAGGTGTGTACAGTCCGTTCAGGCTAAGTTGAGCGCTTTGGTGAGGGATCATGTGGCTGTTAATTAAATTAAACATCGAATCGTCGCGAGATTTTGGTAACAAGAAGATGATTTATCAGTGCCGCGACTTGCCGTTTGTTCGTACAGAGCGGTTACCGAAATACATGTATTTAATTGTGCCTAAACATAGAGATGATGGACGGCGTGACATTCCTTAGACCGCTCAACTTAGCCTGAACGGACAGTATATTGTACACTGTACAATAAGTTCGTGGACTGATTCTTTTTCTGGTGTCGATGGTGACCATGATTGGATGAACAGGTGCGATTTGGCATTTTTTTTCCTAGCACTAATTTAGTCTTTGGTCATAAATGGAGCAAAACTGTTTATTCGAACGAACATTTAATTCCTTGTGAAAAAATTGCACTGAAGTCATCGAAATGTTGTGATTTGTGAGGTTTTGGGAAGAAAAAAGAGTACATGGAAGAATATTAGAGAGATTTGCTTTCAAAAACCGTCAATCTTTGATGTAAGTACATCATTAAGTACATCATTTGATTACCACAAGGATAATTGCTTTTAAATTAGAAATGAGCAGGGTCAGTGTTTAACCCTTTTTAGTGGTACAGGGAGGTCCACGTAAGATGTGTCATTTACTTTGTAAATATATTAATTAAGAAAATGTTTATACTTTTAATAATTTAGCCGGTTAAGCTGGCTAAAAAAGTTATCTAAGTTAATTAGCTAGCTAACTGATCAGCTTAGCTAATTTAACCGGTTATCTAAGTAGCCGTTAAGCCGGTTAGCCGTTAGCTAATTAACTGAGATTAGCTAGATTAACCGGTTAAGCCGCCAGCTAATTAGCTAAGCTAATTCATTTAACCAGTTAAATTAGCTAAGCTGATCAGTTAGCTAGCTAATTAACTTAGCTAACTTTTTTAGCCGGCTTACCCGGCTAAATTGTACAACCCTACTTTTAAGTAATTTTTTGTTTTAGTATTTGTTTAAATGTATAGTATACATTGTATACATTTTCTAAAACTAAACAAAATTATTTTTTATGTTAAGTAGTATCCATCTCTTTATTAATAACTAAGCTAAAAGTAAATTATATATTTTTTTCAAAATATTATACATATATATATCTTAACCTGACAGTAAACGAAATATTCGCATTTTTGCAAATGGAAAAAAAATTGTGTCTTAATTAGTAAAAAAAAATTAATTAATAAAAAAATACAAAAAAAGTATAAACATTTTCTTAATTTATATAATTACAAAGTACCTATACTTTAAAAAGTATGTAGAATCCTTGGACCTCCCCATATACCTTGTACGATTTAAACAAAGAAAAATTGAAAAACTGCGTTAAAATTGTTTTAAAAATGTTGAGTGACGACCAAAAACAACAATACGTTATTTGTTGTAAGGACTTAACTAAAAACAAAAAGTTCATAGATTAGGTCTAAAAAAATCAAAAAAACTATTTTTTTGTTGCTTGATTATAACTGTTTACTAAATGCTATCAACACTTAATTTAAGCCACATTTATCGACTCCAGTGTTAGGAAAAATAATCAGTCCAAGAACCTATTATCCACACCTGGTACAGTGCGTCAACAAATTTACCTACTTGGTTTAAAATTTAAGCATTAAAACTACACTGTAATTTTGCAAATATTGCAAATATGAAATTTTAAACCAAGTAGGTAAATTTGTTGACGCACTGTACGAGGTAGAGGTGGGAAGTTCGATTCTTTATGGTGAATCAATTCTTTTAATTCATTCTTTTAAAATGATTCGTTCATAAAGATTCGTTCGCGAGTGATTCACTTTCTGGTTCAGGAACAGATAATTAACGAACAATTCAGGTTCGACCGAATTAATGACTTGGTTCTTGAATCGTGTGTAATGACTTGTATTGGTTGTATCGTTAAATTAAATGAGTCAACGGTTGTATTATTAAATTATTGTATTCGATTTTTATTTTGTTTACGTGTAAATTAATGGCTTTTCCGGTGCAATAACACCACAGCTTACATAAAAAAACAAAATACAAGTAGGTTGTATTGGAAACTTTTGAATCAAAAGAGTATTTTGATATTTGACGAAAAATTCCCTGAAATATCCCTAGAAATATCACCAGTTACCTATTCAAAAAGACCGACATTTTAGCGTAGTGTAGCGCGTGATCCGAACCTAGCATTTAATTCAGTGCTTGTAACCAAGTTTATATTTATTTATTGGTTTGATTCACGTTTTAGTTCACTCATCGTGATTAAAAAAAAATGATTAAAAAAAGAATTGATTCAAAAAAGAATTGATTTTTTAACAAACTTTGTTCGATTCATTCCATTCATTTAAATGATTCGTTCTTTTTGAACGAATCGGAATCAAACTTGCCACCTCTAGTACGAGGTGTGTACGAGGTGTGTAATAAGTTATTAAACAGTAAACTATGAATTTATTTATGAAGCTTTAGTTACCTTAAATTACAATAATTTATAAATGTTAACTTAAATGTATAAACAATTTCCTGTTACATTTATTTATTATTTCTTATCCCACGATAAAAATTCTTCAGGCTCTCCCGAGACAGGCTCAAGTTTCCAGGACAACAAAAACAGCGACAGCTTGTGCAACGGGTTGCTCACCCAGCTCCACGACGGCGGCAACACATGGTCCCATTGCACGATAGCGGGAGACGCGGAGAGACAGATCGAAATGGTGTCGAGGGAAAACAAAGTAGTGCTAAAAGTATCTGTGCGTAGTGGAAGTGGGGGCGCGTTGGGATTACGGATGACGTACCGAGCGGAGCCGGTCGAAAGTATCGTGGGTATGTGCGGTTTCGGATGGGTGGCACTTCGCCAATTTTGTGTGTCCGCTCCGGAAGGACCCCGCCTGCCTTGGGCGCAGGCTGAGATGGAATGCACTCGCAGAGGAGGACATCTGGCCAGCATCAGGAACCAACACGATCAAGCAGTTGTCGATAGCCTACTTCTAAACAGGTTGGTTAAAATTTATGTTTATTTACGTCTTTTTTGATGACCATATACGAGGGTGATTTAAATACAGATTATTTTCAAATTTCTTGTCCCTTAACTTTAATATTTTAAAAAATTTGCAACTTTAATAAGCGAAATCAATTGGTTTAAGTGTTTTTAGCAACTATATATTAGCAAAATTGTAAAATTTTAAATTTAACACTATAAAAAAATTAAACTTTCCCCAACAGTACAGAAAAGTAGCTTGCAATAATATTTACTACTTAATGTTATTTAAACATCTTAGAGTAAAATAACATCCTCCTTTTTTTATATAAACTGCGCACCACTCAATGTGTCGCGACCAAAAAGTTCGTCCTTTTTCAAAACGACATAACTTTTTTGTTTCTTGAACGATTTTATTTTGGTCTATGATGTCTGCTAACCCCATCCTCTGGCAATTCATGCTATATATATTAAGCATACGGTTCTTCAAGTAAATTTCCTACAGGGTGATATGTAAACCGGTGAAAAATTTCAATGACTTCATCCAAGCCCCGTTTGTAAAACCATAATTTTTTTTTCGTTTTTACTTTGAAATAATGAAGTATTATGTGTTACCTTGAAACATTTTTCAAATTTTTCGAATTGGAATCTTAGCAACGAAAATATGATTTTTATTCCAAAAGAGTACATTTAAGGCTTTTTGGTAGGCAATAAATTCAGTCTTTTTAAGAACAAGAAAATAAGATGGTAAAAAATTGTTCCTTGAATAATTCTGAACAAGCGACAAGCAACAAACTTCCATTATTTTCAGAGGGGCCTAAGCAAAGACCACTTTTTGAAAATGACATTTTGGTGAAAATTTGCGAAAACTAAACCTGAACTGATATTTACGTTCGTGACATGTTTTCTTTATAATTTTGAACTGATTGTGATTTAGTTGTCAAATTTATGTTTCAGATAAAACCAAAATCATCAAGAATCAAAATTCGAAAACCATTGCCTGTTGTTAAATGTCTTAATAAAATCCAATTGCTGTTGTGTTTCTTGCATATTTATGATGAAAATGCCATTTGGGGATTCATTTTTTGGGCGAAATTACTGCAATTTGTTTGAGTGGTTAGGATAATGTTACATAACTTACATTTACATCGGGCAGTAGTGATAACATCATTGATAAGTACCTACCTAATTTATAATAAAGTTAAATATTAATATTTTTGTTCATTTTTGAAAATTGTATGCGTAGATATAATCATAATCAAAACTTCAACATTCAACAGAAAAATGTAACAAACAATAACAATAACCTTTCAATATTTCGTTGGCCCTCCCCTAAGCCGTAATAATTCGTTAACCCTCCTGGGGACCAAGTTCCTTAGAAATTTCTGGGGTGCCCCATTCTTTCTGAATAGCTTTTACCAATTCATCCAAATTTTCCATGCCTCCTTCCCTCTCTTTCATCATTTCAATTTTATCCTGCTCCACACATGCTCAATAGGATTCATATCCGGAGACAAAGGTGGCCAATTCATTTTCTTAATATGGTGGTCCTTTAAATACTCATTTACGATATGTGAAAAAACAGTAAAAAACAGCAATCGGATTTTATTGACATATTTAACAGCCGGGAATTGTTTTCGAATCTTGATTCTTAGTGATTTTAGTTTTATCTGAAACTTAAATTTGACAACTGAATCACAATCAGGAGGTCAAAATTATGAAGAAAACATGTTATGAAAGTAAATATCGGTTTAGGTTTAGTTTTTGTAAACTTTAACAAAAATGTCATTTTCAAAAAGTGGTCTTAGCTTAGGCCCTCTGAAAATAATGGAAGTTTGTTGCTTGTCGCTTGTTCAGAAATATTTAAGTAACAATCTTTCACCTTCTTATTTTCTTACTCCTAAAAAGACTGAGTGTATTGCCTAAAAAAAAGCCTTAAATGTACTCTTTGGGAAAAAAAAATCATATTTTCGTTGCTAAGATTCCAATTCGAAAAATTTTAAAAACGTTTCAAGGTAACACATAATACTTCATTATTTCAAAGTAAAAACGAAAAAAAAATTATTATTTTACAAACGGGGCTTGGATAAAGTTATTGAAATTTTTCACCGTTTAACATATCACCCTGTAGGAAGTTTACTTGACCAACCGTGAGCTTCATATCTATAGCATAAATTGCCAGAGGATGAGGCTAGCAGACATCACAAACCAAAATTAAATCGTTCAAGAAACAAAAAAGTTATGTCGTTTTGAAAAAGAACGAACTTTTTGGTCGCGACACATTGAGTTGAGAATATTTTCCAAATATTACAGAAAGAGCCCATTTGTGGTAATATTTAAAAATACAAGTGGTTAAAATAACCCCTAAAATGTATCCCTTAATTTTGGTCCCCTAGGTCACGTCTTCTGGGTCACAGCTTTTATAAATGAGCTTTTGAATTAAGCGCACATTTTTTGGTGCTGCCCCCTTGCGGTAATGTATTTGGTAACGGATTTTAGTAGAAAATGGTGTTTTGAACTATCTTGAAGCCACAACACGTTTTTTTGTATTTTTTATACTAGCGTGGCAAAATTGTGCATTCTCCTTTGTCATAGTAATAAAAAGTAGTAAAGGTACAAGTTGTCTGATTCTCAAAAAATGTATCCTAGTAATGGTTTTAAGAGCAAAAATACAATTTTTTATCTTTAAAACATTAAAACATAACGTTCTAAAAACATACATTTCCCCCCTTGGTCACATATCTCGTGGATCACATATTGTGTGACCCAGGGGAAAGTTATGTGACCAAGGGGACAATTCCAAAGAAATAAATTATAATATATTTTTGAAATAATAATAAACTTTTTAAAAACATTTTTATTTCGAATTTCTTCCTTTTCTGTTTCTGACAGTAGGTACATAGCCAATTTAAAAGAATGTACTCCACCTTTTTAATAGTTATTTTCCTAGTCAATGTAGTTTGCCTCAAAGAAGCTGGAAAAAATTTTTTGGTAGTTCAACGAAACAATTGTTTATATTGATTTTTATTATTATTTTATTATTATTATTAGTAATAACTAAAACTTTTTATTAATTTATTGTTATCGTTAAATTGGACAAGCTGGGCCCAGATAAAAAATCGAGGAAAAACGTATTTAATACGCATTAAAAGACAAATCTCTTAAACTTTTTTTAATGGTCATTTTTTAAATACAAAAAATATATTAAATATACTTATGTATATTTAAGAAATAGAACATAGTTTTTGCTTTTACTTAGTTTTTTACTTTTTATAAAGAATAAATTTATGTTCTTTTTTAAACAAATTATAGTGTAAATAATGCCTTAAAAGGATTATTAACAAGCAAAAAAATATATTTTCAAAATTATTAAGCATTTTTATATAAGTTTTTTTAATGTTAGTAAATTTGTGACCCAGGGGACCATTTTCTTTTTCTTTTTTGATATTTTTATTAAATAAGAAGGCAATGTTTAAATTTGATTTATAGACCAGGAAACAAAGGTTGTAGAAGGAAAACTTGATGGTAGTCGGGTTTTTTTAAAGTAGAGTCAGGGGTGCTGATAATGAATCAAGAATATTTCCAAAAAATTTCTTTCCGCGTCCCAATTTCATCCCCCGAAAGGGGAGTTTTTTTGATTTTTGGCTCATAACTCGCTAACCGTGCATTTTTTCAGAATTTGACCTCTAATACTTTTGATTATGTACTAAATAAGGCACAAGTTAAACCCCATTGCGCACCTATATGATTTGCCCTTTTGCTATGCGCAGTGTGCAAAGTTGAGCGTTGCTTTCAAAATCCCTTTTTTGATTTTTTTTATTTTAGCCCAATTTTAAAAGTAATCGATCCCAAACATTACGGTAATCAAACATAACCGAATGGACGATTTTTTGAGGTACTAGACTTTTTTCAAAAGTTACTGCTTTTCAATGTAGGGGGTTCTTTTTTAAAAAAACCCATATTTTATTTCCCAAACGGCTTTAATGAGCCAGTTCGTTCTACCCTAGATTTTTAGGTACACTTATCCTCGTAATGAATCCGTAGTTTTTTTTAAATTATTTTCATTCCAAGTGCCCCACAAAAATTAATGTTTTGGAAAAAGAACCCCCTGTACATTGAAAAGCAGTAACTTTTGAAAAAAGTCTAGTACCTCAAAAATCGTCCATTCGGTTATGTTCGATTACCGTAAGGTTTGGGATCGATTACTTTTAAAATTGGACTATAATAAAAAAAAAACAAAAAGTGATTTTGAAAGCAACGCTCAACTTTGCACACTGCGCATAGCAAAAGCTATTTTAAATACATTCATTTATTTATTTATTTTTTAGTTTACAAACTTCATCCCCACCTACCATAAAAATGTTGGACCGGTTCAGTTATAGAAAAATTTCTCTATGGGTTATATGGGTTCAGTTCTCTAAATTATTGAAAAGCAGTCCAATTTTAAAATAACCCTTGACAATAAAAATTATATAACTATGCATAGTTTGTCGACAGCGTTGCGTGTTTTCTTCATTAGATTGCAATTAAAAAATGTTTAAGTGGAAACGCTACTACAATGCAAGAAAATGCGTGTAGGTCAAATTTATGTATATATTTTATGTATAATACATTAGCGCGTTTAAGCTTTTTAAAACAAAGGTTATATTATAATATTACGTATATGTATTAAATTTGATAAATGATATTTTAGTCACAAATTTTAATCAGGCATAAAAATGAGTGTCTAGAAAAGTTTTAAAAAACTTGCATAATAAACTTAAAAAAAAAACTTATTACCAACTAAAAATAAATTTAATTAAATATTTGTATAGAGCGACATCTATACAAAAACCATGGGTGTTAAAATTTCTAAATGGCCCTTATGTCACTAACGACCGTTTAAATCCGATTAGGAGCAGTTTTTAACAGTAAAAGTAAAGAAAATGTTTTATAGGTAATTGAAATTTTTAATGCTTTATCGGTTGAAACTAGTTTACTGCCGACGAAATAAAAAGGTCAATAGAAATGTGCATATAAACTATATAACTACACTTGGGTGCAATCGACTCACTATATGCATTCGCATTTCTGCCTACTGTTTTAGTATTTGGACAATAACAATAAAAATATTAGATATGCCATTAGTTTTTTATTTTTTTACCAGAAAATAGGTTACTATAGCTATAATCAGGTAACGCATTTAAAAAAGATGCAACATTAACGGGGTGTCGCAAATCTTGCTAATTTGAATGCGTCCGCGCAATGACCTTGTAAACGGCCTACACTCTACTAATTGCTTTTAATTGTCAAACGTAATTATAAACATAAGCTAATTAAACTAAAGCCAGGAGTAATTAACATTAAAATGAATACAACTACCACAAAAACAGCTCAGGCAGTTGCATTATTAGGTGAGGGCTTTAACCAGAGGGTCGTGTCAAACCGACTCAATTTAAGTCAGTTAGCTGTATCTCGGTTTAATTATCGATACCAAGAAACGGGTGGCTAAAAGCGCCGACAAAGAAAGTGGCCATAGACCAGTCACATCCTTGAGGGACGATCGCTTTCTCGTCACGAAAATATTAAGAAATCGAACACTTCCTGGTGTTGAGACAGGTTCGTGGTGTGGTAGTCAGCCGTTGATCAGTTAGAAGACGCCTGAAGGCAGCCAACCTTACCCCAAAAAGGCCATCTAGGGCTCCCAATTTGACTACAACCCAAAAACAAAAAATACTGAAATTTTCCAATGAACATATTAATTGGGACCTCGGCAAATGGAGTCAGGTTTTATTTTCCAACGAAAGCAGAATGTGCTTACATGTTAATGACAGGAGACGGTGGGTGTATAGGCGACCAGGAGAGCGATTTTCCGAATGCTGTATTGAGCCAACTGTATGTTCTGGGCGGGAATTTCAATAGGCGGCAAAACAAAGATGGTTTTCGTGCCTGGTGGAGGTCGTAGAGGAAGATTAACGGCAGACCGCTACATCACGGACATTCTTCAAGAGTATGTGGTACCGTATGCGGGATTTGTTGGTGATCGTTTATGTTTGCAAGGTAATGCTCGATCCCACACCGCGCGAGTGATCACCTCTAACTTAAATGAAGTTGTTATACCGGCCATGGTCTGGCCTCCACAGAGCCCGGACTTAAATCCTATTGAGCAGGTTTGGGATGACCTTAAGAGATGAGTCCGAGCCAAAAATCCAGCACCAAATACCGTAAGAGAATTGATAGAGCCGGTGGAAGCAATCCCTTAAGATACCATTAAAAATGTAATTAGGTCAATGCGTAATTGGTGATTAGGTGTCATTATAAAAAGAGGTGACAACACTAAATATTTAAAAAATAAAAACATAATTTTGTTCATTGATTTATTTATTTTTCGTTTATTTTCCATTTTTATATTTTAACTCTTTTGTGTTATAAATATTTGTAGGCCTATAGACTGGTTAAAACTGGTCCAATTTGAGTCATTATGGTATTATTTAAAAGCAGTTTTGTTGAGCTTGTAAACAATACATATAAAATTAATAAGTATGCTGTTGTAGGTTACACACATTCTTTTAAAACTCAAGCTTGTTAGTGAGTCGATTTTTTTGCACCCAAATGTATATAAAATATTGGTATAAAAAATCTATTAATACATTTGTATTTTTGTTGAGATAAAGTAATTTCCACATTTATTATTTTATTATTTTAATATTTTGACACTTGTATGACACATGAAGCCTACACAAGGAGCCCGATCTTAATAGGGGAAATTAACAAAACCTGCCCTCTAAATCCCACAAATTAAGTCTTTTTTTTCACCACCAGCGGCGCTCATTGTCGATGCATATTGACGTCTACTGTTTTGGTAGCGTTTTGGTACAAATCAAACAATAAAGGAAACACTAGCGCCCTCCTATCTTAGAAAGATTTTTGTATACGTAAAGTCCGTGACTAAAGCGCCATAAAGCCACAGCTTATCGATGTGTATTTTAAAGGTGGAAGTAGAAAAATGTGATTAAAACAAGCATAATTTCAAATATGTTATAAACATATTTGATCCTTTTGCCTTCATTTACCCTTTGTTAAAGCAATATTTAAGGTTGGTGACAAACCATTGTCAAGCTTAAGTATATTTTTAAGAAGTACTAATATCAAATATATGGAGCTAATCTTTCCATGCTATTGGCACCTTGAAAGAATTTATTTATTGTTTAGAAACATAATTTAGTTCGTGGTCGCCGCTGGTGGAGTAGTGGTGAGCGCTGCTGGCAAATAAAATTTTAAAGGGGTTTTTAACTTATTTTTTTCCCTAATACCTGCTTCTTCTACTCTACTTTCCTCACCTATTGCAGAGGGATAAACCACTGATTTTTTAAATTAAAAATCGCATACGAATTAACGGCTAAGAAAAACAATCACAAGGGTAGTCATGCACTAAAAAAAATATTCTTGTATCATATAAATTTATTTTATTCAAAACAATCTTTGCCTCATATAAAACAAAGAGAATATATTCTTTAAAATAATTCACGTTGATTTACTTCAAGAATCTTTTCTTGTAGGAAAATCAAATTTCTTTAAATAAAACTTGGATTGTTTAAAAGCAAGAATATATAATTTTTAGAATAGGGCTGCAAATAATTGGTTGTTTTAAAGCAAGAATATGTTCTTTTAAAAATAAATTAGTGGTATTGTAGCGAGTGTGGCTCTGGATGTCGGAATGAGTCATCGCTGGTGAGTCAGCGCTCGAACAATCGAGTGTGGAGCTCGCTGGAATGTTCCAGAAGACTTGGGCGCTGAATATATAAGGAACGGAGCAGCACAGACCAGTTAAGTTTTGGTACTCGCGTCGAAATAAATAAATATAAGTGCAAATAAATAGACTCTTGAACAGTAGTGATATATAAATAATTAGTAGTTAAGTGTTTAGTTAGTTTAATAGTGTTTTAAGTGTAGTTAAGTTATTAAATTAATAGTTTAGTTCGTTAATTAACCAGTGCGTGTTTTAATTCACACTACAAACAGTAAAAAAAAAAACCGTTAAATTGGTGTCAGGAGTGTGAAACTTCGCGAAAATGGTTTCGTTAATGGACTTAAAAGTTGCGGACCTTAAGCGGGAGCTGGAAGAAAGGGAATGTGAGACAACTGGAAAAAAGAATGTGTTGCAGCAGCGCCTTCGAGAAGCGTTGGAGCAGGAAGGTGAAAATCCAGATACGTATTTATTTGAAGGCCCGTGTGATATGCATTTAATGTTGCAAAATTTAAACGATTTAAAATAGAAAATTCTAGAAAATTCTAACGATTTACAAAAGAAAATGCTAGAAAATTCTAAAGAACTAAAAGTCGACTTGCAACAGAAAATGCTGGAAAATTCTAACGATTTACAACAGAAAATTTTGGACAATTCTAATGAGTTTCAACAAAAAATGCTAGAAAATTCTAACAATTTAAAGGAATATTTGGAACAGAAGATTCTAAAAGAAGAGAAAGTGGGACAAAAAGTTGACGACGTAAGGATGGAATTAGAAGAAAAAGTAGGACAGAAAGTTGACGATGTAAGGATAGAATTGAATAACGTAATGAGGGAATTAGATACAAGAGAAGAAAAAATGAACGAGAAATTGAAAGTCAAAATTAGAGAAATAAATAGTAAATTGAAAGCTGTAAATCTACCCATGATGCTGGCGGAACAAGGATCAGTGCCGAAAGGAAGCCGAGTTTGGATGAAACCACCTCAGTTTGATGGAAAAACTTCTTGGACAAATTACATCCTTTAGTTTGAGGCAGCTGCAAAAGCAAATGGCTGGATACCAGAAGAGGATATGGCCAGACACATCTGGAACATGTGTACCATTCCCAACTGAAGAATCGCTGCCAGAAATCAAACGAGACTTTACAAGAATTCGAGGCTGATATTGCACGCTTGGTTCGGCTAGCATATCCAGCTTCTCCAACGACCGTTATGGAACGATAAGCGGTTCAAGCCTTTTTGGATGGACTTCGGGACAACGAAACAAGACAGAGCTCGTCCGAGCCAACTGGTTGATGCATTGGCCCGAGCTTTGGAATTCGAGGCGGCAAAGCAGAGCTGCAGGAGCCAGCATAGAATTAGGAGAGTCGAGGAAGAAAAAGAGGAGGAACCCAGTATAATCAAAGAAATCAGGCGAGTTCTTAAAGAGAATCTACCAGAAAAGAAGGAAATCCGGTATTGGAGATGTGGAAAGCTCGGACATATACGAAGTCGTTGCAGAAAAAGCCAGAAGGCGCCGACTTCATCTCAGTCGGAAAACTAGATAGGGTCGAGGAAAAGGGGCTACCGTCGACCTGTAACCAGCATGCCCCAGAGGATATCGAACGTGTCGCATCTCTTTTACACCAATCCAGTAGTGTTTTTGTGGATGGTTTTATTAACGGAAAATTACATATGCTGCTGCTGGATACAGGTGCGACGAAGACAATTATTAGGCCAGATATTGTCTAAACGTCCAAGATCAAATCTACCAATCGGCGACTACGTACTGCAACAGGAGAAACCGCTACAGTTCGTGGAGAAGTGGACATCCCGATGATCATAGGAAAAACGAAATTTAAACATCGAGCATTAGTTGCAGACATTGAAGATGAAGTTATTGTAGGCATGGACATTATAAACTCTATAGGATTTGAACTAAACTTTAAGCAAGGAATATTGAGGGTAAATGGAGAGGAAGTCTTGTTGATTCGATCTAAAGAGAAGAACATTCGTGTAATGCTAACAGAAGATGCTTTGATACCGGAACACAGCGAGATGATATTGAAGGCTTTATTGGATTGTAAATCATAAGATGGAAGTATAATGCTTCTGGAGCCGAGAATTGATGACAAAGAGGTCGGTCGAGGAATTGTAGTAGGAAAGACTTTAATACGCGTCGGAAAAGAAGTGCCTGTAAGAGTATTGAATGTTTGAAACCCAATGAAGGGATAAAGCTGAGAGAGCTGATTCACAATTATCAGGATGTCTTTGATGACGGACAAGGAAAGAAGGGTAGGACAAGAATTGTCCAGCATAAAATTAACACCGGTGATGCACAGCTCATTTGACAGTCGGCAAGAAGGCTACCACTTGCCAAGCGAGAGGAAGCTGATAAAATTGTGCAAGAAATGGAGAAGGAAGGGGTGATCGAACCATCTAACAGTTCATGGTCTTCCCCAGTGGTGTTAGTTAAGAAAAAGGATGGATCAACTCGATTTTGCGTCGATTTTCGTCAGCTGAGCAACGTGAAGAAGAAGGACAGCTACCCTCTACCTAGGATCGATGACACCCTGGACACATTGGCTGGATCGCAGATATTTTCAACTTTGGATTTAAAGAGCGGTTATTGGCAAGTTGAAATGGCACCAGAAGATAGAGAGAAGACGGCGTTTACCGTGGGTGCAGGACTGTGGCAGTTTACTGT
This sequence comes from Brassicogethes aeneus, assembly GCA_921294245.1. NCBI lineage: Eukaryota > Metazoa > Arthropoda > Insecta > Coleoptera > Nitidulidae > Brassicogethes > Brassicogethes aeneus. The sequence continues at coordinate 48,786,942 of OV121132.1, read as the reverse complement.
CATGCCGTTTGAACTATGTAATGCCCCTGCAACTTTTGAAAGGCTCATGGAAATGGTTTTGAAGGGACTATCCTGGAAGACATGCTTGGTGTACCTTGACGACATCATTGTGGTTGGGAAATCATTTGAGGACCATATGAAGAACCTGAAGGAAGTCTTTCAGCGCTTAAGAAGTTCCGGCCTGAAGCTAAGCCCGAAGAAATGTCACTTGTTCCAGAGGGAAGTGCAGTATTTGGGCCATGTTGTTTCGAGTAAAGGAGTGGCAGTGGACAAACAGAAGGTCAAGACGGTGCGGAAATGGCCAATATCGAAGAACAAACATGACTTAAGAAGCTTTCTTGGATTAGGCACCTACTACCGTCGGTACGTACCAGGATTCGCAAAGGTTGCTAAGCCTTTGACACGTTTAACAGAGGGAGAAAGACGATTTCAATGGGACGACGAATGCCAGGAAGCCTTTAAGAACCTGAAAAACGCGTTGACCAGCTCACCAGTCCTAAGTTATCCTCTTCCGGATGGTGAATTTATTTTGGACACGGACGCCAGCAATGTGGCCTAGGAGCTGTTTTGTCGCAGATTCAAGAAGGAAAAGAGAAAGTTATTGGATACTTCAGTAAAACTCTATCGAAACCAGAGCGAAATTACTGTGTTACTCGACGCGAGCTGCTACAGGAGTTCGACTTTGACACAGAACATCGGGCTGGGACCATCCATAGAAATGCTGGAGCCTTTACAAGAAGACCGTGCCCGGAAGACTGTAAACATTGTCTTAGGGCCGAAGAAAAGGATGTGTTTGTTCGCAGGACTACAATCGTGGATGATCATTGGCAATCCGCTGAGGTTCGAAAAGACCAGGAAAGGGACCCGGATTTAAAGCTTATCATCGATTGGAAGAAGAACGACCGTAAATAAACGTGGCAGGAAGTCGCCCAATATTCGCCGAATGTGAAATCCTACTGGGCCCAATGGAATTCCATCATCTTAAGTGACGGGCTTCTAAAGCGCGTTCTGGAGATGCCAGAAGGGGGGAAAGACCGGAAGTAGATAATAATCCCCAGAAACAGGATACCAGAAGTGCTGCAGGAAATCCATGATGGAACTACTGGAGTACATCTTGGGGTGACCAGGACGCTCGGAAGACTTAGGGATCGGTTTTATTGGTGTGAACGAATGGTGCAAGAAGTGCGCCGTTTGCGCGGCAAGCAATGGACCCCATAAGCACCCAAAAGCCCCAATGCGACACTACAATGTGGGCAGCCCATTTGAGAGAATTGCAATCGACGTGGCGGGTCCATTTCCGGAAACAGAATCTGGAAATAAATACATCATCGTTGTAATGGACTACTTTACCAAGTGGGCGGAAGCGTACGCCTTGCCAAACCAGGAAGCTGCCACAGTGGCCGATGCCCTTATTAAGGAGTGGATTTGTCGTTTTGGTGTCCCAATAAAAATGCATTCAGACCAAGGCAGGAACTTTGAATCTATATTGTTCCAGAATGTGTGTAAGATTCTTAACATTCGGAAGACGAGGACGACCGCATTACATCCGCAGTCTGATGGAATGGTGGAACGAATGAATCGAACGATAAACAGGTACCTTTTGAAGGTAGTCTCTGATCACGAAAGAGACTAGGACCGCTTCCTCCATCTGTTCCTGTTGGCGTACCGTTCTTCTATCCACGATACAACCGGCCAGACACCCGCTAGCATTGTTATGGGACGTGAACTTCGTTTACCTTGTGACCTGAGGTTTGGTTGCCTACAAGGAGAAGATATTGCTGGAGAAGATTACGTTAGCAATTTACGTAGGAAAATGAGCGACATTCACAGCCGAGTTCGTTTAAACATCCACAGTGCCAGTGATAGAATGAAAGAGACATATGACATCAAGGCGGAAAATGGAGGATTTCAACCTGGAGACCTAGTTTGGTTATACAACCCTCAGCGCCGTCGTGGTTATTCACCGAAGCTGCAGAATAAATGACATCATCTACAGGATCAGAAAACAACCAAGAGGAAAGCCGAAAGTGATCCATTTTAACCGATTGGCTCCTTACGCTGGAAACAATGATGACCAAATAAACGATGCTAGAGTAAGGAGTAAGACGAGTTGCCTTTTGTAAACTTTATGTATTTATATTCGAGCGGTAAAAAAGCTCGGTATGGTGTCACTCGAGAAGAACAAAAAGATCTGTTCACGGTTTCGATTACCCCTTGGCTCACTGTGTTGCAGAAGACCTAAGGATGTCCAGGGGAATAGCGGTTGTCTTTAAAAACAAGTTTGGACGGGTCAACGATCTACGAAGGCAGAATCCCAAAGTTGGAGAGGTGCTTGAAATTGTGAATAATGAGCAGATAGGCAACAGAAGTATCCTCTATCTGGTAACGAAGCAGCTCTCTCATCAGAAGCCAAACTACCGTGACGTATGGAATATAAATTGAGGGATATCCTTTTGTCCAAGGACATCATGAACCTGGCGATACCGAAGATTGCTTGTGGACGGTTTAAACTGGAGAATAATTAGAAGTATGGTGGAAGTTATCTTTAGATTTAGTGGCATACACATTCTTGTCTGTTGCCACAACCCTAAAAGAACAACCGGAAGGAAGACCGTAGACTGCTACTTCTATAAGACGTCACAATGCAAGTTTGGATCTCTATGCAAATATCGCCATGGAGCTGAGGACCATTTTCGAGACGAAAATGTTTTAAGACGGGCGATGAGTCATCGCTGGTGAGTCAGCGCTCGAATAATCGAGAGTGTGGAGGTCGCTGGAATGTTCCAGAAGACTTGGGCGCTGAATATATAAGGAACGGAGCAGCACAGAGCAGTTAGTTAAGTTTTGGTACTCGTGTCGAAATAAGTGCAAATAAATAGACTCCTGAACAGTAGTGATATATAAATAATTAGTAGTTAAGTGTTTAGTTAGTTTTATAGTGTTTTAAGTGTAGTTAAGTTATTAAATAAATAGTTTAGTTCGTTAATTAACCAGTGCGTGTTTTAATTCACACTACGAACAGTAAAAAAAAAAACGTTATAGTATTCTTAAATAAAAAAGATACTTACTTAATTCAAGAATATATTTTCTTAAAAAATAAACATGTAATAATAATTTTCTTAAATCAAGATGTTTTCTATAACCCAATATTTTTTTTAATTAATAGATACAAGATTTAAATTTTTACTTCATTGATTACAAAATAATATTTATTTTAAAACAATGCAAGAAGCAAGAGGCTGCAAATCCCCTCTGGTACCATGCAGCTTATACCATATTTATTTAATATGAAAATAAATAATTTGGACTATAAGCCGAGAGGTCGTGGGTTTGATTTTCACATTATGGTATGATATGGTTGTGTGGTTTGTGTTTATCCCATTGTTTATTTAAGTCCTTCGGAGGTCTTCTTAGGAAGAAAGGGTGGAACCAAAAGACTTTCGTATAACTTTTTGTATAATTACATTTCTCGTATTTCTTTTAAAGGCATACTAAGCGATTTTTTTCTTTAGGCGCAATAAATAAAAAAACTTGATGAAAAAAAGTTTTATCAAATAATATATATGCCAGAAAAAGAGCAAAGTTGGTTTTATTAAATTAATATTGCTTTTGCACATTAAATTTCATTAAAGATATAAGAAATTTTAGAAAGATATCCTTTAATAATAAAGAGTCTATTATTTATTAAAGAGATATGCGTGACACTGTCAATTTAACGACAGGTGCCTTAGCCTTACACTTTTTTAATTTTAAATTTATTATTACTCAAGTTTAGACTTTTGTCACTGAAAACAAAGCGTCGTTAAAAAAAATATTTGGTGAATTATGACGATATGAAATTACTTTATATTTTGTATCTAAAACATATTTTTCAGCTTTCCATATAACTTTAGGCGGTCTGTAACAGACTGTGGGTAAACACAATTTCTAATCTAATAATCTATAAAAATCAATTTAATTCATAATATTTAGACAATAATTATTAACATTGGAAATACCACCCTGGGAATAGTCGAGAGCTTTAGCTTTAAACCATTTAATCGATCACGTAACAAAAGCTAACATGAATACACTCTCATTAAAAAGCTTAACATTCATAGAAAATTACAAAAATTAATCATGTCGAGTTTTAGAATATGCAGCTCACTTTTTTATCTAAAATTTTATAAAGAATGTAATTTATGAACACCTTTTGAATCCAGTTTAATGAAAATAAGGAATCCTGTTAAAATTTCCCCTTGATAACTAGTCAGAATAAAGCGAATACTCGATCAATAGTAAAGAAAGGTTTTACTGTTTGGATAATTAAGACATAATGCAATAATTAATTAAAAGTAAATAAGATAATCTATTCCAATTACGGTTGAGCTAAACTGTTAATGGTCTACCAAAGGTAAATAGAATTACGTAGTTATTTTACGGCGACTCTCCCTTAATTAATAATTTTTTAAGATCAAATACTATTATGGATTGTGGTTTTTAAAACCTTAAGAAGTACTCTCTAAAAATTAATTAGTCAAAAATGACTAATTTAATAGTTATTAGTGGCTGCTTTTTCACTTGACCATGGTTAACCATGGAATACCATGGTATTCCAAAATTTAACAGCCAGTTCTTATGTAAAATTGTTCCCTGAAGCCGAAAATGTCGTCAAAAGTTAAAAAAGTAGAACAGTTTTTGTGATATAGTCAATTTTTCATTTAATATGGATTTGACTATATATCAAAAACTTTTGGAATACTCCATACAAGTGAAAAAGCAGCCACTAATAACTATTCATTTTTGACAAATTCATTTTTAGAGAGTATACATGAATAATTTTTATTAAATAAAATAAATATTTATTATCTCTAAAACAAATAAACTCGGAACATTAAAGATTAATTTTCTTGGTGTGAAATATAACATAGTTAAATTTTTTTTAATTAAAATCCAATATTTTTTTTATAAAAAATATTAATCTTATTTAATTTTAAGATAATTAATTGAAATACACAAGAAGCATATAAATTAATAGATGGGTAGTCCTACATTCATAACATTAATTAATTGGAAAGGAGTAAAACTGACAATATATTTTAACATTATACTTTTTTGCTTTTGTCAAAATTATAAATAGATAGTCCTCTATAATAAAAGAATATGTGTTGTTAAATTTTCAGTTTCAATATAGTATCAATATAGATGAAGTCCATAAACATAACATTAATTAAATTTGGTAGGCGTAAAAACTCCAATTTAATTAACATTATTAATCCATTTTTTTTCTTCTGTGCACATTATACTAAATATTCCGTAGTCATTAGTAATTTGGACATTTTTTAAATGCCAATTTAATTAACATTATTAATCCTTTTTTTCTTTCGTGCCCATTATACTAAATATTTCATACTATGAAATTCATAGTCATTGATTTGGATATTTTTTAAATAATTTTTATATGCAGATATAGGAAATCTAGAGATTTTAAATATTATTTTGACATGTAGGTAAAAAGAGTATTTAAGTTTGAAAATATAACTTCTAAAACCATAAAATATTATTAAATATTAAAAATTTATAAAATTAAAAATAAAAAGTTTGCACGAAGAAAACCATTAATTAAAAAAAAAGTTAATTATTACACCATATTTTTTAAATAATTTAGGGGATATTAGGGAGTTTTGCACAAATTTTGGTTATTTTTAGCTTTAATTAATTATTAACAAAAACAAATCGTTGAAAAATTTATTTTATTTAAAACAAAAGGAACACATATTTATAAAAATAAAAAAAGTCCAAAAGTCATTATCCGCCGCGTCGGAAAATGAGGACCCCAAAGTAAACTTGCTGTCTATTTACAGAAATTGCATATAATTGCATATATGCCAATTTTTTTCTTGAACCTTTGGCATACGTCTACTCAAGAGTCTTAAGTCTTGAATCAAGTCACATTACACATGTGTATCATAACGTTGGCCCTGCTAGATGCAGGGGTATCCTCGTTCATATTTGACGCTGCATCTGCTACAGCTTCTTTAGGCTTTTGTATAGTTTCTAGAGGAAAAGAAGTTAAAGCTATTGGTGGAGTAAAGTCTTCTTCATAATTTTTTTTTTTGAGACAATGAGGACCTAAGGGGCCTTATTACCCCAAATTATTACCCCAAAATTTTCATAAAAATATCAAAAATATTACTAACGTTTTATAAATGATGATTTTGATAAGAAGAAGTAAGTATTAAATATTGATTTGCAAGCAAAAGGTAAAATAAAATTGTATATTTAGATTAATTTTCCCCTGTATAAATATAACTATTTAATAAGATCGAAACGCCATAAATAATAAAAAGAAGCCGTACAACTTTAACAATCGATAAAACAGACACCATTTTTCAGATGGCTTTACTGTTGTCAAAAACATAATACGGTGGGCCTGATTACCCAGTGGGCCTGATTACCCAACTATCCCCTAATAATTACACAGGTTTACACGGTTTTGGAGCATAGTAGTTAAAATAAAGTAATTTTTCATGCTTTCGTTAGGGTGGGTTTTAAAAACTAATGGTTTCGTAATTATTGATAATAAAATCTGAAAAGAAGTGCATTAATATTTTTTGGATATAAAAATAATATTTAAAGTTGACCCCCCCAGCCTCCTGCCCCTTCAAATTAAGATACTTCAAATTAAAGTAGTTCAATATTTAATTCACTGAAGTTTATCGACAAATTTAAAATTTTATTAAAAAAATTAAGAATTACAGGTTTTATACCATTTTAAATTTTTATTTCCACCTTCTTGATAAATGACATTTTATACGTTAATTTTGTTGTTTTTGTATCTAAGTAAACGATAGATTATGGGAACAGACCTGTAATATTTTACGGGCTTGTATAAAAGACATGTAAAGTTTTACAGGCTTTTAGAAAAGCAATTTATGTAAAGAAATGTCACATTTGACATATTAAGTAGTATTTTAAACTTGAAAATCGTTATCTAAAGGTGAAAATAAAAGTTTGTACGTGTCACGCTTTGCAATTAATCTTTACTAGACTCACTGGATTATGGTGTTCGCTCCTGCGTCGCTCACCCCACAAACTTCCAGCTCGCCCGTAAGTATTCATTTACAAAGCTTGACACTTAAATAACTATTATTATTTCTTTTACTAAATTTTAAAAAAATTAGTAATGGTATAAAATCTGTAAAACTTAAATTTTTTTAATAAAATTAAAAATTTGGCGATAAACTTCAGTGAATTAAATATTGTACCATTTTAATTTGAATTATCTTAATTTGGGGGAGCAGGAGGCTGGGAAGGCACACTTAAAAACTAACTTTGTTTTGCAAACTTTATGCCCGTATGCACCGTTTTAAAGCCTAAGCCTAGTTAGAAAATCGCGATTATGTTAATCTTTCTCCATCATAATGCACCGTACGCGGATTGTGCAATCTGGATTGGCGATTTGGCAAAGCTGTTTTATTTGTCAAAAAACCACAAAAAACTGTCAATCGTACATTCAAATCGATTGACAACCATAGAGAAACAAACTATGTTGACAAACTAAAATTTAAATTTTGTTATATACATAATATACAATAACTTTTATATGGAAAAAATTTTTGGATCATCCTTCTTCTGTCTATAAAATGGGAGACCAGAATTCCTAACTTTTCACCAGCGGAAAAAGAAAATCTAATGATGATTGTTATGAGGTATTCTAAAATATTGGAGAACAAAAAAAACTAACAGAACTGGGCTTCAATATTCAGTTTCATTCAGAAAGTTTAGAACGGTGGGTAAATCGAAATCGGCGAAAAAACGAAAAATTGTCCATGGTGTCAAAATATTCGCTCCTTTAATAATTTCGTCGCGGATATCCAAAATTAATTATGTCCAGAATATCTTGATCATCTTCTACAAATAGTTCTTCTTCTAAATCCATTATTTAATTATATTTTTTACTATTTCTACTTTTACTTGTTTTTGAAATCTACTTTTGGAACTATAAATTTGGTTAGAAAATCAGTTAATCCTGCGATTAAACCTACCTCGCCGGTGGATATCGTAATCGAACACTTAAACAACATTTTTCGCGCGGTGCATGATAAATTTTCGAACTAAGCGAGATTAACCTCCTAATCGAGATTAAGTCCATACGGTGCATACGGGCATTAATATAAATTCTGCTTGCTCAGAACTTGTCTATATAATGTCATTATAAACTCATATAAATTTAATGTGGGTCCCATGTCTAATAACTGAGATATAGGTGTGCCCAAAATCCACCAGCCGCCACTGGTATCGATTATGTTTACCCAACCCACAATCCACACAACAAGGTCTGTTCGATCGCGTAGTAAAAATACTAAAAATCATCGCAACACTGCACATCATACGATGACGGCCATTTTTGTTGTTTACAACTCTTGTGCTTTGGGTTTGTACAGATTAATAATCGTTTTAAACGTTGTGTTTCTTACAGAGAGACTTGCAAGCCTTAAAAGAGACCTCAAAGTGGTAAGAACAATCATTTTACTCCTCTTTTGTAAAAAATAAACCTTTTCTATCAAATGTCAATTTGAAGGTTAATTTATAAATAACCTTCAAATTGACATTTGACAGCCATGATAGAATAAGGTTTATTTTTTACAAAAGAGGAGTAAGTTATTAATCTGTACAAGAATTGTAGTATTTTTACTACGATATCGAACAGACCTTTTTGTGTGGATTGTGACCCAACCTACATTTTAATATAATATAATTTATTAATATATTATAAAAAAATTACAAATCTGACAGACAGGAATATTTCACACATTTTTTGTTTGGCACCAGGGGCAAGTTCAAAAGATTATAATACTCCGTACAAAAATAAAGTTAAAATGCCATAATGCCAGTTGACGCTAACCTAAACATGATCTCACAGAGAGTGGGATTTATTCGGTCCTTTTTTATTAAAAAAATAGTTAGATGAACATGTACGAGTATATAATATATTATATACAAAACAAATTCGTAGATACCATTTACAAAGATTAGGAACGTATAGCCTATGCGTAAAGGCCGTATAAGGTATAGAACACAGGCCTTGTTCACTGTCATATAAAGGGTGATTCATTTAGACCTTTTTTTTAATTCTAAATTAAACGCATAAAATGGAATTGGATGGCGAAACCTTTATTATGACCTGAAAGAACAATTTTTGACATTTATTTTTTGAAAATAATTTCATTTAAATGCTGGCCGCGACTACGCCGTACGTAGTCTATTCTGAAGGTCCAACTTTCGGTCACTCTTTCTAGCATTGCGACCGGTATCTGCCCAATTAAGGAAGTAATGTTGGCTTCTAAGTCCTTAATCGTAGCTTGCTTATCGACGAAGACTTTTGATTTAACATGAGCCCAGAAAAAAGTCCAAGGGTGTGATATCACACGATCTAGGCGGCCAATTGACAGGTCCAAAACGCGAAATTATCTGCTCACCAAAATGATTTCTCAATAAAGCTATTGTTTCGCGCGCTGTGTGTGCCGTCGTGGCCAGCATTTAAATGAAATTATTGCCAAAAAATAAATGTCAAAGATTGTTCTTTCAGGTCATAATAAAGATTCCACAATCCAATTCCATTTTATGCGTTTTATTTAGAATTTAAAAAAAAGGTCTAAATGAATCACCCGTTAGTTATTTACAGTTTTTTAAATTTGAAAAAGTGATAAAAGTACCACGTATAATTAATTTACATAAAGAAAACTGAAGGTATACATGGAAAAAGTTGTTGCAGTGCCAGTTTGAGGCGGAGTTTTTCAACAATGTCTAAAATATTAGTGTCAGTTATGTCTTCAACTGAAGGAAAAATTTCAACGTCGTCTAAAAGCTCGACATGCTGTGCCGTCAAAACTGAAACGTACTGAGACCTGTTGGAAAGATATGAACTAAACAACTTGATAAGTTTAAAGTCCAAACCAAGCTCGCATAACCTACGAAGTAAGATAGCATGATTACCTACCTTGATCAAGAGCATTTGAGAAGTCGGTATGTACCACATCGACCTGTCGTCTATTACACTATGTAACATGATATTTGTTTATTTGGATTTTATTACACAAATCGTAGTAGGCCATGCCCCCGATTACGTAACGTACATTTGTTTTTTCAAACTGTCAAATTTTCAACGACAGCCGTCAGATCGTGTTGATGGCTTTGAGTGTCATTAGAGGACATCCATTAATTACGTTCTGATAATTTAGACCCCTCCCTCGCCCTTGGTGAGATTTGGTGAGTTGTGGTAGGCCCCCCCACTATCCCTCACGTAAGATTTTGGCCATTAAACTTTCTTTGTGGACAACATGTAAAAAAATTAATATTTTTTTTAACAAAAATTGGTTTATAATACATAGGTATTTTTTAAACTTAAAAGTTAACGTGAGATTTTAAATGAAAGGTTTCCTTGGTAACCACAAAAGAGAAAATTATACTGACCTTGTCAAAGTTTTATTAGGAAGTTTTAAAAAAATGGGATGCCGCATGTCGTTGTACCTACACTATTTGCATTCGCATCTTGACTTTTTTCGTGAAAATCTGGGAGATGTCTGCGAAGAACATGAAGAAAGATTCCATCAAGATATTCGAGCAATGGAAAAGTGATAACAAGGAAGGTGGGATGCGACAATGATGGGTGACTATGTTTGGAATCTACTTCGGGAAGAAAATGCATCATATAAAAGAAAAAGTCGTATTAAAATTTATTTTTGAGCCAAGATTTAAAATCTATGTTAAGAAAATATTTTTCTAGATTGTATGGTTTTTTAAAATAATAATTCTGAGTTGAATTATTATTTTGAATTGCCATTTCTTGTCAATATTTTTTTTTGTTTTTGATAAAACTGGGTTTAATTATATTATATAAATACCCCTTAAAAAAATAAAAACTTATCACTACATTTTCTAAATTAAGTTAGAATAGTTTTTTGGCACACAAATATTGATAATTTAACAAAAAAATCCAATAAACAAAACAAAAATCAAATTTTGTTACATAGTGTTATCGAAAGTTTTAGCAATAAATTCTTTAAATATTGAAAGATTGGTATAGTCGTCGCGGCGAATGTTTCAAATTGCGTCATCAATGTCGAATGTCAAAAACCGATTTCTGGACATACGGTTAACCTAGCGGTTCCTTGGATTATATACGTAAAAGAAAACAACAATAATTGAAATGACTGTGCTTGGTTCAGAATTTGATGACGCAATTTGAAACATTCGCCGCGACAACTATAACGATAGATCGTCCAGACATGAAAATAAATATATGTATCTAGTATATAGGTGTGTGTAAATGGAATCAAACCTTTGAAAAATTATTAAGAATTGATATGGGCAGATAGTTAAGCAAATATCATATATCTCCCGACTTTAATACCAGACAAACTTTGGTAATCTTCCAGAAAGTTGGATAATCAGATGTTTTAAGAATGGCGGTGATGATATACAGTACAAAAATATTTATTAATTTTTATAAAATAATGTTAATTCAGGTCCATATAACTTTATGTTAAGTTTACTTCCAACTGTATTATTTCTGTTAACTAATTAATTAATTGGTTTGTAATTATTACAGACGTTTTGTAGATTTGATAACAAAATTCTATGTCAATATTTCAACCATAATTATTGTAACTTTTAAAAAGGACCTTATTTTTATAAACCTTTTTGTAGGACCCAGTAACAAAATATTTTGTTGGAAATTAGGAACATTACTGAAAGGAATTTTGATAAGAAATGTTGTTTTATTAATTAATTTCCTAAACCAAAAAATTAACATATACCTAATAAAATAAACACAAAAATAACATTTAATATAATATAACTATTTTTCATAAGAAATGTTACTTTATTAATCAATTTCCTAAACAAAAAAAATTAACACAATGTTGTTTTTAAAGATTTAAGATCTTGAAATAAAATTTTGTTTTTGTACATAAATAAGACAATTTCACAGGCATACAATTTTGTTTATTTTAAAAATACCTCTATCCATCCATCTGTTCTAGTCCCAATAGTATTCGCAAAACTTTTTTTATATTACAAAATGTTTACAAAGTTTAAAATTCCACATACGAATTACTCTAGGATAAAGGAGAAATATGTTTTATAAAGTTTTTTACAAAGTTGTTTAACATGTACGTTACAGTTTAAATTTTCATCAATGTAAACTTTTCAAATCTTGATTTTATATTTTTAAAACAAATACATTGCGTTTTATCCTTTTTGAGTCCATTCTCGGCGAACCAACTCTCAACAACCCCAGTAAAGAGTCCTATTTCGGATATTAGTACATTTGCATTTTTTGACCTTACAAGTAAATTGGTATCGTCAGCAAAAATTATAATACTTTGACTCGGCTTTGTCACTGTACAATTCAAATCATTTAAATATATTAAAAACATGACAGGTCCAATCAAAATGCCCTGAGGTATTCCAACTTCAATGGTTTGAGAGTTTGAAATGACAGATCTCTTTCCATCAAGACCCGTTGCCTTCTATTTGAGAGGTATGACTGCATTCACAGCAGTGCATTTCACCTTAATATTTCGATAATATTAAGGAAATAGGAAAACATCTATTGTTTGCACATAATTTAATTATGCAATTGGAAATTTCGTTTATTCCGCTGCTTTGTTTGTTTTTTTTTAATTTTTTATTATTGTTATAATGTATTATTTCAAACTGCGTTACAGGCATTTCGCAATTTTTATAATATCACCTGTTAGTTGAATATTATTAACTTTTTTATTTACTTTAATATCATTTATTACACTCTACACGGCTTTATTTTTGTGGTCAGAGTTGTTATATTATTAAAATATTTATTTTTACTTAAATCTCCTAATACATTATTATACAGTCCTTGTTTTATTATATTCTTTAAGGTAATTATTATCGCAATTTTTTATTACACACAGAATGTCGAACTTATTTTTACAGTCTTTTATTTGTTGATAGTCATACAAACAATTTTTATTTTTCACTTCCCATATTTTTTTGGAAAAACAAAGATTAAAAAGTAGTACAAAAAATATTAATAACGATTTACATCGTTAATTGGACATGAGAAAATGCAATTCCAGTCCTGTTCATTCAACTTGGATGAGAAAGATTGTTTATTTTTTGGAGAAAATAACTATTTAATATACTGTTTTTGTGCCTTTATAATTTAATACTAATTTTTTGGGCTAATTGATCTGATATTTGATAATTTAAAAATTAAGTATAAAAATTTACAAAAACATTATCTATGCATGCGTCAGATTTTTTAAAAAGTTTTTTCTTAAATGGTGTAGCTTCGATTTTTCAAATAAGGATAATTTTTAATTAATAGACCTTTAGGCCAAGTTTATAAAGTTGAGGCAGTAATTCTGCGATTTTTCCATTTTGGTAATTTTTCAATTTGAAAGTTGTAGTAAGAAAATCGATTTCGGTACTAGGTGATGCCCTACCTACATAAATCCATGCCCTTCGAGTAACAGCCGTAAGACCACCGATAATATGGTTTTTATTGGATGTAACTGCTGCCTCGCCAAACACTCGCCTGTTCTTCTGATCAACTAATTTTAACTTTAAATTATCCGCACTGTATGCTGCATTATTGATCGCTCCCTTTTTATCGGATTTGGTTTTTCTCTAGTTTTTGTTTTAGTTTTGATGCTTAAATTGTTATTTTTAGATTTAGTAGAAATATCATCATTTGTATTTAATTTATTTGAATTTGTTAGTTTTGAATTTGAATTAGAATCGTTAGGTTTTTGAATATTTAGAGTAAACATATGAATAAATTGAATGTTAGACTCATGAGTCTACGTGCACGTAAAACTTGCACTTTAATTTTTAGCTCGTAAATGATTTCGTATAAAATTTGCACTTCTGATTTTATGAAGCATGTTTTTTATTTTACTATTGTTTATTAGATTGGTTATTTGGTTAGAAGTTCTATACTTAAGATTTCATTGTTTATTAAAATTGAATAACATATAGAGAACAATTTAACACGTCTTTCACGCACCTACACGCCAATATTAACATAGTGTAAAATAAATTTGGCGTCGTTTTTTGTTACATTAAAAAAACTAAATAAGTATTCAAGAAAATTTCACAATTAAAATAATAAATAAATAAATTGCCGGAAATAAATAAGTTATGTGTTAAGATTTTTTCTCGAAATTTGCCGCCTCTACTACTAAATACGTAATCAAGAAAATTTCACAATTAAAATAATAAATAAATAAATTGCCGGAAATAAATAAGTTATGTGTTAAGATTTTTTCTCGAAATTTGCCGCCTCTAGCAGTGTACCGCCCGTGTGCGCCGCACAATTGGCACCTTTGTGTAGCGACGGCACTGGGTCAGGCTCACACCACCTCGCACTGCGAAGTTTGGCGACTTTCAGATAGTTTGGGACAGTGGCGGCTGGTGGATTTTGGCACACCCATATCTCAGTTATTAGACATGGGACCCACATCAAATTTATATGAGTTTATAATGACATTATATAGACAAGTTCTGCGCAAGCAGAATTTAAATTAAAGTTTGCGAAAAAAAGTTAGTTTTTAAGTGCAACCCCCAGCCTCCTGCCCCTCCAAATTAAGATAATTTAAATTAAAGTGGTACAATATTTAATTCACTGAAGTTTATCGACAAATTTAAAATTTTATTAAAAAAATTTAAGTATTACAGATTTTATACCATTTCAAATTTTTTTAAATTTAGTAAAAGAAATAATAAAAATTATAAATGGTATAAAACCTGTAATTCTTGAATTTTTTTAATAAAATTTAAAATTTGTCGATAAACTTCAGTGAATTAAATATTGCACCACTTTAATTTGAATTACATTAATTTGGAGGGGCAGGAGGCTAGGGGTTGCACTTTTTTTCACAAACTTTAATTTAAATTCTGCTTGCGCAGGACTTGTCTATATAATGTCATTATAAACTCATATAAATTTGATGTGGGTCCCATGTCTAATAACTGAGATATGGGTGTGCCCAAAATCCACCAGCCGCCACTGGTTTGGGATGTATAAAAATGGATCAATATTTTATCCAATAATTAATTAATCACCTCCAAACATTGCACTAAAGCAATATTTAACACGGCAGCAGTGGCGTGCAGTGCAGTTTAAAGCAAGGTTGTCATTTTGTTTATCAAAATTTAATATTCCCACCCAGTGGGTAGTACCCACCTATAACTTAGTAAGTAAGTAAACACACCCCAAGCATGAATGTACATATATATTACTATATTATAGTAAATATATTAAATATAGTACATTATGTTTTACGTCCGTTTAAAATATCAATAAGTAACTTCAATTTCTACAATACCTATCAATAGATAAAATCTCAAAACACCAAAAGTCATCCAAAATTTTTTAATTTGTTTGTATATTAATATTAATATTATTATGTATACATATCTGCATATATATTGAGATGCCCCCAAGTGAAAATGATTATTTTTTATTTTTGGTTGTTTCACTGTTAGTCTAGAATGGGATTTTTGGGAAGCCACCAGGTCTGGTAATAACATAATATAAGTGGTTTTTCACTAATGCAAGAATTTTAAGAAATCATACATTTTGAATATTAGAGCTTCACGGAAGATAACTTCACGGAGGTTAGGATTTCGTATGTTTCTTTAAACATCCCTTTTTATATTTGAAATAAGTTATTGACACCTTAATATTTTTTTAAAATACAATTCTACATAAAATATTTATAAAAAAAATCTACTTACTGAGATATTACACTTCACGGTGGATAGGTTTTTAAATAGCAAATTAATGAACTTAAACTTTTTAATTATAAAACAGCAACACTCTCATCTGCATATCATTTCAAACTGAACTTCAGGAATCACATGCATCTATAATGTCGTAAATAGAGGTTTTTGCTTATTTAACCCTTTCGCTCACGAATTATTTATGAGTCATGAATTATGACAAATAAAACAAAATAATTATTTGCTATTTTTTGGTACCTCAAATTTTTTTTTTCTCTGATGGGTTTTTTTACAAGGTGTGCTAAAATTAGGACATGAGAACGTGAACAAATAAATAAAAATTCAGTCAAGTAGAGACAAAAAATGGTAGAAAACGATTAAAAAAACACAGTACTTTTCATTGTACAAAAAATAAGAGTTTATATATATGCAATAGTAAGTGCCACCAAAGTTCTTTTTTTAAATAAATGAATCGTTTATTGTAAAAAAGCTAAGCAACTTTTTAAAAAATCAAGAAACTTAAAATATGAACTAAAAAGTTTGCAAAAAGTCAGCTGGCTTGTTTTAACAATAAACAATTAAAACAGATCTTTAGTATTTAGTATATTTTTTGTATTATGCAATAGGTACCAAAGTAATTCTTTAATAATAATGACATTTTATTTATTTATTTATTTGTATCCAACAGGCCCAGAACCTAATAACAGGATTAATAAATACATTTTAGAATATATTACTTGTATTTATGTAATAGATTGTTAATATCTTATAGTACTATATGAGGCCTGTCAGAGCAAAGTCAACAATCTTCCGTCAGACTAAAACTGAGTAAATTGAGATAATTGATTTTGGTATTTTAAATTCTAGATTTGTAATTTTTTTTATATATTATATTGAAATATTGTTGTTGTTAGTCTAGTAGGTCTCCAGGATGCATAGTATAGGTGAAATCTATAATTATATTGGAGATTGCTGACTTTGATATGAATTGCTGGAGATTGCTCATTTTGTTGTAAACGTTTAAGGAGATTTAGATAAATAAACAAAAAAATAATTGTATTTTTCTCCCTTTAATGGTTATAAAATTTAACTATAAAATGAATGTGGGAAAATTCTGAACTGGACCACATAAATCTGGAGTTTCTTCTAAATCTGGGACCAGGTTGCATCGTGCAAAAAATTTTTTATAGTACAAACACTCATCATCTCCTTCCCACTTTGCCCCGTAATGTTTTACTTGCAATGTTTTGACATTATCAGCCTCTTTTTGCTTTACCTTTTCGTCTTATTATGGTATAATAGCACAAAATAAACAAGATAACTTTTTTAATAATTCTTAAAACAATAAAACATAGATTTACCTATTTTAAATATATTTTTTAAGTGCAATTTACTGCAATAGAACTTAACAGTATGTACCAAACACAAAATTAAATCTCTAAAATACGTTATAGCATCAAATGTTAGGATATCAGGTGACACAAATTACTAATTTCTAATGGTGGAATTGGAGATTTTATACTTTGCTGCAAATCTATCAGTGGAGATTGTCGACTTTGCACTAAATGTCATTTTTAAAATAAGATTTTAGGCAGGATTTAGCTCCTTTTGCAGCACATAAACTTTATCATCTTATGGATAATTAGTTGAAGTATAGTCTCCGCCAAAAATCTAATTTTTGACCAAAAGTGGAGATTGTCGGTTTTGCTATGACAGGCCTCATATAATAGTCGGCTATTTTTGTTAAAATAACTGGATTTTATAATATCTTTCCTGTTGTTTACCTCCATCATCCCTAATAACTATGACGTTATTAGAAAATATGCATAATGGCTAAATGTTTCAGGTATTATCGTATTCCTGAGCTATTTAAAAATCTTATTGTTAAGTTAAGTTTCCTATAAAAAGGAGCCTGTCTCCACCAAATTTCGTATTAAATTTACCTAATTATAATTAGGTAAATTTAATACGAAATTTGGTGGAGACAGGCTCCTTTATATGTATACATTTTTAAATTAATAAAATACTTATCTACTAAAAAATCTTGTTCTAATTAATAAATATATGTACATTTCATTACTTCCACAAGCTAGGTATATTTTGGTTTAATTGAGAAGTGGCATTAATTCATTCCAATTAGGGGTGTCAATCCCGGGATCCCAAAATCCTGGGGTCCCGGGATCCCGGGATCCCGTAAAAAATCCGATCCCGAAAATCCCGGGATTAAAAGTCCCTATCCCGGGATCTTACAAAGAATAAAATATACTTTTTTTTAAATTTTCAAATTATAATACTCATAAGCATATCTGTACCTCAGAGCCATCAGGAGTTAAGTCCAAAAAGTTAATTATGCGTACTATGTAACTTATAATTTTCGTGTTACTATGTAACTTACAATTTTCCAGTAAATGTACATTTATTGGAAAATTGTAAGTTATATAGTAAAATAAAACACCGGCTCATCTTTAAATGGCCGCCACGCATAATTAACTTTTTGGACTTAACTCCTGATGGCTCTGAGGTACAGATATATGGATCCATGGAAATACTTTATTTTTGTACGCATTTCAAAAGTCAAAATATTATACACCGCTGTACAATAACAAAAATACATTGAAATTACATAGCAAGAGTGGTTTCATCTATCGCGTTTAGCATAAAACCAGCAAAGAAAATGTAAAATTACAGGTCACTATTGAATAAATTCATGTACATAACCTATAATATAACATATTTCAAAAGTCAAACCTGAAAACATGCCACAAACTCGATATTTTCAATCTAAGTTACATCCCCAATTGAAACTCACCAAGCCCGATTGATAAAAGAAATGTAATTATTTGTTATCTCATAAACTTTTTTTCGCAAACTTCAATTTAAATTCTGTTTACGCCAAACTTGTCTATTTAATGTCATTATAAAGCATTATAAATTTGGTGTGGGTCCCATCATGGGACTCCCATGTCTAATAACGGTTAATTGACGTTCTTTTTGCGGTTAGAGTATAGTCGGTTGACGGTAAATGATATATATGTAGTAAAGTATACTAGTGACAAAATCAGATGAGTTTTTCATTATTTAAACACTATAATAATACTATAGTTGTCACCGAATTTCGACCGTGAATACGAAACCACTAGGGCATTGTATATATACAATGCCCAAGCTATAGCTTATGAAGACAATAATCTTTATTTGCCCTTTCTTTTGTGGTCACTGTGGTCAGGTATGGTGACACTTATTTGAAGTGTCAAGTTCGGTCTCTAATTCAGAAATGAGTCTAAATTTTAAACCATAATATGCGAAAGTAAGTATTAAATTATTAAAAGCACTGTTTTAATCTTTATAAATGTATCATCATTTAAATAAAATTGTGTAAAAGTGTTTAAATGTTTATCCGAGCTAATCTCTGAAACGACTGAATAAATTTTGATGGGACCTTCATTGGCAGATAGAGGGCTTTTTTTGTTTATTGTTATTGTATTTTTTCCGCACCGCTGCGGGGGCGGCGTATAAAATATATATTTACATGCTTTTTTTGACATTCTACCTTTTGGCATTTTAAAATTTTGTCATTTGACCTTTTGACATTTGACCTTTTTCAAAAATTCCCAGAACCTGGGAAAACCCCAGAATCTCTTTTAATTTTTTTTTAATTTTTGCAAACCTTTTAAATATTAAAATTGCAAATCACTTAAATCATGCTATCAAATTTTTATTTGATTTATGAAAACTCATTAAAATGTCAAGAAAAAATTGATGAATCGATGGAAAAAGGTGCGGCAGTTCAATAAAACAAAAAGGTTTGTTTACTTCTATTTAATTTTTGTTTTGGCTAAATTCCAAATATAAATCAACTATTACATCCTATTCTGTTACAAAAAGGTTAACGTTTGAAAAAGTAATACTCCGTGATAGGAATTTCTTTTATTTTAATAAAAACTCTATAATATTTTATAAACTTTATGAAAAATGAAAAATCAAAATTTAAAAATCAATATAAACAGATTTCTTATAATGCTGAACAACAAGAAACATTTTTATTCTCTTTAAATATAATATAGGCTTTTTTATAACATGGAAAGGGTTTTTGTTGGTAACAACAAACCGTTGAAGTTAGAACCACTTTTAATTTAAATATTCTATCTTTAGTTGGTCACTAAGGTCCTGCGATTTAACGGTCCTTGATATTAATTAGCAGTGGCGGCTGGTGGATTTTGGCACACCCATATCTCAGTTATTAGACATGGGACCCACATCAAATTTATATGAGTTTATAATGACATTATATAGACAAGTTCTGCGCAAGCAGAATTTAAATTAAAGTTTGCGAAAAAAAGTTAGTTTTTAAGTGCAACCCCCAGCCTCCTGCCCCTCCAAATTAAGATAATTCAAATTAAAGTGGTACAATATTTAATTCACTGAAGTTTATCGACAAATTTCAAATTTTATTAAAAAAATTCAAGTATTACAGATTTTATATCATTTCAAATTTTTTTAAATTTAGTAAAAGAAATAATAAAAATTATAAATGGTATAAAACCTGTAATTCTTGAATTTTTTTAATAAAATTTGAATTTTGTCGGTTAACTTTAGTGAATTAAATATTGTACCACTTTAATTTGAATTATCTTAATTTGAAGGGGCAGGAGGCTGGGGGTTGCACTTAAAAACTAACTTTTTTTCGCAAACTTTAATTTAAATTCTGCTCGCGCATGACTTGTCTATATAATGTCATTATAAACTCATATAAATTTGATGTGGGTCCCATGTCTAATAACTGAGATATGGGTGTGCCCAAAATCCACCAGCCGCCACTGTTAATTAGTATGGGTTTATTTGAATGCCAGGAATAATTATTGATGACACTTAACCAGATTAATATGAGAATTTTATCAAAAACTGAACACTTCGAATTTGTGCTACATAACAAAGCTGTAGGGGTTGTTTTCCCGACATACTGTTTTAGATATAATAGTATTGATTGTACTTCACATAAAAAACAACATTTTTTGTCGAGTGGTTAATAATACGCTGATTGTGTTCGCAATTATTAATAATTAATGTCAACAATCTTATTCCTTCCCATGTAAAGGGTGGGCCATGTTTATGTTGAATTATAAAATAGCAATTAGAACAAGAAAAACTGATTTTTTTTCAACGAATTTTGCTTTATTTGATACAATGTTTCTTCCGATTAAGTATGGAAAATGATTTTATTTAAGTGGCCACCTCAGCTGGCTCGGCAGTAGCCCATCCTGGAACACCAATTTTCGAGCACTTTGTCAAAAGTTTGCTGCTCTCTTTAGGCAATTTGAGCTTGAATGTTTTGTTTTAAATGGTGAATAGGCTTTGTTACGGCGACGTGTGGATTTTTCGTGGCCCAAATCCCACAGTTTTGCTTGTTGACTTAACCTCCGAGGTAAAAATGCGCCTTATCCGAAAAGATGATTTTTCTTGCAAAATTAGGGTCATCGTTCAACTGATTTAAAGCCCACTTAGCAAAGCGAAAACGTTGTGGATGGTCAACTTGCTTTAACTCCTGAACAAGCTGGACTTTGTACGCAAACATACCGAAGTCTTTATGCAGAATCATCCTCAGAGTGCACTCGAGTGGTACGGGAAAGGCCGAGTTGTTGACATCTGCGCCGAGTTGATGTTGACGCGTTCATGCGTACATTTTCGGCCACAGCAGCGATTGCTTCAGGTGTACGTCTAGGACGAGCATGCGAAACATGTTTTATGTCCACCAGCATTCCATTTCTGCGCAATTTTTTGATCAAATTTGTAATACTTTGGTTTGACGGCGCCTAATTTCTTCCAAACACAATTTTCATGCCGTCTCTGCGATCACAGTCACATTCAAAGTAAGTTTTGAGTATTTCGAAACGTTGATCCAAATTTATTCGGTGCATATTTTGTAATCGGAAGGTTAAAACTAAACCACTGTCAACAATTCATGGCGCTTAAGTTGAAAGCTTCATTAATAGCACGTAGTTTAAAATTCAACTTATAGATGGCCCACCCTTTATATATTTTCATTCCCTCACTGTTATCAGGTAAGAAATATTTCATTCCCTGACGACGCTACTGTGTGATTGACTTTGAATGTAAAAGACAGATATAATATTGACACTTTGCGGGTACCCAAATTGTGTATTTGTAAGCGATTCCACTCGACAAAAAAGTAAAGTGTTTATAGTTGTCGCGGCGAATGTTTCAAATTGAGTCATCAAATTCTGAACCAAGCACAGACATTATTGTTGTTTTCTTTTACGTATATAATCCAAGGAACCGCTAGCTTAACCTAATTGGGGCATAATCACTCGGATCTAAGACGAACGTGAGTCCGATGTCACGCTCACGCAACGAGTGTTAAACAAGGACAGAGCGCATTAGTTTGTTGTTGGAGAGGTTAGATTTTTGTGACGTGCTCAGCGGCGGCGTTCCTCATTTACATTTAATATTTGTTCTTGATATTGACATATTTCTATCACTTTTAAGCCCTGCACAGAAAAAACGCTAGCATAGCATGAATGGGTGAGCCATTAAACCAATGGGATCTTGTAATCCGTATTCCTGAATAACAGTTCCTATAATAACCGTTTACTGTTTTTAAATTAACAACAAAAGTTATCGCTTCTAAATCTATTGATATTTTTATTGATATTTATTTTCATTTTATGTTAGAATGTTATTGCATTATATACCTACTACATACTAATTTGATTTATTTAATAACTTTACTATAGTATGTATACTATGTATACATTTAACGCAATAAACTCTTTGACATTTAGGCAAAATGTTTCCCTATTTTGGTTTAATAGTAATTAATTGAGCAAATAACAATTTTGATTGCTTCAATTTCAATGCATTCAATGACAGCGCTGTTCTTGGTACTATGTTAGATTTTTTTATGTGTGCATAAAATACCCCATAGAGACCTATACAAAATAACCTATCGGGCGCTACCGGATTCAATATGTGCATGTGTTCATGGTTTTTTCCTGATTCGGCCCGATAGAAAATTTATAGGAATTACCTATTACATTTTCCCTATTGAGACCGATACAAAATAACTGGATGAAGGATATATAGGGACATCCCTATAGATCAACCATAAAACCTGGGGCAAAAATTAATTTCTACATTTATGTGCATTTTCCCCTTTGAAACCAATAGCAAATAAATCAAGGGTGAATATCCCTATAGAACAACCATTAATCCCAACTATGGGTCCTATACATACCGATAGACCTTATAGAAAGACCATACATTCCGATACAAATATCTATCGGTTTGAACAGGGTCTCTATGGGATATTTTAAGCAGGGAGGTCTTTTTGCATCAAATAAGGTTTTTTTTATAATGAAATTAGTGTTTCAGTAATCGATTTTGGCAAAAATCCGTACGATTGTGATTAGAATGCCCGTAAATCAGTTAGATTTGAAACAGCAGCGATTTGTGTTTAACTTATTATTTTTTAAGGGGACTGGAGCAGGGGGGTCCCCTGCTCTAATTAAATTGTATCCAAGAGGTAAGAGCTATAGCGACAACAAAGTGCTGGAAATTTGGAACCAGATACTTAGCCTTACAGTAAGACCCTTACTGAGAAGTGGTTTCAGCGGCAAAGAATAATGGACGAAGTTTCGGAACTAATTATCCACCTCGGAGATGACAGTTTCGACAAGGATGAATTTTCAGAAAATACACACCTTTATTCTATAAATAAATATGTTTTTCCACTTAAATCGTTTCTGTTAATAAATTGTCCCCACTTGGTTGTGGTTTACAGTGATCGGGACAGTTGCGTACGGTACTTTGTCAGGACAATTGTATAACATTAATACAGGTAAAATCTAAAAACCAGAGGCATTTCATTTAAAAAAACTAATGCAAAGTTTACTTACTCGAAATGTAGTTTGATAATCAGGCCATCCACAATACACGCGCGGACCCCTTGAAAATGATACGCTACTGACTACCTAACCCAACATTTCACGTTTTTTAACCGTATGTCGAGTAATCGGTTTTTGACATTCGACATTGATGTCGCAATTTTCGCCGGGATGACTATACCTTGCGTGATCAATTCCTACATAATTTTTAACGAGGAATTTGAACAAATTAAAAAATTAGCAAAAAAATAAGTCATTTGTTTACAAACATGAGTTAATTTATTTATATAAGTAATTATGCAAAAGCTGGCCATATCAATTGCTAGTTACTGTATGTTTTAATGTTTTTAATATGATTGAGTAAAATATAGTTAATCGACTATAAGTTAAAATAAATAATTATTTTTTTTTACCATTTTATTTAGTGAAAATACAATTATTAAAATCCATATTATATTAAGTAAAATTGAACATTTAAATATTATGGTTAGTAAATCCAGAACAATTTTTTTCTTTAATCTCTAAATAAGGAACAAAGAGTCTTTAACATTGTTCCTTTCTTTTTAGTTTTTAATAACAATGGTTCCAAATACGGTGCCACTGGTAGCTTAACTTCAGATTTGTTCTTCTGGACATATTTTCTTAATAATAAAACACCGTTACAACTTGTAATTTACAAGTTACACATACTATTCCAAACGTAAATCTAGTCTGGCAAAGTCCGATTTATTAAAAACATATTTTTATTTATTTTTTCGGTGCAAGTTTCGCAAATCATAATTCAGCAAATAGTAGTATAAAAAGTTCTAGGTTGATTAAAATATGCACAAATTAACTTATTAAAACATCAACATTCAAGTTGCCAGATTTTAATCAATGCTGAAATATATACATAAAGCTTAATATTAATTATTTAATAACTTTAAAATACTCCCGCCAACAATTAATCATAATTTACTATGCACATGTTTAATTGATATTAACATAATATGGCCTACTTTAAGTGGATTAATAAAAAATTTGTAAATTAACCAACTTTTAGAATAGGTTTTCCTGATTAAAATGCATATTTAATTTTTTTCATAAGTTGTACAGTAGCGTAGATAAATATATATTTTTTAGTACAAAAACACAACTTTGTTTTAAAATCACAAACCTCCTTTAAAACTGATATATATTAATATATTAAAAGTTTAATCGTCTTGATATATTTAAAACTAATATAATTTATTTTGTTAAATATAAACTGATGTGTTTAAGGTAATACTTGTTTTGAAGGGATAACGGCCTTTTTTATAAAGACAAATTTAACATTTTAAATTTAAATTTTACACGATTAATTTTATAATTATTTTAAAATTACTATAATGTTAGCTGTAGATCTTAAGTTAGCAAACATAATTATGGGCCTAATGTCTCACAGCTCAAACCACCTATGCACTTGGTGCAATATAACAAAATCTAATTTAGAAAAATGTGGGGCATTACGCACCATTTCGGGAATTAAAAAAAATTGTTTAGAATGGGTAGAAAGTGTTTTAATGACAAAGGAAGCCAAAAAATTTGAAAATTGTGTTACAAAAAAAATTATTACGTCAAAAATATCAGTTTATATTTAACAATAAAAAATATTTTAGTTTTAAATATATCAAGATGATTAAACTTTTTACATGAGTTTTGAAGGAGGTGTGTGATTTTAAAAAAAGTTGTGTTTTTGTACTAAAAAAATTATATATCTACGCTACTGTACAACTTATGAAAAAAATTAAATATGCATTTTAAACACAAAAATCTATTCTAAAAGTTGGTTAATTTTCAAATTTTTCATAAATAATTTGTTTACTTGTTTTCTGTTAAAAACCAATAAAGCAAAACATATAAATCATTAAAAATTTTATAAATTATCAAATAAAAAAAAACTGGTCGTTGGAATATTTTTAAAAAATTTCTGTCTTTAGCCTTTGATATGAATAATTCAAAAATGCAAAAAGTAGAACTGGCTTATTTCAAAAACTTTTTTTTGTTTAAAACCAACCGTGTGATCTCATTTTTTTAAATTATGTTTTGTATAATTATATATAATGTTACATGTATGTAATATTTATTTTAACTAGTGCGGAAAGTACTACTTTTCCGCACGGGACTTCGCGAAAGACACTTTTCGCGCGTGTTAGGTAGAATATTTTTTACAACCAAGGGAATGTCGCAATATTTGTCTACTAGCGTGCGGTAAGTTGATACTTTCCACACGCATTTACTTTTCACACGCTGGTTGAAAAAATTATTAATGTACAACTATCTAAAATGGTTTTCTGACTTGTTCAATATTGTTGTTAATGAACATAAATAAATTGTATTTAAATTTTACATAAATATTTATTATTTAATTAACTTAAAAACTGACTTCCTTTTAAATCGTTAAAATAAACGTAAACATGGAACATCATGCAAAAACACAACTTAATTTATCTTTTCGGTTAGTACAAAAGCCATGCATATTTTATGTGAGTATTTCAACGATTTTCCCTAAGCCCCAGTTATATAAGACCATCTTTATTTCGTAAGTTTGAAAACCATATATCGTGCGGATCACGTGACTACTTTATGCACTGAATGGAGTAAAAGGGGAGCCCGTGCATGGTTTCAATTTGTTTCGAACGCGAATAATAAAATGCTAAAGGGAATTCCAAAAAGACATTTACGCTTTGAATATTTAGATAGATTTATTTACTATCAAACACACGTGAAACAAAAAAAATAAAGTATACGAGTATGTGCTGGCAAAAAGAAATATATTGTTTACATCTATTTCATCTATTACATTTAAAACTTATTAAATCAAGGAAAATACAATATCAATATTATTAAAAAATCTTATTTACACAATAAATAAGTATGAACACAAAAAGTCCATAAAACAGATATTTCAATTGTATTATTTTTGGTTCAAAGCAGGAAAAATGTTAATAACTATTAATATTTTATTCTGTTTAACCTCCACGACAGATTTAAACCTCTGTATTATACTTAATCCTTCTAACAACGTCATTACTCTCTCCCCAGCTTCTATAAGTTTAGTTCAACTTTTGCAGAATAATTATAAAGGTTTAAAAATATAATAATTAATTCATTTAGTCACTTTTTTGGGTATATGATTATAATTTTTATTTATCAGTCAAATGTAACATTTTATACTTTGGCAGAATAATTATGATGGTTTTAAAATATAACAATTAATACATTTAGTCACTTTAAAGAGTATGGGATCATAATTCTTATTTATCAGCAGTCAAATGTAACATTTTAAGTTTTATATTTAAGATACATAATAAAAGGCTAAGTAACATTTACACTTTTAGGATAATTTATTATGGTAACTTTAAATTATGACTTTAGTCCACTCCAAATAAAATAAATTAGTTATTCAAGCAAAAACTAGTCAATTTATTGAAGCTCACCTTTGGCACAAATCAAATAGATTGCAGCATATTGTACAAAAAACTTAAAAACTCATCTGTAGATTTGTTGATTTGTATATAAATATTACTATATTATTATATTACATATTAAAGAACTATCAAAAAATCTTTCATAAAAAGTATTATTAATGAAGATGCGGCACTAACTACTTATTAAGCACACTTCCACCGCAAGGCTTCCTATGAAATTTAATATGGGGCGGATCTTCAAAAGCAAATAAAATATTCCTGTAACAATTTTGTCGTCCACTCTTTAAAATAAATTAAAATACTCACATTACCTGCTGTTTACCTATTTTGTTTACGTCTACAAAAATTTAAAAAACATTAAGGATCACAATACAATTAGAGATCGAGAGTACGAAGTGAGATGTAGTGAAGAGACGTAAGTGTTTATTATATAAGATTTGGTTCGTGTAACACTTATTGTCTTTAACAATAGGTGGTGAAGCGAACACTGAACATATAATTTCTCCTCCTTCTGGGAAGACATAAACGATTTACCATGGGTAAAAATAAAAACAAAGACCATATCGTGGAAAACCCCCAAGATAAGTCCTTACCGACAATTGCCTAAATAAATTTTCGTAACCGTAACCGCTCTCCGGTGAAGAAAGACTTGAGTAAAATATGCTCCCTATATGCGGACGGATGCGGGAAACCGTTCGCCGTCACTTTATTTTAGCCTCGCATCTAGCAAGGACAAATACTTTTATAGAAAAAGAATATCATGTTAAAAAATAGTATGATGAAAACCTCAAAAGATACAAACCCTTATAGAAGGAAACATATGAGGCGTAGATATCCTCGCTCATTACGGGAAAGGACTCCAAAATCAAGAAGGCAGTCGCCGCAGCCGCTGTGGCTTCGACAACGGGCGCTGCGGTGAATGTCACCAAAAAGTAATCCGGGATCACTCTTCAACGACCGACATACAAACCACTCCTGGCCCGAGCCATAAAAGACCCCAACAGCCCAGTTTCTCCCCAAAAATCCATACGTCGCAATTTCAATGCTTCGATTAACGAGACCTCGGCCAAATTCCCGTGAAAACCTAACGTGTCCACCTGTTCTTCTAAAAATAACGCCGATCGTAATCCGTTTACCTGGAAACTGGAATAACTTAACAAAAGATTTCGAAAGGCTTAACCTTAAAATTTTCCAAGCCCCTACCACCCCGGACGGCATTAAGATTTTCCCGATGACCGAAAACGATCATCGCGGAATAACCAAAAAATTAGCTACATGACTAACAAAGCGACCACAAAGACGTATCCCATGGTACTCATTCAATTCGCCCGTCAACAGTCTAATGTTTACGACGTCCGAATCGGACGGTCCAATACTTCTGCAATCTCGTGGTCTGGGTAGAGGCCCAGAGAGATAAATGCGGCGTATCCTAAATGCGTTTGCTGTGGCTACGGGCATCTCACCAAAGATTGCCTAAAATCCAACGATACTCCCGCCGTATGTGCAAACTGCAACGGATCCCACCTAGCCAGCTACCGGGGATGTCCGAAATTCTCAAAACTCACCCTAAGGTCCCTTCCGTGGTGACGAAACCTTAGCTCCGTAGTGTCCATGTGGAGAATATAATAATAGATAGCCATAGTTAGATTGGACGCAAGGCACTAAGTCAAGCACCGCGGTCTCTATACAAGAGTAAAAGACCATATAATATATAATAACGCCCGCGACGGTGCCCCGCGTCGCCAGTTGTTTATCTATCCTTGTATGTATATGGGGCATTTCACGCCAAGCGGGCAACTTTAAAAGCAAAGTTGTTTAAATTTGTTCATATTTGGGTATGCTGTACCCCTAAGGGGTCTTAGCATTGACATAAAACTATTTGACCCTGCGAAGCCTAGGGACCCTGCTAGGGGCTTTTATATTTTCGTCAAAACGTTGTGCATGGTGTATTTTAAAGGGGTCTAGCTTCTTGAAAAATCTTCGTAGAAAAAAAATAAAAAATCACATTAGTAGGTAATTGTATGCTCTTTTTCATTATGCACCCAAATTACAAATTCCAATTTGTTAAAAATGAAAAATTTTGTTTTAAAAAATTAAAATTATAATTTTTTTAATTTCGGCCAGTTTTTTTTATTTTTTTAATTGCTTAAAAATTCTCTCAAAATGTATAGATGAGGCATACAAAATTTTGTAATGGGATGAGCACTCGTTTAAATGCTAGAGGACTTGGAGTAAACCCGCCTCAAACCTAGTGGCGCACAGCGGCGCGCCGCGGCGTTAGGTCCTAGCGCGTGATACAATGTTTAGTCGATCGCGCTTTTAAAAAACTTGTAAAATAAAATTTAATTATTGTGCACAACTACATTGATATTGTTTAACTTGATTTTATTGTCCTTTTAAATATTTTTTTACTGAAACAAAAAATATAATAGGCATTGAAACATGCAGCATTGTATTACAATAAATTTAGTAGGTAGTTACGAACCCACAAATTTTCTTATTCAGTAGGATGAAAATGTAACTCCGCATCTTTATTAAAATCTTGCTTGTGATAAAATAGGTTTAAAAAGTTAAAACGATTTTTGAAATGCTGTGATGCTCCGTCTTTCACGTAAAAAAGTTTGGATACCGGGAAACATTTCTTTTCAAAATGTTTATGTAAAATTTTTTGAAATTTATAAAAGGTCGCAGTATCGTGCTTAAGGTCGTCAGTTATCATTACAATGCTTTCATGTTTTACTTCTCGTTCTTTATTAAAGTAAAAAACGCATGTTAAAGGGGTGGCTTGATTGTTGTTCCAGTGGAAAGATTGGGCAGCATCTTGAACTACAAAACTGTAGTTCTCAGCAAAATCACACTGGACCATAATTTATCCTTCAACTAAATTTTCCTTTAATGAATTAAAAAAAGATACTTGCCGATCCACAATATAGGCATGTGGTTTTAGTACATCAAGGCCAGCGCATAGACGATCAACAAAATCATCGATAGGTAGTATTCGGGTTGTAAAAGAAGAGCGATCAGTACCAGTCCAAGCTTCAAATGTCACACTTTTTATTTGAATTTGATTAAAAACCATTCTTAAATTATCTTAAATTATTCTTATACCAGGGCAAGATTTGCAACTTTTTTTGAGATTTCGATGTTTATAATTGACAAGCTGGAGTTGGATTGGCACACATCATTTTTTGTAGGCAATCTTTATAGGAGGTGAGATGAATCTTAGTGTTAGCCCTAAGACAAGCAACATAAGCTTCACATTTTGGTGATATGTGCACACACACACACTAGATGTGTCCCTGAAGCACCAGCGATGACACATTGCTTAGGTAAAAAACTTTGTAATTCCCACCTTCACATATGAATATTCCTGTTTAAAAGTTTCATAAAGTTATTTTACATTATAAAGAATTAATTGTTTTTGCAAATGTTCCCTTTTTCCATCGTCCTTTTTAATGGATACAAAATCTTTTTTACCAGGCATTAATCGGCTCTTATCTTCTCTAAGATAAAAGTCTTTTTTTTTTCACCAACTCTTTTGCATTTTTTGCCTGCCTTCTGGATGTTCCAAACTCTTTTGCAAGCCTGTTTTCGCTCCACGATTTTGGAGCAATACTTAGAATCATGGTCTTTATTGGCCCTGGTGTAGAAGGATCATTAAATTTTTGGTTAAGTTGCTCCAAAGTTTCTAAATCTGCAAATTGTTTTATTTAATGGCATTAACAATGGGATAACAATTACTGTCTTTTTTGAGGTCGTATTCTATTTGTTCATCTTCACTAAATTTAGCAGCTGCGTTGGGCTCATTCAATGCTGGCTGAGGCACTTCACTTATAAAAAGTTTTCTGCACGTACCACAAACAAAATTCTTATTTGAAACTTTCCACTTTTTTGATATTTCATTGAAAATCTTTCGAATTCCTCTAGTCCTTCTATGGTTTAAAAGCTCAAAGGGTTTGGAGACATAATTGGAACAGGCAGATAACAGTAAACGTTAATAATAAATAAAATGAATTGTTTACTTAAAAACAGAAAAAAACTGAACGCAT
Source organism: Brassicogethes aeneus (assembly GCA_921294245.1). Classification (NCBI taxonomy): domain Eukaryota; kingdom Metazoa; phylum Arthropoda; class Insecta; order Coleoptera; family Nitidulidae; genus Brassicogethes; species Brassicogethes aeneus. The sequence continues at coordinate 48,755,790 of OV121132.1, read as the reverse complement.
AAAAACTAAAAACAGATAAAAACTACTTTTTTAACTTTGCTAAATACTTTAGGTAATAGGAAAATATTTACATTAAAGTAAATAAACAAACATTCTAGCAACAATTGTGTCCCTAGTAACTATCCTTTTGGAATATTATCCATAGATGACTTGTGATTAAATATTCTTATTTTTAAATTTTCGTTTATTATTATTTTCAAACAATCAATTTTAAATCATAATAAAAAGCATTGTTAACATAATTATATACAACCAAAATGTTAAGAAAATTTCTGGGTTCGTAAGTACCTACTAAATTTATTGTAATGCAATGCTTCATGTTTAAATGCCTATATTTTTGTTTCGGTAAAAAAATATTAAAAAGGACAATAAAATCAAGGTAAACAATATCGAATTGGTTGTGCACAATAATTAAATTTTATTTAACAAGTTTTTCAAAAGCGCGATCGACTAAACAGTGTATCACGCGCTCGGACCTAACTCCGCGGCGCGCCATGGCATGCACTAGGTTTGAGGCGGGTTTACTCCAAGTCCTCTAGCATTTAAACGAGTGCTCATCCCATTACAAAATTTTCTATGCCTCATCTATACATTTTGAGAGAATTTTTAAGCAATTAAAAAAATTAAAAAAACTGGCCGAAATTAAAAAAATTATAATTTTAATTTTTTAAAACAAAATTTTTCATTTTTAACAAATTTGAATTTTTAATTTGAGTGCATAACGAAAAAGAGCATAGAATTACCTACCAATGTGATTTTTTATTTTTTTTCTACGAAGATTTTTCAAGAAGCTAGACCCCTTTAAAATACCCCATGCACAACGTTTTGACGAAAATGTAAAAGCCCCTAGCAGGGTCCCTAGGCTTCGCAGGGTCAAATAGTTTTATGTCAATGCTAAGACCCCTTAGGGGTACAGCATACCCAAATATAAACAAATTTAAACAACTTTGCTTTTAAAGTTGCCCGCTTGGCGTGAAATGCCCCATATATGGGCGTCGCCCGAAGTGAATATATGAAGACCATATTAGTATATACCTAAGCTCTATTGTAAGATTGGGTATTACTTTTTTCTAATTAAAATCTTTTTATTAAGTTTATAAATGATTGAAGCTGTAAGCCAATTTAATTTTTTTTCAAAGATGTATTAAAATTTAAATTGAAAACAAAATTACAAAAATCCTCGCAGCTTATGTGCATTACAAAGAACATTACATTAAACTTAAAGGAAATATAAAAAGGAGATTAAACCATTTATATTTTATAATTAAATGTTTAATTATAATAATTAATAAATAAATTTAATTAAAATATTAATTAATAGAGAAGCATTTAGGCATAATTAAGCCACTAACTAGTTATATTGGGTACAAACGCATGGACGGTATAACATGGATCTCCCGTGAGAAAAGTTTTGTTTATTTTAGATAATGTTTTGATCTCATTAATACTGTTAATTATAAAATTGATGTCTAGACATTATTTTTATTTATACAGTTTAATTTAAATATTTTGTAAGTATTATTGTTATATTTATTTATTCGAAAGCAATTTTTACAGCAATCCAGCTAGATGCACTTTGGAGACGTTGCTGCAATATAAAAATAAATTTAAAAAAGTGTAAATTTCATTAAAAATATTATATGCATACCTATACCATGGTATGTAAATTACCTATTCCGCGCTGGACGATTTTCGACATACATTTTTAAATCACAGTATTTGTTATTTTTTTCTATGCCAATACAAAGAAAAATATGTAAATTAAATAATAAAACAATTTTTAAGAACCTAGTTCATATTTGAATTTATTGGCGTGTTCAGAAACGGTGGCGCCTAAAGGCTCGGTGTTGTGATTGGCAACACAAAATGTCAGCAAAAACACTGATATAAGTAAATTGTGACAATTAATAAATGAATGTCGGTAAAACGTTTATGCTAATTAATAATTCGTTCTAAATATTGTGTTTAACTATTAATAACAAGACACAACATGGCGCAGTCGAGGTAGTTAGTTTTAATGGTAAAAAGTTTGGAAACATCAAAAAGCATTCGTCCCGGCAGTTAAATATAAAAAGTCGAAATGGAATTTAAACCTTCAACTAATTTGTCACTACAAGGAAATTTAAGTGAAAATTGGCGTAAATTTAAACAAAATTTCGAAATTTATATGAAAGCTTCTTATAAATCTGGGAAGGATGATGAAACAAAAATCGCTATCCTGCTAAATGTAATAGGAGAAGAATCTTTGGAAATATACAACACGGATACTGAAAGAGTGTCATTTCAGAGTGTACTGAAAGCTTTTGAAGATTATTATAGTCACAAGAAAAATATAGTATTTGAGCGCTTTAAATTTTACAGTCAGGTTCAACAAGAAGCCGAAGGGTTTGATCAGTTTTAACTGATATTAAGAAATTATCGAAATCCTGTGAATTTAATTGATTAAGTAACGAGATGGTTCGTGATAGAATTGTCTTAGGAATTTATGACAAGGCCATACAAGAAAGATTGTTACGTGTGAAAGATCTTGACTTGTGTAAAGCAGTAAATTTATGTCGACCTGCTGAAATTTCTAGATCTCAGGCTAGAAATTTGCAAGGAATTCCAGCTGACCAGCAAACCAAAATTATAATAAGTCAACTCCAAGTTCTAGTGTTGCTGATAAGAAATTTGTGAAAAAAGAGAAGCAATCTGGCAAAAAATTCAAATGCAGAAAATGTCAAACTATGCATGGAGTTCGTGAGTGTTCTGCATTTTGGAAAAAGTGCAATACATGTGGGCAATTAAATCATTTTGCAGTTTCATGTCAAGTAAAAAACGTAAAAGTGTTAAGAGAACATGAGGAGCAGTCTTATGAGTAAATCAACGTCTTTGGTATAAAAAATCAGAGTAAGAAGGTATTGTCAATGAACTCATGATTTCAAAATGTTAATGTTGGCGATCATCATGAGCCTATTAAATTTAAATTGGACACTGGTTCAGATGTAAATGTGCTGTCATGTAAAATGTTAAGTGAATTTGGTGTTCCAGAGTCTCAGTTACAAGATACAAAAATAATTTTGGAGGCATTTGGTGGTAGTATTTTGAAGCCCTTAAGTATTGTTCCTCTCAAAGTTCAGTGCAACAATATTGAATTTATTGATGACTTTATAATAGTGGATAAAGTTATTTCTCCTTTAATTGTTGGCAAGAAAAATATTAATGACTTAGTTAAGTTTAATACTAAGGATGAATTTATTAATAATAATTTTGAATTATTTGATGGTCTGGGTAAGTTTAGGGATAAATGAAAAATTCAGGTAAATGATGAGGCCATACCAGTAGAATACCTTTCGCCATTCGCGACAAATTAAAGGAAACCTTGTTAAGTCTAGAAAAAAGAAAAATTATATCAAGGTTTGAAAATTTAGCAAATATAACCGCACCGTTGCGCGATTTTTAAAATCCAAAGTCGAATTTAAATGGTTAACTGCATATTCAGTGGTTTTGGATAAAATTAAAAATATAATTTAAAATGCTCCGGTGTTAGCTAACTTTGATGCATCCAAGTCTATAACCATATAAGCCGATGCTCCTAAAGACGGTCTTGGTTGTTGCTTTCTTCAAGATGACAAACCAATTTCATTTGCTTCTCGTAGTTTAAATTGTAGTGAGAAAAATTATGCTCAAATAGAGAAGGAGCTTCTTGCGATTGTCTTTGCAGTTAAAAAGTTTCATAATTTTATTTATGATCGTGAATGTCAACACAGATCATAAACCTTTAGTTACATTGATTAATAAAAAAATTGCTGACATAGCCTTATCACGCTTAATTAAAAAATAAAATTACTTAAATATAGGTAAGCATTAAGTTACTTGCCTGGAAAATATATGTTTATTGCGGACTTGCTTTCAAGATCCTTCTTGAAAGTGCAAGAGAGTGAAAGTGATGATAGATGGATCTCAGAAACTGTTCATACTTTAAGTAAAAATTTAAATATATCGGATGCTAAAGGATTGAGTTAAAACAGGCTACAGCAAATGATCCAGTTTTAGGAAATTTATAATATTTATTTCTTTTAATAATTTTATTTAATTTAATTGGTTTGATTTGTACTCTTTTAAAGTATGCAAAAATAATTTAATAAATGTTTCACAATTAACAGACGTTTTTCATTCTAGTTTCATAATCTTTTATGGTGGGCCGATTTCGTTGTACCCGCGATAGCACTTCAAACCTCTCTTGTGCCTATTGATCAATTTATTAAAATTCTTATATACCTTCTAATTTTTATAAAACATTTAAAAATGTAACCCTTTAGACAATAATATCTTTAAAAATGTTTTTTTATTTTATTAGCAGCCTTGAGGAAGACTAAATGTTGCACCCGTGATAATGGCCCAAATGATACTGCATGTCGTTATTAGTTATGCGATATGATAATCTGCTAAATGTAATATATTTTATTAATATTTTAAATTCACATCCTTTATAAAATCTAGTAGTAGTCCTTCACATGGCGATTTTATTTTCCCTGGTATTTTGTCCCCATGATCTTTATATTCTGGTAGAACAGATCTTCTTATTCACAAATGTTTTACATCTATTAATAAACCTTATATGATTAACTTTTTTTTATTAATTTGATTTTTTCGGACAAAAAAATAGATACAAAATCTATACACGAATTACTTATCACCTAACCTGTAAAATAATTACATCGTGTTTTGTAGGTACTGCGATAAATATTTCGACAACATTGTTTAAAACCTGTAGAAATGGTTTATTTAAATTTAATAGTGTTATAGCTTTATTATTTATCTTTTTTTCTTATCGACATTTCTCGAATTTTGAATACTGCAATTAACTCAGATAGTACCAAAACTACTTTTGGAGACCAAAATATATCACGTTTTTTAAACATGGTTTCCTTCAGAATTCATAACTATTTTTTGTTTGACATAATATTTTTGATAATGGTAATTAGTTTTTCCTTATATTTTTTATCAACCAGTCCGCAGATGCGCCAATTCACCATGTAACAATTGTAACAATAACAGGCCTATACGTTAAATCGCGACAAAAATTTACATTTTACAATAGCATAAAATTGAGCTAAAAGCAAAAGCGGTATACTAATTCATTTGGTTTCTGGTATCAAGATAACGTAAAATGTATAAAACTTATTCCTGTTGGATATAAATAAATATTAATAACAAAATAAAGCCGAAACGAATTCATCTAAATTAGTTTTACAGTATTTTACAGAGATCGTAATGTAAGTTTTAAGGTCAGTTGTATTAATATCTAAATATCAGTTTTTATTAAGTGTATCTAGCTTTTACAAAAATATCACGTTGCAAAGGTTAATAAAAGCTTTTAACAAAACGCAAAAAGTTGTGTTAAATTGAGTAAAAAAGTTAAAGAGCATCTAAACTTTTGAAGTTGGATATTCGATATATCAAAATAATCTGAAATTGTTTCCTTGCTGATCAACCGTTCTAAAATGATTTATCCTTATTGTATTCCTGGAGAGTTTCCAACTACTGGAAAAGTAATAGATTAGATTACCAGAGGACAAGTTATAGTTGACCAAACTAAATACTGAATGATAAAAGCTGTGTCGTCAAATAGCCAACTACTAAAATTAAAATAAACTTGACAAAAAATTGGTAACAAAAATAAATAAAGTCATTAAATTATAACCAGACATTAATATTAATTAAAACATAACCCATAAAAAGCTCTAACGAAGAACACAACAACTTTTGGCCACAAAGTATTAACTAAATAAAATTAGATTGAATTTTATACTGTTCATAAAATTATAAAAGTTTGCTATATTTTTATTTCTCTGGGAATTTTGCCAACTTTGAGATTTGAGATTTATTGTTAATTAAAGTAACACTACCTAACACTTTTAGTGTTACTTAGTGGTACTTTATATTTATAACTTTTATATCAAAAAGTTATTTATTTATTTACCCCAGGGGTGCGTGAGGTTGCTTGAAGGGGTTTGCGTGGCAATATTTTCATAAGTGGCGGCTGGTGGATTTTGGGCACACCCATATCACAGTTATTACACATGGGACCCACATCAAATTTATATGAGTTTACAATGACATTATATAGACAAGTTCTGCGCAAGCAGAATTTAAATTGAAGTTTGCGAAAAAAAGTTAGTTTTGTTTGGCTTTTCCCTTCTGCACCATATGGCAGATGGCTGTATGCACTATTATTTCTTTAAATATTTCACCCATCCATCGTGGAAATTCTTCGTAAATTACTTAATCTATTGTAGATTTTGTATATTTGACAAAAACCAGCGTATTTTTGTGCTGGGATTCCAGGGTCGCAAACGACCAGCCGTCTCCAAAGAACAAAACCCGAATATCTTGTTATGGCTTGCCCCCCCTCATATTTAGAGAAATGTAGTGCGTTGGTACATTTGGGCATTCTACTATATTAAAAGAAGATAGATTGATTCTATTAGAATAGTCAACCTGATCTGTGGAGTTAAAATGTTATTGGTTATTTTGACACTTGTAAACAATAAATTACAAAATTAACAAGGTATTTTTTACATATTATTTTAAACATTGTTCACACGTTCATACGTTCATAGCTTATCAAATTTTTACAAAAGTGATTTTTAGTTTTTATTTTATTTTACACAGCGTATTCAAATCTGCAATGTGTTATATTTTTAAAACATATATGTTACCTATCAAATTAAATAATCCAATTATGTGTATAAAATAATGTTAAAAATGTTAAGCTTGTCTTACAGGTAAAGGTACAGAGCCCACAAGTATAATTTGCACTGAGCCTCAGTGACTGAGGTCTATATCTCCTCCGCCATGGGGTCCACGAGTGTTTAGGATTTACTTTTTTCTTTTACAAATTTATAGTTTTTTTTTAATAAAATAATAATAATTATGTATTTAATTTTTAGTAACAGCATTTAGTCTTATGTTGAACAAGTTTATTTTTAAATACAAGTTAAAAATGCATTTTGTTTGGACTGAGTTACAGATACAGTTACAGTAACAGATTTTAATGACTTTTAATTTAAATTAATCATGCTGTTTTGCTATTTTTTGCACCTATGCACTGAAATAAGATATTTATTAAGATAATGTCAAAACAATTAAGAGCCAAGCCAACTTTTTATAAAGAAAAAAGTGGCTTTGAAGTTTATGGTAACCGATACGTGTTTTTTATTATCTTTAGGTATATATTATTATTATAGAATTACAATCAAACATTCTATGGTCCAAAATTTGAATAAAGCAATTGACAATTTTAGCAAACTAAAAGCCCGAACAAAATATTTTAATTAGTAACATTATGTTTTGGAGGCGTGCAGGTTCCATTTTATTTGGTTTTAAACCGACTATAATAATTATAAATTATTTTGTTATTAAGTTTAATAACACAATTATAAGTTAAGGAATCCATGGTATTTTGTTGCATTTTTTACCTAAATTTTATACGTATTTTATATCCTTTTAATCTATGTAAATCTATTAAAGCTCGTACATATTCGCCTTAAATTTAATGTGTAAAATTTAATCAATACCACATACGAATTTAATTAAATGGAGACAATATTGAATAGGTAAATATAAGTTTAACTAAAATTAGCTTGTGATTTACAAGTTCGAAGGTGTTTTCAAATATAGAACAGCAAACTTAATTAAACTAGATTAGGGAAACGACCTATATATTAATCATTTCTCCACATTGTTTATAATTTAATATTTTCCTGCGAGTAATTTATACAGTTATATTAGTTTTTTCTTAAAATGAATAACCTATATGTATATTTTTATTATTAATTTTTTTTATAATTTTAAAATTGTGTTAACATAAATAAATACAAATTATATTTAGTTTTAAAGATAAGTAATTAAAACCTTTGATTCTCCCCCACATGTTTCATGTGTATTTTTGTTTTCGAAAAATGCCACGCAATGAAGGTTTTATAACATAATATTTTTTTAAGTCCATTTATTGATATAAAACAAAAAAAAACAATTTTAAAAATTAATAATTTTTAGAATACCCATATTTACACAACGGATCAGACCCTGCGTTCGTGGTCCATTAAAAGTTTCTGTGGAACGGCATAAGATATGGATTATAGGACATTGTATAGTAATTTTACTCAGAATTTTATGTAGAATTTAAAAATGTAAAAATATATAATGTATAGGGTATTATATTTGAAATAACAAAGTTGATGCCACTTTCGGTTAAACCGGAAGTGGAATTTTGTTCAAAATATTTAAAAAAAGTAGACTTAAATGGATTATAAAAGCTTTAAAAACTTCTAATGGACCACGATTATAAAACACCCTGTATATATGCTTCTATAGGTATTTTTTATTTGAAGAGGTGCAAGGTTGAATAAATTAAAAAACAAGTTGTTTAATTACAAGACCTTTTAAAATAAAAATTATAAATTGAAAAAAATACAGAGCTTCTCAAATTATTTAAAATAAACTAAAAACCTTTCTAAACCAAAAATCATTTTAAATTCGTAATTAATCTACATTTTCATTAAATTTAAAATACATCGTTGGATTTTTTAATTTTTCTCACCATGTAAAATCCCAATATGGTGGCCATAGGAAAAACAAACCTTTTCAAGGATATGTGGGGGGAATTTTGTGTTCTCTAGCTTTTTATTATTGATTTTATGACTCTAGTGGCAACAAAATTCTTTACTTTGGTATTTGTAACGATAAATAAAATAAATAATAATACAAATTATTCTGCTTAATTAGTACTTTAGTTAAATCGTAATTTTCAAGAGCTTTTAAAACTAAGTTGGGGTGGCTTTAGCCAATTGTTAAAACAAATTCTACCTTTATTATTGAAAAATACATAATAGCGTAAATATTAAGTTTTTAAACTTAAAAATAATAGGTTTACCTCGATTATATTGTTTCAAGACTTATTATATAGATTAGGTTTAATGAACAGAATGTTTAAACAATGATTTCAATAAAAATAATAAGAAAATAATAGAAAAAATGCATTTTAGGATTTTTACTTTAACAATAGGCATGTGTTTGGCAACATTATGTGCATCTGTTGACATCAAACAACAGTGTTATCTATGTTATCTATGAAGAACAAGGAATCAAAATTGATATTTTATATTAACATTTCATTGACTTATGTAATTTTATACACACACACACAGGCTAAATGACTTGCTTTTTTAAGCATTCTATAAATTCAATATACATATGACAATACCATTTACCAGAAATGCTATGAGATAATGCAGATTTTTTTTTAAATTTCTGGTATTCCTGAAGGTCTGTAGATCATCCACTTTAAGGTGGTGAACGACTTCTGGGACACCGTGTTTATATACAGGGTGACTGTCAGTACAACGTTTGATGACATACTCCTGACGCCAAAATAGGTACCCGAAATTGCTTCGTTTGGCCGGAAGATGGCATCAAAGATTTTTTTTAATTGTGTTTTCTTCAAATTTATTAAGAAGTATAAATTTATTTAGGACATACGTACATCGTATTTCCTTTCTTGAATTTTTTTTATTGAATGACCCATTTTCCATGGGTAACGGTAAAATAAACTTACAAATTTAAAATGTGATCTTAAACTTCTTTGAAAGGAATGGTAAGTAAATTATTAATTACCATGGCAACAAGATCACTTGAAAAAATATCGTCAGATATTTTTTTTATTACAGTTACCTCCCTAATGGGTGTGCAGATAATTGAAAATATTTTTCCGGCAAAACCAGTCGTCCAATAAAAAAATTTCAAAGTATTAAAAGGCTTTTAAATACATTCCCTTGCCTAAAAAATACCTGGGTTGTCATAACTTTATTGACAAAAAAAATTTTAAATTAAAAAAAATTCGGCCAAAACTGATCCACCAAACATTTTCAAGAAAGAAAATAGTTTTTAGAGTGAACACGATTATATGTAAGTCATAGAGCGCATACAATTCCTGTACCCGAAAATTTTTTGGATAAATCCATTATTTAAAATTTTAGGGGTGGTCCTATCTATTATTCGCGCAGCTAAGTGATAACGTACGTATATATTTATTTTTCTAACAAAATTAACTGGGTTGTCAAAATTTGATGACAAAAAAAATAAGAAAGAATGTTTACATGTGACGTCACATACCGGCTAAACAGAGCAATTTGGGATATTAACTTTTCTTAAATCGACCTTATTGGCATTATGTCATCAAACGTTGTACAGACCTTTTAGATACCCTTTTAGAGACCATGTATTTTCCATGATTAGTCCCGGCGCATTCGCCAATTTTGTAACAATTATAAATTATACTTATAATATATTTATAATAAAATAACTATTAAAATATTTATTATAATTTTGTATATAATGTTTTATAATATATAAGATAATAAATATAACTAATAAAAGGTTATTACTATTAAAAGTCATGTTTAATAAATTGGATAGCAAATTTTATTTAAAAAAATTACGATATAACAAGAGCTAATTAAGTAAAATGATGGTCATTTAAGGAATCACCGTATCCAAATAACGCCAAAAAAAGGTAATGGCTACCATGTGGCAAATTCACTGTCGACAAGTGTAATTAAAAAAGAAACAAGTACTATAATAAACTTTGTATTAGCAAATATAAAAAAAATATTAATTTTAACTATGCAAAATTTTTGAAAATCTTTAAAAAACGACTTTAATAGAAAATGAAACAAAAAATCATGTCAACTCAAGCAAAGAAGTTTTTTAGAAAACTACATAAAAACGAAATTTTTTAAAATGTGCAAAGCGATTATTTTTTTAAAAAGTTAAAGACGATTGAAAGATCTAAAAAGTGAGGTATTTTTGAATATGTATAAAAACATATCTCATTTCTTTAAAATCATAGATGAAAAATAATTTAATAACTATGAGCATGAAATTCTCCAGGTATAATAGAATAAATACATAATATTATTTAAATTTGTTTGTGTATTATTATTACTCTGCTTTTGTTTCAAGTGTACCAACAGGCAGTTATATACAGCCTGTTTGTTTTTTGGACCTCATCCTTGCTGAGCAGCCATGTAATATTGACTCAACACTATTGAGCACACTTTAAATACCATTGAATATATCAAAATAAAAAAATATTATACTACCTACTCAAAATTTACCTAAAGAAAATCGTAACTGTTAAAACAAAACCAATAACCACTAAAAAAAACAAGTGACGTCATATTTATAGCTCTTATGCTTATTTATAGCCAGTCACTAGACTACTAAAAAAACGTAGTTTTATATTGTAAAGCTCTTTGACGCCCTCTTCCGGACCTTTTAGATACCCTTTTATAGACCATGTATATTGCACAATATGTTTTTTAAAATAAAATTAATTCTTTTATAAATATTTACAGCACCTTACCGGGTTGTTTTTAAGATCGAGACTTGAAATAAAATATTGTCGATGATTAGTCCCGGCGCATTCGCCAATTTTGTAAAAATTATAATGTACCTATATTTATAATAAAATAACTGTTAAAATAATTATTATAATTTTGTATATAATGTTTTTATAATATATAAGGTAATAAATATAACTATTAAAATGTTATTACTATTAAAACTCATGTTTAATAAGTTGCATAGCAAATTTTATTTTAAAAAATTAAGATATAACAAGAGCTAATTAAGTAAAATGACGTGGCAAATTTGCTGTCGACAAGTGTAATTAAAAAAGAAATAAGACCTATAATTAACTTTGTATTAGCAAATATAAAAAAAAATATTTTTTTAACTATGCAAAAGTTTTCGAAATCCTTAAAACACGACTTTAATGGAAAATGAAACAAAAAATCATGACAACTCAAGCAAAGAAGTTTTTAAGAAAACTACATAAAAACGAAATTTTTTAAAATGTCCAAAGGGATTATTTTTTTAAAAAAGACGTTTGAAAGATCTAAAAAAAGAGAGGTATTTTTGAATATGTATAAAAACATATCCCATTTCAGCAAAATCGTAGATGAAAAATAATTTGATAACTAAATTTGGCATGAAATTTCCCAGGTACAATACAATAAATACATAATATTATTTAAATTTGTTTGTGTATTATTATTACTCTGCTTTTGTTTCAAGTGTACCAACAGGCAGTTATATATAGCCTGTTTATTCTTTTGGATCTCATCCCTGCCGAGCAGCCATGTAGTGTTGACTCAACACTGCTGAGCACACTTTAAATACCATTGAAAATATCAAAATAAAAAAAAATATTATACTACTCAAAATTTACATAAAGAAAATCGTAACTGTTAAAACAAAACCTATAACCACTAAAAAAACAAGTCATCAATTAATTACTGCGAACATCTATTATTATTATACTAATGTAAATTATGTTTGTAATTTTTGATATAAAATTCTATAAAATATATCATTTTTTTACATTAAATAAACAGTCTTACACTGTGTAGCTATGTCGAAGGCTGTTTTACTCATTTATTCAAAATATACGAAAACCTTTCGTCATTTATGTCCAACCGTACGAGAAAATTTAATAACGAACATTTTGGTAAAATTGGGCTTGATTTTTTTTTTAATATTTTCGTTCATTTTTGCATTTACAAAAAAAAATTGCAAAATTGTCAAAAATTCTATTTTTGCTTGGAAGCCACATATGATACACTTCTAAGAGGCGATGAATATAGAAGATGTATAAATTATTGTATAACATAAATTGGAATAACTTAAAACAACGTTATTATACCTACGTAAAACGTCAATAAAATTACAAATTTAATTTTTTACAATTTTTCAATGCGCTGTAAATGCAAAAATAAAGTAAAGATTAAACAATTTTTCAAGTCTAAATACATGAAAAAAATGTCCCAGTTCTGTTGAATTTTTTTTTAAATTTTGCAAGACTGTTATTATTTAATGTTTAAATGTTTAACAATTTATTAATAAAACAAATTTAGCCAGACTCTAGTAGCTAAACCGTTAAAGATATTTCAGTGGAACAAAATATTCAAAGATACAGCAAAATTCTACCACATGTAATTTATTATAATAATTGTTACTCGAAAAAGGACAACTTTGGTGATATATTAAACAATTATTATAAATATTCTCCAATACCAAAACAAAATACAAAGTGCCTAAAATACTTTTCGCCAACGATGTTGGCATCTTCAGAAGCAAAGTGTAACTAAATCGAACTGCTAAATCTACCATATTTATACTAGTTACAAGGTAAGGTTAACTGAACCGTGAACGGACACAGTTTACTAAACCGTGGACTGTAACCGCTTTAGTGAACACGTAAAGAGAAACTAACAAACTAATTTATAAAAACCAGAGTTGGGTACCGGTCCGTTATAGCTATTTAAAGATTTATTTCTATTCTTATAGATGTATAAAATTTTATAACTATCTTGCAGACTTGGTTCCCTAACTTTCCTAATAAGTTTAAGGTTGTCAAATTCTATTCTATGACCATCATCAAGTATATGTTGGACAGCACTCGATTTCTCTGGCCTACCAAATCTAGCATGGGCCAAGTGCTCTTTGAACCTTACTTGGATGAATCGTTTAGTTTGTCCAACATATTTCTTGTCACAATATTGACAGTTTATTTCGTACATCCCCGACTTTTAAATATTAGGAATCTTATCTTTGGGGTTGCCTAAAAAGGTCTGAAGTGTGTTACTGCTTGAATTAAAAGCAATTTTGAAGGGATTTTTCGAAAACTGGACTTTTAATATAACATCGGCTGGTGAAAATTTAATGTTATAATCTGAACCAAACCCCATTTTGGGGTTAAAATGTTTATTTGTTATTGTACAGTTATTATTATCCCTATATTTTGTACATGTGTGTATTTTTATTTAATAGCTTCAAAAGTGTAAAGACAAATTCCTTTTTCTCAAAAACTAAGCAATATGCAAAAAATATTAAAAGTTAAAAAGTTTTTTTTAATTGTTTAATTCAGTTGCGACATATTTATTCTTAAAAATAACAGCTAAGATTACCCGGGATGGCACTAAAATAAGTAAATTAAATCTAATTAACCATTATTGTTTTTGAGAACACATATTAAATTATAGTTTAAATTATTAGTTTAAAGCAATATACTTATAAGTTAAAATTTCTGTATTATCGGCCCGATACTATCGGGTGGGTATTAGGGGTGTCAATCCCGGGATTCCGTAATCCCGGGGTCCCGGGATCCCGTAAAAAATCCGATCCCGAAAATCCCGGGATCAAAAGTCCCAATCCCGGGATCTTAGTAATAAGTTACAAAGAATAAAATATACTTTTTTTTCAAGCGTATGACAATTTTCATAATATAATACTCATAAGCATATATATAAACACTTCATTTTTTTACGCAGTTCAAAAGTCAAATTATACACTGCCGTACAATAATGAAAATACATTGAAACCGAGCACATTCGTACATTGAGAGAAAAAGTATACGGCCATTCCACGCGTAACGGATGGGACAGTTGCAAGTTTTTATTTACAAAATAACATTGTTCTATTATATTACTAATGAAATTACATAGCAAGAGTGGTTCCATCTATCGCATTTACCATAAAATCAGCAAAGAAAATGTAAAGTTATAGGTCACTGTAGAATAAATTTATAAATTATAAATATGTTATATTATAGGTTATGTACATAAATGTACCTAACCTATAATATAACATATTTCAAACGTCAAACCTGAAATTTTTTTACAAACTTGATAATTTTAATTGGAACTCACCAAGGCCCGATTGATAAAAGAAATGGAATTATTTGTTAATGGTAAACGTGGGTACAATGTGTCTACGAATACTTGAAAACCATTTCTGCTACTAGGTGAAGTCCAAAATATATCGTTTGTTAGTTTGTTTGTTCCTTTATTTTAAATTAATGATATATTTTTTTTCGGGACTGATCCCGGGATCCCGAGATTAGTTACCTTTGGTCCCGAAAGGCCCGGGATTTTAAAAAGGACTCGGGATTGACACCCCTAGTGGGTATGGTCAGCAAAAAGTTAGTTGCAGCTTAAATAATAAAAAGAAAATTTAATTAATTATTTAATACAAAATCAATATATTGGTTTGTTTGAAACATTCGCACGTTTAAGTGGTTTTATTTTTCTCATAAGCTAATTTAAATTTTGACCCCACCAAATAATAGTTATCTATCTGTCAGTTTGACAGTAATTTCGTCTTATTTTTAGACAATAATAAAATAATATTTGTATTTAAATATCTGGGTGGGACTTTTTGGTGTAGGGTCAAGAATATTGAAGTTTTTAAATACTTGTAACTTGTAATTTATACAAAATTGTAACTAACAGTTACAATATTATAAAATATTAAAAACCAATTTTATCTATTTTGCATACATAATGATTTCATTATAACACCGCTTTCGGTGCTGTAATGAGATACTTTATCCCACCCAAAATTTTGATTTGATATACTTTAAACAGCATAATATTTTGCATATTGGTTATAATATTTTTATGATTTTTCTAGTACTTACAAGACTTTTCTGGCAATAAATTTTGTTTAACACCAAAGAAAAACTTTTTTTCTTCTTTAACATCGACAGTCGCTTATTGTAAATAAGTAAATTAAGGATGGCATGGCGAATCGATTTTGACATTAACTGTCAAACCAATGACTGTGATACCAACTATCTAAAGTAAAATTCGACCAAATTAAATTTAATGTAAAAAATTTATTTTGTTTATAGAATTTTTGCAAGATAGATAAAATAGCATAAAGAACTCATGTCATAAGACCTTTTGTCGCACTCGTCCATTAGAAAACTCGCTACTTCGTCGCTCGTTTTATAAATTGTGTGCGTGCTACAAAATGACGTCTTATGACATTAGTTATTTTTAATTCTTAATAATTAAAATATCGATGACTTTCTGCCAAAGTATCGCAAGAAACATAACTCAAATTTCGGTAATTGAAAACATTTTTTGTTTTAAAGTCTGTTTTAAACCATATACATGTATAACCTATGGGTTTTATAACAAGTAAATAGCTATAACTATAAGTTATTTACTTGTTATAAAACCTTTAGGCTATATTTAATTTAAAACAGACTTTAAAACAAAAAATGTTTTCAATTCCCGAAATTTGAGTTATGTTGCTTGCGATACTTTGGCAGAAAGTCATCGATATACTATAATTAAAATATACTATTCTAAACTGCAATAATTTTTATAAAACATTATTTATGTTAATTTGATTGAAGCATTACTTTTCAAGGGAATTTTATTTTTTAGTTTTTTCAGTCTACTTTATGCGCCGATTTTAATTTGATGATAAAATTTTTCTTATTTATTAATACATTAAAATAGATATATATTTATATGAATAGTATACATTGAATACTCATTTTTATTGTTCATTTTTTAACTATTTATTTATTAAAAAGTTTTGAAAATTTATAAATTCATCATTTATATTTTCTCTAATGTTTGTCAAACAAATACATCCAGGCAATCGGCAGCAATAAATTTTAATGTTCCCATTAAATATTTCGCATTTAGCGTTTTTGTGCTTATATCAAAATTGAAATTGTGGTAAAATATAATGTAACCAGTGTTCTTGCAACTATTGGTTATTATCCAACTGTGAAACGTCAACTTAGGAGCAAAATTATTATTATTAATCAATTTATGTATTACTGCATTTACACTGTTTAAAATATCTGCGGTGTAAAGAGTAATCTTAAAATGGTGTCAAAATCCAACACCATGGTGTTAATATAACACCATGATTTATGGTTAAAAATGTTATAGGTATACAGCAAACACCAAAACGGTGTTTATTTAAAAATATTTGAGAAGTGCAAAGGCGGTGTGGATCACGTGATGTTCTTAAATCTCGCCTCTGTTGACTTACCTGAAGAATATATAAGCTCAGGTAGTCCTTTGCTTTAGTGGAACGCACTAAAAACATTATCTCTAGCGAGTTGAAGGTTCCATTTTCTGGAATAATACCACTGGTAATATACTAGTACTGCATCAAGGAACTTCCTGTTTCCTTTTTCTTTCCTTTTTTCTGTGTAGTATGATTTAATTTGACCACAAACACATAATATTTAACACTGAAAAGGAGTTCAATTTACACCAGGTAAAATTTATTTTAATACTGTGTGAAAGTTAAATTAACAATATTTTAGTATTTGAATTAACACCGGACCAACGAACCACATTTAACACCAGTTTGGTTTGTATCGATATAGACCATGTATGGTGTTAATTTGGTGTTAAAATGGTCATGAAATTTTGAACAGTGTAATATTTAAGTATTAAAAATAAAAGTCTAAAATATGTAATATGTAGAATAGAAATAAATACAATTTTATTTGACCAAAAAATTATAATTAAAATGCCCAATAAATCATTACTAAAATTTATTTTGGATCGTAACAAATAAAAGTTTATTGTCCAACATTAAATTAATTTAAACTTTTAATAAAAAGTAAGCGAACATATAAAAGTTAAAAATAAAAAATATGAACTATGGCCCAGTTTTTGAAAGGAAAATACATTTTCTGTAGTCTTCAATTACATTGTACAAAATTACCTTAATCATCGAAATGGTATTTAACTTTAAACATTATTTATGAATTTCCTTCTTTCCTTATTTAGGAAAATTCACAGTAGGTAAAGCAAATCTATTTAAATTTTCTTAAGTAATATTTTATCAAGAAAGTTAGAAAGGTAATTTATCTTGTGTTGCATTTAAGGTATATTATTAGTCCCTCATTCACATGAAAACTTTGATAATAAATTTTCAACTTTTCCGTTTCGAATCGGATAAACTTTTTACTAAAAATTGTCCTTTGCTTTTAATTTTTATTATACTTTTCCAAAGGCGTGGACAATTAATTAATCAATATTTTATAACTATGTAACGTCAGTAAATTGTTCTATAAGTGAATACATGTAATAGTTTTCTTTTGAATAAAAATATCTTTATTTAAGAGGGGAGCAAGCAAGGGCGTCGAAAAAAAGGGGGTTGTGGGGGTAATTACCCCCCAAGATAGGCTTTTGTGCAAGTTAGGTGTATTAGAATATACATTTTATTCTAGTTTATAGTTTTTAAAAAGATTAATTTAAGAAGATTACTTCCGTTTATGTTCATTAAATATGTAGTTTTGGTACCATATAATACTTTCCACCAATAAAAGCAAACAAACAATAAGGAGTTTAGCAAAATTATCTTCTTTATTTATTTATTTTATTAAGAAAACATTATCGACGCCCTTGGTAGTAAGTGAATTAAATTTCTAGCACGTGCTTATTATGGTATACAAATAAGAAAAGTGAGTTTTATATCTAGAAATTTGATTCACTTACTTACTTAATTCATAATTCGAATTTTTTTAAAATTTTGCCAAATAGAAAAAATAGTATAAAGAACTTATGTCATAAGACATTTTCTCACACTCGTCCATTACAAAACTGGCTTCTTCGTCGCTCGTTTTGCAAATTGTCCTCGTGCAAAAAAATGAAGTCTTATGACATTAGTTTTTTAATTACACAGTTCAACACGATTTTTTACCCGTGTCTTACCGTTTCACGAAATCACGTCATTTAAATTTTTTATACATTCTTATTATTTTAACCTATACAGATTTTTAATTCTCTATTTTGTTATTAATCATTTTTAGTACCTATTTTTACATAATAGAAAAATTTGACTTAAAGAAAATAATAATTTTAACTTTTTTTCAGTAAAAAAAATTATTTCTGGTTCTTATTTTTGATTTTTTTTTTAATAAAACAACAGATTTGTATTTATAAATACAAGGTATAAGGTATACCTTATATTAAATATATGTTTGAAACAAATCTTGATCTTTTAGTTTGACGATTATATATTGCTTTAAAATCTATAGTGGTATCATAACCTAAAAAACACTACTTGATATACAGGGTGTTTCACATTCGTGGTCCATTGCAAGTTTTAGGGGAACCGAAATATTATAGGGAATAATTACATTAATCAAAATGTTTTTTAATTTTCTATTTGATTATGTAGAAACATATAGGGTGTTTCATTTAAAATAAAAAAAATATTAACGTTTCAAGTTAGCCTAATTTGCTACTTTTCTTGTGTAATTTTTTAAAAAATGTTAAAGAATTAACATGGAATCTTTTAAACAATGTTTTAAGATTCAAAAAATTCCACCCCCGCAAACTCAATAGCAAACTAGTTATAGGCTATTTTTGATTGATGCGCATTTGTCAAATTTTATCAAAAAAAATTAATAACTTGAAAACTATTCACGTACAGGATATGGTACATTAATTTTAGTTAGAATTGTATGTCAAATTTAAAAATTTAAAAATATAGGGGGTGTTATTTAAAATAACAAAGTTGATGTCACTTCCGGTCAAACCAAAAGTGGCATTTTGTTTAAAATATTTTAGAAAAATAGGCTTCATTGGATTATAAACGCTTTAAAAATTTTAAATCGATATCTCAGAAACTTTTGTGAAACATCCGAATTTCGTAGATGTGCAAACCCTGTATATAATTAAAATAATTTTAAAATAAATAAATAATTTTAATGGTTGTCCTTTTATTCAGTAAATAATTTTGTCATAAAAATATACAGTCTAGCTGTTATCGAAGCTGTTATATCATGTGCCGAATACCGTGGTCAACATTTTATTGGATCTCACTTAAAAAAAAATTACGTGATCTAAAAAAACGCCGAGACCCGGATATCATATTTTCAAAATCTACAGAAATTTTTCATATGAGGGAAAAAAATCAAATTTTGTCGTACTGTGTTATCACTCATCACGCTGTTATTTCGTATTCTTAATAAAGAAGCATTAATTATAAAATAAAAGATCATTATAGTCATCCCGTTTTAACCTTAAAACTAATACTTTCCTTTATGATTTTTAAGATTTGCTTAGTAAAAGTGTTGCGAAGTAGAATGGTGTTGCTAACTATAAAACTAATACTTTTCTGTACTATGTGTTTCAATAAAGTATGCACTTTTCCATTAAGAATACGAAATATTTTTTTTATTTAACTATACCCTAAAAAAAGCATCGCTAGTAGCGCCACCACTCGGCTGTTATCATCGTAACAAATGAGTGTTTTTGAAAATAAAGCCGGAAAATGTTAAAAAATATCGGAAAAAAAAGTGGCTCGATTTGTTGTGTTGTTGGGTGTATTTCTAGAGGAAATCCTAGGTTGAGTTTTTACCGGTTTTCCAATAAACAGTGTTAATCCGAATTAAGAAATAAATTTCATACAGTCCCTGTAAATATAAATTGTATCTATTAAATACAATAAATACACATTTTTTTAATGATTAACGTGAAAAGTGTAAACATTTCAATTCAGTAAAAATCGTCAAACAAATAAGTCGTCTTAATTTAAACAGCATTTAGCATTATTGTTGATTAAGAAAGTCTCCACTTAACGGTAAAATACCATTATATTATGTATATTATGTTGCCATGAATTCGTAGGTATATTTTGTTGTTTAAAATGCAGTTGTTGGCGTTTTTTAGAGAAATCAAATATAAAAATTGTTGTTTAATGTTATGTTTGTGCAACAATCATATTTTACTAATTTATTAAAAATGTCCAAACTTAAATATAAATTAGGTAAAGTTATCATTAGTTAATTCTGCACCAACAAATGTACTTACCGAATTGGATTCTTTGGCAAAACAAGAAAATGCAACGACTTAGTTTTTGAATTTTATTTACAGTTAAAAACAGAATAATTCACCATGATCCCTTAAATAAAATACACACACTAACGTAACTATATAAGCATTTAAGCGTTGAGTTTCTTAATCAATGATATAAAGAATGATCAATCGAAATAGAGTACTAAACCTGTTTTTTAGTTTTTTCCTTGCAACGTAAAACACAAATAAAGTGCGCGACAGTTGTCAAAGTGTAGGGACCCTACAAAATATCAAGTAATAATGCGACGTTTTCAGATGACAGGTGACACACTTCTTACTATTATTAGTAGAAATATCACAAGAGAGTAACAATAAATTAAAAATTATTTGACAGATTTTAAAAAACCATTTGCCCGTAGGGCTAGAGTGTCTATTGCCAAATGGCAAAAGGTTTGAGAAAACATCTGGAGAATTTTTTTAAATTTATTAATCCCTTTTGTGATATGGCTCAACAATAAACATAAATGTCAAGAAATACTTCAAATTATTCTTACCCATAATACCCATAAAATGTTTGATTTTAAGGTTAGGTTTGTACAACTATAATTTTTGCTAGATTTCTTAAAAATGTCCAAACTTAAATATAAATTAAATTAAGTAAATTTAACGTTAGGTACTTAATTCTTCACATATAAACGAACCGAATTAAATACTTTGGCAAAACATGAAAATGCAACGATTTAGTTCTTGAATTATATTTACTATTAATTAATACAATAATTCACCATGATCACTTAGATAAAAGCTTATAGGAATTGAGTTTCTTAACCTGATGCTGTAAGGAATAATAAATCGAAATCGAGTTCTAAACCAAAGTTTTGCAGTTTTTACTTGCAACGCGAAACACAAATAACGTGCGCGATTTAGCTTTGCAATTGAAACTTTGCGAACAAAATTTGTGTAAAAAATAATTCATTGACTTAAAATTCAACATCAACATCTTAGCAATATGGAGTTATTTCTTGTAAAATTTTATTTTCATACAGTTATAATAATTTTTAACGATAAATTCAACATGTGACAAGTATTGTTTCAGAAAAATTGATGTAATTATAATAAGGTATCATAACTTGCCATAACGGTGTATATTAATTTGACTTTTGAACTGCATACTAATATAAAGTCTTTATAGGCTTATGAGTGCTATATTATGAAGATTGTTATACGCTTGTAAAAAATAGTACATTATCTAACAGGTGGAAAAAGCGCTTATTCAAAGTCGAGGCTGCAGATCTGAGCGAGGCAGTTAATATGCTTTTTCCGTCGTGTGTTATATGTACTATTTTTGTAAGCTTTTAATTATTCTGTACTTGTGTAGGTACATTGAAATTATCGAGTTTGGACATTTAGCCATATTTGACGTTTGGCATATGTTATATTA
The DNA here is from genome assembly GCA_921294245.1 of Brassicogethes aeneus. Lineage (NCBI taxonomy): Eukaryota > Metazoa > Arthropoda > Insecta > Coleoptera > Nitidulidae > Brassicogethes > Brassicogethes aeneus. Next base: position 48,733,674 of record OV121132.1, on the reverse strand, counting down.
TAGGTTAGGTAGACACCCTTGTCATTAATTTTTTACAATTGCAATTTCTGACTGTAAAAAAAGACCGTCATTAAAATATATGACAGTCACAAAAATATATGACGGTCACAAAAATATCAGCTGACTTTCGATTCCACCCGCCTCACAGTGTATTACTTCCATGTTCTAGAAAATATTAAATAAATTATTTTATATTCTTGAAATTTAAAAAAACCTATGAAATTATTTTCACAAATAATTGATAAGGAGGAAACAGCAACGGCAACAGAAGTGAAAAAAAAAACTATGGCGTATCGCCATTTGATTTGAAGGAATATTAAGCACGGTAATATTTTTATTTACGAATTTTCATTTGAATGTTAACGTTTAAATTGTTGATATTTTGTTTTTTAAGCCAAAAAGGTGTGTTCTATTTAATGAATTTAAATTTTTGCGATTTTAGTAAATTAGGTCTGAGTATTTCATGTTTTAGTATACTGATGTAAATTTAAAATAAATTTTAGAAATTTATTATCTTCATTAGACGCGGAGACTCGGTATCCGCGGGTATCCGCTTTCATTTTTATTTTAGTTTATTTGTTACTCTTCTTAGACCTTATTTAACATAATTTTAGCTGCAGGAAAGTGCAGGTTTTTATGCAATTTTTTTAATCAAATATGTCAATTTTAAGAGAAGATCTTTTTAAAGTTAAGAATTAACAAAATTTTTTAAAGAAAAGGCACTCTTCATAATTTCTTCTGCTTGTTATATAAATACCATTCACGATGAAAAACTTCTATTTTGTTATACAGGTTGCGCAAAAAAGTTTTAATATGAAGAGCTTGTAAGGAGAAACCAAAAAGCCAAATAAAGTTTTTTCATGTGAGTTGTTACTAAGATATTTGTTATTAAAAATAAAATCAATTCAGGTAATAACTTACTTTGTAGAAATTGACTGCTATCTCATTTTGTGATTATGAATCAAGGTTGTTCCTTTCAACTGGCATGTCTACAATTATTTGTTAAAATTTGAAAACTAATATTTTAAATTATCAATATCAAATATCTTAGTATTAAAAACTCATATGAAAAAACCTAATTTGACTTTTTGATTTCTCCTTACCAGCTCTTTATTTTAGCGCTTAAAAAAATATTTAATTTTGAAAATCTGTATTTTTGCTCACAGTATTTATATAACAAGCAAAAGAAATTATGAAAAATGACTTTTCCTCAAAAAATTTAAAATAAATATTTTTACAAGTAAAGTGGACACACATAAAAGATATAAATAACTAAGCTTGATAAAAATGTAAAAAACATATATTAAAAACAAAACAAAAATTACACAAATAATATATGTATGATGTTAATGTACTAATTATTAAGTAAATACATTAAACAAAAATAATTTTACTACCCTTGATTTTTTATTAACTAGATTGGCAAAAGATCACACTGTGCGCCTGGCGCGTGTCTTGCTTGCGACGCGAACACAAAATAACGTTAGATCGATGCCGCTCCAAGCCAGGAGATGACTTTGAAGTCAATGACTATAAATCTGACAAAAAAATTTGATTATAACTGGGTTTAAACCAGTTAGATATCTTTATATTCTACTAGGATTTTTATTTTATTTTTTGATTTTGTTTAAATTTTCTTTTTTTTTTCAAATACATTTATGTTTAAGTTTATGTCTATTAATGTTTTAGTCACTTGCCACTTGTCTGATGCTTCTATATCTATATACATTAAAGATAAGGAAATAATAATGACCATAAATGACAAAAAATAACAAAAATGACATATAAATGACATGTCACGTGTCACATAAATAAATGACCGTCATTTTATATTCCTACACATAAAAAAATCTAACATAGTACCAAGTACATCGCTGTCATTGAATGCATTAAAATTGAAGCAATCTAAATTGTGATTTGCTCAATTAATTACTATTAAACCAAAATAGGGAAATATTTTGCCTAAATGTCAAAGAATTTATTGCGTTAAATTTTTACATGGTATACATACATAAAGTGACCAGATTCTGTCAAAAAATAACGGGACATTTTGTATAAATTAACCTTAATTACAAAAATGACACAATCAACAATAATTAAGTAACGTCAAATTTACAATTTGCATTGTATCATTGTGTCAATTTTGTAATTAAGGTAAATTCATAGAAAATGTCCCTCTATTTTTTGACAGAATCTGGTCACTTTATACATACAATAGTAACGTTATTAAATAAATCAAATTAGTATTTAATGCAATAACATTCTAACATTCTAACAAATAAATATCAATATGAATACTAATAGATTTAGAAGCGATAACTTTTGTTGTTCATTTAAAAACAGTAAACGATTATAAACCAAGTGCTAACTACCTATTGGTATAATGGAAACTGTTATTCAGGAATACGAATTACAAGATCCCATTGGTTTAATGGCTCACCCATTCATGCTATGCTAGAGTTTTTTCTGTGTAGTTAGGTAGGTACATGAATTTATTCTACAGTGACCTGTAAGTTTACATTTTCTTTGCCAACATTCTTTCTGTATAATTTCAATGTATTTTCAATATTGTACAGCGGTGTTTAATAATTTTACTTTTGAACTAAGTACAAATATAAAGTCTTTCTTTATATGCTTAAGAGTGTTATAATATGGAAATTGTTATTCGCTTGAAACGTTTTTTTTCTTTCAAATTAAACTTACAGATTTTTTAACAGTAAATTAAACAGCGCTCTTTGGAATGGGGTAATTTAACGTTTGTAATAAAAATAGATAATTGTTACGGTCTAATTTTATTAAAAATATAAATCTTAATAATTATTATAATTAATTAAATATAACTTAACTATTACTAACATGTGACATAAAAACCCCCTGCCGCAAAAAATGGGCGGGACGGTTTCGCACCCATAGTGTTGAGTAGGTCTAAAGGTAGATAATTTTACAGTGTTTATGGGCCATATATCTTGTTATGCACAAACAAACCAAATTTACAAACATCTGTTGTGCATGTGTTCCAGATCCACCGGGACAGAGCAATTGTAGTGAATTGTCAATAACAACACTAATAATATAATAATTATCCAATTTTACGTAAACGCAATATAGCATACACTATTATTAAATATTATATTTTATAAAAAAATAGAGAGACTATGTAAAATATAGCTATAGCTGGTATTTTATGTAAAAAATAGCATTTACAAAAAGCAAATTCTAAAGAGTAAAGATTTCACAGATTTTGTCAGTTTCTATAGAATATATAATATAGATACTATAAAAATGGAAATAGTAGTAGAAAATAGTTAAAATCAAAAAATATAGTGATATTTTTTATAAATTAATTAGTTGCAACCTTTAAATTGTAAATATTGCAATACTAAGTTTCTGAAAGTGGATATTTGTTATGTTATGTAGTATAATCCAGCAGCTACCGCCATTGTGGTAAAGTTTTAAACCATTATTTAACCGGCTGAAACTAAAAATAACTACATTTTCATAGTATTTTAAAACAAAACTGTTGTATATACAAGTAATTTTATAAATAGAAATGTACGAGTATTATACGTTTTATATTAACACAGTTTTATTGTGTTATGTTCCTATAGAGCTTTAACCTAGTTATAGTGCATATCCTCATAACATTACAAACGTTTATTAATATAATAAAAATAGTATCCATTTATTTAACCACAATTATTTTTTACCATCATAAACTATTACTACATAAACGGAGTTTTTACCTTAAGTTAAGAAGCAAGATACTATGATGAAAATCAAACAAATAAACTAATTAAATAGGTAATTGCGTCAGAAACCGATAAATGCAGCTGAAAAGTCTTAAACTAGTTTCGAAACCTAAAACTTTTTCATGAACTTACCTATCAACCCTAAAGACCTTTTAATTTAAAGTTAAAAAGTAATTTTGTATGGAAAATTAACATTAAATATATTTTTTATATATTTAATGTTTTAGTTTTAATCGATCATTAATAAATAAGTTATTTTTGTTTAGTAAGTAAATATATATTCATAATTTTTGATTTCATATAAAATAAAACAGGCAATTACAAATTTATTAAATAACTTTTATTATGAGAATACATTACGGATTTTACATCATTGTAGTAATTATTTTTCTATAGCTATTCAAATTAATTTTCCATAGCTATTCAAATTAATTGGCACTATTTATATTGTCAATATAATATTGACATATATTTTCCGATTTCTATTATTGTTGACCTGGCCGGTCTTAGACCATTTGTCGTCCATGTGTGGCATTTATTTTATTAAAAAAATTACATAAATACAATATACATATATGTAATCCAACATAAAAACATATTGGGCTTTAAAAAAAAAGAAGCACAAAATATTCTAAGAAATTTGCATTTAAAATTAAAAAATTAAATAAAACAGTGTTTTAAATTTATATAAAACTATAGTTGTATCCCAGCGGCTTCGCTCCCGTGGTTCTAAGGGAAAATAAGGGGTAATTTCAATATTTAACCAATCTACAAACCACCAAAAATTTAGTTGTGACATAGTTATTTTTAAAATATATTTTAGATTTATTATATACAGGGTGTCCCATAACCATTGGACAATAATAAAAATAGGCGGTCACAATATCATAATATTGAACAGGGCGATAAATGTGGGATGTTATTTTTAAAATTTTGTAATATTTGGAAAATAATTGAATATATTAAACTTAAAATTTATACAGTACAGTTTTTTATGAAGAGAAATAAAAATTTGTGATCATTTTTTATGGTAATTCGACATGTGTCATTAGCGCCCTCTATGAGTACCATAAAAATTATCACACATGTTTAATTCTCGTATTTAAAAACTATATTGTAAAAATTCTGAGTTTAACACGTTAAATTGTTCCCCAATATTACAAATTTTCAGAAATATCATTTTACATTTATTGCCCTATATCTCCGTTATTTTTATTTTATTTATTTTTATTATTTTACTAATAAGGCATATTTGTGTTTATCGACCTATTTTGATCTCCTACTTCTACAGTTGCTGGATTGTCCGCTAGTTATGGGACACCCTGTATAGTGTTAATTTTAAATACCTACCACTAAGTTTAAATGTGTAAAATCAAAACATGTATACGTGTATATATGTATATTGCAGTGTGTATATTAAAAACTAAAATTAATTTTTTTTAAGAATATTAAAAAAAACTGCATTACATGTATTACATAATTTAGGATATAATATTTTTAATACCTACGAGTTCTATATTTTTATATAAAATAATATTTCATACATAATTCAACAACAAAAATATTCCCAAAATTTAGTGTATAAATATCCTTAGTAAGTCCTTTTATTTTATTTATTGTTTAAATCATTTTGTTTAAATTTAAAAAAGGACCCAGGAAATGTAGCTTTATGTTGAATTTATAAAAATATAGTTTTATATTTTCTAAATTATAATTAGATCATACTTGAATTATGTTATGCAACAGGGAACCATCCCTCATAATAAAAAAAGCGGGATAAATGTATTAACGTGGGTGGGGCCATGTAGGGCCACCTTTTGAAAATAGTTTAAAGAAATAGAACATGCGGAAAAATACTGAATTAAAATATTCAAAATAATATAGAACTTTGCAATCAAAGTTTTTAAATCTAAACAAAGCTTTAAGCTGTATGGTTGTGCCAACTTTCGCTTATATATTGAAATTGTGAAAGGTTATACAGCGCCAAGCGGCTTGGTTAACGTTACTTTTGACTAAACGCAATATATTTATACTGGAACAAGGATCTGGTTAAATTTGAAAAAAATAATGTTGGAAGAAAATGTATATACAAAAGGCAGTTACGACGAAGAAATTTCGTTTGACAAAATCAATATTTCCAAAAAAAAAAATAAGAGAAGATCAAGAGGATCTCAGATCTAAAATTAAAAGATTTAAAATCTATTTTTCACCTTATTCAAAATGATGCCTTGCCATTTTATGTAAATAAGCAGATATAGATACAGAGAAGGAATAAACCAATTCATTTATTATTTACTTTATTAGTCTATATTAATGAATTATTAAATTTTGGTTTCCATGTTATAATAAAACAATAAGGGCAGGAAGACGAAAGTCGTTAGCCATTTGGATTTCCAATAAAGTTTATTATTATTAAAACAATAACTATCAGTTTTATTTATTCTACAAGGGACCAACCAACATATTTAATTAGCGATTTGGAAATAAAATTATAACGTTGACTATATAATTAAGACCTCAGTAATGAAGAAACCACGTAATTTTTCGGACGCTATTACCTTAGTTTTGCAACAGTGAGGATTGGTTCCCTGTTGCATAACACCATTCACTTAGTATATTATTATACGAGAGATAATGCGCATAATCTCGTGGTAATACTATACTAATACTAATGGTTCTGTCAAATTGTAAACCTTACTTTTTACTAATTTTAAATGTTATTATAGTCGCCTTCTTTGATTTAAAACCCGATTGGTTCAAATCACAGTGAATATTGAAATCGGTCCATTACTGATGCCTTACAACGTAAATAGTTCATTATTCCCGTTGTTAGGCAGGGAATTTATAATATTTTTCATTATTCACGAAAAACACAATATTATGAAATATGAGTAGATAAAGAAATGAAATGTATACATTTCATTTTGTCTATAGTGAATATGGGTGTTGGCCGATTTATTATTTTTAGTTTTAGTGGGCTTTAACTGAAGCTAACAGAACACAAAAAATTACACAATAAAAACTTGTTTATTATAGTATATTCTGTAACAAGTTTAAAATACAGCATATTCCAGTAAAAAGTTTGTCACACGAGCCAAAGGCAAGTTAGCAATTCCAAACGTGTTTTAGACTTTTTTACTCACATGAAAATGGCTTACAATAAACAAATAAATAAATAAAAAGTAGAAGAAAGTAAGGTTAAGGAGTTTAAAGATGTACATTTTATACGACAGGCGATTATGATGATTTTGGAATGACCCAACCCGATTGGTCCAAATGATTCTTTCACTGAAAGCGGTGATAAAATGAATATTCTGTAACCCTTAATTATAGAATATATATATATATATTATATCTATAGATAATTCCACATTAAAAAGTGATATTAGGTCACATTCCAAAATAGGAGTACAAAAAATTTGATGTGGATGTCCCAAAAATGCGTGTATCTCAAAATAAGTTACATATTATAATATCTAAGTTACTTTGGCTAAACTCAATAATGTTTTGATTATTTTATTAATAAAGCCTAATTCTATACTTGATCATATTTAGGGTTTTTACTTTTAAATCATTTTTGATAATATATAGAATAAATTTTGCCCGAAAAATGATGAGGTGTTTATTTAAAAATTAGTTTTTTTACTGCCAATGCAGTAAATGTAGAACTAGGAACTAAATTTTTGTATATTAAAATTTATTTTAAAATTTAATATAATATGCATAGGTATTTATCATATTATGATTTATGATGTTTATAAAAATTCTAAATAATACCCTTAAAATAGCGAAGATTATTGTATATTTTAGTTTTTTAAAAACTATACCCAACATAATATTTTTGTTGTATACACAAAACCTGACAATGATGTATTAACCCATGATGGAAGATGGAAGTAATAAAATTATTTATATTAAAACTAATAATAATAAAAATAGTACAAGAAATGTAAATACAAATTAAACAAAGAATATAATAAAATAAGGACAAAATTAAAAAGTAAAGTTTAAAAACTCTCAATTGATGAATGAATGATTAGTAAAAAAAGGATTTTAAAAACAGTTTGTATTCATTAAATATTATTTAGATTATTTGAAAGTTTGTTAAAAAAATTAATTCCATAAAAATCAGGTCCATTTTGGAACCTGTTCGTCTAGAGAATCGATTAATTAAGTTGGTTTTATTTCTAATGCTATGGTTATGTACACAGTCATGACTTTTATATAAGTTTAAATTAATTTTTACGTATAGTAGATTTTGATAAATAAATAAGATAGGAAAAGTCATAATTCCAAGTTTTCTAAATTCGGCCCTGCAATCGTCCCTGTAACCAAGGGAGGCAATAATCCATAAACAATTATGGCATAGGAAATAAACTAAAAGTTATAAATTGTTATAACAGTTTTTATTACAAAAAGAACCGATTTAAGGTTTTTAATTTACATTTTGTTTGTTGGAAAAATTATTATTTCTATAAAATATAAGAATAATAATTTATTATGGTATAAAAAGATAAACAAATAAATTAAGTTTCCAGATTTAATTAAAAATCTATTTTTTATTAAAATAGTAGAAATATTCTATATATGTTTTGTTAAAAAGGTTTTTTTATTTTCAAATTATAGTTTTAACTAATTAATTTTCTATTATTTTTTTAGCCCTGGATATCGCGATCACAACGCGTACTGGATTGGGGCATCAGACAAAACCCATGAAGGAGATTTTCGATGGTCAGATGGCCTTCCATTTTTATTCACAAGTAAGTTATCAATAAGGATTTATTTACCTTTAACTATAAAATAACAATTTAATCTAAAAATGGGTATATTCAGACTATTGTTTGTTTTGTGCCATATTATTTTAAGAAAGTTTTGTGCTGAAAATACTACAAAGAGCTTCTCGTATAAAATCTATTTTTGTTCAATGCATGGGCAAACCAAAAGAAGTAGTAAATAATTATAGTTATAATGAGAAAGGCACTCGCTTATATGTAAGGCGCGCTGCAAAATATTTTCAGTTTCTATTTATCAATAAAAGCAAAAACATCTATCGACTGACTAGTCTCGTGGTGTTACCATATAAGCATGCCCAGTCTAAATTTAGCTGATCTCTTGCCTAGTACGATATAGTATAAATATTACCGAATATCAACTGCTGGCAGAGATTCATAAAACGATTTGAGTTATTTCCAGCATGCATGTATAAATATCTATGACGTATTTTTGAACATTCTTGAGTTACCTCCCGCACTGATACATGTACATATTAAGTCATTCTCGTATTGTTTACAAATAGAAGGGATTAGACTATATATAGATCACTTACCACTCTGAATTATTACTTTTTGGTTGGCTATTTTAAAACTCATTACTATTTTAGGATATTATTTATTATAATATATATATATATACCCAAGATGTTATTGTGTTATATATAAAACAATATCATCAATAATTAGGATATTATTTATTATAATATATATATATATACCCAAGATGTTATTGTGTTATATATAAAACAATATCATCAATAATTCTTAAGGATAGAGAAATAGGAATTGAAGAAGGTATTGAGATGTTATTATGAATTAAAGATTTATCGGTGTTTTAATTTGATATTTATTTTAAATTAATCCTAATATTAAGATTATATAAAGAGTTCCGAATAAAATTTATTTAAAAAAATACAATAGTTTAATTAACATAATAATAACATCAAAATACCCTCTTTCTTGTTTTGATGGATAAGAAATAATAGCAGATGTATACTAGATAGGATTTATTGTCCTGTCCAGTGATAAAATTTTCATTACAATAATTAAATATAATAACAAATAAATAAATATAGTAATCAAAGATGTTAATTGATGGTGGTTATAGATGTTTTAAAGTCTGTCTGGCAGTACAACCACGGTCGCAATTATAATAAAACTGTAGATGTAATAATACAGTAAACAACATGGTAATAGATAATATATGATAAAAATGCAATTGATAGCTTAGAAGCACTTGCGGTGGACAATTCCTGGGCCGGATTCGTCGTATTCTTGTTTGGAGATCCACATCTGTTGGAAGGTGGAAAGGGAAGCCAAGATGGATCCACCGATCCATACGGAGTATTTCCTTTCTGGGGGAGCGATGATCTTGATCTTGATGGTGGATGGGGCAAGGGCGGTGATTTCCTTTTGCATGCGGTCAGCAATACCAGGGTACATGGTGGTACCACCGGAGAGGACGGTGTTGGCGTACAAGTCCTTACGGATATCAACGTCGCACTTCATGATGGAGTTGTAGACGGTTTCGTGGATACCGCAAGATTCCATACCCAAGAATGAAGGTTGGAAGAGGGCTTCTGGGCAACGGAATCTTTCGTTACCGATGGTGATGACCTGTCCATCGGGAAGTTCGTAACTCTTTTCGAGGGAAGTAGAGGCGGCAGCGGTGGCCATTTCTTGTTCAAAGTCCAAAGCGACATAGCAAAGTTTTTCCTTGATGTCACGGACAATTTCCCTTTCAGCGGTGGTGGTGAATGAGTAACCACGTTCAGTAAGGATTTTCATGAGGTAGTCGGTCAAGTCACGACCAGCCAAGTCCAAACGGAGGATGGCATGGGGAAGGGCATAACCTTCGTAGATTGGTACGGTGTGGGTGACACCATCTCCAGAGTCCAATACGATACCGGTGGTACGACCGGAAGCGTAGAGGGAAAGAACAGCTTGGATGGCTACATACATAGCGGGGGTGTTGAAGGTTTCAAACATGATTTGGGTCATCTTTTCACGGTTAGCCTTTGGGTTAAGTGGGGCTTCAGTGAGGAGAACTGGGTGTTCCTCTGGGGCAACACGGAGTTCATTGTAGAAAGTGTGATGCCAGATCTTTTCCATGTCATCCCAGTTGGTGATGATACCGTGTTCAATTGGGTATTTCAAGGTGAGAATACCTCTTTTGCTTTGGGCTTCATCTCCTACGTATGAGTCCTTTTGTCCCATACCGACCATGACACCTTGATGTCTTGGGCGACCAACAATGGATGGGAAGACGGCACGGGGTGCGTCATCACCGGCGAAACCAGCTTTGCACATACCGGAACCATTGTCAACGACAAGAGCCGCTACATCGTCGTCACACATGTTGTTTGATGTAGTTGATCACTGCTCACTAGACAGAAAAACACAGCTAAAGAGCTAGAGATTGCGACTGGCTTCTGAAATCTCGCGGACCAGCTTTTATAGGGTACGCGCTCAGTGGCGCCGTCGCTAAACTATTTTTTTCACCAGCGCATACTACCATATCGCGACACTACATATCCACATTATTTTTGCTAAATATAATTTTTTTGAACTTGTATATTTTCAACTCACTACGTAAGTAATATGATTTAATATTTAATCTTTAATGATTAACTTTTTTATTTGTTAGTTCACACATAATTACTATTAAAATTAGGCTTTAAAATTAATATATTTTAATTTATTATAAAATAATAATGGCATATTCTAATATAATATTAATGTTTTAGTTAAAAAAACGTTTTTATACGACACAATTGCGATATACAGGGTATTTTAAGTCGTAATATTTCTACGGGAGTAGTTAACAAAATTTATGTTTGGTGAATAACTTTTAATTTATAAGGAACTTGCTTTTAAATTCCGCATCTACTGTCATAAAAATATACACCCATTAAAAATAAAAAGATATATAAAGTATAAGTTGGGAAAATATAACACAAAATTTTAATAACGAACCTTATTAATAATTTTATTAACGAGGCAATATTTGTGTTTTTAATTTTTTTACGCAATAGTGCAAAACCAAACTGATTTCAATATATATTTAAGGATAAAATGCACTTAAATTAGCAAAAAGCTATAGCCTGTAAATTACCATGTCATAATAATCGTTTTTTAGACATCCTCTATAATTAAAAATTACTTTATCGCCTTAGTATACGGTTAAAGTTTTCAAAATATCTAAATCCCATCTTTATTAATAACAGAATAAAACATTAAAGAATATAAATTTTATGATTATATTATTTTAAATAATTTAATCAGTATAATAAGTTTTTTATGATGTACTTTGGTTTTGTTGACATAGTTTATTTTGTTTTTGGGCATATAAAGAGAAATTATTTATGAATATTGTTTAAAATTAATGATAATAATTTAAAAAATTACATTACATTTTAAATATGTTTTTAATTGGTAATTAACTTAGTTTGGTAAGTAATTTTACTAAACATTATATTTATTATTTATAAGAAATTAAATGGGGTTTTAGAATAAAACTCCTAAATTACAAAATCAATGTAAATTTTTTAAACTTTTTTGGTTTGTAAAAATTGTGATTAAATATTGAACATTGAAAAACCTATTTTTTTAATATATTTTATACATTTCTATTAACTTTTAATATTTAACTCGCTCATTTAATTTTAAACAAATAGATAATGTTGAGAAAATTGAATATGTAGTTAATTATGGAAATCTGAATATTAATCCTTTTTTGTTTTCATCTCCGCCTATGTTTTTGGTGGTTACCCGAAATAACGCGTACTATCCATGTATGGTTTGGCTGAGACGGCGACGCAGACGCATAGCGTCGCCCAAATAAGACATCCGCGTTTGTTAGTGGGAGGCGCAGCGGCGATCCTACCGATTTCACAAACGCGGTAAGGTGTATGTCGTCCAAAATAGTTCCACTAAACAAAAATGCATGCCTCCAACGTTTCGCGCCCCGGCGCTGGCGACGCTTCTAATTCTTAATGTTCACTTTGCGTTTGCAATCATAAACATTGTGCTTTTAGAATCTTTGTTCAAATTATTAAACACAGATGCGGATTACTTCGTTTTCAGAAAATTATGTGATTTTTTTTAATTATTATTAGGTAATATAAGGTCGTAAGTATTATTTAAAAACCAAATCTTTAATTATTTAAAATTTAACCTTATTATTAAAAACTAACTTCTCTTTTCAGTTTGAAATATTTTAAAATTTATTAATTTCAAAACTTTACTGAAAACAGCATTTAACTAAAAATTAAAAATAAATGTTAACCTAGTTAGTTCAACTCAACGATCAATTTTCTAAATATAATAAATAAACACTGGTTTTGACTTTTTGCCAAATGCAAATATTCATTTTTATATAGGTTTCAAAAAGTATTTAGGATTGCTCTATATTTCAAAAGCACTAATTTTGACATACATATCCTGGGATAAGCATACAATATATAAAGCAATATTCCTTTATATTTTTAATTTATTTAAAATACTTTGAAAGTTATTTAATATATTATTTGCTATAGAATACTAAAAATCTAAATATATATTTTAAGTTTAAATATAAATATCGTTGCTGCAAAATTTTTAAATATTAAGTAGCAGAAATATTTTTTTTTTTATGAAATTATAATATTTAGTAATAAGTATTTTATATGAATGCTAAGGAAGTAAGATCAATAATGTTAAAACTTGTAGTGCTTGTAGTACAACCTTGGTAAAGTTAAAGTAATTTTATTTTGATTTTTCATAAAAAGTTAAGTTTATGCTGTATTTTGTTTTTTTTCTAAAATGATGTATCATGATATTTAATGCATAAACTTTAGTTTTACGTAATGAGTAAAGTTAAGTTATTGGCAATTTTTTCAGTAAAAGCAATTTTTTAATTGATAACACTGTGCTCGAATCGGAAACTTTTTTTTCCAACAAGCAGGGCACCCAGGGGGATTACCTAATTTGAATACGCTTAATCCAATGGTACTACTCCCTTTTTTAGGTTAGCTCTTGTTTCCAAGATATTTTAGATTTCAATTTTAGATCCAAGCATCACAAAAACATTATTTTTCTCATTTTAAAACCATTTACTGATTATAAATTGATAAAAATCGATGGAATAAATGTATAGACAGATACATATTGAAATGAAACTGTTGAAAAAAATAATTTGGTCGATTTTAAAGTGTTTTTTTATGATTTTTTTTCTCAAAAAATATACAGTTTTCATAAAATACAGTATTAAACGTACTAAAATGTTTGGAATACGGCCCTGATTGCCAAGTCGCCTTTCTTATGTTTTTCAAAAGGTTTTTTAATTTACTATTTGATTAGGTAAAAACATACTGGTTGTTTCATTTAAAATAAAAAAAATATTAACCTTTCAAGTTAGCCTAATTTGCCCTGGGTTTTCTCAGGTGATTTGTTAAAAAATGTTAAATAATTGACATGGAATCTTCTAAACAATGTTTTAAGATTCCAAAAATTCCAGAATTTAAAAATGTAAAAATATGGGGTGTTTTATTTAAAATAACAAAGTTGATGTCACTTCCGGTTAAACCGGAAGTAGAATTTTGTTTAAAATATTATAGAAAAATATACTTAAATGGATTATAAACTCTTTTAAAATTTCAAATCGATATCTTTTTTCGTTCTCCAGAAACTTCTAATGGACCACCCAACCCAACCCAATCACGTATGTGAAACACCCTGTATATACTAAAATTAGGTAATTCCCCTTGGTGCCCCGCTTGTTAGATTTTTGAACTAGCACAGTGTACTTATTTTTAAGAAGCAATAGTCATTTCGGTAATGCTTTTAAGAACTGCTAATAATTATTGTGAATCACAATTTGTGATTAAATATCTAACTTAAAGTTTAGCATTAGCATGGGTTAATTTAAAACCTTTATTACATTCTTTATATTATCTTAAATATTTTAACAGTACTTATTTAACTCCTTTAAGTACTTTAGTCCGACCGGTCATTTTAGTAAAACATCTTATATAAATATCCACTCCAGAGATAATAATTACCGTTATAAATAATATGTCGAGAATGTATACCACGAAAAGGTGATTTGAAATTTAAAAATAGTTATTTTTGATGCTAGAAAGCGAAATGCCATTTTTTCATTCAAGAATTTAAAAAAATCGTTCTAAAATGCAAAAAAATTTTCCATTCGGGTATGCATACATTATTTGCTGGTATTCCCGTAAATATAACCTGAATGTAAATAAAAATCTCTAGAAACGTAAACCGACAAAATTTAATAGTGCATGTGTTTTAAATATTTTCAAATTTTTATGCATATTTTTAGATTTTTTATAAGAATGCATTCATATTTTTTAATTTCCGCATTTCTAATACGAAAAACTTCAACACTTGCGCCTTCTCATTGACATCATCACCAATTAAGTGCGTTTTTTACTGAGATCTCAGATTATCTCAGCCCACATCGGTATAATTTGCAAATGTGCATGTTCTTTTTGCTTCACTCACCTCTAACTTAGAGGCTGAGCCTCTGAGGCTGTAAGTGAGCTGAGATATTGCTCCCCCTCACCGATACTGCTGGGTGGAGATATCAATTTGAATTGAAATATCATTACTGTCTTCATCAAATTAAACGTTTATTAATGTAATATTCATAATTTAACGCATGTTCAATGTTGTTCTATTTAAATCAACAATATTTTTGTTTAACTGACAAGTTTAGGTCATGTTTTCTTTACAGAACAAACCTTTAATTCACGTTGCACATAACACCCTGCGTGTTTCAATTTAGTAAACTTTAATTCACTTTAACTAAAGTGAGTTGAGATCTCAGTCGAAAAAAACGCAACCAATAATAACCAGCAGAAAGCGAAAACCTTTAAAATTATTACTCGCTCCGGCGCACAGGGGTTAAAGGTGGGTGATTCCATTTTTCCATAAAGAGTTGTGTTTTTATGTGTTTAATGCATACTTTTTACGGCTTTGGTTAATTTAAAGTTTTTATATTTTGAAACTGTTATAAAGTACATCTGTCAACCATGGTTGACATGCATGTCAACATCAGCTGCCTTATTTCAATTGTTTCCATAACAACTACCAAAAACACAGCGTTGCTTAGTTTTTCAAACTTAAATGCTACAAAGTAGAAAAATACTCGGAATTTTTTACTTAAAACAACCTCTACTCGTGGATAGTGCCCCAATTTAGGGGAAAAAAATTGTCCTGTTGTCTAAAATTTATTTTTTATGATTTTATTAAAAGAAAGCTCAGGTTTTGTAGAATATTTTCTCTCTTATACATTATTATGTGTAGGAGGGCTTTAGTAAATCTGGACACAAAGCTAAATAAAAGTTTTTTATATTAAAAGAATTTTTTTAAATCAGGAAGACCTTAATTTAATAAAATTGTTCCTTTTATTTTAACAAGAAAATATTCAGCGTTTTTGTTTTAAATGTAAATTTATTTTTAAGCAAGAAAAAATGAAACTGCATTTTTGATTCCTTATTTTCAAGTAAAATTTAAATTTTAAGTATATTTTAAAACAATAGTTCCCAAGTGTTACAGTATAATGGTATCAAATGGTAAAAACATATGCTACAGGCTCTAGCCTGCAGTTGTAAACAAATATATTGCGTAGGTATTTTAAACTATTTATAGAAAAATACCCACCTAATACAATTTGGTCGAATACAAGGTGTAAAACTGTTTTCTTAGCTTTTATGGATAGTAAATGAGATCTAGATAAAGTAAACACTTTGATTCATTTAGAGCTTGGCATTTTATGATGCACTGTAATCAATGGCGTGATTAATCTTTGGCACCTAAAATACTAGAAATATTTGGAGAGATTCCCATGTAAATACCTACACACTATAATTAGTCATAAAATAATGTTTTTTATTTTACACGACCCAGCCAAAATTTATGTAGGTATTGTTTAATTTTTAAAATATATATATTTATATATATACAGGACCAATAATACCAAAAGATCCTACTCCACACCACACAACAACTTTTGGATTATGGAGGTTCTGTGTAAAGATTTTACGAGGATTTTCATTTGACCAGTATCTAAAATTATGTTTATTAACCATGCCGTTCAAATAAAAATTTGCTTTATCGCTCATTGACTGTGAATTGCTCCTTGATGTAAATCCAAAAGTTCTTGACAAAATGCTAACCTTGCTTCTTTATCTTGATTGCTAAGGTGCTGTGCCATTTGGTATTTATAGGGATGAAATTTTAAATCCTTTTGAAGAATTCGATCTAAGCTTTAATATTCCTAGGATAAGGCTTTGTCGATTAGGGACTTCTCGTAAACGAAATTCTAACTCGTTCAATATTTTCTGGTGTACGAACTGTTCTTCGACGTCCAGGCTTCTTCAAATTTTGTACAGAACCATTTTCACGCCAATGACGAACCCATAACTTAACAGTTTTACGATTTGGCGCGTGACCCCTATTGTTGTTATTAAACTGACGCCGAAATGCACGCCTAACTTCTTCTATCGAATTGCTTCTTATGTAAGTTCTAACACAAAACACACGTTGTTGGAGTGAGTAATCCATGAAAGTTCAAACGAATGTTGAAAGCAAAAAAATTAAATAATTTAAATAATTATTGATGAAAACTAACAAACTTCTCGTAGAAAAATTACGTTCCACGAAATTATTAATTTAAAACTTATTTGTGACAGGCGCCTACTTGATTAATAATTAACTTAAATCCCAAAGACTATAGAAGATATTCCCATAGACTCTATGGCATAGAGAACAACTTATTTAGTTATATCGTAGGGAATTTATTAATAAAATAAAATGGGTAGTCTATTATGGGGAACCCTGTATATATTAATTTAAATTTAGGCAAAATTTATATCACCTTCACAATCATCACTAAATAAATTCTACAGGACAAATAAGAAATGTTGTATCTAATTATCTTGAAATATTTTATAAAAATAAAAGG
The DNA here is from genome assembly GCA_921294245.1 of Brassicogethes aeneus. Lineage (NCBI taxonomy): Eukaryota > Metazoa > Arthropoda > Insecta > Coleoptera > Nitidulidae > Brassicogethes > Brassicogethes aeneus. The sequence continues at coordinate 48,716,182 of OV121132.1, read as the reverse complement.
ATTAACACAAAATTATGCAATTTCTGACAAAAACATAATTTTTAAATTAGTTTTAATGGCCAAAAATTAAAATATATTCAAAAAGTTTAATAATTTTATTTTATGTATATTACTATTAGAAACAACTGATACATTTTAAAATGTATACAGAGTATTTCCAAGTGATGTGCTAGTAGAAAATAATGTAAAATGAACTAAAAAAAAATTGACAAAAATTAAGGCATCTATTTTTTAATATCATTCTGTTTATAAAGTGAAAAAATTCTATAGACAATGCAAAAAAGTTGAGGGGATGACACAAAAAAAATGCTCTTGAGTTTTTTAAAAATATTTTTTATGGACTTTTTACTTTTCAGTAGATTTGTTTCCCTTTTTAATTATTTTTATAGACAATTTTACTTGGACCACTTTTTAGGTCAAAAAATAAAAAAATTACTACAAGGGCCGAAAGTTGAATTTTCGGCCCTGCGCGTCATGATGCCCGAGGCGAAGCCGAAAGCATCATGACGCGCAGGACCAAGATTTCAACGTTTGGCCAGTGTAGTGTATACTATTTTTCTTCATACGTCGAACTCTAAAACGCCTTTACCAATCTTTATGAAATTTTGTATAAAAATACTTCAACTTATATCTCAGTTTACGTGTTTTTCAAAAAAATATTTTTTCTACTACCTTACTGGAAAACTTCATTTTCCACCCCCGAGCGAGGGAGGAAAATGGCTTCTCCCCGGGAGGAAAAAAATGCCCTCCCCCTATTTTTTTTTTTTTAATTTTACATTAGCAAGAGTTTTTGTACCTTGTCTAGCACTATTTGATTTTAGTAGGAAAAAGATTGACTCCGCGCTTGTCCAACCATTCTTTGAACAAACTTTTTAAGGAAGGAGATTAATTGCAACTATTCCTGCCTCTTCAGCAAGATCTTGCGGCAGGTCTTCTTCGCTAGAACTCATTTTTAAAACGTAGGAAGAATTTCAAATTTAAGATAAACAATCTGACGGCTTATAACAACAGTTGTTATAAGCTGTCAGATTGTTTATCATAAATTTGAAATTACTGTTATGTTTGTATTACCAAAAATACTATAGCAACAAAGCGTTGTCAACATAACGTTGACGACGCAACACCTAATTAATATTTGTCATAATATTATAACCCCCTACTGGGTTAGTAAAATGAAACGAAACGCTTAAAAACCGTTAAAAGGTAATAGAAAAAACTATATACATACCTCAGGAGGAAAATGCGTTTCCTCCCTTGAATATTTAATGCCCTTCGCTTCGCGTCGGGCATCAAACTATTCGCGGGAAGAAAAGCACTATTTTCCTCCCATGGTATGTAAATAGCTATTAAAGCCCTTTAATTAAATAATAAAAAAAAACGTTTTAAAAATAACTTTAAAAGAATTTTTTTTTAAGTAAATTAAAAATATGGTGTTAAAGTATTGTTAGTATTGTTAGTATACCCTAAAAATTTTGTACAAATCAAACGAACAGTAACAAAGGTACAGCGCTTCAAAGTCGTCAAAAATGACCATTTTTCAGCAAAATAATCAAAAAGGGGTAATTTTTACCAGCTTTGAAGCTGTATCTTTGTTACTGTTCGTTTGATTTGTACAAAATTTTTAGGGTATACTAACAAAAATACGGTCTTTAACACCATATTTTTAATTTACTTAAAAAAAAATTCTCATTAAGTTATTTTTAGAACGTTTTGTTATTATTTAATTAAGGGGCTTTAAAAATATTTTTTTGAAAAACCCTTGAACACCTGAACTGAGATATAAGTTGAAGTATTTGTATACAAAATTTCAAGATTGGTAAAGGCGTTTAGGAGTTTTTTTACTTATTATGCGTTAATTTTGACGGGCAGTGTACTTACATTCGTCCCTAATAGTAGGGACGAAAGTTTACCTTGGTCTAAAGTACGTACTTTCGTCCCTAATAACACAGGGAGTAAATGTTAAACTTTCGTCCCTGCTATTAGGTAAAAAAGTAAGTACTTTCGAACAAGGTATGAAGAAAATATATTTTCTCCTAATAATCATATTAAATTTTATAAAAGTAAAAATATTATCTAAAGGCAATTTAAATAGGTCAATAGGTATATTCTGTAACAAGTTTGGAATACGTAAAATCGTCAAACTCGCCTTCGGCTCGTGAGACAAACTTTTCACTCGAGCGAAATATGCAATTCCAACGATAGATAAATAATTTAATTGTCCACACAAGTGGAAGTATGTGTTTATTTCGTCACCCGGTGATTAAATAATTCATTCTTTAACACTTTAAGGAATATAATTTATTCATTTTAGAGATATAATATATTTGTATTATGTAATTCCACATTAAAAAGTGATATTAGAATCATATTCCGTAATAGTCATCCTATTCCGTAAAGGCGCTAACATTCTTGTTGGTAATGTTGATATTTTTACAAAATTAATTTTGGAATTAAGTATTTTGAATTCATAAACATAATCTGGGTATTAAACTACACGTATAGCTATTATAGCTTATTATACTTATATATAATATATAATTATAATAGAAAAAACACATTGATAAAACGTTATATTAAATAATTTATATTTTTAATATTTAATATAAGCAAAAAGGGGATTGGGAGACTACAGTAACTGTATTACTTAAAGGCACATACAAGTACGTGAAAGTATGTGCTTAAAGGTCAATTCTTACTTTTGTGGAGAGCACGTGCTTGACACAGGCAAGGCACCGACTTGGCAGAGTATCTTTATCATTGAATCTCATGTATTTTTGGCAGTTTAATTTACACTATGCGGGCCGCGACAAAATACATAAAGAGATACAAAATGTATAAGATATTCTGCCGAGTCGGTGCCTTGCCGTTGCCGATTCTGTTCCTTGCACGTCTAACGAGAATCTCATTTTGAGATTCTCATTATTAAAGTACCTACTTTTTAATATTGTAGTTAGCACATTTGTGCTTAGCACGGCAGACGGTATATCCTCTTTTTATTGTAAAGGACTTGTTTAGACTTTTAAAATATAAACTTTACAAAGGAATGTGAAAAATCATGTAGGTAAATCTATCTATTTGTATCAACTTAACTCATGCACTTTGATTAAAACAAAAATTAGATTGTAAATAAAATACGCCTGATTCATTCCAATATAGGATTTCTAACATACCTAACCCAATTCTAAAAGAGAAAGTATATGAGTATATAAATAAAATTACCCATGCCAAGTTGTAACTTGACATATATAGTCAAAATATAATATGTTTAGGTCTGTGGTTTAGCCTAAAAATATTTATAGAATGGAATAATCAAGAAACAAAATCCCTACTCAGATTCAACAACTGTTGTTACCTACATACGACAAATAACTTTATGATGATACTAAATTATTATATCATAATATTATAATTGAAGGGGTTAGAATAGAAAGGGTATAAGTGCAATTTCTTTAATTTAGGAGATAAGTTCGTTTTGTGAAGGTTCCGACGTATCGAAATGAAAAGGATTTAAGTAATTTTCATACTTCTAGGGACCTCTATTATCCAGTAGAAAAACATTACTAAACAAAATTCCTCACTTTTTTATGGTAACATAACTTTAACTTCAAATATCTCCAAAAAATGAAAATGTTACTTATACCCTTTTTATTCTAACCCCTTCAATTGTAATTTGAAAAGGATTTATTTATTATATCGTTGTAATTTGTAATTTGTAAGAATAATAAAAGCAAAACCAGGTTTTTCTTTTCAATAAACCTTAGGAGGGCAATATTTTCTGGTACAAATTCTGCATTGTTATTATGACCCCAAAATAAAAAAGGAAAAACTAGTACGAAATGTTTTATTTACAAACATATATGTATTTGTGAATTTTACATTTTATTAAACTAGATTAATTCATATATCACTGATGGGCCATTCCACGCGTAACGGATAGGACAGTTGCCGTGTTTTTATTTACAAAATAATATTGTTCTATTATATTACCAATGTCAAATTTTTATAAATAGTTCTAAACAAAAGCTGTTTAACAAGGTTTTTATTTGGAAAAATTAGGTATCGTGGTTGACTGTTTAATTCCTTAAAAACTAATAATTTAAAGCGTAACGGACGGGACTTTGTAATAGTCCCCGTGGTAAGCACGATATTTTTGGTATTGGTTTAATTTTAGCAAGGGTTAAGGGTTTTATTGTCTACGCTAAAAAAATTCTTACTTCCAAAAAAATAAGAGGCCTCAAAATACCAAATAGCCCCGGGCCTCCATGTTGCTTAATCCGGCCCTGATCATACGTCTTTACATATTTACTTCGTGGACATCTCTTTCTTGTTATTTTAAATAGCTAAACTCAAAATAAGGCTTGTGGTCAGTTTAACTTTAAACTTTTAAAATAGGTATAGGGGAGCGGCGGGTATTGGCGTACATGCGGGTAATCCCGTTAATGACAAATTTTTGATTACATCTGTTTTGGAAATGTTAAAGCATAAAACGGTACCTACTTAGATATCTGGTAGATGGCTGCAAGAATTAAAAATCTACCTTATCAACAAAAACTTCCACACCAAAACAAAGTTTCTTGCATGGCGTCGTATAAGACCGCTGTGACTTTTTAATTATAACGAACAGTGATTGAATTGGTTTTTTAAAACAGTACTGCCGGTATACGAACAATTAGTGTTTGTTGTTGATTTAAGTCTGAAAGGTAAGTTGAAATATTGCAAATAACATCGTGGTAAAAAATTTTAACCTATAGGTTACATATATACAATGTACGGGAATACCCGAATCTATAGATTCGGGTATTCCCGTACGTCATTATAATAGTCCTTAAGACTATATTTGCGACTACTGTCCAGGTTTGCAGCACTAAATATTTACTATATACCACATTTTTTATTTTGTTTTAATTTGTTGTATGCTATTATTTATGTTTGTATACCAAATATATTGAATTTGTTACCTTTTTTATATCTAGTTTATGCATGTATGGTAATACCCGCAATGGAGGGTAATGCCGAACATGAACCGTTTTTTGAAATATACATTTTTGCATTCCTGGCTTAATATCAATGTATTTGGTTCCACCCAATATCACTACAGTGAACCTTAGGCTACGCCCACAACAAATTTTGAAGCTATATCTTCACAGGTGTATCTGTAATTAATTTTAATGCTTAGGTGTACGTAGGGTTGTGGAATTGACCGGTCAAATTGTTTTTAGTCAATTGACCGGTCAATTCACCAAAATAAAATTAAATTAAATATTAAAATAAATATTACTGTGATTTATTTGTGCTTAATAAATAGCTAATTAAAATACGTTACCAAATTTTTTTTTTTATTATAAAAGTTATATCCATCTTTAGAAACGTTTGTGCGGATTTAAAAAGTTATGTTTCGCTATTAAAAAATATATGTTCCGCTTTAAGGGCAAAGCGCCGAGTCCGGCCTAGCAACCCCTCGACTCGGGAAACCACCAAATTGTAAATGATGTCGATATTGCACGATCGCAAAAATTTTGAGATTCACGGGTAATTGTTAATACCTAAATAAAATGCTGCAAAAATTAAATATATTTTGACCGGTCAATTGACCGGTCAAATAGGTAGCGGTCAATTGACCATCCCCAACTCCAGGTGTACGTCGTTTCCCTATGTTTTCAATTTCAAAAAATGTAATGTCTGCAAAACTGTTTAATAAAATGTATTTGTCTAATTAAAAAATTAATTAGTTAAATTCAAATTAATAAAATGGATTGAATTTAAGATTTTTTTTTTAGTTTGGGTCAATTTTTTAAATTTGGTTACTATCGAAAATTATCTTGTTTTTTATAATAATTATTTTGTTAACTTGTTTTATGTAGTTTAATTAAGTTAATTTGTTTCAGAAGTTTTTGGCATAATTATTAAAATAGCAATTCCTAACAGTGGCGTAGCGACAGTACCACGAACGCCCGCCACCGCGGATACTTGCCCCAAAACATTAAAAAACCTATTTTCATCGTACGTGACGCATATGGCAATACTAAACGATTGCTTAGATTGCTAGTTTAAGTTATCTTTTTATGTTAAAAAAATATGTTATTATTTTTCTAATATTTTATATTAATAGTACGACAAAATTCAAATTATTTTCTTTCCCATACAAAAATTCTACAGATTTTGAAAATAGACTTAAAAAAATGAAACCCGTGTCTCGGCGTTTTTTCAGACCAAGGCTTCAATAACAACTAAATGTATAGTTTAAAAAAAAATATTTAATGTGTTGCACATGTACGAAATATATCAAGTAGTATTTTTTAGGTTGTGGTACGTATCACAACCTAAAAAATACCACTTTTGAAGCAATGTATAATCGTCAAACTAAAAGACCAATATATATTGAATATAAGATAAATGCAAATCTGTTGTTATAGGTATTTAAAAAATCAAAAATTAAAAATATTTTTTTTTTTAATTAAAAGAAAATATTTATTTTAAGTATAATTTTTGTATTAAGTATTTAAAACATACAATATTTGAAAAACATAATTTATAACAAAATAAAAAATTAAATAGCTGTATATGTTAAAATAATAAGAATGGCTGTATAAAAAATTTTAATTACGTGATTTTGTAAAACTGTAAGACACGGATACTTTTTTTAACCTATATTTTTAAAATCTCTTAAAAATTGTTATGGGAGGGAAGTCGTGTTGAACTGTGTTATAGGTAGATACAGTGGAGAACCTTATTTTAAAAAAATATTCTTTCGCTTTTTGTAAAAAAGTTACTATTGTTATTTTTCGTTTATAATTTTTTTTGTTATAAATAAAAATAATAAAAATATCATACCACCTGATGTTTTATTTTTTATTTTCAATGTAAAAAGTTTTTACTAAAAACATGTAAAAAATATGTGAAATCAGGGGGCCCAGTAAAGATTTTCGCGGGGGGGCAAAATTTTTCGCTACGCCATGGCGCGCCAGTGATTCCTAAGGGAAACTTTAAAGGTAATTTATACCTTAATACATTATTCCAATGCCCTTAAACTATAACACAAATAAATTAATCAAATTGTAAAGAGCGCATACACGAAAAACATTGTTAATATAAGTTTAATTAACAAAGTGAGCTCACTTTGTTATTCCAAATTAAAATGATAGTAAACAAAACATATCTTACCCTGGATTAAATTTCTTAAATTTATTTTTCTAATATAAGTGCTGCTTCTGTTTCAATGAGTAAATATCATCGATTATTAATTATACCACGAGTTATATTTAGTGAGAAAATATAATGAATTTTAGGATTTAAAAAATTGTCAGTTTGACATTTAAAATTAAAACCTTATTTATTCAAACTCACCTTAATTTCATTATGGTTTACCCCAACCCATCGATCTTTTAGAGTTTATAATTCATTATTTTAATGATATAACAAACACAGGATTTAAATGTCAACAAATGTTAAATCAAGAAAAGTGTCAAAATCCTTAGTAACGTGTAAACAAGGTGATAAAAATATTGTCGCTGTGATAAAATTTGTAACTATGGAATACTGGCATTTTATTGTTTCTAATATTAATTAATGGTATTGTCAAGAATAATTTTTATTTTTTGTATAAGGGTTTAGTCAAATTACAATTACAATTTTTAATACTACTACTTTGCATTGTAGTGCAGAGACATAGTTCATTCACTGTACATAATGATGACACTTAACATTCTTAGGTCAATAATCCGCAAAGTGCAAACTGTGCAATAAGCATTATTTGACCACATCATAATTGTAATAAAATATATTATTATTCAATAAACAGAGTTCGATACGAACCTTCAAGCCGACCACCAGCGTTTCATTACCACCCTAATGTAACACCTCACAATGCCTTAAGTCCGGGCATTACATGGCGATCCTGCCAGTCCAGTAGAAATCAGTTTAAAGTGTAATTAAATAAAAAGCGAGAAATATAAGTGAACTATTCAGTAAAAATGGGAAAAACACAGTCGAAAGAAGAAATTATCATTGCACAAGCCGGAAATAGTGGTGGAGTTTCAGCATTAAACGGCGAAAATCTACATAGAGACGTTTTGTTAGTCATCTTATGTTTGGTTGTGTTAGTAGCTGGAATATATTACGTTAGAAGAAAGTGCAAGAAGTATGTTGAGGGAAAAATCAGGGCTGAAATTGCCAGAAGTCGTCTTTCGATGGTGTAATTGGAAAGTTTAGTTTAGTGTAGTGTAGTATAAAATCAGTTGGGGTAATTAAGTGTAGTGCGGTAGAAAAGTTTAATGTCTACAACGTCCACGATAATCAACGAATTCTTAGCTTCCCTAGATGAAATACAAAAGTTTACAAAAAACTTAATAAAGGAAAACGCCGAGAGAAGGAAGGACTATGAAGCTAACGTACGTAAGTTAGAAAAACTAGAACAGTTTAAGTTAGGATTTTGTGAATTAAAAAATAGACAGTGTAAACATTCGAGTGAAAAAGACATTACTGTAGTAGCGGAAATCGCAATAGAAATTAATGATTGTATAAATAAAGCAAAAACAATTCTAAATGATAGGCTAAATAAAACTTCTAATAGTGAGGATAATCCAATAGATATAGAAAATATAGATAATTTTAATAATATGGGTGAAAAATTTAACTTAAAAACTGCAGCTTCACTGCTTCCTGTTTTTAACGGTACAGATGTTACTAGACACGAACTTATTGATGCAATCGAATTGTATGATTCCATGCTGGAAGCTGCCGGTAAACCTCTTTTAACTAGTTATGTACTAAAACGTTGTTTGTCAGCAGGCGGGAAACTTCGATTAAAATCAAATTATGCGGATAATCAGTTACTTGTAGCTGACATTAAAAAACATTTTCTGCCAGTTAAGTCAGCGGGTGTGTTGTCTGTTAAATTAAATACATCTCAACAAGGCAATAGATCTATAGAGGAATTTGGCAAATCCGTAGAACAATTATTAGTAGATCTTACTATTACACAAGCAGGCGAAAATAAAGATAGCTTGAACGTCCTGCAACAAATAAATGAGAAAATAGCTATTAATGCATTTTCTAACGGATTGAATAATTCCGAAACTAGAACTATTGTTAAATCCCGAAACTGTTGTAATTTAGCGGAGGCTTTAAGAATAGCCAAAGATGAGGAAAATGTCAATAGGAAAGTACACGTATATCATGCCAGAGGTAATAGTCATCAAAAATTTAATGGCAGAGGACATCACAATTCTAGCAGAGGTAATCAAAATTATAATACAAATCGCTTTAATTTTAATAAAAATAATAAAAATCAAAATAGGCAAAACAATCCTTCAAATTGTAATTATTCGCGTACGGGTTTTAATAACAACTATAGAGGCAGAGGAAATGGAACATTTAACAGTAGACGTGGACAACAAAATTTCCGAAATAGGCAGCAAAACGCTTTTGTTACAAATGTAAGTGACGAATCGCCAAGTCAACAAAATAATAATTTGTTTTTTCGATCAGCTAACTAATTTTTGCAAATGTGATGATGAAGTGGTATATAATATGAATAGTTTACATTATGTTACATTTAATTACGGTAGTCAAGAAGTAACATTTTTATTAGACAGTGGAGCCTCAGTTAGCATATTTTTTTTAGAATATTTAAATAAAAATGAAATAGTAAACAGTAGTAAAAAGATAAAGATAAACGGAATCTCTGGTAGTACCTATTCGCAGGGTTCAACAAATATCAAGTTACAAATAAACGACACAAATATAGGTCACCAGTTTTTGCTGATGAATCAAGTAGATAATAAAATGCAAGGTATTCTTGGAGCAGATTTTTTTTATAATTATAAGGCAACAATTGATTTCGAACATTATACATTTTCTTTTTTAGTTAACTCGTCAAAAATTATTATTCCTATAAAATCTCATTGTGACGTCTATACATCTATACCTCCTCGCTGTGAAATTATTAAATACTTTAAAGTAAATGCTAAAGGTGATTTTTTGGTTTTAAATGACAAACTTAGTGAGGGAGTTTTCATAGCTAACACTTTGGTTACTGCTGACCACAATAATCTAATACCAGTCAGAATTCTAAATATTAGAGATGAAGAAGTAAAAATTAAAAATTTTAAACCTAGAATAGACAATTTAGCGAATTATAATATTTGCGAAGTTGGTGAAAATAATTATCAATCAGTTGAAAGAGCAGAAAAATTACTAAAACTAATTAATTTTAATGATTTAAATCAAGAGGAAAAAATGTCATTGCAAAAAATTTGTACTAAATTTTCAGATGTTTTTCAATTAGAAAATGATCCTTTAAGTGTAACAAATATTTTTGAACAAAAAATTTATCTAAAATCTTCATCATCTCCAGTTTACATCAAACCTTATCGCTTGCCTCATTCACAGAAACATGAAATACCTACACAAACAAGTTGAGGATATGTTAAATAAGGGCATTATTGAGGAAGCTCGTTCTGAGTGGAACTCACCGTTATTAATAGTTCCCAAAAAAGTAGATAATTTAGGTCAAAGGAAATGGCGAGTAGTTATAGATTATAGACAACTTAATAAACGGATTGAGGATGATAAGTTTCCACTTCCTTCCATTCACGAAATCTTAGATTCTTTATCTGGATCTATGTACTTTTCACACTTAGATTTATCCCAAGGATACTATCAGATTAAATTAGATTCAAAAAGTAGACCCTACACAGCATTTTCAACTGACCGCGGACAATACCAAATGACACGAGTACCCATGGGGTTAAAAACATCCCCAAGCGGTTTTTCACGAGCCATGACTTTAGCTATGGCAGGTCTTTGTCATGAAATATGTTTTATTTATCTAGATGATTTAATTGTATTCGGAAACAACTTGATTGAACATAATAAAAATCTTTCAAAGGTATTGCAGAGACTTCGTAAAGTTAAATTAAAATTAAACCCCAATAAATGTGAGTTTTTGCGAAAAGAAATCTTATATTTAGGACACGTCATATCATCACAAGGAGTTTTACCCGATCCATCTAAAATCTCAGTCATTAAAAACTACCCAGAATTAAAAAATGCAGACCAAACAAAACGTTTTGTAGCTTTTGCAAATTATTACAGAAGATTCATAAACAATTTTGCACACATAGCTGCACCGCTTAATAATTTAAGTAGAAAAAATGTACCTTTTGTTTGGACAGACGATTGTCAAAATTCATTTATATCATTAAAAAACAGTTTGGCAAATCCCCCAGTATTACATTATCCAAATTTTTCTTTAGACAATCATTTTACCTTAAGGACTGATGCTTCGGGCTATGCAATCGGAGCAGTACTTTCAAACTCAGACGACAGCCCTATCGCTTACGCCAGTAGAAGCCTCAATAAAGCAGAAAAAAAATTATAGTACAATTGAAAAAGAACTTTTAGCTATCGTATGGGCAGTTAAACATTTTAGACCATATTTATATGGACGACATTTCAAAATTTTTACAGACCACAGACCTTTAATTTATCTTTTTGGTATGACAAATCCGAGTAGTAGATTAACAAAATTTAGACTGACCTTAGAAGAATATGACTTTACAATAACATACATTAAGGGTAAAGACAACATTGTAGCGGATGCTTTATCACGAATTGAATTAACATCAGACGAATTAAAAAATATGTTCAGTAAAACAGAAGATCTAATATTTGCAGTAACAACTCGGGCACAAAAAGAACGCCAAAACAAACAAAATGAAGAAACGGATACATTTAATAACTTTTCCAACAAACGGACTGGCCACCCGGGCGTTGTTGAAGTGTTAAAATGTCCTGATGAATTTACCGAATTAAGACCAATTGACAATAAATTAATTAATAAAATGTATAGTAATAAAAACTTTACTTATGTAAATGGAAACTGTATTTATGATAAAAGTTTAAATATTATTTATATTAATGTTCAGGATAGTCGATCAGCGTCAACCTTCGAGGAGTCGTTGAGACACCTGAAAAATATTTTTGAAAAATATAATCTTCCGGAAGTAATAATTATTAGAAATGAAAATAGCGCGCAACTTATATCTAATTTATTAAAAGTTTCCAGTAAAGTTAAAGAATTAAATATTAGAATAACAGTAGTAAAAGGAGTTCAGGTAATAACAGATTTAGAAACTAGACAATTAATTTTAAATGACTATCACATATTACCAACAGGTGGACATGCGGGAATAAAACGATCTTATAACAATGTTAAAAAACATTTTTATTGGAACGGTTTAAAATCTGATGTAGAAAAATTTATTAAAAAATGTGATGATTGTCAACGATATAAATATTCAAAACCTTTTAAAGAACCAATGACGTTAACATCCACTTCTTCATCCGCATTTGAAAAAATTATGTTAGATATTGTAGGACCATTAGAAATGGATTCAGAGAACAATCGTTATATTTTAACATTACAATGTGATTTAACGAAATTTATCGAATGTTATCCAATTCAAAACAAGGAAACAATAACCATTTCCAAAGCTTTTGTAGAAAACTTTATATTAAGATATGGCGTACCACAAATAATATTAACAGATCAAGGGACAGAATTTATGTCAAATATTTTTTCGGAAATATGTAAACTACTTAAAATTAAAAAACTTAATTCAACAGCCTATCACCACCAGACAATTGGTGCATTAGAAAATAATCATAAATCTTTAGGTAACTATTTACGCATTCAAATTTCTAAACATCCAGAAACATGGAGCACATGGATTCCCTTTTGGTCATTTTGTTATAATACTAGTGTACATTCGGAAACCAAATACGCACCGTACGAACTTGTTTTTGGAAAGTCAGCCAGTTTACCATCACACGTTATAAGAAAAATAGACCCCTTATATAATTTTAATGATTATCCCTTAGAGCTTAAATATAGGTTGCAAACAGCTTGGAATGATGCAAAACAAAATTTAATTGAATCAAAAGTTAAAAGAAAAAAACGATTTGATTTAAAAAGTAACAGCATAAATTATAAACCTAATTCCAAAATTATGTTAAAGAATGAAACAGGAAATAAACTAGAAAGCATATTTAAAGGCCCATATTTAGTAATAGAGGATGTAAGTCCTAATGTATTTATTAAATTAGACAATAATAAGGTTATTAAAGTTCATAAGGATAGGATAAAACCATATATAGAATAAGTGTATCAGGTAACTTGTAGTTTTTTATGTAATTATACTACTATAGTAGATATAAATCAGCGCTGATATGTATAAAGGTTAGTAGATAAAATGTATTAGGTATAATTAGGATTCTAGATAACTTAAAATTAATGGGAATTGTAATAGTTAATAAAAACATAATAGATAATAGATCATATTATTGTATCATTATATTATTTCTTAATGTTAGAATAGCTTAGGATAAGTATTATGTAAAAAAAAAACAAAAAAAAATGTAAAAATACCTATATAAAAACATTTTTTTTAATTTTTCGGGGAAGGTGTAGTGCAGAGACATAGTTCATTCACTGTACATAATGATGACACTTAACATTCTTAGGTCAATAATCCGCAAAGTGCAAACTGTGCAATAAGCATTATTTGACCACATCATAATTGTAATAAAATATATTATTATTCAATAAACAGAGTTCGATACGAACCTTCAAGCCGACCACCAGCGTTTCATTACCACCCTAATGTAACACCTCACAATGCCTTAAGTCCGGGCATTACAGCATTATTTAAACTAACACATGGATTTAATAAAAATATACAAAATATACTTAAATTGTTTTATTTATTACAACTTTTTATAAAACAAGATCAACTTTGATTCATTATTATTAATCATTGCTAAATAATGTGTTACATTTCATGTCCTGCATCTCAGAAAAAATAATTGGCTTAGTAAACAAAGTTCACGTTTTAAAGTAAAGCAGCATCTAGTAACCATAATTATCACCGCTAACCTAATATAAATATTGAAAATATTTGGCAATCATAAACCAAAATCAGTCTATGCACGCAATTAACAAATTAAAGTTAAAAATGTCACTAAAGCATATTTTCCAAAAATTCAATGTTTAACTCGAAATTGTTATTTTTGCTGTCGTGACACGTAACAGTCGTGACACACCTATAAAAAACCTCGATATCTTGGTATCTAAGGCCTTAATTTAAGAACTATTGAAACTAGACTTATTTCAAAAAATTCTGAAAAAAGTGGTGTCTCCAATTTTAACCATTTCTTTTAATAGACCTTTCATATTGTGATGGGCACGAGGGGGTAGTAACCCTACACTCGAGTAAAAATTAGTAACCCAAAAACAACTTCGCAATGTTATCAAGTGTGGCCAAAACGGTATGATCATTTAGTCTAGTCCAAAAGGTACCTACGTTGCATGGTACTAAGACTGTTATCTTAGTACCATGCCTACGTTGTGTTATTCGAATTCGCTTCTAAATAGGAAGAGTGCCATCGAGAGGAAATTATATTAAGTAATAAAACACACAAAGAATAGTTATCAGCTTTATATTCGTTGTAGTATTTGAATAATATACTTTTTACAATAAGTTTTATGTTCGTTGTAGGATTATTAGTTTCAGTTAGCTTTTTGTCACTTTAGGGGGTTTTAAGTTTATTAGAGATGAATTTAAAGGTTAGCTGGTTTATTCCCAAGTTTATAGGTTAGCAGGTTTTATTCCCAAGTTTTTAGGTTGGAGGGTTTTATTTCCAAGGTTTAGTCAATGCAGATTGATTTTGAAGTCTTATTAAGACAAGTATAATATCAAATCAAATATATAATAATGGTTATGATAACCAGGTTATCAGTAATTATAAGGTATATAGTAATAATATTAATGTAAGAATAAAAATAAGGAATATAGTAAACCTCAATATAATAGTATCAACTTGTTGATGATTGTGTCCTTTATAAATCACGTAAGGTACAATCACAGTTACTGTAGATGTTGTATATTATCAATTCACTTAAGGTTCAATTTATTTAATATAATGATATCGATTTATGATTAATAACGACGTCTCGTGAACTACGTGTACATAAATGTCAGAGTTACAACATTAAAATACTAAAACTTGGTCAAAGCTTTACAACCATTTTAAGTAATTAATTTATTTTATTAAAATAAAGTTAATATCTTACCTTTTTTGTTTATACACAAAATAAAGCCTGCAATTAAATCGGATTAAAATAACGATCGACAACCCCGTTACTACTTGGAGACGATTTTTTTAATACTACACACTTCACTTTAAAACTGTGTTGGTAATACCCCAAAATCAAAATCAATATATTTAAAAATTAACTAACAAAAGAAGGTTATTGTAAAAGGCCGCAATGTGGTGATGAACAGTATGAAATGATGGTAAAATTACGGATACAAATATGTAATCTTTCCACAAAAAATATGGTGTTTCAAATAAACGCATAAATTATTACTGTTATTAAGTGAGTTTACAGAATAAAACGTAAATATTTTACAGAATAAAACGTTGGCTATTCTGTAGCCAACGTTATAACGTTATAAAAATTGCAGAATATATATATTCTGCAATTTTTTCTTACTGTGTAGGGTTGGCTGTAAAAAGGCTCGTGAAAGTGAGGTTCCACCTCTTAAGCCTTCCCGCGTTGGTACGAGTGGTAGCAGCGCAGTCTTCTGACGGTCTTAGTGACTTAAGACTTAGTCCTTTTGATAACTATGGGGCAGTTCTGGCCTTTTCTTGCAGAGCGAATGTGATGCCAGACCTCTATAGAAAAAATAAAGAAAAAGAAATGTTGAGTGAAATGAGAAATTTAGGAGAATGTTTCGGGGGAAAAATTAATTCAAAAACCCCCTGGTAATACCCAAATGTTGCTGTACTCAAACTAACAATCTTTAAGAGTCGATATAATTTAAATAAGCTTTAAGAGTTTTACATCAGCTGACCGATATCACTTTGTCAATGTCATGTCGTTTTGTCAATATAAGTTGCGTATAGTTAGTTGTTTTTTCTTTCGAGTATCGAAAGTCGGGCCACCATAATATGAAATGTACGTATACAAAATTGTGCTTCATTTTTATTATTTTCATAGAAGATATGACGAAATGACGAATTTGTTTAATTATAATTTAAAATTATATTCAAAATTTAAAAATTTATTGTTATAAACAAAATGTAATGTAATAATTATTAATCATTTTCAAACCTGCTTTAATTAGGTAATTAATAATTGGTAGTAAATATAGATAGGTATGTTATTATATTTTAAAACAAGTAATCATTATATACAGGGTGGAAATCTTAACTGGAATAAATTGTGTATTTTGAAAACCACTTACTTTTTTAAAAAATCCAAAAACAGGTCAATTTATAAATTTACCTGGGTAAATTGTGGTAAATCTTAAAAATATACCCTTTGAGGGTGCAACCAACCCTAACTTTTTTTTCAAATGCAAAGGTATATCAAGTGTTACATCATTTGAAAGCTCTTTTTAATAGGAATTTATACAAATATGCAATTTTTAATTATTTTATTTAGGTACCTTAAAGAAATAAATACTTTTTTATATCCACCAAAAACGTTGTATATTCAACCGAAAGAATGTATTTTAGTTCTTTAAAATTAGTTGCAAGTAACGTGTTCTAAATTGACCATAAAAATGTCTTATTTAACTGAAACTTTGCGTATTGAGATTTTAATGATGATTGAATTTGGTGATAGACGTCGAAATCAGACAGAAGTTGCACGATTATTTAACGAAACGCATCCAGAATTGCCTCACATTTGCCAAGGGACTGTTAGTAAAGTAGAAGCAAAATATCACGAAAATGGTCATGTAAGAAATATTCCTAGACAACGCCAGCCTATCGTTGAAGACAATACGAAGCTTAATGTACTATTAGCAATCCAAGAAAATCCGTTACTTCAGCTTGACAAATTGCTCGCGAGAACGATTTGAGCCACACCACTGTAATGAAATTAGTACATGTTTCAAAAATGCATCCGTATAAGATGCAAGCAGTACAGGAACTAATTGGGGATGATACCGATCGCAGAATTGAATTTTGCAAGCAAATGATGAACCTTATTAATGATAACCAAATTTCCTTGGATTGGATACTATTTTCCGATGAAAGTACGTTTACTTTAAATGGTGAAGTTAATCGTCAAAATTGTAGATATTGGAACGACAGCAATCCTCATTGGATTGAAGAAAATCATACACAGTATCCACAAAAGGTAAATGTTTGGGCTGGAATAATTGGTAATAGAATAATTGGTCCCGTCTTTTTAAACGAAACTCTAAATGGCGAAAGGTACTTAACTTTTCTTCAAGAAGATCTTAAACCATATTTGGCAGTTCAGTTTCCAAACGAGAATGATCCAGACTTACCAGATAATAGAGTCTGGTTTCAGCAAGATGGAGCTCCACCGCACTACGCATTACCCGTTCGTCGATACCTAAATGAAATATTTCCTAATCGGTGGATTGGTAGAAGAGGTGCAGTTGAGTGGCCAGCCCGATCTCCAGACCTTACCCTGTTGGATTTTTTCCTGTGGGGTTACCTTAAAAATAAAGTTTATGTAACCAAACCAACTAATATTCAAGATCTTAAAGAGAGTATCCGACACAAAACTTCTTTAATATTACCTGAGATGTTGGAAAAGGTTAAAAATGAATTTTATAATCGTTTTGTCAAGAAACCAGAGGAGCTCATTTTGAACATCTTTTATAATAAATCCATATTTATCATAAAATGAAGTTTTTATTATTTATAATTGTACAAAAATAAAATAATTAAAAATTGCATATTTGTATGAATTCCTATTAAAACAAGCTTTCAAATGATGTACCACTTGATATACCTTTGCATTTGAAAAAAAAGTTAGGGTTGGTTGCCCCTCAAAGGGTGGTTTCTTATATTTTTAAGATTTACCACAATTTACCCAGGTAAATTTATAAATTGACCTGTTTTTGGATTTTTTAAAAAAGTAAGTGGTTTTCAAAATACAGAATTTATTCCAGTTAAGGTTTCCACCCTGTATAATATACAGTGTATATATATATATATATATATATATATTAGGGTGTCCCAAAAAAAAAGAATATATTTTTTTTTCTTGTCTCTTGTAAAAATATGTTAGTTTATCATGCTGTGAGAGCCCTTTCAAAATATCAGCTCGATTAAAAATTTTGTAGGGGTCGCTCAAGATTTTTAAAAATTTCAAAATGGTAAAAAATTGAATTTTTGTTTTATTTTAATTCTTTTTCTCGTCTCGATATTATTTTTTAGGTTGAAAATAATAAAAATTCTGTAAATTTCAAATCAATATTTTGATTTCTAAGGGTCGCTAAAAGTTCGTTGATATTTATATTCAGAGGTCGCTCGAAAACATTCAAAATACTCTACTTTGAAAGTTAAAAAAATCTTTAGCGACCTTTAGAAATTAAAATATCGATTTGAAATTTTCAGAATCATTATTATTTTTAAATTAAAAAATAATATCGGAAAGAGAAAAAAAAAATAAAATAAAAAAAAATCAAATTTTTGACGATTTTGGTAATTTTTAAAAATCTTGAGCGACCCCTAAAAATTTTTTAATGGTGCTGATCTTTTGACAGGGCTCTTAAAACATGACAAACCAACATATTTTCACAAGAGACGAGAAGAAAAAAAATATTCTTTTTTTTTGGGACACCCTAATATATATATATATATATATTATGGTGGCCCAAAAAAGAATATTTTTTTTCTCGTCTCTTGTCTTAAAATATGTTGTTTGTCATGTTTTAAGAGCCCTGTCAAAAGATCAGTTCCATTAAAATTTTATGAGTCGCTCAAGATTTTTAAAAATTTCCAAAATCGTCAAAAATTGGATTTTTTTATTTTAATTTTTTTTCTCGTTCCGATATTATTTTTTAATTTAAAAATAATAACGATTCTGAAAATTTCAAATCGATATTTTGATTTCTAAAGGTCGCTCAAGATTTTTTGTTTTCAGGCGACCTCTGAATATAAATATAAAGAAACTTTTAGCGACCTTTAGAAATCAAAATATTGATTTGACATTTACAGAATTTTTATTTTCAACCAAAAAAATAATATCGAGACGAGAAAAAAAATTAAAACATACAAAAAGATTTTGAAAATTTTAACATATTTTTACTAGACCAGAAAAAAATATTCTTTTTTTTGGGCCACCCATATACAGGGTGAGTTTTAAGTTGACGCGTTTCTTTTAACAGTGTGTAGAAATCAGCTAGACAAATAAATATTTTAAGTAACTTTTTTATCAAAACTAAAAAAAAATAAAAAAGTTATAGCCCATCAAAGTTTAATTAAATTTTAAGCCGGTCCTGGATCCTGGAAAAATATAACCATAAAAATATCAAAATAAACAATGCAAAATGTCATATACAAACATAACCATTTAAATCAAATTGACATTTTGCAATAAAAATTGTCATTATTTACTTAAGTTGCAGCATTTGCATTTTGACGACACTCTCCATAAATTAGTAACATTTCCACTAATTCATTATTGCTATAATTATGAACCATTTTTAACAATAATTGAGGCACAAAAAAACTGACATTTTTCATTGCTAATAGTTATTTATGTATTAAGGGCATAATAAGGTTTTTATGGTCCGAGGCGCTATTTCGAGCCCGAGCGCGTTAGCGCGAGGGCTAGAAAAGCGTCGTAGGACCATAAAAACCAGTTATGCCAGCAATGCATACAAAACTTTATGCACGATTAATATATATATATTATTATTTTTAATATATTATTGTTTTTAAAGACGTTTACGTCAAAGAATTTTTGTTATTATTGTCATATTATAATGTCAACTGACATCAGTCAGTTTTAAAGTTTAAAGATGAATGAAATTGAGGAAGCACCTGAAAAGGCGAAAAATTGCGGCCCGCTGCCGGAAAAATCGAAATCTTTATACGAAAAAACTTACTTCGAATATATCAAATGGTGTAACATTGTTGTTTTTAATTTTTGACGTTTCATTATAGCCCGCTGGGTCATAATAACGCCCGCGGGCTATAAAAAGACGTTTACGTCAAAGAATTTTTGTTATAATTGTCATTATAATGTCATCGTGCATAAATGTTATTTTGATTGAGATGGTTATGTTTGTTGTCATAGATGACATTTTGCATTGTTTATTTTGTTATTTTTATTTTTATGGTTATGTTTTTTGTTAACAATAGCCAGGACCGCCTCAAAATTTAATTTATTTTTTATTTAATTTAATTTAAACTTGGAAGGCTCTCTTATTTTTGAGTTTTGATAAAAAAGTTACATAAACGCTGTTAAAAGGAACGCGTCAACTTAAAACTCACCCTTGATAGCTGTAACTCTGAGACGATTTGGAAAAATGATTTGGACTCATCTTCGAGATGGTGTCGCCCTATATATTTTGAATTTACAAAAGAATCAACGGAAAAAGTTTTGGACACATATAACAAAATAACTGAAGAAATTGCCCAGTTAAAAAATACAAAAGTAGCAATATCTGGAAAAAGTTACGATGTTAAACACAAGATGCAGTTTACTATGATAGATGGTAAGACAGCGCGAATAATCACAAAAACTCTACTTCGACATGCTTCACTAATGAAGAAGCTCTTCAATTTGGGTTATCCCCTTTGCATGCTCTCATTAAGTTAATGGAATGCATATTGCATACCACTTATCCTTTAAAAAATAGAGGGTAACCAAGGAGCTAAAGGAAAAAAAAAGGAAACCGAAAAAAAGAGAATACAGGACGAATCTAATAATAGACGTTGTAAAAACAGGGTCGGGAAACTCTAATTATTGTGGAAATACATCGAGAAGATTTTTTATAAATTCCACCCTCATTTCTGAAATAACAAAGGTTGATTTAAACTTAAATTCTAGATTCAAAATTATACTTGAAGCTATAATTTGTGACAGTTTAATAGATCCAACTAAGTTTGGAATTTATGCAGCAAAAACGGCAGAGTTATTTGTAAAGCTTTATCCATGGTACTATAGTATACATGCCAGTAACCGTACATAAATTGTTACTTCATGGCAAAGAGGTTATGGAAAAAATATTTTTGCATATGAACTGATTCTTTAAACTTTTTACTAAATCAGTGATTTTCTTTTTCTAATATTTTTGCTTTATCCCATAGTATTTTGTGTTGTTGGCCCCAAACATGTTCGGCAATTCCTGATTTTGAAGTATTTGCTTTTTGTGTGTGGGTTTTGTGTTCTTGACTCTAAGGGCCTCTTGGTTTCCACTATGTAAGCCATTCCACATTCGCATGGCACCTGGTAAATGCAATTGCTTGTGTCTTTTTGAGATTCAGGTTTTGTTTTTGTAAGTAGGCTCCTTATTGTTGTGGATTTAAAAAAAGTCCGTGTATTGAATTTGTTAGCTGTCCTTTTTATGTTCTCTGATGTCCCTTTTATATATGGAATGTACATGGTGGGTTTCTTGGTCTCTTCTTTTTATTTACTTGATTTCATTCTGCGGAGTACTTCGTCTACCATATTTACTGAGTAACCATTTGTTTCTTTTTTGATGTTTTTAACTTCGGCGTCGAACGAAGCAGAAGTGCTGCAGAGATTCTTTGCATGATCTAATAGACTTTGTACTACTCCTGTCCGTGTAGATTTTGAATGGTTGGAGTTGTTGGTTTTCTATAGATCGATGTTTCTATGTTATTATTTATTCTTTTTACTTTAACCTCTAAGAAGGGTAGTATTTTATCTTTCTCGATTTCCATTGTGAATTTTATAGGTTCTCTTATGTTGTTAATGTGATCAAAAAATTCTTGTAGGGCCTTGTCTCCTTTGTTCCAAATTATAAATGTGTCATATCTTAGCCATACTTTAGGTTTTACTGGTAATTTGGTTATTGCTATTTTTTCAAAATGTTCCATGTATAAGTTGGCTACCACGGGGGACAATGGCGATCCCATTGGCTAACCTTCTTCTTGCCAAAAGAATCTGGAATCTTGGAAGTAGGAGTTTTTAAGACAGCAGGTTAATAATTCCATGATTCCGTTGATTGGCATACGTGTTCTTTCAATTAAAGAGTCGTCTGTTTTCAGCGAATTGAAATTCTTGGAAATGTGATTTTGGAACCTAATCACAAATTCATAGGTTTCGACGTGGAGAATCCCTCCAAATAATTAGAAAAAAGTACAAAGTTTAATAAATTAGTTCATATGCAAAACAATCCGAATACCTTTAGCAATGCAAGCGTCAAAATAAAAAATGTATGGAAACCACTGACAAAAGAAAACAAACCAACAGACCGTAACAATCACAAACCACCAACCATAAAATTTGGTAATTATATATATACTCACAGCAACGTCATTTGTTAATCATTACCTGAAGACGATTAGAGATTATATCTAATTGAAACGTCGTAAACAAACCATTACATAAAGGCAATGGAAGTCCAAAACTCACCCATTAATCAATTGGGTTACGTTCGCAGTTTGCAATGTGTTTTTTTACAAGTACTTAAATTTTCATTAGAAGGTATGAAAAACGAAAATTAAGGCTTGAAGCCTCTGAAAAGAACAACGAAATTTTGTTGAAGTTGGTGAACATTTTATTCAAGTGTTTGTTCTTGTAAAAGATTTATTAATTATATTATAATTATAATAATTATAATAATTATAATAAATATATTATATTTCTAAATATTTATTTATATTTATTTTTAAACTATTTCTTGAATCTTTTATAATTTTTTAAAATTATTAATGGATATTTCAAACTATTTTATTATTTGATTTTATAAAACTTACGGTAAAAATGGAAACACATATTAAACAAACAAAATTTGTTAATATAATTTATTTAATAAGTATTACTTAACCCTCTTAAAATATAAAATAATAGTATATTACACTACAAGGGCAGAAAATGTGAGATTCCTGCACTGCGCGCCATGATGCCCGAGGCGAAGCCAATCATGGCGCGCAGTTCAGGGCTCTCACACTTTCTGCCCGTGTAGTGTATACTATTTTTCTTACTACCTCGGCCGAAAATACAACCCGGCCGAAAATACGGGAAAAAATTAAATGTGTATTTATGTACCTATCTCCATTTGAAGAGCTTGATAAATAAATAACAGTAGGCCGTGAATTCAGCGGTGCCAATACAGTAAAAATAAAAGGTTGTATTTTAATTAACAATTTATTACTTTATAACAAATAAAAGTACCATTAAACACTTAAAACAACATAAAAAGTAAAAAAGTAAAAACATAAATTGTTTATTTGTTGTTATAATTGCAAAATTATGGTTTAAAACTGTCATATTTTTGTGTTTCTTATGTTGGCAGTACGAAATTTGAATGTTAAGCACACGACTAAAAAATTTTTACTCCCGCTATTAGAGTGTGCGCGTATAGCTTGACCAATGCATAAAACGTAAACTTTCTGCCGTGGAATCGGGGACGAAACAACGTATTTTGAGTCGAGGTAGTAAGAAAAATATTTATTTGTAATAAAAATAGTTTTGAATTATTTCTGCAAAACGGTGATTTTGCAAATGCCATGGCGATCTAAAAACGCGTTATAAAATTAAAAGGTATATTTTATATTAACATATACATACTTATACTTATACTTAAGTTAGTGAAAAAGTAAAAAATAAATATTTATTTGTTATAAAAAAGTGAATTAATTATTTTTGCAAAACGGTGAATTTGGCGATCTAAAAACTCATTATAAAATTAAAAGGGATATTTTTTGTATTAAAATATACTTAATTATACGTAATAAGTCTTACATAGTAAAAAAAAATTATTTGTAGTAAAAAAGTTATTGAATTATTTCCGCAAAACGGTGTTTTTTGACCATAGTGCGTCGTAACTGTACTACATAGTAATTTATTAAACTGTTCAATCGAAAAATTAAAAAGGCACATGCAAAATTAGGGAGTCACGGTTTATGGAGTTTTGCTCGATTGTTGAGGACCGCGCAATCCTTAAGAATCCTTTGGGAATATTATCTGCTTATCTGGAATGATCCGGCACATACCCAAAGCATTCTTTGGGAATATGTCTGAAACAATCCTTAAGAATCCTTCAGGAATATTCTCTACTTCACTGGAATAATCCGGCGCATTTCAGGGGCATTTTTTGGGAATATGTATGAAACAATCTTTAAGAATAATTAAAGGCTACACAAGATTTAAGTAAATGTGAAAATTATTATGCCCTATCATTTAGGAATAATCAGCTTCATTCTAGGAATATTTATTGGGAATATTCCATAGAATGATCCTCTAAAACTTTCAAGCACCATCTAAGAACATTCCCAGTGAATATTCATTGGGAATATTTCATAGAATGATCCTTTATAAAGAAAGTTGTATACAAGTTTCAAACAACATCTTTGAACATTTCCAGTGAATGCTCTTTATATTCAAAAAACAATAAATAATTTTTTCTTTCTACAAATTGGTTATATTTCAGGAATATGCGCTATCATCTAGGAATAATCCGCTTCATTCTAGGAATATTCATTGGGAATATTCCATTGAATGATCCTCTAAAACTTCCAAACACCATCTAAGAACATTCCCAATGAATATTCATTAGTTTAGTTGCAATACCTCTAACCGTTGCGTAAGCACGCTTGATAACCATTTATACCGATAGGTTAATAATATCAGTTGGAGATGTGCGTCTGTGATGGCACAGCTAAACAATTATTGGAGTGGGACTGATCTACTCAGTAACTTATAATGAAGTTCCTGGGTATAAGTTGCCATAAGGGCTAGGAGTAATCCCCAAATTATATTAAGGTACATTCTCCTAACATGTTACGATTCAAAAATTCTGTTTGATTGGTTAATTATAATTGATAATACTAAATCATTAATTTCGTTAAGATAGTAAAAATGAAACGATAATTTGTATTTACAAGTATTTATTGTTTTTGTTTTTTCTTGTTTTCTTTCACTTGATGACGTTGTATCGTCCTTGAATTATTCCGATCGCGATATATTGATGGCCTGGAAAAGAAAACTGTATTTGGTAGATATTATGCAACATTATTAAAAATAATTGATATATAATAAATAAAATAAATATTATATTTATTTATTCTCACTTATCTGGTTATGGGTTTAATTTCTTGTTTTCTTTGTAAGCGAAATAGCGGGGTTGCCACTATTTTATTCGACGAAGCGGAACTATTCATTTTTAGCCTTTAGATATAATTTGAGTTATTTGGTTTCTATTGCGCATGTGCGTCTTCTAAATTGTCGAAGCTGAAGGAAGTGAGTTTTTTTGGTTTATTAAAAGAGTAATGGTGGAAAAGTCTGTCAGTCTGAACGATACGAGCTGAGGAATTTTCTTTAACCTTTACTAAGGGATTTAACTATCGTCAGTACTATTTTTGGATAAGGTCAAGTTCCTGTGTTGGAGTTACATTTGTGTAAAGTGCTTAAATCCACAGCGTTAGCTGGATGTCTACGGATTTCTAACCACCTTCAATACTGAAGCCATCTACCATCTTCGGCTCTGTTAGCTGTTTAGCTTGAAAACCCTTTGTTTTAAGGTAATCTATATTTTGTTTTCCATAAAGAAAAGTAACAATCCTTTCTTTTAGGGTTTTTGGTTTTGGTCATAGATAAACCATTTTGTGTCAATTTACCCGGAAGACCAGTGCCGTCTTCTAGTTTTCCTCAATACCTAGGCAAACCTACTATTCATCGTATGCCGATTATATAGTGCCGAGATCGTCCTTCAGAAGCCTGTATTCCTCAAACTCAAAGGTCAGATTCACCGAAATATTAGATTACTTTGAAAGCGCTGCTTCACGAACGGCTGTGTGCAAATATTGATTATAATTCTCTATTTTACTGTACGGTATTTTGGTTACTGTAAACTGATTATTAATATTATAAATAGAGGTTGTAAACCTATTATAATTGGCCAGTTATAACAGGGGGGTTAAATAGTGTTTGATTTAAAGTTTCAATAGATTCATTAACCATTAGCTGTCTAGTTTAATTTGATTTTGCAAAACTTTATTTCTAAGGTAAGTAGTTTGCAATAGTTAACCTAAATCTTCGAACCCGGAGCGGTTTTCATTTTAAGTTATTAAATAAATTTAGTTGTAAAATTTATTTATATTATTGCGTTTATTACCGGGCAATCAAACGTGATAAACAATACTTAAGTCTTATACATGCCTCTACATGGAATATTCTTTATATGATGACTGGGTTAACCAAAAACCGGACATTTGATTACGCCAGAATTATTTCTGGGAATATTCTGGTACGCTTGGAATAATCCTGGGAATATTCCTGACATGTGCAGGGAATAGGATTTTGCGGTCTGGGTATATCCTATTTAATATATTATTAACTATCAAAATAAACATAGCAAGCATAGCTGGGTATTAATTAATATGTCTTGTTAATATATTTATTATTTTATGAACTTTTTCCTGCACCCAACCAAAAATTATTAAAATTTTAAATTGAAAAATAAACATGGAAAGATGGATATCTTTTAAAAGGTCATATTAATTTATTTTAATTGTATAACCATCCCTTGTCCCACTTCAAATTAATTAAAAATAAATTCAAATAGCAAAATAAACATTGCAAGCTGGGTATTTAATAAAACTTATTTAATTATGTATTATTTTATAAAATACCTTCTGCTTCGCCCAAAAATTATTAAACTTAACCCAACTTTAATACTAACAAATTTTCTTGAACAAAGAAAAATTTTGACATTTTCAGCAGTAATTGTAAAGTCTTTCTAATATGGGCTCCAAAAAAATCTTCATGCCGAAACCAGGATTGCCCATAATAAAATTTTTTAATATAAATTACTTATAGGTACTATGATGGACATCATAAAGTCCCACCCGGTTTGATCATTCTCTCTCTGATCTTGCCGCGAATACAAAACAACCAATAAAAAGTCGCTAGGCACTGTTGTGAAATCTACAATAATATCTATTTAATTCACCGTGTCGACATGCTTACTCTGTCTTGCCTGATCTGCTCGCGCCGTCAGTGGGCGGGGCGTATGCTATACGGGGTTTAGGTAGTTGAATCAAGTATCGGTGCATTTTTCGTTTTTGCCTTCGAAAATTTGTTTCCAGTTATAAGTGTGATGTATTATTCTAGCGCGCATTTCAGGACTCTTGGATAAAAATTCATATTTCTACAACCGTTAAAGTTAGCGACTTTTTTTTTAAACTTTGTCAATGTTTTGACTACATTTGACTCGATATATATGTTTAGAAATTTTCAATAATTCACATAGCTCGCCGCAGAGTAAAGTTTTTGATGCATGATTCAAAATCTTTAGCAACTTTTAAAATTTCTGAATTGCGCTCACATTTCAAGTATAAGTCTGCAAAAAATCAGAAGTTTAGATTGTATTCTAGAATTAATGCAACAGTTAATGTTACGAATCACACACCCTCATAGTGGAATAAAATCGCTAATCCGTTTGAAATTAAAATTCTTTATAAATTATAATTTGCAAAATATGACAATTTTCAGAATAATAAGCAATTTTAAATGCCAACAAATCAATTTTCCTAAAGTCTGTCGCTGATACAATAAAATAAATAATATTAATAAATTTTTATAAAATAAAAAGCTGTGAATGGCCACGGGCGTTATATGTACTAGTGGTTTTTCGGGATCTGCTCCGTCTTGTCGGTTATTGGTTCTTAAAATAACCGTATGTCTGACGACGTTTTGGTACAGTCATGTACCATCTTCAGGTCTTATCTGCTGGGCTGCGGTTGCTGCTCTGCTACGAGTTAGACGTAGAGTGGGCAGATCCCGAAAAAACACTTATATATATATATAATGGTGGGCCAAAAAAAACTAGAAAAAACGTAGAGTGGGCAGATCCCGAAAAAACACTTATATATATATATATATATATATATATATATATATATATTAGGGTGGGCCAAAAAAAACTTTTAATTTTCTTTTCTTTAGCTACCATGAAAATATCGTCCAAGATGACGAAAAAAAAATTCTGATAAAGTTTCAGCTCTTAATATCAATATTAAGAGGTGGCTCATCGCGATTTTTTATTTTCCATTTAAATAACACGGGAAAAATACATTTTTTTGTTTGGAATTTTATTGCGTTTTAACGAATCAGTGAGTTGTAGAAATCAATACATATTCTTGTAGGGAATTGAACGATCTACAAAAAAGATCTCATATGATTTTTTGCATAGTCGACTCTTTTAAAAGTTATTTGAGGTTAAAGTTCAACTTCAAATAGTAAATGATGACTTTTATAGTTTTTCATACTCTATCACGAAATATTGTCTCAAAAACATGAAATATCATATCATCAAGTTTATCGAGTGTTCTTCGGTAAAACAATACAATTTTTACGAAATATCAATAACCGTGAAAAAAACAGTTTTTTCCTATATTTAATTTTTTTTTAATTCGAAATTTTTTCTTTACCTGAGACAAAAAAATTAATCATATATTATATCACGAGAACTATGAATTTAATCGGTTAAACTAGGCTCAGTAGTTTTTTGTTTGGTTTTTCTTGGAAAATGTTGAATGCAAAATAATTTAATAAAATCACGGGGGTTTTATTTTTAATTATTTTGCATGAAACTATTTTCCAAACAGAAAAATCAAATAAAAAACTTACTGCGCATAGTTTGACAGATTAAATTTATAGGTTAAGTGATATACGTCTAGATTATTTCCATTAATTTAAGGTATGTAATAAGTAATAATTGATATTTCGTAAACTAGATAACTTATTTTTTATTGTTTTTTAAAAAATGTTTGTTAAAACTTGTAAATAACACCATAAAATCGTAAACAAAAATCCAATATGGAGGCTAAAATTTAATCGCTGTTAAATAGTTCTAGTGATTTAATCGCTTATTTAAACGAATATTATTTGAAAATTCAAGGCTTTTGATCATATTATAATGAGGGAAATAATCATTAAAAAATAATAAATATTCTATTTACACTTGACTATTCGGTAATGTAGAGTAATAAAAGTCATGTTTCAATAATTTTTCAATTAAAATAAAAATGTTTATTTTAATTGATAAATTATTGAAACATGGCTTTTATTACCTAATAGTCAAGTGTAAATAGAATATTTATTATTTTTTGAGAAAATGATTAATTTTTTTGTCATTACTTATGTAAAAAAAATCGATTTTTTAAAAAAATCAAGTATAGAAAAAAAACGTTTTTTTACGATTATTGATATTTCGTAAAAATTATATTGTTTTACCGAAGGACACTCGATAAATTTCACGAAAAATATGATTTTTCATATTTTTGAGCCAATATTTCGTAATAATGTATGAAAAACTATAAAAGTCTTCATTTACTTTTTGAGGTTGAACTTTAACCTCAAATAACTTTTAAACGAGTTGACTAAGCAAAAAATCATTCAATTCGTTCAATTCCCTACCAGAATGTGTATTGATTTCTACAACTTACTGATTCGCTAAAACGCAATAAAATTACAAACAAAAAAATGTTTTTTTCCCGTGTTATTTAAATGGAAAATAAAAAATCGCGATGAGCCACCTCTTAATATTGATATTAAGAGCTGAAACTTTATCAGAATTTTTTTTTCGTCATCTTGGACGATATTTTCATGGTAACTAAAGAAAAAAAAATTAAACGTTTTTTTTGGCCCACCCTAATTTATATATATATATATATAAATAATTTTGTTCTTTTCAGACTGGTTTCCCGGATGGGCTCAGCACGGCTACTACAATCGTCAGCCAAATGATGACGGTCTAAGCGAACAGGATTGCGTAGAAATAAGGAGGGTCTATTCTCTTCCAACATCATCGCTCAGCCTTACCACAAATTTCATGTGGAATGACAGGGATTGCTCCACTCCAAACTACTTTATCTGCGAACGTCTTCAAAATGATGGTATGTGTAGAAATTGTTTAAGATTTATTTATAATAGTTTTAATATATTTACAAAAGGTTGTCGAACCATTTACTTTTAAAATGAAGATACGGTATATATTCAGACATAAAAAGTTGTTTATTCTTTACGTTTAATTTCGCGTTTACAACAAAAATTGCAAAATTGTCAAAAATTATATTTTTCAATTTTATTGACTTTTTACGTATCATAACGTCGTTATTAAATAATGCATACATGGGTAAATCTCTGCAAATCAAACAATTTGTATCGCGGATGACAGCAGGTAAAAAAGAATACATGTATGTAGTTATGTATAACTTTAAAAAAGAGCAAAGCAAAAACGTTACCTGTTAGAAACTATGAAAACACTGCATAATAAATTTCTTGGTTCACTGCCTTACCATGTGAGTTACCAGTCTTTTTGCCGCCTAAAACCGTTTTGGGTTTTAAAGCCTAAAGCAGAAGATAGAGAGACATGCAGATGTATAAAACATTTAAATTTTGAGTATATTGTATCAGCTCTCTATAAGGCAAAAAGTTATAGAAACTCGTTCTACTACTGACGTTGTCAATCTTCTTTGCTGTGTGCCTCCAAAACCCGAATGCCTTTTCAGAAACTGTATTTACTGCTGCATTAAAAAATTAAAAGAAAAAGAGTTTTTAGATAGAACAATTATCTACAATAAGTGGACAACAGTTTCAAGTAAATGTACCGTAAAAGGACAAGAGAAATTAATCCGAAAGACCACAAAATCAAACATTGCCATCACGCTGGTTAATTTGTTCCATGAACTTCAAGTTACGTTAAGTCCTTTTCTGATACATATTGGTAACATCCTTCATCAGTATCATGCAATGTCGTCATTAAAAACGTCTCTTAAGTCAAATGAAATAATAATCCATGTGGATTTTAGCGAAAATTTTCCATGTAAGTATGGCGAGGAAGTACAATCCCTACATTTTGGCGGCTCGAGGGAGCAAATAAGTTTACATACTGGTGTCATTTATATACAAAATAATCAAGGAAAAGTTACCCCACGTTCGTTTTGTACAATTTCAACATCTCTTAGACACGATTATGTTGCTATATGGGCACATTTAAAAATAGTTTTTGATTGGATGGACCAAAATAAAATAGAAGATATAACTGCAGTTCACTTTCTTAGCGACGCGTCGCGACGGACCAGCAACACAATACAGAAATCGATTTATGTTTCGTGTTATTTCATCGTTTTCAAACCATTTTTTACCAAACATTGAAATCCTAACCTGGAATTACTCTGAAGCGGGTCATGGGAAAGGGGCCGCCGATGGCGTTGGAGGTACACTAAAGAGGACCGCTGACCAGGCAGTAGCTGAAGGAAAAGACATTTCTAACATTTCCCAACTAATAGACATTTTAAAGGAACGTTGTCCGGGAATATATATCCAAGAATTGTCTGCTAACGCTTTACAACAGGTAGAGCTATTATTTTCTGGCATTTCAGCGTCCACATTTTCGGGTACCACTGCATATTTTTTAATAAACTTAGTTGTTTCGATTGTTATTTAAAATCAATGCCATGTATTCATTTTCATTTGGGAAGGGGTTATCCAAAATCTAAAGCTTTTAAATTGAAACCATCCGGTACCAAAAAAACAAAGAATTTAAAAAAATAGCAGCCTTAGTAATAACCCCTATTTATAATGAATGGATTGATCTTCCATTATATGATATTAGTTCTGGAATTGCACCTAACAGATAAAATGCTCTCAACATTAATAACATCTGAATCTTTTTTTATTATAATCTAGGAGAATCTGTTAGGACCAATAACTTATAAAATTTACTCTCATTTTTCCTGTCGGTTCCTAATTTTCAATTATTCCAGGTATCCACTGTTGATCGTACACAACAGCTACCCACTGATTAATAGCTAAATCATTTATAAATGTATTAAGCTATTAATAATTGGGTAGCTATTGTGTACGATCAACCATAGATACCTGAATAAAAAATAATTGAAAATAAGGAACCGACAGAAAAAATGTGAGTAAATTTTATGAAAGTTATTGGTCCTGGCCCAATAAAAAAGATTCAAATGTTATTAATGTTGAGAGCATTTTATCTGTTATGAATGCAATTCCAGAACTACTATCATATACTGGAAGATCAATCCATTCATTACCCCCCGACGAGTTTGAGAGTATAACTAAATTTATTAGTTATTTTAACTTTCTTTATAAAAAAGCAAAAAAAGTTCTTTATGGTTTTTTTATTTTTCTCTAATAAATACTGTATTATGTTCAAAAACCACTTTTCTTTTGTCACTCCCTCTCACCTACTATCACTCCCTCATTTTTAAAATAGGAAATTATTTCAAAAAAATAGGAAAGTAACCGTCAAATCATCGAAAAATTACTATGTTTTTATTTATTGGATATTGGACTAATCTAGCAATAACAACTTCTTAACTGTAATAATTTATATAATTGCCAAAATTTTATTATAAATTGTCTAATTTGCAGAGATTTACCCACATCTTCTTTATTCACCATTTTTAAGAAGTGGTTTCGAGCAAAAATATTATTTTTAACAATTTTGCAATTTTTGTTGTAAATTGGTATTTCCATTGTAACGGGCGCGACACTGACGTTTCGTTTTTTCATGATAATAAAGTGTTTGTTCATATATTAAGGTACGATAACTAAAATAGTATAGAAAATTAGATATTTAACTTGTATAATAAATGTAATTAAAAACTTGTATGGAAAACCTTTTATAACTTTATGAATCGCGTAACGGGCGCGACCTTAGAAAATCGGCAAATGCGACCAAGTTGGCTTCTAAAGTTAATACTGTAAAATTTTAGATGAAAGCATATAGTAATAATTTTTTGTGTAAAACTTGAATAGTAACCTCAAACAAGCACGTATTTTAAATGCACAAATATTGTATTCTTTATTTTTCTAAAATTTTCTCAAAATGTAACGGGTGCGACATTTTATTTATTATTTATTTTATTCTTAATGTTAGCTTCTAAGCATCACATGTACGAATATTTTAAGGTTATAAATTACGTCGCAATTAGGGAATGCAATCTTGGTATACCAAGATCTCGAAATACCAAGATCTCGCACTAATTCCGCAAGATTAGTTTTGCACGAAAATCATGCGCATCGCAAGATTTGCGAGATTAGAAAGCAGCGCATTTCATGTGTGTTTTGGGTTTTTTGAGAAGTCATTTTCAAAATAATGTATAGTTTTTTCAATAAATAATTTGAGTCGTGTTCATGCTTTTTGCTTCGAAAGCTATGATTATTCGTATACATATAATATTATATACCTATCACTAGTGTTTTTTTATTAGAAATTTCGCAAGTGGCATTAATAATAAGGTTTTAAATTAATGCCACAAGCAAAATTTCTAAGGAAAAATCTTGAGTAAATAAAAATAAAAAATTTTATCACGATTGGTATTGGGCAAGACTATTTCACAAATATTTTTTTGTTAATTAGAATTAACTGCCGATTCAATTTCTGTATGACTTTTTTGACCAAAACACATATTTTTTGACCATTTTTATTTTAAAATTAGAAACGTCAACATTTACAATTATTTTTTGCAAAGCAACCAATTGGTTGCATTCCTATAAACTAGTGGTTTTTTCACCTAAATAGTAGTTTTATCGCTGCAACACTGAAAAAACACTCGTTTTCTGAAATCTGATTGGTCCTTAAAACAATGAGTCTTAAATAAATTATTTAATTTATGTTTTATTTTATTATTTTGCCCTGACAAAGTTGTAATACAAATAATTATTTATAATTATAATTATACTAATTTCTTTTTCTTAAATCTGTGAGATCTCGCAAAATATCGAGATTTCACCTCTTAAACCTTGCAATACCAAGATTGTACATTTTGCTGCAAAATTGCATTCCCTAGTCGCAAATAACACTGTGCAACACCAAAAATCAAACCGCACCGGACTATTTTTTTCTGAAAATATACCTATCCAATAGCAAAACCCTCGCTGGGTTTGTAAAAGTTCTATTTTCTAGCTTCATATACCCCAATTTAAACTTATTAATCGATTTTTTCGCATATATTTAATTTATATCGTCAAAATTTTTTGTAGAAATGTAAGTTACTGAACAAATAAACCCATTTTGTGAACAACATATATCCCAAAACCCAATTTTTGGGACCAAATATTCGAAAAATTATTTTTTTTTCAATTTTTTCAATAATATTTAAAATTTCTTGCTACTTCTTCTGGCAAAAATGTTGTAAAGTATACAAAAAGAAGTAATTTATAAAATACGCACACAAAACTGAACTTTAAGTTTACTTATTTGCTGGAAAACAATTTTTAAACAAGATTTTCCAAAATATTCATCTTTTCATACTCAACACCAATCTTTTTGCCGAAATCTTTGGAAAATCTGTAGAAAAAAATTGAATAGATAAAATAGAATTTTAGAAAAGTACAAAGAGTTTGATTTTTATTTTTTAATAATTTTATTATTAAAAAACTTTTTTATATCAAAACATTGAGTAATCTGATTCATTGCTGGAGAATTCCATCCCTTCCACTTCTTCTCCTTTATTTTCTTGTTCTCATTTTCATTTTTTGATTCATCACTGGAGAATTCCATCCCTTCATTTCATATATTTTTTATATTCATTTCATTTCGGAAGACTTTGACAGGGCCTTGGTTGACAATGAGATAGTTGCGTGGGCGTCGATAAGAGAAATCATCGTTGGACTTTTAGGCAAACATCGTTCTCCCAATTATGAAGAAGATCTGTGCGACGAAGAACTGCGATGCCATTTGAGTCCAGATAAAGAGGAAAACGAGCTCCAGATGCCATACTAGCCGAAACATTTTGGTGAAGTAAACATATTCTTGACTTCGATCAGAAAGAAAATGAAAATGAAGAACAAGAAAATAAAGGAGAAGTGGAAGGGATGAAATTCTCCAGTGATGAATCAAAAAATTAAAATGAAGAGCAAGGAAATAAAGGAGAAGAAGTGGAAGGGATGGAATTCTTCAGCAATGAATTAGATTACTCAAATTTCTTAAATTCTATTTTATCTATTCAATTTTTTCCTACAGATTTTTCGGCAAAATATTTGGTGTTGAGTGTGAAAAGATGAATATTTTGAAAAATCTTGTTCAGTTTTGTGTGGGTATTTTATAAATTACTTATTTTAGTATACTTTACAACATTTTTACATATTATCAAAAAATTAAAAAAAAATAATTTGGTCCCAAAAATTGGGTTTTTGGGATAAAGGTTGTTCACAAAATGGGTTTATTAGTGCAGTAACTACATTTCTACAAAAAATCTTGACGATATAAATCGAATATATGCGAAAAATCGATTTATAGGTCTAAATTGGGGTATATGAAGCTCGACAATACAAACGGCCATAAAAAAAAAATTCGAGCTAACTTTTACAAACCCAGGGAGGGTTTTGCTATTGGATAGGTATATTTTCAGAAAAAAATGGTCCGGTGCGGTTTGATTTCGATGACCCAAAAATTGTCGCACAGTGTAATCTATTTGACAGATATAGTTTTTATTTTGTTAAATAACACATCTGATTTTTTGTCAAGGAATGGGTAAGGTTTCGCGGAAATACCCAAATTCGAAAATAAACCTAAAGATTAAAAAATAATCCAGTCTATATACAGGGTGAGTTTTAAGTTGGCGCGTTCCTTTTAACAGCGTGTAGAAATCAGATAAACAAATAAATATTTTAAGTAACTTTTTTGTCAAAACTCAAAAATAAGAGTTATAGGCCTTTCAAGTTTAATTAAATTTTGAGCCGGTCCTGGCTATTGCACATTTTGCATTGTTTATTTTGATATTTTTATGGTTATGTGTTTCGTTAACAATAGCCAGGACCGGCTTAAAATTTAATTAAACTTTGATGGGCTATAACTTTTTTATTTTTGAGTTTTGATAAAAAAGTTACTTAAAATATTTATTTGTCTAGCTGATTTCTACACACTGTTAAAAGGAACGCGTCAACTTAAAACTCACCCTGTATATATCAAAATTCGTTGTTAAATTTCCTAAATTGGCTATTACTTTTTGGCTGACATCCGCATTTTTTCGTATTTTTTGGGTGCCCTTACCACAAAAAAGATATCCCAGCTATGTTGAAAAATCCTTTCAAGACAGTGTAATTTTTGCAGAAGAAGCAAACTGTTTATTTCATGTAAAAAAAATTAGAATATTAGTTTAAAAATTACAAACATAATTTACAATAGTATAATAATAATTATTATTATAATAGATGTCTCTAAAGTTCGCAATACTTAATTGATGGTTAATTACTTATTTATTTTAGTACTTCTTGGTTTGGTTTTTCTTTGGGTAAACTTTAAGTAGTATATATATATAATATATATATATATATATATATATATATATTAGGGTGGGTCAAAAAAATCGACTATTTTTATTTTGACTTCTGCCACTGAAAAATCGGTTTCTGGGCACCTTCAAAACATGCTTAGCAATGATGAGCTCTTAACTTTGATGGGAAGATCCGCCTCATTACAGTTTTGCATATTTTTCTTAGTCCCCTACAAAAAAATTCATATCTCATCATTCGTTAATCATACAGCAAAACTCTAAAGGAGTTATTTGTAGAAAATTAAATGTTCTACAAAAAAGATATCTTATACTTTTTTGATCAATCTAACTATTAAAGAGATATTCAAGGTCAAAGATTGAAGAATTTTAAGAAAGATAACTTTTCTGTTCTGAATTTTGTAACTTACTGAAAAAAAATTATCGACAATTGGGATTTTACTATGTCTATCGGAAATTGAACGCTCTACAAAAAAGGTCTCTTAGGATTTATCGATTACTCTAACCAATCAAAAGATATTCGCATATGAATAGCAGTATGAACTGACATTCCAATGCGAATATCTTTTGATTGGTTAGAGTAATCGATAAATCCTAAGAGACCTTTTTTGTAGAGCGTTCAATTTCCGATAGACATAGTAAAATCTCAATTGTCGATAATTTTTTTTCAGTAAGTTACAAAATTCAGAACAGAAAAGTTATCTTTCTTAAAATTCTTCAATCTTTGACCTTGAATATCTCTTTAATAGTTAGATTGATCAAAAAAGTATAGGAGATCTTTTTTGTAGAACATTTAATTTTCTACAAATAACTCTCCTAGAGTTTTGCTGTATGATTAACGAATGATGAGATATGAATTTTTTTGTAGGGGACTAAGAAAAATATGCAAAACTGTAATGAGGCGGATCTTCCCATCAAAGTTAAGAGCTCATCATTGCTAAGCATGTTTTGAAGGTGCCCAGAAACCGATTTTTCAGTGGCAGAAGTCAAAATAAAAATAGTCGATTTTTTTGACCCACCCTAATATATATATATATATATATATATATATATATATTAGGGTGGCCCAAAAAAAAGAATATTTTTTTTCTTTGCGTCTCTTGTGAAAATATGTTGGTTTGTCATGTTTTAAGAGCCCTGTCAAAATATCAGCTCGATTAAAAATTTTGTAGGGGTCGCTCAAGATTTTTAAAAATTTTCAAAATCGTCAAAAATTGAATTTTTGTTTTATTTTAATTCATTTTCTCGTCTCGATATTATTTTTTAGGTTGAAAATAATAAAAATTCTGTAAATTTCAAATCAATATTTTGATTTCTAAAGGTCGCTAAAAGTTCGTTGATATTTATATTCAGGGGTCGCTCGAAAACATTCAAAATACTCTACTTTGAAAGTTAAAAAAATCTTGAGCGACCTTCAGAAATTAAAATATCGATTTGAAATTTTCAGAATCATTTTTATTTTAAAATTAAAAAATAATATCGGAACGAGAAAAAAAATTGAAATAAAAAAAAATCCAATTTTTGACGATTTTGGTAATTTTTAAAAATTTTGAGCGACCCCTAAAAAATTTTTAATGGTACTGATCTTTTGACAGGGCTCTTAAAACATGACAAAGCAACATATTTTCACAAGAGACTAGAAGAAAAAAAATATTCTTTTTTTTTTGGGCCACCCTAATATATACAGGGTGTCCGGAAAAAGGAGGTCAATCCGCTAACCATATATACCTTGAGTTAAAACAAGACTTTTATAATACCATTTTTCAATTTAGAGCTTCATGTTCGATATACAGGGCGACAAAGTTTGAAATTTAAAACTGATTTTTTTTAATAATTCGAGTAATTGATAATATATTAAGTTCAAATTCGGTACACTTCTTTAACATAAATAGTTACATCTTTTGAGAACAACAAAACAAAAAACAATTTTCAAATAAACAAAATAGGGGGGTCCAGTACTCACTGACTCCCCTTATTTTTTAGTACGTGCGCCAATGACTTCCAAACTTTATTTTTTCAAGTAATCATTTATTGATGATTATTTTTTGTCTCTTATAAAATTTTGATAAAATGATTTATTTTAGAGATAATTTGTAAAGTATTGGTCCTTGATTGATGCCTACGCGGCTTAAGGCAATCTCATAATTTTCAAATACTCTAAATAAAGTGAGCCGCTGTGGCATTATCATTGATACAATTAATTAAAATTTTGCACTAGGTAACAATACCAAAAACTAGCCAAAAATAACCCAATTTTAGTGACGCACAGATAAAAATATATTTTTACTATAGTAATAATCCAGAAAAATTAAATTAATTTTATTGCCCTAGGAAGAACTTACAATAATTACTAATTTTCTTTACATA
Source organism: Brassicogethes aeneus (assembly GCA_921294245.1). Lineage (NCBI taxonomy): Eukaryota > Metazoa > Arthropoda > Insecta > Coleoptera > Nitidulidae > Brassicogethes > Brassicogethes aeneus. The sequence continues at coordinate 48,677,512 of OV121132.1, read as the reverse complement.
ACAGTAAAACGCCACTATTATCGCTAGTTCATAAGTCAATAATTTACTATCACTTTTCAAGCATTATAACAAGATAATAATTATTTCAAACATATTATTTCCTTAAAATATGTAACAAGTTATAACTTTGGTAACTATAGTAACCAAAACAAAATATATTTTTTTGAATACAAAGCCCTCTTTATTAAAGATAATCTAAGCCTACGAAAAATATTTGGTTTTAACCTGAACTCCTCTCCTACTTGAAGGATTCTTTCTCTTAAATGATCTTCGCTCAAAATCGGAACCATATACACAAAATCTATCATACATCTTCAGACCGAATAGTCCAAGGGTGTAAGGTCTGGGGAACAGGGTGGAAATTTAAAAGGAGCATATTTACCCCGACCAATCCATTGATAAGGAAAGATTTAATGTAAATAGTTTCTAACATTTCTAGCAAAATGCGGAGGAGCACCGTCTAGTTAAAACCAAATATTTTGTCTTACCAGTAGAGGCAAATCGGGCTGTGTATTTAAGAAATAGCAAAAATGAATGACCAGTCAAATTTCCTGGTAAAATTACAGGACTTAAAAGAACGACACCTGCCCACACATTGACTTTAAAATGTACTTGATGATGCGTCTCTACTGGCTCAAAATTGTATGCCACTTAAAAATTGATGGTCTCATTTTTCATCGGTTTCCAATCGGTTTAGGGGTAAAAACAACTTTCCTAAAATACTTTTTGTGGATGTTTTTTTCAAAAATTGATAACTCCTGAACGGTTCATCAAAACTTAACATTTTTTGTATCAAAATTTTTGTTGAAAAATATACTTTACACAATTGAAAATTAATATAACTTTTCCGCCTGCGATGAAATTTTTTCACATTTTATCTTATTTTACAAAAATGTTGGTAAAAAAAAGTTATTATTTTGTAATAGGTCGAAAGTTATAAATAGAGACCGGATAAATAAGCACAATTTTAAAAAAAAAAAGTGCTTTAAAAAGTATCAAAATATTAAATAAAAAGCTCTTAAAAAGCATGAAATTTGCCAAAAAAGCACCAAATAAGCAAGTTAATTAAAAATAATTAATATATAGAGCAAAAAAGTTGTAATAATCCTAATATTGGTGTTTAATATTTAAATGATACATTTTATTATTTTTACATTATATCTATTATTAAGACTTAAAGGAATGTATAACTAGATGTTTCTCCAAATTTTCTATAGTAAAATTATGTATTCTGTCTGTTAAAATGTTTTTGTATGCAGAAAAACTTCGCTCCACATCCACACTGGTTATTGGTGCATATTTAAATTTCGGGATAATGGCTGGATCCATTTCAAAATCGGAATCTTGCCCACCAATTAAAATAGATATTCTTTTCAATGTTTGAAACCCTGAATTTTTCGAGAGAGTCTGGACCAATTTTTCTTTAATTGTTTGATCAATAGATCCTGGAATAGTATTTACTGCAGCTTCAAAACTTTTAATAACATTGACGGATTCCAATAAAGGTAGCTGTTGTTTTTCTAATAGCTGAATACTCTGATTTACAAATTTAAAATGACTTTTAATAAAAGCTAAATTGTGTGCAAGTTCAGGTATTTTTACAACTTCCTGACATTCTTGAACTGCTTTGCTTTCTGTGCCTTCAAATTCAAGTAACAATCTCTTAAATTCTGTAAAATTATCGGCATAGTACATGGCAGCATCTAGCCAAGTTCCCCATCTTGTTACAATTGGTTCTGGAGGTAATGGAACATCAGGCAATCTGTCTTTAAAAAATTGTACTCTCAATGGAGCTTTTATGAATATTTTTTTGCCATTTTTTATTAATGTGTTGACCAACGGATACTGCAATCTTATAGTTTCTGCTATGCGGTTAAGCCCATGAGCTAAGCAGGTACAATGTATTAAATTATAGTAAAAAACCTTTAAATTTGATGCAGCTTTTATCATGTATGCTGCAGCATCCGAAAGCATCAATAGAATATTTTCATTCGGAACCACCTCGGGCAAAAAAAAATTGTTTAATTCCTCAAGAACAAATCTAGAAACAGTGTTATTATTCGTTTTTGTTAATTCTTTGGAACTTATTAAAAATCCTTCTGTGACGATATCTTCATTTAAGACTCCTATAATTAAGTTGGCTATATATCTTCCACATGTGTCAGTTGTTTCATCTACAGCAAACCATATATAATTATTTGCTATCTTCTTTTTAATTTGCTGCATTGTTTCGTCATAAACTGAAGAAACATAATTTTTACGAAGAGTACTTTCATCTGGAATGTTTTTTTTGCAATATTTCTGTAGAAATTGTCTAAAAGAGCTATTCTGTAATTTATTTAATGGAATATCCGATTTAACCATAGCACTACACAAGTCAAAATTAAATTGTTTTTGTTCATTTAAATTCTATATGTAAGATTTTGAAGTTAGAATTAAACAGTGTAGTTTATATTAACATATTATTAACATGGAGTTTCATCAAGTAAAAGTCGAAACAATTAATTTAAAAAAATGTATAAAAATATGGAAAAAAGTTTAAATAAGCACGAAATCGAAAAAAAGCATAAAACCTTAAAAAAAGCAAAAAATTAAGCAATAAGCATCATGCTTAAAATCCGGTCTTTAGTTATAAATGTTTTTGTGACCGCGCTCCGACCTCTAGCGCTGGACAAGCACGTTCGGACGCGCGCTTGTTATAATGCTTCAAATTTATTTAAAAAGTAATAGTTAATTATTAACTTGAGCTAGCGATAATAGTGGCGTTTTACTGTTATGTAAAGAAAATTAGTAATTATTGTAAGTTCTTCCTAGGGCAATAAAATTAATTTCATTTTTCTGGTTTAGTATTATTTTTATACGTGCGTCACTGAAATTGGGTTATTTTTGGCTAGTTTTTGGTATTGTTACCTATTCCAAAATTTTACTTAATTGTATCAATGGTAACGCCACAGCGGCTCACTTGATTTAGAGTATTTGAAAATTATGAGATTGCCTTAAGCCGCGTATGTATCAATCAAGGACCAATACTTTACAAATTATCTCTAAAACAAATCACTTTATCAAAATTTTATAGGAGACAAAAAATAATCATCAATAAATGATTACTTGAAAAAATTAAGTTTGGAAGTCATTGGCGCACGTACTAAAAAATAGGGGGAGTCAGTAAGTACTGGACCCCCCCCTATTTTGATTATTTGACAATTGTTTTTTGTTTTGTTATTCTCAAAAGATGTAACTATTTATGTTAAAGAAGTGTACCGAATATGAACTTAATATCTTATCAATTACTAGAATTATTAAAAAAAATCCGTTTTTAAATTTTAAACATTGTCGCCTTGTATATCGAACATGAAGCTCTAAATTGAAAAATGGTATTATAAAAGTCTTATTGTTTTAACTCAAGGAATATATGGTTAACGGATTGACCTCCTTTTTCCGGACACCCTGTATATATATATATATATATATATATATACAGGGTGGTCCAGGATTAATCTAAAAAATTTTAATGCTCGATAGAGCCTGAAAAAACAATAAAAACAAACCCAAAAATATTTTTTAAAAATACACACTAACACACTAATAGCCCTTCAAAGGCAAAAAAACATTTTTTTTTTAATAAATTCTGCTCAAATTTTGTGTAGGTAAAATTTCTTACAAAAAGCCCAGCGGCGGAGATTTTGGGGGGTTTCCCCATATTTCGACACCACTGGATTTTATTGGAAAATCATCAGATTTCTTATTCAATTTAGAAGCAAAACTTGTGTGTTAAATTTTCATAAGATCAGTGGTTTCGGAGACTTTAAAATTTCAAAAACACCGAGTACACGGAATTTTATCATATTTTATTTTAAATCGGTAACTTGGTAACAATTATGCCACGTTATCAGTTTATAAAATATTATAAAAATAAACTAGCGTCCAGGACTCATCGTGCATTTGTTACTGATCCCGTCATATTTTTAGGTTGTTTTATTGTAACGTTGATTGAGGATTACAATCAACGTCTGTAATTAATACTTTAATTGTATTATAATACAAAATCAAACCAACCCAAAAACCACCCTATTGAAAGCGATTATTCCATTATTTCATTGGTCAATTTTTATTGGCCCAATACAATCGTTCAGAAAAAAAATATTTTTTTATTACTAAAATAATAACAAAAGTTACGTGTACACAATGTTTTTGAAATTTTAAACTGAAATATCTCCGAAACCATTGATCTGAGAAAAAATAAACATAAAAGTTTTGCTTTTAGATTGAAAAAGGATAAAAATAAATCTGATGATTTTCTAATTAAATCCAGTGGCGTCGAAAATATGAGGGTAAAAAGGGGAAACCCCTCCCAGTATCTCCGCCACTGGGCCTTTTATAGGAAATTTTCATTATATTATCGACGGAAGCTTAACCTACGCAAAATTTGAGAAGAATCGGTTTAATGGTTTAAAAATTATTTTTAAGGACTATATCTCCGTTAGTATGCATTTTTGAAAAATGTTTTTGGGTTTGTTTTTATTGTTTTTTCAGGCTCTATCGATCATTAAAATTTTTCAGATTAATCCTGGACCACCCTGTATATATATATATATATATATATATATATATATATATATATATATATATCGATGGTTATTTGACAAAACATCGTAAGCGACAATTTTGTTGAATTACTTTTTATTTTATCAAAGTGTCAGTTACGATAAGCTGCACATGTTAACATAATAGTTATTCCAATTTTGGAATCTAATATTGGTCAGTTTGAATATTTTTATTATTGTAAGCGCCTCTTCTTTTTAATTTGTTACCGATTTATAACGTAAGCGCCTATATGTTCCCGACAAACAATCGTAAGCAACTCCGAGACATGGCGTTTGCGATTTAACATTGTGTCGCTTACGATAATATTGTGCTCCCTCCTTGATCTATCAAGGCGTTATTCCCGCTCTAAACAGTTTGTTCGTGAGTATACCTGCATCGTGGTGATTGCTACCACAATCCACAATGTGGATTGTGATTGCTACCAAGTTTTAAAACAATATTTTATTTGATCAAAAGCTTATAATTCCTTTTTATTATTGCAATATTAATAGTTATCCTAATTATAATTGTTTTTACGTAGTGTGGTTCGTTAAAAGTGGTTTTTTGTAGTAATTCTATGTTTTTATAACGTCAAATAATTTGACTCAAATTTATAACGGTACAATGACGGCCAAAAAATTTCGAACGACCTGTCATTCAGTTGATTTTAAAATGTAAAACTGCCTTTAGTGACAACTAACCTTACTTTCTGAAAGTTGTCAGTTTGACGTATTTCATTGTTGATTGTGTTGGTTTAAGATTAGATTCTCTGTCTACTTTTTGAAACTGCTTGTCATCTTGTCAAAAATGTCCCTAAGGGTTGGTTTGTACAGACATTTTTTTAAATGACAGAAGTTTGTTTGTTCGAAAATGTAACTTAAGCGACAAGACTAATTTTACATTTTCCTAAAGATGTTCTTATAAAATATCGTATGCCACAAAATTTAATGAAAATTTTAGATTGGAGTTGATCTAACTTAAATATTTGAATTCTACATTAATAAAATAATGCCTCACCAGTTTTCAGATAAATAACTTTAAAAATAAAGCTCCCACACAAAAAAAATCTCTCCTGTAAAATTTAGGTTTTGTCGCTTACGATGTTTTGTCAAATAACCATCGATATATGTAAATCGACGTGTTCCGGGACACTGTAATACAGTGTATACATCCAGTGTACATTGGTATACATGGGTATACAATGGAGAATTTAATCATTTTCTTCCACTTCTTTTTATTTGTATACAATATTTTTTGACTTATAAAAGAAAAACAGTTCCAGGACATATACATAGATATATAGACGTGTTCCAGTACATATTAATTTATATCAATTCATGAACCTAATATACATTGTAAATTGGTATACATAGGTTTTACATAATGTATTTAATTATCTGCGCCAACTTTTTTTTACATGTATACAATTTATTTCGATTTATAAAAGAAAACATGTTCCAGGACATATACATAGATATGTATATGTGTTCCAGGACATCTGGGGGTGGTTTTAGATATACTATATCTAATCTAAAATTGATTATGGATTTAATATGATATGAATTTTAATTGTCTACCCTACCAACAATGACGATATCGTTTGTGTCGTCAATTTATTTTAATTATTATTATTATTTTAGATGTCGGATGATGAGTCAATTTTTCGTCAATTCGTCAATTTTTTCGTTATCCGTTTCGTCATTGTTGGTAGGGTAGGTCAAGTAAACACATTTTAAAAGGACTTTTTCCTAATTATTATTTTAGGCCTATTTTGTATACTTTGATACTATTGCTCTTAATTTATGCGATTAACAGGTTGTTATATAAACAATTAAAAATACAATATTGTATCCAAATTAATAATTACATAATCCGGATTTTGTAAAAGTCTTTTAAAAACACAGCCTGTGTGTGTTAACAAAGGCAATCCACAAACGGTAGTGTATGTTAGGTTGCATAGGCGTTTCAGGACATTTCCTGAAGGGGTTGGGTTGGGTTTGGATTTTTTTGCACTTTTGGGCGTTTTAGGACATTTCCTAAAGGGGTTGAGTTGGGTTGGGTTTGGTTTTTCAAGACATTTTCTAAAGGGGTTGGGTTGGGTTTGATTTTTTTGCATTTTTAGACGTTTCAGGACATTTCCTGAAGGGGTTGGGTTGGCTTGGGTTGGGTTTTGATTTTTTTGCATTTTTAGGCGTTTCAGGACATTTCCTGAAGGGGTTGGGTTGGGTTTGGATTTTTTTGCACTTTTGGGCGTTTTAGGACATTTCCTAAAGGGGTTGAGTTGGGTTGGGTTTGGTTTTTCAAGACATTTTCTAAAGGGGTTGGGTTGGGTTTGATTTTTTTGCATTTTTAGACGTTTCAGGACATTTCCTGAAGGGGTTGGGTTGGCTTGGGTTGGGTTTTGATTTTTTTGCATTTTTAGGCGCTTCAGGACATTTCCTGAAGGGGTTGGGTTGGGCTAGCTTGAGTTTGGAATTTTTTGCATTTTTACGCGTTTCAGGACATTTCCTGAAGGGGTTAGGTTGGCTTGGGTTTGGGTTTTTACATTTCCTAAAGAGGTTAGGTTAGGTTGGGTTTTGATTTTTTCAATCAAAACCCAACCTAACCTAACCTCAAGTCAATTTTCCACTCCGGGGAAAATTGTAGGGGGTAAGTTCATATGAAACTTTTTGTTCCTCGCCAAAAGTACTATCTGATTAGCAAATAAAAAAAGAGGGTAACTCCTTCAGGAAATGTTCTGAAACGCCTAAAAATGCAAAACAATCCAAACCCAACCCAACCTAACCCCTTCTGAAAATGCACTGAAAGGCCTAAAAATCCAAAAAAATCCAAACCCAACCCAACCCAACCTCTTTAGGAAATGTGAAAACCCAAACCCAAGCCAACCTAACCCCTTCAGGAAATGTCCTGAAACACGATTTTTTTGCATCTTTAGGCGTTTCAGGACATTTCCTTTTTGGTTTTAAGAACATTTGCTGAAGGGGTTGAGTTGGGTTTGGATTTTTTGGCACTTTTAGGCGTTCCAGGACATTTCCTAAATTGGTTGTGTTGGGTTTGGTTTTAAGAACATTTACTGAAGGGGTTGGGTGGGGTTTGGATTTTTTTTGCATTTTTACGCATTTTAGGACATTTCCTGAAGGGGTTAGGTTGGCTTGGGTTTTGATTTTTTTTGCATTTTTATGCGCTTCAGGACATTTCCTAAAGGGTTGGGTTAGCTTGGGTTTAGAATTTTTTACATTTTTACGCATTTTAGGACATTTTCTGAAGGGGTTAGGTTGGCTTGGGTTTTGATTTTCAGAACATTTCCTGAAGGAGTTAGGTTGGCTTGGGTTTGGGTTTTCACATTTCCTGAAGGGGTTTGGTTGGGTTTGGATTGTTTTGCATTTTTAGGCGTTTCAGAACATTTTCTGAAGGAGTTAGGTTGGGTCGCAATTTGTTGCATTTTTTGGCATTTCATGTCGTACCCGAAACGCGTTGGGTTGAGTTGGGTCCCATTTTTTTGAAACTTTATACCCTCTTTTTATTTGCTTATCGGATAGTACTTTTGGGGAGGTACAAAAAGTTTTATATGCACTTACCTCCTACAATTTTCCCGGGCTGGGAAATTGACTTTAAAAAATTAAAATACTTGGAAATTTTTTGAATAAAAATAAATTTGCAGGAATACCTTTTTTTATTTGCTCATCGGATAATACTTTTGGCGAGGAACAAAAAGTTTCATACGCACTTACCTCCTACAATTTTCCCCGGACTGGGAAATTTACTTTGAAAAACTAAAATACTTAAAAAAAAATTTAATTAAAATAATTTTGCAGAGATACCCTCTTTTTTTATTTGCTCATCGGATAGTACTTTTGGCGAGGAACAAAAAGTTTTATTTGGACTTACCCCCTACAATTTTCCTCAGACTGGGAAATTCACTTTGAAAAATTAAAATACTTGGAAATTTTTTGAATAAAAATAAATTTGCAGGAATACCCTCTTTTTTTATTTGCTCATCGGATAGTACTTTTGACAAGGAACAAAAAGTTTTATATGGACTTACCCCCTACAATTTTCCTCGGACTGGGAAATTCACTTTGAAAAATTAAAATACTTGGAAATTTTTTGAATAAAAATAAATTTGCAGAAATACCCTCTTTTTTTATTTGCTTCTCAGATAGTACTTTTGGCCAGGAACAAAAAGTTTTATATGGAATTACCCTCTACAATTTTCGCCGGACTGGGAAACTGACTTTGAAAAACTAAAATACTTGAAAAAATTTTTAATATAATTTTGCAGGGATATCCTTCTTTGTAATTTGCTTATCAGATAGTATGTTCGGTGAGGAATAAAAAGTTTCATATGGACTTACCCCCTACAATTTTCCCCGGACTGGGAAGTTGACTTTGAAAAACTAAAATACTAAAATTTTTAATAAAAATAATTTTGCAGGGATACCCTTTTTTTATTTGCTCATCGGATAGTACTTTTGGCGAGGAACAAAAAGTTTTATATGTACTTACCCCCTACAATTTTCCACGGACTGGGAAATTGACTTTGAAAAATTTTAAAACTTGAATATTTTTTGCATTTTTGGGCATTTCAGGGCATTTTCGGAAGGGGTTGGGTTGGTTGGGTTTGAGTTTTTTTGCATTTTTAGGCGTTTCAGGACATTTTCTCAAGGGGTTGGATTGGGTTTGGATTTTTTTTTTGACCTTTTAGGCGTTTCAGGACATTTTCCGAAGGGGTTGGGAAATGGGTTGGGTTGGGTTGAGTTTGGTTTTTAAGGACATTTCCTGAAGGGGTCGGGTTGGCTTGGGTTTTGATTTTCAGGACATTTCCTGAAAGGGTTAGGTTGGGTTGGGTTTTGAAAAAGCAAAAAAAAATTGCAACCCAACCCAACCCAACTCTCTCTTAAAATGATCTGAAACGTCTTAAAAAGCAAAAAAAAATTGCAACCCAACCCAACCCAAACCTCTCTTAAAATGCTCTGAAACGTATAAAAAAGCAAAAAAAAAAAATTTCAAAGAAAAAACAAAAACTAAAAAATCGCAACCCAACCCCCTCATAAAATTTTATATACAGGGTGCATGGCGAATTGGAGAGGGTAAGTACACATGAAACTTTTTGATCCATTTCGAAAGGACTATCCGATGGCATGATAAAAAAAGGCGTTATCCAGGAAAAAAAAAATGACCCCCCCCCCCTGGCGAAATGCCCAAAAAAATTTTTTGGATATAATTGAAGGGCGTAAAAAACTAGTAAGAAAGAAAACATAAAAAAAGGCGTTATCCAGGAATATAAGGAAGTTATGGCCAAAAAACGAAAAAAATTTATCAGTAAAGGGGGTCTTGGGGGGGGATGGAACCCCCGCGACCACAAAAATCGATGCTCCGTCCTCGAAATATCCTAGTTTCCTATTTTTTAGACGTCGCCCCTGTACCAACCCAACCCCCAACTCCTCATTAAATGTCATTTTCTCGGCGGGGGGCGAATGATAGGGGGTAAGTTCATAAAAACTTTTTGATCTATATCCAAAGTTATATCGGATGGCAAAATAAAAAAAGGGGTTATTACTGAAAAAAAAAATGACCCCCCGCGAGGCGAATGATACAAAATTTCTTTTTGGATATAATTGAAGGGCGTAAAAAAATAGTGGTTTTGAAAAAAAAAAAGGGGGGTTATCAAACTTCATAAGAAAGTTATGACCAAAAAACGAAAAAAATTCATCAGTAAAGGGGGTCTTGGGGGGGGATGGAACCGCTTCGACTACAAAAATCGATTCTCCGTCCTCGAAATACCCTAGTTTCCTATTTTTTAGACGTCGCCCCTGTACCAACCAAACCTATTTCCCAAAATTAAAATACTTGGAATTTTTTTGAATAAAAATAAATTTGCAGGAATACCTTTTTTTATTTGCTCATCGGATAATACTTTTGGCGAGGAACAAAAAGTTTCATACGCACTTACCTCCTACAATTTTTCCCGGACTGGGAAATTGACTTAAAAAATTAAAATACTTTTAAAATTTTTTAAATAAAAATAAATTTGCAGGAATACCCTCATTTTTAATTTGCTTACCAGATAGTACTTTCGGCGAGGAACAAAAAGTTTTATATGGACTTACCCCCAACTATTTTCCCCGGACTGGGAAATTGACATTAAAAAATTAAAATACTTTAAATTTTTTTAAATAAAAATAATTGTGCAGGGATACCCTCTTTTTTTATTTGCTTCTCAGATAGTACTTTTGGCCAGGAACAAAAAGTTTTATATGGAATTACCCTCTACAATTTTCCCCGGACTGGGGAACTGACTTTGAAAAACTTTTAAAAATTTTTAATACAAATAATTTTGCAGGGATATCCTCCTTTGTAATTTGCTTATCAGATAGTATGTTCGGTGAGGAATAAAAAGTTTCATATGAACTTACCCCCTACAATTTTCCCCGGACTGGGAAGTTGACTTAGAAAAACTAAAATACTAAAATTTTTAATAAAAATAATTTTGCAGGGATACCCTTTTTTTATTTGCTCATCGGATAGTACTTTTGGCGAGGAACAAAAAGTTTTATATGTACTTACCTCCTACAATTTTCCCCGGACTGGGAAATTGACTTGAAAAATTTTAAAACTTGAATATTTTTTGCATTTTTGGGCATTTCAGGGCATTTTCGGAAGGGGTTGGGTTGGCTTGGGTTTGAGTTTTTTTGCATTTTTAGGCGTTTCAGGACATTTTCTCAAGGGGTTGGATTGGGTTTGGATTTTTTTTTTGACCTTTTAGGCGTTTCAGGACATTTTCCGAAGGGGTTGGGAAATGGGTTGGGTTGGGTTGTGTTTGGTTTTTAAGGGGTCGGGTTGGCTTGGGTTTTGATTTTCAGGACATTTCCTGAAAGGGTTAGGTTGGGTTGGGTTTTGATTTGTTTGCATTTTTAGGCGTTTCAGGACATTTCCTAAAGGGGTTGGGTTGGGTTTGTATTTTTTTGCATTTTTAGGCGTTTAGGACATTTTCTCAAGGGGTTGGGTTTGGATTTTGTTGCAGTTTTAGGCGTTTCAGGACATTTCATGATGGGGTTGGGTTGGGTTTGGACTTTTTTGCGTTTTTAGGCGTTTTAGGACATTTCCTGAAGGGGTTGGGTTGGCTTGGGTTTTGATTTTCAGGGTTGGGTTTTGATATTTTTTCATTTTTAGGCGTTTTAGGACATTTCCTGAAGGGGTTAGGTTAGCTTGGGTTTGGATTTTGTTGCATTTTTAGGCGTTTCAGGACATTTCCTCAAGGGCTTAAGTTGGGTTGGGTTTTGATTTTTTGGCATTTTTGGGCATTTCAGGACATTTTCGTAAGGGGTTAGGTTGGGTTGGGTTGCATTTTTTCGTACCCGGGTTGCATTTTTGGGCATTTTAGGACATATCCAAAAGGAGTTGGGTTGGGTTGCATTTTTTTTTTCTATTTTTCGACATTTCATGTCGTACCCGAAACGGGTTGGGTTAACCCTGGAGTGGTGGCCCCGAGTCTGTGAGACTCGAGCGTTTTAATATCGCGTGGGAAAAGGGCGGGGGTGCAGATATATAAAATCGGTTCTCAGTATACCTTCCTAACATTCAGTACATAACCGTTTGTAGCAGTTTAAACATCAGCAATATTTTTCAATAAGACTTGGTCTGCATTTCGGCGCCACCACGTAACATTAATTTCGGATATCTCTATGTTGCGTGCTTCCGTTTATCTCGTAAAAATGTTTTCCCGTTAATTAATAGACCACTATTTTTACCAAATTAAAGTTAATTAACATAATCATAATAATATTTAACATAATATAATAATAAAAATAATACCTATTAATAATATTTACATTATGTATATACAAAAATTTGTAAAAAATATGTGTGTCTCAAACATGCAGAATTTCGTTGCCCTGAATCTAGTTCCTTATCTACGTTTTAGAAAATATTAGAAATATTTCTTTTGTTTTTTATGCTATAATAATAAATTCTGTACTTTTGTTTACCTCTGATGTTTTATTGGTACATTATAGCCATTTTGTATTTTCAGGTATTTTTCATCTTAAAACAATTAAACTTGTTTAAAAAATGTATACATATATTAAAAATATATCCAAATAAAAGAAACAATAGCTAAAAAGAAAAACAATTTATAGTAGTTACTAAAATTCATATTTTTTAAAATTGAGTCTGTCAGACTTGGCGCCACCATTCATGTTCTGCCAAGAGGCGCCACCACTCCAGGGCTAAGTTGGGTTGCATTTTTAAAAAACTTTTCTCGCATTTTTGGGTACCTAATTGACTGAAAATTTAAAAACTTCAAAAACAAATTTTTTTTGAATAAAAATAAATTTGCAGGAATACCCCTTTTTATTTGGTCATCGGATAGTACTTTTGTCAAGGAACAAAAAGTTTCATTTGGACTTACCTCCCACAATTTACCCCGGACTGGGAAATTGACTTTGAAAAATTAAAATACTTGAAAATTTTTTGAATAAAAATAAATTTGTAGAAATTTCCCCATTTTTTTAATTTACTCATCGGATAGTACTTTTGACGAGGAACAAAAACTTTCAAATGGACTTACCTCCTAAAATTTACCCCGGTCTGAGAAATTGACTTGACCTACCCTCTAACGTTTGGCCCCGACTTGATTTTTTTTGGATTTTGGATTTTTTTTCGCATATTTGGGCATTTCAGGGCATTTTCGGAAGGGGTTAGGTTGGGTTGCACTTTTTATTTGCATTTTTGGGTATTTCAGGTTATATCCAAAATGGTTGGGTTCCACTTTTTTTGTTTTTTTGGCATTTTAGGGCATTTCCGACAGGGGTTTGGTTGGATTGGGTTTAATTTGTTTGCATTTTTCGGTATTTCAGGTCATATCTGAATGGGGTCAGGTTGCGTTGGGTTGCATTTTTTTCGCATTTTTTTGGCATTTCTGGAAGGGTTTAGGTTGGGTTGGGTTTCATTTTTTAAATTTTTTTTCGCATTTAAGGAAATTTTTGAAAGGAGTTAGGTTGGGTTGGGTTGATTTTTTTTGAATTTTTGGGCATTTCAGGTCATGTCCGAAAGGGGTTGGGTTGCATTAAAAAAAATTAAATTAAGACCAAAATTGGATTCGTAGACCTCCCTTTGAAAATAAAATTAACTGGCTTTTATCTGGATCCTATCTGTTCAATATAATATATTATGTATTTGAAACAGGCATTGCACTATTAAACCAGTAAACAAGTTTGTACATATAGAAAACGATATGTACATATAGGTCCAGATATCTATATAGAGGATCGTACATGAAAACCATATAGAAAACAATTTCCATATGGATTGCCATATTTAACCATATAAAGAAACCTATCAGCAAAAACATATAGCACAGAAACCAGATAAAACCATATAAATGACTTTAATTTCATATTTAACTATATAAAGAAACCCATTTTAGGAAATTTTCGAAAGGGGTCAAATCAAAGGGGTTAGGTTGGGTTGGGTTGGGTTGCATTTTTTTTGCTTTTTTGGTATTTTAGGGCATTACCAGAAGGGGTTAGGTTGAGTTGGGTGGCATTTTAAAAAAAAATTCGCCTTTAAGGAATTTTCGGAAGGGATTGGGTTGGGTTGCATTAAAAAAATTAAATTAGGACCAAAATTAGATTCTATTGAAAATGCTATAAGAAACATATAAAAAATTATCTGTCTTTTATCTGGTTCCTATCTGTTTAATATAATATATTATGTTTTTGAAACAGGCATTGCACTATTAAACCAGATAGAAGTTTGTACATATAAAAAACGATATTTACATATAGGTCCGTACATGTAAACTATATAGAAACAATTTCTATATGGATTGCCATATTTAACCATGTAAGAAAACCTATCAGGAAAGACATACCTATAGCACAGAAACCAGATAACACCATATAAATGACTTTAATTCCATATTTTATCACATCTAGCACAGAAACCAAATAGGTAAATCCATATAAGTTCCTTTAAGTGGTAAATGGAATTCACTATTTAATCATATAGATGTCATAATGTAAACCAGGATGTTTCATATAGGACCTATAAAATCGTATAAAACCGAATTCGTTTCCTTAGTGGTCACTTGGGTATCAGAAAACCAAAACTAGTTTGTATCGATCTAATAATAATAATAATTTACCTTCCTCCTCCCTTTATTACATATATAAGTATAATTTTAGTAGATAAACTACCAAAAAACAATTTAATAAAAAAGCTTATTTTTGTATTTAATTTATTAACAAATATGCAAAAAGAAGTTTATTGGGTGTTTTAAAGTTAAATAAATTGATTTCTGCGTCGCAGTGGAGTAAAAACGTTTATTATTGTCTTTAATATCCCCTCAATATTTAACTTTCCAAATGTCCTGGAAGTCACCATTATTCATTTTTAGTATGTCTTGGAAGTAATCAAAAGTCAGTTTTTAGGATATGTCTTGGAAGTCATCAATACTCAGTTCCAAGACGGTCCTGGAAGAAATCATTATACATATGGCACTTCCAAGACCGACCCGGAACACGTCACATGTCTCGGAAACAGTCAATATTCAGTTGTACTTGTCCCGGAACACGTCGACTTATATATATATATATATATATATATATATACATATATATACAGTGCTTGCAAATCCAAGTCCGACCACACTGGAAAGGACGGCTGTTCAATACCCGCGTGAAAAGAACAAGGATAGAACGCCAAATAGAATTTGATTGGCCAGAGCCGGCTGCCGGATGCGTGCGAATTGTAAGCGAGGTCAACTCTCAGTCTGGCTGCATTTAGACTAAATGATTTAGTGTCAAGCAAACTGCGTAAGAGTGTAGATGCACATTTTAATTTTCTTTTTAAATATTTTATAGGTACCCGAATCCTAAAAATAAAATTTTTTGATTTTTTCCTTGAGAACTAGGGCAACAACAAAAATAGTATTCTTAATAAAAAAGATTTCTCAAATAAAAAATAATTCTGAATAAAAATAACTAGGTATAAATAAAAATAAAACTCTAAAAATAAATAATAAAAATAAATAAACTCAAAAATTAAATTAAATGTTCGAACAAGCCCCCATAGGCAGCCAAACAATAGCCTAACCTATTATAAAAATTCCCACGCACATTTGCTAGGACTTCTGGACTAATATCCCCCAACAAATTAGTTATGCGGATTCCTAAATCATTGAGGTTATTAGCCCGATCTTCCTGGAAAACGTACAGCTTCGACTTGAGGTACCCCCACAAAAAAAAATCACACGGCGCCAAGTCCGGTGATCTAGCTGGCCAGAGAATTCCTCCTCGACCCATAATAAGACGAGGTCCAAAAGTGTCGGAAAGGAATTCCCGAACAGCCATCGTATTATGTGCGGGGCAACCGTCCTGCTGAAACCATACGTTTTCGATGTTAACTCCGTCTAAATTTTGAAGCGCGGGAACTATTTGGTCTCTTAAGAGATTTAAATACCTAGCGCCATTTAAATTACCATTTATAAAAAATGGGCCAATTATTCGGTCGCCCAAAATACCCGCCCAGACATTAAGTTTTTGGGGATACTGTGTCCGAGCTGCATAAATCCTACGAGGATTTTCTCGCGCCCACATTCGAACATTCTGCGAATTGTGCCTGCCATGGAGAGTAAATGTCGACTCGTCAGTAAATAAAATATTACCGATAAAATTTGGGTCGGCATTTGCTCTCTCCATAACAACCTCGCAAAATTCCATGCGGCGGAATGCATCGGCAGGGAATTGCTCGTTTCCCCGTCGCAGCTTAAATGGACGATATCCATGGCGTCTTAGCACATTTCGTGCCGTGGAAGCTGAAATATCAAACTCCCTAGCCACCGTACTTAATGCCTGGGTTGGGTTTTCTTCAATTGACGCGCAAATTAAAGTATCCCGCGCTTCTCTATTTAGATTTTCACGGGGAGGACGTTCCCGTCGGAGCTGCATCGGAACTACACAACCGTGCGTGAGAAAATTATTAACGGTTCGTCGAATTGTTTCTCTGTTTGGTCTGGCCTCGAACATTCCCGCAAATAATCTTTGAATTTCTCGTTCAGAATTACCAGCAAAATGCCAGATTAAAATCTGAACTTTTTGTTCCAACGTGTACATTTTTTAATTAAATAATCTTTTTCACTAAAATTACTACCTCTTGCTCGCACCACTGCAGTTCTCGTTCTGATATCCTCGACGAGGATTCCTCGTGTCAAGCACGCTGCGAGGTGCGCGATGGGTATGCGTTGTCGTAGCCTGCCGGCTGGCCAATCAAATTCTATTTGGCGTTCTATCCTTGTTCTTTTCACGCGGGTATTGAACAGCCGTCCTTTCCAGTGCGGTCGGAGTTGATATTGCAAGCACTGTATATATATATATATTATATATATTTTGGGCCTAGATTCAGTGCTTAAAGATGGCGCTAAATCATGCATGTATGTTTGATTAGTAGAAGGACTGAGAATTGCAGACCTAATATTATTGACATTTAAAAAATAACCTTAAATGATTTTTAAAAGAAAATTATAGATCACATTATCTTATTGTATCTGATTAACCATATTGTGTAGATAAATTTTGAATAATAATACATGAATATTAACTAAAACTTTTTAGTTTTAAGTAACTTTAGTAAGTTTATATGAAAAATAAGTTATAACATTAAGTTCACCTTTTTATGCAAAAGTATCATAAAAAGCGTGCTTGTATTATAAATGAGCTTGTCTTCTTCAAATTCCCCTAGTCATACTGTCTACAACATTTATGTAGGACGTTGGGGTTTACCTCGCACAACATCGTTTTTTATTTACACACTCCTTGAAAATAACGAAAGTTTAAAACACACCGCTTCTATATTTAAGTTTATCTATTTTGCGTTCATAATAACTTCATTATAACACCGCTTTCGGTGCTATAATAAGATACTTTATTCCACCCAAAATTTGATTTTATAGGTTGGCTATATTTTAAACAGCATAATATTTTGCATCCCTGCTTAAAATACCCCATAAAGACCTATACAAAATAATCTATCGGGCGCTACCGGATTCAATATGTGCATTTGTTTTCGGATACGGCCCGATAGAAAATGTATAGGAAATTACCTATAGGCACACCATAACTTTTACATTTTCCCTATTGAGACCGATAGCAAATAACTCAATGAAGTATATATAGGGATATTCCTATAGAGCAACCATAAAACATTTGACAAAATTTTATTAAAACCTATGGGGTCCTATAGGGGAAAAACTAATTTCTACATTTATGTGTATTTTCCCCATTGAAACCGATAGCAAATAAATCAAGGGATGATATCCCTATAGAACAACCATAAATCTCAACTATGGGTCCTATACATACCGATACACCCTATAGAAACACCATACATCCCGATACAAATATCTATCGGTTTGAACAGGGTCTCTATGGGGTATTTTAAGCAGGGATATTAGTTATAATATTTTTATGATTTTTCAAGTACTTACGAGACTTTTCTGGCAATAAATTTTGTTTAACACCAAAGAAAATCCTTTTTTCCTTCTTTAACATTAAGAGCCGCTTATTGTAAATAAGTAATTTAACGACGACATGTCGCGACATGCACAGATTATAAAACTGGCGACATGGCGAATCGATTTTGACATTAACTGTCAAACCAATGACTGTGATACCAACTATGTAAAGTAAAATTCGACCAAATTAAATTTAAGGTAAATTATTATAAAACTATTTTTTTTATAGAATTTTTGCAAAATAGATAAAATAGCATAGAGAACTCATGTCATAAGAGCTTTTGTGCGACAAAATGACGTCTTATGAAATTAGTTCTTTAATATACTATTATTGCCCTTTACTTAAATTTTTAATGGTTTTAGACTTTTAATATATTTAGTCAGTCCGTTGCGAATCTTAAAAAACAAGACTCGACCATAAATTCTGTAAATATTGGAAATTGTATTTTCTACTTAAATTTATAAATATAACTTATATTAAGTTAAGTTGTCTATTTTTACTTTGGTAAAAGTAACTTAATATAAGTTATATTTATAAATTTAGGTAGAAAATACAATTTCCAATATTTACATTTACATTTACAATATTTACAATATTTACATACATATATGTATTTTAATTTTTAAGTAAAACTTTGAATATCACTCAATCCTGAGTTTAGTTATTCTAATACACGTTGTCCTATTATAAGCTTATATTAACTTTATTAATCTAATTTAAATTAAGTCAAATCCTTAACCATCAATAAAATAGACTTGACCCCACATATACGCACATGATCAAAATTGTTGCATATTTTTGTATTTTAATTTTCGCTTTGTATAACGTTATGTTTTTTGTTTTGGAATAAATTTTCATTTAATTGTTATAACACGTAAAGTAAAATTTATTATATTGAAGTATATATTTTTGTAGGAAATAATAAAAATAAAAGTTTCGGAACCAATCATCCACCTCGGAGACGGAGGATGATGACTTTGACGACAGAATTTAGATAAATAATTTATTGACAATAAAATACATAGTGTACATTACAATTATAAACAATTATTATATAAATAAAATTTATATTTAATATGTTTTTTCACCTAAATCGTTTCTGTTAATAATTTTTTTCACTTTTTAAGAATAATATTTAATTTTATTTTTAATATTTCCTGCAAAAATATATACTTTAATACGAGTATATTAAATTTTTTTTATTTTACGTATTATAACAATTAAATGAAAATTTATTATAAAACAACAAAAAACAGAACGTTATACAAAGCAAAAATTAAAATACAAAAATATGCAACAATTTTGATCATGTGTGTATGTGACGCATATATGCGTAATCGGTATTGAAAGTGTGAAACCATCGTTTCATTAGGAATTAATATTTTGTCCCATAAAAAAATGCATTTTAGGAACAGGTACGCATGCGCAACATGATGTGCCAACTATTGAATATCATAATTACTGTAATTAATGTAATTGGTTATTGTAATAATATTGTAATATTGGTTATTGATTTTTATCCGTTGACATGGCCAAAAATAATAAGATTTTCACAGCATTTCTGTTAGATATATTTATATGACATATATTCCTTTAGTAAGTATTCTGATGGGTATCTTGTGATTGGATTATGCTCAGAAAATGGGTCTTTTAGCCTATGTGTGTGTGTCAGTCAGGGACGGATGGGCTCTGTCAGACCTTATATTTTTATGAATAAGACATAATGTTTCTAACATAAAGATGCAGGGAAGTGGCAACAACCTTAGATCTTTAAATAAATGTCTGCATGATGTTCTAACTTATACTACCTTTATATTTCTAATAGCTGCCTTCTGCATCTTAAAGACCCTATGAGCATGTGAAGATAGGTAAGTCTGGAGACAAACTCACTAAAATATTATGTCCTGAGAACCTCCAAGCTCACAGTTACTCTAAGTCTATAAATAGCATAGGAAACTGATCCCAGCCTCTTACACAATACATTTATATGCTCATCCCAAATCAAAAATCTGTCAATATGTAGGCCTAGAAATTTTGTTTTTTCAACTTCTTCAATGGAATTACCACCAATTTTAAGTAAGAAACTGGAATCTTTATTTAATCTCCACAAATGAAAACTTGTGAAAACAGTTTTTGAAACATTCAAATGAAGTCTATTTAAGTTAAACCAATCAATTGACAAGTTTAAATTATTTTGCAAATTATTTAAAACTTCATTTATTGTTTTTCCTGAGCTCAAAAGAGAATTATCATCTGGAAACATGACAATTTCGCCCAAAAAATGAATCCCCAAATGACATTTTAATCATAAATATTGATTGATTGATTTGAAGGGGAACCTTTGCAGACAGCACTTAGGTACACATGCGACCCATTGTGCAAACCCGCTTTTGGTGAAGCCCTGCCTTACCTTACGAGCCCGCAGCTTTTAAGAAAAGCGCAGACCCGCTCTGGTCGGGCATGCATTATTTCCTCTGGAACCAAGTATCTGTCCCCTAGGTGTCTTAGTCTACTATTGACTAGAGCGTCGCATTCGCAGACTATATGCTCGGTAGTTTCGTCTACTTCGCTGCAGTACCTACAGTCCGTCTCGTTGCTGAGTCCGGTTTTGTGTAGGTGGTATTTGACTACCCAGTGTCCTGTTAGGACTACTGTGATGGTTCTTAACTGGTTCCTTTTAAGTTTCAGGAATCTTTTTGCCTCTTTGCAGGTAGTAGGACTCTTTATAAAGACCCTTGACTGCTTGAGGCCTTGTTGTTCAAGCTATTTCTTCTGGAACTGGTCGTTAGTCCAGTTCCTGATCTTGGTTTTTACCAGACAGGAGGCGACCCCTATGACAGGTTCTGGCCCCAAGAAGGCCGTGTTGCTGCCCTCACGAGCCAGCTGGTCTGCTTTCTCGTTGCCTTTAATATCATAAATATGCAAGAAACATCCCAGCAATAGACATTTAACAGCCGGGAATTGTTTTCGAATTTTGATTCTTGGTGATTTTGGTTTTATCTGAAACTTAAATTTGACAACTGAATCACAATCAGGAGGTCAAAATTATAAAGAAAACATGTCACGAACGTAAATATCGGTTCAGGTTTAGTTTTCGGAAATTTTCACCAAAATGTCATTTTGAAAAAGTGGTCTTTGCTTAGGCCCCTCTGAAAATAATGGAGATTTGTTGCTTGTCGCTTGTTCAGAATTATTCAAGGGACAATCTCTCACCATCTTATTTTTTTGTTTTTAAAAAGCCTAAGTGTATTGCCTACCAAAAAGCTTTAAATGTGTACTCTTTAGGAAAAAAAATCATATTTTCGTTGCTAAGATTCCAATTCGAAAAATTTGAAAACCTTTTCAAGGTAAGACATAATACTTTATTATTTCAAAGTAAAAACGAGAAAAAATATTTATTTTTTCAAACGGGGCTTGAATAAAGTTACTGAAATTGTCCACCCTTTTACATATCACCCTGTGAGAAATTTACTTGAAAAACCGCGAGCTTCATATCTATAGCATGAATTGCCAGAGGATATGGCTAGCAGACATCACAGACCAAAATAAAATCATTCAAGAAACAAAAAAGTTATGTCGTTTTGAAAAAGGACGAACTTTTTGGTCGCGACACATTGGGTGGTGTGCAGTTTAGATGCGAAATACGAATATTCGTTTTTGCAACTCCTATTTCATATAGATGCAAACTATTTTAGGGACATTTTTTTCTCTAAAGGTGATATTTGCCATGGTATTTTAGGGACTTAAATTTTCTCCCCAGGCAATATTTGCAATACTTGGTTAACATTTTCTATTTGTTGTTTTATGTAAATTGAGATTTTGTGTTTTTATCAGTAGCGTAACTAGGGGGGGGGGGTTGCGGTCCGCCCCGGGCGGCACTTCTTGGGGCGGCAAAAATCGTGAGAGAAAATGCGAAAAAAACTGGAAGACAGAATATAAAAATAAAAAAAATAATTAAATATTCTCTTTCGAAATAATATAATTCAAATTCCAATAGATTTGAGATTTATACAATTACTCCCAAAATATTCCAAATCAAATAAAGCTAGCAAAAAATAGAAACAAGACCGGTATTGTTTTGTTTATTAAGAATGTATCTATTGTTTTTTTTTCTAAATATTTAAACATTTTTATTTATTTTTTACTCAGGTTTAAGTTTTTTTTGTAGGTACTTTTACATAAGGTTGAGAATTTATCTCTTTGTTTTTTTCATATAAATTATGTTAAAGCACATTTTATTTGTTGTTTTTCTTTACCTAGGTCTAAGAATTTTTGTTTGTTTTCAATTCTTAAAATATTACAATTCAATGTTATATATATATATGTTATATATTTAATTATATATTTTTAATTTTGCGTACGGTCCTCAAAACTGACTCCTAACCTAACCTCTCTTCCCCCCCCCAAAAAAAAACATGAGGGCGACAGCCACTGCTGCCCCGGGCGGCACTTTTTCTAGTTACGCCGCTGGTTTTTATTATGGATGAACAATTATACCAGTGGAAATTATACCATTGGCGACGAAGGCGTGCAATTCCGCTTATTTATTGTTGAAGACAGAATTAATTAATGCGCATGCGCATCACGACAAATTTTCGCAAAATATTGAATCAATCTCAAGATTCCCGCCCCCCAGATTTCAAATCTTGCGAATTCGCAGGATCTGTGGAAACGTCAAAACGCTTTTCCCGCCAAATCAAATGGACCAATGAAAACATTTTTTCGTATTTCGCATCTATATGAAACCGCTTTTAAACTGGTAATATTATGACGTTCAATGACATTGTGAAAACACGTCATTCGACGTCTGTGGGCTGTAACATATTCGCGTCATAATTTCGTCATATCGACGTTAATTTTTGGTAGGAATGACGTACATTTTGGCCAAAATATGACGTTTTATTCACGTGAACTACCAGAAAGGGTGCAAATTGGGTGTGGCACTTCCTCCTGGATTAAGTCCCAAAGTGCTCTACCTGTTGCCAAAAGGTTTCATTCTTATTTTTTTAATATTACATTTGTGACCGTCATTACATCACATACTAAAAAACAAAAGGTATTTAATTTAACAATTATAATTATTAATTGCACTGTAGGTTTTTGGGAGTAGTCAACTTATATACAAAAATCTTTTTTAAAGTAAGGTTAATTTTAATTTGTTATATCCAAATAGGTTTATCAACGTATGAAAATTAATTTATCCCAAATAAATACATGAAAATGTTTACTGCCAACCTTTCTCTTGCAATTTATTTAACACACAGAGGACTTGCTGAATAACATTTAATTCCTGTAACGTTACCATTTAACACTGATGCCACTAGGGGGCTATAAATCTTCGATTGCACAATAGGAGATAGCCTGCCAAATGCTTTAAATTTCCTGCATTAGTGGCTTGTAGATACCTCGATATTGAACCCTGCGGAATATATGTTCTACGTTTTCAATTTGTAGTATTTTATTTAATTTGGCAAACTTTTAATAATAAATTAAACTTTTTTAATATATAAAATAACAAAGCTTTTAAAATTAAGCCCAGTAAAGAATTTTAATTATATTTAATTTTTTTGCAATCATAGTTCTATGTTATTGTGAACAGAAATTATAAGTTATTTAAGTACACTGTGGGCGAGTATAGGTATAAGGTTAAAGTAAGATATGGATAATATCCATTAAAATTGCCATTTGCGTATTGCCATTTGCCCATTACACAGGTCTGCAAAATTACTATTTTTTTAGTTTTTTTATAAAAGTGTTAATATTTCTTATAAATATCTAAATCTAAAATGATATTTATATGGTATACACCAAGTCACAATTACCAGACGAAACGGTGTTAGTACTAATTAATTTATCAATATTTACGTTTATTAAATGATCTATATCTAGGTAATTCTATAGAAACTATCATTTTTGCTGTTACTGGTCAAAATCTGGAGCATTGGTAGATATCTATGGGTATAGCGGAAAGAACTTGGATTCATTTGCAGCAAAAGATGTACGACGATGATGAGGATTAAGCACAATAATACTATAATTCAATTCGATATTTGATACGATTTAATAAATTTAAGGTAGAAAAAAGCAAAATTAAATTTTGCAACATGTGGGCTTAATTTGGATACAAAATACCGAAACTTGTTTACTTTGTTGCCCTTTCAAATCAATAATTAAAATAAACGACAAAAAATGTTTTTTTTACATTAAATACATTAAAATTTTAGTTTTAGTATTTAAAATGTCATATTGTTAAGATAAATATGATCTATTTGCCGTATACCAATTACTTCAGTACATTCAAGATAAATTTAAGCCAAAATAATTTAATAAATAATTAAAATACTAACAAAAATACTTACATTTTGAGGTGATTAGGCAGAGCATTTTATTACAAAATTATTTTAAATCCTAGACGTCCTATAGAGAAAAACAAATGACATTTTTGAAATCAGCGGCCCAAAATTAGTTAAACTAAGCTGGTGTACTCTGTTAGGAAAAAAAGTTTCTAAAACTATCATAGTGTTATTAGTTTTAAATTTGTAATTACGTTATTCCTTTTGTAATCATAATTTAATTATAAAAAAATATCCCCGAAGCAGTAAATGAATACCTATATGTCTTGGCTTCCTCCTTTAAAACGCTCATTATGTTATCATGACACCAAGTGAGTTTGAATAAACAGTGACAAGTTCTGACTTTATGGCGTTTTAGTCGTGGGTTGAAGTTAGCAGCAGTGGCTTTCGGGATTTTTGGTCGCGGGCTGAAGTTGGCTTTAAAGCCCGGTGCACAATATTCCGGTAAAGGGAACGGGAATCTTAACATTAAAGGGAGAGACTAAAAAACCACTGTTGATAGATAGGGTTCGCTGAGTCTCTCCCACCTTTACCGTTTAGGTTCCCGTTCCCGTTACCGGGCTGTTGTGCAGCGGGCTTAGTTAGTTAAGAGTTGTCAGATGTCATAAAATCGTCGTTCTTGTAAAATATTACTAAAATATGGAAATTATGTTATATTCTATAACAAACGTAAAAAAATATTAAATAATTTCTTGATGCCAATCTTGAAAAAGTTTATATTCACGTTAGTACTGACCTTTTGATTTTGCCGGTAGCAAACTAGAAGTTACTGATGCCGCAGCTTTAATAATTTGTGGTTAATAATTCATTTTCAAGACTTTAATTTTTAAAGAAAATTTGACAAACTTACACTGAAATTTTAAAAGCCAGATTCCTATCACCAATTTTGCTTACTTTTACTTTATTTTTGTATATATTTTTATATTTTGTATATATTTTTGTATTTATACAAATATTTTATATGTATGTATTTAGCTTAAAACAATAAATTATTTGTTTTAAATAAGCCAAAATAATTTAATAAATAATTAAAATACTAACAAAAATACTTACATTTTGAGGTGATTGAGCAGAGCATTTTATTACAAAATTATTTTAAATCCTAGACGTCCTAGAGAAAAACAAATGACATTTTTGAAATCAGCGGCCCAAAATTAGTTAAACTAAGCTGGTGTACTCTGTTAGGAAAAAAAGTTTCTAAAACTATCATAGTGTTATTAGTTTTAAATTTGTAATTACGTTATTCCTTTTGTAATCATAATATAATTAAAAAAAATATCCCCGAAGCAGTAAATGAGTACCTATATGTATATACTATTATCCTTTGAATAAAAGAGAGTACATATTTAACTTAAATTTAGTTGTAAAGATGATCGATATCTCCAAGGGGTTTAACATTGGCTCAATATTATAATATTGAGCCAATGTAAAGTATTGGTATACAATGGCTATAGGCAGCTTATTTGAAGCAATAAAGGACAATAGACCCGAAACACATTATTGTGACAATAGATTTCAAGGATACGGCTGCTCAGCCTATATTATCATGTTATTCAGGGTTCCCCATAATAGGCTACCCATTTTAACATTTGAATTAAAATTTTTTTAGTTAACAAAACAAACTTTTTATTTTACTAAATTACAGCTAACTCTTTGGGATTTATGATAACTTATAAATATTTGGCTAATTTAATTCTAACTTTTAAAAATCACGTCTTCTAAATGACCTCCACCAACTTCAACACATTTTTCAATATTAGATAAAAAGTGGTAAAGTCGTAAACGCAATTCTAGCTCGTTCAATATTTTCTGGTGTACGAACTGTTCTTCGACGTGCAGGCTTCTTCAAATTTTGTACAGAACCATTTTCACGCCAATGACGAACCCATAACTTAACAGTTTTACGATTTGGCGCGTGACCACTATAGTTAACAATTGTTATTAAACTGACGCCAGAATGCACGCCCAACTTCTATCGAATTGCTTCTTATGTAAGTTTCTACACAAAACACACGTTTATGGTCTGTGTAATCCATAAAAGTTCAAACGGATGTTAAAATAATGTCTCAAAGCAAAAAAATAATTTAAATAATTATTAATGAAAACTAACAAACTTCTCATAAATAGAAAAAATGACGTTCCAGGAAATTATTAATTTAAAACTTATTTGTGACAGGCGGCTACTTGATTAATAATTAACTTAAATCCCAAAGACTATAGAAGATATTCCCATAGAGAACAACTTATTTAGTTATCTCGTAGGGAATTTATTAATAAAATAAAATGGGTAGTCTATTACGGGGAACCCGGTATAATTTGAAAAGTATGTTAAAATGGCAGTTATGTATAAAAGTTATCTATACAAGTTTATTTCCAAATCACAATTTATGGAACTTCAATGTATCTTTTTATTACTTTTTATTTCTTAAATGTATTTAAATAAGTATGTATTTCTTTCTTTTCACATCATATATATATACAGGGTGGCCGATTTATCTGAAGACATTGAAATATTTCGAAAACTATGCATCGGATCAAAAAAAGTTTTGAATAAAATTTGTTCGCCTGGAAGGGGGACATCCAATGATACCAAAGTCGACCCCTCACCACCACCCCATGGGGTGGGGGTGGGGGCAACTTTAATATTCTAAATAGGAACCCCCATTTTTTATTGCAGATTCGGATTTACTATTAAAAAATAAGTAACTTTTATGGAAAAACTTTTTTTTAAATTCCTGATAGATGGCGCTGTAATCGCGATTTTTGGGAATATCTTGAAAAATTGCAGATTGGATTTCCCATTAAAAAATATAATTAGTGTATACGAGAATTGTAAGGGAATTCAAAATAAATTAAATTAATTAATTCCTTTTGATGTTCCCATGTTCCCATGGCCATGGGGTGGGGGTGGGGGCAACTTTAATATTCTAAATAGGAACCCCCATTTTTTATTGCAGATTCGGATTTACTATTAAAAAATAAGTAACTTTTATGAAAAAACTTTTTTTAAATTCCTGATAGATGGCGCTGTAATCGCAATTTTTGGGAATATCTTGAAAAATTGCAGATTCGGATTTCCCATTCTTGGGTAATTTTAAAAATAGATGTTAACTTATTGATATACGAATAAAATCCAAAAATTAAACAAGTTTTTCTTTTTTTCGATCCGATGTGTAATTTTTTAAGATATTCCCAAAAATCGGGTTTCTTGCGATTACAGCGCCATCTATCAGGAATTTAAAAAAAGTTTTTCCATAAAAGTTACTTATTTTTTAATAGTAAATCCGAATCTGCAATAAAAAATGGGGGTTCCTATTTAGAATATTAAAGTTGCCCCCACCCCCACCCCATGGGGTGGTGGTGAGGGGTCGACTTTGGTATCATTGGATGTCCCCCTTCCAGGCGAACAAATTTTATTCAAAACTTTTTTTGATCCGATGCGTAGTTTTCGAAATATTTCAATGTCTTCAGATAAATCGGCCACCCTGTATATATTATACCACAATCCACACAACAAGGTATGTTCTATCTCATGCTAAAAATACTAAAAATCACTGCACAGAGTTTAACGGCGGCCATTTTTGTTGTTTACAATTCTTGTGTTTAGGGCTTTGGGTTTAAACACAATCCACACAACAAGGTCTGTTCTATCTCGTACTAAAAATACAAAAAATCCTTGCAACACTGCACAGTTTAACGGCGTCCATTTTTGTTGATTGCAATTTTTGTGCTTTGGGTTTGTGCTCTGTTTATATATATATATTAGGGTGTCCCAAAAAAAAAGAATTTATTTTTTTTCTTGTCTCTTGTAAAAATATGTTAGTTTATCATGCTGTAAGAGCCCTTTCAAAATATCAGCTCGATTAAAAATTTTGTAGGGGTCGCTCAAGATTTTTAAAAATTTAAAAAATCGACAAAAATTGAATTTTTGTTTTATTTTAATTCTTTTTCTCGTCTCGATATTATTTTTTAGGTTGAAAATAATAAAAATTCTGTAAATTTCAAATCAATATTTTGATTTCTAAAGGTCGCTAAAAGTTCGTTGATATTTATATTCAGAGGTCGCTCGAAAACATTCAAAATACTCTACTTTGAAAGTTAAAAAAATCTTGAGCGACCTTTAGAAATTAAAATATCGATTTGAAATTTTCAGAATCATTATTATTTTTAAATTAAAAAATAATATCGGAACGAGAAAAAAAATTAAAATTAAAAAAATCCAATTTTTGACGATTTTGGTAATTTTTAAAAATCTTGAGCGACCCCTAAAAATTTTTTAATGGTGCTGATCTTTTGACAGGGCTCTTAAAACATGACAAACCAACATATTTTCACAAGAGACGAGAAGAAGAAAAATATTCTTTTTTTTTGGGACACCCTAATATATATATATATATATATATATATATATATATAAATTGAATATAAATTGAATGGCGTCTGTCAGCGTCTCTCAAGGACACCCGCCATGAGATATTAATACCACTATATATAGTGGTATTAATATCTCATGGCGGGTGACCTTGAGAGACGCTGACAGACGCCATTCAATTTAATAAATAAATGGAAACTAAAAACATCCGCCACTTCCATAGACCTTTAAGTTAACTTAAATGTCTATGGATTCTTCCCAAATCTGTCATCTGTCAACTAATATAGTAAAGCGTTTTTTTCTTTATTTTATGAAATATATTGTAACATTAGATAATGACTGCAATTGAAGACCCTGCTGCAAAAAGGAGGTAACTCCATAAAAGTTATTTTTGAGTCATCTTTGCATTAAACAATGCAGAATAGTCTAGTTCACAGTTGTAAGGGTGTAAAAGTCACCTTTGTAAAAGTTACCCCCTTTTTGCAGCAAGGTCTTTAATTGTTGAGCAATGATCTGTAAAATATATAATGGATATCAGTAAAAAAAAGAATAGAATCTGTGTATAATCCGAATTTTGCTGTAAAAATGTACCTACCTAAAGGTTTTTATTTCATATTTTTCTTGTGTATGGCAAAATATGTTGATTTACTGCTAATACAAGTATATAGGTATCATATTATGAATAAGTTCTAAAACTTCTAAATGTGCTTTATTTCAGACAAAAGATATATTTTAAAAATATGCAACATTTTTCTTCTATAATTTTTTTTATTCTTTCTTTCAAGAGAATTGGACTTGAGCCAATTAGGCTCTTACTGCCCAACTGCAAGTTTTAACATGAAGGATAAAACATTTTTAAATATAATTGTCTGTGAGACAATAATTGTCAATCTCCAAAATCGAGGATTGCAGATTAATTGTTCAAATCCAGTTTTTAGGAGTGGATAGGTATATAGCTATGTTAGAAATCATCATTTGATCAAAAATAATTACATTCAGACTCAGAATCATTATTAACCCTTATAATAAATTCATGAACGTCGCGACGTCGGTATAATGTTCTCTTGAAATGTACTCCTCCTCAGATTTTGCCACATGCGCACATACTTTCTCCCATTCCTCGACTCCCATATTTTTCAATTTGTCTTCCGCCAACTTCCAAACATCATCTAATTTAAAAGTCCCATTGTGGGCTGCGATATGATTTTCAAGCAACGCCCATATATGCCTTTGATGGGGTTGAGCTCGGGATGGTATACCCTATACCCTATAGGGTGGTAAACGCAAGACTACATGACCATGTTGTGCTAATAAATGATCAATTACGTAATTCTTATGCACCGGTTTGTTGATTTGAATCTTCTTGTACAACTCCGGCTTTGTTTCCTTATTTTTAAAGAATATATTTCGTTCCGATAACCACTTTTGCATAGCCGCTTTAGTCCAACTTGATGTAGGTTCGGTGTCAAAAGAACGTTATGATATGAACTGAATTTGGCTCTAAATTGGGCAGCAACTTCTCTTCTAGACACTATTTATAGTTAATGTGATTCATGTCGTCGTGATAATCACCTGTTTTTCGACCAGATTTAAATATCAAATCAGCGTTTGGCACAAAACCTTTTTTTCCACCCCAGTGTACAATTATTAGCCGTTGACCTTTTGAAACTGGCGATTTCAAACCTTTGTTGCTGCCATCATTCCAAGACTTGGGCACAGTATGTGAATTGTGCAGATATGTCTCATCATTGTACACAATGTTTCTACCCTCTTCTTTATATTTCTTGAGATTTCTCAAGAAAATAGTCCGTTTCGCTCTGATGTCCGTTTTTTCAACAAGAAGTTTGCGATTATCCACGGTTTTTTTCCAAATCCTAATTTTCGGACAATTTTTCGAAATGAAGATATTTTTCCAGTCAAATGGGGGCAATCAATTTTGACAGCTTCAAAAACCGCTTTTAAAGTTGGTCGTTGTTTATGTGTTATCGAAAATCTATAGATAATTATCTATTATAATAGTTCTTATCACTTCTTCATTAAACTCATCCACTGTTGTCTTGGGATTTGGTTTATTAATAGTTTTTCGTGGCGAAGTGAATTTCTTGTCGGATGCTTTCGTTTTACCCTCTTTGTCAATTCTTTGCACCGTCCTCAAAGAAACACCAGTTGCTGCGGCCACTCGCTCTTGTAAATGACTAAGAGGTATAACAGGATCTTCACCATCTTCTTCACGTTTCAACTCGCGTTTCAAATATTGGAGAACATTGTAGACGATCTGCTGCCCTTGGCTGTGAATGATTTTTTTTTGCCGTTTTTTTCGTATAACAAATATAATATAAGAAATATCATATTATAACAAAATTTAATATAATATTATAACAAATATAATATTAGTTATAACAAATATGATATGACAAATATGACATAACAAATATAATAGAATTTCTAGCCTATAAATATGTCAATAAATATCAGCTGATGCTAGCATTGCCAACCCTGGGGTAGTATGTTTTTAGGGCGGCGAGTATTAGAGCGATTTGACGGATTTGTGACGTTTGCGCGCCCAAGGTCACCCGCCATGAGATGATGATAATAATAATAATAATAATAATAATAATAATAGGTGCTTTCCTTTCGCCACAATTCTTAGATATTCTTACCTCACCTTGGTTTATTATTTATTTAGCCAAAGTGAGAATTTTACCTCCCCCTTACCGATCAAGCACAACCTCCGGAGCACACTTACAAATGAGAAATTTTGATTACTTGGTGGTGGGGATAGATGCACGCCAAAAAGTGTGATTGTTCACTTTCTATCAAACAAAACAGAATTCTGTTCTTAAGAAAATTAAAACAATATTAGTGATGGGCATAATCGGATTATATCAATAACCGATTATATCCGATACGATTATTTCAATAATCGAATGATAATTCGATTAAATAATCGGCGATTATAAATCGCATACTTTCATTCGGATTTCAATATCGGAATAATTTAATCGAATTGATAATTCGAATGAAAGTATGCGATTAATAATCGCCGTTTATTTTCGAATTAAGTAATCCGCGATTATTAATCGCATATTTTCATTCGGATTTCAAATTGAATGATTCATTCGGCGACTAGAATACCTACAATTGTAGGTATGACTATTTAAATAGTAATTTACGATTACGATGATACGATACGATTAAACTAGTATTTTCAGAATCGCTGCTGAATATTACATTCACTACATTCTATAAAATTAAAGAATAAAAAAAGGTATTTATTATTGTTTAAATTGGATTTATATTTTTAACTACTTACCTGTATTATTTGATTCGACATTTTGTTCGTTAAGTCTTTAATCTTTGCGTTAAACCGTTGAGGGAAATGGTTAAACCACAGAACATAAAGCCTGAATTATAGATTGCCTTCCTTCCTTCCTCCCGTAGAAGATGAACATTACGTAATTGTCACCATTAGCATTTGCCGTTTAGGTATTTTGAATTCTTTGTGATAAAATTTTGCAATTATAGTAATAAAAAAAATTAAAGAATAAAATATTTTCTTAACAAAATCATATTTTTAAGTAATTTTAATATTTTAAATTATCAATAATTGTTAATTTAATTAAAATTAATAACGGGCAATGTTAATGGTGACAATTACGTCAAAAATGTTTATTTAAATCGTATTGCCAGTTATAGATTCCCGTACCGTAAGCACGGCATTCCTTCCTCCCGTATCTTTCACCGTAAAGGTCTTTAACATGACCAATCACAGTGCTTGTTATGGACATGGACAGGGTGACAAAATATTTAAAATACATGATTGTTTAGTATTTAGTATTTATTAAATAATTTGTGTCTCTATATAGGATATTTAGATATTGTTTATGATCAATGTCTTTCATTTTTAGAAACGTTGCTTTGTAAAACCACGTAGTTTCCCGGTCTTGGTAAAGTGGGCGAGTCTTCCAACGTCTTGTTCGATGTTTTTTTTCCATTAAACTGCCCTACTATGGAGAAAGGTAGTAACTACAAATGCGTTTTCTTGTGCTATAACAAAGCTATGGACATTTTGTATCTTAATTCAACAAAGAAATGCAGTAAACTATCTTTTAAGTTAAATAAATTAGTTAAATACCTACTGCTTTTAATAAAAATGTAGTTTATGCTAATTTACCACAAATTTCTTGTTTAGCAGTTACTTTTCTCCATAGTTGGGCTGTATACAACAAGCTGCCTGGGCAATTAAAATTGTGATCACTGCACTAATATATAAATTACTATTTCCCTCGTCTTAATTTCGACCAATCACAAACGCTTAATTTTGAATTACAAATGGTTTCTAGGTGGAAAAATTGTATGACAGCACCTGTCAGCAGTTTATTCGAGTTTACCCCACAAAACTAGTTTTGTGGTTTACCCGCGGCAAAACTTGACAGCTGTTGTCAACAAAAATTGCAATTTATATTTTAATTGTTTACTATTACTCATGAAATAGTCTTGTCAAATACCATTCGGGCATCTAATTTTTCCTGTGAAAAAAATCGAAAAAACACAATGCCAAGTAATATTTTTTAACAAAATGCATTCGTGCAGGTGCAAAAATCCTCGTCTTCGACTCGGATTTTTGTTGCCACCAGCACTCATGCTTTTTGTTAAAATATTACTTAGCAACGTGTTTTTTCGATTTTTTTCGGAAAAATTAAATGCCCTTATGATATTACTTACGATTATCTTTCATATTTACACACAATGGGTAAAACGCAGAATATAAACAAAAACAAATGTCAACCATTTTAGGTGTCATTGCGCATGGTTACGGAATTTTACACGGAAATCTATAAATTGACTTTTTACAAGACGCTCAAATTGTACGGGCACGACTACGGGAGGAAGGAAGGAAGGCAATCTATAATTCAGGCTTAAGGGTTAAACTGTCAAGTGTCACTTTTAGAGAAAATAGGCTTACCAACCGTTCGTTTGATCTATTTTAGGTAAGATGAGTGCGCGTAAGTGGCCTCGCTTATCTTACTTTTGCTTGTCTCACTTCAAAAATGAAAGGAAAGCACCTAATAGGTGCTTAATACCACTATATTATACTATATAAGTAATTTAAATTTAATTAGGACCGTATTCTACAAAAATAGAAAAGAAGCCTTATAAACATGTTTACTTTTATAGTATAATTTGTTGTTTGAAAAAATTAGTACCTAACTAAAATTTTTAATTAATTATTATCATTTTTTTTTACATTTTAAACATATTAAACAAAACTAAGCAAGAAAGATAGGTACATATTTTTCACTAAGGGCCTTCATTAGTTCGAATCCTCACCTAAAGTAAATAATCTTATCTGACGATTTTTTTCCAGGAGATTTAAAAATTAAATTAGCTAAAGATTTTCTAGATCTATATTTTAAACAACATACAAAGAAAGAGAAGGCATTGTTTAACATAACAAACTGCAAATAAAATAATTTAATATTATGTTTGTCTCTAACATAAATACATATTTGCTTTATATTAATCGAAATTTGCCTTCAAGCATAAGTACATGTTAAAATGAATAAATAATGAGGGAGGGTTGGATTAAGACCAGAAATCGGTCTGATGCTGTTTAATTCCCTTCAAATTGATCGACATCCTATTTCCTTGTTAAATAACTTTCGCACATAACTTTGGAAAATTGAGGAGTTTCAAAATTCTCACCTGACTTGGTTTATTGTTTCTTGGTTTAACAGAAAGACATATTGTGTTAACGTATAGAAATACAGCGCCTAAACAAAGAATTCAACCGACCCAAATTAATTACTTAAGTTTAATATTGATTTAAACTTTGTTGTTGTAATGAGATGAAATTAATGTATGGGAGATTATATAGAAACAGACGTATTGTTATAACATCTCGGCAAATTTAATTAATAATTTAAGCAACCGTTTTCCGGTTTAACAGCGTGTTAGTTTAAATGATACAAAACCATTATAAAATATAATTTGCATTATACTGCATTGACTTTAATTTTATCTTGTAAATTAATTAAAATCATTCTTTAACACTCTGGATACAAATATAAATATGTATACATGTATACATACTTTAGTAATAAAAAAATACATATTCGTACTACACTATAAATGTAATTTAATCGACTATTTCCCTCGTCTTAATTCCCACCAATCACAAACGCGCAATTTTGAATTACAAATGGTACAAAAATACAAATTCGTACTACACCATAAATGTAATTTAATCGACTATTTCCCTCGTCTTAATTCCCACCAATCACAAACGCGCAATTTTGAATTACAAATGGTTTCTAGGTGGAAAAACTGTATGACAGCACCTGTCAGCAGTTTTTTCGAGTTTACCCGCGGCAAAACTTGACAGCTGTTAACAGCAAAAATTGCAATTTATATTTTAATTGTTAACTGTTAGTCATGAAATAGTCTTGTCAAATACCATTCGGGCATTTAATTTTTCCTGTGAAAAAAATAGAAAAAACACAATGCTAAGTAATATTTTTTAACAAAATGCATTCGTGCAGGTGCAAAAATCCTCCTCTTCGACTCGGATTTTTGTTGCCACCAGCACTCATGCTTCTTGTTAAAATATTACTTAGCAACGTGTTTTTTCGATATTACTAACGATAATTTTTTTTGATAATTATTTTAAACTAAAAAATATGTTTAACTTACATTTTTGTTTTTCTTCTAGAACCTTTGGAAGACAGTTGGCCGCCAGATTGTAACAGATCAGTGGTTCTGTCACGACAACAACCAAGAGCATCTATTTCCAGTCCAGGATTTCCACGACAATACCCGGATAATGCCGATTGCGATACGGATATAACAGCGCCAACTGGATACAGGATAGTCCTGGATTTCGAGGAATTAGTTTTGGAAAACGAACCTTCGTAAGTACCTACTGCTTTAGCCCTTTGTTTCCTAGTGGTCGCACGCCGAGGACACTTGCATATAAATTTATATTTAAGTTTCTAGTGGTTCCATCGTGAGAACTCCTATGCTTACGTACGCTTTAGATACCTCCCCACTTCAAACCGGCGTTGCTGTACCGTAGAAACAATATTGGCTCCATAAATAAGAGTGTTTTTACATGTCGCATGAGTGTGGGTGTTTCTTGGTGGTGATTTATTGAATAAAATTATATTTTAGAGTGATGGCTGGTAAGTTTCGATTTTGTTTGTTACTTATAACATTCTTTTAGGAATTATTAATTCTTGTAGTGCATAATTCCAAGAAAAAAAATGATGGAAAATAGTTGATGGGTTCGCAGTGGGAACACTAGGAATTATTGTTTTTTTTTTTTGAAGGGAATATCTTACAGCAATTGGAGCTAATGGACCAGAATGCCTTATTTGATTTTATAGAGGAGCTTCCTAGTGACAATGACAGTGAACAAGGCGATATTAGCGAAGATGAAATAGCAGAGAATGACATTTTGACAAGGAATCATTCTAGAGTAAGGGATTCCGAAGTGGTTGAAATGTTTGACATAGAATCTATGCCAATAGTTTTTGATGAGTCATCATGATGACCAATTAGACAATGATGTTATTGTTGATGCTAGCAGGGGTACTTTAGATGCATGGAATAGCAAAGATGAGATTCCGCTTTCGACAATACGAGCCTGAGAATTGGCAAATAAGACCATATGGACTAAATCTACTTCATACTATCTACGAAACCTAAAAAAATGTTCTGGTACACCTAAACCAAATGTGAATGGCTCGATCGGAACGCCCACAGATATGTTTCTCCAAATTTTTAGGTGCGACGTTGGATTATGCCTAACCGATAAAAAAAACTGTTTTGTACTATATCATAAGAAGTAATTAATGTAATAAAGTGTTTTTAAATCAATGTTGTTTACTTTCTAGTGGTCGCACGGTAAAGCCACCTCTTTAAAGCATAATCAAAAACAAAAAAAAAATAAAAACCATCAATATGCATTCTACACATCATTATTAAATAGGTATATTTGACGTAAATATAATGTTTAGACCTATTTTTACAAAAACTAAGAGCACAATTCTGGAGACGGTTTATCATCATAAACTTCGTTATGGCATATTTATAAGATAAAATTTGTTGTCTTTTAAGCATTACATTTGATTTTAAAAGTGGTAGTATTAAAATGTGCTAAAGGTAAATTTATTAAGCAAACAACAGTTTTTGCATATCAAGCCAGAAATTGTAGGTCAATAGAAACTTTAAAATCTCCTTTGGCAGATGATAAAAATCTGACAATTGTCGAGTTGGTATTAAAATATTTAAAAAAGTCAGTTTCAATTGAATACGGAATAAAGTTACTAAATTATGAATTCACAACTGGTTTTGCTTAAACATTGAAAACTTTTCATAATCTTTTACTTGTATAACAATTTTTGTGAATGAGTTTTCGTAAAAAGATTACATTTAAGAAGTACATGGGAACCGGTCGCATCTTCCGTTTTTTAATTATTGACGTTTGGGGTCACCGTTGACCCCAGTATACCAGTTACGCGATTTTATAAGTTTTGCAATGGCGAAGAAATATTTAACAGAACAAGAGTTACAGTGACATATATGAACCTACGTTGCCTGTTGACTATTGTAGTGAGTCTGACGAGGACATTAGTGATGCTACTACTCAGAAAAGTGATCATGATTCTGTGTCTGAACTCGAATATTCTGAAGGGGCAATAATGATCAACGTCGGTTAAAAAGACATAGATATACATTTTGTCATTAAGCAAAAGATCAAAAACATTTAACAAGGTGTTTTAAATGCGTCAAGTTCGTATGCAAGCAGCATTTCACAAATAAAATAGAATGCACATCTTGCAAAGGCAATGAATCAGGGTAAGTTGTAAAGTAATAATTTAAAAATTGCAAATTTTCTTTATTTCTCCTTAAAAAAAATTCAAGACCCCAGGATACCACTTAAGTTTCAAATTTCTTGCGTACCAGTCAAAGGTTAAAATACAGGGTAATACATGTGTCCCGTTAAAAGTTTTCAAACTTTTATTTTTTTATCCGGCTTGGCACTGCTGTGCACAGCCACACAAAAAATAATGGAAATTTTTAAAGATATGCATAAATTTCTATGTATTTTAAGCCGCTTAAACCTTTCACAATCAGTGTTGTTCCCAGCGGGAAAAAAAGCGTAACAGATTTTACAGAAAAAAGTAATAGATCCCTATAAAATGTAATTGCCATTTTTTAACTACATATCATTATAAAAATAAAGAAATTTGTTATTTCATAAAGGTAAAGGGGAGGAGGGATTTTTAAAATAATCCAAAGACATCATGCATATTTTGTAAATAAAGATTTTATTTAAATATTTGTTAACAAAAACAGATATCGATAAAATAATAAAATTTTACAGGTAATTGGTACTTATCATACCATTGAGTAAGGAAGTTCTTCTTTACTCAATGATCATACTATTAGGTACTATAAGTTTAATTTTATTAAAATGTTTTTTTCATGGATAACTTGACGGAATAAATTTTTGTAGTTATTATTGTGCATTTTTCTACTTAAAATTTATCAATAAAATTTAGTAAAGGGTCGTTTTGAGGGGTGGTAAATCCAGTGCCGTGCTTCAATTTTGTTTAAAAAACTCGCTAATATGAATTCTTAAAAACTGACATAGTATGTATTTTGTACAAATATGGCGTTTTTTCTTCAAAAATACATTTTATCAATATCTACACTTTAAAACAAATCCGTTTAAAATCTCACAATAAATAAAGCCTTTACAGGGGTGAGTCGCAAACAAATGGGTCAAACGTATATATAATTATTGTTGAAAAAAACGGACAAATCTTGAAAATGTAATAGATTTATTAATTTTGTAATGATGTAATAGATGTTTGGCCATTGTAATAGATTTATTACAAATGTAATAGACGGAACAACACTGTTCACAATTGGTATTAGACACAGGGTTGCCAGTTCTACTGATTTTTCAGTAGATCTACTGATTTGCTGATTAATCTACAGATCTACTGAAAAATGTTGTAATCTACTGAAAAAAAATATAAGGTTTATTTATTATGGTTATCAATAATATATCACTTACATTTATCTTGCATTAAATTCCGAACGCTCTATTTAAATACATTTACAAGCACTATATAAAATTATAACGCGTCTTAGCGCTTGATATGTTGGTAATACTGACCACGGGCCTCGGGAATCCCCGTCGGGGATTACAGGGGAATTATGTCAATGAGTAGAGGATATGTGAAAGACCACGGGGACGGGGATTTTGTTTCCGTTTATAATAAATTCGGTTTATTGAATTATAATAATTAATATTTTATTTTTAATTACATATTTATTTTTTTTATTGTGCAGTTGCAAAAATATGAGGTAAGTGCACTTATGTAATTTTAAATAGGTAGGTATACCGTATTATCTTTTAGTTCAAGTGAGGACTATAACTCTGAAAATGAAGGTTCCGGTCCGTCAAAGAAAAAAATAAATATGTTTAACATCGGAGCATCGGAATTCGAAGGAATGTTTATTTTATTTTTTTTAAATGAAAATGTTTGGTTATACATTTACAAGCACTATATAAAATTATAACGCGTCTTAGCGCTTGATATGTTGGTAATACTGACCACGGGCCTCGGGGAATCCCCGTCGGGGATTACAGGGGAATTATGTCAATGAGTAGAGGTTATGTGAAAGACCACGGGGACGGGGATTTTGTTTCCGTTTATAATAAATTCGGTTTATTGAATTATAATAATTAATATTTTATTTTTAATTACATATTTATTTTTTTTATTGTGCAGTTGCAAAAATATGAGGTAAGTGCACTTATGTAATTTTAAATAGGTACCTATACCGTATTATCTTTTAGTTCAAGTGAGGACTATAACTCTGAAAATGAAGGTTCCGGTCCGTCAAAGAAAAAAATAAATATGTTTAACATCGGAGCATCGGAATTCCAAGGAATGTTTATTTTATTTTTTTTAAATGAAAATGTTTGGTTATAATCGAGGTTATAACACATTTTTTGTTGCTATTTTGTTACCCTTGGTGACTTTCATTTATAAATAAATACATATTTTTTCGACGATATAGTTTTATTTTAGTACCCTTTTCTGAAATTTGTAGAGGAAAATAAGTCTCCTGAAATCTACTGAATTTTTGGCTACATATTTACTGAAGGAATGAAAACCGAACTGGCAACCCTGATTAGACATAACCTCAAAAACCGTATCATCACATATAAAGAGAAACAGCATACTAAAAAATACGTTTTTCGAGGTTATGTCGAAAACCAATCGTAAAAGGTACTAGTTTGACCTCAGATTCTGTTTTAGCGGCTTAAAATGTATACAAGGTGTCCCTAAACTTAGTGGCATAAATTTAGGAGCAGATTAAGCAAGTCAAAATAAGACGAAAATCTATATAAATATTTTTCCTAATTACGTATTTTTAAAAGATACAGGGTGATAAAGTGTTACTTATCATATCAGTTTATTTAATATAACTTCTACTGTAGTAGACTTGGAAAGGTGATATTTTGCAAACAGTCCCTTACTACCAAAACACATACCTATTCACACATAATTGCAATTTTTCGATTACTCAGTTCGGCTACTATTAAAAAGGTGTACTTCTCAAACTTCGATAAAACAAACCATTTCCGAGATATTCGAGATTACAATAATTGTTATATCGCATTAAAGGAAGGTATATAATAACAAATTTTGTAATTGAAAAAACTACAATTTTTTTAATGAGACGGTCAGGGCAAAAAGTCTTCAGGCTCATGGAATGCTCTTTTTAGTTTTTTTAATTAAAAAGAAAAATTTGTTATCTACCTTTTAATCCTTTTAAATAATGCCATATAACAATTATTGTAATCTCGTATATCTCGGAAACGGTTTATTTTATCGAAGTTTGAGAGGTACGCCTTTTTAATGGTAGCCGAACTGTGTAATCTAAAAATTGCATCAACTGTTGTTAAAACCTAACCTAACCTCAAAGTTTGTATGGGACAATAAGCTTAAAGCAACCCCAGTTTCTACGACACTGTGTTCACTCAAACAATTGTAATTATGTGTGAATATGTGTTTTGGTAGTAAGGGCCGGCCCGAGGTACGGGCGAACCGGGCAACGGCCCAGAGCGGCATAATGGGGGGCGGCATTTTTACGATTTGTTAATGATTATCAATTTTATTCAACATACTAAACAATTGACAATTAATAATTGACAAATATTATATCACGTGCATTTGCTCTGATTTTACAACGCACGGTCGTGCGTTGTAAAATCAGTGCATTGCTAAGGTAATTTGATAATTAGAAGTATAAAATGTCTGGAAAACGCAAAAAAGATTCAGGAACTTTTTATAAAAACAAAAGAAGGGCGCGTGCGGCGGAAAATCGAGTACTAGCAGCAACCTTTTCCAAATTCTTGCAAAAAGAACCATCGTAGGCAGGTATAATAATTATACTATCATTAAACAATATTGCATATATGAAAATGAGGTTTAATTTTTGTTGTGTACACAGGGGCGTGCTGGCTATATCAGACCGGCCCGGGAAATTCAGAAAAATCGGCCAACTACACACGAAAAAGGTTTTGTTCACCCCCCATTTTTCGTGTGTGGTTGGCCGATTTTTCTGAATTTTTTTTGAGTTAAAAAATTTCAAACATTTATTAATAATTGAGGGGCTTGGAAGTAAAACGGTACAAGTGCACTTTTTTAAATAAATGGTGCAGAATATCACACCTAAAGAATATTCTAACTTAGTGGTAAAATTATATAAGTACATTTTACATTCCCTGGCGCCTATTCTTATCGTCTTTAAAAACCTGGCAAAATATTTTAAAATATATCTTTGGTAAAACGATTTAAGTGCACCTTTTACTGCTAAACATAGGCTATTATCTATGCTGCTAAAGCCTTGACAAGTAGCTCGTTTCGACATAGTGTGACCGGGGTCGGAACGACATCGGCCAGCGTTACGATTATGGCATCGGTCCAGACTGATGAGGATTCAACATAGTAACTATAGTAACATATATGTTCCTGACATCAATGAAGAAGTAGAAGAAGAAGGCCATGTAACTCCAGCAAAAACTAAAAAAAAGCCGCTTAGGTACCTTATTGGACTATATTCCGCCAATTTACCACTTATTTTATAAAAACATAGAGTACGATCAAGATCGATCAGAAAAAAAGAAAAAAAGAAACAAACTAAGACCATAGCCCTATTGAGCCAAAAAAAATCCAATTTAGGTCAACCCCAACCAAGCACGGTTGGTTTTAAACAAAAAAAAGTTTTTGAAATAAGCCATTTCGACCGTTTGCATTTTTGAATTACTCTTATCAAAGACTAAAAACAGACAAATTTTTTAAATATTCTAACGACCAGTTTTTTTTTTATTTGATAGTTTGTAAAATTTTTAATGATTTATATTTTATGGTTTATTTTATTTTTTAACAGAAACAAAGTAAACAATTTATTTATGAAAAATTTAAAAATTAACCAACCTTTAGAATAGGTTTTTCTGTATAAAATGCATATTTAATTTTTTTCATAAGTTGTACAGTAGAGTAGATATATATATTTTTTAGTACAAAAATACAACTTTGTTTTAAAATCACACACCTCCTTTAAAACTGATATTAAAAGTTTAATCATCTTGATATATTTAAAACCAATATAATTTTTTATTGTTAAATTTAAACTGATGTTTTTAAAGTAAAAATGTTTTTAAAGGAATAACGGCCATTTTTATAAAGACAAATTTAACATTTTAAATTTAAATTTTAAACGATTAATTTTATAATTATTTCACAACCGTATTAACTTGTTTCTATTTTTTTAATTTTATTAATATTCGGAAGTTTTATAAATATTTTATTTAAATTTAACACATTTATCAGGCCCGTACTGAGAATTTTATTTAAGAGATAGTTTTACAATACAATCACACCGGTATGTTTCGTTTTAGTACCTACACGTAAAACTATTAAGAGAATCATATGGCTTGTTAAAAAAAATCTTTTTAAAAAATATAGTTTTTGCAAAAACAAATTTCTTGATTGAATTTAATATACTATTAAAAAAAACAATAAAAAAGGAGTACCTACAAAATATTTTAATTTAAACACATGTGTACAATAAATTAATAACAGTATTATATAATACATTTTATTTTATTTTAAATGTAAGCTATTATAAAAGCAAACACTTTTTAACAGCTTTGTATCTTTCCCAAATTTGTCCAAAATCGGAATGAACAGCGTCAGATGCCTGTTCATTAAAGTATCCTAATCCGACTTTCTTTAAATTACAAAAATGTTCTATATGGTAAATACGCAATGAATTTTCGGGGTAAAATTTTTATTTAAAAATAAGTATTTTTCTTTAAAATCTTTCAATAAATCTTTATAATTGGGGTTTAAATCATAAGAGAAGCAAACGTCTACTACCTTTTTAAAACTTTCTAAACAATTCACATACTTAAAACATTGTTTAGGACAAATTGAATATAAAATATCTGTTTTTAATAAAAGTTTATAACAACTGTTTCCTGTAAAGGAACCCCCATGCAAGGCTTGGCGCTCTACATGGCAGGCCTTTGCCCACTGCATGGCTGTTTCGGGAAACTCTTTATTAATAAAATTAAAAATTGTATTTACTTTCCCTAAAAGTAAATGGTAATATTGGTAATATTTCGATAATATTTTTTTGATTTATAGTTTCATGTACCAAGGGAACATAAACACAATTTTCAAATTTTTTGGCTTCCTTTGTAATTTCTACCCATTTTAAACAATTTTTTTTAATTCCCGAAATGGTGCGTAATGTCCCACATTTTTCTAAATTAGATTTTGTTATATTGCACCAAGTGCATGGGTGGTTTGAGCTGTGAGACATTAGGCCCATAATTATGTTTGCTAACTTAAGATCTACAGCTAAAACAAAATCTTTAACATTATTTAAATTTAACAATTGCCTGAGAGTTTAAACATTATAATAATTTTTCTCTATACCTTTTACAAGACCAATTATAAAAATCTTTTTAACATCTGAATTTTTAAATGTTTGTTTTGAATTTCCTGGCTGATTTAAAATATTTTTTAGTTCCAAAGAAAGACATATTTTAAAAAATCCATTCCAATTTTAACAATAATTTTTTTATTAACTAAACATCTTTCTTTCTT
This sequence comes from Brassicogethes aeneus, assembly GCA_921294245.1. Lineage (NCBI taxonomy): Eukaryota > Metazoa > Arthropoda > Insecta > Coleoptera > Nitidulidae > Brassicogethes > Brassicogethes aeneus. The sequence goes on along the minus strand of OV121132.1, from coordinate 48,633,483 downwards.
AATGATCTTAATAAGATTCAATATATCTTTGCATATTATAACTAGTCGTAGTGTTTTCTTATCGTCTTTGCTTTTAAATTCTTCTTCCACGCATATAAAATGTTCATCTAGAACGTGATTTGAATCTTGAAACTTTTTTTAAGTCCTTTTTCAATAATATTTTTATTTTTTATTCTTCTCTAATAATTGAAGCAATTTTTAATGTTTTATTTGTGCTCAAATTGACTTTTTTTGAATATTTAAAAAACATAAGATTATATTTTAAATTTAAATTTGATTTTTTTTTTCTATAATTTTCTTCATATTATCTTTTCTAGTATATAAACTGCATTTATGTATTTTTCCTTTGCCTATAGCAGATACATTTTTTTACATAAAATTGAACCATTTCTGTTTTTATATTTTTGAATTTTAAATGATCTGTGTGATAGTAAATGTCTTTTGTTCTCGATTTTACAAATTGTACATAAACACTATTTATTTTTTTTATGATCATATTCAAATAAAGAATAATCATAGAGCTTTATTTGTTTATTAAAATTACCTTTTTCATATTCACTTAAAGTTATTCTGCACGACGTACATAATGAACACGGAAGTCTCACGTCATTAAAATCAAAGTCTTTTAAAAGATACTTTTTAATACAGTTTTTTTGGGCTAAATTAACCATTCGATAACATTTACTTTTAGAAAGACAAAGTAAACAAACTAATTTTCTTAACTTAGGATGAGACACCACTTTAAACACCATTTTTAACAGTTTAATAACTTTAAAAAACTTTTAGATGTAAGACAAAACAATATTTGAGAGTTCTGTTAGCTTCTTTCAAACCATGGCACTTTAAATAAATTAAAATCACAAATTTTACCATCTTCAAATATTTGTTAAAATTAAGAATATTAAAAAACCTGAGTACGGCCCTGTTAAATGTGTAAAAATTAAATAAAGTATTTATAAAAAATCCAAAAAATTAAAAAAAAAATGGTAACAAGTTAAGATAAAACGGTTGTAAAATAATTATAAAATTAATCGTGTGAAATTTAAATTTAAAATGTTAAATTTGTCTTTATAAAAAAGGCCTTAATTTAAAAAAAAATATTACGTCAAAAATATCAGTTTATATTTAACAATAAAAAAATATATTAGTTTTAAATATATCAAGATGATTAAACTTTTTATATCAGTTTTAAAGAAGGTGTGTGATTTTAAAAAAAGTTGAGTTTTTGTATTAAAAAAAATTATATATCTACGCTACTGTACAACTTATGAAAAAAATTAAATATGCATTTTAAACAGAAAAACCAATTCTAAGAGTTGGTTAATTTTCTAATTTTTCATAAATAATTTGTTTCCTTGGTTTCTGTTAAAAAATAAAATAAACCAAAAAATATAAATCATTAAAAATTTTACAAATTATCAATTAAAAAAAAACTGGTCGTTGGAATATTTTAAAAATTTGTCTGTTTTTAATCTTTGATATGAATAATTCAAAAATGCTAAAAGTAGAAATGGCTTATTGCAAAAACTTTTTTTGTTTAAAACCAACCGTGCAAGACCAGCTAATTCAGATGAAGAAAACGTTGTATTAGATTTTGATTATGAATAATACTTTTTGTTGTAAAACTTCCCAGCAAACACACTATTCCGGCCATGCAACGGCGCATTACTGGGCCATTACATAATGCAATGGCCCATTTATGTGCCCTTGCATGGCCGGACTAGTGTGTTTTCTGGGTAATTACCCAAATTTTAAAAAATATAGTTTTGTTCTAGTAAAGTAATTGCATTTAAATCATTTTACCACTAAATTTTGTCTTACATGCATGACGATTCAAGTACATTTTTGTAAAAAAAATTAACAAAAAAGCGAAATTGAAAAATTCCTTTTTCTTTATAATCCTTTTTAGTCTTTAAACAAAACTAAAATATTCACAGTTTTTTAAACTCTTTTCTAGAATTTTAAAATTTAAGTTAACTTTAAAGCCATTTATCTCAGAACTAACAAAAATGCACTTAAACCCTTTTACTTCTAGGCCCCTCAATTAATAACATAAAGTATAAATTAAATTCTTGAAAAAAAACAGGCAACAAACACAACCAGACAATATTTTACACAATGCTAAAACATATAGCATTGCACTTAAAATAAAAACTAATACAAATTGTCATCGCTCAGGAAACTTATAAACAATATACAATCTCGAAAAAAGAAACAAAGCTGGCAGGCTGGCATGCATGGTATGTGTAAAATAATTATGATATTTATACATAACTCAACTAAAAAAGTTTTTAATTGACCACGTGCTGCGGCATGCTGCCTACATAGCCCTCCGCCACACCGGCCCACTTAGCCCTCCGGACCACCGGCCCACCGGGATTTCTCCCGGTGTCCCGGCGGCCCAGCACGCCCCTGTGTGTACATCTAAACATTGTTTTTAGAGGTATAAAATCAATCTTCTGACGTGCATCACAGCAGCATTCGGTTTTGCCAAAGTCCGCTAAACTCGTTACGTAATTATTAAGTTAAGTTACTTTTTTTTTAAGATGATTTACCTGAAGTAAGTAAGTTACTTAAAATGTTCGGGTGCACTCGGTCTGTATACTTCTACATTAAAAATACGATATTTTAACAGCAATTACCTATGTAATTATACTCACTATAATAGTGACACTACTTATAGTGTATAATAATATATATATATATATATATTATATCCTATATATAGGATATAATCATTGACAAGTGATGCAATTATGTATATATTTAACAGTATACTGTTAATATATATATTGCCTTACCTAGTATTGCATAAAAAACTAAAAAAATAATTACGTTAAACTACTTTCCTATTCCTGCTGAATAAAAAGGGGGCGGCAAAAATATCTTCGCCCGGGGCGGCAAAAAAAGTCGGGCCGACCCTGCTGTTCGCAAAATATCACATTTCCAAGACTACCATGGTAGAGGTTATATTAAAAAACTGATATGATAAGTAACACTTTATCACCCTGTATCTTGGAAACATAAGTAATTAGGAAAAATATTTATTTGGGTTTTCGTCTTATTTTTGACTTACTCAATCTTTTCCTAAATTTATGCCAATAAGTTTAGGGACACCTTGTATATCCTATAGGAATACATGTGTTTAGTTAAAAGTTCTTTGAATACAAATACACGACAAAAAGACAGATTACAAATTTTCTAAAAGTTAACGTTAAGTTATTTTTTGCTATATTAAAATTCAAATATTACCTAATTTAAATATATGTACCTACAAACATTTATTCTTTTAAACCTTTACCCCTTTTAAATAACGAAAAAAATTTAAAACGTAATAAACTTTAAATCTTTATTGTATTTCTCCCACATTTTTCAGTGGGCGTTATAAGTTAAGATGAATAATTTATTGGACCATTTCGCGCACAGCTATAATATTTTTAAGAGAGGATCTGAGCTTCACAGCTACTAAATGTATCATGTTTTCATTACAATTTCTGACTTATGTTCTCTGAAAATACGTTTTATCCACGAAAAGTACAGCAGCTCTGTTGTAAATGTATATAAAGCAGAAATTTCCCAAATGAGCCTATAGGTATCCGATTTTTGACTTTAAAAGGAAAATAATCTACTCATTAATATCAAGTCACGTTATACAATTTTTTTAAAGAAATTCAGTTGTTAATTAAACGTGCGATTGAACATTTCTGCACCGTTTAATAGAAAAATCATTTTCTATCTCGTAAACTATTTTAGATTAACAAACCCACAGTGTATATAATATATTATAATATTATTAGGGTGTGCCAAAAAAACTCGATATTTCTTTTTTCTTGCTCTCCACCCAAAATATCGTAGAATATGTCCGAACAAATATTCTGTTAAAAGCGGAGCTCATAATTTCAATTTTAAGAGGTCCCTCATCGAGTCTGAAGTTTTGCCGCTTAAATAACACAGAAAACTGACTTTTTTACCTTATTTATTCTTGCAACCTAGGAAGAAATTTTTTTTTCAAAAAATCCATGACCAAATCTTACAAAGCATTAAATTTGGACGAAAAAAATCTTATTTAGCCGAATTTCTATTTTCATTATTTGATTTTTTACAGAGCTTTAAATTTAAGTTAATAATACAAAAATGATGAATTTATACGCCTGTAACTTTAAGAATATTGACGATACAAAAAATTCGCCTAAAACTTTTTTGTGGTCCATCAGACAAGCTAAAAAATTGCCATTTGACTTTTTCGTCTAACTTCAATAGTTGAGCTGAAAAAGGCAAAAAACGTAAAATTTTAAATTGTGAGCTCCGCTTTAAACAGAATATTTGTTCGGACATATTCTACGATATTTTGGGTGGAGAGCAAGAAAAAAGAAATATCGAGTTTTTTTGGCACACCCTAGTATATATACAAAAAAACAAAATTGTTTTTACGTTTAAACGTTATTTTTAACCAAGAATACATACTCGTAAATGCTCAAAGTAATAGTTATCTAACGAATTTTTAAGATTTATTTTTTAATTTTTCCTTTAATCCTCTGAATTACCAATTTTACATACTCCCTGTACATTATATAACATTCTTCCTAATTTTTAATACCTTTTCAATAATATGGTTCACAGCAGAATTGGTATATTTTTTTTTAAAAACAAAACATATTAAATGCTTGTAATTAAAAACTTTAACGTTGAAAAAAAATTTTTTTGACGTGTACAAAAAAATCGCCGATACACGGGTCTTTTTTATCGTCTTCTATCCGATTTTTCAAGTTTCATCGGTGCTGTCAATTTTGCCGATGCGCCCGCCGAGGCAGTAGATTGTGTGCGAGGCAATTAATAAGCTTTCGCCGCCGCGTTTTATTTACAGTAGAAACCACGAATATATGAACGTGACTCATCAGGCACAATCGTACGAAGTAATCTATCGAAGGTCACGGTCCAGTGCAGTGCTGTATAACGGGTATTTGTTAAAAATCTTGAGTGTAATGTTGGTTGCTATACTTCTGATATATTTGCTTTTAAAGTTAAATTTTAATAATTAACATCTACGATAATTAAATAAAATGTAATTTTCTTAGAAACTAATTAATAAATAAACTTTTCTTTTAACTTTAATGAAATATTCTATCATATGATGACAGAATGTTCACTCGTGGCGACATCTCTGTTTTTAATATCTAACAAATTTTTAGACCGATCCAACCTCACTTTCTTCTAATTAAATTCTTTGTCTATGGTATTTTTTGGAAACGTAGAAAAAGTATAGTCTGAAACACGTTTGGAATTTGCCGTATTCCAAACTTGTTACAGAATATACTATTCTTTTAACTGTAAACGCAAATATTTCAGAATTGGTGACAAAAAAACAAAAATGTTTACGCAGGTCAGGTACAAAGTGAAAGATATTTAAATTGTTGGATATAAAAACAACTTGCGTTAGTTTCACGAAATTTATTAAATATTGACAATTGTTTCGGTACACAGTAGCTTCTTCAGAATGTATTAAACGAATACTAGTACAAAATTTATATAATAAAAATATTTTTGTATTATAGCCTAGAATTTCTAGGTAAGGATTTTTATACGACATCTACCTGTGTTACATAATATAAACCACTGCCGCTACAACGTTTAAAACGATTATTAATCCGTAAACACACAGCAGAAACACGATATACAAAAACAAAGATCATATGACATATAAAAACAAATGGCTGACGGTAGAGTTGGTTGCCTTACTATGTAATAAAATAAAATAAATTGCCTAAAACACGAGCTCTACTGAATTCCAACAAAATTAAGTAACAAGCTAGGACACGCGTCATATGTCGATCTTTGTCGAACACCTAGGCAGTTTTACATCACAGATGGCGCATTTTAGACCGGATGCTTAAAAACCTACGTGTGAGTACATTTACCGCTGCATCGAATGTACAAGACAAGTAAAACATTACTGCTAGCATGTCTGACATATGTTCGGCACCCGATCAGTCACGTTCATATATTGGTGGTTTCTACTGTACTTACTTTTCAAGTATTTAATTAAAATATTTCTTTAAGATTTCGTCATAATTTTTGTTTAACTGACACAGTGACATTTTAGCTTAATTCTTCTACAGTAACTGAGGTTTAAAATAATTTCACCTTTGAACTATATCTAGTATTAATATTAAGTCTTTCTATATAAAATTATGAGTGTCATATTATGGAAAATTATACACTTAAAAATAAACTTGTAAGGGTTATAAGAACCCTTAACATTTGAATATAAATACCTTTAAGTTTGTTTTTGTTAAAAATAACGTTGCACCCGTAAAAATGAGTGTTAGTGTTTTCAGAGGTCAAGTTATACAAATTTAAGGTAAAAAATAAAATAAAAATTTTATTTATTTTTTAATATCAAATTAATTGAATTAATTTTCTCAAATAGAATCTTCATTTATAACTACATACACATCACCAGAATATTCCACATCAGGCTCGTCATTATTGTACAATTGGCGTCCTCGAAATGTGAACGATTTTTGGTTGTCATGGATTTTTTTCATAAAATTAATTCGTTTATTCCTGGCTTCGGCCAGTGGTGTTACAAATAGAGGGGATAATACTAAGAATAAGAATAATTTTTAATAATATTTTAACAAACAGTAATATATACAATATTACAAATAAATTAACTTTAATTTGGTTTTGTACAACAATATTAACAAGTAGGTAATTAACAAATAAAAATAACATAGCAAATTTATTGCTCAAGAAAATTGGTCTTTGAGTGAAATAGCTGCAGATTTAAATGTCTTAAGCTTGTAGCAAAGTGGTGGAAACTTGCCGAAGGTGTGGGTGGTAGGTTATTAAAGACTGTAATTCCTGAACACGCTTTATTCTGTTAAGACAAATTGACCCCCAAATTGGTAACATTTCTTGATTCTTCGGTTATTAAATCTAAAAACTGTTTCACCACTTAATTTAAGTGAACATAAAATAATATATTAATTTAGTTACCTGTTTCACCAGATAACTTTTCGTTTAATAAAACGAACATTAATCCCGAGGATGATAACAAAATGTAAAGATCTAAAACGTTGCAAGCAACTGCTAAAGGCAACAGACAAATGGTGGCCGAGTATCACCAAAAAAACTATTAAATTTCGCGGGGAATTATTAAGGCGGAAAATTTGAATTAAGACGTGTTACCAACTTTACACAATGATAATATCGTATAATGAATAAAGTAGTACAAACATAACCAAATCGCTTCAAGCTCTTCAATAATTTTCAACAGCATTCCGTGAATTATTTCGTTTTGCTGGCTTAAAAAACTGTGCTGCTGCTCATAAGCTAATTTAATACTTAATTGCAGAGACATTAGCTGCCACAACACTTTGCAATCTTCTTGGCATGGACATTATTAGGTAACGCATGTCGTATGATTCAGCAAGCTTTTCCCAAGAATTTTCAACAGCATTCCGTAGATCATTTCGGTTTGCTGGCTTAAAAAACTGTGCTGCTGCTCATAAGCTATTTTAATACTTAATTACAGAGCCATTAGCTGCCACAACACTTTGCAATCTTCTTGGCATGGACATTATTAGGTAACGCATGTCGTATGACTCAACAAGCTCTTCCCAAGAATTTTCAATAGCATTCCGTAGATCATTTCGGTTTGCTAGCCCAAAGTCCCGTTAATATAATTTTTTAAATATAAAACCCCACACGTTTTCAATGGGGTTTAAGTCAGGACTTCTAGCTGGCCATGGCAAAACAGTTATGTGGTTGTTGTTTACCCACTCTGTAACGCGAGCTGTGTGAACTGGTGCATTGTCCTGTAATATAATATATATTAGAATCATTTTTCTATACTATACAGTTTTCTAACATGTTGGAATATAACATTTTCTGGAAACACATGTCTAACTGAAGGAAACACATGTCTAACGGTCGTATAGCCGTTAATCTACCATCAATTTCCCAACATATTCCCGCACCATGGACGCTTATCAACTCCCAAACATTTATAGAAAAGCGTCCACTATTTGAGGTTCTTAATGTGTAGATATTCTCAATCTTGCGTCTCTTGGACAATATACACGCCACCTTCTATTATTGCAAGATTGGAACGTTTTTTCATCAGAAATTTTAACATTATTCCAAAATCCCTCTCCATAATTTAGATGGACTCTCCTGGACTTATTCTCGTCAGTTAAAAAAACCTTATGAGCAGCATCAAAGTTTTTTAAGCCAGCTGTTAAAGAGATCCTGGAAATTGTGTATCTTCTCGGACCTTAACTGCGCTATTAAAAGGATTTTGCCTAATATGTGCGACAAGAGCATTATGATCAAATAGGATCGACTGCGAAATCTGATCGAAAATGATAAAAAAGGATCGAGAATTTCTAGAACCTCATTAAATATGATAAAAAATGATCGAGAATTTTCTGGACCATGATCAAATATGATAAAAAAAGATCGAGTTTCAATCAGTTTTTTTCAGCAGGGATTGACTTCATTTTCTTTGAAGATTTTACATACACCTTGCCTGATAATCTTTGTTGTTCTTGCCAACGTTTCTTGATATAAAATATGCAGCCTTTACTGATATTTAAATCTGCAGCCACTTCACTTAAAGACCAATTTTATTTTAATTTGGCTATTGTCCTGGACCTCTGAGCCTCAGTTAAGTGGGGTGGAATTTTTGATTTTGCAATTGACAACTATTATCAAATTTGACAACTACCGACGACACTGATGCAAAGCCCATATTACACGATTAAATTTTGTCGTTCACATTTCGGGGACGCCAATTGTACAAGTTGGGCTGCTAATGCGCCCAACTTATAAGCACGATCCACGCTTACCTACCTTGTAAACAAAAATCGCAGCCAAATTTTTAATATTATGTTAACTAACTTGTTAACTTTGTATTTTGATAGAAATTATATCGGCGCATTTTTTAAAAACATGTTTTTTATTTACTTTTTTGTTGACTAAAAGTTTCTGAATATATCATTTTGAGGTCACTAATATAATACATCATGCATGAATAACATAAACCTCGTATTAACATTTTATCAGACGTACCTTCAGTAACTCGCTCCATGTATCGTCGAAGAAATCGCGCACAAACAAAATCTACAGCACTTTTAACAGAGCATAAAATTTGACATATTTTTGGCATTTGGTGCAGAAATAGGTTCTTTATAGAATACCGTATTTTGTTTTACAAAAAAAATAACATTGATTTTTTCAATTCTGGCCAGCTTTCTCCCCTTTTCCGACCACTGTGCGCCGGCTGGTAGATCTACCCTAGCAGGTGGTGGATGACAATGTCGATGGTAAAGGCCACTCCCGGATTTTTGTCGCCGGGTCGGGCCATAAGCCCAGTTTAGGCTAGTGGAGAGCGGGACAATCCTCCTCAACCGGGGCTTTAGTAATAACCCCATTCAATTGGGATTCATGAATGGGGGTAGAAGTGTTAGTAAGCCGCTAGAACCTGTCCTTGTTGGTGTACTTCTGAACGTCTCTGTCCGAGTCGGTTTCCGGTTCCTGGTAACCGCTTTATAATTGCTTGTGGTAGAAATTGTGTTTATGTATTCTTTTCTTCTTTAACAATTAAGAAATTGTATTTTTTTAATTTACTGCTTCTACCATTTGTTTTTTTATACTTAAGAAGGTCTCGCAGTTTGTTGCAAAGATTAGAAAATGGTTTACTTACTTACATAAGATTTATGTGTTGATTAAGTACTACTTGCAAGTAGTACTTAATAGTACTTAAAAGTAACATGTTACGTCCTATATGACAAAGAGTACCTTCGAATTTGCTTTACTTTTATATCGAACTACCCGTGCATTCGGTATCTTTGGTCTATTTAATGTTCAACTCTTTTATTCTTTCTTGTTGATTCTAAGGATTTTTGGGAAGGTATCAACCCACCTGTAGACTCGGTGAATTCTTATTTACGCAATTGGCGACGTGCAAATATTAAAAAACTTATCTGAATATCGCAGATGTCTCTTCCAGGTTCTCTTCCAGGTTCATGCCGCGGTTAACCACCTGTTCAGGTGGATTGGCAATTCACTTTACACTTTTAAACTTTTAGATATATAGGTTTTAAATGCACTGCTTATGCACTGTATACTTGATTTTGAAGCAATGTATAATCGTCAAACTAAGACCAAGATTTTTTTACAATATATATTGAATATAAGATAAATACAAATCTGTTGTTTTATTTAATAAAAATTAAAAATATAATTTTTTTTTATAAAAAAGTATAATTTTTGTATTATTTGAAACATACAACAAAATAGAAAATATCTGTATTTGTTAAAATATTAAGAATGGCTGTATAAAAAATGTTAATGACGTGATTTCGTAAAAGGGTAAGACACGGATACGTTTTTTTAACCTATGTTTTCAAAATCTGTTAAAAATTTTCATGGGAGCGAAATCGTGTTGAACTGTGATATAGGTAGATACAGTGGAGAACCTTATTTTAAAAAAATACCTATTCTTTCGCTTTTTGTAAAAAAGAAGTTTTAATAAATAAAACTAATAAAAATATCATCTCACCTAATGTTTTATTTTTTATTTTCAATATAAAAATGTAAAAAATATGTGAAATCAGGGGACCCAGTAAAGATTTTCACGGGGTGGCCCAAAATTTGACGCTACGCCAGTGACCCTGTATACAGTGTATACCAATTTATTTGCGACTCATACCTGTAAAATCTTTATTTATTGTGCGATTTTAACCGGATTTGTTTGTAGAAATAGTACCATGTTAATATTAGTTTAATTTTATTTTTATGTTTTTTTCATGGATAACTTGACAAAATAAATTTTTGTGGTTATTTTTGTGCATTTTTTTTCTTAAAATTTTTCAATAAAATTTAGTATAGGGTCTTTTTTAGGGGTGGTCAATACAGTGCCGTGATTAGATTTTTCTTAAAAAAATCTAGCCAATATGAATTCTTAAAAATTTAGTCTTAAAAACTGACATAGCGCTTTTCGCTCCAAAAATACAGTTTATCAAGATCTACACTTTAAAACAAATCCGGTTAAAATCGCACAATACACTGTTTAAAATATCTGTAGTGTAAAAAGTAATCTTAAAATGGTGTCAAAATCCAACACCAAGTGGTGTTAATATAACACCATGAATTATGGTTGAAAATGTGTACCGATCGCGGCAAAGGCGGTATGGATCACGTGATGTTCTTAAATCTCGCCTCTGTTGACTTACATGAAGAATATATAAACTCAGGTAATCCTTTGCTTTGGTGTGACACTACAAGTTGTTCGAAACTAAAGAGACCTTAAAGGTGGAAACAGCTGTCAATACTTGAAGTATTTTAAGTTAGTGCAACGCACTAAAAACATTATCTCTAATAAGTTGAAGGTTCCATTTTCTGGAATAATACCACTGGTAATATACTAGTAATGCGTCAAGGAACATCCTGTTTCCTTTTTTTTCCTTTTTTCTGTGTAGTATGATTTAATTTGTCCACAAACACATAATATTTAACACTGAAAAGGAGTTCAATTTACACCAAGTAAAATTTATTTTAATACTGTGTGAAAGTTAAATTAACACCATTTTAGTATTTGAATTTACACCGGACCAACGAACCTTATTTAACACCATTTTAGTTTGTATCGATATAGACCATGTTTGGTGTTAATTTGGTGTTAAAATGGTCATGAAATTTTGAACAGTGTAAATAAAGATTTTACAGGGGTGAGTCGCAAACAAATGGGTCACACTGTATTCGAATTTCATTTCATTTAATTTCATTTATTTTGGTCATTCAAGCTTTATACAATATAGATATGACAGGTCAATAAAATAGATTTTAGAAAGTACAATAACATGCTATATCTCGATATATAAATAATAAATAATAAATAGTACATACATATATGAAAGACAAATAAGAAATGAATATAAAATTAGGCGTGTCCTAAAGCTTTATTTAAAAAAGTCTGTTATTTCAAAAACCCATTTTTTAAGCAAGAAACTTTTAAGTGATGTTTGAAGTAAATTGTTATTTGGTTGCTGTTTAATATTTTTAGGAAGATTATTATATATTTTTAATCCTGCGTAAAAGGAGAAAATAGAGACAAAAAATGTTTCGGTGTACGAAAAAAGTCTAATTTACGAGTATTATAAATAACCATGTTCAATATTTTTTAAAAGTCTAATTTACGAGTATTATAAATAACCATGTTCAATATTTTTGTTATAAAATGTTTTTAGATTTTTACGAACATAACATGACAAACCATATTACCATGCAGTGTTAAGATTTTATAATTTTTAAAATATGGTTTACAAGAATCTAAGGGTTTTAAGCCAAAAACCACTCTAATAGCACGCTTCTGCAGAATAAATACTCTGTTGATTTCTGTTGCTATTCCCCACATAACTACGAGTTTAACTTTATTTACAAAGTTTAGATTCAGGATATTTTGTTCATCTTAACTTAATATTTTTCTAGGTGAAAAATATATACCGTATATTCCGTTTCGATTTTTAAAACACCAGTATTTGAAGCTGCTTATGACTTCCCCCACTAATTGTTTGAGTTTTGGAAGGTCCCTTGCTGATACCATAATAGACGTATCGTCAGCATACATGGTTAGTAATCATTGGTTACTCTACTGTTGACACATTGCCGCAATTCGTTTACATATAATGAAAAGAGTAAAGGTCCCAGCACCGATCTCTGGGGAACTCCTATATCACTAGGATATTCCTTGGATTTATTACTGTTAAAGTTAACATACAAGGATCTACCAGTCAAATATGAGTTAAGCTATTGGGATGATATTCCTCTAAAACCCAACTTGTATAACTTAATTAGTAGGAAAGATATGTCGATTAGGGTGGCCGAAAAAAAAAAGAATATCTTTTTTTTTCTCATCTCTTGTAAAAATATGTTAGTTTATCATGCTGTAAGAGCCCTGTCAAAATATCAGCTCGATTAAAAAATTTTTAGGGGTCGCTCAAGATTTTTTAAAATTTTCAAAATCGTCAAAAATTGAATTTTTGTTTTATTTTAATTTTTTTTTCTTGTCTCCATATTATTTTTTTGGTAGAAAATAATAAACATTTTGAAAATATCAAATCAATATTTTAATTTCTAAAGGTCGCTAAAAGTTCGTTGGTATACCAAATATATTTATATTCAGAGGTCGCTCGAAAACATTCAAAATACTCTACTTTGAAAGTTAAAAAAATCTTGAGCGACCTTTAGAAATCAAAATATCCATTTGAAATTTTCAGAATCATTATTATTTTTAAATTAAAAAATAATAACGAAACGAGAAAAAAAATTAAAATAAAAAAAAATCCAATTTTTGACGATTTTGGAAATTTTTAAAAATCTTGAGCGACCCCTAAAAATTTTTTAATGGAGCTGATCTATTGACAGGGCTCTTAAAACATGACAAACCAACATATTGTAACGTTTTTAACTGTTCGTAGTGTGAATTAAAACACGCACTGGTTAATTAACAAACTAAACTATTTATTTAATAACTTAACTACACTTAAAACACTATAAAACTAACTAAACACTTAACTACTAATTATTTATATATCACTATTGTTCAAGAGTCTATTTATTTGCACTTATTTATTTCTTCGCGCGTACCAAATCTTCAACTGCCTGGTCTGTGATGCTCCGTTTCTTATATATTCAGCGCCAAGGTCTTCTGGAACATTCCAGCGAGCTCCACACTCTCGATTGTTCGAGCGCTGAGTCACCGGCGATGACTCACCGGCGATGACTTATCGGCGATGAGTCATCACTCCGATATCCAGAGCGGTACTCGCTACATTGCCCCCGTCTTAAAACATTTTCGTCCCGAAAATGGTCCTCAGCTCCATGGCGATATTTGCATAGAGATCCAAACTTGCATTGTGACGTTCTATAGAAGTAGCAGTCTACGGTCTTCCTTGCGGTTGTTCTTTTAGGGTTGTGGCAACAGACAAGAATGTGTATGCCACTAAATCTGAAGATAACTTCCACCATACTTCTAATTATTCTCCAGTCTAAACCGTCAAGTCCACAAGCAATCTTCGGTATCGCCAGGTTCATGATGTCCTTGGATAAAAGGGCATCCCTCAATTTATTTAAGGCATTCCATACGTCACGGTAGTTTGGCTTCTGATGGGAGAGCTGCTTCGTTACCAGATAGAAGATACTTCTATTGCCTATCTGCTCATTATTCACAATTTCAAGCACCTCTCTAACTTTGGGATTCTGCCTTCGTAGCTCGTCGATCCGTCCAAACTTGTTTTTAAAAACAACCGCTATTCCCCTGGACATCCTTAGGTCTTCTGCAACACAGTGAGCCAAGGAGTAATCGGCCGAAACCGTGAACAGATCTTGTTGTTCTTCTCGAGTGACACCAAAGCGAGCTTTTTTACCGCTCGAATATAAATACATAAAGTCTTCAAAAAGCAACTCGTCTTCCGGAGGATTAACTCGTCTTACTCTAGCATGGTTTATTTGGTCATCATTGTTTCCAGCGTAAGGAGCCAATCGGTTAAAATGGATCACTTTCGGCTTTCCTCTTGGTTGTTTTCTGATCCTGTAGATGATGTCATTTATGCGATCCATGACTTCGTATGGTCCTTCCCAAGAAGTCTGCAGCTTCGGTGAATAACCACGACGGCGCTGAGGGTTGTATAACCAAACTAGGTCTCCAGGTTGAAATCCCCCATTTTCCGCCTTGATGTCGTATGCCTCTTTCATTCTATCACTGGCCCTCTGGATGTTTAAACGAACTCGGCTGTGAATGTCGCTCATTTTCCTACGTAAATTGCTGACATAATCTTCTCCAGCAATATCTTCCCCTGGTAGGCAACCAAACCTCAGGTCACAAGGTAGACGAAATTCACGTCCCATAACAATGCTAGCGGGTGTCTGGCCGGTTGTATCGTGGATAGAAGAACGGTACGCCAACAGGAACAGATGAAGGAAGCGGTCCCAGTCTCTTTGGTGATCCGAGACTACCTTGGACAGGTACCGGTTTATCGTTCGATTCATTCGTTCCACCATTCCATCAGACTGCGGATGTAATGCGGTCGTCCTCGTCTTCCGAATGTTAAGAATCTTACACACATTCTGGAACAGTATAGATTCAAAGTTCCTGCCTTGGTCTGAATGCATTTCCATTGGGACACCAAAACGACAAATCCACTCCTTGATAAGGGCATCGGCCACTGTGGCAGCTTCCTGGTTCGGCAAGGCGTACGCTTCCGCCCACTTGCTAAAGTAGTCCATTACAACGATTATGTATTTATTTCCAGATTCTGTTTCTGGAAATGGACCCGCCACGTCGATTGCAATTCTCTCAAATGGGCTGCCCACATTGTACTGTCGCATTGGGGCTTTTGGGCGCTTCTGGGGTCCATTGCTTGCCGCGCAAACGGCGCACTTCTTGCACCATTCCTTCACATCTCGTTGGCTGTTGACCCAATAAAACCGTTCCCTAAGTCTTCCGAGCGTCCTGGTCACCCCAAGATGTCCTCCAGTAGTTCCATCATGGATTTCCTGCAGCACTTCTGGTATCCTGTTTCTGGGGATTATTATCTGCTTCCGGTCTTCCCCCCCTTCTGGCATCTCCAGAACGCGCTTTAGAAGCCCGTCACTTAAGATGATGGAATTCCATTGGGCCCAGTACGATTTCACATTCGGCGAATATTGGGCGACTTCCTGCCACGTTGGTTTACGGTCGTTCTTCTTCCAATCGATGATAAGCTTCAAATCCGGGTCCCTTTCCTGGTCTTGTTGAACCTCAGCGGATTGCCAATGATCATCTACAATTGTAGTCCTGCGAACAAACACATCCTTTTCTTCGGCCCTGAGACAATGTTTACAGTCTTCCGGGCACGGTCTTCTTGACAAGGCGTCAGCATTTCTATGGATGGTCCCAGCCCGATGTTCTGTGTCAAAGTCGAACTCCTGTAGTCTCTCAATCCATCTTGCTACCTGTCCTTCAGGATTCTTGAATTGCAAAAGCCATTTTAGGGCAGCATGATCCGTTCTTAGCAAGAATTTTCTTCCATACAGATACTTGTAAAAGTGTTCGACTGATTTTACTACTGCCAACAGCTCGCGTCGAGTAACACAGTAATTTCGCTCTGGTTTCGATAGAGTTTTACTGAAGTATCCAATAACTTTCTCTTTTCCTTCTTGAATCTGCGACAAAACAGCTCCGAGGCCCACATTGCTGGCGTCCGTGTCCAAAATAAATTCGCCATCCGGAAGAGGATAACTCAGGACGGGTGAGCTGGTCAACGCGTCTTTCAGGTTCTTAAAGGCTTCTTGGCATTCTTCGTCCCATTGGAATCGTCTTTCTCCCTCTGTTAAACGTGTCAAAGGCTTAGCAACCTTTGCGAATCCAGGTACGTACCGCCGGTAGTAGGTGCATAATCCAAGAAAGCTTCTTAAGTCATGTTTGTTTTTCGGTACTGGCCATTCCCGCACGGTCTTCACCTTCTGTTTGTCCACTGCCACTCCTTGACTCGAAACAACATGGCCCAAATACTGCACTTCCCTCTGGAACAAGTGACATTTCTTCGGGCTTAACTTCAGGCCGGAACTTCTTAAGCGCTGAAAGACTTCCTTCAGGTTCCTCATATGGTCCTCAAATGATTTCCCAACCACAATGATGTCATCAAGGTACACCAAGCATGTCTTCCAGGAAAGTCCCTTCAAAACCATTTCCATGAGCCTTTCAAAAGTTGCAGGGGCATTACATAGTCCAAACGGCATGACAGTAAACTGCCACAGTCCAGCACCCACGGTAAACGCCGTCTTTTCTCTATCTTCTGGTGCCATTTCAACCTGCCAGTAACCGCTTTTCAAATCCAAAGTCGAAAATATTTGGGATCCAGCCAATGTATCCAGGGTGTCATCTATCCTAGGCAGAGGGTAGCTGTCCTTCTTCGTCACGTTGTTCAGCTGACGAAAATCGACGCAAAATCGAGTTGATCCATCCTTTTTCTTAACTAACACCACTGGGGAAGACCATGGGCTGTTGGATGGTTCGATCACCCCTTCCTTCTCCATTTCATGCACAATTTTATCAGCTTCCTCTCGCTTGGCAAGTGGCAACCTTCTTGCCGACTGTCGAATAGGCTGTGCATCACCGGTGTTAATTTTATGCTGTACAGTTCTTGTCCTACCCTTCTTTCCTTGTCCATCATCAAAGACGTCCTGATAGTTGTGTATCAGATCTCTCAGCTTTATTCTCTCATTTGGTTTTAAGTCCTTTGAAGAAGTCGAAAGCAGAGTCGTCAATTCATTGCTAATTTTTTTGGCCGGAACTCCAGACTCACGAATGCTTCTAATAATTGAGGAAACAGGAGAACAGTTCCCCAAAACGATTCCTCTTTTCAAGTTCACAGAGTATCCATTAACATTAAATACTCTTACAGGCACTTCTTTTCCGACACGTATTAAAGTCTTCCCTACTACAACTCCTCGACCGACCTCTTTGTCATCAATTCTCGGCTCCAGAAGCATTATACTTCCATCTTCTGATTTACAATCCAAGGAAGCCTTCAATATAATCTCGCTGTGTTCCGGTATCAAAGCATCTTCTGTTAGCATTACACGAATATTCTTTTCTTTTGATCGATGCAACACGACTTCTTCTCCATTTACTCTCAATATTCCTTGTTGAAAGTTTAGTTCAAATCCTATAGAGTTCATAATGTCCATACCTACAATAACTTCATCTTCAATATCTGCTACTAATGCTCGATGTTTAAATTTCGTGTTTCCTATGACCATCGTGATGTCCACTTCTCCATGAACAGTAGCAGTATCTCCTGTTGCAGTACGTAGTCGCCGATTGGTAGATTTTATCATCGACTTTTCGACAATATCTGGCCGAATAATTGTCTTCGTTGCACCTGTATCCAGCAGCAGCACATGTAACTTTCCATTAATAAAGCCATCCACAAAAACACTGCTGGACTGATGTAAAAGAGATGCGACACGTTCGATATCCTCTGGGGCATGCTGGTTACAGGTCGACGGTTGCCCCTTTTCCTCGACCCTATCTAGTTTTCCGACTTGGATGAAGTCGGCGCCTCCTGGCTTTCTCTGCAACGACTTCGTATATGTCCGAGCTTTTCACATCTCCAACACCGGATTTCCTTCTTCTCTGGTAGGTTTTCTTTAAAAACTCGCCTGATTGCTTCAATTATTCTGGGTTCCTCCTCTTTTTCTTCCTCGACTCTTCTTATTCTAGGCTGGCTCCTACAGCTCTGCTTTGCCGCCTCGAATTCCAAAGCTCGAGCTAATGCATCAACCAATTGGCTCGGACGAGCCAGTGTTAGAGCCTGCCTTGTTTCATTGTCTCGAAGTCCATCCAAAAAGGCTTGAACCGCTAATCGTTCCATAACGGTCGTTGGAGTAGCTGGATATGCTAGCCGGACCAAGCGTGCAATATCAGCCTCGAATTCTTGCAAAGTCTCGTTAGATTTCTGGCAGCGATTCTTCAATTGGGAATGGTACACATGTTCCAGATGTGTCTGGCCATATCGCAGTTCCAGATGTTTAACCAACGCTTCGTAATCTTCTTGTTCGTTGGGAGAGAGTGTCTGCAAGATGTCCGTTGCATCTCCGCGTAAAGCCAGAGTCAATGCCGTAGCCTTCTCTTCTGGTAGCCAGCCATTTGCTTTTGCTGCTGCCTCAAACTGACGGATGTAATTTGTCCAAGAAGTTTTTTCATCGAAGTGAGGTGGTTTCATTCGAACTCGGCTCCCCTCCAGCATTGTTCCTGGTTCCGCCAGCATCATGGGTAGATTTACAGCTGTCAGTTTACTATTTATTTCTTTAATTTTGACTTCCAATTTATCATCCAATTCCATCCTTACGTCATTCAATTTCTGTCCTACTTTCTCTTCTAATTCATTTACATTATCTAGAATCTTCTTTTCCAAATATTCTTTTAAATTTTTAGAATTTTCCAGTATTTTCTTTTGTAAATCATCCTTTAAATTGTTGGAATTTTCCACCATTTTCTGTTGCAAATCGACTTTTAATTCGCTAGAATTTTCTACCATTTTCTGTTGCAAATCATCCTTTAAATCTTTCAGTTCTTTAGAATTTTCTAGCATTTTCTGTTGTATATCGCTAGAATTTTCCAACATTTTCTGTTGCAACTCGTTGGAATTTTCTAGAATATTCTGTTTCAAATCAGCTTTCAAATTGTTAGAATTCTCTAACATTTTTTCGTTTAGATTTTGCAACATTAAATGCATATTACACTGGCCTTCAAATAAATACGTATCTGGATTTTCACCTTCCTGCTCCAACGCTTCTCGAAGCCGCTGCTGCAACACATTCTTTTTTCCAGTTGTATCACATTCCCTTTCTTCCAGCTCTCGCTTAAGGTCCGCCACTTTTAAGTCCATTAACGAAACCATTTTCGCGAACTTTCACACTAACCGCACTCCTGACACCAATGTAACGTTTTTAACTGTTCGTAGTGTGAATTAAAACACGCACTGGTTAATTAACGAACTAAACTATTTATTTAATAACTTAACTACACTTAAAACACTATAAAACTAACTAAACACTTAACTACTAATTATTTATATATCACTATTGTTCAAGAGTCTATTTATTTGCACTTATTTATTTCTTCGCGCGTACCAAATCTTCAACTGCCTGGTCTGTGATGCTCCGTTTCTTATATATTCAGCGCCAAGGTCTTCTGGAACATTCCAGCGAGCTCCACACTCTCGATTGTTCGAGCGCTGAGTCACCGGCGATGACTCACCGGCGATGACTCATCGGCGATGAGTCATCACTCCGATATCCAGAGCGGTACTCGCTACAATATTTTCACAAGAGACAAGAGAAAAAAAATATTCTTATTTTTTTGGGCCACCCTAATGTCGATGGTATCAAATGCACGACTTAAATCAAAGAATATCCCAACGACATGGCGCCCATTATTTAGTTCTTCATAAATGCCTTGTGTAAATTGAATATTAGCTGTCTGAGTGGAATGATTCGGTATAAAGCCATGTTGACTTGCAGTTATTAAATTATATTGATTTAAATACGATACTATTTTTGACGCAAACATTTTTTCGAATACTTTTGAAAAGGAGTTTAGAAGGGATATTGGTCTGTAATTAGAATTATCAATTGAATCACCTTTGTTTTTATATATTGGATTTACCGATGCTGTTTTTAGATAAGATCCCGGTCTTTAGGGATGTGTTTATAATATGTGCCAGTGGATGTGCAATTATTCTACTGATGTGCTTCAATACCTTAGCAGAGATGCCGTCATCGCCGCATGAGTTTGATGACTTAAGAGAGCTTATTGTTTTTAATACTTTAAGACTTACGATATCGCATAAACAAGAGCTAATTCAGCAAAATAATGGTTGTTTTTGGAATTAACGCACCCAAATTACCCTAGTAAAGTTATTGGCCATCCTGAGGCAAACAAAAAATTAATTTAGTCGGCTCATATTAGTAGTAAAACAATAATTTGTTATTAATTAGTAATAAAAATCCGTTATATTTTTAATATACAATAAAAAAATTAAATATACTTTGGATTCCCATATATTTCTTATTATCAAAATCACCATAAGTCTTTTAAACTGGAAGACAGGTAGTGATCGAGATAAAAAGCCTGCAATGTGCAAAAAAATCGATACAAGATTTAAACATTTATTAAACTTGTTAACGACAAGCTGTAGACCCGCGGCTCATAAACCAACCTTAGCAAAAATTCACGTTTAGTAAAAAAAAAGTGAAAAAACACGTGCGCTCTACAAGGCTGTAGTGAAACTTCTTTTAACCTTTTTTTAGCTTTTGAGCTTTTTTACGCTTTCGAGCTTTTCGATTTTGCTAATTTTGGAAATTTAAGAAATTTGTTTTACCATTTTATATATCTATTATAATACTACAGTTCGAATTTTTTAAATTTATGGTATACAATATTGTACAAATATTCTAATATGACGCAGGCAAATGCCAAGTTTTGGTTTAACCCGTCTGCAAAAAAGTTTCAAAGTGAAAAAAAGTTTTAAAAAAGTCAAAAATTGCTTATCTCTCCTTCGTTTTCAAAACCTAAGACACCTTCATACCATATTTTATTTAAATCCGTTCGGCCGTTAAATACTTTTAAAAATGGCGAATGCGCCGGGATTAAAACTGACGGCCATAATGTACAACCTTATATGCATGTATAGAGAGAGTTGAAGTTCATCTTTTTCATTAGCGGCAGACAAACAACTTAAAAAAGCCTAGGGATAGAAGTAAATCCATAGGTGACTCAATAGACGTCAAATAATAAAATTAATTTAGCATTTCATACAAAGCAATCACGTTGTATTAATTATATTAGTTATAATCGCACGGAATATTTAGTGATTATTTATTAAATTTTAATTGAACAAAATAAAGAACATCTAGTTTATTAGTATAATATTATGATGATAGACAAGTCGCCAATGTCGGAACTCCAAACAAATGTCAGTACGTCAAAATTAATTCAAGCGCTGCATTTTGACAGAGCAGTGTTTATTTTTAGTTTAGGATATTTATCGGCACTGTAAGGGTTATAAGTTTTTTAGTTTTTATCAATAATTTCTAATGCTCTTAGCCAAAATTTTATCCCACATGAGTTATAAGTAAATAAAATATTTCTATTGCTTATCCTATTTATATTACGCCCTTGAAAAAAAAATAGTATATGTTATTTGGAGTAGAAGCTCTTTTTGTGCTTCGTACAGTTGCCTCCTCAGCTACGCTTCGGCCGTCAATCTCTGTACTCACCACAAAAAGAGTCACTTCTACTCCTTATGACATAATCTACTATTTTAAGTATCCCCAGGGGATACAATTTTAAAAACTCCTTTCTTAGCGGCTATCTATGTCATGTAAATTCACTATCAAAACTTTAACCCTTTAGGTTCAGCGATTTGTTACGTGCGTTGATGTATTAGTAAGGACACGTACATGTACTCGTAATTATATATGTATGTACAGAATGTACGATATTTATTTTTATAATACTTTTTTTTGAGTTGAAATTGTATGGTTTTGTATGAAAATAACAAAATTGATAAAAAAATGTATTTTAAAGTCATTATTGACAAATTAAGTAGTAGGCACTTAATTAACATGGCATCAATCTTGGGACTAATTTTAAACCATAACTTTTCTGAAATTAGGCGTTAGTTTTAAACCAACTAGGAATAAAATGTTTTACATTTTCGTAGTTAAATTACCACAATTGAATCGGTGAGAATAAGAACAGTGAGAGTATTTTAACTATTTTATAAAATATAATATTCATATTCTTTAAAATGAATAACTTTTGACAAAAATTTATTTTGAACTTTAAAATTGATTTTAAAAAATGACTTGTACTGTTCTTATTCACCGATTCAATTATGTTTAAATAATGATTTTTATAAATATAAAATATTGACTGGCATCCAGTAACTGAATTAAATATAAAAAGACAAATACTATACACTCTAACATAAGTCTTCCTATTTTATTACCTAATATTTTATAAAGAATTTAGGTTCAGGTTTTGACATAAACCCTAAATACATCTACAGGGTGTCTCAAAAGTCAAGGACAGCAGAAAAGAGGCGGATAGAGGATGGGATTCTAAGTCGAATAGTCTCAATCAAAAATCTTAATGAGGAATCGCACTCGCTTTATTAAAATTGTATGCAACGTTTGCAGTCAAAATATCAACCAACTAACTGCACTTACAACAACTATGCGCGAATTAACATAGAAAATATCCGAACTGGAGAACAAAATATCAGTAAATTTTTCCAATAATAACTTTAATTTTGAGGATATTGTTCATGAAACAATTGACCGAATTAAACGCTCCAAGAATGTAATCATTCACGAACTACCGGAGTCTAGTGGCAGTACAGAGGATCAAAAGAACTTGGATTTAAATTCAGCAAAGAATATACTTTTGGTTATTTCTGCGGATTTGAATACTAATTTTATGGACATAATTTACATTGAAAAACCGACATCAGGAAAATAAGACCACTAAAAGTAAATAGTTCCACCACTTTAAATGTCTTAAGAAATAAAAGCAATTGCAGAATTTGCTAGTTTAAACTAGCAAATTCTGTTTACAAACACATAAAACGATAAAAGACCAAAGGAAATTAAATATCTAAAAAAACTAAGTGATGAATTGAATCAACGCACGGATAGTGGTGAACCAAACTTGAAAATTAAATATACAAAAGGAGTTCCAAAAATTTTAACGGAGCACCCAAACGAATAAATACTTTTAAACTATACAATTGGCTATTTCTGTATACAAACATTGCGTCACTACCGGCTAAATTTGATGAATTTGTGTGCAGTAATAAATAATTTAAACCCTGCTATCTGTTGTTTGACTGAAACATGGCATCAAACTGATACACCAAGTCACCTATTTAACCTCAAAAATTACCTAATTTACAGAAGTGATAGACTCACTAGGGGAGGTGGAGTATGCATATATTTACACAAAGAAGCCTTTAAAGATTTCTAAATAAAACAATGCAACATATCCTGTCCAAATATCGAAATCTTAGCTTTGCAAATTAATTTTCAACAATTATAAATTTTCCTTATTTGTCTCTATAGACCTCCTAATACAAGCACGATAACCAACATTAATTTCAGATTTGTGTTCTTCAAAATCAAATACTATTGTAACTGGAGACTTTAATCTTCTCAATTTCCCGTTATTTAATCCTCAAAACGAAAAAAAACAACGGCCAATAGTATTTATTACAATTTTTTTATGGAAATAAATTTAAATCAACTGATTTCTGAACCCACACGGTATCGTGTAAATCAAATTTTTTCAATTTTAGATTTTCTTATAACAAACGACCCACAACTATTATCAGATATATCATATCTTTCCCCCGTAGGAACTTCTGATCATGTTTTTATCTCTACAAACATTTAAATTAACCACCGACCTCGTTGGAATGGAATACCTTTCTTGAACAATTTCCGGTAAATGTACAGTGGAGCAATTTTGAAAGAGAAGTCAAAAATATTTTAAAACTAAATACCAAAAAAATATTTACCAAAGCGGTTCCAGAAAAACTTTGGATTTCATGCGATATTTAAAAAAAATTCGAAAAAAAAATCACAGAATGTTTTCAAACAATTTATCTGTAAAAATCAAATTGGCCAGGACATTATACGAGCAGAAACTTATTTCATCTAAAAACCCAAAAAAATTTATAAATACATGCGAAATGGTCTAAATTACAAAGTAACAATTCCTTTAATTAAATTAATTTAAAACATCTGTTCCAATAATCTGGAGGTAGCAAATACCTTGGCACAAAAATTTTGTTCCTCCTACACTGTAGAATTAAACACACATATGACGAAAATATTAACATCGAAAAATAAATGGTCTCTGGCTACTATAGACTTTAGCATTGAAAATGTAAAAAAACATCTTGGGCTATTAAAATTCAAATTTTCTTAAACACTTTTCAGATCAACTAAGTGTTCCATTATCAAAAATTATGCAAACATCATTTGATTTATGTGTAAAACAGCTCTAGTAACCCCTATTTTTTAAAAGTGTGATAAGTTGGATGCCAATAATTATAGACCTGTAAGTTTAGTTGTAATTGCTGTAAAAGTAATGAAAAACTGACACCTTTTTTGTTGGAAAAAAGAGTACTACCGGACTGTCAACACGGTTTTCTTCCAAAACGTTCCACCATAACGAACTTGTTACATTGTGTAAATGACTGGACCCTCAATAAAGACAAAAACATTCGGACTGACATAATCTACTTGGAATTCTCAAAAGCGTTTGACAGAGTTCCCCATACTAGATTAGCTTTCAAATTTTAACACATGGGTATTACAGGTACTACATGCTTAGATTAGCAGTTTTCTAAGAAACCGCAGATTTTGTTCCTGTAATTAGTGGTGTACCCCAAGGGTCAGTTTTGGGTCAGATCAAAATGTTCATTTTTGGCGGATGACGCAAAGTTGTATGGAAACCCAGCCAGGATATCCTACAAAATGATTTAATAAAAATTGACTAGTGGTGCAACAACTGGCAACTACCACTTAATATCGATAAGTGTGTTATAATGCATATAGGGAAAACAAACCCAAAGCTGACTTACCACATAAACCATGCTTTAAAAACAGTGGAATCTCACCTTGATTTAGAAGTATTGATAAGCAGCGATTTAACATGGTCCAAACACATTGAATCCTCCTGCAGAAAAGCAAACGCACTATTAAGTATGATACACAAAATTTTCACTAAACCTAACACACAAATTGCATGCAAAATCTATAAAACGTATATACAACCAATATTAGAATATGCAGGGCCTGTCTGGTTTCCGATTCTTCAGCGTGATAAAAACTTATTGGAATCCATACAACGAAAATCCACAAGGCTCCCATACGGATTCAACCGACCTTCGTATGAAGAAAGGATGCGCGTAATGGGGTTAACGTCATTTGAAGAGAGGAGGCTGCGAGGAGATCTTATTATAATCTGGCGAATAATCCACCATCAGTTCGGAATTGACTTAACCACCTTACTTGACTTTAATTTCGATAATCGGCTTCAAGTTATCTAAAGAACGTTTTCTGTACGAAGACAAGGGAAACATTTGTTACTAATCGTGTGTTTGAACACTGGAAAGGTTTGCCTATGTGCTAAAACTGTGAACCAATTTAAGAACAGTTATGATAGGTTTAGATATTAGTTTATAGGTATTACTTCCCTTTCCTCTTTTTTTAAATATCATTCTGTTATTATACATTGTATTCATGCATGCATTTAAAATGTGAGTTTATAGGATTTTATCCTCTACTCTGTGATAGTATTAAATTTTAATACTTTTGTATTTTTGTATTAATAATAATAATAATGTTCACATTTAGGTAGTATTATTTTATAAGAAAGGTACTTTATTATAACGTTTGTATGACATTTGGCAACTGTCAACTAACTTAAAACTAACTTCAGCCTGTGACTAAAACGCCATAAAGCCACAACTTGTCAATGTGTATTTAAAAGGTCACTTAGTGTGTTTTAAAGGTTGGAGTAAAAAAAATATAATATACGCAAATGGTTTATTTGGGACAATTATAATGTAATTCCTACAAGTTAATGCCTTTGTAAAATAATACAATATAACAATATCAATATTTGCAAATCCCATTTAACTATTATTAGGAGTAATAGGTCTTTAGAACTGCATTATAATTTTAAAACTATGTGAGCAGAAATATATTGTAAAAAATAAACAAAAATGTTTATTGCTATAAAATACTTTTCTTATGTGACACCATAAATATTTATTACAGATGTAGTTATGATTCTCTTGAAATACTGGAAAGATCTTCGAACGCGACTTTTAATAGTTCCGGATCGACTAGACGGCTTTGCGGGGACTGGAGTTCGAAGCTAAAGCTGCTAAGATATGTTAGTGGGGGATCCAGATTAAAATTAAGATTCAGTTCAGATTATTCACACCATTTCGGGGGATTCAAGGCAAGGGTCTCTATGGAAAATGGTAATTAATTTTTTATATTTTTACTAAATATAACTTTATTTTAAGGTATTTAATTAACTACTCAACAAGACAAAATTTACATTTAATTAAAATAATTTAGATTAAACTATTTCTACATATGTATATACTATAAATTTAAAATAGTTATTTATAAATGTCATAATGCCAAATGGCATACAATGTTTTATCTTCAAGTCACAATTTTATTTGTTAAACAAAACATAAAACATATAATTATAATAATAATTATTAAAATTATAAAGTTAGGTTAGGTAGATCTGACAGTAGTAGAATTTTTTTATTGATCCAAACTGTTTCTTTTACAGACTATGCGGTAAGTAACTTTACCCGATTGGTCTAAATTATTTTTAAGCCTATAGCCCATAGGCTATAATCAATCACTTTAGTACTTAGTGTTGGCATTAGTTAAGTTTAAATTAAAGAACGTTAGAAGATAAAATATATTTATTTAAGACGTTTTTAGTATATAACAATGTGTTCCTAACATGAGTAAAACAACATACAACATATATACATTAAATTAAAATTTATTTAACTTAATTTTAACTTTATTTTAAATTTGTTTAAATAATATTTTTTATATAAATATTTCAGAGTATAAAGTTCCAATTTTTTAATTAAAAACTTGTTAAGATTATAATATATTATTATTAGAGATGAAACGGATATCCGGTAACTATCAGGTATCCGAGCTATCCGGCTAAAATTTGCTATCCGGTCGGACACCAGATAGTAAGTCAATATCCGGCCGGATACCGGATATTCGAAAAACTAGGACAATTCAACAAACAACTGCAATTACGTAAGGTGTTTTTAAACTTGAACCCTCCCTCCCCTTTGGTGAAATTTTGTAAAATGTAGGTGCTCTATAATTTTTGAATAATTCAATTTATTTATCAGTTAAAGAAAACGATACAAAATAATAATTATTATAATCAATTAAATTTATATAGAAAATAATATTTCAATTGTATTCAATCGAAACTAAGTTTTTTGTTTCTATCGGTCTGAATCAAAGAACATTAAAGATTTCAATCGGTTTGAATCGACGTTCAATTTTGTCAATTCTAGTTGCTATGAATTGGAAAATAATTTTGAAACTATTAAAAAGATTTTAATCTGTTTTAATCGCTGTTTGAACGTTCAATTTCAATTGGGTTGAATTAATTCCAATTGGAAAATAATTTTGACACTATTAAATTAATCGGTTTTAATCATTGATCAATTTTGTCAATTTCAATTGGTATGAGTTTTGAACAATATTTTTACAGGTTTTAAACTGTTTAATCGAATTAATAAAAAATAAATACTAATAAAAAAAAAAAAGTCTTCTTAACCCACACAGAGTAAATACAAATGGTTTGAGGAGGTTTGGAACCCATTTTAAAAATAAAACCTTAATTTTCAAATTTTTTTTATCGATGGATAGATAAAATGCTTACTGCCAAAATTTCAAGCTCATATTGACACCTGTTATTTTAACAGTCATCATTTTGGCAACCGTTATTTTGACAGATGTCATTTCGACGTGTTATTTTGACAGTTGCCAATTTAGCACCTGTCATTTTGGCAGCTGTCATTTAGGCACTTGTTATTTAGGCCCCTGTTATTTTGACAACAGTTATTTTGGCAGCTTTAGTTCAAGAATTTTAAAATTCAGCCCAATTGAAATTTATTAAATAAAACACCGATTGAAATCTTTAAGTTCAATAGTTTCAAATTTATTTTCCAATTCATACCAACTGAAATTGACAAAATCGGACGTCGATTAAATCAGAAAAAAACTTGGTCCAATACCAATTGAAATTGATGAATTCGAAGGACGCGTCGATTATTAATCTTAATTAAAATTAATTTGGCCCAATTGTAAATTTACTAAATGATACCCCGATTAAAACCGATTAAGATTTCAGTTCAATAGTGTCCGATTCAGACCGATTAAAACAAAAAATTTAGTTCGGATTCAAAATAATTGAAATATTATTTTCTTTTGAAATTTTAGATTCAATATAATTGTAAACGATTTAAACCAATACCAAAACATAATTTAAAATAATAAAAAAGGATTGATATTTTGAATTGTCATTTGGATATTTTAAGCAAGGTAGCGACCATAAAAACTGGTTTTGCTGAAATCAATTTAATAAATTTTAACTTAATATTATTAAATTTGGGTTTAAAAAGGAATTTGCCATATAAGATTTCATTTTTGTGTCACCAGTTATAAAACACCGTTTATAGTAATATATATCTGTATCAGTTAGCACAGCTAATTACATAAGTATAAACCTACTCTAAACTAACGTAACATTTAATAATTTCATACTACAATCCTTTTTAAAACATTTATTTAAGTAGGTAAATACCGAAAAGTGCATACTGCTAGTTGTACAAACATCCTCCTAAAGAGAAATAATCTTTTCGCAAATCTACTTTGGCAACTACTACTAATGTGTGCCTTTAGGAAGTTATTGCCTAGCCGAAAAATATTCCTTATTTATGAAGCAATTTTACCTAAAAGTAGCAGAACTTCTTACTATTTACATTTTCTCTCCTTCTCTCTCTCTCTCTCTCTCTCTCTCTCTCTCTCTTAATGCAAAATCTTAATAAGTAAACTTTTAAATGCTGAAATGCTAGAAAAAAGTGTTTTTATAAAATAAATATCCTTGGAAAATCAATTAAAAGTTTTAAAACCCATTTGATATTATAAGCTACTTGGCAGTAAACTTTTTAAGGATAAAGTAACTCTAAAAGTTTGCTTGCTATATTTTAATAATGAAAATATTAAACAGTTTTTGGTCTTATTCCTAAACGATAGCTTATTATTTTTTGAATTAATAATAAGCACGCATCATGAAACTTGCGTGTTTAGCTATTCATGGAATTAACAGGGCATTATTATTATAATTACAAAATAATCAATAAGCTTATCTTTATAAAGAATATATAAAATACATTTACCTATACTTATACGACTAAAATACTTTTTTCTTTATAGCTATGCAATGTGCCGATGACCGACTAATAATGTTTAATAATTCTTGTTATCTCATCGTGAGTTACCCTGAGGTTACCTGGAACACTGCTCAACAAATTTGTCGGGGCATTAAAGCGAACTTGGCATCCATAATTTCTCCGGATGAAGAACGATTTATTATAACAAATATACGAAAGAGTGCTGAATACCGCACAAGTGCTTTATACTGGTTGGGGGCCAATACAAACAATAAAAACGACTTTACTTGGATAGATAAAGAGCCCATGAATTATTTAGGTTGGCTTCCAGGTCAAAAACCGGAAATTGATGATGTAAAGTCTAATGAAAACGTTTCTTGTCTTGGGATAAGGTGGACACCGTCTCCCACTCCAATGCTTCCAAGTGGTTTATATTGGAAACCTCATCGATGCGACTCAATAGGTGGTTACGTTTGCAAAAGGCGCCATCAGTTGTTAGGTATTGGGATAAATTTTAATAAAACCCTTAACGGTTCAGACGGAACGTTTAGTACGCCAAATTATCCGGGAAGCTATTATAATAATCTAGATTTCTCAGTAAGGATAGTGGGACCGGAACGCACGAGACTGGTTATACAGTTTAAGACGCTAGATATCGAACCTCAACAGGAATGTTTGTATGACTATGTCGAGTTGCAATCAGCTTATAAAAGCGGAAAACAATCCAGCGACTCGGTTAAATGGTGCGGTAGTCACGATACCGACATGCATCGTTTCGATTTCGTGTCAGAAAGCAACGAAGCGGAAATAAATTTTCATTCCGATTATTCCATATCAGGCAGCGGATTTATCCTGACCTGGCAAGCTATCGACGTGTCCGCTTGTCCAATGCAAACACTCACGGCCAAAGAAGGAGTTTTAACCAGCCCAAACTACCCAGATTTTCTCCTTGCTCATCTCGATTGTACTGTGACCATCCTAGCGCCAGCAGGAAAAAGAGTGTGGCTGCATTTCGAAAATATCGATATACCAAAAATATTAGATGATGACGACCTAAATAATAAGGAAAGCAACGAAGTGATTTTAGAAATCAACTTAAGTAAGCATTCATCGGCATTTAAGCCTTGTGCGATCAAAGGCATATTGACTGAGGGCACTTTTGTGTCCTCAGAAGAGCGCCTGCAATTAAAATTACGAACAGGAAACACTCCGAAAGGATCTGGCTTTCGCGCCACTTACAAAATCACCAATTTTATGGCCGAGGAAAGAACAATAAGCCTGAGCAATTACACGTGTGGCCTTCTCCTGCATTTAAATTATCCAGATAATCCAGCAGCTAACGTAGACTTTTTGCAACACTTTAGAGCTCCACTGGGATACATTATTAACCTGGAGCTGTACGATGTTAAGCTAAGCGACATAGAGTAAGAAATTTTATGTAACCTATTATATTGTATTCATAATTAACATAACAAAAAATTTACAAGGATATTAAAATTTGAACTGGATTTATAGATTGCCTACTATTTGTATCTTGTATCTAAAAGTTAATTTATAGAATTCCATAAGCTTGCGCGTTTACACATTCTATTTTTAAGTTTTTTATTCGCAGGGATAAATAACACTGTAGGTAGATTTTCAACTTTTGAGAAGACACACGAAAACGCCTGGACACGTAAACTTAATTTTTGGTCGTTGAATTTAGATATTTCAGATATATTTTGGGTAATTTTTGATTTACTTTTTACTTATTTACTTAAGAGAAAGACAACGAAATATCTGTATTTATTTTTAACTTGTTTTATTTTTAATACGTTCATTTATTCGTTTTTTATTTTTTAGCCACTTTTAGATCATTTTTCGCATTTTTCTAGATTTGTTTGTAATTAAATTTATTTTAATTAATTTTTTCGCCTGAATTGAACGCCAATAAAAAAACTTGTATTTTGCGATTAAAAAATAACATTCCTCATACAAACTCCTGCTTGTTTAAAAAAATATATTTCCATAAAAAAAATTGTAATCAAATGTACAGCTTTTATAATTTGTGTAACAAACAGTCGTTGACAATTTAAATTAATTAAATCTAAATCTAATGTCTAACAAAAATGTATTCAGACTTAAATTTAAATTGTCAACGAGTTTCTCTTATGAATGTTTTCTATAGGAGAATAAATAAAGGTATATCTCTCTTGAACCATTTTCATGTTTTCTTAATTTCTGAGCACCCTGTACATTTGATTTAAATTTTTTTATGGGAATCTCAATATTTAAACAAGCAGGAGTTTTTATGGGGAATCATTTTTTGTCGTAAAAAGCATACCTAATAAAACAGTTTTTTCCATTGGCAACCCGAGGGGACTCAGTGTATACTGAAATCTGTTAGTTCAATTTCGCATCGATGAAATCTTCGGCCTTATTCAGGCACGTGTCAAAATAAAATTAATTAAAATAAAATGATGAAAAATTGGCTAAAAATGAAAAAGAGTTAAGTATTTATAAATTAAATATAAATACGGGCATTATATAGTAATTTCGTTGTCTTTTCCTTTAAACTTAAATATAGCAAAAAAAAATAACCAAAAAGTAACCAAACTTGAAATGACAGAAAATGCTACGTGTCTTTTGCAGGTCCCTCCAGTGTAGGTAATTATAATTAGATGAGCAAGAAGCATGAGCGTTTTATTTTTTTTTCAAATTTTAAGATATTGTTTATAAAGATTATTTGAAGAAGTTGATAATAGAAACATCATCAAATCCTGTGAATATACATGTTAAATAAATATCTTAAATAATAAATTACACAAAGATGTATATAAGATTATAAATGATTAAATGCTACTTTACCTTTTTTCATTAAGATATTCCAAAGTTAGGGAAGTTACATATTGTTTTTATTGCTCTTGACTAAAGTTTTGGTAATGGCTTTACACAATTCTATTTAACTCATACGAGCGGGCGATAAGGAAATCTAGAAAATCACTACAACGTAATATAATAATAATAATAATAATTATAATTATAATTATAATTATAATTATAATTATTATTATTATTATTATTATTATTATATTATATTATATTATTAGGGGCAGGCGCGAGGCAGGTAAAGCAATCTATAAATTAAGCCTTGCAGATAAATTAGAAATTAAGTGCTATTTTTTTTAAATCTAATTAGTTTGTCTTGAAAACTCCTAATAGAGTTTTCATTTGTTCATTTTAACTTAATATTTCTTTTAACATTTCTTAATCAGTTATAGTCAGAAGTATTAAGTTCTGTGAGTTTTAGCGACTGCAACGAGTCAAATGGAATTATCGAAGTTTTCGACAATTACGCGGACGTAAATGGAACGTCTTGGAAATTGTGCTACGATCCCGATCGACAAGACGCAATTATTCCCGCGGCCCCGATCTCGATAACCTCGTTTCTGAACACCATTCACCTACGACAGAGAAACCGATTGCTAGGAGCGCCTCTTAACGGTTCACTCAAAGTTCAATTAGACGAAGGATACAAGAACAAATTGCTTAACTACAAGGAAGAACGCGTGGAAGCTTGCGAACCGAATCCATGTCTTAATACTGGAAAATGTATTTCCAAAAAAAAGACGTTTTGCCAGTGCCAAGGGCATTTTACAGGTAACAATTATGATTTATAATTTATGATGTAATAAAAAAGGTTTAATTTACACCTTTACACTTTTGATGTATTGTCACACTATTAATGTATTGGCATTCCTGTTTTATTATCCACAGCAGTATTTGCTACTTAAACAATCTAAAAATAATACTAGATATTAGACGGGAAACTTCATTACTAGGCCTTCTGGGCCATATTTTTAAACAAAGCCTCATATTTTAAAAAACATTAAAAAATATTATTTAAGTAAACATTTATTACAAAGAAACTATTTAAGTATGTACTTATGTAATATGACAAAACCATTTCATTCTATGCGATTTAAGTGCATTACTCTAAAATATTGATTTTATCACACCTGTAACATTTTCTAATTTATCTACGAAGGACTGCTGCAGCAGTGTTTCTATTACATAGATCATCTTATCTATCTTCCTATCGACTTTAATTTTGTAAATTATGTTTTAAATTAACCGCACAAACAATACTACAATTGTGCAAGCCTGAAGATCTTGGAGGCCAATAATATGACCATCGCGACCATTTTCAAAGACTCCTGCAGTGCTTTCCTCTTGACTCATCCTGTATAAATAACATGTAGAAATTATAACAGTATGATAGTTTCACAAACTTTTTTTTCCTAACTTTAAGTACTCCAGCTTAGTTTGACTAATTTTGGGCCGCTGATTTCAAAAATTTCATTAGTTTTTCTCTAGGACATCTAGGATTTAAAATAATTTCGTAATAAAATGCTCTGCTCAATCACCTCAAAATGTAAGTTTTTTGTTGGTATTTTAATTATTTATTACATTATTTTGGCTTAAATTTATCTTGAATGTAATTGGTATACAGCAAATAGATCATATTTATCTTAACAATTTATCTTAACAATTTAAATACTAAATCTAAAATTTGTATTTTATGTAAAAAAACAACCATTATTTGACATTTTTTGTCGTTTATTTTAATTATTAAATTGAAAGGGCAACAAAGTAAACAAGTTTTTTATCCAAATTAAGTCCTCAAAATTTAATGAATTGCATAATTTTGCTTCTTTCTACCTTAAATTTATTAAATCGTATCAAATATCAAATTGGATTATAGTATTATTGTACTTAATCCTTATCATCATCGTACATCTTTTGCTGCGAATTCCAGCAAATGTCTCCTAGCAATGAATACAACTTCTTTCCGCTATACCCTTAGATATCTACCAATGCTGTAGATTTGCAGTTACTTGGTGAAATCGTTCTCCATATTCATCAGTTCGGAAAATTTATCAAGATTATAAAAAAGAAAATGTATTTTAAATGACAAAAAAATATACTGAACATCCAAAATAGATTTAAGGCAAAATAATGTAATAAATAATTATGATTAAAATATTAACAAAAAACTTACATTTTGATATAATTGGGCAGAGCATTTTATTATGAAATTATTTCGAATCCTAGACGTCCTGGAGCAAAACGAGTGGAATTTTTGAAATCAGCAGCTCAAAATTAGGTAATATAGGGGGGCGTACTCAATGTTGGTAAATCAAACTATCATAGTGTAATTAATGTTGATTTTGTTAATAATTATTGACTCATCCTGTATAAATAACAGGCAGTAATTATAGATAATTATTAACAAAATCAACATTATATCTATGTATACGTATCTATTTAAATTACAAAGAAAATTATATTATAAATCCCATAGAATTATAGGTAGGTACTCAAGTAAAACTTAAATAAATAATATTTTAGTCTATTTACAGTTTTTACTAAAATCTTAACAATTGGACCCAGTTATTCAAAAAGTTTAAATTAAGGTTAAAGTTTTGGTTTACTTATATGAAATCGCAATAAAATAAAATTTTTAATTATAGATAAACTAAATCATACTCCTAATAAAAATGATTAACGGCGATTCCATTATTAATGGTCCCGGTTGGTCCTGGTAGTATACATGGAATCGCCCTTAATGGGTTATATATAATTTTTCCCAGCTCAAGTGTACCTTTATAGATATTATAATGATAATAATAATGTAACGTTTTTTACCGTTCGTAGTGTGAATTAACACACGCACTGGTTTATTAACGAACTAAACTATTTATTTTATCACTTAATAACACTTAAAACACTATAAAACTAACTAAACACTTAACTACTAATTATTTATATATCACTCTATAGAGTCTATTTATTTGCACGTATATTTATTTATTTCGTCGCGAGTACCAAAGCTAGACTGACTGCTGCATGCTGTGCTGTTCCTTATATATTCAGTGCCTACATGACACTAGTCACGCAAGCGTCTTCTCGAACATTCCAGCGAGCTGTACACCGCTCTCGATTGTTCGAGCCTTGGAGACTACCTTGGACAGGTACCGGTTTATCGTTCGATTCATTCGTTCTACCATTCCATCAGACTGCGGATGTAATGCAGTCGTCCTCGTCTTCCGAATGTTTATAATCTTACAAACATTCTGGAACAATATAGATTCAAAGTTTCTGCCTTGGTCTGAATGCATCTCCATTGGCACACCAAAACGAAAAAAAAGTGAAGAAGGGCATCTGCCACTTTGGCAGCTTCCTGGTTTGGCAAGGCATACGCTTCCGCCCACTTGCTGAAGTATTCCAATACAACGATAATGTATTTATTTCCAGATTCTGTTTCAGGAAATGGACCCGCCACGTCGATTGCAATTCTCTCAAATGGGCTGCCCTTATTGTACTATCGCATTGGAGCTTTTGGGCGCGTCTGGGGTCCATTGCTTGCCGCGCAAACGGCGCACTTCTTGCACCATTCCTTTACATCTCGTTGACAATTGACCCAATAAAACCGTTCCCTAAGTCTTCCAAGCGTCCTCGTCACCCCAAGATGTCCTCCAGTAGTTCTATCATGGATTTCTTGCAGCACTTCTGGTCTCCTGTTTCTGGGGATTATTAACTGCTTCCCGTCTTTCCCCCCTTCTGGAACGCGCTTGAAAAGTCCGTCACTTAGAATGATGGAATTCCATTGGGTCCAGTACGATTTCACATTCGGCGAATATTGGGCGACTTTCTGCCACGTTGGTTTTCGGTCGTTCTTCTTCCAATCGATGATGAACTTCAAATCCGGGTCTCTTTCCTGGTCTTGTTGAACCTCAGCGGATTGCCAATGATCCTCCAAGATTGTAGTCCTGCGAATATACACATCTTTATCTTCAGCCCTATTTATTTTTTAAATGAAGTCGGCGCCACCTGGCTTCCTCTGCAACGACTTTGTATATGTCCCAGCTTTTCAAATCTCCAACGCCAGATTTCCTTCTTCTCTGGTAAATTCTCTTTAAGAACTCGCCTAATTTCTTCAATTATACTGGGTTCCTCCTCTTTCTCTTCCTCGACTCTCCTTATTCTAGG
Source organism: Brassicogethes aeneus (assembly GCA_921294245.1). Lineage (NCBI taxonomy): Eukaryota > Metazoa > Arthropoda > Insecta > Coleoptera > Nitidulidae > Brassicogethes > Brassicogethes aeneus. The sequence continues at coordinate 48,596,863 of OV121132.1, read as the reverse complement.
TTGGCTCCTGCAGCTCTGCTTTGCCGCCTCGAATTCCAAAGCTCGGGCCAATGCATCAACCAGTTGGCTCGGACGAGCCAATTTCAGAGCCTGTCTTGTTTAGTTGTCCCGAAGTCCATCCAAAAAGGCTTGGACCGCTAATCGTTGGAGTAGCTGGATATGCTAACCGGACCAAGCGTGCAAATTCAGATTTCTGGCAGCGATTCTTCAGTTGGGAATGGTAGACATGTTTCAGATGTGTCTGTCCATATCGCAGTTCCAGATGTTTTACCAAAGCTTCGTAATCTTCTTGTTCGTTTGGAGAAAGTATCTGCAAGATATCCGTTGCATCTCCGCGTAAAGCAAGAGTCAATGCTGTAGCCTTTTCTTCTGGTAGCCAGCCATTTGCTGCTGCCTCAAACTGAAGAATGTAGTTGGTCCAAGAAGATTTTTTATCGAACTGAGGTGGTTTCATCCGCAGTCGGCTCCCCTCCTGCACTGTTTCTGGTTCCGCCAGCATCATGGGTAGATTTACAGCTTTCAATTTACTATTTATTTCTCTAATTTTTTCTTCTCTTGTATCTAATTCCCTCCTTACGTCATCAAATTTCTACCCCATTTTCTCTTCCAATTCATTGACATTATCTAGAATCTTCTGTTCCAAATATTCTTTTAAATTTTTAGAATTTTCCAGTATTTTCTGCTGTAATTTGCTAGAATTTTCCAGCATTATCTGTTGAAAATCGACTTTCAAATCACTAGAATTTTCTAGCATTTTCTGTTGTAACTCGAATTTTTTAGAATGTTTTGTTTTATATCACCTTTCAAATTGTTAGAATTCTCTAACATTTTTTCTTTTAAATTTTTCAACATTAAATGCATATTACACGGGCCTTCAAATAAATACGTATCTGGATTTTCACCTTCCTGCTCCAACGCTTCTCGAAGCCGCTGCTGCAACACATTCTTTTTTTCAGTTGTTTCACATTCCCTTTCTTCCAGCTCTCGCTTAAGGTCCGCCACTTTTAAGTCCATTAACGAAACCATTTTCGCGAAGTTAAACACTAACCGCACTCCTGACACCAATTGTAACGTTTTTACTGTTCGTAGTGTGAATTAAAACACACAGGATGTTGGGTTTCTTACTGCGCACGACTGTCGATTTTAGGGAATGCAGATCACTGTTGGCTCTATTTACATCCCTGGTACGCTCTAAACTAGAATATGCTTCTACGATTTGGTCTCCAGTTTATAATGTTCACATTAATAGGTTGGAGGCCATTCAGAATAAGTTTATCCGTTATATGCGTTATAAGCTGTCTCTTCCACTAAGCACTGATCAAACAAGGCAGTATTTGGGGCTTAAAACACTTACACAGAGAAGAAAAGATATTGATGCAACATTTTTTTATAAAGTGATTAATAATTTCATTGTAGACCCTGAGATACTGGCTTGTTTTTTTATGCAAATTCCTACAAGAGTCTTGAGAAATTATCCCCTTTTACAAGTTCCATTATTTCATACTGTGTATGCTAGCAATTCGCCTATATGTCGTGTGACTAAGACTGTTAATGAGATGTCTGAGTGTAACTTTTTTGGCATTTCAATGTGTACTTTTAGACGCCAATTAAATCGGATGTGATACTACATAATCTATATTTATTTTGAGTTATTTTTTTATTGGAGTTATTTATTTTATAGACGCCAATTAAATCGGATGTGATACTACATAATTTATATTTATTTTGAGTTATTTATTTTATTGGGGGTTGTTTGTTTTTTTTTTATGTACCTGTAAACTAACTAATATATTGTTACTGCTATTATTTGCGTTAATAAAGAAATTATTATTATTAAACTATTTATTTTATCACTTAATTACACTTAAAACACTATAAAACTAACTAAACACCTAACTACTAATTTTTTATATATCACTACTGTACTAGAGTCTATTTATTTGCACGTATATTTATTTATTTCATCACGAGTACCAAAGCTTTACTGACTGCTCCATGCTGCGCTGTTCCTTATATATTCAGTGCCTACGTGACACTAGTCACGCAAGCGTCTTCTCGAACATTCCAGCGAGCTCCACACCGCTCTCGATTGTTCGAGCGCTGACTCACCGGCGATGAGTCATCATTCCGAGATCCAGAGCGGTACTCGCTACAATAATAATAATCTTTATTCATGTTAACATGTAAAGATAAATTTACACAGGTCAGAACAAAAAAATTACAAACTAAAAACCTAAAGATTTAAAAAAAGAAAATATAACACAAAATTTAGGAATAAAATATAAGGTAGATAAAATAAATACCTACCTAGCTCAAATGTTTAAGTGCCTAATGCTTTATTTATATATATTTATTCTCTCCCATCATATTTATTATTATGGTGATATTTGAGATCCTGAGTTGGGGGATTTTTTCTGATTAAAATTTAGCATATTTTCAGGTACCTACTATACAGAATAATATTATAATAATAATAATAATAATAATAATAATAATCATTATAAAATGATATTATTAAATGTATTTTAATTTGTGGGTTGGTCGATTTCTGCAGAACTAGGTCAAATAATTTTCTTCTTGCTGCGCTTTCTCAATTTCCATTGAATTATCGTTTTAATTTTCTTACAACGCAAAAGTTTACTGCTAGCCGAATAAATGTTTATTATAGCACATTAATCTTTTTAATTCTCCTATATATTTCCCACAATACCAATATTTTCTCCCTGGCGTTTCTATTGTTAAATAGAAGAACTAAAATTCAATTTAATATCAACGTAATTCTTGTTTTATTTTTTAATTTTAGGAATTTTTTGCGCACTAACTCAGTGCGAGTTGGAGCCATGTGTGTTTGGGACGTGCGAACTGACCAATACTAGCTACAAATGTCACTGTAAAACAGGATACGTGGGACCTACTTGCGAGCAAAAACGAAAACCGTGCGAGGGAAATCCCTGCGAGAGCCGTGGCGCATGTATTGAACGAGGAGACGGATTCTATTGTCGCTGCCATGCCTGGTGGGAAGGAGCACGATGTGAAAAAAGAATGATGCATATCCCATACAAGGTAAATAAAGAATGATCCAACAAAAATTTTAAATTTTTAATCTAATTTGTATTAATTTAAAAAATGATTATGTTAAATCCTTAGTCTTTACTGTTGTTTCTTTGAATTTTATCCTATCTTTCTTCCTCATATTGACCGGCCAATCTTTCAGTATTAATGCCAGTTCTTCTATGCTCATTTAACTCATATTTTCGTTCACAGCAAAACTCCATACATATTCCCCACGTGTATGTCTGACTGTTTGTGGTTGTTTTTGTATTTTCTTCTTTGTTTAGCGCCTAATAATTAATAGATTAAAAATATGCATTGCCAAAACTTGACATTTAAAAATTAATTTGACATAATATTATGGTGTTGACAGTCTTCAATCCACACAACATGTGTTGTTGACCTTAAGGTGTATATAGATATCTTTTACGAGTCAGAAAGCGCCTGGAGAAATAAGCCTAATAATTAAAATCAAGGGCCTACCTTGATAGGGAATTTTAGGCCTAAATCTGGCAACACTGATAAGAGGTAACATATCTCTGATATCATTATGTTCTGTATTATTGCTTATTGGTTTAAATTTCGTGCTTTTCTATGTTTAAATTTGGGTTGAATTATGGATAATACAACAATATTAATAAAAGTTTTATTTGATGAAGAAGATGAAGACTTTTCGTGATCTATAATACTTATTTTTTCCATAATTGGGTGACAAACAAAAACACAACAATTTTTTGATAAGAATATTAATTTTATGAAAATTAAAAAAAAAAACTTCACTTTGATATGTTTTGTTTAATTTTATTGTAAAAAGTGTTTTTCTAGTTCTGAAAAACAATTTTATTCAAATTTTATTTATTATATTAATCAATTTACAAAATTTAATTATTTTTTGTAAAAGTTTTATTGCAAAAAATCATTTTTTTTGTAAAAAATAACAATTTTATGACATACCTAAAATTAAATTTAAAAAATCTTTACTTTTACTTTCTTTGTTCAATTATATTGTAAAAAGTGTTTTTCTCGTTCTGAAAAGCAATTTTATTCGAATTAGGTAGGTATATTTATTAAATCAAGTTTATAGCTAATTTACAAAATTTAATTATTTTTATGGAAATTTAAATTTTATTGCAAAAAATTACCTAAATAAGATTAGGTTATGTTATTTAAAAACTTAAGAAATCAATAATTTCTTTATCCCCTCCACTTTATTTCCGACTTAATTCAAACTGATTCCCCCGCAAAGCATGTGCAGTATAGGTGAGAGGGAGGAAAAATCTCAGCTCAGTTTATGGTGAATGAGCAAAAATAAAGCGCACATTTGTAAATTTTACCGATGTGAGCTGAGATTAACTGAGATCTCAGGCAAAAAGAACGCACCTCTCGTTTCGCGTATACTAAAAATCACTGCAACACTGCACAGATTTAAACGGCGGCCATTTTTATATTGTTTACAATTCTTGTGCTTTGAGTTTGCGCTTTTTATACAGATTAAAATCATCAAATTTCAATTTTAAGGTTAATTTACCATAACCCACAAAATATTTGCCAAGTGTAGGTATTTGTGTTTTTTTCGAATTTTTTTCTTTATAAAAAATTATAATTAGCGCGTTAATAGATTGAAAATTTGCATTGCTAAAACGTGACATTTTAAAATTTATTTAAAATTTAAGTTGACAGTCTTGGAGTCATGGTGATTGAAAACATTCCTGAATGTTTTTATCATTTAAATGATGACATGATTGGGTAATTTGTGTCACATGACAAAAAATAACAAAATTTAACTGTCAAAAAATTTTCATAGTAGCGTTATTATTAAATTCTTAGTTAGTTAAACAAGGATACTATTAATATTTGAAGGTAATTACCTTACTTAAGTATTTTAGTATTATAGCAATTTAATATTATTTTCTATTACCATGCAGTAATGTGAATATTACAATATAAACAATATAAATGTACTATTGACAAAAACGTCTTTTCGTACCCAAACATTGTAATTAAAAAACTTTGTAAGCTTGTTTTGTACATATTCTATTGATATTTTTAGTTATAACTTATAACTTTAGTACCTAACAAAAAACTTAAAGAAATGGTATCACCATTTTTAGTATATATTTATATATACCTAAATTATAAAATAATTATCGTAACAACAGCCGGGTCCTTTGGAATAAGTTAGGCGATTTAAATATTCACAAGAAACCTAAATCTAAAACCCTACCAGATAATTTAAATAAACCTGAGGAAATAAATAATCATTTATCGCAATACTCCAAATATACACCTCCAAATTTAGATCTTTTAAGTTATTACAACGCAAATTTAAAGCAAAATTTTGTAGATTTATTTAGTTTTTCCCTAACAACTGAAGATGAAATTAAAACTTGTATAAATAATATTACCACAAAATCGGTTGGATCTGATAAGTTGAGTATTGACATGATTAAATTGTGCCTGTCAACTATATTGCCTTATTTAACACACATAATAAATTCATGTCTTCTTGGAAGTTATTTTCCTGACCAATGGAAGGAATCCAGAGTAGTTCCATTGCCAAAGAAAACAGAAATAACGAATTTTAATGAGCTGCGTCCTATTTCCATTTTACCGGTACTTAAAAGGTATTGGAAAAAATAATGAATATCCAAATTCGTAAACATCTAAATACATTTAATATACTACCGGCATTCCAATCAGGGTTTCGCCAAGGATACAGTTGCACAACTGCCCTCCTAGACGTAGTCGATGATATCATAAGAGATATTGATAAAGGTAAAACTGTTTGTCTAATTCTTCTGGATTACTCAAAGGCATTTGATACCATTAGCCATGAAATATTATATTCCATCTTGCATTATATTGGATTCTCTTATTCCTCCATTAATCTAATAAAAAGTTACTTAACTAACAGAGTCCAATATGTGCAAACTGACAAGGGTTAATCCAGAAAAACTCAAATAAAATGTGGTGTGCCGCAAGGGTCTATTCTGGGTCCATTACTTTTTAGTTACATGCGAATTAACTAAATGTTTAAAATTCTGCAAAGCATTTTTATACGCAGATGATACACAGTTAATGTATTCTTTCGAACCAGACAACTTATTGTTGGCTAACTCTCGCATAAATGACGACCTAAACGCATTAGTCAAACTATCCAACAATCACCAGTTATGTATAAATTCACTAAAATCCTCAGTTCTTATATTTGGTAGGCAAAAACACTTAATCTCAAACTTAATTAAAATACAAATCGATGGAAATGATCTGACAACCAGTAAGGTGGCTAAGAACCTGGGTATCGAAATTGACTGTAATTTACGATTTGACAATTATGTTACTAATTGTCTAAAAAAGGCTTACAGTGCATTAAAAATTCTTTATCCTCACTGCCAAATATTATCACAAGAGCTTAAAATTAGATTAACTGACACTTTGGTTCTTAGCTACTTCAATTATGGTGATGTACTGTATGGTCCCTGTATAGATAAAAGAAATGTAAATCGTATACAGTACATTCAGAAATCATGTTTAAGATATATTTATGGTATAAGGAAATTTAATGCAGTATCTTACAAATTGTTAGACGCAAAATGGCTAAATATGGAAGAAAGACGAACACTTCATTCGGCAACACTGTTTCACTCCATAATAACAAGTAAAACACCACCATACTTACATAGGAAAATTCAATACCGTACCGATGTTCACAGCTTAAATTTAAGATTCAAAGGCCTAATATCCCCACCTGTCCATACAACTGCAATATTTAGACGATCCTTTTCATATAACGTTTATGCCATATACAATGACCTACCCGCACATCTTAAGACTCGGAAATTAAAACCTTTTAAATCTGCTTTAAAAAGGTTGATACTTAACAAGCTTTTGTAAAAACCACTATTTCCTGAAAAACCACTTTGTCGTTAAAACCTCTTTCTACATTAATTTTTATTTTAAAATAGTCATGGACCTATATTAATTTTGTTTCTTTTTGTTTTTAAATTTGTTTTGGGCTGGAATTACAATCAGATTAGTCTGCCTTCCAGTCCATTTTATTGTATCAGATTAGTTTTGTATATTTCTCTTTATACTTTTAAAATGAAATGTATTATGTTTCTTTACAACAAATAAATTATTATTATTATTATTATTAAATGCTAAGTGCCGTTCACTCGGCGAACTTCAGATCTTTTTGAATTTTTGGTGATATTTCTAGAGATATTTTAGAGAATTTTATTTTAAATATCAAAATAAACATTTTGAATTTCGAATACAAATGCTTCTACACTTATTTTGTTTTTTATTAGTTTTAAAATTTTAGCATTTATTTTAATTTATAGGTAACCGAATTGGTACCGATTCTTATTATGCTCAACTTTTTTAATAATTTTCGGTGACAAAAATGTTCTAAACAAAAACAAGCACAATACCATAAACTATTTTAAGCTACATGCGTTGGGTTCTTCCCTTTTTTTAATTTGAGGAAAATCGACGACATCTTTTCCCGAGTACCCAATATTATCCACTGAATTATGTACGCGACTTGGAAATTTTTACATAATGTAACAATATATGTTATTAAGAAATTCGCACGTTTTATATTGGTCATAAATTATTACTAATAAGTTCATTTTATTTAATTTGAAATAGTAGGTATACTTGAGAAAATAAGAACGATAGAACTTTATACTTAAATAAGAACCTCACAAATTAACTTTTGATTGTTTTTATTTGAAAGATCAACACATGGCATTAATATTTAAAAATCATGTGAATCATATGACCACCACGGCTGTTTCTGACGAAGAGCATTATGTCAGTCCAATTTTGGGTCACTCTTTCGAGCAATGGTAGCCGTATGTTTTGAATCACACGCTTTCACAGCTTTCAAGGCTTCCAGTATTGGATTATTAGCATAAACCAATGACTTCACGTAGCCCTATGGAAAATAATAGAGAGGCGTCAAATCACAAGACTTGGGTGGACAGTTGAAATTAACTTATCACCAAATCTTGTTTGCAATAATTTGATGGTTCCGTTCGCCGTATGCCACGTAGAGCCATCCTGCTGCATCCACATCTCTTCCAGATCAATGCCATCCATATTTTAAAGGAAATATTCGTTTATCATGGTCTGGTAACGTTCCCTACTAGCTGTTACGTTAACTTCAGACTAATTTTTAAAGAAATAAGGTCTGATCAAGCCACCAGCGTCTAAACCAAACATACATTTTTCTGAATGAGATGGGGTCTGTAGGATCTCTTCTAGATTTGCATTACTCCATATCCGTCAATTCTGCTTATTAACAAACCCGTTGAGCCAAAAATGTGCCTCATCGCTAAACACAATTTTGCTATAAAGCAATGAGTCAGCTTGTAACTGCTCTAAAGCCCAATCAGTGAAAGAACGGCTTGTAGCAAAAAATCTTTGCGCAAAATTATCTACGTAGTGGACAGACAAAGTCCCAACTGCTCCGATCGACGACAAATCGATAATTTCGAATTTTCCTGCACACTTTCGTTTACAGTAGCAATATTTTCTTCAGTACGCACATTCCTTTGACCTAATCGTGTTTACGCATCCTTTAGAGAGTGTGTGGTTCTAAATTTATCCACAATGCAATGTATGGCTTGCTCAGATGGACGATTATGTGCAAAGTCGTCTATGTGTTTCGCGTATCGAGAAATAACTTTCAAAGTAAATTTTGATAATTTGATAACGTTGTCCAAGCGTGAGTATATTCATAATAATTTGCCACACTATACTAAATACAAATATTACTAATAGCATGCAAAATGACAGCTGATTCCAAAGCAATTGCGATCAGAAGTTCTATCATTCTTAAAAAAACACCATTTACCAATATACATTTTATTTGTCCCAAGCTGACCGTTCATTATATCGTCAAAGCATGCGGAGTTTAAAAAAAGCGACACTTTTTTTTTAGCGCCCATGCTTTAAAGTCAACTTATGAATTCCCGAACGTAATTTATAAAACTTGATTTTTAAGAAAGTATTTTTTTTTAATAAGGGAAATTTTAAACCGATTATTTTTTATATGTAAATGTATTATATGGATAAAACGACTGTCTACCGTGATTTACACAACCGTGATCGTCACCATGTTGATTTACGCACTAAACACAAGCGACACTTTTTTTTCAGCGCCCATGTTTAAAGTCAACTTATGAATTCCCGAACGTAATTTATAAAACTTGATGTTTAAGAAAGTATTTTTTTAATAAAGGAAATTTTAAACCGATTATTTTTTATATGTATATGTATTAGGGTAATTCATTTCGGCGCTCAAGCAAAATATTAATCAACCTATAGAAAAAAAAATTTCACCAAGGTAGAGCTCTTAATATCAATTTTAAGTACTTGCAGTTTAAATTTAAAGTAATGTAAAAAAAATGTTTTTTTGTGTAACTCGTAGTGGTTCGCCAGTAGGAGTCATCAAAGTTCAATTTTTTGAATGAACATTTTTTTTTGCAATTTTTTTTAACAATTCGAAAAAAATAGTTAAAAAAAAGAGCTGAATCGTAAAAAATAGTCTTTTAACAAATATTTAATGAATTTAGGGCCATTTTTATATCTTAAAACGTAAGTAATTGATTAATATTAACCAATTATGCTATTTAAATTAAACTTTCTTATTTACTATCGATATAATTCTCTACAACAATAACTTTTAGTGAAATTTTTTTTTTTTTGGAATATTAATATTTTGCTTGAGCACCGAAAAAAAAAAAAAACTTTGCGGAAATGAATCACCCTAATATGTATTATATGGATAAAACGACTGTCTACCGTGATTTACACAACCGTGATCGTCACCACGTTGATTTACGCACTAAACACAAGCGCTCTAACGAAAGGAAACCGGCGAATACTTCGCAAATTCGAACGAAAAATACTTACTTTGCTTATGACTGAACCATCAGACATACAGAGCCAATCGCCCAGAGTCCTTCTAAAAAGAAAAACAATTACCAAACGTGTCAGGATGGCACAACTAAAACATTGGGCGCATGTCAATCGCAGACGACGGAACCATATACCAAAAGCCACAGGAAGACTCGATCTCATTGACAAAAAATTCGGTAGACCATGCTACAGCTTCCACGACACCCTCGCACAGACGATTCGTTTCTCACAAATCGACCGAGATCGATGGGAACATATTAGCACCCACAAAACACTGTACCAAGTTTCTGAATCTGACTCGGACATAAACGCCGACGAACAGGAAGTATTACAAGACCAGCAAGGATATGTCCCTGCAACGTACTAACCAACCAAGCCATATCCATAAACCCCAATTGAATGAGGATATTACCAAATCCCTGTTTGAGGGGATTCCGGATTGTACTTAGTTTTATCAGTCCAACGTCCCCCAAAAACCAAAATGTTTTACCTCCTTGTCCCGCACTCCACTAGCCTACATTCCGGGAAGGGCCTCAACCATCGAAACTTTCATCTACGACCTCCCAAGACAGATTACCAGCCTAGGTAAAAATTCGGATCCATCAAACACAGGTAATGCTTCACAGAAAAAACGCTAGCATAGCATGAATGGGTGAGCCATTAAACCAATGGGATCTTGTAATCCGTATTCCTGAATAACAGTTTCTATAATACCAATAGGTAGTTAGCACTTGGTTTATAATCGTTTACTGTTTTTAAATTAACAACAAAAGTTATCGCTCCTAAATCTATTGATATTCATATCGATATTTATTTGTTAGAATGTTAGAATGTTATTGCATTAAATACTAATTTGATTTATTTAATAACGTTACTATTGTATATATACTATGTATACATTTAACGCAATAAAATCCTTGACATTTAGGCAAAATATTTCCCTATTTTGGTTTAATAGTAATTAATTGAGCAAATAACAATTTAGATTGCTTTAATTTTAATGCATTCAATGACGGCGCTGTTCTTGGTACTATGTTAGATTTTTTTCTGTGTGTGCAGTTGCGAGAACTGAAAGTTGGTAAAAATAACTCTGGGAGATCAGTATAAGGCGATTTAAAATGATATGAGAGCGTAATTAAATATTGATATGTATTCTTCAATAGTATGTATATTGTGTTTGGAGAATGCTTAAAAAATGCAAGTCATTTAGCCTGTATGTGTGTGTCAATTTGATGTTAATATTTGGTAAGTTTTTTTTCATCGATTTAATCTATGGTTTTATAATTTCCTGACAGAAAGTCTCTGTATTTGATACTGTTAAATCTGACGTAAAATAGGATAATTAAGAATAAATTTACCAATTTATTAGTAAGCAATGTTGCCATTTAAAAAAAATATGTAGAGGAAAGTCGCCTAATTTCAGATACTTTTTCAAAATAATCAAAAATTTTTAGATAAAATAATGTTTTAATGCTTTATCTATTGGCTAGTATACAATGCATTGCAAAGAAACAAATTTTAATATCAAAACATTTTTATTACAAAAAATGTTTACAAAAAAGAGGTTTTTGTAGTAATTGCAATTTTTGCAAATTTAAAATTGGGCTCCCAATTTCGGACACCACATCCGAAATTTAAATTTTTTTTTACTAACAACATATTTATTAGTCCATGTATAAGTCACATTATATTTTATATAAGCTTTGATTAACCTATAGATAGATCTTAAATTGTGATTACAATATAATATATTGTAATAATAATTTAGGTATCGTTGTAGAAAATCTAAATAAAAGGATTTGTTCCAGCCTCTCAGCGAGCGGATGTTTCACGAACCGTTCTGGCTTGGTCTGATGACGGTGTTTTTCGTAATGGGGGTGATCGGACTCGTTTGGTGTGCTAAGAGGCACTTTCCCGAGAAAATAGAGAAACTGCTTGCAGAGGACAACGACCGAAACAGGAGCACCAGTAAGTTGTTTCCTGTTTACGATTTGTTTTTTGTTATAATAAACTTTAGTTGATGCTGTCAGCGCGGGCATTTTAGAGTTAAAACTTTTGCCAACTGCTGCTTTCAAGAACTTTTATTAGTCTAGGGTTTTTACCTCTACTATTTAGATTTGCTGAAGTAGTTAGTTTTCTTACATTTCCTTTTATTAGGAGCGACAATAAAAAGGCGGCATATATTTAAATATACTGGTATACTCTTCTTAGTGTTGCAAAGTGCTGCTTTTTTTACTTTTCTTTTACAATTTCTTTGAATGGTAATATAGTCAACAGCCAGCAGTAAACAAAACTAAGAATATTTTTCAAAATTTACGTCTTAATTAAATACAAACAGATCAACTATAAGGAAAATATTCATTATGATTTTACTAAAACGTTAAACGATCTAGGTTAGTTTTGAATGTTTCAGTGTCATCACTGAGAAGCACTTCAGTTCGTGAGCAGCTGGCAGCCGCTTCAGCAGCTGCGACAGGAGGATCTACAGTTCCAGTTGCTCCTAGTCCAGGTCCGGGGGCACCCCGCTCGCTATTTGGCCGCCTGGGTATCCGCAAGCCATCCATCCTCAGCCTGACCAGTCCACACGCCAGCGGTTACGTTCCCGCCACGGCCAGAACCTTTAGTCTCGACGACTTGCTAAAACCTCCCCCGAGACGTAAGGCCCAGTGCCTGAGCTGTAATTGTCAACGCATTTATTTATTTTACTATGTTTTATCAATATTATCTGTTTTTCCGCTCACACTATGAGCTTCTTACTAACCCATTCGACGACACAGCTTTGTGGTCCTAAAACTTAATTGATTACATGTTTTTCATTGCACTGAAACTAAATAACAAACATCTTTGTCAATCCTCCCACTACCTGTCTCCATATTCTTCATTAAACTATATAACTATAGTTTATAAATAAATGTGTAATCAATTAAACGACTACCTACTTAGTCAACACATTTGTGAAATGGCTTAAATACAGTTTCGTACTATACATATAACTTCTTTCTTCTCTGTTTTGTAGCTCCGAATATTCCTTTCCTACACTCTATTGCGTGTGGCTGGTAGGTTGCACAGTATGTTTTGTAATAATTTTGGTCGCACAATAGCTATTGTACATACAGCACAAAAACATATGTACATACATAAGCATTCATATCATTATAATACACAGTGTGTTGTTTAATTCACTTAATTCATTAGATAAGGGTATAATACAGAAAAATTTTAGAAAAAAGAAGTTTATTTGATGTTTTGCATTATTTAATACATCAACCAAAGGTGGTAAATTTAACTATAAGGCCAAATAAACTTTTTTAAATGCATGCTTTGTGATGTCCATATAAAATAGAGACTAATTTAAACTTGTTTTTAGATATATAAAGAAAAACGTTTTCGAACATGCATTTCTTACAATATTGCCACTTAAATTTATTAGAATAAGGAATCTTTAAATTAAACAACACAGCTGTTTACCAGGCCTTAAAAATTGACTGCTTTATACAATAGTAAATAAAGTGCGGTCTAACAAATTGCACGTACACGATCTCTCATAAATTATCATATGATATTATTTAGGTTCCCCGTCGCCGAAAAAGAAACGAAATAACTCGACCCCTTCAAAGAAAAACGTTGCAGAAAAGAAGCAAATACTGCAACACTTAATATCCCCAGGAAACAAACACAGTTCAAGGAAAGTAAGTTTAGGAGAATTAATACAAATGACTGAAAGAGCACCCAAAGGAGGTGAAGATCTATTATTAGATAATTCTCCCACAGCCGTATTAGAAACAAAATTTTTAGAGTCAGATCCAGTCCAATCTGCACTAAATGACCCTAAACTTGAGAAAAAAGTTACTTTTGCCCGGTTGTTAAATAAAGTTTCAGCCGAAATGAGTTCCGGGTCAGACATTGAGCTCGGTATTATGCAAACTAATAAACTAGGATGCATGTTCGCGCGGCCCTCCAGTACTCCACCATCTCCAACCGTTGATGTAAGGTCTCCAAATAGCACTTCCAGCAATCAAGGTAGTGATTCGCTCACTAGCTCTGATTTTGCGATATCGGTGTTCAGCTCTAGTATTTCAGATCTCCTTAACAACCGGCGTCATAGTCGACTGCCGAATGGTCGTCAGAAACCTGCAAGTGCAGATTCAATTCTCGCAATGTTTAAAAATTTCTCCTCAAGCTCTGCGAGTGCAAATTTACCTTCTTCTTTACGAGTTTCTCCTTCAACCACACCTACCGCTTCTAGTCCACAAGACGACATCGCCGGAGATGATGAGTCTTCTACCTCATCGATTCCAACGCCAGTTTCCTTCTCGAGTGGACCTCCAGAAAGCCCAATAATGCACCGCAGCAATCAAAACAATAATTCAATTGAAGTTCCAGTCCTTGATACTCTTAGTGCGCACAAGTCCCCTAATAGCGGAAGCAATTTCCTGCATCCACCCACTATACTATTAGAAATACCAAGCACAATCAATAAGTGCCTTTCTCCAATACGAGAGATGCCCACTCCTTTGCCCTCGCCCATGCCGTCTCCCGCTTTTACTCCAATCATGAGAAGAAGCACGGCATCTTCTTCCATAGAAGATGCGGATATTAGTGACGACAGGATATCTATCGATTTGCCAAACATATCTATAAACTGTAGCGATCTGGACGAAGACGAGTTAGATTGCACTGATATTGTAATTGATCCGCAAGCAGAAGATGGTCTTATTCTGGAAGAAGCTGCAGCAATGCAACAAAATTCTTTTTACAGGATAAAGGTAAATATTTTAGTATTTTACAATATTTTTCTATAAATATTGCGCTAGATATTTACTCTCTTAAGGTACCCAATGGGTAAAGAGTGTTCAATAACATTAACAAAAAATAATAAGTAATAAATCTTTGAAAATTTTGATTAAATAATAATAAAAATGACAGAGAATGTTAATTGTCAAATACTGTTCCTCATTATTAACCGCCATTTATTCGAACTTCAAATTTGAACACCCTTTATAACTTTTTCATTATTAACCTTCATTTAAATAAATATTTAGTTTTATTTATTATTCATCAAGAATGTAAACTTAAGCTAGATATAACATTCCTAAGAAATTGAACTTTGGATAGATATCAACTTAAGCTAGATACGAGGGTAGCACTAAAAGTTTTTTAAAAAAGTACCTATTTAAGTTTTTTTGTTTCGGTTACACACTGCTTCAAATAAACTTAGCAAACATGGAATTTCTGCGTGAACAGTTTTGGATAATTATCGATACGTTATTGTTAAGTAATTACTTAACAATAACGTATCGACCGAGTTAAACTGGCTACTGTTTACTACTTTGCAGAATTCAAGAGGTGTCGAAATTCCCTCAGGGAAAGCAAAACATACGTACAGTACACACTACTCACCGTAAGTTTGGAAATCTTTGTATCTGTCAAATACAAACAATTTTGCAACATTTGTTTGTAAAAATGTGACGGACCACAAAAAAATGGATCAATGGTGCTTTAAATTTGCTATCGTTATTAAACTTGCATCTTTATGTAGTAGCCAGAATTCAAACGTCAACTGTTTAGGTGTTACGAAATACAAAACACAGAAAAATTTATCACAATTTTCTTCATAAAATCGAGTTGCTACTGTGGTATTGGAGGATCGAAGAACTATTAAGGATAATTGATTGACAATTTGTTTAAAAAAACGATTATATAAAAACCAACATCGAATTAATGTCTCATTATGAGATTGTGCGTATTCTCCTACATTATTACCTAATGCCTTATTCAAGTTTTTGCAAAGTGTGTAGATCTTGAAGGCAAATGCTTTAAAACAATAAAGCCATTTGTTTTTTGTAAATTTTCTAAAAATTAAACTCAGTGCTACCCTCCTATATATATATATATATATATATAACTTTTTTAAAACCTTAAAATAGACATAAATCTCTTCAGAATAATTGAAGAAGTTTTATTACTTTTATTTGCAGTTTTTTTTTAATTGTTATCATTTCTATTTTATTATGTTATATTTTCTAGAATCAACGTCCTCCTCCACTTGGACAATTGTCCGATATATCTGGGGGAAATATAAAAATAACAGTGCAGCCACCACCATTGGAAATACCAATACTTATAATTCAGACACCATCACCAACACATACAGTTGCCCCGTCAGCATTATTTCCTGGTTCGCCACCTCCCAGATCTTTTAAAGAAAGTTGTTTCCAATTTCCCTCTCCCAAACAAACCCGTAAAATGTATAAAGATTTTGATAAACCTACATCTTTAGACCTACCCTGCGCACCACCAATGATTACTATTACTTGTAACATGAGCGAAGCAGAGTCCGATATAGATTCAATTTCTCCAGCCGTTAAAGCTGCAGGTCATCTTGGTGTGGGACCAAGTGGAATGTCTTATCTTAGTCCATTTTCCATGGTTGCAAGGGGAGATCATAATGCATCTGAATCAAATCTAAGCTCATCTGGATACAGTTCCATGGCTAGTCCAGGTCCCTCACGGTGTGGTTCAAGCAATCCTTTATGTCCGTCTGAAATGGAGGATCCAGGGCCAGGTGGTTCGCAAAGAAGAATGTCCCTAACCCCAATTCTAAAACCAAGCAGTACAACTGAAGATAGTGAAAATAAAAACAAAACCGAGGATCAACGTAGAGGTAGGTCGGATTCCGAAACTTTATCCGATGATCCACTTTTAGAAAGTAATGATGAGGGAATTGGAACAGATCATCTTGATGAAAAAATCGAAGATGGTGAAGTCAAAAGCGCTAAGGAACTAGAAGTTTTTATTGGTAATGATAGTGATAGTTCAAAAACAGTATGCGATGTGCCGATGTTGGCTCCCCCGCGAGCAGCCAAAAGTGTGAGCCTGGATATTACGATAGATCGTTTGTTGCCACCACCGCCAGGCGGGTGCAACTTTAAAAATTCTCTGCAGTTGCCTTCTATAGTTGTCCAATGCGACTCTCCAGGTGGTGAAAAGATGTTGAGTCCAATGAGCTCCCGCAGCGAGAGCCCACTCAGTGATCGCATGACAGGAGTATCTAGATTCTCGCCGCAATTCTATGGACGCAACAAAGACTTGCTGCCTTTTACCGACTCGGACGGTCTCTACGACTTCCCTAGTTCTGATAAGGTAAATGTTACAACAGTCTCACAGCATAAAAAGACAAGTAAAAAACGGGATAAGAAACTACTTCGTAATTGTAAAACCCCCAGTCCCACCAAACCCTTTCAATCATTACTATTACATAATCATTTAGACGTTCCTACCAAAGACTCATATTATAAAGTACCGGCGCCTAGGAAATTAAGTCCTAAAAGACGTGTGGTTCGTTCTCAAGTAGTTAGTTCATCTTCAAGTTCTGACAGTATTAATTCTGCACGGGAAATAAGACTATCGTCGTCAAGTCCCAGCCCGGACACTATCCGATGGTCTTCACCTGTTAACTGGTTAGATGAAAAAAGTCAAAAATCACATGAAGCCTCCAGCGAAGAAACATGTGATGTAAGTTCATTTGCAGGCTGTTGACGTTTGTAAATTTGTTTAAAATATTTGCATGTTTCTAGATGGAAGACAATGATTCATTTATTTATTCCTGATGATGTAGTTTCCCGACGTTGTCGATTTACTTACCTACGTACTTTATTATCTAGTTGCTGTGAACTATGCTTTTGTTAGTTGATACGATAAGAGATGTGCACTAATTGTTAAATTTTTAAAATTTAATTTTAATTTTTAATGTTCTTGTTTTCTTTTTTATAGGACGCAAATGCAATGATGTTGCCAAAACCGCATCAAAATGCAAAACATCAGAAAATTAGTAGACTTCGTGCCATAAGCCATCAAATAAGGTACATATTGATTTTAAAATTTTAAATACCTACTGTTCAGAAAATTTAATTAATTTTTGGCCGGATTAGCGTGCAAAAGCATAACAAGCAAAACCATATTATAATTAACAATAAGAAAAGGCTATTTTAATTTATAATATATTATATCTATACTATGGTAAATTGATTATTATATTGTCTATATTTTTTGCTACACTAAATATTTTGGATTTTATATTTAACGTTTTAAAAATCAAGTATACGAAAACGTAATTTTATTTTCCAAAGAAAGCAATAATTATAAACTAAATAGGCATGCATGCATCTTAATACAACATAAATATCCTGTGGGTACGAGTAACCCTTATATAATTTTTAAATTGTAGGTTTTAGGTAACTGAGGTGACAGTTTAACAATAGTATATTATTATACGAGAGATAATGCAGGCTAATATTCACGAGGATGAGGTTTACGTCTCGAGTCGCTTGACGAGAGACCTAAATCATCCGAGTGAATATTGGGCATAATCTCGAGTGTAATACTATACTTTATCTACTCCAATAAGTAGATAATTAAATGATTTTCAAAATTAAATAAATAAAATCTGACATCTGTCAAATGCTTAACCTTACTTTTTACCAATTTTTAACAATATTCACGGAAAAACACCAAAATTATGCAATAGGAGTAGATAAAATATTTTAAAAAACGTAAAGACACGTTAACTTTAGTTTCGAGGGGAGCATCTTTTGCTATAGATAGTATATTTTTTTCTCTACTATTATCAGTTTTTCTACCAAAAATTCCTTATCTGAACTTTTTTATTTGAATAAGAAACGAGGTGTGCTGTTGCAACTTTAATTGTAAATATCTTGAAAACGAATGCATAGAATTTGAATAATTTTGTTATGATAGGTACTCACTCAGTGGAGCACAACCTTGAGGTATCACTTGCCCTATCATGCCTTAAAATTTTAAGGGTTTTGTCTCCTGCGCGAAGGGGTGAAGCAATTTGCAAGTAAAATCTATTGAAAAAGACGCCCCTCAAAACTAAAATTGACGTGTTTTTGCGTTTTTTTTAATCAAAATTACCATGTTTCATAAACCTTTTAAATTAATTCCACTGAAAAACCTACAATTTCTGGAAAGAATTTATTAAAATCCTTTTTGATTGATTAATAGTATATTCTGTAACAAGTTTGGAATACTAGACTATACTTTTTCTACGTTTCCAAAAAATACCATAGAAAAATAATTTAATTGGGAGAAAGTGAGATTGGATCGGTCTAAAATTTGTTAGATATTAAAAACAGAGATGTCGCCACCAGTGTTTATTCCGTCATCCGATGATATAATATTTCATTCTGTAACACTTTATATGTCATTCCATATATAATAGTTATTTGTTTTACAAGTGTTGAAAAGCGACTTTTTCATGCGAGTGTTTAAGTTGCCCACGAGGCCGTTAGGCCGAGTGTGCATTAACACGAGCTTGAAGAAAGCTTTTCTCACAAGTGAAACACAATGTTTTTTCTCCGAACCTTTTATTTTTTATTATATTCAAATACAAAACAAAATAAGCTAAAAACGTGTTTGACAACTGTTAAAATTCTTTAATCTTATTCTTTTAATTTTTAAGGTATAAGTTACTTAAAATCAGTAAACTTACCTTCTCAATTTAAATAAAGGCACTAAAAACTAGAATTTATTATACAACACAATTAATTGTGTTCTAAATGATATTTAGACATACATATACAAATACATGTATTGCAATACAAAATTTGAAACGAATGTCAAACGATGCTGTCAATTTCTTTTCACACAGAAATGTCACTTTACATTCGTGTTTTGCCTTGCCAATGAAAATATTTATTTTCTAATCATTGATGTCAATATGAAATGTGACTTTTACATAGTGGTCGTGACAAAAATTCTTTTTGATTGATTAAAATCCTTTTTAATGAATTCTTTCCAGAAATAGTACGTGTTTCAGTGTTAAAAGGCTTATTGAACATAGTATTTGATAATAACTTTATAATGAATTTGCCTAAAATTGAAGTAAAAAATGCAATTATGACATAAATTTAACTTCGACTTTGAACTCGTTGGTTTATCAAAAATGATAGGATTTCCCACAAAAATATATATCGCGCATAAAAATCTGTTAATTAGTTTGTGATCTAGAAAATTACAAAAAAACAAAAAAAATTCCCATGTTATTTAAATGGAAAATAGAAATTCTGGATGCGCGACCTCTAAATATTAAAATTAAGAGCTCCGGTTTTCACAGGTGTTTTGGTACCGTGAAAATATTTCAGTGCGAAATTTTAGAAAACAAAATAGTCGATTTTTGAACCAGCCTTATAAAATATAAAATATATACAGATATAATATATTAATAATAAAAATTATAATTTAAAATATAATATACATTTTTATAAAATATAATATATGGATCCCATTGTACTTGTGCATCTTTGATTGTTTCGATTTTTTTTATGTTTCAGTACTGAGTGAGACTAGCCTCTATAATTTTTTTAATTTTTTTTGTCGAAGAGTTTGGGAGATATTAATTTTGGAAAAGTTACGTTACCTACTTTTTTACACGTTTAATAAAAACAATATCAAAAAAAATTTGAAAACATATTATTGTGAGATTTTCAAGTTTCAAAAAAAATAGTTTTTTATTAAAGTACCTATTCTATGTACATGTAGGTACCTATTGATACGATTTACTTAAGAAATGTAAAAAACTATTGTTCATTTAAAAAAAATTAAGGCTGGTCATTGGTGGAAAAACGGTGCAATCTAGTTTTTTATTATGTTTTTTATTTTTTGCCTTTATAATCCATAACAAAAAAACTATGCGGCATAAATAAGACCATGATATTCCTATATGATGTATACTTAAATGTATTTTCCTATATTCCTATAGGATGTACTTTCGCCCGCTGAATCTAAATCTGAACTCAGTTAAATACCAAGGTTTAATTTAAACAAGTTTAACCCCTACTAAAAAATTCAGACGTGTAGGTAGGGGTTAAATTTCAGAATCAGATTCAGCGAAAATACATAGGAATATCATGGTCTTCGATTATCAATGCAAAAAAAATTGACTTCTGTCAGATCTATTCAACCTCACTTTTTACTTTTAATAATTATTACTTTATTTGAACGTGTAATGTATCGTTTAATAAATAAAATTGTTAAAAGTTAAAAGTGTTAAAGATAAAATGTTGTATGCCCAGAACTGTCTTTGTCAAGTAATAAAATTTTAAAAAAGCTAATTTTAGAACTTAGACATGCATAACATGTAATTAGTTTATTTTATACGTAAAACAAATTTAAATTTAAAGTTATGATTTTTTAAACAAGTTTAGAATATTATAATTTCTAAATGTAATACCGTAAAAAGAGATTTAATTGAATCTATTTCGTATTACGGTACTACATTTAGAAATTATAATCTTCTAAACTGTTAAATCTTATTAAAAATAGTTAACCTGGGTTTTAATTTAAGATTCTTAAGAAGACTGGAATTAAGTTTAAAGCGACGAGAACGCACGGTAAGTCCTTCGGATAGCCTGGACAGTGGCGAAGAGTCCCCCAGGGCCACTTCGCCCTTGCTGAGCTCCTCGAGGTCGGGTTCCAAGGTGGAAATCCGAAAAAGCAGCAGTATTGGAAAGTTGCAAGTCAACAATTCAGCTAAAACTCGAAGAATCAAATACAAACGCGGTGAATACCTTCTTCAGCCCGACGATAAATCGTGGAAAAAGGTTGTCATCACTGGGAATGGCCATTCGGACTAAATTGGTTTTGTTTAAATGTATGGAAATGAAATAGTTATTTTTATTTGGAAAATTTCATTTTAATCATGAAATTAAGTAAAAACATATTTCAAAATTAAAAGTTAGTTAAGTAAGTTTTATAGAAAACAAGGAACAACGGTGGTTCTTTAAGAACTCCGTAGCATGTGCAAGTTTAGGTAAAAAAAGAATATATTTTTTACCTATATACTAAAATAGAAATTTTAAATGTAGACAAATCTTAAATGCATCTTAGTATTTAACTAGAATTTATATAGCTATTAAAATTAGATAGATACCTGGTAAATATGATTGAATCTAAATAAAAATAATTATTACCATTAATATATTTGAAGTACTGATATTTTAAACGAAATAAACGATAAAAATATTCTAAACATCGAACAATCATTATAATTAATTGATCGCAATATTTTAAACGTGATTATAATCGAATCAATTTTTATGCTCAATACCTACGTTATTGTTATTGTTGCACATGCATTTTTAATAACCTTTATGTTGTTAATATTATTACTAAATTTCACAACAATAATGGATTTTAATCTTTATATGCTTTATAGGCTAAAAGAAAATGCTCGTAAACTATTGCGAAATTTAGTGATGACAATTTAAACAAATTAAATAAAGTACGTAAACCTTAAATTAAAAAGTTGTATATAACCTCGTCCATAAATTCATAAAAGAAATAATAATAACTAAAAAAGAATAAAGCTTATCTTTGTCGGATAAAGCTTTTAAAAAGGCTTGTAAATGAGACTGATTTTCTACTATAAATTTTAACTGTTTCTTGTTATTAAGATATCTATAGTTGCACTTTAAATGTTTACCTAATCCTACTCCCACTAAACAATACACGTTATTTCTTAAATGGGTATCGTATTTTATTCTGTCACTGTGATAGATCTCTGCTAGATCACAGAATGATAATTCTGGACCACTTTAAAAGGCACAAATAGGGACACGAATAATGGGCTTAGTAAATATATTTGCTATAGTATGATGGCGAAAAAAGTTCATTCTTATAGAAATTGTCCCGTTTGTGTTTTATAAAGTTGTTTATTCATTTTACTTACAGCAATATATTGAAGGGAGCAAAAAGTCTTTTGGCACAAATGAGCAATTATTATATGTAATTAGTACTGCGCACTACTGTTCTATACCTACTATCTTTCTTTATTATTAAAAATTACATTGTATGTATATTTAAGTCTTTTATCGATATTGAAAATGTTATATTAAATTAGGGATGCATCGATACGCGTTTTGGTCGATACGATACCGATACTTATGTATCTATATATACTAGGGTGTCCCTTATTTTTATTTTTTTTACGCATACCCTCTAATTATATTTATTACTTGTTTATATACTCCCAGTAAAAATTTCAGCTCATTCTATAAACGGGAACCCGTGCCGACTGGCATCTAAACCCTCCGTTAGCCAACGCTAGGCGCGCGCGGTATTTTGTAACACGAAACACTTTAAAAAGAAAATATACTTCATGACTGTATTTTTCTAATGATTTTATTAAATATGATTACTAATTAATATTATTGCTTTTATTTCTATCATTTGTTTCACTAATTTAGTTGATTTTACCCCTTAAATATATTATTTAGTATTGCTAAAATAAACTGTTATATGAAATTTCAGCTTTTTATAAAATTCTTTTCTTGATGTCCTCCCAAAAATATTTCAGACAGTTCAATAAGTTTTCGGTAGTCATCTCTCACAATAGATTATTTTTGTTATTTAGAGTAAAACCCATTAAGTTTATCAATTTCAAAGTTTACGGCCTATTCACCAGACCCTTCCGGGTAACTAGCCACTCCCTGAAAATATACATTTTTATCAAAGTATACACATAAATAAAATTATATTTTAACATTTGTGAATAATTTATAAAATAAGGGTCACATAATAACAAACACAAAATGACTTACGATCGAAGACCTCGCGACCAACCGTGTTACAAAATACCGCGCGCCTAACGTTGGCTAACGGAGGGTTCAGATGCAAGTCGGCACGGGTTCCCGTTTATAGAATGAGCTGAAATTTTTACTGGGAGTATATAAACAAGTAATAAATATAATTAGAGGGTATGCGTAAAAAAATAAAAATAAGGGACACCCTAATATATACGTATATATAAGTATACGATACGGATGGTTTATATATAAATTATGTTATATACACATACCTTGACACAAGTTGTTTAATAATATAATATAATATAATAATATATATAATATAATGTATGGGTATCTTTTTTAATTGAAGAGCTACAAGGTCTCTTAAATTCACAGACCAGTGGTCTGTGAAATTGCAGAAAAGTTGCGTAATTACATGTATTACAGTACACTGTTTAAAATATCTGTGGAGTAAAGAGTAATCTTAAAATGGTGTCAAAATCCAACACCAAGTGGTGTTAAATTAACACTGTTAATATAGCACCATGAATTATGCTTGAAAATGTTTTATACAGCAAAACACCAAAAAGGTGTTTATCTAAAAATATTTGAGAAGTGCACCTACAGAGAAAAAGAGGAATAGTTCATATAACTATATTTATTTTTTTTAAATTGGTTAAATTAACCCAGAAAACTTAAGTGAAACCAACCCGCTGTATTGTTCAGTTTACTAAATATGTTGTTTGTAAAATAAGAGTTACTTCAACCTAAAGCACTCTGTTAAAACGATTAAAACAATTTGCCGTGCATGCCTTGTTGCATAGTGTGTACCGATCGCGGCAAAGGCGGTGTGGATGACGTGATGTTCTTAAATCTCGCCTCTGTTGACTTACATGAAGAGTACCTATATAAGCTCAGGTAGTCCTTTGCTTTGGTGTGACACTACAAGTTGTTCGATACTAAAGAGACCTTAAATAGATGGAAACAGCTGTCAATATTTAAAGTATTTTAAGTTGGTGGAACGCACTAAAAACATTATCTCTAGCGAGTTGAAGGTTCAATTTTCTGGAATAATACCACTGGTAATATACTTGTAATGCGTCAAGGAACTTCCCGTTTTCTTTTTTTCCTTTTTTTATGTTATATTTAACACTGAAAACGAGTTCAATTTACATCAGTTAAAATTTATATTAATACTGTGTGAAAGTTAAATTTACACCATTTTAGTATTTGAATTTACACTGGACCAACGAACCATATTTAACACCATTTTGGTTTGTATCGATATAGACCATGTATGGTGTTAATTTGATGTTAAAATGGTCATGAAATTTTGAACAGTGTATTACAGTTTTTTTAATTATTTGAGAACCGCTGATTTTAAATGCCATCTTAATAGACTTGCAAGTCTATTGAAATGGCATTTAAAATTTGCTGTGTCTAGAGTCCCGAGGCGGGTCTTAAGTTCAATCCCCAATGACGTCATAATTTTACGATTTTATGTAATTGTTACGATAAAACTAAAACAAACCACCCAACCCAACACTTTTTAACATTTTAATTTAAATACATATCTAAATAATCTAAAATATTAATGTAAAATTAAATAATAATGCTTTTTAATGCGTCATTGTATTATTTTGTTACGTAAATTTATAAAATGAAAAAAAAGTTGTCGAGCCGCTAAGTATCGAACTCGATACCCATGGAGCCTACACAAGGAGTCCGAACTTCATGTAAGAATATTCCTAAGATAAGAGGAAGCTGGTGTTCTGTTTGTTCTGAAACAATTGACTATATGTTGTACCGAAAAGCTCCCAAAAGAGCAGACGTCAGTAAGCATCGACAATCAGCGCCGCTGGTGGTCAAAAAAAATAATTAATTTGTGCAATTTAGAGGGCAGGTTTTGTCAATTTTCCCTATTAAGTTCGGGTTCCTTGTGTAGGCTCCATGCCGAAACCTCTCGCATGCTAAGCGACCTCCCTATCCCCATCAGCTATCCAGGTTAATATTAATTTTATAACGCTCGGGGAATAAAAACCGATTCACTGTGTGTGACCTCAGTCAGTCCCCGCTAGGCACAGCGTTTAACATTTGAAAAAAAACAGCGGTTCTCAAATAATTAATCGTTATTCCTAGGGTTTTTGAAATAAAGTTAGTTTCAAATGTAAATATACACATTTATCCACATTTTTATAGAACTTGTGATTTTTTTTCGTCTACTAGATTATGAGTTACCACCAACCATGTTGGAAAAAAATCAAGTAATTCAACGATGTATTAAAATACATAAGTTATGGCGGCCATTATAAAAACATAAGATGGTGATGATGACTCAAAATATGATAGCGAAGAAATTGGACGAAAATGTAGATTAATGTGTAAAACCTTACTTTCCACAGTATACACAGAAGGATACTTGGTGCACCCTGTATATATTATTATATTATATTATATTAATAATAATATATTATGCGTTTTTAATTGTAGGGTTATATATATGATAATATATCTTTTAAAAACGTAATTAAAATAAAATTAAGTTAATTTAATTACCTATAGGTAATGTTATAACATTCACAATTAAATTGTGAATAATATAAATATAAATCTTAAGATTTATATTTAGGAAACACAACTTAAAAACTGTTAATCCCCGCGCGTTTAGTTACATACAAAAAAGCGCAAAATTTGAAAAGTATCGTAATTTGAATTGTAATATCACCGATACCGATGTATCGGAAAAAATAAAATATCGCCTTTCTGTATAGGATGCATCCCTATAAACAACATAAGTACATATTTTATATGGTATTTATTTGCTGTGCTGAATAAAATAAAATAAAAAGGCTTGTTTTCCTCACATGTTTGTTTCAATTTTATGATCTGACCTCTAAATAATATAACGAGGACAATCAAAAATCATCGATAAAATTCATTAGGAGAGCAGAAGCTAGTAGGTGGTGAATTTATATAAAAATAACTATAGGTAGGTACCTGTGGGCACCATAGGCATTGCCTGTTTTCTTACTCAGTAACAAACAGGTGGTAGAAAAGGTCTGCTGCTCGTAGTTAAGCATAGCCGATTAAACAAACCATTAAATTGTACTTGACTTATCTATGCGGCCAGCAGAATCACATGCAGGTATTACCTGCCAGGTAAGCGACTTAAGCGAGTCGCAGTACTGAAGCGCTTGTTGTTGAATGCCTATGCTAAACTTCTAGGTTCCTAATAATTACAACAATCTTCAAAACAATGGCTTCTTCATTTTTTTTTGCTTTATTTTTTTATCAACTATGACGATATTTAGTCGATTTTTTTAAATTCTATAAACCCCATTTTTTTTAATATATTTTATTTTATTTTAAACGTAACAAAATTATTTGGTATCATTGTTGTATCAAGGACAAGACAAGAGTTTTGCAATCAAATATGAGCGATAAAATCCATTAGGAGTATAGAAAATGCTGGAGGTATTTTATTATCAAGTGTGTAACTTAAACTATTAATAAATGTGAAGTACCTACCAGGTACCAACTTTGCAGTACCAATTGGTACATTAATGTAATAGTGTAAAATTTCCACTGGAAACCATAGAAATAACACAATTATTCCTATAGTGGAAACTAAATATCTATAACTAATATTGGTAATAAATAAATTTATATGGTGGAAACATATAAATACTTACAAAAACTTAAATTTAATCTTTGTTGAATATTTTTTGGATTTTAACAAATTAACTAAGTATATTTTGTGTCTTTATACATTTTATTATATACAGTTTGTATCAACTAAATGAAATAAATTCGACAATATTAGAGGCGTGTTCTTAAAAACGCTCGGACACGTCGGTTGGTATTTTTAGTTGCGCATTTTTTTCAACAAAAACTTTTTGTGCAGGGTGTGTCATGTAGCAGTGGCCCATATAAACTTTCTTATTTCAAATGAAACACCCTGTATATTATTTAATTTTTGGATTCTTCAGAAATTATAACTTAAGTTATAGACTTATTTTGTGTACAATGTCCTATACCTATCTTCAACTGTTTCGGAAATATTAAAAAATTAACATTAAAGAACGATAAAAACACACTGAAAAACTAATAAGTAATAACTGTAAGTAATATTTCTTGATAATGTATAGTCCGGTCAAATTAGACCAAAAAATAACAGTGAAGGTACATAAATTTACAACAGGCTGAAAATCAGTAAAATTGTTCAGAATAAAATTATAAATAAAATTTTAAAGTTCCCCATCATTCCCCTGTATGGAAAAAAATTATTCAAGGTCAAAGGTCAAAAAAATTAGTTTTTCGCGATTTTCAGCAAAACGGGAAGTTTTATCACAAAAATATTTCTGACAAAAATTGTAGATCATAAAATTGTCTATAAAAAATATATCGATACTTTTTTCCTAAGAGCCACCGTTTCGATATAACGATTCGAAAAGTTGTAAAAGTTGTAATCGTCATAATATACATGAGTACGTCACGTATATACATCTCTAGAGTTTTAATATATGTAATATATTTTTCTATCGATCATTAATGATCGATAAAAATTTTTACTTACACTTAAAATATAAAATATACCTACATAAGTTATAACTATAAGAATATCAAGTGAAATTAAATTAATTAATTTATACGCCATCGAGACAACATCTGTGACAGATGACAGATGATCTGTCACCTGTCATCTATCACCTGTCATTTGACCCTGTCAAATGCCACCTGTCATTTGCCACCTTATTGATTTGATTTCGGGGATTTTAATTGGTTAACTTTTTTAAATACACAACAAAAATTAAACGGGCTTCTGGCCGATTAGTTTTCATTCGATAAAGCTCATCTTTTAGTATGTCAAACTTTGGTCTTTTACCCGTCGATTCTTGTATTTCGTTCGGCCAATTTCGAAAATTTCTCTCGCCCTAAAAAACGTTTAAATTTTTTTCGAAAAAAATAAAAAAAGATCGAAAAGTTTCCGGCGGATCCGGCCCGTTTGCAATATTTATTTTTTCCGTTGTCTGCTAGTCTGTATATCCTTTTTTTTCTAAGCGCCGTAGCTCGGAGGCCGTTGAAGGCGGACACTCGAAATTTGCATCCTTTTTTCTGCCCACGAGACCTATCCGCGGACCAAATTTTTCCGGTGTTGAAAAGGCCCAAGTCCACTTTTTTTCGATTTTTCCGTCAAATTTGGCACGTTCCGTTGTCTTCGCTTAACTTTCGAACGAGCGGAGATTTTTCGGCCAAACTCGAGGAAAAGGTGCTTCGGGACAAGAAGTTATCACCAACGGCATTCGATTTCTTCTTTCTATATGTATATACGGAGCTCCTAAAAAAACTACCTGCTTTGATAAGTATCGATATGCATGTTTCGAAACGATCGTTAAAAATATTAAAATAAAAAACAAGTTCAATTAGCTTGTCTTCCTCCAACCTCAGTTGCTGCTCATCAAAATATTTTTCGGGTATATTACCAAGTTCAAGTGTGGCTTGGTTATCAGCTAGACCCTACAGACTGGGGTTGGAAGTTGGTCAACAACCAATTAGAACCAGTTTAAACTTTACTCCCACCTGCGCCGGAAAAAATGCTGAACACAATTTTTTGCAAGGGATGCAGTGCTAAATGTGATTGCAAAAAAGTCGGACTGTTTTATTCTCTGGTATGTACGAATTGTCAAGGCCGGTCGTGCTCTAATGTTGAATCAGAAACAGTGGAGGATTCATTTAATTCCAACGAGGTGACATGCGATACATCGCTACTGACGCAATTTACTTGTACCCAGGATGAAGATGAAGAAGAAGAAGAACAAGAAGAAGAAGAACAAGTAGAAGAATAAGAAGAATTTAAATGTTACGAATCAGACTAATTAACTTCAGTACTTTTTTTTAATTTACATCGCTTTTATCTTTTCCAATCATTGCTAATTTCCGTTATTTTGCAATAGTTTCAAATTAAACAGTATCACAACTGACCCGTGGAATAGGCTACTGGGGAAACCACGTTAAAAAACGCGCTAAGTACACTACCTCAATAGGTGGCGTGGAAACGTGTGCATATTATGACGATTATAACTTTTACAACTTTTCGAATCGTTATATCTCAGAAACGGTGGCTCGTAGAAAAAAAAGTATTATTACATTTTTTATAGATAATTTTATGATCTACAATATTTGTCTGGGGTATTTTATGATAAAATTTACCGTTTTGCCGAAAATCGCGAAAAATCATTTTTTTGACCTTTGACCTTGAATAAAAATTTTTCCATACAGGGGAATTAAGGGGAACTTTAAAATTTTATTTATAATTATATTCTGAACAATTTTACTGATTTTCAGCTTGTTGTAAATTTATGTACCTTCGAATGTCTAGATTGACCGGACTAGTAATAAACAAAACAAAAATTAATGACAATGTATCACTAACAAAAAAAACTCATACAGCTTAAAAATCTAGTGTTCCTGATTTTCTTTCATTTCGTTGGAGTAATTATGGCTTTTAACATGATACGTCACATTTGAAAGGTCTAAAATTAAATACCTACAAAGTTAGGTTAAAGTTTGAAAAAAAAATAATATTTCGTCATCCCTCTGTTTTTGTTAATTACTGCCCGCAAACGGCAAAGCATGGAAGGCGCCGTCTTGCTTTATCTCGTTCCAAATGGCTTCAATGGCTTGCCAGAGTTCGTCTGCATTGTTTGGTAGAAAATGTTGTTAAAAAAGTCATAATGGATGTGACAAAGCTCGATGTCAGCTTGACATTGACGAAAAAGTTTTATTCACACAGCCACAATATGGCTGTATGAGTTTTTTTTGTTAGCGATAGTAGATGTTCAAAATGCTCGCCGTGAACGACTTGGCAACATCATAATTACTTCTAACGTTACTCAACATCTGAGGCGTGACCGATCTAATCGTCTTCTTAATCACCCAAGTCAAGGGGTTTGTTTTTGTATACAAAACTTTTGACATATCCCCATAGGAAGAAGTATAATCACGTCAGATCAGGGGATCGTGCTGGCCATTACATCGATCCTCGTCTCCTTATCCACCGATTTGGAAATATTCGGTTGAGATACTGCAGGACATTGATTCGGTAATGGGGCGGTGCTCCATCTTGCTGAAACTATATCGAAATTCGCCACAACACATATGATCATGTGTGTTTCTCAAATAATTATCGTTCTTTAATGTTAATTTTTTAATACTTTTGAAACAGTTGTAGATAAAATATGTCTACAATTTTTAGAAAAATCTAAAAATTGAATAGTATACAGTAGGGTTCGCAATCTCGAAGAGAAAATTTAATCCCGGGATTATGATATCGATATTTAACAATACCGGGAATACCGGGATTTCGAGATTGATATTAAAAAATAAAAGTATACAAACATAGTTATTAATTTTATTAATAAAAGAAAATTTACACTTCTTCTTCTTCTTCTTTCAACTTAGGGCGGATTTATGGCTTAACCACCGCCCTTGTGGTCCTGGACAAAAGTCCTTATTAACCAGATACAAGTTTTAACGTCCAATGATTTCAGAAGAACCAAAAACCATTGGACAACGGTTGTCTAACAAACACGTGTACACAAATAGGTTATGTAACCTTAAAATTTATAATAGCTTTATATAAATTCCTCTATTCCTTTGAAAAAGGACAAAACGAGGAATATTATCTAGGACTGGAATCCGATTTTGTCCTCCCTGAGTCAAAGTCAACTATTTTTCACACTTTTTCATGGAGCAATGCACGAGCGATGCGCTTCTCACCGAGGACAAAATCGAACTGGAAAATTTACACCAAAAAATATTTCTAGGTGTTCAGCGGCTAAACCAATACCGCAGAAAAATGAGTTTATTAAGGGTATTATCCCCAAGTCGGGATCTAATTTTTGTACATAGGGTTTCTGCTGCCGAAAACGCCCTTTCCGACTCCACAGTAGTGGGGACATTAAGAAATCATATTTCAGCTTGAGGAATGCATCCCTGCTTCCGCCATTTTCAAAAAGCGACATTTCTTTTTTTAGAGTTGATGTTATCGAATCGGTTTGCGGGTGTATTTTTATTGGGTTCATTCTGTTTTTTGTCAATGATTTAAAAAATTGTTAGTTTCAATTTGAGGCTGGAGTAGTAGCATGGCTGAAAGATAAATTTTATTCTCGTCATTGTCTTCTTAAAAAGAAACATTTGGATTTTTTTGTAAACGTTTTATAAGTTTTTCAAGCATTTCCCTAATATTTTTTTGTTTATAATATCGAACAGAGCATCTGATTCTTTATAATTGGGATTGTGCAAATAGCGGATAATACATGGGCAATAAGTTTTGCGCTGAGCAATCCTTACCCTTAGGGCTTCATATAAGTTGGCAAAGTGTTCAACATAAATTTAAATACTAAAAATACCGGGATCATGATTTGTGATCCCGGTATTTTCGGTATTGAAAAACAGACGAGATCCCGGTATTTTCGGTTTTGTGATTTCGGGATTGCGAACCCTAGTATACAGGGTGTTGCATTTGAAATAAGAAAGATGGTATTGGCCACTGCTACGTGACACACCCTGTACAAAAAGTTTTTGTAGAAAAAAATGCGCAACTAAAAATACCTAATCGACGTTTCCGAGCGTTTTTTGGAGTACGCCCCATTTATGTATTATCGAATTTTATCCATTTGGATGATACACATGTGTACTGTACAGTGTGTATTATACGTATAATACACTCACCGGCAAAAAAACCGGCCACCAGAAATTGGCAACAATTTTAATGTTGATTTCCTTGTGAACTGTTCTGAACAGTCTGTTCATCTGAATTTGATGATTTTTCTATGTAGATTGACCCTTCAAACGTGGAAGGAAAAATCAAAGGAGACGAACAATGCACGTATATGTCACACAAAATCTCCCATCACAATGTGATGGTCACATACTTTCGAGAATACGACTTTTCGGTATTATTCGATGACGGTTGGATGTGAAATATCCCATCACCGAAGTAATCTTTCGCTTCGCTTATTTTGGAGTATAGCGCCCCTGGCCTTACATATGTGTCCATATACGTATACGAGTTGTATTTGAGGCGCTTCTGCTGTAATAAGTTTATTGCGCATACGGATACAGAAATAACGCAGAAAATTTCAAAATTCATGAGGAATCACAATAATAAATTAATAACGTTTTTGACATAATTAAATTTAATTATAATTGACATATGTAATTATAATAAATATTATTATTATTATTATTATTATAATACCTATATATTATATAATGTTAATTATATGATCATATGAATATAATCATGATTAATATATTAATAATCTTAATTTACAGTCTTAATTTTACACACACAATACGTACATATGTGTACATTAGATGCACAACTCTGTATTTGCAGGATAACATACGAAATACCGCTCACAAGATCATTTTTGAAAAAAAAATGCAAAAATTGTAAAGACGTGCTTCTGCATCATTTCTTATTCAAAAAAAGTAAAAAAAAATTCCTTAAAATTAAGTAGTTTAGTAAATAATTGAAATCAAAAGATTTAAAAACACAGTTTTGCATGTTTCTCGTTTAAAGACCAAGTTTTGCGAGTGAAAAGGTCAAATACCAAAAAATAACAACCAATTAGGTGATTGTTATGTCGTCACGTAATGCGTATACTAGCGCCGTGATTGGTCAACAGTAAATACCGAGTTTTGCATTCGACAGGAAGAAACAAATATCCAGTTTTGCATCTGCGTTAGGTTTTTAAAAATATTTTATTCTACAAATATTAATTTATGCATCTGGTTTACTTAGGTATGCTGTAGGCAGTTCAGTAATGTACATAAATAGGATAAAAAATATATTTTTTTTTAAATTTGCAAAAACCGAGTTTTGCATCTAATGTACCTATAGTATACTCATATACACTATATAATATGGTTACTTATACATGATTTTTTTTACTTTTATCTACGAGTTTCTCACAATTCCTTTATTTTTATTCTTGTTGTATTAAATTTAAATTGTTTTTTAATAATTAATTAAAACGCCACGCGCAAATATTTAAAGTCCCACATGCACACAAAATGCAGGATCGCATTAAAGCTTAATTTTCATGTATCCGTTTGTCCGTCATCCGTATGTCAGTTTTTCAATAAAATCGTCCGATAAGAAATGTTCTAATTTTCATGCATACGTTTTTTAATGACGTTTAACGGATTGATTTTGCGACAAATAGAAATTAAGTGTCAGTATATTCACTTACTAAATTTACCTAATGCTTAATTGTCATAGTTACAATTATAGTTACAATTATGTCAACAATTGTAACTTTAACAGTTAGCTGTCTAATAAATTTAAAGGTAGGTAAATATACCTTATAAAAAGAATATACTAGCCCTAATATACATTTAAATGTATAGTTTTAAAAAAGCAGGTCCTTTTAAAACTAATTAGTTCTAGTTTTAATTTTTTTTGTGTGTCCTTTCATTTTTTCCGTTATTCTTATTAAATAAAAACTTAACAGTAAAACATTATTCACATAACGAACGTAATATTTTCGTTTTACAATCTTATTGAAAAAATATAAAAATATTTGAAAATAAATTACCTTAAAATAACGTTAGGCGTCAAAAACAGATGTTTAGTGACGGATGAATTAAAATTATTTTATCTACGCCAGTGAGATAAGAACTTCTTATCCCACTCATTTTGAGTGAGATAAGAAGTTCATTAACGCACGCGTTTTTCTCTGCTTTTAACCAATCAAATAAAAAACTCAAAATGTCAAAATAACCCTAAATTAAGTCTTAGAAAAAAATAATTACCGTTTATTTTTTCATTTAGAGGCGTAGATAAAAATTTGTACAATATACGTATGATAACGCTTTATTAACGTACTTTTGCGATTGCCCAACTCGTGCTACGCACTCGTTGGGCAAATTTCGCATGCGTACGTTAATAAAGCTCTTATTCCACTTATATCGTAAATAACTATAACCTTTCTCTGTCAGACGTACGAAGTTGAAACTTGACGGACCGATAAAATGTCATAATTTTCGAATTATAATTGGACCAATAAGAGCGCTCCCGGATGAACGGACTGACGGACAAACGGATACATGAAAATTAAGCTTAAGGTCTCATGGCGTCCGAAACTTAAGTTGCTATAGCAATCTTTCTGAATTGGATGCTGTCTGCTAATAATATTATTGGTGACTTCATTTTGAATGCGTAATGCGTTAAAGCGTACCTACGCGTGGGTCCGCACGTCGTGCGTCTTTTGTGCGACGCACCATTGCTATCTGAGTTATATGCTGTTGTTGGGTGCAGAAGAAAATCGAAAGGTGGGTATCGGCACAAGTGTGGATTGTGGGTATCGGTTGAACTTGCGAGGTCCGAAAGAGACGAAGCTGATGAGGCCAGCTTTACACAAAATGCTTGGAAAAAACTTGGTGGCGAAAGCTTATTAATTGCTTTGCACACAATCTACTACCTCGGCTGTGAAAGCTTTTTCCGCCTGGTCTATAAATTATAATATACTATTAAGAGCATTTCTTTATATTCGAGTGTGAAATATTTCACACTCGAATATACTAAGGGGACATCCATTAATAACGTGAGGCATTTTTCTGATAATTTGGACCCCCCTCCCCCTTGACGAGATTTGGTGAGATGAATCAGACCTCCTCTATTCCTTCTGTGAGATGGCCATTAAACTTTATTTGCGGACAACATGTAAAAAAATATATTTTTAATTATAATTAAATTTTTTTTAACAAATTTGAATTATGTATTATACATATTTTTTAAACTATTGAATAGTTCCTCCCTTAAAATGAGATTTGATGAGATTTTGCCGGACCCCTTTCCATATTTTTCTCTCACGTAATTAATGGATGATAAAAAATTATTGTGATCAGACCTCGAGGTCTGCCGAATTTCCTTTATTTTTTAATAATTTTAAAGGATTTCCTTTAAGTCAATATAACTTTAATAAAAACATATTTTGTTTGTATTTGAAACATTAAAAAAATGTTTTTTATATGAATAAAAATATGACAAAACATTAATACAGCAAAAATAATAACAATAATTTTAAAAACTATACAAAAACAAAAACTATAGATACAGTACGCACGGTACGTCATTTTGGGGACACCTGGGTCAGTCATAGATTGCAATCACAAGTCGTTTAATTTGATCTTTGTGGTAAAAGGTTTAAAGAGTTTTAATGCTGGTGCGTATGTGCCATGAACTTCATCTAACTTGGATTTGATTTCTATAGGTGTTTTGGATTTTGAATAAAATTGTTTAATTTTGACAGCATTCTTCTGATATATTGCATAGGAAAAATTTGTTTCTCACATACTGTTTAAGCGTCAATTGATCTTTACTTAATGGTGAAAGTACTCGTATGTGTGTTTAATTCTTTTTTTGATTAAGTAGGTACCTACGCGGTTCTTAACCTTTTTGGCTGGCGACCCACAATTCAAAAATATTAGAAGCTCGCGACCCGATAAAAAATAAAATCATCAATTTTCTACATTTTCTTCATTTAAAGTAAGTTAAGCAGTGATTACGGCGCGCTTTTTTAAAAAATCCCGCAAGTCCCGCGACCGATCTCGATATGGCCCGCGACCCAAATTTGGTTAAGAAACGAGGTTAAGAAACGAGTCTAGAGCTTAATATCCTATTTTTATAAATCGCATTTAACTTGCTTTGTATGTAAATATTATATATAATATTTACATGTCCATTATAATATATATATAATATATTTTTATATGAAAAAAATTAATAGCAAATTTGAAAAATCTTATCCCACATCTCACAAAGGGAATTAAAATAATAAATTTGACGCTCCTATTAAAACATAAAGAAGACCATTTATAGCATTAGAAACCCAAATAATAATCGTGATTTCACGTTTTGCTCACGGCGTAATATTTATGGGTGCGAGTAAATACGCATGCATATTATTGTTATGGGTGCGGTTTACACAACGTGAGTTCACTATGAGCTCAAAATATTTTAAAACAACGCATTGCAACGTGCCCAGTACTGGGCAGAAGTGCGAGCAAATACGCATACACGCAAAATAATAAAGTATTTTTGAGTTACAAATACTGCCCACATTTATACGAATAGGTATATACCTATTCGTATACCTATACGTATAAAAAAAATTTGAATGATTAATTTAGTTATTTATGAACTAATATTAATATTTATTTGTTATTTATGAATCTATTTTGTTCCTTTATGTGTGCTTTATATGTCTATAAGTAATACGATTTATTTGTAATGTCTAAAATGTGTTGATTTTCTTGAGATACCTAAATAATCTTTTTTTTTTAAAGCATATTAAACCTTAATAGGTGTCTAAAAGTGTCAGAAAACTCTCTAAAATTATTAGATACATGCGCAAATAGGATTTTAAGCCTTCCAAAATCTATTAGCGCAGGCATCTTCCAGAAGTTTCGAACTCTTGTAAGAATATTCCTCACGGTAAGAACACTCGCGTGAACAAACATCGCTTACGTGCGTAATCTCATTGTGCTCTCACTATGACAAAATGTTATTTGTGCTTTGAATTGTTAATTCAAAAGATGTACGCATTAGGTACCCAGGCAACACAGTGACGTGAATATCACGTTTAATTTACGTCTACGGTGACGTCGAAGTCACCAACTTAGACACGTCTTATCGTCGTAAAATTGACGACAATATGTCACAGCGATTTCACGTGTAAAATCACGTAATATTACGTAATTATTTACGTAATTTGACGTGAATAATCACGTAATATTTCTTGAATAATATATGATTACTGATATCAGATATTTCAATGCGAAATGTGATTTTGTCAAAATTAAAAAAACAAAAAATTTTTAGTTGTAC
This sequence comes from Brassicogethes aeneus, assembly GCA_921294245.1. Taxonomy (NCBI): domain Eukaryota; kingdom Metazoa; phylum Arthropoda; class Insecta; order Coleoptera; family Nitidulidae; genus Brassicogethes; species Brassicogethes aeneus. Next base: position 48,559,396 of record OV121132.1, on the reverse strand, counting down.
TTTTAAATTTTAAGAAATAAATAGGTAAACCCTACTATATATAGTATATATATACTACTATAGTAGATATATATTTAGTAAATAATTAATAATCAAAATAAATGTATGTAAAAAAGTAGAATATCAAAAAAAATTTGTTAGTTAATCTTTGCAGAAACACATACATATGTCTGGCATATATCTGGCATTAAAATATCGTATATAAGAATAAATAATTATTTTTACCAGTGCATAAAGGGCTTTTTGTTTAATAATTAATAAAACATGTTTTAAGTTGCTCAAAACATTTATTATAAAATCAAACACATAAAATTTTAAGACAGATGACAGGTCAATATTTTAGGAGCTTATGTAGGTACTTCATTTAGGTGTTATGACTTCGTTACGGAATATACTAAGTAATTAAAACATTAATAAACAAACAAAAACTGACCTACCTGACACAGCCAAAGTATTATCAGTATAAATGGTTTGTTCTATGTATAAATGCCACAGATTATAAAAGTTGGACGCTCGAATCAACCATATTGTTTTTTAGGAATAAACGTTCCCTCGCTTTGTAAGTAGTGCCAACTTACCCAAGGCCAAAGAGAAACAGGGTTGCCAGGTGTAAAAATTAATATTATCGAAGAGGGTTGACAAAATGATCAAATTTACAGAAAATTATATAAAATTATCAAAACAAAAATTGTATAAAAACAAGCAAAACTACGCGGCAGATTAAATTATGTTAAAATTATCGATTATTATTTAAATTTTACTATTTTAAAAAAGAAAATTATAAAACATCTGGCAACACTGTAGATAAATAATTTTACTAAAATTAAAATTGTGATTGTCAACTGCAGTAAGTAACATGTTAATTTCTTATTTTGTGATAAAATGATAAAGGATTTAAAAATCGCGAATTTGTTTTAAAAAATCCATTGATCGATAATTATTAATCTATCTTAAATAGTTTAAAACCAAATAATGTTTAAAATTATTTTAATAAAATATTGCACGTTGATTCTCCGTCGAAATAACGTAAATTAAATAAAAATAATAATTTTTGTTTTTAAAAATATTCCAAAACTTTTTGTCGGCCCATTAAAACGGGCCAACTGTTTCTTATTAATTATCACTATATATTCATATTTTTTTTTAAATTTCGTCATCTGTTCACGTGATAATGACGTCATTTATTGGTTATCATCGACCTAAGTTAATAATTGGTCGTGTTTTGGTGAATTTTGAGACGTCGAAAAATGGTTGAAATGTAACTTCGACCAAATTCGACCCAATTCGTCGACGATTCTACGTGATTTCTACGACCCTGTGTTGCCTGGGTATAAGGGGCACACCACTTAATTGGTTGTCAATCTATCTTAATGGTAGATCTACTAGATCACAAGAGGTTATTCTGGACATAAAAGGCAAGAGCTATTATTCTTAGTTAAGAAATATTTCAATCGGAGTTCCTTACAGTAGCACTTTGGGACCAATTTAATTTCTCATATTCATGAATCCCAGTAAGCACCAAACAGTCGGCCTTCGCTCGGCATAGGCGGTTGACCGGCGGTTCGGCTTGCCCCCAGTCGTCCCCCTTATGGCCCGCGTTATGTTAGCCCGGTACAGGTTGGCCATCCCAACTAGCATTTATGGTGGCAGATACGTAACTGCTACTATCAAAGCCACTACAAAGGGGGCGGTGACCATCGGCGGCTACGTTGTATATTCGTAGCTGCTAAGTAACTGCGACCAAAATGGGGAAAGATTTTGAGTAGCCGGGTAGTGTCTTGGGTAGTTTTTGCCACTAAAAGAGTTACTACGATATGGCACTATAAAGTAGCCTACCGTTGAATGCGACTTATCTGTTACGAAGCTGCCTAGTCGCGGGTTCGTGGCAGCCTAGTGTTTTGCCACCGACATGTAGAACTTTCATTAAACTGTTAAACTTTATTCGCAGCGACCTCTTCAGTTTCACACTTTATAAAAATAAATGTCATGATGGAAAGTAATTATGAAAGCCATTATTATTTTTTTGTTATTTACCATGCGATTTTAACGCCTTTTGTGGGTCAATTCCAAAACGCAATCGACTTTACTGAATAAAATAGTGGGTTTATATGACAAAATTTTCGAGCGCCTTTCAAAACATTTCAAATTATTAAATTATTTGCAATAGAAACTCATGTAGTAATTAAAAAAAAAATTAATTTGCTTAAAACTGGCGTGAAACTTTAAAATATTAGTCCACCGTCACAAATAACAAAATATCTAAGGAAAAAATCTTTAGTTTAGGTATATTTAGCTTAAAAACGCAAAATGTTTGAGCCATTTGGCTGTTCGTCTGAAAAGTCATGAAAAAAATATGGCCGTTTAATCCGAAAAATACTTTATAGTTCCATATGCTTCCACAAAGTACCGGGAACAATAATATATTAGGCCAACCCTACCCGTTTGGAACTTTAAAATCTTCGGATTGATAAAGTGACAATTGCAACTACTGGGCCCAGAGACGACTTTATGGAAACAATAACTTTTTGGGAACTACATGGTCCACGATTCTTTGGAACATAAAGTGATTTTTTCCAAGAAAGTTCCCTGCGCCACTAAATTGCCACTTAATTGCAGCGTTTATGCTACACCGATCGCGGCGTGCCACTATAACGTTCCGCCTTGTCCTTTGAAGTTCCCGTTTGGCGACGCGAGAATCATATTTTTTGTAAAATGCAAATTGAATATTATCAAACCTAATGTTTTACTGGTTATTGCAATTCTTATGATCACATGACAATTATTCATTTATTTTCAAAAAAATTAATTATTATAAAAAACAGGACCCACACCGTTTATGACGTCACTTCCGTCTCGTGTCGTTTTTTCTAGGTTTATTAATTACTCTCTTCAATCTTGAAACGTTCTCTTTCACTTAATCTTCGAATTTGAATCCACGACTTAAGTAGAGAGCATACAATATTCATTTTTACATAGCCCAAATACCTACAACCCACACGGAACAATTACATCCAATGGATATCCAATGGATTTCTTTTATGGATATCCAGGATATACATAGGATATCCGGGATATCCAATGGATAACCATTGGATATATAAATGTCCGACCCTCCTGGACATAGTGTGGATATCCAATGGATACCCAGTGGATATAGTATTGTATGCAATATGGTTGTAATCTGTATTCAATATGGAGATTGTATGGATATCCAATGGATAACCATTGGATATATAAATGTCCGACCCTCCTGGACATAGTGTGGATATCCAATGGATACCCAGTGGATATAGTATTGTATGCAATATGGTTGTCATCTGTATTGGATATGGTGAATCAATGGATATTTACTTTTCAATAAATAACATTGGGTTTTAAAATAAAAGTCTTATTCTTTAATTTAAATATTTATTTTTATGAAAACATAAAATAGAACAGAAAACTACATATAACTAAAGAAGTGAAGTCTCTGGCTTGCCATCACTCCTCCAGCTGTCATTTTGCCTTTTTATCAGCCTAATCATTTAGGGCCTATTTCACCTGTCTCCTTAATAATAATAATCATAATTATGATTCCCAAAATTTGGCCAATCCATCAGCCCATTTGTTACCCTCGAGCCTATGTATAGCTTGCAAATAAAAATACGGTATATAAATGCATGCATGTATTCACCTTTAATGTTTTACCTTCAATGCTAACCGAAAGTTTATAAATGGCACTTAAATATACCTATTTAATTTAAAATTGTATTAGTTTTAGACCAATACAATTTAAAATGATAACTATGATTAGAAAATTAATAAAATATTCACTTACCACTAGAGACCTCAAACAAATAACCACAAAACACAATAACTTGGCAATAAACTTTATGACAAACATATAACAAATAGCAATGATGGCGAATGAACCTTTACAATCTGTGGAATGAAGCAAATAAACATGAAAACCCTTTGGATGTACCTAACAATCATGGCATCATATTTAACGGACGCTACCATAGAAAAAGGACGCTTCTTTATCTTCTGTTCGGCAGCACTCACTGCTGAGCAGTGTTGTCAGACGTTTAAATAATTTCAGAAAGCTCATCAAAATGGCGGTTATATTATTAAATCTTTAATACTTAATTAATTAGTATACCTAGTATACTTATTTGACATAAATGTGGTGAATAATTATTTTAAATTTATTTAATTTATTTATTAAAACTTAATAAAGTACGGAAATATATTTCGTTTAGTTATTTTGCTTATAACCGGCAACACTGAAGATTCTCAAATTCAGCGCGTGCGTAGTACTATGAAATACAATAATAAACAAAAGGGACTTTTTTAAGTAATTTTTTATTGTATTGCAGACTATCATAGTCATATTATTAACAGAAATAATATTATTAATATATAAATATTATTATCTGGGTAAAGTGAACATTTCAAAATTAAAAATTTCGTAGCTCTTGGCAAAAAATCAATTTACCGTAAAGTTGTTTTTTTTACATATGCTAGTTTAAACCATCACAAAATCCCACATGTATACATACAAGTATATATACAAGATATCCATATCAGTTATCCACCGGATATCCAGTGGATATACATTAGATGTACAGTAGGGTGGGCCGAAAATCCGCTTTTTTAGAATTTCGTTTAGTAATAGCAAAAATTTTGTTCATTATGTTGTAAAAACATTTTGTGTAAAAAATTAAAATTTTCGATCAACCTCCTAGGCTCGCCCAACGCAATTAAAGATCAAAATGTTCACAAACATTTTTTATTAACTTATAAGTTATAAATAAATTTATTAACTTATAAGTTATAAATAAATTTCGATTGGAAATTTTATGCTCTACAAAAAAGGTCCTTACACAAAATTACGTCAGATGGATAGTTTCAGAAATAAACCCGATTTTAGTATCAAAATTGTAATTTTTAGCCATTTGAATATATTTAACATTATAATGTTTATCGATAAAAAACTATTCAGAAACTCTTGGTTGTTTGGAAAATTATATTTCCTACAAAAACATCTCTTGGTAAGATTTTTAGCGATTGATAACTATCAAGATAATTGCGATTTTTTTTCAAAAAGTGGCATTTTCGACAGTAAATAATTTAATAATTCTGATCTTTAATTGCGTTGGGCGAGCCTAGGATGTTGATCGAAAATTTTAATCTTTTACACAAAATTTTTTTACAACATAATGAACAAAATTTTTGCTATTACTAAACGAAATTCTAAAAAAGCGGATTTTCGGCCCACCCTAATGTACAGTGGATATACTTTGGACATACATTAGTTATCCATTGGATATATATTAGAGATACTTTGTTGAAATTGGGTTAATAACGATTTAAATCATATTTATTAATCATTACATAAATTTATCCTATAAGGGGCTATTTTAAAAAAGAAAAAAATATTTTTAATGTTTTTGTTTTTTTTTGAACATCCAGTATGGATATCCATTGGATATCCAGTGGATATACATTAGATGTACAGTGGATATACTTTGGACATACATTAGTTATCCATTGGATATATATTAGAGATACTTTGTTGAAATTGGGTTAATAACGATTTAAATCATATTTATTAATCATTACATAAATTTATTCTATAAGGGGCTATTTTAAAAAAGAAAAAAATATTTTTAATGTTTTTGTTTTTTTTTGAACATCTAGTATGGATATCCATTGGATATCCAATGGATATCGTAAAAGGCATGGATGTTATATGGACATTGGGATAGCCATTGGATATCCATTGGATAGCGTGTTCTGTGTAAGGCAGAATGAATAACATTCATCAGCCCAAGATTTGAACGCTTGACTCAGGTGTAGAAATCAGAACATACATCAACTTTGACTGCAAATACTTCAGGGAAGTATTGATAAACTTGACCCATTAAAAATATTTAGCACCTTGAATTTCTTATATTAAATTCCTATTCATTACAAAATATTTAAAGACTATTAAGGTGAAAACGTTCACGTAAGATAGAATTAATAATATTCATCAGCACCTCGATCAGAACGAGATTTGAACACTTCCCAAGCAACAATTTAAGTATTTGTTACGTATATGGGACTATTGAAGAAACTTCAAAGTGTTTTGCGACAGTCGCCGGTCTCTTTATATTACTCTTTCATTACTACGTTACGACTAAAGTGGGGAACAATTATTGAGTTCCAAAAAGGTAGCAAATATGTCACTAGCTACCAACCCTGCTACTATTTGGGACGTAGCTGCTACGTTACTAGAACGTTCCAATATCGTTGCTAGAGCGTTATAATTACTTTTATTATTTGTTTTTACTTCTATATTAACTGTCTTTGTCAAACTTATATTAGATTATACTATCCCTCCTTTTTTAAATGGAACCACTACGGACTTGGCTTTTCAATGTCGTCGTTTATTAAATATGTATGTAGTTTATAACTTCCAGAATAACAATATAATATTTAATTAGACAGGTAGATTTATAAACCCTTTAAATTTTACTGTTGAACTTATGAATTTAGTTTATGTAAAATAAATGCGCTTCATCAATATTTAAGTATAAACAAATTATTTATTTAGTAATGTTTATAAATAAAAAAATCTTAATATTTATTATTATTTTTTTTATTTAATTATTAATACCGTCTAGCGTCTACCGTCTAGCTATTACCAACAATATTTCTATTTATTAAAAAGTAAACAACCATTTACAAACAATTAAAATAATTTATTATTTACATTACCACATGGTACTGTACAGTAAAAAATGGCCGATAAGAAGCATTTTCCTTTGAAGTAGTTTTCGCTACTTTAAAGTTTTTTTCCACTTTACGGTTGTTTTGGTTAGTACCATAAACGTTCCAAATACTAAAATAATAACTTTTAAGTTATTAACTTTGTAGTTTTTAACTCATGTTCCAGTTTCGAGATTTTAACTTGCAAAGGGACTACAAAGTAAAAATAATTATAATGTAATCTTTAGGTAGCAACCGAAAGTAACTGCTACAAATTAAATTTACTTGAAAGTTTTTTTTACTTATAACATCTTTTTTAAAGTTGCAAAGTCTTCTTGGGGGCAACCAAGTTTTACTTAAATGTTTATTACTTTATAGTAACAATTTAAGGAAAAATTAAGTTTCTGTTACAAAATATTGCTATTTAAAAGTTAGAATTACTTTTAAGTAAAAATTAAAGTAGCTGTTTAGTATACTTAACTAATTTAAAGTTATCACCACTTTGGCAATGGTTTTTGGAACCAAAAATGCTGCTTGGGTTGACTCAGGTATAGAAGTCAGAACATGCATCAACTTTGAATGTGAATAGGTACTTCAAACAGCTTAAAAAATGTCACTACCTGATTTATGATGTTCATCAGTAGGATTATAGAAAGATGTAGTTTTTGTTACTGATGTTGATGCTTCGGCTCCCAGTGATTCCTTTTGTTTAATTCTTTGATAGAAAGTACTAGAATATCTAAATTTCTTTTTATTTACCTTAGACATTTTACAGAATTTTAATAAAGCTTAAAAGCAAAAACAGAGCAGCACACTATAGTGCGTAACATATATGCATATATGCAATCTGAGGCAATTACATTTATTAGGGTATATTAAGTTATGGTCACTATTAAGTAGCCATTTTTGATCCCCGCGACTTTTTAGTGGCAAAGGATAAGCGACGGCTACTTTATAGTGACCTAGGAAGGTCGCAGTAACCATTTTGTTACTTTCAATGCTACTATAAATTAGAGGTAACCAGGTGTCGTGGCCGCGACTACCCCGTAACTTAAATTGTTACTATAAAGTAACAAAAACTTAATGGAGGCATTATGGTAGCACTTGTTAGTGACCGCTACTTTAAAAAGTTACTATAAAGTTTTTGGTCTTTTATAAAAGATTTGTATCAGGTCATGCATACTAGTATGCATGACCTGATACAAATCTGCAATATAAATACGGCAGACCCCTAGGAAGGTCGCAGTAACCATTTTGTTACTTTCAATGCTACTATAAATTAGAGGTAACCAGGTGTCGTGGCCGCGACTACCCCGTAACTTAAATTGTTACTATAAAGTAACAAAAACTTAATGGAGGCATTATGGTAGCACTTGTTAGTGACCGCTACTTTAAAAAGTTACTATAAAGTTTTTGGTCTTTTATAAAAGATTTGTATCAGGTCATGCATACTAGTATGCATGACCTGATACAAATCTGCAATATAAATACGGCAGACCCCAGCAAGCATTTTCCGTTATTTAAACAATTGTCACCATTAACATTGCCCGTATTCATTTCATTAAACATAACATTTATTTTACTTGGAAATGTTAAAATGCATTTTAACATTTCCAAGTCATTACTTTAAAATATTATTATATTTTACTCTTTAAACAATTGTTTTGTTTTTAATTACTATCATTGCAAAATTGTATTAAAAAGTGTTAAAAATTCTTACACGGGCAATGTTAATGGTGATAGGTATCGTTAAAGTGTTTATTGGGATATCTTTAAAACCTATGAAGGGCACGCAGCGTGGGGCAATAAGTCTGTCAACAGCAAATGCGTAAGGCGGTCCCAATCGAGACCGAAAATAAACACTGGACTGACAGAGTAAACTAACATTGACCACATAATTCTAACACGTGTACATTAAAAAAAAAGGGCCTAATAGCCAAACTCGAGTTTGTAAACATTAGACAACAGAATAATCGCGCTTGTGATTTGTTTGACTAGTGAATAAATGCAATGCTTTGGAATTTGATAAACAAAGACGGAACTCTACCACAAAACGTGCTTGGGACAAAAGTTATTAAAAACAACTGACACACTTTACCAAGGGCAGGAACTATCTGACCAGGACACGGACAATGACAATAACGAACAAGACAAATACATCGACTAGGAAACTACACAGCGAAATAACAACTCCCCAACTCCAAATAGTAATCCCAAATGTTTGGAGTAATACTAATCGACTGGTCTAGGGGGATTCCGCGTCGTACTTAGTTTTAAGTCGGCGTAATTGTCCCCCAAAAACCAACTCCCTCCCGTCCCTCATCCATACCCCACCGAGCGTATAGCATAGGCTCGGCGAACCCGGGAATGGCTATTATAACTATTCGCCTCTCGCTCTCGAGCCCCAAATAGGGGACAGTACGGAACGCAATATTGAATGTCCATATGGACATTCGCACCCAGCAAACACGTGTGAAGCCGTGCAGTTGCTGGGGAAGAACAAAAATCGGCGTAAGTAAACATAGGCCTGTACGGGGTTCGAGAGTCAAGAGGAAATGGGGCTGGTTATACGTCTCTTATACTCATACTCATACTCATACTACTCAATATTAAACAGCACACAGACATCTTTAAGACATCTTAAAGACGCCTTGCTTCGCTATTCAAAACATCCTTAAGACGTCTTATTTACGCCGCACGTCGTCTTTACGACGTCTTTAAGACGTCGAATGTTAAAAAACCCAACGTCTTTAAGACATCTTTATTAAGTCATTTTACGGCCATTAATGGACGTCGTAAAGACGTCTTTAAGGGACTAAAATATATTGCTAAAATTAAAAAAATCGTTCAAAATCCACTGAAACTTTTATTTTCTATTTTTAAATAAACAAAGTGTTCCAACTTTATGGTGGAAGGTTGGCCACATAAAATCATACAGATAGCAAAATATTTGAAAAAAAATCTTCTTTAATAATTGGGTTCTTCTATCTGATGCCCTTTTTAGCCAAGCTTGAATAGCAATTTCCGTATCTTTATCAAATTTGACAAGACCCGATTTCTCCACTGATCCTAAAAAAAAAAAACGTATTAATTTACACAACAGCGATTTGTTTGTTTTTTAACAGGTTTTAAAACTTTTAAATAGACAGCTATTTTATAAAAAATAATATTTACTTAAACGAATACGCTTCATGTTTCTTATTACCTATTTCACTGGATTCTCACTGCTGAAGATTGAAGACACGACACTGTTTGGTCCAAACAACGGCCATAAAATTAACTTTTATAATTATTATAGTAGGTACTCACACTCACTCTCACAGTTCACAGTTTTATTTGTAAATAGCTAGACACCGAAAAAGTTTAAATAAAATGCAAAGTCAAGCAGTTTCAGCTAACAAAAATGTTTGTAAAAAAAACAAACAAAATGGCCAATCATATGCCAATTCCGCTTTGACAACAGCGTTGCCGGAGTTCTCTTGGCACATTGCGCATGGTGGTTTGGTCAGATGTTTTATTTGTTTCTTTATTTCTATCGTGTTTGGATTTAATATTAAATCCTACAAAAAATTGCCTATACAGGCCCTGATTACAAATGCTGTAAGTTTTAATATTTTATTGAATACATTTTGTTGTTATATTTAATTTGTTGTAGATCTGCTAAAAATTAGTCGATCTGACAACGTTGTCCAGTTTTGTATTTAAGGCAAATTCCACAAGAGGGAAATAATAGAAGCGCGCTAAATTTAAAATTACCATTGGTATTAAATAATATTAAAATAGAGAGATTGTTGATATAAAAGTACCTATCTAAACTGTTAAACATAAGTATTTGGTATATATAGAGCAAATTCTTACACTTCACATAAACAGATAGTTTTGTATGGGTGTATATTTTTTTGAGTTTCTCAATAGGCAGTTAGGTTAAAATGTCCCAAACTAGGCTTTCAGGGACGTCTTTAGGATATCACAAATTGCATATCTTTAAGACGTCTTCAAAAATACGCCTTTAAGACGTCCTTACTAAGTCTAAATGTATTCAAAAGTTAAAGAAAGTAATTAATTAATTTATACAGGTTATCTTAATAAAGTAAACGCCGCGGGTACAAATTGCAGTACAGCAGGTAGATCCTAGATAGTTTATATCCCGAAACAGACTTTAAAAAGACGTCTTTAAGACGTTACTAAATTGCTTGTTTTAAGACGTCTTCTCAAATATGTCTTTAAGACGTCGTTTTTAGGTCTTAAGACGTTCAGACCTTATTAAGACATAAACAAGACGTCTTAAGGATGTTGTGTGCTGTTTGACCATATATGGTGTCATATTCGAAGATTCATGTAGTTCCAGCCACTTCTTTAAATTACATGTTTGCCACTTGCAATCGGTGTGTTTATTTTCCACTTTTATGGTAGGTAGGCACTAACCAGTCACTCTCGAAATATACTTCAAAGTGACTATTCCTTATAGAGTAACATTTTAAGTGGCAGGGTGGGTCTAGGAACTATACTTTACTGGCAGTGACATTTAAAAAGGACTGGGAACTATATTTGCTAATTGGGATGTTCTAACCAAAGTCGGCCAGAATACAGCATGCCGCTGCAAAATCGTTCGGCTTGCCCTAGCCGGCCCGCTTACGGCCGGAATACGGCCTGTTGCGGCATAAGCAATACATCTCACGGCTGCTTACGCAAGCGAGCTAACTATAAATAGCGATGGATTGCAATATTTAGTTGGGAGTGTGCGTCTGTAATGGCATAGCTGGACATTAATTGTTTGAAGTCCCCTCTCCATCCTCACCCTGGCGAAAATAAAATGTGCAAAAAGTGTGCAAAATTATTTGAGAACAATCCCACTGAGCAAAAAAACGTAAAATATATGTAAAATTTACGTCAAAGGTTGTAGTGTGACGTATAAGAATCTTGTAAAATAAACGTCACATAAACGTCGCTGTGATGTGCCTATGTCCGGATCCTGCGCCGTGAATTAGCCCTAACCGTTACGTGGATAAGGAGACGTAAAAATTACGTTTTTAAAAGGACGTAAAAATGCCATTTTATTATGGACGTATAGGTTTTGTTTCCACTTGTACTTATTAGTTACGTTTTTTTAAATAAAACTACCACTTTGGAAATATTTTTTTTTATTAAAATAAATTATAAAAATAAAACATAATTAGTCTGATAAAAATAATAAAAATAAAACATACCGCCTAATTAATTTTCGGCCTCATTCTCATGTCCAAATTTGGCCAAAAAACGTTATGAGCGTTGCTTGGCGGTTTGGAACAACTCCTTGCTCTCTTTATCGAAATCACTTTCAGTCAGACGAGATAATTTCATACTGGCTTCTTAAACAAACATTAATAACTTAAGTTATCTAAGTAATTACCCAAGTAGCACAGTTATATGATTTGTATATGAATTTCATATACCGACGGAAACAAATGGAATGTGAATATCATATGAATTTTTATGATATTCAGGTCAAGGGCATATCCTATGCACATGAAAATGGTAAGGTATTTCAGCTGCATATCATGTGAATTTGGCAGTCTTTGGAATATGATAGAGATATATTTTTCATTGCGTATGGAATATTACAATCCTGTTTCAACTTCAGGTAACAGTGCAGTTTAATATATAAATATACCTATATATATATTAAATGCAGGGTGTCCCACAATTATTGCGAAAAAATAAAAGTGTATTTTCTACAGACCCTCAGAAATTACAGAAAATTTTTAAAAATATTATTCCTTTATTATTTAAATAGATACAGGGGATCTTCTACTTCCAAATTTGGAATCCAAATCTTCACTAGATCACAATACACACTAGATATTATAGAATTTATAGAAAAACGAAAAGGCACATGGCATAGCCGGCTCAAATCGCGCAACAGGTTCACTCATAGAAAAAGTATTCACTAATGGCGGCCAAGTCGCGTTAGCTTGTAAAGATGTCGAAAGACTCGAAGATTGCGAGAGAGGGCGACGCTCAACGAAGCAATCCGAATCACAAAATTACATTAAACCGCGAAATTTAAAATTTAGAAATTAGAAATAATTTTGTTATTAATTATTATTGTTCCCTGCATGGTTTATAGCAACAATTAAGTATTTACAATAGTTATTAGATAATAATGATTATTATTTGATACATAAAATAATAATTATTTTGATTGTAATTTTTTTTATAGAGATGAAGAACTGGATTTTTTTAAATATTTGGCGCAAAACTTGACAAAAACATTTTTTTTAAACCTATATAATACATTGTATTACATTATAACTATTATATTATATGTCAGTAACCTTAAGCTGACAGATATCTGTCACCTTTCATCATAGGACAGGTGACAGATGACAGGTGACAAATGATAGGTGGCAAATGACAGGTGGCAAATGACAGGTGGAAAATGACAGGTGACAAATGACAGGTGACAAATGACAGGTGGTAAATGACAGGTGACAAATTACAGGTGAAAGTTAATTAAAGTTACTTTGCATCATAATTATGTTAACTGGTGACAAATTAGGATCCGATTGCCTCTGTCGACAGACGCAATCAGGATGTTAACAGAATTCTTGAGATGTCGTGTAATATTTGTGTTTCGGTATAGGTACATGTCATGTACTACATGATATTCTTAGGAACAGCATAATCTGTTTTTCATATGCTTTCGATAATATGACAGGAACATGAATATCACCTCAGATATATACTAGACATATCGGGAAGGTCTGGAGCATATGAATATCATATACTGTGCTACTTGGGTAAGTATATAAAACTTATATAACTTGCCTGCCCTTGTGGAAATTTTTTCTCTGAGAAAGTCTTACTTTCTCTGAAAAAGTCTGAATAATACTTATTAAGTCGGAAAAAGTCAGAATAAGACTTATTAAGTCGGAAAAAGTCTGAATAAGTCTTATTAAGTCAGACTAATAGCAAGATTTGGGAGTCTTCTAGAAGAGTTAATAAGACTTTTTAAGACTTAATAAGACTTTTAGTAGAGAAATGGTAGGTACCTACGGAGATAAAAATAAATATCCGAAATAATTCATAGAGGTTGTATTTGGTTATCGTAAAATAAAACACATAGAAAAGTATTTATTAACATTTTTGCTGTTGTTATAAGCCAAGTTTATTGCATAATTACCTATATAATAACATAGGTAAGATGTAATAATTAGGTATAACAATTATAATTTTATACATACGATGCGCTTGACATGCATGCTTCCACAATAGAAAAAGGGTTTGCCACTGTACGTTTTATTTTAATAGTTTCTTTTGATACACGCAAATATTTACCTATCTAAACATTAACACAAACAATAGACGTAAGACGTAATATCGAGAGACCAGCTTAGCTAGCTGACCAATTAGAGCAGAGCTGACCTGTCAGTGGGACACAGTGTTGCCGTTTGCAAGTATTTTACTCGAAAATCGGGTATTTTCATAATATTTGCGGGTGATTTGCAAATTTCTATCAAAATAATAACAAAAGAAATTTTCAGTAAATAATATTGTATATTTACTAAATATGCACAATTATTTTATTCTATCTTGTTACATTTTTATTATTATTTTAGTATTTTGTAATTTATGGTCAGGAACTTTTATGGCAACACTGTACGTAAACACGAAGATCAACCATGATACAAAGATGAATGAAACACGAAGATCAACCATATTTGTCTTATGAGTCTATCGAAAATATCATGTCTATAGACTTGATATTAACTCCTTTTTCTATGTTGGAAACAATGAAAGCATGTTAAGCGCATCGTATGTATAAAATTATAATTGTTATAATTATTACATCTTACGGTAAGATTCTTACCTATGTTAGTATATAGGTAATTATGCAATAAACTTGGCTTATAACAACAGCAAAAATGTTAATAAATACTTGTCTATGTGTTTTATTTTACGATAACCAAATACTTACAATCTCTATGAATTATTTCGGATATTTATTTTTATCGCCATAGGAACCTACCATTTCTCTACTAAAAGTCTTATTAAGTCTTAAAAAGTCTTATTAACTCTTCCAGAAGACTCCCAAATCTTGCTATTAGTCTGACTTAATAAGACTTATTCAGACTTTTTCCGACTTAATAAGTCTTATTCTGACTTTTTCCGACTTAATAAGTATTATTCAGACTTTTTCAGAGAAAGTAAGACTTTCTCAGAGAAAAAATTTCCACAAGGGTGTCGCTCGGCGCAAAATTTGTCTCCCATGTTCACTGGTGTATTAACTGAAAAATCAAATTGATTAAAAGACTTTTCTTTAAGTCTAACAGCCTTGATTAATATTACTTCTCACTCAACATTTAAATCAACAAAATTCGATAACCACTAATAGCGCCATCATGGCGATATTGGGACAATTAATTAATTATATTATAACTGTATGGTTGCAAACAAATGATAAAGCCAACTTACCTAAACCGTTCAGTCTCGCCTATGGAGAACAATGCGTTTTCTATCACACAGCAACAAATAGCAACACACTGTGTTGAACACAGAACAATGGCAGTCGCAACGCAAACAGAGTATGCCTGTTACAGGGCCCCTTTTATACCGATATATCGACTGGAAACGAAATTACCCGAGTCCTTTTCTACGTAAATTTTACATAAAATATACGTTTCTTAATCTCACTATGCGATAATAATAGAATAATTATTAATAATTATTTTATATTTTATTAAGCGGTAATATTAATTAATAAATCACTCTGGGATTTATAATAAGTCATTAAAATAATAATTGTACCTACTTACATTGGTTTGGTTTAATCTAAAATTATGAATTAAATTTGGTATTTAATTATCTAAGTATACACTCAAATTTCCAACAAAAATGTAAATGTGGCATATATTTTAATGTTTATCATTGGCAAACCTATCCCATTCATATTTATCATGTGTCACATTGGTGACGTAAATTGTACGTTGTGTTTTGCACCTAATACGCTAAAGTAAAATAAAAGGCATAGTCTGGACGGCATAGTGACGTGCTCGACAGCACCTTTTATTTTTTAGCGTAATTTTTACCTAAATTGAACATCACTAAAAAACGTAGTTAATGTGCCTCAAAATTGACAATTTTTAAACGTCACTGTGACATCACCACATCCATAATGTTCAGTGGGATGTGCAAACAATGTGCAATCTTTTAAAAAAAAATGATGTGCGGAGGGTGGGAAATGGAACATGAAACAATGTGCAAAACCAAAAATTTAAAAGTGTGAATAATCACTGGATAATGTTCTAAAGGGAACTCTTGCCACCTGTGTGCCTATTACAAAAAAAGATTCTTTTTGGTGACCTATAAAGTCTTTTAAATTTACACATAATTGAAATATAAATATCCTTAAGGATAATTATAATAATAATAATCAAATAAATATTTTTTTTTTTAATTAAAAAAAAATACCCACAATGTAGGTCTAACATACTGTATTTTATTAAGAAAAATACCTGCACTGACATGTCAACTCCACGAAAGGGATTGCTTTGATCTTAGCAATAGGCAGAGAAGCGATACATATCTTATATAAGATGGAATCTACCTCACCTTTTAAATAAATGTTCTACCTCAACTCAAGCGAGATATATCTAAAATGTGCTTAAACTGTTGAGTGATCGCTAAAACTGTACAAGCAGTGTGCTAAAATATAATGTAATATTAGCGCGACATATGACAAATAAAAAGCGTGATGTCAATGTGCTTAAAGAATGAAAAAACTAAATTATTTCAAAAAGTGTGACATTACCACAAAATAGCGTCTATGCGCATTGTTATAAAGACTTGCACAGTGCACCCAAATACACAATTATTGCACACTTTTCATGCACGCTTTATTTTCGCCAGGGCATCTGCTCAGTAACGAATAATGGCTAGCTATAGTCGAGTGTGTTAAACGTATAGGATATACCTATCCAGGACGTCTGAAGGCTTTTTTGAATTATCAGGCTGTTGTGGCCGGCACTCGGGCAACTATACACAGCCGACACTCGGCCGAGTAAACGGCTATAGCCGACATTCGGCCAGGCGGACATGCCCGGTCTACACGCCGAAACAAATACATGTGTCTGGCCGCACGCGGCCGATTCGGCAAAACGTATTCGGGCCGTATGCGGGCCGGCTAGCTTGTGCTTACTGGGAATGACTTTGAAAGTTATTTTCAAATTAATAATATTATGCTAACACTATTAGCAGACGAGTGTAGTTACAATAGGCACCAAGACCAGTAGATCTTGCTGAATTGGCAAATAAAAGTGCTGATGGAATGAAAAAATGTTGTTATATCAATTAATTGTTTTTAAATAAATCTAAAACTGAAATATTACGCTTTTGTTCAACTTACAATGACTTACCTATTTGATTTACTTGGATAATGAGTTGGTCAAGGAAAATAAAAATGTTAAATAATTAGGTGCACCTGTCTATGGCATGTCTATGTTGACTACTTACTCAAGTTGCATGTCCACATTGAAAACCTAGGTTTTAGCTAATTAAAAAACTTTAATCAAAATGTTTCGTGTTATGGCAGATATTGTCCCACTGCAAATAATAAAAAGTTCTTATTTTACCCATATTAATTATCTACTGAGTCATGTTTGTTGGGGAAACTCTTATAAAATTAGCGATGTTTTAAGGTGTCAAAAACGAATTATAAGAACAATAACGTTTAAAACAAATATAACTTTTGACACGCTACTAAACGGCCATTAAAAAAATTAATATATCTTTTAAAGGAATAAAAATAACAAAACAAGACTAACTGGACTGAAAAGATGAAGGTGGGGACTACATTTCCTAAAAGTTTCAGATTTTTATTTTTTCCTCAACATAATGATTTCTGAGGGCAAAATTGGCTAATTTTGAGAATTATCAATTTTCAATAATTTTTTTAATAAAGAAATTGATAGTCTAGAAACTTAAAATAATAGTTACGTTTTCTATTGTATAAGTACTTTATACCTGAAAAAAATGAACCTTCTAAATTCAGTAGAATAGGCACAGGAGCCAGACAAAAATCACAAAAATTGGCAAATTATCATGAATCTTTAGTGGTTTACCATTCTTTTATGAGATTAACTAATTGGATAATAATAATTTATATTGAAAACACACTTACTGAACAGTAAAACAAAATTAAAATTATTTCAATATTTGTCACAGAAAAAAGTTCTGGCCCACTATAAGAGAGTAAGAAATTGACACTATTTCAGACTTCTAAGGGGTGCCAAATAAAAGTAAAGCAACGAAAAATTAAAACGGCAACGGATTTTCTTATTTGACACCTAAAAGATCATCCTCAAATTTTTTCATCAAAATAAAAAATCACGCAGCGCACCCCATTTGGTGTTTTTATTTGGAATGACTCATATATAAGACACACACATTTTCATGGGAAATTGAACGCTGTACAAAAAAGCTCTCTTATGATTTTTTGATAAATTCGAATTGTGATCACTGGTTTAAAAGTTATTTAAGGTTAAACTTTTACAACAAAATTATCATTATTTTTATGATAATGAAATATTTATTTTAAAAATATGTGATTTTTATTGTATTATTAAAAAGAGATATGAAAAATTTTTTGAGAAGGGATTCCGAAAAATTAAATTTTTTTATTGCATTAAACGAATCTGGTACTGGTTTAGTACGATTGCTTTTTTGACATAAGCTTTTTATTTATGTGAAATTATACAATGAAAAATTTTCCTATAGTACAGCCAATGACGTAGAAATTCTTTTAACAATTATTTTTACGAAAAAATAAAATTCGTAGTTACACATGCGCACTAAAGTGTGATTTAGTACTTTGACCACGCAGTCATTTCAAAAAAATAATACTAGGTAAAACACTTTATTCCTTGGATGAATTTTTAGCCATAAATATTAAAATTTTACATGTCTTATTTTAAATTTTAGATACTTATTTATATGTACCTACTTAATCAGTAAAAATATCCAATACATGTAAAATGTCTTTCTTGGAAATAAATTATTATTATTATTATTAAACATAATAAATTTGTATTATAAAAACGCCTAGAATTAAAATAATTCAATTAATAAAATTAAAATATATTGTCACAACAAATGTTTATTAAATAAATATTTTGTAAGAAATAACAAAATAAAACAAACTAGTACATATAACATAAATGAAAAATTAACACAAGTAACTTTTTTGATTATAAATTGCGCTATAGTATAGTTAAGTTAAGTTAAATTAATGGGCAACAGCGAATTTTACATTAATTTGGTTATAATTTTTGGTTGATATCACACTAATATTAATTTTTATATAATTCAATTAGTAAATTATATGTAACATCTTAGAGGTAGTAAGTAGTAAATTTTACATTTAAAAACATAAAGGTATTAATAAATATAAAATAGTGATACAAAGTAAAAATTAATTAAGTAGTACACTTTGAATTTTATATTTAAATTTATAGTTATACTAATTTTTCAATGTCATGTAGAACATTTTATCCAATCAAAAAAAATAAGTTTGTACGTCCAGGTGTTAAATACAAACGGCAATACCTGGTCTGTTTTTTTTAAATAATGTAATAAAGTTTTGGGAATAGTTTACAAAATAGTCAATTTTATAATATAGGTACCTATCTATACAAAATCAAAATAAATCTATGCATATATGCATCTATAACTATAGTTTATAAATTTACTAAATTAAATAAATGGTTTCCATAATATACATTTTAATTATATTATTTATTGGTATCATTCCATTAATTTTGTAATTTTAATTTTCTAAAGTCCAGCCTTTAATAGTTGATAATCCAATGGTTTGACTAATATTAATAAATATACAAGTACAAAAATATAATATTGGAATATTAAGGAATGTTGGTAGTAAATTGTGAAAACTTAAATATAAAAAATAAATCATAATGGATTAAATTGAGCTATAAAATTAGATAAAATAATTACAATGTATAATGTTTGTTTTAACAATTTACCCAATTAAGAAATAATTAGGATATAAAATATTTAAATATATATTATATATATACATATATATTATATATTACTTGAATTTTAATTTTCTTCGTCAGAGCTAAGAAGCATAGTCTTCTCCGTATAATTTTGTGTATTAATTGTAGATACACGTGGTCCAACACTTATGGGTGGTCTAGGAGGGTTATCTAAGCTATTATAGGACTGCGGTATAGTTCCCCCGCTAGGGCTCATTGGGTCGTCGGGGTCATACGTTGAAAGTCGCATGCCTCTTCCATTCTTACCACCTTTAAAGAATAATACATACATAGGTATACAAGTTTTTGAGTTGCCCCAAATAATTTTAAACATTTATAAACCTATTATTTATAAAATATATAGCTAAAACACATACAAACATACATACAAGCTATCGCATGCAAAAAGGATATTTGGAAATAAAAATACCAACTTATATACACACCAAGCCATTTATTAAAATAAAATAGGTACATGGTTTTATAATAAAAATAATAAGACTAAAAAATAAAAAATAGTGAAGTAATAATACATCTATATACAAAAATTAAGTACTAAATAATACAGTAATAATGAACAAGAACAATAAATTAAATGCTATTAACATTAAAAAAAAATGCCAAATATAACTTAATTTACCCTTCAGTCAATAAGGTTTATAGCGGTAAAGCCTTACTGCTATTTTGAGGTACACAAATTGATTAACCTGTGTAAAAATACACTCAAAACGACAGTTTGTTAAGCTTTAACCTGTAAAATTAACAATAGTAAAAGTATTAACATAATCTACAGGTGATGATTTTAATAAAATAAAGTAAAAAATCCGATTATCACAAGGTACGTTTGACTTTCTATCTTTCACAACAGTAATTTTGTTGACTTTTATACAAATACACAAGTCCATTAACTAATTTTATTTTGTGCAAAAGTTAAATTGTTAAATGTTACGTTCATTGTAAATAAAAAGAAAATATTATAGTTGAAACATAGTTCATTATTACGCAGAAGTTACATTGTGAGCAATCTTTTTAATAAAATTAAAATTATTTTGTCAAACTTTTAAAAATAATACCTTTTATATTATTCCACAATGAACAAATTTAACCTGTAAGTAAAATAAAATCTTATCAGCAAATACATCAGCATTTTGATTTTACAATAGATAGGTAAATAAAAGAGAGAGTTGACTTTTGAAGAAACCCTGATTATTATTTTGTGTGTAACAATTCAGAAGTAATTACTGGTAAGTGGGATGAATTGCTAGGTAGCACCTTAGGTGACCATGCAGGACATGCTAGATTAAACTAGCGACATCACAGCCTCTCATATGGTTGATGCGCGATGACGTCTGCAAAAAGCAACATTTTACATGCAACACACATATTATTGTATTTTTAATAGTTATAATATCAATTATATTTTTTAAATTATTTACATTTTAGAATTTGGATGTTCTAAAGGGTTTTAGTACCAGAATTTTACCAGTGCATATAAAACTGGAAGTATTTTAACTAAGGTTGACAATTCACTTATAATAATGTATGTGTTTTTTAAATAACAGCTTTTATCAAGAGCTTTTTTATGATATCAAATACTTGTGGTTTAGTCTTTAATTTGATTTAATTATATATGTTAACGTTTTTTTAACTACCCTATAAAGTTATTATATTTAGCTCTTTCTGAGATACATGTTGTTAAATTTAATAATATGATTTTGTTTAAGTAGAAACTATAAAGGGACCCTCAAACAATCAATAATATTGTCAATATCAACAAATATTGACTATTATATTTAACTTCTGCAGGGTGAGGCAGAGGAGAAGTATGTTTTTAAAATGGTAAATACTTGGGCACTAGGCAAGGAGGGGTCATGTGGAAGTTGGACTTTCCCTGGTTTATAGCATTTGACTTTCAGTCGCCAATATGGAGTGTCCACGGGTATGACACTGTCATAATGACAGTTTTGTTTAAAATAATGAATGAATGACTCAATGGCATCAACAAAAACCTATTTATAAAAACGGCTTTGTCAATGTGTTGATGTTAATGGCATCATATGTCCGATTTAATTTTTTGCACATATCGTATGTTAAATGCTGTCCAACGAATATTAGCAATTAATTTTTTTTAGAACCAAAATTAGTTTTATGATTATTTCAAAACCAGTCAATTTCTGTGCTCAAACCTGTAGTATCAGTAATGATTGTAATATACACCATTGGTTTTTCCATTAGTTTTTTTGTTTTGTTTTTTAACAGATATATTTTGGGTGTCCCGAAAATGGCGCACTAACGATATATCACGCTGTATATTATAAGTATAAGAATAAGTAAAATAAGTAAAAATTATTTATATTTGTTCTTGTAATGTTTTTAGATTATTTATAATATAAAAGGATAGAAAAAAATTTTCCAAACACGTTTCAAAAATAAAAAGTTAGTTGCACGCCAAATTTTAATAATTTATATTTTTAATTTTAAGATATTTTAGAATTTTTTAAAATTTTATCTTTACCACCTTTACATGTCATATAAAAGGTTACAGGGATGGCAGATTAAAACTATTTTTTTGATGTATCGATATCAATATAATATATACAGTGTGGCCCACTTAAGAAGGAAACACCCCCTTAACTTTTTTATTTGTAACCCGATTTTATTGAACAAAGGCTCAAAAGATAGAGAATAAAAAACTCTATTATTATTAGAGCTGTTAAAGTTGTTTTCAAAGTCACCCGACACATGCCTACTATAATTTTTTTTCTGTGTCAAAATTAAAAAAAACATTTAGGGTAATTTTTACGAAAAAAATAAGTACCCCACTGAATTTGGCATGCTTAAAAATGGGTATTTACCAAATTTCATTAAAACCAATCGATTGATAATTATTTTACAACGGTTTATTTATTGATTTTTTAAATGTTTATAACGACAATAGAAACACATATAAAAGGTTTAGGAAAAAATAGGTACGCCACCGAGTTTGGCAGGCTTTAAAATGGGTATATACCAAATTTCATCAAAAATAAACAATTAATAACTATTTTGGGCAAGTTTATTTTTTTACGTTATAATCATTAATAACACTAGTTTACAAGAATTTCCTCATTGAACGAGAACTACTTTTTCCAAGGAAAAATTTTGTGCTGATTCAGAATATCATAGTGGTTTTCCTGGTTTAGCTCTAGATTTCAAGATTCGCATGAAATCTCGAAAAAATGCAATGTTACAGAACATTAAATCAGAAATTTTCAGCTAAAATTGTTATTTAATATTAACATAATCCCAAATGTTTATAGCTATAAAAAGGAAAGTGTAATAAAAATTTTAAGGTGTAAAACTTATAAATTACATGAGTGCTTTGGTCGTTATGACCAAAAACAGGTAAAAAAATCGTTTTTTTTTCTGAATTTAAAAAAAAATTAACTTTGGTCCAATGTAAATAAAAAAACACTTTGAAATATAAAAAGTTGGCCCCCCTGTATTCTAGAGAATTTAATTACGAAAATGTTAAGCATACATACGTCAACATACGATGAGATTTAGATTTTATACGGTCAATTTTTAAAGTGATGTAATGTAAGTACTTTTTTACATAAATTAAATTTATTAAGAGAAATAAAATTGTATGGTGCCAGGAAGTGGTTATTTAGATGTATTTATTTGACATTTCAGTTGTCATTTAGAATATAAATGTTTATATTGATTTTAGTTGTCAAAAGATTTTAAATATTTCTTTTTTATAGTGTTTGTTTGTTTTTGTTATTGTGTTTTGTTGTTATTGTGTTTAAAATGGCCAGTAGGAAATTTGCATGTAAAAATGAATCAGATTTGTTTTGTATATTATATATTATTGAAAAAAAAGGTAGAAAAATAACACCAAACCTAAAGATTGCATATTTACATTATTTTGGTTTTGAAATAAGAAATGAAGATAAATCTTGGACACCAAGTTTAATTTGTCCAAATTGCAACATAACGTTGAAAAGCTGGAAAAAACGTTTATTTGAGTTTTGGCTGTCCAGTTTTATGGGCAGAACCAGTGGATCACTTAGAATGTTACTTTTGTGTGATAAATATAACTGGTATAAACTCAAAAAAACAGAAGATCTCTTCAGTATCCAGATGTTACTTCAGCGAAAAAACCAGTTCTACGTGATGAAAATCTACCAAAACCAAAACACCCTTTAAGTTATAAGTCATAAATGACAAATCAAACAAAAACGAATCTAGTTTTGATACGTCTTTTTCTAAACATGAATTCGATGCAGAAAAAAACATGATGTAACATTTCCATTGGTTAAGGCGCACTTCACTATCCCTAATTAAATCATTTGGGCTTATTAAGACTTATTTGTTGAAAAAGAGAAACGGATCCGATGCAGTACAGAAAAAAAGTGAACACCACACATATTCCTCATTATAAATCACTAAAATAAACAAAATCTAAAATTAAAAATAAATGTTTATGAAAGTAAATTAAATAAAAAATAAAATAAATAAGAAAAAATTAAAAAAAAACGGTTTTTTTCCCTTATTAAATCTAAAAAAATTGTAATAATATAAATGATCAAAAATTTTATTGCTTCAAAAAATGTACCGTATATAATCTAAATCTCATCATATATTGACGTACGTATGCTTAAAATTTTCATAATTAAATTCTCTTGAATATAGGGGGACTAACTTTTTATATTCCAAAATATTTTTTGATATACAGTGGACCAAAGTTGAAAAAATTGAAAAAAAATCGGAAAATAGTGATTTTTTCTGACCTATTTTTGGTCATAGTGACAAAACCACTAATGCGATTTAGGAGCTTTACATCTTAAAATTTGTATTAAACTTCAGTCCTTACAGCTATAAAGATTTGGGATTGATTTGATATCAAATAAAATTTTAGCTGCATATTTGTGATTGAATATTCTGTAACAGTGCATTTTTGCGAGATTTCATGCATAACCCGAAATCTAGAGCTAAACCAGAAAAACTACTATTATTTCAGGAATCAGTACAAAATTTTACCTTAAAAAAAGTGGTTTTGGTTAAATGAGGAACAACTTTATCAAATTTTGTAAACTAGTGTAATTAATTATTGCTACAAAACAAAAACTAAGATTGCTATGCTTACAACTTCAAACAAACGTCAAACCAAAAACAGGCGATTTGACAGAAAATAGTAGCGTCCTTTTTGTGTATTTTTTAACAGTGTATTTAAAAGTTCTTATCTACAATCATTATGGCCCATCAGTTAAATTTAGAGCACAAAATTAAAATTGTCCGTTTAGTAGGAGATAACGTTCGTTCAACGAGAGAAGCAGCGGTAAATTTTCACTTTAGCGACTTTTCCGAAAAACGGCAGGAAAGTTGCCAAAATGCCAAAAATAGGTGTAGAGGGATGTAAAAGTGCATAAACAATCGGCGCAGGGTGAAAAAGTTGTATAATTATCGCGTATTTAATAAAAAAAGGGGCTGATAATTGAAGTGACTTACCGTGATTTTCTGTGAAAATGAACATGCAGCGAGCCAAAAACACGTATCTAATAGACGTAGAATTTGAAAGTGGAAGTGAAAAAGCGTGAATTATGAAAAACAACGTCATGAATTGAGGAAAATACAATTTTTAAAATTAGGTAATTTGAGGTTATGAAGATTAGCTGTCATCTTGGTTATGCAGGTACACTAAAATGGGCAAAGGTGAGCGAAACCAACCCAAACTTAACAACCCAACCCAACCGACCACGCCCCATTGCCCCCCCCCGCCCCATTGAGCAATATATCTATGGGCAGGCATAACCTCAAATAACCTGATTTTAAAAATTGCATTTTCCGCAATTTATGACGTTGTTTTTCATAATTCAAGCTTTTTCACTTCACTTTCAAATTCTACGTCTATTAGATACGTGTTTTTGACTCGCTACATGCTCTTTTTCACAGAAAATCACTGTAAGTCACTTCAATTATCAGCCCCTTTTATTAATTACGTGATAATTATACAACTTTTTTACCCTGCGCCGATTGCTTATGCACTTTTACATCCCTCCACACGTATTTTTTGCATTTTGGCAACCCCCAATCCGTTTTTCGGAAAAGTCGCTAATGTGTAAATTTAATATTCTGAATTATTTTAATAACAATCCGAAAGTAAGTTAGAGTAGAACGGCAATTTGTGAAGAACATATTCAACTTACAGACTTGCTTAAATGGACATTTTTGAAGATAATTTCATCCTGTATAAAGATTTTAGAACCGAAATTCGAATAAAAAATTCTTAATGTACGAGCAGAAGGAAAATAGAATAAAACATTGTTTTTAATGGTTTTTAAAGGGAAATATTTAAAAATGGAATAGCAACGGCTTAAAATAAAGATTAAGAGCTTTGTAATAGCTAAAAATTTTTGTTTTCTAACCGGTTACAAGATTTTTAGGTGGGACTTTGAAAAAAAGTGTCGCTCTAAAATGAAGCACCCTAATATACATAGGTTAGAATAGAAATTTTAAGACATTTTACATTTTAAGAGGCTGCAGTCGTTTAACTATTTGTGATACGAAAAATTTTTTTAAAACAAAGTTAGAGGACAAAAAATTCCCTACAAAATTGCTATTAACGTTTTTTTTCTATCATCAATAGTTTAGCAAATAATTACGATTTACTGTTATTTTTATAACATTTTCAATTTAAAGAGCGATTTTTAAAGAAGATATTCGACTTACAGACTCGGCTCAATGGGCTTTTTCGTAGACGATTTAGTCCTTCATAAGATTCCTTGAGCCAAAATTCGTAAATAAAATTCCTTCGTGGTGAGCGGAAGATAAAAATGGTAAAAAATGGATTTATAATGTTATTTGAATGGAAAATCTTCAACACTGTTGAGCAATGGCTTAAAATCATAATTAAGAGCTCAAAAAATGCTCAATTTTTTTGTTTTTGGATCTACTACAAGATTTTGAGGTGGGACTTGAAAAAAAAAATTGTTGCTCTAAAATGAAGCACCCTAAGGTACCTACATTACTTATGGCCATATGCAGAAAAAATTATTAGGATTTGATGGGAAAATATTTTGTAATAAAACCGTTATTAAAACTCAAAACTCACAAAATATAAATACCTAGTCAAAATTTTAATATTAAATTTTCAAATTTTGGGCCTCCTTCCATGGTAAAGCAAAGTTTTCAACAACTATAATATAATATTAACTTAAAATGAATGGGTCCTCAATGAATATTTGATTTAAACAAATGTCATTTTTTTTCATTATACTAAAAAAAATGTACTAAAATCCACATCAAGCAGACTGTTTCAAAAACAAGATTTTATCAATCATAATAACAAACGTGCAAAACTTAATTTAAAGTGCATTCCATAATTAAAAAATATTTCAATTTTTACCTGAACTATACTGCGTGTACTGTTGATACTGTGGATGGAAATTATGAATGGCATCAGTCATTATATCCTTTGGATTCATGGTCTCCTAGAAATAAACACAAAATGAAAACCTTTAATTGAAAATAAATATAAATCGTACTTTTAGACTGCTAGAAATGCTCTGCATAGTAACAGATCGTCCCCTGGAATCGGTCACGCAACCCTGCGCATATACCCTGTACGGGAAAGCGTAGCGCAAGGCGACAGCTGCGCAAAACATCTCGATGCAGATCAGGAAGTTTTGGTAGCCTGCGGAAACAGTACCAGTCGAGGTCCTCGTACCGTTACTATCGATTATTGGCGAGATTACTTCAGCTTTTTCTAAAATGGCAAGTCCAACACCTAAAAAATTTAAATTTAGTTATAACCTAGTCTTGTCACAGGTTTTATTTTATGCCTAATGAAAAGACGCATATTCACCAAAACATAAAAATAAACAAATTATAACAGGATATCGAAATCTCAAAAATAATAATAATAATACCTACTTGAATCAATTTTCATAAAATTAATTATGGCAAAATTTATCTCTTTGTTTAGCTCAAAGTTAAGAGCTTTATATTTTTGTCTTTTTTTGAAATTAATTAATTGCCAATTAGTCCAGTATATTTAAGTTTTATTATTGGACTTCAATGGGTAAGAAATTTTGCGATTGTTAGGGTACTATATAAGCTTAAGAGGCCTATGCCCTTTCTTGCTGTTCATAAACATCAATTTCTTAACATGTATGTTCACCCAATGACAACCCAAACATCACCTATATTTAAGGCTATTCCGTTTGTCATATGTTAAAAGTCTTGACCTTAAATCTTTCTGAACAGCGATAAATGTTTTTAGGACAGAGAGTATCTTAGTTTTATAAACTAAAATTGTGTTAGATAATTATTTTAAAAATCATTGGTGATATTTAATATATTAAATGAAAATCTACAAATTATAAAAATACTTGGGAAAAACGTTTTATGCTCATGAAATATTTTAAAATAATTATTTGTTACTTTTTTTTACACAGACTTTTAGTGACTTGAAGGCCCATGTATTAAAAATGGCAAGAAAACTACGCATTTCTCACATGGAGACTGGCAATGTCGGGGAGCCAGTAAAACAACTTAATGACATTAAGGATAAATTATTATCCCTAATGGAGGAAGCACTGTAAAAGTTACTGGTGAAGGGATTACCATCGTTGGAACTCTTCATTGACCAGCCTTTAAGGTCAGGTGGAAGGGCCCCTTCTACAACAGAGAGGCATAAAGAGGCCAAGAGAAAGTCCAACTCAAACTCTGATGAGTAGCAAAGGTGTAGAGGTTTTAAAAGGTATGGATAAAACCTAAAAGAGATTTTAAAATTAAACCAGTTTTAGCTGCCATTTGAAGAAAAAATGTTGTACTTTTGTACTAATTTTTTGTCTATATTTTTTAGTAATAATATTACATCGGTATTTGATATTTTATGTTTGTTGTATTTTTTTAATAAAATATATTTTTTTCAAGTTATTTTTTATTCTACCAATATATATATAGTTTGTAGAGGTCGTTTTTAGACACGCTGCCCCCCTTGTAACATATATTGTCAAAGTCTTGACCTCTCTTCCCCCAAATTCTCACTTCACACTCAGATTTTTTTAATTTTCTATTTTTTTCTAAATAAGTTATAATTATAATAAAATTATATTAATTTTATTAAATTCAGTAAAGAAAACTTGTATTCTGGTATTATAATTAAGAAATACATTATAATAATTACAAAAACAAATTATAAAAATATATTTAAAATTACCAAAAAATATATTTTAATTTGTTCGGTGTGAAACCTTATGTGATTTGTCCTATCATTTATAATTATAATTAATTAGGTATTAATTATGAAAAAGTAATTAATTCATTATTACTATGCTTGATAATGATACTGTACTGTATACTGTACCAAACATCACCGCAATTTATGATTAATGCAAGATAAAAAAACCTCAAAAATTGACTAACAGCACCCCTCAGGCAAGCGTTCGTAAACATACGTTTTCAAACATAATGTATGTTCACCACACAGCCTATTTTTGAAACGGAATAGCCATTTAGACACCGATGTTTAAGAAATTCTTTGAGCGCATGCGTCTATAGAACAAATAATTGAAAGGGAATAGGTACATATGTTACGAAACATATGTAGTTCATGAACATGCAAGTTTAGCGGAAGGGAATGGGCCTCCAAATATAATAAGACGCATTTTTGACAAAAAAAATTAATTCTACAAAATTGTATAAATGATATTTTTGAATATTTTGCATATTTAAAAAGCCATATCCGATTACACTGTAGGTAAATTTGCAACTTTTGAAATATCACAGCTAAACGCTCGGACACGTAAACATAATTTTTGGTCGTAGATTCCAAATCCGTGCTCGGTTTAGTTGTATCAGGTCTAAAAAAGTTTTTCCTGTCGGAAATCCGATCCGGGGACACACTGTATACTGGTATATTATAATTTGTAAATTAATATATTTCATCTCTTGTGCCAACATTATTATGCTTTTTATTTCAATTAATATAATATCCTCAATTACACTCAATAAAAAAAAATTTGCAAAAAAACATTTTGAATTTCCTAAATTATCTATTATAAAAACCCTCAGGGACATGTGTTACTTTTGGTCAATTAACTTCAAATTTTGCAAGAATTTTTTTTTTTAATTTGGAACTAATGTATGGGTGCAGCCAAATTATTTTGTTATTAAATTTATACTGGGTGTTTAAATGTATACAGGGTGTTTCCAATATCTTTGAATTTTGACCTGATACAGCTAAACCAAGCATGGATTTGTAATCTACGACCAAAAAATAAGTTTACGTTTCCGAGCGTTTACCTGTGATATTTTCACCTCCCTACAGTGTTATTTAAAAAGAAAGGCCATTGAAAATATGTTACGGTCAAATATCCTTTTTTATTAGCGCTATCGCAAAAATTGTCTTTCAAAAGTTTTTAAACACACAATTACCACTATTATTGGTTATTGGTCAATTTTTTTCATGCCAGCAATTGTTTACTTGTGCGTTCCGTCTAAGCAATGTTATTCTGTCCAAAATCTATATGTAATCCCCCATCACAGCGCCCATCTTAGATGGAACGCACAGTAGTGTAGCGCCCCCCTTTTTCTTAAATAATCGGTATTACTCGTTAAATAACGAGGGGTCCACAACCGGGCAATATTAACTGTATTACTTGGTATTACGTTATATTACGCCCTATAACTAAGTATTACGTAAGTGCTGCCAAAGTTTAAATTATACCCCGATTAAACATAACATTTAAAAAATGTTTTATGTTTTTATTGAGGTTTTTATTTAGGTACCTTTCCATTTTTAACTTATCTCATTAAGTATAAATAAAAACATTTTGGAAAAATAAACTTTTTACATAAAATAACCCTTAATGTATATAACACAAAAAACAATATAAAATATTAACATTATAATTAAGATGCTTTATTCTTAAAATAATAATTACGATTTACTTAATTCCGAATTTAATTTCATATTATTGTTGCTTACTGACTGCAAGGATGTCAAAGTTTGCATTCCAATTTCAAAGAACTTTTTAGTTTTATCAGCATGAATTTTAACATGTTTAATAAAATCGGATATAAAAAGGTTGACGTATTTTTAAATATTCTTTTGGTAATTGTTTTTTTTGCATTTTTAGACATAATACTTTAGTTTCTTCATTGTTAATTTCGATTAATTCTTCTGAAATATTCCAAGTTTCCAAGTAACAAACAACATTTTCATTTTTATTGTTTAGTCTCAAACATTGTTAATTAAATTTAATTAACAATGTTTCAGACTAAACAATAAAAATGAAAATGTTGTTTGTTACTTGGAAACTTTATATCACCTCTCACAATAAACTACGAAAGCTTACCTATATTTGTTAATTAAATGAATTATTATTTCTTTTCTTTTATCCAATTCACTTGTTTTACAATTAGTAGGTAAAGTTGCACCTTCTTTTTAATTTTTTGGAAAAATAAAATAATAAAATAAAAATAAATAAATATAAATACCTATAATAAATAATAAATATAAAATAAAAATAAGTGGCCAATGACAACATTTTAAATTGTTTCATTAAATTATAACTTTTTCCATATATTCCAAAATAATCTTGCAATTGTTCTGGGGACAATTTTTCCCCTTCAATAATTGTATAAGGGCCTCTTGTATAAATGACATAAGGTCTTCGCAAGCATATTTCAATATGAAAGCTTTTAAGGATAACAGGTTGTTGTAGCCACTTAATTCAAATATATTTTTTTAATATATCGGCACTTTAGTCTTATAGATAAAATAAAGATAAATAAAGATAATATTTTTTCTAATGTCCAAGACATGTTTAAAACTAAAGTTAAAAAAGTGAGGTTAGTACAATTTGCGTTAAAACATTAGGTGTTTTCGCGGTGTTAATCCCGAACTAGTTCGGATATCCTAGGCATGCGCATTTTAATATTTGTCATGCACACTTTACTTTTTTAACCCCAAATTTTAAAAAGCGCATGCCTAGGATGTCCGGAATTAGTACAGGATTAGCTCCGCGAAAATAGCTATTACTATCAAAAGTTTTTTGATTCAAAACTATTAACAACTTTATAATGGTAAACTTTTTAAGAATTTACCATGACTAAATTTATAAAAAAAAACGGAGTAAAAGACGAATTTTCGGTCAAATTAAATTTACCGGTACACCGCGGTATCCAAATAATAGATGACGCTCACCGTTATGCGCAAAATGTGCATATTATGTATTACGTATTACTTAAAGTATTACGTGGTATTATGTGGTATTACGTTGTATTACTTAACTATCACGTGATATTACTTTCTATTACGTGATATTACGTGCAATTACATATTACATATAAAGTGTAATAGATTACATCCAATTTGTTCGCCTATTACTTGTTGTTTACCCCAGTTGTTTACCCAAGCAAAATATTTAAAAATATCAAGTAAATATTATTTATATTATTATTCATTATTTATATTTGATAAAAACATTTTCTTACCAAATGAATTCCAATAATACCCATAGGTAATGAACTAAATTTACCTGAATAAATTTAATTGGGGAAAACTGGGAGTTTTATAAACCAAACTTTTATTTTATTACTAAACTACTTTTTTCCAATTAGCTGTATGTACATAAATAGGCCACTTATCTGTGTGAACATTTTTAGTATATTATTCTTTGTTGTAAGTTATTAATTAATACAAAAGACGTTTATTTACTTGATAAAGTTTCTAGTGGGTATATGCATTTTCAATAAACAAACCTATGACATGGATAATATCTTACCTTGCCAGAAGGACAAGAAAATAACAGACTTAACTGTGAAAAACTTCAATACTGGTTCAAAAGGTGTCAAAAGATCACGAGTGGCAAAATAGAACAAAAACAGTCCATACAAGGCAAAAGAAACTGAAATATTGTAGATAATTGTGATGTATATGTAACCACCATCCGGACTGTAACAATAACAATAAATTAAAACCTTTTTAAAGCAATAAACTTATGTAAAGTTAACTTACCTCCAATCACCATCCCTGTAATGTCCGAAAATTTGTAGAATAATAATAACAAAAGCCATTACCGGTTTGACAAGGCAAAATTGCAATGTGGCCTGTTTACAAAACCTCAAAAATCCAATTGTGTAGGTTTTTCCACTAAGACAACAAGTACCAAACAAGCAACTGGATCTAATGGGTTTTCCTCTTATTTCTGACATTATATTACCTTCTCCGCCCAAATATTCATAACATAAGGATAAGAAATTGTATATTACAAAAGCTGAAAAACATTAAAATCTATACACAACATAACATATCATAAAGGTTGGGAAAAAATTAAACAGTGGACTCTTTACTAGGGGATTCTTATTTCATATGCAGTTATGCTCTATCGGTTTTAGTTTACAAGTTACATGAAGATAATTTTTTTGAATAACTTTTGAACATAAGGAAACGAAATTTTAGCTATTTATTTATTTGGTAATACCATACAATGCTTAATCTGCAATACTAGATCATGTCATAACCGATTATGTTCCTGTGTAGGCAGTAAAAAAAATTACAAAAGGTTTAATTACGGGAAAACGCAAGAAGGAAATATTGTTAAAAACTAAAATCAAATTTTAAAAAATAATTAATACTTTTTCCGCTTTAGGCCGACTTGGAGTTAAGGTGCTTGACACTTTGGGGTTCGGTAAAGTTGTTCCTTGACCTCGACCGCCCAATATTGGCACGCGTTGGTTCTCTGTTGGTAATCCAGGAAAGTTTATCGTTGTATTCAATCGCCTCACTCGCACGCTTTTTTACAGGTAGAGCACTTTGGGGCTTAATCCAGGTGGACTACACGCACTTTACATTAGGCTGGACTGAAACTTTTTTTTGTTTTAATTTTTAAAGCCTTTACATGCAAAAGTTGTATTTGAAGACACAAAATTTGTGTGCATGTGACATTTCAAATATGACATTTGTAAAAGATAAAAAGAGTGTCTTCTCCATAGAAAAACCTATGGTCTTCTCTATAATCGCAAAACTATTATTGTAATAATTACATAATTGTGAAAATGCCTAAAACTCGTAGTAAAAGTCAGTGTGAAATATTTGGTGCACCTTCTGAACTAAAAAACAATGTGCTTTTTTTTTGATTTAATGAAAGCTTATTTGTTTACCAGAGCTACACTTAAAGCAGAAATGAATAATAAGGATACAAGTATTAATGAAGTGTCCAGAAATTTTATGTTAAGTATAAAAAGTATATGGCAAAAAGGAGCATTGCCTGTTGTTTCAGATCAACAGATTTTGCACATGATAAAAGTTCATAACGAGAAGTAAGAAAAACATGAAATCAGCATATATTAAGAAATGTCTTGAAAAGCTAAATCTATTTAAAATTGCTAACCAAAAGCTATTTGATATTTCGTCTTGCAAATGTGAAGATTTCTCTCTTTGCCGTTGCGTAAATAAAATACCACATCAGAACGCGAATTTTTAGTTGCCCAAAGAACAGCACGGAAAATGGTGATTGTAAATATTGATATAGAAGCCACTAAAAAGAATAAGAAAAGAATCGCTCGAAGAATACTGGAGTCCGAAAAAGTAAAGAAATATAAAGAGACAAAAAAACTGACTTTTATTGAGGATGTAGGAGACAGAACAAGTTCAGATGATGGTAAAAATAAAGTAAGTACTTATTCTAGTGATGAGAATTTTGAAATTTCTTCAGAACGCAAGGCAGAATAAAACTACCACATTTAGCTGCAGCTTGTAACAGAGCAGGTATTTCCGACAGGTCGGCGTCAATTATAGTAAGTTCTGTTCTTCGAGATATTGGTGCTATTTCTAGGCAAGATAATTCAAAAGTAATTGATAGAAGCAAAATAAGACGAGAAACAAAGAAATGCCGTACAAGATATATTGAAATAAGTGGAATTTACTTTGATGGAAGAAAAGATAAAACACTAGTTGTGGAAAAAGTTGGCTTAAGGTATCACAGAAAAACTATTAAAGAGGAACACGTTGTTTTAGTTGCTGAGCCAGGAGATAAGTACTTGGACACTAGGGTGAGCCAAAAAAACTAACCTATCGGATTTATGGGTTAAAATGAACCTACATACCGAGCAAAAAATTTCCCTGCAAGGCAAAATTTTTTGCTCAATTTTAAAAGGTGTCGGTGAGCATTCTAAGTTTTCCATTGAAATAACACGTAAAAAAATCTTTTTTCATTAAAAAGACTATAACTTTTGAACCGTTTGAGATAAAATTTTTTACGTCGTGGATTCTTGTAGAGCATAAAATTTCCCAAAGAATCAATACCAGGATTATTTTTTTTAATTCAAAAATTCGTATGTTTGATAGCTTTGAAAAGTGTAAAAAATCACCAAAATTGCAGTTTTAGTGATTTTTTACACTTTTCAAAGCTTTCAAACATACAAATTTTTGAATTAAAAAAAATAATCCTGGTATAGATTCTTTGGGAAATTTTATGCTCTACAAGAATCCGCGACGTAAAAAATTTTATCTCAAACGGTTCAAAAGTTGTAGTCTTTTTAATGAAAAAAGATTTTTTTACGTGTTATTTCAATGGAAAACTTAAAATGCTCACCGACACCTTTTAAAATTGAGCAAAAAATTTTGCCTTGCAGGGAAATTTTTTACTCGGTATGTAGGTTCATTTTAACCCATAAATCCGATAGGTTAGTTTTTTTGGCTCACCCTATTGGACACGTTGCTCCAACATCGGGAGAAGCTAGCAGTATTAAGACTATATACATATTAAACTTTTTGGAAAATATATTGAAAACTGATTTGCGAAAAATTTTGGTTGTTGGTTGTGATGGAACTGTGGTTAACACGGGACTGAATAACGGTGTAATAAGATAAATTGAGACTGCTATAGGTAAACCGGTTCATTGGTTCATATGCTTATTGCATTGTAACGAATTACCTTTACGACATTTAATGCAACATCTTGATGGTAGGACAAATGTCCCAAGAGGCTTCTCTGGTTTTATTGGAAAAGCTTTAGACACATGTGAAAATATGCCAGTAGTTGATTTTGAAGAGATACATGTAGAACTGCCTCACATTACATTAAATAGTACAGATCAGAAGTATCTGTACGAAATGTGTTCAGCAATTTCTAGGGAATATCTCTTTTGACTTGTCTCAACGAAAACCAGGAAAATAACGCATTCAAGATGGCTAACCACCGCAAATAGGATATTGAGACTATATGTAGCAACTAAGGAGCATTCCAGAGTTACTTGCTCTCACTCAGTATATTATTAGAGTTTATGCATTTAGCTGTTTCCAAATCAAAACTAAACCTCTATGTAAGGACGGTCCAAAACACATTTTGACTATGATCAAAGAATCACGTTACTTACCTAATGAACTAAAGGCAATAATAGACCCGGTTATCAGTCTGCGGACGAGAATCAAGAGATGGATTTATACATGCAAAAATCACATATCGACAAAGTTTACCGCAGTTTGAAACAAAGCAAGATTTTGTTAAAACTCTTGGACAGTGAACTTTATTTTAGGTACTAATTTTTAAGGTTGGAAACTTCTGATTTATTTTTATTTTCATTCAAAATAGAAACTTAAAAAACCTATTTTAGGAGAATCAAATTTTAATGAATTGTTGTTGGTAATTAAATGAAACTTTTTGTTATACCTATAGGAAAAATAAAAAAACATTAAAAAAATCGATTTTTTTTAAATATAGGAACCTCAAGACCTTATTTCTGTGACCTCAAATTTTGGAGGTTTAATCAAAAGACCCAAATGCAGAAAGTTGTTATATAGGCAAAATCAAATTTTTATTTTTTTATTTTTTCATCAAAATTCCCTCCACCCTACTTTACATCCTTTTTTGCACTAGTATCTTATAGATTATGTGTATATTCGTTGATTTGGTATTGTGAATATTATCACCGCTATAGCTGTGGAAGCACGGACACGTTAGACCTCACTCGCACCTCTTTTTTGCAGGTAGGTGTTTTATCCAGGTGGAGATGCCACTCGCACCTTACCCCTTTTTTTTACTTCTGGTAGATTACGTGTAGAATCGTTGATTTGGTATTAAATTTGTACCGCTATCACTATGGTGGTACGGACGCATAGACACACGACCGCTTACCTCGAGGTAAAGAGCGGAACTAACTTTATATTAATACTAGTTCAAAAGTCAAATTATTATAAACCTACGTACAAAATCTAAAGAAATATTCTAATTAAGTAAATGCTTAAAAAAATTATAAAACAGCCTATAATTTCCTCGCGCACAATCAACTGCCTCGGCAGTGTAATGTATGCTTGGCTATTATAGATGTGTTCCTGCAAGAGTCCCAAATTGTCCAAAACAGTCAGACCCCCGCGTAATAGGACATTTGCCTAAAGTCATACAAACTGTGGAGGTATGAGAAGAGCGGGTAAGAAGCTTTCTCCGCCTGGTCTGTAATCTACTATTTTCAATTTTTTTTAACTCCCTGTAATTTGAAAACGAAAATCCGTAGGGCAAAACATCTTAAGAAAATAAAGTATTATTTTTAACTAAGTAAACCACCATTTCGTTTTTTCTCAACCTTTATATATAACCTGTATAAGTAAACAAGATATTATTGTATAAACAATTAATTTTTTCTTGCAATTTTCGAAAGGGTTAATTTTGGTCATTATAATTTTTATTAAAGCAATTACAGATTATGTAAATTACAAAGCAACTTGTTTAGAGAAACCATTTATCGCTTGCTTCACTTACCTTCATAACAATCTCTAACAGTAAAAAAATATACGTAATAACTTTCCGAGTTAAAGAATAACAGACTAATCCATGAATATGTAGCGTAAATTGGAACAATGAACAATATCCTAACAATCCAACGCTGTTCTGTCGGGTTTGTGTACCATCGGAGATGGTGGTATATCTAAAAATAAAAAATAAATCAGCATTATTATCAAATAACAACCTGTAATAATAAGTTTAGCTCGCAGAAGGAATTTTTTATTATATGATTTTATTATATGAGCATTTAAAGTTTTTTAAAAAATCTAATGATTCTATTTGGCGTTTGTATTTCTAAATTGGTGCATTATTTTTAAGGTTTCAACCTGCTTTAATTCCTCTATATTTAGTAATTTTGTAGACTTGTTCTGTTGGTGTGTCTGGTCTTAGTGTATACAGGGCTTGTATTATAATAAGTATACTTTTGTGCTCTTTATAAGTAGTTTAAGCAAGATTTCTCTTGTTGCCTAAAAGGTTATACGATAAGTTTGTCTTGACTTGTCTTTATGCAATGAATATTTTAATGCAATGTATTTTGTTAAAAAAATCAATGAAACAAACTTAAAACTGCCCTGTATATCAATTTTTCAAACCCCCCAATTCTGCAGAAAGCTATCAACCCATAAATTAAATTTAGATGTAGCTAGTTGGTTAATTTTTGTGACAAAACCGCATTAAATCCACATTATTACAATTTTTTGTCTGAACTTAATTTTAGTCAACCTATTACCCATTTAATGCGTTTTAGTCAGCTACCCTTAAAAGTAAAATAAAACTTTAAACTCAAACAATATTTGGGTGTGTTTTATTAATCCATATATAACTTATTGTAACATACATTTGGTAAGTATTGCCATGTTTATTTGTTATCAAAAAGTGTAAATTATGTGGGTGAAAATATTGTTTTATATAGGTACATATTAATATAAAACTTGGTATGACAAAAATTATTTTTTTTAAATTATTATAAATTGCTATACAGTGATCGTACTGATGTAGATATTTATACATAGAAAAATCGTTATCTTAATATTTTCATCCATTTTTATGTTAACAAACTTTGGTTACAATTTTTTAAATAATAATCGTCTTAAAATTATTAAAAAATGTTAGTTACACTTTTACTACATTTATTTACATAAAACATAAACATAAAAGTCATCATCTATACAAATCCTTAACCTTTTATAATTAGTTTAATTGGTTGTATTACGTTCTTCTTAAAATATTATATAAATATTGAGATTAACATTGTTGTTTATTTCAAAAATTGTAAATAAATACATACCTACATTATAAAATATTAAAATTACAACCCATATCTCATAAAAAGTTTTAAAATAGAGGTATATAGGTATTACCCAAGATATAGTTTTTTTTCTATATATGGATATTATTATAGATATTACCTGACTTGTTTACATCTTGAGAAGTATTTTGCTCTTCGAATAACAGACAACAACAAGAACCTTGAAGCAAGGTAACCCGTAGAAAAGCCTGTTTTCGTATCAACGTCCTCTTAGTAATTCATATTCCACACAACAAAATAGCGGATAAAGGTAATTTTATGTTTTCATGGAATCTCAGACACATGTATTAATTAACATAAATAGTATATTGTGCGACTAGTGGGAGAAAGAGGAGATTCCTCGAGCGTGAAGCTAGCCGCACGAGAGCAGCGAGTGAAATCTCTTTCGACCAATAGTCACAAACATTGTTTTATTCAACTACCGCAAGAAATATACATAATAGTGTAAAAACGAATTATGAACTATTAAAAAACTGAAACAGTCATGGCGAAAGTAATTTAAATCTATTTTTATTTGATATTGTGTCTGACATTTGACTTCTTTCAATTTTAATTTAAATGCTAGTCGCCAAAGTGGCATTTCGTTAATTTTAGTAATAATAATTTCACCACAACATCCTTTCCAAGTTAAAAGTAGTTTTTATTAAAATTTATTTAAAAGCTTGTTTTATTTTAATTAACTTATCTTTTAATTGTATGAAAGTAAGTTTTAATAAAGTAATACAAATACCGTCACGCCCATGATAGATTCATTGGTAAACAGATTAAAACACAAAAATATTTTTTTCTAGTCCCACCTTTAAAACGCCCATTATCGTACATGTAACTAGAAAAGTTGTGGCTTTATGGCGTTTTGGTCACGGACTCAAGTTGGCAACAGGTTTTTAGTCACGGGCTGAAGTTAGTATTAATTTAGTTGACAGTTGTCAAATGTCATACAAGCGTTAAAATAAAGGGCCTTTCTTCTTGTAAAATAATACTAAATATGAAAACTATTTTATTATCTCAATACAAAAATAGGTACAAAAGTATTAAATAGTTTCTCAACGCCAATATTTGAAAAGTTTATATGAACATTGCACTGGCCTTTTAATTTCGCCGGCAGTAAACTATAACTTAAATACGGGCTCGGACTCCAATGTAAAGTGCTCATAAAACATTGTCTTTACTTTCACTGTGAAAAACTGTCCATTTTCAAGGAATACATTTCGATTTATAAACTTTATAATCTGTGCTTATAAAATATAAAAATGTGACATTTGACGGTGACACAGATTACCCTATTGTTTCATAGATGGCGCTCTATACAAATATTTGATTTAAATCATTTAAAGATAATAATAAGTATTTGTCGTAGAAAAAGTATAGTATGCACCTTGTTTAAAACTTTCCTATACACTCATTAATTTAAGCACTCGCTCGCAAGCTCGCACGTTGCCTAAATCTGTCAAATGGTATAACGCCGTGCTGTGTGCTTCTTTCGAGGCTACTTTGTACAACATAATTTTTATTCAGAAAAATAAATAACCACACGCCTGGTAGCGAAATTTGTTATAAGAATAAAGAAAAAGTTAAGTTCCCATAAGAAAGTTATTTATTAAAATATTAAAAACAATCTATTAAATACTGCAATTATTAAAAATTAAGTCTCCAACGTTTTCTCCTTGTCCAAGTCCAAAAAGTTTGTTTGTTTCGTAAAAGGTTGTGATAGTGCTTTAGAATCACAACCTTGTACGGCACATCAAACTTCTAATGAAAAAAATAATATATATTTAATTCCTGTTGAAAACAACAAAATAAGTTATATGTGATCATACTATACATACTATATATACTATAATTCTTAGAAGTTTCTCAAAGCCCAACCTACAATAAAATGTGAATAAAATAAAAGAAAAAATAAGCACTTAACCCCTTCAGACCTGAATTATTTTACGACGATAAAAAAAAATAAATGGCTCTTAAATCTATCGAATTAGGACCTAAATAACACATATTTGATGCTAAAAAATCTTAATTCTGAAATTTCAGGATAATTTCAGGATGTTCACATGCATGTACATCGAATGTTTTATACGGTTTAGGTGTGGATAATACCAAAATAGTTTTTACATGTCTTAGTACATACCTATAGGAACAAACTACACCAGTTTATACTTAAAAAATATCTTTACAAATCATCTAAAGACCCGCTAAGACAAACTGTCGTCAACGATTTGTTGCTGTCATTATGCGCATCTCCATTATATGAGAGAATTTTCAATCAAAAGGGGCAGTTTAAGTAAGAGAAGTCGCAAAATGTACCTTAATTTACCAAAACAAATGTACTTGGGGGTGAAAACTAGGTTCTAAATGAAATTTAATGCCTATTGATAGTAAATAAATTACTAAAAAGCTAATGTACATCTGAATGTGCACCAGGTCTGAAGGGGTTAAACGTAATGAGATTAACGAACCGTTAAAAAATGTAATGCCAGGTTAGGTGAACAATGTTAATTTGGTACAAAAAATATTTTGGTCGTGCCGCACCCTAAAAAGCTTTCAAATAAGTAAAAAAATATGCGCCCTCAAAATGTTTTTATTTTAACGTTAAGCAATAGAAAAAAATGAGATAAAACAAGTTAAACCTTTTTTAGAAAAATGGGGTAAGGCGCCGAAAGCCCTTTAGACCGCCAGGAATACCATAACCAAAATCCAGCCATATTTGTTTACCCAAATTAACTTTTACCCTAATGTAAACACATTATTGCAACATTGTTAAATTTTAATAGTTTTCTAACTAAAATATTTGTATACCTACGTAGCCATGATTAGGGATTGCAATCCGGCATGATTTTCAATCCGGTCGGATTCCCTGCTTAAAATACCCCATAGAGACCCTGTTCAAACCGATAGATATTTGTATCGGAATTTATGGTGTTTCTTTAGGGTGTATCAGTATGTATAGGACCCATTGTTGGGATTTATGGTTGTTCTATAGGGATATCCACCCTTGATTTATTTGCTATTGGTTTCAATGGGGAAAATACACATAAATGTAGAAATTAGTTTTTCCCCCATAGCACCCCATAGGTTTTAATAAAATTTTGTAAAATGTTTTAAGTTTGTTCTATAGGGATATCCCTATATATCCTTCATTGAGTTATTTGCTATCGGTCTCTCTAGGGAAAATGTAAAAGTTATGGTGTGCCTATAGGTAATTTCCTATAAATTTTCTATCGGGCCGTATCCGGAAAAAACCATGGACAAATGCACATATTGAATCCGGTAGCGCCCGATAGATTATAATAATAATAATAATTTTATTTCTGCTATTACCTAATAGGTTTACATCGTCAAATATACAGTGGAGTATTTTAATTCATACAATAATTAAATAATTTTAATAATACATGTTAAATATAATAAAAACACTAACAAAACACTTTAAAAAAATATTGCTGATAAATATTGAATATGTTTAAGATAAAATTCAAAACTAAATTTATAATAATAAGAAAAAAAATTCAAACATTAAAATTAAAATTAAAAAACTCATTAGAGTCGTAAAAAACATTATTTTTAAGAATGGAGACTACTTTTTGTTTAAAAGAATTAATTAATTAAGGGGCAGTTCCTTTATTTTATTAGGTAATTTATTATAAAATTTAATGCCCATAAAATCGGGAGTCCTTTCACTTCTTCGAAGTCTACTAAATTTTGGTATTAGTTCACCTTTGTTTCTTGTATTGTGATTATGTTGTATTATATGGGAATTATACAATCTTAAGTTATTTTTAATATATAAAAGATTTTGCAGAATGTAAATGCTTGGGAATGTCAATATTCCCAGTGCCCTGAAGGCCCCTCTACAGTCATCGCGATACTCAAGTCCGGCGATGATCCTAATAACTTTTCTTTGAAGCGAGAATACTTTATGAGCTTCTGCTGCATTACCCCATATCAATATAGCATATGACATTATCGAGTGACATAATCCGTAATATGCAGTTATTAAAACGTTGCAAAACGTTGCAACGTTGTTTGAAACATTTAAATTTCTAATTAAAAATATATTTGTGGAAAGCTTTTTGCATATTTTATTGATATGGGTATCCCACTTTAATTTAGGATCTATATGAACTCCCAAGAATCTCACTGCACTCCGAAGACCAATGTCATGCTCTCTCAACGAGAATACAACTACGTTTGTTTTATCCTCATTTAACAGTAAGTTATTGCTCAGGAACCAGTTTTTGGCCCTTGACTGAATCTCATTGGCCTGTCTCTTAAGAGCCTCTAAATCTCTGTGCCTCACCGAGATTGTTGTATCGTCCGCAAAGAGAACATGACTTATCATTGCTTGATGGTATGGTAAGTTATTAATAAAAATTAAAAATAGTAGGGGGCCAAGTACGGAGCCCTGCGGCACCCCTATTGTCATTATTCTCCTTGAAGACGTTACTCCATTTACCCGACATACCTGGCCTCTATCGGTGAGATAGGAATCAATAAGTTTTAAAGCACTTTCAGAGAACTTATATTTAATTAGCTTTTGTATAAGCAAGTCATGAGAGACGCAGTCAAAGGCTTTACTTAAATCACAGAATATTGTGTAGTTATATTCAAGTTTTTCTAAAGCTTCCAGGATACTTGATGTTAAATCAAGTATACCTGAAGTAGTACTGTGTTTCTTTCGAAACCCATGTTGACACTGTGAAAACATTAAATGTGATTCAAAATGCAGTGAGATTCTCGAAGCCATACACCTTTCAATGATTTTTGAAAATATCGGTAGTAGAGATATTGGTCTGTAGTTATTTTTATTATTCACCTCGCCCTTCTTGTGTATGGGCACTACCAGAGCCTCCTTCATCACGCTGGGAAATGAACCCTCCTTAAAACAAGCATTAATTAATTTTGTCATTGGAATAGCAATGAGATATTTTATGGATTTTAAAAGATTTGTATTAAACCCATATAGGTCTTTACTATTACTATTTTTTA
Source organism: Brassicogethes aeneus (assembly GCA_921294245.1). Taxonomy (NCBI): domain Eukaryota; kingdom Metazoa; phylum Arthropoda; class Insecta; order Coleoptera; family Nitidulidae; genus Brassicogethes; species Brassicogethes aeneus. The sequence continues at coordinate 48,515,555 of OV121132.1, read as the reverse complement.
GTCCTTTGATAGAATCCATAACTTCAACAAAGGAGACCTGAGAAAAGTTAAAGTCTGTATTTGGTACTGATACGTATTCAAAATTTTCAAAAGGATTGCGTGCTTGCTGGTTGACATTAATGTCTTTTATTAAATCTTTTGCTATATTTACAAAAAACAAATTAAATTCCTCTGCATTTATAGTACAGGAAACTTCTGCTTTTTGTTCATGTCTGCTTTTATTAATAATGTTCCACATGCTCCTGACAGAGTTTCCAGAGTTTTTAATTATTCTATCATTATAAACTTTTTTTGCATTATTAATTGTTTTTCTATATGTACTTCTAAAAATATTTTTTGTTGTAATAATTCCTTGCTTAGTGTCCGTTTATAATTAATTTAATTAATTTGTATAGGTCTCTATAGGGTATTTTAAGCAGGGTTGCTACTTTGTTAATACGTCCATCTAATCAATATGTATTTTTTTCAAAATCGGCTTAGTGAAAGAACGTTATAAAAGGATATTATTCCAAATTAATGAATAAAAAGTATTGCCGGGAAAGGTAGGTATCCAAAGGATGCCGGATCCGCCGGACCAGATTGCAATGTCTATCCATGATGCTTAGTATATCAGTTATCAGTTGTTTAACTACCACTGAATGTATTTTCCTGTTAATTTCATGGACATTTTCTTTTATCTTCGGCAATATGCCATAAATCTCACTACGTTTGACCACTCATCTTTTTCTTTATTTGTTCCACATTTTATATGTCCGGCTCTGACAATCCGTTCTCATTCAACAAAATTTCTTTGTTTAGTACTCGTACCGGCCAAATCACAAATTGCACTTATATCTATTGCATATCTATACGAGAGTCTCGTAACGAGACATCGCTTCTCAGTAACTTCCTAACATGCAGAGTTTCGTTCCCTGCCGTAAAATTGTTTAATTGTTTGTTTTTTTTAATGTACTTCTTACTTTATTACACTGTATGAAGGTGAAACTATAACAGCTAAACGCTCAACACGTAAACTTATTTTTGGTCGTGGATTAAAAATCCGTGCTTGGTTTAGCAGTATCAGTTCAAAATTCAAAGATATTTAATATTCAAGTTTTGGAGCATCCTATTAACCCTGTGTACATTAAAAAAAAATTGGGCTGCCCCCACATCGGTTCCAAATTAAAATAAAAACAAATTATTGCAAAATTTGGATTAATTGATTAAAAGGAACACGGTTCCCTGAGGGTTTTGTTTATATAATTTAGGTAGTTCAAAATATTTTTTGTTGATTTTTTTTATTGGATATTATATTAAATTATATTAAACGAAATAAAAAGCATAGGATGTTGGCACAAGAGGTGAAATATATTATTTTACAAATTATAATATACCAGTATACAGTCCCTGGCGAGGGGTAAACCACTAAAAAATCATCGAGACAAAGTTTAGCGTTGTGCTCTGATTTTTCCATATCGGTGACGCTAAAGTTACTAAAATAAGAAATCTGTTTTATAAGCCTGTTAGAATAACATCCACGCAATATGCAAATGTTATTCCTTACGTCGAAGAAAGGGTAAACCACTTTAAAATCTTAGATACCAACGTTCAATGTTAGTGGACGCTGTGTTGTGATTTTTTTCCTTATCAGTCGTTATCAATAAGGAAAACTTGCTTAATCGGTGCTTATCAATAAGAAATTTCTCTTAGCGACCCGTTGCGCATGACCACCCTTGTTATTGTTATCCTTAGCCTAAACTCGTAAGCGATTTTTAATTTTTAAAAATCAGTGGTTTACCCGAGGGGTAAAATCTTAGAGACCAACGTTCAATGTTAGTGGACGTTGAGTTCAGATTTTTTTCCTTATCAGTCGTTATCAATAAGGAAAACTTGCTTAATCGGTGCTTAATCAGTGCTTAGCGACGCGTTGTACATGACTACCCTTGTTATTGTTATCCTCAGCCGTTAATTCGTAAGCGATTTTTAATTTTAAAAAATCAGTGGTTTACCCTGAGGGTTTACTCGAGGGTTTACCCCTCGCATGTTATAGGTACACTCGAGATTTTAATATTTAATAAAAAAATGCTCTAATGAGCAATGAGAAATATAGTTTATAGTATATTATTATACGAGAGATATTGCAGGCATAATCTCGAGTGTAATACTATACTTTATCTATTCCAATAAGTAGATAATTAAATGATTTTCAAAATTAAATAAATAAAATCTGACATCTGTCAAATGGTTAACCTTACTTTTTACCTATTTTAAATGTAATTATAGTCACATTCTTTCAATTTAAAACCTGATTGGTTTAAATCACAGTGAATACTGAAATCGGCCAATCACTGATGCCTAACAACGTGAATACTGAAATACCATTTTGGTGAAGTCCATTTAATCTTTTTGGCAAATCATATACAGGGTGTCAAGAAAACTTCAAGCAACACTTTGACAGTTGTCAAGTTGACAGATGACATGACAGGTGACTGATGAGATGACAGGTGGCAGATGACATGACAGGTCACATATGACACATGACAGGTGACATATGACAGGAAACAGGTGACATGACATGTGACAGGCGACAGCTGAAAGATGACAGGTGAGAGATGACAGGTGACGAAGAAAACGTCAAATACCCACTTTGTCAGATTGGACCAAAATTACCAAATTCTTTTTATGGCTGGCCCGTAGGGCCCTTAGTCCTAGATTAGGTATTTATTGTAATAACCGATCGGGAAAAATTGCTTCTGTATGCTAGGTATGGTAAAGGGGAAAACAAAAGCCGGATTTTTTTATACATAAATCTAGAGTAATTGATATGCCTCTATGCGCAATAGTTGTCAGTGGGTACCAGATGGTTGGATATATGCGCAGTATGTACCAGGTGGTTGGATTTATGCGCAAGGGTTACCAGATAATTGTTTCCATGCGCTGTGTGTACCAGGTGGTTTTACGTGTGCGCAGTAGGTAACAAATGATTTTATATTTCCACACAGGGTTCCATATGGTTGTATCTATGCGCCGTGGTTACTTAATGATTCTATAAATGCGCAGTAGTTCCCAGGTGATTGTACCCATACGCAGTGGTTTTTAAATGGTTGGATCTATATGCAGTTATTACTAGATGATGAATTTAGGCTCGTATTTAGGTCCCAGATGGTTTTATCTTTTTTCAGAAGTTTTTAATTTAATTTTAAAACTTTTAGGAAAGGAGCGGTCTCGGTGCAACAACAACCCGCAGCGAGAACCTAGGCGAAAACCTCGGCGAAAACCAAACGCGGTACAGGGTGTCCGGTATACCACATTGTAGGATGGGAAAATTCCGACAATTATTTTTTGAGTTATTAAGCATTTAAATTTAAATTTAATATTATTATAAAAGAAAAATGTTTAAAAAAATTAAACTCAAAATCCAAAATAATTTTTTTTTTATTTTAACATTAAATTTTATATAAAAATAACGTAGAACAATCTGCAAAACATAAAGTCTAGTCTTTTAATAGTGCCACGTTCTCGGCCAAGTTTTTCCTAATCAAACTCCATACATTTGAACTGAGAGCAATACCCAATACGTTGCAGCATTTATTATTTGTTAATATTTTACGACAATCAAAAAAGGCATAAAAAAGAAAGGAAAAGAACTTGGTTTGGGTCATAGTCGGCCCTTTTAAATTTACCATATTTACCGTATCGGAATCGCCGATACACGTTACTTTTAACATCTGCAGATGATAAAATATTATTTGTCATCTGTCACCTGTTATCTGTCACCTTTCATCTGCTACCTTTTATCTCTTACCTGTCATCTGTCATTTGTCACCTGTTATCTGTCATCTGTCACCTTTCATCTGCTACCTGTCACCTGTTATCTGTCACCTTTCATCTGTTACCTGATATATGATACCTTATATTATTTGTCATCTGTCATCTGTTACCTGATATATGACACCTTATATTATTTGTCATCTGTCACCTGTTATCTGTCACCTTTTATCTGCTACTTTTTATCTCTTACCTGTCATCTGTCACCTAACACCTGTCATCTGTCACCTTTAATCTGTTACCTGATATATGACAACTGTCATCTGTCACCTGCCATCTGTCACCTGTCATCTGAGACCTGTCATCTGTCACCTGCCATCTGTCACCTGTTATCTGATCATGATGATGATTAATAGAAACGGATGGGGGCATTCGTATTGCGACGAACGCAAGCGAAAGCATTTGCCAAAAACGCTTTTATTGATCAAGGTAGATGAAAGATGACACCTGATATCTGTCACCTGTCATCTGTCACCTTTCATCTTCTACATTTTATCTTTTACCTGTCATCTGTCACCTGGCATCTGACACCTGTTATCTGACAACTGTCATCTGTCACCTGTCATCTGTCACCTGTCACCAGTTATTTGTCCCCTGTCACCTGTTATCTGAGACCTGTCATCTTTCACCTGCCATCTGTCACCTGTCACCTTTTATCTGATCATGATGATGATGATTAATAGGAACGGATGGGGGCATTCGTATTGCGACGTTAGAGGTGAAATTCTTGGTTCGTCGCAAGACGGACAGAAGCGAAGCATTTGCCAAAAACGCTTTCATTGATCAAGATGAAAGATGACACCTGATATCTGTCACCTGTCATCTGTCACCTTTCATCTTTTACCTTTCATCTTTAACCTGTCATCTGTCACCTGCCATCTGACACCTGTTATCTGACACCTGTCATCTGACACCTGTCATCTGTCACCTTTCTCCTGCTACCTTTTCTGTTACCTACCATCTGTCATGTCACCTGTTATCTGACACCTGTCATATGTCACCTGTATCTGTCACCTATCATCTATTACCTGTCACCTTTCATCTGTCACCTGCCATCTGACACCTGTCATGTCATCTGTCATCTGTCACCTGTTATCTGTCACCTTTCATCTATTACCTGTCATCTGTCACCTTTCATCTTCTACCTGTCATCTGTCACCTGCCATCTATCACCTATCATCTGTCACCTATCATCTGTCATCTGTGTTGATATTTTGTTGGGTACCCCAGTAAAACTTGCTAAATCGGTATCACCGATACGCGTATCGATGCACTGGCCCGACGTGTTCCGAGTTAAGCCGACTCGTCACGAATAGTAAGATCTCTAAGAAATCCACACGCTGTGGTAAGCGATCGAATGCTATTTTTCCTTATTGGAAGCTTATCAATCGTTATGTATCCTTATGTATCTTAGCAGCGCCTTGCGTATCGCTACCCTTGTGATTTTTTTCCTTAGCCGCTAATTTGAACGATTTTATTCTTATTCGAATGATTTCATGTTATGGGATAAGAATCTTATGCTATACATAATAAAAAAAATCTATCAACAGTTACACTGCGTTAAGCAGAATAAAGTTACGCTTATTTTAATATCATTTAAGGATTTTTAATGAAAAAAATCAGTGGTTTGCCCCTCGGTCCCTGGATTGGATTGCCAACTTTTTTAGACCAGATAGAGCTAAACCGAGCACAGATTTGTAATCTACGAGCAAAAATTATGTTTACGTGTCCAACAGTTTAGCTGTGATTTTTTAAAAGTAAAAAAATTACCTACAGAGTTATTAGACAACAATATTTTTTTTTCGTTTGCCTCTGCAGATATTTCATTGTATATTATTACAGTGATTTTTTATTTTCAGATATTTTTCATTTCAAAACAATTAAACGTGTTTAAAGGTAAATATATTTAATATATATACCTAAGAAATATATAGGTAAGTTACTGAAATTCATATTTTTCTAAATAGTCTTTCATTGACTATCATGTTTTTTAAAGCCCCATTCATCTGGCAGATTCTAATAGTTATTAAAGGCAGGGAAAAATAACAAGTTGCATGTCTCGAATTTATATTAATGTAATGCAAAGTTAATATTTTTAATGCGGGTGCAAAATAAATTATAATTTATAAAAATTAAATAATAATAATAATAATTAATAATTATTTATAAAAATTATAATTATTAAAAAATAATAATTAATTTTTTTTTATTGGTTTTTCAATGTAAGTTTTTAACAAAAATAACTGTACTGACAGTTTTTAAATGTTACATCAACATCCCGAATAATAGGTATTGATGTAATAAAATTAGAAATAATTTTATTTAAAACAATAGAACAGTTTTATTAAATTAATGAAAAGCTAGCACGTATTGTACGTGTATTGTTAATCATTTTGTTGGGTAGGTCTTATGAATTATTTAACGTAATACTTGAGTTGCTCTTTATCGGTTTATAAATAAATTACTGTCTTCATACGTTCATATTTACGTCACAGTAACCTAACTATAACACAGAAATCTAGTGAAATTTAACGATTGCTCTATTGTAATCTAAAACCTGATTTAGAAACTATGAAATTCCCGATGGGAATTCGATTCTCGATACTCTTTCTACATCGCTTTTAAGTCAAAAATTTAAATTATCGCATAAAGTTACACTCTCACTTTCTTGAAGAGCTATATAAGTGGGCATGCAATAATGAAAACGAAATCTCGAACCTGTCTCGGACCAAATTTTATACATTTATTCACAAGGACTGATAAAAAGTTTGATAACACGCCGAATACCGAAAACACTCTGATATTTTAATTTTTAAATTGTGGGAATTTTCCAAAAATTTTTTTCATCATTTTTTATGCTGGCAAAAAATAGGAGGTATTTGACACTATAATTAAATATTTTTGAAAAATTTCTTATTTTTTTCAATGGGCTGAAAAAACTATAATTTAGGTCGTTTTGCAATTGAAAAATCTAAATTGATGTTCTTATAGAAAAAGCATTGCATTTTACGTGGTAGATATTTGCAACGCGTCGCCAAGAGAAATTTCGTATTGATAACGACAAATAATGAAAAAATCAGAACATAACGTCCACATAACGTTGAACGTTGGTCTTGCTAATTTTAAAGTGGTTTACCCCTCGACCATAACTTTAAAACTACATAATAATAATAAGGTTTTTTATATTTATTTTTAAATACAAGCTAATACTTGTATAAATTGTGTATTAACGCACTTCATTTTTAAACATTGTTTTATTTTCTATTAAAAAAACTATTTAAATTAACAACATTATTAAAGATATTGGTTTACGACTATATAAATAACAGGACAATATTTATATATTTTTTAACCCGTTACGTTTCAAGTAAAATTAGTTGTAATTTGGAGGTTACTAATTGCATACACGGTTCACCGAACACCGTTTTTAACGAAAAAAATAGAAGAACTTTGAAACATTTATTAAAAAATACTTACCAACTAAGTATTCAAAAAAAGTAAAATGAAAATCTCCATGTAGATCTGTCAAAAATTTTGTCAAAAAACTGTTTTTTTTAATACTTTCAGTTTTTTGGGTTGCTATATTTAAAATATGAATTATAATTTATTTCTTTAGTAGGTAATAAAAAATGCATGAAAAAGTTTTTTATAATTTTTTCGATAATATATCAATTTTTTATTGAAAAAGTTTAGACCACTGATATTTGACCTCGCATAAAAACACTATTTCTTTTTGTTAAAAGTAGCCGCCAACTATAAGTGAGATTCGTATTAAAACTAATCCTCTTTTTCCAATATATACCGACTATTGAACATGCCTGGGTTTACAATTTGTTGCTTCGATTTTTATCTTGCCGCTGAATACAAAATATTATTTTTAATTCTGTGGTTAAAACTTGTAAATTGCGCCCGGATTTGCTTCGAGTTTTTATCGATGTTTTTTACATGTAGACGTTTTTGTTCGAGTTCAAATGTTCAAAATGTCCCAGTTTTGTTCTTTATTCCACCACCAGAACTTCACCTTATGCTGGGCATTGTACAAAAACTTTTTGATTTCCTAAACAGCAAATATCCAGAATTTGGGAGGCATGGGTGAAAAGTGCTGGAATCTGCTTTGACCATTATGGCAAATTTAATGGCAATAAGGCACGAAAACTATTAAAGTCGATTGCTGTTGAAACTTTGCTTTGTTTGGATGTTTCCTACCTATTAATTTATAATTCATATTTTAGACAATGAATATATACCCGTATTTGAGGCGTTCAATCAAGTAGTTTCTGGCTGCTTTGGCCAAAACTTAGCAGATGAATATAAAGACTACATAAAAGAATTTAAACTAGAATCATCAAAAGCTGGAATTACATGTACACCAAAGTTCCATGCTCTCATCAGATTCTATCATGTTCAATTCAATTTATTGAAGAAACGCGAAGAGCCCTTGGTGTCTTCTCAGAGCAAGCATCGGAGCAAGTTCCTCATTCATTCAATACATTTTCCAGGAATTTTAATTTATCCAGAAATAACTTAAAAAAATTTAATATGAACTTGCTTCGATGTCTTTGTGCATTCAATAGTCAACATCTGTAGGCTTAGATTTATTTTGTTGTTTTTTACATTTTTGTTAAAGTTAATCAATTTTTACGTTTATAATTTTGAATAATGCATTCAGAAGAATAAAGTTTGAGTTTCCTACTATCGTATGAGTATTTCAAATTAAAAATATTCTACAAATATTAACTTTGAGACAGTTAAAATATTATCAATATACGATATTACACATAAATTACGAAGAATTGATCGCTATTTCCCAAGATCTTCATGGAAGATTTTCATTTTACTTTTTTTTTGCATACTTAGTTGGTAAGTATTTTTTTTTAAATGTTTCAAAGTTGTTCTATTTTTTTCGTTAAAAACGGTGTTCGGTGAACCGTGCATACGTCACACCCTCATAAAACACGTAATCCCAATTGCGAATACACCAAATATTTCACGATTTTTGATTTACTTTGATTTTACCAAATTTGCGGAACGTATCGTTGAGTAGGCTACGGCAAATCCAATGAAAATGGCAAATTTGGTCGCTGCCCACCGCGCATCGATGGGCGTAAACTTTATAAGTCTCTTTGTATTCTTAATAGGTTGAAGGAGTAATCAAAAATATGTTGAATATTTTGAGGTGTGATAAAAAATACCTATTGTTTGTTCTTGGTTTGAATAGTATGAGTGCGCAGCACAAGTTCTATTCGCAACCACAAACAATATTCGCTATAACCTCAAAATATATTCTACCTATATTTTTTTCGATTACGAGTGGTATTCGCAGGACAATTTTAATCAATTAAAATTTAAAAAAAAATCAAATTAAAAGGCATCGAAATTGGTTTCTCAAAATGTTCACCTCACTATCAATTTTTGACCTATCAAAAGTAATTATTGCGAATATTGGACTAGTACAAAATGCAGCGAATTTTGTACTAGTACAAGTTATTAGTCAATTTACTAATTTTTAATATAAGTACTTGCTAATTCTCTAACTTAATCAAATGTGTCAAGTCCAAATTAAAAAACTAAAGATTTTGTATTTCTGATAAAATGTATAACAAATATTTGTAGATAAAGAATAATATTATAAAATTTTAAATTAAAATGAATAACGACAAAACAAGTAATTAACTTTATGTACACTGCTATATATTTTTACAAGTTAAATTTGTTTTAATCAATATTATTGGTTTAGTTATATTCCCATTAGACGTTGTCAACATCCAAATAAAGAATGAACTTTATACATAAACTTTAATCAATATTAAAAATATGTAAAATAATAACGTTATAAGTTGCAAACTAATAAAACAGCAATTAAATTAAATTTTGCATTAACAAACGTCATACGTTTATTTGTATTTAAAATCTTATCAAATAATTAATCATAAAATTTACCGCAATATTTAAATAAATTATTTTGTCGTTCAAAAAAAAATTTGGTATAATTTTTTTTAGAATTTTGTGTTGTATTTTTAAAGAATGTTGACTTAAATTTGTCCATTTTCCCTTTCCGCTTTACATAATATTGTAACGTTTTTACTGTTCGTAGTGTGAATTAAAACACACACTGGTTTATTAACGAACAAAACGATTTATTTTAACTTAATTACACTTAAAACACTAAGAAACTATAAAACTAACTAAACACTTAACTACTTATTATTTATATATCACTTCTGTACAAGAGTCTATTTATTTGCACGTATATTTATTTATTTCGTCGCGAGTACCAAAGCTTGACTGACTGCTCCATGCTGCGCTGTTCCTTATACCGTACCTTCATTTGCAAGCTAACCATATGGAAAATACATTGTAACTGGACCAGATAAGTCGCAGTCAACACAAAGTGAGAACCTTCTCAGAAATGATTTGGATGCGTTGTTGAGACATGCGTACTAAAACAAATTTAATCGCCAGGGTCCGAGACTCAAGTGGAGTCAGTGTGGCTATGCCACTTGCGCTGTAAGCATTGATGTACAACTATGCTCGAATGAATTCCTTACGTGAATTAAATTTTTATCCATTAGAACCAGTTTTTTATTTTTCTGCTAACTATTAATTTTTTTTTTCTTTTAATACGATCTGTGTAAAAGAAATCAAATTGATTTTTATTAAAATTAGCAGAAGTTTAAAAAACTGACTCATAATCATATGAAATGTATGATTTTGTTATGTTTTGTGTTAAATAAAAGTGTACTCTGAAAAAACATTTAAAAATAAAAAAGAAATCCTAAATAAAAAACTTAAAAATGAAACTCTAACAAAACTAGAGACGGTTTTCAAAAGTACCTCCCCCTTGTGTCAAACAATATCCCAACCTATCATAAAATTCCCGCCGGACGTTTGCTAGCATAAGAGGAGTAATGGCCTGAAATTGGTCTTTAATTTTAATTTAATTTAATTTATTAGTGAAATACTAAACAAAGAAGAAAATTTCTGGTTACCCAAAATATACGAAATTTTGAGAAAAAAACAAGAAAAAACAAATATAAACGTAAAAAATGCCCTTGGTCACACCATCGAGAGTGCACGCTGTTCACACTAGACGGCGTTCAATACAAATAATTTCGTGTTCACACCACCGAGCTGTTCATATTAACGAATGTTCACACTATCACGAGTGTATATATGTAATATTTAATTTTTGTAATCTTCCTTTTATTAAATACAAGACATTATTTTTTTTAAACACCCTATTTTTATATTGTAGAAAGGTATATACCTACATATGTAACCAGTGGTTCCCAAACTTTTCCTATGATGCCCCCTTTTTGATATCATGAAATGTTTACGCCCCCCTGATAATTTTGCAATAACATTTATATTTATTTATTTTACAAAAAAATCAAAAAGCCACTAATAACCCATAATAAGTTTTGATACTACATTAAAAGACAGCGAAACCAGCGATAATGGGTTATTACCAGTTAAATAACCCATTACTGGTAATAACCCATAATCGCTTGTTTTAATGTCTTTTAATGTTATATTACCACATTGTAGTATCAAAACAGGTTTTTTGCAACCTAGATACCATATATATGGTACCATTCGCGAACGCGACATTATCAGGTAAAATGGTACTAAAATGTAAAACATTCTGACTGCGCCAATTCCTAGATTGGAAATTTAAATATTTAATGCTTAATATTTATTTTTTACCAAAGAAAAACTTGCAATTTTTGTTAATCTAAATTTTTTTAATAAAATTGAATTTTTATTTAGGAACATGCATTCACGCCCCGCTTAACATAATTCACGCCCCACAAGGGGAGAGCGCCCCTCAGTTTCGGAACCACTGCCTTAAGTAATAAATGACAAAAGTAAATTTTTAGTTTTTAACAATAAAAATGATCTTTTTACTAAATCGATTTTGTTATTATATTATGTAAACATTCAGGAAAATTGAATAATTTAATAAAAATTTGATTATCCAGATGTGTATCAGCGCGTTGCCAATACTCTTCAAAGCTGGATCTAAAACTCGCAAATTTAGGTTTGGTTTATAAATTTATTAAACAAACAGGTTTTATGGGATGTGGCTTTAAATTTACAGTCGAATAGCAAAAAAGTAGCTGGTAGCGAAATTATTATAGTACATTACATATCGAGTGGCGAAATGCGACGATTTCTAAAGAGTGTGAAGTTTGCTACACACTCTTATGAAATCGCCGGCTTTCGCCAAGAGATATGTTCACTATTTTGTACGAACAGAAATTTAAATTTCGTTGCCTTTTAAGAGATAGAGAGAAAAAATGGTTAATATTTATGCGTTTTTTTATATCCTTGAGGACCGGTTTATCAATGTCCAGTTAAAGTTTCCATGGTTACCATTGTTCTCACAACGATCGATATGGAATTTAACTGTCAGATAGACTAACTGGAACTTAACCAGAGATTGATAAACCGTCAATGAGAGGAGCATAGTGAAGTTAAAGCATAAACAAACATTCACTCACACCAACCTAAAGACAATTAAGTTAACTCTCGCTTTTACAGCTGATTTTTTCCCAAATATAAGGTAAATAAAAATATTTATTTATATACCTAGTGCACGAAATTGAACTTTGGTGATTGAGAATGACGTTCATTCGAAAGCACTAAAAACATTTTGCGCATGAGAAGCATACAACATTTTTTCTACAACTTAATTAAAATAATAAGATAAATATTTTATTTTTTTGTTACATTACATTACAAATTTTGTCAGTTTTCTTTGTTTATGTTTATGTTACATTTGAGCACGTCGTTGTAGAAAAATTATATTATATGTATATATAAAATATATATATATATATATATTATGTTATATTATATTATAAAATAATCTTCTATTTTAAAGAACTTAAAATTAAAAGATATTTTTGTAATATATTGATTTTTATTTTGAGAACCGAGACCCCCGAGTTTAAACCTCAGCAGCGTCACAACTTTTTTAAATTTAAATCTACCAATTTGACTATTTCATTTGGTAGAATTTGACTGATTCACGGTGGATTTTTAGGGTCAATTTTCGGATCATCAGGCAACCACGGTTTTTTTTCATAAATCGATTATATGCCTGTTATAGACAAAAATTACCAAAAATAAAAAAAATCTCTCGGTTTTTTTGTTATTTATTAAGAAAAATATAATATAAATGGGTCTAATTTAACTTTTTTGGTTATTTTGCAAAAAGTATCAATTTTATCAAAATTCTGTTTTAACAAAGATATAGAATAATAAATTTTCTACAAAAAAGGTTATTACCATATTTGCTTACCTGTAATTTTTAAACGTAGTTTTTCTAACAAATGTTTTGCTTAATTTTTTTTATTTAAGTTGGGAAAAAAATTTGTTGGTCGGCCTTTCTGTAGATAAGTTTTTAAAAATTGATCTCTTTTTCGATTGTAATACTTTATGACTAAGAAAAAATCGATGAAAGAAGCATAGAATTAAAAAAAAATCACTAAAAAGAAATAAAAAATCTACTTTTTAAACAATTTGATGCGATATTTAATTTTTAATCATAGTTACCCAAGCAAAATGTAAACGTCAAAACCCGAAAAAAAGGTTTTTCAAGATTTTAAGTGATAAGAACCAAAGAATTAAGTTAAATTACTTATTAAAATAAGAAAAGTTATTTTAAAATTGTATTATACATTAAGTTTTTTCGACTTAATTAAATATTATTAATTCTAAGTATTATTATATATAATTGAAGAGAGGAAATAAGAAAAGGCTTTTTTACATAAAAAGGTTCTCTGTGCCATGCTTTGCAACCTATGAAAAATTCTAATTGCCAAAATTACAATTTACAGCCGCGGCTAGCCGGTCGAGGGATGCAGGTTCTTACCTGGCTTTTATTTAGTTTTTTTCGATTATCTCAAAATTTTATTTTTGGCACTTAGGCCCTTTCTAATTTCCACTCTACAATAAAAAATATATAAAAATTACTTTATAATGTAGAAACTTTATCCACTTTTATGTGTCAATGTAATTCCAATTACAAGAACCAGCAAATGCGATTTTTAAAAAATTTATAACTTTGTACGGATATTACTCCTAAAGTATATATATTACAAAGAAAATGCTCATAACCTTTTTTGTAGAAAATTTATTATTCTATATCACTGTTAAAACAGAATTTCGATAAAATTGATACTTTTTGCAAAATAACCAATAAAGTAAAATTAAACCAGTTTATATTATATTTTTCTTAATAAAACACAAAAAAACCGAAAGATTTTTTTTTTTTTGGTATTTTTTGTCTATAACAGGCATATAGTCGATTTATGAAAAAAAACCGTGGTTGCCTGATGATCCGAAAATTGACCCTAAAAATCCACCGTGGATTATTAGTGACTGCTTTTTCGCTATGGAAATTAGTCATATTAGACTAATTTATTTTAAGAGACACTTTACCCCCAAATATTTATGTATTGCAGTTAATTCTATGAATTGTTGTAGTTTTTAGAGTATGTGGTATCCGGGCGAATATTGACTTACTTTTCGGTACTCGGTCGGATAGTAAATTTAGGTCGGATATACCGGATAGTTACCGGATATCTATTTCATCCATCAAAAAAAAGCAAAATGAAAAATGTTATAATATAATAGTACATATTGTAGACCGCCTAGTAAAGTGACATTTTTCCAGGCTAAAAGAAGATGAAAGAAATGCACTATTCTTGAAGCCTGAAAAAATAATTTACCGCCGTTTTTAACACGTTATTTTTCTTCCTACACGACATGACTGCGATAATTTGTAGAATTGGTCGTGCAAATGCCTTGCTTTATTTGGTTGGTTATGACACTGTATACATGATATATGTGATATATATATATCACAAACCATTTTAATTTCCTTATTTTTGTATTCCATAAATCTCTTTCTTTAACCCATTTCCTCGTCAAAATTATTAAAAATTTGACATTTTTTCAATCCATTATATTATCCCCATTTCATTAATCATATGTCATTAATCATTAATTCCATATGCATTTATATAACAAATATAAAATTTGATGACTCATCGACGATGAGTCAACGCTTGATTACGGCAGGGGATTCCTGAACGATCAAGAGTGGTGTGGTGTGGTGTTCTAGAAGGTCGCTCAAGGGGTCAGTTTAACTGACTCAGTTAAGCTTTGGTACTTGTGACGAAATAAATTAAATATACGTGGAAATAAATACTCTTGTACAATAGTGATACGTTAAGTGATTAGTTAGTTCCATAGTTTAGTTCGTTAATAAACCAGTGCGTATTTTATTCACACTTTCAAACCATAAAAATGTTACAATATGTATCCATTATAAAAAACTTTACTTGCAAATTACTTAAATTTATATTTTTATCTACTCCTATTGCATAATTTTTTTTTCGTGAATATTGATAAACATTATAAATTCCCTGCCTAACAAAGGGAATAATGAATTTTAAAAATTAAATAAATAAAGTCTGTCAAATGGTTAACCTCATTGTTAATATAGTTGCCTTCTCTCAATTTAAAATGCGATTGGTTTAAATCACTGATGCCTATAGGCTATAGCAACGTGAATCATTATTTAATTTTTAAAATCATTTAATTATTTACTTATTGGAGTAGACTATATAGTATTAAATTTGAGATTATGCTCACTATCTCTCGTATAATAATATACTATTATACAGCACATTTTGACTGACATCTGTCAGCCCGCAGCGACACCTACACATAGTTAAATATAAATTTCTGCAGAAATCTACATCTAATAGTAATTTATCAAGCCGATTATTTTACAAAAAGAATACAGGTTTTGTTTGAATCAAAAAAGTTAATTAAAATCGTAAAAATTATATTAAACTTTAATTTAACATATTATTGCAGCGCTTTCTAAAAAGTAATAAACAACTTTACAGCCTAGCCATTTGTGGGTCCTTTTGTAACCTAGGACCCCCTTTCTTGACCCTACTGAGACGATAAAATTTAACTTTATTTATTAAAAACAACTTTACCAGTAGATTTATGTTTTAATATTTATATTATCAACCAATAGCATTTAACCCAAACCAACCCAACTCAAGATTGTATACGCGTTTATTTTAGATTTTGATTACAACTCAAATGTATCTGTTGAGAAGTTTTCCATGTACGAGTATATTTTTTTAACACGTTTTAATGATATACATTTTTAAAAAACAACCGGACAATATTTTTTCGTTATTTTGATGTGCTGAATCCAAATTCAACTTCAAACTTTCCCCATCACATCAGGTTTTTGAGAAATAAATTGCAACTATTTTTTGGATTTTGGATTTGATTTTTTTGAAAAATTTAAAAAGGATTTTAAAGAGGAAGCGTATGAATTAAGGGCATCGAAATTGTAGTCTGATTTAAACAATATGAAGGTTGTTAACTTACAACCTCTATATTGTTTAAATCAGACCATTCCTATACTTGTATTGTTTTATCGTGAAATATTTTTTATCTACTTAATTTCCACTTAATATTATTATTAACAAATTTTCTCGTCATGCCGATTACAAGGTTTAAATAAATGTTCAAAAAATTATAACCAATAAGCCCCCCAAAGAATTAATCTTGCGCAGGTGCCTGAACTGCATATGCGTTGGAAAAAAAACACTTACCTGTGTACAGGTAAGAAATAGGGCGGCCCATACGAAAAATCCAGCAACACCTTGGCATAATTTAGTTTGAAGAAAAATTGGTTCGGACGGCGCAGAACGGAAAGAATCGGCTCCGGAAACCGGGGACGCTGTTATGTTTGCAGCCAGCGCAGCAGCTAGTGCTGTTGGGCTTGTGATCGAAGAACTCATTCTGAAAAAAATAACAATAAATGAATGTTTATAATTAATGCAATACAATTTATAATAAAGGTAATATAATAAAAACGATAACTATTATAACAATTATTGGATATATTGAGTTTTAAAAATAAAGATATACTCTATTTTTTAATAAGGTTTTAATTGGTAAGTCTTTTAATAAATTCATATTATAAATGATGGTTGCTTACATATTCTTTAGACAAAAAACATCTAATCATTGTTACAATTTAAAACCCCTGGAATATGACGCATATTGGTAATAAAAAACAATAATCTATAGGTTAAAAAGTGTGTTAAATTAAAATTGTTAAACTAAGACCATGGACACTGGTTATGAAGGTTTTTCTATAAGCGATTTTAATTTAATATCAAAATATAAGCATATGCTTTAATTTAAATTTCATTTTTATTTAAAATTTTGATAACAATAAATTATTCTTATTCTTATTGCTTTCAAAGGGGTGGAATTTTTAACCAGTTTTTTATTTAATAAATAATAACACAGTAACCATTCACGAAAAGTACAAGGTGGTGCAAAAGTTATCAGCCAATTTCCCAAGGCTATATATTTTTTTGTAAATGAAAAAGCCGTTCTTTTTGTAAATAATGTTTATATTAGTTTATATTCTTTCCTGTTAAGCCGAAAAAATAATATCGGCCTAGTGGCCGCCGCCATAGTTGATGCACAATGGCATTTGCACGTTTTGGAGCATTTTGTATTACTTTTCCCAATACAAGCGATAGATTTGTAATTTTATCTTCAATCTTTTTTAGGTCTGCCAAGTTCTGTGTTTTGTTCACATATCCACGAGACTTTAAATAACCTTAAAGAAAGAAGTCTTCAGCAATCTGCAAATCACCAAAACGAGAAATTAATCAAACGGGAAATATTGCGAGCAGAATGTCCATTATTGCTCGCCTGATTTGACTACTCCAGACTTCGCCTTTATGTGAACAAGCCACAGACCTTGGTAGCCCTAAAAGCAAACTTAAAAAAAAGACAATGCCTGAAGTAATAAGAAAATTGATGGAAAATGCATCAACTCTGGCAGGGTCCACTTGGCCGATATTATTTTCTCGACAGAAAAAAATTTAAAGGTCCAAATAAACATTATTTACAAAAATAAAATAAAATAAACATTATTTACAAAAAAGCTTTAGGAAATTGGGTGATAACTTTTGCACCTTGTATATTAATAATAATAATTACTAGGGATGCACCGGAATTCCGGCGGTACCACTAAATCCGGCCGATCCGGCCAGTTGGCCGGAACTACCGTTCCGGATCGCTTTCCGGCCGGAATTTTCGGAACTTTTTGGAAATGTTTAAGTTTTAAATTTTTAATATAATTTAAATTCAAATATAGTTATGCAAAAATAAAGAAATGAATAATGAAATGACCTGCAGCCCTGTGCCTTTGCTTTCCCGACTTTCGCGTCTGTGATTCCCCGACTTTCGCGTCTGGGATGCCCCGACTTTCGACAAGATATATTTTATAATTGGTCAACAGTGAAGGGTGTGCGAGTTTCCTTGCCTATGATAGACTGGCGGCTGTGGCTGCTATTCTCGAATTGAATGAGTAGAATTGTTTTAATTTTGTTAACGCTAATTAAAAATTAATATTTAAATAAACAGTAATTTCTATCTAGGTAACATTAATAGTAATAAACACTCTGCATACTGTAGTTAGTTTTAAAAAAAGTAAAAATAAATCAGCCTCAATATTTTCAATGTTTTACGTATAAAAATAGGCATGCACATACATTTTAAATTTAGGTCCCGATCCGGCCGGAATTCCGGCGATCTGGTCCGGCCAGCGGCCGAAATTCCGGTTCCGGTCGGATCGGCAAAATACCCGATCCGGTGCATCCCTAATAATTACCACCAACTTGATTGAAAATAAAAATTTGTTTTCCTCTCTCTTATAAAAGGTGCTTTGTAGTGGCCATAGAGCCTACACAAGGAGTTCGAACTTCATAGGGGAAATTGACAAAACCTACCCACTAAATTGCACAAATTATGTCTTGTTTTTTACAACCAGCGGCGCTTATTGTCGATGCGTACTGACGTCTGCTGTTTTGGTACAAATCAGAACACAAGAAAGATTTTTGTATGCGCGAAGTACGGAATCCTTGTGTAGGCTCTATGGCAGTAGCCATCAGTACTTCGTGGTTCATCAAAACTCAATAAAAAAAGGTTTTTTATATTTTTCAAATTACGTAAAATGGCTGTCTCTGAATTTTTTTTATGAATTTTGAGGAAAAATTGCTCGTAAATTGTTTATAAAGAAATAAGTTTTGGTTAAAAAAAAAGTTGTTAATGAATAAATATGCGGTATTAATTTTATCTAAATTGATTGGGTGGCATATAGTGGCCAAAAACGCGTTTAATTTTTTACAGCTGCCCATGAATAGGAAAAGGATCCTACAGTTATTGCAAGGTTTCTTTAAAACTATTTATCGAGACATTTCTTACAGTATTAACTAGGTATCAGAATCAATAAAAAACAAAAATAGATATTTTAATTGTTAGGGCGATTTTTTCGTTGTCATATTTTTTTAAATAAAAAAAACAATTCTGGGCCATTATAAGCATGCGGACAGGACAAATCACAAAACTGTTTTTATAAAAAAAAATGGTAGGTAATTTATTATATAATATTTTGGCATTAAAATTGTCAACATATTCTTCTTCTATTAGGCTATACATTAAATAAAAAAACGCAATAAATATTTTATAAAAGTAGAGATTGTTAAAATTATCTCTACTTTTATAAAATATTTCTTGCGTTTTTTTAATTTAATGTATAATAAAATAAAAAGATTTATAATAATAAAAAAACAATATTTTTGACAATGTTGATGCCAAAATATTATATAATAAATTATCTACAATTTTTTTATAAAAAGTTTTGTAATTCGTGTTTCGCGCGCCTGAAATGACCCTTTTCTAAAATAAAATAGTTTTGATATATTTTGCGTTCCTAACGACTTCATTATAACACCGCTTTCGGTGCTGTAATGAGATAATTTATCCCACCCAAAATTTTGATTTTATAGGTTGGCTATACTTTAAACAGCATAATATTTTGCATATTGGTCCATTACAAAACTCGCTCCTTCATCGCTCGTTTTATAAATTGTCCGCGTACGACAAAATGACGACTTATGACATTAGTTATACTATTAATAGACTATTTTCATAGTTAAGGTTAATCATACAAAGATAAAACAAGGGTTGTTTTAATAGATTAATAGTGCCCACACCTATTTTATTTGGGGTAGCATTCTAATTACACTTAAATACTTATACATGATTAATAAAAAATATGCCTATTATAGTAGTGGAGAAAGCTCATATTATAGCCGCATTTACTTAATTAAAATATTTATTTAATATTTTAACACATCATTTTTAGGTAAGGTTCAACTGTCATGGTGACATTTTAGCTTCATTTTTTTACTGATGTTTATAACAATTTGACTTTTGAACTAGTATTAATAGAAGAAATCTTAGCGACGCGTTGCATGACTACCTATAGGTAGTCATGCAACGCGTCGCTAAGATTTCTTCTATTAATACTAGTTCAAAAGTCAAATTGTTATAAACCTATATGTGATTGTTTTCCTTAGCCGTTAATTCGTAAACGATTTAAATCATTGGTTTACCTCTCGTATTAATATAAAGTCTTTCTATAATATAGAAAGACTTTATATTAATACTAGTTCTATTATGTATGGACCTATACGCTAAAGAAGTATCGCTAGTAGCGTACCACTTATCATCGTAACAAAAGTAGAACTTTTAATAATCAGCTGTCAAACGCTTAGGTTACAAAAGAGTGTTTTTGAGAATAAAGCCGGAAAATGTTAAAAAATATCGAAAAAAAACCATGGATCGATTTGTTGTGTTGTTGGGTGTATTTCGAGAGGAAATTCTGGGTTGAGTTTTTACCGGTTTTCCAACAAACAGTGTTGAAGAAATAAATTGCATACAGTATCTGTAAATATAAATTGTACCTATTAGATACAATAAATACTCATTTTAGTAATGATTAACGTAAAAATTGTAAACATTTCAATTCAGTAAAAATCGTCAAAAAAATAAGTCGTCTAAATTTACACAGCATTTAGCATTATTAAAAGCGTTGATTAAGAATTCTTTAAAGTCTCCACTCAGCGGTAAAATACCATATTATGTATTACCTATATATAATATTATGTTGCCATGAATTCGTAGGTATATTTTGTTGTTTAAAATGTAGTTGTCGGCGTTTTTTAGAGAACTCAAATATAAAAATGATTGATTTTAAGGTTATGTTATTAGTTTTTACTAATTTCCTAAAAATGTCCAAACTTAAATATAAATTATATTAGGTAAAGTTATCATTAGTTAATTCTGCACCAACAAATGTACTTACCGAATTGGATCCTTTGACAAAACATGAAAATGCAACGATTTGGTTCTTGAAATTTATTTACAATTAAAAACACAATAATTCACCATTATCCCTTTGAAAAAATACACACACTAACGTAACTATATAAGCATTTAAGCGTTGAGTTTCTTAATCAATGATATAAGGAATAATCAATCGAAATCGAGTACTAAAAAAGTTTTTTAATTTTTTCCTTGCAACGTAAAACACAACTAACGTGCGCGATTTAGCTGTGTAATTGAACAAAATTTGTCGAGTAACACTTCTGCCTTCCTCTCTTTTGTAAAAAAAACTACTAATTTGTTTAAAAATGATGTATAATCAGTGCTTTAAATTTATTGTTGACAATTCTTAAATTCACGCAATGCATTTGAAGTCCACCAGATGGCGCGCGCGATGCAAAAACCCGATACTTCTTTAGCGTATAGGTCTTATAAAGGGTGTTTTTTTAGAGGCGGAGAACTTTAAATTGAAATAAAACACAACAAAATGTTTTTAATATTCATGAAATTGGCTTTATTTTGGCATTAGAGGTCCAATTTTCACACACTCTTTGCAGTAAATCAGGCTGTATTTCGGCTATAACGCGTCGAATGTTGGCTTCCAAGTGCTCAATTGTTTCTGGTTTATCGATGACGAATTGACACATTTGGATCATCATCAACACTACGCTACACACCAGCAATCGGGTGTGTTTGACGTCTTACGGGATGCGTATTAGTAAAGGAATTACAAAAACGAATCATAGTGTCTTGAATTAATCGGTTTGAAGGACGATTATGAGCACCATAAAACTCACGAAATGCCCGATGTTTCCCCAATTTAACCGTTTTTTTTTTTAATAAATTTGAACAATTTGCAAACGTTGTTTCGGCATGAGTCTATTCATGATGAATTGCCAAACCAACCTAACATCAAAACAACCGAGAACTGTCAAATCGGCTGCCACAGAAAACAGTGTTGCCAATTTAAAGTTCTCCACCTCTTAAAAA
The DNA here is from genome assembly GCA_921294245.1 of Brassicogethes aeneus. Classification (NCBI taxonomy): domain Eukaryota; kingdom Metazoa; phylum Arthropoda; class Insecta; order Coleoptera; family Nitidulidae; genus Brassicogethes; species Brassicogethes aeneus. The sequence continues at coordinate 48,493,460 of OV121132.1, read as the reverse complement.
AACACCCTTTATATAAGTGTTATAATGAGAAAATTATTGTACATTATCTAACAGGCGGAGAAAGCGCTTATTTATAGCCGAGCTGTGTTCGCTCCCGTGGCCAGGCTGCAGATCTGAGCGCCGTGTTGTATATACTATTTTTTTCAGGTGTTTAATAATTCTGTACTTACACTGAAATTATCAAGTTTGTGACATTTTCTCGGTTTTGACGTTGGACATATGTTATATGATAGGTACATGAATTTATTCTACAGTGACCTGTAATTTTACAATTTCTTTGCTGACTCATCCCAAACGCGATAGATAGAACCACTCTTCCTATGTAATTTCAATGTATTTTGATTATTGTATGGCGGATTATACACATACATTTGATTTTTAAACTGCGTGCAAAAATTGAAGTCTTTCTATAAAGACTTATGAGTGTTATTAAATAAAAATTGTAGTATATTATGCAACGACCATTTAATTATGGCTATTACGACATGAGCATGAACCAAAAACGAATGTTATAATAAGTGCGAGTATCTTAATAGCCCATTAAATGGGAGATGCATACACTACTTTGTCTACGACTATAAAAATAAAGTAGAAAATTAACAATTTCATTCTGAAATGTTTCGTACCTTTTTGCTGATTTTACGGGTAAGTTGTTTGCGGATTTTTACATTCATTATGGCGCAAAAAACTTTTCTTTGTAAACAGTTACTTGTAAAAATTGGGAAATATTAGATATGTCAGATGTCCAAGGCAATAGTTTATATTGACAGAATATATCGCATTTGTTTTGGTAAATATCTGGTTTTTGGGTCATCCGTTTGAGAAATTTTTACTCACATTAATATTATTATAAAAGAAAAAAGTTCATAAAACAGGTTTTGCCTTGTTTTAAGTCATTAATTTTTTTTGTGCCCTTTATATTTTTAAAAAGAGTAAGTATTTTGTAGACAATATTTATTTAATAAAAGTTTTCTTCTGATTTGCTCTAACTTTGTTTTAAACTTAACTTTCTTGTGAAGTAATATTAAACTGATTTTATTCGCGATTTTTTGATAATTAATCACATAAATTGCTCCCCCTGGTAATAGTAGCAATAAAAAGTCTTGCTACCTAAGTATTAGACCAATAAAAAACTCCATTTCTATTAGTACTCCCGCTACTATGACGACTTTTGTTTGTATTTACAGTGAGCGCACATGTTTAGCTTTGAATGTCAATGTCAGAGTTTTTACTTCCCGTGCTCCGCATCAGAGGTATACCTATGCTCGATGAATTCCACGCTTGATAGCTAGTACTCTACACACCTATGCTCAGGGACGTATTTATAATTTTTGCACCCTGGGCGAATATTATCGGCCGGTATCCGATAGCAAAAGTGGAAAAAAATATGAATCGCAACTTAAAATTTAAACCACTTTGTTTAATTTTTTGTCTCACTCATGTTAAATGTTATTTTTATTGGTTTGAAAGTACCGTAAATTTGAAAAAGTCATGACAAAAGTAAATACAAATTTAATAGATTATTATAATAGATTATATAATAGATATTATTATAATTGTTTGGGATGTGCAAAATGGCTGGCAAAATCGTCAATAAAGTCATCGTAGCCCTGCTTAAAATACTCCATAGAGACCCTGTTCAAACCGATAGATATTTGTATCGGAATGTATGGTGTTTCCCTAGGGTGTATCGGTATGTATAGGACCCATAGTTGGGATTTATGGTTGTTCTATAGGGATATCAACCCTTGATTTATTTGCTATTGGTTTCAATGGGAAAAATTGAAAAAAAAAACAGATCTACCTAACCTTACTTTCTCCTATTATTATAATTGTATGTTTTATGTAGCATCGTTTAACAAAATAATTTGTAATTTATAGTACAGTTGCATATGGTATTGAGGTTTGGACCGTATACCGTGCTTTCATTTAAATTACTATACAAATACGATAGATACCGTACGTAATGGCAACACTGACAAGTTAACCCTAAAGTTCCACTTTGTCATTTATTAAAATATATTTAATAATAATATTTAACACAAAAAATACGTAATATGTATTTTATATTAAATTGTATTATTTTTAAAAAATAACAAATAATTAACGTTAAACTGATAAATGTCAAGGTGGGACTTTTGGTTAGTACGCATAACACTGGTCCACAGTGGTTTTGTTGCCCTAGATATGAAAATGATTTTGGGTCTATTTATGCACACAATTCATGAAACTATCAATGATTTTGTAAGATTTGCTCTGATTTTTTTTAAAATCTTTATTTTCATTTTACATTACAAAAATCGGAAAACAAGAAACAAAATAACATATATATTTATAATCTCAGTTATGTTTTGAGAAATTAGAATACATCGAAGTAAATAAGAGGAAAATGTCGAAAATATTTTTTATACCTATTTCCATAAAACGCCTTTTATGAGCTTTTCTTTTATAATTTTTCAAGGGACAAGCTCTTTTCAAAGACCAGCAGTAATCTGCCATCATGTGACAATCCCATCGACCCTGATACCTTTCCTCCATCACTTTTAGATCTTGGTGGAACCGCTCACCCTGTTCCTCACTATAATTTCCTAAACTATCCGGAAATTTATCTAGATGATTGCGGAGATAGTGTAACTTAATACTCATATTTGCTCCTAAAGTCTGAAAGTTTGTAAGCATATTTTGCACAATTTCTTCATAATTTGCTGCTTTATGGTTACCTAGGAAATTTTCGACAACCAACACAAAACTTTTCCAATCTTTACTTTCCGGAACAGTCATAACTTTGATAAAATCTGAGTCTTTTATCAGTTGCCGTATTTGAGGACCATCAAATATTCCACCTTTCAATTTTTCCATACTAAGCTTCGGAAATTTTCTGCAAATGTAATTAAAACAATCTCCGTCCTTGTCCAACGCTTTTACAAATTGCTTTATCATACCTAACTTAATATGTAATGGTGGAAGTATGATGTTGTCTCGGCTCACCAGCGGCTCCCTTATTACATTGGCTTTACCGACAGTTAAAGAATTTCTTACAGGCCAAACATCTTGTTCCCAATGAAGTTGCCTTGCTCTACTGTCCCACATACAAATAAAGCAAGGGTATTTTGTATATCCACTTTGTTGGCCAAGTAAAAAATTAACCATTTTTAAATCCACACAGATCGGCCATTGATGCTCTGAGTATTTAATTTTTTTTAAAACTAATTTTACATTTTCATATTCTTCTTTGAGTTTCGTTGAATGGGCAATTGGAATTGATGCAAATTTATTTCCATTGTGCAACAAAACGCATTTTAAACTTCTTTTACAACTGTCAATAAAAATGAGCCATTCAGTAGATTTGTATTCTTTTAAACCCATGTATAGAAGCAGCTTCGCGATATCATTACAATACACCAATCCTTCATTTTCCCTAAAAAATTGTAATAACTCTTTTTCTCGCGTTCTGTATGTTGTAATTGTTACTGTTGGTGCAAATAAATTTTTTTCTTTCAATCTTTTGGCTAACAGTTCTGATCCTTGTTTTGATAAATTGAGATCACGTATTAAATCACTTAGTTCATTTTGAGAAAATTTGGCGTAGATGTTTCAACCTCCCATTCACTTCCACTGGTAGACGGTTCCGATTTCTGTGAATTTGGCAACATCATTGTATCTGAGGGCATGCGAATGACTTTTGAAACGTATATAGGCCGAGGAAAATTTTCACTGTGTGGAACCGGACATTTCGTAGACTGTAAGTCTGGGTATCTCCACGTTTGATTTCGATTAAAACCTTTAACATCTACTACACAAAATGATTCGTAGGCTCCATCCAGATCATAGGAATACCAAAGTCTAATCCAGAACGTTCTCCTTTTTTCCACAACCGTAAAGACTCAATACAGGACTTACAAACTTTATTAGGAACCCATGGTTTACCTAATTTGTCCATTTTGAAACCAAAATATTCAACATAAGTCTCCTTGACAAAATCTGTAATATTTCTTTTTTGTTTTTTTGGAGCAAGGGGTCTGAGAGTGGGAATCACGTGATGTTTGTATGCGCGAAAAAGTTGCGCAGAAGCCTAATCATGACTGGAAAATTAAATTTTATTTCTAACTAGCCGATAATTTTTCAAAACATAAGATATTGAAAAATCATGAAAATACGAGCACATTGAGAACTTTTATGAATATATTCGTAATCTGGGCACTTGAAAACATAAAAATTTGCGATGATATCCAGGGCAACAAAAAAAAAATTTTTTTGTAGAGCTGTGTAATTAATAACAGTGTGCGACAATTTTCGGGTTATCGAAATCAAACCGCACCGGACCATTTTTTTCTGAAAATATACCTATCCAATAGCAAAACGATTTCATATATTTTCAATAAATATTTCATATATTTTTTATATTCATTTCATTTCAGGCGTTTTAAATGGTTCTGGTATTCGGAAATTGGTAAAGTCTTTGACAGGGCCTTGGTTGACAATGAGATAGTTGCGTGGGTGACGATAAGAGAAATCATCGTTGGACTTTCAGGCAAACATCGTTCTCCCAATTATGAAGGATCTGTGCGAGGAATGTTGGATGCTTTTTCCAAAATTGGAGTCAATATGTATCTAAAAATTCATTCGTCAGTTATCGACACAATCAGATAAGCAGGGAGAGCGTTATAATCAAACTGCGATGTCATTTAAGTCCAGATACAGAGAAAACGAGCTTCAGATGCCATACTAGCCGAAACATGTTGGTATACCATTTATAAAGTAAACATATTTTTGACTACGATCAGGAAGAAAATGAAAATGAAAAACAAGAAAATAAAGGAGAAGAAGTGGAATGGATGGAATTTTCCAGTGATGAATCAAAAAATGAAAATGAAGAACAAGAAAATAAAGGAGAAGAAGTGAAAGGGGTGGAATTCTCCAGCAATGAATCAGATTACTTAATGTTTTGATATAAAAAAGTTTTTTAATAATAAAATTAATACAAAATAAAAAATCAAACTTTTCCTACAGATTTTTCAAAGATTTCGGCAAAATATTTGGTGTTGAGTGTGAAAAGATAAATATTTTGAAAAATCTTGTTAAAAAATTGTTTTCCAGCAAATAAGCAAACTTAAAGTTCAGTTTTGTGTGCGTATTTTATAAATTACTTCTTTTAGTATACTTTACAACATTTTTGCCAGAAGAAGTAGCAAGAAATTTTAAATATTATCGAAAAATTGAAGAAAAAAATTTCGAATATTTAGTCCCAAAAATTGGGTTTTGGGATATAGGTTGTTTACAAAATGGGTTTATTTGTTCAGTAACTTCATTTCTACAAAAAACTTGACGATACAAGTGAAATATATGCGAAAAAAATAGATTGATAAGTCTAAATTGGGGTATATGAAGCTAGAAAATACAAACGGAAAAAAATAGTCCGGTGCGGTTTGATTTTTGGTGTTGCACAGTGTAATCAAAACACCTGCTAAAATAGAAAAGCACCTAAATGCTATATTTTATTAAGTTGGATATCACTAGGAATTTTGGATTCTTTTGAATATTATTAGGAATTTTTGGAAAAACTTGATTAAAATTAAGTTTAAAGACACGAAATTAGTCTAAAATTATTACTGTTATTATATTAAAATTAAAACTTAGATAAACCCCTAATTAGTTACATGCATGATACTACATAAGGGTCACCATATGGGCGATTGCAAGCGCAATGTAATTTTTTCCATCAGTTTTAAGCAGGGCACAATGAAACAAAAATATACCAAAGTTATTCATTAATGGTAAAATTAGTTGAAAAAACTAAAAATGTTTATCTCAGGTAGTTATTATTTAAAAAAATATGGTCAAAAATAAGCGATTTTCCGATGTTAAAATTTATATGCAAAGTAGCATTTTTATCAAGGTGGCTTTGACCTATAACAGTAAGTGACGCTTCCGAAAACGTCAGTTTTGATTAGACGCCACTATTAGTGAAAATATTCCAGGATATTTTTTTTGCAAGTAAGTAAACTGTTATAGAAATTTTAATTTATAATATTATTGTATATTTGTCCCATCAGTAACGAAATAATATGATAAGTTTTAATATCGCAACTTGCCCAGTTTTTAATTAATAATAAAAATGTTTGTCCCTATGTCACATTTGCTTACGCGATAAAAATATATTGGTTTGCTGTCCCAGATTTCTGAATTTCTTTCTTTTAAAGTTGGTCCCGTCAGTAACGAAATGTGATAATTTTTAGGATGGCAAAAAATAACGTGCTTGACAAAGAAAATATGAAGGGGCGCGCCCGGGCGGGTTAAAAAATATCGCCAAAAAATTTATGAAAATCCTGTTTTAAAAAAGATTTACCTGTCTAAAAATGCTTCAAGCGCAAAAAAGTACAGAGAAAAATTAAAAAAGTTGGCGGTAAAGAGAAAATAAAAAGCAGCAAACTGTTAAGAATATACCCTTCAAAACTCCACAAACTTTAGGAAAAGCTGTAAGAAGGGCAGACACGATGATGCCAAAAGAAAAAAACAAAAAAATTTGTGTTTTGACAAAAATATTAGAATCATTAAATCCAAACTTAAAAGTTCAGAATATAGGAAAGACAGAAATAATAACAACAATGAATCCGTGGAACAAATTGTCCCCAGAAATAGTTGAAAAAGTGAAAAGTTTTTATCTCAAAGGGGATATAAGTAGAGTTTCTCCTGGATTAAAAGATCGTGTGAAAATAAAGACAAATGGATCTTTTATTGAATATGCTTAAAAACGGCACATGGTCTACACAATTAAAGAGGCGTACACAATTTTCCAAGAAGAAAATCCCGAAACGAAAATTAAAATACGCAAATTTTATGAGTTAAGGCCAGCGTTCGTTTTGCCAATCAGTGACACTCCTCACGACGTTTGTGTTTGCAAATATCATTCAAACATTTTATTTATTTTGGAAGCGTTTAGCAAACGCTTTAAAGCATTTCCGGATGATCATAAAAAGCTGATTTCTGAGATAACCTGTGACGTCGAAAGAGAAAATTGTATGATGAATGAATGTCCGGAGTGCAAAGAAATTGATATATTATTTTCCTGTTTACCTTTGCAATACAACCCAGAAGAGCCCATGCAAATCAATCAGTGGTCCACTATCGATGGCAAAACAAAAACCATAATTCTGCTTGAAACAATCGAATCAGCAATTGAAATATTGGAAAAACAGATGACACCATTTCGAAAACATCATTTTGTGAAAAACATTCAGCAAAAATACTTTGACTTCAAGAGAAAAAACATTGAAATAGGTGACGTCATTTTGCAGATCGATTTTGCCGAAAATTTCCAACTAATTGCACAAGATGAGATACAGAGTGCTCATTGGCAACATGAGCAAGTGACAACTTGGTTCACCTATACTTTTCTTCAACATTATTCTGTTTCAGAGAATTATTCTCTTCTAGTAACCAGAATTTTTTTGACCTTTTTCCTGTCCCATCAGTAACAACATTTTATTGATTTCTAGTTCGTAAAATAAAAAACATTTTAATAGCTCAGATACCGAAAATTTTACACAAACTCTAGCTTTAATAGTTACCCAAATATTACCGTCATTAGCCCATTACTGATAGCAACAAATATCAAAAAATAGTTAATTTTTTTTCCGATTGTCCCATCAGTAACGCGTGCAATCGCCCCATATCAAATCAACCAAAGGTTTTTCCCTCACCATCTCCGATTTTGATAATTTTTGGTAAATTTGTTTACCTCACTAAAAAACACGAAAATCCCAAATTTGAATTTTTTTCGATGAGTGGTTTTTGTTTTATTGATTTTTGAAAATCAAAAAATTACCGATTTGGGTCTTGCAATTATTAGAGACCTAAAATTTTTAAAATATATTTTTGATGTGCACATTTTGATAAGCTATATACAAAATTTCAAGATGGACACTCAACGGGTTCATGGTGAAAAAAAATATAAAGGAACTCACTAACATACAAAAAATGAATATTTATGGGTCATTTGACTCCAAATAGTTTGATTTTTTCACTTTTTTTCAGCCGCACGGTGGGCTGGGATACAAATCTAACTGGACAAAATTAAATTACTCCCTCAAAAATTAGCAAAGCCATATTAACCGAATATTTAACTTAAATAAAAATAAAAAATATTTTTTATATTTTTGTTTTACACATCGTGATAAGCTATGTATGAAATTTTAAGATTGACACTTGTAATTTGAAGGAGAGATACTAATAACCTGCGATTTTGCCGAAAATTACAGTTTTGTCATTTAGGACAAAGTACAGTCCCATCATTGGAATAATGCCCAAGCAACAATTCATCCTTTTGTTATATATTTTAAACAAGAGGAACCTCTTCAAAATCTTAACTATGTATTCATTTCCAACTGTTTAAAACACAACACAGTTGCATTTCATTTATTTTTGACACACCTCATTCCCGATTTAAAACATAAAATCTCCAATCTTTTTACATTAGTGATGGAAGTGCAGCTCAATATAAGAATAAAAAAAACTTTACTAATCTATTATTACATAAAAAAGACTTTGGACTTGAAGCAGAGTGACGAGTTAGGTGGCACCGTAAAGAGACTTGCTGCCAGAGCAAGTCTTCAGAGACCTTATGAAGATCAGATTATGACTCCTTTGCAGTCTTTTAACTGGAGCCAAGACAACATTACTGGCATTAATTTTAAATACTGCGACGAAGACCAGTATACAGCCCATGAAAACAGTTTATCAAAAATATTTACAAATATTAAAACAATTAAAGGAACACAAAAAATGTATAGTATAACTCCTATCTTAAAAGTAAAAATCCAAATCCATGACCTTTTGCCATAAGTAAAATTAAATTTTTTAAATAGAAAAATTTTTAGTTAGAATGTTTAACAGGTTATTTGTATACATGTACTTGCAAATACAAAACTCTTTTTTTGTGTGTTAGTGAGTCTTTACATTTTTTTCACCATCGAGTGTCCAACCTGAAATTTTGTACATAGCTTATCAAAATGTGCACAAAAAATATATTTTTTTTTTTTGAAAAAATTAAAAAGGAACACAAAAAATGTATAGTATAACTCCTATCTTAAAAGTAAAAATCCAAATCCATGACCTTTTGCCATAAGTAAAATTAAATTTTTTAAATAGAAAAATTTTTAGTTAGAATGTTTAACAGGTTATTTGTATACATGTACTTGCAAATACAAAACTCTTTTTTTGTGTGTTAGTGAGTCTTTACATTTTTTTCACCATCGAGTGTCCAACCTGAAATTTTGTACATAGCTTATCAAAATGTGCACAAAAAATATATTTTTTTTTTTTGAAAAAATTAAAAAGGTAGGTAGGTTAGTTAGTTAACCAGTAATTGACCAGTTAAGGAAATTTTCGTGAATAAATTATTATATTTTCCTCTATTTTTAGTTTAAAATAAAATAAAAAATATCATTGAGTTTAATTTTGTTTTAAGATTTGATAACAGCTGACTAAAAAAGAAAAAGAGTTTCTATGCCGACGAAAAAAAATTTAATGCACGAAAATTCATGATTTTCCAGTGGTTGACCAATGCCTTGTAAGCAGATATCATTAATAAAACTGTGCCATCTAGAAGTTAAGGGGTAAAACACTATGCAAATAATATAAGTTTTTAATTAGGTAATACAGGGACCTTGCTTTTATCATTTAATCGGTACATTGGTCAATAACTGGTTGATGGTCAATTATTTTATATTTGAGGTTTTAAAAAAATATTTGTTCAAAATTTTCATTTTTTTTTAATATACCTAGGTCATGTAAGATATAAAAAAAGGTATCTAAAAGACCTTTAAAACAAGCTATTATTCAATTTTTTATTTTGAGTAGTTTTCGAGATATAGCAATAACCAAATCGGCAATTTTTGATTTTCAACAATCAATAAAACAAAAACTACTCGTCAAAAAAAATAAAAATTTGGGGTTTATAAGTTTTTTGATGGGTAGAATAAGTGTAATAAAAATTATCAAAATCGGAGATGGTGAGGAAAAGACTTATGTAGTTATCATGGTTAGTAACCATTGGTTACATGTAAGGTTTTTTAAAATGTTTGATAATACCAGTATTTCTAGATGTGTTATACAGGTCCTTTATTGAATTATGAATTTAAGACACACACAAATTGGTAAATTGATTAAAAACTTAATTTCCACAAAACCACTTTTCACAAACGAATTATTAAAGTATTAAATTACAAGCTAGATAAAAAAGATAAGGTTATCATTTAGCAAATTTCTATTAGAAATCCATTATAAATTATTTTTATTGTGACGCACCAGGATATTGCAAGTATACAGGGTGATATATTATGCCTTATACATTGATATATTAGGTATTATATACAAAAGTGCTCTTTTAGTTCCACCCTTACTTCTTAAGAAGTCCCATAAGCCAACTGAATGGCTTGTGCGGGTTAGGGGTAGGAACGGACCGCGGGCTTAAAGTCCCCTCCGAAGGACTAATACACAATAGGACAAACACAAATAAACAGCCATACCCCTGGTGGGATTCGAACCCACGACCTCCGGCTTGTAGTCAGCATGCACTAGACCACTAGACCACCGTCGGCGGTGCCCAAATGATATTTAATTTTTAATTATTTTATATATTTTAAATTTATCATTTAAATAGATAGGTTTTAAGAAAAAAACACCTTTTTGTAGAGCGTAATATTTTCTACAGAAATGTGTCTTGTGTATTGTGAAATTTCTATTAATAAGCAGTTTTGAAGTTTTATTATGTAAAAAAAATTAAAATTTAAACTTTAAATTTTAATTTTTTTTACATAATAAAACTTCAAAACTGCTTAATGATGATGACCACTTTAAATTTTAAAGTGGTCATCATCATTAAGGCAAACTAAATTAAAAAAATATTTTTTTCAATATTGATTTTAAACTGTAAACAAATAATTTAGATGATACCCAAGTAAATACAACTTGGGATAATGGATCAATATACAGTGAGCAAGTTAAAAGTCCCCCCTTGTTATTTTTTGAAAAAAATGGTATCGACATCGGACAAAAACCATTGTCAAGGATATTAAATATACTACTTATATTATACAAGAGGGCAGTATCAACTTAAAAATTTCAAAATAATAAATAAAATAATTAATTTACATATTACAACTTTTTATTTATCTTACATTTTACTATCTTATGGCTAGCAAAACATTTGTGTTAAATGATAGTCTATATTAATTTTTATTTTGAAGTACCTACTTCTCCATTAGAATAATCCTTAGTATAATAATTATCAATAATCACATATTCCTTTTAAAAACTTTACTTGCAAATAATTTAAATATATTTTTATGCAACAAATTTTGATTTTATAGGGTGGGGCTTATTTTTGAAAAGTCTGTCCCTCCCAGCAGTAGAGTGCCGTGGGTCAAAGGGCGGAGGGGGCAAACTTTCTTAAAAACAACATTTTTTTATTTGATACAAAATTTTCAACTAATTAGGGCGCTAAATACGGTCTGTGCAGAAGGGCGGAGGGGCCGCCGCCCCCCTGGCCCCCTATACGGCACGCTACTGCCTCCCAGACCTAAAGAGTAATTAAGTTATACAGGGTGTCCCAGAAAATGTGGACAATCTCCCGGATTTATATATAACACATAAAAATAATATGACAAGTTCCTATATTTTTTTTTCTTATGGAGATAAATTCTAATAATAAATCTGATTGAAAGTTTAGTTATAAGTTTGTTCACATTTTTTTTAAATATTTTTTTTGTAAACCTCTTTGTTATATAATATGAATGTCCTACTATGGTGTAAACTGTTGGGCAATAATAGTTATTTATGTATTAAGGGCATAATAAGGTTTTTATGGTCTGAGGCGCTATTTCGAGCCCGAGCGCGTTAGCGCGAGGGCTAGAAAAGCGTCGTAGGACCATAAAAACCAGTTATGCCAGCAATGCATACAAAACTTTATGCACGATTAATATAGTATTATTTTTAATATATTATTGTTTTTAAAGACGTTTACGTCAAAGTATTTTTGTTATAATTGTCATATTATAATGTCAACTGACATCAGTCAGTTTTAAAGTTTAAAGATGAATGAAATTGCGGAAGCAGCTGAAAAGGCGAAAAATTGCGGCCTGCTGCCGGAAAAATCAAAATCTTTATTCGAAAAAACTTACTTCGAATATATCAAATGGTGTAACATTGTTTTAATTTTTGACGTTTCATTATAGCCCGCTGGGTCATAATAACGCCCGCGGGCTATAAAAAGACGTTTACGTCAAAGAATTTTTGTTATAATTGTCATATTATAATGTCATCGTGCATAAACTCTATTATTATAACAGACACCCCTGGAAAGAAGAAAAAGATGTTATATTTCAAAACACTCTTTTTTCAACTGACATTATTTAAATCGTTAAACAAAAACAGTGCAAATACAAAAGACCCTATTCCAAAAACATTTTTTTTTTCGTAAACAGTCCATTTTATCGATGTCGATCAAGCCTTTATATTACAGGATGTTAAAAAAAAATAGCATTACTTACTCTGTTAGAGCTACTCCGTCCCTGGTAAACTAAATAAGTTGAATGTGATTAAAAGTGAGCATTTTAAGGAAACTTTTCTAGTAAACAATATATTAAAAAATTATTAAATTCCACCTGGTAGTTCAAAAGTTATTTAAAAACAAACGATTTCCAGGGGTGTCCGTTATAGGACCGTATCTCCGTAGAGGGGGGCGTAGGAAAAAAAATGTTAGAAACTTGTCATATTATTTTTGTGTTCTATTTGAATCCGGTAGATTGCCCACATATAAAATACAAGTTTGTATAAAATTTTAGCAAAATAGATTAACATTAACACGTGCCGCAGACCATTTGAATTTTGTAATGGGAAATACATGTATTTTGTACAGCCTTCCATTCACACTTCTCTTAAACGCATAACTATGAGGCACCCTGTTTCATAATTATTTCATTCGATATATAAAATAATTTGCAGAAAAAAATAATAAGTAAAATTTACTACAATTTTGCATATATATATTTTAAAATATAAATTTTATTTAAGTTGATACGATTCAGAAAAATATATATATTAAATCATAGAGTCTCTGTATTAAATTTAGCACCACGCAAAGTTCGATATACATTTTTTTTTAGTTTGAAAAGTCCCTTAGCGATGGCGCTGCCTGTTCATGATTTTTGTTTTTGTAGGTATAATTAATTTAAATACCTACCTATCATTAATAATATAGATGAGTTACTGTAATTACAGCCGTATAATTTACAAATCAACCGCCGTTATCTAAAAAATACGTGTGCAAATGATGATTTTTTTAATTCGAATACTTTATTAATGCAACACACCATACGCAAACAAAAATCATGCACATACTGAAATCATGAACTGGCAGCGCCATCGCTCGGGGACTTTTCAAACTAAAAAAATTTTATATCGAACTTTGCATGGCGCTAAATTCAATATATATATTTTTTGAATCGTATCAACTTATATAAAACTTATATTTTAAAATATATATAAGCAAAATTGTAGTAAATTTTACTGATATATTATTTTTTCTGCAAAACATTTTATATATCGAACAAAATAATTATGGAACATATGGCGCCTCATACTTAACAATTAATAAAAAATTATCAAACTTCGCACAGCTTATAAGTACGATAAGGAGTATCGAAAACCATTTTTTCTACGACCACTGTGTAAAAGTCTCATTTCGTAATGGCATCGTTGCTTAGAAAATGAATCTTTTCATTGGCAAGGCAAAACACAAATGTAAAGTGACATTTCTGTGTGAAAATTGACAGGTCTGTGTGAAAAGTGACAGGTCTGTCAAATACTTTTTAGTTTTTTTTTGTATTTGAAAATAATAAAAAATAAAAGGGTCGAAGAAAAAACATTGTGTTTCACTTGTGAGGAAAGCTTTCTTCAAGCTCGTGTTAATGCACACTCGGCCTAACGGCCTTGTGAGCAACTAAAACACTCGCATGAAAAAGTCGCTTTTCAACACTTGAAAAACAAATAACTATTTCACGAATTTTTAAAATCATATTATGTAATAGTATTACAGTAATACTATACCTACCCCCTTGGAAGTAATTGAATATAGGCATTCGATATATTGCCCGACAATTTTAAAAATGGTATCGTAAACTGTGCGAAGTTCCATATTTTTTTATTAAATATTATGCTTTTCAGAAAAGTGTGAATGGTGGGATATAAATTGATTTCGCTAAAATTTGATTACTTTTTAGTCCAGGAAGGGATATAAATCAGATCCTGCAAAACTAAGCCCACTCCAATATACAATGAAATTATTATCTTTATATACCCATTACCTAGTGATGTAAAATCAAGGTCATGTGTTTACTGGGTAGCTTTTTAGATGACATTTTACACTACTTATACACAGGCCTCCAGTTCTTCTCTTTAGACAAAAATAATTTTAACTTAAACAATTAGAAAACTGTGCTTTTTTACCACTTTTATTACTTTACAACACATTTTTGTACTTGTTTTGCAAAATAAAGTTTGGAATTTGAAAACAAACCTTGCAGGAAGGTTAAAGTTCCACCATTGATTAATAACTTTACTCAATGTTTCCACTATTTTTATAAATCAGGCACCGATTAAACCTAAGGCTGCCAACCATCCTGGATTAGGCAGGACAGTCCGGCAAAGCAGTAACGTTCCCGCATTTTATCTGATGCTTAAAAAATCCAAAATCTTGTGTTAGAATCCGGATTCTGTTAAAAAGCAAAGTACCAAAAATTATGACATCAAAAGAAGAGAATGTTATAATGTGTTATATTGGGTATTGTTTTGTTTTCTAGTAGGTTTTGTTTTGTTGGTATTATTTTTTTATTACATTAAGAAATTTTTCTGTAATTTTTGATGATGAATTTATTGCTAGTGAAAAATTGACCCCCAGAGTCAAATATTATTTTGTCCCTCATTCAGCTTCAGCAAAGTTGACAGTCTTACTTATACGGTATATATATAAGTTATACCTATCTCTAAAACCACTAAAGGAAGCCTATAATAAATAAATATAAAGAACATTTGTCTTTTAAGTAATGTAAAAGTACTATGAACGTGAATTACAACAAAATATCAATATACTCTTGGGTTCTTACAAATATAAAGAGTGTAAATAGTCATTTATATAGATTATAAAAATAAGGAGGTATTTACGTTTTACCTGTAATTATTTTCGAAATACTAATAATTGTTCAAGAAGAACCTTTTTTGTAATGTTTAAATGTTAAAGATCAAGATTTGACATATGGTCCACTTACCTGTGTAGGTATCTCTTGTGTTGGGTTTATAATTTTGGAAATGTTCTAACAACTTATAACTGATGATTTCTATTTTCACAAAACCAAAATATCACTATAAAACTTTAAACACAATCATTTTGTATTATTAAGCCCCAGAAAGGGCATATTTTTATAATAACAACAGACGCAAACTCACACTGACAAGATCTATCCACCATGTTTTTTGACCTCGACCTATCTGCGCATGCCCACAGAACATAAAACGAATTCAATAAATTTAGTTGATTTAAATTTTATTATTTAATTTATTTAGAAATGTTCATGTTCTATGTGTTTATCAATAAGCCAAAGTCATTAAATTCATTGATAATATTTAATTATTATAAAATACAAAATAAAATAGGCAGGGGCGGCTTAAGGCGCCTACGATTTCCCGGTCAAAATATATGCGACCGAGCAAGATAAATACTCAGAAGTAAGTAAGCGTTAAGACTGATTTATAGATTGTCTTCCTTCCTCCCATAAAAGATTAACAATACGAAAATTGTACTGTTCATCATCTACGGAAAAAAGAAAGGAAGGAAGGGTTTTTTGGTCACAAATTTGGTTAGTAATTTAAACTAAGATTTTTACAAAATTTCAGTTTGTGACTTTTGGCAGGAATATGATAATAGCCTATTATTATTATTAATATGTAGGTATATAATTATATATACTTCTATATAATTGTATAGAATGCTATCCAATTATATCGGGCCATTTTTTTTTATAAAATTATATACAGTTTTATTTTTTAAAGTTCGACAACTTCTTAGTATCGAACCCGGGACCTCTCGCATGCCAAGCGACCGCCCTAGCTACCATATGAGCTTGTTGTCAAATATTAAACGCTCGGGGAACAAAAACGGATTATAATTATGACGTAACTAACGTGCCTTTAATATTTTCAATCGCGGTACGTTAGCGTGCCTCTAGTCACTGTGATTTAAAAATGAAACTTCTGCTAAAAAATTTAATTAAATAGGTACTTTGACACTGTCAAATTGACAATAATATTTATTATTGATAATTTACTTGTCAATTATAAATAAAAAGATAATTATGCCAAAAATAATAGCAACGAATTCGAATGTACAAGCCCTTTTCAGGGCAAAACTTCATTTTGATGAAATTATGCCAAATGCTACAATTAAGGTGACCAACTCTCCTGAAAGAAAAACCAGAACCAAAATCTGTATTTTTTATAAAATGTTTCCATGTATTTCTATTAACATAATATTATTACAAATTAAGAAACTATATTTTTCTTGAGAGTGAATTTGTTTTCCCTATTGTAAATGACCAATAGAAACCAATAAAAAATAAGTAATTGGTTTGAATTGGTTTTAAATGGTTTGAAATGTGTTTTGGCGCTATGAATCACCAATTCATTCCAGTTGAATTCCTATTGGTAATTTCCAATGTAGTCAGCGGCTTGAATTGGGAAATACCAATAGAATCCAATAAAAAATAAGCAATTGGTTTGAATTGGTTTGAATTGGTTTGAAATGTGTTTTGGCGCTATGAATCACCAAATCATTCCAGTTGAATTCCTATTGGTAATTTCCAATGAAGTCAGCGGCTTGAATTGGAAAATACCAATCCATGCCTACGCTTGTCTCTATTGGCTAAATCCAATAGAAATGCACATGGAATGAATTGGTAATTCATAGCACCAAACCCATTCCAACCAATTTAAACCAATTAATTTTTTAAAATTTGGATTAGAAAATACCTACCAGTTTATTTTTCATTCAAAAATAATTTTAGATCCCAGAAGGATAACCGGGTAAAAACCAGAATTCATTTTTTACAGAAGAGACAAAAAATTTATTGTTACTAAGTAATTTTATTTATTTATTATTTTTTTTGTGATATATGTATGTATTTATACATATAACTTACTATCGCCTAAATCCCTAAATCTTACACAATGTAATGTTACACATATAAACATTTTTTTAATATATGTATAAGTAGACTACTAACACTAGGCACTTAACACTGAAATGTAATGTTACACATATAAACATTTTTTTAATATATAAGTAGACTACTAACACTAGGCACTTAACACTGAAATCGACTAATAAAATAAACCGCTAATAAATGGCGTCCAAAGACGTTTTTTCTTTATGATGGCGTCTCAACCTCGTTGATTTTGCGCAGCTACACGAGAGCCCTCTTGCGATATTTGTATTGTATTGGGAATAACCAATTAGCAGATTTTTCGAATCTTACACTGGGAATGCCCAATTGAATTCAATTGGAAATTACCTATAGGTAGCTTTATCCAATCGAAACCAATAAAAACCATTAGAATCCTAACTGGTATTTTCCATCATGGAAAATACCAGTAAAAACCAATTTCTGTTTTATATCGCGCCCAATTAAATCCAGTAAGTCCAATTCAGACCCATTGATACCAACCAATACTTCAATTGGTTTCTACAGGAATTAATCGGTCATTTACAACAGGGTTATTAGTACTTCATTTTTTTAAGCATGTTTGATCGAAATTAGTTTTAACAATTAATAATGATTTTAGTGTTTTAATATCCAATTGTGATTTGTCTTTTATCCAAAAGTTGTTCATATTGGAAAAAACTTTCTCTACAGGACTATTTGTTCAAGATAAACACAACAATATGGGTAATTCTTTTGCATTTCTGCAAGATGCATTTAGAGTTTGAAATATAAAAAAAATAGATATTACAATATTTAACCACAATAAAACGCGCAGACGTCAGGGACATGCGCAATACTAAAATAATTCCGAACTATTAGTTCGTTTGGGGAGAGCCAAGTGTGGGAGTAGGGCGAGCAGGGTGCACGATTGGGCGAAAAATCTGGCAAAGTGGAAAATATAATTTTATGTTTATGGCTTAATTAGTATTGTAGGTATATGTAGGTATGAAAACAGAAAAAAACAGAAAATCTTTTGAAAAACAGAACTTTTACTTTACTTAATTTACAACCAGAACATGGTTCTCAAAAACAGTATAGTTCTGGTTAAATCAGAACGGTTGGTCACCTTAGCTACAATGGAAGAAAAAGTACATCGCCTTATGGACATTTTTGGAGTAAAAACGGAAGGAATTTGGTTTTATAATATTACATCACACATTATTTTCACATTATTCACCATTGGACAACATTTACATTCGCAAAAAATTTTAATTTCTTTTATATAAATTCTTTTCAAAGCGAAGATTATTATCCGCTAGGAATACTTTCTCTTCTGGGCCGTAAAGCGACCTATATTTAACTACTTTTAATTTAAGATTTTACTCATCCAAGCACCACCAAAGCCAAATTAATTGCATTTTTAACTACGAATTTCGACAACTCAACTTGACAACTGCACAATGTAACCTACAATAATTTATACATAACCATAATTAGATTTATAACTACATAGCTAATTAGTTTGTTTTAATCAATGCGACCAACTTGACAACTGTATTTACCAACCAAAACCCTAAATTTGCAAAGTTGCCGCAGTCCAGATAAAAAAAATGAACTTTACAATCTTTTTTATCGGGTTGCTATATAGCATGTATATATACATAGTGCTACTTTGACCACCACAAATAAATTTAATTGTAAAAATGACAATAGTAATAAACATACAATTTTGACAATTTTATTTTTCTAATGCATTTTTAAACCCTGTTTAATTTTATTGATCAAACAGGGATATGGATTTACAAGAACAAAAAGATAAGGATTGCGCCTCGTGCCATAATATTGCCCACTTTCAGGCTAAGAACGAACCTCCCCGATTCGAACAAACCAGTAAAATCGATTTAAAAGCTAAAGAGTGTTGTGTAAAACATTCAACAAAGTCTGGTAACGTTCCAGGCATTGAAAAATGTGAAACTGAATGTTATAATTATAAATCCTTAAACAAAAGACCCATTGATACAAAGTGCGATTTAGATGACAAAAACACTTACGTGAAAGGTATTTTAAAAAATTCTGCAAACGCTTTAAGAGTAAACGATTGCTGCTGCCATCCTGCTCAAAATTATCAACAACCGCAGGCAGAAATGCATGCTACAGCAGGGAGAACACCTCCGGAAGAAAACAAGGAAGCTCCTTCTCCATATATTCCTGAAATCGTAGGTGATGCTAATCCACCATGCTACTTACCTCAACCTGGTGACGAGTTTCCTCAGGACGCTGAAGCGCCCATGGTCCCTGTAGGGCCTTGGGCTACTGGAAGAATAGATTGGGGGCCACTTTCAGGGCTTACAGGAACAAGACCAATAGTGGACAAGTATTCCATAACTCGGTTTAGCGAAGCTGAATGGAGAAAACACAACAAGGAGATTTTGGAAATGGCTGCTATTGAACAACATAGAGCCAATCTAATAGATTGGAACAGTCGGCAATGTTTGGAACAAACCCAAGCAGATGTAGATAAAAACCAAGAAAAAACTACTAACAGATTAAATCAGCGAGAACTTGAAATACACAGATGGAAATGCGAGTTAGAACGCGCTATTGCCGCAGCATCCGAGGAGATTACTTTCATGGAAGAACAACGGCAACGTCTTAAGCAAGCGAGTGCCGTTCTTCAACTCCCTGAAGCCATTGCTGGCGAATGCCTTGAAAGAAGAACAGGACGATTGGATCCGGAACTTGTAAGAGACGAGGTTGAAGTTGAACTGATGAAAGAGTTGGCTTTGACTGCGGAGATTCGCGAGACATTTGCAAGGACATTAAAGGATGTACAAGCGCAATTAACTGAAGATAAGACTGCTAAGGCGCGTCTTGAATACGACTGGAGCGATAAAATAATCTCGCACGGAATAGAAACGCTTAATCAGGCTCTAACTACCAAGTCAACTGTCCTGATGTTCCATCCTGGCTCGGTGATTTGTCAAGATGATCAATCGACTCTGGATTACTGGGAACACTTTACCAGGGAAATATTGCAGGAAGGTGAAGCAACTAGACAAAGATCAGTGACTCTAAGAGGTACTTTGGATGCTATTCTTATAAATGCAGCTCGTGATCTGAGATCGCAGGCTGACCGTGTTGAATTAGCATTATCCAGAAGAATTGCATGTACTGAGGAAACTTCCAAGAGATTAGAAGTAGATTTGTTAAAAATATTACAGAGACTTGCAGATGTAGAAAGCATTGTAGACGCGATAAGGGCTGCAATCAGAAGACTAGATTTTCCAATGAAGAAAGCCCAAACGCGCTTAAACAACAGGCAAATGAGACCACGCGTTGAAAATTGTCGCGATGAGGCACATTTTGGGCTATTAGAAGAAGTAAAAGAGTTAGGAGAAAATGTGGCTGCTTTACAAGCTCAGTTAAAGCAGGCTGAAGATTCCCAAACTGCTTTGGTTAAGGCAAGAAGCGATCTGGAGAGAGAAATAATGGTTAAAAGAAAAACATTGGAAATTGATAGAGATAGAACTTCAAGAATTAGATCACACTACCCATCTACAACAGCTTTAGCTGGATATTCCTAAAATATAAACAAAATTATTACTTACTTTATAACTATCTCAAAATCATTTTTATGCATAAATGTATGGTGCACCTCAAAAATAGTCTTAATTGGGTTTAGGGAGGTTTTAATTAAATAAACAAAAATGTTTAGTTCAATTAAGGGGTCCAGACACTGGACTCCAGTGCAAGAACCCGGTATACCGGGAGATATATCTCCAATAAAATTTTACAAGTTGAGGAAATTAAAAAAACGCTCCAATAAAGTCACCTTCAATAAATTAATATACCTATTCACTCCTGGCTGCAATTGACAAAATCTATGCCAAGCGAAATTTTATTTAAACCATTAGGTTTATTTATAGGAGCGTTTTTTTTACTTCCTGTAAATTTTCATTGTTTTGGTTCTTACACTGGATCCCTAAATTTTGGTATTGAAAAACCTTTATTCTTATAAAAAGTATGTTAAACATCCAATTGCTGCTACATTATTTATAAATATCTTTACATGAGGTTCATAATAATGCTTATAAATATTTTAAACAATTTTAAAACTTTGATTGTTTACCTCCATGTCACAGGAAATCTTTTCTTTTTTTCTAATTTTAACCGACAATCTTCCACTGAAGAAGAAGGTAACTCAGTGGAATGAGCTTCAAATATATGTCCATATGTAATCATTTCTCTTTTTGGTGAAACTGATTGTTCATAATCAGGAAATTTAGTCATATACATTGAATAAAGTGATTCAGGTGTTAAAAAGTTACTTTCTTTAGCTTCTGCCTCCATTGTTTTATTATTAAATCCATCTATTATACATGATACCGCATTAGTTCCTGTTATTTTACAACACTCTAATAAATATAGGTTGCTAAAAAAATAATTTGTCCAAGTTTCATCACATTGTTTTTTTCTATTTACCAATGTTCTTAGTGTTTTTGCAAAATCACGATTATCTGGAAATGTTTTAACTATTAAAAGTTTCAGCTCAGGCCAAGAGAAATTAAAACTTGAAACACTATTATACCAAGCTTTTAAAACACCATTTATATTATCAGACAACATTTTAATTGTTTGCCCTTCATCATAATTTAAATTAATAGCCTCTTCTTCAATTCTATTTAA
Organism: Brassicogethes aeneus; assembly: GCA_921294245.1. Lineage (NCBI taxonomy): Eukaryota > Metazoa > Arthropoda > Insecta > Coleoptera > Nitidulidae > Brassicogethes > Brassicogethes aeneus. The sequence continues at coordinate 48,471,522 of OV121132.1, read as the reverse complement.
CCACATGGATGTTGTATAAGTTGCATTCCTTGGAATAAATTCCTGGATGGTATTTCCATTTGGCAAAATAGGAACTTCAGAAATACTTTCTTGCAATGCATTGGTATTAGAGACCAATAACTCTACCATTCTTTCTAATCTTTCAAGCCTATTGTCTTGATCAGAACTTGTAGTAGCTGATATTGCATCTGATTTTGCATTTTTTAAACTGATTTGATCATCAGATATTGGACTGGTGGATATACTTCTTCTATTAGGTTTTCTATTTTCTCTTCTTACTGTTTGCTGTTCGTCATATTTATGTTTTGAAATAATACCTTTTCTGTATTTAAGATTGTCATCTTTGGAAGAATGGTGTGAAATCCCTTGATAATAATGTAGTTTGCATTCATGGTGTCTAGATCTGCTTCGATTCTTACTTCTACTTCTACTCCTACTCCTACCATACATTTTGGTACACTTAAAAAAATGGATTAGGAATTCTAAAGGATATTTGCTTTTAAAATCAGTTTTGTCAACCAAACCATACAACAAATATATGTACCTATTTGTGCAATCCACACAATTTTTTGTATTATTATTGTGAGTATTTGTTGAACAAATTTTCTTCTTTGGTATTTTTATTTCGTACTGTTGTCAATATTGTATTTGCATGTTTACCACAAAAACAAAAAAACATAACCAACCAAATAAACTTTAAAATGTCTCATTGGCATTTGACAGTTGTCTTTTTATTTTGGTTTTAATCTTTAAAATTTGCAATTTTTTGATAATTTCATTTCATACTTTTAAGATATTATAACTTTTGTGGATTATAATGTCGCTACTTTTTATAGGAGAAGATCCATGGTAAGTTGTAAACATGATTTTTAATAATTTTCTTTATTAATGTTTAAATATAACTTTAGGTTATTGGAATATGAATCATGCCAAAGACTGCAAAGGGATATAATGGAGCAATTAACTGAAAGACAACAGTACCATAGAACAAGTGATAAATATAACCAAATATCAGCAAACATTCGGCTACGATTAAAACAATATAATAATGAAGTTGGACAACTTACTCAAAAATTAAATGTTTCAGCCAGATCTGATTCAATGTAAGTTACTGTGACTTCAGCTATTTACTAAATTTAATTTATGTAGTTTTTAACATTGTATTTTATTTTGTGAGTAAATGATAAATTGTAGGAGTTTCCCTACCTATTACATATCAGATATACACAATTCAAGTGCATGCTTTAAATAATATTATTTTATTGTTAATTATGAGGTTAAAGGGTTCATGAGTTATCAATGTTTATTAATTTAGCTTAATATAATTTTTTATCTGTTTTTTTAAACAAGAACATCTGCAGAAGTTGAAAGGAGGACAAGACAAATTGAAGAGCTGCATTCAAAAGGCCTCCACATGCAAAAGAAATTTAATGATCAGGGTAAAAGTAAACTTCTTGAAGACAGAGATAATCTAATGGATAGTAAATGGAATGATGAGTCAAGAGGGAGTGGAAGTCAACCAAAGACCAAAGAAAACCAGACTATTGAACAAATAAGAGCTGACCAAAAAAGGATGTTGGGAGGTAAATTAATTTGGTATTAAATTTTGCCCGTTTTTTTTTTGTAAATTTAAGCTCAAAAGTATTTTCCTAGAATGGTAATACTTATTTTAGTTAATTAAATGTTTCTAGTTTTACTTGACAAAACACGTGTTATAGTACTATAATTACTTATAGGATTATTGTTTTAAACTCTATATTACTTATAGGTATGACTATTAAAACAACACTGTTTTTAGAGTTTCAAAAACAATTTTTCTTTATACCTTGTTTGAAAGTACATACTTTCATCCCTAATAGCAGGGACGAAAGTTTAACATTTATTCCCTGTGCTATTAGGGATGAAAGTAAGTACTTTCGACCGATGTATATAGAAAATAGTATACACCACACAGGCCAAACGTTGAAATTTCGGTTCTGCGCGTCATGACGCGCAGGACCAAAATTTCAACGATTGGCCTGTGTGGTGTAATATACTATTTTTTATAGTTATATATTTATTTATTTAAGTACTTATTTTTTAACTTAAATTTAGGTATTTCAATATTTATGTTTAAATACTTGAATTGATGAATAAAAATTTACCTATACCTATGCAGGTTACAGGCACTAGAACAAAAGACAACAGAGCCATTCCATGCCAAATCAACACACTTTAAAAAGAAATTTTTCCTCACCATTTCAGATTTTCCTAAAATTTGGTATACTTATACTATGTACTAAGACTAAGAAAAATACCAATTTTTAAATTTTTATCTCACACCGTTTCCGATATATGGCTATGTAAAGTTTTTAAAAACTCGCGAAAAAAGTGTGAACGTTTATTTTTTAAATTGCGCTGGAAGCTGTCCTAATTTAGTTAGAAAGCTGGGAGAGGTGTCATTTTGCAGCATTTTAAATGCTCTTTCAAATGACATACGACTGCCTAGGGTATTAATGAAAAGATTTTGTTCAAAATCCATATATATATTTTGATTTAATTTTTTTTTTAGAAGTACATAATTTAAAATTATCAAAATATTTGTATAAATACTTGGTAGTGTTCTGAATCATATAATAAAATATGGGTCCAGAACACTATAGCACACTCTGAATTTCCAATAAAAAAATTTACCATTTGAAAAAGGGCGTTTTAAATAGTAAATTTCATAAATAAAAATTGCGGGTTTTTCACTAGTTTTTGAGAAAATTAAGTTTGAAAATGCTTTTTTTGACAGATTTTTTGACAAGAACTGTCAAGAAATGTCAGATTCAAAGAAATTCATCGCAATGTTGCCAGATGTAAAATTTTTACGCTGTTTGGGGAAATTTATTATGCAACCCAGATTACATGAAATTATTCCTAATTACATACATTTTATACCTTTTTTCGAGTATTTTCAGAATTCGGTAAAAACTCTATACTGTTTAAGGGAGCATCTGTTTATAACAAATTACCAAACAATATAAAAGAACTTAAAGGATTTAAATTTAAAAAGCATATGTCGTCTTGTGTGGCGAATTTTATTGAATAAACAATGATATATCGTGATATTTTTTCTTTTTTCTGTGATATTATATTTAAATGATATGTTCCTATTTAGAATTAAAATGTATTAATAAAGTAAAATTAATTTAGATTTAAGAAATGTATTAAGAATTAAAAAATATTTATTAAATTGTATGATTAGAGGTGTCCCTCTATAAACTGTATGTTTCTTGGGATGAAAATAAAGTATTTTATTATTATTATTATTATTATTTTTTAGAGAACTTTAATACATGAAATATTTTTTTGTTCCATCCACGACTGTACATTATTAAAAAAATTATCTCGTTTTATCAAATATTTCTTGCATTTCTTTTATTTAATTTATAGCCTTATATAAAAATTTTTTTTGACAATTTTGATTCTAAAATAATATATAATAAATACCTTCAATTTTTTTTATAAAAGTTTTGTGATTTGTTCCGTCCGCGTGATTGAAATGGCCGTTTTAATTCTATATATGATATATATATATATATATATATATTTATATACAGTGTGTCCATGGATGCACTTAACTATACTTGTAAAAATATTTATTTTCAATTTTTCGAGGAAAAGTCACTCTTAATTTCTTTTGCTTGTTATATAAATACCATTCAAGATGAGAAACTCCTATTTTGTCAAACATGGTGCGCAAAAAAATACAATTGTAGATTTTGCAAAATTAAAAAATGTTAATTTTTTTAATGTCTAATATGAAGAGCTTGTAAGGATAAACCAAAAAGCCAAATAAAGTTTTTTCATGTGAGTTGTTGTTACTAAGATATTTGTTATTAAAAATAAAATAAATTCAATATCAAAAACTTATATGAAATGTGCTTAGGCACAGATCAAGCCCGCCTAGGCAACTTGTAAAGTCTATGAGTTTTTACAAAGTATTGACACACGTAATCATATTAAATAAATGCCGAGCGAAGCGGGGCGGACTTGTTTAGTGCCTGAGCCCGATTTGGCGCGCGTTTAATTGGGCTAAGGTACTGACCAAGCCCGCATAGGCTCTTTGTAAACGTAATTAAATTTAATAAATCATTTATTATAAATGCCGAGCGAAGCGAGGCGGGCTTGGTCAGTCCCTGAGTCCAAATTCGCGCTCGCAAAATTGTGCTCAGGCACTGACCAAGCCCGCCTAGGCTCTTTGTAAACGTAATTAAATTAAATAAATGACGCAAAATTGGGCTCAGGCACTGACCAAGCCCGCCTAGGCTCTTGGCAAACGTAATTAAATTTAATAAATCATTTATTATAAATGCCGAGCGAAGCGAGGCGGGCTTGGTCAGTGCCTGAGCCCAATTTTGCGCGCGCGAAATTGGGCTCAGGCACTGACCAAGCCCGCCTAGGCTCTTTATAAACGTAATCAAATTAAATAAATGCCGATCGAAGCGAGCCGGGCTTGGTCAAACAAAAACTCCCAGACGTAATCCACATTATGTGGTATTGGGCTTGCGAGGTCAGGAATGGCCCCGTCGCCCAAATTATGGGTACTCGTAGTGGGCGGATTGTTCAAACCTATCGGTATATTAGGGATATTTCGCCCACGACGCGTACCCATAATTTAGGCGACGAGGCCAGTCCTGACCTCGCAAGCCCAATACCACATAATGTGGATTACGTCGCGGACAGATACTTTTATTGTATCGAAAAAACTACCCGTGAGGACATTATTATTATTATTATTATTTTTATTATTATTAAAAAGGCGTGGTCCAGGTTATATATATATATACTCCAGCTCTGGGTCTTAAAATGCAAATTCAAGTACAGTTCCTCACCTTGCAGCGTAACTGGGCTTTTACAAGTCCAGCCTGCTGTAATGCAGTTATTAACTCTCCATCTGGCTTAGATGTAAGCTTATAAACATTATTAATGTTTTGAATATTCATTTTGAAATAAGTAGCAAATAGCACAAATAAATTTACACTACTTAAAAGGTACCTATATCAATTAAATGACAACTGCAATAATAACAAATTTTGTTTAAAAACAAAATTTTCAAATTATGAAATTAAATTAAGTGCAAAAATTAATACAATACCTAATATAAATAATTTATTTTAATAATTACATGTATAAGTATTTAAATTAAAATTATTTAAAGTATTTAGTTAAATGATAATATAATAAATTTAAATATGTTGTTATCTGGGTTGCCTACATAGGTACCGTTAATTAAGATAATATTATATTATTATTCCTATACTTATTTTGCTCATACTTCCGTAATTTCAATATTTCCTTTAATGTTTAGCATATTTCGGAATTTATTTTGATACAATATACATTTTCAATTACAAAATAATGTAATACTTTTGCCAATTTTAAATCTGACAACATTGAAATACATGATAACCAACCTTAAAACACTAATTCTGTCATTTTAAATTGTGACAATTTAAAATTCAGTGCTGTACATAGAAAAGGTGACAGTTTTAAGCAAGGTTTGTTGAATTTAACACTATAAACATATATTTTAGTGAAAGTTTGGTTTTTCCGCACCTAAATATGCTTAAAATGTGGTTTTGGGTCCAGAACACTATAGCACACTCTGAATTTCCAAAAAAAAAAATTACCATTTGAAAAAGGGCGTTTTAAATGGTAAATTTCATAAATAAAAATTGCGGGTTTTTCACTAGTTTTTGAGAAAATTAAGTTTGAAAATGCTTTTTTTGACAGATTTTTTGACAAGAACTGTCAAGAAATGTCAGATTCAAAGAAATTCATCGCAATGTTGCCAGATGTAAAATTTTTACGCTGTTTGGGGAAATTTATTATGTAACCCAGATTACATGAAATTATTCCTAATTACATACATACATACATTTTATACCTTTTTTTCGAGTATTTTCAGAATTCGGTAAAAACTCTATACTGTTTAAGGGAGCATCTGTTTATAACAAATTACCAAACAATATAAAAGAACTTAAAGGATTTAAATTTAAAAAGCATATGTCGTCTTGTGTGGCGAATTTTATTGAATAAACAATGATATATCGTGATATTTTTTCTTTTTTCTGTGATATTATATTTAAATGATATGTTCCTATTTAGAATTAAAATCTATTAATAAAGTAAAATTAATTTAGATTTAAGAAATGTATTAAGAATTAAAAAATATTTATTAAATTGTATGATTAGAGGTGTCCCTCTATAAACTGTATGTTTCTTGGGATGAAAATAAAGTATTTTATTATTATTATTATTATTATTTAGAGAACTTTAATACATGAAATATTTTTTTGTTCCATCCACGACTGTACATTATTAAAAAAATTATCTCGTTTTATAAAATATTTCTTGCATTTCTTTTATTTAATTTATAGCCTTATATAAAACATTTTTTTTTGACAATTTTGATGCCAAAATAATATATAATAAATACCTTCAATTTTTTTTATAAAAGTTTTGTGATTTGTTCCGTCTGCGTGATTGAAATGGCCGTTTTAATTCTATATATGATATATATATTTATATACAGTGTGTCCACGGATGCACTTAACTATACTTGTAAAAATATTTATTTTCATTTTTTCGAGGAAAAGTCACTCTTCATAATTTCTTTTGCTTGTTATATAAATACCATTCAAGATGAGAAACTCCTATTTTGTCAAACATGGTGCGCAAAAAAAATACAATTGTAGATTTTGCAAAATTAAAAAATGTTAATTTTTTTAAGGTCTAATATGAAGAGCTTGTAAGGATAAACCAAAAAGCCAAATAAAGTTTTTTCATGTGAGTTGTTGTTACTTAGATATTTGTTATTAAAAATAAAATAAATTCAATATCAAAAACTTATATGAAATGTGCTTAGGCACAGATCAAGCCCGCCTAGGCAACTTGTAAAGTCTATCAGTTTTTACAAAGTATTGGCACACGTAATCATATTAAATAAATGCCGAGCGAAGCGGGGCGGACTTGTTTAGTGCCTGAGCCCGATTTGGCGCGCGTTTAATTGGGCTAAGGTACTGACCAAGCCCGCCTAGGCTCTTTGTAAACGTAATTAAATTTAATAAATCATTTATTATAAATGCCGAGCGAAGCGAGGCGGGCTTGGTCAGTCCCTGAGTCCAAATTCGCGCTCGCAAAATTGTGCTCAGGCACTGACCAAGCCCGCCTAGGCTCTTTGTAAACGTAATTAAATTAAATAAATGCCGAGCGAAGCGAGGCGGGCTTGGTAAGTGCCTGAGCCCAATTTCGCGCGCGCAAAATTGGGCTCAGGCACTGACCAAGCCCGCCTAGGCTCTTTGTAAACGTAATTAAATTTTATAAATCATTTTCGCTCGAGCGAAGCGAGGCGGGCTTGGTCAGTGCCTGAGCACAATTTGCGCGCGCAAAATTGGGCTCAGGCACTGACCAAGCCCGCCTAGGCTCTTGGTAAACGTAATTAAATTAAATAAATGCCGAGCGAAGCGAGGCGGGCTTGGTCAGTGCCTGAGCCCAATTTAGCGCGCGCAAAATTGGGCTCAGGCACTGACCAAGCCCGCTTAGGCTCTTGGTAAACGTAATTAAATTTAATAAATCATTTATTATAAATGCCGAGCGAAGCGAGGCGGGCTTGGTCAGTGCCTGAGCCCAATTTTGCGCGCGCGAAATTGGGCTCAGGCACTGACCAAGCCCGCCTTGGCTCTTTATAAACGTAATCAAATTAAATAAATGCCGATCGAAGCGAGCCGGGCTTGGTCAAACAAAAACTCCCAGACGTAATCCACATTATGTGGTATTGGGCTTGCGAGGTCAGGAATGGCCCCGTCGCCCAAATTATGGGTACTCGTAGTGGGCGGATTGTTCAAACCTATCGGTATATTAGGGATATTTCGCCCACGACGCGTACCCATAATTTAGGCGACGAGGCCAGTCCTGACCTCGCAAGCCCAATACCACATAATGTGGATTACGTCGCGGACAGATACTTTTATTGTGTCGAAAAAACTACCTGTGAGGACATTATTATTATTATTATTATTTTTATTATTATTAAAAAGGCGTGGTCCAGGTTATATATACATATATATACAAACAGGCGTTAAGGCACCAAATTCGGATATATATGGGCCAAGTGGCACCTATATAATCGTTGTGGCACCATTTCAAGGTGCCAGAACGTTTTATTTCATATATAAACTCTAATGTGTCATAGTATTATCCCTACAAAATTTCCAGATGGTGCCACTTGGACTATATATATAGAAAAGTACAATTTTAGTTGAACCATATAATCTACAGAGGGCGCTAACTACGTGAGTAAAATATACAACGTAGCGGCACCATGATAGAATATATATACAATAGGACGTTGCGGCACCATGTATTTTTTGAGTCTAGATTCTAGACGTTTCCCGATATTTAAGATTTAATTTAATTTACTATTAAGTAGTATCTATTTGGCTCCTTAGTCTTAGTATTATTTACGGCTAGTGGAGTAGTGAAATTAGATAAAAATGGATCAAAAATACAAAGTTTTTGATGGTAATTAGGTACTAAGTAATTAAACTTTTTTAAATTAATTAGGGAAACCATCAATTATTTGCGGAAACTACGGATGCTTTTGCACGTTTTATGACTAGGTTACAAAAATTAGTAAAAAAGCATTAGAAGATTTTCGTAAGTATTTTCTTGTTTATATTTAAAAAAATAAAAATCAATACTTAACAGAACATCAGGCAGATATTTTTTTATTTAAGTATATACAAAACCACACTGTTTTTAATAACAAACAAATTATTCTAACCTAGATTTTTTAAACAACCAATATTATTGCATAATTTTAACTGGTATATCTTAAAGAAAAGTGTTCTTAACACAAACTAAACGTTAAATTATCACGTTTCATCAATTCTAATAAAAAAGTAGGTATAGTCGTCACGGCGAATTCTTTACATTGTGTCATCAATTTAAAATGTCAAAAACCTGTTTTTTGACATACCTCCAGCATACATCCCACATACGTATGCATAGAAACAAGCAAATTGTAATGTCTGTGCTTGGTTCACAAATTAATGAAGCAATGTAAAATATTTGCCGAGACGACTATACTTATTGTATTTGTGTGAATATTACTAAGCATTTTCTAAAAACCAATAGAATATTTGAATTTCAGTCATGGATATCCATATACATACGAACATACATATATACATATGTATGTTTTAACCAATCAAAACATTAGAAATAACCTATCATTATTGCCAGGAAACTAATAAAGTATTTTTTACATTTGTTGTTAAGGCAACAGGTTTTAAAATCTTTATTTTTATATTGAAAATAAAAATTATTATTTTTATTTAAGTATTAATATTATTTATTAAAAAAAATATTTGTAAACGAAAAATAACAATAACAACTTTTTTACAAAATGCGAAAGAATATTTTTTTAAATAAGGTTCTCCACTGTTTCTTATACAGTTCAACACGATTTACCTCCCATGAAAAAATTTAATAGATTTTAAAATATAGGTTAAAAAAACATGTCCGTGACTTACCGTTTTACGAAATCACGTCATTAAAATTTTTTATACAGCCATTCTTATTATTTTAACATATATCTACATAATATTTAATTTTCTATTTTGTTATAAATTATTTTTTCAAATATTGAATGTTTTAAATAATAGAAAAATTATACTTAAAAAAAAAAATTTTTTAAATAAAAAAAAATTCTATAAATAAAAATAAAAAAAATTTAATTTTTGATTTTTTAAAATTTATTCATTGAATAAAATTTTTCAAAAACTATACATTTATCTGTTATTGAAGCCGTGATCTGAAAACACGCCCAGACACGGGTATCATTTTTTAAGTCTATTTTCAAAACCTGTAATCTTGAGAAAATAATTTAAATTTTGTCGTACTACTAAAATAATAGAAAAATAATAACATATTTTTATAACATACAAAGATAACTAGCAATCTACGCAATCTTACAATGTTGCCATAATTTTTAAGCGTCCCGTCACGTTTTTTGTTTTGCAGATAATACAATGGAAATAAGTTTTATAATGTTTTGGGGCAAGTATAGGCCGGGCCCCCACAAGGCTAGGGCCCCCTGCGGTGGCGAGCGTTCGTGGTACTGTCGCTACGCCACTGTTCTCTCTTCTAATCTGTCGCAAAAATTGCTTTACATTAATTTTAGAAATTAATTATATGATTTTATTTTTATGTCATTTCATAGCTGGTTTGCCAGAACGGTTGCACCCAAAAATGGGTAAAATTGATAATTTTATAAAGACATATTAGTAATAGTAAAGTAAGGGCAAACAAAATTGTTATTGCAATACCAAATTTATTTTAATTTATAATCACAATATTGTTTTTTTTCTACTTTATGTTAACTTATTTAAAATGAAGCTACACATTAAATGTTGCATGACATATATTTCGAACTAAACAGGAACAATTTATAATCAATCAATCTACGCTCTCGCCGAACGTCTAATATTGAATGCCCTCGCCATTCCCTCGCTCCGTATGTTCAGCGACAAACACCTACGCTTTGTAGCAAGGGACTTCTCCGATTTCAAGGAATAGACCACCAAAACTGAATACGTTAACATTTATTAAAAAAAATTTACTTTACCCCTTGAATAAGATCACATGCCTCAATATGCAGGCCCTGAATAATAATGTAAATTAAATTTAAAAAACTCGGTATGCCAAAATTATTATTGTCACAATTTATATTCGTGAAAAAACAGCAATCACATGAAATGTGTAAAAATGGATTTTTTTACACCCAAAAACGAACTTGTGTATGTAAATATTGTAATTGTTCCGTACTGACACGGTTTACAAATTTATTTTCAAGGAAAGTAACGTAGTTTTATATATTTTACAAATTTATTTTAGAATAAATTTGAAATTTCTACATTATCGTATTAAAGGCAAAAAGTTTTGCAAAAGGGGTAAAAAGGTACACTTAGGTAAAGGAATTACAGGTTTTTCGAACTTTGCCTCAAAAACCTGGCGTCCAGATGATTCATGAAACGATGGTCCAGGTACACGAATCGAGTAAAGGGAAGCAAAAAACAGGCAGAAAGTTTTTGGAATCGTTTCTTGTAAATTTTTGCTAAAACGAAATTTATTGCAAAGTTCTATTTAAATTATGGTTACGACTGTTTGTGTATTCTCCAAGGTTAGTTTTTAATTTAGAATATTTAAAACGAAAAGTAAAATAAATGTGATGACAATAAATATTTTATTCGAAACATCTGACTTATTATTTCGACTATTTCCCTCGTCTTAATTTCGACCAATCACAAACGCGCAATTTTGAATTACAAATGGTTTCTAGGTGGAAAAACTATATGACAGAACCTGTCAGCAGTTTATTCGAGTTTACCCGCGGCAAAACTTGACAGCTGTTGTCAACAAAAATTGCAATTTATATTTTAATTGTTTACTGTTACTCATGAAATAGTCTTGTCAAATACCATTCGGGCATTTAATTTTTCCTGTGAAAAAAATCGAAAAAACACAATGCTAAGTAATATTTTTTAACAAAATGCATTCGTGCAGGTGCAAAAATCCTCCTCTTCGACTCGGATTTTTGTTGCCACCAGCACTCATGCTTTTTGTTAAAATATTACTTAGCAACGTGTTTTTTCGATTCTTTTCGGAAAAATTAAATGCCCTTATGATATTACTTACGACAAAGGACTTCCTAAAGCGAGCAATATTTTAGTTTTACTTTTATAAAACACTAACTTTCAAACAAAGGTATTATATATCTATATAGTGTCAGAACGCATATATACTTAAAAAATATATAAGGTGCCATTAATTCACATTAAGCGCAAAAAATATTGGGTGCGGGAACGTCAATGTAGTTTTTGGTGTCACTTGGTACTTTTACGCGTATATATATATATATATATATATATATATATATATATATACTCCAGCTCTGGGTCTTAAAATGCAAATTCTAGTACAGTTCCTCACCTTGCAGCGTAACTGGGCTTTTACAAGTCCAGCCTGCTGTAATGCAGTTATTAACTCTCCATCTGGCTTAGATGTAAGCTTATAAACATTATTAATGTTTTGAATATTCATTTTGAAATAAGTAGCAAATAGCACAAATAAATTTACACTACTTAAAAGGTACCTATATCAATTAAATGACAACTGCAATAATAACAAATTTTGTTTAAAAACAAAATTTTCAAATTATAAAATTAAATTAAGTGCAAAAATTAATACAATACCTAATATAAATAATTTATTTTAATAATTACATGTATAAGTATTTAAATTAAAATTATTTAAAGTATTTAGTTAAATGATAATATAATAAATTTAATAATATAATAAATTTAAATATGTTGTTATCTGGGTTGCCTACATAGGTACCGTTAATTAAGATAATATTATATTATTATTCCTATACTTATTTTGCTCATACTTCCGTAATTTCAATATATCCTTTAATGTTTAGCATATTTTGGAATTTATTTTGATACAATATACATTTTCAATTACAAAATAATGTAATACTTTTGCCAATTTTAAACCTGACAACATTGAAATACATGATAACCAACCTTAAAACACTAATTCTGTCATTTTAAATTGTGACAGTTTAAAATTCAGTGCTGTACATAGAAAAGGTGACAGTTTTAAGCAAGGTTTGTTGAATTTAACACTATAAACATATATTTTAGTGAAAGTTTGGTTTTTCCGCACCTAAATATGCTTAAAATGTGGTTTTATATCCATTTGTGTCGAAAATTTCCAATAAAAATTGGATTTTGAGAGTGTGCTATTGTGTACTGGAACCTAAAATATTAATGTGGGGTCTTAATGGGTTCATTGTTAAAAAAAATATTTCTGATGCTGGTTTTTCACTTTTAACTAATTTTGACATTATTCAACGTTTATCAGGCTTAAGCTTGTCATATTAAGCCTGACAATTGTATTTTTTTTTTATAATATCGGCTGTCATCATTCCCGACTTGTGTAATTTAATTACTGTGATACGCTTGTTTTGGCGATTCATATTGAACTAAATTTTAAACAAAACAACATAAATTGAATATTTTCAAAAATATAAGGGTTCTAAGAACCCTAATAATATCGGCTGCCTACATTCCCGACTTTTTTAATTCAATTACTGTGATACGCTTTTTTTGGCGATTCATATTGAACTAAATTTTAAACAGAACAACATAAAATAAATATTTTCAGAATTGAAAGGGTTCTAGGAACCTGCTCGAGCAAACAATTTCCGCGAAAACCTTATTGATAAATTTTAAACTCGCTTAAAAAAAAATTCAGGGAACTTTTATCGGACCCTGTATATATTCGTAGTTTATTTAAAAATAAAACTATAAATGAGGTGTGTTTAAAGTGATTTTGGTGTCAACATGGAGCCTACTATTGTAATAGTGCAGTGTTATAATCCAATGAAAAAACAAATTATTTTATTAGAGACAGAAAAAAACTGAGAAAAGTCCCAGCATGGATGACTGGATTATTTCCACAAATGCCTATTGGCTCCATGATTTGTCATACCTGCAGGAAAGATGTAACGAAACTGTCAAAATTAGTTAAGTGAAAAACCAGCATCACAAATATTTTTTTTTAACATGAACCCATTAAGACCCCACATTTATATTTTACTATATGGTTTAAAACAGTACTAAGTATTTATACAAATATTTTGAGAATTTTAAATTATGTACTTTTTGAAAAAAAATTGAATCAAAATATATATATGGATTTTGAACAAAATCTTTTCATTAATACCCTTGGCGTTCGTATGTCATTTGAAAGAGCATTTAAAATGCTGCAAAATGACACCTCTCCCAGCGTTCTAGCTGAATTAGGACAGCTTCCAGAGCAATTTAAAAAATACACGTTCACACTTTTTTCGCGAGTTTTTAAAAACTTTACATAGCCATATATCGGAAACGGTGTGAGATAAAAATTTAAAAATTGGTATTTTTCTTAGTCTTAGTACATAGTATAAGTATATCAAATTTTAAGAAAATCTGAGGTGGTGTGGTAAAATGGGTGTGTTGAGTTGACATGGACTGACCCAACAGTAATATTCATAATAACCGTAAATTAAAAAAACTGATAACGGATGGGACAGGAAAAACTGTATGATTTAACAATATGAAATTTGAAATTCTGCAAATTGGCATGTTGAAGGACTTTGACACTTTTGCACATAGAAAAAGAATATATAAAGGGCGACCACTGTGTTAAACTTAAGCAACACAAATGTCATAAACGCCTTCCAATTAGGGCCATATTTTATTAACTTTTATACTACAGGGCCGGCTTTATCTTTTTTGTATATATTAATAATTATAATATTAATTTATTTAAATTTGACCAATAAAATAAAATAGTTGCAAAGATTTATTTATTTTAAAAAGTAAATGGTTATAATACACTTATTTTAACAATAAAAGAAATTAAAGAATATACAAACAGTGTATCTGTATTTTGAGTGGGTTCAGAAGTAAAATAAGGTATAAAACTTCCCTCCTGCATCGGTTTTGGCCCTAAAAAAACATGCATGTATTAAAAAAAATTTGATGTCCACTCGGTTGCACGGAAATCGACTACACGAAAAAAAGTCAAGTGGCCGTTTTTCAACTTTATTTTATAGTGTAAAGAATACTTTTATAAATCAAGGTTATGTGTTTGTAACATGGTTATGATAAAAAGTCACTTTATATGTCACATTGAAAAAAATTTGTCATTGATTTAAAAATTATAAAGAGATTTTATATATTTTTTTACATTAAAATTGTTCAGATTAAGAAAGCAAAATAAATAATAAAGCAGTAAGGACACAAGCAAAAGAAGAAAGAAACAAGAATGAAGAAAAAATAATAAAGAAATAAGGATAAAGAAGTAATAAAAAACGTATCCCAGGGGCCAATAACACAAACACTACAAGTCAAACAAGTGTATAAATACATTATACAAATGTAGTTATTCTGAAAAGGTGGGTGAATTTTGTGCACCCGCGATAGCACTTTAAAACTCCCTCGTTTTTTTTCGTTATTACCAGTGCCCCATTGATAACTAAAAATTACAGAATATCTCCTTGCATAATTTATTTGTACACTTGTTGGACTTGTAGTATTTGTGTATAGGCCCCAGATCATGAACTGGCCAAATAAAATGTTTTATGTTAGAGGTCAATAAATAAATTTATTAGAAAATAAATACAAATTTAAATATGCCCGCACGAATTCGAAATTTACATGCGAGAATATAACATTCTTATATAAAAATCAAGAAATATAATTAATATTTTGTCATCGCACCGTCTCTTTGTATGACTTCATTTAATCTTCGAGGCATGGAATGAACAAGACCTAAAAATATGTTGGCGTTGTTATGCAATTCGGTAATTGTATTTCACAGTTGCTCCGCATTTTGAGGCCGGAAATTTCTTTTATAAATTGACTTGACCAGCAACCCCCACACATTCTCTATTGGGTTTAAATCTGGGCTGTATGCAGGCCAAGGTAATAATTCCACATTATTAGTTTGAAACCACTCCCTTACAACTATCGCAGTATGGACGGGGCACTTATCCTGTTGAAATATAAAATTCTCGCCATACACCTCCCTTACAGAGGGTAGCATTACGCCATCCAAAATGTCGAGGTACGTTTCTCTATTAAAACGAGCTTCAATTCTCCAACAAACACCAGGTCCACGGATACACATCCAAGCCCAGACATTTACATAAAAACGGCCAGACCTGTTTGGGGGTGCTACATATATTTCATCAAATCTAAAATTGTCTGGTCTATAAACTCGAAGACGACCATTATTGATTGAAAAGTTTTCTCGTCTGAAAATAATACTCTTTCCCAAAATTCAATTGGTCGTAGTTTAAACAGAAGATTATTTGTGCCTGTTTTTGGTCCTCTGTCAGTATTTGTTTTTTTAGCACTGGCCATATTTTTAATATCCGAAGCCTTTATTCCTCGACAGGCTGTACTCCGCGAGTCTGGGAAATTAGTCTGAGCAACGGCATTGCTGGCAGTTTCAAATGGATCTGCTCTTAAAAAATTTAAAAGAACCTCGTCTTCTTCCGGTGTTGATATCTTATGCCCTCCAGAACCAACTTTTCTACTTACAGTGCCCCCTTTTTTACTCGAAATACGGTACTTGCCGAAATTTGTAACTGGTTTGCCAGTATCCTTATATACACTTTTTGTTGTTCGGAAAGTTTTGGCATTATTTTACCAAATTAATTTGACAACAAACAACAAAGTGTCATACATGTGTCATCCAGAAAAGACACATTTACACGGTTAAAAATTAGGTGTATTCGATTTCCGTGCAACCGAGTCCATTAATGCATTACATTTTATAACAAAAGTAAAAACTTCAATAACTTCTTCCACCAGGGACACAGAGCTGTGCGGTACTCGAGTACAAGTACTCAAACACTGTACTCCAAGTACTTTCAGTGTACTCGGTACTCAGTCCCGAGTACTTTAATTTGAATGTACTTATACTTGTACTTGATACATTTAAGATTGCAAAAATGTACTCGAGTACTTTCCCGTGTACTCGAGTACTTTCCCGTGTACTCGAGTACTTTTACGTGTCCTCGAGTACATCCAAAGTATGCAATGAGTACATTTTTATGCAGTGAGGTTGGCGTGGACACATATGTGCGTGGGTGTTGAAAATTTGGCAATACTGCTCAGACTTGTCAAATTACGGACATGCTGCCTGAGGCAGCATCAGCCAGCTTGACTCACACGACAGCCTTAAAACAGCCTCAATAAATAAATAAAAAGACACAAAAAAGAGCATTGAACAAAAGGTTTTTACTTATGTATGAAATGTAATTTTGTTTATATTTTGGTAGAAATAAGGTGACAATATTCCTCAAAAAGATAATTAAAAAATAAAGCTAAGGCAAAGTGAAACATGATACTAGCCGGCCTTGATAATTAACATAAAGCGAAATATCAATATTTGATGAAGGCAATAGGCCCAACATTTCATAACAGTTACAGTTACACTTTAGTTACTAAAGTGTACTCGGTACTTTGTACTCGTATGGGTACTCGAGTACAACGGTACTGTACTTGTACTTGGTACTCGAGTACTTTTATATAAGAGTACTTGTATTCAGTACTCGAGTACTTTTTCATTGTACTCGGAACAGCGCAAATTGTTCACCCCACTGTGCGAAACCATTTCTTTAGTCTAGGGTCAAGAACTATCGATAGATAGTTTTTGGTAGCCGGCAATGTGACTATGGATAGACTATGGATATCCATAGTCACATTGCCGGCTACCAAAAACTATCTATCGATAGTTCTTGACCCTAGACTAAAGAAATGGTTTCGCACAGTGGGGTGAACAATTTGCGCGCAGTAATTTTTAGAAGACACGGACACAAACGATCATGAAGTACTAAAAGACCAGGAAGGATAGGTCCTAGTTACGTACTAATCACCCAAGAACCATTCATGAACCCCAATTGAAAGGTATTATTAAAGATGGGAAAATTCCCATTTGACGAAAATTCCCGGAAACTTTCCTTCGAAAATTCCCGAAATTTTCCGGAAGTTTAAAAAAAAAAAATTTTATTGCGAAAATATTTTTTTTATGCCAGGGATTTGCAAAAATATATAAAACATTAACTTTTTGTCAAATTTTATTAAGAAAAAAAATAAAAAACATCTTTATAAGATTGTAACTGCAATACTATTTTTAGTATCTTTTACTTTGGACACGGCGTTCTCTATAGAGAACGCCGTGCTTTGGAATATTCCTATTGTATGAAAACCTACAAAATAAAAATAAAATGTTTACTATTAGAAATTCAGAAAATTATTGTTTTTTTGCACTATTTTGTAATAATTCCAAACACTATATTTTTCTCTTGGCATTGTGATATGCCTATAAATAAACAACAAAAATGTAAGAATGATTTTAACTTTGTTTATTGTTTTTATTTTGTTTACCTTTTTTTAAACCCAGATAACCAGCGTCCTTCCGTTTGCCGGTCAGTTGCCTACTATTCGTTCTCTTGATATGGTAGCCGTTTGCTGTCAAGTGGGTGCCACCATTTGACTATCTGTAGACAAAAATCTTTTCTAACAATATATTGTGTGCAATCCACGGGCAACCGACGGGAAACCTTTTGCTTATAATTATTGTGGACAACATAAGAGTTTATAGGCGGAAATGTTTCCTGACAACTTATAGTGTGCAACCCACCGGCAACAGACGGGAAACCTTTTGCGTATACTGATTGTGGGCAACGGATAGGAAATGATTTACCTATTCAAATTCACTGAATTTGGTGGCAATTTGCCGATAACGAATCAGAAATTAAAATAAATTATTAAATGAAGCGTTGAGAACCAGAGTGGCCTTACCCACAAACATTTATTCTAAAATGGGGTTATAATTTTAGGACAATATATATATATATATATATATATATTTGGGTGCTTTCTTTAACAAAGTTTTTCATTTCCGAAAAAAAGCACCTTAATATATATATATATATATATATATATATATATATATTGTCCTAAAATGATTGTTAACATCATTTAAGAAAAAACATTTGTGGGTTAGGCCACTCTGGTTCCAAACGCTTCATTTACCTATTGATTTTAATTTCCGATACGTTATCGGCAAATTGCCACCAAATTCAGTAATTCCTCATTTATTGGTATTGTTATTTTAACAAGAGGGTTAGGCGTAAATTTTCATACTCGAATTTTTTCAAACGTCGTTTTATTACAAAAATACCTATATTTACAAAGAAATAAAATATTATAAATATTTATATACACAACAGAATAACCTTATAAGCCGATAATTTATATAATAATAAATAATAATAATAATAATAATATTAAATGTTATTTATTGAAAAAAAATACATTTTTCAAAAGGCCATTGACTTTCGTCCTTCAGCCGGGAATAATAAATATATTTATTATTATATAAATTATCGGCTTCAAACAGGCGCAGCCTTATGGAATCTTTATTGTTTACGTTTGGATCTCGACGCTTAAGCCTGATTTATAGATTGCCTTTCTTCCTTCCTTCCTCCCGTAGAAGATGAACAATACAAAAACCGTTGTGCTTTTTAAAGATTCTCATACGAAAATCTATAAATGGCACTACGATTTTCGTATTGTTCATCTTTTATGAGAGGAAGGAAGGAAGGAAAGAAATCTATAAATCAGGCTTTAGCGGTAATACGTTGACGCTGTTTTGCGGCAAAACTTTTGCCACTCGCCGTTACCTCTCTTTGAAGTTCAACACGCGTTGGTGGATCAAAGTTTTTATTGGTACCCACAGCTCCTGCAATAAATATATGTTTAGCAATAAACATATGTTTATTTTGCATAAAACATTATTTAAAATACCAAAAATAGCCCTAACAAGACCAGGGTTGTAAAGGGGATGATTGCCTTGCTCATCCCCCCCATGTATATTGGGTGCATATATATCTCGTCAGAGATAAACTTCCTGAACAGTTTATGAATGTGTTCTTTTAAGGTGTCACCACCTATAAAGGCCCCATAATCAATCTGAAAAATAAAAATAATTTATTAACGCTTGGCTTGACAATTTTTTCAGTCAGATTTTAATTAATAATTTGATAATTTTTTATGCACATGTTTATTAGACTACCACCTACACTATGGTAAATTTTGTCGTTTCTTGGGCATTTGGTTCTATTAAAATATCCACTAAATGTGTTTATTCACGTCACTTTTTTGATTATCAAAAAATTAAAAAACGCCTAGCTGGTACACCCTGTATTTAAGAGCGATAAAAATTGGTTCAAAAATGCAAATTTTACAAGGGCGGTAAGGTGTGCTTTATAAAAATTTGTTGTAGTATACTACAACAAATTTTTGTATACAAAAAATATATTACATTAATTAATTAATTTAAAATTACCGCTATTATAATAGCTTCTGAAATTTTAAATAAATTAATGTTATTTGAATAAAAACCCTTATAAAATTATAATACTTCAAAGAAAAAACTACATCTTCAAAAAATCCTACATTTTTATAGCCTCTATTTAGGTACTATGCCGAAAGAAGTTTCACTTCAATATAACAAATTATTTAAAAATTTACTTACGTCTTGGTTTCTTTTTTGTATTTTTTTTATTTTCAAAGGATTTTTAGATTTTTCCATATGGATATAGGTACATATATCAACATTGATCAATTTTAGATCTAAAAGAAGAAAGAAACAATTTTAAGCATATATTCAGGGATTCACCTTATCGATTTTTATTCCGGTGATTTTACAAATCATCGAATTTGTTCTGCATTATTTTAACAGTGCTATATATAATATATATATAGCTATAGCTAAAGATAATAGATAACTATTGCGTGCATAAAACATACCTGATAGATTTCTTGTTTATATTAATCAACACATCGTACACACACTCGCAGAACAAACCATAAATTTTAAAGAACAAATGGTGAGCAACGGTAGTGGGGACTCTCGCGCAAGCGCGTTTCTTTATTGTGGGAAATATGTTGGCCGTCGGTTGCACCTCTGTTGCATACAATTGTTGACTGGAATCTATTGAAAATAAGCGGCGATCTTGGGCGGAAACAAATTTCTTGCAGTTTTCATGCAACTGACCAACAAGGTATTTTAGGAAATGTGTTGCCCGTCGTTTACACCTCTGTTGAATACAACTCTTAATCAGAAATTATTGGAAATACGTGTCAAACTTGGGCCGAAACATTTTTCTTGCAGTTTGCATGCAACTGACGGGAAATGTTTTGGACTTCCAACTTATTGGCTTACTGTTGCATGAAATATGCCAGCTTGTTATTGCCGACAACGCGTTTCTTTAGGTTTACTAAGAAACTTTGGTCATCTGGGAAGAAGTTTTTTGTGATAATGCTGAATAATCCGGCTTCATTGAGGTTATGTAACTGTTACATTGTAACATACATACATACATTATTTATACTTCTTCTTCTGCTTTAAATTAACACACATGTATCATGGCCTTAACGAAAATCAGCGGTTAAACAATTGACATTTAAATGAAAAAAACAAGGAAAGTTTCCAAGGAATGGTTCCAAGGAATGTTTCCGGTAGCTTAAAAGAAACTTTTAAAATGAAAATATATTCCCAATTGAAAACTTTCCAAAAGGGAAAGTTTCCTTAAAATAGAAACTTTCCGATTCCCATCTCTAGGTATTATTACTAAATACCTGGTTAAGGGGGACTCCGGATTGTACTTGGTTTTGGGTCAGTTTAATGTCCCTCAAAAACCAAAATGTTTTCCCTCCTGGTCCCACACTCCACTAGCCTAAATCGGCCGTATGGTCCGGCCCGGCGACAAAATTCCGGGAGTGGCCTTAACCATCGACAGTCATCCGCGACCTCCTAGGGGTGAAAAATCGGATCCACCAAACACGGGTAACGCTGTGCAGTGGCGGGATACGTAGGAGAACCGAAAGAGGGTAAAATAACCCTGGAAGATAGTGTTTGGCGTTGCCGATGGGGCCTGTCGTACGTTCTTATACTCATATTTGAAATATTTTAATTTAAGAATATGCAAATTTTTTTAACATTCTAACTGCCCCCTAAAATTACCAGGTTTTTGCTGATATATTTTTGTAATCACATGTGAATTAAGCATATTTTAATTTCTCTTTTAGAACAAGAACAAGGCCTAGACAGTTTAGCTCAAATCATTTCCAGGCAAAAAGACATTGCTAATACAATTTCCAATGAGGTAGATTTCCATAATGGTAATTATATTAATAAACTTAATGTGATTTAAAATAACAATTATTTATTTAATAGAAATTCTTGATGATTTGGGTACCCAAATTGATAGGACAGATCATAGAGTACGGACTGAAACACAGCACATATCGGTAGTGGATAGGAAAGATAAAACTTGCATTTATTGGGTTTTTATCATTTTATTATTTTTGAGCATTATTATAGTTGCGGCCATATAACTATTGCATTTTATTTTATATAAAAACTATATTTTAGTCTTGTATATTGTGATTAATAATAATTATAAGTACCACATTGTTCATATTAAATATGTATATTTATATTTTTAACATGTATTTTATTTATCAATCCTAATTAAGGGATAAGAAAAAAAGTTATTAAACAAAGTGAAACACTTTTATTAATGGATGTGTTTTTACATTAATATACAAATAAAATTAAATATAGCTTCAGCTCACAGATAATGTGAATTAAATCTAATAAATACAGGTTTAAATTTTATTTAAAGCTCGTCCATGTATGGTACTCCAGTTAGATTTCCTACAGAAGCAACTGACAATTTTCCTGATCGTACTTTGTTGGCTGCCTAAAATAGTATATTAAAGAACTAATGTCATAAGACGTCATTTTGTCGCACGCGGACAATTTATAAAACGAGCGACGAAGGAGCGAGTTTTATAATGGACAAGTGCGACAAAAGGTCTTATGACATGAGTTCTTTATGCTATTTTATCTATTTTGCAAACATTTCATAAAACAAATTAATTTTATACCTTATATTTAATTTGGTTAAATTTTACTTTACATAGTTGGTATCATAGATAACAAAGTTTGAAGTTTGAAAGGTCATTAACCTTTCAAACATTATCACATTCTTTCGCTATGGCGTCGTTAATTTACAATAAGTATTTACAATAAGCGGCTGTTAAAGAAGAAAAAAGGATTTTCTTTGGTGTTAAACAAAATTTATTACACGAAAAGTCTCGTAAGTACTAGAAAACAAATCATAAAAATATTATAACCTATAGGTATTCAAAATTGTATTTTACCAGTAGCCAACCTATAAAATCAAAATTTTGGGTGGAATAAAGTACCTCATTAAAGAACCAAAAGCGGTGTTATAATGAATTCATTATGAAACCAAAATAGATAAAATATTTAAAAGTAACAGTTAATATTTTAATAATATACAGTATGTCTCCCAAGTGATTTTACAAGAGGGAAACATTTTTTGATAAAAAGTTTTAATCGTCGAAAAAATAATATTGACATAAAAAAATTGTGCAAAAATTAGGAAAACATTAAATCGATTTAGGAGAGAAGTACCGTAAACACGGGTGGCTTTAGCTCACTTTCAAACTTAAGCTTAACATTTTTGTGGTTTTAACAATCATAAACATTAAATTTTGTATACCAATATTTGAGTCTTGAGTTGCTCTTTCATAATAACTATGTTATAATATTACATAGGGCTGAGTTTAAAAAATAAAAATTAAAAACTGGGTGTGCAAAGTTACCCCATGGTTGCGGGTAACTTTGTCTCACAGTGTATTTTCCGTATAAAATTAACTCAATATTTTATTTTATTTTTATTAGACACGTGTTAGCAGCGACATATACCTATCTATTGCAAGGGATAACGGAAAAAAAAATAAAAAATCGACATGTAGTTAACCAAGGATCATAATTCCAAAGGATTGCGCATAATATAGAAATTGTAACGCGTGTATTTCTAAGAGTTTTGCACTGATGCGATATATACATACAATTTTATATACAATTTTAAAGTGTAATAAATCCCATTTCTTTCTTTAAAATACTGAATTTCCTGTAATAAAAACTAAATAGAATCGCTCAATTGACAGATTTAGACCAACAAATTATAAATGTTAATTTTATCGAGCGCGAAAAGATTTTTCATAAAAGGGTTAAAGTCACCCGCGGGGTGCAAAGTCACCCGTGTTTACGGTACCTTAATTTTTTTGTTTTTATAATAAATAGTTGTAAAAAAGTAACAAACATTATTATTTTTTCGACGATCAAAACTTATGACTTGACTTCAAAAAACCAAAAATAAAAAAAGTTAAAATTAATCAGGGCACGTTTGATATACATGATAAATTTATTCAATTTCCCTCAACCATTCAATGGGGTTGGGAGCCCCAACCTGGGACATGATGTCAAAAATCAATGTGAAACCACTTTTATTATTAAGAATTAGTCACTAAAAACAACTATACTATTCATGGGCGGATTTAGGAATGGGCATTATGGGCCCAGGGCTCCGTCCGATCGAAGGCCCCCAACGCGATGCAAATTAAAAATATATAAATCATACTGAATAAAAAATCGAATATTTAATAATTGCATAAAGGTAAAATATTGAGCCTGTTAAAATTTAAGATCTTAATATTACTGTTAAGAGGCCCGTCATCGCGATTTTCCATTTTTGATTTAAATAGCATGGAAAAATATATAAATATATAAATCATACTGAATAAAAAATCGAATATTTAATAATTGCATAAAGGTAAAATATTGAGCCTGTTAAAATTTAAGATCTTAATATTACTGTTAAGAGGCCCGTCATCGCGATTTTCCATTTTTGATTTAAATAGCATGGAAAAAAAATAAGTTTGGAAATATATATTTTTTTAACGAATTAATGAACTTAAATGAAAACAACATATTTTAAAAATATTATTCTTATAGATTATTTAAAGTAAACGCTCAACAAAAAGTTCTCTTATTTTTTTTATAAATCTACTTGTTCAAATTATTTAAGCTTAAAATTACATTTATGATAAATCTAAAGTTTTTCTTACTTCTCCGCTAAAACTATCACACTAATAACAAAACGTTATAGGACTTTGTTAGATCATTTTATTTTTCAAAAAATTGTGTAATTTTTTAAACCAAATTAATATTTCTGTTTAAATACTAATTAATTTAAAAAAAAGTATCAATTTTATTGAAAAAATTATTTGTATTTATACTGGTTAAACCATTAAAAAAATTATGACATATTTTTTTGGAAAATAAAATAATATACATAAAATGTATGATCATTGTCAACATTTTGTGACAAGTCTGGTGTTTTTTTTCATGTACTATTGCGGCCGATAAAAAGTAATCGACTAATTTTCCCGTTGTAAATATGGTTGTCACCAGTGGCATTTCAAAAATAATTTTATAAAATTAAGTAACGTCCGAGGGGTCAACCACCCAAAGGGAAAACGTCCAGGGATTCCCATGTATTCCCATTATATTTTATTGTATTCCTATGTATTTCCATTGTATTCCTATGGTATTCCCCCTCTAAAATGTCCAGGGATTCCAGGTGTGGGTGACCCCTCGGTAACGTCATCTTAAATTAAGTTAATCTTAAAATAAGTAAAGTCATTATTTAATTATACCTTACTTTAAGTAAAGCAGAGAAAGGCTATATTATCGCCAAAATTGGAGAAGGATGGTCTCAACAACAAATAGCAGATTAAATAAACTGCAGCAAAAGCGCTATTCAAAAATTAAACAAAAAGTGAGTGGAAACTGGTGACCTGAGTAGGGTAATGGGTTCTGGGCGTCCAAGAAAGACAACTCCAGTAAACGACAACGAGTTGGTTGAATATATGAGGCAAAACCCATTTTCTAACTCCATTCAAGCCAAAGAGGAAACCAACTTCCCAGCATCTGTTAGGAGGGCAAGAAAACGGTTGCGAGAACAAGGTTTATTTAACTGCGTGAGTGCTAAAAAGCCTCGCTTGACGGATGTTAATAAAAAGGCAAGAGTGGAGTTTGCAAATAATTTTTTAAATCAAAACGCTGAATATTGGGAGCGAGTAGTCTTTTCAGATGAAAAAATATTTCAATCCTGCTACAATGGGCAACTGCGAGTTTATCGTCCCAGAAACCATAAGTTTGATGAAGAATACCTCCACAAAACTGACAACAGCGGAAGATTTTCTGTCCACGTGTGGGCGTGGATATCATCTTCAGGGGCTGGTATAATTCATATTGTAGTAGAAGGCCGATTACCTGGGAACCGATACGTGGAAATTTTAAACGATGTAATGCTCCCGTCAGTGCAAGAAAGATTTGATAATGATTTTGTGTTTCAACACGTAACACTTTATGATTTATCTTTCCTGATCAAAAAATTATTTTTTTTTTATTTTAAGAATAACTCGCCAGTTCACACTGCTCATGTGGTTTATAATTGGCAAGAAGAAAATCACATTATAACGCTTCCTTGGCCGTCAAGAAGCCCCTATTTAAACCCAATCGAAAATATTTGGGGATATCTCGTAAAAAAAATATATAAATATGAATTTAGACCAAGAAATAGAGAAGACCTTATTAATGCAATTCAAAATGAGTGGAACAATTTGGAAGAAAATTACGATATGCAAAATTTAATTAGTTCCATGCCTAGGAGATTACAAAATGTTATAGAGAAGAATGGTGGTTCTACCAAGTATTAATTATTTTTTTTAAATGTAGTTTTTATAGCATTACAAGTGTGTAAGATAATGCCCGAGGGAGGGCTGAATGAAAAAATTGCCAGGGCCGGTTTTTCTGAGCCCATCCAACCCTGGTTGGCTCATCTTTTATAATTGTTATAGTCGTAGTATACTATTTCTTTTTAAGTTTAAATTTATTTATTTTGGTCGCCCAATAAATAATTTGTTCTTTTTGTTTGTATTACGAATACACATGATTTATATAATTTAAGTTTTTTTATTAAAAAATTAAATATGTCATACACCTATGATTTCTTGTCAAAATAATTTAATTGACATGACTGACGTAAAAAACCCTACTTACAATAGCCAATTTTTAAGAAAAACATGCAACTTGATAAAGAATCGATTACTTTTTATCGGCCGCAATAAAAAAAACTCATACAGCTTAAAAATCTAGTGTTCCTGATTTTCTATCATTTCGTTGGAGTAATTATGGCTTTTAACATGATACGTCACATTAGAAAGGTCTAAAATTAAATACAAAGGTAGGTTGAAGTTTGAAAAAAAAAATAATATTTCGTCATCCCTCTGTTTTTGTCAATTACTGCCCGCAAACGGCAAAGCATGGAAGTCGCCGTCTTGCTTTATCTCGTTCCAAATGGCTTCAATGGCTTGCCAGAGTTCTTCTGCATTGTTTGGTTAAAAATGTTAAAAAAGTCATAATGGATGTGA
The DNA here is from genome assembly GCA_921294245.1 of Brassicogethes aeneus. Lineage (NCBI taxonomy): Eukaryota > Metazoa > Arthropoda > Insecta > Coleoptera > Nitidulidae > Brassicogethes > Brassicogethes aeneus. The sequence goes on along the minus strand of OV121132.1, from coordinate 48,444,484 downwards.
CAAAGCTCGATGTCAGCTTGACATTGACGGAAAAGTTTTATTCACACAGCCACAATATAGCTGTATGAGTTTTTTTGTTAGCGATAGTACTTACTTTAAATGTAAAATCGCAAATAGCAACCAATTTTTGTGACAAGTCTGGTGTTTTTTTTTCATGTACTATGCTCCACACTTTAAAGTCCCACCACGTGACCAGGTACGGAACGCAGTCTTTTGAAAATTGGTCATTTAAGGCTTTGCAGGTTATGTACAAGATACATACAACATGGGTTATGTATCTGTCAAAGTATACTCAATGCAAGAAATAATATTTATACTGTTACCATTTATGTTTAAGCGTTAAAAGTTTATAAATCTTTATAGTATCACAGTAACAATGGTTGGTTTAATGAAATTCTAAAGTGTATAGTGCCAAATAAGTAAAATTTTTGTGCATTTGGTCTACATATATCTGGTTTTATCCATTAAATAGTTTTAAATAAACGGCATTTATTAAAAAAAATTAGCTTGTCTATTATGGAATAAGAATATCTGTATCAAAGGTAGGTTAATATATTATAACAAAAAATATCATCTAATTTTGAAATTTTAAGGTTAGAAAAATCTATTTTGATCAAAATAAATAAGTATTTTGGATTATTTGGAAGTGTGTTAATATGGTCATATAAATATAGATATACTAAATAATTGTTAAATATGGTTCAAATTAAATTAAAGCTTTTATACTCCTAACAACAAAACTTGTGCATACCTCTTGGGATCCCTACTTTAAGTTAGATTATAAGGAAACAATTTTTAGAGATACATGCAATGTAAAAATATTTAATACTCCCATAACATGTGATTTATAAAATTTTTAAAAGTTATAATGATTTTTCGATGAAGATAAAATTCAGTTGAAGCTTTATACGTAACTGTATTGACAAAACTTTATGTAGGTATACTTTAAGCTGGATAAGAAAGACTACTACAAGTAAAAATATTAGATAGAGTATACTGTGCTTTTATTTAAATTTTAGAATTTATAAGGTTATTTATACCTAATGATTGTTCGATGTAGATAAAATTTTGTCGAAGCTTTTATAGGTACTTGTATTGACACTATGGGTATATTAGCTGACAGTGTAAGGAACTTTAAGAAGGTTAGCTATTGAATTTCCAAAAACACTTGTAAAATCAATTTACAGTTATGGTTTGTTGTTGTTACTGTGATACTATAAAGATTTATAAACTTTTAACGCTTAAACATAAATGGTAACAGTATAAATAACAGTATAAATATTATTTCACGTGGTGGGACTTTGAAGTGTGGAGCATAGTACCTACTTACTTTAAATGTAAAATCGCAAATAGCAACCAATAATATTAATGGGTGAAATTTTAACAGGCTTATGAGGCTGTTAAATTTAGATTTAGATTTTTATTTGGGTGAGTTGGGTTAATTCGAAATATTTTAAACCAAGAAATATGTGGCCTTGCATTGTACAGGTCTTATCCCTACACCTTGTATAAATGCTAGAATGGTTTATTTATGTTATTCATTAATTTTATCAAGAATAAGTGTAATTTTTTTCTTGTTTTTTAATTTTTGACGTAAGAATTTGTTGTTTTGTTGTCTGTACATATATAATTATTGAGTTTTTTAGCCCCGGGCCCCCAAAGTCAACGGTCAGCCCCTGATACTATTGGCAATTTTTGCAATTAATTTTTCGTATATAATACCACTAGTGGTAAAATTTTACCGATAAAATTTTTGATTTTTATACGAATGTTTTTTTCTTGGAAATTTCGCAAGTGGCATTAATTTTTAAGACCACGAGCCGCTAGGCGAGTGGTTTGAAGTTAATGCCACGAGCGAAATTTCCAAGGAAAAATCTTGAGTAAATAAAAATCAAAAATTTTTTCAGGGAAAATTTTATCACGAGTGGTATTCGGCAGGACTATTTCACGAATATTTTTAACTGCTGATTCAATTTCTGTATGATTTTTTGGACCAAAACGCATATTTTTTAACATTTTAATTTTAAAATTAAAAACGTCAACAGTGACAATTATTTTTATCATAGCAACCAATTGGTTGTTATGCAACTCGTATAAACGAGTGGTTTTTTCACCTGAATAGTACTTTTATCGCTGCAAAACTGAAAAAACCACTCGTTTTCTGAAATCTGATTGGTCCAAAAAGTAATGAGTGGAATAGTCATTATAAATGACTTTAAAAATCGATAAATTCTCTCGATAACGCCACGATGTTATAATATATGTAAATGGTATATTGGTAGGTATAAAAGGCGTATCAGGATTTACAAATGAAGTATATGCAAAAATAAAAATTCCGAACATAACCAAATTCTTTGACAGTTTTTTTACTTGTTATAAAACCATTAACAGCGTTTTTAAGTTCATAAAATTATTTAAAAAAATTAATATGTGTACCTCTAATAGAGGTCCTCTATTATTTACTTTACCTCAATTTTTAAACTGGATATTAAGGGATATGAAACATAACCTAGAAACATATGTTGGAATCCAGTATCGCCGGTATTTTCTTTGGAAAATTTCGGTATATTAAATGTTTGTATTTTTTATTAAACATAGCTCATAAAATATACAGGGTGGTCTAGGTTTTAATCGACAAACTTTCAGGATCGATAGAGCTTCAGAAAATAAGACAATTCATAAAACTCTTAAGGCGTATTCATACTCACTTAAAATAAGAAATAAGAATAAGAAATAAGGAATAAGAAATAAGAAATAAGACCGCGATTGATCGTTCATGCTGATAACATAAGAAATAAAAAATGTTGTCACACAATTATATTTTATTATAGTGGTTTATATTGGCTATAAACGTAAACAATCGACAGCGACACTCAACGCGATTTCCAACACCATGGCTCCATGGCCAGCACATAAAACCCATCAAAATAATTCACAGACCCATTTTAATTCTTTGCGCAGTTTTATACGCAAGAATAAGAACCAAAGTTAAAAACGCAACGATTACTTTACACAGTTTTAACTTTTTATCTTATTTCTTATTCTTATTTTTTATTTTAGTGAGCATGAATGCGCCTTTAATAACCGGGATATAGGTGGTCAAAGTTAGAACAAAAAAAAGCCGCAGGAGCGCTGGCATTGGCTTTAGTGATACTTATGACAAAAAATCGGATTTTTACATCGATGACATAGGGTAAAGTTAAAAAAAATTATAATGTTGTTTTTACTAGGCCGGTATAGAAAACCGATTAATGTACCAACAACATTGTCGTACGTCGTAGTACGTTGAGGGAACGGTCGTAATACGACGATTGTACCAAGAATATAGCTGCAAGTATTCAGAAAATTTGTTAATAAAAATACAGCTGTATAGTATTAAATTTAACAACAAACTATAGTCAAATATGATGTCAGATTAAAAATTATATAAATTGTTATATTAAAATCTATGACCATAAAATAATAAATTGTCGTTAAAACAAAATAGTATATTCTGTTTGGAATATTCAGAATATGCAATTCAAAACGTGTTTCAGACTATACTTTTTTCTACGCTTCCAAAAAATAGCATAGAAAAATAATTTAATTGGGAGAAAGTTAGGTTGGATCGGTCTAAAATTTGTTCAATATTAAAAACAGAGATGTCGCCACCAGTGTTTATTTTGTCATTCGATGATAAATTATTTCATTCTGTAACACTACGTGTATGTAATATTCCGTAATAGGAGTAGAAAAAGTATAAGGAGATTTGGCAACATTGCACTAAATCTTAAAACGGATAATTAGCGACCTTATAACTGCTTGACCGCAAAAACAAATTTTAAGATTTGAATGAGTTTCAAATAATTATCACGGAGTGAATTTAACAATTATTAATGAACTGTTATTGTAATTATGTTATTTTTAACGTCAAAGTTATGTTTTTAGTAACAAAAAAAATTTTGTTACCGCAAACACTCAATAATAGAACCAATCGAGAATCAAAGGAGGACATAAAACTTACTTGTTGAACATCTGAAGCAGAGATGGAATCCACTAGAGCAGCCAGGCTGGTAGCAGAGTGGGCTGTTCCGGTGAGTACGGCTTGGGTTGCAAGATTTTCGATAGCGTTGGCACCATTTTCTCCTTCCAAGAGAAGAGCGGTCTTCAATTGATTCTTGCCTCTGGAGACGTCTTCCTCGGACACGTTGATGCACTTCATGAACTTGTAGGTGCTCTGCACGACGCTGGAGGCGTTCTTGGCGGGAACGGCGACCAACACGCCGAACAATCCGGTGTCAGAGTAGTTCGCGTTGATGGCGCTGCTGGCGAATTCGGCGTTGCCGACTACCTTCGAGAGCAGACCGTTATCTCTCGCGCTCCATTTCACTTGAGGACCGGTTCCGATGGCCCTCTGAAGGACGGCGAAAGCGAGCGCTTCCTTGGCGTTGGCAAGAGACGCACCCTCGCCGGCGATGGCGACAAAGGCCAAATCTCCTCCCTTATCGGATCTGAAACAAATTATTTAGGACTATAAAAAAATATTTAGAGATGGCGCATTTTAAAGCACTTATAAAAGCTCGAGCGTTTATTTATTCTTCGAGTTGGAAATTTGATGTAGTCTGTCCATTATAAGTTGGCGGAGCAAGGGAATGTTCATAATATTATTATTTATATTATAAAAAATACGTTTTAAATGCACACAACACGACAGTAAATGAATGTAAACAAGAGAAAAACTAATTTATTTATTGGTTATTAATTTTGGAGTTAAATTCGGCGTATAACGGTAATTTTCAAATCGATTTTAAGCCAAAATGGTTCAGCACATTTCTTGTTTGTAAAACTCAAAAATTTTATAATCGGACATCAAATCCTTGCACAAGACAAATACAAAAAAAATAGGGTGGTTTTAACTCTTACTACCTATCTATCTGACACACCCCTCATGATAATTTTAAATTTCTTATCATTGCAACTTATTGACCATAAAAATTTTGATCAATTCCCAAAATTTCACTTTTTCATCTTTTGGGGATATTAAATAAAAACCATCTTCAGGGCTTCTCTTTTGGGGGTGAAGCTTCCCTAGGAAACATTTCTCGACCTATGTTTACAGAAACTTTTTTTGGTATGTAAAATCTGCTGTTTATGGGACACCCTGTATATAATATAAAAACATGTAAAATTAAAAAATTGCTTAAGCATCAAGACGTGATTTGGTGTTACTATTAGTAACATACTAAGTATGTTATTTCATAATAAGATGTATTGTTTTTTGTTTTTGGTTAGTTTTTGTGCACTGCAATTTACATGTAAATACTTTTTTCTTATTTTTTTATGTAGAATGTATTGCACGCTAATAATGAGACACCCTGTATATCTACATTCCTTAACCTATTTAGAATGTCATTAGTAATGACTCATTACAAATCTTTAACTTGCAATGAATAACTTTTTACTATCCAATATTTGTAGCACAAATTTTATACCTTTCATTTGTTTATTAAAATAAACTTATTATAGATAAACAAAGAAGACTAAATAAGGAGTAACTCTCAACAACAAGCCATATTATGTTACGCCAAATAGCATGCGCCTGTCTTCCAATGCTGGCTGGGTAATTTACAATTCATACACTCAAAGACACATGGTGTGCGCGCGAGCATTTTGCGCATCCGTAGGTGACTAATTAAGTACGTAGGTGAGTACGTTTTTTGGCGTGTCCCAACCTAGCAAGTTACTTCTCCTATATCTTCTTGAGATAAACTAAACGATAATTTAAAAAATACAATTTATCAACTAAGAGATTTAAAATTCCAAACACAGCGTTGCTATAATATTGTCAAGCTCTTAATGCAAGTTACCCGAATCAAACATCCTACAAGATCCCTGGTTGAAGAAATGCAAGCTCTAGCTGACGAATGAACACATATACATATATATATCTAATTTATTCTTTACATACACAATACTATGTTTTTTTTTTTTTGTTTTTTGCACTCTATCTAATTTCAATTTTGGTTTCTAACACGTGCAAATACATTACATTTATATTTTAATTAACCTTGGCTGAAGGACCTAGGTCAATGGCCTTTTGATTGTTGTTATTTTTATAATTATGATAATCAATAAATAACTATTATTATTATTATTATTATTATTTAAATAATCACATATACGTCTTTATAAGTGACAGTCACATTCACAATGTGACTGGTTATGAAAACAATGTAACCAGTCATTTGCCAACTCTAATTTTAACGCCAAAAAGAGGCAAGTATGAACCTGTGTCAAAATTTGTGAAATCAGCAAGATAAAAATGGCTATCAATATTTTTTGTCAAAACCGACCATAAAAATTAAACCAAAAAAATTTTATATTTTATTTTCTAGCAAAGTTTGTTTTGATAAAACTTTGGCATATCAAAGGCAATTAAATTGACTTTGCAAAATTGTTGTAGTACATTACATATCGAGTGGCGAAAGGCGGCGATTTCTGAAGTGTGAAGTTTTCTGCACGAGCGGAACGAATGTTGCAACACAAACTTTATAAATCCCCTTTCGCCACTTGATGTGTACACAATTTTTTATGACAAGCACGGAAATTCGGCTTTTACTGCCTTTTGAGAGATAGCAAGAAAAAAATCGTTAATATTTACGAATTTTTATCTCAGTTTTAATACATTCTTGAGCAAAGCATAGTGAAGTTAACCCATAAACAAAAATTCAGTCGTACCAACTTAAAGACAATTAAAGAAGTAAACTTTCATGTTCACCATAGAAAAAGTAAGAGAGTGGTCAAACGCATTGTTGTAGTAAGTACAGCGTTTACAGCGCCGCCATACATAACTGGGTAAACTAATGTTAGAAATTTTTAAACATAGAATATTGAATAAGTTTTATTAACGTTTGAATGAAAAAAAACTGGTGTCCTGAAAATACAAATGAATTGCCCTAAATTGTACAAATATATACCATGTAAAAATTTACAAAAATGGCTACAGAAATAAAAGTTTTTTTTAATTTCCCATTGATGTAACAAAAACGACAAAAATGGTTAAAAGTCGTCCTACCAAAAAAAACAAGATGCTGTATATCATCATCATCATCATTTCGATGAGGACGCCATGTATGTACAAAATTAAGTATTAGGACAAAAGATCATTTTCATTGTTAAAACAATAAAAACTATCTTTTGTCCTTTATTATTTAATATTGCAGATACGGGGGTTTAGCTTAGCACGGTAGTATACTGCCCTGGTAAGCCAAACCCCCATATGTACAATATTGAGTTATAATGGACAAAAGATCAATGCATTTTCATTGTTAAAAACAATAAAAATTATCTTTTGTCCTTTAATACTTTTTATTTCGGATACGGGGGTTTGGCTTAGCACGGCAGTATAATAGTGAAGTAATGGTTAACAGGTAGCGGCGTTACCGACAGTACTGACAGCACAAAAAAACAAGGTGTCATATTTTAAGTTAATGTAACCTTTAGTTAATGTAAAATAAACAATACGACAATTAGTTTACGAGTGTTATTAATAACCCACAAATCAATGCCTAAACTATCATGAAAAAATCCTAGCTTTATATAAATGATTTCACAAAAACTACTGCTATTACCTTTGATAAGCCAAAGTTTTATTAAAACTATTGGTTTAAAAATATCTAGATTTTGTTTGAAGTCATCAAACACTTTATTAGCCGCTAAAAAATAAAATATCTTTTCAACACGGTAGGCAGGAAGCATCGATAGGTTGCACAAAAATGTCGACAAAAACTGCAAGCTGGGTTGTATTTGTTGATGATTATAGGTGCAAAATCCGTTGGAATTAAAATCCTAACTGCTCCTTTTTAAAAGTTATTCATATTTTTATATTTCAGATCGGGGCAATTTGGAATAAATATCAAAAGTATTATCTCGTTTGAATTTTTATTATGCAAGAGAATAATACAGAATTTTACGTAAGTTTTTAGGCTAAAAATTTTAGCCGATTTACTTTGTACCTCTTTTTTCTATTTTGTTTGTGTTTTTTTTTGTTTTTTTTTTTATTTTTTTTTAATTTAAGTTTGTAAATTTAAATATGCTGTGATGAAAATGTAACAACAGCTTTCTTTAAGCGACTTATAAAAGATGGTTCATCTAGCAAATTTATTTTAAATCTATCCCAAAATTTATTGAACACGCTATGAACTGACTCTCCAGCCTGCTCGGACCATAAACCTAAGCCATCATTATTCAAGAATATGCACAACAATGCATTGTTGGATATTTTTATTTTCAAAAGTTTAGTTATTATTTGGTTCTGCTGTTTTTCGGGTAACAGTTACTGTTGTACTATATTCAAAACATTTTCACGAGCATTAGAACGACCTCTGCAAGAATGTGATATGCCTTTACCTATTTGTTGAAAACAACTGTTACATAATTCAGTAGAAGTTCTCGGTTTGGTTGCCTTTGCTTTTTGTTGCGAAGTATCGTCAAAACAATTGTTTACGTCAATATTTGTAGAGAAATCCCTAATTTGACCTCTACCTTTTTATTTTTTTTATGACTCGTAACTCGTGCTGTTAGACAGATGTAACAATTACAACCCATCGTTCTTGTTTCTTTTGATAATTTAAGATCCTTGTAATTAGGCATTGTTGGACGAGGTCTTTTAAAAATATCATTTCCATATTCATTTATAGTTAGTCGGCAAGAGCTACATAAACTTTTTGGGAATTTACTATTATAAATATTAAATTCATCATTGATATGCTTTTTTATAACTTCAATGTGTTTTTCAGATAGCAAGAAATGATGGGAAGGTTTATTTTGGAAAATAATTTTTTCCCACAGAGAGCGCATACTTTTGAGCGATTTTCTTCATGATCGCATTTATAAAGCGGATGCTGACTATTTACCCGACTATTCATTATATTATTTACTTTTCTGATATGATATATATCAATGAGATTTCTAAAACAAGAAAATATAAATAAATTGGCTGGAAAACTCTTATAATATTAATTGAAGGGTGTTCGGTACAAACAGGGTAAGTGCCAAAATTCAGAAACAGAGATATTAAAGAAAAACTAAATTATTACTTGATGTGATTTGTAGGTTCCCCCACTTTTGATATTGGATTCCAACTGTGTCCGGCAATCTTGGCACTTTTTGAGGGTATAGCTGATGGTACTTTGAATGTTTTTACGCAAAAATAACAAAATAATGAAAAATAACACTTAGCCTACAGGCCTGTTTGTACCGAACACCCTTCAATTATTTAAACTTTACTTTTTTATTGCGGGAAACACTTGACTGCCCTTACAATTATTGTAATTATTATATACATATAGATTATTATTATTATTCGGCATTTTCTCTTTTTTTTGGGTTTTCGGTTATAAAATGTGAATTTATTTATAGTACAACATTTTTAGTAACATATTTTTTTATTTCGAAATAAAAATTCAAAAGAAAAAGTAAAAAAAGTGTTTTGGAGCATGCACGAGCAGTTAATGCGACAGAATCGAGTGGTAATAATAATAATACCTAATAATAATTACAAAGACGTTGTTAACAACTTACCAATAAATATACAATTACATATTTTATTTATTTATCACTATATTGTTATAACAAAATTAATAAGAACTCTACAATTGTTGTACAACGCGTAGCCACGCTATCGCAAATGACATTTAATAAAATGACAGTTATAAATGCACAGTCTACTACGTAATATGGGGGAGTTGCTTCCAATAATTATTATTAACTATTGTTTAATAATTATGCCCAAACTTTTAGTATTGGATACTATGGATACATTTATGTAATATAAATAGTACCTATAGCTATACTAATATATATACAGGGTGTGCTAAATAAGACGGGAACACCCCATTATTTTGGAATGCGTTGAACAATTAAAATATTTTTTTTTGTGGGCATAGTGCCATCTATTTCAAATTGCCCCGATCTGAAATATAAAAATATGAATAACTTTTGAAAAGGAGCAGTTAGGATTTCAATTCCAACGGATTTTGCACCTATAATCATCAACAAATACAACCCAGCTTGCAGTTTTTGTCGACATTTTTGTGCAACCTATCGATGCTTCCTGCCTACCGTGTCAACATTTTGACAAAAAATAACGATAGCCACTTTTTTCGTCCTGATTTAACGAAATCTGACCCACATGATATTAGAATAAATAAATATTTTAAATATAATCCATTCAGTTTTACTTTTTCCTACCTTACTTCACCGCCTTTGTAAGGAGATGGTCTTGTTTGACCTTCCCCAGATCCCAAGTGCAAAGATTGAGCGATCTTGGTTACTTCGGCTTCGTCCATTCCCAAACCAACGACAGCGGCGCGGCCGCTGGTGAAGTTCTCGCACACGTAGTGTTGCAAAGATTCCGAAGAAATTTTGCCAATGTGGAATTTCGGAATGAACATCGAGTTACCAAGACCGGTACGGAAAGCGGCTTTGTGCAACAAATCAATTGCTCTAACCTAATAAATAAAAAGTTTACTTTTAAAATCGTATTTATGTTAAACAAAGATAATAAATTTTATTAAATTCGCTAAAGTTTAACCCTTTGCCGCCTGCTGCTTTCGCGGTGAAACCACTTAATTTAAGTATTATTTCCTAGCGTACACGGAGAGTGCTGTTTTGTGAATGGTTATCCAGTAAATTAGGGACAGCTTTGATATTTTAGGAGTGAGCGCTTTTGTTGTTGGTACTGATATATATCAAAGCTGTCCCTAATTTACTGCATAACCATTCAACAACGTGAATAATGAGTTTATTATTCACGTTGTTAGCCGGGCGGTTATATTGGTTAACATTATTTACAAAAAAAATCCCAAATAATGTCAATAATATGCAATAGGAGTAAAAAAAGTATCATTCCCGGACAACAATCGGGATTTCCTGGTAAAGTCATGATGATATCACAACGTGATATCCTGAGTACATATCATGTAGAACGCACGGTGTGATATTTGCAAAATTTGCGCATGCGTATGAGCCCTGCGAACTGCGAATTTAAAACCTAGTTTGTTATTCATATTACACCGTTATAATTTATAAAAAGTTGTTTGAATATCACGAATGTTGTCCGGGTTATTCCAATGTTTAACAATTAATTTTTTTATTCAAAAACAGTACTAGTAGTCTTTTTGGATAAAAAAAAATAATTTTTAAGGAATTAAACAGTCAACCACGATACCTAATTTTGCCTAATAAAAACCTTGTTAAACAGCTTTTTTTAGAACTACTTATAAAAATTTGACATTAGATATATAATAGAACAATGTTATTTTGAAAATAAAAACTTGCAACTGTCCCATCCGTTACGCGTGGAATGGCCGTATACTTATTCTCTCAATGTACGAATGTGGCGCAAAATAAATATCCAAACACGGATGGCATAAAAAATCACGACATGATTTTTTATGCCACATTTTCTTGGATTTAAATTAACTATATATAGTTAATTTAAATCCAAGAAAATATTAAATGTGTTTAACCGCAAAAACTGTTGATTCAACATAATTTTTCTCTAAGTGTACGAACGTGGCGCAAAAATGATTATCCAAACACAGTTGGCATAAAAAATCACGACAGGATTTTCATTTCTCACGCAGTGACATCCGAATGATGTCCGTATGAATAAAATTTGTGAAAATCACGACGTGACGTCCGTATGATTTTCATTTATTACGCGGTGACTTCCGTATGATATCAGTATGAATAAAATTTGTGAAAATCACGACGTGATGTTCGTATGAATATCACGAATGTTGTCCGGGTTATTTTAACACTAAATGTTTCCTAAATAATTAATAAAAACCTGATTTTACGAAACAGTTTAAAATACCTATGGCGCCCCCAGGAGGCATTTTCGGACATTAGTTTATAGTAACTTTTATGTGTAGAATCACCCCCCAAAATATATTAACGTTATTTCCGGACACCCTGAATACAAGAAAATAGTAATATTGTAAACAGTTTTAATATAACTTAAAATTAATAATGTAATGTATTCTAAATTTAAAAAGTAATAAATTGTTAAATGTGACACGTTACCATAAATTAAATAATTACACTAGTAAGCGAAAAAATATAAACTTTCTTTAACATTTTTTTTGTTAATATGGGTGCGCAAAACATGAAAAACATACTCATTTTTTCTCATTTGGGCCATTCACCTAGGTAACAGTATATTTCTGTTTTTCGATTTATGATTTCTTTAACGCGTCTCGAGTGAACAGCCCGATAAATAATATATTGTTAAAAATATGATTAAAATACGGGTCCAACGGTACCTAATTTGTTTCGATCGGATGAAAAAAGGCTGAGTTGCAGCTGATGAAAGTTTAAGTTAAATCTCATTTACATTACAGTGTAAAGTTTATACAGTTTAAATAAATGAAAAATATAGAGATTTAGCAGTTAATTATAAATAGCAGTTGTTTCTTATTTTTATCTTATTTTTTTTTTGTATCCGATATTGATCTTCTAGGGCTTTAAATTTTATAATTAAATAAGTAATTGATTATAAATGTAAAACTTGGAATATTGAAATTATTTGTTGTGGGAAAAAATTACTCAAATGGCAAAAATTGCTGAACATCGTCAAAAATTGCATGGAGTTTTAAATTTTATTAACTGTAACTTACCCATTTTGTGATCAAAACGAATCAGGTACGTTTGGATGCGTAATTTAATCACCTTTCTTCTAACGATATATCACTTATCTTGATCGGGCTTGCCGTTCAATTTGGACGCTGCTGCTCACTGGTTAAAGTAAAATCATTAATCGAAACACAAAAATACACCGTTGTGCCCAAATGAGAAAAAAATGTTTTTCGTGTTTGGCGCATTCAAATTACTTTATTACTTCCACACACTATTTTGTTTCGTTATGTACACATTAAATTGAATTGCAATTGTGGAGCTATGATATAAAATTAGTAAAAGTTCGTTACCTGCAATGGGCGGGTGGCAATGTCGAGGTGCAAACGTCCGGTATTCTCGGCGACTTCCCATGGCTTGAAAACTTGTTGTGTGGCAACTTCAGTAAAGTATGGTATAACTTTTTCGACAGCCGATCTGGTACCTTCAAGGGTGTAGGAAATGGTTTCGCGGTCCGAGGTTGCGGTCAAACTGGCGCCAACTTGTTGAATGTTGCGAGTAATGATAAATTGGCTGGCATTTTTGGTGGATAGTCCTGCACAATTTCTCAATAAATGGGTAATACCCAAATTTTCGGCGGTTTCGTTTCTTGACCCAGCTCTGTTGAATTTTGATACAATCAGTAAAATGCGTAGTAATTTATTGTAAAGTTTAAAAAAACAGGCTTTTTTCAAATCAACAAAACAAACAAATAATATTATATTGTCTTTTTAAGGGGTTTATTGCAGAATTTTCAACAATTGCTTTTTGTATTTTCTTAAAATACAGTATTCTATAAAAAAATTAAGTTAAACGAATCTCGGGGCCAGACGTAATGCTTTTTTGGTACATTCATTACCTGCTTGGTCCAGAATTTTCACAAAAGTTTTCTCTACACCTCTGAATTTATTTTAACTTAATTTTTGGAACACAAAATGAAGATTTTTTGTTTTTAATTAAATTAATAAAAATAAAATGAAATATTAATAAATTTAATTTGTTTTATAAAAAGCCACCACTCAGGTAGAAGTGTATAGAAAATATTTTAGGAAAAAAAAACAAAAACTTTTTAATTTGGTATTTAGAAAATCATTTTAAAAATCATATGAAATAATCAAAATATAAAAATCAAATGTTTCCTAATATACATGTGCTGCATATCAATTATGGTGCATGCAAAAGCCGATAAATCCATTTTAACTTATTCTGAGGTATTGGCCAAAAATGTGTACAGCCGAGTCCCCCAAATATTTAAAAACTATTAAAAGAAAACGTTGCTCCTGTTGAGTTGTCTATGTTTCAAAAGTCAAAAGAGTTTACCAAATTTGGTAAGAATCGGTACTGTACTCTTAAAATGTAAAAATGGATTTATCGGTTTTTGCACGTTTGCTATTTTTTTAATAGAAGGAAATTTAAGTTCTAACCTTATTTAAAAGAAACAGTTTACTTTTATGTATAATTATTATAACCATCCATACATATGGGTGTCCCAAAAGTCAACAATATACTTTAAAGCACTGATGGGCCAAACTCATGACCAATCAAAAAAATTTAAATAAAACACTAAGTCTTGTTTAATGAAAGTAAGAGTTATTTATTTAAAGATCGTTTTATACGTCTTGCACTTTCTGCGCCATTTATTTGTTGTGCGGCTTCAATAATTCGGTGTCTCAATTCATTTACGTTATGAATTACTGTTCAAGAGACTTTTTCCTTTTTGCAACCGCAGTAGAAAAATGTGACCTTTCTTCTTGCAATAAATGTAAGTGCATAACAATGAAGATCGTACATTTTCATAAAACTAAATGTGCATTCATTAGTCAATAAAATTGTATCCAGGATACAGGTATTCCCTATGTTTCTGCAACATTCTGCGGCAACAGGCTGGGCAATGCGGTTTCAACATGGCTGTCTAGCTAATTACGCGCAAGGTGTGAGAATTTATTTGGATCAGGTTTCTCCAAAAAGATGAATCGGCCATTTTGGTCCCATTTTGTGGACTTTCCAGTCTGCGGATTTAACCTTTAACGGCTACACGGTGGTCTGCCGGACACCTCGCGAAAATCTATTACTATTATTTTGAAAACGCTTGTATATTGAGGGATGGGGGTCTATGTACCTTTCAGTCGACGACCTTCACACACATCAGTAACGTGAGAACGTCAGTGGCGCGTGCTGTGATTTATTATTATACCCCAAAGATAGACAGTGGTCTGCTAGACTACGTAAGTAGTTTTATTTCTGATTATATTTTTATTATTCGACTTTTCTATAAAATTATTTATATTTTAGCATGGCTGGTGTTCCGGGACCTTCAAGAATACATCCAGATGACCCAAAATTTCAAGAATGGGTACAAAATCTTTTGGATGAGCCATCAGATTTTAATGAACTTGATTTGGATAGCGTAGACGGCTTAGAAGACGCTGATTACTTGGAAAGTGAACACGACCCTCATGGAAAGACGATTGCAAAATAAAAATATACCCAGAGAACTAAAACTTACTTTAAAACGAATTCTAAACAAGACAACTGCAAATATCAAAATAGCAGCTAAAGAAGAGCGACGGTTATGCCATATTTGTTCATCAAAATTGAAAAGAAAGACTCAGTATTTATGTTTTATTTGTAATAAACCAATTTGTTCACAATGTTCCCGAAAAAATTGTTTAAAATGTTTAAAAAATATTTCATTGTTTTGTATTCTTGATGATTTTGGAAATAAAGTTTTTTTTGTTTGAAACAGGTTTTCTAAAGTTTTTTGTTTTATTTAAACCAAATTCTAAGTATTATTTGAAGTTTTAATTTTAATACGAATTCTAATGGGGAGTCTGTGAAACCACGCTGTAGCGGTAAAAGGTTAAATCCAAAATTGAGGATTAATAAAGCCGCACAACAAATAAAGGACACAGGGAGTGCAAGACGGATAAAACGACAGTTTTTAAAAGATGCCGCACTTGCATTCGACCTGGTGGCACGCAAATGGAAACATCCTTTAATTTTTATAATATAATAAAATATCTGTTACTTTCATTAAACAAGTGTTCCTATTTGAGTTTTAAATTATTGAAATAATTTTACGAGCTCGTTTTGCAGTAAAACAGCAATATCATTTCAGTATATAATTCAAAAGTAATAATACAATGTTTAATTTATATTATTTTTTTAACCTCCTTAATGATAATCGGTGAGATTAGAAACTGTACAAGTTCAAAATTTTTATTTTGATATATAATTTTCTAAAATCAATTTAAAAAAAATAAATTATTTTATAAAATATGATTATTATGTAAGAATATTTTATAAAGTAGGTAGTTCAAATATTCTCACAAAAATTTATCTCACCCATTCAATTATTATCGCACCGTTCGCCTCGCTTTCGAATGAAACGAACGAGCTTTGATGACGTAGAACGGTCGCACGTGCGATAAAGTAGGCGAAGCTTATGCAGTTTCTCTGTATTTTCTTAGACTGCTGGTGGCGCACATGCTTAGTGTGCTCCAAAACCAGTTTTCCACAGATTGCCTTTTTTAATTTCGTAATTCGTTCTCTGTTGCATTAATATTTCAACAATTATTATAAACACTTAAATGGTAAAGTACTGAGTAATGAGGCTGTTATTGACAAGTTGCCTGCAAATAAGGACAGAACTGACAGTTCTGAACTGTACACAATGATAAAATATAAATTAGCATTTTGTTCTTTTTTTAATACATACATATTTTAATGTTTAATCTAATATATTTTGATGTTTTGAAACCTTAAAAAAGTAATATTTGTGCTGGCCAGAAAAAAATTCCCTGCTGAACCTTTTATATCATAGATCATGAGCAACCACCACTATATATTTTTCTTTAAAGTAAACCATGGCCAATGTTATACCATTTTAAAAACTAAACTTAATAAGCAAAGTTTAAAAATATCTTGCCAAGATAGCATGTCATATTTTTGTACAGTCAAAGTTAGCTATTAAAAACTTATAAAATTGGGTGCAATTGTTTGTTTTCAAAAAGTAAAAAAATACCATTAGTTTTATTTTGTCCAGTTCATCAATATCAATAGCAGGTCTATTAATAGGGGTGTAAAACAAAATATAATCTTAGAATATAAAATTTAGTAGTTGTGGCATTTGAAAAACTGATCTAAGTTGTCAAGTTTCACAAAATTAATAAAAATGCCATTTTTTTACTAAGATCATGTTAAGTTAAGGATATTGTTGACTTTTTGGACACCCTGTATACATGGTTAACAAAAAAAATCAGGACCCTTTTTCTTTCTAAAAAAAATACTCCTTTGGCTTAGGGCATTCCTCTTAATTCAAAATTAGAAACCAAAAATTAACACTATTTTATTGTCAACCTAACTTTTAGGAATATGGCAACATCACAAAAAAAAAATGTGAGTAAAACATAGTACATGTATAATAACCATTAAGGTGGGTCCAATATCAAAAGTTAACCATTCATAATAAAATAACTGTTATAAGTAATATAATAAATAAATAAAAGTTAAATTGCAATCTGCTATGAAACAGTTTATACAAGGATTTAATGTGTAACTCTCAATTTAGTATTTATTGAATGGAAATAAATAAATAATTTAGATCCTACCTTAAAATTATAGAAACCCTGGCAATTTGGGAATCATTATCGGCAGCAACAACTACAGTTTTATTGGGAAGGGTGGATGTTTTGACTTCATAGTTGGGAATTCCGCTAACTGGGGCAAGTTTTGAGTATCCCCTTGTCTAAAACAATTTATTAAACTATTTACCCAATTTTGGTTTACATAATAGGTAACCTAACACTCAGAAAGAGTAGGTTAACCTAAACTTACCGCGGCTTTACGAAGAAGTGGGGCTTTTGTTAGATTTGTTGCCATCTTCGTTGATCTAAAACAGGATGCAATATTTAAATTGAAAAAGAAATTATTTTATGAAAAATAATTACTGACACCTTCAATCCAGTCGTCAAAATTCCAGTGGTAAATTTGCAGGGATGCCAACCAAACTAGTTATGTAATAAAAGTTCATAGATATGGTGGTGTGGAAGAGCGTTTTTACGAACACCTCCTTTTGTGTATTGTACTTTATATTGTTATATTGTATTTTTTGCACAATAAATGTATTATTATTATTATTATATAAAACTTAATTATATTCAATGTTGCCAACTAACCAAAATCTAAATCTATTTCAATTTCAATCAGAGATTTCAATGTTGGCATCATGGAGCTTACACAATATTTTTAATAGTTAATTTACATCCAAGAAATTATTAAATCTATTTAACGGCCTTCGTTCTGTGGGCCTTCGCTCGGCATAGGCGGCTGACCGGCGGTTCGGCTTGCCGCAGCCTGCCCGCGTTATGTTACCCCAGTACTGTTTAGCCATGTTCTAACCGAAGTCGGCCAGAATACGGCATGCCGCTGCAAAATCCTTCGGCTTGCCCTAGCCGGCCCGCTTACGGCTAGAATGCGGCCTGCCGCGGCATAAGCGATACATCTCACGGCTGCTTACGCACGCGAGCTAACTATAAATAGCGATTGGTTGCAATATTTAGTTGGAAGTGTGCGTCCGTTATGGCATAGCTAAACATTATTTGTTGGTAGTCCCCATCTCCATCCTCATCTGCTCATTAACGAATAATGTCTAGCTAGTAGAGTGTGTTAAAGAAGTATCTTGCCATTCATTATAGGATATACCTCTCCAGGACGTCTGTAGGCTTTTTTTGAATGGCCAGGCGGTTGTGGCCAACTATACACAGCCGACACTCGGCCGAGTAAACATAGCCGACATTCGGCCAGGCGGATATGCCCGACAGTTGGCCAGGCTGACACGCGGCCGATTCGGCAAAACGTATTCGGGCCGGCTAGCTTGTGCTTACTGGCCAGTAAGCACAAGCTACATTTTCTCACAATGTACGAATGTGGCACCGATGGCATAAAAAATCATGTCGTGATTTTTTATGCCATGCGTGTTTGGATATTTATTTTGCGCCACATTCGTACATTGAGACAGTTGCAAGTTTTTATTAAGAAAATACTTTGTTCTATTATATTACTAATGTCAAATTTTTATAAATAGTTTTAAACAAAAGCTGTTTAACAAGGTTTTTATTTGGCAAAATTAGGTATCGTGGTTGACTGTTTAATTCCTTAAAAATATTTTTTTTTATTCAAAAAGACTACTAGTACTGTTACAACCCAACCCAACCCAATCCCTCCTGAGCTACTTATAAAACCTTAATAATTATTATTAGGGTGTTTTGTCATCAGGTTAAATGTGTCACCATGTGTTTCATATATCGTTTTATAAAATTCTGAAAAACATTACAAAATAATATGTTGGTCTTCTTGTGCTTTGCTTTTAACTTTAAGCTTAGCACAAAAAGACTCACTTTTTGGCTATTAATTTTGAGAAAGAATGCCCAATGACTTTAAAATTTTTAATTTATCCTTTATTATACAAATGATCTAAAGCATCAATATTTAATATAGAAAATAAAAACACATTATGTTCTGGCAGAAACAGCGGTACTTGTTCCAGGAGCCACAGTAATTTCTCCTGAGTTACCAGTTGTTTCTCTTTGCGGGCTCTAAAAATATATAGATTTGTATTATAGCATAAAAGTAAACAATTTAGAAAACTCACTTTAACATGAATTTTATTCTTTAAAACAGCAGCTCTTAATATTAACATTCTTGTTCTTCTTTGATACTCTTTTCCCATTAGTAGACTTTTCTCAAAAGTAGTACTTCTTTGATCAACATCTTTAGCAAATAAAATTTTGTTGTGGGAATCAATTCGAGCCTGAATTTGCCCTTCTAAAATAAGTTGCATCAACTCATCCTCCAGGGCAGGAACAGTTCGGTTGAAAGCTTCTGCCATTTTATGCATATCAGCTGACAAATATGGACTAAAGTATTGGATTAAAGCTCTATTTCTAATCTGAGTATACAATGTGTTGACATGTGGGGCTATATACATATCTAGTAACAAATTATCCCTAATTTCATCTAGTAATTTTAAACAAGAAGCATATTTTGACTCATAAAATTTAAAAATTATATCGCGCAATTGAGGTTCCAATTCCAAAAATAATTTAAAAGAACTGCTAAATATAACATTTTTCTGCAGTTCATGCCTATCAAATGTTGCCAATGCACAGAATCCACCATACATAGCTACATTATTGGGAGATAACAGCTCGGGGAAATCACAGTGATCCAAATTAGCTTGCAAAAAATGTTTTGCAGCTGATTTGTATTTTTTTGTAGCTAACTCAGCCAAACCAGCAGCACATTTAAGTTTTGTGATAATAATTTGGTTTGCATCTTTTCCTTGACCCTCTGAAAAGTCTGGAGTACCTTCAGCTTTAGAAATATAACTTAACACATGCGACCAATTCTGAAGATGAACTGAAACTTTTATAACATTTAAACACATGTTAACTACATGCTTTCCACTGGTACAATAATCACGAGCTCGAGAATAACACTTTAAAGCATTTGACAAATCCCCACAATCCAAATAATGATCGCCCAAATCATCATGTCCCCTACGAATACTCTCCTTAATAGAATTTGACTTATAATTTTTTAAATCATTGTCCAACTTTTCCAATTTTAATGCGGCTTTTTTAGACCTTGTCTCCATCCACAAGTTGTCAATTGAGGGAATGTCTTGTGAAGTTGATGAAGCTGCAACATCAGGCACACTGATTGCTGTTGTTACTTCAGCCAATTTCTGATGAAGTACTTGATATAGATTAACATTATATGTGGTCATAACATAAGATATGGCCATTTTTAAAGCTTCTAGTCTTAGAGAAGGACAATGGTCAATAATGTAGATCAGCCGATATAATCTGGCCAAGCCTGTGTAGCTATTGGCATACACCTCAAGATCTAGTGATGGATTTTCGACTACATAACTTTCTTCTTCGTTATTATCGTTATCTTCCGGCGGTGCATCAACCTGCATGGGTTCTACTGCATTCTATAAATATTAAAAATTTGTTATAAACAGAAACCTGGATACATTTTTTTTAAGTTTTATTTTATTACCTGAGCCATTGTGTTTATTGCTTGCAAAGGCATTGGTAGAAAAACAAGCTATTTTCTATTTATACTCCTCAATTTGACATAATTACAAATTTATTTATTTTTTCTTGGGGAATTTATGTTGGCTAAGGTTACAATGTTACCAACTAAGCTAAGCTAAAGTAGCAAACAAAGAGGCAATGTCACCAACATAATGAAAATTGAGTTTGCTCCATAGAACAAATGATTAATTAATTTGTTAAGAGAAGGCGTTTTCGGAAACCTTCTCTGGGTTACTTAAGCCTGATTTATAGATTGCTTTCCTTCCTCCTGTAAAAGATTAACAATACGGTGGGTACGGAAATCTATAAACCGCACAAGAACGCCCTTCCTTCCTCCTATACTTAGAAGTTTTCAAGTTTTATCTTTTACCGTAAAGGTCTTATGTCAAACAAATCACAGTTCATAATATAGACATGCGCTAAAGCTAAAGCAGAGAGGCCTTCCCAGTGCTGCCAATGACACGGCAATTGCCGTGTTTTCACAGCTTTTTAGACCTAAAGCCGGGTCTACAATTGTCGCAGGGGTCCGATCGCAGAAACTTGCTCAAAGCACCCCGCGACGTGGCGATGGAGCAAGGTACTTTTGTCAGCTGGGTGCTTTGCGCAAGCTTATGTACTGCGATCTGCGACCCGGCTTAATGTATGGCCACGGCTTCATGGTACTGCCATACATTTAAAAACACGGCTTTTTCGTTAAAATACTAAATTCATATTTCACCATTTCTAACTAGAAACTATATATATATATATATATATATATATATATACACACATCAACAAAGTCTAGGGATAATCGTGAAAATTTGCAATGAAACAATTATTTTTGTAAAGAAACTCTCACTTTTTTTATGTGATATTCTCACATATATATTTTTTCCATTTTTGAATGAAAAGTCATAAAAATATGCAATGAAATTAAAATAGCTTTATTAAACAATGAAGTGAAAATAACAAATAAAATCAAACTTTCCCAGTGAACCAAACCGTGACTTATGACCTAAAATTTACGTAACACGTAGATCATATCTAGGTAATACAATTTTTACGTCATAGTGACATAATACTGACCCAAAACGTGACTTTTATATGATGTAATTAAATGACTTACATATTACGTACATCTTATGTAATATTAAAGTCATATCGTGACGTAATATTAAAGTCACTTTTCTTACGTAAGACTGACATAAGAAATCTGTCATAATATTAAATAACTTTTAGGTCACTGTCTTACGTAAGACTGACGTAATAAATCTGTCATAATATTACCTAAGTGTAAGGTCACTTTCTTACGTAAGGCTGACGTAAGAAATACGTCATACTATTACATACGTTTTAGGTCACTTTCTTACGTAAGACTGACGTAAGAAATCTGTCATACCATTACATAAGTTTAAGGTCACTTTGTAAGGTAAGACTGACATAAGAAATCTGCCATATATATTATTTAGACGAACTAGATGCAAAAGTAATTTCAAAGTATGAAATTCACTGTATTTTAATGTTTGAATTAAACTAATTTCAATGAATGGACTTTTATTTTCAATGAGTGAAATAGTCAAACATAATTTTTATTTTTTATTGATTGAAATGGTTAATTCAAACATTGAGTAAAATAACGTAAGTAAATTCTATTAATTGAAATTGACGCCGATTATTTTAAACAATAAAATCAGTGGATACTTTTCCTTATAAGGAATACCAATGAGTTTAATTCAAACATAAAAATACAGCAAATTTCATATTTTAAAATTACTTTTGCATCTAGCATGATGAAAGAAATAACGCGAAGTTCCTTGAATTTTTTGGCTACTTAGTACTTGGTCGATTAAATGAAAATATGGTTTAAAACCAATCAAAAAATAATGTATCTTAATTTAATATGTAATAACCATCATATAGATTTTTATGATTCCGGTTCCTACTGCTTTATGACGTAAAAAATTTTGAAAATAGCGTCGTACTTTCAAAAGTACACATTTTATTCAATGGTCATGTGAAAAATCATGTAGGTATGATTAATCATGGTTGCAAGTACTTGCAAGTACCTACTTATTTTTTAAATTGTAAAAAATTATCAACAAAAGATTTAGGTACGTGTTATTACGTGTTAACTTGTTATTTTTGTATTGTATGTTACTGTTATTATTTTTTGAAAATGGCGCTTTTGGTGAAAGTGGAATTTTTTTGTTCCACCCGGGTCTGTACAATCGAAAAAATAAGTAGTTACGCTTTCAAAGACCTGAAATGATATTTCACTCACTTCAAATTTTTTTAAATGTGACCTTGGCAGTACGACGTCATTTGTTTTTTTTAAATCCATGCATGTCAAAAAATGTTATCTATTAAAATACTAAAATTTTAAATTTCTAAAATAAAAATAATTTTTAAATGTTGAATATTGTCCCTAGCTATAGCTATAGCTACTCATAAAAAGCGATTTTTTTTTGTTCTTACTTCTGACATACCCTGTAAAGAATCTGAAAAATTAGTAGTTGGTTCAAAATCCATTGTGAGTTGGTTTTGATCAGCTTCATAAATTAGATAAAGTATCAGCTTGCAATAAATACCTTTTCGGTAATGATTCCATTTCCCATTGAAAAAAATGTGACCTTTTGACAGTACGACGCCATTTTAGAAATTTTTCAAAATTGGTTTAAGTCAAAAAGTAGTACCCAGAGTACCCTTGTCTCTGGTAGTACCTATATATTTAATGCCTTGTTTAACATACTAAAATTTCAATTTCCAAATACAGAGGTTCAAAAAATAAAACTATAAAAAATAATACAACCAAATTTAAAGAATTTAATATTATAATATAATATGGTATAATTATATATTAATATAATACCTATAATAATAGATAGGTATTTGCACAATATTGTTGGTATTAGTATATTTTTAAAATTTAAAAAATAATAAATAAAAGAAATGAAATTGACAAACGAAATTATTTAAGTACACAGAATATTTAGTATTAATAATTAAGAAACCAAGAGATTTTTAAAAATATATGTAAACTATTAAAGAATTTTTCATTGATAAAAAATTTTTATAATAATATTATAATATATAAGGGTAAAGTTGTCAAATAACATTGATATATTAATTGTTAACAGTTGCAATATGCAGTAAGGTTGCCTATGATAAGTAGGCATCTACTATAATATAGTAGAAATCTACTTATCATAGGCAACCATTATTGCATAATACATCTCGCTTATGTGGCACTATTCGTTAAGTATATAAGTTGACACTGGCTGCATTGCAATTTGAGATTTAGGAATCCGAACCTCGGCAAATAAACGAGTCACGAATTGTGGCCTACGATAATTTAGCTTTTTCAGTGGAATTCTTTGTTGGAGCCAGGATTGTTCCGTCTAGATCGTCATGAAATTTCCGTGGCCCTCTGCTTAAACAGTGCCTGCTTTGCAAGGCCAAAGCCGCGAACCCACAATTTCACTCATTTAACGTCAAGAGGGAACTGATTTCAGCCAAGTGAGCTGTTTCAGTATTTACTTATTTTGCCCCATGATGAAAAATAAGGAGGTCATATTTATGTCACATTTATTACGTATATATTATGTAATAGTATGATGTCAGTGTTACATCAAGATGTTTACGTCAGAGTCTGACGTAAGAAAGTGTGAAATAATGACTCTTGTATGACTCAAGTGTGACCTATATCTTACGTAAGCGTGACTTGACATGACGTCATATTTACGTCATATTTACGTAATTGTGTTTACTGGGTTATTATAAAGGCAAAAATAATGTCAATAAGTGGTGTGACCTCCTCTACTATTCACCACAGCTCTGCACCGTCTGTTCATACTCAAAATTAATGCATCAATTGCCTCCTGGTCAATTGCGGCCCATTCCCTTTGTAAACTTAAAATGAGCTCTTGACGATTATTAAAAAAAAGATTTCTACGCATAACCCGCCTTTGTAACATGTCCCACAGATGCTCTATCGGATTTAAGTCCGGGGATTGTGCTGGCCATGGAAGAACGTCGATATTTTCTTCATCCAAGAAATCACTTATTATTCGTGCACTGTGTGGGGTGGCATTGTCGTGCATGAAAATGAATCTTGGACCAACAGCTGCAGCATAGGGAATCACGAAGGGTTGAAGGATAACATCTCGATAAGAAATTGAGTTTAAAAATCCCTGAAGTGAAATGAGATCACTTCTTCCTCCAACGCTGATGCCACCCCACACCATAACAGTTCCACCAAGGTAAGTATGGACCTCTTGAGCAGTTTCTAGCCGTGCTGCTGGTCCGGGACATCGCCATACCCTCGTTCTTCTTGAGTCTGGATGCAGGCCAAACCGAGATTCATCACTAAACAAAACTGTGGACCATTGTTCATCAGACCAATTTAAATGCTCCTGGGCCCACAAAAGTCTAGCTACTCGATTTCCAGCGGACAAAGGGGGAACCCTGAGAGGGCGTCTAGCATGAAGATTTCTTTCATGTAATCGTCTTCTGATGGTCTGAGCACTCACAGTCACATTATGTGACAATTGCAACTCAGCAACCAACTCAGATGCAGTTTGAGATCGGTTTCTTCTGGCCTGCAGAACAATAAAGCGGTCTTGATTTGCCGTTGTAAGCCTTCCTCGGCCTGGATGTCTTTCATTCACACTGTTGGTCTCTCGATAGCGTTGACACAATCTGTTTATCACGCTTTGTGATGTTTCTAGCTGAGCGGCAACTGCTTGTTGGGTTGCACCCGCTTCAATCATCCCAATAGCTCTTAACATTTCTTCATTCGTTAAATGTCTTCTCGCCATGGTTTTGCAAACTCAACTGAATATTTTTATCAGCAGAGTGTAAGTTTTCTGGCGTTTTTGTTTGCAGTTTTTATATAGACCACTACCTTCGAATTTAGTATACAACTTTTTTGTTGAATATTTTTTTAACAAATAATTAAAAAACAAAATATTACTATAACAAATGATTAAAATACATGTGAGAATATCCTACAAAAAAATAAGAGTTTTTTTGATAAAAATAATTGTTTTATAGCAAATTTTCACGATTATCCCTAGACTTTGTTGATGTGTGTATTTGGCCAGCATACAAAGTGAGGACTTGTCTTAGCACGGATATTATGAGGACCGGTAGAAGGAGTCAAAATAGAAACACAATTAATATTAAGTTACGCTTAATATTAAATTAGTAACAGGTGGGTAAAGAATATACACGTAAAATGTTCATTTAAATATTTTCGAGTATATCAGAACAAAGTGAGGACCGTATATCTGTCTATTCAAGTGAGGACCGTTTATAATTTTTTATGCTACCCATTTTATGAGGTCCATCGTACTTTTGTAAAACTGTGTAACAGTTGACAATACCACAAAGAAATTACATCCTTGGACAAATACACAAAAGTTATATACAAAAGTGCTCTTTTAGTTCCACCCTTACTTCCTAAGAAGTCCCAAAAGCCAACTGAATGGCATGAGCGGGTTAGGGGTAGGAACGGACCGCAGGTCTAAAGGCCTCTCCACCTTTACGGGTTAACATATGATTAGACTTATTAATATTTATTAGATATTTTGTTATTTATTATACAGGGTATTAATTTTAAAACTTCCCAAAGTAAATTTCTCTTAAACTGAAAGGTTTCTGAAAAAACGCCGAGACATGTAAAGTTTAATATCGAGGGGTACAATTTTGCATGATAAAAATTGGTTTCCCACCCTTACCCTCTGCGCCCTTAAAAATTTGAATAGGTATCGAGTAATACATCATTTTAAAGGTCTTTGAAGTCGTACGGTGTTTTAAATCAGTCCGTTCGTTTTTAATATATTTTAGAAAAAATATTCTTAGGAGTTAGACAAAATAGAAAAAAAATAATGTAATAAATGCTCAAAAATTTGGTTACCTAACCTTACACCCTGCACCCAGCAGATATAGGAGTAAAAAAAACGTTTAACCTAAAGGATCTTGAAAAAATATTGGTTTACGGATACCACTTGTTTTTATTGTAAATTGAGGTGTCTAAATCCGATTTCGATAAAATTTTTGACCTAACGGGCCTTCAGAATATTTTGGTTTCCGGATACCCGAGTCACCACTTGTTTTAAAATTTATTTTAAGAAGGTTGTAAAGAAATAGGTACCTATTCTGTCACCTTGGGGTAGTCTCCATATTGGATTTGATTCGACGTCACTCACCTTATTGTTTTCTACTAGTCAAGCCCTTTTATTTGATACCCATATCAAGTTGTGAATAATAGATAAATCGCCATCTTGGAGCGGATGACATATTGGATTTAGTATAACGCCTTATCGTCAAAACCTTTCATTTGATACCCAAATCAAGGGGGTTGTAAAGAAAAAGGTAATCCTATACTAAATTGTACTGTCTTCATCACCTAAAGTATGTGCAAAATTTCAGCTCAATCGGTTAAAATCGACTTGTGGACACTATTACAAGGGAAGCTAATATAACCTAATCGCTATATTTTGGTCTAGCGAATTACTTTATATCTATATATAGATATAAAGTATTATTATAATAATATAATATTTAGAAAAACATATCTAGTGGTCTCTAACAAACCACTTAGTAGCGGTTAAAGGTTAAAGCAGTTTTCCGCCAGATTACTTAAAGATTCAATACCCTGGCACAGATCAAACCAGACAAAAGAAAATTAAAATTATAGTCAACAAACCATTTCTAGCATTTAGTGAGGACCGTTTACAGTTGTCAATTTTATGGTCCTCACTTAATGCGTAGAAAGTTCCCAGTAAACACAATTACGTAAATATGACGTAAATATGACGTCATGTCAAGTCACGCTTACGTAAGATATAGGTCAGACTTGAGTCATACAAGAGTCATTATTTCACACTTCCTTACGTCAGACTCTGACGTAATAAATATGACATAAATATGACGTAAACATATTGATGTAACACTGACATCATACCATTACATAATATTTACGTAATAAATGTGACATAAATATGACCTCAGAATGACGAAGCCCCCTTCCTTATTTTTCATCACTGTTTAAGCAGACTCTGCGCTTAGCAGAGGACCACGGATATTCCATGACAAAACAATCCTAACTCCAAGAAAAAATTCCAGCAAAAAATCTAAATTTTATCGTGGTCCACAATTCCTAATTCGTGTATTTGCCGAGGTTCGTTCGGATCCTAAATCTTTAATTGCAATGCAGCCAGTGTCAACTTATATACTTAACGATTAGTGCCACATAAGCGAGATGTATTATGCAATGGGGGTTGCCCATGATAAGTAGATTTCAACTTTATTATAGTAGATGCCTACTTATTATAGGCAACCATTACTGCATATTGCAACTGTTAACAATTAATATATCAATGTTATTTGACAACTTTACCCTTATTTGTCTGAAACACAATAACCGGACCAAATTATAATATTATTATAAAATTTGTTTATCAATGAAGAATTCTTTAATAGTTTACATATATTATTAAAAATCTCTTGGTTTCTTAATACTAAATATTCTCAGTGTACTTAATTAATTTCGTTTTTCAATTTCATTTCTTTTATTTATCATTTTTTAAATTTAAAAAATATACTAATACCCACAATATTGTGCAAATACATATCTATTATTATAGGTATTATATTTATATATAATTATACCATCAATGATTATACCATATTATATTATAATATTAAATTCTTTAAATTTGGTTGTATTATTTTTTTTTAGTTTTATTTTTTGAACCTCTGTATTTGGAAATTGAAATTTTAGTATGTTAAACAAGGCATTAAATATATAGGTACTACCAGAGACAAGGGTACTCTGGGTACTACTTTTTGACTTAAACCAATTTTGAAAAATTTCTAAAATGGCGTCGTACTGTAAAAAGGTCACATTTTTTTCAATGGGAAATGGAATCATTACCGAAAAGGTATTTATTGCAAGCTGATACTTTATCTAATTTATGAAGCTGATCAAAACCAACTCACAATGGATTTTAAACCAACTACTAATTTTTCAGATTCTTTACAGGGTATGTCAGAAGTAAGAACAAACAAAAATCGCTTTTTATGAGTAGCTATAGCTATAGCTAGGGACAATATTCAACATTTAAAAATTATTTTTATTTTAAAAATTTAAAATTTTAGTATTTTAATAGGTAACATTTTTTGACATGCATGGATTAAAAAAAAACAAATGACGTCGTACTGCCAAGGTCACATTTAAAAAAATTTGAAGTGAGTAAAATATCATTTCAGGTCTTTTAAAGCGTAACTACTTATTTTTTCGATTGTACAGGGTGGAACAAAAAAATTCTACTTTCACCAAAAGCGCCATTTTCAAAAATTTTCAAAAAATAATAACAGTAACATACAATACAAAAATAACACGTTAACACGTAATAACACGTAAATCTTTTGTTGATAATTTTTTACAATTTAAAAAATAAGTAGGTACTTGCAAGTACTTGCAACCATGATTATGAGTAGGTACCTACATGATTTTTCACATAAAGCAGTAGGAACCGGAATCATAAAAATCTATATGATGTTTATTACATATTAAATTAAGATACATTATTTTTTTATTGATTTTAAACCATATTTTCATTTAATCGACCAAGTACTAAGTAGCCAAAAAATTCAAGGAACTTCGCGTTAGTTCTTTCATCATGCTAGATGCAAAAGTAATTTCAAAATATGAAATTTGCTGTATTTTAATGTTTGAATTAAACTGATTGGTAAGGAAAAGTATCCACTGATTTTATTGTTTAAAATAATCGGCGTCAATTTCAATTAATAGAATTTACTTACGTTATTTTACTCAATGATTGGAATTAACCATTTCAATCAATAAAAAATAAAAATTATGTTTGCCTATTTCACTCATTAAAAATAAAAGTCCATTCATTGAAATTAGTTTAATTCAAACATTAAAATACAGTGAATTTCATACTTTGAAATTACTTTTGCATCTAGTTCGTCTAAATAATATGTATGACAGATTTCTTATGTCAGTCTTACCTTACAAAGTGACCTTAAACTTATGTAATGGTATGACAGATTTCTTACGTCAGTCTTACGTAAGAAAGTGACCTAAAACGTATGTAATAGTATGACGTATTTCTTACGTCAGCCTTACGTAAGAAAGTGACCTTAAACTTAGGTAATATTATGACAGATTTATTACGTCAGTCTTACGTAAGACAGTGACCTAAAAGTTATGTAATATTATGACAGATTTCTTATGTCAGTCTTACGTAAGAAAAGTGACTTTAATATTACGTCACGATATGACTTTAAAGATCATATCTAGGTAATTCAATTTTTACGTCATAGTGACATAATACTGACCCAAAACGTGACTTTTATATGATGTAATTAAATGACTTACATATTACGTACATCTTATGTAATATTAATTAATATTACATAAGATGTACGTAATATGTAAGTCATTTAATTACATCATATAAAAGTCACGTTTTGGGTCAGTATTATGTCACTATGACGTAAAAATTGAATTACCTAGATATGATCTACGTGTTACGTAAATTTTAGGTCATAAGTCACGGTTTGGTTCACTGGGTTGCTAATAAGCATCTAAAAATATACGTCTTGAAAATATACTCATCAAGAAGCGCCACCAAGTTGCGGTAGCAGCGCCACCTAGTAGCGGTTTAAGAAACTAAAATGCAAAGTGATGCAAGTTTCGTGCAAGGCAAGAGCAATTTAATAAAGTTTTTAATTGAACGCATGCCCCCAGGCAATTCTTTTGCAAGACGAAATAAATAGAACCTGTGCTATTTTTCATGCAATGTCGTTGCAAGTCTAGTTACTTTTTTGGTAAATTTTGGGTTACCAACATTTAAAAATTAAATATTTCAACCTCAAAAATTAAACGTGTTCTCCTTGTTTCTGGTAATTGCATTTTTGATATTTTTTTCTTTTTAAACTTGCCACACATTTTATTTCCAACTCGCGTAATACCACAGATAAATAGGATTATGTATATAATACGTCAAAACTTAAAATTTATGCGGTTGGCAGCAATGCCATACTCCAGCATGTCTTGCGCAAATCTTGCACCGTGTAAAAGATCAGGCAATGCAAGTGCAAGGGCTTGCAAGTGTCTTGCATTGCCTAAAACTTGCATCGTGTAAAGCGGCTTTTAGAGAAAAATGGTTAAAAACCAAAGGGTTGGTAGGCCATTCCAAGACAAGCGTTTTTGTGGTCTTGGAGATATATGTCCAAGCATATCCCCTGTAGCAAAGAACACCTGCCCTGTAGCTTGGTAGGGAGGGCGTTTCTGGACACGTGTCCTTGATACCAAAAATGATTGCCTTGGCATGGCCTACGTACCACTCCCTTGATTTTTTTACAATTTATTACTATTTAAAACTAAACGCCCTATTTTTTACTTGGATAATATGTTTGCTTTTCTATTTTTCTTTTCTTAGAATTTTCTTAAGGATTTTCTAGTTCTGAATCAGTTTTAAATTTTCTAAAATTCATTACATATTTCTTAAATGACTGTTCATCCAGACTGCAAGCAAAACTACTCATTTCTTGTAAGATAATCTGCAAGAAATCTCTTTAAATTAAGCATGTGCCATTATATATGGTATTACAACCTATCGTTCATCTTCAAATGTAATTGGTTTTGTATCAGGCCTTGTTTCTTGAATAAAATGGGTTAGATCATCCTCGTAACGTATCTGGCTTGTTGAAGGCTCATTAATATGGTGATAAAGTGTTACTTATCATATCAGTTTTTTTAATATAACTTCTTCTATGGTAGACTTGGAAAGGTGATATTTTGCGAACAGTCACTTATAGGGATGGGAAAACTATCGATATCTATCGATAGTTATCGATAAGTCGTGGAATCGGTAACTATCGATAGTTTTTGACGTTACCGATAACTATCGATAGTTTTAAAATGTCAAAATTGCAATTCAGCTTTTTACCCTTCTAAGTTTGTGTCTGTTTGTTGGATAGCATCATAGAAAAAAAATAATATTTCATTATTAATAGTCAAGGATTTTACAAAATCCTTGATTAATAGTAACCATTGTGTAGGAAATTCCCTAAACTAGGGAAATGTAAATGTACTTTTTAAAATAAAGATATTTTGAAATGTAATTAAACGCATTTTTTTATAGTTAGTTTAAATTTCCCGCCCTAGAATAAGGGTGGGGGAAATTACCGATGTTTATCGATAGTTATCGATAGTTATCGATAGTTTTTGGTAAACTATCGATAACTATCGATAGTTTTTCTTATCGATTTTTCCCATCCCTAGTCACTTACTACCAAAACCACGGTCTTATATACAGGTCTTGCAACTTTAAGCTTCGAGGTGGCTTCCTTAACGTGCCAAGCCGCTAGGTGGCGCTAAGATCGAAGGGGTAAAGTCAATTAAACTACTACTTAGTTAAATGTGGAACCACTGCATAACCATAACCTAACTTTTCAAATTCTTTTTTTATGTTTTGTTTACATTTTCAAAAATTTAATATTTGTGAGTTTGTTTCGGATAATTTACGTTAACAAAATAGGACAACAAAGTCTATACTCTATGCACAAAGTCCTCGGCCGTCACATGCCCAGACCAAACATGTTAATGTATAAAATACATACCAAAGAACATACGTATATCATATCGTCCCCGTTCTGGCAAAAGTCATTAACTCCATTTTTGTCTAAAAGTAGTTAACTACCTTCGCGATCATAGAACAATTATATCTGTGGTCTAGAAAAACTTATTAAGTGCAGTATTGTAATTTTAGCATGCTAAAATTATATATGTTACGGCTAATGTGTAAACATGGATAGTTTATTAAGTAGCTGGGTAGTTTATAAACTAGCCAAACTGTCAGCTATTTTAATTGAAAACGTATTTTTAACTAAATTAGCGGCTAGACCCTTGGTTGGTTTACAAATTTGTAAACCAACCAAGGGTCTTGGCTAATTTACTTGAAATTATTTAGGAATAGCTGGATAATTTGTAAACTATCCAATTCAATTTGGCTAATATGAAAACCAAAATTTCTAGTACCACAACAAACTAACCAACCAATATTCTGCCTAATTTATTAATAACCGATTTTTTTATTGTCTTGGCGGGGATGGGTTGATTGTTTATTTAAAATAATATATATTTCACCAACACGATGTGCTTAATTATATAATAATCATACAAAATGTGATGGTGTCAATAATATGTTTTTTATTGCACATTGCCATGTTTTTAACCGCTCCTTATTTGTTAACACTTTAAACATGGACCGCTTAATTTTAATGCCGGAACGATAGCTTTGCTGGTTACATTTTGGCACAACACAGGACTTCATGTCTATTAACACTTTAACTGCCGGCAACGCGGCTACCGCGTTCTTGTGTATTTTACAATATGCCGAGCACGCGGGACCCGCGTTCTGTACGGTAACATATAGCATGGTTTTTGTCGCTGGGTGCCGCCAACGCGTCTACCGCGTTTGTTTATTTGTTTTTTGTTTTAATTTTTTTTTCATATAGAACCTTTCAATAAGAAACGAAAGAAACAACTTTAGTCCATTTTTATCTAAAATTTCTAAAAAAAAAACATCGGCACTGCAATATGGGCGGACTTTTACGTCGGCAGTGAACGTGTTAAAAAGCACAAATACAAATGTATAACAAGAACAAATATAACAAGAACAAATATAACAAGAAAAAATAGAACAATATAATATAACAATAACGAATATCCCTGTTGTAAATGACCGATTAATTCCTGTAGAAACCAATTGAAGTATTGGTTGGTATCAATGGGTCTGAATTGGACTTACTGGATTTAATTGGGCGCGATATAAAACAGAAATTGGTTTTTACTGGTATTTTCCATGATGGAAAATACCAGTTAGGATTCTAATGGAAAAATGGTTTCGATTGGATAAAGCTACCTATAGGTAATTTCCAATTGAATTCAATTGGGCATTCCCAGTGTAAGATTCGAAAAATCTGCTAATTGGTTATTCCCAATACAATACAAATATCGCAAGAGGGCTCTCGTGTAGCTGCGCAAAATCAACGAGGTTGAGACGCCATCATAAAGAAAAAACAAGTAAACATAGTAAATTATATGTATTAATACATACATATATCACAAAAAAAATAATAAAGAAATAAAATTACTCAGTAACAATAAATTTTTTGTCTCTTCTGTAAAAAATGAATTTTGGTTTTTACCCGGATATCCTTCTGGGACCTAAAATTATTTTTGAATGAAAAATATTCTGGTAGGTATTTTCTAATCCAAATTTTAAAAAAATAATTGGTTTAAATTGGTTGGAATGGGTTTGGTGCTATGAATTACAAATTCATTCCATGTGCATTTCTATTGGATTTAGCCAATAGAGACAAACGTAGGCATGGATTGGTATTTTCCAGTTCAAGCCGCTGACTTCATTGGAAATTACCAATAGGAATTCAACTGGAATGAATTGGTGATTCATAGCGCCAAAACACATTTCAAACCAATTCAAACCAATTCAAACCAATTACTTATTTTTTATTGGATTCTATTGGTATTTTCCAATTCAAGCCGCTGACTTCATTGGAAATTACCAATAGACCTATCCCATAAAACGGACTTTTGGATAGCGCGTGCGTGAAAAGGCACGTCGTCTTTTTTTAATTATATAAAAGAGAAAGAGATACCACTCTTCTTCAGGCACGCGCTATCCAAAAGTCTGTTTTATGGGATAGGTCTATAGGAATTCAACTGGAATGAATTGGTGATTCATAGCGCCAAAACACATTTCAAACCAATTCAAACCAATTACTTATTTTTTTATTGGTTTCTATTGGTCATTTACAATAGGGATATCACAATAACAATAAGTAAAAACTCCCTGTAACAAAATACACAAGCTTGTTTATAAAAATGTAGGTTATGTTTCTTCACAGAACATAAGTAGGTAGTTCATTTGACCTTTATCCCATAGACTTTAATGACTTAGAGCCGGTTTTACAATCGTTAGATTAAGTTAGCTTATTTGGCGGATAACTTTCATAGAAACCTTCTATCTAAGAAAATTATCCACCAGAGAGCTTATCTAACGATTGTAAAACCCAAAGATAAAGAAGGTAAAAATGACTTTTAAACATCTATGGTTCACCCTCAACTCGATGCGCCATCTGGTGGGTGTCTCATTAGAGAGGTCACTTTTCCTATTGAAATTGGGCGAAGTTGCAAGACCTGTATATAAGACCGTGACCAAAACACATATTCATACATAATTACAATTGTTCGAGTGAACACAGTGTCGTAGAAACAGGGGTTGCTTAAGGTTATTGTCCCATACAAACTTTGAGGTTAGGTTTT
Source organism: Brassicogethes aeneus (assembly GCA_921294245.1). Classification (NCBI taxonomy): domain Eukaryota; kingdom Metazoa; phylum Arthropoda; class Insecta; order Coleoptera; family Nitidulidae; genus Brassicogethes; species Brassicogethes aeneus. The sequence goes on along the minus strand of OV121132.1, from coordinate 48,409,354 downwards.
TATACCATTTGATGCAATTTTTCGATTACTCAGTTCGGCTACTATTAAAAAGGTGTACCTCTCAAACTTCGATAAAATAAACCGTTTCCGAGATTACAGTAATTGTTATATCGCATTATTTAAAAGGATTAAAAGGTATATCATAACAAATTTTATTTTTTAATTGTCACTGATGCGATCCGATAAATAAACGAGCGTGGTGTCATCCGCATACAGAGTCACTCCCCACACAGCAAACGGAAAATTATAGAGGTGTATAGGATGACGCCACGTTTGAATATCGATTTCTAAATCTCCCTACGGTATAGAGTTGTATTCGTCAGTCGAGCGTTTCAATACTCTCCACAGTATAGAGGTCGTAATTTCACTTTTGAACTAGTATTAATATAAAAATTATTTTATGCTTAAAAAAAACTATATATGACATGATTGTGATTTTTTTCATTTTATTAATTAATTAAGCTGTGTTGAATATTTTTCCTAAAGGAATAATTGCCAATGGACCATTAATTCATTTGTTCGTAGATGCTACAATAACCTGCACTGGTGTGTACTTTTTCATCAACCAGATTTAAATATTACAAAATTAACATATACCAGTGGAGATAGTGCAGGGTCTACCAACAGACCTAATTACTAAATTATTAAAGGGACTGTCTACAGTTCCTACCAGTAGGAACTTAAGTCTTCAAGACTAAAGTTCCTACTGGTCGGAACTGCAGCCACTGAGTCAAAAGTTACTACCAGTCGGAAATTCTGTTATGGACGCCAAAGTTACTACCACCTGTTTAGATTAGAAATGGCCTATTTGGGAAATAATGTTCAAATCTTTACTTGTTCTGCACAAAAAAACCATTTTATAAAAATCTTTGGAAAACTTATTTTATTACAATAATGTTTAATCATTAAGTAAAGTATTACTTAATGGTCTAATATTATATACAATTCGTTATAAATGAAAAATTGAATCAAACATATTTTTTCATTATTGTATAAAGAAGTTTTACTAATCTTATAAGAAAGAGTATTTCTATAATAACTATAGTTTTGGTATCTTTGCTAAAAGGCTTAAATTCAAAATATATATTTAACAACAAACATTTATTTAGTAAAAACAAAAATAAAATGTAACTTAAAATTAATGGTAAAACATAAAAAATATATTCTTTTTAACTATTTATAAATAAAATATTAAAGTATCTTGCGATTTAGGTAGGAAATCTAGAAATATATCTCTAGTTTTCTAAATATATTTATAAATATATATGTATATACATATATACAGGGTGTCTCACCAGCGATGGTACCTTAGACGTTTACGGAGAACGGCTGAGGATATCAATTTGAAATTTTTATAGCAATTATTGTACAATTTAATTTACCTTTTAAAATTATTTTGAATAAAATTCCTCTTCCGGTTTAACCGGAAGCGACATCAACTTTGTTATTTCCAATGGAACACCCTGTAAATTTTTTATTTTTAAATTCCTCATGAAATTCTTAATGAAATTGCTGTACCATTCCCTATACCTAAACTTAACAGTTTTCGAGTTAATAATTTTTAAAAATTTACAGGGTGTTCCATTGGAAATAACAAAGTTGATGTCGCTTCCGGTTAAACCGGAATAGGAATTTTATTTAAAATAATTTTAAAAGGTAGATTAAATTGTACAATAATTGCTATAAAATCTTCAAATTGATATCCTCAGCCGTTCTCCGTAAACCTCTAAGGTACCATCGCTGGTGAGACACCCTGTATATATATATATATATATATATATATATACATGTGTTTCATAATATATGCGCAGGACTTCAGGATGTGATAGCTCATCCAAAAAGATGAAAAAAATCGCTATTAACTTACCCTCTAAAATGCACAATTTTCTAGGGTGTGTAAATTTTAGAAAAAAAATTGTTTTTTTCGAATATCTCCGGAACCATTTATCGTACAAAAAACAGCTTTTGTAAGCATTTTCTACTCATAATAAGCTATGTTTTGTGCCAGAAAATTTTTATTTTTACTTATAATTGGTGGAGATTTTGAAGGGGCCCCTTCGCTACCGGTAGCGGGTGTTTTTTTCCTCCTTCTACGCCCCTGAAAAAAGTACGGTTTTGAGAGGCCCATTCCATCTGCCAATGTTTTCTACACAAAAAAGGTACTCTTTGTCATAAGCTCTAAAATTGACCGTTTTCAAGAAAAATCAACTTTTATGTTTAAAAACATGGTCAATTTAAAAAAAAAATTTTTTTTACTAATTAAACAAAATTTATTTTAACGTTAGAACAAGTAGCAAAACCAAACGATAATTGCAAAATTAAAAAAAAATAAAAAATAATTCAAAAGTTAAATAAAATGTTGGAAATGTTCACCGTTATCTTCAATGCACGCAAAGACAACTTTTGAATTATTTTTTATTTTGCAATTATCGTTTGGTTTTGTTACTTGTTCTAAGGTTACAGTATAGACAAAGAGCGGGAACCACAGAACACCAAGTTCCTACTGGTAGTAACTCTTGACCAGGTGGCTAAAGTTCCTACCAGTAGGAACTTTAGACTCGGCGACTAAAATTCCTACTGGTAGGAACTGTAGACAGTCCCATTATTAAAGTTTATAGCATATCGATCATTTTTCAACATAACCTCTTAAATTTTTAATACAAATATAGGTACTTTATATAATACATAAATATACTTAACATCATATCCTCTGTGCTTTACATACCTGAGTTGTTACGGTAAATAAAAATCAGACAAAGGAACCAAAGAAAGGAACTATTTTCAACAAAATATTGATGATATCATATGGAGAAATGAGAAAATTCATCCATCAAAAGATCAAAACTTCTTGCAATATTACACCCTCTTTTTATACTCTCAGAAATATTGACTAGAACAGTATTAGAGAGACTCCAGTTTCTATAACTTGGTAGAGTAAAGAGAAGTCGAAACCGTTGCGATATTGCATTGCGCTGTTTTTGTATAATTCTCGGGGACATTAACGAAAATCATTGCCAGTAAAATTCGAAAAGCTTGAGTTTCTATGTCTCTGAGGAGAATAGGAATCCGAAGTTGCTGCACCTTTGGACTGAACCCTTTTTTAATAATTTCTAGAGACATATATGACTGCACCATTCGACAGGGTCGAGTTTCTACTCCTCTGTTGAATATAGAAAATCAAAATAATGTATCTTGTAAGGCACCATTGAGTTTGACTTTAAATATAGTCGTGCATAGGTATATACCTCTATATAGAGCCGAAAAATATAAAAACAAAGCACGATTCAATACAGTTATGATAAAACTTTAAGATTTGATATTCAAACGCGGAGTCATCCTATACACTTCTATAATTTTTCGTTTGCTGTGCATGCAGACCCAGGCCCGTCAAAGAGTTTATATATATATATATATATATATATATATATAAGGAGGAGAGTATGGACCCTGTGGAACCCCATACAGGACCCCTCTCTTTCACTTTCCGTATTATTAATTTTTACAAACTGTGACCTGCAGGACAAGTAGTCCCTAAGCCACCCACCACACTCGTCCTCGTTTTCCTAAAGAGCACATCATACTTACACATAGCACATGTGCTATGTGTATGTGTATGTACTATCGCTAACAAAAAAAACTCATACAGCTTAAAAATCTAGTGTTCCTGATTTTCTATCATTTCGTTGGAGTAATTATGGCTTTTAACATGATACGTCACATTTGAAAGGTCTAAAATTAAATACCTACAAAGTTAGGTTGAAGTTTGAAAAAAAAATAATATTTCGTCATCCCTCTGTTTTTGTCAATTACTGCCCGCAAACGGCAAAGCATGGAAGTCGCCGTCTTGCTTTATCTAGTTCCAAATGGCTTCAATGGCTTGCCAGAGTTCGTCTGCATTGTTTGGTTGAAAATGTTGTTAAAAAAGTCATAATGTTGTTAAAAAAGTCATAATGGATGTGACAAAGCTCGATGTCAGCTTGACATTGACGGAAAAGTTTTATTTACACAGCCACAATATAGCTGTATGAGTTTTTTTTGTTAGCGATAGTATACAGTATCAAATGCCTTTCGCAGATCCAGCGAAACCATAGCGCATTTTTGCCTTTATCTATGTTTGCTTGTATATTTGATATTATATCAACGGCGGCTGAGCTGGTATCACTGGACTTGCGAAAACCATACTGAAATTTGGACAAAAATTTTATATCTATTAAATATTCAACCAAGCGGTCGTTGACGCCTCGTTCCAGGATCGTTGATACTGCTGGAAGAACCGACACAGGTCTATAGTTACCAACGGGTGGAAGAACCACCCTGATCCAAAGGCAAATCTTAAATTTGTTTTGCAAAGTTTCTCCCCTACTGTGACGAAGAATTTATTTATGTAATCAGTAATAATTGAGTGCTGGTTGGTTTTCAATGAAGATATTCCTTGTTTTTGTTGTTGTGATTGGAATTTATAGTTTTCCACCTTTTTTTGGTATCATGGTTGATTTTGTTAAATTTACTTTCAAAGTAAAGCTTTTTGGCCCTTTTTATTTCTGTTTTCACTGTTTTGCTTGCATTTGTATGCATATTTCTTAATTAGACGTTATTCGGATTACCCTTTGGTCTTTTGTAGTGGTGATCCCTTGACTTCATAGAATTCAACACATTTACGTTAAACCATGTTTTGGAGTTATTACGAAATTTATTTTTTATATTTTTACACTGTATTTTTATGGAAACTTTTCAGTATTTCATTATAGTTTTCATTGAAATCATCACATGAATACCCTTCATTGACTTTGTGTAAGTCTGGCATTAGTGCTTTATAGTTTACCACCTTCCTGACATTAAACTGCATTTTGTCTGTAGCACCTGTATCTCCTGATCACTTATGCTGTTACTGATGATAAACAGCTGTTTTACAATACAACAACAAAGTGTGATCAATTAGTGATTTTCTTTGATGCTCATGCATTGAGGGAAGAGTAGAATTGTAATTGTAAAATCCATTAGACTCATAGGTTTGCTTGTAGTCAACAACTTTCCTTGTTGATCTCAACAAATCTATATTTATATCACCCATAACTACCATCTCGTCTGATAGCTGTGAGAGGTCGTCGTCTAAGACATGTAGAGATTAGGGTTGCCACCTGTCCTTTTTTGAAAAGGACAGTCCTTTTTTTGAATAAAATGTCCTTGTGTCTTTTTTCAATGCTAAATGTCCTTTTACAAGGTTTTGCATATCTATAGATATTTTTGCAAGGTATGTGTATTGCTGATTACAAGTTTTTTAAAAAAATTTTACCGCTAAAATCATTGACAAGATCGTGCCTTGTCTATGGCTAAAAGTTATTTAAGGGAAATGCAATTTTTATTATTGGTAGAATGGCAGCCGTGCCCTGTAAATCATACAAATATGTTTTCTTTAATTTCATATTTGTTAAGTATACCTGCAAGCTCTGCATTTTCAGAACGCATTTTTTCTGTGATGGACTCCAAATGGACAGACGAAAGAAACCGCTGCTCAACAGAACTAATTCGCTCAGAATTGCTAATTTACTTTAACTTCAAGGAAACTTGCGCGGAATTTTATGAACTGGCGAAAGGTGACAAACAGCTGCTGGAGGCAGCCAATTGGCTATATATTGGTCTAAAACTAATAAAATTTTAAATTAAATAGGTATATTTAAGTGCAATTTATAAACTTTTGGTTAGCATTGAAGGTAAAACATTAAATGTGAATACATGCATGCATTTATACCGTACCTTTATTTGCAAGCTATACATAGGCTCGAGGGTAACAAATGGGCTGATGGATTGGCCATATTTTGGGGATCATAAGGAGACAGGTGAAATAGGCCCTAAATGATTAGGCTGATAAAAAGGCAAATGACTGCTGGAGGAGTAATGGCAAGCCAGAGACTTCACTTCTTTAGTTATATGTAGTTTTCTGTTCTTTTTTATGTTTTCATAAAAATAAATATTTAAATTAAAGAATAAGACTTTTATTTTAAAACCCAATGTTATTTATTGAAAAGTAAATATCCATTGATTCACCATATCCAATACAGATGACAACCATATTGCATTAAATACCCTATCCATTGGATATCCATACAATCTCCATATTGAATACAGATTACAAACTTATTGCATACAATACTATATCCACTGGATATCCATTGGATATCCACACTATGTCCAGGAGGGTCGGACATTTATATATCCAATGGTTATCCAATGAATATCCCGGATATCCTATCACAGCAAACGAAAAATTATAGAAGTGTATAGGATGACTCCGCGTTTGAATATCAAATCTTAAAGTTTTATCATAACTGTATTGAATCGTGCTTTGTTTTTATATTTTTCGGCTCTATACCTATGCACGACTATATTTAAAGTCAAACTCAATGGTGTCTTACAAGATACATTATTTTGATTTTCTATATTCAACAGAGGAGTAGAAACTCGACCCTGTCGAATGGTGCAGTCATATGTATGTCTCTAGAAATTATTAAAAAAGGGTTCAGTCCAATGGTGCAGCAACTTCGGATTCCTATTCTCCTCAGAGACATAGAAACTCAAGCTTTTCGAATTTTACTGGCAATGATTTTCGTTAATGTCCCCGAGAATTATACAAAAACAGCGCAATGCAATATCGCAACGGTTTCGACTTCTCTTTACTCTACCAAGTTATAGAAACTGGAGTCTCTCTAATACTGTTCTAGTCAATATTTCTGAGAGTATAAAAAGAGGGTGTAATATTGCAAGAAGTTTTGATCTTTTGATGGATGAATTTTCTCATTTCTCCATATGATTTTGTTGAAAATAGTTCCTTTCTTTGCTTCCTTTGTCTGATTTTTATTTACCGTAACAACTCAGGTATGTAAAGCACAGAGGATATGATGTTAAGTATATTTATGTATTATATAAAGTACCTATATTTGTATTAAAAATTTAAGAGGTTATGTTGAAAAATGATCGATATGCTATTAAACTTTAATAATTTAGTAATTAGGTCTGTTGGTAGACCCTGCACTATCTCCACTGGTATATGTTAATTTTGTAATATTTAAATCTGGTTGATGAAAAAGTACACACCAGTGCAGGTTATTGTAGCATCTACGAACAAATGAATTAATGGCCCATTGGCAATTATTCCTTTAGGAAAAATATTCAACACAGCTTAATTAATTAATAAAATGAAAAAAATCACAATCATGTCGTATATAGTTTTTTTTAAGCATAAAATAATTTTTATATTAATACTAGTTCAAAAGTGAAATTACGACCTCTATACTGTGGAGAGTATTGAAACGCTCGACTGACGAATACAACTCTATACCGTAGGGAGATTTAGAAATCGATATTCAAACGTGGCGTCATCCTATACACCTCTATAATTTTCCGTTTGCTGTGATGTATATCCTGGATATCCATAAAATAAATCCATTGGATATCCATTGGATGTAATTGTTCCGTGTGGGGTGTTTACTATATTTTTATTATAATGGGAGAGTTTCTGAGTTAACGTGTGAAAGAAACTATTAAAGTATACTTTTATACTAGATAATTTCTTTCTTTTACAATCTCCTATTGATTATTTAAAGGTAGGAACTTCTGGTATACTGTAGAGGTAAAACTATTAGTAAAGAGTACAGTGACGTCATAACTCCCTGCGAAAAATGATTGTATCTCTTGCTTTTCTATTTCTCTTCTAGGCATTGGTTAATCGTTCTCCCAGTGGAACAAAGGCGTTATACTAGTGGAACGAATTACCAAGGCCCGAAAAAGGGAAAAGCAAGAGATACAATCATTTTTCGCGCAGGCAGTGATGACAATTTGGATGTGGCTTTAATTTTGAGAGTTTAGATATATTTGAGTGTTATACTCAAATTAAGTGTTACACTTAAATTAAGTGTTACACCTAAATAGAGTATAACACCCAAAGTGAGAGTACTCTTAAGTTGAGAGTACCCTCAAATTGAGCGTACGAAATTATACTCAATTAAGTGTTTCTTTGGACACTGAACTTGAGTGTAAAAACTCAAAATTTGGGAGTTTTTTTGACTTAAGTCTAATAAAAAATATAAATTTAAGTTTTCTAATTGATTACTTTATCAATACACCAATATTAATATTGCTTCTTGCATTAATATTTGTTTTGTACATACCTACATATTTGTTATTCAATAAACATTGTAAAGTATAATTTTATTTTATTCATGAACAATGCTTAATATTAAATTGTTTATTTTAAGGGTGGTAAACGCCCAAATGTTTTTAATAATATAACTTTGTCCTTTTCGGCTTTCAAGAAAAGGTGGCAACCCTAGTAGAGATTGATTTATGTTATGATCTGGAGGTATACCTATATACATATATGTACAGACTACCAATATATATTTTATGTTCTTGTAAACCAACCAACACAAAAGTCAATTATTTTAATTATGTTAAATTTTATGTGATTTTTAATAAGGATTGAGGCTCCTCCGCCACGCTTGTCCCTACTTGCAAAAACTGACTTATATCCTGGTATGGTATAAAAACTTTTTATTAAAGAGTTAGCTCTTCAAGAGTTACCCAAGTTTCAGTTATTATAACCAAGTCAATATTAGTCTCAATAAGGTGGATTATAAGTTCAATACTATCCAGCTTATTTTTCATTGAGCGAGCATTCAAGTACAAAATATTTAGAGTTGTTTCACCTATGGTTTTGCTCCAGGTTTTACTATTATATTGGTAAATACTTCTAAAGCTTTAAACATTACAATTAATATCACTTACATCATATGTTACATCACATTGTACAGCCATTATGAGATATCACAGGGTTTTTATTTATGTATTTAATTTATTACATTTGTCCTTACTGCTTACTTTAATAGGTCTTTAATCATTTCAGTGTTCCTGATTTTTATTGGAGTGGATTCGTCTGTTTCTCTAGCCAATACTAGGCCATTTTTTATCCACACATGTTTATAGTTTTTTTTTCTCTAAGGCTCTTGGCTTTTTTTACTAAATATCCTTTGTCATGTGGCAAATCCTCATTTAGATAAATATTAGTTTTCTCTCCTTCAGTCTGATTGTCATGTGTTTCCAATTTACCATATTCCTTTTTTTGTTGAGAACTTCATTTTTATATCTTCATTCTGTAGAGTAACTAGCACTGGCTTTCTAGTATTTTTACTGGGGAGCACTTTGCAAGTGTATTGATTTTCAGATATATCGATCTTAAGGAAAATGTGTTTAATTTGTGACCTACTTTTATTATCACTTTCATACTTATTTAGTCCTTGTATTACAATCTTATATTTCCTCTTATTATCTGCTTGTCACTCCCAGCTTACTATCAGTCATTTGCTTAGAAAGATCTTCAACATTCGTCTTAAGAGATGCATTTTATTTTAGTAGTTTTTTGTAGTCTTGTGAAAAGTCGTTTTTTCGCGTAAATACTATGTAATACCACGGTTAAATAAGTCATGACGTCACAGTTAATTCATATAACCATGGTTAGGTTTCTAACATTTGACATTTGTTTACTTGTTCATAACCTATAATTTTTAAAATGTGTTTTTACCTATTTATATTTAATTTCTATGCTTTTACCGGCCGGTGTTAATAAATTTCTTTGCCTCTTCTTATACCTAGTAAATTCTTTTTCTATAGGTACTAGTTTTTTCAGTGCACGTTATCCAATTCTCTTACATGTTTAATACAAAATAAGAAAGAATATAAAACAAACCTGCATATAATTCCTCCACTTGTGGAGAGTCCACAATATGGAGCACCCTATCATTTATTTTTACTGACAACACCCCGTTTACCATTTTAATACAAAGTTTAAATTCGGTTTAAGAGCAATTGTACCTACTTAAAATATTTTAAATGTAAACAACTTTTGACAGATCGAAACAGAAAAATATATATTAAAAAGAGAAAGACTATTAACCACGTTGAATAACTAGCTCAGCGATATAGTTTTATGGTCTGGTATTTGTGACGTCATAGTTAGAATTTTTGAACGCACTCTAAACGCAAAAATTACTTAACTATTAACCAAGGTTAAGTTTAATAACCATAGTATTTCATGGTATTTACGCGAAAAAACGACTAAAGTGTCAAAACAGTTGACTGTAATTTTTCAACTGTTTCATTGTTAAAACTAAGATATTCTTCCATGCTTATGTTCTGTGCTTCCATGTATGAGATTTTTTTTGTCAATAAATTATATAAATTATAAAATTATATAAATGTCTTTTTTGTATTTTTTTAAAACAAGATTGTATAAGTTTGTTGGAGTTCACATTCCTCATCTGAGCTGGATGTCTCATCATCATGATCGCTTAAAATGTCCCTTACGGGACCTTTTGAGGTAATTTGCTGCATGTTTTGCATGTCCATTTTAGCTTGTTTGCTTTCGCCTTTTCGATATTTTCTTTCGTGAGGCCTGTGCAAGTAGTTTCTTAAATGAAACCATAATTCACAAAAGCCGCTGCATTGGATTTTGTTTCGTGGTTTCCTCGCAATTTGGACACTGACAGACATGATTGCTCTTGTCGAAGTGAGGTTAAGACTCTTTGGTAGGGTTTTTCTTCTATAGGCAACTCTTAAAACTATTCAAATAAACCAATTCGAATCTTTACAATTTAATTACTTAAACTACTAATTTTAGGTTACGCGCTATTATTTTACTGGTGGGAGATCTAATAATAATGATAAAGTTATATTGTAACAAATATATATACATATATACAGGGTGGCCGATTTATCTGAAGACATTAAAATATTTCGAAAACTACGCATCAGATCAAAAAAAGTTTTGAATAAAATTTGTTCGCCTGGAAGGGGGCCATCCAATGATACCAAAGTCGACCCATCACCACCACCCCCTGGGGTGGGGGTGGGGGCAACTTTAAAATTCTAAATAGGAACCCCCATTTTTTATTGCAGATTCGGATTTCCCATTAAAAAATAAGTAACTTTTATGAAAAAACTTTTTTTAATTCCCGATAGATGGCGCTGTAATCGCAAGAAAAAAATTACACATCGGATCGAAAAAAAGAAAAACTTGTTTAATTTTTGGATTTTATTCGTATATCAATAAGTTAACATCTATTTTTAACGTTACCCAAGAACAAGGACCAGGACGCAGTAGATTTTTGTTCCCATCGGGGTGCTACTTTTAAGAGAGTCCCCCTGCCCTGTTTAATAAATTAGATTAAATGTTCGAAATTGTGACCTTGAACTTCTAGATACTTATTTATTCTTTTTTTAAATGATTGTACACAGGAGAGGAGCATATCTGCGGGAATTTCAGCACAAGCGTTTCTTATGCGCTGTATCATGTATTCCCGAGTTGTTGGTGCTTGTTGAAAAACCTTATCTTTTAGATAACCCCACAGAAAAAAATCCAGCGATGTCAAATCAGGTGACCTAGCAGGCCAATTAACCGGGCCGCATTTTTCCGTCTCCTATAGGGCTAGCGCAACCGAGTGCGCTAATCGTGTAGGATACGGAAGCGAGACCTGTATCTCCGTTCCCTAAGTGGTTAACGCACCGCCTGTAATTAGGTATTATCACTAGAGGCTAAATGTAGCAAAGTATTTCTCAAGGTTATGACGATTAGCTGTCATTTTGGTTATGCAGGTACACTGCATTGTGCCATACCAATGGGGCGGGGTCGGTTGGGTTGGGTTGTTAAGTTTGGGTTGATTTGGTATGGCACAATGTAGTGTACCTGCATAACCAAGATGACAGCTATTCGTCATAAACTTGAGGAATACTTTGCTACATTTAGCCTCTAGTGTATTATCGCGCTATAACGTGCATACAATGATTCGCGCCTTTAAGACATACGTCAATCTGTTTGTTTGGTTATTATTATTATTATTTTATATGTACATACAAAGAAAGATCACCTAGAAAGCTCATTGCAGAGTGCTTATTCGTATGCGGTGCGTTAACCACTTAGGGAACGGAGATGCAGGTCTCGCTTCCGTATCCTACACGATTAGCGCACTCGGTTGCGCTAGCCCTATAGGAGACGGAAAAATGCAACCGGGCCACCTCTGCCGATCCATCGGCAACCGTCATGCTGAAACCACATAATTTGTCGAATGGGCAGGGCAACATCCTTAAGTAGAGGTGGTAGTTCATGTTCCAGGAAATTTCGATATTTGATTCCATTTAAGGTTTCATCAATGAAAATGATGAAAATCATTGCCATGAAGTTCCTGATGCAGTGAAACCCGGTATGGGTGATACTTGTGACGATTCAATATTCTCCGAATACTATCTCTGGAAATCCCTAGATCCCGATGTATTTCCCGAGTGCTTACATGAGGGTTATGTTGAGCAGCTGCTATCACATTAATTTCATTAGCTTCTCCTGTGTTTCTTCGTTTTCTTTTTTTAAGTTGTACACTACCGTCGGATTTAAAGGATTGAACAACTTTATAAAAAAACGGGCGTGAACGAATATTATCTGGAAAACGTTCAGCATATAAGGCAACAGCATCGTCAATATTCCGCCTACATTCTCCGAAAATCACAATCATTTCAATTTTTTCTTCTACGGTTGCAGCATTCATTTCTCACTCGTACGTTTCTAAATCAACTGCGAATGTTGCGTCTATAAAAACGGAACATATGTTTTTATAAACGCATAAGTACCTAAGGTATAAATATGTTTTTATAACATACCTACATATGTACATACCTGGACGCATTTGTAAGGTATAAATATTTTTAATTTGTACCAACATCAAAAGGAATTAATTAATTTTTTTTTTTTAATTCCCCAACAATTCTCGTATACACTAATTATATTTTTTAATGGGAAATCCGAATCTGCAATTTTTCAAGATATTCCCAAAAATAGGGTTTCTTGCGATTACAGCGCCATCTATCAGGAATTAAAAAAAAGGTTTTCCATAAAAGTTACTTATTTTTTAATGGGAAATCCGAATCTGCAGTAAAAAATGGGGGTTCCTATTTAGAATTTTTGCCATAAGCGTGCAGTACAAGATTTTAAAACGATTAAATCAAAAAAATTAAACGTCCGTTGGCCATACACAGACGTTATTTCGCGCGGTTTATCGTGGCGTGTTGGGATGTAGAGGTTAGTATGCACGAAAGAACGGCATGGCAAAAAAAGCGTCATGTTCCATACACTTGATAAAGTATTCAAATGATTTAGCAAGTGATTGCGCGTGGTATATCAGTTTCAAAGGAAAAATCGTATGTGGGTGGGCAAAAAGTGTCATTTATCGAGTCGTTTGAAACTGCATGTGATCATGTACAAATTTTCAACGTGAAATTTCGCCAAGCGAAGGTAAACCGTGACGCGGAATGTGGCGTGTGGACACTGCTGAAATGATGTACGCCACAACTCAGAGGAAAGCACGTTTGAAATACCTTCCCGTTCTATCATCGCGAGGCGATACTCACTCACGTACATGATTTTCCATATATTTTTGCAGATAACACGATAAACCGCGCGCAATAACGTCTGTGTATGGCCAGCTTACTTCCCCTCCTCTAACTGCTTTACAATCCCACTACTAGACAACCTTGACGCAAATTTCGCTATCGAGTCTCGATATAATTTCAGTATTGATCGGTCCACGTTGGAGTGCTATCGGAGGAATTTTAAATTTCCTTTAAAATTTAACAACTATGATTTTGTTTACAAAAACGAATACTTAAGTATACTATCGTTTATTTTCCACATTTTCGAAAAAAATTCAATAATTATTTTTTTTTTTTCGAAAATGTGGAAAATAAACGATAGTAAGTATTCTTGTAATAAAAAAAAAACAAATATTCTTAAACAAAAATGGTATTCTAAAATGTTTAAATAAATAAATTAAAGTAAATTTTCAAACAAAAATGGTATTCTAAAATATTTAAATAAAAAAAAAATAAAGTAAATGTTTAAATAGGCCCCCAAACGCTATACTATACTATACTATAACCTATACTCTATACCAGGCGGGAGTGAGGTAGTGGTTGGCGTGACGTCAGGAGGCCGACTGCAATAGCAAATTAATGTATAATCGCGGTAATACAAGACACTTTCATATAAATTATCTATTGCTTTTCTATTTATAACGCTCGATTTAAAGTTGATTTAAATATTGCATTAGTTTGCTTCTTTTATAACATTATAAATAAATAAAAAATAAGAAAATGTTGCGATTCCAACAGGCAACAGACAAATTAATTTATTATAGCGCTAATGCAAGACAGTTTCATATCGATTGTCAGAGATTTTTTGCCTCTTTGGGAAAAGAACAGTTTTGCCACCCCCTTTCTTCTTCAGCAAAAAAAAATATTTTGTCCCGTCCACAACTGTTAATTATTAAAATTATCTCTACTTTTTTAGAAATATTGCTTAGGTTCTTTTATTTTATGTATAGCCTAATAAAAGAAGAATCCCAGTAAGCACCAAACACTCAACAAACAGTCGGCCTTCGCTCGGCATAGGCGGTTGACCGGCGGTTCGGCTTGCCCCAGCAGGCCCGCTTACGGCCCGCGTTATGTTCCCCCGTTACCGTTTAGCCATTTTCTAACCGAAGTCGGCCAGAATACGGCATGCCGCTGCAAAATCCTTTGGCTTGCCCTAGCCGGCCCGCTTACGGCTGGAATAAGGCCTGCCGCGGCATACGCGATACATCTCAAGGCTGCTTACGTGAGCTAACTATAAATAGCGATTGGTTGCAATATTTAGTTGGAAGTGTGCGTCCGTAATGGCATAGCTAAACATTATTTGGTGGTAGTCCCCATCTCCATCATCATCTGCTCATTAACGAATAATGTCTAGCTAGTCGAGTGTGTTAAAGAAGTATCTTGCCATTCATAGAATTTCAGGACTGAACTTATAGGATATAGGCGGTTGTGGCCGGCACTCGGCACAGGGATGTCCGCCTGGCCAACTGTCGGGCATATCCGCCTGGCCGACACTCGGCCGAGTAAACATAGCCGACATTCGGCCAGGCGGATATGCCCGACAGTTGGCCAGGCGGACATGCCCGTTCTACACGCCGGAAGAAATACGTGTGTCGGGCCACACGCGGCCGCTTCGGCAAAATGTATTCGGGCCGTATGCGGGCCGGATAGCTTGTGCTTACTGGGATATTTTTAACAATTTTAATGCCAAAATACTATATAAAGAAAATTTCGGGCCAAAAGTCTGATGGGGATAAATTTGGCAAGGTATAAGATGTTAAAAATTTTGACTTAATGTAAACTATATTGGCTGAAAGGATGAGGATGCCTATCGATTTAAAGTTCAGAATAAAATAAATTGTGAAAACTGTACCGCAATATTAATAGTAGAAATATTAACCCAGGTGGTTTAACTGTTTAGCCATGCATACTTTAGTATCACCCCAATTGGAGCCCATGTTTGTAAATCTTGCCGAAAACCATCATGCACTTCTAAAACATATGATAAACCTCAAACTGGCATCATGTGTAACGTATTGTTATATAATTACAAGAAACCAGGGTGGTTTCCACCCTGCAAGGAACTAAGAAATAATGTTATAGCTGCAAGAAAACAAGATGTTAAGGTGTCCTGAAAACTAAAAACCTTACTGTAGCTTACCATTGTATTTTTTATTTTAATAAGTTTTATGTTTGTTTAAAATGAATTACTATAATATATTTTTTCTACTCCCACCTTTAAAACGCCCTTTATCGCATATTTCCATGACACTAAGTGACCTTTTAAATACACATTGACAAGTTGTGGCTTTACGGCGCTTTAGTCACGGGATGAAGTTAGCAACAGGTTTTTAGTCACGGGCTGAAGTTAGTTTTAAGTTAGTTGACAGTTGTCAAATGTCATACAATCGTTAAAATAAAGAGCCTTTCTTGTAAAATAATACTAAATGTGAAAATTATTTTATTATCTCAATACAAAAATATTAAATAGTTTCTCAACGCCAATATTTAAAAAATTTATATGAACATTGTACTGACCTTTTAATTTCGCCGGCAGTAAACTATAACTTAAATTCGGGCACAGACTCTACTGTAAAGTCCTCAAAAACATTTCCTTTACTTTCACTGTGAAAAACTGTCAATTTTCAAGATAAATTTCGATTTATAACCTTTATAATTGTGTTTATAAAATGTAAAAATGTGACATTTGACAGTTTCCCCTGTTATTTCATAGATGGCGCTCTATACAAATTTTTTATTTAAATCATTTTAAGATAATTATTATTATTATAAGTATTTGTCGTAGAAAAAGTATAGTATGCACCTTAACTTTAACACTCGCTCGCAAGCTCGCTCGTGCCTAAATTAAATTCGTGAATAAAATGGCGTTTATCAAACTTGATACATAATATACTATTATTAGCAGTTCTATGTTGTTTTAAATAAATTACTATTTTAAAAGCATACACAAAAAAAATTGTTTATATTAAATAACATTTTTATGGTTATATACTTATACGCAAAAATATGATAGTTTACTTGTGTTTATTTAAATTAAATCTACTATGTTTTGTTGAAAACTTCCTTTTTAAATGAATATATTAATTTATTTTAAGCAAACTTTAATATTTAAAAAAATATAATTTCTATTTTTAAATACAAGAACATTTAATTAAAGTAATTATTCTTAATAGTAATAGATCAATTAAACTATTTTTTTTATAAAATTAAACTTAAATAAATTATTATTTAATATTCCATATTATAAAAATTAGACTATACTTATTTCAAATATACAAATCCAAAACAATCGTTATTTTAAAATAATTAAAGAATAACTTTTTGTGAGCAGCTCTGTTTGTTTTAAATAAATTACTATTTAAATAGCATTTCTCTGTTTGTTTTCAATAAATTACTTAGTACATATTGTTCTGCTGATTTTGATAGAATATGTACTCATGCATTGTCCACTGCTTAAGTAAAAAATACTCCTTAAAAGCAATAATAATCCATAACTTTGGTTGCAAAGCAATGTAATACAATAGGCGCAAGTTGATAAGATCGGCCTCCTGACGTCACAGTTTCGATGCAGGAGTGGCTACACTCTCGCCTGGTATAGAGAACGCCGTGGTTAACCTATTATAAAAATTTTGTTGTACATTTGACAGCATCTCAGGTCTGATATTCCTTAATGTATTAATTATTAATTCTCTTAATTCATCAAGGTTATTTGCCTTGATATGCTGGAATCCGTACATTTTGGATTTGGCATATCCTCACATAAAAAAATCGCACGTAGCCAAGTGCGGTGATCTTGCTGGCCAGAGAATAATTCCGTGACCAATTATTATGCGGTCTGCAAGTGTCTTGCAAATATTCTCTTACCAATAGGGGACATCCATCCTGTTGAAACCATACTGACTCACTTTTGACCATTTAAACTATAAAAAATGGACCTATAATATGGTCTCCCAGCATTCCACACCAAACATTTAATTTTTGTGGTCGTTGAGTATTGGCAGCATAATGCTGATGAGGATTCGTCCTGGACCAATACCGATGGTTCATGGAATTATGCCTACCATGTATAAAAAATGACGACTCATCAGTAAAAAGGATATTTCGTGTGAAATTTTCATCCCGGTTCGCCATTTCTATAACGGTTTCGCAAAATTTCATCCAATTTTGCCTTCCATAGACCGTGATAGATCGAACTGTTCGGCAACTTGTCTGGTTGACTGGGTTGGATCTTGTTCGATGCTTGCACAAATTAAAGTGTCCCGTAATTCGCGTTCTTCATTTACTGGCCTTGCTTGCGGTTCCCTATTATGAACCCTATTAACACTGCCGAATGTTAAAAAATTATTTACAACATTTTGAATTGTTGCCCTTGCTGGTAAGGGTCTATTTGGGAACATATTTGGAAATAATCTTTGAATTTCTCTATCTGAGATCCCATTTAAATGCCACGTTATAAATTGAATTTTTTCTTCAAGTGTGTAAACCATTTTTATTAGAGAATATTTCCTAATTTATAACAAACGTACTTCCGCTTACTTACAACACATTCTCTTGTCTGCGGTCGGGCGATGATCGTAGCCGCGCGGCGCGGTCAGGCCTGCCCCACCACGTCACTCCACCACTCCCACGTCTCATTTGTTTTTATTTATTAAACGGCCTAAGAGCACATTACCATCCCTGTATATGTAGATTATAAAAGTGCACTTTATGCAAAAGTGCACTTTATGCAAAAGTGCACTTTAGGCAAAGAGTGGGAACAGTTACAATATAAACATAGTTCAGTATTGTGCATGTTATGTTAAACGACACGACTTATAGTTATAGTTATATTTCAACCGAAAATTGTATGCAGGTCAGTAATTCAAAATATTTTATTTTACTGTTTTGTTAGTTTTAATATATAATATTATATTTACTTATTTTCTTATGTCAATTTTATCTCTTCCTGCATGGATAAGGGTATGGAAGTGCATGCAATTTATACCGACTTCAGTAAAGCGTTTGATGTTGTGAGTCATGATGTTTTGTTACTTAAGCTCGGGAGGTACGGATTGCAATCGCCTTTTCACCAATGGATTCCTTCGTATCTCGCGGGACGTAGTCAGCGGGTAAAACTAAATGGTTTTATGTCGGATGTCATTAATGTCACCAGTGGAGTTCCGCAAGGTTCGCACTTGGGACCTATTTTATTTTCAATCTTTGTTAATGACATTGGTAATAGTTTTAAATCCCCATTTCCCAGCTGTATCGTTGTATCGAGGCTGATAGGGATGTGGAAGCCTTGCAGAGTGACCTTAATGTACTTAATGAATGGTGCCAAAAGAACCAATTGTTTTTGAATAATGACAAATGCTCTGTTATTGTCTTTTCCAGAAGTAAAGTTAAATACTTAAATTCCTACTATCTTAATAATTTCAAGTTAAAATCTCTAGAGATGGTTAACGACCTTGGTGTTATTTTGGACAGCAAACTGCAATTTCACAACCATTTTGATAAAATGGGGTGTTGGGTTTCTTACTGCGCACGACTGTCGATTTTAGGGAATGCAGATCACTGTTGGCTCTATTTACATCCCCTTGGTCTCCAGTTTATAATGTTCAAATTAATAGGTTGGAGGCCATTCAGAATAAATTTATCCGTTGTATGCGTTATAAGCTGTCTCTTCAACTAAGCACTGATCAAACAAGGCTGTATTTGGGGCTTAAAACACTTGAACAGAGAAGAAAAGATATTGATGCAGCATTTTTTTATAAAGTGATTAATAATGTCATTGTAGACCCTGAGATACTGGCTTGTTTTTTTATGCAAATTCCTATAAGAGTCTTGAGAAAGTATCCCCTTTTACAAGTTCCATTATTTCATACTGTGTATGCTAGCAATTCGCCTATATGTCGTGTGACTGTTAATGAGATGTCTGAGTGTAACTTTTTTGGCATTTCAATGTGTACTTTTAGACGCCAATTAAATCGGATGTGATACTACATAATTTATATTTATTTTGAGTTATTTATTTTATTGGGGGTTGTTTTTTTTATATGTACCTGTAAACTAATATATTGTTACTGCTATTATTTGCGTTAATAAAGAAATTATTATTATTATTATTATTATTATTCAATATTCCAGACCATGTTTGTTTTGTAAAGGGTTGCAATATAAATTATTTTGAGGCCAAGTCTAGAGGATTAACTTTACATTCTTTTCCAAAAAAATCGGATGTTTAAAAAAAAAATGGTTCAAACTTTGCAAAAACTCTAAAACTTTAAACACTGAATGGCATTTTGTGTGTTCTCAACATTTTGATACAAATGATTATAAAAGAGATTTACTACGTACTATGGCACACATATCAAGTATGTTTTAGTGTACTTAAATTAGTATTTTTAAGATTACGTAAAATATTAAAGAAAACAGCTACTTATGACACATTTAAATTTACGCTGAGACTCCCGTCCCGAGGCGGGAAGTTCAGTCCCGAGTGACGTCATAATTTTAAGATTTGTTATGTTACGATAAAATTAAAACAAACCAACCAACCCAACCCAACACTTTTTAAAAAAGGAACAACAAATTTATAAAATAAAAAAAGTTCGACAACTTCTAGTAGTATCGAACCCGGTACCTCTCGCTTGCCAAGCTACCAAATCAAATCAAATCAAAAATATTTATTCATGTTATTGTAAAGTATAATAAATTGTAAAAATAATTTCAAGTATATATATATGGTGTAAAAAGTGAAATGAACAAAACAAATGTGCCTGGCACGTAATGTTCAACATAAAGGAGGCAACTATATGTGCGTAAAAACGCAATATAGCAACCCCCCTGGCCGATGTTTTGGCCTACCCGAAATTAGAATACAATTTGGAATTTTCTCGCAGTTCGCCATTCCCTTCGCTCAACCGATGCAGGGGCAATATTGTTCAGATGTTTTATGTGTAAAATTAAGGACTGTCAGTTTATGCTTTTCATAATTTGCCAAGCTACCGCTCTACCATCTGAGCCATCCAGCTTAACATTACTTTTAAACGAATAAAAACGAATTTACAGTGTGTGACGTCAGTCAGGATAAATTTACCCAAAGATAGGTATTCAAGGTGGGGAGGGCATTAGAAAGGAACCTTTAATTTTAAGAAGAGCTTCCAAAAACATTATACCATTACACCAACAAACCATTAGAAGTTGAAATTGATATTATATTTGAAACAGAGAACATGATGGGTGAAAAAAATGAAAATAACAATGATACAAATGATAAATTCGAATTATTTGAAATATAACCAATAAAAGTTAACATTGGTTTTGGAAGTAACAAAAGTGAAAATGATGATGATGAAAATAGAGATATTGGCGTCACAATACGATTGCAGGGCCACACAAATTATATTTTGAAAAAGTATAAAAAAGAATTAATAGAGATCAAAACAAAGTATAAAAAGCAACTCTATGAAAATAATAGGCTAAAGAAAGAAAATGCCATCTTAAAAAACATCTATATCATAAAAATAAAAAAATCACGAAAAATAAATAAGGCCAGCTAAATATTTTAAGGAATGTTAACTATTCTCTAATAAGAAATCAAACATACTAACATAAATGTTAATAATATTATTTGTACTGTTATATTTTAATAAAGCATTATTTAAATATTAAATGCATTATTTAGTAATTTAATTAGTTATTTAAATTTATTGAGATTATTTGATATTTTAAAGCGTTTTATTGCCTTTGGCCATGTTAGTTTTATTAAATAATATTTAGCTTAACATATAGTTAAAATATACATTATAATGTTTCCTCTACAAGGGAATTACTCAACACAAAAGTATGAATCATACATACCTAAATACAAACGAATTGGTTTATAAGGTTGATAAACATTGCTATTTATTCAGTATGAAATTAGATATCAATATCCTTTTAAAACATGTAACATTCAATCTATATAAATTCATTTAAAACCACTTTTTCCCAATTTTCATCCCATCTATTGTTTTGAAATTGTTCCAGCTCTTTTTTAAACTCAATTTCTTTTGAATTCTTTTTTTCATTATTTGGAAAATTGTCAAACCATTCTTGCAATCTTTTGGATAACTCTTGAGAATCTTTAAAAGTGTAACTGTTTTTTCCATTCTTAACAAGCTCATTTAAGCTAAAAATAAAGGTATTTAATTATTATACATAGACCATGTAACATGGTATTTATAAATAAAGGGCAACAAACTTGATCATTAGTGCACTGCGGTTATATACAGATAATCATGGATATACAAAAATTGCATAAATAATTTTAAATAGTTATTAAGAAGTTTAGTCAACACCAATAAATAAAATACATGACATTGTTAACAGATGTATTTTAAGAGTTTTTATTAAAATATGAGTATGAGCATGGGGATGTATGGCAGGCCCCATCGACATCACCTTACACTATTTTTTTGGCTATGCTGTGCCTAGTGAGTACCTGAGGCCTGTCTATTTTTCCCTAATCCATTCTCATTTACAATATCTAAATATAATCTGGTCATCAACTTCCAAAAGCAATATAAAAATTATAAAAACCTTACAAAATAAATCCATACAAAACTTATATTCCCTGGATGCTCTCCACCCAACAAACGAGTTATATATTAACTTAAAATTCTTTAAAAACAATATTCACAAATATCATATACTCCTTTATACATCAGGTAATTACAAAAAAACGTCATTCAAATATCAACTTTACAATTCTTTATCATAATACTAGAAACAGAGGAAAGATAGACATTCCTCAGTGCAGATCCCGGTATGGCATTGAATCGGTTCTCTATAAGGGCGAAAAGAGTAACAACCTTCTCCCGGACGAAATAAACCACCGTCGGGGAGAAGGTTTTAACACTTTACTAAAAAGGCATTTAAATTATTGCGTGTTTGTTATTTTAAAATCTTTATTTTAAACCTTAACTTAAGTATAAAACTTTAAAAATAAGTGACGAGCAGCAAATGTGATAAAATATTCATAAATAATATAGCTTTATATTTTGTATGTGATTGTAATATTGTGTTGATTTAAAAGTATTGTAATATATAATTAAATAGAATGTATCTTTTGGGATGAAAAATAAACGATTTGATTTATTGCGAATTATAGTGACGTTCGGTGTGTGAGACCGGGGTGACCATTCGTGTTACAAATAATCTGTGCTGCTTTGACCGACATTCCACGAAGTTTGAAATTGAGACTTCAAGAATTTTGTGGAATTTTACTTCAAGAATCTCAAGGAAATACTACCCCTGGTAGATGTGCCTATTGCAATTGGAAGAAAAATAGAAAAACTGGATTTGTGTGTTTTAAACGTAATACCCACATGTGCTTAGAGCACATAATAGGCATTTGCCAATCTTAATTTTTCAATTTTTTTGTCACTACCGTATTAAAAAAGGACCAACAAAATAATATTTTTTTTTATTTTGACTTTTTTTAGCTGCAATTTTTTTTGTATGTAAAAGTTTAAAGACCTTTTTTGTACCTATGTGTACCTTTTTACCCATTATACTTTACTGATAGTAAATATTTATTAAAAAAAATCGCATATCCTGGGCAACTAAACTTGAAAAAAATAAATAGCGCGACTACTGAAAGGTTAAATATCTTATAACCCATACTTCAACTCAACTCGATTTGTTTGTATTTTTAGTCAAAATAAGCTCACCCATTTTGGCAACAGTGTGATTATTTTATGTAGGTATTTATGTGTGTTTATAAATATATTTATACATATAAATAAACACACATAAGTCCAACCGGGTTGGGAAGGCGGTTGTTCAATATCCGCGTGAAAATAACAAGGATAGAATGCCAAACAGAAGGCGCTTACAATACGCACGCCTGCCGGCTCTGACCAATCAAATTCTGTTTGGCGTTCTATCCTTGTTCTTTTTACGCGGGTATTGAACAACCGTCCTTCCCAACCTGGTCGAACTTGGATTTGCAAGCACTGTATGTATATAATAATGTATTAAAATTTTACCATGTAAAATCATAGGCACACACAGGAAGTCCACATCCAAACATGTCCACCACTTTCATTGGTAAATCTAAACCACTTGAACTGGTATGAAGGGATACTCCTAAATCAGCTGATGCAAGTATTTTGGGGTAATCACAGGACTCCAACCAAGGTGTTAAAATGGTAACATGTTTCCAATTTTGTTCAGCAATTTTATCACAATAGTATTTTTTAAGATGCCCTTTACCAGTTATAACACATATTAAATCAGGCAGTTTTCTTTGATTTCCTGAATTATGGTGTTCTTCGTATTCTAAAAATATGAATTAATAGGTATATTTAAAATGAAATATTTTTGAATATAGGTACATATGTACCTACATATGTATTATATTATACCTTGTAATGCAGAAAATAAAACAGAAAAATCTTCATCCTCTGTCCAACTTGTACTTGAAACTAATAATCCAGGTCTATTTTCTTTTAAGTATATTTTCCCATCAACAGTGTGTGTAAATATTGTTTCATTGTTGTCCATTAAAAATAGGCAGTATATTTCTCCCAATTTTTTATAGAAATTATGCTTTTCTTCAACAGAAATAGGTTGAAAAATTAAGGGAGGAGAATCATATAAAGTAATAGCACTAAAAAATAATGTTATGAAAACTAATTTTAAAAATCTTTTTCAATAAAACAAACCTAACATTCCAATTCTTTAACAAATCATCTTTCATAGC
Organism: Brassicogethes aeneus; assembly: GCA_921294245.1. Classification (NCBI taxonomy): domain Eukaryota; kingdom Metazoa; phylum Arthropoda; class Insecta; order Coleoptera; family Nitidulidae; genus Brassicogethes; species Brassicogethes aeneus. The sequence continues at coordinate 48,385,158 of OV121132.1, read as the reverse complement.
TTTTGTTACACAAAGATTTAGGTCTGCCCTTTGCCCAATAAAACTTTCCACATATCTTGTTAATTTAACAAGTATGTGTGTTTTAGATAAATTTAATGCCATTATTGTATGTGCATAATTATGCCAATCAATAACTAACTTTGCCCCTTTAGTCCTTGCAACTATCCAACAAACAAATAAACTAGGAATTGCTGGTGGATTTTGTACAAGTATTGTATCCGGTCTCCGAATGAATAACAATAAGAAAAACAAGTTCAATATTTGCCATATAGTTTTAAACACGTAATTTGCCAGTCGAATAGGTATTTGAGGACACGGTAATAAGTAATGATAATATATTGAAGAAGCACATTTAACTTCTTCTAGAGGCTCTGTTTCGCCATAACCTAATACATCCACTTTATGACCCATTTTAGCCAGTGATAGGGAGTGATATTGCATTCTGGGGCTGCGTCCTATATCCCCAAGTACCACCACACACACATTTTTAGTTTTTAAAGCCATACTTTAAGTTTCAAAAACACTATCAGTGACAGACGTCACAACGTAGCCGGTTTGTTTACATTTAAATAAAGTAGAAGAAGAACCACATAACGAGTGTTGCCACAAGTCTAAAAATAAAATTCACTATGTTAAAGGTACAAAAATAAAAATTTTCTTAGTTAATTTACTTCTTGTTCTGTGTTGTAGAGCAGCTATGTAAGTTTATTTATATGGTTAAGTTTCAATTATTGATTGGTTTAAAGAAGATATCAAATTTGTTCGCAAAAGCTTTGTTTAGGTTTAACAAAAATAAACGTGTTTCTTATGTTGCCACCTTGGAGCAGGGTTTTTTATTTTACAACTTATAACGAACATAATTTGACAGATGATCGTAAATGTTAATTTTCTGTAAGTAATTTTACTTTTAATTTAATAAATTCACTATAAAATGTTTTTTATGATTGCAGATTGAATTTGATAGTTTTTTTTGCATATAAGACATTCCATTTTGAGTCGGTATGTAAGTGATGATATCAAATAGCTCAAGTTCCTACAAGCATAAAGCTTCAAAAAACCATGATTTTGACTATGATCACTCAGATGAAAATTACGACAATAACAGTGTAGATGATGAAGCTGTAGAAAGCAATCATAAGTACAATGTTTATTCACGTGATGGCAGATACAGAGGAGGTATTGGACGTGCCAAGTCCACCGAGTTTAGATCATCGAATAGATTGCATGATAGAAGAGGTGGCTACAGAGGCAGAGGGGGCTCTTCTAGAAGAGGTGATAGGGATTATTCTGACAACCTATATTCAACCAGAAAATATGATTTGAGAAACTCAGACTCTGGAGGTAAGTTAGTTTTATTGTATTACAATAAATTACTTTATTAGTAAACTTCTTAATGAACTTCTTCATTTTCATCATAGTTTTATTTGCATAAATTTAACAAATTATTAATTATAATTATAGTTTACATTAAAAATAGAGTACCTGTTGATCATTGTAGTGGAATTTGTAAACATACCAAGTAAATATTTACATTAATAAACATGGATGCAAATATAGTGGTAAATCTTTTGGATGTTTGTTAAATTAAATTTTAATAATATTAATTTTATTAAAAAATCCTTTCACTAGAAGGTGTTTTTTTAAATTTTGTACAACAGGAATTTAACTTTAAAGTTTAAAAATTTATATTTGAATGGATAGGGACAGGGATATAATCTTCTTTTTTGTGTCCCTGTGCTGCACTTTTGCAGATAGGACGCATTAAATGTCAGACAATTGCAATTCAATTAAATGTTTATTGACACAATTTATTTTGTCCTTGTGACAAAATAAAACAAAATAAAGTATGTAGAAATAATTAAATGTGCATTTATTTTTCGCTGTGGCTCCCGTCCCGAGGCGGGACTTAAGTTCAGTCCCGATTGACGTCATAATTTTAAGATTTGTTATGTTACAATAAAACTAATACAAACCAACCAACCCTACCCAACACAACCCAACACTTTTTAACAAAGAAACAACAAATTTATAAAATAAAAAAAATAAAAAAAGTTTGACAACTTCTAGTAGAATCGAACCCGGTACCTCTCGCATGCCAAGCGACCGCCCTACCATCTAAGCCATCCAGCTTGACAGCAATTATAAAAGCTCGGGAAATAAAAACGGATTTACAGTGTGTGACGTCTGTCGGGATCGAAGTTAAGTTCCGCCTCGGGACGGGAGCCACATCGTTTATTTTTATTAAAATAAAAATTTTTAGTGCCATTGTATTATTTTAAAATGTGTCCTACCATCTGAGTTACACTGCATATTACCAGATTTAAACATTTGGATTGGTTGCATATCACAGCCTAACAGCTAAAAAAACTCTTCAACACTATAAAATACATTTGAAACTGCTTAACACTTTCAATATTCAGGAAGTTTCCTGTAAAGCTTGATAAAGCTTGGTATACCAATATAATAAGGGTTATTTTCAAACAGTCTTTATTACATTACATTTTTGTAAGAGACATTACAATACAATCTAAATTCATTTTGTGGTCCTTCTTTAAATTTATGCAAAGTTAAAAAATGTACTATTCACAGACATAACAAAATTTGTTAGTCATTTTTACACTGATATTTTTGTTTAAATTTGTAGCTAAATAACCGACATGGACAGTCAATGGTAGTTTTAACTAATATTTATTTGGCGTTAGCTAAATGACGCTTGACCACAGTATATAAAAACAACAAAATACAAATGCACTAGTTTTCATTTTAAAATTTTTTCATTTCTTTAATTTATAAATGCTTATATCTCCTACATTTTTCATCCGATTTTATTAAGAAGTGGTTTACTTTATTTGCCATAGATTACGCTTTAACGTCCAATTAAAAAAGTGGACCTAAAAAAGATATTCGGGGTAATATTCATAGATAGTAGTAAATTAACTAAAAATGAAGCTAAATCAGCAATAACTTTTAAAATAGCTAGTGAACTGATAATCTGATTGAAAAATGTTGAATATAATAATGATGAATTTATTTCCCTCTCAAAGAAATTTTGTTCACTATGGAAAATAGACTAGATCTCAAAGACTGTCCTACTTTTATAAGTATTGACGGCATTTTTGGATTTATCAGACAATTTTACATAGGAATTTTTTTCGGGTTTTAACAGGTTTTTGTACATATGTAAAATGTAAAATGTGAATTAGGGTGGCCCAAAAAAAAAGAATATTTTTTTTTACTCGTCTCTTGTAAAAATATGTTAGTTTATCATGCTGTAAGAGCCCTGTCAAAATATCAGCTCGATTAAAAAAATTTTAGGGGTCGCTCAAGATTTTTTAAAATTTTCAAAATCGTCAAAAATTGAATTTTTGTTTTTCTCGTCTTGATATTATTTTTTTGGTTAAAAATAATAAAAATTCTGTAAATTTCAAATCAATATTTTGATTTCTAAAGGTCGCTAAAAGTTCGTTGATATTTATATTCAGAGGTTGCTCAAAAATATTCAAAATACTCTACTTTTAAAGTTAAAAAAATCTTGAGCGACCTTTAGAAATCAAAATATTGATTTGAAATTTTCAGATTCATTATTATTTTTAAATTAAAAAATAATATCGGAACGAGAAAAAAAATTAAAATAAAAAAAAAATCCAATTTTTGACGATTTTGGAAATTTTTATAAATCTTGAGCGACCCTTAAAAAATTTTTAATGGAGCTGATCTTTTGACAGGGCTCTTAAAACATGACAAACCAACATATTTTCACAAGAGGCGAGAGAAAAAAAATATATTTTTTTTTTGGGCCACCCTAATGTGTAATGTATAACAAGTTATTGTAAAATAAAGCATTTGTACTTAATAAATACTATCACAGTTGTATCACAGGTCTTTATTTCTCAGTTCTTCATTTCTCTTGCTTATTAGTTGTTCAAGTACCATTTTTTTGAATTTGTTCTCTAGTGTGTTTTTTTAAGTTTTCTGGAAGTTGGTTGTATAATCTCGCTCCTTCTGATGTTAGTTTAGTCTCTCCCATTTTGGTTCTGGATTTTGGCAGTCTGAAATTGTCTTTTCCCCTTGTATTATGTTTATGACAGTCACTGTTCTTAATGGCTTCAAAGCTTTCAGCTTGATACATAATTTTTTAATGTTGGGTATACACATTTTTATTTTTATTTGTTGATTAGTTTAATCAAATAACAAAATAAAAAAAATCATATATTTTTTTACAGGAAATTATAGAGGAAAATTTTATGAGCCAGAGAAAAAAGTCGACTTCAAATACAGCTTGCCTGAGGACACGCGAATATCGAAGCTTTTAAGACGACTATCGTCGGAAGTTGATCAAGACAACTCATTGGCCATATCTAAAAAGCTATTGGAAGTGCTACTGATTCCCGACAATGCCATCTACGTCAGAAAAGCATTTCACATACTCGGGGAGTCAATGTACGACATTGTGCACGTTTCGCCTGGGCCTCTGGCCAAACAACAAGCCGCCAGAGCACTTGGTAGGATGGGATACATAATGGGACAAGAGAACGATTTCGAGAGGTACCAGCACTGGTTGTTTTCAAAGATGGTTAGTTCGCATGAAGAAATACAAATATTGCTAATGAAATCCTTTAAAGAGACGTTTAGTATGGAGGCTAAGAAACCAGTTCTTGAGAACCATGCAGACAACTTAATAAATAGCCTGGTTGCAACCATAGAGACTACCGAAAACACTGAAATATTTAAAGCAATTTTGGACACACTGATGAGTTTTGTTGAACTATACCCTAGAAATTTTTATGATCAATTTAGGGATACTATAGATCTCTTATTTGGTTGGCATGTTGATCACACCCAATCTCTAAGCAACATTGAATTTATATCCAGAAATTTATTACGAACATCCCATCATTTCAAATATAATTTGGATTTTTCTGTTTCGTTGATAGAAAATTTTCTTGAGGATATTGCTAATTACTCCACGCAAATTGAACACGTCACGGTCTTAATACTTGCTCTTAATACTATTTTAAAATGTCTTGATACAGATTTTTACCCTGTAAACAATAAATTTGGAAGTGTTGAATTCGTAAACAAATGCTTATGGAAGATTGCCAATGTGTTTCATGATTTTTTAAAAGAAGGTGTACAGGATAATTTAATAATAGCGGCTAATGAGTGCATATCGTTGCTTTTGGCTGCCATAGAAAATAAATCTCAGAAGCTAACTACAAAAATTTTCGAATTAACCGACGACGAATTGGCACTGATTGACGATTTTTCGGATGCATCAATAGTATCCCTGCTTTTATTTATATCTAAAACTGTTAAAGAGCTTTCAACCAATTTACCAATTGAGTTAATAGAAAAATTAATTGGACCTGAGTCAAAAGTCTTGTATCTAAGACATTCGCCAGTTAAAAACATTCAGAATGCTGTCATTTGCGTTTATCAGTCTCTCTTGAACGTTAAAAATGTTTCGTTACTTCAAGAAGCGTATAGATATGTACTTGGAGATCTAGAAGTGGCATTTAGGCAAATTGTGCCAAACTTGGAGTTCTTAACACAAAACAACCCTTTTTCTGAGAGAAAAATTAACAAATCGGAAAACTTTGAGTTAACAGTACTATTTCTTTTAAGATGCTTATCGCAATTGGCAAACGCAAGCTCGATCATTGTTATGTGGGCGCTGAAGCCAACAATACTGGAATTAGTAGGCGTAAATTTGCAACCATATAATCCGCTTCTTGCCAAAAATACACCATCCCTGCAGTACAGTTTGCTTTATTTGTTGTATTCGCATTGTAAATGTTACAACCACTTTATATCAAACAGCTCATTGGTGACCAACAAAAAAGAACTGCCGAATATGATGAAATTGTTTACCATTAGTGACGGATTAAATATGAACGATGTTCCAAATACATCTCCAAATTCAGGGAACTTTGCAATTATTCTTAATATACTTTACAAAACATTAAATACTACCACGTCTTGTGAAGTTAAACTTTTACTGCTTCAGTGGATGAACGATATTTTAATAAATTCTGAAAATTATCTTGAAAACCTATATGACAACGAACAGTTTCAACAAATAACCAACATTTTAGTAAAATGTGGCTACAAGTTTCATCCAAAAATAGCAGAAATGGTGTGTGAGAATTTGGACAAACTTTTAAGCAACAAGCAGCTGTCATGGACTAACATTTTTCTAAGTAATGTTTGCGATTTGTGCAAACTTCACCTAAACTCTAATCACCAAGAATTAAGACAGTGCTATGGAAATTTGGTTTCTAACATACCATGGGATATTGCTATAGTTGAGCTTAACAAAAAGAATACTGGTTATACCAAGAAAATTAGGAGGATGCAGTCAAAAGACTACAACAATTATATGCTTTATATGGCCCAGCATTTACATTTAAACGGTAACATCGAAGGTGAAATTTATTCACTACAATTTAAAGCGTTTATGGACTATTTACTAAACAATGAAGATTATCCTCACCATTGGTTACAAGAATTATTTGCTTGTTGTTGGACATACGAAGGGCAAATGAACATGGAGTTATTTTATGAACTTGCTATTAATTCCAGACAAGTGCTAAGTAATTGGGTTACACTTGAAGCAGCTCAATTTTGCGTAAACTATAAGCTAAGAACGCCGCTAGGAAAGCCCAACGAAACATTTACTAAGATTGAAGGTGCCTTAAATCAACTGGGCAATGACTTAATTGCCTTAAAGAAAACTGGTAAGAGTGATACTGCTAACACAGATGCGGATAGAGTAAAAATGCTGTTGCAATTCGTAGAACATCTCGAAAAATCGATATACAATGCTTCTGAAGGCACAGCTCTTGCAATGCCACAGCCAACTAAAGTGGTCAAGTCCTTTTTTATTGCTAATACCAACACTTGCAATGAATGGCTGTCCAGAATACGAATGGTTGTCATACATATTGCTCTACATTCAGGAGAATCTAACATTGCTTTAAGACATGGTCAAAGTCTTTTAAGAGATTTTGTGAACAGCGGCAAATCCAACAGTCCAGAATTTGAAAAGGTTTTAATTTTCGTTACAATTGCTTTTCTTAACTTAAAAGAAACAGAAGCTTTGTATGGAGTGTATGCATGGTGCAAAAATATGTTTGCTAAAAGGCTGACATGGATAAAACTAGCTGCAGAGCAGGCATCGAAAAAATATGAAATCGCACTTGAGGGATATCTAAAACTATTAGAAGAAAATCAGAACCCTGACGAGAAAAATAAACCTGACTGCCTACCTCTTGAACCAGATACCTTAAATTTTATCCAAGATCAAATAGTTGTATGCTATAAAGAGTTAAACAATTGGGCTGATTTAGTCAAGTGGCATGAACAGGATAAACAAGAAAACATAGAAAATGGTAGGAAATACTGGTTTAATTCGACTGATTGGGATTGTAACAAGAGCCTGGCCAACTTGGATATTAGCAATCATGCGTTTAAAAGTTTATCTACATGGGAGTACAAGGAGGAAAACAAATCTTGGAGCGTCTATGAAACATTATCAGCTGTTGAGACTAATTTGTTTAATGTTGCTGTTAATATAACTTCAAAGACAGTCGAAGATTCCACAACAAAACTTAATACCAATATTTCGACCATACAAAGATCCATACAAGAACATTTAAATTCAGCTCCTACAGAGTTTTTGCAAAACTTTTCGCTTCTTTTATATGTAGCAAATGGTTTAAAAAATGTCGCCAACAACTCTCCAGCACATACTGTATTCTTAGTGTCAGAAAACTTCGAAAATGAAATAGAAAAAGTAGATTCGTCTGTTTTAAGAAAAATTTTGTGGTGGTCTGAATACTTTGGAGCTGTCCAAAATCAAGGTTTTAACATCTTCTGTAGCAATCTTAGATTAGATATAATAAAACGAGCAAGAAAGGAAAAAAACCACAAGTTGGCTCATTTGCACCTTACGAAATTCTTTAGAGACAAGGATGTACAGCTGGAAAACTTTGAATACGGAAGTATTGCAAATACCTTTATTGAAAAGGTCGGTGATATTCAAATATGGTCAGTGGATGTAGCTAAAGCGGCTTCGGAAATAATAAAACTCTCCTACATTCAAGAGGAAAACAGAAATCATACGTTTAATTTATGCGCGGCCACCTCTACAGCAATATCAAAGTACGCGGAACTGTTTGGTGGAATGGAGCTGAGAAAAATAAGCAGCAAAATCTTAATAAAATTAGCAGCTTGGTTGCAAATAAATGAAAATATATCTTTAACTGAAATGAATAGTCCGCTAGGAAAACTTATTATGGTCCTACCAGAAATCGGCATGATGGAAAATATTGCTGCCAATATTATTCCATTAAACGAAATGGCGATTGGAAAATTGTTACAATTTAGCGTTCATCATTGTACAACGTTAGCGAAAAGCTGGAACGCTTTCGGAACTTGGTGCTATAGATGGGGCAAGAAAATCGTTGATCACAGCTCCGATATTAAAAACAATCTAACGGATGAACAATGTTTGGAAATTAAAAAACTTCTACCTTCAGATGCCACTGAAGAAGATTGTGAAAAAATAATGCTAATAATTTCGCAAACGCGGTCTATTATAGATGAGGAAGACATCGATTCCAATGAAATCAATACTTCGGAAATGATACAGGGTCAGTTGCAATGTGTGGATGTTTTGAAATACGCCAATGATGATGTTTTACACGGTTTGGTGCAGATTTGGAGAAATACGCAAAAGAGAATATACGCGTACTACTTTTTAAGTGCCGATGCTTACTTTAAATATTTGCATTTAGCCTCGAATTTAGAAAATATAACTAAAAGTACAGAGTGCTATACTATTACGGTAACTTTAAGATTACTTCGTTTAATTGTGAAATATGCCCTTGAATTGCAAAATATTCTCGAGGAAGGCCTGCAAACAACACCAACTCAACCTTGGAAAGTTATTATACCACAGCTGTTCTCTAGGTTAAATCATCCCGAGGGTTACGTTCGTCATCGGGTTTCTGATTTATTGTGCAGAGTTGCCGAAGATGCTCCCCAGCTTATTACGTTTCCCGCCGTGGTAGGAGCTTTAGAAGGTGGTTTAAAATTCGAATTTTCCGAAATTACCTTACCGAAAGATTGCTTATCCCAAAACAATGACAGAATAGAAGATAATGAGCTTAATGAAGATGATGATTACGACAGCGATAATGAAGAATCCACCAATACTTTACAGACCTGCTTTAAAACTATGGTAGATACATTGAGCAAACAAGATTCTGAAACTATCACACAAGTGCAAACTCTTGTAAAAGAGTTAAGACGTATTACTTTGCTCTGGGATGAGCTTTGGCTTGGGACTTTGGCTCAGCACCAAACCGAAATTAGTAAAAGACAGCAACAACTCGAGTTCGAAATTGAGAAGGTCAACGAAAATACAAATTTAAATAGCGAAGAAAAAATATCCTTAATAGCTGAAAAACATCGCATCATCATTAAACCGATTATTTTTATTTTGGAACAATTATTGGATGTTACTTCAGTGGACGCTGAAACTCCTCATGAAAAAGAGTTTCAAGAAAAGTATATGGATGATATTAAATCCGTTATTGCTAAATTGAAAAACCCTGAAACTCCAGAGAAACCTCAGGAATCACTTTTACCGCTAAAGACTCTACAAAAGAAATTCCAACAAAAATTCCACAAACGCGCTTCATACAGTTTAAAAATGCAAGATATAAGCCCCATTTTACACGGCATCAAAGACACTGTAATAGCTATGCCTGGAATTGCAACTACAGCCAAAAATATTACCATTGCTTACGTTTCGAATGTAGTTTCCATACTTCCAACGAAAACCAAGCCCAAGAAGTTAATATTTTATGGATCAGATGGGCAGACTTACACCTACCTATTTAAAGGATTGGAAGATTTGCATTTGGACGAAAGGATTATGCAGTTTTTGAGCATCGCCAACACAATGATGGCTCAAAATACAGATCCGACCGGTCACAACTTGTACAGGGCTAGGCATTACTCTGTCATACCTCTGGGACCGAGGTCAGGACTTATTTCCTGGGTAGATGGAACAACGCCGGCTTTTGCTTTGTATAAACGTTGGCAACAAAGGGAAATTGCAAAACCCAGCACCAAAAACGCTGTCAATACTACAACCAGTGTATTAAGACCATCTGAGTTATTCTACAACAAATTAAATCCCTTGCTGCAAGAGCATGGCGTGAAAAATCCAGAAAACAGAAAAGAATGGCCTTTGGCAGTGCTAAAACAAGTCCTAACCGAACTTATGTCTGAAACTCCCAGCGATTTACTTTCCAAGGAATTGTGGTGTAACTCCATTAGTGCTGGCGCGTGGTGGCAAATCGTCAAGAGATACTCATATTCCGTAGCTGTCATGAGCATCATCGGGTACATCATTGGTTTGGGCGACAGGCATTTGGATAACATGCTGGTGGACCTGAATACTGGAGACGTGGTTCACATAGATTACAACGTTTGTTTTGAAAAAGGAAAAACACTGCGAGTTCCGGAAAAGGTTCCTTTCCGTCTAACTCCCAACATAAAGGAAGCATTGGGTGCTACTGGAGTTGAGGTAAGTCGACCTTTTAATATTATTTATTTGCAATTCGGTAACTTTATGTGATTTTTTTATATATCTGAACACCATTTAATTGTGTTCAAAATTTGGAACCCCGAGATTGTCTGAATGTATTTGAAGACAATACTATTTGAATTTAATGCAAATTAAATTTACATGGATATTAGAAAAATTCCAATATAAAGAAAAACCTACATTTTGCTGACATATAAAAATATCTGTATGAATGATGGATAATAAGTTTGTCGTTTTTTTTTACCGTGGCAACAGATAATGAGTAATACTCAGATTGTAGGTATTGCGATAAACTATCTTGCTCCAATAGAAACGGTTTTAGGTCAAATGTTCCTAGAACATATCTGTTAAGGGCAGAATTAAAATATATTATAGTTGTAACACTGTAATTATACAAGCTTAACTGTTTTAAATCATTATTTAAATTATTTGTGTAATGTTTTAGCTTATTTAATTGGTATTAAATCAATTAGCTAAATAAATATACTGGCACCCAGCATTAATTTACCAATTTTATTAATCAATTGTTTTATAATAGACTACTGTCTGTTGTTTTAAATAAATACATAGGTTTTGTTTAGTATTAAGTATTAGTCCTAAAATTAACTTTAAACAAATATGGGTTAAACTTTTATATCCAATAAAAATATTGCCTTTCATCGAAAATAAATTGATTTATATATTGTAGCCTTACTTATAATAAGTAAATGTTTTTACAAAAAAATTAATGTTTAATATTCCCAAAATAAACACTTAAATTTATATCAAGAATATTGGCACACATTTCAATAATATTATACATATATTTTATCGTGTATTTTTATTGCTATAATTAATTAACTGTTAACTGTTAAATGTATAATAATTTATTATTAAGTAATCGTAAAAAAAACATCAGTGTATTTAATACACTATTGGTATGCTAATTATAATTTAAATACATAGTCAAGAGAATTGCTCACAATTAAAGCTTACGATATTCCCAACCTCTAACTTGACAAAAAAATAATCAGAAGCTCCGAACGAAAGTTACTAGTACTTAAAGTACTAAAAAATAATGACAAAATTATAGCATTTTTGAATTTCTGTGTAATTACCGGAGGCCATAATTGCACAGTAATCAAGGTCGTACTCTTTTGTATTTGGCAATCGAAATGAATGGAAACATAAAAACGCATGCTGCCTAATTTTGCTATGTAATTGTAATACGATATTTACTTCGATGGAATTTATTGTTGATGTTGAATTAATTTTCGGACTTTGTGTAAAACCAATTTTTTTATATTTTATTTTTAATTATTGTGTAACGAAGAGTATATATTTATAATTTGATGTTTATTAAAAATAATATTTTCTCTTTTAATTATCCACTAAAACCTAAAACTTGCGATTTTATTTGTATATTGGCAAAGACCAAGACTAAGAATTCAACGTTAATGTATCGTGTGTGGTTGTGTCGTTTTTACTTGATGCGTTCTTGTGAGTGCTAGTGTTTGCTGAGTCTCTCCCACCTTTACTGTTTAGGTTCCCGTTTCGTTACTGGGCTGTTGTGCAGCGGGCTTAAGCCTAAAATCAATACCATTAAAGAAATAATTAGTACAAAAACTACAGCAAATATGACAAAAAAATTAAAAATTACTTTGTTTTAAATATTTTATATAAAGGGATAAAAATAAAAGGATGTGTAATATTAAATACTACTTAAATTCAGTGGTGTAATTGGCACATGCCACCACTGCAAGTCACCTACCGGCAAATACGCTAACATCATTCAGTCAGAGAATGGTTTGTGGTCGTAAATATCAATAGGTTTATTTAAATAATGCCTGTCTGTGTTGTGCCGTTGGATGCCGGATAATGTAAATCAAACTAAAGATCTAAATTAAAATATCATATTTAAAAAAAAACGGTTAATGGTATAAAAACCTGGCAAGAGTTTTTTTAAGAAAATTAAATTATCTTATCTGATTTCAACATTTTGCCAATATACGGGCTAATTTATTTATATTGCAAACAAAATTAGAATGAGTTTCCTTGAAAAAAAGAAAAAACTTCCCATTAACTAATTGCAATTTTTTAGAATTATCTGATTTTTATTAATATCTAAAAAAACTTTATTCAGATTTTTGTAACTTTTTGTGTTTGCTTATAAAAATGATGATTCCATTGGCGTCCAGGGGGCATCTTAGTTGTTATATTTAAGAAAAATATGACACGCTTTTAATTTGTTTTGTTTGTTCAAAAATTAAAAAAAAAATTGTGTAAATAATAAACAAATCTCAAAATACATAAAAATGTAAAATAATATTAAAAAAATTTTGTCGTGAAGTTAGTTGTATTGTATTGTTTTTGTTGGGGTTTTTCAGATAGTAAAAATAAGCTTATATTTTTTTTATATTTAAAAAATTGAAACACTAAAAACTAGCTTTTTTGTTATTTTCCTGTTATTTTTCCGCAATATTTATAAAGTACTCTGGATAATTGAAGAGTGCATAATATTTGTGGATTGGTTTAATGTTGAAATCCTCTTATTACAGCTAGTAGAAATATTTTTTTTGCAAACCTTACGTGAAAGTCGTTATCCAACTTTGGCGCCCATAAAACAAAAACAAGTTTTGTTTTTTGTTTTGTTTATTACATGTAAACACATGTTTTTAAATAAAAATCAACTAAGAAATAAAAAAATATCACATTCATTGTTTATAAGAGTGGAATATATAACTATAAGAATACATTTTCAGTGCTTTTAAACACTCTTCGGTATCACTGCATATTTACTAGTCACACAATAGTTTAAATAGTTAATTTCTCGGTGATGCATTAACGTTCGTCACCTGAGTCGGCACACTGCCTTGGCATTGTTCCAGTTGATCACAAATTCCATTAAGCTTGGAACTTTGAAGTTCAATGTCGAACTCGCTGCGCACAAGGTCCTCCTCTTTGCCGTTGCATATGCCGTTCATGGAGTTTTTCTTGCTAGGCACGTGATTCGTAACGAACGCCGCGCTACACACATTCGGCCTCTGACAGCGCAGCAGACAGCTGAACGCTTTGCGAAAGTTTGCGTTTTTCCAAGCGTATATGAGAGGGTTCATGCCCGAGTTGGCCACGGCCAATGTAAAGGATATCTCGTAGATGCCTTTGCCTATTAGGCCGGTTGTTCTCGCGTAAGTGAGCACCACGAAAAACGGCAACCAGCACACAGAAAAGCAGCCCAGAATTATTATCATCACCTGAAATAATATTTTTTTTAATTCATGCTTAAAATAGTTCGTAATAAACAAAAAAGAAAAGTTGGGTTGAATAAAAGTATAGGATTTAACTTCTTAAAAAACAAACTACACTGCTCGTCATAAAAATCGACGCACCTAGTTTTTTGGAAAATATTTGAAAGCTCGTTATTGAAAAATTACTGAATGGATTTTGAAAATCTTTGGAAATTCTAAATAGCTAATTCTTTGACTCTTATGTCTAATTTTGGGAATACGATATTTTGCACATAGCATTATACTACAGGGTGTTAAACGAAGAGATGTATTTTTTCCGAAATTTCAAGTTATTCCCATTCATGAGGCAGTTGAGTTTGATAGTCGTAATACAAGTAAGGTAATCCCTCGGAACGTTTTCGAGATTTTGTGAATATCGCGGCTTACTACGATTATATGCCAATTTATCGAAAATTGTCGATATTTCCCAGTTTAGTCCAAAAAATGAGCAATAGTGGATTCTTTGACTAACGTCTAATTTTGAGAATACGATATTGTGCACATAGCATTCTACTACAGGGTATTAAAAAAAGAGATGATTTTTTTCCAAAATTTCAAATCCCCATTCACAGGGCAGTTGAACTTGATAGTTGTAATACCCCTTCCTAATAACAGTTAGGTTATCCCTCGGGACGTTTTCGAGATTTTGTGGATATCTTGGCTAACTACGATTATATGGACATTTTTCGAAAATTCACGTTATTCTTCATTTTAGTCCAAAAAATGAGCAATAGTTGATTCTTTGACTCTTATGTCTAATTTTGGAAGTACGATATTGTGCACATAGCATGATACTACAGGGTGTTAAAAAAAGAGATGTTTTTTTTTCCAAAATTCCAAATCCTCATTCACAAGGCAGTTGTGCTTGATAGTCCTAATACCCCTTCCTAATAACAGTTAGGTAATCCCTCGGGACGTTTTCGTGATTTTGTGGATATCTTGGCCAACTACGATTAAATAGCAGTTTTTCGAAAATTGTCGTTATTCTCCACTTAATTCCCAAAAATGAGCAAACTACGAAAGGTATCGATTAGTCATCAACACATCGTTTCCCCAATTTGCATGTTCTTGGCCCATCTTCTTCTAGCATAAAAAGAGGGCAGGCAGCTCTTCGTCTTGCGTCGCACATAAGGCCGAATGTCTAAATTAGCGCGCCAAAAATAGAAAAACGAAATGTCTCCAAACTGGTCACAAGTGTCATCAAAAGGTTGGTAATAGACCAGGCTACAATAAACCGTAAGAATTTGTTTTTTTAACGCAACAAAATAGCTCTAGCATCATCGCAAAGTTGGCTTATCTTTGGCGCTGCCAATATGTATTTTATGTTTCTGAAGTTTTAAGAGAATAATATGCTTGTCCTATGGTTCCAAATGTAAAATCACAAAGTTTTTAACATGGATTATAAACCACCAGGTTTTTACCTTAATATGCAATAATTGTTGATAAACCAATTGTACGTAGAACAATTGAAATATAAATTTTATAAAATAGTGTTTTTGATTAAAAAAAAAAATTTAATGTTTACTTTAGCTAGAGTTATAAAAAAAGTTCCAACGAGTTCCCCTAAATTTATTTGCTGTTTGGATAACATATCTTATAACTAATTTAAAAAAGTAAATTACTCGTCCACATCGTTCCACCTTTGGTTTATAGAGCATATTATTTTAAGGGAGACGTAGTGACTTCGTTGGAAAAGAAATGAACAACATGAGAATATATTTATATTACTGGATGTACCAGCACAGTTTATTGAAGGTTGAAAGTCGCGATTCTTCATAAATTACATAATATATTATATTATAACCGTATAACTGTAATTAATTAATTAATTAGTATTTTTTTTTAAAACATACTCTTTTTATACAACTTAAAATTACAAGGTAAATTTCATAACATTATTTCGTATTATAGGTACCTTAACAAATTTTACCTTAAACAATAATTTTGGGAAAAAATTACCTTTTTAATATTTATTATAATATACCTATGCAAGTTATTTACCTCTATTCCAATATAAATTAATAACAAAATTTGATTATAAAACATTCTTATTAAATTAGCGTTTGATTGAGTTTAGAAACATGAACATTAAAAGAGAAGAGCTATTTAATGTGTTAAAAAATAAAGATTTTTTTAAGTTATCGTCATTTTACCAACAAAAATATGAAATGGCTTAATGGAAACGTTAAATTCCCAGAAATGCCTACCTTCTATGGTGATGATGAGGATGAGAAAGATAGTGAAGATGAGGATGATGTGGCTGTAAAATAATATTTTTCTAGGAATTATACCTAATTTATTAATTTAAAATACACCATTAATTAAATATGCAATTGTTTTCTTTTTATTAGCCAAACTAACCTATGTTATGCATTTTTCTAAAAGATAAGGATTAAGTAGGACCCTCATAAGGATTTCTAATCATAATTTATATATAATATCACATAAAATCCTATTTAATATTTTTGGCGCGCTAATTTAGACATTCGGCCTTATGTGCGTCGTATGCAATCTTACATCCGTCATTTTATTTTTTTAAATGTGTTTTGCTGTTTGAAACATGTTTTCATATTCGACGAAAAAAATTACAACAATAATTGAAGGAAGGAAACTCAAAAACAGATATGCGCCATATTTTTTAAACTTTCATAGTCAACTGTTTGTAGAAAATTGCATGAATATAGCCTGCATAAGTTTACGAGAATAATTGTGTTTGGTTTGCGTTTTTATTTTGAATTTAACCAAAAAAAATTGGTTTTCTGTGAAATATTTCACTTTTAATGAATCACGCAACGTACATGAAGTGGAAGCACGTGACCTACCTTAAAACGCTGTATTGATACCTTCCGTAGTTTGCTAATATTTGGGACTTAAGTGAAGAATAACGTGAATTTTCGAAAAACTGCCATATTATTATATGGCATTATAATCGTAGTTATTCAAGATATCTACAAAATCTCGAAAATGTCCCGAGGGATTACCTGTTATTAGGAAGGGGTATTATGACTATCGAGCTCAACTGCCCTGTGAATGGTGATTTGGAATTTTGGAAAAAAAAATTTTTAATACCCTGTAGTATAATGCTATGTGCACAATATCGTATTCCCAAAATTAGACGTAATTTAAAGAATTCACTATTGCTCATTTTTTGGACAACTGGGGAATAACGACAATTTTCGAAAAATTGGTATATAATCGTAGTTAGCCAAGATATCCACAAAATCTCGAAAACGTCCCGAGGGAATGCCTAACTGTTTTTAGGGAGGGGCATTAGGACTATCAAGCTCAACTGCCCTGTGAATGGGGATTTGGAATTTTGGAAAAAAATATCTCTTTTTTCAACACCCTGTAGTATAATGCTATGTGCACAATATCGTATTCTCAAAATTAGACGTAGGTCAAAGAATCCACTATTACTCATTTTTTGGACTAAACTGGGAAATAACGACAATTTTCGATAAATTGGCATATAATATCGTAGTAAGCCGCGATATTCACAAAATCTCGAAAACGTTTCGAGGGATTACCTTACAAATATTAGGGAGGGGTATTACGACTATCAAACTCAACTCCCTCATGAATGGGAATATCTTGAAATTTCGGAAAAAATCCATCTCTTCGTTTAACACCCTGTAGTGTAATGCTATGTGCAAAATATCATATTCCCAAAATTAGACATAAGAGTCAAAGAATCAGCTATTCAGAATTTCCAAAGATTTTTAAAATCGATTCAGTAACTTTACAATAACGAGCTTTCATATATTTTCCAAAAAACTAGGTGCGTCGATTTTTATGACGAGCAGTTTAGTTCATATCCATCATAGGTATAATTATAGTAAGTACTAGAACATTATCTACACTGACGAAATTTCATTTAAAGTCGCATCCAAAAAACGTTTATATTCAAAATTGCCACTAATATATACAGGGTGTCCGTGAAAAGGAGGTCAATCCGTTAACCATATATTCCTTGAGTTAAAACAATAAGACTTTCATAATACCATTTTTCAATTTAGAGCTTCATGTTCGATATACAGGGCGACAAAGTTTGAAATTTAAAACTGTTTTTTTTTAATAATTCGAGTAATTGATAAGATACTAAGTTTAAATTCGGTACACTACTTCAACATAAATAGTTACATTTTTTGAGACCAACAAAACAAAAAACAATTGTCAAATATTAAAAATAGGGGGGGTCCAGTACTCACTGACTCCCCCTATTTTTTAGTACGTGCGCCAATGACTTCCAAACGGTATTTTTTCAGGTAATCATTTATTGTTAAAAAAATTTTGTCTCTTATAAAATTTTGATAAAATAATTTGTTTTAGAGATAATTTGTAAAGTATGGGTCAGTCCATATCAAATCAACCAAAGGTTCTTCCCCCACCACCTCCGATTTTGATCATTTTTGGTAAATTTGTTTACCTCACTAAAAAAATCAAAAATCCCATATATGAATTTTTTTCGATAGGTGGTTTTTGTTTTATTGATTTTTGAAAATCAAAAAATTCCGATAAATTTGGGTCTTGCAAGTACTTACAAAAAAAGCGATATCTCGTAAACTATTAAAAGTAGAAAGGTGAGTGATGGCTTATTTTAAAGGCCTATTAGAGAACTTTTTTATGATATATCACATGACCTACATTTTTCAAAAAAAAAATTAAATTTTGAAAATTTGATATGGACTGACCCATACTTTACAAATTATCTCTAAAACAAATCATTTTATCAAAATTTTATAAGAGACAAAAAATTTTCAACAATAAATGATAACCTGAAAAAATTCCTTTTGAAAGTCATTGGCGCACGTACTAAAAAATAGGGGGAGTCAGTGAGTACTGGACCCCCCTATTTTGATTATTTGACAATTAATTTTTGTTTTGTTGTTCTCAAAAAAAGTAACTATTTATGTTGAAGTAGTGTACCGAATTTAAACTTAGTAGCTTATCAATTACTCGAATTATTAAAAAAAATCAGTTTTTAATTTCAAACTTTGTCGCCCTGTATATCGAACATGAAGCTCTAAATTGAAAAATGGTATTATGAAAGTCTTATTGTTTTAACTCAAGGAATATATGGTTAACGGATTGACCTCCTTTTACCGGACACCCTGTATGATATACAGTTAGTAAATCTTTCGCAGAAAATCGACAAAGCAAAATCGATGGGGTCGAAAATTTATTTCATATATTTTTTTTCTTATATGTATGTGTTTTAAATATACTCCCAGTGTTTTTTATTGGCCTATAACCTTTATAACACATACAAATTTGACATTTGACGGTACCTGACATAGATTCCCCTATTTTTTTTATAGATGGCGCTCTATACAAATATTTGATTTAAATCATTTTAAGATAATAATAAGTATTTGTCGTATAAAAAGTATAGTATGCAACTCGTTTATAAACTTTTCTAGACACTCAATAATTTAAGCACTCGCGTTTATCACACTTGAT
The DNA here is from genome assembly GCA_921294245.1 of Brassicogethes aeneus. Classification (NCBI taxonomy): domain Eukaryota; kingdom Metazoa; phylum Arthropoda; class Insecta; order Coleoptera; family Nitidulidae; genus Brassicogethes; species Brassicogethes aeneus. The sequence goes on along the minus strand of OV121132.1, from coordinate 48,365,811 downwards.
ACCTAATATACTATTATCTACTCCCACATTGACGAGCTATGACTTTATGGCGTTTTAGTCACGGGCTATGGTTTAACAAAAGTGGCTTTTGGGCATTTTACTTACGGGCTGAAGTTGGCTTTATTATGAATTGCAAAAAAGTGGGGTTAAATTCGTCAGATGTCAAATATTAATGAATTAATATTGGCTTTAAATTCTTTCTCATAGATAAAGTATAGTATGCAAGTCGTTTTATAAACTTTTCTAGATACTCGTTTTTATGAAACAATACGCCTGATAAAACTCGTAACTTAAATGGCGTTCATAAAACTTAATCATAATATACTATTATTAAAAAATAATAGTAATGTAAGTTATAGTCTAGTAGTAAGCGGCGAATGTTTTATATTGCGTCATCAATTTAAATTGTCAGAACCGTTTTTTCGGCATAATTATACACCATAGTGTCGGTCGTATTTTGTACAATTATAAGGAACAGATTCTCCTGACAGTATTTTGCCAACCGAGGGGTAAACCACTGATTTTTTTAAATTAAAAATCGCCTACGAATTAACGGCTAGGGATAACAATCCCGAGGTCATGCGCAACGTGTCGCTAAGAGAAATTTGTTATTGATAAAGATATGTGGACGTTGTGTTGTAACGTTAAACGTTGGTCTCGCTGATTTTAAAGTGGTTTACCCCTCGCTGTAAACATAAGGACAATTTATTAACAGAAACGATTTAGGTGGAACAACATATTTTGAAGGTTTCTCTCAATTTTTTTTTATTTTTTTGTTTTGTATTGTAATGTACAATATACATTTTATTGTCAATAAATGATTTATCTAAATACTGTAGTCAAAGTCATTATGCTCGTCGGAACTGTCGTCTACGAGGTGGATGATTAGTTCCGTAAATTCGTCTATTATTCTTTGCCGCTGAAACCACTCCTTAATAAGACCCGGTTTCAGCACACTGCTGCTGTTTCTCATCTAACCGATTTCCGGGCATTTTGATCAGAATCGTATGTTTTTTTTGTTACATCGAATACTGAAACAATATTATAAAAATTCCTTATTTGATGCAAAAATCCTGTAAAAATGATTCGAGTGATTGTGCCCTCACCTAGCGGTTCCTTACATTCGTAAAAGAAAACAACAATGTCTGCGCTTGGTTCAGAAATTGAGAACGCAATGTCAAACATTCGCCGCTTAGACTATATCTTTAGACAAATTAATTTGGGGAATTTAATATGGCAGAACTTTTTTATTAGTTTGGATTATTAGATTATTTTAATTGACAATGACATCATTTTATCGTGTGGTTTCCTTCGCAACTGACATTTAATATACTATTATTATACCCTGAGTTTAATTTAATTAATGCCTATAGACCTGGTAGATGTTAATGCCTGAACCACGCCGTACCTGAACACATTTAGATCCATCTGAAAATCAAACCCCTATCATGCAAATCCACTTTTATTAGTAAATATAAATAATTTCACCAAAAAACAATTAATAATCGTTTGGACGTAAATTGTATTTTTTTTCAAGATCATAACTAAATTAAATCCAAAATTCTTTTCCTTTAAATCAAATCAACTGTTTTAAACTATTGATATATGTGGAGCAAACATGCAAAAACAGATAAAACCATTTTAACATTTTAAGAGTATAGTACCGATTCTTACTAATTTTGGTAAAGTACAGCATTTTAAGTAAAAACCGAAACAGATAGAACCCAACACAATTAACATCCGCTTTTAATAGTTTTTAAATATTTGTGGGACTCTGCTGTACACATTTTTAGCCAATATCTCAGAATAAGTTAAAATGGATTTATCGGCTTTTGCATGTTTGTTCTACATATGTACTTCTAATTTATTTTATTGTACATTGTTATTAAAAACATACTAAGAGATCCATTTAAAAACACCGTTATTCTATGTTTTTTGAGAAAAAAAAGGATTGCCCCTGAAACAAAAATTATTTAAAATAATTGGCTTATATTCAAAAAAATATTGAACCCATTATTTACCCAATAAATTATTAGTTTTGAAAATTGAAAATTGATTATACATTTGTTTGTTCTACATATGTACTTCTAATTTATTTTATTGTACATTGTTATTAAAAACATACTAAGAGATCCATTTAAAAACACCGTTATTCTATGTTTTTTGAGAAAAAAAAGGATTGCCCCTGAAACAAAAATTATTTAAAATAATTGGCTTATATTCAAAAAAATATTGAACCCATTATTTACCCAATAAATTATTAGTTTTGAAAATTGAAAATTGATTATACATTATCCACTTCTGATTTAATATTTTCGTTATATTTCATTAAAATTCTGTTTGATAATTTGAAATATTGCCAAAATATTCATTAATTAATGTATTAATACATTTGGTAAAACATTGGACGGTTTCCATATTGTTTAACATATAGCTTACTTGTGTATTTTATTTATTAATTTAATTACTCTTAACTTTAAAAATACAATGTAAACAATATAGGTTTATCTTTTTATGTTATTTTGAAAAAAATGCATTTGATTACCTAATACTTAACTCCCAATATGTCTTTAAGTAGAATGAGAAAATAAAGATAGGTAACTATAGAATCTAATAGACCAATAAATTTATATTACTTCATTATTGTCCAATATATCAGCGATTCGTTGCATCATTGCATCCTTTTACACGCGTTGCAATTGTTATTCCTTATTTGCGCTTCGTTCGTTCGCAATGGCATCTCATTAAGCCATTATTTGTTATCCTACGGGCTTTTGATAGCCTACAAGTTGTTTCAATATTTGTGTAGTGTCAATCCATATCAAATCAACCAATTATGGTTTCTGACAATTTTTTTGACCTGTTTGTACTTTACTTGGAGTTCAGTATTGGTGCATCAGCCTTTTTTGCATTTTACTCTGTAGCCTCTTGGGTTTTAAAGATATTTAATTTAAACCGAAACGTAACAGAACATATATGTTCTGTATAATGTATACATTGTCCAGTCTTTTCTATAGGTACACTTGAATGACCTACTTAATTTAAAATAAACAAAAATAATAAGGTAAATGTCAACGTTAAAATAAAATACAAAATACTAAAGGTAAAACTAAGACCAACCTTCATTTTTTTATACAGGGTGTTTCTTTTAACTTGAGACAGCTCAATATCTCGAGAAATACGCATTTCACGGAAAAATGTCTTAAATAAAAGGTTAATGTGACTAAAGGGGACATTATTTGGTGCTACCGCTAGCCACCCCCTACCCCTCCTTAAGGGTGAAACGGGGGGGTAACTTTGGAAAGTCAAATGGAATGACCCGATTTTTTTCACAGAGTTTGGTAGTACATAAAAAAATAAATAACTTTTATTTAAAACTTTTTTCAATTTATCAACAGATGGCGCTGTAATTCAAAATTTAAGAAAAATGAGTTTCCTTGTAAAATGTATTATTTGAAACGTTTGAAAAACAAAAATTAACATTAACAATAATAGTCAGCTATGAAAACAAATGTTCGAAATATCGTCATTCCATTTCAACACATTTTTGAATGCGGGTAATGAATTCTGGCACACAACGCGCCAACATATCGGGCGGTATCACCATGTCCTCCCAAGTTGTAGGAATTGCAGCGTAAACTTTTTCTTTCAAGTAACCCCACTGGAAGAAGTCTGGTGGCGTAAGATCAGGTGATCGAGCAGGCCTACCGATCCACCGCGGTGCACCGGCCATTGAACTCCCGATCCAACACCTCTCGAGCAATTGTCGAATAATGTGCAGGACAACCATCTTGCTGGTACCACATGTTTTGGAGCCGTGCTAGTGGTACATCCTTCAAAAGGTCCGTCAGATCGTTTTCTAGAAAATTCCGGTACTTTTCGCCATTTAATGCACCGTCAATAAAGAAGGGTCCGATTAATCGTTCGCTTAAGGTACCGCACCAAACGTTTACCGACCAGGGACGCTGGTGCTCCACTTGGTGTCGAAATGGAAGGACGAAATTTCGAACATTTGTTATAAATTCTTTTTAAGAGCCGACTATTGTTGATTTAATGTTAATTTTTGTTTTTCAAACGTTTCAAATAATACATTTTACAAGGAAACCCCTTTTTCTTAAATTTTGAATTACAGCGCCATCTGTTGATAAATTGAAAAAAACTTTCAAATAAAAGTTGTTCATTTTTTATGTACTACCAAACTCTGTGAAAAAAATCGGGTCATTCCATTTGACTTTCCAAAGTTACCCCCCATTTCACCCTTAAGGAGGGGTAGGGGGTGGCTAGCGGTAGCACCAAATAATGTCCCCTTTGGTCACATTAACCTTTTATTTAAGACATTTTCCCGTGAAATGCGTATTTCTCGAGATATTGAGCTGTCTCAAGTTAAAAGAAACACCCTGTATAGTCTTTATAGTATTCTACTTCACTAAAAAGTTTTAGGCCTTAGAGTTTCATCCTGGCATACGTGGTTTTTGTTTGAACTATCCCAACAAAATGAACGTTCACAAAAATACTGAACATCTAAAAAATATAATGAATACCTGTTTTAAACTCTCTGAGTATAGTACAAACATAGGTTAAAAAATAAAATATAAATAAATTTAGTCAGCAACCTTTTTAAATTAAATTGGTTGATTTGATTTGAATTGACCCTTGATTAGAAACGGTTTTAGCAGTTAGTAAAGAAATAAATTATTTTATTTTTATTAAGCCTAGAAAAACTGTTGTAAGGTATTAAGCCTAGAAAAACTGTTGTAAGGTAATGTCTGAAAGTACTTCCAAATAATTTGTCTAAGACACTGTTTACACAATCCAAATTATTCGGTACTTTCAAACATTAACTTGCCTGTTTCAGCTGAAATTTTACATTTCTGGGCCATTTTACGTAAGATCAAACAGTCCAATTTACCACAAAAAATTAATCTAGCCTTTCCGCCTACTAGCTGAGAAAAAAACTATTTAATAAAGGTAACTAAGAACTGCGCGTTTTTTTTTTAAATTATATATGTCAAATGTCAAAAATTAAGTTGACAAATGTCAAAAATAACAGGTGACAGATGTCAGAATTAAACTATAACTGTGTCATAAATGAGCCAAGATGTAAAAATGACAAATGTAATTAATAACAGCTCATTTGGTTTCGTGTTTTCGTTTAATAGGTAATTTTTGTCACCTGTCATTTTTGGCATGTGGCACCTGTAGAGATGTGACATAAAAAAACGTTTTTTTTTCAAGATTAGTCCTATTTGCCTTATTTTTTATTTTCCAGTCCAGTTTTGATTTGGTCTTAAGAAAAGTAACTACCTATAATATTTTTGATTCAGCGCTTGATTTTCCAAAAAGCTACCAAAAGCCTTTTTTACCCAGCTATAAAAAATTGACCGTATAAAATCTAATAACTAATAACTGACATAATGTTTTTCTGAATCAGCACAAAATTTTACTTTAACAGAAGTGTTTCTGGTTAAACGAGGAATGTTGTAAACTGGTGTTATTAGTTTAGTAAATATTTTAATATCCAGTACTCATATACATAATTATTTATTTAATTCTTGTTGATGTATTGGTCTAACTCTTTAATTAACTTTTTGGAAGTAATTGTATTTATATTTTTACTAAATTCAATTAAATATGGTTGTAATTACATACAGATTTTGTATATTAAGTTAATATTCTTAACCTAGTTTTTTTAAGTAAAAATATCAATTTGTTTGTCTTCGGTAAATTAACAAAGTAATTTAAAAACTTAAGTTCGTCGCACCAAACTACGAAAATGGAATAATACTCGTGATTTATGTCTTAAAACTTTAAGATAAATATGTGTACATCCATTTGTTCAACAATCTATTTAGTTCAAAATTTAAAAAATCCGTTGGTTTTAAGTAACCAAATATTTTTGTACCAACGCATCATATTTATAGAGCTATTATTTTATAACTAGGTAATAATGATTACTGGTCCTTAAGTCTATTATGACAAATATACAGCTTTACCAAAATCCAAATAGGTTGAATTTATGTTACATATCAGCTTTTATCGTGTACATTAATGTAATATAAAACAATAGAGGAAGAACCATAATGCTGACTGTGTTATATGAATTAATTTATTGTTTGTTTTTTACCTATAAAATACATAATATGAAGGTCAGTGATTTCATTATTAACTTCTGGTTTATGGTGACCAGTCATTTAATGGTCATGGTCGTACTAACATTATTGGGTATTTGAAAAAAAAATATTTATCGATTTTTTAATATATTTTAAAACTTTATTGCGAATAATATTGATATTCTATGTGAATATAAATAATGTTTTTAATCGATGTAAAAGATTAAAAAAAAGATAACAGCTTATTATAAAATTAAAAAAAAAAACGTTTCTGACGTCATTATTTTAAAATCTTAGGTTAAAATGTTTATGATATAGTACTTAACAGCTGTCCACGGCTTTTACCTGTGTATCTTCCGTAAAAATAATGAAATTTGGAGCAAAAAAATATTGTTGCCAACTAATGTAATTTAGTAATTTATAACAAAGGGTTTATAAAGGCCAATTCTGGTAATATGCCTGGGGTGTGGATATATTTATGGTCACTGATTTCCTTAAAAATTATATTGGGTTTAATTCAGCTCAAGTTCAAGGTGCTACAGCATCAATGATATTGATTTTTTAACACCTCGAATGGACCTAAGTTAAAAAACAAATAATAGGGTACATGTAAACAAATAATAGGGTACATGTAAACAAGAAACAAACTATTTTTATCAGGGTGTTATCGGTAGTGGGTTCATTTATTTAAATTTTGTTTAATTAATATAATTATGATATATTATGTATATTAATTAATTATAATAATTATAATTATAACGGAAATATTAATAATAATAATAATGTTTGTTAAATAACTCTAATCTTTTTATAATCCATTTATGACAAAACAACCTAGGTAACCTCAATAAAATGCAGCATACATACAGAGTGTTAGGTAAACAATTACCACAAAGCTGCCCTGCCAAGTTCAAAGCCCGTATCTACAATATTAAGTTATAAGGACAACATAGCATTGTAACTACGGGCTTATAGCTTAGCAAGGCAGAAAGTATGTCATCAAAAAAACTAACAATTCTTATATTTTTAAATAATAATATGTACTTAATAAAAAAAAATATTTGAAATTAAATATCATAGTCAATTTTCCTAAAAATAGTATATTAAAAAGTATGTGCGGTAAGACCTTTTTATAACTCGGAAAATATCACAAGCACAAATTAGAAATTGTAAAATTATAAAAAAAATAAAACCATCCAATAAAAGGAACATTAAATATATAACTTAGTTTCCCTTAAGAGAAACGTACATATGGTAAAGTTTACTTACATTCCCAACCACGTATTTTGTTTTTTTTTATATACAGGTATCCTGAAAATGGCTTCACCATACCTTATTAGGCATTTTAGTTAAAAAAAATAACTGGGCAACCCTTTGTTTGTAATGAGCCGAAATATTACGCATATGAAATTGTTATGGATACAATTTAAATATGGCAGGTGAAGTTAACAGGTTTCCCAGATATATTTTTTGACTGTTCGTTATTGCAATTTTTAACTTTTTATTTTTAAAACTTCCTTAGAATATTATTATTGATTCTTTTATTTAAATAAATAGTCTTAACATTAACAACCATTAACAAAACAAAAATAAAATTTAATTTTAAAAACCTCGTGCGTCATTTTACACTGTATAATTTTATTTAATTAAGTATGATTTTATTAAAAAAATAGCATGGATAGCAATAGATAGGATTTTTAATAGTTTTTGTTAATGAAACAAACTCGTTTTTTGTGGGTTTACCTGAAATGATTTCGAATCTCTGACATTTGGCACTGAATTTGTACTTCTGATTCTTTTGGCGTGTCCTGTCGCTTCTCTGCATATTCTTGAATACAGAAAAAGGAGAATCACCCAAACAGTTGCAAATAATGGGCAAACAAAAAAGTTTATAAAACCCTCGGGAAGAACTTTGATGATTTCACATGATACACCCTCTTGCCAATCGTTCCAAAAAATAATCGTCAAAATAATGGAAAATGACAAACTCCAAACAAACACTATCATCACTAAGGACGTCCTTCTTGTCATATACCTCGTATACAGAAAAGGGTAAACTATGGCCAAGTATCGGTCAGTTGCTATGCACAAAAGATTGAGGATCGAGCTGGCCATCGCGAAGCTAATCAGGGCAAAACGCAAAAGACATTTAACTTGGCTATTGCCGAACGAATTCACCCAATAAAATGCCATATGATATGGTATCGATAAACCCACTAATAAGTCACTAACCGCCAAACTAAAAATAAACTGATTAGCCACCAGGCCGGACAACTTCTTCGTGTATATTATCGCCGCCATGGTCAGGATGTTTCCTGCAAGGGTGGACGCTGTCAAGAATAGGTTTAAGGCTAACCAGAGTTTGCCTCCCAAGTACATGTCTTCCTCCAAGAAGATGGTCTCATTTATTTCTGTGGAATTGTTCATTTTTTAAATTTTAACGCGCACATCACCACTGTCGTTTTAATATATTTTTAATTAACAATGGGCCGTGGTTATTAAGTTTCATTCCAAAAAAAAAACAGCCATCGTTTTAAGTTCTCCGAATTTGAGTTTGACGGCATGTTATTTGTTCGCGATAATGTGTTTGCGTATGGTTTAAACGCAGCGCCCGATGGTCTGCGATCGACTGTGCGGCTTCATGAACGATGGTATCAAGTTTTGTTGTATGCGGTAACATCTACAACTCTACCACGCGTTTATACATTTCTCACGTTTCTTTCAATAACAAACAAATTTTTGATTGAATGGGTTTTCGTGTTTTATTTCGGCTACTATTTTGATTTGCTTCATTGTTATTCTTTGTTCATTTCTACTACTTATGCCTACAGGCAAAGTGTATTTATCTCGAGGACAGGACTAGTGTTGATATGATTTTTGTTTGTACATACATAATACATTACAGGCCCGGTGTAATTCAAAATTTAAGAAAAATGAGTTTCCTTGTAAAATGTATTATTTGAAACGTTTGAAAAACAAAAATTAACATTAACAATAATAGTCAGCTATGAAAACAAATGTTCGAAATATCGTCATTCCATTTCAACACATTTTTGAATGCGGGTAATGAATTCTGGCACACAACGCGCCAACATATCGGGCGGTATCACCATGTCCTCCCAAGTTGTAGGAATTGCAGCGTAAACTTTTTCTTTCAAGTAACCCCACTGGAAGAAGTCTGGTGGCGTAAGATCAGGTGATCGAGCAGGCCTACCGATCCACCGCGGTGCACCGGCCATTGAACTCCCGATCCAACACCTCTCGAGCAATTGTCGAATAATGTGCAGGACAACCATCTTGCTGGTACCACATGTTTTGGAGCCGTGCTAGTGGTACATCCTTCAAAAGGTCCGTCAGATCGTTTTCTAGAAAATTCCGGTACTTTTCGCCATTTAATGCACCGTCAATAAAGAAGGGTCCGATTAATCGTTCGCTTAAGGTACCGCACCAAACGTTTACCGACCAGGGACGCTGGTGCTCCACTTGGTGTCGAAATGGAAGGACGAAATTTCGAACATTTGTTATAAATTCTTTTTAAGAGCCGACTATTGTTGATTTAATGTTAATTTTTGTTTTTCAAACGTTTCAAATAATACATTTTACAAGGAAACCCCTTTTTCTTAAATTTTGAATTACAGCGCCATCTGTTGATAAATTGAAAAAAACTTTCAAATAAAAGTTGTTCATTTTTTATGTACTACCAAACTCTGTGAAAAAAATCGGGTCATTCCATTTGACTTTCCAAAGTTACCCCCCATTTCACCCTTAAGGAGGGGTAGGGGGTGGCTAGCGGTAGCACCAAATAATGTCCCCTTTGGTCACATTAACCTTTTATTTAAGACATTTTCCCGTGAAATGCGTATTTCTCGAGATATTGAGCTGTCTCAAGTTAAAAGAAACACCCTGTATAGTCTTTATAGTATTCTACTTCACTAAAAAGTTTTAGGCCTTAGAGTTTCATCCTGGCATACGTGGTTTTTGTTTGAACTATCCCAACAAAATGAACGTTCACAAAAATACTGAACATCTAAAAAATATAATGAATACCTGTTTTAAACTCTCTGAGTATAGTACAAACATAGGTTAAAAAATAAAATATAAATAAATTTAGTCAGCAACCTTTTTAAATTAAATTGGTTGATTTGATTTGAATTGACCCTTGATTAGAAACGGTTTTAGCAGTTAGTAAAGAAATAAATTATTTTATTTTTATTAAGCCTAGAAAAACTGTTGTAAGGTATTAAGCCTAGAAAAACTGTTGTAAGGTAATGTCTGAAAGTACTTCCAAATAATTTGTCTAAGACACTGTTTACACAATCCAAATTATTCGGTACTTTCAAACATTAACTTGCCTGTTTCAGCTGAAATTTTACATTTCTGGGCCATTTTACGTAAGATCAAACAGTCCAATTTACCACAAAAAATTAATCTAGCCTTTCCGCCTACTAGCTGAGAAAAAAACTATTTAATAAAGGTAACTAAGAACTGCGCGTTTTTTTTTTAAATTATATATGTCAAATGTCAAAAATTAAGTTGACAAATGTCAAAAATAACAGGTGACAGATGTCAGAATTAAACTATAACTGTGTCATAAATGAGCCAAGATGTAAAAATGACAAATGTAATTAATAACAGCTCATTTGGTTTCGTGTTTTCGTTTAATAGGTAATTTTTGTCACCTGTCATTTTTGGCATGTGGCACCTGTAGAGATGTGACATAAAAAAACGTTTTTTTTCAAGATTAGTCCTATTTGCCTTATTTTTTATTTTCCAGTCCAGTTTTGATTTGGTCTTAAGAAAAGTAACTACCTATAATATTTTTGATTCAGCGCTTGATTTTCCAAAAAGCTACCAAAAGCCTTTTTTACCCAGCTATAAAAAATTGACCGTATAAAATCTAATAACTAATAACTGACATAATGTTTTTCTGAATCAGCACAAAATTTTACTTTAACAGAAGTGTTTCTGGTTAAACGAGGAATGTTGTAAACTGGTGTTATTAGTTTAGTAAATATTTTAATATCCAGTACTCATATACATAATTATTTATTTAATTCTTGTTGATGTATTGGTCTAACTCTTTAATTAACTTTTTGGAAGTAATTGTATTTATATTTTTACTAAATTCAATTAAATATGGTTGTAATTACATACAGATTTTGTATATTAAGTTAATATTCTTAACCTAGTTTTTTTAAGTAAAAATATCAATTTGTTTGTCTTCGGTAAATTAACAAAGTAATTTAAAAACTTAAGTTCGTCGCACCAAACTACGAAAATGGAATAATACTCGTGATTTATGTCTTAAAACTTTAAGATAAATATGTGTACATCCATTTGTTCAACAATCTATTTAGTTCAAAATTTAAAAAATCCGTTGGTTTTAAGTAACCAAATATTTTTGTACCAACGCATCATATTTATAGAGCTATTATTTTATAACTAGGTAATAATGATTACTGGTCCTTAAGTCTATTATGACAAATATACAGCTTTACCAAAATCCAAATAGGTTGAATTTATGTTACATATCAGCTTTTATCGTGTACATTAATGTAATATAAAACAATAGAGGAAGAACCATAATGCTGACTGTGTTATATGAATTAATTTATTGTTTGTTTTTTACCTATAAAATACATAATATGAAGGTCAGTGATTTCATTATTAACTTCTGGTTTATGGTGACCAGTCATTTAATGGTCATGGTCGTACTAACATTATTGGGTATTTGAAAAAAAAATATTTATCGATTTTTTAATATATTTTAAAACTTTATTGCGAATAATATTGATATTCTATGTGAATATAAATAATGTTTTTAATCGATGTAAAAGATTAAAAAAAAGATAACAGCTTATTATAAAATTAAAAAAAAAACGTTTCTGACGTCATTATTTTAAAATCTTAGGTTAAAATGTTTATGATATAGTACTTAACAGCTGTCCACGGCTTTTACCTGTGTATCTTCCGTAAAAATAATGAAATTTGGAGCAAAAAAATATTGTTGCCAACTAATGTAATTTAGTAATTTATAACAAAGGGTTTATAAAGGCCAATTCTGGTAATATGCCTGGGGTGTGGATATATTTATGGTCACTGATTTCCTTAAAAATTATATTGGGTTTAATTCAGCTCAAGTTCAAGGTGCTACAGCATCAATGATATTGATTTTTTAACACCTCGAATGGACCTAAGTTAAAAAACAAATAATAGGGTACATGTAAACAAATAATAGGGTACATGTAAACAAGAAACAAACTATTTTTATCAGGGTGTTATCGGTAGTGGGTTCATTTATTTAAATTTTGTTTAATTAATATAATTATGATATATTATGTATATTAATTAATTATAATAATTATAATTATAACGGAAATATTAATAATAATAATAATGTTTGTTAAATAACTCTAATCTTTTTATAATCCATTTATGACAAAACAACCTAGGTAACCTCAATAAAATGCAGCATACATACAGAGTGTTAGGTAAACAATTACCACAAAGCTGCCCTGCCAAGTTCAAAGCCCGTATCTACAATATTAAGTTATAAGGACAACATAGCATTGTAACTACGGGCTTATAGCTTAGCAAGGCAGAAAGTATGTCATCAAAAAAACTAACAATTCTTATATTTTTAAATAATAATATGTACTTAATAAAAAAAAATATTTGAAATTAAATATCATAGTCAATTTTCCTAAAAATAGTATATTAAAAAGTATGTGCGGTAAGACCTTTTTATAACTCGGAAAATATCACAAGCACAAATTAGAAATTGTAAAATTATAAAAAAAATAAAACCATCCAATAAAAGGAACATTAAATATATAACTTAGTTTCCCTTAAGAGAAACGTACATATGGTAAAGTTTACTTACATTCCCAACCACGTATTTTGTTTTTTTTTATATACAGGTATCCTGAAAATGGCTTCACCATACCTTATTAGGCATTTTAGTTAAAAAAAATAACTGGGCAACCCTTTGTTTGTAATGAGCCGAAATATTACGCATATGAAATTGTTATGGATACAATTTAAATATGGCAGGTGAAGTTAACAGGTTTCCCAGATATATTTTTTGACTGTTCGTTATTGCAATTTTTAACTTTTTATTTTTAAAACTTCCTTAGAATATTATTATTGATTCTTTTATTTAAATAAATAGTCTTAACATTAACAACCATTAACAAAACAAAAATAAAATTTAATTTTAAAAACCTCGTGCGTCATTTTACACTGTATAATTTTATTTAATTAAGTATGATTTTATTAAAAAAATAGCATGGATAGCAATAGATAGGATTTTTAATAGTTTTTGTTAATGAAACAAACTCGTTTTTTGTGGGTTTACCTGAAATGATTTCGAATCTCTGACATTTGGCACTGAATTTGTACTTCTGATTCTTTTGGCGTGTCCTGTCGCTTCTCTGCATATTCTTGAATACAGAAAAAGGAGAATCACCCAAACAGTTGCAAATAATGGGCAAACAAAAAAGTTTATAAAACCCTCGGGAAGAACTTTGATGATTTCACATGATACACCCTCTTGCCAATCGTTCCAAAAAATAATCGTCAAAATAATGGAAAATGACAAACTCCAAACAAACACTATCATCACTAAGGACGTCCTTCTTGTCATATACCTCGTATACAGAAAAGGGTAAACTATGGCCAAGTATCGGTCAGTTGCTATGCACAAAAGATTGAGGATCGAGCTGGCCATCGCGAAGCTAATCAGGGCAAAACGCAAAAGACATTTAACTTGGCTATTGCCGAACGAATTCACCCAATAAAATGCCATATGATATGGTATCGATAAACCCACTAATAAGTCACTAACCGCCAAACTAAAAATAAACTGATTAGCCACCAGGCCGGACAACTTCTTCGTGTATATTATCGCCGCCATGGTCAGGATGTTTCCTGCAAGGGTGGACGCTGTCAAGAATAGGTTTAAGGCTAACCAGAGTTTGCCTCCCAAGTACATGTCTTCCTCCAAGAAGATGGTCTCATTTATTTCTGTGGAATTGTTCATTTTTTAAATTTTAACGCGCACATCACCACTGTCGTTTTAATATATTTTTAATTAACAATGGGCCGTGGTTATTAAGTTTCATTCCAAAAAAAAAACAGCCATCGTTTTAAGTTCTCCGAATTTGAGTTTGACGGCATGTTATTTGTTCGCGATAATGTGTTTGCGTATGGTTTAAACGCAGCGCCCGATGGTCTGCGATCGACTGTGCGGCTTCATGAACGATGGTATCAAGTTTTGTTGTATGCGGTAACATCTACAACTCTACCACGCGTTTATACATTTCTCACGTTTCTTTCAATAACAAACAAATTTTTGATTGAATGGGTTTTCGTGTTTTATTTCGGCTACTATTTTGATTTGCTTCATTGTTATTCTTTGTTCATTTCTACTACTTATGCCTACAGGCAAAGTGTATTTATCTCGAGGACAGGACTAGTGTTGATATGATTTTTGTTTGTACATACATAATACATTACAGGCCCGGTGCAAATTGAAGGATGGTCCGTATTTTGGGTACAGAAAATTTGAATAGGATAATAAATTAATCAATTTTTAAAAAATAATACTGTTTTAAAATAAGGGGACATTTTAATTTTAAAATGTTTGTATTCATATAGGTATCCCAAGATACCAGACCGACTTTAAATATTTTTTAAGTAATATAGGTACCTAATAAATCTGGAATAATAATAAGGATAACAAAAAAAGTATTAAGTAATAAGTAGCTTAATACTTTTTGTTATTCTAATTATTATTCCAGATTTATTATTCCCCAATTATAATTTGGTATTATAAATTTAGTCTTGTCATTTCAATAATCAAAGATATTTCAGGATTACGAAACTTAGAGGAACGCTTATTATTATATATTTTTTAAATCTAATTAATTCATAATTAATAAAGTTTGCGTATGTTTCAACACGCTTCTGATTTATTTAATAAAAAACGAAGAAAACTGGTCTTTCAAGTTTTTGGGAAAAAACAGCTGCTAGATATTGTTGGAAAAAGGCCTTATTTTCGGAAAGGTTTTTAAAATTTTGCCTTCCATGTGGTGTGTGGGGTTTATGTTAAAAAAAATAATTCGAACAAATTGTTTATGCAAGCATGTTTTTAAAAATGGGGCATTTAACTTTGAAGGGGCAACAATCAAATTCAATTTGGGTATATTATACCTGTAAGGTATTTTTTTTGTATTTCGGAGCCTGAAGGGTGCGCTACGAGTTTTAGATGTTTTGGTTAAAGACAGCGGATTTTGTATATTGAACATTGAAAAATGTCAAAAATTTAAAAAACTCGTAGCGCGGCCCCCAGGCTGTTACGTGTCTTTTTGTGCTTCACTCAATTGTCAACCTCTGCTAACGCGTCGGCCTTCAAACTTTGAGCTCAGCCTTATGACATAAATAAAGCCCGCTGCACAACAGCCCGGTAACGTGAACGGGAACCTAAACGGTAAAGGTGGGAGAGACTCAGCGAACCCTATCTATCAACAATGGTTTTTAAGTCTCTCCCACCTTTAATGTTAAGATTCCCGTTCCCGTTACCGGGCTATTGTGCAGCGGGCTTAACTATTCTTTCCGTGTTACCGTTATAGTGAATTTAAAATATTATAAAATAATTAATCTCCAAAATTTAGCATTTTTTGCTTAGTATTCAATCACGAACACGAATTTTCATTTATAGCCCATTTATCGCCTCCTGGTATAAACTATCGTATAATTGCAAACAAAAAATTTAGAAGTTCTTTCATTTTTACTTTGAACTCTAGTAAAACAATTCAAAATTGTTTCCCAAAAAATTGCGCACTTATGACAAGCGATAGTTGGGGTTATTTGAAGTATAAAAAATACAAAAAACATTAAAGTAAGGAGAATAAAATTCAATTCTAAAACCTTTGTTAAATTTTTTCTATACTTCTAAAATAACCCATTTTAAAATTTAATTCGAAATTATTGTTATAATTGAATTAAATATTTAATTACCTGAAAACTTTTTTTTCGTTACAAGTTAGTCATTGTTTATATTTTAAAGTACTTAAGACAATTTTAAAAAGGAAAACCTGTTTTTATCCTTAAATATTATCTAATTACTATGCAAAATGATTAAATTATTTTAGTTAGTTACCTACAAAAATTTTTTTAAACAAGTACTGATATATCATTATGTTATTGCATGATCTCTAAAATTCACTTGTCCTATCTACCAACATGCAAATTAATTAACCGAGTTGTTATTATTTAAATATTATTGTATTAACATGTAAAAATATCATAAATATGTCTAACTAATCACGAATGATCTCAAAAAATAATTATGTTACCGACAAAGTTAATAAAACTAACCTCCCAAATTACAAGCTTTGTAGTTATCTTGCTGTTCAAACAATTATTTCGTTATTATTATTTTGCTGAAAATATACGGATATATTATTGCATATTTTTATAAACAAAAAATCATGAACGTATTCGATTATTTTTACCTATACTTTTATCGTTATTTTTTTTAATGAAAAGATTTAATTTTTTAGACTTTGTTAATAAAAAAATATTGAAAATCTATTCTTCACTAAAATTTATTTTTTATTATATTTTTATGTAATAATAATTATTATGTTAAGGGGTTATTTACATTTGTGCTGGGTCAAAAATCGATTTTTCTTATTAAACTTTCTTACAAAATATACTTTCAAGAATATATACTCAAAATTTCATCAAGATCGGAGCACTAGGAGCAATTTATAGCGCGCTACCCCACGAACAATTAAAGGCAAATTGAATTAACTTAAAACTTTAAGCGCGTTTATCTCGGAATCGTATTTTTTGAAAAGTGCCGTTGCCGTGAGCACTATTTTTTGAAAACCAATTTACCGATCGATTTGAAATTTAAAAGTGTTGTTCCTAATTACAATAGCTCCTTCGTGAACGAAGGGATTTTCATTTGGACGGAAATTTCTATTATTTTCGACCCGAAAACTAAACTTTTGTACCCTCGAAAATCAACGTGTATGTTTGTTTTATAAAATTCGGCCAAGGAGTTGTTAAAATTTTTGAAAGAATAAATATTTTTGTAATATCTTTACCACCCTGTATCGAAGCTTAAAAACATAGAAGTTCTATTGACTACTAAATTTTCTTGATCCTGATCTAGTGGGGAGAGAAAAGATTTCTCGAACGTGAAGTAAGCAAGGCCACAAAATTACAATTGCCCTGCGGGTGTTGAATAATAGTAAATTATGTCATAAGGCTGAGAATCGAGTATTTTGTGCTGAACTGAAAGTTTGAATGCTGACGCGTAGCGGAGGCCTACAATTAAACAAAGCACGCATTTTATCTTCAAGGCCTAATTTTATTAATGTACGTACAATTATAATAATTATTAAAAGTAGAAGGTGAAGTTAATCGGCAATAACGTAAAAGAAATCGGCAGTAAACTAGAACTTTACTGCCGATTTAATACAAGTATTGTATGCAACCCATTATACATTTTAAGATGTGTCTACTGCTACTCAGCAGCAACTAAATATTATTTTAAAAAAAGCACCGTCGCGGAGGTCGATTGGACCCTTTCATAAAATGTTGTTTATTAAAAATAATAAGTTAATTTTTTTAATTAGATTAAAAAATCGCCGCGGCGCACAGTGGTCTGAGAGATAAATTTACGCGGCAAAAATTATTCTTTAAATATTTTTCCCAAGACGTGTGTTTTTTATGTTTTTAAGGGTGCTAAATTTACTTCTTATATAAATATTTTTCAAAAATATTTGGTATAGAGCGGGCTAAGTCTAGCCAAATGATATAAAATGAATTTTTTCAATATTTGTGTATTTTTTTTATGTTTTATATTTAATAATTTATTTATTTATGGGGTTGTGGTGTAATTGTAACACGATGCTGATTGCAATACGGTATTTATTTACAAATAACCTATTTACAATAAGATGGTAGCTGTTGTCTTCTATGATGTCGCTTGTTGTGTTGTATGATGCAGACTGTGTTGTATGATGCAGACTGTCTTTGATGATGGTGTGTCTGGTTTTTATATGCAGAAACAGTAATACCCAAAAATACCAAAGCTTAAGCCAGGTAGGTTCTACAGTGGACGCTTGTTTACAAACTATAAACTTAAAATTTACAGGTAATAGTATTTACATAAGATATCTATTAAACAATTGTTGTGATTTAAATTTAATGTTGGGGAAGTTGAAATTTAATAGTGAGTAGTTAACATATTTGCGGGTTTACGATTATTGGGATTATAAGACTATTTAAATTTGGAATTTAATGGTGAGCTTAAAATATTTAATTTTCGTGTTTGCCTTGGTTGATACCTGAGTACGGGCGAAATTGCCGCTACAGTACCCCCCTACCAGTAATTGCCGGAAATTAATTGATTCCTGCTTGGAGGCGTTCCGGGAATCGGACACGTCTTCCGTAACGTGTGGTGTTCCCCGGGGTAGAAGGTCCAGGTGTCTGGTTGGGCAGTGGGCTGATCGTGTCTTCTGGCACCTCGTCTGCCGGCATCCCGTCTCCTGGTGTCTCGTCCCTGGGTGCGCTTTCGGACGCGCTCTGAGGCTGTTCAGGGAGCTCGTCTTTGGTGATGTATGTAATGTAATTGAATTAATTGAGTACTGCCTGGAGGTGCTCGGGAAATCGGACACGTCTTCCGTAACGTGTGACGTTCCTCGAGGTGGACGGTCCAGGCGTCTGAGTGGATGGTGGTTCTGGGCATTCAGCGTTGGGATGTCTGCTTGGGGCATCTTGTGTTGAGTCATCTCGCGTTGAGGCATCTTGTGTTGAGGCATCTCGTGTTGAGGCATCTCGTGTTGAGGCATCTCGGGTTGAGGCATCTCGGGTTGAGGCATCTCATGTTGAGGCATCTCGGGTTGAGGCATCTCGCGTTGAGGCATCTCGCGTTGAGGAGGATTGAAGCCGTTGAACGTTAGAGCTGTTGCTCGTTAAAGCAGTTGTACGTTAGAGCGTTTGAACGTTAGAGCTGTTGAACGATAGAGCTATTGAACGATATAGCTGTTGAACGTTAGAGCTGTGGTTGTGGCCGTCATCCAGTGTTTGGATGATTGAGCTGTGACCGTCATCCAGCGTTTGGATGGTTGGTTAGTGGTATCCAACATTGTCAACTGTGGTTGACCTTAGTGCTGGAACCAGTGTGGACCGTGGCTGTGGATATTGGCCCCCAGTACTGTCATACTGAGGCAGATCTTAGTGCTGGACATCAGTGTGGACCGTGTTGTGCACCGCAGCGTAGGGGAGTGCTACAAAGCTCGCTACGTTTGCGAATGATTGCCGTAGGCCGGAAGCTTTGGTCTTCGTCATGTTGGTAGCACTGATTTATTCTTCCACAAATACTTGCATGTTCGAATCACGTCGGGGTCACCAATTTATGGAGTTGTGGTGTAATTGTAACACGATGCTGATTGCAATACGGTATTTATTTACAAATAACCTATTTACAATAAGATGGTAGCTGTTGTCTTCTATGATGTCGCTTGTTGTGTTGTATGATGCAGACTGTGTTGTATGATGCAGACTGTGTTGTATGATGCAGACAATACGGTATTTAAATAAATAAATGTTTATAGTTCGTACCAGGCGGCGATTGCAACATGGCGCAAGCATAATTTTTTATCATGAATAACCGAAAAACCATTACCTTCAAACTATCAAAAATATGTTATTATATCAACATTTTACATTTCACCATATTTTACCCAACCCTTTAGCCAATATCGTGATGGTTGACAATAGGAAAACTTAATAATTTATTATGCGTTAAATACTCTTGCTTGTTTTAAAAATGAGATTCCTATAGAACAATAATTGAGGAGCATCCGTGCAAAACCGGCTATATCCACTTTAATAAAATGTTGGGAAAATGGCAAAAACTCTCGGTTTCCTGGCCTTTACAGATAAAAGAAAAAGCAAACTTGAGTTTTGTGGGCTTTGTGGTACTTGATTTATAAGACATACTTTCGTTTTCAAAAACTTTATATTATGGCCAAAATTTCAAAAAATGTTTTGTATATAGCCGGTTTTGCTCGAAAACCGATTAAAAAACGAATAAAATGTGAAAAAAAAACCTTTATTATTCAAAAATATTAACAAAATAAATTTAGTGCAAGCATGAAAAAACAGAACAAATTTTAGTAGTAGTATCGACATATCCAAGGCACCTATTATTATTTATTGGATATAGCCGGGTTTGCTATAAAAACGTGGATTTGGCCGGTTTTGCTCCAAAAGCTACCTTTTAAATGTGATTTTAACATGGATTTAGTCGGATTTAAACTAAATCATCTTGGTTGTCGATAGAAATGAACCCAAAGATGCGAAATAAAAAAAAAACAAAAACTGAATAAAATGGATTTAGCCGGTTTTGCACGGATGCTCCTCAATTATTGTACTACCCTCTTAAAGCACTTTGCTGTTTTTTTTATTTTCTATGCACTCTGGACATTTAATTAAAAATGTTTGTTAGGAATCTCATTTTTAAATACAAGCAGAAGTTTTTACGAAGGATGATTTTTTGCGATTCTGTTACGAATATCTTACCACATTTCTATTTTATTTTGATATATAATTTTTTTAAATTTCTGAGCACCCTGTATATATAATTTATCTTTTTATGAAAGTCTTAATTTTTAACCATAAAATATTTTCAAAAAGAATTCATTTTTCCATAAAACGCACTTCTAGTTTTTTGGTTTTTTTAGTTTCTGAGCACCCTGTACATTTAATTCAAAATGTTTGTGTAGGAATCTTATTTTTGAAACAAGCAAGAGTTTTTAAAAAACATGTTTTTTTTTTCGTATCATACCTAATAAAAAAGTTTTTTTCTATTGTCATTACTAGGGATGGGATATTTAGGTACTAAAAACTGAAAAATAGGTAACTAAAAAGGTACTAAAAAAAGCATTTTAGGTTAAAAAAACAGCATTTTAGGTAAAAAAAAAAACATTAAAAGTTCACGTTTCGTTTATAATTTTGTTTAGCCGCATATCCAAATACAGAACATACCCACAATAAACTATTTCTATGCAATAAACTGTGTTTCACTGAGTGACACTCACTACACAGAAGTTCTATGACAGAACATAAGCTCACTACAAAGAAGGTAACTATAAAGAAAGTTACTGTTAGAGTCTGTGACCATAAGAAAAAATTTTATACCGTTAAATTGCACGCCCTGGATAAAATATTGGGGCAAAATTTAAAAAGAACACAAAAAAACAAAATAAGTAGAAATACGTAATAATAGATAACAAATAGGTGAAAATAAACTGACAAATTAAAAAATATGTAACAAAAGTATAAAAAGGTAGTTTAAAGCAAAAACCTACAAAAAAGGTAAGAAAGGTGAAAACAAGTTAAAAAAATAGGTAACAAAAGTATAAAAAACGTAGTTTAAAGCAAAAATCTCCAAAAAAGGTAAAAAAGGTGAAAACAAGTTAGGTTCATATAAAAGAAAATCTTTTAAAACACATTTTGGCATTATTGGTTTTCAAATAGTTACATCGGTTGAAAAAAGGTAAAATAACTAAAATCCCATCCCGTTGGCACACTGTAATATATATAATATACAAAGTAAATTAAAAAAATAATATTATATAATAGGAGTAAAGAAAATTTTATTACCATTCTTAAATGCAATAATTATTGTCAAATTTAAAAAATATATATTACTTTAATATACAAAGTAAATTAAAAAAATAATATTATATAATAGGAGTAAAGAAAATTGTATTACCATTCTTAAATGCAATAATATATATTAGGTTAGCGGTAATTTGTCGGCCATTTTTCATTTTTGCATAACTCTCTTATAGGCGCATAAAGGCAGATGAATTTTTATAAAGTCGGAACTGGAGGTTTATATTATCGAATGCACTATGTGGTTCTGGGCAAGTAATTATACATTTTTACTTATATTCCATTAATTATTTGTAATTACAAAACTTGAGAATTTGTAGGTTAAAAAACGCTATATTTTTGGCAAAAAATCCAAAAAAGACATTTTAAACTTGTATTTGTACTCAACTTTATCCCTACTATAAATTTTTGACACTAATTTTCACTATTATATTTACGCAACACCTTTTTTACACGAAAAAGACAAGATTCAGAAAGTAAGAGTATTTTTGACAATCTTTTTATGTATTTGTTATAACGCAACGCATACGCAGTAAATTCTACTTCGCAGTTTAAAATCTTAGGTAATAATCTGTCACGATCAATAAAGAAGCATCAAAATGCGTTTTTAAAGTCTTTTAAAAATTGTATTTTTCCCGCGTAAATTTGCCTCTCAGACCACTGTGCGGCGGGCAAATATATCATAACCGTCGCAACAAACAGCATACGTAGACACTTCCTACATTCAAATGACATTTGATTTGATCATCAATATTAATTATTAGTATTATTAAATCTGATTTCGGATAAAATTTAATATGCAAACCGGCATTAAAGTCATTTTTTGCCCCGGCTTTCGCCTCTGCAAATAATTTCTACATTTGTGATAAAAAATACGACTTTACTGCCTTGATACATAAATAACTATTTCTTTCTATAGTTTTAAAC
The DNA here is from genome assembly GCA_921294245.1 of Brassicogethes aeneus. Lineage (NCBI taxonomy): Eukaryota > Metazoa > Arthropoda > Insecta > Coleoptera > Nitidulidae > Brassicogethes > Brassicogethes aeneus. Next base: position 48,343,072 of record OV121132.1, on the reverse strand, counting down.
CGTCTTCCCTAAAACGTTTTAAGACTTCACAAACATTTTCAAACAGTTCTTCATCTGATTTTGCCACAATAAGGATGTCGTCAAAATATGGTAGCACCCCTGGGATCCCTGCCACACGAATGTCCATGAACTGTCGAAATATCTGCGGTGCTGTTTTTATTCCAAATTGTAATCTTTTTACCCTGATTGCCCTCTTGTGTGTGATGATTGTTTGAGCCTCGGCTGATTTATCATCAACTAACAATTGTTGATAACCCTGGGTCATATTCAACTTTGCAAAACATTTTCCTTGTGTCAGTGTTAACACAATTGTAAGCATGTCCTGTACATTTGGAATAGGGTAGTTATTCCCTTTCAACACTTTATTTACCGAAATTCGGTAGTCCCCACAGATTCGTATATCATTTGTTGATTTTACTACACACACAATTGGGGTTGCCCATTCTGTGAGAGTAACTGGCTCAAAAACACCCTGTGTTATCAGTTTTTCAATTTCCCTTTAGATCTGTGGGCGTAATGCAAATGGTACCTTTCTTACTTTGTGGCAAACTGGGTTTACGTCCTGTGGAATATTCAAACTTATGGGTGGACCTTTAAATTCCCCAAGTGTCCCGTCGAACACATCCTTGAACTTTATTTCAATAACCAGTTCCATGTTTAATTTACTCCTGTTATTTTAATTTCCAGTGGTTGAAACCAATTTCTGCCTAACAGGTTTACATTATTGTTTCTTGTTATTATTACTGGTAAATTATGTTCTTTATTTTTATAGGGTACTTCTGTTTGCTCGACCCATTGTTTTGATTATTTTCCCTTGATAATTCTTTAGTATTAATGAGCATTGTTTTATTTCAGGAACTTTCTTTGTTTGTTCATGTTTTCGTTTGACATGATTGTGTAGGCTGTCCCACTATCAACAAACCACTTTGTTTTAGTTTTGTTTGCCTCCAGTTCCAGAATTATTTCTAGGGTTTTATCAACTTTATTTATTGCGTATACACTTTCAACTGGCTCATTCACCATTCTTTGATTTCCTGTGTTTTGCTTTGCATTTCTTTGTTGACGTTTCTGCCTTCCTTATCGACGCGTCGATAAGGAAGGCAGAAACGTCAAAACACGTCGCGACGTGTTTTTCTGTCGGATGTCAGAAAAATTTTGGCGGCAGATTCGAATGCCAGCCCCAAGTGGTTAACTTTACTGCCGAACTAAGCGTCAAATTCGTAGTCTTCTTTCGTCCAGGACTCCGCACACAATCCTGTTCCTTAGCAAATCGTCCAAAATAGCCCCAAAAATTGCACCCTTCTGCCAAATTCCTTAACAAATGTAGCAATATTTTCTTCAATTTTTAGGTTCCTTTCACAGATTATAAAGGTTCCTTCTGTAGAACTTGTATCTGCATACAACTTCGGACGTATTGGGGCAAAAATGGCTGTTCAATTTTTTAATTATTTCGGCGTACCCGATGCATAGATAATAAATAGATAATAATTTATATTTGACGCTCCTTGTTACGCACACTCGTCCCGCTATGTCGCTAGTTGTACCCGCCTGATATTTATTGGTTTTAGGTTATGGCGAAGCGGAAATACGACCGCGCGATTTAGGGAAGTACCCTAACTTTATAATAGAATTTCTCAACAAGTTGTCGACAATAACCGGGTGGTAAATACCTGGTATATACCGGGTAAATATCAGGTAATATCAGGTATATCCAATATTTCCCATTAGGTATATACCCACATACCCATCCTGTCTGTATATACCAGGTATATACCCAAATTGTATTTACCTACCCATTGGGTATTTACCCACCAACCATCACTGCATGCGGCTGAGAAGTGTCTACTTCGCTACGCGTCGGCATTTAAACTTTGAGCTCAGCACAAAAAGCCTTACTTCTTAGCCCTATGACACAAATACCTAATATTTACTAGTGCTGTCAAGAACCGACTTTTTTTGAAAACGGGTACCCGTTCCGGGTAATCGGTTCCAAATACCCGGCAAATACTAAGCAGGTCATGGAAAAGTCGTCAACAGTGCAAAATATTTTTCACCATGGTAATCTTTATGACTTTCCAAGTTCATCTGACATAAATTATGACTTTTGACAATTCTTTTAAAGTCTAATCTACCCTTATTTTTTTAGGTACCATTTATGGGAGGAAAAAGTTTCTCTTATTTAGTATAATATTTATTTATTTATAATTAAAAATATATATCTACGCCAGTGAGATAAGAACTTCTCATCCCACTCATTTTGAGTGAGATAAGAAGTTCATTAACGCACGCGTTTTTCTCTGCTTTTAACCAATCAAATAAAAAAGTCAAAATGTCAAAATAACCCTAAATTAAAGTCTTAGACAAAAATAATTACCGTTTATTTTTCCATTTAGAGGCGTAGATAAAAATGTGTACAATATACGTGTGATAACGCTTTAATAACGTACTTTTGCGATTGCCCAACTCGTGCTACGCACTCGTTGGGCAAATTTCGCATGCGTACGTTAATAAAGCTCTTATCCCACTTATATCGTAAATAACTATTATCTATTTTCCATTATTTTACTATATTGACATATAGGGTTCTAAATTTTTTTAATCTAAATAGGCTAATTTTAAAATTATTTATTTTTAATTTTAGCAACAAACTTGCAAATATTTGTTATTAAAGTTTCACCAATAATTTATTACTTACTTACTAAGTACCCATACACAATTTTAACTTTTGTATTAATAATAATAATAATATAATAAATTGTAATTATTAATACATCCTCCTTACCAAATTCTTTATTATGTTACTATACTCGCGGCCAAATTTGCAAGGGTCATCAATGTAATCAACTAAGATTTTTTGTTTTCCTAGCCTATATGACATCTCCACAAAATTTGAGAAAAATCTGAGTAAAATGACCCATAAGGGTATTGTTTGCCAAGAACTGTAAAAACTTCCTATTTTTAAACGTTTTTTATAAAATTATGGAAAAAAAAGTTGATGACGCGCCCCCATGAAGAATTGGCCGCGACTATACTAGTAAATTACTAGTAGTAACTTACTAGTATAGTAAATATTAAATTTGGTAACATAGTAAAAAATTTGGCGAGGAAGATGTATTAAGAAGAAAAATCAATATTTTAACTTATAAAGGGTTCTGGATACCCGTTTCCAGGTATTTCGATTCCTGAAAAAATCGGTTCTAGCCGGTTCCGGGTATCCGGAACCGGGTATCGAGAACCGACTGATGAACACTAAAATTATTGTCAACAAAATGGTATTGGTTCGGTAAAAGGAATATTTGTTATAACATTAGTTTCTTTCCAATTTAACTGTAAAGACTTTTATTGGGGAAGTTGATTAAAACCCGATGATAAATCACGCCATCCTGTTTGCAATGACTTCGTTCCTTAATTGAACTTTAACAGTATACAAAATTTTCCGATATTGCGTTTAAATTTAAAAAATATATATATTTTTTTAAATTATTACCGAGTTTAATTTGGCGAGTTATAATTAATGCAAAACTTAATAAAGATTGAATACATTATTGTGATAAAAATACTTTTTATTTATATTCAATATTTACTTTCAGCCTAAAATATTTGCAGTCGTTATGATTAATTGATTCCGATTAAAAAATGCTTAATAAAATATTAATTATTATTTTCTTTTTTTGTCAATGCTGATAAACTGCATTACAGAACTTTGTTGAGCCTTAAATATTCGCTGTCGTTATGATTAATTGATTCCGATTAATAAATGCTTAATAAAATATTAATTATTATTTTCTTTTTTTGTCAATGCTGATAAACTGCATTACAGAACTTTATTAATTAACTGATAATATATTAAGCCACAAATGACATTGTGACAATCAGCTTTTGCCGTTTTAGTCCTATACATTTTTTTATATTTAAATTTTTTAATTACATTAAATAGTAAAGCTAAACAAAATGTAATTCCTTTCAAAGCACCTACTTGGTTTAATTTAATTATTTGTTTTAAATATAATGGATACTAGCAGGGGCGTTTTGCGAAAATATTTACATTAATTTTTTTTTACAAATAAGTATTTATTTTTTACTGTGTTTTATTTTTTTAATGCGTTTCTAGATGGTTAAAAAGCAACGTTTTGTGGAAATATTTTTTTAACTATGTTAACTAAAAGACTTGTGCATAATATTTTAATTTAAAAAAAATAGGTAAGGGTTTTTATTTTTAATGCGTTTTTAGATTTTTCACGTTTTGCGAAAATAAGTCTATAACTTTCGCATTACAAAATAATTTTTTTTTAACAGTGTTAGGTAAGACTTATTACGTTTATTACTAAATTTTAATTGAAAAAGATAAAGGTTTTATTTTTTTATGCGTTTTGAGACTTTTCATAAACCTTAACGTAAGTACGAGGTACCGTGATTTAGCCATGCTGCGCAATAAATAAAATTTATTTAATAAATAACTTTTCCATATTAGTAAGTCTTATTACGTTTATTACTATATTTTAATTGAAAAATATAAAGGTGTTTATTTTTAATGCGTTTTTAGACTTTTTATAAACCTTAACGTAAGTACCTGGTACCTCGATTATGCACCTAATTTTAGGTAAACTTATAAAGGAAAGCTTACTAAGTTGGTGTTAAAAAAATACCGCAAAGATCGCAAGTTAAATGCCTATCTATTTTTTTTTATTTATAATTTATTCTTGAAAAAGTTATAATTTTTTATTTTAATTTAATATACAAGTATATAAGTTTATAAATGGAAATTCTTTAATAAAAAAATTTAAACATATAAACAAAAAATCATGTCTGATTTTTATATACTTTATACTTTTTAAGGTCGTTTACAAAATATAGGATATTTAAATACCCTATAGGCGTTATTTTTAGTCAAATTTACTATTTTAAAAATAAACCACTTTAAGCACTCATAAAGTTAAAACAGACAAGTAATCTAAAGTATTAGCTAAACCATTTTCTTTTGCAAAACCTATTCGTTACCGTCATAAAATTACCAAAAATAAAAATGTATTTTTCCCGCCGATAAACCATTGTGGGGCGTTGCGAAGGTTCTGCTATATGCAAACAATTATAATTATTAATACAGCCCAACAAAAAATAATTTCTGTCCGTTTCCTCCAACTGAATATAGCTAAATCCAACTAATTTTGGGTTAAAAAAAATGAATATGGCAATGCAAAATTTGTATTAGCTCGGGTTCTCAAGATACAGAATTGATTGATCAAGATAAATAACTAAAACTTAAAAACATTGTTAACATTGTACTATTTTTTATTATAAATTTGACTAAGTGGTTGGCTTATTCGCTGCTCCATTTCCTTTTCCTTTGTCCCAACAGTAATAAAATTTGCGGGTAAAAATCCAGGTGGAAACGGAGGAAATGTATTTTGAGTTTTGATCACTAAGAAGGTTCTGTATCTTAAAAACTAAAGCTTAACGAAGTTTTTCATTGTTAAGCTGTAAGATATACGTCATTATTATCATGCGGAATTTCAATTAAAAATAGCAACGAATATAACGTACATACGTATACAGGGTGTTTCAAAATAAGGCAATATTTTTATTTTTTCAAATTCATGTGAAATTCTCGTCACTTATTCTAAAAAAAAATTCTGTCAAAATTTGAGCTCTTAATATTAATTTTAAAAGGCCCATCATCGAATTTAAAGTTTTCCCATTGATTGGAAAAATAGTTTTTTAAGATTTATTTCGCCTGCATGCTATGTAGAACTATTTTTTTTATATAAACAATCACTGGTCCTTTTTTACCATTAAATTATCTACAAAAAATCCAGTCTGTAATATTAATTTAGGTCCATCATCGAATTTAAAATTTTCCCATTGATTTAACAAGGAAAAATAGTTTTTTAAGATTTATTTCGCCTGCATGCTATGTACAACTTTTTTTTATAAAAAAATCACTGGTCTTTTTAAGCATCAAATTACACTGTGCGACTAATTTTGACCTTACAATTTGAACTGGGATGAAATGTGGAAAAATCGAATCTATGCAACCCCCAAAACTAATCTTTAAAGGGGTTTTGCTAGTTTAGCTCGAATAATGGAGATATATAAAAGCCCCTAGAACTTAAAAAATATGAATTTTATAGAAAAATGCTCGGACACGTCGATTTTTATTTTATATGACGCAATTTTCAGTTGATTTTGAAATTTTTATTTTTTCACAGATTCACCCCCAGCAACCCCACTTTTTTTTTTAAGAAAACCGACCCTTTGGTATACCTTAAATAACAGGTAATGTATACATTACCCTTTGTTATACCTTAAATAACAGGTAATGTATACATTACCCTTTGTTATACCTTAAATAACAGGTAATGTATACATTACCTGTTATTTAAGGTATACATTACCCTTTGTTATACCTTAAATAACAGGTAATGTATACATTACCCTTTGTTATACCTTAAATAACAGGTAATGTATACATTAAATGAAATCAACTGAAAATTGCGTCATATAAAATAAAAATCGACGTGTCCGAGCATTTTTCTATAAAATTCATATTTTTTAAGTTCTAGGGGCTTTTATATATCTCCATTATTCGAGCTAAACTGGTAAAACCCCTTAAAGGATTTGTTTTGGGGGTTGCCTAGATTCGATTTTTTCAGATTTGATCCCAGTTCATTTTTTGTGTTGCACAGTGTTATCTACAAAAAATCTTACAGAGTCCAGTCTGTAGATTCAACTGTTTCTTTTTTATTAACGTTGAAACGTATTAATTCTAAAAAAAATTGTTATTTTTACAATTACCGGCTAAACTACAAATCGTAAAAAAAGTCATTTAGCAATTTTGAAGATCTTTTAACGTTCTACAAATTCTTTCTGAACAATTTTTTTATCACCCACAGTTTAAAAGTTGTACGTGTCTAAAATCCTATTTTCATGATTATGCAATATATTATAATATTCACTGTAGGAAAAAAAGTTTAGGGACAATTTTGCAGGAAACTCGAAGCACTATAAATAACGTATCGAGATTCTTCAACACACTCAATTAATCGCTGAATTTAAGCTAAAATAGCTTAACTTTTATGATATTCTTAATTTCATGAGCTTTTGACTGCAAATAAAATTTTATACTTCGCTTCAAAACAGTTGAAAACTTTTGAACTGTAGGTGATAAAAAAAATTGTTTAAAACAAATTTGTAGAGCATTAAAAGATCTTTAAAAATGCTAATTAACCTTTTCTTGTACAATTAGTACTTTAGCCGCTAAATGTAAAAATATCATTTTTTTTTAGAATTTATACGTTTTAACGTTAATAAAAAAGAAAGAGTTGAATCTACAAACTGGACTCTGTGTGATTTTTTTGTAGATAATTTAATGCTAAAAAGGGAACAGTGATTGTTTATAAAAAAAACTTCTACATAGTATGCAGGCGAAATAAATCTTAAAAATCTATTTTTTCATGTTAAATCAATGGGAAAACTTTAAATTCGATGATGGACCTTTTAAAATTAATTAATTAATTTAGAATTTCAGATGAATTTGAAAAATATATATATTGCCTTATTTTGAAACACCCTAGTATATATACTTTGTGATTTTTAAAGATAATTCCTTAAATGCTAATTGCAATTTTACTTTTGGAGAATACAAAACAATTTTCAATTTTCTGCCAACTGTTAATTAATTGACTTTTAGCCTAAAAATCGCAAAAAACTTTTTTGTTGTCTATCAATAACTATAAAATTCATATTTATTGTTTCACAAACGAAATTTTACATAATTATAAAAACGATTCGAATTTCCCGACTTAAAAATTTCTCTGAAATATTCACTTAACAGCATTTTATTTAAAAAGAAAAAAAAGCCGATCTTTAAAATATACATATTCATTTTTTTCAGGGTATTTTCCGTTTGGCCTGCGAAAACGTATTAAAGACAATGAAAAAGGGCAGAGAAACGCTGCTAACGCTTCTCGAAGCTTTCGTATACGATCCGTTGATAGACTGGACCGTGGGTGGTGAGGTTTTGGCAGGAACAACTTTTGGAGGGGTGGCCACTACAGGTACCTCGAGACAAAGTAAAAAGGACTTGGAACGCGAAGTCACTCTATCCATGTTTAATGTACGATGTACCGAAATGAGAGCTGAATGGAACGAGAACAAAGACGAGGTGTTGAGCGAACTACCAAAATTGGAAGCCAGTTTGAACCACTGGTTGAGCATAGAAAAGGTTATAGCAAAAAGTGATGATTTACTTCAAGATTTGCATCAGCAGTTGGCGTTAGTAAAGGAAGCTGAAGCTCATGGTGCCAATAAACACCCCCTGTACAAGTTGCCAATGAAATATGCAGCCTACCACAAATCACAGAGTGCTATGAATTTAGCTAAGAAAGATCTGGAAACAATTATCACAGATTACCAAAGACACTTGCTTGTTTACGACGAAGCTCTTAAATCATTTGAGAAAGGCACTTCAAATGCCCTCTTGATAAATATTAGTAGTAACGGATGCGATACAAACATATTTGATTTGGTTCGTGAGTTTCTTCACAATGCTGGTAAAGACGATGTAATCTTACAATGCCAGCAGTCCGAAACCGAAATGGATGAATTATGCCAAAACATTAACATTTTCTCTAAAAAATGTTTGCAGCATTTACAAAACTATTATAGTATATTATCAACCAGTCCTAAATCTTACCTGGACAATCACAGATTAAAATTATTTGTACAATGGGCAAGTTTACTTCTTGAAAAACGCAACATTGAATCTTGCGAGTATGTCTTTGAAAATTTCAATGTCCTATTGGAAAACAATTTGTCCACTAACGTATTTAAATTCGCAATTGGTTTAGATAGTCTTTATCAAGAAACAGTTGGACACGTTAATAAACTATTTGAAGAACTTACTAAACTAAGCACAAAAGAACCAACAATTGTGCTTGAAAAACTCTATTCTAACGCGAAACTAAGTATTTCATCATTTTTGGCTTCCGAAAAAGGTGCAGCCAGTGCTTTTGAATTTGTTATCGCCAGCGAATTGGTTCTTCTCAACAGAAACTTCATTACACTAGAAATTGCTGCCCATCGCAGCGACAAAGTGCTCATAAAGCTGCAAACAAGAGAAGGAGATTGGTTCTTGGATGACTTGGTAATGAACAGCATGAGAGCTGTAGAAATGGTAAACACCCTTCTTTTAAGACAGACCACAGACGACAGAAAAATGTTGCGTGTACTGAGTGGAGTTAAGATTGCCAATAATATTTATCAGGGTCTTTTTGATTTACAATCCAACTTCCATACGATTATTCTTCCGGAAAGTATGAAAAAAATTCAAAGTGAAGAACCGACTGTTCTTCAAATGATCAACGACTTAAACGAATTAATTTCAAGTTTGGATTTAAGTATACCGGAATTAATTGAACAGTTGGGCAAAATTTTGCAGTCAATTTTAATGCAAATGGATGTAAATGTAAGTTTATAGACTAATAACATAATAATAATTTTTAATATTTTTTTTTCAGAAATCTTATGACTATATACTAGAAATGGTATTAAACATAAGATTAAAGTTCCAGACTTTAATAGGTCTTCAAACGGAAAACTTAAGTCAGGGAAAAATGCTTTTGATGGGATTCAATGGGTTATTTGAAAAGCTATCCCAAGAAATGAACAATTTAGTAAGTACTTTAAGCGATTTGGAAACACCAAAATCTTGGAAGAAAATAGATCAAGTAAAAGAGGCAAAAAGTATTTCTGCCCACATCTTTAATCCTGATGTAAGAAAAATTCTTGACGATATATTTTTACTGAAACGGATCCAAACCATTTCTGACTTTTTAAGAATTTGTCAGGATATGTGCCAATCCTTTAAAAAGAATGCAAATTTGGTAATTTATAATGATGAACAATTGGCCAAACCGGTTAGACAGTTTATAGCAGATTTTATATCTTCCCAATTATTGGGAATAACCACAGAGACTATAGCATACACAGTTTGTTGCATTTTACAGAATTTAGGCATTGACTTGACTCTTGAAATTGAGCAAAGAGACATAGGAGCAGAGCATAAAGTTCCTCTAGACGAAATTTGCCACAAGGCATGGAATGTTTGCCTGAAGAAAGGTATTTTTACTCACAATGTTTGGTCTCAGGCTCAGAGTTTGGAAAATAACTTAAAGAATGCATGGGAAAAAATAAAAAACCCCAAAAAATTGGAACAAAAACTTGCTCAGTTGCAATCAACAGCCATTAGATTGCAAAATCAATTAATGGTGCATAATTTTATGTATGATGTACATGGCATTAATTCGGTGAGAAATAAACTTTTAGCAGATTGTCACAAGGAATTGCTAGCCCTTCAAACTGTGCTTACCAAATTGGCAGAGGCTAGGGAAAAACAACAAATTTTAATTGATAATGCTTACCAAAGGTTAAATTGGGCTAAGGGTGCAAATCCAAATGTAGGTGAAATATCAAAAGCGTTTGAGAATGCCGTCCAATTAAGAGATAACCAATTAAATATCGAGCAGAAAGCTGCTGCTAATATTCTTTCTATCGGAAATTCAATTTTACAATACGAAATTTTACGGAATAATAACGTGGAGTCGAATGCATACAATAATGCTTTCTCCGATAGTTTTGAAAATTGGCGAACTGCTTGTCAATACGGGAATGAAAGAATTGAGAGCATGTCTCATACTGAGGAGTGCATAATGAATTTACTTTCAACGGAACTACTGAACGATCCAAAATGGTTAAACGTGATTTCAGATCAGATTACAAAGAAAATATCGTTTGAGCAGAAGAAACTAACCGAAGCTAAAACCTTCATAGTATCCGAAAGACTGAATTTGCAAAGCATAATAGAAAATCTTAAGTTGATTTACGGTGTTCAGGGGCGATTAATGTCGGACGTTAAGAATTTAATTAAAGCCATGACTAAAATTGAAGATTACAGCGTGCAAACTCATTATTTTATCGAGGAATACCGTCAATACATCGAGCACTTTAACCTGCTTTTTGCCGCTTTTAAAAAGGACGTCCGCATGGAGGAAATCAACGATGCCATCAAACATGTAGAGTTTATTAAGACGCATACAGAACACGTTTATGATATGTTGTTTGATTTGGAGGTAAGTCGTTTTGTCCGATTTCTTGTTACTCATTGCTTCTTGTTAATTTTTGTTTAAGGTTAAAAAAGGTAGAACATCTTTGGTGCGGCGGGATTGTCTTTTAAATCTTAAAATGCCATTAAAACAAGACAGCACCACTAAAGGGCAGCAAAGGAACGCTTATGCTGTCGGCGTATGGCGTCGGGTGAAAATGAAATTGGAAGGTCGAGATCCAGATCCAGGCAAAAAATATACAGCACAAGAACAGGTAAATAATGCAAATTTTTTTCAAGCGTATAATAATATTCATCTTATAACACTAATATATCTATATAGAAATACTTCATTTTAATACTAGTTCAAAAGTCAAATTATTATAAAACTCCGTACAGAAATGAAGCTAAAATGTCATCATGTCAGTTGAACCTTTCTAAAAATGATGTTTTAAAATCTCAAAGACATATTGTAATTAAATGCTTGAACAAAATTCTATATAAAACCCAGAGGCGAAAGCTTATTTATTGCCTCGCACAAAATCTACTTAAATGTATGCTATAATATGTGGTTTCTCCGCCTTGTATATAATGTACTATTTTAATGATAACTACACAACTATGGATAAATATAATTATTTAAAATAGTAATAATTTCATAATGAAATTTAATTTATTTAAGCTCTGCCGTAAAATAATTATGGCATTGTTTATTGTACGGCGAGGCGGTTTATATTAATTGGAAGTGACTACTGCTACGCCGCTCCAGGGTTGCCAGGTAAAAACAAAAATGGTATAAATAAATAAGTGTGGCCAATTACAACCAAATAACTTTAACATTAATTTTTTTAAACTCCCAACATAAAAAAAATCATACTATGATAGAATAATAATAAAAATAAATACGTAAAATAAAATATATAAAAACAAAAAAATAATAAATTAACATAAGTGACGCAAGGTTAGAAAGTATATATAAATATTGTTAATAATGTTGCAATTAGTTTATTGAAAGGCAAGGAACCTCAAAACTATCACCAACAACATTAAGATTTTCTGTTAAACAATCATTTAATCCTGTGTCACTCCTTGCCCCCTTTTTTTAGCCATTGGTTTTTAAAAATAGCCATTTTGGCTAAAATTAGCCATAACTGGCAAGTTGCCAGTGGCAACCCTGCAGCACTTTGGTCTACCTTTTTGGGCAACAGCAAACGAAACCGCTAAAAAATCGTTGCAGCGAAATCAAAATAAAATATTAAAGATTATGCACAAATTGGACAAATACATGCCTACTGAACAACTTTATAAGATCACCAAACAGCTAAATATCGAAGAGCTTAGACAACTAGAAACCCATAAATTAGTGCACAAGATCATAACAAATAAGATACTGGATGAAGAAGTAACATTTAGAAAAAGAGCGGACACACATGAACATAATACAAGAGGACGTGAACAAATAGACATAGAAAGAGCCAAAACAAAATATGGAGAAATGAAAATAAAACATCAAGGGTACAAACTATACAACAAATTACCAGAGAATATAAAAAACCTACCCGAGACGACTTTCAAAACCAACTTGAAGACTTTTATTTTGCACCAAAGAATATCTACTTAATATATTTACTTATTTATTATTTATCATATAAATCCAATATTATACATACTTATTTATTTATTATATTTATACTTATCTGATATTATCGCTACTGTGATATTTAGGATGTACTTTTTTAAATAAAAAAAAAAAAATATTAGCGCGAATTAAATATAAGGTGCGTTGAAGTTACCTATAATTGTTGTAGAACAAAATAAAAACGTAATATTTGTTGGAATAGTATATTCTGTAACAAGTTTGGAATACAGCATATTCCGCTCGAGTGAAGAGTTTCACGAGAGCGGAATATGCAATTCCAAACGTGTTTCAGACTATACTTTTATAATAATAATAATAATAATCTTTATTTCATAGAAGGCTATACACAACAAAAAATGCAACCTTAGAGAAATTGCAGTCAGAAGTATGCAGGAATTAAATTATAATGCATTTTTATAAAATTCATTCCTCGAATAAGGCTCTAAGTTGATCAGAAAATTTAAAACTAAATTACAAACACTTTTGAAGTTTTTTTCCAATTTCAAATTGGTTGGCAACGCATTAAAAATTTTTGTGCAACTATAATAACAGCCTTTCTATGTCACCGTTAACCTATGTACCGGATATATATACATTAAACACCTTGTATTGTGTATATATTGTGGTTTATGTTGTTCAAATATTTTTTTATATTTGTGAAAGAATTTTAGACATTCAAATACATAAATTCCGGTAACAGTCAAAAGGCCGCTATTCCAAAATCTTCCCTGGCAAGACTCTCACTGACAACCTGCTCATTATGCGAATGGCTCTTTTGCACAACAAACATGTCATTAATGTTTTTTCCATTTCCAAAGAATGTTATGCCATAACGAACCACCGATTCAAAATTCGCCTGATACATAATTTTTAATGTTTCAAAGTTTAAATACTTTGACAATATCCTTATGTCCGCTCGACATGCATGTCCCAGCTAAGTGTTGCATCCAAGTTTAATCCCAAAAATTTGGTGGTATTATTTAAATGAATTATTTGGTTGTTAATAACAATCTCATCTGGAACCCCAAATCGAGCATGACTTGTTTGGAACAGAACACAACTTGTCTTATTTTGATTTAGGATTAATTTATTAAAAAAAAAACAGTTTTCTGCTTTTTTTAATGCCCTGTCAGCATAAGGGACAATTTCTGTGATGCTGTTTGAAGTGACAAGCAGATTTGTATCATCGGCATAGTTCGTTATGGCACAACACTCCTGTTTTATTTCAGTTATGTCATTAACATAGACAATAAACAATAATGGGCCCAAAATGCTTCCCTGTGGAATACCTACCATCACTTCTCCAAGGTCTGATAATGTCTTTTTATTATTTTTGTTAATACACACCCTTTGGGTTTTATTTGCTAGGTACGATCTAAACCACTGCAGTGCCACACCTCTGATTCCATATTTTTCCATCTTTTCAAGTAATACTTTGTGATTTAAACAATCATACAGGTCTAGAAATATACCTAGTGCCAGCTTATTTTTTTCTTATGTCTGTAGGATTTTTTTAGAAAATTGGAACACTGCAGTAGTTGTCGATCGGGCCTTTAGGTAACCATGCTGAATATCATTAAAATTTTCAGACTTATTCATAAACTCCACAAGCCTGTGACACACTACATATTCAAAGACCTTGGAGAAGGATGGTAGTAAACACTCATTTAATTTAAAAACCTAAATTTAATGTGGTAACATCTTTTCCATCTGAATATTTTTAACAAAATTTGTTAATTTATGTTATTCATATATTTTCAGTATTTCAATACATCACAGCTATTATTTCTTTTTAAATCTTTCAACTTCAATCATTCCTTAAAATGCTCCTTGCGCGTATTTACTTCAAATATTTTGTACTATTATAAACTTGCCACTTCATAATACTCAATGACTAAAATAATATTTATTCAACATCAACAGGCGATGCCCAATTACAGATGGGATAAAATACAAATACATTTAATATTACTTTAAGTCACAAAAAGAAAATAATTAACTTTATCCTAAGCAAGTCTTACATTTAATCCATTATTTATATTAAGACCAATAATTTTTATCCTAAAAAATTACCATAAAAATGTCTATTTCACTCAAAACCAGGTTACCATAGTAGCTGAAGATGTCGAGAGACCAGGGTGATTTCATATACACATTTACTCTTGAGAAAATTATATCATTACTTCTAGTTAAATTGTTTACTTTAAATTTTATGTGTAATAATTAGTAGTAGTAGTAGTAGTAGTAGTACGGTTGGGTAGGCTCGAAGCCTGGCAATTAGACTCTATGGTCCTTTTTATCTGCCCCTCCTAAACCAACCAAACTACTCCTCATCCTCCTCTTCGCCCATACCAGCCCTTTCGAATCTTCCAGACCTTCTTATAAAGGTCAGGATATCCTGCCAGGCAAGAGAGGCCAACTCTTCCCTTTGGAGTGTCATCACTCCAAAGATTTTATACCTTTGTCTGCCGAGGGCCTCACATTGTCCCAGGAAGTGAAAGGAGGTTTCATCCTCCCTTCCGCATTGGGTACAGGAGGGGCTGGTTTCAGCCCCTATTCTCGTGAGGTGTTTCCTTAGGCAATGACCCGTGAGTATGTTCACAAGTGGGCCCAAGGAGGTTCGGCTCCTACCTAGAAGCCAAATGGATTTGGGTTTGCTTAGGGTGACCAGGAAATCCCTGGTCTGCCTACAGCCACCGCTTCTTCTCCAGCTTTCGTTCGCCCTTTTATCAGCCCAATTATTTAGGGCTGATTTGACCTGCTTTCTCGTAATTCCAAAAATTGGTTCGGGTCCTACACAGGGGGTTTCAGATCCCAATCTGGCCAACTCATCAGCCCGTTCGTTACCTTCCACCCCACTATGACCTGGTACCCATACGAGATGCACTCTTTTTGTACTTGCTAGCTTTTCCAGCGCTTCCTCACACTCTTGAACCAACTTCGATGTGGTTCTCGCTGCCCAAAGCGCTTTCAGAACTGCTTCGCTATCTGAGCAGATGTACATATCTGTCTCACTTCCTGTTCTTATATCCTCACAGTTTGCAACCTCAAGTATGGCAAACACTTCCGCTTGAAAGACAGTGGTATATCCTCCGAGCGGGTAGCTCCTTTGGATATCCCTGTCTTCCACGTAGAAACCTGCCCCTGAAGACAGTGTACTCGCCATACGAGAGCCATCAGTGTAGCACACTAGTGCATTTTGTGCAAAGTGTACATCCTTTTTCTCCCACTGCTCTCTTGTTGGTATCGTGAGGGAAAACTTCTTTTTTAAACTTAAGCGATCTTTTGCTGGCATCGTTGTAATACTGCTAATTGGGACCTCCCTCTCAGCCATATCCGCGATGCCCTCATGACCATAAGTTATTCCTTTTCCTAACCAATTATTGGCATCCCTCATCCTTAAATGGCTCGCCATTGCTTCTCTCTTTATCCAGAGGGAAAGACTAGGCAAGCTCAGCAAGGCCTCTAATGCCGTCGTTGGAGTAGTCCTCATTGCGCCTGTGATACCGAGACATGCCAGTCTCTGTTTCTTGCTCAGTTTTTGAGCGATGGTGGTTTTGCTCACACTGCGCCACCAGACCACTGATCCATAATGTATCCGCGGTCTGATGACAGCAGTATAAATCCAGTGAAGGACTTTGGGATTTACTCCCCAGCGTTTTCCCACCACCCGGCGCAGCTGCCAGAAAGTTGCAATCGATTTGTCAACAACTTTGTCGACGTGTGATTTCCATCTTAACTTCCTATCTAGGGTAACACCTAGGTACTTGACCTCTTCAGTAATCTCAAGAGGTCTTCCATACATAGCTGGTGCCCTGAAGTCCTGTATCTTCCTTCGTTTGGTAAAAAGAATCATGTCAGTTTTTGTTGGGTTAACCGACAGACCGTTTTCTTTGCACCAATTTTCTATTATTCTGCATGCTGTCTGCATTCTGTCGCAGACTACACCTAGAATGCCTCCTCTGATTAAGACTGTACCATCATCTGCATATGCTTGTGCATACAGCTTTTCAGCTGTCAGTCTCTCCAGAAGTCCATCCATTATTAAACACCATAGGTGGGGTGATAGGCAGCCGCCTTGTGGGCAGCCGCCCCTCACACCGATGTCAAAATGGCAGTCTCCCAGAGATGCACTGACCTGCCTCTCCTCCAGTGAGGATTTAACCCAACTAACCAGGACTGGAGGAGTGCCTCTGGCTTGTAGCGCTTCACAGATTGTAGATGTCCTGTGTAATAATTAGTAACTATTATCTAATTCGTTACGTAGCAACTTGTATAATGTAAATATGATGGCTGTAATCCTTCTTGATTTCAATGTTCTGTATAGGTAAATATTGTATAGGTCTGAATTGTCAGAAACACAATACTCCTTATATTTAAAATATTTTAAGAACAACATAATTTCCCAATAAATAAACATGGACCGGTTCATGGACCGTTTACCGGACCGTTTTTGGCGGTCCACACTATCAATGTTCCACAGCGGTCCGGTCCAGTCGAACCTTTTTTTGCTGAAACGGTCCAACACAAACGTTTCACAAACAGTCCGGTTACATGGACCGTTTTTGGAGCTAAACCGCTATTTTAGTTATATATTTTATTATAAACATTTAGTTAATCGAAAAATTCAGAGTGTAGGGGTTTCTGACAAAATATAAAAATTACTGCAGACTTTTTCAAACGAAAACTTTAACTTAAGTGATACAAAATTTTCCACTTCAATATGTAGCTCATGCAGAAAAGCTTTATTTGAGCGAAAACAAGGTATTTTTGCCAGGCCTATGCTACAATTGCCAAATTTTCAAAATATAGAGATTACTAAAGAACTTCGCGGCAGCCAATGTATGTGCTTTATCTCCAAAACGGAAAGATATAAAGGACATACTAAATTATTAAGGGAAGAGGACGATTCAATCGTTATTACAAAAAATCAGCCAGAATAAAACTAAAGTTTTGCTATACTCTTACTGTCTAGGGGATATCGCTAGAGGTAAGAAGCATGTTTGTACAAAGACTAAAGCCTTTAGAAATACTGTTTCTCTGTAAAAACTGTATATCTTCAAAACTTCAAAAACATACAAATATCCTAAAAAATGCTATATTGGATACTCAGGTGACCACAACATTAAAAATTCATGTACTCATAAGTCATTTCAAAGAATGCCTTCAGTTTTTGGAGGAAAGCTTGGGAACTTGGTCGGAACAGGAGGGATAATCTGTTCATAGAGAATTTTTAAAGTACTGAAGCAAATTTAAAATTAATTTGATAGAAAATCCAAGATATACTGAAAATTTAAGGCGAGCAGTAATCGATTTTGCTTCAAAGAATCTTTAGTTTTTTATTATTTTTGTATTACCTTAAAACAATAAATATGATATTGCAAACTGCATATTACATTATTTTGTATTTATAATGTAATTTATTCATATTTTAGTGATTCATCTGCCAAATTTTATAAACATTGGATAATGGTACTTATCGAAATGGCATAAACAATTTTAAAATACTAAGAAATATGCTAAACTTAAAAAAAGGATCAGCTGGAATTTTGATAAATACATTTTTGTGTTACCAAAAGGGTATATAATCAGAATATGCTATCAGTTTTGGTTGGCATTTTTGTTCGTCCTATACTTTAGTTTTAACCACCGTGTATTGTAATTATATTTATATATATTTGACATTTCCACTGATCTTAAAAAATATAATATTTTATATTTATATATGTCAGAGATTAATGAGGGCGACTGAGGGTTGTGCTGCCTAAACAATTTGTTTTTTAATATAAAGTTATTTAATAAAACACGTAGTCAGATAAATACCTAACCACAATAAAAGTCTTAAAGAAACATAAAAATCGCTCATACAGTGTAGTTCAAGGAAAATACTTTGTGAAATTAGTGCTAGGTTTTACTATCTGTGCAGTTTACCTCTTCTCCAAATTCTTAATAGAAATATTAAATAGTGCCTCAAAAAGCAATCTCTCAACAAGTGAATACAGGGATAAAGTCCATACGGACACGATAATAATTAAGTGACACGGGACAGGTCAAGGAATCACCTATGTAAAGAAGAAACGAGTCTAACCAAGAGAGGAATGGGCCACCACCTGCAAAATCTAATAAGTATTAAAACTGCATGACCTAATACGCAAATTTGCAACAAAAATCTGGTAATAATCAATCATTGTTACCGAAAACAGCATAACAGTGTAAATAAACCAAATCAACTAAGAAATTCACAAAATATAATATAAACATAAACTTAAGAGGCCAGCCCCATAAATTTAAAGTGTTTAACAAGTTACCGAAACTAAAATAAACAACAGTCTCTTAAAATAAATTAAACGAGCACGTAAATAAGAAATAAGCTAAACAAAAACGTTATCTTAGACAAAGTCAAATAAGTTTAGGCACAGTCGGTACTCGGCATGAGGAGCTGAATTTCCACGGAGGCAAAGGTCACAACCCAACCCACCTACGACCATTCATGAATCCCAATTGAATGGGGTTATTACTAAAGCCCTGGTTGAGGAGGATTCCGGATTGTACTTAGTTTTTGGTCAGTTCAATCTCCAATTGCGGGATACGTAGGAGAACGGAAAGGGGATAAAATACCCTGCGAGATTAGTGTAAGGTGATGCCGATGGGCAGTGGCGTACTTTAGAATTCAGACCCCCCCGCGAAAATCTCAATGGGGCCTCCATTATTAATAAAAAAAGGGCTAACGAAGTTCTGTAACACAAAGGGCGTTGTTGACCTACTTTAATCATAAGATCGACGTTTAAATGATTTGCTTGAACCTAAACAATTAAAACCCTTTAAGCAAACTAATTTTCCCCCTTGCAAGGGTTGCGAAACTTTCTACAGAATAAAACACATTTACGTTGATTTAAAAAAAAGCAAACAAGCATTCAACGCGAACTAAATGCAAACAACACTATACCGCGCAGACACGTGATCGACGAAAACATTGAATAGGGCCGTATTAAGAGCATTTAGTTTTTTTTAATTTAATATTATTCAATATTTATTTAACAAGCCATTTACAGACTCAATAATTTAACATTTTTATTTTATAGACTGTAGGTTTTAAAATATTAAAAATATGTATTTTTTATATTACAAAAGTTGTGAAACTAATGGAAATTTTTAATATTTGAATTTTTAACATTATTGGTCTATTTTACTTTTTCTTATATATTTAATTATTTTATAATTTAATTTTTTTGAGGTTTAAAAAGAAAGAAATATTTTTTCATCAAATTTATTTTTTATTTAAAAAATGCTCATTTTAGCACTGCAAACATTGTCAATTTTTTATAGTAACAGGCTGTAATTTACACAAAATATTTATTATATGGGTATGTCCACATAGATTTAAAAAAAACAAGCCAAACCTATGTATGTTACACAGGGCGTTTGCGTTAAGTTATATTAAAAGTACATGACATGCATACATTGTAGCATTAAGAAATGACTTTTTTATTTACGATTTAAACCCATTTAACGCGTTAAATAGGTTTGATTCATGAAGCCATTTCTTAATACATGCACATTTAATATAAATCATCGCAAATGCTTTGTTACATGGGTTTGGCTCGTTTGTTTTTTAAAATCTACAATGTGCACATATACCGTATCTTCATTTTAAAAATATACAGCACAAGTAAACCCAAACTTGAACGGCGCCTCCCCTCCCTAAATGTCTTACAGCAGCGAAGACTTCGCATTTTTCTACCTATTAAGTAGTAAGTACTTAAGGAGAGTAGTGACCAAATTGTAAGAACTGACCTTTTACCTTGTCACTGCGTTTTTGTTTTAAGTGTGCCTATACGAACAGGCACTGATAAGGTCTAACGGACCAAAACAGCTTTTTTGGTATTAATTTACCTTACCTTACAAACCTTATTTATGTATTGCAGTTGTTCTCATGAATTGCCGTAGTTTTTTGAATATCTGGTATCTTAATCTTAAATCTCTAGTTACGTCATCAAGCGCTGTTTTCAATATTAATATTACTTGTGTTTGTTTCAGGTTGATTATGTAATAAAAGAGGCGACCAGTTTAGAAAATCTGGCTCTGCTGTATGAGGGCTGGACACCGTGGGTGTGAGAGAATCAACTTGCGGCAGTACAGCCTGCCTGGATCTCCCTTCAGTAACAGTAGAGCGCTAGCGCGCGATCCGCATAATAGCGTGTGATTGAAGCAGCACCAACATCTAACTTAACTAGCTTCTCCGATCAAGTCGCTTAGTTTTATTGTATATGCAACGGGTCAACTAAATTCAAGTCGGTCAAAACTATTGAAATTGAAATTTGAGTAAACAAACGGAATGTGATTTAGATTTTTGCATTAATGGGTAAAACTTTGCACCTTGCAAATCTAGTAAAGTAATTAAAAGTTCATGCTGCTTTTCATTTTTATTATCAATGGTTAAATGTCAGATTTGACAAAACGCTGTCCACGGGGCAGAAGTAAATTAAAAAAATAATAAAGAAGTTTTTAAGTATGTTTTAACTTCTTGTATTGTCAATGACGATTCGTCATATTTGTACCACTAAAAGCCTTTTGGTACACTTGGTATTTTACAAAAATTAATGTCGTTAGGAAGCTGTTCTGGGTTATTTTTAATTGGGATTCAATATTCTTTTTGCGCTTAGTACAAAATTAAAAAAAAAATTATTTTGCAATTTCATTTATGTAACTGTTACATTGTAAGAATTGGTTTTTATCAATTTGAGGTCGCAAAATTCAAATATGATTTTAGTTTTTTTAATGTTAGCTTTTTAATATTTGACGTAAGCAAATAAATAAAATAGACAAAACGATTCTGTTATAAAATGATCCAAGTTTTATTATTTTTTTGTGTTTTATATCTCTATGTGTCTCATTGTTTTGCTAAAGTTTTTTCCAACTATAAATAGAAAACTAAACAAAGATGCAATATCTAAAAGAAGCTAATATTAAAAATGTAATGTCATATTTGCATTTTATTATCCATAAATTAATTAATTGTCTTTTAAAAGAAATGATAATAACAAAGTTTAATTTTATTGTTCTTATTTTTGTTTAACGAAATGTATAGTGTTAATTAATAGAAGCTCTTGGTTTTGACTACATCAAAACAAATTAATATTTTAATATTTCTTTTTTAACTGAGTCTTATTAAAAATTTACCCTGAACGTACTTTATATTCCTTAAATACATGTACCACATGAATATTCTGTGTGAGAAAAAATATAAAAATAAATGAGTCTGCTTTAGGCAAATTAATTTTTTCTTAATATTAATTATCTAGTTTTTTTAAACATTTATATATTATTATTTTAAGTAGGATTTCGTTTAATTTTTGTTAGAATTCTTAAATTTTATTATTGGCAGTATATATAATATATTATAAAGATCATGTTACACCCAATAATTTTCTACAAAACAACAATAGTAATACATACATATATTAAATGTTTCTTTAAAATATAAAATATCCAATCAAATTATTATTCAAAATTCAAGAAAATCATTAATAAAGTGCGTCATATGCATATTTCCTCATTTGTAGGTCAATGTTTTTATTACATATAAAACAACCATCAAAGGATAACTTTAAAATCTTTCTTTAAACTTCAAAAATTTCTTTTAATTTTGATCATTTTTAAGATGTTTTATTTCAAATTATAATAAATAAAATACTTTGTTTTAGGTGTAGACTAATATTTCAATTTTGTTAATAGGGTAATTTACCATTAAATTTGTGGATATTTGTCAAGACATAATAAACAATACATTTCAGTATACATTACAATTAAATAAATTGACTTGTTAATTATGTTTATACATGTTTCTATCAATGTATTTTTAACTCAATATAGTGTTATAGTGAATATTACTGGTTTTATTGAATTATTAATAGGAAATTAATGTATTAAAAGTCAAACTGGAGACATAACACTTTATTAAAACAAAATTATGCTTAGTTTTATTGCAAGCAATATGCAAGTATAAATATTTTAAATTATCACAGATTAAAATCTTTTACTCTCGAATTGCAATTACAAAAGTAGGTATATTTTACAAATAAATGTCTCATTGAAATTTAATGAAATCAAATCAAAACATAATATGTATATATATTATGTATAATGGATCACAAACATATTCTTAGGAGTAATAAAAAGTTTCACCAAACATATAAAAGCAGTATACAAAAATTTGCCACCTACTATAAATTTATAGTAACTTCTCTATTTTAACCATTGTATGTATATATATTTTTATAAGACTAGCCCATAAAATTGTATAAGTAAAGATAAAATAATACAGAACATAATGCTATTATTTTAGCTGTTGTTTTTGCTGTCTTAATAACTCATCAATCTGAGCTTTGTACATTTCTTTGACATCTAACAAATCTAGTTTTAACTCCTCATTTTCTTCCACCTTTTCTCCATACAACTGACACAAAGTATCATATTGCTGTTGAACTTCAATAAACTGGGTTTTCAAGGTCTTTAACTCTACCACACTGCTTTCCAGACCTTCAACTTTTGTTAATAAACTAGAAATTTCCAAGTTGAGGAGAGATCTTTCCTGCTCCCTTCTATTTAACTCCCATTGCAGCTGTTGTAGTTCACCATCTTTTTGTTTTACATTAGTTTGTAACATCTGCATTTCAAGCATATTTGTGTATCGCGGAGTTTGTGCTATATCAAAAGGCTCATCCTTAAAGTTTACGTTTTAATATTAAAAATTAGAAATATTTATACATTTAATAACCTGTGACCAAAATGAACTTGATAATGAATCCGCTATAGAAGCTTTTCCTAAACTCAGGGTTGGTGAATTACTTCCTGTTTCCGGAGAAAGTCTACCTCCGGATATGTGAGGAGGGTCGTTATGTTCCTTAAACAATAACTAGTACAATTATTAGAAAACAAAATTAATATCCATACTTCTTTTCTTTTTCTTTCCGCATTATTAGCTTCCTTTTCAATTTTTAACTGTTGTTGTAATGCATTAATTTCAGAATATTGGTCCTCAACTTTTTGCTGTGCAGATACTAGTGAATCCTTTATCTTGCCAATTTCCCTTAAAATTAATGTTTAATTTATTTTTGCGGTATAAAATAAATATTCTCACGTTTTAAAATCGTTTTCTTTAATTTGATGTTCAGTCTTTTGTTGTTCAACTTTCATTTGAAATAGTTCTTGTTGGTGCTTCAATGAACTAAGATGCCCCTCTAATTCCGCAACTTTAGATCTTAAACCATTGCACTCTTCCTTTGCTAACTTCTCTGTTTTTACTGTTGCTTGCAATTTTGTTTGTAGTTCGCCTAAAGAAATTAAAATATAAATATAAACGTTTTTACAAATTGTATAAACTTACTTATTTTTATGGTGTACTGTTGTTCCAAGCTTTCAAAGCTGGTTACTTTTGAGTTATGTGTGGCCTGTAGGGATTCCAGTTGACGTACAAGTGGCTTACTAACTTCCAAAATCGACTGGGACAGCTCCTCATTTCTAGCTTCAGCTTCCTCCAACCTTTGTAACAATTCATTGTTTTCGTTTTTCAACCCCAATTCCTTTTTAAGGTAGTCTTGATCACATTGTCTTAGTTTTAAACGTAGACTCTCCAATTGTCCCATAATCTACAAATAATATTTATTTCATATAAATAATTTATTTTTCTCATCTGAAGCCACGCTCTAGAGGAAGGGGTCATTAACTATGTGACGGAAAATGAGTTGCGTAAGCTACGTGAAACACTTAAATTTAAACTGGACAAATTTGAATTTGTGACGACACTATACATAAGCTGAACATTTTCACCTTCAAATATTGGTCACAAAAATTGTTTTTAGCAAATATTCAATATTCCTATGCGTCAAATGTTGTTTCAGGTTATTATAAAACGTACAATTAAATGGTGTTATGCAACAGGGAACTAACCCTTATGTTTGCCAAACTAAGATAATAGCGTCCGCATTTCTGTAGTGCCTACATTACATTAGTGTTAATTACCTATATATAATTCAACGTTTAAATTTTATTTCTAAATCACTTATTTCATACTAAACTTTTCATTTCTTACAATATGCCTATAAAATAAGTAAATTTGGTTGGTTCCTTGGTGAATAAATAAAACTGGTAATTATTGTGTCTAGGGAGTTGGCGCAGAGGTTTGTATTAAACCACCAGAATCGCTTAATCTTGTTTTAACTAATACAAAATGTGACATTTTCTAAATAACTGCCCACTAATTGTAGCTGACCTATATTATTCAGCAATTGATATATTTTTGAAAGTTCAGCGTTCAAAAACAACACATTTTTTGCACAATGATATGGTTAAATCATATAGGTAAATTTATAAAATTATAATTTATAATATTACAAAGTTTGTCCGGTATTAAAGTCAGAAGATAGATATAATATGCTTAACTATCGGCCCATATCAATTCTCAATAATTTCTCAAGGGTTTTGAGTTGTCGGTATACACACATCTATTTAGTCAGACAAAAAACGTAACATCTATCTTAGACTGAGCCAAAAAAATTTTTGTGAAAGTTTCAGTCCATAATATTGATATTAATTTTCCTGAGCGAGTTTTTTTCTCAGAACTCCCAAACCATTGAGTTTAAAAAATTGACTATGGAATATTTTTTAAAGAAAATTGAATGCTCTACAAAAAAGGTTTTAATAAAATTTCCCATCAGATGAACCGTTTCCTTGCAATCATGCCTTAAAAATTGGTATAGTTTTACAATTTGATCTTTTAACTTTGGAATTTTGTAATTCATGTAAAAATTAGTAACCGAAAAAAAACTATAGATATTCTTATGGGAAATCAAATGCTCTACAAAAAAAGTCTCTTAACATTTTTGGTTAAATTCACTCCATCAAAAGTTATTTAAGGTTAAATTTGAAGTCAAAACGAAATTCTTGTTTTTTCCGATGATAATCTTTATGTTATTAATAAAATTAATGAAAATTAAAAAAAAAATTATAACACATTCGAATTTTTTCGCTTTAACGTTCGATTTGCAAGGGTTCAAGAAATCGATTGAAACTTTTTTACCTTATTTCTACATCTAAATGCAGTACCTACTTTTTTCAAAAAAAAAAATCTTGTCCATTGATAACTTTGTTTTTATTTTTATTTTTATTTTTTTCTTCACTGTGTTAAAAATGAATTTAAATTTTTTTTCGAATAACTTTTATATTTCAAAACGTATCGATTGAAATTTGGAAAAATTGTAGATCTTACTAATGACAATTCTTCCATGAACAAATTTTGTTTAGATTGTAACGTACAGGAGGCGCTGGTGATAATTTAATTTAAAATTTAAAGGGTAAATAATTGAAGAAGCAAGTTTGTTTTATAAATTTGAGTATAACACGTTAAAGTATTGATATTTGACTATTATTTGATATATTAACTTTTTTATGCAAATGATGTTTCTGTGGCCAGGATCAGTTTTGAATTAGCAGTAGCAGTATTCATAAATGTTTAGTTTTGTCATTTTTATACAAATATTGTTGTATCTTTTATTAATAATTAAGTATAGCATAACACATAAATGATGTTTAATATACAGGGTTTTTCACGTACGTAGTCCGTTAGAAGTTTCTAGGGAATCGCGAGACATCGATTTAAAATTTTAATAGCGTAAATTATTCGATTTAGACTTTCCTTAATTATTTTGAACAAAATAATACTTCCTGTTTTACCGGAAATGTCTTAAACTTTGTTATTTTAAACAGGACACCTCATATATTTTATACATTCTTAGTAAAATGGCTATATCATATCCTATACCTAAAGCAGTGGCGGCTGGTGGATTTTGGGTATACCAATATTTCAGTTATTATACATGGGACCCACACCAAATTTATACCAAATAGTTTATAATCACATTAAATTAAAGTTCGGCGCAAACAGAATTTAAATTAAAGTTTGCGAAAAAAAGTTAGTTTTGCCTGTCGCCTTACCCGCCTCCAGGCCCCCCTATTTAAGATAATTCAAATTAAAGTGGTGCAATTTATTATCTACTATAATTTATCGACAAATTTAAAATTTTATTTAAAAAATCCAAATATTAGAGATTTGATTCGATTTTAAATTTTTATTATTTATTTTATTAAAATAAAAAAATATTTAAAATGGTCAAATTATGACGTCAGTCGGGATCGACACAAATATTACACAAAGTAACTTAAAACTATTCCGTATTTCCCATTAGTTTGAGGGACAACCACATTTTTGTTATTATTATTGATATAATTTTAAATCTGACATTTTTCCATCAATATCAGGGCTCCCAGCAGTCCATGTTGCGAGAAATAGTGACTTAAGAGACTAATAATAAAAAATAAACGACCAAATATAGACCAAATTAATTACCGAAATAACTATAAAATGGAGGTATACATTTTTTTTGGGATAAAAGATCTAAATTTAAATTTAAAATACATAGAGATAACTTGAAATTATAAATTTTTATTGAATTAAATTTAACAAGTAACCATATCTGTTATAAAATACATAATTAACAAAAAAAATATTAAATTCTGTAATAAATTATAACTTATAATAAATAAAATCACATTTATATAAAAAATTGCTTTAGGGGGGACCTAGCGAACCGAAACTTTAAACGTAAACGAAACCCTAGACCCAACCAGAAACAATTCAGCAATAATTTTGGCGGGCGGGTCGGGTCTGGACGGCGGAAACTTTAAATGTAAACTGCAAAGTTTTCAAATGTTTCACTTGGTTTACTGTGGTTTCGATATTTATAAAACTGTGAATATGTATATTTAAATAAATATGTTTCTTTAATAGTTGATTTTAACAGAAAATATAGACTTTATAGACTTTAGGTAAAAAAATAGACTTTTAAAGACTTACGACAAAAATATAGACAAGTCTTTAAAAAAACTACCTGCTGGGAGCCCTGATCAATATACACCATGATAGTTTTAATTAAAGTAATTAAATATGCTTAGATAGTGAACCAATTTATTTGTAATAAGGTAAGGAATGGCCCAACACGAGATAGTACTATCGTCACGACACGCAGGAATATTCGTCTGTTTCCGGAGTATCATCGATAAATTACTTTTATTAATTCTTCAAACTATTAACCAATTTCCTGGATCTACAAAATTTGGCCCTAGACAACCATTACTGTCTACAATTACGTTTTAGTTAAGTTTTTTTTTAATTGGAATGCAAGATATTTCCAAATTTCCCTTTTTTTACCCCTATTTTAGGTGTTGCCCTAACTTGATCATCCACTCACCTTTGACCTCTAACAAATTCCATTCAAAACCTCACTGCAAGACATATTTATTCAGATTATCCCTTCTATCAATTTCCTATACTAGTAAAGATTAGTAAAAGTATATCCAGGGTCAATATTGTACAAAATTGTTCTAAAAGTTTAATAATTACCTTAAATAATATTTGACGCATAGGAAATGAGATTAAAAAAAACATGGTAACTTTTGATCCAATAAAATGTGTCAGGAGAGGCCTAGGCAAATTTGACTAATATAATATAAGGAAAATAAAAAGTCCGGAATTACTCACCTCCTCGTTTTGCGATTCCGTTGCCCTCTTCTGGTTTTCCAAACTTTCCAACATTTGTTCTCTAGCGAGTAATTCGGAACCAGTTCTGTTTTTGTCTTGTAATTCTTTTTTGGCTGCATCTAATGATTTTTTAGTGGTGTCGTATTTTTGTTTTAAGTCGTCCAATTCACTTTGAAGTTTTGCTAACTCTGTTTCAATTTTTTTATTTTTGGCTGTCAATTGATAAACTGCCTCGATTTGCGAACGTTCCACTTCCTCTTTTGCTGTTAAAGAACGTTTTAGACGTTCGGTTTCGGTGGATAAACTTTCAATATTTTCCCTGAGGCATTAATTTTTTGTTAATATTATAATTATGTACATTTTTATTATTAATACTTACTTCATATGTTTTATGGTAATTTCATTTTCCTTTTCCTTGGCTCTTAACTTTTTGATTATATTGGAATGTTGCAACTGTTGCTTTGATAGCTTTTCCCCCTCTTCTCTAAGTTCTTTTATAGTTTCATCTTTTTCCGAAATTAAGGATTCCAGATCGCTTTTGCTCATCTTTGTTGCAGCATCCTGCTTGCTATGCTCCAATTGTTTTCTCAAAGTATCTTTCTCTCTTATGGCCTGCTGGAATTTCTTTTCTAACGCTGACAATCGTTGCGTGTACTCCTCGGTCACTTGAAACAATTCGGCAGACTCAAGTTGTTTGCTCAAGAAGGAATCAAGTTGGTATTTTAAGTCGTTGTTTATATCTTGCAGCTCGGCATTCCTTCTGTTTACATCAATTAACTTTGATTCTCTCGATTCCAAAATCTCCGTCATCTCGGAAATTCTTTTAATCAGCTTCTCGACTTCCGAGGAATGTGAATCGTCGCTGATGCTGGATGCTTCCGATAGCTCCCGATTGTGTCCTTTGGCCTTTTTCATCGTCATCTTAGATAAGAGACTATCGACGGAACACCCGTCCGTTTTTATTTTGTGGTGAATTGTCTGTTTTGCTGGACTTTGCCTGCTTTGAGTGCTGCTCGAATCGCCGTTTGGACTGGAAATAATTTCTAAATCGGACGATGTGGTTGTTTCTAGTTCATCGCCGGACGTATGACCAGAAGTGTAGTCCGAACCAATCTTTACCAGGTCAGAACGACTTTCGGAACTTATCGGCGAATGTTCCCTTGCCGGCATATCCAGTTGTGAAATGGTGATATTTTCTAATGCTTCTTCCTTGGAGGAATTCAACATCACCCCTTGAGACAAGTCATACAATTGGTTGGAGTGTTCGCTACTTTTTTCGGTCATTGCATCTGCAAGCATGTTTTTTAAATAGGACGAATGTCCACTAGTTTCGGTTGTGCTAGTATCGCTGCTGCTTTCCATTATGTTATCACTTGCCATTATTGTCTTATCAGATTGGGATCCTTCGTCCGTAGAAGTGTCCATTAGATTTTCTATGTTTTCACTTTTAACGCTGTCATTGTCTTGTGAGAAATCAATCACATTGGTTTTCTTTAAGATGTTAGGCATGTCTTGGTTGGTACTTTGTGGCTGGGTGTCAATTAATACCTGGTTCACTTGTGCTAAGGGTAAATTCATGGTACTACGACTAGGTGCTCTAGTTATAGCTTCAGTCCCAATAAAAATGCTATCGGAATTTTGCGATAAATCGCTGGCACCACTCTCGGTCATAACTTCGTTCCTAATGTATGTGTCTTTAAGCATTTTTTGTGACTTAAACATATTAAAAGCGGAATCTAGAACGGTAGCGGAAGTGCTTTCGGAAATTGAAGTGTACGACATTGTGTCCTCTGCCACACTTGTTTCATCTTGATCCTCTGGTATTATTTCGACACTTTCAGGAGATATTTTTTCGATTGAAGAGCTGCAACAAAAAGGAAGGTTAATTATGTTTTATTCTTTTTAATTACATGGGTAATTATCTCCTTTTAAAACTATAGCAGTGCTCTATAACAGCAGTTCCTAAAGCCATAGAACACTCAACAAATATATTTTATTTTATGGAACTCTTTACTAGTGTTGTCAGAAATGCAGAATTTTCTTCAATATGCAGAAATTTAGCCTACATCGAGAGCTAATGAAGAAAAGAAGAATATTTCACAAAAACTACTAAAATATGAAGAATTTTTAAATTCACGTTTTATTTCATTAAATTTTCTAGATTATTTTATTCTTTAATTCGATTTTAACACTGTAATTTAATTTAAATGTTATTATTTTATTGATTTCGTATTCCTTCTGACATATCTCGGTAAAATGGTATAACTACTCTACGACTTGAATTACATCCCTGGTGCTACAGCTGATTTAGCGCTTTTTATAGGGAAACTGGGGACGCCCCCAATTTTCACAATCCACAATGCATCCAGGGCCTACACCAAATGAACATGTGTAATAATTAGTAATATTTGCATATAGCAAACTAAAATACACAATCCACCATTTTTAACAAACAATTAAGAAGTTGCTATAGCATCTAAACCATTTCTAAAAAATCATTTTAATTAGGTAGTACAATTTTTAATCAAAAAACCATTATTTCATACAATTTGCTTAATTTAATCATTATCCTTTTTTTATAAAGTCCTATATACGGATGCGCAAGTAGCGCGATCCCTGACTGTTAAAATACAAAAATGTTTTTGGTTAGTACTTATGAAATATCAAAATTCCTGTCCTTTCAGTTTTAACAAAAATGTGATCTACTTTTATCGGTATCTATTAATAGTTATTTTCTTGCAAGCTCCATTACTGTTGCTACTAATGTCAGTTATAATTTCTGAATTATATGCGTCAATAAAAAAATAATATTATCATGGATGACAGTTGGGTTTTCTCATACAGTGTTCTGGCACGTCTGCCTTATGATTTTTATTTGTAAAAACGAAGATTCCTCAATTTTGCTAGTTTTTATTTGTTGACAACAATAAAAGCTTTTAAATGAATCTTCTTCTTCTCGCCGTCTCGATTAATTCTCTTACACGCTGTTTAGGCGGCACAAGCTACACAATGAATAGAAAATACGATATTGGGAAACAAAATAAATAATTAACTAAGGTTTTCAACATCCCCCCCCTTGACATGGTGAACTTCAAAAGTTAATAATACAAAACAAAAGGTGGTTAATTTATTCGAATCAAACGATAAAATAGTATATTAAATGACATGAGTTCTTTATGCTATTTTATCTATTTTGCAAAAATCTATAAAAAAATTAATTTTATACCTTATATTTAATTTGGTCGAATTTTACTTTAGATAGTTGGCTTTGCTATCTATGGTTGGTATCACAATCATTGGTTTGACAGTTAATGTAAAATTCGATTCGCCATGGCGTCCTTAATTTACTTATTTACAACAAGCGGCTGCTAAGAAGAAAAAAAGGATTTTCTTTGGTTAAACAAAATTTATTGCCAGATAAGTCTTGTAAGTACTAGAAAAATTATAAAGATATTATAACCAATATGAAAAATATTTACTAGTATGCTGTTAAAAGTAGCCAACCTATAAAATCAAAATTTTGGATGCGGTTTCATATAGATGCGAAATAAGAATTTTCGCAACTCCTATTTTTTTTTTTTGGATTTTTTGACTTTTAGTCTTTTTAAGACTATTTAGCCAGCTCATGATATTTATTATTTTTGTTTAATAAACAACTACAACACCCAAGGCTGTGACCGGGAATCGAACCCGGTACCGTTAGACGCAGATTGCTTACAGCTCTATTTCATATAGATGCATTTTTTCTCACTAGGTGATATTTGCCATGGTATTTTAGGGACTTAATTTTCTCCCCAGGCGATATTTGCCATACTTGGTTAACATTTTCTATTTGTTGTTTTATGTAAATTGCGATTTTGTGTTTTTATTATGGATGAACAATTATACCAGTGGCAACTATACCATTGGCGACAAAGGCGTGCAATTGCGCTTATTTATTGTTGAAACGAAGACAGATTTAATTAATGCGCATGCGCATCACGACAAATTCGTGAGATTTTCGCAAAATATTGAATCAATCTCAAGATTCCCGCCCCCCAGATTTCAAATCTTGCGAATTCGCAGGACCTTTTGAAACGTCTAAACGCCAGGGTTCCCACGAACTTTCCATTAATTTTTTCCAGGTTTTTTCCAGGACAATTTCATGACATTTAAAAAAAAATCAAGGACATTTTTTTATTTTAAAAATATAATTTTATTAAAAACAAACAACTACATAGTTCTTGTAATATAACATGCAGGCTCCCTACACCTCACCTATAGGTGTCCTACCCTGTACTAGTAAGATTTACAATTACATAAATTGTACTACCACCCACAGACACAAACTATAAAATTTTAATTATTAAAATTCTTCTTATATGTATACGTACATTTTACAATTCACGCCTTAAAAAGACTATATAACACAGCCCAACTAACAAGAAGCTACTGTAAAAATAAAAAAAATTAAATATCAGTCAAAGATTGAGATTCGAAATGAAAGAAAGCGACTTTACCTTTTTGGCACATAATTTGATTATATACCTAGGATTATATATATTTGTATATATATATAGCGTTTATTTTGTTTCAGGGAAAATTTCATCCACTTCAATTGGAGTTCTTAGGAAAATTAAGCATATAGCATTTTTGTCAAAAATAACAAATTAAAAACATATTAATTTATAGTACCTAATAATTGATTAATATGACTTTTGCTAAAGTAAACCAATTAGTTTGTAAGAAATTTTATCTAAAACAAAATAAAAACTTTGTAGTTTAAGTAATTTTTTTTGATAATTCTGTTATATTGTTTGCAATGCTGTTAATTTTTAAAAGAGTTTCTTTTGATTTATTTCTGAATGCATTTGATTTTGCTAAAAGGGTAAAGTCGCTTTTCTTCTCCGCATTTCTTGCCAATTCGTCGGCATCTTTATTTAAAGTTTCTACAGTTTTTTCCAGTTTAATTTTTTTCTTCTTTAGCTCATTAACTTCTTCTAAGACCTTTGTACGCTTCTTTGTTTTCTCATCCTCTGTTTTTTTTTGTTTTTTCGTCATCCAAGTAATTTTGATACCTCATTCTTGAAGATCGTACATGCGATAAAAGTTCTTTTTCAAAATTAAGCTTTGAAATATCTTTGTTTTTATATTCATCATAAACTAATCTGGATGCTTGTAAAGCTTTCTCGGATAAATTTTCGACGGTTATCTCTTTATTTACTGAAAACCCTCTTTCTACAGATGCTTGTCCATGCGATAAAGTAAGAATTATTTTTATAATATCCCATAAATCCACATATTCATTTTTATTTTGTAAAAAGTTTGAATAAAATATATCAAGCCTTTGTTGCATTCTGTCATAAGCATTGAATTCAAAAACATTAGGGGACATTTCTTTTAAAAATAATTTAAACTGTAACAACGCTTTGTCACATGTACTAGGGGTAATAATATTTTTTTCCTGTAGATGTTGCAATAGTTTACTAAAATTGGTAGTAGTCTCCGTTTGAGTTGCCATCAAAGTCTTTGGATTTAGGCATTTCGATAAGCGCACAATAGTATATTTAAGCGGATTTTTTTCCTGAATTTTATTAAAAAGTGTTTTAAGAAAACCAAGGCAATCTAATTTAAACATTAACACATCTTTGTCAGACATTTTATTCTCTTTTAAAGAGTCTTTTATATATTTTTTTGTGGAAAAGCCTATTTCAACATCTTTGGCCAAAACTACATTTTTTGAATCCTTGACATCAACTGAGCACAGGTCTTTATGGTTTTCCATTTTATCCAAAATATCTCTTTTTATAAAAAGAGATGCGATTGAAAACAATAGTTCCATAATGTCATTTGCTTGAAAAGGTATCATTGGTGCATCTGTTTGGTAAAGAGTAAGGTACGTTTTTAAGTGGCCGCCGACAAAAGAGAAAAAACTTAGTTTTGCTACCAACAGTGGATCATTAGTAGCTTTTTTAATAGTTTGAAAGGATTGGCAGCTCGTTGCTGAGCGTGGTTTATCCTTGTAAGAACTGACGAACAAACATACATCTGGCCATATTTGTATGGCTCTTTCAGCTACGGAGACATCTTCTGTCCATCTCGTCGCACAGAATTTTAGTGGGAAAATTTTATTTTTACTTATTTCTTCAAAATCGCTCCTCCTTGCAGGAGAATCTTTAAAAATTTGCCACAATCCTCTTAAAATAGAGGCCAAGTCCCACCCCGTTTCCTGCACTGCAACTTGAAAAGATCTATGTAAAGTGTGAATACTGCAGCTCCCAATATCAATAAGTTGGGGATAATCTTCATTTTCATTTCTTCTTTGGTCCACAAACTCTTTTAGTACCTTAAGGTTAACATTAGGTCCATCCATACCTATCTGAAGAAGTTTTTGGGAATTTAACTCCGCAATTTCGTTTTTTATGGCCTTTATAATATCTGACGCCTTTGCATGGCCCAAAAATGCTAAACTCATATATCTTGAGGTTATCTGGCTTTCATCCCAAAAGCGAATAATAACATCAATTTGATCTTTTTGTAAATATTTATCCACGCTTCCATCAAAGCAAGCGGTGAAATGTTTGGATTTTCTTATTTTTGATAATAATTTTTCCTTAATAAATGGTGAAATTCCGAAGCATAATGTGTATGCCATTTTTGTAGCACCACACGCAAAGCTTTTGGCTATTTCGCTGTCTGGAAACATGGCTGAAAACAGTTTGCCATTGTTTTTGCTGGAATTAAACGAATAATGTTTGAGAACCATGTTAATTGTCCAAATTATTTCAGATTTTAGTACAGCTTCCGAAATTAAACCTTTTTCTTGAAGAGATAGAGTTTTTTCTGGAACTACTCTTGATTTGTTTTCACTGCTGGATGGTTTTTCAATACCTAAACTGCTGTTGCTTAACTGGTGATTTTGAAAATACTGAGCAACATTAGTAGTTGAATTAATAGCTGTTGTTAACTTAATATGTTTAACGCTTTTCATATGACTCTTTAAGGCTGAAACACCCATATTTGATATGTCCACATTTTTCTTGCATATCTTGCAAAAAATCACAGAACTGTTTGATTTGCACTCTTCTACCCATAAGTTAAAGTTTGGATCAGTCAACCAATCAGTCTTAAAGTAACACCTTCGTACGCTCATTTTTTAATGTATATAGGTACTGTAAGAAACAACAGTTGTTAAACACTAATCATCAATACTTTCACATCAAAAATGTGAGTTTATTTAACCCTTAACTACAGGTATCCAGTATTTTCAGCCAGTATATGGTTCCAATTTTGCGATTTTGGGGAATTAATACTACTATACGTCTATGTTAATTTTTTGCATTAAAAATAATTATCAACTCAAGTTTTGTGGGAACTCGCTGTTTTAATAGTAAAAATCGCAATCTGTAAAAATTAATTAGTTAAGTGTTTAGGAAAATATTTTTTATTTTATAATAAAAATGGTTTCTGAGTGTATGAAAATGTGATTTTTTTATTATTACGTTGTATTTATCTATCCTTAAGGGAAAATACAAGGATTATAATCCTAGGCCTTAAAAAAAATTAAATTTGAACGTCCATTTATTTTTATTTGAGAAGTTTTAACATACTTTAATAAATATTGCTGAAAAATCCTTACCTATATAGCACAAATTTACAGTAAGTTGACATTAACATTAAGATTAACATTGTCATCAGGAAGTTAAATGAACGTAATCCATTGGAAGCTTTTATTCAACACATTAACATTAAGTTGTTAAAGATATAGCTAACTTTTAACTTATTAATGATAATGTTAATTTTTATTCCTCCAGCGCAGGTTGCGGCGCAATTTTTAAAGAAACCGCCAGTAATGCCAACATACCCGAAAATAAAATGAAACGGGCTGATGAATAATTCAATTTTAATTCAATGATTGTGTTCTTTTGTTTATTGTTTGACGTGCAGTTTAAAGCACAGAATGGTTTATAGTTTTCATTCATTTTACCTAACAGATGCTAAAACGGTTAAAACAAAATCCAAACAAACCAAAAATGTCAGATGTCAAAATTACTTTAACTTAACTTTATCTAATATATACTTATACGCACGCTTAATTTGCCACTAATTTTATAAAATACCCACCTTAAATTAGCTTCATGTATGGGTAAAAATCAAAAAATGTTTAGGTAGGCGTCTTTGGCTAATTAAAAATTAGAAAAAGAAGTGAAGTGTCTCAAAACTTATTAGTATTATTTCTGCATGTTAATTATACGAGATTTATATTAAATATTTACCCAGATTTAAAAACATCGATTAAAAAGAAAAAAAAGAGCTATTTTGTCTCGTCGGTAACGCGTCCCTTATTACGTTTTACAATTTTACGCTAGATTTTTTCAATCAAATCATTTTTAAAAACAGGACAAATGTAAATCACTTTAAAGAAACTAACACCAAGTATTAAATAAATTACATTTTATTTAAAAACAATTTGGTTTTAAAGATCCAGCCTTTGGGTAACAGACTGTCTGCTTTGATCGCATCCTGTCGGTAACGATAACTGTAATTTCGCCTAAAATCCGCCAGGATACGTAATACCTGTCATTTGTTGGTTAGTGTGCTAGAGTTATTGTTTATGTGTCATTCAAACCAGGTAAGTTTTTCTGTTTATGCCTTAAAAAAATATATTTAGGCTTGTTTGCATAAAAACTCTACCGTATTTTTTTACGATGTCTAATCGGTAACTGTTCTAGCGGTAAAATTTTGATGTCGATATGAGATTTGTTACATTTTTCTGATGTATAACACCAATATTTGCAATTTGAACCTAACCTTACTTTTTGCTAGTTGACATTTATAAATTAAAAAGCATTTAGGGTATATAATGTCTTGTCGGTAACGTCCTGTCGGTAACAAATTTTACAACTAATAATTTGTTACCGACAGGACTGAATTATATAAGCAACAATTAACAAGTGCTTCAATACATTTTCTGCAAAACTGTTTTGTATCACAATTCTTAAAACTTGTTTATTGCTTGCAGTAAGAATATGGACCTTAAAGAAAAATATGGTCATATGCTTGCGAAATTAAAAAGCGACAAAGAAAATGCTTTAGCCCTGCGTAAAGAGAAAACGAGACAAAAGAAAATTGGTAATAAAAATGATTTTCAATCTACGATATGCACAAATAGTTCCAGCGGTTTTAAGAATAATAATATTGTTCCTTTTACTCAAAGCAATTCAAAGACTTAAGACAGCGTGGATATTGATAATAGATCATGTTATAAATATAAATGTATAGCTAAAACTGTTTGTAAGAAAAAAGACTCAAGAAAGAAAACTAAAATAATAAAACGTAAAATCGGTAAATCTAAAAAGAAAAACAAGAAATTTGTTACTTCTGAAACTGTTAGAGAAAAAACTAAAGAGAGAGTACGTCGTCACAGAGCAGGTTTAAGTGAAGAAGAAAAAGAGAAGAAACGAGAGAGGGATAGGGAATATCGAAGGGCTAAGCGATTAAAAGATCCGTCATTTATAGACTTATCCGACAGGGAAAAAATAAAGTTGAAAAAGACTTGGAGAGACAGTAAACGAAAAACTAGATCTCAAATTAGGAAAGAAAAACTACTCGAAAACGTGCTAAATGAGAAAACTCCACCTGATTCTCCAGAGAGTCTACGTGCGGAGAGTAATGATGTTATTCAGATGGAGATTTGTCGTACTTTTTCTCCTATCCCTAAAGAAAGGGCACTTGCATCACCACCTGGGAATCAAAATAACAACACTGAGATAATAAGCCGCACTAGTTCTTCTAGAAAATTATGCGGAAGAAAAAAGGTTTCCCGAGAAAGATCTCAAGTTTTTCGCAAATTAATCAAGACTGAAGAAAAGCTGAAGGAAGCCGAACTAAAAATTATAAACGCCAAATTGATAAGTACAAAAAAAGATATGAAAGAATGAAAAATAAAGTAAATAGTTCCGAAAATCAAGTAAATATCATTGATTCTCCATCTCCACGCACAAAGGTTAGACAAATGTTAGGCAACAGGCCCGTGTTCGAAAATATCAGAAAGAAATTGTTATTAGGCGAAATAGTCACTTCAGAATTAACAAAGAAAAAGAAAACATCTGGCAAAAAAAGGAAACAAATTATTGCCGAACTGGTGTCTAATAAATATTTTAAAAAGTACAGGCTATTAAATGCAGCGAAGGGATTGTTAGATTATAATGATAGAAAAAATATTGCCCTTGTGGAAATTTTTCTCTGAAAAAGTCTTACTTTCTCTGAAAAAGTCTGAATAATACTTATTAAGTCGGAAAAAGTCAGAATAAGACTTATTAAGTCGGAAAAAGTCTGAATAAGTCTTATTAAGTCAGACTAATAGCAAGATTTGGGAGTCTTCTGGAAGAGTTAATAAGACTTTTTAAGACTTAATAAGACTTTTAGTAGAGAAATGGTAGGTACCTACGGAGATAAAAATAAATATCCGAAATAATTCATAGAGGTTGTATTTGGTTATCGTAAAAAAAAAACACATAGAAAAGTATTTATTAACATTTTTGCTGTTATAAGCCAAGTTTATTGCATAATTACCTATATAATAACATAGGTAAGATGTAATAATTAGGTATAACAATTATAATTTTATACATACGATGCGCTTGACATGCATGCTTCCACCATAGAAAAAGGAGTTGCCACTGTACGTTTTATTTTAATAGTTTCTTTTGATACACGCAAATATTTACCTATTTAAACATTGTTACAAACTATAGACGTAAGACGTAATATCGAGAGACCAGCTTAGCTAGCTGACCAATTAGAGCACAGCTGACCTGTCAGTGGGACACAGTGTTGCCGTTTGCAAGTATTTTACTCGAAAATCGGGTATTTTCATAATATTTGCGGGTGATTTGCAAATTTCTATCAAAATAATAACAAAAGAAATTTTCAGTAAATAATATTGTATATTTACTAAATATGCACAATTATTTTATTCTATCTTGTTACATTTTTATTAATATTTTAGTATTTTGTAATTTATGGTCAGGAACTTTTATGGCAACACTGTACGAAAACACGAAGATTAACCATGATACAAAGATGAATGAAACACGAAGATCAACCATATTTGTTATGTTCTGTGCATATTTGTCTTATGAGTCTATCGAAAATATCATGTCTATAGACTTGATATTAACTCCTTTTTCTATGTTGGAAACAATGAAAGCATGTTAAGCGCATCGTATGTATAAAATTATAATTGTTATAATTATTACATCTTACCTATGTTAGTATATAGGTAATTATGCAATAAACTTGGCTTATAACAACAGCAAAAATGTTAATAAATACTTGTCTATGTGTTTTATTTTACGATAACCAAATACAACCTCTATGAATTATTTCGGATATTTATTTTTATCGCCATAGGTACCTACCATTTCTCTACTAAAAGTCTTATTAAGTCTTAAAAAGTCTTATTAAGTCTTCCAGAAGACTCCCAAATCTTGCTATTAGTCTGACTTAATAAGACTTATTCAGACTTTTTCCGACTTAATAAGTCTTATTCTGACTTTTTCCGACTTAATAAGTATTATTCAGACTTTTTCAGAGAAAGTAAGACTTTCTCAGAGAAAAATTTCCACAAGGGTGCAAGTGGAAAACTATTTACCTCTATAAACAAAAAGAAAAATACAAAATTGATTCGAGAACAGGAAAATATATTGAGATTTCTACAAGATG
Organism: Brassicogethes aeneus; assembly: GCA_921294245.1. Taxonomy (NCBI): domain Eukaryota; kingdom Metazoa; phylum Arthropoda; class Insecta; order Coleoptera; family Nitidulidae; genus Brassicogethes; species Brassicogethes aeneus. The sequence continues at coordinate 48,303,034 of OV121132.1, read as the reverse complement.
ACCAGAACTCAAGAATGTGCCCTGGTAAAAAAGACCACAAAAGAAATCAACAAAAGAGATTGCTGTTGATGTCCATGAAAGATATTTTTACCAAGTACAAACATCAATATAAGTCGACTATTTCATACTCTTCTTTTTTAAGACTTCGGCCTACATGGATTGTTCAGCCCAAGCTAACAGATAGGGATACTTGCCTATGTGTTAAACATGCAAACTTTGAATTTTTACTTTACAAAATGTACCAGTTAAAGATAATTAAGAGCAAAAAGCTAGATTCTGTGTGTTCAATATTTTGTTGCAATATTATCGACAAGTCCTGTATGTATAGGCAATGTAGGGAATGCTCTAACAAAAAAATCGACGTAAGCACTGATCTTTTAAGCACAATGCACACAGTTATGCAGTGGAAAAGAATAAGTGAAATAAGACAAATAAAAGGAAAAGATAAAGAAGTACATAGAATGGTTAAAGGATGTAATCAAATTTCGGTAAAAGATATGATGGTAATGTTCAATCAATTTAACATGTGTCATCAGTATAGAGAAATAAAACAAAAAATTGCTTCTTTGGACCACAACGAAACTTTACTAAGAATCGATTTTTCCGAAAATTTTGTATGCAAGTATCATGCTGAGGCACAAGCTATGCATTTTGGAGCTTCTAAGGTACAATTGTCTTTACATACTGGGGTTAAATACACAAAATCGTTTGGTAATATTAAAACAACTTCATTTGCAACTTCTTCTGATTGCTTAGATCATGGTGCACACGCTATATGGGCACATTTAAACCCCATTCTTTTAAAACTAAATGAGTTTCCCGAAATTGATACTATTCATTTTGTGTCAGATGGGCCATCGGCACAATACAAAAACAGATATAATTTCAGTATATTAACCCAAAAGCTTTCTCAAATTTGCCCTTACATAATAAAATGTAGTTGGAGTTTTACTGAAGCAGGGCATGGGAAAGAACCCATGGACGGCGTAGGCGGTGTTCTTAAAAGAACAGCGGACAAGTACATTTGTAGAGGAAATGATGTCGCCACGGTATATCAGTTCGTAACCCTTCTACAAAAGGCGTGCCCAGGAATTTTTTTGTTTCAAGTAAAAAGTTCTGACATTGAAGAAATGAAAAGTTTCATTAAAGGCAAAATTCCTGCAATTCCCAAAATTATGCAGCTTCATCAGATAACATGGACAAAGAGTGAGGGAAATTCAATTTATCTCCGTGAACTTAGTTGCTTTAAATGTGACTTTAACGCAGTTTGTTTGCACCATACATTAGGCAAAGGAAAAATTTCGTTTAACAATAAAGCATCTATTCGCCAATTGTATTAACACCAGTTATAATACCAAACGATTCTGATAACCCAAACAGTGTACAAAGGGTTGGTGAAGATTGGATTGCTGTTGTTTATGGTTATCAATGGTATCCAGGTGTGTGAACATGGATACGTAGATTGTATTAATAAAACTAAATATATTTTCTTTTCTAGGTGTTATCCTAAAATCTTTAAAAGAAAAACTGAATGTGAAATCCATGGCTCGTCACGGTGGTTGTTTTATTTGGCCCAAAAAAACAGATATACCTACAAGATATCGATAAAAAGGAAGTTTTATATTACATAAAAAAGCCACCTTTTGAGATACCAGGTACAGCAAAAAATGCTCGTTTTCAGTTTCCGGAATCTAGCATCATTGACGAATGTTTGAAAAATGCTTTTCAAAATTAAATCTTATTATATATTTTTTTATTAACTTAAGTTAATTTGTTGTGTCAGATACTAATTAAAGTCAGTAATTATAATGTGTAATTTTACTTTAAATTACGGCAGTGGATTTTATTATATTCCAGACAATATACAATATATGTAGTCTAGTCGGTAACGTAAATGTCCTATCGGTAACGCATAATATTATTATTATTATTTTTAAATACTGGTTATTCTTTGTATTTTTTTATATTTTTATTTATAAGTTATAAATACAGTGTATCAAAAACCGAGAATAATACACGTTTACAAGTCAGATTTCTATTTTTTTATGAAACTATAGATAAAAATTCCACAAGTTTTTATAATTTTTACATTATTTTAGATAATTTAAAAAAATATCGGTCAGATATCCAAATAATATGTTTTGATTTTAATGGTATTTACTAAAAGTATTTTTTTAAACATATATTTTGATTATTATTCCATTTACAGAACCTTTATTCCCGACAAACTATACTGTTACCGACTAGACATAATTGAGATCAGAAGACAACAATTATCAACATAACAAAAAAACTACCTTTCCTTGATCTCAAAGATTAGCTTTATTATGTTGCGAAATCTTTATTTTAGAATATTAAAAAGTTTAATGGACAAAAAGCAACATTTTAGTTTTTTAATTGTTGTAGGTCGCTTTCCAAAGATTTTTTGATTTTCACCCGTATACTTAATGTTAATGTGTGCTGAATAAATCCACCATAACTATTACTTACTATATATACCTATATACATATCATATATTTATATAATAAATACCGGGGGTCCTACATTAGGATGTATGTAGTTAAGGGTTAAAACCATGATCTTATACGTATAAGACAGTAATTAAAACCATGAAATGGTTTTAAATGTTGTCAACACCACTAGCGGCTTTAAATGAGTTTAATAAACTAATCAAACCGAAAACAATATTGCATAAATATTAAAATTTACCTGCAAACTATTAATCTTTCCACAATTGTGAATCTTCCAATCTTACTGCAATTACCACCTTTAATTTTGTTTATAAGTTATGGCAACCCCCAGCACGGCCCGCCGCTAGTGGCGTCATCTCTCGGTACTTGAATGAAGCTAGTCAACAGCGCGCTGTTTAAAAACATCACTAGCGGCAATTGGAGTAAGCAATTTTATTTTTCAATATTTTACAGTTCGTTTGTTTAACGCTAAGTTCAAATAGAATTGTTATGTTTGTAATTCCAGGTTCCTTAAAAAAATCAAGGAAAAATACCTTGTTTTATAAAATTCCAGGTTAATCCCAGTACTGAATATTTTTTTTACAAATTCCAGGTTTTCCAGGTTTTCCAGGACGCGTGGGAACCCTGAACGCTTTTCCCGCCAAATCAAATAGACCAATAAAAACATTTTTAGTATTTCGCATTTCGCATCTACAGTGTGTCCGCGGATGGGGTCCCCAAGGGGAAATAATCTTTATTATTTATTTTACGACCAAAAGTCATTCTTTATAAAATGATCTGTCCGACAGATTCTGTCGTTAAGAAAATGAATTCACGATAAAAAAATTTAAGATCAGATGTATAGGGTGTTCATAAATTAGGAAAATTTGAAAATGCTTCAAGAGAGAAGTACCATTATTTATTATTTTTAACAAAAATTTTATAAAGCAAAGATGTTTATAAACTAGCATAAAGACTAAATACAAATTTCAAAATAAAAATTCGAATATTTTAAAATTAAACCAAGTTGTTTTTAAACTAAAATAAAATTAAACAGTTCTTTATAAACTAACAAAATATGAAAATAATTTAAGAAAGAAGTACCTTTATTTATTATTTTTAACAAAAAATTTATAAAACAAAGACTAAATACAAATTTCAAAATTATTAATTAATTATTTGCATTTTACAAAAAAAAACAAGGTTTTGTATACGTTCATGTTTATGTCAGCATTTTATTTACATATGTCAGTATTCTGTTTTAGTCATTAAAAAAATTTTTAACCAAAGAGCGTATTTATTTAATACAATGTTACGGTATTGGAAATGTGTCGTATCAATACGCTATAGATGTTTTTCATAAAAAAATTCCTAATATGCCTGTGTCAAAAAGAGGATTGCGAAAATTATTAAAAAAATTTAATGAAACTGGGTCGGTGATGAATTTTAAGAAATCAAAGAAAAAATTTAGATAATCCGAAATTATCTTTAACACACAAACAGTGGGCTGATGCAAAAGTGAACTACACACAATTTTTAAGGAAAACAAAATTAAGCCGTTTAAGCCAAAGATGTGACATACACTTGAACCTGGAGATGAAGAGAGACGATTGGAGTTTTGTTTATGGATAGGTAAAAAGTTCCTTGAAAACCGAAAATTTCATAGATTTATTTTTTTTACCGATGAATCTACATTTTGCACAAATGGGCACGTTTCTTCACAAAATAGTCGTCATTGGGCTTACGAGAATCCTAATTATGTAATAAACAAACGAAGTCAACGTTACAAAAAAGTTAATGTATGGTGTGGAATTTTTTTGGATAGGATTATTGGCCCATATTTTATAGAGGAAAATTTAAACCAACACATGTATTTGAACATTTCTTAATACTTTAGAGCCAGAAGTACGTAATAATATGTTTTGGCAACAAGAGGGTTGTCCTGCTCATTGCACAGCCTTGGTCAGACAATGGTTAAATGATCATTTTGGCGCAAGGTGGATAGGGAGGTTTGGTCCAATTCATTATCCAGCTAGGTCGCCTGACCTTACATTATTAGACTTCTTTTTGTGGGGTGGCTTAAAACAAAAGGTTTACTCAAATAATCTTTCACATGATAGGGAAATATTAAAAGAGCGCATAGCAGAAGCAATTCATGAACTGAATGTGCCGCAAATCATTCGTAAACTGTACGGTAAATTTATTAAGTTAGCGGAAAAGTGTGTCGAGGTGGGAGGTAGCTGTGTAGAATAATTTTAAAATATTGGTATTTTTATTTCGAAATTTGTATTTAGTCTTTATGCTATATTATAAACCACTTTGCTTTATATAATGTTTGTTAAATAAATGGTACTTCTCTCTTGAAGCACTTTCATATTTTGCCAGTTTATGAACAACTTTGTTTAATTTAATTTTACTTTATAAACAATTTAGTTTAATTTTAAAATATTTAAATTTTTATTTCGAAATTTGTATTTAGTCTTTATGCTAGTTTATAAACAACTTTGCTTTATAAAATTTTTGTTAAAAATAATAAATAATGGTAAGTACTTCTCTCTTGAAGCATTTTCATATTTTGCCAGTTTATGAACAACTTTGTTTGATTTTATTTTAGTTTATAAACAACTTTGTTTAATTTTAAAATATTCTAATTTTTATTTAGTCTTTATGCTAGTTTATAAACAACTTTGTTTTATAAAATAAATAATGGTACTTCTCTCTTGAAGCATTTTCATATTTTCCTAATTTATGAACACCCTGAACATCTGATCTTAAATTTTTTATGGTGTATTCATTTTCTCAACAAGCAGAACTTTTTATAAGGAATGACTTTTGGTCGTAAAATGAATAATAAAGATTATTTCCCCCTTGGGGACCCCATCCGCGGACACACTCTATATGAAACCGCTTTTACAATGAATCATTATGAACGCAAAATAGATAAATATTATTTTTGTCTGTCAGAACTAAGTTTTGGAAAAATAGTATTTATAACTTATTTAGGAATTGATTTCTGTATTTGATACAGTGCAAAACTATAGAAAAAGGGTAATTGTCTCAAATAGCTACTTTTGTTAAAAACTTGGCAGCTATTTTATAATACTTAAGAGCTTACATAATGCACTTTTGTAGGTGACAAAGATGTGGTTTCTTCCACATCCAAGTGTTAAAATAAATTGAAATTACCATGATTTCGTTAACTGCACCAACAGCACAAAATATTGATGATAAAATTATCTCAAGTGATTTACTAGAAATTCCACCAACATCAACAGCAAATATGAATGTTTCAATGGAAACTTCATTAACATTCCAAGATAGGTGCATTACTCCTAAAGCTGGCAAATTTGTTCACTTCTGCAAATAACTAGTGATCATTGTAAAGGAGGATCATGCACACATTTAACCACTTTAAAAGTGGTCAAGACCATTATTTTAAATGGGACCATTATCTTAAATGAAATTTGGTCATAAACAAACATGTTTATTATATAAATTCAATTTTAAAAAATTCTGAAAGGTTTCTGAATAGCAAAAATGTAATGTATTTTTACGTTTTTACGCTCCCCTGAAAATTAAATTAAATTGATAAATTTGTTTTATATATGGACTGATATAGTATTTTACTGTATAATTATGTATTTGTAATATTTATGTTATGGCTAATGACCAAAACTTGGATAGTTTATAAACTAGCTGGATAGTTTATAAACTAGCCCAACTGTCAGCTATTTTAATTGAAAATGTATTTTCAACTAAATTATCGGCTAGTTTACAAAATAACCAAGGATCTTGGCTAATTTACTTAAAATTATTAGGGAAACTAAAATAGCTGGATAGTTTGTATAGTACCTACCCAGTTTGGCTAGTTTATAAACTATCCAGCTAGTTTATAAACTATCCAAGTTTGCACATTAGCCGTAACATTTATATTAAAAAAATAAATGTAAAAATATTTTAATTATTTCACTTATGACCTAATAATGAATATATTTAAATAAAAATGTATTTTAAGAGCCATTTTTAACTTTGGATAAAAAAAATTAAATCAATGAAATTAAATCAATGAAAAGCGTTGTATTATATAAAAACTTACTTTTGATCAATATTTCAAAAGTCTTTTTAAAATGTAAAACATTTCAGTGAAAATTGAGTTATCTAGTTCTTGCACCGAACCTTGCCAATTACAAAATAATATATATTTTTAAATATTGGCGGGCGATTTCGGCAACATTACATTTTAATTACTTCAATTTTAATAGATGGCGCTTTATTGCATCAACAGGTTTTCAGGTAGTTACGTATCCAGAGACTGTGTACGTATCTATTGGTTTGGTCTAGGATACCAACTATCTAAAGTAAAATTCGACCAAATTAAATTTAAGGTATAAAATTAATTTTTTTTATAAAAATTTTGTAAAATAGATAAAATAGCATAAAGAACTCATGTCATGACGTCTTATGACATTAGTTTTTTAATATACTATTACATGTTCTTAACGCTTTTGCACTCGTCATGTAAGGTCACTTTTTGGAAACGTGCAAATCCTTACGACCGCACCCTTATGGGTCCTCATGTTACAAGTCCGCACACCCCATTTATTGGGACTAGGGAATCGGATTGTTGGTTTTAATCCACTTAACGAATGATGTATTCTTTATTGCCACCTCGTCCAAAAGTTTTGTTTAATAAGTTGAAGATGCTGCCACACTAAATTAGTCATGGGTATTCCGATGATCAACATTTCAGCGGGGGTTAATGGATCTATAGATCTATAAGTCTGCAGTGTTACTTGACAAGAAAATTAATGGTCGGGAATTGAGTATTAATTCGAATTAAGTTACAAGCGTAAGAAACTCTTCGTAAGTAAAATGCATATCATTCCCAACACTTCTTAAATGGTGCTTTAACGAAAAATGAGGCGACCCGGGAGGCGTAAAATGCCATTCGACTAAGTCATTGGCCAATTGGTCAGCAACGACTTCCCCGTTTTGTTTAAAAAAATCAACAATAGCGGAATTTGGACAGTTACAACAGACAGTTAAAAGCATGTATAAACTCGTAAGCTCTTAAATAGCCCTCGTTTTTGTTTGGGCGTAATAAAATTAAAAACATACGCCATTGCCCGCTTAGCTCTAGTAAGTGAAGACAATCTTTCAAAGAAAAAAAGAAACGCGGTTTGAGTCGTAAAAGCGTTTACAAACGATTTCGGTGCCTTTACATCTACAGTCGTGGGATGAAACTTCACATTAGGAAAAATATCGTCCATGCTGTCTCTAGCCACCAAACCTACAACCCTTAAACTGACTGGGCGATACCCACGCGTGGAACAGTCCAATAAAAGAAAGAGTTAATAGAATCTGCAGCCTTTTTTGATAATTCAACTAGCATGACCGCCCCACATAGTTCCAGACGTGGAATGCTTATTGTTTTTATGCGGGCGACCCTACTCTTAGAAGCTAGTAATTTTACGAACATTTGGCCTATTCATTCACCGATCTGAGGTATAGACATGCTTAAGCATTCCTACGCCTGTTGACTGGCGTCTGAAAAGCCATGAAGTTCAAGCTGCTTGGGCATTGGACTTGTAACCTGTTGCGGTATGGTGACTCTCCCCATCTCCTTAACCGATTACGTAAATTTAACCATTCCGTTTAAAGAACAAGGCCTCGTCCCAGTCAACTAGAGCCAGGATAAATAAAAAATATTTTTTCCAATACGTTTTTATTATTTTTACAAGATATCAAATTTTCAAAACAATCGCGTTTTTTTTTGTTTTTTTGCTGCTAATTTCTTTAATAAAGGTCCGAAATAAAATTTTTACTTCTTAAAATTTTGTGTCAAAATTATCCAAAGCATATTTGCATGCGAATTTTCAGTTTTAAAATTTTAATTTTCAAAATGTTTGTATTCTTCGATTTCCTTTTTACGTTAAACTTCTACCCACTCAAGACATTTTAGACAGGGGTTGATAGTGGGATTATGATAATTAGGTGAGAAAACTCAAGTATTGTATCCGCGATGGTATGAACGAATAACGTCTGTTACTGGTAAAAAACCAAATCAAAACAAAAACTGAAAAAAATGTGTCATGCAATAAAAATATCTTCCTATCCCACATTACTCATTAACATAAAAAATTGTAATTGAAAATTTTAAAACACTCATTACAAATTAAAAATGAGTAATTTAAATAATAATACTCTTTGGAAAAAAAGTAATGAGTAATTAACTTAATTTTCAATAAAAAAGAATTAATGCATAATGAAAATTAAACACATTACTCATTATTTTAATAATGTATATTGAAACCTTAATGCATTGAAATATAATGTATTATTTGCAACTCTGCTTCGTACACACAGGAGTGTCGTACATATTATACGATTCACACATGTGCGACTCATCACTAATACAAGCACTCCAAAGGGCAATCTTGAACAAGAATTCTTGCTCGACCAACCGGTCCGACCGGAACCTTGTCCCAGCCACTAAAGCGTAAGTTGTTTTCAACAACCTATAAGTAAGCGAGTTTGTTTCCGGGCGGGCTGCCAAACTACGCGGCTCGGTTCTTGCCCATAGAACCATAGAAATATCACGTAAAAGGTACCCTGCAATACGCATATAGACCCCCAGAAATACCCCGTAAAACGTACCCTGCAATACGCATTTAGAACCCCAGAAATACCTTGTAAAAGGTACCCCGCAATAGTATTGCGGCAATACGCATTTAGATCCTCAGAAATACCCTGTAAAACGTACCCTGCAATATGCATTTAGAATCCCAGAAATACCCTGTAAAACGTACCCTGCAATACGCATTTCGTTGAGTTACTGCAACGCGCGTTGTTCACTGTAAAGGCAACACGTACTACAAATTTACTAAAGAAAAAAGTGAAGTAAAACTTAAAATTGGTGTATTTAATCAACGAAAACTACGTAATACTAACAAATCCTCTGTCTATTCAACCTTTCTTAAAAGAAATAGCAGCTGTATTAAGATACTGCCGGTAAGTCCAAAATTTACAAAAATTTCAACATGGAAACCAATATGGAGAAAAAAACCCAGCAAAAAAAATTCACCTTGAAATACGAACCCAATAACTTCGGACCGTTCGAGGTCTGCATGGAAGCAAAAAACCAGAACATCGGAAAATATAATCACCTAGGCAAGGGATATATATAACCTCAAAATAGATAATGTTAAGAAAATTACTGCCAAGGGTAAAAACAGAGTAAGTATTATTTTTAATAATTATGATGCGGCAAACAAAATTGTTGACAATCAAACACTAAAAGAAAGAGATTACAATTTATACATTCCCTACAATAGGGTTTCGTGCAAGGGAGTAGCCCTACGCATAGATCTAAACATTCCAATTACAGAAATTAGTACTGCCATATCATCCCCAAGCAAAATCCTAGAAATGAAAAGACTCGATAAAAAAATCATAAACAAAGACGAAACAGGTAAAACAACAATTGATTATGTTCCTTCAGAAACTCTGCTAATAATGTTTGAAGGAACAAACCTACCGAGATCAATTAACATCTTTGGTCTCCCAATAAAAATTAACCCCTATATAACCCCAGTTACACAATGCTTTAAATGTCTACTATACGGTCACACTCAAAAAAATTGTAAAGGTAAAAAAAAATGTCCAAATTGTACCGAAATACATAATGATGATGCACCATGCAATACTATTGTATGTTATCACTGTAAAAAGTCACACAAATCAACAAATAGAAACTGTCCTGAATTCAAATGCCAAAGGGAAATAAAAAAAAAGATGGCATTTGAGAACATTTCGTTCTTTGATGCATCAGAAAAAATACCAAAAACATACCTTCCTAACCCTGAATACAGACCTCACCCCAGTGATTTCCCCCCCTTAAGACAAAGACAAAGAGAACAAAGAGAACCCCAACAAACTGATAACACCACTACAATAATATCCCCACCAACAAAGAAAAAAAAAGAGGAAACAGTACCAATGACTCATCATTCCACTCATGCTTAATTAGTCCAAATGGCCGTAGTCCACCAATATCACCTATATTAACAATCCTATCAAAACCATCCTCCCCAAGAGTGGGCCACCCAAACACTCCAAGCTCTGATCAGCTATCCTCACCAAACTCTGATCAGCTATCCTCTCCAAACAATGATCAACCAAGATCACAAAACATTAATAACTTTTATGAATTTGAAAAAATATACAACTCTCAAAACACTTTCACACAACAATCAACTGAACATACCCAAAACTCACCACATAATACACAAGCCTAAAAATGGGAATTAAAATTCTACAGTGGAACATCCGCAGTTTAAATTCCAACAAACACAATCTTATTAATCTTGTGAGGGACAATGAACCTGACATAATAATTCTTAATGAAACTTGGTTAAAACCCAATTTTAAATTCTCATTTACAGGATTTCATACCATCAGATCAGATCGATCAGATGGGTATGGTGGAGTCGCAATACTCATTAAAAGTAACATTAAACATACTCAAATTAACAAATTCAAATTTAACAATGACAGAATTCAACAAATAACTATAAAAATCGATAATTTAAATATTATAGGTATATATTGTCCCCCACAAGACAAAATATCAAAAAATGCTTTCTATAACCTCGTCAGTGAGTTAAATGGACAGTTGCTTATTGTGGGAGACTTAAACGCACACCACAACTCTTGGGGCAGTGCTCATGTTAACCATAACGGCAAAATTATATCGGAATTCATTTCAGACAAAAATCTAGTTGTGATCAACGACCATTGCAGTACCAGGTTGCAAAACCCAAATCAACCCAACAGCCCAATAGATCTATCCATTGTATCAGCGGAACTAGCAACCAAATCCTCATGGATGAGAATCCCTGACTGTGGCTTTAGCGATCATTACCCCACATTTATCTCTTTTTTTTTAATAATTCCAAAATCATTCAAAACGAGACTATTGCAAGAAGGAAATTCAGAAAAACAGACTGGCACAGGTTCTCAAAAGAGTTAGAGTGCGAGATCTCATCAATACCTGAGGTGAGTAAAGATTTTAACATACTTTACCAAGCAATAAATATCACTGCTGAAAAACTAATACCTAGAACCAAAATAAATAAAAAAATTCAAATTTGCACTCCTTGGTGGGACACTGAATGTCAAGTCATTAAAATTGGAGATGCATGCAATATAAAAATTCCTGAAACCAATATAGAAAAAATACAAAATATCAGCAAAGAAGAATCAAAACCAATATTAAAGGTATCCTTTGCCTCAAAGACTGAAAAAGATAAATTAATGTCAGCATACAAGAATAAAAAGGGTCTAAAACGTGAAGAAATTGGCCAGGAAGGAAATGAGTCAATTTATCTCAATCATGATATGACTCCGGAAAATCAGATGTTATTTAAACAAGCCAGAAATCTAAAAAATGAATTGAAATTTAAGTTTGCCTGGTTTAACTATGATAAAATAATGCTCCGAGAAAAAGAGGACAGCAAAGTGTTTGAAATTGACAGCGAAGATATGTTAAATAAAATTAGAAAAACCCACTTGGAAAAAAACTAAAAATGAATTGACAACAAACTACTTGTACTTTATTTAAATATTCGTAGCATAAGAAATAAGGTTGAGGAAGTTGAAATTCTATTGCAGCAGTATAAACCAGATCTCCTAGTTCTAGCAGAAACATGGCTATATGAGAACGAAGCTCCACACATGAAATTTAATAATTATAATGGTATACACTCGGCTAGAAGTACAAAAAAAAGTCCTCGAGGGGCATCTATTTATGTCAAGGAATGCTATCCATATGAACTTGTTACTAATGAAAATCAGGAAAACAATATACTAGTGCTTAATTTCAGAGATTTTAACTTTAAAATGGGTGTTGTTTATAAGAGGCATAGATCAAAGATTGAAAATTTCTTGGATGACCTTGAAAAAATATTCTGTGAAAATAAAAAACTGTTACTTTTAGGTGATTTTAACATAAATTTATTGGAAAAAAAGTCAAACTCGTATCGATATAAAGAAAAAATTATGTATATGAAACTTCTTCATGAAAATGGATTAAATGTTGTTAATAAGATTACAGAAAAACATGCTACACGCATAGACGAAAGATGGGGATCTAAAACAATAATAGACCATGTTATTACAGATCTTCCCTTAAAAATTCCACTTAAATTACAAAATCAAAACATCACCGATCATAAAATGATATCCTTCAATATTGATGTAACAAATATTCATTTGAATAAAGAAAAACAAAAATATACATCAAAGATAATAAACTATAAGAATCTGGAAAACAACATAAATGACTATATTCACAACACAAACATAACAAGTTTTGACCAGCTTATCAAGATGTTAAATGAAAATATCAAAAGTAACACTGTACAAAAGGAAAGACAATATACAAAATCACTAAAAGAAGGTTGGTTTACTCAGGAAGTACTCAAAAAAGTAAAGGAAAGAGATAGAATGTATGTCAAAATGGTAAAGTGTCCAACAAATGGAAAATATAAAATAGAGTTTAATATTCTAAAAAAAATGGTAAAGAAACTTATAAGGCATAACAAACAACAACACATAGCACACAAATTTGAAAGCACAGATGGGAGACCTAAGAAGCAATGGGACTGTATAAAAAAACTGATAGGTAAAAATGAGTCCAAAACAGGTTGCTCAAAGTTAATTATAAACAACAAAGAAATTACGGAACCCGAGAAAATTGCTGATGAAACAAATAAATATTTTATAGGAATAGTAAAAAACATCATTAAACCATCAAAAAACAAAGAGTGTACACTAAACCATAATTCAAATCAATCATTATACCTACAATATACTACGAAAGAGGAAATATTATCAATAATAAAAAAATTAAAAACAAATGCTAGTCCTGGACATGACCAAATAAAAGCCATAACGGTAAAAAAGCTTTCAAAAGTGCTTGTGCCTACACTAACAAAGTTAATCAACCAGCATCTCAAACTAGGAACATTTCCAGATATCCTAAAGATTGCTCGTGTGACCCCTATCTACAAAAAAGGAAGTAAAACCAACTTAGCAAACTACAGGCCTATATCTGTGCTTTCAGTATTCTCTAAAATTTTTGAAATGGTCCTACACAAAAGACTCATAAACTTTTTGAATGAAATCAACTTCTTAAGTTATCAACAAAATGGTTTTCAAGAAAAAAAAAGCACACAAACTGCGATAATAAACCTAACCGAAAATATCTATAAGAATTTAGAACATAGAAAAACAATCCTAGCTGTATTTCTTGACCTATGTAAAGCTTTTGATGTGGTTGATCCTGAAATTCTGTTAAAGAAGCTTGAGAAAATTGGAGTTATAAATAGAGCCTTTAAAATATAAACTAATTACTTCCACAACCGGTTCCAATACACCAACATTGATAATAAAAATAGCAAGATGGAAAAAATTCTGTATGGAGTTCCACAAGGGTCAGTGTTAGGACCTCTACTGTTCCTAATATACGTCAATGACATAACTAAATGTGACATAAAAGGTGAATCAGTCCTATTTGCGGATGACACCGGACTTTTCTATTCCGGAAGTGAGGAGGAAGTGTTTGGTTGGGCCCAAAATGACCTAAATGTCATAAATGTGTGGACTAAAAAAAACAATATTAAACTCAATGAAACTAAGTGCAACTATCTAGTCATAAAAAATAGAAGAAACTGTGATAACTATTCGCTAAAATTAAATAATCAAATTTTGGATAGAGTGAATAGTGCAAAATATTTAGGTTTAATTATTGATGACAATCTTAGTTTTAGTAACCACGTTCAAAGTCTTAAAGATAAAATTGGTACTCTAGGCTACTATCTTAGAAGAAATGCTTATTTAATCAACAACAAAACAAAATATTTAATATACAATGCCTACATTAATTCCCACCTAACATATCTTCCAGCCTTTTGGGGGCATGCAGCAAAAAAGGACCTAAAGACTTTGCAAATAACTCAGAACAGACTTCTAAAACTTTTATTTAACAAACCTTATCGAACCAGTACTACAGATCTATATAATGAATTGAATATATTAAACATTAATGAGGAGATAATGTTGGACAGTGTTAAAGTAGTGTACAAAATCAAAAAAAACCTGATAAATACAACAATTAACTTAACTAAAAACTGTGACAAACACACATATAATACTAGAACAAACGAAAACTACCACATAGATCCAAACACCACCAAATTTGGAGAAAGGAGAATAACGCAATCTGCCCTGAAGTGGTTCAACATACTCCCTGAGACAACCAAAAACCAAAGAACAATAGAAGCCTTCTCTACATCAGTTAAAAACTACTATATATCTTTAAGATAACACTGTGATAATTAAAAGTACCTGAATGTTAAATTATATTAGTCTTATACTGTATTTGTTATATATATATTTTATTTATGTTTTCTATACATAGCACCTGTTATGGAATCTTGTATTCTTTTTGGGTTATTAATAAATTAAAAAAAAAAAAAAAGAATCAATAAACAAAACAAAAGAAATCATGAAAAAATTCAATTCAAACCCTAGCCTAGAAAATTACTTAGAAGTAAAAAAACAAATTGCAAAATGTAGAAGATTTTTAAGAAAGAAAAAAAAAGAAAATTTTAAATTATTCTGTTCATCCCTAAATCGAGACTCAAATATCAATAACATATGGAATACAATAAGAAAATTCTCAAACAATCATAGTAACTTTAAAAGCCGCCTCCCAAGCAATGAAATTGCACCTAAAATCCTTGAAAAATTAAATAAAAGAGATATTAACCCTAACCATCAATTAGTGACAAATTACATTCAGGCCCCACCAATCACAGTAGAAGAGATCAAATTCTCCATTAAATACAAAAAAGATTCAGCAACAGGGATGGATGAGATCTCGTACTCCATTTTAAATAACTTACCTGAAAAGGCTACACATATTCTTTGCAACATCTTTAATGAAAGCATTAAGACACAGACCATTCCCGACCAGTGGAGGGATTACATGATAATAGCAATTTTAAAACCAAATAAACAACCTGAAACCAACAACTATAGACCTATAGTATTAGCATCATGTTTCTTAAAAACATTAGAAATAATCCTAAAAAATAGAATAGAATGGTTTATAGAAAACTCACAAACACTTTCCAAATTCCAAACTGGATTTCGAAAGGGTATGGGTATAACAGAAAACCTTGTATACCTAACATCCAACATACACCTTGCTTTTAGCAGAAATGAAACCATACTAGCCATTGTTATTGACATAAAAGCAGCATATGATAACGTAAACACCTCAATCATCTACAATTACTTATCAAAACTCAATATACCTCATAATTACTCAAATTTAATCTATAATATTTTATCTCACAGGAACTTGTTTATTAGGGATTGCGACAACCATATTCATGGCCCTGCAGTGGTCGGGAATGGTCTGGCACAGGGATCCCCATTGAGCCCATTGCTATTTAATATCTATATCCAATCAATATTTAAGGTAATTCCCAAAAATACATGCCTGCTGTCATATGCTGATGATTTGGTTCTCTTTACCAGGGGTAACAATATAACAAAAATGACAGAAACCATTAACAAAACTCTAAATAAGATAAATCTATGGTTTTCTAAACATAAGCTCTCAATATCATCAGACAAAACTGAATTCATATGGTTCAGGAAAAGAAAAAGTAAACAATCACCACCAACAATAAAAATAGGAAATAAGGAAATAAAACAGCAGGCAAATATCAAGTATTTGGGAGTTACCTTCAACGAATTCCTTAATTGGAACAACCAGGTTACGGGAATGATTGCTAAAGCCAACCAAGGCATTAATGTGATGAGAGCAATAGCAAGGGTTTACTGGGGAGCAGACCCCAAAATATTGTTAATGGTATACAATGGTCTAGTAAGATCACAACTAGATTTCGGATCAATTTTATTAAGTCCCATACAAAAAAATTTAAAAAATAGACTTCATTCCACCCAGAATAAAGCATTAAGGGTTATTACAGGCACCATGAAAACCACTCCAAACAACGCCCTACTTGCAGAATGTGCAGAACCCCCATTATCTGAAAGAAGAAAATGGTTAACAACCAAATTCTTATCAAAAATAGTTCAATTTAAATCTCATCCCTTAATTCCCATTATGGCAATGCTAAAACAAGACTGCTTAAAACCAAACACATATTGGAAATCAAAAGAATACCCCTACATCATCCAAGCAACACCCCTACTTAATAAATACTTAAATAAAATTAGAAGAAGTGATCTCATGCCTTGCTTTGAAATCGAATATTGTTACCAGTTTGCCCAAATTAAAAATAAAAATCTAAACTTAAGAAAAAATTATATAAACAATAAAACAAATTTTTTAGCAGAACTCGAAAAATTTAAAACAAATAAATACAACATCATTTATACAGATGCATCAAAAATTAAACATAAAACGGGTATAGGAATCTATATGCCTGAGAACGATATTCGATTTTCGGCAAGACTCCCAGACCATCTCCAGATATGCACAGCAGAAATGGCCGCAATTTGTAAGGGTGTAGAAATTGCAATCTCTAAAAATATCAAACGTAACCTAATTTTAACAGACTCTGCTAGTGCCCTTGAAAAACTAACAAACAATAAATACTCCCCTGCTTAAAATACCCCATAGAGACCCTGTTCAAACCGATAGATATTTGTATCGGGATGTATGGTGTTTCTATAGGGTGTATCGGTTTGTATAGGACCCGTAGTTGAGATTTATGGTTGTTCTATAGGGATATCCACCATTGATTTATTTGCTATCGGCTTCAATGGGGAAAATACACATAAATGTAGAAATTAGTTTTTTCCCTATAGGACCCTATAGGTTTTAATAAAATTTTGTCAAATGTTTTATGGTTGCTCTATAGGGATATCCCTATTTATCCTTCATTGAGTTATTTTCTATCGGTCTCAATAGGGAAAATGTAAAAGTTATGGTGTGCCTATAGGTAATTTCCTATACATTTTCTATCGGGCTGTATCCGGAAAAACCCATGGACAAATGCACATATAGAATCCGGTAGCGCCCGATAGATTATTTTGTATAGGTCTCTATGGGGTATTTTAAGCAGGGTCATCAAAAGACCAATATATATCGATTGCCACTAAAAGGTTTATTACAATAGCCACAGAAAACGATTTTGACTTTATATTAGCATGGGTACCAGGACACGACGAAATCCACGGAAATGTGGTTGCAGACCAACTAGCAAATATTGGGGTAAACCTTAATGTCCCTTTAAACTTTCAACCAGAGATGACAGAAATACTACCTGAATTAAAAAAAGAACTTTACCAAGCATACAACAAGGAATGGTTAAAAACATTTCCCAGAACAGGGAGCTGGTATGGAAAAATAGTCGACGAACTTCCGAATAAACCGTGGTTCTATACCAACAAAATACAAAATCGAAGACACCTAACAGCTATCATGCGCTTAAGAACAGGACATTGCCTTACAAACGCACACCTACACAGAATAGGTATACTAGAAAACCCCTACTGCGAATGCGGACAAGTGGGTGACCTAACACACATTTTACTAGAATGCCCAATCAATGGCGACATATACTTCGAAATGGGACAAAATGGATTAGAATTACCGACAAACCTACAACTTATTCTGAGAAACCTTAATAAAAAAACCATAAAAATACTATTAAAATTTATGGACTACCACAAAATAATATTATAACATTTATTTCTATCTATTTCTTTTTACAGATCCTTCCAATAACACTTCCTGGGTTCCTATACCGAGGTAGCATCTACTGGGTTGTCAAAGTCGCTTGGCCGCTGCCCCCAAGCGTGAAAAGTCTTACCTTTGTTTGTAACGTCTGTCCGTACTAACACCCTACTAAACTCATTTTAGCAAAAAATACACCTGGAAATATAACCTAGAAAAAAAACAATTAGACCAAGGGATGAGACAACTCAGATACTCTTAATTGAGTCCCTTGATCTTGGTGGAAACCGAAAAATATAATGTGCTGGCCAAATAGCTTTTAAATTAAGCTAAAGGTCATTCCTCTGAACACAGAATTGTGTTCAGAATTAAGAAGAAGAAGAAGAAGATAACTCCATTTTTTAATTTTTTGACTTAAGTATATTGTTTAACTTATAATTGTTTCTGCAAGGACAACTCAACTACAAGCATAACCGAATCGGTTAAACCGAATAATGTCGAGCGCAACAATATTGTTATAACTCAATTTTTAGTAAATAGACCCAATGAAAATAAGTTACAAATTTAAATCAATCAAAACAGTGTTTTGGGAGTTATTTAGTTTTTGCAGTAACCCGACGATTTAGAACCTCAGAAATACACGCTGCAAACCTAGAAACACCCTGTAAACCAGCGACTGTCTGTTTGAGAAGTATTATTGTTAATTGGCATTTTATTTATTCCGTATTCTGAGTATTTAATAAATAAATACTATTTATTTCCGTGTTAATTATTTCCTTATTTTTATCTTAATGCTTCGTTAAATTGTATTTCATATTTTATACTAAGTGTTCAAAGCTACATCCCTGTTTGTTACATTTAATTTATTTATTGTTTTGCATAAACGAGGTTTTTATTTCAATATATGTATTAAGCAAACCACCCTCTTTATTTATAAATACAACTGAACCCTGGTCATTTTTCTCCACTGTTTACCTTAAAAGCTACCCCCACATAGTATGTGGCACATACCATGGAACTGCAACCACTTATATTATTGAAGTTGGCGCCGAGATTTTATTAAAAAATCCACAAGGTAAATGACGTCAATTTTGAAGAAAAGCTTTATACAAAAAAATTAATAACAGCTTTACAATAGTATGAAACACTGTATAAAGTAATAGAAAAAGTTAATCCGCGGTTCCTGGTAAATCAGTATCGTACTTTTTTGTATGGTAGGGTAAGGTGGGGCAGGTTCGGACACGTTTTTTCAAAAATTAATATTTCAAAGATAACAATTTTTTTTAGACTTAATGCAAATACTACGGATAGCTTAGTCTATTTCCAACATTTTAGCATTATCTTAAGCAAAAAATATTAAGTGGTTTTCGTTTGGTGATATTTTACTTAAAAAAATGCATTTGTCCGAATCTACCCCATATTGGGGCACATTCGGACAAGTAGTGGGGTACTTTCGGACAGGCCTGAGAAAATTTAGAACCTATTTATTTTTAGAATGAATAAGAGACTATATTAGAAAAAGTTTATTAAACATTATAACCATCAAAATTGACATTAAATTTAAAGAGCGAACACATCCTTGAAGTTCCTGGTGCTGCCTCTGGTGCTGCTTCGGTATTTTCGAAACTATATCTTCTCTGGAAACAGTCGAAATATCTTGCAAGTCCGGAAAGCGGAAACCGCTTTTATACTTCCTCAAAAAATTTAAGACGTAAGAGCCTTCATTATTGCAAGATTCTACCTTGCCGATATAATGAAGTGTCCTTCTGTTGGTCGGGTATTTGACAAGCAAATAATCATGACAATGGATCACGTCATCATGCAATAGCATGAGCACATCGTCATTGTCTTGAAACTCGTCCAGAGAATCGGAATCAAAAATTTTTGTCTCATGCACAATATTCTGTGGTAAATCTATATTAGAATCCGAGGATTCACTTTCTATTTTTTTTAACTTTTTCTTTGGCGCCTTTCCTTTGCTCTTCTCCCCAACTTTTGTATCATTTTTCTTTACTTCACATTCGCTTTGTAATGCTTTTCTTTTCGTGTTTTTTTTCTCCAACTTTTGTTTTCTCATTGTTTCCAATTCTTGAATTCTTTCCTTTTCCGGTGTGCTTGTATAAATTCTGGATTTACCTTTTACCTTTTTTCTTTTTAAATTAGTTACGTACCATCCCAGAAAGTTAAATCAATCAAAACTGGGTTTTATTTGTAAAATGGGGCACATTCGGACAGTCCGAAGCTGCCCCACCCGATTTGTCCGAACGTGCCCCATGTTTCAGAAATACATAGATATCAAAATAAAAATTTGCACATGGTTAACTGATGCTGTTTTATGAGGTTATGTATCGCCAATGATATTAATATCTGCGGTAAAAGGTATAAAACTTACCTTACTGGCCCGTACAACATTCATGAGTTCATGAACCACCTCATGTCATGACTTCACGGTTTTGTGCTCATATGGAACTCATGATGAGTTCAGAGTCATGGTAAGTTCACGGCATGATCCGCCGTGATGTCTTTTGAATATTCGCGCTTTGAAGATCTCCACCGGCTGCGCATATGAATGCGCATGGAACAAGCTGTGTCGTCTTTGCCCGATTGTTTTATTTGTTTAAGTGGTTGTAATATTCTGTTTCTATGGTTGTAATAATTATTTATAATAGTTTATAATTATAATATGTATATTATAATATAACTGGGAAAAAGAAGGTAAGTTTCGTTTTTTTTTTGTTTATAAACATGTGACATGTCCTCGCTTATTAAATTATTTGACAGTCGGTTTGTTTTCAAATTTACATTTTACTTACTCATGAATTTAATAAGTATTATATTGGTTTTTTGTTAAGAAAATTAATAATTATTTATTAAATAATAATTATTAATAATTTAACCTCAAAATATAACCTAGGTTTTTTTGTAATGTCTGCAAAATTGAAACGTGTGAAATACGAACGTTAATTAAATTGATGTGAAATGTTTATCTGGGTTTATAATTTATGTGCGTGATTAATATAGGCATTAAATGCAAATTTTGACAATTAACGACAAGAAACTTATTGAATAATGACAGCACAGCTGAGTGCAATCGAAGCCAAAATGTATATATGTGGTTCGTAGAAATGCATTGTACTATTTTCTATTTTACAGAAGCTGCCATGGACTGCACAACCCAAGAGTCACCAGGGACCAATTCAACATGTGCACAAGAAATGCTTGAAGAAGAGGCTAGTTCCACTTCCCTGTTAAAAATCACCCATAGAGACCAATAGAAACCAATAAAAAATCAGAATGGAATGAATTGGTCTTTATTGGGCCTATTGGTTTCTCAACAGAATGAGCATTGGTTTCTATTGGTAATTTCCGTACTGGATAATGCCAATAGATTACCTAATGGTCTGAATTGGTTTTTATAAGAAGTTACAAGTACAGGAAATTTCCAATTGAAATTCAATTGGTAAATACCACTTAAATGTTCAGCGCCTGCGCAATTTAATACAAATGACCACTTGTTTCTATTGGCAATTTTCTTACTGGAAAATACCAATAAATAAACTAATGGTACAAGGAACCCTATTGGTATATACCACTTTAATATTTATTTTCAAAATTCGCCAATAGGTAGGCAACCCATGCATACCTCTCGCCTCTGTAGCACAATACATAGGCCTATAAAGGTGGAATGCCTTGAGCTGTTAAGTAAGGATTCCTTACTAAGGCAAAATTACTGGCCAGGGAAACGCCTGGCGTTTTGGAATTTTTAAAGGGGCACAGGTCGTCCTGTGGCCCACTCTGCGAAAAGTAAGCAGTGGGCCCCACTACTTACTTTTAGCAGAAGCTATTTATAAAATTTAAATTAAATGTTAAACAGCACTATTTTTGAGAAATTATTTAACCATCAAAACACGTAATTTTTTACCTTAAAGACGTCAAAAATGGATAGTGGGGACCAATTCAAACCAATAGCGGTACCTCTGGAAAATCCAAATAGCTCTATTGGGAATTACCAATAAAATATATCTATAATATATCTATTGGGAATTACCAATAAAATACGATTAGTCTCTATCGGTCTGTATTGGGATTTTACAGCGGTGTCGCTATTGGTTTGAATTGGTAATTCATGGTACAGATACCACTATTGAGACCAATTCAAACCAATAGAGCTGCCGCTGGAAAATCCCAATAGCTTTTCTATTGGTCTTTATGGGTGATTTTTAACAGGGTTATAACTTTTCAAGAATTACAATAGAATGAAATGTACATGAAAAATTGTTTTATATTCCTCGAGGTAGATCTACAGATTTTTATTAATTTTGCATAAAAAACATTAATTATAACGTAATTACGTTAATTTAATTACGTTATAATTAATGTTTTTTATGCAAAATTAATAAAAATCTGTAGATGTACCTCAAGGAATATAAAACAATTTTTCGTGTACATTTCATTCTATTGTAATTTTTGAAAAGTTATAAATATATTTTTTATCTCAAAATTAATGAAAATCTGACAAGAAATTTAAAATAATTTATCAAGAAATAAACAAATGTATAAATTCGATTGAAATTTTTAGAAACTATTTAAGTAACATAAAAAGATATTTTTTGATTTTAAATTTTATAACCTTTAAAAAATTATATGTTAATTTAATTATATAATTAACATATATGTTAACATAAAAAAAATATTTTATGATTTAAAATGTTGTTGCCTCAAAAAATTTTGTTTAGAAATATATTTTTTTTTAATTCGAACAACTATAAAAACATGCAATTTGTTTTTTTTTTAATTTTCAAATTTTTTAACATTAAACAATAATTGAATCTCATTTAAAAAAGACATAAGTAATTTTTTTTACAAAATTTGCTTTTTAATTAACTAATAAACAACTATAAAAATATGCAATTTGTTTTTTAATTTTAAATTTTTTAACCTTAAACAATAATTGAATCTCTCGTTTCAAAAACGACATAGGTCACTTTTTTACAAAATTCGCTTTTTACCATGAAACGCTTCTACATGTTATGCATTCTACATGTAGAAGCTCTTGTGGTAAAAATTGAATTTGACTTGGTCGTTTTAAGAACGAGCGATTCAATTGATTATTGATTTAAAAATTCGCGGGCATTTATGAATCGTATGCGCATGCGCGCTACCCAATTTTTGGATCCTGGCTCATGACATGACCACAACATGAGATCGCTATGAGGACTCATATGTATGCTCAAATGAAGTCATGGCATGACTTATAAATCATGACTTGATGTCCATATGAGTACAATATGAAATCAAAAATGTTGTGCGGGGGTGTTCTCAAGCCAAGAAAGCTTACGATAGCCCTAATAAAATTTATAAGAATAACTATGTTTTTATATTTTCTCAAATAAATAGTTGTCGAGTGATCAAAGTCGCTAAACATGTACGGACCACAGAACTATTAGTGTAGAAGGATATTTACTGTCAATCACAATTGTGCTGTCAATATGGAAACTCTCGTAGCACTTTAAGGCGGTAAATTTGATTTGTCCGGAGGTGCCCCATGTCCGAACCTACCCCACCTTACCCTAATGGTAATTACAAATTATTTTCGGTAGTTCAAATTTTAAAAAAAGTATTAGGTACTTCTTTATACATTCTAAGGACCTATGGGTTTATCCATTTTAATACATAACAGTAATTACATAATACCCTGTATATAAATATTTTAGTCATAACTTTTGACTACATTTTCGGAATCAGCGGACAATTGTATATGGGAGTTGACTATTGAATGTCCAGGATACAAATTGCCATGAACTAGTGTTACTATAGATGCAGCAACTGCTGAATGATGCTTTTGACCTTATCCATTAGGGTTAAGTGAAAATACTGTGTTTAAAATTTTGCGTTGAAATTCTTTATGTAATAGGAATGAAAAGTTGCTCTTTGTACTAAAATAAAAATAAAATACTCATTTATCATCTTCCACCCACAAATTTTAAACAGTATTTCACTCCACCCTAATGTCATTAACAATTTTTCAATACTATAACAAAGGTGAATTTTCCTTTTATTTAATGTACCTATAATAAATTATTAATTTTTCTTGTTGATGCCTAGTACAGTTTCAATATTATCATTTTTTGACATTATTTTGAAAATAAATTAATAAACATTTTACCTGGATTTTTCCCAAGGGGATTCAATGGGTGATACAAAGTCATCAGTATTTTGTTGGGACTCTCTCCTGCTACTACTTTCTGTTCCTAAAACCTCCACAGAACTAGGACTTGTTAGACTTTCTGGAACTATTTCAACTGACTCTGATACTTGTTTGGAACCTAAAAATTATTTCAAAAAAATAATAGAACAAATACCTACACCATTGTTTATTTACCTATAGCAGAACTAGAAGTGGACAAAGAATGGGCCACTGAAAGCATATCGGATTCTGGACTAGTGGTCCATTCAGTACTAGGTGATATTATATCTAAACTTGCAGAACTATTTCTTTCACTTTCTATACTAATTGCTGACAAACGATTTACATGCAAAGCATTAGGTTTTTCAACTCTTTTAACTACTACATCTTGATTTTCATCAACAGGTTTCAGGTTTTCCTTATTAATGTGAAAATTTTCATTTAATTCACTTATTGAAATTCTGGATAGCTGGCTGTCAATATCATCACTATGATGCACTACCAGTTTACTTGAACTAAAGTGTTCTGTGCCCATATCCAACGAGTCATCTAAGCTATCAATAGATATTGATTTTTGGGCTTTGTGGGCAGCTGCAGTTTCAAAAAATGACCCACTGAAAGATCCCCATATGCTGTTACTATTTCTGGCTTGTTTTAATGCATCATTAGGAAATTTCTTATCCTCTTTAATGTGCCCAGACTCTGTTATTCCCCATGTACCAAAAAAATCATCAGGGTTTGTATCAATGGGTGTATTAACGGGTATGGCATTTAGATCATCTTTAATGTCCAATGCTTTATCTATTGTTTTTTGAGCTTCTTTTAATGCTGTTTTGGCTATGCTAGCCAAACCTGATGCATCAAACCAGCTCATTGTGATACATTATATACCTACCTAAAATAATTGTTTTATGATTTATTTAATGAATTTATGTAATTATCTACTTACAATTCAAGTTCGGTTTTTAGAACCACTATTACATTACAAATTACGATTTTAACTTTTGACGCCTCTGTCATCATTTGACATGTTGACGTTTAAATTAATTTTAGGTTAAGGTTACTTTAAATTTTCTTGAATATATAAAAATATTATTTATAATAAAAATAAAATCTAAGTACTTAAATTAAATAAACAATTTTAATTGAATCACATTTACTAAATTAGTTTATCGATCGAATTTTGCATACATTTTTATTTAATCTCGAATATTATCTGGTTTAAAATATAATATTGCGATTTTACGAGTATTTAACCATTTATTCAATTTATAATTTACTCGAATTTTTGTTTATATAATTTTGTATCTGCTAGATTAAACTGATGTTTGATAAATGCAATCTTTTGCCAGAATATTCTTAACGCTCTAGTGGCGCAATTGGTTAGCGCACGGTACTTATAAGACAGTAGTCGTGAGCGATGCCGGGGTTGTGAGTTCGAGCCTCACCTAGAGCATAACTTTTTTATTATTTTGTGATTATTTTTTTTAATGTAAAACTAAATGGATATTAATAATAATATAATAAAATACCTATATTTTATAAGGGAAAACAGTTTTACAATTTTATAGCGTTTATCGAAAAGGAACCAAGCGCCAAAAACCTTTTGAGCATTGTTAAAAATGAGTTATTTTACAAATAATTTTACTAAGAAAAAGTTTTTGGCGCTTGGTTCCTTTTCGATAAGCGTTATCCAATTGGCCATTGACCAAGGTCTAAGTTTAAAACAAAATTTATACATAAAACTTAAGTATCAATTGGACCCCGTTATGCAACAAAGAACCAAACAACATATTTGCAGTTACGAGAAAATGAGGAAAAACGTTTCAGACTTTTGATTAAAAAATTTATTTATAAAAACACTTTTAAACTGAATTCAGTTTGTTAACAAACGCTATCATATTTTACTATATATGAACAGAACAATAATTGTAATGACCAAAAACACTTAAAAAGTTATTCCAAGTATGGAAAAAATACCTGGTTCCCTATTGCTTAATTGAAAATTTAACAAACATCACTTGGGT
Source organism: Brassicogethes aeneus (assembly GCA_921294245.1). Lineage (NCBI taxonomy): Eukaryota > Metazoa > Arthropoda > Insecta > Coleoptera > Nitidulidae > Brassicogethes > Brassicogethes aeneus. Next base: position 48,276,588 of record OV121132.1, on the reverse strand, counting down.
CCGCAACCAAGTTACAATAATAATAAAAAAAACTTACGTATGTCAAAAAATAAAAGTTTTACTCTAAGAAAAACACTTGGTTCTATATTGCGGAACAGGAAAAATATATTATTGGTCAAAGTCAAAGTCTAACTCGCCATTATAACCGTCTATGTCTTCCTCTATTGAAGGGTCTCCTATTAGACTAGTATAAACATTATGATCAGCCTCAGGAATATCTGCCATAGCGATTCCAGTAACTGAGAAAACTGTAGGTCTGAATCCTTTGAATTTTTCTCTTCCTTATATTTATTTCTTTATATTCAGTCTCATCAACATAGTCCGTTTTTATAAAGATACTAATTTTTTTTTCTCCAATAAGTTGTATTTCTTTTATATGGAGCCAATTAACTTTTTCACATTTACAACTTTTCTTTCTGTTAACAATTACTTTTTCTAATGCCCTAGTGCTAACGAAATCATCTTTTTTTATTTCATGTACGTCAATGCGTCGCTTCTTTTTACATGTTTTCATGATGTTTATGTAATCTTAAGGGCAAAATACTTTATTTTGTCTCTTAACCCTTTGTCTCCCAACACTTAATTTTGTGACGACCCTGCTTTTCGCCCAACGGTACTTTTAAGTCATTCATTTTTATTCGCCCATTACTCTAGTGTTTCAATATTATGGATCAGAACTACCACCGCGGTGGTAGTGCACCGGTACACGAGAGTACCACTTACAAAAGTATATCTATATCTATATCTAAACTTTTATACAATAATTCTGGTGATAACTTAATCATAAACAATAAACAATTCCAATAAAAAAATAATCCTACCCGTAGGATTCTTAGTGTGGTATTTGAAGGTACGCCAATTTTAAGGTACTTAAAAGTACCTTTAGTAGACAAAGGGTTAATCGCGCATTCTACGTCACCGAAGTCGCTATCGTTCGGTAGGAAACTATGACCAGACACCAGAAACCTTAATCTAATACTTTTTAAATGTACCGAATTCTCAAGAATACTTTTTAGCAAGAGAACCATTTTTATATTGCGATTCTGGCCACTGCAGGAATCGCTCCAGAGGATGATGGTTTCCACAGATTCGGATACAGCACTAGATAAAATATATTTATTTAAACAGGAACCCATTTCTTGAGCTCCACGGCCCGCTTCCCCTTCGATCCAAACATTAAAAGTGGATTTTTTTTTGCTTTCCTGCATAAATCCCGCAATTATAGTAGTTAGCCGAGAAAGAGGTAGCGTCTTCTCCATGTCGAAAGTTAGCGTTTCCGTTTTATCGTCAGTGTCTGTTTTAGAAAGATCTAAATTCATTTTTTTTCTGGCTGTCTCTGCTTCTTCTAAGTGTAAATTCTTTTCATTTTCGATTCTAACTTTTTCATCTCCTTCAGGTAAACTTTCCATTTTTGTGCTAAACTGATCACATTTTTTTTGCTTACTGAAATATTTAAATTTTCAATCTTGTAAAGGTTGTACCTACATGATTGGCAATGTTGCTTCTTCTTTCAAAAACTCTTGGTCTAGTCTTTTGACCCTACAATAATGCGATTTGTATCGGGGGAATTTGTTAATGTGGGAGACTACGGAAGCTTTTTGTTCATTTGACATTTTATTATGTCCTTCGCTAATACCACGCCTGTCTAATTCGCAAAAGGGAACCAACACATCTCAGAATTAGCAAAAGGGAACCAAGTAACTTTGGATCTTTATAGTAAATTACAATCGAAATAGTTTTGGTTAAGCAAGTAAGTTCTATCGTCCGCCAAATAGCTCTATAGAGCGCCAGATCTTTGGATCGCTATTGCAAATCGGGGGAAGACAATATATTTGACTATGTATAATGCAATTAACTCGTTTTTTCGTAAATTGTCGGTTGGTTCCTTATTGCATAACGGGGTCCAATTGATACCCCAGCAAACACATAAATCTGATTACTTATATAATAATAATAATGGCCCATTGCATAGTTTCGTCGCTTAATAATGGCATTTTTACCCAATTTTTTTCTTGTATTGGGCCTTTACAGGGATATCCCATATGTTTTAATAAAAATATTCACTTATAATACCACAAGAGCTTCAAAATTATCGGGTATTTTTCCCGATAGGTTCGTTGCAAACAAATGAAGGAGTCAAGTTTTTCAGGTTAAAAAATCACGAGCGCGAAGCGCGAGTGATTTTTCCTGAAAAACTTGACGAGTTTATTTGTTTGCAGGGAACCTTGAGGGAAATGCCAGATAATTTTGAAGCTCGTGTGGTATTCGGGGGATTATTTTTCCGTCCCAAATGTCGGCCAATAGAATTGCACCATGTACAGTTAACAAATAAGAATTTCATAATGAATAAACCCTGCTGAAAAAGCCGGGTGATTGCAGGTATGTGCGGGTGAAAAACCAAGCTGGTTTTACACCCGGTTATATATGTATTTTGCCTGCCATACCAGATTTTGCCCGCACGCCTGCTTTCACCTGCGCTGCCGGGTGTAAATATCACCCGCAAACGCCCGGTATTGACGTTAATTATATATAAGATTTTGTTTTCGCCTGATTTCACCCGCGTTTACCTGCATTTTGATTTTCTGTTTTTGTCTGCATTCTCCCGGTTTCATCCGCGAACGTACGTTTTTACATGCGTACGTCTGCATTCGTCCGCGAACGTCTGCATTAACCCGCGAACGTCTGATTTCACCCGCAAACGTCTGCTTTTGCCTGTTTTCACCCGCAAACGTCTACTTTTCCCTGCAAACGCCTGCTTTCACCCGCAAACATCTGCTTTTACCCGCGAACGCCTGATTTCATCCGCGAACGTCTGCTTTCATACTTTTTCACCCGCAAACGTCTGCTTTCACCTGTCTTTCGCCCGGTTAGTGCAACCTCGCAATCATCTGCAATCACCCGCGATCGCCCGCATTTAGTTTGATTTACTTTCGCCCGGTTTCATCGGCAAACGTCGGATTTCGTCTGCGAACGCCTGCTTTCACCTGCGTACGCCTGCTTTTACCCGCAAACGTCTGCTTTTACCCGCGAACGCCTGATTTCACCCGCAAACGTCTGCTTTTGCCTGCTTTCACCCGCAAACGTCCACTTTTACCTGAAAACGCCTGCTTTTACCTGGAAACGCCTGCTTTCACCCGCAAACGCCCGGTTATACCTGTCTTTCGCCCGGTTAGTGCAACCTCGCAATCATCTGCAAGCACCCGCGATCGCCGGCATTTAGTTTTATCTGCATTAACCCGCGAACGTCTGATTTCACCCGCAAACGTCTACTTTTGCCTGTTTTCACCCGCAAACGTCTACTTTTCCCTGCAAACGCCTGCTTTCACCCGCAAACGTCTGCTTTTACCCGCGAACGCCTGATTTCATCCGCGAACGTCTGCTTTCATACTTTTTCACCCGCAAACGTCTGCTTTCACCTGCGAACGCCCGGTTATACCTGTCTTTCGCCCGGTTAGTGCAACCTCGCAATCATCTGCAATCACCCGCGATCGCCGGCATTTAGTTTGATCTACTTTCGCCCGGTTTCATCCGCAAACGTCGACTTTCGTCTGCGAACGCCTGCTTTCACCTGCGTACGTCTGTTTTTACCCGCAAACATCTGCTTTTGCCTGTTTTCACCCGCAAACATCTGCTTTCACCTGCGAACGCCTGCTTCGCTTCGTATAAGAACGCCGGCAAACGTCGGGTTCGTCCGCGAATGTCGGCTTTCGTCCGCGAACGTCTGCTTTCATCCGCAAATGTCTGCTTTCACCTTCGTACGTCTGTTTTTACCCGCAAACGTCTGCTAAATTTATTGGATTTTGACATTGTTTCGCAAAAGAGAAATTAAGTCTTCATTAAAAAAAATTAATAAACATTTTTTCATTATTACACAGGCAGGTAACTGTGCTATGTTTTTCTATCTCATGAGCTAAGGCACCTGCGCAGAAAAGCACGATTGTTGTTTATTTTTACTTCTTAAAAACCGTACTCGGAGGCCGTTGAAGGTGGACACTCGAAATTGGAATCCTTTGTTTGTGCCCACGAGACCTACCCGCGGACCATCCGGTGTCGAAAAGGCCCAATTCCACTTTTTTTCGATTTTTCCGTCAAATTTTGCCCGACATGTCAAGTGACGGATGTCAAGTTGACAGGTGACAGATGTCAAGTGAACAGGTGACATGTCAAGTGACAAAAGTCAAGTGACAAAAGTCAAGTGACAAAAGTCAAGTAAGTTGACAAATGATAGATGGCAGGTGCCATATGACAGGTGACAAATAACAAATGGCAGATGACAAATGGTAGGTGATAGATGACATGTGACAGATGACGTGTGACAGATAACATGTGACAGATGATATGTGAGAAATCATCATTAAAATTACCATACATTTAGGTGGAGCGGTTGCGGCGCGATTCACACCTGCAGCGAGCAACAAGCTCAGCTTAGTGAGCTTGTTTAAAACGTTGAGGAGACTTAAATACCTTACCTTACCATACCTATAATATAATATAATAATATAATATAGGTATATGCTTAAAATCATTTTTTTTTTAAATTAATAACGTATTTTTACTAAGTGTTATATTTATATTTTTTTCTGAAATAGGGTTACTTTAATAACAAACTTGTAAGGCGATAAATTTGAATTATATTTCTGGGAGTTTCTGACTAAAGTGGAAACATGGCATCAAAGCACGCTTTTCAACAGAGACTGCTTGTCAATGGACATAACCTTTATTTGTGTAGGCAAAATTGTAAATTTTTTCCTAACATATTTATTTATTTATTGTTTTGTGTAGTTTTACTGTTTATAATTTTTTTTTTGGGAACTAAAACTAATTGAAACGTAAGTATATAAAATTATTTAAATAGGAATTTATTTTGAATCGATGTTTATCTTGTTTTAGTTTGGTTTTACATGCATTTATAGATGACGATACCTAGGTACCTCGCATATAATTAAAGCTGAACATATTAAAAATAAAGCTACAAATAAAAAAGATGTAGACTATAAAAAAATACCTTTTATGCCACAAGGCCTCCTGATAAGGACCCAACAACTAATTATGAAGCTTATGTGCTATTTGTGTAAGGTACATAAAAGTGTATATATACCTAGTTATAGGCTATAACCTATAGCTATCTATTTATATTAATCTAAATGCATAAATTTTTTTTTAAGGGGCCATCCATTTATTATGTCAGCATGCAATGGGAATGTCTCGCAAATGATGGCTGAAGACCAGAGGGTGTGGGTGCAAATTGTTATGATTATTTCAGGAATCAAAAAGACAGATTTTGAAAGAAATTTGCATGGAATTTTTAGAAGATGACCTAAAAGACAAATTAAACATTCAATGCCAATAAAGCGACCAATAAAGTTTTAAGAGTCGGAAATGGATAGTGAATCACTGTTTAAGTTAATTTTGTAAGTAATATATTATATTATGTTGCCATTATTATTATGCACAAAAGTTATTTTCCATTAATTAATTTAGAATTAAATTATTCAATGTTAATAACAAATAAATTAAATTTTATAGACCTTTACACATTTAAAATAATAATTTTTAAAGCGTTTTACAATTTACATATGTAGATAAAATATTTTAAGAAAAAAAATTGTCTACTCCCAACCGAATTATAATAATTTTTAACATTTTAAATTATTTTTAGACTGGAATTGAAACCAAAAAATATTGATGAGAAAATAATGAAATCACTCGATTTTTTAAACTATTATTTAAGCAATTGACTTGCGTTTTTAGGCCATTTATAAGGAATATTCCATTAACTGACTTTTGTTTTTTAGACCTTTAGTTTTCTGTATATATGTACATATTTTTTATATGCAAATATTTGATTATATGTATATTTATATGTATTATTTATTGAAAAATCAGAAATGCATATATTTTTAAGAAAACAAAAAATGTTACTTAATTTTATTACCAGTTTAAAAAAATTTTTTTTTCAAAGGAATTGAATAAATTTGTTAAAATATTTTTTTTCCTATAAAAATATGCATTTATATTTTTTTAAATAACAAGTATAACATTCAAAAAACGTTCCAGTAAATAAATATCCCTTATTGGCCTTAATAGCTTAAAAAAATGAGCCAACTGGTTAAATAATAGCTTCAGAAATTGACTGATTAGTCCCAAACCAAACCAAATTTTGTATGGTGAAAATACAACTTATTATCCAGGTATATTCTGTTAATCAATTAGATATTAACTTTATCTAAATTACTTTTTTAGAAAGACAGGATATTTTTTAGGTTTCTTAGCACATAATAGCCTATGTGCCCCCCAAACCAAAATCAAAAATCCGCCATTGTATACCTTCTATTATAATAAGTAATAGGGTGGGTTGAAAACAAAATGTTTGTTTTTTTTCTTAGGATGGGGGTAGAATTTGTACCTTATAAAAAAAGAAAAAAAATTTTACTCAATATCTTGAGGTGGCCCTCTCGTTTTTTAAATAAAAATTTAATCAAATGGGGTAGTTCCAACGGGAAATTCTTTTTTTTGTTCTAGAATCTGTAGGGTGTTGCCCTTAAAAGCCAATTGGAAGTCAAAAGTTGAAGAAAAAAAATTTTCCATTGTTTTTGTAATTTAAGTAAAAAATTAAAAGCACTTTCTTTTGTTTTATAATGAAAGTTGGGTGAAAAAAATCACATGTTTTCCACGATTTTGGACAAAAAAAGAATTTCCCGTTGGAACTAACCCATTTGATTATATATTTATTTAAAAAACGAGTGGGCCACCTCAAGATGTTAAGTAAACATTTTTTTTTTCTTTTGAAAAATTCTACCCCATGCTAAGAAAAAAAAACAAACATTTTGTTTTCAACCCATTAAGTAAATTTTAATGAATACAATTACTAATTTTATCTAATATATTTTTTTAGGGAAAATGGATTTTCTTTAATAAATTATTTTTTTTTAAACATGGTTTTATTGCTTTTAATTATGGTACAAATGGTGGTAAAACTCCCTTATAGCGTAGTGTAGACAAAATCGAGAAAATGTCAGGGGGTTGACTTTTATTGGGTACCCAATCATACGTATTAAAATGTTTACAACTATGCAAAAAGCAGTTCGTGGTGTAAAAATTTTGTTCAAAAATTTTCATTAAAACATTCCTTTATTCACCCTAATAAACCAATATTATTTATTTATAAATTTATTTTATAATTCAAATTTTAATAACATTGGACTACTATATAAATAAATAAAATTTTAACACCCTCAATAAACGAAAGGAAGCTTTTAAGGACCTAATTTAATAAAAGTTTTTTCCTAATTAAATTTTTTTTTTCTAGAAGACGCTCTATAATAAAAGTGTATGAAACCGAAAGAAAACAGACAAACGAAATGCAGGCAATCGCGGATAAAATCGGACGAAAGCAGACGTTTGCGGTTGAAAACGAGCAAAAACAGACGTTTGCGGGTAAAAACAGACGTACGCAGGCGTTCGCAGACGAAAACCGACGTTTGCGGATGAAACCGGGCGAAAGTAGATAAAACTAAATGCCGGCGATCGCGGGTGATTGCAGATGATTGCGAGGTTGCACTAACCGGGCGAAAGACAGGTATAACCGGGCGTTCGCAGGTGAAAGCAGACGTTTGCGGGTGAAAAAGTATGAAATCAGGCGTTCGCGGGTAAAAGCAGACGTTTGCGGGTGAAAGCAGGCGTTTGCAGGTAAAAGTAGACGTTTGCGGGTGAAAACAGGCAAAAGCAGACGTTTGCGGGTAAAAACAGACGTACGCAGGTGAAAGCAGGCGTTCGCAGACGAAAGCCGACGTTCGCAGACGAAAGCCGACGTTTGCGGATGAAACCGGGCGAAAGTAGATAAAACTAAATGCCGGCGATCGCGGGTGATTCCAGATGATTGCGAGGTTGCACCAACCGGGCGAAAGACAGGTATAACAGGGCGTTCGCAGGTGAAAGCAGACGTTTGCGGGTGAAAAAGTATGAAATCAGGCGTTCGCGGGTAAAAGCAGACGTTTGCGGGTGAAAGCAGGCGTTTGCAGATAAAAGTAGACGTTTGCGGGTGAAAACAGGCAAAAGCAGACGTTTGCGGGTAAAAACAGACGTACGCAGGTGAAAGCAGGCGTTCGCAGACGAAAGCCGACGTTTGCGGATGAAACCGGGCGAAAGTAGATAAAACTAAATGCCGGCGATCGCGGGTGATTGCAGATAATTACGAGGTTGCACCAACCGGGCGAAAGACAGGTATAACAGGGTGTTCGCAGGTGAAAGCAGACGTTTGCGGGTGAAAAAGTATGAAATCAGGCGTTCGCGGGTAAAAGCAGACGTTTGCGGGTGAAAGCAGGCGTTTGCAGGTAAAAGTAGACGTTTGCGGGTGAAAACAGGCAAAAGCAGACGTTTGCGGGTAAAAACAGACGTACGCAGATGAAAGCAGGCGTTCGCAGACGAAAGCCGACGTTTGCGGATGAAACCGGGCGAAAGTAGATAAAACTAAATGCCGGCGATCGCGGGTGATTGCAGATGATTGCGAGGTTGCACTAACCGGGCGAAAGACAGGTATAACCGGGCGTTCGCAGGTGAAAGCAGACGTTTGCGGGTGAAAAAGTATGAAATCAGGCGTTCGCGGGTAAAAGCAGACGTTTGCGGGTGAAAGCAGGCGTTTGCAGGTAAAAGTAGACGTTTGCGGGTGAAAACAGGCAAAAGCAGACGTTTGCGGGTAAAAACAGACGTACGCAGGTGAAAGCAGGCGTTCGCAGACGAAAGCCGACGTTTGCGGATGAAACCGGGCGAAAGTAGATAAAACTAAATGCCGGCGATCGCGGGTGATTGCAGATGATTGCGAGGTTGCACTAACCGGGCGAAAGACAGGTATAACCGGGCGAAAGACAGGTGAAAGCAGACGTTTGCGGGTGAAAAAGTATGAAAGCAGACGTTCGCAGATGAAATCAGGCGTTCGCGGGTAAAAGCAGGCATACGCAGGTGAAAGCAGGCGTTCGCAGACGAAAGCCGACGTTTGCGGATGAATCCGGGCGAAAGTAGATCAAAATAAATACCGGCGTTCGCGGGTGATTGCAGATGATTGCGGGGGTGCACTAACCGGACGAAAGACAGGTATAACCGGGCGTTCGCGGATAAAGTAAAGCAGGCGTTTGCGGGTATGGGCGGATAAGATTTTCACCCGCAATCACCCGGTTTTGACGCATATTTCAATCGAAATTTACGCCCGCAATCACCCGGCTTTTTCAGCAGGGAAACAACATTTAATTAAGATTTAATTTGTTTTTTATATATAGCAACTACCAGAGAAAATTTTCAAAAAATTATCGCTGTAATTCGCTGTAGGTTCCCTCAACAACAATGCCTCAACAATGTCCCAACAATACAGAGAACTGTCAAAAAAAATAATCATTTTAATAAAACCATGCTTAAAATACCCCATAGAGACCATGTTCAAACCGATAGATATTTGTATCTGAATGTATGGTGTTTCTATAGGGTGTATCGGTATGTATAGGACCCATAGTTGGGATTAATGGTTGTTCTATAGGGATATCCACCATTGATTTATTTGCTATTGGTTTCAATGGGGAAAATACACATAAATGTAGAAACTAGTTTTTCCCCATAGGACCCCATAGGTTTTAATGCAATTTTTTCAAATGTTTTGTGGTTGCTCTATAGGGATATCCCTATATATCCTTCATTGAGTTATTTGCTATCGGTCTCTATAGGAAAAATGTAAAAGTTATGGTGTGCCTATAGGTAATTTCCTATACATTTTCTATCGGGCCGTATCAGGAAAAAACCATGGACAAATGCACATATTGAATCCGGTAGCGCCCGATAGATTATTTTGTATAGGTCTCTATGGGGTATTTTAAGCTGGGAAGGCTGTTCACGTTTTGCTATGTCAAATAATATTAATTTATATTATTAATTATTAGTGAAAGAGTGAGTATGAGTATAAGAGACGTCCCAGATAGCAATCGTGCGTTTCACGTAGGTCGCACGGCGTGAGAACGCACACGTGTGGTCGATTTCACACGCATATGAGTAGCATAGCCGTGCGCGCCCACGCGATGAGCGCAGTATGAGCGCAAGACGTGATCAATGATCTCTTACACTGTGCTTATCGGCAGTGATGCCAGATTCTATAAAAACAGTAGATTTCGTTTTTATTCACCTTATAATTACAAAAATGATACAATCAATAACAATGAAATAACGTAAAATTGCAATTTGCATTGTTTCACTAGGTAAGTTCAATTAAAATGACATGCATCAACTGATTTATATAATATATACACAGAGCTGCAAGCTTTTAGAAAACTTAAATCGTTTTTTTGATTTAAATCGTTTTAATGACTTAAGTCGTTTGGTAATAAGTCATTTCTCTAAAACTGACTTAAGACTTAAAATTTAAGTAATTTTCAAAATGATTTTTGACTTAAATATTTATTTCAAGTCAGTACCTACATACATTTAAGTCAGATAAAAACGATTTAAGTCAAAAAAAGATTTAAGTCTTTATAAAAGTCTTGAATTAAATAGTGAACAATCGTGAATCGGAGTAGTCGTGAGCGGTCGTGAGCAGTCGTAAATCTTGAGCGGTCGTGAATCGAGAGTTTGGATCCTCCCATCATTACTCCCTTAAGGGAGAAATATTTATTTTCTAGATGGACGTTGAACCAGCTAACAAAAAGTAACAAAACAACAAGTTATCAGTTTTTGAAATACAGAGATTTTAAGAAAAATGCTTCAACTTTTATCTATTTTAATAGAGTTTGAAGTTACCAATTTATGTATATAAAAAAGTAGCCTCCCTGTATGTCTACTCTACTAAAAAAGGTGGTTTTCCGCTTTATTTTGATTGTCTACTATATACTCAAAAAATGTGTTTCCAGTTTTTATTTTGTTTGTCAGTGTTCTGAAAATAAATTCTTAACATAGTGGTTTATTATCATCTGTATCTACAATAGATTAATAATATCAGTAGCATTAATACCATAATAGTATATTATGTATCAAGTTTGATAAACGGCCATTTTATACACGAATTTAATTTAGGCACGAGTGAGCTTGCGAGCGATTGCTTAAATTAATGAGTGTATAGAAAAGTTTATAAACGAGGTGCATACTATACTTTTTCTACGAAAAAGACTTATTATTATCTTAAAATGATTTAAATCAAAAATTTGTATAGAGCGCCATCTATGAAACAATAGGGGAATTGTGTGTCACCGTCAAATGTAAAATTTTTGTATTTTATAAAGGTTATAAATCGAAATGAAAATTGACAGTTTTTCACAGTGAAAGTAAAGAAAATGTTTTATGAGCACTTTACAGTGGAGTTCGTGCCCGAATTTAAGTTATAGTTTACTGCCAGCGAAATTTAAAGGTCAGTACAATGTTCATATAAACTTTTCAAATATTGGCGTTGAGAAACTATTTCATACTTTTGTATTGAGATAATAAAATAATTTTCACATTTAGTATTATTTTACAATAAAGGCACTTTAACGATTGTATGACATTTGACAACTGTCAACTAACTTAAAACCAACTTCAGCCCGTGACTAAAAACCTGTTGCTAACTTCAGCCCGTGACCAAAGCGCCATAAAGCCACAACTTGTCAATGTGTATTTAAAAGGGCGTTTTAAAGGTGGGAATAGAAAAAATTATTATTAACATTAAAAAAATCGTTGTATTGACTTAAGGGTAATTATTTTGATTTAAATAAGGTAAGGGTAATTATTTTGATTTAAATCACAATTTTTGATTCAAGTCATTTTACTGACTTAACTCTTAGATCACAATTTAAATAAAAAATATAGACTTAAGTCATAAAAACGACTTACTAAAGGAATTAAATCACTTTATATTGATTTAAGAGTTTGCGAAAATGACTTGACGAAAGAAAATGATTTAATTCAAAGACTTAATACTTAAATCATTTGAACTTTATCTTAGAATTGACTTAAGATTTAAATAATTTTGATTTTAGAATTGATTTAAGACTTCAGATTTAAGTCTTTTTAAAACTGACTTGTTGCAGCTCTGTATATACATATATATATATATATATATAAATTATAATTTATTATTTTGCATTTAAATTCAAATTTTAAAATTCACGCGTAACCGCGGTAATTCGACAAAAACATAACCTTATTACATTGCTGCAATCGGGTTGTGTTTGTGTTGTATTTATTTTTCTATTGTGTTTCCCAGATAGCACAAGAGGTACCCAGGACGTCCATTTCGGGTCCCACATAGGTCCGAACGTCCTAGACCTATATCGGAAGTTTTGGGTACGTCCAGTCTCTTATAAGTATACTTATTTGGGAAAATTATAGCGGTAACAAAGTTCGAGATAAAGGGCAATGCACGATGGAATAATCGTCTTCGATAGGGTGGTTACGAGGGGTGGGGTGTCTGGGTTTGTTTTATTTTACGCAAAAATTATATTAAGATGGAGCCCGTTCCTGCATTTAGGAGTTCCACTTGTCTTCGTGCGGTTCCGGCGGTGTTGCCGGTTCTATTTTCGGCGCTTTAACCGATCTGTGGTATGTCTTTGTGATTCCTCCACACCCTAATGGGATTTGACAATTGCCCGGCAAATTTTTTAGTGTTTAACACATGGAGCCTACATGTGTAGGCTCCATGGTTTAACATTTGACGGATTCGTCGTTGCCAAGTTGGCCATGCCAACGCAACAAATTTTGTTAAAATTATTTTGTTGTTTTATTAAAAACAATAATTTTATTATCAATGTTAAAATGTCTCCAAAAATGTCGCCAACAGAATGTGAAAAACGCTAGGTTTGAAACACCTCGCAAATCATAAAAGAATGTCTCAAATGGCTACCTCAAAACGCTAGATGTAGCCACAATTGTGTGGATTGTGGTCCACAGTATAGAGGTCGTAATTTGACTTTTGAACTAGTATTAATGTAAAAATTATTTTATGCTTGACTATTTCCCTCGTCTTAATTTTAAAATGTCGCCAACAGAATGTGAAAAACGCTAGGTTTGAGACACCTCGAAATCATAAAAAAATGTCTCAAATGGCTACCTCAAAACGCTAGATGTAGCGACAAAGTCGCTGCTCAACAGTATAGAGGTCGTAATTTGACTTTTGAACTAGTATTAATGTAAAAATTATTTTATGCTTGACTATTTCCCTCGTCTTAATTTTCACCAATTACAATCGCGCAATTTTGAATTACAAATGATTTCTATATAGGTGGAAAAACTGTTCCCTCGGCAAAACTTGACAGCTGTCACCAAAATTTCAATTAATATTTTAATTGTACCATAAATAATTATAATAAAATAAATAATAAAACGACTTTATTTGACGTACCTGTTTTTCAGTTTTCATTGAAAACTTTTCAACCCGGGGAAAAAAATTATGTATGAAAATATATAATATTATATATATAATGTATGGACATATATGATTATTTATTTGCGATCGGGGGTTGGTATTTCTGGAAACCGAGCTCGATAGCAGCGTACAGCTTCTGAAACATAGATAATAAATCATATAGATACGCCACTGTCACATATTTGACGCTCCTTGTTACGCACACTCGGCCCGCTATGCCGCTAGTGTACCCGCCTGACATTTATTGGTTTTAGGTTATGGTTTTAATTTAGGTTATCCTGTCAAATTTTGACAGACAAAATAGTAAAAAATAAAAGGCCTGATAGTTTATTTAAATTGTTTATTTGAAACCCAAGCAGCATTTTTGGTTCCAAAAACCATTGCCAAAGTGGTGATAACTTTAAATAAGTTAAGTATACTAAACAGCTACTTTAATTTTTACTTAAAAGTAATTCCAACTATTAAATAGCAATATTTTGTAACAGAAACTTAATTTTTCCTTAAATGGTTACTATAAAGTAATAAACATTTAAGTAAAACTTGGTTGCCCCCAAGAAGACTTTGCAACTTTAAAAAAGGTGTTATAAGTAAAAAAAACTTTCAAGTAAATTTAATTTGTAGCAGTTACTTTCGGTTGCTACCTAAAGATTACATTATAATTATTTTTACTTTGTAGTCCCTTTGCAAGTTAAAATCTCGAAACTGGAACATGAGTTAAAAACTACAAAGTTAATAACTTAAAAGTTATTATTTTAGTATTTGGAACGTTTATGGTACTAACCAAAACAACCGTAAAGTGGAAAAAACTTTAAAGTAGCGAAAACTACTTCAAAGGAAAATGCTTCTTATCGGCCATTTTTTACTGTACAATACCACGTGGTAATGTAAATAATAAATTATTTTAATTGTTTGTAAATGGTTGTTTACTTTTTAATAAATAGTAATTTTGTTGGTAATAGACGGTATTAATAATTAAATAAAAAAATTAATAATAAATATTAAGATTTTTTTATTTATAAACTTTACTAAATAAATAATTTGTTTATACTTAAATATTGATGAAGCGCATTTATTTTACAAAAACTAAATTCAAAAGTTCAACAGTAAAATTTAAAGGGTTTATAAATTTACCTGCCCAATTAAACAGTATATTGTTATTCTGAAAGTTATAAACTACCAGTACATATTTAATAAACGACGACATTGAAAAGCCAAGTCCGTAGTGGTTCCACTTAAAAAAGGAGGGATAGTATAATCTAATATAAGTTTGACAAAGACAGTTAATATAGGAGTAAAAACAAATAAATAAAAGTAATTATAACGCTCTAGCAACGATATTGGAACGTTCTAGTAACGTAGCAGCTACGTTCCAAATAGTAGCAGGGTTGATAGCTAGTGACATATTTGCTACCTTTTTGGAACTCAATAATTGTTCCCCACTTTAGTCGTAACTTAGTAATAAAAGAGTAATATAGAGAGACCGGCGACTGTCGCAAAACACTTTAAAGTTTCTTCAATAGTCCCATATACGTAACAAATACTTAAATTGTTGCTTGGGAAAGCAAAAATAAATGTATTAGGTATATTTTAAATTATTCAAGGTATTTACTAAACTAAACCAATTAACAATATAATAATGTATTTAAGTGAATTTTATCTTATTAAAGAACACAAATCAGTATAAAGTAATAATATTATGTACCACATTTGTGTAAGTACCTTGTTTTAATAAAATAGTTATAATTGAATAATACAATACAACCTTGTCATCATTGTCAAAAGTATGCATCATAACTTGACTGTTAGAGCAGCCCACAGCACAGCACAACACCATGTTAATGTTCAAATAATGTAGCAATATTTAAAAATAGAGTACACAGATAACGATAAATCGCAATTTTAAAAGTTTTTAAGCGTACAGAACAAACCAAATAAACACATATGAATTTACAAAACTTTACAAAATTTATCAACCTGAAGTTTGTTGATTTCGTTACCAAGCAACCGTCAAGATTAACCGCCGCTCCTGCCACATGTTTCCCGAGTGTAAACTAAAACCAAAGTCGACTAGACAAAAATGTGGATTTTGTTTGTTTAAGGCGAGTGCACAGGGCATGTTCTGAAACATTTTGATGGCATTCTCTATAAACTAAAACCATGACATGGTTACCATGTTCAATTTGTCTTGATTTGTATGGTGAACCATTTTTATTTTAGAAATGTAGAAATTGCTTACATTGACACTGACATTGAGTGAAGTGAAGAAAAATTTACTTGATGTTTCTAACATTCATTTCTTTTTATTTAATGACTATAGTCAAATCAATATATTGTTTTCCAGAGATATGCAGTGAAATGGTTTTATTTTATTTCTCGAAAACGAAGCAAGATATGAAAACAATTCAACACACAAAAAAAGGATATTAAAAATATTTGTAATTAAAATACTTTAAAAACTTAACCCCAAATATCTCCGTTCCTGTTGGGTTTATCAAAAATTTGTATGGGACATAATTTGATCAAAAATTAATTTAAAAGTTCCTGTCATCGAAAAAATTCTTTGCACAGTGGCGCCACCTACATCTTGTATTATTCAAACACATTTTTTACACAGTTGTAAATAGAGGTAGCGATAGTGGTAAAAAGTAGACTATCGATAGCATCGATAGTGAGAAAAGCGACTATCGATACTATCGATTAACTATCGATAGTTTACTAAAATTTCAAAACCTTATACTTTAACATTTTATTAAAAAAATAAGGGCACTGAGAAAACAGTTCTTAATAAACAGTTTACTAAGCAAAAATATATTAGTGGTTATTAAAAGTCTATTTATCATAAATATCCTTTTATAATACTGATTAATAAAAAAATATACTTGAAATATCTTTATTTATCGTAAATAATAAACCTATTTGTCTTTAATAAACTCTATACTGTATAAGTTTTAATATAATAAATATTATTCAACAATAAACAGTTTATTGTTGATAAATAAACATAATTATTAAAATAAAAGTGTTTATTAAACATCAATAAACGCATATTAACCCTCAATAGCGGCATATTAAAGAGTTTTTTATGATCGCACTGCAGGTGGCTATATGCGTTTTGATTGGCTTATACAAGGGATGAGGCATCGGAAACAGAGGAAAATGGTCATTTGTCATCTTAATAGTGGTCGGGTGTGTCGTGCTTGTGTCGTGGTTAATTAATGAATTAGGTAATATTCATAATAATAATTATGAATTTTGAAAAGCATTTAAGTGAATGGGGATTGTCTTCATATATTGAAATATTTCAAGGTAAGCATCAAAATAATTTGCCTTAGGTTAAAGTTTAATATTAAACTTTAACGTAAAGGAAATAATTTATCTACTCTAAGGTTTGAGTCTAAACACAGAGAATCAAAATTAAATGCTAATGTTGTAAGTTCAAGGGTTAATATAACAAAAACTCTGGCCATTAAACATCAGCTAAAATTTGCTTATAGAATATTTTATAAAAAAGGATTTCAACACAGTGGCGGCAGGTGGATTTTGGGTAGGTATACCAACATTAAATAGACAAGTTCGGCGCAAACAGAATTTAAATTGAAGTTTGCGAAAAAAAGTTAGTTTTTCCTGTCGCCTCACCCGCCTCCAGGCCCCCCTATTTAAGATAATTCAAATTAAAGTGGTGCAATTTATTATCTACTATAATTTATCGACAAATTTAAAATTTTATTTAAAAAATACATATATTACAGGCAGTAAAGTAGTCAACAATAGGCAGTAAAGTAAAAGAAATCGGCAGTAAAGTAGAACTTTACTTAATACGAATATTGCCCACTGAGCATGCAACATTACACAAGCTTAGGGCAATATTGCTTCTGTAAGGGTTTTGAAATGTTGCAATGTAACATTTGGGCAAGCTTAATGTAACATTGCATATAAACATTACTGTGAATAATGTTGTACCAATGTTACAATACAAACATTGAGACAATATTCTCAAAGCAATATTGCTGCACAGTTATTGTCAACAGGTTTGAAAAAGATAATACCTACCTATTTAGATAAAATTTAAAATAAAATATTCTCGCAACTTTTAAGGTGAACAATTATTGCGAAATCAATATTGCAATATCACCATACTGTACAATAGGGTGAATAAAAATCGGCAATTTTTGATTTTTTTTACTGAGCAGGTTTTTGTCTCATAACTCATAACCTTGACATATTTCTTGAAAAAAATTAAATTCTCTACAATAAAGGCCTAATTAAAAATTTTTGTTAGATGGCCATTAAACATCAGCTAAAATTTGCTTATAGAATATTTTATAAAAAAGGATTTCAACACAGTGGCGGCAGGTGGATTTTGGGTAGGTATACCAACATTAAATAGACAAGTTCGGCGCAAACAGAATTTAAATTGAAGTTTGCGAAAAAAAGTTAGTTTTTCCTGTCGCCTCACCCGCCTCCAGGCCCCCCTATTTAAGATAATTCAAATTAAAGTGGTGCAATTTATTATCTACTATAATTTATCGACAAATTTAAAATTTTATTTAAAAAATACATATATTACAGGTTTTATACCATTTTAAATATTTTTTTATTTTAATAAAATAAATAATAAAAATTTAAAATAGAAAAAAATCTGTAATATTTAGATTTTTTAAATAAAATTTTAAATTTGTCGATAAATTATAGTAGATAATAAATTGCACCACTTTAATTTGAATTATCTCAAATAGGGGGGCCTGGAGGCGGGTAAGGCGACAGGAAAAACAAACTTTTTTTCGCAAACTTCAATTTAAATTCTGTTTGCGCCGAACTTGTTTATTTAATGTCATTATAAACTATTATAAATTTGGTGTGGGTCCCATGTCTAATAACTGAGATATTGGTATACATAAAATCCACCAGCCGCCACTGTTTCAACATAATGTATCGTTTTTAAAAAACAGTTTAATTTCGGTTTATTCTATTTTACCGGGATTTGCAAATATTTGCAAGGTTTCAAATATTTCAGTTAATGATTTTCATTGTAATGTATATTGTAATGTATATTGTAGGTATACCTTTATATTATATAATAATATCGTTTTTAAAGAAGAATAATAGGTTTATTTTATTTTGTTATCACAAATATTATAATTATGTTTTTTTAAAAGTGCTCTTTTATGTTTTAAACAATTATTTATTTATGTTTAAATTTATGTTTATTATCTATGTGTAACATGGTATGTTTTGTTTTTTTATTACTTAAATCCATCTTAAGTTTTTAACATAAATTAAATATTTTTTACACCTTTTAAAACATTAAGAATAGGTATAAAATAACGTTATTTTTATAGATTATGTATATCAACGAGTAGGTACCTATATTATAAAACACTATTTTACCCAGTAAAAATATTTAGTTTACTTTAAAAACGTATACGTTTTCTAAAGCTATAATTTATGTTTAAAATGTATTTATTATTTTTTTATTATTATTTAATAAAAATTATTCATAAATATGTATTTTTTTTACATACCTTCTAAAAGGAATATTAAAAAGTAAGAAAAATAATGTAATTTCAAGGGTATTAAGTCCGCTTTTTAAATTTTTTAGAGAGTATATATACACACTACTAAATTTAAATACAAGTGAAACTAATACCCTTTGTCTAAGGTCCAGATATACTGTATATTTGGACCTTAGACAATATAATATACATTACAGTAAAGGTAAGTAAAACTTTTATTAAACGGTATTATAGGGTTTATTAAGCATTATTAAAATTTTATTAAACATTATTATAGGGTTTATTAAACATTATAAAAGTTTTATTAAATATCATTATATGGTTTATTAAGCATTATTAAAGTTTTATTAAACAGTATTATATGTTTTATTAAGCACCATTATGGGGTTTATTAAGCATTAATATACGTTTTATTAAGCACTATTATATAATTTATTAAGCATTAATACTCGTTTTATCAAACGTTATTACACTTTTTAGTATACAGCATTATAAGTGTAGTAAGCATTATTACATTTTTTAATTGCCATAAATATGGCAAGTTATTGGCTCGTAAAAATGATTATAATAAACGTTAATAATCATGAATATTATTGTTAAGCAAAATTTTTATTTGTAGTTACATAATAAAAAATATTAAAGGTTATTAAATATTTAGTAACCACCAGCAAAGAAAGTCATTATATGATTTTATTGGTGGTGAATATTTTTTATTCTTGTCCCCTATTTCATTATTTTTTTTATTGTACGTTAATATTTTTTTGATAGTGGTTACTATATTTTTTTCTCAGTGGGGTTTATTTTTATAGTAGGCACATTTTCAACCTACCAAATACAGGAGAGTCAAAAATATAGTATAGCACAAGGAGTCCGAACTTTATGTAAACAAGAATCTAAGATAAGAGGGCGCTGGTGTTCCGTTTATTCTGAAACAATTGACTTATTTGTACCAAAACGCTACCAAAAGAGCAGACGTCAGTACGTATCGACAATCAGCGCCGCTGGTGGTGAAAAGACTTAATTTGTGCAATTTAGAGGGTTTTGTCAATTTCCCCTATTAAGTTCGGGCTCCTTGTGTAGGCTCCATGGTAAAGTATTTCAATATAAATATCTACCTTAGTTATTAAAACCTTTATATCAAAATCTATAATAACTATCGAGTTTCAAAACATCAACAATAAAATAATTGACAGCTCATATTTGAGACAGTTTACCGTTGGTAAATCTAGGGTCCCTAGATTTTGCCAACTAAAACCCCAAATTTTTAATGACGTCAAATTTCGAATAAAAAACAACGACAGTTATAATAATTTTGTTTGATTCTACTATCGCTAGACGATAGTTTGTAACTATCGATAGAATCGATAATTGGATAGTTTTTAAAATATCGAAACTATCGATAGACTATCGATAATATCGCTACCTCTAGTTGTAAAGCCAATCATAGAGGCTAAAAACTGGCGCTTACAAAATTTAAATGTCACTTTTAGTTTTCGAAATAATTGGCCTCCCTGCTTAAAATACCCCATAGAGACCTATACAAAATAATCTATCCCGCGGGCGCTACCGGATTCTATATGTGCATTTGTCCATGGGTTTTTCCGGATACAGCCCGATAGAAAATGTATAGGAAATTACCTATAGGCACACCATAACTTTTACATTTTCCCTATTGAGACCGATAGAAAATAACTCAATGAAGGATAATAATAATAATAATAATAATATTTATTTCAAAGTAATGTTATACATTTAATACATATAAATTTACAACAATTAAAAGAAATATATGTCAAATTCAGCACTATTTAAACAAAAAAATTACAATACAAATAATAAATTACCTATATTATAACATTAAAAGGGCGAAAATAATTTAATGAAGTAAAAACTCATTGAAAGTGTACGGCTCAATTGACAACAAATATTCAAAAACACGTTTTTTAAAAAGACTAAAAGTATTTAATGACTTAATGCTATAAGGTAATTTGTTAAAACATTTTATACATGAATAAAAACAAGATTTTTCATAACTCATTAAACGATGTCTCGGATAAATATAATCTAAAGATCTACTACTTTTAGATTTCAGGTACTCAAATTTGGTTCTATTTTTAAACATAAAAATTAGCAATTCATAAATATAAATTCCTGCAACTGTCAGTAGTTCGTTTGATTTGAAAAGTCCTCTACATGTGTCTTTATATTTCTTATTACATAATACTCGCACCATTCTTTTTTGAATGGTAAAAACTCTTTCAACTGTCGTACAACGTCCCCAAAATATTATTCCATATCGCAACAAAGATTGAAAACAAGCAAAATACACTGTTTTTAATGTATTTTTTTCAACATAAGTACTTAATACACGGATAAAGTAAGAGACTTGATTTAATTTTTTACATAGATGTTCAATCTGATAGGACCAATTCAAAAACTCATCAATGTATAATCCCAAAAACTTCGTTTGCGGTGAAAAATATATTATTTTATTATTTAAATTAATATACTGAGGTGTCTCCATTCGATCTTGGGTCTTTTTAAATAAAATACAGCCGGTTTTTTCTTGATTTACAATATATATATAGGGATATCCCTATAGAGCAACCATAAAATATTTGACAAAATTTTATTAAAACCTATAGGGTCCTATAGGGAAAAAACTAATTTCTACATTTATGTGTATTTTCCCCATTGAAACCGATAGCAAATAAATCAATGGTGGATATCCCTATAGAACAACCATAAATCTCAACTACGGGTCCTATACAAACCGATACACCCTATAGAAACACCATACATCCCGATACAAATATCTATCGGTTTGAACAGGGTCTCTATGGGGTATTTTAAGCAGGGCTGGGAGAAAAAGTGCTTTTGTGACAAATAAACTAGTTATAATACCTAATACAATTTTAAAATAAATATTTAAAATTTATTATTTCGTAAATAAACTGATAAAAATTACAATTGTTTTTGTAAAATTATAAGGGATGGAATATTCGTAAGTCGTTGTATTTTTAGAATTTCTTTGACCGGTCGCGGCTGGCCGGCCCAGTAAACACAGGCCGTGTCAGTCCACCGTGACATGTCACTAACGTCTCGTTCTGAGCATGCGTAGTAGGATCATTTCAGTTGTATGCAGAAAAAAACATGGCAACCGAAAAAAGTAATTAATTATGCATAATTTATCCAATATTATTTGTAATTCCCAAAAATGTTTTTTACTTTACATATTTATAAATTTATTAATAAAGATTGCTAAATATTTAGTCTTTTTCTTATAAAAATTATATATTTATTTTATAATGAGAACATAATGCATTGCTTTCTATGCAAGCGTAAATATAAGACGTATTCAACTTGACTTGTATGTTACTTACCTACTGCAGCTACCGTCGACAGACACGAATAAATAATCCGTCCAGGGTTAAATGGAAGAGCAGCTAATGCTGAACTTCGCTCTTTGATCAATTAAGGCTTAAAAAATCAAACGGGCCTAAGTAAAAATAAACTGCCCGACTTAAATAATAATAACATTTAGAAAAAGTACATTTTCGGGTTTAGACCTTCTTGGGTGAATATGTCTATCTGGCGTTTCGTCTCCTAATGCCAAAGACATCTTCAGTAAAAACCAACATGGTATAAACCCGAAAATGTACTTTTTCTCCATAAATGTTGCTGTGAAAGCCTCAGATCTAAAATAATAACTTTCTTAAATAAACCTTTTATTAAATTATTTTAAATAAAAATTAGGGACTAATACATAAATTATATTATCACAAAAGTATACATAAATTATTGGCAATGTTTTTAAATGGTATTTGATGGCTGACTTAAAGGATTTGATGGTGGGGCTGCTGCTTGGCGAGCAACCATTGATACTGCATTTTGAAATAATTGTTTCCTAAAGAAATCTTGTGTAACAGTACTTAGACTGTCTGAATTTCCAACTTTACATTTTATATACCCATATAAGTTTGCAAAATTGAGGACCAAAGCAATTAAAACCAATAACTAAAATCATAATTAATTATAAAACTACTGTTTATTTTTGTTTTATTTAACACATACCAACCACTCTAATTTTAATCCAAAAAGTGCAATAATGAAAAATATACCCCATAAAAATGGAGTCAATACTAATGCTGTCCAAAAAATATTAGCTTCTCTATCATTTATTCGATTCTGTGTACCCTAAAAAGGGTCAAATATAGATTCAGTATTTATTAAATTATTTTATATAAATAAAAGAATAAATAAATAAACACTAAGTGTCAAAATTTCAAGGTAATAAAATCACTAAACCCCCCACCCACATATAAATAAAAATTTTAACATTTTAAAACTTGTGACCGCTCCGAGAAAAGAAATCTTTAACGCGTTATTACATACAAAAGACTTAAGAAAAATTATTTTCAACTTCAAATAATTAAAAAGGAGTATTTCATAAATCTATAATGGTCATAATTTCAATTTATTATAATCATAATTTTAAAGAAAAGAAATACCTGGCATGCTAGACGGCAGCACAAACATAGAATGTTTAACACATTGTTACATGCAAATTATTTTTGACTTTAGATAATCCAAAAATTTATTTTTGGATGCTTAAGTCCCGTTCCTCTGAGCGCCAATTTTTATTAATATTTTGCTGTAATTAGGTAAATAAGTAAATTTTTGTTGTAATATATCAATTTGCAAAAGTGTTCAAGAAACTTATACGTTTAACATTATCACTAAAATACACAGTCACTTTAAGAAAAACAAAAAACCTTCTATTTTAGAGTTTCTTAAGGGTTTACATACATTTTTGATGGGTCAAAAAATCGATTTTTTTATTAAATATTCTTACAACATATACTTTTAAGAATATGTATTCAAAATTTCATCAAGATCAGAACACTAGAACTTATGTTATAGCAATTTATAGCGCGCTACCTCACGAACATTTAAAGGCAAATTGAATAAACTTAAATTTTAAACGCGTTTATCACGGAATGGTATTTTTTTAAAAGTGCCGTTGCCGTGAGCGCGATTTCTCGAAAAACAATTTACCGATCGATTTGCTGTTCCTAATTACAATATATAGCTCCTTCATTTCATTAGGAAGTAAATTTTTTGTTCCCAAGATTTTTTCACCGCCATTTGCGCGAATATTTTTTTTTTGCAAAACCCTTTGTTTACAAAGGGGGTGATACTATGTACTTATATCGGTTTTTTTTTTCGTTAAGATCTGTTGAGCGGTTTTTGATATTTCATGCTCACCGAGAACACTTGTAAAAAAAGGAGTTTCAGGGCAAGGACCGAATACTTCAAAACATATCCTATTTGATGCTTTATAGTTTGTTTCCATATAATTATTATTATATACCAAAAAAAAAATCACCAAAAACCGTTAATTTTTACGAGGTCATTGTTTGACCTTATAAAAAAAATATTAATATAAATTCAGAGATAGATTTCATTGTTAATACATGATTAAGCATTTCTGATTAATTTTATTTTTGAAAACTATATTATTTATAAGTATACCGCTTTAGAATACCAAACAAACAATATCAAATGTATAATAAGATTAAATTGCAGTGTATGTAAAAAAATAAGTTAGAACCTTTCTTGATTCAAAAACCCAATGTGAGACTCCTTCTTCATCAATGTAATTCCACCATCGTAAACCAACCATTAACCTGCCAGTTATGTTTTTCACAGTCCAGAAATCCATTGATAATAATAATATGACAGTTACAAAACTGGCTATAAAACTTTTACTAAACCAACCACATAACATATAAACAACTATCGAAGTGCCTCTAAAAGCCAAATGAAAGAAAGTTACATATGGATGCCTAAAAATTAAAAATATAAACATATTTTAATCAAAAATTATATAAATTATTATACGTTAACGATCCTTTATTTTTTTCATGGTTTTCTTCCTCTCCAAATGCTATTGTATCATCATCCAGTAACGGCATCTACAAAAAACTAATATTATCTGGTTTTTTACAATAAACTTTTATTTACATACCGTCACAGACGACATCGTGTCATTTAAACTGTCAAATTGGTTGACACTAGTAATAAATCCAAATCCCCCATATTTTTACTTTAAATCAGTGTTGCCAGATGGGTAAAAAATAAATCCCTATTCAGTGATGTAAAAATTCCCTATTGCTATAGACCTATCCCATAAAACGGACTTTTGGATAGCGCGTGCGTGAAAAGGCACGTCGTCTTTTTTTAATTATATAAAAGAGAAAGAGATACCACTCTTCTTCAGGCACGCGCTATCCAAAAGTCTGTTTTATGGGATAGGTCTATTATAAATTTCCCTATTCATTTCCTTATGCTAAAGTCCCTATACAGTGTTGCCATCTTGGAGAATTTTTCACCATTTCTGGTGTTTTTTTGTTCTTGGTTGAGAGTTTTCAACACAGAGTTTTCAAGTTAGATATATCTATAGCGATATCCTTTTTCTATGAGCGATAGTCTCAAACATGGAGAATTTACAGATGCATCGGAGAGTTTTTAGCGAATTTTTAATAATAGACCTATCCCATAAAACAGACTTTTGGATAGCGCGTGCCTGAAGAAGAGTGGTATCTCTTTCCCTTTTATGTAATTAAAAAAAAACGACCTGCCTTTTCACGCACGCGCTATCCAAAAGTCCGTTTTATGGGATAGGTGAATTAAAATACAGAATAAAAAATATTGAAAGTTTTGGTTGGGTGCGTTGTGCAAGAATTTACAGGTCGGACCTTTGCATAAAAAGCTCCATCCACATATTTAAAAAAATATGTGACTCCACCATCCATTAAAGTTATTAATCTATGCCACCATCAGAACAGAACATGAGAACAGAAGACACTATTAGTGTAATCACAGAACATAAAGTGTAATATGTATTACATATCATGTACAGTGTGTCGCACTTAAGATGAAGACACCCCCATATTTTCGCTATTTGAAGGAATAAAGGTTTGAATTTTTTCACATTCACACGCGTGTTGATGGGTCACATTTTTTAAGCTACTCAACTGAAATCTGAACTTTAAACTTGGCCTACTACAAATTCACAAACAGGGCCAGTTCTCGATATTTTGCTTCGCGTTAGAGATATCGAAAAAAGTTATTGGAAAAAGTTGTTCAGAATATTATTCTAACCCCATATACCAATTTTTATAACAAAATTCGCATTTTTAATTTTTTTTTTATTTTGTTCCACACAAAATTATTACAAGTTCATTTTTTAGTTTGATAATAAGCTTATTATTACTTTCCATGGCTCCCTAGGGAGCCATGGAAAGTAATAATTTGATACTAACTAGTGTTTATGACCGTTAAATAAATAATTAAAACAATTTTTGGAAATTACAAATAAATTAGGTAGCTATTTTATTAAATTAAGAAAATGGTATAAAACAATAATAAAACTAATAAAAATAAATAAATTAGAAATGCGAATTTTGCTATGAAAATCGGTATACGGGGTTAGAATAATATTCTGAACAACTTTTTCTAATATGTTTTTTCGATATTTCTAACGCGAAGCAAAATATCGACAACTGGCCCCGTTTGTGAATTCGTAGTAGGCCAAGTTTAAAGTTCAGATTTCAGTTGAGTATCTTAAAAAATGTGACCCACCAAGATGTATGAATGTGAAAAAATTCAAATCTCTATTCCTTGAAATAGCGAAAATATGGGGGTGTCTTCATCTTAAATGCGACACACTCGCGAGTGTGTTCCTGGGGTGTCTGGCGCCTGCGTGCAGCATTCGTTGGTGCGCCTCTTTTATATTTAACTATAATACATTAAATATTTTAATTTTAAGCCCTAAAATTTAAAAAATATATATTTTGCGACAAACTAAAAAATATTTATTAAATTACCAAACAAACGAAATCACAAAAAATATTAACTTTAGTCCACAGCAATTTGTATCCCGGAAATATAACAGCTGAAATATAACAGCTGAATCCGAAAAATACCGTCGAAAATTATAAAAGTAAAGCATTGTTTAAGATATAGTCAATTCCATATTATATGGAAAATTTACTAAATCTCAAAAACGTTATAATTTTATAACTTTTGACGACATTTTCGGATTCAGCGGACAATTTTAGATAGAAGTTGACTGCTAAATGTCCGGGATACAAATTGCTATTGACGATAATTAATAGTGGCTGTTTTCGCTATAGCAATTGGCAATTAACAATTTTATAACTTTTGACGACATTTTCGGATTCAGCGGACAATTTTACATAGAAGTTGACTGCTAAATGTCCGGGATACAAATTGCTATTGACGATAATTAATAGTGGCTGTTTTCGCTATAGCAATTAGACTAATTGAATTAGTCATTTTTGACTAATTCTATTTAGAGATTTACTACTGTTAAACTTTGCTACCGTCAACTGCAACTATCAAACAAATACTAAAAATAATATGACCATTTCTCTCCTTTTATTTTGATCCTCATATCAAAACAAAATAAGCCGCCAATATCAAAGCGGCAAAAGGCGCTTTATAACGACCGAAAAAAAGAGCGGCCGACGCAAAAAAGGCGGAAACCTTTATCCAATGTATGATTAAGTTTTATATGCAGGAAAGTTTATCGTTACAAAGTACTGATTGACTCTTTGATTTCGCGCCTCCGAAATGTTGCGCCTGCGTGCGTGCACGCACTGCACGCTCGCCAGGAACGGGTCTGGACACACTGTATCAGATACAGCGGTATAGGGTCATTCCACGTTACTCGGGGATTTTTGTCCCGCCCGTCACAATTAAAAATTGTGAGTAAAAACTCCACGTTATAAAATTTATTTTTAAATATTGTTTATTATGCTTTTAATAAGTTATAAGCACAATAAAAATAATTTTATAAAATATTAATTTAATAACTTGTGGTTTTTACTCACAATTTTTAATTGTGACAGGCGGGACAAAAATTACCGACACAGCAAACGGAAAAATATAGATCTGTATAGGATGACTCCGCGTTTGAATACTAAATCTTAAAGTTTTATCAGAACTGACTTTAAATATAGTCGTGCATAGGTATAGAGCCGAAAAATATAAAAACAAAGCACGATTCAATACAGTGATAAAACTTTAAGATTTAATATTCAAACGCGGAGTCATCCTATACAGTTCTATAATTTTCCGTTTGCTGTGAAATAAACTGTTTTATATTTTTTGCATTTTGTGTCCATACAAACCTCTTTGTTTTGCCTAGTAAAAGTATTGGAGATTTTTTTTGGCAAAATTGGAGAATTTTGGTGAATTTTTGTTTAGGTTTTTAAGAATTTTAACATTTTACTGTTGGCAACACTGTCCCTATATTTTTTTGACGTTTTTTGTCAAAAATATACAAGGTCTCTATCATGGTCTCTACCATATGCTACTTAAGAGTTTAAACTATCAGCCCATGGGCTGCAACCTTGTAACTTTTAACCGTTATAATTTATAAAACGTTTGAATATCACGAATGTTGTCCGGGTTCAATTAAAAAAGATATTCCATTCAACGCGTAACGGATGGGACAGTTGCAAGTTTTTATTTACAAAATAATATTAATATTATTTTAATAATATTATTCTATTATATATTACCCTGCTGAAAAAGACGGGTAATATCGGATGATTGCGGATAAAAAACCAAGCTAGTTTTATGTCCATTTATATCTGTTTTTATCCGACATATTTGATTTTACCCGGCATGTCGGTTTTTATCTGCAATTGCGGGTATAAATATTATCCGCGAACGTCGGGTTTTATCTATTTAGATCTATGTCTGCTTTTATCTGTTTTCATCCGCAAATACCTGTATTTGAGTTTATATCTGCATTCACCCTGATAGCACAGTTTATTCTATTTTATTCATTCTTATAAGAATGTTTTTTAAACCTTCCAGTGAGAATATTCTTAGGATCATGCTATATTACTTCTAGTCATGTTCTAAGAATGTTTTTTAAACCTTCCAGTGAGAATATTCTTAGGATCATGCTATATATCTTCTAGGCATGTTCTAAGAATGTTTTTTAAACCTTCCAGTGAGAATATTCTTAGGATCATCCTATATTTCTTCTAAAGAACATGCTTAAAAGAAATATAGCATAATCCTAAGAATATTCTCACTGGCCTCTAGGCAGGTTCTTAGAAGGTGCAAAGTTTAGTGGTAAAAATTAATCCACTCTAAACATATGCTTAGAATATTGAGAAAGTAATTAGTATTAAATACTAAGTAAAAAACAACCCAAAATATTTTTTAAAGTTATTTATCAAATTAAAACAATATTAGATAACAAAAATATTTTTACTATAGGTATTTTATTTTATGTTAAAAATAAATATTTATTAATTTGTATACCGATTTTTTATTTCTGAATTAACATTTTTATGTATAATAATCCTACTATCTTCAACTTCAATCTAATCTGACTTATCCCACAAAATTTTCCAATTTTACTTTTTATGAAATAATGTCATACAACTTATGGTTCAGAGGTCAAATTGTTTATTTAATATTTTTAAATAAATATATATTAATATGTCGCAAATTTTTTTAAGGGGACGACGAATACATTTTACTTTCATATTATGACAGTGAGGCGTATTTGTCGCCTCCTGAAGAATTTTACGAATGTAGAATCCAACATATTAGAACGTGCACGTGCACGGAGCTTCTAGGAAGCTTTTGAGAATATTTCCAAATATGTCAGATACCCATGGGTATCTGACATATTTGGAAATATTCTCAAAAGCTTCCTAGAAGCTCCATAAGAAACCTTCTGAGAACATTCCAAAAACGTATTTTTAAAATGTTCTTAGATTGCTTTTTAGGAAGGTTTTAAGAAGCTTCTAAGAATCTACTTGCATCATTAAAAGGGTATCTATTGAATGTTTTAAAAGTCCCTAAGAACATTCTTAGCAATAAGGGAAGGTTCTAAGAATATTCCATTATTCCGAGTCGTATCTTCTTAGAAGATTCTTAGAATCAAATTTTGCTATCAGGGCACCCGGTACCGTTTTATCTGATTTTATCCGCAAACATCTACTTTAATCCGCAAACGTCTGCTTTATCCGATTTCACCTGCAAACATCTGCTTTTATACGTGAAGATCTACTTTCATCCGCGAACATCGATTTTAATCCACAAACATCTGTTTTAATCCGCAAACATCTCATTTAGTCCGCAAAAGTCTGATTCATAAGATTTCACCTGCGAACATCTGCTTTTATCCGCAAACATCTGCTTTTATCCGCAAACATCTGTTTTAATCTCCAAACATCGGCTTTTATCCGCAAACATCTATTTTAATCTGCAAATATCTGCTTTTATCCCTAAACATCTGATTTTATCTGCAAAATCTGATGTTATCCGCAAACATCTGCATTTATCCGTAAACATCTGGTTTTATCCGCGAACATCTGATTTTATCCGCAAACATCTGATTTTATCCGCAAACATCTGATTTTATCCGAAAACATCTGCTTTTATCCGCAAACATCTGCTTTTATACGCAAACATCTGATTTTATACGCAAACATCTGATTTTATACGCAAACATCTGATTTTATCCGCAAACATCTGCTTTCTCCGCAAACCTGATTTTATTCGCAAACATCTGATTTTATCCGCAAACATCTGCTTTTATCCGCAAACATCTGTTTTAATCTCCAAACATCTGCTTTTATCCGCAAACATCTGATTTTATACGCAAACATCTGATTTTATCCGCAAACATCTGATTTTATCCACAAACATCTGTTTTAATCCGCAAACATCTGTTTTAATCCGCAAACATCTGATTTTATACGCAAACATCTATTTTAATCTGCAAATGTCTGCTTTTATCCGCAAACATCTGATTTTATCCGCAAACATCTGATGTTATCCGCAAACATCTGATTTTAATCGCAAACATCTGTTTTAATCCTGCAAACATCTGATTTTATACGCAAACATCTGATTTTATCTGCAAACATCTGATGTTATCCGCAAACATCTGCATTTATCCGTAAACATCTGATTTTATCCGCGAACATCTGATTTCATCCGCAAACATCTCTCAAAAATCGTTTTTTTCGAATATCTCCGGAACCGTTTATCGTACAAAAAACAGCTTTTGTAAGCATTTTCTACTCAAAATAAGCTATGTTTTGTGCCAGAAAAAAATTTTTTTTACTCATAATTGGTGGAGATTTTGAAGGGGTAGCGGGTGTTTTTCTCCTCAACTTCTACGCACCTGAAAAATGTACGGTTTTGACAGGCCTATTCGAACCGCCAATGTTTTCTACACAAAAAAGGTACTCCTGGTCATAAGCTCTAAAGTTGACCGTTTTCGAGAAAAATCAACTTTTATGTTTAAAATCATGGTCAATTTAAAAAAAAAAAATTTTTTTTACTAATTAAACAAAATTTATTTTAACGTTAGGACAAGTAACAAAACCAAACCATAATTGCAAAATAAAAAATGATTTAAAAGTTGTCTTTGCTAAATTCTCCAAACCGTAAAGGCAACGCATTTCGAACATTTCAGCATTTGTGTAAAAAATCATTTTTTATTTTTTTTTTAATTTTGCAATTATCGTTTGGTTTTGTTACTTTTTCTAACGTTAAAATAAATTTTGTTTAATTTGTAATAAAAAATTTTTTTCAAAAAATTGAACATGTTTTTAAATATAAAAGTTGATTTTTTGAAAACGGTCAACTTTAGAGCTTATGACCAAGAGTACCTTTTTAGTGTAGAAAACATTGGCGGTTCGAATAGGCCTCTCAAAACCGTACATTTTTCAGGGGCGTAGAAGTTGAGGAGAAAAACACCCGCTACCCCTTCAAAATCTCCACCAATTATGAGTAAAAAAAAATTTTTTCTGGCACAAAACATAGCTTATTTTAAGTAGAAAATGCTTACAAAAGCTGTTTTTTGTACGATAAACGGTTCCGGAGATAATCGAAAAAAACGATTTTTTTTCTAAAATTTCAACACCCTCTATCTCGAAAATTGTGCATTTTAGAGGGTAAGTTAATAGCGACTTTTTTCATCTTTTTGGATGAGCTATCACATCCTGAAGTCCTGCGCATATATTATGAAACACCCTGTATATATATATATATATATATTAGGGTGTTTCAAAAAAATCGACTTTTTGTTTTTCTTTAAATGGTCGGCAAATTCTTTCAGAGGATGTCAAGATAAAGACCTCGTCAAAATTTGAGCTTTTAATTTGAAGATTTAGAGGTCGCGGATCGCAATTTTCTATTTCCCATTTAAATAACAGAAATTTTTTTTTTTTAACTTTGAAATTTTATACATCTGAATCAAATCAACTTATGTCAAGGATCATCTTAGATTTTCATAGTAAATTTAACGCTCTACAAAAAAGGTCTCCTATCATTTTTCTATAAATTGATTCCTTCCAGAGTTATTCGAGACCAAAGTTTGATTTCCATCGAATTTTCGCGTTTTTTTAACATTTTGGGGCCAAACTTAAACAGTGCATTATTCGTATAAAAATAACATTTTTTTTGTTTAATAAACATGTATCAAAAAATGCTCCCTAAAGGAGCTACGGCCCCCTGAATAGGAGCCTAAGAGGATAATTTTTTTAAAACTATTTCTAGAGGGTTGAACATGAACAAATGAATTTTTGGTACTTTGGTAATTTTGACATGCTGAATCTAGATCTATGATCAAAACTGTTAAAATTTAATCATAGGCGTAACATTTGGAGGGGGCAAAGTTACAAAAATAGCCCCAACTTTTTTCTGGGTTAATAATTTAATTTTTTTTATGAAATTATGAGAATTTACAGTTTTGTACGAAAAATAGGTACTCTTGATTTAAATTGCTCAGATGCACCATTTTCGAGAAAAATGCATTTATAAATAAATTACTCTGCATATTATATGCATCTCATATTTTCATTAAAACTTTGGAAAAAAGTGACGTTTTTTTGTTTTCTTGTTTTTTTTTACAACACTTCCTATGTTTCAGATATAAATATGTGATTTTTTTGCTACATGATGCTAAAAGTTGAAAAAACGAGAAAATTCGATGGAAATCAAACTTTGGCCTCGAATAACTCTGGAAGAAATCAATATATAGAAAAATTATAAGAGACATTTTTTATAGAGCGTTAAATTTACTATAAAAATCCAAGATGTTCCTTGCCATAAGTTGATTCGATATAGAAGTATAAAATTCCAAAGTTAAAAAAAAAAAATTCCTATGTTATTTAAATGGGAAATAGAAAATTGCGATCCGCGACCTCTAAATCTTCAAATTAAAAGCTCAAATTTTAACGAGGTCTTTGTTTTGACATCCTCTGAAAGAATTTGCTGACCATTTGAAGAAAAAGAAAAAGTCGATTTTTTTGAAACACCCTAATATATATATTACTATTATTATGTTTAATTTCAAATACATTTGGAATTATAACATCTTCAATTTGTATAAAATTTGTTTGAAAAACACTTATTTAGGCGTAGAATTTTTCATCTAACTTTAAAAACTTTTTAATTTTGGCATAACCAATATTTTTAATATATATGTAAGAATTAATAGACTTAAGTCTATTAAGTCTACTATAGTGAAAAGTACCACAGAAATAATAATTATTATTTCTGTGGTACTCTTCACTATAGTAGGTATACCTGATTTTTAAATTTAAATCTGGTGAATATAATTAAATTATTTTCCCATTGGGAAAATGTCGTGTTGAATAAACTTATTTCCTGTACAGGTTGTTTTTATTCAAATAATTCTTTTTAGAGTTATAAAGTTGTGTGCCGTGACCCATGCAACACAGTGACGTGAATATCACGTTTAATTTACGTCTACGGTGACGTCGAAGTCACCAACTTAGACACGTCTTATCGTCGTAAAATTGACGACAATATGTCACAGCGATTTCACGTGTAAAATCACGTAATATTACGTAATTATTTACGTAATTTGACGTGAATAATCACGTAATATTTCTTGAATAATATATGATTAGGTCATACACATAAAAATAATTACCGATACTGATATCAGATATTTCAATGCGAAATGTGATTTTGTCAAAATTAAAAAAAACAAAAAATTTTTAGTTGTACTTTTAAATTTTAAGAAATAAATAGGTAAACCCTACTATATTGTAGCGAGTACCGCTCTGGATATCGGAGTGATGACTCATCGCCGGTTAGTCATCGCCGATGAGTCATCGCCGGTGACTCAGCGCTCGAACAATCGAGAGTGTGGAGCTCGCTGGAATGTTCCAGAAGACCTTGGCGCTGAATATATAAGAAACGGAGCAGCACACGGCAGTTAGTTGAGCTTTGACACTCGCGAAGAAATAAATAAATATAAGTGCAAATAAATAAACTAGTAGTGATATAAATAATTAGTAATTAAGTGTTTAGTTAGTTTTATAGTGTTTTAAGTGTAGTGAAGTTATTAAATAAATAGTTTAGTTCATTAATTAACCAGTGCGTGTTTTAATTCACACTACGAACAGTTAAAAACGTTACAATTGGTGTCAGAAGTGGGATTAGTGTGAAACTTCGCGAAAATGGTTTCGTTAATGGACTTAAAAGTGGCGGACCTTAAGCGGGAGCTAGAAGAAAGAGAATGTGAAACAACTGGAAAAAAGAATGTGTTGCAGCAGAGGCTTCGAGAAGCGTTGGAACAAGAGGGTGAAAATCCAGATACCTATTTATTTGAAGGTTCGTGTGATATGCATTTATTGTTGCAAAATTTGAAAGGTGATTTACAACAGAAAATGCTAGAAAATTCTAAAGAACTGAAAGTCGATTTACAACAAAAGATTCTTGAAAATGTCAACGATTTAAAGGATGATTTGCAACAGAAAATGGTAGAAAATTCTAGCGATTTAAAAGTCGATTTGCAACAGAAAATGGTGGAAAATTCCAACAATTTAAAGGATGATTTGCAGCAGAAAATTCTGGAAAATTCTAAAAATTTAAAAGAATATTTGGAAAAGAAGATTCTAGATAATGTCCAAGAATTGGAAGAGAAAATGGGGCAGAAATTTGACGACGTAAGGATGGAATTGAATGACGTAAGGATGGAATTGGATGATAAATTGGAAGTCAAAATTAAAGAAATAAATAGTAAACTGACAGCTGTAAATCTACCCATGATGCTGGCGGAACCAGGAACAATGCCGGAGGGGAGCCGATTTCGAATGAAACCACCTCAGTTCGATGGAAAAACTTCTTGGACCAACTACATCCGTCAGTTTGAGGCAGCAGCAAAAGCAAATGGCTGGCTACCAGAAGAAAAAGCTACAGCATTGACTCTGGCTTTACGCGGAGATGCAACCGACATCTTGCAGACACTTTCTCCCAACGAACAAGAAGATTACGAAGCGTTGGTGAAACATCTAGAACTTCGATATGGCCAGACACATCTGGAACATGTCTACCATTCCCAACTTAAGAACCGCTGCCAGAAATCAAACGAGACTTTACAAGAATTCGAGGCTGACATTGCACGCTTGGTCCGGCTAGCATATCCAGCTACTCCAACGACCGTTATGGAACGATTAGCGGTTCAAGCCTTTTTGGATGGACTTCGAGACAATGAAACAAGGCAGGCTCTAACACTGGCTCGTCCGAGCCAACTGGTTGATGCATTAGCTCGAGCTTTGGAATTCGAGGCGGCAAAGCAGAGCTGTAGGAGCCAGCCTAGAATAAGGAGAGTCGAGGAAGAGAAAGAGGAGGAACCCAGAATAATTGAAGCAATCAGGCGAGTTTTTAAAGAGAATCTACCGGAAAAGAAGGAAATCCGGTGTTGGAGATGCGGAAAGCTCGGACATATACGAAGTCATTGCAGAAAAAGCCAGGAGGTGCCGACTTCATCTCAGTCGGAAAACTAGATAGGGTCGAGGAAAAGGGGCTACCGTCGACCTGTAACCAGCATGCCCCAGAGAATATCGAACGTGTTGCATCTCTTCTACACCAGTCCAGCAGTGTTTTTGTGGATGGTTTAATTAATGGAAAATTACATGTGCTGCTGCTGGATACAGGTGCGACGAAGACAATTATTAGGCCAGATATTGTCGAAATGTCCAAGATCAAACCTACCAATCGGCGACTACGTACTGCAACAGGAGAAACCGCTACTGTTCGTGGAGAAGTGGACATCACGATGGTCATAGGAAACACGAAATTTAAACATCGAGCATTAGTTGCAGATATTGAAGATGAAGTTATTGTAGGCATGGACATTATGAACTCTATAGGATTTGAACTGGACTTTAAGCAAGGAATATTGAGGGTAAATGGAGAGGAAGTCGTGTTGCATCGATCTAAAGAGAAGAATATTCGTGTAATGCTAACAGAAGATGCTTTGGTACCGGAACACAGCGAGATGATATTGAAGGCTTTCTTGGATTGTAAATCGGAAGATGGAAGTATAATGCTTCTGGAGCCGAGAATTGATGACAAAGAGGTCGGTCGAGGAATTGTAGTAGGGAAGACTTTAATACGTGTTGGAAAAGAAGTTCCTGTTAGAGTATTGAATGTTAATGGTTACTCTGTGAACTTGAAGAAAGGAATCGTTTTGGGAAACTGTTCTTCAGTTTCCTCGATTATTAGAGGCATTCGTGAGTCAGGAGTTCCGGCCAAGAAAGTTAGCAATGAATTGACGAATCTTCTGTCGACTTCTTCAAAGGATTTGAAACCCAATGAAAGGATAAAACTGAAAGAGCTGATTCACAATTATCAGGATGTCTTTGACGACGGACAAGGAAAGAAGGGTAGGACAAAAACTGTCCAGCATAAAATTAACACCGGTGATGCGCAGCCCATTCGACAGTCGGCAAGAAGGCTACCTCTTGCTAAGCGAGAGGAAGCTGATAAAATAGTGCAAGAAATGGAGAAGGAAGGGGTGATCGAACCATCTAACAGCCCATGGTCTTCCCCAGTGGTGTTAGTTAAGAAAAAGGATGGATCAACTCGATTTTGCGTCGATTTTCGTCAGCTGAACAACGTGACGAAGAAGGACAGCTACCCTCTACCTAGGATCGATGACACCCTGGACACATTGGCTGGATCGCAGATATTTTCAACTTTGGATTTAAAGAGCGGATATTGGCAAGTTGAAATGGCACCAGAAGATAGAGAAAAGACGGCGTTTACCGTGGGTGCTGGACTGTGGCAGTTTACTGTCATGCCGTTTGGACTATGTAATGCCCCTGCAACTTTTGAAAGGCTCATGGAAATGGTTTTGAAGGGACTATCCTGGAAGACATGCTTGGTGTACCTTGACGACATCATTGTGGTTGGGAAATCATTTGAGGACCATATGAAGAACCTGAAGGAAGTCTTTCAGCGCTTAAGAAGTTCCGGCCTGAAGCTAAGCCCGAAGAAATGTCACTTGTTCCAGAGGGAAGTGCAGTATTTGGGCCATGTTGTTTCGAGTCAAGGAGTGGCAGTGGACAAACAGAAGGTGAAGACGGTGCGAGAATGGCCAGTACCGAAAAACAAACATGACTTAAGAAGCTTTCTTGGATTATGCACCTACTACCGTCGGTACGTACCAGGATTCGCAAAGGTTGCTAAGCCTTTGACACGTTTAACGGAGGGAGAAAGACGATTCCAATGGGACGACGAATGCCAGGAAGCCTTTAAGAACCTGAAAAACGCGTTGACCAGCTCACCAGTCCTGAGTTATCCACTTCCGGATGGTGAATTTATTTTGGACACGGACGCCAGCAATGTGGGCCTGGGAGCTGTTTTGTCGCAGATTCAAGAAGGAAAAGAGAAAGTTATTGGATACTTCAGTAAAACTCTATCGAAACCAGAGCGAAATTACTGTGTTACTCGACGCGAGCTGTTGGCAGTGGTAAAGGCAGTCGAACACTTTTACAAGTACCTGTATGGAAGAAAATTCTTGCTAAGAACGGATCATGCTGCCCTAAAATGGCTTTTGCAATTCAAGAATCCTGAAGGACAGGTAGCAAGATGGATTGAGAGACTACAGGAGTTCGACTTTGACACAGAACATCGGGCTGGGACCATCCATAGAAATGCTGACGCCTTGTCAAGAAGACCGTGCCCGGAAGACTGTAAACATTGTCTCAGGGCCGAAGAAAAGGATGTGTTTGTTCGCAGAACTACAATCGTGGATGATCATTGGCAATCCGCTGAGGTTCAACAAGACCAGGAAAGGGATCCGGATTTGAAGCTTATCATCGATTGGAAGAAGAACGACCGTAAACCAACGTGGCAGGAAGTCGCCCAATATTCGCCGAATGTGAAATCGTACTGGGCCCAATGGAATTCCATTATCTTAAGTGACGGGCTTCTAAAGCGCGTTCTGGAGATGCCAGAAGGGGGGGAAGACCGGAAGCAGATAATAATCCCCAGAAACAGGATACCAGAAGTGCTGCAGGAAATCCATGATGGAACTACTGGAGGACATCTTGGGGTGACCAGGACGCTCGGAAGACTTAGGGAACGGTTTTATTGGGTCAACAGCCAACGAGATGTGAAGGAATGGTGCAAGAAGTGCGCCGTTTGCGCGGCAAGCAATGGACCCCAGAAGCGCCCAAAAGCCCCAATGCGACAGTACAATGTGGGCAGCCCATTTGAGAGAATTGCAATCGATGTGGCGGGTCCATTTCCGGAAACAGAATCTGGAAATAAATACATCATCGTTGTAATGGACTACTTCAGCAAGTGGGCGGAAGCGTACGCCTTGCCAAACCAGGAAGCTGCCACAGTGGCCGATGCCCTTATTAAGGAGTGGATTTGTCGTTTTGGTGTGCCAATGGAGATACATTCAGACCAAGGCAGGAACTTTGAATCTATACTGTTTCAGAATGTCTGTAAAATTCTTAACATTCGGAAGACGAGGACGACTGCATTACATCCGCAGTCTGATGGAATGGTAGAACGAATGAATAGAACGATAAACCGGTACCTGTCCAAGGTAGTCTCTGATCACCAAAGAGACTGGGACCGCTTCCTTCATCTGTTCCTGTTGGCGTACCGTTCTTCTATCCACGATACAACCGGCCAGACACCCGCTAGCATTGTTATGGGGCGTGAACTTCGTCTACCTTGTGACCTGAGGTTTGGTTGCCTACCAGGGGATGATATTGCTGGAGAAGATTACGTCAACAATTTACGTAGGAAAATGAGCGACATTCACAGCC
This sequence comes from Brassicogethes aeneus, assembly GCA_921294245.1. Taxonomy (NCBI): domain Eukaryota; kingdom Metazoa; phylum Arthropoda; class Insecta; order Coleoptera; family Nitidulidae; genus Brassicogethes; species Brassicogethes aeneus. The sequence continues at coordinate 48,237,529 of OV121132.1, read as the reverse complement.
GAGTTCGTTTAAACATCCAGAGTGCCAGTGATAGAATGAAAGAGGCATATGACATCAAGGCGGAAAATGGAGGATTTCAACCTGGAGACCTAGTTTGGTTATACAACCCTCAGCGCCGTCGTGGTTATTCACCGAAGCTGCAGACTTCTTGGGAGGGACCATACGAAGTCATGGATCGAATAAATGACATCATCTACAGGATCAGGAAACAACCAAGAGGAAAGCCGAAAGTGATCCATTTCAACCGATTGGCCCCTTACGCTGGAAACAATGATCAAATAGACGATGCTAGAGTAAGGAAAGTTAATCCGCCGGAAGACGACTTGCCTTTTGAAGACTTCATGTATTTATATTCGAGCGGTAAAAAAGCTCGGTATGGTGTCACTCGAGAAGAACAAAAAGATCTGTTCACGGTTTCGGCCGATTACTCCTTGGCTCACTGTGTTGCGGAAGACCTTAGGATGTCCAGGGGAATAGCGGTTGTCTTTAAAAACAAGTTTGGACGGGTCGACGAGCTACGAAGGCAGAGTCCCAAAGTTGGAGAGGTGCTTGAAATGGTGGATAATGAGCAGATAGGTAACCGAAGTATCTTCTATCTGGTAACGAAGCAACTCTCCAATCAGAAGCCAAATTACCGTGACGTATGGAATGCCTTAAATAAATTGAGGGATATCCTTTTGTCCAAGGACATCATGAACCTGGCGATACCGAAGATTGCTTGTGGACTTGACGGCTTAGACTGGAGAATAATTAGAAGTATGGTGGAAGTTATCTTCAGATTTAGTGGCATACACATTCTTGTCTGTTGCCACAACCCTAAAAGAACATCCGGAAGGAAGACCGTAGACTGCTACTTCTATAGGACGTCACAATGCAAGTTTGGATCTCTATGCAAATATCGCCATGGAACTGAGGACCATTTTCGGGACGAAAATGTTTTAAGACGGGGGCAATGTAGCGAGTACCGCTCTGGATATCGGAGTGATGACTCATCGCCGGTTAGTCATCGCCGATGAGTCATCGCCGGTGACTCAGCGCTCGAACAATCGAGAGTGTGGAGCTCGCTGGAATGTTCCAGAAGACCTTGGCGCTGAATATATAAGAAACGGAGCAGCACACGGCAGTTAGTTGAGCTTTGACACTCGCGAAGAAATAAATAAATATAAGTGCAAATAAATAAACTAGTAGTGATATAAATAATTAGTAATTAAGTGTTTAGTTAGTTTTATAGTGTTTTAAGTGTAGTGAAGTTATTAAATAAATAGTTTAGTTCATTAATTAACCAGTGCGTGTTTTAATTCACACTACGAACAGTTAAAAACGTTACAATATATAGTATATATATACTACTATAGTTAATAATCAAAATAAATGTATGTAAAAAAAGTAAAATATCAAAAAAAAATTTGTTAGTTAATCTTTGCAGAAACACATACATACATATGTCTGGCATATATGATAGATATATATATCTGGCATTAAAATATCGGATATAAGAATAAATAATTATTTTTACCAGTGCATAAAGGGCTTTTGGTTTAATAATTAATAAAACATGTTTTAAGTTGCTCAAAACATTTATTATAAAATCAAATTAAATTTTAAGACAGATGACAGGTCAATATTTTAGGAGCTTATGTACCTAGGTACTTCATTTAGGTGTTATGACTTCGTTACGGAATATACTGAGTAATTAAAACATTAATAAACAAACAAAAATTGACCTACCTGACACAGCCAAAGTATTTTCAGTATAAATGGTTTGTTCTATGTATAAATGCCACAGTTTATAAAAGTTGGACGCTTGAATCAACCATAATGTTTTTTAGGAATAAACGTTCCCTCGCTTTGTAAGTAGTGCCAACTTACTCAAGGCCAAAGAGAAACAGGGTTGCCAGGTGTAAAAATTAATATTATCGAAGAGGGTTGACAAAATGATCAAATTTACAGAAAATTATATAAAATTATCAAAACAAAAATTGTATAAAAACAAGCAAAACTACGCGGCGGATTAAATTATGTTACAATTATCGATTATTATTTAAATTTTACTATTTTAAAAAAGAAAATTATAAAACATCTGGCAACACTGTAGATAAATAATTTTACTAAAATTAAAATTGTAATTGTCAACTGCAGTAACATGTTAATTTCTTATTTTGTGATAAAATGATAAAGGATTTAAAAATCGCGAATTTGTTTTAAAAAATCCATTGATCAATAATTATTAATCTATCTTAATTAGTTTAAAACCAAATAATGTTTAAAATTATTTTAATAAAATATTGCACGTTGATTCTCCGTCGAAATAACGTAAATTAAATAAAAATAATAGTTTTTGTTTTTAAAAATATTCCAAAACTTTTTGTCGGCCCATTAAAACGGGCCAACTGTTTCTTATTAATTATCACTATATTTTCATATTTTCTTAAAAATTTCGTCATCTGTTCACGTGATAATGACGTCATTTATTGGTTATCATCGACCTAAGTTAATAATTGGTCGTGTTTTGGTGAATTTTGAGACGTCGAAAAATGGTTGAAATGTAACTTCGACCAAATTCGACCCAATTCGTCGACGATTCTACGTGATTTCTACGACCCTGTGTTGCCTGGGGAACGGCTAACAACCAGTTAGTTAAAGCTCAATAAAATTTGACAAAGCAGGTAAACTTAACTAAAGTATACACGAGAAAAAGGAAAACAAAAAGCGCGACGCAGACGTTTGCGTACGAAACAGGACCGAAATGGACAAAGGAAATACAGGCAATTAAAAGCAGATGTTTGGATATGTTTGCGGATAAAAGCAGATATTTGCGGATAAATGCAGGTGTTTTCGAATAAAATCAGATGTTTGCGGATAAAAGCAGATGTTTGCGGATAAAAGCAGATGTTTGCGGATAAAAGCAGATGTTTGCGTATAAAATCAGATGTTTGCGGATAAAAGCAGATGTTTGCAGATTAAAATAGATGTTTGCGGATAAAAGCAGATGTTTGCGGATAAAATCAGATGTTTGGAGATTTAAATAGATGTTTGCGGATAAAATAAGATGTTTGCGAATAAAATCAGTTGTTTGTGGATAAAATCAGATGTTTGCGGATAAAATCAGATGTTTGCGGATAAAGGCAGATGTTTGCGGGGGTGCACTAACCGGATGAAATAAGGCGTTCGCAGATAAAAGCATGTTTACGGGTGAAACCGTATGAAAGCAGATGTTCGCGGATAAAATGAGATGTTTGCGGATAAAAGCAAATGTTTGGGGATAAAAGCAGATGTTCGCGGATAAAAGCAGATATTTGCGGATAAAATCAGATGTTTGCAGATAAAAGCAAATGTTTGGGGATGAAAGCAGATGTTTGCGGATAAAAGCAGATGTTCGCGGATGATTGCAGATGTTCGCGGATAAAATGAGATGTTCGCGGATAAAAGCAGATGTTCGCGGATGAAAGCAGATGTTTGCGGATAAAAGTAGATGTTTGCGGGTGATTGCAGATGTTCGCGGGAGATTGCAGATGTTCGCGGATAAAAGCAGTTGTTCGCGGGTGACTGCAGATGTTCGCGGATGAAAGCAGATGTTCGCGGGTGATTGCAGATGTTCGCGGATAAAAGCAGATGTTTGCGGGGGTGCACTAACCGGATGAAATCAGGCGTTCGCAGATAAAAGCATGTTTGTGGGTGAAACCGTATGAAAGCAGATGTTTGCGGATAAAACCAGACGTTTGCGGATTAAAGCAGATGTTCGCGGATAAAAGCAGTTGTTCGCGGGTGACTGCAGATGTTCGCGGATGAAAGCAGATGTTCGCGGATAAAAGCAGATGTTGGCGGATAAAATCAGATATTTGCGGATGAAAGCAGATGTTCGCGGATGATTGCAGATGTTCGCGGGTAAAAGCATATGCTTGCGGATAAAACCAGACGTTTGCAGATAAAACCCGATAAAAATAGACGAAAAAAAATGCAGGTAATCGCGGATAAAAACAGACGTAAGCAGACGTTTGCAGATGATTCCGGACAAATTCAGATATAAACGAAACACAGTGAAGACGGTTAAAAACAGATGATTGCAGATGATTGCGGGGGTGCACTAACCGGACATAAAACACAACCAACAAGGTGTTCGCGGATATAGCAATGCGGACAAAAGCAGATGTTATCAGATGATATTTTTACCCGCTTTTATCTGCTTTTATCCGGCTTCGACGAAGAATTTATACCCGCAATCATCTGCTTTTATCCGGTTTTGACGAAGAATTTATATCCGCAATCATCCTTCATTTTCAGCAGGGTAGTTAGGACCTTTAATGGACGTACAATGGACGTAGTGTGCTGTGTGGGTATATAGGTAATTATGTAATAAACTTGGCTTATAACAACAGCAAAAATGTTAATAAATACCATTCTATGTGTTTTATTTTACGATAACCAAATTCAACCTCTATGAATTATTTCGGATATTTATTTTTATCGCCATAGGTACCTACCATTTCTCCACTAAAGGTCTTATTAAGTCTTAAAAAGTCTTATTAACTCTTCCAGAAGACTCCCAAATCTTGCTATTAGTCTGACTTAATAAGACTTATTCAGACTTTTTCCGACTTAATAAGTCTTATTCTGACTTTTTCCGACTTAATAAGTATTATTCAGACTTTTTCAGAGAAAGTAAGACTTTCTCAGAGAAAAATTTCCACAAGGGTATTGGGCACTTATATTTTTTCACTGTGTTTTCTCCCCCTTGGGAGTCCCTCTTTCTTTTCTTATCCTCTGAGTCACTTGTTGAAAATCTTATTTGCTTGTCTTGCGACCTGAAGATGAACCTTATTGAGTTTTTTCTTTCTTTTTCTTTCTTTTCAAAATCTGCTTTTGAGATAGATGCTTTTGCTTCCTCGTCCCATGCGAGGTCCAATATTTGTCTTGATCTATCTAGGTCCGACAGTGAGGCGCTCCTGTTTAGTACCTGGAAATCTTCCTTTTTTTTCTGCCCAAGATGGATGGAGATTTGGTTTTGTGATTTCCCTTTCATCTGCTGTTCCTGTAATTACAGAGGTATTGCCCCTCCCAGAATCCTTGGGGCAGCCTGCTTTCGCAGGGAGGGATTCCCGGCCTTCGGCCGGACCCTCCTGGGAATTATTTTGTATACTCTCCATTCTTAGCTAGCCAAGGCGCTGCCACCTAAGCTCGGGTACCCCGGGTTCGATTTTCCCGTACACACCATATGGGTGTGCCCCTGAGGACTCCGCGAGCGGCCTGCGGCCACCGAACACGACCTCAGCGCGGCTAATAATACGACGATTAAAACATACGGTTTCCTACCTCTTTCACTGAACCTCGAACTCCGGCGCAGCTTTCTTTGGAGATTCATCGTGGCCGACGTAAGTACACCCATAATTGGTTCTGATTTTTTAGCCTACTATCACCTGATACCCGACTGCCGATCCAAGCGCCTACTGGACGTCACAACAGGCCTCCACGCAACCGGAGAACTCGCACACGCTCAACAGGACAGCATCAAGACCGTCGCAAGGACGTCCCCGCTGTCTTTCATCCTTGCTGAGTTTCCCAGTATTACACGCTCCGCCGGCCTGTCCAGAGAGGTTAAACACAAAACCACGCACCACATCCGCACCGTGCCAGGACCACCGGTAGGCTTTCGGCCTCGACGACTGGCACCGCAAAAGCTGCGCATCGCTAAGGAGGAGTTTGCCGACAAGGTTAAACTCGGCACTGCCCGCCCGTCAGAGAGCCCCTGGTCGTCGCCCCTGCACTTGGCGCCCAAAGGAGAGAATGGATGGCGTCCATGCGGTGACTACCGCGCATTGAATGCCCGGACCATCCCGGACCGCTACCCTATGCGCCACATCCACGACTTCGCACACGACCTAGCAGGATGCAAAGTCTTCTCAACAATGGATCTAGTCAAAGCCTAGCAGCAAATCCCAGTCAAACCAGACATCATTAGCAAGACAGCGATTACGACTCCGTTTGGCCTTTATGAATTTCCGTTTATGACATTCGGCCTACACAACGCTTGCCAAACTTTCCAACGATTTATTGACGAAGTAATACACGGACTGGACTTCTGCTTTGCATACGTAGACGACATCTTGGTGTTCTCCAGGTCACAGCCAGTACCATGGACCCCACAGCTGGAGGACGCATTTCAGGCCTGCAAGAATAGCCTAGCGAGCGCCACCCTACTCGTGCACCCCCGGCAGGATGCACCCCTAGGACTATTCACCGACGCCTCCAGCCTGTCAATTGGTTCCTGCCTGCAACAGCTGATAAACAACCACTGGAAGCCGCTCGCGTATTTTTCGAAGATGTCGCCGAAGCAATGCGGTTGGCCGGCCTACCACCGGGAACTCCTCGCCATATACGAATTGGTGCAGCACTTCCTTGAAGCGGGCCCCTGCACCATATTCACGGACCATAAACCAATCACTTATGCGTTCCTGTCACGGCGGAAGAAGCTGCCCCCGGTACAGCTCAACCAACTTTCCTTCATCTCCGAGTTCACCACGGACATCCAGCACATAAGCGGCTCGCAAAACGTCGTCCCTCTCCCGAGTGGAAATGGTCTCCACCCCGATCGACTACCAAGCCCTCGCTGCCGCTTAGGAATGTGATGAAGAAATAAAGACAATCCAACAAGATTCATCCCTCCGCATCGAAAAAATGCCCATCCTAGGTCTATCGGTATCCATTTACTGCCCCGTTCCGACGCCGCGTATTCGAGCAACTTCATAACCTCAGCCACCCATGAGTAAAGGCAACCGCCAAACTTGTCGGAGCACGTTTCGTCTGGCCTTCAATGCGGAAGGACTGCCGAGCTTGGGCTCGGGCATGCAACCCGTGCCAACGTTCGAAGATCACCCGCCACGTCACGGCACCCCTGGGAACCTTTAAAACACCCTCACAGCGATTTTCACACGTACATGCCGACATCATCGGACCACTTCCAATAGCTCGATCTTACAGGTACTGTTTGACAGTTATTGACCGTTACACACGATGGCCGGATGTATATCCCCTGACATGCATGTATGCATCACTTCAGAATCCGTCACGCATGCGTTTTTGTCATGCTGGACATCCCGACAATTTGTAGTCCTGATATTTTATACATTATTTGCTGTTAAGTTGTTATAAATAAACTCACATAATTAAGCTGGGATTTCTATCGTAACCATCCCACAGGAGCATTGCCATTACATATAAGTAACATAACTGTTGCATAGTAAGGAACAATTTTTATGTAAATGTTATATCACTGTGACATGATTTGGTTTGCTGGGATTTTTAATATATTAATAAATATTACTGTCAATTTGACAGTCTCAGAGTCACAGATTATTTAAGGTCTTCAGCAAAAGTTGCATTTTTTAAATACTAAAAATACTAAATCAAACTGGCATAAGCTACTAACTTATTAAAAAAAAGAACTGTAGTTTTGTGCTTAATTTACGCCTTATTTTATTATCTATGATTTACACTAGTGTAAATCATAGATAATAGCTATTAAGCATACATTTTTTCATAATTGTTTATTAATCAAATTTACTAAAAATTACAAATTATTATATTTGTTATTCTTAAGAATAACAAATATAATAATTAAGAAAGCTAAACTTTAATAAATCCAAATAATTTTCTTTCACAATCAGGTAATTGGCAAGTTTTCTCTTGCATTTCAGTTTCTATACCATCGCAACTTTCTAAACAGTGCCTCCAACGAATTTCTCTACCTTTTCCACAAGACACGCTGCAGGGGGACCACTTATTCCACTTTGCCCACAATTCATTGTTATTTCTTTTTTCTTTGACTTCAGATCTTTTTACTACAACAATAAAGTTTATTTAATTTTATTGATCATTGTTGTTTTAAAAAAAATTAGATTAAAAATTTTACTTAAATTAAAACTAATTGTAATTTTTTTTTTAACATTTCTATACAGAAATGTAAGGGGGCCGTTTTATTTTTATTCAGGAATTAATTTTATGTGTTAGATTAGATTAGATAAAAAATATCACATAAGAATTTTTATTCTGCGAATTAATAATATCCCAGTAAGCACCAAATACTCGGCAAACCTTTTCAACGTTTACAAAATAGGCTATTTAGGGGAAATCACTTGAATAAGGTACAAAAATGTTTATTGTAAAAGCACCACTGTACAGAGCCGGCTTAAGGCAATTGAGCGCCTTAGGCACTTAAAAATGTGGCCCCTTTAACTAGATACTATACTTACGGGGCCCGGAGCAAATTTTAAAAAAGGTTATTAGAGCCACCCCAAACTGTTAGCTTAAGTGCGCCCGAGCATTATAACCTAATTAATCCCTATGAATTAGAATACTTTTTATCATTAAAAAAATACATAAAAAACATAAATAACGAACAAACATAACAAATATAATGTAAATAAAAAGTGTTAGGACTTATAAGTGCGTTTTTCTGCAAGATGTCATTAGTAAGTATTTAAAAAAAATTAAATCAACTTTAATTTTCTGTATTTGTATGTTAGATGTACTGCTGGTTTATTGTAATTAGTTTAATATTAAAATTTCAGAAATACCTTAAAACAAACAGAAAAATTAACACTATCTAAATGTGGATTTAGCCAGCATTTTGTGTAACGTAATCTAACGTAACGTAATTTAATTTAAAAGCCAGGCTAAATCAACCTTAACTATCGAACACAGACTGCTATCACCAAACACACAACACATAGAAGTGCCACTCTTGAATAAACGCGAAAACACACAAGTCCTTCCGGCAGCAGTTTCCTCTAGTATCGCGTACCCGCTGGGGTGAGCAGCACATCACAGCGGGTACCCGATGCAAGAGGAATCCGTGTGCTTGGAGCAAGAGTGCTAAAGATATGTTTATACAGGGTAAAGTTTACAAATTAAATTATCTTTTAAGTTTTTGTTTGCGGTTTAACGTTAAGATTTATTATTATTTGTTAATTATACAGTTAATAATAAAATATCTTATTCTACTTCAAAACGTAGTGCCCTCGTAATCAAGCATGGTGATATAACACCTGATTAATTTTACCTGAAATACATTTATGTATTTGGCATAAAAACAGAAGTGAATTTGCAGCACGCTTTTTTGTCGGCTTTACACCTCGTTATTACAAAAATTTGTATAAAATAATAAAAACAGTAAATAATATTCTGTTATTACAATTGTATATTGTTTATTTGTTTTATTTTTGGAAAAAATAAACATTTTGGTAACAATTTTTATTTTTTTTTAAGTTGTTTGGGGACAAGGCGCCTATTTCTACGTGGCGCCTAAGGCAATTGCCTTGCCTGCCTAATGGGTAATATGGCCCTGCCACTGTATAATGAAAGTCTAAAGAGAGGTGGAGAGCCAAGGGTAAGGCGAAAAAAGAAAAGGTAGAAGCGCAAATACCAACGCGACGCACGGACAGTACTTGTTATCTTTAACAGCTGTTTTCTCGAAAACTTGATTTCTAACCATAGGTAGCTTTCCGAAGTCCAGGTCACATATGTATGTAATTCAAAAACAAAACTTTTTTAGATCTTTTAAAATTTAACTTAATAGTTAAAAACAAAACATAGAGCATATTTCTCGTAAATAATAACAAAACAAAATACAAATCGTATAAGTCAAATAACTATTTTAAACTTTTTCTCTCAATATTTGTAGACGTTTATTGATACTGTCCACTTCATGGTTGGTTTCTTCAGTTAATTTTTGTTTTTTGGTTTCCAGAACCTTGATTTTCGTTATTAAACAATTTTTCACAATTACGAGAAAGACTTGTAATGTTACTTTGACTTTTGTCAAAGACAAACTGACAGTTACACGAGTAGGTAGTTACATTAAAATTGCCCAAGCATTTCATTTATATTAAATCATAATGTAGATTGACTGACTTTTCCATGACTTTTTAGACTCATTTTATATTCCCTGACTTTTCCCGGTTTTCCCGGTCGCTACGAACCCTGATCAATCTGTACTTCTAACAATTTTTCGAAAAATTTGGCGCTTATGCCATTTTGCATTAAACCTGCGTTATATATGAATTTCCTTTTGAAATATACAACTTTTTTGACTCATTCATGTGCGCTGGAAATGCGTCGGCACATGTGCGCTTTAAATACGCCGGCACACGTGCGCTGCATATGATACGAATATCTAAGCGCATCTGTGTAGTGATCTGCGCGCACGCGTGACGTTTAAAGACGCACTCGTGCACTCACTGTGCACTCATAGTGACTACATTTTGCTATCTGGGATAGTAAGAAACAATTTTTATGTAAATGTTATATCACTGTGACATGATTTGGTTTGTTGGGATTATTAATATATTAATAAATATTACTGTCAATTTGACAGTCTCAGAGTCACAGATTATTTAAAGTCTTCAGCAAAAGTTCCATTTTTTAAATACTAAATCAAACTGGCATAAGCTACTATAGTAGCAGTTATAACTTAATAAAAAACACGAGTCCAAATAAAAAAATGAACTGTAGTTTTGTGCTTAATTTACGGCTTATTTTATTATCTATGATTTACACTATTAAGCATACATTTTTTCAAAATTGTTTATTAATCAAATTTACTAATAATTGTAGTAAAAACATTACAAATTATTATATTTGTTATTCTTAAGAAAGCTAAACTTTAATAAATCCAAATAATTTTCTTTCACAATCAGGTAATTGGCAAGTTTTCTCTTGCATTTCAGTTTCTATACCATCGCAACTTTCTAAACAGTGCCTCCAACGAATTTCTCTACCTTTTCCACAAGACACGCTGCAGGGGGACCACTCATTCCACTTTGCCCACAATTCATTGTTATTTCTTTTTTCTTTGACTTCAGATCTTTTTACTACAACAATAAAGTTTATTTAATTTTATTGATCATTGTTGTTTTTAAAAAATTTAGATTAAAAATTTTACTTAAATTAAAACTAATTGTAATTTTTTTTTAAACATTTCTATACAGAAATGTAAGGGGGCAGTTTTATTTTTATTCAGGAATTAATTTTATGTGTTAGATTAGATTAGATAAAAAATATCACATAAGAATTTTTATTCTGCGAATTAATAATATCCCAGTAAGCACCAAATACTCGGCAAACCGACTGGCCTTCGCTCGGCATAGGCGGTTGACCGGCGGTTCGGCTTGCCCCCAGTCGTCCCGCTTATGGCCCGCGTTATGTTAGCCCGGTACCGTTTGGCCATGTTCTAACAAAAGTCGGCCAGAATACGGCATGCCGCTGCAAATATATTTTAAATTCACTAAATTACAAATATTATTTAAATTTAAAATATTATTTTTAATTGAATGTTATAACATTCAATTAAAAATATCTGCATTTAAAATTAAAAAAATATATATAAAATAAATATTTTAATTCAGACTGGTTAAGAGTTTGGATACCCCTGTTATTCCAAACGCCACAAAAACCGACCCACTCCATGACGTCGTAGATCCCAGTGATTGTATCGCCATCTAGCGACAGAATTAGTTTGGAATACCAGGGGTGTCCAAACTTTCAACAGATATTTTAAATTCACTAAATAAAAAATATCAGTTTGGCATAAAAATTAAATCAAATTTTTAAATATCTACTATGATATTTTTAATTCGCAGAATAAAAATTTTTATATATTTTTTATCTAATTGAATATATCACTTTAGGGTTAACACATTAGAATAATTCCTGAATAAATAATAAAATACGAGATCTGGAGTTGCTACTTGGAATTCTGCCCTCTCTATTTTTGTGGGCATGCCGTATTCGGACCAGTTTTGGTTAGGATTTGGCCATATGTTATAGCGTACGCTAACCGGGTTTGTTACCCCGCGGACCAGTTGGTGGCAATCGGAAACGCGAGATTCCGTGTACGGCATCTCGTATAGGTATGTATAAAATATATTCTGACCAGTTTCGGTTACGATATGTCCATATCCTCACCGAAACTGGCCAGAATATATTATACTGGGGAACATAACGCAGGCCATAAGCGGGCCGGTTGGTGGTGATCCGAATCGCCGGTCTACCGCACATGGGTATTTTTCAAAAAGTTGGCCAAAAACTTTGGCCCAAAATATAAATTTTATTAAAAAAATTATAATTATTATAAATTAGATATATTAGATATTATTTCTATAGAACATTAATCAAGTATTGAATATTTTATGCTTGTCATACATGATCGATACAAAACGACGCCAAAATAAAGGGCATTACAAATATTAATTTAATTTTTTTATTTACATTTTTTATTATCATTTCTTTGATGATTATTTTCTACTGTTTTACATCAATCAATTTCTTTTTTAAGATTAATTTGAAAATTTCCTTTAACGATTTCATCTTCATTCTGTATTTTTAAAATTTTCTCGAAATATAGATTTTGGGTGATAAAACCAAAATTTCGCGATCTTTAGTTTTAGGATAAACTACTCGGAATGGTTTACATCTAAAAAATTGGTGAAATAAACTGATACTCTAGCAAGTGTCAGAGAAAAGACTACTAATAAGTAAATGTACGCACTCATATATTAATTAATTATTTCTTATTTACATGCACCTTTAAATATAAAATAATTTACTTAACTTCTTTAACTTTAACACGTACAAACTAAAATAGATATTTTACCTTCCCTTGCGGCCTTGAGTTTACGGTGAATTCACCGTTTGCGTGAATTCACCGTGAATACACCGTTTATGTGCAGTGAATATACCGTCCATTTGTGACATTTGTAGACGGTAATTAAACGGTGAACTCACGCTGTTTTTGCGATAAATTCACGGTGATTTCACGGTAAATTCACGGTGAACTCAAGTTTGCAAAATCACCGCAAATTCACTGTCGAAGTACCGTAAATTTATCGTGAAATCACCGTGAATTCACCGTAAAAGCGCTGTGAGTTTACTGTGAAAACATCGTAAATTAGGTACTGTACAGTACCACGTGGTAATGTAAATAATAAATTATTTTAATTGTTTGTAAATGGTTGTTTACTTTTTAATAAATAGTAATTTTGTTGCTAATAGGCGGTATTAATAATTAAATGAAAAATTAATAATAAATATTAAGATTTTTTTATTTATAAACATTATGAAATAAATAATTTGTTTATACTTAAATATTGATGAAGAGCATTTATTTTACAAAAACTAAATTCACAAGTTCAACAGTAAAATTTAAAGGGTTTATAAATTTACCTAGGTAATAATGTTTAAGTAGGCAGCTGCCTACTTAAACATTATATTGTTATTCTGAAATTTATAAACTACCAGTACATATTTAATAAACGACGACATTGAAAAGCAAAGTCCGTAGTGGTTCCATTTAAAAAAGGAGGGATAGTATAATCTCCCTTGCGGCCTTGAGTTCACGGTTTATTCACGGTGAATTCACAGTGAATTCACGGTGAATAAACCGTGAACTTAAGGCCGCAAGGGTTGTTAAGAAAGCATTGCCAAGTTGTGAATATTATATTGTGTGAAAATGGCGTCACAGATTGGACATTTAAATTAAGGGACATCAACTAAAATGCTTGTCAGAAAAATGTTAATATAAAATATAAAATTGTATTATTTTTAGAAAATAAGACGAAATTACGACACTGACAGAAAATTAAATCTAATTTTTTTATATATGCTTCTATATAATATGTATATTAGGGTGGTCCTTAATAAGGTTATTTTCAAATTTCTTTGCTCCCAGGGGCTCAAATACTTCCAAATTGATAAAAAAAAATTCCCTGAAAATTTGAGCTCTTAATATTAACTCTAAGATAGTGCGCATTCCAATCTAAGTTTCCTATGGAAATAACATAGGAAAAATTACTTTTGTTGTTTATAATTTTATATCTTGGGGACGCATGAATTAAAAATTATAAATCATACATATTTTTATAGAGAATTTAACGCTCTACAAAAAAGGTCTCTTATAATTTTTCCATTAGTCTATTGGTTTAAAAGTTATTCAACGCCAAAGTTTAATTTTCATATTATTATTAATATTATCAAGGCTTTTTTATGAGGCGCCGTTTGTGTCAAAATTAAAAGTGCTAAATAAACTTATTTTGTTTTATAAATTATATGCTTTACTAAATAATTTTTTTATAAAATAATTTTTTTATAAAATTATTTAAAAAAAAAATTTTTTTTCTAAAAAATTTTAAAAAAATAATTTTTTTAAAAAATAATTTTTTTATAAAATAATTTTTTTTTTAATTATTTTTTTATAAAATAATTCTTTTTTATAAAATTATTTTTTTTGATTTTTAGTTTTGTTTTAAGAGGATTGATTTATTTATTTTAATTTGTTTTCAAGAGAATTATTTTATTTATTTATTTTAGTTTTTAACAAGTGCTTTCTTATAAAAACCGTTTAAACATAAAGAATTCTTGTTAAAAACTAAAAATCAAAATAAATGTAGATAAAAAAATTAATGAATTAATGAATAAAAATAATAAATTATTATTTTCAATCGTTTCCCCAAATTGCGTCAAACAAAAGCCCGTGGGCTTTTGTTTAACGCAGTCCGTCATAAAATTGTATCTGGGGAGGGGTGTTCGGGTTTACTCGGGTTTACTCGAGTGTCTACAAACAAATAGAGATGGCTGCAGTAAAAATTAATTTATAAATGCGCCCGTCGCGACGCGTCGTCTTTTATTAAATAATTTTTAATTCGAATTGAAAATTATTTTATAAAAAAATTATTTTATAAAATTTTTTACAAAAAAAAATATAAAAAAATTATTTTATAAAAAATTAAAAAAAAAAAATTTTTTATAAAAAAAATAATTTTATAAAAAAATTATTTGGTAAAGCATATAATTAATTATTTATAAAACAAAATAAGTTTATTTAGCACTTTTAATTTTGACACAAACGGCGCCTCATAAAAAAGCCTTGATAATATTAATAATAATATCAAAATTAAACTTTGACGTTGAATAACTTTTAAACAAATAGACTAATGGAAAAATTATAAGAGACCTTTTTTGTAGAGCGTTAAATTCTATATAAAAATATGTATGATTTATAATTTTTAATTTATTCGTTCCCAAGTTATAAAATTATAAACAACAAAAGTAATTTTTCCTATGTTATTTCCATAGGAAACTTAGATTGGAATGCGCACTATCTAAGAGTTAATATTAAGAGCTCAAATTTTCAGGGAATTTTTTTTTATTAATTTGGAAGCATTTAAGCCCCTGGGAGCAAAAAAATTTGAAAATAACCTTATTAAGGACCACCCTAATGTATATAGATATATCAAAGTCACGTGGTGCGACTTTAATGTGTGAAGCATAGCTAATAGCTATTAGCTATGCTAGTATACTATGCTCCACACATTAAAGTCTCAAGTCGCAAGTCTAAGTTAAGACCTTTATACACCAAGTGCCAGTATACTGGTACTTACTGGTGTATAAAGGTCTTAATTTAGAATATATTTATATTTTTGCCCCAGCTCATATAGTCACGGTGCTGTTCTGAGAGGTGATTTTTGGACTTTCTGTGAAACCTAATTTTTTTTTATATTCTTGTTAATTAGGTCATAACTAAAATTTTAAGAGCAAAATAAAAAAAAATTGACGGTTAATTTTGTTTTAATTGGATGTTTATTAAAAATATGTATGCACATGTGCAAAGTGCAATGTGAAAGTGCACTTTCAATTCTCCAATTAAAATTTGCGATTTTATTTAAATATTATCATAACTTTTTAAATCAGATTAAAGATTAGTTAATTTCCTAAAAAAAGGTCTATACATTTTTTATATCTTTTACTGTTTTGTTGTAATACACGTTTAAAGTTTTAATTTAAGGTTAAAATTTAATGTATAGTATACATTTATTAAACAATAATTCTAAGGGTGCCACATTTATTTGACGAATAATTTCTTTGTATCCCTTGCGGCCTTGAGTTTACGGTGAATTCACCGTGAATTCACCGTTTGCGTGAATTCACCGTGAATTCACCGTTTGCGTGAATTCACCGTGAATACACCGTTTATGTGCAGTGAATATACCGTCCATTTGTGACATTTGTAGACGGTAATTAAACGGTGAACTCACGCTGTTTTTGCGATAAATTCACGGTGATTTCACGGTTAAATCACGGTGATTTCACGGTAAATTCACGGTGAACTCAAGTTTGCAAAATCACCGCAAATTCACTGTCAAAGTACCGTAAATTTATCGTGAAATCACCGTGAATTCACCGTAAAAGCGCTGTGAGTTTACTGTGAAAACACCGTAAATTGACTGTGAAAAAACCGCAAATTCACGGTAATCTCAAGGTTGCAAGTACCACGTAGTAATGTAAATAATAAATTATTTTAATTGTTTGTAAATGGTTGTTTACTTTTTAATAAATAGTAATTTTGTTGCTAATAGAGGGTATTAATAATTAAATAAAAAATTAATAATAAATATTAAGATTTTTTTATTTATAAACATTATTAAATAAATAGTTTGTTTATACTTAAATATTGATGAAGCGCATTTATTTTTCAAAAACTAAATTCACAAGTTCAACAGTAAAATTTAAAGGGTTTATAAATTTACCTGCCTACTTAAACATTATATTGTTATTCTGGAAGTTATAAACTACCAGTACATATTTAATAAACGACGACATTGAAAAGCCAAGTCCGTAGTGGTTCCATTGGCCTTGAGTTCACGGTTTATTCACGGTAAATTCACCGTGAATTCACTGTGAATTCACCGTGAATAAACCGTCTGTGAAAAGTGCGTGAATTCACCGTCTAACTACCGTTTACAAATGTCATAAACAGACTGTTTATTCACGGTGAGTTCACGGTGAATTCACGGTGAATTCACAGTGAATTCACGGTGAATTCACGGTGAACAAACCGTGAACTCAAGGCCGCAAGGGATACTAGATATTGCCAAGACATGAAAGTTATCGGCCCGATAAACTTTACTAAAGATGAATAAACCGGTCCTTAGTTAAATTTCATGAACTTTTACTACAATTTTTCATTTTTGTTTATAAAAAACACTTTAAAAAACTAAACAAAAATTATAGAATACGTATACTGAAAATGACAATTCAAACGTCAAATAAATTTTTAATAGATCTATGGCAACCTTTAAGGATATAAGGGAACATAAATGTATACGTCAAAGGTTAGATTAAAAGTTTGAACAAAACAGTAAAATATATAAAAAAAAATTGTAAAAACTTTTTTTTAGTTATGCAAATATTAAATATTTAAATTAAATCGCTACCCTTGCGGCCTTGAGTTCACGGTTTATTCACCGTGAATAAACCATCTGTTTGTAAACGGTAGTTAGACGGTGAATTCACGCACTTTTCAAAGTATTTTAATTGTGAATCCACCGTATTTTGGCGGTATATTCACGGTGAATTCACCGTGAACTTAAGGCCGCAAAAGTAGGTATATCCTATAGGTTTAACACAATCGACTATAGCTAGCCATTATTCGTTACTGAGCAGATGAGGTTGGAGATGAGGACTTCAAACAATTAAAGTTCAGCTATGCCATTACAGACGCACACTTCCAACTAAATATTGCAACCCAACGCTATTTATAGTTAGCTCGCTTGCGTAAGCAGCCGTGAGATGTATTGCTTAAACCGCTTAACACACTTACAATTTGCGGTGTTTTCACAGTCAATTTACGGTGTTTTCACAGTAAACTCACAGCGCTTTTACGGTGAATTCACGGTGATTTCACGATAAATTTACGGTACTTTCACAGTGAATTTGAGGTGATTTTGCAAACTTGAGTTCACCGTGAATTTACCGTGAATTAACCGTGAATTTATCGCAAAAACAGCGTGAGTTCACCCTTTAATTACCGTCTACAAATGTCACAAATGGACGGTGAATTCACCGTAAACTCAAGGCCGCAAGGGTAGTTTTAATTGGATAATTGAAAGAGTGCATACTATTTTTAATAAACAGCCAATTAAAACAATTCAAACCGTCAAATTTTTTTTTTTATCTTAAAATTTTAGTTATGACCTAATTAGCAAGAATATAAAAAAAATTAGGTTTCACAGAAAGTCCAAAAATCACCTCTCAGAACAGCACCGTGATAGTAGGTATATTATAATTTTTCTTCGCAATAAATATGGTTCTTCGGCAGTGTAAGAAAATATTATAAAAAAATCAACAAAATGTTTAATTTAAACATTACTTTTTCAAAATTAAACATTTTGATTTTCAAAAAAAATTTGTAGAAGTTAGTATTATAGCAGCAACTAAATAATATTTAAAAAAAAGCACCGTTGCGGAGGTCGATTGGACCTTTTCATAAAATGTTGTTTAATAAAAATAATAAGTTAATTTTATTAAATAAATTTAAAAATCACCGCGGCGCACAGTGGTCGGAAATCCCAAAAAGCTGGCCAAAACTCCAAAATGTTGTAATTTTGCGTGAAATTTTCTTATACCACGGTTTTTGGGGTCGCTGATTACGAATTTTATGTTAGTTTTTTAAAAAACAAAATGGCGGATACAAAATGGCGGAGTTGTTTCATGACTTATGATTTTTTTCAAACGAAAATAATAGTTCGAGGGTTTTTCCGATCTCTGATTACGAATCTGATGTTAGTTTTTTAAAAAACAAAATGGCGGATACAAAATGGCGGAATGATTTCATGACTTTTGATTTCATTTCAGCAAAAATACTAATTTGGGGGTTTTCGTAATTGCTGATTACGAATTTGATTTTAGTTTTTTAAACAACAAAATGGCGGATACAAAATGGCGGAGTTGTTTCATGACTTATGATTTTTTTCAAACGAAAATAATAGTTCGGGGGTTTTTCCAGTCTCTGATTACGAATCTGATGTTAGTTTTTCAAAAAACCAAGTAATGGATACAAAATGACGTAGTTGTTTCATGACTTTTGATTGTTATGGAACAAAAAAGTAGTTCAGGGTTTTTTTGGGGGTTTAAAGGGTTTTTTAGAAGAAAAAATCATGAAAGCAAAGCGGCTTTTAAACGGTATCCATAAAAAAATTTTTATTAACATGTTAATAATAAATAAACACTTGTATTGATTTTTACCTTAACCTAAAAATATAGCTATTTTTATCGCAATTTTAGTTTTCATTGCTTTTATGGTCATCAGCGTCAATTTCGTCCTCATCGTCATTATCGCTTACAGAATTTTTTGATTTTTCATATGTCAAAAGAGCAACAGCTTCTGGAAAAAAAATTTTTCCTTTTTTTGGGTGCAATTTTCGCAGACTTAAAATGAGAGGGTCTGAGGTCGCCAGGAGCCGAGAAAAAATGTCTTCCATTGATTTCTGTCTTGAACATTTTCTCGAAAAATGTTCGCGGTAGTTTCGAATGTCTTTGTTCCGGGCTTCCTGGGCCTCCTCAGATAATTGACCGATCGGCAAAATGGACGATTCAACAATTTTTCCCCCGTGAATCAAGACTTTATGAAGTGTTGTTGGCATGTTGTACCAAGGATATAAATTGATGAATATCTTTGCAGTTTTAAAACAATAGTGATCAAACAAATCCGAGTTAATAGGAAAGCCACTTGAAAGCACTTGCAAAATTACATGAAACCTGTGCACCAACACTTCGTCAACACCGAGAATGCGCGCAGATACAGCTGAATTTTCAAAAAAACGACGAGCTGTGTTGCCATCGTTCGAGTTACCCATTCCTTGTTTTGGGCGGTCTATGAGTAAATGCAATTCATCTTTAAATGCTTTTTGAATCACAGATTTTCGTTTCTCCAGTGCTTCTTTGGCATCTTTTCCGCGCGACTGCCATTTCTCGCTTTCTTTCTTGTAGCCTAAGTGCAAAAGGCACTCGAAAAAACGAATCCAACAATGTAATGTTGACAATCCAAATTGAAACTTTGATTCCTCAACAACAATTGCTTTCATTTTAACAATATCGTTGAACATTTTCGATGTAGCGTTACATACATAACATCGCATCGCAGATGTCGTTTGCGTGACAACATTGCACACTTTGCCATCAATCATTGTGAATACCAACTTGAATTTTACCGTGACGTTTCTACCGTTAATTACAGTGTGAAATGAGACAAGCGATGCGATTTGGTTATCTATGTAACGCTTCTCTTCAATGGTCGATTCCTTGTCTTCGCGTTTGAATTGTAATCGAACCGGTCTGCAATAGCGAGGGGAGGATGGTCTTGAATTTTTCCACAAAATTTTAGTCGTTTTGGAATCTTCATCGAAGCAATAAAGTTGCAGAGGTACAAGAGATGTTAATAAAACACTAGAGTCAGAACTATTTTCTTCTGAAAATTTTTGCTTGTATTCCTTTTGTCCAGAGCTACCGTCAAATCCCCATTTGACAATTAGTTCCAGATTTGAACAAATTGTTTCATCTACAGAATCAATAACTTCGCCTTGTAATTTCAAAATTCTACTGCATGTATGATTGAGTAAAGATTGCAATTTGACCTCAGAAGATGTATCAGATACTTGTACATCTTTTGGATAGCAACTTTTTTTTGCTTCAATGATTTTTGAGTAAAGTGGGTAAATGGGACAATTATGGACTATCGCATTTTGTCGTATATCCAAGTACTGTCTCTTTGTTAATTTTGCTTCAAGAATAAGTGACAGAGCATTATCTGGAGACATTTCTATTGGAGCTTTTGATAATTTTTGGAATGCTGCTCTATACTTATCAGCTCGAGTTGGAGATTTAGTTGTTACATCATCGACGATTTTAGAAGCAGTCACGGCTCCAGCAGAACGGAGGCTCATTTTTGCGGCAAAAGAGATCTCATCAGCACTGTATTCCTTACGAATTTTTTCGGTCTTTCTTCTCTTTGTACGATCGCTCGACACAGAAAAAGATGTACTATAGTACATCTTTTTCTGTGTCGCCCCCCACTGCTCCTTTTGTCTTTATTCTTGAGTGAAATCTGCAAATTAAGTTAAAGAATGTTACTGTAGATAAGTGAAAAACCACTTAATCCCAAATACTACCCATTGAACCACATATGTCACAGAGACGGCCAAATTTCCGCTTTTTGATGCAATCACAGTGACATTTGTGGTACTGGGTACTCTACTGAATTTCACCAATCCAACAGTATTTAATTTTTTTTATGAAATTTAGTCAAGCCAGAGTAAAAAGTCACTCAAAAAAATTTAGGAAAAAGTAAAATTCTTTCTAACGCCTTCGAGCAACTTTTTCACTCTAACTGGACTAAAAATCCTGCAAAACAAATGGATTCTCATTTGTATCGATTATATAAATTCGGAGTTAAAATGAAAGTGCAATATATATTGATATGATACATTAGATGCAAAACTCGGTTTTAGCAAATTTTTAAAAAATATATATTTTATCCTATTTATGTACATAACTGCACTGCCCACAGCATACCTAAACTGATGCATACGTTAATATTTGTAGAATAAAATACATTTATAAACTTAATGCAAATGCAAAACTGGGTATTTGTGTCTTCCTGTAGGATGCAAAACTCGGTATTTGCTGTAGACCAATCACGTCGCTAGTATACGCATTACGTGACGACATAACAATCACCTGATTAATTGTTATTTTTTGGTATTTGCACTTTTCAGTTGCAAAACTTGGTATTTGAACGAGGAAGATGCAAAACTATGTTTTTAAATCTTTTGATTTCAATTATTTACTAAACTACCTAATTAATTTTAAAGGATTTTTTTTTACTTTTTTGAATAAGAAATTATGCAAAAGCACGTTTATACAATTTTTGCATTTTTTTTTCAAAAATGATCTTATGGGCGGTTTTTCGTGTTTTTCTTAAAATCACTTATCCTGCAAATACAGAGTTGTGCATCTAATGTACTCATATATGAATTACGTTTATCATAATATACTGTATTTTATAATTATGACATTGTGCAATTGCTTATATTTTTTGACTGTGAATTTTTTTCACATTATTTACCGTAATGCTCGTGGAATCGTTCAGCCAACTCTCATTTTTGTTTAGAAATCGCTTTTCCATGTAATTACAATCCCTCCATTTTGTTTTCACATTGCAAATAACTTTTTTCAAATTTTTGAGTGAGTCTGGTAGAATGTTGAATGAATACGCAGGATTTTTCAGTAATGTCTCCTTTAAAGTTTGAATTTGTGTGTCCAGATCATCATGGAACTTTTCAGCGAGAGCGACAAAAATCTGACGTCGAGTCCATTTCACGATTTCCGTGATTGTTCCTAACATTGACAAAAAACCAATTCGATCAAGCGTTAAAAAACTAATAACACCAAAACTTTTATACAAATAACCCATCTTTATGTTTAAATTTAAAACTGAAAGTAAATCATAAATACATTTTGAAAAATCGTTAATACATTCGTTCAAGATTTTAATAAAGGACTTAAAAATGACCCGAACATGCATTGAAAATCGTCACCATTGATGAAGATCAAATGATGTTTAAAATGAACATCCCGTATACTATTTCGATTAAGAAACTACCGGTTCTCTATTGTTACGTCCAGCGAGCTCGGTTTTTCGACGCTCGCAAGCTTTACTTCCTCCTGCGCTATTGCAATAAATAATTTTTTTCACTAAAAGGTTGGCAAAGGTGGAAGTTCCGTCTGCGTCATTTAATTGCTTATACTTTTTTACACATGAAACAGTTTGCAACTATTCCGGATCTCGCCGGATCACTACTATTTCGTTGCATTTATTCATGCTCCGTATGGAAATACAGAAATTTAAACATCTCAAATTTAAAGGTTTTGCAGCAAATTAAAATAAATAAAAAACTCATGATGAAACATTTGTAAATGATGTACATACCTTCAGGAACATCTCCCATTTTTTCCGATCTCTTCACAACACTTTTAAACGTTAAAATTCCGTTTCTTGCCGCGACGCATAAAAGTGAATAAACGCCAGAGTGACAGGTGTTCGTTAAAAGGGCAAACTTTGAAAGAACACCTACAGTCTAAAAGGCGATCTCATGCTCTGTCCCTTTGGATTTTACTAGACTAACACCATCTATACTAGATTTTGTTAAGATTTACCCTGAAAGGTAAATTTTGATTTTTGGGTTTTGGCCAGCTTTTTGGGATTTCTAACCACTGTGCGGCGGGCAAATATATCATAACCGTCGCAACAAACACTAGTATACGTAGACACTTCCTAGTAGGAAGTTCCTACATTCAAATGACATTTAATTTGATCCACAATTGTGTGGATTGTGATTTGATCATCAAATGACGTTTGATTTGATCATCAATATTAATTATAATTGGTGCATATCAAATTTTATCCGAAAGCGCATTTAATAATACTATAGTATTATTAAATGCGCTTTCGGATAAAATTTGATATGCACCTCGGCATCACGTGGTTATTTGCCTCGACTTTCGCCTCGGCAAATAATTTCTTCTTGCTGTCGGTTTCTTTTTTATAAAAATTTGAAACAACTAATTTTTTAGAACCCGGTTTTAACGTTAAAAACTTTATTAACACTGATTAAACAAAGTTATCTAATCGCTAACGTAACAGAAAGGTAACTAAATGTTCTTATTAATAAATTTATAATGCAATAAAATTATTTTATAATGTTTATAAACAAAAATATTTATACCATATGGTATAAATTAATTCTTAGGAATTATGTATTAATTATGTATAAATAAAACAATGTTGTAAGAATTTGACAAACACAGAATTTCTTAAGTGTTTCTTAAATAATTATCCCTACAGGTATAATCCCCCTTCTTACACATCGCATAAAAAAAATGATGCGTCAGCAATTCATAACATAACAAGAAACAACAATATTACTAAGCCGGTCATAGGTGTCTCATCGAACACCTGAGTTTTCTAACAGTTCGGCCATGTTGCCTAGTCCACGACCTCGTGGTAATCCCTAAGGTTGCTAGTCCTCCTGAAAAAAGCAAACATCTTAATTGCACTCAAGACGCAACCCAAAACTTTTTTGTTTTGCTCAATGCACAAAACTTCTTTGTTTTGCTCAATACTAAAGATACTGACAAACATAAATCGATTAATTCAGACCTTACCCAGCTAGCATTTATGATTTCATATTGACGTCAGAATAAAATCAGACGTGAAAATCGTTCGTCACGTCTGTCGAGAATCTGACGTCAGTAGCGCATACGCGAATGTCAGCAATATGAAGTCAGACTGAAATCAGATGTGATTTTTGTTACTGCTGACGTTGGCTTTGAAATCATACTGATGTCAGAACGAAATCAGATGTGATTTTGTAAAGAGACCGGTAGAAACCGGTAGAAAGAAAACTTTAAAGAATAAGTAAAATGAGTCGAGATTGAATCATACTGTTGTCAGAATAAAATCATATGTGATTTTGTAAAATGAACAGGTAAAATCGATTAATCAAATAATCGATTAATAGAAAAAAACGATTATTTTAAATAATCAATATTCGAAGTTAAACATCGTCTACCATGTCATTTATAGTTTGACGTACGTTAAAGTATAAATGATATGGTAGACGATCACAAGTTTAACTTTTGAACGGGAACAGTAAAGACCAACGGCAATTAATACGTCAATAAAATTTGATTGCTGAAAAGTTAATAATTATAATTAATTATACCCAATAAAATTTAAAAATAAATACATTAATTTTTAAATTTTATTGCAATAAAACCATTTGTTTCCTAAAAAAAATTCCAGTGAAGGAGGAAATCTTAAATTGCTATAAAAAAATTAAAATAAAATACCAATTTTTTTTCTTTTAAATTTAGGTATTTACAAAAAAAAAGATTTCTTAAATCTGGCGCAATTTACCTGGCGCCATTCCTCTATGGTTGAGTTAGAACTTAAAATTATACTGAAAATCATATGTGATCTCATACAGACTCCAGTATGAAATCAGGCGTGCTTTGAAACTTAGAATTAATTATACTGAAAATCATATGTGATATCATACAGACTCCAGTATGAAATCAGGCATGCTTTGAAACTTAGAATTATACTGAAAATCATATGTGATCTCATACTGACCTCAGTATGAAATCAGGCGTGCTTTGGAACTTAGAATCATATTGAAAATCATACGTTATCTCATACAGACCCCAGTATGAGAACAAAAATGATTTTGAACTAATATTCGCGCCCGATCGAAACTCACGTGGGTATGCATACCCATAACCATGGTTGTTTATTTGTATTTGTCCCATTGTGTATAGTCCTTCGTAGGGGACTTTAAGCCGGAAGTCCGTTCCTACCCCTTACCCGCACAAGCTATAGCTTGTGCGGGTAAGGGGTATTAACGGACCGCTGGCCTAAAGTCCCCTCGACGATACACAATGGGACAAGCACAAATAAACAACTATACCCTATAGATTACATTACATTACATCTAAACGAGAACTATATATAAGCTATAGCTTATAAGCTTAAATAAAATTAGCTTGTAAGCTTGGAACTTATGGAATAGGTACCCTTAACTGAAAATCATGCCTGATCTCATACTCACCCCAGTATGAAATCAGGCATGATTTGGAACTTAGAATGTATATTGAAAATCATGCGTGATCTCATACCGACTTCAGTATTAAATCATACATGATTTTGAATGACTGAAAATCACATCTGACCTTATACTGACTTCAGTGTGAAATCACAGAGGGAAAACAAAATCACAGATGCTATCTGGGTATCTTTTACGTAAACCTTTTTTTCGGTTTACATTGAAGAGTAAGTCTATCTACTTCTTTGCAGTACTATGTAAATTTTTAAGTAAAATTCTTATTAGGTATACCTTCATATGCATTATGCAAACTCTTTATTGCATCCAAATTGAGACATGAATTTATCTCTTTGTATGTATACAAATATATTATTCTTAATCTTAAGCTCAAGACCTGATGGAAAATTGCAACTCTCACCAACCATCGGAACTAACAGTTCCTCCCGCCTAAGAAGTTTTCAGTTTAGCAAACCAGCAATGCAACATATAACATACAAATACATACAAACATCCACTCTCTCACACAACATCTTTCGCAACCTCATCAAGCGAGCAGGTAATTACCTGTTACAGTTTAAACTCCCTGGCGAAAATAAAGCGTGCATGAAAAGTGTGCAAGAAGTGTGTTTTTGGAGTGCAAGTCTTTATAACAATGTGCATACACGCTACTTTGTGGTAATTTCACACTTTCTAAAATAATTAAGTTTTTTCACTCTTTATAACATATATGTACATTGACATCACGCTTTTTATTTGTCATATGTCACGCTTATATTACATTATCTTAGCACATTGTTTGCACAGTGTTAGTACATTGTTTAAAGACATTTTGCAAAGCTTCAGTCTATCTTACGCATGTCACATTTTAGGAAACCGGTCTTTAACTGTCTTAGAATTTAAACCACGATAATCAACCACCACCCTTTGTTCGCCATTTTTCTTTTTGACTAAAAGGATAGGGCTTGGCGAGTTCGGTCATTGACAATATCTCTCACAACTTTCCTTTCGCTGGCTGGTCGTCAATTAGATTTATAGACATTTTTAAGACATCAGTTTTGCCTAATTACTAAAGTATTTTCAGCAAAACAAGCTTGAAACTCATTTAATTAATTTACTAAATCTGTTACCTGTTTTGAAGATTAATTTTTATTGAAAATTATATCCTGTTTTTCGCTAATTTGACTGCACATTGCATTTATCTTGTTGTTCGTTAGCTCCTCAAAACAGTTAACTGAACGAATTAACCCAGATAGCACAAGATGTCCTGAGGACATCCGGTTTAAATCCTTTACAGACGGTCGCGACCAGAAAACCGATGGACGTCCTGAGGCCTAGGCCTATGGACGTCCTAAGGCCTAGGCCGATGGACATCCTGAGTACGTCCATCGGTTTTTTGCCTGCGACAATAGTTGAAGATACAAGTTGATATATCACCCTTTATAAAGGCCTTTATAAAAGGTGATATATCAATTTGTATCTTCAACTATTGTCGCAGGCAAAAAACCGATGGACGTACTCAGGATGTCCATCGGCCTAGGCCTTAGGACGTCCATAGGCCTAGGCCTCAGGACGTCCATCGGTTTTCTGGTCGCGACCCGGGTCTAAGTGAAAAAAAATTACACCTTGTTTTTTATTAAAAATACTCCTTAATCAAGCACGATAAAAGATTTAAAAAAAAAGTTGTCATTTTTTTTTCACTTATATGTCTATAGATAGACCCTTTATCCACTTAAGTGGAATTGTGTCTTTAGTTGTCAAGTATTTTTAGCAATTGCAATTTTCCATATCTCTAACTTATTTAAAAATATCTAGTAAAATTAATTAATTCATTGCATTAAAAATATCATTACAAATTTTAAAAAATTATTTTTAATTATATTATATATATTAGGTATATTATATTTTTAATTTGTTGAATAAAAAATATCACATTGGCCAAATTAATAATTTGAATTAATAATATTATATGAGAAATGTATAATACGAATTAAAAATACCATTGGAGAAATTTCTCCACTTTAACATTTAAATTATTTAATTTGTCCTATAATATTTTTAATGCAATAAATTGTAAGAGTTTATTTCAAATTTACCGCCAAATAAACAGTTGGTATTGGAAGTAACCAGTTTAGTGACTTTAAGTTGGCAGTCTGAAATCCGCCATGTTGGCATTGTTCATAAAACAGCGTGTGCTGTTTTTAGTTAGCTCCCTGTTTAGTTAAATTTCTGTGTATTTAAATATATGATATAAGTGAAAACAACTTTTATTATATGGAAAAACCCCTACAAAATTTAAGTTTTCACTTGATATTTTTAAATAATTTAGAGATATGAAGGTATGTGAAATTCAATGGAGAAATAAATAAAAATAGTATTATGAAAGGTTTATTGTTTTAACTTAAGTAATATATGGTTAACGGATTGACCTCCTTTTCCCGGACACCCTGTATATATATATATATATATATATATATATATCAACAAAACACTAAGTCTTGTTAACACTGTATTACATTTCCCTATTATAATAAAACTATGTCCTAATTCGGTCCTCATATGTCCCGAATTGGACAGCTTGGGGTCAAATACGGACGTCCCGAGGACATCCTATTTCGGAAGTCTGTGGACGGTCAAATACGGACGTCCTGAGGACATCTGAAACAGTCTATTTCGGAAGTCTGTGGACGTACTACGAACGTACTTTTGCAGACCCCGGACATCCTGAGGACGTTCGGGTTGTCCTGGGTGGAAGTCCTACGAACGTCCTACGAACGTACTTGTGCTATCTGGGAATATTTGATTTTAACTAACCTTTAGTTCCTGTTTAGACAAATTTGCCAAGGTAACGAAGCCTTGTTGACCTCTGGTGACGCATTTGTCAATGTAGTATTCCCTTGCAGGCACTGCTCGTAACCCTCCGGGAACGTAGACATCATTCGTTGTTAGCCCACGTGACGTCACCTCGACCACGACAACAGTTTGCGGTGGAATGACCGTATCTTCTTTTGCCCATAGAGGAATTTTTCTTGCAGGAATTTCAAACAATTCAGCAGTATTGTATTCGGTCGGAACAACACGCACGTTTTTACCAGAAACAATTACCATAATTTGTGGCTGATTTACCAGAGTTTGCCCTACAATAACTGGTATGGTTTGCGCACGATCGGGTACCACTAAGTAGCCTACATTGGTTTTAATTTTGTCTATTTCAATCGGAGTTTCACCTTCTCCAATAACAGGAATACTAGTACCACCACAGCCTATCCCAGTCAAAGCACTTGGAGCGAAGTTGAGTTTAGCTTTCTTTGCTAAATTTTCTTTTATTAGTACAGCGTCACATCCATGGTGTCCAAGTAGGCACGCGTAGGCATGTTATTAAGGAAGCAATCAAAAAAATAGTTTTGATTCAATGAAGAAGCATCTCCTCTTACAGTCACCAGCAAGATTACCTAATAGTTTGCAATTTGTGCAATGTTTCTTTGGTTTTGGACAATCGGGTGATATGTGTCCTTCACGACAGTTATAACATTTCACACTCTTTTTTTCTTCAATCTTTTGCCTTTTGTGTGCTGGTTCATCGTATTCGTTTTTGTTGAAATCAGGTCTATATTGTAATGACTCCTAGTATTGAGTCCACTTGACGGCAACGTTGCCATCATAGGCCGTACTCTTGAGTGGTGAGCTCCATCAGCTGTATGAATTCTTTCACGTAAATCTTGACCAAATCTCGAAGTGGTCTCTGACCTCAACGCAGAAAGATACTCTCCAAAGAGCTCATCCGGGGCCTTGTATATACCCGCTCTAGCACCTGCCTGAATTGAGGGATCTACTATGCCATCAATGAGACAAGAAACAGCTTTTTATCCTGTAATTTCACAGGCACTCAAAAGATTCATCTTATCGAAATAATACTTTTCTGGAAAACTTTTGATTAGCAAACTCTTCCATTCTTTCCAATTAATTGGTATGATAATTTGAATAATTAAAATGTAAATTTACATTTTAATTATTCAAATTATCATACCAAAGCCGTAAAAGTCCAGATAGTCGACTTTGCATATGATAAATGACAAGTTTTTCGTCCCAATTGTTTATATTTGCTAACTGCTCATTTTTTCTATTCATTTTGTCATGCTCAGATTTGGATTTCCTGGTCCAAACTGCGGGATGGTTTTAAGATCAAAAAGTAATTTTGTATGGGGCGATTTGGATGTACAAATTTTTTTCTATGAGCCGGCTCATAGAACGGCCGTTCTACGAGTTTTTCTAATCTTGTTACCGTATCCACAGAAGCTGCATTTTGTTCCGATATATTCCTTATTACGGTAATCTCTCGTGGAGAAGTAAATAACTGCACTTCAGAATTCTAGTACCTAGGTACTAGGTTTATCTATATCATTATAATTATAATAGTGTTAGGCTGTGAGCGGAAAATTTGCGAACGTACGGCAACATTTTGGTTCTTTTTTTCTTGAATTTCTTTCAGTATGCTTATCATTTCTACTTGATCGTTTTGATCTTTTACTAGATTCCTTCCTACTGCGCTTATAGTCTTAACTATCTGAACTACTGCTTACATCAGAATCCATTTTCAAAGAACAAAAAACTTATAACTTACTTATATATAAGAAAACCAAAATGAATTAAAAAAATCACGGATATTCCACTTAAATCCGTAAGCAAAACTAGATCTAGAAAAAAAAAATCACAGATATTTTGCGTTAATCCGTGAACAAACAAGTTCTAAATCAAGAAAAAAATATAAAAACAAACATCAAATTGTCGATAATAATTGTCTATCTAAATGGTGTTCCACCTTAGCCAGAAGAACAAAGAAACCAATAAAAAGTTAACTGGTTTATTTTAACACACCGATATTACACATTAATCAGTGCAAGAAAAAATATCGTCAACGTTTACACACACAAAAAAGTTTTGTCTGTACATACGGTTTTGAATTTGGTATTGTAATCCAAAAACGGCATACCAATAATTACTGTCCTCGAAACACGGGATTCAATCTCACCGCTGCAATATTAACTTTGTATAAATAAAACACTGTTCTAAGAATTTGATAAACACAAGAACAGAATTTATTAAGTCCGTTTAATAGCACTGACAAGAAGCAAGTGTTTCCTATATCCCTACAGGTATAATCCATCCCCCTTCTTACACATCGCTAGAGATGTAAAAAAACGGTTTTTCTTCAGATGTGAAAAAAAAAAGTGAAAAAAAACATGAAAAAAACCTTGTTTTAATAACCCTTGCGGCCTTGAGTTCACGGTTTATTCACCGTGAATTTACTGTGAATTCACCGTGAGTTCAACGTGAATTCACCGTGAATAAACCGTCTGTTTGTGACATTTGTAAACGGTAGTCAGACGGTTTATTCACGGAATGAATAAACCGTGAACTCAAGGCCTCCTTTTTTAAATGGAACCACTACGGACCACGGTAAATTCACGGTGAACTCAAGTTTGCAAAATCACCGCAAATTCACTGTGAAAGTACCGTAAATTGTAAGTGTAAGATTCGAACAATCTGCTAATTGGTTATAACCAATTAGCAGATTGTTCGAATCTTACACTTACACGAGAGCCCTCTTGCGATATTTGTATTGTATTGGGAATATATTCCCAATACAATACAAATATCGCAAGAGGGCTCTCGTGTAGCTGCGCAAAATCAACGAGGTTGAGACGCCATCATAAAGAAAAAAACAACAAGTTTGACGCCATTTATTAGCGGTTTTTTTTATTAGTCGATTTCTGTGTTAAGCGGTTTAAGCAATACATCTCACGGCTGCTTACGCAAGCGAGCTAACTATAAATAGCGTTGGGTTGCAATATTTAGTTGGAAGTGTGCGTCTGTAATGGCATAGCTGAACATTAATTGTTTGAAGTCCCCATCTCCATCCTCATCTGCTC
This sequence comes from Brassicogethes aeneus, assembly GCA_921294245.1. Classification (NCBI taxonomy): domain Eukaryota; kingdom Metazoa; phylum Arthropoda; class Insecta; order Coleoptera; family Nitidulidae; genus Brassicogethes; species Brassicogethes aeneus. Next base: position 48,206,115 of record OV121132.1, on the reverse strand, counting down.
AGTAACGAATGGCTAGCTATAGTCGATTGTGTTAAACCTATAGGATATACCTACCCTTGCGGCCTTGAGTTTACGGTTTATTCACCGTGAATTCACCGTAAATATACCGCCAAAATACGGTGGATTCATAATTAAAATACTGTGAAAAGTGCGTGAATTCACCGTCCAACTACCGTTTACAAATGTCACAAACAGACGGTTTATTCACGGTGAATAAACCGTGAACTCAAGGCCGCAAGGGTATTGAGACCGATAGCAAATAACTCAATGAGGGATATATAGGGATATCCCTATAGAACAACCATAAAACATTTGACAAAATTTTATTAAAACCTATGGGGTCCTATGGGGGAAAACTAATTTCTACATGTATGTGTATTTTTCCCATTGAAACCAATAAATAACAAATAAATTAAGGGTGGATATCCCTATAGAACAACCATAAATCCCAACTATGGGTCCTATAAAAACCAATACACCCTATAGAAACACCATACATTCCGATACAAATATCTATCGGTTTGAACAGGGTCTCTATGGGGTATTTTAAGCAGGGTGGTCAATTCGGTGGTGATGGCGCATGCAAAGCGCAAGACTGTATTTACATTTACTAAATAGTGGCTAATTTTAGTCCACGAACTGGACTGGAAAAATAAAAAATTAGGTAAATGGGACTAATCTTGAAAAAACCTAAAATATGAAAAAAAAAAACAATGAAAAACAAAACAAAAAAAACCGAACGTTTTTTTTCAAGTCGCATCTCTACACATCGCATGAAAAAATGATGCGTCAGCTATTCATAACATAACAAAAAACATTACTAAGCCGGTCATAGGCGTCTCATCGAACACCTGAGTTTTTTAACATATGTTTTACGAGTCTTTTTATAAAACATATTTTTTTAAATCCAAACACTAAGTATAGGTAGCAAAACTAAGAATCAGCTCAAGTTAATCTATTGCATGTGGATACTTGAAAATTTCGAGTCCAAATAAACATAAGCATTAAATTTTTTGTATTAGAATAGTCATTCTATTCTACAAAGTATTTAAATGCACAGTATTAGATTCTGAAAATCATTCAATTATCCGTTCACCAATAATAATAAGCCATAAAATACTATTTATAATTTAAACTTACCTTTTTTAATTTTATTATTCTTTGTCATTGTTTTGGATAAAACATGTTGCAGCTCAATTTGATTTTGATCAGTGATATTAAATTGTTCAGGTGGTTCTCTTAGTTGACGATCTTTGTAAAAATCGCCGACAAATAAAGCTTTATTATAAATATCATCTTTATTGCTCACAAAGATCTTTACACTAGGATTTTTTGATTGATGAAAGGCATTTTCATTTAGAGCTCCCATATGAAACTTGCTTGCATTTTCCAATCCTGCACTATTTATGCTTTGTACTAGAGATATTTTCAATACAATAATGAATAATGGTAACAAACATAACATGACAAAATTTTGAATGACATCTTTCATATCAAAACTTACACGAACTAACTATGTTTTCAAGATTACAGTATTGTACAAGGCGAATAGTTATTATAAGGCTTGGCAAGACATAATAAGGAAATTTTTGAATTATAAGTATACAATGGTAAAATTGCTTTATTATATCTGTCATCTAAATTATTTTAGGGACTTTAAAAATAAATATCAAAAACACTTACCATCAAGTAGTAAACAGTTGTACTACTTAATATAAGATAAAATCAGTGGTGGCTGGTGGATTTTGGCTACATAGATATCTGTCATAGTATATCGAATCCACTCAAAATTTATATTAATTACATAAATATTTGCATTTTTCTTTCTACAATTGCAGCACATAAAAAAATAAAACAAATTACATAAAAGGTAAATATAATTTTTGTATGTTATATTATTTGGGGATGTTTTATAAATTAAATATAATTTTATTTAAAATCAATCAGTCTCCACTGGTCATAAAATTAATTTTATTTTTATAAGTCTGATTTATCAGTGTAACGTCAATACATTATTATTATTATTATACATAGTATTTGGATGGCAATTTTTAATATTTAAAACAGCCGTTATTGCCAAACTTAATTAAATTACTTGAGGTTTTCTATATACAAATTAGATTAAGTAGAACTTGATCATAAACTATATTAAATAAAAATAATTACAGAATAAAAACAATTACCATTCCGTATAATTAAACATTCAATAACCTATTTGAGAGTAACTTTTATAGTATATTTGTTTCTGAATGGTTAATTACAAGATTTAAAAAGATTCTAATACCACTGGATTCACAATAATTTTAACACAAAATTTAACTGGCATGCTCACTTGCACTGAATAATTGATTAATACATTGTAACAGAAAAATTTTGACTAGTCAACTAAAATGTAAGTCCCGAGAACTTGTCCTCAACTAATCTGAATGTGTCATAATCCAGTCTCCTCCAAAAAAAATTCAAATGTCAGTCTTGAAGTGAAGTCTTAGGCCTGGAAGAAGAAACTAAGGTATATTAAACAATTGGTTATATTGTTTTAATATATTTATTGAATATTCATAAAAATTTATGAGAAATTAGTAAATAATCACATTAATCGGCCAAATTTAAAAAATAACTATACAAACCGATTGTCATTTTTTCCAAAATAAACAATACAACTTTTAATGCATATTGTCAATGCAATTTTTTGTAAATAGTATATAGGCACTTAAAAGGAATGTATAAACAAGGTATACAAAGTCCATAGAAAATTTCTATCAAAATCTAATAAATGCATATGTGCACTTTTTGTTTTTTAAAGCACCCTGTCATTTAGTAAAATAAGTAATGGTGATAACCTCTAAATGCGCCTACTTCACATATAATCTATATTAAATAGGGTTTAATTATTTATTTTTGTAACAGAATAATTAATTTGGACTTGGAAACAAAAACCCATGCAAATATATCCTGATACTTAAGTCTTATATGATTTTCCTTTACACATACAAAACTACCAGCTTTACGTACCATACAGAAAGATCAAATTAATTATTCACCGCCAACAAAAATACCCTTCTTATTAGGCAGTAACATAAATATATTTTAAACACATACTGAAATAAAATAGTCTAAACAATAGGCCAAATATTTCCATATTTTAGGATGATTAACAATGTTCTTTTAACAAAAGCAGCGTTTAAACAAATTGACAAATTTTGCATATTTAACATATTAAATAACACTGGTCTACAAAATAAACTTTTTTGTTTGCCACACAGGAGCCAACAACTTTTCTAGGGTTATTTGACTACTCTGATTCCAAGAATAACCATCATTTTGCTCAATTTGTTTAAGAAATATTGTCGTACAAGCTAAATTGATCGTGAATATAAATTTTGACCCGCGGTGTTTTGATTGCGTTGAAATTTTAACGCAATAAAGTAGATAAATAAAGCTAACAAATTTTGTAAATTTTCTTACCACTTTAAACTTTAGATTTTATTTCGATAAAAATGCTTTTTTTAGGGAAATAATCAGCTTTATGACCAATTATTCTTGGGTAAAGAAGTATTTGATTGAAAAAATATATGTTGAAAACAAAGCAAAATTTTGGGTATATTTGAAATCAGCGCACCCTAGAAAAGTTGTTGGTCAGCCTGTGGCAAAATGGCTGTTGACAAGTGAAATAAATATTTTTAACTAATAAGAAGAGTTTATGGAGATAAATTATCAGTCTTTTTCTATCTATCAAACTTAAAACAGCAAATACGCTACAGTTAGTTTACTTGAACTTCATTTGGAGTTATTAAAAATAAAAACATTATTTGAAATTACATGTCTATTATCGACGTTGAATTAAAATAAGAATTTGAATAAATAATTTTGGTTGACACTGGGTAAAAAACAGGTTTATACTTTAAAACGAACGGTAAATTGTATACATAAAACCAAACTCAACATTCATCAGAACGATAGTGGTGAGTAAAGAGTACTTATATGCATAATAAAGAAATAAATACTAAAATAACTTATGAGAGTTACGTAACATTTGTTTTGATATGTAAATCAATGATTATTTGACACAAAGTACCTATGAATATTGTTTTAATAAAAATTATCAGTGCTACCAAAAACATTTGTGAATTTATAATAATACATAGAATATAAAAATAATAACGTAACTACGTTAGTGATATTTCTGAATAACAAATGTAAAGATAAATATAGAGCAAGTAAATAAACTAAATAATTTGTCTTTTTAATCTTTGAAATAAAAATAAGCAATGAGGCCTCCACCCAAAATCAGTGAACCTCCTATAACAAACGGTATAAATAATGACCTCTTCAATTGCGTCCATTGTTCGTTTATCTGCTGTCGGCGCTTCATGTCGCGCAGTTGCGTCTCGGTTTGCTCTTTTCGTTCCACGCGATTCCGATGCCTCAACTCCGTCGGTGAAATACTGAAATTAACGAAGCACATTATTACGATTAATTGAGAATCTTACTCAAATTTAAAACAGAACTATTGCGTAATTAGCTTGCATAGGGTGCACCAAGTATCCTTCAATGCATGAGTATCTTTTTTATTTGAATTAAAATTTAATTAAAAGTTGCGTAATTACAAGTCTATTATTATTGGCATTTAAAAATTGGAAACAAATAAGCGGTTCTCAATTAAAAAAAAAAACTGAAAACCTGTCAAAACGAAAAATCGTACTCCAGGGAATTTTGAAAAGAAGTAGGTTTCACATGTAAACCTACACATTTATCTTCATTTGCTACATCTACATTAGGGTGTCCCTTATTTACCAAGTTGACTTTTTTCCAAAAGTGCCCCCTAAATGTTTAGTTCATACCCTAAAAAATATTAAAAAAAAACAAAAAAAAGTTCTTAATTTTTATATTAACCTTGGCGCACATTTTCCCTTTAAATAACAAGGTATTTAAACAGCAGGGCTCCCACGGCTAAATGACAAATTTTATTTAAAAATGCCAGTTTGGCTTCAGAAAAAACAAAAACACAGTATTAGGCATACAGGACCTGGCATCTCTGAGTCCTTCCACAACCTGGAATACAATACAGTCTTGTTCTGTGACCTAAGTAAGGCGTTTGATTGTGTAAAAGTTTTACAATGTAATATGTTATGTAAGTTTTGTTAGTATAAAAATATGTTTGTCTATTTATAGACAAACATATTTTTATACTAACAAAACTTACATAACATATTACATTGTAAAACTTTTGTAGGCCCTGTTATCAGTATGGCTATACTGTTTTGGGGTCAGAAATAATTAAATAAATAAATAAAACCATAAAATTCTGCTGAACAAATTAGGGTATTACAATTTTGAAGTGAATAGTATCATGCTACTAAGATCTTACTTGTCTGATAGATGTCAGAGGGTAAAAGTTGACGGGGTGACGTCAGCAAGAAGTAATATTAATATTGGAGTACCACACCATCCATAAAATAGAACATTGACAAAATATACACTCTTTGCTGATGACACCTCGATATCAGTAAGCTCAGCCACATTGGATCGGTCTCTGGAAAAATCTATGCTAGTCGAAAAAACCGTGAGTGACTGGTTTAGTGCAAGAGTTTGTTTGCACTAAGAAGTCTGGCGACTTGCGTGTCAAAGAAAAACACTCAAAACAGCATATTATACTATATTCGAATCGCATCTGACATAATATGTCATATTATGCCATCATAGCTTGGGGTAATTCTTTGCTCGTCTGTTTGGTATGCAGAGAAAGGGTGTAAGAATCCTATCAGGGCTTGGGTGCAGGGATGACTCTCTATAATGGGATTGCAAACCTAGTGTATATGAAACAAAAGAAGCATACATTCTCATCGCATCAACACATTCATGAGTATAACACGCATCATTAATTTACGGATCAAACTCACGACATTGTTTTGTATTTCCACGCCCAGGGGCGCTAGCCATGGAGCGATGGCATACGTATGTCAAAAAACAGGTTTTAAATCTATAACGAAAGGTACTTCATTTTTTTTTAGCATAAATAACTTTTAGAAAATTAGGTAATTTGATGTTTAATAAAAAAACAAGCTAAATGTGAGCCTCCAGTCAAACAAACACTTACCTGTTACTGTAATTGGAATCGTTTAACTTTTCCGAACCAGGACTTTCTGATCTGAGGTCATTTTCCTCAATAAGTTCGTCTTCACTGCTCATTTCTTCTTCACCACTAGCCACATCCGACAATGGATCACTTTGTGAGTTGTACTAGAAAAAAAATAATTTATTTATTTTTATATGTACCAATAAAAATAATAATAATAAAATTTCTTTATTTCAATTCGTGTTTCTATACAATAAAGTACAAAGAACAGATGAAATGACGTCACAAAAGAAGCAAAAAAAACAAAAAATAACTTTTTTAAATACTCTTTTATGTTGTAAGGCTCCATGTTTATTTACAATGTTTTTGTATATTTTGTTTTAACTGCTTAATGCCAACTATTTCTTTGATTGAAGTAGGTAATTTATTAAACAGTTTGGTGCACATGTAGTAGGGACTTTTTTCTGTCAAAGTTAGGTGATGTCTTGGATAAAACACAATTTGATGTCTAGTATTGTAATTATGGTAGGTATCGAATTGAAAATGACTATTATTTTGAAAGATTATATAATCCATATATGGTTATAATATTTAATGTTCTAAAAACCCCTCTACAGCTATCATCAAATTTCATTTTCCTGATCGTTCGAATTTTCCGCTTTTGAGGACAAAAACTTGTTGAGTCTCTGAATTGCTTCCCCAAAAAATTATACCATATGTTGCTATGGATTCAAAGTTCGTGTGGTAAATAATTTTTACTGTGTCAATGTTCATATACCTAGCAACAGAGCAAATACCATAGATAATCCCGCCTAGTTTTGAGCAAACCTGCTTAATGTTGGGGCCCCAATTCAGAAACTCATCAAGATAAATATCCAATACTTAAGTGTTCTTGTTACTTCTTTTAGTGTCGGCAATTTTTATATTATTAGGAATGCTTATGCGATTTTGTTTCGTTTGAAATAGTATAATATTCGTTTTTGTTGTATTTAAAATTAATTTGTTTTTAGTAAACCAGTTTTGTGTTTTATTAAACGCCTCATCGCCATTTCGCACTAATATAAAACATAACAAAAAATCAGAAAAATGTTTAATAACACTATAAAACCTACCTACGCGATTTATTTCCACGTACTAAATAATTTCTTTAAATAACTTCTGTCATAACCTCTATGTGGTATTGATCTGTTACAGAAATGTTTTTTTAGGCGGGAAATTTAAGATTCCAAAACTCTTTGGAAATATAATATGAGACAGTTTATTTAAAAAAATACAATGTCGCAGAAGAAATTCTTATTTGTTATAGTGGTTCGTGGATTTATTTGTTTAAAATGTAGGAACTTATACTGGGGGTGAAAATTATTGTCACGACATCCGTTAGGACCGCTGGGCCAAGTATCATCTGAAGTAATGCTTGAACACCCCAGGATTTCCGTTAGGACCGCGGGCATATATTGGTCAAAATCAAATTAAATAAAAAATATGTATTAAATTAACATCACAGATCTTACAGCACAAATACTTTACACTACATCATCTTTAAGTACGAGGCCAAACTTCAAGTAGCAAGAAAAGCACCCTTACTGCTATAACAAACTTAATGGAAGACATATTTTTAAGTATTGATCAAAAGAAAACAACAATGATTATATTTCTTGACCTATGCAAAGCCTTCGACGTTGTAGATCATGAAATACTTCTTAGGAAACTACTATCAATTGGTATTCAGAATCAAGCTTTTAAAATATTTACTAGCTATCTCCAAAATAGGAAACAATTTACCCAGATCTGTGATAAGAAAAGTGATACTAGTCTAGTGTGTTCTGGTGTCCCACAGGGATCGGTGCTTGGCCCTTTACTTTTCTCAATATATATAAATGATATAACTAACTGTGATATAAAAGGCTCTATGACACTATTCGCTGACGACACTGCACTATTCTATACTGGTAATGAAAGGGAAATTTTCGAAGATGCTCAAAGAGACCTTATTAAAATCTGTGATTGGACTAGTCAAAATAATATTAAGTTAAATGAAAATAAGTGAAATTATATAGTTTTTAAGAATACACACTCTTCACCAATAAGCCTAAGGATAAACAATACGCCAATAAGTCAAGTAAAACATGCTAATTACCTCGGACTCACTATAGACAATAAACTAAATTTTGAACAACACATACGTGAAGTTAAAAAAACCATCAACAATATGTGCTACTTTTTACGCAGAAATGTATTCCTAATGAATCAAAAAACCAAATTCCAGATCTACTATGCATATATTCATTCACACTTAACTTACATCCCATGCATTTGGGGACAGGCCAGAAAATGTGATATTAAGGATTTACAAATTTGTCAAAACAAATCATTAAAAATAATATTTAATAAACCACCTATGGCAAACACAATAGAAATGTACAAAGAACTTAGAATACTTCAGATTCAGGAAATCATTAATCTAGACTCCATGATATTAGTGTACAAAATAAAAAACAATATTTTAATTACCAAAATTAAGCTGCAATTAAACTGTGATTTACACGAACACAATACGAGGACCAGACAACATTTCCATGTGGTACCAAATTCTTCAAATGTGGGAAACAAGAAGATCTCCTCTCAGGCTGTGATATTGTTTAACCAACTACCAGAAAATATTAAAATGCTTACATCCTTAAACTTATTTATTCTTAATTTAAAAAATTATTTGTTCTTACTGAGAACTTGACATGTATTAATATATATTCTTTAATTTATACCTGTTGTAGATGCTTGTAATCTTTTAGGGTTTAATAAATACATTAAAAAAAAAAAGTTTTTATTAACAAGTCCGGTTCTCAAGCTACCGTCCGATCGCCCTCTCATAATGTGTTCAAAAACTTTTTGAACATTTGATCAGGGAGCCTTGGACTTATTTCGGCTTTTCAATTTGGATTCAGAAAGTCACTTAGCAGTATGGACAATATCAGATATATATCTGTGGTTAGAATGGACATATTCTGTCGAGTTTCCTAGAAAACAAAATTTCACACCCTGGCATTTTTTCTGGATATATCCTCAGCCTACGATAACGTTCTTCCTGGGTGGCGATTCTCGAGTTAAGAGAACGCTTCTCATAGGAGAAGTGGGCATTTCTCTCAAGTTTTGATAGGCTGCATTATTGAATTTAAGATAAGTTAGTGCGTTCTTCTCTCGGAAACTCTTTTCTGCTTTAGGAAAACCAAACTATTGCATGATTTTAAGAATGCAGCCTGTCAAAACTTAAGTGAAACACGCCCACTTCTCATGAGAATAGCGTTCTCTCAACTCGAGAATCGCACCCCTGATATGTTGGTGGAAAACCAAATTAATTTGGATTTGGAAAATATATGGAAACTTATATTTAAAAAACTATATTTTTGACTACCAATTATGGCACAAGATTAAAGAGAGTTTCAAATAAGGGCCTCCCACAAGGGTCGGTCTTTAGCCCTTCCTTGTTGAATATCTTCACCAGAGGAAATATGCTGATGACATTGTAATCCATACTAGTAATAATGATACAGCTCTCTCTAAATTCTACATTAACTATTCATTAGAAGCCCTAAATATATATAAGATCTATCATTAAGTCTGCAAAAATCTACGGCAATACTCTTTTCAAAATCAAAAATCCATAATTCTCCAACTACCAAAATAAATGAATGCCAAATAGAGTTCGTAAAATCGTAGTAGTTTCTGGGAATGTATCTGGAGAATGATCTCAGTTGATTGACGCTCTAAATACAATTAAAAGCTTATGGGTGTCTTGGGAAGGAGACCGTAAAACCCTATGTATAGGGGACTTATAAGTTCTAGATTGGAATATGGGTAGTTTTCGTTTAATTCATGCACAAAAGCACTTTTAAAAGTTAGACAGGATACAATTTTCAGCTCTAAGAATCTGTTTGGGGATAATGAAATCCTCTTCCACTAATTCCCTCCAGATCAAAGCTGGAGATCCCCCATTAAATATAAGAAGGCAACTTTTATCTGATATTTCAAGTAAATATTCCATATATAATAACACGAAAAAAAGTTAAATGTAGGTCCTGAAATGTCTTATAAGGAAGCTATGGACGTCCAAAGGTGATTTACAAGTACTAGTTTCTATTTTATTTATTTGCCAGCGCTTGAGTTACCAGTGTGCGTCTCAGCACACAAACTAATATTAATGAATGTCAATTTTTGATATTGAAAGTTAGCGTCAAATTTAGTTATGGGCGTTTTAAAGGGGGGTATTTTGGTTTATTTATTCCTAATATTGAGGATATTTATACACGAAAAAGGTGTTCTTGTAAAAATAATTGGGCTAATAGTTTTTAAGAAAAAACGATTTATTTAAATCATTGCGTTATCGAATTGTGTTTAAATTAAAACATCAAAGTACTCAATAAAATTAAATATGAAAAAGAATCAAGAAACCTATGGTTAACATTAAAATAATTGACAATGACGTTTTTGTCGTTTATTGGAGTGATCAAGAGCAAAGTACTAGTACTAGTAGGTCGCCTTTGGACGGTCATAGCGTTCTTAAAAGACACTTACGGACCTACATTCATATGAATTTTTTATGTGTTTATATGTAGAATATGCCCTAGAAATATACAAACGGAGTTTCCGGACCCCCTGTATATTTATAAAATAGGCGTCGCCAAGGGCAGCTGCCTTTCTTTAAAGACTTAAAAAAATCTAATTAAACGCTAGGCAGTTAGGGTTGGGAAGGAATTAACGTTTTTCTAAAATAAATCACTAAAGAACACTAAAATATGTTGACACTTTTTTTGACAGGTCGATTTCAAATCGGCTTTTTAACAATTTTTTCTAAAAAAATATCAAAATTTATTTAATTAAACGAATTTAAACCGATTATTTATTTTTTAGTAAAAAAATGGCCATTTTGTTTTAATTTGACAATGATTATGTTTTAGGACGTTAAACTGCATTCTTTTAGGCTCAATTCGTGTTTTTTTGCTTAATTTCGTTTTCTAAAAGTTTTTAAGAGAACCGACCCATTTTTAACAAAATTCGATGGCCGTCTCGAAGCAACTTTTTCATAAAATTGTTAAATGTTCGGCTTCGGCTCAATTTTAGCTTAATATTGGCCGAAGGTGGCATTTTTGGCAGAAGCTAAAGCTTTAAATGGGCCCTAAAAATTGTATTTAAACTTTTTCTACGAAAAGCGCTTGACACAAAATGGTGCCAAATTTTTATTTAACAGCCAGAAATTTGACAAAAAAACAAATACCCTCTAGCAGGTCTTAAGCATTCTGAATTGATAAAATTCCAAACCCCCCTTACCCTGATGCCTCCTTTTCCCTTTCTGCATTACGTTTATACTTTTTTTAATTTTAAAATAAATAAATAATTCTCACAAATATGCTAACCTTATCTTTTCCATTAAGTTGATACTCAATATTGTCACATGATTCACTGTTGGGTATAGTTGGAAGAGGCCCACACGGTCCGTTGTCGTAGGTGTGACAACCGTTGGTTTTGAGACTTTCGTTTCTGGGCGGAGGTAAAGGGGGTGGTTCATCATCGTCCTGACTGGAATCGTTCTCTTCAATGGGGCTATCACTGTTGTTCTGTTCAATTTCATCTACGTAATTTTCCTGAAAAAAACGCATATTATGCGGGTTCCGTACATGGAAACAAGTTACCTTGTTAAAATTTCAGACATGGAACAGATTTTGTATTAGTATGACAATTATTTTTTGGAGGAACTCTACAAAAAAGGAAGGGATCATGGGAGAGATATTGTTAGAAAGTACATAAAATGTTATTAATTTATGTACAACAAAATTAATAAAGGATTCCAAAAATACATTTGAAGTAAAACAATGTTTAAAAATATTAGACAAACCTCTGCTGCATTTGGATTTAGTAATTGTTTAGCACCCTCAATAATTGCTTGATATGAAAATCTAAGCTGTTCTGGTGTTTGTATAAGGCCCATTCTATATTTCCTCATTTCTAATAGGATTTCCTTTACATCAACTGAGTTTAGGCCAAATTTCTCGATCTAAAAAAAATGTTTGTGATTTTGAGAATATTAAGTACAAATTAGTTTATCAGATGCCTAATGACTAGAACAAAAAAAATTACATCCCTTAAAATTTCCTGTAAAAAATCCCAAAACGTTAAATGCAAAAATTCGTATTATGGTGTTTACTGGCTAGGACAAATCTTGTAATTTCCTGTAAAAGTTTGTGTGTCCATCCGCAAGCCAGGACGTTGTAACTATGAGACGGCAAAAGATTAAAGACCCATCAGTCTATCCTCGTTTATTTTAAAAACTATGAAGAAACTGGTGGACATATTTATTAGGGATGGGACACTAAAAACAATGCCCATGCATCCTAATCAACACGCCTACAGGACAGCCATGTTGACGGAGACCGCTCTTCACAGCCTTGTGACAAGACTGGAGAGAGGGACCTATTGAAGGAGCATTCAAAAATACCTCCTTCAAGTTAATACATAAAGCTGCAGAGGGCTTTGGCATAGAGAATACTATTGTAAAAGGATTCCGTGTCATGGTTGAAAGCAGGATCATTACAAGCTCGATTGGAACTACGGAGATCATCTCAACCGTAGCCAAAGTACTATCGCCCTTGCTGTGGTTCCTAGTGCTGGATGGGCTACTTTGTATCCTAAACAAGAACACTTAAGGCTACGCGGACGACCTCGTCATTGTAGCTGGAAGGGTACCAAACACTATTTAAGAGATCAGTCAAAGAGCTCTTAAAAAGGTCGAAAGATGGTGCAACGATCACAGACTATCCGTCAATCCGGATAAGATAGTAGTGGTACCACCCGGAGAAACGTGAACCTAGAAGGGCTCACGCTCTTCCGATCAAGACTGAACCTATCCAAATCAGTCAAATATCTGGGATTCATCATTGACTTTAGGTTGACCTGAAAGGATCACGTCAACAGGGTCGTCCAGAGGGCCACTGCTACCCTAGGGGCATGCAGAAGGACCATTGGACGCACCTGGGGCTTACAACCCCACATAGTTACAAGGCCAATGATTACCTACGGCAGTCTAGTATGGTGGAATGCGCTGAGCAAGCCCACCTACAGGAAAAAGCTGGACAAGCTCATAATTGGAGCTTTTAGAACCACTCAAACACTGGCAATGGAGTCCATTCTGGGACTGGCGACTCTACATCTCTTTGTGGAGTCAAGGGCTTGGGAAGAATTGGCCGGTTAAAAGTGAAATTTCAAAAGTGCAGTTATAAATATCAAAAAAATCACAGGGCCCAAGGAATGCCATAGTAACAATAATTTACCATCCCCACTCCCAAATCTTTGACAGTACGCGCGCAATGTCAGTTGAAACTTGGTAGTCGTACGAAGTGCGAGTCATTGTTTTCAGCGTTTTCAGTGTAAACATTTAAACAAAGTGAAATTTTGTAGTATCTTCCTAAACTTTTGAGGTGATTGTGATGGATTTTAATAATTCAGGTAAGAATCGATCATTCTTTATATTTTTAAACGATCTTTAATGTTATTTTATATTATAATATTACAAATAATTATTTGTAAAATTTTAAAAAAAGGTTGTTTTGTATTGAAATGTTTACTTAATTTTTATGTTTATAAGACATTTAGTTATATAATTGCCTCCTCTTGAGCAATGCTTGTTATTGTATTGTTTACTTTATGTATTAGGCTAATTCATGACATAAAATTTGGGTGCGGATAGCTGCGGATGACCAACTTATTATGTTTTTTATGAATGACATCACAAAACAAAGAAAAACAAATTTTGTTTTAAATGGACTTAAGTGCGATTTTCTTTGTTTTAGGTATACCAGGTACTTCAGGTAGAAAAATAGTGAGCCGTAAATATCTTTATGATCTAATGCAGCAGCAAGATTTGCCTAATTTAGATGAAAAAATTGAATATCTGGAAAATAACCTGTTGGCCTGTATTATTGACACACCAGATAATCTAAGCAGTTTAAAACAACGATTTTGGAACTTTAAAACATCAATTAAGAAAAAATGGTCTAAAGCCCATAGAAAAGAAGCAGTATTTCTTAAAAACAATGCAGCTTGGTTGGACGGAACATTTGAAATTTCAGGCAATAAATAAACGCGACCAGGTCGGCCTTCTCAATCATTTGAAGATTCTTGTGAGAGGAGTAAAAGAAGAAAGACAGAAGAAATACTTTCTTCGCTTGGTGAAGAAGTAATTGTTCATGCACCTCAAACAACATTACAGGCTCAAGGAAAAAGGAATGCTTCAAAAATACTAAAAGAAATAACAAACTCTCCAACTCGTGCAAAGAAATACAGAAAAGCATTAAAAAAATCTGATCAAGAAGAAATTACTTGTCTCACACCATTGCAAGCCCTAGCAATGGTTGTTGAAGCTGATTTAACCAAGCGACAATATGAAATCATTAGAAATACAAATAAATCATTTTATCCGTGCTATAACATATTGTTAATGGCAACAAAAGAATGTTACCCGCCAAAGGATTCTATAACTGTCACAAGTTCCTTTGTAGAATGCAATTTACAAAGCTTAATTGACATTACAGTTACCCGGTTATCAATGGCACTAGAAGAAATCCTTTCTTCTCTAAAACATACTGAAAGGAATTCTTTAAAAATTATTTGTAAATGGGGTTGTGACGGATCCCAACAAGCTCAATATAAACAAAAATTTGACGATGACGCTGCCTCAGACGCAAATATATTCCTAAGCTCTTTTGTACCACTTCAAATATATTGCGGCCAACAAGGCAAAAAAATAATTTGACAAAACCCAACACCCTCATCGCCTAGATATTGCAGACCTATACGATTTAGGTTTGTCAAAGAATCTACTGACGTAACAAAGGAAGAAATCAATTACGTTGAAGAATCTAGTAAGAAATTAACACCTACTGAAGTAAGTTTGCATGGTAGTACATCTACGTTTGAACATATCTTTAAGATGACGATGATCGATGGCAAGGCGTGCAACCGGAACAAAATCAACAAGTCGGTGTTATATATGTGGAGCAACATCTAAAGATTTTAACAATCTGACACAAAAGTTTAATACAACTTCTAAGGCTATTGAATTTGGACTATCTGTACTACACGCCAGAATTCGATTGTTTGAAATCGTTTTACACCTGTCTTATAAATTACCAGTAAAAAAGTATAGAGAGAAGAGAACTAATGAAGAAAAGGATTTAGAAATGCTTACCAAAAAACATGTACAGGAAAGGTTTCGAAAGGAAACAGGACTGTTAGTCGACATGCCAAAAGCCAATTTCGGGAATACCAATGATGGTAATACTAGCCGAAGATTCTTTGAAAACCCCCAATTTGCTGCGGACATAACAAAAGTTGATTTTCAATTAATATATAGATTAAAAGTTATACTGGAAACTATCTCAAGTGGTCATAAGATAAATATCTATAAATTTAATGATTATGCCATGGCAACTGCGAAATTGTATGTCGACCAATATTCATGGCACCCAATGACTCCGACCATGCATCAAATATTAATTCATGGCGCAGTTATTATCAAAAATGCCTTATTACCCATAGGACAGTTGTCTGAAGAGGCAGCAGAAGCCAAAAATAAGCATTTTCGCTTATATCGCGAAAACGACGCTAAAAAGTTCTCGAGGGAGGAATGCAATATTGATATATATAACAGACTATTACTAAGTTCAGATCCACTATTAAGTAGTATGAAAGGAAAAAAAAGAACTAAAGCAAGCGTATTTTGCCCTGAAACAATCAATATGTTACTACCGGCTGAACCGAATACCGAATCCGATTTTTCAGATACGGATCAAGATTTATCCATAGATGAATAATTAAATATTTTAAAATAGGTATTGGCACCTAAACTTATGAATTTAGATTGTAGAATATTTTTTTGTTTATAAAATTTGCCATACAAATTGTTTTCTTTTAAGATTTTTTTTTGTATTATTAATTTTTTTTCTCGGCATGCCAATTTTACAAAGGGCAATACCTTACAATAAAATGTTTGATTTAAAGTCAAAATACACCCTTAAATAATTTTGACCGCCTAAATCCTTTAAATCAACCTATGTGCATCGGTCAGACTCAACGATTGGGGACAGTGGGCTCCCAGGGGGGAAACTCAGGGCATGCATGGGCCTGGACTGATACTATCAACTGGGACCCTCTTCTCACAATAAGGGACTCAATGCCAAAGTAGTTTTTCCTTCGAGAAACGACTGGAGCTAGCCTGACCCAGGCTTACTCAAATCGAAAGGACTCATCTGGTACCCAGACAGTTCTCTAATGAAGGAAGGTGCAGGAGCTGGTATATATGGGTAGCGATCTAGGGCGCCTTGCACTGGGTCGATACTGAATGGTATACCAGACCAAAATCTATGAGATCCTGATATGCGCCCAAGAGAATCTCCAGAGATGCTACTTGGGTAAACATATCTACATATGTAGCGACAGTCAAGCAGCACTCCAAGATCTTCACTCAGAAAGGGTCAACTCGAGGCTTACACTGAACTGCATAAAACACTCGAATTACTCAGTGTGCTCAACAAGGTCACCGGGTCATCGAGGCATCAAAGGCAACGAGGAAGCAGACCAACTGGCTCGTGAGGGCAGTAACACGGCCTTTTTAGGGCCAGAACATGCTAAAGGGGTTGCCTCCTGTCTGGTAAAAAACAAGATCAGGAACTGGACTAACAACCAGTTCCAGAACAAATGACGAGATATATAAAGGGTCCAACAAACTGTAAACAGACAAGAAGATTTCTGAAACTTAACAGGAATCAGTTAAGAGCCATCACAGAAGTCCTGACAGGGCACACCTACACAAAACTGGACTCAGCAACGAGGCGGATTGTAGGTAATGCAGCGAAGTAGACGAAACTACCGAGCATATAGTCTGCGAATGCGACGATTTAGTCAATAGCAGACTGAAACCAGAGAAAATAATGCATGACCGACCAAAGCGGGTCCAAACTTTTCTTAAAAGCTGCGGACTCCTAAGGTAAGGCAGGGCGTCACCAAAGAGGATTTGCACAATGGGCCGTATGTGTGCCTACGTACTGCCTGCAGAGGCTCTCCTTCAAATCAATCAAGTATCCTGTAAATTTCAGATTTTTATCTCTTTCCTCAAACGTTTGTATGCCTAAATTATGCGAATACTTAGAACTTTAAAATTTCAAGCAAAGAATTATCTTATAAATGGTTTATATTAAACAGCACAGGTACAGAAGCCAATTAAAAATTATAAAAAATCAGTAAACAAGACGAATTTTTTTTACACAATCAACTGTTTTTTAGATCTAAAATGCCATTTTAACTAAATCACCGCCGATTTTCGACTTTGGTACCCATAAAGTTTATATGATTTTATATGGAATTAGTCTGAAATTAAATATTTTTAAAATACATTACAATGTGCATAGTAAGATAAATATTAATAGTTCTCAGTAGTTTTCAGATTTGAATTGTTTTGTTGCTATAAATTAATTCCTAAACCTTGATAAACTCAAATAATGATTTCATTGTAAAAACATAAGTATAGATTATAAAATCTGAGATAATTTAATCAATTTTCTGAGGAATTTTCTTATAGTATTAGGCGTAATTAAATTTATCTTTTAAGTAGGCGTTTTTATTTATTTCTATTTTATTTTTATAGTTTATTTTATAAAAATTGCATTAGGAATAAATCTTTACTTTTAAGTGGCTATTTATTTCTAACAAAATTCATATTCATATCATATATAATATATATCATATGAGTTGATATTTTGATAATTAATCTAAAAAGGATTATATAAGTATAAAGGAATGAGGAATTGAAAACAATTTTGTTTTAGTTAAGGATTGGTTTAACAGTAATTTACTTACACTAAATATTTTGAAAACTAACTTTTGATACACTTAAATTTTTATCAACCCCTTAAAATTCCTCTATTAAATCTACAAGCGGAATTAAGTTTTAAGAAATAATCATTGATCCACATTTAAAATGAAATCTTTAATTGGAACAAACTAATAAAAGCAATTTTTAATAATAAAGAATTTCTACTCCTCATATGATTTATATAAATTATCAAAAAAAAAACTAGACTGCAGACAATTATATTACCTGACCCTTCTTATACATATACATTTTTTTAAGAAAAGAATTTAAAATTTCAAATACAAGACAACAAAATCAGTTACAAGTCCCAAAAATGAATTACTTGAAAGCTTGATTATTTTTATCGTGTATATTATGCGGCATATTTTAATGGTGTTTAGTGCATACTTTTCCGCCTCAATCCTATATAGTTAAGTCAAACAATGTAACTCATTTATCAGTACATATCAATCATATCATTTATTAAAAATATTTGTTCACAGATATTTTTTTTATAGAACATTTATTTATAACTTAACATAGAATTAATTAAATGTAACATTTATCAGAAAAATATTTTTTTTACTGACTTTTCCGTGAATTCTATATTTTTTAGAAAAGTGACCACAATTTTACTCAAAACAAAATATAATGGATTTAATGCGTTCTTTTTAACAATAAGAATTATTCTTTTTCTACTGCATATAGACTTTTACTTACAAGGACTAAACAGGAATCGACAATACAGAAGGTTCCAGATCGGCCGATTCCAGCTGAACAGTGTACGATAGCTGGGCCGACCGAAGATTCCAAGACGCCTGCTTTTCGCACCCTTCTAAGGAACTCGAGGAAGGCAGTGGGCGAGCTGGGCACGCCGAAATCGGGCCACGTGATATAGTGAAACTGGATTATATTCCTGGACGTGCCGGTCTCCGTGTCGGTCAAACGCAGCTCCCTGGTCAAATAATACGAATGATCCTGCTGTTCTAGGTACTCGACGGTGAGACCCACGTCTGTCAGGTTCATTATGTGGTCGGAGCCGATTTTCGAGGGCCAATACTGAAAACACTTTTCCTGCTTTTTTTCTATCAATTTGTTCAGCATCAGTATGGCTATGCTGTTTTGTTCCCACACCATCAGCCAAAAATGGCTGACTGTGTTGGACAAGGGTCCCTGCGTTAGGATGTACTTTCGGTCAGCCTTTTCAATTTTGATCAGGTTAGCGTTTATATAGTCGGTATAGCCGCGCTGCAAAATCACCCGGCTGTGATTAAAAGGACTCACATCTCGGTATCGGTTTAGAATTTTATTTTGTGGTTTTATTGCTTCAGAACAACTGTCCGTGCTGCTTTCCGAACGGATTTTCTGTAAACAAAAACAACTATTAATACCTACTTAATCTATTTTTATAGGTATATCAGACTGAATCAGTTTACTCAAGGGACTATAGTTTTGGTATGTGTTTGTTAACTTCTAAAAATGTTATATACTATAACATAAAATATTAGTTTTGCTAAATATGAATGTCAACAAAATAACATTTAACAAGCACAAAACACAATAAAAATTAAAAAAGATTAAAACAAGTAATGAACAATATAAAGAATATAACAGAATAAATCGAAACGAAAAATCGAATGTAAAATATAACAAAACAGTAAAGTTACGAATACTAATAATAATTTGAAAAGAAACCTACTTGGAAATTTGATTTCCAAGGAAATAATCGTATAACTAATAAAAATGGTCATGTAACTATAATTAGAATAAGTAATAAACCGAAATTGTCTCGGAAATTGCATTTCGCCGAAAATAAGATGAACTAACAAAACTTATAATATTTATCAAAAAATCAGTTTAACTTCTCTCAACCATTCAAATCTGAAACCAACCAATTCAGCCATCAAAGGTTTGCAAATACCTTGGACGTGGACAACAAACTCAATTTTTATACACATGCAAATCTAATGAAAACCAAGATGATAGTAAGAGCCAAACATTTTAGATGCCTTACATATAAAAATAATGGGAAAAAGCGGTCAAGATCTACCAAATGATACGCAGGCTTATGATTGAATACACTTTTCTAATAAAAAAACTACTGTTAGTAAGCTAAAAGTGGCAGAACGCAGTAGCTTAAGAAAAATCATTAAAATGAGACACCCTTCACTTCAATCCATCAAATCAACTTCTACGAAACCTCTATGAAACAAAAAAGCCCCATAACATATAATTAAATAATTGAATGCAAAGTACCCACACAGAACACGCTATCCAATGGATATCCAATGGCTATCCCAATGACCATATAACATCCATGCCTTTTACGATATCCATTGGATATCCAATGGATATCCATACTAGATGTTCAAAAAAAAACAAAAACATTAAAAATATTTTTTTCTTTTTTAAAATAGCCCCTTATAGGATAAATTTATGTAATGATTAATAAATATGATTTAAATCGTTATTAACCCAATTTCAACAAAGTATCTCTAATATATATCCAATGGATAACTAATGTATGTCCAAAGTATATCCACTGTACATCTAATGTATATCCACTGGATATCCACTGGATATCCAATGGATATCCATACTGGATGTTAAAAAAAACAAATACATTAAAAATATTTTTTTCTTTTTTAAAATAGCCCCTTATAGGATAAATTTATGTAATGATTAATAAATATGATTTAAATCGGTATTAACCCAATTTCAACAAAGTATCTCTAATATATATCCAATGGATAACTAATGTATGTCCAAAGTATATCCACTGTACATCTAATGTATATCCACTGGATATCCATACTGAATGTTCAAAAAAAAACAAAAACATTAAAAATATTTTTTTCTTTTTTAAAATAGCCCCTTATAGGATAAATTTATGTAATGATTAATAAATATGATTTAAATCGTTATTAACCCAATTTCAACAAAGTATAATATATATCCAATGGATAACTAATGTATGTCCAAAGTATATCCACTGTACATCTAATGTATATCCACTGGATATCCGGTGGATAACTGATATGGATATCTTGTATATATACTTGTATGTATACATGTGGGATTTTGTGATGGTTTAAACTAGCATATGTAAAAAAAACAACTTTACGGTAAATTGATTTTTTGCCAAGAGCTACGAAATTTTTAATTTTGAAATGTTCACTTTACCCAGATAATAATATTTATATATTAATAATATTATTTCTATTAATAATATGACTATGACAGTCTGCAATACAATAAAAAATTACTTAAAAAAGTCCCTTTTGTTTATTATTGTATTTCATAGTACTACGCACGCGCTGAATTTGAGAATCTTCAGTGTTGCCGGTTATAAGCAAAATAACTAAACGAAATATATTTCCGTACTTTATTAAGTTTTAATAAATAAATTAAATAAATTTAAAATAATTATTCACCACATTTATGTCAAATAGGTATACTAGGTATACTAATTAATTAAGTATTAAAGATTTAATAATATAACCGCCATTTTGATGAGCTTTCTGAAATTATTTAAACGTCTGACAACACTGCTCAGCAGTGACTGCTGCCGAACACAGAAGATAAAGAAGCGTCCTTTTTCTATGGTAGCGTCCGTTAAATATGATGCCATGATTGTTAGGTACATCCAAAGGGTTTTCATACTTTTTCTATGGTTTTCATGTTTATTTGCTTCATTCCACAGATTGTAAAGGTTCATTCGCCATCATTGCTATTTGTTATATGTTTGTCATAAAGTTTATTGCCAAGTTATTGTGTTTTGTGGTTATTTGTTTGAGGTCTCTAGTGGTAAGTGAATATTTTATTAATTTTCTAATCATAGTTATCATTTTAAATTGTATTGGTCTAAAACTAATACAATTTTAAATTAAATAGGTATATTTAAGTGCAATTTATAAACTTTCGGTTAGCATTGAAGGTAAAACATTAAAGGTGAATACATGCATGCATTTATATACCGTACCTTTATTTGCAAGCTATACATAGGCTCGAGGGTAACAAATGGGCTGATGGATTGGCCAAATTTTGGGGATCATAAGGAGACAGGTGAAATAGGCCCTAAATGATTAGGCTGATAAAAAGGCAAATGATAGCTGGAGGAGTGATGTCAAGCCAGAGACTTCACTTCTTTAGTTATATGTAGTTTTCTGTTCTATTTTATGTTTTCATAAAAATAAATATTTAAATTAAAGAATAAGACTTTTATTTTAAAACCCAATGTTATTTATTGAAAAGTAAATATCCATTGATTCACCATATCCAATACAGATGACAACCATATTGCATACAATACTATATCCACTGGGTATCCATTGGATATCCACACTATGTCCAGGAGGGTCGGACATTTATATATCCAATGGTTATCCATTGGATATCCATACAATCTCCATATTGAATACAGATTACAACCATATTGCATACAATACTATATCCACTGGGTATCCATTGGATATCCACACTATGTCCAGGAGGGTCGGACATTTATATATCCAATGGTTATCCATTGGATATCCCGGATATCCTATGTATATCCTGGATATCCATAAAAGAAATCCATTGGATATCCATTGGATGTAATTGTTCCGTGTGGGTAGAGACCAGGACCTGCCTTCTAAAAGGAAATTCCCTACTAAAACCCTATGGGAGATAATCACAGAAATTTCCAACTAGGACTAAAATATATTTTTTCAATTAATTAATATTTAGCTTTAAAATTTTGTATAATTAACAAACACTCTAATAACAAAATGATATTGTATAAACTGGGCAGAAAGACCACAGTCAATAGCCATTTGGGAAGCACAATAAAGATTTTTTAGTGTTATTATTAATATTAACTTTTTTAGCATTTTTGTAAATGGGTAACTTGACCTAATAAATAAAAATTAACATAAAAATACTACATTATAGACCAGGCGAAGAAAGCACATTAAGCTTTCGCCGCCGGGTTTTATATACAATTTTTCAAGCATTTAATTAAATTATTTCATGAAACTCACGAAGTTAAGCAACCCACTGTACATTCAGAAAATAAACGCCATTTTTATTCTTTATAATTCTTGTGTTGTAAGTTTCTGTGCTTTTTATATACGGATTATCGTTGTTTATTGGTTTTGCCTTTTGTTAATATATTAATATTGAATAGAACATTGTTTTTATTTAATAGAAATCCATAATGTCAAGAAGGTATATCTAAGCATTTGCTTAAATACGTAAGGACAAGAGGACCAATCTCTCCATGTTGGACGATTATAGGGTATACCCGCATGTAAAAAAAACTTTTCACGCGTTATAATACGTGTCTGCCATCATCGGCTGCAGTGGAGCGCTTATTTTCGTACGCGACCATAATTAATAATCCACGTCGTCATAGTTTAACTGACGAAAATGTTCAAAAATTTGCCATTCTTAAAGCAAATAAAATAGGATTGTAAAAAAACGTGTTTTATTTTATGTAGAAATAAGGTAACAACATTCCTCAAAAAGATAATTCAAAAATAAAGCCAAGGCATAGGAAAACAAGATACTAGCCGGCTTTAGTTGATAATTAACATATCAATATTTGATGAAGGCAATACGCCGGCTAGTATTTAATTTTGCACTTTTTTGTGATTCTAAATTCATTTTTTAATCGCCCCATTTCTCTAGCATTTCTCCCAACATTTCATAACAAAAGTGTACTACGAGTACAACGGTACTGTACTTGTATTTGGTACTCGAGTACTTTTATATAAGAGTACTTGTATTCAGTACTCGAGTACTTTTTCATTGTACTCGAAACAGCTTTACTTATGACCAAATTAACATCCTTACAGTTTTCGTTTTCTACTCCAACGACAGTAATACTGAGTATTTCATAAATTTACTCACTATTTAACAAACAGTTCCGTTTTCTATTAAGACGATTTTATTATAATTTAATATATATAATTGTATTATAATCATATTTAAGATGTGGTAAATGTAAACATTGGTTTAACAGGCTTTGTTATCTATGGGTTTGGCGCTTGGCAAATGCTCAAAATAATAGAGGTTAAAAATAGTTATTTGTTTTACAACTGTTGAAAAGCGACTTTTTCATGCAAGTGTTTAAGTTGTAAAGATTCATTTAGAAAGCTTGACACGTAAATAACTATTGCAGGTCTGTGTCAAAAGAAATAGACAGCATCGTAATTTTAACAGCTGTCAAACACGTTTTTAGGATATTTTGTTTTGTATTTTAAAATAATAAAAAATAAAAGGGTCGTAGAAAAAACATTGTATTTTACTTGTGAGAAAAGCTTTCTACAAGCTCATGTTAATGCATACTCGGCCTAACTGCTTTGTGAGCATGCTCACAGCATGCATACAATAATGTACTACTGAGTAGGTACGAACCCAGGGTACGTACGTACCTATTTTAGTGTGCCTCCACCTACCAAGTTACTCCTCCTTACTCTACTGGTTATAATAATTAAGTAATGTAACAAAACGCGTTTTTTCTACTTGACGGACCACCTGCATTTCTCCCAAATTACTGCATTAAGGAATCAAGTATGGTACTATGCTCCACACCTCAAAGTCCCACCACGTGACTACGTACGGAACGCAGTCTTTTGAAAATTTGGCATTTAAGGCTTTTCAGGTTATGTATCTGTCAAAGTATATTCAACGAAAGAAATAATATTATGTTTGGGCGTTAAAAATGTATAAATCTTTATAACATTACAATAACAATGGTTGGTTTAAGAATTTAGGAATATAAATACTGCATAATGAAATTCTAAAGTGTATGGTGCCAAATAAGTAATATTTATATTATTTAAATAATCTAATTTTGTAATTTTAAGGTTAGAAAAATTTATTTTGACCAAAATAAATATTTTGGGTTATTTAAAAGACTGTATAATATGGTATTTAAAAATGTGGTAGCTTTTCTAATCCAGCTTAAAGTGCACCTACCTACATAAAGTTTTGTTAATACCTAGTTATAATAAATCTTTGACTGAATTTGATCTACATCAAAAAATCCTTATAACTTTAAAAATTTTAATAAATCACATGTCATGGGAGTATTAAATATTTTCACATTGCATGTTTCTCTAAAAATTGTTTGTTTTCTTATAATCTAACTTAACGTAGGTATGCCGAGAGGTATGCACAAGTTTTGTTGTTAAAAGTATAAAAGCTTCAATTTAATTTGAACCTTATTCAACAATTATTTAGTATACCTACATATATTTATTTATGACCATATTAACACACTCTTTCAAATAATCCACTTATTTATTTTGGTCAAAATAGATTTTTCTAACCTAAAAATACAAAATTAAATGACATTTTTTGTTCTAATACATTAACCTACCTTTGATACAGATATTCTTATTCCATAATAGAGAAGTTAGATTTTTTTAATAAATGCGGTTTAGTTAAAACTATTTCATGGAGAAATGTAGACCACTAAAATATCACTTATTTGGCACTATACACTTTAGAATTTCATTAAATGCAGTATTTATATTCCTAAACTCTTAAATCAACCATTGTTATTGTGATACTATATTATGTATCAAGTTTGATAAACGCCATTTTATACACGAATTTAAATTAGGCACGAGCGAGCTTGCGAGCGAGTGCTTAAGTTAATGAGTATATAGAACAGTTTATAAACGAGGTGCATACTATACTTTTTCTACGACAAATACTTATTATTATCTTAAAATGATTTAAATCAAAAATTTGTATAGAGCACCATCTATGAAACAACAGGGGAAACTGTCAAATGTCACATTTTTACATTTTATAAACACAATTATAAAGGTTATAAATCGAAATGTATTGAAAATTGACAGTATTTAACAGTTTTATGAGGACTTTACAGTAGAGTCCATGTCCGAATTTAAGTTATAGTTTACTGCCGGCGAAATTAAAAGGTCAGTACAATGTTCATATAAACTTTTAAATATTGGCGTTGAGAAGCTATTTAATACTTTTGTATTTTTGTATTGAGATAATAAAATAATTTTCACATTTAGTATATATTATTTTACAAGAAAAGCAATTTATTTTAACGATTGTATGACATTTGATAACTGTCAACTAACTTAAAACTAACTTCAGCCCGTGACTAAAAACCTGTTGCTAACTTCAGCCCGTGACTAAAGCGCCATAAAGCCACAACTTGTCAATGAGTATTTAAAAGGTCACTTAGTGTCATGGAAACATGTACGATAAAAGGCGTTTTAAAGGTGGGAGTAGAAAAATATTATTTCTTTCATTGACTATACTTTGACAGATATATAACCTGAAAAGCTTTAAATGCCAAATTTTCAAAAAACTGAGTTTCGTACGTGGTCACGTGGGGGGACTTTGAGGTGTGGAGCATAGTACATGCACAATGGGGCTTCTGTCAATTTTAGTTTAATTGTATGCAATCATTTTCACGCATTTTTTCCAAATCGGTGGATAGGTCGCGAAGGACCAGAGCTGGGCACGAGTACAAAAAAAGTATTCGTAAAATTACGAGTACGAGTACTTAAAATATTTACTCGTAAGTACATTTGTAAAGAGAGGTTACGGATACGAATAGTAATCGTAAAAACACGAGTAAAGAGTACGAGTACTTTTGAGGAAAAAAAGTTAGTTTTATAATTGATTATTCTTTACTCTCTAAAAATGGGTTAGTCAAAAATGACTAATTGTCATAGCGAAAAAGCAGCTACTAATAATTCTCGTCAATAGCAATTTCCATGTAAAGTGTTTCCCTGAATCCGAAAATGTCGTCAAAAGTTAGAAAAGTAGAACAGTTTTTGAGATATAGTTCATTTTCCATATAATATGGAATTGACTATATCTTAAAAACTGCTCCACTTTAATAATTTTTGACGGTATTTTTACCAATTTCCACTAATAACTGTGGTAATTAGTCATTTTTCACTAATTCATCTTTAAAGAGTGCACATTATACAGTGCTTGCAAGTCCGACCGCGTTGGGAAGGATGGTTGTTCAATACCCGCGTGAAAAGAATAAGGATAGAATGCCAAACAGAATTTGATTGGTCAGAGCGTCAGGCGTGCGTATTGTAAGCGCCTTCTGTTTGGCGTTCTATCCTTGTTATTTTCACGCGTCCTTCCCAAACCGGTCGGACTTAGATTTGTAAGCACTGTACATACTTTGGTCCTGAGCTATAAAAATACAAATACAAATTTATAAAATTATTTACTTTAAACATTATGTACATAAAATAATAACAATTCTTAAATAAACTGCACCACTCAATGTGTCGCGACCAAAAAGATCGTCCTTTTTCAAAACGATATAACTTTTTTGTTTCTTGAACGATTTTATTTTGGTCTGTGATTTCTGCTAGCTCCATCCTCTGGAAATTCATGCTATAGATATGAAGCTCACAGTTATTCAAGTAAATTTCGTACAGGGTGATATGTAAAAAGGTTAAAAATTTCAATAACTTCATTCAAGCCCCGTTTGTAAAAAAATAATTTATTTCTCGTTTTTACTTTGAAATAATGAAGTATTATGTCTTACCTTGAAAAGGTTTTCATTTTTTTCGTTTTAGAATCTTAGCAAAGAAAATATAATTTTTTTTAGAAAGAGTACACTTAAGGCTTTTTGGTAGGCAATACGCTCAGTCTTTTTAAGAACAAGGAGATAAGATGGTGAAAGATTGTTCCTTGAATAATTCTGAACAAGCGAAAAGCAACAAACTTCCATTATTTTCAGAGGGGCCTAAGCAAGAACCACTTTTTCAAAATGACTTTTGGTGAAAATTTGCGAAAACTAATCCTGAACCGATATTTACGTTCGTGACAGGTTTTCTTTATAATTTTGACCTCCTGATTGTGATTCAGTAGTCAAATTTTAGTTTCACATAAAACCAAAATCACTAAGAATCAAAATTCGAAAACAATTCCCGGCTGTTAAATTGCCTACAAAAAATCGTATTTTCGTTGCTACGATTCCAATTCGAAAAATTTGGAAAACGTTTCAAGGTAAGACATAATACTTTATTATTTCAAAGTAAAAACGAAAAAAAAATATTTTTTTACAAACGGGGAAATTTTTCACCATTTAACATATCACCCTGTAGGAAATTTACTTGAAGAACCTTGAGCTTCATATCTATATCATGAATTGCCAGAGGATGGGGCTAGGAGACATCACAGACCAAAACAAAGAAACAAAAAAGTTATGTCGTTCTGAAAAATAACGAACTTTTTGGTCGCGACACATTGAGTGGTGCGCAGTTTAGTTTATAATTTTACCTATTTACTTGTTATAACACCTATAGGCTATAATAATATATTATATTATACTATATATTATATAATTTAAAACAAAATGATTTGATGATTACGATATTTTGGCAAAAAGTTATCCATATATTAAACGAAAATACTCGTATATATTACTTGTAAATTCCACGAGTAATAAGTATTTCAAATGAAATATACTTATGAGTAAAAAAGTACTCGTACTTTTTTACTCGTAATTAAAATACGAGTAAAATTACTCAGTACTTGGCCAGCTCTGTGAATGTCCAATTATGGGATCATCTTAAAACTCTTGTTTATGTAGATGCGTATATGTGTATGTAGATTTAGGTCAGCAAATAGTTGCCTTGTATAAGGAATACGCCAAAAATATTTTAACGAATGCGCAATTTAACGCAAAGGCGAGTAGAATAAAAGTATAAAGTTATAAAGTGCTCTTTTAGTTCCACCCTTACATCCAAACTAAGATGTCCCATAAGCCAACTGAATGGCTTGTGCGGGTTAGGGGTAGGAACGGACCGACGGCTTAAAGTCCCCTCCGAAGGACTATACACAATGGACAAACACAAATAAACAACCATACCCAAGTGGGATTCGAACCCACGACCTCTCGGCTCGTACCCAGGAGCTCTGACCACTACACCACCGAGGCCGCACTGTGGGCCCAATGTCCAAACTAGGTTGCATTAATTCAATTTTTTTTCTATTTACTTAAAACTTTAAAAATAATTAAACTTTGAGACTAACCAATGCTGGTAATTAATTATATAATTTATTTTTTCATTTTCCAGTGTTGCCACATTAGTATTTTTGGAAATTAATTTATAAAATACAGGGTTATCTTCAACTAGTGTAACAAACCATACCAACGTTATCTTCGGATCAAAATAAGTCGATTTAACCCAAATTACCTTTATACTAAGTTGCTTCGTTTAGTCGTTAGAGGTCTTTAAAGTTTTAAAAAATAACTATTTTTTTTAATATCTTAATAACGTATTAATGTATTTCTAATATTTTTGGAATTTAAGTTTTAACTGCCAATTAACGTCGTTTGGTGCTAAACTCAGTTATAATTAAAAATTAGAATAATCAGAAAAGCAAGGTTAGGTACTAATTTTCGCTTGTATTTTTTTTACTGTTGATATAATGGTTTGCTAGGAAATAGAAAGCTTACTTTGTTTAAAAACTTTTTTGTCTCTTGTAAAAGTTCGATGAGCGGTTTAGCCAAAAAAAAATTATTTTGTAATGTCTGCATACCTACTTTCGATATATCGCGATAGTTATTATGTTTTATCCCGAAAATTGAACATTATAAATCTAGAGATTCCTTTTCTGAAAATAGTTCAATTTGACTCAACGCAGTTGCTTCGTTTAGCAGATAAAAAGTGAAATACAGAGTGTTGGTAATAGGTAAATGGTGTATAAAGAGGAGGGTTTTCGCATATTTTTTCGGTCACTTCCGGTTTCACCGGAAATGGGTCCAGGTTAAAAAAATTAAATAGAAACCCCTGTATATATTTACATTCTCGGATTCTTAACATAATTCTGGACTTAAATGTGATTTTTTAATGCCCTTAGAGCAATTTTTAACAATGCATCTAGGCCACCTTAATGTAATATTAAAAACGGATAAAAAGAAAAAGTAGGCGTAAACACTTTTAACAAATATTAAACGCCATGTATATAATTTTCTCATTGTCCAAGCAATACATGCGATAAACAACTTAAGATTCATATTAATTGTTAATATTTTCTTTTCTCAGAGGTTTACATTTTTGACTGGGATAAGTTTCGCGATTTTTTGCGATTTTTTTGGTTAACAGTTTTTAGTAGTCTACATTTTTGTCTAATAAAAAATATATATTTTGGCTTGGCATTCGTTGGCCTTCCTATTTTTTTACTCTGCAAAACTATAAAATTAAATATTCATGTTAATTACCTTATCAGTTCTTGCCAAAAACAAAAAAAAAACACGAATTTTCCATAATTTTATTTACCCAACACAACTAATTGACAGGTCTAATGTCAGTTATGAAATGTTTAAGGCGACTTTTGCTTTTCATGGCCCTCTAAGCTATAAAAAAATTCGCAAAAATCGTAGTTTTAATTAAAACGATTGCATTAAAAATATACTTTCTTTTAAAGATCTGACATTGGGCATTTATAAAAAAGTCTTCGTAGAGTATTTTCAAAAAGCAATTATGTTTTTACAAGTTTGAATATGTTTTTAATAAAACAATAGTGACAAATTATACATTTTCAATAATGACTTATTGCAACCTAGTTTGGGCATAGGGCCCACAGTGGGCCGGTGGTAGTACGAAAGTTTGCAAAAACCCGGAATTTTGTGGATTTTCCCGAGGGCTCTGGAAAACTGAATGAGAATTTAAATTTTTTATAGTTTTTTAATGACTTTATGGGTTTGTTTCCTTTATTATTATCTAAATAAATATTGTGAAACATATTAACATATTAACTTTGCAGCCCAAAAATTAACTGAATGCCAAATGTATATCTACAAACTTTATTGAAAACCTAAACTTAAATTTAAAAAAATATATCTTATTGTATACATATGGATAGCGCTTATCTACAAGCACAAGTATTTATTATTTTATTAGTACGTTTGGTATCTACATAAAAAAATTGGCGGCTGATTTCTCAAGAAACCATTAAAGAATAAAAATTTATATTACCCTTTATTCCCGGAAATTTTGGTTATTTATAAAATATTGACAAACATTTTCCAGTAATCGAATTTTCCAGGGAATTTTCATACTAATGAAAGTGGCCATTTCCAAAATTTAAAAATTACAAATTTTAAATTATTTTAATAAATAACGGTGGTTATGTAGAAAATGACCTGAGAAATCACCGTGAAATATAAGCACGTCATTAAGGAACATCCTGTATTTTTGGCCTTTTGATTTAAGAGTGGTGACAAATAATTATCTTTTTATTCGAAAATCGTTCTTAAGACGAAAAAAAGTTAACAGGCAAATATAAAAGTAATACTAATTTAAAAATGGCAGTGGGGTGTCATTTTGCTTGTTAAAAATATTCAAGGCTATCTCAGTGTGGACGCCACTGGCAGAAGTAAAAATTTTCGGTGGAAAAAAAAAGAAATTTGTATGCCTAATTTTCAAATAATAAAATTTAAAAATAATATATAAATAACTTTCACAGACATTAACGACATTTTTTTTCAATTTGGAAATAAAGCGGTTGCGGACTTTTTTTTCTTAAATTAATATTAAACTCCGTACAGAAATAAAGATAAAGGGTCATTATGTCAGTTGAACCTAACCTAAAAATGATGTGAGAGAATCTTAATAAATCATTAAATTAAACGCTTGAAAAAAAATAGTATATAAAACTCGACGGCTATAATTCGTGCTTTCTCCGCCTGGTCTATAATGTACTATTAAACTAGTATTAATATTAAGTCCTTCTATATAGACTTATGTCTACGCTTATGTATCCCATTAATGTATTATGCAAATAAAGTACACTCGATAGTACATATAGACCAGGCGGAGAAAGCACATATTATCGCCGAGAATACATTTCACTACAATAATTTATAATAATAATATTATATTATGTTAGGAGATAAAAGATATTTATAAGTATAAACAAATCAAGAAAAAACTTGAACTTAAACTAAAAATCATTAAGTAAATATAATATGTCATACGGTTTTTTTAATAAAAAATCGGATATTTAATTGTTACAAAAGCCACTACAATATCCGAAATGTACACCTACTAAGATATTTTTAGAGTAACGAATTAACTAGGATAAGATGAGAATATAATGGCTAAACAACAGCTGTAATTTAAATTGTGTTACTTAACAAGCAATTATTGTAATAAGTAGTATTTTTAAATAATAAAACTATGGTAGTTATTTATGGTTCATGGTTCCCTTACATTTCCCCGTCCCATATAGCAACCGGTAGTCCTATGTAAGTCCATATATTTACATCATTTGTACGACTATTAGTGGACGTCCATTCATCTTTATTTTACGCCCATAATTTTTATATACAATATACATATACTGTTACACATGTAAGTTTTAATAAGGTTTTAGTAAGGTTTAATAAACACCTCAATTTTAGAAGTATGGCAGATTAAATCTGGGACAGGGGTATTTATTTGAAACTTTTTTTAGGTTTATAGCAGCTGTGAAAAAACAATTTTTTAAACCAGCTTGTGATGCTAACTTAATTTTTTGTGCTAAATTTAAAAATAATAATTTTTTTTTAATTATAACATATTTATTTATGGGTGTATTAAACAGGGACGGCCTAGGGTATTTTTACCCCCAAACTTTTTGTGTTCTATTTTTTTTGCATGTTGAAAATATAAACCAGCGTCTCTAGGGAATTTAAAGTGTGGATTGGTATGAAAAAAATAACCAATTTTTTCCACAGACTTGTATGCAACTGGCAATAAAAGCTTGTGAGGCTAACTTATTTTTTTTGCTAAATTTAAAAATAATAAAATATTTTTTTTAAAATTATAACAAATTCTTTTTTATTTATGGGTGTATTAAACAGGGACGGCCTAGGGTATTTTTAGCCCAAAACTTTTTGTCTGCTGTTTTTTTTGCATGTTGAAAATATAAAACTTTTCTAGTTTTTTACGTACAAAAGGTAGGTAGGTACTATGGTGCAATCCAGCCGGGTTTTTAATCCAGCTGGATTTTTGATGGATCAACATCAATCCAGCTGGATCCAGCGCGGATTCAGCAATTTATAATTTTTTTTAAAAAAATTTATAAAAAACTTAAAGAATTTTCTTTATAACTTAAAATTTTTTTATTATTATTTTTATTTTAACAAAAAAACCTAAAATAGGTACCAATTTATAGAAAATAAAATTTTAATTCGACAGCAATTAAATTAATTAATTTAATTTATTGATATTAATAACTAATACTTTTCATTAATATTTTTTAAAATTTAAAACATTAATTTTACCAACTTTCATGTTTTGTTAATTTTTAAACTCTCTGTATAATATATGTAGTTTTTTTTTGGTAAATTACTAAAAAACTGATTAGCTAGCTATACCATAGTAAATTACTATTAGTAATAATATTATGTAAACCTAAATAAATAAATAAATAATAAATATTATCAGGGACTGAAAAACTTTTATGAAGAAAAATATTACACTATTTCAATTTTTAGTACATTTATCCTCTTTTAAACCCCATAATATGAATTATATCTACTGAAGAATTAAATATATGTGGAACATTAAACTGATTTCTACTTTAAAAGCTTAAACAAAATTAGTTTAAAAATTATAATATAAATATCTTTATTATTTTTTATAATAATTATTATTACAGGTTTTGTATTTTGTTTATTTCTAATTTCTAACTACTGCAATGTAATGTTTATAAATAAATTAGAATTAAAATTCAGTCAAATTACATACTCACAATTCTCACAACAAAAAAACCCGGGCCACAGCAAAGCGGCAACGCTGTCAACGTAACTTTTGCGCCATTATTTGGCAAGTTATTTTTTTGTGGATCCGCAGTGCTGGATCCAGCACCCGGTGCTAAAATATGCGCTGGATCCAGCTGGATTGCTGGATGAGGGATCCAGCAATTGCAATCCCTTGTAGGTACTCTTGAACATTAAAATTTACCATTTTCGAGTAAAAATAAAATAACAAGTTTATTTAATAAGAGAGAGAAACAAGACATATGTTAACCCAAAATCCATTATTTTATAAACTGTTTTAGAAATATTAATAATAAAATATATTCAGGGGCGCCTCTTTGTTGCATACATTTCCGCTTTTTTCAATGGCAAACAGGATTAGGTCCTGGTTTACTTAGTTTTTGATGTATCAAAAAACCAAGTAAGCCAGCATTTAATCCCGATTACTTACTTTTGAAAAGAGCAAAATATGTAGAAAAAAAATAAATATATATATATAAAAGGTGTCCCTAAACTTAGTGGCATAAATTTAGGAGCAGATTAAGCAAGTCAAAATAAGACGAAAATCTAAATAAATATTTTTCCTAATTACGTATGTCTAAAAGATACAGGGTGATAAAGTGTTACTTTTCATATCAGTTTTTTTAATATAACTTCTACTATGGTAGGAAAGGTGATATTTTGCGAACAGCCATTTACTACCAAAACACATATTCACACATAATTACAATTGTTCGAGTGAACGCAGCTGCTGTTTCTACGGCACTGCGCGCAGTGCCGTAGAAACAGGGGTTTCTTTAAGCTTATTGTCCCATACAAACTTTGAGGTTAGGTTTTTATACCATTTGATGCAATTTTTCGATTACTCAGTTCGGCTAATATTAAAAAGGTGTACCTCTCAAACTTCGATAAAATTAACCGTTTCCGAGATATTCGAGATTACAATAATTGTTATATGACATTAAAGAACTAAACGGTATATGATAAGAAATTTTTTAATTGAAAAAACTACAATTTTTTTAATGTTACGGTCAGGGCAAAAAAAGTCCCGAGGCTCATAAAATGCCCTTTTTAGTTTTTTCAATTAAAAAATAAAATTTGTTATCATTATCATATATCCTTTTAAATAATGCGATATAACAATTATTGTAATCTCGAATATCTCGGAAACGGTTTATTTTACCGAAGTTTGAGAGGTACACCTTTTTAATGGTAGCCGAACTGTGTAATCGAAAAATTGCATCAAATCTTATAAAAACCTAACCTCAAAGTTTATATGGGACAATAAGCTTAAAGAAACCCCCGTTTCTACGACACTGTGTTCACTCAAACAATAGTAATTATGTGTGAATATGTGTTTTGGTAGTAAGTGACTGTTCGCAAGATATCTCCTTTTCAAGACTACCATAGTAGAAGTTATATTAAAAAAACTGATATGATAAGTAACACTTTATAACCCTGTATCTTGGAAACATAAGTAATTAGGAAAAATATTTATTTAGATTTTCGTCTTATTTTGACTTGCTCAATCTTTTCCTAAACTTATGCCAATAAGTTTAGGGACACCTTGTATATATTATATATAATGTGTTTTTAAAAAAGTGGACCTAATACAGTCTGGCTCTGAGGTACAGAAATAGGTATTTTAAAGATTTAAAATTTGTAAAATAATTCACATATATGTAACTTTTTAAGTAGTTATAGGGTAAGACTACGTCAGATCAAACAGTGTTGTTCACCACACCGACTCAGATTGGTCTCAAAAGTTGTGTAGATGATATATAGGCTAGGATTACATTAAATCTTAATTTTGAAGGTTCTACGATAACTAATTACCGAGAAATTAATTATTGTAATTTTAAATTTTTTAGCAAGATGCGATTTTTGTTTTCTTATTTTCTTAAATAACTTCTTGCATGCACAAGTTATTTAAGTGAAAGTTCGTTTCCAGGGGTAACTTTTTAAGCTAATTTAAAAAAAAAATTGTGTTTTTTCTATTGTTTTAGCAAGATCAATTGCAATGTTGCATTTGCTTGAAAAAATTTTAAAAAAATTCGGCATGTTTGATCAGGAGCACATGTTTAAAATTTTTTATTTATTATTAATGATGATACAATACTACTTTTAGAAAGAAAATCATATTGGCTTTCTACCTAGGAGCTGAGAAAAAAATTAATTTAAAACTTTCATGGGACTAAAACCGGGCGTTTTTTTTCATATCCAATAGCTTTATTATACTTACAGTTTAACTCAAATAATAAAAAAATACATTAATGTAAACATTTTTCTATTTTTAAGAAACCATAATATACTATAAAACAACTAATATTAAACTTAATGGAAATATAACACAACTAAAGAAAAAAGTTATTTAGCAGCTGATTTGAACTTATTAAATAAAAGAGTAATACTTTTACTCATATCGCTATCAAGAACATATTGTCGTCCAGTGATACCTTTCACTGAAAGCGCTGGTATCACACACAACACGTGTTCAAAAGGAACGAAGCAACTATCTTCTCTAGATGGCCAGGTAACACAATAGTGTCTGTATGTCTCTGCATTTATAAGCAAGTCTGTTTCATCAAAATGTCTTTCTTTAATACAGCCAATGAACCAGTTGTCATCATATACTGCAGCTACATAAACTCCCGGTTGCAATTCGTCGATATCTATATTCTTTCCATGTTTTTTTCTGACAGTAAGACTAACTTTAAATCCTGAATTTGCATCATCTGATTCAATTCAGAATTATTTATTGGAACAAGCCTGTGATAACTGCGAGTTCCAGACACTGTTTTCGCGCTCTGAAAACGAGCTTCCAAGCTTTTGGCGTGTTGCTGAACATCAGCATGGGACACAAAGAAAAACTTTATCTTATGTATGTTACAATTAGCCCAGTTTAATAAATCAAGGGGAGTAAGAATGTGGTTGTCCAGTGTGGCCTGCAAACTTGCACGAGCTGCAAGTCTTTTTACCGTGCCGCCAATTCCATCACATGGACTTTTTCCATTTGAAGTGGCAAAGAAGTTCCATTCAGCACGGACGTTGAAATCTTTTTTATGTAAGCATAAATTAATGAAGTTTTTATAGTTTTTATATTGTGCACTTGAACCGTCACTAAAATAATGAATGTTTTGTAAATCTGGTAATAAAGTAATGAACTGTGGAGGTAATGTGTTCATGTTCATCACTAATAACACACATACTAAAGCATTTTAAATCTGTCTGTTTTTTACTCCTGAAGTAAATTACGAATGGGTGAAGTGCGGCTTGTGTCGTATCCCAATGGAAACCTTGAATGGCATCTTGGCAAACAAAAGAATAATTTTCTGCAAGGTCTAGTAAAACGATTACTTCTGTTTCAGCTGGAATATTTTCTTTAAGATTTCTCAAGTAGGATGCTTGGGATTTTGCAGTAAAATAATGTGTTGCTTGATCTGCTGCCTTAGACAAGTCTTTCACAAAATCTTCAATAGTTAATGTCATATTCACTAGTTTTGATTGTCCCTATATTGCCTATAAGCAGTGGCCTTATAGGCAATATTGTCATCAGTTTTCAAATCATTTTCACTAAATATATTCAGCATAAGCTGCTCCAAAGCTTCAGACCCTGGGCAATTCTCACATCTGTGAAGCATACAATTTCTTGAGTCCACAGAACATACTATAGTGGAGAGGATATTTTTGTATTCAATTTTCTTGGATAATGCTGCTGTCAGTAGCTTTAAGTTTTGGTGAGTCTCGCAAACACATACTGAATGAACTCCACAGGCAGTAACGCACCAAGGTGGTCGTAAAGAAGAGAATTTTGACAAACCGATTTTTAGCTGCGGATATCTTTCTTGAAAAGTCAAATGCAGTTCCTTTAAATTTACAAAAAGCAGTAGCTTTTGCATGTGAGTTCTTTTACCAGTTTCCGAATCTCTGACTGACACAAATTCTTTCTTTCCAGGACACATTCTGGAAAATTCATCATCTTCATAGAATTGCCTTACTTTTTCAGATACCTCATTGGAAATTGATTTTCCTTTCAGCTTTTCTGGTTCTGCCAAAATACCGTAATCCTTTTTAAGTTTTCTAGCCTTATTGACCATGTATGTTGAGACTACGAATTCATTAGGGGTCTTCTGAATCAGCTACTCGTTACAAGAGTTAGTAATTTTAGAACTTCTTGTTCACAAGAAATTTTACATTTTTCTTTTAAGAGTTCAATCAGGCAGTTTAAATATTTACATCTACAATATTAAAAATGTCATTATTATTGTACGGCGCAGCTGAAATGAATAAAATGTCAATCTGTCATTTGAACCTTATCTAAAAAAAAATTCAGTCCTTTGTCAAGGAGAGTTGTCAAAGATTTCTTGGCCTTGAAATAAAAGTTAAACTGAAGTTTTTTGTCACACGAAAGTACAATAATTTTTTTGTCAGCTATTAGGTGGAAAGCCATGATGATTTTTTTTTCTGGAAGTAGTGGTATACCATCTTAACAACACATAAAAATTTAAAACATGTGATCCTGATCAAACTTGCCAAAAAAAATTGATATTTTTTTTAACAAATGCAACATTGCAATTTCTCATGCAAAAACAATAGAAAATATACAAATTCTGATTAATTTTTTAAAATCAGCTTTAAAAGTTACCT
Source organism: Brassicogethes aeneus (assembly GCA_921294245.1). NCBI lineage: Eukaryota > Metazoa > Arthropoda > Insecta > Coleoptera > Nitidulidae > Brassicogethes > Brassicogethes aeneus. The sequence goes on along the minus strand of OV121132.1, from coordinate 48,167,739 downwards.
CTTGAAATAAACTGTCACTTAAATAACTTGGGCAGGTGTGGAGTTATTTAAGAAAATAAAAAAACAAAAATCACATCTTGCTGAAATGTTTAAAATTTCAATAATTAATTTATCGGCAATTAATTATCAAAGAACCTTCAAAATTGACATTTGTGGTTATCCTAGCCTATGTATCATCTGCACAAAATTTGAGGAAAATCTGAGACGGTGTGGTGAACTTTTCTTATTATTGTGTTTGATTTGACGTGGACTGACCCTATACCTATATTACCCTAGGTTATAGGTTTATTTATAATCAAATCGCTATCCTTTTTTAAAACTCCAAATCGTATATCTACTTAATTTTCAATATACATGTATTAAAACATAAAAAAACATGCGAAAACCATAATTTAACCAATCAAAATAATGTAACCCAGGGTTATATATATATATATATAACCAAAAATACCCCATAAAACCTAAAGTGGCTAAATTGAATAAAACAAAAAAAAATAAGGCACAGTTCTACAATTTGAGTTTAGCTTTCAATTACATTTATTATCTATGATTTAAATGAAGCTCAAACTATTATATCTTATATTATGTAATTGTAAACTGATTCAATAAATATTATTATTATTATTATTATATTAATCAAGGTGCAGTTGCTAAGTTTATTAACTTGATTAAAGTAAACTGCAACTGAACTCAAATTGTACAACCAGACTTACAAGTGTTGAAAAGTGACTTTTTCATGAGAGTGTTTAAGTTGCATTAACATGAGCTTGAAGAAAGCTTTTCTCACAAGTGAAACACAATGTTTTTTCTACTACCCTTTTATTTTTTAATATTTTCAAATACAAAACAATATAACCTAAAAACGTTTTGACAGCTGTTAAAATTACTTTCACCTTATTCTTTTAATTTTTAAGGTAAAAGTTAGGTACTTAAAATCAATAAACTTCCCTTCTCAATTTAAATATAGGCACTAAAAATTAGAACTTATTATACAAACACAATTAATTGTGTTCTAAATGATATTTAGACATACATATACAAATACAATACAAATTTTAATTAAATCCCGCAAATTCAAAGAAATCTAGCTGTTATACGTCTGAATGTCAAATGATGCTGTCAATTTCTTTTCACACAGACCTGTCACTTTTCACACAGACCTGTCATTTTTCACACAGAAATGTCACTTTATATTGGTGTTTTGCCTTGCCAATGAAAAGATTCATTTTCTAAGCAACAATGCCATTACAAAATGCACATAGTGTTCATAGAAGAAATAATGTTGTATGAAGAAAGTATAAGTATGTATTAGTATGTTTAATTAGTTAGGTACTTCTATTTAATAAACTTTCTTAAAATTATCATAGACGTTGATTTAAATCATGATTTTTATCTTGATTTAAATCAACTGATTTAACCGTGAAACTGTAAAAAATAAAGTGGTGGTGAAGAACTATACACAAACAATAATAGTATGTAAGGTAACAATTACATACATGCTATGTTTTTGTTAAAAACAACTGGTGCATTAACCCTTGTTAAAATTAAATTGTCCCTGATAATTGCATATGTTGTAATTTATTTTATTATAATATCCTTAAGAGATAGTGTTCATAGAAGAAATAATGTTGTATGAAGAAAGTATAAGTATGTATTAGTATGTTTAATTAGTTAGGTACTTCTATTTAATAAACTTTCTTAAAATTATCATAGACGTTGATTTAAATCATGATTTTTATCTTGATTTAAATCAACTGATTTAACCGTGAAACTGTAAAAAATAAAGTGGTGGTGAAGAACTATACACAAACAATAATAGTATGTAAGGTAACAATTACATACATGCTATGTTTTTGTTAAAAACAACTGGTGCATTAACCCTTGTTAAAATTAAATTGTCCCTGATAATTGCATATGTTGTAATTTATTTTATTATAATATCCTTAAGAGATTGCTGGATTTATGCAGCACACATTAACATTAATTTAACATTAAGCCAATTTAACACTAAGTTAACATTAAGCCAATTTAAGATGGGTATCTTATGCAGTAACATTAGTGGCAAATTACGCGTGCGCTTTGCCGACTATAGACCAAAAAGGAATCTATGTTGCCGACAAAAGCGACTTTGTAAACTGAAGTTTGACAGTTGACAATTCTATATTTGGTTTTATCGTTGAGTGAAGTTTTTATTGTTGTTTTTATTGTTGGAGTTTGCTTTTAAAAATGGAAGACATTTTAATGTTCATGAGTATAGTGCTCGCCGGAACTTACGTGTATTTAAAGAAAAAAAAGCGTGTGAGACGTTGGGGAGTGCGCCCTATAAACAGGTTACGCCATGAAAAAGGCCTATTTGGAGGTCTTTTAACTGACATGCTGTTAAAGCATGACGATGAATTGTTTTTTAAGTACACTCGAATGAGCCCTCGAATGTTCTTTTACCTATTGGACCTGGTCAAGGAAAGATTGCAAAAGGATAAGAGGAAAAACCCTATCCCACCTGCCCACCGATTAATTATTACCGTGCAGTAAGTCCTGTGCTAAAGTGCTGGAGAAACAACTAGCTATAATTTTATTTTTATTTTGCAGTTACCTGGCATCAGGGTGCTCTATGCAAGAAATTGCATTTGGTCATTACCTAGGATTGACGACTGTTTGCAACATAATAAAAGAAACAACAAAGGTTTTATGGGATGTTCTGCAGCCTCTGTTTTTGACCCCTCCAAGTGATGAAGACTGGAAAAATATTGAAAATGGTTTCTTTCGTAGGTGGAATTTACCCAACTGTATAGGGGCCATTGATGGGAAGCATGTGCATATTCAAGCCCCTTACAACTGTACATCAGAATTTTTTAACTACAAGAAAAGCCACAGCCTTGTGTTAATGGGTGCTTGTGATGCTTATTATAAATTCACTCTTGTGGACATTGGGGCTGCAGGGGGTAATCATGATTCTACTGTTTTTTCGGAATCTGGCTTTGGGCGGCAAATTTTAACAGGAGGGCTTGGATTGCCAGCAGAGAAGTCACTCCCTAACAGCAATATTGTGTTACCACACTATTTTGCTGCTGATGCAGCTTTTCCGCTGCACAAGTATATAATGCGACCGTACCCTGGTCAACATCTTGGGCTAGAACAAAATATTTTCAACTATAGATTGTCGCGAGCCCGTCGCATCATTGAAAATACATTTGGCATTTTGGCCCAACGATGGCGAATATTACGAGGCAATATTGTTGCAGACTACAATACCTGCCTCTCAGTTACAATGGCTTGTGTGGTGCTGCATAACTTTATCCAACGCAGTGAACTAGACATACCAGAAGAAGAGCGTCGATATTGTCCCACAGGTTATGTTGATGTAGAATTGCCTGGTGGTGAAATAAGGCCTGGACAATGGCGACAGACACCAAGGTTACGGTCTGTCACTAGAGTTGGGGCAAATAATGCATCAAGAATAGCCATGGGTAATAGGGATCTTCTGCGACAATATGTGACATCACCTGAGGGAAGTGTACCCTGGCAGGTGGACTATGTGCTCCGTGGTTCAGTGCCGCAGAACTTTACATATAATGTGTAAAAATAACATTTTTTTTAATGATCTTTGGCCCTGCAATATAAGTACCTATAATAATAATATTTAAATTTTCATAGCATATTTAATACTTTTATATTGAGCAATAAATATTTTCATTATAAGTACTTACATTGCATGACCAAAAACCTTTTTTCATGTTTTTTCTCAATATTCTACTCAATAAATTATTAGAAAATAAGAACAATATTTTTAAATAAATCTTTTATTAAAGTAAAAAAAAACAATACTTTGTATTATTAACTAAAAACTAACTAACTTAACTACCTACAAACTAACAATTTAGTTTGATTCCTCTGAATCACCTTCTATAAAAACATCCAAAATTTTTCTCTGAATCAATCTCTTTTTTTTTGGATTTTTTATTTCTGACAAATAACTTGCCACCACTCTCCCAAATGACATGTCTGCCGTTTCGGGAGAAACAGGGCGGGAAGTCAAAATATTTTTTTGATTTATATAGCTTGTAAAGCCTGTCATAGTCTCCTTTAGGGCGGACTCCAATTCGCCTTCTACTTTCCTCCTTTTACAGGCCCGGGTGTCTGCACGCAATTCTGACATCCGGGTGGGTTCAACACTGCGGCGACCTGTAGAGGGCGTCTTGGAAGTAGAGGGAGTTGTTGAGCTCTCACCCTCCATAAAATCTGTCTCCTCTGTCGACAAAGCGGCAGATCCTTGCTCAGGCTCCGTAATTTGACTATAATTATCCCATACGCTATGGGATGTCTCGGGGCTTTTTAGGCTTGATTTTGTGATATTTCCCCTGGTTCTGTAATAGTTACGATGTTAGTGTTAAAAGTGTAATTTTATTTTGTTATATCAACAAACACCATTAAACTAAGATATTAACAAAGTTGTAATAATTAAAATAACTATTTTGACACTTAAAACAAGCATTAAAAAGCCTACTTTTATTAGTGTTTGTAGATAAAACTAATTTTAAAAAAATTATAGGGTGTTGACAAACTTACCTTCTGGCACTAATAAACGGGGTCAAAAATGATAAAGCCTTAAACAAGGCCCACTGGCTTGTGGCTTGGCTGCCTGATGGGGTGTTTTTAAGGTGTCTTAACTCAGTTGTAAATCGATTTCTGAGAATCGACCACCTCTGTTCACATTCATCAGCTACAACAGAAAAATATTTATTTAAATGCTTTTCCTTTAAAAAAACTCTAGTACTTACGAGACACATCCAAAATTGCGGCTATAGTTTGCCATGCATTTTCTTTGGCAATCTTATCTTTAAATAGTGGATCATTTTTATTATATATGAACGAAAACGATTCCACTTGTTCAATTAGCTCACCATCTTTTAATAAACTCATTTTAAAATAAACCTCGAAATAAACAATGTGAAACAACAACACGAAATGCGTAGTTTATCTTAGATGCGTAGGATCTTTTAATTTATTTTCCGTTATGTTGGCATTTCGTTCGCGGTATATTTAAAAATTGCGCCGCAAACCTGCGCAGGAGGAGTAAAAATTAACATTATCATTAAGAAGATAAAAGTTGGCCATCTCTTAATGTTAGCTTAAAGTTAAAGTTAATGTTAATGTGTTGCATAAAAGCTTCCATTGGATTACGTTCATTTAACTTCTTAGTGATAATGTTAATGTTAGTGTTAATGTTAAATTAATGTTAATGTGTGCTGCATAAATCCAGCAATATGCAATAATTATAAGATATACCATAAAAAAATAGTTTTATTGTTTGTAGCACAAAAACACAAGAAATGACTTATTAAAATTCAAGACCAAAATAATATTTTACAGTATCATAAGATTAGATTTAATTACATTCAAGCAAATTAATTAGAGCGTAAAGTTACCTGATAAAGTACCGGCCACTCATTTTTCGAATTTAGAGCTAAATATTCACTTTCAATATTGTTGCCTGATGTCATTTTCTGCTCGTTGTAATCTTCAAGAAACCAACCTATAAAACTACAATCACTTTTAAACTTTATAAATATGCTTTGGAGGGTTTTTTAAACAAACCTTAATAATAAAAGCTACAATTACAGTAAACGTTCACACCACACCATTTTTAAAAGAACAAAGAGGGCAATAGACAACTTTCTCAAATGTCAAATACTTCGGCAATACAGAAATCTGTACAGTTTTACATAAAACATCGATGTTAAAAACGTCACTATCGTGATTAGTAAATTATGAAGTTAGGCAACACAGTATACAAGAATCCAATCCAATTTTTGTTTTGTTCTAAACAAGAAGACGTAGACTTTAAGCCTGATTTATATATTGCCTTTCTTCCTTCCTTCCTCCCGTAAAAGATGAACAATACGAAAACCGTAGTGCTGTTTATAAATTCCCGTACGGTAATCTATTGTTTATCTTTTACGGGAGGAAGGAAGGCAATCTATAAATCTGGCTTTAGTCTGCTTATGTCCGGTTTTATCTTCATAAGTTTTAATAATAAAAGCTTCAACATATTTTCATGGGCGGATCCAGAAATTTCATTCGGGGTGGTCACGGACCGTGGGATGAGTTTAACAAAACAGTATTATTTGTTTAAGTTAGGTCGTTAACTTTAAAAGCGGTTTCATATAATATATGTAGATGCAAAATGTGAAATACGAAAAATGTTTTCATTGGTCCATTTGATTTGAAAAGTGTTTTGACGTTTCGACAGATCCTGCGAATTCGCAAGATTTGAAATCTGGGGGCGGGAATCTTGAGATTGGTTCAATATTTTGCGAAACTCGCACGAATTTGTCGTGATGCGCATGCGCATTAATTAATTCTGTCTTCATTTCAACAATAAATAAGCGAAATTGCATGCCTTCGTCGCCAATGGTATCATTCCCTGCTTAAAATACCCCATAGAGACCCTGTTCAAACCGATAGATATTTGTATCGGGATGTATGGTGTTTCTATAGCGTGTATCGGTTTGTATAGGACCCATAGTTGAGATTTATGGTTGTTCTATAGGGATATCCACCATTGATTTATTTGCTATCGGTTTCAATGGGGAAAATATACATAAATGTAGAAATTAGTTTTTTCCCTACCCTATTAAAAATGCCATATAGAAACACAAAATAAAAATCTATCTGCAGATCTGCATGGTTCAATATAGGAATTTGAAACAGGCATTGCACTATTGAACCAGATAGAATTCCATACCTGGAAAACCATATAGAAAAGTGATTTCTATATGGATTGCCATATAGGTTCATATTGCTCTACCTGGCCCAATATGGTTTGGGTGTGAAAAAGTTATTACCATATAGATCCATATTTAACCATATAGGGAAATCTATATGGTTTAATATGCAAATATATATACATTTTAAAATGGAATTCCATATTCAACCATATAGGGAAACCTATATGGAAAAACACATAAAACAGAAACCAGATAAATCCATATAAAAATCCCTAAGTTGTACATTTTAAAATGAAATTCCATATTAAACCATATAGATTCCAAAGTGTAAACCAGGTCGTTCCATATAGGACATATAGAACCATATAAATCCATATTAGTTTCCTTATCTGGATCAATATGGGTTCTATAGGGCATTTTTAATAGGGTATAGGACCCCATAGGTTTTAATAAAATTTTGTCAAATGTTTTATGGTTGCTCTATAGGGATATCCCTATATATCCTTCATTGAGTTATTTTCTATCGGTCTCAATAGGGAAAATGTAAAAGTTATGGTGTGCCTATAGGTAATTTCCTATACATTTTCTATCGGGCTGTATCCGGAAAAAACCATGGACAAATGCACATATTGAATCCGGTAGCGCCCGATAGATTATTTTGTATAGGTCTCTCATATACTTAAGTATATGAGGTCTCTATGGGGTATTTTAAGCAGGGTTGCCACTGGTATAATTGTTCATCCATAATAAAAACACAAAATCTCAATTTACATAAAACAACAAATAGAAAATGATAACCAACTGTGGCATACATAGAAATAAGGAGTGTTATTTCTATGGTGGCATATATCGCCTGGGGAGAAAATTAAGTCCCTAAAATACCATGGCAAATATCACCTAGTGAGAAAAAAATGTCCCTAAAATAGTTCACATCTACATAAATAAAATAGGAGTTGCGAAATGTATTTCGCATTTCGCATTTCGCATCTATATGAAACCGCTTTTAAAAAATACAATAATGAGTTTGTTTGAGGAGGCTGTATGAAATAGCCCAGATAGCAAACGTGAATACGAAATCACGCGTGAGTGAATAATGTGTGCTACTTATATGATTTCACACGTGAAGTCTTGAACTCGTAATTCACACGTGAGTAGATTATGAATTCATATTATAGTATCGTGTGATTTAATCGATTTTATTTTAAAATACATGGATTGCATGATTAAAAACTGCACGTTTAAATATAAATAGAATATTAATATTCTAATATCAAAAATATTATATTAATATATTTTCATTTAATATTGTATGTCATTATAATAAATTATAATTATCTCTGGTAACACCCTCCCTTTCCCCATGTCATAAGACATTTTCAGTCACAATCTTTATTTTAAATGTTTTAAAATACACAAATTAATTATTATATGTATTAATTATATAATATATTAAGTTATAAGTAGTTATATTATATAATTATATATTATAATATATATCAGTGGCGGATTGGGGATTTTGGGTATACCAATATCTCAGTTATTAGACATGGGACCCACACCAAATTTATAATAGTTTATTATGACATTAAATAGACAAGTTCGGCGCAAACAGAATTTAAATTGAAGTTTGCGAAAAAAAGTTAGTTTTTTGTGTCGCCTCACCTGGCTTCTGGCCCCCCCATTTGAGATAATTCAAATTAAAGTTGTGCAATTTATACTTCACTATAATTTATCGGTAAATTTAAAATTTTATTTGAAAAATCCAAATATTACAGATTTTATACAATATTAAATATTTTTTTATTATAATAAAATAAATAATAAAAATTTAAAATCGTATAAAATCTGTAATATTTATATTTTTTAAATAAAATTTTAAATTTGTCGATAAATTATAGTGGAATATAAATTGCACCACTTTAATTTGAATTATCCCAAATGGGGGGGGGCCAGAAGCCAGGTAAGGCGACACAAAAAACTAACTTATATATTATATTATAAATTTGGAGTGGGTCCCACGTCTAATAAGTGAGATATTGGTATACCCAAAATCCCCAATCCGCCACTGATATATATTATTATAATTATATATATTATAGTAATATATATAATTACATAATATATATTGGTTTAAAAGGTCACAATTATATGTTATAGGTACATTAATATTTAATATATGTATATTATATATTAATTAATTAATTAGTTAACCTTAAGGTTATAATTGTAATGTATAACCTATAAATGAGGAGCAATCAACCAAAACCAGATAAATCCATTTTGACTTCTTGAATGATTCATATTTCTTTTAGTCGGATAAATCAATTGGAAAAGTGAATTTCAAGATAAACTTATTATAATAATATATATATTATATACTAATATTAATATTAGTATATAATATAATAATTATTATATAATATTAATATTAATATTATGATCATATCATATTATGATAACAAGTTTAGCTTGAAATAGATATTTCCAATGGATTTATCTGAACAAAAGAAATAGGAACCATTCAAAAAGTCGAAATGGATTTATCTGGTTTAGTCTGATTGCTTCTCAATTATGGCCTTTTAAACCAAGTTTTTGTGTATTTTTTTAAGGTGTTAAAATAAATATTTCGACAGATTAAATTATTTTGAAAAATGAAATCCATATTCTAAAAGCGCATGCGCAAAAAATAAAAAGTTCACGCGTGATGGCAAATTGAGCATCAATTGAGGACTCATCTGTCGCGTTATATGAATTCACGCGTGAATTTAATTTTCACGCGTGAATTCGTAGTGAATTAATAGTGAATTCATTTTGCTATCTGGGAGGAGTTGCGAAATGCGAATATTCGTATTTCGCATTTCGCATCTATGAAACCGCTTTTAAAAAATACAATAATGAGTTTGTTTGGGGAGGCGCCAGTCAATTTATCTAAAATCTGTTGCAGATACAAACAAAGAAATAATAATAATAATAATATTTTTGGGACACATTTTTTTTATCAAAAATCACTAATTAATTTATTAATCATAAAACTACAACAGAAAATGGTTAGTATGACAAGTCAAAAAGATAAATTAAAAGTATATTGAACATAAATTTGCTAAATTATAAGGATGATTTTTTTTAACAAATATTTCTTTAGGTAGGTAGGTACACAGAACATAAGGTAGGTAGGTAGGTACTTAAAAAAATATAAATAAAAATATTTTAACTAAATGATTTTTTTGTTTTTCGTTATAGGTATAATATATTATTTTATTATTAATAATAATAATTATTATATTATTGGCAAATTAAATTAAAAGTTTACCCGTTAACTAACCTCACGGATGTGTTTATATTTTAAATTGAAATTAGGTACTAATATAAAAATTCATATTTCTGTAACCGTTCAAATTAGCGACTTAATTTTTGTTTTAAAAACTTTGTCAATGTTCTGACTACATTTGACTCAATATATGTATTGTAGCGAGTACGGCTCTGGATCTCGGAATAATGACTCATCGCCGATGAGTCATCGCCGGTGACTCAGCGCTCGAACGATCTAGAGCTGTGTGGAGCTCGCTGGAATATTCGGGAACGAGGCACTGAATATTTAAGGAACGGCGCTGCATGGAGCAGTCAGTTGAGCTTTGGTACTCGCGACGAAATAAATAAATATAAGTGCAAATAAATAGACTCTTATACAGTAATGATATATAAATAATTAGTTGTTAAGTGTTTAGTTAGTTTTATAGTTTTTTAGTGTTTTAAGTGAATTAAGTAATAAAATAACTAGTTTAGTTCGTTACCCAGTGCGTGTTTTAATTCACACTACGAACAGTAACATTGGTGTCAGGGGTGCGGTTAGTGTGAAACTTCGCGAAAATGGTTTCGTTAATGGACTTAAAAGTGGCGGACCTTAAGCGGGAGCTGGAAGAAAGAGAATGAAGCAGCGGCTTCGAGAAGCGTTGGAACAAGAGGATGAAAATCCAGATACCTACGTATTTATTTGAAGGTTCGTGTGATATGCATTTATTGTTGCAAAATTTGGAAGGTGATTTAAAACAGAAAATGCTGGAAAATTCTAGCAATTTACAACAGAAAATGCTGAAAAATTCTAGCGAACTGCAGCAGAAAATTCTGGAAAATTCTAAAAATTTAAAGGAATATTTGGAAGAGAAGATTCTAGAAAATGCCAATGAATTAGAAAAGAAAGTGGGACAAAAAGTTGACGACGTAAGGATGGAATTAGAAGAAAAAGTAGGACAGAAAGTTGACGATGTAAGGATAGAATTGAATAACGTTATGAGGGAATTAGATACAAGAGAAGAAAAAGAAACGAGAAATTGGAAGTCAATATTAGAGAAATAAATAGTAAATTGAAAGCTGTAAATCTATAGATAGATAGATAGGTATACCCATGATGCTGGCGAAACAAGGAGCAGTGCCGGAGGGGAGCCGAGTTCGGATGAAACCACCTCATGAGGTGGTTTCATCCGAACTCGGCTGCAGTTCGATGGAAAAACTTCTTGGACAAATTACTTCGGTCAGTTTGAGGCAGCTGCAAAAGCAAATGGCTGGATACCAGAGGAGAAGGCTACACAGCAAACGGAAAATTATAGAGGTGTATAGGATGACGCCACGTTTGAATATCGATTTCTAAATCTCCCTACGGTATAGAGTGGTATTCGTCAGTCGAGCGTTTCAATACTCTCCACAGTATAGAGGTCGTAATTTCACTTTTGAACTAGTTTTAATATAAAAATTATTTTATGCTTAAAAAAAACTATATACGACATGATTGTGATTTTTTTCATTTTATTAATTAATTAAGCTGTGTTGAATATTTTTCCTAAAGGAATAATTGCCAATGGGCCATTAATTCATTTGTTCGTAGATGCTACAATAACCTGCACTGGTGTGTACTTTTTCATCAACCAGATTTAAATATTACAAAACTATACCAGTGGAGATAGTGCAGGGTCTACCAACAGACCTAATTACTAAATTATTAAAGTTTAATAGCATATCGATCATTTTTCAACATAACCTCTTAAATTTTTAATACAAATATAGGTACTGTTTGCGCCACATTTTAAATTAAAATTACTTGCGCCATCTACCTCAAAGAAACTAAAACAGACAAGTGTGTGGGGAAGGGATGAGCGGGAGAAAAGGGGCGGCAATTGGTAACAAAGCGCTTGAAATGTAAGCACGATGCTTTGTCATTTAATCAGTTTGTAAAAGACAATATTTTCAATATACAGTTTAAGTTAAAAACTAATTATTTCAAAACCCAAAAGTACCGAACCAGTGATGCAGAGTTTGCAGTAACAAAAACAGGTACTTTATATAATACATAAATATACTTAACATCATATCCTCTGTGCTTTACATACCTGAGTTGTTACGGTAAATAAAAATTAGACAAAGGAACCAAAGAAAGGAACTATTTTCAACAAAATCATATGGAGAAATGAGAAAATTCATTCATCAAAAGATCAAAACTTCTTGCAATATTACACCCTCTTTTTATACTCTCAGAAATATTGACTAGAACAGTATTAGAGAGACTCCAGTTTCTATAACTTGGTAGAGTAAAGAGAAGTCGAAACCGTTGCGATATTGCATTGCGCTGTTTTTGTATAATTCTCGGGGACATTAACGAAAATCATTGCCAGTAAAATTCGAAAAGCTTGAGTTTCTATGTCTCTGAGGAGAATAGGAATCCGAAGTTGCTGCACCATTGGACTGAACCCTTTTTTAATAATTTCTAGAGACATATATGACTGCACCATTCGACAGGGTCGAGTTTCTACTCCTCTGTTGAATATAGAAAATCAAAATAATGTATCTTGTAAGACACCATTGAGTTTGACTTTAAATATAGTCGTGCATAGGTATAGAGCCGAAAAATATAAAAACAAAGCACGATTCAATACAGTTATGATAAAACTTTAAGATTTGATATTCAAACGCCGAGTCATCCTATACACTTCTATAATTTTTCGTTTGCTGTGTACAGCATTGACTCTTGCTTTACGCGGAGATGCAACCGACATCTTGCAGACACTTTCTCCCAACGAACAAGAAGATTACGAAGCGTTGGTGAAACATCTGGAACTGCGATATGGCCAGACACATTTGGAACATGTCTACCATTCCCAACTAAAGAACCGCTGCCAGAAATCAAACGAGACTTTAAAGGAATTCGAGGCTGATATTGCACGCTTGGTCCGGCTAGCATATCCAGCTACTCCAACGAGCGTTATGGAACGATTAGCGGTTCAAGCCTTTTTGGATGGACTTCGGGACAATGAAACACGACAGGCTTTGACATTGGCTCGTCCGAGCCAACTGGTTGATGCATTGACTCGAGCTTTGGAACTCGAGGCGGCAAAGCAGAGCTTCAGGAGCCAGTCTAGAATTAGGAACCCAGTATAATTGAAGAAATCAGGCGAGTTCTTAAAGAGAATCTACCAGAAAAGAAGGAAATCCGGTGTTGGAGATGTGGAAAGCTCGGACATATACGATCGTATACGACTTCGAAGTCGTTGCAGAAAAAGCCAGGATGCGCCGACTTCATCTCAGTCGGAAAAATAGATAGGGTCGAGGAAAAGGGGCCACCGTCGACCTGTAACCAGCATGCCCCAGACGATATCGAACGTGTCGCATCTTTTTTACACCAATCCAGTAGTGTTTTTGTGGATGGTTGTATTAACGGAAAATTACATATGCTGCTGCTGGATACAGGTGCGACGAAGACAATTATTAAGCCAGATATTGTCAAAACGTCCAAGATCAAATCTACCAATCGGCGACTACGTACTGCAACAGCCCTATTAAAAATGCCCTATAGAACCCATATTGATCCAGATAAGGAAACTAATATGGATTTATATGGTTCTATATGTCCTATATGGAACGACCTGGTTTACACTTTGGAATCTATATGGTTTAATATGGAATTTCCTTTTAAAATGTACAACTTAGGGATTTTTATATGGATTTATCTGGTTTCTGTTTTATGTGTCTCTCCATATAGGTTTCCCTATATGGTTGAATATGGAATTCCATTTTAAAATGTATATAAATTTAAACGAAAATTGCATATTAAACCATATAGATTCCCCTATATGGTTAAATATGGATCTATATGGTAATAATTTTTTCACACCCAAACCATATTGGGCCAGATAGAGCAATATGAACCTATATGGCAATCCATATAGAAATCACTTTTCTATATGGTTTTCCAGGTATGGAATTCTATCTGGTTCAATAGTGCAATGCCTGTTTTAAATTCCTATATTGAACCAGATAGAACCATATAGATTTTTATTTTGTGTTTCTATATGGCATTTTTAATAGGGAGGAGATACTGCTTTTGTTCGTGGAGAAGTGGACATCACGAAACACGAAATTTAAACATCGTGCATTAGTAGCAGATATTGAAGATGAAGTTATTGTAGGCATGGACATTATGAACTCTATAGGATTTGAATTAAACTTTCAACATGGAATATTGAGGGTAAATGGAGAGGAAGTCGTGTTGCATCGATCAAAAGAAAAGAATATTCCTGTAATGCTAACAGAAGATGCTTTGATGTATACCGGAACATAGCGAGATGATATACCGGAACATAGCGAGATGATATTGAAGGCTTTCTTGGATTGTAAATCAGAAGATGGAAGTATAATGCTTCTGGGGCCGAGAATTGATGACAAAGAGGTCGGTCGAGGAGTTGTAGTAGGGAAGACTTTAATACGTGTCGGAAAAGAAGTGTCTGTAAGAGTACTGAATGTTAATGGTTACTCTGTGAACTTGAAAAAAGGAATCGTTTTGGGGAACTGTTCTTCTGTTTCCTCAATTATTAGAAGCATTCGTGAGTCTGGAGTTCCGGCCAAAAAAATTAGCAATGAATTGACGACTCTGCTTTCGACTTCTTTAAAGGACTTAAAACCAAATGAGAGAATAAAGCTGAGAGAGCTGATACACAACTATCAGGACGTCTTTGATGATGGACAAGAAAAGAAGGGTAGGACAAGAATTGTCCAGCATAAAATTAACACCGGTGATGCACAGCCTATTCGATAGTATGCAAGAAGGCTGCCAAGAGAAAGCTGATAAAATTGTGCATGAAATGGAGAAGGAAGGGGTGATCGAACCATCCAACAGCCCATGGTCTTCCCCAGTGGTGTTAGCTAAAAAAAAGGATGGATCAACTCGATTTTGCGTCGATTTTCGTCAGCTGAACAACGTGACGAAGAAGGACAGCTACCCTCTGCCTAGGATAGATGACACCCTGGATACATTGGCTGGATCCCAAATATTTTCAACTTTGGATTTGAAAACCGGTTACTGGCAGGTTGAAATGGCACCAGAAGATAGAGAAAAGACGGCGTTTACCGTGGGTGCTGGACTGTGGCAGTTTACTGTCATGCCGTTAGGACTATGTAATGCCCCTGCAACTTTTGAAAGGCTCATGGAAATGGTTTTGAAGGGACTATCCTGGAAGACTTGCTTGGTGTACCTTGACGACATTATTGTGGTTGGGAAATCATTTGAGAACCAGATCTCCGATCTGGCAACATGGCGACACCTGATGATTTGTTTACGGAATTGAATAAGTTGAAAAAAGACTTTAATTAACAGAAAAGTTACAACTAATATTGTTGTAAGTGATTCAGTAAGAAGGTTGGTGGAGTGCAGCGAAAATAGTGAATTTGTTGACAAATCACGGGAAAGTTCGAATATAACCTTAAAAGGTTCCAACGACGATGTGCGTATTTTGAAACTGGAATACGAGCTTCAGTTGTCAAAAACAGAGCTGGAATGTTCTAAAAGTAATTGATATGTTTAAAGACACTACTAAAAATCAAATAGTATACAGCGTTGCCACTGGACCCTCTTTTTCTCAAAAATCAAAGAAAGAGGAAAATATTCAAGATCAGAAAAAAAAATTGAAAAACAATAAAGATGAAAAATTAAATCAGGAAGGTATGCAGAAGAAAATTGTTAGTGATCAAGATAATTCAAAAAACACCACAAAAATCTTTATGGGTAGTGGTAAAACATCTGCTCAAAGCTTTTCATCAGCATTAAAGAAAGCATGGTTATATATTGGAAATATTGCTCTTGGAACAAAAGTAAAACAGATCGAGGAACATCTTAAGAATACATTTCCAGAAGAAAATTTTATATTGGAAGAACTTCCATGTCATAAGGAGTCTTCAAGCATGTCTTTTAAGCTTGGTGCAGATATTAAACTCCTGGAACAGTTGAACAATCCGCAATTGTGGCCAGAAGGAGTTATAGTGAAAAGATTTTTTTTTCGTAAATACTAAAACAAATACACAGGAACACAAAACAAAGTTTAATATTTTAAATATAAATATACAGTCTTTAAATAAAAAAGTACATGCACTTAGTCAAATTTTATCAGATCAAAACATTAACATCGTTTGTATGACAGAACACTGGTTACAAAATGAAGCTATACAACATCAAAGCATCTCCAATTTCACATTTGGCAGTTGCTTTTGTAGAGAAAAATCAGTTCATGGAGGATCAGCTATACTGGTTAAAACAGGTATAAAATTTGAAGAACTCTCTGAAATAAAAAAATTGTCAAGCGAATTAAGCATAGAATTAGCTGCTATAAACTTACCAAAATTAAAAATCATTATTGTTTCAATATATCGATCTCCAAATATGTCACCATTTTCATGGAAAGGTTAAATGAGGGTATAACAATTTTATCTGAAAAATGTAATTCACATATTATCTATTTATCTGGTGACTTTAATATTGATTTTATAAAAAATTCTCAACTTAAACGTGATCTGGTAGAAAATTTTGAATCATTTGGTATTTAATGAGCATTCCAGAGAATTTAATGGGTCATCTACTTGCATTGATAATATCTTCACAAATTAAAATAAATATATGTATGAAAAAAACTATCGACTTTAACCTATCCAATCATTATTCACAAGTAATTACTATGGAAACTTTAAATACAATGCAATAGAAAAGTTGAAATTATAAAAGTAAGGACATTTAAAATAAAAAATATCTTTTCTCACATTATCTAAAACAACATGTTTATAATATGGAATTTGATAACTTCACAGCACAATAATCATTTAATTCATTTCATGAACTGTTTTTTTACTTTTTTAACTTCTGTTTTCCTGAAAAAGAAAAAAAAATAGTAAAAATAATAAAAATTTACCTAAATGTTGAAAATTTTGAATTAAAAAAATGAGAAATGCACTACATGCCCTGGGAATTATTTCGAAGGTATTAAAGACGAATAATGCTTATAAACAATATAAATCATACAAGGAATTTTACTTTGAAGAACTTAATGAATACAGAAAAAAATCAGAATTCGTTGGAAATAAAGAACTCGACCAATCCCCAAAAAGCAATGTGGAAGGTTATAAATAGAGAAACTAATAGGAAAAATAATATTTGTAATGAAGTATCCACTTTAACTGCAGAAAAATTTAATTCTTATTTTAAAAATTCTATAGATGATGCTTTGAAAAATATACCACCTGTCAAAAAATAGAGTTATGGAATAAAATGAGTACACCAGTAAACTATTCATTCTACTGTAGCAATGTAACGGAAACCGAAATATTTAATATTATAAAAAAATTCCAAAGATATATATGGATTAAATACAAAAATTTTAAAAGAAGTTGCAACTTATATTTTAAAACCAATTTCCGTAATAATTAATACGTGTATTGATGAAGGAGTATTTCCAAATCAACTCAAAATTGCTAAAGTGGTACCATTACACAAAAAAGGAGATTTAGAAAGTTATAGGCCAATTTCTGTATTACCTACAATTTCAAAAATATTTGAAGGAGTATTAAAACTAAGACCTTTAGAATGTTTTGAACAAAAAGGTCTTTTAAATGAAGAACAGCATGAATACAGAGTAAATGGGGGAGTATATACAGCCATCAATAAATTATTAACAAAAATTTTAAGTGCTCACGATGAACGTTTAGACATTGAAATGGCTTGTTGTGATCTAAGCAAAGCATTTGACACTGTCAGTCACAATTTGTTTCTAGAGAAATTAGATAAATATGGAATTAGAGGTCAATGCCAACAATTATTTCAAGCATATCTTTCGGGTATATGCCAAATTGTAAAGTGGAAAAATAAATATTCAAAAAAAAATTAGTTCACCATGGAGTACCTCAGGGGTCAATACTGGGTCCCATTTTATTTATTATTTATATGAACGATTTGCCTGCCAATGTTCCCAACTATGGTATGTGCCTTTATGCACATGACACTTTTTTTATATGGTAGTGAAAAAAATAATTGTAAAGTAACAATCGTCAAAGAGTGGATGAGTGCCAATAAACTGTAATTAAATGTGGAAAAGACTCAATATATACGATTTTTCTGTGATTCAACCTGTGATACTAAGTTTTTAGGACTATTTATTGACAATAAGTTAAAGTGGAACATTCATATTGAACAGTTAACCAAAAAGCTAAATAGTGCAATATACTGCGTAAGAAAACTGATGAAATATGCTGATAAAACAACCGCGAAAACAGCATATTTTGCAAATTTTCATAGCAAAATTAGTTATGGCATACTTTTTTGGGGTTTATCTGGTGAGTCTCAAAATGTATTTTCGTTGCAAAAAAAAGCGTTACGAGTAATATGTTCCATAAAACAGACAGACAGCTGTAGACAATATTTTATTTCAGAAAAAAATTTAACTTTTACTAATATATACATTTTATCGTGTTTTAATTTTGTGTATTCAAATTTAAAAACCTTTAAAAAGAACTGTGATTTGCATGATTACAATACAAGAAAAAAGATAAACTCAAAACAGCTCTGCATAAATCCAAACTTACCCAGCAATGTATTGATTATTGGGGTCCGAAAATCTTCAATCATCTACCAAAGAGTGTTCAGGAACAACCTTCAAAGAAAAAATTCTCTCGAGATCTTAAATCATGTTTGTCATTAAATCCTTTTTATAACCTGGAAGAGTTTTTTAAATATAAATTTTAAAGCATTTTTGTTTAATGTATATATGTTTATAATTTGTTAGTTTATAAACTCTTTGATTGTTTACTTACCTGTTTATATTTGTAATATTTTTTTGTATTCATATTTTATCTACTATATATTTGACGTTTAATGTAATTTTTATTACTTTAATAAACCTCTATTCTATGAAGAACCTGAAGGAAGTTTTTCAGCGCTTAAGAAGTTCCGGCCTGAAGCTTAGCCCAAAGAAATGTCACTTGTTCCAGAGGGAAGTGCAGTATCTTGGCCATGTCGTTTCAAGTCAAAGAGTTGCAGTGAATAAACAGAACGTAAAGACGGTGCGGGAATGGCCAATACCGAAAAACAAACATGACTTAAGAAGCTTTCTTGGATTATGCACCTACTACCGTCGGTACGTACCAGGATTCGCAAAGGTTGCTAAGCCTTTGACACGTTTAACAGAGGGGGAAAGACGATTCCAATGGGACGACGAATGCCAAGAAGCCTTTAAAAACCTGAAAAACGCGTTGACCAGCCTGGGCCTGGGAGCTGCTTTGTCGCAAATTCAAGAAGGAAAAGAGAAAGTTATTGGATACTTCAGTAAAACTCTTTCGAAACCAGAGCGAAATTACTGTGTTACTCGACGCGAGCTGTTGGCAGTGGTAAAATCAGTCGAACACTTTTACAAGTATCTGTATGAAATAAAATTCTTGCTAAGAACGGATCATGCTGCCCTAAAATGGCTTTTGCAATTCAAGAATCCTGAAGGACAGGTAGCAAGATGACATCGGGCTGGGACCATCCATAGACATGCTGACGCCTTGTCAAGAAGACCGTCCCCGGAAGACTGTAAACATTGTCTCAGGGCCAAAGAAAAGGATGTATTTGTTCGCAGGAATACAATCGTGGATGATCATTGGCAATCCGCTGAGGTTCAACAAGACCAGGAAAGGGACCCGGATTTGAAGCTTATCATCGATTGGATGAAGAACGACCGTAAACCAACGTGGCAGGAAGTCGCCCAATATTCGCCGAATGTGAAATCGTACTCAATGGAATTCCATCATCTTAAGTGACGGGCTTCTAAAGCGCGTCCTGGAGATGCCAGAAGGGGGGGAAGACCGGAAGCAGAAAATAATCCCCAGAAACAGGATACCAGAAGTGCTGCAGGAAAGCCATGATGGAACTACTGGAGGACATCTTGGGGTGACCAGAACGCTCGGAAGACTTAGGGAACGGTTTTATTGGGTCAATAGCCAACGAGATGTGAAGGAATAGTGCAAGAAGTGCGCCGTTTGCGCGGCAAGCAATGGACCCCAGAAGCGCCCAAAAGCCCCAATGCGACAGTACAATGTGGGCAGCCCATTTGAGAGAATTGCAATCGACGTGGCGGGTTCATTTCCGGAAACAAAATCTGGAAATAAATACATCATCGTTGTAATGGACTACTTTAGCAAGTGGGCGGAAGCGTACGCCTTGCCAAACTAGGAAGCTGCCACAGTGGCCGATGCCCTTATTAAGGAGTGGATTTGTCGTTTTGGTGTGCCAATGGAGATGCATTCAGACCAAGGCAGGGATTTGAATCTATATTGTTTCAGAATGTCTGTAAGATTCTTAACATTCGGAAGACGACTTGCCTTTTGAAGACTTCATGTATTTATATTCGAGCGGTAAAAAAGCTCGCTATGGTGTCACTCAAGAAGAACAAAAAGATCTGTTCACGGTTTCGGCCGATTACTCCTTGGCTCACTGTGTTGCGGAAGACCTTAGGATGTCCAGGGGAATAGCGGAAGTATCTTCTATCTGGTAACGAAGCAGCTCTCCTATCAGAAGCCAAACTACCGTGACGTATGAAATGCCTTAAATAAATTAAGGGATACCCTTTTGTCCAAGGACATCATGAACCTGGCGATACCGAAGATTGCTTGTGGACTTGACGGTTTGGACTGGAGAATAATTAGAAGCATGGTGGAAGTTATTTTCAGATTTAGTGGCATCCCAAGCAACACGGCTCTGTAGTATATACGTTTATTAAACGTATTGTTCGTATAAAAACCGTATAACATTTCAAAGGTATAAATAATATACGTTTTTCATATTACTTTTTTATATGAAACGTATAATATACGGATATTATAGGACTTTAACTTCAGTTAAATGATGAATTTATCGTAACATATACGTATATTATAGCAAAAAATATATTACTTTTTTAACGTATATAAGAAACATATATTATATGTATATAATATTCCATTTTTGACACGAAGTCAAATAAAAGCCTAATTTTTTAATGGTTCTGACTCGAAAAGTATGATGAAACTTGTTTTGTGAATATCGGATAAATTTGAGCTGTAATTAAGAAATTATTAAAAAAAACTAAATTTTAAAAACGTATATAACACGTGTTTAAATTTTGTACTTAAATGGTATCCCTATTAAAAATGCCCTATAGAACCCATATTGATCCAGATAAGGAAACTAATATGGGTTTATATGGTTCTATATGTCCTATATGGAACGACCTGGTTTACACTTTGAAATCTATATGGTTTAATATGGAATTTCATTTTAAAATGTACAACTTAGGGATTTTTATATGGATTTATCTGGTTTCTGTTATATGTGTCTTTCCATATAGGTTTCCCTATATGGTTGAATATGGAAATCCATTTTAAAATGTATATAAATTTAAACGAAAATTGCATATTAAACCATATAGATTCCCCTATATGGTTAGATATGGATCTATATGGTAATAATTTTTTCATACCCAAACCATATTGGGCCAGATAGAGAAATATGAACCTATATGGCAATCCATATAGAAATCACTTTTCTATATGGTTTTCCAGGTATGGAATTCTATCTGGTTCAATAGTGCAATGCCTGTTTCAAATTCCTATATTGAACCAGATAGATTTTTATTTTGTGTTTCTATATGGCATTTTTAATAGGGATAAAGTATACCTATTTTCCACACTACACAATCTGGTATATAAACGGTATACTGTATACCGTATACAGTATACGTGTACAAAACCTATATTGAACACTGCAAAATTTAGTCACATGATTAAATTTACCCAATGATGTCGCGTCTTAACCCAAACAGCTACAGGTTCCGCCCGTGGCGTCATTTTGTAAGAAAAGCCTGTTGTGAAGTGAAAACGCCGGGCTCCAGGCATTGCAAAGTAATTATAATTACCTAGGTAAGTGTGCCTAAATACTTTAAAAAAGATTTGCTGTATTCAATTGTTGTTTTTATACATGGTTTTATTCGATTACAGAAGAAAAAAAAAGGCAAGTATCTTACTACACGTGGATAACAAATTTAAGGGTTAGTTCTTTTTATCTTTTGGAAAAGGAGTTGAGGGTAAGTTTTTAATTTATCTTTTAGAAGCTTTTGTTTAACTTTACATGAATGCATTCATGTAGGTACTTTTATCTTTATATGTTAAAATTTGGCAAGTCAAATAAATTAAACGATTTTTTAGTGTCAAGTAAAGGTTTCGTATACGTATATATACTGTATACTGTATACCGTTTACATACTGCCTGTTAAAAAGGGTGACCGTATGCAGGAAATTTTAGTTTTCTATACTAGAGATTCAAAATTTCCGAAAAATTTGGGTGCCGGAAAATATAAAAACTTTTTTTCTTTTTTTTTTTAATTAATTATATTTTAAAGTGCCAGACCATTAAACTTTTATCTTTTTTATTTATATATTTTTAAAATAAAAAAATATTAAGTTTTAGAATATTAAAAATAATTATAATATTTAAATTTTAAAACAATAAAAATATGATATAAGTAGTAAATAAACAATGATAATTATAATTATAATTATTATTTTTTTACCATATAATTTTTATTGTTCTAAAATTTACAATCTTTTTATGTTTTAAATATTTACCCCATTTCAAAATTAAATTAAAACCAATATAAGTTTACAATGTAAACTAATATTTGTTCGTAAGGTAAATTTAGAAAAATATTTTTTTAAACGTCTTTGTAATAAACTTTTAAATAATTAATTGTCTTATTAATTTTAAATTTTTAACAAAAAAAAGTATATATACTATGTAATATGTATAAAGTATACTTTCTTTTGTATACAAAAGAAAGTATTCTTTATACATATTAAAATATGTAATTAAAAAAATTGTCGCAATAAAAATATTTTTATATTTTTTAATTTTTTCCTTTTTCAATTTTTTATTTTTAATATTCTGGAGTTATTTCTAAAATTTTCTTCTGTTTTTTTTTGTTAATTCATATAGGTACCTATCTTTCTAGGTGGTAGGTATTTCTTAATTAATTTATCGTAATTAACATTAATTATTCATAATTATGTCCATTTAGTATAACAACAATAGCTGGAGTTATTAATGGCAAGTACTACCTACTAATTATTTATATTCTTTTTCCATTTTTTAGAAGCTGTAAAATTTTCATATTCAGGAAGAGAACCTCTTGATTTGAACGATTCTGTAATATCCCAAGCGATAAAAGACTGGCTGAAATTAAGCAAACACCGGCATCCGCATAACAGAGAAAAAATGTAAAACCCGTAGATATCTACGTATATACGTTATTTTTATTATAAGTTATAACTTTGTTTCCTTGTCACATTTGTGCAACAAATTTGTTTATTTAAAGAATATATGTTTTGTTTTTTGTATACGAGTTATTATTTCAGTACCGTGCAGTAAGAACAAACTTTTTAATTATTTTAGGTCACTTAAGGACTAATACTTTTTATAGTTTATACAGGGTGTTTCCTAACCTCTCTGACAAAAAGAAGAAGGTGAATTCTCACTTAATTTTAAGACGAAAATGTATTTTTCGAATAAAATTAAGTGAGAATTTACCTTCTTTTTTTTTTGTCTAAAAGGTTACGAAAAAGTAAAATAACCCTTTCATTATACGTATAAATGAATAAGGAAAAATAACATTTAATACACGTATTTGGTATACGTATAAATTTATATAATACATAACATTTAATAAACGTATTTGGAATACGTGTAAAACCTGTAAATGTAAACTGCTAATATACGTTTACCATTTTATAAAAAAAATCATATATGTAAATACGTTAATGAAATGAATATAGAAATCTGTATATATACGTTGAAGTCGCGGACATTCTGCAGTTTATAATACGTTTCACATATACGACGAAGTGACGGATGGTAGTAGATCGTTTTAAACGTTTAATATACCATTCTGTGTTGCTTGGGATACACATTCTTGTCTGTTGCCACAACCCTAAAAGAACAACCGGAAGAAAGACCGTAGACTGCTACTTCTATAGGACGTCACAATGCAAGTTTGGATCTCTATGCAAATATCGCCATGGAGCTGAGGACCATTTTCGGAATGAAAATGTTTTAAGACGGGGGGCAATGTAGCGAGTACGGCTCTGGATCTCGGAATAATGACTCATGAGTCATCGCCGGTGACTCAGCGCTCGAGCGATCTAGAGCTGTGTGGAGCTCGCTGGAATATTCGGGAACGTAGGCACTGAATATATAAGGAAGGCGCTGCATGGAGCAGTCAGTTGAGCTTTGGTACTCGTGCAAATAAATATACTCTTATACAGTAGTGATATACAGTGCTTGCAAATCCAAGTCCGACCGGTTTGGGAAGGACGCGTGAAAATAACAAGGGTAGAACGCCAAACAGAAGGCGCTTACAATACGCACGCCTGACGCTCTGACCAATCAAATTCTGTTTGGCATTCTATCCTTATTCTTTTCACGCGGGTATTGAACAACCATCCTTCCCAACGCGGTCGGACTTGGATTTGCAAGCACTGTATAAATAATTAGTTAAGTGTTTAGTTAGTTTTCTTAGTGTTTTAAGTGTAATAAGTAATAAAATAAATAGTTTAGTTCGTTAATTAACCAGTGCGTGTTTTAATTCACACTACGAACAGTAAAAACGTTACAGTATATGTATAGAAATTTTCAATAATTTACATAGCTCGGCGCAGAGTAAAGTTTTTGATGCACGACTTTGGTAATTCTATATTGCAAAATTTATTTTTCAAAATCTTTAGAAATTTTTAAAATTTCTGAATTGCTATTAGAAGCGCTCACATTTTAAGTATATGTCTGCAAAAAAACAGAATTTTAGATTGTATTCTAGAATTAATACAACTGTTAATGTTACGTATCACCCACTCTCATAGTGGAATAAAATCGCTTCTCCGTTTGAAATTAAAATTCTTTATAAATTATATTATTCAAAATATGAAAAATAAGCAATTTTAAATGCCAAACAATTTTCTGTCTGTCGCTGATAAAAAAAAATAATAATAATATTTTTGGGGCAATTTTTCCTCACGATTTAACTTTTTTTATGGTGACGTGAATATTTGCTCGTTTGATACCTACTCACAGCTTAAATTGTTTCTTTGCAAATCTTGCAAAAAACCTTCATGCTATCGTCAGGGAACTCTTCCCAGCATTCAAAGGTTATAACAATAATGTCTCTTGTGCATGGATGCTTGAAAACTGAATTATTATCTGTCACAGACATATTGCAAATAGCCAAAATAAAAAAAAGTAATATTAATTCAACTTACCACAATAAAATAATATAACACTAATAATTATAAAGGCACACAAAAAAAATTGGCCGGTCCGGCGGATCTGAGTAGTAAGACTATATATACATATGACCCTCGCTGAATCAGAATCTGCTGTCGGATTTAGCCGATTGGTTCGTTTTTTTTCTAACCTGAATTTTCTTTGAAGGTAAATTTGTTCGAAGGGAACCAGTTTTATTTTATTTGCAAGATTACTTAATTTTTTTGAGGTAAAATCAATTTTTTACAAATTTTACGGTTTTTGAGGTTAGAAAAAACGAGCCAATCGGCTAAATCCGACAGCAGATTCGGATTCATCGAGGGTCAATGCATATAGTCATATTACTCAGATCCGCCGGACCGACCACTTTTTTTTGTGTGCCTGTGTTATTAACAAACATAACACAATACTTATCACAATAACACATCAGCACTTCACTTGTAACTTTGTTTAAAGAAACACTTCAGCACTTCACTTGTAACTTTTAAAGTCAGGAAGGTATACCTAAATTATGAAGGTAGATATTTTTACCAAAATAAAAGTTCGGGATTAAATTACGAAGAGGTAAAAAAAATATTTAGCAAGGTAAAAATGAGAAGATTTAATACCTCGAGGTCAGTGGCGGCTGGTGGATTTTGGGTATACCAATATTTCAGTTATTAGACATGGGACCCACACCAAATTTATAATAGTTTTTAATGACATTATATAGACAAGTTCGGCGCAAACAGAATTTAAATTGAACTTTGCGAAAAAAAGTTAGTTTTTCCTGTCGCCTCACCCGCCTCCAGGCCCCCCTATTTAAGATAATTCAAATTAAAGTGGTGCAATGTATTATCTACTATAATTTATGGACAAATTTAAAATTTTATTTAAAAAATCCAAATATTATAGGTTTTATACGTATAAAACCTGGTACCTGGTACCTGGTACCATTTTAAATATTTTTTTATTTTAATAAAATAAATAATAAAAATTTAAAATCGAATAAAATCTGTAATATTTGGATTTTTTAAATAAAATTTAAAATTTTTCGATAAATTATAGTAGATAATAAATTGCACCACTTTAATTTGAATTATCTCTGGACGCGGGTGAGGCGACAGGAAAAACTAACTTTTTTTCGCAAACTTCAATTTAAATTCTGTTTGCGCCGAATTTGTTTATTTAATGTCATTATAAACTATTATAAATTTGGTGTGGGTCCCATGTCTAATAACTGAGATATTGGTATACATAAAATCCACCAGCCGCCACTGCTCGAGGTATTAAAATATGATCATGTTATTTTTCTTTAAATTTTACTAGGTAAAAAAGCATTTTTTATTCAATAATTTTTTAAAATTAAATAATCTTTTTCATCGTTCTATTGTAGCCAATTTATGTTTAGTATACTTTTAATTTATTTTTTTGACTTGTCATAGTAACCATTTTCTGTTGTAGTTTTGTGATTAATAAATTAATTATTGATTTTTGAAAAAAAATTATTATTACATTATTATTACTGTAATAAACTGTTTGTAGTCCAGTCATCTAGGCATTTCACCTCGGAATCTAACGGAATAAGCTGAATTTTTGTACAAACCTTTATTTTAGCATTGCAAATGTTGTCTCAAAAGTCACATATGCCAACGTGTGAGCGGCCTTAGATATATCGCAAAAATAATTTTTTTGAGAATATCTCCTTTTCTCTGCCTCCTATCGTATTTGCATTTATTATACAAGTTGTAGAGAATAAAATTCTCTACAAATTTTGTTTAAAACATTTTTTTATACGTCTAATCGTTTTTGAGATAAAGGGCGCAGAGTGTAGAGCGCTCAGCCATACGTACCTTTAGCGCAAGGTAAATCATGAATCCCAATCTATTATACCGTTTTTTTAATTAATTATTTATTAAATATTACTTAAATAACACTTTAATACCTTATATTTATTTTTATATATATTTTTTTAAAACAAATGGTCATTAAATATTACTTACTTTTGACATACAAATAATTAAATAATGAAGTGAATCATTCTAAATATATTCTAATGTTATTCTAATTAATGATAAATGCATTTTAAGAAGAAAAGACATTAAATGAATTTGCCCTGAATATGTATCTGGTCATCTCTTGGATCCAGATATTGCTTTTAAAATAACAGACCTGGAAATACTATAGTGGGCTTGCTATAAATAAAAAGGTTAGGTATACCTATATTTAAAGCAAGTTGTGACCCTAGGTGTAGGTCTAGGGTTGTGACAGGTAATATTCGTAATATTTTAAAGGTTAACATGGTTGATTTGTGTTTTATTTGTAATAAGTTACTTTCTGAAGGTGATTCTGTGACTTTTGTGCGCGGTATAAAGACTTTAAAAGAAGCAATTATTGAGAGAAATAAACATAAACTACCTAAATACTTTGACTTCTGTGAACGCTCATATTGTCGAAAATTGTACGCTATAGCGTACTATAGTAAAATTGCAGCAGCAAAACGTCGCCTTGAAGAGACTGGACCTTCAACGTCATCAACTGTACCTCGTAAAAAAGGGAATGATGGGGTTGATTTTAAAATATTGTGCTTATTTTGTGGTGAAGTCGCAGATGAGGCAACAAAGGCAAAAAAATCTGCAAAGTACAAACGTGTTATAAGTAAGTTTTTGAAGATATGACAATTAATGTAAATGCATTGACATCATGATAACGAGGAGAGTGATGATGAGAATGAGTCTGAAATTGCTGGCCAACCTGAAGAAGACGAGGATGAAGAAGATAAAGATTAATAATAATAATAATAATATTGATATAAATAAAAACATTTTTTCCTACTCCGATCATTAAAATTAAATTAAAATATAAGATATATGTATATGTATATGAAGATAAAATATATTTGTTTTAAAAGAAATATAAATATAAGTATAAGGTATTAAATTTTTTTAATAATGTTTAAAAAAATATTGTAAACAAAATTTGTAGAGAATTTCATTCTCTACAACTTTTATAATAAATGCAAATACGATAGGAGGCAGATAAAACGAGATATTCTCAAAAAACTGATTTTTGCGACCTTTGACCTTGAATATCTAAGGCCGCTCACACATTGGCATATGTGACTTTTGAGACAACATTGATATTGCTAAAATAAAGGTTGTCACAAAAATTCAGCTTATTCCGTTAGACTCCGAGGTTGATCCCTTTTTTTGACTAAGATGACTGTACTATTGTGCTTTCATAATTTTTATTTTGTAAGCTCCTTTAAGCCGGGTCTACAATTGTCGCAGGTCGCAGATCGCAGAACATAAGCTTGCGCAAAGCACCCAGCGACGTGGCGATGGAGGTTATGTCAGCTGTCTACAATTGTCGCGCGATGAGCATTCGTTGTCCACAGTGTTGCCGTTTTAAAGTATTCATAACGGATCTTTTTAGCAGCCCTGTTATCATTTATGAAAAGAGCAAACTTTTACTAGTTTTTTAACTGTCGACCTATAAATATCCGGCCAAATTCGTTATTTTTAATTATTTTTTAACAACCCAAAATTACAAGGTAATTTCAGCAAATTGAATATAAAAATTAGGTAGGTAGTATTTTACCTGAGAATAAATTATGTTAAATTTTAAAAAAAATTACCCTGCTGAAAAAGACGGGTAATATCGGATGATAAAAAACCAAGCTTAGCTATACGACTATAGTTTTATGTCCATTTGTATCTGTTTTCATCCGACATATCTAATTTTACCCGGCATGTCGATTTTTATCTGCAATTGCGGGGATAAATATTATCCGCGAACTTCGGGTTTTATCTATTTAGTTCTATGTCTGCTTTCATCTGGTTTCATCCGCAAATACCTGTATTTGGGTTTATATCTGCATTCACCCGGTTTTATCTGATTTTATCCGCAAACATCTACTTTAATCCGCAAACTTCTGCTTTATCCGATTTCACCTGCAAACATCTACTTTCATCCGCGAACATCTATTTTAATCCACAAACATCTGTTTTAATCCGCAAACATCTAATTTAGTCCGCAAAAGTCTGATTCATCCGATTTCACTTGCAAACATCTGCTTTTATCCGCAAACATCTGTTTTAATCTCCAAACATCTGCTTTTATCCGCAAACATCTATTTTAATCTGCAAACATCTGCTTTTATCCGAAAACATCTGATTTTATCCGCAAACATCTGATTTTATCCGCAAACATCTGCTTTTATAGGCAAACATCTGCTTTTATCCGCAAACATCTGATTTTATACGCAAACATCTGCTTTTATCCGCAAACATCTGATTTTATCCGCAAACATCTGCATTTATCCGCAAATATCTGCTTTTATCCGCAAACATTTGCTCTGCTTTCTTCCGCTTTCGGTTTGCCTGCATTTCCTTTGTCCATTTCGGTCCTGTTTCGTACGCATACGTCTGGTTTCATTCGCGCTTTTTGTTTTCCTTTTTCTCGTGTATATTTTAGTTTAGTTTACCTGCTTTGTCAAATTTTACTGAGCTTTAACTAACTGGTTGTTAGCCGTTCACGGCACACAACTTTATCTCTAAAAGGAATTATTTGAATAAAAACAACCTGTAAAGGAAATAAGTTTATTAAACTACAAATAAGGACTTTGTTAAAAGACATAAATAAAAATGTTTTAATCATTAAGCTTACATTTAAATTAATTGTTAGAAAACATATATGTTTAATTTCAAATACATTTGGAATTATAACATCTTCAATTTGTATGGAATTTATTTAAAAAACACTTATTATTTTTCATCTAACTTTATACTTTTTAATTTTGGCATAACCAATAATTTTTATATATATGTAAGAATTAATAAACTTATTATTTTTGTGGTACTCTTCACTATAGTATACCTGATTTTTAAATTTAAATCTGGTGAATATAATTAAATTATTTTCCCATTGGGAAAATGTCGTGTTGAATAAACTTATTTTCTTCGCAGTGACGCTCCTTGCGCACGGAACAATAGTTATGTGACTCGCGCCCCTTGCGCGCGGAACATTAGATATGGGACTCCTGCACCGTACATATGGGGTTAGGACATAGATGCGATGCGCTAGAGAGTTTTTAATAATTTCATAATGGTATTTTCACAAAAAAGCATTAATATTAAAATGTAATTTATTAAAAAATAATTGGAAAATACATTTTAATTTCTTAAAACTTAAATTTATTTTAATGTCTTTGGCGGGATGTCTTGGATGTCTTATTTGAGTTCATTTTTCTTTTAGACCCAATTATCGTTAACTCTGACCCCTTGGGTCTGCCGCATTTAACCATTTTTGGTGCACCAAAAACTATCACAAGAAAAATAAATACCGTTTGAAAAAAAAATTAATAGTAATAGTTCGTTTATACCATATTTGTTTCCAGTTATTCCCTTTTTGTCATTATTGTTAGTCATGTTGATGTTTATTTTTAGTGGTATTTCTTTTTCTTGTGATATTTTTTATCTTCTGAAAATATTCTGTCGTCTGATAATATTTCCTCTTCTGGTATTTTTTTTTTTCATCTGATACATCAATATCTCCTGCTAATATTTCTGCTTCTTTTATTTCTCTTTTTTTCTGACAGTTCTATGGCTTCTGATAACATTTCTCCTTCTGATATTTCTCTTTCTTCTGATAGTTCTATGTCTTCTAATAATATTTCTCCTTCCATTTCTTCTGGTATTTGGGATACATAGTTGTAATTATTCACAGTGCTACCCTGCATTTTTTAAGTTTTAAAAGATGTCCACCAAAATTTTTTTTCAAATTTTAATTTAAAATATAATAGGTTTATTGCTAATTAAAAATAACTATTACTAAAAATCGCAACAGATCCTTTTGGTATTTTTTTCACTGGAAACTATTTTTTTTCAAAATATATTTTGATATACTCTATCTAATATCAATTTCGGTTTCTAACACATGCAAATACATTACATTTATATTTTAATTAACCTTGGCTGAAGGACCTAGGTCAATGGCCTTTTGATTGTTGTTATTTTTATAATTATGATGATCAATAAATAACTATTATTATTATTATTTTGATATATCGATATTTTTTTATTTCTAAATTAAAAAAAATAATTTACTGCATCAAAGTATGCTATGATTTTATTGTAGTGCATCATTAATTAATTATCTAGTATCCCGCGATATGTCAGCCTACAAAAACAAAGCGCTTGAACTGTCACATTTATAAGCAACTGTGGTTTTTGCCCTAAAAGAATTATTTCTCAGTGGAATTATCGTAGTTTGTTAAAATATTAAAATTTTATTGGTGAAAATGGCTACTCATCCAACAATAAAATGTTGTCATGAAGAAAACAGGAAAAAAGTGTGTGTTAGTTGTGGTTTGAAAATAACTTTTGGCAAAGACAATTTTAAAAAGTTTCAAATAACTATGAAAATTAAAGAACTGATATGTGAGTTTTTAAATCCAAACTTTAATGAGTGTGAAGGCAAGTACCCTATTTCTATTTGTACTCGCTGTAGAATATCTTTGGTTCAACAAAAAACCGGTAGATTAAACCGTAAGTTACCAAAAATGCCCAATTTCGAAAATATTTTAATTCTGAAAGAAACTAGAGGCTTTCGCGAATGTAATTGCTTAATTTGTCAAACTGCTAGGTCAAAAAGTCACCCAAATAGAAGACATCGAATAATTAACAACAGAAATCGTAGTAAAAAACTCAGCATTTGTCTTCATGTCTTCAAGTTTTTGGAAAGGGCTTGCCTCATCGTTGTGTAGTATCCAAAAGCAGTAAAAATGTTATGCATATCCTAAATAAAACTAACGTTCCTAATAAGCAACAAGAACAAGTTGCTGTGTCAATTATTAAAAATAAAGTAGACCAACAAAACATTAATCAGCCATATTCTCCGAAAGGTACAAGAATGCGTCAGTAAATTTAACAACAGGGGGTAGAAAAGATACTGTAATATTAAACCCCACACAAAATACACCATCACCTTTCTTTTCCGAAGAACACTTGGATAATTTGCAAACAAATGAAGGATTTTCTGGTCGACAAATGGAAAAAATAAAATTTTTTATAAGAACTTCAACTGGCAAAAAATCTACACCCTCGCATTACCGACATCACCAAAGAGAAAAAGCAAAGGTTCTTTCGGACTGTTACAACATAGGCAACTTTGAAATGGAAACCACCACCTCCGGGAAATTACCAAGACCAGTTGTTTACGTGGATGCAAGCCAACTTGTCGATAAAATAGTTGATAAAAGAAACGCTGTTGGAGAAATGTGTATTAAAGTTATCTGCGATGGAGGTCAAAATTTTTTCAAAGTTTGTCTTTCAGTTTTTCCAAAGAGTATTTATGAAGATCATGGAACATTTCCGGACAATGATAGTTCCTATTGAAATTATAGTGAAGGGGGGAGCGTCGCAAGAAAAGGCAAAATAACTGGAGTAAAAAGAATATATTCTAATTATAATTATACTTTGTATAGTTCCAGATATTAAGGAAACCTACAACAACATTTCTTTATTGTTTAAACTAACCAATTTAAATAACCTTTCGTTTAACCCACTGGGAAAGAAACCTTTCAAAATATTGCTGCAATGTTCGCCGACTTTACAAATAAAATATTTCCTGTGCTACTTGCATTAACATAAATGAAATGTTACATTTGAAATATTGCATATAATAATTTCCAACAACCTTAAATTTGAAACATTATTTAAAGATTCACATGGAAAGTTTTTACAATGTTATATTTGTAACATTTAGTATAAAATGTTGCATACAAGTTTTTAAACATTACAATTATAATATTGCAGACATAACTTTTTTTCAATGTTTCAATTGAAATATTAACACAAGTTTCAAATGAAAAATGTTTGCAACTTTACTTTAAATATACAATAGAAACATTTATTTTGGAATGTTTGGGAATATTTTTGAAACATTGCAATTATAATATTACATTGATAAATTTTGGGCAATGTTTCATCCGAAATATTACATTAAGATGATTTTTGCAATGTTACTTTATATAAACAATATAAACATTTAATTTGCAAGATTTTTGGAACATTGCAATTATAATATTACATTGATAAGTTTTTGGCAATGTTTCATCAGAAATAATACATTAATATGATTTTTGCAATGTTACTTTATATAAACAATATAAACATTTAATTTGCAAGATTTTTGAAACATTGCAATTATAATATTACATTGATAAGTTTTGGCAATGTTTCATCCGAAATATTACATTAAGATGATTTTTGCAATGTTGCTTTATATAAACAATATAAACATTTAATTTGCAAGATTTTTGGAACATTGTAACTATAATATTACATTTATAATTATAACTAGTTTTGGACTATGTTTCATCCGAAATATTGCATTAAGATAATTTTTGCAATGTTGTTTGCAGACTGACTTGCCGATGCATCTCGCCGATGTCTTGGTCATTTATATCTTTATAAGTAAACAGTGACGAGCTTGATGCGTGTCTCCCGTCACCGACTGCCTGACACTGATGAGACCAAACAGGTCGAAACAGTCTGTCTGTCAGTGTTGGTGGGTATGGTGCATTAGTCATTGGACCATACCATTCGAGAGACGCGCTTCGAGCTCGGCTCGGTGGCGAGATGGGAAGGCATTTCAGTCTTTGCAATATTGGTTGCCTACTACTGGCGTAAAGTAGAAAACCTATTATTTTTGATATATATATTTATATATATAGCTACGGATAAATAATTATAATTAATTATTATTATAATAATTCATATTAATTTAATTGCAATGTTCCTGTAATGTTGCAGGAACCTTTCATTAACAAAAATAACATTTAGTAACATTGCAATTAATATATTTAAGCAACATTTTATTTGTAAATGTAATGTTCCTGAGCCGGACATAAGGCTTTGTTGCAATGTTCCTGCAACATTGCCACAAGGATTTTTGTAACATTACATCTAACAAATGTAACGTTCAGTAACATTGTAGAAATATTATTTTTCCCAGTGAGAAGTTTGTCTCAGATTTTAAAATACTTTTGCTGGTAAATGGATTGCAAACGGCAATGTCAACCTATCCTTGCCCCTATTGTCATATTTCTCTGCAAGAAATGAGAGCTTATAAACCTATTGCCAAGGAGCTAAGAACCTATGATGATTTGGAAATTCATTTTAATAAATTTAGTTCATCATTAGATAAGAATATTAAGAGAGCCAAAGAGTCTTTTAGTGTTGTTAATAAACGTTTGTTTGAAGGGAACGAAAATGTGCGAGTTTTTCAAAAGTGCATCATACCTGAATTACATTTGCTGCAAGGATTTGTTAACCACCTTTTTTGGAAAGGCCTGGTGCCATTGCTGGGAAGAGAGAACGCTCTTAAATGGCCCAAAAATTTAAATATAATTGCCAAGAAGAAATTTTCGAAGGTAATGCTTGCAGAAAGCTCCTAAAGTCTGCCAATGAATTAACATCAAAAGAAGTACTGGGAAATGTGAATCAAGTTCTGGTTATGCCATTTGTTGCGTCATTCAATGTGATGAATAAAATCGTCGATAAATGTTTCGGTACAACGAAAACTGAAGTACAACTCGAATCAGATCTTAAACATCTAGAAGCAGTTTTAAAGGACTCCGGAATATCACAAACTCTTAAAATTCATTGCATATTGCATCATCTTAAAGACAGTGTTTCCTTTTTAAACAGTGGCTTAGGAATTTGGTCAGAACAGGCAGGGGAGTCTATTCACAGAGAATTCCTGACTGTCTGGAATAAACACAAAATGAATAATATTGAGAACCTACGCTATGGTCAGCGACTTTTAAAGGCTGTTGTTGAATTTTCGTCTAATAGGATTTAGTTTTTAATATGAGATGATTTACTAGTTGCGTACGTACTTTGTTTCATTTGTGTTTAAACGTTATTTAAAAGTTTATAGTTTTTATGTTTAAGAAAAAAAATATTAATTTTCGATTTAATTTAGCTATTAAGGGGCAATAAATATTATTTAATATTATCATTGTTTTAACATTTCTCTAAAGATCCGTGAATGAGCACTAGCGTCATTTTTTAAAATAAATTTATTAGGAGGGAAAATACGTTTAAAAAGTTAAAAAAAAATTAAAATTAAAAAAATATACAAAAAGGATCTGCCGCGATTTTTAGCAATCAACATTTTGAATAACCAATAATCCTATTTTTCTTACTACCTCGACTCAAAATACATTGTTTCGTCCCAGATTTTACGGCAGAAAGTTTACGTTTCTTGCATTGGTCAAGCTATACGCGCACACTCTAATAGCGGGAGTAAAAATTTTTTAGTCGTGTGTTTAACCATGGAGCCTACACAAGGAGCCCGAACTTAATAGGGAAAAATTTTCCCGGAAAATTGACAAAACTTGTCCACTAAATTGCACAAATTAAGTCTTTTTTTACCACCAGTGGCGCTGATTGTCAATGCGTCCGTATGACGTGAAAATAGTATCGAAAATACATGTGAAGTAAGCAAGTAAGTTTTGACAATTGATTTGCAATAATGTTTTGACGTACGAATCGTTTTGTTATTTATGGCTGTACCTTGTAGGTAGATGCTAATGAATAGGTTTTGGTTGTGAAATATAAGTGATTCTTTATAATCTGTGAAGTGACTTTACGACTCTGGAGAAGCAAAATTAGATTTCCAGGTTAAAAATACACCGCTATTTAATAATTTAATTTAAATAAAAAAGTATGTATAAAATGAGTACACAGCATATTTAATAATTTCCACCTTTATTTGTTTATATTGAACTTTTTTTGTTGTTAGTTTTACACGCCACACGACATTGTTCTATAGAAAAAAACACGTATTTATAAAAAACTGTACTATGCTCTACATCAGAAAGTCCAACATAAATTCCAATGTTAAATTTGATATAAATTTATTGTAAATTAAGACCTTTATACACAAAACCAGGTACATGGGTACATTGTTTTCAGAAAGCGATAAACTGACATTTGCATAACCTCAATTATTTGCACAATAATAAGTGGGAGGTAGTGGCGCCATCTCTGGTTATACCCCTCTACTGTTTTGGGCCGGTAGTACACCAGCGCCCTCTTATCTTAGGAAGATTCTTGTTTACATGAAGTTCGGGCTCCTTGTGTAGGCTCCATGTGTTTAACATTCAAATTTCGTACTGCCAACATGAGAAACACAAAAATATGACAGTTTTAAACCATAATTTTGCAATTATAACAACAAATAAACAATTTATGTTTTTATTTTTTTACTTTTTATGTTGTTTTAAGTGTTTAATGGTACTTTTATTTGTTATAAAGTAGTAATTTGTTAATTAAAATACAACCTTTTATTTTTACTGTATTGGCACCGCTGAATTACCATGACAACGCTACAGTTTG
This sequence comes from Brassicogethes aeneus, assembly GCA_921294245.1. Classification (NCBI taxonomy): domain Eukaryota; kingdom Metazoa; phylum Arthropoda; class Insecta; order Coleoptera; family Nitidulidae; genus Brassicogethes; species Brassicogethes aeneus. Next base: position 48,130,999 of record OV121132.1, on the reverse strand, counting down.
ATTGATTTTGAATGTAAACGTCAGAATTAAATTAAACGTCAGATTTTAATTTTGACACAAGTTTTTTTAAATACATTTTATTTTTTCCCGTATTTTCTGCGGGGTAGCAAGAAAAATAGTATACACTACACGGGCAGAAAGTGTGAGAGCCCTAAACTGCGCGCCATGATGCCCTCGGCTTCGCCTCGGGAATCTCACACTTTCTGCCCTTGTAGTGTAATATACTATTAATAATCTGGAAACAATTTTTGGTGGACATCCCTTCAAACTTTAAAAATATAGGGTCGCACTGTGTATTATTGTTATTAATATTCTCATCAATCACTTCAACAATTAAAACTTTTTTTTTGTTTTGATAAAAGGATTTCAACAACTTCATTTTGTCCATAATTTCTCGGTATGTCTTATTCCCATATTAAGATATCTTAGTATATATTAGTGACTGCTAAGGAATTGCATAATTTGGACGCTCTCTAAATTTTTTATGCTGATTTAAAACTGGTTTGTTTGTGATATGTTCAGTAAGCACTTCGTTGTGTAAATCATAAATCGGTACAACTTTCATAGTAGCTCGATGATTTTCAACATAAAATTTTACAAGCCATCTTTCATTTATCAATGATTCATCAAATAATTCAACATTAGAACATTTTCTAACAGATAAAATATGACGACAAGGTAACTTCATTTGATTCCGAAACCGACAGGAACATGCATACTCAATAAAATAATACTTAAGATCTTGATTGCCTTTTGAAGCTCTAGGATACTTTGTTACCGCTTTAGATAATAAACAGGAATCCCTTTTTTTGTAGAGTAATGAATTTGCTTGTTTCATATTCTTTAATTTTCTCTTCCAATTCTTCAAACGTTGCAAATAACGCACCTACCTTTATTTTTACTTTCACTTAAATCATAAACTTATAACCTAACCTATATGAAAGTATCAAGCCTCGCACGGAGCGCGAGCCACATATCTATTGTTCCGTGCGCACGGAGCGCGAGTCAGCCAACTATGCAACCATGGTTCCGTGCGCACGGAGTAGCAGTCACTGCGTATTTTCTTTACAGGTTGTTTTTATTCAAATTCCTTTTGGAGTTATAAAGGTGTGTGCCGTGAACGGCTAACAACCAGTTAGTTAAAGCTCAGTAAAATTTGACAAAGCAGGTAAACTAAACTAAAGTATACACGAGAAAAAGGAAAACAAAAAGCGCGAATGAAACTAGACGTTTGCGTATGAAACAGGACCGAAATGGACAAAGGAAATGCAGGCAAAACGAACGCGGATGAAAGCAGAGGTTTGCAATTAAAAGCAGATGTTTGCAGATGTTCACGGATAAAAGCAGATATTTGCGGATAAATGTAGATGTTTGCGGATAAAATCAGATGTTTGCGATTAAAATCAGATGTTTGCGGATAAAAGCAGATGTTTGCGGATAAAAGCAGTTGTTCGCGGGTGATTGCAGATGTTCGCGGATGAAAGCAGATGGTCGCGGATAAAAGCATATGTAGGCGGGTGAAATTGGACTAGGCAGACGTTTGCGGATAAAACCAGACGTTTGCAGATAAAACCAGACAAAAATAGACAAAAAAATGCAGGTAATCGCGGATAAAACCAGACGTAAGCAGACGTTTGCAGATGATTCCGGACAAATTCAGATATAAACGAAACACACTGAAGACGGTTAAAAACAGATGATTGCAGATGATTGCGGGGGTGCACTAACCGGACATAAAACACGCGGATATAGCGATGCGGACAAAAGCAGATGCTATCAGATGATATTTTTACCCGCTTTTATCTGCTTTTATCCGGCTTAGACGAAGAATTTATATCCGCAATCATCCGTCATTTTCAGCAGGGTAGCCTATTATTATAACACTGACTTCATAATACTTTTAAGAAAACAAGTTGGATTGGAAAAATAGTTAAGATAATTCTAAAATCATTTAAAATATACATATATAAATATACAGTATATTTTTTCAAATAATTTTTGAGTTTGACACTGAAAAATTTAAAAATAACCGCGAAATGGGAAAAGAAAATAAATAAAATAAAAGTATTGATTATAATTATTAAAGAGAGAGGGAGAGCAGAGAGAAAGATAGGTTCTGGCTTAACATAAGATTTTGCGATTTGTCGCAGCAGTTAAACCCTCTTGCAGCGAAGTGTGACCTTGCTCTATGAGGCGCCGTTTGCGTCAAAATTATATTAGGCATATATAGATAAAAAATTCCACACATACATGCGAAAATGCAAATATAAAGTTTATTTTTGGTACATATATAGAAATGCAAAAGGTAAGGTACAAATATAAAGTTTTGTTTTGGTACATTTATAAAAATGCAAAAGTGCAGGTATAAATATAAAGTTTTGTTTTGGTACATATATAGAAATGCAAAAGTGCATGTACAAGGTTTCGTTTTGGTACACATATAGATATGCAAAGATGTGGGTACAATTATAGAATATAATATAATGTTATATAAAGTGTAGCATGGGCCGTTGGTGCAAATATAAAAAGTAAGGTTTGGGACGGAGACACAAGATGGCGTATTTAACACTTTCAACCACATACTTCCAAGTATGTGCTTTCAACCGCGCTTAAGCGTACGTCTGTTCTTACTACCGGCATTTAAATGTTCTATTGTGTATTATAGATTAACCAGAGCTGCAACAAGTCAGTTTTAAAAAGACTTAAATCTTAAGTCAATTCTAAAATCAAAATGATTTAAATCTTAAGTCAATTCTAAGATAAAGTTCAAATGATTTAAGTATTAACCCACTAAGCAAGAAACGTTTAAATAACGTTGATCAACGTTAGCAGAGAGTATCAAAATGAACGTTACTTTTTATTGTTATACTGACGTTCATACAATTCAGTAAATTAATGGTGTTTTCGAACACATTGCCAGTGGGTTGTGTCAACGTTGATAATATAACGTTTTTTCGAAAACGTTGAGTAACTGTTAATAGTGTAGTGGTACAGCAATGTTATCCATTGCTGCGTTAGGAGAACGAATTAATTAAAACGTTAAATCTTGTGCCATTAAGGTAACGTTAAATGTTATAAGTACGTGAACGTTTCATATGACTACGTTAAGATAACAACACAGAAGTTCTGTGACAGAACATAACCTCAAAGCGCAGTCTATCGTTAGCGTGCATAATAGATGCAGTGCAATTTTTACTAAAATAATTAATGGGAAGTGCAATCAGTGTTATTTGTTTTTACGTTTCAAATCTAGATGTGGAAATTTTGGTAGGTAAGTGCCTAAATATATATATATATATATATATTAAAAACTATTGTAAACACTTTGCCTCTGTGGTTTGCCGGCTCGTGCAGTAAATAGCATAACAAAATGGCGATGGCGTCTAAATCTCAATTAACTTGCTTTAACATAGTGTTAATAATTATCTTTATATTATCCCTATATATAAGGTTCATTCAAAGATAATTATCTATATTAACACTACAATTTATGTTAAAGCAAATTAATTGAGATTACAAATTATAATTTGATATTTATAGTCATATACCTATATTTACAAAAAGTTTATATTCTAGCGATTTTAAATATTTCATTTATTTTTAACGGGTTTAGGTACTTTTTCATAAAACATAGTTTAAAACAATTAAATAGGTACCTGTTTAACCTTATTATTTTGGGTAATATTTTCTTATCAGTGGTACCTACTATGCAAAGCACCTTTACTTAATTTGTTTTAACTTGCATCAAGTCTGAAATTGCTATGTTTAGTTTTAGATCTCAGCTTATTATCGTTACCAGGAAGGACTCCTTCAAAAGGAGTTAGTTTAAGCCAAAATTAACATACATTTTTTATCCAAAAGCAAAAAAGGCATGGGCAAGGGCAAGGACAAAAACAAGTGCAACAACAACAAAGTCATTCAACAGCAGGTGTGTACCTATATATAATATAAGCTAATATATATTAATATATATATTAATTAAATATAATATATATTAGCTTAAATAGGTATACCTATTTAAGCTAATATATATTATATTTAAGCTAATAAGGTGGATGTAGCCAGCATTTAATGTAATGTAACTTAATGCAGGCGTGTTGGTGTTTGTATACCAATATTGGCAATATTTTTATTTCACTGCGTCCGACGTTTATTATCAAAATTAAGATTGCGATTAAACGCATCTATACTTCTGTCAATGGTTACGAACGTCTGACAGTGAAAATCCGGGACAATTTTATTGAACTAAAAAGGCACTATTTTCAAAAAGATTTACTATCCTAGGTTAGGTTTGTCAGGAGCAACCTCGTAAATATATGTAAATGCGCCAAACCTAGGTTGGTGGCAGCTGTTGGAATGTTCCAAGTTTGGTCAAAATCGCTGATGATGAGGGCGATAGGTGGCAGCTGTTCAGTTGTATAATACAACTTGTATATTTGTATATATACGAGGTATATACCGGACATATTGACATTTTTAATTTTAATTTAGATTTGTTGATTTCTGTTAGGTATATACCTCGTGGCCTTTTGCCTCAATAGCTTTGTTAAAGTATTAATTCAGAAATATTTAAGTTAACAGGAATAAACAAATCTAAACTAAAATTAAAAATGTCAATATGTCTGCAAGAACAATTATTTTAGAGTCATGGATCTAAAGCTTATAAGCTGACAAAAACAATAATTTTAGATCCATGACTCTAAAATAATTGTTCTTGCAGACATATTGACATTTTTAATTTTAGTTTAGATTTGTTTATTTCTGTTAACTTAAATATTTCTTATAAGCTAAATTTCTTTTTTTTGCAGGTGGTGTTGAAACTAGCTATCCGGAAGAATCTGCTATGGAGTGGTTTCGTCAAGGCCATCAACGGGTTTTGAAAAAATTATAAAAGAAGAAGATTTTTTACAAATAATGTCGAAAGAAGTAAAAATAACAAGTTCTTTTTAAATCTATATCTTTGTTTGTCTTTCCCGCCAAGAATTGGCATCCAGAGCTGCGTTAATAAAACAATTAATTTCAACGTTTTATTAACGTTCATTTAAAAACAGTAAATTAACGTTTAAATTTAACGTTACGCTAACGCATCATTAATAGCACCTGTACGGCACGGTTTAACGTTGTTTCAACGTTGACGTTTCAATGTAACATTTAAACGTTCATGAGGCGGACATTAACCGTTGTTGTAATGTTTAAGTGACGTTAATGTTACCCCCCAGTTAACGTTACAGCGTTACTGTTAACATCGCTGCAACGTTTGCCCAACAGTATTTTGCTTCTTTCAAGTCAAGTCATTTTCGCAAATTCTTAAATCAATATAAAGTGATTTAAGTCATCTTATGACTTAATTCCTTTAGTAAGTCGTTTTTATGACTTAAGTCTATATTTTTTATTTAAATCGTGATCTAAGAGTTAAGTCAATAAAATGACTTGAATCAAAAATTGTGATTTAAATCAAAATAATTACCCTTAAGTCAATACAACGATTTTTTAAATGTTAATAATAACTTTATGGTATTAATAATACTGATATTATTAATATAGTTTAGATACAGATGATAATAAACCACTATGTTAAGAATTTAACACGATTTATTTTCAGAACACTTAGAAACAAAATAAAAACTTAAAACACATTTTTTGAGTAGACAATCAAAATAAAAACTTAAACCACCTTTTTTAGTAGAGTACATACAGGGAGGCTACTTTTTTATATACATAAATGGGTAACTTCTAAACGGTAATAGATTCAAACTCTGTTAAAATAGATAAAAGTAACAAATTAGACCTAACGCACGCATAACACGACGAATGTTGGCAAACAAAATTATAAATCCGCATTTTTTTAAATTTATTTTAGACAGGACATTTTTTAATGTAGCCGTCAAACGGTTCCGAAAAGCTAACTTTACCGCGGCGGTTTTTTTATTCACTAGCGATAGCAATTGTAGGTAGGAAATTAAAGGAGTTTTTGATCTGCTGCCGCGTGAACCCCTGGCAGATCAAAAGAAAATGCCGCTGTTAAAAATTTATAAAAAAATATATGAAAAATCTGACTTAAATATTTTCTAAAAAGACTTAAATCTTTTTCAAAAAGACTTAAATCTTTTTAAATTACTTAAATAATTTACCGACTTTTATAAAGACTTAAATCTTTTTTTGACTTAAATCGTTTCTATATGACTTAAATCGTATGTACTGATTTAAGCCTTTTATTAATGACTTAAGTTTTTTCTATTTTGAAAAAAATATTTAAGTCACAAATCATTTTGAAAATTATTTAAATTTTAAGTCTTAAGTCAGTTTTAGAGAAATGACTTATTACCAAATGACTTAAGTCATTAAAACGATTTAAATCAAAAAAACGATTTAAGTTTTTTGAGAGCTTGCAGCTCTGAGATTAACTACTTTTAACGTTTGTTTGTTTTAATTAAAAGGAGTTTAGTTGAAAATAAGTTATAAACGCCGTTTTACTTTTTACTCTTACCTATTTTTTACAAAACGATTCGTTTTAATTAAAACAAACATTAAAAATAGGTTAAACTAGAAACTTAAATGCCGGTAGTAAGAACAGACGTACGTTTAAGCGCGGTTAAAAGTGTTGAAAACGCCATCTTGCGCCTCCGTCCCAAACCTTACTTTTTATATTTGTACCAACGGCCCATGCTACACTTTATATAACATTATATTATATTCTATATTTGTACCCACATCTTTGCATATCTATATGTGTACCAAAACGAAACTTTGCACATGCACTTATGCCTTTCTATTTATGTACCAAAACGAAACTTTATATTTGTACCTGCACTTTTGCATTTTTATATATGTACCAAAACAAAACTTTATATTTGTACCTTTACTTTTGCATTTCTATATATTTACCAAAAAGAAACTTTATATTCGCATATATGTGTGGAATTTTTATCTATAAATGCATAAAATAATTTTGACGCAAACGGCGCCTCATATTGCTCCATCGCAACGTCGCTGGGCGCTTTAAGCAGACTTATGTTCTGCGATCTGCGACCTCCGACAATTGTAGGCCTGGCTTTAGTGTACGTAGCATTATTTCAAATCTATATTACGCGCAACACGTGCATTTGTGTTAGTAATGCTGATGGAGAATAACAAGTAGAAATATTTGTTTAAAGTTTTTATTATAAGAAGTTATAAAATTAAACGTATGATAATTTTACGGTTTTTAAAAATAAAAATTGCAAGTCGAGTCACAAAATCTGTAATAGTAACTTACTTAAATTATCAACATACGTAAAACAATGTGATTGTTGTAACCCGTTTCGTTACCGTAATTTTCAACTACAGACAGATTAAAGCGCAATTCATAAACCTTTGGTTGACGCTGGCGGTTAAGCCATTAAAAATATATGAATTAATCCTTCCTACAAATAAGGAGTAAAGGTTAAAATCTGGCAACACCGCAACTCGAAGCCTTGTATTCATAGAAATAATACAGTAGAAACCACCAATATATGAACGTGACTCATCGGGTGCCGAACATATCTCAGACATGCTAGCAGTAATGTTTTACTTGTCTTGTACATTCGATGCAGCGGTAAATGTACGCACACCTAGGTTTTTAAGCATCCGGTCTAAAATGCGCCATCTGTGATGTAAAACTGCCTAGGTGTTGGACAAAGATGGACATATGACGCGTGTCCTAGCTTGTTACTTATATTCAGTAGAGTTCGTGTTTTAGGCATTTATTTTATTTTATTACATAGTAAGGCAACCAACTTTACCGTCGGCCATTTGTATTGTGTTTCTGCTGTGTGTTTACGGATTAATATTCGTTTTAAACGTTGTAGTGCTAGTGGTTTTTATTGCAATTGTTATGGCATGTTTATTGGACTTTATTGCAATTGTTATTGTACGTTTTTTGGACTTTAAATAAACGGTGTGTGTTTACGGATTAATAATCGTTTTAAACGTTGTAGTGGCAGTGGTTTATATTATGTAACACAGGTAGATGTCGTATAAAAATCCTTACCTAGAAACTCTAGGCTAGAATACAAAAATATTTTTATTATATAAATTTTGTACTAGTATTAGTTTAATACATTCTGAAGAAGCTACTGTGTAGCGAAACAATTGTCAATATTTAATAAATTTCGTAAAACTAACGCAAGTTGTTTTTATATCCACACAATTTAAATATCTTTCACTTTGTAGGTACCTGACCTGCGTAAACATTTTTATTTTTTGTCACCAATTCTGGAATATTTGCGTTTACAGTTAAAAGAATAGTATATTCTGTAACAAGTTTGACGGTTTCACGAGAGGGGAATATGCAATTCCAAACGTGTTTCAGACTATACTTTTTCTACGTTTCCAAAAAATACCATATACAAAGAATTTAATTGGAAGAAAGTGAGGTTGAATCGGTCTACAAATTTGTTAGATATTAAAAACAGAGATGTCGCCACGAGTGTACGTCCTGTCATCAGATGATAGAATATTTCATTAAAGTTAAAAGAAAAGTTTATTTATTAATTAGTTTCTAAGAAAATTACATTTTATTTAATTATCGTAGATGTTAATTATGTTAGATGTTAATTATTTAACTTTAAAAGCAAATATATCATAAGTATAGCAACCAACATTACACTCAAGATTTTTTACAAACAGGACTGCAGTGCACTGCACTGGACCGTGACCTTCGATAGATTGCTTCGTACGAATGTGTCGGATGAGTCACGTTCATATATTCGTGGTTTCTACTTTACGTGTTTTGGCGGTACTAATCCTGAACTAGTTCGGACATTCTAGGCATGCGCATTTTAATATTTGTCATGCGCACTTTACATTTTGAACTCCAAATTTTAAAAAGCGCATGCCTAGGATATCCGGAATTAGTTCGGGATTAGCTCCGCGAAAATAGCTAATGTGTGTGAAATAAGGTGTATTTTTCTATGCTTGTATTGCATGCGCTATCTCTTTTCGCATGGAATTTTTTGGTGTCTATAGGCACTGAAAAAAATGTATCGGTTACATCACTGTAAATAATATATAATATATAATATACATTAATACATTAATACATATTATGTATACATATGACATCTTTCTTTTTTTAATAAAGTTATTTTAATTTACATCTACAATAATAATTATTACAACATTTACAATTGTTATTAACACAGCAGGAACCCCTAACAATACTTGTGCTAGAGTGTATAATTTATAGTTTTATAGCCCGTGCTAAAATATTTTTTTGCAAAAACTAATTTTATAGATTTTTTAACAAAACAAAAGATTTTTTTTTAATATTTGCAAAAACCGAAATTAACCTAACAAACCGTTTTAAATTTAAAGGGTTCGGGTTCGGTCTCTAGACTTACGTTTAAAAATAATGTGGGTTCGGTTACGGTTCCTGTCCACAAATAAATACCGGGTCCGGTCCGGTTTTCTGTCCAAAAATAGTCCGGTCCGGGTCTTTGCTTTTAAGAACCAAAAACCGACAACACGGAGCAGATCCCGAAAAACCACTAATACATATCTATATATATATATATATATATATATATATACAGAGTTTCCCAGAAAATGTGGGCAATCTCCCGGATTTAAATAGAACGCATAAAATTAATATGACAAGTTCCTATATTTTTTCCCACGGCCCCTCTACGGAGATACGGTCCCATAACGGACACCCCTGGAAATCGTTTTTTTAAATAACTTTTGAACTACAAGGTGGAATTGAATAATTTTTAAATATATTGTCTACTAGAAAAGTTTCCTTAAAATGGGCACTTTTAATCACATTCGGCTTATTTAGTTTGCCAGGGACGGACTAGCTCTAACAGAGTAATGTACCTATATTTTTTAACACATTGTACTATAGTACTTTATATATAAAGGCACAATAATAATATTTTTAGTCAGTTTAAACCTTAAACTAAAAAAAGTAATCTTGATCGACATCGAAAAAAAAAATGTTTTTGTACAATAGGGTTTTTTACATTTATTTTTACTTTCTTTGCAAGTTGAAAAAAGAGTGTTTTGAAATTTTCGATCCTTTTTTTCTTGTCATATTATTTTTATGTGTTATATATAAATCCGGGAGATTGCCCACATATTCTGGGACACTCTGTATATGTTCTGCTTTATAACCTAATTTGGTTTTCACGGGCGTTTAATTAAAAAAAAAAATATCCTTTATTACAGAAATAAAACTACATTGAATTTAATTAATTTGATTTAAGAAAATGAAAAATGGAGTCTATTGAAAATATCCAATTACAAAATAATAAATGATTTATAAAGTTAAATTACAAAATCATTATTTTAAAAATGGAAGTGTGAAATAAAATAAAAGTTAATGATAAGGATGGTGTGAGACTTGATAAAGAAAAAATAAAAAGCATACAACAGGTAAAGGAACCACAAAATAAAAAGGAGTTAATGAGAGTTTTGGCCATGATAAATTATTTTAGAGATTTTATTCCAAAAACATCAAATGCAACCGCACCATTAACATAACAGCTGAAAAAAGAAGTTTCGTGGGTTTGAACAGAACATAAAAAGACGGCAATGAATTAAAGAATTTAATTAGGTCTTATCCTGTATAAGCAATTTTGTTTATTTTTTAGTAAAAACATTTCTGGTAAAATTTTATCGGGACGCCACATGATCGGTGTTATGTACGTTTTTGTATATTTTAGTTCTGCATTATTACGCTTGGCTTAGTTGCGCTCTAGTCGAACGTCTGTATATTCATTATTATTCCGTTTTCATGATTTCGCATATTTGGCGTCCGTAAAATTGGCAACCATGGATCATTTAATTTAATTTTATTATTTTAAATACGTTCGATGTTTTGAAGAGTTTTTATGAGATTTTAAGGGCGCAATATCACCATGTATAATGTACGAGTACGTTTTAATAATTATAATTTTATAAGTAGGTACTATTAATATATATTATATTATTTAAATAGATGGTTTTACGAAAAAAATTTGAAAGATCTTTTTTGTAGAGCATACAATTTTCTACAAAAATATCTACTGTGTATTGCTTCATGTATATTTTATTAAAAATTATTTTTTGTAATTGTTTTTAGACTGTAAACAAATAATTTAGATTACTTATACCAAAGTGAAAAAAACAACTTGGGAAACAACGGACACCCTAATATTCACATTCATATCTACTTCTCATATTAATCAGGGGTCTAATATCAAAAACGGCAAAGTCACATATTTTGTACTGTCAATTTCCATCACATTTTTCAAAATTTTCAACAGTAATATTACTAGTGAGAATAAATTGAAAATAATTTGACAGGTATCTATTTCGAAAACTTGTTGTCCATAGGGCTTGCGTGGTTATTGCCTTATGACAACAAGTTTGAGAAATATCTGAAAAAATATTTTCTAATTTATTGAACTCTCAACTGGTATTCTAATAGATGATTTTTTGACATGTAGGTATTACTAAATTAGAATTTACTAATATAACTTACTTAATTTGGGTGTTTTGGATGTATTTTTCCTTATTTGCTCATTTATTTGTTTGTTTATTTCTTCTTCCGATGTAGAATTGCTTATTTTATTTATTACTATAGTCTATAGTAGGTACCTATAGTATAGTATACTGACAGTCTGTCAGTGACAGATTTTATTTTAATGACAGATGTTTGGTTTTCGCGGTAATAATGCATGCATCTTACTATAATAATGTTTTGATTGAATAAAAAATACTCACATAAAATTTTATTGTTTTTTAGAAACGTCAAAAAATAATCGAAAAAATATGTGTCCAGTGCCGTACTTAACTAATGTTGTTGCACATATTACTAAATTAATATTTAAATATTTATTATTATTATATAATATATTAAATATCTTTTTCGCAAGAAAATACTTTATAATAGCGTATTTTTAAAATATCTCTTAAATGGACATTGCTGGGTTATTACACCCCTGAAATGCCGCCTGGGTGGTCGAATATATTCTCCGATGAAAATTAAATCAGTGTTGCCAATTGCGGTGTAATTTATTGACTGTGGTGTAATTTTCTAAAAAATTTTTAATGCGGTGTAATTTGGGTGTTATTTTTGACGAATCAGTTAAATTGTACAGGGTGGTCCACGTAAGGTGACCCACGGCCCCTTATCTCAGAAACTACTGGAGTCACAAAAAATTTGTAAGAAACAAATATTCACGAAGTAAAAAATATTTTTAAAATATTATATGGTGTTCGGTTTTCCTTGGGACGATACCAACTTTCTTATTTTCAATGGAACACCCTACATTTTTTTGCATTTTTGGATTCTACACACCATTTTAGGTATACTTTGTAAATATATTAATTAAGAAAATGTTAATACTTTTTGAGTAAAATTAAGATTTATTAAAATTTCTCTAAATGTAGACACTCGCTAAAAGTTAAAAATAACCAACTAAAAGTTATTATTTTTTATATTATGTAGTATCTATCTCTTTAATAATAAGTAAGCTATAAACTAATTACGATATTTTTTGGAAAATATTATACAGGGTGTTTTCTATGCCCCGTTAAAAATGGCGTTTTTAAAAGTTTAAAATCTTGTTTTTATTCAATGGAACACCCTATATATTTTTACATAATTGGATATAAAAATTAATTTTCTTTCTTTTTATATATATATGTCCTATACCTAAACCTAATAGAAAAAAATATATACTCATTTTTCACAATTTTTTCCAATTACCTTGGTTAAATTTTCATTCAAAATTAATTAACTGAGATGAATACTACATAATATAAAAAATAATAACTTTTAGTTGGTTATTTTTAACTTTTAGCGAAATTTTAATAAATCTTAATTTTACTCAAAAAGTATTAAAATTTTCTTAATTAATATTTTTACAAATTATACCTAAAAGAGTGGGTGGAATCCAAAAATGCAAAAAAATACGGGTCTTCCATTGAAAATAAGATAGTTGGTATCGCCCAAGGAAAACCGAACACTCTGTATAAATGAAAATATAATATTTTAAAAATATTTTTTACTTCGTGAATATTTGTTTCTTACACATTTTTTGTTACTCCAGTAGTTTCTGAGATAAGGGGCCGTCCATAAATGATGTCACGGATCGCTCCGGCCGGATCGCTTTCCAGATATATTTTGTAATTGGTCAACAGTAAAGAGTGTGCGTGTTTCTTTGCCTATGATAGACCGGCGGCTGTGGTTCCCCGACTTCTTTTTAATTTTTTTTATTATTGGCAGGTGGCTGCTATTCTCCAATTGAATGAGTAGAATTGTTTTAATTTTGTTAACGCTAATTAAAAATTAATATTTAAATAAACACTAATTTCTATCTAGGTAAAATTAATAGTAATAAATACTCTGCATACTGTAGTTTAAAAAAAAGTACAAATAAATCAGCCTCAATATTTTCAATGTTTTACGTATAAAAACAGGCATGCACATACATTTTAAATTTTGGTCCCGATCCGGCCGGAATTCCGGCGATCCGGTTCGGCCAGCGGACGAAATTCCGGTTCCGGCCGGATCGGCAAAATACCTGATCCGGTGCATCCCTATTTTTGGCGACCCCCCTCCCCCCTAAGTGTGTGACATCATTTATGGACGGCCCCTAAGTATATGGGTCACCTTTACATTACATTAATCATCCACTTTTAAATTTTTACAATGACAAAATAGTATGGCAAGATGAGTATTAACAAAGGGCCCTAATAATTATATAAACTATTATATTAACTTTAACAACATTAATTATATAAAATTCCTTTCTTACATCTAACTAACCTGAACACTGACCATTGTTCAACTTTTACGGAAGGAAGGGATGAAGGAAGGAAGGCAATCTATAAATCAGGCTTAAAAAGTTTCACTTCAAAAATTTTAATACTAAGATTTTTGATATATATTACCTAGATCTTAATAATTATTAAAGTTTTAAGTTTAAAAATTATATTAACCACCCGACAAAGTGTTAATAATAATATATAATTATTATGACTGCAAGATATTATTTTAAAAACTGTAGGTTTCTATAAATATTATGCTATGTTTAATTTACAATACTAAAATTTGTAACCGGTAATTGTGGTTTAAATAACTGTATTGTTATATAAATTTACCTATAATTATAATAATTCTATATAAATAGTATACTATAGTGGTTTAAATAACTGTATAGGTATACCTATACAGTTATTTAAACCACTATTTTTCCCACCCCCACGTTATTAAATGTTAGTAGGTACCTATTACAAAATTAACAAAGCGTACGCTTACGTAATATCTATAGATATGTACCTAGACTTACAGTCCTAATAAATTATCACAAAAAACGTCATCCCCTTGTACATAGATGAGGCGTATGCAAAACTCACAAAAACATTGTAATGATAATTAAAAATAAATGTGGTATTGCAATTACAATTATTGTAATACAATTTGAATATTACCACATTTATTTTTAATTACAGCCACAATATTTTTGTTCTGTTAAAAAGCAAAAAGTATACATACGTCTCATATAATAAATATTGTCAAATAAATAAATATGATTTTTTCCAAAGTAAAATGGTGTTCTGAAAAACAGTTTTTTAACATTAGTATACCTATAGGTAGGTATTTAATATAAAGTTTTGAATTTAATTGAATTTATATACCTACCGCAAATTTTCTTATGCTAGATCGAGCCAAATTAAAAATAACTAAAAACAATTGATTTGTTTTCTAACAATAAAATTAAGTTCTTTAATCTCGCCATTCGTTTAATACCTATTCAATTTTTTGGCCAAAATTCGAAATTTTTTTTGCTTTCCACGGTAAAATTTTGGAATATGTTTCTTAAAATTTCAGCAAAATCTACTTTTCGGATTTCGGGATTTTTGGATGGAAATTATAAATAAAAATTGCACTTGATTTGCCCACGAATACCTATTAATGAGTAATTAATAATTACTAATTACTTTTCGCAAGTGTCCAAAACGAAGCGAATATATCGATTTTTTTTTAAATTTTTGAACAAACGAGTCTAACCAAGAGTGGGGCTATCTGCAAAAATCTGATAAGTACAAATTAATCGCATGACCTAACACGCAAATTCGCCACAATAATTAAACTTAACAACTTACAAAGTTTAAAACTTAACGAACGAAACTAAAATAAACAACTACACGGTGCTGTTCTGAGAGGTGATTTTTGGACTTTCTGTGAAACCTAATTTTTTTTATATTTTTGTTAATTAGGTCATAAATAAAATTTTAAGAGCAAAATAAAACAAATTTGACGGTTTGAATTGTTTTAATTGGATGTTTATTAAAAATATTATGCACTCTTTCAATTATCCAATTAAAACTAGCGATTTAATTTAAATATTTAATATTTGCATAACTAAAAAAAAGGTTTTTACAATTTTTTTTATATATTTTACTGTTTTGTTGCAATAAATGTTCAAACTTTTATTCTAACCTTTGACGTATACATTTATGTAACCTTTGACGTATACATTTATGTTCCCTTAATTAATATAAAGGTTGCCATGAAACTTAGACCTAAGTATTAAAAATTTATTTGACGTTTGAATTGTTTAGTTTTTTTAAGTGTTTTTTATAAACAAAAATGAAAAATTGTAGTAAAAGTTCATGAAATTTAACTAAGGACCGGTTTATTCATCTTTAGTAAAGTTTATCGGGCCGATAACTTTCATGTCTTGGCAATATCTAGTATCCAAAGAAATTATTTGTCAAATAAATCAAAAATGAATAAATCGGCCCTAAATAAAATGTGGCACCCTTAGAATTATTGTTTAATAAATGTATACTATACATTTAACCTTAAATTAAAACTTTAAACGTGTATTACAACAAAACAGTAAAAGATATAAAAAATGTATAGACCTTTTTTTAGGAAATTGACTAATCTTTAATCTGATTTAAAAAGTTATGATAATATTTAAATAAAATCGCAAGTTTTTATTGGAGAATTGAAAGTGTGCATACATATTTTTAATAAACATCCAATTAAAACAAAATTAACCGTCAAATTTTTTTTATTTTGCTCTTAAAATTTTAGTTATGACCTAATTAACAAGAATATAAAAAAAAATTAGGTTTCACAGAAAGTCCAAAAATCACCTCTCAGAACAGCATCGTGACTAGTTCCTATATTTGCCTAACATAAACATAAAAATAATAAATTAAACACCTCTAAATTTTAGGCATCAAACAAAAGTTATAGCCTGTTGCGAGCCGTATAAGAGAATTAAAAAAAAAACAAAGTTAAGAGCAATCATATAGAATAAATAATATAAATGCAACTTCTAATTGATAGAAAAGAAAACGTAAATACAATTTCTACCACAAAATGAAGACAACTATCTATCGATAGTTCTCGACATCTACACTGAAGAAATGGCTTTTGCACAGTGGGGCAAACAATTGCTCACAGCAGCTTCCGAATTTCAGCAGACTACAATAGCAGCAAGTATAGGTCCTAGCAGCCTACTAACCAACCAAACCTAATTCATGAACCCCAAATGAATGCGGGCATTACTGGTTGAGGGGGATTCCGGAATGTACTTAGTTTTGGGTCAGTTCAATGTCACCCAAAAACCAAAATGTTTTCCCTCCTTGTCCCGCACTCCACTTGTCTAAATCGGGCGTATGACCCGGCCCGGCGACAAAATTCCGCGAGTGGCCTCCTAGGCCACATTTACCAACCGGGGTGAAAATTCGAATCCACCAAACAAAGGTAACGCTGTGCAGTGGCGGATCCATCAGCCCATTCCCATCGATGACCAGATTGGATTTGAACCAACTTTGGGAATCACGAGAAAAAGGTAAAATCAGCATTACGACGGTATCGCAAATTTCGATGATACAATAAACAGATTTCTATTCTTGCTTTTTGCTGTGTAGATTGGTAAAGTACAGAACATTCAACTTTGTGCAAAAGTAAACGGAGTTTGTTCTCTTGATTTACGTGTGTTTGTATTTTTTTACAATTTTATTAATTTTTGTTACATTTCCTTTAATAAATATTCAACTGATGTTAACTAATGTTAACATAAGTTTAATATGTTGTTTTTATTAAATTTTTTATTTTTAATAAATATTTTTTTTTTGCCTGTGTTTTTTTTAACTAAAAATTGCACATATATTTAAATCTACCGAAATTTTATCATCATCTACCCAAAATTTACAAAGAATCTACCGATAAAATGTTCGAAGAGGTTGGCAACACTGCGCTCCAGTATAAATGTTAATTGTGCGGTAAAATCATGCAATAAAAAAGTTACTAATGGATATAAATGCTCCTTATGCCATATGGCCTATCATTTTAACTGCTCTCAGAGTTGCGAATTCCTTTTGCGCTAAAATTGTAAATGATTTTTGTTTAATAAAAATTGTTTTAATCATAAAGTTTCACCCTTAGACTTTGTCTAAGGTTTTACCCAATGACTTGTGAATTAATTAATAATAACTACGATTTTTACAAACAACTTAAGTGACATGCACAAATATACGTTTAATTTTTCTAATGTAACTACACTTCACTTAAATTAAAAAAGACAATTAGTTAAGTAAATAGCATATTTTCTTTTATAAGAGAATGTGAATGTGAATGGTGACTATCAGATTCTAAAAAGGTAGATTAAAATGATTAAAATTATGTACGTTAGCCTTTTGTTTTTATTATTTCCACTAAATATTTTTGGAAGAGACGCTTTAAAACATTTTATAAAATATAAAAAAGTAAAACGAACTGAAATAAAAATGCTGAACCAAAATACTGATAACTCTAAATATTGGGTGGAATACAAATACACCTTTGAGTTTAATAAAAAAGTGGAAGAAAAAATTATTAAATTAAATGTTGGGTTAGCTTTAAATAATCAAAATAAATTTGATTGCAATGTTTTAAATAAAAATAATGTTACAATATATCAAGGCTACAGTATTGATGTTATAAACTCCATACAGAAATATTTGAATTTAAGGTAATATGATTTAGTTTCCTTAACACAGAATAATGTAATAATATATTTTTTTAGCATAGAATACTTTATCTTGGAAAATTCTCAAAACACTACTGACTATTTATCTTCTTCATTAATAGATATTATATTATGCCATCCTACTTTGAAGAAGAATAATTTAAATGTAGCAACATTACATTCAACCCTTAAGTCAAAGTAAGTTTGCATTTTATTATAAGAATATTAAGGCTGTAGCTTTTGATAACAAAGTAGATTTTCTTCTAAAATATTATTTTTAATGGAATACCTGTATCAAGTTTGATAAACGCCATTTTAAACACGAATTTAATTTAGGCACGAGGGAGCTTGCGAGCGAGTGCTTAAATTATTGAGTGTCTAGAAAAATTTATAAACGAGTTGCATTCTTTTTCTACGACAAATACTTATTATTATCTAAAAATGATTTAAATGTAATATTTGTATAGCGCCATCTATAAAACAATAGGGGAATCTTTGTTAAGTACCGTCAAATGTCAAATTTTCATGTGTTATAAATCAAAATGTATCCTATAGATTATAAAAGTTGTTTATAGGTATCCCCTGAAAATAGATAAACAACAGTTTTTAATTGGTGTTGAGAAACTATTTAATGCTTTTGTATTTTTGTATTGAAATAATAAAATAATTTTCACATTTAGTATTATTTTACAAGAAGGGCACTTAATTTTAACGATTGTATGACATTTGACAACTGTAAATTAACCTAAAGCTAACTTCAGCCCGTGACTATAAACCTGTTGCTAACTTTAGCTCGTGACTAAAACGCCATAAAACCACAACTTGTCAATGTGTATTTAAAAGGTCACTTAGTGTCATGGAAACATGTACGATAATGGGCGTTTTAAAGTTGTGAGTAGAAAAAAATAATTAAATTTTAATTTAAAAAAAATATTATATTAAGTAACTTTTTTAACTACACCAACTGTCAGGAAATAAATTTGCCAACCTTAGCTGCCTTATTTAAATTGTTTTCATAAAAACTTTTCTCATAAATTTATAAATTTTTATTATTGCAAAGTTTTTTTAAACTTGAAAATGGTGCACTCATCGTGTATGGTAGAATATTTAAAGTAAATACATTTTTCTCGTAGGTTTGGAGGTATAAAGTTTAAAAAAACTACACAACGCTGTATATTTTTATCTGAGCCGTAATAATAAATTATGATATTATCACGCATCTAAATAGGGTTGTTATGGGAGCAAAAAAACAACGCATCTGCTGCGAGCTTAGTTAAGAGATGTATTTTCTGACAGTTTTTTATGCATCAAATGTGAAATAACCGTTAGTGTGCAATTATCTGGACACCCTTTGTAATAATATACAATATAACAAATTATAATAAATCAAATAAAAATTATTGAAGAAAATTTATAAAACATTAATCCTAGCCCATTCACCATTTTGGAAAATATATTTTTACCATTATTTTAGGTATAAAGTTGTACTCGACCGTGGTTTTACGGCTTTTTTTAGTTTGTATTTTAATTTCCAATTAATTACAGCAAAGCACAAAAAAAAACTTCTCAGCCAAATTGCATGTTTTATCTTTAAGACAGAATTTTATTTGGTAAACGAATCATAAAACATATAATTATAATAATAATTATTAAAATTAAAATAATTATAATTATTAAAATAAAAAAAAATAGGTAAGGTCGATCTGACAGTGGTGAAATTTTTTAAATAAACTGCGCACCACTCAATGTGTCGCGACCAAAAAGTTCGCCCTTTTTCAAAACGACATAACTTTTTTGTTTCTTGAACGATTTTATTTTGGTCTGTGATGTCTGCTAACCCCATCCTCTGGCAATTCATGTTATAGATATTAAGCATACGGTTCTTCAAGTAAATTTACTACAGGGTGATATGTAAAACGGTGAAAAATTTCAATAACTTCATCCAAGCCCCGTTTGTAAAACATTAATTTTTTTTTCGTTTTTACTTTGAAATAATGTAGTATTATGTGTTACCTTGAAACTTTTTCAAATTTTTCGAATTGGAATCTTAGCAACGAAAATATGATTTTTTTCCCAAAAGAGTACATTTAAGGCTTTTTGGTAGGCAATATATTCAGTCAAGAAAATAAGATGGTAAAAGATTGTTCCTTGAATAATTCTGAACAAGCGACAAGCAACAAACTTCCATTATTTTCAGAGGGGCCTAAGCAAAGACCACTTTTTCAAAATGACATTTTGGTGAAAATTTGCGAAAACTAAACCTGAACCGATATTTACGTTCGTGACATGTTTTCTTTATAATTTTGACCTCCTGATTGTCATTCAGTTGTCAAATTTAAGTTTCAGATAAAACCAAAATCATCAAGAATCAAAATTCGAAAACAATTCCCTGTTGTTAAATGTCTTAATAAAATCCGATTGCTGTCCTGTTTCTTGCATATTTATGATAAAAATGTCATTCGGGGATTCATTTTTTGGGCAAAATTACTGCAATTTGTTTGAGTCGTTAGGATAATGTTACATAACTTACATTTACATTGCGCAGTAGTGATAACATCATTGATAAGTACCTACCTAATTTATAATAAAGTTAAATAAAAATATTTTTGTTGATTTTTGAAAATTGTATGCGTAGATATAATCATAATCAAAACTTCAACATTCAACAGAAAAATGTAACAAACAATAACAATAATATTTCGTTGGCCTAAGCCGTAATAATCCGTTAACCCTCCTGGGAATTCCCTCGACCAAGTTCCTTAGAAATTTCTGGGATACCCCATTCTTCCTGAATAGCATTTACCAATTCATCCAAATTTTCCATGCCTCCTTCCCTCTCTTTCATCTTCAATTTTATCCTGCTCCACACATGCTCAATAGGATTCATATCCGGAGACAAAGGTGGCCCATTCATTTTTTCAATATGTTGGTCCCTTAAATACTCATTTACGATATGTAAAAAAACATTAAAAACCAGCAATCGGACAGCCGGGAATTGTTTTCGAATCTTGATTCGTAGTGATTTTGGTTTTATCTGAAACTTAAATTTGACAACTGAATCACAATCAGAAGGTCAAAATTATGAAGAAAACATTTTACGAAAGTAAATATCGGTTTAGGTTTAGTTTTTGCAATTTTTCACAAAAATGTCATTTTCAAAAAGGGGTCTTAACTTAGGCCCTCTGAAAATAATGGAAGTTTGTTGCTTGTCGCTTGTTCAGAATTATTTAAGGAACAATCTTTCACCATCTTATCTTCTTGTTCCTAAAAAGACTGAGTGTATTGCCTAAAAAAAAAGCCTTAAATGTACTCTTTTGGAAAAAAATCATATTTTCGTTGCTAAGATTCCAATTCGAAAAATTTGAAAAAAGTTTCAAGGTAACACATAATACTTCATTATTTCAAAGTAAAAACGAAAAAAAAAATATTTTTTTACAAACGAGGCTTGGATAAAGTTATTGAAATTTTTCACCGTTTAACATATCACCCTGTAGGAAGTTTACTTGACCAACCGTGAGCTTCATATCTATAGCATAAATTGCCAGAGGATGAGGCTAGCAGACATCACAAACCAAAATTAAATCGTTCAAGAAACAAAAAAGTTATGTCGTTTTGAAAAAAAACGAACTTTTTGGTCGCGACACATTGAGTGGTGCGCAGTTTAGTTTAAACGGGTTTTTTAAAGATTAGGATATAAAACTACCCAAATCGTCTATTTTATTTTTAATGCTAGATTTCGAAATGCCACTTTTGGAATTAAAAATGAAAGTTCGATAATGCAAAAGAATTTCGAAATATAGTATCAAACAAAATTTTTTCAAAAACTGTATCCGACAGTTTTTAAATTACTAAAAATGTGAACAAAACATTTTAAAACGGATGTAATAGTATTTTGTGTACATAACAACGAATGTAAAAGACTTTTTTCTACTCCTGAAATTTTTGAAAATTTAAAACATTGTTTAAAATATTCCTTAACATATCTCAACAAATTACTTGAAAAAAACCATGGCAAATTAGGCTAACTTGAAACGTTAATAACTTTTTATTTTTCATGTAACATCCTGTATGTTTTTAAATAATCAAATAGAAAATTAAAAAACATTTCTAATATTAGACCCAGAATAGTCAAGAAGAGCAACGTCTAATGTAGATGTAAGAATTAAGAAATGCTTGAAAGTCAAAAATTGTTAATTAAAATATTGTTGGTTTATTAAATTGTTACAGTTACATTTTTTGTTGTTACACTATTTTATAATATAAATTTTATATTTTATTTTCTCCAATAAGCTAGTGCTTCATCATTCATAGTTACTTCATCATTCATAGTTGCCATCCTACACATTTGTCGATTTTTTGTCAAAATTAGCAAATACTGTTTGTATTACTTTTAAATTTTAAAATTTTTTGGCTTGTCATTGTTTTTTATAAGTCACTGATTGCTATTTTTTTTATCATTAATTTTGATACTTGAAAAAGGACAACTTTGGTAATATGTTAAACAAATATATAAACTGATCGTCATAAAAAACTAGTTTTTTTGGAAAATATTTGAAAGCTCGTTATTGGAAAATTGCTGAATCGATTTTGAAAATCTTTCGAAATTCTGAATGGCTAATTCTTTGACTCTTATATCTAATTTTGGGAATACGATATATTGCACATAGCATTTGATAGCATTTGATACTTGAAAAAGGACAACTTTGGTAATATGATAAACAAATATATAAACTGATCGTCATAAAAAAACTAGTTTTTTGGAAAATATTTAAAAGCTCGTTATAGGAAAATTACTGAATCAATTTTGAAAATCTTTCGAAATTCTGAATGGCTAATTCTTTGAGTCTTATGTCTAATTTTGGGAATAGGATATATTGCACATAGCATTATACTTCAGGGTGTTAAACGAAGAGATGTATTTTTTCCGAAATTTCAAGTTATTCCCATTCATAGGACAGTTGAGTTGGATAGTCGTAATACCCCTCCCTATTATAAGTTAGGTAATCCCTCGGAACGAGTCTTACTACGATTATATGTCAATTTTTCAAAAATTGTCGTTAGTCCAAAAAATGAGCAATAGTGGATTCTTTGACTTACGTCTAATTTTGGGAAGACAATATTGTGCACATAGCATTATACTACAAATCTCCATTCACAGGGCAGTTGAGCTTAATAGTCGTAATACCCCTCCCTAATAACAGTTAGGTAATCCCTCGGGACGTTTTCGAGATTTTGTGGATATCTTGGCTAACCACGATTATATGGCAATTTTTCGAAAATTCACGTTATTCTTCTTTTTAGTCCAAAAATTGAGCAATAGTTGATTCTTTGACTCTTATGTCTAATTTTGGGAATACGATATTGTGCACATAGCATGATACTACAGGGTGTTAAAAAAAGAGAAGTTTTTTCTAAAATTATAAATCCCCATTTACAGGGCAGTTGAGCTTGATAGTCCTAATACCCCTTCCTAATAACAGTTAGGTAATCGCTCGGGACGTTTTCGAGATTTTGTGGATATCTTGGCTAACTACGATTATATGCCAATTTTTCGATAATTGTCGTTATTCCCCAGTTGTCCAAATCGTCAAAAATTTGATTTTTTTTTTATTTTAATTTTTTTTTCTCGTTCCGATATTATTTTTTAATTTAAAAATAATAATGATTCTGAAAATTTCAAATGGATATTTTGATTTCAATAAGTTGTTACATAGATTATTTTATTGAAAAGTAGTTTAGATTATTGGATGTTTGCGGATTTATTCCGGATTTCGGCAAGAGCCAATTCACCAAACAATTTCTCCTTATAGTCGGTAAGTCTTAATCTTCAGTGTGTCTTGTATGATACTAATCTATATATATATATATATATATATATATATATTAGGGTGGCCCAAAAAAATAAGAATATTTTTTTTTTCTTGTCTCTTGTGAAAATATGTTGGTTTGTCATGTTTTAAGAGCCCTGTCAACAGATCAGCTCCATTAAAAAATTTTTAGGGGTCGCTCAAGATTTTTAAAAATTTCCAAAATCGTCAAAAATTTGATTTTTTTTTTATTTAAATTTTTTTTCTCGTTCCGATATTATTTTTTAATTTAAAAATAATAATGATTCTGAAAATTTCAAATGGATATTTTGATTTCTAAAGGTCGCTCAAAATTTTTTTAACTTTCAAAGTAGAGTATTTTGAATGTTTTCGAGCGACCTCTGAATATAAATACCAACGAACTTTTAGCGACCTTTAGAAATTAAAATATTGATTTGATATTTTCAAAATTTTTATTATTTTCTACCAAAAAAATAATATCGAGACAAGAAAAAAAATTAAAATAAGACAAAAATTCAATTTTTGACGATTTTGAAAATTTTAAAAAATCTTGAGCGACCCCTAAAATTTTTTTAATCAAGCTGATATTTTGACAGAGCTGAGAAAAAAAAGATATTCTTTTTTTTTGGGCCACCCTAATATATATATATAAATGTTATATATTTTTTAAGAATCAATATTGGTTACTTTTATAAACAATCTTAAATATACTTATTAGCGTAAACCTTGATAATTTATTTCTGGGTATTTATCAGCTTAGCCATTAGACTTTTGGAATTTTGAAATTTGGTCATAGCCTATAATTCACCAACGGGGTAAATTGCATGGCGCCCTAATTTTATTTTATTTTTTTTACTTACCCCTTTTCTCCATTGAGCTACCGAAGCAAAATAGGCTTTTGCTACAAACGCCGTAGCAACGTACAGAGGTGAAATGTTGAGTTCTGTAGAAAAGCGAGCTTTGTTCGGCCGTTGTTTTTTAATGCATATAAGTTTGTCAGGTTGTTGGTAATGTGGTATGGAGTTTTTAATTAGTATAGCAACTCCGCCACTGGCTGCTTGTCCGTTTATTGTTGGTATGTCTTGCCTGTGCGTAGTATAACCATTTACTTTAAGGCGGTCTTTAGGTCCTAGTGTTGTCTCGTTTAGAATTAGAATATCAATGTTGTATCTTTCAAGAAACGTAATTATTATGTGATATTTGCCTTTTAGTGTTCGTCAATTGTTACAAGGTGTAGCTTTTGATTAGACATTATAATTGTCAACGTTATTTATGGCGAATAAGAGATTGGCATAAGACTTCTTGTTTTGTCTTGGCGTTCCTCAGGATGTTGTTATGGTCGTATAGGGCTCTGAGTATCTCCTCCATATTAACAAGGCTGCTTAAGGTGCCAAGCTCTGAAAAAATATTGTTTGTGTTGGACTTGTACTTATCGTTTTCCACTATCGACTGGCAGAAAGGTTGTTGCTGGCGAGTGGTGGCTTCCTTGTTGCTGGTGGCGGCTCTTTGGCGTGACTCCAATGCATTGGAGTCACGACAAAGAGCATTGCATTGGTTGGTAGTGGTGGTGGAGCGGGAACGTACTTGGGTGTCGACTTAGGGGCCATGTCCTCTTATTTAAATATGTAGACCGGCGTTTAAGTATTATATTGTAACGTCCGGTGAGACTGTAATTAAGTACGGGGTCTACTGGTGTTTTTGAGGAGATATATTTATTGAACCTTTATTTCGTGTTCTTTAATCAGTTCCTTTTTTATTTATTTCATTTCGAAGCCTGCGTCCAAGCCACTTTGCATTTTCTCGTCTTTGGTTCCATACATATGTGTGGAAGCTTTCATCCTTGTCTTTCAGAAACTGTTTAAACTTAACTCTTTTGTCTTTTGGGTATATTAGTGTGGAGCTCTTGGCGTATTACACAGAGTCTAATTGAGAGAGTGAGAGTACAATTGGTGATGGAACTTCGGATTTGGGCTTTTTTATAGGCGTTTCATTTTTTTCGCAGCTTAAGCTATGAGATCTGGCTCTGGTAGTCTCTGTTCGGGCAGTCTTGGAAGTGTTGTTGGTTAGGCAGTGTTCTTCTTATTTCTTTTGCTTTAGTTTGTATTGTCCTGGCAATGGGTTCGTCGCTGGGGTCAATTGCGTTGAACTTGTTTGCCGTGGTGATGGGGTGTTTGAATATTCTTCTTGTCAGTCTCTCTAGTTGGCTTAAAAAAGTTATCTTTTAGGTTTATTGAATTGACTGTTATTGATGGCCGTAGACTGTTGTTTGGTCTCTGCAGCATTAGGGTTTTCATTGGCTGGGGGTGTCGCTGTTGCCTGTGATGGAGTTTGCTGAGGCGTCGGTGGCATTTTTAGGTGCTAAGTTTGTGGTATTGTTGGAATCTGTTTCCATCTTTTCTCCGGATTGGTTTGACATTTACGATGATGTACATATATATATATATATATATATATATATATATATATATATATATGTATATGATGGGTAAGATGTGTCAGGTGAAGTTACTTTGGGTTTCTTACCATCGGCTGATTCTTTGTCACTCTGTTCATTGTTCGAAGGTTTTTTGTGTGTATTTGCGTTTCTTTTAGTTGTTTTTGTCAGTGGTTTTTGCTTATGTAATGCTTTGGTTGTCGTTAATTCTGTTCAGTTTGTGTCAAGGCCACTGCGTAGTTTACCTTCTAGCTTATCAGATAATAAACTTAAGTCTTTAACAACGTTTTTTGGACTATGTACCTTTGGGGGTTTGTTCAGCGCCTTCGGCTTGTCATCTTTGTATACATACTGGTGGCTCACTGCATGGCACTAAGTGTCTCGTGGGAAATATACTATCACTATAACTATTTTCTATGTTTATTAATAGGTCCTTTCCTTAATTATTTTCACTCAGTCCCTAAAACTGATATTTAATATATATATATATATATATATATATACACCTTACCTTACCTTTTGGTAATTTTTTTTTTATTACATAACACTTATCTTTATTAATAATATGTATAAAGCTGTACCTAGGTAATAATGTGTTTACATGTAATAAATCTAGTGCGTACAAAAAAAGTATTTTACATTCGTGGGTGTGTACGTAATAGCTGATCATTGATTAACGCCAATGGTGCATAGAAGATTTTATTTTTAACTTCACATAAAACTGAAAAAAATAATGTTATTTTCTAAGGGCGTAATGATTCCATTACGCCCTCTCATTACGCATTTGTTTTTATGGATGCTTTTACATATCTCATATGCAACCCGTTGAATAAAATAGTTTTATCTTCTAACATCAATTATTAATATCAATTATAATTAATAATTATTAGTCTTAACGCAGCCATAATAAAATATTTATTATTGTATTAATACAATAATAATTTTATTTTCCTAGTACAATAAGGAGGTAATAGATAAAAAAATTCTTTTACCCTATTTCATTCATATTATCTTCGCAAATGCCTTCCTATTAAGTTAATGTTTAGTTTTAATTAGAAGATAAAACAGTATGTTGTGCGGAGGAGAAAATCTTTTTGTGGTTCGCTCAATTTCTTTGTCTCGGTGCAAAGCGCTTCGGCTGCAATCTTTTGAGCTCAGCATAAAAAGACTTACTTCTCCTCCTAATGACATAATCTACTATTACATCCGTTGTTATGTACGCAAAATAATGTTGTCTATTTCGTTGCTACAGGGCCTTAGAGTTCTAAGTTTGTATGTCAACGATGTGTTAAAAACTCGTCTTTTTGGTTTTGTTTATTAAAATTATATTATAAAATGGGATTAAAAACATTAGAAGTAAATGTAAACTGTCTTTTAGAAGCATCGAAATAGACAAAATAAAATTTGACGTTAAATATTTAATTTTGATATTTAACATTGTAACCGTCATTTGGTGAGTTACCCAGTTGAGGGATTATAATAAATGTTTTATTTAGTTTTTTTTTTCTAATAACTTACTGAATTTAGCCAGCATTTAAAAAAAAAGAAGAAAAATTGTTCCATTTATATAACATTTAGTACATGGTGTTTTTTGAAACCGATGTTGGCAGAACTGCAGTCTAACCACATGTGGTTAACTGAATGATAATTATCTTTAGAAATAATTTTAATCTTTACTTTTAAGCATAATACAAAGATTTTAAGTACAAAATAATATAACTTCCCTTAATAATTATCTTAACTTTTAAGCACAAAAATTATAACTAACCTTTAAACATTCGATGGCAAATTTTGTTGTAAACACAGAACATAACAAGGTTGGTATTTTCATGTAACATGATTTAAGAAAGTTAAAAGTTACAACTTTACCTTATATTACATTTTATATGCTGGCTAAACGCGTCCATAGGGTTATACAGTTTTATCTTTTAAATTAAATTACGTTACGTTACATTACTTTACATTAAATGCTGGCTAAAGGTTACAACATAAATTAAAATAATTAAGAATTTATTTAATTTTATTGATAAATTATTGTCGAAATAGACAAAATAGTATGAAAAACTCGTGTTACAATGACTTATTGTGATACTATTGCCGCACTCCGCTTCGGCATCACAGGTACAGCCGGCTGTACCTGTGATGCCGAAGCGGAGTGCAGCCTAAGCAATTATTAATCACTTTAGTAGTGAGTGTTAAGAATAATAGTCACTTAATAATTAATAAATTTTTTAGACATGTCATTATTTACAAACCAGCAAAATTTAACTTTATCAAAGATATTTTTATTATAACATTTGCTGGTTCTTTATGGTTGGCTTTTTTGGCAGTTTTAATAATATTGGCTGTATGCCTTCGAATATCCACCAAAAAATATTCGAGCCTTCATCCTCAATATGAATCATGGACTTGGGTAGAGATAACTTTATGGTCTATTGCTGCAGCTTGTCAACAAGGTAAATTTTAAAAATGTGACTTAACACCTTGTTTAAAAAGTCCCCTGTCCGATATAACAGTATATTACAAGAGATGTAAAGCAATTACGCGACTTTCGGCATTATACACTCGCCGCAAGCGCTGTCGCGATTGCATAAATTTTGACCTTTTTGTTAAGAATATCTATTTATAATAAATGCACCAGTGTTATTAAGATGATTACTCCAAGAGAGCGACACCCAGCCCGAGGGCGTAATGAGAGGGCGTAATGAATTCATTACGCCCTCTCATGAGAAGTTTTAAGTTAAATGACTCACCCTGTATAATTAGTAATTATTATTACATAAAATGAAAAAACTAGAAATCCAATTATGAATTTGCAGTTAATTAAATTTAGTTATTTCTGTTTTGCCTTTTAGATTCAATTATATAATAAACATATGTTTATTATTTTAATTGCATACCCCAGTAAGCATAAGCTAGCTGGCCCGAATACGTTTTGCCGAATCGGCCGCGTGCGGCCCGACACACGTATTTCTTCCGGGGTGTAGAACGGGCATGTCCGCCTGGCCAACTGTCGGGCATATCTGCCTGGCCGAATGTCTGCTATGTTTACTCGGCCGAGTGTCGGCTGTGTATAGTTGGCCCAGTGCCGGCCACAACCGCCTACATACGCCCTGGAGAGGTACATCCTATAAGTTCAGTACTGAAATTCTCTGAATGGCAAGATACTTTTTTAACACACTCGGCTAGTTATACATTATTCGTAACTGAACAGATGAGGATGGAGATGGGAACTCCAAACAATTAATGTTCAGCTATGCCATTTCGGACGCACACTTCCAACTAAACATTGCAACCAATCGCTAGCAGTCTGAATAGTAGTAAATATATTTATTGGGAAACCTTAAAAGTTAAAAAAACAATTTATCATATCGATGGTTATTTGACAAAACATCGTAAGCGACAATTTTGTTGAATTACTTTTTATTTTATCAAAGTCAGTTACGATAATCTGCACATGTTAATAATAGTTATTCCAATTTTCTAATATTAGTCAGTTTGAATATTTTTATTATTGTAAGCGCCTCTTCTTTTTAATTTGTTCCCGACAAATAATCGTAAGCAACTCCGAGACATAGCGTTTGCGATTTGACATTGTGTCGCTTACGATAATATTTTGCTCCGGCCTTGACCCTGCTTAAAATACCCCATATAGACCCTGTTCAAACCGCGGTTTACTAGTAATCATCAAATCTATATACCACAAAGTAACGTAAATGTAACTTAAGCAAAAAGACTAATTTTACATTTTCCTAAAGATGTTCTTATAAAATAGTATCGTATGCCCCATAATTTAATAAAAATTTTAGATTGGATTCGATCTAATTTATATATTTGAATTCTACATTATTAAAATAATGCCTCACCAGTTTTCAGATACAAAATACCTACAAAACTTTAAAAATAAAGCCTCGAAAAAATCTCTCCTGTAAAATTTAGGTTTTGTCGCTTACGATGTTTTGTCAAATAACCATCGCGATGCATCGATATGCTACCGATTGCACAGTTTTTCCATGTGCCATATTGGTGTGTTTATTTAAATTTGATTGCATAATAAGCAAAAAACAGCCATCTTTATTACCATGGTTTGCAATCACAAAAATACACTAAGAATATATTCATATATGTTCCGTAAATACACGCAAGTTACCGGTCCGGTTACTGAAATATAATTTCATGTTGGATTAGGTTGGGTGTTGGAGTTTCTGTTAATATCTCTGCTGTCTGCTAAAGCACAGTCCGTCATATTTTAAAAAGTCCAACAAATATAACACAAACTTAATAAATAACCATCAGGTTATCAGGTATATCAATAAAACACCCGTGCCTGGCTTATAAATAGTTGTTATAAAAGTAAATAGTTATTGCTGTTTAATAAATGCAGTAAAAACTTTACGAAAAACCTTGCAAAACCATCGTGCGTGGCTTAAGCTTTAAAAAACATAATAATTTCGGGAAAAAAAATTCGTAGCAAAACTCCCGTGCATAGCGTATGCCTATGCAAAACTGTTTGTAACATTTGAATCTGGTTCGCACGTGACATGCGCGGAGTTGACAAGTTCATAACCAGCATCACCCATAGAGGCCAATAGAAACCAATAAAGAATCAGACTTAAATGAATTGGTCTTTATTGGGCCTATTGGTTTCTCAACATAATGAGCACTGGTTTCTATTGGTAATTTCCGTACTGGAAAATGCCAATATAAGAAGTTATAAGTACAGGAAATTCCCAATTGGAATTTAATTGGTAAATACCACTTAAATGTTCAGCGCCTGCGCAGTTTAATACAAATGACCACTTGGTTCTATTGTCAATTTCTGTACTGAAAAAAACAATAGATTACCTAATGGTCTGAATTGGTTTTTATAAAGTTACAAGTTCAGGAAATTCCCAATTGGAATTCAATTGGTAAATACCACTTCAATGTTCAGAACCTGCGCAGTTCAAAACAAATGATCACTGGTTTCTATTGGCAATTTCCGTACGGGAAGATACCAATAGAATACGAAATGGTCTGAATTGGTTTTTATCAAAAGTTACAAGTACAATAAATTCCCAATTGAACTCCAATTGGTATATATCAGTTCAATGTTCAATCAGTGAAATTGTGGACATTGTTTTATTGGGTATTCCCAATAGAGCAATTTTAAATTAAATTTTTGTTTAAGATATCTGTTAAAAACCACCCACAGAGACCAACAAAAAACCTATGGGGATTTTCCAGCGGTTCCAATCCTAATTCCCAATAGAGACCATGCATGGTCACTGGTTTCTACTGACAATTTCCGTACTGATAAATTCCAATAAATTACCAAATGGTCTAAATTGGTATTAAATTAATGTACAAATTGGTATTAAATTAATGTACAACATTTAAGAAAACTTAATTAAGTGTCTATTGGGATTTGCCAAAATCAACAACTTATTGGGATTTGCCACTGCCATTTTAAATGGTTTGAATTGTTTTTTTTTTGAATTTGTTATTGGGATTTTCAACCCATGCATACCTCTCGCCTCTGTAGCGCTATAGCACAATACATAGGCCTATAAAGGTGAAATTGGTGATTCATGGTACAGATACCACTATTGAGACCAATTCAAACCAATAGAGCTACCGCTGGAAAATCCCAATAGCTTTTCTATTGGTCTTTATGGGTGATTTTTAACAGGGAGGTGTTGTGTATCGTGATTCTTACTATGAATGCGAGTTTAGAATCGACCATTCTTCACAAGTTTCAGATATTATTTTGTCCTACAAT
This sequence comes from Brassicogethes aeneus, assembly GCA_921294245.1. Taxonomy (NCBI): domain Eukaryota; kingdom Metazoa; phylum Arthropoda; class Insecta; order Coleoptera; family Nitidulidae; genus Brassicogethes; species Brassicogethes aeneus. The sequence goes on along the minus strand of OV121132.1, from coordinate 48,098,995 downwards.
CAATTAAAGGTAATTTATTATTCTTAACAACATTAACAATAACCAACAGCTGATCTATTGCAAACGAGCTGTCGAAGCTCATTCTAAAATCATCATTGTGTTCTGTCGTATACTACCCACATCTGTCAAAAGACCTAACTTTTTCCTTATTAAATTATTATTTTACTCCTAATTAATAATTTTTAAAAGAAATAAAAAAGGCGTTATTTATTTGGGAAAAAGTGAGGCTAATTTCTTTTGACTGACTGACTAATTAGTCAGTTCGTTTGCAATTGATCAGCTGTTATTGTTAACGTTAATAAGTAGGGATGGGATATTTAGGTACTAAAAACTGAAAAATAGGTAACTAAAAAGGTACTAAAAAAAGCATTTTAGGTTAAAAAAAACAGCATTTTAGGTAAAAAAAACATTAAAAGTTCAAGTTTCTTTTATAATTTTGTTTAGCCGCAATGCGCCAAAAAAATTGACTATTTTTTTTTTTGAAAAATATATCGAGAATGTCATTCAGAATGACAAAAAAAATATTTCGTGAAAATTTGAGCCCTTAATATTAATTTTAAGAGGTCTATCATCACTATTTTTTATTTTTAGTCATAATTTGATGTTTTACGTTAGAACTGTCAAAATAATAAAGTGAAAAAAATTCCTTTTCACTTATTTTTATATAAAATTAAATTCTCTACAAAAAAGGTGTGATTGAAAATTTTCGTCAGACGAGCCGTTTCCGAGTAATTGAGCTTAATAAATCGATGTGTTTTTTCGATTTGCCCTTTTTACTTTGAAATTTTGTAACTAATGAATCAATGAATATTTAAAAAAGCTCACATCGGATTCTTAAAGTAAATTTAATGTTCTACAAAAAAGGTCTCTTAACATTTTTGCCTAAATTTAATTTTTCAAAAGTTATTCACGATTAAAATCGAAGAAAAACTTAAAATTTCAATTTTTTCTTCGTGAATAACTTTTGAAGAATTAAATTTAGGCAAAAATGTTCCGAGACCTTTTTTGTAGAACATTAAATTTCCTTTAAGAATCCGACGTGAGCTTTTTTAAATATTCATTGATTCATTAGTTACAAAATTTCAAAGTAAAAAGGGCAAATCGAAAAAACACATCGATTTATTAAGCTCAATTACACGGAAACGGCTCGTCTGGCGAAAATTTTCAATCAGACCTTTTTTGTAGAGAATTTAATTTTTTATAAAAATAAGTGACAAGGAATTTTTTTCACTTTATTGTTTTGACAGTTCCAACGTAAAACATCATATTATGACTAAAAATCAAAAATAGCGATGATAGACCTCTTAAAATTAATATTGAGGGCTCAAATTTTCACGAAATTTTTTTTTTGTCATTCTGAATGACATTCTCGATATATTTTTCAAAAAAAAAAATAGTCAATTTTTTTGGCCCAGTCTAAGCCGCATACCCAAACACAGAAAACACAGAACATACCCACAATAAACTATTTCTATGCAATAAACTGTGTTTCACTGAGTGACACTCACTACACAAAAATTCTATGACAGAACATAAGCTCAATACAAAGAAATACTGTAAAGAAAGTTACTGTTATAGTCTGTGACCCATAGAAATAATTTAGAATAATAGAATAATTTCTATGCTGTGACCATAAGAAAAAATTCTATACCGTTCAGTTGCACGCCCTGGATAAAATATTGGCGGAAAATTTAAAAAGAACACAAAAAAATAAAATAAGTAAAAATACGTAAAAATAGATAACAAATATGTGAAAATAAACTGACGAATTAAAAAATATTTAACAAAAGTATAAAAAGGTAGTTTAAAGCAAAAACCTCCAAAAAAGGTAAAAAAGGTGAAAACTAGTTAAAAAATAGGTAAGAAAAGTATAAAGAAGGTAGTTTAAAGCAAAAACCTCCAAAAAAGGTAAAAAAGGTGAAAACAAGTTAGGTTCATATAAAAGAAAATCTTTTAAAACACATTTTGGCATTATTGGTTTTCAAATAGTTACATCGGTTGAAAAAAGGTAAAATAACTAAAATCCCATCCCTATTAATAAGTTATGCTAATTTACGTTTATTCAATTGTGGGACAAAATATTATGTGGAACTCGTGAAGAATGGTCGATTCTAAACTCACTACGCTCGCGCATCAATTTAAAGTTGTCGATAATTGTTTTTATAAAAAAAGGTATAGAAATGAGATGCGTTGGGCTGATTACATCGATCTTGAAGAATTAATTATTTATAGTCGAATTTTGACGAAACAATTATAATATAATATTACTGTATTGTTAGACAGGGGACTTTTTGAACTAAGTGTTATTTATAATTATTATATTTTAAGTGGTTTTAGGGTTAAGCCATACCCCGTATGGCTTTTCGAGTTGTTGTATATTTTTAATGGGATACCTAATGGCTTATTTGCTTTATACTGGATTTGCCGCTGCCATAACTTCTGTATTATTACAATACGAAATATACTATAACATTGATGTATCAAATATACATTCAAATAAGTTAAAGTTAATTTGTTTTGAAGACTCACAAGAATATGCAAGGGAATTAAATAACAAATTTGTAAGAACTTAAATTGATCATAACAAATAATAAAGTTTTAATTTTTAGATAAAAACTATTTATACCAACGATTTGACCAAAATATTTAAATTTTTGGATCACGATAATACACTTGCACTAGCACCTGAAATTATAACTAACCAATATTTAGCCAACAATTTTGATAACAGTGAAGTTGATGAATACAAAATATACAAATTGAATTATTTTAAATACGAAAGGGGATTCTATTTAAAACAAAATGATACCAAATTAAAAAAATTGCTTAACCGACAGTAAGTAGCCATTAAATAAAAATAACAGCCAATAATTTTCTTAGGTTGCAGAAAATGGAAGAAAAGGGTATATTAAAAAATATGTTAAATAGGCATCTTAAGCCCGTCTTATCTTCAAATATTAACTATGGGTATTCTAGTGCTGGCTTAGAACATGTTGGATCAGCTTTACTCATTTTACTTGGCGGATTATTAGCTTCAATTATGTTTCTTTGTGCAGAATATTCAGTTGCTTTTTATAAAAGAAATCCTCAGCTGTTTCAGCCTGCGTTGAAATAAAACAGCAAATTAAAGCTTTTGGCTATATGCAATTTTTTAAAACATTTGATTATTACATTTTTGTTACATCTAAAAATAATAAATATTTCCGTCACAAATTTTAAGTTAAATTATTTGTTTTAAAACCTAAAGTATGCTGCTATTGCTAAACGCAAACATAAGAGAATAAAATGGAGATATTTTGTTATAGTTCTGGCACTTCTCTGCAAAACCAATGAAGAAGAAGAAAACTAAATATACAAGTAACCATGGGCAGAAAATAATCCAGGTGGGGCAAATATGTGCAATTTTAAGTATCTAGAGTGTTTCCGATTTATGACCGTTACACCCCATTATTTTGAAATGTGTTGACTGATTTTAACATTTTAGTACTGAATGAGCTCTATTTGACTATGTGGGAAAGTCATATATTTTATTTCTCAAGGTCTTCTAAGATCTGCTAAATGAGTCAAAATTTAGAAGATCGATTTGTTTTTTAAAAAAGCCCCTGTCTTAAATTAATGCATATCTTCTGACATGACATTGAAAAATTCATGAATTTCATAATTTCGTTTTTAAAATAAATTATAAAAAAAAAATCAATATTTTTTTTTTAATAATTAGACAATTCTTCTACGGTAGAAGTTCTCCCTTTTAAGGTTTTCTTATCTTTGTTTTCTGCTCTTCTTTTGAGACATACTGCTTCGACCATTCTATTTTTTACGTTTTTTAATTCACATTCTTGGATAAATAGTGTATTTTGTAATGAAATAAAAAATAAATATAACTCAGTTAGTGTTTTTTAAATGACAATTTAAATTTTGTTTTTGCAAGTTGGTGGCTATTTATGCATTAAGAGTTGAGTAAAGAGTATCACTGTTGTCTATTGTGTTATATGAGTAGTAGTTATATGAGTAGTAGTTATAATAAAGTTTATTGTATTTAAAACGAACCACCCTAAATATCTCGGAAACTGAAATTTTTTTTGAAAAAACGCCGAGACACATGAAGTTTTATATCGAGGGGGACAACTTTTCATGTCAAATTTTGGTTTCTCACCCCTACCCCTTGCGCCCAGGAGCTACCCTCTTAAGAATTTGAATAGGGAAGGGGTATCGACCAATACATCATTTTAAAGGTGTTTAAAATCCCTATACGTTTTATTTTTTTAAATCGGTCTTTTTATTTTTGGGATATTTTAGAAAAACCATGCAATATGCTTTTAAAACTTCCCACCTTAAATTTTTCGAAAACTGGAAGAATTTGGAAAAAACGCGGACACACATAACGTTTTATATCGAGGGGCACATTTTTTGGCGCTACTGCTACTTTAACCTCCTTGAGTTCTGCAATCCCTAACTCAAAAATCCTAAATTTCAAAAGGTATCATGTGGCACATCATTTTAAAGCTCTTTTAATTTGCAATTCAACTGTGTAGTTTTGTAATTTACCGATAGGTTGTAAAGAAAAAAACAATTTTTATAGTTATTACCGCATCAATACTGCAAAATTTGGTCAAAACGGCTTTGGTGAGTTGAATCTCTAATGTCTATGTTTAATAAATTTCGGAACTAAACAAATCTCATCGATGAAAATCTAAAAATAAAAGAAACTCGGTTAGATTTAGAAAAAACCAATACCTATCAATTACATTCTAATAAATTTTGTACTGTTTTTGTTTGAAGAACTAAACCATTTAAAATAACTTACTTGTCGTCAATCGTTTTTTGCTTATTGTTGATAAATAAAGTTTTTAACTAAAAACGCTAATGTTTGAACGTTCGATGCATTGTAAATCAGTTAAGTTACTATTCTTACCTTTCTTAATTGTTTAAATATGGTGTACACATTACAAGAACGTGTTGAGTTGGTAGGCTGCTATTACGAAAATCAAAAATGTGCTCGAAGGGCTGCAAGGGTGTTCAACGAAAATCACCCCAAACGCAATGTTGGCCACAAATACATCGGAAAATTAATCTTAAAATTTGTTGAAACGGGTTCAGTTTTAAATAAAAAAAAGGCTTCCAGCTTATGCCAAATACGCAGTCAATACAGCAAATATCTGCAACTTCCGGCGTGAGCAGCACTAACGTGTTTAGAATTTTACACAAAAACAAGTTTAATCCCTACAAAATTCGGCTGGTACATGAATTAAATGAAGACGAATTCGATAAAAGACAGGAATTCTGCGAAATCATGAGTTACCGTCTTATTCAAAATCAAAAATTGTTGTACAACATTTGCTTTTTGGACGAGTCAACTTTCTCACTCAATAGCAAGGTCCATCGGCATAACTGCAGGTTTTGGAGTGATACAAATCCTAATTTATACATGTTTGGGCAGGAATCTTGGGGGACTATTTAATTGGACCTCTGTTTATTCAAGGTAATTTGAACAGCGAAATGTATCTAAACATGATGGAAAATGAAATTGATGCATTGATAACCCAAACTTTGGAAGATGATCCCTTGCTTGCTGAACAGGACTCATTACGCAGCTCCAGTTCGTCGGCATCTAGATATGCGATATCCTGAACGTTGGATTGGACGAAGAGGTCCTGCAGAGTGGCCTGCCCGATCACCTGACTTAAATACACTCGATTTTTTTTTGTGGGGCTACCTTAAGTCGAAAGTTTTCGTGACACAACCTGCGTCTTTGATTGAACTACGTCAACGGATTATAACAGAGTGCAGGCTTTATTATTTTTTGCAAGAGAACGGGGGACATTTTGAACATTTGACCCAAAAATATTATTATTTCTTATTTTCAATGGTAATTGATAAATAAATTTGTATACCTATTCGTTTAGATTTAGTAAAGACCAATTTGCAAACTATAAATATTGTTTTTTTGTTCTTGAGAACCAACCGATAAATTACAAAACTAACTACACAGTTCTATTTCAAATTAAACGAGCTTTAAAATGATGTGCCACATGATACCTTTTGCAATTTAGGATTTTTGAGTTAGGGGTTGCAGAACTCAAGGAGCAGTAGCAGTAGCAGTAGCGCCAAAAGTTGTCCCCCTCGATATAAAACTTTACGTGTGTCCGCGTTTTTTTCCAAATTCTTTCAGTTTTCAAAAAATTTAAGGTGAAAAATTTTAAAAGCATATGCATGGTTTTTCTAAAATATCTCAAAAATAAACGGACCGATTTAAAAAAATAAAACATTGGTGTATAGGGATTTTAAAGACCTTTAAAATGATGTATTGGTCGATACCCCTTCCCAATTCAAATTCTTAAGGGGGTAGCTCCTGGGCGCAAGGGGTAGGGGTGAGAAAACAAAATTTGACATGAAAAGTTGTCCCCCTCGATATAAAACTTTACGTGTCTCGGCGTTTTTTTCGAAAAAATTTCAGGTTTCGAGAAATTTAGGGTGGTTCGTTTTAAATGGAACACACTGTATATTATATATCCTTTTTCTACGGTATTTACTAGTTACTGTATGTACGCTGTGTGGCATTATTATTTAAGTTTCCGTTCTAGTCTGTCAGAGTCAGTCAAATGTACTTTGTTATAATGTAATTATAAGCTATATAGTTCAATAAACTATTTAAAGAACCTACCAGAGTTTCGTTCAGTACAAACACAACATTTTGGCGACGAGGATTGTGGTGAACACAACATTCAGTGTGTGTAGTTTATACTGAGAACAGCAAACTTGGTCATAAAAATACCGGCAAAAAAAGTCACGTATGATCAGTGGCGTAGCTAGCCTTGAGGGGGCCCTGTATCAAAAATCAGGTAGGGGCCCTTATACGGGAAAAACTGCTGGCAAAAAAAATCTGGGTGTCGCACCCAAAATCTATTTTGGTCAAAAAAAAAAATTAAGTGTATCATTTTTTTTCATTTACAAATTTTTTATAATTTTATAAATAATATAAGTAATATTAAGTATACATAGCTTTTTATGTACAGGCAAATTTTAAAATTTGGTGTATTTTTAGACTTTTACCGTTCTTCAACATCTTTTAAAAGGTTTCTATTTTACAATAAAGGCAAGTCAATTGAATTAATTGTAACGCTAATAATTATTTCTAATTTGCTATTAATATAACCTATGATAATAACACGCAAAGCAGACTCAGTATGCGGCGCAGAGCACAGAACAATATGCGCAGACTGCACCGAAGACAACGCATAGCGGAAAGGTGCGGGAAGAAACATGTGGGTAATATGTTTTTTTGCTTACGCATGTAGAAGTCAATCGGGGCCCCCCCTAGCCAGGGGCCCCGTATCATTGATACGGCTGATACCGCGGTAGCTACGCCCCTGCGTATAATATTTTGTTTGTTAAGAAAACATTATTCACGTGCTGTAAATGAAATATCTGAGCGTTTTATATTTAATAAATGTACACAAAAGCCAGACCAGTCGATAGCTGATTATATTGTGGAGCTACGTAAATTAGCAAATAGATGCAACTTTAAAGCTTTTTTAGATAAAGCACTGCGAGACCAATTTGTGTGTGGGTTAAGGTCTGAAAATGTTCAGAGAAAGCTGTTCTCGCAAGCAGATTTGACCTTCACCAATGCATGTCAGAAAGCACTAGCTGCAGAGTTGGTACAAAACTCTAATAGAAGGATGTGCTGCAGTAAATAGTGCTGTTGCGGTTAATTTTGTAAAGAAGCAAAAATAGCAAAAGAAACCTGTGGTAAAACCCAAAGAGGCAAATCCAAAGGGTAATAAGTGTGATAGAAGCCATTTGGAGGGAAAATGTTCAGCAGTTCGATGGAAATGCTATACTTGTCAAAGGTATGGGCATATTCGTAAGCTATGTCTAGGGAAGGATGCAATGCAGGGACGATCAAGGTCAACGGTGGAATTTGTAGCCGAGCAGCAATGTCAGAATGTCAATGAAGATTTGTTTTGTATGAACCATGTATGTGCAAGTATGGGTGCACCTCATAAGGTAAAACTTAATGTCAATGATGTGAGTTTTGAGTTTGACGTAGACACTGGAGCATGTAAAAATATTATGTCTTATGTATATTTCAAAAATTTGTTAAATGTACCATTAGATCCCGTAACATTTAAACTTAATGTAGTATCAGCTGATGCCCTAGGGCATACCATTAAACCAGTATGAGCCTGTAAGGTTGATGTTAGGTTGAAGGGTAAATTGTTTAGACTTAATCTTACCATAATTGATTCTAGTAAGGAGTTTGTTACATTATTAGGAAGAAATTAGTTGGATGTATTGTATCCCGAATGAAAACATAATTTTAGTCTAAATAATGTATGTTTGATGTGAGTAGTTTAGTAAAAGGTATTAAGACTAGGTACAGAAAGGTTTTTGATGAAAATTTATGCAATCCTGTAAGACGTTTTGAGGTAAAGTTTAACATTAAAGACAATGTTGCTCCAGTTATTAAAAAGGCATATTCAATGTCATATGCATTAAAGCCCATTGTAAAAAACAAGTTAAAAGAGTTATGTTGCGTAGGTATAGTGAGGCAAATTAACCATAGTAAATGGGCTTAACCCATTGCGGTAGTAGCAAAGAAAAACGAAATGTACGAATATGTACTGATTTTAGGGTCACAGTTAATAAAGTTTTAAATGTTGATCAATACCCTTTGCCCACTCCAGAGGACATTTTTGATAGTTTCTCCGGAGGAAAATATTTTTCTGTATTAGATTTGGCAGAGGGAAAATATTTAAAGAAGAACAAATTTTATCCCTACAAGCTTCAAATACTCCACCAACTAACTGAAGATGACCCTGATCACCGAATGCAATTTTGTGAACTTATGTGTGAGCGAATAGCACAAAATCCACTCTACATAAGTTCAATTTGCTTTAGTGATGAATCCACTTTTTTTCTAAATGGTACTGTTAATAGACCAAATGTACGCTACTGGTCAGATGTTAATCCACATTTTTTTCGAGAAGGTCACACCCAGTATCCGCAAAAAGTTAATGTATGGGCGGGAATACTGGGAAACCACATCGTAGGCCCCATCTTTTTGGAACAAAATTTGACAGGTATTCTGTATCTTAACATGCTTCAAACCCAAATTTAACCAATGATTGAGGAAATAATCAATACCTATCCTGATGAATTTGACAGAGAAGTCATATTTCTGCAGGATGGAACGCTCCCACATTATTTTAAAGATGTTAGACAATGGCTTGATAACAGTTACCCAAATCGGTGGATTGGTAGGCGTGGTCCTACCGAATGGCCGGCTCGTTCTCCCGATTTAATGCCACTTGACTTTATTGTGTGGGGATATTTAAAATCGAAGGTCTACATTACAGAACCGGAAACCATAGATGATCTTAAACACCGGATTGGACGTGAATGTATTTGTGTGTCAAGCTGTCCAAGGGGAACATTTCGAACATCTAATTTAAATTTTTCTTAATAAATTAAAACCAAAATAAAACGTGTTTTTCAAAATTTTAAACCCTAATAACTAAGCTATGGTTAAACGGATTTTAAAAACAAAAAAAGTGTTATATAGAGAATTAAAATACCTTTCAAATGAGGTATCACAAGCACCCCCTTTCCATTTGAAATTTTCAAGTTGATACTGCCCTCTTGGCACTTGTTGGGCAAAACGTCAAAAAGTAGTAAACACAATATAACTGCGCACCATTCAATGTGTCGCGACCAAAAAGTTCGTCCTTTTTCAAAACGACATAACTTCTTTGTTTCTTGAACGATTTTATTTTGGTCTGTGATGTCTGCTAGCCCCATCCTCTGGCAATTCATGCTAAAGATATGAAGCTCAGGGTTCTTCAAGTAAATTTCGTACAGGGTGATATGTAAAACGGTGAAAAATTTCAATAACTTCATCCAAGCCCTGTTTGTAAAAATATAATTGTTTTCCCGTTTTTACTTTGAAATAATGAAGTATTATGTCTTACCTTGAAAAGGTTTTCAAATTTTTTGTATTGGAATCTTAGCAAAAAGAAAATATGATTTTTTTCAAAAGAGGACATTTTAGTCTTTTTAAGAACAAGAAGATAAGATAGTGAAAGATTGTTCCTTGAATAATTCTGAATAAGCGACAAGCAACAAACTTCCATTATTTTCAGAGGGGCCTAAGCAAAGACCACTTTTTCAAAATTACATTTTTGTGAAAATTTGCGAAAACTAATCCTGAACCGATATTTACGTTAGTGACATGTTTTCTTTATAATTTTGACCTCCTGATTGTGATTCAGTTGTCAAATTTAAGTTTCAGATAAAACCAAAATCACTAAGAATCAAAATTTGAAAACAATTCCCGGCTGTTAAATGTCTTAATAAAATCAGATTGCTGACGTGTTTCTTGCATATTTATGATTAAAATGCCATTTGGGGATTCATTTTTTGGGCGAAATTACTGCAATTTGTTTGAGTGGTTAGGATAATGTTACATAACTTACATTTACATTGCGCACTAGTGATAACTATTTTGGTAATAAAGTTAAATAAAAATAGTTTTGTTCATTTTGAAAAATTTTATGCGAAGATATAATCATAATCCAAACTACAACATTCAACACAAAAATGTAACAAACAATAACAATAATAACTTTCAATATTTCGTTGGCCCTCCCCTAAACCGTAACAATTCGTTAACCCTCTTGGGCCTCGACCAAGTTCCTATAATTTAATATAAATTCCTGGGGTATCCCATTCTTCCTGAATAGCATTTACCAATTCATTAAAATTTTCCATGCGTCCTTCCCTTTTTTTCATTTTCAGTTTCATCCTGCTCCACTTATGCTCAATAGGATTCATATCCGGAGACAAAGGTGGCAAATTCATTCTTTTAATATCATGGTCCCTTAAATACTCATTTACGATATTGGCACGGTTTGACGGACATTGTCGTCCACCAACACCAATTAATGGCAATATTTTGAGCCGACGGTGGACGAGTGGTTAGTGCTGCTGACTACAAGCCGGAGGTCGTGGGTTCGAATCCAACCAGGGGTATGGCTGTTTATTTGTATTTGTCCTATTGTGTAATAGTCCTTCGGAGGGGACTTTAAGCCCGCGGTCCGTTCCTACCCCTAACCCGCACAAGCCATTCAGTTGGCTTCTGGGACTTCTTAGGAAGTAAGGGTGGAACTAAAAGAGCACTTTTTTTTGTATAAGGGACCACGATATCACTAACAACCAAATCTCTGTATCTCTCAGCATTCACTCTTTCCATTCATCTCCATTCCAACCCAAACAGTCACTCCTCCACCTCCAAAAGCCACCCGGTTTGTGCAATCTTCTGCGAACTGTTAATTTTGAGATGTTACTTCCCGTAGCTGCAGCAAATTCTGGCATTGGTATTTGAATCATTTAAAGGAAGAATGAAAGTAACCTGGGTAAGATAGGGGTAGGTATGTAGGTAGGTAGGTATAACTTATGCAAAAAAACTTCGAAATTTGGAAAAACTCAAGCAAACTAAAAAAATCAAGATTATGCCCCAAAATGCGTTTTGAATGATTTTCAAGAAATAATTTTCATTCGATCCTTGATTTGATCATTCAGCGACATGATAGTATCGTACTAAAGATGCAAAACACTAAAAAACAGTAAAAACCAGCAATCGTATTATATTAAGACATTTAACAGCCGGGAATTGTTTTCGAATCTTGATTCTTGGTGATTTTGGTTTTATCTCAAACTTAAATTTGACAACTGAATCATAATCAGGTCAAAATTATAAAGAAAACATGTCACGAACGTAAATATTTAGTTTTCGCAAATTTTCACCAAAATGTTATTTTGAAAAAGTGCACTTTTATACCATGGTATTTGCTTAGACCCTCTGAAAATAATGAAAGTTTAGTTCAGAATTATTTAAGGAACAATCTTTCAATATCTTATCTTCTTCTTCCTAAAAAGACTGAGTGTATTGCCTACAAAAAAGCATTAAATGTACTCTTTTGGAAAAAAAATCATATTTTCGTTGCTAAGATTCCAACTCGAAAAATTTGAAAAACGTTTTAAGGTTAGACATAATACTTCATTATTTCAAAGTAAAAACGAGAAAAAATTATTTTTTTACAAACGGGGCTCGAATGAAATTATTTAAATTTTTCACCGTTTAACATATCACCATGTAGGAAATTTACTCGAAAAACCTTGAGCTTCATATCTATATCATGAATTGCCAGAGGATGGGGCTAGGAGACATCATAGACCAAAATAAAATCGTTCGAGAAACAAAAAAGTTATGTCGTTTTGAAAAAGAACGAACTTTTTGGTCGCAGTTTACTAGTTTATTAGTTTACCCTGGTTTTTGTCTGACATCGATATCTTATTTGGTTCAAAAGTTAACAGGGGGGGATTTTAACGCGCTCACGGTATATATATATATATATATATATTATATATACGTATATGGGCGTTCATTTACGTTGCTATCGGACCATCAACCGTTACAAGTAATGTTTAACCCGGATAAAAATATTTCGATAATGTCAGCATTGCGAATTGTGCGATGGAGTTTAATATTATCCGCGTATACCTAATTATAAAATTTAAAATAAAAAGGGTAGTGAGATGTTCGAAGCTGATATGTTTTCAAGGTTACCGTTAGCGGAACCGACTGAGGTTGAAAGTGTTATAACACCGTATTACAATTCTACGTGCAATAATCTTGCAAGTGCAATAATCTTGCAAGTGCAATAATCTTGCACAAAGGCATGCGCATAGCGACGTTTCGTGCAAGTTTATTGCCGTTTCAAATTATCGGTCCTGCTCGATTTTTATTGCCAGTTCGGTTAGAATTGCAAAGTGTTTTACAGTCAGCAATAAAACTTGCATGCAAGAAAGTTGCTGCAAGTAATTGCAGACTGTAATACGGGCTTTAGAGACCTTAATAAATTCGTGTAGTATATGCCAAATATTCAAAAATGATAGTGAAAAGTTCTTGGTTTCGTGTTTTTGATCGCGTAAATATAGATTTCATGTATTTGAACCGCAAAACTATGTTGTTAATAGTAAATATTCAATCAAAATTGTTGGATATACACTTTATTAATAAAGGTACGAATGTAAATAAAACCTTAGAAAAGTTGAAAATTACTTTTGCGTATATGGGGTTAACAGGTATCATTGTAAGTGACAATGGTCCACCTTTTAATTCGAGTGGGTTTATTAAATTCTGTCATTTAAATGGAATAAATGTATTAAAGTCACCTCCGTATCACCTACAATCGAATGGTTTTGCTGAACGTAACTTTCAGACAGTAAAAACAGCGTTAAAAAAGTTGCTTATGCAAAATTCTACATTAACAACGGAGCAACAAATTGTTAATTTTTTGTTTACAACTTGAAATTCACCTAGTACTGTAACTGGTTTTAGTCCAAATAAGTAAAGTGGTTTTAAGAAAAAGCCTGAGACGGTGCTTGATTTGTTTAAACCTAAAGGAGGGTAAAGGTGTGTTTTGAGGACATGGAAGATTTTGTTAGGGCACCAGTATTTAATGTAGAAGATACAGTTTTGGTAGGAAAATTAGGTCTACATACTAAGAAACTATGGAAATAGGGTATTATTGTTAAACATATAAGCGCAGTGACGTACTTGGTAAATGTAGATGAATGTAGCGAATTCGTCGCACTCCTCAAAGATAAGGTCTTTGATAAGAGGGGAAAAGTGTTGTATTTATTGTGTTATATCAATAGTAGTTACTAGTCACTTTATGTACGCCGCGTCGCGCCGTGTGGCTTTACTGTTTTAGTTTCCGCTCTGGTCTGTCAAGTTATATAGTTCAATAAAATATTTAAAGAACCTACTAGTGTTTTGTTCAGTACAAACACAACAATCACAAAGGGTGTTCTTTGGAGTATCACATCTTAATTAATGCATTTAGTATAAAAGCAACTCCCCTTACCCCTTTCCCTGCAATGTACTGTCCGAACCTCCTTAACATAATATTAATATTGCAGTCTTTTGAGTAATTTTTCCAGTGTTAAAAATAACAATTTAGTAGCCAAGGTCATTTCTTCATCTTATATTTATAGTTAACAATCGTTACTATGTATAGTTTTGATGTATTTATTTTGACAGTAATAAAATATATTATATAAAGGAGGAATAAAGTTTTTCTAAAGTTGGGTCGTCATTTGAAACAAGGAAAACAAGCTCTTTTGATAGGTCATGGTCCCAGAACACTGAAAGTGATAAAATGTCTTTGGATTTGGAAAAATACCGTATCCCGTTGTTTGATGGAACCAATTTTAATAATTGGAAATTTAGAGTCGAAACACTCTTGGACGAGCTCGATCTGTTGGAATACATTCAAAAACCTTAGTTCAGCATAATTGAATTGAAAGGAAACTGCAGCCGAAAAGACAGAAAAGGAGCGACGAATATCAGAGGAAAGGTGACAAAAAATGCACATCCCAAATCATTCAAAGAATTTCGGACACTCAACTTGAATACGTCAAGGACAAAGCAAATGCGTTTGAATTGTGGAATGCATTGTCCAAGGTTTTTGAAAGGAAAGGAATTGCTGGACAGTTATTTTTGCGAAAGAAATTGTTGACATTGAAATTTAACCCAGTGTGAATCGATGTCGAATCATTTTCTAGTATTTGACAAGTTAGTGCGCGAGCTAACCCAGATAGCACCATTCGTCCAATGGACGTCCGTTTAAGATCCATTTTAAGTACATTGGTCCACGGACTAAAAATGGATGTACTATGTACGTCCATATATTTACATCCTTTGTACGATTTTAATGGACGTCCATATAGTGTCCATTTTACGTCCATAATTATTATTACAGAAATGCAAGTTAAAACGTATTGTTGGCTGCATAACAGTTATGATCAATCTCACTGACATTCAAGCAAGCGAGTGCTATAAAGGACTTAAGCTATCAATGAAATGTTAAACACTTGTAGTATTGCAAATGTAATTTCCTGAGTCGAATACAAGGATTTCCTGCAATGTTCAACATTGAATGTTGTAACTTTTAACAACTTTTAGAATATTTATATTCCTAGTGGGATTGTTACTGACCCAGACAAAAGGCATTTCAGTCATGTTGTAGAAAATTTTCTGCAACATCGCAATAAAAATACAGTCGCAAAAAACAAATAAAGAAAGCAAAAAAGCAGGTCCTGGATGCTGGAGGAATGGTTCAAACACCTTATAGACGTCCATCGGTGGACGACTTATGGATGTCCAAAATTGTGACATCTGGACTCTAAACGGATGTCCATGGGACGTCCATAGAAAACGTTGGAATTTAAAAAAAAATCGGCTGCTTAACGAGGAAAAGAAGCGAAAAGCTGGAACAGAACGAAAAATCTTTGATTCGGAATCGTCAAAAGTCTTTCATACGCAACCGGATTTGAAAATATAATGGTGGTAAGAGGGAGTATAAAAACCACGTTCAAGGAAATATTACATGTTATAGGTGTGAAAAACCTTGTCATCATGGAGCACAATGTCGGACAAGACTCCCTTTAACCAGAAAAATTAATTATTTGGCCAATGCCACAATTGAAAAGGAAGAGCAAGTACCAAAGGACGAAGATTGTGAATTTTGTTTCTCGGCATCGACACGAGAGGACTCTCAAGCGTTGAAGTGGTTTTTAGACTTTGGAGCGACCGAGCACCTGGCGATATGGTAATAAGAAAATCAAAATTTTCCAAATTTTTTTTAAATTTTACGCTCTGTTAAAAGTGTTGTAGATTTTGTGCCCGATTTCTTCGACGATACATGGAGCGAGTTGCTGAAGGTACGTATGATAAAATTTTAATATGAGCTTTATGTTATTCATGCATGATGTATTATAATAGTGACCTCAAAATGATCTATTTAGTAAATGAAAAACATGTTTTTAAAAAATGCGCCGCGCCACCCTTAATTTCTATCAAAATACAAAGTTAACAAGTTACTTAACATAATATTAAAAATTTGGCTGCGACCAATTGCGATTTTTGTTTTAAGGACGCTTACAAGCGTGGATAGTGCTTAGGCGCATTAGCAGCCCATCTTGTACAATAATGACGAGCCTGACTGGAATATCTGGGTGATGTGGATGTAGTTATAAATAAAGATTCTATTTGAGAAAATAAATTTAATTAATTTGATATTAAAAAATAAATAAAATGTTTTTTTTATTTTGTAACCTTAAATTTGTATAACTTGACTTCCGAAAACACTAACACTCATTTTTACGAATGCAACGTTATTTTTAACAAAAACAAACAGCCATTTTGTGGTAAATATTTTGTTCTCAATCGTTTTGACCTCAAATTTGATGTCCTTGACCCTGAAAACCCCGTACTAGTACTTTTTCGTCAGTTTTTTCAAAGTTCGTCCGCCATTTTGTGGCGGCCATTTTGTTTTTTTAAATTTTGACCTCAAATTCGAATTCTCGGACCCCAAAAACAAAAAGGTATTTATTTTCAAATAAATTCGCTCTCTATTTAAATTTTGGCCAGCTTTTTGTGTGTTTCCGACCACTGTGCTTAGTGACGTTATGGGACCGATCTCACCCGAATCCTACTATGAAATGAATTATGTTCTGACAATAATTGATGATTATACTCATTTTACAGAGTCATCAATCAGACGTCTTTCGATACATTAAATTGTATGCTGAAATGGTAAAAAGCAAGTTTAGCGAAAAAATTTGTCGTTTCAGGTGTGCTAATGGAGGAAAATTCTGTTCTAATCAACTAAAGAAATTTTTTGAGAAAAATGAAATTACGTACGAATCAGGTATACCCCGGAACAAAATGGCGTTGCAGAACGCATGAATCGCACAATCATGGAAAAAGCTCGACTAGAATGCAGCCTTGGAAAGGAATTTTGGAGCGAGGGAGTTGGAACTTCAGGTTATCTGATTAATCGCAGTTCGAGAGTCACACTCAACAAAAATGTTTCTGCAGCTTTGTGATATGGTCGAACTGCAAGTCTAAAAAACTGCAAGTTTTGGGTTGCGTTGCTTACTTGCACAAACCTTAAGAGTTGACCGAAGGCGAACTTGACTCAAGGTCATTGAAATGGTATTTAACTGGATATTGTACAAATGGATATAGCCTTTGGTGCCTTGAGCTTGGAAAAATTGTATTTGGAAAGGACGTCGTGTTTCTGGAAAACAAGTTTACATTAGAAGGAATGTACAGCGAAGACTGGACTGCAAACCGACTGGAGGAAACAAGAACAAATATTATGTGCGATGATTCTGCTCCGTATTCTGGAGAAGAAGAACTCAGTTATAAAAAGGATGAAAAAACAAGCAATAACTCGATTACCGGAACTCAAAGGAAGAGCGCTCGAAACAAAAAATTACACACGAAGCTGCAAGATTTTTACTTAAAGGACGATTATGCGGTGCTGGCCTTGAATGTGGAGAGTTTTGTGGATGATGTACCTGAATCTATGGGGGAAATTAAAAACCGAGATAGCAAAGAAGAATGGAGAAAGGCCATTAAAGAGGAACTTGATGCATTGAGAAGAAATAACACGTGGAAACTTGTCGAATTCCCAAAGGTAAAAAACCACTAAACAACAAATGGGTTTTCAGAATGAAGAAAAACAAGGATGGAGGAATAAAAAGCTACAAAGCAAGACTTGTTTTAAAAGGTTTTTGGCAAGTCAAAGGCTTTGATTTTGAGGAGACATACGCCGCGACGTAAGGATGGAATTAAAAGAGGACGTAAGGATAGAATTGAATGACGTAACGATGGAATTGAATAATAAATTTGAACTCAAAATAAAAGAAATAAATAGTAAATTAACAGCTGTTAATTTACCCATGATGCTGGCGGAACAAGGAGCAGTGCCGAAGGGGAGCCGAGTTCGGATGAAACCACCTCAGTTCGATGGGAAAACTTCTTGGACAAATTACATCCGTCAGTTTGATGCAGCCGCAAAATCAAATGGCTACCAGAAGAAAAAGCTACAGCATTGACTCTTGCTTTACGCGTAGATGCAACGGACATCTTTCAGACATTTTATCCCAACGAACAAGAAGATTACGAAGAGTTGGTGAAACATCTGGAACTGCGATATGGCCAGACACATCAGGAACATGTGTACCATTCCCAACTGAAGAATCGCTGCCAGAAATCAAACGAGACTCTGCAAGAATTCGAGGCTGATATTGCACGCTTGATCCGGTTAGATTATCCAGCTACAACGACCGTTATGGAACGATTATCGGTTCAAGCCTTTTTGGATGAACTTCGATACAACGAAACAAGACAGGCTCTAACACTGGCTCGTCCGAGCCAACTGATTGATGCATTGGCTCGAGCATTGTAATTCGAGGCGGCAAAGCAGAGCTGCAGTAGCCAGCCTTGAATAAGGAAAGTCGAGGAAGATATCGAACGTGTTGCATCTCTTCTACACCAGTCCGGCAGTGCTTTTGTGGATGGCAGTGGCGGATTGTGGATTTTGTGTATACCAATATCTCATTTAGTAGACATGGGACCCACACCAAACTTATATGAGTTTATAATAACATTAAATAGACAAGCTCTGCGTAAGCAGAATTTAAATTAAAGTTTGCGAAAAAAGTTCGTTTTTCAGCGCGCTTCACCAGCCCCCTTATTAAGATTATTCAAATTAAAGTGGTGCAATTCATAATTTACTACATTTTATCGGCAAATTTCAAAATTTATTTAAAAAATCTAAGAATTACAGATTTTATACCATTTTAAATTTTTATTATTCTTTTAACTAAAATTTAAGAAAATCAAAAATGGTATAAAATCTGTAAGTCTTGGATATTTAAAATGCACCACTTTAATTTAAATAATATTTATTAGGGGTGGCAGGGGCCTGGTGAGGCGCGCTGAAAATAACTTTTTTTCGCAAACTTCAATTTAAATTCTGCTTTCGCAGAATTTGTATACTTAATGTCAATATATACTCATATAAGTTTAGTGTTGGTCCCATGTCTACTAACTGAGTTATCGGTATACCCAAAATCCACAATCCACCACTGGTGGATGGTTTTATTAATGGCTGCTGCTGGATACAGGTGCGACAAAGACAATTATTAGGCCAGATATTGTCGAAATGTCCAAGATAAAATCTACCAATCGGCGACTACGTACTGCAACAGGAGATACTGCTACTGTTCGTGGAGAAGTGGACATCACGATGGTCATAGGAAACACGAAATTTAATCATCGAGCATTAGTAGCAGATGAAATTATTGTAGGCATGGGCATTATGATCTCTATAGGATTCGAACTAAACTTTCAACAATGAATTTTGAGGGTAAATGGAGAGAAAGTCGTGTTGCATCGATCGAAAGATACCGGAACACAGCGAGATGATATTGAAGGCTTTCTTGGATTCTAAATCAGAAGATGGAAGAATAATGCTTCTAGAGCCGAGAATTGATGACAAAGAGGTCGGTAGAGGAAATGCAGTAGGGAAGACTTTAATACGTGTCGGAAAAGAAGTGCCTGTAAGAGTATTGAATGTTAATGGTTGCTCTGTGAATCGTTTTGGGAAACTGTTCTTCGGATTCCTCGATTATTAGAGGCATAAAATTAACACCGGTGATGCACAGCCCATTCGACAGTGCCAAGCGAGAGGAAGCTGATAAAATTGTGCAAGAAATGGAGAAGGAAGGGGTGATCGAACCATCCAACAGCCCATGGTTTCCCCAGTGGTGTTAGTTAAGAAAAAGGATGGATCAACTCGATTTTGCGTCGATTTTCGTCAGCTGAACAACGTGACGAAGAAGGACAGCTACCCTCTTCCTAGGATCGATGACCCTGGATACATTGACGGAATCACAAATATTTTCGACTTTGGATTTAAAGAGCGGTTACTGGCAGGTTCAAATGGCACCAGAAGATAGAGAAAAGATGGCAGTTTACCGTCATGCCATTTGGATTATGTAATGCCCCTGCAACTTTTGAAGGGCTCTTGGAAATGGTTTTAAAGGTGACGATATAATTGTGGTTGAAAAATCATTTGAAGACCATATGAGGAACCTGAAGGAAGTTTTTCGGCGCTTAAGAAGTTCCAGCCTGAAGCTTAGTCCGGATAAATGTCACTTGTTTCAGCGGGAAGTGCACTGAGCCATATCGTTTCAAGTCAAGGAATAGCAGTGGACAAACAGAAGGTAAAGACGGTGCGGGAATGACCAATACCGAAGAATAAACATGATTTAAGAAGCTTTCTTGGATTATGCACCTACTATCGTCGGTACGTACCAGGATTCGCGAAGGTTGTTAAGCCTTTGACACGTTGGACGGACAGAGAGTGGCGAGTGCCAAGAAGCCTTTGAGGACCTAAAAAACGCGTTGACCAGCTCACCAGTCCTGAGCTATCCTCTCCAGGATGGAAGGAAAATAGACCACATTACACCCGTAGTCTGATGGAATGGTAGAACGAATGAATCGAACGATAAACCGGTACCTGTCGAAGGTAGTCTCTGATCATCAAAGAGACTGGGATCGCTTCCTCCATCTGTTCTTGTTGGAGTACTGTTTCTCTATCCACGATACAATCGGCCAGATGCCAGCCAGCATTGTTATGGGACGTGATCTTCGTCTACCTTGTGACCTGAGGTTTTGCTGCCTACCAGGGGAAGATATTGCTGGAGAAGATTATGTCAGCAATTTACGTAGGAAAATGAGCGACATTCACAACCGAGTTCGTTTAAACATCCAGAGTGCCAGCGATAGAATGAAAGAGGCATACGACATCAATGCGGAGAATGGAGGATTTTAACCTGGGACCTAGTTTGGTTATACAATCCTCAGCGTCGTCCTGGCCAAAGCCGTCCCATACGAAGTCATGGATCGCATAAATGACATTATCTGCATGATCAGGAAACAACCAAGAGGAAAGCCGAAAGTGATCTATTTTAACCGATTGGCAATGATGACCAAATAAACTAGAGTAAGACGGGTTAAACCACCTGAAGACGAGTTGCCTTTTGAAGAATTCATGTATCTATATTAGAGCGGTAAAAAAGCTCGGTATGGTGTCACTCGAGAAGAGCAAAAAGATCTGTTCACGGTTTCGGCCGATTACTCCTTGGCTCAAGGTGTTGCAGAAGACCTTAGGATGTCCAGGGGAATAGCGGTTGTCTTTATAAACAAGTTTGTACAAGTCGACGAGCTACGAAGGCAGAAACCCAAAAGTTGGAGAGGTGCTTAAAATTGTGGATAATGAGCAGATGCAGCTCTCCCATCAGAAGCCAAACTACCGTGACGTATGGAATGCCTTAAATAAATTGAGGGATACCCTTTTGTCCAACAACATTATGAACCTGACGATACCAAAGGTTGCTTGTGGACTTGACGGTTTAGATGGAAATCTTTAGATTTAGTGGCATACAAATTTTTGTCTGTTGCCACAACCCTAAAAGAACAACCGTAAAGAAGACCGTTGACTGCTACTTCTATAGGACGTCACAATGCAAGTTTGTATCTCTATGCAAATATCGCCATGGAGCTGAGGACCAGGCCACGCTTCGGAGTTTTCGGGACGAAAATGTTTTAAGACGGGGGCAATGTAGCGAGTACCACTCTGGAGCTCGGAATGATGACTTATCGCCGGTGAGTCAGCGCTCGAACAATCAAGAGCGGTGTGGAGCTCGCTGGAATGTTCGGGAAGGCGCTTGCGGGACTTGTGCACGTACGCACTGAATATATAGGGCACAGCGAAGCGTCGCGACGCTTTGCTGTGCCCTATATATATTCATATATATACGACGCGTCGTAGAGTCAGTCAAGCTTTGGTACTCGAGACGAAATAAAATAAATATACGTGCAAATAAATATACTCTTGTACAGTAGTGATATATAAATAATTTGTGGTTAAGTGATTAGTTAGTTTTATAGTTTCTTAGTGTTTTAATTATAATTTAGTTATAAAGTAAATTGTTTAGTTCGTTAATAAACCAGTGCGTGTTTTATTCACACTACGAACCGATAAAAACGTTACTTTATCTTTGTAAAAGACCTAGGATTAACTCAGAGACACTAATGATAATGAGATTTATCTTTTGTTTTATATTGACGATATACTTATTGCCGGAGAAAAGAAAAACATCGTTGAGGACCTGAAAAACAAATTAAAATCGAAATTTTCGATGAAGGATTTTGGAGAAGCAGAACATTTTTTGGGAATTCAAATTCGGGAAAATTGAAAATTATTTTTATCCAGTCAATATATTTAAAAAGCGTATTGGAAAAATTTAACATGTTCGAGTGCAAGCCCGTTGCAACGCCCTTGGAACTCAAACTCGAAATTTTTCCAGAAGAAGCTGACCCGAGCTTTGACAAACCATACCACGAACTCATTGGTGACGACTCGTTGTGATAATAATATAATTATATATTATATATATAATAATAATAATTATTGTGTATTTTTTATTTTTTTAAATAAAAGTGACGGGTCATAAAGTGTCGGATGACGAGTATCATAATTTTTGTTGTTGTTCGTTTCGTCATTGTTAGTAGGGTATTTAACAAAAAATCGATGTTTATGTTTACATGCAATTTGTCACTGTTTATGATCAATTGGGGCAAACTGATCACATCTTTGTCAATAGTTGATCTGAACTGTTAGTTTTGGCCACAGTTTGACAATATGTATTTATTAGTTAATTTTATACACTTTGCCATGGTATTTAAGTTAAAAAATATTAAAACAAGCAAACAATGATAAAAATAAAAAAAATATTTTTATAGTGGTGTAAGGATGTAAAACGTTGATAAATATATACAGTGTGTTCCATTTAAAACGAACCACCCTAATTTTCTCGGAACCTGAAAAAATTTTGAAAAAAGGCCGAGACACGTAAAGTTTAAACTTATATAAAAAAAACTTATAAATTTATATCGAGGGGGACAATTTTTCATAACAAAATTTGGTTTCTCACCCCTACCCCTTGCGCCCAGGAGCTAGCCCCTTAAGAATTTGAACAGGGAAGGCATATCGACTAAAGCAGGGTCTACAATTGTCGCAGGGGTCCGATCGCAGAACATAAGCTTGCGCAAATCAACCCGCGACGTGGCGATGGAGCAAGATTCTTTTGTCAGCTGGGTGCTTTGCGCAAGCTTATGTTCTGCGATCTGCGACCTGCGACAATAATTGTAGACCCGGCTTAATACATTATTTTAAATGTGTTTAAAACCCCTACTTATACCTATATCAATGTTTTATTTTTTTAAATCGGTTTGTTTATTTTTGAGATATTTTAGAAAACCCATGCATATGCTTTTAAAACTTCCCACCTTAAATTTTTTGAAAACTGGAAGAGTTTGGAAAAAACGCACGTAAAGTTTTATATCGAGGGGGACAACTTTTGGCGCTACTGCTACTCCTACTGCTCCTTGAGTTTTGCAACCCCTAACTCAAAAATCCTAAATTGCAAAAGGTATCATGTGGCACATCATTTGGAAGCTCGTTTAATTTGAAGTACAACTGTGTAGTTAGTGTTGTAATTTATCGGTTGGTTTTCAAGAAAAAAAAAACAATATTTATTGTTTGGAAATTGGTTTTCACTAAATCTAAACGAATAGGTATACACATTTATTTATCAATTACAATTATAATATTTTTAGGTCAAATATTCAAAATGTCCCCCGTTCTCTTGCAGACAATAATAAAGCCTGGATTCAAAACCCTCCCTCACATTACAGAACATCGCTGGAGTTATTTGACGGCACTCTGTTATAATCCGTTGACGTAATTCATCCAAAGACACAGGTTGTGTCACAAAAACTTTCGACTTAAGGTATCCCCACAAAAAAAATCTAGTGAATTTAAGTCATGTGATCGGGCAGGCCACTCTACAAGACCTCTCCGTCCAATCCAACGTTCAGGATATCGCATATCTATATGCAGACGAACTGGAGCTGCGTAATGAGGAGGAGCGCCGTCTTGTTGGAAATGTAAGTCCTGTTCAGCAAGCAAGGAATCATCTTCCAAGGTTTGGGTTATCAAGGCATCAATTTCATTTTCCATCATGTTTAGATACATTTCGCTGTTCAAATTACCTTGAATAAACAGAGGTCCAATTAAGTGGTCCCCCAAGATTCCTGCCCAAACATTCAACTTCTGCAGATGTTTAGTATGAATTTCCCGGTATAAATGAGGATTTGTATCACTCCAAAACCTGTAGTTATGCTGATGGACCTTGCCATTGAGTGAGAAAGTTGACTCGTCCGAAAAGCAAATGTTGTACAACAAATTTTGATTTTGAATAAGACGGTCACTCATGATTTCGCAGAATTCCTGTCTTTTATCGAAATCGTCTTCATTTAATTCATGTACCGGTCGAATTTTGTAGGGCTGACACTTGTTTTTGTGTAAAATTCTAAACACGTTAGTGCTGCTCACGCCGGAAGTTGCAGATATTTGCCCTATTGACTGGGCATTTGGCATAAGCTGGATATGTCCCAATACCGCCACATCAGCTCCTTCGTCATGCACAAGCGAACCCGTTTCAACAAATTTTGAGATTAATTCTCCGATGTATTTGTGGCCAACATTGCGATCGGGGTAATTTTCGTTGAACATCCTTGCAGCTCTTCGAGCACATTTTTGATTTTCGTAATAGCAGCCTATCAACTCAACACGTTCTTGTAATGTGTACACCATATTTAAACAATTAAGCAAGGTAAGAATACTAACTTAACTGATTTACAATGCATGGAACGTTCAAACATTAGCGTTTTTAGGTAAAAACTTTATTTATCAACAATAAGCAAAAAACGATTGACGAAAAGTAAGTTATTTTAAATGGTTTAGTTCTTCAAACAAAAACAGTAAAAAATTTATTAGAATGTAATTGGCATTGCTTTTTCTAAATCTAACCGAGTTTCTTTCATTTTTAGATTTTCATCGATGAGATTTGATTGATACCTACGGTAAATTACAAAACTACACAGTTATATTGCAAATTAAAAAAAACTTTAAAATGATGTGACACATTGTCCCCCTCGATATAAAACTTTATGTGTGTCCGCGTTTTTTCCAAATTCTTCCAGTTTTCGAAAAATTAAAGGTGGGATGTTTTAAAAGCATATTGCATGGTTTTTCTAAAATATCTCAATAATAAACATTCATTAATTGTTAGCTCCTGGGCGCAAGGGGTAGGGATGAGAAACCAAATTTTGCCATGAAAAGTTGTCACCCTCGATATTAAACTTTACGTGCCTCGGCGTTTTTTAAAAAATTTCAGGTTCCGAGAAATTTAGGGTGGTTAGTTTTAAATGGAACACACTGTATATTATACTTATATATAAAAATTATTGCATCAAATCAATTTTAGAGTACTACGAGGATGTTTTTAGTAAAAATGTAATGCCAACTGAAAATAATTTAATTATATTTAATAGATTTTAATTTAAAAATCACGTATATTATAGTGAAGAGTACCATAGAAATAATAAGTCTATTAATTCTTGCATATATAATAAAAATATTGGTTATGTTAAAATTAAAAAGTTTATAAAGTTAAAAGAAAAATTGTACTAGGAAATAAGTGTTTTTTAAACAAATTCCATACAAATTGTTATCATTCCAAATGTATTTATAATTAAAAATAAATTTTTTCTAACAATTAATTTAAATGTAAAATTAATGATTAAAAAATGATTATTTATGTCTTTTAACAAAGACCTTATTTGTATTTTACCAAATAATGTTGTAGTTCAATAAACTTATTTCTTTTACAGGTTGTTTTTATTCAATTAATTCCTTTTAAACTTATAAAGTTTTGTGCTAACAACTAGTTAGTAAAAGCCCAGTAAAATTTGACACAGCAGGTAAATTAAACTAAAGTATACCCAAGAAGACGTAAGGAAAACGAAAAGCGCGAATGAAACCAGACGTTTGCGTACGAAACAGGACCGAAATGAACAAAGGAAATCACGGATAAAACCGAACGCGGGTGAAAGCAGAGTTTTGCAATTTAAAGCAGATGTTTGTAGGTGAAATCGGACGAAAGCAGATGTTTACGGATTAAAACATATGTTTGCGGATTAAAGCAGATCTTCGCGGATAAAAGCAGATGTTTGCAGTTGAAAGCGGATAAAGCAGACTTTTGCCTATTGAAGTAGATGTTTGCGGATTAAAGCAGAAGTTTTGCGGATAAATGCAGATGTTTGCGGATAAAATCAGATGTTTGCAGGTGAAATCGGATGAAGCAGACTTTTGCGGATTAAAGTAGAATTTAACGGATGAATGCATAAGTTGATCTTCGCGTACAAAAGCAGAAGTTTGCAGATGAAATCGAATGAAGCAGACGTTAGCGGATTAAAGTGGATGTTTGCGCATGGAATCAGATGTTTGCGGATTAAAGCAGACGTTCACAGATAAAAGCAGATCTTCGCGGATTAAAGCAGATGTTTGCTGATAAAAGCATATGTTTGCGGATAAAATCAGATGTTTGCGGATAAAAGCATATGTTTGCGGATTAAAACAGATGTTTGTGGATTAAAGCAGACGTTCGCAGATGAAAGCAGATCTTCGCGGATAAAATCAGATGTTTGCAGTTTAAAGCGGATAAAGCAGACTTTTGCGTATTAAAGTAGATGTTTGCGGATGAATGCAGACGTTTGCAGGTGAAACCGAACGAAAGCAGATATTTGCGGATAAAAGCAGGTGTTTGCATATAAAAGCACGTTTGCAGGTAAAATCGGATGAAGCAGGCTATTGCGGATTAAAGTAGATGTTTACGGATGAATGCAGACGTTCGCAGATGAAAGCAGATGTTTGCAGGTGAAACAGGACGAAAGCAGATGTTTGCGGATTAAAGCAGATGTTTGCAGGTGAAATCGAATGAAGCAGACGTTAGCGGATTATAGTAGATGTTTTGCGGATGGAATCAGATATTTGCGCATTAAAACAGACGTTCACAGATCTTCGCGGATTAAAGCAGATGTTTGCAGATATAAGCATATGTTTGCGGATGAAAGCAGGTGTTTGGTGGTGAAATCTGATAAAGCAGACTTTTGCGGACTAAATTAGATGCAGACGTTTGCGGATGAAAGTAGATCTTCGCGTATAAAAGCAGATGTTTGCAGGTGAAATCGAATGAAGCAAGCGTTAGCGGATTAAAGTAGATGTTTGCGGATGGAATCAGATGTTTGCGCATTAAAACAGACGTTCACAGATAAAAGCAGATCTTCGCGGATTAAAGCAGATGTTTGAGGATTAAAGCAGATGTTTGCGGGGTAAAAATGATTTTTGTAGATTAAAGCAGATGTTTACAGATAAAAGCAGATCTTTGCGGATAAAAGCAGATGTTTGGTGGTAAAACCGGATGAAGCAGACTTTTGCGGACTAAAGTAGATGCAGACGTTTGCGGATGAAAGTAGGTAGGATGTTTGCGGATGAAATCAGACTTTGCAGATGAAAGCAGATGATTGTAAGTAAAACCGGATAAAATCAGATAATCGTGGATGAAACCGGGCAGGCAAAGAAGTACATGAAAGCAAACGCGGATAAAACCGAGGGGTAAACCACTTTAAAATCTTAGAGACCAACGTTTAACGTTATGTGGACGTTGTGTTCTGTTTTTTTCTTATCAGTCGTTATCAATAAGGAAAACTCCTTATCAACAAAAAATTTTCTTAGCGACCCGTTGCGCAAAACTACTCTTGTGATTGTTATCGTTATCGAATGCAATTTTTAATTTTTAAAAATCAGTGGTTTACCCCTCGGATAAAACCGGGTAAAAACAGACAAAAGCAGGTATTTGCAGATAAAACAGGGTGAATGCAGATATAAACCCAAATACAGGTATTTACGGATAAAACCAGACGAAAGCAGACATAAATAGATAAACTCGACGTTCGCGGATAATATTTATACCCGCAATTGCAGATGAAATCCGACATGCCGGGTAAAATAGATGTCGGATAAAAACAGATATAAATGGACATAAAACTAGCTTGGTTTTTAATCAGCAATCATATGATATTACCCGTCTTTTTCAGCAGGGTAATGACATTCTTTTACCATAGATATAACAAATTAACATAAGCATTTTGTTGTAACATAAGTTTTATTTATATTCAATTAAAGTAAAATATATTTTGCTTTTTACCATAATTTATATTTAAAAAAAAATAATTTTCACGATCGGTTATTAAATATTTGAGTTAGTAAGTAAGGAAAATGTAGGCAAAAAAATAACAGTTGAATTAATAACTTAAAATATTTTATTGCTACAGTATTGCTTAGAGAATACTGAGTATAATTTACAAATATTTTGAGAAGATACCTAATATTATACAACTCTAATATCTAGCTTTTATTTTTTTATTCTTTTATTAATTAAACTGTACAGATTTATCTAGAATTATCAGGAAAATAAAATTATAAATAAACTAATATATAACATAACTCTGGGCAAATACCACAAAAATAATCAAAATATTTGAATATTTTGCGTATCAAGTTAAAACTGTAATAATACAAATATAGTTGAATCTGCAAGAGCTGAAGTAGATCGGTTTATAAACAAAAATATCTATAAAATGGCACTAGAGAAAGGTTTGAAAAATATTTTGATAATTAAGTCTGTACAAACTAGTCAATAATACCAATACTTGTTTTAGGGTTACAATAAATATTATATTTTGTAATTAAGCTTATTTTTGTTTATAAATATAGAATAAAGCCATTAACTAAGACAAACACAACCCTTACAATTCCAAACTTTTTGGTTTAATAACAATAGATGTTTCTCAAATTACTCCTACATTATTAATATCCTATATTTATCATCACAGCTATGCAATGATAAAATTCAATATACAATTTGTTCTAATCATTCTAATATTAACCTGGAAACAAACCAGCTCGTATTTACTATCATTTTTGCAAATGATAAAAAATAGAGTTGGAATATCAATCAGATCAAATTGGAAAATATCCGAAAATAATAATCATTTATTGGTAATTCTGAAAGATAAAAATACCCCAGCAAGTCTCATATAAATTTATAACTAATTTAGATAAAGTATTATTTACAATTACAATATTATGCAAATATGTATAAGGAAAATACTGATTTTCTATCGCATTTCATCAAAAGAAACGGTAATGCACCGATTCCTTTAATTTTAAGTGCAGTTGATCACATGGAATGCCTGAAACAAAAAATAATGCTTAGTTCATAAATTAAAAATTTATTTAATACCAGGATATTGAAAAACAAATATATGATTGTGATCGCCATCTTTGTAACGTCAGCTTGTGATCAAACGTTTTTAATGCAATTTAATTATAATTGTATTTGTTTTGAATAAAGAAATTAATTGAGACCGATAATAACGCTAGGAAAAAAAATAGATAAAAATGGTGAAACACATCTAAAAAAAATAGGTTTAAGAACATTTATATTCTTTTAGAACCAGTAAATTAATAATTACAAGTCTATTAAAATGACATTTGAAATTATAAAAAACTTCAGCGTTTCTCAAATAATTTGAAAAAACTGAAAACGTGGCATAACAAAAAATCGTAACTTCGGTATTCCTGGGAATTTAAAAATAACTGTTTCATATGTAAAGTTTACATTGTAAATATACACATTTATCTACATTTTTATCCAAATTGTGATTTTTTTGTCCACTAGATTTTGAGTTATTTTTATATGATTAAATAGAAAAAACAATCAATTCATGGATGAATCAAACTAAATTACATAGTTGTGACGGCCAATATTAAAACAAAAGGCCGTGATGGTAACTTAAAATCTAGTAGCGAACAAATTGAATGGAAATGTAGATGTAATTTAGATGTAAAACACTTTTTTCAAAAATTTTAGGATAAACAAAGTTATAACGATTTTTGGTTTCGACAGGTTTTGATTTTTTTCAAATATTTTGAGAACCTCGTTTTATACCACTTTTAAATATTATTTCTGTTGAATAAGCTGATATAAACATATATTAGTTAAACCAAATATTATTAAATAAAACTTCTTTATCTTTACCTCGTAGATTTACTGTTTATAATATCAGCACAGTTAATGTTACGTGCTTGCATATGTTTATGTAAGAATGAAATAGGGCGTGTGTGCTCTAATAATATTTTGTATCACTTTTAGTTTTAGTCTCCTCTACGCTTGCTTTCCGAGTTGTCTTAGACTGAAGACAATTAAATATTTAAAAGTTAAATTATAATATCTTTTATTTCACTGTCCATATACCTAACAGGTTATGGGCCCAGGATACGTGTAATTTTAAATTATCGCGAAAAGGAATTTTTGAGTTAATAAACTATTGTTATTTGTGAAGTTTGTGAAGTGATAGACAAAAGTGAGAGCTTTGATAGTGACAATGGAAAATTTTAAACTAAAAAGAAACATTAAGCCTTTTAATGGGGAAAAATATAGTATATGGAAGTTTAGATTACGTGGTTTGTTAACAGAACTTAATGTCATAAAGGTGATTGATGAAGATATCCCAGAGGAAGTGACTGACGAATGGATAACAGCAGAGCGTACCTCCAAAAATATTATCGTGGAGTATTTGACAGATTCTTTTCTTAGTTTTGCAAAAAGTGACAATACTGCAAAAGACATTTTCTGTAGTTTAGACCGTATCTATGAACGTAAAAGTCTGGCTACGCAGTTGGCATTGCGAAAGAAATTATTGGGATTGAAATTACAAGCAGATACACTATTACTAAATCATTTTACTATTTTTGATGAACTAATTACCGACTTATTGGCCGCAGGTGCCAAATTAGATGAGACTGACAAGATATCTCATTTATTGCTGACCCTTCCTAAAACTTACGATGGAGTGATTACAGCTATCGAAACATTAACTGAGGATAATTTGACCCTAACTTTTGTTAAAACAAGACTTTTAGATCACGAGGTAAAACTCACCAGTGAAAATCGTGATACAAGTGCAAAAATACTTCAGGTCGATACTGCTTCTACAAGTGCATCATTCTCCAGGAAACGAAACTTTCAAGCCCCTCGTAGATTCAAAAATAATTACCAGCAACGACATTTAAAAGGGCGACACTTTAAACCCGACACCACAAATCATTTATCCTCGGCTATAAAGTGTCATCATTGTGGTAGAAATGGGCACATAAAAAAAACAATGTTTTTATTATAAAAAGAGTCTATCTAAAAATAATAAAAGAAATAGAACCATTCAAACAATTCAATTAGAAAAGCCGTCAACATCGAAGGATAATACATCTGGTTTTGCTTTTATGACTGGAGATTTTCAAAATATGGAGGAAGAAAATAATATTACTTTTATCCTGGACTCGGGAGCGTCCGATCATATTGTCAACCGAGATGATATATTCAACAGTTTTGTCGAGCTCCAAACACCAATGAAAATTTCAGTGGCAAAAAGTGGGACTTTTATATCAGCAACCAAAAAGGGCACCATCAAGGTTACAAGTAATATGGGTATCCAGGGAATTCTTGAGGATGTGTTATATTGTCCAGAGGTCCCTTACAATTTGTTGTCCGTAAGAAAAATGCAGCAGGCTGGTATGACTATTATTTTTAATGAAAAAGGTGCTACTATTTACCAAAACAGTAAGCCTGTTATTAAGGGTAAGTTTTTAACCACTTTAATTGCTGCTGAATTTATTGTTAATAGGGATGTAATTAATAGTATTGTGCAAGCACATAGTAGTACAAATATAACTAAAGATTATAAATTGTGGCATGAACGTTTGGGGCATATAAGCAAATTTAAATTTTTAGAATTAAGAAATAAACTTATGGTAAAAGATTTAGGAGAAATCGATAAGGTTACACCTAATGACTATTTATGTGAAGCTTGCATAAGTGGTAAACAAGCACGACTGCCATTCCAAAAACATAAAGATAAAAGGGATATTAAACGACCCTTGTATAGAGTTCATTCTGACGTATGTGGTCCTATCACTCCTTCAACAGTTAATAATAAAAATTATTTTGTTCTTTTTGTTGATGAATATACTCACTATTGTGTTACATATTTAATAACACACAAGTCAGATGTATTTTCTGTATTTAAAGATTTTGTTGCTAAAAGTGAGGCACATTTTAACTTAAAAATTGTTAATTTATATTGTGACAATGGAGGGGAATATTTGGCTACTGAAATGAAAGATTTTTGTGTGCAAAAAGGTATAAGTTATCATTTGACAGTTCCACGAACCCCACAATTAAATGGTGTATCAGAACGAATGGTTAGGACAATTACTGAAAAAGCTCGTTCAATGATTTTTGGTGCCAAGTTAGAAAAATGTTTTTGGGGTGAGGCAGTTTTAACTGCAACATTTTTAATTAATTTAACCCCTACCAAAGCATTAAATGAATTAAAAACACCATATGAAATGTGGCATAATAAAAAGCCGCAAGTAAAATATTTAAAAGTTTTTGGTTCTACTGTTTATGTACATAATAAAACTAGAAAAACAAAATTTGACAATAAATCCTGGAAAGCTATACTAGTTGGTTTTGAACCAAATGGGTATAAAGTGTGGGATGTGAATAACAATAAGTTTGTTATAGTAAGGGATGTTATTGTAGATGAGACAAATTTTTTATCGTCCAGGCCAGAAACTGACTCCTCTGACTGTTTGTCAAGATCAGTAGGTAATGAAACTGACTCCTCTGACTGTTTGTCAAGATCAGTAGGTAATAAAACTGACTCCTCTGACTGTTTGTCAAGATCAGTAGGTAATGAAACTGACTCCTCTGACTGTTTGTCAAGATCAGTAGGTAAAGAAACTGACTCCTCTGACAGTTTGTCAAGATCAGTGGTTAATAATAATGAGTGTAATAAATCTGTAATTAAAACAGATAGGCCAAATAATAATATTCAGTGTGAACCCCAACTAAGACGAAGTGGTAGAATCAAGAATCTTTTGCCTATTTCTTATAAAGAAACTGATTCGACAAATGATCATTTTATATGTGCTCAATCAGTTGTTTGTCAAATTCCTTTATCATATAAGGAAATTAAAAATAGAGAAGATACATTTCAGTGGGAACAAGCTGTACAAGACGAAATAAATTCCCTCTTGTTAAACAAAACGTGGTCATTGGTATCAAGACCAGAAAATAAAAATATAGTGGACTGCAAATGGGTGTTTTCGATTAAAAATGATGAATTTGGAAAACCGTTAAGATATAAAGCTCGCTTAGTAGCGCGTGGTTTTAGTCAAGAATACTTGGTAGATTATGATGAAACATTTGCCCCAGTAGCAAGAATTACATCTTTTAGGTTTATAATTGCCTTTTCAAATCAATTTAATCTTTTAGTACATCATATGGATGTTAAAACAGCCTTTCTAAATGGGACATTAAAGGAGGAAATTTATATGAAGGTCCCTGAAGGGGTCACAAGTAAACCAAACCAAGTTTGTAAATTGCATAAAGCTTTGTATGGGCTAAAACAAGCTGCCAGATGCTGGTTTGAAATATTTGAAAAAGTTCTTATAGACAAAGGTTTTCAGAATTCATCAGTTGACCGCTGTATTTATATTTTAGACAGAGGTGCCATATGTAAAAATATTTATGTTGTTCTTTATGTAGACGATCTTGTGATTGCCACTGCAAATAGTGATACAATGAGTAGTTTTAAAAGTTATTTGGCAAATAAATTTTGTATGGTTGATTTAAAAGAGATTAAACTGTTTTTAGGTATTAAAATTACAAGAATAAATGATAAAATTTCTTTAGATAAATCGTCATACATAAATACTGTTTTAAATAAATTTAATATGTTTGACTGTAATGCTGTCAGCACTCCCCTTCCCAGTAAACTAAATTTTAATGAGTTAAATTCTGAAGTAAAATATGATTGCCCTTGCCGAAATCTTATCGGCTGTTTGATGTATATTATGTTGTGTACCAGGCCAGATTTAAGTGCTGCTGTTAATATTTTAAGCAGGTACCAAAACAATAATAATAAAGAGCTTTGGCAATGCTTAAAAAGGGTCCTTAGATATCTTAAGGGTACAATTAATTTAAGGTTAACATATGTTAAATGTGATTATAGCAATGTCTTAAGTGGTTATGTAGATTCTGACTGGGGAGGTGATGATGTAAAAAATAGGAAAAGCACAACTGGTTACCTATTTAAATTATTTGAAAAATGTGTAATATGTTGGAATACAAAAAGACAGTTATCAGTAGCGGCATCATCTACTGAAGCCGAATATATGGCTCTATTTGAAGCTGTCAGGGAGGCTCTTTGGTTAAAGTCATTAGCAATAAGTATAAATTTAAATGTATCTAAGCCAATCATTATATATGAAGACAATAATGGTTGCATAAGTATTGCTAATAATCCAACAAATCATAAAAGATCAAAACATATTGATATAAAGTATCATTTTTCTAGGGAACAAGTAGAGAAAGGTGTAATTAAATTAAAACATTTGTCCACAGATAAGCAAGTAGCTGACATGTTTACAAAATCATTACCGGCACTGAGATTTGAAGAATTAAAAAAGGAATTAGGGTTAGAAAGTATTGAATAAGTTAAATGGTTTGATTAGGTTTTTCTGGGTTTTTCCTAATCTTAAACAGCAAATGCTGGACCATCATTGTAATTTTCCCAGAAAAGACAAACATAAGGAAAGCAGGTCTAGATACTTATATTCTTAAGTTATAACTTACGTATGTTATTTAGTTACATGGTATTGTAGTTTTATGTTAACATAATTTTAGTTTTATGTTATTTTAATTTTACTTATTTGAATAATATTTGAGGTGGCGTGTTGAATAAGCTGATATAAACATATATTAGTTAAACCAAATATTATTAAATAAAACTTCTTTATCTTTACCTCGTAGATTTACTGTTTATAATATCAGCACAGTTAATGTTACGTGCTTGCATATGTTTATGTAAGAATGAAATAGGGCGTGTGTGCTCTAATAATATTTTGTATCACTTTTAGTTTTAGTCTCCTCTACGCTTGCTTTCCGAGTTGTCTTAGACTGAAGACAATTAAATATTTAAAAGTTAAATTATAATATCTTTTATTTCACTGTCCATATACCTAACAATTTCCATAGGCAAATTTTCTCTGATATAACAGACCTTTTTTTTCTTTTAAAAATATACTTTTTTATTAAAATTACAAGGTGAAGCCAGGCCATGTTCTTAAGCATTTTATGGTGATGCTTTGTCACTGCACCATTTTAATAATAAAAATGCTTGTTTATGTTTTTATAATTTTAAGCAAAATTTAAAAATAAATATACAATATGTATCTGTATGAGTAGATAGTTAATTTTTATAGTAAATTGATCAAATAACATTTATGGATCACACAAACGAGGCGAATTTATTGTACGTTGCAAACTACAGCTTATGTAATATACTTTTCATAATCATGAGTACTTTTTTAAGCAGTTACATTATTATTGAAATAATGGTTTATATTGAATGAACTTAATTATTCATTATGTTTTACTATAAAACCATATATTTGCATGTATTAAAATGATGAAGGTTAAACGTAATTATTTTTTACGTAATAATAATCTGTTCCGTGAATTAAGTTATTTAGTTGCTTAGACACATGTATCTAATGACAAAAATCATATTTTTTTGTCAAGAAGCTTCTAGTTAGTTACTTTTAAATACTTATTACTTTTGTGTAGTAAAGCATGATTTATTGGGTCATTTTATCATATGCATATAATATATTATATGTTCTTTGTTTAGAAAAGAAATACACGTGTGAAAATTATTTGATAAAGAAAAAATAAACATATACATTTATAAACAAATTACAATAATAGGTAATTATGTATTAAACTATTTTTAATTAATTTTCATTAATACATTTTTAATTCAATCTTTTATTAAAATGTTGTATGTACTTTAGTTAAATTTTACATATTCCCCGCATTAGGGTGTAGTGAAATACATGATGGTAACCATTTATAATGCCTATATTATTATATTGGAAAAAGTATTGTCCTATTACCACAACTAAGAAAAAAAATTATATTGATCAGGCAATGTTTGAAGGTTCCGCCAGCTTTTTAAAATTCAGAAGATAAAATCTGCACTTTAAAGAGGTGGCGGACCCTCCAAAGATTGTCCTATCAAATTTTTTTTTTCGTTAATTGTGATAATAGTTCACCACTTTTCCGAATATAGGCGTATTAAATTTTTACCATAATGTATTTTGCTTAGCTAATATAGGCATATTAAATGGTTACCATCATGTTTTTCACTCCACCCTAACCCACATTTATTTAATGAATAAACAGTATGAAACTTGCTGACCCCTACACATTTTAGCTATAGTCTAAGACACTTAGGCACCTTGCTATTATGTGAATTACGGAACGTAAAGTTGTAGTAATGCATTAAAAGCTCTAAGCGTCAAAGTTTCAATAGATTTTTACCATACAAAGACAGTCCAACAAACCATTTTAAATAAAACTGGCTTGTTGGATTGTTTTTTGGGATATTTTTAAATATAATTAATTTTATCTTCATTTTTTAAAAACTTTAAACTAAAATGATTGCTATTGTAACTTACCTAATTTACAAATGTGTAACAATAATTTCATCATCAATATCGTCTTTTTCATCGTCGGTCTCTTCTGGTTCTGGTGGTTGTTTGCTGGCCTCGAGAGCGGCGGCCTTCTTTTCCTTGGATTTCTGTCTCCTGATTTTGCGCATGTGATGAATTTCAACGATGGCGTACATGAACACACCTGTTACCAGGATGATAAGCATCACGTAAAGCTTCATGCGGGCACACAGATGAGTCGAGTAAGCATAGGCTATCACGAAGCCCACACTCTCCCAAAGACGGTAGTTAGAGAAAGCTGCTTCCTTGTTTCTTCTGAACAGTGTACCATAAAGTCCTATTGAATACATAGTAAATTATATACTATAATATAAATGTTAACTAAAATTATATATATATTATAAATACATAATAATAGTTATAATGTTAGTTCTAAACACATTCAATCATGAACATTTTTAGAAATTTGTGTTTAAAAAAAGAATTGCTTTAGAAAACGAATGATGATTATTTCAGCTGGCTTCTGGGACTTCTTAGGAAGTAAGAGTGAAACTTAAGGAGCACTTTTGTATATATATGCAAAGTTTACATAATATATAATATATAATAATTTGTATTCCAATATAACTTTGTTATCTAATAAATACAAAAAAAACTATTTTAGAACATAAATCTTTTATGACACAATAAAATTACCCACAAGAACCAAACGTATTGTTTATTAATATATATGTTATGTCTTACATAACTTTTTAATTGTAAGATATGTGAATATATTTTTAGTTTGCAAATTAGTAATTTTTTTAATAAATAGCCCTACTATTGGGGTAACAGTTTAAAATAAATGTATATAATTTTAAGGATTTCAGTGGTAAAATATTTATTTTTAAATTCTAACAAATGCATTGATTTGTTATCATTTAACTGGTATTAATCAGTTCTCACTTTTAAAATAATGATGAAAAAATATAATACTGCCGTGCTAAGCTCAACTAATATATAAGGCTGTTTAATTTGCAACCCAAATCACAAATTAATTTTTTAATTTAAAAAACTAAACAGTTTTTTATTTTTATGACTCAGGTTATGTAATAAGTTATCAGAAAATTATGTTTAAATATTGGGAAATCGTTAACATCTTCACGATCGGTTCTTGGTACCCACTTAAAGACGGTAATTTTCCGTAACTGATTTATAAACCATATAAGTACTAGATTCCGTGACCACAACCAACCAACAATCGGGAGTAGAAAGTTTATGATTTTGTACTTATTTATTGCCTATTACTGACTTTGTCACATAAATATATCAAAAAATCTAATATAAACCACTAAGTAAGTGTAGGGTAATGCAGGTCATCATATTTAAAAATCAGCTAACTAATATCTAAAAAATATTTATATTTTAACATGTCGATTAATCCTCTATTATACATTAAAAACCAAACTAAATATCAAAAATTAATTCTTAAAATAAATTATTCAAAATAAGGTTAAATTATAAAAAAGAGTCTAACAAAAATTATTTATCAAAAAGACTCGTTTTCCTCTAATCATTTTTGTAATTAATTTTTAAGATTGGTATTTTTTTACTTTATGTAAGATTAATCAAGAACTACCTAATTTTATAAATAAAATTACATTGTACAATTTTTCTATCTGCCTTTACCGGCTGAACTCAAGGACATATAGGTTTTTTCAACATTATTATGGTTGTATCCAATTACATCAACTTTCACGTCGAAAACAGCTTGGTGGTCTAAAGGACTCGCCAAGATGAAAAATAAACTGGGAAATCTATTTAACAAAGCTCCAAGTCCTCCAAAAATGCCAATAATCCTTTTTAAAGAACGTATGTACTAAAAGGAAGCCATAAAAATACTAAAGTGTAGAAATGAAATAACTCTAGCAAACGTCACACTTGCATTATGGACAAGAGTGTCCGAGAGACACTTCTTCTAGGTGCAGTGCGTGATCAGATTGTACGAAGCTATAATTTCAACACACAGGTGTGGATAAATGGATCCCCAAACACCTTACCTAATATCTATCTAACTTTACATACGGATACAGAACAAACTCAGGCTCTGGAGGGGGGATATGTTGTCAGAACCCCTCCATACGTTTCAGTATATAATTGGGTATCTATACGACCATATTCCAATGGGAAATCATAGGCGTACTGGAGGCAGCTCATAAAATAATATGTTTATGTAAATGGGAAAACAATAAGAATCCTCTCAGACAGCAGGGCCTCCTTAAGTCATAATATAATTGTCGGAGACGGAAGCTTTGAAGCTGATAACAATAAACAATGTCCTAAAAACTTTATGGGTTAAAGGACACAATGGTAATAAAGGAAATAAAAAAGCTGAAGAACTTGCAAGACAGGGATTGTCAAAGCTGACAGTGGGTCCTGAATCTGTCCTACCTCTAACCAAATCAACTTTAAAAGTCCACATAAAATCACCCATGAAAAACAAGTAAGAAGATTAGTTTACTTAAGTTTATTCCGTCAGACCTTAGAAATAATACTAGTATTAGTATTGTTTCTATGCGTTAGACCAACACTATTATCAGTCTGACAAGCTGGCTAAATACAGCCTACACCGAGGGGTAAACCACTTTAAAATCTTAGAGACCAACGTTCAATGTTAGTGGACGTTGTGTTCCTTATCAGTCGTTATCAATAAGGAACTTGCTTATCAGTGCTTATCAATAATAAATATCTCTTAGCGACGCGTTATTGTTATCCTTAGCCGTTAATTCGTAAGCGATTTTTAATTTTAAAAAATCAGTGGTTTACCCCTCGGTCTACACTGTAGACTTTACAGCTATCTTGTTAAAACACTTTAAATAAAAGTGCAAAAAAAGTGAACTTACACAAAAGCTACAAAAATGCAATACCGAAAATATAAACAAATAAAACATGTTTGCATTCTACCAGGAACAGAAAGCATTTTGCCATAGTAGTGGTTACAAGTTGTTCTAGCATAGTATTCTATTTTCTTTTACATTTTATTTATTTACTATAAAAACTGAATTTATAAAATTAACGTTATTATCATTAGGTATAGGTTGCAATTTATAAGGTTCTTAATTACATTTTATATAAAAAAATTAACAACCAATAAAGTTTTGGTAAAATAATGGAATTTAAAATAAAATTTATAAATTATAATTATATAAAAATATATTTCCGTTAATTGCCATGCATGTGATATTTAACAGATAACAGTAAACAATAAATTTTAATAAAACATCATGAAGAGAGCTGTTTACCTTGCCAAAGGTTGATTTTTTAATGTAACAAAACCCGATGTTGATTTAAAAAAATATATGTTTATTAATTTAAATATAAATATAGGTGTAAACGTTTTAAATATTTTATACATTTAGTGGGTCAGTGAATTTAGCGTGCAAACATTTAAATAAATAATTTGAGCAATTGAAGGGTCCAGTTCAATAACCGGCCAAGTACATTTTTAACCAAATTTAGTTAGGTAACAGCCAATTCTTACATAGAAAAAAATATTTTTTACCCTGTGTAATAATCAGCTCTCTATTGTATAAAATAAATAATACACAGGTTTTTGATACCTGCCTACCATAAAATACTTTGCAATTACGAGCCATCACCAGGACTAATTGGTCTTTCGAAAATGTTACTGTTATGGCATTGGACCCTTTAATTTTGGTTTGGAAGGTGGAAGTGTATTTAAATTAAGAATAAATATAGGTATTAAACTTTAAAAATTTGTTTTCTTAAATTATTTCATATTTGCAAGGAGAAATCATGTTAGCTCACAATTTAGAAATTTTTCCGTTTTAAAATTGCAAAATTTACATTTATACATTTTCTTTTGTTATCTGATCAATGCTAAAAATAATTGCAAATAATTAAACACCGATTGTATTAAAATGAACATTTAAAATTACATGTGCCGCATAAAGATTATTGCAATGAATTAAAAATATTACCAATCCAGTGGTCCTGTAAGGATAAAGATCATAAGATTGAGCATAAAAATATAAACATAGATATGTTTAGCATGTTAAGAACCATTAATAATATTAATCCTTAATGAAGCAATTACATTCCTTGCTCAGAAATTCCAGAAACAAGGAAGTTGACAAGATGTATTTTATTAATATGGATTTTTAAGCCTGTCTTTTATATTTATCACTTTACACTTCAATAAACAATTAATTAAATAAAAACGTCATTTATAATTTTGCCTTTCATATTTATATATATATATATATATATTTTATATATATATATATATATATATATATATATATATATATATATATATATATATATATATATATATATTAGGGTGGCCCAAAAAAAAAGAAAAAATTTTAATGGTGCTGATCTTTTGACAGGGCTCTTAAAATATGACAAACCAACATTTTTTCACAAGAGACGAGAAGAAAAAAAATATTCTTTTTTTTTGGGCCACCCTAATATATATATATATATATATTAGGGTGTCCCTTATTTTTTATTTTTTCACGCATACCCTCTAATTATATTTATTACGTGTTTATATACCAGTAAAAATTTCAGCTTATTCTATAAACGGGAACCCGTGCCGACTTGCATCTGAACCCTCCGTTAGCCAACGTTAGGCGCGCGGTATTTTGTAACACGGTTGGTCGCGAGGTTCGATCGTAAGTCATTTTGTGTTTGTTATTATGTGACCCTTATATTATAAATTATTTACAAATGTTAAAATATAGTTTTATTTATATGTATACTTTGATAAAAATGTATATTTTCACAGGGAGTGGCTAGTTACCCGGAAAGGTCTGATGAATAGGCCGTAAACTCTGAAATTGATAAACTTAATGGGTTTTACTCTAAATACCTAAAGGAGTCTATTTTGAGAGATGACTACCGAAAACTTATTGAATTGTCTGAAATATTTTTAGGAGGACATCAAGAAAAGAAATGCTTATAAAAAGCTGAAATTTCATATAACAGTATATTTTAGCAATACTAATTAGTATATTAATATATTTAAGGGATAAAATCAACTAAATTAGTGAAACAAATGATAGAAACAAAAGCAATAATATTAATTAGTAATCATATTTAATAAAATCATTAGAAAAATACAGTCATGAAGTAAATCTTTTTTTTAAAGTGTTTTTTTTACAATTAGGATATAGATTTCTGTGCTGTTGCACGCAACGCAGAAGAAATTGTTTCTGCTCTTCATCGGCGGTTAACAAACCGTGAAAGTCCTGCATTATCTTAGCTCAATAAGTTTTCGGTAGTCATCTCTCACAATAGACTCTTTTAGTTATTTAGAGTAAAACCCATTAAGTTTATTAATTTTAGAGTTTACGGCCTATTCACCCGACACTTCCGGGTAACTAGCCACTTCCTGTAAAAATATTCATTTTTATTAAAGTATACACATAAATAAAACTATATTTTAACATTTTTTAATCATTTATAATATAAGGTTCACATAATAACAAACACAAAATGACTTACGATCAAAATACCGCGTGCCTAACGTTCAGATGCAAGTCGGCACGGGTTCCCATTAATAGAATGAGCTGAAATTTTTACTGGGAGTATATAAACAAGTAATAAATATAATTAGAGGGTATGCGTAAAAAAAATAAAAATAAGGGACACCCTAATATATATATATTAGGGTGAGCCAAAAAAACTAACCTATCGGATTTATGGGTTAAAATGAACCTACATACCGAGCAAAAAATTTCCCTGCAAGGCAAAATTTTTTGCTCAATTTTAAAAGGTGTCGGTGAGCATTCTAAGTTTTCCATTGAAATAACACGTGTAGAACATAAAATTTCCCAAAGAATCTATACCATGATTATTTTTTTTTAATTCAAAAACTCGTATGTTTGAAAGCTTTGAAAAGTGTAAAAAATCACTAAAACTGCAGTTTGTAGTGTTATTTCAATGGAAAACTTAGAATGCTCACCGACACCTTTTAAAATTGAGCAAAAAATTTTGCCTTGCAGGGAAATTTTTTGCTCGGTATGTAGGTTCATTTTAACCCATAAATCCGATAGGTTAGTTTTTTTGGCTCACCCTAATATATATATATATATATATATTATATTTGTATATATTTTTTATCTATTTTGGTTTCATAATGACTTCATTATAACACCGCTTTTGGTTCTTTAATGAGGTACTTTATTCCACCCAAAATTTTGATTTTATAGGTTGGCTACTGGTAAAATACAATTTTGAATACCTATAGGTTATAATATTTTTATGATTTGTTTTCTAGTACTTACGAGACTTTTCGTGCAATAAATTTTGTTTAACACCAAAGAAAATCCTTTTTTCTTCTTTAACAGCCGCTTATTGTAAATACTTATTGTAAATTAACGACGCCATAGCGAAAGAATGTGATAATGTTTGAAAGGTTAATGACCCTTCAAACTTCAAAATGTGATACCAACTATGTAAAGTAAAATTCCACCAAATTAAATATAAGGTATAAAATTAATTTGTTTTATGAAATGTTTGCAAAATAGATAAAATAGCATAAAGAACTCATGTCATAAGACCTTTTGTCGCACTTGTCCATTATAAAACTCGCTCCTTCGTCGCTCGTTTTATAAATTGTCCGCGTGCGACAAAATGACGTCTTATGACATTAGTTCTTTAATATACTAATATGTAATCATTATTATTTCGTTAAAATACTTGTTTTTTAATGTACTTTATACAAAAATTTTCGACATTTAATTTATTTTCAATTAGAAAACGGATTTTCAAAGAATTAATTTTATTCTTGTTTATTCATTGAATGAGAGAATTATATAGAATTAACTTACCGTTTACTTGTGTCTGCCATACAGAGTCACCAACACCCCAAAGTCCTGAAGCAATGAAAAAGGCAATAGGATTTTCTGGATGTGGTCTCCAGATGAGAAGCCAAATTTGCAGGGCAACGTGAACCAACGCTCCAAAAATCATAATTGGCGCCCTTCCAATGTATTTCATCACAGTACCAAAAAGCAAACTGCAGATGGCGTTGACGACGCCGAAGCAGATCATAACGTAGCCCACGGATGGGATGCCCAAAGCACAGGAAACGTAAGCTTGGGTGAAATCCGCCCCGATGAAAGCCTGCTCCATGCCGATCCATATTGTTATAGGGATCAATAGTTGTTGGTATGGTTTTTTCAGTTGGTATGCAGTGGCTGAAAGAAGTTGGATTCCGCTCAGTTCGACGGTGCTGTTTCTCCTTTGTTTTTCACCGTATCTGTAAAATAGTTAAATAATATTAAAATGATCAATTATTGATGCAATATGCATATTATAAAAGATTATTAAATTTATAAAATACATAGGCTTAGTGATAATGCGGCATTGGCAATATCTTCCCCACAGACAGTGGCGTATTTCTAAATAGGCTAGCTGAGCTATAGCCTATGGCTCTCCTGTAAAAGACGATTAATAGCGGAGGTAAAACCAAGCTAGTTTTTCATCCGGATGTCCTTTTTTGCTTGGACTGTCTGATTTTATCCAGCAAGTTGGTTTTCAGGATGAAAATATTATCGGCATTACCGTCCACTATAATTTTGTCTTTTAAATAAACTATGTCTGCATTGGCTCGGCATCATTTGCAATATTTTTAGTTTTGGCTAAATTTTGTTTTATGCTAATTGTCCCGTTTTGTCCGCAAAGGCTGTATTTAGGTTTTTATTCGGCTCTACCAAAAACGTCTGCGTTTATCCTATTTTATTAACAATTTCCTGCATTTCGTTCATATATCTTCGAACGAATTAATTCGCGTGTGCCTCATTTTGTTCTATCTAATTTCGTCTCTTTTTAGTTGGCAAAACATCTTCAATAATCCGATGTTGATCGTCTGTAGGTACAAACATTACGTCCATGTTCGTTTATTTTCGTCCGGTTTTTTTAAACCGTTTATGTCGGTTTATGCCGGTTTTATCTTCATATATTTTTAGGAAAAAGGTCATTAAATAATAAATGCTTTAACATGTTTCTAGGGATCCAGAAATTTCGTTTGAGGGGTCACGTACCGTGGGATGAGTTTAACGAAACAGTATTATTTTTTTTAAATTATTTATGTATTAGGTACAATAATAAATTGCCTTTGGGGGAGGGTCGTAACCCCAATAACCCCCTTGGATCTGCGCTTGTATATTTTATCAGATACAATACGTTGAAGCGAATTTTTAAATTACCTTTTAAAATAAAAACAAATCCAGATTATAATATTTAATAAATCCACTATCTAAAACTATGTTCTAAAACAATAATTTATTAAAAAAACCTTAATGGTGGGTTTTCCAAAAAAATATATATACAGATAATGTTTATTATACAAAATAAATATGTACGTGCATTTTTAAATTAAATTATGTAAAGTTTATTTATATGATATTTCAGACGATCTAGTTGAAGAGATCTTACACCTTAGATCGTA
This sequence comes from Brassicogethes aeneus, assembly GCA_921294245.1. NCBI lineage: Eukaryota > Metazoa > Arthropoda > Insecta > Coleoptera > Nitidulidae > Brassicogethes > Brassicogethes aeneus. Next base: position 48,053,998 of record OV121132.1, on the reverse strand, counting down.
TTTGGGACAAGTAGACGAAAAACATAAATATCAACAATATGTGCATACGAACCTCTATGGAATTAGTTTTCAGAATCTACAAATCAATGTCAGTAAGCAATTTTTCTTCGGAACGTTCATTTTTATACTTGAAACGAATTAAAACCTACTTATGAATCGACGTTCGCAATTAAGAACATCGTATCTTGATTTTTGGCAAAATTTAGTTAAGATCATATTTCTATATAAAAGTGTCGTCTTTTTCAATGATTGACTTTTTTTTTAGAAATTTAATGAATAAACATTTTTGAAGAATTAAAAAAAACTGAGTGATTTAAATAGCGAAATTTTTGCCGAAAATTGAGATATGATGTTCTTATTTGCGAACGTCGATACATTATGTTCCATGTAGAAAGAAAGAAAGAAAGAAGGAAAGAAAGAAAGAAAGAAAGAAAGAAGGAAAGTAAGAAATAAAGAAATTATAAATTAAATTAGTAGCCAATATAGGAAGGTCATATTTATTTAATTTATAAAACAATACACCAGTAAATATTTTTACAATACCACTAAGGAGTGTTTTTATCCTAAATTAAGTTTTGGTATATTTATGTAGATTACATCAGCGTATTAAAATTATTTATGGATTAAACGTCATTAAATTAATTGAAGAGTAACTGTAAATTTTGTTGTAGTGTGTCTGCGTGTAATATTCAGCCGGATTAATTTAGCCTAAGGTAAAAAATACAGCATGAAAACAGTTATATGTTCAAATAAATAAACAAAAATATTTTTATGTGGCGTCAAGGAAGTGCGGAGATTATAGTATCTGTCTGGCTTTCCAGTGGCAAATGAAGGAGAGAATGTATTAACGGAATATTTAGGAATTTATTTAGGCTACATACAAAATATACATTTGCGAGTTATATTTATCTCTTCGTATTATATGCCAAATATATAATAATATATATTATACAGGGTGTCCTGGAAAAGGAGGTCAATCAGTTAACCATATATTCTTTGAGTTAAAACAATAAGAGTTTCATAATACCATTTTTCAATTTAGAGCTTCATGTTCGATATACAGGGCGACAAAGTTTGAAATTTAAAACTGATTTTTTTTAATAATTCAAGTAATTGATAAGTTATTAAGTTTGAATTCGGTACACAACTTCAACATAAATAGTTACATTTATGAGACCAACAAAACAAAAAACAATTGTCAAATAATCAAAATAGGGGGGGTCCAGTACTCACTGACTCCCCCTATTTTCTAGTACGTGCGCCAATGACTTCCAAACGGTATTTTTTCAGGTAATCATTTCTTGTTGAAAATTTTTTGTCTCTTAAAAAATTTTGATAAAATGATTTGTTTTAGAGATAATTTGTAAAGTATGGGTCAATCCATATCAAATTTTTGAAATTTAATTTTTTTTTGAAAAAATTTAGGTCATGTGATATATCATAAAAAAGGTCTCTAATAGGCCTTTAAAATAAGCTATCACTCACATTTCTACTTTTAATAGTTTACGAGATATCGCTATTTTTGTAAGTACTTGCAAAACCTAAATTTATCGGAATTTTTTGATTTTCAAATATCAATAAAACAAAAACCACCAATCGAAAAAAATTCATATATGGGATTTTTGAGTTTTTTAGTGAGGTAAACAAATTTACCAAAAATTATCAAAATCGGAGATGGTTGGGGGAAGAACCTTTGGTTGATTTGATATGGACTGACCCATACTTTACAAATTATCTCTAAAACAAATCATTTTATCAAAATTTTTTAAGAGACACAATTTTTTTTACAATAAATGATTACCTGAAAAAATACCGTTTGGAAGTCATTGGCTCACGTACTAAAAATAGGGGGAGTCAGTGAGTACTGGACCCCCCCTATTTTGATTATTTGACAATTGTTTTTTGCTTTGTTGGTCTCAAAAAATGTAACTATTTATGTTGAAGTAGTGTACCGAATTTGAACTTATTATCTTATCAATTACTCGAATTATTAAAAAAAAACAGTTTTAAATTTCAAACTTTGTCGCCCTGTATATCGAACATGAAGCTCTAAATTGAAAAATGGTATTATGAAACTCTTATTGTTTTAACTCAAAGAATATATGGTTAACTGATTGACTTCCTTTTCCAGGACACCCTGTACAAATAAATTGTGATTTTTTAAATTGTTTGCAGATTACCTAATAATTAAAATTATACAAATTCTATGTTTTAAGTACAGTCTTAGCTAGGTATATCTTATTATAAATTTTATGTAGGGAATACTAAAAATGGTGCATACAAAAAATTATAACTTTTTTTCTTAAACTTTAAAGTATATAGGTAATAAAAGTAAAAATATTACCCAAAAATTTGATTATTTGACAATTGTTTTTTGCTTTGTTGGTCTCAAAAAATGTAACTATTTATGTTGAAGTAGTGTACCGAATTTGAACTAAATATCTTATCAATTACTCGAATTATTAAAAAAAAACAGTTTTAAATTTCAAACTTTGTCGCCCTGTATATCGAACATGAAGCTCTAAATTGAAAAATGGTATTATGAAACTCTTATTGTTTTAACTCAAAGAATATATGGTTAACTGATTGACTTCCTTTTCCAGGACACCCTGTACAAATAAATTGTGATTTTTTAAATTGTTTGCAGATTACCTAATAATTAAAATTATACAAATTCTATGTTTTAAGTACAGTCTTAGCTAGGTATATCTTATTATAAATTTTATGTAGGGAATACTAAAAATGGTGCATACAAAAAATTATAACTTTTTTTCTTAAACTTTAAAGTATATAGGTAATAAAAGTAAAAATATTACCCAAAAATTACTCCGTAAAAAATTGTATTTTTTACTGAAATACTTTGTGAGCGTCAAATTTACTGGAGCATATCTTGCATTTTTAATGAAAAAGTAAAAGTAGAAGTATTTTGGGTAAAACCTTCAAAAAAAATAAAAATAGATGTTCAAGAACTATCAATCCTTGAAATTTGTTCAAAATATTTTTTGCAGCAGGGCTTATCCTTGAAGTGTTTTACGCTAATTTTACTCTAAAAATCTTAAATTTAAAAATTTGCTGTACTTAAATCTTATCGCCATTTTAAACAAATTTAGCACATTTCACGACACAATAATGAAAATCAAATTTTTTCTATTGCATAAGAATTTGAACGTAATTTGGAAAATTGAGGTAAAATAGTTTGTAGGTATTTTAATAACTATTATTTAACTGGTTTCAGAATCTGAAATTCAAATACCGTTTTTTTGAGTTTTTTTAAAGATTAGAACGATTAAAAACTTATTTAATTAATGTTTTAAATTATATATTATAAAATAAACCTCTTCTCTTATTTAATAATATTAATAAAATATTTAATATATATATTTTTAATTAGTTAAATAAATTCCAAAAATATACAGAAAAAATCAAAATTTACGAGATAAATGTAATTTAATAAAAATAAAAATACCGAAGATCAGTGTTGAGTTCACAAGCGTACTACTCGTACAGTTTTTAACCTTAAGCGCCAGGGCAAAAAAGAGATATTCCATGCCCAAAATTTTGCTCCAAATTTTGCTCCGGCCTTTAAGGCCGATTCTCACATAGCGGCGCGACGCTACGCTACGCGACACTTTAAAATGTAGCTGAAGAAAGATTTCCATGCATTTAAATGAGACAATTCCCACATAGCGACGCGACAAAATTTTGTCGCTTCCTGGAGCGAGAATAGGGCGCGATTTTGAAGCATCGCGTCGCGTAGCGTCGCTATGTGAGAATCAGTCTTAAGAACCTGAAGTAACAAAGAGGGGATACTTGGCAGGTTTAATAGAATGTAATCGGGGCATATGGACTTTTTCTATAGCAATATTTTGAAAAATTGGCATTTGTTACTTGTACTCCTCAATTGTTAATTTGTATTAATTTATTTTTTAAACTAAATACATTTTTTTAGCTTTCGAAGACTGTGAAATGTTATTAAAAATCTTAGAAGTTTGGTATGTAAAGAATGGATTTCAGCGTTGTGTAAAAAGGGTGAGATTTTGAATAGCCTTTCCTCTTGTTTTTTTATATTATTTTATCTTAGTTAGGTACGCAGTGTTTTTTAAATGCTGATTGGCTTGAAAATTAACTGCTTGAAACCGGTTTTTTTAATCTCAAAATGATCTTCCTTCTAGAGTCCGTTTCATATATGCGAAATGCAAATTGCAAAATGCGAAAAATTCTCCCATTGGTCCATTTGATTTTGCGGAAAAAGCGTTTTGACGTTTCGACTGATCCTGCAAATTCGCAAGATTTGAATCTAGGGGCGGGAATCTTGACATTGATCCAATATTTTGCGAAAAACGCACAAAATTGGTTATCATGCCTACGCCATTTATGTTTATTTTGTTTGTATCGTATTTAAATAAGTGTTTGGCATTTTTTTTTGTTTTTTATAATGTACAAAAAATTTTTGTGGTACATTTCCTATTTTACCTTTATAGTTACTTTAAGTAACTTTACTATTTTAATACCTAAAATAGTACGGAAAATATCGCCTAGTGAGAAAACAATGTCCCTAAAATAGTTCGCATTTATATGAAATAGGAATTGCGAAATTCGAATATTTGTATTTTGCAATTGGCATTTCGCATCTACATGAAACCGACTTATGGCGTTAAATGGTGCCCGTGTGCCATTTTCGGGATTCCCTGTATATCATAATAATACCCAAAAACCTTAAACGCAACATTTTTAAGCAATAATTTGCATTGTAGATATATTATAAATTTGCTAATAAATTTTCAATATTTATAGTGGCTTTCAATTTTATACTTTTAATAGAATATCAAATGTGTACTTATATTTGCCCAAAGATTACAGTTTAGATATATACCTTTAAATATTAAAATATAAATTGTCTCATACAAAACTCTCCAAATAGTATCGTCATATTTAGCAACGTAAGACCCGAAACTTTTTAATAGCAAATAGGTAATCAGTTCTTTATAATATATATATATATATATATATATATATTATACCCCTTGAATACTAAAAAGGTTCGCTGGGTGATCGCCTGTTGGCTTCTCCAGAAAAATGTTAATAAAAGAGGACAAATTTGGAACATAAAGAGGAGCATTATAAAAAAAAACGTATACGTGTCATAATGTTTAATTTAAATAATTTCTAAAACTAATGGATTTTATCTAAAAAAATAGATTTTATGGTAGAAACGGAAACCATCTATAAAAAGTGTACTTGTTATGATATCACACTGGAAAAAATAATTAACTACAGGAAACGATATAAGTTTGTTATTAAATCGAAGAAATATGCAATTATTTATTTGCTAAACTGTACCTCGTTTGGTATCATTATCGCCAATAACGTAAATTAATTACTTGCATCAAACACAACACGAAAATTTATTGAAGTGGGAACGCAGCGTTGATAATTGTATATTAAATAAAAAATAAAACTACAATTAATAAAAAGGCTAAACCTTGCATGTTTATTTAATCTTTTGAAGGAAAATTTGCCGACCTTGCCAATGCATGCTTATAATTATTTAATGATTTTATATAGCTTCATTTAAGTTTATGGTAGCATTATTGTAATTTAATTGACATGGATGTCCCAACTAGTTAGGCTATAAACTTAACGATAAGTTTTTATTTAGTTTTTAGTATTATATTCTAAATATAACTTTTTATTTATATTTATTAATTTTCTTAGTATTTAAAACATAAACATTTAGTTTTAACAATTATAATTATCTACATACATAAAAAAGTTAGAATGTACTTTGATTACAGGTTAAAATTGTTGTACTTGTCACAATATATGTTTTTACTGTTGTTTAAGATTTTAAACATATATTAAAAAAATGCATTAGTAAACAATTAATACACTACATAATTAGCAGAACGCATATGCCTTTCATGGTTTTAATTAATAACATCAAAATTTTTTGTGGTTATTATTCGGTAGACCTTACTTAACAACCAAAAAAATATATAATTCAATTATAATTAAACAATTAATCTTTAATAGGAACTTAGGTTTAGACACAGTGAAAAAACCAAAATGTACCGACTACATGTAATATTGAGACTTTAAGTAAAAATGAGAATATGTTAACATCGAGCCTTATTAGGGCGTATGCTCTCCTAGAGCACCAATAACGACACCGCCGAGACATGCTTTAAACGAGATGTCTTAGCCCATCTTTTATAAGGTTTTCCCATTCTTTCACAAACGCCTCGGCCAACTGTGGTACGGTTAGGGGTGCTTTCTTATATTAAGCATATCCCAGGCGTGGGCTAAGATCCGAACTCATTGCAGGCCTTCACCTGGATCTCTTGATCCCGGAGGAGGTTGTGAGATTTACCGTGAATTCTACAATTACCTAGAATGTAGAATGAATTCACCTTCGACATTGTTGGCAAGAGGTAGAATATGTTCTTGCAGTATGGCATCGACAAAAATTCTGGCGTTTAAACGTTGGGTAACGACGAGCTGCCTCCTAACCTGTCCATTTATTGTACGGTGGCTCCAGGACATCTGTACACTCTCATACAGCCATCGAACCGAGTAAGGGTAAACCATGAATATCCAATGCCGAAGTTGCGATTGCACATGGCCGCGAGCAAACGATAGGAGAGCGATTTTATGGCCTCTTGTTAAACAAAGAACTCACACAGGTCCATGCAATGTCATATTAGCTTCCTTTAATCGATCAGGAATATACGCGCCGTTTGCATTTTGAAGAAGGTTTTGTAGCAGAGTCAGTGCATCGATGAAGGGAAGATGTAACGATGTACCTGTCATCCTGAGCGGTTGTTTTTTGTTTACGATCTTGTCCAGTTCTTCTATAGTAGCCACCAGTTGTTTGGATTCTGCGCCAAAGTCTGCAGATGACGGATGGACTAGACTGGAGTTCATTTGCTACATAGCGCATAGTGTCCAACATCCCTTCGCTAAGAAGTCGCATTTTTCATCAGGGACACAGCACTATTAAAAACTTAGGTTTTACATCTTTTTAAATTCGATAAATGGAATACTTTGTTTTTGGTAAAGTTCTTAGTTTTTTGCTGCTATTAAAGATAACTATTAAAGTAGAATTGAATTTATATCTTCTTGTTGTTAAGTAATATCCAACAAATTATAAATTACAAATAACTTTAAATCCGCTAATTTCTTATACTACAGCTGTATTATGTTTTTTGACTTCTTTAGAGAGAATTGGTCTTGAGTCGAATATACTTTTACTATTGTCTTCTCAGTTAGTCTTGTATTTGATAAAGGGTTTCAAGCGTTTAAGCCTATGGGAGCATAACAATTCAAAAATACACCCAATAGGAACCGATTTACATATTACATTAATTATTTGGTTTGAACAATTTTTTTCTGGTTTTATTTGTTACTTAAAAATTAAGTTTTCCTTTATGTTTAGCAATATAAAAAAAATGTTTTGAATTGAACTTAAAGTAAACCTAAACGTATAATATCAACTTAAAATAAATGAATATTTACTTTAAGAGGTTTTATTCCAAAATATATAGCTTTGTCGTATGTTAGTCCCATTGATCTGCTAAATTCTGACGATTAAATAAATAATTTTAATAAGCATTCACATATATGGCTTTTTGGAAAACATTTTAAAATAGTACCTACGTATTTAAAAAATAAACAGGTCAATGAAAAAAATACAATAAAAATCCTAACAATAAAAAAGGAAATAGGTAGATGAAACCAGTTGCTATATTAAATATACATTTGTAGTAAAAACTGTAAATAGAAGGCCGATAGTTTTAAGGTCAACGATATAATGCATGTTTTAATAATATAACTAAAAAGTAGTAATAATTAAGAAATAAGCTAACTATTATTTAAAATAAATATTATTGGATGAGCGGGTGAATATTCTTAACAAATTTATACACAACAATATTAATTTTAAAGTGAAAAATGTTGCCATAATTAATTAAGAATAACAACTGAAGCAACTTAATAAAAATATCACATTAAAGGAATCTTGGTTGTTCCATTGAACTTTTTATTATAAGTATAATAAAATAAGCGTTGTTGTATGATTAACATTGGTTAATCTGCAATTAAACGCATTCCACAGGAGTACGCGACCTTGCTGAAGAAATAAAATTATACGAATACAAAATCCTTCGGTCGGAGAAAGGTGGATGTCAAATACATTTCGGTCTGCCGCGAAAAAACATCCAATATCCTAATTTCGTTTGCGTTTTATTTTGTTGAACGCGTCTGAGATTGATTATCTTGAAAAGTTTATAAATCCGTTGCAAAACTGACGGCTTGTTTAAGTGAAATTTATTTTTTTGCGTCGTTTGCTAATAAAAGTGGAACAAAATTTAAATTTCTAAAACCTGTTTAATAGTTGTTATTATTTTGTTTCATCAGTAAAAATAAAAATCATTTCGTAAATTTATTATGTGTTATAAGCAATAGTTATTGCGTAGCTAGGCAATTAATTAAACATTTACCCTTAACAGTTTATAAGTAATGCGAAATGATTGGGTACCAAAATAAGGACATGTCCTTTTAAATTAAAATCGATAATAGCCTCAAATACGTAATTATGAAAATCCAGTTAATCTTAATTGACAAGGATAAAAGTATATTTTGGCCTAAGGATACCAATTTTGCAGTAAATAAGGTCTTCTACTTTGACCCACCAACATTTTTTAGTTATAAATATTGAATATCAAATATTAATATCGAGATTAACCAGTCTAATATCCGAATATACGTTTACTTTCGGCGCAAAACGGACTTTAATTAGCTTACATTTACATATTGTGTTTACCAAATCAAACCATGCCAACTCAAAAAAACAAAATGTTGCATAATTATCATTACAAGAATATCGATGGCTATTTGACAAAACATCGTAAGCGCAAAACCTAAATTATACAGGAGAGATTTTTTTTGTGTGGGAGCTTTATTTTTAAAGTTATTTATCTGAAAACTGGTGAGGCATTATTTTATTAATGTATAATTCAAATATTTAAGTAAGATCAATCCAATCTAAAATTTTCATTAAATTTTGTGGCATGCGATATTTTATAAGAACATCTTTAGGAAAATATAAAATTAGTCTTGTCGCTTAAGTTCCATTTATTTTTTTACTTTTATTATTAAATAAAAAAAATACAAAAAAATTAATTTATAAAATATCACCAACGATATTTTGCCAAACAATGTTTAAAAATGAAATTCTACATTAGCTTTCTTTGAAAAAAACGAACGATTTTTATTAACATGTATCTAACCCTTGGAGCCTACACAAAGAGCCCGAACTTAATAGGGGAAATTGACAAAACCTGCCCTCTACAAATTAAGTTTCTTTTTTTCACCACCAGCGGCGCTGATTGTCGATGCTAGCGTTTCGGTACAAATTAAACAATTGTTTCAGAATAAATGGAATACCAGCGCCCTCTTATCTTAGGAAGATTATTGTTTACATGATGTTCGGACTCCTTGTGTAGGCTATAAATTTGAGTCAAATTATTTGACGCTATAACAACATACAATTACTATAAAAACATACTTTTAACGAACCACACTACGTAAAAACAATTATAATTAGGATAACTTTTAATAATGCAATGAAAAAAAGGATAAAGCTTACATAAGCTTTTGATAAAATAAAATATTGTTTTAAAACTTAGTAGCAATCACCACGATGCAGGTATACTCACGAATAAACTGTTTAGAGCGGGAATATCGCCTTGATAGATCAAGGCGGGAGCACAATATTATCGTAAGCGACACAATGTTAAATAGCAAACGCCATGTCTCGGAGTTGCTTACGATTATATCGATGACTTTCTGCCAAAGTATCGCAAGCAACATAACTCAAATTTCGGGAATTAAAAACATTATTGTCTTAAAGTCTGTTTTAAATTAAATATAGCCTAAAGGATTTATAACAAGTAAATAGCTATAATTATAAGCTATTTACTTGTTATAAATCCTTTAGGCTATATTTAATTTAAAACAGACTTTAAGACAATAATGTTTTCAATTCCCGAAATTTGAGTTATGTTGCTTGCGATACTTTGGCAGAAAGTCATCGATATGTCGGGAACATATAGGCGCTTACGTTATAAATCGGTAACAAATTAAAAAGAGGCGCTTACAATAATAAAAATATTCTAACTGACCAATATTAGATTCCAAAATTAATAACCATTATGTTAACATATGCAGCCTATCGTAAATGACACTTTGATAAAATACGATGTTTTGTCAAATAACCATCGATATAACACATTATACAACTTATAATACATATAATACAACGCGAACAGAAATAATATTCTTGACATTAACAGGTTAATGTCAAAAAATAACATATTTTTATTTTTATTTTAGTTTTAGTTAAAATATTATCAGTATCCGAAACTAACCAATTTTGGTGTTTAGCCGTAACAAAGTTTTGGACAGTCATAATTTCGGTAACAAGACTTGCACAATGTGCAAGTAAAAAATTATGATATTATGTTAAGTCTAATACCTATAATGTTTACCAAATTATTTAACAGTCTACCAAATCTACAAAATTTATTTTAACAAAATATACCAAACACAGAGAAAAAATTTCACATAACTGGTCGTTGGTTATTTGTTAGCTTCGTAAACTGATGTGAAATTACATAGATTGTGTAACTTAAACATATCTACCTATGTTTTTTTACATAAAATATGTGATTTATGTTTACACAAAATCTACCAAATCTACAGAATTTATTTTAACAAAAAATACCATATATGGTATGCGTATACGCATTCAACAGTCTACCAAATGTATTAAAAGTCTACCAAATTTATTTATACAAAAATACTTTGGCGTTCCAAATTTACTAAATGTTTACTAAATTTTAGTCCGTATTTTATTTTTACACGATAAGCAGACATTTAATTTTCGTCAAAAGTAATAAGCTTATATCCCATACATTATAAGATAAAAAATTAATTGCTTAAATCATGACTTGTTTTTAAAGTATAAAACAAGTTTTTTGTACAATGGGTTATCCACTAATAAAAAACCAAAGATTATTTATTTAATTGAATAGGATTCTTAAAAACTTACGAAAAAAACTAGTCTTAGTCAAGGTTACAACTGTAAATTTTATATACTGTAAATAATAAATAATATGATGAACAAAGATTGATTTAAAACAATGTGGTTTGTAAATGTGTTTTTAGTTTAAAATGCGTAATACTTTATCGTATAACTTTATAAATTATTAATGTATTCACAAAATTCCATCCAAATATGTATAATATAAAAAAAAATTGAAGCTTTAAGCACAGTCTCATAATATGAAAATTATTGTTTTTTATGTCAAAATTATTACCTTGAAAGGGGGTCCACCATGATGGCGATAAGGACGACGGCTGCTACGATACATGCCAAATAAATTGAGGATATCTCGTAGATTTCACTGTCTGCCGGCCTTTCGAGATTGTCATTGTTAAGATTGCTCATAACGCAGAAATTTGCGCCGCACACATCGTAACCGCCTGTTTTGTTGCCGGAGTCGCTGCCGCTTCCATGAGGATTGCTTAAAACTAAAATATATTTTTTGAAATAGTACATAAAAAAGAATATATTCTGTATAACCATTTGAATATTTTAAAATTTCATCAATTTGCATTTAGAAGCAAAAAAATCGTGTATCTGTCACAGGCTTATTATAATACGCCTAGGCATTTTTAATACGACTAGGTGTAGGAATTATATGGAAGAATAGACTCAAACAATGGTTGGGTTTTAGTTTATGCATACTTTTGCTACTTTTGTAGTGTAAATATATTACAATAAGCCTAAAGCCAGGCCTATTATAATAAGATGATATTACAATGACGCTTTCACATTACATTAGCACTCCACGTAATCATCTGTTTAAAAGCTTAAAAAAACTGGGTGTTAAATGCTTAATTATATTTGGGATAAGCTTAACCGAAAGGTCCGGAAGAAATCCTGCAAAATGATGAAACTAAGAAGTTCTCAGTAAGAACGACGTTAATTGAAGAGTTGGAAGAAATCTTTCCAGAGTATGCTACAAAGTGTCATCCGATCTATGCGAAGCCGAATAAGGAATACTCCATACGTTGGCAATACCAAATATAAAAAAACAATATAATAATTTTAACCAAATATTTTTTTTGTATATTTATAATATCAAATTCAAAACAAAGTGGTGTCATTTAAAACCACAGTTTTTCCCATACATATTTTGATGTTTATGTGGAGTGCTATTCTGCCCTGCTAACTTCCGTATGTACAATATTAGGTAATAAAGAATAAAGGAGCATTTTAATGGTTAAAAACAATAAAAATTAAGTTCTTTATTACCTAAAATTGCAGATGCGGTACCTTAGCTTAGTACGGCAGTATTGTAGTGGACAAACTTGCTATTAAAACTCAAGCATATTTGCTCCCAAGTGCAGTAACAAGAACTTAAAGTAAAAAATCATATAACCTAAATCGTCTTTTCAAAAAACTTGAAAGAAAGTGCAACTTCTTGGTAAATTTTAGTCGTAATAACGTTTGTATGGGATAGCTACAAACAATTCCACAACTTGGAAAATAAATTAAACGTAATATTTGTAAAATTTGTCAGTCTGTATTTCTTTGCTTATGTTTATTGACAATTTAATTAAAACTATCCAAATCAAATTGTATTTTAATACAAGATAGTAAATGTGTAGTGTTAAATAAAACTCGCATAAAATTTAAGTATAGATAAACTTTTTAAAAACCATGAAATCGATTGCCTTGTAACTAGAAAATATAAAATTGTGTATTATTGGCGATTAAAGGTAAATTATATGGTTAGTGCACCTTTATTGCAATTTACAGGTATATGTTCTTGAAATTTACATAATCATAGATATGTTTCACAGGAAAAAACTGTTGCATATGGTTTATTGTTACCATTTAGCAGGTCATGCAGCTTTCCTATAAGCCCGCATTTCAATGTCCTTAACAAATTATCTTAAACCTCCATATTTCGCAATGTGCTTATACTGAAACTAATTTTTAATTTGGCATTGATTACAAAACGTTTAATTTGTTAATGTATATTAATTCATATTAATTATCTTACATAACAAATACACATACACATAGCCTCTTTAAATTATAATATGAAATAAATAAATAAACCAATAAATTTTGTAATCATTTTATTATTTATTTTAACTTATATGAAAATAGGCGGTCAATTATATTCAATTTAGATTTTAAACTTTGATAAATAAGTAAACAAGAACTTTGTATTTTAATGTATGTTTCTAAATAAAAAACATTGAACTTACTTATCAGCGGTGATATGGGAAATTTGTGCCAATGCACTTAAAACATATGTTTTAGCTTTGTCCACTATAGTCCACTATATAATTAAAATTTTTTGTACATTTACTAATAAAAAAATATATTTTTGCTCAACACCTGATCAAATTTTAAATATAAAAGTGTGTAAACAGGAAGATATTTCTTTCTATTAAAGTGAAATGTAAAAAAACATGGTTGATTAATTTTGTAATATTAAGTTTTATCTTCAGGCAAATTTGTCCATTAGCTTTAACAACTATTATTTTTTATATAAAATGAATGGCCAATTAAAAACAAATAGCTTTGAATCATCAAGTACATTTATAAAAGTGTGTATTATTAGATATTTGCAATACTATTAATAAAAATAAACATTTTGATTAATAATTTTAAAAATATTTAGGTGATAGTTAATATTTAAATAAAGAGTTTTTTAAAATGTAAGTTGATTTAACAAATTATCAACATTATCAAGTTTTATTCTAATTAATAGAGTGTGTACTTTTCTTATAGTATTCGTATTAACATATTTAATGTGAAAAATAAACAATAAATATAAGGTTTAAATATGAAATTAGTTTATTTAAAAAAAGCTATCAATCGACAAAATGATTTAAGCAATTAAATAATTTGTAGTCTACAATGTGTATAATAATAATTATTATTAGGTATACTAGTTACAAGCAAGAGCGAGGTTATGGTGGTCTTGATCTTAGAAGTTTTTACAAGTCATCTTGTTCTTTCAATTGTGTTTTTTTTAATATGGAAGGCTATTAAAAAATTTGTTTGTTTTATAAACTTTTGTTTCACAGTTTATTAGTTTTCTTTAATAACACGCTAGGATTGTTCATGTACCCCACATCTATTTCAGCATAAATTCTACGTACACCCTCAAAATGAATTGTCAAAGCAGCCTGAATGAGATGTGGGGCGCAAGAACAATCTTAGCGTGTTATCAAAGAAAACTAATAAACTGTAAAACAAAAGTTTATAAAACAAAACAATTTTTGCGCAACAGAGACCATTTAAAGAAATGTGATCTTGATTGGGTTTGGCTGTTTTTTGCTTTTATTAAACATATTATTTTAGTTGTTGTTTTCTATTGTATGTTGTTTGTAATTTTTTGTTTGTAGTTGCAAAAGCAAAAATATATGATGTGTTTGTAATCATGAACTTATACCTACATTTTATATTTATATACATACTAGTACTAATAAAACTTTTTATTGTGATAGCAACTTTCATTGAATAGAATAGAATTGAAATGCAAATTTACATGTTTATAAAATTTTAAAATTATATTAAATTAAGTTATTTTGAATTTTAAACATATATCTTTAACTCTCTAAGCAGAAAATAGTTATAATAAAAAAAAAAGAAAAAAATATCCAAATTTTGATATATATCGGATATTTATATAAATATCATGATATTTGCCAGCCCTGCATTTTTGTTATTTTGACTCATTCATTTTAAGAGAGTAGGTATTTGGAATTTTTTTCTAATTTTTCGCTTTTAAATTTACTTTTCAAAAAAACAAAATTGATCCACTATGGGCGATTTGAGTCATTAAACGCAGAAAAAATTGAAGTTAAAAAAATAAAAATAAAAAATGTTGCAATGACTAAAGGCTGTTTTCTAAAAAGTACGATTAATCTCCATTACTCTGTTTTAAAAAAACGTATGAGCAAAAGCACTGTTAAAAAACGGTTGAGTAACACGAAAACGTTTTAGGTGGGTAGTATAAGTTATACTACTACTACTACTACTTGGTTTGGTCACTATCAAGTAAAATTGGAGGTAGTATGTACATTGTTCCACGACAAATCGAACCCTTTTTAACCCAATCCCTTTTTATTTTGCTGAATTTTTTATGTTATACTGTATAACATAAAAAATTCAGCAAAATAAAAAGGGATTGGGTTAAAAAGGGTTCGATTTGTCGTGGAACAATGTACATACTACCTCTAATTTTACTTGATAGTGACCAAACCAAGACTACCTACACATTTTTGCTCAGTGGTATGATTATCAACGATGATATTTTCGAATTGAAACGGAGCTACAGATTTCACGAGTCCGCAGGACTAGTGTAATGTTCTGCTTTGGTTTTAATGAAAAAATAATATTGATTATGAATCATACCACGAGTTATATTTAGCGAGAAAATATAATGAATCTAAGGATATAACGAATTGTCAGTGCTTTAAAATATAAAAATACTTTATTAAACATCTTTTAATCAAACTTGCCTTAATTTCTTTATCGTTTACACCATCCCATCGATCTTTTAGTGTTTAAGAATGATGTGATACAAAATATTGTCGCTTTGATTAAATGCGTTAATATGGATTTCTGGCATTTCATTTGATTTAATATTAATGAATTGTATTGTCAGGTTTGTTTTCTACAGATCTAGTAAAAATAAGCTTACCTAAAGAAGAGATAAGATTTCCCCACAATTCAGCAGTTTGCCATGCCAAAAAGAAGAATCCAAAGAATCTGACAATTATTCCATCGACGGCTTGGTCCGTGAGTTTGGCGTAGACTCCTGCCACTTGTGTAAGATAGGTGGCTTTGGAGGCCCACATAGGCGCCGCTCCAATACCGAGGATAACGCCGGCAGGTACGAGGGTATAAAATTTTGGATAGAATTGCGCCGCCAGATATGGAGCATAACACAACATTGACACACAAAGAGTCCATTTCACTGTTAACCTCTTAATTAAAAATGTGGGCACGAAAATGCAACTAACAACGAGGGCTGCATAGATTGCACTAAGAGACACTGTACCAAGTCCATCTTTAGCATTAATACTGCTCTGTAAGTTTGCCGTTCCCTGGAAGGCAGTGAATTGGATCATGAAGGCACACGACACAGCCGATACGTTTTTCAATATCCTCCATTTCTCCTTGCGGGACAATTTAAATTTTCCTTGTTGAGAAGCCTCTTCGTCCGTGATTTCCCTCGGAGGTTTCTTTGGCGGATAGTCTCCGTCGCCGCCTTTGTAGGCCTCATTGTCGTAACCACCTGTTACTGATACTGTGAACACGCCGTTGTCATTTTGATGGCGGTTAGCGTCGCCGTGATGGTTGTCGCCTGTATCGAGGGACGCGGTCATCTCTCGGCCGCGCTCACCCTCCTCTATCTGAAAAAAATATAACAAGACTTTTACTTTAAAACTAGGTTTTTAACAAAAATATTTATTTTATTATTTAGAGTTTATAAAGTCATAAACCTATTCAGCCTATGAGCAAGTAATGTTTGGTCCGGAATCTTGTACTTATTCAGTACCAGTCACTTTTAAATACAGCTTATCTTCCTAACTCATTTATAATCCATTAAAATGTCTGAATCCTTTTAAACATTAGATTATCAATTTAATATTTGTTTAATTATTTTACTTAAAAATAATGTTTTTGGTATACCTTAATTTAAATCTGTACCTGAGAGGTAAAGTGTACTAAATCCACAAATTAGGTTTGTTTTAATGCTCTAATTTTTCGATGTGTATCTCTGAATACTTAAATTTAATTACGAAATATTATTAATTATAATATTTTTTTATATTATTAGGTATATTGACATGTCGTGTGATAATATGAAGTCTTTCTATATAGACGTATGAGTGTAATAATATAAACATTATTGTAAAATTTTTAGAAAAATTTAAAATTTAAGACAATATTTTATAAAAATAAAAATTATCGAACAGAAAATTATTTAATAGATAAATAGGTAATTATAATTAATGATTATAAAAAGTCCCACAATATTTCTTTTTTTAAAAATCCGACGGTCCACTACAAAATAAGTTTACTTTCAGTTTGAGCGGGCGAAAATACATAGGAATTAGGGAATTAGGGAAATACCAAGATCTCGCACTAATTCTGCAAGATTAGTCTTGCACGAAAATCATGCGCGATCTCGTAAGATTTGCGAGATTAGGAAGCAGCGCATTCCATGTGTGTTTTGTCTTTTTTGAGAAGTCATTTTCAAAATAATGTATAGTTTTTTCAATACATAATTTTAGTCTTGTTTATGCTTTTTGCTTCAATGGCTTGATGATTATTCGGATATAATATTATTATATACCACTAGTGGTAAAATTTTACCGATAAAATTTTTTCAGGGAAAATTTTATTACGAGTGGTATTCGGCAAGGCTATTTCACGAATATTTTTTTAAAATTAGAATTAACTGCCGATATTTTTTGACATTTTTATTTTAAAATTAGAAACGTCAACATTGACAATTATTTTGGTTGGTCGTATAAACGAGTGTTTTTACCTAAATAGGTAGTCGTTTTATCGCTGCAACACTGAAAAAACGTTTTCTGAAATCTGATTGGTCCATAGAGTAATAAGTGGAATTTATATTTTCATTATTTTGCCTTTACGATATAACCTAACAAAGTTGTAATAGAAATAATTATACTAATTTCTTTTTTTATTAATCTTAAATCTGCGAGATCTCGCAAAATACTGAGATCTTGCGAGATTACACCTCTTAAATCTTGCCATACCAAGATTGTACATTTTCCTGCAAGATTGTATTCCCTAATAGGAATATCATGGCATTGTGGGCCGGTGTATTTATTAATTATAAATTATTCTAAATTAACTGTGCTTACAACGAATTTAATTTTTATTTTTTTTACTTTACAAACCTAAAAATATGCGCGGTTCAATAAAATAAATAACAATTCTAAAACCAGTAAGAGTGATTTAATTTTATTGTTATTTAAGATAAAAAAAACTAATAAGGTTGGCGTGTCAAAATTATTAGGTACCAAAATACACAACCTTTTAAAATGTCTGAATTATTTTTAAACTTATTTTAGCTTATAATTTTTATTAAATTTAAAATCCATACCGGACTGCATGTAAAGCTTTATTTGTTTCTTAAAAAATATACCATTCAATATAATAAATAATTGTGTAATATAAACTTACTAATTTGCAGTACTTTATATTATAATACACGTTGAACGCCATGTGAACTATTATTTATAACTTATTATATAAATATCAGTGCACTGACGTTAAATGCCAACTTTATATTGTAAATTTGATAAAGTAATATATTATCAAAGTCGATATCTTGTTGGCTTTACCAGGAACACCACAATAAAAATTAATTCTGATTAAACATTTTTACAACAGTGGGCGATATGGAAATTCGGCCTAATAAGGTATTAATGGCAGGTAAATATGAACTTCTTAAGACCATTTTTACCAGTGGAGTACTTAAAATAAACATTAGAAAATAATAAACGAATGCAAATACAAATATTTATTTAGTAAATTGATGGTAATATTTATTTCCTTAAAACGGAAGTTGTATAGCGTATTTATCATAAATACAGTTTAAAAACTAAGGTCAAAATAAAGGTTAGCATATAGTATAACAAGATGATGACATTTGAATATTTAAAAACCAATAGTATTCTTATTTATATATTGATTTCTTAATTAATTTAAATTGATACAAGGTAAACAATAATATGTTATATTAAAGTACCTACCTAAGAGTTTTTTTTAATAAAATAATTTACATAATTATAAAAAATTATTTATTTTACAATATTAAAAAAAATATATAAGCATAATTAATAATAAACAATTTAATAAAATCCTTGTGCCAAAAATAGAAAAAATAACGATGCTCTTGATTTAAACACAAATTTACATTTATGTTTATAAACAGTGTGCATGTAAAATATTATTACAGAAAAATTAAAATATTTTTAAAAGGGCAGGAATACATAAGTCGTTAGCCATTTGGATTTTCCAATAAAGTTTATTATTATTATTATTATTACTATATTTAAAATCTGTAATTCGAAACAAAAGCATATTTAAACATAATTTAATTTTTAAGCGTCCTTGTAATCGACAACTTTTAAACGAAAGGTTTTCAGTGTTTTGGTTTGGCCCTTCAAGCAGTGGCGGCCCGTGACATTTCATTTTGGTGAGGCAGAGGCAGGGTTTCGCCCTCATTTAAAGGCGAAGAAATTTTTTTAAACCCAACTTAAAAAAACTGATGTCGCAGTTCACAACCTATACTTAAAACTAAGTAAAAAACTTAGACTGTGGTGGGGAAGGAATCCTCTACTTTGTCAATAAAATATATTTTATAGTAAAAATGACGTTTATTTTAAATAAACCTCATTTTTGACTAATTAATATTTCATTGTTCAGCAAGAACCACGTGAAGGTGTAGAGGTAAAGTGCAGCATGATTAATATAACCATTAGGTTTAAGCACTAATCATTAAATTAATAATAGTACACCATCAACAATATTGGTAAATATTTCTCACCGTAATATCCATAATGACTTAATTTACATAAATCACAATCAATTAACTAAACCCACAGAATAAACCACTTACAAAAGAATAATTAAATAGACAAACTCATAGAAAAAGAATAAAAAAAATATTGCGTAAATAACCACAGATTTGTTCTTTAAACAGTTCAGAATTTTATAACCAAAACAAACCTAAAGAAGGAATCTGTATTTATTTTATTGGTTACTGTGATGGCTATAAGATGGCGATAGTGTTAAAATATGTTTATTTTAGAATAGAAATACAATTTCGATTAAATCGATTTATTATAAGAAAAATTTATTATTGAATTTTGAAAAACGTGTGAAGTATAATTTATCTAAAATTCCGCAACAATGTTGCCACAACACCTGCTTATTTCCTTGGATGTAGGCGTGCCTGCCTCGCGTATGCTAATACGAGAGAAGGAGACAACTTTGATATCGCATTGTAATAGAACGAGACAACAAGGCTAACGCCAATCGTGAGTCTAAATTAGTTCAGACATGCATCTGAGGCAATCATCTAGCTATAAATATTAGTTTAAATTGCGGTCGTTTCAAATTCAAATAATTTAAATGTTGCTGGGTATTCCACGTATAAAATCAATCCATTTTATTGACTATTTCACAATTCATGTAATCCAAATATTAAAAATTTATAGTATATTATAGAAAGTAAAATATTTAAATTATACTTAATTTTTTAATTCTCTATGATGAGGCACTGCCTCACCTGCCTCCCCTGACGGGCCGCCACTGCCTTCAAGATCTTAAAACCTGACACAATTGAAAGTATTGCAAATGGGTTGGATTAAAAATAAAATATAAAAAGGTCGTACCTAACCCACATTGGCGCATCTTCTTAAAAATACCCAAATCTGTCCGTGTCAATGTTGCCCATTCCTCTATTGTAACCTGATTTGTCTCTTATTATTTTATAAATAATAGGTTAGGCAAGGAAAATCATAACATGTGTTTTGTTTAAATAATTTATTTGTTGGCCTATATAATTTATTAGCTATTTCGTGTTAATAAGATATTTAAGAATATAATAAATTATATATTTTTTATTAGAAGAGCATAATTTATTAGCTATTTCGTGTTAATAAGATATTTAAGAATATAATAAATTATATATTTTTTATTAGAAGAGCAACAAGGTCGGTTAAATTAGCGAAAAAATCACAAATTGGATGAAAATGGGAAACTTAGTTATTACGAGTTTTGGTTTAGACAGGATTTCAGTTTTTTAAATTATTTAAGAACCGCTGATTTTTTTCAGAATTTTTAAACTCCATTTTAATATAGTTGTTATTACGCCCCTTGTATCTCTTCAAATAAACAAAAAGATACTCATATATAAAAGGATACCGGTATATTAGCAGCCACTAAAGCAATTTGTATCCCGAATATTTAATAGTCAATTCCTATGTGAAATTGTTGGCTTAATTAAAAATACCATCAAAAGTTATGAAAGTAGAGCAGTTTTTGAGATATAGTCAATTCCATATTATATAGAAAATTTGCCAAATCTCAAAAACGGTTAAATAAATAATTATAAGTGGCTGCTTTTTCGCTATGACAATTTTTGAATAATTCATTTTAAGAGTAATTATTTTATATAATAAACATTTTTTTAAAATAAGTCTGTGTTTTTAAAGAACTATAAAATCTTAAATATACATGTACTGCAGTAACTTTATCTACTTTTAATTTATCTAGTCCAACTAAAAAAAATCATTCAACTAAATATTAAAGTATTTTTTTTACTGAAATAAATAAATATAAACAGAATTATTAAAAATGGAACGCCAATGATCTTTTGGAGTCCTAAATCAAGTCAAAGGAAAGATTAAAGAGATGATATAAAAATCATAAATTTCGAAATTACATGTTCGCGGTTCTTTTCTATATTTAGCCATGCTGCATTCTACCGCAGCTAACCGTTTAATTAATGAGGTGGATTTGCTGGTTCTTATCCTGCGCTGGCTGCTCGTTATTTTGATGGTTGCATAAAAGTTACCGTATTCGTCCTTGCAAAGGCTGCGGTTAATCGTATTATATACCGATATAACCGCAAGGAAATGGACTTCGATGACAATTAATCCTATGACTAATACTGTTTGTTTACTTTTAAATTAACCGCTCGGTATGGAAAGGATACTTATTGTTAAAATTCTAATTAAAAAGCATACAAATAAATTTATAACACACGTTTGTTTTAAATAATTACCTAAACACGGGTTTGAATAACATTATATATTAGTTTATGCACTAAAAACATAATAAAATATGTTTGTAAAATTCTGACATTATACATTATAATTAGGTACACTGAAAAAAATAAGCTGTTGAAACAACAAAAAAAATATTAATTCAACTCTTTATGCACTTTAAATACAAGCAATGGTTTTTGCACGTTTACTTAACCATCTAAAAATGTCAAATTGTATTGTTTAATTGAACAACAAATAACAGTCAAATGAACAAAATTAGGATATTTGTTCCCTTAGGGGTCTATTCTGTAACTTTTCCTTTAAATTTTAAAGGCCTTTAAAATCTTAACGGCAGTTAAAATTATGTTGCTATTCACCAAACTAGTTTTCCTTTATTTTTTTAAAGGAATCCTTTAAAGTGGCCCGTTAAAACGATTATTTTAAAGGGGTGATAAAATGTCACTTTATTTTTTAAAGGATATAAAAATAGCGTTTTTTGATGTTGTTGGTGAACTTTTTGGAAGAAAACAGAATTCTCCTGGGTGGAAAATTTAACCCTATGCATTTACCAAGAGTAAATAAAACATGGGAAAACCTCACTTACCACTTAAATAATATAGGGCCAACAAAAACCATAATGCAATGGAAAGATGTAAGTACACTGAGAGAAAAAATGTTGTAGAATCATTCAAAACGATAATAATTCAAAGGGATTCAAATATGTTTTGGCGTCATTGGTGTTTCCCATTAAATTAATAGGTGCATAACAATTGTATAATACATATCTTTTTGAAACAATTTTGAGAAAGTCAATGAAATAAATGGATTTCTTTTTGTATATATATTTTAAAGAGGGTACACTTTAAAAGTGTTTCAAAAAATTGTAAAACTGTTGGTAAATGAATATAAAACTACAAATTTTTCTATTTGAATCAAATTTACCCGATTGTTTAAATTAATATAATTTCATATGCTTTTTATGACTTGATATTTCTCTGAGTGTAGGTATTATAAATTTATAATTATACAGTTGATATACAATTGAATCGTTTATTGTTAAAACAATCCTGACTTTTTGCAAACTTTTCAGTTCTTCATATTCTAGCTTAAATTGACATTCTTTATACCTAATTTATATTAATGCATTTTATAATTTTGAGGAATATTTTAATTGCACTGAACTTGTGTTATAGTGCCTATTTTAGTTATATGTAGTAGTGTATTGTATGTTTAAACTTTTAATTTGTATTTCTTATATTCTTATTCTTATGTACCTGACGTGTGAAAAAATTTGTAATTTAATTCACGAATAAATTTTATTATTATTATTATTATTATTATTATGTTTTTAATCATTGCGATCATTTTTCATATCCTCTGTGTTTATCTCTAAACAATTAAAATGAGTCGGGCAGCACGTACCACGAAAGAACAAAAAGAGTTTTTAATTAACTTTTTGGAAGAAAACAGAATTCTCCTGGGTGTAAAATTTAACCCTATGCATTTCCAAGAGTAAATAAAACATGGGAAAACCTCTCTTACCACTTAAATAATATAGTATTATAAATTTATAATTATACAGTTGATATACAATTGAATCGTTTATTGTTAAAACAGGCTTAAGCCTGACTTTTTGCAAACTTTTCAGTTCTTCATATTCTAGCTTAAATTAATTCTTTAAACCTATTCATGAATATTAATGCATTAATATAAATTAGGTATAAAGAATGTCAATTTAAGCTAGAATATGAAGAACTGAAAAGTTTGCAAAAAGTCAGGCTTGTTTTAACAATAAACGATCCAATTCGTCGTTTATCTGACAAAGAGGCGTAACTCAAAAAAAATCGTTTTTGAGTTATACCAGAATGATCACCAAAATCGACTTTATAATCTCACAAACTGGCGTAGCTCTATAATAAATAGGTACAAATAAAGTTTTAGCATAAATCAGTTTCGGCGTAACTAATATTTTTGCATTTTGTGTGCCGTACAAACTGGCGTAATTCAATTCACACCGTTTTGTTTAAAAATGAGATACGCCTCTTTGTCAGATAAACGACGAATTGTATATCAACTGTAATTATAAATTTATAATACTTACATTTTTCCATTGCCTTATGGTTTTTGTTGGCCCTATATTATTTAAGTGGCAAGTGAGGTTTTCCCATGATTTATTTACTCTTGGCATAGGGTTAAATTTTCCACCCAGGAGAATTCTGTTTTCTTCCAAAAAGTTAATTAAAAACTCTTTTTGTTTTTTCGTGGTACGTGCTGCCCGACTCATTTTAATTGTTTAGAGATAAACACAGAGGATATGAAAAATGATCGCAATGATTAAAAACACAATAATAAAGCAAACACAATTGTGATTTTAAATTTAAATCATAAGAGAAAATGCACAGGATCTGCCAAAACGTTGACAGTTGAACTACAAATAGATCAAATCAATTTAAACGCTGTGCTGCCAAATGTCTGGCTTTAAGTTTTAAAGGATTCCTTTAAAATTTAATTTTTTAAAGGACCTCTAAAATAAGTGCTTACAGAATAGCAGTTTCCTTTATTTATTTTAGCCGACCTTTAAAATAAAAAATTTAAAAGGGCTTTAAAATTTAAAGGAAAAGTTACAGAATAGAGTGTTAAGGCAACTTTATGAATGCAAATTTAACATTTTAAATTTTAAAATAACATTTACAATTTGTTAAATGAACAAATTTAATGTTGTGGATTAAACAGCAACTAAACGTTAATCTAATAGTTTTTTTAGGTAATCCCAACAATTTTAGTATTTGATTTAACCAATTCCAGCTATTAAATCAAAATAGGATAAAAACTTTAATTCAAACAATTAGTTCATGTAAGATCAATATTTTAAATTGTCAAATGAACAAATAAACTTTGACAAACTCTGACTATTGCTTTGACACCAAAATATAGATTAATCCAATAGGTTTTTTGTTGAAACAACATTTTCAAAAATGACATTTAGGCAAATGTTAACTCAACGAATATATTTTTTTCGGTGTATACAGTATAATATTATATTATATTATATTATATTATATTATATTATATTATATATTAGGAGTACCTATAATATATTATTTAACATTACTTTTTTTGAGCTGTTATATAATCATATACCTATATATATATATATATATATATATATATATAGGGATCCCTGGATTTCGGGATCTTGGGATTGACACCCCTAATCTCTATATACCAACGAGTAAAGCGTGTAAAACTGTATAGTATATATACCATACAGTTTTACAGGCTTATTATTAGGTATATAGATATTAGGGCTGTCAATCCCAAGATCCCGAAATACAGGGATCCCGTAAAAAAACCGATCCCGAAAACCCCGGGATAAGAAGTCTCAATCCCGGGATCTTTGTTATATGGATAAAATATACTTTTTTATTGCATAAATTGTTAATTAATTTCGTATTTACCGAATAATGCCGCACAACAGGTAAAATAGTATTGTTGGCAATTTAGCAAATAGTTGTTACACCGCTAAAAATTAGACAGTGTTTCCTTAACTACCCCATACGTACATACACAATATGCAAAATATGGTTCGAAAAGTCTCACGTTTCACGGGTAGACGGATTATAACGACAAACGGTAAACGTGGGTACAATCTACAACTTTGCCTACGAATTTGAAAACTATTCGTCCAACTAGTGTGAAGTCCGAAACATGTTGTTTGTTTGTTTATTTTAAATCATATTCATAAATTATAATAATATTGTTAAGATTAATTGCAGTTCTTTACATGTCAATAATACTTATAGAAAACTCAACCCTCAGTTAGATAAGATAGCAGTGTCATAAAACTTTTCACATATGGTTTTATGCACACAAGTGCCACTTTAAAGTAAGACAGTCTTCTACCTAAGTAAGGACCTTTTGTAAAACAGTTGGCCTGTACCGAGCATAGGGTCCAGTCGCTTTTATACATTTTATTATAAATAAACTTTTCTTAACCTTTTAATAAATAAATCATCCAAAATAACAAATAATAATAATAATAATAATAATAAACGACCTTATTTGATAATAATATACACACATTTACATATAAATTTTAAAATGGCGAAGTTCACTCCATTCGTTAGTTTGTTTGTTTCTTTATTTTAAATTGGTTTCAGAATTAAAAATTTATATTATTTTGGGACAGATCCCGGGATCCCGCGAGCAAAATAATAATATTCCGTTGCAAAGAAAGATTCAAACGGTTTTTTTAAAACCGGCTCACCAATGTAATCTAGATCCAGTGATCCGACTCAAAACTCAAATCTGGGAAGTCGATTTTAAACCACATCCGTCCAACCAATGGGACATGGGTATCAAATAAAAAGGTTTGCCAAGCAGAATAAGTGACGCCATTCTAATTTCAATATGGCAAATGTAACTAACAAACAAATTAAATATTAAGAGAAAAAAGTAAAAAAAAAGGTAAATTGACAAAAAACAAACATGCTTTAACGCACTTATTTTTTACAAACAGAGAGGCGTATGCGCCAAAATAAAAAAATTTACAGGAGAATATAAAAACGTTTTGTTTTTTTTTAAATATTTAGTAGTATTCTAAATCTAAAATCTAAAATCCCCTTTATTGATAGGATGATTGTGCAATTTTATAAAATAAACCCAAAATAAATAGGCAAAACTACCCGAAGAGAACTGATACTGAAAAATAAAGTAAATTGAGAATAGCTTTGGCAATTTGAGAATGAATGCTTATGTGTTTAGTAATTATTCCCAAACTCTTACACAAGCACTTATTCTTAAAATGTACTAATCCTTAATGTACTTGCTTTTTCAGTAAGCATTACTAAACAGTTTTATCCGTATAACAAATTTACAAATTATACCTATATTTAGTTATAAGGCTTCTATTTATAGTGCATTTGGACTGTCAAATTGACGTCAGGGACATGTGCAACAATAAAATCGTGATTAAATTTTCGTATAGCGCAAGCCATTGTTGTATTGCGTAAGTCCCTGACGTCCATTCGACAGTCCAAAATTTGGACTCCAAATGCTTGGTAGGAACAAACGGTTTGTTGTATTGACTGATTTAAAGGTGATCCTCTGCAGGCAGCATAGATTTATTATCGTTGTATAATTTACCAGGAATTCGCCATAAAAATTAGTAATATTTGACTATATTATTTTAAGAGAGTATTACTTTGCTCAATAATTTAAAACTCAACCATTATTACTACAGACGATTAAAAAAACAATAATGCAACAATGTATAGCGAATTTTCCGGCTTCGAAAACTAACCAACCAACAAATTGATACAGACCACCTCTTGGCATGCTAATCCTAACCAATTTTGGTCATTTATCAATAATAAAAAAGATCTTTCAGAATTCCTGATAAATTATACATCGATAATAAATTTTACAATACGCCTAAAGACATAGTCATTGTTTTTGCTGAATGTATACCAACTTTGCAAAAGCTTTTGATAGGGTCGACCATCAATTTTTACTAAATAAACTAGACTAGATTATGGTTTTAGAGACTCCTTATTAACGCTTTTTAATTCATATTTTGCCAATAGGAAACAAGTTGTCTCTTAGAACGGATTTGTGTCGCCATCATTTGTTGCATCCTCTGGTGTACCTCAGATATCTAATCTGAGTCCACTATTTTTTCATATATTTATTAACGATCTGCCATTCAATCTAACTTGAGAATTTACTTTTCGCTGACGACCTTAAAAATCTATGCGCAAATACGATGCAAGAAAGATTGTAAAAGCCTAAAATATTTGTACTTAAAATAAGAAAACAACTATCCAGAAAGAGGTATTGATAATTATATTTTTCCAACAATAAACAATTATAATCGTTTATTGTTGGAAAAATATAACATGCAATCATTGGTAGACTAATTTACCAACTGCTAAATAATAAAGTTGATGCATTAGATTTACTTTCATTGTTTTAAATTTCTTATTTGGAATAAATGTGTGTGCCTGGAATGCCTAATAATCATAAAAGGCTACACAACAAATAACAAATTTTGGCTTTCATTAATAGATTCAATCTATTTATTATTCAATAAGCATTCCAAACATTTCAAAAATAAATTTTAATCAGTGTCTGGCTAATCTTGTTTAACAATATAAGGTTATGAATTAAATACAATTTGTAATACGATCTAATATTTAATCATGCCTATATCGGATTACACTTTGTGATGAAAATTTATTTCACAATTACATCATTTATTATGCTGTTTATTTATTTATATTACCTTATTTGACAGAACAATTTTATGTATTATACCGTTGTTTTACAGAACTTGTGGTAATTAATATGTTTATATATTAATATTAAGAGCTGAACTCTAAATAACATTTTTTATATTTTGGAATAACAATTTAGTTAATTTGTAATTAATAAAATAACCTTGGCCGCTTCCTAAATAGAGTAAAATCGAATTGAAATTCGTTGTATTTTATTTTCTGGTATCTGCGATATAATTGTTTTCTGTAAGAAACTATATAAATTATAAAAAAATACTTACTGGAAATTCCTAAAACTAATATTAATTATTATGAATTAATACATCAGTTATATATAATAAATGCCAGGCAGTTCATAATTCATTCATTGATCAATGTTAGTAAAGAGTAAGTAAAGAGATTTTTTCAAATGAGATTTTTGTTATTAAAAATTCTTTGTGGCAGTTTTTATACCATCCATTTATTTTGTTTTACACAAATAAATTATATTTGGAAACAAAGTTATTTTGTCAAAAATGGCAAAAGCCCCGGGTTTAATTTAAAGGATGATCTGACCAGTGGCGGTATTAATTTGTATAATTTTTATAATATGTTTTATAATTTTAGTATGTTTACAATAATAAGATTAAACTCTAACCAATCATGTATCTAAAAATACAATAATTTATTAATTTAAAACACACAGTTAATTGTTTGTACCTTGTTGGCCAAAAACAAACAAAAATATTATAAATCACTTACTTCAAATAAAATTTACAATCCCAAAAAATAATTGTTTGCTTGTACGTAAAAAGAAAATAACAAAAATAGCATACCATAATTAAAACACTTCCATAAATTATTTTTTACAGTTGGCTTTAAATTTAAATTGAAAAATAAGAGAGGAAAATTTATGGGTATAGAGATAAAAAAGGGTAATTAATTGAAATATTGTTTAACTATAGTACCAAAACCAAGTATACAGGGTGTCTCATATTTACCGTGCAATACTTTAACAGCAGATTCTACGTACACAAATAAGAAAAAAAAATTCCTATAAACATAGGCTGAGAAATGCTTTCTAAGGGAACTACAGCCCCTAAAAGAGAAGCTCCTGAAGATGGTTTTATTTAATATATCCTAAACCGTTAAAACCGATAGAAAAGTAAAATTTTGGGAATTAATCAAACTTTTTATGGCCAATAAGATGTAATAATAACAATTCAAAATTTCCATGAGGGTGGGTCAGATAGATAGGAAATAGGGGTTAAAACCACCCTAACTTTTTTGTACGTGTCTCGTGCAAGGATTTGGTGTCAGATTAAACTTTGATATCCACTGTTTTTGCTTAAAATCCATTTAAAAATTACCTTACATGGCATAAAAGATCATAATGAATTCACAAGAGAGAAAAATTCAGCGTAGGCCATGCACATACTTCCACACATATACAAATCATTTCTAACTAAGACTATTTCCATTTCGTGGGGGTAAAGCAGGGGAAATGTTCTCACAGGGTAGCGGGCATTGAGGCGCATGCGTCAGCTGCATTGCCGGTTTAAACAAAAATAACATATTTTAGTCCCTATTTAAGAAGTATAATAAATACTTTTTAATAAATTGGATATAAATTGTATGAAAAAAGCATTTAACAATAATAAACTCACAAAATGATGATATTTTAGATTTTATAATGGCATTTTTATAAAAGCAAGAATTTGGCAACATCGTATTTTGATCACGATTATCGTATCATAGCCAAAAGATTTTTATGATAGACATATAAATATGTAGATGGTTATTATAATTATCAATTTTGTTTGTTTTCTGTTGTATACCAATTATTTTGGCATTGTTTTTTCCATTGTTTTTACGAGATTTTAGTGGATTTTACATAATATGCATATTATGCCACTTTTTGCTTTTTATAAAGCCAAATCACAAAAATGTTTGTAAGCTTAACCCAGGCTATGGAACCAAATAATTTAGAAAAATTTTATATAACCCAAATTTTATTTAGTTGACAATTCGTATCATAAGTGGACGTATTAATTTCTCTATCTAATGTTATGTGATGTCTATGGTATCATAATATGATAGCATATTATATTATATTTTAAATCCCCCACTTATGAACTGACTATGCGCATAAATATGTGACAGGGTGTTTAAAAATTGTCCATGGCCTACTCTGAATCTTTTTCTCTAGTTGTGATTTCATTATGAATTTTAGGTGCTATGTAAGGTAATTTTTAAATCGATTTTAAGCGAAAACGGTGCATGCTATCGAAGTTCATCAAGAGGACCTTTTTTGTGTGAAAAACTCTGAAATTTTATGATCTGATAGTAGTTTTAACCCCACTCCTTATCTATCTGACCCACCCCTTATCATAATTTTGAATTTGTTATCATTCCAAATTATTGGCTATAAAAAGTTTGATTATTTCCCAAAATTTCACTTTTCTATCTTAAACGGTTTTGGAGATATTAAATAAAAACCATCTTCAGGGGCTCCTCTTTCGGGGGCTGTAGCTCCCTTGGAAAGCATTTCTCGACCTATTTTTATAGGAACTTTTTTTCTTATTTTTGTAGAACCTGAATATTAGGGAATTCTACAAATTAAATCTTTTCAATAAAAAAAATATTAAAAAAAATATTAACCAAAATAAATTATAGATTGAAAAAGTTCCAACAACCTAAAAAAGTTAGTTAGTTTTTTAAAGTTTAATTTTTAGTCCTTAAATTGTAAAGTTTAAATATGTTATTTAATTATATTAACTTCATTTTGGTTAAAAGGTTAATATTCTGTAAATTATTCACATATGATTGTTACAATTTTGTAAGTTTTAAACGATACTGGTATACATACATACGTACTAAATAAAAGCATACATTTTTAACAGCAAAATCCTGTTATATGAAATGTGTTATCAGTAATATTTATGCGATTTTATTTGTAGATCATTACAAATAATGTTTAATTACCTAGATACAGAGGATGGTGCAATCTATTTATAAAGAAAATAAATTTATGTAAATTGCATTGGGCGTTAAGAATATCGTATGTATCATGATTTAATTACTATGTGCCGTCTATTAAAGATTTATTCTTTTAATATTTCTTCATCCCGTATACATACATATTCATAAATAAAAAAATAAATAATTCAGATGCACGTACTGTTTCGAAAATAATTGCACCAATCAACCTTAATTTACTGATAATAAAATTGTTAATTGTATTATTATATTAAACAAAACCAGTCGTGATTTTAAAATTTATAAAATCCAAGTAAATAATCATAAATAATATATAGAAAAACATAGGAGCGAGTATTAACGTATTTTTTGTGATAATTGGAAAACTTGGTAGACAAAATAGGTATTTTAAATTTAATATTGTGTGCGGAAAAAGGCACACTAACGCCATACCACGATTTTATACGGGGTGTGATAAAATCAAGGGGCGGTCGCCATATTCGATAACGTCATTTACCTTCTTTTCCACTTGTCATACCCTTGAGGGAAATTTCATTTGATACCCGGGTCATGGAGGTAGTAAACTTTTTTCAAACTTCCAAAAGCCACTGTTGTTAACCTAATCCCGTGACTAAAACGCCATCAAGTCACATCTCGTCAATGTAGGAGTAAATAATAATATATTATGTATTAAGTTTTATAAACGCCATTTTAGTTTCGGGCTTTTTTAGGCACGAGCGAAGCTTGAAAGCAAGTGTTTAATAAAAACGTTTTTAAAACGAGTTGCATACTATACTTTATCTACGACCATATTTTATAAAATGCATTCTCTAATTAATTTTAAATTTTGACCACATATTATTTTAATGTTTATAGGATGTTAAAGAACCTTCAAATATTTAGGTAAATAAAAAATAATAACAATAATTGTCATGTAAGAGAATCCTTTTTATGTGGGAACAAATTTACAGCAGCAGCATCAGCATCATCAGTAGCCGCGTCAGGCAAGCGTGAAGGCCGGCTGCTCGTGTGGATTTTCGTAGCATTGAGTGCGGCAGAGTGACCAGAAAAATTATCAATGCGAGATGTAATAGAAAACAAATATTCCCATATTAGTTTGTTATTATCTTTAATTCGAGTGTCGGAAACATGCTATTATAAACTTCCGTGTCACTGAGTGACAAGGTTGCAAAAGATGCGCACGCAGTTTTTTTAAATTTATGAGAAACGAACAATGTAGCCATTAATCTTTTCTGGATTTAACGGCAATCTAATTTAATTTAATTAAATCATTGGCATCCTTAAACAAAACAATTATATCTAAATTATGATTGTAAATTATTATTATGCTTCATAAATTATTTTCTTAATTAGTTGTTTTTTATTTAAATACACTGATAAATGAAGAAGTTTGATTGTTAATTTACGGAGGAATTAAATTATATTTAAAACAATATATGGAAAGTGACATTAAACAATACTACGATTCTTCTCTGATTGACTTAATATTATAATACATTTTTTCTACTCTTACATTGACGAGTTGTGACTTTATGGCATTTTAGTCACGGGCTGAAGTTAATAACAGTGGCTAACGGGCTAAAGCTAAACCCCCCGCCCACCCAACTTATCCCTTATCTATGGGGCTAAAGTTAGCTTTATTATAAATTTCGAAAAAGTGGGGTTAAATTTGTTAAATGTCAAATTTTATGAAATATAGTTGTCTTTAAATTTTATTTCTGTTCGTCGTAGATTAAGTACTCTCTAAAAATAAATTAGTCAAAAATAACTAATTTAATAGTTAATAGTGGCTGCTTTTTCACTTGTGCCATGGTTAACCATCGAATACCATGGTATCCCAAAATTTAATAGCCAATTCTTATGTAAAATTGTACTCTGAATCCGAAAATACCGTCAAAAATTATGAAAGTGGAGCAGTTTTTGAGATATAGACAATTCCATATTAAATGGAAAATTTACTATATCTCAAAAACTGTTCTACTTTTTTAACTTTTGAAGACATTTTCGGATTCAGGGTACAATTTTACATAAGAATTGGCTATTAAATTTTGGGATACCATGGCACAAGTGGAAAAGCAGCCACTATTAACTATTAAATTAGTTATTTTTGACTAATTCATTTTTAGAGAGTATAGTATGCAACTCGTTTTATAAACTTCTCGAGATACTCGTTTTTATAAAACACTCGCTCGCAAGCTTCGCTCGTGCCTTATAAAACTCGTAACTAAAATGACTTGATACATAATATACTATTTTCTACTCCCACCTTTAAAACGTCCATTATCATAAATGTTATCATGATCTTTTAAATACACATTGACAAGCTGTGACTTTATGAAAATCCGGGCTGAAGTTATCTTAATTTAAAAATACAAAATTAAATAGTTTTTGACGCCAATCTTTGAAAAGTTTATATGTACAAACGTACCTACGGACCTTTTGCTTTTGCCGGAAGTAAACTATAGTAGTTGCCGATGCCGCTGCAGCGGGCTGCTTTAATAATTTCTAGAGTCCCCATAAAAAGAAAGTCTGGTAGAGTAATATTAATATCTCATGCCGGTTGACCATGAGAGGCGCTGCGAGAGGCGGTGCATTTTAATAAATAAATGGAAACTAAAAACATAAGCTGCTTCCCAAATCTGTCATTTGTCAACTAATATAGTAAACAATTTTTTTCTTTATTTTATGAAATAAATTATAACATTTGATAATGACTGCAATTGAAGATCCTGCTGCAAAAAGGAGGTAACTCCACAGTTTAGGGTTCTAAAGGTCTCTTTCGTAAAAGTTACCCCATTTTTGCAGCAAGGTCTTTAATTGTTGTTCAATAGTCTGTAAAATAAATACTGGATTTAAGTAAAAAAATAAATAGAATCTGTGCGAATGTGTGATCCGAATGTTGCTGTAAAAATGGATAGGTTTTTTATTATTTCATATTTTTATCATCATCTTCATCTGATGACAAATAAGTACATTCAGACTAAATTAATATTAACCCCTATAATAAGTTCATGAACGTCGTCGATAAAATGTTCTCTTGAAATATACTCCTCAGTTTAAGAAACTTTTCTAGTCAAATGAGGTCAATCAATTTTGACAGTTTCAAAAAGGGCTTTTAAAGGTGGTCGTTGTTTATGTTTTGGCGAAAATATATAGATAATAGTTCTTATCACTTCTTCATCAAACTCATCCACTGTTGTTTTTGGACTTGGTTTATTAATAGTTTTTCGTGGCAAATTGAATTTCTTGTCGGCTGGTTTCGTTTCACCCTCTTTGACAATTCTTTTCACCAAGTTGCTGCGGTCACTCGCTCTTGTAAATGCCTAATAGGTATAACAGGATCTTCACGATCTTCTTCACGTTTTAACTCGCGTTTCAAATATTGGAGAACGTTGTAAACGATCTGCCGCCATTGGCTGTGAATCACTGCTTTTTTTCTGTTATTCATTTCGTATAACAAATAATATTTATATAAATTATATTATTATATTATAACAAATATAAAAAAAATTTCTACTCATGTTATGGAATATGACCGTTCTAATATTACTTTTATCTATGGACATTTATTCCGTAAAGTGTTAGAGAATGAAATGAATCATCTGATGACAAAATATACACTCGTGGCGACATCTCTGTTTTTAATATCGGTCTAAAATTTGTTAGATCTAACAAATTTTAGACCGATCCAACCTCACTTTCTTCCAATTAAATTATTTGTCTATGGTATTTTTTGGAAACGTAGAAAAAGTATAGTCTAAAACACGTTTGGAATTGCATATTCCCCTCTCGTGAAACCGTCAAACTCGCCTTCGGCTCGTGTGACAAATTTCTCACTCGAGCGGAATATGCCGTATTCCAAACTTGTTACAGAATATACTATTCTAGACTAGAAATGTCTAAATATATCAATAAATATAAGCATTGCCAACTAGTGATGGAAAAAACGGTTCCCAATCCGGAACGTACCAAACCGTTCCGTTCCTAAAAATCACGTACCAAAATCACGTGATTTCGGAACGTAGGGTAAATGATTTCACAATACATGCGAGTAGAATCCACGACACGACGTTTCTGGGCTACATTTTGTCTGGCGCGCCTCTCAGTTCTGTTGACCGCACCATAACAAATTTAATACCAAAATTAAATATTGTAACTTTTGCAATATACTATAAGGTTTAAGGAGGTCCCTACACTATCAATATTATTGCACAATATGTTTTATTAAGCAATTTAGTTAACATTGTGTTGACAATATTGCCTAATTTATTTATATTGTCTGATTGCCTAGGGACAATAATCAATTTTTTGTGCAGTAATATTAAGCAAAATATTTTTAAACGTCTATGGACCCCTTTAATACACAAAAACCTGTTGATTCCTTGAATGTTTTGTCTATCTCTAATAAAGATTATCTAGTAAGAAAAAACCTTCTTAGTAACTTTTGGTGTTATATTTTAATAATTGTACAATATTAGGTATATTTGATTCCATCTACTTAATTTAATTTAAATTTTTATGCACCGTTTATGAACGATTCCACCCGCCTTGTTATATTGGTTATATGCACCGATAAAGTTCAGCTAAAGTCGGCGCTCCGCGAAAATCGAACAAGAAACGAAACGAGGTAACTGCGCCTTTAAACAGTTCCGACGTTAGCGACGTTCGTTCTGTTCCATGTTTCACGTCGTTCCCTTCCCACTCGCTCCGTTCACTCATTCGATGGTCGGATTCTCTGTTTCTATTCAGTTCGATCCGCTGTCACATCGTTCCGTTATATTTAGGAACGTTCCGGAACGTGATTTAAAAATAACGTTTCAAAATCACGTTATCAAAATCACGACCCATCACTATTGCCAACCCTAGGGTAGTATGTTTTTAGATCGGCGAGTAATAGCGCGATTTTACGGATTTAAGACTTCTGCGCAACCAAGGTCACCCGCCATGAGATATTAATAGCACTCTAAACTGTAACACAAATCCTATTGGTGCAAATTGGACCTAAACGTGTCGCGAAAAAGTCTTCAAACACAAATACCTTGAAAATAATAAAAATGTATATTTTTGGTTGTTATTACTATTATTTAGTTGTCTTTTAAACAATTCTTAACAATTTATTACAATAAACACTTGTAATGTCAGGTTTGAACTATGTCTAAACCAAAATGACAGTTGTAACGGTCACCGTTTTAATCTTAATAAATAGCTTCTAAGCTACTAATAGACAACAAACAAAACAAACAAATGTCGGCCATGTTTGGTTCACGTGTCAAGATTCTCTTCTTATATTTTCGGGTGGAGTACCCATAAAAACATCCTCTTTACTTTCACTGTAAAAAAATGTCAGATTTGAACGGTTTTTGGTTAATTGCCAAGAAAGAAATTTTGATTTTTACAGAAAAATTTGACAAACTGACAAAATTTAAAAATGGGTAAAACAGATTCCTAACATCATATTGGTTACTCTATTTTTGTATAGATATCGCTCTATAAACATATTGAATTTAATTTAAAAAAAATGTTTGTTATGATAATACTTGTCGTAGAAAAAGTATAGTATATATACTATAGAACTCAGTAATAAACTTTTGTAATGCATTAATTTTATTAAAGACTTGCTCGCAAACTTTGCTCATGCCTAATAAAAACTCTGACTAAAATGGGGTTTATCAAATCTGACACATAATAATTTATTATATACAATAATTGGCAAGTGTCAGAGATAAAGTTATTAAAATTTGTTACAAAATAAAATTAATTTTGTAGTTTTTGACAAATTTAAATACCCACTATTTTTTCAGCCAAAATTAAAAAAAAAAAAATAATTAGGGACTATCCATTGTATAT
This sequence comes from Brassicogethes aeneus, assembly GCA_921294245.1. Taxonomy (NCBI): domain Eukaryota; kingdom Metazoa; phylum Arthropoda; class Insecta; order Coleoptera; family Nitidulidae; genus Brassicogethes; species Brassicogethes aeneus. The sequence continues at coordinate 48,016,985 of OV121132.1, read as the reverse complement.
ATACAACGTGTGTATTATAGGACGTATTTTATGTATACTACTACTACTACTAGTATACATAAAATACGTCCTATAATACACACGTATTTTTTAACCCTTTCTCCCATGGTACAAAAATAATACTAAAATGTGTTTTAAAACATCACGTTAGTTCAGACCCCCCTCCCCTTATCTTGTTACATAATAGTATTATCATGCTAGGCAAAAGTTTTCCATTTCTCCTCTTTGCGTAGGTTTTATATGATCCCTTATGATAAAATGATGTCACTTTTTGTGCTGGTAATTATAAATTAAACATTTTTAGTTCTTAGCGGTCTGCTTTTTATAATTACAAACGCAATTAAGTAAAACAATGTTTTAATTATCTAGTCGTAATCCGCAATTAAATATAATGTTCTTTTAATTTATATCATAGACGCAAATAAGAACAAAGCCTTAACAAATAAGATATTAATAATACATACAAAAGTTTATGTCGAAATAATGTTAAGCGAAATGTATCATAAGCATGTAATTGAAAAAATATATCTATAAGTTTTATTACAAATGCATTAATTATTAATTTATAAAATTTTAGCTTGTTTAATTTCTATTGTTAATTTTAATTTATAGTTTAAAACCTATAATAAAAAATAAAATAATTATAGGTTTTCTGTATAATAGACAATAATTATACTGCACATTTAATCTTTACTATAAACATCATTTAAGTTTTAAATTACAGATTTAGTGATAACGAATTTCAAGTTATATCTAGTACCTAATGCTAATCCTTGACATTGGTTTATAATTTGTAAAATTAAATAACAATAAATATGACTGGGACTTGTAAATAATGATGAGCAGAATAGTTAATCTAATAAACATTACCTACTAGTGTATACTTACGACTAAAGATTTATTCTTAGTTAAGAATACTTACCAAAAAAATATCTTCGATCTGTCTATAACTTACAGTTTAAACTTTATTGTTACCAAAGTAATTGATTATACCCTAAAGATTTAAAAATGATTTATACCTATCGGGATAGATTTTTTACAGCCTAGAGAGTAAAATTCATTATTTAATTCTATGGATCAACACAAAATGTGACTTCTGTCAGTTCTACATAACCCCCCTTTTTACTTTTAATAAGAATATTATTGTATGTTTTTAGTATCGTTTAACAAATAAAATGCCATGAAAATAAAATGTTGTATACATATATACAGCATATATGCTGTTGGACCAAGAAGTGTATTTTTGTGTTACAAATAATTGAAGGGGCAAGTTTTTAATAAAGGTGTTATGTTACATTTATATTAGGAAAGAAGAGACAATATTGCGATTGTAAATAATTTGGTATGCCAATTACAATATTTTCTTTCCCTTATTATTTAAAATATTACTTAACCCATTCATCCACTTGCCCCTTCAATTGTAGCCCTCTGCTCAGCACAAAAAGACTTACTTCTTGACATAATAACATAAATAACTTTTATTCACATTATAATTGTTGCTCGGTCTACATTCTATATTATCAAGAACGGTTCTCCAGATTATCAACAAATGCATATTAGGGTTAACTTACTTTAGACAATCTAATATTTTACTAAAATTACAATAATTTTCCAATCTTTTTTAATAAAAAAAATTAAATTAAATAAAATATGAATTCCAAATTTTCCTAATATTAAAAAAAAACTAAAAAGCAACAAAAAACAAAACAAACAATATCAAAATACGTTAAAGAATAGTTAGTGGATAAATTTACAAAATAAAATATTTTTAAAAGGAAAATTCTCTCGGTCCTTTTAAAATATTATTTGTTTATGCCAAATGATGAAAAAACTTAAAATTTTCCATTATTACAAAACAACCTTATCTGTGTGTAGAAAAACCCCATAAATATTATCTTGGACGCCACACAAATTTAGTTAATTATTTAAAAACGAAAAACACATTTTACTGCAATGATAATATTATGCATTATGCAGACTAATGAATATAAATTGAATTAATTGCATAGTATACATATTTAATAAAATCTAGATTTAACCACATTTTGTTTTCATACTTTTATATAATGAGCAATAAATAAAAAAAGTCGTTTTGAAATATTTGTGTTGGGTCGATGGTTTCTGCAAAGAAAAATCTAAACGATATTTTTATTAACTTGGCAATGCCTTGAGAGTTTTATTGAAACATTCACATTTATTAAGATATTTTTTGTACTCTACTAAGATAATAAAATAACTTCCACATTATTATTTTACATGAAGGGCAATTTATTTTTACGACAAACCAGATTGTATGACAATTGACATGTGACAAGTTGTCACGCTACTCACAACTATAGTTATAACTTCAACCCATGACTAAAACGCACAAGATCACTTGTGATGAAAACATATACGATACTTGTGTTTTGAACATGGGAGTATAAAAAGTATATTATAAAGCTTTGAGAATCAAAGTTAAATAAATATTTAACACCGTCGTAAACTTCAACATTAACAGTTCAAACGCGTTAGGTACTAAAATTCAATTTTAAAGACACATCATTATTGGACATATCATGTAAAATGCTAATTTATTTATTTTTGCTAAAACAACATTTTTTCTGTAAAAAATGCAAATATGAGATGTTTTATTTTTTCTTAAAAATTTCATATAGGTACCTCTGTTTTATAATTTACATTTTTTAAAAACCAAAACTTGCTAATACACTGCGCGTCAAAATTAACCATTATTTATAAAATTTTAGATAAAAATACTTTAACTTATATCTCAGTTTACGTGTTTAAGGAAGGGTTTTTCGAGAAAATATCCTTAAGCCGTTTTATTTAATAATAAAAAACGCTTAAAAAAACTTTTACAGGGAAATAAGTAAATAAAAAATATGCTGTGAAAGACCGTATTTCTGTTGGTATACCATAAAAAAGTTGTACAAATCAAACGAACAGTAACGAAAATACGGCGCTTCAAAGTCGTCAGAAGCGACCACTTTTTAGTAAAATAATCAAAAAGAGGTAATTTTTACCGACTTTGAAGCGCTGTATCTTCGTTACTGTTCGTTTAATTGGTACAAAATTTTCAGGGTATACTAAAATACGGTATTTAACAGCATATTTTTTATTTACTTAAAAAAATTCCCTAAAAGTTGTTTTTTGAAATAAAAGGGCTTTAAAAATATTTTCTCAAAAACCCTCAAAAACGTTAACGAAGTATTTTTAAACAAAATTTCATAAAGAATGCTAAAGGCGTTTTAGAGTAAGAATTTTTTTACTTATTATACGTTAATTTTGACGCGCAGTGTATTATGTTCTATAAAATTCATTTTTTTGTATTAAAAAAAAAGTATTACCATGGTGTTGACTATTGCCCAGTTAAAGCTTCTAACCGACATACGTCGGCTTTTCTTGCGTTCGCCTGTCATTTTGTATTCACCGTGTCTGTCTGGTAGTTGCACAAGAAATAAGAAATAGGCTGCAGTTATGTCAATTAAGTCATTACACAAATCTTCGATGACACCGTTAAATTTTCTGTGAAGCGCTGTTCAAAATGCAGCAGGAGCCGCGGGCATTTCTTAACTGAAGCAGTTTTGAGCACACAAATGAAGTAGCAAACATCCTTGCGTAATCCAATAAGATAATTTTATATTAGAATATAACCTTGATTGGCTTATTATGATAAAAGTCATAAGAGCCAGGAAAGCACCTAGCGTGCTTCTATTGTTTGCGGTTTTTTCTTTCGAAAAATGTATAATCCTAAACTGACAATTATTTATAATATGTAGTTTTTTAGGATAAAATCCATTGTTATATTTTGCAAAAACAACTACTACAGAACCGTATTTAGAGCTTTGCAATGACTTTTTAAGCTTAAACTGTCATAATAAAAAAGTATTAGTAATATTGTACTAAAACTCTATGGGACAAATTTTTTTAATTAACTACTACCATGCCATGATTTATATGATATAGCTGTAGGTATAGCCTACGGCGGCAATTTTTTCCAGTCGGCAAACTTTGAAAGGCGGACTTTTTTTCTAGGCGGAGAAAGCGCTTATTATACTAATTTTTTTAAAGCGTTTAATAATTGTGTGCTTACTTACTAAAAATTCTCAAGTTTGCTATATTTTGTCATAGGTATGACGTTTGACAGATGTAATATTAGAGGCCTAAACCAATCCAATAGATGACTATCTTAAAGAGTATATAGTTTGGAGCCAAATGAAGCGCCCTCTCTGAACTTGGTTAAAAATTAAATTACGTGTTTACAGACAACTGTTGCCATCATAGCTTTTAATTGGTGAAAAATAAACGTATTTGATTGGTTACTTTAATGGAGCTATATTTAAAATGTAACTTGCGGCTAGATTTTAAATGTAATGAGTAACGAAAACAATAACTTTGTTTTCTACCATGTATTTACCATGCTGTTTATTAATTCTCAAGCAACTTTTATAAACTAAATAAATTCACAGACTTATAGAAAAGCAATGAAAAAACAAATGCATGTAAATGTAAAACAAGTGTATTTAGTATTCATTTGTAAAATCTGTGATTTTTTTAATTTGTAAAACTGTTGAATCATTACCATACTTATTCCCAAAAGTACCATTCATATAATATAACAATGTTTCTTACCATATTATGGTAAGAAACATTGTTTTTGTTATTTATGATAGTCTGCCAAAAGTAACTCTAATTGATCAATATTTTGAAATTAAAGAATACTGTTAAATCCATAAATTTTATTAAACAATACATGCCTACCATCTGAAAGATTATGATTCGGTCAAAGTGTCGTTTATAACTTATTATTATAATACAAACCTTAGAAACAATACACAATAAAAACGCACAAATACACCAATTTTACAAAAATGCGATAACTACGGATATAATTGAAAAAGGTCAAAAACTTTCAAACGTCAAAAAACTATAAAAATCGCCCTCTCTTGGCTTGGCTAAATATTATAATACTGTCCCGAAATCCGACATAAGATATATATCTATTGGTTTGGTCTAGGATTAGAGGTTATGTGTAAAAATGTATGTATTGTATAGTTATCTGCACTGATTTCTAAAGCTAAATGCATGGTGGGGAGCACTCTTTTTATGTAATTTCAATGCATTGTCATTATTGTACGTCGGTGTATAATAATTTGACTTTTGAACTGCGTCTTTCTATATAAGTATGGATATGAGTGTTAAATATGTTAATATGAAATTTAACTTTGTAGAATCCTATCCTATCCACTATTTTTCCCCAAATGTTTTTGTAAATTTACTATTAGTAATTTTCCTACTGTTATTATTAACCCATTTTTATATAAAAATAAACGATTGCATTCATTTCGTATTGCATGTTTTATTAAAAACTTTTAGTAATGTAAAAAATATATAGCATACACTGGGAAAAAATTGTAAATGTCAAAAAAATACAATTAATTAATTCCAAATTTAATTATTTAAACAACATGGAATTTGAATCGAAAAAAAAATATTTAAAATAAAACTGTATTTCATAATTATATTCGATTCAAATTCGTTTATTGTTCAAATAATTAAATTTGGTATCTATAAAATATAATTGTTTGAAATTACCATTTTTTTCTCAGTGTAGGCGGAATTTAGTTTATTTTATAGGCGGCAAATTTGTAAATAAGCCTAAGTATGTCATATATGTAGTATTAGTAGTATACTATTTAGAAGAAGCAAAAACTGCTTTATTATATTTTGGAAAAATGACCATTCTTATTTTTTTACTTTTACCTAATTTACTAAAAGGATGACTTCATTATCTTATAAATTACATTAAAATATAAATTTTAAAAATGTAGGGACACAATGGTACAAAATATATTATCTGGATACGTCTCTGCTTAGTGCAAATTTATTTAAAACATAGATTCTTACAATTTTATCTGTCAGTGCTAAGTAAACATGCGAATTTTATCTTTCATTAATTACTTACTATTCTGGTTTATAACTTAAATTGAGTTCATGAGTCCTATTTAATTTTATTGTTTTCAAGTCAATTTGACTGTTAATAATGGGTCAGGGATTGTTTATTTGTGTTTATAATAAAAATAAACTTAAATAAATTTAAACATGTGCACCTTACATGTATGTATATATTTTAGTATTAAAAATGATTTATTTTGTTTTTATATTAATGTAAGTAATGTGTAAATAATTTGGCGTAATAAAAAATAAACGATTGTGTTAAATACTAAGTAAATATTACCTATGTATACAAATGTTTATTTGTATATTGAAATATTCATTAATGTGATTTATTATTATAATTAATATTAAATTACATTGTGCGACAAAATATTATAAATTAAATTTATCTGGTATGAACCATAAAAATAGTACAGTAAAAAATACATGTTTCGGGATTTTTTTATATTGGCTCTTGTTTTCCAGATATTATATTTTTAATTTAAATTAATTGTATTTAATATAAAAAATTGTTTAAATTACAGTGGAAATAGATTTGTTATTGGTAAAAACCTATATAAAAGTTTTTTAATTTAGAAAATCCTATAATTTTTGTCCAACTTAGGAACATTAAACATTAAAAACCTGCATGCATTTCTTCAGCAACGCGTTGCAACGGATCCATGTGATTTTTTGGATGGAGATATTATATGGGCCGGAAAGTAACATAAGATACTTTTTTTTTATAGTTTTTCATATTTCCATTATACAGGGTGTCCGAAAAATGGCACATAAACAGTAGGTATACCTCGTCGTTATTATTTTAGAATGGTTTTCAAAATATATGTACAACGCATCTACAGCGACTTGGCGAGTGAATATTAACATGGTGAATAGATGTATCTTTTGAAAGTTAACTTATTATTTTTGAAACGTCATGACGCGTCATTAGAAAATTGTGTTTAATGATATTATATAAATAAATATTCTCTTAAAACTAAATTTTTTAACCATTTAAAAACTATTTGTCAGAAAATATTTTTGTAATTTTTTTATACTTATAATAAACCCCCTATCACGTGGGTGCGCCATTTTCAGACACCCTGTATAAATATAATTTTTAAAATTACCAAAGAAGACAGCTGCCTTATTTTTATTATTTTTCAATCACTAGGAAATAGATAGCCAACAGTAGACTGGTAAAAAAGTTTCAAGTTATCCTATTATTGTACCAAAGTCGTAATTAATTTTATTGTAGTTATACATCACACACCTACTGATTAAAATGTTTAGTATGGAATATTGTTATTATTCCAACTAAAAATATTACATATGAAAATGAACTTATTATCTATAAACACAAAGAACATACAAATAATAATTGTATTATATATTAAGCAGGCATTAATAAATTCATTTAGTACAATAAACAACCTTCCATAAAAGTAATAATTTACCACGCCTCTAAAGATTTAAAAATATGTTTTGTTATTTGCACGATTAAAAAATATTAAAGCAATTTAATGGTTTTCAGTTTAAAATTTGCGCTATAAAAATCATGAGTTATAAGTTAATGCTATATGAGTCACGCATTTCGAATAAAATTCTGGTAAAAATAATAATCATTTTTATTTCTTGATAAGAGTTTATTTACAAATAATAAAAATATTGCATGGAGAAAACAATATTTTACGTTCATTAATAATAAATGATTTCGTTCTCACTTTATTTCCATCGGGTCACAACTAATTGATTACTGTTTATTTTATTTGATTTTTAAATCAGTAACTATTACACTTTAAGATGATTTATTTTTATATAAAAATACTTTGTTTTGATGTCTATTACGATAAAAGTAAGTAGATTTTTTCTTCTTGGAACAGCAAATAGAACAAGATCACAAGGTAGGAAAAAAACTTAGCAAGGTAAAAGAAACCTGCCGATCACTGCAACATAATCTGTGCACAGATTATATTATACATGTATTTATGGAGAGCAAAGAAACTTTGAGATTCGATAGGGCGGAATTTAATTTACAAGATACAATTTGTTATAGTTGTTATTGATTTAATCGACTATTGAGATATTACCTCATTTTATTAGATTCAATTAAAACCTTAAAAAATGTTTCGATCAATAGGGCATGAATTATTAAATTAATTGTCTATTAATGATTTAATAATCAATGTTTAATACATTTTTAATGTTGCCACAAAAAATATAACTATAACAATATAAATATAATAAGGAATAAATTATTAGTCGCATCTACTATTTATATCTCTCTTTGAAGTATTATCTAACTAAAAGAGCACTTTTGTTTATACTTTTTATATATTATTTGTACCTACCAGTAAAAGATAATAAGTTATACTGACTGAATATTTATTTTGATTAGCTTATTTTTGTAATAATTTTATAATAAAACAACATTTAAAATATTTTTCTATATTGCCACATTTTGCCCTATATAACTACTTAATGAAGTAAGTTCGTAGTCGCATCCACTATTGATATCTCTGAAGTATACTTCAGAAATATCATCTATAGATCTATAGATAATATTTGTACCAGAAAAAGATATTTATTTGCTTAGCTCATTTTTAAAATAATTTAATAATAAAAACTCGAAATTTTGGTTTAACTTTTTATTCATTGATTGATTGAAATACTAATACTGTATTTTTGTTTAACCACAATTAATAAAAAAAGTATATAATTTAATATTCATATTGTTTGACTTGTTTTTTTAATAATTTTATAATAACAGCTCAAAGTTTAGATTTAACTTTCTATTCATTATGTATCAAAACTATTTTTGACAGTAGATATTATAGTATTAGAACTAAATTAAACAGTGAACAAATCATAATTTAATTAAGTTATCAAGATGGCCACCAAGAGAGATTCTTTATGATTTTATAATGTTAACATATCTTAATAATAGCAAATATGGTTACTTACTTCATACGTGATTATAATTTTAATAAATACCTATAACTAGCTTCATTATTTAATGGTCTGGTGATTTTAAATAATTGTTTTAATAAACAAATATTTTTAGTTGTCTTATACCAATTGTAAATCCTATTTAAATTAAGTTTTATGTTAAAAAAAATATATATTTATCCAGTTTGATAAACGCCATTTTAGTCACGAATTTAATTTAGGTACGATCGACTTTGCGAGCGAGTGCGTAATTAAATGAGTGTCTACAAAAAACTATAAATGAGTTGTATACTATACTTTTTTCACGACAAATACTTATTATTATTTAAAAATAATTTATATTATAGAGAGCGACATCTATAAAACAATAGAATAACCATTCTTGGAAATCTTTATTACCGGCGCTCCGGTGAGAATTTCAAATTGTTTATGCGTAAATCGATATAGTTATATTTCTTGAAAATGGACCTTTTTAATTAGATAAGAAAGCACTTTTTTACAGTGATATTAAATAAAACCCCAGGGTTCAGTCCCCACCCGAAATTAAATAATTTGTACATTCCGCATTATTTTACAAGAAGGGTACTTTATTTTAACGATTGTATGATATTTGACAACTGTAAACTAACTTTAAACTAACTTCAACCCGTGGCTAATAACCTGTTGCTAACTTCAGCCCGTGACTAAACCGCCATAAACTTTTTGATCCGGCAGCACGGTATTATATAAGACTGTGACCGGCTGTAAATTATATAAAGACTCCATGGAGTGCCCATAAAACATTATCTTTACTTTTACTGTAAAAAAAACTGTTTTTACATTGAATTTAAACGGTTGTTAGTCCATTTTCAAGGAAAAAGTTTTGATTTACACAGAAAAAATTGACATTTGCCGCCAGCAATACAGATCCCCATTCTTACGGTTACGGCTTTTGTATAGATGTCACTGTATACTAATATTTAATTTAAATATTTTTTAGATAATAAATATTTGTCATAAAAATTTATAGTAGGCATCTCGTTTACAAACTTTTCTAGAAACTCATTTAATTAAGCCTAGCGCCTAAATTAAATTTGTGAAAAAAATGACGTTTATCAAACTTGATACATAATTATTATAAGTTTAACACGTTGAAGGACAGAGATGCTAAGCAGCGTCTTTTTCTAAAGGTGTAATGTGATACAACCTGTGGATACAACGCTGATCTGCTAAGCGTTTGCGTTGTCCGTGCAATATAATGAGTTCATCATCACTGTCACATTTTACCTACATTCGTTTTTTTGTGAAAAATTGAAATTGTAAGAATAAGGTAAAAAAGAAAAGTTCCATATATTTTGTTATGGGTACTAGTTTTAAGAAAGTTTATAACCAGTAAATATTACATGGTTAATAATAATTATTAACCATGTAATATTTACTGGTTATAAACTTTCTTAAAACTAATAATTATTATAGTAAATAATGGGTCATTCCACAATACTCGGGGATTTTTGTCCCGCCCGTAAAAATTGTGAGTAAAAACTACAAGTTATAAAATTTATTTTATTTATTTTGCGTTCATAATGACTTCATTATAACACCCCTTTCGGTGCTGTAATGAGATACTTTATCCCACCCAAAATTTTGATTTCATAGGTTGGCTATACTTTAAACAGTATAATAGTTTGCATATATGTTATAATATTTTTATGATTTTTCTAGTACTTGCGAGACTTTTCTGGCAATAAATTTTTTTTAACACCAAAGAAAATCCTTTTTTTCTTCTTTAACATTAACAGCCGATTATTGTTAATTAAGGACGGCATGGCGAATCGATTTTGACATTAACTATCAAACCAATGACTGTGATACCAACTATCTAAAGTAAAATTCGATCAAGGTATAAAATTAATTTTTGCAAAATAGATAAAATAGCATAAAGAACTCATGTCATAAGACTTTTTGTCGCACTCGTCCATTACAAAACTCGCTCCTTCTTCGCTCGTTTTATAAATTATCCGCGTGCGACAAAATTAAGTCTTATGACATTAGTTCTTTAACCCATTAACGCCCAGTGAACTATTAAAATATTGTTTATTATGCTTGTAATAAGCTTATAAGCACAATAAAAATAATATTATAAAATATTAATTTAATAACTTGGGGTTTCTACTCACAATTTTTAATTGTGATGGGCGGGACAAAAATTACCGAGTGACGTGGAATGCCCTTAATATAAAAATACAAATGCATTAATTTAGTAATAATTATTACTATTATAGTGCTTAGAGTGTTTCTGATAAACAGATGTACATTCTCTTCATTAAATTTTTTTGTTTAAGATAGTAAACAATTTCTTTTTGATTTATAGTATCTGTATTTATTCTATTTTAAATATTATTAATTCATTATTAAATTAATTTTAATTTATCTTTAAACACATTCTTTGAGCACATATTATGTTTTTTACTTTTTTTTGTAAACTTTGGACAGTACCTATATGGAATTTGTTGATCTATAAGTGTATTAGGTGTTGATGATGATTACACTTTATTTAAAACAATATTGCCAGTTTCTCAATAAAAGTGTGGTTTATTGTCAGTAGTCATAAAATTTAAAATTGATTTTACTTTAAATTAAAAAACCCAATAAAATACTAAACAAACTCATAAAAAATTAATTAAAAAAACAAGGTTAATAATTTTCCAATTTGATAATTTTAACAATGGACAATTTGAATTTAATAAATATTTATAAAACATACAATTCATTAGGATATGTTTCATAACTACACATGGGAAGTAACAGTAACATCTTGTATATCCACGTTCATGGATTCCTGGATAATCGTCAAAAAACTCGCGAGATCCTTACCAGTTTTAAGAAATATTATTAAACCGAATTTTTAATGGGAATCAACGAACGAACACAGCTTGATTTTATATCAAATAAACCTTTATTATTTTATACGAAAATTAATATTATTTTTTGATATTATTTAAATCGATGTTTGTTTAAAAAATCAAGCTTGGGCTATGTGTTAGCCAGAGGCAGCTTTATGTATGGCTAGACTAGCCAGGCTAGTGTGGACGACTTCCCAGGGCCTTGCGCTCATGAGCTTTAAAATTGCGAAAAAAAGACAGACATACCTTCACAAGCGACTTAGCTAGTGGTTCAGGTACGGAAAGGAGTTGTGGGGAATCCAACACTGTTGCCAAACACCCGGAGTCCTAAATATAACAACAATGAACTAGCAAGGATGTGTTTCACAACAGTTGCTGGCAGAATATTACACAACATTAGGCAGAAATTGGTCGGGACCGATAAAGTCCAAAAGTGGAGGGTCAAAAATTAAAAAAAAACTTTCCAATACTAAGGTCCTTAAAATCGTACATGGCCCAGGGCCTTGTAAAAGCTAAAGCCGGCCATGTTGTGAATCATGGTATGTACAGTATTTTACTGTTACTATTAGATATTACTTATTTAAAAATATACGTTTACCTATTAAAGTTTACTATACATTTTTTAATATCTAGCTGATGACTATTACGAATCAGAAAATCTTTTAATTTGTAAGATCAAATGCGGTATTTGTCCTATTTTCTATAAATAACTTTGTAAATAACAGAAATATATTTAGTGAAAGTTTCTAAAAATAGATCTTAAACAATATTTTCCACGATTAGGTATCTATACGTTTTAAGTTTATTTGTAAATATTACCTATTATTTATTTAAAATTAATAGAAAACGGAAGCAAAATACGATTATTTAAATCATATTTTGCTCAACGTTAACGTTTATTGATTTTAAAAACTTTTGGTTCTTCAGATTTCTGTAAAATTTCTTCACTTGAGCTTATGCTTATAAATACCACGGTATCATTGCAAAAAATCCCTCAACTGGTGGTCGCCCCGGGGCCATGTCCCCACTGGTCTCATGCTAAATCCGGCACTGCTTGCGTGCAAGTACAATTGTTAAAAATATTTTATCGCATTTAAATCTTGGATCACACCATGTCATAAGTAATGCAAACAAGCCTATTGTTTAATAAAAAATAGTGTTATTTATTAGTGTGATGCACTGTGTTATAATTTATCTTGTTAAAATATAACAGGTTTTTAAATAGTGTAAGACATGTTTTTGACTTGATATGATTTTGATTTGGACTATATTTCAAGTTTTTAAAAAATAGGATGTAAAAACCTTAATCTGATTGGTATAAATTATGTTTAGCCTGGGAAATCTAATACTGGTATTGACGTTGACAATAATACTTAAAGCTTAAATTATAATTATAGAACGCTTGAAGATAAACAATATTTCTATGCAAGGAATATACTGTTTATAATAACAATCCAGTGGCATCTAGAACTAAACATGTACTAATAAATTCGTAGATGTTTATTATACAATATATAATATACCTAATACATAATATACCTACATAGGTATATACTTTTTTTCATCTAATAAACTAAATATTTAAAATTCAAGATTAAATTATTGAAATCGCAATTGCTAAAAGTTGCTACTTTTCGCACGCATAATAGTGCGTAAAGTTGTACTTTCCTCCTCGCTAACTTTTCGCACGCTCGATAGTGCGGAAAGAAAATGCATGCGGAAAGTAGCAACTTTCCACACGCTTGTAGAGAACATATATTTTTCTACATGTAGAAAAATATATGTTCTCGCAAGTTTTCATCTGGAGATGAAAACTTGCTTCTAGAAAAAAAATATTGTACCTAACACGCGCAGCAAGTGTCTTTTCCACGGAAAACTAGCACTTTTCGCACTAGTAAGGTAAATAACTATTTTAAACTTCTCCACAAAAGAATATTAAATTATCCAACAGGCGGAGAAAGCGCTTATATTATAGCCGAGCTTTAAAGAGTTTAAATATAATTTTTCTACTTCCACCTTTAAAACGTTCATTATCGTACATATTTTTATGATAGTAAGTGATCTCTTAAATACAGATTGACAAGTTGTAGCTGCATGACGTTTTAGTCATGGGCTGAAGTAAGCAACAGGTTTTTAGTCAAGGGCTGAAGTTAGTTTTAAGTTAGTTGACAGTTGTCAAATGTCATACAATCGTTAAAATAAATTGCCCTTCTTGTGAAATAATAATATGGAAATTATTTTAATTTCTTAAAAAAAAATTAAAAAATATTGGGTATATGGTTTCTCAACGCCAATACCTAAACATCTACACGATAGCAAGCTCGCTCGTGCCTAATTAAAATTCGTGACTAAAATGGCGTTTATCAAACTTGATACATAATATACTATTTCCTACGACCACTATGTAAAAGTTGCAGGCAAAACTCGAATGAAAGGTGACAATATTTATTTGAATATGAAGCATTTCTTTATTACTTAATAATAATAAATGCTTTTTTGAACTATATAAGCTCAAAGGCCATTGACCATCCGCCTTTGGATTTGTTGGATTTGTTGGGTGGAGGGTAGCCACATTGTGGCTACATGCACTTAGGCCACAGTTGGCCCTTTGTACTGCCCCCGAGATCCATTTCCCCATTTGTGTTTGCTCAAATTTTTTAATCCAGCCATCCGAGTTTCCGAAAGAAATCTAGAAAGACGGCTGGAGAGATGGAGCTAATGTTGGTTGCATCAACCCATTCTTCTCCTAAAGTGGATTTTCTGAATTCGAGAAGAGCAGGACATTCACAAATAATGTGTATTACATTCTCTTCGCCCCAGTTACAGGCTCTGCAAAGAGGACTGTCTACTTTTCTTATCGTATGAAGATGTTTGTTTAGTCTACAGTGTCCCGTTATAATTCCGACAAGGTCGGAGAGGTTTTGACGAGATAGCTGTAGACTGTACCTGGCCAGCTCGTCAGATGGATTAGTGATAATATTTTTGGTCTGACGACATGAGCTTAGATTAACCCATCTTCTTAGTTGTTTTTCATGGGTTAGTTTTTTTATCTGGACTTTTAAGGTTGAGTTCGTAAGTGGCAGGACAGGTTCAGGGCCCACTGGCAGCTTTTCCGATCCCTGTCTTGCCAGTTCATCAGCCTTTTCATTTCCTTCATTATCATTATGTCCTTTAACCCATACTAGTTCTAGGACATTATTAATCGTTATCAGCTTCAAAGCAGCAATGCATTCCGCTACCAGTCCCGAGTCAACTATATTGTGACTCAAGGCCAGCAAGGAGGCCCTACTGTCTGAGGAGATTCTTATTGTTTTTCCATGTATTTGGAGCTCTATTACTTTACGAGCAGCCTCCAGTATGCCTGTGATTTCACACTGGAATATGGTCGCATAGACACCCAATGATATACTGAGGCTTATGGATGGGTTCTGACAATATACTCCAGCTCCAGAGCCTGAGTCGGTTCTGGATCCATCTGTAAAGATAGAAAGATCAGGCGAGGTATTTGGATGTCCATTTATCCACACCTGATAGGGAGTATTAAAATTATAGCTCCGCACAATCTGGTCGCGCACTGCACTCAGAATAGGTGTCTGTCGGACATTCTTTTCCAGGATGCAGGTGTGACGTTTGCTAGAGATATTTTCTTTCCACATTTTAGTGGTCGAAAGCCTCAGAGATGATCTCAGCGCATCCGCCTTTATTACTTTATGATAATTTTCCATTAAATAATCAAGAACCGGTTCATGAACCGTGGACCGGACGGTTCACACTGTCAATGTTCCAAAACAATCGAAAAGGCGTATCTTGTTTTTTATGCTTAGCAAAAATATGTTAACCTTAGTTACCTAATATTGTGGTCAACATATTTTTGTCTAGCAACAAAAACGAGGTACGTATTATCATCGGAGAAATTTTCCACAATCGGTCCGGTTACATAAACCGTTTATGGGACTGAACCGGTTCATAAACCGATTTTTTTTGCGGTTTACAAAGAGACAGGACAGAACGGACATCAAATCTTAAAAAAAGCTTTTTCATTTTATTAGAAAAATGGTACATTTTTAAAACTTAAGCCTTAAAAAGAATAACAAAGATTACATTGAAACCTAAACTGAGTATGAGTATGAGTATAAGAGACGTATAACCAGCCCCATTTCCTCTTGACTCTCGAACCCCGTACAGGCCTATGTTTACTTACGCCGATTTTTGTTCTTCCCCAGCAACTGCACGGCTTCACCCGTGTTTGCTGGGTGCGAATGTCCATTGTGTTCCGTACTGTCCCCTATTTGGGGCTCGAGAGCGAGAGGCGAATAGTTTTAATAGCCATTCCCGGGTTCGCCGAGCCTATGCTATACGCTCAGTGTGGGGTATGGAGGAGGGACGGGAGGGTGTTGGTTTTTGGGGGACAATTACGCCGACTTAAAACTAAGTACGACGCGGAATCCCCCTAGACCAGTCGATTAGTATTACTCCAAACATTTGGGATTACTATTTGGAGTTGGGGAGTTGTTATTTCGCTGCAGGAGTGTAGTTTCCTAGTCGAGGTCTTTGTCTTGTTCGTTATTGTCATTGTCCGTGTCCTGGTCAGATAGTTCCTGCACTTGGTAAAGTGTGTCAGTTGTTTTTAATATATATTGTCCCAAGCACGTTTTCTGGTAGAGTTTTGTCTTTTTTTCTTAAATTCCAAAATTAAGCATTTTAATTATTTATTAGTTAAACAAATTACAAGCGCAATTATTCTGTTGTCTAATGTTTACAAATCTAGTAGATTTTGGCTATTAGGCTTTTTTTTTACTGTGTTAGGATTATGATTAATGTGTTAGTTTATTCTGTGAGTCTAGTGTTTATCTTCGGTTTCGTTTGGGATTGCATTACGCATTTGTTGACAGATTTATTGCCCGATGCCGTGTGCCCTTCATAGGTTTTAAAGATATCTGCCGTATTTAAATTGCAGATTTTGTATTAGGTCATGCATATTCTTAAGGTAACTTATCAATTTTTTTTGCGGATGGCCCCTCTTGTTTGACCTCCTTTGTTTGTCCAGTGAAAAGCGTCCAATGACAGGTGGCACTTAACTCATTCATATCACTTAACACTTCACTCCTCAATGACCGTTACACCATTTTAGTTTGCACTCTATGAAAATGTTTGTTTCACTTTATTAGTTTGCACTTTTTTTAAAATTATTGTTGGTTTTAATCTTTAAACTTTTACGTTTTAAGAGCTTTCCCACACGCGTCGTGTGTTCTCGAGCGCTGGAACCTAACTGTGATTACATTGAAACCTAAACTGTCAATAATAAATTATAGAAGAATTATAGTGAGTCTGCTATCAGTAAAACAAGAGTTTACAAGTGGTATAAGAGTTTTCAAGATGGCGGTTAAGACGTTGAAGATGACGAACGCCCCGAACGCACAAGCACATTAACAACCGATAAAAACATGGAAAAAGTGGAAGAAATGGTTATAAACCATCAGAGAAGTCGCTAATGATGTTGGTATATCGATTGGCTCATCCCAAGAAATTATTTCGAATGTTTTGGGTATGAAACGCGTGGCAGCAAATTTGTTCTAAAATTGTTAAATTTTGAACAACATTTTTGGCCAAAAACAATACTGTAATGGAACCCCAGCCTCCATATTCGCCAGACATGCGTCTGTCTGACTTTTTCCTATTCCCAAATATAAAGAAAACCTTAAAGGGCCGTCGTTTTGCAAGCATAGATGACATTAAAAGCGCATCGCTGAAAGAACTAAAGGCTATCCCAAAGATCGAGTTTCAGAAGTGTTTCGAGTATTGGAAGAAGAGCTGGCACATGTGCATAATATCCAATGGGGACTATTTTGAAGGCGACAACATTAATGTAGACGAATAAATAAATATTTCTTTCAAAAAACGAAAATTCCCGATATTTTCTGAACACACCTCGTATGCGGCCAACTTCACGCCTAAGGAATCTTCTCTTTATCCCACTCGTTGCACAATATACTATAAACATATCCCTATCCTGAGAATTTTGAGATCTTCACATTATTTTATATGTTAGTTTTATCTTTAGGAGTAAATAACGAGTACTAACGTATTTTTTAATTTCTAAAAATGTTACTCAAATGGACTTTGCTGGGTTTAATATTAAACATGAAAGCATTTTTAATTTTTTAATTAACAAAGTGACAGAATATGTTAAAAAATCAATTTCTTTCAAGGTGAGAAAAAACTAAAAAACTATACGCTAAAGAAGTATCGCTAGTAGCTGTTATCATCGTAAGAAAAGTAGAACTTTTAATAATCAGCTGTCAAACGCTTAGGTTACAAACGAGTGTTTTTGAGAATAAAGCCGGATAATGTTAAAAAATATCTAAAAAAAAACGTGGATCGATTTGTTGTGTTGTTGGGTGTATTTCGAGAGGAAATCCTGGGTTGAGTTTTTACCGGTTTTCCAATAAACAGTGTTAATCTGAATAAAGAAATAAATTGCAAACAGTATCTGTAAATATTGTACCTATTAGATACAATAAATACACATTTTAGTAGTGATTAACGTGAAAAGTGTAAACATTTCAATTCAGTAAAAATCGTCAAACAAATAAGTCAGAATTTAGCATTATTAAAAGCGTTGATTAAGAATTCTTTAAAGTCTCCACTTAACGGTAAAATACCATTATATTATGTATTATATATAATATTATGTTGCCATGAATTCGTAGGTATATTTTGTTGTTTAAAATGCAGTTGTCGGCGTTTTTTAGAGAACAAATATAAAACTTATTGATTTTAAGGTTATGTTATGCAAAAATTATTTTTTACTAAATTTTTAAAAATTTAAAAACTTAAATATAAATTATATTAGGTAAAGTTATCATTAGTTAATTCTGAACCAAGAAATGTACTTTCCGAATTGGATCCTTTGGCAAAATATGAAAATGCAACTATTTAGTTCTTGAATTTTATTTACAATTAAAAACACAATAATTCACCATGATCCCTTTAATAAAATACACACACTAACGTAACTATATAAGCATTTAAGCGTTGAATTTCTTAATCAATGATATAAGAAATAATCAATCGAAATCGAGTACTAAAAAAGTTTTTTAATTTTTTCTTGCAACGAAAAACTCAAAAAATAACGTGCGCGATTTAGCTGTGTAATTGAACAAAATTTGTCGAGTAAGACTTCTGCCTTCCTCTCTTTTGTAAAAAAACTACCTATTTATTTAAAAATGATTTTTAATCATTGCTTTAAATTTATTGTTGACAATTCTTAAATTCACGCAATGCATTCGAAGTCCACCAGATGGCGCGCGCGTTGCTAAAACCCGATACTTCTTTAGCGTATAGACATGTGTTTATGTTTATGTCATAAATGTATGTAGACGTAAGCAAATTGTAACCTCACTTTATGTAAATAAAAATTTTAAAACTTTTAATCACTAATAAAAATAGTTTTAAATAAAACCTCCATAAAACAATTTAAATTTTGGCATGGCTTGATAATGTAACTGACGACAAAATAAAATTTGAAACAAATTAAATGCACTTGTCACAAAGCCAATATTTACAATTGCACTTAAGCAAACAACAAATTAATTGTTCTTAGTATTACCAAATTGGAAACTTTCCTAATTTATCTTTATCTTGATTGGTTTCATTGGAAATTTCCACTACATAAGAATAAACAAGGTAAAATTTGGTAATTTTGAAATAAAATCAAGCCTTGTCAAATAACAAATAAACAAATCATTGGAATATTACAAATATTTTATAACAATATTTTGCAAAAATATGGTTAAAATATTTTGTTGTTGTTGGTGTTGATAAAATAGTTAAAAAGTTACTTATCTTCTAAATAAAATTTAATAATATTTATTAATATTATAATTATTAAATTATTATTTATTGTAAGTAATAAATAATACAAATAATTTATTACAGAAATAAATTTATAAAGCTGGGTAAATTTAAAAATATATTTTTAAAAATTTAACACGTGTATTTATTTATTAGAAATGATAATATGCAATTAACAAATACCTATTAGAAAAGATTATATGCCAGATATTATTGTCCGCACAAACTACGTTATATTTAAAAAAAAAGCATACATACATACCTTGAAAGTTGATATCAAACAAACGTATAATGCAGTCGAACTTGACAATGAATTGATCAAATTGCATTAATGACATAAACTTGATCACTGATGTACAAAAAATTGATGTTATCGCGTCCGTGGTCTCGACTTTCTGATTGTGATTGACAAATATAACTGAGGTAATTTTCTTTCCCGAGTAATTTATTTCGATTGCACCGTGTATTTTTTGGGTCCAGGTTCAAAACAAACCGCTGGCTATACGATCTAAAAATATCCGGAACTTGTAAGCAGACAATAAGTTTTATTTTTGAATATAAAGGTTTTTGTGGCAACGTTCGCTAAAATCTCGGTGAAATGTTTACTATTCTCTTATGTGTTATCATTGATTAGTTACAATAGTACTTTTTTGGTATTTAAACTAGAACGATCCTCATTAAGTTATTTACCTATGTTTATTTTTGTAAGTTTTTATATTTGTATTGTCTATTTGTTTATCAAAAAATAGGCCTTAAGGCTTTAATATATGATTTTGTGACGCATCAGACACATTGATTGATTAATTTTAATTTTTTTACAGCTCAGATTAAAAAAAAATATTTTTAACGTTACATTTGTTTTTATACGCCACAGCGTATTTTGTATCTCATGAGCTCGCTAATGAGATTTTCATAAAAAATAAACTATAATAATTAATCTATAAGCTATCAACATGATCCTATTTTGTTTCTCGATTAATCTATGGAAAATCTGTGGGAAGTAACACTTCTGCACAACTGTTATTTTCCATAGATTCTTCCAAAAATTCGTTTCTAAACTCGAGCAACAAAAGAGGATCATGTTGATGGCCTATAAATTGATTATTACAATCATGGAGTCTACACAAGGAGTCCGAACTTAATAGGGAAAATTGACAAAACCTCCCCTCTAAATCGCACAAATCAAGTCTTTTTTGTCACCACCAGCGGCGCTAATGGTCGATGCGTACCTTACAAGATAAAACAACAGGAAGGAGTCTTATCATTTTAAGCCGTACTAAAAAGTGCGATGGAAGTCGCCATTTGCAATAACCAATATGACTCATTTTTCATGGCCGTAACAATTCGTAAAACAAGGACAGCCCTCGGTGGTGTGGTAGTCAGCACTGCGGACTACTTATTACCAGGTTTTTTGACTAATTTTTCCTGAGCAGCAATAAGAAGAATATGATACAAGTAATCATAAAAAAGCGAGACAGTATTAATTAGAGCCTTAGAATCAATTTGTGAAAAAATTGCCAGATTCTGAAAAATATGGAAATGGGAGCGCAAGATGAGAGGCGACAGACATCGTCGGTGAATCGTTGGGTCATGGCCCACCGGACGCAGCCAGCAACAGAAGTTTGAAGAAATACTTGTTATTTATATAAACTCTGTCAAACACCATGCTACTCTTATCTATGTACGGGGTGATCCCCTATAATGTCGCCCCCCTTTAACTTTTTTATTTTAAGTGTCCGAAAAAATTTCAAAGTGTGGTTATGTAGGAACTAAAAAATACTTTTTTTCTACATATAAAGAAAATTGGAAAATTGATCAGTATACAGGGAAAAACAAAAAGTTTATTTTTTTTAAATGGATCACCCTATATATGTATTTATTTTTTAATTCCTTGTAAAATTCTAAGCATACTTATTTCATATCGACCCATGCAACGAAGACTATTGTAACTCAGTTTTGATTGTAGACTAGAGTAACTCAACTTAATATAATTTTCGCCTGTAGGAATGTGGACACTTACTATACAGGGAAGTTGTTCACTGGTTGCCTATCGTTTCATGTCTGAGTTACTGTAATCTTCCACCAAATAGAGCTTGCAAAAATCTGTTGATGCCATATAGTAAGTCAAACCCCACGTTTTTGAGTTACTATAGTCTTCGTTGCATGGGTCGATATAACATACCATATACCTAAATTCAACCGTTTCTGAAATATTTAAATTATTTTTAAGATAATATAAGTTGAAATAGTTTGTCTTTCTCTGTCTGAGTAGGCCATTTTTACTTATTTAACAAGACATATTGACATAATGTTACTATAATAATTTATTTTCAATAAAAATTTTGGTATACTGAGGCTTCTGGATTTCTAACAGTTTAAAAAAAACAATTAATGATAACATTTCGAATGCGAAAATTTTAGAAACAGTTAAATTTAGGATATGGTTTGTTATATGAATTATGCTCAGAATTTTACAAGGAATCGAAAAATAAATTCATATATAGGGTGATCCATTGAAAAAAAATAAACTTTTTGTTTTTCCCTGTATATTGATCAATTTTTAATTTTTTTTAATACGTAGAAAAAATAAAAAAGTTAAAGGGGGCGACATTATAGGGGATCACCCTGTACCTCCTATATATACTGTGATATTTGTAATTGTGAAATAAATGTTTTGATTTGATTTGACTGCGGACTACAAGCCAAAAGGTCGTGGGTTCGAATTCCACCAGGGGTATGGCTGTTTATTTGTGTGTGTCAGTGTGTACTCCAGTAATTGGGCCTGATGCCTGTTGGATACACATTAAAATAATAAAATAAAAAAAAATACCGTATATGAGACCAACCATTGTGGACACAATGTCATTTAGTAAATGCTCCTTCCTGTTCTTTCTTCTAAGATGCGTACTGACATCTGCTGTTTTGGTAGCGTATGGGTACAAATTAAAAAATTAACGGAACATCAGCGCCCTATTATCTTAGGAAGATTTTTCTATACATGCATTTCGGACAATATAGGCTAGTAAAAGGGTAATGTTTTATACAGGGATCCCAATACCGGTTAGAATTTAATTTTTTTAATCAAAAGACCATAAATTAACACTATGTATTCTGGTTTTCGGATTGATCCGAACAACCACTGCGACGCGTCGCGACGCATATCCCGTCAACTTGAAAAACAATTTTTTACTTTAATAACTTATGAACCGTTTGGCGAACAGACTCTTAAAATACCTAATTTAGATATTAATTTTACTATATTTTAATATATTTTATTTCCACCTTCTTAGTTCAATACATTATGGGAACAGACCTGTAATATTTAACGGGCTTGTATAAAACACCTGTAAAGTTTTACAGGCTTGTAGAAAAGCAATTTATGAAATGAAATGACACATTTGATACATTAATTTAAATTTACTAGGCTCACTGAATTATGGGGTTTGTTCCTGCGTCCCTCACCCCACAAACTTCCAGCTCGCTCGTAAAGATTTATTTACAAAGCTTGGCACGTAAATAACTATTAAAAACCTCAACCAATTTTTTTGGAAAATGGTTTTAATTAAGTTTATAGAAGATTTTTAGAGCTAGGTAAATAATTTCAAAAGAGAATTTTCTAAAAAAATGAAGAAAACCCATTTCCAAAAAAGTTTAATAAAAAATGTAGCTCTCAAAATCGCCTGTATTTTAAAAGTTTATTGGCGGGGGTTGTTCGGATCAATCCGAATATATACCATTCAATTAATGCTTTTTCGATTAAACAAATAAAATTTCAACCGGTATATTGGCCTATTTATAAATGCAACATGCAATTCTGCCAAGAAGGTCTTTTGGTGCTTCGCTATTAAATATAAAATTCTTTCCCAAAAAATTAATATATTAAACCCATACGTCTACCTATTTATTGCCTTTGTTCTGTAGCAATAATTGACAATAATTGCTTTTTATATATTTTTATTAAACCTGAAAAATTGAGCTGTTTATAACATATATTATTAGGGAAGTGATATCCTAATAATATTATACCTACATACATATTATACATATGTATTATACATACATAATGTATATACATATGTACTGGCAAAATAGTGATTGTTTGGCTTTCAGGTAGCAACGGAGCAACGAATGGACGTGTTTTTTGCATTAAGATAGTACATCTAATATATATATATTAGGGTGTTTCATTTAAAACGAATTTTTCTTGCTGACACATGAAAATTTTGTTTTTTAGGTTGAAAATAAAAATCCCTGAAAATTTGAGCCCTTAACTTTTATTTATTTTATTTATATTTATCACCATAATTTTCTGCATAGTATTCACGGTTTTTGAAAGGCCCTGCATCAATTTTGTTTTTGATTTATTTACGTTGATTGTAGTAGCTCCAAAAGTCGTTTTTTCACTTTTTCTCACATATTTTTGAGAAAATCGAGCGAATGACTGGTTTTACCGAAAAAGTTGTAGGAAATTTAATTTTTGACAAAAAAGGTTTTCACGTTCATATCACTAAAGTGCTTTGTTTAAGAGATATAAGCAATTCAATAACCAAAAACAAAGAAAAAATAGGTTTTATTGAAATTTATGTATATGTAATTTAAGTCAACAACTATACTATATTGCTTATATCTCTTAAACAAAGCACTTTGGTGATATGAACGTAAAAACCTTTTTTTGTCAAAAATTAAATTTTCTACAACTTTTTTATTTGAACTTTTTCCGTAAAACCAGCCATTCGCTCGATTTTCTCAAAAATATGTGAAAAAAAGTGAAAAAAACGACTTTTGGACCTACTACAATCAACGTAAATAAATCAAAAACAAAATTGATGCAGGGCCTTTAAAAAACCGTGAATACTATGCAGAAAATTATGGTGATAAAAATTATAATTCAAAACCCGGCCAAAATATAGAAATTTAAAGTAAAAATGATTAAAAATACATGCTTTTTATATGGAAAAACTACAAAATTAAAAAAGAAGTACTTAAAATCAAAATTAAGGGCTCAAATTTTCAGGGAACTTTTTTTTTCAACCTAAAAAACTTGCTGTAAAATATTAATTTAGCTTTGATAGTAATTTACTCTAACAGACAAAAATGAGCTGACTGTTTTACACCTGATATGGATTAGGATCGGGTGGTCAATATGTAATATTCAATATTGCAAGAAATTATTATTAATTAGTTAAAACAGTTTAAGCTCATTTTTTTCTGAGAAAGTAAAATACTTTTAATGTATTGCCAAAGTAATGTATTGATTTTAGTTTTTTCTTAAAATAATAAAAACCTTACGTAATACTACATTTACGCGTAGTAAAATAATTAATTAAGAATAGTTTTTTGAATTTGCCTTAAAAATTGAGCTTAATTATTACCATAAGACTATAACAAATATCATTGCTATTTATTTAGTTTTTAAGGCGTATTAAACCATTATGTTTTAAGTGCCCCTCCTTTGTTTAAACATAAAATGCTTAATAAACATTTCTACTAGACCTGTTTGATTCGTAAATCCGGGTTGTATAATGTAAACTAATTGTTTTGTTTTATGATAAAGTAGACACGCTATATTAAACTGAAAAGAGAATTGTGGATTTAATATGGGCTAGGCACAATTTTTTATTACAAATTCCGATAATATTATTCTAGTTTAATCCAATTAGATTTTGAATAAATTAATAGATGCGATTTTTGTATTACATTATTTGGCATGTACGGTAAATATAAATATGAATAATTATTAAACTTTTTATCGACCAGTTATTTAGCATTTAATTCGACTATAATCATCAATTATGTTTGATGTTATTTTTTGATAATGATGATTTTTAATGAATACAATACATTTACAAAAACAACCGGTAGTACTTAAAGTCTGAAGATTAAGGAAGCCATTGAAGATGATAATATCCGGAAACACGTAAATGTCATCTTGTATATTTTTTATATTTATTAAAATAATATATATTTTAAAGAAGCGCAATATTTATATTGTTAAAATAATAAAAGGGCATAAATATTTGTCATAAATAAAAAAGATAAAAAATTGTTTATTCTTAAATTATATTATTCATTATACATTTGAAAAATGTTTGGTTATAATCACTATATTGTTAAACATGTAATATTTCCTATGTGTCCACAGTATAAAAAAGGAAAATAATTCAAACAACATTTTTAAATTGTTTAAATTTGTTCTTTTATTTTAATTTGTGAATTTGAATAAAAAATATAAACGGCAAATTTTATTATGCCACTGGCGCAAAACAGCTAGGAAGGGCCGTGATTATAGGTAAATGTTATATTTATTTCTATATCATCCTATGTATTACAGAAGAAGGATTACAAAATCCATTTAATAAGATAATAAATAGTTTTTAATGCAAATGAATGTTAAAATGCTACTAATAAATTAAGCAATTTAAACTATAAATAATTAGTTTAAGTAGAGTTTTTAATTAGGGTTTAGATTAATTTTTCAAAATTTTAAGCAACAAAGTAAAATCGATGGATTTGATCATAAAACAATGTCTCCTTAAATAATAATAATTAATAAACCATTTTTTATTTTTTCTGATTCTTAACGGACTTCTAACACCAATTTTTCTACTCTATTTTTGTATAGACGTCGTTCTATTTAAATATTTAAATTAATTAGTAATAAATTATTTTTTAAATTATCATTTATCAAAATAAAGTATAGTATTAAACTCGTTTATAGACTTTTGTAGACAGTCATTTTAATTAAACATTCGCTCGCAAGCATCGCTAGTGCCTAAAATGGCGTTTATTAAATTTGTTGCATTAAGTATTATGTACAGCCTTTTAATTAATTTTGAACAATTTATAAAATAAGTTTAAACTTTTTACAGCTAGAGCAAATTAAATATTGTCGCAGAAAAGTTTTTATCAATTTAACGCAAATATAAAAATTATATTCTAGAATCTAGATCATTTAAATAGTTATTACTGTACATTATTATAAAATAGAGAGTAAAACTCGTACTTACATAATTAAGTTTCAATTAAATAGTAACTTTACACCTGTTTACTGTATACGTTTAAACTGCATTTTATGCCACTAAACACAAAAATAAAATTAAGTTTGGCATGTGGATTGTCTGATACAATAAAATGCCAATGATATTAAACACACTTTCGTTTGTAAATGACTAAGTTAAATTAGTTATTTCTATTAAGTGTCTATTGTTGACTTAGCAACGGACGGTTTTTTTCATTTTAATTATTGCAATATTTATATCAAATAATCATTCAGACTTTTTCTTTAGAAAATGTGGAAATGCTTAATAAAATACAAATTTTATGTAGGTACGTTGTAATTGGGTATATCCATGTAGCTAATAATCATAAAATTGTAATATTTACCTTATAAGGTAAATATTATTTTATTATTATTAATAAATTACTACATAATTTCCTATTAATACATGTAACAGTAGGTATGTTTTTTATTTTAGATATTGATTTTGTTAACGATGAAAAAATCTATAAATATTGTTTTGTCCACGTGTCCAAATAAATGTTTACCCATGCTCTTGTAGAACGTATACTAATATATTGGTTGTGCCAAATTAAATTTAAAAATAAAAATTTATTAGATATTTTAAATTCCAATTTTAGTATATCAATTGGCAGACTATAGATTTAAAATTGAATTTTATTTGCTTTAAATTTACTTAAATAAAAAAGTTTACACAACAGTTTTTTTAAATTTAGTTTTTTTTTAATATTAGAAGGATTCTTCTAGGTATGGGTATTTTTTATTATTTAAAGAGCTACAAGGTCGGTTAAATTAGAGAAAAAAAGCGTAAATACAACCATTAGGTTACACAATACAAAAAAACTTATTATTATATTATTTATATATTATATTATACTATTATACAATAGTCGCCTTCTCCCAATTTAAAACCCGATTGGTTGAAATCACAGTAATTATTGAAATCCGCCAATCACTGATGTCTGACAACGTGAATAATGAGTTCATTATTCCCGTTTTTGGGCAGAGAATTTATAATATATAATATATATATATATATATATATATATATATATATATATATAATTCACGAAAAAAAAACAATATTATGCAATAGGAGCAAATAATAGGATATTATTATACGAGAGTTAAATGTAGGCTATTATTCACGAGAATGAGGTTTGCGTCTCGAGTCGCTAGACTAGAGACTTAAATTATCCGAGTGAATAATGCGCATAACCTCGAGTGTTATGCTATACTTTATTTATAAGCAGATAATTAAATGATTTTCAAAAATAAATAAATAAAATATGACATCTGTCAAATGGTTAACTTCACTTTTTACCAATTTTAAATGTTATTATAGTCTCCTTCTCCAAATTTAAAACCGGATTGATTCAAATCACAGTGAATATTAAAATCGGCCAATCACTGATGCCTAATAAAGTGAATAATAAGTTCATTATTCCCGTTGTGGCAATGTTTATCATTACTCAACCAAAATCAAAACCAATATTAAGCAGTAGGAGTAGATAAAAAATGCTAATTGGATGATACAAACTTTTTAGTTGAAAAAAAATCAAAATCTGTAAAAAACAAAAATCCTTATTAGGTACCTACTTCGTTATTCATGAGAATTTAATAAAAAAATAAGTTTTACATGTATACCTACACATTTACCATAATTTTGCTTAATTAGATCTTGTTTAAAAAAAAATATATGCATATGCATTCAAACATTTAAATTCGCATAGGACCTACCTGGTAATACATAATATTATTATTATATTTTTGTAATAAAATACTTTATCTTCAATCAAAATATTTCCCAGGCTGTAAAAATAATTTAGATCAATCGGGTAAAGTTTTTTACCTTCTAGTCGGTATAAACTTGTTTGGACCAATTAAAAAATTAGGCTTTTGACCCATATGGGTCGTAATTAAACTAAAAAATAAATAAACATTTAAGTTTTCTCCATCAAAAATAATCTTTTTAGAGAAATATAAGTCAGTTTTTAAAATTTAGTGCTGTTATTATTAGATTTTATTAACATTTGAATTGGTAAATTTATATTAACGGTCATTTTCGCACCTGGCGTTTGTACTTCTTAAATAAATTCTGGGAAAAGTAATGAATTCAGATAAGTATTTTACAAACAAAATGTTAAAAAAATAGACAAGAAATGGCAAACAAGATTATTTTTTAAGAAATTTAAGATGATTAAACATTTATTAATTACTGTTCTTCATAGATTTTTTTAAGGAGCAGCACACGCTCCAGGAGCAGAAATGAACGTAACGCGCGGTTGATTCAATGTCAATTTTATTTGATTTCATATAAATTGCATATACTTAAATACTGTAAATTTCATCAAATCAGACAGAAATTGTTGGCGTAACAGAAAATCAATTTTGGCTAAAAATTTTATTTCGTTAAAAACATGCTTTTTAAACGTACAATGTACAATGTACAATGTACGTCGTACACACATTGTATTGTATTTGTAAAATTGTTACATATTTCTGTGTTTTAATTTTCGCTTTGTATACCATTCTGTTTTTTGTTGTTTTGGAATAAATTTTTATTTAATAGTTATAATACGTAAAATAAAGAAAATTTAATATATTAAAGTATATATTTTTGTAGGAAATATTAAAAATAAAACTAAATATAATTTTTTAAAAGTGAAAACAATTTATTATCAGAAACGATTTAGGTGAAAAAACATTTGAAATATAAATTTTATTTATAGAATGAAGGTGATTATTTTCTCAAAATTGTTTATAATTGTAATTATATGTATTTTATTGTCAATAAATTATTTATCTAAATACTGTTATCAAAGTCATCATCCTCGTCGGAACTATCGTCTTCGAGGAGGATGATTGGTTCCGAAACTTTTATTTTTATTATTTCCTACAAAAATACTTCAATATATTAAATTTTCTTTATTTTACGAATTATAACAAATAAATGAAAGTTTATTCCAAAACAACAAAAAACAGAACGTTATACTAAGCGAAAATTAAAATACAAAAATATGCAACAATTTTGATCAGGTTTGTATATCTAGGGTGGAGCAAAATATAAATATTTTTAAAATTGAAAACGCCTGTATATAGAAAAGTTGTGTATGATAAAAAAAGATATTTTGGTGAAAAAAAATATTTTTTTAATTCCTTCCGCTGCCCCAGTGGTATCCTAAATATAAAAAACATAAAATACAGACGAGGGCAGAAAACGGTTAATTTTTTTTTTTTGAGCCAAGATTTTTTTAGAGCATAACTAACTTTTCCAAAATTGGGCACATTATTTTCAATTTTAAAAATACAAATATTTTCATATTTGACACTGACTGGGGTCCGCCCATTTCGCTTGTTTTTTTTTTTGAAAATCAAAGTCTCCAATTTTGGAGAAGTTACTGATATTCAAAATAAACATTTTGGTGATAAAAGTATATATATTTTTTAATTCCTTCCACTTCTACAGAGCCATGGCAAACACAAAAATTATAATATTTGAGCTGGGGCAAAAAACGGTAGTAATATAAATTTAATTTTTTTTTAGCCAAGTTGTTTATTTTGAGCATAAGTAACTTTTCCAAAGTTGAACACTTTAATTTTCAAAAAAAAAAAAAAACAAGCGAAATGAGCGGACCCCCAGTCAATTTCAAATATGAAAATATTGGTATTTTTAAAATTGACCGGGGGCCCCCATTTAGCTTTTTTTTTTGAAAATCAATGTGCCCAATTTTGGAAAAGTTTGTTATGCTCTAAAAAAATCTTGGCCCAAAATTTTTTTTTCTGAATTTTATGATTTTTATATTTAGGATTACCCCACATTATTGGCCACCCTGTAGAAAATAGAAAATTTAATTTTGTCGGCCTGTGTAATAATAAAGTTTTTAAAATTTTAATCAATCCTCTTTTCATTTTAGCTCGATCAAATTTAAATTCAAAATCAAAACGCTTCTAAATTAATTTAAATTTTGTTTAAGGATGTACTTTAATGAAAATGAGGAAAAACATTAAGTTCAAAGTCAAAGAACGAAAAAACATGTTGACCATTGTATTTTTTATATTTTTATTTTTGCAAAAACAACTTTTAAGAAATGGAACCGCCGATCATTTAATTAATCATTTTAATTTATATTGCACAAAGTCACGACTGATTATTTAGACACACTAACAATTAACATTTTAAAATAAAAAGCAAAATGTTCACCTTCTGAACAATAAATTAAAGTAATAAATTAAGTTTATACAATTTTTAATTGTTAGGTAGAAAGTATAACCAAATTATCGAAACTCTAATTTAGTGTCTATATATTAAATACAGAAGTATATACATTAAATTAGACAAGTTTAAGTTCAAATTTTGTTCTTTAGACTTGACTCTTAACCTAAGGATGGGATAAAAATATAATAATAAACAGAATGTTTAATTTTTTGTTAATTTACTGTATTCAAGGATAAATCGAGTAACAGGATCACATATCTAAAAATTTTAAATTGTTGTCAAAAAACTTTGTGACGTCAATAAGGTTTGAAATTGAAACTTGTTAGTACCAAACTGATCGTGCAAAACGAAGGTGTGGTCCTTTGGTATCTGCCGGTTACATTAATAAAATATATCCTGTAACGTCAATACCTTGTTTAATAATTTATTGCCGTTTACTGTCAGTAGCTAAATATGTTTTGTCTAAGACGCATCGTTTTCAGTGCTACTATGAGCTTCTTAGAAGCCCCGGGCACCGGTCTGAGGGGCCTCAAATACCCAAAAGTACCCCACAGTCTAATAAAAATAAGAAATTGTTTGGAATTGGGGTCTCCGACGTAGGCAGTGCAGTGCACCGGTACCTTCGGTTATAAGGGGCCTCCAATATCGTATGAAGTAAACCTTAAAAATTATAAAAAATAAGAGTTTTTTTACTTTTGGGTTGGAATTTCTAGTGATATAGCAATTCTGAGAATTCGGATTCAGCACGTCAAAAAAATCTATTAACAAATTTAATGTAATATACTATTCAATACCTAGAACCACATTAAAAAAAATATATAAGAGTCTAAGCACTGCTTAGTAAGAAGGCTTAGAGGCTCCATTTTATTTTGCCGCCCCGGCTCGCCGACGGTCTTAAGCCGGATTTATAGTTCTAAAAAGTAGGAGTAGCAGTAGCAGTAAGCCAGTGTTGCCAATATAATAATATAAATGCTGCAATGTGAATGGCTGGAGTAGCGTTCAGTAGCTGCCGCCGTTGGCGTAAGAGATGGCCAAGTTTGAACTTTTCTTGCTGCTACTCCTACTCCAGCCAATTACATTGCAGACATTTATGAAGACATTTTATTTTATTATTATATTGGTAACACTGGCTTACTGCTACTGCTATAGCAGAGTATACTCCTACTTTTTAGAACTATAAATCCGGCCTTAGTATACGTTATATTAGGGATTTTTATATTTTAGACTGTTGGGAACTCTTTAAACATTCATGTCAACGATGTGTTAAAAACCCATCAAAAAATAGACTGACAATAGTTAATTGTGACATTTCGCTTCACGTAAATAATTTCATGTTACTAGGTGGGCACAATAATTAATATTGTGCTAACCTAGTGACATAAAATAAAATTTTTATAATATTTATTTAATTTTATTGATAAATTGTGATCGAAATAGACAAAGTAGTATATAAATTCGTGTTACACTCGTTTTACAATATACTATTTTTACATTCAAAAATAGTATATTGTAAGACGAGTGTAACTATAGTCAAGTAAATAATGGTTATAATATATTTAAATCAATTATTCAAGGTATGGTAGTATTTGAAACTTTCTAATTTTATTTATGAGGTAGTTTTTAACTAATAATTTTATGTTTAGCATGATTTATTTATATAATTTATTTTGTTCAAAAACATTTAGCATTTCATGCAAAAATTTATATATTACTATTATTATTAAGTATAGTTTTGTTTTGATTTTTACTTTATAAATTATTTAGAATTCCTAAATATTATAAAATCAGTGGTAAATAAATTACGTATAAAAATAGCGATGCCTTTCACTTAATTAACAAATATATTAAATATTTAACGGAATGAAGATATAGCATTTGACAAAAAAATTACACAATTATTTTAAAATTCATGCAAATTATTTAGCAAATTATAACCACTAAATAAGGTTGTCATTTTTAATAAATTCAAGGTTTTGCTGTATATTTAAGTAAATTTAAGGTATAATTTGAACAAATAAATTAGGCTAAATCATTTAAAATAATTGGCATAACAAATAATAAATTATAACAATATTCCATTTTATTCTTTTTTATAAAGTCATTAGTGACTACTGTATTTTGGGCATCGTATTAAGCATCTTAAAATTATTATGGTTTTTAAGTCATTACTTTATACTGACTAATAATTAAATTAGATCTAATCCGTTTTAATTATTTTTTTATTTATTTGCAAAAACGCAAACAAGTTTAATATGGGTATGACCCCCATACCTCTTGAAGTTTTTAAGGTTTAAGTTAAAAAAAAGCAATACGAGATATTTAACAACAAATTTAAACTTTTTTTATATAAAATTTTTAATCATTATGATTGTCATCAACATTTTAATAAAAAATCCAAAACATTAAAATAATAATATAATTAAAATAACGTCCCCTTGAAGCTACAAGGTCAGTTATATTAGAGAAAAGTTGCGTAATTACAAGCCTTTAAAAAAAACAAAAACCTGTCAAAACCCTGTTATTCCTGGGAATGAAAAAAAAACAAGTTTTATAAGTAATAGCTATTTACATACCATGCGAGGAAAATAGTGCTTTTCCTCCCGCGAATAGTTTAATGCCCGACGCGAAGCGAAGGGCATTAAATATTCAAGGGAGGAAACGCATTTTCCTCCTGAGGTATGTATATAGTTTTTTCTATTACCTTTTATTAACCTATGGGGCTATAAAATTATGACAAAATATTAAGTAGTTGTTGCGTTGACGACGTTATGTTGACAACGCTTTGTTGCTATAGTATTTTTGGAAATACAATTTGTACAAACATAACAGTTTTTATAATCTGTCAGAATGTTTATCATAAATTTGAAATTCTTCCTACGTTTTGAAAATGAGTTCTAGCGAAGAAGACCTGCCTCAAGATCTTGCTAAAAAGGCAAGAATATTTCCTTAAAAATCGAAAGAGCGATATGAAAATACAAAATCAAATAGGGATAGACAAGGTACAAAAACTCTTGCTTATGTAAAATTGTTAAAAAAGAGAGGGAGGAAATTTTTTCGCTCGGGAGTGGAAAATTAAGTTTTCTAGTAAGGTAGTAGAAAAAATATATATTTATCTACATTTTCATCCAATTCACTACTATATTTTAAGTTACCATCACTATCTTTTGTTTTTATAATGGCAGCTATAACTTTTGTTGTAAATTTAATACCTCGGTAAATTCCTTGTTTTTTAATACAACCCTTTACAATTCAAATATGGCGGATATAGAAAAACAAAAGATGATGGTGGTAACTCAAAATCTATTAGGCGAAAATATCACATATTGGCTAAAAATGTAAATAAATGTGTATGTTTACATGTAAAAATTTCTTTTTTTTTTAATTCCCGGAATATCGAAGTTATAACTAGTTTTGGTTTTGACAAGTTTTCAGTTTTTTTTAGTTATTTTAGAACCGCATTTTTTTCCAATTTTAAATTTATTTTATAAAAGACCTGAAATCATAGAAAAAGCCAGACATTACGCAAGTTTTCTTTAATTTAACCGATCTTGTAGCACTTCAAATAAAAAAGATAGTATTTGTATAGCGTGGTATGGCGCTGTTTTTATTAGTATTGACCAGTGGTATTGAACAATTTTTTAAATAAATTTTAATAGATAAGATAAAATGTGCAATTTCTTAATGTGAGTTATTATACAAAAAGTCAATATACAATTTTTGTAATCACCAGACAATATGTCTGGAAAATAGATAACCTATCAGTATTAGCGTATGTGCAATTTATAATTATTTTTATATTAAGCCGGATACTTACCCTATGATGAGCGGCGAATTGAAAGCAATGTAAACTTACCTAAAATAAGAAATAATTATTAATACGACATAAAATAAAAAGTACTTAAATTAATAATAAGAAAATGTAAGGATACCTATTAGGTATTACCTATACATATTAAAAGTTTATTTGTGTAAAATATTCACGTAGTTATGTTAGTGATGTTTAATTAATTTGTTTGTTGGTACGTAAATATGTCAATCAAATATTTTAGGAACCTATGGCATATATATATATATATATTTATATATATATATATATATATATACATATATATATACTATATATATATACATATATATATATATATATACTATATATATATACAGGGTGTCCGGGAAAAGGAGGTCAATCCGTTAACCATATATTCGTTGAGTTAAAACAATAAGACTTTCATAATACCATTTTTCAATTTAGAGCTTCATGTTCGATATACAGGGTGACAAAGTTTGAAATTTAAAACTGTTTTTTTTAATAATTCGAGTAATTGATAAGATATTAAGTTTAAATTCGGTACACTACTTTAACATAAATAGTAACATTTTTTGAGAGCAACAAAACAAAAAACAATTGTTAAATAATCAAAATAGGGGGGTCCAGTACTCACTGACTCCCCCTATTTTTTAGTACGTGCGCCAATGACTTCCAAACGGTATTTTTTCAGGTAAACATTTATTGTTAAAAAAAATTTGTCTCTTATAAAATTTTGATAAAATGATTTGTTTTAGAGATAATTTGTAAAGTATGGGTCAGTCCATATCAAATCAACCAAAGGTTTTTCCCCCACCATCTCCGATTTTGATAATTTTTGGTAAATTTGTTTACCTCACTAAAAAACTCAAAAATCCCATATATGATTTTTTTTCGATAGGTGGTTTTTGTTTTATTGATTTTTGAAAATCAAAAAATTCCGATAAATTTGGGTACTTACAAAAATAGCGATATGTCGTAAACTATTAAAAGTAGAAAGGTGAGTGATGGCTTATTTTAAAGGCCTATTAGAGACCTTTTTTATGATATATCACATGACCTAAATTTTTTCAAAAAAAAAAAATAAATTTCGAAAATTTGATATGGACTGACCCATACTTTACAAATTATCTCTAAAACAAATCATTTTATCAAAATTTTATAAGAGACAAATTTTTTTTAACAATAAATGATTACCTGAAAAAATACCGTTTGGAAGTCATTGGCGCACGTACTAAAAAATAGGGGGAGTCAGTGAGTACTGGACCCCCCTATTTTGATTATTTGACAATTGTTTTTTGTTTTGTTGGTCTCAAAAAATGTAACTATTTATGTTGAAGTAGTGTACCGAATTTAAACTTAATATCTTATCAATTACTCGAATTATTAAAAAAAATCAGTTTTAAATTTCAAACTTTGTCGCCCTGTATATCGAACATGAAGCTCTAAATTGAAAAATGGTATTATAAAAGTCTTATTGTTTTAACTCAAGGAATATATGGTTAACGGATTGACCTCCTTTTCCCGGACACCCTGTATATTTATATAATATTTACAAAATATGTAATTATTAAAAATTATATAGAAATTCAAATATTGTATCATGTATTTAGAAATTTCGCGTCCTAGGCGAATATGATCAGCTGTCCCAACCCGATAGCAAAAGTGAATAAAAAATATAAATCACAACTTAAAATTTGAACAAAAGTTTGTTTAATTTTTTGTTACGTACCTATATAAATTAAACTTATATTAAGTCAGTTATTTTAAGTTATAAAAAAATTGTAAACGGAATACTAATTTAATTTTCCAAAGTACCATAAATTAAAAGAAGTCATGACGAAATTATATTATAACAATTGTTTGACAAAATCTCCAGTAAGGGGACATCCATTAATTACGTGAGACAAAAATGGGGGGTGGGGTCCAGCAAAATCTCACCAAATCTTATTTTAAGGGAGAGGGGGTCATTTAAACTCTTACGTCAATTTTTGAGTTTAAAAAATATGTTTATTATTATCATTATTATTCAAATTTGTTAAAACAAATAATCATTTTTTTACATGTTGTCCGCAAAGCAAGTTTAATGGCTAAAACTCACGTGAGGGATAGAAGGGGGTCTACCAAATCTCGCCAAATCTCACCAAGGGGAAGGGGGGTTCTATATTATCAGAAAAATGCCTCACGTAATTAATTAATGTCCCGTTAAACGTAATCGTAGCTCAATCTGCAATCAAATCTGCAGAGGCATGAATATGCATATCTCGAAAATGTTTAAAATTTGTCCAATGAGAGCGCTGCAATAATATATTAAATTAAAGTTAAATAAAATATATTGTTACGATTTTTCAAAGTATTTTTTCGGTAGAAAAATCGGCTTAATAAAATCTAATATTAGCAAATTATAAATTAAATTTTTAATAATAAATTACAATCAGATATAGTTTATTGCAGAAAGTTATATTTAGCTGATTGTAGGTGTCGCTGCGGGCTGTTTGTTTTGTTGACAGAGATGTCAGTTAAAATTTGTGATATAAAAATATAAATTTAAGTAGGTAATTAGAAAGTTTTAAAAAATTGATACATATTTGAAAATGGATACAAGTATTTGTAATATGAATGGATATGGCATTATGTAAATGATTACTAAATGGGGATTTATAAGGATAATATAATGGATTATAAGAATGTCTAAATTATTTTGGGTCAGAATTTCTCAAACGGGCCACCTGAATTAGGTCAAAATTAGTTTTTGTTTGTAGATACATTTTTTTGATAGTATTTTACATCACTAACACAAATCCTAAAGGATTTTGTAAAAAAAAAATTTTCAATTGACATATTCATGATATTAAAAGTAAAAGTTTTTAGTAATTAAAAAATAAAAAAAAATCATTATGGCTAAACTAATTATCCGATTCCAACGATTTAACTAGCGTTGGAATCTTGTTTTGACATAGATTCTTTGTTATTTTTTTCAATTGTACAATTTTCATTTAGGTCGATTTTTTTTTGTTTTTTTTATAACAAATTCGGAAATAATTGGCTTCTGCGCCAGCTATCGACTCGAGAAAAAAAACACATATACTCCAATCATTTCTCGAAAATATGCTGCTGAGAAAAAAAATGGCCCGCAGGTTGACAAAAAGTTATTCGTCCTTTTGTGGCCGCGCGCGGTGTCAGCTCACGCTCCGAACCGTGTACGCTGTACGCGCTTGTGACGCGACGTCTTACGGTGGTCTGGAACCTGCGGGCCATTTTTTTTCTCAGCAGCATAATTTTGAAAAATGATTGGAGTATATGTGTTTTTTTTTTCGAGTCGATAGCTGGCGCAGAAGCCAATTATTTCCGAATTTGTTATAAAAAAAACAAAAAAAATCGACCTAAATGAAAATTGTACAATTGAAAAAAATAACAAAGAATCTATGTCAAAACAAGATTCCAACGCTAGTTAAATCGTTGGAATCGGATAATTAGTTTAGCCATAATGATTTTTTTTTATTTTTTAATTACTAAAAACTTTTACTTTTAATATCATGAATATGTCAATTGAAAATTTTTTTTTTACAAAATCCTTTAGGATTTGTGTTAGTGATGTAAAATACTATCGAAAAAATGTATCTACAATCAAAAACTAATTTTGACCTAATTCAGGTGGCCCGTTTGAGAAATTCTGACCCTTTTTCATATTGCCTCTATTGAAAATCCGATTGTCAGTACCTGTAGAGCGGGTTAAAACTTGCACTTAACCTCACTTTATTATATAATAAATGTCAAATCTGTCAAATTGAATTTTATGCGCTTACTTCAAATCGAATTTTTAATCAAATTGCCATGATTGCATTGTTCAGAATGTAACACAGCGATCGCAACTCGTCTAAGTGCATCCCTCGCTTCGCTCGGGCAGCAAACTTCACACTTGTTGCAATCACTATGTTTCATACCTTGTAATGCAATATAATATTTACCGCCTAGGCGATAATCAATCACTTTAGTAGTGAAGGTTGTCAATACGAGAGTTTAAATAATAGAATGCTTGAAGAAAAAATGTATTGTATTTTTCTAAAAAAGAAAAATAGTATGGGCACTATCAGCATTACAAAAAAAATAATTAAAAAAATGAACATAGAAAATAAATAATGGTTATAAAAGCATGTAAATTAGTAAATTTACCATACATTTGCTAAGGTTTGGACTATACCGTGCTTTCATACTAACCGTACAAATACGTTAATTACCTACCTTACGAATGGCAACGCTTTAACCAAGATACACTAACAACGTTACCAAGGACCCGCGTTGCCCTGCCCAAAAAAAAACTCTTCTACATATTACACAGTCAGTTTGCTTCCTATGCCCTTGAGCGAATACGTCCCTGCATATGCAAAAGGCAGGGGCGCACAGTGCGCAAGAGGGGCAATGTGCCTCGTGCTTATTCAAATGCGGTTGTTTGCCCGCTTAAGACAAAGAACTAGGTATAAAAATGAAAATTAAACTTTAGGGCCCACACAGTTTTTTGCCCCGGGCCCCGAACGACCTCTGTGCGCCCCTGGCTATAGGTAATTTATTACGAAACAACATTTTTGTACCACTTAGGGATAATGATTTTCTAATTACTTACCAATATTTACAAGACCCATTAGCTTATACATATAGGTATTTGGGGGTGAATATCTTCAAAATTGTTTGAATATGATAACTTAAATTGCACTTTACTTTTTTACTTGGCGACTTGTTCATTAACTACTACCTACTGCTCGTAAAAGCGAAAACAAATTTAGAAACCATTGCTATTTTTATTGATAAATTTAAACAAACACATTATTTTTATTAGACAATAGCGTACAAATATTAAATTCGTCAGTACTTAAAAAAATATTTATTTATTTTAAAAGAGTTTATAGCAGGATTAAAACGTTTGATTGTTTTGTTAGATTTACACATGATTTGCATTATTTTTCCCTAAAATGTCCATCATGCAATATTAAAAGATGATCACGGTCGTATCTATGTATACTAGTTATACGTACAATGTTTTAATTTATATTGAAATTTTAAACATTATGGGTCAAAGTACAAGTTTATAACGTAATAAAGAAATAAATTTAAACATACGGTTATTTAAAAAGCTCTTTGCTGTGGTTCAAATGAGTTTAAAAATAAAAAAATAATAAGGTTTATTTAAAAATTTAAATACCTACTAATACATTCTTAACGATAAAGATGTATTGCCTATATTGTTTATTAAAATACTTAAATGATTTAATATATAAAACAATATAATAAACTGCATTTACATTCTTATATATATACATATATAGCATATACTATCATGGGTAGTATATACTCTTTTTAACTGTGTTTAGAAGTAATTGAAATAAACAACATGTTCCAATAAATGTTTCAAAAATCTGTAAAATACGCGAAATACAGTATTAAAGAATGTAAATCCGGGCCTGATAAGCCTTTTAGTCAGTTAGTTGTGATTCACAACTTGTGAAACAGTCGATTTACGTTTATCAGGTATACAGATACGCTATAGCGTTTAGTGAGTCAATAAACGTCTGTAGTGAGTTTGTTTTCATATAGTTATAAAAAAAGAAAGAGAAGATAATGTTAAAATGCATTGTGAAAGTAAGCACAGTGTTTAAAGCGCCGCCATATGTAATTTGGAAAACTAAATCTACCATAACCTTACATATCAACAAAAATACTATTTTATTTAAAGAGTAACCAATAAAAATAAAAAATAGCTTTGACGCAAGTACCAATTGGACGCATTTCGTTATAAATTGATAAATAAACAAAAGGTACGTATTTTTTTTGTCTAAAAATGTGGTTTATTTTAATGACTTCTATACACAGTTAAAAAAGAAGTTTTAATGTATGTTTATAAAATCTGTGTGAATATGTGTGTAAAATAAAAAAATCGCTTTAACAACACAAAGATCGATTTTCGTGTTTTTATTAATTTTTATATAAAAAAAACTGTTTGATTAATTGGAATTATAAAAAAATTAGGTAGGTATATCTTAAAAATTAGGTAATGGAAGCTTAAAAAGCTTCGTGCATTACTATAGCATACAACTCTGTATCTTTGTTATCGGATATATTTATTGTTCTTATAACTCAACTTGCTTTTTGTCATTTTTTTTACTTTTACATTCGATGTGTCTACACTGTAGACCAGCCTTACTCAAACTTTTTTTTTCTTGGGCCAAATATGTATGACTGCTACCTCAGGCGGGCCGCAACGACCTATATTACAATAAAACTCTTGATTGTTGAAATTGTGAACAACTTTTGACAATTTTAGTTAAATCCGGCTACATGCTACTCTAAACACGTCATCAAGGTGTGAATCAGTTAGCTGACATCAGACACATTGAATATGTGACGCGATCCGAAAGAACAAACCTAGCATCCAAAAATCAAATTTTACAAAAGGCGATTGAAGTTCGGGCGGCATGCCGCGCGCGGTATAGGCGTTTTTGTAGTGAAATAATATATTATTATTATATTGGTTATAACCATGTCAATTCCGTCTGGACCTTTCGAAAGATCGTTTACCCATTTACTTAAAAAAAATTATAATCTGAAAAATCATTTTTTGGACGCTACCTCTCTTTCCTTGGATTGCGTCCAATATTTCATTTCAGCGTTCAAAGTTATCGGGTACCAGGTACACCTTACTTCTTTTTAAAATTCTTTCTATTCCTTTTTTGTTTAAAAATTGCTTCCAAATTCAATAACTGCGTTGTCAAATCCCAATGCAGCAAGTTGTCTCACAGCGGCGGTTTGTAAGTGCCAGTGATTTTAAACTAAGGCAAGATTAACAAATAACGTTTTGAGAGTGTTTGCCTACTCGCGTCCCGCGACTTTAAATCCCTACCGTTTCTTACAAAAACGTATTAAAGGGGCTCATCTAACGCCGTGTTTCAAACTCGTCACAGTCAAAGTTGGAAAGATTACACTGTACTTGGCCGGTTCACAAGCAATAAAAATCTCGTCATATTACAGAAAAGATATTGCCCTTCTTTATCTCACAAGGCTGTGTAAA
The DNA here is from genome assembly GCA_921294245.1 of Brassicogethes aeneus. NCBI lineage: Eukaryota > Metazoa > Arthropoda > Insecta > Coleoptera > Nitidulidae > Brassicogethes > Brassicogethes aeneus. The sequence goes on along the minus strand of OV121132.1, from coordinate 47,975,261 downwards.
AAAAGTTTTTTACATTGTTTGGGCATTTTTTTTATCTAAAAATTACCGTGGCTAGGCTTTGGGCCGCAAGAAAGAGTTGGTGGGCCACATGCGGCCCGCGGGCCGCAGTTTGAGTATCGCTGCTGTAGACTCTAAAGTCTCGAGGCCGGACTTAAGTGAGAATTTAAGAATTGTACGATAAAACTAAAACCAACCAACACAACCCAACACTTTTCAACAAAAAAAGATTCATTTAATTACATATTAAATTATATTATCGTATAAGGAAGGATAAATAATTTAAAATATTAATATATTACTATAAAATTAAATATTTATGTTTTTTAATGCCACATTGTATTATTTTAAAATGTAAATTAAAAAAAAAATCGAGCAAGCAAAAAAGCAAAATCACATTTATTACATTACATTATTACATACTTTATGCTGTCCATACAAGGTGTGGACAGCATAAAAGATGTGAGGGATTTAATTCCAAGTCCAAAAGTCCTTTTGCGTTTTTTAATCTTAATTATTTATTAATTAAATAAAGTAGCCAATCAGATGCGCGCTTTAGCCGCTTGAGTTCCCTGCCCTTCCCCTTTTCGTTTATGCCAGCAGTTCTCCTACCTCATTTTGCTCAGCGTCAGATCGAAAAAAGCCGAACTGTTCGGCCCGAAGGACGTTTCGTCTTAGAAAACCATTCCCTCTGTATATTACAGATTATGTCAGTACAGGTATCCTAACAAACAGTTTGGTAATGTTGGCCCCAGGAGCGAGCTCCCTATCGCCTGAGCTAAGCTGCTTAATTTCAATTTCAATTTCGTCAGTCGGAATCGAACTTTAGTCCTGCTTTTTACTCTACACTCATATACAAGGTATCTCAGATTTTAATCGGGAAAATTTAGTGGTCAATAAAACTCCAAAAATACGCAGAAAAGTTTATATAAAATATTTTTTTAATTCCAAAAACTAAACTGCGCACCACTCAATGTGTCGCGACCAAAAAGTTCGTTCTTTTTCAAAACGACATAACTTTTTTGTTTCTTGAACGATTTAATTTTGGTTTGTGATGTCTGCTAGCCTCATCCTCTGGCAATTTATGCTATAGATATGAAGCTCACGGTTGGTCAAGTAAACTTCCTACAGGGTGATATGTTAAACGGTGAAAAATTTCAATAACCTTATCCAAGCCCCGTTTGTAAAAAAATATTTTTTTTTCGTTTTTACTTTGAAATAATGAAGTATTATCGTTTTTCAAGTTTTTCGAATTGGAATCTTATCAACGAAAATATGATTTTTTTTCCAAAAGAGAACATTTAAGCCTTTTTTTTAGGCAATACACCAGTGGCGGCTGGTGGATTTTATGTATACCAATATCTCAGTTATTAGACATGGGACCCACACCAAATTTATAATAGTTTATAATGACATTAAATAAACAAGTTCGGCGCAAACATTAAATTAAAGTTTGCGAAAAAAAGGTAGTTTTTCCTGTCGCCTCACCCGCATCCAGGCCCCCCTATTTGAGATAATTGAATTTTAAAATTTAAGCTTAATTTTCATGTATCCGTTTGTCCGTCATCCGTATGTCAGTTTTTCAATAAAATCGTCCGATAAGAAATGTTCTAATTTTCATGCATACGTTTTTTAATGACGTTTAACGGATTAGTTTTAATTTTTTTTGTTTGTCCTTTCTTTTTTTTCGTTATTATTATTAAATAACAACTTAACAGTAAAACATTATTCACATAACGAACGTAATATTTTCGTTTTACAATCTTGAAAAAATATAAAAATATTTGAAAATAAATTATCTTAAAATAACGTTAGGCGTCAAAAACAGATGTTTAGTGACGGATGAGTTAAAATTATTTAAACTTTCTCTGTCAGACGTACGAAGTTGAAACTTGACGGACCGATAAAATGTCATAATTTTCGAATTATAATTGGACCAATAAGAGCGCTCCCGGATGAACGGACTGACGGACAATCGGATACATGAAAATTAAGCTTTAGGGGAGGGCCAACGAAATATTGAAAGGTTATTGTTTGTTACATTTTTCTGTTGTTGTTTTGATTATAATTATATCTACGCATACAATTTTCAAAAATGAACAAAAATATTTTTATTTAACTTTATTATAAATTAGGTAGGTACTTATCAATGATGTTATCACTACTGCGCAATGTAAATGTAAGTTATGTAACATTATCCTAACCACTCAAACAAATTGCAGTAATTTCGCCCAAAAAATGAATCCCCAAATGGCATTTTTATCATATATATGCAAGAAACACGACAGCAATCGGATTTTATTGAGACATTTAACAACAGAGAATTGTTCTCGAATTTTGATTCTTGATGATTTTGGTTTTATCTGAAACTTAAATTTGACAACTGAATCACAATCAGGAGGTCAAAATTATAAAGAAAACATGTCACGAACGTAAATATCGATTCAGGTTTAGTTTTCGCAAATTTTCACCAAAATGTCATTTTGAAAAAGTGGTCTTTGCTTAGGCCCCTCTGAAAATAATGGAATTTTGTTGCTTGTTGCTTGTTCAGAATTATTCAAGGAACAATATTTTACCATCTTATTTTCTTGTTCCTAAAAAGACTTGCCTACCAAAAAGCCTTAAATTGGAAAAAAAATCATATTTTCGTTGCTAAGATTCCAATTCGAAAAATTTGAAAAAAGTTTCAAGGTAACACATAATACTTCATTATTTCAAAGTAAAAACGAAAAAAAAATTATTGTTTTACAAACGGGGCTTGGATGAAGTTATTGAAATTTTTTACCGTTTTACATATCACCCTGTAGGAAATTTACTTTTTACCGTATGCCAATAGGCATTATTATAATATCTATAGCATAAATTGCCAGAGGATGGGGTTAGCAGACATCACAGACCAAAATAAAATCGTTCAAGAAACAAAAAAGTTATGTCGTTTTGAAAAAGGACGAACTTTTTGGTCGCGACACATTGAGTGGTGCGCAGTTTATTTGGCCGAATTTAATAAAACTCTTCAGGTTTTTTTTAATTAAAAATGGGTTTAATTTAATGCAATTAAATTGAATTTAGTTCATTCAGAGTCGGCGCTGGGGCATCCCAACTAGATGTAATTAAAAATGAAACTTTTTTGTTCCCTGCATTTTTTCTCTATCTTGTTTAGTTTTCAAGAAACAAAATAAAATTCGTTTATTCGCTCGCCCCTGAAAAAATTATGGTCACGATAGAAAAAATGCAAAAAAATATAATAATAATGTATTTTTAATTGCTTAATCTAATTATATAATCAAACTCATAAAAAGCACTACCTTTAACACCCTGTATCTCAAAAACAAAGCTTAAAAGCATACAAGTTTATAAACAATGTTCTTATTTTTGACTGCTAAATTTTCCCGATTATGTATACATATATGGATTAATTATAATTATTAACTTCAACTTTAATTTGTTAAAAAAAAATATTAAATTACTTTTTGTGTTAATTTATTTATTTTATTTTTATTTCAAAGTTAACGCACAATCTTTATTGCAAAAATAATTGTTTTTATATAAATGGACAAAAAATAATTTTCAATTTACTGGGTTTTAATTTTTAATTTATTTTTTTTATTTTATTGATTGTTTAACCATTTTTAAATAAAAAAAGTCCTACGAAAATGATAAATTTTTAATTTCATTTATGTAGATAAATTGTTAAAGTTTAATTTAAGAAAAGATAAAGAAACCATATATTACCATATATGGTTATATATGGTTTCTTTATCTTTTCTTAAATTAAACTTTAACAATCTATCTACATAAATGAAATTAAAAATTTATCATTTTCGTAGGACTTTTTTTATTTAAAAATGGTTATACCTACCTAATTAATTTAAATTATGTTTAGGCGTACTTATGCCTAAAAACTGCTTCAGGGCATAAAAATCCGGTCTTTAATAATAACAAAATTCTGCGGAACTTAATTAAACCATGAATTAATCTCGTGATGAAATAAAATTTTGTTTATAAACAATAGCACATAAAATAATGCCAATTAGATTTTGCAATTAATGATTTAAATTCGTTAAGAATTAATTCTAAACTTATATATTTTATACCAATTATGTGAAACAATTTAAACCAGAAATAATTTTAAGGTATGTAGATCTTCGGGTTCCTGACAATATTTTTATTTGAAAAAAGCGACACAAAGAACTTAAAGACAATAAAAACAAATTAAATAGCGTTGTTTTCCAGTAATTTATTAATACTAAACTGCGTGTCAAGAAGCAATGTAATTTTTATTTAAACCAGTTAAACCCATACATATCTGACTAGTGGCAGATTTCAAATATTTTGTCTTTATTTAAGTATAGCAAGGTTATATTTATTTGTATTGTCACTTTATTTTAAGAAGTAATTACAATTTATAAGGCTATCTTTACATTAAAAAACATAAAATGAAGTAATCAATCGTCACGATTGAAATCGCTTTCGCAAAATGGACCAGTAAGGACTACTTTAGATATAATAAATTGCAATATAACTATCAGGCGCGTGCTGGGATGATTTTAGGGCCCGAGAAATAACTCCCCTACAGTGCCCTTCCACGCCTTAAATTTTATGTCATTTAGAGGAAGGATTGGGAAACTGTGGGGGGGTGTTGTGTTTGTGATTCAAATGTTACGTCGCTTGCTAGGGCCGTCACTACTCACTAATAACCAGGTATTTGTAACAAATTTCTGTTACGGTATCCGATACCGGGTATCGTTCTTCATGTAAGGATCTAAACTAAATTGAATCGAAACATGTGTCCCCGAAAATGATATCGAAACTTTGAGAAATAATACTTAATAGTACCAATACGAGTAACTAAATCTTGATATCGGTTAACAAAATTGTTATCAAAAATGTTTAAAAAATTATAACGAAAACTGCAGGTGCGCAACAACTACCGAAATACGGGATATTGAAACGAAACGCTGAATTTTAAAAAACTTTTACAAAATGCACATCAACACAAAGTCTCTCTAGTGATCCGTCTACTAGCTGTCATGCTGTCAAGTATTGACATTGTCAAGAAAATTCATATTGGGTAAAAATTTGAATAAACAATATTGTACAATATGTATTATATTAATAGTATATTGTGAGACTTCTCGGAGAAAAAGGAGATTCCTCCTGACATAAAACTCATTTTTAACCTCACTATTTTGCAATTTAAACCTAAAGCTAACTCTCTTGGGTATACCATGGTATATATGGTTAACCATGGTATACAGTAATAACTGTACTACATAGTAATTAGTCGTTTTTGACTAATTCATTTTTAGAGAGAACTTCATGCTAATCCGCCCACTAGTGGCGCGAGTAAGGCACGCAGGTAAATCAGGTTAGAAAGCTGCAGGTATGTCGCGCGGATAAAACTCGCGAGTAAGATGCACGAGTAAGTCGCACAGGTAAATTAAGTAGCGTGGGTAAATCGCGCAATTAGGACGCGCGGGCTAATGGTGTAGGTAACTCACGCAATTAGGTATATCTGCTGACCATGTGGCACAGGAAAGAATATATATTTCTTGCGGTAACTGAATAAAACATTGTTTGTATGCTTTGACTCAAAGAAAAAAATATTTTTTTCCCGTTCATTTACCATTTAATCTATCTTACATTTTTTATAAAACTCGGTCTATTTGTTAATAACTAAATTTTTATATTATAAAATCATAAAAATTTATTAAAACATTAAAATATGTACTATTTTCCACATCAAAAAAATGAACTGACATTTAAATAAGGAATGCAGTTAAATAATTGAGGTTGCTCAAATTAATGTTTATTTCTTCTTATTTTCTTAAAATAATATAATACATGTACTTTTCTGTGTCTAAAGGTCTTAATTAGTATAGTAAAGTATTTTTTCATGGTATGTTATACCATACCATAAAAAAATAATGCAATCAGGGTTGCTATGATTTGTCCATATTAATATTCTATCAACGACAAACGCCATTATATTTAAATTTGCCGCGTACTCCTGTGTAAACCTGTTTCGTTTTGCAGCGACATTTACTTTATTCTTAAATGGAATGGACTATAGTACCTGCATGATGCACTTTTTTGAAACTACAGTTCATTGTTTTAATGAATAAACTTCACATATCAAATAATAAATAATAAATTTTACTTTTTATTTTTTATCGTTAAAAAATAAACGTTATTAAATTGACTAAAAGTAAAAAATAGTAGTGATTTAGTAGACTTTTCTATACTGTGTACAGCTGTGGTAGAAAGGTTTTATAACTTGAGATTCGACGTGAAAAACACACCAATTTGTTGGTTTTTTTTTCAGGTTTTTTTCGCCTTTTTTAATCATTTTTATACTAGTATCATTTGACTATTTTTTACGGTTTTTGCTTCCTTTTATTAAACTAAGTAAACAAAAAATATAATTTACCGGCTAAATTTAAAAATTTATTTAAGGAAAATTTGCAAATTATTTAATAAAAAAAAATAAATAAAGAATTTTAACCAAAAAGATAAGGACCCATCCCTCACGAGAGATTCTAGCCATGAAATTTGACGGACAACATGATAAACCCCAAAAAAGTAAAAAATTGATTAATTTTTTTTAACAACTTAAAATATAATACATATTCTTTGATATATTTTCAATGACCTCCCCCTACCTTAAAATAAGATGTGGTGAGATTTTGCTAGACCCCCCATTTTTATCTCACGTAATTACCTAATACAATTTTAGTATTATATTAATATTAAGAAATTTGCATTGTAATATCACAATTTTATTACAATATTTAATATATGATTTTTTACGTAAAACCTACTAAATAAAAAGAAATTAAATTTTGGTAATTTGGAGCTTTAATTACTTTATTTTTTTAAATGAGTTTGTAACAAACATTTTTCCATTTTGAAAATAAAAAATATATTCAAAAACTGCGTTCTGCAGATTAGCTTCCTCATGTTATTATGTTATTAATAATATCTTAATAAAGATTCAAAAGTTTGACGTTTCTGAAATTTTGTAAATCTTGTAATCTTTGGTAATTTTATAGTTATTTTCTGGTAATCGCTAAGATTCTATCTGGCAACACTGTACCGCACCCCTCCTTAAAAATCTCCCTTATTTAAAATATTAATTATTGACAGAATTTACTTTATTGTGAAATATTAGGGCGATTTTGAAACTGAGAAAACCTGTTTTTTTATTTACTTATAACCCCGTCCCTTATGTCTTTAGATTATATTCTTGTTTAAAAATGCATAAACATTATGAAAACTTAATGAACAAATAATCATAATTTTTTAAATCAAATAATTTTATTTTGCAATATTTTACATTTATAATTATAACCTATACAGTTTAAACTTCAAAATATTCCTTTCAATTATTTTTTAAATCTTCTAAAAGTTGTTTTAACAAATTGTTCCTTTCTAATCTTGTATGTGGCATATGGTCTAATTTGGTTTTCTAGTGAAAGATTATGTTCATAACATTGTTGTTTAGTTATCTTTTTTTAACTACCTCAGGCTAAATCTTAAGAGACCTCTTAAAGTTGATATTAAAATATATTTATTCAGGAAATTGAAAATGTTAAAATCATAACATATAAGCTGATATGTCACTGAGGGAAGATACTCGGTCGAATAGGTATATGGTTTCTTTAAAATCATTGAATAATATATATGAAATGTAGTAACCAGTGGCGTAGCTAGCCTCGAGGGGGCTCCGTATCAAAAATCTGGGGGCCTTATACCAGAAAAGGTGCTGACAAAAAAATTTGTAGGGTATAATTTTTTTGAATTTACCCATTTTTATAATTTAATAAATAATATATGTGGGTGAATCTCACGAAATGTCCTCCTATGGTTTTACCCCGTGATATTTAATAAATCTAAATGAGTTTGACCTACACTTTTATTGTGTTTTGATCTTTCATAATTAAGTAGATATTACAGCTCAGTTTCCAGATTTTTAACCGCGTTTAATTATTTTTTACAATGTTTTAAAAGTCTAAAACCTATCCTCCGTGACTGTTACTCTTTCTAGGTTAACCTATATGTTTTTATATATCTGAGGTAGTAAAAGCATACTAAAAATATCAGTTCACTAAGTAAATTAAAAACATCCAAGACAATCAAATCAAATATAAAATATTATTAAAAATTAAAAGAAATAACTTTTATAACCATTTATGTAGGTGTTACAAAAATTGATCCTATCCTCCGTAAAACTGTTTTTTGCTTTAAATTTTATGCAACGGATGGCGCTTTAATCATTTTAAATAAGCAAAAACCTCAGTTTACGACATTATAGAGCATGTGATTCCTGAAGGTCAGTTAGAATTTATATGCAGATGAGAGTGTTGCTGTTTTATAATTTAAAAGTTTAACTTCATTAATTTGCCATTTAAAAACCTATCCACCGTGAAGTGTAATATCTCAGTACATAAGTAGATTTTTTTGTAAATATTTTATGTATGTACAATTGTATTTTAAAAAAATATTAAGGTGTCAAAAGATACAATAACTTATTTCAAATATACAAAGGTTTAAAAAAACATACGAAATCCTAACCTCCGTGAAGCTATCTTCCGCGAAGCTCTAATATTAAAAATGTATGATTTCTTAAAATTCTTGCATTAGTGCAGAACCACTTATGTTATGTTATTACTAGACCTGGTGGCGTCCCAAAAACCCAATTCTAGACTAACAGTGAAACAACCAAAAATAAAAAATAATCATTTTCACTTGGGGGACATCTCAATATATTCACCCATGTATACATAGCTTTTTATATACAGGCAAATTTTAAAATTTGATCTGGTTTTAAACATTTACTGTTCTTCAACATCTTTTAAAATGTTTCTATTTTAAAATAAAGGCAAGTCATTTGAAATAATTGTAACGCTTATAAGTATTTCTAATTTGCTATTAATATAACCTATGAATCATAGGCTATGATAATAACACCCAAAGCAGACTCAGTATGCCGCGGCGTAGAGCACAGAACAATATGCGCAGACTGCGCCGCAGACAACGCATAGCGGAAAGGTGCGGGCAGAAACATTTCGTATTAGTTAACGGCCTCGTTGGCACAGGAGGGTATTCAGGAAAATTTTAATTTAATAAATCGAAGAATAAACAATGATATTTATTTATTTAATTTGATGCCTGAATTTTTTTATCAGTTTTTTTGCTTACGCATGTCGAAGCCAATCGGTCCCCCCCCCTAGCCGGGGGCCCCGTATCATTGATACGGCTGATACCGCGGTAGCTACGCTCCTGGTAGTAACTATATGTATTTATAATAGAATTTATGTATTTTTAATAAAAACTTAGAAAAAATACCTTGGAAATTAGTTATTTAGCATTAAAATGATTTTAAATACGCCCTCTAATGAAAAAAAATTAAAAATAAAATTAACCCCAATAATGCCCACAAAATATTATTAAATTTCTAAATCTTCAAGAAAATGTATTAGAACAAATCACATAATGTTTTAAAGTTATGTTATTTAAATAAAAAAATACCAGGGATTTTGTAGATGTGCTATAGCTATAGATGCGAAGTGTTATCCTATACTAAATAATAATTTATTTTTTGTAAAATTTCCATATTAAAATAAATTTAACCGTATGATAAAATTACCAAAATTATTTTTATTTATTATAAGTGTGATAGTAACCGAGTTCTTTTTTTAATAATATTTATTATGCATAATTACTAATTAAAATATTTATTATCAAAAAATCTTAGGTTCGTTACTAAATTGCAGCAATAACTTAACTATATTTTCCCAATAATCCTATCAATTATATATCGATGATTATAATATTGTTGCACATTTCACAAATGAATTAGTTGTATTTCTAGGCCAATGTACTCTGATTTGTTTATTATTCACAAGATATAATAAACACCAATTAGTTTTACTGGCTGTTATACGCCAATTGCATATTCTTGCCGAGCTGTTTTGAAAGGATTAGTTTTCAAAGTCTAGAAAATACTTTCCAATCTTATTGTTGTCAAGGTGGCTTGTTTCGAATATGCAAAATTATGGATGTCACTGTATATGTTCTTATGTAACAAACTAATATCGACTCGGTGTCGCGACATGTCGTTCCGTACTTTGATTGATATTGCATCCACGTCTTTTTTTACTAATTATGATTACAATTAACATTCACACCTGTTGGTTTAAGGGCGTGACAGTTCATTTGGTTCAAGGAAAATGGTGTAAATATCAAATATTTCTATACACCCATACAAGATTTTAATCTTTTAATTTTTAAGTTAAAATTACGTTATCACGTAAAAATATTTTTATAAATATATATATACTATATAGGCATTGTTAATAAAGGAATCTAATTTTTAATTACTTATTTAAATTTTTAAAGAAGATTTTTTTATTACATTAAAAGTAATTATTTTTTAACATGTCGAGCATTTTCTAAATTTATTTACATTAAATTCTTAAAAAAACAAAATAAAAACAAATAAAAAATTGAAAGTAAGGTAGAAACGTATTTTAAATAATGGGACAATTTTAAAAAGTAATTCTTTGAGCAAGAAATAAAAAATATTGTGTATATGACCGGTTAATTTTGAGTTTTACGACGGTGTTAAAAATTATTATACAGGGTGTCTAATTTGAATTGTCAACTTTATATTAAGCATTTAATTTCAAAACCTAAAAATTAAAATGTCTCGATTATTGTTAAACAATTTCTTTATTTATGATTATTTTGTTTATTATACTTTTATTAGAATTAGGAATTTTGCGTTCTTTAGTTTTTTTACTTATGTTACAAAATGGTTTAATTTAATATTTAATGGTTTAATTTGATATTTATTTATAAGGAGAAATTGGAATAAATAATTCCAAAAATTTGTTTGCGTATTTATAAAAAAATAAACTATTAAATAGTATTTTTTTGAACGGTTAAATAGCAATTTTTTCAATAAGACATTTAAACAAATTAAGTTGGAATGAATACAGCAACCCCTGGTTGCTTAGTGAAAGTCATTTTTGTGGTCATACTTATTCCCCCACATATCCTAGAAAAGGTTTTGTTAAATTTTTGTTATCTTTTTCCCAATTATAGAGCATTGTTCGTTTTTAAATAGACACCCTGTATTCATGCAATTGCTTTTCTTATATTGTTTTATTTTCTCATATCTAAACGAAGTGTTGAAAATCATATATTTACAAAATTTAAACACTCGTCACGTACCTATCTTTAAAAAAAATATGAAGATAAAGTAAATAGATAAAAATCAAATTTATGTAGGTAGAAGCATAATAAATATGCAGCTACAAATAAAAATATAATATATATATATATATATATATATATATATATAAGTAGGAATAAATTTTTAAAAACTACTACTTAATATATTAAATATATAAATTAAATTTATTTAGGGCTGGTTTATCAATGTACAGTGTCTTAACTGGTAAATAAAATTAAAGTGGTAGCTTAACTGTTTATCAATATGCAACTAACCTTTACCAAGAACTTAAATTAAGATAACTGGAAGTAAATTTAACTGAAAGCTGCAAGTGTCAGATAAGGAATTAACTAGCAGTTATCGCGATTTATAGGTTGTATTTGTGTTTGTGAAGTGCTGTTTTTGAAATGAATATTGGAGATTTTTTTAAAAGCCACGACGATAAACATATTGTTAAGTTTGTGCAACGCAAGAGAAGACTATATACAGTTTTAGAAAGGTAAGAACATTATAGTATATTATGTATCAAGTTTGATAAACGCCATTTTAGACACGAATTTAATTTAGAGAGCTTGCGAGAGGGTGCTTAAATTAATGAGAGTCTGAAATTTTTTTCCAATAGAAAAGTTTATAAACGAGTTGCATACTACACTTTTTTACGAGAAATACTTATTATTATCTTAAAATGATTTAAATCAAATATTTGTATAGAGCGCCATCTATAAAACAATAGGGGAATCTGTGTTACCGTCAGATGTCAAATTTGTATGTTATAAAGGTAACTTCAGCCTGTGACTAAAAACCTCCCAGGTAGCACAACGTGACGGATCTGTGACGATTTGTGTCCATTGTGTCCAATTGGACACAAATCGTCACGGTTGGTGGGAGTAGAAAAAATTACTTAAAATTATTACTATGTTAATTTTTTTTGAGACATTGGCTGCAGAAACAAATATAGTGAAAATCAAAAAAGGAGAAATAGAAACTTACAAGTTTTAAATATTGGTTTACGTTTGAAGGAACAATTTGAAATGTATTGATCTTAAATAGATTTTGTATGGTAAAGTAAGATTTTAAAATACGATATTTTTAAACCAATGTGTGTAACCAAAAATAAAAGATAATATATTATTATATAAAGATTTGTATGTACGTATTTTTATTTAAAAACATACCTATATCTACTATAGGTGTAAAATAAAAATAATAAAAAGGTTATTGAGGTTATGTTTTATGCGCAAGCCATAAATTTAAATTTAAACAATTAAAATGTATCTTGACAGTGTTGCCCAATTGCCATATTACTAAACTGGCGGATACGAAACTGGAAACATACGAGGCAAAGAAAACTGTAACATACTAAACCGGCACTTTTACTTGGACATTGATAAACCTGCCCTTAATCAGTTAAATTATGTATAAAAATACACAATAAAAAAATGGTTTTCGTTGTTTTAAAACAAATTTTGCAAGTAGTTAGTTTATAAAAGTTTTGTAATGAAATTTTTTTGGAGTGTTGATAAATGCATTAAATTGCATACAAATCACAGTGTTAACCATACAAAATTGGCCTTGATTTAATGATTATTGCATTTTTTATATATATTTCTACAGTTGTACGTAGGTATGTACTCGTAGATACGCAGACGAAAATTAATTACTACCTATTTATTTATTTCTTGTTGTTTAAGGATTAAAGCAATTTTTAAAATTTTATTCAGAAATTTAAGCAGTTAAATATCATGCAAAAGTAAACTAATATACAATAGTTTTAAAGGTGCTCAAAATTTTAAATTTCATTTTTATTTTGGGGCGTAATATTAATTTAACTTACAAACTTAATAATTAATTCAAGTTGTTAGAAAATAAAGTTCGAATACGATCCTAGAATTGCTTCATTACGTCAAGTTTTAAGAAATTTTAATCCAAAAGCGGAAAAAAACGCGTTCTCTTACTTTAAGAATTATTTTTTCTACATAACTAGTCCACTACTTTTTTCTCCTTATACATTTTTCCTTCTCCGAGAAATCGTTATAATCAAAACGATGAAAAAAATTTGTACCCAAACCAAACTCATAAATTTCAACTAATGATTTTGTATAATGAGAAAGAATATTAAAAAAATATGTTAAGAAAAAATACCTGGGATGTAATATAACCTCAAATATTTGATTTAGATATTTGTATGTACGTGTAAGCCGCGAACCCGTGCCCACAAAGCCTACGGGCCCCGGAATTTATCCCGTCTTTCGACGGCCCTCACTATAGTTCCTGGCAGTACTTATTGATGTGACAAAAGTATCTATTTATTTTATATTTTTAGTTACCATATGAACAAGTTTTACAAAATATTTTTACCCATTACCCATTTAATATGGTTTTTTGCAGTTTTTTATATTCTTCAAAGGAGATGAAATATTTTACCTTACCTTAACCACCAATTTAAAGGTAAAAAAATCTGTCATTAAGGACCAAAGGCAAATTAATTTGTATTGTTATCTTTTAAATAAAATATACAAAAAATAATTCTACTTTTACCTTTGCAATTAATAAATAGGTACTTATCTTTATTACAAAATCTTAAAATAGACACTTTCTAGAGTTGGCAGTTATAATTCTATAAAAACAACATTCTGAGATGTAATGAATGCTGACCGGAGTATAGGTATCTTACACCATTAATTTATAGAAATAAAAATAAATCCTTATGAAATAACAGTGCTTTGGCTTTTTATCAAATTACACGGTGCTGTTCTGAGAGGTGATTTTTGGATTTTCTGTGAAACCTAATTTTTTTTTATATTCTTGTTAATTAGGTCATAACTAAGAATTTAAGAGCAAAATAAAAAAAAACTGACGGTTTGAATTGTTTTAATTGGCTGTTTATTAAAAATGTTATGCACTCTTTCAATTATCCACACAGAAAAAACGCTAGCATAGCATGAATGAGTGAGACATTAAACCAATGGGATCTTGTAATCCGTATTCCTGAATAACAGTTCCTATAATATCAATAGGTGGTTAGCACTTGGTTTATAATCGTTTACTGTTTTTAAATTAACAACAAAAGTTATCGCTCCTAAATCTACTGATATTCATATTGATATTTATTTGTTAGAATGGTAGAATGGTATTGCATTAAATACTAATTTGATTTATTTAATAACGTTACTATTGTATGTATACTATGTATACATTTAACGCAATAAATTCTTTGACATTTAGGCAAAATATTTCCCTATTTTGGTTTAATAGTAATTAATTGAGCAAATAACAGTTTAGATTGCTTCAATTTTAATGCATTCAATGACAGCGCTGTTCTTGGTACTATGTTAGATTTTTTCTGTGCAATTAAAACTAGCAATTTAATTTAAATATTTAATATTTGCATAACTAAAATAAGGTTTTTACAATTTTTTTTTTATATATTTTACTGTTTTGTTGCAATAAAGCAATAAACGTTAAAACTTTTAATCTAACCTTTGACGTATACATTTATGTTCCCTTAATTAATATATCCTTAAAGGTTGCCATGAAACTTAAATCTATTAAAAATGTATTTGACGTTTGAATTGTCATTTTCAGTTTACGTATTCTATAATTTTTGTTCTCTCAGAATCGCAAGTTTTAATTGGAGAATTGAAAGTGTGCATACATATTTTTAATAAACATCCAATTAAAACAAAATTAACCGTCAATTTTTTTTTATTTTGCTCTTAAAATTTTAGTTATGACCTAATTAACAAGAATATAAAAAAAAATTAGGTTTCACAGAAAGTCCAAAAATCACCTCTCAGAACAGCACCGTGATTATTAATTTAGTAAAAAGTGAAATATTTTAAAAATAAGACATATCTTTTAAAATTGATTTAAAAAATTTTTAAATACTTAAATTGTTGTCACAAAACCAATGTCCATAATATAATTAATTTAAATAAAATAACAAATCACTAATATCTAAACTATCAATCATGTTTGACCTTAACCCAGCCAAATAGTTACTATAACATACATTTATTTATAAACATTTAGTTAACTTGATTTTTAGTTTTTCTTAATTTACCTAATTGATCAATTTTATAGTAAGTATAACCGTTTGTTTGTTTTTTAATGAAGTCATAAATTAAATTTTACTTTATTGTTACGTTTTAGAATACATAAATCAAGTTTTCTAAATAGTTAAAGATTTTACAATACTTAATTATTTATTATAAATATTTATGAAAAATTACTTTTGTTTAAAAAACATAAACAAAGTTTATTATAACAGTTACAAATAAATACTAATATTACACTGGTCAACAAAACTTAAATATTTTTGATTTAAAAATAAAATTATTGTATGTAAAAAGTAAAAAAAGTAATTTATGCAATAAATATATTTTTAATTTTATAAAAATAAAAAATCATATCAGTTATTGTTAGTAAACATGTGATACTGTTGTCGAGTAAAGTTACCACCTTTGTGCTTAGCACGGCAATGTCACTTAACTTGTTCATTCACTAAGCTCTTTAATTAGGAATTAACTGTTATTGTAAATAATTTTTTTATATAAATTTACATGATATTATGGTTCGAGTAATTTAATACAATAGGTATTAATATTTTTTTTAATATTAATCTATTAGTAGTTCATTATAATGTAATTATAATTGATAATAATATAATTTGTTTAGTTTTGGCTTTTAATGCATCAGCAAATACTTGTAATGACGATATAAACGCATATAAATTAAATTGTTTAATATTTTGGGAATCAATTTTTGATTGGTCATATTAAATGTAATACATTTTTTAATAATAAATATGTCATATATTTAATAAAATTACACACTTTCATGTAATTAATTCGTAAAACAAGTTTAGCAAAATCCAAATTTAATATTTATTCAAATCAACAAAAAAGGTGTCAAACTTAATAAAGCCAATTATAGTTAATAATACCAAACACGTGCAATTTTTTGCTTACCAAAGTATGTCATGCCATTTTCCTGTGTTGGCTAAATGTTTATAATAATTCGGTAAAAATACATTACAGAGAGTGGTTAGGAATAATAATTTTATTTAAATTGAGTGAATAAATTAATAAAATACACTTTTACAAATACTTTTTCCTACTAGTTACCAAATCTTCAGGATATAGTTAGACGCATTGGTTTACATTTTTGACATAATTTTTATATTTATATTCAAATTCTGATCGAACTCTTTTAATTTACCGTAATAAAGGAAAAACATGCTAATTAAAATGTAACCTATACTTTAATTTCCCAGATAGGTACCAGTTTTTAAAATTTATTTGTACACATGCAACATTTTAATGCAAGTATTTTTAATACTTTTAACTATCGACTTAATAAATTAAAAAAATATAATGTCTTGAAAACCATCAATAAAATTTTTAAATAAAACTAATATTAGGAAAACAGTTTTTAAAAATATTAAAAAAATTCTATATATTTTTTAGAAATCCTTGAAAAGGATAATTAGTCCTTTGGTGGAATTAATTAATATAATATATAGTGTAGGGTGTTAAATAAAAAATAACTTACATAAAACTGGTTAAAGTACCAACTTAAGGTAGTTCAGTTGGTAGGGCAGATAGTCCAATCACCGCCGTCGTCCTGGAGATCGCGCTTTGGTAAACTTGGTGTCGTACAAGTCCTTCGCGTACGAAATCACTGGCCAAAAATCACAAACACCTATGGTACACGCGTAGGGGTATTTTCGACCCAGTTTGCGAACAAAGTTTTCCTCGAAAAGGGAAATTATGTCCAACAGTTGGTAGCCGGTTGAAACTAGTTAAGCAGCAGAGTCTCCCGTTAAACCACTACGAATGTGCAGCGTGCAAGAGCTGGCCTGATACTGAGTACTGACTTGCTTGCCACTGGTGGTGGCCAACGTAGACTGCGGATCCCTTTTCCTAGGATCAGCTTTTACAGAGATGGTTCACGTGCTTTTTATCTCTGCTGCTGATGTTTTCAATACGCCACCGATCGCGAGAAGCTCAACCTTCTACGTCACGGGGGGACCTGTTGATTTCACTATACGATTTTCCTCTGCTTTTATTGCTTATTATTTAGCGCGCTGTTTACACTACTGTACTTTTATTTTTTAAGTTCAATACTTGTCTGTCATCGCGTAATCTACCATAATTTACCTTGACTTTTCTTGTCAAAAATTAGGTCTTGCAATTAATCATTTTAACAATACGTGCGTAATTATAATTTATAAATTTGTAGAACATTTTAATACTTAATTCAGAATATATTATGTAATATAGTATTTAGTATATAGTATATAGTATAGTATATAATATGTATAAAGTATGTATATGGGTGAATCTTACAAAATGTCTCCCGATGGTGTTACCCCGTGATATAAAACTAAATGAGTTTGACCTACACTTTTATTGTGTTTTGATCTTTCATAATTAAGTAGATATTACAGCTCAGGTTTCAGATTTTTAACCGCAATTAATTATTTTTTACTGTGTTTTAAAAGTCTAAAACCTATCCTCCGTGACTGTTACTCTTTCTAGGTTAACCTATAGTTTTCAAATATCTGTAGGTAGTAAAAGCATACTAAAAATATCAGTTCACTAAGTAGATGTGTTTAATAAGCAATCGAATCAAATATAAAATATTATTAAGAATTAAAAGAAATAATTTTTATAACCATTTATGTAGGTGTTACAAAAATTCATTCTATCCTCCGTGAATCTGTTTTTGCTTTAAATTTTATGCAACGGACGGCGCTTGAAAATAAGCAAAAACCTCTGTTTACGACATTATAGATGCATGTGATTCCTGAAGGTCAGTTAGAATTTATATGCAGATGAAAGTATTGCTGTTTTATAATTCAAAAGTTTAAGTTCATTAATTTGCTACTTAAAAACCTATCAATTGTGAAGTGTAATATCTTAGTAGGTAAGTAGATTTTTTTTTATAAATATTTTATGTATTGTAACGTTTTTAAACTGTTAGTAAGTAGTGTGAATTAAAACACGCACTGGTTAATTAACGAACTAAAATATTTATTTAAAACTTAACTACACTTAAAACACTATAAAACTAACTAAACACTTAACTACTAATTATTTATATCACTACTAGTTTATTTATTTGCACTTATATTTATTTATTTCTTCGCGAGTACCAAAGCTCAACTAACTGCTTTATGCTGCTCCGTTCCTTATATATTCAGCGGCTATGTCTTCTGGAACATTCCAGCGAGCTCCACACTTTCGATTGTTCGAGCGCTGACTCACCAGCGATGACTCACCGGCGATGACCCATCGGCGATGAGTCATCACTTCGATATCCAGAGCGGTACTCGCTACAGTATGTACAATTGTACTTTTAAAAAATATTAAGGTGTCAAAAGATACAATAACTTATTTCAAATATACAAAGGGATGTTTTAAAAAAACAAACGAAATCATAACCTCCGTGAAGCTATCTTCCGTGAAGCTCTAATATTCAAAATGTATGATTTCTTAAAATTCTTGCATTAGTGCAGAACCACTTATGTTATGTTATTGCTAGACCTGGTGGCTTCCCAAAAACCCCATTGCAGACTTACAGTGAAACAACCAAAAATAAAAAATAATCATTTTCACTTGGGGGACATCTCAATATATTTACCCATATAGTACCTATACAAAAAATGAATTAAATGCAAATGCAAAATAAAAAACGAGTAACCGAGTAACTTAAAATAATTAAGAGGCCTTTATAGTTTGATGGATCAAAAAAATAAGAATTTTTTAAAAACTAAAAAACACGTTTTAACGCACTAAAAAGTATAAAATGTATTTTATTAAAATATTGGCTATTAATAAACTTCTTAATGACCATGTCAAAAAGCGTGGGGTGCTTCTCAAATACACGTAACCAAAAAGCGTTTCGCGCTTTTTGGCATAGTCATTAAGAAATGAGAGTATATTAATTAATACCATATATTTTAAGTAAATTACATTACTTTATACTTTTTAGTCCGTTAAAACATATTTTTTAGTTATTTTAAACACTTATTTTTTTTTTACTTTTTAGTATTAAAATTTAGTTGCTTGGTCTGTAGTTACATCCGCTATAGGGTATTTCTACGAAACCTTACCCCACCTTTACAAAAAATCAGATGTGTTATTTAACAAAATAACATCTATATCTAAAGTCAAATAGTTTAATTGCGACGTAATTTATAACCTTAAAATATTCGTACATTGTGATGCTAAGAAGCTAACATAAATAAACACGGAAGAGTTTTAATGCTCGATAAAATGTTCAAATGTCGCACCCGTTATATTTTGAGAAAATTTTAGAAAATAAAGTATACAATATTTCTGCATTTAAAATACGAGCTTGTTTAAGGTTACTATTCAAGTTTTACACAAAAAATTTTACAGTATCAACTTTAGTCGCATTTGTCTATTTTCTAAGGTCGCACCCGTTACGCTATTCATGACATTATAAAAGGTTTTCTATATAAGTTTTTATTTATTATTTTGTTTGAGTTAAATGCCTAATTTTGTATACTATTTTTTTATATTAACGTATTTTGATATATCGTATATGAACAAACACTTTATTATCATGAAAAAACGCAGTTTTAGTGTCGCACCCGTTACAAGAAAATACCCTATATTGAAATTAGATTGACGTCACATATTCTGCTTAAGAAACCCTTTCATTTAATACACATTTCAGGGATATCCTTCGGCGGCCGCCATATTGGATTTAGTATAACGTCACTTACCCTACAGTTTTCTACTCGTCAAACCCTTTCATTTAATAACCATATCAAGGGGGTTGTAAAGAAAAAGATAACCCGCCATCTTAAAATGAGTTGTGAAAATGAATTATTATGTTCTGTGAAACGAATAAAGTAGGTATGTTAAATGCAGCGAAAGTCTCAAAAGAAGAGCAGAAAACAAAGATGAGAAAACAAAAAAAGGTAGAAGGATTGTCCTATTATTTAAAAAAAGTGGCTAGTCAAGTTTCGTGACCAGAAATCTCTAGGGTTTTTAATAATGCACTTTCTACATTTAAAAAAATATATTATGATGTCTGAAACGCACTCTAGTAAGAGTTACTTGGAGCTAGCGGTGATTGTGAGGAATCAACAATTAATTCACCTAAACCTCCCTTTCAGAGTTGTTTAACTTATTTATAATAGAGAAACAAAACCTGTAAAAATAAAATAAATTGCTGTTTATTTTTACATGTTTTGTTTTTTCATTATAATTAAAAAGATTTATAAACTAAAATGCAAAAACGATTTTTTAAGAATTTGTGAAAATATTAACAGAACCAAAATAAAAAAATCCAGTCTATGCCGCAGTTTTACGAAATAATGTTATGTTTTATAATACTATTATTACTTATAGTATCATAAATGTTTTTGAGAATTTAGTAATATTTTTCTACTTGTCATTAATTTTTTTTATAATGTCTGGTACACAAATGTTAATCTACCCATAGCACTAGACAGGCAGCAAAGTTTTTATATTTACATTTATAAATTAATTTTTTTTGTAAAAAAACGCCAAGAACGATTTGATTTGATTTTCTCCAATACTGTAGGGCGTTTATTTTATTGAGCGTATCTAATATTTTAGACAAATTTTCTTTTTTTAATCTACTTTAAGCTCAAAAATTAAACAATTATCATAAAAAAGAAATAAGTATAAAAATCTGCCAAATCTTCTTAACGCAATAAATTATATTTTATACATGTATACAATAATCAAATGTTATTATATTTTATACATGTATACAATAATCAAATGTTTTTTTAATTAAATTTAAATGGGTCTATGCATATTTTCTTGATCAAAGAAATATAACATATAATAATATTTTTTTACTTTAAAAAATAGAACAATTAAAAAAATGTATTAAAAATTTATTATTAACTAAGGAAAATCCTGAGATTTATTTTCTAGCGTATCTTTTTAATGTGTATTATTTTTATCGTTGTATTTTTCCACTATAATACATAAATTATATTTTATTGAGGTGGAATTTTTTTATTTATTATTTCTATTTCATTTTTATATTGTTAAAGTATTTTTGGCAAAGCTTATAAATTAAGAGTAATTAATTAAACTATTAGAAAATAGTGCCATAAAACTGTAATAATTTTCAATAATGGCGAATGCTCCGGGGTTAATTTATAAGACATGGCTTTAAACAACGGATCATATATTTTTATAATGCCATTATGATGATATTTATGAAATTACAACTAATTACATTACACCATATCCCATTATAATTTTTCCAGGTATTTGGACACACTAAACACGAAAATCACATTCATTTTTTTTTATGGAAGCGTTTTTAAAATATGAAATTGTTTTTTTCAATTTTCGGAGGTGTTTTGACGTTTTTGAGTATAGCTTGAAATCTAATTGATTGATTTGGTCTAACAAGCCCTTAAATTGAAGGTATTTGAGCCCTCTAAAACTTTCTTTTACCTACATACTTTTGATAACGGATAAGCATTTTGATGCTAGCGATTTTAATAACTTAAAAAATTCGTTTTATGGCAAAAATTGAGGTCGAAAAATTTACATATCGTCCTGAGAAAGGTTCAAATCAAATGGATAATTTCAGTTTGAATTTTTTTTGTGAAGCTGACATTTTTACAAAAAAAAACAAGCTAATATTGATAAAAATACATGGAAAAATGGCGAAGTTATGAATTTTTTAGTGGAAGACCAAAATTCAGCATTTTGACGATTTTTATTTTATTTTGTTCCTTTATTTTTAATATTTTTATTCTTTAATAAAAACCTAAGTAAAGTGCATGATTGGATTTTTTTGAGTTTTTTACGTACTTTTTTCACCGAACACTATTCAAAACTTAAATTTGACATGACTCCGCAATAGGGTTTTAAAGTGTCGGAAAAAACCGGAAAAATTGGGAAAGAAACCTGTTTTTTCCAGTTTTTTCCCCAGGTCTTGGAAAAATTGGCTTTTTTGGGAAAAATTGAATTTTTTTGGAAAATATATACATTTGAAAAAAGTAGCAATCAACAACTTAACATTAATTTAAATAAAAAAAATCCTTTATTACAAAAAAACATTAAATTAAATTTAAAAAAATCAACGTAAAAAACATTAAATATACTGTCTGTTGGGTTTTCTTGTTTCAAAAAGAAGTCCATTAATTAAAAATATCTAACTACAAAATAATGAATGATTTATAAAATTAAATTACAAAATTTTATAAAAGTGTTAAATAAAAGTTATGTTAATACAGCACCGAATATTTTTTTACGGCCCGGTAGAGTATTCTTACTGAATTAAAATAAAATAATTATTATAATCATAATATTATATGATTTTAATCAGCGTCGGAAATTCAGAAATATCAGTGTAGGTACGGATACTTTCCGTAAAAATTTGAAAGTTTTCAGAAAAATGGACTTTTCCATTTTTTTGTATTACCCTTTGAATACAATTTAAAAAAATTAAAAAGTCAATTTTTCTGAAAATTTCCCAATTTTTCCGTTTTTATCCGAAAAAAAAACCAGTTTTTTTCCGCCGGCTCAATTTTTCCAGAAATTTTAAAACCCTACTCCGCAAACTTGAATTTTTTGGTTTCTCGTGTTGGCATAGTGACATTTCACTGCTATTTTTTTATATTTCAACAAGGTATTTTTATTATGGTTTTATTTAATAAAGTTAATAAAAACTGTAAAATGGGTAAAAAAGTAGAGAGTTCGAGTGTGTAAATAACCCGGAGAATCTGGGTGACGTAAGTGATAAGCACGGAGAAAGTTTTCACCAGCAAATGAAGGCATGATGTGTGATTACATTTGGTCACTCATACTTTGAAACGGAATACGAAAGCAACAAAAAACAAAAAAGGAGCCAGATTTTTTTTAAACCTATGCTTATTAAAATAAAATAAAACTTTCAATATCTTCAATGTTCAATAAGTATAATCTATACGTAAAATAAATCAAACTGGACTTTTTTTTTCGACCTCGAATTTTGTAAAAAAACTACTTTTTCAACTTCTTAAAATCGCCAGTATCGAACTACTGAGCCGATACCAAAACTATACAAAAGAAAGTTGTAGAGGGCTCAATTACCTTTGATTTAAGTGCTTGTTTGGTCAAATCAATCAATTAGAACTCGAAGTATACTCTAAAACGTCAAAACACCTCAGAAAAGTAAAAAAAAAACAATTGAAAATTCACACCTCGAAAACGCTTCCATGAAAAAATTTTAATTGTGATTTTCGCTTTTAGTGAGCCAAACTACACAAGAAAATCATAGTAAGACATGGTGTGCAAAATGGCTGTAAACTAGTGTTATTAATGTACAAACCGTTTTGTGTAAACAAAACTAGTACCAATACTACCAACAGGAATGCCGGATTTATTTTACATGTTAATACAATTTATTAGAAATTGTGACATTGTTGACATAAAGTATACACTTTGCGATTAGTTATAAAACAAAATATCGAACATAAGCCACCATGACTGATAACTTGAAATTTACTCTCCTGAAATGAAATACTCAAAATTCCACTATTTAAATTAGTAACAGCATTGTTTACTAATACAATAGTAATTTTCACTATAATAATAATAATAATAATAATAATGAGTTCATTATTTCCGTTGTCATGCAGGCAATTTATAATGTTATTTGTGGAAAAAAACCCCAATATTATACAATATGAGTATAAACAAATTGCTAGGCGTTATATAGCGTTAATGTTTGATGATATTGGTTTTAAAGAGATGAGTTTCTCATATTGAACGTGTATTCAAAAAAATATATGTTTACGGTAAAACGTCAATAATAGCACTCTTCTGTATATGTATACTTAACTATAATTAAACCTAAATCATTGTCATCAATAATTAACATGACCTTAATAATCGGTTGCAACAATCTTTTCTTGCACTACATCTCCCTCTTTCATAAAAATTATCTTCATTCTTCGTACAAATGAGGAACATTGTTTATAAGTTCAAGTCTTATAAAACTGTTAATAAATAGTATCGTATTTTCTTTTTTTTTTAAGAAAATTTTGACTTGTAATATGTTAATTATGATGAAATAAAACTTAGAACTAACTTAAAATATTTTAATTAAAACTACCGAATACTAGGCTAAGTAACGGGTGATTCATTCAATCTTTGACATTTATTTTTTGGCAATAATTTCATTTAAATGCTGGCCACGACGGCACACACAGCGCGCGAAACAATAGCTTTATTGAGAAATCATTTTGGTGAGCAGATAATTTCGCGTTTTGGACCTGTCAATTGGCCGCCTAGATCGTGTGATATCACACCCTTGGACTTTTTTCTGGGGTCATGTTAAATCAAAAGTCTTCGTCGATAAGCAAGCTACGATTCAGGACTTAGAAGCCAACATTACTCGCGTAATTGGGCAGATACCGGTCGCAATGCTAGAAAGAGTGATCGAAAGTTGGACCTTCCGAATAGACCACGTAAGGCGTAGTCGCGGCCAGCATTTAAATAAAATTATTTTCAAAAAATAAATGTCAAAGATTGTTCTTTCAGGTCATAATAAAGATTTCACCATCCAATTCCATTTTATGCGTTTATTTAGAATTAAAAAAAAAAGGTCTAAATGAATCACCCTTTATTACATTTGATATTTAAAGTATTCTTCATAAGAATAAAAGGAACTGGTTTGCAGTAATTCAATAACAGTTTTTTTAAATATTTTGAAATTGCTTAAGTCCTTAATTTTTTTGGCAATTTATTATAAACTTTTAATGAAAATATAAGTGGCCCATTTGCAATTTGTGTCAATCTGCACCATGGAATGTATAAATCTCCAGCATTTCTTATTACATAAGAATTTACATCAAACTTTTTCATACTTTGGTAAATCTTTTTTAACATAGCACACACAGTTTAAAATACTAATACAATAAACGGTTAAAATTTTATTTTGAATAAAAAAAGGTCGACATGATGTTCTTAAACTAAGATTGAAAATGCTGCAAATGATTTTTTTTGTAAACAAATACATTCTGTTTATGAGACGAATTACCCCAGCATAAAATGCCGTATGAAAGTAGTCAATAAACACAACCATAATAGTAGGTTATTAAGGTTTTTATGCTTGTGAAATTCCGGAGATTCCGTAAGCAATATTTTTTAGTTCCAAGATTTTTTACCAAGTTGGATATATGATGATCCCAAGATAGGTTTTTATCAATATATAGCCACAAAAATTTTACTACTGTTGAACTAATGAAGTTGTTTCATGTTTAAATTTGATAAGGTACCTTTAGGATTGAAAAGTATGACATTAGTTTTTTGGGCATTTAAGATAAGACCATTATTATTACACCAGGTTGACATTTGTCTGACTGCAGTGAGCTGTTTCGCTGAGCTGATTGTATGATTTACTTTCAATTATGGCGGTTGTATCATCGGCAAAGATTGTGATAAAACCTGCATACATGACTAACCACATCATTGGCATAGATAATAAAAAGTAATGGACCAAGGATGCTACCTTAGGGAACTCCAGTAGTAATATCGCGTTTGGGAGAAAGATACTGACTGCCAACTTCAGTAAGTTGCACAAATTGCTGCCTCCCAGACAAATATGATTTCACCCAACTCCATGCTGCGCACACCAAAATTCATTAATTTATACAATAGATGATTAAGTGTTGAACGCTTTTGAAAAATCGTAAAAAATACCAATACTTTTTTTTTATTATTAAAACTTGAAGCACCTTTAGATAACAACTGATAAGTGTGTCCCGAGTGGATTTACCCTGGGTGAAACCATACTGTCTGTCAGCAACCCACACTCCCTCATGAAACACAACAGCCTTTTATAAACAGCCTTTTCCATTACTTTGGAAGAAACAGACAGCAAGCCCACAGGCCTATAATTCTCGATGGTCTCCTTTTTTGTAAATGGGGATTATTTTGGATATTTTTAATTTATTAGGAAAATATCCCAGCGTAAAAGAGAGATTTAATAGGTATGAGAAAGGTTCAGCAATATACTGTGGCTACATATCTTAGAATGGAACAGGGAATTTCGTCCATATCACAAGATTTTTTTTACTAGCAGATATCATAAACTTCATTTGTACCAACAGGTGATAAAAATATTGAATTGGGATTGGCAATAATTTGGTTATTTGAGTTTGATTAACAATTTAATTTACATGTCAGTTGATTAACTGAATTTAAAAATTTTGGGCATATCACTTTTATTACTTGTAACTTTATCATCACATTTTAAATTGTTAGGCATACCGTGTTTAGTTTTTGATTCCCGTGTATTTTCGTTTATTATATTTCATGTTACTTTAGAAATATTATCACTGTTAGCTATTTTTGTTATTAAAAAAGCTTTTTTTGCATCTATAATTTTTTTTTGATGATTTTTTTTAAACAATTATATGATTATTTAAGATTGTCATTATTAATATTTTTAGGAATACCATGTATATTTCTCAAAATAGTACTTTATTTTATTAGATCATTAGTAATCCATGATTTATTGGTTGTATTAGTAACATGAAAAGGATTACCTAAGAGAAAAAGCAGTATTAAAGGATTTTTTAAAAAGATCAAAAAATACTTTAAATTTGCAATCTATTAATTGTGTTTTGAAGAGTATTTCCCAATTTTGAGAGCTTAGCAAGAATTTAAAATATTCCATGTTTTCATCAGAAAATATTCTTCTGTATAACATTTTATTATAATTTAAATTTAACCCAAGAGGAACTTCCACTAATTGTGCGTTATGATCAGACAATGTGGATGATAAAGTATTTACCCTAATGCATAGGGTAATTTGTGAAAATGTTATCTATCAAAGTAGGAGTGACCCTGTACTCTTGAATATTCAAAACAGCATTGATTCAATCCATATGATAAAATTGTGTTTTTTATTTTAATTATATATAATATTTTGCAATTTTTATTAAAATTATAGATAAAATCTCCACATAAGAATATTGGACATTTGATTTAATTTTTGTATATAATAGCAAGATAACTACTTTATTTAAACAATATTTAATTTAAAACATCCAAAAGTTTTTTGTAAATTATTCAAATATTTAGTAAATCTTTTTGGGACACCCTTTACAAACCATTAATTATACTGTAGCTTACGCTATTTTAAATTAACCTGTATGGTATATGCCTGCATCAATGACGTTTTAAGAGTTAATAAACCTAATGATTTATCTGTTCATTAAAATTCTGTTATCTCTTAATTAAAATTATTTTTCTTCAAAAATAAATAAGATTGTGTTCAAATATTTTTTTATTAAAATATTTAAAATGTTGATTAATTGATTTTCCAAAATTACTATAAATTGATATTTTGTTTTTAATTTAGGTATAGCCTATACCGTATAGGTTTGTAGACAAACATTTTAGGCATAACTTTTATAAAACAGTATGTTTTTCAATTAAAATCTTTATTTAAAAAATAATATTAAACTTAATTTTTAAACAAATAAGTATTTTATTGACGTTGTTTATCTGTAAAGGTATTTTCGGTATCTATACCAACAAACGAATCTTACCAGCACAAATTATTCTGTATATTTGAAGCAGCAGGCATGCTCACAACATCTTTGGATACAAATTTAGAATTGGAAAGCTTTGCTAAAATACTATTTTATAAAGACATAACAGAATAGATTTTTATAGGCAACTAAGTACTGGTTAATTAAGAACTCCGGTTGATGTCATACCGATTTTAGAAGCAATAAAATATTTCTGCCTTGGCTGAAAGGGCAGCTATTTAAAACCTCTATAGACCAGTCAACGGTGTGGATGCTGAGAGATATTTTAGTACTTACAACATAGTTATAAATGACCGAAGGTAAAGGCTAAAGGAAGAAAATATAGAAACTACTACAATTACTCTAAAAAGAAGTGTGTTAAAAGACGTGTTATTTTCACACATCGTATTCGTTTCATCCGTGTTATTTTCAAATCTAATAGATAAACGTTTTTTACGTGTTATGAAACAAAAAACTTGTGAAAAGTTGTGATAGTACAAATTTATTTTATACGTGTATATGCTATAAACAAAAAAGCGTGAAAGTTATGGTTGCATACATTTTTACCTATAACTTCGCTCCTAGCTCGTATTTTCCTTAATATTGGGGAAATATATTTTTGTAATAACTTTAAAAGTTATAACAATTGGCTAAATGGCTGCATACTATGAAGTCGGTACTTAGCATTTCCGCGAAGGCAGAGGGGCACTGCTAGCGGCTTGTCGTGGTTGGCAACACTTCGGTTCTGAAGACAAGATTCAGTATCTCACAAGAGGGCAGCAATTCCAATGCGGTTACCGATTTTCAGCCTAATTTTAGCGGTGACACAGACAAAAAGTAACACAAGAAACACGATGGTTCCCCCAGCATGTTGACCAACCCGACCCCATTTATGAAACCCAGTTGAATGTGGGTGCTAATAAATCCCGGGTTTAGACGTTCCACTACACCCTCGCACAGACGATCGGCTTCTTACAATCGACCGTGAACGATAGGAACATATCAGCATCCACTAAAACCTTATGCGGAAATGACAGAAGCATTGTACCCACTTCCGGAACAAAACCAACATGTTTTTCCTCCTTGTCCCGCACTCCACTAGCCTAAATCGGGCGTATGGCCCGGCCCGGCCCGGCCCGGCGACATAATTCCGGGAGTGGCCTTAACCATCGACTCTGTCATCCACGACCTCCTAGGCGAGATTTACTATCCGAAGTGAAAATTCGGATCCACCAACACAGGTAGTGTGCAGTGGCGGGATACGTAGGAGAACTGAAAGAGGGTAAAATAACCCTGGGAGATCAGTGTAAGGCGTTGCCGATGGGGCCTGCCATACGTTCCTTATACTCATACTCATTTTTAATACCCAATTTTAAAAGTTATTTCTTTATTTTATAATCAATAATTATTACAAACTAAAGTTAAAGTTTGACAAATGTTCTTATTTGCGTAATGACGACTTAAAAAAGCGTATACGCAGACAGGAGGGATTGTATAGAGAAATCTTCTGAGGGCATAAGTGATGTAGTGATAAAATACCCCCAACTGAAACAATCTTTATTGTTAATTTAAAAAATATATATTTTCGTTTTAATATGAAAAACAGTAAGATAAACCTAAATCAAAATAGATTACATCGTATTTACAATCGTTTGTTACAATTTTTGGATAACCGAATAGAATCGATTCAATAGATGTATTTCGATTATTTATTATGTCATATAAAAATGCCTAGTAAAA
Source organism: Brassicogethes aeneus (assembly GCA_921294245.1). Lineage (NCBI taxonomy): Eukaryota > Metazoa > Arthropoda > Insecta > Coleoptera > Nitidulidae > Brassicogethes > Brassicogethes aeneus. Next base: position 47,945,727 of record OV121132.1, on the reverse strand, counting down.
TCGAAACCTGTCTTAATAAAATAATAAAACAGATTACACGTATAATCAAATAAAACACCAAAAATGTGTTAAATGTAAAAAAAACACGTGTCAAGTGAGTTAAAATAACTCACTCTATATTTTATAAAATCTTTGTAGAGTGAAGTTTTTTTTATAACAGATTTATAAATCAGCAAAAAAGGTCGGACGTACTTTATGAACGACCTCTTATGGTTTAAAATCTTAAATGCAGATATACATTGTTCCTACTCTCTAAAAATGAATTAGTTATTAATGACCGATTGTCTTAGCAAAAAAGCATCCACTAATAATTATAGTCAACAGCAATTTGTATCTCGGACATTTAGCAGTCAATTTACATGTAAAATTATCCGCTTAATCCAAAAATACCTTCAAAAGTTATAAAAGTAAAACAGTTTTTGAGATTTAGTTAATTTTACATAACTTTTGACGGTATTTGCGTTGACAATTTTACATAGAAATTGAATGTTAAATCTCCGGGATACAAATTGATGAGAACTGCAGTTATTAGTGGCTGCTTTTTCGCTATGACAATTATTCATTTTTGACTAATTCATTTTAAGAGAGCAGTAAATTGTTAAAATACTTTAAGTTTAAATTTTATTTATATTAATAACAATTATTTTACAAACCTTATTTAAAACTATTTAAAATAAAATTATGCTCGACTATTTAATAAACGACGTGTTATAAATTAATTTGTTGTTTTTTTGTTTAATTTAAAAAGTATCTACTTTGTAAAGAAAACAGTACCTACCTATTATTTTTGTAAATTATTTTTTTTAATAGTAAACATCCTTTAGGTATTTAATTAGAAATGCTTTGGTTAAACTATTATAAAAGTTTCCATATAACTAAGCAATTAATTTAATTAAAAGTTCTCCATTTGGTGGTTTTATCCAGTAACTACTTTAAATCACATGAGACACGACCAAATTATTGCACAACTTTATTTTTAAGTAATACGTTTTAAATAGGTGGTTTATATAAAAATAAAATATTTCTACAGAGTTTTCCAAAAGTCAACGATATCCCTTGTAGGACTGATAGACCAACTCATGACCAACCAGAAAATTAAAACATGACATAGTGAAAAATCGTTACATAGTTTTTGAGATATTGTCATTTTAATAATTGAAAGTTATCAAATTTTTGAGTGTCACAGCTACAAAATTCCTTATTCTAAGATTCTATTTTATATTGCGCAACCCTGAATAGACCTGTTTTTGATTACAGTTCAAAATAAAACTAACAGTAGTTTTTTACCCTTTTAAATCAAACAATTTTGCCTGATTTTATACGTTTTTTTATAAGCTAACTTTAACCATTCAGAATGAAGAAACAAATATGTCACGCTAACTTGGCAAGATGTTTTATAAAATTGCTTATTTGGTTTAGTTTTTAAAATTGTGATATATTGCTGTTTTACTGCAAAACGAACTGGTTGTGAAATTATTTCAATAATTAGAAAAACAAATAAAAACACTTATTTAATGAAAGTAACAGTTATTTATTTAAAACTATATAAAAATCAAAACATATGTTCAAATTGCCTGGCACTAAGTCGAATTTAGCCCGGTATCTTTTTAAAAATGATCGTTTTATCCCCTCTTGCACTGCGGCTTTATTAATTCTTAATTTAGGATTAAAATCCAGGGACCAGGGAGGCCACAAAATGGTACTATAACGAACGATCCATATTTCTGGATAAACCTATCCAAAAAAGCTCTCACTTCTCGTGCATAATGAGCTGGACAGACATTATGTAGAAACCAAATTACCCTGAAGGCATTTAAAAAATATGGTTTTATGAACATGCATTGTTATGCACTTAAGAACCCACATTATGCGAGAAAAGGTCACAGTATCACTTCAAAGTAAACTTGTGGACCGGCATCTTAAACTGCCAAATAATTAATTAATTAAATTAACTAAAAGTTCAAATGAGAAAAATATATTTTTTTAGAAAACGAACTGAGGAATCTTTTGGATGATGTGCCTATTGCCACGCGCAGGGCAATGTGGATTTAACATGATGACTGCCCAGCTCATTACGCACGAGGAGTGAGAAAATACTTGGATCAGGTTTATCCAGACTCTGGATTCCAGAGAGATGAATCGGATGGTCTTTGTTCCATTTTGTGTCCCCTTCGGTTTTCGGATTTAAATCCTTTCGATTTTTTTGCAAAGTTTGCATAAAGGAAAAAGTCTTTGGAAGTAATTCACAAAAATGAATTGAGACACCGAATTAATGAAGTCGCACAACAAATAAATGAAGTGCAAGACGGATAAAACGACTTGATGGCACGCAATTTGAACACATTCTTCGATTTTTATTTGTTTAGTTTTAAATAAATATTTGTTACTTTTATTAAACAAGTGTTTTTATTTGAATTTGTAATTATTGAAATAATTTTGCAATGAGCTCGTTTTGCAGTAAAACAACAATATTTTTTTTCTTTAAAGTAAAATATGTCAAATGTTATGCCATTTTAAAAACTAATAAAATTAGAAATTTTTAAAAATAGTTAGCGTGACATATTTGTTTCTTCATTCTGAATGGTTAAAGTTAGCTTATAAAATAGTTAACGTGGTATACTTTTTTACATTCTGACTGGTCAAAATTAATTAATAAAAAAAATCGGGTAGAAATGTTTTGTTTTCAAATGGTAATTTTGAACTGTAATTAATAGCAGGCCTATTCGGGGTTACTCAACATAAAATATAATCTAAGAATATCGAATATTGTAGCAGTGGCACTCGAAAAACTGATCTTAGGTGTCAAGTTTCACAAAATTCATAAAAACTAACGATTTTTTACTTGGTCATGTTGATTTTCTGGTTGGTAATAAGTTGGTCTATCAGTCCTCCAAAGAATATCGTTGACTTTTAGGACACCCTGTATAGTAAAAAAAAATTCCAGTCCTTTAAATCGTGCTAAAATCACTTTCCTTTATTCATTCATTTGTTTTTTGGAAATTATTTTCTTCTCAGTCATTTTATTATCTTCACTTTGAAAATTTAATTTTGCTCGATTTATTTGACCATTTTTAAAGTTAATACAAACAAACAATAAAATTTCTACAACCATATTATTTTCTCTAAAAAAAATCACTAATTTTAAAATTTGTTTATCCAGAGACATCATTTAAGAAAGATAAACAATAATTTTTTTAATACCTGATAAAATGACTCAGAATAAAAATGATTTCCAATAGTAATTTTGGCACAGTTTAAACGAATCGAATTTTTACTTACTATTAAAAAACCATTATGGGAAATAACGAACACCATACTTTTCATATTAATTAGGTACAGTATAATAATATTGAGAGTGGTACCGTTAATTGAGAAATTCACTTCACTCAACTGTGGTTTATATCACCAGAATTTCAATAGCCAATATTTAATCAAAAACTAAAGGTAGTTTGTTAAATAAACTATATTTTTGCTTTTTGTGTATATATAAGTTATAATTTTGTGCGGTCATTATTTAAATTAGGTATGTATAAATTTTTTCCTGATAAAATAAAGTCTTAAACCTAACCAAAGTTTTTTTGTACTCAGCTAATTAAATTTAATAATACAATTGGATCCTTGGTCAATACGACATTTTTCTTTATTGCGTTTTTTTCTTATATTGCTTCGTTTAAACGACAATAAGAAACATAAGTCAAATTTTACACTGGAATCAATGTATATTTAGCAAAAGCGGATTTACACTTCGGTCGCCCCACCATATAAACCATATAACTTAAACAAATTTTTATTTTAAAATGAATTAGTCAAAAATAACTAATTATAAATCATATTTGACTAATTTTCATAGCGAAAAATCAGTCACTAATAATTAGTCAAATTGTAGAAATAGTCAAATTAATAGGTAGATTTAAATTTGTCTATAAATATTGTTAATAATATTTTAAAGTTGAATATATTTTTGTGTTGCTGTTTTGAGCTAAATTTTTGCATCTTTGTTTGTTTTTATGGGCCATTTAACCAAGGGTCCTATATGCATTTAACTCAAACAATAATTTGTTGTTGGTCGCAAAAGATTAAAAAAATTAGTTACTTATCTTAAATTAACTTAACTTTAACTATTTAAGTATTAAAAAATAACTATTTAAAAGTGAAGACGACTATTTTATTACAACAATGCTGGTACTAGGTAATTCAAATAGTAGAATTTTGACTATTTCATTTTAAGAGAGATAGTAATTATTAATAAATAACACAACACAATCATACTAATAGTAAATATTGAAAAGAACTTACTCCTTTCCCTACCTGAACTAAAACTGTTTAAAAACGAATCTATAATATCAAAATCTAATCTTTTTCTGATTCAATGTTCAGAATTGACCCATACCCCAGACGTTCGATCATTGTAGATCTTGTATAATTTTTTAGTCTTTTCAAGACGGAAAACTACCTTTGCGCTGTTGAATGCAGGGATCGTCAAAAAAGGTCTTAGTGCGATTTCAACATAGGGGTATAAATCTTGTAGTTCTTTGTCATGTAGCACTTTGCAAAGTTTACTCTCTAAAAATGAATTAGACCAAAAATGTCTAATTTAATAGTTATTAGTGGCTGCTTTTTCACTTGTACCATGGTTAACCTTATAATACCATAGTATCCCAAAATTTAACAGCCAATTCTTTTGTAAAATTGTCCCCTGAATCCGAAAATACCTTCAAAAATTATGAAAGTTGAGCAGTTTTTGAGATATAGTCAATTCCATATTAAATGGAAAATTGACTATATCTCAAAAATTGTTCTACTTTTTTAACTTTTGACGACATTTTTGGATTCAGGGGACAATTTTACATAAGAATTGGCTCTTAACCATGGTACAAGTGAAAAAGCAGCCACTAATAACTATTAAATTAGTAATTTATGACTAATTCATTTCTAGAGAGTAGGTATTGTTTTTAGACATTTCTTTTTCAAAAATACAAAAAAAAAATTATACACATGTAAAATCCTTAGTTTTTGCTAAGTTCTTATGTTACAAGTGACACAATTTCATACTGTGTTCATTAACTGTCTTAATGTCAAGGTCTTCTTCGCCACCACTAATACAAAATCCAAACAACCTGTTAAGCTTATCATATACATTTTTCAGTTTTTGCATTTTGCTAATCAATGTATCAATTCTGACATTGTAGGTATTAATTCTGATATTTTCTAGCGCTCCAATTTCGTAAATGTAATAATTCGAGTTTATTAAACAACATACCTTTATTTTTATAATAAATATAAACAATATGCTGGTAAAAATATAAACTAGGCCACGCTGTAAACTGTTAGTCTATAGACCATATATGGGTTGTAGTGAAGTTGGACAAAAGAAAAACGTTTATCTATGCCCATTTTATCCTAGTAATAAGTTATTCAACTTTTGAGTAAAATAAAGTTATAAATAAAAAAGTTTTTGGCGTTTATAAACGATTAAATCCTTTGATCTGAGTTATTTTTATTTCCTCTGCCATTTCTCTGTCATTTTTCTGCCATTCTCTATCATTCTCTGCAAAAAAGTAGTGGCAGAGAAACGGCAGAGAAAATCTATACAAAATACGGACAAAGGAACATAATGCAGAAAAATGGCAGAGAAAATTTCCGCAAGTAGGTATTTTTAAATCCGCGTCAAAATACAATACCATAATATTTATAATATAGTTTTTACATATATAGTTAAGAAAATATTGTACAAAAAGTAATAAAGATCAATTTTAAACAAAATTTACATTTTAATGTTTTTAAGATAAAAGATTAGTTTAGAATATCACACTAATTAAAATGAAATTAAAGTTCCAAACAAACTTTGATTTTGTATTTACAAATACTTTTTAATAACTTTGGTCTTATCCCAATAAATCTAATAAAATTAGATGTACCACCATGTATGTAATTTGTAAATAAATTATGTAGATCCACATTTAATATTTGCAAGAATTATCCCAAACAAAAATTTCCCACTTTTCAGATATGCTTAGGGCAAGAAAATCCAGCTGAGTCGGAATTTGTCATGTTGTGTGCCGAGAAAATTAAACTTAAGTAATAATATAACACTTTTTTGAGGTTATGATAAAATAATTTCACGTGGCTGTTGAATAATACAATAAAATAAAACAACCTAAAAAATACCACTTACCACATTCATTTGATCATATCCTAGTAAAATCTTAAAATTCACTTTTGTTTACACTACGAAACACAATAGCGCACCACAATAGTTCTGCAACCATGTTTGCAATGTCAAAACAAAACAAAAAATCTAATCAAAAAAATTATATGTTATGGTTTTATTAATTAATTTACAAAGGTTACAATTAAATTTTAATTTAATTATTATCAGTATACTTAAATTAAGGAATATCGCCATGTAAAATAAATTGTGTTAAAATTTTAAAACAATGAATTATATATGTAAATATAAAATAATATTTATAAATTAAAAACAAAGCATGTATACCGGGTGTCTCACTTGAGTACTATTGTACTATTTGGTTAGACAGACGGACAATTTATATGATTTCTGATGCTATTATTAAAAAAGTTATTATTATAATTTAATTTAGTCCATTTATTAGAGATCCTTTTTGTTTTATTTTCTTAGGTAATTTTTATTTGTTTGAGCCTTATCCGATAACGTACCCCAATTTGGGAGCCCCAATATTTTCCGATATTTAAGATATTTAATTTTCTTTAAAATTATTATTTTAACTGTTAAATTCGGCTAGAAAACCCTTAAACCTTTCTACATTTAATATAAAGTAGCAGTTAAACTTATTATTAGCAGTGTTTTGTTAGAATACAAATATTCCAAAGTTACTTAAAGTGGCTACTGTTTGAAGAACAAAATTTAATATACAGTGTGACCCATTTTTTGAGACTAACCCCTGTAAAATCTTTATTGATTGTGCGATTTTAACCGGATAGGTACGTAAAACTGTAGATCTTGACAAACTGTATTTTTGAAGAAAAAAAAACATTTTACAAAATACTAGGTCAGTTTTTAAGAGTAAAATTTTAAAACTTCACATTGGCAATTTTTTTAAATCTATGCATGGCACTGGCGTCACCACCCCTCAAAATGACGTTAAACTAAATTTTATTGAAAAATTTTATGTAGGAATTATTTTGCAGCTAAATTAAAATGCACAATAATTACCTACTATTTACAAAAATTTATTTTGTCAAGTTATCCATGAAAAAACATAGAAATAAAATTAAACTATAGTTACTATTATAATATTAACATGGCATGCTTGGTTTTGACAAATAAAAAACGCACTAAAAACTTAAAACAACAATGAAACAAAAAATAGAGACTTAGAATTTCGTCACCTCTACTAATTAATAGATTAGTAGATTATAATCCACTATTTATTTCAATACACTTTATAATTATTTTACGTTAGTAGTAACCTTTCGTGTTTGTTCTAGAGTAATGGCTGCGCAGGCTGGTATTACCCAAGACCGTAGTTCTTGTGCAGTTTGTATTGTATCTGTACTGCGATACCTGAATTAGTTAATTGTGGAAGTTAAAGAACAATATGTCTAGTAATGAAGTGAAAAACAAAAGCGGAAGAAAGAGAGTGACGAAAAAATAAAAAGTTCCCTAAAATCACTCAATACTTTAATAAGAATGATGAATCGATTAAACAGCGTGGCGGGAATGAAAAAAGTTATGGGACTTTAAGTGTAGTGAACGACAACAGTAAATATCTAGATCACACCCCAGTAGCACACCAATATCAATAAAACTAAATATGTGGCATTTTGGCATGCTGTCCACGATTTTTCACGAGCTTTGTCAGTTCAATCAGGCAGTATCCAGGATGCATTTACTGCCATTGTTTAATTAATTTTTAATCTAACCCATCTGCATAGATCATGCAAAGTTTAAAGGAAAAGTTTAAATTTGACACAGACCTTGTTTTTAACTAATGTGATCTAGAGCAGGTGTAAAAACGGTTTTGTATTATATATGTTTTAAACAAAGCATCTGTATAATATGTACAGAAAAGTATAAAAAGATATTTATTGATACAGGTAGTATAATATAAAGTTTTATACATGTCATAAAAGTTAAATAGCTAGGTCATTATAACATCATTAAAATTAAAGTTACAGTAATCGTTTATATTGTAGAAGCACTGCTCTGCTAGAAATATTCTTAGACAGGACTTAAACCTATTAATTGGAAGATCTTTAACCAGAACCGGTAGCTTATTAAAGAAGGTTGGACCCCAATAATTAATACCATTTCTGGTTCTAATGTTACCAATGTGTTCCTTAACAAAGGTTAAACAATGATAAATGTATAAACTCGGTAGTGTGAGAACTTTTAGATTTATAAAAGCTTTTTTGCAATCAGCACGGTAAGAGAGTTTACTTACAATCCAAATCGCTCTGCGCTGTATTCTGAACACGCGACTGCAATTAGCCGAGTCACCCCAAGCCAGAAGTCCGTAAGAGATACGCGAGAGGACTAGTACGCAGTGAGCAAAATGGAGATTGAAACGTTTCCTCGTAAACTACGTAGCAGAGACAAGGGATCTCCCTTGTCTCTGCTACGTAGAACATAAACTCCTGATGAGGTTGAGCTAGCCACACTGTCAGTGTGCTCAGACCAGGTAAGGCCACAGTGTAGAGTCAGTCCTAAAAACTTAACGCATGATGGTTCATTTGGTAGCGGTTGGTGCCTTAGTGAAAAGAAGTATTTGACTGCGTCTCAAGCAGGTCAGCATTTAGAGTATCAAAGTTCGCTCCAGTCCTCACTGCAGTCGTATCATCCACAAATAAAAATAGCGATCTATTAGGAATATTACACGGGAGGTCATTAATATAAATTAAGAACAAAATTGGCCCCAAAACAGATCCCAACTTAAGCAGTCTAGTCTCAGAATTTATACTGTTACAAGTCACAAGTTGCAACCTCCGTTGCAGTAAGGACCGCGCTTGCTCAGAAAACCCATAATAATGGAGTTTGTTCAGCAGTATGTTACTAGATACGCAGTCAAATGCTTTAGACAGATCGCAAAATATCGTTCCAACATAGTTTTTTTGGTTGAACGCTCTAGTTACCAACTCAATAAGGGCATTTACCGCTGCAGTGGTAGACCTGCCCTGTCTAAAGCCAAATTGCGACTTCGTAAAGAAATTATGTTCTTTAAAATGCCTTGTAATGTTTTACCAGGGCCTTTTCAAAAATTTTACTTAGTACTGGTGTAATGCTGATTGGTCTGTAATTATTGAGCTCATCTGCAGGGCCCTTTTTGTAAATTGGTATAACTCTGGATGTTTTTTAGTGCCATCTGATAGGTACCATTTCTTATCGTCATGTTAACTAGATTAGTGAATGGGTATAAGGGACAATGCTTTTTATAATTCTGGAGTTTCAACCGTAGATGTTCTTGCAAGAAGAATTTTTAAGGTTCAAGAATTTTTAAGGTTCGTTAGCCTCAGTCTTTGCTTTGCACAGAGCATCTCTATATTCAGACCGCGTGCTTTTTATATCATTTTTAAGGATTAAATTATTAGTTACCTTATATACTTCTTCCATTAGGTTTATAGTATCTCTCATTTTTTTGAGCGATTCATTAAACCATTGAAGGGGTTCTTTTCTCTTATTAGTTGGTATTTTTTTGTAGGAAAGGCCAATTAAATACCATCCGTAAGTAATTTAAGGAAAATATAAAATGTTTTTATCTAATTTAAGGTCATTATTTATAAAATCCCAGTCGACTTGCTGGATAAAGTTGTTTAACCAGAAAAGTCCCTGCAGTGTAACAGGTGATATTTCCTTGAATGTGTAAGTATTATAGACCAGGGTCGATAATTTTTGAAACAAAAAAAAATTACAGTAGAATGAAACCCATTGGAAAAGGAGGAGAATATAATAAAAAAGAAAGAAAAAATAAATTACGGGCGATCTGACTTCGGGAAGTGGGAGGGGGGGCTTTAAGGGTAAAAAATGGTTTATCTCGATTTCCGGCAAAAATACAAGTCCTATGGAAAAAAGTTAAATGGCAAAGTTGTAGGTAATAAAAAGATCTACAACTTTTGTATTTACAATTTTTTCACATAACCTCAAAATTTATGTGAAAAATTCAAATAACCAAGTTTTTGGTTTTTTATTTTTATCTTTATCAAAAAAAAAATTTTTTTCACGAAATTTGGTGAAAACTTACCTTTTTATGTCCCAAATACACTGTAATTTATTTGATTTGAAATATTTATTATTTCGCCTTATTTTGACTTAATATCAAAAAAGCACCCTAATTTTCAATCGAAAATTCTCGCGTCAAAATATCAGCTTTTTTCAAAAAGTCGGTGTGCTTTTCGTTCGATGAACTCTCTACTTTCTGATGGTGTAAAAAAAATATACATTACTATGGTAAATGTTCTCAGAAAATACAAAAAATATTATAATGAATAACGTAATCAGAATGAAGTATCTAAATTCAATAGTATGATTTACATGTATTTTTATATTTTATGAGATTTTCTGACATAAATGTTATTAGAATTTAATAAATAAACTTTTTAACTAAAAAAAATTGCAACAATCACATTTTTTTGATGAAATTGTACATAATGATTAAAATAAATTTTCGAATTCGAGTTTTTTTCGTTTTTCATTATAATATTTTTTGCATTTTCTGAGAACATTTACCATAGTAATGTATATTTTTTTTACACCATCAGAAAGTAGAGATTTCAACAAACAAAAAGCACACCGACTTTTTGAAAAAAGCTGATATTTTGACGCGAGAATTTTCGATTGAAAATTAGGGTGTTTTTTTGATATTAAGTCAAAATAAGGTGAAATAATAAATATTTCAAATCAAATAAACTACAGTGTATTTGGGACATAAAAAGGCAAGTTTTCACCAAATTTCGTGGAAAAAATTTTTTTTTTGAAAAAGATAAAAATAAAAAACCAAAAACTTGGTTATTTGAATTTTTCACATAAATTTTGAGGTTATGTGAAAAAATTGTAAAAAGAAAAGTTGTAGATCTTTTTATTACCTACAACGTTGCCATTTAACTTTTTTCCATAGGACTTGTATTTTTGCCGGAAATCGAGATAAACCATTTTTTACCCTTAAACCCCCCCCCCCTCCCACTTCCCGAAGTCAGATCGCCCGTAATTTATTTTTTCTTTCTTTTTTATTATATTCTCCTCCTTTTCCAATGGGTTTCATCCTACTGTAATTTTTTTTCACTTTTTACCATTTTTAAAGGCTTCGGCACTGGTCTATTAATATTAAATACTATTTCAAATTTAATGATGATAGCCGCGTGATCAGATAAGTGCAGATATTGTACATATGAGTCAAATTATTCATCTGTAATGTTAGATATTATCAAGGCAGGCATTTAACCTCGTGCTTTCAGAAATGGTTGTAGTAAAATTAAAGGAATTAAGTAAATTTAAAGTACTTGTTATCAGTAGGGTTGTGAAAATAAACATTAAAATCACCCAAGAATATGACCAGTCTACCCGTCCCAGTCACCCTTACCAGAGCCCTCTGCATGACATCAACAAACACACCGTAATCTCCATTGGGAGGACGGTAAACTACAATGTTTTTCGATACTGAGACCACCTATATCACTTCTAGCAGAGCAATGTTCGACCATAGAATCTACAGCGTAAATGGCAACACCGCCATGTGCATTGTTTGACCTACAATAGTAATTTAAAATATTAAATTTACTTAACCTAATAGATAATAACTTAGGTTCAGATACCCAGTGCTCAGATAAACACAAAAACTGTGAATTTAGGAACAGAATGTCAATGTGATTTACTTTATTTCGTAGGCATTGCACATTAATGTGTAGACACTCCATTAGATATGGATTTAAGTGGCTGGCAGATCTCCGTTGGTGGTCTGGAAATCCTGTTTACCCTCTTTCTGCTTAGCTTGGGTGCGTTTAGAGAAATATTACCGATTAACATAGGTACCACATGGCCAGAAGTCTGGATTCCTTAGAGTTGTTTCATGTTTCGCCGGAGCTTTTATAATAAATGAGCCACTAGGCGTACTTGACGCGATTTTGGGTTTTGTTCTTTCCACTACAAAAGTCCCGCTGGAGTCAAATTCCTTTAGTGCATTTAGGATGTCATTAGGTTCAGTATCTTGTTGAAGATTAGCAATAAAGAGCCAAGTAAAACGATCAACAACTTTGGGATTGGCAAATGAACCACCTGGAACATTTATGTTTTTGGAGATAAACCTGGTTATATTTTGTTTCTCACTGTTAATACGCTGTGTTTCATTTTTTTTTTTGCATAGTTAATTCGTTTTCATTGCGATTCTTCTTTCTATATGGGCGCCCTTGTGTTTTAAAGCCATCGTCATTTGGTTTATTTATAATTGCACTTTTGACAGTGTCATCCATGTTTTGTACAGGTGATGGTATCTGTTTTTCAGTGGAAGCATCCTCAACGTTTATTACAGGAACCGAGTACTGTCCAGGTGGTGGTCCCATCTGTTTTCCAGAAGAAGAAGTATCATCATTAGTGGACATGATCTTTGCAGACTGAGCATCAGCACTGTAGCTTAATCTTTTTTGGTCACTAGGAATCTGTACCTGTTGTAAATTTTTGCAGTTAACCTCACTTTTTCTTAGAGAGATCTAGTAAAAGGCCATTATTTACACTCAAGATCGAATTTTTCTCCTCAGCCTGGGCAAACAGCTTCTTCCGTAGATCAATCTCGTTAAGTAGAGCCTCCAACTTTTGCTGGTATATCACAGCTACACTAATTTCACTCTTGTTATCCAGGTTAGAGCAACACACAATTCTTGAATCATCAATAGCTGTAAATCGATTCGCCAATGATTTTTTCGCACATCCGCGATGTTAAACACTTCTACACTGAATGCAAGTTAAACTTTAAGGTATTCTATTCTTACAGCACTTAAAGATAGTTACTATTTCGGAAGTTTTATTATTTTTATAACTGAGAACAGAAGCATCCGAGTCGTCATAGCGGATACGCCATGTTGCGGTTGAACTGAATATAGCTACGTAGTGGAGAAATTCAGTACAATATAAAAATAAAAAACGTTACGTTTGTAATTTGCATTTGCAGTATGTACCAGATGGCTGTATCTATGGGCAGTAGTTACTGGATAATTGTATCTATGCGCAGCAGGTACTTAATGAAAGTGACAAGCATTTAATAATTATACTACTTTAAATAGAGAAAGATAATAACAATATAAACTATTAATAGAAGATTTGTCGTAAAGATAAAAGTTTGACTTCATACATGTGTACACTAATACTCACAAATTTTTTTATTTATAATATAAACTAATTTGGATTGGTTAGTTAACTTAAAATTCTTGGATTCAGGTTTTTTGTTATTCGAAGCAAATTATTTCAATTTAAATTCAATTGTCAATTTTAAAAACTAAAAAACAAGATGTCGTTAACATAATAATCCTGAAGACTGAACACTGGGACACATTGGTGGTCTATCCCACTTCGCCTAAATTCGATGAAAAAACATTTAGGGCTTGGGAAAAATACAAAGCAGAGCGTCCAGCAATGACAATGAATGACTTGAAAACATTCTTACACAACAAGTGCGACTATAATATATAATAAAAATAACTTTAAATCCATTTAAACTACATCTAAGAGTTTTTGCGTCTCAAATGCTATATGCTCCATCACTTACAAAATTGTATTAGCTCTTTATAATTTTAGAAAGAGCTGATACAATTGACTCCAGTAAACCGCCTGGAACTTGTCAAAGTTAAGGGGCTTTGTATTGTCTTAAGCCAGGTCATAAATCTAACGAGTGTAAATGTAGCAATTGCAGTAAATGTAGTCGCAGGCACAATACTTCTTTACATATAGATCAAATAGGTACACATAATTTACCTGACAGCAATCCAGAATCAAGTAGTGCCAATCATGGACCTTCCTTGAATTCAGTTCCCAGAAACACTAGTAATTCATTTCATTAAGCTTTCACTGTTTAAACGAATAGTCATGTGTTACTTTTTACGATTTTGGTTAAAATAAGTAATAAATTTGGCGGCATTCATAAATGCAGAGCTTTATTGGACAGCGTCTCTCAGTCTAATTTCATAACGCAAGAATTGTCTAAATCGGTAATTAATCACAGGGTTAGCGGTTTAAATTCGGTCTCTACGCAAATAAATTCACAAGCAAAGGTTAAATTAATGACTTGGCATAACAATTTCGCACTAGATCTCTCTTGCCTAGTAATTTCAAAAATATCAGAGCAACTTCCTTCTATATCATTAAAAAATGTAGGTAGATCTTGCATTCCCTAATATGATTCTGGCTGATCCTACGTTCACCCGACCAGGCTCTATTGATATTTTAATCGAAGCTGGTAACCTTTTTAGCTTAATGTCTGTTGGTCAAAACTCATTTGGGACAGGAAAGCCAATATTACAAAAAACCCTCTTTGGGTGGGTCGTATCCGATCATCTACATCTTCCTGATCATATAATAAATCAATCCGTATCTTAATGTAACTTTTCGAACGATTTTGCTTATAATTTTGGAAAATTGAAAATATTTTCATGGGTACATCGACTATAATGTCCAAGGAAGAAAACTTCTCCAAAAAATATTTTGTAGAGCACACGCGATACAGATGGTCGATTTATAGTACATATTCCCTTTAAACGTGATCCCAAAGTATTTGTAAATTTTTACGAAACCGCCAGGAAACGCTTTTATGTTCTTCAGCGCAAATTAAATTTACAATAAATAAATAAAATAAAAAAAAAAGTTCAAACGCACCCCAATTTGAAACGTTGCCTGATTTATCATTCGCATAAATGCGAAGACTTGGGCGTATTTTGTTTTGCGCATGGCGTTCAAAAATTGATAAATAGAAACGTATACGATTTATGTCGTGCGCAACTGAGAGTATACGCTAGGGGTGTCAATCCCGAGCCCATTTTCCAATCCCGGGCCTTTCGGGACTAAAGGTAACTAATCCCGGGATCCCGGGATCAGTCCCGAAAAAATATATATATATAACAAACAAACTAACGAACGATATCTTAGGGACTTTACACTAGTCGAAAGAAAGGTTTTCAAGAATTCGTAGGCACATTGTACCCACGTTTACCCCCATTAACAAATAATTCCATTTCTTTTATCAATCGGGCCTTGATGAGTTCCAATTGGGGCTGTGACTTACATTGAAATTATCAAGTTTGTGACATTTTTTCAGGTTTGACGTTTGAAATATGTTATATTACAGTGACCTGTAATTTTACATTTTCTTTGCTGATTTTATGCTATAGATGGAACCACTCTTGCTATGTTATTTCAATGTATTTTCATTATTGTACGGCGGTGTATAATAATTTGACTTGAACTGAGTAAAAAAATGAAGTGTTTATATATACTTATGTATATGCTTATGAGTATTATAATATAACTGTAACTTATTACTAAGATCCCGGGATTGGGACTTTTAATCCCGGGATTTTCGGGACCGGATTTTTTACGGGACCCCGGGATTTAGGGATCCCGGGATTGACACCCCTAGTATACGCAAATAAACGTACACTCTCAAAAATTGGCCCCCTGGATGTTTCGAGCTTAGAAAGTGGGTTTCAAATGAACCCCAGATCCTACAATTCATTAAAGTATACTTTACATTATGTGTTTTATCATATGACTTGTCATATGATTTGGTCATACTATAAATCATATGATTTGTATTTGAAATGATCTTCAGAAGTCTATGTTTACACCATGTGACAGCTTATGATAGAGTTTATGACTTTATTTAACTGCTTGTCATGATGTTGACAGTTCAAAAGATGATGAAGAGAAACGACTAATTGTAGCACCCGGACAATACCATGTTGCCAAATGTACAACTTATTTGACGACTCCTAATGGCCTCTATTCCTCAATGGGGCGGGGGGCCCAATGGGGCGGGGTCGGTTGGGTTGGGTTGTTGAGTTTGGGTTGGTTTGGGTTGGTTTCGCTCACTGTCAATCAACTTAAATAGGCAAAAGTGAGCGAAACCAACCCTAACCAACCCAAACTCAACAACCCAACCCATCGACCCCGCCCCATTGGGCCCCCCCCATTGAGGAATAGAAGCCATTAGGAGTCGTCAAATAAGTTGTAGGTACATTTGGCAACATGGTATTGTCCGGGTGCTACAATTAATCGTTCCTTGATAAAGGACGACACTTTATTAGTTATTGCAATGTGCCTTATAGTGCTAGTGCAAAAACGAAGACATGTATTATTGTGTAGACGCAAAAAGAGAAGAGTGAGGCAAATGTGGGCACGTAAGTGGCTTCTTCGGCGGGACTATGGCTATGGTGCTACAAATTTCGTGTTTAAAGAATTAAAATATGAAGATCCTACCAGCTTTAAAAATTATTGTAGGATGTCGTCGAATACGTTTGACAAACTTTTGTATAAAGTAGAGCCTTTACTAAAGCGTCAAAACACGGTCCTTCGTGAAAGCATCTCTGTAAAAACTCAGTGAGTAATAATTTATTTATTTTCTTTTAGGCTATAATTAAGTATCTATTGCAGTTATGCAGATTACTGGTGACTCTGCGTTATATTGCAACAGGTGACAACTTCCGAAGTTTGAGCTATGCTTTCCGACTTTCAGTACCCGCACTGTCACAATTAATTGCGAAAACAGTGAATGCAATTTATACGGTTTTAAAAAAAGATTATTTACGAACCCCAAAAACAACGGATGCATGGCAAAAGATCGCCAGCCGATTTGAGACCATGTGGAATTTTCCAAACTGTCTTGGAGCCCTTGATGGCAAACATATTGCATTTCGTGCAAGAAAATCGGATGGTTCCTTTTACTACAACTACAAAAATTTCAACAGCATTATTTTACTGGCTTTGGTGGATGCCGATTATAATTTTATATATGTGGATGTGGGATGTAATGGACGTGCTAGTGATGGTGGGGTGTACAGTAATAGTACCTTATGTACAGCTATTCAAGACAATTTACTTAATTTTCCCCAAGATACCACTTTAACAAACTCGCAAGTCCAAGTGCCGTTTGTTATTCTCGCGGATGATGCATTTCGGTTATCCAATCGAATAATGAAACCATGTGCACAAAGATCCAGTCAAGAAGACAAAATTTTCAACTATAGACTAAGCCGCGCTCGACGCGTTGTGGAAAATGCATTTGGAATACTTGCGAACCGATTTTAGATATTGCAACGAGACATCCGGTTAGATGTTGAAAAGGTACAAAGTATTGTTTTAACGTGCTGTACTCTCCACAACTTTATTAAAGAAAAGGAAGGTAAAAGAGTTTACCTAAAAGGCGTAGACATTGAAAACGTGAATAATGTCTCATTTAGTGCAGGAGATTGGAGGTCCAATGTATGTAGGTATGACAGATTTAGCAAGATGTAGTAATCGTTCTCCTGACGATGTAATCTCTATTACTAAACGCTTTGTTCAATATTTTAATAATGTAGGTTTTGTATCTTGGCAATGGGAAGCTATTAAAAACTTTAATTTCTAGAAAACTGTTTTATTTATTTAGGTTAATAGCATTTGGTGGGTGATCAACATAAAGAATTGTCGCTGTCTCGTTCTGTTTCTTGATTGTCAGCCATTTATTTTTGCTGTCGTTCATGATTTTGTTAATCTCATGTTTGGCATCAGTTAAAACGTCTTCATCGTCTATAGCCCGCAGTTCCCGGGCCACATGGTCAGCAAATACTTCAACATCACTTTTGGAAGTTTTCACAGTTGATGAAGCCGTTAATTTCGACCCTAAAATATCAAGCATGGAAACGGTCTTTGTCATAATCGGATCGGATATTTCCACTTCCTGGCGATTTCTTTTTCCTCTAGAGGATTGTGGTGGTATACTCTCGGTTTACACTTCTTTCGGTAGAGGAAGAATCCATAGTGACGCTGTCGATATCTAGAGCCTCTTCTTCATCATCATCAATAACTTGAGTCTAAAATAATAATAATATATTATATATATATTGTATACAAAGAAAAAATCTATCACAACGGTATAATGTCGTCGCCTACCAATAGGTCCAAAGAGCTTTTAGTTTTTCGTGTTTTTACATGAGGTATCAAACACAAAAAGCAAAAGCTTTTCGTACCACCAAACTGATGGCTCGTACACCTCTTCTGTGCCAGCACCGGACGTTTGGCTGTCGTGCATTTTGGTGTTCTCGTGTGAAAACGACTGCCTCAAGCTGGTTAATTTTTTCTTAACATCGTCTACTGTTACCCGCCCATCAATGTTTTTTCATCCGTAATTTTCTGCAGTTTATCAGTCCTGGCGTGTTTATTGCTATAAAACTTATGTTTTGTGTCGTACTTATAAACACGGATAAGTTTCATATTGCTCTATCAGAGCTAAAGTTAGGTCTCTGGATCACTCCATCTTGAAACCACAACATAATTAGGTATTTAATTTAAAAATACATGGAGTGTAACTTACCTTGTTTACCATTTTAACTTAAGAAAATTAACACAACCACTTTGACTTTGACTTTGACGTTAAGCTTTTAATAAAGTCAATTATAAAGGTGGTGAAATTTACGGTAATCATATGAAATATCATTTGAAAATAGATACGGTTCTAATTTCCATGTGATTCCTTATTAATTGCTATGTGACAGCACTTATGAGTACTTTTAAGTGATAAAATCATACAGTGTAAACTTGTAATATTTACATATGACCAAATCATGTGACAAATCATGTGATAAAACACATAATGTAAAGTAAGCTTAAGCGTGATTCAAAATTAAAAATACTTCAAATCGGTGCAAATAAAAAAACAAAAACCTAAGGAATATGGTGGAACCCCAATAACGACGACTTCGTCTGTACCTGTCCATATGCATATTATGTCGTCTATGTAGCGTTTTCATAATTATAAATGTTTTGTGTGTTTATTTTTTTCATTTAATATTTCGTTTTCGATGTGGTCCATAAATATATTTGCTAGTAAGCATGCATTTGATGCTCCCATGGCATTTTAAAAAGGTTATTATCAAATTTGCAATATGTTTCTTCTGTGTAACAACAGATATCCCAACATAACCCTAATATTCCTAATCGTATTTTCAATTATTTATATTTTATTTGTTCGGTCTGTAATTACTTTGATATTTTATACCTATATACATAAAAATGTTTAATATTAATCTATATATTTTATTTAAATGACGTGTAAATATAATTTTTAGATCCTAATTATAACTCTGTATTTAAAACTATATTTCTGAGGAAAACCTAAGGATAACTATAATCAGGGCCGTGCGGTAGATTTTTTTAGTATGATGCAAGTTTTTGAAATGCCGCCTTAAACGGCCGCCATTGAAATGTTTTCTCTTTAATAACCTTCGATTGAGATTTACTAAAAAACTGCACAACATGTTTAAATCTATTTTTATTTTGAAAAAAAAACATAAATATAAACTACCTTTAACAATAATATCAAATGTCATCTAAAACAAATTCGTTAATTAAAGATGTGTAATCTAGAGTGGCAGCTAATGTAGATTTAATAAATATTTGGCTAATGGTAATGTCCAGAATATAATTGAAAAAGTTTATTTTATATTTCTTGTTCTTTGTTAAGGGTTCATCGACAGCTTTTTCATAATCAAATTGGAGCTTTTTCTTTCTGGATCTAACTTTAGTTTCGACAGAAAAATCTGTACTACATTCAAGATTCCCTGCAATTTTAATTGCAGCAATTCTCAATTGATCATACCGAGATTGCCTATAATTTTTCATTTTTTGTATGGTTTCTGATAACATCCTTACACAATCTGACAAATTTATAGTCACAGATTGCAACAGCTTTGAGACTGAATTTATGTCAAATAAAGTATCATACCAAAGAATTACTGCACATATAAACTTGTAATTTTTAATCTGTTTTGCCAACCCTTCTTGCCTTAACTCTAGTTTCTGCATCTCTGTTGACGTCTTCGATTATTTGTAATAATGCATTATAAATCGTAGAAATCGTAAAGGTTTTAACGCATCTATCCTGCTTGACACCCTAATAGCACTTAGTGGTTTAAGAGTTAATTGTGAAACACATTTTGTTAGCACTTCCAACGTTTTGTAGAACCAGAAAAAAATAAGTTCTTGTACTTGTTCTTTAATATGCGGGGGAGGCGGCTTTTTACGAGTCAATCTTACTGAATGCCTACGTTAATACCTGAATAACACAGACTAATCTAAAAATTGTCACAAGCGTCGCATAAAGAGTTTAAATTATTGAAAAATCTAAATTTTATCTATATATTTTTATGTTACTGCTAATGCCGCCCCTTTACGGTGCCGCCTGATGTGGCCGTCTCTCCGCATCATATCACGGCACGGCCCTGACTATAAAAAATTCTACAAGCAGGGAAGTGCCTTATTTATTTAGAAGAATCTCCTTAATATATCCTACAAATAACATGGAACAAAAAATTAGAGATGCTTGCAGCTCATTAAATGCAGAAACAATTTTTAGAGTTACCAGTCGAGAAGTTATACGACGGTATAAAAAATGTTTGGAAGTAAATGACAGTAACTGAGCATCTTATATAATAAAACTGTTTTATTTGTATTTTTTAATAAATAATAATTTTAAATCTTAGTTTTTGTCTAGCTGTACGTAAGATATAGGTACCTACTGCAGTATATTAAAATCATAAATAAAATTGTGATAACTTCCAAACTATAATAGATAAAAAAAATAAATAATTTTTTTTTTTATTAAAAATCTCTGAAATTTCAATCATCTTTCCAACCGTAGTAAAAAAAATATGGTCGTGGAAAAAATACTTTCGTCAGCGTCGCGGCGCTGAGCGTCGCCATAATTTTTTATTTATTGTTTGCTAAATTTACTCTTCAAAGCGCCTAATTTAGAAATAACTTACAGTATTTTTTCTTAATGTCACAATTTTTTCACAATAAGGTTGGGGCGTCGAGTTTGGGACACCCTGTACGTATTGTGATACGTTTACATGGAATACGTTTATTCAGTTTAAACGGTGAATGCCGCTGTAAAAATAAAAAAATAGCAATAAACCATTTTGAAGACAAAAGGTTATTTCGAACCTATTTGTATACAGACCATAGCTTTCGCCTATCGTTAGCCACCATGTTGAAAAATTCTGGTGATAGAGATGGAGATGAAAGACTGAAACTTTAACTGCAGGAGAATATTCAAATTACCAAACACGTTAAAAATACTTATATACCAAATCTATCATTTTCAAACACAGACAAACAGGTTATTGATTCTATATATAAAACTATAAAATAAACTATAGAAAACTAAATACTATATATAATAATATTTAACATAAAATACAAGCAATCCGGTGCCCCATAGATAATATTTTAAAATTTGCCTTAAATTGCAGGTTTTGGGTAATTTAAAAAAAACTCTATTCCCGATAAAAAATATATATTTTAACATTTTAATGATATAGTATTAAGATTTACTATTTAAAAAGTTACTGCCAAATTTATCTGTTGTTTCTAAGATACAGGATAACAATATTTCGGATTATTAAGTTAAGATATTAACAACGACCTACTTAAATTCTGGTATTTGCAAATATGAAATAGTATGTACCTACTCACCTCAGTGGCGGCTCGTGGGTGTACAGGAGGGTGAGGCTACATAAGGTTAATTTTGTCTAAATACGAATAAATTTCCACGTCACCCGGGAGGTATTATTCTGCGACGCGTTGACCTTTTTTAAAATGGAGCCGATAGCACTACTAAACCAAAAAATAAACTCTAAAAAACAAAACAAACAAAATATCACATCAAAGACTAGTTTTAATCTTAAACTTAAAAATATAGTCTTAAAAAAGTTAAAAATAAATAAATTAATCAAAAAATAAAAATAAAACTAAAAAGTCGACCCCTACCTAAGTATTAAAAAATATAAAATACTATACGTCTATCTTTTAAGATTGAAAATTTATCTATTATTTGGTCGTAAAATTGTGGGTCTGCAGTGAGATTTAAAAGTAATTCTAAATTTTCAAACCGCGTCTCTAATTGAAGAATTATGCAATCTATTATTTCAAAATATAAAATTTGCTTAAAAAAAACTGCTAAATCTACCTTAGTGTGTTCCCTACAATAATTAAATAAGAAATTTTACTAATCGAGACAAAAACTATAAAAGATCAGCCAAAAGTTTTAAATAATTTAATCTGAATCAAAACAATAACGTGCTCTACAAACGCTAAGAGAAGACTGGCAACCTTCTTTGTCTTCGCTGGCTGCCAGCGGCTGGCATCCCACCATAAACTGACCACCAATCAGAACAAGCCAAGCTAACTAAATTTCGCCTCATCTACGGTGTTTATTCGCGAACTTACGGCGATATTTTTGTTGGTGAGTCATTTTCGCTTTCAAGAGGTAAATGGGAGCTTCCGAGGCTGTGAAAATTTCGCCTCTGTCCAAGCGACTCTCAACGATGCACGTTAACTTGACGCGCTTTGCGCCTGGATTTTTATTTACGCTTAGTATGATTGATTGGTTTTTTACTTTTTATTGGGTAGAACTGTTTTAAAAATACACTTGTAATAGGCAAAAATCTAAATACAAAAAGTCGTTCGTTCCTTCATTTTAGGCGCGGCCTCAGAGGCCTACCCTGACGAGCCGCCACTGACTCACCTTGTATAATGATGGCAGACCACAGAAATAGAGAGGAGCAGACAGGCAATGCATGTAACGAGTGTAAAGTTTGCTGCCATTGCTAGGCGAGGAAAGCCCTTAAATTACCCAAATAACATTATAAGGTTCATAATTGACGCATATTGTAGTCACAACGTGATTGTAATCCGCACGTATGCACGCATATATGCATCATTTGCGTCATCAATTGAGGTTCATATAGCCAGCACATGTGATGGTTGGATAAATATTCCGAGATAATTTACGCATATTACAGTCAGAAGTTGTGACTCACAACGTGATTCTTAATCCGCACGTATGTCTCATATATGCATCATTTGCGTCATCAATTGAGGTTCGTATAGCCAGCACATGTGATGGTTGAAGAAATTTTTCTGGGCATGATAACAGGTGAATTTTGGATTTGCATTGCCTTAATTTGATTGTTGTTCTTAAGTTTGGATTAGTAATTATCTTTAATTGTCTTCAGTTATTACCTGAAGACCATTAGAGACACTAACTAATCGAAACGTTGTAAGAAAAACAATCAAATTAAGACAAGGCAAGTCCAAAACTCAGCTGTTAATCATTCATAATATTGATTTATTGCGAAATTTAAGTCAATAAGTAATAATCCAAAAGACCTTTTTCTTTAAGTCATTTATTTTAGTTTTTGTGACGGTTCTCTACATTTATAGAAAGATATCTTATTTTAATTAAAATAAGGTATCTTTTTACAAATTTATAAATAAATTAATGATAAATTAATTTATAGATAAACGTGATCTTAAGATCAATTCCAATTTGGAATTATAAATAAAATGTAATCTTCAAATTTATTCTTTTCACAAATTAACCATATGGTGGAAGTAAATTTTTTGAAAATTTTATATATAATATGAAGTAAAATCAACAATTTTTGCAAGATGTAATGTAAATCTACTATTAAATCTACAATTTCAGCAAAAGTGAAAAGTTTGCAATCATTTCGTGCCTTCATATACCAATCACGTGCGTGTATTCCCATTAATCATAAAATGAAGGCGATGTGCGTTTTGATGCCCCTCGCAGTTGTTATGTGGGTACTTGCATTTATTGCATGGCAAGTTATACTCGTATACGTTATTTTTCACATTATTTTTATCGAAAGATATGGAATACACAAATTGAAACAACAACAATGTTATTTTGACAACTGTGTAATTTAAAATTTCTAATTTTTGTAGGTTAGAGTAGAACGCTTGAACTTTACTGAAATGGACACTTCGCTTTCGACCAATCATGCGCCGTTAAATTACTTTTCATTTCTAGGAATGCAAAAATAATTCTTCTGAAATACGCCACTTTCGCCACGCTCTACACTGCATTAAAAATCGGTCTTTCTATAAAGGTAAGTATTGCCCCACGCTACTTATTGGCCATTCAATAATATTTGTTTAAAATCCTGTTTGTTATTGTTTAAATAGTGCACTGCACTAGAAACCTACGTAGATAAAGTTTATTACCTTATTATTTAGATCAATGTTAATGTCAGCTTTATTTAAATTATGATAGTCTATGTTTGATTATGTCAAAATTTTTAGAAGTCTATAAGTAAATTATAAGAAAATGTGTCAAGGGTTTTACCAAGTTAATGAAAATCTTTTCTAGGTAATAGTTGATATGCGATGATTACATAAATGTGTAATTAGCTAAATTAAAAAGAATTTGATAGATTTTTGTAAGAATTGTGTATTTTCAAAAACAAATTAATTAGGTACTTATTTAGTTATATAGCAATATATTTAATTATCACTAAGAGTAAGTACATTTTTATTATTAATATGTCTAAATTTTGGAAAACTTTGGAAAATGATATGAGTATATGAGTATGAGTATAAGAGACGTATAACCGGCCCCATTGCCTCATCACTTCCGGGCCCCGCATAGGTCTCTGTTTCCTTGCTCCGATTTTCTTTCGCCACCAGCAACGGCGCGGTTTCACCCGTGTTTGCTGGTTCTGGTGACTTGCAGAAAGAAATCAAAAATAAAATAATTCTTTTGCCCCTGACTTATTTCCGCAAATCACCCAAATGGATCCGTCCGGCCCCGTCTGCTCGCTCCTCAATTACGCCGACTTAAATCTAAGTACGACGCGGTACCCCCTAGACCAGGCAGATAGTATTACTCCAAACATTTGGGATTACTGTATGGAGTTGTTATTTTGCTGCAGGAGCCTACGTTTTTGTCTTTATTGTTCGTGTCCAAGTAGGATTGTTCCTGCACATGTGTCTTCAGTCTTAAGGCCGAAAACCATCAATAGATAGTTCATTTTTTTTAGTTATTGTGTTGCCCAAGCACGTTTTGTGGTAGAGTTTTGTCTTTTTTTCTTAAATTCCAAAATTAAGTATTGCATTTATTTAATTGTTAAACAAATGTCAAGCGCAATTATTCTGTTATAATCTAATGTGTTTACAAATCAATAGAGTTTGTTTATTATTGGTCTCGTTTGTGTTTCATGTGTTACGCATTTGATTGGGAAGTTAAACTTTGGAAAATGATATAATAATAATAATAATAAACGTCTTTATTGAAATAAGGAAATAGACTATTCCAAATTGCGGATTTTGAATTTAAACATTAAAAATGTATCAATTCATTCTTACATTCAACCAAAAAATGCCAGCTATACCGGCTACAAGATTCTCGAGACAAATTTAGTGGATACGTATTTTTTAGTTTTGCCAATTTGCCCCCTTTATCGGAGATACAGCCTCCCATAAGAATAGTCTTTTTCTTATATCTCAAAACCCTGTTGTGCGAGAATCACTAAATTTGGTATACATGGGTTTTTTGATATGTGTAGACGCTTTTTTGTAGGCCACCTTGTCTTTAGAGCCACAAAACTTTGTTTGCGTATCAAGCCGTATGAAAGTACGTTAAATTTAGAAACTTTTGTCTGTTGAAATTTTTTTTGTAAAACGTAATGTTTTCGAGAAAATGTGCAAAATGTGATCGAATGCATATCGACATTCGCAAGTGACAAACAAATTAATTTTTGACAGGTATCATTGATCATTTGTCAGATTATTATCTTTTCTGTTTTTCTAGAAAAAAATGGTGAGATTTTCCTTGCGAGAAAAAGTCTAAATGCACCTGATTTACGGAGAGGCCCATGGAAATTCACACCTCGCGCGTAGACTGTACGCTGGCCGATTTTCTGAACTAATACTTCGCATCCCATATCATTCGATGTTTTCGCGTGTGCACCGGCAACTTATGGATGCGGGACGTGAATTTCCATGGGCCTCTCCGTAAATCAGGTGCATTTAGACTTTTTCTCGCACGAAAAATCTCACCATTTTTTCGAGAGAAACAGCTGATCAATGATAACTGTCAAACAAATTTGTTTGTCACTTGCAAACGCCAGCCACCTACGATTAACACGTAAGAATTTCATACAAATGTCGATATGCATTCGATCTCATTTTGCAAAGCTGGTTTTTTTTATTTGTAGAGAAGTTTGTTTTTTTGATAGTCCTCCTGGGTACCTAAAATCTTGTGAGACAGAGATGTTGGTGCCTTTTAGTTTATTTGCAGCCTTAAGCATATTAAGCTTTAATTTGTAATTGCAATAGGACGACTTTTTTCAATGAACTTTTTCCCAACACGATAAATATCTTTAAATTCTTCACTCACACACTTTATAAATAATTTCCTCATCAGGTTTGCGTTCCTCTTCTTTAACACCATGCTTCTTTAACACCGACGGCCCACATGATAAACTCCTTCGCAAAGAAATACAACCTCCCGTGGCCTCTCCGGAAGATAATCTACACAACGGTAATCGTACCAGCGGCAACATACGCCCTAAACACCTGCGCGCTAACTAAAGCAAACAGACAAAAATTACGCAAACTTGAATGTAAGATCATTACACTACTAACGACAGACTTACCCGACTGCCATCTACAACATCCCCGCGACCTGCTAATGGGAAAAACCATTACCAAAAGGGTAAGAGTAGCCCAACTAAAATACTGGGCCCACGTCACTCGTAGACAACGCAACAGCATACTACAAGCCACCCTTAAACTAGATCTTAAAGACAAAAAACTCGGGAGACCATGCTTCACATTTCATGACACGTTAGCACAAAACATGCACTTCTCACAAATTAACAAGACCAGTTGGGAGCAACTAAGCAACAATAAAAACAAAATAAAAAAAACAACCGACACACTTTACCAAGTTCAGGAACTATCCGACACGGATAATGACAATAATGAACAAGACGAAGACCTCGACTAGGAAACTACACCCTAAAGCGTAATAACAACTCCCCAACTCCAAATAGTAATCCCAAATGTTTGGAGTAATATTAATCGACTGGTCTAGGGGGATTCCGCGTCGTACTTAGTTTTAAGTCGGCGTAATTGTCCCCCAAAAACCAACACCCTCCCGTCCCTTCTCCATACCCCACTGAGCGTATAGCATAGGCTCGGCGAACCCGGGAAAGGCTATTATAACTATTCGCCTCTCGCTCTCGAGCTCCAAATAGGGGACAGTACGGAACGCAATGGACATTCGCACCCAGCAAACACGGGTGAAGCCGTGAAGTTGCTGGGGAAGAACAAAAATCGGCGTAAGTAAACATAGGCCTGTACGGTGTTCGAGAGTCAAGAGGAAATGGGGCTGGTTATACGTCTCTTATACTCATACTCATACTCCTACTCTTCTTTAACACCATAAAAAAGGTTGTACTTTTTCAGTGTTCTGTTGTATCATAAATTTTCGGATTTTAAATTTGCGTTTTCTGTTTTAATATTTTCAATTTCTTTGGATATATCTGATTTAATAGACAAATTTCATTAATTAATTCTTCTTTCAACGACTTATTTTGGTTTTGTACGTTTTGTAATAATTTAAAGATATCACTATTGGAGATCTCACTGTTAGCCATTATATTTGTTAATAATCGTAACTTACAAAAATAGCATTTTTTCACTGCAATCGCGGGATCTTGATGAGCATTCGTATCGCGTATACCTCACAGTGTCCCTTAACTAAAAATGGGTCACATGAAAATGACACCCAAAAACGACTTCAGATTCCATTAAGTACTCGAGTAAGGATTATCAATATGCAACAAATAAAATCCTAGCTGATCCTTCCCTTCCTCTTTATAAAATTATACTTGTTGCATTCCTTTATTGGGAAAAAAAGTGTAAAATACAGCTTATAAACTTACAAATTTATTGAAACTAAATAAAAAACACAATTAAAAGTTACCAAAAAAATATTATATAACAAATTATTTAAGATGAAAATTTAACAACTGCCATTTTTAGCTGGAATCCGTAGCTAAGGTCATCTATTGGGTTTATTTTATGTCGACTCCAATATTTTAAAAACTCCCTATGAATAGACTCCCCCGGTTGTTCAGACCACAACCCTAGCCCACTACTACCAAGAAAGTATAAGGAGTGTTGAATGTGCTCCAGAAGAACGTGTATTTTTAGGGTTTCAGAAACACCCGTTGCTTTATAAATAATCTTTAAATATTTAATATGTTTATCCGACTCTTTTCTAACCTTTCTGGTAGAAAATCAGTCCTCTACTACTTTGTTTATAGCTTTGAAGGCAGAAACAAAAGTGTCATTTTCATGTGATCCATTTTTAGTTAAGGGACATTGTGACCTGTAGGTTACAGATTAAATTATATGTTTTTAACTTAAACGAAACGATCCCAATATTTTTTTTTAATTTTTACTTTGCCTAAAATGAGACCATTATTTGTAAAATTCTAAATAAAAAAGACTGGGTTTTTATTTAAAAATTATTATTACTTATAGCTTGTATAAGAACTATTTATATTGCAATTAGGTATAAATAAAATATAATATAATAATAAAGTTGTATGCGAGCTTCTCCTTAAAATTCTAACGTTAGATCATTTTCCAAGGTCGATAAAATTCCCCACAAACATGTAATTTCTGTAGCATAGCCTTACAATTATTTTATAACGCTTTTAACAAGTGTATTCTATTTTGCATATTATACTAAACAGGCGAAAATTTTAATTTTATTAAACCAGGATTTCCAATAAGAAAAGGTAGGTATCTTTGATCAGCCAAGCTTTAAATTAGGCAGACGTCTTATAGACCGAACATATTCATATTACGAGTTTTGTAATAAGATGTTATTATTAAAAAAAAATAAAATACATTAATATTTTAGGTTTTACAAGAAAACTCAAAGGTTATAGCAGTTTGTTTATAAACTGTTCTCTAATGCATTTATTTCTCTAAAAAATGTAATGCTCAAGATCTTAGTCTAGTCAAAGCGTCGTCAAAACCTTGCGTGCTGAGGCACTGTCTATTTTTTTTCATAAATCGTTAGTGGCTTATATAATAAGCTTAAATCCAAATTTACACATTTACACAATAAAAAATGGAAAAGAAGATTATTTGTTATGAAATTCCCTATAGTTTTCGTATTGAGTATCTTTTGTTTAATTAAATAATTCAAAAAATATACACAAATAAAGTAAAAAAAAAATAATTGTTTTTTAACACTTTTAAAAAATATCTTAAAAACGGCGCATTTTACGATAAATTATTACAAGAGACATTTTGTAGCCCTTTTAAGTCCCTACATCAAAAAAAAAAAATATATTTTTCCGCATCACCCAAGAGTAGTAAGGCGCGTTTTTTATGGTGGCATCCCACCAAGGCCTAATCCACACCCCAAATTTGTCAATTCCGTCTATGCTTTTGATCTTTTCGGATGAAACTTGAATAATATCTTTAGATCCTACCTTTTTATAAAGAAATGCCCCAATTCCTAGTTGCATGAAAGAAAATAAAGATGTGGGTCTAGCTGCTGACATTTTTGCATGAGCAATTGTTTCGCATTTTCTTTTTCATTTATCAATGTTTCCACGCTTAAATTTAATAATGATTTCCGATAGGAAAAGGCGCAAATTTTCCGGGACAAGATTTTCTGCGTGTCTAAGAAAATTGTCGCTTGGAGGCTACTCATCGACGTTGCAACATACAGACCTAATATCTTTAGAAATTATTACCGCTACTTCAAGAACAATTCTCTTTCTCTCTATTTTTAGGTCTAGAGTTTTTCCCTCGCGAGAACTTCGTATTCAGCGTAACTGAAACACACAGTGGTTGGTTTTCCATTGCGCTCAAAAACAACAACGTTATATCCGTATTTTGCTTTCAGTAGAGATATAATCGTGCGATTTTGGGGAACGTAATAGCCTGGAATTTTTGAAATAAAATCGCTTATGATAATCATTGACGTATTCGTGGATGTCTTGTTTGTTAACATCATCAGAGAATTCATTTCTACCTTTTTTGGGGCAGTACGTTTCAGGATCAAATTTGATTTGCATCTACTCGGATGATATTTAGCTCTGACTGCAACTAAATCTGTGAATTTTCCAATTTGTTGTTTTAAATCGCGATATTGAAGGCTTTTCATATGTTTCTCGATTAAAACTGCAAAAATTGGTCCCTAACTAAAGGACTCTTTATCGCGTAAAATTCGTCATTTCCGTCTTGATATTTTTCGGCACAGATAAAACAAAATTTTTCAAATTAAACTTACATTACGCTCCGAAACATCTTAGATTTAGAGGTTTAAGCTTGAACACTTTGACGACGAACTGCCTCGAACAGTTTATGAATCCCTCTTTCTTTAACATCAACAGTTTCGCCGAAATCCAAAGCAATTTTGCAAATAAAATGCGTGTGCTAATAATCGAATCGCTGTCAAAACTGATTTATTTATTTACTTAATAATAAATACAGTTTTATAATCAATGTTATAGATAAATTTGGTCAAGATCGTAGGAGGTTACTGTTTTTAGTTAGTGAATAAGTTCTTGTTTATGTTTTTTTTTTTATTAAATTTGTATAAGTATTTTTTTGCATTTTTACTTTTAACTGACTTAAACTTAAAGTTTGACCCCCCCCCTATATTTTATTCTAGCGGCGGCCCTGTCTCTTCCATGTATCTTTCCACACTGCCGTATGTTAAAAACAAAATTTAGTGACCTAAAAGTAACATTTTACGTAAACTTAGTACCAAGAAATCATCTTGGGTTACGAAGTATAAATCTACCTTGGCCCACTGCTACATGACCTTTACAGTGCCATCTTCAGACGCCACAGCGCGAGACTCGTCTACGTTCTTAATAGCTGATTTGCAGTTATCTGGTATTAATTAAAGATGAACTTGAGATAAGAATGATTTACATCAACCTGTAAATTCACCAAATATTTAAAGAGTATAATTACTACATATTGTTTAAATTATACCCTACAATTTGTTGGCTTCTGACCTGTCAGTTAAAATGCGAAAAAGAGTACATTGAACCCATTTTTTATGTGGCATTTCAATGTAAAATACTAGTTATGCTATTAAATAAATAAACAACCGAGAAAATATTTTATTATATACGCAGTTAAACATATATTTGTTAAATAAGTATAATTTATATAAACATAAGTTTTTTATGTCACCAACCAAAATACTTAATTAATTGTAAAACAAATTACTTTTCCAGCATTAGTACGTATGCTATTATTGATTAAACACATCGACAGCGATCTTATGCAACCATTCATGTATACAGAAAAATTGGTATGTCTTATACATTTAAGGTTATGTAATATATAATACTCAAATAAATTAGCGAAAGGCGTTTTTGAAAGATCCTCATTATTTATTGAATCAAAATTATTCTTGTGGGGATTTAAACACTAAACATTACTTATTAAACATCAAAGAAACATTTATTCTAAATCTACTCAATTTTCAATTTGATATACAATATATACAAGTAAAAGTCAGTTTTGTATGTTGATAATTCTGGTGTAAAAAATGCGTTTACTCAGTGAAATTAAAGTAGCAGGAACTGTTGCATTGGCTACGAAGCAAATCACCTTCAGACAAGTCCATCCGTTATCTGCAGACTTTGGAGTCGGTACCAAACAACAAGTAGCTTAGGGCAGAAATAAAAAACAACGCATCAAGATGACATATATTTTTACAACTTTTCTTCGTCAACGCAATGCCACTGCTAAAGAGCTACAAAACCATCTTAAAAAGGCCACTGGAGTAGAGATTTCTGACAGTTTAAACGGTTTAAAGTTGCTTGAAGAAAGCTGGTTTGCGCGTGGAAACTGTCTCACTGGAGATTAGTGTTATTTACTGAGTCGCGGTTCACTCTCACTTGTTGCGATGGCCTTGTACGAGTTTACATACGTCCTCGAGAACGATTCGTTAAAGCCACTGTTCAAAAAATGAACAGATTCGGAGGCAGATCTGTAATGGTTTGGGGTGGCATAAGCATAGATGGCCGCCTCGATTTGGCGGTCAGTACTCAACGCGTAAATCCTGTAAGTTTTACCGTTTGCCAATAATTTTAGTAATGGATTTATGGCTCTTCTGAAAGAATCTACCTAAAGAAATCTCATTCAAAGCATTCCTTTAATTTGCCAAGCCGTAATCGATTATAATGAAGGCCACACGCGTTATTGTTATTCGATATAATCAGCACAAGTGGTTTTTCCTGATAATGTCAGTGTTGCCACCTATAAATTTTTTTTCGTAATAGATGCATGCGTCAAAATGTAATAGATTTGGGATTTAAGGTAATAGACTATTTTGAAGCAACTATTTTTGATTCTTTGACGTTTTACCGTTGTCATTAGAATTAAATTGAATTTTTACATGATGCTTTATAATCTGTGCATGATGCTTATGCTATTTTAATTATTAATTAAATTTAATTTAATAAAAACTTTATAAACACAAATTTAAGCACACAACAAACGTCAAACACTCAAGCAGTGTTGCCAGACGTACGATAATTTTCCATAGAAAGTATAATCCGTTTTGTACGTACGTACAATGTACGAAATCACATGTAAAATAAAATTAAAATGTACAATAATTTCATGTAAATCAAATTGCACAAGGGAATAAAACTACCCAATATTAACAAAATCTTAAATTTTGGATAAACAATAAGTTTATTTTAATTAACTCTTATTTTTTTAAAGAATAAATTTAAAATATATATAATATATAACAAGATTTAAAACACTTATTAGAAAAACCAAGAAAAATTTAATTCTACAATAGTTTTGATGCGCTGCGACAATAATCTTTTGTGGGCTGTCTGACAAGTTGCCAGTGGCAACAATAGGACCACAATAGAATATTTAAACAAAAAATTCCTACTAGGAAAGAAAAAAGTAATAGATTTACATCGTTTCGTAATAGGGTAATATATTTTCGCTAAAAGTAACAGATCTATTACTAAAGTAATAGGGGTGGCAACACTGGATAATGTAAGTTTTCTACATTTAGTCTTGTACATAAGAATTAACTTAAATCGTTACGGTGTGAAGAGGAATGTTTAATGAATAAATCCCCACAAGAAAAAAATTGATTGCTCATTCAATAAAAAATGAGGATCTTTCCAAAACGCGTTTTGAACAGTGTAAATACCTTTGGGCTGGGGAAAATTAAGGGTTTTGATTAATTTATTTTAGGTATGTAATTACAAGTTTATTTAAACGAACTAAAAAGTATCAAATACACATATTTATTATGATGCCTTTAAAAAAATGCATGTATAAATTTGGAAAATTGTGGAAACTACGGCCCTTGCCCAGAAAGGCTTTTTTTATCGTTTCCGGTGAGCATTATGTTTTGGAAACGTCTAAACTGAATAAAAATAATTAGTAATACTTATTTAGTATATAGTTTAATTATGTAAATGGCGATTATTTTTCCAAAAACATCGATTTTCGAAAAATTGAATACCTTCGTTCACGAGACTTATTGTAATCAAGATTTTGGATTGATCGGTAAATTGGTTTTCGAGAAATCTTGCTCACCACAACGGATAATTTCATATGAGGTACTCTCTAAAAATGATGTAGTAAAAAATGACTAATTGAAACAGCGAAAAAGCAGCCACTAATAATTCTCGTCAATAGCAATTTGTATCCCGAAAATTTAGCTCTATTAGTCTATTTTGTCCCCTAAATCCGAAAATGTCGTCAAGTTAGAAAAGTAGAACAGTTTTTGAGATATAGTCAATTTTCCTTTTAATATGAAATTGACTAAATCTTCTCTCTAAAAATGATTTAGTCAAAAATGACTAATTACTACAGTTATTAGTGGCTGCTTTTTCTCTTATACCATGGTTAACCATGGATACCATGGTATCCCCAACATTTAATAGCTAATTCTTATGTAAAATTGTCCCCTGAATCCAAAAATTTTGAAAGGAGAGCAGTTTTTTGAGATAAAGTCAATTCCATATTATATGGAAATCTGACTTTATCTTAAAAACTATTCTACTTTTATAACTTTTGACGACATTTTCGGATTCAGGGGTTAATTTTACATGAAAATTGACTGTTAAATGTATGGGGTACAAATTGCTATTGACGAGAATTATTAGTGGCTGCTTTTTCGCTATGACAATTAGTAATTTTTGACTAATTTATTTTTAGAGAGTTAAAATCTGCTCTACTTTCATAATTTTTGACGGTATTTTCGTATTCAGGAGACAATTTAACATAAGAATTGGCTATAGGTATAGGTGAAAAAGCAGCCACTAATAACTGTAGTAACTAGTAATTTTTGACTAATTCATTTTTAGATAGTAGCTCGCTTTAAATTGCCGTAACTTAATTTCTAGTGCTCCGATTTTGATTAAATTTTAAGGACATATCTCTAAAGTATATCCAGAAAAAAATCGAGAAGAACATTTTTTGACCCAGCCCAAATCTACGTAACCCCTTAAATGAAAGCTTACCAGACCAAATGAAAAGGGTCGATTCCTTGAAAAAGTCAAAAGTTCCTTTACAATTTTTTCGAATTCTCAAAACTGCATGCATGACTTTAATTTTTAATGCCGCTAATGAGAGCGCAGTGTTTCTGCTCTATAGGGCGAGCCCCGCCTTTTGACCCAGCGCTTGAGACAACACGCACCGAATTTGTTTTTGTTTACTTTTTCCAATGATATAATATCAGAGGCTTTTGCAAACACAAACAATATAACAAAAACTTGTCCGATAGAGCAAAAACACTGCGATCTCATTGGCGGCCGTAAAAATTAAGTAATTACTGCAATTTTGCGAATTAGAAAAAAAAAGGGTAGAGAAAATTTCATCCAAGATTTTGGCAAGGAATCTATCCCTCTCGTTTAGTTTACTGTAAATACCATATAGGACCAATTGGAACTATCAGGGTTACTCTATGTTGGCCTCTATGTTGCGCAGTACAGTACCGTACCTTTGCATCCTTTGTATCTATGCTCAGTAGTAACTGGATTGTTGTATCTATGTGCAGTAGGATCTATGCGCAGGAATAACTGGATGATTGTATTATTATATAAATACACTTCGCGTAAAATTTAACGCACCACTAAAAATTTGTTTGGTGATTTTTTTATTAAATTGTAGGTTTATTCTTTGGTAATAATGCGTTTATTGAAATGATTTTTAAATTTACTTTTTGAGTATATACAGTGTATATTATACACTGTATATTATACAGGGTGCACGAGTGATAAAAGTTTTTTCCCAGAAATTTGAAACGCCCTGTGGGTTGTGCCAGCTTTAACAGCATATGACTCATATAATTAATCTAGCCCTACATTTTCTTTTTTGATTCACGTCGCTATCTATTTTTTTAAATGAGATATACGGTTAAAGACTAAATAACTCCAGTTTAATGTAAAATGAAAGAACTTAACATAGGTAGGTCATGGAAAATAAATAATGGTGTGCAAATGTCAGAAACTGTAATTTTTATTTAAGTTGTCTGCATAAAGTTATTGTAATAGAGCGCCAAGTGAGAAATTTGAATCGTGATGAAACTGTAAGAATTATTACATTGACCGAGCAAGGATTAAGCTACCGTGAAATACCTAGCTCGGAGATTGGGAGTTAATCATACCTCAATTTTGCGTGTTATTCGACGTTTTGAAGAAACCCACGATCATAACAGATGGGCAGGAAAGGCATCGAATGACAACAGCCGTAGATGATCGTTTCCATATTGGCCTGCTTTGAGAAAACGATTTGTAATAGCAAGAAATCTACAAGTATAACTTAATGCTACTCATAATTTTCAAACAAGACTTAGTGTGTCCACCGTAACAAGACGTCTTGCGGAACAGAATTTGACCTTCAGAGTTCCAGAAACGGAACCGAAGTTAAATGCAAATCATCGTAGAGCAAGACTGCAATTTGCCAGACAACATGTTGGCTGGAATATTGAGGATTGGCAGCGTGATCGGTGAGTAAGGGTTCTCCGACATCCAAATGAGAGATTTTCACAGTTTAACAATAGTGAAATCACGCTATTTAATGGAGGTTCTGTAATGGTTTGGGGAGGAATTTCCTTGACAGCTCGCACAGAACTCGTCATTGTTCGTGGAGGTACCGTGAATAGTGTACGGTATATCGAGGACATTTTATTTGAGCATGTTGTCCCTCTCGACCCGTTTATTGGTAATAATTTTTTACTGATGCAGGATAACGCGAAACCTCACACCGCCCATATAGTGCAAGAGTACTTACATGAGGTGGGTGTTGAAACTTTAGACTGGCCTGCAAATAGTCCGGATCTCGACCCCATTGAGCATTTTTGGAATAATATGGGTAGACGACTTAGAAATCATGATCCTTTGCCTGCCTCCCTTGATGACGTAGCAAATATGTTACGAGAAATATGGAATGTCATTGATCAAGGCGAGATTAGACATCTGGTTTCTAGTATGAGCCGTCGATGTGAAGCCGTAATTAGAAGTAGAGGTGGAAATATGCAATATTGATATTCTTTAATGTTGGTTTTATTGATTTTGTTCATATTTTTATTGTTACAATCGTTCTTTTTATCTTTTTTTTACTGGAGTTCTTTAACATTTAACTATATATTTCTTTTAAAAATAAAGATAATGCGGTGAATTAAAAAACAAAATGTCAAGATAAGATGGGGCTATAATTTAATTATAAGAGACATACAGTGTATTTTTTGAATGTGTGTGATTGCGTCATCAATTGGGTCGTATGAATTAAACCGAAACTAAAATTAGAGTCAGTAGCGTATCATTTTGAAGGGGTCTAAGCATTTATTGTGGGTATATTTTTGGTTGCCTAATGTCGCCTCATAGTTACGCAACTCAAAATACATACAATTAAACAATAATTCTAATGATAGTTATTTTAACTTTATAATGTAAATTATGCAAGTTTTATAAACGAATAACAATAAACATACACAATTTTTGTACATAATATTATGTACATACATATAATATATTATAAGTTAATTAAGACAAAACAATAATTCGTCGGAACTGTCTTCTCCGAGGTGGATAACTAATTCTGGCACGTCATAGACCATCCTTGTCTTTTGGAACCAATCGTCAATTAATTTGTTGGTGTGCCTCACTACTGAACACCAACGTTCTGGCGTGCATTGGTTCAGTGCTTGGCCCCACATAATATGTTTTTAGCCTAAAACAGAATTCGTTGTTGCAAGCGCCCATCTAATTGTTTATGTATTTACCTGCGACCATATAAGTTCAATGGCATTGAACTGGCAGTGATATGGAGGCAGACGCAAAACCTTATGCCCATGCTGCTGGAGGTACTCATCAACTTTTTAACGCTTAGGCGGGGTGTGGTAGCGTGCCAGAAACAGCAATTCCGCTTTAAATATACCTTTGATAAACTGAATATTATGTTCTGTTAGCCACTCTTCTATTTGCTGTTTTTTCCAAGCACTTGTAGGGTGACGCGTGCCAGAAACAGCAATTCCGCTTTAAATATACCTTTGATAAACTGAATATTATGTTCTGTTAGCCACTCTTCTATTTGCTGTTTTTTTCAAGCACTTGTAGGGTGACGCTCAACAACGACGCTGTGGAGCGTTGTCCATCACAATCAGGGAAGGTTCCTTTGACCCTTTAGTGGGAGCAGGAGTCCCCATGCTCCAGTTCCCTTTGAAAATATTGCACTAAATTAATAATAAAACGTTTCTGATTATCGTCCAAACGTTTGCAAGACATTTTTTAAAACCTGTCAAACTTCCAAAATCTGTTCTTTAATGCCAAATTGCTGTATGAACGCCACTGACTAACCTTCAAATTTTGATAAATTTCGGCTCAATGCCACAACAAACTATAAGCGCTCTGTCCTTTTTCAGCACAAGCCGCGTGAGCGCGACATCGGATTGACGTTTGTCATAAATTACGCTTAATTGTGTCGCCATCTGCTGGTTTAGCGGATCCCGATACGTTTTAGAATTTCGGTTGAACTTTTACAAAGAAAAAAAAAAGACAGCTACACATTTTAATGTCTTTGTTTGGTTCAGCAATTGATGACGCAATCACACACATTCAAAAAATACACTGTATGCTGTTAGAGCTGGTATAACCCACAATCCACACAACAAGGTCTGTTCTATCTGGTACTAAAAATACAAAAAATCACTGCAACACTGCACAGTTTAACGGTGGCCATTTTTGTTGTTTACAATTTTTGTGCTTTGGGTTTGTGCTCTGTTTATACAGATTAATAATCGTTTTAAGCGTTGTGTTTCTCATAGTAAGCCTTAAAAGAGGCTTAAAAGTGCTAAGAACAACCATTTTACTCCTCTATTGTAAAAAATAAACTTTATTCTATCAGGGCTGTCATAAAACTGTCAATTGTCAATTTTAAGGTTAAATTATAACCCACAAATTAACCTTCAGATTGTCATTTGACAGCCCTGATAGAATAAGGTATATTTATTATAAAAGAGGAGTAAAATGGTTGTCCCTAGCACTTAAAGGCCTTATTTGAGGCTTTTATGTGCCTCTGTAAGAAACACAACGTTTAAAACAATTATTAAACAGCACAAACCCAAAGCACAAGAATTGTAAACAACAAAAATGGCCGCCGTTAAACTCTGTGCAGTTTTGCAGTGATTTTTAGTATTTTTAGCATGAGATAGAACAGACCATAGGTTTTTCTATGGAACAAACCTTGTTGTGTGGATTGTGGTATAACCCACAGGGCGTTTCAAATTTTGCAGGAAAAAACTTATTATTACTCTTGCACCCTGTATATACGCAAAACATAAATTGAAAAAAATATTTTAATAAAGGCATCATAACCAAAGAATAAACCTACAATTTAAAACAGAAACTATCAAATTCGGTTTGACGGTTCGCGAGAAAATCAACTTTAAAATTGGAAAATTAGTCCAGGAAACAAAGGTTGTAGAAGGAAAACTCGATGGTAGTCGGGTTTTATTTTTTTATGTAGAGTCAGGGGTGCTGATAATGAATCAAGAATATTCCCCAAAAATTTCTTTCCGTGCATCTAATTTCATAGCCCGAAAGGGGAGTTTTTTTTGCTTTTTGGCTCATAAGTCGCTAACCGGCACATGTTAAACCCCATTGCGCACCTATATGATGTGCCCTTTTGCTATGCGCAGTGTGCAAAGTTGAGCGTTGCTTTCAAAATCACTTTTTTGTTTTTTTTATTATAGCCCAATTTTAAAAGTAATTGATCCCAAACCTTATGGTAAACAACCATAACCAAATGGACGATTTTTTGAAGTACTAGACTTTTTCAAAAGTTACTGCTTTTCAATGTACAGGGGGTTCTTTTTTCAAAAAACCCATTTTTTATTTCCCAAACGGATTTAATGAGGCAGTTCGTTCTACTTTAGATTTTAAGGTATACAAGTATACGTATAAGTTTATCCTCGTAACGAATCCGTAGATTTTTTTATTTATTTTCATTGCAAGTGCCCCACAAAAATTAAAGTTTTGGAAAAAGAACTCCCTGTACATTGAAAAGCAGTAACTTTTGAAAAAAGTCTAGTACCTCAAACAATCGTCCATTCAGTTATGTTTGATTACCGTAAGGTTTGGATCGTTTACTTTTAAAATTGGGCTATAATTAAAAAAAAAACAAAAAAGAGCGTTAAATTTGACGCGAAGTGTATATTATAATAGTTCTTTTGTGGCATTTTATTTATTTTTATTTTACCAATTTGTTCATTATTATTAAAATACCTACATTAAAAGATTTAATTTTTTCTTTAAAAAATTTGAAAATTGTTGTGGCATTGTACCATCTTTTTTGTCCTTTGTCCTATTATTAATTCATTATTGTTATAGTACATTATTGACCAGGCGAAGAAAGCTCATATTATAATATAGCCTAGCATTTCAATGCGGAGGCGCTGGCCGGGGTTGTGGATTGTGTGTAAGGAAATTAATAGGATTTCGACGCCGTGTTTTAAATGTAAATTAGCACCATTTTTTAAAACTTAAAATTGATAATACGTTTTGCACCGCACCATATAACAAGATCATGACAAAATAATATAGCATTCCGTATCATATATTTTTAATATGCCTAAGATGCTTGCGTAAGATGCAATGTCTGTGAATTCTTATGTAGGTACACGCATTATACCAGAACATTACTTTTAACGATGAAGCCTGACGTCTGTATTGGGTTTATTACTGAATAAAGCGCGTAGATCAGTAGTATTAAACATATATTTTATAACATCAGAATAAGTTGTCTTGCAACTGTTTCCATAAAATTATTATTCTGATATGCACGTACTGAAAAGTCTGGTTGCTCTTCGATAAACGGCTCCATTGCAACAAAATTTCCATGAAACGCTTTACAACTTGAGTACCACGACTAGTCCCCTTTACCTCGAACAGTAAATGAACAAACAAAGTGCTTTTATGTAAACATTTTGAACACCTATTAGTGCGCTTGAACATTTTATACATTATTTTTTTAAAAATTAACATTAGTCTATTTAGTAAAAATAACACCAGTATCCAAAAATCATTATAAGCGAGCAACGTACGCTGAAACTAAATATTTATTATCAACCATCAATAAATGGTGTGATTGGGTTTAAAAGAAGCTTATAAAAATCACTTGGTTTATTTTTTTGACCAGAAACCACAGAAGTTCTTCATTAATGGCTCTACCATTTTTGGGTGAAAACTTTTTAGAGAAGTCTTTTCTGATGGTTTAAAAAAGTTTGTTATTCTAAATAAAATTATTAAAAAAATCCTGTATTAAAATAACGTCTGGTTCCATAATAATAATAAATTATTAATAATATTTAAAATTGTAATATTAATATTTCAAAATTTTATATTGATGCTTTTTGTGTATGGGAATATATTAAATCAAAATGTGCAATATATTTTAAATTAAGTTTACTTTTTTTGTACATTAAGTCTAAAGAAATAGCATAGACTTTAATTTATAATGCGTTTCCGTTTATGTAAAACTGGAAAGCGAGACTTTTGTAAAAAAAAATAATTAAAATAAATTAGAACAAATTCGTAGTTAACTTTTATATAAACGAGACACAAATAAGAATTCAATGTAACATTCTCTGGGGCTGTTAATGCACCTTGCAAACTGTGATTATTTTAACCCAATATGCAAATAATATAACATTTGCTTAATTATTAAATAAATAAAAAAATATAACAAACTATGTTTTTGAAAACCTTATTACCTAATTATTTAATTTAAAATTTTTGCAAACAATATTTACCATTTAAACTTATGTGTGCTTTAAAACTTACGTAAGAAGATTTATTAAGTAGGTAATTAATGATTTAAAAATCACGTCTTTACATAAGATAATTTTTGATGAATATATGGCAGAAATAAATTAATTTATTTTACTTGACGGCACTTGGCAATGAAATATAACTTTTTTATTTAAATTTGCACGAGAAACAGTAGTGTATGTAACCTTAATATTATATTATTTGTAACCTTGAAAGAAGATGATAAAAATAAATATGTACAACACAAATATTTATATGTTTTTATTGGTTGGGTAACACAACATACTTTCTTCTGTTTTCCAAATTATTCAGCTTTTTAAATTTACAAATCATTGTTTAATTTATATTTGATCATAAATAAGTTTAAGGATGCAATATGTATAGTATAATATTATTATTATTATAAGGTATGTATATAATAAAAGAATGATTAAGAATGTAAAATGTATACCAAAACCAAATTGAAATAAATTAAAAGAGGTTACTTTATCACAAATTAAAATTATGTATATTATTTTAATCGATTTATATTACAGAAGCCGGTATTTTGCTCCACATCACCTATATATTTAAATACAAATATTTGAGGTTGTCTATCTGTCAGTTTAACGCCAATTTTGTCATATGTTCTGAAAATAATACAATATACATATGTATATTTTGTGTTCTAAATTATGACCTTTATATATAAAGATTCATGTATTGTATTATTGTCAGAAAATCTATTATTTTTCAAGTTGTTTTTTTTGCACTTAGGGATCGTCCAAAAAATTTGATAACAGTCTAAAAACAATAAAAAAAAATTACCCTACTTAATGATACTTTTTAGTTTTATTTATTTATATTATCTTTTTTTCTGAATTTTATAATGTGGCTTGTTTCACTTCCAAGGTATCATCTAAATTATTGTTGAAAGTCTAAAAAAATTTTGAAAAAAAATTGTATAAATATTGTATAATATCCCAATGAAATGGCCATTTTTCAAGGGTTGAACATTATTATTTTTCTAATTTTATTAAAGAGTTTAGTACAATTTTGTACAATTACTTCAATCACAGATTTGATTACAAATGTTAATGTAAATAAATTTTTAAGAAAACAATGAACAACGTATAATCGTGATAGTAATTATTAGGGATGGGATTTTAGTTATTTTACCTTTTTTCAACCGATGTAACTATTTGAAAACCAATAATGCCAAAATGTGTTTTAAAAGATTTTCTTTTATATGAACCTAACTTGTTTTCACCTTTTTTACCTTTTTTGGAGGTTTTTGCTTTAAACTACCTTTTTTATACTTTTGGTACCTATTTTTTAACTTATTTTAACCTTTTTTGGAGGTTTTTGCTTTAAACTACCTTTTTATACTTTTGTTACATATTTTTTAATTTGTCACTGACAAATTGTCAGTTTATTTTCACATATTTTTTACCTATTATTACGTATTTTTACTTATTTTATTATTTTGTGTTCTTTTTAAATTTTGCGCCAATATTTTATCCAGGGCGTGCAACTCAACGGTATAGAGTTTTTTCTTATGGTCACAGGCTTTGTTATCTATGACAGACTGTAACAGTAACTTTCTTTACAGTTACCTTCTTTGTAGTGAGCTTATGTTCTGTCATAGAACTTCTGTGTAGTGAGTGTCACAGTTTATTGCATAGAAATAGTTTATTGTGGGTATGTTCTGTGTTTGGGTATGCGGCTAAACAAAGTTATAAACGAAACGTGAACTTTTAATGTTTTTTTTTACCTAAAATGCTGTTTTTTTTAACCTAAAATGCTTTTTTTTAGTACCTTTTTAGTTACCTATTTTTCAATTTTTAGTACCTAAATATCCCATCCCTAGTAATTATAAATACTACCGTGGAGAAAAAGATCAATTTTCTCAACAGTTTGAGAAGAGACAGTTTGAGACTGAGCCACTTTCTATATTGAAAACGTATAAGAAATGTTCACATTTTTTAATATCATAAGAAAAAAATATCGTTTAACCCTGTCCGATTTGACCTGCGATATCATTTAAATGGATGATGGTTTTAAATACAAAAAATAAAATAACTTTTTGGTCAAGCGTAAAATTGCCTCATTATTTATATAGCGTTAAACGATATCAGAATTTTTTTTACAAAATTTAGATTTTTAGAGATTAAAGAGGTATGTATAATGATTC
The DNA here is from genome assembly GCA_921294245.1 of Brassicogethes aeneus. Taxonomy (NCBI): domain Eukaryota; kingdom Metazoa; phylum Arthropoda; class Insecta; order Coleoptera; family Nitidulidae; genus Brassicogethes; species Brassicogethes aeneus. The sequence continues at coordinate 47,902,172 of OV121132.1, read as the reverse complement.
TTAAGTAAAAAAATCCACCTTGGGAAATAACGGACACCTTATTATGCTCCACATTAAAAAGTCTCACTTTGACATTTAAATAAGGAATGCAATCAAATAATTAAGGTTATGTAAAAAATACTTACATATTATCACAATCCACACAAGGTTTGTTCTATCTCGTTTCGCGCATACTAAAAATCACGAAGTAAAGCAACCCACAGACTCTAACGGCGTTTAATATTTATAAACAATAACCAAGAATTATTCTTGTGCTTCGGATTGTGGTCACATCAACTTAAGTTGAAAACCAACCCATGGCGCAACATCTGGCGCCAACAACCCTTTTACTCCTCTTTTGTGAAAAATAAACCTTATTCTATTAGGGCTGTCATCAAACTGTCAAATTTTATTTTTTACAAAAGGGGAGTAAAATGGTTGCCCTTATCATTTTAAGGAGGCCTCTTTTAATGCCTACTTGCCTCTCTAAGAAACCTTAGTAACTACAAACATTATTGGCAATTGGAATCAATTAATAGAAAATTTTTAAAATATCTTAATTATAAAATAACTGGTATCTACCCACCTTAGGGTTATAGCCATGAAACACTGCTTGACAGATATGATTTCTTATCATTAGAAACTAAAAGAGTTAATACTTCGTTATCTTTTCTTTATAATTTATTACATAATAATATCGACTGTGATATTTTATTGAGTAGAATTAATTTTCATGTCCCAAGACAGGGTACCCGTTCCTGTTCAACTTTTTATTGCTGTAGATGTCGTACTAATATTCTTAAAAAATCTCCTATTTATATTATGTGTAGAAATTTTAACATGTTAAATGGTTCTCCTGATATTAATTATTCCTTAATAAATAATATTGTGAATAGAATCAATTATTAATTTTTTCAAATAGGTTATTTTTATTATATTTACTATATTTTATATGTGTTGCACTTTGTTAATATGTAATATTACTGTATGTGTTATAAATTGTCCTGTAATTGGTTATTTCGTCGTTTATCTGACAAAGAGGCGTAACTCAAAAAAAATCGTTTTTGAGTTATACCAGAATGATCACCAAAATCGACTTTATAATCTCACAAACTGGCGTAGCTCTATAATAAATAGGTACAAATAAAGTTTTAGCATAAATCAGTTTCGGCGTAACTAATATTTTTGCATTTTGTGTGCCGTACAAACTGGCGTAATTCAATTCACACCGTTTTGTTTAAAAATGAGATACGCCTCTTTGTCAGATAAACGACGATTTGTACTGTTGGACAATAAAGTATTATTATTATTATTATTATTTGAGGGACAACCACAATCCACACATGTGTGGGTTATTCAGATTATATTAAATTGTATTATTTAAAAACCTCAATTATATGACTAGATTTCTTCTTAAAAATCAAAATGATGTGGAGCATACTCTTTACTATACCTATAGTACATGTAGATAAAATAACCCTTATAAATTATCAAATACAATTTAGTTTAAAAAATTTACGTTTTTCAGTAACTGTTACTTTAACTGGTAAAAACCTCAATTATATGACTAGATTTCTTCTTAAAAATCAAAATGATGTGGAGCATACTCTTTACTATACCTATAGTACATGTAGATAAAATAACCCTTATAAATTATCAAATACAATTTAGTTTAAAAAATTTACGTTTTTCAGTAACTGTTACTTTAACTGGTATGTGACTGTACCGTTCAATATATTTATTTTAAAATAAATTTTTTTTTTCGAAAAAGTATAAAAGTATTATAAAAGCAAACATGCATAAATCCATTTTTACATTTTAAGAGTATAGTACCGATTCTTACTAACCTCTTTTATCTTGGCAGCATTTTAAGGAAAAACCGAAATAAATAGAGACAACCTAACAGGTGCAATATTTCCATTTTAATAGTTTTTGAATATTTGGGGGACTCGGCTGTAAATATTGTCCAATACCTCAGAATCAGAATCAGCATCTTTTCTCCATAAATTATTATTGGTTATACAATAGACTGGGCCAAAAAAATCGACTATTTTTTTTGTAAAATATCGAAAATATTGTTTGTGGTGACAAAAAAAAATTATGGTGAGAGTCCATAATATTAATATTAAGAGGTCTATCATCGCAATTTTAGATTTTTTTTTCCTAAGCGAGTTTTTGTCTCAGAACTCCCAACACATTGAGTTTAACAAAATTAACTTGAGAATATTTTTTGAAGAATAATTGAATGCTCTACAAAAAAGATTTGATTGGAATTTCTCGTCAGATGAACCATTTTCTTAGAATCATGCCTTAAAAATTGGTATAGTTTTACAATTTGATCTTTTAACTTTGGAATTTTGTAATTCATGTAAAAATCAGTACCCGAAAAAAAAACCGATAAATATACTTATGGGAAATTCACTCCATCAAAAGTTATTCAAGGTTAAATTTGAAGTCAAAACTAAATTTTAACCTTGAATAACTTTTGATTGAGTGAATTTAGCCAAAAATGTTAAGAGGCTTTTTTTGTAAAGCATTTGATTTCCCATAAGAATATTTATCGGTTTTTTATGGGTACTGATTTTTACATGAATTTCAAAATTCCAATTTAAAAGATCAAAATGTAAAACTATACCAATTTTAAAGGCATGATTCTAAGAAAATGGTTCCCTTTTTTGTAGAGCATTTAATTTTCTTAAAAAATATTTAAGAGTCAATTTTGTTAAACTAAATGGTTTGGGAGTTCTGAGACAAAAACTTGCTGAGGAAAAAAAATTAAAATTGCGATGATAGACCTCTTAATATTAATATTAAGGACTCAAACTTTCACAATAATTTTTTTTTGTCACCCCAAACCACATTTTCGATATACTTTTCAAAAATAAAATAGTTGATTTTTTTGGCCCAGTCTATTGCATTGACTTGCGGCGCTTGATTGTTTGCTTTAGATAAGAAAAAATAAATTATAAAAATAAATTATAAAAACAAATTGGAATTAATTTTGGGACTCTATCCCTATCCGGTGGTTTAATAAGGGTACAGGCATGCAGAGAGCTCACTTGTTTAAAAAAAATTACTCCCTTTGTCTCAAAATAAAATAAAATTCAAAAATCAATCAATTGTTTAAAAAATATACGTTTTACAGTTCGGGAATGCAAAAGAATTTCGCAATCGAGTATCAAACAACATTTTTTCGAAAACTGTATCGCCTGGTTTATAATGTACTATTGCGTTCATAGCAACGGATGTAAAATTATTGTGCGTTTATATCAACCAATATAATAGTTATTATAAGGTTTTTATGGTCCGAGGCGCTATTTCGAGCCCGAGCGCGTCAGCGCGAGGGCAAGAAAAGCGTCGTAGGACCATAAAAACCAGTTATGCCAGCAATGCATACAAAACTTTATGCACGATTAATATATTATTATTTTTAATATATTATTGTTTTTAACGACGTTTACGTCAAGGAATTTTTGTTACCTATAATTGTCATATTATAATGTCAACTGACATCAGTCAGTTTTAAAGTTTAAAGATGAATGAAATTGAAGAAGCAGCTGAAAAGGCAAAAAATTGCGGCCTGCTGCCGGAAAATCAAAATCTTTATACGAAAAAACTTACTTGGAATATATCAAATGGTGTAACATAGTTGTTTTTAATTTTTGACGTTTCATTATAGCCCGCTGGGTCATAATAACGCCCGCGGGCTATAAAAAGACGTTTACGTCAAAGAATTTTTGTTATAATTGTCATATTATAATGTCATCGTGCATAAAAGACTTTTACGTCTTGTAGACAAGAAACTGTCAACTTTTAATTTTGACAAACTAGGAGGTTTTTCAGTCAGGTTCCAGCACTTGAGAAGGAACGACGCAATGAAGCGAGAGCACTTAAAAGTAAAAGTTTAAAGATTAAAACCAACAATAATTTTTTAAAAAGTGCAAACCAATTATAGTAAAACAAACAATTTTTATTAAGTGCAACGGTCAATGAGGAGTGAAGTGTTAAGTGATATGAATGAGTTAAGTGACGGGTTTCTGCTTCTGGTCCTATATGTATGCCACCTGTCATTGGACGCTTTTCACTGGACAAGGGAGGTGGCCATCCGCAAAAAATTGATAAGTAACCCTATGAAAGGCACACTGCGTAGGACAATAAATCTGTCAACAACAAATGCGTAAGGCAAACCCAAACGAGACCAATAATAAACATTAGACAAAGAGAATAAACTAACACATTAATCATATAACCAGAAGAACAGGGTTCTCCTGGTTTTTGGAGTTGACGAGGCTTCAGCCGAGGTCTTGCAGCGGCAAAAACTTAAAGCGTTCGCAGGGGTCTCCGTCGTCACCTTCATGACGAAGGCAAAGGCTCCAGCTGCGCCGGAGAAAAAGACGGCTCCAGCCGAGGAGGGTAGCAGCAATACTCCCTTATCGGAAGGAACGTCTACGCCCGAACCAGATCCAACGGCAACATTGGACAAGGAGGTGGCCCAGCTCATGGCTCAGGTTGATGTAGAGGATACTCCACCAGGGACAAGGGCTGGACCATCCGTAACCTAGAAATCAGGTCCTATATCTATCCTCCACCATGGATAAAGAGACCTCATTTCTACAAAGCAATTTGCAACATAGCAAAGGGGCGATTTCCTTAATAGATCGTCACATAGCTATGGGGCAGACACATATATATCTCCTACAAGAACCTTGGTCATACAAGGGTCGCGTAAGGGGCCTAGGTAGATGGGAAAGATCTCTCTTCTACAAGAGGGACGACCAACTAAATCCAAGGGCTTGTATCTACGTCGACAGACGGATCGAGTCCTCACTAATAGCTAATTTCTGTTCTAGGGACTTAGTAGCGGTGAAACTATGCCTTAAGGACGGACCAGGACAGAGTACATCCTTGGTGGTATGCTCGGCCTATCTGCCCTATGACTCGATAGACGACCCTCCAACACAGGAGCTCATCGATATGGTGGAATACTGCAGCACATTGGGCCTCCCGCTGATCATCGGTTGCGATGCCAACGCACACCATACGGTGTGGGGAAACACTGACACGAATCGGAGAGGGCTCAGCCTCTTAGAGTATCTACATACCACGGATCTGGAAATCCTAAACCGCGGAACTACACCGACCTTTGTCACGTCACGAAGACAAGAGGTGATAGACTTGACATTGGGCTCCCTCTCCATGGCCCCTGTCAGATCACAGACACATTCTCTTTAGCTTAGACCTAACTCACGATGCTGGGCTCAGTAGGTTCAGGAACCCCCGGAACACTAACTGGGACCAGTATGTTAAGATGCTAAAGACTAAGCTAGTGGACTCTTCCATGACGTGCCGCAGCTCTCGACAAGTGGAGGAAACAGCCGAATTCGTACGCGAGGCAATCGTACGAACGAAGCTGCCAGCTTCGGGTCTATCGAGGAAAAAAGAAAACCCCTTGGTGGAACTTTGACCTCGACAAGGCTCGCAAGGAAACCCGCAGGCTCTTTAACAGGGCCATGCGGTCTAAATCGCCTGCGGATTGGGACAGCCACAAGCAGTCTCAGCGCAGGTACAGAGATCTCATAAGAAGGTCTAAGAGGGAATCGTGGAGGACGTTCTGCGGTAACGTAGACGAGCTTCCAGCAGCCGCCAGGCTTCAAAAGATTCTCTCAAAGGATCCGGGACGAGAGCTGGGGACATTAAGGCTTCCCTCCGGTGACTATAGCACCACCGCGGAGGAGGCACTTAAATGGCTCCTGGAAGCTCACTTTCCAGGCTCAAAAATCCTGCAAACTGTTGAACCACCAAGGCGGCTCCACCAGCGGGCGTAAGGCCGACTGACTGGAAGTTAGCTGCAAAGGTAGTGACAGAAAGCTCCATAAAGTGGGCCATCCACTCATTTGGATCTTTTAAAAGCGCGGGACCAGATGGCATCTTCCCGGCTCTCTTACAAAAGGGACTAGAACCACTGACACCGCACTTGATACACCTCTTCAGAGCCTGCCTGGCACGGGGCTACGTGCCACAATCCTGGCGAAAGGTTCGAGTAGTGTTTATCCCCAAGCCAGGACGTTGTAACTACGATACGGCAAAGGACTATAGACCCATCAGTCTATCCTCGTTTCTTTTAAAAAACTATGGAGAAACTGGTGGACATATTTATTAGGGACGGGGCACTAAAAAGAATTCCCATGCATCCCAATCAACACGCCTACAGGACAACCATGTCGACGGAGACCGCTCTTCACAGCCTTGTGACAAGACTAGAGAGAGGGACTCGTTCTAAAGAGATGGCTCTGGGCACGTTTCTAGATATTGAAGGAGCTTTCAACAACACCTCCTTCGAGTCGATAAATAGAGCTGCAGAAGGCTTTGGCATAGAGAATACCATTGTCAAATGGATCCGTGTCATGCTGGAAAGCAGGATCATTACAAGCTCGATTGGAACTACGGAGATCAGCTCAACCGTAGCCAGAGGCTGCCCGCAAGGAGGGGTACTATCGCCCTTGCTGTGGTGCCTAGTGCTGGATGGGCTACTTCGTATCCTAAACGAGGAAGGTATATACACTCAATTCTACGCGGACGACCTAGTCATCGTTGTAGCCGGAAGCGTACCAAACACTATTAAAGAGATCATGCAAAGAGCTCTTAATAAGGTCGAAAGGTGGTGCAACGATCACGGACTATCCGTCAATCCGGATAAGACAGAAGTAGTACCATTCACCAACCGAAGAAACATGAACCTTGAGGGGCTCACGCTCTTTGGATCAAGACTGACCCCATCCAAATCAGTCAAGTATCTAGGAGTCATCATTGACTCCAGGCTGACCTGGAAGGAACATGTCAACAGGGTCATCCAGAGGGCCACTCATGGCCTATGGGCATGCAGAAGGACCATTGGACGCACCTGGGGCTTACAACCCCACATAGTGCACTGGCTTTACACAACAGTCATAAGGCCAATGATCACATACGGCAGCCTTGTTTGGTGGAATGAGCAAGCCCACCTACAGGAAGAAGATAGACAAGCTCCAACGATTTGCCTGCATGGCCATAATTGGAGCTTTTAGAACCACTCCAACATTGGCAATGGAGGCCATTCTGGGACTGGCGCCTCTACATCTCTTTGTGGAGGCACGGGCTCGAGAGGCCTCGGTCAGACTCAATGATTGGGGACAGTGGACTCACGGGGGGGGAAACTCAGCAAGGGCCTGGACTGAGACTATCAACCGGGACCCCCTTCTGACAAGAAGGGATGCAATGCCAAAGACGTCTACCCCCCTCAGGAGATATAAAGTTGTTTTCCCCTCCAGCGAGCCTGACCCAGGCTTTCTCAAACCGGAAGGGCTCATCTGGTACACAGACGGGTCTTTAATGAAGGAAGGTGCAGGAGCTGGTGTATATGGAGAGCGACCTGGGGCGAGAATAAGCCTTGCACTAGGTCGATACCCAACGGTATACCAGACCGAAATCTTTGCCATCCAGATATGCGCCCAAGAGAATCTCCAGAGAGGCTACTCGCGTAAACATATCTACATATGCAGCGACAGTCAAGCAGCACTCCGGGCTCTTCACTCGGAAAAGGTCAACTCGAGACTTACACTGGACTGCATCAAAAACTACTCAGTGTGCTCAACAAGGTTAACCTTATCTGGGTAACGGGTCATCGAGGCATCAGAGGCAACGAGGAAGCAGACCAGCTGGCTCGTGAGGGCAGCAACACAGCCTTCACGGGGTCAGAACCTGTCATAGGGGTCGCCTCCTGTCTGGTAAAAACCAAGATCAGGAACTGGACTAACGACCAGTTCCAGAACAAATGGCGTGAACAACAAGGCCTCAGGCAGTCTAGGGTCTTTATAAAGAGTCCTACTACATGCAAAGAGGCAAAAAGATTCCTGAAACTTAACAGGAACCAGCTGAGAACCATCACAGGAGTCCTAACAGGACACTGGGTAGTCAAATATCACCTACACAAAACCGGACTCAGCAACGAGACGGACTGTAGGTACTGCAGCGAAGTAGACGAAACTACCGAGCATATAGTCTGCGAATGCGACGCTCTAGTCAATAGTAGACACCTAGGGGACAGATACTTGGAACCAGAGGAAATAATGCATGCCCGACCAGAGCGGGTCTGCGCTTTTCTTAAAAGCTGCGGGCTCGTAAGGTAAGGCAGGGCTTCACCAAAAGGGGGTTTGCACAATGGGCCGTATGTGTGCCTAAGTGCTGCCTGCAAAGGCTCCCCTTCAAATCAAATCAAATCAACTCTATTGGATTTGTAAACATTAGATAACAGAATAATTGCGCTTGTTATTTGTTTAACTAATAAATAAATGCAATACTTAATTTTGGAATTTAAGAATAAAAAGACAAAACTCTACCACAAAACGTGCTTGTGCAACATAATAACTAAAAAAAAAATTGTTAGAAATTTCGCACTACTGCGGCAATAAACAATTAAAAAAAAACACCAAAAGCAACAAGTTACATATCCAGCTACTGAACTATCTATTGATGGTTTTCGGCCTCAAGACTGACAGGACACAAGTGCAGGAGCAACCCTACTTGGACACGAACAAGAACGACAAAACGTAGACCAAGACGTAGGCTCCTGCAGCAAAATAACAACTCCCGAACACCATACAGTAATCCCAAATGTTTGGAGTAATACTAACTGCCTGGTCTAGGGGGGTTCCGCGTCGTACTTAGTTTTAAGTTGGCGTAATTGTCCCCCAAACACCAAACTGTCTATCCCTCACGTCCTACCTCCTTCATTATCCTACTGGACGTATAGTATAGACTCGGCGAACCCAGGAATGGCTACTAAAACTATTGGAATTTCGCTCTCGAGCCCTAATTAGGGGACAGTACGGGACGCAATGGACATTCGCAACCACGGGTGAAGCCGCGCCGTTGCTAGTGGCGAAAGAAAATCGGCGCAAGGAAACAGAGGCCTATGCGGGGCCCGGGAGTGATGAGGCAATGGGGCCGGTTATACGTCTCTCATACTCATACTCACTAGGAGGTTTTTTGATTGAAGTTATTATTGTCATAATGCTGAGAAGTGAGTCTCTTTGTGCTGAGTTCAAAGTTTGAAGACGGACGCGTTAGCGGAGGCCTACAATTTAGCAATGCACAAAAAGACACGTCTCAGCCGAATAACTTACAACATTTTATATTCAAGGCGTAGTTTTTTAAACTATTTATAAAATGTACTTACAATTATAATAACAATTATTAAAAGTAGGTATAAAGTGAGGTTAGATTGATTTATAACTGTCAGCTGTGTTTTAAAACCTAGGAGATAATCGTATACTTTGGTAGTGAGCATTGACAATTTAAAAAAGCAGCAGGGATTTTTTTGTGGTTTGCACGACTTTTTTAAGCTTTTGAAAAGAATATTTTTTTTTAGATAAAACATTGTACTATTTATGTAATAAAGAAAACAAAATGCCAATATATATTTTATCATTGTGTACAGTGTTTAAACATCCATTATTCTGCCCTTATTTACAGCAAACTGCTCAATAACAGCTCTATTACTTAGAACTCCACCGAATATCACAGCTAAACGATCGGACACGTAATAGTGATTTATGTCATTAGGTTAAGAAGTAAGGCTTTTTGTGCTAAGCTAGCTAGGTTTACAATTGAGCGAAGCACAAAAAGAAACTTCTTGGTAAAACAAACAAATTAGTGCTTATTATAAATAAATTAAACCAGTTTATTACGTTAATTTCTTCGAAAAGGATTAATTTGTCAAAACTATACCCCCAGCGACAAAAAATCGAACTAATTACTTGCCTCATAAAAATTTTTATCGGCCTAGGCCAAAACAAGGTATTTCTTTATCAAATGTTGACAACAATAAAGTTTAAATTATAAACCGCGTGGAGATAAACATATTTTTTGGTCGTAGATTCCAAATCCGTGCTCGGTTTAGCTGTATCATGTTTAAAAAAGTTTTTCCTATTGGAAATCCGATCCAGGGACATACTGTATACTATACAGCGTATAGGTACTGGTATATTATAATTTTAAAAATATTATATTTTACCTCTTGTGCCAACAATCCCATGCTTTTTATTTCGTCAAATATAATATAATAACCTTAATTAAACTCAATAAAAAAAAATCAGCAAAAAAACGTTTTAAATTTTCAAAATTATCTAAAAAAATACCTTAATGACACGTGTTCCTTTTGACCTCAAACTTTGCAAAAATTGATTTTTTTTTTAATTTGGAACTTGGGTCCATCCCAATTGAGTTTTTTTTAAATTTCCTCAGGGTGTTTCCTAATGGGATGCTCCAAAACTTGAAAATTAAATATCTTTGAATTTTGACCTGATACAGCTAGCGTTTAGCTGTGATATTTTCACCTCTCTACAGTGTTATTAAGCTTGAGAATGGTGCGATAATAATAATTATTGTTAAGAAGGTTCGGAAATTTTACGATAAATATGATAAATTTTAAGTTAAACGTATTATTATATTAACGTATATTATTAAATTCTGTATGGGAGTGCTCCTATGGAAAAACTGCCACTAGTTGACAATAATAAAGCTTTAATTATTTACATTCATTTTCAATTCGTGGGCGCTTGCATCGACTTAAGTTGTGTTATTCATTGCTGCAGCAATAACTATTTAACTTTAAAGTAAGAAAAATTTGTGTGAATTAATTTAATTTACTTTTTTCATTTCTGATTAAATTAAAACGCCCACGATTTTGTTACCAAAATATTTAATAATTATTTTAAAGCGTTTAGTGCACTAATTTTATGAATATAATAACCCAAGGAGAAAATTATTATAGCCGGCAAAATGTCAAATTTTTATGTGTAAATCGAAATAAATGAATCCCTTGAAAATGGACTGACAACCGTTTAAATCTGATATAGAAGCAGTTTTTCACAGTGAAAGTGAAGAGAATGTTTTATGGACAGTTGACACCAGAAATTTTAAATGCATTATCAGTTAAATCTAGTTTACTGCCCTCGAAATCAAAAGGTCAATACAAACGTACATATAAACTTTTTAAATAGGTATTGGCGTTGAAAAAATAATTATGCTTGATTGTTTTAGTTATTTATTTTTCTCTAATCACCCGACTGTAGAAAAAACGTAATTACATGAAATTGTACTGATAAACAATTGGAAATCATCATTTATAAAAAGTTTGGTTCGAAAATCCTGAAAATTTCATAAAATGTCAATGTAAACGCTTTATATCTTAACAAATATCAATTGATAGAACCTTTTTTAAAGAAAATTAAATTTTCTACAAGTTTTTCCTTTACATGATTTCAAAGAATCCAGTCACTTTTGACTATCTTAAAAAATATGAGAATTTTTCACTAAAATAAGATTTAGTGACCCGTACCATCCTACAGGTGCAGATTACAGCTATGGCACATAAAGCATTTTTGTAGAACTTTTGATTACGAGTAAATCCCTTTTTGAAACAATCCAATAGCATAAAATGGGGCTGAGATATAGATATTTAAAAAAAATAATGAAAGTTTACGTGTATTTTAAATGGGAAATCTTTATACGCTTTTGTAGAGTAGGTACTTTGAGTTAATATTCAAGGCTCAAATTTACAGGGAATTTTTTTTAACATTTTCAACAAGATTTTGAGTTGGGAGCGAAAAAATAAAAATAGTCGTGAAAAAAAAGCGTATATATGTATATAGCTTTCATCCAATACGAAGCCCACTAAATATTACAGGCAAAGCGAAGCCTGGGTTAAGAGGCAAGGGGTTTCGGTATTTTATTTTAATATTTAGAGATTATTTAAAAATCATCGGTCACTGCATAAGCTCAAAGACGGCTGGCGGTTGTTAAGAAGCCCGGCGGTGTTGCCGTCACTTATGCTGTAATAAAAGCGTTTATGAAATACGGAATTTGATCTGCTGTTGCAGATGTTCATATATAGGTAATGCATGGCAATAGGAGAAATTTAAATCAGTTATGTTAGGATAATTTTTTGCAAACAAACATGTTTAAATGCTCTATTACATTAAAATAATAAAACAATGTAAAAATACTTATACTAATAATATGGGTAATTTTTGGGTTTTTTTAAATTATAATAATCATTTTTTAATAGAATTAAATTTAAAATTAGATAAATATTAATTCGGAATTTAAAAAACCTAAAAAATTATAATTTTACCGTTTTTTTTATCCACCTTCTCGAAAAATACAGTAAAATCCCAGCTGACAGTACCACGTCATTTAAACGTAATTTTTTCGGCACCCGATTCGTCACATTCACCATGCACCATGACGTATTATTGACGTTTGGGCGACGGTAAAATGTCACAGCCCTCCGACGTCATTTTGGTACGTCTTTTTGACGTGTTCAGTTAACGTATAATGACGATACTTTGTACATACCAGTGACGTTACTTTGTACGTACCAGTGACGTTACTTTGTACGTACCAGTGACGTTACTTTGTACGTACCAGTTAGACGTAAAAAAACGTCCCCCTTAACGTGGTTAAGACAATTCTTAAAGACATCTTTAATACGTCTTTAAGGTACAAAATTGACGTGTTTTGGTTGTTGAATAATTTCTCAAAAATAGTGCGGTTTAACATTAAATGTTAAATTTTATTAAAGCTTTTGGTAAAAGTACTTACAAGCAGAAGCGGTATAGTCAGTAATTTTGCCTTAGTAAGAAATTCTTACTTAGCAGCTTAAGGCATTCCACGTTTATAGGACTATCTATTGTGCTACAGAGGCGAGAGGTATGCATGGGTTGCCTACATATTGGCGAATTTTGAAACATTTTGATGACGTCGCATATTCGTCTGATTCTTGTATGAAATAAGTGGTCAGATAATGGCGAGAAATATACGTAGAGATGTAAAAATACGGTTATGTGAAAAAAAACATGAAAAAAACCTAGAAAAAAAACGGTTTTTTTTGTTTTTTTTTTTTAAATCCGCTACAATAAACCCAGGCAACACAGGGTCGTAGAAATCACGTAGAATCGTCGACGAATTGGGTCGAATTTGGTCGAAGTTACATTTCAACCATTTTTCGACGTCTCAAAATTCACCAAAACACGACCAATTATTAACTTAGGTCGATGATAACCAATAAATGACGTCATTATCACGTGAACAGATGACGAAATTTTTAAGAAAATATGAAAATGTAGTGATAATTAATAAGAAACAGTTGGCCCGTTTTAATGGGCCGACAAAAAGTTTTGGAATATTTTTAAAAACAAAAATTATTATTTTTATTTAATTTACGTTATTTCGACGGAGAATCAACGTGCAATATTTTATTAAAATAATTTTAAACATTATTTGGTTTTAATTAGGAGATTAATAATTATTGATCAATGGATTTTTAAAAACAAATTCGCGATTTTTAAATAAGAAATTAACATGTTACTGCAGTTGACCATCACAATTTTAATTTTAGTAACATTATTTATCTACAGTGTTGCCAGATGTTTTATAATTTTCTTTTTTAAAATAGTAAAATTTAAATAATAATCGATAATTGTAACATAATTTAATCCGTCGCGTAGTTTTGCTTGTTTTTATACAATTTTTGTTTTGATAATTTTATATAATTTTCTGTAAATTTGATCATTTTGTCAACCCTCTTCGATAATATTAATTTTTACACCTGGCAACCCTGTTTCTCTTTGGCCTTGGGTAAGTTGGCACTACTTACAAAGCCAGGGAACGTTTATTCTTAAAAAACAATATGGTTGATTCGAGCGTCCAACTTTTATAATCTGTGGCATTTATACATAGAACAAACCATTTATACTGATAATACTTTGGCTGTGTCAGGTAGGTCAGTTTTTGTTTGTTTATTAATGTTTTAATTACTATGTATATTCCGTAACGAAGTCATAATACCTAAATGAAGTACCTACATAAGCTCCTAAAATATTGACCTGTCATCTGTCTTAAAATTTAATGTGTTTGATTTTATAATAAATGTTTTGAGCAACTTAAAACATGTTTTATTAATTATTAAACCAAAAGCCCTTTATGCACTGGTAAAAATAATTATTTATTCTTATATCCGATATTTTAATGCCAGATATATGCCAGACATATGTATGTGTTTCTGCAAAGATTAACTAACAAATTTTTTTTGATATTCTACTTTTTTACATACATTTATTTGGATTATTAATTATTTACTAAATATACAGGGTGGTCCAGGTTATAGTAGCAATAATTCACCATTCGATAGTCCATCGAAAAATAAGTCGACATGCATGGTAATTTTTTTCTCCAAAACCCCTCCTAAGGGAGATACAGCCCTTCAAAGTTGAGTTTTAAAAATCTTTTTTTTGTCATAACTCTCAGGAAATAAAAGCGTTTTTGACCAAATTTGGTACAAACTCTTATGAAATAGGTACTCGTTACCTGACGTAAGTAACTTTTGTCAAAATTGTCCAGTGACGTAGATACAGGGGGGTTGTTTCACTCTTTCCACCCCATTTTTTACGCCACTGGATATTGGTTTAAATTGACCTATTTTTATAATTCCTTGTTCAATTTTAAGAAAAAAAGCCACTCTTGTCAAATTTTGATTTAAGGCTTTGTTTACGAGATAATTGAGTTTAAAAAAAACATACAGTCCTGCAAAGTTCAGTTTTAAATATCTTTTTTTTGTCATAACTCTAACTCTAAGATCGCCAAAGCGTTTTTCAGCAACTTTGATACAAGTACTTATGAAGTAGATACTCGTTACTTGACCCAAGTAACTTTTGTCAAAATTGTCCATTGGCGTACATACATGGGTTGTTTCACTTTTTCCGCCCAGGATTTCACTGAAAAATAACTCGACATGCATTGTTTTATTTTCTTCAAAACTTCCTCAGAAAAGACACAAAGCCCTTCACACCTGTGCCCACAAGGGAAGAGCTTCTACAAATAATCCAGAATGCGTGTGCAGAAATTAATCGCAATGTGCTATTAAGCTTAAACCAGAACATCATTAGACGTAGCCAATTGTGCATACAGCAGAACGGTTCGAATTTTGAACAATTGTTAAATTAATTTATTTGTAAATGTTAGATAAGTTTGAATTCGTTATTAAAATGTTATTATGATTTATTTAGTACGTATCGTTTTTTATTATCATAATCAATAATTATCACATTGATCCGTTCCTAAAAGTAGTATGCCACTTGATAATTTTAACTAAAAATACGTCAAGTGTTGATTACCTATTTTAAATACCAAATTTAATCAAATATTCTTATACGAAAAGATAAATCTTAAAATTGAATTTTGAAGGGCTTTATGTCTTTTCTGAGGAAGTTTTGAAGAAAATAAAACAATGCATGTCGAGTTATTTTTCAGTGAAATCCTGGGCGGAAAAAGTGAAACAACCCCTGTATGTACGCCAATGGACAATTTTGACAAAAGTTACGTGGGTCAAGTAACGAGTATCTACTTCATAAGTACTTGTATCAAAGTTGGTGAAAAACGCTTTAGCGATCTTAGATTTAGAGTTATGACAAAAAAAAGATATTTAAAACTGAACTTTGCAGGACTGTATGTTTTTTTAAACTCAATTATCTCGTAAATAAAGCCTTAAATCAAAATTTGACAGGAGTGGCTTTTTTTCTCAAAATTGAACAAGGAATTAGAAAAATAGGTCAATTTAAACCAATATCCAGTGGCGTAAAAAATGGGGTGGAAAAAGTGAAACAACCCCCCTGTATCTACGTCACTGGACAATTTTGACAAAAGTTACTTACGTCAGGTAACGAGTACCTATTTCATAAGTACTTGTACCAAATTTGGTCAAAAACGCTTTTATTTCCTGAGAGTTATGACAAAAAAAAGATTTTTAAAACTCAACTTTGAAGGGCTGTATCTCCCTTAGGAGGGGTTTTGGAGAAAAAAATTACCATACATGTCGACTTATTTTTCGATGGACTATCGAATGGTGAATTATTGCTACTATAACCTGGACCACCCTGTATATCTACTATAGTAGTATATATATACTATATATAGTAGGGTTTACCTATCTATTTCTTAAAATTTAAAAGTACAACTAAAAATTTTTTGTTTTTTTAATTTTGACAAAATTACATTTCGCATTGAAATATCTGATATCAGTATCGGTAATTATTTTTATGTGTATGACCTAATCATATATTATTCAAGAAATATTACGTGATTATTCACGTTAAATTACGTAAATAATTACGTAATATTACGTGATTTTACACGTGAAATCGCTGTGACATATTGTCGTCAATTTTACGACGATAAGACGTGTCTAAGTTGGTGACTTCGACGTCACTGTAGACGTAAATTAAACGTGATATTCACGTCACTGTGTTGCCTGGGAAAGCATATCCCAGGCAACACAGGGTCGTAGAAATCACGTAGAATCGTCGACGAATTGGGTCGAATTTGGTCGAAGTTACATTTCAACCATTTTTCGACGTCTCAAAATTAACCAAAACACGACCAATTATTAACTTAGGTCGATGATAACCAATAAATGACGTCATTATCACGTGAACAGATAAAGACATTTTTAAAAAAATATCAAAATATAGTGATAATTAATAAGAAACAGTTGGCCCGTTTTAATAGGCCGACAAAAAGTTTTGGAATATTTTTAAAAACAAAAATTATTATTTTTATTTAATTTACGTTATTTCGACAGAGAATCAACGTGCAATATTTTATTAAAATAATTTTAAACATTATTTGGTTTTAAACTAATTAAGATAGATTAATAATTATTGATCAATGGATTTTTTAAAACAAATTCGCGATTTTTAAATCCTTTATCATTTTATCACAAAATAAGAAATTAACATGTTACTGCAGTTGGCAATCACAATTTTAATTTTAATAAAATTATTTATCTACAGTGTTGCCAGATGTTTTATAATTTTCTTTTTTAAAACCTGTTTCTCTTTGGCCTTGGGTAAGTTGGCACTACTTACAAAGCGAGGGAACGTTTATTCCATAATCCACACAATGTGTGGATTGTGGTTTATTCCTAAAAAACAATATGGTTGATTCAAGCATGGTTGTGCATCTTTACCGTACAAAAACTTGTCCGCTGAGAAGTTTAGACTATGCTTGCCAGAGGCGCTAATGTCGCCAAAATTGTTTTTGTCACCGAGACTACCGTTGTCATAATGACAGTTGTCATAATAATTTGACTTGAAAGAATAACTTAAATTTGTGAAGTATTTATAACCTTTTAAGTTTGTATTGTGTATTCATTATTATGGTTTATTCTTGTTGTGTACGAAAGTGCAAAAGCAGGGGAGATAGTTTAAAAATGCATCGATTTCCAAAAAACGATAAGGTATGTCCCGCTTTTTGCCCAAATAACAAAAAATATGTTGATTCTCTAAGCCCCAAGTATTAAAATTTTTGTTGTTCTTTTATTTATAAATTTATTTTACCTTATAGAATAATATTATAGGAATAGGAATGAAATAGTTAGATAAATTCATATGATGTAGATATGATTTTAAGTTGTGTTTTGAATTTTTGTTTTTATATATTTTGTAACTTTGACAAATTAAATAATTACAAAAATGTAGTTTTATTATGTTTTATTATTACTCTTTGAACTTTCCTAGAAAAATATTAGAATTATTTATCTAGTGGAGGTAAAAAAAAGGATCAGTACCATCCAGTAAAAAAATTTAAACAATAATTTTAATATATATTTTTGACTACACCCGCTAGATGGCGCAGTAGTCACGGAACAAAAATTTAATACTAACCCCCCGCCCATCCAACCAATCCCTTATCTATGGATTCAAGCGTCCAACTTTTATAATCTGTGGCATTTATACATAGAACAAACCATTTATACTGATAATACTTGACTGTGTCAGGTAGGTCAATTTTTGTTTGTTTTTTAATGTTTTAATTACTCAGTATATTCCGTAACGAAGTCATAACACCTAAATGAAGTACCTACATAAGCTCCTAAAATATTGACCTTAGTCATCTGTCTTAAAATTTAATGTGTTTGATTTTATAATAAATGTTTTAAGCAACTTAAAACATGTTTTATTAATTATTAAACCAAAAGCCCTTTATGCACTAGTAAAAATAATTATTTATTCTTATATCCGATATTTTAATGCCAGATATATGCCAGACATATGTAGGTATGTGTTTCTGCAAAGATTAACTAACAATTTTTTTTTTGATATTCTACTTTTTTACATACATTTATTTTGATTATTAATTATTTACTAAATATATATCTACTATAGTAGTATATATATACTATATATAGTAGGGTTTACCTATTTATTTCTTAAAATTTAAAAGTACAACTAAAATTATTTTGTTTTTTTAATTTTGACAAAATCACATTTCGCATTGAAATATCTGATATCAGTATCGGTAATTATTTTTATCAGTGTATGACGGTCATACTATGACCTAATCATATATTATTCAAGAAATATTACGTGATTATTCACGTCAAATTACGTAAATAATTACGTAATATTACGTGATTTTACACGTGAAATCGCTGTGACATATTGTCGTCAATTTTACGACAATAAGACGTGTCTAAGTTGGTGACTTCGACGTCACCGTAGACGTAAATTAAACGTGATATTCACGTCACTGTGTTGCCTGGGATTCTGTCAATAAATAACATCAATAATAAAAAATTATATATTATATTATATATTAATAATTTTTCAAAATGAAATTTTGGGTAAAATGTATATTAATAATAAAGTGAAATGTAGAATAAATATTACATTTTTCATTATTGAAAATTTTGACCTAGACTAAAAAAATCTGATTTCTTATTTGGTAGTTTCCACATAAGAAACCAATAGCAATGTAAAACTTACACTGATAGAAAAAATTAAGGGATAAAATTTTTTTTTTTTGCGATTTTTCGGATAGCTGTAACTTCGTTAAAAATGGTCGTATTGGAGCCGTAAAAAAAGCAATTTGAAGCTTGAAGTTTCTAGTTTTTAGATGAAAAACGTGCAACGCTCAATCCTAACGAATACCGTAATAAAAAAATTCGAAATTTTTTTGGCTTTCTTTTTTGGTCTACGGAATGTTCCGACTTAACCACCAATGAATAAATGTTCTACAAAAATTTGCTATTGTTTTTTTTTTGAACATGAATTTGAAAAATTGTGAAAAAAAGTGCTTTTGGTAGCTTTTTGTAAAATCAAGCGCTGAATCAAAAATATTATAGGTACCTAGTTACTTTTTTTAGGACCAAATCAAAACAAGCGCGGCCCCTATTGGTCAATTCGGTGGTGGTGGCGCGTGCAAAGCGCGAGACTGTATTTACATTTACTAAATGTCATTTAGTGGCTAATTTTAGTCCATGAACTGGACTGGAAACATAAAAAATTAGGCAAATGGGACTAATCTTCAAAAAAAAACCTAAAATATGAAAAAAAAACATTTAAAAAACAATGAAAAAAAAGCGGACCGCATCTCTAAATATACGTAATTTTTACATTTTATTTTGACGTTTATTTTTACGTCTTAAAGGTCGTTCGTCATTTTCTGTTTGCTGGGTACATATTTCGTCTAAATTTTACGTGTATCAAACGTATTTTTAAAACTTCTCAGAATTCCTGTGGTAAGTACCTTCTTGATTTCGACTGAAAGAACTGTATGGGAAGTTTTTTATGTTTATGTAATATATTTAACAAATATAGAAATTTCATTTTTGTTCAAAACGTTTATTTCACGTTAATATTCCGTTACTTTAAAACTCGTTAAATAACAACCAAAATGCGACGTGAATAACACGAGTTGATTACAGCTCTGTTTGCTGGGTAACGTCGATATTACGTGGAATGTATGGAACAAAAATGACGTCAACAATTGGTCAATTTAATGACGGAATAATAACCATATATTTTCATTTATGGAATAATAAATTAATTTTAAAACCGAAACCGGTCATGAAAAATTACGTTCACTGTACGTGATTTAATATAAGTCAATCTATATAACGTCAATATCACGAAGAATGTATGAAAAAAAAGGACGTCAAGTGGTTAACTAAATGACGGAATACTAACGTCGATATTACGTAGAATGTATGGAACAAAATGACGTCAACATTTGGTCAATTAAATGACGGAATAAGAACTGTATATTTTCATTTACAGAATAATAAATTAATTTTAAAATCGAAACCGGGCATTAAAAATACGTAAAATTACGTACACTTTACGTGATTTAATAAACGTCAATCTAGAATACGTTAATATCACGTAGAATGTAAGGGAAAAAAATGACGTAAATAATTGGTCAACTAAATGACTGAATACTAACGTCGATATTACGTAGAATGTATGGATCATAAATGACGTCAAAAATTGGTCAATTCAATGACGGAATAATAACTATATAATTTCATTTATGAAATGATAATTTTAAAATAATAATTTTAAAACCAAAACCGGTTATTAAAAATACGTAAAACTATAATTTTACGTATACACGTATACACACACTCTACGTGATTTAAAAAACGTCAATCCATATTACGTCAATATCACGTAGAATGTATGAAAAAAAGGACGCCAAAAAGTGGTTAACTAAATGACGGAATACTAACGTCGATATTACGTGAAATGTATGGAACAAAAATGACGTCAACAATTGGTCAACTAAATGACAGAATACTAACGTCGATATTACGTCCATGACGTCACCAAAATTATATGTCTATAAGACGTGTCACTGTCAGCTGGGATTATACGGCCTGGTTAACAAAAGTTGCTAAATGCATTATTAAAGGTAAATTAGGTGCTCCACCTTCATAATAAAATTAGATTTTTTTTTCGAAATCAATTTTATCGGGCCTATATGGAAACTCTAGTATGTATAAAAACTGTGTATATAAAAATTGGAGAATGTAGGTAGGAATAATTTTAAAGGGTTCCTAAAAAATAAAATGTTCTTCACTTATACAGGGTGTCGCAGGTTTTAGTAGCTGGACTTTACCAGCGAATTCAGAAAATTATTTTAACTATAGTTCCTATGAACTTTTATCCAAATATTGCTTCTTTCTGAGATACAGTGTGTTAAAGTTATAATAATTTTTAATATTTTGTTTAATATCTTCCTAAATATAAAAGATAAATTTGGTATATTTTTAAAAGTATTTTTGTTTTTAATATTTTTCTATTATTTTTTCTATTTTTGAAAGTAAAAGGTAGAGCTTAAAAACATTAAAAAAATACAGTAATTTCATTTAAAAATATATATGCATCAATAAAAATATTTGTAAATTTGAGTCTCTGTAATTTATTAAGACCAGATTTTATATTTATATTTTAAAAATTACTTTATTTTACGATGTTAAACTGTAAATAAAATTTAAATTTAATTTGATTTTTAATTCCCTTTTATCTTTTAGCTTTTATCGAAGCTTAAGCAAACCCTGCCAAATCATATGTGGAAGTTAAATCAAGAATTAAAACATACTTGTTATAAAATATTTATCCTAATCGAGTTTTTATTATTATAAGTAACACTGTAGAAATCACAGTGTAGAAACGTTAATTTCTTGCGGCATTTAATAATAGATTTTTATGTTGCAGCAGAATTTGCGATGTTGCCAAATTTAAGGGCTTCGTAAGCACTGAAAAACGTATCGGGATTCTAATCATACGTGAAATACATACAAGTGCATATACAGGCCCTCTGGCGGCCAATCGACCGAACTAAAGGTGTATAAATTAAGATACTTTACCGACTTATGAAGCCCATCTAGTTTTTTCGAAATAACAATAGATGGAATCACCTACCCCTAAGAAGGCTATATCCGCAATAATTTTTAGGAAGCCCGATTTGGGCTGCGTAAAATTTTCGCGGGCCTCGTAACATCCGTAAAGTGTATCATTTTGGGCTTGGTAATGATGGTTTCCATATATATATATATATATATATATATATATACATCCCACTATCTATAGAGCGTCCGAAAAATTATTACTTTCACTTTGATCTCAACTGAGCGTCCGTTCATTTCGCCGCGTATACGGCGTCCAATAATATACAAGTACTTTTACTGAACAGTCTTTGGAGCGTCCGTATTTAAAATGCATTTGTTAAAATCTATTAATAGAGCGTCCGACAGCGTTGCCAGGTGAAGCAGTTGGAAGAAGGCGTATATAAATTAAAGTTACTTTTATTATAACTACATTCAAGCGTCCTTTTATTAAAAGAACCGTGTTTCTTTAGACTAATGCGGGGAAATCTCAACGACCACAAAAATAAATTAACAAAAATGACAGTTACCAGATCACAATAAATATTAGGGTGGGTCAAAAAAATCGTCTATTTTTATTTTGACTTCTGCCACTGAAAAATCGGTTTCTGGGCACCTTCAAAACATGCTTAGCAACGATGAGCTCTTAACTTTGATGGGAAGATCCGCCTCATTACAGTTTTGCATATTTTTCTTAGTCCCCTACAAAAAATTCATATCTCATCATTCGTTAATCATACAGCAAAACTCTAAAGGAGTTATTTGTAGAAAATTAAATGTTCTACAAAAAAGATCTCCCATACTTTTTTGATCAATGTAACTATTAAAGAGATATTCAAGGTCAAAGATTGAAGAATTTTAAGAAAGATAACTTTTCTGTTCTGAATTTTGTAACTTACTGAAAAAAAATTATCGACAATTGAGATTTTACTATGTCTATCGGAAATTGAACGCTCTACAAAAAAGGTCTCTTAGGATTTATCGATTGCTCTAACCAATGAAAAGATATTCGCATATCAATAGCAGTATGCACTGACATTCCAATGCGAATATCTTTTGATTGGTTAGAGTAATCGATAAATCCTAAGAGACCTTTTTTGTAGAGCGTTCAATTTCCGATAGACATAGTAATTTCTCAATTGTCGATAATTTTTTTTCAGTAAGTTACAAAATTCAGAACAGAAAAGTTATCTTTCTTAAAATTCTTCAATTTTTGACCTTGAATATCTCTTTAATAGTTAGATTGATTAAAAAAGTATAGGAGATCTTTTTTGTAGAACATTTAATTTTCTACAAATAACTCCTTTATAGTTTTGCTGTATGATTAACGAATAATGAGATATGAATTTTTTTGTAGGGGACTAAGAAAAATATGCAAAACTGTAATGAGGCGGATCTTCCCATCAAAGTTAAGAGCTCATCGTTGCTAAGCATGTTTTGAAGGTGCCCAGAAACCGATTTTTCAGTGGCAAAAGTCAAAATAAAAATAGTCGATTTTTTTGACCCACCCTAATAAATATGTACATATTTTTTAACAAACCGGAAATGTATTGTTTTAATTATTACGATTTATAATACATTATATATAATGCCTATAGACATGATAATAATTATTTTAGGTGGATCTTTGTAATAAAATTTAAAAAAATATAGATTTTATCATGCATGCATTTATTCATTAATAGGATCAAAATTTCTGGGGACGCTAAGATTTATTTAATTTAAAATAATGGCACAGTAATTTTATTATTCAACAGCTTATATAAAAATGTCAATTTTAACTACTAAATCCATTTAAATATGTGCTTTATGCATTTAATCACCAAATTATGGACACAAAAATATACCATTTGTATAAAAAACTCTTAAACTGTTAAAATGTTTATACACCCAGATAGCACAAGACGTCCATTTCGGGTCCCACATTGGTCCGAACGTCCCAGACCTATATCGGAAGTTTTGGGTACGTCCAGTCTCTTACTTATTTGGGAAAATTAAAGCGGATATACTCGGACGGTCCAAGGACGTAATTTTTGTTTTTTTAGTAATAAAAGCATGGTATTTCCAAAGGGTCTAAGTGCCAAGTTGGTTAAATAATATATTATCATTTAAAAATAGTTTGTCATGCAGAATGACTTAAAAATATTCCAACATTTATATGTGCAAAATATTTGTTTTTCATTGATAACTCCTAATTTTATTTTTGTCACTTAGACTCTTCAATTCTGTAAAGCTTGTCCAATAGTCCCCAATAAAGCATTTCAGGACGGCCAGAGGATGTCTTACTTAGGACCTTCTGGAGACCGACGATTTGGTAACATCAGATGTCCCTGGTACGTCCTGCGGAAGGTTCAGGACCTGATTCGGACGTACTCGGGACTTACTATTGTCTAATACAAGATATACTCAGGACGTTTCCAGTACTTCTTTGTGCTATCTGGGTAACAACAAATAAAAATTGCTTGTATAAACTAACGACATCTACGTTTTTAAATATATTGACGAACATAAAAATGTATCGTTTGTTTTACTAAATTTACTTGTGAAATACATGGATGATACATTATAATTTAGGTAAAAATCTAGGATAAAACACAATTTTCGTTATTGAGGCCCAAACACTTATCTATACTATAAACTTGATAGCGGTGGTGGGGGTATTCTGATTTTTTCGTAAGGGATTACCAATACAAGTACTATACCAACTAATTCAAATGTCACTAAATGTCGCTGACATGGTCTTATAAGACCGTGTTACGTACCGTTATTGACATTTGGTAAAACTGTTGTCGGTATAGTATAGTATAGTTACTTAATTTGGCAATCCCTTATAAAAAATCGAAATTTCAAGGGTATAGGTTCCATAAAAGGTACATATAATATTGAAATAGATAAAAATGTAAGACCTGTAATTCATCCTTGCAGAAAAATCCCTTTGTCCCTTCAACAGAAACTTAAGGAAACACTGGACATTTTAGAAAATCAAAATGTGGTGCAAAAAGTGGAACATCCAACTGATTGGGTAAATAGTCTTGTTGTAGTTGAAAAGAAGGATAGATCTCTGAGGCTGTGTTTAGACCCAAAAGACTTGAACAAAGCCATTAAACGAGAACATTATCGAATACCAACAATTACGGATATAAAAAGTGATCTGGTAGGTAAAAAAATATTTTCTGTAGTAGATCTAAGTAGTGGCTTCTGGCAGATTGTCCTAGACGAGAAAAGTTCTGATCTGTGTTGTTTTAACACTCCATTTGGAAGATATAAATTTATCAGGATGCCATTTGGAATAAGCTCCGCACCTGAAGTTTTTCAAAAGAAACTTGTAGGCATATTTGGGTGTATTAAAGGAGTGAGTGTGATATTTGATGATTTAATTATAGCAGGAAGTACAATGGAAGAGCATGATCAGATATTCGAAAAAGTAATGAAAAAAGCCAGAGAAGAAAATGTTAAGTTCAACAAAAACAAACTGCAGTACAAAGTAAGGTCAGTCAAATTCATGGGACCTATAGTAAGTGAAGATGGATTTAAAACCGATGAGAACAAGTCGAGAGCCATACTAGAAATGGAAAAACCTAAATGCAAGGAAGATATTAAAAGATTTTTAGGCATGGTGAATTATTTTTCACAGTTTATAGATAATTTAGCAGAGAAAAACGCTCCTTTAAGGGAGTTGCTAAAAAATGACGTTAGTTGGCAGTGGAATGACAACCATGAGAAAAGTTTTGAGAACCTTAAGAAACTTTTATGTAGTACTCCAATTCTGAGTTTTTTTGATCCAAAGAAAACTATACAAATACAAACAGATGCTTCAGGAGAAGGATTAGGAACGTGTCTAATGCAAGATGGAAAACCAGTAGAGTTTGCATCCAGATCCTTGACTGAGAATGAAAAGAAGTTTGCACAAATAGAGAAGGAACTTCTAGCCATTGTGTTTTCCTTGGAAAGATTTCATTATTACGTATACGGACACGAAGTGACGATTTTTAGTGATCATAAACCACTAGAGGCGATTTTGAAAAAGGATATTTCAAACATAACAAGTAGGCTGCAACGAATGGTATTAAAATTATTGAAGTATAGATTTAATGTTAAATACTTACCCGGTAAACATATGTATGTAGCAGACGCATTATCAAGAGCATTTCTAAAAGATAAAGTGGAAGATGATGCAGAACTAGAACTGACTGTGCATACAATTTCGAAGTACCTATCAGTAACATCAGAAAAGAGACAGCAAATTCAAGAGGAAACACAAAAAGAAGACACAATGAGAAAAATAATACAGTATTATCAAAGTGGTTGGCCAGAGCATAAAGATCAAGTAGATCTTAATGTTAGAGAATTTTAGAACTCAAAAAATGATATTGATGTTTATGAAAATTTAATATTTATAAGAGATAAGCTACTAATTCCGAAATCACTTAGAAAAAACATATTAAAGCAAATTCATGAAGGCCATATGGGCATGGAAAAGTGCAAAGCTAAAGCACGAACAGTAGTTTATTGGCCAAAAATTAATAAGGAAATCGAACAAATGGTAAAAGAGTGTGATATTTGCGAAAAGTTTCAGCACAAAAACCAAAAAGAGACTTTAATACAACATCCAACACCTAGTAGACAATGGCAGAAAGTTGCTGCAGACATATTAACATATGCAGGACTTGATTATTTGGTAGTTATTGACTATTTTTCTAACTGGATAGAATTAGCTGAACTGGAAGGAAAAAACTCTGCACACATTGAGATGAAACTAAAGGAAATATTTTCAAGGCAAGGCATTCCAGAAATTTTAATAGCAGATAATATGCCATTCAACAGTTTCGCAATGAAAGAATTTGCCAAGCAATGGAATTTTACGATAACAACGAGTAGTCCCAGATACCCACAATCAAATGGATTGGCGGAGAGAGCTGTACAAATAGCCAAAAATATGTTAAGAAAAGCATACGAAGAAAGAACAGATATTTATACATATTTGTTAGAATACCGAAATACACCTATTAAAGGCATGAAATTATCACCTGCACAAATGCTGCAATCTAGACGATTAAGAACGAAACTACCAACAAGAAGTAACTTACTTCATGCGGAAGTTCAAGGCTATATAAAGAACAGAAAAGAGCAAGAAAAAGAGAAGGCAAAACAATACTATGATAGAAACGCGAAGGATTTAATACCGCTAAAGGAAGGAGAAAATGTAGTGGTTAGAAACGAAAAAATATGGGAGCCAGCACAGATAGAAAAAAGAGCAGAAACACCAAGATCGTACATTGTAAATACGAAACAAGGAGAACTTAGAAGAAACAGAAAAGATTTAAGACAATCTTTGAACGAATCAAATATTCAAGAAGAGCCAGACTCAGTTTTCCTATCCCAAACCATTCCTTCAAACCCAGAACCCAATTTTGAAGCAGGTCAGACTAAAATCGATAGGCCTCGTAGGAATATTAAACTTCCCAATAAGTTTTCCGATTTTGTAACATATTAGATAAGATTTTGTTTATATAAAAAAGGGAGATGTTGCATATTGACATGCATGTAACATGTGTTGCATATAGACATGGATAGAAGTCCGACAACACTGTAGATTTTAGATGTATTGGTTTTAACAACAATAAATTAAGGTTTAGAAAACCAGTGTGTTTTTATAATAAACCCACAATATACAACACTCACCACAAGTAAATTTACACTAACCGCTATCAGTGGGCCCAAAAGCGTAAAACTGTGTTTTCTATAGATTGTATACAATATTATAATAATATTAGGGCCGCTGCACTTACATATCTTTGAATTTAGCCGCAATAATTAAAATTTGCCTAAATCATAGTTTAGATATTTTTTTGGGATGGTATTGTTTTGTTTTACCAATTTCTCAAGTCTGCAAAACACTTGTTAACAGAAAAAAGTAGAAAGTTTTTTTTACATTTTGTTACTTAAGGTAATAATATAGTGTTTCTTCAAAAAGGTCATTAAATTACTCTTCTAACGGTATCCACTTTGTTTTAATATGATAAAGAATGGCCGAGTTACAGTTTAAATTTCATGAAATATAGCTAAAAATCCACCCATGCAAAATAGCTGAAAATCTTAAAAAATAACATGGATTACAAATTTAATACCTTTGGACGATTTACCTTTTTAACCATACCTTGATCGGGCGTGCCCTTTACTCCGGATACTGGTGTAAGTTTTTAAATCATAAATCTAAACAAAAATAAACCGTTACCTAGGTGAATGGCCAAATTCAGAATAAAATACGTTCGTTTTTTGTGTTCAGCACGCCAAAATTACCTTAAAAAAGGCAGAAAAAAATCTATCTTCCTAAAATTAAAATTTGTAAACTAGTGTAATTTATTAGCAACATACTATTAATAAAAATCAAATAATAAAAACAGACGGATATCTAGGAGATGGTAGTTAAGTAATAAAATAAAGGTTCGTGCAAACAAAAAAAATTATATTTAGTAGATTTTATAACTATTTTATTATATATATATATATATATATATATATATATATATGCAAACAAATTGTATCAGAATCAGGATGTGGATGCCCTATAGATGGTAAAGTATTTTTAACATGTTCCGCTTTGCATAAAATACTTGAAAGCTGATTCTATAATATAATAAATATAATACAAGTACCTACACAGTTGCCAAATTATGAGGACGCTCCTTTGTAAGAGAAGTACATGAAAAATGTATACCGCTATACGGCGCGGCGCCCACTAGTGTCAAATTGCTTGAACTCATAATATACGTATACCGGTCTTTCTACTTTTATTTCATCAACAATAGAGCGTCCGGTCAAATTTTGCCCGAGGGTCAAGAAAATTACCTGGAACCACCCTGTAAAATTTTACACGTGATGTGCATGGAGCGTCCGTATACGGACGCTCTATGCACCCGGACGCTCTATTGAATGTAATTTCGCAATGTATGGACGCTCTATTGGTAGGTGGATGTACATATATATATATATATATATATATATATATATATATACGATATATAAAGGCAAAGATCTACAGAAGAAAAAGAAGAACTAGCTGTATATAATGTGTATATTTAAAGCTTAATATATTATTGTGGGTTCGAATCCCATCAGGGGTATGGCTGTTTATTTGTATGTGTCAGTGTACTCCTGTAATTGGGCCTGGTGCATGTTGGAAGCACATTAAAATAATAAAATAAAAATAAAATAAAATAAATAGTATATTATAAAACATAGATGATTTTATTTGTTCATAAATTTTGCGCCCACTAAACAATACCAAGGTTTGTCTTTCCTACACCCAGTGCCAGACTAATTCTAGTTAGCCGTTCGCAAATGCATTATAAAAATTAATTCAGCCATAATTTAATATCACGACATAAAAATAAGGTTACAAGACGTCATATTAAATTTCTAAAACCGTCATACAATGCTTAATAAAAAAAATATTTTTTTTTACAAATATTTAAAAAAAAAATATATATATATATTAGACTGGTTCAAAAAAATCGAATATTTTTTTTCTTCAAAGCCCGCATTGAAATATCTTTCTAGTAGTGAAAAAAGAAGCCTGTGAAAATTGTAGCTCTTAATATTAATATTTAGAGGTCGCTCATCGTGAATTTCTATTTTACGTTTAAATAACACAGGAATTCTTTTTTCTTAACTTTGAAATTTTATAACTCGTTTTTGAGTGAACATATTGGAATGAACTCTATATATTTTTGAAGAAAATTGAACGTTCTACAAAAAATGTCTCTTATAATTTTTTCGTAAATTCACTCCTTTAATAGTTATTCAAGGTTGAAATTAGACATATAATAAATGTAACGTTTAAATAACACAGGAATTTTTTTTAACTTTTAATTTTATAACTTTTTTTTTGAGTGAACATATTGGAATAATTTCAACCTTGAATAACTATTAAAGGAGTGAATATACGAAAAAATTATAAGAGACATTTTTTGTAGAACGTTCAATTTTCTTCAAAAATATATAGAGTTCATTCCAATATGTTCACTCAAAAACGAGTTATAAAATTTCAAAGTTAAGAAAAAAGAATTCCTGTGTTATTTAAACGTAAAATAGAAATTCACGATGAGCGACCTCTAAATATTAATATTAAGAGCTACAATTTTCACAGGCTTCTTTTTTTACTACTAGGAAGATATTTTAATGCGGGCTTTGAAGAAAAAAAAATATTCGATTTTTTTGAACCAGTCTAATATATATACAGTATGTCTCAGTATCTTGGAATCATATGGAAAACTTTTTTATTATTAATTTTAGGAAAAAAAGTTATTCTTCATAAAAAGTTCTGCATGGTGTAAAACTTAAAATGCAACCCACAAATAATAATTTTTTTTAGTCGTATACGGGGTATGTCAAAAAATATGAATTTGGCTCAGGAGTAAAGTACCTTTATATTTAACAATATCGAAAATTGTTATAAAGAAAAGTTAATCAGAACTAAAATCTACGTTCAAATATGCAATTACATCCATTTACATTAAAAAAAATATTTTTTCTTTTTGTCTACAATATCAATGCAAATTTAATTGTAACATGTAATTTAGGATTCACTGATAAACAAATGATTTGTTGATATTC
This sequence comes from Brassicogethes aeneus, assembly GCA_921294245.1. Classification (NCBI taxonomy): domain Eukaryota; kingdom Metazoa; phylum Arthropoda; class Insecta; order Coleoptera; family Nitidulidae; genus Brassicogethes; species Brassicogethes aeneus. The sequence continues at coordinate 47,871,814 of OV121132.1, read as the reverse complement.
TAATACTTTTTGGCCTGCTAGATCCCCTGACTTAACTTAAGGTTTTCATGTTTTTTCTAATCATAACAGATAAATGTTCATTTAAAATAGAAAGATTGGTAAAAATTAACAAAACCTATTTTTTTAATGTAAATGTATCAAATTGCATATTTAAACGTAGTTTTTAGTTCTGATTAACTTTTCTTTATAACAATTTTCGATATTGTCAAATATAAAGGTACTTTACTCCTGCGCCAAATTCATATTTTTTGACATACCTCGTATACGACTAAAAAAAATTAATATTTGTGGGTTGCATTTTAAGTTTTACACCATGCAGAACTTTTTATGAAGAATGACTTTTTTTCCTAAAATTAATAATAAAAAAGTTTTCCATATGATTCCAAGATACTGAGACATACTGTATATATATATATATATATATATATATATATATATTAGGGTGTCCCTTATTTTTATTTTTTTACGCATACCCTCTAATTATATTTATTACGTGTTTATACACTCCCAGTAAAAATTTCAGCTCATTTTATAAACGGGAACCCGTGCCGACTTACGTATTTTGTAACACGGTTGGTCGCGAGGTCTTCGATAAGTCATTTTGTGTTTGTTATTATGTGACCCTTATATTATAAATTATTGACAAATGTTAAAATATAGTTTTATTTATGTGTATACTTTAATAAAAATGTATATTTTCACAGGGAGTGGCTAGTTACCCGGAAGGGTCTGGTGAATAGGCCGTAAACTCTGAAATTGATAAACTTAATGGGTTTTACTCTAAATAACTAAAAGAGTCTATTGTGAGAGATGACTACCGAAAACTTATTGAACTGTCTGAAATATTTTTGGGAGGACATCAAGAAAAGAAATGCTTATAAAAAGCTGAAATTTCATATAACAGTATATTTTAGCAATACTAATAATATTAATATATTTAAGGGATAAAATCAACTAAATTAGTGAAACAAATGATAGAAACAAAAGCAATAATATTAATTAGTAATCATATTTATTAAAATCATTAGAAAAATACAGTCATGAAGTATATCTTCTTTTTAAAGTGTTTCGTGTTACAAAATACCGCGCGCCTAACGTTGGCTAACGGAGGGTTCAGATGCAAGTCGGCACGGGTTCCCGTTTATAGAATGAGCTAAAATTTTTACTGGGAGTATATAAAGAAGTAATAAATATACCTAATTAGAGGGTATGCGTAAAAAAATAAAAATAAGGGACACCCTAATATATATACATAATTACCAAATCATTCCGAAGTTATTCAATTTAAATAAATAAATCTGTACCCCAAGGGCAAACTGTATGAGTCAGGGGCGTAGCTAGCCTCGAGGGGGCCCCGTATAAGAAATCTAATAGTGGCCCTTATACGAGAAAAGCTGCTGGTAAAAAAAAATTACCAATTTTTTATAATTTAATAAATAATATATGTAGCTATAGCTTTTTATGTACAGGCCAATTTTAAAATTTGGTCTGGTTTTAGACATTTACCGTTCTTCATCTTTTAAAAGGTTTCTATTTTAAAATAAAGGCAAGTCATTTGTAATAATTATTTCCAATTTGCTATTAATATAACCTATGATAATAACACGCAAAGCAGACTCAGTATGCGGCGCAGAGCACAGAACAATATGCACAGACTGCGCCGCAAACAACGCATAGCGGAAAGGTGCGGGCAGAAAAAATTCGTGTTCACGGTCTCGTTGGAACAGAAGGGTATTCAGGAAAATTTTAATTTAATAAATCGAAGTATAAACAATTAAATAATAATATTATTTATTTATTTAATTTCATGCCTTAATTTTTTTTATGTGGGTAATATGTTTTTTGCTTACGCATGTCGAAGCCAATCGGGGGCCCCCTTAGCCGGGGGCCTAGTATCATTGATACGGCTGATACCGCGGTAGCCACGCCCCTGGTATGAGTCCACTTTTTTAAAATCACGTGTCATATTTTGCCTAAAATTTTACGCTCTTTTCAATGGTACACATAATTAAGCCCTTGCTTTTTTATATATAAACAACAAAATAAACCAGGACTTAATCCTGTATACCATTGAAAAGAAAAGAAAAATGTAGATAAAAACAGGTGCGTACGCAGGATTGTGTCCTGGGGGGGCAAAGCCTGGTAAGTTAACTAATAATACATATTATTTTTTTATTTTTACATTATGTATTGCAAAAAAAAATAAAACAAATAAATTCCCTACACAGTACAAAGTTAACATTTTTGTTTTATGCAAAATTATTTGGTATAAAATATTTGCCACTTTTCCACATGTCTTAAACTAAATAAAAATAAATATTGAAAAAATAATGTCAATGCTTTTTTTCTTTTTTGGAGTTTATTTAAGACCTCTTCCACAGAAATTGTTATATTAGGATGAACATATAAAAGAGCCTTCATCCTTTCTTCTCTCATAGTATTCCTAAGATAAGTCTTAAGCAATTTTAGTGCAGAAAAGCTCAGGTGTTGCAGTGCTTACCGGAAGTGTGCAGAATATTTTCAGAAGTTCTAATAATTTTAAAAAATTTAATTGCGTTTGATGGATACTCATCAACTTTTTGTAGATATTCCCACTATAATTCAAGTTCTGCTCTCAAAACTGTATGATTATTGCACTCCAGATTTTAGTGATATAATGTAGTTAATGGAAAAAATTTAGAAATTTGCAGTGGGAATGATGACAACAAATCTTTATGTTTAATTAATATGCTTTTTAATTATTTTAGGACACTGTCCAAGAACGGGTTAAATATATTGTGCTATATTTGTATGATCCTGAGCATACATGAAAAATCATTTATGTAATTAATATAAATAAAATATTTTTTGATGGGTTGTATTAATTAGTTATATTTATGTAATTAAAGATTATACAACATATAATAATCAAAATAGCTACATCTTTTATATACTTTTATCTGCTATAGTAAAAATGAATTTAGTAACAATGGGATACAATTTGTAGTTTTTTTAATTCGGCATTGTAAGGATACCGCGTTTCGTCTGGAGGGGGGCAATTGCCCCCATTGCCCCCCCCCTGCGTACGCGCCTGGGTAAGAACCAGGTTATGTGATTTTAAATAAGTGGACTAAATACAGTCTGGTTTTTAGTTACAAATATTTTAAACACTAGAATATAGCTATTTTTATCAATAAGATAAGATGCGTTTGAGTTTTAATGCTAAAGATTATTAGTTTTGTCAATATAAGTTCTATTTAAGTTATATTTATTATTTTTCTTTAGGCTAAACTTTGGGCCTACAATTTTGTAATATAAATTAAAGGGACAAATAAAATATAAATGTTAAAAAGTTTAGAAAAAGAACAGACATGAATTAATTTTAACGGTATACCGTTTAAATATATTTTCACGTCAATATCTGGTATTTAATTATTTTTTATTACTTTATTCTTTTGGTCGCTTGGATAGTTATTATGTAAAACAAATATTAGAAAAAATATCGTATTAAACCATTCCCCATATTTGGTCATTCTTTGTAGTTGTACCTTTATTTTACCGTTTTCGTTTACTGTAAAAATAACTTATGTAGGTATTTTAACTTAAAATGCTGCTTGGAAGAATTATTTAGGATTTTCTCGAAATAAACTATGCTTTTTTTCATTAAAAATACGAAAATAGTAGATTGTTCTATAAGTGAAGAAAATTGAGTTTTCTATTGCAGGCTGCTTGGAAGAATTTCTTATATACGATTTTATCTTAATAAAGTATCCTTCATTCCATTAAAAATACGAAAATGGTAGATTGTTTTATAAGTGAAGAAAATAGATAGTTTTCTATTAAAAGCTGATTGGAAGAATTTCTTAAATGCAATTTTCTTTCAATAAAGTATGCTCTTTACCATAAACAATACGAAAGTAGTGGATTTTTCTATAAGTGGAGAAAAGTGAGTTTTCTATTACACTGTTTAAAATATCTGTGGTGTAAAAAGTAATCTTAAAATGGTGTCAAAATCCATCACCAAGTGGTGTTAATATAACACCATGAATTATGGTTGAAAATGTGTACCGATCGCGGCAAAGGCGGTGTGGATCACGTGATGTTCTTAAATCTCGCCTCTGTTGACTTACATGAAGAATATATAAACTCAGGTGGTCCTTTGCTTTGGTGTGACACTACAAGTTGTTCGATAATAAAGAGACCTTAAATAGGTGGAAACAGCTGTCAATACTTGAAGTAGTGTTAGTAAGTTAGTGGAACGCACTAAAAACATTATCTTTAGCGATTTGAAGGTTCCATTTTCTGGAATAATACCACTGGTAATATACTAGTAATGCGTCAAGGAACTTCCTGTGTCCTTTTTTTTCCTTTTTTCTGTGTAGTATGACTTAATTTGACCACAAACACATAATATTTAACACTGAAAAGGAGTTCAATTTACACCAGGTAAAATTTATTTTAATACTGTGTGAAAGTTAAATTAACACCATTTTAGTATTTGAATTTACACCGGCCAACGAACCATATTTAACACCATTTTGGTTTATATCGATATAGACCATGTATGGTGTTAATTTGGTGTTAAAATGGTCATGAAATTTTGAACAGTGTAAGTAAAAATATTTTGATTGAAGGGAGCATTTAACAATGTTCAATGAACATGCTGTTTTTGGCCTCGATGGCCACCTAACATTTTCTTTTTAAGTGGCTTAAGTATGCAGGGCCATATATGTACTTAATACACGTTTTTTGTTAAATTAGGTCTTACTAAACAAGTTGCACGTGACCCCACATTTGTCTTACGTGACCACCCTTAAAACTGCAGTGCTCACCCGAATGCCACCCAGTTTAGGTTATATTGATGAAAATTTCTACTTTTTTCATGGCTTTTCACTTCACTTGCCCTATCATGTCTATTAAAATTTAAGGGGTTTAGCATTGTGTTTCTTTTATGAGGTAGAGTGCCCGCAAAAAAAGTTTGACGTATACTGCGGTACCCAAAAAGGTTCAACTAGCAACGGCACTATAGGCCACGGTGGCCTACTTGACAAAACTGGCGCGAGACCACCTTGGACTCATACGGCACTTAACTAAATATTTTTAACTAAATTAATTTAACAATCAGGCCAATTTATTAATATAAGAATTAGTGGTTAACGTTATATTTAATCGGCCTAATTGGCCGATAACCACTGATTCTAGTGGCTAACTTTAAGGACTCATATTAGTGAATTGGCCTGAATAACTTTAATTACCTGGAATAGGAACTTTACTATTTTATTTATTACTATGGACCAATAATTAAAGTTTTTTAAAAATACATTTGTTAGTTAATTTAATGATTTTTTAAATAATTAAAGTTTATAAACATTAACTGGCAAATAAATTCTCTATGTTAAGATCCTTGGATTGTAGAACATTAAAATTCCTTTCCGAGGATGCATTTTTAAATTAGATATATTTAAAGATCGTTTTTTATAATACATAAAGTAGCACAAGGCAACAAAAATCGATAAAAAATGATTAAAGGTTTTTGCGTATTATTATGAATTTTTAAATAGGTACATTGTACCTAGTGCAAAAAAATGAACAAGGTAAACAAAACGAATGTGACGTTTCTAAAACGCATACTAATAAACAAAATTATAACTTCTTTTAAAGGTTGTAAAAAAAATATATTAATTTTTAAAATTATAATAAAGTTAAGCCTAAAAATGTTAGGGTAGTACACACAATTGTGTGGATTGTGGGGTAGAACATATCTCCTGATTACAGAAAGTGAACCATGCGTTTTAACCCTTAACTACTGACACGGAGTCTGACAGACTCCGCGTCGAATATTTTATAGTAATACTTCCAGCACAAGTTTTATTGGCGCTTGCCGTTCACAGTAGCTTCCTAGTTTGGAGTGTTATTTGAGGTAGCGAAGGGACAAGTATATGACATTATTATTTATTTAATTATACGCGCCTCGGGGTCTCCCAGACTCAATGTCAGTATAAACGTCACAAAAGTTGAAAATCATTATGGCTAGTTCCCGTACGAATATTCGCTTTAACGACCCAGATTTTGAAGAAATAGCAACGCAATGGTTTAACATAGGTTAGAAACCAAAATCAGCAGGGAACTAAAAAGTTCAATCCGTCGAATTTTAAAATTGCCAGAAGAGCTACAATGCCAAGAGGTACTTGTACTTGAGACACGAAAATATTGTTACATATGTCCTTCCAAAATTCGAAGAAAGACGGCCCATACATGTATAAAATGCCAAAAACCAATATGTCTTCAATGTTCACGCAAATGTTGCACAAACTGTTGTGATAACTTGGAATAATAAAATATTTTATTTTGATATTATGGTGTTTATATTCCATGGACAGAATCGTTACCATTAAACTTAAAAATTTTGTTTGCATTTTTTTTTTATGTTATAACCTTTGTGTTTACTACGAGCCCTAACCACATAATGTTCGGACACTTCATAATTTATACAGAAATTTTTTTCGTGAATACTATCTCAAAATTATTAGAAGTTATGAAAAATTCAGCTTATTTTGGCATATACCCCTCGAAGCGATTTTTATTTTTAAAAAGTTTACCTTTTATTTTTAGCTTTTAAAAAAAGGCTAACTTTTTAACTTTTTTTTGCATGAGTAAAAAAAGTTATAAATGGGCCCATTAAAAAGAACATAAAATATTATACAAACCCTGAAAATTTGGTAAAAATTGTATAAATAATAAGAAAGTTATAGCGATATATATATCTGCAAAATCTCCCGTTTCCTAAGAAAATTGCAAAAACTCTTTAAAAATAGCATTTTTAAATTACTTATACTTTTTTATAACTTATTTATTTTTTACCAAATTTTCAGGGTTTGTATAATATTTTATGCTCTTTTTAATGGGCCCATTTATAACTTTTTTTACTCATGCAAAAAAAAGTTAAAAAGTTAGCCTTTTTTTAAAAGCTAAAAATAAAAGGTAAACTTTTTAAAAATAAAAATCGCTTCGAGGGGTATATGCCAAAATAAGCTGAATTTTTCATAACTTCTAATAATTTTGAGATAGTATTCACGAAAAAAATTTCTGTATAAATTATGAAGTGTCCGAACATTATGTGGTTAGGGCTCGTATATTCTTTGTAAAAAAAAATAAATCAATATTTTTTGTGATATTATTATATTTTGTTTACGTGTTTTTTAAAAGTTGTTTGTTTTTTATATTTCTTTTTTATAAATGTGATATATTTTTTAATAAATGTTCATAATATATATTGTGTCTAATTTCTATGCAAAAATTATTTTCATAAAAGCTCCAAAAGTATTTAATAACAATATACTAAATACGGAGTCTGGTGGACTCCGTGTCCGTATTAATGTCAAAAAAATGGTTGTCAGTAGTTAAGGGTTAATACATTTTTCGCCAAATATTGAATAAATCCCAAACTACCTTGTTGTGCAGCAGCAAATCTTGAAGACGTTTCGTTGATGGAAAGATGCCCAATACCCAGGATATAACTCTTATTTCACTTAACATGTATTTTTTATAACTGTTTTTGTAAGATCGAATTGTATTATACTTTTTTTGTAATTGTCAGATTAGTTAGTTTTTACCAAGGCAACAAAAACTTATATTGTTGTCAGGTTACACTGGTGTATACATACCGCACACCTGAAATTATTAATTCCATAAAAAACAACAGTTTTAATTATATTATTGATTACATTGAAAGAAAACAAATTAACAAATTAATTCTTGTAAATTAAATATATCACTTTACCCAATACACTTAATGGTTATGTGGAAGTACACATAATTTAACTATAGTTTAACCCGTATACAGGTCTTTTAAAACAACCTTGAGATGTGCGTATAGTAGCAACTCGAACGATATTATCCGCACCAGGATGTTAAGCCCAAATTCTACCTAAAGGAAGAGTATTACATTTTTAATAATAACCAAAGAGCCAACTTCTAAATTTTTAGTTTTGTTTAACCATTTTTGGCGTTGTTGCAAAGAATGCAAATATTCTAAATGCCAACGACGCCATATGGATTCTTGAAATTGTTGAATTAATTAATCTTTAGATTTTCATAACTATCATCAGGAGGAGCGGTCACAGGTTCAAAAGTTAAAAAATGGTTAGGAGTTAAAACTGATAAATCATTTGGATCGTTGCTTAAGGCATACAAAGGCCTAGAGTTTAAAATTGATTCTATTTGAATCAGAAGATTATTAAGTTCTTCATATGTGAGAATTTGTTGGCCTGCAACTCGAACCAAATGTCCCTTTATAGACTTAACACCACTTTCCCAAATCCCATCCATAAAGGGACTTAAAGGAGGGTTAAAATGCCACTTAAGAGAAAGAGTTTCTGAAGCCTTTTCAGCAAAGGTACGTAGGATATTCTTTGCGCCCACAAAATTTGTTCCACAATCGCTATAAAGATCCGACACTCTACCACGGCGGGCTACAAAGCACCGAAAAGCAGCAATAAAAGCCTCTGAAGTTAAATCAGAGACTAATTCTAAATGGAGAACTTTGGTAGCCATACAAATAAATAAACATAAATACGCCCTAAATGTTTTTGAGTTTACCTAATGTGATGGTAAAAGGTCCAGCGAAATCAACTCCACTGCAAGGGAAGGGTTTAATTTGGAGAAACACGCACACTAGGTAAATCACCCATAAACTGACTTGAAGGTTTTGGATTTGCTTTAAAACATAGGTATATAGCATTTGGAAAGACATTGATTAATTGCTCGTTTGGCTTAAAGAATCCAAAATTGTTGATTAATTAAGAATCTTAATGTAGAGTGACCTGTGTGTAAAGTTTACTTATGAAAGTGATTAATAATATGCTCAGTAAACTTATTTTTCCTAGGAAGTAAAATCGGATATTTACTTTCAAATTATAACTGGGAATGACGCAAACGTCCGCTCACCTTGAGAACACCCCATCTGAATCAAAGGAGCAAGCTTACGTAGAGATTTTAAGCAAGATTTGTTGGACTTGCGTCGATATCTTGACGGAAAGCCACAGACTGAACATATTTGGATAAAATAACTAGCGAATGATATAATTCGGCTTTAGACAAGGGTCCAAATTGTCTATCAATTTTGGTTTTAAGATTGTTAATAAATCTTAAAACATATGCGATGATTCCTTGCTGTGAAGAAAATTTAGTTAAAAGTTGATCCAAATAATAAGAGTGTTTTGCAGTAACATAACATTGAATTTTGCGTTCAAGCTCAGTGTGAGGTGAAAGTTCAGTAGATAATTCAGGCCATTTTTCACAGGACAACCTTAACCAAGGCGGTCCCGCCCACCATAAAGAATGTTCTGAATGTCCTCAGGAAATAGTCCGCGTGATGCACAGTCAGCAGGATTTTAAGTACCTGGAATCAGTGGCGGCTCGTGCCTTCCGCGCTGGGGTAGGCGACGGCCAACAAAACAAACTCTGTTTAAAAAAACTACCACATAACCATCGATGATTCTCATACCATTGCTTTTTAAACGATCGAGAAAAAGTTGAACCATGTTTTTTATTAGGTTTTAAAAGATTTAGATGTGGAATAGGGCGATCATTAATCATATCATCTTTTCGATCGTTTTCATTAAGGCGAGAAAATGTATTTTCAAGTAATGAGCAAATAATGTCATGAAATGGGCCCTTCATTATTGCAAAATAATACCCTTGTTTATTAAACAAGGCTAATAATCAACGCTAATACTACCTACCTATTAGGTAGTAGGTACCTAATTCTAATACTAACATAATAAATAATGATACAGTAATACTTAGCGGGTAATTAATGAATTTGGCTTAAAACAATTGTTTTTTTTTTTTTTTTAAGTTTTATTGGCTTTTAATCTTTTCGACTATTTAGCCAGCTCATTATTATAAATTTTTTGGTTCTTAAAAACAAACCCAAGGCTGTGACCGGGAATCGAACCCGATACCGTGGCGCAGATTGATTACCGCTCTGTAGCTTTAACGCACTGCGCCATCCTCGGCCCCAAAAAACAATTGTTTAACTCAAAAACATCTAATTGACAGAACTAAAATGTAAAAGAAATCTGCTTAAAAGCCCTTTATCGTTCAAATTTATCTCAACAGATGTCACTATTTTAAATTAATTATTTTTTATATTAATATATTCTTGCAAATGATGTTATTTACAGGACTTTTAATATTAAATTCATATTATATTCTTGAATTGAGATCGATCATATATCGATTACCGGCTTAAAAAAATAACTTACTGGCAAAAACAAGTCGGAAGCCGAATCGGCTTTCGGATTAGCAGAAGGCGAACAATCGTGTCGCCTATCCATCGCAATTTTACCATACGTCAACGGCGTTTCTATTGGTCAGCGGTATAGCGTTCTTCACTTGGTTGACGTGAAAGAATCAAATAAATAGGCGCTTGGGATAGTCGCCTTTGCTTGTTTTAGATGCTGATTTAGAGCATAGATAAAGGTGTAAACTAGCTACTTTCGTCATGACGCATCACGCAACAATTCAATAAAAGGTTTTATTTGCGATAAATAAGATTTATGAATGCAAAAAAAATTAAATTTGGTAATTTTATTAATGTTAAATTACTTATATTTATTATTTTACATCCATATTTCCAGGGTAGGCGGCGCCTACCTTGCCTACCCAGACGAGCCGCCACTGCCTGGAATGTGATACCAATATTGTGGAGGAACCTTTTCCTGTGTCAGAGAAACCCTATTACTTATAAAAGTTTTCCTAAGATGAGGGGAAGTTAAGGTTACTGTAGAGTCGGTCCAAGCAAATATTTTATTTGGAGCAATAAAATTTGTGATAATAGAAGCGCAGCACATAATTCTGCTCTGGGAATAGATATTTTATTTAAAGGAGTTAGTGCTCATTCATAATGGACGTAACCATAAGATGTCCGTAAGAAATACGTAAAACGTAAAGTTGAATATTAACAAAACCAGTGTGCCTGTTTATAATGAATAGCCGTAATTTTTACGTTTTAAGTTCGAACATAAGATCTTATGGGTGACCGCAAAAAATACGTAAAGTTAAAATCATCTAAACTTTACGGGTTTCTTATGTAAGAATTTTAGTAACTTTCATGATTTCACTAGAACATTGTTGGTAGCAATCAGGGTAGTAGCCATGCAAACAGATGACAGATCTTTTTCAAGTGTATTCTGCTGTATCCACAGAACAAACAATCTAAAGAACCATTCCTTAATAATAGGAATCCTTATCCTAAAGTTTTAATTCGAGTATTATTCGACGAAATACGCCCTTTTTTCTTCTCTTTGCCAACGTATATATCGCTCATTACACTAAGGATATGATAACACAGATAGATTTAACTTAATTTATATTTATAATTATAATTATTTTGTCTTAAAACTTTTAAGTTTTAAGACATAATAATTAGACGAAATCTGTCAATGCTGCCATTTTAATGAACTTGGACATGCGCGCCTTATTAATATATACATAAGGCATTATAAACACAACTCATCGTTACGTACAAATTATGGTGATATTATGTTTACGTTTTACGGTCATCTTATGGTTACGTTCATTATGAATGAGCAGTTAAACGAGATTTTCCACACATCAAGGATATTTTAATTTCTTCTGAAGAGTTAATACTACGTAGATAAACAGCGCATGCCATACCAATTTTACTGGCATCAGAAAATCCTTGTAATTCACAATAATTGGAGTCAAAAAATATAATTTGTCTGGGTAGTTGAAGGTTGCTAAGACATGGAAGTTCAATTTTATATTTTGACCAAACTGCACAAATATTATTAAAAGGAATACTATCCCAATCTATGCCAAGAAGCCAAAGTTGCTGCATTAAATGTTTAGCAAACAAAGTGATAGGACTGGGAAGACCAAGGGGATCAAAGATTCTAGCAATCTTACTTAAAATGGATCTTTTGGTACAAGAAGTTTGGACTAGGTACTTTAATAGAATAGGTAAAATAATCATTGACGGAATTCCATTGTAGGCTAAGAACTTTTATAGTCAAATCTTCAGAGTCAAAATTTTGAGACGCATTTTGACATAGTGAAATAGGAAGGTTTTTTATGAGGGCAGGAAAATTTGAAGACCATTTTCTTAACTCAAACCCTTCAGCTGTAAGAAGAGATAATAGTTGGTTTTGTATATTAAAAGCTTCTGACGAAGACGTACAACCAGACACTAAATCATCCACATACATATCCCTAGAAAGAATTTGGGAGCCTATTGGATAATTTCCCTTTTATCAATGGCAAGATACGGTTTTTATTTAAAAGATTTCTACGGGATCAGAAATGTTAAATCGCCATAGAATTTGCTAAAAAGATAAATGCTCCTCTTTAATTGAAATTGAATGAAATCTAAAACGTAATAATATAGAGGAGTGTTGGAGTTTGGGCCTAACTAAAAGTTTGTCATTTAATGATGCACTATTGGAAGTTTTAGCGCTAAAACTTCCAATAGTGCATTAAAATTAAAGAAATTCCTACTTTATTCCTCACCATTGTGTAACACAATGGTGAGGAATAAAGTAGGAATTTATTTAATTCTTTTGAAAGGGAATTCGGCACATATCGATGACTTTCTGCCAAAGTATCGCAAGCAATATAAGTTAAATTTCGGGAATTATAATTATAATTAGCTATTTACTTGTTATAAAACCTATGGGATATATATGGTTTAAAACATACTTTAAAACAAAAAAAGTTTTTAATTTCCGAAATTTAAGTTATGTTGCTTGCGATACTTTGGCAAAAAGTCATCGATATGATCACTATCAAGATAATCTTTAAGAAAATTACAATAATGAATACGGAGTTCAAGGTCTTTAGAAAGATGAAGTTCTAAAGCAAATAAACGTTTTAATGCAAGAGAGTAAGAATCGCCTAAAAACACTGGGAACTCACAAAATGGTAGAGCGACAGTATATCGACCGCTAGGTAATCGTGATATGGTGTTTAAATATATATTTTCGCACAAAAGATCATCAGGTGACATATGAAATTTTTCTGGAACCTTTTCCAATTCCCAAAATTTTACCATTGTATTAGTAAGTTCTAAATTCTTATTTACAAAATACGAGTGAACGATAATACTAGAATCAGAGCTTTTTATTCTTCCACATAACATTCAACCAAAGATAGTTAAGTTAATTGCACTCGGTTGTCCAATGTGTCCAACTTTTCGCCCTTCACGAAGAATAAGTGGAAATAGTTCAGTACCAAATAATAAATCAACATCTCCAGGAGTACTATAATAAGGATCAGCCAAAGCAAGATTTTTAAGATAATTAAACCTGTTAGTGCTTATTTGAGTAGATGGCAATTTATTACAAATAGAGGATAAAACACTAACTTCTGTATGAAGAGTGGGCTCAGAATTATGAATTGGACGAATGCAAACTTGCGCGGAACCAGCAGATGTTGCAGAAGACATGTCATTAATACCTTGAATAGAGATGGTTTTCAAAGTCATTGGAAGATCAAGGTTTTTTAGACAGGTATTGGTAATAAATGAGGATTGACTAGCCCTATCAATTAACGCCCTGCAAAGTATAATAGTTATTTACGATATAAGTGGGATAAGAGCTTTATTAACGTACGCATGCGAAATTTGCCAATGGGCAATCGCAAAAGTACGTTAATAAAGCGTTATCACACGTATATTGTACAAATTTTTATCTACGCCTCTAAATGAAAAAATAAACGGTAATTATTTTTGTCTAAGACTTAATTTAGGGTTATTTTGACATTTTGACTTTTTTATTTGATTGGTTAAAAGCAGAGAAAAACGCGTGCGTTAATGAACTTCTTATCTCACTCAAAATGAGTGGGATAAGAAGTTCTTATCTCACTGGCGTAGATAAATATATTTTTTGAATTTCGAATTGCGACTATGACAGTAGAAAGTAAAACGGTAGATGGAGTGTGTACTAAATTTGTAGTGAGAACAGTGGAGTTTATCGTAGGCTGCTCAGGAGTACTATAATGAAGTAAGGTATGATGTTTCTTTTGACATACACGACAGGTTGACTTAAAAATGCAGTCAGCGAAACTATGTTTTCCCAAGCAATTGGTACAAAGATTACTAGCATTTACAAAATCTTGGCGATCAGATATTGATTTACCATGAAAGTTCTCACACATGTATAAAAAAATGATCATTTTTGCAACATAAGCAAAAGTTTTAAAATTTGTCCATTGGGGTTTGTTAGGTTTTTTAAAGGAATGGTTCATTTTTCTTTAAACTATAAGAAGAAGTTAAAGTGAAAAAACTCATTGACACCGATTCCATGGCTTTACAGTCTTTTATTAGAAAGTCATTCAAAGATTCAAAGGTAGGAATATTAACATCAGTACATTCCATTTCAAATCTTTTTCTTGTATTAATATCTACTTTTTGCCCAATTTAGGAATGTAAAGTCTCATAAATTAATGCCAAGGGTTTTCAGCGCAGCCAAATTTTCAGAAAAACAATTTATTAAAGATCGTAGTGATTCTGGAGAATTGTTATTGGTATTTGGAGAGTCATATAGATTTTGCCAGTATGTAAAAGTAAATACTCTTTTATTTTAACGAGTTTTCAAAGAGGTAAACTTTTGACAATTGATAATGGTTCTTTTAATAGGGAAGATAAAAAATATTGAAATTTCTCAATGTCAGATAGATTACTATTGCTACGGATCAAAACATTAAATAACTCGATGTAAGTAGGCCATTCCATAATGTTACCAGAAAATGTTGGCAGCTGAATTCGCGGTAATTTAACATTGACTTTAGAGAGTTTTGTTGGGTTATGTGAACCGACAAGATGTTGAAATTCCACATGTTTGGTTTTAATTTTAAAATATAATTCATCCAGATGAATAACTAAATTCTCTAAGTCATCGAATTCTTTCTCAAAATATTCATCCTTTATATGGCTTGAAACCCATCATAATTTTTTAAGATTCTTCATACATTGCATTAAATGCTGAAACTTTTGATCAGTAGCAAACTTTTTAATGGGCTCCAGTCTGTTTATAGCAGTATTAACGGAGCTAGTACATTTTCTGAGGCTGGTAGAACTCTGGATAGACATGGTTGATGTTTCTACGTTTTATTGGAATATTATTTTTTTGTTTGACAACGTTGCTTCAAAGGTCAGGTATTTAAAATCAAATTATTTAATATTTATTTTTAGAGAGATTAAATAAATTACTTAATATAATTTCAGGTGGACTGTATATGGGGCAATCCATGCCAAATCACCGAGGTTTTGACCCGACCCCCTTCGATTTCGCTGAAACTTTTTTATCATTTTCTATCCTACCAAAGACATTTTTCTGAATTTTTTCAGATTTTTTAACCCAACCCAAAAAAAGTTACGAATTTTTGAAAAAAACCGCTCTTGTATTTTAAAATTGCAATAACTTTTTCACAAATTGACCTTTCGGCACGTTTTTTTTTTTTGAAATTTTTGTTTTTAAATGTAGTTTTCAGAAAAAAATACAAACAATTTTTTGGAAGTCACGATATATGAAATATTTCAGTTTTTTCAATAAAACCGTCATTTTTTCGAATTCTGAAACCTTCGATTCTCAATTTTTTTGTCTCAAAAAAAACTTCAACTAAGACAGTATTTAACCCCACTATTCCCATTTTGTGCCGACTTTCCATTAATATCGACGCGCCGGCAGTAAACTGGATTTAACTTTAAAAATTTCGGGTGGAGACTCCACCGTGGAGTGCCCATAATACATTTTCTACACTTTCACTGTGAAAAACTGCTTCTATATCGGATTTAAACGGTGGATAGTACTTCTTCAAGGGATACATTACGATTTACTCATAATTTTAGAATGATTACTATATTGTTTTATAGATGTCGCTCTATACAAATATTTAATTTAAATTTTTAGATAATAATAAGTATTTGTCATAGAAAAAATATAGTATGCAACTCGTTATAAAACTTTTCTAGATGCTCATTTAATTAAGCACTCACTCGCAAAGTTTGCTCGTGATTAATTAAAATTCGTGACTAAAATGGCGTTTATCAAACTTGATACATAGTATACTATTTTCTACTTCCTCCATTAAAACTTCCATTACCGTACATATTTTCAAGGCAGATTTATAGTTACACACTTACTCCATTTTTAAGGGAGATATTTATATTTTTACAGAAAAATTTGATATAATAACACTGCTATTTTGAAATACGTTAAACCAGATTAATTACACCACTTTGGTTTTCTATTATGGTATGGATATCACTGTTTACAAATATTTTAATTAATTAATAATATATTATTTTTAATAATAATATTTGTCATAAAAAAAAGTATAGTAGGCCACTTGTTTATAAAATTTTCTAGACTCTCATTATAAACACTCGCTCCACTACTAAATTTGTGAATAAAATTATGTTTATCACACTTGAAAAAGTGAGATTAAAATTATTTAATTGATGTCGGAATCCGTCGGATTAGAAAAAAGTGAGTTAAAACCCGTCTGAGAGATGTCATATTGGTTAAAAGTGAGGTTAAACCACTTAACTTTAAGTTTTAAAAAAGCATTACTTTGCGTTCGTTATAGATAAGTTATAGTATGCGATTCTTTAAAAGCTCATTCACATCCACTTAATACGCGTAACTTAACGTACGTGAGAGACGTAAGTTGAAATACATTTAAACCAATGCGCTATCTTGTTTCACTTTTATAGATAGAGCCAATCACATGCCCAGTAAAACGATATAGCGCTATCTTGTTGTTTCACTTTTATAGATAGATAGGCAACCCAGTCTACATCGATGTCTACATTGCGCGTGCTTGTATATTAAGTTTTTTGTGTGTATTAAGTTAATGTAAACAGACAACTTAACAGACGTAAGAACAGTGGCGTATTTAGGATTTAGCTCCGGGGGGGGTCCAAAAAAAACTAACTAAATATGTACTATGCTATGCTTTAATAACTATCTATTCATGGTATAGTTCTATTTCTGTTCGCGCCTCGATCATAACGACACGAGAAAGAGGTAGGAACGATATCGTTAGGTATATCGATATACCTACAGGGTTGCCAAACCACCTCTTTCTCTTTAATACGTAAGTAGTTAATTTTTGATTTTAATGATTTTATATTTAATAAATAATTAAGTACGTTGACAGTCTTGAGGTTTTTATTTTTTTTAACTTTTTTTTGTAATAAAAATAATAAAATATGTGCTCCCGGGGGGGGGGTCCGGACCCGGCGGACCCCCCCCTAAATACGCCACTGCGTAAGAAACATATGTTTCTTAAGTTAAGTTAAGTTAAGTTACGCATATTAAGTGGATGTGAATGAGCTTTTAACATAACTCATTTATTAAAAACTCGCTTAACTTTTGCATAATTAAAATTGTGTGTTAAATGACGTTTATAAAACTAGTACATTAAATTAAGGTTACTCTATTGTTTTATAGATGTCGCTCTGTACAACTATATTTTATATAAATCATTTTTAAATAATAATAAGTATTTGTCGTAGAAATTATTATTTTTTAATATAATATTTGTCTTAAAAAAAGTATAGTACCTATGCAACTAGTTTATAAACTTTTCTAGAACCTCATTTAATTAAATAAAATAAAATTTAAATTTCAAATAAAATTGGCTTTAAATTCTGAAAAACATACATTTGTGTTCATCGTAGATACAGTATGGTATGTAATTCGTTTTACAGTCATTAGATATAAATGAACAAAGTATATTAATAATCAAATAAACGTTATATTTATTTGGATTAAAAGCAAATTTGTACCACCCCCATTTAAAATCAAATTGATAATAATCCCTTCGGTGTTTGGGCTTCAGCATTTTTTGATAAAGCTCAAAAGTGGAAGTCTATTAAAGCCTCCTTGGCGTAACGTAAATTGACAAAGTAGGTCCTGTAAACATTCGATAACGGCACACATGTTTGTATAATACGTTTGGATAACGTAGGCGGCGGCATGTGTGTGAAAGGACCCTTTTCGAGCATTATCACGCGTTTGACCACTTAACTTTGTATTTATTAAGCCTAATTTACATTCGATATTTATGGTTGGCATGTGCTGTTTGTACAGTGCATTTTCTGCAGAGAGAATTATGGATAGGCAACTTTGTATCACGAATCGGATGACATATGTTATTTAAATTTGTTCAAATTTAACTGCACCATGGTGGTATTTACGATTTTAATGTTTTTGTATTTAGAACATGTTATACCTAAAGCTTAATTTATTTACACAGCTAGCACCCAATGCTTTCAAAAAATGAATTAGTCAAAAATGACTAGTAACTACAGTTCACGGTGTGCAGTTTTGCAGTTTTTTGATCGGGACCCTTTGGTGACTTAAAAATGATATTTACCAAAATCCTAGCTACTCCTCTTTTCGAAATTTTTTAAAAATTCATGATTTTTTTTTTAATTTTTGTTTATCTTAAAGTCTACCTTTGACAGAGTACACATTTGTACACCGATTTTTATAATATTGGAGTATATTGGAGAATACTTTTTATGCTGTGCACATCATTTAATATATACAGGGTTAGCCAAAAATCGCTTCTTTTAATAAAGCAAAAGCGTAAATTAATGATTTTGGCATAACACGCAAAAAAGATATATACCCACCCATGTTTTTTTAGATATTTTTATGTTTATCAGGCTACAAAATGGGATTCTTATTAAGACTTTATAAGAAAAATTGATTTTGAATAAAATTAAATAAAATAAAATTTTTTGGAGATAAATCTTTTTTGTGCATTATGCTTTTTACTATATAAAAAAGGGATTTTTGAATAACCCTTTATAAATCTAATGATCTGCTTAGTATGAAAACAGTATTTTCCAAATCTCGTTAACAATATACTCCAATATTATAAAAATCGGTGTACAAATTGGTACTCTGGCAAAGGTAGACTTTGCGATAAACAAATAATTAATAAAAAAATGATTTTTTAACAAATTTAAAAAAAAGCAGTTAGAATTTTGGTAAATATCCTTTTTTAAATCTCCAAAGAGTGCCGATCAAAAAACTTTAACCAGTTTTTCATTCAAAATTGAGGACTACTAACCTAAATTAAACAACATTTTAAATATTCTCTAAGCGATATTTTATTTAATTTTATTAAAAATCTATTTTTTTATAAAAGATTAATAAGAATGCCATTTTGTTACCTGATAAACGTAGAAATATCTAAAAAAAATGGGGATAAATCGTTTTTGCGTGTCATACCAAAATCATGAATTTACGCTTTTGCTTTATTAAAACTAAGCGATTTTTGGCTTACCCTGTGTATATCAAATGATGTGAACAGTATTAAAAAGTATTCTTTAGGTCTTCTTAATAATATATATGGGGCAATCCATGCCAAATCACCGAGGTTTTGACCCGACCCCCTTCGATTTCGCTGAAACTTTTTTATCATTTTCTATCCTACCAAAGACATTTTTCTGAATTTTTTCAGATTTTTTAACCCAACCCAAAAAAAGTTACGAATTTTTGAAAAAAACCGCTCTTGTATTTTAAAATTGCAATAACTTTTTCACAAATTGACCTTTCGGCACGTTTTTTTTTTTTGAAATTTTTGTTTTTAAATGTAGTTTTCAGAAAAAAATACAAACAATTTTTTGGAAGTCACGATATATGAAATATTTCAGTTTTTTCAATAAAACCGTCATTTTTTCGAATTCTGAAACCTTCGATTCTCAATTTTTTTGTCTCAAAAAAAACTTCAACTAAGACAGTATTTAACCCCACTATTCCCATTTTGTGCCGACTTTCCATTCTATTGTTTTTTTTTCGATTGAAAATAAAGAAATTTCTCAATTTGGCTTATTTTTTATGCCTTTGCGTTAAGGTTTTTTTTATTGTTTTTAAAAGCTCAGAACTTGAATAAAATTGGATAAAAACAACCGTAAATTTTTTATTAAAGTATTGTTTTTACATCGTTAAAAATCTAAATATTTTAATTATTTTCCTCGGTTTAGCGATTGTTTTCTTGAATTCTTAACCGTACAATGTTGTGTCTTAAGGAATGAACTTATGTTAAAGAATGAACTTGCATTAAGGTACGGAAGGTTATGGTAATAAAAAAACATAAAGAAAGTACGAAAGGTTATGGTGGATGTTCAGTGACTGATGGTAATGAATTGTGTTAAAGAATGAATTTGTGTTATTAAATTATAAAGAAAGACGATTATAATCACATTCAAATATATGTTTTTTAAAGTAGGTATACTTGACGTTTCGTTGTTTTTTATTTAAAAGAGGTGGTAAAATAATAAAAATGTGAATTTTTTAAAAAATAACACTTTTTATAAACTAATGTTTTGATATTTTTTTAAACTGTGAATTAGACTATTTTCTTTCTTAAAAAGAGTTTACGTTTACGTACATTGTACGGTTAAGAATTCAAGAAAACAATCGCTAAACCGAGGAAAATAATTAAAATATTTAGATTTTTAACGATGTAAAAACAATACTTTAATAAAAAATTTACGGTTGTTTTTATCCAATTTTATTCAACTTCTGAGCTTTTAAAAACAATAAAAAAAACCTCAACGCAAAGTCATAAAAAATAAGCCAAATTGAGAAATTTCTTTATTTTCAATCGAAAAAAAAACAATAGAATGGAAAGTCGGCACAAAATGGGAATAGTGGGGTTAAATACTGTCTTAGTTGAAGTTTTTTTTGAGACAAAAAAATTGAGAATCGAAGGTTTCAGAATTCGAAAAAATGACGGTTTTATTGAAAAAACTGAAATATTTCATATATCGTGACTTCCGAAAAATTGTTTGTATTTTTTTCTGAAAACTACATTTAAAAACAAAAATTTCAAAAAAAAAAAAACGTGCCGAAAGGTCAATTTGTGAAAAAGTTATTGCAATTTTAAAATACAAGAGCGGTTTTTTTCAAAAATTCGTAACTTTTTTTGGGTTGGGTAAAAAAATCTGAAAAAATTCAGAAAAATGTCTTTGGTAGGATAGAAAATGATAAAAAAGTTTCAGCGAAATCGAAGGGGGTCGGGTCAAAACCTCGGTGATTTGGCATGGATTGCCCCATATACAATGTTCTTCTCTGTTGAATTACCCATTAATTAAATAGAATACATATAATTGAGTGCAATTCAACCAATTTCAAAGTATCCGGTTCGAAGGATCAAAAAATGATTACAGAAAGATAACCATGCGCGTTTTAATACATGTTCCGCCAAATATTGAATAAATCTCAAACTAGAGAGCACCTATCTTGTTGTGCAGCAGCAAATCTTGAAGACGTCTTGTTGATGGGAAGATGCCCAATGCCCAGGATATAACTCTTATTTCACTTAATATGTATTTTTTTATAACTGTTTTTGTAAGATAGAATTGTATTATACTTTTTTTGTAATTGTTAGATTAGTTAGTTTTTGACCAAGGCAACAAAAACTTATATTGTTGTCAGGTTACACTGGTGTATACATCTTCATTTGAAGAGTTTTCATAGAATGTCTTCAAAATTTAATATACAGTGTTTATTAAAACGAATAGATACACTTAAATAAAACAAGTGCCAAACCCCGCCCACTGTGGTAGGAATTGAAATGCTGTTTAACGTGCGCAGGAATTTTTATGATAGGCTAGGGTATTGTTTAACTGCTGTTGGTAGACTATTTGAACATTTAATTTGGAAAAAAAGTTATTTTCGTTATTTTAGAATTATTTTTGTTTGAGAATTTATAGGTTTTATTTTTATCGAATTCGTTTGTTTTGTTTTAATGCATTTCTGCAAATTAAAACTAAGTAGCGTCGGAGCTACTGAACAAACAGTAGATCAAACTGCATGCCCTTGTATCTAGCTGCATGCCGCGCTGTTGCCATATGCTATTATTGTTTACTAAAAGGGTTGTTTTTCTTATTTTTTAATATTAAAAGTAAGAAAATTAACAAAATCAAATTATTTTTGACATATTATTAATTTTTTTGTTATTTTTAAAGTTTCAAACAAATAAAATTTAACTATTTATTAAATAATTATAATCGTTCTCTTCTGATTTAAAACAACCTGGCAACTATGGTTCGTAATTACGAATGGCTTGGTTTAAACCACGCCCAATTAAAGTTTGTTTCTTTTTCTCTGATCAGAATATAATTTGTCATCCTTGTCTCCAGCCTTACTTACTTGATTCTATACAGTCTCTGACTGTCAGTCTGTATGATTTTGTGAGACATTAGACACATTCACAAATAATATTATATTTTTTAACAGCACAGATCCCAAGAAAATAATTTTTGAAGTTAAATTTGTTTTCATACGCCATTTTTTTCATTTTGTATTTCACGAGCTCGCTCATGAGATTTCCATAAAAAAATAAACTAAATAATCAATTTTTAAGCTATCAACATGATTATATTTTGTTTCTTGAGTATAAAAACGAATTTTTAAAATAATTTATGGAAAATCTATGGAAAATAACACTTCTACTGTCTGTCCACTCTAAGTTGGCGGAACTAAGGAATTTTGTAGTTTAGATATTAAAGAATTGTCGTACTGTGTGCTTTTAAAACAGATTTTATATTATAAATAATACTAGTACATAATATATACTAGTATTATTTATAATATAAAATCTGTTTTAAAAGCACACAGTACGACAATTCTTTAATATCTAAACAACAAAATTCCTTAGTTCAGCCAACTTAGAGTGTTATTCTCCATAAATTCTTTCAAAAATTCATTTTTAAACTCAAGCAACCAAATATGTTTATGGGTTCAAAATTGATTATTACAGTATTATTTTGATGGATATCTTACAAAATTATTTATTAGAACTTTTTAAAATTGTCATTTCAAATTTTGTGCTGCCAAATTTAGAAACACAAATATAATACAGTTTTAAATCTTAATTTTGCCATTATAACAACAAATTTACTTTTTATATTGTTACTTACTTACTTTTTACGCTTTAGTTTTTAATAATTCTTTTATTTGTAATAAAGTATTCATTTGTTAATTAAAATGTTTATTAGGGACATTGGCACCGCTGTCACGGCCTACAACTAATAAAATAAAATCCTTGTATTATAAATGTATGCATATCATATACAGTATATGTATAATTATATAATATATTTAAAACTTTTAGACCAAATATGAGAATAAAATCTCTTGTTTTAATTTTAACGATAGTATCCTTAATTTATTATGATTTTTTTAATATAGTAACTACAGTAGTAACTCCGACGACGTTATTGTTTGAGCCTAATTTTAATAGTAGGTATTGAAGCAATGGAAAAACAGAAGTAATATTTTGTACCAAAACATTTAGGACATGTTTAAACTTTAATTTTCATAAAACATAAAGTCGTATTTCTTTCACGCCAAATAAAATCAACAACAAATATTTTATGTTTCATTTTAAATTTAGTTTTATTATTATAAAACAAATGTGGTAATTTTTTTACATGGTATGCAATGCTCTATAAGTCTGGACCTAAAACAAATATAAAAAATTTCTTAAAGCCGTTTTAGGATATGTGGGGGGAAATCAGTATGAACCCAAAAATGGCCTTCACAAGCCGCCCCAAATCAAGTTTTTTAAATGGCAACACCCTCTTTGTAATACCTCATTGAAAAGCTCTTACAAATTTTTAAAAATACTTGTTAATAGTTTAATTTTTGAAAAATACGCACATTTTTATAATTATTTATTTAAATTTCCAATTATCAAATTAAAAAATTAAATATCAAATAAAATTTTGTTATCGTTAAAACATTAGTAAAAAAACTGAAGAACACAAAATAATTCTAACAAAAGTATAATAAACTAAGCATAAATAAATAAATTGTTTGACAATATTAAAAACACTTTAATTTTTAGCTTCTACGAACTGCAGTGGCATTTAATGAATTACACCCTGGCAAAAATGTTTGTCATAAATATGTTCAAAAGCTGGTTGCAAAACGTTAACAAACGGGATCTGTTTGCAATTGAAAAAGAAACCAACCTAGGATACTCAATGAAGCCACCCATATTGAGGTAGACCCCACAATATCACTCTTTTCGGCATCTAGATTAACAGGGCTTTGCCCATTTAAAATGCATATTACATAATAACTTCCCAAGTAGCATTTATAGTGGTTAAAACGTGTTGGCCACTTATACTTGGAACTGTAAAGTATATTGCCAAAATCTCTGCCACTTGGTAGAAACGGTTTTATTACGTGGAAGTGACTAAAATGGGGAACACTTTTTTAGTGTCAGTTAAGTTCCAACAACGTTCTTGAATTGTATACAGTTAATACCACGTTAGGATTACGTTACTATAACGTGGAAGTATAGTGGCCATAACTTAATCGTAACTTTACTAATCTTTACTTTCTATCCGCATCTCTTTCCAGCATAATATTTATTTTATTATCTTTGCTTTCTCTGACTGGATATTAAACTAACACTGAATTATAATATTATAAGAGTAAATTGTACTCAGTACAACTTGCAAATAATAACTGGAATTAAAATAATTCAAAGACATAAAATTAACACGAATTAAATTTTGCTGTTAAACTTGGGTTTCATAGCTTGAAATATAATCACGCCCTGTTGAAATAGATGGTAATAAAAAAAAATAAAAAAATCTATAAACTTCAAAGTAATACTAATTAAAGTAATACTTAAGTGATCTGATTTGGTTACATTTACTATTCATAATCCACTCTAAATTTTAGACAACTTTAAGGTGGTGTCAAAAGTGGTCATAACATTTCAGATACCAGAATAATACAACAAAAAGTTATAAAACCATAAAGTATATTCTGCTGGTGCAAATCGCATGATTACAACTATGCTAATATAATATGGATATATTTTAACTGTATCGTGGTAGATTTAGTTATTTAAACGTTATTGCCACTCATTTGAAGTGGTGATATCAGTTTTCGTCACTATAATGCTACTTGGCGATGATGATGCATACAAGCGTATATAATTTTGTGAAATTATGATCAATAAAATAACAAATCAGATCCAAATACTAAAAAACATTTGCTTCAGCGATGAGTATACTTCTTATATGTAAATTTTAACAAACAAAATTGTTGTTATTGGAGCAATAAAAATCCTCTTTTATTCAGAGAAAATCATACCCAGTATCCTAAAAATCCTAATGTCCGGCAGGAATTTTGGAAGATTGTATTATTGGTCCTTTATTTATTGACTAAAATTTAAATGGTCAAATTTATTTTGAAATGCCGCTAATAATAAATAAACTAGACAATCAAAGAGGAGAGGATGATGAACTAACTTTGAATAAAAATGTATAACATTTTCAACAAGATTGGGCACCACCTCATTATGTAGTAGCTGTTAGGGCTTGGCTTTATGACAATTATCCAAAATAGTGGATTGGTATAGGATGATCAATATAATGACCTCCCAGATCTCCAGATCTGACACCAGTAGACTTTTTCTTATGGGGTTAGTTAAAATCTGTGGTCTACAAAACTTAGCCTTATTCTATTGAAGATCTGCGACAACAAATAGTTTAAGAATTCTGAGCTATTCTACGACAAACATTTTAAAATGTTCAAAGAGAATTTGAAAATAGACTACTATTGCTTACAAAATGAATTTATTCTCCCTTAAGGGAGTCATTTTAAACATTTAATTTATAAAGCTAAAATTTTAACTATTTCAATTGTTGTCAAACAATTTGTTAATTTATGCTTTTTTAGTAGCTATATTATACTTTTTTCAAGATTATTCTGTGTTCTCCAGTTTTTTAATGATGTTTTTACGACAAAAAAATGGTTTAATTTGATATTTAATAGTTTGATAATTTGAAATTAAATTATTTACGAGAAATTGAAATAAATAATTATAAAAATCATTTAAGGTTCGTATTTTCCAAAAATTAAATTAGTATTTTTTTAGTACATACTGTTAAATAGAATTTTTTAAAACTTATCGATGAGGTATCACAAAGAGGGTGTTGCCATTTAAAAGAATATGAGTTGGGTGGCTTCAGTCCCAGGGGTGGCTTAGTGAAGGTAATTTTTGTGGTGATTCCCCCCACATATCCTAGAAACAGTTTTAAGAAATGTTTGATATATTTCCAGACGAGTCTAAAACTTCTCAAATCAAAGTTATGAATACACGGCATTAGACTAAAGCTGGATTTATAGTTCTAAAGGTAGCGGTAGCGGTAGCCAAGTTCGGCATTGAATATTATTAACCATTTATAGTTTTCAGAAGTAAGCGGTAAGGGAAGAGGCAAGAACGTAGCTGCAAGAGATGACCATTTTTCATCTTTTCTTACCTCAACCGCTACTCCAGCCAATCACACGGCAGTTTTCAGTTCTGTGGTTGGCATCCTCGCCTTGTAAGTTTAGTGTTTGACAGTGCTGTTTGAGGTTATGATCGTGAAAATCACTGCAACCACAGATTATAAAGAAATAGATGGGCAACTCAGTAGGCAACGTGTGATATCGTGTTACAGCGCCACCTAGTGAGAATTCCGCTCTGGTTTTTAGGTTTTGGCGGTTTATTAGAAACAAATAATATATTTTTTCGAAGATTTCAATCTTTTTTTAAAACTAAACTGCGCACCACTCAATGTGTCGCGACCAAAAAGTTCGTCCTTTTTCAAAACGACATAACTTTTTTGTTTCTTGAACGATTTTATTTTGGTCTGTAATGTCTGCTAACCCCATCCTCTGACAATTCATGCTATAGATATTAAGCATACGGTTCTTCAAGTAAATTTCCTACAGGGTGATATGTAAAACGGTGAACAATTTCAATAACTTCATCCAAGCCCCGTTTGTAAAACAATAATTTTTTTTTCGTTTTTACTTTGAAATAATGTAGTATTATGTGTTACCTTGAGCAACGAAAATTTGATTTTTTTTCCAAAAGAGTACATTTAAGGCTTTTTGGTAGGAAATATATTCAGTCTTTTTAAGAACAAGAAAATAAGATGGTAAAAGATTGTTCCTTGAATAATTCTGAACAAGCGACAAGCAACAAACTTCCGTTATTTTCAGAGGGGCCTAAGCAAAGACCACTTTTTCAAAATGACATTTTGGTGAAAATTTGCGAAAACTAAACCTGAACCGATATTTACGTTCGTGACATGTTTTCTTTATAATTTTGACCTCCTGATTGTGATTCAGGGAACAGGGAATTGTTTTCGAATCTTGATTCGTAGTGATTTTGGTTTTATCTGAAACTTAAATTTGACAACTTAATCACAATCAGAAGGTCAAAATTATGAAGAAAACATTTTACGAAAGTAAATATCGGTTTAGGTTTAGTTTTTGCAAACTTTCACAAAAATGTCATTTTCAAAAAGGGGTCTTAGCTTAGGCCCTCTGAAAATAATGGAAGTTTGTTGCTTGTCGCTTGTTCAGAATTATTTAAGGAACAATCTTTCACCATCTTATCTTCTTGTTCCTAAAAAGCCTGAGTGTATTGCCTAAAAAAAAGCCTTAAATGTACTCTTTTGGAAAAGAAATCATATTTTCGTTGCTAAGATTCCAATTCGAAAAACTTGAAAATCGTTTCAAGGTAACACATAATACTACATTATTTCAAAGTAAAAACGAAAAAAAAATTATTTTTTTACAAACGGGGTTTGGATAAAGTTATTGAAATTTTTCACCGTTTAACATATCACCCTGTATGAAGTTTACTTGACCAACCGTGAGCTTCATATCTATAGCATAAATTGCCAGAGGATGAGGCTAGCAGACATCACAAATCAAAATGAAATCGTTCAAGAAACAAAAAAGTTATGTCGTTTTGAAAAAGAACGAACTTTTTGGTCGCGACACATTGAGTGGTGCGCAGTTTATTTAACTGCCAGTTAAATAGTTTGAAAACAAATCGAAATTATAAAATGTTTTATTACATTTTATACAGCAATATATTGTTATAAAATTTAGAAAGCAAATAACTCTCAGTTGATATAAAATAAATAAATAAAATAAATTATAATAACATACCATTTATTATTGACAATATTATCTAAACTGATTGTAGAATGAACGGTAGAATAATATAATAACGCACAAAAACACAACAGAACAAAACGATATATCGTTTATACACACACGAGGTCACAGAATATAAAAGAATGATAGAAATGAAACTTTTTTGTATTGAAAATTATTAAAATATTTCAATTTTGCAATACTTTCACAGAAGTCAGTTTTACCGATTTTATTTACTGTCGTCTATGGTTACCTCTACTTTTTAAGATATGTTCCCGATATAATGAATTCTGCAAATGGCGCCATTTAGTGAGAATTCCGCTCTAAAAAACACTGTATCAAAGAACCAATGCCAGTTCGCACCCCGTGACTGCAACACTGCACATCATACGATGGCGGCCATTTTTGTTGTTTACAATTCTTGTGCTTTGGGTTTGTACAGATTAATAATCGTTTTGAACGTTGTGTTTCTTACAGAGAGACTTGCAAGCCTTAAAAGAGACCTCAAATCATTTTACTCCTCTTTTGTAAAAAATAAACCTTATTATAAGGGAAAAAAACGGACTGTTTATATAGTATAAAAAAATATATAATCAGGCCAATTCACTAACATGAGTCGTTAAAGTTGGCATTAATTATTAGTTTTAGTTTGATTGTCATTTTTAATTAAAAAGTTAGTTTTGTATTTGCAAGCGAGATTATAAAAAAATATTTAGAGACAACAGAAAACATAATAAATATCTTAAATTCGGACAAAAAAATCAAACCAAAGCTACCACCTAACCTAACATCCTATTGAAGACGATTTACGTTGCATCGATACCCTCTTTTGAAAACTTTGTTTGTAAAGTACAATACGCCTATGCCGTCATCGGCCACAGTTGAACGAAAGTTTTTCAATGCAACTATGACCCACTCACTAAAAATATTTTAAATATAATGAATCGAAAACATTGACGTATCCAACCAAGAAAAAATCATCTGTTTAATTATAAATATATTATAATTAAATTAAATAAATAGCTTAAGAAATATAAGATTATTTATATAAACATATAAGACTTATTTTTTTGCACACTATAGTTCACTTATAAATGAATAAACCATTTGTTTAATTTATTGATTCATTTACTTTGCATTTTCCCCGACATTACTATTTCAATCAAAATTATAATCAAGGTTAAAAACTAAAACTAATTCAATCCATTATATAATTTTTTTACACAACTAAAACTCAATCGCTATTTAAACCAATTATGTTAGTTTTAGTTTTAAATCGTCAATCAAACTAAATTTTTGCAAACACTGGCCAGGGCACTTGTCCTGTGGCCGACATAAAATAGTTTGTGAGTGTCGTCCTCACTTCATAGCTTTGCCCAGTGTTGCCATCCTGGAGAATTTTTCACCATTTCTGGTGATTTTTTGTTTTTGGTTGAGAGTTTTCAAGTTAGATAGCGACAAGTCTCAAACCTGGTGAATTTAAAGATGCATCGGAGGACCACAGCGGCGCATTGCTGTCCACATATCCTGGCGGACAATAGAATGCGTGTGGGTTCCGCCCAATTCCGTTGGAGTTGCAAAAATTGTAAAATTGTAAAAGTTGTAAAGCACTACACAAGCCCTCACAATGGTGTCCCCTTTTCAACTTTGCAGCTGATCATCGTTCGCAGTATCCGCCATCGCGCCACTAAGATACCAAACGCATTTTCGATGCTCCGCTGGGCCCTTGATAAACGATAATTAAAAATGCCTGCACTGCCAGATTGCACCTCGGGTACGGGCACATAATATATTGCTTTAGCGGAAAGGCCTCATCCGCGACCAAACAATACAGCACTGGCTCATACCCGAAAAACTCGGCACATTCATCGTCCCATCCTCAAAATTCAGCCCAAAATTGCTCTCGCCGCGAAACACACCACCATCACTACTTACCCTTACGCCCCATAGTTGGCGTCGCATGCAGCCATCAAAATGATACTAAAGGTTTTCTTATAATTAAAAAATTGAGATCCACTTTTTGCCGGACACTGGATTACAATGTGTTTTCCATCCAAAGCACCGATACAGTTTGGAAAAATCCCTGCTTATTATTTTCCATTCGTCCTGGGTGAAGGAACTGCTCATTAACGTGTCAGATAAAACATCCCAAATGGCATTACACGTTTCAAATATTATTTTATGAACCGTGGTATGACCCATCTGATGGTGCCTTGCCAAACTTTGTATTGTGTCACCTTGTGATAATAATCTTTAATTTAATTGCTGTTAATATCTAGTTTGTATTAAATACTTACTGCAAAGTAATCGCCAGTCTCACCTCACACGATATGCCGTCAGGCAGTGACCGCTTCCTTATGCGAGGGGCAACCAGACTAAGTAAATTGTCAAAAATGGGCACCGTCATTCGTGTGTATTTAAAGAACTGCTCTTCATATTTCCCCGCCTAATGTAACAGTCATACGTATTTGGCCCAAGAAAAAAAAAGATTCAGTAAGGCTGCCCTATATACCTAGATATTTTAGGTGTTTTAATAAAAACTCCTAGGCCAATTATTTCGAAAAGTAAAAGTGACATTTAAATTCTGTAAACGCCAGTTTTTAGCCTCTTTGATTGGCTTTACAACTGTGTAAAAAATGTGTTTGAATAATACAAGATGTAGGTGGCGCCTCGGTGCAAATAATTTTTTCGAAGACAGGAACTTGTGTTGTTTACCCCAAATATCTCCCTTCATGTTGGATTTATCGAAAAAATTTATGGGAGATAATTTGATCAAAAATTATTTATTTTTAAGACCCATATTATTTAAAAGTTCCTGTTCCTGCAAGTCAATCATAGAGGCTAAAAGCTGGCGTTTACAGAATTTAAATGTCACTTTTAGTTTTCAAAATAATTGGCCTGGGAGTTTTTATTGAAACACCCTGTGTAATAAATCACATTTTAATAATTATTTTTATAATACAAAAAATATATATATTTTTAAAATATAAAAAGGTCATGGTTTAATAAAGAGGTGCTATATGTAATATAAAAATATCAAAATTGTACATCATTTAATTTTGACCATTATAACCAGGAAACATAATCAAACTATACATTATTTGTTTAAACGGAAGTGTTTTATATGTTTGTAGATCCTTAATTTATTTAATGAGGGTCTATTACTTTTTAATAGTTTACATAATATATTATATTTTAACTATACATAGTAAGAAAAAAATACAGAATATTACGTTGGCCACAGAATAGCCACCGTTTTATTCTATAAACCTTTTACAGAATATATTCGGGGGTAATTACACAAGTGCTTAAAAATTATCGATAATTTTGCTTGAAAGCATATTGCCTAAAAAATGCATGAGTTCATTTTCATATTTTGGAAAGAGCCCGACACCGAAGGTGGAGGGCCCTTTCCTCAAAATATGAAAATGACCGAATGCATTTTTTAAAAGGCTTGAATGCAAAATTATCTGATTATTTTTATGCACGAGTGTAATTTGTTTAGATAATTACACGAATAAACTAATTAAATCAAAGAATAACATTTTCATTTTAATTTCAACACAAAACTTCATTTAATATTATTCAATAATTGATTCAAATGATTCTTTACCAAAACGTGACATTTAAAACAACTGTCACATTAAAATAAAAACTGACGTTATTTTTATTAATTGCCATGGATACGTAGATACAATGGAATTATCGATTCCTAGTAGACAATTATCGCTGTAATCAAGCGATAATTGTCTTGTAGGCTTATATAAGAGGGTAATTATCGGTAAAATCACTCAATAACCGTGATAATTTATGCGTTTATTTGAAACATCATATTTTTTATGTAAATATTACATATTTTTATCCGTAATTTTACCATAATTTCTTACTGTGTAGTCTTCTTTAATAATTTTGTTTAAAAATACATTTTAAACTGAAAGTGATAATAAAAGCTCGAATAAAAGTAAGGTTTGGTGCATAGAAATAATGTATGTGCATTATTTCTATCGTTTGGTGGATATGTTTTTCTAAAGAATAACGCATTTTTCAATATGTGGCAGCAGAACTTGTGTTGCCATGGTAGTTAGTGTTTTAAAGCGCCTGAAAAAAAAAACGAAAATATTGAGGAAAAACTGTTTTTTCCGTTTTTCCTCAGGTTATGGAAACATTGTTTCTTTGAAAAATAAAAAATTACACGCATTTTAATATTTTATTTATTTATTCTTTATAATATAAAAAAGAAATAAAAATAAATAAAATACAGTTAGTTAATAATTAACCAAGATACATACCTATAGGTATGGATGTATACATAGGATGGTGCGCATGTTGGGCGTTGCTTAAATAAGTCACTCGTTGAGTATCTTTAAATCTGTAACGTGCTTTTAATTATCTGCTGCTAAAATTCTTGTTTTTGCGATGCTGTTGGATGTTAACTTGCTCTGTTTTTTTGTTTAGCTTGTTGTTTTTGCGTTCGCTAAGGTTCGAATTACTTTTCAGTCTTCAAATTATGGTTATTGCGTTGTGTTAACCGGGAGCATCTAGCCCTGCAGGGCTAGATGCTTCCATGGATGAGTTTTGGTTCGTGCCTCGCATGACGTCACTCGATTTTTAAGTATTCTTACAATATTTTTTATTAATTGTTTGCCTTTAAAGTTTAAAATCATATTTATATAAGTAGGTATGTATCATGTGTTTGTAAAAAATACTTTGTAAATTTATTGTTTACAATTTTCAACATAACCAATAAAATCCATTTAACACTGGACGAGTAGGTAAACAACAAAATTTATTTCTTCAAGATGCGTTTTGACACTAGATAGTTGGTAATATATTGAAATCCGCATCTCTAAGTTTATTCGGTGTTTTGGGAAAACAACTGCACTGAAAAAAATGCTTGTTGCTATTTTAACTAAACTTATATAGTTGTTGTTATTATTGTACACCAAACTAAAATAACAGTTAATTCTACTAAAAATAGATAATTTATAAATTTGCAGCAACCATGTACACTGTTGTGCACACACAATATAAACTGTTGAGATTTTATTGTTGTCAGAACTATTTATTTAGATGCTTTGATTATTCAATATTGTAAAACTAACAGTTACAATTTAAATAGTAAGTGATAACAATTTTATTTTGTAAAAATAAAAAATACCATGTAATATTGTTGCGAATATCAAATGTTTGATTCTGGGAATCACACAAGATAGTTGTGATTCCCACAATAGTGGCGTGACCCAGTGTTGCCAGATGTACGATAATTATCGATTTTGTACGATAAATATAACGAATGTACGATGTACGATAGCAACTACGCGATAATCGCGTTTTATACGATAATTTACATACAGAACAAACCTTTTGCAAATATTTAATGATTTATTTCAAACAACTAACGATATTTTTGATTTTTCTTGTTAAGTTTTATTATAAATTAAGTCCAGTAAAAGACTATACTTAGTGGTGAATTTATATTCCCGAATTTGTGCAATTTTGTTTTATGTGTTCTTTCGCTGCCACATTCAAGTGCCACTTGTGAAAGACAATTTTCAAAAGTTAATTTAATATAAATTAAATCAAGAAATAGAATAATAACAGACACGCTAAATGGACATATTATGTTGTCTTCTCTGCAAGTCCATCTAGAACAAGGCTGTTCTAACTTTAAACCCACCGATAAAATGTTAAGAAACATGACGTCTGCCAAACTCTACCAGACCACTCAAAATCACACTGCTATTCTAGAAGAAAACAAAAATGGAAGGCAATCTGATCACGACATCGTTTTTGAAGAAATATGAGCGTTTTTTGTTTTCATAGTTTTTATCATTTTATTATAAGAGTAAATTATTGGCATGATTTTGTTTATTATAAAGCTAATAAATTCCATAATATTTTTTCTGTACCTTACAAATATAAAAAATTTCAAAATTATATTAAATATTATCGTTTATGTTTTGTACGATAACGTACGATAATTTTAAGAGGTTAAGACGATAATTCTCCGTTTGACGTCTGGCAACACTGGCGTGACCTGATCGCCACGCATTTTCGTCTATTCATTTTAACAGCATCTCCATTATTAGTGGTTGTTTTGTCGTGTGAGCGTATGGTTTTCGATTTTGTTAAAGAATAAGGTTTTGTGTTGGAAAAGTAAGTATAGTGATCCCGTACCTAATGGATAATGTTAAAGAATATTTAGATAAATGGGGATTATCCCATTTATGGGAAACTTTTAAAGGTAAGCGTTCATGCAATATGTAATAAATAGTAAATAAATTAGGTCTGCGTTTTGGTTCAATTAAGTATTTAAATTTAATTTTAAATGTACAGGGTGAACCATATAACATATTATTATTTATTTCCGAAACTACTGCAGTCACAAAAATTCATCAAATATTAAGTGTTCTTATGTTCCACATGTCCAAATTTTGTTTTACAAAATATTTTTATTTATATTCTAAATTAAACCTCATTTATATATTCATATTAATATATCTATAATAACTTTATTGTTTTACTGTAATAATCATGTGGGTACTCTCTAAAAATGAATTAGTCAAAAATGAATAATTTAATAGTTATTAGTGGCTGTTTTTTCACTTGTACCATGGTTAACCATGGAATACCAGGGTATCTCAAAATTTAACATCCAATTCTTATATAAAATTGTCCCCCGAATCCGAAAATACTGTCAAAAATTATGAAAGTAGAGCAGTTTTTGAGATATAGTCAATTACATATTAAATGAAAAATTGACTATATCTCAAAAACTGTTCTACGGTATTTTCGGATTCAGGGGACAATTTTACATAAGAATTGGATGGTAAATTTTGGGATACAATGTTATTTCATAGTTAACCATGGTACAAGTGAAAAAGCAGCCACTAATAACTGAGGAGTGATTTTTCAAAAGGTCGTATTTATATTTGCAACAATTTTTCAAAAAAATGACTATAACCTGTATAGGTTATAACCTATAGGGCAATATAGAATATTTAAAAAAAATCTGATGAATATTTAATAATACTTCAGACCTGCTGTCATATTTCGTCGTTAATATATGCCTTTGGGATTTTGTCAAAAAATTACATTAAAGTAAAAATGGAAATAAGGCCTTTTGAAAAATCACTCCTCAACTATTAAATTAGTCATTTTTGACTAATTCATTTTTAAAGAGTATATTCTTTAGATTTTTTTCAATAAAAACATTACGCATACCCTATAGGTAAAATCAATATTTACTGAGATATTACCAAAATGTGAAATGGTTGTGTGGATGGTTTTAAATTTCATAGTAGGTGGCAAATTTCATGGCAACTGTTGCCAAACAATATAAATATGTATAATTTTATATGGTTTATTTTTTCAAAAGTGCAAAAAAATACAGGGTGGTAAATTAAAAATGAGAAAGTTGGGAAAACCAAAAACCATGTATAAATAAACATATAATATACAATCGTTTTTTTACAGGTTTTATTTTACAAATTTTTGAAACTCCAGTAGTTTCTGAGATAAGTATATATTAGGGTGGTCGTTAAAAATTAAATTTTTTGCTACGCCCCCTAAAAAGCTTCTTTTTGATGAAAAAACATTGTGTTTTTTTAATTAAAAACAACACGTGCCTCAAGACGATCCAAGTTAAGGTATAATCATGTTTTTTGGGAATTTTTCATGAAAAATTCAATTTTATTTAAAATATAAACAATTATAGAACCCAAATCAGTAAAAAACAATAGTTAATCGAAATAATAATGGACAAAAACTTAAATTCAAAATTTTTCCCAGTTGATTTGGTCTATTAAATAAAAAAATGAAAGATATTCAATTTGATATTTTTATTTTAAAACTAAATTAGTACAAACGTAATTTTATTATCTAGATTTTTTCACTCTAAGGTGAAGTTATTTTATTGTTAATAATTTTTAAATCTCAAAAAAATTATTATTCCATAATATTATTTAATCAGATATTTTCAGAAAAGACATGATTATACCAAAAAATTAACTTAGATCGTCTTGAGGCACGTGTTGTTTTTAATTGAAAAAAAAATTCCCAGTGTTTTTTCATCAAAAAGAAACTTTTTAGGGGGCGTCACAAAAAATTTAATTTTTAACGACCACCCTAGTATATATGGGTCAGCTTACGTGGTTTACCCTGTAAAGGTATATGTTTTTTATTTATATTTGTAATATATATTTTGTTCGATACACTCAGTGAAAGTAGTATCCGTACATACATTTATTTATTTTAGAGCAAGGAATAGATTATGAGGCTTTTATTAATTTAACGGAGGATTTAATAAAGGAACTTATAAAAAAAATTGGAGACAGATAAAAGTTTTTAGCCCATTTCAAAAATTTAAAAACAATAAATGAATCAACCCAATTTATATTTAACCTAGAAGAAATCCCTAGCAACTGTGACATTGATATCATCTCATCACCAGCATTGTCTCAAGCTGATATCCCTAGCAACTGTGACATTGATATCATCTCATCACCAGCATTGTCTCAAGCTGATACTAAGTCGTTAGGCGAGTTAAGTTCCAATTGTTCGAGTTCTGCCTCCTTACTCAGCGAAACAAGGGATTTTTTAGAAGACAGAGTGCTAAGTAATTATGACATTATTATAAAATTATTTCTTTAAATAAATCTAAAATAATTTTAGAAGAAATACCTGTGCCTTATAAAAGACAAAATGCTTTTATTGGTGACTTTTCAAACGAAACAGAACCTTTGACCTACGAATTTGTAAGTAGTACTAGTTTAAACTGATGAAATGTAAAATCGATGGTTATATTTTAGGACCTAAAAAAATTACTAAATAAAAGTGTAACGGGGCAACAAATATTACGGGCTGATAACCTAACACCAGTTTTGCGCAATAATCTTGTTTCAATAATTATTAACGAAGAGCTTAGAGTTCACTCGGATAAAAGGTAGGTCATATTTGAAATTTAATTTTTGTTTAAAAATAAAAACTGAATTTTTTTAGAATTCCTACCTCACGATTTATTCAGTTAGCACGCCATATTAAACAAACATTTCCAAAAGAATCACTGGCTACTTATTATACTCCATATGAAAACGTTGAGGGAAAGTACAAACGTTGTGCAAAGGGTAAATTGTTTGATAAATACCATAACGTTAGAAGATGCTTAAGGACATCAGGGATTCTACTAGGTCGTAATCCAAGTAAAAAACGTACAAATTTTGATATTCTGCATTGCTGTAATAATAAAATATACTCTTATTTTTAGAAGAGGGTTTTGAGCAAATTCTCGAAGAAAATACCCAAGACGTTCAAAATATTGATGATCTAATTCTATGGCTGAAAAACAATTATGAGCCCTGGCCAACTGTGGTGGAACATTGGCAAAAAACATCAAAAAGGAGATTAAAAGCCTATACTGATAGTGAATCCAGTATTTTTAATTATTTAAAAACGTTTCCTGCTCTTACAAGACCTCTTGGATATACATTGGTAAGCATAATTTTAACAATAATTTTTAAATATTTGTAAATATATATTTTTTAGTTTGAAATAGATTTTAAAGAACGTTTTTTGCAACAGGAATACAACTTGTATTCAAAAGTTAATGACTTTTCAAGTAAAATATTTGAACTAGCAAAAAAGTCAAAAGACCCAAACGTTATTAAATTTATGACTCATTTGGTAGACAATGATTTGGAAGGTAAAAATACACTGTATAATATTATTTGGCACTAACAAAACTACAAATTTCAGATACAAGAATTGCAATTGCTTTTTTAATTCTACCATATCTTCTCCAAACCAGCGTAGTATCAACAAAAAAGATTAAATGGCGACCTTCGAAAAGTGAGTGTCAAGAAACATTCTTACTACATGTTTCCACGGTTGATGAGTTGGATGCAACTTTAGAACGACAAAGAAATAAATTTTTGAATAAATGTGACACTTTTCAACCCTTGCCTATCGTGATCGGTAATTTTAATAATTTGCAGTGCATGATATCAGTTGATACCTTTTTGTTTAAAGTAGAAAGTGTTATAAAATGTGTAGATGTTTGCTTTAAAATGTATCATGTTTTGCATGCTGAATATCCTTCACCAAGTAAACATATTTGGCAATTAATTCAAGAATATATTTATGAAATAAAAGATGCAGATCATGATAAAAACTACATTTCTGTTAACACGTTTCTTACTGAGCTAAATGAGATATAGACTTTTTTTCTTTCTTAAATATATTTGTATTACCTACTTATTTTTTGAAATGTTATGTTTTATGTGCAATTAGTCGTTTCCATCAGTAAAGGTGCTTATATTGCATTTTAAATATTATCATTCTTTTGAAGATGGTCCTATAACATGCTGTGAAATTAATTGTACTAGAACTATGAGCTCTATTAATTCTTTCAGAAAGCATGTTAAAGAAAAGCATTCAAATCTCACTTTGAACACAATAAATAATTTACAAACGTTGCCATTAGAACACTCAACATACCAAAACAACGAAAGCTTGGACGATACATTTTTACTTTCAAATTCCAATTCCAAAGAAAATATTGAAAATAATTTGAATGGTTTATCCAATGGCAAAATACTTATAGATTCTGAAAGTTTTCATAAAAATGTTTTACAATTTGTTTCGTGTCTATATACTAATAATGCTATTCCTCGTGCAGAAGTTCAACATATTGTTTCTCTTACTATAAAATTGTTTAATCATGAATTTGTGAAAGATCTAGAGAATCTAATTGTTAAACTATTAAACACATTTAAATGTAACGAAAATATAGTGATATCTATTCAGTCTTATTTTCATGTTCTTCAAAATCCTTTTACAGATTTATCTTCGGAATACAAAAGATTTAAATATTTTCAGGAATCTGGCCATTTCATTAAACCACAAGAATTTATTATTGGACTAAATACTCGAAAAAGAACAAAAGATTGTAGTTCAATTGTAGACAATAAATCTTCAAAGGGAATTTTAATTCCTCTAAGAGAAAACTTAAAAAAAATATTTGAATTACCTAACGTTTTTAATAAAACTATCGAATATTCAAAAAACCTTATAAATAGCCCAATTAAACAAAACTTCATTCAATGCGAATTGTGGCAGTCAAAACTTAAATTATTTAAAGATAAAATTGTGTTTCCTTTGTTCATATATTTTGACGATTTTGAAACCGGAAATGTGCTCGGGTCTCACTCGGGAACAAATAAATTAGGAGGTGTTTATGCATCTATTCCTTGCTTTCCACCAGAGTTTCAATCTCTAACAGAATACATTCTGTTAACTCAGTTGTTTATGTCCACGGATAGAAAACAATTTGGTAATTCGATATTTAAAACTGTTATTGAAGAGCTTAATAATTTGCACAATGTTGGAATAAACATAAAGTGTGGTTCTGAAGTCAAAACAATATATTTTTCTTTAGGTTTGTGTCTAGGCGATAATCTTGGTTTAAATTCTATGTTTGGATTTGTCGAAAGTTTCAGTGCTAATTATTTTTGTCGTCTTTGTATGATTCCAAAATCTGAATCCAAAGTTCAGTGTCAAAAAGACAAGAATAAGCTTCGAAACAGAATAAATTATCAAAACCAACTGACCTTAAATGACCCATGCCTGACAGGTATTAAAGAAAATTCTATTTGGAATACAGTCTCAAGTTTTCATGTTACTGAAAATTTTTGTGTAGACATAATGCACGATATTTTGGAGGGGGTATGTATATTTGATACTGCTCTTATTCTTAATTATTTTATTTACGACTTAAAAATTTTTACATTAAATGCATTAAATTCGAAAATTGAATCTTTTGATTATGGGTCAGAAACAAACATTCCACCTAAAATACGCGAGGACGATTTAAAAAAAAAAAGCATTAAAATGTCAGCATCTGAAATGCTTACCTTTATTTCATTACTGAATTTAATGATTGGACCCTGGATACCAGAAAACAATACATATTGGCAGTTATATTTGACATTGCGAAAAATATTAGAAATAATTTTAGATAAGTGTATTCAACCTGATTACGAACAGCTCTTAGCATCACTTATTTTTGAACATCATTTCATTTATTCTATTAAACTAAAACAAACCCTTAAGCCTAAACATCATAATATGGTCCATTACCCTCACATTATGAAAATGGTTGGACCTTTGGTACATATCTGGTCCATGAGGTTTGAATCTAAGCACAGACCGTTAAAAACCACTGCCAATATTAGCTGCTCTAAAAAAAATATTTGTTTAACTTTAGGTATAAAAAATCAGTTACAATTATGTTACAAACTTCTGTGTCATACCGGTTTCGATGAAACAATCAAATTTGGTCCAGTAGATTTTATATGTCCGACTGATTATAAATACATGACGTTTATTAATGGTGATTTTGATTATATTGAATCAATTAAATGGGTTAAAAAGTTAGGTGTGAGATTTAAGATGCACGATATCATCGTCACTGATATAAAAGAACTACCCGTTTTTGGCGAAATTTTGGATATTATATTTGTACAAAGAGAAGTTTTTGTAATCTATGCAGAATTTATAACTTTGGGTATACATGACCATTTTCACGCATTTTATGTAACAAAGTTGGAGAAAAAAACTATAATAAAATTCGATAATTTACCCAATTGCAATAAATACCACCTTTACATACTTTGTGATGGCCAATATTATATAAATAAAACGCAAGGAATTTAATGACCAATTGCACATACTTAAATTAGTGTTTAATTTTGATATTTATGTTTTTTATGTTATTTAAGGATTTTTGTTTTATTTTTTAAAAATATTTAATAAATTTAGGTAAAAATTTATCAACTTTTTTATTGTAATGCCCACTATTTCCTTTTATTAATCCCTACCCTAAAAATGTGTAAAGAGAACAATAATACTTACTAACTTATTCAGTTGGAACTACTAAAAGTATTTAATAACCTCAACAATACAAATAAAATTTTACCATAAAGTTTTGTTTTCACTGCCGGAGTAATTTATTTACTGTAACAATATAAATAATTGTTTAAAACCCATTTTATTTTGTTAATTCTACTATACAGTCTTGCAGCTCTATATACAGTTGTCACAACAATTTAGTTTGAACTATAACATAATTGTTGTCACAACAAACTAGGTTGCTATCCATATATTAATCATAAAGTTTAGTGGAAAATATCAAAATTATAGTTGTCACAACATTTTTTTTTTTGAGTGTGAAATGGTGGAAAAGTGCATAGTTTGTGGTGAAAAATACAGCGTAAATTATGCGACCGACCGTGCGACATAAAGAAGTACACTTTATAGGTTAGTACATAACAGGGGGGTATAAGGGGCATTTGACAACAGGCAACAGTAAAATAAATCTAGCATGCGTTGAAACCCAAGTTGTTTTTGACAGACCCCAGTTATTAACCACGTGATTCTTACTTTGTTGTGATTGGTCTTTTCCAACTTGTTCGTTGATGTTCGCGGTTTGAGAAATTACAAATGGCCGACAGTGTTGTTGAAGTGTTGTGTACGAAGTTTTATAATCCAAATTTTCTTTGTTTTAGGTAAGTAAACTTGTTAATTTCGGCTTTAACATTTTATTAGGTGTTTTTAGTCATGTTTGAGTTATTTGTAGCATCATTACCACGTTTAAAATAAGAAAATACGTGTGATAAACAGTACCGGTTTTTTTTCTCTATGTTTACCGAAAACACATGTAAAAGTTACGATAAAACAAATAAAATTCTTTTTATGTAATGAAACCTATGGCAAAGAGTAAAGACTCTTTGCTTATGGGTTGTTTAACTAATGCAAGTTTTGATAGAATTTAAATAGTTTTAAAGCGTTTTGATTCAAAACTTTCAATCAAAACAGTTTTTAACGTTTTTTTTCTCGACACTATAGTGCAACTATAGTTGCTGTTATACAAAATGTTAAATATACCTATAATCTTTGTCAAAATGTATGTTTTTGTTAAAATTATTTGATGTAGCTACGCGAAAACTGGACCTGGGTCCAGGGCCCCACTACATTGGCATTTGGTGGAGCGGAGGTTATTGAACGAACAGCCCCCTCATCGGTGGATCGGACGTAAAGGGCCCAACAATTTGGCACTTCATGTATGGTCAACACATTCAACCGATCTCACAGTGTGCGACTTCTTTCTCTGGGGCTTTATAAAAGATAACGTTTATGAGCCCCAAGATTTGTAAAAGCTGAATACACAAATTGGAACTGCTGAGTATCTACAAGATGTTTGCAGCTGGAAGAGGTAATATTAAACACTTGTAAGCATACAGTTCAAAACTTGATTATATTACAAATGTTTTGTGCTTTCCATGTTTTTTTTTACATAAATATAGCATTTTAAACTACAGGGTGATATTTTTTTACAGTATTTTTATAGTTATTTTATTTGAAGGGGTCAATGCAAGAAGTGTCGTAAGTCACATTTTCAATTAAATTGTTATTCTGGCTTCATCGAAGAGTTTTCACATAAGTTGAAAACCAGGCAAACTCCCATTGAAGTAAATGCAAACTAAAGCACTTGGGCACATATTTCTGCCACTTTGAAAATACCACCTGAAACCTTATGTGAAACACCCTTAGATGAAGCCACATTGTAAATTTAATTGAAAATGTGACTTAGGCACTTAAGTGCAAGAATTCTTGCATTGACCCCTTCATTTGTTCTATCTGAAAGTCTGACATTTTTAATGTACATAAATAACTAGACAATTCATAAGCAAACCTTTTAAAGAATTATTTTTAAAGTTTTTAATTTAATTATTATTTGCTATACAATATAAATTGATTTTAATTTAATTAATTTTAGCTTCTGCGATAATGGAACAATTAGACAAGATTTATCCTGCATGAAGAAAAAGAATGAAAGCTTTACTCGTCAATCCCAAACAGAAATATTTGACCAAATTTTTTTAATAGGTAGATATATTTTTTTTTATTTAGAATACATTTTAAGTTACAATTGGTGGTGTGTGAATATTTTTACCAAATAAATTATGTAGTAATATTTAATTCAAACTTAAAATTAAATATTTAAACTACATAAATAGTTTGAATTATTTGAATAGTTTTGATAATAATAAATTTTAAATTACAATTCTGATGTTCCATTTTTTCAATTACTATTGGAAAATTTTAATTTTCTAATTGAACCATTCAAACTATTCAAATAATTCTTGAATTCAATATTCACACATCCATAGTTACAACCCAAATATAAAAAAGTAAAAGCCTGACCATTAAAGAAAGTACACTTTTAGTATTTACTCCAAATATAATTAAATTGTTTATTGTTAAAACAAGCAATCTGACATTTTTATATTACATATACTTCTGCTTTAAATTATTATTTTGAGACAGAAATATTTTATTTAGCAAGATACACATTATGATATTAAAAAAGGATATTTTCATGTTAAAACAGCACAAGTTCAACATTATTAGTTTTTATAAGATTTTTAAAATAAAAAATAAACAAAATCATATTTAGTTAGTTACTTGGCTTGTTTTTACAATAAACCATTCAATTATTTTTATGCTGGTAAAACAATTACCTTTAGCATAAATAAGTAGCATAAATATTGATGCATTATTTTTATATAATTTTAAACATTATTAGGTAATATCAATTGTTTTACAATTTAAATTGATTTTAAAATTGATATTGATTTCAGGTTTGGGTTTGTGTTAATGGAACAAGCAGACATGACTTGAATTTATCAAACTTCTTTGCAAAAGAACATAGAAAATATTAATTGCAGTTGAATATTCTTCATTGAATCAAGAAAAAGACGCAGGTTCAATCCATGAATCATGAACAAGAAAAAAGACAATTAATACTTAATATTGACCAGAAAGTTAAATCATACATAAAGATTTTAATTTTGCCAAATACATAATTACAATATTTTTAACATTGAGATTTAAGTGGTTCTATTGATTATTAATTTAAATTAAACCTATTTTACTAAAAATTAAATATTCCAAAGAATGTAATTTAATTTTTGGATAAGTAGGAATTCCTTT
This sequence comes from Brassicogethes aeneus, assembly GCA_921294245.1. Classification (NCBI taxonomy): domain Eukaryota; kingdom Metazoa; phylum Arthropoda; class Insecta; order Coleoptera; family Nitidulidae; genus Brassicogethes; species Brassicogethes aeneus. Next base: position 47,827,775 of record OV121132.1, on the reverse strand, counting down.
TTGCCAAAAATTCTATATTTTACAAAACTACAGTATTGTGCTTATTTTAAAAACAAATTATAATCATAATTCCTAAAAATTATAAGAGTATGGTTTGTAATAAGTCTAATTATTGCATTAAACATTTTAGGCATTAGCCTTTTGGTTTATTCCAATAAAGAAATTTAATACTACATTAAGAAATCTGAAAATACCTATAGGTATACAATAGGGTGGGCCGAAAATCCGCTTTTTTAGAATTTCGTTTAGTAATAGCAAAAATTTTGTTCATTATGTTGTAAAAAAAATTTCTGTAAAAGATTAAAATTTTCGATCAACATCCTAGGCTCGCCCAACGCAATTAAAGATCAAAATGTTCAAAAAAATTTTGATACTAAAATCGGGTTTATTTCTGAAACTATCCATCTGAAGTAATTTTGTGTAATGACCTTTTTTGAAGAGCATAAAATTTCCGATCGAAATAAGTTAAGAACAAATTGTTTTGAACATTTTGATCTTTAATTGCGTTGGGCGAGCCTAGGATGTTGATCGAAAATTTTAATCTTTTACACAAAATTTGTTTACAACATAATGAACAAATTTCTGAAACTATCTATCTGAAGTTATTTTGTGTAAGGACCTTTTTTGTAGAGCATAAAATTTCCGATCGAAATAAGTTAAGAACAAATTGTTTTGAACATTTTGATCTTTAATTGCGTTGGGCGAGCCTAGGATGTTGATCGAAAATTTTAATCTTTTACACAAAATTTTTTTACAACGTAATGAACAAAATTTTTGCTATTACTAAACGAAATTCTAAAAAAGCGGATTTTCGGCCCACCCTAGTATACAATAAGTCAGTATGTATTACAAAATTATTTATTTTTATGAATTACATATTCAAATTTAAACTAATAATTATAATTTATAGTTATAATTTTAATTAGGTATATAATATACTCGAACTGTTTTAAAAGGTTTGTTTTCTAATAAGGACCAATAAGTATTGAACTATTGTTTATCAAGAATTTATCAAATATTTTAATGGTTTGTAATATGTTTTAGAGTTAATTTGTTTATAAACCTTTGCATTTTTATTAAGAAATCTTAAAAAACCTATAAAAATTGTTATTATGTGACACAAAATTAAAATTTCTGAAAATTATCGCTGTAATCAAGCGATAATTGTCTTGTAGGCATATATAAGAGGGTAATTATCAAATTAATGTCATACTTTTTGATAAATTATACCCAAATAATTATAAATTATTATACATGTTTGATAAACCTTTTTTTAAATTTCACTAAAAGTTATAGAATAATTAACTTTGAATTTCTCCTCATTTAAATATTATTTGTTGGTTATAATTTAATTTAAAATTGAATTAAGTGTATATTTTGTTTAATATATTTATAAAAAAAACAAAAATGTGTGTTTTTCCACTTAATTAGTGGAAAATAACCGAAAATTATTGAAATTTTATATTTTTTGATTTTTAAAGAACAATATTAACTATATGGTTCTTTAAAAAACCCAAAAAAATATAAAATTTTAACAATTTTGGTTATAATTCCATATTTTAAATAAAAATTCAAAATTCGCGCCGCAGAAATCGTGTGGATATTTCCACCAATGGCTTACTAGCACCTCGGATTTCCAAGCCTGCTAGATTTCAAAATCAAACAATGCCTGTTGCCACTTTTCACTACAGCGCTTTTAATTCTCTTATGTTCTGTGGTACATAATATGTACCCAGGGTTGCCAGGTGGTTGTTCCTAAATTCCCCCAAAGAATTTTAAAAATATATTTTTATAGGGTATACCCCAAAAATCACTATTTTACCATTAAAATCTTCCAAATAAAAATAGTTTTATTCTTGACTGACACGTGCGTACTTTCACTGAACAAGATGAGTCATGATTCAAATATAAATATACCAATTTTAATTAGTAATTAGCGAAAGAATTCTGGTATAAGGTGAAAAAATTATATTATTTTTGAAATCTTGTTTATTTTAAAGTAGGTTAAATATTTTTAAATAAAACTTATTTACTTATACAGTTTTTTATTTAAAAAAATTTTAATTACAAAAAAGGAACGTTCCTTTGTACAAAAAGTAAGATATCAATTATCAACTTCTTCAAGCAGATCCAATGCCGAAGCGATATCGTCGTCTGGATAAGTATGGTACATGTTTATGTTAAATTTTTCCAACATTTCTTTAGTTGGCTTAAAATTAAAACAACCAATGCTCATAAGATAGAATCGCACTCGCAATATAGCATCTGTGCTTTGTATTAACAATCGATTTATTAACTTATTTTTAATTAAATTTACCTGAGAAAATGCTCTTTCTACAGTAAAAAAATCCCCTTTTTCACCCAAAAATAAATATACTTCCCCCAAAAAATACCCCAGAAAAAAGTTTTCCAAAATTTTCCCCCGTCCTCATAAAAATCCCCCAAATTTGGAAGAAAATCCCCCAACTTGGCAACCCTGTATGTACCGCATATGTAAATCTTGGCGTGCCAAGCAATTTCACCGACATGTTTTTATTTTAATATTAATTAAATATTGCACTAGTTAGTAATATTATTTGAAGGTAGGTATAATATAATATAATTATTTATTTGTTAAGAGATTTCCCTTAAATCTGCTACGCCACTGTCGAAAAGTAAAAACATCTTGCAGCTAACAAACACAGATCTACAGTGGGACCCATTTGTTTGCGACTCACCGCTGTAAGATCTCTATTTATTGTGCAAAATACAAGGTCTACTATGTCAGTTTTTAAGAGTAAATTTTTAATAATTATTAAAAATTTATAATTCATATTAGCGATTTTTTTAAACAAAATCTAAGCATAGCACTGGATTTACCACCCTCAAAACGACCCTTTACTAAATTTTATTGTCCATAAAATGGAGGGTGATGTGAAACAGCTGTCAAAGCTTACTCCACAAACTTTTATGTGCTGTAAAGATAAACCAAAGTTTTCAGGATGTTTCTATGTTTTGTGTGACAGTTTATACCATATTAGTTGTTCGGATCGTAAAAAATTTGTTAGTTTCGGTAAAAATCTTGGTTATTGTAAATGTATTGAAGATCTAGATCTAGAGGTTAGCTAACCTCAAAACCTAGCAAAACTGAAACTGAATTACTAAAGTTTACGTTTATCAACAAAATAAATGAGCTTAAAACTGCCAGTGCTAAACAAATAAAACAAGCTAAACAAATAGAATCCCAGCTAACTGAAGAAATAAACAAAATCAATGTACTGAACAAGAAACTTCTGGATGAAAAGAAAGTATACTTACAACAGATTGATGCTTACAAAAATAAACTGCATAGTCAAGATCCAGCTCGTAATGAAAACTTTTGTGAACAATGTGAGAAATCTGAACAATCTATCGAAAACTTAACAGAGAATGTTAACGCTTACAAGACACATATCATTGACTTAGAAAAACAACTTGTTGAAAAAAAATCTAGTAACTGGAAAAAATGCCACTTGTAAAAATTGTATACAAATAACTAAGAGTGAACCAAAATGTGATAATGAAAAATTCTGTGATAATTGTGAATTAAACATGGTAAAAACTGAAAGTCTACAATGTCAATATAACCTAATTAATAAACTCAACAAAGAAATAAAAGACAAAAATGATGTTTTAATTGAAAAAAACATTAACTTGCAAATTGATAGTTTAAGTAAAATCAATACTTTTCCTACTTCATATGCTGATATAACTAAACGAGATATAAGTGCACCAAAAGTTATAAAACCGAAACAAACATATGAAATTCTAGTTAAGCCCAAAACAAATCAAGAAACTTCTAAAATTCTAAAAGACACTAGAAACGAGGTTAATCTAAAAGAAATCCAAGCTGGTGTTAGCAATATTATTAAATTAAAAAATGGTGCAATAAGAATTGACTGTGATAACTCAAGTGATAAAGTGAATATACTTAAAAAACTACAAGAAAAGATGAGTAATAAATATAAGATTTCTGATGGAAAACTTTGGAATCCTCGCATAATCATTGCTAATATAGAAGAAATGTACTCTTCAGATGAACTAAAAAATACAAATATTAGTCAAAACAGCTCATTATTTAATGAGAACTGGGGTAAAGACCCTACTAAAGAATTCTTAATAATATCACATATTGCATTAAATAAAAAATTAAATAACTATACAGCATTCATTGAAGTGGAGGATGGTGATACATATTTTAATCTCATGTCGAATAAGAAGTTAAACATTGGTTGATCTAGATGTCCTGTATATAATAATCTAAAATTACAAATTTGTAAAAAATGCTCACAGATTGTTCATTCTTAAAAAAAGTGAAAATGTTGCCAAGTGCTGGTGACCATCTCACTAGTGATTGTGATAACAATAACGCCAACAAATGTTCTTTGTGTCTTTGCAAATCAAAAATACAAATCAAACTGTGCAACTGATCATCGAGCTTCAGATAATAAAAATTGCTCGTCGCTTACAAACAAGAAGAATTTTATTATCAACAGGACAAACTATAGTAAAGGTTACATCAATTAATTCTTATTTAATTTTTGTCAATATATTTCAAAAGGAAGAAGAAAAGCTAAATGAATTTATAAATTCTGAAATTGTTTGTGATTCAATACAGGCCCGGCTCCAGACATTGCGGTACCCCGTGCAAAAATTTTTTGCCGCCCCTCATAGTTACCTACTTTTTAGTGCCCATTAATAATGTATAATTTCTAAAAAAAAATCTATAGTACCTATAACTATAGGTATACCCAAATAATATCGTCCCCTTGATGCTACAATTAGATACACTGTTCAAAATTTCATGACCATTTTAACACCAAATTAACACCATACATGGTGTTAAATATGGTTCGTTGGTCCAGTGTAATTTCAAATACTAAAATAGTGTAAATTGAACTCCTTTTCAGTGTTAAATATTATGTGTTCTTGGTCAAATTAAATCATACTAGGTGTAAAGTGTACTTCTCAGTAGTTCAAAAGGATAAAATATTTTTAGATAAACACCGTTTTGGTGTTTGCTGTATATAACATTTTTAAACATAATTCATGGGGTTTATATTAACACCACTTGGTGTTGGATTTAGAGACCATTTTTAGATTACCCTTTACACCACAGCTATTTTAAACAGTGTAATATCGTCCCCTTGATGCTACAATTAGATATCTGGAAAAAACACATTTATAAATAAAAATATTCTAAAATTGGTACCTATGTAAGTATTTAGTAGAACTGGATTCGTAAATTTTCTAGTTATCCAGTTGTAGCATTATTTATGAGAATTATTTATTTGTTAATTATTATTTTTTATTAAAAGGATGCATGGTGTGATATATTAAATTTTTTATAAAATGTGAATAAATGCCTACCTTAAAACACACACAAAAAGCCCAGCACAATGTAAATACCACAACCACAGGAAACAAAATGTCCTCGAAAATGTCTATTTTTTCAAATTATTAAATTTCGAATAGGTAGTGTACTATTGCACAAAGAAGTTCAATATCAACTAAAATAATTTATAAGTTTGCCTAAAAACAAAGCAAAATCCTGATAAATATAAAAAAACCGCACATTGCGGCTCTATTATAAAGAAAGCCGCTTTTTTATTTAAAAATGGGAAAGAATAGTATGATAACTTTTTGCCGCCTTTCGATTTTTGACGCCGTTCGAATTTTGCCGCTATTCGATTTGTGCACCTCTTTAATTTTTGCCGCCCCTTCGATTTTTGCCGCCCCGTGCAGGGGCACGGCTGCACGTACCCTGGAGCCGGCCCTGATTCAATAAAATTTTTAAATACTTCTATTAAAAAGTATTTGGGTTTTACTGTGATGCATATAAATATCAGGAGCCTAAATAAAAACTTTAAAGGTTTTGCTTGACAGCTTGACTTTTAAACCTGAAGTAATAGTTTGCACTGAAACTTGGATTTTAGATTGCCCTGCTTTTTTTAATCTTGATGGATATGATATGCACTACAGTGACACTCAAATTAGTAAAGCTGATGGTAGTAGTTGTATATGTGGATTCAAATGTTGATGCCGAGGCATCTTTTGATATAATTGGTAATGTTAAAGTTATGAATATAAATGTAAAACTTAAAAGTGATCAGGTGGTATTTAGTACTGTTTACAGATGTCATGATATTGATAAAAAAAAATTATAGAGGACCTAAATAATTTTTTAAAAGTAAATAAAAAAATAAAAAACCATTTTATTATTGGTGATTTCAATATTGACATATTAAACCTAGATAAAAATAATGAATTATATTTAAACAATTACTTTGAAAACCAGTATTATCCTAATTTTTGAACTATCACAAGAAGTAATGAGTAGTTAGTGTAATAAATATTCTACCTATCCTTTCAAGCTGCTTCATAAGTTAACTGTTCATGACCCACTGTTTTTAGTAATTGAGGCAAAAAATAAAATATCAGCAGAAAGAAATAAAGTTTGTATAAACTACAATAAAATTCAAAGACTAGCAACCTCAGTTAATTGGTACCTATATAAAAGAAAATTCAAATGTCGATACGCAAGTAAGCCATTTGATAAATATAATTAATGACTTAATCAAAAGATCATCTAAAGTTCTACCATGTACAAATATTCCCAAGAGTAGAAATGCATGGATAACAAACGGCCTAAAAGTATCCTGTGAAACTAAAAATAAATTACATAAAATATGGATGGACGATCCACAAAATGACTTTAAGAAAATTAATTATATGAACTATTCCAACAAACTGTCAAACTTGATAAAATTAGCAAAACTAAAGTATGAAAAATCTGAAGATGAAAAATTTCGTAATGATTCAAAAAAATTGTGGAGTTTTGTTAATAGTAAAATAAAAAATAAGAAGGTTGGAAAAAATGTTATAACAAAATTCAGATACAAAAGAGATTTCTAATCTGTTTAATGAGCATTTTACCACGATAGGTGAAAAACTAGCAAAAAAATAAAAACATAAAAGAATGAGTCTGATTCTATTAAAATAGATAATATAGAAAATTCTATTTTTATGTATCCAGTTACCCAGGAAGAGGTTGAAGAAACTATGGATGATTTAAAAAACAAAAATGGTGGGGTGGACCATATCAATGCAACTGTTCTAAAAAAACTAAAACAGCAAGTGAGTAAAGCCTTAACTAGCATAATAAATTGTTGTTTCAACACGGGTACCTGCCCTAAACACTTTAAAGTTACTGAAGTCATACCGTTATATAAAAGCGGTAATCGTGAAGATCCAAATAATTATCGTCCTATTTCTTTAATATCAAATTTAGCTAAGGTCTTTGAGAAATTAATTCATAATAGGTTTTGCAAATTTTTTGACAGTTCCAATGTAATATCAGGGAATCAGTTTGGTTTTAAAAAAGGTTTAAGTACAAGCAATGCTCTTGTACATGTCACTGACTATATTTACAATAGTTTAGATAGAGTCATCCTACAATTGCTGTTTTCCTTGATATTGCTAAGGCGTTTGATACAGTCAAACACGAAAGACTTCTAGAAAAACTATACCGCTATGGCATTCGGGGAACGGCATTGACATTGATCAGAAGTTACTTAAATGAAAGAAGCCAATATGTAAATATAAATGGCATTGAAAGTTGTAAGCGTGAGTTGACTATGGGGGTTCCACAAGGTACAATCCTTGGTCCTTTGTTATTTCTGGTTTATGTTAATGATGTTTTTCGACTACTTCCATCTGAAAACATTGTAGCCTTCGCTGACGATACAGCTCTATTGTGCACTGATACTAGCTGGAAAATAGTAACTGAAAAAATAATTCACTATCTCTAAATATAGATAAAACAGTATTTATAACTGTTGTTAATTACATAGATATGTATCCTGCCACTGTTAATATTAAAATCGACAACCATTTAATAAAAAGAGTAAAAAGTACAAAATACCTTGGAGTAGTTATTGATACACAAATAAGATGGCGGGAGCATATCGAATGGGTTACAAAGCGTCTTAGGTATCTCCTATTTGTTTTTGCAAAATTAAAGTCTATTTTAAACACAAAATCACTTATGAGAATGCTCTTTTGCCACTTTTAAACTTGCAGAAAAGGGTACTTAAGGTAATTCTGGGAAATGATCAGTTTTGTGACAACCACCTTAATATTTATCAAAATTACTATTTAAAAACCATACTTATCAATTTTAATAACTTGTACGTTATGTACAAAAATAGTAATAAAACAATTAGGTTTAAAAGTATTGTACTGCCAAAAGTCAAGCTTGCTGTTGGTAAAAAAACTAGTCTCTACAATGGTATAAAAATCTTCAACATGTTACCTAATAACATCAAAGTAAATAACCCAAAAAACAAATTTACTTTTAAGTTTAAACAAATGTTAAAAGACTGGATTACCAAAAACTGTACCAATAATTCATTGTTAACTTAATAGTATTAAATGTTGGAATTATAAACTGTTGTCGCAATGATAATGAAAATATTATATATTATTTTAGTTTTAGTTTAGTTTTAAGATCCTAGTTCTTAAGTTATGTACCGGACCTATGTACAGGTAATTTATTACCTCCAATAGGCGGAAATTATATTTTCCGTACACGTGTATCTGGATGTTAAATAAATAAATAAAATAAATAAATAAATTAAGTAAAAAAATGCAAAATAAATTGTAATTGTAATTGTAAATGTACCTAAATTTATTCTGTCAAGTTATCCATTTTCTTTAACGTTTTTTTCACTTGCTCAGTTTTTACGGAAATTTGAAAATACCAAAGGAAGCACTTGCTTATTGTTTATTCTTCTCTAGCGTAGTTATTTTGTCTTATAGGGTGTTTCAGAATAAGATGCTGAACCTTAAGGGTGTGAATCCTTAGTTGATTTTAGGAAAAAAAAGTTCAAATAAACCTCTTAATTTTTGAGTTACAGGGTGTTAAAGTTTTAAGAAAAAAACCGTTTTTTTTATCATAACTTTAATAACTTCCTAGAAATTTTTGTAAAATTTGGCACACGCCTTCTAAGCATTAACAGTAAGTTTTTGATGTAGAAGATTTTTTATTTTTTTTACCAGTGGTGTCCGTACAGGATGTGGAAAAATATTATGCACGCTACTGCTTTTTTCAAAATAAAAATTATTTTTTAAATCCCCATTCATTTTAGGGCAAATTTGATTTCTTGACCATTTTTCGTACGACGAACGGTTTTCGATGAAAAAAATAAAAAGCATTTAATGCGCATATTGAGAAAACAATGCCATTATTAAATAAACATTAAAATTAAATTTAATTTTAAAATAATTTTAAAAGAACTAACATTAAATAACGTAAACAAAAACAAAAATAATTTAGATTAGCTGTTGAAAGTGGCCACCACCTGCAAGTATGCATGCTTCAGCTCTTCTCCTCATTGAGTTTTGTACCCTTAGAAGGAGTATTTAAAATAGTGTCACAACAAACTATTATGCGGTTTCTCAACTCCTCCTCAGTATTTATTGGTGTGCTGTAAACCAACGCCTTAAGATGTCCCCATAGGAAAAAATCTAGACCGTTTAGGTCTGGCGATCTAGGTGGCCACGATTCCTCCGCGCCCTATCCAGCGATTTCTATAATGTTGATTTAAAAATTCCCGTGCCTGGAGACTGAAATGGGGAGGTGCACCATCGTGCATAAACCACATATAAAGCCGGGTAAAAGCAGGGACGTCGTCTAGCAAATTTGGTAAACTCTGTTCAATAAACTGGCGATAACTATTTCCGTTCAATCTGCCTGGTAAAAAATATGGTCCAAGTAAATAATTCCAGCCCATACGTTTACAGAAAATTGTTGTTGGTAGTTGGATTCCGTGATGGCCTGCGGGTTTTCTTCAGTCCATAAATGATTGTTGTGAAAATTTCTTATGGCGTTCCTGGAAAAATTAGCTTCGTCCGTAAATAAAATTTTGGAGTCAAATTGGGGATTGTCGGTAACCATTTGAAGAAACCATTGGCAAAAATTTAAGCGTAATGGAAAATCCCGAGGAAGTAGGGCCTGGACCCGTTGAATATGGTAAGGATATAACAAATAAGCATGAAGAATTCTTCACACTAGAACATGAGTAATATATTCCCAATTTTTCTAGTAGGTACTTATGCGCATTAAATGCTTTTTATTTTTTTCATCGAAAACCGTTAGTCGTACGAAAAATGGTCAAGAAATCAAGTTTGCCCTAAAATGAATGGGGATTTAAAAAATATTTTTATTTTGAAAAATAGCAGTGGCGTGCAAAATATTTTTCCAAAAATATCTAGACCACATCCTGTTCGGACGCCACTGGTAAAAAAAAATAAAAAATCTTCTACATCAAAAACTTACTGTAAATGCTTAGAACGCGTGTGCCAAATTTTATAAAAATATCTAGGAAGTTATTAAAGTTATGATAAAAAAACTATTTTTTTCTTAAAACTTTAACACAATGTAACTCAAAAATTAAGAGGTTTAGGTCATAGGTTTATTTGAACTTTTTTTCTTAAAATCAACTAAGGATTCACACCCTTAAGGTTCAGCATCTTATTCTGAAACACCCTGTATAATTGTTATTTGTGAATTAAATATAATTGAAGTGAATTCACTTTGAAACAATCTTGAACTTAAAATTGTGAATTAAATATAATTGAAGTGAATTCACTTTGAAACAATCTATTGAACTTAAAAATATATACCTAGGTAGGGCATTTCATTAGTATTTTTAAGATAAAGAAAATCTGGTCTTAAATTTAAAAAAATTCATGAGAAATTATTCAAGGCAAGTTTTTGACCAACAAAAATATTTTGAGAAAAAAGTTAATGAGGGTCAACTTTAAGCTTTGGCTTTGCTAAATTTTATATATAATACAAAAACAATAGTATACTAAAAATAACACACTTTTGTATATTTGGTTGCATTCAACAAAATCTAGAAAGCTATATTAATAAAGTTGTGTTTCCATTTTCTTCCGGCAGAGGTCTCTTCGCGTCCACGCAGGTATTTTAAAAGCACATGAACCTGTTTCGAAGCAACAATTTGAATCTTTTAAGCTGCTTCTCTCATTGAGTTGGACTTCTACTTCGGCAGGGCACTCGTCTAACTGAAAGCCGGAGCCACCCGCGTGCTTAGTGTCGTTTGCAGGACTGAAAAGCTTTAATGAAAGCAACATCTGCCACCTATCCATGAACCCCTCGAGTTTTATTAGTTTTTAGTTAAACCAAACAGTCCAACTAACATAATCGGGTTTTGTCGGTATTTTGTGCTAAAATTTTTTGAAAAGTGAGTGTCCGTTTAATGAGTGACAATTGGTTTATTTTTGCGGAGGTAATGGTTTAGTTGTTTTTTGACTGTGTTTTAGATTTGTAATATAAAAATAACTCCACTAATAAATATTTCGTATACAGCATAACATTTAAAACAAATTTTTTCATCAAACAAATATTTACATTTGCGTTTTCAGAAAGATAAAGTAGTTGTTTACGTTCTTAACTTTTAACAACTAACCTGTTGATGATTAGTATCACTTGAGTAAAATAAACTTTAAAATTAAAATACATACATACTTACATGTATATATAAGGGTGGTCATTATTTATATATAGCAAAACAAATTGTTTTGGGGTGCTACCTAGAATCTTTCTCTACAATGAAAAAATAATGTCCATAAATTCTTTGAAATTAACCAGGGCCGCCAAGAAAAGGAAAAAAAATAGCCAAAATTGCCTCACCTAATTAATGGATGACCCCTTACTACTTGATAGGATACATTTTTGTAAATAGTAATTATTGTGAATTTTTAATTTAGCAACAAAATCGTTATTACTTAAAAATGTTTTATAACATTTAGTATAGGGTCGTTAACGTTTTTATTTCAAAAAATAAGTATTTTTGATACAAGACATACCTTGATTTTCCATAGTTCTCGGCACGGAATAACTTGACCTAGCTGAAATTTTGCAAACTTTATTTTTTTATGGTAGAGAATCGTTTCAGAGGGTAAATTTAGACTTTCAAAGTAAGGACCACCCTAATATATACATTTAAGGTATTGAACATCAAACTGATATACATTTTATATAGGTACATGAATTTAAGCTAAAATAGCTTAACTTTTATGATATTCTTAATTTTATGATCCAGCTTTTTATTTTAAATAAAATTTTATACTTCGCTTTAAAAAAGTTTTGAAATACTAAAAATAATTTTTTCTACGACCACTATGTAAAAGTCACATTTCGTAATGGCATCGTTGCTTAAAAAATGAATCTTTTCATTGGCAAGGCAAAACACGAATGTAAAGTGACATTTCTAAATGAAAAGTGATTGACGGCATCGTTTGACATTCGTTTCAAAGTTTGTATTGTATTTGTATATGTATGCCTAAATATCATTTAAAACATAATTAATTGTGTTTGTATAAATTCTAATTTTTAGTGCCTTTATTTAACTTATACCTTAAAAATTAAAAGAATAATATAAAAGTAATTTTAACAGCTGTCAAACACGTTTTAAGGTTATTTTGTTTTGTTTTTTTAGCATAAGTGACGAGAATTTCATTCATTTCATTTGAAAAAAAATATTGCCTTATTTTAAAACACCCTAATATATATATATATATATATATATCTGCTCCGCGTTGTCGGTTTTTGGTTCTTAAAAGAACCGTATGTCTCACGACGTTACGGTACAATCTCATGTACCATCTTCAGGTCTTATCTGCTGGGCTGCCGTTGCTGCTCTGCTGCGAGTTAGACGTGGAGAAATTCCTAATGAAACCATTGTTTTAACATTCTATACATTAGACCTTATCTATATAATACGACTTAAGCTTAATATCCATGGATGCATGCATGTATCCGTTTGTCCGTTAGTCCGATCATCTGGGAGCGCTCTTATTGGTCAAATTATAATTCGAAAATTATGACATTTTATCGGTCCGTCAAGTTTCAACTTCGTACGTCTGACGAAGAAAGTTAAAATAATTTTTACTCATCCGTTACTACACATCTGTTTTTGACGCATAACGTTATTTTAAGATAATTCATTTTCAAATCTTTTAATATTTTTTTAATAAGATTGTGAATAATGTTCTACTGTTATGTTTTTATTTAATAAAAATAACCGAAAAAAAAGAAAAAACAAACAAAAAATATTAAAACCAGAACTAAAAGGACCTGCTTTTTTAAAACTATACATTTTAATGTATATTAAGGCTAGTATATTCTTTTTATATGGTATATTTACCTACCTTTAAATTTATTAGACAGCTAACTGTTAAAGTTACAATTGTTGACATAATTTTAACGATGACAATTAAGCATTAGGTAAATTTAGTAAAGTGAATATACTTACTGACCCTTCTTAATTTCTATTTGTCGCCAAATCAATCCGTTAAACGGCATTAAAAAACGGATGCATGAAAATTAGAACATTTCTTGTCGGACGTTTTTATTGAAAGCTTAGATATAATTTAGATAAAACTATAATTTTTAGGTTTGAAAACTCAATGTTTACGATTTTATATCTTTTTAAATAATATTATATTATTAATGAATATAGATTTTTTAAGAATTTTTTGGGATTCCTGGGGGACTGTAGATTATCCACCTTTAAGGTGGTGCACGACTTTTGGCAAACTGTATAGGTATGCTAAATTATACTGAAAAATAAGGCTAAGAAGTAAGTCTTTTTGTGCTGAGCCCAAAGTTTAAAGGCTGATGCGTTAGCGGAGGGGTACAATTGGGCGAAGCAGAATGCATAAAACATTTTATCTTCAAGGCACAGTTTTATTTGTTAAACGATACATAAAACGTACCTACTAACAATATTAATAACAATTATTAAAAAGTATAAAGTAAGGTTACATAGCTCAGAGCTGTCATTTGTTATCGAATTCTTCGATTGGTCCTAACGGAGTTTTCACAAACTAGGATGTAAAAAACTTCACCTGATTGGTCTAAATTATTTTTACAGATAATTTAATACTTTGGTAGTAAGCTATAAAACACTTACAGATAAATAATATTATTTCTATATTATATAAAATATAAAAACACAACATAAATCCTCTCAAAACCTTGTTTTAATAAAATAATAAAACAAATAAATACACTAATCAAAACAAAAATTAAGCTATTAACTTATTTTAATATAATTTTTTTCTGCATTCAGTAAAAACTTGTTTGTACACACCCTGAATATCATAGTCAGACGCTTCTTGGCGGAAGAACACATTAATTGGACAATAGAACAATGGAGTAACGTGATGTTTACTAACGAGTCCAGATTTCTTTTAAATCATATTAATGAACGTGTTAGAGTCTGACCAGGCAAGCACTTTTTGGATTCAACAGTTCAAGAAAACCAGGCTTTTAGAGGTTAATTATGGTTTGGGGTGACCGGGATAGTACAAAATATCTTACTGGCCACAAATTCTTTGGGGCAACCCTGCATCATCGTCAAATATCAGAACGCCACCAAAGAAGTTTCACTTAAAAAAGAAAAATTGGGCTGGGTTGTTAAGTTTGGGTTGGTTTCGCTCTCTTTTGTCTATTTTGTCTATTTTAGTTGATTGACAGTTATAAAGTTATAAAGTGCTCTTTTAGTTCCACCCTTACATCCAAACTAAGATGTCCCATAAGCCAAATGAATGGCTTGTGCGGGTTAGGGGTAGGAACGGACCGACGGCTTAAAGTCCCCTCCGAAGGACTATACACAATGGACAAACACAAATAAACAACCATACCCAAGTGGGATTCGAACCCACGACCTCTCGGCTCGTACCCAGGAGCTCTGTCCACTACACCACCGAGGCCAGTAGATCAGCTGATAAACCAAACCGCATTTGCGGGGTCGAAAGCCTTTGTGAAGCATGGTATGTAGACTCTAGTTGTGCTATAGGTACTGCTACTTTAATTATCAGCCCATTTTTTTATTAATTACGCGATAATTATACAACTTTTTCACCCTGCGCCGATTGTTTATGCACTTTTACATCCCTCCACAACTATTGTTTTGCATTTTGGCAACTTTCCTGCCGTTTATCGGAAAAGTCGCTAAAGTGAAAATTTACCCAAATAGCAAAAATGGTATAAATTTCTTATTTCCATTCAGTGGCTACATACGGAATTTTTGTTTGGGTAGAAACTGCAAAGTCAATGACACATCCCTGCAACAAAAAAGGTATTACGAGAACTAAGTATGTAGCCTAAAACAAATTGAGAGCTGCAACAAGTATTTTATAAAATCCACCTGAACCAGTTCACAAAAGGTAGTACTGTACTTAAAAAAAACGAACAGAAAGATCTAATAATACCGTATCATAGATTAAACAAAACACAAAAAATGTGGCTTATTGAAAAGCTAAATTTTTAACAAACTAAAATAAAATCATGGTATTGCCAACTGAATATTTTAAGCATATTTTAAACAAATCAAGAGTATGCTGGTCGCCAATGCTTTTTATAGCTATAAAGAGTTCCTAAACTATGATATGCTAGAAAATAATCTTTAATTTACATAAATCGTCACCTGAGAATTATAGTGTTCTATCTGCATTTTTTTTTAAATTGATGTTAGTCTTAAAGTCTTAAAGATGCATATTGTTCTTATCTATATATAATTGGGGTAGAAACTGTACAGTTTAAGGCTTAAACTGTACAATTTCTACCCCAATTATATATCTATAGATAAAACAATATGCATCTTTAAGACTTAAAACAAGACTGACCTCAATTTAAAAAAAAATGCAGATAGAACACTATAATTCTCAGGTGACGAAATGTCTGTGATCTTTGCCGAATTTTAATTATTTTATTATTATTTTGCCCACAGATTAATGTTAAGAAATAAACAATTAAATAAATTATTAATTCGCCTTAGAGGTATTTTTAATAATAAAAAAATGTGTAGGTAAACAAAACAACCTGTATTTTTTCTCCTAGGTTTCTTATTATTTTACAGGAATATTTGATATTAAAACAATATTTGATATTAAAACAAAATGTTAAATTTATTAACCCATTAACAAAGTTATATAAATTTAATATTTTAATTTTTTAAAACGAAATGTAAAAAAATAATTTGGCCTCTTATTTTTTTCCATTTGCTATTATACTATTCAAATACCTATTTTTTAAATACCAATAGGTTCTAACGCGAAATTAGACGATACATAATCAAACTATTATATTAATAACGTATTTATAAAGTGAAAATTACTACATTAACGTAAGGTAAAATGGTTTTTTGGATTTTTGTGTAACGCATCCAAAAATTATGATTTAATCTGTAAAAATGTAGGTAAGTTTAAAAAAGTTCTGTAAATAGATTTGTACGAATGTCATTTTAGATGTAGTTATAATGGAGTTACGAGTATAACGTGATTAAAAAGACTGAATTGGATATTGATCTAGCAGGCAGTTTCAATTGAAAATATAAATTAAAAAATATTTTGCAATGTGAATAACGCTGCAGCAAAATTGTACCTAATAGTAGGTAATTTCAAATGGATTTTTTTATTTTTTTAAGTTCAAAGGAGCACATTTTTGGATACATATATAAAATATATTTACAAAATTAATTAAAATTTTATAAACGTTATTATATTATTGTATTAAAATATTATTGCATTTTGCTTGTTTGAGAATTTAAATTATGATGCGTGGTCCAACAGGAAGTTCATTGTCATTTCCTGTAGACTGTTAAACAAACCTTATTCAAATTTGGTACACCTAAGTTAAACATAAATAAAACATAACGCGTTACAAGTACGTAAATTGGAAACTAAACTTTGATTTTTATTACATTATTTACCCAGTCATTTGTCCTTCATTTATTTAAATTTTTAGTTATTGATGTTGCTTAATTAATTGCGATCGTAGTTAGTGGCGGCTGGTGGATTTTGGGTATACCGATATCTCAATTATTAGATATGGGACCCAGACTAAATTTATATGAGTTTATAATGACATTATAAACAAGTTCTGCGTAAGCAGAATTTAAATTGATGTTTGAAATTTAATTGGTGTAATTTATTATTTACCATAAATTCTTTGAAAAGAAATATTAAAAATTTTAAATTGTATAAAATCTGTATACTTTGGAATTTTTAAATGAAATTTGAAATTTGTCGGTTAACTATGGTAAATAATAAATTGTACCAATTAAATTTATATTATACTTATTGGGGGCGCCATGGGATCGGTACGGCCGAGCAAAAAGTTATCTTTTTTTCACAAACTTCAATTTAAATTCTGCTTGCGTAGAACTTGTTTATAAACTCATATAAATATAAATTTGGTGTGAGTCCCATATCTAATAATTGAGATATCGGTATACCCAAAATCCACCAGCCGCCACTGGTTAACTGCCCGGTTTGGTTTCCCCTGAATACAATTGCAATTATACAATACATGTATTACATTTTTTAAAACAAATAAATTAAAATAATACTTTTATAAATCCATTTAAAACCCATAAAATTGTAAACAGTCTTTTCTTCGGCAAAAGACAGATTGAAAAAAAAAAACATTTGAAAAATGTTTTTATTTTTGGGGATTAAAATAAATTTAAGTTTTACCTATAAACATAGGCATTTATCTAAATTTGTATCCAATTTCTTTGCTACTATAATTTGAGTTATTATCAGCTCCTTTGTTTTTATAATGTCATCCACAAGTGCTTATCTACCTAGTGAGTTTGTTACATCGTTGTATTCCTCCTATCCAACCATGTAAAATTCCATTATGGAGGCCATAGGGAAAACAAAAAATGGTGACTCAAAATCTAATAGGCAATTGCTTTAGTTTTCCAATTGGAGGGAAAAAACCATTATATTTCATGGGAAAAGTATTTTAATAATGTTGACAGGAATTTTATTAAATAATATTTCATATCTTTTAAAATACTATACTGTAATAAAATTTTAAAATTTTAACAAAAAAATATTTTAAATTGAAAACCGAGCACGTCCAGCATCATTGCGAGCTAAAATTATACCAACAAAACGCATTGTTGCGTCAAGCTTGACTTGTTTTTATTCCAAAGGATAAAAAATAGCGAGTACTACGTGCTCAGCCTGATATTTTTATTTTTTAAATTAATTTTGGAACAAAAAGCTGTATCCTACAGCAAAAACTACTCAAAAGTTGATAAAGCATAGTTAATAACATAAATAAGCACAAAACTGCAAATATTAATTATTCTGATAAAAATGAGTTGTTATACTTCAATAGGAAATATGTTTATAAAGCTTTTCGAATTTTTTCGAGTGTGAAAAATCTACATAAAAATATTTTATGTTTAATTTATTATTATAAATGTTTTATAAAAAATTTAACTAGAACTAGAGCAGTTTATATAACATGTAGGATGTTAGCTTAATATCGCTCTCCTTTTATTAAATCATGAATACTGTCTAATTGTTCATATTTTTAATTTTTTCTAAAAGATCTCAAAATTAATTTTAAAGGGGAGAGTGGTACTTTCAGATGGCATAAAAATCTGACGCTATAAATCAATCCCGAGGTTAGATTCGGGTTAAGCTTATCAAAAACCTTATACTTACCGTTATAACATAAAGATAAAAAGTATTACTGAAATATGACACAATATAAAAATATTAGGTGCTATATAAATATAATTAATAATCTTAAGTTTTATAAACAAAAATGGATTATTAAAATATGGTCTAAAATATTTTTGAAACTGTATTTATCAGCAGCAATGTGAGATTTATAATCTAGAAACATGAACAAAATTAGTCCTGGAGCAATACACCACGAAACAACGCATTAAAATTCTCCAAACCCATTATGAAAATGGGCGGTTGAGGAAAAATGCGTTTCGTACTATACGTGATTTTTTTGGGGCGCAAAGTCGACTTTCTGAGATGTTAATTTGGTATGTGGACGAAAAATTTCAGCATACTGAATCCGTAGCTAACCCCTAAGCATGGTCGTAGAGGTCTTTCGGAAAAAAAATATTGCCATTGTTTCCAAAAGTGTGGCCGAAAATACACGCACATCGATCTTAGTAAGTGGGCTTACGTATTCCACTACAAAACAAATTTTAAAAAATATTTGCTGTTACACCGAAACAAACTCCAAATAACGCAGAAATTAAAGTCTCGAGACCATCAACAGCGCTGTGTATTTGTCGAATGAATACGAAAACAAGGGGTAAATTTTTAAACGAAACTCATTTGAGGTGCCGTGATAATGAGATTTAACTTTCGCAGACTTTTTTCATTCGGGGTATCTGTGTAAAAGAATATTTCAAACACTATTGCTGAGGTAAAAAAGGAGACCAAAAGTGAAATAGGATTGATTACTTAAGAAGCCGCAGCGACAATTTACATAATATTATCACCCATAATATATATATGTGGAAGTATGTGTCATACCACTTGTTATAACAAGTGGTATGACACATACTTCCACACATATACCGCTTATTGCCTATATTTTGTATAGATGACCTTGTTCCCGTTTCTAAGGGGAAATTTGTTCTCGTAGTGTGCCATTTTCCTTTATGCGCATAGTCAGTTCATAAGTGGGGGATTTAAAATATATACCATAGACATCATATAACATTAGATAGAGAAATTAATACGTCCATTTATGATACGAATTGTCAACTAAACAAAATTTAGGTTATATAAAATCTTTCTAAATTATTTGATTCCATAGCCTGGGTTAAGCTTACAAACATTTTTGTGATTTGGCTTTATAAAAAGCAAAAAGTGGCATAATATGCATATTATGTAAAATCCACTAAAATCTCGTTAAAACAATGGAAAAAAACAATGCCAAAACAATTGGTATACAACAGAAAACAAACAAAATTGATAATTATAATAACCATCTACATATTTATATGTCTACCATAAAAATCTTTTGGCTATAAACGTGATCAAAATACGATGTTGCCAAATTTTTGCTTTTATAAAATTGCCATTATAAAATCTAAAATATCATCATTTTGTGAGTTTATTATTATTAAATGCTTTTTTCATACAATTTACATCCAATTTATTAAAAATTATTTATTATACTTCTTAAATAGGGACAAAAATATGTTATTTTTTTTTAAACCGGCAATGCAGCTGACGCATGCGCCTAAATGCCCGCTACCCTGTGAGAACATTTCTCCTACTTTACCCCCACGAAATGGAAACAGTCTCAGTTAGAAATGATTTGTATATGTGTGGAAGTATGTGGATTATCATCGATGATATTTTTGAATTGAAACCGGTTTTAATGAGTAAATATCATCGATTATTAATCATACCACGATTTGTATTTATTGAGAAAATATAATGAATTTTAGGATTTAAAAAATTGTCAGTTTGACATTTAAAATTAAAATATGCTTTAAAATATAAAAAGACTTTAATAAACCTTATTTATTCAAACTTACCTTAATTTCATTATCGTTTACACCAACCCATCGATCTTTTAGAGTTTATAATTCATTATTTTAATGATATAATAATATAATATAATTATATATAACAAACACAGGATTTAAATGTCAACAAATGTTAAATGAAGAAAAGTGTCAAAATCCTTAGTAACTTGTAAACAAGGTGATAAAAAATATTGTCGCTGTGATAAAATGCGTAACTATGGAATACTGGCATTTTATTGGTTCTAATATTAATGAATTGTATTGTCTTTCAAACATAATGGCAATGAAGTAAACTCAAAGGGCAAATGGTTATTTTTTTTTTAATTTTCCGCTTTTTACTTAATACGATAATCTGGAAATACTAATTGAATCACCCTTTATATACATTTGGGTGCTTATGTATACACCAAGTATCCTATGCATGGGTGTATTTTTTATTTGAAGAGACAAGCTCGGTTAAATCAGAGAAGTTGCCTATTTACATTAAAATGGCATTTAAAAATGGTAGAATATTTGCTACTCTACCGTACTCATAATTGTTTGTCCGCTTTTTACTTAATACGATAATCTGGAAATACTAATTGAATCACCCTTTATATACATTTGGGTGCTTATGTATGCACCAAGTATCCTATGCATGGGTGTATTTTTTATTTGAAGAGACAAGCTCGGTTAAATCAGAGAAGTTGCCTATTTACATTAAAATGGCATTTAAAAATGGTAGAATATTTGCTACTCTACCGTACTCATAATTGTTTATTTTTTAAGTAATTTTGCGCTAGAATATCGTTTATTTCACGAAAATGTACATTTTCTAATAAACGCGACTTAAAAATAACACGTTTGTTCGATTATAAAAAATCGTATCTCGCTACCCAATTATTTTAGACATCTGCGATTTTAACGGTAGCAAGTTTAGTCGAAATGGTGTACAAAATACACCTGCGCGTGTAGTTTTCACCAAATTATTTGCCATCAAGAAATCATTTTTTCAAGTTATATACAGTGGTATGTAAATAAAAAGCGTACAGCCTTAGAATGAGAGGTACTGCACTTGTCAAATATGGCGAGTTGGGTTATAAAAAATACAGTACCGTAAATGTAAACCACCCGACATGTCGCGACAGTTAACTGACGGGCTAATGTTGAACTCAATTTTGTCCAAAAGTGTTGTTAAGAGGTTTTGGAATTAAACATTTTTTTCGAATTCCTAATGGAAAAGAGCATAGGTACTGTATTAAGAGAAAATCAAAAAGAGAAATACTAGTTTTATGGTCAACAAGACTTTTGTACTTTTAATAAGCAAATCTTAAAAATCGGAGAGAAAAGTACTAGTTTTAGGGTTAGAACGTCTAGAAATTAATGCTCTTTAATTAGGAATATAAAAAACAACGTGCAATGCATAATAAAATTGAGTTTGCTTCTATCTTGTGAAAAAATTTCCACTCAATGTAAAACTATCACTTTTCTGTAACAATCTACTATTTTATGACATTTGCTTTTGTAAATAATTTTAAAATATAAGTACCTAATACTTTTACAGTATTAAACATGATACCAAAATTAATTTAATCAATATTTTTTCTTTTAAATTAAAATAAATTGATTTTAAGAAAGCATGTTTTTATTTCTTGAATTGAACATTTTTATCAATTTTAAACTTTATACGATGTAATATTTCAATAATTCACTTTGTGATATCCATTATGGCCTATACATATTTAATTTAAGCACAGCAAGTTAAGTAGGTACTTCAAAGAAATTTATCATGAGATAAAATCCACAACCGGACATTCCAGTTCCAAAGAATCGTAAAAAAGCACCTGGTCTCTTGCATGGAAACGTTCGTTGTTTTGTTCTTGTTTAAAACCTTTAAAAAGTGATTAACACTAAAAGTAAGTAATAAAGAATTTCGGTAAAAGATTATAAGTTCTTACTTACAATCATTGATTTTGTTTAGAAAATTTTTTTTAATATATATATACAGACGCATTTTAGACAAACTTAAAATATTTGTTAACCAATATAATCAATTTTCTAGAAAAACTTTTTTGGTTATTATAAAAATTTTAATAATGTCCCTGGTAGCGTTGGCATTCTTTCAAGGAAAAACAAACTCAAAGTATAAAAATAATAGTTTTTATGGCATTAGGTTTGTAGCCTGGCGCAAAGAAAAATATTGTATTGTAGAAGGGCAATTATTAAAAGTAGTAAGTGAGGTTAAAACTGTCTAAAAGAAGTCGAATTTTATGATTGGTTCAAATCACGTTGCATAATGAAATCTGTAGACAGACTTATTACTTTTCTTCACATTAATTAAGTTTTTGATAACTTTCAGCATGACTATATTGAGTGCAACCCTATTTTTTTATAGCAATTTTCTGGATAAGATTGACGCGGACAAGTGCCCTGTTGGGATCTGGGATCTTCTTTGATCTGGGGGCTGTAAGGTACACTATGTATTTTCGAAACCCGATTCTTTAAGTATACTAAAATACTTGTTTTGGCATTTTAGTGATCATCTAGTTAATTTACTTACTTTATAAAAATTGATAATTGATAATAACGTAATTTTAAAATTGGTCAGGTTTGATTTGAAACCTCTAATTTAATTTAAGCAAAGACAAAGGCACTCCTTTGTCTTTGCTTAAATTAAATTAGAGGTTTCAAATCAGAGCACAGGGAAAAGGGGCCATAAAAAACCTGGTGACTTACACAGTTCAAATAAAAATAAAATACAAAACAAACAAAGTCATATGGGTCATAATCATATAAGTGAATAAAATAATATGAAAAGGAGATAAACATATTTCATACATTTTGGGTGTTTTTATCAATATCTAAAATATTTTATACTCAGATAAAGTAGTTATGAGAGAGATTTGTACAATTTGTTTACCTTGCCACGCATCTTCGAACTTTTGAACTAGGAAACGATCTTATATCAAAAAAATTACAGCAACGACACATTTCCGATAGAGATAATTCAAATGCTTTAAAGGGGAGGGGAAACATGGAAAATATAAACTAGTGCAGATATTTAACCGTAGTCAATAACCACACTATGGAACAAATGTTTTCATCTATAGTACCCCATATCAAAATATGTTTAAATGTTAAAAAATAATAATAATAGCAGTTTACCTTACCCAAGTAATACCAATATTATAATATTAATTAAGCCTTAGCCTCAGTACGAATGCAAATAGTTAACATAAATAAATACCTTAATAACGAGATAAAACACTATAAAAAATAAAATGCATGTCAGTTAAAGACAAATTTAAGATAAATGTGTAAATTTATATGATGAACGCAACATTATTAAGCTTGAGATTGGAACTCAGTGTATGCGCGTCTCCAAGGTATTAAACCAGTGGCGTAGCTAGCCTCAAGGGGGCCCCGTATCAAAAATCTGGTAGGGGCCCTTATACGGGAAAAGCTGCTGGCAAAAAAATTTCTGGGTGTCACGCCCAAAGTCTATTTTGGGCAAATAAAAAAAAGTAGGGTATCTTTTTTACATTTACCAATTTTTTATAATTTAATAAACAATATATGTATACCTACATAGCTTTTCATGTACAGGCAAATTTTAAAATTTGGTCTGGTTTTACGGCCATTTCAAGCGGATGGACGGGACAAATCACAAAACTGTTGTATAAAAAGAATTGTAGCTAATTTATTATATATTATTTTTGCATCAAAATTGTCAAATATATTCTTCTATTATTAGGGTATACATTAAATAAAAAAAATCGCAAGAAATATTTTATAAAAGTAGAGATAATTTCAATAATTGACAGGGATGGACGGGACAAGATATAGTATATTACACTACAAGGGCAGAAAGTGTGAGATTCCTGCACTGCGCGCCATGATGCCCGAGGCGAAGCCGAGGGCATCATGGCGCGCAGTTCAGGGCTCTCACACTTTCTGCCCGTGTAGTGTATACTATTTTTCTTGCTACCCCGCAGAAAATACGGGAAAAAATTAAATGTATATAAAAAAACTTGTGTCAAAATTAAAATCTGACGTTTAATTTAATTCTGACGTTTACATTCAAAATCAATCAAACTGTAGCATTGTCATGGTAATTCAGCGGTGCCAATACATTAAAAATAAAAGGTTGTATTTTAATTAAGAAATTACTACTTTATAACAAATAAAAGTACCATTAAACACTTAAAACAACATAAAAAGTAAAAAAGTAAAAACATAAATTGTTTATTTGTTGTTATAATTGCAAAATTATGGTTTAAAACTGTCATATTTTTGTGTTTCTCATGTTGGCAGTACGAAATTTGAATTGTGCTTAACGACTAAAAAATTTTTACTCCCGCTATTAGAGTGTGCGCGTATAGCTTGACCAATGCAAGAAACGTAAACTTTCTGCCGTGAAATCGGGGACGAAACAACGTATTTTGAGTCGAGGTAGTAAGAAAAATCTTTTTTTTGTCCCGTCCACACCTTTCAATTATTAAAATTATATCCACTTTCATAAAATATTTCTTGAGTTTTTTTTTATTTAATGTATAACCTAATAAAAGAAGAATATTTTTGACAATTTTGATGCCAAAATATTATATAATAAATAATCTACAATTTTTTTTATAAAAACAGTTTTGTAATTCGTGCGTTTCGCGCGCTTGAAATGGCCGTTTAGTCATTTACCGTTCTTCGACATCTTTTAAAAGGTTTCTATTTTAAAATAAAGGCAAGTCATTTGAAATAATTGTTACGCTAATAATTATTTTTAATTTGCTATTCATATAACCTATGATAATAACACGCAAAGCAGACTCAGTATGCGGCGCAGAGCACAGAACAATATGCGCAGACTGCGCCGAAGACAACCCATACACTGTTCAAAATTTCATGACCATTTTAACACCAAATTAACACCATATATGGTCTATATCGATACAAACCAAAATGGTGTTAAATATGGTTCGTTGGTCCGGTGTAAATTCAAATACTAAAATAGTGTTAATTTAACTTTCACACAGTATTAAAATAAATTTTACCCGGTGTAAATTGAACTCCTTTTCAGTGTTAAATATTATGTGTTTGTGGTCAAATTAAATCATACTACACAGAAAAAAGGAAAAAAAAGGAAACAGGAAGTTCCTTGACGCATTACTATTATATTACCAGTGGTATTATTTCAGAAAATGGAACCTTCAACTCGCTAGAGATAATGTTTTTAGTGCGTTCCACTAACTTAAAATACTTCAAGTATTGACAGCTGTTTCCACCTATTTAAGGTCTCTTTAGTATCGAACAACTTGTAGTGTCACACCAAAGCAAAGGACTACCTGAGCTTATATATTCTTCATGTAAGTCAACAGAGGCGAGATTTAAGAACATCACGTGATCCACACCGCCTTTGCCGCGATCGGTACACACTATGCAACCGGGAATGCACGACAAATTGTTTTAATCGTTTTAACAGAGTGCTTTAGGTTGAAGTTACTTATTTTACAAACAACATATTTAGTAAAGTGAACCATACAGCGGGTTGGTTTCACTAAAGTTTTCTGGGTTAATTTAAGCAATTTAAAAAAAAATAATAATCATCTGGTTTAGTTTATATTAACCTTCCCACAGTTGATAAAAATAAAAAAAATACAAAAATAAATACATTTGGGTCAACTAAATTAATATACATAGTTAAATAAACTAGGTATTCCTTTTTTTCTGTGTAGATAAACACCGTTTTGGTGTTTGCTGTATATAACATTTTTAACCATAATTCATGGTGTTATATTAACACCACTTGGTGTTGGATTTTGACACCATTTTATGATTACTTTTTACACCACATATATTTTAAACAGTGTAGCGGAAAGGTGCGGGCAAAAACAATTGGTATGAGTTAACGGCCTTGTTGGAACAGGAGGCTATTCAGGAAAATTGTAATTTAATAAATCGAAGTATAAACAGTTAAAGAATAATATTATTTATTTATTTATTTATTTAATTTCATGCCTCAATTTTTGTGGGTAATATGTTTTTTGCTTACGCATGTCGAAGCCAATCGATCCCTAGCGTGGGGCCCCGTATCATTGATACGTCTGATACCGCGGTAGCTACGCCCCTGCATTAAACCCAAACAATGAAATAGTCTCTCTAAAAATGAAATAGTCAAAATTCTACTATTTGAATTAGTAAAAGCATTTTTTACTAATAAAATAGTCGTTTTCACTTTTAAATAGTTATTTTTTACTATGTAAATAGTTAAAGTTTGACTAATTTAAGATTAGTCACCATATTTGACTATTTCTGACAGTTAAAAGTAACTAATTTCTTTAGTCGTTTACGGCCAACAACAAAGTATTATTTGAATTAAATGCATATACCTCTCCATGGTTAAATGACCCATAAAACAAATAAAGATGCAAAAAGTTTAGCTCAAAATAGCAAGACAAATAATATATTAAACTTTAAAATATTATGAACCATATTTATTGACAAATAAAATTAATTTTTATAAGAGCGGCTGACAGCCGAATGCGTTAAGACGTTAGCGAGGTTTTTTATTAATTTTAATTTTCCTCATTTATTCATATTTAGGTTTTTTCAAAATTTTTCCTAGACATATTCGGCACTTAAAATTTTTCTTTTTCCTCTTGTACTATCCCTTCTTTCTTCTTTTTTAAAAAAATATATCATTACTTTTAAGAAGGTTTTTTCTAATTTGTTTTTCCTTCAAATCACTCACTATTTTATTTATTCATTACTTCACCTTATCTTCCATTACTTTTCTAAAATTTTTTACTGAGTATCTTCCCCAAAATCGCCATGCGAGTAAAAGTGGAACAGCACTGACCAATTACGATAATCTGGGCCTCTATGCGGTATAAAGTTCGCACAAGGAGGTTAATTACTTACGTTTTAACCTTCTTGTCACCTCAAAATTTTAACATTTCTCACTCACTCTTTTTTTCACTTTTATATTTGCCCCCTTTAGACCACGTACTCTTGTCAGGATTACCTCAAAATTTATTAACTCTCTAAATTTTTTCTAAACTCTATAAATTCCCTTTTTTTATATACATATTGTACCTTTATACCTTTATAGTTAGGCTGATTAAAATTTATTATGTAATTATTGTTAAATAAACTAATTTGGAATTTGGAATTTGGAAGACGTTAGCTTGACAAACTTGTCAAGTGACAGACCTGAGTTCAATCCCAGGCTGGGTCAAAACTTTTTTTAAATTTAAATTTACTAATTTGACTATTTCATTCAGTGGAATTTGACTAATTATTAGTGACTGCTTTTTCACTATGACAATTAGTCAAATATGACTTATAATTAGTTATTTTTGACTAATTCATTTTAAGAGAGGTGATACAATAAAAATTATTACCAAAAATCACTCGCTATTTACACATACTAAAATGATTAGGACCCAATAAACTAGCAATGATAAACGAAATAGACCAAGATGCGAATTAAATAATAATGTTTAAAATTACAAGCAAAAATATATTATGAAAACCCAAAACAGGTAGTTTAGTTTAGTTAGTAGTTTATCATCACTAGCGAAAATTACAATTAAAAAAAGTGTACTTACCTAATTATACCTAGCAGAAAATCGGTTGCAATCACAATAACTATAATTATATTATAATATAATTTTCACAAACTTTTTACCTAAGTAGGTACCTAAGTGAGTATTAGAAACTTTTTTTTACGATTTTTTATCTGGGCCCAGCTTATCCAATTTAACGAGCAATAAATTAATAAAATGTTCTAGTTATTAGTAATATTAATAAAATAATAATAAAAAGTCAATGTAAACATTGTCTCGCTGAACTACCAAAAATTTTTTTCCAGCTTCTTTGAAGCAAAATACATTGACTAGGAAAATTACTATTAAAAAGATGGAGGACATTATTTTAAATTGGCTACGTACTGTCAGAAACAGAAAAGCTGGAAGGTCGAAAAAACAATGTTTTTAATACTTTCCTATAAGTTTATTATTATTTCAAAAATATATTATAATTTATTTCTTTGGAATTGTCCCCTGGGTCACATAACTTTCCCCAGGGGAAAAAATGTATGTTTTTAGAACATAACCTCTTTACTGTTTTAAAAATAAAACTTTGTATTTTTGCCCTTAAAACCATTTCTAGGATACTTACTTTTGAGAATCAAACAAAGTCCAACTTTCCTAATCCAACTTTTACTAATTTTTAATACTGTGACACAGGAGAATGCAAAGTTTTGCCACGCTGCAGCGCGCTGGTATAAAAAATACAAAAAAACGTGTTGTGGCTTCAACATAGTTCAAAACACCATTTCCTACTAAAATCCCTTACCAAATACAATACAATTTAATACATTGCCGCAAGGGGGCAGCACCAAAAAATGTGCGCTCAATTCAAAAGGTCATTTATAAAAGCTGTGACCCAGGAGACGTGACCTAGGGGACCAAAATTAAGGGACAAACTTTAGGGGTTATTTTAACCACTTGTATTTTTAAATATTACCACAAAAAGCTTTTTCTGTAATATTTGGAATATATTCTAAACTATATTATAAAAGGAGGATGTTATTTTAATTTAATTTTAATTTTTTTGATAGAGTTAAATTTAAAATTTTACAATTTTGCTAATATAAAGTCGCTAAAAACACTTAAACCAATTAATTTCACTTAGTAAAGTTTCAAATGGCCTTAAACTCATTTTTTTATAAAATATTAAAGTTGAGGGACAGCAAATGTACAAGAAATTTGAAAATAATCCATCTGTTACTGAAAATGAAATTATATATTATATATTGTAAATCAACTTAAAAACAAGTTGAGCAGTGGTGCTGATGAGGTCCAACTGCTCTCATTAGGGATTGCATTCTTGAAATCGTAAAGACTTGGCATATGTTGTAGCCTACTTGTACGCAACTCATAGGAATATGGTGTCTTCCCTAAGCCACTGAAGTCTGCTGTTGTAAGCCCAATATTCAAAAC
This sequence comes from Brassicogethes aeneus, assembly GCA_921294245.1. Taxonomy (NCBI): domain Eukaryota; kingdom Metazoa; phylum Arthropoda; class Insecta; order Coleoptera; family Nitidulidae; genus Brassicogethes; species Brassicogethes aeneus. Next base: position 47,798,380 of record OV121132.1, on the reverse strand, counting down.
AACTGTTCCCAAGTTAATGAACAACTACAGACCAATCTTAAAATCTTTAAGACTTCCATGTGTTCTAGATTAGTAAACAAACAAGCTATTAAACAATAATCAGCATGGCTACCCTAAAGGTAGGTTAGTGGACACAGCGGTGCACAGTATTTTGCAAAAAATCTTTAATAAAGAAATACCCATCTTTGAGAATATTTATTGAATTGTCAAAGGCGTATGATTTGCCAAAATCATAATATATTTTATAAGAAGATGGAAAGGAATGGAGTAAGAAGCTGTGCGCTGAGGTGGATACTGTCAGTTTTGACAGGTAGGAGCCAAATAGTAAGATTGGTTAAGGATGGAAGAGGCTTTGTCTCTGAGACGCAACATGTTGGTCTAGGGATCCCACAGGGAAGCACCATAGGGCCGTTTTTATTTCTTATACATAAGCGATGTTAGGAGTGTGGTTTCTGGTGAAAATCAAGCAATGTTTAGTTTTGCAAAGGATACAAACTTGCTGGCAAAGGGACAGACCTATCAAGATGTACTGACATGCTAATACATCTCTGCAGAGATTGTTTGATGAATGCCACTGAAAGGTATTTTAATATGAACAGACCTATTATTAACGTTGAAAAAACAAACTGAAACTAAAAAAGTACAAGATCAAATAACCACTCCAGCTAGAGCTAACATAACCCAAAATAGACTATATATTACATCTAAAACAAAATTTCTTGAATTACATATTGATACACATTTAGATTGGTGTATACACACAGATCTCTTATGTAATAAATTAAATGGAGTAATGGTAGTATATTTTTCAAACTTCCAATCTCTCAAAAATGTTTTTGTAATACAAAAACGAACAGTTAGAATTCTGAATAATAAGAGGATTATAAGAGGATAATAAGAGGATTCTGAATAATAAGAGGAGTGATATGCCATGAAGAAGTTTAAATCTAGCAAGATATTGACAGTTACCGGGTTATATATACGAACTGCTGATCTGTTTAAAAACAAGCACTTATTTGAAAAATACAAATCTATTCGAAACTCAAGAAAGCTCTGTTACATATGTCCCAGTGACAGGTTAACTATATATAGGGTTGTGGAATTGACCGGTCAAATTGTTTTTGGTCAATTGACCGGTCAATTGATCAAAATAAAATTAAATTTAATATCAAAATAAATATTACTGTGATTTATTTGTACTTAATAAATAGGTAATTAAAATACGTTACCAATTTTTTTTTAATATAAAAGTTATGTCCATCTTTAGAAACGTTTGTGCGGCTTTAAAAAGTTATGTTTCGCATTTTGTTAAAAAATATTACTTAGCATTGGGTTTTTTCGATTTTTTTCACAGGAAAAATTAGATGTCCGAATGGTATTTGACAAGACTATTTCATGAGTAACAGTTAACAATTAAAATATAAATTTATAGACATTATTAAATAAATAATTTGTTTATACTTATATATTGATGAAGCGCATTTATTTTACAAAAACTAAATTCATAAGTTCAACAGTAAAATTTAAAGAGTTTATAAATTTACCTGCCTAATTAAACAATATTTTGTTATTCTGGAAGTTATAAACTACCAGTACATATTTAATAAACGACGGCATTGAAAAGCCAAGTCCGTAGTGGTTCCATTAAAAAAAGGAGGAATATTATAATCTAATATAAGTTTGACAAAGACAGTTAATATAGAAGTAAAAACAAATAAATAAAAGTAATTATAACGCTCTAGCAACGATATTGAAACGTTCTAGTAACGTACCATGGTACGTTCCAAATAGCTACGTTCCAAATAGTAGCAGGGTTTATAGCTAGTGACATATTTGCTACCTTTTTTGAACTCAATAATTGTTCCCCACTTTAGTCGTAACTTAGTAATGAAAGAGTATTATAAAGAGAGCGGCGACTGTCGCAAAACATTTTAGTTTCTTCAATAGTCCCATATACGTAACAAATACTTAAATTGTTGCTTGGGTTCAACCACAGACCACCAAAACAAATGGACGGCGCATTGCCATTCAATAACAATGCTTTGTTTGCGGTCAACAAACGGTCACAGTCTAAGCGTTAAATTGGCGATAGAATTTTATGTTTTCTTCCAGTGAAATAATAAGTAGGTAGGTACTTACAAACGATATTTCCATGTATTGTTATTTTTAGTAAAAAATAATGTATTTAAACTCCATAATTAACTTAAACACGATAGAAATACACAAACGAAAACACAAAACAACAAGCTGTCAACCTTTTTCTATGCTGTCAAATATGACGAATTTACCAACGTTGTTAATATTTAATTTTAATAATTATTAAATGATTTACTTTCTTTAAATAGAGAAAAATATCTAAAGAAAATGATGAACAAATCCTTTTTACAATTTTTTTATTATTCAAACGAATTACTAGTAATTATTAATGTTCATTATGTTATGATGAACGTCCAAAAAGGCTTGTAATCTATACTTCTGACAACGTTGGAAGCCGTGTTTCTTTCGACGGTGTTTAGAATGTGAAACTATGCTTTACTCGCTTTTTAAACGTAAACAAATCCGTCCATTTGTTTTGGTGGTCTGTGGGTTCAACCTACCTAAAGCACTAGATTATGGAATTTGAAATGTAATTAAAATATCACGAAAAATCCAGAGGATGCCCAAGATTTATAAAGTTTCTTCAAAGTAAAGTCACAGGCAGAAGGTGCAACAAGATCACACTGTCAAATTCGTAAAAAAATAGTGTCCCTCTTTACGAAATAGCGAAAGTTAGGCAACCAAGGTAGCATTAGGCAAAATTAAATACGTTTAGGGTTTAAAACTTAAAAAAATTATGGCTACGGTGCTCATACCGTTACAATATTTAAAAAAAAAATTTCCTTAAAGGATAATTTTTTCAAAAATTTTTACTATTTTTTTGGTCACTTTAAAATATATACATAATATATAAAATAATTTATTATGTATCAAGTTTAATAAACGCCATTTTAGTGGCAACGAGTTTTATTAGGCACGAGCGAAGCTTACAAGCAAATGATTAATAAAAACAAGTTTATAAAGGAGTTTATAAAACGAGTTTCATACTATACTTTATCTACGACGAACACAAATAAGAATTTAAAGTCAATTTTATTTGTTAAACATTTGTCATCTGTCAAGTTTAAACGGATTTAACCCCACTTTTTTTATTTATAATTAAGCTAAATTCAGCCCGTGACTAAAATACTCAAAAGCCACTATTGCTAACTTTAGCCCGTGAGTAATATGCTCAAAAGCCACTATTCCCAAGGAGCAAAGGATGTTATGGGACTAGTTATTAACATCAATATTTGGTGAATTTTTTACTAAATATTAACATCACCCATTCTTGTTAAATTAATTAAACATTCCTTGCACTTTCATGTTAAAAAGTGATTTTCGTGTTTTATTTTTGACATTTAAATAACATCACGATTTTAATAACAAATTAACATCAATATTTGGTGATTTTTTAACTAAATATGAACATAATTTATTCCTTTAAAATTAACATGAATTTCACGTCATCCTTTATTTTATTTTACGCCAACAACTCGTTGGTAACGAGCCATTTTCTTTGTTCTTGCTAACAAATTGAACACGTGTTCTGTGACCTGTTAACAAAATTCTGTGTTTTTATTTCAACACCATGTCGAAAACTGTAAGTAGGTACCTAATTATTTTCTACAATGCCGGGTTTATACAACATTAATGTATGTCATGCAAATTTGCCTGATATTCTAACCAAACTTTTATTTTCTGTGTTCTTCAGCTATGAATAATATATTATGTTAATATAATATACATAATGTTCCGAAATTAGTGCACCATACTAACAGCAGATTCTACGTGCAAAAATAAGAAAAACATAGGTAAAGAAATGCCTCTCAAGGGAGGCTACAGCCCCCGAAAGGAAATCCCCTGAAGATGGGGCAACATAATATTGATTTCATCATTATACCACGGAACTAGCGATGACGTCATTTATTGTAGTTAGTAATTATTAATATATCTTAGAACTCTACAATAATGACAAGTTTTTACTATGGTTTTAACCATAATAAAACTTGCCATTATAGAGTTCTAATGTTTATTAATAATTACTAACTACAGTAAATGACGTCTTCGCTAGAGTTCCGGGGTAAAATTATGATATTTATGTGATGTTGCTATAACAAGATGTTATTAATGATGATGTTAATAGACAAGTTAATACATATATATGTATAACATCAAAATCACGTTATTTTTAAGATGTTATTAATGATGACATCAATGTGATGTTATTATGCAAGCTAATATAACAAAATCACGTTGTTTTTTTAAGATGTTTATTTTATTTAGGTAGGACATATGACTTGTATATGAGGTGAATGCCATGTTAATTTTACTAAAATGAGAACATCACAGGTGAAAAAAGAACATCATATTCACGTGTATAGGATGTTATTTTGCTCCCTGGGTTGATAACTTCAGCATGTCACTTAAAAGCCCGTCACTGCTCGTCATTGCAGATGTAGATACTAGTATATTATGTATCAATTTTGATAAACGCCATTTTAGACGTGAATTTAATTAATTAAATTAATGAGTTTCTCGAAAAGTTTAAAAACGAGTTGCATACTATACTTTTTCTACGACAAATACTTATTATCTTAAAATATATTTATAATTTATGCTTTTTTAAAATACGGTCAAGTCAGTTAAAATATTGTAACTACGGTACATACATTTTATATATTATGTATATGGCTCATTATTTTTACTGGAACGTTACAGTTGCACATATATTTTGCTTATTTTAAAATGACTATTAATAAAAACTCGCAGTTTCTTGTATGCATGAAATAAGGCTAACATTTTGTTCAGTTAATTTTTTTTTTGTATCTTTAACAGTTTTTATTTTATAAGCATTTTACATTTACTGGAATGTTACACAATTTTGTAAGTGTGTATAGAGGTTGTTATGCATTTTTTGAAAAATCTGCGAATTGGCCAAATCAATTTAATTTATTTTTGAATATAATATAAATGACATATCAAAATAAATATTTCGATTAGAAATATATAAAGAAAAAAATATTAAATGTGATTATCGGTAAAAATGTCATTGCTGGAACGTTACACAAAATTTCTGGGACGTTACACGTACGAACTCAATAATAAATTTGGTGTAAAAAATTATCATAACAATTTATTGTGTACTTTTTAAACTAACAAACTAACCTGGCTCTAGTTCCTAAACCGTTTGAGATATTTCAGTGAAACATAACAACTATATTATTTCAATATAAAGGTTAAAAGAAAGCCATATCTTGATCCTAAAATTTTAAATAAAAAATTTATATTTTAATTAATTTATTTATTTATGGGTTACTTGATTTAAAAAATTAAGATTAATTTTCTCAAACATTTATTAACCGATTTACGACCGGAAAAAGTATTTAATGGATTACGAATCCTACAAGAAAATATAATAAAATATACAGGATTTTATTCAAAATTTTTGGTTTAATTTTATTACAATTATTTTAAAGCACTCAAAACCTATATTTTATTCTACTGAAATATCATAAACGGTTTAGGAACTAGAACCTGGCTAAATCAGTTCTGGACAACCTCTATAAATCTTTATGTAATAAACTTAAACACAAATACTATGAAACAATAAATTTTATGTGTTATATCCATGTTTAGAAGTACAAAATATAACAGGTTTGCCATTAATTACTTGGATTTGGTGAGCATTGGAAATATCCCGAATGGTTTTGGCATTTGAAAACAGTTCAATTGTGTTTAGTTTTTGAAAATTCTCCTCTGTCACTTCCTCAACTTCAATTTCTGATGGTCCCATTTTAATGGCTCTTACAAAATTAGATGCACTATTGACGATTACATCACGCGCTTTAATGTGTGTTCGTACAATAGTTTTGGAAATTGCGCCGATTCCATCTACACAACCCTTTCCATGGGCCGTTGCAAAATAGTTCCAAACTATCTTCAGACCAAATCTTTCTTCTAATCGTGGAATCAGGGTAGCGATAAACTTATTTTTAAATTGAGATGACGGTCCGTCACTCCAAATTTTTTAAACTTTTAAAGAGTCTGGCAGCTTTGAAAACACTTGAAATAAATAGGTAACAATTGTGTCCTTGGTGTGCGTTAAATTATCTGATACTAGAACTTTTGCTTTAAATGTGTTGTTGTAGTAAAAACCAGTTGTGAACAAAGAAAGCTGACGCTGGTTCCAATGCGCATTTTGTACCTCATCTTGCCCCTCGCAAATGAAATTTTCAGCGAAATCGACTTGAAGGAGGCCCTCATCAGGAAATTGGACATTTTTTTCTCTTGGCCTATCGTGCATATTGAACATTTCCGATTGTTCCCGTTTAATTAAACTATGCTTTAAAAATTTTGCCGACAAAGCACATGTATGGTCAATAAGATTGGCCAAACTTCCATTTTTCTTTACCTTTTCGATTCTATTTACTCCAACTTTTTTCCAGACCATCCATGATATTTTTGAATCGAGAGATATATCACCAACTAGCTCATTCATTTTAAAAATAGAAATACCAGGGCACTTGTCACACCTTCCAAACCAACAATCCATTTTAGATTCTTTGCATAGGAAAAGTTTTACAAAACCATTATCGTAATTCGGTAAACTATCAACTGCTTTGTGTAAAAAAGAGACCGCTTCAATAAAATTTGAATGGTATGAGCACATGCACACGTTATGAGGTAAATCTCTTATCATTTTAATATGCGCTGGTCGATGCTGGTAGAAATAATTAATACCACAAGAACCTGAAAAAAAATCAATGTATGATATTTTAAAATTTTAATCAAATAATTACTTTCTCCTTTACTCTTTTGTTCTTCGTCAAATAGTGCAAAGGCTTCCTTTATTGTGAGTAGCATATGTCTTGTCGACAATAATTTGGTTTGTCCAGTTTCTGGGCATACATATTCTCTCACGTCTCGAATTTTGGGCGAAACTCGTGAGATATCATCTCTTTCAAGAAATGTGTAAATTGCTTTTATAAGGATCCAATTTGGTATACATTTTCTTTTTACAGGGGTTGATTTGATAAAATTAATAAATTCTTGTTTTTCCTTATCATCCATTTTGGAAACTATATTTGCAAGAACTGCTCTCTTTTTTGTCGGAGATGCAGGAATCGCAATTTTTGCTTTTTTACTGCTTTTCCAAGCGTTTGTATGCAATTATATCCAACGAAACCTAATTTACTGCTTTTGCTAATTTCTTGACTCTTTCGCTCTCTGTATTTCTTAACTCTTTCGTGTACTGCTTCACGTCGATCTTTGACAACCTTTTTTAGATCTGCAAATGACATTTTTTTCTCAATATTTTTTTTATTTTCTCGATATTTCCTCATATAATCTGTTTTTCTCCTTTTGTAATCATCGTATTTTTCGGTGGCTTTTAATTTTTTAGTATAATTTTGGTTATACTGAGATTTTCTCATTTGTTTCTGTAAAATAATAATGATTTTATAATACTTAGTTAATAGTAAAAAACCCATTGAAAATAGTTACTTACGTAACAAGTAGGATATGGATATTATTAATGCACGCATGTGAAAATTTGCACGACGAGGCTGTAGGCCGAGTCGTGTAATCACATAAGTGCGTTAATAATATAGTATCCTAAGTGTTACGTACAACATTTTATCTACAGCTATAACTATTATTATTTTGAGTAAAAATAACACTATGATAGTTCGAATTACTAACATTAACTACGCCTATCTAGATTACCTAATTTTGGGCCGCTGATTTCAAAAATGCCACTTGTTTTTCTCCAGGACGTCTAGGATTCAGAATAATTGCGAAATAAAATGCTCCACCAAATCATTTCAATCATTTAGTTTTTTTTTTAATATTTTGATTATTTGTTATATTATTTAGCCTTAAATATGTCTTGAATGTACTGTTGTCGTCGGTAAACATCAAATAGAAAATATTTAGCCCAATGGTATGACATTTTGAATACAAAACCTAATTTTTTTTTGATAAAAATATTAGCGTCTAGTTCCAGAGCCGGCTACTTTTCGCAGACATGCTTCACCCGTCATACACTGTAAACTAGTATTATTTACAAAACAATAGGAATTATTCAATAAGCTCGGTAGCTCCGATGGAAGAGCGCCCGCTTTGTATGCGAGAGATACCAGGTTCGATTCTTAGCGCCTACAACTTTTTTTTTATTTTTATTTATATAGCGAAAAGGATTAATATTTAATTTTACATTAATATTTTAAATTATTTACCTTTCCTAATCATTTTTCTACAGTTATATAATATAATATGTAATTATATGTTGTTGAAAAATTGGGCGGGGGGGGCCAATGGGGCGGGGTCGGTTGGGTCGGGTTGTTGAGTTTGGGTTGGTTTCATAGTTTCGCAAGAAGTAATTCTTTACTTAGATTATTATAATAAACCCTAAATTAAATGTCTGCGAAAAGTAGCCGGCCCTGGCGCTAGACGCTTGTGATAAAAATAACCATTTTTTTCAGGTTTTTTAATTATTGAATTAAAAAGACAAAAACTAGATGGGTTTCGGTATAAAAGTTACTATTCCACTATTATTTGCTATTTTTTATTTACATTAAGCCTAAAGCATCCACAAAATTGAATTTAAAATTTGAATTTTTCCTGTTTAAATTTGATTTATTTTATTTATTTAAAAACCTTATCAAAATTTATCCACTTTATCCGTTCAAGTGCAGATGGCGTTAGAGTGCATGTCAAATATACGATGTCATTCAGTCGTTTGAATTTCAAATTGTATTGCCAGATTTTTTTTGCAAAAAAGTATTTTTAAGAACCAAAAAATGGAAGGTGAGCTGGAAATAGAAGTGGTAGAGATAGAGGAAGCAGACGAACCGTTATGCCGTCGTCGTATAAATTTTTTTTTTCACGCCTAAGAAAAACCAACGTAATATTTCCAGTGACATTAAAACATTTTACGAGCTGTACTACTCTCCTCATAAAATATACGAAAATGTGAACTGGGCACCATCAAATATTTGTACATCGTGCATCATTCGATTTTCTAATTGGGCTAACACAGGTGAAGAAATGAATTTTGGTGTACCGTTATTATGGGCTGAGCCAATTGAGCACATAGAAGATGAGTGTTATGTGTGTTGTAATTATAAGTTCGGTCAGAAGCGAACACACACAGAGAAATTCAATATTACTTGCTTCGAAGCTAAGAGCAAAGAAGCTTTTAGGAACAGGTACCCACGTATACGCAGCTCGTGGGCGACAGCGTGAGTTAGCAAGTTATTTTAAATCAATAGAAAACAACACATTTGCGTACTGTACTGATATAATTGGACTGATGAAAGCAATGCATGCAGAAGCATACAAGCCTGAAGAATGGCGCCTAGGCTATAGCTATTCATCGATTCCTCAAAGCGCAGTCTTAAAGCTGTTTTACTTCATGTAAGCAATTCTAAAAACTCGGTCCCGCTTGCGATCAGTACGAATACTAAAGAAACTTACATGTCATTGAAAAAAATCATTGAATCAATAAAATACAATAACCACAATTGGAAAATTTGTTCCGATCTAAAAGTAGTCGCACTTCTGAGTGGAATGCAAACCGGTTACACTAAAAATATGTGTTTCCTGTGTTTTTGGGACACGCGCTATAAAGGAAATCAGTACGACAAGCATGATTGGCTGTTGCGTGGTCAGCAACATACAATTGGACGAGGAAATGTGATCAAAGTTCCACTGGTGCCGATGAATAAAATTCTATTACCGCCTCTGCATATAAAACTTGGTATCGTAAAAAACTTTATAAAAGCATTGCAGCCGAACCAGAATGCGTTCCAAGAATTATGCCGAATTTTTCCACGTTTAAGTGAAGCAAAAATGAAGGAAGGTAAGTAAATAGTGTTTTAGTATTTTGGAGTATTATAAAAACAACTAACTATTACAGGAGTATTGAATGGGCCTGATATACGCCGTTTAATGAAAGATCAAGCATTCGAAAATGCTCTAAGTGTTGACGAGCTTGTCGCATGGGACAGTATTAAAGTTGTCATTAAAAATGTTCTTGGCTCATATCGAGCTGAAAATTGGCGTATACATTAAAGAAATGCTCTCTGATTTTCAAAGAATTAATGTGAATATGTCTTTGAAAATACATTTTCTCCATTTTCATTCAGATAAATTTGCCGAACAGTCACCTACTGAATCTGATGAACATGGAGAACGATTCCATCAAGTGACTGCAAATTTAGAACATTGGTATAGCGGAAAGAAGTTGGATTCGTTGCTAGGAGACATTTGCTGGAATTTGCAGCAAAAGACATATGACGATGATGATGATTAACCCGTAACCGGTACTGTGGTGTCTGGGAGACACTCATCAACGAACAAAGCGCTGTCACACCCTCACCTTTTGTTTTAAAAATCTGTCGCTTCCAATACTTTTAAGTTCGGCAGTTATCAATATGCTCTTAGACTTTGAATAGGTTGGATTGTCAAACGGACAAATTATTAGGAGTCAAAGTGTTGAGGTGTCTATTATACCACTGCGTACCGTTTACGTTATTTTTATAAAACAATTAATTCGTTATGGACTCGCAACAAGGGCCTTCTAAAGGTGTCCAAAGTGATAAGAAGGGCTTCAAGGAAACTGTACTATAGTGGTTTTATGAAATCGACAGCGATATAAGTGCATAAGCATCTATAGATGACTGTAGTATACTACTTACATAACCATTATAGTGATTATGTCGTTGAAGATAATCACAGCAGCGATTCAGGACTTGTCTGTGAAGATTCTATAGAAAATAATTTTATAGGGTCATATAGTAAAGAATTTGAAATTTTTTAAGAATTTGAAAAAAAAAGAAAAAGTTACTATGGAAAAAATAATTGTAAAAATTAGCTATAGTTTGAAGCAGTTATTTTTGCTGTTAAAAAAAGATATATTAGATTTTTTTTTGTTTATGTTATTTTTTAAGGTATATTCTTCGAAATAAAAATCGTTTTATTTTGTTTGGTTTAATATTTTTTATAGTTTAATCACAAAGTTTGCACTACTGCACTTTTTGTACATGTTTTGATTAAAACCTATTTGTTAAAATTTTCTTTTATTTAGGTATTATTTTTGGTGATATTCTAACTTTATATATAGTTCCTAGTATCCCCAAAGCCTCAGATAAAAAAAATAATATAAATTATAATTTTAAAAGGCAGGTGTCTCCCAGACCCCTTAGTACCGTTTATGACCTGAAAGTCGTACCGTACCGGTTACGGGTTAAGCATAATTCAATTAAATTACATATTTTATACGATTTAATAAATTTAAAAATGAAAAACGGTGGAAAAAATTAATTAATTTAATTTAATTAATTAATTTTCATGAACTCGGATTTCCTCTTAAAGAAAAAGTATGCAATGATTCAATTTTTTTGCGTACTTTAGGCAAGATATACTAAATAAGAGTAATTTTCAAACCAAAACCCGTTTACTTTGTTGCCTTTTCAATTAAAACGACAAAAAAATTTAAAAAGTGGTCATCTTTTTCCAAAAAATAAATTATAATTTTAGTATTAGTATTAAAAATGCTATATCGTTGGGCTAAATATTTTTTATTTGACGTATACCGATGACTTTAATACATTTAAGGTAAAATAATTCAATAAATATATTTATAATTATAATTATAATCAAAATATCAACGAAAAATCTTACATTCTGAGATGATTAGGTAGAACAATTTATTACGCAATTATTTCAAATCTCAGACGTCCTGGAGCAAAACAAGTGGCATTTTTGAAATCAGCGACCCTGAATTATGTAATCTAGACCCGCGTACTCAATGTTAGAAAAAAAAAGTTTCAAAAACTATCATAGTGTAATTAGTTTAAAAATTGAATACAGAATGCAGGTAATAAGAATTTGTATCACCTTAGCAACAGGCTTAGATACGATTGTCACTAAATTGCTTCTGTCGATTATTGTCAAAGTTGTGTCTGAAAATTGCACATTTTAAAATGAGTTCAAGCGATGATCCACCATCTGATATTGAGAACGAAGCTTTTAATGTTGTTTTCAAATAATAGTGTTTGGTGTGTTTTTAATTAAAAAATGTCTCCCATAAGCTTAATTTCATTTAAGATATTAACACACTAGTGCGGTAATAAATTCAAAAAAGCACTAGTGGGGTAATAAAGGTTGTTATGAGTCATAACTTATGACATTTCAAAGAGTGTCAAATCATAGTCATTATATGATAGTTGTAGATAAATAAATGTACACAAGTGTGACCGCACTATGCATGAATTATTATTATTATTATTATTATTATTATTATTATTATTATTATTATTATTATTATTATTATTATTATTATTATTATTATTATTATTATTATTATTATTATTATATAACTATTTACAACATTTCTCCTTATTGTGAAGGCTTTGAATTACATAATATTATATAAATTAATAAATACAAAGACGCAACAAATAAAATTTACAATAAAAATTTGTCAAATTATCACTGTAATTTGCCATAATAATGCCCAACAATGCCCCAACAATAAAGACAAATATCAAAAAAAAAATATTTAAAAACCTAAACCACTTAAAAATATTTTCAACATGTTGGTCAATAGGTATTATCACTAGTAATACCACTAGAGGTCAAATTATTTCCGGAAATTTTTTCGAGCTCATGAATATTTTGAAAATTATCCCGAGTCGAAGACGAGGGATAATTTTCTAAAAATATTCATGAGGGAGAAAAAATTTCCGGATTTAATTTGACCTCGTGTGGTATTCGGTAAGAAAATTCCACACCTGTAATTTTTAACCAATCAAAACGTGTATTTTTGATAGATCACCATGGCAACGGTTGAATTTTAGTGGAAATTTTTTCCTCGTGGGTACCCAACAGCGAATTATACTGGAAATTTTTTGACGTTTATAATGACAGAATATTTGTTTGACAATCTGGTTTTTATTTGTTTACATGATAATTTTGATACATTTCCATTACAAAGTTTAGATGTTTTCTATATTCGTTGGACACCTCCTTTCTTCTTAATGGCGAAAATGCAGGACTTGAAATAAATTAAATGTCTATGTCTAATGAAATATATATAATATTTAGACACTATTCTATTCACCTTTTTTTCCATTTAGCACTTTGAGTTTTGAATAGTTAAGATGCAAATATTCGTGAACAATTCAAAACAAATTTTCTTTCTTCAAGTAGGAGCCACAATCCTCTAATAATGCGGGTAAATAAGTCATTGCACGATGATTGATCATTACAGCAGACAATTTCACATTTTTTTACGTCGTGCCGCTTGACAGCTTCAAAACTGAAATAACTTTTAGGTTGGGGTTGACTTAGTTGCCATGGTAACTAAATAATCAAGTCGAGGTCAAGTTAAATCAAAAAATAAATTTTAATTATTTAAACACAATTTGGTGTGGAATTTTCTTACCGAATACCACACGAGGTCAAATTAAATCCGGAAATTTTTTCTCCCTCATGAATATTTTTAGAAAATTATCCCTCGTCTTCGACTCGGGATAATTTTCAAAATATTCATGAGCTCGAAAAAATTTCCGGAAATAATTTGACCTCTAGTGGTATTACTAGTGAAAATTCCACACCAAATTGTGTTTAAATAATTAAAATTTATTTTTTGATTTAACTTGACCTCGACTTGATTATTTAGTTACCATGGCAACTAAGTCAATCCCAACCTAAAAGTTATTTCAATTTTGAAGCTGTCAAGCGGCACGACGTAAAAAAATGTGAAATTGTCTGCTGTAATGATCAATCATCGTGCAATGACTTATTTACCCGCATTATTAGAGGATTGTGGCTCCTTCTTGAAGAAAGAAAATTTGTTTTGAATTGTTCACGAATATTTGCATCTTAACTATTCAAAACTCAAAGTGCTAAATGGAAAAAAGGTGAATAGAATAGTGTCTAAATATTATATATATTTCATTAGACATAGACATTTAATTTATTTCAAGTCCTGCATTTTCGCCATTAAGAAGAAAGGAGATGTCCAACGAATATAGAAAACATCTAAACTTTGTAATGGAAATGTATCAAAATTATCATGTAAACAAATAAAAACCAGACTGTCAAAAAAATATTCTGTCATTATAAACGTCAAAAAATTTCCAGTATAATTCGCTGTTGGGTACCCACGAGGAAAAAATTTCCACTAAAATTCAACCGTTGCCATGGTGATCTATCAAAAATACACGTTTTGATTGGTTAAAAATTACAGGTGTGGAATTTTCATTAAAAAATTTCTGGAACGTTACAAATGTTTTTCAGTCATTTTTATATTTATAAATCACTAATATCATAATTTTTCTTTATATATCCAAAAAGTACCAGAAAAATTTAAAAAAATATGTTACAAACTTTGTACTTTAATATTTTAAAATACCCAAAAACAAACTTTTTGCATTTTTTTTTCTGGAACGTTACATGGATTTTTCTTAATACACAATCCAAATAAATATGTGTGATATATTTTTCTTCACATTTAAAAAAAAATCGTTTAATATAACTGTGTTCTATTATAATATAGTTAATTAACGCAAAAAAGGTCGTAAAAACAAACAATATTTACCTTATTCTTTACACTGGTATTTTCATTCATTTTATTGTCGCTTGAAACATTTACAATAATGCCGCGAAATGTCATATTTAAATTGGTTTTGTCTGTTGCCAAAGGTAACGCACAAAACAATAACATGTAATTTTACCAAATAAAACCAAAATGGCGCGATATTTGAAAAAATATAAATTCCAATCTGGTTTATGTTCCCGAATAATGGGCCATATACGCCATCTTCAAAGGGGCGTAACTTACTTATAAAGCAGTTTTTACCCCATAATCTTCGAATTTTTTTAAATATTTTGCGATGTAACCCTTTAAATTTTTTTGATATTTATAGGGGAGTTATAACTCGTATAATACACTTCTTGAAATTTGTGCGTCGAGCGCCCTCAAACGGTCAAATGAGAAACCCGAGTTTTAATATTTTGTAGGCTTTTATATGTTTTGTTTGATTTTCTATGTTTTGTTGGATTTTATTTGTTTCGTTATATATATTTTATATGTTTTGTTTGATTTTCTATATTTTGTTGGATTTTATTTGTTTTATTGTAAGTATATTATATGTTTTGTTGAATTTTATTTTTTTCGTTGTTTTATATGTTTTGTTTTATTTTATATGTTTTGTTACAGGTGTATTATATGTTTTGTTATATTTTATATGTTTTGTTATATATTATATCGACCCATGCAACGAAGACTATTGTAACTCAGATTTGATTGTAGACTAGAGTAACTCAACTTAATATAGTTTTTTCCTGTAGGAATGTGGATTTTACACTTACTATACACTGGTTGCCTATCGTTTCATGTCTGAGTTACTGTAATCTTCCACCAAATAGAGCTTGAAAAAATCTGTTGATGCCATATAGTAAGTCAAAACCCACGTTTTTTGAGTTTCTATAGTCTTCGTTGCATGGGTCGATATGTTTTGTTATATGTATCCGTTAAATTCTATATTTTGTGAGAGATATTATATTTATTTTCTACACTTCTATTTTGACGCAAACGCGCCTCATATTACTCTATATAAAATTAATAAAAACATTTTCAAATAATATTGGCTAAGAGTTCAAAAAAATATAATAAAAAATCATGTTTTCGAAAAATCACTATTTTCAGCCATTTCATGGTTTAAAAAGGCTATGTTTGAGTGAGTCGATTTAAACTAATTTATGCTTATCACCACATGCACTTATAATAATAATAATTATTATTAGCCTCCAATAACCAGGAATAAAATTATTGTGTATTTTGCCTTTAACTGGGATGTGGCTGTATCATCTAGAGCCCAGCTATAAGCAAAATACACAATATGCCCACCTGACTAAATCCATAATATGGATTATAATATTATTAATTTTATTATTACAATGTGGATTATATGAATATAAATCCATAATATTATAATAAATCTATATATTTTATAAAAAAAAATCGGTAGCAAGACTTGAATTGAGTTCTAATTTGCAAGAGACAATTTTTTAAGATTTTGTTTTAATAATTAAAATATTTTTAAGATATTGAAATGTTTACATTTTCATAAAAACTAACCTACTAACTGTAAACATACTAATTTTTTATCTTTAGTAAAAAACTTTGTTAAATAAACAAAAACTAAAATAATAAATTATTAAATTGTGCATAATTTTCTAAAAACAGTTTACACACCAATTTCTGTCAAGTGTCCAAAAATGGATTGTTCCGTTGGAAAATTAATTAATGAAAAATGTCATACAAAATATTATTCGCGATTTTCCAAGATTGAATCTTGTACTAAGCTAGTGGATGCAACTGTAACCGATATTCGTACGTAGGTATCACAAATGAAAGTATCTACATTATTTTACCAAAGTGTTTGGTGAAGTCTGCTGCGATCCATTTAAACGCCATAAGTCGTTAATTTATTCCTCTTCATAGACATTACTATATAGTACGCATGTATCCTATTTAAATGTCCTGTAATGGTTTAAACTGTTGGGCAATAAATAAATTATTATTATTATACACATAAGAAAATTTTCCGATTCATATAACTTTTTAGAGGTAAAAAATAGTAAATAGGTTTTTTTAGGTGAGTAGTGAAGAATATCATTTGTTCAGTTTAATTATATATAATATATATGCAGTTAAGTTTAATTGAAATTTAGGATTTAATACCTGTTTTATTTTGTCTAAATATAAAGTTTATGAAAAGTATGTCTTTTAGTCATTTAATTAAATTTTTGTACATTAGATTATGTTTTCTTTATTTAAAAAATAAATAAATTGGTAGTTAATTTTCGAAGCTACTGTATGTGGTTTTTATATTTTATATTTTTATAGAGAATGAATAAGAAGTCGAGATATTTTAAAGATGTAATACGCTTTTTCGAAATATATGGTTAATATATGGAATTAGTCACAGGTGGACATTCACAGCCCAGCTAAAAGAAAAATACACAATAATTTTATTCATGGTTATTGGAGACTAATAAGTGCCTATGATGATAAGCATAAATTGGTTTAAATCGACACTCAAACATAGCCTTTTTAAACCATGAAATGGCTGAAAATAGTGATTTTTCGAAAACATGAATTTTAAATATATTTTTTTTAACTCTAAGCCGGTATTATATGAAAATGTTTATATAGAGTAAGATCTTTGGTAACAAACTACATTAAACAAATTTTGCTGGCAAGTTGTACTAAGAATATATGAATTTATAAAATTAGTAAATTTTGCCAAAAAACTGCATTTAAAAAAAATCCCAAAGACCATTTAGGG
Source organism: Brassicogethes aeneus (assembly GCA_921294245.1). Lineage (NCBI taxonomy): Eukaryota > Metazoa > Arthropoda > Insecta > Coleoptera > Nitidulidae > Brassicogethes > Brassicogethes aeneus. The sequence continues at coordinate 47,780,939 of OV121132.1, read as the reverse complement.
CATCAATAACTAAATGTGTCCTATATTGTTTAAAAGAGAAATATTTTCTTAACAATTAACAGTTTGTTTAATGTCGATAGCTTTATTAGCAAAAGAAGTACAATTTTTTAAACTTAGTTCTGCATAGTAACTTTTGCGTAGCCCTGTATAAATAGGTGATAGGGGGAGAAAAGAAAAGGGGAGTTTTTTTCACTTCTTGGGTCCTTGTCTATTTACAGTTAAAAAAGAAATAAAATTAGAGTATATGAGGTGCACTCATTGGTGGCTAATAAATGGAGTTCCCCAGATCTAATATTTATCAATTTTGACAAATTACTGTTTACATTTTAAACTTTGAATTTTTGAGTTAAAATAAATAAACATGTACGATAGTGAATGTAAAATTGAAAATTTAACCCCGAAAGAAATTGTAACAGGCCGCAAAAGCCGCAAACAGCTTATTACCCGTAAAATCAGCAAAAAGTTACGAAACATTTTAAAAGTGTTAAAAAATGTCACTCGTTTTGCTTCAGGACGTCTAGGTCTGGGTAATAAAATGCTCTGCCCAATTATCTTAAATGTAAGTTTTTTCTTTATTATTTTGATTACTTATTACTTATTAAATTATTTTGCCTTCAATCTATTTTGGATTTAACGAGTCCCTGTATATTTTTGACGTTTTTTGTCAAAAATATACCTACACACAGAAAAGTAATCTCTTGATTTTACTATATTTGGCTTGGCTAAATAAATTATTTATCTCGGTATCTACAAGAAGATTTTTATTTAGTGGGAAACTTGGGTTTATATGCCTTTTTAAACTGATATTTGGTTAATACAAATAAATATCTAGTTGACTTTTTCTCAGCTTTAGTAGAAGCTTACTTAAAGAAACAAAACCTACATCCAAACAATTTAATTAATTGCTCTAAATAAATATTTCTTTACAATTAATCACAACAATAAGTTGTTTTCAAGAAACTTATGATTTACAACCAAAACCAATAATAGTATTTTCTTATTGTAAACAACAAGTTACTACGAATAAGAAAATTTTACTTCATACAAGAAAACCTGTTTCAAATAAATGCATTTTCTTAAATCAAGAGATTTCTTATCTATGTGTACAGGGACTATACAAAGTCATCGGTAAGTACATATATATCAAATAGAAAATATTTATATTTTGAAATTTTTGTTCAATTTGTAGAATTAGTAGTATTATATCCCTCATAGAAAATATTTAGACCAAAGAAATGGCATTTTAAATACCAAAACTAAAATTGTAGATATATATTTTTTTGTAAATTGTAAATATATATATATATATATAACCAAATTTAAACATTTATTTCTCAAGAACCGTGTGAAAAATGAACCTGAAATTTTGGCAGTAAGAATTTTATCTATCCATCTTTCGATGACAAAAATATGAAAATTAGGAAATTATTTTGAAAAACGGTTCAAAACCTTTTTAAACCATTTACTCTGTGTGGTTTAGGAAGAAGAAGAGGAAGATTTTTATTCCTTTTTATAACATAACTTTTTTATTATTTTTGTCACTATTATTACTTGTAACTTTTTATTTTTTCGTGTTTTTGTTTAGCATTTTTATATTATTTCGATTAAACCGTTATAAAAGAGTTATAACAGCTGTGGTTATAACTATAAAATTTTCTATAGGTATTCTATAGAAAATTTTGATATTGGCCCAACATTAAAAATATAAGGTGTGTATTCTCAAATATAAAAAGCGTTTTTTACCAAAGTAATTTAATACAAAAAGAATAAATGCGTGAAAAAATTGTCTGCAAATCCAATCTTTTTTGAAACAGCGACTGGTGATTAATGACTCAACACTAGCTGCCAAATTTTTAAATAATTAATAACTTTCTTTAAGACTGCGTCAGTAATTTATTGATAAATTTTTAAAAGGCCTACCAACCCAATAAAAAAATGTTAACAAAATAATTTAAACAATAAAAAAATACTTACATTTCATTATTGATTTTGTTTCCTTAGCTAAAATTTAATTATTTGAGCTATATAACATAAGTGTTTAAACTTTTCAAGTTATAATATAAAATAAAGAGTTTTATGTCTAAAACAGTAAAAGTAAAGTAAATAGTAAGAAGTAAATTGGTCCCAGTTCTATAGGAAAAGTCCATCCCATCCTTTTAAAGTAAATTTTATCTTTCAACCTGGTGGGAATTATAAATACACTTCTTCAAGAAATTAACGCACCACCAAAAAATAACCAAAAGTTTTTAGTATATTTTTGTCAAAACCAATTGTCCGATTTGAAAGTTTTTTTAATAATAGGTTGTTCCTTTCACAAATTTGGTATACTAACTATATTCCGATAGAAACCTCTTTTTTGCAAATACCGGGTGTAGCAATTATAGCGTGTTTTTTTCATAAAATTTGTAACACCCTGTACAGTTAAACAGCTACAAAATCAAGTTAGAACTGAAATCAAACTTTTTTTTTTTACTCCATTATATTTCATATTACACTAGTTACAACATTTTATAGAATAACATGATTTTATTGCAAATTATTAAAAAGAAAAACGATACAAAATTTAACAAACCAATTGAAACGAAAGTGTCAGTAACGAGTATTTCCACCTCTGGCACGAATAACTTCTTGACAACGACGGCCCATACTTAAAATTAGAGACCTTATGTTATTTTGGTCCAGTTCTTTCCATATTCGAATAAGTCTCTGCCGTATGTCTTCCAACGTGTTCACGTTGCGTTCCTCTTGTAATCTCCTCCCAAGAGTGTCCCAAAGATTCTCTATGGGATTTAAGTCCGGGCTCCGAGCTGGCCATGGCATAGTAGCGATTTCAACTTCCTCTAGATAATTTCTCACAACTCGAGCAACGTGAGGCCTGGCATTATCTTGCATCAACAAAAATCCTTGCCCTATATATGGCGCATATGGCAATACATGTTGGTCTAACACCTCCAGTATGTACCTTTCAGCTGTAAGGCTACCATTTACGATGACAAGTTCCGTGCGACCAGTCAAAGAAATACCCCCAAACCATTAGAGATCCTCCTCCAAATAATGTATGCGAGAAATTACACTGAGCATACATTTCGTTAGGGCGTCGATATACACGCATACGCCTGTCATTATTGTACAAGCAAAATCGGGACTCATCCGTAAATAATACCTGTTGCCATTCAGCCGCTAACCAGTTACAATGCTCCCTGGCAAAATTTAGCCTTATTAATTCTAGGTCTCAAATTATGCTCCCTTAGTCGCTGACGAACAGTTTCTGTACAAACTTGTAAACCATTAGTATCTCGAAGCTGAGTTTGAAGGTTCCGAGCTGTTACAAAACGTTGTCTTAATGCTGAAAGTCTTAAAAACCGTTCCTGAATCGGAGTGGTTTTTCGTTTTCTTCCTTGTCCCGGCCTGCGATCATTACTTTCAGTTTCTCTATTTCGTTGTATAACTCGTGAAATGATTGTGTGAGTTACATTAAATCGTTCATCAATTCTTCGGTAGCTCCAACCTTCCTCAAACAATATTAATGCTTGGGCATATTCTTTGCGATTAATATGTATATTGATCGATAAAAGGATTAATACTGACAATAGGAATCAGAATTTGACATTTCGTGCTTTCCATAGCCTGACTTACTTTAGTGAGTAAAATGCTCATTAAAACCAATAAAATCATGTTATCCTATAAAATGTTGTTACTCGTGTAATATGAAATGAGTAAATAAAAAAAAACAAAATGTAAGGCTAAAGTTTGATTTCAATTCTAAATTGATATTGTGGCTGTTTTACTCTAAAGGGTGTTACAAATTTTATGAAAAAAACACCCTATAATTGCTACACACGGTATTTGTAAAAAAAAAGTTTCTATCGGAATACAGTTAGTATACCAATTAGTATACCAACATTGTGAAAGGGACAAACTATTATTAAAAAAAAAAACGTTCAACTCGGACAATTGGTTTTGATAAAAATTTACTTAAAACTCTTTGTTATTTTTTGGTGGTGCGTTAATTTCTTGGAGAAGTGTATATGAGGTACAACAAAAAGCTTTCGCAGATTTTGTTGATAGATGACTAAGAATTCTGGTAGTTACTTGAGTGCGTTTGAAAGCTACTATTATTTATTTTATCTGAAAACTACCATCGTGAGATCCAAAATTAACCCCAAATGAAAATTTACTCTTAAATATAAGTGAAAATTGGATCAAATTTGATAAATTTTCAAATTCTCAATTGTTAAGGTTTAGGTGATGACGCTGCAGGGTGCTGATCAGCAAGAATGGTTAGCTCGTTTTATTCGGAGTCATAAAAAAATTAAAGCAGAAGAAGCTTGATAAGTGGCAAACTTTAATGAACATAATTTTATTCTTTTTACCCTAAAATTGAAAGAACCTGGTTGGTTTTTATCCATCCACCGTATATTTTTCAAACCACCACCATAATAGTGTAAACCACCGCATTATAATGTATAGTGTAAAGAAAGGTCTGTAAAAAAATCTTGGTTCTATTTTTCGCCCAGTTAGCAAAAGTCATAGATCAAATGCAGCATATTTGGTTTTATAAAGTTTATTTAAGATAGAGATTTGTTTACATTATAGGGAAAACTGCATTAATAAATTTATTTTATCTTTCGAGCGTTCTATAATCTATGCTTTATTAATGTCAACGCTCACTACCAAAGTATTCGATTATCTCCTAGGCTGTAAAAATAATTTACACCAATTATTAAACGTTTGTTTAACGTTAACTGCAACATGAATACAGGGTTTTTAAAGGTTGAAGACAATGATTTTTTTAAATGAAGGAAAGGTTTTGGAGGTATCTCCAGTCGTCTTCAGGTGAATCATATTTATCGTTCGCTGGAAAATTTAGCTGCTTCTAAAACACAAAAAAGAAATTTGTTAAACGATGAAAATTCAATACAGACAGCCCCTAAATTTGCAAATAATGGACTTTCCACAATTTTAACATCTGTGCATTTATGACTATTGTGTTTAATCTAAATCAGTTTAATGTTAACTTAATGTTAATTTAACTTAAATGTTAATTTGTGTGAGTTAATATTTACCTACCACACAATACTTAATAAACATTGAAAACACGTAGAAAACGTCTTTAAAATTAACATACTCATATTCTAGGACGCTGCACAAATTATAATAAGAACAAAATCACACTCCCCCGCATTAAGTACGTTTAAGTACCTTTGTTTAAACGTATTAAATACGTTGGTTTAAACGTATTAAGTACGTTTATTTAAACGCATTAAGTACGTTATTTTTATCTATTACAGTAACTGTCTAAAGAGTTTAAAGAATGTTAATAAAATAATGCACTTTTTAAAGCAACATTTGTGGATGGGTATGGTGTTCTGCCTAAAGCTTACTGTATGACCACTGACTATAGAATTACTTATGCTTTTCTTTAGAATGTAATTCGAAAATTTCTAAATTTAATTTAATGTTGTTTATATACCCATGTATATTGTTTGAGTATGTATACATGTTGCACCAATTTATTAAATATTAAAGGTTATAAATTATTTTTAAACAAGTTATCCCATTTTAGAGAAAAACGTTGTGGATAAAAGTTTATTTGTATTTGACAAAAACCGTTTTATTAACGTTCTAAAAATAGTGAAAAAATTAAATTATTCATTTAACATTCATTCATAATTCATTTTTTTAACGAACAAAATTCTAAGATTATATACCTTCAGATTTTAAATAAGAAGTCATATTGTCTACATGTGTAAACTAAGCAAAAATCTCACAAAATAAATATATAAAAAGTAATTCACCAAAGTGTTCGATGGAGCATGTTGAATATAACATTGTATAAATGTTAAAAGAAAGAGCTGCCTGCACAGTTCATAAAATAATTAATTTAAACGTTACATTATCATTAAAACTCTTAATATTTGTGAAAAAAAGTGTGGGTTGAAACGTTATTTAAACATTTAAATATATGGTTGACTGAACACCTTAATACAACGTTATTGTAACGTAAAAGTTAGCCACTATTAAAAAGCACATTTAAATTAACTTTTTTTTAACGTTTAAATTAAACTTTTTTTTTTAATTTTATTTTCCATTTTAGCAGTAGTAGTATTATAGAGGTTTAGTAATGATGCACTTCTCTGCTTTTATTTTTATTTTAAGTTCCCGACCGGTTTCGGCTTATGCCCCTGAAGATGGGGCAATAAAAGCAGAGAAGTTCATCATTACTAAACCTCTTTAAATTAAACATTTAAATATATGGTTGACTGTACACCTTAATACAACGTTATTGTAACGTAAAAGTTAGCCACTATTAAAAACCACATTTAAATTAACGTTGTTTTAACGTTTAAATTAAACATTTAAATATATGGTTGACTGAACACCTCAATACAAGGTTATTGTAACGTAAAAGTTAGCCACTATTAAAAAGCATATTTAAATTAAAGTTGTTTTAACGTTTAAATTAAACATTTAAATATATATATGGTTGACTAAACACTTTAATACAACGTTATTGTAACGTAAAAGTTTAAATTAATTTGTGTAAATTTATACCAACATCAAACCGTTGCTTTTTCTACGTAAAACGTTTTATTGACCATTCACACGTTTTAAATATGTTTAAAAAACGTGTATGTGTTTACTGGGTTCTCAGCCTTATATGTCATATGACATGTTTATGTCATATATGACATAAATAACTATTATTTATTGCAATTTGTAGCTAAACAATAAAATGTAGTACATTCTAGTCAATTTATCATAAGCAAAAAAATACCTAAAATTACACAAACTGCATAACTGGTACAATTTTAAACATATCTTTGCATATGAAATAAATTTAAAAAATTTGAATTGTAGGAATAGTAAATATCGAAAAGAAAATTGGATTTTAAAGTCTTCGTTTTTGGAAAAAGCAAGGATAAACATAATTTTAAAATAGCTTTTGTATATTAAACATAAATAATTCCATGTGTGTTATTAATTTGTAATTAAAAAAAAAATCTTTTAGCATTTTTACATTTATTTTTTGAACTGGTGGTTAAAATTGTTACTTATAATCTCCCCAGAGCATACATTATTTTCGAAATACTTTCGAGGTCCAAAATTTTTGAAAAGTTTCTTAAAAAACTAGCAATTTAGAAAAAAATTCCTGATTTTTAATTCAAGCTCGCGGGAGATTCGGCACGAACATTTTATTCCAAAACTATTTGAAAAAATAGTTTTATTGACAATTTTTTAATTTTTCGAGCTCTAGTAAAATTTGGTTTAAATAATTAAATAAAGTAAAGTAAAGGAACATTTTAGGCCTATTTTTATCGGATGCCCAGCAAACAGAGTGACGTCAGATGACGTGTTTCAGACGTCGTTTATTGGTGATCTTTCGTCATCGCCTTAAAGGTACCAGTTATGTCCGTCTTAATGACGTGATAACACGGTCTTATACACACGTCAACATCACGTCATTTAATGGACGTCATTTTAACGTATTTTATTAGTTATCAAACACCTGTCTTCTCATTTTTGTTACAAGTTACAAATTTAGGATCGTAAGTATACTTACGAGGTTAACAAATAATTATTTGTTTACAAAGGTATTTAAGTTGAACAGAAGATATGAATATAAAGTTCCTTTCTAGTTTATGTGTATAGGTATTTTAGTTATTAATTCATCATAATTAATATTTAATTATAATTTAATAATAATTATTAATTAATTAATAAACTTAATTTAATTTATTACCCAAATCTATGAGTTTCCGTATTAGGTATTAGAAAACAGTCTCAAAATGTTTATTTTCAAAAATAATGTTTCTTTGATACCTACTTTTAGTTCACTTAACTTAACTTCGCATAATCTTTGATACCAATAAAATAGGAATGTAATGGTAAGTATACACAGAATGAAATGACGCCCTTCATTCCGTTCATCACTCACGATTTGTGGAAACCATATACCTATTTATCAATAAATATATTTATAAATTATAATTTATTTATAAAAATAATATAATATATCTATAAATAAATATATAAACCATATATTAATAAATAAATATATGGTGCAAATCATCTTTTTCAATGGCACGTCAACGCGTTCCATTCTGTATCCACCTTAACTCTTTTTCACCATAACCTATATTATTTTTCCAAGCTTCAGTTGGCGCCAAAAAGCATTGTGTGAGTCTGTGATTGTGTGGTAGGTGTGTTTTGCTTCTAAAAAGTGAGTATTAAATCTTTTTATATTTTAGTAAAAAAGTAATACAGAGGTATCTACTAATAAATTATTAGTAATAATATTAATTGATGTGTTTCCAAGCACTACGTTAGCATATTTACGTCTTGAATCGTAACAAATATATTATTTTATTAGATACCCTGGTGATATTTTCTACCGTGTGCACATGTTTCGTTTTTTTTCTAGTTTTATTAGTTTGATGATCATGGCTTCTTTCATAGGGGTACAGTTTGAAGAAGAAGGCAATATTGCTTTAATAAGCAGCAATTGGCTAACCCCTAGAAAAACGGAAACATTTTGGCCCCCGTACAAAGGCCGCGATCGCTACACAAAAGCATTATTGAAACATTGTGCCCCTGAACCTGATTGGCCATTCTATAAAGTTAAACGTGTTTTTTTTAAATGCGGTAAGCTAATTATTTATTTACAAAGCGTTCGCCATCATTTATATACAACACATTTTTAGATAATTATGAAAAAGCAAATAACAAATTAAAAGAAGCTGAATTTACTTCGGATGTACAGTCAGAACAAGAAATAGAACAGAAATCCCGCCGCCGCCGACGTAAAACACCAAAAAGGCTTTACTCCACCAGTGAAGAAGACAATTCCGATAAAGAAAGTGTACGAAAACTCCAACGGCCACCTTTAATAGAATTCAACATATGCACAGATACAACGGATACAGGTAATTTTAAACATCATATAATTTTGTTCCTATTTTTAATATTCATATATTATAATATTATATATGAATATTAAATATATATATTATATAGGTATATATATATCGTCGTTTATCTGACAAAGAGGCGTAACTCAAAAAAATTCGTTTTTGAGTTATACCAGAATGATCACCAAAATCGACTTTATAATCTCACAAACTGGCGTAGCTCTATAATAAATAGGTACAAATAAAGTTTTAGCATAAAGCAGTTTCGGCGTAACTAATATTTTTGCTTTTTTTGTGCCGTACAAACTGGCGTAATTCAATTCACACCGTTTTGTTTAAAAATGAGATACGCCTCTTTGTCAGATAAACGACGATATATATATATATATATATATATGTGTATACCTGTATTATCTTTGTGTATACCTAGTTTGTTTTTTTTATTGAGAATCATTTGTTTTTATTAAATTGGTAGTTTATGCCAGTTTGATTTAGTGTTTTTACTAATTTAAAATGGTACTTTTCATCAAGGTTTTAATTAAATACTTTGACATTCTTGTCAAATTGGCAGAAATAATCAATAATTTAGATGAAAAAATATTTATTGTAATAATTAGGCCAAAAATCTTTAATAATATAAAAAGAAAAGAGTATAAGTAAAAAATAATTTTGAGGAAATTATCCAAATGCCTCAATGAAAGAAAAAGTTTATTGTCATTTTCAAAGTAAAAAAGTAACGTATTTGCAACAATATTTAGAATCTTAAAAAATAGGGAGGGAAAAATGAAAATTTTGGAAGAAGGATTAAAGATATTTCCTTTGAACAGTAATTTTTAATTATGAATTTTGACAACAGTATTTATAAACTTAACCTACAATAATTTTAATATAACCAAAATTACATTTTCCACTAGTTTAGTTCGTTTTACTCAATGTAACCAATTTTGGTTTCTTTGCCAACCAAACCCCTAAATTTGCAATGTTGCAGGAGTCTCAATAAAAAAAAGAACTCTATATCAAGGTTTTTTTGTTTATAGAAATACCAAACATAAGTTTAACACCTGCAAGACTAAGTGGAAGTTTAACACCTGCAAGACTAAGTGGAAGTTTAACACCTGCTGTCAGTTTAAGTGAATGTGATCCATTACCACCTATAAGCAGTAAGGAAGGTAACTAATAATAATAATAAACTTTATTGGAAAATCCTGCCCAGTTACAATCTTGTTATATAACATAATACTATATTACAATTTGTTCTGTGCTTTACTGAAATATATATTTTTAACAGTTCTTAGAAGTGCAAATTCCGCTGCCAGCTGTAGCAATAATGTAAGACAATTGCTATCAGGCAACAATAAACAAGGTGATTATTCTTTTGAGTATCTGCTGGACCTTTATTCAAGTTAAATTTTTTAGTACCAATAAGTGAAGAACTTGGTGGTCAAATTTTAACAGCTGTGTTTCATGTTGCTGAACAAAATAAAGAAATTTTATCTATTTTAAAAAGCCAGGGGTCTAGTGGGACTCCAAATCAGTTACCAGATGATTTGCCTGTTCAACTGCCTTTGATTACCCAAGAAGATGTAATTGAATTTGAAAAGTACATAACTAATAACATTAATAAAATTTTAGTGGTAGGATGCAGACATTAAGTAACTTAATAAATTCTACATATTACATTTCTAGGTGTCATATCTATCACGGTTGGGTGGAAAGGATCTTGTGGCAAAAGTTAATTCAATTTTAAAAAGATGCATAATTAACAAGTTGGCTTGTGGCTATAGTTTTTATGGAAAAAGGCAAAATAAACATTTCTTTGCCAATTTAAAGTTAAAAACTTTATTTGTTGGTAAGTACATAATTTGAAAATTGGTATTCTCCATTTAATGGTACTCTTTAATACCCACTAAGCTTAGATGGTTGTAGACAATCACATGTATAACAGATAATACATTATTTTTATATACCTATCATTACAGAAGCTGTTCAGAGTGAGTGTACTTCAACCGAAAAAGAAGTTGAGAATGCCATAAAAGTTTGGTTAAAGCACGCACCTCAAAGGTTACAACTGGAGCAGAAGAAGACAAATGAAAATGGAGGACTACAAAACAACTAAGGCAGTTGGATGAAGGCAAAGGTATAGACGTTTAGCAGTTTATAAAAAAAAAATCTTAAATTTTAACCAAAATTATACCCCTAATTCTAGTAACGACAGTTCTAAATTGATTGACAATAGTCTGTCACTGAAATCTGATTGTAGTTATAAAAATGTGGGCACTGAAAATCACTCAAAAAATCTTAATTATAATTTAAGTGGCGTAAATATTTTGTTGGCCCCTACTTCGTGTGATAGCGGGTTTTCCGATCATTTGTCCACAGGCTTTTTTGTTCCATCTGTAACAATTTCTAATAATTCATCAAGTCAGTTTGAAAAAGGAGTTTCTTTAACAGACAAGTTACGTTCTTGGGCTCTAACTACATCTGCAACTCAGTCAAGTGTTACAATTCTACTGCACTTGCTAAAAGATTATTACTCTGAACTTCCATTAGACTGCAGAACGCTATTAAGAACTCCCACATATATGAATGAAAAAATATTAGAAAGTGGTAAATACTGCCATTTGGGTCTTTCTGAAGGTATAGCACGTATTTTAAGGACATGTGATAAAATCGATTTCAATGTGTTGAGTGTTAGTTTTAATATTGATGGAATTCCTTTATTCCACAGCTCTGCTGTTCAACTATGGCCAATATTAGCACAAGTCAAAAATGTCTCTAGTAAACCTTTTGCTGTCGGTATTTTTTGTGACAAAACAAAACCAAAGCCATTGAATATTTTCCTAGAAAATTTAATTTATGAACTTAAACATCTACTAAGGGACGGTATTCAGTTTAAAAATAAAACCCTCAAGTTTGAAATTAACAGTTTTATTTGTGACGCTCCTGCACGAGCTTTTTTAAAATGTGTCAAGTCGCATGGGGGATCTTCTTCTTGTGAAAGATGCATTGATCCTGGAAGTTATATTGACGGAAGGGTTGTTTTACCATGCACTAGTGCATCTTTAAGAACAGACCAATCTTTCATCGAACAACTTGATGAAGATCATCATATTGGCACCAGTCCCTTGGTTGATCTTAAAATGAAATGGTAACAAAGTTTCCACTAGAATACATGCACAGCTGTTGTCTAGGTGTTACTCGTAAAATGCTCAACTACTGGACAGGTGGTCCCCTGAATGTTAGATTAAAAAGTTTGTCTGTTAAATCAATTTCGGCATATTTAGAGTCCATTAAAAGTTGGATTCCTGCTGAGTTCAATAGAAAGCCAAGATCTTTAGCGGAACTCGCTAGATGGAAGGCAACAGAGTTCCGTACTTTTCTTTTGTATGTAGGACCTATTGTTTTAAAAGAGTATGTTCCCATAGCAATTTATGAACATTTCTTATTGTTTAGCTGTGCTATCACAATTTTGATTTCGGATGTGCACTTTTCAGCTATAGGAACTGAATTTGTTAAAAAAATTTTACAGGTTTTTGTAAACCACGGTTCCGCCATCTATGGTAAAACATTTTCTATTTATAATGTTCACAGTCTGTTACACTTATGTGATGACGTCGACAAATTTGGAGTTCTCGACAAATTTTCGGCATTTCCTTTTGAAAGTTATCTCGGCCGACTAAAAGCAATGGTCAAATCTAGTGTTAATCCCCTTAGGGAAGTTTACAATCGCGTTGTTGAACAAGATAGTATTTCCTATAAAAAAAATAACAAAGAGGAAGAACGTAATCTTCTGATTGAACACTGCATGGGGCCTTTGTTACAAACATACGCAGTAAATCATTGCAGACAATTTAAAAAATTGAAGCTAGCAATGTATACACTAACAACTTATTCCTACTCAAAGTCAGATTGTCACTGTTCAATAAACAATAAAACTGTTCAAATTCATAATATAATATCTGTTGATAATAAAATATATTTAATAGGCAAAGAATTTAGTCACCATACCTCACTTTACGTTTATCCTATGCCTTCAGAAATTCTTAGTATTTATGCAGTGTCAAATTTGTCAAAAAATTTAAAATGTTGGGACCTTAAGACTGTAAATTTTAAATGTTTTGTAATTCCAAATGTTAATAAAGAAAATGAGTGGGTGTCAGTGCCTATAATTCATTCGTTAGAAAACTAAATACATAATTGTATTTATGTTAGGATTGTAGAACTACATATTTATGTTGGGATTTATATACATAATTATTGCAACAACTGTAAAAAAATCTAACTCTAAAACGACTTTATTAACCTTTATGAAATTTTGGATAAAAATACTTCAACTTATATCTCAGTTTACTTGTTCAAGGGTTTTTCAAGAAAATTTTTTTAAAGCCTTTTTATTTAATAATGAAAAAACCTTCGAAAAATAAATTTTGTTTTAAGTAAATAAAAAGTATGCTGTTAAAGACCATATTTTTGTTATTATACCCTGAAAATTTTGTACAAATCAAATAAACAGGTACGAAGATAAAGCGATTAAAGTCGTCAAAAATAATCAAAACAACGCCATTTTTACCGACTTTGAAGCGCTGTATCTTCGTTACTGTTCGTTTTATTTGTACAAAATTTTCAGGGTATACTAACAAAAATACGATCTTTAACAGAATAATTTTTATTTACTTAAAACAAAATTTTCCTAAAAGTTATTTTCGGAAAGTTTTTTTATTATTAAATAAAAGGGCTTTAAAAATATTTTCTCGAAAACGTAAACTGAGATATAAGTTGAAGTATTTTTATCCAAAATTTCATAAAGATTAAAGGCGTTTTAGAGTTAGATTTTTTTACAGTTGTTGCAATAATTAAGGCTTATACTGTATGTACCTTTTATGTTTGTTAAATAAAAGAATTTATGTTTTGTTTTTAAAGTCGATAATAATTAAAATTATTATTTTTATACTGCTTTAATGCCACCCAAGGGCCTAAGCCAATTTAGAAATTTTTAAGATAAGCCCCTTTGTAAGGAAGGCGACGATATGTACCTATTATTTTTGTGCAATAGGAGAATTTATGTTTCGTTTTTAATAATAATTCTAAAAATAAATATATTGGTTTTATTTCATCAGACCACCATAAAACGTTAAAAAGACGTGACAAGTACGGCCCTATTAAAGTACAATTTACGTCATAAGATGACGTAAGTTATCATTATTTTTTGACGTCAATGGGCCGTAACAAAGTGACGTGATAAATACGTCGTTTTTCAGTCATTCTCTGACGTCATTACGTCATAATATGACGTTAGTTAACGTCATTTTTTTGACGTCAGTGGGCTGTGACATTTTGCCCTAAAAGTGACGTGTTAAACACGTCGTTTTTCAGTCATTCACTGACGTCATTACGTCGATAGATGACCAGATTTTGACGTAATATTGACGTCAATTTGTTTGCTGGGTGTTGATGAATTTATATCGGTGGTTAATCGCGGTTTTGCTGCCAATATTTTAATTTTCCCATGCTTTAATAGGATAAGGTTTAGATAATTAAATAAAGTAGAAAACATTATATTTATATCACATAATTTTATAGTACTAGATTGTGTTGTAAATAATTTATTATTATTATTACAGCAGCTGCTGTCAAGTGAGGGAGATTTCCACTCATTAATATTAGATCGACGCTACCCCGAGAGGAGCTCGGTTTTGTCTGGATTTATGACCAGGTTCGATATCCAACTTTTGGAATTGCGTAGAAAAATTTTATCTGTAACTTTTTTATATAACTTGTTGCACAATAATATTGACTGTAGTGATCTTTTATCAGAAATTAAGCTCATTGTACCTAGTAATACTCGAAACCAGAAAACTTTTTTTATTCCCAGAGCAAATACTAATTTACTGTTTAAGTCACCAGTTTTTGTTATGTGCAACAACTTTAATAGTATTTGTGTAATGTGTGATATTTACCACTTTTCTTTAAAAAATATTATAAACTTTATCTGTTAATTTGAATGTCCTTTTTGGTTTTGTACTGTTGGGCAATAAACGTTATTATTATTATTATTATTATTATTATTATTATTACATCTTGGTGCTTATGGGTGGGATAATTTTTGAAAAAATAGGTTGTTGTCATGGAAACATGTCAAAATACAAGCATCTGATTGTTGAACAAATATGCTTTTAGATAGTTTATTTAGTACTCGTTTTTCTCTCATATAATAAATTGGATTTTATTAAAAATGTTAAATAAAACAATATCCACGTATGTGACGTGAAATAAGAAAAACAATAAAAAATAATCGATTAATGATTTTGATGAAGTAAGTTATGCCAGATTGATTGAATCTATGGAATATAATTCTGTTAAAATAAAGCTTATATTGCAAATAGTTTTCGGTCGTTTTTCTCATTTCAAGTCAAAGGTGTATACCTAAATGCAATTTGGAACACGATAGAAATAATTTGGAATTAATTGAGTTTGTTTTCAAAAAATATATGTGCCTGCAAACAATGTTTCATTTGTTAAAACATAACATCCAAAGCACACTATTTTCATATACCTATGCAACACTCTGGACTGGATTTAGCATTTGGCCAGCGAGGCCCCTACCAGTTGAGGGTCTCCACCAGTGCAATGTAACTTTTCATTAAATAGAAATCCTAAACAATTTACTAAAACTATAATAAAAAAATTAAAGGGTTGTGTCGTGCGATTTTTGTCACCGTGCAGTTTCTTATGAATTTCCCTATATATATACCCGCTACCGTAAAAGCACTAGTTGAAATGTGGTGTATATTGTTAAGAAATCTGGCAGCTCGAACTGTTTTTTACTGTTTTTATAATAATTCGGAATTATTAATTCCGCTAAAACATCATGTATACCGATTGTAGTATTATAATACGAACGAGTGGTTATGCGCCGTCGTGATTCCACTTCCTCCCTACTCAAATAAGTAGGGAGCTGCGCCGTTATACCGCCGCGGCGCGCCGCCGCAAAACCATGAGGTAGAGGTAGCGATAGTGGTAAAAAGTAGACTATCGATAGCATCGATAGTGAGAAAAGCGACTATCTATCCTATTACTAAAATTTCAAAACCTTATAGTTTAACATTTTATTAAAAAAATAAGGGGTTTATTTTTAAAGTAGGCACATTTTCATCCTACCAAATACAGGAGAGTCAAAAATATAGTATAGCACAAGGAGTCCGAACTTTATGTAAACAAGAATCTTTCTAAGTTAAGAGGGCGCTGGTGTTCCGTTTATTCTAAAACAATTGACTTATTTGTGCCGAAACGCTTCCAAAAGAGCAGACGTCAGTACGTATCGACAAATAGCGCCGCTGGTGGTGAAAAGACTTAATTTGTGCAATTTAGAGGGCAGGTTTTGTCAATTTTCCCTATTAAGTTCGGGCTCCTTGTGTAGGCTCCATGGTATAGTATTTCAATATAAATATCTACCTTAGTTATTAAAACTTTTATATCAAAATCTATAATAACTATCGAGTTTCAAAACATCAACAATAAAATAATTGACATCACATATTTGAGACAGTTTACCGTTGGTAAATCTAGGGTCCCTAGATTTTGCCAACTAAAACCCCAAATTTTTAATGACGTCAAATTCCGAATAAAAAAACAACGACAGTTATAATCACAGACCTACAAACAAGATGGACCGGTTTATTTACATTGAAAAGAGTGGCCAGGAACAAAAATAAATATTTTCCCTCAGTTGTCACATTTGACTTTGAAGTTTCTATATTTTACGTAAAAGATACTTGGAATCCACAACATTTAATATTTTTTATTTGGTTTTATAGTGAAAAATACCAATAGTGAGTGATATAAAAATGGTGAAGCAGTGCTACGTTTGTAAAAGACTTGGATCCAAGAATTTAAAACTTTCTTTTCATAGGTTAGTTTATTTACAAAACAAACCCTGCCAGGAGCGTAGAAACTGAATAAATAAATAAATTCACTTAAATTTTAGATTTAAACAGCCAGATTCTACATCATCTGGAACACTAACTGACAAGGTTAGTATTTTGTTATACCTATATATTTATATATATTAAATATAATTTTTACATAGGATTGCAAAACACAATAAAAAATGTACAATTTAATATTTTTATTTATCCCTAAAAACAGAACGCCACTGGTGTGGGAACTTGTTTATAAATACCCCTTACCCCTTTACCCCTAATCTAAATAGTTCTTGGCAACAAAACATTGTGTATTTTGAATAGGAAAGGCCAGTCCATCTTGTTTGTAGGTCTGTGGTTATAATAATTTTGTTTGATTCTACTATCGCTAGACGATAGTTTGTAACTATCGATAGAATCGATAATTCGATAGTTTTTAAAATATCGAAACTATCGATAGACTATCGATAATATCGCTACCTCTACCATGAGGATATATACAGTCGTGCAGGGCACTGAAATAGCAGCTATTTAATAGCTCTCTTCCCTTCAGGGTTTCCAACCGCTCTTCTACGATCTCTTCCGTAACCTTTAGACCGAAATCCGTAACCGCCGTAGTTTTCTTTCATCTCATTTTTCATTCCTAAATATAACCGTACGTCAATGTATTCTACTTCTTATAATTATGCCGGGTGAATCCAGCCACCCCGCATAATATTCTTGTACCGCCGTCGTATTTGCTTCGCTGTCCGAGGCCTGGTGCTGCTTTTAAACAAACCGTGCTTCCGGCACGGGCCGTCGCGCTTACGGAGTATCTAAACTGCTTGCTAACAAAACTACCGAGTAAATCCTTAAATGCCGTATTTCACTTCATTCATATTGTTATATTAACTATTGTATTATAACTATTTCAGTTTCTTAATTTTGTTAATTCAATATTTCCTAATATATACCAAGTGTTCTACATTTTATTACTGTTAATTGTTTGTATATAAAGAATTCATTATTAATTCATTGTTAAATTAACCCGCTGACTTTTAATGTATTACAAGCCAACTGACCCCTGGAGTAAACTTTCTCCACTGTCTAAAGGCATACCCAGCCTGGGTAACCCAGGTACGTGGTGCTTCTCCACATTAAATAACGAAGCTGGCGCCCGAGATTTTATAAGAAAATCCGTAAGGTAAGCTCGCGCCATATAACCAACGTTACAAACAGGGTTGGCAGGTACAGGTTTTTTAGAACCTAGGTTTTTTAGGTTTTTTAAAAAAACATAAAACAAAATTAAAGAGTTAAGAAGTAAGCACAAATATAAAATATACAAAAATTACTATGGAGATTACTGAATTTTTTTAGACATTTTGAGGGCCCCCAACAAATATTGACTCCACGGGAAAATTCTAAATCCGGCCCAGTTACCAATTTATGTTTACATGTGTAAAAATAAAATGTAATATATATATATATATATATATATATATATTAGGGTGATTCATTTCCGCAAAAAACTTTTTTTTTCTCGGCGCTCAGGCAAAATATGAATCTACCTATAGAAAAAAAAATGTTCACCAAGGTAGAGCTCTTAATATCAATTTTAAGTACTTGCAGTTTAAATTTAAAGTTTTCCCATTTAAAATGCATGTAAAAAAAATGTTTTTTTTTCAAATTTCTAATGCTCGCCCGCTCTTTACAATATTGTGAATCGGTTTTATGGACCTTATAGGGAATTTTACGCTCTTCAAAATTGTCTTTATGTTTTTTTGTGTAACTCGTAGTGGTTCGCCAGTTCAATTTTTTGAATGAACTTTTTTTTTTGCAATTTTTTTTAACAATTCGCAAAAAATAGTGAAAAAAAGAGCTGAATCGTAAAAAATAGTCTTTTAACAAATATTTGATGAATTTACGGCCATTTTTATATCTTAAAACGTAAGTAATTGATAAATATTAACCAATTATGCTATTTAAATTAAACTTTCTTATTTACTATCGATATAATTCTCTACAACACAGACAAAATAGACTTGCCTTAGGGAGAAAATGATACGGCCGGGCGGGTGCCTGAACGGGTGCCTGTTTTCCAGTTCGCATCATTCATATTTGAGCAGTTGACCTGTGAGGATATATTATTTATGTAAAATTCTTTGAACATTATGGGTAAATGTGTTGTCAAAGTGTGTCCTAGTCGTAGTGAAACTAGTTCCAGCCAATTCCAACCAATTTCCTTTTTCCAGTAAGTAGTAATTACGAGATAAATTTTAAGCGATTTTATTAATTTTGCATGTCAATACCTTGCGTGCGCACACAGATGTTGTGTTGTTCTCTCCTTTGCACAGAGCCGTACGTTGTTCATTCTGGAGCGTAAAACTAGATGAATTTCTTTGATAATCCACTAGGAATATTTTAAATAAAATATAATATTAAAATAATACTTTTTTCACTTTTAGTGGAAATTTATTTGGAGTTATTTATTCTGACTTTTTAGCGAAATTGGTCTGTTTCGTTCAGTTTTTTATTTTAAAATTTTCAGAATTTTAATTTTTTTTTATTTTAAGAGCTTAATTTGCCTTTTTTTTTATTAGAGAATTTATAATTTATTCTATTTTTTTTATTAAGGATTACATTAAAATTTGTTTAAATACATAATTTATTTAATTATTTTTACGTTTTTTCGTGTTTAAAATCTATAACGAATTTATGTACTTACAAATATATAAATGTAAAACAAAATAAATTTAATACTTTTTAAAAAGATACCGCTCGTACGAAATTATTTAATACGGGCCTGGCAGAATACATATCTTCTCTTATATAATATATAATATAATGTATACATTCCCTTGCCCCCCTTCCCCGATTTATGGCACGCTGGTTTCATGTTAGCGATACTGAACAGGGCAAGTCTATTTTGTCTGTGCTCTACAACAATAACTTTTCCAGAGTTATTATGATTTTTGACTTAATAAATATAAAAAAAACATTAATTTATAAAAAAACAACAAATATACAATTGCAACTTAGATTCTGCAATTTTTCAACATTTCCGTAATATAGCAATAAATATAAATGAAGGTTGGGTTTTTTTAACAAAATTCTTAAATTAACGAAAAAGTAAATTGTTTTTATTGTCAACTTCATTTGCTTCAATATTGTATAAGTAGAAATTGCTATTTGAATAATTGCACTAAATAATATTTTGATGGCATATTCGAACATAAGTAAAAAAATAATGATAATTATTTGATTGGGAAAGCAACTGTTACAATTTTATGTTAGTTAATTAGTATGACGTTAGCGACTCTATTGTCTTTGTAAATGGGTTTGAGGCTTTATGTTATTCTTAACCCCAAAATGTATTGTTTGTTGTATTTAGTGATTAGTCCGAGAACAAAGTACGAAGTGACTAGGTGCACGTTAGAGTGCCTGCAATTTATTTTTTACGGGCACGCTAGTGACGTAATAGATAAAAAACGTCATCACTGCCGTGCCGCTTAATTTAAAATTGGCGGCACAACAATAATATAATAATAAATTGTACATGTATACATGTTAAGGGCACGTTAGTTACGTCATAAAATAAAATCTTAATTTGCTTTGTATAAAAGTCGAAATAATTTAATATTTATCAACTTGTTTATTTATGACTATTGAGATTTTTATTAAATTTGCAATATATTATCTAATAATGTAATCTGTTATTTGTTTTGATTAAAGTTTTGTTGTTTTTTTTATGAATTGATGTGTTATGTTTATATTTATTTTTAGTCAGAAATCATAATAACTCTGAAAAAGTTATTGTTGTAGAGAATTATATCGATAGTAAATAAGAAAGTTTAATTTAAATAGCATAATTGGTTAATATTTAGATATAAAAATGGCCGTAAATTCATCAAATATTTGTTAAAAGACTATTTTTTACGATTCAGCTCTTTTTTTTCACTATTTTTTGCGAATTGTTAAAAAAAATTGCAAAAAAAATGTTCATTCAAAAAATTGAACTTTGATGACTCCTACTGGCGAACCACTACGAGTTACACAAAAAAACACAAAGACAATTTTGAAGAGCGTGAAATTCCCTATAAGGTCCATAAAACCGATTCACAATATTGTAAAAGGCGGGCGAGCATTATAAATTTGAAAAAAAAAACATTTTTTTTACATGCATTTTCAATGGGAAAACTTTAAATTTAAACTGCAAGTACTTAAAATTGATATTAAGAGCTCTACATTGGTGAAAATTTTTTTTTCTATAGGTAGATTAATATTTTGCTTGAGCACCGAAAAAAAAAAACTTTGCGGAAATGAATCACCCTAATATATAATGTATTTTAACATTATTTATTGTCATAAAGAATTTTAGACACAAAAATAAAAAGGATGTACGCCTCACACATTAAAATAATTTATTCGTATTGTGAATAATGTGTATTGTATTTTTAACAGTTTTGATTTAGAGGCGGCTTTATGGTTGGCCTACTGTAGCATATTCACTTTGCAAATTTAGTTTACTATAAGATATAATAAATTGATTAAAGTAAATTTTTTAAATAAATATAATTGGTATTATAATAGGTATTTTTACCTTTAATAGAGAGATTTTTTAAGGTTCAAACTATACATATAAAATTATTACAATAAAAAGTTTGGTTACTCAAAGAGGTTCTCCAGAACATATCGTCCCCGTTCTGGCAAAAGTAATTAACTCCATTTTTGTCTAAAAGTAGTTGACTACCTTCGCGATCATAGAACAATTATATCTGTGGTCTAGAAGAACTTATTAAGTGCAGTATTGTATTGCTAGCATGCTAAAAATACAATACTGCACTTAATAATTTTTCTAGACCACAGATATAATTGTTCTATGATCGCGAAGGTAGTCAACTACTTTTAGACAAAAATGGAGTTAATGACTTTTGCCAGAACGGGGACGATATTTCCATTGAAATGACCCAAAAATAAACATGAGCGATTTTTTAAAACATTTTAAAATATTTTCTTCATTGATTATATTTTTTCTTGTCCGTCCAAGCAACTTTAAATAAAAGATAAAAGATTTTGGTAACAAATTCATAATTGTTAACTCTTGAAATAGTTATTTTTTATCACTTAAATAGATAAGTTTTACTAATTTAAGTCATCTGACTGTTTTAAAAGTAAAAAGTAACTATTTTTTTCATCGTTTTTTAATTCTTGCTGCCAACAAAAAATTATTATTGACCCATAAAAACAAACAAACATGCAAAAAGTTTAGCTCAAAACAGCAACACAAAAAAGATACCTATTCAACTTTAAAATATTATTAACAATATTAAATATTTATTATTATTAGGTATATTAAATTTTATATACTGATTTTTATAAAAGTAGCAGTGGTGCCTCGGTTAGACATCCGCTTGACCCGAATTCAAACCCAGATGGATCAAATTTTTTTAAAATTTGGTTGGTTGTACAAAATTTGGCAATAACCATTTTACTTTTTAGCCACAGATATTTAAATTGAAATCTAATAATTTGACTATTATATTCGGTAGAATTTGACTAGTTATAATTATTAGTGACTGCTTTTTTGCTATGACAATTAGTCAAATATGACTTATAATTAGTCATTTTCCACTAATTTATTTTAACCCTAGAGCGGGCGCGTCCTATAATATTTCATGAGTGGGCGCGTAGATTATAGTTTTAAAACAGCCTTAATATTGTTTTAGCAGTAAATACTATAAATAAAGTCTAAATAATTAATTTTATATGTTTATTAAACATTTAAATATTATATCTATTAAACATTTATATAATATATTTATATTTTACAAAAATAAAAAAGTTAGTAATCTTCATCATTTTGAACTAAATATATTTATTTAAACATATATGTTTTACTTTTTTAACACAAAATTGTACTTTCATTATGCTCTTCACAAACAAAATTATTACATTTGTCACAAAATAGTGACGTAAATTTATATTTCTGTCATCCACATCTTGTTTTTTTTATTACTTCTACAGGTTTGTAACGCTTTAGAAATAATTAAATATGTGAAGGTAAAACCGAATTTTAGACCTTCTGCCCTAAAATAAAGTAAATAGAATAAAATACACATTTTTGGCAAGCTAATAATAATAATAATAATTACAGTTATTATTATATTTATACATGTATTAGGAATGCCAATAATAATAATAATAATAATAATAATAATATTATTCAGACACTGGTAAATGATATTTTTAGCAATATTAAACTAGTAACAACAAAAAAAATAGCACAATTAAAAAAGAATCAACTAAAAATATACTTACATCATTAGGCGCGTGGTAGCAAAATTGCTCCAATTAAATTTAAACCGCTGTAGACAAACACACTAATAAAATTTAAACCAAAAAAACTTAATTAACCCTTCGTCATCAATATCTAGGAAGATACTAAACGATATAAAACAAATAAAACACTTGTTCATGCCCCACGCCCTTATTAAGTATTATTGGTAGCACATTTGCACCAACGCGCCCGCTCGAGGGTTAAGAGAGAACATTTAAATAACTACAATTTACTTAAAACCATTATTATGAATTATTATAATACGTATTATAATTAAATTAGTTTTAATCGAATTAAAAAAAATTGGTTTAAACAATTGAGGACTTGAAATATGCCATTGTAAAATATAATAATAACTGAATTAAAAATTATGCATATGAAATAAAGCATTGAGTACCGGAAATGTAAAAAAAGTGTCAAGTAACTTTATATTCATTATTATTCCACGGAACCTTCATCTATGTGTATTGACTAATGTCATTAACTATAGTTAATACCCCTTAGTATAATGGTAAAATGTTTTTTGTCTTTTGTAATGTAACGAACGGGGCATAGGGGGATTATTTAAATAATTAGAAAGAATATTTAAACCACAAAAAAACTACCTTTGGCCAAAACACGTGATCGTCTAGTTTAAAGAAATTAAGTTAGGACCCCTTTTTGTTGTGAATACGGTTCTGGATACGTAAGTACTTGAGCAATTGAAAAGATATTTAAAAAGCAAAGAAAAAGTATTAAATTCAAATAAGTTTATTAATAAAAACAATTAATAAAAGAGTTAATATTATTGCTACTGTATATTAATAATATAAATAAAAACATTTGTATTTGAAAAGTATTATAGATTTAAGTTAATAAGGTAAAACCTTAAAAACCTACATATACAATCCAGACATGCATATGTGTCGCACATCTAAACAATATAAATAATATATCAAAATCAAAGTAATCAAGTAATCAAATATAATATCATCAATCACATTATCATATTGTTAAGATTATTCACCTACATAAATGTTAGGCTCGGACGGTGTTTAAATAGCAAATACAAATTGAAACTATTATCAATGTACAGCAACAAACAAAAACAATGTGTAAAATAAAATAGCATGTAACTTAAGTCACAGAGAACATAATAAATAGTAGTGGTAAATAAAATATATAAATAACAAGTGTTGTTGCGGTGGAAAACCGTAATGCAATAAAATTTGTGTACAGTCATAAATAAAAGCAGATATAATAAATTAATAAAAGTATATCAAGTCAAATTAAAAATGGTAAAATAAATTGATTACACTGTGCAACACCAAAAATCAAACCGCACCGGACTATTTTTTTCTGAAAATATACCTATCCAATAGCAAAACCCTCGCTGGGTTTGTAAAAGTTAGCTCGATTTATTTTTTTATGGCCGTTTGTATTTTCTAGCTTCATATACCCCAATTTAGACTTATTAATCGATTTTTTCGGATATATTCGATTTATATCGTCAAGATTTTTTGTAGAAATGTAGTAACTGAACAAATAAACCCATTTTGTGAACAACCCATATCCCAAAACCCAATTTTTGGGACCAAATATTCGAAAAAAAAATTTTTTTTCAATTTTTTCGATAATATTTCAAATTTCTTGCTACTTCTTCTGGCAAAAATGTTGTAAAGTATACTAAAAAAGTAATTTATAAAATACGCACACAAAACTGAACTTTAAGTTTACTTATTTGCTGGAAAACAATTTTTAAACAAGATTTTCCAAAATATTCATCCTTTCATACTCAACAACAATCTTTTTGCCGAAATCTTTGGAAAATCTGTAGTAAAAATTGAATAGATAAAATAAAATTGTAGAAAAGTACAGAGTTTGATTTTTTATTTTGTATTAATTTTATTATTAAAATTTTTTTATATCAAAACATTGAGTAATCTGATTCATTGCTGGAGAATTCCATACCTTCCACTTCTTCTCCTTTATTTTCTTGTTCTTCATTTTAATTTTTTGATTCATCACTGGAGAATTCCATCCGTTCATTTCATATATTTTTTATATTTATTTCATTTCAGAAAACTTTGACAGGGCCTTGGTTGACAATGAGATAGTTGCGTGGGCGTCGATAAGAGAAATCATCGTTGGATTTTTAGGCAAACATCGTTCTCCCAATTATGAAGGATCTGTGCGACGAATGTTGGATGTTTTTTTCCAAAATTGGAGTCAATATGTCGCTAAAAATTCATTTCCCTCATCGCCATTTGGACTACTTCAGTCGACAGTTATCGACACAATCATCAAACTGCGATGCCATTTGAGTCCAGATAAAGAGGAAAACGAGCTCCAGATGCCATACTAGCCGAAACATTTTGGTGAAGTAAACATATTTTTGACTACGATCAGAAAGAAAATGAAAATGAAGAACAAGAAAATAAAGGAGAAGAAGTGGAAGGGATGAAATTCTCCAGTGATGAATCAAAAATGAAAATGAAGAGCAAAGAAATAAAGGAGAAGAAGTGGAAGGGATGGAACTCTTCAGCAATGAATCAGATTACTCAATGTTTTGATATAAAAAAGTTTTTTAATAATAAAATTAATACAAAATAAAAAATCAAACTCTCTGTACTTTTTTACAATTCTATTTTATCTATTCAATTTTTTCCTACAGATTTTTCGGCAAAATATTTGGTGTTGAGTGTGAAAAGATGAATATTTTGGAAAATCTTGTTCAGTTTTGTGTGCGTATTTTATAAATTACTTCTTTTGGTATACTTTACAACATTTTTGCCAGAAGAAGTAGCAAGAAATTTTAAATATTATCAAAAAATAAAAAAAAAAATTTCGAATATTTGGTCCCAAAAATTGGGTTTTTGGGATATAGGTTGTTCACAAAATGAGTTTATTTGTGCTACATTTTTACAAAAAATCTTGACGATATAAATCGAATATATGCGAAAAACATTGATTTATAGGTCTAAACTGGGGTATATGAAGCTCGAAAATACAAATGGCCATAAAAAAAAAATTCGAGCTAACTTTTACAAACCCAGCGAGGGTTTTGCTATTGGATAGGTATATTTTCAGAAAAAAATGGTCCGGTGCGGTTTGATTTCGATGACCCGAAAATTGTCGCACAGTGTTATCAATAATAATAAAAATAAGACAATGCAATAAAACTCTCACATCAATACCTGAAATAAAACATACACATAAATAACAGTTCATTGTTAATAAATTAAGGGTAAGAACAATCAGTGCGCTTTTCTATAGAAAGCCGATCCACCGGTCTCCCCAAAACCACCAACAAAAACAAATACCAATAAATAAATAAATAAATATACCTTTTGATGTGCAGAAATTACAACAAAGTCTAAACATATTATATAAAGAATATCAATTTATCGAATAAACAAAATAAGGTAAACTGTACAAAACAAAGTATGTTAAAGTTAAATAGAAATATGTAATAACATGATACATTGCATTACAATATGACAATAATAAAATGTGAATATTTAAATGGTAAACATAAAATAATGATTATAATAAATAAGTAATTAAGTTTGTCCAACCACAACCCAAAATATACTTCTTTCGCGAAGAAGAAAATAAAATAAACAAATAAAATATAGTTTAAATTAAATATGAATTAATTAACCACTTATTATGATATTTGTGACTTTAAGTTATTATAAATAATTATAGAAAAGACATACCTATATAAATAAACAACACTTTCACAAAACTGAATTTATATAAAATAATTTATTATTGGCTAAATTCACTCCCTTATAAAATTTAAGAATTCAACTCGTCCCTTCAAAGAGTAAAACGTAACTGCCTAAAAAAATACTACCTCTCTAAGTTTTTTACAAGCTCTCTTTTTAGGTATATTTTTTAAAGACTAGCAACATGAACCAAAACTTGCTTATTTTCTTTCTGTAACGAACCCTTAAGTGGTTGTCCAGATGGGAGTCATAAATTATTATTGCATAATAAACAAATAAAGAATGTATGGAAGTGAAACTTATACCTAACACCTAATACAATTTTAAAAACAAATATTTAAAACTAGTCTCATATTTCGTAAAGCTTAAAAAATAAATTAAGAAATGTTAAAAATTAACTGCCTCATATATCGTGCCCATTACAGTAAATAAACTATTTTGAAAGTAGTTTAATAAACAAAAGAGGTTTAAGCAATTATAAAATTAATAAATTTTCCAATAAATGCACCCTAAATTTTAAGTAAAAATTATTACTATTTTAAATACTATAGTTTAGGATTATCTTAAATATATTATTTTCGAAACAGTCCTGCACTCCATGTAGTGCAGTTGTGCTAAACTTAGCAAAAAAGTAAAAATAATCCATGAGAAAGATATGAATTGCTGTGAAGCTACTAAGGAATGTTCACAAGGCAATGAACCAACCTTATTATCTGAAGACCCTATGGTAGTTGAAATATACTACTTGAAGAAGCTATTGAAACATAAAGATGAGATAATTTGTTGTCAAAAATTAACAATAGATTCGCTGAAACAGCAAATTAATATTAATAATAATAATAAAAATATAAATAATCCAAACATAAATAATATAAAAGCTACCGAAAGCGAAAATACAAATAAAAATTATTCAGAAAAATTCAGCTAAAAATAAAAGTGTAGACAATAAAATCGCTACTACCGAAATTCAAGTAACAAAAGCAGTAAAGAAACCAATTGAGTTGGAAGCGGCTTCTCTTGCTATACTGGAAGGTAAAAGCAAAGCCGTTTGTAAAAAAATAATAAATTTAACTAAGGATGATATTCACAAACCACCATTAAAGGCAAATAATGGAGATTGGACAACTGTTGTCAA
Source organism: Brassicogethes aeneus (assembly GCA_921294245.1). Classification (NCBI taxonomy): domain Eukaryota; kingdom Metazoa; phylum Arthropoda; class Insecta; order Coleoptera; family Nitidulidae; genus Brassicogethes; species Brassicogethes aeneus. The sequence continues at coordinate 47,752,944 of OV121132.1, read as the reverse complement.
CAAAAATAAGAAGAAATCCAAAACAAGTGTTGTGGGCAATATGACTAATTTAAGCAAGTGCACCATTAAAGTTGTGCCGAAAAAATCATTTGTTCACGTCACAAGATTAGACCCTACTACGAAATGCGACAATATAGTCGACTACCATAAAGCCACCTTTCCCGAAATCAAATGTGAATCTTTAACATCAAAGTTTCCCACTTTTTACTCTTCTTTTAAGTTGACTGTGGACCTTGATAACTTTGAGAAAGTTATGAATCCAGACCTTTGGCCTTAAGGCATGTATGTATACCTACTTAAATAAATTCTACCATCCGAGGCCAAAAATTGGTACAACTGATAAACCCAACAAAACCGAAGAAGCAAAAGCTTCTTTTTTATAAAGAAGAGGCATGACAAACCTTTGCTTAAAATTTGTCATGTAAATATACGATCCCTAATGCCATGTTTTCATGATTTTGCAAATTTTGTAATTTTAAATGAATTTCAATTAAAAAGAGTTACTAAAACTTGGTTAAATAAAGATATTGCAGATAAATACATTGATATCCCTGGATATAACATCTTTAGAAAAGATAGAAGCACAAGGGGAGGTGCTGGTACGTCCACGATAGTCTTAGTGCTAAGCAACATCAAATTGATTTCATGGCGGACAATACGTTAAAATTACTATGGATCAATATTTGCAAATAAAATTAAATACACGTTTACGGTATTATATAGGCCGCCTGATAAAGTTGTTAAAATAATGAACCTAGAGGCTGATAAGGTAATAATAGTGGGGGATTTTAACATAAATATGCTACAAAATTCTACTATAATAAACCAACTACTAAATATTCTTGAAATTTATGATTTAAATCAAATTGTCAAAGAGCCAACCAGAATAACGGATTCTTCACAAACTTTAATAGACCTCTTTGTATGTAACATGGACATAATATGTGAAAATATTAAATTGATAGATCTGTTGAACTTAACAGATCATAAACTTTTAAGCTGTTAAGCTAAATATTGCAGTGCCCATAAACCAACCTAAAACTATACGTGCTAGAAATATAAACATAGTTGAATTTACACGTGATGCCTCTCTTATAAATTGGGACATGATTTATCAGGAAGAGGATATAAATATTAAAGTGGAATACCTAAATAATGCATAGGTGTCGCTTGTAGATGGTTACGCACCGTATACAACTTTTACAGTGCGCAAGCCCAGGCACCCGTATATGACTTGACAACATTATTCAGTTAATAAAGCTTAAAAATAAAGCATATAAACAGTTTAAAAAATACAATGTGTAAATTTAACTATTATAAACAAATACGTAACTACCTATCTGGAGCTATTAAACACTAAAAAATTATGGAAATCTCTAGACCAACTTAATATCCGTCGTCGTAATAATAATCTTGCAATACCAGAAACAATAAACGCGGAAGATCTCAATAACTACTTTGTAGAATCAGTGCCAGATTCTACTATAGATGATGACCTAATAAATTATTTTTATTCAAATGCAAAGGCTAATTGTCCCAAATTTCACAAACTCCTAGAAGTTAATGAAACCGCTCGATTTTAAAAGCTTTTAAAACATTTCCACCAATGCTGAGGGTGTGGATGGGATAAATCTCAAAGCCTGGAAACTAGTTATATATCACTGCATTGGACCGTTAACGCATATTATAAATATGTCTATGCAAAATGGTGTAATACCACATATATGGAAGATTGCTAAAATAAAGACATTGTCCAAGATATCAAAACCGGAAAAGTATAATAGCATCCAAGATCCTGGAAAAACAAGTCCAAGAGCAAATAATTGAACATGCCAGTATGTATATTTTACCCACCATTCAATCAGGTTTTAGAAAGCATCACAGTACAAATACTGCTTTACTCAGGGCCGGTTTATCAATCTCTAGTTAAGTTCCAGTTAGTCTATCTGACAGTTAAATTTCATATCGATCGTTGTGAGAACAATGGTATCCATGGAAATTATCTAACAGATAACTAACTGCAACTTTAACTGGGCATTGATAAACCGGCCCTCAAGATCACAAATGATATTGTATTGACAGGGCCGGATTTAGGCATGGGCCACATGGGCCCGGGCCCAGGGCGGCAAATTTTTAGGGGCGGCAAACTTTGAAGGCCAGTTTACTATTTTGCTAAAAAATCAAGAGCGTTTTATGCAGAATTTATGTTTTCACTCAGATTTATACACTAATTAAAACTATAAAAAGTTGGAAGAGAAGTTTTTTAATACATTAGATAATTTTATATTTTATCAGACTACACTATTATTCTGCGTAGTGCGTCACTGCGTAGAAGGGCGGCAGTCGATGTACACAAGGCGAGTGGGGCGCGACTCTAGCTTATTTGCTGAGTCATTCGTTATTCGGGGTAATGATGCGTTGGGCCCATGGGCGGCAAATTCGTAAATCCGGCCCTGGTCAATACAATAAATAGATAGAACTCAGAACTGACCTTACTAACACTGCTCGATCAGGGGCGTACCGAGGCACACTTTTTTGGGGGGTGGAGATGATTAAAAAAACCAACTTATTTTTTTATCGATACTTTAGTAGTAATAGAGTCATTCCAAATAAAAACACCAAATGGGGTGCGCTGCGTGATTTTTTATTTTGATGAAAAAATTTGAGGATGATCTTTTAGGTGTCAAATATGAAAATCCGTTGCCGTTTTAATTTTTTGTTGCTTTACTTTTATTTGGCACCCCTTAGAAGTCTGAAATAGTGTCAATTTCTTACTCTCTTAGAGTGGGCCAGAACTTTTTTTCTGTGACAAATATTGAAATAATTTTAATTTTGTTATACTGTCCAGTAAGTGTGTTTTCGATATAAATTATTTTTATCCAATTAGTTAATCTCATAAAAGAATGGTAAACCACTAAAGATTCATGATAATTTGCCAATTTTTGTGATTTTTGTCTGGCTCCTGTGCCTATTCTACTGAATTTAGAAGGTTCATTATTTTCAGGTATAAAGTACTTATACAATAGAAAACGTAACTATTATTTCTAGACTATCAATTTCTTTATTAAAAAATTATTGAAAATTGATAATTCTCAAAATTAGCCAATTTTGCCCTCAGAAATCATTATGTTGAGGAAAAATTAAAAATCTGAAACTTTCAGGAAATGTAGTCCCCACCTTCATCTTTTTAGTCCAGTTAGTCTTGTTTTGTTATTTTTATTCCTTTAAAAGATATATTAATTTTTTTAATGGCCGTTTAGTAGCGATATTGTTAGTTTTATTTATAATTTAAAATTTAGATGGCTTTCATGTTTGGTGGAGAAGTGTCAGAACTGTCAAAAATATTTCATAAATATTATTTGTGCGTATTTCTTTGGTAAATTTTGTATATAACTGTTATATACATAATATGTAATATTACCTATGTTATATATAAAACTTTTTAAAATCACCAAAGGAATACCACAAATAATAATTATGAAATATTTTTGAGAGTTCTGATATTTTTGGTAGTTATGTTATATTTTATGTATTGAAAAATCATATATATATAATATATGTATATATATATATATATATATATATATATATATATATATATATATATGTATATGATTATATATTATATACATTATAATGAAGTATTTAATTGGCTAATTGGTGTTTAAAGAAGAAGAATGTAAAAAATATATTTAAGATCCTTATGGTTTAATATGTGAAATAATATGGTATAATATGTGAAATTAATAAAGAGTTAATTTAAACCTATAAAAAATGCGTTAAGCAGTTTTTTGTCGGTTTCTTTCACAATTTAAACCAAGTTAGTCTTGTTCTATTATTTTGATCCCTTTAGTAAGGCACTAAATAGTTAAAAGTTAAATGTATGTATTTTAAATGTTAGTGTTGGAAAAAATTTACACAATCTGTAAATACTTCTTTAAATTTTAGTTTTTAGGTAACTGGATAAAATAAAACATGTTATAATAAAGAGGTTTATTTAGAATATTTTTTGGTTTTTGTTTATTTTTAACAATTTAAAACTTCTCAGAACTTAAATATTTTTTATAAGAAAGAGGTACAAAATTATGATATGTTCTTGCATTTTTAATTGCAATTAAATTCATGAATCTCGAACACTCCGTCATTTATTACACTTGCAAACTTGCAAACTTTTTGAAATCACAATTTAAATACACACAAATAAAATTTATGAAATATTTTTGACAGCTCTGACATTTCTCTACCAAACATGAATTAACAAAGTCAAAGCCATCTAAATTTTAAATTATAAATAAAACTAACAATATCGCTACTAAACGGGCATTAAAAAAATTAATATATCTTTTAAAGGAACAAAAATAACAAAACAAGACTAACTGGACTGAAAAGATGAAGGTGGGGACTACATTTCCTGAAAGTTTCAGATTTTTATTTTTTCCTCAACATAATGATTTCTGAGGGCAAAATTGGCTAATTTTGATAATTATCAATTTTCAATAATTTTTTTAATAAAGAAATTGATAGTCTAGAAACTTAAAATAATAGTTACGTTTTCTATTGTATAAGTACTTTATACCTGAAAAAAATGAACCTTCTAAATTCAGTAGAATAGGCACAGGAGCCAGACAAAAATCAAAAAAATTGGCAAATTATCATGAATCTTTAGTGGTTTACCATTCTTTTATGAGATTATCTAATTAGATAATAATAATTTATATCGAAAACACACTTAGTAAACAGTAAAACAAAATTAAAATTATTTCAATATTTGTCACAGAAAAAAAGTTCAATTTTAATTTTAACCAAATTTCCACCGTGAATATTTTCCTCGTGCATTTTTTTCTAGTCCTTGTTAAACACAGATCCACATAATGAGCATTTTACTAGAACTCGGCCCGGTCTAGCTTTCTTTTCCATATTAAAAAAAATTAATTCCTATTTATTGACACTAGTTTTACTTAGCTTAGATAAGCTTCAACTAATTAATAATTTAGAAAGACAAAGCCGCGAGGCGGTGCCGACTTTGTACATGCCGCTTGTGTGAAATATAATGTCCTTTAATAAAAATAAGGTTGACCAATACAATTTTCTTGACGGTAACGATTATAGGAGGTTACAATAGATTAAAAGTTATAATTTTGTAGTACATATTATGTAGGTAAAGTTTAAAAATTATATTTCATTTTATTTATTGTGATGGGTTGGTTGGTAGGGTAGGTATACCCAACTAACCGACCCAAATACTATAGATTTTGCCAACCGTGTTTGGATTTGGAACCAACTGCCAAGACTTTGGGGGGGGGTGACTCCCCCCCCTACACCCCCCTTAGGCCCGGCCCTGTGCTCGATTTTAGGAAGGCTTTTGATGTTATATATCACAATTTACAATTGTCCAAGCTAAAATTCTACCAATTTGAAAAAAGTGTCCAGGTGTGTTCTTTAGGAAAGCAATCTTGGTCCCCTATTGTACTGTATTTTTACAGCAGACATGTGCGACACAATAAAACATTGTAAAATCTAGAGCAAAATCTATAACAACTAAAATCTGTGATAATAAAATTTTTATAAACCTGTAATACTCCCGTAGCATTAGAAGGACGCGTGTACGAAAATACAATGTTAATGGGAATTGTATGCCAGATTTAATTTTTCTCACATAATGTAAGTTAAATACTGTGTTAAAACAAATATTATTCTGACAATAAAAGTTTTTTTCAAGCAAACGTTACTATTTTTATAATGCCATCATATGACATATTTCATTTTTCGTACATACCGTTTGTTAAATTTTATGTCCAATGAATATTTTTAGGCCAAAAATAATAGTGTTTATGATTATTTTAAAACCACTGGTTTCCTGTTCTATATTTTACAATCTTTACAATGTTACGGTGATGCAAATATTTGTATCATACCATAATTAGTAAACTAGTAGTATTTTAAGATAATTTAATATTTTTGGTAGACAAATAATCTTAAGTAAATTAGTAGTATGACTTTTTAATGAATCTTTTAAATAATATTAAATTTTTTTTTAAATTGGATATAGCCGGGTTTGCTATAAAAACGTGTACCTTTTAAATGTGATTTTAACGTGGATATAGTCGGATTTAAACAGAATTATTTTGGTTGTCAAAAGAAATGAACCCAAAGATGAGAAATCAGAAAAAAAAAACAAAAACTGAATAAAATGGATTTAGCCGGTTTTGCACGGATGCTCCTCAAATGTAGTACTTAGTAATTAGTTTTGACAAAAGTAAGAAGGAATATAAGGGACAAATTTATTTTTATAATTATTTTGCCAATGTTTTGCCAACATAAAATATGGAACAAACCAATTTTAAGTCAAAAGATCATAATTAATATAACCATACCGATACGATACAAATCCTTACAGCAAATATCGACCGATACCGATTCCAACAGTCAGGGGCGGATCCAGACAAATATTTTTGGAGGGGGTTAAAATAAAATAAAGAAAAAAAAACTGTTGAATATTGCCTCCACATAGCTCAGAAAGGGCTCAGAATGAAGCATGCATCAAGAAATATTGAGTTGAATCATTCATTAAAGGCATTGTATTTGAAACGACAGTAAGTAATAGTGGTCGCCACACTAAGGCTTCGAACAAACTTGCCTGTATTGATGCCGGCATGTACTTTAGGCTGTTTTCTCATGTTCGTTCGGCTCTACTGATGGTCCAGAAGCTGGACTATTCAACCGCTCTCAGAAAGCGTAACCAACTATAGTTGGTAGCCTTTGCAAAAACCCTATAGAGTCCACGTTGCATTGACTTAATTATCTCACTATATACTGATTATTATAGCTGTATAATAGTATACTGAAAGAACCAGCTTTTTCTTTAATGTCCTTATTATTCCTGAAATAACCTCCTCAGAATTGACCACAGATGAGAATTGTTAATGATACTGCCGAACAGGGAATCAGTCCTATTCAAAAATACAACCATTGACCATTGGACCAAAGGACAAGGAACAGATGCAGTTATTATTTGCCTATAGGCGCAAATCACCGGAAACAGTTTTCTGAGCCAACAAAAAAACACTAGTATTTTTTATTTTATTGTTTGATATTGTTTATTGATACATTGTATAATATTTTGAGGTTGTATATTATACAACCTCTAAATATTATACGATTCCAAAAAAAAGTTTGCGTACTACTACTTTCATTTAGGTATCATAAACAAAAACTTGCTCACTTTACTCACAGTAACACAGATCCTAGGTTTGTGATGTTTTTTACTGTGTAGTGAAGGTACTGCTGCTACAGTATATTATTTGTTATGATATTATACACATATTTTACAATTTTTGGAGTATTACATTGATTTAAGTTTAATTTTAAAACAATAAAATGCATTTTTTCAGGTTTTATGTCGTCACCTAAATTTCTAGTCTGTTATTTTTAATAATAATATACACATGTCCTGAAATTTGTAGAATTAAACTTTTTGCTACCTTTTTAAGTTATTTGTGTTTATATTAAACATTTTTACTATTTTGGCTCTGCGCGGTCAAGAACAAAATTAATTAAATTTTTAGTTCGCAAATAACTTCCGTATTGTTTTTGAGAATTAATTTTATACTATTAAAATATGAAATAAATTTACACCCCCTGTTTATTTTATAAATACAACTATATATGTTTTTAAAGCAAAAATGCAATAAGAAATATTTAGAAAATAATAGGTATTTTTTTGTATTTTGGAAGAGTCAGTTGGTGGTAATTTAAAAAATATATTTTAGATAAATTCTTCGATTAAGGCACTTATATAAACTTAATAATATGCGGTTTATTGCTTCTTAAATAAGCCTTTTTTAAATTTTAAGTGTGGCAATTAATTTTGTCTGGGTAGATTTTTAATCCAGCCACCTGTGCACCGTTTTAAGTAAAGTAAAACGTGTGTTGTACTCATGTACAGTAGGGTGAGCCAAAAAAACTAACCTATCGGATTTATGGGTTAAAATGAACCTACATACCAAGCAAAAAAATTTCCTGCAAGGAAAAATTTTTTGCTCAATTTTAAAAGGTGTCGGTGAGCATTCTAAGTTTTCCATTGAAATAACACGTAAAACAATCTTTTTTCATTAAAAAAAATATAACTTTTGAACCGTTTGAGATAAAAATTTTTACGTCGCGGATTCTTGTAGAGCATAGAATTTCTACAAAATCTATCCCAAAATTATTTTTTTTCAATTTAAAAATTCGTATATTTGAAAGCTTTGAAAAGTGAAAAAAATCATAATATTTAGTTTTAGTGTTTTTTGACTAAAAATGTTTATTAGGGTGTTTCATTTAAAACGAAAAATTTTTTTTTCTTGCTGACACATGAAAATTTCGGTTTTTAGGTTGAAAAAAAAATTCCCTGAAAATTTGAGCCCTTAATTTGAATTCTAAGTACTTCCTTTTTAATTTTGTAGTTTTTCCATATAAAAAGCATGTATTTTTAATCATTTTTACTTTAAATTTCTATATTTTGGCAGGGTTTTGAATTATAATTTTTATCACCAAATAAAGGCCCTGCATCAATTTTGTTTTTGATTTATTTACGTTGATTGTAGTAGCTCCAAAAGTCGTTTTTTTCACTTTTTCTCATATTTTTGAGAAAATCGAGCGAATGACTGGTTTTACCGAAAAAGTTCAAATAAAAAAGTTGTAGAAAATTTAATTTTTGAATAAAAAGGTTTTTACGTTCATATCACTAAAGTGCTTTGTTTAAGAGATATAAGCAATATATAGTTGTTGAATGAAATTACATAAATTTCAATAAAACCTATTTTTTCTTTGTTTTTGGTTATTGAATTGCTTATATCTCTTAAACAAAGCACTTTAGTGATATGAACGTAAGAACCTTTTTTGTCAAAATTTAAATTTCCTACAACTTTTTTATTTGAACTTTTTGGGTAAAACCAGTCATTCGATGGAATTTCTCAAAAATATGTGAGAAAAAGTGAAAAAAACGACTTTTGGAGCTACTACAATCAACGTAAATAAATCAAAAACAAAATTGATGCAGGGCCTTTATGATGGTGATAAAAATTATAATTCAAAACCCGGCCAAAATATAGAAATTTAAAGTAAAAATGATTAAAAATACATGCTTTTTATATGGAAAAACTACAAAATTAAAAAGGAAGTACTTAAAATCAAAATTAAGGGCTCAAATTTTTAGGGAATTTTTTTTTCAACCTAAAAACCGAAATTTTCATGTGTCAGCAAGAAAAAAAAAATTTTCGTTTTAAATGAAACACCCTAATGAACATTTTTAGTCAAAAAACACTAAAACTAAATATTATGATTTTTTTCACTTTTCAAAGCTTTCAAATATACGAATTTTTAAATTGAAAAAAAATAATTCTGGGATAGATTTTATAGGAAATTTTATGCTCTACAAGAATCCGCGACGTAAAAATTTTTATCTCAAACGGTTCAAAAGTTATATTTTTTTTAATGAAAAAAGATTTTTTTACGTGTTATTTCAATGGAAAACTTAGAATGCTCACCGACACCTTTTAAAATTGAGCAAAAAATTTTTCCTTGCAGGAAAATTTTTTGCTCGGTATGTAGGTTCATTTTAACCCATAAATCCGATAGGTTAGTTTTTTTGGCTCACCCTAATGTACAGCGTATATTTTTATAATTGCAGTGGTTATTTAATAAATAATTTTGTTAAGTTTTTAAAGTACCTAATTATTTTTGGACTCGATTTCTCAACAAAGTTATAATTAAATTTGGCGATACAGACGATACCGGTACTCAACCGATATATCGGCCGATACCGATACCTGTATCGTCCGAAATATCGGTTGGGTATCGGTATGGTTTAGGAAAAACATTTTATATCAATCGCCGTATAAGGTGTTTACAATTGAAACAATATAGTTTTTTTCTTAATATCTTTAAAATTGTTTTATATTTATGTTTAAATTTTATTTGATGACAATAAGGCGGAAAAAATCTACTTCTACAAGTGGGGTCCACACTGACATGTCCTTAAATATTTTAAATAACACGCTACTATTTTTTTAATTAAGTATTACTTTCTTATTTATGAAAAAAATATGGCATCTTACTTGTTTCGTCCGACGAACGGTTTTAAATAAAAACCTAAAAAGGAGTATCCAGTAGACCATTTTTGGCCCCAAAACAACTTTGCTTCAAATTTGTTCGAAAAATATACAATCGTTCTCTTGGTAATCAATTTTTAGTAAACGATATCTTTTTTTTTAATTTTGAACACCCTATATCTCCAAAATAAAGTGGGTTTAAAGTTTTTTTTTACTTTTTTCCTTATAACCATCCAGGGATTGATTCAGTATCACCACCCAGTTAAGAAACACCCTTTAAATTATAAAAGTTTGGTGTAATATTTTTTTTAATAAAAAAATTATTAGTACACATTGTGGCACAATGATTGTGCCACTACCATAATTTGTATTCATTATTAGATTTAATCTAATCTTTTGTCGTTTAAATATTATTTTAAAAAATTTAAAACTTTATTGTTCCGTTGCCACAGACTTACCATTACTTTGTACTTTGTTTGTAATATATATGGATTCATGATACGAGAATAGTGTAGTAGCAAGATGAATCTTTTGTTGCAGGCAGGATATTAGTTGGCTGCAGCAGTTCTTTTTTCTGCCGATGGACTTGAACGGAGCAGTAGACAGTTCACGGTCGCAGTCATGCTTTCGTGCTTCCACCACTAGCTTATTCAGTGCTTCTTTGTCGGACACACGTGCATCTTACTAGAAGGTAACCATACAAAACACATTTAATACAGGAACTCGATGCATTTGCGATTGGCTTAAAGGTGGTCTAAATAAATAACACTAGGCAACAGAATGTATTATTACTAGGGTTGGGATTTTGACCGGTCAAAATCTTTTGTGGTCAATTGACCGGTCAATTGACTAAGCACCGGTCAAATTCCTTAGTTTTTTCTAAAGAAATGAAGGGATGAGTAAAATTACTTAATTTTAAATAGAAACGTATATTTATTAAAAAACAACTATTTAACAAAAAATAAAGAAACCATTCTGAGGTACAAAAAAAACATTCATAATATCATTGTATTTAAGAACATTCACGTCTAGCTCGCAGCAGAGCAGCAACAGCAGCCCAGCAGATAAGACCTGAAGATGGTACATGAGATTCTTTTAAGAACCAAAAACCGATAACGCTAGCATGTGTAGATAACGGCACATCATCCTCTTCACTGAAACCACCCTCGCCATTGTCTTTACTCTCTTAAAATTAATTAGTCAAAAATGACCCAGAACACTATTTAAAAAGCATTATTATGATTGCACCATGGTCCACTACCGAAATTTTTTTTAATACTTGATATTGATTGATATTGATATTGATTGATATTTTCCGCTAGGTAGAGCCGCCGCCACGCGCTGTTGAATTAAAAGTTTTTGACCGATTTTGACATGGTCAAAATTTCTCCTGTCAAAATAGGTAAAAATCTCGGTCAATTGACCAGGCATAACCCTAATTATTACTATGATATAATAATAGTATGTGTGCTAAGCACAAAGGTAATATAACTACAATATTATGTAATTATGTAAAAGGACAAACGAAAATTTGTATTTTTAAAAAAAATTTAAAATTATTACCACCTATGTACATAGAAAAAAATCTATCGTATCATCAAACATAATAACTTTTATTCAATGATACACTCTATTCCGTATTCCCAGAACATAATTAGATTTTACTCAATAATAGTTATGTATTTGAAAAAGGAATATATTTTCTGATTATTTTAACAATAGGCAATCATTGAAAACTTATTAAACCATTTAATTTTTGGTATGATTGGATTCCAAAAATAGTCTGTTATTGGTTTAAGAATTAGTTTTCTTGCATGAAAATTAACTTATCTTTATTGGAATATTAAGAAAGCCTAAAAATTTTTTATGTTGACACAATTTTTTTTTCCTTTGCACATAATTTTTTTTCACCTTTTAGATTAATATTTTTGCAATTAGGTACCAAAGTTTTTTGAACGTATAAACGAAAATCCAAGGGTTTCTCTGCAAACAATTATAGGTGGGTACTGAATAAAATCAATAAATGTACTTAACACGGCAATGAGATCTTCCAAACCCCAACTTTTTAATATATCTTCCATTATACATAATATAAAGAAATAAAGCACAAAACAATAGAAAACGATTGTTGTTAAACAATACGCGTGACGCGTATTTGGCATTAATGGCCATAGAAATAACAGTGTTATTATTATAGAAATAACACTGTTAATATAACAGTGTTATTATTATAAAATATAGTGTTATTTCTTTCTTTGCTAATGGCTGAAGAACGGCGTCTAATAATATTATTATTAACCGAATATTAAAGGGTTTAAATAAATATGTCTATAATTTTAATCCAATGAAAGTTATTGTTGAACCAAACGTATTGTTTTTATAACACACGTAAAATTATGGAGGGGAGCATAAGAAGACGCCGTTCTTCAGCCATTAGCAAAGACAAAGGAATAGCACTATATTTTATAATATTAACACTGTTATTTCTATGAGCATATATTATATAATATAATATATATATAATATGATTATTTGTCTAAAATATGCCATTTTTTAAAATAGAAAATTGGAAGCAACAATAAATATATTTATTATTCAAACAAAATGTAATATTATAGGCAATGGGGCCGGTTATACGTCTCTTATACTCATACTCATATACTCATTCAAACAAAATGTAATATTCATTAAAATATTCTTTTGATTGAAAAACTAATAGTATTTTATTAGTTTTCAATGATTGTATTCTTATTGAATGAACTAAAAGTTTTATTTCAAAAAAACTTAGTTATATTAAAAAGCCAATAGTAACTTTATATTCAAGACAATTTTAGATTTTAACTTGGGGCAATTATTTTTAATTAACAAGAATATTCCTGTGCTTGAAACAAAGTGAACACATCCAAAAATAAGAATGCTATTGACTGTACGATAGAGTTTTTTCTGTGTATGCAGTATTTTAACTACTTTAAGTACTTTTTCTACTCCCACCTTTAAAACGCCCATTATCGTACATGTTTCCATGACACTAAGTGACCTTTTAAAAACACATCGACAAGTTGTGGCTTTATGGCGCTTTAGTCACGGGCTGAAGTTAGTTTTAAGTTAGTTGACAGTTGTCAAATCGACCCATGCAACGAAGACTATTGTAACTCAGTTTTGATTGTAGACTAGAGTAACTCAACTTAATATAGTTTTTTCCTGTAGGAATGTGGATTATTACACTTACTATACAGGGAAGTTGTTCACTGGTTGCCTATCGTTTCATGTCTGAGTTACTGTAATCTTCCACCAAATAGAGCTTGAAAAAATCTGTTGATGCCATATTGTAAGTCAAAACCCACGTTTTTTGAGTTACTATAGTCTTCGTTGCATGGGTCGAAATGTCATACAATCGTTAAAATAAAGTGCCTTTCTTGTAAAATATTACTAAATGTGAAAATTATTTTATTATCTCAATACAAAAATTAAAAAGTATTAAATAGTTTCTCAACGCCAATATTTGAAAAGTTTATATGGACATTGTACTGACCTTTTAATTTCGCCGGCAGTAAACTATAACTTAAATTCGGACACGGACTCCACTGTAAAGTTCTCATAAAACATTTTCTTTACTTTCACTGTGAAAAACTGTCAATTTTCAAAAAATACATTTCGATTTATAACCTTTATAATTGTGTTTATAAAAATTTGACATTTGACGGTGACACACAGATTCGCCTATTGTTTCATAGATGGCGCTCTATACAAATTTTTGATTTAAATCGTTTTAAGATAATAATAAGTATTTGTGGTAGAAAAAGTATAGTATGCACCTCGTTTATAAACTTTTCTATACACTCATTAATTTAAGCACTCGCTCGCAAGCTCGCTCGTGCCTAAATTAAATTCGTGTATAAAATGACGTTTATTAAACTTGATACATAATATACTATTATTTATTTTCATACAAATGTATTTCCAGGATGATTCCTAATTTTTTAAATAAACATTTAAGTTAAAACATTGTTTTTAAACATTAAAATCTTTTTACCATACTGTTACTTAATATATCTTTATTTATAACCTAATTAAATAAAATCAACAAAATTTTTAAGAATAAATTAGTCACATCCAAATTAACCCCTGCGTGCAGTGGTCACAACCCCTAAAATAATAGGCATGATATAGGCAAGTGATCCCTTGTTTGAAAGGTCCTGCTCCACTGAGTATCGGGAATAAACAAAATTCAAATTCTATCGATTCGTTTTCGAGATGTTTTAAGTTAAAGTGGCAACAGCGCACTTTGTTTCTTATTCGAATAAAGAAGTACAGATAAGAAATTTGGTAAAAAATCGTGTAGAAAGTGTCGAATCATAAAGAACTGTTTTAAGTAAATAGTTTCATTCAACAAGGAAAAGTTGAAATGAGTGCGAAAATCGTGCTGCAATGATAATCATCCGGATAGGCAGGAAACAGGATCAGTAGCGATCAAAAAACGGATCCCTGGACCTAAACGGCAACGTCCGGTAATGGATAAAGCTGCTGAGGTACGAGTTTTAGAACAAGTTGCTGCTGACCCAACTTTGAGCACGATAAAATTAGCTAAGGTAACTAACATTGCTGTAACGACCATCCAACGCATCCTCAGATCTTATAAATTTCGTCCTTACTAGATTAATTTAGTCCATGAATTAAATCGGGATGATTTTGACCGGCGCTTGGAGGTTTGTGAAACTTTGACTGAAGGAATAGCTAATGATGATTTTTTTTTTCAACATCTGTTTTTCAGACGAGTGTACGATTTTTATTAACTTAACCGTCAATCGCCATAATTGTCGTTACTAGTCAGTTTCAAATCCAAGTCCACATACAAACTCCTCAAATACTGAATGTTTGGGAATCGTCTGGTTGGATCCATTTTTATTGATGGTTACCTGACAGGAGAAACGTATTTGGAATTATTAGAAGATGTAGTTCATCCCTTACTGGTCGATATTGTTGAAAATGATAACAGCTACTTGAAAGACCATTTAATTTTTCAACAAAATGGAGCACCTCCACACGATGCACTGCGTGTTAGAGAGTTTTTGGACTGAGCGTTTCCTGGACAATGGATTGGCCGAAAAGATGCTTTGGATTGGCTGGCCAGATTTCCAGATTTGACTCCCCTAGACGTTTTCCAGTAGGGTCCTTTAAAAAGTAAAGAGTTGAGACAACGTATCGTGGATTAATGACGTCAAATAACATAAATAAAATGTTAGAAGACATTTTAAACGAAATTTGTATTTTTGTATAAAAGCTTCCAACTACTTGGTGCCAAACATTTTAAGAACTTAATAGATTAATAAACTTTGTTTTACTATTCTCATTGTTTTTCTGCCAAAAGCGCCTTATAAGAACTTTTTTATTTGAATAAGAAACGAAGTGCGCTGTTGCAACTTTACTTAAATATCTCCAAAACGAATGGGTAAAGTGATTAGTAAGTAAAATTTATTGAAAAAGATGTTCCCCTCAAAACTAAAGTTGACGCACCTTTACGTTTTTTAAAAAATCACTGCTACATGCGATAGATCCTATGTAATTTCATTACTATACTAAGCAGGGGCAGACATATTTCAAAATATAAATATGTATGTACATTAGAGTGGTTCACAATTGTATGGAGAAAAAAACTTTCATAAATCTTGCCTCCACCGGAAATGGTCATGAAGTCATTAGAGCAGCGGTTCTTAATTTTAAATATTAGAAGCTCGCGACCCGATAAAAAATAAAATCATCAATTTTCTACATTTTCTTAATTTAAATTAAGGATGCAGTGATTACGGCGCGCTTTTTTAAAAAGTCCCGCAAGTCCCGCGACCCATCTCGATTTGGCCCGCGACCCAAATTTTGGTCGCGACCCGAGGTTAAGAAACGATGCATTAGAGGAACAGGAGAGGTTTAGACTTAAAAATGCGTTGAAGCAACTTGAAAATGTAAAGATAAATCAAAATGCATTTTTATGGGACGACCGCAAGTAATAGGTACTGGTCTCCATAGTGTGTTAAATTAATTATCTAGCTAGACAAAACCTATAGGTTTTGTCTAGCTAGATAATTAATTTAACACACTATGGAGACCAGTACCTATTACTTGCGGTCGTCCCATAAAAATGCATTTTGATTTATAAATGGCTTAAAAAGTTATAAATTTTCTCTATAAACGGGGTATTTAGGTTCACTGAATCCAAATCTGATATCCAAAGTGCAAAAATTAAATTCGTTCATTACAAAATGGCCGGCGCCTTGCAATAAAAATAAACTTTCGATTTCGTCGGAAATTGGTCAACTTTCGTTTTTCCAAAGAAACACCCTTATTTTTGTATACTTTAAATCTGGAGTAAATTTTGAATCCGATAGATGCACATTCGCTACCATTTTGCAAATGATCTTGAATTTTTGTCCAGTTTTATTTTTTAATCCAGAAAGCTGCAATTTGGAGAATCAATTAGTTTTACCATCCAAATTTGCAGTAAAATGCATAAATGCATAAATGCATAAATGTTGCTTATGAATTGTTTTTTTTAATTAACTCAACTTTTTTAAATACCATCAGAGTGGCTGCTAATGTTTTTTTAAATCCATATGTTTTTCTCAATCAAAACCCACCAGTGTCATAAAAATTCGTTAAGTGTTTTCCACGAAAATTATACTTATGGAAAACTTAAAGATCATTTTAAAATTCCCGCTAAAGTTTAAGTATCGAGTTCAAAATGTTCTCCTGATTTGAAATAGGTATACAAAAATATGCAGAGTATTTCACTGAAAAAACGAAAGTTTGCATTATTTCCGGGAAATGTGGTATCCATTGAAGGTTGAAATAATTATAAATTAACTCTTTATTATTACTCCCAAATTTCAACTCTATTCCAAAATTTACTAGTTAAAAAGGAGTGAGTCGGTTTTTGGTTACACCCTGTAAAAGAGGCAAATTGGGGCAATAAATAAAGGCACATGAGTAATCTGTAGACGTTATAAAAAAACAAATATTGAGAGTGCCCCAAATATTGTCCATATTTAACAACACCAAGTGAATTTCTATATCTATAGCCTGTTGCTGATTACTGATATTATAAATCCCTAATGATAAAAAATAAGTAATATATAAATAGATCCATAGCTGCACAGTTCAAAATTTGATTTAACTTGACACAATGTCAAAATCAAACCACCTTTCTACAACGCATATACGGCTAAGTATGTTTATAAAAAATGATACGCCCGGAACTGGCGCCTGCATAGTGCTAAATACACTGTTGCAGTACGTTCTAAGTAATAAAAATCATAACAGGGAGAATTGAAGAAGCCTATTTAATAAAATTTGTCTTTATTTCAGGTTGTTTTTAAATTAGGTTTTGTCTAGCTAGATAATTAATTTAACACACATTCAACAATGCGTTTTATGCATTATTATTAAAATAAAAATTATTAAAAGTAGAAAGTGAGGTTGGATTGATCTGACATTTACATTTTTTTATTGGTTCAAATTAGTACCTAAAAGATGAATTTTTACGGCCATAAATACCGTGTTGAAAACAATAAAGTTCAAATTGAAGACCAATTAAAGATAAAATTAAAAAACCTCCAAAAATTAAAAAACCTCCCAGGCTGTAAAAATAATACAATCGGGAGTTTACATCCTGGTTTTTAAAAAATTCATTTGGACAAATCAAAAAATTCGACTACTGTCAGATCTAATGTAACCTTACTTTCTAGTTTTAATTTTTATTATAATTGTACGTTTTATGTATTATTTAAAAAACTAAATTATGCCTTAAAGTTAAAATGTTGTATGTTATTCGGCTGAGAAGTGTCTTTTTGTGCTTCGCTCAATTGTAGGCCTCCAATACGAGTGGGCATTCAACAAGACTCACTTTTCAGTCTTATGACATTAATAACCATTTAAATATTATATTATTATATTAAAAAGTCCTTTCAATTTTTTTTAGATAGACTTAACTTTTAATTTCCGGTAAAATTTAAGATAACTTTACCTGGATCGTTTCATGGCTTTTTTCAAATATACGTTTTTACCTTACAGTTTTAAATACTATCTGATACAAGACAAAATTTAATCAGTTTATAAAATTTCACTATAATCTGTCTGCATTTGACTACTACAAAAAATAATAATTATTAACAATTGCTTTATTTTATTTTATAAAGAGTAGAGGAATACAATGTATTAAAAGTATATTTGAAGTTTTCAAATACTATTATTTCCAAAGATCAATCGGGGTTATCACCTGTATCAATTCTGGGTTAAGTAGGCCTAGATAAACCACTATTTCTGAAGACATTTTGCCAAAAGAATTCACCCCACACAGTGCATATTTATTTTGATAAATAAAAAGAATCACTTGATATTACAAACGTCATCAACATCTTTTCAAGCTTTTCTAGGCATCCAAATATAGAATCTGGTGCCTCAGAGATTATCCATCATATCTTCTTTTTTCTTCTATTGAATAGTTTTTAGGTTTAGGTTTTTAGGATTAAACCTTTAAAATTATTCTTAGTAAGTACTTATGTCAAGAAGTGAGTATTTTTGTGCTAAGCTTAAAGTTTGAATGCGAACGCTAAGTGGAGGCCTACAACTGAGCGAAGCACAAAAAGAAACTTCTCAGCATCATGGCATACAACATTTTATCTTTAATGCATACATTTATATGTTAAACAATACAAAAAACGTTCAATTATAATAATTCTTAAAAGTAGAAGTGAGGTTAGATTAGTTAGTAATCGAATTTGAATGGTCTAAACGGGTAGAAAGTAAAAAAAGTTTACCCGATTGGTCTTAATAATTGATAAGAGATCGGCAACAAAGACTTTAAACATAGGCAGGTAAAAATTAAAAAGGCAAAAACAAAAATTTTTTGGTTAAAGGGGTTAAGGAGGTTAAATGAATTTCTAAAATAAATTAGATTCTATGAAACCAAAGCATCAATATCCTGTCACACTGTCACACAACCAGCAGTTGTATATGGAAACGTACTTGCCGCAATTGTTAGTAAAATGACTTTATTGCTGTACTCTAAGATAATCTGATGAAGTATTAATTTATTATAATGCTTTAGCAAGGCTGGCCCTTCTGGGCAGCAAATCATTGAAGCAACAAAGTTCCTAAGAAAAACTAACTGGATGATATTTATTTTTAAAACAACAATTTTTTGTATATTAAAAACTACTAATTTTTCACTTGAAGACAATTTTTAACGCTGAAATGCCTTTTTTAATTGGTCTAAATATAAAGGAGGAAAATAATAAAATAAAGTTTTGATATTTCGAAATCTTTTTAATTTTGGATATTCAAAAAATATTCAATTTATATGAAAAAGACTTACGTATTAGTTTTACATTGATGGATTAAAATGGAAACACATTTGGGAAGGGCGGCAAAACAACTAAGAAAAATTTAGTGGTTAATTCAAAATAAGTTCGGGTTCTAGTCCAGTCATCTAGGCATTTCACCTCGGAATCTAACGGAATAAGCTGAATTTTTGTACAAACCTTTATTTTAGCATTGCAAATGTTGTCTCAAAAGTCACATATGCCAGCGTGTGAGCGGCCTTAGATATTCAAGGTCAACGGTCGCAAAAATCATTTTTTTGAGAATATCTCCTTTTTTCTGCCTCCTATCGTATTTGCATTTATTATACAAGTTGTAGAGAATAAAATTCTCTACAAATTTTGTTTAAAACATTTTTTATAGATCTAATCGTTTTTGAGATAGAGGGCGCAGAGTGTGGAGCGCTCAGCCATACGTACCTTTAGCGCAAGGTAAATCCTGAATCCCAATCTATTATACCGTTTTTTTAATTAATTATTTATTAAATATTACTTAAATAACAATTTAATACCTTATATTTATTTTTATATATTTTTTTAAAACAAATAGTCATTAAATATTACTTACTTTTGACATACAAATAATTAAACAATGAAGTAAATCATTCTAAATATATTCTAATGTTATTCTAATTAATGATAAATGCATTTTAAGAAGAAAAGACATTAAATGAATTTGCCTTGAATATGTCTCTGGTCATCTCTTGGATCCAGATATTGGTTTTAAAATAACAGACCTGGAAATACTATAGTAGTCTTGTTATAAATGAAAAGGTTAGGTATACCTATATTTAAAGCAAGTTCTGACCCTAGGTATAGGTCTAGGGTTGTGACAGGAAATATTGGTAATATTTTAAAGGTTAACATGGCTGATTTGTGTTTTATTTGTAATAAGTAACTTTCTGAAGGTGATTCTGTGACTTTTGGGCGCGGTATAAAGACTTTAAAAGAAGCAATTATTGAGAGAAATAAACATAAACTACCTAAATACTTTGACTTCTGTGAACGTTCATATTGAGTGTCAAAAATTGTACGCTATAGCGTACTATAGTAAAATTGCAGCAGCAAAACGTCGCCTTGAAGAGACTGGACCTTCAACGTCATGATTTGTACCTCGTTAAAAAGGGAATGATGTGTTTTATTTTAAAATATTGTGCTTATTTTGTGGTAAAGTCGCAGATGAGGCAACAAAGGCAAACAATTCTGCAAAGTACAAACGCGTTATAAGTAAGTTTTTGAAGATATGATAATTAATGTCAATGATAACGAGGAGAGTGATGATGAGAATGAGTCTGAAATTGCTGGCCAACCTGAAGAAGACCAGGATGAAGAAGATAAAGATTAATAATAATAATAATATTGATATAAATAAAAACATTTTTTCCTACTCCGATCCAATTTTCCTTCATTAAAATTAAATTAAAATATAAGATATATATGAAGATAAAATATATTTGATTTAAAAGAAATATAAATATAAGTATAAGGTATTAAATTTTTATTTTAGTAATATTTATTATATAATTAATTAAAAAAACGGTATAATAGATTGGATTCACGATTTACCTTGCGCCCTCTAGCTCAAAAACGGTTCGACGTGTAAAAAAAATTTTGTAAACAAAATGTGTAGAAAATTTTATTCTCTACAACTTTTATAATAAATGTAAATACGATGGGAGGCAGAGAAAACGAGATATTCCCAAAAAATGATTTTTGCGACCTTTGACCTTGAATATCTAAGGCCGCTCACACGTTGGCATATGTGACTTTTGAGACAACATTAGTAATGCTAAAATAAAGGTTTTCACAAAAATTCAGCTTATTCCGTTAGATTCCGAGGTTGATCCCTTTTTTTGACTAAGATGACTGTACTATTCGGATTTTTAGTAAATTGCTTAAGGCCATTATTTACCATGGTATATTAATAATGAGCCATTGATATAAATAATGATTGTCATTAACAGTGTAAGTTAAAAAGAAAAATAAAAAAATCTTTAAATATTTAAGCAAGACTGCGATCTTGTCAACCAAATAAGGCTTATGTATTATGCATTTCAACAAAGGTGATAAAAGCTTTTAAATTAAAACAATAAAATCATTGGTGAAACTTAAATCACGCAATTAACGAAAAAAATGCCTTTATTTCCGACAAGTCGCGATGCGTTACGTGCTGTCAACCATAAATTCATTCAAATATTATTATATCCTCAATTAATGTTAAACTAAAGTCTCTGTGTTAAACCGTTCAAACGCAAATTTAATTTTAAAGCCCTCCTAGTATGATCTTCGTGTTTAGGTGGGGGTCTGATGCATATGCATGTTTTTGGGTTCGTTGATCCATCAGATTGAACGGCTATACAGAACTCCAAAGGTATTTAATACTTGTGTGTTTTTTTTATTTAGTAAATTGTTTAATTTTAAATTATTTTATCTATTTTGCGTTCATAATGACTTCATTATAACACCGCTTTCGGTGCAAAATTTTGATTTTACAGCATGCTGTAGTAAAATAATATTTTGCATATTGGTTATATTTTTATGATTTTTCTAGTACTCACGAGACTTTTCTGGCAATAAATTTTGTTTAGCACCAAAGAAAATCGTTATTTATCTTTTTTAACCAATGATGTGATACCAACTATCTAAAGTAAAATTGGACCAAATTAAATATAAGGTATAAAATTATTTTTTTATAGAATTTTTTCAAAATAGATTAAATAGCATAAAGAACTCATTTCATATATATCTTATAAGATCTTTTGTCGCACTCGTCCATTACAAAATGACGTCTTATGACATCTTTAATATACTATAATGACATTTTAAAACATGGATGTATAAAAGTTAACAAATCGAAAATAAATGGCAAATTGGTTGCTGGTAAAAAATGTAAAAAAGTATATTGGCTTTTAAATAAAATGCATACATTTATTTTCAAATTTGCAAACTAAATTTATTTAATATAACGTTATTTTATTTTTTGCTTTCGTTAAGGGTATAATAATTGTCATCACAGTAAAGATTTAGATCAATATCTATAGAATGCCACTTTTATACAGTTTAATAAAAATACGTTTTTAAATCACATCTCAAAGTAAAAATAATTTATACAAAGGTTTCATTTTATAAATATCATTTAAAAAATGGAAAATACCCAAAATACATGTTGGGTCTCTAAAGGACTGCGCGTCGTCATTATTTAAAAAGTTACCTAAGTCAATAAAATTTTAAAATTGAAAAGTGTTTTTCTAGATAAGAACCGGTGGAAAGTCTAAAATATCTTAAGCTGCGTACACACTTGGCGAACGTTTGCTTCAATATTCGCTGTAGTGTCCATATTTACCGAACTGGCAAATTATCGCAGTATCGCGTAAAAAATAAAAGGAAATAAATGTCATCATACTTGAATTAATTTATTTTATTATTTTTTTTAGTGGCACCATTTTATTTTAAATGCACGGAACCATAGGAACTCTTTTCTTTGTGCCTATATATTTGCAGCGTGCAGCAATCAGCTTTCCTTTGAATTACCGACAAACCACTGGCTTGTCGGTAAGCCAGCAAACTTGTTTGCCTTAATATATTCACACTAAGCAAACGTTTTTATTGTGCAAATTTAAACGATCGCTAAGTGTGTACGCTGCTTAAAGAAAAAACCAAGGACTTACCTTAAAAACTAAAAAACTTTTTTTTAATGATGAATTATTGTAAATTACTGGCAATTAAAAATATTGCATACCGTACCAGTACCAGTAACTTCCCTTGTCACACTTGTGAAAATTGTTACGAAAGCTTCTGCTGCTGTTGAGTTATTGAGGCAGTATAAAGCAATTGAATTTAGCAACTATAAATATAAGGCTGTAATTGTGCTTCTATGTAGCATGACATTGTAATAAGCAATGGCCGAAAACGAATTCCATAAAAAACAGTTCGAACCTTGCCTAAAATTCAACTGCAGTTGAATTTTAGGCAAATCTCGCAATTTTATATTTTTTCCCAAGTCTTTGGGGCAGTATAAAGCAATTGAATTTTTCAAATATATTAAAACAGTTATAATAATGCTTCTATGTAGCAGTGGCCAGAAATGAATTTTGAAAAAATGAAAATTCGATCCACCCTAATGTGCAAGGAATATTTGTTAGTGAAAGCACTTTTGGCAAAACGCATATTGAAACTATGGCCCGTGGAAATATCGTGCGTGTTCAGGATCAATTAGATAGATCCTAACAGATGATTTTGCAAATGTTCAGAACATGTTTTATTAATGTTTGGTTTGTGTTTAGAAATCAGTAAAGTTGATTAGATTCAGTACCAAGTAATAATTATTTATGGTAATTCTAAATTATAAAATAGTAATTACTGATTAGACTTAAAGCAATAAATTTATGATAACTGTGTATTAAATTACAAAGTATTTTCTTTTGTTTGTTTACTTCAAATTTTTCAATAATTTTAATTGTAAAATATGCAATTATTACATATTTTATAATAAATCCGCTACTACTAAATTAATTCTTTAAAACCTTAGACACTTTTTTCTAAAAGTTTACTATAATATATTATTACTGTGATTTTGATTTTATAATTTTAGTTATAATGTATTATTCAAAATTAAAAACATTATAGACAGGGCCGGAACTGCTGGGGGGATGGGCGTAGCTAGGGGGGTCTTGGGGGGGCTTAGCTATCCTGAAGAAAAATTACCTCCCAAAAAATGGATTATGTAGAAAATGTATGACTTAAAACACCACATAAATTTAATTATAAAAATTATTTTTATATTTGTTAAAAATATAAAGGCTGAAATGTCAATGACCAAAAACTGTTTGCCGAAAAAATTCACTGAAATTTAGACAACCTAAAAACAGATGTCGGAACACAAAATGTTCCCAATCTGTTTAAGTGCTGCAGGTGGCCTTTAATATTCCAGTTAGTTCTGCGTCATGTGAACAATCCTTTTCTACAATGCGTAAAATTAAAAACTGACTAAGAAGTCGCATGACACAGAACTGCTTTTTGGACCTGTCATTAATCAACATTGAAACTGAAGAATAAAAAAAATAGTTTTGCTGTTGCTGTCCTTTGGGAATTATCTTTTTCTTGTTTGGCCGTTTTGTTTCCCTGGTTTAGATGCCTTAAGACTCTTCGAGAAAATGCAAGATTACTTTCTTAGTAGAGAATGAAAGTAAAATCATGAGGATTCAAGCTATTAAACTTATATTTTGTTGCTACTGTCCACTTGACCCTCTCTTTGGTTCCTTTGATACTAAAGATTTATTAATTTTTAACATAAGCGGTAAACAAATGAATATTATTTCTTTCTTTGACTATACTTTGACAGATACACGACCTGAAATGTCTTAAATGCTAAATTTTCAAAAGACTGCGTTCCGTACGTAGCATCTTCGGAAAATACATTTTTAATAAGTTTTTATTTTTTGTAATTTTATGACGTCAGTTTATTAAAAATACCTTAAACCATTAGGTAGAAAAAGAATAAGATTACTTTATGAACTTTATGTTTATGAACTCTCAAAGTAGAATGTTTTTAAAACCGTAAATTTGGCTTAAAATTACGCTTATATTACGCTTATATTACACCTTATATTTTTTAAACGACTATAAAGAATTTGATTTTTTTGAAAATATGTTTAAAGTAATTTTTTATCTATTATACAGGGTGTTATGTAATTAATGTTATATATTAAAATGGGTTGTTCCTTAGGGTCCATAAAGAAGCACCTGAAACTTTTTTTCCAAAGTCTAAAAATAATTTATAATAACCTTTATCCTACCAAAAAGTACGCCACTGATCGACTAGGAACTTTAGTGGTGGATTTATTATGTTATGGTTGGTAACAACAGTTTTTCCAAAATCTCTCAAAAAAGTTGACAAACATTGTTTAAATTTAGCTTAATTACAAAAATGACAAAATTAACAATGCAAATTGTCAATTTGGCGTTTTTATTAATTGTTGGTTATTTCATTTTTGTACTGAAGGTAAATTCAAACAAAATCTGCCAACTTTTATGACAGAATCTAGTGCATTTCTTTTAAATTTTAGGTTATGTTTTCAAATTGTAAATATCTTAACTAAGGGAAGTGCTTTTGGATTTATATACACAAATTAAATGTTTAAAGTTTAACCTGTGAACTGGTCCCAATTTCATCCGAGTAAACAGAGAAAAAAACTGATGAAAAAATGAATTTTGTGGTTATGGATTTCAAATTTCAGGTACTAAATTTTCTAATCATTGCTTAAGCTAATAGCTGGATCAGTAAATAAATACAGAAGGGTATTAGAGCTTTAAGGGTATAAAACTTTTGTATTTATTGAGTTTTTATTTATTTTTTGCAAGAAAAATTTTTAGTAACAATTTTTTACATCTGGCAACACATAGCTACTTTGTTGGTTGGTATCTATGTACTCACAAAATACAGGTGTGCAGAGATAAACAAGTGTGTAACCAGTGGCGTATCACAAAAAATATAAAAAACTTCTAATGCATATTTTTTCTTTATCTTTGGAAAAATGCTTTTTAAAATATGTTTCCTTTATTCCTTATGTCAAAAGGTATTCAGTATTTTAATATATAACATTAATTACATAACACCCTGTATAATGGCAATTTTATTAGTAAATTAAAACTAACGTAAAAGTTATAACGTTTTAAAGACACATTGGTAAATTTAAGAAAATATTATTTTACATATAAATAACCGCGATTTACTACGATTTACAGGGTATTCAAATTGTTCATTAAGCTTTCCTTTATAAGGAAACCAAAAATTAGGAACGAAAAGGTTATGAATATTTATTTGTCGCGCAGCATGGATAAATCGCGGTAGCTCGTACTTAATTAAGGTGTTAATTCCTCATTTGGCTCCTAAAGATTTGTACCTTTGCACAATTTACATTTTATTTAAAAACCTATTAATATTATTATTAAATAACATTTTGTTTATATAAATTTTGAATATCAAGTAAAATTTGTTTAATTAATAATCCTTTTTATACCTGCTTTAATAAATTAATATTCACGTAACAATTAGTAGTAAATATATCATATATATATTGGATAGAACCCAAGTGGTATCTATTAATGGTGAAAAATCAGATATATCCAAAGTAGCGCTGGGAGTACCTCAAGGGTCGATACTGGGGCCACTTTTATTTTTGATATTTGTAAATGATTTAAATTTAAATACAAATATAAATGAGAAAATTATTCTTTATGCAGATGATACCAACCTTATTATTCAAAATAATAATATTTTAAACTTATGCTCCGAAGCCTCTTTAAAATCTAACTTGTTCAATAAATGGTGTGAGGAAAATGGACAACTATTAATAAACACAAAACATTTTATATGAGATTTTTACCAAAAAATGTTTTTCCAGATTACTATTTATTTATTCCAATTTTGGGTAAGTCAATTGAATCTGTGGAAAGCATAAACTTCTTGGGTATTTACTTGGATCGAAAACTAACATGGGAAACACAAATAAATAATTTAAATAAAAAAGTAAGTTCTGCTTGTTATGTAATAAGGTCACTAAGAGGTTCGGTAACCTTTTTAGTACTCAGGCTTTTGTACTTTGGAGTAGTACAGGCCCATCTTGTCTATGGAATTATATTTTGGGGTAGCTCAAGTTATTTCAATAAAGTTTTTATATCGCTAAAGAAGATCCTTAGGTGCATGGACAAGAAAAGTCCAACATATTCTTGTAAACCTCTGTTTAGGAAATACAAAATTTTAACTCTTCCCTGTTCGTACATATTTAGTTTTATTCATTTTTGAAAATAAAAAAGATATTTTAACACATGGCAACATACATAGTTACTCGACAAGAAACCAAAATAAGTTAGTTTTACCATTTTCTAGGTTCTCTGTATGTCAAACGTCTTTTATTTATATGGGAATTAAATGTTATAATAAAGTTATGTCTATTGTGTCTTGTTGTAAATGTTCAAAAATGTTAAAATGCAGATTGCAGACTTTGTTTTTAGAAAAGGTATATTATTCTGTGGAAGAGTTTCTTAGTGATAATTTTTAATTAACTTATTTAATGTTTAATAAATTTAGTAGTGGTGGGTACATAGTTTTAAACATAATTTCTTTATTTTGTAATTTTTTGTTTGTTTGACTAGTCCAATATGTTTTATGGAATTAAATGCTGTAAAACTCTGTGATCAATAAATATTATTATTATTATTATATATTATAGTGGCGGCTGGTGGATTTTGGACACACCCATATCTCAGTTATTAGACATGGGACCCACATCAAATTTATATAAGTTTATAATGACATTATATAGACAAGTTCTGCGCAAGCAGAATTTAAATTGAAGTTTGCAAATAAAAGTTATTTTTTAAGTATGCCCCCCAGCCTCCTGCCTTGATAATTCAAATTAAAGTGGTACAATATTTAATTCACTGAAGTTTATCGATAAATTTTAAATTTTATTAAAAAAATCAAGTATTACAAATTTTATATCATTTCCATTGTTTTTTAAATTTAGTAAAAGAAATAATAAAGATTTCAAACTTCGCAAACTTTAATTTATATTCTGCTTGCGCAAAACTTGTCTATATAATGTCATTATAAACTCATATAAATTTGATGTGGGTACCATGTCTAATATGGGTGTGCCCAAAATCCACCAGCCGCCACTATGTAGGTATATTGTTCTATTTTAAATCAGGTAATTTTTTATTTATATATACATATACAAACTTAATTTAGATAATTACATTTTGAGATTGATCAAAATTAGTAATTTTTGCGTTTCTTTTGAGTTTTTAACATACCTACTTATTTTTAAATAGTGACAAACACACAGGGCCGCACCAAATGTTTTTGCCGCCGGGTGCAATTAAAAGCTTAGGGTGCACCCTTTAAAGGAAAAAAAATCTTAAAAGCACTATTTTAACTTAATAAAATTATTAAGTATGTATTAGTGGTTTTTCGGGATCTGCTCCGTGTTGTCGGTTTTTGGTTCTTAAAAGAACCGTATGTCTGACGATTCGTCAGTGACGAAGTTTCAGTACAATCTCATGTACCATCTTCAGGACTTATCTGCTGGGCTGCTGTTGCTGCTCTGCTGCGAGTTAGACGTGTAACGTGTAACATTACAAAATAATTTACTAGAACTACCCCTACATAGAAAAAAATCTAACATAGTACCAAGAACAGCGCTGTCATTGAATGCATTAAAATTTAAGCAATCTAAATTGTTATTTGCTCAATTTATTACTATTAAACCAAAATAGGGAAATATTTTGCCTAAATGTCAAAGAATTTATTTATATATTTATATACATAGTATACATACAATAGTAACGTTATTAAATAAATCAAATTTGTATTTAATGCAATAACATTCTAACATTCTAACAAAT
Organism: Brassicogethes aeneus; assembly: GCA_921294245.1. NCBI lineage: Eukaryota > Metazoa > Arthropoda > Insecta > Coleoptera > Nitidulidae > Brassicogethes > Brassicogethes aeneus. The sequence continues at coordinate 47,724,077 of OV121132.1, read as the reverse complement.
AAATATCAATATGAATATCAATAGATTTAGGAGCGATAACTTTTGTTGTTAATTTAAAAACAGTTAACGATTATAAACCAAGTAGAAACCACGAATATATGAACGTGACTCATCCGACACATTCGTACGAAGCAATCTATCGAAGGTCACGGTCCAGTGCAGTCCAGTTTGTAAAAAATCTTGAGTGTAATGTTGGTTGCTATACTTATGATATATTTGCTTTTAAAGTTAAATTTTAATAATTAACATCTACGATAATTAAATAAAATGTAATTTTCTTAGAAACTAATTAATAAATAAACTTTTCTTTTAACTTTAATGAAATATTCTATCATCTGATGACAGAACGTACACTCGTGGCGACATCTCTGTTTTTAATATCTAACAAATTTTTAGACCGATCCAACCTCACTTTCTTCCAATTAAATTCTTTGTCTATGGTATTTTTTGGAAACGTAGAAAAAGTATAGTCTGAAACACGTTTGGAATTGCATATTCCCCTCTCGTGAAACCGTCAAACTTGTTACAGAATATACTATTCTTTTAACTGTAAACGCAATATTTCAGAATTGGTGACAAAAAACAAAAATGTTTACGCAGGTCAGGTACAAAGTGAAAGATATTTAAATTGTGTGGATATAAAAACAACTTGCGTTAGTTTCACGAAATTTATTAAATATTGACAATTGTTTCGCTACACAGTAGCTTCTTCAGAATCTATTAAACTAATACTAGTACAAAATTTATATAATAAAAATATTTTTGTATTCTAGCCTAGAATTTCTGGGTAAGGATTTTTATACGACATCTACCTGTGTTACATAATATAAACCAATGCCACTACAACGTTTAAAACGATTATTAATCCGTAAACACACACCGTTTATTTAAAGTCCAAAAAACGTACAATAACAATTGCAATAAAGTCCAATAAACATGCAATAACAATTGCAATAAAAACCACTAGCACTACAACGTTTAAATCGATTATTAATCCGTAAACACACACCAGAAACACGATATGCAAAAACAAAGATCATATGACATATAAAAACAAATGGCCGACGGTAAAGTTGGTTGCCTTACTATGTAATAAAATAAAATAAATGCCTAAAACACGAACTCTACTGAATATAAGTTACAAGCTAGGACACCGGATGCTTAAAAACCTACGTGTGAGTACATTTACCGCTGCATCGAATGTACAAGACAAGTAAAACATTACTGCTAGCATATCTGAGATATGTTCGGCACCCGATGAGTCACGTTCATATATTGGTGGTTTCTACTGTACCTATTGGTATTATAGGAACTGTTATTCAGGAATACGGATTACAAGATCCCATTGGTTTAATGGCTCACCCATTCATGCTATGCTAGCGTTTTTTCTGTGTAAAAGCTAGGTTTTGCTTAGCTAAAAATTTAACAACCGATATAATTCTTTCTAAAACAGAACACCATCTTTTCTGTACACTGTTAATTAGTTTTTCCTGTAAATAATCTATTGTTGAGCCACACTTTAATGAAGTTTGTAATTGAATCATTTTGTTGCAACATTTATTATGATCATCGCGATAAATGTTGCCAATCTCTAAGTCCATCTAGCCCCAAAGAACTAGATGCATTCCCAAATAACTTACATGGGAAACCAAACACAGAGTATATTTTTTAGAATATCCAAGTGCGTTAAACGGATTCACCATTTGGTAAAGTTTTAAAAAAATATTTATTTCAGTAACTTCTAGTGCTAGCGTCTTTGGGATAAGTTGTTTTCTTATTTACCCTTTTCTACTAGCATTAACCTTATTTTGTCAGATAAAGGTGTAGACCACGCACTTGGATCAGAATCAATTACAATATTAAAAAGTTTACCGTCACTTTCTGTACAAATATTTTCTAAAATGCCGCCCCTCGATAGTTGCCGCCCGGGCGCAGTGCACCCTTTGCACCCTGGGTTGGCTCGGCCCTGCAAACACAGACCACATAGACTGAACGATGCCTATGCCGTATTATTGAATCAAGTGAAGCTGCTTTCGCGGAGTGCGGGGAAAGGTATGCGAGAGGCGTGGCTATGTCTTCAGTTTATTTACGATTTATGTCTCGTAGAAGACTTTTATTTATAATACTTTTATATTATATAAGTAATATTTATAAATTATTAATATAATAATTATAATTAGTATTGTTAATATTTATTATGATCAGATAAATGCAAAATAATTTACCTACATAATAATAATAATTTGTTAAAATATCAAACGATATATTTAAACATTTTAAATAAACAAATTTTGTTGTTCATAAATTTTTTATTAAATACAAAAATATTATGCTTACCTCGAGGCTTACCTTTATGCCTATTTCTATTTTAAATTAATAAAACCAAATAATAATAAATTAAAAATTTATTTTATTTAGGTAATACATATTTTAATAATTTTAAATATTATTATTATTGTCCTTTAAAGAAAAGGGCTTTATTTAAAAGTTGGCGCTTAGTAATTCTGCAATAAATACATATATAGGGTGATCCATGGATCACCTTATATATTCATTGAAAAAAAATAAACTTTTTGTTTTTCCCTGTATACTGATAAATTTTCCAATTTTCTTTATACGTAGAAAAAAGTATTTTTTAGTACCTACATAACCACACTTTTAAATTCGAGCCCCCTCCTTCGCAACGTGACTGGGTGCTTTGCGCAGGCTTATGTTCTGCGATCTGCGACCTGCGACAATTGTAGACCCGGCTTTACATCGACTCGTATTAACATCTGGCCCTATCATAACATTAACTATAGTTCCTATAGGAGAAAAACAAAATGCGTAAAACACGAACCTGATGAAGAAGTTAAGAAATTATTAGTGGATTAAATGTAAATATTTTATTGAATATTCTGATAAGATAATTTTTTTATTATTCATATTAATTTTTAAACTATTTTTTTAAACTTTTATAGTTTTTTAAAATTATTTAATATTTTAAACTATTTTATTATTTGATTTATAAAACCTACGCGAAAAATGCAAAAATATGAGGCGCCGTTTGTTCCGTAAATTATTTTTGCTATATATAAGAATATTTTTTATATATAAACTTTAAATTTCCTATATATATAGAAACTTTTTAGTTCAGATAATGCCGCTTGAGAATAAGGGCGCTTTGTGGTAATCAACTAAAAAGCACTGTTGCCAGAGTGTGCCAATGCAAAGTTTTGGTCAGTGTTTCCAACATAACGGATCTTCGGCCAGATCTAGCGGAACAAAATGATAGCCAACCACAATACAACAAATCGCCCTCATTCTCAAGCGGCATTATCTGAACTATAAAGTTTCTATATATATAGGAAATTTAAAGTTTATATATAAAAAATTTCTTATATATAGCAAAAATAATTTACGGACAAACGGCGCCTCATACAAAAACGTATTACAAAAAATAAAATATAATTAATTTTACGAAATAAATCTTACTTGGCAAATAGAATATTTATTTGTAATAAAAAAGTTTAGAGTTATTTCCGCAAAACGGTGATTTTGGCGATCTAAAAACGCATTACAAAATTAAAAGGTTTATTTTTTTATTAAAATATACATAATTTATTATACGTAATAGGTCTTACTTAAGTCAGCAAAAAAGAAAAAATAATAATAGTAATAATAGTAGTTTATTAGCATCATACATATAAATACATGTTTAGGCAGTCATAAAAAGGTACATAAGTATTTAAGAAATAAAAGTTGACTACGTGTTGAACAAACAAAATTATATACAAGTTTTAACATATTTTAAAAAGCAGTGAAAAATAAAATATAAATAAAACATTTACAAGTATACCTAATTAAAATACATAATTAAAATAACAAAACAAGTTAAAACAATCGGTGCCCAATCAATCATAAAACAAATTAAAATTATAATTAAGATAATCAGACGTGGAATAAAAACTATGCTTTAAAAGAAATGATTTTAATACCACTTTGAATTGTTTAAAACTTAAATCTCTTACGGACTGTGGAAGTTTATTAAAAAACATTGGACCATAATAATTTATGCCATTTCGGCTTCTGTTAAGTCTATGAAAATTTAAATGAATATCACCAGAGTTTCGCATATTGACACTACTTTCTTGCCTTCGGGTATTAAACAAATGCAAATTACTTCTAACATATAACAAACAATTTAATACATATGTCCTAACTCCTGAAAGGCAGCTTTGCAATCATCTCTATAGTTTATCCTTTTTAGAATACGTACAACTTTTCTTTGGAGTCCAAATATACGTTGGCTATGAGAGGAATGTCCCCAAACCAGAATTCCGTAGCTCATTTTTGAATGAAACAAAGCAAAGTAGGCACATTTTAGGACATTTTCTGAGACCATCAAGCTTAGGCGCCTCAGCAAATATACACATGAAGACAAAGACCTTGACACATCATATACGTGTGCAGCCCAAGTCAGCCCCGAATCAAGCCTTAGACCCAGAAAAACAACTGAATCTATTTCGTTGGGGCACGGAAGCTGACGCAGAGAAAAGTAGAAGGTCTTTGTCTTTTCCAAATTTAAGCACAATCCGTTACAAGCAAACCATGAGCTTAATTTTGACTGGGTTTCAAGCATTTTCAGACTTACATTCTCAAATGATTTATTTTTTACCACTGCTGTTGTATCATCAGCAAATAAAAATAATTTTAAAGCCGGTAGATCCACTGGTAGGCTATTAATAAAGATTAAAAATAAAATCGGTCCAAGAACCGAGCCTTGAGGTACTCCAAGATTCAAAGGTAAAACGTCAGATACTGTATTGTTAACTTGGACCATTTGATATCTATTCGATAAAAAAAGACGACATCAGTGACACAGCACTATCTGAGAAATTATACATTTTCAATCGTTCAAGCAGGATTTTCCTTGAAACGCAGTCAAAAGCCTTTGACAAGTCACAAAAAACAGTACCCGTAAAACTTCCCTCCTCAAATGAGCCACATATGAACTCGGCTAGGTGACTTACTGCAATGCTTGTAGATAAGTTTTGTCGAAAACCATACTGTGACGTTGAAAAAAGGTTAAACGTTTCAAAATAATTTGCAACTTGTTTTGCTAATGCCTTCTCAAAAATCTTACTTAAAATAGGTGTTATAGAAATTGGCCTATAGTTATTAAGTTCATTAATGTCGCCCTTCTTATGCAAAGGTAAAACCCTGGAAATATTAAGGCTTAAGGGATATTCCCCTTTTAAAATTGATTCGTTAAATAATTTACATAGTGGATAGATGATTAGGTGAACAATTGATTTAAGCATTTTTGAATTCAACCTATAAACATCCATGCATCGGGAATCCTTAAGTTGCACAATTATATCTCTTAGGGCATTAAAAGTTATTAAAGAAAACTTAAAATTATTAAGATTTTTTTTAATGTTATTGCTCAAGACAGGTTGAGAAATGGCTGGCAAATTGTTTACTATATTATTAGCAACATTTGTAAAAAATAAATTAAATTCATTAGCATTAATGCTTGTTGGAGTTGAAACAGTATATTTTTTCCCCTGATTTTCATTAATAATTTGCCACACTGCCTTACATTTGTTATTGGCATTGGCAATAAAACTATTATTTGAGTCTCGTTTGGCTGTTTTAATATCTGATCTATATTCACGCTTTAAACGTTTAAGCTCAGTAAATGCATAAGGGTCTCCAGTATAATTATAAGCATCCCTTAAAAAGTTTAATTTTTCACGTTTTTCCCTTAACGAATCATTGAACCATTTATTGGTGTGTGAATTATTGCCCCTTACCCGAATATTTTTGGATGGGAAAGCAAATTTACTACCCTCCTGTAATATATCTAAAAACAAAGAAAACTTATCATTAATGCCAAAATTGCTTGTAACAAAACTCCAATCTTGATTTAAAATATAATTATAAAATAAATGTAGACCTCTTTGGGTAATAGGAGTTATAGTTTTAGTTGATATTGGATTATCAATAAATGATAACACAAAATGAAAATTAACTGAGGCACGATCTGATAAACCGGGATCATAAACAAAGCTATCGTAAAAATCAGGTAAAACGTTTGTAAAAATATTGTCAATACACGAATTAATTCTGGTATTTTCAAATATAGTTTTATTTAAATCAAAAGTCCCTAATAGATCCAGAAGTTCCAATTGTCTAGCATTTACTACATTAAAGTTAATATTAAAATCACCCATAATAATAAGTTTTTTTTCAGAATTATTAAGTATTGTTAGTAAATTAACAAATACATCAATAAACTTATTAAAATCACCACCTGGTGGTCTATAGACGCAAACAAGTACAATATTTAAGAGGCTAGATTCCAAAGCGCAAATCTCCACATCCATTTCCTGGCTTAAGTCAGTTAAGTCTGTCCTTGCAGTACAGCAACTAACAAAATCCCGGTAAACGTAAATAGAGACCACCATGAATTCTCACATCTCTACAATAAAAAGTAAAAAGGCAATAGTTTTCCAAAACAAGTGACTGTATTTGGGCTTTTGAAGCCCAATGTTCAGAGAAACAGAGAAAATGATATTTAAATGATAAGGCATCGATTTCGTCGACCTTATTGGATAGGCACTGAATATTAATGTGAAAACATTCAATTTTGCAATGCTGCCGGGTTGTTCGGAGCTTCTGGAAAATTTTCTTTAATGTTCCCAGTTGATTTTTTTGGAAAATAGTATCGATTTACGTATGTATTTTCAGGCCAAAAATCAGGATTTCTTAAGGTGGCTTCATGTCTAGCTGGAGCTTTTATAATAAAACTTCCTTTTGAAGTTGAGTTTTTTGAAATGTGGCTGTCCACGTTAAACGTCGAAACAGAATCAAATTCTTTTAACACATTAAGAATCTCTTCGCAGGTTGTATCTGGATCCAAATTTGAAAGAAAAATCCACGTGACTCTTTCCAATGGCTTTAGCTTTGCTCTGGCACCAGATACATTTGTGTTCTTTGAAATAAACTTGTCGGTGCTTTTGTTTTTTACAACTTTTTGTTCAATTTTGGCTTTCTTATTTTTTCCAACAACAGTTTTCCAATCATTCTCAAGCAAACTTGGATTTTTTACTGATGAACTTTGATTATCAGAAACTTGATTATTAATAAGATTTTCACAAACAGTTTGACTTTTTGCTTGCAAAATAGCTGTACTTACTTCTTTAACAGATATTTTTTGATGTAATGACTTTTCCGATTCACTTGCTTCAGAATTTACAATAGTCTTTTTATTATTTTCCAATTTTTCATTGTTTTTTTGGTTTTTCATGGATACATAATACATAATACATACATAATACAAGTAACGAAAATAAATACAAAATAATTATATTTATTTATATTAAAAATAAACACAGAAAAAAACATCAGGTAAAGTAAAAATTTTAGTCCCTGTTTAATTTTGTATTTCCATTTTTTTATTTCCGACCGAGATATTCCGAGATAATTAAAGATCAATCTTTAATTAATCTATTTTAGAGAAGACGGCAGCACAAACGGAGAATATTTAAATTGACCATATGCAAGGAATGCGGTCGATGTTGCCAATGGTAAAAAAAAAATTCCCTATTGGGAACATTCAATTATATTACGTTGCGTACAATGAAATTTTGAATTTCCCGCACAAACTGACACACATTCTAGTAGTTCCCAGAGATAAAGAAGGTAGTTCCAATGCTGTATAATAAATTAAGGTGCGAATTTCAAATGTGGGAATTATTATTATTTATTATTATTTAAAAAAAAGATGGAAATTAATTTAGTTTGTGCGGGAAATTCAAATTTTCAATGTAGCCAACGTAATATAATTGAATGTTCCCAATAGGGAATTTTATTTTTACCATTGGCAAAATCGACCGCATTCCTTGCATATGGTCAATTACAAATGTGTTTCAGACTATACTTTTTCTACGTTTCCAAAAAATACCATAGAAAAATATTTTAATTTGGAGAAAGTGAGGTTGGATCGCTCTAAAAGTTGTTAGATAATAAACACAGAGATGGCGCCACCAGTGTTTAAAAATAATAATAATAATAATATTTATTCATCCATAAAACAAATTACAAAACACAATTTGCTGATAAGACTAGTCAATAAAAAGCAAAAATTAATTAAAAGAAAAACAATCTTACATTTACATTAAATAATTAAAATATACTAGAATAAAATACAATATTTTTAAAAACTATCATTAAAAAATTCACTAACTGAATAGTACATTTTTTCTAACAAAAAATGTCTTAATTTTTTCTTTAAAATATTAATATTTTTACAAGACATAATAATTCTTGAGGCTTTGTTATGAAACTTTATTCCCTGATATGCAAATGCCTGCGCAACTGCAGTCATGATAATCTAGAATAAGGCAAATATATGTTTTTGTTACCTCTTGTCTCATAACTATGCACATCCGCTGTAAGAGTAAATAAACTTTTATTTTCTTCAATATAAATAATTAAATTATAAATGGATAGACATGGTAGAGTTAAAAATTAATACTTTTTAAATAATGCTTTACATGGAAATGTTGGATTTTTATTCTCTAGACATCTAATAAGTTTTTTTGCATTACGAACACTTTCTCAAAGTGAGCCGAAACCCCCCAGAAAATTATACCATTAGTTCAACACAGATTGAACCAGGCCAAAATTCATCAATCTCAACACAGAAAACGAAACAGGGTCCCTAAGAGACCTTATCAAAAAACATACAGAACTTAACCGTTTACACAAACTATTTATATGAGGCTCCCAGGTCAATTTTGGGTCCAATGTTATGCCTAAAAATTTATCTTTATTACAAGCTGGAATGGTTGATTTATTATAAGTGACGTACAGACTGTAATCAATACTTGCATTTTTTGGAAAAAATTTCATAAAATTTGTTTTATTTACATTTAATATTAGTCCGTTTCCCTGACACCAGGCATTAAAATTACCTGATACCAACGAACAGTTTTTTGATAAACATTCCAGTTCTTTATGCTTGAGAAGTACATTATTTATTATTATTTTAAAAAAAGATGGAAATTAATTTAGTTTGTGTGTATCATCAGCGTAAAATATGAAATATTTTACCATGAATGTCATCAATTCCAGCTGCAGGTTTTTTGATGGTCTTTTTTATTGCATTTATAATTTCAAAGGGTGTTACAGGATGCAGGAAAAACTTTTAAAATTAGAAACAATTTTTACATTATTTAACTCTGGGACTAAATCATTATTAACAATACTAATAAAATGGTTGTTGAAAATTTCGCACATTTCTTTTGGATCACTAGGGGGTGTTATTATGTACTTTAATTTCAGATATGGAGTGTTTTTTTGATTTGGAGTTATTAATTATTTTCCAACTTTCCTTTGAGATATGCATCTTTGATTCTAGCATTGTTGACTGTATGTTTGGCTTTGATTAGAGAGTTTTCATAAATGATCTTAAATTCTTTGTATTTTTTGGTATATTCTGTGTTATTAAGACACCTGGAAAGCATTTTCATTTCACATAATTTCTGATGCATTTGTTTTAGATCTTTATTAAGCCATATTTTATTCATTACTGTCAAAGTTTTTTTACACAACGGAAGTGCAGAATTATAATAAAAAAGAAACCGCTCGAGAAAACTTTCAAATTTAGCTTGATAATTACCTTCTTTATAGATATCAGGCCACAGCTCCCTAGATAACAGTGAACAAAAAGTATATATATTTTCATCAGAAAAATCCCTTTTAATTAGATATTTTTGTTCGGTTTTATTAGATTCCTTCAGAAAAAAATTACCAACTTGATAACAATGATCCGAATAATAAACATCCTTAACTTAAGTATCAGCAACATTCATGAAAATATATTATTAATACATGTGCTTGAGCTGTTTGTGATGCGGGTGGGTACATTTATATTATGTTTTAGATTAAACTCACTAAAAACATTAATTAAGGAATCTTTCTAATAAAATATTGACATTTAAGTCTCCCCAACCAATAAAATAATGATTTTTATAAAATTTTACATAAATTCTTGAAAATTTTCAATAAAAACATTAAAATCACTATTGTTAGACCTATATACGTAAACAACATAAATTTTTAAATTGCAAACATTATATTCACTAACACCAGAGCTGGGCACGAGTACTAAAAAAAGTATTCGTAAAATTTTAAGTACGAGTACTTAAAAAGTACTTTACTCGTAAGTACATTTGTAAAGAGAGGTTACGGTTACGAGTAGTAATCGTGAAAGCACGAGTAAAGAGTACGAGTACTTTTGAAAAATAAAGTTAGTTAATATGATTGATTATTCTTTACTCTCTAAAAATGGGATAGTCAAAAATGACTAATTGTCATAGCGAAAAAACAGCCACTAATAATTTTCGTCAATAGCAATTTGTCAATTTCCATGAAAAATTGTTCCCTGAATCCGAAAATGTCATCAAAAGTTTGAAAAGTAGAACAGTTTTTGAGATATAGTCCATTTGCCATATAATATGGAATTGACTATATTTCAAAAACTGCTCCACTTTCATAATTTTTGACGGTATTTTCACTAATTTCCACTAATAACTGTGGTAATTAGTCCTTTTTCACTAATTCATTTTAGGAGAGTGTACATTATGTATGTATACTTTGGTCCTGAGCTATAAAACATTTCATTTTCTTGAACTACACCTTTAATATGCCCAACGTATACATACGCATATTTTTCAACACCCTGTATTTTGGAACTTCCGTCTTTGACACCCTGCAGTTTGCGTACATTTTTATATTTTACTGTGGTAAATCCGTCTTCCACTGCACTGTTTACATTTGCAGATGCGGTAGTTGCTTCTTTATTTGATGTAGGTTTTTTGTTGCTATTGTCTTTATCGTTATCACTAGATGGAGCAGGTTGTTTGTTATATTTCGAATTAGTATAAAGATTTTATTTATTTGTTCTTTGTTCGTTGCGTTGAGTATGTTGAGTATGTTGCGCGATTAAAAGATGGTTTAACAAAAAACAAAACTTTATTTTAACATGGTTGTGTATATGACTAAGTTTAAAATCTTAATGTTAAAATACTAAAATCTAGGTATAAAATACCAAAAAGGGGAGGGCGTTGCAGCCACTTGATGGCTAATATCTTCCAGATGTCATAGCAGAATTGATTCTCCCTTTTCTTGGTAATTGCTTTTACTTGTAAATATTATGCACTTGTTAAACAGATAATTTATAATATATGGGCCAAGCGTAAACATATCACTTACTCTCTTCTCTAGGTGATAGATAAGATGTTTTTGATTGCTTAGATAGCTTATTTCCAAACTATTTTTTACACATCGCAGAACACTACAATTGATATACTGCATCGTTTCACTTTCCACTACATTTTTCTTGGGAAAAAGTTGACCAACTTTATCATTTAACAAAGTATTATCTAACAAGCCATTTGGTACTTTTTTTTAAATAACAATATCAAGTAAATCACTTCTTTAACTTATTTAGTTAAGAACTAATGACACCGACCACCATCGTGGCCGGATTTGTTCTTAATCCAATGATAGAATAATTCATTCTGAATATATTTAATTCCACATTAAAAAGTGATGTTAGAATGGTCATATTTCGTAATGGTCATATTTCTGAAACACGTTTGGAATTGCATATTCCGCTCTCGTGAAACCGTCAAACTCGCCTTCGACTCGTGTGACAAACTTTTCACTTCAGCGGAATATGCCGTATTCCAAACTTGTTAGAGAATATACTATTATTTCTTCAGATAATTATGGATGGGTTATAAATAAAACAAATAATTTTTTTAATTTTATTTAATTACCTACGATGTCAATGCTCCGTATTCTTTAAAACCTATAATAATGTTTTTAATGACGTTTTATGCAATAATATTTTGGTGACAGTTTTCTCTACTACTGTAGATTTTAATCGGGAAAATTGGGTATTCAATATATGTATATATATTAGGGTGGGCCAAAAAAAACTTTTAATTTTCTTTTCTTTAGCTACCATGAAAATATCGTCTAAGATGACGAAAAAAAAATTCTGATAAAGTTTCAGCTCTTAATATCAATATTAAGAGGTGGCTCATCGCGATTTTTTATTTTCCATTTAAATAACACGGGAAAAATACATTTTTTTGTTTGGAATTTTATTGCGTTTTAACGAATCAGTGAGTTGTAGAAATCAATACATATTCTTGTAGGGAATTGAACGATCTACAAAAAAAAACTCATATGATTTTTTGCATAGTCGACTCTTTTAAAAGTTATTTGAGGTTAAAGTTCAACTTCAAATAGTAAATGAGGACTTTTATAGTTTTTCATACTCTATCACGAAATATTGTCTCAAAAACATGAAATATCATATTTTTCGTGAAGTTTATTGAGTGTTCTTCGGTAAAACAATACAATTTTTACGAAATATCAATAACCGTGAAAAAAACGTTTTTTTCCTATATTTAATTTTTTTTTATTTCGAAATTTTTTCTTTACTTGAGACAAAAAAATTAATCATATATTATATCACGAGAACTATGAATTTAATCGGTTAAACTAGGCTCAGTAGTTTTTTGTTTGGTTTTTCTTGGAAAATGTTGAATGCAAAATAATTTAATAAAATCACGAGACCGCGTAGCGGTCGAGGGGTTTTATTTTTAATTATTTTGCATTAAACTATTTTCCAAAAAGAAAAATCAAATAAAAAACTTACTGAGCATAGTTTGACAGATTAAATTTATAGGTTAAGTGATATACGTCTAGATTATTTCCATTAATTTAAGGTATGTAATAAGTAATAATTGATATTTCGTAAACTAGATAAATTATTTTTTATTGTTTTTTAAAAAATGTTTGTTAAAACTTGTAAATAACACCACAAAATCGTAAACAAAAATCCAATATGGAGGCTAAAATTTAATCGCTGTTAAATAGTTCTAGTGATTTAATCGCTTATTTAAACGAAATTTATTTGAAAATTCAAGGCTTTTGATTGGTTCATATTATAATGAGGGAAATAATCATTAAAAAATAATAAATATTCTATTTACACTTGAATATTAGGTAATGTAGAGTAATAAAAGTCATGTTTCAATAATTTTTCAATTAAAATAAAAATGTTTATTTTAATTGATAAATTATTGAAACATGGCTTTTATTACCTAATAGTCAAGTGTAAATAGAATATTTATTATTTTTTGAGAAAATGATTAATTTTTTTTGTCATTACTTATGTAAAAAAAATCGATTTTTTAAAAAAATCAAGTATATATACTTGATTTTTTTAAAAAATCGATTTTTTTTACATATATATATACTTGATTTTTTTTAAAAATCGATTTTTTTTTACATAAGTAATGACAAAAAAAATTCTATAGAAAAAAAACGTTTTTTTACGATTATTGATATTTCGTAAAAATTATATTGTTTTACCGAAGGACACTTGATAAATTTCACGAAAAATATGATATTTCATATTTTTGAGCCAATATTTCGTAATAGAATATGAAAAACTATAAAAGTCTTCATTTACTTTTTGAGGTTGAACTTTAACCTCAAATAACTTTTAAACGAGTTGACTAAGCAAAAAATCATATCAGATCTTTTTTGTGGATCGTTCAATTCCCTACCAGAATGTGTATTGATTTTTACAACTTACTGATTCGTTAAAACGCAATAAAATTACAAACAAAAAAATGTTTTTTTTCCCGTGTTATTTAAATGGAAAATAAAAAATCGCGATGAGCCACCTCTTAATATTAATATTAAGAGGTCAAACTTTATCAGAATTTTTTTTTGGACGATATTTTCATGGTAACTAAAGAAAAAAAAATAAAAGTTTTTTTTGGCCCACCCTAATATATATATATATATATATATATATATATATATATATATATTCTATTATATATATATATTCTATTTGGATCCAGTGGTGTGGCAAAACATTTCATTAATAATTTACGTAATTGCTGGAGTGTTATTATATTTTTTAGCCCTATGGCCCTTGGGTCCTATTATTTTAATACAATTATTTTTTTTTAGATCTGATAGTTACATTAATAAAAGCAAGTAGGGTTGAATCCTAGATATCCAAAACAATCCATTTAAATACGATAACATGTCAAAACCACAATGTTTGCAAATTTTTAATTTAGTTAATTATTTGTAGTTTTACATTAGTTTAGTCGTTATTCTATCGAAACCGTTCCGCAATCATTCCTTTTAAACAAGGAAAATCGCCAGGCGTGCGGAAAGTGGTTAGATCAGAAACAATGGCGCATGGAAATAAAAAAGCAATGCCCTTAATAGACGTTAGGCAGCTGCAATTTAATTGTACCTACCTATCGAACTGGTTATAGCGCATATGATAGATTGTACAAAAACTGAAAGTAGTATTAATTTGCAGGAACACCATTGTTATAAATTTGGCATTGTTTCAAACTTGAAAAAAATATTTCCTAGGTACATTTCATTGTGCATTTTACAATAGATTTTGTCTTAAATTTTTGCAAACATTTTTTAATGAATATTTAAAGAATGGCAGGTGGTATGTATGTTGGGTATTAATAGTTGCACCTGGGTAGCAGAAACAAATACAATTCTGCTCGATATTAAAAGTAGGAAAAACAAAATATGTTATTAAACCATATATATAAATAAAATAAAACGTAATACTAACCAACATTAGAAGCCGATAATAATATATTAAAATATTTTATAACCAGTTTAACCATACTCTTCATCCAGTCATGATGCAAGATGATTATCTTTATAGAATATAAATGCAAGAAAATTATTCCACCTGGATTTTAAAATTGTAATTGTAACTTGTAATTATACAAGGAACTATAACATATGTGCAAACCATTTTTTTATTGATATTTAAATTATTATTATATTTAGAATTATTCACTAAATTAAAACTAAAATTGTTTTAAAAGCTCCATTTTGTTTTGGTAAATACTATCTTTATTAATATACGTGTACCTAATGCTTAAATTAGAATTAAAATTATGTTTAAATTAATATTTTTATTTAATTATTTTTTTGTTAAGTCTCCTAAGTATTCTAGTATGCTAATTTTGATCATTTATTAGAACCCTTGAAACAAAACAGAAATTTGGTTTTACAAATTAATTACGGAACCACACATATATTTTTTGCAAAAATAAAGACCTCAATATGCACAAGAAAGAATAAAAATTTCATGAATTTTATAAAAATTTCAAAACGATTTTAAAGATACTTTAATACTTAAATGTTGTTAAGAAGACCTAAATGATAGTTTTTTAATGAGCACTTCATTTAATATAAACAGAGTTAGCCCAAAACTAGCTTTTTAAGAAAAGCAACAGCGTAAATTCATGCTTTTAGCACTTTCAATTCTTTTGGCTACAAGAAATACTTTAATCTACCAAGCTTGGATTTTAGCCCTGAAAACAAGTATACTTTTTAACTTTAAAGCGCACAAAATATTAAAATATTGAAAAAAAGAATATTCTTATACAGTAAAAAAAAACTTTACACTAGGCTGCACTAGAGAACACTAAAGCTTGAGCAGGTCCACTTTATTAGAGTTCAAATTTTCACCCTAAATTTAGTGTGAATTTTAGTGTTGTTTTAACTCTAGGGGTTGTACTCTTAAAGTGTAACAAATTTCACACAGTTCGTGCAAATTTATATTCTACACTGCACTAATTGTGAATCGTACTCTTATAGTGTTATACATTTAACACAGTTCGTGCGACTTTCTACACTATTTGATTAAAAATTACTACACTAACCGTGTTCGGTAGCTCTCTAAAAGGGTTCACTTTTACACTAATTTATTTGCATTTATTTCACTTTTAGTGTGAATGCTATTTCTAATAGTGCTGGAAATTTAATCTATCTAGTGTTTATCCTAACACTAATATCAGCTAAAACCTTAGCAGTGCGATACCAGCAGATGGCATTTTATGATGACAACTTTAGAACTGAATTGCAAAGTGGATCTTCGCTTAAAGTTTTATTTTGCAAAAATTTGGTATATAATAATTTGGTACCTATATAATTATTATATTGAAGAATTTTCCTTTTCTATAGAAATTTTAGTCACAAAATGGGTAAGAATTGGTTACCTGTATAAAACTACGAGATTTTAAGCTTGCTTAACAAACCTTAGCAGTGCGATACCAGCAGATGGAATTTTATGATGACAACTTTAGCACTGAATTGCAAAGTGGATCTTCAGTTAAAGTTTTATTTTGAGATTATCAATGCAAAAATTTGGTATATAATTATTATATATAAGAATTTCCCGATTGGATAGAAATTTTAGTCACAAAATGGGTAAGAAGAACTACGAAATTTTAAGCTTGCTTTCCAAAGAGCCATACAAATTACACCAATCAGTGTCAATTGGTACTTAGTGCCAAAATATTATTTTGTGTTTTAAACCTATTTATATTTTAAGTAATTGCCCAAGATTAGTTTTATTTTTTGAAGCGTAAAACTTACAATGTATTTACATCCCGAGTCAAAATTTAAATCGTAATTTAAACCTACTTTGACCTACCAAAACTGATTTAAAACCTGTTCAGTCTGTTTACTCCAATTTAGCACTAGAACAACCGAATTAATCTTCATTTGAACCGATTTAAACCTCCAATAAATTTTTTTGTTTAAATTTAAACGTAATTAGAACCGAAGAATCGGGAAAATGGACTTATCTGCCATGTTTTAGGTCATAAGTTGGTTATCTTTAGGCGAATATAAAACCGTTTAAGACGGAAATTGTCAGACTTAAGGTTTAAATTACGATCTTAATTTTGACTCGGGTAATCCGACCAAAAATTTTATTATATATAATAACCTATAGGTTTAAATCGGTTCAAATGAAGATTAATTCGGTTGTTCTAGTGCTAAATTGGAGGCTGAACAGGTTTTAAATCAGTTTAGTAGGTCAAAATAGGTTTAAATTACGATCTAAATTTTGACTCGGGATTTGGATAAAGTTACCCGAGTCAAAATTAAGATCGTAATTTAAACCTTAAGTCTGACAATTTCCGTCTTAAACGGTTTTATATTCGCCTAAAGATAACCAACTTATGACCTAAAACATGGCAGATAAGTCCATTTTCCCGATTTTTCGGTTCTAATTACGTTTAAATTTAAACCAAAAATTTTATTAGAGGTTTAAATCGGTTTAAATCGGTTCAAATGAAGATTAATTCGGTTGTTCTAGTGCTAAATTGGAGTAAACAGACTGAACAGGTTTTAAATCAGTTTTGGTAGGTCAAAGTAGGTTTAAATTACGATTTAAATTTTGACTCGGGTATACTAAATTTAGTACTTAAGTAGGTTCCCGAGTCAAAATTAAGATCGTAATTTAAACCTTAAGTCTGACAATTTCCGTCTTAAACGGTTTTATATTCGCCTAAAGATAACCAACTTATGACCTAAAACATGGCAGATAAGTCCATTTTTCCGATTTTTCGGTTCTAATTACGTTTAAATTTAAACCAAAAATTTTATTAGAGGTTTAAATCGGTTCAAATGAAGATTAATTCGGTTGTTCTAGTGCTAAATTGGAGGCTGAACAGGTTTTAAATCAGTTTAGTAGGTCAAAATAGGTTTAAATTACGATTTAAATTTTGACTCAGGTTATAAATAAAAAAATGTATTCATGTTTTAAAATATACCCATACTCAACACCAAGTACAGCTGTATATTTTACTAGTAATGCCGGTAACTTTACTTGCATGCTGCCATGTTAAGGATACATGAGATATTCCAGAATAGATAACATAAGTAAACCTAAGCTTTCTAACTAATGCAAAAAAATATTACACCAATAAAAATTCTACCAGTTAAATTGACTGGTTTGGTATAAAAGACATAATTAAAAATCCAGCCTCTACACAATAAACGTAATAAAATGTTTATTTAATTAAGATTTACCTCTATATAAAATTTAATAAGAACTAAATATTCTTATTTAAAAATAGTGGTCAAGGTCGACTGTCTCGACCGTATTCTAACAGAAATACCTCACTTTCGTTAGATCCCACAAAAATGATACGCCCCCATAATTATTCTAAATGTTTACTATAGCCAACTTTAAACAACCTTTATTTTTATAAAAAAATATAAATCGGCGTAAAGATCAAAAATTTACTTTTGGTTCTCATTAATTTTAATTCTAAAGGAATCTCAAAAAATTGTAATTCTGAAGAAAGCTTGAGAGTGTAATCTGGCATCTTCGGTTTTTAATAATTCTGATAAAAAGATCAAATGAAACAAAATTTATATCATAAAAGTTATTGTTTATTTAATTTTACATCACAAAGTTGAGAGTGATTTGTGCACTACACAACTCCGAGCTCTGATTCCATGTATCCTAATATATTCGCCCGCCCTTATGAGTTCATACTTAGCAAGTCCCTATCCCAAAGCGCAAAGCTCATCGCCAGGGTGATTTTTCCATTACATAGTATGTATAATATATTATAATGACGTATTTAAAATTGAAGTTTATAAATTCAAAGGTTACATACTTTCCATAATATACCTTTGTAATAAATTCAATTTTTAACTCTTATTTCCTATAAAGGAGTTATTGCTTATTGCAATTTTTATTAAAGTCGGGAAAAATACGTGCTCTTTTTAATATAATATAAAAATATGGAAGCCTTAATAAAAAGTTAGGATATGATATGAATGTAGGTAAAAGGTAATACTTTCATCGAGTGTGTGGTTAGAATATTATTCTTTGAAATACTGTGGAAATGTCAAAGAAAATGTTATGTATATAATAATATTCTTCTAAATATTTTTTTGCTGGTAAAATTTTATATTTTTTGACAATATACCATTGAAAACTTTTTTATTCTAAAAAATGTTATTGATATTAAATATTAAATTATTATTATTATTATTATTGATATTAAATTTTAATAATGTTAATTTAAAAAGCCTTTATTAATAAATGTAAATTACATTCAAGTATTGTAAACATTTATTTTTAATGTAAATAAATTATTTTTGATTTTATTTCATTTTGAAGTAAAATAAAACTATTTTATTTTTAAGCGGTCTATAAATTAAACTTTATCGTCGTCAAAAATTCACACTAACGTGATTATGGTATAGACATATTATAGTGAAACATTATGGGCTATAGATCCAATTTTGAGCTCAGCGCAAAAATACTCATATCTTGGCTATTTTAATAAAATTGATTTTTATTTTTAAATTTATTTGTTTTAAACTTAATAAAGTATTTCAAAATAAATACAAAAACTTTGTGATAACTTCTTTTAAAAATAATTTTATACCCAGTCTTATTTTTTTCGGTTCTTATTTGGTTTTAATTTTTATATTAAATAAAAAATTAAAATTATAAAAATAATATGCAAACTATTTTAAAAAATAATATCCTTTCAAAATAGTATTCGTATTTTTTAAAAATGTTATTTAAAACTTTTGTCAATAAATAAGTAGGTATTTTCTTATGTAATTTTTTTTTTAAATATCCTATGCATACACATTTATACATTATGTATTTGTATATATCCGAAATTTTTTCTTGACATTTTATCTTTAAATATTATTATCAAAATTAAAAGGGTATTTTAATTTCGGTTACATTATTTAGTGTACATCCACGTAAAATTAACAATAAAATACTTTTTTTTATAAAAGTAACCAAAATAAGAACTTACCGTATTTTTTAAGTTAAATTAATTTAATTTAATATTCTGTTCTTGAAATTTTATCTCACATGGGTGATTTGTTTTATTGCAAACTGCAAATTATTAACCACAAGATAATAAGGAAATAAAAATATTCCCATTGACATGTGGATGTGTAGTATTCTTGCCAGAAAACCTTGATGTACATCGACCTTTGCTGAAAACATAATGGAATGTTTACAATCGAACGCTCGAATGTTTCTCGTCTCACCTGCTAGCAGCTGCTCCAGTCAGTTTATCAGTCGGTGAGAACGCGTAACAACTATGCCCGCTAATTTCTAATCGACAATATACCCGCGAATCTAATCATCATCTTTCCTTTGATTGCAGGTGCTAGAACAGCCGCCACGATCCGCTGATCTGATTCATAACCCCTTCTTTTGTGCAACGATGAGAACAGTGACGCAGGGAAATTCAGCCGCTCAACAGTTTATTTTGGACTGGTAACTTATTGCTCAGACCGTTGGACCTCGCCGACCGTGCAGCACATTATTCCTGCAGTCGTGGTGCACGTGTTTGTTTCCAAACAATTCTCCTGCCGCTTATGCCGGTGCCAAATTTAACCTAAACCGATCAGTATTGGTGTTTGTGATTTAGTGAGTTTTCTTAATAATAGTGC
This sequence comes from Brassicogethes aeneus, assembly GCA_921294245.1. Taxonomy (NCBI): domain Eukaryota; kingdom Metazoa; phylum Arthropoda; class Insecta; order Coleoptera; family Nitidulidae; genus Brassicogethes; species Brassicogethes aeneus. The sequence continues at coordinate 47,703,710 of OV121132.1, read as the reverse complement.
TATGTAAATTTGTTTTGTTCTTTGTGCCAAAGTGTTAATTTTTTTCCTTATTTCAAATAATAATAAGGAAAATGCCATCCAAAAAGCAATACGATTTAGTGCCAAACGATGACTATGACACAAGAATTCCCTTGCATCCAGAAGAAGCTTTTCACCATGGGATTACCTTTCAAGTTAAGGTAACGATAATACATCTTTACCTTACTACTTCTTTCTTACCACTTAAAACCAGATACAATTATTCCTATAATATTTTAAATAATATAAAAATCACATAAGATGTAAATCTCTTAGCAAAAGAAAAATAAAGATGCACCTTAGCTTAAGACAACACATTTTGGACGAAAATGATTTATTTATATCATCAAAATCCCTAAGAAATTCCGCATCTTGTTGTGCTTGGGATTAAAAACGTAGAAATTTTCAAATTAGGACATAAAAAACTAAAAAATAGACTAAATTTAAAATTATCTTTGAAAATAAAACTTTAACTAACAAAAATGTTAGAGACGCTTCTAAATACGTCACACTTTAAAACTTCGGAGCGCATCAACGTCACTTAACGCTCTCGAAAAGCTTTGAAACGTGAGCCATTTTACAAGCGCTTTTCCTAGGAAAAACGTTAAACATTAACGCTCGTTTTCCAAGTATTTTTAAGTATGACGAAACGTTAGTGATTTTTCTCACAGTTTTAATAATTGTTATTATAATTGTAAATACGTTTTTGTATCGTTTAACAAATAAAACTTTGCCTTAAAGATAAAATATTGTATGCAATTCAGCTGTCTTTTTGTGCTTCGCCTAATTGTAGGCCTCCGCTAACGCGTCAGCACAAAAAGACTCATCGAATCCTGTAGGATTCGATTTGATTCGAACGGATTTTTTTCTAGATTCGTTTTCGTTAGCAAGATATATCAAGTTAGAAAGTATTGGTTAGTATTTTTTCTGTATTATTTAAAACTTTTGAATTGTAAATACAATTAATTTAAAATAAATTATGCGGGATGAGGTGGGATTTTGATTTATTCCTTCAAAATACACCGCAAGCAATACAAACTTTGTTTATATGAACTCACGTAAAGCCATTCGTAACTATCATACCATGAAATTAGAAATGATCGAGAACATTCCCAACCCACCCTCTTTTCGCTAAAAACTGCCGTTATTTTTGGCGTTGGTCGACTCCCCAAAATTGACGTTTTTCCACTTCAGGTCATCTCACGAAAAGGGTTTCAAGCAAAGACAAAACAATATCGTGAGAGGGATTCATTTTTACCTATTACCAATAATTATTTTTAGATTATTAAAGGCAAAACGAAAAAGAAACCTTGGAAATACTGTATTAATAAAATAAAAAAAACAAATCGGCTTACTTATTTGATGTAAGGGCTTTTGCCTTACCTTACCTTCTTTCTGGTTTCAGGCAACACAACAATAAGTTTATTAACTCGCAAAACGAAAACCCGCCTCGAAAATTAAAATCACAAATAGGTTAATAAACACAACCAGCACGAGGTGCGCGAACACTATACGATTGCGTGTTCAATGCGCGGGGCACAGAACAATAAAACGTTGTCAATTTTCAGATAGGCAATAATTTTAGTATAGTAATCTTTATTTGTTTTTTGTTGTTGGGTCTTAATTATATAATAATATGTCGTAGAACAATGGAATCATTTCTGACTTATTTTTTTATATTTTTAAAAAAGAAATATAATGTTTCAAACATTTAAATAATGAGTGTCCTTGTTCAAAATCAAAGCGAGCATTTGGAAACATGCAAGTTACTGTTAAAAATAATAATAATAATAAATTAATTTTTCTACTACCTTAATGGAAAACTTAATTTTCCACCCCCGAGCGAGGGAGGAAAATGCCTCTTTTCCTCCCCGGGAGGAAAAAATATTTCCTCCCTCTATTTTTTTTTAACAATTTTACATTAGCAAGAGTTTTGTACCTTGTCTAGCCTTATTTGATTTTGTACGAAAAAGATTTACTCCGCGCTTGTTCAACCATTCTTTGTTTAGTTTAAAAAAATACAAGACTACATTCCTTTTTATATCGCTTTTTCGATTTTTGAGGAAGAAGATTAATTTCAACTACTCTTGCCTCTTCAGCAAGATCTTGCGGCAGGTCTTCTTCGCTAGAACTCATTTTTTAAACGTAGGAAGAATTTCAAATTTATGATAACCTGACAGCTTATAACAACTGTTATGTTTGTTTTAGAAAAATACCATAGCAACAAAGCGTTGTCAACACAACGTCGGCGACGCAAAACCTACTTAATATTTTGTCATAATATTATAGCCCCATACCGGGTTAGTAGAAATAACCCGAACCCTTAAAATGTCTTTAAAACCGTTAAAAGGTAATAGAAAAAACCATATACATACCTCAGGAGGAAAATGCGTTTCCTCCCTTGAATATTTAATGCCCTTCGCTTCGCGTCGGGCATCAAACTATTCACGGGAGGAAAAGCATTATTTTCCTCCTATGGTATGTAAATAGCTATTAAATGATTTTGCTAAATATACACTAGGTTATCAATTTACTTATATAGTATACTTATTAATTAAATTTGTTTGAATTAACTTGATACATACTAAAACCTTATATGCTCAAGTAAATCACGAAACTTTTCTCAATTACTAATGTTATTAGGTGCACAACATGAATCTAATATATTAAGGAAACCCTTCTATCAAAGTATCACGTTTTGTGCTTTTGTGAAATTCGCAATTTATTTAACTGTTCATTTTTGATCACGATTGCACTTAAAATTTAAATAAATCATGCCGTTAAATTTATAATGCAATTGAAAAACCGATGCCAAGAATGTTCATCCAGAGGGATTTTTTATGTAAAAAGCGATTTATTTCTTCCTGGACAATAATGTGAGTGATTGCCAGATTAAATTTATTGCCAGTGGTAAAAATTGTAATTTTTTTAATTAGAAATGGGACAATAAATCACAACCTGAAAATCATCATTAAAAATTATTATTAAATTGAAAATAATAGTTATAGTTTGTATCTTGTGCACGAAATTAAACTTTTTTAAGAATTACGTTTTTTTTTATCAAGGCGGAAGCCGACACAAAAAAAACATTTAAAAGTATCAAAGAAATTTTGCGTATGACATTATTTCTACAACTATAATGAAATAATAAAAAAATACTAACATTGTGAACAGCAAATTTTGACATTTAAAATTATTTATTTTTGACATGTATGTCATCTACAAAACCTAAAGTTCCCAGCGGCATCTACAGTGTAGATTATACACACAGTTAAAAATAACTTTCTACAGAAATCTATAATGGTGGTAATTTAATATTAATAATTTGCTTTGATATTGGATATGGTCTTGTAGGCCAATGTTTTTATAGAAAGTATAAAGCTTTTGTTTGTTAACTAGTTAACTACAATCATAAAACTCTTATATATTTTAAATTTTAATCAAGCGCCCTCTATTGAAAAAAAATACCGCCTAAGCACTTGTGATATTTTTTCCAAGGCTATTTACATTTAAAATGTACATACAATCTTGGTTACATTTTGGAGACCTGTACAATTAGTCAAATTAAGGTTATTTTATGTAATTTTTTAATTATTACCTATTTAAAGTAAAGTTTTATTAACAACAACAAAAGAAAACATAATATACACCGGGTCCAAAGTTCTCTGCTTTCCATTGCTTCGTTATTATTGGAGCTATACAGTATACTTATGGTATTTGTTCATTGTATGGCCACTTGCACCATAAGTTTAACAGTGGTTTAATTTTTAACACATGCAGGTTTATTTTTCATAACTGGCTTGCACCGTAAATTAATCCTTGTTTAAATACCTCTAAACTACTGTTAAAATAAACCCCCAATTTCGGGGGTTTAAATTACTTTAATCCACCGTTAACGATTTATAACCTCAAAAGTACCAGTCATCGGTATTCAAGATTTTTTTTCCAAAGATATTATTTATTGAGATCTTTGGCAAATCCAATAACTATAGTTATAGGTGTAGAGGTCAGCAAACAGAAATATAATATAAAGAGTATTTGGAATTTGGAAAAAAAGGTTTCCAGTGTTGGCATATGGTTTAAGATTAAAACTTGATACAGTTTTGTCCATTATTCCAGCTGCAGCTGTACTACATAATATGATAAATGAATAAACCAGAGCAGCCATTGCCTGCTGATATTAATGCCATGAACTAGAGTACCCTGTTGTTACTCGTTCACAAGATCGCATTATGTTTCAAAATCAATTAATACAACAATTAATAAAACAAGATTATTTTGCGACTTTATAAAATTTAATGTCAATAATATTTTTGATGTTTTATTTAATTAATACTTTTGAATTTCAGATATCTGAAATTAATTTCAGATATCTAAAATTATAGGTATTAAAAAGTACTTTGGCGTTCCGTTAACGCCAAAATATTTTTTAATCAGGAATTTTTGTTGTAACTTCAACTAATAGTAATATTTATAATTACAATTAATTGTGTCAACTGTTTTAAACAATATTTATAATTCAACTAATTTTAAACTCAAAAATAATGTGGAATTAAAAATATCAAAGTGACCCTAAAATTAAAGTCAATTTTTAATTCAAAGTGATATTTGTAATTCACAGGAATTATCGATATCAAAGTGACCAGAAAATTCAAGTTAATTTTTAATTCAAACTGATATTCATAATTCGCATGAATTATAAATATCAACTTGAATTTTTAATTCAACTTATTTTCAACTAAAAAATGATGTAGAATTAAAATATTAAAGGGAAACTAAGAATTATTTGATATTTTTAAATGAAAGACATATTTTTAATTCCCACAGTTTGGACACCCCTGGTAATGTTGACGGTTCAATTTATCTACTACAGTAGGTATATTTGGCTTAATCTCAGTTCAATTATTTTGCAGCACTATTTTTGTTTATATAATAACGTTTTTATTAATACTTACCTATAGGTACATATATGTAGTAGATATACCAACAATTTTAGCTTTGTTCCCGGCAGAGATAAACCTAGATAAATTTATCTAGGGAGATAAAGAAGGTTAGGTTTGCCGGCGGGAAATTTTCGCATTGTCAAATTTGTAGTAGTTCAACTGACTCAGTTGACCTACTTAACGATTTATGTGTAAATATTTAAAATATTAGGTAATTTAATTAATATTAATTATTATGCCTATTATTAATAAAAACGGTATTATATAAACAAACAGTGCCGCAAAATAATTTAACTGAGATTAAAGCAAATATACCTACTGAAGTAGATAAATTGAACCGTCAACATTACCGGGGGTGTCCAAACTGTGGGAATTAAAAATATGTCTTTCATTTAAAAATATCAAATAATTCTTAGTTTCCCTTTAATATTTTAATTCTACATCATTTTTTAGTTGAAAATAAGTTGAATTAAAAATTCAAGTTGATATTTATAATTCATGCGAATTATGAATATCAGTTTGAATTAAAAATTAACTTGAATTTTCTGGTCACTTTGATATCGATAATTCCTGTGAATTACAAATATCACTTTGAATTAAAAATTGTCTTTAATTTTAGTGACACTTTGATATTTTTAATTCCACATTATTTTTGAGTATAAAATTAGTTGAGTTATAAATATTGTTTAAAATAATCGATACAATTAAAAATATGACTAGCAGTTGGAGTTGCAACAAAAATTCCTGAATAAAAAATACAACGGCGTTCCATTGGAGCTATACAGTATACTTATGGTATTTGTTCATTGTATGGCTACTTGCACCATAAGTTTAACAGTGGTTTAATTTTTAACACATGCAGGTTTATTTTTCATAACTGGCTTGCACCGTAAATTAATCCTTGTTTAAATACCTCTAAACTACTGTTAAAATAAACCCCCAATTTCGGGGGTTTAAATTACTTTAATCCACCGTTAACGATTTATAACCTCAAAAGTACCAGTCATCGGTATTCAAGATTTTTTTTCCAAAGATATTATTTATTGAGATCTTTGGCAAATTCAATAACTATAGTTATAGGTGTAGAGGTCAGCAAACAGAAATATAATAGAAAGAGTATTTGGAATTTGGAAAAAAAGGTTTCCAGTGTTGGCATATGGTTTAAGATTAAACTTGATACAGTTTTGTCCATTATTCCAGCTGCAGCTGTACTACATAATATGATAAATGAATAAACCAGAGCAGCCATTGCCTGCTGATATTAATGCCATGAACTAGAGTACCCTGTTGTTACTCGTTCACAAGATCGCATTATGTTTCAAAATCAATTAATACAACAATTAATAAAACAAGATTATTTTGCGACTTTATAAAATTTAATGTCAATAATATTTTTGATGTTTTATTTAATTTATACTTTAAAATTAAAATAAAATAAATAGTCACTTCTTGTTTATTATTATAATATATTAAGTTTTTCTTTTTCTTCTAAAATTTTTAAATCCGAAAGAGTAATGACGCCATTTCTTTTTCATCCTTTTTATTGTTAATTTACTGCTCTAATTATTTTAGCCCTATCTTTCTCTTTGTTTTCAATGATACCCTTGTATCCACAAGATTATAATCTATACGAGTATATTATAAAAAACCATCAAAAAATCCAATTATAATTAAATGATTTTTTTTATTTTCTGAAAAATTTGAGGAGCAAGCCCCCTTTTTTTCAGGTTCTGTATCCATATTATTTCCTCTTACCACCAACTGAATCGGTCGTACATGAAATAGAATCGAACCACAGATTATAAAGAATCGAACTCATAACGTCAAAATATATTTGCGTCACAAATAAGTGTGAAGTAAGTTATTAGCACCAATCTTTTTCATTTTTTAGTCAAATTTCCTAGATCACTAGTTGAATTTTAAACCATAGTGAAAAAATCACGGTGCAAGATTTTGGACACTAATCTCATATTACCTTTTAACTTGGCAGTTTATTTAAGTGATCAGTTAGAGAAAACGGTGCAAGTGTCCATTAATCTGCTCCTAAATTTAGGCCACTAAGTTAAGGGACACCTTGTATATTTCAACAAAAATTTTGTGACAGAATATTAAAAAATTCTGTAATTAAATGCTTAAAAAAAATTGTATATAAAAACCGGCGCCGAAGCTTAAATTAATTACCTCGCACAATGTAAGTTTGGCGATAATATGTGCTTTCTATGTCTGGTCTATAATGTACTAATTTTTAATTGTGTATCATAATAGGCAAACTTTAATCATATAATCTCATTACGATACTTAAGTAAATAGGGTATTTTTGAATTTGGCAACACGATATGTCATTATTATTGAAAAGGTCAGTTAGCAAAATAAAGAATAAATTTTTTCCATTAATATTATTTTTAGAGGAACATTAATCAGTAATTGTGCAATTATTATACACGTATGCATGGAAAATTGATTAAGTTTACATTTGGGACTACCAACTGCAGAATAAATCCTTAAATCGCAATATAAATTATAATTTGACAATAATTGTTATGGAATATTTTTTTCTACTCCTATTACGGAATATGACCGTTCTAATATTACTTTTTAATGTGTAATATTTTCCTTAAAGTAATACAGAATGAATTATTATAAATATTTTCCAAAAGTTTGAGAATAATTATTATATAAACGTCGCGACGCGTCCTGAAAGAAAATTATGTCTTTTGACTAGGGAATGCAATCTTGCAGCAGAATGTGCAATCTTGGTATTGCAAGATTTAAGACGTCTAATCTCGCAAGATCTCGGTATTTTGTGAGATCTCGCAGATTTATCCAGTAACTGGTGAGGTGGGGTTTCCCAAACCCCACCGATTCTAAGAATCTTTACCACGTATTAAATAATGGTGCTAGGCTCGCTATCCCCTGTGTAGCTTCTGGCCAGTTGTCCGTCAGTACTCTACCGGTGTCAACGAAGCGCGATATTTTACTTTGTGTACGATTTTTGTACGAATTGGGGTTTGCGTAACCCCACCTCACCAGTCTACTAGTTTACTAGAAATACGATTTTTTTAAAACTTTGTTCCTTTGTATGTTTTTTTACCGAATTTTAGAAACGTGTTTCGATATTTTCTATTTTTTTTATTCTATATTTTCAGTTTAATTACTTACTGCAATTAAAATAAGTTTTGAAGTAAGTTTTGTGGAGCCCCATGATAAAATTTAATTACTGCTAAAAAATTTGTTTTTTTTATAGGTATGAAGTTCATACTATAAACGCATTATAATCAATAGAGGTTACCCAAAAGTGAATAAAATATTTTATTTTGATTTCGCAGAATCGCCGTTTTCATTTGAGGTTTGGCAAAACCCACCTCACCAGTTATGTAACAAAAAAGTGACCTCACCAGTTACGGCTTAAGATTAATAAAAAAAGTATAGTTATTTGGATTCCAACTTTGTTAGGTTATATCGTAAGGGCAAAATAATTAAATAAAACATAAATGAAATAATTTATTAAAGAATAATGATCAAGCTATTGAACCAAATAACATAAACATGACTAAAATTATTTATTGTAAAAGCTACATTATTTTGAAAATGAATTCTCAAAAAACACAAAACACAAATCTCGCGAGATCGCGCATGATTTTTCGTGCAAGACTAATCTTGCAGAATTAGTGCGAGATCTTGGTATTTCGAGATTGCATTATGTCATAAGTTATGACATATTCATAAGTTATGACATATTCGTCCATTAATATACGATTCTAAATGGTTTTTTAATAATAATATCTGTTTCGTTATTATGCCATTGACTGGATTTATTTTAATATATTAAGCTAAACTATTTTGCATTGTGGATGTCACAATGAAATTAACAAACAGGCGTCTTCTCGCTCCACTCCTTCAGGACAATACAAATTTGTAAGCAAAGGTAATTTCTATCAAAGTCATCTACAGAGAATATTGTTAAGATTACTAATTCAAAGCTATCTACACTCGAACAGACAGGCCACAATGGCTTTTGCATTTGTTAGCGCCTGGTTCATTCACTAATCATACTTAAGTTTCAAACGATCCCGACTCTCAGGATCTATTGTTTTAATATTTTATAATGAGCTAATAAAACAAAAGTATAAAAAGTCCATAAAATCCATTTTATGACACCAAGATGTAGAACGCTTTTGTTTTGTTTAAATATTGCCACTCTTAATTTAAAACTACAAAAACTAAAATAGGTTTTGCCAGCATGAACATAACTAAATTAGATAGGCTTATTATAAGTTTATAACTCGATTAGGTAAATAAGGGATGTTTCCAGAAGTTTAGCCAACTTTAAAGTACGACGGTCGCTAATTAGATTTATTTTTAAGTAAAGGGAATATCTGCAACCACGCAAAAGCTAATTTGTAGGTATTAAAATATGCCCCCGGCTTGGCAATTTACAAATTCCAAACAAATTTAATTTTGTCGACTGCAATTCCAAGCTAAAAATGGTTTTATCCCACTTAAGATTTTAATGAAAGTTTCCCATTCTTGAAAATTTTAAAAGCATAAATGCATACGTACAGTGTTTACTTCCTCGTATTAAAACTTTAAATATAATAAATAAATAAAAATTAGTACGCCATGGGCATCTTTATTTAAAAATAGAAATTAAAAGAAAAGAAAATATTTTTTTTTATTTTACAAAAAATTGGTTATTATTATTATTATTATGGGTTAACCCATTATTATGGGTTAATTTCAAAACCCCAAAACATTAAATTTCTCTAACCTTATTTTACAAAATAAAATTTGTATTTCATTGGAAAGTGGTTACTTAGTACCTATTGCCATTTTGGATGTTTAAAAAAATATGTACACTATAATATACAGTTTAATATTTATATTACTTAAGAAGGATGTTCGGGCACAATATTGGTCGATATAAGAAAATGTTGCAAATATTCTAGGTTGCAGTAGAGTCTAATTAAAAGACATTTACAAAGTTTTAGAAAGATCGACCGTCTGGTTTCTTCTACAGGTGTAAGTACATACGAGAAAAAAATTATCGTTTTCTTATTGTCAAATAAATCTCCTTTACATCCCATGTCTTTATGCATATCTGATAACGTGACTGCACAGTTTTGCAATAATAAACGATAATGCTGACTGTCTCCAACCAAATTTATCAATTTGCCATCTTTGTCTAAAAGATCCGGAAATACTAGATTACGAATACATGATTATCCAGGGATATTTGGTTTGATTTATTTGGTGACTACCATAATTTGGTTTATAAAGTAAATTATTTAAAAAAACACAATTGTATTAAGTTATTTTTTTTTAAATATCACCTTTTATGGTTTTCAACTCTTTGTTTTTCGCTGCATTCAACATAGATACTGAATGTTTTCTGTTGCTTTATTTTTTGTTTCCATACATTTTTTAATGTTTTTTCTTTGTAGTGGACTTAATTTGTTTTTAGAATTGTCAATGTCAAAAGCGAAAAGCGTTACCATAGAAACCAACTATCAACAACTCGCAATGTTGTCGCGTTTAAATTCTATTTTTTACAATATATATGTATATATTGCCTTTTGAATTTAAATAAAATATAATTAAAAAATCAGTAAGGCAGTTTTTTAAATGAATTGTAATAAAATGACAAAACAAATTTTGTTTTTGTAAGTTGGTACCAATCGCTATTTATGCAAAAAGCCTCTTAACATTTTTGGCTAAATTCACTCCATCAAAAGTTATTTTGACAAGAATTTCGTTTTGACTTCAACTTTAACCTTAAATAACTTTTGATTTGAATGAATTTTGCCAAAAATTTTAAGAGGCTTTTTTGTAAAGCATTTGATTTTACATAAGAATATTTATGGTTTTTTTCTGGGTACTGATTTTTACATGAATTTTAAAATTCCAAAGTTAAATGATCAAAATGTAAAACTATACCAATGTTTAGGGCATGATTTTAAGGAAACGGTTCATCTGACGAAAAATTTCATTTAACCTTTTTTGTAGAGCATTTAATTTTCTTAAAAAAATATTTTTAAGTAAATTTTGTTAAACTCAATGGTTTGGGAGTTCTGAGACAAAAACTTGATGAGGGAAAAAAATTAAAATTGCGACGATAGACCTCTTAATATTAATATTATGGACTCAAACGTTCACAATAATTTTTTTTGTCGACCCAAACCATATTTTTGATATACTTTTCAAAAAAAAAATAGTTGTTTTTTTGGCCCAGTCTAATATATATACTAAACTAGTCAGTTTAGGCGTGAAAGCCGTTTGTACATTTTATCCTTTTAAGGGTAGATTTAAAAAAAAGTAGCGTATGACCAAATTTCATTAAAATCGGTTCAGCAGTTGAGGAGTAAAAGCCGTTTGTCCATTCACCCCCTTGGGGGTGTTTAAAAAATTAAACATAATATTTTATTATCTACGCCAGTGAGATAAGAACTTCTTATCCCACTCATTTTGAGTGAGATAAGAAGTTCATTAACGCACGCGTTTTTCTCTGCTTTTAACCAATCAAATAAAAAAGTCAAAATGTCAAAATAACCCTAAATTAGGTCTTAGACAAAAATAATTTATTTTTTTATTTAGAAGCGTAGATAAAAATTTGTACAATATACGTGTGATAACGCTTTATTAACGTAAATAACTATTATTTAACTGTACATGTATTATTTAACTAAACATTTACAATATTTACATATAAATAAATAATATACATAAATTATAAATTAAACATTTCTTATGAATATTACCAGTAATGGTTCTTAAAGAAACTAAGAATGTTAAATGTTTAAACATTGTATTATTACTTTTAAATTCTGTATGGGGTTGCACGTGCGCATGTGCTTCTATAGAGAAACCGCCACTGCAGTCAACACGTCGACTATGATAAACTCATCATAATGATAATATAAAAAAATTAACATATTGTTCGCGTCCCGTGCTTAAAAGACTCTCCTAAATACTTTTTTTTTTAATTAATATTTTTATTTATTATTAAATATGTATGGTACATATTCTAAATTTTACATAAACATATTCTAAATTATGATTAGTTTATCATAGTCAATACTTCAGGCAGCATTGTATATGGGCGGATTTAGACATGGGCATTATGGGCTTCAGCCTAGGGCCCCGTCTGATCGAGGGCCCCCTACGCAAAAAAATATAAATCAGACTGATTAAAAAATCGACTATATAATATTGAGCCCGTTAAAATTTCAGCTCTTAATATTATTATTTGAGGGGCTCATCGAGATTTTCTATTTTTTCATTTAAATATATTTGCTATGCTGTAGCTATAGCATGTAAAATAATTAACTTTGGAATTATATATATTTTAACAGATTAATGGATATAAAAATAACATAATTTAAAAATAATATTTTTATAGATTATTTGAATTAAACGCTATACAAAGACGTCTCTTATTATTTTATAATAAATCTACTTGTTCAAAAGTTATTCAAGCTTAAAATTACATGTATAGTAAATTTAAAGTTTTTCTTACTTTTCTGCTAAAAATATCAGACTTATAACAAAACATTATAGGACTTTGATAGATCATTTTATTTTTCAAATAATTTAGTAATTTTATAATTTTTAAAACCTATAGTTCTACAGTTACTGAAATTAATAATGATTTCAAAACCTTCTCAATCCTCTTTAGAAATTTTCTAATAGAAAAGTTTCAATATTGTGAGCATTATTAAATATGAGTTAGGTATTTTACAAATAATTTTACTAAGCCCAGAAAAAGATTTTGGCGCTTGGTTCCTTTTTGATAAGCGTTATCCATGTGTGCTTCAAAACGAGTTTGCCACGGATTGTCATGTTTTAGTTTCGCAATTCGTGGTGCATTTCTGCGTTTAGCGATTTGATAAAAAAAAGCTTTTATTATAAGTTTTCTGTTGCATTAATATTTTAACAATTTCACTTTAACGGTAGAGTAACGAGTAATGAGGCTGTTATTGATAAGTTTGCTGCAAATAGGGACAAAAGAATGGACTGCGATTAAACACTGGACAAAATTATAACATATAAATTAGGATTTTGTCCTTTTATAATAATTTTATTTTTTAATATATTTTTTATTGTTTTAAAAGCTTAAAAAAAAGAAATATATTACTTTTTTAAGCATTTATAAAAGTCGTGCAAGCCACAAAAAACTGCAACTTTTTAAAATTTGTGAACCTCCTTCATCATGAGCTGCAGTCAGGGCCGGCTTAAGGCAATTGGGCGCCTTAGGCACTTAAAAATTTGGCTCCTCCAACTAGATACTATACTTACGGGGCCCTGGGCAAATTTTAAAAAAGCTTATTAGAGCCACCCCAAACTGTTAGCTTAAGGGCGCCCGAGAATTATAACCCAATTATTCCCTATGAATTAGAATAATTTTTATCATTAAAAAAATACATAAAAAACATAAATAACATACAAACATAACAAATATATTGTAAATAAAAAGTGTTAGGACTTATAACTGCGTTTTTCTGCAAGATGTCATTAGTAAGTATTTAAAAAATATCCACAGCGGGTACCCGATGCAAGAGGAATCCGTGTGCTTGGAGCATACGAGGGTTTTGAAATAGTTTAAAGAGTGCTAAAGATATGTTTATACAGAAGTGAATTTGCGGCATGATTTTTGTCGGCTTTACACCTCGTTATTACAAAGGAAGCTAAATTTTTATAAAATAATAAAAACAGTAAAAAATATTCTGTTATTACAATTGTATATTGTTTCTTTGTTTTATTTTTGGAAAAAATAAACATTTTGGTAGCAATTTTTATTTTTTTTTTAAGTTGCTTGGGGACAAGGCGCCTATTTCTACGTGGCGCCTAAGGCAATTGCCTTGCCTGCCTAATGGGTAATATGGCCCTGGCTGCAGTGGTTGACCGCGTCAATTTCTTATAAACTTATAACTTATAAAGATATATAAAACAAAACGGGGATCTGTGTTTGTGCTGAATGCTTTTTGTAAAACAAAGGTTAGTTTTTGTATATTATAAAATTACCTTAATTAATAAGTATTAAATTCTAAGCATGTAAATTAATTAAATATGTTTACTACGATCAAACAGTTATACATTATTTATAATACATATTTATTAATGAAAACTATATTAATATCGCATGTATGTTACTGTAAACAATGGATTATGCTGCTGTATATCACTATATTCTACCGCGGGAGGAACGCCAAGGTCAATACGAAACTGCATTCAATAGAAAGTGCAAGTTATCTTACAAGAATTGCGTTGCATGATTCTGATTTTTCTTTGTTTATGGTTTATAATATTTACTAGTAATATACGCCACTGCCATTAGCGGTAACCACTTTTGTCAGTACCAATTGCCGACTAAAATATTCGAGGAGAAATACTTGTTGGTTTATTGCAAAAGGTTTGTTTAGAATTTCTACACTTTATTTTTTCACGTTTAATGAAAAATAAATATACATAGGTATATAAATAAATAAATATACATATATACATATATTAAAGCTATATAATTTAAATATTTACAGAAAAATATATATTAAAAAAGGTACATACGAGTATATCAAAATTTAAATAAAATAAAGAGAAGTCGTAGGTACTACCACATTCTAACAATCTTTAATATTTTTACATGTTTCAAATAAAACTATTTATACAATTTTTAAAAATGCGCTTTAATTTCCATTGTATTATTTTTATTGAAAAAAAAACTTTTTTTAGAGCCACCTTTAAGAACAAATCAATAGCCCAATTTGTTTAATTTTGGTATTATTTCATTGCAGACGGTGCATTGTCGAGTTAAAGCATTTTTTCTTATTTGCTAAATGTTATCATTTCTTCTTGATTTTATTGTTTAAAAAGTTCAATAAGCTGTTTATCACTGGTTTGTCGCCTGTACAAAAGGTTTTTTTTCGAAATGCAAAGAAACGGTCTAAACGCCCTAAAGATTTTTTATGGCAAAAACGTATCAGAAATGGTCGTTCCTTGGTTTTTGTAAAAAATAAAAAAATTAACATATGAGTAAGGATGTCAAATGAAGATTAAATTAAAAAAAAATCATTAAAATTGTATAATTTATCTTTAAGCGTTTCGTGTCATACGCTGATGACACATTGGTTTATCTAGAAGGGTTTACCTGGACAGATATTTATAAACAAGCGTCAAATTTAATGATGGATTTGAAGAATTGGTTAGATGGAAATCTTTTACTTTTAAACATATCAAAAACGAAATTTACCTATATGTTTTACTAATAATATTCGCAGGCAACCTAATTAGCTAATATAAATTCTTTTAAAATACATCATTATCAATGTTCCCGTAATAACCATTGTAATTGTGAGTTTAAGTTACATAAAGTTAATACCATCAAATATAGATCAAAATATAGATAAAAATCTAAAATGGAGTCATCACACAGATGAGGTTTGTAAAAAATTAAGAAAAATTACTTACATGATTCATATGCTAAAGCATATGTAACCATCAAATATATTACGCTTTGGTTCAGTCTTGGGGATCAGCATATCAAAATCACATTAATAAAATTGAGATCTTGCAAAAAAATATATTGAAAATTATGTACAAAAAAGTTTGCATCTGACCAATTATTCAAAGACTAATTAGTACAAAATAATATGTATAATAATAATGTAATAATAAGTAGTAAGTAACTTGGGAACTTAAACAAAGTCATCCTCTGCATTTTGGCAGCTTTCCAAACCATCAACGGTTTTTTCTACTGAGGAAGAGGAAGAACCTTTCTGCAAGTGTTCTTTATAAAAATCTAGTTCTGGAAGGCTCGTCCAATTTTCTCCATAATGTTTTGCAAGGAGACCAATAATAGTATTTTTATCCCCTTTCAGTGTTTTCCCAAGTGGTAATTTCCTAGGAGCCATTAAAGAAAGACAAAAGCACGTGTTTATCACGTGGGCAACGAGCGTTTAATTTGATTGGCGGAAGAGCAAAGAGCGAGTTTTGCAAGTGAGACGTCAAAAAAAAAAGGCCAGTTTTGCATATAACCGTTATTTTCTATACAATATTTGCATGCTTTAAAGGAATTTTTGCAAATGTTCGATTTTAATTTTGAAATTCTTGTTCAAATTTAAATGCTTGCATAAATTTTTTTTAAGGTTTTGTCGTTTAGCGAGTTTTGCAAATAATAGATTCTATTATACGCATTTATTTTAACATTTGGGGACTTCGACCATACAACAGCAGAAGAAGGGCATTGATGCGCAAAATAAACTATTAAAAATAACTTTTAATGTCCATAGTATTGCTAACTATAGTTCCTGGCTACCAAAAAATAACCATTGGTATTGTCAAAGTAACCTGCAACGTTTTATTATAAATTGTATGATTTCAAAAAGTGCAATGACATTGACGTTGAAGTTGAATATTAAGTGGATTAGTGTTCTGCGATTAGTGTTCAATGGTTACTGTTTTATTTTCTCTGTATGTACCTATGCCATAATAATAACAACCATCAATTGCGAAAATATTGCGAAAATTCCCCAATCTATTGTTTATTTAACAGTTACAGTAAAGACCAGCTTATTTTGGTTTTGTTTGTGTATTTTTTTTGAAAATTTAATAAAATAGACAAAAAACAGGAGACAAAAAATGTTATTTTTTATTGTGTAATAAAAATAATATTAAATATCAGTGGCGTAACCAAAGCACCGCCTCTGGATTAACTTAATTTAATTTATGGCCACTTGCACCGTTTCCTCTAACTGATCAGTTAAATAAACTGACAAGTTAAAAGGTAACAGGAGATTAGTGTCCAAATTCTTGCACCGTGATTTTTTTACTATGGTTTAAAATTTAACTAGTGATCTAGGGAATTTGACTAAGAAATGGAAAAGATTGGTGCTAATAACTAACTTCACACTTATTTGTGACGCAAATATATTTTTGACATCCTGAAAAAAAGGGGGCGCTCCTCAAATTTTTCAGAAAATGAAAAAATCATTTAATTAATCTTGTGGATACAAGGGTATCATTGAAAACAAAGAGACAGATAGGGCTAAAACAATTAGAGCAGAAAATTAACAATAAAAAGGATGTAAAAGAAATGACTCTTTTGGATTTAAAAATTTTAGAAGAAAAAGAAGAACTTAATACAAGGTGTCCCTAAACTTATTGGCATAAATTTAGGAAAAGATTGAGCAAGTAATAATAAGACGAAAACCTAAATAAATATTTTCCCTGGATTACACAGTTCGGCTACCATTAAAAAGGTGTACCTCTCAAACTTCGATAAAATAAACCGTTTCCGAGATATTCGAGATTACTATAATTGTTATATCGCATTATTTAAAAGGATTAAAAGGTATATGATAACAAATTTTATTTTTTAATTGAAAAAACAAAAAAAAACATTCCATGAGCCTCAGGATTTTTTGCCCTGACCGTCACATTAAAAAAATTGTAGTTTTTTCAATTAAAAATTTTGTTATCATACACCTTCCAATCCTTTAATGCGATATAACAATTATTGAAATCTCAAATATCTCGGAAACAGTTTATTTTATCGAAGTTTGTAGGTACACCTTTTTAATAGTAGCCAAACTGAGTAATCGAAAAATTGCATCAAATGGTATTAAAACCTAACCTTAAAGTTTGTATGGGACAATAAGCTTAAGCAACCCCTGTTTCTATGACACTGCGTTCACTCGAACAATTGTAATTATGTGTGAATATGTGTTTTGGTAGTAAGTGACTGTTTGCAAAATATCACCTTTCCAAGACTACCATAGTAGAAGTTATATTAAAAAACTGATATGATAAGTAACACTTAATCACCCTGTATCTTGGGAACATAAGTAATTAGGAAAAATATTTATTTAGATTTTCGTCTTATTTTGACTTGCTTAATCTGCTCCTAAATTTATGCCACTAAGTTTAGGGACACCTTGTATATGTATTATAATAATAAACAAGAAGTGACTATTTTATTTTAATTTTAAATAAGTATAAATGAAATAAAACATTAAAAATATTATTCAAATTAAATTTTATAAATTCGCAATATAATCTTGTATTAATTGATTTTGAAACATAATGCGATCTTGTGGATAAGTAACAACAGGGTACTCCAGTTCATGGCATTAATATCATCAGGCAATGGCGCAGCTACAGCTAGAATAATGGACAAAACTGTATTTAGTTTTAATATTAACCCATATGCCAACACTGGAAACCTTCCTTTCCAAATTCCAAATACTCTTTCTATTATATTTCTGTTTCTTAGTAGTGACTCATTATAGAGTTGCTGACCTCTATACCTATAACTATAGTTATTGGATTTGCTAAAGATGTCAATTAATAATATCTTTGAAAAAAAAAGATCTTGAATACCGATGACTAGTACTTTTGAGGTTATAAATCGTTAACGGTGGATTAAAGTAATTTAAACCACCGAAATTGGGGGTTTATTTTATTAGTAGTTTAGAGGTATTTAAATAAGGATTAATTTACGGTGCAAGCCAGTTATGAAAAATAAACCTGTATTAAAAATAAAACCACTGTTAAACTTACGGTGCAAGTGGCCATTTATTACATTAAATTAAGCCCCTCACTCATTACTAAAAACCTAAAAAGTTTTATTTAATTTATTATTAAAGTTTTTCACAAAAACAAAGCTTTAAAACATACAAGTTTATATAAACCTTTCTTACTATTTTTGCGAATTCTATCTAATTCATGGATCAAGAAGACTAGTGGTATTTAGATTTATAGTAATTGGATAATACAACAAAGGTTTATGGGAATACAGAGCGTTAATCATTATTATTTATTGTCCACTACACTTAATTTTTGTTATTTTATTTAAATAATAATAACAATAATTATTATTTGCTTTTCAGGTCAGGTTAAATTATTTATCTTTATAACCTGACCTAAAAAGCTAAAACTACTTGCCATGTCTACAAAATATTTATTTATGTCAGAAGGCTGAGAAGTGAGTATTTTTGTGCTGGGCTCAAAGTTTGCGTTAGCGGAGGCCTACAATTAGCCGAATGGCATACAACATTTTATTTTCAAGGCACAGTTTTGATTGTTTAACGATACATAAAACCTCCTTACAATTATAATAACAAACGACGGGTTGTTTATAACAAAAGAAGTAAACGAAATAAAACGAAATAAATCGCAAAAAACGATAGGAACTTTTAAAAAGAAAAAATAATACGAAATATAAAGGCGTAGAGCTCATTATTGTAAAAATTTTACTTACAACGTTGTTACGGCCTACCATTCAATTATTAAAAGTATAAAGTGAGGTTAGATAGCTTCAGAACTGTCAGCAGTTATCAAATTTTTTACATACTAGGATGTAAAATCTTCACACAATTGGTCTTAATTATTTAAACAGCTTCAGAGATAATTGAATTCTTTGGTAGTGAGCGTTGACAATAATAAAGCTTAAATTATAGAACGCTTAAAGATAAATAACCTTAGAAACACCTCTTGACTGCTCGGGTCCAAAACCCTGTAAATCTGTGCTAATAAACTTTATATTTTTTATTAAATTATTTACTTAGGAAAACCTTTAATTATGCAGTTGAAGAAGAAACAAAATTTAAGGGCTATACATTATTTGTAAAATTTAACATTAATTAAGCAAGCAAAATTATAAAACTTATACTTTGACGCTTACAAACAACCTTACCCTTTTCGGTATTTAGTCCTTTTGAAGTTTAATAAATGCATTAATGAAGTTAAGTAACATAGAACTAATTAGTTTTCATAAGTTACTATAGATACATAATTTAACTATTAATTCAAAATATGAATTATTCAATTTCCCATATTAATAACACTATCCACAAAACTTATCCATTATTATTATATAATATATTTTTGCCTTCATAGCTTTAATAAATTCCAATCCGTGGACATTATTTAAACATGATTATTTATTTTAACCATTTTATCAGATTTTAAAACTTAACAAAAGAAAAAATAATTTAAAAAAGGTTCTCAATCTTTGTTCAGCAACCGAAAAATAATACATTAGAAAATGTAATTGAAAAGTCAACAACAATTTAAATATCAGGTGTGACCAACAAAATACAGTTCTTGTAAGCAGAAAATAAAGCAATACCAATTTACTATTTTTTTTATGAATAAACACTGTTGTTAAAAATGATTTCTTAACGTTTTAAGAAATTTTATCATAAAATACAAATTTACAGAATGAGGAATTTGATTGGCATATTTTTTTAATTATAAAAAGTATTTATTTGATGTTTCGTTTCATCATGCTTAATACTTTTGAGTAATGTAATACGTGTGTTTTGTTTATTAGATTAATCTATTGGCACCGGACAATTATTCATTCATGAATCATTTAATTTATAATTTCTTAAGCATAATATTGTTGTTTAATAGGAAACATAAGATATAATAAAAAATGTCCAATATATAAAATTGGTTTGGTCCGAATGAAGCGATGAAACGAATAAGATAACTTGTAAATCTGGATTACGTTTTTCGTAAATATTTATATGATATGCGGAAAAATAGGATATTTTTAAGACTATCAAAAAAAATATTTATAAATTATAAAATGCATCAGTAATTTAATATATACTTAACGACATTCAGTTAATTTCAATTTTACTTATTAGGTAGGCTGACACTTCCTCAAAATAACTTGTCCTACACACTAGAGGGTCTGCCATACATATAACAGACCTATTATATTATATGGAGGTATCAAATGTTTATTTAAAAATGCCTGGGTTAGTGACAATAAGGTTTCATGGACTGCATAAGAGGTTATCTGAAGGGCAAAATGCCTCGATGTTGGCATCATCCACATGTGGTTACTGCAAATGTAGTTCCATTTATATATAGTAGTTTGGATTAACATTTATTTAAAGTAGATATATGACATAACTGGACTGGTTTGACTTACAAATTTTCATAATCCGGAAATAGTAAATGCATAGTAGATGAAGCCGTCTATGTGTGGATTTATAATTATGGTAATTTCAGTGACCATGAACGTGAATCATTTTAATTTTGATGACACGTTCCATCGTCTATCGATGATGCCCAGTTGTATTACTAATACCTTTATTACAATTCAGATCAAGTGTTTCATGGAATGTTTTTTCCTATTCTGCATAGGATCAAGGGTATTCTCATCACATACTTGCGGAAACGAGTTAACATGTGTTATTAAATCGTTAACATTGAGGATTGTTTTGCAATTACTATTAAAATTAAAGAAAAATTGCTATTATTTCAAAAAGTTAAATACTGGGTAATTCGTTTTAAGAAGCACAAGGAAATTTTATGTATCACCATTGCTTTACGTCATAAACTTATTTTTACTCAGGTAACGTTGAATTTAATAATCAAAAATTAAATAATACCCATTAATTAATTAATATTTATAGGCAGCGTGGGCAAAACACGAAGAAGTAGTACTATAAAAATTAAAATATCGAAAAAAACATAATAATACAGACCTTAATTTTAAAATACAAGTATTACTTCATAAAATAAAAATGTTATTTCTTTTATATGTATACTATTAAGGTAAATTGTATTGGACTGATAGTGGCAAATTGCGTTTAGTCCTTTTAATATGGGTTTTCTACAAAAGCAGTTAAGTTTAAGAATGTCTTTTAATAACTATTCACATATTTTACTCTTCCAATAAAAATGTCTATAGAAACCGCGAAATGGCGCGATCGCTGTATAAAACTGCTTTTTAACTACCGTAAAATATTAGAACAATATTTATTTCCAATAACTGAATGGCATTAAACTTTACTATGGAGAAAATTAAATAAATTCTTGAAGTAGAATTAGAGAAAAAGTAAAACATGTTTTGTTATTTTTTTATTTAAACGTATCAAAGACGAAAAATATTTGTATATCGTTGTTGAAAACAAGAAGGTTTTACCCTAATAATATAATATATAATATTGCAGATCCAGCTATTTTCTTGTGAGCCAATCTATATATCTGTTTGAAGAGCTACAAGGTCGGTTAAATTAGAGAAAAGTTGCGTCATTAAAATGAAATTTATAATTTGAAAAAAAATCCAGCTTTTCTCAAAATATTTGAAATAAATTAAAATTCTTTTAAAACAAAAAATGGTTATAACTTCTCTATTTCTGGAAAATTTGAGAATCAGTAAGTAAACATACACATAAATCTACATTTTTATCAAATTTCTTCGCTGCTATATTTTGAATTACTATCACCATCTTATGTTTTTATAATAGCCGCGATTACCTACTTATGTAGTTTGAAACATCCAACGTTGGATTCCTTGCTTTAAATTTCTTTCTATCTAATCATGTAAAATTACAATATGGCATCCATAGAAAAAACAAAAGATGGTGGTGTTAAATTAAAATATAGTAGGCGAAAAAAATGTAGATTAATGTATTTGTTTACATGGAAAACTTACTTTTTACAAAATTAGCAGAAAAAACGAAGTTAAAACAATATTTGGTTTTGACAGGTTTTTAGTCCTTTTCAAATTAAATTAAATTAATTTAATTGAAAATCGCTGATTTTTTTCTAAATTTTTAAATGCTATGTTAGTAGGATTTAACTGACATTGTAACTCTTTAAATAAAAAAGATACATATATACATATAAATAAAACTGAAGTGTGTTTCATTAGCAGGTAAAGAACTTTTCATAGAAAAATATAGGCTACTTTTTTAAACCTAGGGAGTTTAGAGTCTAAACTTTAAACTCAACACTGACTAACAGGCAACAACAAAAATTAAAAATGTAGCAGCGGCGGCAGGGGCAGTGAGGATGGTATGGTGGGTTTTTTCATATTTAATGGCCGGCCGGATTTTGATAAAATGTACAGCTATTATTAAAGAATAAATTGAAGAAACAAACTATTTTAATTAATAAAAATATATAAAAAACTAAATAAATAAAGTTTGAAAGAAAAATTAAATTTATAGTGATAGAAAAAGATGTAAATTTAAACAAATTCTACTCTTGTAATTGGGACCCGGGTCTCAATTGATTATACTCAGTGGCGGATTTAACGGGCGGAAAATGCCGCTGCCCCCCCCAACAGAAAGGCTTTAGGCCCCCAGCTGAAATGTTGTAAATTTCTTTAACCATAAATTTCAGTTATCTTTTAAACTTAGCCGCTTGGGCCTTTTTTCTTAAATCCGCCACTTAATATAAAATATAAAACGAATTAAGGACCACTTTTTAAAATACATGTATCTTTTTTAACTTTTAAGCAACCCTCGTATATTTATATAGGCTTGTACTCATATTATGTATAATTTATTTTATCTAAACAAACATTTTTTGTTTTCATAAGTTTTTGTAGAAATGCGATTTGTTTAAATAACAGTGCATTTTAACATTTATTGTAAGTCATTTTAGTCGTTGTTGTGCATTGTGATAAGTTCAATAATTAATTAAAATGAATGTTGATGCTCTAGGAAGGCCTCTTCATCAAAGGAGGCATTTAAATCAGGTTGAAGTAGTGACAGCGGTTACTTTATTTCAAGAAGGAAATTCGGTTAGAAGTATTGCCCAAAGACTTCAAACAAGTCATTCGGTAATTTCTAGACTTCTTAACAGACATAGAGAATTTGGTTTTATCACTAGAAGACCTTATCCGGCAAGAGAACGAGTCACAATTCCACGTGAGGACCGTAATTTGGTAAGGTTAGCCACCCAAAACCGAGCAATGTTTCTTGCTGATTTACATTTTGACGCCAGCGAAAGGCGAATATCCACTCAGAGAGTTAGAAATAGACTTCATGAAGCCCATCTACGTTCCAGAGTCCAAGCTGTTAGGCCCCAGTTAACCCGTGCGCACCGAAGAGCTCGATTAACTTTTTCTAGAAATCATATCAATTGGGATATGGATCAGTGGGGACACGTGCTCTTTTCAGATGAGTCTAGATTTCGACTTAGCCACAACGATGCACGTGTACGAGCATGGAGGCGTAGAGGTGAGCGTTATTTAGATTCAACTGTAACAGAAACTGTTCACTTTGGAGGTGGCTCACTTATGGTCTGGGGAGGTATAACTTTAACGGGGCGTACAGGTTTGCATATCTGTAGGGATGGTGTGGTAAATGCTCATAGGTATTTGGAAGATATTGTAGAACCCTATATAGTCCCATTTGCCGCAGAAAAAGGTCCACAGTTTATTCTACAGCATGAGAATGCGAGGCCCCACACTGCTCGTATTGTCACACAATATCTTGAGGAGAATAATATCGAGGTTTTAGGGTGGCCCGCAAACTCCCCGGATCTAAATCCTATTGAGCATCTCTGGGATGTTCTTCAGAGAAGGATAAGGGATCTTCCGGCACCAGAAAATTTGGAACAGCTTGGAGAAATGCTTCAAGAGGAATGGAACAATATTCCCAGAGAAGTAATCAGAAATTTAGTGGAATCGATGCCTAGACGATGTGAAGAAGTTCGTCTAGTCAGAGGAGGACACACACATTACTAATTTTGTTGAAAATATTATTTATAGTTTATTTAAACAAAAAACATTTGTGAAAAATTAAAGTTTTATTTTCCAAGCGTTTATTTTTTATTTGATTTATAAAATATATACTCCATTTAAAACCTTAATGTTTTTCAGAAATAACAGCAGTTACAGAATGTAAAAAAAAGTTTTTGATTAAAAGTTATAAACAAGTTTAAAAGTGGTCCTTAATTCGTTTTGAGTAGTTAGTTTAGTACAATTTATAGTATACCGAATTCAGGTGGCTAAATCCCGGAAGAAAAGGTCAATAAATAGAGAAAGAAGAACATTTTTTGTATTTTTCATTCACAAAATATTAAGGCCCAACATTTACTGTATTTTTACTGTATTGTATTACCTTTCCAAAAACAGTTATCTCCGTGCCCATGATTGCTTTAGCCTATATAATGAGTTTTAATTTGTCGATTACAAATTAATTGCACTAACGGTTTTAGCAAAATTAACACAAAATAAGAAGAATAATACCATACAATTTTCGCCAATTATTCAATAATAGAAAAACCCGTAATAAAAATTGCACTTTAAGTGCAAAATTATAATAGTGCATTATTAACGGCAAGGTTTTGATTGTAGGAAGTGTGTAGTCAACAGTTATAAACTGCGTTCCTTGTATAATTTAATCTAACTTACTAATACATTACTACTTTATGTTAATAGAGGAGGACAAAATGTAAATAGCTCAACATAATAGGTTTGCACTCCGTTAAACACCATCGTAACTTCAAACTAGTACAAATATTAAACCATATTAATTATAAAAAAAATATTATAACTCTTAAGCTAATTTAGTAAATAGGTACACTAAAAAACAAAATTTTAATTGTTCCTTTTTAATTGCATGCTTTAATTTAAAACATATAGATATTTTTCTAAACCCCTTAAAATATTAAATATAAATTTTATGAAACCATTTTCCTAAATAACTGCCTGCCTATTCTGTTTTATTAATCAAAATCAGTATGAAATAAATAGTAATCAAAATATATAACATTTGTATACAAAATAATTATAAAAAAACAGTATAAATTAAATAGTAATCAAAATATATAGGGATATAATTTCTATAAAAAAAATCAGTTATTAAAATAAAAAAATATTTAAAATGGTATAAAACCTATAACTTATTACCTATATTTATAATTTATTTGGATTTTTTAAATGAAATTTTAAATTTGTCGATAAATTATAGTAGATAATAAATTGCACCACTTTAATTTGAATTATCTCAAATAGGGGGGCCTGGAGGGGGGTGAGGCAACAGGAAAAACTAACTTTTTTTCGCAAACTTCAATTTAAATTCTGTTTGCGCCGAACTTGTTTATTTAATGTCATTATAAACTATTATAAATTTGGTGTGGGTCCCATGTCTAATAACTGAGATATTGGTATACCCAAAATCCACCATCCGACACTGCTACACAGTAAAAAAAGTTTATTCCAAGAGCTCCACTTTTTTGTTGTTATGAATGCTATACAATTCAAATAAATATTTTAAATTTACAGAATACTTACTTAATTTTGCAAATTTTACAAACAAAATTTATATGTAAAATATTATAAGGTAATTTTTTTTAAATTAAATCCCTATGGTGTATATTTTTTTAGATTAAAGAGCCATTTATTGATAAATAGTTTTTAGGAAGAATGCGTATTTACATTTACAGTCCAGTTTATAAGAAAGTTTGTTTCATCTGGTGCAAATTGTTTTGAGGTTGTTACAATGTTACTTTATTACAATGTTCGTAAAATAGTTCATACATACATGTTAAAAAAATTAAATATTTACTCTTTGTTTAAACAAAGTATTTTAAAAATATCTTTATTACTTGAGACCTTTATACTGGGTGTATATTAGCCAACAGTTTAGTGACCTCATGAACAATAAAGGTAACTTTAAGTGGTGTGGCAAAGCTATTGAAAGTGCAGCAGAATGAATACCTTGGTAGGTAGTTTGTTGATCAGCTGTTACCTACGTTAGACGGGTAAAAACACCGGTTTTAAAAGACGCCCACTGTTACCTGAACTCAGGTATTCTTTGAAAAGACATAAACGATAAAGTAAGATACTCATTAATAATTATAATTATTTTATAAAATGAACAAACTTTCTATTTTATTTTGAAAAGTGATAATGTTTTGATACATAATTTTAATCTTGTGTATCGAATGAGTCACGAAACTAAATATGTAAATTCTTTAATGTCGTAAGATTTTGTAAGAAAATATCATGTTTGATTACCTATGACTTATCTTTTTCAAAGAATTTTTTTATTCCCAATATCTAATTGATATTTATTTAGTAATTATTCACATATCCTC
Source organism: Brassicogethes aeneus (assembly GCA_921294245.1). NCBI lineage: Eukaryota > Metazoa > Arthropoda > Insecta > Coleoptera > Nitidulidae > Brassicogethes > Brassicogethes aeneus. The sequence continues at coordinate 47,676,903 of OV121132.1, read as the reverse complement.
TTACATGGCGTCGTCGTGTTCCTACCACTTTTTACCATTGAATGACGAATCCAAGAGTAATGTAATAACTGACTAAAAAATGTTTTCTTAATTCTAGATAAAATAAAAAACTTTAAAACAAATCGTTGTTGTTTTAACAATGAAGGCTATTATGATTATTCTCTTCCTGTATTCTGTTTAAAATTTAATTCCCTTAATTCAAATGCTTGCAAAAGTAAGGGAAGTATTTATAAAGCCTCAAATATACAATTACGTTTAAATTAGGGACCAGATTATAGGCAAATTCATATTTGCATGTGCATTTGCATAGTATTTTTTTACAGATTTTAGTAATTTTACTAATAACTAGCCAATAGTTCATATTTTCTCGATTTCTATGGTATATCATTAGTTGTTTTGCAGTGTTGGATGCAGAAAAAAGTTTTTGTTATGCACCTCGAAGACATTTTGTAGCAGATAACAAACAAATATCTAAATTTTCTAAACATTTGACAGAAACGCGTTGCCAGTTGTTAAAAGATACAATATCTCAAGTCGTACGACGACGCTTCTGCCATTTGTTAAAAGAAAGGCAAAAGAATTTCGATAATTCGCAGTGTTTTAGTGCTGGTGGATTTTTGCTTGTGAGCTTGTTATAATGAGATGCATTATAATCAGTCGTAGCCAAGGTCATAAGCACCCCAAAATTATTTTGTAGAAAGATCTTCTCGAGAAACAATACATTGACATTAAAGTGTAATTTAAGTTAGGTATATATAACATATATGTTTAAGCCTTAGATATAAAATTAGCAATATTTTACTTTATCGTTATTTGGCAGTGTATATTTTGTATTAAAATCTGTTAAATACTTTCGGTTAAAGATTATTCTAGGCGCTGTTAGTCTGCAAGTGCGCCCCTGGCAGCAGCACCATGACATGATTATAATGAGACATCAAGGTAATTTATGAATAATTAATTAAGCACGTGTAGTCAGTTCCAGCTTAAATCAAAGTTCCGGAACCAATTTTTAAAATGTCATAGACAAAGTTTATGAATTTTCGTCTGCAGACGTTTATAAACAATGTTCATTGAACATTCAAATATGGAAGAGGTGGAGCTGGTACTTAGGATTATTTGTTATTTTATTTTATTGTTCTAAATATATATGTTATATTTGTTTTGTTTTATCGCTATAAAATCGCACATAATAAGTTATGAGACTAAAAATGCAATATTAATAATAAAATATGTTACTATATTTTTTTCTGGTTCTAGCGCATTCGATTTAGACACATACTCACTTTACACATACAAAGCTTGACCTCAATACATTTAATTTATATTTTAGAGTATACAAATATGAAAATAAGTCATGATGTTTTTTCAGAATATAGTTTTTTTTTTTAATATTGAAGGGTTTATTCCCCAAAACTCCCCTGTTAGATATTCGACATGACTTTAAGAAAAATAAATACTTTACTTTTATGTACGCATGGTAGACTTTTATACATGCTCAGTCAAAAAGTATAAAAAAAATCGCTACGTTGTGATAAACACCTTATATAAGGTATTGAGCTCAAACTAAATTGCCTAATGGTCTTTCTCTAACGTTGAATTTTTACATTTTAAAATTCTTCTTAGTGACAACTCTTAAGTATGTCTTCCATCATCCTCCAACATTGCAATTAAAATGTTTTTTCTACTCCCACCTTTAAAACGCCCTTTATCGTACATCTTTCCATGACACTTGTATGGTACACTATGTATTTTCATAACCCGATTCTTTAAGTATACTGAAATACTTGTTTTGGCACATTCGTCATCGTCTAGTTAATTTACTTACTTTATAAAAATTAGGACTCTACGTTGTGTATTTACGTAAATTGATAATAACGTTATTTTGAAATTGGTCAGGTTTAATGAAACACCAGTATTTAATTTTAAATCCCTGATTTAATTTAAGCAAAGACAAGGGGTGGCCCGTTGAGTCGGAGCTCAGGGAAAAGGGACCATAAAAATCCTGGCGACCCCAAATAAAAATAAAATACAAAACAAAACATAGTCATATGGGTCACAATTACAAGAATACAGTATAAATAATAAGTGAATAAAATAACTTGAAAAGCAGATAAACATATTTTATTTATAATAAAAAGGGGGTGTGTTTTGTATATATAGGTATATTTATTAATAAAATGAGTAGCCAAGCGCTTTCGTCACTTGTCTAGTGACATCATCAGGGCTAGCCCTGAAAAGTGAGCAAATTTTAGTTTTAAATTGCAAGATTAAATTCTTGTTCTTGACAACGGAACCATGAGGTCAGGGGTGTTCCTGAAACTTTGCAAATTGTGCAGCCATCTAGCGTGAAATTGTACTAACTAAGATCAAATTGTACTAACTTATCGCGAAAATTCAAAACTTGTCCAAATTTGATTAATATCAGATTTCTGCTCCCAGAATCACCATTGCATATGTAAAATTATAATAAATGAACAAGTATACTGGCGCTTTGGTTTTTCCTATGAAAAATCTACAAACTGGGTTTAGTTGTGTGATTATTTAGGAAGGACAGTCTGTCGGCGTCAGCAACAGGATTTATAGGTTAGGTTAGTGATGACTTGACGTTGACTCCTTGCGCCATATTCCCTCCTTAAAAGATTATATAATAATATAATCTTCTTATTCCCTCTATAGAAAAACTTTCTCTATAACGAAGGCTCAGTTACCAACAGAAAAAAAGTTGATAGAAATTTTGTCCCAATTTGGGGATTCGATCGAGAACGATCGATTTATTATTTTTTTCTAATTGAAGGCAATTTTGAAAATTGTACTAGAATTGCCGAAGAGGTGCTGACGTACTAGAAGCTATTTTTTTGTACTAGAAAAGTACAATTGTACTAAAAATCACACCCCTGCATGAGGTGGTTGTTACCAACATAATTGGATTGGTGCCAACTTCGTAAAACTAATATTGGCGGCAAATTTGAAATAACATGATTGATGATACTATGAATAACAAATTATAGATTGGTAAGTTACAAAAAGTCTCAATAATAGTGAGGAACAAAAGTACATTTAGCCCTGAGGGGGATTTAACAAAACAGATTTTAAAATTACATTTTTATCGTTAAAAATTTTTGACATATGACAACGGAACCATGAGGTGGTTGTTACCAACATAATTGGATTGGTGCCAACTTCGTAAAACTAATATTGGCGGTAATTTGAAATAACATGATTGATACTAAAATAACAAATTATAGATTGGTAAGTTACAAGAAGTCTAAATAATAGTGAGTGTAAGTAATGTTGGGGAGAGGGCGGAACATTAGAAACTTTTTATAGGAGATGTTTAAATAATGGTTTGAAATTTCTGTTTAAGTTAATTTGTGAATTCAAGCACTGTTCAGGTTTATTTTTGAATGAGTTGGATATTTCTAAATTTTCGAAAAGGTCTAATTTAAGGCTATATTTGTTGAGATCTAAGTTATGTATGATTCTAGCGTTAGTTGATGGGCAAAAAGAGTGGGAGTTGAATTTAATGTGATGGCCAAAGGAGGATGAACTTGGTCTTTGAATATGTTCTTTAATTCGTGTAGCTAAATCTCTTGACGTTTTACCGCGGTAAAACGTCAAGAGATTTAGCTATCGCGATGTAAATTTTTTTGCAAGTGTCACATTCGATCCTGTAAATTCCGCTTTTTTTTAAGGGTGGTATGATGTCCTTAGAGTTTATTAAGACGTCACTCAATTTATTTTTGGATTTAAAGGCTAAGCCTTTTTGCAAATTTAATGGTTTTATGAATTTACTGATTTTTTCTCAACAGTGCTTGAATTCACAAATTAACTTAAACAGAAATTTCAAACCATTATTTAAACATCTCCTATAAAAAGTTTCTAATGTTCCGCCCTCTCCCCAACATTACTTACACTCACTATTATTTAGACTTCTTGTAACTTACCAATCTATAATTTGTTATTTTAGTATCAATCATGTTATTTCAAATTACCGCCAATATTAGTTTTACGAAGTTGGCACCAATCCAATTATGTTGGTAACAACCACCTCATGGTTCCGTTGTCATATGTCAAAAATTTTTAACGATAAAAATGTAATTTTAAAATCTGTTTTGTTAAATCCCCCTCAGGGCTAAATGTACTTTTGTTCCTCACTATTATTGAGACTTTTTGTAACTTACCAATCTATAATTTGTTATTCATAGTATCATCAATCATGTTATTCCAAAATTTGCCGCCAATATTAGTTTTACGAAGTTGGCACCAATCCAATTATGTTGGTAACAACCACCTCATGGTTCCGTTGTCATATGTCAAAAATTTCTAACGTTAGAAATGTAATTTTTTAAAATCTGTTTTTGTTAAATCCCCCTCAGGGCTAAATTTATTTTTGTTTAATTTCGCTGCTGCTAAGAAATGTAAGCTCGCCCTGAAAAGTAAGTAAAACAAGAATTTAATCTTGCAATTTAAAACTAAAATTTGCTCACTTTTCAGGGCTAGCCCTGATGATGTCACTAGACAAGTGACGAAAGCGCTTGGCTACTCATTTTATTAATAAATATACCTATATATACAAAACACACCCCCTTTTTATTAACACACATGGTATACAAGTGAAATAATACAGTTTTATATTTTATATAATTTGGGTGTTTTTATCAATATTCAAAACATTTTGTACTCAGGTACTCAGTCATTTTATGACGAAGTGTTGTACTATTTGTTTACTTTACCACGCATCTTCGAACTATTGAACGAGGATACGATTTTATATAAATAAACTACAGCAACGACATATCTCTAGTAGAGAGAATTCAAATGCCTTTAAAGGGGAGGGAAACCTGGAAAAATATAATCTAGTGCAGATATTTAACCGTAGCCAATAACCACACTATGAAACAATAGCATCTCTGTGAAGTGATATAACGAAACCTAATGTATATATAGTATCACAATATGTTCAAATATTCTCACAAAATCAATGTCCAGCACAAGACAACAGTATTGTGAAAATATACAAACATATCTGCACCCAGAGTATATGTAGGTAATAACATAAAAACACTATTTTTCTTCTAAGGATAAATCCTTTTGAAATAATGCTAATATATTACCCATGTTCAAATATTCATGCATGAGCACTCTCCAAACGAAAACACAAATACAAATATATACACAAATAAAATAAACAATATGCAATAAAATAAAATGGTATGAAATATAAATAAAATACAATAAAATAATAAATAGGAGAGCGTCATAACAAAAAACACCTAAACATGGCCCGAACTTTAACCACCAGAAAGTGTCGCGCTGGATAATAATATAAAGAGATTTTTATCATATATAGTAACGTTAAAGTCATTATCAAATATTCCAAATAAAGCGCTAAGATAAGCAGTTTAAATCAAAGTCTCTATCCAGAATCTATCAAAAGGCTAAACGATACTATTACTTTACCATGATATGACCTAATGGTAATATCAAATTTAATAATAATAATAATAACAATAAACCTTACCCAAATAATACCAATATTATAATAGTAATATAATTGTTAAAAGGTTTAGCCTGAGTACAAATGCAAAGAGTTTTTAACATACTAAATAAGGGCTTGAGCCCATTTTTGCAGGACCAATTGGGGCGCTTCCTAATATTTTAAGGCAGTACTATTATAATAAGAGGCAGGTGCCTTTTTTATAAATTAAAAAAAAGAAGATTACTTTACCCTAATGTATACAATGTATATAAAATATAAGATTTATTATATTGGTAATAGTATTATTTATGAATGCATCTTGCATATGTTTTTTAAAATACCTAGACTATTAAGTGACATTAATTGTATGCATTCGAGGCCAAGTAGTTCACGATACAGTCCGTGATATTTTTACTTCACCTACTAGTATTTATAAATACTACTTGACAGTGGCGGCTACCAAAGGCCTCCTAAAAAAATTGAACAAATTTACTTAAATTATTTTATTTAAATATTTACCTATTATATTTCTAATTAGTCATTTGGTGATTAATTAGTAAAATTGTAATCACATTTTCAATCATATATTACCATATCTTTTCATAATAAATAAAAATACTGAACCGAGCGCTTTATAAGTGAACTACTTTACAAAGGAGGCTACGTATCCAAAGATTCCGTTGCTATTCAAAATTCATTTATAAAAGTTCTCACGAAAGCGGTATGGACAAGACGCGTCGCGACGCGGGCTTCCTATAAGCAATACGGTGGAGGCTAGTCTCAGAACAGACTGTGCAGCAGTTTACGACGGAATGATTGAGAGCGATCACCGTCTAAGCGCTGCAACTTAAAATTTCGTGCAGGCAGGCAGGAAAATCTTTGGGGTGGAACTAAAATATTTCGTTATTGCGTCAACAAAATAAAAATTAAAGGAGAAAACGTATGTGATATCATAATAATAATTATTAAATAAATTTTATATTTTTATAAAAGAAATGATAATAGATAGCGCGTAAAAAACTAAAAAACACCCGTATATTAGGCTTAAAAGCGTTGATTAAAAACTTCTTATATAATGCTTAAACTCATGTATTTAATTTATGAGTATTCCTATCTTAATTTTTTGTTATCGTTTTAATTTGAAGTCTGAAAAAATTAAAACACGAGAATTGGCTAGTTTTTTGTTTAACGGCAACCGCGTCTTAAAAAAATTACACCGCTTGCACTGTATTAGCCTCCTTATTTCGACTCTGCTACTTGATAAGTACTACCCATTAAGTAGCAACATACAAAAATGGATAAGGCAAAAAACTAATAGAGATGCCAAGGCTTATTTTATAAAAACTAAAAACATCTAAATAAATTGGGGTTTAGGTAGATTACAAAAGCTACAAAATTTGGCACCTTCTAAAACAGAAATAATAATAATAATAATGTCTTTATTAATTACGTATAAAAAATACAATAAATAAAAGGCGAAGTCTAGCTAGGCTACTCCACTTAACCCTTACTTAACCTAATTCAAAATCTAACTTAACCTAATTTTAACCTAAACTTAACCTAATAAAATAAATAAATCTGTAAACAAAAATAACATGCCTTAACTTCCTTGCGAATGCGTTTTTCTGACTGAGACTTAATATTATCATCAATGGCGTTATAAATACAGGGTGCGTTATACGAAAATGATCTCGTAAAGATGGCAGATCGAAATCTTGGTAAGGATAACTTAAATTTATATTTAATATTTAAATCGTGTAGGTTGTATCCAAAAGTTAATTTATTACTAAGATACAAAGGTGTTGAGGATTTAAGTAAATTAATTAAGTAAAAAAAACAGACAAATTATATTTAATAAATAAAGTTTCAATTTTTAACCAAACCCAAATTATTAATTTTGCTAGAAATTCTGTCATATTTATGAAGGCCAAATACAAACCTGCAGCATGAATTTTGAATTTTTTGAACTCTAGTTTTATTTATTTGGTCAAGGCATGGATAATAGAGAATAATCCCATAATTGAGAAACGGTAAAACAAGTGTTTCTACTAACTTTTTTCTTAAGTTATAATTAATAATTTTTGTATTGTTGTATAAAAGTGCCAAATAAGATTTTTTTAAAAGAATTGAAATATATTCTTGAAATCTTAGCTTACAGTCAAAAATAATTCCTAGGTTTTTAGCTGTATTACTAGAAGTATCAATAGGGTTGTCATCAACTGTTTTTGACACCTACCCCCTTTCCTATTTTGAGAGACGGGGGGTTGCTTTGAATTTTTAATAGGGATGATGTACTTTTTTAAATGCGAAAAAAACTAGGGATGTGTGCAAAAAAATTTTATTTGCGCTTTCGGTTACTGAATTATGATTTATTAGATTATAAAATAGTAAAAAAATAATAACAATTACTATACAACTAACTTATTGTCTGTTATGTCTAAAAAATTCTTCCAAACACTTTCTCACTATTTTTTTAAATAAATTTCGTACACTTGATAAATAAATTAAAATTATTTTTTAGTATTATAAAATTTAATAAATCATAATTTCGTAAGCAAAAGCGCAAAACAATTTTTTTGCACACATACCTAGTTTTTTACGTAGATTTTTTTTTAAGAAAATCATCCCTATTAAAAATCCAAAGTTACCCCTCGCCCCTCAAAATAGGAAAAGGGGTAAATAAAAAAACATGTTAAAATATATCTCCCCACCTGTATTTTGGTTTATCAAAAAATTTTAAACCGTTATCCCTTTTAACACTTTAAAAAACACAGATTGTTTATTAACAAAAACAAAACAAAAAAAATTTAATTTTAAATTTTAATGTAGCAACAAAACGCTAAAATGCCTGTTTGCAGTTCTTCTTAAAAATCCATTAAACCAATAAATAAAAAAAAACTTAATGACAAACTTTGAAACCTTATCAAAATGACGTTTTGACAGTGTTTTATAATAAAAAAAGTATACCTTTAGTTATAACTTATAAGATTATATATATTACTTAAATGATTGAAAAACTCAATTTACTTAATAATTTTTTAAGTAGGTAATCAGTAAGGTATAAAATAAATAAATAATTTAAAGAAGAAATTTAGACCATTTTTTTCAATTTTGTATGGGGCGAGTTTTAAAATTACTGTTTCAATGGGAAAGTCTGGAGTAAAGGAAAAACTAAACAACACCAATAGTTTAGGTATTACAATTTAACCATTTTGTAAAAATAGTTTGTTGGAAATAAATTTTCCACCTTGTTGATTTGTCATTGTTAAAGAATTATGGCATGAAGAAGAAATGAATAACATTTTGTGTTTTAATATTAACCCAAAATACGTTTGCTGAATTGGTAATACTTACATGATGGGCAAGTAGGTAATTTATTTATACTTCTCCGAAGTGACTTCTGGTAATTAAAAAAATATGGGTATAATGCATACATGGGTACATGCATTTAATACAGTTTTAACGGTAATATTGGACAAGGAAAATACGAACAAGTCGCCAAACTAAGGAAATGTGATTTGATACGTGTAATACGTTTCAAGATAAGAAATTAAATATACAGTATTTTAACTCAACATCAAGTTCTATTTACTAAAAATACGCTTGCTTTTAAAACAAGCCATAAAATTGATAAATTTATTGTTATTTAGCTTTGTTCATCGATGCATATTTTTAAGACGCTGCAATTTTTATTCTTATTCAACTTTCATAGATGACTGGTTTTCTCTTAACCCTTATCATCCTTTTATCATGGTTGTAAAGGAAAAGTTCGAAAAAGATAGTAAACATTTAAATTGGGATTTACAGTGCAGTTAGGGTCTTTGTCCAATTTTAAGATTAGGCCTTGTTAGCTTGTAAAACGACCCTTAGCCGGAAAATCTTTCTTCGATCGCGGATAAATTATGCAAGAACAGGGTGTGATAGTCACTTTGCAAACAAGTTAGAAAGTTTTCAAAAGAACGCCAATTTAAAAAGTTTTTTTTATAAAAAATTATATGCAATATTAAAATTGTCGAAGGAGACTAATGAGACAAATATTAATAAAAAAGATTTGTTATAAAATAAAATTGTTTAACAACAAACAAAAGGATTTATTAAAAAAATCGTTTGAAATTAATTTTGAAAGCTTTTTATTAAGAATAATTAATTTTTAATTTAATTTTTATTTAAGTTTTAACCAGTAAAAAGGTAAAAAATTTAGCAAAATTAAACATTAATTTTAATATTTTATATGTTGATAATTTATTATATATTAATATGTATATATTAAATTAAACAGGGTGTTTGAAAAATGGCGGAGGTTATTTAAAGTAAAAAAAAATACAAACATTTCTTATGATAAATAATTTTAAAGTTAAATAACTAGTATTCCAAGTAAATTTACATAAATTTCAGTTAAATAACATTTCTTTTTAACTTTTTTTAATTAATTAGTTAATTCAACCATGACATTTTTTAAATAAACCTTTAAATTTACCAACTGGTTGCCATTAACTTAAGGTTCAAATTTAAAGGTCCATTTTTAGTATAATTTAACTCTTAAAATAACATAAACTCTTAAACTCTTAAAATAACATAAATTTGCCCTATTTAAAAAGTAGGTTACATGTAAAAGTTATTAGTCTTCACCATTTGCCTGAATTAAAATTTTAAGTAAATAACTTTATTATTTTTATTAATTGTATCCTTTGCAAATGGCGAAGACTAGTAATTTTTTTTTAGATATAATACAGGGTGATTCACCTAACTTATTCATTAGAAGTTTATGGAGAAAGGAAAACGATTTCTATTTGATATTTGTATGGCAATTATAAGCCAATGTAAACTATTTTTTAAATTATTTTCAATGCGTTAACACTTACGGTTAAACCGGAAGTGATATTAACTTTGGTTTTTTCAAATGGAACCATATACAAATTATTGCATTTTTTAATTCTACATAAAATTCTAGAAATACTAAAGTTTGATTTTTTTTATTTTTAACAGTGTTTGAGATATTTAAAGTTTTTCAAAAATTTTGACATTTGAATGGTCTTACTAATATGTCTGTATTACCATGGTGATTAACTAAGGAACACTATAGAAAGCCATTAATAGAATTTGAAAATTTTATAAGGGTGTCTGGTATTTACGTTGACTTTTTTGTCACCTTAATTACAAATAACTTTATTATTTTAAACGAAACAACCATTCAATGTTCACATCATTCGACACAAAATAATGTTTTCTATTGAAATGCTGCGTTCCCTATACCCAAAATGAATTCATACAGAGATATAAAAAAATGTGAAAAACCCGCTTATTTTTTTATTTGTAATATCATTAGTGTGCGTTGAATTGTCTTTTATTTCGTATTTATGAATGTCAATGTCTCTTACAATTGTGGTACAATGTGTTGTGAACAACACGGACGATACATTGAATAATTACTTTAGATTTGTTTTATTTCTTTTATTTGTTTATTTTTTCAATAAAAATTTTGAACTTTAAATTGATAATTCTTTTAACGTTGTTTGATACAAAATAAAAACAATCCAACTCACAATACTTATATTACAAATAAAAAAAACAAACGGGTTTTTGTAATATCTCTGTAAATATTTATTTTAGGTATCTATAGGGAATGCAGCAGCATTTCAATAGAAAACATTACCTATTTTGTTTCGAATGATGTGAAAATTGAATGGTAAACTTTAGTTTAGTTTAAAATAAAAAATGTATTGGTATTTAAAGTGACCAAAAAGTCAACGGTATACCAGACACTCTGTATAGCATTTTTAAATGCTATTAATGGCTTTTGATAGAGTGCTCCTTAGTTTAAAGGTTTAATAATAATAATACCAAACCAGTTAATTTTCATACATTATTTTAAGTTTGCTAAAGAGTAAAATAAACCCAAATAATAATTGCATTTTAACCAAAACGTAAGTTAACCAAAAAGTTAAATTTACTTAACATAACATTAATTAAACCATAATTTAACTTCCCACTTATTACAAAATAACGTTATTTTAACGTTAATTTAACCAGTTGTGTTACTTATAAAGTGTTTAAAAATTAAGTTTTATTTTTTAATTTCAATTTATTAAGAATATGTTTTCGCTAATCGATAATATATTATCTCGTCAGTTTTAAAAGCTAGCAAAAAGATTATTGCAGATTTGATTCTCCTTGAAAAAGTGACTTTTAAAACCTGAATTAGAACAGTATATTCGAATGAAAACAACACTGTTTTAAAGTTTCACTAATTTATTTATGTTTTTAATAATTAACAATTGTTTCGCTACACTGTAGCTTCTTCAGAATTAGTACTTATTTTAACAAGTGGCGGTATTTATATTAACAACAGGCAGGTAATTTGAGAAGATAAATGTTATATAAACATTATACCTGAAGGTGAAATTTATATAATTACATAATTTTGGAAAAACTGAGGGTTTGGGAAATCCTATCTAATATAATATTATAATATTAATAAATATTACTTTTTAGTACTACAAGTACACACTCTAAAATAAATTTAGCAAAGGAGAGCTGTTAGTTTCAATTTGGTCATTAAGAACAATATCAGATTTTTTCTTTAATTTATTAATTTCCAAAGACTCTAAAAGATTTAGTTTGGTACCTTTATTGGCTACATGTAATATTTTAAAGTTATCATCAAATGTGTGGTTCTCTTGTATTAAATGGTTAGCGTATGAAGAATCCTGTTTAAGGTTTATATAGGATAACTTGTGTTCTTTAATTCGTGTATTAAAATTTCTACCCGTTTGGCCTATATATGTTTTCGGACAGTCTCTGCAATTTAGTTGGTAAACGCCAGATTTTGAAGATTTTGATGTTTTATCTTTGTTGTTTTTGATAAACTTACTAAGATTGTTGTTGGTTTTAAATGCTAAATTACTATTAATTTTATTAAAGAAATTAGATACATGTCTCATCTTAGCACCTAGATATGTATAACTATTGTATGTATTCATGGTAATCTTAGATATTGGAAAAACGTTGTTAATGGCTATTTTCTCTTTTTTGTGGTTTAAGATTTTATTAATTAGTTGAGCATCATAGCCGTTGTTAACTGCTATTTGTTTAATTAAGTTTAATTCGTAATTATAATCTTTTTCTGATAATGGAACGTTTAAGAGTCTGTGGACCATAGAGTTAAATGCGGCTATTTTGTGTGAAAAGGGGTGAGAAGAGCTTTTATGTATAACTATATCAGTGTAGCTGGGTTTGTGAAAAATTTCTCAATATCTAAGATTACCATGAATACATACAATAGTTGTACATATCTAGGTGCTAAGATGAGACATGTATCTAATTTCTTTAATAAAATTAATAGTAATTTAGCATTTAAAACCAACAACAATCTTAGTAAGTTTATCAAAAACAACAAAGATAAAACATCAAAATCTTCAAAATCTGGCGTTTACCAACTAAATTGCAGAGACTGTCCGAAAACATATACAGGCCAAACGGGTAGAAATTTTAATACACGAATTAAAGAACACAAGTTATCCTATATAAACCTTAAACAGGATTCTTCATACGCTAACCATTTAATACAAGAGAACCACACATTTGATGATAACTTTAAAATATTACATGTAGCCAATAAAGGTACCAAACTAAATCTTTTAGAGTCTTTGGAAATTAATAAATTAAAGAAAAAATCTGATATTGTTCTTAATGACCAAATTGAAACTAACAGCTCTCCTTTGCTAAATTTATTTTAGAGTGTGTACTTGTAGTACTAAAAAGTAATATTTATTAATATTATAATATTATATTAGATAGGATTTCCCAAACCCTCAGTTTTTCCAAAATTATGTAATTATATAAATTTCACCTTCAGGTATAATGTTTATATAACATTTATCTTCTCAAATTACCTGCCTGTTGTTAATATAAATACCGCCACTTGTTAAAATAAGTACTAATTCTGAAGAAGCTACAGTGTAGCGAAACAATTGTTAATTATTAAAAACATAAATAAATTAGTGAAACTTTAAAACAGTGTTGTTTTCATTCATATATTAATAATATGGAGTTTCATCAAGTAAAGGTCGAAACAATCAACAAAACAGTATATTCTGTAACAAGTTTGAAATACGTCATATTTCAGTCAAGTGAAAAGTTTGACGGTTTCACGAGAGCGGAATATGCAATTTCAAACTATAATTTTTCCACGTTTCTAAAAAATACCATAGAAAAATAATTCAATTGGGAGAAAGTGAGGTTGGATCAGTCTAAATTTGTTAGATATTAAACACAGAGATGTCGCCACCAGTATTCATTCCGTCATCCGATGATAGAATAATTCATTCTGTAATACTTTCAAGAATATATGTTATTCCACATTACAAAGGAATATTAAAACGGTAATATTTCGTTATAGGAATTCAACCGTTTAAGGCCGTATTACAGCCGGCAATTCTTTCAGCAATTGCAATTAAAATTGCTGAAGGCATGCGCGGTAGAGACATTTCGATGAATCTCTTGCAAATTGCCGAACATCGGTCCGGATGGATTTTTATTGCCGTTTAAATTTGGTAATTTTTATGTTACCAACCCTACTACAAATTCCCTAGAGAGACGGTGTTTGACTTAAACAGTTTAAGGTTATTTGTTTTATGATTGGTATTGTGTTTAAAGTTCTAGTACCCATTTTACTCATTAATTTTTAAATATCTTTACTAAATAACAAATAAACATAGTATTAACAAAATCGTTGGTTGCACGGTAATAAACAGCAATTCGTCTTGTCATTGCAGACTGTAAAACAACATGCAATACGGCCTTGAAAACTTGATGGCAAGAAAAATTGCTGCAAGAAAAGTTGCCGGGTGTAAAACGGCCTTTATGAAATAAAAAATTAAAATGATAAGTCAAGTTTATTTTTAGGAATGTAAATGTGAAACTTTTTATCTCTAAAGATAAGCAAGATACCAATGCTTAGCCTCGAAAAACGGGCACCCTGTATAAAAGGCTTATACATAATTTTCTAATAAAAAATTAAAATTTATTAATAATAACAAAGTTATTAATTTAAATTTTGTGTTTTCTGACAGGAATTGTCAAAAAATACCTAAAATATTTAAATATTACAATGTTATTTGAAAATGGTAGATTATGTCATAAGGAGTAGAAGTGGCTCTTTTTGTGGTGAGTACAGAGATTGACGGCCGAAGCGTAGCTGAGGCAGGCAACTGTACGAAGCACAAAAGAGCTTCTACTCCAAATAACATATACAATTTTTTTTTCAAGGGCGTAATATAAATAGGATAAGCAATAGATTTTATTTACTTATAACTCATGTGGTATAAAATTTTGGCTAAAAGCATTTAAAATTATTGATAAAGACTAAAAAAACGTATAACCCTTACTTACAATGCCGATAAATATCCTAAACTAAAAATAAACACTGCTCTGTCAAAATGCTGCGCTTGAATTAATTTTGACGTACTGACATTTGTTTGGAGTTCCGACATTGGCGACTCGTCTATCATCATAATAATATACTAATAAACTAGTTGTTCTTTATTTCGTTCAATTAAAATTTAATAAATAATCACTAAATATTCCGTGCGATTATAATTAATATAATTAATACATCGTGATTGCTTTGTATGAAATGCTAAATTAATTTTATTATTTGACGTCTATTGAGTCACATATGGATTTACTTCTATCCCTAGGCTTTTTTGAGTTTTTTGTCTGCCGCTAATGAAAAAGACGTACTTCAACTATCTCTATACATGCATATAAGGTTGTATATCATGGCCGCTTAAAAAAAAATAATGTTTTCTATATTAAATTATGTTATTTGGTACATGGGAATTATGTTTAAAAGATTATATTGAAAAAATGTTCGCTAAAGCTTCGGCGCACACCTTCACTCAATGGCCCAAATTTACAAACTTCACTACACTACACTACATAATTGCTCCTTAATATTACCAATATGCCTATTACTAATAATCTATATATGTATACTAATTACTGTTAACATCAATCGGTCTTGTTGGAACACCCTTAAGATACTTGAAATTGCACTTAATTTTTGCCCTTTCTGAATTATTCATGATTATATTTTATAAAGTAATTAAGCATCGTTTTAATATTTTTTAATCTTAAAAGACCCATTAAAAGAGTCGTTTCCCAAAAACAGATAAGAACTTGTCAAGAGAAGTTTGCTGCAATTTAAAATTTGAAGTAAAGTAAATAGTCGGTTAGAAACAAATCCAGAGCTTTAATGGTAAGTAAACACTTTTAGCCGTTTCCGTCATTATCGTTGTGCCTAATGCAATTTATGCAGGAGAGCCGATAAACCCTTTTGAAGTAATTGCTTGTCAAAATCAATTCAAAATACATGTAAACCTGAAAATCGGAATTTGATAACACAAATGTTCTTTATTAATGACCAAACCCATTAAAATATTTTAGTCAGGAATTAATTTTCGGGTGGCGTATTATGTCAAAAAGTCAATGGGAAATATTTTTATTTAAAACAAAACACGCCTTTAATACACATTAAATGTTTAATATTTAATAAATTTTACATGTGTAGGACCTACAATGTAGGTGTATAAGAATAGATACTGTTTTCTGTATTATTTAGTCTACCATTTCTTGACTGGAAAGTAGCAATTACAAAACGACAATACAAACAAACAAACAAAGAGAAGGTATGAATAATTTTATATTATAATTATAATTAGATTTAAGGTTAAAATTTGTTTTTAATATAAAGCAAGAGTTTAATAGAAATAATTAATATAACAAAAACTTACAAATAAATGTACACAATAAACTCCATTATTAATTAATTTATCATGATTAAACGATAACCAACAAAATGCATAAGATAAGATATCTAATAAATATCGCGCGAATGGCATAAAGCAAAAATAAAATAAGATGATATAAAGCCTAAATATAATAATATTGGACGTTGCTTTCAATAGTGAATTATAATCATTCTTAAACTTTTAGTATTGAATACCACATATTTATTAAAAAACAGTGTCAATTTAACTTGCTATGTAATTTAAATTAAAAAAGTAATAAATTGTTAACTGGATTTTAACACGTTACAATAAAATAAAATATTAATTCTTAATATTAGCTTTGTTCGCGGAGCTCATCCGTGATCAATCCGCGACAACTACGCATGCAATTTTAGCGTTCGCGGTGTAAAAATCGGCAACATTTGACATTGGATCACTCGTTCGCGGAGCCTTCGGGACCAGTTTCGAACTAATTACTGACAAGTCAAAACGATCCGAGGATTTTAGCATGTACTAGCTGTCAGACATGCGTATTGTTCATTATTGTTTAAAGTTTCTTTTAGGTTATATGTTCTATATTGTTTTTAATTAAATTGTTAAACGAAAACGTAAGTTGAAATACTTATTTTTTACTTGCATTGTTCATTTCCTTGCTTATTTTATAGAAGAGTGATCATCTATCATCCAGTGATGAAGATTTAGAAAATACTTTAGATTTAATTGAAGTTCCTAAAAATACCTACTGCATATTTTGAAGAAATTGTTCCCATGTTCGATGATCAGCTATTTAGGGAGCATTTTCGAGTTAGCAAAGAGATTGTTGATGATTTAGCAGAGCGATTTAGCAATTCTGAATACTAAATAATTATCAGGAAGGAGATTCCCCAAAAAGTTTTGTCACAAAACAGCTGACTGATGGTTGCGGTTAGAAACGCGTTCGCGGAGATTTGTTAATTCCAGAGATAAAGAAGGTTAATTCTTGATCGGTTCCGAATCGCGCATGCGTACCATGGTTCGTGATTATTTACCCTATACAGATACGGAACTAGTCATGGATGGGCTCCGCGAACAAAGCTATTAAGAATTTACTAATGATTATTAAGCATGTATAATAACCATTAATATTTATACAGACTGCAGTCTGTATACTATTACAAAGTGTGTTCTTGTTTTACAAATAAAGTAATCAGTTCTTAAGTTTTAAATAACTTTTCCCAAATTTATAGCAATAAGTACTAAATTAAAATAATCAATTTTCTCTGTGTAAACATTGAAGAAAGTGATAATTATTTTATATTTAATTTATGCTACATATATTAAAAAAAATATTAGTAGGGTAAAACTATGGGTACCAAAGATTTTTGTTTATTTCGTTTTTCAATTTTAATTCTTAAAAAACTACGAAGCCTAATAACAATAATAAATATTAAAATTTAAAAAAAATTTTAAAAGCATATGCTAATCATAAATGCTGTGATAATTGACTTGGGAACCACATATAAATTTTTTATGTAAGAGATTAAGCTCCTTATGTTTTTTAATAAGGTCTCTTAGAGACACAGTGTCCTTTCCTGTATTGAGATTAATGTATTTTGGCGTAATTCAGATCAGATGTCTAGATAGTAAAAGTCCATAATATTCGTGTAAACCGTTATTTAAAAAATATTCATTTTTAACACTACCCTGTTTATTTATTTACAATTTAATTATATACATTGAAGAAAATAAAGGTTTATTTATACAAACAAAGGATATGCATAGTTATGGTACAAGAGGTAATAAAAACCTATATTTGCCTTATTCCAGATTGTCAGTCTCTCAAGCCTTTGCTTATCAGGGAATAAAATGTCATAATCATGTGTCAAATGTTATTTTTTCTTGTAAAAATATTAATATTTTAAAGAAAAAATTACACACTATTTTTTTAAATAAAATGTACTATTCTGTTGAAGAATTTTTTAAGGATTCTTTTTAATTTTATCATTAAATTTTATTCTTGTATATGTTATAGTATTTAATATTAAGTGTCATTATTTTTACTTATTTTTGTGTGACTAGTCATATAGGCAAAATTTATTTTGTAATTTTGTTTTACTGATGAATAAATTATTATTATTATTATTATTATAACAATTTATTTTCCAATGACTATATTATATACGGGTTTTCGTTTTTAGGCCACAATGACTTAAATAAAAAAATAGTTTTTGTTTAATAACTTTTGGACACTAAAATATAAGGAAATAAAATCTTGACATATTGCTTTTTTGGTAATGCTTTGCTTGAAGTAAAAATTACTTTGTAGTGATTTTTAAACAAAAATATTGTACGCCATTGAACAAAAATATTTTTTAGTTTATTTTTAAATTTTGATTTACATATACAGGGTGAGTTTTAAGTTGACGCGTTCCTTTTAACAGCGTGTAGAAATTAGATAGACAAATAAATATTTTAAGTAACTTTTTTATCAAAACTCAAAAATAAGATTGTTATAGCCCTTCAAAATTTAATTAAATTTTGAGCCGGTCCTGGCTATTTTTAACAAAAAACATAACCATAAAAATAAAAATAATAAAATAAACAATGCAAAATGTCATCTATGACAACAAACATAACCATTTAAACCAAAATGACACATTTTTAACAATAATTGAGGCCCAAAAAAAACTTAAGTAAATAATGACATTTTTCATTGCTAAATGTCATTTTGATTTAAATGGTTTTGTTTGTTGTCATAGATGACATTTTGCATTGTTTATTTTGTTATTTTTATTTGTATGGTTATGTTTTTTGTTAACAATAGCCAGGACCGGCTCAAAATTTAATTAAACTTTGAAGGGCTATAACTCGTTCATTTTTGAGTTTTGATAAAAAAGTCACTTAAAATATTTATTTGTCTATCTGATTTCTACACGCTGTTAAAAGGAACGCGTCAACTTAAAACTCACCCTGTATTTAAACATCTTGCGTTTTCTTTCTTCTTTTATTTTACAGTAATTAAACCTTTTGTAATTTTTGTATTTAATCTAAAAATAATGTAGAAACATTAAAAGGTTATAAAAACACGCTGTAAAAAAATTGTAATAAAAATACATCGCCGGGTATACCTATGGTTAAAAAATCTGCCTTTTATTTTTACATGTTCCCTTACTTTTCTAAAATAAAAAAAATATAGGCAGAGATATTATTTGAAACTTTCGAATTGAAAATCGATGAAATAAGAAAACTGTCCAAATTTTTAAGGAAATTTGTACAAAACAATATGTTAAAACTTGCTACAATGTATAAACTGAGTTTTAAATGCAGTTTTACCCTTATACAGGGTGTCCCAGAACTCGCGCCACAGAGAAAAAGGGGGCGTGCCGATAGCAATGGAGATGCCAAATTTAAAAATAAAAAACTTCTAGGTAATAGTGTAATCGAATGAGAGAAAAAAAGCGGCAGCCAATACCGAGAGCTAGGTTAAACGTAAGAGCTTTAAAAAATGCTAGGAGACGATAGAACATTGTTGTATTAAAAACATTTAAAAATCTTTTGGCCAACTGTATTTACTAAGTTGTCAAAAGCTTTCAAAAATGAGGTTATTAATCTATGACTTATAATGGGCTGGGAAAAAACTCGCGTTGTCTCCCTGGCGTTGCGCCCACACTAAATAAATAAATAATTATCATTTCAGTATAATCATCTAAGGAAAACATTATTTATAATAACTTAATTTATAACCTAATATAATATTAATGACAGGAGTTTGACAGCAATGTCGCAATGAATTGGATTCCAGTGGACCAAATATTTTACATATTTTTTATTATCAACAATGCAACCTAAGTATCCTAGCAATTTAAAGAATTCCCTATGGCCATCTATTGGGATTGGCTATCGTTTTTTATTCTTATCTCGCTTATCCTTTGCGTTAGACAATTTTAATTTTCAAATATGTGTTTCACGTTACTTTCGGCACGTTCCGGTTTTCTATGTGGCGCGAGTTCTGGGACACCCTGTATAAATAAATAATAAATGAATAAAGTTTTTATTGCATATTGAGTACATACAGAACATAAAATACAAAAAAGGCCATCGACCGAAGTCCTTCAGCCTGGCTTAAATAAATATAATAAGTTTAATAAAGCATAGCCATTTAATTTAAGCTTATTAAAACTACTATACTTACTAGTTATACTATAAAGTATCATTATTTAATCATTATTGGCAAATACAATCAAGGGAAAATCTGACAAAAGAATGATGTTTTAACCAAAATTATAGGTAAAGCCTAATTGCACATCTTTAATTTGGCGCCATATATGTATGTATGCTACATGTGTAGCATAAAATTCCAAATTTAAAACATGATTGTTTTTTCACATACTTATCACTAGAGAAATGATCTATTAATAGCTATGTAGCACTATTGTTTTTTAACAAGTAAAATTTACTTTTATTGCCAAAGGAATAGTGATGGAAAAAACGGTTCCAAATCCGGAACGTACCAAACCGTTCCGTTCCTAAAAAATCACGTACCAAAATCACGTGATTTCGGAACGTAGGGTAAATGATTTCACAATACATGCGAATCCACGGACACGACGTTGCTGGGCAACATTTTGTCTGGCGCGCCTCTCAGTTCAGTTGACCGCACCATAAGAAATTTAATACCAAAATTAAATATTGTAACTTTTGCTATACACTATAAGGTTTAAGGAGGTCCCTACACTATCAATATTATTGCACAATATGTTGTATTAAGCAATTTAGTTAACATTGTGTTGACAATATTGCCTAATTTAATATAAATGTCTGATTGCCTAGGGACAATAATCAATTTTTTGTGCAGTAATATTGAGCAAAATATTTTTTAAACGTCTAGGGACCCCTTTAATACACAAAAACCTATTGATTCCTTGAATGTTTTGTCCATCTCTAATAAAGATTCTCTAGTAAGAAAAAACCTTCTTAGTAAGTTTTGGTATTATAGTTTAATAATTGTACAATATTAGGTATATTGGATTCCATCTACCCTACCTAACAAACTTAATTTTGTATGTACCGTTCCAGCGGAACGATTACACCCGCCTCGTTATATTGGTTATATGCACCGATAAAGTTCAGCTCAAGACGGCGCGCCGCGAAAGTCGAACAAGAAACGAAACTAGGTAAACAGTTCCGACGTTAGCGGCGTTCGTTCTGTTCCATGTTTCACGTCGTTCCCTTCCCACTCGCTCCGTTCACTCATTCGATGGTCGGATTCTCTGTTTCTATTCAGTTCGATCCGCTGTCACATCGTTCCGATATATTTAGGAACGTTCCGGAACGTAATTTAAAAATAACCTTCCAAAATCACGTTATCAAAATCAAAATCACGACCCATCACTACAAAGGAATGCCATATAATTTATTAATCAACACCCAATTTTATGTCTTAATTTAACCGGAGGACGAAATTTTACTTCGCCCACTAGTGGGCAAAATAGCATTTCGACCACGGGCTGAAACTGGCTTTAAGTTAAAATTGGACAAAAGTTAAGTTAAAGTTGCTTGACAGCTGTTAAATTTCAGATTAAATATTAAATAAAATTGGCTTTAAATTCCTTGTGGTAGTTGAATAAAATGCGACTAATGGTCGAAAGGGGAGATTTTACTCGCGTGTTACCGCACGAGCGTATCAAGGAATCTTCTCTTTTTCGCACTAGTCGCAAATATTAACTTATATTTAATTGGCAGCTTAGGCATTATTTTACTTATTTATGGCCACTTGCACCGTAAGTTTAACAGAGGTTTAATTTTTAACACAGGTTTATTTTTCATAACTGGCTTGCACCGTAAATTAATCCTTGTTTAAATACCTCTAAACTAAAATAAACCCCCAATTTCGGGGGTTTAAATTACTTTAATCCACCGTTAACGATTTGTAACCTCAAAAGTACTAGTCATCGGTATTCAAGATGTTTTTTCCAAAGATATTAGTTATTGACATCTTTAGCAAATCCAATAACTATAGTTATAGGTATAGAGGTCAGCAACTCTATAATGAGTCACTACTAAGAACCAGAAATATAATAAAAAGTATTTGGAATTTAGAAAAGAGGTTTTCCAGTCATATGGCTTAAGATTAAAACTAGATACAGTTTTGTCCATTATTC
Source organism: Brassicogethes aeneus (assembly GCA_921294245.1). Lineage (NCBI taxonomy): Eukaryota > Metazoa > Arthropoda > Insecta > Coleoptera > Nitidulidae > Brassicogethes > Brassicogethes aeneus. The sequence continues at coordinate 47,654,494 of OV121132.1, read as the reverse complement.
CAGCTGCAGCCGTACTACATAATATTGCTAGAGACATGAATAAACCAGAGCCGCCATTGCCTACTGATATTAATGCCATGAACTGGAGTATCCTTATCCACAAGATCGCATTATGTTTCAAAATTAATTAATACAAGATTATTTTGCGAATTTATAAAATATAAGATATAAGATTATTTTGCGAATTTATAAAATTTAATGTGAATAATAATTTTAAACATTCAATTTTCATAGTTTCTTTAAGAAACTTTTTTGACCCATCACTGGTAATATTCATAAGAAAAAATTGAACATCTGTGATACAATTGCTGTGTGCAGTCCCGGTTGCATACGTCGTTTGACGGTGTGGATCACCTGATGTTCTTACATCTCGCCTCTGTTGACTTAACAACTGAGCATATAGGCTCAGGGAGTAATTTGTTTTGATTGTGTTCCTACACCAAGTTGCCCGACACTGATGAGACCCAATAAAGGTCGAAACAGCTGTCTGTCGGTATTTGAAGTTGGTGGAACGCATTCAAAACAAAAAACTTTGGCGAGGTGTAGGTTCAATTTTTTCTTATGAATAATAATTTTATTTAGTTTATACTTATTTAAAATTAAAATAAAATAAATAGTCACTTCGTGTTTATTTTTATAATATATTAAGTTTTTCTTTTTCATCCTTTTTATTGTTAATTTCCTGTTCTAATTGTTTTAGCCCCTATATCTTTGTTATCAATGATACCCTTGTATCCACAAGAATAATTAAATGATTTTTTTCATTTTCTGAAAAATTTGAAAAGCGAGCCCTCTTTTTTTCAGGTTCTGTATCCATATTATTCTCTCTTACCATCAACTGAATCGGTCGTACATGAAATAGAATCGAACCACAGATTATAAAGAATCGAACCACAGATTATAAAGAATCGAACGTCAAAACGTCAAAATATATTTGCTTCATAAATAAGTGTGAAGTTAGTTATTAGCACCAATCTTTTCTTTTTCTTAGATCACTAGTTAAATTTTAAACAAAAGTGAAAAAATCACGGTGCAAGATTTTGGACACTAATGTCCTATTACCTTTTAACTTGGTAGTTTATTTAACTGATCAGTTAGAGCAAACGGTGCAAGTGGCCATTATTCACACTACACCCATGGTACAAGACAAAGACATCAAACCCAATAGACCCGGTAATTCATTCATAAATAGCAAATAAACATGAGCCAACATCACTTTAAGCTGCTAGACCCCCACTCTAACAAAGAAGCGCGCGACCAAGCCGCTTACCATAGGCGTAGGAAATATTATTTATAATAAAATTAATTATTTGAATGTAATGTAATATGGTATTAATTTTCGTTTTCAATGCAAATTCGTACAATTTTAACATAATTATTATTAAGCATGTACCATAACGTAATCTACAAACAAAAATAATCTTAAATAAATAAAATAAAACATACACACTTAAAACATATATTTTACAAAAAAACTAAAATCATTACAAATATAAGCAAAAACTTGCTTTGTAGAAAATGTTACATAATATTTTAGGTCAATGAAAATATCTAGTTTGGCAAACCCCAGAATATTTTAAAATAAATAAAATAATTTTTCCTTTTGTACACAATGTTACCTTCTATTTCACTAATTTATTTATTATTTTCATTTATTAAAAACTATACAAATTATTACCTTTTATTTTACTAATTTATGTTATAAAATGGTATGAGATATTTAAGAAAAAATATGAAGAAAAAATACTTACATGAGACTATAGTTAAGAAAGTTCAGGACAATATGGCTTCGGATTAGCTCTTTTCTTTAAGTATTTTATGCCACTTTTTTTTACATCAAAATCATTTTCTTCAAAATGATTTGAACAAATATAAGCCAGTTTGGGCATTATTTTATTTTCTTCAAAACCTAATAAAACGAACCAATGCATTTCTCGGTTTCGATCGGTTGGAAACCTACAATCAAATTTTTATTTTTTAAATTAAGTTCAATCCTTTGCAGTATATGTAGATCTTAATATCCTGAAATATAAATAAATAATAATTATTAAAATATAAAATAATATAATAAAAAAATTAAATACCTACCGCGGACGCCTATGACAAAGATGTCTAACCTAACATTACCGATGAAAGGATAAATTCATATTTAAATAGTCCAGCTTTGTACATACTTGGCACTGTCTCACCATTTTGTAACATAAAATACAATAACAGATATTTTCAAAACACAAAAACTCTTTAAAAACGTATCGCAAATCCTCAACACAAATGCCGCAAAATTATCATGAATTAAATTCGTAGTACTCGCAGCCAATGCGCCGTTGCCATAGCTTAGGTATTTCCTCAATAAAAATATTTTTTTATTTAAAAGATGCATAGGTTATATAAAATTTATAAAAAAGGAAATATTGATGATGTTTATAATAACTTTGGATTGAAAATGATGCTAAAAAGATTTTATTTATTTACAAGTGTTTGTCCGGAGAAAATTATTGGCAACAGTGTCCTAGTGTCGCTTAGAATGTTCCTATGTCTTCGCTACAGATATAATGTAAATAATCGGGTCTATTGGGTTTGATGTCTTTGGTACAAGAAAACATGGTATGCCATTGCGCATGTTAGCGCTGTCTCTCTCGCTTCGTATGACGTCACGCTCGTCAAAGATATCCACTTGTTCCAATGTAAAGTAATGAAATTTTGGGGAGCGCGTTCGCATTTTATTAAATTTACAATTATGACGACCGGTTTATTAAAACCGATTTTGAGGTAGTATTTCTATTTTTTCATTGTGCCAATGTATTTTTTAAACTATATATGCAGCGCAAATAAAATAATTCCCTATTGTTTTTTGTTAAGGATATTATTTTAAAAATAATAGAAGTAAAAGTTATAAACACAGGGTGTTTTTATTTAAAATTGACAACGTAATAGAGGTTGTAGAACAGTTTTTTAAATAAATATTTTTATTTAGGCTTGTTTTCGAATTATCGAACTTCTTTTGTTTTTACATAAACCTTTTTATCTCCGTTTTTATGACTGGATTTTAATATAATTAATTTTTGTGTTAAACATTTAAAAAATATACCTACTATACAGGGTTTTTTCAACGAAAACTTCTGCCCCCTAAACGTTTTAACGGGTGAATGTGGACAAAATTCCTTGGACACATCAATTTTTATTTCTTGGGAGATGAATTTAAACGTACACTTCACGCCCCCACCCTCACCCCTTCGCGCTCCACCCCGCCCGCTGCCAAAATCTTGGTTGAGTGACATATCGTTTTAAAGGTCTTTCAATTCTTAATAAGAATTTTTATTTTTTTTCAAAAAATCTGTCAGTTAGTTTACGAGAAATTGCTATTTAAATATTAAAATTAAGAGAAAAACAAAATAATTCTAAATCAACGAAGTGATTTCCTCCAACTTCCATGCAATAGTACAGACGTTGTTCAAAATGGCAACTGTCAAAATGACAGGTGCCTAAATGACATATTTCAAATAACAAGTGCCTGAATGACAGCTATCAAAAAACAGGTTCCAAAATCACAGCTGTCAAAATGAAAGCTGCCTGAATGTCCTGTCAAAATGGCAGATGTCGAAATGACGACGGTCAAAATAAAAGTTGCCGAAAAAACATTGTCCGTTATTTTTTATTAAAACCACTTTGAAAAAATTACAGAATCCTATTTATTAATTTATATAAATTTAAATATATACATATATATATATATATATATATATATATATATATATATATATATATATAATATTAATTTATATTATTTTAAGAATTAAAATACCTTTAAAAAGATATGTATGTCACTCAACCCTTGTCCAATTTATGATTTTGACGACTGTCGGGGTGGAGCGCGTAGGGGCGCGGGTGGGGGCGTACATTAAAATTCGTCCACCTAGAAATAAAAGTTCACGTGTCCAAGAAATTTTGTTCACATTCGTTTCGTTAAAACGGGTTTTAAAAAGTTTTATTTTTAACACCCTGTATATTTTTTCAAAATCTGGTATTTGAAGCACATAATCTTCAAAAACAAAATTTTAAAAAAGATTTAATTTTTTATATAACCTTATAATCTTACTTTTTAACTACATATTACAGTCTTGAATACGAAATTCATAATAAGTTCCAAACTTACCATTTTTCAAATTTATTTTATCTTCTCTACGGCAAGCTATCATCCATTTTTTTGCTAAATCTTCTTTCTTTGGAAAGCTGAAGTATTTTATGTCGGTACCTTTCGTATATGATCAAGACCGAGATGTGCCGTTAGTTTTGCGCATGAGCATAATAGTCCGGGAGGCAGTGAAGATTTTCGGTACTTATTTTCCCAGTCGGCAAACACCGATACAATTATTGGGTTTGTTATTCTGAGCAAAATTTATATATGTTTAGGGGGGGGGGGTTTCCGATGGGTTAAGGCGGAAAATGCGTTATTAAGTACAAATATATTGCACTTTTTTTTCCAGTGATAAAAATAATTCCATTAGTGAGAGATATAGTGAACTTAAGAAAAAAAATAGTCTGGCTAATCTGTGAGTATGGGTAATATGTCTGGCAGATGGAAAAATTATCAAAACCATTGCCCTTATTTTCGCAGTCCTAAAAATTTTGTGAGATGATAGTTTATATTATAATTACAGCTGCAAATATAGTCTGGCTAATGTGGAACACTCCGAAAGCCTTGCCAGACTCGTCCAACCCTCCACAGGCGCGCTAAATTCAGCATGTTCAATTATACAGGCGATTGTTGTCATCTCTACATGTTTTTACTTTTCATAATGTAAAGGGTGATCCAACTTGAGCTTGGCAATGAGAAAATAAAATAAAACTCGAAATATTTTAAAAGCTGAGAAATTTTCTATTAAATAATAACGTTAAATATCGTACAATTAGGTATGAAAGATAACATCGGCCATATGGCCGCCACGGCTCAAATGACAAAACCGAATGCGCTGGTCAAAATTTTCAACGACTCTGCGACACAACGCAGGCTCTATGGCAGCTATTTCCCGTCGTATTTCTTGTTTCAGTTCCGGAATTGTATTGGGCATGTTAACGTAAACTTTATTCTTCAAATATCCCCAGAGAAAGAAATCTAAGGGGGTTAGATCGCAAGATCTAGGCGGCCAATTAATATCGCCGTTTCTCGAAATAACCCGGCCTGGAAAGCGGGTCTGTAACAAATCGATTGTTTCCCGGGTTGTATGACAGGTCGCTCCATCCTGTTGGAACCAGACCTCTTCAATATCCACTCCTTCCAACTCTTGCCAAAGAAAATCAGTAATCATGCTCCGATAACGCACGGCATTGACTGTTACAGCATTTTCTTCATGGTTTTCAAAAAAGTACGGACCAATTACTCCTTCAGCCCACAGACCACACCAAACTGTAACTTTTTTGGGGAAAATTTGTTTCTCAACAACTTCTCTTGGGTTTTGTAACCCCCAAACTCGACAGTTTTGTTTATTAACAAACCCATTGAGGTTAAAATGAGCCTCATCAGTGATGAGTCATCACTGAAGATTATTTTTCTCGAAAAATCGACTTCGTGTTAAAGCATCCACTCACAAAACATACGTCGCTGGAGATGGTCTCTGGGCTTTAAGGCATAACTGCTGTGATCGGCGACGAATCGAAGTTTTTGGTTCTTGGGCAACACTTTCACGAATGTTGGCAACATTTTCTTCTGAACGGACAGGACGAACACGCTGGGAAGTTTTGATGTTGAGTACTGACCCATTTCGCTCAAATTTCTGCACGACATTCGTAATTGCTTGCCTAGAAGGTCGATTTTGTATTCCAAAATATTCGCGTAAAGCACGGAAAGTACGCACATTTGAACGCCCATTTTCATAGTAAGTTTGGATAATTTTAACGCGTTGTTCAGTCGTATACTGCTGCATAATCAAATTTGTATGTCTTTCTAGACCACAAATATTACTTTGATAATGACAAATACTTTGACGTTTTGATTTTCATGGCCATCTAAATTGCCAAGCTCAAAGTGGATCACCCTTTATGATAAGAAAATAATTTGTGTAAAGCAAAATATGGCTAAAAAAAATGTCAGTCTGTCCGCTACCAAAAAACTTCTGGCGGGGCTTTCGTGATTGTAAATAACAGCCAGACGTGTATTTTCTACGAAATTATAGTATTATTTATCATGTGACAAATTTTCAAATCCGGGAAAATAAGAGCAAAATTTTTGTAATTCTTACGATTTTCAAGATGCCGCCAGAACAATTTGCCAATTTCATAAATCAGCCAGACTTAATTTTGATTATAGTTTATGACAGTACCAAATAATGGGTTAAATTTTAAGCATGGGAAAATAAGGGCTACGTATTTCAAAAACCGGTCAAATTTTTGCTTCCGCAAATTTTCAGCCAGACTGACTTTCCTTCACTTGGGATGTGCCAGACTGTTATTTCCATTAATAAAATGACTCACTTTAATTAATGTGAAATATTTATGACTGGGAAAATAAGTGGACTTGACTTTTTGGCCCATCTAGTGAACCCATCCGAAAATTTTAGCCAGACACACAAATTGTCGTTTTGTGTCACCATTTGAACAAACTTAATGACATTCACAAACTGGGAAAATAAGAAGATAAAAATCTTCACTGCCTCCCGGACTATAACCTGTGTTTTCAAAAGTTTAAGCGCGTTTTTTATAAATTTGTGGTTATGTTATGTACTACACCTTTTCCAGTTGATATTCAGAAAGTAGGAATTGTAATTCAGTTATTCCAGTTGATATTCAGATAGTAGGAATTGTAATTCAGATATTCCAATTGATTTTAAGAGAGTAGCATATGTAATTCAGATAACACAATTGATTTTAAGAAAGTAGCAATTGTAATTCAGATAACTCAATTGATTTTCAGAAACTTGCAATTGTAATTCAGAAAGTAGCAAATGTTTTTCAGATTAAATCAAATGTAATTCAGCCGCAGCAATTGTTTCAGGAACAGTGGGTTGCATACAGTAAATCGATGATGAATGGAAGTACACGTTATCTTTATTAACTAAATAAATGAAATTTATATAAAGTACAAATGAAGAAAATTCGGTCCTTACTTGCAATAAGTTGACAATTATGACAAATATACCTACTTAAATGGTGATAAATTTGTTTACTATTGTCAATTCCATGGAAACAAAGCAATTAGTCCGGTCAATCTAGACATTCGAAGGTACATAAATTTACAACAAGCTGAAAATCAGTAAAATTGTTCAGAATATAATTATAAATAAAATTTTAAAGTTCCCCATAATTCCCCTGGATGGAAAATTTTTTATTCAAGGTCAAAGGTCAAAAAAATGATTTTTCGCGATTTTCGGCAAAACGGTAAATTTTATCATAAAATACCCCAAACAAATATTGTAGATCATAAAATTATCTATAAAAAATGTATCAATACTTTTTTTTCTATATATATATATAACGATTCGAAAAGTTGTAAAAGTTATAATCGTCATAATATGCACACGTTTCCACGCCACCTATGAGGTAGTGTACTGGTTTCCCCAGTAGCCTATTCCACGGGTCAGTTGTGATCCTGTTTAATTTGAAACTATTGCAAAATAACGGAAATTAGCAATGATTGGAAAAGATAAAAGCGATGTAAATTAAAAAAAAGTACTGAAGTTAATTAGTCTGATTCGTAACATTTAAATTCTTCTTCTTATTCTTCTCCTTGTTCTTGTTCTTCTTCTTCTTCATCTTCATCCTGGGTACAAGTAAATTGCGTCAGTAGCGATGTATCGCATGTCACCTCGTTGGAATTAAATGAATCCTCCACTGTTGGTGATTCAACATTAGAGCACGACCGGCCTTGACAATTCGTACATACCAGAGAATAAAACAGTCCGACTTTTTTGCAACCACATTTAGCACTGCATCCCTTTTTGCAGTTGCAAAAAATTGTGTTCAGCATTTTTTCCGGCGCAGGTGGGAGTAAAGTTTGAACTGGTTATAATGGGTTGTTGACCAACTTCCCACCCCAGTCTGTAGGGTCTAGCTGATAACCAAGCCACACTTGAACTTGGTAATATACCCGAAAAATATTTTGATGAGCAGCAACTGAGGTTGGAGGAAGACAAGCTAATTGAACTTGTTTTTTATTTTAGTATTTTTAACGAAACATGCATATCGATACTTATCAAAGCAGGTAGTTATTTTAGGAGCTCCGTATATAGAAAGAAGAAATCGAATGCCGTTGGTGATAACTTCTTGTCCCGAAGCACCTTTTCCTCGAGTTTGGCCGAAGACAACGGAACGTGCCAAATTTGACGGAAAAATCGAAAAAAAGTGGACTTGAGCCTTTTCAACAGCGGAAAAATTTGGTCCGCGGATAGGTCTCGTGGGCAGAAAAAAGGATGCAAATTTCGAGTGCCCGCCTTCAACGGCCTCCGAGCTACGGCGCTTAGAAAAAATAAGGATATACAGACTAGTAGACAACGGAAAAAATAAATATTGCAAACGGGCCGGATCCGCCGGAAACTTTTCGATCTTTTTTTATTTTCTTCGAAAAAATTTTAAACGTTTTTTAGGGCGAGAGAAATTTTCGAAATTGGCCGAACGAAATACACGAACAAAAGACTAATCGGCCAGAAGCCCGTTTAATTTTTGTTGTGTATTTAAAAAAGTTAACCAATTAAAATCCCCGAAATCAAATCGATAAGGTGGCAAATGACAGGTGGCATTTGACAGGGTCAAATGACAGGTGACAGATGACAGGTGACAGATGACAGGTGACAGATGTCAAGTTGACAGATGACAGATCATCTGTCATCTGTCACAGATGTTGTCTCGATGGCGTATAAATTAATTAATTTATACCCAGTCCCTTAAGGGACTGTGTTTTATTTCACTTGATATTCTTATAGTTATAACTTATGTAGGTATATTTTATATTTTAAGTGTAAGTGAAAATGACCGATAGAAAAATATATTAACATATATTAAAACTCTAGAGATGTATATACGTGAAGTACTCATGTACCTATATTATGACGATTACAACTTTTCGAATCGTTATATCTCAGAAACGGTGGCTCTTAGAAAAAAAAGTATTAATATATTTCTTATAGACAATTTTATGATCTACAATTTTTGCCAGAAATATTTTTGTGATAAAACTTCCCGTTTTGCTGAAAATCGCGAAAAACTAATTTTTTTGACATTTGACCTTGAATAAAACTTTTTCCATACAGGGGAATGATGGGGAACTTTAAAATTTTATTTATAATTATATTCTGAACAATTTTACTGATTTTCAGCCTGTTGTAAATTTATGTACCTTCACTGTTATTTTTCGGTCTAATTTGACCGGACTAAATATACATATATGTATACAAAGAAATACATTAAATTGAGAGTTTAGAAAATAAGTAAAATGAAGTATGAAAATGTTATCATTTGTTAATTTCTGAATTTCAATTGACATATTCTGAATTACAATTGTTACTGTCTGAATACTATTTGTTATTTCTGAATATCAATTGCTACTGTCTGAATATCATTTGCAATATCTGAATTACATCAGCTACTTTCTGAATATCATTTGAAATATCTGAATAACATTTGCCATTTTCTGAATTTCATTTGCAATATCTGAAAATCAATTGCTGCTTTCTGAATATCAATTGCTACTTTCTGAATATCAACTGGAAAAGGTGTAGTTGTGGTTGTGCGAGTTAAACCTTTTTTAATAATCACTTTTTAATTATATTAAAATAAAGATCTTTCATTTATTGAACATGGAATTCATATGTGAAACGTGCGGAAATCATTTTAAGCTAAAAGGATCTTTAAATAGACATTTAAGACTTGTTCATAAAGAAACTCAACTATACAAAAACTTGTTTGTTTGGAAGAAGAATGTGAACAAAGATTCAGGCGTAATCAGGAATTAGTGGAGCATTTACAATCAATTCATTTATTTAATATAGAACAGGAGAAACAAATGAAGTTACGCCCTTAAGTTAGTTTTAAGTTTCTTTTTATTGTTTTTTTGTACCTATAAGATATTAATATTATTATAGAAATGCTGTTAATAAAAAGCTGTTATTAAAATATGTTTCTTTTATTTATTAACCATATTTATGGAGCAAACTTGCAAAAGCTGATAAATCTATTTTAACTTAACCTGAGATATTGGCCAAAAGTGGGTACAGCCGAGTCCCCCAAATATTTAAAAATTAATAAAAGGAGATGTCTCTGGTTTTTCCTTAAAAAGCTGTGCTAAGTAAAACAAGTTTACCAAAATTAGCAAGAGCATGGATTTATCGGTTTTTGCATGTTTGCTCCACAGTTAATACATTGGGCAAAATTATGCTTAGGTACCTATATTTAAAAGAAACAATATGTAATTAAAATTATCCTTACAAAGATATAGATTTATTTATATTTATACAGGGTCCTGCAACAGTGCGTCGGGTTTTTCTAGTGCCTTTACAGTGAGGGATAGAAAAAAAAGTTTCCTACAAAAAATTGTTGGTTTGAAAATCTTTATGTCGAGAAATTATTTTCAACAATACAGGGTGTTCCATTTTTGCGGTATAACAAAAACATACATTTTTTTAAATGGAACACACTGTATTTATTTAAGTTTTCCGATAACATCTTTTAACCTCTACATTGTTGTCCATTTACTTTTTGATTTAAATACAGTGTTGTCAACTTTTTTTCACATTTTTTTTTTCCAAAAAATCTTGCAAAAGCAAGCTGAACTTTAAAGAATCGTAGCGACCTCAGTTTTTAAAGGTAAGAATAAGTTTTAGCAACAATCCCAGTGCAGTTAATAGGCATCATTTTGATTATGAGCAATTTAAATTTAGTAATACAGGGTAAATAAATGCCAAACTTTGCAAACTTCAGAGTGGTTTAACTAATTTTTTTTCAAATGGAGTGCCCCATATTTTATGTCATCATTCGATAGGTCTTTTTCTCCTCTTTAATGTGATATGCCATATCTTATTTGTAAACCTCATAGTTGTTGAGATATTCAATATTTTTCGCAAAAGTAACCATTTCATTACATTTTTAAGTAGAAAGTGTTGGGACAAAACAACTGTCAAAATGTAAGAGTCAAAATGACTTCTAATAACAAATAATACTAATACTAATAATAATAAGATTAATTATTTTATTCAAAAACCATGCAAGGTAAAAAAATTGAAAATACATAGTAAAAACGTTACTATAGTAATTGTTCAAAATGTCTTCCATTTTCATTCAGGCACAAATTAATTCGCTGCTGAAAAGACCTTTGCACTCTTCCTAACATTTCAGGTGAAATACTTGCAAAAGCGTTTACAATCCGTTGTTGCATATTCATAAGTGTGGTAGGTGGTTCGTTAAAAACAATTCCCTTTACATACCCCCACAAGAAAAAATCAGGTATTGTCAGATCCGGAGATCTAGCAGGCCATCTGGAGGGTCCATTTCTACCAATCCACTGGTTGGGGAAAATGCCATCAAGATATGCCCTCACGTCTCGCGTCTTGTTGAAACCACATCCTGTTTCTTGTATGTTGAGGTACATTAGCTAATAATCCAGGTAAAACATTTTCCAAAAAATTCAAATACATAGGCCCATTGAGATGACCATCGAAGAAATGTGGACCTACCACATATCCTCCAACAATACCTCCCCAGACATTCAAAGACCATCGATGCTGATGATCAACTTGTTTCATAACATGCGGATTTTCAGTTGAATAATAATGAAAATTGTGCCTGTTAACAGATCCGCTTTTATGAAATGTCGCCTCATCAGTGAATAAAACATACTGAAAAAACGCAGGATCTTCCTGTATTTTCAGCCTTGCCCAGGTGCAAAATTCGGAACGATATTGAAAATCAGCATTGCTAAGTTCTTGATGCAACTGAATATGGTACGCATGATATCGATTCTTCTTTAGAATTCGTTGTACTGATCTCTCGGTTATGCCGGTTGCTTCACCGATGTCTTTTTGGCTAATGTTGGGATGCTCAGTTGCTGTTAATAGCACTGAAAATTCGTTTTCCTCATTGACAACAGGTTTTGTTCTTTCTTGTTTTTTATAATGTACACTTCCCGTTTCAATAAATCTATTGAGTAGTTTCCTGAAGCTTTTCTCATCCGGGTGTCTTTTTTCTGGATAACGCATCGCGTAAATTCTAGCCGCCAATAAACAAGTTCGATCAGTCTCCCCCAATACAAAAATCATATCAACTAGTTCGTCTTTTTCAAAATTCATGTTAATAAGTTGCGGTCTACTTTTACGACAAAACAGAGAGAAGCACTTTTATGATACAAAAACAGCAACGTTTTTTCTAGTTTTTTTAAAAGTTTTTTTACAGGGTCAGTTTTTAATATTTAATACAAACTAATTAATAGAGACCGGACATTTAGGCATTTTAAGAGAGGCAAACAAGGCAAAAATGATTTTGGATTAAACTTCACTAAAAATGCCCAAAACTTATTTTGCATGAAGAATTTTTAATGTCCCATTAAAATTGACGAAAGGTATTTTGCCTAAAATCTGGTCTTTACTAATTAACATTTCGAGTTTTAACATAAGAAAATTTTATCAAATGTTACATTGACAATTACTTACATTTTGCTTCAGCACGGCCTACTTCAGTGCATAGAAATTTAATTAAATGGTTACTTTTGTGAAAAATATTGAATATCTCAACAACTATGAGGTTTACAAATAAGATATGGCATATCACATTAAAGAGGAGAAAAAGACCTATCGAATGATGACATAAAATATGGGGCACTCCATTTGAAAAAAATTAGTTAAACCACTCTGAAGTTTGCAAAGTTTGGCATTTATTTCTGAACACCCTGTATTACTAAATTTAAATTGCTCATAATCAAAATGATGATTATTAACTGCACTGGGATTGTTGCTAAAACTTATTCTTACCTTTTGTCATACTCAAAGCATATTTTAATAGAAGGCTAGAAAAAGTTTTACTTAGTTACGAACTGACAACTGATATTTATTATTGTACCTATAATCGTTCTGAAATAAAACACGTTTCAAAAGAAGCAAGAGTTCTTAAATCATTTATAGTACAAGAGAAACATAATACCTTTAAAAACTGAGGTCGCTACGATTCTTTAAAGTTCAGCTTGCTTTTGCAAGATTTTTTGAAAAAAAAATTGTAAGTTGACAACACTGTATTTAAATCAAAAAGTAAATGGACAGCAATGTAGAGGTTGAAAGATGTTATCGGAAAACTTAAATAAATACAGTGTGTTCCATTAAAAAAAATGTATGTTTTTGTTATACCGCAAAAATGGAACACCCTGTATTGTTGAAAATAATTTCTCGGCATAAAGACTTTCAAACCAACAATTTTTTGTAGGAAACTTTTTTTTCTATCCCTCACTGTAAAGGCACTAGGAAAGCCCGACGCACTGTTGCAGGACCCTGTATAGATGGCAAATGTTTCTCGATATTATAAATATAAATAAATATATAATTCATAATTTTACAAGGGGCTAACTTTCAAAATCGAGTTTTATATTAATTGCAAAGGGCGGGTATAATTTAAATTACTCAAGAAAAAGATTTGTATGCAACCATTAAAACATTGACGCTTGCGCAGAACTAACGGCACATCTCGGTCTTGATCATATCCTTTTCAATAGTAGCATACCATGTTTCCTTGTATCATGACTACACCTAAATAAATAGGGACAGACAGACATTAAGAAACAATTTTTTTACTTAAGCCTTTGAAAAACTGATTTTATTTATTACTATAAATTCATCAACATATATGAGGCGCCGTTTGGGCCAATATATAAATTTTCATCTTTGATTAAAAATATTCTTGATATATAAAAGATTTTAATTGTGTGAAATAAGTTTGCTTGTGATTGATTTATTTTAAAGCCTCCACAATATACCGTGTGCAGTGAGGGTGCCACTTCTATAGACGTAAACATTTTCATCTTTGATTGAAAAAAATATTGATATATAAAAGATTTTAATTGTGTGATATAATAAGTTGGCTTGTGATTGATTTATTTTCAAGCTTTCACAATATACCGTGTGCAGTGAGGGAGCCACTTTGATGTTTGTAAACATTTTTGAAATAATTGTCATTTAACATTGCCCGTTATTTATTTTATTAAATTCAACATTTATTGATACTTTAAAATGTTAAAATAACTTTAAAATATGATTTTGTTCAGAAAATATTTTATTTTAACAATGATTCTCTAGTACATGCAGACTTTCTTCCGCTAGCCTTGGATCAAAATTAAATTGTTGTCGGTGGCAGTAATCGTAATATCGGACTAATTCTTCAAAATATTGAGGAAAGTCCATCATAAATAATTTATTAATTAATTATTAATCAACTTAAACACCAAGACACTAAATAGCTTTAGTAACAGAAGTGCCGGAAAAGTTTTGATTGCGGTAAAGTCAAACACAAGTGTCACTTTTTGTACCTTTAACATTTCCCGTGTAAGATTTTTTATTACTTTTTAATTTTGCAATTATAGGAATAAAAAAACAAAATATTTTCTTAACATAATAATATTTTAAAGCTATTTTAATATTTTAAAGTATCAATGAATGTTAAGTTTAATACGGGCAATGTTAAATAACTCACGAACATTTAAGTGGCGCCCTCATTGTACACGGTATATTGTTAAAGCTTTAAAATAAATCAATCACAAGCCAACTTATATCACACTGTTAAAATCTTTTATATATCAAGAATATTTTCAATCAAAGATGAAAATGCTTATTACCATCGAAGTAGCGCCCTCACTGCACACGGTATATTGTGGAGGCTTTAAAATAAATCAATCACAAGCGAACTTATATCACACAATTAAAATCTTTTATATATCAAGAATATTTTCAATCAAAGATGAAAATTTATATATAAACACCTAATTTTATATTGGCCCAAACGGCGCCTCATAAACATATGTTGTATTTAAAGTATTTACAAAAAAATTGTAATAGTAATATATATTTATTTAGTAAAACGTGATTATTGAAATATTGCGATTGCATTTAAAATTGAAATTGCGAATATCTTATTATAATATAATTATTATAATCGGTTAGCTATTTTATTTTTCTAAAAACGTTAAACTTGGATACAATAGGTAAATCATAAATGCTGGTCGGATATTAAAAACTCGAGAAAGTGCAAGACGTGCGGGTCTGCAGAGGCCGAAAATCACCCGAAGCTTTTTTGTGACAAGTCGTTTCAGTTTGAGCATGTGTGTTTACGGTCCCCAAACAGGCCGATAGGATTTAAATCAGCTGCGCTTGCATGCCAGGCACGTATTCCATTTTGACGCTTAGATTTTATTCTTACACGCCAGAAAACCGAGTAGGCTACTTGAAGTAGCTTTACTTGAATACGAGTTACTTTAGATGGAATTCGTATATCATTTGAAATTAAAACACGACTTATTAAATATTTATGCGTCTTTAATATTACCCAATATACCTTGACATATTCTAGTTGTCAATCTAATGGCATTTAACTAAAATGTTATATCATAAATAAAAAATAAAATAAGTATTTATGCGTCTTTAATATTACCCAATATACCTTGACATATTCTAGTTGTCAATCTAATGGCATTTAACTAAAATGTTATATCATAAATAAAAAATAAAATAAGTAAATTCAATTAAATTCTCATGTATAATATAATTTTGTTTTAAATATACTTTTTTTTGCAAATAAAATATTATAAAAATATTTTTTTAATTTTTTCTGCTTTACCTTGAAAAATACGTAACGACAAAATAACACTAATGCTCTTATTGCGATCTTCAAGGTCGCTTTAAAACTTTGAATAAATCCAAATGATCTTCAAGCCTTAGGACCATAAAAAATCAGCTTCTAGCCAAAAAAGGCAAATCCTACAAGGGTCTTTAAGACTTAATTTTAAAACTATATTAAAATCATTTAGTTTTAATTTTATATTCTTAAAAAGTTTTTCGAGGCAACTTTAAATTTATGGATTAAAACTTATTTGAATTTAAAATATACTTGCAGCAGACTAAATTACCTTAAGAATCAATATAATTAATCATAAAAGGGATTTATTTTGTGTACTAAAGTGGGACAACCTATTTGTGAAATAGTTAATGGCAGAGTGGTAATGGCACATTTCTGACAAAATATAATAAAATTCTTTAAAAAATATCGTCAAATTTTATTTTGCATCTAAACATCTAAATACTATACTCTATTAAATTGCATGTTTGGACACACGGTTCTTCAATTTTGAGTTCTTTAATATGTTCGAACTCATGGCCTTATTGCGAATGAAATCCTAACCTTCCAAAATGGTCCGTTTTTATAAATAACCTCTTCGTTTTAATTTAAAATACTTGTCGCTAATATTTTCCATTTTAAATAAGTGTTCTAATTTTCGTTCACGAATGAAGTATATTCACGAACTGCACTGGTTCACTAAATTAGCTTACTGAGAAGATGGATTTATTCGAATGTGTAGGGGGTAGAATTAGTTTTTAATAAAGTGATCAACAATCGAAGAGGAATTTTTTTTAACCAAATTAATGTTTTTGGATCTGGAATTTTATTGAGCATACAGGCATAAGATAAAAATGTGTTTTGATGAGTACATCAAGGGTACTCAATTAAACTACATTAAAACTATTTGTTCCAAAATGGATTGTTTTAAAAACTCGCTCTTTAATCCTTTAAAAAAGAAAATTAGTTTTTATAATAGCCACTGTCGAGAGTATTATAAAACCAGTATAAGATCAATAGGGCATTAAGAGCAAAGTTTTTATTTTATTTTAATATATTATAAAGGGTTTATAAATTATTTGCTTAAGAATAAGTGGCCTTTGCGAAATTTTAGTAAATCTTTTAGAAAAACCAATATCGTTTTATTGACTAAAGCACTTTTAAACCCTAAATAAATCAAAAGAATCTTACAATTATTACGTAAGCGCTTACGATCAAAAGTGCAATAGGACACATGATACCAGTTGGTTACAGACACGGCGTTATCTATAGAGAATAAAAGGAACAAATAATAGGTTACAGATAGAGGTGACGATAGTGATGAAAAAAAAAATATCGATAGTTTCGATAATCATGGTCGAAATTATCAAAACTATCGATAAATTATCGATAGTTAAAAAAAACGAAATATATCTATAATACCGGCTGTCAACAGTGTTGCCAGCTCAAATATGTTTATTCACTGCCAGTAGAAATCAGTAGGCTGATAAATTTGCTTGGTTAAAATTGTAAATAATATTTAAACTTTTAACTAAGCATATATTATGTTATTAATATTGCAGGCGTTTCTACTGATTTTTACTAAATTTTAGACTGTCAATTGATTAAAATTAGTAGATCTACTGAAAAATTGGTAGACCTGGCAACATTGGCTGTCAGTAATCAGTATCGATATTATCGAAGTCGATATCGATAGTTTCGATAGTATTTAATAAAGCAAATAATCGATAGTATCGATAAAATATTGATATTATCGTCACCTTTAGTTACAGATAAAATATGACAATCTTTACTTTTATCCATTGTATGCGCCCTACGTTTTTCGTTTTAATTTTTTGCAAATGGTCAACTTCAATCTGGTTTATTATTATAATAATATAATATATTATTTTTTTAATGATATAGAATAAGATAGTGTAAAAAGTCTAAAATATGTTTATCATAATAATAAATTTTATTTAATGTCCGACTTTACATGGGTTCGTTCCACAGTGCGGTGCACAGTGGGAGGAATTTCAAAAATCGCGGACAAAATTAGGGACACATTATTTTATACTATTTTAAGGTTTATGGGGTAGTAAATTTATGCTAAAATATCAATAATGATAAAATGTTTTAATTATGTACAGGGAGATCCCCTATAATGTCGCCCCCCTTTAACTTTTTTATTTTAATTGTCCCAAATTTAAAAGTGTGGTTATGCAGGTACTTAAAAATACTTTTTTTCTACATATAAAGAAAATTGGAAAATTAATCAGTATACAGGGAAAAACAAAAAGTTTCTTTTTTTTCAAAGGATATATATATGTATTTATTTTTCGATTCCTTGTAAAATTCTTAGCATATTGCATATAACATACCATATACCTAAATTCAACCGTTTCTGAAATATTTAAATTATTTTTGAAATAATAAGTTGAAATAGTTTGTCTTTCGCTGTCTGAGTACGCCATTTTTACTTATTTAATAAGACATATTGAAATAATGTCACTATAGTAATTTATTTTCAATAAAAATTTAGGTATACTGAGGCTTCTTGATTTCTAACAGTTTAAAAAATACATTTCGAATGCGAATATTTCACAAACGGTTGAATTTAGTAGTATATGGTTTGTTATATGAATTATGCTCAGAATTTTACAAGGAATCGAAAAATAAATTCATATATAGGGTGATCCATTGAAAAAAAAAATAAACTTTTTGTTTTCCCCTGTATATTGATCAATTTTCAATTGTTTTGTATACGTAGAAAAAAATATTTCTTAGTACCTACATAACCACACTTTTAAACTTTTTGGGAAATAAAAAAGTTAAAGGGGGGTGACATTATAGGGGATCACCCTGTATAAAAATTCACAAAATTTTTATACACAATTTGGAAGAGTTCGGTTTTGTCTATCTTCCATTCTTCAAAAATATAAATTAATAAACAATTAAATTACGCAATATTACCTAGGCTAAAAATAGAAAAGCAAACAAAAAAACAATAACAATTAAGGAACATTCGAGCAAGATCACTTATATCCATTTTTTCCGTACCTACATCTTTTCTTTGTCAATTTCGCATCTTTAGCTTTATTTATATCGACTAGTAAAGTGACTTGGTCCAAAAATCCCTATATCGATGTTAAAATTACATTTAAAAGTTGATTTTAGAGCAAAACCGGTTAAATCCACGTTTTTTTACCTAACCTAGTCGGAGGATTTACTGATAAATACCTTGTAAAATAACTTCTGCTAATTAATGTAACTTTTTTTGTTTCATTTTATTTTTGCACTAAGATTATGTATACTTTTAAAGTTTTATAAAGCGTTAATCATATACAAAAACACGATGCGATTGTATGTTAGACTGACTGTCACTCGAAACTGAAGTTTTAGAACTAGCAAAAGGCAACTATAATGACTTATAAATAATCGACTAATATGATAAATCCATGGACATATTCCATATCCTGCTGACCAAACAGGCAAAAAGAGGCAGCTAAATTCTTTTCCCTTTTAAAAAAGAAAATTTGATGAACGTTCTGGTACCAAATACTTTGCCTCACACCAAGACACACCTAAAGAAATATCTTCTGGTTTGTAAAAGATTTATCTTCATTGAAAGGCAATGGTAAAAGGTTTAGAAAAACCTTATTTTTGGTAAAATTTGTAATTTTAGACTTTCATATGAAAGAACAAGGATAAGAAATATGGTAAAATATACCATAATTTCCTTTCATTAATTACGCAAAACAAAAATGGGCTTGAAAAACTTACATCCAATTTGCTCTAAAAAACTGTCACGAACAATGTGACTTTTTAAGCAAGTTTAAGCGGGCATTTTATCATAAAATAGTTATTTATGTCATTAGGTTAAGAAGTAAGGCTTTTTGTGCTAAGCTCAAGGTTTGAAGGCCGACGCGTAGCGGAGGCCTACAATTGAGCGAAGCACAAAAAGGCACTTCTTGGCCGAATGGCATACAACATTTTATCTTCAAAGCACTTTATATAGGTCAATTTAATTCAACATTAAAGAGGCCTAACCTTACTTTTTTAGAATCTCATTTATTTATTAGGTAAAGATTACATTAAATGTACAATAATTATTATTGCTTTTAGAAGCAGTAGGTAATAGTTTGACAATACCTAGCAACATGATTTAAGTAGAAATGGATTTTTGCTATTAGGTACATTGAATTCAATTAATTGTTTAATAAATAGGTAGGTATCTAATTTCAATTTGTTTGGATTTTTATTTAAAAAATAGGTAGTTTGGAATGTTTAAAGTGTGTTTAACATTTAATTTCACTGAAAACTTAAAACAAATTAAAACTTAAAGATAATTTAAATCGTAGAAAAAGAATCGTGCGTTTTCTTGGATGCCTAACCTCACTTTTTGTTTTATATTTAATTTTACAATAATTTAATGAAAAATATTAAACATTAACAGTAAAACAAACAAATTAGTGCTTATTATAAATAAATTAAACCAGTTTAGTACGTTAATTTCTTAGAAAAGGATTAATTTGTGAAAAAAATACCCCTAGCGAGAAAAAATCGAACTAATTACTTGCCTCATAAAATTTTTTATCGGCCTAGGCCATAACAAGGTATTTCTTTATCGAATGTTGAAAACATTAAAGTTTAAATTATAGACCGCGTGGAGATAAAAAATATTTTTTTAAAATCATAATCTCTGGGCTTTTTTTTATAACTTGCGATTTAAAATTTGCTATGTTGATTTTCACAAAATAAGGTTTTGTCCGCGATTTTTGAAATTCCTCCCAGTGTGCGGCGCTGCGGTGCCTATTTTTAGTTTCGACACATGTGTTATGACGTTGAATTGCCAAAATACACAGGTGATTGTTTTACGCTATAGTTAGGACGTCCTGAGAGACATGGTGTAAATGTCTAAAAATATACTTGCATTAAATGCCAAAGCTCGATACTACTGTATTTTTAAATATAATTTATGCTATCGTAGATTTATATTTAAATTTACAAAAAATATTTGTAAAATTTAGCTTTTTACAACTTAATTTATCGCGAATGCGTGCAAATTTATTTAAATAAATGTTTTTTGAAAATCTAACTAAATTAACTCTTTACAACTTTATTAATTCACTTATAAAAAAACTAATTGATTTACCATGCATTATCACTATGTGTTTAATTAAAAGTTAGAAATTATTCATTAAATAGAAGCAAAACCATTCTGCAGAATTAATATATCTACTGTTTATAAATTATACCTAATTTATGTCTTGTTATTATTTTTTACTATTAATAACATGTATAAGTATACTGACAGGGGTACAAAAAATGACCTATTTGAAAATACATTTTATTACTGGAAAAAGTAAACTAGTATGCCTCCAATAGGCTTTTAAAACAATGGTTAGTTTCAGTGTATTCTTGCATTTAGCTTTATGGATTTTTTTTATGAAAGTTTTATTGACTTTAGTTTCCTTATGACTTTTGTTTTACTACACTGTTTTTTTTTACTTGCTTTAATACCTACCAAATAGATTTAAAAAATACCCAGAGCATTTATGTCTTCATTAAGTTTGAGTAATATTAAATACATATTTATTTTTAAATTATTTTGGTTCTATTCATAGCTACCGCGGTATCAGCTGTATCAATGATACGGGGCCCCCGGCTGCATATTCATATGTTACCGACACATAGAGACAATCGGATTTCCGAACGATGCCGAATACGTAATAA
Organism: Brassicogethes aeneus; assembly: GCA_921294245.1. Classification (NCBI taxonomy): domain Eukaryota; kingdom Metazoa; phylum Arthropoda; class Insecta; order Coleoptera; family Nitidulidae; genus Brassicogethes; species Brassicogethes aeneus. The sequence continues at coordinate 47,632,990 of OV121132.1, read as the reverse complement.
TAAGTTGCCGACGTATTCCTAGTTTATGTCTGTAACTTAACGATTGGCAACGACTGCGAGCAGTGGTGTTATTAAAGTATGAAAATTTGTTTATTTCATTACAATAATAAGGCCCAGTTGTATAAAAGTTGGTAAACAGCTGGTTAACTCTTAATATTAATTATATAATTATTAAGCTAACTTTCAAGTTGTATAAACATTGATTAAAATTTAATTAAGTGATTGAAATACAATTAACAACAAAATTAATGAAATGTCAGTATGAATTACCCAAATCAACCCAAACTCAACAACCCAACCCAACCGACCCCACCCCATTGGCCCCCCCCCGCCCCATTGAGCCCGAAATTGAGCAACTGTATCCCCTGTTGCTTGTATAAGTTACCGACGGAATCCTAAAGTTACGTCTGTAACTTATATAAAATCAATCGGCTTTCCGGAGCGGTTGGTTGTGTCGGTAACATATGAATATGCCCCCCGGCTAGGGGGGGGGGCCCGATTGGCTTCGACAGGCGTAAGTAAAAAACATATTACCCACATGTTAAAAATTGGGGCATGCAATTAAATAAATAATAATATTATTTAATTGTTTATACTTCGATTTATTAAAATTTTCTCGATTACCCTCCTGTTCCAACGAGGCCGTGAACTTATACGAATGGTTTCTGCCCGCACCTTTCCGCTATGCGTTCTCTGCGGCGCAGTCTGCGCATATTGTTCTGTGCATACTGAGTCTGCTTTGCGTGTTATTATTATGGAAGTGGCTCCCGTCCCGAAGCGACTGACGTCACACACTGTAAATCCGTTTTTATTCCCCGAGCGGTGTAAAATTAATGTTAAGCTGGATGGCTCAGATGGTAGGGCGGTCGCTTGGCATGCGAGAGGTACCGGGTTCGATACTACTAGAAGTTTTCGAACGTTTTTTATTTTATAAATTTGTTGTTTCTTTGTTAAAAAGTGTTGGGTTGGGTTGGTTAGTTTGTTTTAGTTTTATCGTAACATAACAAATCTTAAAATTTTGACGTCACTCGGGACTGAACTTAAGTCCCGCCTCGGGATGGGAGCCACAGCGTATTATCATAGGTTATATTAATAGCAAATTAGAAATAATTATTAGCTTTACAATTATTTCAAATGACTTGCCTTTATTTTAAAATGGAAACCTTTTAAAATATGTTGAAGAACGGTAAATATCCAAAACCAGACCAAATTTGCCTGTACATAAAAAGCTATGTATACAAATATTATTTATTAAATAATAAAAAATTTGTAAATGCAAAAAAATTATACCCTAAAAATTTTTTTGTTTGCCCAAAATAGATTTTGGGCGTGACACCCAGAAATTTTTTTGCCAGCAGATTTTCCCGTATAAGGGCCCCTACCAGATTTTTCATACGGGCCCCCCTCGCCACTGACTAGATAGATATTTTTTATTAAGAAATGCTTGTAATGTAATGTTTAAAATAAACTTCAAAGTTTCTATACCGTCTATGTCTCCAGAAAAGCTTAAGCTTAATTATTGAACAAGTTTTTTGGCGTCATGCGCCGGCTAAACAGTTGTAACTTTTTAAATATTCGTTAAATGTACACATTTTTTAGAAGATGTTCAAAATACAAATACATAACATTGACTTACCATTAATTTTCATGTTCGTCTTTTTTATTAAAATAAATAAATAAATATCTTTATTGACGGATTAACCATTATTATTAGATATAAACAAAAGTGATCATTACAATTTTACATTAAAGACCTTTTAAAGGACTGGAGAGTATTGCCAAAGAAATCTACATTTAAAGTATTTGCATTTCTGCACATCCTAATTAATGGTGACATACGAAAGAATTGTCCATTAGGGTGCATCAAAAAATAAAATTTAATTTTTTTTTTCGCTCTTAACCTCTCAAATGTTTCTATTTAAAATAAAAAAATCCTCACCAAATATGGGCGTTCCAGCTCAACTCTAAGAGGTCGCTGTTTTTATTTTAGTTTCCCATTTAATTAACATGGGAAAAAATAATTGTATGTTTGGAATTTTATACCTCTGTATCAAAGTAACTTATGGCAATGATCATTGCAGTTTCTTATTTAAAATGTAACGCTCTAAAGGTCTCTTATTATTTTTCGATAAATTGATTTCTTCTCGAGTTATTCGAGGTCAAAGTTTGAATAAAATTTTCTGTTTTTTTAATTTTATGGTACAATTAGCAGACGGGAGGTGAAAGGGGCAAAACAATGCAGCGGGGGGGGGGGGCAAAATGGGGTACCCAAAAAATTTCGTAAAAAAATTTTTTTTAGATTGTTTTTTTTCGGTTTCTAAATTATTATTTGAAAATTGACTTACAAGTTCACGCTTTTAATCGAAAATAATTATTCTGAGCCTTTAGAGCGAGAAAAATGATGGTACAATTTTGGAAAACTTTTCATATGCTCATTTTTTGGGTACCCCATTTTGATCCCCCCCGCTGCCTTGTTTTGCCCCCTTTCACCTCCCGTCTGCTACCATAAAATTTAAAAAAAAAACAGAAAATTTGATGTTATCAAACTTTGACCTCGAATAACTCTAGAAGAAATCAATTTATCGAAAAATAATAAAAGACGTTTTTTGTAGAGCGTTACATTTTATATAAGAAACTGCAATGATCATTGCCATAAGTTACTTTGATACAGAGGTACAAAATTCCAAACGTAAAATTATTTTTTCCCATGTTAATTAAATGGGAAACTAAAATAAAAACAGCGAAATCTTAGAGTTGAGCTAAGACGCCCATATTTGGTGAGGATTTTTTTTATATTAAATTTAAACATTTGAGAGGGTAAGAGCGAAAAACAAATTAAATTTTATTTTTTGAAGCACCCTAATGTCCATACGGACAAAATAATCTTTAAAAATTATGACAAAATATTTTTAAAAAACTTTGACAAAATTTAAGACAATGTGTTTTATAATATATTTTTTTGATAAAAGCAATTTTAGACACGAATTTAATTTATGCGAGCGAGCTTGCGAGCAAGTGCTTAAATTAATGAGTGTCTAGAAAAGTTTATAAACGAGTTGCATACTAAACTTTTTCTACGACAAATACAAATTATTATCTAAAAATTATTTAAATAAAGTATTTGTATAGAGCGCCATCTATAAAACAATAGGGGAAATCTTTGTTATCGTCAAATATCAAATTTGTATGTTATAAACACTGCACTTTTCAAATATTGGCGTTAAGAAACTATTTAATGCTTTTGTATTTTTGTATTGAGATAATAAAATAATTATCACATTTAGTACCTATTATTTTACAAGAAGGGCACTTTATTTTAACGATTGTAAGACATTTGACAACTGTCAACTTACTTTTCAGCCCGTGACTAAAACCTGTTGCTAACTTCAACCCGTGACTAAAACGCCGTAAAGCCATAACCTGTCAATGTGTTTTTAAAAGGTCACTTAGTGTCATGGAAACATGCACGATAATGGACATTTAAAAGTTCTGAGTAGAAAATAGTATATTATGTATCAAGTTTGATAAACGCCATATACACGAATTTAATTTAAATTAATGAGTGTATAGAAAAGTTTATAAACGAGGTGCATACTATATACAGGGTGTCCCAGAACTCGCGCCACAGAGAAAAAGGGAACGTACCGAAAGTAATTTGAAACACATATTTAAAAATTCAAATTGTCCAACGCAAAGGATAAGGAAGATAAGAATAAAAAACGATAGCCAATCCCAATAGATCACCACAGGGAATTCTTTAAATTGCTAGGATACTTAGGTTGCATTGTTGATAATAAAAAACGATAAAAAATATGTAAAATATTTGGTCCACTGGAATCCAATTAATTGTAACACTGCTGTCAATCTTTACTCCTGTCATTAATATTATATTAGGTTATAAATTAAGTTATTATTGACAATGCTGTCAATCTTTACTTTTGTCATTAATATTGTATTAGGTAATAAATTAAGTTATTATAAATAATGTTTTCCTTGATGATTATAACGAAATGATAACTACTTATGGGGAGCGTGGGCGCAAAAAAAGCTAAATAAAGTACAACTGGTTTGATTTTTTACTTTAAAACATTGGCGTTCTGAAGTATCAGTCATAGATTAATAACCTCATTTTTTGAAAGCTTTTGACAACTTAGTAAATACAGTTGGCCAAAAGATTTTTAAATGTTTAAGACAACAATGTTCTATCGTCTCCTAGCAATTTTTAAAGCTCCTACGTTTAACCTAGGCGAGATCTCTCGGTATTGGCTGCCGCTTTTTGGCTCTCATTCGATTACACTATTACCTAGAAATTTTTTATTTTTAAATTTGGCATCTCCATTGCTATCGGCACGCCCCCTTTTTCTCTGTGGCGCGAGTTCTGGGACACCCTGTATAGTACGACAAATACTTATTATTATTATACTTATTATTATCTTAAAATGATTTAAATCAAAAATTTGAATTGAGCGCCATCTATGAAACAATAGGGGAATCTGTGTGTCACCGTCAAATGTCAAATTTTTGTATTTTATAAACACAATTATAAAGGTTATAAATCGAAATGTATTTCTTGAAAATTGACAGTTTTATACAGTGAAAGTAAAGAAAATGTTTTATGAGCACTTTACAGTGGAGTCCGTGCCCGAATTTAAGTTATAGTTTACTGCCGGCGAAATTAAAAGGTCAGTACAATGTTCATATAAACTTTTCAAATATTGCCGTTGAGAAACTATTTAATACTTTTGTATTAAGATAATAAAATAATTTTCACATTTAGTATTATTTTACAAGAAAGGCAATTTATTTTAACGATTGTATGACATTTGACAACTGTCAACTAACTTAAAACTAACTTCAGCCCTTGACTAAAAACCTGTTGCTAACTTCAGCCCGTGACTAAAGCGCCATAAGGCCACACATTTAAAAGGTCACTTAGTGTCATGGAAATATGTGCGATAAGGGGCGTTTTAAAGGTGGGAGTAGAAAAAATATATTAATGCTTAATCGCGAGATTTTAAATATAATTAAAATTGCCCCAAACGACGTTAGTACCAGTCGCTCGCCTAACGGAGTAAAAAAAATATATTTTTTTCACAACTACTTGTCCAAATTTCACTTGAATTAGTTAAGAGCAACAAAGTATTGTTTAAAAGTTAAAAATTATGTTGAGGCATTTAAGAGACATATGGAAGAGATTTTTTCATATTTTCATAAGTAATGTAATTTTGCTTTGCTAATACAAACCCAACACATTCCTAATCGCAATTTTAAAATCGCCTATAACTTTTAGTGCCTTTTAGTTATCCTCTTAAATAAAATAATTGCATTTTACATTTTTTTATCGTCAAAGACAGTAATGACCCATTCTTTTTATTAGAATAAAAATTTGGTGTTAGATATATTTCGTTTTGCTACAACTTGTAGCTTACAAGACATTTTGCGTAGGTAATTAACTTAATTTTATTAGAAAATAACAATATTTTAAATATTTGAAAAAATATTGGTAAAAAACCATTTTAACTTCTTACTTGTTTTGTAAAAAATTAAAAAAAATTCTAATAATAATTATACACGAAAAAAGCAAATGGGAAAGTAATTACATGGATAATAAATAGTGTATAAATATTTAGACCACAATTTTTTGTCTTATTTATATTTTTTAGTAAAACTATACAATTTAATATTAATAAAATTAAATAAACAAATCAGTGTTTTACTTACATAATATATTATATAGTAAATTCAAAAGGAAACGACGTACACGTCTGCTGATCGGGCACGGTTGTCAATGTGATGCTAAAATCATTGCATCAAGTGAAAGTGGTAGTGCAACTACAGGGCGATAGATGGCGTTTACATGAATAATACCATGGGGTCCCTAGATTTGGGACCTTAGAATACCAAAATGTCACAGCCAAAAGTATGTTTTTAACAATTTATAAAGACATTTTCAGCTATAAAACCCAGAAATTATGCCATCTAAAGTCAGTCTCTGGTATTCATATTCTTATTTTATGTATCCAACATATATTTTGTTAAATATTCTAATATATAATTAATAATAATCCTATTTACTTCTCTAACAGCTGTAACAAAGGTCCATTATTATCCCGTTCTGCCTCAAAATATCGTATTAAGGATGATACCTACTCATGACTCTGACTATTTAAATGCTTCGGCATTTTAAATATAGGAAAAATGATTTATAACAAACACAAAAACGGCAATGAAAACTTAAACGATATAAAATAACACAAACAACAAACAAAACAAACGAAATTATACACGAATTAAGCTTAATTTTCATGTATCCGTTTGTCCGTCAGTCCGTTCATCCGGGAGCGCTCTTATTGGTCCAATTATAATTCGAAAATTATGACATTTTATCGGTCCGTCAAGTTTCAACTTCGTACGTCTGACAGATAAAGGTTAAATAATTTTAACTCATCCGTCACTACGCATCTGTTTTTGACGCCTAACGTTATTTTAAGATAATTTATTTTCAAATATTTTTATATTTTTTCAATAAGATTGTAAAACGGAAATATTACGTTCGTTATGTGAATAATGTTTTACTGTTAAGTTTTTATTTAATAAGAATAACGGAAAAAAAGAAAGGACAAACAAAAAAAAAATTAAAACTATAACTAAAAGGACCTGCTTTTTTTAATGTATATTAGGGCTAATATATTATTTTTATAAGGTATATTTACCTACCTTTAAATTTATTAGACAGCTAACTGTTAAAGTTACAATTGTTGACATAATTGTAACTATGACAATTAAGCATTTAGTAAGTGATTATACTGACACTTAATTTCTATTTGTCGCAAAATCAATCCGTTAAACGTCATTAAAAAACGTATGCATGAAAATTAGAACATTTCTTATCGGACGATTTTATTGAAAAACTGACATACGGATGACGGACAAACGGATACATAAAAATTAAGCTTTAAACGAAATATTGAAAAACACAACTGACAGCTTCAAAATTCTAAAACGTCAATTTCTTTTTCTATGCGTCATTTTATTAAGGAAAATTTTAATCTAAACATGACAACATTGCAATGGCTGCCAACTGAAGTTGTTTAAAATGCATTAAAATATTCAATTACAGACTTCGTTTTATACATTTAGTGTTGGTACCAGTGCGCAAAATTATGACGTCATCGATGACGTGTACGTTGTTTTCTTTTAAATTTACTATATGTATAGTTATCGCGGCGAATGTTTCAAATTGCGTCATCAATGTCGAATGTCAAAAACCGATTTCTTGAAATACGGTTAACCTAGTGGTTCCTTGGATTATATACGTAAAAGAAAACAATTGTAATGTCTGTGCTTGGTTCAGAATTTGATGACGCAATTTGAAACATTCGCCGCGACAACTATATATAGTATACAAATAATTATTTACCGAACATTGGCTATAAATTTGTCCGTACAAATTTTATTTATTATTGCTAAGCAAATGTGAAATTTCTCTGCAGCTTTACGCTTGAGAAATTTTGAGGTATGTTTACATTTAAGTTGTGATTTATGAGCGCATATATATCTTTAGGTAAAGCCACGCGGTACGAAATTGTACGAAAAGTGTAGTAAGTTTGAAGAAATACTAGATTTAGTATCCACCCACATTAATTCTACTTATTGGATTCAGAATATTTATTGCTTATTTTGAGTAGTAATTTTTGGACTATATCCATTAATAAATAATTAAGATTATAATCTTTAATTAATTATTAACTTGTGAGTTATAAATTTAAGAAAAACAATTTTTGTAAAATTTATTTATACATATTTTAAAAAGAAAACCAATTCTACAACGCTTGCTTTTTGAAATTCACGGTTTTGGTTTTATTTTATTTTTTTAGTTAGGTATCACCTTTAATGATCAATAAAAAATTAATATAAATAGAATAACCCATATAATGGAAAAATAATAAAATAATACTGCCCTACTATGGAGAAAGGCAGTACCTAACTGCTAAACAAGAAATTTGTGGAAAATTAGCATACACTACATTTTTATAAAAATTAGTTGGTATTTAATTGATTTCTTTAAGAGATATTTGACTGCATTTCTGTGTTGAATTCGGTTACAAAATGTCCATAGCTTTATCATAGCACAAGAAAACGCATTTTGCATTTTTTTGCAGTTACTGCCTTTCTCCATAGTAGGGTAGAATAGATAAAATAATAATTTCAGACATTGTCCAATACAAATAAACTGAAAAAACGTAAATCATGTGTAGTATACATAAAAATAAAGTAATTTAGGACATCCATGTGCTCATAAAAGTGTATATCTTAAAATTACTTTTATAATCTGCTCCTGTCGTATTAGCACTTTATATACCTACATGTAGGTAGGAACAACATTCAATAATAGTATATTCTGTAAAAAGTTTGGAATACGGGATATATCGCTCGAGTAAAAAGTTTGTTACACGAGCCGAAGGCGAGTTTGACGGTTCCACACAATTCCAAATGTGTTTCAGAGTATACTTTTTTTACGTTTTCAAAAAATACAATAGAAAAATAATTTAATTGGGTTAGAAGTGAGGTTGGATCGGTAGTTGTATATGTAATGTATATGTATATGTAATTCCACATTAAAAAGTGATGTTAGACCGGTCAAAAGAGTAGAAAAAAGATTTTTTCTTCTCGTATACGACCACTTTGTAAAAGTCACATTTAGTAATGGCATCGCTAATGTAAAGTGACATTTCTGTGTGAAACGTGACAGGTCTATGTTAAAAGAAATTGACAGCATCGTTTAACATTCGTTTCAAAATATGTATTGTATTTGTATATGTTTGTCTAAATATCATTTAGAACACAATTAATTGTGTTTGGATAATAAATAAATTTTTTAGAGCATTTCGGCCATTTCAAGCGGATGGAGGTAATTTATTATATATTATTTTTGCATCAAAATTGTCAAATATATTCTTCTATTATAAGGCTATACATTAAATAAAAAAAATCGCAAGAAATATTTTATAAAAGTAGAGATAATTTCAATAATTGACAGGGATGGACGGGACAAGATAATTCTTTTTTTTGTCCCGTCCACACCTTTCAATTATTAAAATTATATCTACTTTCATAAAATATTTCTTGCGTTTTTTTTTATTGAATGTATAACCTAATAAAAGAAGAATATTTTTGACAATTTTGATGCCAAAATATTATATAATAAATAAACTACAATTTTTTTTATAAAAACAGTTTTGTAATTCGTGCGTTTCGCGCGCTTGAAATGGCCGATTTCTTTAAATTGAAAAGGTAAGTTTATTGATTTTAAGTAACTTATACCTTAAAAATTAAAAGAATAAGATAAAAGTAATTTTAACAGCTGTCAAACAAGTTTTTAACTTATTTTGTAATGTTTTGAAAATAATAAAAAATGAAAGGGTGTGAGAAAAGCTTTCTTCAAGCTCGTGTTATGCCTGATGGCCTTGTGAGCAACTTAAACACTCGCATTAAAAAGTCGCTTTTCAACAAATAACTATTTTCTACTCCTATAACGGGATTTGACCGTTTTAATATCAGTTTTTAACGTGGAATAACATATATTCCTGAAAGTATGATCGGATGACGGAATAAACACTGGAGGCGACATCTCTGTGGTTATTATCTAACAAATTTAGACCGATCCAACCTCATTTTCTCTCAATTAAATAATTTTTCTATGGTATTTTTTGGAAAAGTAGAAAAAGTATAGTCTATATATATAAATTCGTCATAAGCAACATTTGCTTTTTTATGTAACCTACTGAGGTTCCTTTTTATTTGAAAAGGTATATAGTATTGTTTATTATAAAACATAATAAAGTTTTAAAAGTATATTTCATTTATTCTGTGCTTCTTATTTACATTATTTATAGTTTTAATAATTTCCATAAAAAGTAATATTTAAATTGTAATGATATCCCGGCGCATTCGCCATTTTTGTGACTACTTTTAAGTAATATTTTTGTATTGTTAATTTCGCCAAACTATCATATATTGTGCAACGAGTGGAGAAAATGGTCAACTATGAACGAGCAAAAATGCGACTTTATCTTTGACCATTGTTCACGAGTTAGGTACATATTCTTTTGTCCCACAATCGAATCAAAAATTACATAAAAATTAACATTTTTGTAAAAATGATTTGACCTTAATTAAGTTTTCTTAAATTATTTTCAAAAATTGTGTTTTTGGGGTGCCTTTTAATTTTTTCTCCAAATATGTAACCAATGTTTAAAATTATATTTATGTAAGTATATATTATCTGTATCTTACAAATAGCTGTAATTTATCATTTACAATTTTCTTTTTGTTATTTTTCATTGTTCCACTAATATACCAATATTTTAATTATTTAACTAGTGTAACAATAGTTTACTTTCTTTATTAAACGTATGTCTTAATTCCACGTGCGTGTGGGATACAATAACTTTTTTACATTTTTTAATTTTAAGTTTAATATTAACAACGTAAGATTTATTAATATTACTTTTTAAATTTTATATTTAAAAATTTCTACCAAACTTTCTTCAATTGAAGAACTCTACTATGTGAACATGTTCTTGGTTAAAAAAAATAATTTATAAATAGTATCTTATATACTCTTAAATTGTATTTACCCTCGCACAAAATACACACGCGCTGTGTATTTTATTGTTAAAATATATTATTTTTATTTTCTTATTTCATTTAAGGTTTCCATTTCACGTTTCATCGTATTTTCTGTAAAGCTCCTATATGAACTGCTTAAATGCTTCTCCGGTCCCTTTTATTTTCGTACAGGGTACAAAAATACATTGTAATCAAAGGGTGCAGTGAAACAATTTTTAGAGAGTTATTTAAGTGTTAAATTAGGGTTTTACTTCGGAAAACCCAGGTAAGATTTTTCTTCGGAATCTTGTTTATATGGGCACTAGTAATAATATTTCTGGCTTTAACAAAATTTAATTGAAAGTCAAGGTGACGAAATAGTTTTTCTCTATATCTCGTAGTTTACAAAATATCGAGAAAAACAGTTTGTTGATTTTGGGTAAATTTTGGTAAAAATTTAATTTATTTTTTAGGTAAATTTGCATAAAAATGGTTTTAAACAAAATTTACGCAAACTATTAAAAGTTGTATAGATAATTGAAAATGGCTACGGTTTTTAATAAACATTTTAAAATATAGACATAAATGTCATCCTAAAAGGCTTTTTTATCTTCAAGCGTTCAATAATTTAAACTTTATTATTGTCAACACGCATTAGTAAAGTGATTATCGCTGAAGAGATAATTTAGACCAATCGAGTTGAACCAATCAAAAAATTCTACTACTGTCATTTCTATCCAACCTCACTTTCTACTATTAATAATTATTGTTATTAATAAACGTTTAAGGTATCGTTTAACAAATAAAATTGTGCCTTAAAAATAAAACATTGTATGTCATTCGGCGAAGGTGTCTTTTTGTGCTTTAATATCGGCACAAAAACACTTTTTAACTATTTATTTTGTTTTGTATGGTAATTTATTAAAACGTTGATGTTTTATATCATAATTTATTACCTATCAAAATTTTGTTGTTAATTATTAAAACAAAATTTTATATCGGAGAAAGTTTAGGATGTTAATTTTAATAAAGTTGCTTTCCAACATTCTTTGGCAAAATACTGATATGGAATAAGGAATAAAATAAATTGATTTTTTTTTATGAATAATATTTGAAAATATAAAATATATCTGATATTTTAAACAAAATTGGATAATAGAAACTGCCCTTATGAGTATGAGTATGAGAACGTATGGCAGGCCCCAGATATATTGTCATCCACTAATCTCCCGGGGTTATTTTACCCCCTTTCCGTTCTCCTGCGTATCCCGCCAAATCACAGCATTACCTGTGTTTGTTGGATCCGAAGTTTTTACGCCGGCTGGTAGTTCCACCCTAGGAGGTCGTGGATGACAGTGTCAAAGGTTAAGGCCGCTCCCGGATTTTTGTCAGCCGGGTCGGGCCATACGTCCAGTTTAGGAAGGGTTTTTGGAGGACATTGAACTGACCCAAAACTAAGTACAATCCGGAATCCTCCTCAACCTAGGCCTTAGTAGTAACCCCATTCATTTGGTATTCGTGAATGGGGGTGGGTATGTTAGTTCTTTGGTTACTCCGGCTACCAACCTTGTATATTCTTTATTTATTTTATTGCTAAATTAGTGTTTATACCGTTTTCATTTATTTTATATCTTTGCATTCTTACTTTTTTTTCCAAATTTAATTTAAAAATATAAATATTAATATACAAAATAGATAAAGCCGGCCCTGTAGTGTATGTGGTGGAATGCCACCATATGGTCTGCATTGACTATTGATAGGGTCTTCTTCTTATCTTCTGTGCTGTTCTTGTATTTTGAGCCGGGGTGTTAGTACGCTGCTAGAACCTGTCCTTGTTGGTGAACTATTTATTTTGTTGTTAAATTAGTGTTTATACCGTTTATTATTATTTATTTTGTATCTTTGCATTCTTAGTTTTTTTCCAAATTTAATTTAAAAATAAATTAATATACAAAATAGATAAATCCGGCCCTGTGGTGTATCGTATTAAAATTTGAAATACGGCCTTAAGTCAGGCGTGTAACGTATGCTTTAATAGATGGTTTATTTACGTTATTTTTACGTGGGCGTTTTGTTTATTTACTTTCGTTATCTTTTAAGCTTTGCTTTGTGGCTGAGCTGTATACAACTTATAAGTTTATGCTTATATTATATAATATATATAATACAATAATATAATATTGTGACGTTCTTACTTGATTTTTTTTTTACACACGTACGCTGTTTTCGGTAATGATTAATTGTTGCCCGGTTTTTATTACAGATTTGCGTATTAGGTCATGCAATAATACTTATCAGAATCTGCTGGTGATGATCCCTTTCGCTCTTTGTTAGACTTGTTTTTTTCTTTAAATAGGTGATTCATTGACCTGTCCCCTGTCACTTTATTACTTCGTATCCGCACGAACCTCACCCATATGTTCACCGTTGAGAGATTGCCTTTTGAGGAATTATTAAATGTTTCTATTAACCCTTTGAAGAACAGGTACCCTGATTTCACCTGTACAGGTATGTAGTAACCCAAAATATGTATGTAATAGTTATGTTTCTTTAAGAATTTTATTGTGGATCGGCACTAAGAGCGTTCGAACTACACATCCACTCTCTTCCCCGGCATCGATAGTACTGGATATGGTACTGGATAATTGAAACTGCCCTTATAATTAATTAATTTAAAACCGTGCACATGAAAATTAATGTTTCGGGTAATTAAAAACTGCTCAAATTGGAACAAAATTGAACAATTGAACTGCCCTTCCATTTAATTTATTTAAAACCGGGTACCTAATTCCATATACAAATTATTGTTTCGGGTAATTAAAAACTACCCAAATAAAAAAAAAATTGATAATTAAAAACTCCTCCTACTTTTAGTTTTAATATTGGTTTGTTGAATAAAATAAAAAATAAAAGTAACAAGAATTTAATTGAATTGACTTATAGTATATTATGTATCAAGTTTTATAAACGCCATTTTAGACTAAAGCTTCGCTAGTGCTTAATTAAACTCGTAACTAAAATTTTTAGTTACGAGTTTAATTAAGCACTAGCGAAGCTTGCGAGCGAGTGTTTAATAAAAACGAGTGTCTAGAGAAGTTTATAAACTAGTTGCATAATATACTATTATAAAACGCCATAAAGTTACAGCTCGTCAATGTAGGAGTAGATAAAAGTAGTTAATTCAGCAATATGGACTAAGCCCACATGTGTTTTTTAACTTTAACACGTCTGCATTTGCAGAAACAATAGGGACAGAACGTTTGCCTATACAATTGACGTGTTTGCAATAACAGTTGGGTTTTGATTTTGATTTTATGATTTACCTGTAATTGGGATCTTGATTTGCCTGTCTATCTTACTTAAAACTTTTTAGTTAAAAGTATCTCTAACAATTACATGTATTGTTTTTTAATTAGAAAAAACATCGTATTTAAAAAAAAAATTATAGTGTCCCACAGAATAATCGTAACCGCAAACGTGTTAATTCAAAAAAACGGTTTGTGATTTTTTGCATAAGGATGGTTTATGAGCCAGTAAGATAGAAATATTTATAGATAGAGAAGATAGAAATAGTTTATGGGCCGAAGAGTGACAACTATATCTGTAATTGGTACATTCCAAGCAAAGCCGCGGGTCTACATCTGGTATATAATTTTTATTGTATTTCTGTCTATGGGTATATAAAACCTGCTTACTTATTACTTTAGTTATAACTTAAACATGTATTGTTGGTAATAAATACAATTGTTTAATATTGTTTTTTCATTTCAGTATATTGGTATGCTTGATGTACCCAGGCCTACAAGTAGAGTGGAAATTGTTGCAGCAATGCGAAGGATTCGAGTAAGTTTATTTTAATTAATAAACACATTTAAAATATAATATTAATTTTGCGAATGTTTTTGTACTGTAATTATAGCTTATAGTAAAAATGGCTTTATAATAAAGTTGTTTCAATTTTATTTTTAAATTGTTATTTTATTTGTTTCAGTACGAATTTAAAGCAAAAAGGATTAAAAAGAAAAAAGTGACAATTGAAGTGTCAGTGGATGGACTTAAAGTAATGTTACGAAAAAAGAAAAAGGTAATGTTTTATACTACATAGGCTATATTATAATGCAATATAAGTCAACACAAATTTTATTTATATTATATATTTATTTAAATTAAATTAATTAAAATTTTATTAAAAAAAAAACAAACAAAAGTTACAATTTTTTCATTGACAATTATTTTGTCTTTTTGTGCAGATTGTTTGAGTTATTTGTATTAATAGTATATTATGTATTAAGTTTGATAAACTCCATTTCGGACGCGAATTTAATTCAGGCACGAGCGAACTTGTGAGCGAGTGTTTAATAAAATGAATGTCTAGAAAAATTTATGAACGAGTTGCATTTTATACTTTTTCTTCTTATTATTATCTAAAAATGGTTTAAATTAAATATTTGAATAGAGCGACATCTATAAAACAACTTGGGAATTTGTATTGTTAAATGTCAAATTTTATGTGTAAATCAAAATGTATCCCTTGAAAATGGACCGTTTAATGTGATATAGAAGCAGTTTTTTTACATTAAAAGTAAAGAAACTGTTTTATTGGCACTCCACGTTGGAGTCTTTACCCAAAATTAAATTAAATATAGTTTACTGCCGGCGAAATTAAAGGGTCAGTACATATAAACTTTTTAAATATTGGGGTTAAGAAACTATTTGATACTTTTTTATTTGTGTATAAAGATAATACAATAATTTTCACATTTAGTCTTACCTATTTCACAAAAGGGCACTTTATTTTAACGATTGTATGACATTTGACAACTGTTAACTAACTTAAAGCTAACTTCAGTCCGTGACTAAAGCGCCATAAAGCCATAGCTTGTCAATGAGTATTTAAAAGTTCACTTAGTGTCATGGAAACATGTACGATAATAGTTTTATTATTTTATTTTTTTATTTCCGAACTGTTTAAAATTGTTTTTACTTTTGTGTTTTTTTCTGAATTTAATTTTTAAGTTATTTTTTTATATTTAATTATTATACTAAACACAAATCGGAGGTTGTCTGGCACAATATTTTGGTTTAAATTTACAGCATAATTAAACATGATTAATCAAATTTATCGGCAAATGTGGAAAATGGCTGCAAAGCTGTAAAGTGAAAAGTTTAGCATTTAGAAGAAAAGTACAAGAAAATACTTTTAACGTTTGTAGTCCTCACAAATGGATCGCTACGAGCAAACACTAGATTTTTATTAAAGAGTTTTCTTCGTGAAGCTTTCTTTTATTACTAAAAATTTTTTAGCAGATTAGGAAAGTTTTTGCAAACTTTTGCTGTTACATTTTTCACGCGATAGTTTTTCATATTTACATAAAATATGTTCATTTAGAAGTAGTTATGTGTAAATAACTGTTTGTATATTTTATATTTAAATTTTGTAAACATATTTGTATATTTTTTATTAGAGTAAAAATATCTGTACAATGTCTGTACAACTTTGCAAAGAATATAATATATTATAAAATGTAATTTTTTCAGATATTAAATAGTTTGCCTAATTTTTGGCACATTTTACTACAAGTTTTGTCTTTGATTGCATATAAATTTTATTTGCCTGTCTGGAAAATTTTACAGAATATATAAAATACACTTAAACTACATAAATGTAGTTTATATCTCAAAAAATAAACCAAATATGTTTATATATAACCTATACGTTTTGTCTTTATACACTGGCGAAAGAAATTAACGCATCACCATAAATTTATCATTATTATGGTTTCAAATATTTTCCGAACTAATCATTCGATTTTGATGTTATTTTTTTTGGATTGTAAAACGACTCCGAGAATTTTATTAGGACTTTAGTTCATTTATAAATCTTTGTTTATTTTATATACGGGGTGTTATACTGATACTTGATTTTTTCAAAAACACCCTGTGGATAAAAGTAGCAGTAATAGCAAATCCTGAAAATAATTAAACTATAGCCCTCTTTGATTAAAGGAGATACATACATTTTAATAACACCGCATGTAAAAATTAAAAAAAAAATCAAGTATCAATATAACACCCCGTATATAAAAGCAACAAAGATTTATAAAAGAACTAAAGTCATAATAAAATTCTCTAACAGTCGTTACACAATCCAAAAAAGAGCATTTCGGAAAATATTTAACAACAAAATAATGATAAATTTATGGTTATGCGTTAGTTTCTTTCGCCAGTGTATTTTTTGATTGTAGATTACGCTTTAGAAATATTTTTACGCGGGTAGTAAAACCAGTGTGTTTATTTGTAAATTAAACAAACCCCCATGCAATGAATAATATAAATATTACCTTTCATCTTGCTGTATCATATCATGCTGTTAAATTTCGGTAACCAAGTTGAATTAAAAAGTCCAAAATATAGTGTGAGTGCCTGAAATGAGTTTTGTGAATTATTATAAATAGTTTATTCATATATTATATCACGAGAACTATGAATTTAATCAGTTAAACTAGGCTCAGTAGTTTTTTGTTTGGGTTTTCTTGGAAAATGTTGAATGCAAAATAATTTAATAAAATCACAAGACAGCGTAGCGGTCGAGGGGTTTTATTTTTAATTATTTTGCATGAAACTATTTTCCAAAAAAAAAAATCAAATAAAAAACTTACTGAGCATAGTTTGACAGATTAAATTTATATGTTGAGTGATATACGTCTAGAATATTTCTAGAATTAAAGGAAACTATTTGAGAATTCATAAAATCTGACGTATGTGTCAAAATTTATAAATATTTTTTTTAAAGAAAATTCCATTAATACCTTAAGTATGTAATAAGTAATAATTGATATTTCGTAAACTAGATAACTTATTTTTTATTGTTTTTTAAAAAATGTTTCTTAAAACTTGTAAATAACAACATAAAATCCAATATGGAGGCTAAAATTTAATCGCTGTTAAATAGTTCTAGTGGTTTAATCGAAATTTATTCAAAAATTCAAGGCTTTTAATTGGTTCATATTATAATGAGGGAAATAATCTGTAATAAATTTAGAATACAGCATAAGTTCCAAATGTGTATCAGATTATACTTTTTTACTCTTTATTTATTCCTTTCAAAAACAAATAAATAAATAAGAAGTAGGAGAGAATTAAAACTGTTTGACAGATATCAGATCTTATACGACAGCCCAGGCAACACAGTGACGTGAATATCACGTTTAATTTACGTCTACGGTGACGTCGAAGTCACCAACTTAGACACGTCTTATCGTCGTAAAATTGACGACAATATGTCACAGCGATTTCACGTGTAAAATCACGTAATATTACGTAATTATTTACGTAATTTGACGTGAATAATCACGTAATATTTCTTGAATAATATATGATTAGGTCATACACTGATAAAAATAATTACCGATACTGATATCAGATATTTCAATGCGAAATGTGATTTTGTCAAAATTAAAAAAACAAAAAATTTTTAGTTGTACTTTTAAATTTTAAGAAATAAATAGGTAAACCCTACTATATATAGTATATATATATACTACTATAGCATATATATATTTAGTAAATAATTAATAATCAAAATAAATGTATGTAAAAAAGTAGAATATCAAAAAAAAAATTTGTTAGTTAATCTTTGCAGAAACACATACATATGTCTGGCATTAAAATATCGGATATAAGTATAAATAATTATTTTTACTAGTGCATAAAGGGCTTTTGGTTTAATAATTAATAAAACATGTTTTAAGTTGCTCAAAACATTTATTATAAAATCAAATACATTAAATTTTAAGACAGATGACAGGTAGATGACAGGTCAATATTTTAGGAGCTTATGTAGGTACTTCGTTACGTAATTAAAACATTAATAAACAAACAAAAATTGACCTACCTGACACAGCCAAAGTATTATCAGTATAAATGGTTTGTTCTATGTATAAATGCCACAGATTATAAAAGTTGGACGCTTGAATCAACCATATTGTTTTTTAGGAATAAACGTTCCCTCGCTTTGTAAGTAGTGCCAACTTACCCAAGGCCAAAGAGAAACAGGGTTGCCAGGTGTAAAAATTAATATTATCGAAGAGGGTTGACAAAATGATCAAATTTACAGAAAATTATATAAAATTATCAAAACAAAAATTGTATAAAAACAAGCAAAACTACGCGGCGGATTAAATTTAATTAATTATGTTACAATTATCGATTATTATTTAAATTTTACTATTTTAAAAAAGAAAATTATAAAACATCTGTCAACACTGTAGATAAATAATTTTACTAAAATTAAAATTGTGATTGTCAACTGCAGTAACATGTTTATTTCTTATTTTGTGATAAAATGATAAAGGATTTAAAAAATCCATTGATCAATAATTATTAATCTATCTTAATTAGTTTAAAACCAAATAATGTTTAAAATTATTTTAATAAAATATTGCACGTTGATTCTCCGTCGAAATAACGTAAATTAAATAAAAATAATAATTTTTGTTTTTAAAAATATTCCAAAACTTTTTGTCGGCCCATTAAAACGGGCCAACTGTTTCTTATTAATTATCACTATATTTTCATATTTTCTTAAAAATTTCGTCATCTGTTCACGTGATAATGACGTCATTTATTGGTTATCATCGACCTAAGTTAATAATTGGTCGTGTTTTGGTGAATTTTGAGACGTCGAAAAATGGTTGAAATGTAACTTCGACCAAATTCGACCCAATTCGTCGACGATTCTACGTGATTTCTACGACCCTGTGTTGCCTGGGAGGCGACTATGATGATATTGATTTAAATTATTCTCACACTGAAACCAGTGATTAAATGAATATTCTGTAACACTTTAAAAAAATTAGGTAATTCCACATACTTATAGTGATATTAGAAAGCACATATTCCGTAATAGAAGTAAAAAAAAACTGTTTCAAATAAAAGTACAACAAAGATAACATTACACAAAAGTGCAACAAATGCTTCAACTTTTTCTTGGTTTTATAATACGGTATTAGCAATTTTCATTTTCTCTTAAATTACTACTTAGTTTGTAAAACATCAAAAGCCCACCTTAATCAATTATTGATAACTGAGCTATAGAAGATTGAAGGCAAGATTTAGGTAATGTACGTTAATTAATTTTGGTATGTAATAACAGGTACCCTTATAATTCTAAAATGGATCCTGCAACACAACAAATAATTTATCCATGTAAAATTTCTGTGAAAAGCTAAACAATAGGTTTTTTCTATTTCCACACATGTTTTCAATATACATTTCGATTTATAACCTTTATAATTGTGTTTATAAAATGTAAAAATGTGACAATTGACAGTTTCCTCTGTTGTTTCATAAATGGCGCTCTATGCAAATTTTTTATTTAAATCATTTTAAGATAGTAATAAGTATTTGTCGTAGAAAAAGTATAGTATGCACCTCGTTTATAAACTTTTCTATACACTCATTAACTTAAGCACTCGCTCGCAAGCTCGCTCGTGCCTAAATTAAATTCGTGTATAAAATGGCGTTTATCAAACTTGATACATAATATACTATTATAATACAGTTAGCAATAAATAATAAATATTTAATTCTTTATGAACATGGTTTTAATACATGATGTAATTTTTTTAGAGAAAACATTGGCTTGATGATGGAAAGTCAGTTATATTGTCCAATCCAATATATCGGATATTTTATGTATCACACGATTCTCAAGACATGAAAATATTTAGTTACATAGCTAGAGACGGTTCTTCCAATGTATTTAAATGTGCAGTATTTAAGTCTAGTAAAAAGGTAAGTTAACATAAAACCATTTTCTAGGAATACAATGTTTTTCTATAAATTAACTTGGATGTTAATTTTTATTAGTTCATATTTAATTTTGTCACTTATCTTAAAAAATAAGTAAAAAACGACAAAAACTATCAAATATTGATTGACTTCTTTTGATCTTAAACATCTTATAATTGAATTCTGGCACGTATGCATGAATAAAATTAATTAAAATTTGGCCGATTGTTGGTTTGCCAACTGTATTAGACATTCTTGTTTAGTTTTAAGTGTTGTAATGTTTGTAAAGCGCAGGTTCGCTCCCCTCTCCTATGAACGAATTTTTAATTATGTAATTCATTCATTCATTGTACGACAACCATCAAGATAAGAAGACAAATATACATCATTACACAAACGCATTTTATTAAATCAAATCAACAAGAGAAAATATAAAAACTCTATTATAGAGCCCCAAACAATTCTTATTGCTTTTTAACTTATTTTAAAAATAATTATTTACAAAATTATAAAAAAAACACTCTGATTTGGCCTGATATGTTAAATTTTTCACTACTAGGCTTGGATGCATAATCCATATTTTGAAATTGGATTGTCAATTAGTTTTAAAATATTTATTATTATTATATTATTATTATTTATTCATATTCATACCTATTCATATTCATATTCATATTCATATTCATATTCATATTCATATTCATATTCATATTCATATTCATATTCATATTCATATTCATATTCATATTCATATTCATATTCATATTCATATTCATATTCATATTCATATTCATATTCATATTCATATTCATATTCATATTCATATTCATATTCATATTCATATTCATATTCATATTCATATTCATATTCATATTCATATTCATATTCATATTCATATTCATATTCATATTCATATTCATATTCATATTCATATTCATATTCATATTCATATTCATATTCATATTCATATTCATATTCATATTCATATTCATATTCATATTCATATTCATATTCATATTCATATTCATATTCATATTCATATTCATATTCATATTCATATTCATATTCATATTCATATTAGAAATTTTATATACCTAAATTAGGGTGGTTCTTATTGACCGATGTCGAAACTTTAATCGTGCCGCCCCCTCATTTGTTTTTAAGAAATATAAAAAAAATGTACCTATGCCAAATTTGAATGTCCTAACTTATTCCCTCCTATTGCCTGTAACAACGAGAAGTTTTCCAGATAGAAGAGTTTTGCCTTTAATGTATTAATTTTTTAAAAGTACTATTAATCTATGAAAAAGTATAATTTTTTTAAAAAATGTAGAGGATATATAAGTTAATTTAAAACAAAAAAAAAAGAAGTCATGTATTTGTATCCTAAGGTCTTTTTTACTTCGCTTGATTATTACTTACAGTTTTTCATATAGGGGATTTTTGCTTTATAACGCAATAATTTTATAAAATCATTAATAATTAATGAATAATTCTAATTTTTTGAGGAAATTAAGGCAAAATATGGTACTTTTAAACAAAAAAAAAAGAATTCAAGTATGTCCATAGTGAGGTCTTTTTTAATTCATCCTTGATCAGCTACTGACCAAACTGTACTTTTTCTGAACGATATATAGTTAGAAAATGTATATATACAAATTCTCGTCACTTATGCTAAAAAAAATCTGTCAAAATTTGAGCTCTTAATATTAATTTTAAAAGGTCCATCATCGAATTTAAAGTTTTCCTATTGATTTTATATGGAAAAATAGTTTTTTAGGATTTATTTCGCCTGCATGCTATGTAGAACTTTTTTTTTTTTGATAAACAATCACTGGCCCCTTTTAAGCATTAAATTATCTACAAAAAATCTTACAGGGCCCAGTCTGTAATATTAATTTTAAAAGGTCCATCATCAAATTTAAAATTTTCCCATTGATTTAACAAGAAAAAATAGTTTTTTAAGATTTATTTCGCCTGCATACTATGTACAACTTTCTTTTTTGATAGGCAATCACTGGTCCTTTATCTAAAAAAAATCTTAAATTCGGCGATTAATTGAGTGTATTAAAGAATCTTGGTACGTTATTTATAGAGCTTCGAGTTTCCTGCAAAATTATCCTTAAACGTATTTCCTACAGTGGATATTATAATAATATATTATACAGAATAATAAAAATAGGATTTTAGACACATAACTTTTGAACTGTGATAACAAAAAATTGTTTAAAACAAATTAACTTTTTCTTATACGATTAGTACTTTAGCCGCTAAATGTAAAAATATCATTTTTTTTTAGAATTTATACGTTTCAACGTTAATAAAAAAGAAAGAGTTGAATCTACAAACTGGATTTTTTCTAGATAATTTAATGCTAAAAAAAGGACCAGTGAAAAAAAAGTTCTACATAGCATGCAGGCGAAATAAATCTTAAAAACTATTTTTCCATGTTAAATCAATGGTAAAACTTTAAATTCGATGATGGACCTTTTAAAATTAATAATACCCAGGCAACACAGGGTCGTAGAAATCACGTAGAATCGTCGACGAATTGGGTCGAATTTTGTCGAAGTTACATTTCAACCATTTTTCGACGTCTCAAAATTCACCAAAACACGACCAATTATTAACTTAGGTCGATGATAACCAATAAATGACGTCATTATCACGTGAACAGATGACGAAATTTTTAAGAAAATATGAAAATATAGTGATAATTAATAAGAAACAGTTGGCCCGTTTTAATGGGCCGACAAAAAGTTTTCGAATATTTTTAAAAACAAAAATTATTATTTTTATTTAATTTACTTTATTTCGACGGAGAATCAACGTGCAATATTTTATTAAAATAATTTTAAACATTATTTGGTTTTAATCTAATTAAGATACGTAGATTAATAAATCCTTTATCATTTTATCACAAAATAAGAAATTAACATGTTACTGCAGTTGAAAATCACAATTTTAATTTTAGTAAAATTATTTATCTACAGTGTTTTATAATTTTCTTTTTTAAAATAGTAAAATTTAAATAATAATCGATAATTGTAACATAATTTAATCCGCCGCGTAGTTTTGCTTGTTTTTATACAATTTTTTTTGATAATTTTATATAATTTTCTGTAAATTTGATCATTTTGTTAACCCTCTTCGATAATATTAATTTTTACACCTGGCAACCCTGTTTCTCTTTGGCCTTGGATAAGTTGGCACTACTTACAAAGCGAGGGAACGTTTATTCCTAAAAACAATATGGTTGATTCAAGCGTCCAACTTTTATAATCTGTGGCATTTATGCATAGAACAAACCATTTATACTGATAATACTTTGGCTGTGTCAGGTAGGTCAATTTTTGTTTGTTTATTAATGTTTTAATTACTCAGTATATTCCGTAACGAAGTCATAACACCTAAATGAAGTAAATACATAAGCTCCTAAAATATTGACCTGTCATCTGTCTTAAAATTTAATGTGTTTGATTTTATAATAAATGTTTTAAGCAACTTAAAACATGTTTTTTTAATTATTAAACCAAAAGCCCTTTATGCACTAGTTAAAATAATTATTTATTCTTATATCCGATATTTTAATGCCAGACATATGTATGTGTTTCTGCAAAGATTAACTAACAATTTTTTTTTTGATATTCTACTTTTTCACATACATTTATTTTGATTATTAATTATTTACTAAATATATATCTACTATAGTAGTATATATATACTATACATAGTAGGGTTTACCTATTTATTTCTTAAAATTTAAAAGTACAACTAAAAATTTTTTGTTTTTTTAATTTTGACAAAATCACATTTCGCATTGAAATATGTGATTATCGGTAATTATTTTTATCAGTGTATGACCTAATCATATATTATTCAAGAAATATTACGTGATTATTTAAATCAAATTACGTAAATAATTACGTAATATTACGTGATTTTAGACGTGAAATCGCTGTGACATATTGTCGTCAATTTTACGACGATAAGACGTGTCTAAGTTGGTGACTTCGACGTCACCGTAGACGTAAATTAAACGTGATATTCACGTCACTGTGTTGCTCTTATAAGAGCTCAAATTTTGACAGGATTTTTTTTAGCATATTCATATTCATATTAGAAATTTTATATACCTAAATTAGGGTGGTTCTTATTGACCGATGTCGAAACTTTAATCGTGCCGCCAAAAAAAAAAGAATTCAAGTATGTCCATAGAGAGGTCTTTTTTAATTCATCCTTGATCAGCTACTGACCAAACTGTACTTTTTCTGAACGATATATAGTTAGAAAATGTATACATACATTAGTTTCGAAAGCTTTAAAATTGGTTTTGCCTCATAAATAATCGGTTTAAGGCATAAACCCATCGGATTTGCTAGTTGAACAGGCTCGTAAATTGTTATCCCGGTCAATTGTAAACTACAGTGTAAAGTAGAAGTCGTGTATCGAGCATGGTTTCTGCCGAAAAGGCTGATAGCAAGCACGGTTTTACTGTTTGTATATGGAAATTTATTATTTAACCAAATTGTAGTGGTGATCTTAAACGCCTAGTAATTTATTGCAACATATTTTATGATACTTTAAGTATCGTATTTTATATAAATTTTTTATTATTGCTTGATAAAAACCTAAAAAGTACAGGGTAAGTGTAATTACATTACATTACATTATAAAATGAAGGCGTAAAATGTTCGTCAAATTTTAATATAAAAACGAAGTATATATTTTTTAGTAATATTACAAATGACCCAACCTTCCCATTTCTTTATTGGTGTAAAATATAGACCCGGTATTCTCTTGAAATTTATATTTTATTTAATGAAAGAATTAGTTTCAATTAAATTTCAATATTACATTTTATTACATATATATATATATTGTATATTGTATATTGTATATATTGTATATATTGTATATATGTATATTGTATATACAGTATGTCTCAGTATCTTGGAATCATATGGAAAACTTTTTTATTATTAATTTTAGGAAAAAAAGTTATTCTTCATAAAAAGTTCTGCATGGTGTAAAACTTAAAATGCAACCCACAAATATTAATTTTTTTTAGTCGTATACGGAGTATGTCAAAAAATATGAATTTGGCGCAAGAGTAAAGTACCTTTATATTTGACAATATCGAAAATTGTTATAAAGAAAAGTTATATTATTTATATTAGTATATAGTATTTTGTAACACGGTTGGTCGCGAGGTCTTCGATCGTAAGTCATTTTGTGTTTGTTATTATGTGACCCTTATATATATTATAAATTATTGACAAATGTTAAAATATGCTAAAATATAGTTTTATTTTAACAGGGAGTGGCTAGTTACCCGGAAGGGTCTGGTGAATAGGCCGTAAACTCTGAAATTGATAAACTTAATGGGTTTTACTCTAAATAACTAAAAGAGTCTATTGTGAGAGATGACTATCGAAAACTTATTGAACTGTCTGAAATATTTTTGGGAGGACATCAAGAAAAGAATAACAGTATATTTTAGCAATAATAATTAGTATATTAATATATTTAAGGGATAAAATCAACTAAATTTTTTTTTGGTTATTTTTTAATGGTCATTCAGATATAATAAAAAAAGAATTTCGGGTAATTAGTTTTACGGCCTATACCCGACACTTCCGGGTAACTAGCCACTTTCTGTAAAAATATTAATTTTTATTAAATAAAACTATATTTTAACATTTTTTAATAATTTATAATATAAGGGTCACATAATAACAAACACAAAATGACTTACGATCGAAGACCTAGCGGCCAACCGTGTTACAAAATACCGCGCGCCTAACGTTGGCTAATGGAGGGTTCAGATGCAAGTCGGCACGGGTTCCCGTTTATAGAATGAGCTGAAATTTTTACTGGGAGTATATAAACAAGTAATAAATATAATTAGAGGGTATGCGTAAAAAAAATAAAAATAAGGGACACCCTAATATATATATATATATATATATATATATATATTAGGGTGGTCGTTAAAAATTAAATTTTTTCCGACGCCCCTAAAAAGCTTTGTTTTGATGAAAAAACACTAAGATTTTTTTTTAAATTAAAAACAACACGTGCCTCAGGACAATCTAAGTTAATTTTTTGGTATAATCATCTGGAGGCACGTGTTGTTTTTAATTAAAAAAAAAATAAAATTTTCCGAGTGTTTTTTCATAAAAACGAAGCATTTAAGGGGGCGTCGCAAATTTTAACGACCACCCTATATATATATGGGGCGTGGCCTCGCCTCCCTCCAAGGCGCGTCTCAGTAGCTTGTGTAATAAACGACACGACGAAAGGTCGAGCAGGTAAGACGACGAAAAATTAAATGATAATAATTAGTGATGGGCGTTCCGGGTCACTCTTTTGAACCGGATCACTAGATCTGCATCACATATATGAACCGGTTCAACGAACCGGTTCAAAAGAACCGTTTGAATTTCAGACTAATTAAAAATAACACTTAATGAAATCATTCAGAGCACATAAACTTAAGTTTATGTTAAAAATGTTTATCACTTTAATACTTAAGAGCCTTTATTAAATTATAAGGCAATACAAATTGTTATTTTAATAATATTATATTATATTACATTGTATTTTATTAAAGTTTTGTTATACCATACTATTTATTTTATTAAAATTTTATAAAACAATAAAAACTTTATTATTTTAATATTTTACATGAAAAGTTATATTTAAAACATAAATGTTGTAAGTTTACACAATTTAAATTAATTAATATTAAAAATATATTTTAAACGACATTGTCATAAGGGAAATCATCTCATATTTCTGTGGGTTTGTAAAAAATTACCAAAACTATAAATTTGCCTAACGTAGTAACGCGCCACAGAACGCAAGAAGTTCGGTTCCGAACGATGCGACCGGCATAGGCACTAGCGAGCTGCATGATACAACAGTCATGATCGAGCCGCGCCTAGAGAATCGAGATGTTTTGGTCAGATCTGGATCACAGAAAACAAAACGTTCTGCGAGCGCGAGTCGTTCTTAAGGTACAGTTTCGTTGATGCGACTCGCGGCTGCGGCTTGCGGCTGCGACCTTAGCCGCGCCACTGCTTAGTACAATTTGTGTGTATATGTTTTGGTTGGCGCGTTCAGTCGCAGTCTGCGACTGAACGCGTCAACCAAAACATATACAAACAAATTGTACTAAGCAGTGGAGCGGCTACGATCGCAGCCGCAAGCCGCAGCCGCGAGTCGCATCAACGAATCCGTACCTTTAGCTCCAGGGAGCCGGTTCAGATCTCTCGCGACCCGCCGCTCACGGCTCGAGCGGGTCGCCATGCGCGGCCTGTTCAATGCACTCGTTGCGAGTGGTGAAGCAGTGAATCGGAGCTTAGAACGGCTTGCGCGGCGCGCAAGCCGTTCTAAGCGCAATGCGCGCGACCGGCCGCTTTGTAATTTCGGACCCGTGAGCCGGTTCGTTTAATTTTCGTGAACCGGTTCACGTAGATCACTTATAAGACCCGGTTCACTGAGCCGGTTCAGATCTGACCGACACATCTCTAATAATAATGCAAAAAATCTCATTAGCGATGCAGGCTATTTGCTTAGCTACTGTGTCGCGCGTTGGAGGGAGGCGAGGCCACGCCCCATATATATATAGATATATTCGGTTTTATTCTGAACGGGCTGTATACAGGGTGTCCCATAACTAATGGTACACAGTAAAACTGCAGATTCCTTGGGTAAAAATATTACGATTTGACCAAACTTAGCTTAGTTCAAAAGTTGACAATAACCGAGATATAAGGTGTCCCAGTGAAAATTTAATTTTCGATTTTCCTAATTAACTTATTTATAATTCAATATTTTTGCATAAATATTTGTGATTAAGGGTTTTTTGGGTCGAGAAATTTGAATTTGTTTATAATTTTGATGTAGATTGTAGAGGGCGCTCTCTAGGGCGCTCTGGGTACATAAAAACGAGTTTAACTTTTTCGCGCCTTCGCTTATTTATGTTTTTATTAAAAATATCAATTTTCCCACCATTTTTACGCAAAAAAGGTATACCTTGTAATTGTCGATTCGGGGATTTGTTTTCGAAAGTTTTGCATTTACAATATTTAATGCATCCGTTTAAATATTTATTTACAAACGTCAACAGTTCTTATTTAAGTTTTTAGAGAAACCTGTTAAAAGTTGAGTTAAAAATGCCACGACATAATTAATTTTCTAACGAAATGCGAGACATGGTATAGGTACGGCTTATACGCACAAAAAAAATTTAATGGACGAAGAGCACATCGAAGATATTTGGAAATGTATCCACATTTAAGGCAGCCAGATTTTAAAATTTTTAGAAACCTTTACAACAGACTGGGAGAAACAGAATCCTTTCGTCCCAAGCGTAATAGTGGGGGTCGCCCGAAGAGGACGAAGAATTACTAGTTCGCGTGGCTGAGAATCCGGAAATTAGCACAAGACGTATGGCTGCAAATATTCCAGTACGCAAATCATCCATTTTTAGAATTTTACGTTCATAATTTGTTGGACGTTGATCTTCCAGCCAGATTAGGATTCGCCCGTTTCTGTCGTACCCAGAAAAATGCCGACTCAATGTTTTTTAATAAAGTCTTATTCACCGATGAGCAACTTTTACACGGATAAGTTTCTTCAATTTTAGAACTAAACATGCTTGGGATTTAGAAAACCCCCAATTAGTAACCAAACGCCATTTTCAGCATGAGTTTAAAATAAATGTGTGGTGTGGACTTATTGGCAAATACATGTTACATGACAGCTATATCTTAATTTTTTGCAAAATCAGCTTGCTTGGTCTACCATTAGAGCTAAGAAGAGATAAGCCCGCTGCACAACAGCTCGGTAACGTGAACGGGAACGGGAACCTAAACGGTAAAGGTGGGAGAGACCCAGCGAACCCTATCTATCAACAATGGTTTTTTAGTCTCTCCCACCTTTAATGTTAAGATTCCTGTTCCCGTTCTCGTTACCGGGCTATTGTGCAGCGGGCTTTATATCTCATATATGTTTTTTATGCAAGTTGGTGCCCCGGCATACTATTCCAGGATTGTTAGAGATTTCTTAAATATCGAATTTCCTAACCGCTGGATAGGTCGTGGAAGACAAATGCTTTGGCCTGCCCGAAGTCCCGACTTCAACTCCCTTGATTTTTGTTTATGGGGATACATGAAATCACTTGTTTATAAAGAGACGATTGATACTAGGAAACAACTATGGCAAAAAACTCAGAATGTAGCGGAATCGTTTCAAAATGAACAACTATTATTTAAAATCAGGCGGTCATTCAATAGACGAGTAGCCAAGTGCATTGAAGTTAACAGCAATCACTTTGAGCAATTATTGTCAAAACAAAATCTTTTCTTTTATTGAGATTTCAAAGTTTTTATAATATTAATAAAATATTATGATAGTTCAAAATTTTTAAATTAATAATAAATTTATAATAGGTGCTCTAAAAATCTACCATTGTAATTTGAATTATTTGTAATTATACTCTATTCTATTCTATTCGATTAATATTTAATACAATAATGAGTTTTTAAAACGGATGGATTAAATATTGTAAATGCAAAACTTTCGAAAACAAATCCCCGAATCGACATTTACAAGGTATACCTTTTTTGCATAAAAATGGTGGGAAAATTGATATTTTTAATAAAAACATAAATAAGGGAAGGCACGAAAAAGTTCCACTCGTTTTTATGTACCCAGACCGCCGCAGAGAGCGCCCTCTACAATCTACATCAAAATTATTAACAAATTCAAATTACTCGACCCAAAAAACCCCTAATCACAAAATTTTATGCAAAAATATTGAATTATAAATAAGTTAATTAGGGACACCTTGTATCTCGGTTATTGTCAACTTTTGAACTAAGCTAAGTTTGGTCAAATCGTAATATTTTTACCCAAGGAATCTGCAGTTTTACTGTGTACCATTAGTTATGGGACACCCTGTATATATGTATATTTATATATTTATATAATAATATGTATATATATTAGAGTGTTTCAAAATAAGACAATATTTTTCTTTTTTCAAATTCATGTGAAATTCGCGTCACTTATGCTAAAAAAAAATCCTGTCAAAATTTGACCTCTTAATATTAATTTTAAAAGGTCCATCATCAAATTTAAAGTTTTACCATTGATTTAACATGGAAAAATAGTTTTTTAAGATTTATTTCGCCTGCATGCTATGTAGAACTTTTTTTTTCACTGGTCCTTTTTTAGCATCAAATTATCTAGAAAAAATCCAGTTTGTAGATTCAACTCTTTTTTTTTATTAACGTTGAAACGTATAAATTCTAAAAAACATTGATATTTTTAAATTTAGCGGATAAAGTACTAATCGTATAAGAAAAAGTTAATTTGTTTTAAACAATTTTTTGTTATCACCTACAGTTCAAAAGTTATGTGTCTAAAATCCTATTTTTATTATTCTGTATAATATATTATTATTATATCCACTGTAGGAAATACGTTTAGGGATTATTTTGCAGGAAACTCGAAGCTCTATAAATAACGTACCAAGATTCTTCAATACACTCAATTAATCGCCGAATTTAAGATTTTTTGTAGATAAAGGACCAGTGATTGCTTATCAAAAAAGAAAGTTGTACATAGTATGCAGGCGAAATAAATCTTAAAAAACTATTTTTTCTTGTTAAAACAATGGGAAAATTTTAAATTTGATGATGGACCTTTTAAAATTAATATTACAGACTGGGCCCTGTAAGATTTTTTGTAGATAATTTAATGCTTAAAAGGGGCCAGTGATTGTTTATCAAAAAAAAAAGTTCTACATAGCATGCAGGCGAAATAAATCCTAAAAAACTATTTTTCCATATTAAATCAATGGGAAAACTTTAAATTCGATGATGGACCTTTTAAAATTAATAACACAGTGGCGTGAATATCACGTTTAATTTACGTCTACGGTGACGTCGAAGTCACCAACTTAGACACGTCTTATCGTCGTAAAATTGACGACAATGTCACAGCGATTTCACGTGTAAAATCACGTAATATTACGTACCTAATTATTTACGTAATTTGACGTGAATAATCACGTAATATTTCTTGAATAATATATGATTAGGTCATACACATAAAAATAATTACCGATACTGATATCAGATATTTCAATGCGAAATGTGATTTTGTCAAAATTAAAAAAAACATGAAATTTTTAGTTGTACTTTTAAATTTTAAGAAATTAATAGGTAAACCCTACTATATATAGTGTATAAATACTATATATATAAAAAATAATTAAGCATAATAAAATTAGCGATTCAGCAAATGAAAATCAGGAACTAGAGGTAGTTCGAATAATGAAAAGTTCAGAGAATGATAAAGTTAATGTTATTATATCTGTTGATCATAAAACAAGGGAGTTTATTTTAAATCTAGGTAGACTATCAGTGGGGTGGTCATCTGGAAAAGTAAAAGACTCATATCACGTCAAAAGATGCTTTAAATGTGCAGATTTTTGGCATATTGCTGCTGACTGCAAGGCAGGGGGGCAGTGTTGCTTATCTTGTGCAGAAAGTCATGATACTAAGTTATGTACCAATGATATAAAAAAATGTGCAAATTGCATACGGCTACAAAAACGCTCTAAAAACAAAATTGATTATAATCATGCATCAACAGATTCAAACTGTCCATGTTACGTTAAAATATTAAATGACTTAAAAACCGGTGTTAGTCTAGGCATGGCATAGCAATTAAATAAATTTAAAAAGTCAAATATTTTATATTATCAAAATATTAGAAGCTTATGTAATAAAATGCGCGATTTTAATATAAATTCACTAACTGAAAATTATGATTTTTTGTTAATTACGGAAACATGGCTAAAAAATAGTGTTAACAATTCAGAATTTATAAATAATAACTATGAGGTTTTTCGCAAGGATCGAACTGGCAAAAAAGGTGGTGGGGTCTTAATAGCTATAAATAATTATTTCAAGTGTGAGGAAATTAATTTATTTGATGATAAAGTAGAGGGCATATGTGTTAAAGTAAATAATGAGGGAAGCCTAATTTTGTGTTGTATTTATATTCCCCCTAATAGTGATTTAACATTGTATACATCTATTTTTTATTCTTTAGAAAGCCTATCTTTTAAAAATAATAGTGTAATAATTGCGGGAGACTTTAACATACCGGGACTAATGAATGATGAGATACAAAGCGTAGCTAAGGCAGAACTAAGCCAATTTTTGGAATTTACTGGTTTTTTTCAAAAAAAACTTTATAAATAACTTACATGGAGCCATTCTGGACCTAATCATAACAAATCTTCAAGTAAATGTTTCTAAATGTGATTTTTCTTTAGCAAAAGAAGATAGCCATCATCCCTCCTTGATTGTTAGTGATATACGTAAAATAAAGCCTAGACAGTGCAAAGTAAAAGAAGAAATTTTGTATAACTTTAAAAATGCCAATTTTAACTTACTTTATCAGCTTCTTAAAGATGAAGACTGGACTTTTTTGTATTCTAATAATGAGGTTAACTTATGTATGGAAAATT
Source organism: Brassicogethes aeneus (assembly GCA_921294245.1). Lineage (NCBI taxonomy): Eukaryota > Metazoa > Arthropoda > Insecta > Coleoptera > Nitidulidae > Brassicogethes > Brassicogethes aeneus. The sequence goes on along the minus strand of OV121132.1, from coordinate 47,600,031 downwards.
TTTATTCCAAGATATTTGATATTTTAGATATGTCGGTTCCTACAGGAAAACTATGTAAAAAAAATACCAAATATCCAATATATTATAATAAAGAATTAATAAAATTAATAAAGGAAAAAAGTAAACTCCGTAAAATATTCCTTAATACAAATTTGTCAGATGACCAAGAAAATTATAAAAATCATAGACGTTTAGTCAATCTAAAAATAAAAAACTTATACAACAATTATATACTCCAAGCTCAAAGATCTGTCATTGACGATCCCAAATTTTTCTGGAAGTTTGTTAAATCGAAAAAAGACTATGTATCAATTCCAGAAGAAATTTTTTATGATGATGTGTCTTATAAGGGAGGGCAAAATATTGCAAATGCTTTTGCTAATTTTTTTAAATCAGTTTACTCATTAAACACAAACCCAAACGCCTATAGTAGAATGGATAATTCAAATAATATAAAAATAACAACAACTGATATGCTAAATTCAATAAAAAGGCTAAAAAATTGCAAATCCACAGGCCCCGATGGTTTGCCATTTTATTTATTTAAAGGTTGCGCTGAATTCTTTGCTGAACCGCTTACTTTTATTTTTAATTTATGTTTAGATAACGGAGTTTTTCCGAACTCCCTAAAAGTTAGTAAAATTTCTCCCATTTTTAAATCGGGGGAAAAAAATATGACAAATAACTATAGACCTGTGAGTATACTTAACTGCATGTCAAAGATTTTTGAAATGTTAATTTATGACATGTTATTCAATGAGGTAAAAACAAAAATTAGTGATTTACAACACGGCTTTATGCCCAAACGATCAACAATCTCAAATCTGTTAAATTTTATGCAAGATTCTAAATATGCCCTAAATAGTAATAAACAAATAGACGTTATTTACACAGACATGACTAAAGCCTTTGATAAATTAGAACATAGTATACTAGTTGAGCACCTGTTAAAATTTGATGTTAGTTTTAGCTTAGTAAATATTTTAAAATCATATATTGAAAACCGCGAAGCATTTGTTAAAGTTAATGGTTTTAAGTCTAAATGTTTCACTCAAAGTTCAGGAGTACCCCAGGGTTCCAACTTGGGACCTCTTTTATTTTTGTTAGTTATTAATAGTTTACCAGAAAACACAATATCGTCAAAATGTTTGATCTATGCTGATGATGTAAAAATTTATAAAGAAATTAACTCTATCAGGGACAGTGAGTTACTGCAAAAAGATCTTGACTTTATCGTGAAGTGGTGTGATCAAAATAAACTTATGATAAACGCCCAAAAATGTGCTTCAATGACAATAACAAAAAAAATGCGTGCTATTAACCAAGATTATTACATAAATAGGACAAAACTAAAAAAAGTGGACAAATTTAAAGACCTAGGATTAATTGTGGACAATCAACTTACTTTTAAAGAACATATAAATATAATGATTAACTCTTCATTATCAAAACTTGGTTTTATTGTGCGGAATACGCGAGACTTTATTGATAACAACAGCATTAAAGTGCTATACAATTCCATAGTGCGTTCGAGGATGGTATCCCTATTATAGTTGTTATATTAATGCAGTGGAAAAAGCTCAAAAAAGATTTTTAAAATATCTTAAATATAAGGAGTATGGTGTGTATGACAATTTTGCTAACTATTCAGACTTATGCAATATTTACCTATACAGAACACTAGAATCAAGAAGGATTACAGCCATTATATTTACGTTATACAAGTTGCTACATAACGAATTAGATAATAGTTACTTATTATCACACATAAAATTTAAAGTTAACAATTTAACTAGAAATAATGATATATTTTTTATCCCAAGCTCAAGAGTAAATGTGTATATGACATCACCCTTGTACCTCTTCAGCTACTATGGTAACATGGTTTCGAGGGAAATAGACTTTTTTTATGGCAGTTTTAAAGCTTTTAGGAAAAAATGTATTAGTCTAAATATAAATAATAGATTAAATGTAAGACTCGCTTAGGAGAAAGTTATTACTATAATTATTAATTTAATGTAATATTATGTGTATTTGGATTTTATCCTCATCTGTAATTGGGAATTGCCTGTTGATGTTGAAATATATATTATTATTATTATTATTATATATATATATATATATATATAAATACTACATATATATATATATATAAATATATATATATATATATAGTAGATATATATTTAGATATATATTTAGTAAATAATTAATAATCAAAATAAATGTATGTAAAAAAGTAGAATATCAAAAAAAAAATTGTTAGTTAATCTTTGCAGAAACACATACATATGTCTGGCATAGATATATTATATCTGTCAGTAAAATATCGGATATAAGAATAAATAATTATTTTTACCAGTGCATAAAGGGCTTTTGGTTTAATAATTAATAAAACATGTTTTAAGTTGCTCAAAACATTTATTATAAAATCAAACACATTAAATTTTAAGACAGATGACAGGTCAATATTTTAGGAGCTTATGTATTTACTTCATTTAGGTGTTATGACTTCGTTACGGAATATACTGAGTATTTAAAACATTAATAAACAAACAAAAATTGACCTACCTGACACAGCCAAAGTATTATCAGTATAAATGGTTTGTTCTATGTATAAATGCCACAGATAATTAAAAGTTGGACGCTCGAATCAACCATATTGTTTTTTAGGAATAAACGTTCCCTCGCTTTGTAAGTAGTACCAACTTACCCAAGGCCAAAGAGAAACAGGGTTGCCAGGTGTAAAAATTAATATTATCGAAGAGGGTTGACAAAATGATCAAATTTTATAAAAACAAGCAAAACTACGCGGCGGATTAAATTATGTTACAATTATCGATTATTATTTAAATTTTACTATTTTAAAAAAGAAAATTATAAAACATCTGGCAACACTGTAGATAAATAATTTTACTAAAATTAAAATTGTGATTGTCAACTGCAGTAACATGTTAATTTCTTATTTTGTGATAAAATGATAAAGCATTTAAAAATCGCGAATTTGTTTTAAAAAATCCATTGATCAATAATTATTAATCTATCTTAATTAGTTTAAAACCAAATATTGTTTAAAATTATTTTAATAAAATATTGCACGTTGATTCTCCGTCGAAATAACGTAAATTAAATAAAAATAATAACTTTTGTTTTTAAAAATATTCCAAAACATTTTGTCGGCCCATTAAAACGGGCCAACTGTTTCTTATTAATTATCACTATATTTTCTTAAAAATTTTGTCATCTGTTCACGTGATAATGACGTCATTTATTGGTTATCATCGACCTAAGTTAATAATTGGTCGTGTTTTGGTGAATTTTGAGACGTCGAAAAATGGTTGAAATGTAACTTCGACCAAATTCGACCCAATTCGTCGACGATTCTACGTGATTTCTACGACCCTGTGTTGCCTGGGGAGCTCAAATTTTGACAATTTTTTTTTAGCATAAGTGACGAGAATTTCACATGAATTTGAAAAAAGAAGAAATATTGCCTTATTTTGAAACACCCTAATATACATATGTATGTATGTATATGTATATGTTTATATCTTAAAAACACTGATAAAATGTGCGATTTGCGCGCTTTGAAATAATTTTCTTTATCTAGGACAATTACAGGTAAATTTTAAACTTTTGAAATATCACAGCTAAACGCTCAGATACGTAAACATAATTTTTGGTCGTAGATTCCAAATCCGTGCGCGGGTTAGCTAAATCAGGTTTAAAAAAATTTTTCCTATCAGCAATCCGATCGGGACACACACTGTATACTGGTATATTATAATTTGTATATTTCACCTCTTGTGACAACATTCCTATGCTTTTAAAAAAGGAAATTCAAAATGTTTTTTTCAAGGTTTTTTTGCTGATTTTTTTTTATTGAGTTTATTATATTATATTTTCTAAAATGAAATAAATTTTATTTCATTTAAGAAAATATAATATAATAAACTCAATTATACTTATACTATAAAAAAATCAGCAAAAAAACCTTGAAAAAAACATTTTGAATTTCCAAAATTTTTTATGACTGATGTTTGAGTCTAACCCGATTGATTTTTTAATTTATACAGGGTGTTTCCTAATGGGATGCTCCAAAACTTAAAAATTAAATATCTTTGAATTTTCAATTAAGTTTACGTGTCCGCTCGGACACGGCGTTTAGCCCTACAGTGTTATTATATGATCAATTCACAATTTTGTGTGATTTTTATTAAAATTCATGTTGAATTTTAATAAAATATTCAACAAGCATTTGATCTAACAACGTAAAATGTTATCGTCATGTTAATGTCATCGTAAAATGATAATTTTAACCAAAAAACATGTTTCTTATTGGTTTAAGCATAATTTTCATTACATTAGTCTCAGATTTAAAACCCCATATTTCGGAAACCCGACACTTAATCACCATTTAAATCTGGAAAACAAATGCCATTAATTTGCTAATTTAACCGACTTTGTAGCTCCAATAATAACTGAGTTAGAATGGTAGCAATGGTGAACAGACACGGTGTATATGAAAAGAAGCAATAAAACGAAAACCATGATTACACGATTATAAAATTTTCATAAAAAGCAAGAGGCAAGTTTTTTTTAATTAAAGCATTTAACGATGTAAACACACAAGAATAAAATACTTTTATAAAGATAATGCAACAACAACAAAGCCCTGGACTGAAAATAAAGGGGCTCTAAAGTTTAAATTAAACATGTGATACAGGGGATTATTTCAACAATAAAAGTTAATTCAAGCCTTAAATTAAAAGCAAATGGGGTTTTATTTTTGATATATAAAATGCCTTACTATATAAACTAAGCCACCAAAATAACGCCCGCAAACATTTCGGAGATATACTCCAGGGTGTTGATTTAACTTAAAACAGGCTATTAAAACAGTAACTCTTACTTACTTTATTGACTCCTGATTCCTATAATCTTAAAGTGGGCGACTTTAAATTCATATTAATTTAAAATTAAGTTACGTTTAAATCGCAAACATGAACAGCAAAAAATATGTAGTGGGGGAAAAAGTCGAGATTAAGTGAAAGTTATCAACTTCCAGCTAATAAAACGCAAACTAAAACGTATTTCATTTCTGGTGGCATTTTTAATGAAGCCAGTTAACAGGAAAGTTACATCAAGACCTAGACTATTTTTACTATACCACTTCCTATAAGATATCAAAACTTTTAAATGTGGGATATTTTGACTAATAAACCATTTTTTCTACTTAATAATAGATACTGTTGAGATACTGTTTACTTAAATAAATAGTTTTAGTATATAGAGTATCTAAGAATAAAACTATCGTAAAATATTGTATGATTAATAATCATTGATTACACTGCGCAAAAATTATATCATTTAAGGGATTTTGCGAAAATATCTAGTTTATCGAAGCAGTAGCGTGCCGTAAAGGGCAAGGGGGGCCGCCAAAAAAAATTTAAAACGTACCATTGGTCTAGGGTCATGGGTAGATAATGTTGACGTTTCACATTATAGGTTATGTGCATGAATTTAGTCTACTATGACCTGTTATTTTACATTTTACCTACACTGATTTAGAACTAAATGCGATACACAAGAAAATATATTGTAATACCTAACAATATAGATTTTTTATGCAAAATATGGTTCATTTAATTATAACTTATGGTTATAATAACAATAGAGTCAAACCACGTCAAGTGGGACCAGAAAATTTCACGAAATCACCGATTTTGAAAATAATCACATTATTGTGTAGTAGGCATGACTCATATGTCACAGTAAAAAAATTGTTTTAAAATTCGTTTTTTTGCTAATGTTATTAAGGTTGACAATTTTGTTAAACTTTAGAGCACCGTAAAATTGAAAAAATAGAATCTCTGGGACCACTCTGTATAATTGAATTAAATTTTACACACTATTGTAGAAATGTTTAGACTATAGAACGATCATTTAATACAGGTAAATTTGTTTAAATAAAAGAGTTTTGCATACATTTATTATAAACAATTGAAACTTTGTATGTGTTCTTCACTCTGAAAAAAAATTAATCTTGTGTCATAATATGCGGCAAACGTTTCCGTTTAATAAGATATACTCAAAAATTTGTCTTTCATTTGTCATTCCAGAGATATTAATTTTTTTGTCCCGCTGTGCGCTTGATCAGTACGCGGCGCGCTTCGTTGCTAGCTCGTCCGTTTTAACGGTGTGCCTGAACGAAGTTTAAGTCACAAAAAATGCCTCCAAAAACTGATTGTAGTTTCTTGTTCGGGACCCTTTGGTGACTTAAAAATGATATTTACACAAGTCCTAGCTGCTCCTCTTTTCGAAATGCTTCGAGAAATCATGATTTTTTTTTAAATTTTTGTTTATCTCAAAGTCTACCTTTGACAGAGTACATACGATTTTTATAAAATTGGAGTATATTATTTAGGAGACTCACTTTTTAATACTGTTCATATTATTTAATAGGGTTAGCCAAAAATCACTTATTTTTAATAAAGCAAAAGCGTAAATTCATGTTTTTAGCATAACAAGCAAAAAATATTTATCCCCAATTTTTTTTAGATATTTCTACGTCTATCAGGTTACAAAATGGCATTATTATTAATCTTTTACAAGAAAAATAGATATTTAATAAAATTTAATAAAATAACGCTTGGAGAATATTTAAAATGTTGTTTAATTTAGGCTTTTTAGTAGTTTTCAATTTTGAACGAAAAATTGGTTGAAGTTTTTTGATTGGCACTCTTTGGTGATTTAAAAAAGATATTTACCAAAATTGAAAAATTTGTAAAAAATTCAATTTTTTTTTAAATTATTTGTTTAATTCTACCTTTGCCAGAGTACCCATTTGTACACTGATATTGTAATCGAGAGAAACTGTTTTTATACTGAGCATATCATTAGATTTATACAGGGTTAGACAAAAATCACTTTTTATATAGTAAAAGGCATGCATAAAAAGATTTTTCAAAAAATTTCAATAAGAGGAATAGCTAGGATTTTGGTAAATATCATTTTTAAGTCACCAAAGGGTCCCGAACAAGAAACTGCAATCGGTTTTAGCGTTTTTATGTGACTTAAACCTCGTTCAGGCAAACCGTGTGCTGACGAGCTAGCAGCCAAGCCGGCCGCGTACTGATCAAGCGCACAGCGGGACAAAAAAATTAATATCTCCGGAATGACATATGAAGGACAAATTTTTGAGTACATTTTATTAAACAGGAACGTTTGCCGCATATTATAACACAAGATTATTTTTTTTTCAGCGTGAAGAACACATACAAAATTTCAATTGTTTATAATAAATGTATGCAAAATTCTTTTATTTAAACAAATTTACGTTTATTAAATGATCATTCTATAGCCTAAACATTTCTACAATAGTGTGTAAAATTTAATTCAATTATACAGAGTGGTCCCAGAGATTCTATTTTTTCAATTTTACCGTGCTCTAAAGTTTGACAAAATTGTCAACCTTAATAACATTACCAAAAAAACGAATTTTAAAACAATTTTTTTACTGTGACATATGAGTCATGCCTACTACACAATAATGTGATTATTTTCAAAATCGGTGATTTCGTGAAATTTTCTGGTTCCACTTGACGTGGTTTGACTCAATATGCGAAAACTGAATTTTGTTATACATATGTACTGTAATCATTTTGTTATAAAAATTTATTTAAGTTAGATATTTAAATAGGCTATTACAACCATCATGTACGGCTAAATTGTTAGTACTACACTAGATCATTCATTTTACCTACACTGATTTAGAACTAAATGCGATACAAAAGAAAAAATATTGTAATACCTAACAATATAGATTTTTTATGCAAAATATGGTTCATTTAATTATAAGTTATGGTTATAATAACAATATGCGAAAACTTAGTTTTGTTATACATATGTACTGAAATCATTTTGTTATAAAAATTTAGTAAAGTTAGATATTTAAATAGGCTATTACAACCATCATGTACGGCTAAATTGTTACACTACACTAGATGATTAAAATTATAAGATTATATGGTTACAATAACAATATAATGTTGTCACACATTATTAACTGTAGTTTTTACTATACAGAAAGTTTATAAATATCAGACATATAAACTGCTCGTCATAAAAATCGACGCACCTAGTTTTTTGGAAAATATTTGAAAGCTCGTTATTGAAAAATTACTGAATGGATTTTGAAAATCTTTAGAAATTCTGAATAGCTGATTCTTTGACTCTTATGTCTAATTTTGGGAATACGATATTTTGCACATAGCATTATATTACAGGGTGTACGAAGAGATGTATTTTTTCCGAAATTTCAAGTTATTCCCATTCATGAGGCAGTTGAGTTTGATAGTCGTAATACCCCTCCCTAATATAAGTAAGGTAATCCCTCGGAACCTTTTCGAGATTTTGTGAATATCGCGGCTTACTACGATTATATGCCAATTTATCGAAAATTGTCGTTATTTCCCAGTTTAGTCCAAAAAATGAGCAATAGTGGATTCTTTGACTAACGTCTAATTTTGAGAATTTGATATTGTGCACAAAGCCTGCTACTACAGGGTGTTAAAAAAAGAGATGATTTTTTTCTAAAATTTCAAATCCCAACTTGAACTTGATAATACCCCTTTCTAATAACAGTTAGGTTATCCCTCGGAACGTTTTCGAGATTTTGTGGATATCTTGGCTAACTACGATTATATGGCAATTTTTTGAAAATTCACGTTATTCTTCATTTTAGTCCAAAAACCGTGCTCTAAAGTTTGACAAAATTGTCAACCTTAATAACATTACCAAAAAAACGAATTTTAAAACATTTTTTTTACTGTGACATATGAGTCATGCCTACTACACAATAATGTGATTATTTTCAAAATCGGTGATTTCGTGAAATTTTCTGGTTCCACTTGACGTGGTTTGACTCAATATGCGAAAACTGAATTTTGTTATACATATGTACTGTAATCATTTTGTTATAAAAATTTAGTTAAGTTAGATATTTAAATAGGCTATTACAACCATCATGTACGGCTAAATTGTTAGTACTACACTAGATGATTAAAATTATAAGATTATCTATCATTTTACCTACACTGATTTAGAACTAAATGCGATACAAAAGAAAAAATATTGTAATACCTAACAATATAGATTTTTTATGCAAAATATGGTTCATTTAATTATAAGTTATGGTTATAATAACAATATGCGAAAACTTAGTTTTGTTATACATATGTACTGTAATCATTTTGTTATAAAAATTTAGTAAAGTTAGATATTTAAATAGGCTATTACAACCATCATGTACGGCTAAATTGTTACACTACACTAGATGATTAAAATTATAAGATTATATGGTTACAATAACAATATAATGTTGTCACACATTATTAACTGTAGTTTTTACTATACAGAAAGTTTATACATATCATACATATAAACTGCTCGTCATAAAAATCGACGCACCTAGTTTTTTGGAAAATATTTGAAAGCTCGTTATTGAAAAATTACTGAATGGATTTTGAAAATCTTTAGAAATTCTGAATAGCTGATTCTTTGACTCTTATGTCTAATTTTGGGAATACGATATTTTGCACATAGCATTATATTACAGGGTGTACGAAGAGATGTATTTTTTCCGAAATTTCAAGTTATTCCCATTCATGAGGCAGTTGAGCTTGATAGTCGTAATACCCCTCCCTAATATAAGTAAGGTAATCCCTCGGAACCTTTTCGAGATTTTGTGAATATCGCGGCTTACTACGATTATATGCCAATTTATCGAAAATTGTCGTTATTTCCCAGTTTAGTCCAAAAAATGAGCAATAGTGGATTCTTTGACTAACGTCTAATTTTGAGAATTTGATATTGTGCACAAAGCATGCTACTACAATGTTAAAAAAAGAGATGATTTTTTTCTAAAATTTCAAATCCCAACTTGAACTTGATAATACCCCTTTCTAATAACAGTTAGGTTATCCCTCGGAACGTTTTCGAGATTTTGTGGATATCTTGGCTAACTACGATTATATGGCAATTTTTTGAAAATTCACGTTATTCTTCATTTTAGTCCAAAAAATGAGCAATAGTTGATTCTTTGACTCTTATGTCTTATTTTGGAAATACGATATTGTGCACATAGCATGATACTACAGGGTGTTAAAAAATAGATGTTTATTTTCCAAAATTCCAAATCCCCATTCACAGGGCAGTTGAGCTTGATAGTCCTAATACCCCTTCCTAATAACAGTTAGGTAATCCCTCTGGACGTTTTCGAGATTTTGTGGATATCTTGGCTAACTACGATTAAATAGCAATTTTTCGAAAATTGTCGTTATTCTCCACGTAATTCCCAAAAATGAGCAAACTTCGAAAGGTCTCGATTAGTTATCAACACATCGTTTCCCCAATTTGCATGTTCTTGTGCCCATCTTCTTCTAGCAGAAAAAGAGGGCAGGCAGCTCTTCGTCTTGCGTGGTATGCAATCTTACATCCGTCATTTTATTTTTTTAAATGTGTTTTGCTGTTTGAAAAATGGTTTAATATTCGACGACAAAAATGACAATAATAATTGAAGGAAGGAAACTCAAAACCAGATATGCGCCATATAATCGTAGTTTTCCAAGATATCCACAAAATCTAGAAAAAGTCCCGAGGGATTACCTAACTGTTATTAGGGAGGGGCATAAGGACTATCAAGCTCAACTGCCCTGTGAATGGGGATTTGGAATTTTGGAAAAAAATATCTCTTTTTTAAACACCCTGTTGTATCATGCTATGTGCGCAATATTGTATTCCCAAAATTAGACATAAGAGTAAAAAATCAACTATTGCTGATTTTTTTGACTAAAATGAAGAATAACGTGAATTTTCGAAAAATTGCCGTACAATCGTGGTTAGCAAAGATATCCATAAAATCTCGAAAATGTCCCGAGGGATTACCTAAATGTTATTAGGGAGGAGTATTAGGACTATCAAACTCAACTGCCCTGTGAATGGGGATTTGGAATTTTGGAAAAAAACATCTCTGTTTTTAACACCCTGTAGTATAATGCTATGTGCACAATATCGTATTCTCAAAATTAGACGTATACGACCTATAGGTCAAAGAATCCACTATTGCTCATTTTTTGGACTAAACTGGGAAATAACGACAATTTTCGATAAATTGGCATATAATATCGTAGTAAGCCGCGATATTCACAAAATCTCGAAAACGTTTCGAGGGATTACCATACTAATATTAGGGAGGGGTATTACGACTATCAAACTCAACTGCCTCATGAATGGGAATAACTTGAAATTTCGAAAAAAATACATCTCTTTGTTTAACACCCTGTAGTACAATGCTATGTGCAAAATATCGTATTCCCAAAACTAGACATAAGAGTCAAAGAATCAGCTATTCAGAATTTCCAAAGATTTTCAAAATCGATTCAGTAATTTTCCAATAACGAGCTTTCAAATATTTTCCAAAAAACTAGGTGCCTGGATTTTTATGACGAGCAGTTTAGTATATTTAACCATATAGAGGGTTAAAAGGTACTTGTAACCAGTGTTGGCATAAATTTAGTTCGATTGACGATTTAAAACTAAAACTAAAGTAATTAGTTTAACTAACGATTGACGATTGAATTAGTTTTAGTCGTGTAAAAAATTGAAATAATCTATTTAATTAGTTTTAGTTTTCAACCATAATTAAAATTTTGATTGAAATAAATTATTAATGTCGGGTAAAATGTAAAAGTAAACGAATCATTAAATTATACAAATGGTTTGTTCATTTATATGTCCTACATATTGTGCAAAAAAAGACTTATATATTTATATAAATAATCTTATATTTACTAATGCTATTTTTTAATTTATTACGTATAATTATACAGATGATTTTTCCTTGGTTGGGTACGTCAATGTTTCCGATTTATTAAATTTAAATTATTTTTCATGACGACTCTTTTTTCAAACATCTCAAGTGATTTTGGTGAGTGGGTCATAGTTGCATGGGAAAACATTAAATCAACTGGTGCCGATGACGGCATAGGCGTAAATCGTCTTCAATAGGATGGTTAGGTTGGGTGCTAGGTTTGGTTTGAATTTTTCGTCCGAATTTAACACTTTATTGGTTTCTGTCAGTTATCACTAAATAATTTTTTATAACTTTGCTTACAAATACGAAAACTAACTTTTTAATTTCAATCAAACTAAAACTAATAACTAATGATTCCTTGATTTTAGTCATGACTAAAACTAAATTTTTTAGATTTTAGTCATGACTAAAACTAAATTTTTATTCGTGGTTGATAATGAAAATAAAAATGAATCGAAAATAATTACTATTTTTTTAGTTTGATAAAATATAGTTAAAGTGACAATAAAACTGTGTAATATAAACATGGTTAACATAACAGTATATAATCAGAATATTCGATTAAAATAACCATTTTTTTTCTCAGTGTAGATGAAACCAATTTCAATGTAATTTCGGTATTTTACTAGGTCTATAAATATTTTACTTTTAAAGTGCGTACAAATATAAAGTTTTTCTGTATGGTTATAGTTCAAATGAGTGTTATATTATTAAAATAATTTTAACAATAACATAACAATTATTGTTATAAGCTTGAAGACATAAAATGTATTGGGTTGTGACTTCATTATACGAGTTAATCTCACACAATCCCTCTTTTTTAGATCAATTCCATTTTTGTTGTCCTCACCCCATCTATATTTTTTAATAAAATTTGTTGCACAGTGTTATTTGTTGACACCCATTTGTCAAATTGGGCTAAAGCCTAAACTTTATTATTATTACTATTATTATCATTTTGTTGGTTACTATTTATTTATTGGCTTGAATTATGAAAGGAATAATAAAATAAATAAATAGGAAGCATAATTGGTTTGATCCTAATTTAACCTATTTTGCAATAAGTTATAAATATAACTATTTAGTGTGTTATAAAAGTACAGTTTTCAATTAATTTCAGACAATTTGGCAAGGTTACAATTGACTTTAATGACGTTGTTAAAAATAATGACGTCGTTCGGAAAGCTTTATAATTTTAAGACTAAATTTAATTTTTAAGCACAAATTAAAAAAATTACATTAAAAATAGCAGAAGGTAACATACGACTAATAATAAATGTACCAGTTTCTGCTTATGTCAACTAAGTATAAATGATGACAATAAGTATAAATAACCTATTCCAATAATGTTGATAGTATGAACTAACTTGGCAAAGATTACAGAAACAATAAAAAATGGCTTTGAACCACAGACCTGTGCTTTGAACGTAATCTGTTTAAGGATCACTTTTTGATTACAAAAAAATAAATGTACAGGGTGATCCCCTATAATGTCGCTCCCCTTTAACTCATTTATTTTAAGTCTCCCAAAAAATTTAAAAGAGTGGTTATGTAGGTACTAAAAAATACTTTTTTTCTACGTATAAAGAAAATTGGAAAATTGATCAGTATACAGGGAAAAACAAAAAGTTTATTTTTTTTCAATGGATCACCCTATATATGTATTTATTTTTAGATTCCTTGTAAAATTCTAAGCATATTTCAACATACCATATACCTAACGGTTGAACGTTTATGAAATATTTAAATTATTTTTAAGATAATAATTTGAAATAGTTTGTGTTTCTCTGTCTGAGAACCCCATTTTTACTTATTTAACAAGACCTATTGACATAATGTGACTATAGTAATTTATTTTAAATAAAAATTTTGGTATACTGAGGCTTCTTGATTTGTAAAAGTATAATATTGGTTTTTTATTTTAAATGTAAATTATTTTTAAATATAGTTTACCGTTACTACATTTTTAAGCTTTTACCAGCTTTTACCATCTTAATTTTATCAACCAATATAAATATCCATATTTAACTTGCTTTGTTATTTATAATCTGTGTAACTTGTAGCTATATTTTAAATGGAGACACATGACAGAATAATATTTAATATAGGTACAGGGTGTCCGGAAAATCGTTAATATATTTTGAGGGGTACACGTAAAAATAAAAGAAAAAGTTGCTATTTAATGCAGTGTTGCCAGATTTAGGCCTAAAATGTCTTCTGGGGGTGCTTAATAGCATTTTATTTGAAAACGGTTGGCTTCATGACTTTGTAACAAAAGCACAAGATCGATAATTTAACAAAACCCTAGAAAAAAGTTAGGGGAATTTTTTCCCAGAGTAGCCCCTGTTTCGCACGCCTATGGTCATCATTTATTCAATTTGTCACCACCAGATGATTACTTGCCCAAAAAAATACCCCAGAAATAAAGCATAATTATTTTTGAACTTACTGTTTCTAAAATAATTGAAGGGGTTAGAATAAAAAGGGTATAAGTAACATTTTCATTTTTTGGAGATATTTGAAGTTAAAGTTATGTTACCATAAAAAAGTGAAGAATTTTGTTTAGTATTGTTTTTCTACTGGATAATAGAGGTCCCTAGAAGTATGAAAATTACTTAAATCCTTTTCATTTCGATACGTCGGAACCTTATCTTTCACAAAACGAACTTATCTCCTAAATTAAAGAAATTGCACTTATACCCTTTCTATTCTAACCCCTTCAATTAATAAAAACCTGATTTTGCGAAAATGCCTATGGCGCCCCCAGGAGGCATTTTCGGACATCTGTTTATAGTAACTTTTTCTTTACCTTTTCGCACTGTTTTCTTTGTCGTGATATAATACTTTAAATAGGTCTTTAGTTAACTGGGATAACTCCCTTAAAAAAATCATTCGCAGATTCTCGTATTTGATGTACAGAATTAACTATTTCCTTAGTGAGATTAATAGAAGAAAAATAATAAAGTAATTTTTCCTGCATAAATACAGACAATGGAAAAGTCAAGCTAAATAGTTTTTTATGTTGAAGATATCTAAAAATGATTTAGTCAAAAATGACTAGTTACTACAGTTATTAGTGGCTGCTTTTTCACTTATACCATGATTAACCATGGGATGCCATGGTAACCAGAACATTTAAAATTATGAAAGTGGAGCAGTTTTTGAGATAAAGTCAATTCCATATTATATGAAAAATTTACTTTATCTTAAAAACTGTTCTACTTTTATAACTTTTTACGATATTTTCTGATTCAGGGGACAATTTTACATAGAAATTGAATGCTAAATGTTCGAGATACAAATTGCTATTGAATAGAATTATTAGTGGCTGCTTTTTCGCTATGTGTTAATGCGGTCATGCCTTTTGATACATCTTTTATCCCAAAGGCGTTTCTTTATACTTTTCGGAGCATGTTTTTTATAACCTCTTGAAAAGTTGTGTTTGCATTAGAATGATTCCTTGAATAGTGAATATATCTTGCTTTTGGATATTTTTCCTTAATCCCCGTTTAAACTTCACTCACATGACCAGCTATATTTGTTGCTTCATCATACCCTTGTCCAACAAGGTTGAAAATATCAAGAAAAACCTTTTCATAACGCTGTCATATGACTTTTGTAAGATTTTACTAAGACTGATTATGAATTGGGAGAAAGACAACGAAATCTTCGCTAATTTCGGGAGTTTTCGAATCCTGTAAAACGTCGAAGTATACTTGGTGAAAGCCTGATACATCCATTGTTTCATTAACAAGAACACTAAAACATTGAGCTTTTTTCAATTAATTGATATTTTTTCAGAAATGATATCAGACATATCTGAAGAATTTCGTTCTGAATGGCCGGGCTTACATAAGTGGTGTTTTTGGCACTATTTATGACGTGTTTTTTTTTATCACCGATCATTTTTGACTACGATTTCATTTAAAAACTACTTTATTATAATTAATTTGTTTTTAATGTGGGTGAGAATTCGTGAAACATTACATTTCCCTATTATGCGGTCGGGCAATGATTTAAGCTCTTAGAATTAAAGTTGGAAGGGGTACGCGCTAAATTTAAAGAAAATATTTTAAACTTTAATGGTTATTCTATGTTTTGATACTTGTTATGACTGGAATTTAGTTTTAAAACGTTTTATATTTAAATAATTAATGTATCGAAAATTTCAAATTATATTATAATTTTAACATGTGAGGCCCGGCCTCAGTTGCTTTATACGACGAGCCGCCACTGAATAAATATTACAAATAATAAAAACAATTTGAACCAAAAATATTAAAACAGTTTCATACACTGTCTGTTTTTGCTTTCTAGCCAAAACACTTGATGAATTTATTATTTTCCTATAAAATGCCTTTAAAACTGTATTATATTATTGGCAAAAAGTGTTAATAATATTATAATATGTATGTATATTCAATTTGAAATACTCATGTTGCTCTTTTGTCCCTACATTTCATTTTATTCTATGTTTAATAGTATGTTTCTGGGCCTAAAAATAAATAGAGTATAAATTTACTCTCAGAAAAAAACCCTACTGTTTCTATTTGTAAGAGCAAGCACATAATTTAAAATATAAATGCAGAAAATAATTTTAACATGGTCTAAAATTTAAAATTCTTCAAAAGTACCTACCTATTTAAAAAATAAGACAAATATTTTTTAAACACAATTTTGGTTTTATTTTATAATCTTTATTATTTATTAAATAGTATTTTGTTTAATTATCTATTATATAGGCATTATATTAAAAAGTAATCATTTATGTTTTTTATTAAAAAAAAAATATTTTCAAGTTCAATGTTAGGGGTAATTATTTTACAATGAAACTAAACAAAGTTATAAATCAATTGATTTCAAGAATTCTGCTTTTCAATCAGACAAAAAAACAGCAAATATGTTTGATATAATTAACAAGGTAGTAATTTTATTTTTAAAAAATGTTATTTTTTAATTATATCTTTGTTATAGGTATGTTTACCTTCTGAATTTATTTTTTCATATATCTACCTATATTAACAAGCAAAAATACTGTCTATTTTTATTCATATTTTAAATCAGTCGTTAACGACTGATATAAATTATATCAACCGATTTTCATTTAAGATGATTTTATTGGCCAAAAAACAAATCTAGTAAACCATGACTTTTATTAGCGAAATTATTTTCTAAGGTTAAAAGCAAATGTCAAATAAATCTTGATGATATTTTAATTGTTTTATGTCTAATTTAAAATGTCAATGAATAGACATCGACTTTTTTAGGGAAATATAAACTTTGAAAGATAATTACGAAATTTATTTTATAAAACAACAGTTTTTAAAGAAAAATACTGCGTTGCCATGTCGTGCAAAAACCTATATCCACTGATATGCTAAATTAGTTAATATAAATAAATCAACGTTTCTGCATACGGCCCTAAGTGCTTAAGTGCTTTCAGAAATAGTGTTTTAAAAACAGCCTAATACTAAATGCAAATAAAACTGTACTAGTTAATTTTTTGATCCCACTAAGCCAACAAAGTTTCTTGGAGTTGGACACCTAAATAGTGACTTAAATTAGATAGGTATCACATATTAACATATGTGTATTATTATTATTATTATTATTAATTATGTTATATGTCATTGTGGAATTCTCTATAGTATAGTATAGTATAGTATAGTATTTGTTAATTGCAATTTTTTGTGATTAAATATATTGGTGATTAAATGTGCACAATAGCCATTAATAACTGCAATTTGTTTAATTAAATTTAATTCATAATGAAAATCCTATTCTGTCATGGATCACGTTTAGAAGTCTGTAAATCATAGAGATGTATGCTGCTATTTTTTTGAATATTTTTTTATTTTGAAAATATACCTAAAAATATACCTAAATTTTTTTTATACAAATTATACCATTATTTAAGCATGCTGACACTAAATATTTAATGTATTATGATAAAAATATTATAAAAAGAAGAAAGGCACATTTCTATAATTTGTTTAACTTCGGGATGAGGGGGCTTCAGCCCTTGAGCCCCCTCCTGGCTACGTACCTGAAAATCTCGATTTCTTAAGAATAAAACGATTTATAAATGTATAAATTTCCTAGCTATTCTTATACTAAACGTCATTAACCTGCTTAAAATACCCCATAGAGACCCTGTTCAAACCGATAGATATAGGGTGTATCGGTTTGTATCGGTTTGTATAGGACCCGTAGTTGAGATTTATGGTTGTTCTATAGGGATATCCACCATTGATTTATTTGCTATCGGTTTCAATGGGGAAAATACACATAAATGTAGAAATTAGTTTTTTCCCTATAGGACCCTATAGGTTTTAATAAAATTTTGTCAAATGTTTTATGGTTGCTCTATAGGGATATCCCTATATATCCTTCATTGAGTTATTTTCTATCGGTCTCAATAGGGAAAATGTAAAAGTTATGGTGTGCCTATAGGTAATTTCCTATACATTTTCTATCGGGCTGTATCCGGAAAAACCCATGGACAAATGCACATATAGAATCCGGTAGCGCCCGATAGATTATTTTGTATAGGTCTCTATGGGGTATTTTAAGCAGGGTAATGTCGTCAAGTGTAATTTAAATAAATTTTATAAAAAACTTTAAATATTTAAAACGTAAAACTTTAAATCGTTTTTAAAAGGATTCAAAAACTTTCTGCTAGAAAATTGAGACGCGATAATATATAAACGATAATTATAATTACGTCTATTTATTTTTAGAGGTTCAATATAGACAGTTTTACGGAACCAATTAAATTCAAGTAATTTATTGGTCTATTTTTTTGTTTACATAAGGGCAGTAACGTACTCCATCGGCGATATAAAGACGCCCCTGCAAATTTAAATATAAATGTTAAATTTAAAACACACACGACTAGAAGTGTATTTGCCGTGCCGAACGACGCGTCGTTTCTCCGCATAGACGCTTTGCTAATCATTCTATTTTGCCGACGCGACGGTCACCTGCATTCCGCACAAATAAAACAAATTTACTAATGTCTTTGGACTAGCAGTGCATCTAGTAGTGTTAAAGCATTTAAAGTGTTTTGTATTAGCAGATATGAAAAATTGTTTACGAAAAGTTAGCTTTAAAAACATTCAGCGCCTGAAGTTTCATAATATAGCCATACATGGCAGTTAGCTTTTAGAATGTAAGTAAGATAAGATAATTTGAAAATAATGAGCAAAAAACCGAAATTGGTTAAAGCAAGACACACAAGTTTGGAGATGCAGGATCCTGAGGCGGTTGTTAGGAGTGAAAAGAAAAAACAAGACATGCTAACGAAAGCGAAATCAAAGTTTTTAACCTTAGGGGATGCCCTCAAGTCAAGCAAGACCTTGAGTCCTGAACCCCAATTAAAAAAATCGATGACACAAGCTACCCTTGAATACTTTTTTAAGCATTCTTCGAACAAAGAACGAAATCATGTGTATGCCAACACACGTGTTGATGCTAATAAGCAGCGCTCGTCACTTCAAAAACAGTATTCAGTGGGTTCGTATCCAATAAAAATAGAAATTAACGTTGAAGATGAAGACAACAACTCGAACACAATCCAGCGGGCTAGGCCTGCGACTGTCTGTGTTGATAGACTGGTAGCACGTGACACGGATGCACTGGCCCTGGAACGGCCTCGAAAGAAGATTTCGTTCCGCGAGCCAGATATTGTGGGATGTGAAATTAGCAGCAACGGAACATTAGCCAGAAAGACTGACAGGCACGAAACTAAGCATACTGAAACCAGTAATGACATCCTTCATCGGGCGCTTAGCTATGACGATTTTGATTTAGAGGTAAATAGGCTATTTTAAGATGTTACAAAATAAATAGTTATTATTTTATAATAGAAAAATACTTTTTTTTAGAACCGTTATAAATATCTATATTTGTTATATTTTTTACGTTAACAGATATTTGTTTGGTTTGTTATTTATTCCTGGCAATGTACAGGGTGGTCCACGTAAGGTGACCCATATACTTATCTCAGAAACTACTGGAGTCACAAAAAATTTGTAAGAAACAAATATTCACGAAGTAAAAAATATTTTTAAAATATTATATTTTCATTTATACAGGGTGTTCGGTTTTCCTTGGGACGATACCAACTTTCTTATTTTCAATGGAACACCCTATATTTTTTTGCATTTTTGGATTCTACACACTCTTTTAGGTATACTTTGTAAATATATTAATTAAGAAAATGTTAATACTTTTTGAGTAAAATGAGGATTTATTAAAATTTCTCTAAATGTAGACATTCGCTAAAAGTTAAAAATAACCAACTTAAAGTTATTATTTTTTATATTATGTAGCATTCATCTCTTTAATAATAAGTAAGCTATAAGTTAATTAATTTATTTTTTGGAAAATATTATACAGGGTGTTTTCTTTGAATAATGAAAATTTAACTAAGGTAATTGGAAAAAAGCTACTAATTGTGAAAAATGCGAATATTTTTTTTTCTGTTAGGTTTAGGTATAGGACATATATATATAAAATGAAAGGTAATTACTTATTCTATCCAATTATGCAAAAATATATAGGGTGTTCCATTGAAGAAAAACAAGATTTTAAACTTTTAAAATCGCTATTTTCAACGGGACATACAAAACACCCTGTATGATATTTTCCAAAAAATATAATAATTAACTTATAGCTTACTTATTATTAAAGAGATGGATACTACATAATATAAAAAATAATAACTTTTAGTTGGTTATTTTTAACTTTTGGCGAGTGTCTACATTTAGAGAAATTTTAATAAATCTTAATTTTACTCAAAAAGTATTAACATTTTCTTATTTAATATATTTACAAAATATACCTAAAAGAGTGTGAAGAATCCAAAAATGCAAAAAAATACAGGGTGTTCCATTGAAAATAAGAAAGTTGGTATCGTCCCAAGGAAAACCGAACACCCTGTATAAATGAAAATATAATATTTTAAAAATATTTTTTACTTCGTGAATATTTGTTCCTTACAAATTTTTTGTGACTCCAGTAGTTTCTGAGATAAGTATATGGGTCACCTTACGTGGACCACCCTGTACTTGTTTTTTTAGTTTGTTATATTGTCATATTATTAAAATGTAGAGTATTGTTTCAGTTGACTAATATTTGAAATATTTACATAAAATAAAGGTACTTTTACCTACGTTTACCTCACGCCGTGATTTTTTATTCATGTATAACCTGGACTTATAGCGGGACAAAGAAATCATTTCGTTAAATTAATTTGAAATTAAGTGGCGAAATCATGAAAAATAACATATGAGCTCATATGAAAAAATATTGTGTTTTATTTAGCAATAATCTTTTATCTAATAATTAAATATAGTCATATTTTATGTATGAAATAAACATAAAAGCCATTTTAGTTATGACTTTTATTAGGCATGAGCGAAGCTTGTGAGCGAGTGTTTAATAAAAACGAATGTCTACAACGAACACAAAAAAGAATTTAAAGCCAATTTTATTTTATAAACATTTGCCATCTGTCAACTGTTAACGAGTTTAACCTTACTTTTCCCCAATTTATAATAAAGCTATCTTCAGCTTGTGACTAAAATGCCCAAAAGTCGCTTGCTAATTTCAGCCCGTAACTAAAATGCCATGAAGTCACAGCTCGTCAATGAAGGAATATAAAAAGTTTTTAATTAAGTAAATATTAATTATACATAATAGGTATATAAGGTAACAATTATTTAAAGAGAAGTTTTATTTGTTTCTTATAGAGAATTTAAGAAACCATCTTAAAAACATTTGCAAATTATTTTTAGGAGCAATAAATATTCAAACATATTCTTAGCAACGAGGTAATAAAAAATTAGCCACATTAGAATAACTAATGGTTTAGTGCGGTCACCTAGATATTGCGACTTTGATTTAAGATAAATAATGAGCAAAGTATGTTCCAAATGTGATATTTTTAGTACCTCGGTTACTGTGATAATTCTATTTTTACCATTCCGACTATAAATTACATAAATACCGAATACCTAATAGAGTTTTAAGATTTTCAAAAATTTATTAAATATAAAATACGCTAAATTCATAACATGCATACATAAAAATATTATGTTACACATAATATTTTTTTCAAGCCTACAATAATTTGCATATTATAAGACTATATAGAAAGACTTATATTAATACTTATTAAACTCCGTACATAAATAGAGCTAGAATATTAAAGAAATATTACAATTAATTTAATTGAATTAAATGCTTAAAAAAATACAGCGGTGAACACTTTAATTGCTTCGCACATAATATTAGTAGATAATATAAGTAGATATCTAATATATATCACATAATATTAGTAGATAATCGTATGATTGGCTTATAATATAAGCTTTTTCCGCCTGGTCAATAATTTACTATTGAATAAATATAATAGGCTACAATTAATAACAAATGCTTAGGTAAAATATACATGTATTATATAGGAAGGAAGTAATAGACATAACGTTGGCATCAAGGTCAGTATATGAATATTCTAACTGGAGAGTGACCAACGATATAACGATGTCTGATCACAGGATGATCAGATTTGAGTTAAATGTCGACAAGGTCACTCCTAACCCAAGGAGGAATCCAAGGGCTACAGATTGGGAGAAATATCTCACCAATCTAAAAAGTCAAACTTGGGAACCTCCTGTGGACATTACCACCAAAGAACAGTTAGAGAAGGAAGTTAACCACCTAAATAGTACGATTGCCATAGCCTACGAGATTGCTTGCCCGGCCAAGGTGGCTAAGGGCCGAAAGGTCCCGTGGTGGAGTGACGTGCTTGAAGACCTTCGAAAGAAGGCAAGGCGCGCATTCAACCGGGCTATCAAGGATGGGCTGCAATCCACGTGGGATACGTACAGGGAGGCTAGAAAGTCTTACAAAAAAGAGTTAAGGCGCAGCAAGGATATCAGCTGGAAGACATACTGTGGAACTGTAGAGTCACTTCAGGAGTCAACCAGGCTGATGAAGATCCTTAGCTGTGACTCAAAAAAGAATGTAGAAATCCTAAGAAGGTTGAATGGATCGTGGACGAACACCAGTGAAGAGTCCCTAAGACATCTCCTGGAAACGCACTTCCCCGGCGAAACTCCTTCCCACACGTCAACAACGGAGGGGCCAGAGATCCTTACCTGGGACTTAGGCCTTGCCAAAGACGTTGTGAAGGAGAGATCGGTGGAATGGGCAGTAAATGCGTTCGATCCATACAAGGCAGCAGGACCGGATGGAATATTCCCAGCATTGCTACAGAGAGGCTTGGAGATTCTTCTCCCAAGAATATCTAGAACGAATATTCCGAGCCAGTCTGGCACTGGGATATGTCCCAAGAGCCTGGAGGGCAGCTAAAGTGGTCTTCATACCCAAAGCAGGGAAAAAAGACTACTCGGCTGCAAAGTCCTTCAGGCCAATAAGCCTAACATCCTTTCTTTTTAAAACATTAGAAAGGATTGTGGACCGGTACCTGCCTGCAAGAAGGGGTGTTGAAAAGGTACCCATTCCATAAGAATCAACATGCCTATAGAAATGGAAGGTCGACCGAAACGGCTCTTCATTCTATAGTGCATAGAGTCGAAAAGGCACTGCACTACAAGGAAATGGCACTAGCTGTTTTCTTTGATGTAGAGGGGGCTTTTGATAAGGCGAGGACATCTACAATCTGTGAAGAGCTACAAGCCAGAGGCACTCCCCCAGTACTGGTTAGTTGGGTTAAATCCTCACTGGAGGAGAGGCAGGTCAGTGCATCTCTGGGAGACTGCCATTTGGACATCGGTGTGAGGGGCGGCTGCCCACAAGGCGGCTGCCTATCACCCCACCTATGGTGTTTAATAATGGATCGACTTCTGGAGAGACTGACGGCTGAAGGGCTGTATGCACAAGCATATGCAGATGATGGTACAGTCCTAATCAGAGGAGGCATTCTAGGTGTAGTCTGCGACAGAATGCAGACAGCATGCAGAATAATAGAAAATTGGTGCAAAGAAAACGGTCTGTCGGTTAACCCAACAAAAACTGACATGATTCTTTTTACCAAACGAAGGAAGATACAGGACTTCAGGGCACCAGCTATGTATGGAAGACCTCTTGAGATTACTGAAGAGGTCAAGTACCTAGGTGTTACCCTAGATAGGAAGTTAAGTTGGAAATCACACGTCGACAAAGTTGTTGACAAATCGATTGAAACTTTCTGGCAGCTGCGCCGGGTGGTGGGAAAACGCTGGGGAGTAAATCCCAAAGTCCTTCACTGGATTTATACTTCTGTCATCAGACCGCGGATACATTATGGATCAGTGGTCTGGTGGCGCAGTGTGAGCAAAACCACCATCACTCAAAAACTGAGCCAGATACAGAGACTGGCATGTCTCGATATCACAGGCGCAATAAGGACTACTCCAACGACGCATTAGAGGCCTTGCTGAGCTTGCCTAGTCTTTCCCTCTGGATAAAGAGAGAAGCAATGGCGAGCCATTTAAGGATGAGGGATGCCAATAATTGGTTAGGAAAAGAAATAACTTATGGTCATGAGGGCATCGCGGATATGGCTGAGAGGGAGGTCCCAATTAGCAGTATTAGAACGATGCCAGCAAAAGGCCGCTTAAGTTTAAAAAAGAAGTTTTCCGTCACGATACCAACAAGAGAGCAGTGGGAGAAAAAGGATGTACACTTTGCACAAAATGCACTAGTGTGCTACACTGATGGCTCTCGTATGGCGAGTACACTGTCTTCAGGGGCAGGTTTCTGTGTGGAAGACAGGGATATCCAAAGGAGCTACCCGCTCGGAGGATATACCACTGTCTTTCAAGCGGAAGTGTTTGCCATACTTGAGGTTGCAAACTGTGGGGATATAAGAACAGGGAGTGAGACAGATATATACATCTGCTCAGATAGCCAAGCAGCTCTGAAAGCGCTTTGGGCAGCGAGAACCACATCGAAGTTGGTTCAAGAGTGTGAGGAAGCGCTGGAAAAGCTAGCAAGTACAAAAAGAGTGCATCTCGTATGGGTACCAGGTCATAGTGGGGTGGAAGGTAACGAACGGGCTGATGAGTTGGCCAGATTGGGATCTGAAACCCCCTGTGTAGGAGCCGAACCAATTTTTAAAATTACGAGAAAGCAGGTCAATTCAGCCCTAAATAATTGGGCTGATAAAAGGGCGAACGAAAGCTGGAGAAGAAGCGGTGGCTGTAGGCAGACCAGGGATTTCCTGGTCACCCTAAGCAAACCCAAATCCATCTGGCTTCTAGGTAGGAGCCGAACCTCCTTCGGCCCACTTGTGAACATACTCACGGGTCATGGCCTAAGGAAACACCTCACGAGAATAGGGGCTGAAACCAGCCCCTCCTGTACCCAATGCGGAAGGGAGGATGAAACCTCCTTTCACTTCCTGGGACAATGTGAGGCCCTCGGCAGACTAAGGTATAAAATCTTTGGAGTGATGACACTCCAAAGGGAAGAGTTGGCCTCTCTTGCCTGGCAGGACATCCTGACCTTTATAAGAAGGTCTGGAAGATTCGAAAGGGCTGGTATGGGCGAAGAGAAGGATGAGGAGTAGTTTGGTTGGTTTAGGAGGGGCAGATAAAAAGGACCATAGAGTCTAATTGTCAGGCTTCGAGCCTACCCAACCGTACTACTACATGTATTATACACTTTTATTATTGTGAAGATGATTTTATTTTAATAAACACAAACAAATCTTTTTCTTTTTTAATCAATTTACAATTACAATTTAATATAATTATAATTTAAAGCATTTTAAATTCTCTAAAATATTTTTTATAGATTTTTTTAAGTAAAACGATAGAAAAACTTTATAGGAAATCATATATGATTTATAACCTTATAATTTTTTTCAATTTAACTATAGTATACCGTTTTATGATTAAAAAAAATGTATCGTAAAATAATTTTGTTTAAAAGATCAAGCGTTTTATGTTAAAACTGATTTTTTCTAGTGAATAATATAAATGTCAGTACAATTGGTCTAATTTAAAAATGTGGTTTTGAGAAAATCCTGTTTTAAAAAGTTAACATAAAAATATATATTTTAATTATAAATATTAATTCTTTACACTTAAACATATTCTTTGGTTGACAAATTTTTTTAGTTCTGTCAAATTTTAGGTATATTATTTTTTAGAATGAATTAAATCAATATTAATTATAATGTATTTAATTTTTAAGAATATTTAGGTACATTCTTTTTATATTTTGATACTGGGTATTTTTTATGAATTCGTTTAAAAATACAGGGTTTAGTTGAATAAACCCTATGAACAAATGACGTAGGTAATGGTTTGTTTTTGTTTTAGAGCCAAGCGATGCGAGTGGTTCGAACGGTGGGTCAAGCATTCGAAGTGTGCCATAAACTTTCAATAAACGCGCCTGAAAATGACATTTTGGATCAGGACGAACAAGATACGCTTACACAAGACTTGCTCAGCGATCGCTTTAGCGACAACGCCAGTGATAAACCTAAAAAAGGTGTGTACATAATCCTATACTTTTAAAATTCTTTAAAATACTTTACTAGTTTGACAAAAAAGTTAATTAGTTTACCTATTTTATTTTCTAATACTACCTCCTGAAAAATCAGTAAATATTTAAATAAACTTTTTGAAAATTTGTTTTGTCAATTAAACATAAGAAACTTGCATTTATTTTAAGAAATATATATAGCAGACTTTTAGAATGTATGGTGTAAGGTACGCAGACCTTTATAAAATTACAGAACACCAAAAGTCAAATGTATAAAAAAAACACCCTTTTCAGCTAAAAAAACTGGTTTTCTTTACTTGCTATCATTCTATCCTCCTGTATGCTTGATGCATACGTTAATTTCTGCCAATGTCTAACCAATTAGAGCAATCGACCAAAATACCCGAATCGGTTCATTCCATTGGGGCTGATAGTTTGTTTATGTTTTTATTTTAAGGCTAAGTTAATACCTAGGTAAATTACGATTTCTTATGTTTTTACTTTTTGAATCATCATTTGAGTTTGATGGAATTTGGATTGAATTTGGTTTATTATATTTCTTAAATATTGTAAAGTGAGTTAAATAATTCTGTTTAAACCTGCAAAAAAGAGTTTTAGGCTGGCTTTAAATCCAGTTCTCATATACGTAAGAAAGTGCCCTTATATATAGTAGAGCATATATCGTTTTTCTTAAATTAGTAATAATTTACACAAACTATATTTTTTCAATTTTTAAAAATTTATAGTATACATAGCGACTCCCTGGCGAAAATAAAGCGTGTATGAAAAGTGTGCAATAAGTGTGTGTTTGGAGTGCAAGTCTTTATAACAATGTGCATATACGCTACTTTGTGAAATATATAAGTTTTTTCACTCTTTATGTACATTGACATCACGCTTTTTATTTGTCATATTTCACGCTTATATTAAATTATATTTTAGCACATTGTTTGCACAGTGTTAGTACATTGTTTAAAGACATTTTGCAAAGCTTAAGTCTATCTTACGCATGTCACATTTTATACACACTGTTAGCACGCTTTAATATTTCTCATGTATGACGCTTATATTACACCTTTTTATAGCACATTGTTTGTACAGTTTTAGCGATCACTCAACAGTTTAAGCACATTTTAGATATATCTCGCTTGAGTTGAGGTACAACATTTATTTAAAATGTGAGGTAGATTCCATCTTATGTATCGCTTCTCGGCCTATTGCTAAGACAAAACTATCCCCTTCGTGGAGTTAACAGTGCAGGTATTTTTCTTAATAAAATACAGTATGTAGGACCTACATTGTGGGTATTTTTTTTTTTTTAATATTTATTTGATTAATATTATTATAAGGATATTTATATTTCAATTATGTGTAAATTTAAAAGACTTTATAGGTCACCAAAAAGAATCTTTTTTTGTAATAGGCACACAGGTGGCAAGAAACAGTGTGCAAACAATGTGAAAAATCAAAAGGAGTTCCCTTTAGAACATTGTTCAGTGATTATTCACACTTTTAAATTTTTGGTTTTGCACATTGTTTCATGTTCCATTTCCCACCCTTCGCACATCATTTTTTTAAAAGATTGCACATTGTTGGCACATTGTTCTCAAATATATTTTGCACACTTTTTGCACATTTCATTTTCGCCAGGGCTAAGTGACGGATTTTGTTGTTAGGGCAACAATAAATAACACTCAGCTTTTGAAGCCGTCATCGAAAGTAGAAATTTAGAAAATTGAACATTTTAATATACGCTAAAGAAGTATCGCTAGTAGCACCACCACTCGGCTGTTATCATAGTAACAAAAGTAGAACTTTTAATAATCAGCTGTCTATTGCTTAGGTCACAAACGAGTGTTTTGATGAGAATAAAGCCGGAAAATGTTATAAAATATCGAGATAAAATAAATATAATTTTTTTTAGGTCATAAACTAAAAATTTAGGGGGCGCTGCGAACAAAAAATCAAGTTGGTAAATAACGGACACCCTAGTGTCCATGTATGTACAATGTACATCAAGTTGGTTAAAGGAAAGTGTCCCTCTAAGTGATATATTTTAAGGTTAAATACATATATATATATATATATAGGTTGTTCTCTCACGAAAAACGCCATGTCTGCTAAAGCAGACAGTAGCTTCATAACGGCCAATCTAAGAGGTTATATATATATTATACTATACAGTGGTGGTAATGTACGCGTATTCCCCTTTGTAGACAAAGACGCTAACAATAGAGATGCCATATAAGACGTGTAAAGTGTGGAGTGCCCCACCACTCCAGGAGTGGTGGGGCACTCTGCCTTGGGCAGACAACTTGTAGCGGCGTCAGACCAAAGTCAAAAATGTATGGATTTCAGCATCTTAGGGCCAATAATCTTGATGAATTAAGAGCAATGATTATTGATACATTAAGAAATATTAACCCTAATATGCTGTCAAATGTCCAAATTTTTACAACAGGTTGACGTATTGTTCGGCAGCTTTTGGGCAGCTATTTGAACATTTGCTTTAAATTATTTTTTCTTTACGTTTTTTAGAATAATTTTTTATTTGAGAATATTTGTTTTTTATTACAAGAATATTATTGTTTATTTTCCACATTTCCTAAGAAATATTTGCAAGGAATTTTTGTTTCTGTAAACAAAATCATAATAAAATATTTACGTTGTTTTATAACAACCGACAACACCCTACCTCAGTCGTAATGAAACTGACACTAAATAGTGGCAAATCTCGAACATGTCGAGTGGGCGGGACCCGCCCGGCGGGTAACGCAGATAGTTAAAGAAGGGGAAGTAAAACATTGGCGTGTAATAGACCGTTTTGATTTAATTGTTTTAAAAATTTCTACTGCACGCTCATGACGGAGGGGAATCACGTTTGTTAACCAGTCGATGGTTGTTAATCTCACTCTTTCGTACGTTTTATATTGCATGCATCTTTGTCACAATTTGGCCTAAATGTGCATTATTACCACTGTATAGTGTCCCTAAACGTCGATTTTATTTAGTTCATCTTTTTTACCTTTTAGATGTTATTTGTTGTTTTTTGCCATTTTAAGTCTCGGTAAGTAAAATAACTTTATATTTTTATTCCTAATGTTCACTTTTTTATTTCACAAAAAAATATTTATAAATTTTATGTTTGTTCGTTTTCCTGTTTATTATCGAAACCGAAATTTAGTGTATTAACGTCTGCAATAACAGACGCATGTCCCTTAATATACAATTATGGGATATAGAAGGACGTGTCTGTTATAGCAGACGTCTGCAATGACAGACAAAAGTAGTCCGCGAATGTGTTAATTAGATATAAAAGACTTCTTTTTCCTTAAAAAACAACACAAAAAATTTGAAGGATTAAACGTAGTTTATCTTTCTCAACACTTACTTACTTCAAATATACGAGTGCTAAATTGTCGTGACCTTTTGAATGAATATACCCTGCCACTACTTTATTTAGTACGTGTCCTACAATTTAAGCAGCACAAATGTTTTTGTAAGCAATTTTATCTTTTTCGTGTACCTAAATTGTGCCTGTAAAATAAAGATTCGTATATTTTCACCTTCAGTTTAAAGATTTACACAAATAGTCCAATTTTAATTTTAGATTTAATAAAAATATTTTTGTTTTCGATCTATAAGTGAGTATACTATAGTAAATAAAATTAATGTTATTAAATATATTATATTTATATTGTGCAACTATAAAGGGATATATATTTCTTATTAAAATTGAATAAGTACCCTATGTTTAAAGGTTAAGCATTAGCGCGGAGCAAAATACATGATTTTTTTTAAATGCCGACTGCAGAAATGTTTTTTTGATATAAAATCTATCAAAAATTATACTTACCTATAAGTACATATAAATTTTTTAGAAATCCAAATAACAAAATTATATGTATAAAATAGGATTTTTCAAGGTCCGATTTTTATCAAAACAGAAGCAATTTATGTAAATTTTAGTTTTTCCAAAGAAAAAAATATAGTTATAAGGAGTTAATTGAAAACAAAAATTATATCAAATGAAAATAGTTCAAACGACACAAATTTTTCAGGGTGTATTTCAAAACGAAGTTTTAAAGCTGATTAATTATCGGATATCTGAAGACTCTTCACTGAAGAGTATTAATTAATGATTAAAAACAAGAACACAACTCCAATAGTAACACTAGTATAATATTACTTTATGTTTAACATCCTCCAAAATAAATTTAGGTTTTTTGACGGAAAACAAAGCGTAGGCGAAATCTTGCCGAATCAAAACAAACGCACGTTCAAATGTAAATTTTTTGCAGGCCGCAAGTTGCGGCTCGTGCCATTAATTACGAGGGATGCCTTTTATATTTCGGGAATAGAGAAAACAAACATCAATTAATAATCTTACATGGCTCTATTATTTTTCAAAATATTCTCCATGAAGATCGACACACTTTTGCATGCGCTTAAACCAGTTTTCGAAGCATTTTTTCCACTCTGAGGCACCTCCAAAACATTTTGAACCTTTCAACCGCTTCTTCAGCCGTCAAAAAACGTTGAACCCTTGGGTGCTAAATCAGGGCTGTACGGTGGATGACCCATAAATTCGACCTTTTCAGTCCTCAAAAACCCTATTGTTTGAGCGGGTGTGTGAGAGCTCGCATTGTCATGGTGAAGAATGATCCGTCTTTGGCGGTTGGTTTCCCTATTTTTTCCGAAGACTTCCGGCAAACAAATGGTTGTGTACCATTCAGAATTGACTGTCCGACGTTGCTCTAATATTGCCACATGTCCAGTTCTTCTGAAGAAACAGGCGACCATTTGCTTCGAAGTGCTCCGTGCGCGAACCACTTTTGTAGGATTTGGCTCATCTTTAAAGACCCACACAGTCGACTGCTGTTTACTTTCAGGTTTATAAGCATAGATCCATGATTCGTTACCTGTTACGATGTCATGAACATGTTTTGAAGCACTCGTATTTTCTAAGCATTTCTTTTGACCACTCGACACGAGCCTTTTTTTGATGGATTGTCAAATTATGTGGGATCCAACGGGAACAAATTTTTCTGATGATTTCTTTAATGCCCAAGAATGACTCAATCTCACGATATATCACATGACGATCTTGCAGTACCAGTTCACGCACAGCATCAATGTTTTTGCCACAACGACTGATTTTGGACGACTTTTACGAAATTCATCGGTGAGCGAACCACGGTCACGATTGAATTCGGAATACCACCGATATACCTACACTTCTTTTTGATGGCGCTTTATCACCAAAAGTCAATGTTGGGATAAGTTGTAAAAAATTATCGCACGAAAATTCACGGGTCAATTCCATTTTTTGGCCGACATTCATTTTTCAAGTGACTGTTAATGACACTAATTGCGCCCGCACGTCAAAACGTTTTAAGTAAGAACACTGTCTAAAAGGTCGAACTTAACGATAGAGACATCTGTTACCCGATAGCAGCAACAGGATCGGCCATTCCCGAAATATAACCCTCGTATTTGTGGCGCTATAGCGCGCTATTACAAAGAAAGCCGCGTTTTATTTAAAAATTACCAGAAAAATCTTTCAAACATTTCCTATTTTCCATCAAAAAGACCTCGAATGTGACGAATTATCCTTAGAAGTCTTGACAAAATAAATAAGTAAACTCTTTCGTCTAGTATATATAAAATCTATTAGCAATGCCGTCTCGACATTAGCTGCAGCTGCAGGCGGCATTGGTCGGCTAATAAAACTTAAAAAACGCCGACTAAATTCACAGAATAATAAGGATCTGAATTCCCCTTCGGATCTTTAACTAAATAATTTTTGTAAAATGCCGAAATAAAACTATGTATTACAAATATATTTAAATAGTATTTGTTTGTGGTGACTATATGTTTATCAATATTTTATTTTTTATAAAATATTAGAAAAAAAAAATGCGAGGGTGTTTTCCTATTGTTTTTAATTCGCATTATAAAGTAATAAATATTAAATTTTGTTACAATTAGAAAACTTTTAAATACATTGGTAAAATAATAACGGCAAAGTATCTCCCACCATTTAATTTATTATACCTATAGTGATATGAGGCACCTTGTCCGTAAATTATTTTTGCTATACACTGTTCAAAATTTCATGACCATTTTAACACCAAATTAACACCATACATGGTCTATATCGATACAAACCAAAATGGTGTTAAATAGGGTTCGTTGGTCCGGTGTAAATTCAAATACTAAAATGGTGTTAATTTAACTTTCACACAGTATTAAAATAAATTTTACCTGGTGTAAATTGAACTTCTTTTCAGTGTTAAATATTATGTGTTTGTGGTAAAATTAAATCATACTGCACAGAAAACCGGAAAAAAAAAGGAAACAGGAAGTTCCTTGACGCATTACTAGTATATTACCAGTGGTATTATTCCAGAAAATGGAACCTTCAACTCGCTAGAGATAATGTTTTTAGTGCGTTCCACTAACTTAAAATACTTCAAGTATTGACAGCTGTTTCCACCTATTAAGGTCTCTTTAGTATCGAACAACTTGTAGTGTCACACCAAAGCAAAGGACTACCTGAGTTTATATATTCTTCATGTAAGTCAACAGAGGCGAGATTTAAGAACATCACGTGATCCACACCGCCTTTGCCGCGATCGGTACACATTTTCAACCATAATTCATGGTGTTATATTAACACCACTTGGTGTTGGATTTTGACACCATTTTAAGATTACTTTTTACACCACAGATATTTTACACTGTATAAGAATATTTTTTATATGTAAACTTTAAATTTCCTATATATATAATAATGCCGTTTGAGAATGAGGGCGCTTTGTGGTAATCAACTAAAAAGCACTGTTGCCAGAGTGTGCCAATGCAAAGTTTTGGTCAGTGTTTCCAACATAACGTTTCGCCAGATCTAGCTCGAGGAAAAAAAGATACTCTTACGACTGACGGATTTTTTAACGGATACTTGAACATAATATCGAATGGTATTTGTCATAAGATTTGTACCTATATAAATTAATTTGTCCAAGTTTAAAAAAAAATTCTTTGTTTTTTTAAAAATTGACAAGAGAAGCAAAATGTAAGAAAAAAAATTCTTTGTTTTTTTAAAAATTGACAAGAGAAGCAAAATGTAAGAAATTTTAGTTTTTTTAAATACCTATTAGTAAAAACGAAGCCGTGTTTATTTAGAGAAATAGAGACGGCCAAAGAAGAGAAATGTTTTCTTCAAAAAAGATAGACCAACCGACCAATATATTACCTATAAGTATTTAAAAAAACTAAAATCCTATACTTTTTGCAATAATTTTGTTTCGCTAGATCTGGCCGAAGATCCGTTATGTTGTAAACACTGACCAAAACTTTGCATTGGCACACTCTGGCAACAGTGCTTTTTAGTTGAATACCACAAAGCGCCCTCATTCTCAAGCGGCATTATCTGAACTAAAAACTTTTTATATATATAGGAAATTTAAAGTTTATATATAAAAAATATTCTTATATATAGCAAAAATAATTTACGGACAAACGGCGCCTCATAGTGATGCTTTACAGTATTTTTTTAAGTCAGGGCGATTTTGTAATCTATTGCCGGTATGTTTTTAATTTGAGAAATAAAGTTTATAATTTCGCCTTTTAGTTGCAAAATAAACATACACAAGATATACAAATTAATTTAGATTTATTTAACGATTTTAAATTTCGGCTATAAAATTTTATTACCCTCTAAAAACTATCTTATTTTAAGAGCTTATAAATCTATAAAAACTTTTTTTGAGACTAAATTAACCAGACATGCAGTCCTGTTTTATATTTCACGTACTTTTTTTTTAATCCTTTAAAATTTATATTCTTTTAGTTTTCACAAATCGTTAAACTGTATATCTTGTATTATAAGTTGTATATCATAATTCTTGTGTAGTTTATTTAAAATAAGTTGATAGAAATTTAAAATCCATTAATTTAAGAATATAATCTAATTAGTTTATTTTCATTGGGCTAAAATGAAAATTGTGTTTTGAGTAAATATTTAAGGATTTTCATGTGTTAATAGAGACCGGACTATTATGCACTTAAAAATTAAAAAATGTAATATTAAAAAATAAACGCTTTTATTCTCATATACATTAAAAAATGCTGCAAAGTGGAATCTCTTTTTTTGATAAATAGTCCGACTGTGCGACTGTCGCACATAATATTTTATTCAACAACCACAAAAAACGTAAAGCCAATTTTATTTGATATTTTATTTGACATCTGACAGCTGTCAATTAGTTTTAACCTCACTGTTTACCAACTTCAGCCCACTAGCAGGACGAGTACAATTTTGCACACCGGTTTAAGTTAATAAGTGAAATGGGAGTTGAATAAAAATAGTTTTAACACAACATAAAAAATATAAATGTATAAAAAATAATTTAGGAAAATATTAATGCATTTTTGAAGGTTTTGTGGGTTTATTTGCGATTAAAGTAGCAAACAATCATTTTTTGATATTTGCTTTGGTTAAATAATGTCATTTATGCGATACAATATTTTAGTTAAAGAAAAAAATACCAGCGCCATTGCTTAGATCAGTATCGCACCATAGCTTAATTCACAAAAAAACACAGTTTTAAATCTAGGTTTTTACATCGGAATTCAAACCTTTGCAGAGATCTGCAGGGGGTTGTTTATTTATTTTGATGAGCGAAGCTAAGGTCAAAGCAATGGTCGGCCCTTCGGTGTGTCTGTTCGCTGGGTGTTTGTTGCGATTTAGCTTACTATTTTATTGATTTCATTTAAAAAAAAATAATTAAATAAAACGGTAATTAAAAAAATAAAAGTACCTACTAAAAACGATATTTAGGCAAGCATTTAAGCATTTTACAATGTTTGGGTCAAAGAGAGGCAAAAATTATGTTGGGTTAAATGCACCAAAAATTTCCAAAACACATTTCGACCCATGCAACGAAGACTATTGTAACCCAGTTTTGATTGTGTAGGAATGTGGATTATTACACTTACTATACAGGGAAGTTGTTCACTGGTTGCCTATCGTTTCATGTCTGAGTTACTGTAATCTTCCACCAAATAGAGCTTGAAAAAATCTGTTGATGCCATAATATATTATATTAAGTCAAAACCCAGGTTTTTTGAGTTACTATAGTCTTCGTTGCATTGGTCGATTTGTAAAAAAGATTGTAACGGCCTTATTAAAAAAAGACGATAGGCATTTTGTCTAGAATCTGGTCTCTCAAAAGTTATTAATTTTATAATTTCATGTTATTTTTATTATAGTCTGGGTTTACATTAATTTAAGTTTAAAAGTTATACAAATAAAGTTTATGTCCATTAGTTTTTAAATACCTATATGATTTAAGAAAATAAAGTGATAAACCTGTATTCTTAAATCTAATATATAAATAAGTATAAAGAAACAGGAAGATAACATAAATTTATTTTAAAACTTGTTAAATATAGGATACAAAATAATTAATAGGCTATTTTAAAATTTATACGTATTGCTTTTAAATATTCTATTTATATACACTTAAAGAGTATAATATTTTTTTAAAGTTTAATAGTATATTATTTATAAAGTTTTATAAACGCCATTATAGTTACAAGTTTTATTAGACACGAGCGAAGCTTGCGAGCGAGTGTTTAATACAAACTATAGTCCATTCCATTTAAGAATGCAAAACAAGACAGGTTTACACAGGAGAACGCCGCAAATTTAAATATAATGGCAATTGTCTTTGATAAAATAATATTATGCATACTAAAACAAATATGGACAAATCATAGCAACCCGAATGTACTATACCATGAAAAAATTATTTACTATACTAATTAAGACCTTTAGACACTGAAAGTTGCTGTATTATATTATTTTTAAAAAAATAAGAAGGATTAAACATTAATTTGAGCAACATAACCTCAATTATTTAAATGAATACCTGATATAAATGTTAGTGGATTTTTTTTATATGGAAAATAGTACATATTTGAATGTTTTAACAAATTTGTAGAATCTTATAATATAAAAATTTTGTTATTAACAAATAGACCGAGTTTTATTAAAAAAGTAAAAAAAAATTAAATGGTTAATGAACGGGGATTTTAAAAGTGCATTTTTTACACATGTCCGCTTATTACAAACCTGGTATATGCCCAGTATAGTGAACTTTCGATTAAAACGAACCAACTTGAATAATATCTACAAACCAAAGTCCAAATTTGTTCATTTTTTAGAAAATAACAAACATCGTTTAAAGCGAATCTTCGTTCATGGACCATGAATCATGGTCCATTACGGTTCGTTATAAGCAATTGCTACTCCAAAATTATTATTATTATTAATATATTATTTATTCATTGATTTATATTTTAACATATATTTATATATATTATAACATTTTAACCCAAATTTTATTATACGTATATAATAAAATTTGGGTTAACCTAATGTAACTGATATCAAGAAAATACGTAAAATCGTAAATAGCTATTGTAAAAATTTGGATTTGGATATTTTTTCTACATTCATTCTAAACAATTGGTTCCCTACTCACCCCACTGAAAAAACTTATTTAAATTTTTTTTTTCTAAAATACAAATGCAATTAATAAAAGTTTTATTAAAAAAAAACAAAAGATGACCTTCCAATTTCAACTTTATTATAGAATTTAAATTTTAATACATCAATCGTAATAATATTCCTTTAGAATATATTTTATTAGTTCTATTTTGTATTAATAGAAAAGATTTTGCAATTTTAATTAAAAAATTAATTGTAAGAAAGTTAAAAATGTCCACATTCAATTTTCTTAGTTTCTTTAAGAAACTTTCTTGACCCATCACTGGTAATATTCATAAGAAAAAATTGAACCTACACCTCGCCAAAGATTTTTGTTTTGAATGCGTTCCACCAACTTCAAATACCGACAGACAGCTGTTTCGACCTTTATTGGGTCTCATCAGTGTCGGGCAACTTGGTGTAGTGGAACACAATCAAAACAAATTACTCCCTCAGCTTATATGCTCGGTTATTAAGTCAACAGAGGCGAGATGTAAGAACATCAGGTGATCCACACCGTCAAACGACGTTGCCTTTGCCGCAATCGGTACATACTATGCAACCGGGACTGCACACAGCAATTGTATCACAGATACTAATATGGCCTAAAGGAATCTAGAATTAACCCAAACGGGCTAAACATTAAGGTAAACATTCAATTTTCTTAGTTTCTTTAAGAAACTTTCTTGACCCATCACTGGTAATATTCATAAGAAAAAATTGAACCTACACCTCGCCAAAGATTTTTGTTTTGAATGCGTTCCACCAACTTCAAATACCGACAGACAGCTGTTTCGACCTTTATTGGGTCTCATCAGTGTCGGGCAACTTGGTGTAGTGGAACACAATCAAAACAAATTACTCCCTCAGCTTATATGCTCGGTTATTAAGTCAACAGAGGCGGGATGTAAGAACTTCAGGTGATCCACACCGTCAAACGACGTGGCCTTTGCCGCAATCGGTACATACTATGCAACCGGAACTGCACACAGCAATTGTATCACAGATACTAATATGGCCTAAAGGAATCTAGAATTAACCCAAACGGGCTAAACTGTAAGGTAATTAATTTGGGTGTGGATCACCTGATGTTCTTACATCTCGCCTCTGTTGACTTAATAACCGAGCATATAAGCTGAGGGAGTAATTTGTTTTGATTGTGTTCCACTACACCAAGTTGCCCGACACTGATGAGACCCAATAAAGGTCGAAACAGCTGTCTGTCGGTATTTGAAGTTGGTGGAACGCATTCAAAACAAAAATCTTTGGCGAGGTGTAGGTTCAATTTTTTCTTATGAATATTACCAGTGATGGGTCAAGAAAGTTTCTTAAAGAAACTAATAAAATTGAATGTTTACCTTAATGTTTAGCCCGTTTGGGTTAATTCTAGATTCCTTTAGGCCATATTAGTATCTGTGATACAATTGCTGTGTGCAGTCCCGGTTGCATAGTATGTACCGATTGCGGCAAAGGCCACGTCGTTTGACGGTGTGGATCACCTGATGTTCTTACATCTCGCCTCTGTTGACTTAATAACCGAGCATATAAGCTGAGGGAGTAATTTGTTTTGATTGTGTTCCACTACACCAAGTTGCCCGACACTGATGAGACCCAATAAAGGTCGAAACAGCTGTCTGTCGGTATTTGAAGTTGGTGGAACGCATTCAAAACAAAAATCTTTGGCGAGGTGTAGGTTCAATTTTTTCTTAAAAATGTCCTTTTTTTCCATGCTGCTGATGAACTTTTTTCAATTTTAACAGAATGATAGGGGGCATTATCCATTATCCTTTAGAATATATTTTATTAGTTCTATTTTGTATTAATAGAAAAGATTTTGCAATTTTAATTAAAAAATTAATTGTAAGAAAGTTAAAAATGTCCTTTTTTTCCATGCTGCTGATGAACTTTTTTCAATTTTAACAGAATGATAGGGGGCATTATCCATCACAATAACACTGTTCTATTTGAATTTTGGTAAAACATTTTTATACAAGTCTCAAAAACATTTCCATTCATATCTTTATGATAATCCCCTGTTGACTTTGACTCAAATACATTTAAGCCACCTTCCACAAACCCTGTTTCTGAACCAATATGGGTGATAATAAGCCGTTTACTTTTGCCTAAGGGCTTTTTAGTAAAGTCGATAACCCCTCATTAAATGCCTCCCTTGCTGTCATTAGTGTACTATCCTTCCACATCTTAGGTTTCTTGTGGCATTGATCCAAGTCTCATCCATATTTTTCGATCCTGTAATCGGTAACTTCTGATATTATCAATATATTTTCTTCTTCAAATTATTAATTTACTTCTTTGAACCAGTAAATGTAAATCTTTTTTCATACTTGAAGCCAAGGGGTAAATGAATTTAACTTAAATTTGGTATTTTATTATTTATAAAAAAGTTATGAACAACTTTTCTTAGGTTTTTTTTGTTCCTCACTCAATTTGTCATATTCACTTGCCCGCTTTCTATTCTTCCTGTTCCATTTGTTTGATGGTGACCCAAATGGTACTTTATGAAATACCAGTTTCTTCGGATGTTAATATTAGACTGGCACTTTTTGATGTTCCTTTATTGTTTTTTACCATATTAAAAAGTATTATTCTTTGACCTCATCCTATAAATTGCCAAGATTTGTTTGTTTTTTTGGACAGAGCGTTGGTTTTTCACATTATCCCATTGTTTATATTGTCCAATTTTTTTAAAATATCTTCTCTCAAACCTAAAAATATTTTCTTTGGTTATCTTAAGCGATTGACTTACCTTTTGTTCAGTAACCATTTATTAAAAACGGTTAATGTGTTAAATAAAGCAAATAAATCACAGAACATGTAATTAATTAACAAAATAAACACTTTGTATGATAACAGCTGATGTTATGGCAGCCATTTAAAACAAATGAATGCTACGTTGCCAAAGTGCGATGAATCAAACCTTTTGAAAAGATATTTTAGCGACTGGGTGTGCGCCGCACACTGTGCGGGTAGGTAGGAATTGATCGATTAGGTATATACAAACTTAACTTTATTATGTACGACAAACTATATACGAACGTGTAGTTACCCGGAGCCGATGTATTCAAGACGGAGAATTAGGTGGTCGATGAGAGCTCCTAGATCTTCCATCAGGCTCCCTTGTCCCCCACCGTTGGTCGAGGTAGGCAGTAGGTAGAAAATATTTGTAACGAGGCAAAAATCCAAAAAACAATAAAGTCTATTATATTTTGGATTTAATTTATAAACACGAATATATTTCTTTTGTAAAGGCAAAGGAGTAATAAACCCAGGGATGTTTGCAAATGATGGTAAATTTTGCTGTGTTGAAAGAAACGGCTCCGGGTACTAAAATATACAATATAATTAAGGGTTCAGTCCCCACATCACTCTCCTGCCAGTGATGAAGATCACGAGACTCCGGATTGGAGGCGATCAGGAAACCGTACCCGTCTGCCGGATCTCGTCTTATGATGATTTATGGTGGATGCTGATGGGTAGACTGTTGCCGAAACGGCCGGAACGCGTGCTGGTGGGACGTCTGGTGCGTTAAGCGCTGCTGGTGGCTCAGGTTGCGGATCATGCGTTGCCGGAGTTGTAGTAATAATAAATCCGCTGGGCTGTTCCGGCTCTTCTTCTGCTTCTTTGATGTTATCGGGCATCGTATATGCGGGTTTTAGCCGCTTGATTGAAACCGTAGTATTTTTTCCCTTGAAATTCACTACGAAGAATTTCTCGGATCGACTGAAAATCCGATACGGCCCCGTGGCGGAAGAATATTTGCCCCGCCGCACAGTGTTTCAATTCTCGAAATTCCTAAAAAATCCGTATATAGAGGTTTTTGGGGTCGCTGATAACGAATCTGGAATCAGAATTCCAAAATTCAAAATGGTAGATCCAAAATGGCGGACATATTTGTCAAAAAATTGACGGAATAAATTGAAAATCACCATACAGGGTTTTTTGTGGTCGCTGGTAATGAATCTGAAATCAGAATTCCAAAATTAAAAATGGTAGATCCAAAATGGCGGACATATTTGTCAAAAAACTGAAGGAATAAATTTATGTCAGTTTTTAATTTATTACCCTTTCATAGAATAGTAATATATTTTAAAATTAAATTTTATATAAACAATAGCTTAACGTCCAGCAGAAATATAATCTTAAAATCATATATTTACATGTTCTAATCACCAGTGGCGGCTGGTGAATATGGGTACACCGCGATATATCAGTCATTAGACATGGGACCCAAACCAGGGGGGCAGATAATTTATTGATGGCTTGATAGGATCTTAAACTGATCCCTTACAATTCATTACAATTTTTGTAGCTCCTTTGTTCTAAAAGCTCGATTCAAAGTTTGCGATTTTAACAGACCGATCTTGTCGGTTACACACTGTTCAAAATTTCATGACCATTTTAACACCAAATTAACACCATACATGGTCTATATCGATACAAACCAAAATGGTGTTAAATATGGTTCGTTGGTCTGGTGTAAATTCAAATACTAAAATAGTGTTAATTTAACTTTCACAGAGTATTAAAATAAATTTTACCTGGTGTAAATTGAACTCCTTTTCAGTGTGAAATATTATGTGTTTGTGGTCAAATTAAATCATACTACACAGAAAAAAAGGAAACAGGAAGTTCCTTGACGCATTACTAGTATATTACCAGTGGTATTATTCCAGAAAATGAAACCTTTAACTCGCTACAGATAAAGTTTTTAGAGCGTTCCGCTAACTTAAAATACTTCAAGTATTGACAGCTGTTTTCACCTATTTAAGGTCTCTTTAGTATCGAACAACTTGTAGTGTCACACCAAAGCAAAGGACTACCTGAGCTTATATATTCTTCATGTAAGTCAACAGAGGCGAGATTTAAGAACATCACGTGATCCACACCGCCTTTGCACTTCTCAAATATTTTTAGATAAACACCGTTTTGGTGTTTGCTATATATAACATTTTCAACCATAATTCATGGTGTTATATTAACACCACTTGGAGTTGGATTTTGACACCATTTTAAGATTACTCTTTACACCACAGATATTTTAAACAGTGCAATAACCCGTTGTACAAGCAAAATCTACGAAAAACAAATACATATCTGAATTTTACATACCTTGAAGATCACCCTTCATCAAACCGCATAACAATCGGATAGCCCAAACACAAGTTATTTACTTTTAAACAATTTTCCGCATCGATCGCGTGTAAAGTATACTTACGCTTTCAGTTGAAGGTATACCTTCAACTGAAAGCGTCAAGTTTAAACTGATGTACAAGACAAAATATACGTATTTTATATAAAAAATTTTCAATACAGGATGGAGACATGTATTAACTACCCATCTAACTCAAAATTACCTGAAAAAAAATGTAAATTTTTCGAGAATTGAAACACTGTGCGCCGTCGCAAGGTCTTTAAAAATGAAGGTCTTCTTGTCGCTATGACGAGTGACTGCAGGTCTTATATTCTGCAACCGCTGCCTGAGCTGTTTAACGAATGTCTCCGCGTTGATGTCGTCGCCCTCAGGGATTCGTGGTGTTAACAGCTTTCCTGAAAGTCGCAACGATTGGCCATATATTCCTTTCAAGCTGAGTGGATTCCCAAAAGCACCGCTGGAAGACGAGTTGCATACTGTACTTTATCCACGACGAACAGAAATAATAATTTAAAGCCAATTTTAATCCATAAATATTTGACACTTGACTAATTTAACCTTACTGTTTCTGAATTTATAATAAAGCTCGCAACTAAAATGCCAAAACACCACTGTTGATAAAGTCACAGTTCGTCAATTTAGTAGTTGATAAATATGTTTTTTCTACTACCTTATTAGAAAACTTAATTTTCCTCCCCCGAACGAGGGAGGAAAAAAATTTTCCTTCCTCTTTTTTTCTAACAATTTTACATTAGCAAGATTTTTTGTACCTTGTCTAGCCCTATTTGATTTTGTAGGAAAAAGATTTACTCCGCGCTTGTCCAACCATTCTTTGAACAAACTATATTCATTTTGATATCGCTTTTTCGATTTTTAAGGAAGGAAATTAATTGCAACTATTCTTGCCTCTTTAGCAAGATCTTGCGGCAGGTCTTCTTCACTAAAACTCATTTTTAAAACGTAGGAAGAATTTTAAATTTATTATAAACATTCTGACAGCTTATAAAAACTGTTATGTTTGTATTACCAACAATACCATAGCAACAAACCGTTGACAACATAACGTCGGCGACGCAAAACCTACTTAATATTTTGTCATAATTTTATAGCCCCATACCGGGTTAGTAAAAGGAACCGGAACGCTTAAAATGTCTTAAAACCATTAAAAGGTCATAGAAAGAACTATATACCTACCTCAGGAGGAAAATGCGTTTCCTCCCTTGAATTTTTAATGCCCTTCGCTTCGCGTCG
The DNA here is from genome assembly GCA_921294245.1 of Brassicogethes aeneus. NCBI lineage: Eukaryota > Metazoa > Arthropoda > Insecta > Coleoptera > Nitidulidae > Brassicogethes > Brassicogethes aeneus. Next base: position 47,556,675 of record OV121132.1, on the reverse strand, counting down.
GGCATCAAACTATTCGCGGGAGGAAAAGCACTATTTTCCTCCCATGGTATGTAAATAGCTATTAAATAAATAAGTCGTCATAATAATAAATTAGGAATAAACTGCTTTTAGTACTTATTTTTTGTATCATAAATAAATTTGTTGCGCGTATTCACGTTGGTAGGCATCAGTGATTAGCTGATTTCAATATTTATTGTGAATCACAATCATGATGATCCAATTGGGAAAAAGTGAGGTGGGAACTTTCTAACAGATGTCAGATTTTTTATATATACCAGGGGCGACTATAATGATCATAAAAATCGGTAAAAAGTAAGGTTATAAAAATAAATATATTTGGTTACAATGAAAATTACTTAACGAATCATTTACGTCTCTCGCCTGTAAGGTAAACTATATATTTTCGGAACACGATTCTTTAAGTATACTGAAATACTTATTTTGGCATATTCATGTTCATCTAGTTAATTTACTTACTTTATAAAAATTACAGTGATAATTACCCTCTTATATATGCCTACAAGACAATTATCGCGATAATTGCCTACTAGGAATCGATAATTCCATTGTATCTACGTATCCATGGCAATTAATAAAAATAACGTCAGTTTTTATTTTAATGTGACAATTATTTAAAATTTCACGTTTTGGTAAAGAATCATTTGAATCAATTAATTAAAATGTGAAAAACAGTGTACCAAAAAATACTGCAAACAACAAAAAATAATTGAAAATGTTATTCTTTGATTAAATTAGTTTATTCGTGTAATTATCTAAACAAATTACACTCGTGCATAAAAATAATCAGATAATTTTGCATTCAAGCATATTGCCTTTTAAAAAATGCATTCGGTCATTTTCATATTCATAAACTCCATTCATCTATTGTATGACGGTTATTTAATGCTACAGATGTTTCATTAACTTGAATTTGATATTTTTCGGTGTGGGCTTTTAAATAAAATTGTTTAAGCACTACATCGTGAAAAAATATCAAAAGTTGTTTGCTTAAATCAACAGCAGTCTGTTGACACTTATCGCCTAGCGCCACTTTCTGATTTTTTAAGGACTTGCATGCACTCGTGTTATAATTTTTGTGCCATCTAAAATAGTATATTATGTATCAAGTTTTATAAACGCCATTTTAGTTACGAGTTTAATTAAGCACGAACGAAGCTTGCGAGCGAGTGTTTAATAAAAACGATTGTCTAGAGAAGTTTATAAATGAGTTGCATACTATACTTTATCTACGACGAACAGAAAACAGAATTTAAGGCCAATTTTATTTGTGAAAATTTTGACATCTGTCAACTGTTACCCGAATTTAACCTCACTTTTTCCCAATTTATAATAAAGCTAACTTCAGCCCGTCAATAAAACGCCATAAAGTCACAGCTCGTCAATGTAGGAGTAGATAAAATAGGTTAACAATATTGTCTATATACTGAGTGGACCAGGATTACTCTAAAAAATTAAATATATGGAGCATGAAGAAACAATAGGAACAAACCCAAAAACCATACATCAAAAATATGAAAATTATGTTAACAAATATTTTTAACTTTTAAACCATCAAACCAATTCTGCTCAAAGGCTACTACTGCATTTTTTTTGTAAAATCATCAATTTTTTTATTGAATTTATCCACTTTTTTCTTCACCTGAACAATGTAGGTAATTAGTAATTACATTTAAAAACAGAAATATAAAATTTGAAATATAAAAGATGTAAAACAAGTAAATACTTTTATCTTCATCGGTCATCAGTTAAATATTATTGTTGTCAACACTCGTTACTAAAGTGATTGGCTATAGCTTATAGCCACTCAAAAATGATTTAGGCCAATCCGGATAGTTTTTTTTACAGCCTCTAGAGTAAAAATTAATTTTTCACCAATAAAAAAACTATTCTGTCAGATCTACTTATTAAGTAGTACTTAACCTCACTTTTTACTTTTAATTATTATTATACCTAACTTTTCGTTTTATGTATCGTTTAACAAATTGTGCCTCAAAGTTTAAATTCGGCAATTCGGTCAGCACAAAAAGACTCCTTGACCTAATGACACAAGAAACTATTTTGCCTTACAGTATAATAATGATGAATTAATCAAATAAATTTTAGTAGATAGATTATGTGCTTTATTGGAGAATTATCGATGTACCTATAACTATAAGCGTTGAGTTGACAATAGAAGGCCTAATTCTCTATGGACCAACTGGGACCATTGATTTATAATTAGATATACATTGTTTTGGTATAATGTGAGTTAATGGCTCTCAATAATGGTGAAATTTGTTTAAATTTGCATTTTGTGATTAAAATGGGTCAAATATATGTTTATTAATAAATTAACTGGCAGCAATACGCTATAGTTTTAAGTATTTTTATAAATGCAATACAAAAAATTATGAACAGGCTTAAAAAATTGGTCAGATATTGTGTTTTTCATTTAAATAACTTTTTAGCTCAATTTACGCACATTAACCGCCTGAAATTTATTGTAAAATTCAAGTAGGTGTAAAAATGCAGGATTCGTAGAATCATTTTTAGTTTTCAAGTTTTTACATTAAACGACTTTCCATCACCAATATTAAATCCCAAGATAAGTCGTTTTTAGTAAGTGGTCTATTATATGTTTGATTTAGGTGACTTTATGTTTTATTAAAGCACATTGTAGGTATTTTAAATTTATGCAAAAGTCTGTAATTTATTATAAAACCCTTTTTTTGTTTCTTTAAAGGACAATTTATTTTCCCTTATTCTTCGCGGAATAGTAAAATAGTTAAAATTAATCATTAATTTTCTATTTTAGATATTATATCAGAAGGTGCCAGTGACAAGATGTCGTTACCCCCAGACGACGGCAGTTTCAGAGATTCGTTTCTGGAGAATGCTAAAAACCAGCGAACGCCGCAACTTGATATATTACCGCCTCCACCTGAAGTAAACACAAGGAAAACCCCATTGGTAAGGATGCGTGCTCTTAGCATTTCGTTGTTCCTCCATTTTTTCTTACTCTATGATTTATTGCTTTTTCTAATGGGAAATATCGAGAAGAAACAAAAAAAGATTTACGTTTAGAAGCCGTTATTATATTCTCATAAAACGCATTCCATAAATCTTGATAAAAAAACTCGCGCTTTTATATATTTGAATTGTATGCGTTTTCAAAATTTGATCCTATAGGATATATTTAAATTATAAGAGAGCAAATACATTGTACGAGATTGCTTTTTGTTCTCGCTTTTATTATTAACCCAAAGAAGTTAATACTACCTAAATAAGGAATTAGGATATTACTGAAAGTGAACTGCCTACAAGAAACAGGTTTATTGTTACATTTTCATTTTTTTAATATCAGAGAAACTAGTTCAAAACTAAATAATAAATGTTTATTAAACAATATTTCGACCGGACGCTATCCAAAAGCTAATTTTAAAATATTTTAACTTATACTTTATGTAACTTTAATTATACTAATTTACAGCCATTTTGCCCACCATGTCTCACTATGATTTTCTTGTGTAGTTAGGCTCACTAAACGCGAAAATTACATTTTCTGAGGTGTTTTAGAGTATACTTCGAGTTCTAATTGAGCGATTTGATTAAAAAAGCACTTAAATCAAGGGTGATTGAGCCCTCTGCAACTTTCTCTGGTATAGTTTTGGTATTGGCTCAGTAGTTAGATACTGGCGATTTTATGAAGTTGAAAAAGTCCTTTTGTTTTACAAAAATCGAGGTCGAAAATTTACATATCTTTCTGAGAAATGTAGAAATCGAAAGGATAAGTCCAGTTTGATTTATTTTACGTATAGATTATACTTAAATAAAAAATAAGCTGCTGTTGATAAAACTCCATGGATAAAAGGCGAAGTTATGAATTTTTCAGTAGAAGACAAAAATTCAGTTTTTGAGAATTTTTACGTTTTTTCTTCATTTTATTCAGTACTTTACGTTTTTTCTTCATTTTATTCAGTACTGTCGATACCGGCGAAGCGAGCGGATGTTCGAGCGCTCGGTGCCGATCCACAATAAAATTTTTAAAGAAACATAACTATTATATACAGTGTAGTCGAGTAAAGTACGGTGCGAAACAGTGCTACTATTTGGGTGACTATAGTATGTATACATAACGGTACAGGTGAAATCAGGGTACCTGTTCTCCGAGGGGTTAATAGAAACATTAAATAATTCCTCAAAAGGCAATCTCTTAACGGTGAACATAGGAGTGAGGTTCGTGCGGACACGAAGTAATAAAGTGACAGGGGACAGGTCAAGGAATCACCTATTTAAAGAAAAAACAAGTCTAACAAAGAGCGAAAGGGATCATCACCATCACCATCACCAGCCGACTCTGATAAGTATTATTGCATGACCTAATACGCAAATCTGTAAAAAAAAAACTGGCAACAATTAACCATTGCCGAAAACAGCGTAAGTGTGCGAAAAGGAATCAAGCAGGAACGTCGCAATATTATATTATTGTATTATATATATTGTATAATATACGCGACTTGCAACTCAGCCACAAGGCAAAGCTTGAAGGAAGGTAAATAAACAAAGCGCCCACGCAATAACATAACGTAAATAAACCATCTATTGAAGCATACGTTACACGCCTGATACCGGGGCCGTTTCAGATTTTAATGCGATGCACCACAGGGCCGGCTATTTATTTTGTATTAAGCTAGTTTTAAATTAAATTTGAAAAAAAAGTATTTGTCACCATTAACATTGCCCGTATTCATTTTATTAAACATAACATTTATTTTACTTGAAATGTTAAAATAACTTTAAAATATGATTATGTTAAGATCATATTTTACTCTTTAAACAATTGTTTTGTTTTTAATTACTATCATTGCAAAATTGTATTAAAAAGTGTTAAAAATTCTTACACGGGCAATGTTAATGGTGATAGGTATCGTTAAAGTGTTTATTGGGATATCTTTAAAACCTATGAAGGGCACGCGGTGTGGGGCAATAAGTCTGTCAACAGCAAATGCGTAAGGCGGTCCCAATCGAGACCGAAAATAAACACTGCACAGTGTGTTGAATTGATTGTCTAGCTAGACAAAACCTAATTTTAAAACAACCTGAAATTAAGACAAATTTAATTAAATAAGCTTCTTCAGTTCTCCCTGTTATGATTTCCATTAATTAGAACGTACTGTAACAGTGTATTCAGCACTATGAAGGTGCCAGTTCCGGGCGTATCATTCTTTATAAATATACTTAGCCGTGTATGTGTGGCAGAAAGGTGGAGTGATTTTGACATTGTTTCAAGTTAAATCAAATTTTGAACTTTGCCGCTATGAATCTAGGTATATATTACTTATTTTTTATAATAAGGGATTTATAATATCAGTAATCAGCAACAGGCTATAGATATAGAAATTCACTTGGTGTTGTTAAATATGGACAATATTTATTAAGCAAGAAGTATTGTAATCGAGCAATATCGGGTGCACTATCAATATTTGTTTTGTTTTATAACGTCTAAAGGTTACTTATGTGCCTTTATTTCTTGCCCCAATTTGCCTCTTCTACAGGGTGAAACCAAAAACCGGCTCACTCCTTTTTTACTATTAAATTTTGGAATAGAGTTGAAATTTGGGAGCAATAATAAAGAGTTAATTTATAATTATTTCAACCTTCAATGGATACCACAAAACTTCCGGTTTCCCCGGAAATAATGCCAACTTTTGTTTTTAATGAAACCCTATGCATATCTTTGCATATTTCAAGTCGGGAGAGGATTTTGAATTCGATACTTACACTTTCGCGGGAATTTTATAATGATCTTAATTTTTTTGTAATTTAAGTTTTCCATAAGTGTAATTTTCGTGGAAAACACTAACCGAATTTTTATGACATTGGTTGGTTTTGATTGGGGAAAACATATGTATTTAAAAAAACATTAGCAGCCACTCTGATGGTATTTAAAAAGTTGAGTTAATTAAAAAAACAATTTATCAGCAAAATTTACTATTTATGCATTTTACTGCAAATTTGGATGGTAAAACTAATTGATTCTCCAAATTGCAGCTTTCTGGATTGAAAACTAAAACTGGACAAAAATTCAAGGTCAATTGCAAAATGGTAGCGAATGTGCATTTATCGGATTAAAAATTTCTTTGGAAAAACGAAAGTTGACCAATTTTCGACGAAGCCGAAAGTTTATTTTTTATTACAAGGCGCCGGCCATTTTGTAATTAACGAATTTAATTTCTGCATTTTGGATGTCAGATTTGGATTCAGTGAACCCAAATACCCCGCTTCCAAAGAAAATTTTTATTTTTTTATGTCATTTAGGTTTTGTCTGGCTGGATGGTCAATTTAACACACTGTGCACTGGACTGACAGAGTAAACTAACATTGATCACATAATTCTAACACATTAAAAAAAAGGGCCTAATAGCCAAACTCGAGATTCGTAAACATTAGACAACAGAATAATCGCGCTTGTGATTTGTTTGACTAGTGAATAAATGCAATGCTTTGGAATTTGATAAACAAAGACGGAACTCTACCACAAAACGTGCTTGGGACAAAAATTATTAAAAACAACTGACACACTTTACCAAGGGCAGGAACTATCTGACCAGGACACGGACAATGACAATAACGAACAAGACAAAGACCTCGACTAGGAGACTACACCCCTGCAGCGAAATAACAACTCCCCAACTCCAAATAGTAATCCCAAATGTTTGGAGTAATACTAATCGACTGGTCTAGGGGGATTCCGCGTCGTACTTAGTTTTAAGTCGGCGTAATTGTCCCCCAAAAACCAACACCCTCCCGTCCCTCCTCCATACCCCACTGAGCGTATAGCATAGGCTCGGCGAACCCGGGAATGGCTATTATAACTATTCGCCTCTCGCTCTCGAGCCCCAAATAGGGGACAGTACGGAACGCAATGAACATTCGCACCCAGCAAACACGGGTGAAGCCGTGCAGTTGCTGGGGAAGAACAAAAATCGGCGTAAGTAAACATAGGCCTGTACGGGGTTCGAGAGTCAAGAGGAAATGGGGCTGGTTATACGTCTCTTATACTCATACTCATTTTATTGAATTATATAAAATTTAATATTGAACATTGATTTTTATTTTAAACATTAAATATTGAAATTAAATTATATATTGAATATTGAACAATAAATATTGAACATTGAAGATATTGAAAGTTTTATTTTGTTGTAATAAGCATATATTTTTTTTAACCTATAGGTTTTAAAAAATTCTGGCTCCTTCTTTGTTTTTTGGTTGCTTTTGTATTTCGTTTCTCGTATGAGGGACCAAATGTAATCAGCCATCATGGCTGCATCCCAGAAGGTGATACCGCCGCTCCATAGCCTTCAAATGCTAGAGAAAACGTCCTCGGTGCTCATCACTTACGTCGCCCAGATTGTCCGGGTTATTTACACACTCGAACTCCCCTACTTCTTTTACTCATTTTACACTTTTTATTAAATAAATAAAACCATTATAAAAAATACCTTGTTGAAATATCAAAAATATCAGCAAATGTCACTATGCCAACACGAGAAACAAAAGAATTCAAGTTTGCGGGGTCAAGTCAAATTTAAATTTTGAATAATGTTTTCGGTGGAAAAAGTACGTAAAAAACTCAAAAAATTCCAATCGTGCACTTTAATTAGGTTTTCATTAAAGAATAAACATATTACAAAATAAAATAAAAAAAAATTAAATAAAAATCGTCAAAAAGCTGAATTTAGGTCTTCCACTAAAAAATTCATTACTTCGTCATTTTTTTATGTATTTTTATCAACATTAGCTTGTTTTTTTTGTAAAAATGTGCTTGACAAAAACAAATTCAAACTGGAGTTATCTGTTTGATTTAAACTTTTCCCAGGACGATATGTAAATTTTCGACCTAAATTTTTACCATAAAACGATTTTTTTAAGTTATTAAAATCGCTAGCGTCAAAATACTTAACCTATATCAAAAGTCTGCAAAAGAAAGTTTTAGAGGGCTCAAATACCTTTAATTTAAGGGCTTGTTTGACCAAAATTGATCAATTAGATTTTAAGTTATACTCAAAAACGTCAAAACACGTCCGAAAATTGAAAAAAAAAACAATTGAAAATTCATATTTCAAAAACGCTTCCATAAAAAAATTGTGTGTGATTTTCGTGTTTAGTGGGTCAAAATACATGGGAAAATTACAATGGGATATGGTGCCTTTTTTACCACTGTTTTGGAATGTTTTACATAGATATTTACATAGATTGTACTCTTTAATTTAATTTAGAATAATTTTGTTCATTTAGGGTTAGGATTTTTTAGATTTAGATTAGGCTAGTGTTTTTCGTTTGTGAACAAGTTTTATTATTGTTAAACATTTTATATTTTATTTAAACTATTCGAAACATTTAAATTATTTTAATAGTTTAAATATTCGATTTGAAATTTCAATCGAATATATCTATTTGAATTAATTCTAGCAGCTATGCTCTGTGAAGCAGCATCCACACCCTCAATATTATTAATTAATAATATTGAGGATGTAGATTAATCTCATGAGCACTTAAAGAATTATTACCAATACAATTTCAAATCCCATACAATTATCTCATTTCCAATTCTTGACCAAAAATATAATAACTTTTTTCTACTCCTATTACGGAATTTGACCGTTCCAATATCACTTTTAACTATGGAATGACATATATTCCGTAAAGTGTTACAGAATGAAATATTCTATCATCGGATGACAAAATATACACTCGTGGCGACATCTCTGTTTTAAAAATCTAACAAATTTTAGACCGATCCAACCTCACTTTCTTCCAATTCAATTATTTTTCTATAGTATTTTTTGGAAACGTAGAAAAAGTATAGTCTGAAATACGTTTGGAATTGCATATTCCGCTCTCGTGAAACCGTCAAACTCGCCTTCGGCTCGTGTGACAAACTCTTCACTCGAGCGGAATATGCTGTATTCCTAACTTGTTACAGAATATATAACTAGTTTTCTAATATTTTTTAATATAAATTCCTAAACTGACATTTGTATTTATTCATAACCACAAATATTATTGAACTGCACGTGCACATGTGCAAAATGTAGAGAATAGCCAGCCTCCCCTTAAAAACGGGAGCAAGGTCATCTATTCAAAATATAGGGAATAAGCAGTATATGTGTGGTAAGTATTTGCAATATATATACACAGTAAAAAAAAACTTTACACTAGGCTGCACTAGAGAACACTAGTTAGAGCTTGAGCAGGTCCACTTTATTAGAGTTCAAATTTTCACCCTAAATTTAGTGTGAATTTTAGTGTTGTTTTAACTCTAGGGGTTGTACTCTTATATATAGAATACAGTTCGTGCAAATTTATATTCTAGTTACTGCACTAATAGTGTGAATCGTACTCTTATAGTGTTAGACATTTAACACAGTTCGTGCGACTTTCTACACTATTTGATTGAAAATTACTACACTAACCGTGTTCGGTAGCTCTCTAAAAGGGTTCACTTTTACACTAATTTATTTGCATTTATTTCACTTTTAATCTATCTATAGATTTAAAATTTATATATAATATATCATATAGTATATATACCAATAGTGTGTAAGATTGGTGTCTGCAGTGCGCCCTAAAAGTTACATACATAAAATTCATTTAATTTCGATAAAAATGGTATAGGTAAAATGGTATACCCAATATGTATATTATAATATTAATACATTATACACCAAGCGGAGAAAGCACATATTATCGACGAGCATACATTTCACTGCCGAGGCGTTAGCCGAGGTAGTAGATTGTGTGCCAGGCAATTAATAAGCTTTCGCGCTTTCGACAGTGTTATAATACGAAAATTATTGTACGCTTGAAAAAAACATATATAATGGAGGTTTGCAATGATTCTGCTCTTATTAATTTTGTATATATATTATATAATATTTAATATATTAATTACTTTTGCTTAACGCTGCAGATATCTTGATGGGGTACTAAAAGAGGATATTTAAATAATGTTCATATAAAACAAATTTATATTTATATAAAAATAAAGTCTATTGTAATTTTTACGTTACAAAAAATTAAACTACAATCTTTGGCAAATATTTATATAAATATGTAAATACATTGTAAGTTTTACGCTACAAAAAATAAAACTAATCTTCGGCAATTACTTAAAATATAAATAGGTTTAAAACACAAAATAATATTTTGGCACTAAGTACCAATTGACACTGATTGGTGTAAATTGCATGGCTCTTTGGAAAGCAAGCTTAAAATTTCGTAGTTTTATACAGGTAACAATTCTTACCCATTTTGTGACTAAAATTTCTATAGAAAAGGGAAATTCTTCAATATAATAATTATATAGGTACTAAATTATTATATACCAAATTTTTGCAAAATAAAACTTTCAGTCAAGATCCACTTTGCAATTCAGTTCTAAAGTTGTCATCATAAAATGCCATCTGCTGGTATCGCACTGCCAAGGTTTTAGCTAAATTTTTAAAGTTACCTCAGGAAAAACATCTAAAAATTACAAAAAATAGCTATTTACATACCATAGGAGGAAAATAATGCTTTTCCTCCCGTGAATAGTTTGATGCCCGACGCGAAGCGAAGGGCATTAAATATTCAAGGGAGGAAACGCATTTTCCTCCTGAGGTATGTATATGGTTTTTTCTATTACCTTTTAACGGTTTTAAAGACAATTTAAGGGTTCGGGTTATTTTTACTAACCCGGTATGGGGCTATAATATTATGACAAAATATTAAGTAGGTTTTGCGTCGCCGACGTTGCGTTGACAACGCTTTGTTGCTTTGGTATTTTTGTAAAACAAACATAACAGTTGTTATAAGCTGTCAGGTTATCATAAATTTGAAATTCTTCCTACGTTTTAAAAATGAGTTCTAGCGAAGAAGACCTACCGCAAGATCTTGCTGAAGAGGCAAGAGTAGTTGAAATTAATCTTCTTCCTCAAAAATCGAAAAAGCCATATAAAAAGGAATGTAGTCTTGTATTTTTTTTGTAACTTTGACACTGCTAAAACATTTGTTATAAGCAAAAAACTAAACTAAATTAAACAAAGAATGGTTGAACAAGCGCGGAGTAAATCTTTTTCGTACAAAATCAAATAAGGCTAGACAATGTACAAAACTCTTGCTAATGTAAAATTGTTAAAAAAAATAGAGGGAGGAAATATTTTTTCCTCCCGGGGAGGAAAAGAGGCATTTTCCTCCCTCGCTCGGGGGTGGAAAATTAAGTTTTCCATTAAGGTAGTAGAAAAAAACGATTTACTTATAATATATGTACATTAAATTGAGCTATTGTAAGAACTGTGCTTGAAATTTGTCTATACAATAAACAAAACGCGATTATCACGCGATTTTCGACCTTATGAACCAACACAAAATGCAATTTTTTACATTATAAACTAAGATGAATAATAATAATCCTTTAAAATTGACTTACCTTTAGTTAATAATTATAAACCACAACTAAACAGCGTGGTGCATTCTTCCAACACAAATTCGGAGAGAAAAATGAACGAAACAAGTTTGCGTTTTTGTCAACTGAACACCACCTGATTGCATATTTACACTAATGGGCACTGCCAGAGCTTGGCTAGTGTTAAATGTATATTTAAGTGTGAAGTTAGAGTGATGTGGAACACTATTATCATTCCATTCACTTAGATTGAAAATAGTGTGATGTTCTACACTAACTTTTTCACTCTACAACTTTCACCTGGGAGAACACTAAATCTTTTTTTACTGTGTATTAATGCATTGTTATAAAATAAATAAACATGTACATTTAGAAATATTAACACTGGTCTACAAATTTTTATATAATCATTAAAAATTGTATCGCGCTTTGCTTCATCGTTAATAAAAAAGGTACACGGCTATTCCGTCTGATGTAAAACCAAGAGCTATATTCTTAAAAAGGTCTATTTGATAAACAATGAGAATATAAAACTAGTTTATAATGTACACTCGTGAAAATACTTTCGGTCGTTTTTTATTCAATTGTCTGTTGTTTCTAGGAAATATTCTGGCACATTGTGCCATGCCACGCTTTTTATTTACATTTACTCAGCCGATTTTTTTTATTCGTATGAATTTGTCCGAGTATATATACTATAGTCTGCCATTCTCTGACATATACTCATCTACCCTCTGCTATTAACACTGCTACTTTGACCATCTCTACTTTCTCCCAATGCTCTATAAATGAGGCATTTTTCCTCGTTTGGTTCACAAATGTGGTTGACGCCTGTAGCTCAAAAAGGGCACCCCCTTTTTAAACACAGAAGAAGAAACAAAAACTCTTGTCTCAGCGTGGCCTACAACCCAATTAGATTTTAAGTTATACTCAAAAACGTCAAAACACGTCCGAAAATTGAAAAAAAAAACAATTGAAAATTCATATTTCAAAAACGCTTCCATAAAAAAATTGTGTGTGATTTTCGTGTTTAGTGGGTCAAAATACATGGGAAAATTACAATGGGATATGGTGCCTTTTTTACCACTGTTTTGGAATGTTTTACATAGATATTTACATAGATTGTACTCTTTAATTTAATTTAGAATAATTTTGTTCATTTAGGGTTAGGATTTTTTAGATTTAGATTAGGCTAGTGTTTTTCGTTTGTGAACAAGTTTTATTATTGTTAAACATTTTATATTTTATTTAAACTATTCGAAACATTTAAATTATTTTAATAGTTTAAATATTCGATTTGAAATTTCAATCGAATATATCTATTTGAATTAATTCTAGCAGCTATGCTCTGTGAAGCAGCATCCACACCCTCAATATTATTAATTAATAATATTGAGGATGTAGATTAATCTCATGAGCACTTAAAGAATTATTACCAATACAATTTCAAATCCCATACAATTATCTCATTTCCAATTCTTGACCAAAAATATAATAACTTTTTTCTACTCCTATTACGGAATTTGACCGTTCCAATATCACTTTTAACTATGGAATGACATATATTCCGTAAAGTGTTACAGAATGAAATATTCTATCATCGGATGACAGAATATACACTCGTGGCGACATCTCTGTTTTAAAAATCTAACAAATTTTAGACCGATCCAACCTCACTTTCTTCCAATTCAATTATTTTTCTATAGTATTTTTTGGAAACGTAGAAAAAGTATAGTCTGAAATACGTTTGGAATTGCATATTCCGCTCTCGTGAAACCGTCAAACTCGCCTTCGGCTCGTGTGACAAACTCTTCACTCGAGCGGAATATGCTGTATTCCTAACTTGTTACAGAATATATAACTAGTTTTCTAATATTTTTTAATATAAATTCCTAAACTGACATTTGTATTTATTCATAACCACAAATATTATTGAACTGCACGTGCACATGTGCAAAATGTAGAGAATAGCCAGCCTCCCCTTAAAAACGGGAGCAAGGTCATCTATTCAAAATATAGGGAATAAGCAGTATATGTGTGGTAAGTATTTGCAATATATATACACAGTAAAAAAAAACTTTACACTAGGCTGCACTAGAGAACACTAGTTAGAGCTTGAGCAGGTCCACTTTATTAGAGTTCAAATTTTCACCCTAAATTTAGTGTGAATTTTAGTGTTGTTTTAACTCTAGGGGTTGTACTCTTATATATAGAATACAGTTCGTGCAAATTTATATTCTAGTTACTGCACTAATAGTGTGAATCGTACTCTTATAGTGTTAGACATTTAACACAGTTCGTGCGACTTTCTACACTATTTGATTGAAAATTACTACACTAACCGTGTTCGGTAGCTCTCTAAAAGGGTTCACTTTTACACTAATTTATTTGCATTTATTTCACTTTTAATCTATCTATAGATTTAAAATTTATATATAATATATCATATAGTATATATACCAATAGTGTGTAAGATTGGTGTCTGCAGTGCGCCCTAAAAGTTACATACATAAAATTCATTTAATTTCGATAAAAATGGTATAGGTAAAATGGTATACCCAATATGTATATTATAATATTAATACATTATACACCAAGCGGAGAAAGCACATATTATCGACGAGCATACATTTCACTGCCGAGGCGTTAGCCGAGGTAGTAGATTGTGTGCCAGGCAATTAATAAGCTTTCGCGCTTTCGACAGTGTTATAATACGAAAATTATTGTACGCTTGAAAAAAACATATATAATGGAGGTTTGCAATGATTCTGCTCTTATTAATTTTGTATATATATTATATAATATTTAATATATTAATTACTTTTGCTTAACGCTGCAGATATCTTGATGGGGTACTAAAAGAGGATATTTAAATAATGTTCATATAAAACAAATTTATATTTATATAAAAATAAAGTCTATTGTAATTTTTACGTTACAAAAAATTAAACTACAATCTTTGGCAAATATTTATATAAATATGTAAATACATTGTAAGTTTTACGCTACAAAAAATAAAACTAATCTTCGGCAATTACTTAAAATATAAATAGGTTTAAAACACAAAATAATATTTTGGCACTAAGTACCAATTGACACTGATTGGTGTAAATTGCATGGCTCTTTGGAAAGCAAGCTTAAAATTTCGTAGTTTTATACAGGTAACAATTCTTACCCATTTTGTGACTAAAATTTCTATAGAAAAGGGAAATTCTTCAATATAATAATTATATAGGTACTAAATTATTATATACCAAATTTTTGCAAAATAAAACTTTCAGTCAAGATCCACTTTGCAATTCAGTTCTAAAGTTGTCATCATAAAATGCCATCTGCTGGTATCGCACTGCCAAGGTTTTAGCTAAATTTTTAAAGTTACCTCAGGAAAAACATCTAAAAATTACAAAAAATAGCTATTTACATACCATAGGAGGAAAATAATGCTTTTCCTCCCGTGAATAGTTTGATGCCCGACGCGAAGCGAAGGGCATTAAATATTCAAGGGAGGAAACGCATTTTCCTCCTGAGGTATGTATATGGTTTTTTCTATTACCTTTTAACGGTTTTAAAGACAATTTAAGGGTTCGGGTTATTTTTACTAACCCGGTATGGGGCTATAATATTATGACAAAATATTAAGTAGGTTTTGCGTCGCCGACGTTGCGTTGACAACGCTTTGTTGCTTTGGTATTTTTGTAAAACAAACATAACAGTTGTTATAAGCTGTCAGGTTATCATAAATTTGAAATTCTTCCTACGTTTTAAAAATGAGTTCTAGCGAAGAAGACCTACCGCAAGATCTTGCTGAAGAGGCAAGAGTAGTTGAAATTAATCTTCTTCCTCAAAAATCGAAAAAGCCATATAAAAAGGAATGTAGTCTTGTATTTTTTTTGTAACTTTGACACTGCTAAAACATTTGTTATAAGCAAAAAACTAAACTAAATTAAACAAAGAATGGTTGAACAAGCGCGGAGTAAATCTTTTTCGTACAAAATCAAATAAGGCTAGACAATGTACAAAACTCTTGCTAATGTAAAATTGTTAAAAAAAATAGAGGGAGGAAATATTTTTTCCTCCCGGGGAGGAAAAGAGGCATTTTCCTCCCTCGCTCGGGGGTGGAAAATTAAGTTTTCCATTAAGGTAGTAGAAAAAAACGATTTACTTATAATATATGTACATTAAATTGAGCTATTGTAAGAACTGTGCTTGAAATTTGTCTATACAATAAACAAAACGCGATTATCACGCGATTTTCGACCTTATGAACCAACACAAAATGCAATTTTTTACATTATAAACTAAGATGAATAATAATAATCCTTTAAAATTGACTTACCTTTAGTTAATAATTATAAACCACAACTAAACAGCGTGGTGCATTCTTCCAACACAAATTCGGAGAGAAAAATGAACGAAACAAGTTTGCGTTTTTGTCAACTGAACACCACCTGATTGCATATTTACACTAATGGGCACTGCCAGAGCTTGGCTAGTGTTAAATGTATATTTAAGTGTGAAGTTAGAGTGATGTGGAACACTATTATCATTCCATTCACTTAGATTGAAAATAGTGTGATGTTCTACACTAACTTTTTCACTCTACAACTTTCACCTGGGAGAACACTAAATCTTTTTTTACTGTGTATTAATGCATTGTTATAAAATAAATAAACATGTACATTTAGAAATATTAACACTGGTCTACAAATTTTTATATAATCATTAAAAATTGTATCGCGCTTTGCTTCATCGTTAATAAAAAAGGTACACGGCTATTCCGTCTGATGTAAAACCAAGAGCTATATTCTTAAAAAGGTCTATTTGATAAACAATGAGAATATAAAACTAGTTTATAATGTACACTCGTGAAAATACTTTCGGTCGTTTTTTATTCAATTGTCTGTTGTTTCTAGGAAATATTCTGGCACATTGTGCCATGCCACGCTTTTTATTTACATTTACTCAGCCGATTTTTTTTATTCGTATGAATTTGTCCGAGTATATATACTATAGTCTGCCATTCTCTGACATATACTCATCTACCCTCTGCTATTAACACTGCTACTTTGACCATCTCTACTTTCTCCCAATGCTCTATAAATGAGGCATTTTTCCTCGTTTGGTTCACAAATGTGGTTGACGCCTGTAGCTCAAAAAGGGCACCCCCTTTTTAAACACAGAAGAAGAAACAAAAACTCTTGTCTCAGCGTGGCCTACAACCCCCTTGATTTTTACCATTTATTCCCTGACACCCGGTATAATGCGGTTTTAAATAATATTTTTTAATTCAATTTTAAACACCCCATCTCTCCAAAATAAAGGGGATGCTGATATGAACTTTTTTCCTTAATTTATTCAATGATTAAGCCTAATCAGTAATCAGTCGACGTTGCGTTAATAAACCTAGTACAAGCAAGCGCAAACCTCGGGCAAATGTTACAGCTAGAGGGTAAAATGCATGCATCACCCAAACTTAAATTGTGGTTATACTCCACGGGCTGGGAGAAGGTAAATGACTTTTCCAGGAACATCATAATTTCCGTCCGAATATTCTTCCGATAAAATGAAGTCTTCTTGAAGAAAAACTGTGCATTTACTCTGTTTGCAAATTAATTAAACAAAAATTATAACTTTGTGCTATTTTATTGCACAGAAAATCAAGAAATGTTCCGTTTAAAATAAATGGTCCAGTAATCTGTCGTTTATCTGCTACTATGTTCCATATTTTATTTAAGCTATAGCAGTAATATTTTCATTTGTTTCTTTGTCATTTTACTTTCATTTTTTAGCCAAACTGCACACAAAAAATTATTGCAGACTATTTTACCGTGTCTCTGCTGTTCCTATGGTATTTAAGTCTTCTTTTCAGTCATTTTTGTGTCACTACTTGGAATTTTTTTGGTTTAGAAATAGAAGAGATTAGCGAAAAAAGGGCAGAAATACAACATAGTTCATAATACAAATATTTTTATCATGACATGAGTTTCTTATTCGTGGAAGAATAATTGTAAACAAAAGGCAGAGAAGGACAGAGAGTTAAAGAAAATGACAAAAAAAAACAGAAAAACAAAGAAAAAATGACAGATAAACGGCAGGGAAACAACAGAAAGTATTTTCACTAGTATAATATATATATATTGTTCGAATTGTATAAATAAGACAATAAACTTTTTTGTTTCATAGTCATACTTACGCTGCCATTTCTGAGTCACGGAGGTACAGTGCAATATATTTGGGAAACGAAATTTCAAACTTATATTAAAAAATAAAAGCAAACAAAAATTACATCAGCTTTTTTTACTTTATATTATTTGAATTATTGGTGTTATTAAAAAAGCATTTTCATATGTTACTGACAATATTTTTTCATATCATATCATATCATATCATCTTTTAAATGTTCATTACATACAACCGTAATAAATCGTAACTTTTAACATTTGTCTATAAAGGCGGGTCTACAATCGTCAGGTCGCAGATCGCAGAACATTAGCTTCAGCAAAGCACCCGTGGGTGCTTTGCGCAAGCTTATGTTCTGCAATCGGACCCCTGCGACAATTGTAGACCCGGCTTAACGCAAATATGTCGCGGAAATTCTCACTCGCAAGTCGGAAATAATCTCGCCAAATTCAGGCGAACAAACCGAGGATCTCCTTTTAATCTAATTGTAATTGCTTTAATGCTGAAAGTAAAATTGTTCTCTAAATTGCAAGAATTAGTATGTGTAGTAGGTACAGGGTGGTCCACGTAAGGTGACCCATATACTTATCTCAGAAACTACTGGAGTCACAAAAAATTTGTAAGGAACAAATATTCACGAAGTAAAAAATATTTTTAAAATATTATATTTTAATTTATACAGGGTGTTCGGTTTTCCTTGGGACGATACCAACTTTCTTATTTTCAATGGAACACCCTGTATTTTTTTGTATTTTTGGATTCTTCCCACTCTTTTAGGTATACTTTGTAAATATATTATATAAGAAAATGTTAATACTTTTTGAGTAAAATTAAGATTTATTAAAATTTCTCTAAATGTAGACACTCGCTAAAAGTTAAAATTAACCAACTAAAAGTTATTATTTTTTATATTATGTAGTATCCATCTCTTTAATAATAAGTAAGCTATAAGTTAATTATTATATTTTTTGGAACACCCTATATATTTTTGCATAATTGGATAGAATAAGTAATTACCTTTCATTTTATATATATATATGTCCTATACCTAAACCTAACAGAAAAAAAATATTCGCATTTTTCACAATTAGTAGCTTTTTTCCAATTACCTAAGTTAAATTTTCATTATTCAAAGAAAACACCCTGTATAATATTTTCCAAAAAATAAATTAATTAACTTATAGCTTACTTATTATTAAAGAGATGAATGCTACATAATATAAAAAATAATAACTTTTAGTTGGTTATTTTTAACTTTTAGCGAATGTCTACATTTAGAGAAATTTTAATAAATCCTCATTTTACTCAAAAAGTATTAACATTTTCTTAATTAATATATTTACAAAGTATACCTAAAAGAGTGTGTAGAATCCAAAAATGCAAAAAATATAGGGTGTTCCATTGAAAATAAGAAAGTTGGTATCGTCCCAAGGAAAACCGAACACCCTGTATAAATGAAAATATAATATTTTAAAAATATTTTTTACTTCGTGAATATTTGTTTCTTACAAATTTTTTGTGAGTCCAGTAGTTTCTGAGATAAGTATATGGGTCACCTTACGTGGATCACCTAAAAAAAATATTCGCATTTTACAAAATTAGTAGCTTTGCGCGTATGGTAATTATTATAGTAATATATATTTATATATAAAAGCATTTTTATTTGTTGTTATTGAAATTTATTTATTTGAATAATGAAAATTTAACTAAGGTAGGTAATTGGAAAAAAGCTACTAATTGTGAAAAATGCGAATATTTTTTTTTCTGTTAGGTTTAGGTATAGGACATATATATATAAAATAAAAGGTAATTACTTATTCTATCCAATTATGCAAAAATATATAGGGTGTTCCATTGAAGAAAAACAAGATTTTAAACTTTTAAAATCGCTATTTTCAACGGGACATAGAAAACACCCTGTATGATATTTTCCAAAAAATATAATAATTAACTTATAGCTTACTTATTATTAAAGAGATGGATACTACATAATATAAAAAATAATAACTTTTAGTTGATTATTTTTAACTTTTAGCGAGTGTCTACGTTTAGAGAAATTTTAATAAATCTTAATTTTACTCAAAAAGTATTAACATTTTCTTAATTAATATATTTACAAAGTATACCTAAAAGAGTGGGTAGAATCCAAAAATGCAAAAAATACAGGGTGTTCCATTGAAAATAAGAAAGTTGGTATCGTCCCAAGGAAAACCGAACACCCTGTATAAATAAAAATATAATATTTTAAAAATATTTTTTAGTTCGTGAATATTTGTTTCTTACAAATTTTTTGTGACTCCAGTAGTTTCTGAGATAAGTATATGGGTCACCTTACGTGGACCACCCTGTACAATGCGAGCGAAATTGCGCGAAGCAGGTAGAACATCCTTTTATCCAAGGATATTATGCCTGAATATCAAATTAAAAGACGACAATAAACCAGATTTTTCATCAGTAATTTATATTAAAATTAAGAAAATAACAACAAAGCGGTATTACATTTTATTCTCACATCGTATAAACGTATTAAGCATATATTATTTATATATATATATATATATATAATATATTTAAAATATAATACAATAAAAACATTTAAAATTTTGATACATTTTATTTGATTTAAATTCCGATTTTCTGTCGGTTTCTATTGTGTTTTCAAACATTGAATCTTTTGACTGGCACTTGTTTTAATCTTCCAATCAAGTCGTCCCTTTTCAATCTGATACGACACAAATTTGCAGGCCTTGGTTTAGAAAAAGCGCACCTGCTATTAAGTAGATAGTGAATTTTATTATAAATATTTTTGAAATGGAGTTTTAAAATATAAAGTTAACATAAATCAGTTTATTTATTTTAAATTAACTGACATAAGAACAACTAATTTGTATACCTAGGTACATATAAAAGGTGAACAATTGTCTGGTGATAACAAAAAAAAAATATTTAATAAAGTTTGTAGTTATTAAAATTATACCTAAAACAAATATTTATTGCAACTTCCCTTTTTTAAATTTTCGATAAACAAAAATAGTCCAAGAATTTTCCCTTTAAAATTAAATATTGTAAGAATCGTGATATATGTATGAAGGCGTAGAAGGACCAACAACAATTATCTTTTATTAATAGAATTTTTAATCGACAATTGTCGACCCGAGTGACATTTGTCGACCCGAGTGACATTTGTCGACCCGAATGACAATTGGCGACCTATACGACTATTATCTCAGTAAGAAGCAGCGTTGCCAACTTAGCGACTTTGTCGCTAGATCTAGCGTTTTGAGGTAGCCATTTGAGACATTTTTTTATGATTTGCGACGTGTCTCAAACCTAGCGTTTTTCACATTGTGTTGGCGACATTTTTGGAGACATTTTAACATTGATAATGAAATTTGTTTTTAAACAAAACAACAAAATAATTTCTAGTTTAAAAAATTTCAAATTAAAATTTGTTACGTTGGCATGGCCAACTTGGCCAACTTGGCAACGACGCATCCGTACGTCATCCTTTGCAGGCTTATTTTAATGACGATGCAAAATCGACTGAATTTCTTGAAAATTTCGAGGAAAATTTATTAATAAACTATTTTTTTTTAATTTTTTTATTTACAGGTCTTAAGAAATATTTATTTTTATATATTTTATTTATTTTTCTTATTTTAGAATGACTTGATTTTTTAATGATTTATGTTATTTTATTTAAATAAAATATTTGTTAACAATTATAATTATTAATTATTTTTGTGTAATTATAAGATAATGCCATTTTCTAGTGTCCTTTACTACAACCACGTTAAAAATCTTTCTTTATGAAAAATCAATTCTGTTTAAAATTTTGCAACCACTTTAAACTTTTTTTTTCTCTTTTTTTTTAAATTTGCGACATCTGGCGATTTTTAAGTGCCAAATAATTTAGCGATTTCTGGCGACTTTTGAAGAGCTTGGTTGAGACTTTTTACAATAGACTGTTGGCAACACTGGTAAGAAGTTAACTGTGATGGTATAACGTCAGTTAACCCTTTTAGATCTAGCAAAATGTGTATTTAGTTTTGCATAATAGTTTTTTTAATTTTTGAGTGTGTGTAACATCAAAACATGTGTTATTTTAAAAATAAATTTGTAAAATATGTTTTTTTTTAAATGGTACCTTGCACCAGAAACAATTTACATTTACATTGCATTTAAACTGCTTGTTATAAATTTAAAATTTTAGTCCTTAATGTACAATATAAATAGATTGAATCTGCTGCATTACATGTATTGGGTCTATCATATTCTAGTTCCCAGAGAATACAGTCGCAAATATTTTTTACATCTTTATCGAAAAAGGGTACTTCGCTTTTAACCTATCTAATCTATCTCGTTGTAAGACGTTGATCACCTCTTCAGGAACATATACTAAACAATTCGTACATCCGTAGTTCTCTTTTAGTTCAAACATACAAATTGGACGTCCTGTTGGACCTCTTGCATTTCGAGAACGTTTTATTTTATGCGTATTCCATTCAAATGCCACTTGATCCAAATCTCTCTGAAATTAAAATATAAGTTTAAGTTTACTATAATAAAAAATGAATTTTAAAATCGTCTAAACATTCATTTTAACAAACTATTATTTAGGAGATTCAGGAATGAATTAGGTCATTTAAACTCTTTGATCAATGCGTGTTTTATATACACGGCTTGCAAATCCAAGTCCGACCGGGTTGGGAAGGACGGTTGTTCAATACCCGCTTGAAAATAACAAGGATAGAACGCCAAACAGGTGGTGGAAGTGGCTCTGACCAACGAATTTTTTTTGGCGTTCTATCCTTGTTCTTTTCACGCGGGTATTGAACAACCGTCCTTCCCAACCCGGTCGGACTTGGATTTGCAAGCTCTGTATATACATGTAGAAGTGGTCAGATTCCAAACACGCGTTGATCAAAGAGTTTAAATGTCATAATTCAAGTTTGAATCCCCTATATAATAGTTTTGATTTCTTTTAAGGTATATTAAAATAGTAGTGTTGCTTGCCCTTAAACTCTTTATTTATCTATTCCTTTAAATGTATACCTACCTACTTAGTATAAATTGCAAGGTAAGCATACTCACCTGTATAATTTCTAGAAAACAGTGCTGCACTCGCTTCGTATAGTAATAGGACAACCCTCCAAGCTTCCAACTGCATCTAAATAAAAATTTGCAATGACTTGGAAGTGGAACTTGCTCTACGCAATATTATATGCTCGAATAACCGTCTATACATCAATTAATACAAATTCCATATCTTTTTAACTTATCGTAAGAATCCATGTTCCAAAGATAATTAGGTCCTCTGTTGGTATAATGCCGCTGACGTAATATCGCCTCGTTCCAAGTTCCATCCCTTGAGGATCTAACACATGCAGTATTTGTCGAACCATATTTTGCATCAATATTCAACCATTTGAGCAGTAGTTACAGCAGCATCTATAAAGTCAAAGGGCTGAAAGTCCTTCTGAAAAGACGGATCCTCTGTAGATGTATTTTTAGTGTTCGTAAACTTATCGATACTCCATGGATATTTTGAAGAAATTTTATAATCACTGTATATCACTGGTTACCAAAAATATCCTTGTTTTTATTTCACAGTAAACTTTTACGCATGTAACAGTGGACCATACGAACTGTAAACTTCTTACTGGAAGAGATAATATTCGTACCGGTCGCGAATTGTCATTCGGATCGACAATTGTTATTCGGGTCGCCAATTGTCATTAGGATCGATAATTGTCATTCGGGTCGACAATTGTCATTCGGATCAAAAATTGTCGATTAAAAATTATAATAAAAAAAGACAATTGTTGTTGGCCCTTCTACACCTTCGTATATGTCTTCAAATTCGCCCTATTAAGTATTTGGTAAAACCAAATTGTTGCGAACGCCTCGGCGCGCCGTTGACACACTTTGTCAAACAACCTTAACATTATTGCCCATACATTGAGTTTTTGAGAATACTGTATGAATTTTCATTGTTTTAGTTCCTACTATTCTGTTTATTTATAAATCCATTAAGAAAAATGTAGATTCATTGCTAAAACAAATATTTAATTGTGAGCAATTATTTTCATTATTTCCTCACAAAACTGGATTGTTCTGTCGTAGTCATCTTCGCTGAATTCCTGGCACATTTGAATTTTTTAGGGGAACAAATTATTTATTTTTAGCACCTTAGGAATGGAATCAACAAAAATATTTGTTAAAGTAGCTACTTTTGGAACTCGATCTTGTGTGTTTTCTGTTGTACACTGAACCTAAATTTTTTCATTAGGTTACTGACGTTTTAATGAACTACATTTTTGACTGGATGCCTCTTATGCCTCTACGAGCACAGAAATCAAATCCGTAAATAAAAATTAATTGGTTTTTTTCTGCTGAAATATACCTACACCATTTTTTTTAAATTTAGGTAGTTTGATATATAAGTACGAATTTAGTCATTATAAGGTACAGAGGCGCACGCGATCACTTTTAAAGAGTACGGAAGAATTAAAAGCCTTAACAGAAACAGTAAATCGCACACAGTGTAGTGTGCAATTTTAAGTGTGCGAAATTAGAGCCTGGGACCACTACCTGTGCAAGTAGTCTCCCGAAGTCTTACAGAATCAGCAAAACGCTAATACAGTAGAGCAATGCAATACAACCTCCCAACAAGTGAATAATGTACGAAATCAGTTACACTACCTGTGCATGTGAATTCAATGTGCCACTCTCTCAAAGAAACCAAAGAGAGGGTTAAGTGGATCGAAGCAACAAAACTAACCCTCTAGAAGAGGTTAAGCGTCTTAAACGCATCTAAAGCAGGAAAACAAAATAACCAAGCAAGAAAAAGAGAATTCCCACAGGGCAGCAAATGTACACATTCGGAATTATAATTCGGTACAAAACTTTTATAATCTAGCACCAAGCTAGCGATCTAACAACTCTCCAATTGCAAACAGAAATCACACATGTCTGTAGTAATACTAACGTCCCGGTCTAGGGGGATTCCCAGATTTGGGTCGGCATAATTGCCCTCTGAACACCAAAAGGTCTATCCCCCGTCCCTATCTCATTTTGATCCTACTGGGCGTAAGCAATGATCCAGCAAAGCCGAGAGAGCCTATTCAAACTATTCGCATGTTGCTCTTAAGCCCCAAATAGGTACAGTACAGGACGCGATGGGCATTCGCACCGAGCAAACACGGGTAAAGCCGCGCATTTGCTTGTGGCGGAAAAAAATTGTCGTAGGGTAACGAAAGCTTGTGCGGGCCTCGGAAGAGATGAGGCAATGGGGACAGGTTTACCACTCTTATACTCATACATATACTCATTGTGGGTAGTTTGATATATCAAAACAAATATTTCAACCAAAACGTGTAACAACTCTGGTAAAGGTAAATTGAAACGAAGCAAATAAAACAGTTTTAATCTTTAGTTTTAAAATTTAGTCCTGAAGACCCTTTTAGGATTGGCCCTTTTTTGCTAAAAGCTGCTTTATGATGGCCTAAGGCTGTCTTGAAGATCATTTGGATTTGTTCAAAATTTTATTGTATAGTTTTAGAGCGACCTTGGAGATCGAAATAAGGGCATTTGTGTTACTTGGGTGGTTAATCACTTTCGATAGAAACCAAATTCTATAGTAGTCGCAAATTTCAAGAAACACCTTCAGATATTTTATTATGTTATTAGGTTTTGTTATTATATTTTATCTTAATTTTTAAAGAATATTCCTAAATTTTTTAAATAATTTGTTATTTTTTAAATTAAATATTTATATATTTTTTAGACATGTGCAGAAACATATTCGTCTCCACACAGTGACGCTTTAACTAGTGGATGCAGCGGGGGAAGTGGTAGCGGATCGCTTCCACCCGCTGGAAGCAACTTATCCGCTCACCACGAGATCCAGCTCATGAAGGAACAGCTCGAACAGCAGTCGCAACAAACGCAAGCTGCGATGGCACAGCTACAGCTTACCATGGGCAAATTGGCCGCAGAAAAGGTTAGAATCAGAATACAAATTTAGTGGATTAAAAAAGACAAACTAACAAATACATCTTAATGTTTGCATAGTAAAATTTTAACCTTTAAAGTCCTTTAGGTACTCTCCATATGGAGCATATTTGGTTTAATAAAATTCATTTTTATAATGATATTTTTGGTTAAAGCCATTAATCTATTGTTAAATGAGTTTTGTGGTTTCTGGGCAAAAATAATAAAGAGTGATTTTTATAAGCTTTTTTTAAACCAGACTTTAAACTAATAAGAGAGTTCTGCAGATACCGAAACAAAACAACATTTTAATATTTTGAGATTTAAAAACAGAATAAAATTTGGTCCATTAAATTGTACACTGTTAAATCATGTGGCAGTGCTAAAGTGCCAAAGTACCCTAGTATCGCCCTTGTATATTCTGTTTGGTAACTAATGTTTAGTTTCTTACCTATGCTGGTCTTGTTTAATTGTTTCTATATTTTTCGGTTATACCATAAACTTTACCATTTTTTAGCCACCTCATATTTAAAACGCTGCAGCGCGCTGTATCTTATCAGTTCATATTTTTTAAATATGTTTAAAAAATTAATTGTTATATTTTACACGTAGTGTACTATATATAGGACATTTTTCGGTGCCCAATATTATTTATATAATATCAAATAAAAGTTTAATTTGTAAATACAAACGTTATTTAGGTTTCGGAAAACAAGTTTTTCTAACTTGTTTAAACTATTTTAAAAAATTAAGTAATAAATGGATATAATGTAAATATGTTACGGTATCTGATTTTTGACTGTTTTTCATGAATGAATTTGCTGATAGCTCAAATAAATTATTTGTAGTAGTCATTGTCATTGTCAAAATACGAACCAGAGAGCAACTGATATTTCGTTAGTGATAAAGGTCAATGGATGTGCAAGCAACACTATTCGTATCTGTGAACAAATTAGTTACATTAGTCTAACCAAGCGACAGCTGGAGTTGTTTCATTATTTATTAATTACAGATATGTTTAAATTCATGTAAGTATCTATCTAATTATTTTACAGTACAAGTAGCGATTACTCAAATAAGAACATTTTTATTTAGTTTGATAATACAGTGAAATTTGTAAATCCGGGTTTACCTGTTATTTTTATTTTAATAATTATAATAATAATAATTTAATTTGTAATGGTAACGGTAAAAAAATATATAAAAAAATAATGTCGAAGAGCTAAAGACCTAGCATTCTATGCTTGTTACCCACTGAGGTAGCTCAGTAGGCAAGTTTTCGGACATAGCACCGTTCACCAAGTGGAACATGGAAAAGGCATTCGACACCATTTTAACGGGCGGTCTTGTCTACAAGCTCACTTAAGTGACCGCTTCACTACACCAAACTTTTCAATTCATACTTGCGCCACAGATCCTTTCGGGTAAGAGTACAGGGAACTTGAACAACAACTTGCACAGCCTTCGCTGTGAAAGTTGGTGTTCCTCAAGGCACTGTGTTAGCTTCGAATCTGTACACCTTGTTCACATCACATCTCCCAAATTTCGAGAAATGTAGGCTAGCCTTGTACGCTGACGACACGGCGCTATAAACGCATTCATTTGGGTCGTTAGTGTAAAACAAGAAGGTGACGGTCTATCTTGAAATCCTAAAAGTCTTCTGGTACAGGGGACTTATCAGGATAAATCCAACTAAATCAAAGTTAGTAAAATTTTCTCGAAAATTCATGTTCGTAAAGATCTTTAAGGGTGTATAGATTGACAACCTCAGTGTCACAGAACACGATTACTTAAACTATTTGGGCGTTTATCTTGATGAAGGCCTAAATTTTAACGCCACTTGAATAGTATTAAGAGCAAGCTATACGGAGTAAAGATAGCACTCTACTTGCTCATACATAGCTCCAGTTCCCTATCCATTGCCAAAAAAATGCTGCGCCTGTCTGGTGCCATATTTCAGGCATCAAATATATGCGGTATGAACGATTGCAGACAAAAATAGTTTGATAATTATGTATATGTTTCAGAAGTTACACTTTAATATTCTGTGATATATATATTTTTTAATACCATTGTCAAAAAGTCGTTTTTTTGTTGACATTTTAGTGTAAAAAAGTATTTTTTGCACTGCAATTAAATCAGCACGGATAAATAATTTTTATCTTCAAGAATTCCATATATGGAATAAATTATAATTTAATCTATTTTATTGTCAACGCTCACTACCAAAGTATTTGATTATCTCCTAGGCTGTAAAAATTATTTATCCATGTCTGTAAAAGACCCGTTTGCATCAATCAAAAAATTCTTTAAGTGCTGACACATCTAAAGCTATCTAACCTTACCTTAATTGTAAGTCCGTTTTATATATCGCTAAAAAAACTGAGGATAAAACGTTCTATGCTATTCGGATAAGACGTGTCTTTCCGTGCTTCGTTTAACTGTAGGCCGTCGCTAACGCGTCGGACAATATTTTAGATCAGCACTAAAAGACTCACATTTTTAGTAATTATTTATGAAATTATTATGGTATTATAAATAATGTATGCAACTCGAATATAAAGCCACTTTTTTGCACGAAATTGACGTCTATCATTCCGCCTCCGGTTTCGGTTCCTCATACGTTTTTGGTCTTATAATACACCCGGAAAAAATATATAAAATAAAAAATGTCCAATTTCGAAAGGCTAATAAACATTATAGTCAATTCTCAAAAAAAATAAAATAGTTATGTTTAAATGTAAATAGTGAATTCCACTAGATTAAATACAAATTATATGCTCTTCCTAAGAGGTCTTCCAGAAGCCAACTAAATGGCTTGAGCGGGTTGGCGATAGGAAATCAATGTAAATGTAGATAAATTATAATTTAATAATAATTAATAATAATTATTGGTTTAGAAGGTAAACTAAACCTTTACCTACTCAAATAATAACATCGTTCTGACAACTCTCATTTTTCAAAAAGTTTCGTTTCCATTTTTAAAGTTTCGTTACCATTTCATACCTTAAAGTTTAGATATACCTATAGTTTGGTTCACGCTCATTTTTGTTTTGTTTTTATTTTCGATACTGTTTCGTTACTTGTTTTGTTCTATACCCGACCGCTGTGTTCCCAATTTGTCCTTTAGAGGAGACTAATAGTTTCATTTTTATATCAAACGTTTCCGTGTCAATCTGTTCATGATATTTTCAGTATCAGTAGTTTCGTTAATAGTTCTATTTCCATAAATAGTTGAATTTAGTTATTCGGCATAACGTATAGTGGTATGTTTCCATACCGTTTCCCTGTATTATTTTTGATAATCCCTACAATTTTTTTATTTTTTTAGAGTGCTAGAAGAGAAGCTCAAAAAACGACGCAGCAATTGCTGATCCATAACAAGGAGCTGCTGGACCACATTGCCGAGCTGGTGGCACGTCTCCAACGGTATGAGAACGCCGGCCAACAGCAGACGCCTCCGCATATGACAATGCCTCAGGTATGTGTAGACGCATGCTGTCAAAAAGACGCCTTCTATTATACAATTACCTACTAAATAGTTGTGAACTTACTGCCTATTGCTTGCTGACATGTGCCAAAAATAACCATACTGACAAATACACGTATTATATTTACTTCTATCAAGGGATTTCAATGAAATCATTTCATAAGGCACATTTTGGGATTTCGGATGTTTTCAAACTTTAGAATTTATTGATATAGATTTTAAAAATATCGCATTTAATCAAATATAAGCGTAAATATTTAAAAAAAAAAGATAATTTTTAAACTTTTTGACCCTATAGGGTCTGTATACAGTCCAAATTTTATTAAATTAAACTTGAATATGTTAATAGTTATGTATCAAGTTTGATAAACGCCATTTTATACACGAATTTAATTTAGGCACGAGCGAGCTTGCGAGCGAGTGCTTAAATTAATGAGTGTATAGAAAAGTTTATAAACGAGGTGCATACTATACTTTTTCTACGACAAATACTTATTATTATCTAAAAATGATTTAAATAAAAAATTTGTATAGAGCGACATCTATGAAACAATAGGGGAATCTGTGTGACAAATGTCAAATTTTATAAACACAGATTATAAAGGTTATAAATCGAAATGTATTTCTTGAAAATTGACAGTTTTTCACAGTTAAAGTAAAGAAAATTTTTTATGAGCACTTTACAGTGGAGTCCGTGTCCGAATTTAAGTTATAGTTTACTGCCGGCGAAATTAAAAGGAGTACCATGTTCATATAAACTTTTCAAATATTGGCGTTGAGAAACTATTTAATACTTTTTTATTTTTGTCTTGAGATAATAAAATAATTTTCACATTTTGTATTATTTTACAAGAAAGGCACCTTATTTAAACGATTGTATGACATTTGACAACTGTCAACTAACTTAAAACTAACTTCAGCCCGTGACTAAAAACCTGTTGCTAACTTCAGCCCGTGACTAAAGCACCATAAAGCCACAACTTGTCAATGTGTATTTAAAAGGTCACTTAGTGTCATAGAAACATGTACGATAAAGGGCGTTTTAAAGGTGGGAGTAGAAAAAAAGTTTTATTTAAAATATTAATATTTTTATGAAATTATCTGCTAAGTAGTACTAAATGAAGACAAGGCATTTTATAAATACTTTTTTTTCTGTTATACAATGTGTCACTTTATCGCACAATTTAATTGTGACAATTATCATGAAAGATTTTTACAAACATGGCAACCAGTGGCGGCGATAAGAATTCGGCCCTCCCGCCAAATTTTTCCAGGACATTTATACATGGGCAATAAAATCTGGAAATACTGGAATTTTATCTAAGATGCTAAATTTTAAGAAAAAAACTCGGATATATCTTTAGATTTTATTTTAAGTTTTTCTATATAGGTACCTGTAAAATATTCAGTATTGTGGCGTACTTATAAATGGGACATCATTTACTACAGGGTATCCCAAAAGTCAACGACATCCTTTGGAGGACTGATAGACCAACTCATGACTAAGCAGAAAATCAAAATATGACCTTAGTAAAAAATCGTTCGTTTTTGAGATAGTCATTTTTATAAATTTTGTAAAACTTGACACCTTAGATCAGTTTTTCGAATTATCCTATTCAGAGTTACGCAAAATAAAATATAATCTAAGAATGTCATGTTTTGATATTCTGATTAGTCATGAGCTGACCTATTAGTCCTTCAAAGGATATCGTTTTTGGGACACCCTGTATATTACATAATATATTTATATTACAAAATTTACGTGTCTAAGCCACAAATAATACAAATACAGTAATTTGCTAATTGTATAAGTATAAAATATTACCATCGCTAAAATCTGTCTGTTTTTTGCTAGTTAATAGATCGGGGAATAGAAAGTTTAAGGAAGTACTGTTAAATTGCCAAAACGGCGATGTTTTTGTTTTAAAAATATATCGACCAACAGTTCTAAAGCCGGGTCTACAATTGTCGCAGGTCCCAGATCGCAGAACATAAAGCCTGGTCTACAATTGTCGCAGAGGTTCGATCGCAGAACATGAGCTTGCGCAAAGCACCCCGCGACGTGCACGCCATGGCGATGGAGAAAGGTTCTTTTGTCAGCTTTGCGCAAGCTTATGTTCTGCGATCTCCGACCTGCGACAATTGTAGACCCGGCTTAAATCTATTTTTCGAATTTCATTTAAAAATACACTTTGAAAGTTTGTTAATTGGGTGGATAAATTATTGTAGAAGTCATTTCCGTATTTTTCCAATATGTTTTCGGCATGATCTATAATTTCTGGGTAGATAATTTAACAAAAGCATCTGGATTTAAAAATAAAAAAAATAGCTCATTACTTTGTTCATACTGATAAATCGTGTTCTGAGTTGATTAATTTTTATATCAATAGACTCGTAAAAGACTTTAATTTGAAAACTTCTTAGAGAATCTTCTATTTCAGTGGCGGTTGCAAGTTCATCAAAAAATGTCCTTTTGATAGAATATATTTATGATTGATTCATATAGTTTTATTTTGGAATAAGATTAGTTTTTAATTTCAGGCTCCTCTTTTCTTTTCTTAACAATTTTTTTTTATTTATTTAAAGCAATTATGAATTTTAGCAAGGAGGTCAAAGGGGCCCATTCTTTAGCTGCCCCCTGCGGGCCCCTTATTGCTGCCACTGGCAACAAGATATTTCATTATTATTGCTTAGTTTGTAGACAATACATATTGTTTAAGAGAATTTTGACACAGTTAAACTGACACCAACTGTAGAAAAAACTTATGAACCTCAATATTAATAATAATTATTATTCGACATTATTCTAAAAATTTTGTCAAATAGAAAAAATAGCACTCGTCCATTACAAAACTCGTTTCTTAAACTTGGCATGTAATTAAATTACTTTGTCTATTCTTTTTTTCAAATCAGGTTCTTCAATTTTAGGCTCTTCATTCTTTTTTCTAAACTTTTATTCTGATCTTCCGATTAAAAAACTGGAAAATTCATATTTAAAATAAGTTATCCAAAAATAAATTGAACTTTAAACTTTGTTTTTCTTTTTCTCCAAAAATTATGTTGGTTCTCACAAATTATTGTTCCTCTAGGAAAGTAAAAATTTGTGACCGGAAAATAGCCTTTTATATCATATGTATACATAATACTAGGCAACACTGTAATTAATAAATCCCCACTACAAATGTACCTACCACCCATGCTAGTCAAGATACATACACCTACATGCTAGTCATTTTAATAAATTAGTCTTCAACCTACTCTGGTATTATTTACTTTATGGCGCAGTCGGTGGGATATTTTGTAGTGGGGGTTTATAAATTACAGTGTTGCCTAGTACTATATAATATATGTGTATACATATGACATCTTTCTTTTTCCAATAAAGTTATTTTAATTTTCATTTATAATAATTATTTATACAACATTTACAATTGTTATTAACACAGCAGGAATCCCTAATAATACTTATGCTAGAGTGTAAAATTTATAGATTTATGGCCCGTGATCAAATATTTTTTTGCAAAAATTTTATAGATTTTTTTAACAAAACAAAATATATTTTTGCAAAAAGAAATTAAGAAAAAAACCGGTCACTAGCGTTACGTTTAAAAATAATATGGGTTCGGTTCCGAGACACTCAACTACTCTGTATGAGAAATCGCCTTATTACTCTGAAATAAAAGCCTACAATAGCTTACCATGTAAAATAAAAACAATTACAAATCCTAACAAATTTAATAAAGAACTAAAAAAATGTTTAATGACTAATAATAAATGTCCATACGGGCCTGGCGATTTATTTGAATTGAACTAGTTTTTTTGTTTATTTTTTTGTTTTGATTTTTTTATTGTTTCTATACTTTTAATTTTGTTTTGTACAATCTTGTGCTTTTTGTAATGTTTATACATTATGTTTGACCTGTCCTATAAATACTATT
This sequence comes from Brassicogethes aeneus, assembly GCA_921294245.1. Taxonomy (NCBI): domain Eukaryota; kingdom Metazoa; phylum Arthropoda; class Insecta; order Coleoptera; family Nitidulidae; genus Brassicogethes; species Brassicogethes aeneus. The sequence continues at coordinate 47,523,623 of OV121132.1, read as the reverse complement.
GTATTTCGTTTGGGCCAATAAAGATTCTTATTATTATTATTATTATTATTGTTACGGTTCCGGTCTACAAATAAATACCGGTTCCGGTCCGGTTTTCTGTCCAAAAACGGTCTGGTCCGGGTCCCTGCAATAAATAGGTATTTAATTGTGACATTTCGATTCACGTCAATTTATGTAAAATTGAATAAAACAAACTGATTTTATCTACCCGTTTTATAATATTGTTAAGAATAAAAATTTAAATGAATAATAACATTTTTTGTTATTTATTAAAACACGCGCTGTTTGAATGCGTTTTTACGAACAGTTTTCAGTGCGTATAATGACGTTTATGATGCAGGCAAGAACACTATACAGTGTACAAAATCCTTAATCCTTAAAATAATTTTTTTATTTTTATTATTTTTTTAGCGTGAAATGAAAAAAGTTAATATTTATTTATGCCAAAATTTGAGTATTAGTAGTACTAATACTCAAATTTTTATTTGTTTTGCATAAATAAATATTAACCTTTTTCATTTCACGCTAAAAAAATAATCGGTACTAATTTAGTACCGATATATTTGTTAAATACACTCAAGACACAAGTTGTGATACACAAAGCATGTAAATGTGGCATGTTAGATGTATTGCAAAATGATGTGCCGTATGCATCCGCTGTCCGTTTGTCATCCGCCTGCAGTGATTGCAGCATGTGCTAATTTTAAGTGACAGATTTATGGACTCTTTCTTGGCGAACTGCCGCTGACCGCTGAAGCTCGCATATGTGCAACCGTATTTTTAAGTGTGCATTTTGCATTTTGTTGTGTGCAGGTCTTTACCAAAGCATCGGAAAATAACAATCTGCTTCTGGATATATTTTCGAATGATTACTAGGTAATAACAAATAACAATTTTTAACAATAACAATGCATAAAATGTTTCCTTATTTTAAAATACTTAATAAATTCAAATTCAATTTTTTTGCAATATTACTTTGTTTTTTAAAAATAATTATAGAGAAACATTTTTTGTTTTAAATTAGTACGTCTGTTCGATTAATTTGGATATTCGATTTTATTCGATACGATTCCAACACTATTCGCACACCCCTAGTATTTATGTTAGGCTCAAGTTCCGAATTCATCATTTTTATTTTTCAAACCAAGACTTGAAGAAAAATAATAATAACTAATAATTATTATCTCAGTCGTTATATTTCATGGCTTTATCGGGTATTGAGCGTAACATTTATGTTTTTAGTATAGTCATTAACAACAACGATATACCTTAAAATTTACTTAATATAAAACTTTTTGTTTTTAGATATACTGGTGTTTCACTTTATTCAAATTTCTTTAATTATTTTTTGAGCTATTTTAATGACACCACAATATACACAACAAGGTCTGTTCTATCTCGAGATCTCGTTTCGCGCATACTAAAAATCACAAAGTTAGGTAACCCACTGCACAAACTCTAACGGCGGCCATTTTTGTGGTTTACAATTCTTGTGCTTTGGTTTTGTGCTGTTTATACAGATTAATAACCGTTTTAAGGCAAGTTTATTCAACAACAAACAATAATTTAGTGGAGAACTCAATTGTTAATTTAATACATAATACTTAACTTTAAAATCTGGTTTAGTATGCGCAAAACGTTGTGTGGATTGTAGACAACACATTTATTTATGTATAGTACATAATGCAGGTAGATATGTGGTAAAATACTTTTTCAAATAAATAGCAAAAAAATAAAATAATAATAAAATATTTCTTCATTAATTTCTTTGAATTGATCACAAGTAAATATAACCATAGTAACTAATAAATTGTCTTACTATTTTTACTATTTAAACTAGTTTTACATGAGTTTTTGACAATGCTACCCTGTTCCACGCATTTAGGGAAAAAAGTCTACTTTGTAGAAACAACATTACTTATATAATATATATAGGGTTTTCATTTTAAAACGAACCACCTTAAATATCTTTTAAATTAAAAGAATTTTAAAAAATCCAAAAAATACGTCGAGTTATATAAGAAGGGGGAACTTCTATCACATTATTTTATTTAATCTAGTGCTCACCTCCTCGCGCTCACCCACCCCCACTTTAAAATTTCAAATGGCACCCCCCTACAAGTGACACCTCATTTTGAAGAGCATAAAATTCTCTATCCAATGGTGTGAAAAAATAGTAAATCGGATGGCTATTTAAGGATCTGGAAGATAAAATGTGTGCTGATAAGATAAAATAATAAGGTAAAAACAATATTGTTTTTAGGTATCTTTTTGTGCAAAAGGTAATAAAAATGTCCTTAAAAACATTTAAACTGGCACTTTTATCATTAATTCATTTTCTAAATTGCTCCTAGTAAGTTTAAAATCAAGACATTAAAATGGGATACACTTTAGAGGAAATAATTGAAATAATTTTTCTTTATGGGGCTGAAAATCGCTGTGCGCGTCAAACCACCAGTATTTAACGAGAGGCATCCGAATAAAAACGTTGGTCATAAGCATGTGATGGAATTGGTTCGTAAGTTTCAAGATACAGGAATGGTATGTAACCAAAAAAGAACTGGACCAAGAATTCTGGATGAGGGTTGTCAAATTGAAGTGTTGGGTCTTTTTGCTGCGAATCCAAATTTATCGATTCCAAAAGTCTCCAGACTGACAAATATTTCTACTGGTTCTGTGCACAAGATTTTGAAGAAGAATAGATTTTTTCCATATAAATTACAAATTCTACAAAAACTTTGCGAAGATGATTGCGATAGAAGAATTGAGCTTTGTGAATTAATGTGTCAAAGAATTGATGAGAATGCTAAATTTTTAGAAAATATCTGCTTTTCTGATGAATCGACTTTTTTCCTTAATGGGTTTGTTAACAAACATAATTGTAGATATTGGGATAATGAAAATCCACATCAATATGTGGAGGGTAATACTCAATTTCCACGCAAAGTCAACTTTTGGGCGGGAATTCTGGGAAACGAAATTATAGGCCCCCTTTTTTTTGAAGAAAATTTAACTGGACAGTTGTATCTAGATCTGCTTGATAATGACATTGAGCCACTTATTGTACATTCAGTAGAAAATCAAGTGGATGAAAATGGGGCCATGCTTCTTAATGAAGAAATGCTACATTTCCAACAAGACGGAGCTCCAGCTCATTTTGCTTTACCAGTTAGAGAGTGGTTAAATCAGCGGTATCCCGGCAAATGGATTGGTAGAAGAGGTGCAATGGAATGGCCAGCAAGGTCTCCTGATTTGACTCCCCTAGACTTTTTTCTGTAGGGTCATTTAAAGACGGTAGTATACACAACTCCACCTGATAGTATACAGGAACTGAAGGACCGGATATCACAAGAGTGTAGAAGTATTTCGTCTCAAACTTTAGCCCGTGTCCGCGAAGAATTTCAAGATCGACTTTACTATTGTCTAGCGAAAAACGGCGAACATTTCGAACAATTTATAAAGTAAAAAATGTATTCAATTTAAAAATAAAAATATACAAACCTTTCTACTTTTTTCGATTTACAGCACACATTTTATCTTCCAGATCCTTAAATAGCCATCCGATTTACTATTTTTTCACACCATTGGATAGAGAATTTCATGCTCTTCAAAATGAGGTGTCACTTGTAGGGGGGTGCCATTTGAAATTTTAAAGTGGGGGTGGGTGGGCGCGAGGGGGTGAGCACTAGATTAAATTAAATAATGTGATAGAAGTTCCCCCTTCTTATATAACTCGACGTATTTTTTGGATTTTTTAAAATTCTTTTAATTTAAAAGATATTTAAGGTGGTTCGTTTTAAAATGAAAACCCTGTATATATACAGTATGTCTCAGTATCTTGGAATCATATGGAAAATTTTAGGAAAAAAGTTATTCCTTATAAAAAGTTCTGCATGGTGTAAAACTTAAAATGCAACTCACAAATATTAAACGATGTGGCTCCCGTCCCGAGGCGGGACTTAAGTTCAGTCCCGATTGACGTCACACACTGTAAATCCGTTTTTATTCCCCGAGATTTTATAATTTGTGTCAAGCTCGATGGCTTAGATGGTAGGGCGGTCGCTTGGCATGCGAGAGGTACCTGGTTCGATTCTACTAGAAGTTGTCAAACTTTTTTTATTTTTTTTATTTTATAAATTTGTTGTTTCTTTGTTAAAAAGTGTTTTATTTTTATCGTAACATAAATTTGCCCATTTTAGTTGGGTTTTTTGCTCAATGGGGCGGGGGGGGGCCCAATGGGGCGGGGTCGGTTGGGTTGTGTTGTTGAGTTTGGGTTGGTTTGGTTTTATGACGTAACTAAAGTGCCCTTAACATGTATACAGGTACAATTTATTATTATTATTATTTTATTATAACATAACAAATCTTAAAATTATGACGTCAATCGGGACTGAACTTAAGTCCCGCCTCGGGACGGGAGCCACAGCGAATATTAAATTGTTTTAGTGGTATACGGGGTATGTCATAAAATATGAATTTGGCTCAAGAGTAAAGTACCTTTGTATTTGACAATATCGAAAATTGTTATAAAGAAAAGTTAATCAGAACTAAAAACTACGTTCAAATATGCAATTTCATCCATTTACATTAAAAAATTAGGTTTTGTAGATTTTTTTAATATTTCTATTTTAAATGAACATTTATCTGTTAAAATTGCAAAATTTTTAGAAAACATTTAGAAACGAAAAGGTTTTCATGTTTTTTGTAATCATAACACATAAATGTTCATTTAAAATAGAAAGATTAGTAAAATTAACAAAACCTAATTTTTTAATGTAAATAGATGAAATTGCATATTTGAACGTAGTTTTTAGTTCTGATTAACTTTTCTTTATAACAATTTTCGATATTGTCAAATATAAAGGTACTTTACTCTTGAGTCAAATTCATATTTTATGACATACCCCGTATACGACTAAAAAAATTTAATATTTGTGGGTTGCATTTTAAGTTGTACACCATGCAGAACTTTTTATGAGGAATATATTTTTTTCCTAAAATTAATAATAAAAAAGTTTTCCATATGATTCCAAGATACTGAGACATACTGTATATTATATGGTATGATTTTACATGAATAAAAATTATGTTTAATTTACGTAAACGAAAGAAATCTAGCAATAAAGAAAACAAAAACATTTGTCCTTACAAATAATTTAAATGTTAATTGCTTAAATAATAATATAAAAAATAAGTTTAGAAATCAATGAATTCTAATGTAAGACACCCGTATTTCATCAAGATTTATTATTGTACTTATACAATTTTATCAAAATTTTATAATAATTTAATTAGGTATTTTCTATATTTTTGTTATATTCTCTATTTAGGTAAATCTTTGTCGTTAATTTAGTATCTAAATCCCATTATGGATTTTTTTTGTAAATTCTTAATTTTTTTATCAAAAACTACTACTACAGTTATTAGTGGCTGCTTTTTCACTTGTACCATAGTTAACCATCGGATACCATGTTATACCAAAATTTAACAGCCAATTTTTATGTAAAATTGTCTCCTGAATCCGAAAATACCGTCAAAAATTATGAAAGTAGAGCAGTTTTTGATATATAGTCAATTCCATATTAAATGGAAGATTGACTTTATCTCAAAAACTGTTCTACTTTTTTAACTTTTGACGACATTTTCGGATTCAGGTGACAATTTTACATGGAAATTGACTGCTAAATGTTCAGGATACAAATTGCTATTGACGAGAATTATTAGTGGCTATTAGTTTCGCTATGGCAATTAGTTATTTTTGACTAATTCATTTTTAGAGAGTACCCAACGAACAAAAAAGAAAAATTACAAAGTATTGCATTACTTAATTAATAATGTTTTGCTTTAGTTTGTTACTTGGGATAAATTATATAATAAAAACAAATTTAAAGTACCTACCAAGAATTTGCATTCGGAAATTTTCAATTTTAGTAATAATTTTGGCTTACATAAATGAATAAAAAAGACCATAAGGATAAATGTCTGTCTGGATGTTTAGACGAATAGGAATGTATAATTTAAAGAGAAGCTTCGTTCGTTCTTAAGGTCTTAAAGTTAATTTATTTTTAAATTGGACGTATTTTCTAAAGGTTTTTATTGTAATTTATCTTGAATTTTCTTGAACAACAGAGTAATATTATTCATAATTAATGTAGCAGAAGCAGCATCAGCATCAGCCTATTTATAGAGAAAGTCCCCCTTTGGCAGAATACTCCGAAAAAACATCATTAGACAATAGTTCTTTGACCCAAGCGTTCGGTGTTGGACCCATGGGTCTGATAGAAAATAGGGCAGTGACTTCTTGTCTACCCTCGTCTCCGCTTCGGACAAACTTCAATCCCGGGGGCAGCGTCTTTAACTTTACATATCCTCCACCAATTGACACATCCTCGTTGGATGCGCAATTAATGCAAAGATTGCAAAGTCTCAGCGGATACATTACACAGCAGCCTTCACCATACCCGTACGCCTACGGCCAAACGTTGCCGTTTGTGGCGCCGGGTCAGTTTAATCAACAACCCTACATAAACAACAATTACAATACTCTGCAAACGCCCCCGCAAAAGAAAATGCAGTCGTCGCCTCTGCCCGCCAGGCACTCATTTCCAACTCCAAGCGAGCAGCGTTTGGGACCTGACAGAAACAGCGAACCGAGGCAAATGTCCGCCCCCGTTCAACAGCAATTCACGTCGCAGCAGAATTTGTCGCAATCTCAGGATTTTGCGCAAAATTTGCAAGTGCAGCAAAATGTGCAGAGAGCGAATAGCCCCAGACCGGAGGAAACGCCAGATTCGCCGGTAAAAAGAGAAGGTCAGTTTATAAAGCCGCTGACGCAAATGGGCACGTTGACGACCACAGATAGTGACGGTCGCGTCCGAGTGATTGTTCCCGTGCCGTCGAATTCGAACGATGAAGTCGGCAACCTCATGGCCAATTTAAGAGTCACCGATGACTTTAAACCTTTAAATGTTATTACAAGATCAACTAGTGAGAAAGTTCCGAATAGAAGCGAACTTATGTCTCAAGTTCAGCGCACGGCCTGGGCTAGACATACCACCAAGTGACAATTAGACTTTATGTATTTTCTAACAAATACCTAATAAAAAGGTTCAAAACTTTGATTATAATTAGTATTATTTGTTTATAATATACATATGGAGTCGCGCACCACCTTTATCATACACCAGGAAAATTATTAAAACAATTTTACCTTCATTATTTAAATAGATGAGTGTGTAAACATTGAGATTGTCATAGACTTACATTTATATACAGGGTGTTATGTAATTAATGTTATATATTAAAATACTGAATACCTTTTGACATAAGGAATAAAGGAAAAATATTTTAAAAAAACATTTTTTCAAAGATAAAGAAAAAATATGCATTAGAAGTTTTTTATATTTTTTGTGATACGCCACTGGTTACACACTTGTTTATCTCTGCACACCTGTATTTTGTGAGTACATATATACCAACCAACAAAGTAGCTATGCGTTGCCAGATGTAAAAAATTGTTACTGAAAATTTTTCTTGCAAAAAATAAATAAAAACTCAATAAATACAAAAGTTTTATGCCCTTAAAGCTCTAATACCCTTCTGTATTTATTTACTGATCCAGTTATTAGCTTAAGCAATGATTAGAAAATTTAGTACCTTTGAAATTTGAAATCCATAACCACAAAATTAATTTTTTCATCAGTTTTTTTATCTGTTTACTCAGATGAAATTGGGACCAGTTCACAGGTTAAACTTTAAACATTTAATTTGTGTAAATAAATCCAAAAGCACTTCCCTTAGTTAAGATATTTACAATTTGAAAACATAACCTAAAATTTAAAAGAAATGCACTAGATTCTGTCATAAAAGTTGTCAGATTTTGTTTGAATTTACCTTCAGTACAAAAATGAAATAACCAACAATTAATAAAAACGCCAAATTGACAATTTGCATTGTTAATCTTGTCATTTTTGTAATTATGCTAAATTTAAACAATGCTTGGCAACTTTTTTGAAAGATTTTGGAAACAGTTGTTACCAACCATAACATAATAAATCCACCAGATTAACCTAAAGTTCCTAGTCGATCAGTGGCGTACTTTTTGGTAGGATAAAGGTTATTATAAATTATTTTTAGACTTTGGAATTTAGAAAAAAAAAGTTTCAGGTGCTTCTTTATGGACCCTAAAGAACAACCCATTTTAATATATAACATTAATTACATAACACCCTGTATTGTTTCAATTTTCATTATATAGATTAGGCCTAATTTACATAATGTTTAAGTCCCCTACCTGTAACGCGTTTCTGTTGCGTTATCAAAACGAAACTTTATCAAAACATGCACAACAAAAAATTATGACGAAACTTTTAGAAACGTTACTTTTTAATACCAAAACGAGTAACAAAATCTTGGTAACGGTTTCAGCGGAAACAAAATTGCTACCTATCGAAACTGTTCATAACGAAAATCGCAGGAGCACAACTATTACAGAAACTAAGGATATTGAAACGAAACAACTAAGAGTAACTGAGTAACAAAACTGTAACAAAACGTTAAATTTTTAAAAGTTTTGATAATTTGGTCAACACGATGCATCGGGTTGTCTTGGTAAAAATGTTCGTGATCTGTCGTGCTGTCAAGTATATTGAGATTGTAAAGAAAATTCATATTGGTTAAAAGTTTGAATTATTACATTAAATAAATTTTATTTACAGAATTATTGGGCTATTTTACGCTGTTTTATTTTACTTATTATTGTTTTCATAGAAAAACGTTACTATAGTTTCGTCCTTTAGCCTGTGTATATGTCAGTGTAATGTTGCCATTTAAAAGCATTTGTTTCCCCTGTATCTTTTAAAATATTGAAGACAAATTTGTTTTAACAATACCTGGGGGTTTGCAGATTATACTTCCAAGTGTGGTCTGGGACACCCTATTTATAATATAAATATTATGTTTCATAAGTCAATATATCCTTTGGAGGAATGATAGCCAACTCATAACCAATCGTTAGTTTTTGAGATATTGGCTTTTTTATGACTTTTATAAAACTTGACACCTTGCAAGGATGGCCATGGATCTTTAAAGTAAAGCATGGCAAATATAACCTTTACCATTTTACCTTTTTAAAATTACACTAAATTAGCAGAGTAAACGTCTATTTTGTACAGTCTAAACGGTCAAAGTTAGTTAATAAAAAAAAACTGGCAAAAATGTTTTATTTTAAAATTATTATTAGTTTTATTTTAAACTGTAATCAAGAGCAGGACTATTATAATTATAAGCTATTTACTTGTTATAAAACCTTTAGGCTATATTTAATTTAATTAAAACAGACTTTAAAACAAAAAATATTTTCAATTCCCTTTGGCAGAAAGTCATCGATATATAATCTAATAATTTGGAATTTTGTAGCTGTAGCACTCGAAAAACTGATCTCAGGTGGCAAAAAATTTTAAAAATGACAATATCTAAAAAATTAACGTTTTTTATTAAGGTCATATGTTTTGATATTCATGAGTTGGTGTATTAGTCCTTTTATAAAGGATATCGTTGAATTTTTATACACTCTGTTATGCAATACAAAAATTATTTATTTGTAATAAAAATAAAGTATACGAAATCATAATAAATTAATAATATAAAGAGTAATTATTTACTTACATTCCATTTTAATATTCAAAGAGCTGCTAAATTAATTAAACCCTAGAAATTTTCGTTAGAAAATCTTTTTGTTTTAAAATCTAATACATAATTGCTAATTATAATCGAATTCAAATAAATAATAAAGTAAATAAAAGCAAATTGATGAATAATGGAGAAAAATATTAATTAGGTTCATTAAAAAAATTTATTAAATAACCACACAAAAAAATAAGTGGTCAGGGCCATGAATAAGACTATGACCTATGTTTTTGTTTAGCCCCTGCACGTCTGTATTTTTTTCTACAGTGTGTCCCCGAATCCTATAGGAAGCTATAGCCCTAAACCAAACCAATAGATGTAAAGAGTATATAGTTTGGAGCTAAATGAAGCGCCCTCTCTGAACTTGGTTAAAAATTAAATTACGTGTTTACAGGCAAATGTTGCCAACATAGCTTTTAATTGGTGGAAAATCAACGTATTTGATTGGTTACTTCAATGGCACTATATTTAAAATCTAACTTGTGGCTAGATTTTAAATGTAATTAGTAACGAAAACAATAACTTTGTTTTCTATCATGTATTTAAGGTACTTCTGTGGTTATGCTGTTTAGTAACTCTCAATCAACTTTTATAAACTAAATAAATTCGCAGATTTATGGAAAAGCAATAAGGAAAACAAATGTATGTAAATGTAAAACAAGTGTATTTAGTATTCATTTGTAAAATATGTGATTTTTTTAATTTATAAAACTCATTGAATCATTATCATACTTATTCCCAAAAGTACCATTCATATATGGTAAGAAACATTGTTTTTGTTATTTATGATAGTCTACCAAAAGTAACTGTCTCATTGATCATTATTTTGAAATTGAAGAATACTCTTAAATCCATAAATTTTATTAAACAATACATGCCTACCATCTGAAAGATTATGATTCGGTCAAAGTGTCGTTTATAAATTATTATTAATACAAACCGTACAAACAATACACAATAAAAACACACAAATACACAAAATCTTACAAAAATTCAATAACAACGGATATAGTTAAACGTCAAAAAGGTCAAAAACGTCCTCTCTTGGCTTGGCTAAATATTATTATACTGTCCCAACATAAGATATTTATCTCCACGCGGTCTATAATTTAAACTTTATTGTTGTCAACATTCGATAAAGAAATACCTTGTTATGGCCTAGGCCGATAACAAATTTTATGAGGCAAGTAATTAGTTCGATTTTTTCTCGCTAGGGGTATTGTTTTGACAAATTAATCCTTTTTTAAGAAATTAACGTACTAAACTGGTTTAATTTATTTATAATAAGCACTAATTTGTTTGTTTTACTGTTAATGTTTATTATTTTTCAATTAATTATTGTAAAATTAAATATGAATAATAAAACAAAAAGTGAGGTTAGGCAACCAAGAAAACGCACGATTCTTTTTCTACAATTTAAATTATATTTAAGTTTTAATTTGCTTTAAGTTTTCAATGAAATTAAATGTTAAACACAGCTTAAACATTCCAAACTACCTATTTTTTAAATAAAATTCCAAACAAATTGAAATTAGATACCTACCTATTTAGTAAACAGTAAATTGAATTTCTACTTAAATCATGTAGCTAGGTATTGTCAAACTATTCTGCTTCTAAAAGCAATAATAATTATTGTACATTTAATGTAATCTTTAGCTAATAAATAAATGAGATTCTAAAAAGTGAGGTTAGGCCGCTTTGATGTTGAATTAAATTGACCTATATAAAGTGCTTTGAAGATAAAATGTTGTATGTCATTTGGCCAAGAAGTGCCTTCGCTCAATTGTAAGCCTCCGCTACGCGTCGGCCTTCAAACCTTGAGCTTAGCACAAAAAGCCTTACTTCTTAACCTAATGACATAAATAACAATTATCTATTGGTTTGGTCTAGGGCTATAGCTGTTGCCAATAGGAAAAACTTTTTTTAAGGTATACGTTTTACAAAACAAGTAGGTAATTTGCATAAAAACTTCTGCTTGTTTAAAAAATAGGATTTCCACTAAAATTGTTTAAATCAAATGTACAGGGTGCTCAAAATTTAAGAAAACATGAAAATCCTCTACCCTGCATTTAAGAAAAAAAGATGCATATGCTTAAAAAAACTTATGATTGTTACGTTAGATACCAATAAAAAATTTAATCAAATATACAGGGTGCTCAAAAATTAAGAAAACATGAAAATGCTTTGAGAGAGAAGTACTTTTGTTTTTTATGTTATATAATAATTTAATAAAAGGAAGTCATTGACATTTTAAATTAAAGTCTAAATCCTAAATTTTATTGTAACATTTAATTAAATTTATTTATTTATATCACATGCCCACAAAAAAGGGTGGTCTGCGCCATGAATATTACCATGATATTCCTATTTATTTTCGCCCTTTCAAAGTGAATCTTAACTCAGTTTAGACCCTATCCGTCTGGATTTTTTCCACAGTTCGGATCGGATTGTCAATATGAAAAACGTTTTTATTATGTCTTTATTGTAATTGAATTAAATGTACTGGGTACTCAGAAATTAAGAAACTATGAAAATCCTTTAAAAGAGAATTTCCCAATCTGCGTTTAAAAAAAAAATCCGGAGTTCATATTCAGTTTCAGGGGGGGAATACATACATGGTAATATTTATGGCGACCACTTTTTTGTGGGCCTGTGAAATAAATAAATACAATTAAAAGTAAAAGTAAAAACACTTGTTTTGCATTAAGACTTAAATTTAAATTGTTAACAACTTTATAAAATGTTTTTATAAAATAATAAATAAAGGTTAGGTACCTTTTCTCTTGCAGTATTTTTATGTGTTTCTAATTTTCAAGCACCCTGTTCATTTAATTCAATTTTTTTTATGGGAATCCAATCAGGAGCATGGAACTACTCCCTTAAAGTATTCTTATTTTTTCTTAATTTCTGAGCACCATGTACTTTTGGTTTACATTTTTTTATGGGAATGCGGAAACAAGCGGGATTTTTTATAAAAACATTTTTTTCGTAAAAGTGCATACCCGATTCGAGGACACACCTGTAGGAAAAAATCCAGACGTGTAGGGGATAAACAAAGTTTAAGTTCAGTTTCAGCGCTCTAAAATACATAGGGATACTGACCACTTTGTTTTTCTGTGGGCTGTAATTAATTAATTTAAATCTTTGTTTAAAACTTTATAGTAAAATTAAGAATAATTATTATAGTATATTATGTATCAAGTTTTAAAAATGCAATTTTAGTTACGAGTTTTATTAGGCACGAGCGAAGCTTGCAAGCGAGTGTTTAATAAAAAACGAGTGTCTAGAGAAGTTTATAAATCGAGTTGCTTAGATACTATATTATCTATATATTTTATCTACGACGAACACAAAGAAGAATTTAACAGTGGCGGCTCGTCGGGGTAGGCAAGGTAGGCGCCGCCTACCCTGGAAATATGGATGTAAAATAATAAATATAAGTAATTTAACATTAATAAAATTACCAAATTTAATTAAATTATTTTTATTGCATTCATAAATCTTATTTATCGCAAATAAAACCTTTTATTGAATTGTTACGTGATGCGTCAAGTAGCTATAGTTCACACATTTTTCTATGCTCTAAATCAGCATCTAAAGCATGCAAAGGCGGCTATCCCAAGCGCCTATTTATTTGATTCTTGCACGTGAACCAAGTGAAGAACGCTATACCGCTGACCAATAGAAACGCCGTTGACGTATGGTAAAATTGCGATGTGTAGGCGAGTCTAAGGCGACACGATTGTTCGCCTTCGGCTAATCCGAAAGCCGATTCGGCTTCCGACTTGTAAGTTATTTTTTTAAGCCGGTAATCGATCGATCTCAATGCAAGAGGTTCAAAATATAATATGAATTTAATATTAAAAGTCCTGTAAATAACATTATTTGAAAGAATATATTAATATAATAAATAATTAATTTAAAATAGTGAAATCTGTTGAGATAAATTCGAACGATAAAGGGTTTTTAAGCAGATTTCTTTTACATTTTAGTTCCGTCAATTAAATGTTTTTGAGTTAAACAATAATAATTATTGTTTTAAGCCAAATTCACTTTATTTTTGTGACTGTCAGGCAATTAATTACCCGCTAAGTATTACTGTATCATTATTTATTATTATTTGTTAGTATTAGAATTAGGTAGTATTAGCGTTGATTATTAGCCTTGTTTAATAAACAAGGGTATTATTTTGCAATAATGGAGGGCCCATTTCATGACATTATTTGCTCATTACTTGAAAATCCATTTTCTCGCCTTAATGAAAACGATCGAAAAGATGTTATGATTAATGATCGCCCTATTCCACATCTAAATCTTTTAAAACCTGATAAAAAACATGGTTCAACTTTTTCTCGATCGTTTAAAAAGCAATGGTATGAGAATCATCGATGGTTATGTGGTAGTTTTTTTAAACAGAGTTTGTTTTGTTGGCCGTCGCCTACCCCAGCGCGGAAGGCACGAGCCGCCACTGGAATTTAAAGCCAATTTTATTTGTTAAACATTTGACATCTGTCAAATGTCAACGGATTTAACCTTACCTTTCCCCAATTTATAAAAAAGCTAACTTCAGCCCGTGACTAAAACGCCATAAAGTTACAGCTCTTCAATGTAGGAGTAGATAAAATTATTATTAAAAACTCATAGTTCTTGGTTAACACTATTTATTATAAATTGATGCTTTAATTAGATAAATAGTTAAGTATAAATAAAAACTTCATACAATTTATTGTATATTTTTTTTTGTAAAATTAATCAAATCGGGTTATTAAATGTAGTGCATTTAATAATTTGGCCTATAATATATGTTTCAGTTATTTTTTTACTAATGCATTGTTTCATTTAAAATAATATGTAAATAAAATATTTGAAAACAGTTTTTACCTAAATAAAAAAAATTGTTTGTGACCCATATTTTTATTATTTTTAATACATGTTTAATAAATCAATTTTTAATAATTGCATAATATTTTGTTGTAAAAGTTCTATATTTGCCCATATTATAAAATTATTTATTTTCAATTTATACAAATATTTTATTAAACATGTAAACCTGCAGGTACTTGTACATACAAATTGAATCAAACATATTGTTTTCATATTAATTTTTTGCCAAGTGTAATATTTCTTTGTAAGTTATTGTTTTTGTAATTAATTATTTTGTTGTAAAAGTTCTATATTTGCCCATATTATAAGATTATTTATTTTCAATTTATACAAATATTTTATTAAATATGTAAACCTGCAGGTACTTGTACATACAAATTGAATCAAACATATTGTTTTCATATTAATTTTTTGCCAAGTGTAATATTTCTTTGTAAGTTATTGTTTTTGTAATTAATTATTTTAATTGTAAATAAACTTTTTTGTTATTTATGTCCAGTGTTTAAATTAAATTTTCTTTATATTTTTCGATAGATTAGATTAGATACAAATTTGGTTTATCGATTCGATCAGAAATTTTAATTTCCCGAAGAGGATAATTATTATAAAAAATATAAACGTAATCGTACAACACGTTATATAGTACGGTGAGACGATTTTTTTATGAAAATTAATAACACATTAAAGTGTCCCCAAAGCTTGATGACTTTAAATAATACCTCTGCGATGGGATGATTTTCTATTTTTTTTTTCTATTATATTTTTTATTTATTCGGGAAAAATAGATTATATCGAGGGCGTCATATCAGAAGGGCTTATTTTATCAATCCACTTGATATATCAGAAGGGCGTATATATTCGTGAACATCAGCACTCTATATCAACCCATTTTACTTAGGCGTATGAACCAATAAGCCCATACACCTAAAAAACCCAAACCCGACCATAGTAGCGCTTACGCCCCTCTGATATGACGCCCTTGATATGTTTATTTATTTTTTTTGTTAGTAATGATCACAATTTACACAAAAAGTCTGTTCTATCTCGTACTAGAAATACAAAAAATCACTGCAACACGGCACAGTTTAACGGCGGTCATTTTTGTTGTTTACAATTTTTGTGCTTTGGGTTTGTGCTCTGTTTATACAGATTAATAATCTTTTTAAACTTTGTGTTTTTTATAGTAAGCTTTAAAAGAGTCCTTAAAGTGCTAAGAACAACCATTTTACTCCTCTATTGTAAAAAATAAACTTTATTCTATTAGGGCTGTCATAAAACTGTCAAATGTCAATTTTAAGGTTAAATTATAACCCACAAATTAACCTTCAAATTGTCATTTGACAGCCCAGATAGAATAAGGTATATTTATTATAAAAGAGGAGTAAAATGGTTGTCATTAGCACTTAAGGGCCTTATTTGAGACTTACAAGTGCCTCTGTAAAAAACACAACGTTTAAAACAATTATTAAACAGCACAAACCCAAAGCACAAGAATTATAAACAACAAAAATGGCCGCCGTTAAACTCTGTGCAGTGTTGCAGTGATTTTTAGTATTTTTAGCATGAGATAAAACAGACCTTGTTGTGTGGATTGTGGTAATGATAAGGTCATCATAAAATGTATAGGGTGTAAAAAAATCAAGAAAATACATGCGTAACCCTTATTTTTCAAACTTCAAATGGATGATAATATAATATTCAAACAGTAAACTAACTGTACATTGTTTACTAAAATGATATTAAATCAAATATAAAATTTTAAATGTATATTTAAAAAACTTGAATAAACACCAAAAATCTTTATTAGTATTAATACCAATACCATGGTATTGCAATACCAAGATATACAACGTTCTTCTTATCAAACCCCAAAATTATTAGGAATACTTAAAAAAATTATTTTGAAAAATGTTGGTTATTTTTGTTTAAAACTTTTTAGTAATGCAATAAAAACAATTATTAAGGTTATGTAAATAGCAATATGGCAAATGTAAACAACTATTTAAATATGAAAAACACTAACAAAACTTCTGAGTATAGCTAAGTTCCACTGCAAAAGTAGAGAGGTGGTTCGAGTTACTGGAGCCGACATCCTTATCTCGACCGGAAAGCGGTTTCGTGTCATTCCAGGATCCGGAAGCTGAAGACGTCGAGGACGACGAACGAGCCATTCTAACGACGAATCTCCTTTCAAAGCTCAGCGCCAAAAAGCAAAGAAAGCTGCTGGGATTAAAGCTTGGAAAAGTTACGACCTTCTGACGAATCGAGTCCAATGTTAATTTCACGACGATATTTAAAGACATGTTGTGGAAAGAAAGGCGACGGAATTAATTATTGGTTTTATTAGATAAATATTTAAAAGATAAAAATAAAACCTTAGGTAGTCTATTAATTTTAAATCGCCCGGAAATTTTTGCGTGTTTATATACAAATATTTAAAAAAATCGTTTTTTATTTGTTGTTACTATACAAACTTTGCGAGCTGTAAAAATTGATGTTTAAAGGTTTATAAAATAGCCTAAAAATATTTATGGTTACGCAAATACACCAAATGGTTAAACGGGGAATCATTTTCGGGACACCATGGCCAAAAAATACGAAGCACCTAACAAAAGAAGGAGTTTCAAGAAATTTTTTACTGTAGACCAAATTTTTTTGTATCTAACAAGAAAAACAATAGGTGTCTTTTATTTTAAATTGTATATGTTAAGGCTAATGTGTAAACTTAGCTAGTATAAAAACTACTTTCGGCTATTTTAATAGAAAACGTATTTTTAACTGTTAGCGGCTAGTTTACAAAATAACCAGGGATCTTGGCTAATTTATTTGAAATTATTGGGGAAACTAAAATAGCTGGATAGTTTAAATTCTATCCAATTTAGTTTGGCTAATATAAAAACAAAAATTTCTAGTAACTCAAAATAGCCAATTGGCTATTTTGATGCTTTAGCTAATTTGTAAACTAACCAACCAATTCTCTTAAAATGCAAGGAATTTAATTCTTTCTTAGTAATAAGATAAAATTTAGGTTGGATTGGGTTTTAAATTTATTTTTTTTATTTACTGCATTTTTATCATGCTTATTATAATGGTAAGTTTACAAGAGACGTTAGAAAAATGTATGTAATTCATTTAAACTATAATTGAATCAGTGAGATTAAGAACAGTACAAGTCCAAAAGTTAAAATTTTTACAAATTATTTCATAAAATCAGTTTTTTAGGTCAAAATGCATTACAACTATTTTATAAAATTTAATAGTTAAATTTTGTAAAATAATTTATATCTTTCCACAAAAATGCATTTTAAACTTTTAAATAGATTTTAGAAAATGATCTGTCAAAATAAAATTTTTGGACATGTACTGTTCTTAATCTCACCGATTCAATTATAATTAATAGTGTTTTTATGTGTATGTGTAAAATATACAAACCCCGCCAAGCCAATAAAAAAATCAGTTAATAATAAATTAGCTAGAAGATTGGTTGGTTAGATTGTAAACTATCTAAAGCTTGGCTATTTTGTGTTACTATAGAAATTTTGGTTTTCATATTAGCCAAATTGAATTGAATAGTTTACAAGTATCCAGCTACCTATTTCAGTTTTCTAAATAATTTCAAGTAAATTAGCCAAGACCCTTGGTTGGTTTACAAACTAGCCGCTAATTTAGTTAAAAATACGTTTTCATTTAAAATAGCTAACAGTTTGGCTAGTTTATAAACTATCCAGCTAGTTTATACCTATCCAAGTTTGTACATATATAAATTTATACGCAAAAAAAAATCTAGGCAATTAAAAATATCTTTAAATCAGAATATAATATACAGTGTGACCCATTGTTTGCGACTCACCCCTGTAAAATCTTTATTTATTGTGCGATTTTAACCGGATTTGTTTTAAAGTGTAGATCTTGATAAACTGTATTTTAAAGTAAAAAACGCCATATTAGTACAAAATACAAACGATCAAAAAGACTATATTTTGATTTCAATTATTCTGATAAAAGAAGATATAGAATTGGACAAATGACAAAAAGTGTAGCGGGTTTCTAACTTTCTGCTTTCCAAACCTTTCACCTTAAATACATTTTTCCCCAATAGTTTTCTGGTAATTTTGTTCTAGCTCCAAAACCGTTTGAGATATTTTATTGGAACAAAAACAAAAATATGTATCTCAAACTTCTCCAATTTTAGAATACAGCTCCCAGTACTTTTCCAGTGATTTTATTGTATATAGGTACTGATTTTGCAACACTAGCGTAGGAAATGACAAAACGCGTTTTCATAAATGCACGTTGAATGTCCAGAGCAACTTTTGCAGAAGATTTACGTAGGACTAGACGCGTTTGGAATATACAGGGTACTGTTAAAAGATGCGCCTTAGTTTTAGGAACAGAAAGCCATATTTTTTCTTAAAAGTTGAATTTTTGGACAAATCGCATTTAGGAAGAATGCTTCTTATTTGTAAATGAAATTTGGAGACACATTGTTAATTAGAAAATTATATTTTTATTAACTATTAAATTAATATTTTCTTTTTACAATGGGCTGTAATTTAAAATCAGAGCTATTTTTATTGTACAACTAATAAGTAGGGTATTTAATATTTATGAGTTTAAAATAATTAATTTAAAGGTTTTATAAATTAATTTAATATTTATTTATTTTTTATCCGACTTAATTTGATTATTTGATAAAGATAAATTAACAGTAGCGTAGGTATTTTGAATTGGAATCCTAATTTAAGGTATTCTGAAAATAATTGTGTTTAATTTAAAATAGGTAAATATTTAATTTAAAATTATTTTTATCAATTGTCAAATTTATTCTTTATAACAAGTTTTGTAAGATTATGTCATTATAATAAATAAACAATTATAAAATTGCATGTAAAGCGGTTGCAAGAAACCATAAGTAATAATTTGGTGGTTTATAAGACAGATAAACCAATTTAAATTAAAAACATTTTATAATTGAATTCATTAATTATAACTATGTTCACAGTATTTATTTTAAATGTCTAATGGTAAATTGTAGAAATAGCACAGATTTACCTTTATTTAAAAAAATAAAAGTTTTGCAAAAGTTTAAGGACTTAAAAGTTTTTCGATATCTCTGATTACTTAACTCTGATATATTGTGAAGTTCGGAGGATAAAAGTTTTAATTTGTTACTGATTTCCAAAGTCAACTTTAATCCATATGCTTTTCTTTTAAAAATTATAAAAGTTTTGTAAAACATACAATTCTTTTTAATATTGTCATATTTCACAGAGCTTAAAAAACTATAAACATATTTCTTTTAAACTCAATTTAAGTTTATTTTTTAATTTTTAAACCTATAGTTTTACAAACACACCTTTATGAGATTTATATTAAAAAACACGTTTAAATAAACTTCCACGAATTTTTTACATTATTAAAATCCCTTAAACTTTTAACATGACATTGGATCCTTCGATAAATTTTTACGTAGTTCTTGTTTCAGCTCACAATTTTCATCGATAACTTATTTCAGAACACGAACCCGTTTATCATTGTGGCGTTTTTAAGATTTATTTCGTTCTTTTGTAACGTTCAAATGATTTATAATTACTTTTTCAATTTACATATTGATTTTTTCTTATTATACCTACCTATTTTCTTAATGAACCATGGCAAATATAACATTTACATTTTATAAGTTTTATTAGATGACATAATCTTAGAAAACGTTTAATTTTTTAGTTGTATATAAAGCCAAATTGACATCAATAGTTCAGTATTTTACCAAAAATATATACCTACTTCGTGTATTAAATAGTAATAATTTAGCTATTACATTTATAGAGTTAATTTTATATTGTTATGTTGTATAAAACTAAAGAATATACCTTTCTATGTGGTTAAATAAAGGCTGAATAAACAGATTTTAAAATGTTTAATAACATTATATAAAAATATTATTCCAATTATAAATTATAGATGCATGACTGACTATATTTAATTTTTTTATTAAAATAAAAATAGTAATTTAATCAAAGCTTTGTTTTTTATTTATTATTATCCAAATCCAGGTGGAAAAAATTTACCCACCAATGTACCCCAACATATTTTGTTATTGATGGTTTTATTATTACTATTAACCCTTAACTATATTCGCGCAGGTGCACTTATGTTACAAAAATTGTAGTGAGCAGTTAAAAGTTGGTAGTTTAAATTGCACATGAAGAAAAAAACATTGTGGAATCTTCCCTCCACATAAGTAATTTTTATATGTGATTAAGTAATAATAATAGTACTAAATTTGAGGCCTCTTGGTTGCCATTTACTGGAAGCCCAGAAAGTAATTATTTCATAAAATAATTTATTAATTCTATTATGGAAAATACTAAATCGTAGTAGATACAAAGATAAAAGTTTATTTATTATGTGGTATATGTTTATTAGGGTGTTAAAAAAATAATTGTTTTTTTTCCAATGGTGTTGAAATATTAATATTAAGGTTTGCCTCAATTCATTTGTTGTTTTTGCATTTCAATAACACGTGAATTTTTATTTTTTTAACTTTGAATTCTTATAACTTTGGAATGGCAACACACAAGCGAGAGGAGTTATAGACAATTTCACGCTTTACAAAAAACATCTGAAGGTTAAAGTTCTTCAGATCAACCGTTTCAAAGATATCAGCGATCAAAAATAACACTAATAAAAAATTTCAAATATTTTCAAATAAAATACAAAAAAATATTTGAAAATTTGTATTAGTGTTATTTTTAATCGCTTTAAAACGTTTGACCTTCAGATGTTTTTTGTAAAGCGTGAAAGTTTTTTTTGAGCGTTTTTTCATTATTAAATAAAAGGGCTTTAAGGATATTTCTTCGAAAAACCCTTGAACACGTAAACAAAAAATTTTATAAAGATTGGTGAAGGCGTTTTAGACTTAAATTTTTTTTTACTTATTATGCGTTAATTTTGACGCGCAGTGTAGTAGCTCTATAGGGATATCCTTTCTTATGTTATTTGCTATCGGTCTAAATAGGGGAAATGTAGAATTTATGGTGTACCGATTTATATGCGTTAAGTCCTTAAGAGCAGCAAGGAATGTTATTTTCGACTTCAAACTATTTATTTTTGAAAATTTTTATTTTAGTTTGTATAGGTAGTACCTAAATTTAATTTTAAAAACCAAAAAAATTAAAGTTCGGTTGTACTCGGTTTGAGAAGGAGGCTACACCGAAAAAAATCTAAATAGCAAAATCTTTTACAACATTGTAAAACCATTTTTTTTAAATTGCCAAAATTGTATTCAAATTTGCCTTATCATAGTAATAGTAATTACTATTTTTTTGTAATAAATTTATTTTTAAAATATTTATTATAATTGTGTACTAAATATTTTAATAATAAAATGTTTATATATTTTTAAAAGGTTTGTCTTTAATTATTTAATAATTTGTTTTTAAAATTAACGTTATATGCACCAAATTGTAAAATGCATTATCTTATAATTTTTCAAATTGGGTAAAATATTTTTTATTATAATTTTTATCAATAATTAACCTAAAGTAATAAAAATATTTAAAATTTGTAATAAAAATAAAGAAATTAGTAACAAATATTATAACTTATATTGTAGTAATGCTTACAATGTTTTAAATTTTTATTTATAAATTGTTAAAATTTGTACTACAATTGTAGTAGATTTTGTAGTAAATTTTATCAACCACCTCTATCCATATAGAGGTGGCGCATATATCAGAGCAATTTCACAGCGTCTATGTTAGTGTTTTCCATCACATGCATGTAAAACTTTAGGTGAGTGAGTGCTCGTATTAATATAAGTGAATTAATTTAAGGGATATTATGGTAAGTACTATTAAAAAATGTTTTATTTTAAATTTTTAATTAGCTCTTCAACCTTATTTACATGTACTTGTATTTATAGATACGTATACATATCAACCCATCAAGCTTGCAAGCCATGGCGGCCTCAAAACTGGACAACTGACAAAACATTGACAATATCTTCAAATGACAATATATTCTGTATGGGTAAAATCACACAGTGGTCCTCGACTAGCCATGGGTTGTATGAAAATGGCGCCAAAAAATGAGTTCGGACTTTGATTGCAAAAATTCATCAAGTAAAACCGTAGCTGATCATTAACTTATTTTATGAATGTAACAATTTCGCATTTTTATATAGCCTTTAGATTCATACAATTTTAAAAAAGTATTTTTTATTTTTACAGTAAAAAAAGGTCATTGACCAAAACAAATTCACATATACTCAATATTTGTTACAAATGTCTAGAGGATAACTCAACAACAGCTTTCTTTAACTGGATTTGATAGCAAGGATATTGTAAGAGATTTATTTTATATCGGTTCCAGTATTTGACAAACTCTCTATAAATAGATTCTCCTGCTTGCTCTGATCATAAACCAAGTCCACCTTCTTGAAAAAAGGTCATTGACCAAAACAAATTCACATATACTCAATATTTGTTACAAATGTCTAGAGGAGAACTCAACAACAGCTTTCTTTAACTGGATTTGATAGCAAGGATCTTGTAAGAGATTTATTTTATATCGGTTCCAGTATTTGACAAACTTTCTATGAATAGATTCTCCTGCTTGCTCTGATCATAAACCAAGTCCACCTTCTTGAAGAAACTGCAAAGATTGAGTAACATGTTCCAAAATGACGTGCAATTTAAGAGACTTTGAAAGCCCAGCTCTCTAAAAATGAATTAGTCAAAAATGACTAATAGTTAATAGTTAATAGTTATTAGTGGCTTTTTCACTTGTACCATGGTTAACCATGGTTATCGACAATTTTTTGACAACAAATTCACCCATAAATATTTATTAACACAGGTTTGATAATGTAAAAAATATCATTGAATCACAGCATTTAAACAATTTTTTGACATCAAATTCGTGATTCGCGACCTCAAAAACCCCTATAGAGATGTATTTTTTATAGCAAAGACGCATTATACCAAGTACGCGCCGTAATTTACCGAAAGTTGAAAATTCGAGTTTTTTTCAAAAAATCGCCCCGCTCACCAGAATTGACCAAATTGAGTCCAGTTGCCTGCATTCAAAAGAGGACGATTGCCGATATCTATACTATACAGCACCCCTCGGGAAAATGAAAACAACCCTAAAAATGAGAGGTTTGAATCTTGAAAATGACGCGTTTTTCACGATTTTTTCGCATTTAAACCTAAAATTCACATGTTTTTACTTGACCAAAAAATCTGAAAAAATTCAGGGGACTTCCATACATCCAAAACAAATTTTTAATTGCGTTTAAACCATTTAAAAATAAATTAAACTGGTTGAAAAAAATAAAAATTACAAAAAATCATATTTTTCGCCATTACTGTGTTTTCTTTTGGGGTTGTAATGTCGGTAAAAAGCTTATACTGCTTGTTTTTCGACCCTCTTCAAGATTTTTGGAACGATTTTACCAGATTCGGTGGGGGCCGCCAGACCCCCCTTAACCCGCTACCCCCTTTATGATAAACATTATGACAGCTTATAAAAACTGTTATGTTGGTATTACCAAAAAACTGTTATGTTGGTATTACCAAAAATACCATAGCAACGCTTTGTTGCTATTAGCAACAAAGCGTTGTCAACATAACGTCGGCGACGCAAAACCTACTTAATATTTTGTCATAATTTTATAGCCCCATACCGGGTAAGTAAAAGGAACCGCAACGCTTAAAATTTCTTAAAACCGTTAAAAGGTAATAGAAGAAACGTAATACAACATTTTGTGTTTTCAGGGACCATATTTATGAAAATTAGGGTTTTGAACGATCATTTTTTCAATTTCTCAATTTAAAATATTGTTTCACATGTTCTGCCAATAATAGCTATTTACATAGGTACCATGGGAGGAAAATATATAGATAAAATTATATAGATACTATCTGAATTTCTTAAAAAATTTCATTGTCATTTAAAAACTAAAATATAACATTTTGCTAACAGTTCTTGAAAAGTTATACATGACAATGTAATTCTCGTAAAACATATTTTGATATGGAGAATTATTTTTTAACATTAAATGTTGCTTCGCAAATATGTAAAATTTTGGTGTTTTCACAGCTCTTTAAAATCATGCACGATAGTTTGTGTTTTAAGGGGCGATATAAATGAAATTTAAGTAAATAAATTAAATTTTACAAAAGAGTATACTCTTTATATATAATTAGGTTTATTGAAATGGATTAAATATAAAAAATGCAATACTTACATTTTTTGTTAAAAATAATATAATTTAACTAAATGATATTTTTAACTTTATATTATTATTTGTACCTATGGGCATATACTTACCATTATTTGTATTTTTTAACAGATTAACCTTGAATATATTCCTTTTATTTTAAATATAAGTGAATCAATATGCTCCAGCATTGAGGATTCATCATTACTTTTAAGTAATATTATAGGTAAAATTGATGTTCATTCTAAAATGTATCCTATTTTAGTAACTCTGTTTTTTACTTTTTTGTTGATTTAACTCCAGACCTAAGTTGTTATTCCAATAAAGCATCAGTGGGAACTCCTGCAATTCCCAATCCATGTCATCCAAACTTGGTAATTTTTTTAATATCACCAGGTATTTTAAAATTTTAACAAATTAATTATATTTCAAGGAAATAAGACAGCTTCTTGAGAGCTCAGATGAGGGAAAGCTGGTTTTAAAAAGCTACAGTAGCAACAACTTTCTAAGGAACAAATTATGTGAAATAATAATAAAAAACGAATTGAGAAAATCTGACCCAAAAAAGTATGTACCTATTAAGGTTTAAAAAATTATTTATTTGTAAGATTAAAACCTTTTTTAAAATAACATCAAATATAAAATGCTAGGCCCTTAGTAAAAAACTTTAAACTAAACTCACTTTCAGAAAACAAAGGTAATAAGGAAAATGAGGAAAATGATCCATGTTCGTCCGAAGACCATGAAGATGCTCTACAGTGGTTACAACACCACGTAGAGCCACTAGAAGAAGTAAAGCAAAAGTGGAAACAGACTTACTTTACTAGATCACTTATAAGTAATAACCAAAAAAATATTGGGATCTGTTTTCAATTTTTAAGCAGCCCTTGGGTTATTTAATGGTAAAAAATTAATAAAAAAATATTAATAAATTAGTTAATCATCTTTTATTTTTAGATTTAAATTGACTTTGAAAAAAAACATGGCAATTCTTTAAATAATTTTATATTAATGTGGCATCCAGTATCTGAAAAAATAATAAAATTTGTAGAAATTGGTTTAAATATTTTACCCTAGTTGTTTTCACCGGCCACAATGAAATTAAGAGGAACAGCGGACATTGGCGATCATCGAAAGAGGAATTATCTAATGGATTTAGGTATATTATATTTAGAAAATGTTGAGGATATTCCTTCAGGTTTAAAAAGAAAGCGATCTTTTTAAAAAATATATAATTTGGAACTCCAGCCGCTAGCAATTGTAATAAATCAACAATATTTTGTAAGTGTTTATGATAGCACTGTGCAACACCAAAAATCAAACCGCACCGGACTATTTTTTTCTGAAAATATACCTATCCAATAGCAAAACCCTCGCTGGGTTTGTAAAAGTTAGCTCGATTTATTTTTTTATGGCCGTTTGTATTTTCTAGCTTCATATACCCCAATTTAGACTTTTTTAGTATATATTAGTTTATATCGTCAAGATTTTTTGTAGAAATGTAGTTACTGAACAAATAAACCCATTTTGTGAACAACCTATATCTATATTCGAAAAATTATTTTTTTTTCAATTTTTCGATAATATTTAAAATTTCTTGCTACTTCTTCTGACAAAAATGTTGTAAAGTATACTAAAAGAAGTAATATATAATATAGGCACACAAAACAAAGTTTACTTATTTGCTGGAAAACAATTTTTAAACAAGATTTTCCAAAATATTCATCTTTTCATACTCAACACCAGTGGCGGCTGGTGGATTTTGGGCACACCCATATCTCAGTTATTAGACATGGGACCCACATCAAATTTATATGAGTTTATAATGACATTATATAGACAAGTTCTGCGCAAGCAGAATTTAAATTAAAGTTTGCGAAAAAAAGTTAGTTTTTAAGTGCAACCCCCAGCCTCCTGCCCCTCCAAATTAGGATAATTCAAATTAAAGTGGTACAATATTTAATTCAATGAAGTTTATCGACAAATTTCAAATTTTATTAAAAAAATTCAAGAATCACAGGTTTTATACCACTTATAATTTTTATTATTTCTTTTACTAAATTTAAAAAAAATTGAAATGGTATAAAATCTGTATTACTTGAATTTTTTTAATAAAATTTCAAATTTATCGATAAACTTCAGTGAATTAAATATTGTACCACTTTAATTTGAATTATCCTAATTTGGAGGGGCAGGAGGCTGGGGGTTGCACTTAAAAACTAACTTTTTTTCGCAAACTTTAATTTAAATTTTGCTTGCGCAGAA
Source organism: Brassicogethes aeneus (assembly GCA_921294245.1). Taxonomy (NCBI): domain Eukaryota; kingdom Metazoa; phylum Arthropoda; class Insecta; order Coleoptera; family Nitidulidae; genus Brassicogethes; species Brassicogethes aeneus. The sequence goes on along the minus strand of OV121132.1, from coordinate 47,496,562 downwards.
CTTGTCTATATATATGTATATATATATATATATATATATATATGGGTCCCATGTCTAATAACTGAGATATGGGTGTGCCAAAATCCACCAGCCGCCACTGCTCAACACCAAATTTTTTGCCGAAAAATCTGTAGGAAAAAATTAAATAGATAAAATAGAATTGTAGAAAAGTACAAAGACTTTGATTTTTTATTTTGTAATAATTTTATTATTAAAAAACTTTTATATATCAAAACATTGATTCATTGCTGAAGAATTCATTGCTGAAGAATTCCATCCCTTCCACTTCTTCTCCTGTATACAATTTATTGCTTTAAAAAGTTTTTAAAGTTTAAAACAACCTTAAAGAAAATGTTCCAATTTTAGTTTTTAGTTTTATATGCTCTTTGCAAGAAAAATTAAAACTTAACAAAGAATATCTATAAATGTACATTACTTTTTAGATTTTCTTATTTTAATTTTTCTGGGTGTTGTAAGGAAATAGTATATTACACTACAAGGGCAGAAAGTGTGAGATTCCTGCACTGCGCAGTTCAGGACTCTCACACTTTCTGCCCGTGTAGTGTATACTATTTTTCTTACTACCTCGGCCGAAAATACAACCCGGCCGAAAATACGGGAAAAAATTAAATGTGTATTTATGTACCTATCTCCATTTGAAGAGCTTGATAAATAAATAACAGTAGGCCGTGAATTCAGCGGTGCCAATACAGTAAAAATAAAACGTTGTATTTTAATTAACAAATTACTACTTTATAACAAATAAAAGTACCATTAAACACTTAAAACAACATAAAAAGTAAAAAAGTAAAAACATAAATTGTTTATTTGTTGTTATAATTGCAAAATTATGGTTTAAAACTGTCATATTTTTGTGTTTCTAATGTTGGCAGTACGAAATTTGAATGTTAAGCACACGACTAAAAAATTTTTACTCCCGCTATTAGAGTGTGCGCGTATAGCTTGACCAATGCATAAAACGTAAACTTTCTGCCGTGTAATCGGGGACGAAACAACGTATTTTGAGTCGAGGTAGTAAGAAAAAATATTTAACTGTATTAAAAATAGTATTACAAGAAGTAGCAAATAATTTTAAAAAAATTAAAACATTTTTTTGTTAAATCAATACACAAATTGTAGCTGGAGCTACTTATATGTATAACTTTTTGCTACAAAATTTACTTCAATTACAATCAAATTTATTATCTTTTTTTGGTGTACGCGCATGGAAACATGTTAAGATGCATCGTGGCATTTGTTGTTGTTGTTTTTCTATGGTTGTTGTGTTTTTGTCACAGATCATAAAGTTTTATTTGCCAAAATTTTTGGCTTTACTTCATTTTTTAGGTAAGTTCATCGATAATAATAAAAGTTATTATTATTTTTGTATTATTATTTTTTTTATGTAATTACACTGTATTGTAACCACAAAACAGTTTTCCCAAATGGTAGGTATACTTACCTAAGCTATAGCTTTGTTTTTTTTATTTTTTTGTTTTATAAAATGTATGTTAATAAATTTATTATATCTTATGGTATATATTCTAGAATTTTTTCAAATACAAAATAAAATAACTTAAAAACATGTTTGACAGCTGTTAAATTTACTTACCTTCCCAATTTAAGTAAAGGCACTAAAAATTAGAATTTATTATGCAAACATAATTATAATTATAATTGTGTTTTAAATTATCTTTAGACATACATATACACATTTTGAAACGAATGTGAAACGATGCTGTCAATTTTTTTTACACAGACCTGTCACTTTATAAATAAAATAACCTAAAAACGTGTTTGACAGCTGTTAAATTTACTTACCTTCCCAATTTAAGTAAAGGCACTAAAAATTAGAATTTATTATGCAAACATAATTACAATTATAATTGTGTTTTAAATTATCTTTAGACATACATATACACATTTTGAAACGAATGTCAAACGATGCTGTCAATTTTTTTCACACAGACCTGTCACTTTTCACACAAATGTCATTTTACATTCGTGTTTTGCCTTGCCAATGAAAAGAATAATTTTCTAAGCAACGATGCCATTACGAAATGTGACTTTTACATAGTGATCGTAGAAAAAATAGCGTTGTGTTTTTATTTTCTTGTGTTGTATGTATGTTTATTACTCCCTAAAAATGAATTAGTCAAAAATGAGTAATTTCCATAGCGAAAAAGCAGACACTAATAATTCTCGTCAATAGCAATTTGTATCCCGAACATTTAGCAGTGAATGTAAGATTGTCCCCTGAATTCGAAAATGTCGTCAAAAGTTATAAAAGTATAACAGTTTTTGAAATATATAGACTATAGTCAATTTTTCAAATAATATGGAATTGACTATATCTCAAAAACTATCGGTCATATAGGGATGTATAGGGATTTATAGGAAATCTTCAGCTCTATTTAGTATTTCCATATATAATTCTATAGAGCTGTAGAAGAGTTTTTAAGTCATGTTATTTTTATCCGAAAATTCCGATAAAAAGTTCAATAGGACTCTATCGGCATGTATGGGTCAGGAGACAATTCCCTATAGAACCATAAAGTATAAACTTTAAGCAGACAGCCAATTTAAAGTTTTTCTACGAAATTCCTTGTAAGAATTATGACGTTCGACGCGAAGAATATCGTTTCGCAGTCTTAAAACAAGAAAAAACATCTTCCTTAGTTGAACACGTCTGAAAAACTTCAAATGAAATTGACTTTTAAAAAACAAGGGTCTTGGCTAGCATCGAACACAGGACCAAACGTACCATCTGTGAAGCCATTGAAATATAAAAACGTCCAAAAAACCTCAACACAAGAAACGATATACAGAAACCAGCTCTGACAACCACCAAAACGCCACGCAGATTAACGAGATCAATGGAGCCGAACATAACACAGGTTCAATCGCAGTCACGGTTAATGACGCGGAAAGCTAAGAGGGTATATAAACAACGATCAGCGGCAACGGAGCTCACACCACGTCTAACTCGCAGCAGAGCAGCAGATAACACCTGAAGATGGTACATGAGATTGTACCGAAACGTCGCACGGTGGGATGACCTTCACCAAAAGTCCTAATTTGTAGTATCGAAAAATCATATTTTTGAAAAATGGAATGTATAGAAAAAACATTGATCTTTCAGATTCCCGAATTACAAATCAAAATAAAATTTACTTTAGAAGATACAGACCGTCAAAGTTTAACATTTTTTTTTACTGTTTTAGTAAAAATAATGTTGGTGTTTGAAGCAATATATCTCAAAAAGTAATAAAGGTACAATATTAACTCAAATGCTGTTTTAAAGATGAAAGTATGTTTTATATTGGGTACAAATTTGGTAGCAATGTTTAATAATCACAGAATTTGTATTAGAATAAAATGCAAAATTTTGGTAATTTTTTCCAATTTCACGGGACAAAAGTCAAATCCGCCATTTTTCGCCATGGCCGATTAATTTCTTTTTTATATGAAAAGGTGTATAAATATGTTGCCAAGTTATACTGTTGCAACTTTTTGCCCATTTTCATAACTTTTCAAGATATTTCACTTTTACTGAACAAACGCGTAAGAAATTTGGTGTATATATAAGTATACATGTACCGTCAAACGCGTCTATGCCATTCATGCATTCGCCGAAATGAGTTCGGAATGTGTTGTTTTATTTTAAAATATTGTAAATAACACTATTGTTAAATTAGTAAATAAATACATTAAAAAGTTAACTTTTATTTTACCTTTGTTTAAGGGCCGGTATATTAAATTTACTTAAATATACCTGCCCTAATTCAGATAGAAAGAGTTAATTTATATTTTACCTGGTTTAATATGAATTAATTAGGTGGCACCTGTCACAGGTGTACCTGTCACTACTATATAAACTTCAAATTAGAAATATTATTTATATCAAGTGGCAAGTGTAGCAAGATGGTTGTTATTGCATATAGTGAATTAATTAAAAACATTTTCGATCACAATGAATTCAATTCTTTGTGTGAATTTGTTGAGAACAATTATTTCATGGGCAACAAAATGACTGACAAGCAAGTGGAAAAGTTAATTCGTTTTTTTAGAAACGTTAAGGACCGACTTGGAAAGGTTGGCCGTTGTAAAACTAAGTTTTATGAAAAATTTAAGGAATGGGTAAACAATTCTTTGGATTTTGAGGAACCCATCACACCCGAAGCATCGTTTAGTACACCCAAGCGATCTGGGAGACCCAGGAGCCAGGGATTTTCGACTTCCAGTGAAAGTACGAAAAGAAGGAAAGCATTGGAAATTCGTGAAACCATAGGATTGGATGCAGTCAACTACGTCTACGAACATTCAAAGGAGAATATGGACACCTCAGGGGCTGCAAGGGAGATTCCGTTTTCCAATGAAGAAGCTTCATCATACCGCAACAAGAATAGTAAAGGCCATAAATGGAGACGTATCCAAATTTTCGGAAAATTTGGAGCTAATAGGAAAGTGGGGCTGTGATGGGTCTTCCGGGCAAGCTCAATATAAGCATGACCAAATATTGAACTTACAAGAATTCACAGCACACAAGGACGATAAAATATTTAGGATAAAATATAATCTTTTATCAACCATGGTGGATGGAAAGGTTGTACAGGTGATGACAAATACATCATCATCGGCATGTTGTCCAATTTGCAAGGCGAGTCCAAAGGACATGAACATTTTGACAAAAATCTCACAAAGGACCATTTCTCAGGAGGCACTACAATATGGACTTTCCAGTCTGCATGCATGGATACGTTTCATGGAATGTATCCTCCATGTGGCTTATAAAATCCAAATTAAATGTTGGTCAGCCAGAACGGAGGAACACAAACTTATAAAAAACAAGGAAAAAAAACGAATCCAGGAAGAATTTAGGACACAGACAGGTCTTCTAATAGACATGCCCAAACAGGGGTCTGGGAATACCAACGATGGTAATACCGCCAGAAGATTTTTCGAAGATCCGGAACTGACTGCTTCCATCACCAAGGTGGATGTGGAGCTGATAAGGAGATTTGCGACAATTCTAAAAGCTTTGGCCTCGGGCAGAGAAATCAATGGGGACATGTTTGAGGCAATGGAAACAGCGGAGCTTTTTGTGTCCCTTTATAATTGGTTCTATATGCCATCGTCAGTGCATAAAATATTAATACATGGACGAAAAATTATAGAACATTTTTATGTACCGATCGGACAATTATCAGAGGAGGCACAGGAAGCTCGAAATAAAGACTACAAGTCGATAAGGGAAAGTCACACAAGAAAAATTTCCAGGAAGGCCACTAATGAGGACCTTATTAATTTATTATTGGCAACATCAGATCCAGCCATATCTGCCAAAAGGGTATTTAATGTTAAGAAAAATAATTCTACTTTAGATGCAGATGTTTTAAAATTATTAATATAAAAATTTACAAAATATAAATTTTATTTTTATTTAATCATAGTTTAATAAATAATTATAATAATATATGTTATTGTTTAAGCTTAATTATAACATATATTGACATTTAAACCAAAAACAACATTAATGTTTAATATTATTTATATTATTATGATAAATTCCGTTATAAAATCTACGCCACTGGTCTAAATTTAAAATTGTGCATATATTTTATGGTTTATATGCATATGGTCATGTGGCCAAAATTTTATGAAAAAATATTTACCCGTTTAGTCACAAATGATTTTGAAAGAACGAGATAGGGCTTATCCCACCGACGCGTCGTCAGACATACGGTTCCTTTAAGAACCAAAAACCGACATCACGGAGCACGTTCGTTTTAAATGGACAGGTACCTGAGGTACGTATGAAGTTAAGACATTTTTTACTAAACAGAAGCCTAAATATTACTATAAATGCTAGTATAAACTGGGGAGAAAAAAGTAAGGCAGTAGTAATGTTATAAGTAGTATTTAGTATAATAATATTAAAAAATAAAAGGACTTAACGCATCATAAAATAAGCTTAATTATAACATATATTGACATTTAAACCAAAAACAACATTAATGTTTAATATTATTTATATTATTATGATAAATTCCGTTATAAAATCTACGCCACTGGTCTAAATTTAAAATTGTGCATATATTTTATGGTTTATATGCATATGGTCATGTGGCCAAAATTTTATGAAAAAATATTTACCCGTTTAGTCACAAATGATTTTGAAAGAACGAGATAGGGCTTATCCCACCGACGCGTCGTCAGACATACGGTTCCTTTAAGAACCAAAAACCGACATCACGGAGCACGTTCGTTTTAAATGGACAGGTACCTGAGGTACGTATGAAGTTAAGACATTTTTTACTAAACAGAAGCCTAAATATTACTATAAATGCTAGTATAAACTGGGGAGAAAAAAGTAAGGCAGTAGTAATGTTATAAGTAGTATTTAGTATAATAATATTAAAAAATAAAAGGACTTAACGCATCATAAAATAACTCATAACATCAACTAAACAAGTCTGTATTAATTATATATGTATTATTTCATTAAATGTAAAATTTACTACTACAAGGTAGGCCGCTTTTACAAAAACCGTCCCAGGCCGTTTGAAATATGCCCATCCGCCCCTGCCTGAAGACAACAAAACATTTACATTAAAAAATTTCCTTGAACACTGAAAGAAATACTAGGGTTAATAATTAATAAATATTTATTTAAGACGTTTTTATTTATAATAAATACAGCAAATTTGCTGTAAATCAATTTTATGTAAGTTTTAACAATATATTCTGAAGTATTTTGACGATATCAATTTTAATAACTTAAAAAATTCGTTTTTATGGCAAATATTGAGATCGAAAATTGACATCGTCCTGGGAAAGGTTTAAATTAAACAGATAACTCCAGTTTGGATTTTTCTTTCGTGAAGCTGAAATTTTTACAAAAAATCAAGCTAATGTTGATAAAAATACATAAAAAAATGAATTTTTTAGTGAAAGACCAAAATTCAGCTTTTTAACGATTTTTATTTTATTTTTTTCTTTTATTTCGTAATATGTTTATTTTTTAATGAAAACCTAATTAAAGTTCATGATTGGAATTTTTTAAGTTTTTATGTAATTTTTTCACCGAAAACATTATATAAAATTTAAATTTTACATGACTCCTCAAACTTGAATTCTTTTGTTTCTCGTGTTGGCATAGTGACATTTTACTGCTATTAATAATAATAATAATAATAATAATAATAATAATGTTTATTTATGTTCATTAAAACAGTGCTATTGCACTGGTGCACAGTGGGCTGGAGAGCCAATTTATTGCGCATAAATTATTTGGTTAAGTAATTCTTAGTTAATATTAATTTTTTTGGTCTTATTGATAAAATTTTAATAAAAATTACTTTCTACTACCAATAGAAAAACAAAACCACAATATAATACTTACAATACAACAAAAGTATATTTGTGTGATGGCAAAATTAAGATCTATAGTTTTAATGAGTAAATTAAAAAAATATAACTGAACATTTATAAAATAAAACCTAATTGTTACGTATGACAGTATTTTATACAATAATATTACTTCTGGCCTTTCAGCATTTTTCTATATTTTTTGAAAAAAATTAAATTTTTGAATTAAGTTTTTTCCGAGATCCATTTATTTTTGTAAATGCTTAGTCTACTAAGTAATTTAAAACGAACTTTCTATTAAAATGCTTCAAACAAAAAATATTTGTGGCGCCTACTAGCACTTGATTTTAGATTTATTTAAAAGACAGAACAGTAAGCTATTAAAAACACTTAACAGAGAGTGTGAGAATGCGTGATATTTTTTAAAACGTTAGTATTGTTCATACATACATAAAAAATATGCAGCGCTTTCTTTATTGACGTAGGGACAGTGTGGTATAAAAACTTACCATTATTTGTTCCAGCCATAACGTATGAAAGTATTGAATACAATGATGGTCAAAAATTAAAAATAAATTAGGAATTAACATTGTAAGAGAAGCAAAACCTTCACCCGCAATTTACCAACACAAAGCAAGTAATTATAATTCTTAAACTTTGACTGGTTACCTGATAAAAATTCAACAGATTTGAAGGTGAAATAACAATATTTGATTTGCTACAGATATTAAAGAATTCAAAATTCACTAAATTTTGTCGAAATAAAACACACTCATCTTAAATTTTCGCGCGCTGGAAGCGCTCTCTAGCCTACTGCTGTGGTGGCAAAAAGTATTAATATTCACTAATAGTTATCAGTATCAAAATTATTTATTGTTATTAGTAGCTTTTTAATTGATGCTTTCCATCACCAATGTATGACAATATTTAATACAATGATATTTGTTCTGGGCTTCAAGCGTTTTTCCATATTAAAAAAAAATTGAATTAATTTTTTTTTTCGAGATACATCTATTTTTGTAAATGCTTAGTCTACTAAGTAATTTAAAACTAATTTTATATTGAAATGCTTCAAACTAAAACACTTTTCACAAAGCTCCGTATGAGTTAGGGATAATGTATTAACTGAAAAAAATAAACAAAAAATATCTGTTGCGCCTACTAGCACTTGATTTAAGATTTATTTGAAAGACAGAACGGTAAGCTATTAAAAAAACCTAAACACAGAGTGTGACAGTTAGTGACATTTTTTAAAACCTTAATATTGTCCATACATACATTAAAAGTATGCAGCGGTTACTTTATTAAGGTAGTGACAGTACAATAATAATAAAAACTAACCATTATTCGTTCCAGCCATAACGTATGACAATATTTAATACAATTATAGTCAAAAAGTAATAATAAATTAATAATAAACATTATAAGAGAAGCAATACTTTTACGCGCAATTTATCAACACGAAGCAAGTAATTATAATTCCTAAACTTTGACTGGTTACCTGATAAAAATTCAACAGATTTGAAGGTGATTTAAAGATGTTTCATTATCTACAGATATTAAAGAATTCAAAATTCCCTAAATTTGGTCGAAATAAAACACTTACTTATTTTGAATTTCTTCGCGCTGGAAGCGCGCTCTAGCCTACTGTGTGGTGCCATGAACTAATACAAAATATTACAATCACAGGTTATGAAATATTAATAAAAAATTACAAAAAATATCCTAATAATACATAAACATATACAGAAAAAATATATAAGTATAAAATATAAGACATAAAATTACAGTACCTAATCATAATTAGGATTAAATATTAACATTTTTTAGAATTTTTTTTTCAAATATCACTTTAGTATTGGCAGTATTGATCTCTTCAGGTAGCAGATTATACAGTTGAGTTCCATTGTGTATGGCAGAGTTTTGGCAAGAATTAGTTCTTCTTAAATAATCTCTAAGATTATTTGCTGATCTAAGATTTACCGAGTGTATTTGTGAAGTGGTCATTAACACAGTATTGCTCTTTGTATAGTTTTTTAATATACAGTGGATATATCTAGGCTCAATTACCTTTGATGTAAGTGCTTGTTTCGTCAAATCGATCAATTAGAACTTTAAAATGTCAAAACACCTCAGAAAATTAAAAAAAAACAATTGAAAATTTATATCTAGAAACTCCTTCCATGAAAAAAAATTTGTCATTTTCGCGTTTAGTGAGCCAAACTACACAAGAAAATAATAGTGAGACATGGTGGGCAAAATGGCTGTAAACTAGTGTAATTATAACCATTATAAATTCCGCACCCAGCAACGAAAATAATTAACTTATTACACTGTGCAACATTTTCGGAAAAAAATTAAGATGATGGGGTTCCGAAAGTATTTTCGGTTTCTACACTCAAAATCATGAATTATAGTGTTTACAGAATGTTTAGATAGATTCTGGGTTTTTTTAATATCAATTTAAAGTTTTAGTAATTCTGGATCCCGAAATATTGTAAAATAATAAATTATTAGTACATAAAAGATAATTATTGGTTTTTTATATTGTTTTATAAAGTGATAACAATCAAATAAAGAAAAAATAATTAAATAAAAAAATAATGAGAACAATAACATGCAATTTTTTTTAAATTGAACTTTTCTGGATTTAATATGTTGTCGTGCAATTTCTTAGTTCTTTCGCTTCTACCATAATAATAATAATTATTATTATTATTATATTAATTATTAAAAACATATTCTTTTTAACAAATAGAATGAATCAACATAAAAGATATTACAAATTTTATTTATAATTTTATGCCAAAATTTCCATTGCCATAGACCAACAAAAATCTGCCAACATCGAATCAAAGTTTTTGATGCTCTTCTGATTCGGTGGACAGCTGATTTTCGAACAGGTCAAGATGTGCATGGAGCAAATGTACTTTTAGTGATATTTTTAGTTACATGTACACCAATTTTTAATTTTTGTTTTATTTTTTATTATTTCTTTTTAATTTATTGTTATGACAACAATTTACTACCAGTTAATTGGTTTAAATTAATAAATAACGGTTTAAACTTAAAATCGATATTTAAAAAAACCTGAATCAATCTACACATTCTGTAAACGCAAAAGGGCATTCTTTGTATAGGAGAAACGAAAACCACTTTCAGAACCCCATCATTTTTTTTTGGCTTTGGTTTAAATTAATAAATAACGGTTTTTCGGGTTCCAAAATTAATAAAACTTAAAATCGATATTAAAAAAACCTGAATCAAGCTAAACATTTTGTAAACTCTAAAAGGCATTCTTTGGATAGGAGAAACGAAAACCACTTTCAGAACCCTATCATTTGTTTTGCTGTTGCTGTGTTATTTACGTTGTTAAGCCGGGTCTACAATTGTCGCAGAACGTAAGCATGCGCAAAGCACCCAGCGACGTTGCGATGGAGCAAGGTCACACGTCGCAGAAAGTTAATTCATCTTCAATAACGTCTTTCGCAGGCTTTTATGTTAGCCAATCATAGAGCGCTAGAATCTATCTGTCTCTGTGCTCTCTTTCTTTCAATAATCAATACTTTTATTTAGTTCCTTTTCCTATTTCGCGGTTATTTTTAAATTTTTGGTGTAATTCTCAGAAATTATTCGAAAAACGTAATTGTCCAAATTTAAAATAATTTTCAATATTTTCTAAAGACCATTTAAATAAATGTAGGTATGTATATTCTTATTACTATTGAATATTCATACCTATATTGATTTAAATTGGTAGTTTTTAGGAAATATCGAAAATCATTTAGAATTTTCAAATTTTGATCAAAATAATTATTTAAAATTTTAAATAATATTAACTAATTCTATGATAATCTAAACAACCTACCTAAAAATAAACCCCAAGCAGTTTTTTAGAGATAGGGATCCATCCATAATATGGATTCCATATCTCTGTTTTTTTTCACTAAATTTAGGGGAAACACTTCTACGTTGGCCACACTGTGGTTATAAAGAAAACAATTGCTCTGATTGGTCAATAAAAGCACATCGCGCGACAATTGTAGACAGCTCACATAACAACGACGTGTGACCTTGCTCCATCGCAACGTGGATGGGTGCTTTGCGCATGCTTACGTTCTGCGATCTGCGTTCTGCGACAATTGTAGACCCGGCTTTAGGCATCAGTGTTTTGCGGATTTTAATATTCGTAAGTAATATCATAAGGGCATTTAATTTTTCCGAAAAAAATCGAAAAAACACATTGCTAAGTAATATTTTAACAAAAAGCATGAGTGCTGGTGGCAACAAAAATCCGAGTCGAAGAGGAGGATTTTTGCACCTGCACGAATGCATTTTGTTCAAAAATATTACTTAGCATTGTGTTTTTTTGATTTTTTTCACAGGAAAAATTAGATGCCCGAATGGTATTTGACAAGACTATTTCATAACAGTTAACAATTAAAATATAAATTGTAATTTTTGTTGACAACACCTGTCAAGTTTTGCCGCGGGTAAACTTGAATAAACTGCTGACAGGTGCTGTCATACAGTTTTTCCACCTAGAAACCATTTGTAATTCAATATTGCGCGTTTGTGATTGGTCGAAATTAGGACGAGGGAAATAGTCACTATAAAAATCATTTAATTATTTACTAATTGGAGTTGATAAAGTATAGATTTGCAATCCTTATCCCCTTGAATCCCCGTTAATAGCATTATCTTCTCTATGATATACTATTATTAATGTTCATTACAAAGAATAATAAACAAAATTGCCGTTTCATGCAATGACTCATAATTTACAATCCGCTAGGACAAAAGACGAAGGTTTTATGATATCTGTAATAAAATAATTAATTTTGATCACGTTAGATTAGTATAATGCATTATTTCATTATGGATATTAAGTTTATGCCATAGAAAATCACTTACCCACTTAATTAAATTAAAATGTATCATGCAGGTAAACAACTTATAGGCAAATATATGCCTAGTAATTATGATTAGAATAAAATACAAGGCTTGTCAGAAATTAAATATCCCATTATTTATAAAGGTTGGTATTAAAACTACATAGGTATATATTTTTTTAAATAAAACTTTTGCCGCTTTCTTTCATTTTGTCAGTCAAATTTTTACCCTAGTAAATTAAGCAGTTTATTAACTTAGTGAGTTAAGTAAAAATTGGAAGAAATTAGGGATATTTTTTAATTTTATTTTATTATTATTATGTTTTTTTCTTCATTAAATATGTATTATAATTTTTTTTCTATTATCAAATTTAAATTATATTAGGCATTGTTAGAGATTATTTGTTAATACATATACCCAGGGCCGCCGAGAGGGTATAGCGGGCCTGCAGGGCCCCATGGGGCAAATTTAATTCTTGAGGCCCCCTAAAAATATATAAATATAAACTTGTGAGGAACTAAAACGCAAATAAACTTAAAAACATGTGTTATTGGGATTAATAAAATGCCGCAATATTTTTTTAACTTTTAACTGAAAAGTTAGGTTAGAATGAAACGTTACATACGATAATGGGCTCTTCCAAAGCTGTGTACTTCCCAGGACTTCTTTGCAACTTCCTTTGATTTTAGTGGATTTTCTTATACTTCCCTGCACTTCCTTAAACTTCCTCGAACTTCTTGGACTTCCCGAAACTTCCTTTGGATTTCCCTGCAAATGTACAAAACTTCCCACTGAAAAACGCCCCTTGTATTGACCATTGTAATTATTATTGTATTTTTAACAGGACAATACTTTTTACAATAGGTACAATAAAATACTAGGTATTTTAATAATACAATTTGCAATATAATGCCACCATGGACGCTGGCAGGGTGGTCAAGGGGAGTCGGCGGACTCCTCCTGGACTAAACGCATCGTCAAAATTACTATTAACCCGATAATCATTTGGACATTTGAACAAACTTCAATTATTTAAATTACACTGAACTTTTGTGACAGAAGTTACCCTGATAAGTTTTTCAGTGAAAAGTATTTATCCAAAATCGGCAGTAAAGTAGTCAACAATCAGCAGTAAAGTAAAAGAAATCGGCAGTAAAGAAGAACTTTACTGCCGATTTAAGATGTGTCTACTAGCTGCTCCTCAGCAGCAACTAAATAATATTTTAAAAAAAGCACCGTCGCGGAGGTCGATTGGACCCTTTTATAAAATGTTGTTTATTAAAAATATTAAGTTAATTTTATTAATTAGATTAAGAAATCGCCGCGGCGGGCAAATATATAATAACCGTCGCAACAAACAGTATACTTAGACACTTCCTACATTCAAATGACATTTGATTTGATCATCAAATGACATTTGATTTAATCATCAATATTAATTATTAGTAGGTATTATTAAATTTGATTTTGGATAAAATTTAACTATTATTAAGCCCATATATTTTTATTATAAATAAAAATGCTGTGAATAGCATCTAGGTAGATAAACGCAAAGAACTATTTTCACTGTGCGACAAACCGGATTTTAATGTTTTTTCCTCAAAGTATACCTATTTAGTAATAAAACCCTAACTGGGTTTGTTAAAGTTAGCTCGAATTTAAATACGTCAAATTTTTTTAACTTTATAAATATTTAATGCAATAAAATTAAGTTCAGCAATTTTATAAGAACATTGATCTTAAAGATCTTAAAGATCAATGTTCTTATAAAATTGCTTTTTTTCCTCTTTCTTTAGTCTACCTTAATTATTATTATTATTATTTTTAATTTAAAAAATTAATTTCTAGTCTTAGAATATAAATTAAATTTTTGTTAAAAAAAAAATTGTTGAAAAGAATTTAAATTTTTGTTAAAAAAAAATTAATTGTTTAATGTTCAAATGTTGCTTTTTTATAATTTTAAGTCGCCTATGTATTATTTCCGTTATTAAACGTCAATATTTTTTTTTATTAAAAGTTTAAAGTTCAACATTTTAAACTTTTGAAGTCCAACTTGTTTTTTACATAGTAAATACTAGAAATATAGTTATTTCATCGTTTTATGCAGTTTAAAATTCACTAGAATTCCTTAGTTTTAACAATAATTATACAAAAGAGTATAAATAAGAATGTTTTTAATTTAAATAACTTTTTAACTTTTTAGTTTAAATTAACAAACCAATAAAACAGACTTACTTAGTACTGTTTTTTGTATGAATTTAATATGGGATAAAAATAAAACACAATATTGTCTGTTCTTTTTTTAATTTAATTGTAACATGACCCCTCAAAATAAAAAATATTATAATTGCAAATTAAAATAAATTTGATAATGTAATCACAATATCTTTTGTCCTTTATAATAAAAATGTTACTATCAACACCAGTGGCGTAGCTAGCCTCGAGGGGCCCCGTATCAAAAATCTGGTAGGGGCCCTTATACCGGAAAAGGTGCTGGCAAAAAAAATTTTAAGGTATAGTTTTTTTGCATTTACCAATTTTTATAATTTAATAAATAATATATGTGGGTGAATCTCACGAAATGTCCCCCGATGGTGTTACCCCGTGATATTTAATAAATCTTAATGAGTTTGACCTAAACTTTTATTGTGTTTTGATCTTTCATAATTAAGTAGATATTACAGCTCAGGTTAACCGCAATTAATTATTTTTTACAATGTTTTTAAAGTCTAAAACCTATCCTCCGTGACTGTTACTCTTTCTGGGTTAACCCTTATGTTTTCAAATATCTGAGGTATTAAAAGCATATTAAAAATATCAGTTCACTAAGTAAATTAAACACATCCAAAGCAATGAAATCAAATATAAAATATTATTAAAAGAAATAATTTTTATAACCATTTATGTAGGTTGATTCTATCCTCCGTGAATCTGCTTTTGCTTTAAAATTTATGCAACGGATGGCGCTTTAATTATTTTAAATAAGCAAAAACCTCTGTTTACGACATTATAGATGCATGTGATTCCTGAAGGTCAGTTAGAGTTTATATACAGATGAGAGTGTTGCTGTTTTATAATTCAAAAGTTTAAGTTCATTAATTTGCTATATAAAAACCTATCCACCGTGAAGTTTAATATCTCAGTAAGTAGATTTTTTATAAATTTTTATGTATGTACATAGTATTTTTTAAAAATATTAAGGTGTCAAAAGATACAATAACTTATTTCAAATATACAAAGGTTTAAAAAAATACATAGGAAATCCTAACCTCCGTGAAGCTATCTTCCGTGAAGCTCTAATATTCAAAATGTATGATTTCTTAAAATTCTTGCATTAGTGCAGAACCACTTATGTTATGTTATTACTAGACCTGGTGGCTTCCCAAAAACCCCATTCTAGACTAACAGTGAAACAACCAAAAATAAAAAATAATCATTTTCACTTGGGGGACATCTCAATATATTCACCCATGTATACATAGCTTTTTATGTACAGGCAAATTTTAAAATTTTATCTGGTTTTAGACATTTACCGTTCCTTAACATATTTTAAAAGGTTTCTATTTTAAAATAAAGGCAAGTCATTTGAAATAATAATAACACTAATAATTATTTCTAATTTGCTATTAATATAACCTATGATAATAACACCCAAAGCAGACTTAGTATGCGGCGCAGAGCACAGAACAATATGCGCAGACTGCGCCGCAGACAACGCATAGCGGAAAGGTGCGGGCAGAAATATTTCGTATGAGTTAACGGCCTCGTTGGAACAGGAGGGTATTCAGGAAAATTTTAATTTAAATAATTTGAAGAATAAACAATTAAATAATAATATTATTTATTTATTTAATTTGATGCCTCAATTTTTTTAACATGTGGGTAATATATTTTTTGCTTACGCATGTCGAAGCCCATCGGGGCCCCCCCTAGCTGGGGGCCCTGTATCATTGATACGGCTGATACCGCGGTAGCTACGCCCCTGATCACCACCTTCAATTATCATAATACTGACTGTTGGAATATGCTGCCCTACGACGCGACGCTAAAATGCAGTACTTTTAATTTAAGTATACTTAAATTAAAAGTACTGCATTTTACCATCGCGTCGTAGGTATACCTAATAAAGGAAAAAATATCATTTATATTGTTTAAAACAATAAAAATGATATTTTGTCCTTTATTACTTAAATTGGATCTACTGCACTTTAGCGTTGTAGGGCAGTATGAATTCTCGATCAGGTATTTTATATACTTTTAAAATAGGTTCATGTTAAAGCTTTATATATAATATTATCTTAAATTATTGTTTTAATCGACTTATACTTTTAAAATAGGTTCATGTTAAAGCTTTATATATAATATTATCTTAAATTATTGTTTTAATCGACTGCGTATCCGCGTCTAATAGAGCAATTATAAACTAATAACGTAATGTTTCATTAGGGATACTCAATGCAAACAACTTGTTGCGCGATTAGCATGTAAAAATATCATGTTAATGGGGATGGCTGTTATGTGCTATTTAACGTTATCCAACCAACAGTAACGTAATACGATCTATAAAGGTGGGATATTAAACTAAATACTTTATGGTGAGAACACTTGTAGGTAAATGTGTCGTATTAA
Source organism: Brassicogethes aeneus (assembly GCA_921294245.1). NCBI lineage: Eukaryota > Metazoa > Arthropoda > Insecta > Coleoptera > Nitidulidae > Brassicogethes > Brassicogethes aeneus. The sequence continues at coordinate 47,479,669 of OV121132.1, read as the reverse complement.
GTTGATACAGTAAAAGTTCGGGTGTAGTTTGTTGTATGTATACATAGTAGAAAATTGCCATATTGTAAATGTAAATTTCATTCGCAGCAAAGACTGGTAAAATGGATAGCACCTCTAGATCTCCCCAAGATCAAGCTAAAAGCAGCAGGGAAACTCCTACAGGAATATTAAGACTCGACTTTGGAAAACCGCGACGATTTTCATCAGAATTTAAGATGCCAATACAGGTAACATACAACTTTTAAATTGCCTTATAAATATGACAGGATTTTAAATTTAAAACTAATATAAAATAAATTAAATAAATGTAAGTAGGTACTGCACAATAGTATACTATAGGTACCTACATGGGGAAAAGAAAACAGTAGAATAGAAATTTGCCACATGAGCCTACGATTTTTGACGTTAGTAGGAAAATTGGAAATTAATCTACCTTATTAATATCAAGTCGTTATAAAATTATTGAAAAAAATGTATTTGTTTATTAAGGCACATTCAACATTTTTGTACAGTTGAGTTGAAAACTCATTATCTTGTATACTATTTACAAAAAATTGGTAAACATTTTGGCCCAAAATTTTTGGGGCATGCTGAGACAATGATCAATAACCTTCTTATTATGGTACTATTCGTCATTATTGCTAATTTATGTCATTATTTTAATACACACGGAATTTTAAAATGTACTGGAAAGTCTGAACTAAAATTTTCAAATTCCTTGTGTAGAATTATTTATGTATTCAAAAAATTATATTAATTAACAACAATGACGAATAGCACGATAATGAGAAGGTTTTTGCTTTTAACATTTATTTATTATCATCCTAAAATTTTTAATAAATTTTTAGAAATAGTTTTTTAATTAAACGGGGTGTAGAAATGTTCAATTTCACATTTAAAAAAAATTAATAAATTGTAAATTGACTAATATTGATAATTGAGGTTTACATCTTGATCCGCCAGGATAAAATGAATAATGCCCATTATCTATTATACTATGCTTCTTATTCTCCTATTGAAAAATTTTCATTGTGAGAAATAAAAATAAAGGAAAAAATTTAAAAGTAAGGTTCGATTATTTGACAGGTCTTAGATTTTCTTTACCAGGGGCGATTGTAATATTTTTGAAATTGAAACGATTGGTCCAAATCTCATTGAATAATGAAATCTGCCAATTACTAAAGCCAAGCAACGGAAATAATAAGTTTATTACTCCCGTTGGTAGGCCCCGCCTTATTATAGGTAATGGTTATTATTATATACTTTAAGACCCAAAATATTGTTAATATTATCAATATTAGTAGAAAAAAATATTAATTATAATTATTATGTTAAGGCTTTAATTGTACACATTCAAATCAGTTAACAATTTTATATTAATTAAAAATATTTCGTTTTACCACAATTAATATGCATTTCAATGTTTTTTTAATGCGTTTGTGCAAGGGCATAAATGTGCCCAAGTAACATTTTAAAATCCAAATTGACTTGACTTAGTTTTAAGGCAGTTTTATTATAGCGGAAAAAGTGTAAATTATTTTAAAATGGCTTTTATAAATACTAATTACACTTCGAGAGGATATGGTTTTAAAAGGGAGTTTTATAGCTATCCTGAAGGCATCTCCTTAAAACTATCTAGCATTTAAGATCATTTGCTCTTAAAAATGACTTCATTTGTACTTTAATCAAACCTCAATAAGAGTATATTATCTTAAAATTCTCTTAAAAGCAATGTGGTTTTATTAGTTCGAAATAAATATACTTTTGTTTTAAAATTGCTTTTATTTTTAATCTTAAAGTGTTCTTTGAGATAACTTTTGTTGAAGGTAGGATTAAAACTCCTTTAACTTAAGTAAGAGTTTAATAAAACTATATTTTATAATACTCTAATTAAAATACACAATAAAACTAACTTTACTTGGACAAAACCTTTAAAAACTTGATAAAAGCAGTTAGTTCCATATAAATGTTGCGGAACGTCATAGCTATAGCTTTAGCTATAGGTAAAATGACAACGTTTATGGATAATTCTCTTCGTAAAACAAGAAGTGTACACTTTTACAGAAAATGTAAAGTTAATTGTTACTGTAATATCCAAAAAAGAAATGTAAAACTTTCTATTAATATTAAGTCTAACTTAAGTAATGAAAATGGTACATGTAAACATACACATTAAGTAAGGTTTAACCTTACTTAATGTGTATGTTTACATGTACCTTAAAGGTTAGGTTTCTAGAAAATTTGGTGCGCATGCTTCTTAGATTTAAAGAGGTTTTATGAGTGTATTTTATAATTAAACACAATCTTGATAAAGTCAATTAGTCTTGAATAAGTACATCTGCCCTTGGTTTAGTTCTATTGGTTTTATTATTGGCAGTTTTAATTCAATGAAGTTTTATTGATGTTTATATTTTAAGGATTTATTAAATGGCCGAAAGTGTCGCACTATGGGATAAAATATTTTATTATAAATTATGAAAACAAATTAAATAATAAAATGCTTATAAATTTTACGTTTAGTAATAAAAAAATAATATTATGTCATTAAACAAGAGGTAATTTAGGCCATTATTAACGAGGAGTAGAATAGTAGAAGTAGTTATTAAAAATTAACAACTGATTACAAGCGTAAAAAATTACATCCGCGAGATTTTACTTTCATAAGGTCTTTCTCGCACGAAACCTTACTCGGGCAGAGCTTATTTGCGTACAGGCGAGGCTCCACCAAATTGGCCTAGCGAGTAAGACTCGCGCGACTAAGACTCGTTCGAATAAACTTCGCGCTGGTAAGCCCCCGCGACAAATACTCGCCCGAGTAATCCTCGAGAGCGTAATCCTCTCGCTGATAAGCCCGCGCGACTAAGACTGTCGCGCGACCAATACTCGCGCGTCCAAGTCTCGCGCGCGTAATCCTGGCGCTGGTTAGCCTTGCGCGACCAAAACTCGCGCAAGTAATAATAGCACAAATAAGCCTCGCTTTGGTAAGACTCGTGCGTTTAAGACTTACGCGATTAAGCCCGCGCGACTAAGACTCGCGAGATTAAGCCTCGGACTAGTACTCTACACGCGAGTAAACCTCGCGCGAGTGAGCTTTTCAAAATTATTTACTTGCGCAAGGTAAACACTAAAATAATAATTGTAACAATTATTGTTACTTACCCTCGCGGTCTTTGAATCACGGTTGAAACACCGTTTGTTCCATTTGTACAGGCGTGTAACCACGGTGATTCCACACCCACAGTGAAAACACGCAAAACCCACAGTGTTTCCACGCAAAACCCACGGTGTTTCCAAGCATGGAATTGCCCTTTTTGACTTGTTTAGGTGGTTTTAAGCATGGAATTGGTAGTTTCGGGCTAGTTGAAGTTAAAATTAGTGAATGCCAAAATGGCACCTGTCAAAATGACAGATACGCCTTTTTTGACTTATTTAGGTGGTTTTAAGCATGGAATTGGTAGTTTCGTGGTATATAAAGTTATAATTGGTGAATGCCAAAATGGAACCTGTCAAAATGACAGATACGCCCTTTATGACCTATTTAGGTGGTTTTAAGCATGTAATTGGTAGTTTCAACTACCCCGACATACCAATGACATGCTTAAAACCACCTAAATAAGTCATAAAGGGCGTATCTGTCATTTTGACAGGTTCCTTTTGGCATTCACCAATTTTAACTTCAACCAGTCCGAAACTACAAATTCCATGCTTAAAACCACCTAAATAAGTCAAAAAAGGCGTATCTGTCATTTTGACAGTTGTCATTTTGGCATTCACCAATTTTAACTTCAACTAACCCGAAACTACCAATTTCATGCCTAAAACCACCTAAACAAGTCAAAAAGGGCGTATCTGTCATTTTGACAGTTGCCGTTTTGGCATTTACCAATTTTAACTTTAACTAGCCCGAAACTACCAATTCCATGCTTAAAACCACCTAAATAAGTCAAAAAGGGCATATCTGTCATTTTAACAGGTGCCATTTTGGCATTCACCAATTTTAACTTATTGACAATAATAACAATAGTAAAAATTAACACAATATTAAGAATAATCGGTATTTAATAATATTATTAAGCCTAAAAAATATATTTTAACCCATAGTGCAGTTACCGAATGAAGACAAAAAATATTAACAAAAATTAATTAATATTTCTTTAATACTACGTTATTGATACGGCGCATACACTTTTTAAAAGTATTTTATATTCTTTTATCAAAAAAATTTTTTGCGTTTACAATTTTGTCCTTAAGCAACTAATACATTGATTTTATATTTTTAATGTATTATTATATATTTAGTTAGACATTTAATACTTGGATATCCACTTGGCAACTTTTAATTTATAAATACTGTTTTATCTTAAAAAGGTTTTAGAATTATAAAAATCGGTTTATGGTGATCTTTTTAAAAACTATTTTAAAATTGATTGGTTTTAAAATTATCTTGCAGATATCTCTAAGTCTGCTTTAAGTTATCTTGAAGAGTACTTGAACATGACTTTTAAAAATACCCCATGGTTTTATCAAGGGGGATTTAAAAACCTTAATAAGATGCGCCTTTTTGATCTTATTAATGCTTTCAAGTTAACTTTAAGATATCTTGGAGAGTAAAGAGATTTAAGGATAAAACCGATTCCTGGTTTTAAAGCGTTCTTGAAGACAATCATAAAACTATAAATGTTACTTGGGTGCTATGTGCTGGGTAAAGATCAGCGAAAAAATATATTGAATTTTAGGATAGAACTAATTGGCAGTTTGACGTTTAAAATTATAATTTTGTGTTTAAAATATAAAAAACTTTAATAAAAATCTTCTAAAATTTATAAATTGCATTAAGAAAATAAAACAGTAACCAAAATACGTACGCAAAATAGTTTCAATGGTATAACATATATATTGAAATCATAATTTATATGCAGAATATTGCTGACTATGATATATGTAAATGTTAAGATCTAAAGAATTTTTAATATGTTTTGTTAGTTTTAGGACAAAATAGAAGTAATGCGGTTTTGATAGCAGTTAATTTTAAGATATCAGCATGGTTTTCCTACTAAAGTAGTAGTGCCTATCAATATGTGAAAATGCCAATCACCTCGCTCACTGTGCTTTTATTTCGAATGTGGTTCGAACCAGGCACCGACAGACAGCCTGTTTCGGACTTTTGGTCCTCATCAGTGTCGGGTAGCCTTGTTGGACCGAAGCACACTCGAAACAAATCAAATCAAATCAAAACAAATTTATTTGCCATTTCATTTTTTGTTATTTACTTACTGCGGTGTGTACCGGATTTGACTTTTGGGGGATTGTTCCTTTTGTGGTTCCATTTCTGCTCCACATTTCTTTTATTTTTACGCATGTCGTTTGTTTTTTGTTGTCCTTATTTTCTTTGCTGCCTTTTTCTCGGCTAGAGGCTTCCGACTTTTATATGTGTTTAATTGGGGGAGGGTTAGAGCCTTACGGCTCATGATTGAATATATTGTCGTTGATTAATTTATGTTTGACTCTGAATGGGGCATTATTTTTGTTTAGTCTACCGATGTTCTCGGTAAAGTGGTGTCTATGTACTGTGATGTTAAAGAATTTTTCTGTTTTATATTCAATCATGTCCTTGAGTGGGGTGATTCCTACTGATCTGTAGAGGTCTGTTAGAGTTATATCTGACGTTTTAACTCCCTTTATTAATCTTAAGGCTCTATTTTCTATGATATAGAGGTCTCTTTTATTTGATGTTGCTGCACTGCTCCATATGGGTGCTGCATAAAGTAAAATGGATCTCAGGTAGGCTTTGTATATCATGATTTTCGTCTTCTCATTCATTGGGGTGGTAAGTTGTATATACGGTTGTATGTATTTGAGGACGGCGTAGCCTTTGCCATTTGTGGTAGTTATGTGATCTTTAAATGTCATTGTCTTGTTTAGAGTTACCCCTAGATATTTGATTTGTCTACTTATGGGTATGATTGTTCCTTCAATGTTTATGTTTTGTTGGTTTGTCAATTTTAATTTTTTGGTAAACAGTGCATTTTCGGTTTTTGTGGGATTGATCTTAAGGGCCCATTTTTTAAAGTATTTGATTATTTTGTTTATATACCTTTGGGCGTATATTTGGGCGAATTTGTGGTGTTTGGACTCGCTTATTATAGCTACGTCGTCGGCGAATAATGCTAGCTGTACTTTGTTGTCATTGGGCTTTGGTATGTCGTTTATATATAGATTAAATAGGGTGGGGCTTAGGCAGCTTCCTTGTGGTACTCCTATTGTGACGTTGTTTTTGTTAGAGTATTCGTTGTTGATGCAGACTTGTAGCGTTCTGTTTTTCAAATAATCCCAGACTAATTTAATAATGGCGTTATTGATATTGTAATTGCTCATTTTAAGGATTAATGCCTCCCTCCATACTAGGGTGATTCAAAAAAAGCCTTTTTTTAAAAATGAACCCGCACTGGCCTAAATTATAAAGATTACATTAAAACTAAAATATTGATACCAAAAAATCCAAATTCGATGAATATTTAGAGGTCGCTCAAATCGATTTTCGTATTTTTGCACTTTCGAGCCGCGAAATTATTACTGCACAAAATAGTAAATAACTCCGTTAGTTTTTAATCGATATTATTAAAAATTTAAGGGTTACCTAGTTTTTTAATACCCTCTGAGACAATGTATTGAACTTTACAGAAAAAAAAAATTTTCATGAAAAAAAATAATTTGTTAATAAAAACGTATCATCTTATAAAATAAGCAACAATTGGAATCGCACTATGATGGTACCGTAAAAAAACTAAGAAAATAACACTTAAATTATTTAGTATACAGAAAACCTGCCGAAAGAAATATTTTATTTGATTTATATAAAATATAACCTAAAAATAATTAAGTAATTTAGATTTTTCCCATTTTTAAACGATTTTATAAATAATTTATATCCGTTTTATTAATTATGACGTATTTTTATAATATTTCTTTATTTTTGATACCATCTTTAATTAATTACACTAGGTAGTTATTAAATTAGGTCCTTTTTACAACAAAAATAAAATAACGTTAACTACAAAATTATTCACTGCATTGATATGGCTTAAGCAGAAATTTAAATTTTATTAAAATTATTGACATACAACAATTCTCAAATTTTGATACCAAAATTATTTGATTCTGTCTAGATGTTGCTAAATTGACATACCACAATAATAATTATTATTCTTAAATTTTGATAGTAGGACCTACTACCAGGTAGTTGATAAATTATATAAATATATATATATATATATATATATATATATATACAATATATATACAATGTATATATTATACATATATATATATATATATATATATATATATATTATTATTTACTTAATTCAAAAGCGTCTAAGTACCAGATGGATGAACAAAGCTATATACTCTCTAAAGATTTTCTTATTTCGGGATCAATTTAAACTCACTAACAATGAAAATAAGTCATTGCGTAGAATTTGTATTTTTATTATTTCGTTTACATATTTGCCTGGTTCCAAGCTCCAAATGCAACTTGCGCGCCCAAAAATGATTTGAAAACACTTCATGAACTTCATGTTTACAAAAATATAGATTTGCAAATAGAAGAGCTAATTTGTTTGGCATTTTTTAATAAAAGAGTACCTACTGAAACAAAAGAAAAAATGGTTGAAAAAATTAACATTAAAAACAATCATTGCAAAGTAAAAGATGTAGAGCAGTGGATTTTTTTAAATTTAATTATAAAAAGGACATAAATTAATAACTACTTAGTGTAATTAATTAAATATGGTATCAAAAATAAAGAAATTTTATAAAAATACGTCATAATTAATAAAACGGATATAAATTATTTATAAAATCGTATGAAAATGGGAAAAATTTGAATAACTTAATTATTATTAGGTTATGTTTTATATAAATCAAATAAAATATTTCTTTCGGCAGGTTTTATGTATGCTAAATAATTTAAGTGTTATTTTCTTAGTTTTTTTACGGTACCATCATAGTGCGATTCCAATTGTTGCTTATTTTATCAGATGATACGTTTTTATTAACAAATTATTTTTTTTTTCATGAAAAAATTTTTTTTTCCGTAAAGTTTAATTCACTGTCTCAGAGGGTATTAAAAAACTAGGTAACCCTTAAATTTTTAATAATATCGAATAAAAACTAACGGAGTTATTTACTATTTTGCGCAGTAATAATTTCGCGGCTCGAATGTGCAAAAATACGAAAATCGATTTGAGCGACCTCTAAATATTCATCGAATTTGGATTTTTTGGTATTAATCTTTTAGTTTTAATGTAATCTTTATAATTTAGGCCAGTGCGGGTTCATTTTTAAAAAAAGGCTTTTTTTGAATCACCCTACTCCATACGGTATCATATGCTTTTTCAAGGTCTATTGTTGTTATGGCCGTTACCATATTGAGATTGTTATTGACCATAATTTTATCTACTAATCGCCCTAGTTGCAGTTCTGTGCTCTTACCGCTAGTAAATCCGAATTGTTCCTCGATCATGATGTTATTTATTTTAATTTCGTTGTTAAGTCTTTTTAGTATGATTTTATCTAGAATTTTTCCTATTGGGCGGTAGCTATTCTTATCTTTTGGGTTTTTTCCTTTTTTAATCAGGGGGATAACTTTGGCGTTTTTCCAAACAGAGGGGTAGTATTGTTGTTTGATACATTTGTTGAAGATGTAGTGTAATTGCACTATTAGCTTAATTGGTATTCGCTTAAGTACTCGGTTTTGGATACCGTCTTGACCGGGTGCTTTCAGAGGTGGCAGATTCCTAATGATAGCTTTGACTTCTCTTGGCGATGTCTGGTGTTCAACGGGAACGTCGAACACAATTCCTTCGATTGAGGCAATTTTGTTGTTGACTCTGTCAATGATGTGTGGGTCAGGGAGCGCACCAATGTATATCCTTATAGTTGAAAAATGATCGGCCAGCACGTTGGCTTTCTCATTAGTAGACATGTGCCTTGCTCCCTGATCTTCGATTACCAGAATGTCATTATTGACACCCCTTTTACGTGCTTTAATCATTTTCCACACACATCCTTTACGTTTTACCTCCTTTCGAATTCTGTTGTGCCATGTGTTCTCGTTGTGTGACCAGATCATCGTTTTGATAACGTCATTTAGCTCTCTTAGGTCTGCCGCTCCTTCTGCATTCCGGCCGTTACGTTGCCATCTCCGTCTTAAGCGGTTACGGTGTTTTATGAGCTCTTGTAATTCTTGGGGGGGTTACTATTGGAAGGTGGTCAGAGCACAGATCGTTAATTGCGAAGGTGTTAGTGACACTGATGTTTTTTGAAACGTTAATATCTATCACTGAAGGTGCTTGTTGGCGGTTTGTTGGGACAAATGTGTTGTCGCCTGGTGCCGTAATGTCTAGCAATAGTTCGTCTGCATATTCCGCCAGTTGGTTGCCTCTTTGGTTATTTACTCGGCAACCCCATAGTCTGTTTCGAGCGTTAAAGTCCCCTGACATTATGAATTTCCTGCCTAAGTTCGTTAGTATGTCTAAGTCAAGTGTTCTTAAATGTCCGTATGGGGGGTTGTATATTGCTATAATATTTACGTCTCTGATTCTCACAGCTACAGATTCTATAAATGTGGTGTTAGTTTGAATTTCCTCAAAGTCGATTCCGTTCATGATATACAATGCTATACCTCCACGGTTTTTTAAAATATTTTTGTAGCCCGGTATGAAATTGGGGGTTTTGTTTGTGGCAGTTTTGGTTTCGACAATAGATATTATCTGAAACTGGAAGTCCGCATTAATTAGGAAGTTTTTAAGCTCCCCAATTTTATTGTTCAGCCCGTTGGCGTTCCACGTAAGTATTCTTATTGTTTCAAGTGTCATGGCCATATTAGTTCATTAAGTGTCTGTACATTATTATTTTCCTGTCTTCGGGTCGGGCATTTTGTAGTTGTCTGTTAAGTTCTTTTATTTCAGACAGTATTTCCCCTAGGGCAATTAGGGATTTTAAAGTTTTAAGTTCTTCTTTGAACTCCAGATATTGATTGCCTGCATCGGTACTAGTGCCTTTTTTAATTGCTTCGCTGTATCCTGTACTGTTATTTGTTACTCTGGGAGATTCCATGTTTTTTAGTGTTGGGAAGTTGTATTTATTTATGTTTATTTCTTTTATTGGTTTTTTCTTTAGGTATTCAATCAGTGTTGGGCATTTTGAGTAGTTGGCCGGATGGTCACCTTTGCAATTGGTGCACTGGGCTTTGGAGCTTTCCGTTTTTGTTACGGTGCAATCTTTTGTGGCATGTTCTCCTACGCATTTAACGCAATTGGCCTTTTTGTGGCATGTTGATTGGCCGTGCCCAAAGTCTTGGCAATTGTAGCATTGTGTATATGGTTTTGTGTGTCTGTATGACTCCCATTTGCATCCGACGTGGCTCATTGCCCGGACTTCCTTTACATTTTTTAAGTTTGTACTCTTTGGGGTTTTTATTAGGTATGAGTAAGTCTGTTCGTTCTTTCCTTTAAGTGGGATACATGCGTCAATTTCGATGTTAAGAAGTTTGAGTTCTTCTTTGATAGCGTCTGGTTTCATCTTTGGGGCTGCCTGTAGGACAATTTTCTTTTGTTTTTCCTCCCTTTTTTGGAATGTGTAGAATTCTGTTTTTGTTTGGTCTAGCTCTTTTACTAGTTTTTCGTGTGCCTCTTGGGTGGCCGCATATAGTTTTGTTGCTTTTTTACTATAATGTATGTGAAAGTTGCTTTGTCCCACAATTTCTGCGCAGGTGTCTATGAGAGTGGCGTAGTTTACTAGGCCGCTGCTCGCAAGTATTATTGGCGGGGGTTTTTTGATTATTTTTACCGCTTCGTTATTTTCTTCCATTTCCATGTCGTTAGTTTGGTTTAGCACGCCAAATCTGTTTGTTGTGGGTACGTTATATTGTCCTTTTGTTTGGTCGCTAGTACCGGGTACGGTGATAACCGTGGGGATCGTTTTTGGCATTTTTGTTGGGGGTGTCATATGTTTGTAAATTTTAAATACTTGTTGTGTACTCACCGGTTTTTTGCCGGTTGCCTCCTTTTCCTTGCTTACTCTCATGGCTTCGCACAATCGTCTGACAAATAGGTCTTTGTCAGACCTGTTTGGGTTGTCAGGTTCGAAAATCTTCCTTGGCTCCTCTAGCTTGTCACTTATCACTTGCACTTAAAAACACTCACTATTACGGATCGCTCTCGCTAGTATACCACTGTTGATCGCTAAATCTCGACTATTACTCGAAACAAAATGCACCTGCCGCTCTTATAGCAAGAATAGCCACAGAACAGCGGTGAAAACACAGCGAACGAGAATTCTCAGCAACATCTACCGTCCAGAGGACGTAGCCAAACTATGTGTTCAGCAAAAACTGTGCTCTGCATTAACACAAAGTTTGGCTACGTCCTCTGGACGGTAGATGTCGCTGAGAACTCTCGTTCGCTGTGTTTTCACCGCTGTTCTGTGGCAATTCTTGCTATAAGAGCGGCAGGTGCATTTTGTTTCGAGTGTGCTTCGGTCCAACAAGGCTACCCGACACTGATGAGGACCAAAAGTCCGAAACAGGCTGTCTGTCGGTGCCTGGTTCGAAGCACATTCGAAATAAAGGCACAGTGAGCGAGGTGATTCGCATTTTCACATATATGTATATATAGTTAATTTTAAGTTAATACTTGATGGATTAGACCTTTTATTGTCCACTACTATTTGATATCGATCAGTTAGGTGTGAATTAACAAGTTCTATTAACTGAACCAATGTTTTAGCAAAATTTTGCCTATTTTTAAAACCCGCCTAAATATATAGTTTTTGAAGTAAAGGGCTGGTTGAATTCTTATATTTTCCGTCTAGGTATATTTTTCATACCCACCCTAATTTTTTGATTGTCCCTATTTCTTAAATAAATGACCAAATAAAGCCGATCGGTTTTTAAAAATCGCTGTTTTCAGATTTCTATAACTTTTTCTATAACTCGAAATTGCTTGAGTTTTTATCTGCATTATTCTACCCTGAAATAAACCTGAAATTTTTGATTTTGTAAATTTTAAAATTGTAAAATTTTCTACATAATATTACATTCTTGTGGTTTTATCCTATATAATACCACTAGTGGTAAAATTTTATCGATAACATTTTTAATTTTTATAGATACAAATGTTTTTTTCTTGGACTAGCGGCGCGTGGTCTTAAAAATTAATGCGACTTGCGAAATTTTCAAGGAAAAATCTTGAGTAAATAAAAATCAAACATTTTTTCAGGGAAAATTTTATCACGAGTGGTATTCGGCAAGACTATTTCACTAATATTTTTAACTGCTGATTCAATTTCTGTATGATTTTTTTGACCAAAACGCATATTTTTTAACATTTTAATTTTAAAATTAAAAACGTCAACAGTGACAATTATTTTTAGCATAGCAACCGATTGGTTGCAACTCGTATAAACGAGTGTTTTTTTCACCTAAATAGTAGTTTAATTGCTGCAAAACTGAAAAAAGTTGTTTAAAATGCCATTACAAGTTGGTAGGTGCATTTGTCGCATCCACTTCCGGCGCTTAAAAAACTATTTAATACTTTTGTATTTTTGTATTGAAATAATATAATAGTTTTTACATTTAAGTAGTATTATTTTTAAAAAAGAACACTTTATTTTAACTATTGTATGACATTTGAGAACTGTCCACTAACTTAAAACTAACTTTAGCATGTGACTAAAAACATGTTGCTAAATTGAGCCCGTGACTATTACGCCATAAAGCCACAACTTGTCAATGTGTATTTAAAAGGTCACTTGGTGTACGATAATTGTCATTTTATAGGTGGGAGTAGAAAAAAATTCTAAATTTAATAATAAAACTACTTTTGTTGGATCCAAAACTAGGAAAACTTGCAAGTTCCTATTTAAACTTTTGTCGCGCTTAGAAACATTAACACCGAAGGTGCAAACTGAAAACTGGTGACAATATCGTGTATTCGTTTATGTATTAGTATATTATGTATCAAGATATAAAAAATTCATTTTAGTTATAAGTTTTATGAGGCACGAGCGAAGCTTGCGAGGTGCTTGAAAAAAACAAAAAAATGCACAGCTCTTAAACCACTTCTATTTCAATTTTAGGTTTGTTCGAGGAAAAAATTACGTTCATCTCCTAAAAATTTTAAGTAATTTCGAGTTTATAGAAAAAAGTTATGGCTATCTGAAAACAGCGATTTTTCAAAAACCGATCGGCTTTTTTTGGTAATATATTTCAGAAATAGGGACAATCAATAAACATTAGGGTATATATTAACAGAATATACCTATATGAAAAATATGAGCCGTTAACCAGGCCTCTACTTCAAAAACTGTTTAAAATATAGGCAAAATTTCGCAAAAACAGTGGTTCAGTTAATAGCTTCCAGCCAAGCCGCATTTAAGTTTAGAACAAAAAACTATTATTTTTTTAGATTTATAAGGTTAGCAGAGAACAATGCCTATTTCTAAAATTCTATAGCTGCCAGATTTTGTCGTATCGAGGTCAAATTTGGAGCATCGCATTTTACTTACTTTCGAAGATAAAATCGGCAGCTGAATCGCGCCCGCACACTTTCGTCGAAAAGTAATAGATCAAATTTTTTTTTATTGTAGGTTGATTGTTAAACAATTTTATTCAGATTTTAATTTGAGCATATATCTACAAGGTGCAAAAGTAAGAAGTTTTTTTCCTGAAATTTGTGACATCCTGTGGGGTGCATCAGCATTAAAAGCGGATGTCAATCTGAATAAAAATGTATATTTCAGTACCCTTATTAAAGGGTCAACCAACAGTTAAAAAAAATCACTTTATCAGAGAAAACAGTGTATCATCGTTAATAACAGAGACAATAAAGTGAAGAAAAAAAATCAAAATATTCACAAAATATTATGATTGATTGACATTCACTGTTATTGCTGATGCACCCCACAGGATGTCACAAATTGCAGGCAAAAAAACTTGTTTTACTTTTGCATCCTTTATATGCTAAAATAAAAAAATCAAGATAAAAATGTCTACCATCGTTACGATAGAGTTAACCTACATTTAAAAAAACATCTAAATCGGATGAGCGGTTCGCGAGGAAATCAACATTAAAATTGTTGCTAATTTCTGGTATATTTTATTGTTACATTAGGTACCAATATATTTTGCAGTTAGGGTTGGGTTGGACATTTTCAGGAGGCGGGGCAATTCTTCCCCTTGTCCGTAGGTATGTTGCTAATTTTAAGTTATGAGTAACATTAAATTCCTGACAACTATGATAGTTGTTAGATAACCATTTTAATTATTTAATTCAATTTTATTTGGTTTAAAAACTTTAAAAGAACAAAGAATTAAAAAATATAAAAAAATAATATTTACAGAATTTATAATTAAGTAAATTTTCTTTTTATTAAAAAACAACAATACATTTTAGGAAATCTAAAATAGCATACATGGCAACAGCGCGCTCTTTGCTGCAGTTAAAACAAATTCAAGCTCAAAGTGGATTAAGTGGAATTTAATGGATTATAAACAATACTTTGTATTATTTTTTAAAATGTAATAAAACACAAAAAACTAAATTTACTTTAATTATTATTAGAACGGATTCTCAAATAAAAATAGTTCTTAAAAAACGGATATAAAATTATGAAGCGAGATACTTAAATCGATGTGGCTCCCGCCCCGAGACGGGATTTAACTTCGATCCCGACTGACGTCACACACTGTAAATCTGTTTTTATTCCCCGAGCGTTATAAAATTAATGTTAAGCTGGATGGCTCAGATGGTACCGGGTTTGATACTACTAGAAGTTGTCGAACTTTTTTTATTTTATAAATTTGTTGTTCCTTTGTTAAAAAGTGTTGGGTTGGGTAGGGTTGGGTTGGATTGATTGGTTTGTTTTAGTTTTATCGTTACATAACAAATCTTTAAATTATGACGTCACTCGGGACTAAACTAAAGTCCCGCCTCGGGACGGGAGCCACAGCGTACTTAAATTGCCACTTCCCACCACTGTTGACGCAGTTTATTTTTCAAATATAAAACTGGCAAAAGCCATTTTGTTGCAGGGTAAACATTTCTTGGGTGCGCTGATTTCATCATTTTCCTCTATCAGCTCTTGTTTAAAAAATGTACAAATTTAAATATTCATATTTAATTTTTTAATTAAATACCTTATTCTTGGATCATTGGTATAGGTCGTAATTGGACTAAAAAAATATACACATTTAATAAGTTATTTTTTTTAACGAAATAAAATAGTTTTTTAGCTAAAATTTGTCAATTTTCAGTTTTGTTAGGCGAACAATTTTTATTAAATTTTATTGTGTTAAAATTTTAACGCAATTAAATAAAAATTCTCAAAATGGAACTTATTTTCACCCCTGGCGTTTGCACGACTTCTTAAATAAATTTTATGAAAAGTAATTAACTGAAATAAGTATTTATACGAGTTTTAAAACAAAAATTAATGAATGACACTCTTTAAAAAAATGTTAAATAAACAAAACCTTCTTGCATGAGCCTCTGCTAAAATAAATATCAAAAACCTAGCAAATATTTTTTTTTTACAAAAATAATAAGATGATTACATTTATTAATTACTGTTTTTCACATAATTTAGTAGTACCCCCGCCAGAAGCAAAATTGACTGTAACTTCCAATGATGACACGCGCGGTTGATTTAAGTGTAATTTTATATATTTTATTTTTAAAATAAATTCTTATTTTATTCGGACAAAAATTGTTCGCTGCACTAACAATTTAAGTCGCCGAATTTAGGCTAAAACAGTTTTCGTTAAAGACATGAATGTGTATAATATACTTATTAATCCTATATACCAAGTATAATGGGTGTTTACGTCGTAGGGGTCGAAAATTAAACCGGTAGCAGTGGTAGATTTGTTCGAATTTTGAAAAAAATTAATAATTAATTATTTAGGTAAAATACGTTTTTATTTAATGTTTAGGATAAGTTTTTTTGTCAGTTTTTATAAAGTCTCTACCAGAATTAAACCAGTTACTCAAAATTTCATATTTATTTGACTTTTAATTACTTTTATTTTTAATTTCAACAAACCTATCATAACTTTATTACCTCACGCCACCGTTAAATTTTCTACTCCTAGACCCTAAACACCCTGTATAACAAGACTGATAAAATTATAATAATAACAATTTTAGAAATTTTAAAGAAATATCCCTAAATAAAAATTTTAAACCCTGTCTTACCAAAATTAATTTAATTAGTGCATTGGAGAAATTAAAAAGGCAATTTAAATTTGACGCACCCTCAAACAGTGGATAGGCGTTAGATGAAAGGTAGCTGATAGATAAAGTCTAATAACACACACAAAACAGTTGTATGTAGTATTAAAGGCCACACCCGACCTCACTATGGAATGATGATTATTAATGTTGTATATAGCGTGTCAGCTTTACCACTAAGATTCCTAAAAGCATTGAAATTTATTTCTATTGTGATTGCAATTTCGCTTATTAAATAAAAAGCGGCCAGGGAGTGATCATTTGAATTACAGCTCATTTATTACGAAAACATATTAAGGTATAAAACCATTTGTTTTAATTTTTTTATTAAATTTGCATTGTTGTAAACTTTTTGTTGTAATTAAAATAAAAAAATATACTTATATTTAGGTTTTTGTACCTTATTTTTTACCTGTATTAATAATAATAATAATAATAATAATAATAATAATAATAATAATAATACGATTATAGTATATTTATTAATGAATCCAAATGACAATTACAATTCTATAGAACACAGAGGTGGATTCAGATTTATGAGGTTTAACCCCTCCCCCGAAATTGAATTAATTTAAAAATTATACTAAATTTAGTTAAACGATGCTATTTACTTATGTATTTATTAAATACTATTTAATAAATAAACCAAATTTCGATATAACGTACCTACAAGTGATTTTATGTTAATTTTATCTGTAAGTTTTTTTTATTTTAGGACACAAGTTTTTTTGAAATATTTAAAGGAGGTTGGGAGTCCCAACTTGGGACATACACTTTTTTTATTTTACATTTAAAATCTTTACATACCATGTTATTAAACATTTTTTCCTACGTTTCTTAAACAATTTTTGAGAAGGCTATTGTGTTTTGAAAAACTCGAGTTTTAAAACAATTTGATGACCTAAAAGAGAGCGCATTACGTCACGATGTATAACATAATGTTACTAATGTATCCAATATCTGTTTTAAAGAAAAATATATAATATTAAAATAATACAATGTATAAAAAAAATCATTTTCTATTGAAGTAAAATTAATTTAATGAAATTAAATATAAATCATTCAAAATGTAGGTAAATAAATTATAAAAGGCTTATAAAAATTAATATAGTATAATAAATAAATAATAATAATAAATAATAAATAAATAAATAATAATAATAAATAAATAAATAAATAATAATAAATAATAAATTAATATAGTACCTATAATAAATATTATGGGACAAATATTTGTAATTAAGTACGAAAAATATTTTTAAGATTGATTAAATTAAAATGTGCCTAATTTTAAGTATACAGGGTGTCACAAAAATGGCTTATTAAGGCCATACCACTTGATTGGGGGTTGTTTTAAGTATAACAAATTATATATATGTTACGGCTAATGTGCAAACTTGGATAGTTTATAAACTAGCTGGATAGTTTATAAACTAGCCAAACTGTCAGCTATTTTAATTGAAAACATATTTTCAACTAAATTAGCGGCTAGTTTACAAAATAACCAAGGATCTTGGCTAATTTACTTGAAATTATTAGGGAAACTAAAATAGCTGGATAGTTTGTATACTATCCAATTCAGTTTGGCTAATATGAATACCAAAATTTCTAGTAACACAAAATAGCCAAGCTTTAGCTAGTTTGTAAACTAACCAACCAATTCTCTGGCTAATTTATTAAAAAAGTGAGGTTACGGCATTGTTTTTCGTTTTGCCGGCTTAACCGGATTTGTTTTGTGCATTTTAACGTTTTTAAAATAAATCATAGCCAAAATTTTAACGCTTCTTTATTAGAAAACTCAACAGCACAACCCTACCGACCCCGCCCCATTGGAAACCTCCCCCCGCCTCATTGGTCAAATGGTCAAAAATGAGAGAAAAAAACCCAAACTCAACAACCGACCCCGCCCCATTGGGCCCCCCTCCCCATTGAGCAAAAAAAACCAACTAAATTGGCAATAGCCAGAGAATTAGTTGGTTAGTTTACAAACTAGCTAAAGCTTGGCTATTTTGTGTTACTAGAAATTTTGGTTTTCATATTAGCCAAATTGAATTGGATAGTAGGTATACAAACTATCCAGCTATTTTAGTTTCCCTAATAATTTCAAGTAAATTAGCCAAGATCCTTGGTTATTTTGTAAACTAGCCGCTAATTTAGTTGAAAATACATTTTCAATTAAAATAGCTGACAGTTTGGCTAGTTTATAAACTATCCAGCTAGTTTATAAACTATCTAAGTTTGCACATTAGCCGTAACATATATATATATATATATATATATATATATATATTAGGGTGTCCCTTATTTTTATTTTTTTTACGCATACCCTCTAATTATATTTATTACGTGTTTATATACTCCCAGTAAAAATTTCAGCTCATTCTATAAACGGGAACCCGTGCCGACTTACATCTGAACCCCTCCGTTAGCCAACGTATTTTGTAACACGAGGTCGCGAGGTCTTCGATCGTAAGTCATTTTGTGTTCGTTATTATATGACCCTCTTATATTATAAATTATTAACAAATGTAAAAATATAGTTTTATTTATGTGTATACTTTGATAAAAATGTATATTTTCACAGGGAGTGGCTAGTTACCCGAAAGGGTCTGAATAGGCCGTAAACTATGAAATTGATCAACTTAATGGGTTTTACTCTAAATAACTAAAAAAGTCTATTGTGAGAGATGACTACCGAAAACTTATTGAACTGTCTGAAATATTTTTGGGAGGACATCAAGAAAAGAAATGCTTATAAAAAGCTGAAATTTCATATAACAGTATATTTTAGCAATATTAATTAGTATATTAATATATTTAAGGGATAAAATCAACTAAATTAGTGAAACAAATGATAGAAACAAAAGCAATAATATTAATTAGTAATCATATTTAATAAAATCATTAGAAAAATACAGTCATGAAGTATATCTTCTTTTTAAAGTGTTTCGTGTTACAAAATACAGCGCGCGCCTAACGTTGGCTAACGGAGGGTTTAGATGCAAGTCGGCACGGGTTCCCGTTTATAGAATGAGCTGAAATTTTTACTGGGAGTATATAAACAAGTAATAAATATAATTAGAGGGTATGCGTAAAAAAAAATAAAAATAAGGGACACCCTAATATATATATTTAGACAGGTAGTTTTTGAGTAATAAAGCATTTCAGTTTAACGGCAACGCTGTGTGTGTTATAAATTATAACTTATAATGCACATTTAAAATGATTTTTTATGTAAACAATTTAATTAAGGAAGCAGTTGACATAGGTATTTTATGACAGTTTATGTCAAAAAATAAAACTTTTACTTACTAGATATGATTTTGTTATTATATAAAATTCGTTATGTCTAGAGTCCCGAGACCACTGTAAATCGGTATTATTTCCCGAGGGTAAAATTAGTATTAAGCTGGGTATATCAGATGGTAGGGCGCTCGCTTAGCATGCGAGAGGTACCGGGTAGGGGTGTCAATCCCGGGATCCCGAAATCTCGGGGTCCCGGGATCCCGTAAAAAATCCGACCCCGAAAATCCCGGGATTAAAGTCCCAATCCCGGGATCTTAGTTACAAAGAATAAAATAGACTTTTTTTTAAGCATATGACATTTTTCATATTATAATACTCATAAGCATATATATAAAAACTTAATTTTTTTACTCAGTTCAAGTCAAATTATTATACACCGCTGTACAATAATGAAAATACATTGAAATTACATAGCAAGAGTGGTTCCATCTATAGCATAAAATCAGCAAAGAAAATGTAAAATTACAGAATAAATTTATGTACATAACCTATAATATAACATATTTCAAACGTCAAACCTGAAAAAAACAATTACATGAAATCGTAAAATTAAGACGTCATGACGTCTGACTGAAGCGTCAGTCGAGATCGAACTTAAATCCTAAAAATAGGATTTTTTTAAAATTTTCACATCATTTTGTTTTTTTAATGTACCTTTCTTTAAAAATATGTACAAAAACTCCAAAACCGTTTATGACTCAATTTTTAGATTCTTGAAATCCAGAACAGACAAATACGTGCTGATATGAGTCACGATAAGAAAATATTAAAAAAATAAAATATACAAAGTATAAATAAAATTGTCTGACTTTATTTTTGTTGTTCTTTTTCCTTTGTCTTTTCACTTTTTAAAGTTCTATTCCAAAGGGAGTAAAGTAGGAGACAAAATTCAGTAATAAATTGTTAATCCCGGCGCATTCGCTGTTTTTTTAAATATGAAAAGTATTTTGATATGAGGGCGTTTTTAGTCTTGGAATAGTGCGGCAATGGGCAGAAAGGGGACGAAAACAGGCCAGGAATGGTACAGAAACAAGACATGTCTTGTACAGAAACAAGACATGTCTTGTTCCTGCAGGAACAGACGGTACAAACAAAGAAACAATCGATTTTATATATATATCGGTACTTCAGAGCCAACCAGTCAACTTTCTTTAATCACGATAAATTTTTTACTCTTTTCAATGGTAAACCTGGCTTACTTTGTTTTTGATGCACTTAATACAGTAGGCTTTGGGGACAGATATATATACATAGATAGACTAGGGTGGTTCTTATTTGACCGATGTCGAAATTTTAATCGTGCCGCCCCCTCATTTGTTTTTAAAAAATATTAAAAAAACGTATGTCAAATTTGAATGTCCTAACCTATTTCCTTCTATTGCCTGTAACAACGAGAAGTTTCCAGATAGAGGATTTTTGCCTTTAATGTATTAATTGTTTAAAATTACTATTAATCTATGAAAAAATATAATTTTTTGAGAAAATGTAGAGGACATAAGTTACCTTTAAAGTTTAAACAAAAAAAAAAGAAATCATGTATTTTTATCCTAAGGCCTTTTTTACTTCGGTCGATTATTACTTACAGTTTTTCATATAGGGGATTTTTGCTTTAAAACGCAATAATTTTATAAAATCATTAAATTTTTTGAGGAAATAAAGAGAAAATATGGAACTTTTAATCAAAAAAAAAAAAATAATTCATGTATGTCCATCGTAAGGTCTTTTTTACTTCGCTCAATTATTACTATTATTGTTATTTTATTGAAAATTGCATAAAAAACAAAATATCAGTGATAATTTGCATTTAATGCATAATTAGTGTGCTTTGAAGCGAAATTTTGTAAAACAAATAATTTAAGATTACCTAAAAGATATTTAGGGAGCACCAACATTAGAAAAGTACAAAATTACAATTATGTAAATAATGAAATTGATTTTTAGATTGGTTTCGAACAATTTATTTTTAAAGAAAGTAACATAGTTAAAATGGCAAAAAAATAAACAAAATAAAACCCAGATAATTAGGTTTTTGGTATTTTAAAAATTGTTTTTTTTTTGCGTTGGGAAATGCTTTTCGAAACTCTGGCACAAGCTGTACAACAAATTGTTTCTGGTCTTCATTGTGTGTTATGATGGTGTTATACTCGTCAAATAAATGCACATATGTCGGAAAAAAGTGTCATCGATATCCCATCGCTGAAAGAATCTTCTTGCTTGTGGTGTTATAATATTTTATTGTACAGCTTTTGTCAGAGTTTCGAAAAGCATTTCCCGACGCAAAACTGTTGTAAACAATTTTAAAAATACCAAAAACCTAATTATCTAACTATGTTGCTTTCTTTAAAAATAAATTGTTCGAAAACAATCTAAAAATAATATTAATTGTAATAATTGTAATTTTGTACTTTTCTAATGTTGGTGCTTCCTAAATATCTTTTAGGCAATCTTAAATTATTTGTTTTATAAAACAAATAATTTAAGATTGCCTAAAAGATATTTAGGTAGCACCAACATAAGAAAAGTATAAAATTACGCTTCAAAACACACTAATTATGCATTAAATGCAATATTATATATTTTGTTTTTTATACCATTTTCAACAAAATAACAATAATAGTACCTAATAATTGAATTAAGTAAAAAAGACCTTACTATGGACATACATGAATTCTTTTTTTTTCTGTTTAAAAGTACCATATTTTCCCTTCATTTCCTTAAAAAATTAGAATTGTTCATTAATTATTAATGGTTTTAAAAAAATTATTGCGTTTTAAACCCTTTCAATACTGCGGGGATATATGCGTCTCAAAGAAAATTAAAAAATGTCTCTACTTAATTAAGTGCGTTTAAATAAAACAGGGTCGGGACAATTTAGTATGTCTCTGTCTTGACTTGGGATATCAGTAATAAAAACTTAATTTATTTAACGTCACGTGAACAATAACCAGCTGTTTTTTCGGCCATTGCACGCTTGAAATTAAAAAAGACCAGTCACATAACCTATTTTGTGCAGTTTTTGTGTAAATTTTGCTTGAATTTTTGTGATACTTTATGTGCATTGTACGTCACAACTCATTCCTCAAAATATACGTTGGGACAAAAATATCCCTGCAGTAATATGACAGGGAATAGTTTTATCCCATCAGTGTTTTTTGATAATAAACATTTTCAAAAATAGTAAAATTTCATTAGTGTGGGGATAAATATATCCCAGGGCATATTACTGCAGGGATAAATCTGTCCCAGGCCTTTTTTTCAAATACCATTGAAAGGGTTAAAGCAAAAATCCCATATAAGAAAAACTGTAAGTAATAATCGAGCGGAATAAAAAGACCTTAGGATACAAATACATGATTTCTTTTTTTTAAGTAACTTATATGATATATACGTTATATCCTCTACATTTTCTCAAAAAATTATACTTTTTCATAGATTAATAGTAATTTTAAAAAATTAATACATTAAAGGCAATAATCCCCTATATATATATATATATATATATATAGGGAAAACTTCTCGTTGTTACAGGTAATAAAAACAAATGGGGGGCGGCACAATTAAAATTTCGACATCGGTCAAATAAGAACCACCCTAATATAGACCACTTATTTTTGTCTTAGAACCACGCCAACTAAGCCGCGGGTATACAGCTAATTATATAATATTTTTATAAAATTAAATAACAAAACATTACAAATGTTATTGTTGATAATCTATGGTAACCACAAAAATTAGGTTTTTAAATTTATAATTTTAACAATTTTTTTTATATATAATAATACTTATTTTTATTCAGCCCTTTGTATGGTTTAGTTTTAATTTACCCTTATTTTAGTTATTTTCTATTAATTTTCATGCTGATCGCACATAGAAATTTAATTCTAGGCAATACGCTTATGATTTGGCAAAATCTTTGTAGAATAGTTTATTTTGGATAATAAAAAAGACATTATAATGAAAATCTCCACAATATGAGGAAACAGCTTGGGCAGTTGACCATAACCTTCTTTAGTTAAGTCTTCTGAATATTACGCTCATAAAATTCGTTTGTTTAAATTTTATTGATGAGACATTTATTTTAGCATCTACTCGACTTATTAATTTAGAAAGTAATTTGTTTAGGAAATTGGTGCACTTTTACTTCATCAGCTAAAATTTAAAACAGGATTTTTCTGATAAAATTAAATTTTTTTAAAGAATTAAATAATTATTTTTTTGTTACCTTAAATTGAAATTTTTACTTTTAACATTATTTACTTTTTATATTTTCAAAGAAATTCCAGTTTAGAAGCAATTTTTAAAAAAAAAAAATTATCCCATTTTCATGTATCACTTGTTTTTTTCATTTCCAGAATCAATAACGACTCATCGTTAACACGAATCTATTTTAATGTCGATGCTGGTATGTGACAATGTTAAAAACAGAATCCAATTTCCACGTTTAATAAAAAGTCTGTGGGATGTCTTAATAAAGAATAACGCAAAAAGTAATAGTTTTTTTATTAAAATAATAAAAACATTTACTTTTTTTATTTTTATATATCAATAACTTCATTTAAAAATCAAAATGAATAGACAATGGGTATTAAAAATTACGCACCAACTAAACACTTGTTATAAGTATAAAAGTACCCAGTTTTTTAAATAATCATAAATTTGTTTTAATAAAAGTAAAAACAGTAATTTTCTTTTTATTTAAATAAATTCAACTAGTCTCTAAAAATGAGTTAGTCAAAAATGACTAATTGTCATGGCGAAAAAGTAGCCACTAATGATTCTCGTCAATAGAAATTTGTATTCCGAACATTTAGCTGTCAATATTTATGTAAAAATTTCCCCTGAATCTAAAAATGTCGTCAAAAGTTATAAAAGGGGAACAGTTTTTGGGATAAAGTCGATTTTCCATATAATATGAAATTGACTATATCACAAAAACTTATTTCATAATTTTTGACAGTACTTTCGGATTCAGGGGACAATTTTACATAAGCATTGCCTGTTTAATGTTGGGGATACCATGGTATCCCTTGGTCACTACCCAGCAAACCAAATCATGTCACAGTGATATAACATTTACATAAAAATTGTTCCTTACTATGCAACAGCTATGTCACCTATATGTAATGGCAATGCTCCTATGTCCGCCTCAAGACCCCTTCCTGGGTATGTAACTGTGATGTAACAGTCTTTTATCATAGTTATGTAACTGTAATGTTACAGCGTCATATCATAGTTATGTAAACGTGATAAAACAATTATATTCTATTTACATAAATGTTGCATTCTATTTACTTATTATTTATGACATATTTATAAATATAATTTTATGTAATATTATATCTTACTGGTATTAAAAATTGCTTAGCACTAACTTATGGCAAATTTTTTGAAAAAAAATCAACAAAATTTTAAAATTGCCATAATACTAAATTAGAACAAAGAAATTGTTAATGCCAGTTAGATAATATATTAAATAAATTATAAATAAATATTACATAAATAATATATTATGTTTACTTATAATATGTTTACTTATAAGTAAACATTGAAGAAATAAATGATTCTTAAAGAGATTAAAAAAACACAAATTGGTTAAAAATGTTTATTAAAAAATATTTTAATTAAAAAAATCCAAATCATTTCTTCTTTCTAAAGGGGCCAAATAAATCTAAAAACAAACATTGTAAAATATGAAAAAATCACTTTAATTTTAATTTTACAAACGAAAAGTTTTTCAATTTTTCCAAACTTTAACAAAAAAAAACCAAATACATTAATACTTCAAAACTAAAAAATATATGGTAAAAAAAACAGAAAGCAATCTCATGAATTTAATATTAATATACCTTCTTTTCATGGGTTTTTTGTTTCCCTCACAAATCTTTGTTTGGGCTGCCGGAACCATTCAATAACTATGTTTTCAAAATTTTTGTCTGTTGAAGTGCAAACAGCAGCTTAAAAAAAATATTTAATAAAAAAAGCCATAAAACTTACATTTTTACCCTTCAATATTTCAACAAATTTTAAATTTTGTATTTTTTTGTTGTTTCTTAGGCCTAGCCAAGAGCAATCTTTTGCCAGATTATTAGAGAAGATTTTTTTAAAACTCTTACTGTAGAATCTTTTTCGGAGACGCGTTCATTTTTATATACTGAAACTTAAAACTATTTAATATTATTTTTGTTTATTGATTTGTTTTCAAAACAAAGAACAACTAACTATTCTTTATGTAGTTTTTTAAATGATATTTGGTACAAATAATAATTTGTTTGATTTTATTAATTCAAGTCAAATGCAACCTTGAGATATAAAAATAATCAAAAATATGGAATTATATACTTACAACCTCAGCCTCTACTTTTTTTTTGTAATAATGTTTTCTCAAAACTTTTAACAGATCATTAATAAAAAGTTGACTAGATAAGTATCTATTACACAAATTTTCCAAATCTTCCACAAAAGTATGGGAATTTTCCCTATGGGGCCGTCCATAAATAATGTCACACGTTTTTTTAAATATTTTTGACCTCCCCTCCGCCACTTGTCACAAAGTGTCACAAATTATGGGACCTCCCCTCCTCATTGGCGTCACGTCACACTGATTTAATTTTTATGTAAGGTCTACCCCACGAAATTTTTGCTTAAAATAAAATCTTAATATCCAGTTTATAACCATTATTAATTATTAAATTCCAAAATATTTTTATAATTTTGTGACATCACAACCTCCCAAACCCCCCTCCCCGGCTTTTACAAACTGTCACATTTTCGACGACCTCCCTCCCCCTAAGTGTGTGACATCATTTATGAACAGACCCTATGACCTCCTGAATATTCTCCAAAATTTTCTGTAAAAATATTTTTATTGAGCTGGTTAGGGGAAGATAATACTTCGGTTTTAGCCTCAGTATATTCTGGCAAATGTACACTTTCCACATTGTCTTGGGTATTTTGTATACAATTTCTTACCTCCATGCCCATTATTTTAAGATCTGCATTAATTCTCCTCCGCTTTTGCCTCCGGGATAGGGAAATATATTTTTTTCCATATTTTTGTTAAATTTTATTATAAAACTATGGAATTAAATTTAACTTAACAAGAATAGAGAGCACTCGACACAATTGTTTAAACGAGTTCGTTAGTAAGATAAAAAGGCTATATAACATTTATATATCTTTGTTACAATTTACATTTATATATCTTTGTTACAATGTAGGTATAAAACATTGTTACATAGCCATGACATAGTAGGGATGTAAATATAACAAGAACGGATCATTTTTATATAACTATTATATTAAAATGTTTTATTATAATTATGTAACAAAATAAAGAAAAACTATGTAAATACCATATAATAAGGTTATATGGATACTATAAAACATTGCCATATATCAATGATGTATCATTGTTCCATTGTAGATATATAACATTGTTATTTGGCTGATATATAAGGTGGATGTAAATATAACAAGAGGGGAACATATTTATATAAATGTTATTTTACTATGTTTTATCATAATTATGTAACAAAATAAAGAACTAATATGTAAATGTTATGTAAACAATTTTATATGGCAATGTTCTTTGTTAGTTATATCATGGCTATGTAAATGGAACAGCCTGGTTTGCTGGGTAATAACTAGGGATGGGATTTTAGTTATTTTACCTTTTTTCAACCGATGTAACTATTTGAAAACCAATAATGCCAAAATGTGGTTTAAAACATTTTCTTTTATATGAACCTAACTTGTTTTCACCTTTTTTACCTTTTTTGGAAGTTTTTGCTTTAAACTACCTTTTTTATACTTTTGTTACCTATTTTTTTACCTTTTTTACCTTTTTTTGGAGGTTTTTGCTTTAAACTACCTTTTTATACTTTTGTTACATGTTTTTTAATTTGTCAGTTTATTTTCACCTATTTGTTACCTATTTTTACGTATTTTTACTTATTTTCTTTTTAAATTTTGCGCCATTATTTTATCCAGGGCGTGCAACTCAACGGTATAGAATTTTTTCTTATGGTCACAGACTGTAACAGTAACTTTCTTTGCAGTTACGTTCTTTGTAGTGAGCTTATGTTCTGTCATAGAACTTCTGTGTAGTGAGTGTCACTCAGTGAAACACAGTTTATTGCATAGAAATAGTTTATTGTGGGTATGTTCTGTGTTTGGGTATGAGGCTAAACAAAATTATAAAAAATGCCCAAAACCAAAGAAAATCCTCTAAATAAACTATTGACGGAAAAAAACTTATTTTTTAGAGTTTGCTGTAAAATTGTAAGGACTTTGAAGTTATGTTAAAACATCTTTCTTTAATTTATATACATTCTGTTTGTTACTCTAGTAGTAAATTTGGTAAATATCAGATATTCCCTGTTATATTTTCAGTTCCTTATAGCTTTAATTAACTATTGGTCAGTTTATAAAAAAATATTTTATGTTACTTATTTTATAAAAATAAACGAAACTTAAACTTTTAATGTTTTTTTTACCTAAAATGCTGTTTTTTTAACCTAAAATGCTTTTTTTTAGTACCTTTTTAGTTACCTATTTTTCAGTTTTTAGTACCTAAATATCCCATCTTTAGTAATAACTGTAGTAACTAGTCATTTTTGACTAGTAGGTATACAAACATCATATTTTATATTAATCCTAACTAACCGCGCTTGCAACAAAAGCTTGCACTTAAAACGAAATGTATATTTTATCCCTAGTTTAAAGACCGGCCAAGATTTTTTAATAAAATTATTTCAACTTAAATACGTGGAAATGGAAAAGTACTGATTTTATATTAAAGCACTAGGGCCATGTCCCTAGCAAAAAATATTTTTGTATGCCGTATTACACAATATGCAGATTTGACAAAATAACCGTGTAGAATATTAGGGAAACTGTAGAAATATAAATCGTTTATTTTAGGTTTATTCCAACAAAAATGTGACTTGTCCGCTTCTGATTTTACACGACTCATTTGGGGGCACCACTAACACGTTTATTGGGCAGCATTTTCCTTTGAAAAAGAAAAACTATTAAGTCGGTGTTTATAAGGCGTGGTTGGGATTGAATAAATGCGTGTTTGAAGGTTTTCCAGGATTTTGATTAAATTATAACCCTTTTCATTTCGCCCCTCTTACATCTCATCTACACACTCGCTTGTAGTGTTCAAGAATGTAGCCATTTCAACTTGTTAAACCATCCGGTTCGAGCATGTATGGATATTAATTTGATTGTGAAGTTTTGCATGTAATATTCTGTTTGAAAAGGAAAGCATTATTAAGTTTCAGTTTTGTGCGGCAATGTAGTTAACGTTTAGTTAATAAAGAGGTGAATTCAATTCAATTGGGTATACTTCAATTACACCTGTAAGAGTCATTTCCTGTATTGATGCTTTTGTTCATTTATACCTTTTTAATATATTATATTTAATATAGGTACTTTACCTCAAATTTTCAGTCAAAATTTAAATTTGCCTGGAATATTTGTTTACGATACGAAAAAAATACATGTATTTTTTTAATTTCAAAATTATATTTAAAGTTTTTTTTTTTTTTGAATTTTGACTAAAAAATCGATATTTATACAACCGTTTGTAAATAGAACATTCAACAAACTCCTAATGTCTGTTGAAATTATTAGGTCTAGTTTTTAATATTTAAATAAAAAAAAAAAATTTTTTTAAATTTTTTATGCTAATTTTATAAACAAACCTATTTTTTCTAATTCCGTCTTGTTTTTTTCTTCAGTTTTTAAAATGTAATTAATATGTACTAATAAAAGTATTTGAAATTTAATATTTCATGAAATATTGTTGATGATTGCCCTTTGCAAATGAAATCTGTTAAACAGGCATAATCAAGCCAGTGCGATTAAAATGTATTGCATTTAGTGCATTGTAGGAATTTTTTGCATACCTACATACATTCAAAACATTATCTTCATACATTTATAATAATCATAATAATAATAATAATAATAAAACGACTTTATTTGACATAAAAAGTAATACATCAAAAGAGCGAAGTTTGATCATGGATCATTCTTCCACTTAACCCTACGTTTATTTATAAAAGCCTATTTCGATTTTGATTTTGTGAAACTGACTTTGGAATGGGCTTTAGGTGATTTTTTTAAAATAATTTTGTGGTTTATAAAAGCGAAAACGATTATGAAGCAGCCGGGAAATTTTTGGAAAAGCGTTTTGAGATGTGTAAAACGATATCAGGTACAGAACAATTATATTATGTTGATAAGGATAACATTTTAAAAGTTATACAAATATTAGAAATATATATATAATAACAAAACACAAAGTGCTTAAAGTACTTTTCGCCAACTTTGCTTCTGAAGATGAGAAAAGTACTTTAAGCACTTTATGTTTTGTTTTGATGTTATATTGATATATATTTCTAATATTTGTTTAACATATCACCAAAGTTGTCCTTTTTTAAGTTTTAAAAGTTACAACCTATTTTTCCTCTCCATTATTTAAAAAAATGCTTTCACAAAATCAAAATAAGCTTTAAAAATGTATTAACATCATGTTTTGAATTATAGGTATTCCAAAAATTAATATTTTTTTATAGATTAGGTATACAAATAAATCAAATATAATTTCTTATCCTTTAATACATCATTGTAAAACTATTTTTTTTATAATTCAACCCATCCTTGGTGTAATTTCAAATTATAATTGCAAAAGCTTGATCATGCCTGTTACAGCTGTTATTTGGAGAGGGCGATTTTCAACAATTATTAAAGGTCCATTTTAAAATTAGTATACAATTTTGTTATACTTTTAAAACCTGTCAGAATTCGAAAAAATCTATTTTTTTATAAAATTAGCATAAAAAAGTAAAATTTTCCAAATTATATTATTATGTATTTAAAACAATACCTTATATCGAACTTTTGTCAACAAACATTAGGAGTTTGTTGAATAATATTTTATTTACAAATGTTTGTTTAAATATTAATTTCTCTGGTACAGTGGCGGTCAAAAAATTTCGGGCAGAAATTTTCCTGTCATTTCAAAAAGTAGATGTAGCTTAAGCTTTATTCTCATTATCATTTGACGTTTTGAAATTTTAATTTTGCAAATGTCAGGTTTTATTTAAGTCAAATCTTTTCAAGCATGCCTCCAGTAAATTACTTTTATAAAGTTTTAATAATAACCCATATCCAAAATGGAATGACGCAAAGGCAAGTTTCTGGATTGTTGGGGATACCGAAAAGTACAATTCATTCGATTGTAAAAAAATTTGAAGAAGATGGAATGGTCGAGCGGCGACGTGGCTCTGGACGACATCGAGGCTCCACACTTGATGAAGACGAAGCATTGATTGATGTTGTAGAAAATGCTCCCTTTACCACCGCTATTCAGGCGGTAAACAGAACAAATTTTCCAATTTCTGTTCGGACAGCACGTCGGCGCATTAGAACAGCTGGACTAATAAATTGTGCGGCCGCAAGGAAACCACGACTAACACCTCGCCATCGAGAAACGAGAATGGGATTCGCTTTAGAACACATTATTAAAGATGATGCCTTTTGGAACCGAGTTGTTTTCTCCGATGAAAAAGTTTTTCAGTCGTCTCCAAATGGTCGGCTAAAAGTCTACAGACCAAGAAATACCCGTTACGAAGAGAGATATGTTCAAGAAACAAAACAGAGCGGACGTTTTTCTGTGAACATGTGGGCATGGGTCTCAGCCGTTGATCCTGGCATAATGCTATATGTGCAAGATCGGTTTAACAGCAACGTCTATATTAGGGTCCTCGAAGACGTAATGCTCCCTTCGGTAACAAGAGTGTTCCCCAACGGTGATTTTGTGTTTCAGCAGGACAATTGCTCTGTTCATACTGCACACAGGGTAGCGGCGTGGTTCGAGAACCATAATATAGACGTTATTGACTGGCCAAGTCAAAGCCCCGATCTTAACCCGATCAAGAATATGTGGGGTCTTTTAACACGAAATTTACAACGTCGGAATTTAGTATTTAACAATACAGAGGAGTTATTGACCGCCATCACCGATGCATGGCATGAATTGCCCCAAAACTATAACAGGAATATATGTCTCTCCATGAACACTCGATTGACGAAAGTTATACAAGCTAATGGAGCAATGACAAAATATTAATTTTAATTTGCTAAATTAGTCCAGTTAAAGGCAGACATCAAGAAGACGCGTATTATCCAACGTCATTTTAACCTACGATTCGTGATAAAAAAGAGTTAAACAAACTGTTATACCTATTTGTTAAGAAAAGAATTTCAAAAGCAGTAGAGTGGACTTTTCTAACCATTTGTAATACTAGTAATATACCATTTATTTTATGTGAAGTTTTTCTTAAGGCAGGGTAAAAGCATGAGATTAAAAAAAACCTCCAAAACAATACTGATTTATAGGCAAGAAGTGACCACAGATCATACAACTGACAGAATTAAAAATTAAGGTTACCAGGGTATAAAGGTTGTTTCACCGCATGTGTCAGTGAATGTCAAATAGTGCCCGAAATTTTTTGTCCGCAACTAAAATTCCAAAAAATCTAAAACTCTAAAATTATTTAAATAATTTCGAAATAAAAACGTACATGTCATTCTTCTTCGTATTATAAACAACCAAAAATATTCCAAGCAAATTTAAATTTTGACAGAATGTTAGTTTATCCAGGACCGGGCCCATGATTTGCTTCTGGGGGGTATCGGATTACTCACAAACATATATATTTTTAAGCTATTGTTTAGTATTTCAAGTAAAGTTTTATAAAATAAATATATATTTATTGGTTATTTTTCAGTATTTGATGTGAAATTTCATGAAAAAATATGTATTATTTTTATATATTTCAAGTAAATATTGTATCTTAAAAACTTAGGGTTTGAACACCCAACCCCCCGTGTGCAAGAGCCTGAGTTATGTGTATTATCTTTCCAAAAATCAGCTGGATTAAACAATTTTTAGGGATAACTCACGAATTTTGAAAATTCCAGAAATTTCAAAATTTAACTCTTTTAACACTTTTTAGCTTGCTACGGTAAATTTTTGTTTTTGATGTCATTAAGCGACCTATTAGCGAATATTTTAACTACTTAATTTAAAAAATATAAAAGAAGTAATGACTTGAGTTAATTTATTATAATAAAGAATAAATGTAACATTACTTTTGTATAAAAAATTATCGTGGCGAGCAAAAAAAATAAAATAGTATATACACTGTATATATACAGTGTGTCCAGGGATGGACTTAACTTGTAAAAATATTTATTTTCAATTTTTTGAGAAAAAGTCAATTTTCATAATTTCTTCTGATTGTTATATAAATACGATTCGCGTTGAGAAACATCCATTTTATTGCACAGGGTGAGCAAAAATACAGATTTTCAAAATAAAAAATTTTTAAATATGTTTTTTTATAATAATAACATTGAGTAATGATAATAATATAAAGAGCTGGTGAGGAGAAATCAAAAAGTCAAATGAAGTTTTTTCATATGACTTTTTGATACTAAGATATTTGGTATTGAAAATTTAAGATATTAGTTTTTTAAATTTAAAACAAATTTAAACAAATAATTGTAGACATTGTAGACATGTCAGTTGAAAGCAACAACCTTCATTCATAATCACAAAATGAGATAGCAGTTAATTTCTACGAAATAATAGGACCACTCAAGTTAGGACCTGAACTGATTTTATTTTTAATAACAAATATCTTAGTAACAACAACCAGTGGCGGCTGGTGGATTTTGCGTATACCAATATCTCAATTATTGGATATGGGACCAACACCAAATTTATATGAGTTTATAATGACATTAAATAAACAAGTTCTGCAAACAATTTTTAATTTTACAAAATCTACAATTTTTTTTTGCCCACCCTGTATAACAAAATAGAAGTTTCTCATCGTGAATGGTATTTATATAACAAGCAGAAGAAATTATGAAGAGTGACATTTCTTCGAAGAATTGAAAATAAATATTTTTAGTATAGTTAAGTCCATCCGTGGACACACTGTATATATACATATATACATATACAGCCCGTTCAGAGTAAAACCGAATATATCTATATATATATATGGGGCGTGGCCTCGCCTCCATCCAACGCGCGACACAGTAGCTAAGCAAATAGCCTGCATCGCTAATGAGATTTTTTGCATTATTATCATTTAATTTTTTAAGGCCTTACCTGCTCGACCTTTCGTCATGTCGTTTATCACACAAGGTACTGTGACGCGCCTTGGAGGGAGGCGAGGCCACGCCTCATATATATATATATAGATATATTCGGTTTTACTCTGAACGGGCTGTATATATATATGTTTATATATATATATATATATATATATATATGTATATATACATATATATATATATTAGGGTGGTCGTTATGTCGGGTAAAAAAAAAAATTAACCGGGCCGCCCCTTAAATTGACTCAAAATAGGGAAAAAAAAATGTGTGCCAAATTTCAGCCCTATAGGTCTATCCTAAATTACCCCTGTGAACCACTTGTTCACTAAAAATCTAATTTTTTAATTAAAAATGATAAAGTAATTTTTAATTTTATATTTAGTATAAATAATAATAATTATTGTTATTATTATAATTACGGGAGAAATATTAATCAAATTATGCATACAATACTATACAGGGTGATCCATATTAAGGGCGCACCATTGCTAACTTCTTTATTGTTGATCATATGATTTCGGCGAAATTAGCAAACAATTAGTATTTTTTCTGCTGATTGCGAAGGTAAAACTATAAAAATATTTAAACTATACACTTTAATGATATTCAAAAAATCAAAATTTAGAATAAAAATGCTTACTTAATTTTGAACACTCTGTATTTGAAAAATTAAAATGGTTTTAATAGTGTTTCTTTTTTTGCACCTGCGAAGGATTTGCGGTATTCAGAGATGAGCTGAAGAGCATACTGTTTTTGGTCTTCATCTTTCGTAATTAATTGATTAAACTCAGTGAATAATTGAACCCCCCTTTCCGCAACATCATTTACAACTTTGAGATTGTTTACGATTTTTAATGCATTTTGATAACTCTCACTTTCGCTCCAAAGGGCTGGATCAATATACAAAAAGTCTTGACTGATTCCGAACCGAACAAAGAAATTTCGTGTTTGAGACGTTACAAAATCATCCATTTCTTTTTTACAGAAAATAACCATATCTTTGTATTTTAGTTCAATCCTTTTAGGAATCACATTGTCTATATCTTCAGATTGGTTTAATTCCGTTACCATGCATCGTTTCGTATTCAGTGATACTGATTCATCGAAAAATGCCATCGCAACTGATTCTGAATTAAGGTACCACAGATGGTTTTTGAATTTGTTAATAGTAATCATTGACACCTCATCGTCAATGGATTTATATTCATGCAATTTTTTTAGAAATTGCAAGTCGTGATTGTGTGCCATAACTGCGTGCGGAGCCGTAAACCAGGCCTCTATGTACAACATTACGATGAAAATCGATGTGTCACGAACTGCTGTTCTCTCTTCTCCTGTCATTTCATATTGATCTCTAAACATAAATATTTTAAGGCAATATATTGCTTTAGCCATCCACCGTGCATGATGAAAAGCTCCAGGAGTATGGAAAAATATGTTCTTAGGTGGAATTGCATCAAGAAAAACCAAAGTTAATTCCAGGAGCTCTTTGTAGTCGTCTCTCGGCTGGCGAGTTTGCAGGGTCTTTTGTACAAAATAAACTATCCTCTGAACTTCTTTAAATGTCAGTACTTTATTAACTTCTGCATCTGCCAAACCAGTTTTATATTTGGTTTTATCCATTTGACTCCAAACTTGTCCAAAATTCTTAAAGAGGGGAACATTTGGTCCAGTTGTTTTTGGTAACTTTTTCTCAAACACGCTTCGCAGGACCAATTCAAAAATATGGTGTCTGCAAGGTAGAAATAAAATATTTCTTTCCAGCAAGCGTTCAAGTACCGTAGCAGATCCATTTTTAACTCCCAAATTTGACGCAGTTGTATCGCAACAAAAAGCTTTAACTGACTCTAAAAGTCCCCAATCTTGAAGCATTTCATAAACCGCGTTGGCTTGTGTTGGCCCTTTACTATTTGGTAAAGCAGGAACGCCAAGAAGCTTCTCAGTCTTACCATTCGATACCAAAACTGGTAGTCTTTCAACCATTTCTCGTTTTAAAATATCGAATAAGAGTTTTCCATCCCAATGTAAAACAAGAGCATTTAATTCAGTATTTTGAAAAATATTTTTGATTTGGGTGGATCTAGCCTCACGTATTTTTCGGCGATAATATCGAATTGATGTTCTATTTATCGTCAATGTCTCTACATCAAAGTTCAGAGCTTCTGCTATAGCGGCAACTAAGTGGACAGCACCTCTGTCACTCACTTTGCAACTGTCAAGGGCTGCAACAACTTTTTGGGTGAAAATATTAATCATTCCTCTGGATTTCTTCGGCGAGGATGGTTCAGCCTCATCTTCGTTGCTACTGCCAAATGAAACACTTAAAGAAGTAGCTATACTTTTTTGACTTAATGTTTGATTTGAGTGCTCTCCATCACTTGATGCTAGCTCCACAAAATCATCTGAAAAATATCATTAAGAAATTAATACGATTTAATGTTCGGTACATTACTGTGTGTATTATCTTAATAGCATTTGCGCCTTAATTAATGATAAGTAATATCTTACCCATTAAATCGATGTCCATTTGGCTTTTTGATTGTTTTCGGCGTAACAGTTCTTCCCGTTGCTTTTTCGCTGCTTCTAGTTTGTCGAAACAGCTTTCGATGTCATTTATATAGCCAATGCGACCCAGTTTTCGTTGATTTTTGAGGAACTCTCTTCTCTGCTCATCGATTTGCTCCAAAACGTGACCATGAGCAATGTCAAACAAATTTTGAAGCTCTGAGGTAAATTGTTGCTCCTTTTCCTTATTGAATGGTTTGTTGGCATTTTTTTGCAAAGTACTCCATTCTTGGTGAAGAACCATTATTTTGTCAATGCACCGATTTTCTTTTTGAATGGGTAACCGGGCTTTAGCCCAAAAAATTTTGACCTCATCAAACACAAGTTTGGCACTAACGCGTAAATTACTATTTCGTTTAAACACTTGTCGACTGTTATAAAATAATAATTTAAGTACTTGTCCTTTTGATGGCAACTTGTTCCCATAAATTTGTGTATGCAGCTCACCAATAAGATAAATGTTCTGATCACTAATTGATTCTATCGACATTGTATTGTTAAACACGAAATAAATTATCACCAAATTAATCCATTAAAAGTCAAACAAAAATTACCTACTACTACATTTGCTACTTGAAAAAAAGTAATTTAATTGACATTGACATTTTTGATATGTCAAAAATTAATTAATTTTCTTTATATACTGCATAATTTTGGTTTTTTTCCGTGAATATTGATAAACATTATAAATTCCCTGCCTAACAACGTAAATAATAAACTCAGTATTCACGTTGTTAGGCATCAGTGATTGGCCTATTTCAATATTCACTGTGATTTGAACCAATCTGGTTTTAAATTGGAAGAATGCGACTATAATTACATTTAAAATTGGTAAAAAGTAAGGCTAAACATTTGACAGATGTCAGATTTTATTTATTTAATTTTTAAAATCATTTAATTATCTACTTATTGGAGTAGATAAAGTATAGTATAGTATAGTATAGTAGATAAATTATAGTATTGTACTCGAGATTATGCGCACTATTCACTCGGATGATTTGAATCTCTAGTCTGACGACTCAAGATGCAAACCTCATATCTTTCGTATAATAATATACTATTAAATTGTTTAAAAGCCGTGCATAATATAAAACTTGGTATGTAAACACTTAAATTCGTTTTAATTTCTCCGGCATATAGTGGCGCATTGTATACCTGGCGGCTTAATTTATTTGATTAATATGTCTCCCGTAATTATACTTATAATAATAATCATTATTTATAATAAATATTACATTAAAAATGACTTCATCATTTTTAATTAAAGTAAGCATTTTTATTCTAAATTTTGATTTTTTGAATATCTTTAAAGTGTATAGTTTAAATATTTTTATAGTTTTACCTTCGCAATCAGCAGAAAAAATACTAATTGTTTGCTAATTTCGCCGAAATCATATGATCAACAATAACGAAGTTAGCAATGGTGCGCCCTTAATATGGATCACCCTGTATAGTATTGTATGCATAATTTGATTAATATTTCTCCCGTAATTATAATAATAACAATAATTATTATTATTTATACTAAATATAAAATTAAAAATTACTTTATCATTTTTAATTAAAAAATTAAATTTTTAGTGAACAAGTGGTTCACAGGGGTAATTTAGGATAGACCTATAGGGCTGAAATTTGGCACACATTTTTTTTTCCCTATTTTGAGTCAATTTAAGGGGCGACCCGGTTAATTTTTTTTTTTACCCGACATAACGACCACCCTAATATATATATATATATATATATACAGTTGTATTCATTAAAAAAGCGTACAAGAATTAGAATGAGAGAAAACTGTCAACATTATTGCGTAAAACCGGCTTTCCACTGACTTAAGTCACTATAACTGACAGTAGAAAATAAAAATGCCTCGTCAGTTAAAAAGGCTCAAATAGTATCAAGAATCGAAGAAGAATGGTCAATTCGTACTGTGGTATAATAGAAATAAAAAATCTATATTAAAAATTAAGCAACGCTGGGAACAGGAAGATTTACTAAACCAAAAAGTTGGTTCAGGTCGTCCCAAAATGTCCACCCCTGAACAGGATGCTGCTTTTTTGGGATATCTGAGGATTTATGGGAAACTATGCAACTATACTATACCTACTATACTGCTGGGAAGATATTAATCCAAATATTGTATTAAATTTAATTCAGTTCATCCCAAATAGATTGGCTCAAGTACCTAATAGAAAAACAGGGATGCATGACTAAATATTAAATTTTTTTTAATGTTTGGTTTTTTCATTATTAAAAGGTAATAATTTTTGTAATATTGTTTATTTAACCTACGACGTCAATGCTCTTTATAACCTATAGTAATTATTTTAATGACTTATGTCAGTGATAAGCCGGTTTTAAGCAATAATATTATTTTGACAGTTTTCTCTCATTCTAATTCTTGTACGCTTTTTTATTGAATACAACTGTATATATATATATATATATATATATATATATATATATATTTTACTTATATTACTTACTTCTCTTTTATAAGTATTAAATTTTTTTAATATTAGAGATTTGTTTTTTGTGAACTTAAATCAATAATATCATATCTCTTGTAAGACTTATTTTAATATGAGTTCATTACAATTGTGATCGTTGGTTGATCATTATTTAGGAGAGCGGGCTCGAGCGGAGCAAATATTTCCTTGTTCAAGTTGTCGCATTTAATTTTGCTGCGATTTGACGGGGCACAGTTTGGAGGATAAGGAGCCTTATTTTAACCTCAATTGGCCCTAAAAAATATTTATGGTTTACTTACCATTTTTGGTAGCCAACATTCCAATTTATAAATTTGTAGGTATATAAAAATAAGAATGGAAGATTTGTTTTAATCTTCCCTAAAAAAGTAGGCTGTCGACATTAAATTTTAATATCCCTACAGTTTTAATTCAAACATGTTTTTATTAATTAAATTATCAAGGCTTTGTAAAGGATGTTTCAGGGTTTAGTAGTAAAATGAAGCAACGGATGTAAGAAGATATTTTTAAAAATATTGCTCCTTTTGAAAGACAATTTGCTAAAAATTTTTTAAAATCTATATTAAAAAATTAAAATTGGCATTTTTTAACATAAAATTATTATATCCAGGAAGTGTGGGGCCCACACTTTTTTTAATTTGTATCAATGATATAAAAAGTAGTGTAAATGATTCATATATTTTGCTTTTTGCAGACGATACTACCATAACATCTGAAATCGTTATCGTTGACTCAATAGTGGGTAAAATAGATTCAAATAAGGTATCTGTTCAGGATTGGTTTTCAAGTAACTCTTTGAGTTTGAACTTAAACAAAACCGTCGACATGGTCTTTACCCACACCCCTTTTCTCCTACCTTAAACTGGAGTGAACATACAAGTAGCATCTCTTGTAAATTGTCTAAAAATATATATGTATTAAGAAATTTAAAAAACATTGTACCTCACAGTATGTTGTTATCAGCCTACTATGCATTAATACACTCTATCATGTCCTATGGTTTGTTTGTCTGGGGACACTCTCCTCATGCAAAAAGGATCTTTGGTTTGCAAAGCAAGGCTGTCCGGGTTATAGCAGACCTGGGTTATAGAGATGACGTGAAAAGTAAATTTATTCTATTTAATCTGTTAACACTTCCTAGCTTATATATTTACAAGTGTCTAGTCATGGTCAAGGAAAATATTGACAAGTTTGATACAAATTTGGATTTTCACAACTATAATACAAGACATCAAGATAATATTAGACTACACGATTGCAAGCGAGTAGAAATGCTAATAATTATTATGGGCCAATATTTTTTAATAAAATTGACAGCTCATTGAAACCTTTACCTTTAAAAAAATTTAAACTAATAATCAAAGAAAAAATTTCTAAAGCTTTCTATTCGTTTAAAGAGTTTTTAGAATGTGGATTGTAGTTTTTATGTTAGATATAGTTTTTGTGTTGAATGTTTGCTCATATTTTGTATTGGTTTACCTATTGTTTTATGTATTTCAAAACTTGACTTTGTTTTTATCACCAATAAAATTATTATTATTTTTATTATTAAGACCCAACAAAATATCAAGATAACAGGTCACCCGTGTTTTTAATCTTAAAATAACCTGAATAAAAAGTAAAAAATAAATGTATTTAATACCACATACATATATTTAGTAGGTAAATAGCACATAATTTTATACTTTTTATTAAAACGTAATCAATTTATGAGAGCGTTTTTTGATTTTTTTTACGTAATACCTGAGAAAACCGGGGTGGAAACTTTACATTGGCTTATCCTTGGTATTTTCAAGGTTATTTTTTCAAAATTCGAATTAAATACAGGGTGTCCCAAAATTAGTGCACCATACTTTAACAGCAGATTCTACGTGCAAAAATAAGAAAAAAGTCCCTATAAATATAGGTCGAGAAATGCCTCCTAAGGGAGCTACAGCCCCCGAAAAGGGAGCCCCTGAAGATGGTTTTTATCTAATATAAATAAAAAAGTAGAAACACCCTGTCACTTACTACATGAAACTGTCACCTGTCTTGAATTATTTTATTTTTTCCTAAACATGGCAGCCGTATTCCAAGGACCACGCGAGTTCATTTCTATGGTTGTGATTTAATTGTGAATTTTTATGCCATGTAAAATAATTTTCAAATCGATTTTATGCGAAAACGGTGTATGTTATCGAAGTTCAACAAGATGACCTTTTTTATGTGCAAAACTCTAAAATTTCATAATCTGACACCAAATTCTGGTACAAGATACGTACAAAAAAGTTAAGGTGGTTTTAACCCTACTTCCTATCAATCTGACCCAAACCTCATAAAAATTTTTAAATTATTATTGTACGTCTTATTGGTCATAAAAAGTTTAACTAATTACCCAAATTTCACTTTTATATCTTTAACGGTTTTGGAGATATTAAATAAAAACCATCTTCAGGGGCTTTCCTTTTGGGGGCTCTAGCTCCCTTAAGAGGCATTTCTTGACCTATGTTTATAGGGACTTTTTTTCTTATTTTTGCACGTAGAATCTGCTGTTAGTAGTATGTATGGTGCACTAATTTCAGGACACCCTGTATATTGAAAAAAAATTAAAATTAAAAATTTACTATATTGAAAGCGAAACAATTGTTATTTTTTTTTAAACAAATAAAATAGTGAAACTTTAAAACAGTGTTGTTTTAATTCATATATTAATAATATGGAGTTTCATCAAGTAAAGGTCGAAACAATCAATAATAAAGATTCAAATAAATTGTAATTTAAATACATTGTGTTATCAACAATAGTTACTTACCATAAAAAAGCATTCCCCTTATAAATACTTTATAATATTCAAAAACCATTAACTTTGATTTTAGGGCGAACCAACATCTCCGCAACCTTCCATTGATCGACTTTCCGTAACGTTTGCCGAAGACTCCGTGAGAAGCGATAGTTCCACCAGAAACAATTACTTTAACCCTCCATCAAGCAAAATGGAGAAAGTTCACTTTCCGCAACCAACAGGTATTTTATTTTATAAAATTAATATTGATATTAAATTTGGTTTAATAAACAGATTCTTTATTTGATTTTTTACAAAGAACCTGTTTTAACAACCTTAAATTTTTTAAATATAGTTTACACATTATATTTGCTTAATAAAAATATTAAAATGTTGGGCCAAGACGGTGAAGAATCAGATGCTG
The DNA here is from genome assembly GCA_921294245.1 of Brassicogethes aeneus. Taxonomy (NCBI): domain Eukaryota; kingdom Metazoa; phylum Arthropoda; class Insecta; order Coleoptera; family Nitidulidae; genus Brassicogethes; species Brassicogethes aeneus. The sequence continues at coordinate 47,437,632 of OV121132.1, read as the reverse complement.
AAGATTATTCTGCAAGTGTGAATGCAATTATCCAAAGAAGAGCTTCGACTAGAAGAACAAAAAGAAGAAACAGTAGGCGAGCTAGTTCGCCGTTTAGTCCAGATGTATTACCAGGGACAGAAACTGTAAGAAGATCTTCTGTATTTACGACTAGTTCTGGAGAGTGAGTACCTACTTAGCTTTTTTAAATACATATCAAAATAATTAGACCAAAATAATGTTTTAATGAATTTTTACTGAAATAGATACTGAAATAAAAAAGACGAAAGCGGCAACAATGTGCAAAAACATTTAAGTCCAGTGCCTTTAGTAATTGACCCAAACATTTCGAGTACATTTTATTCTTTGTTGCTCTTTCGAAGGGGGCTTTAATGGAGACCTTAACTCCAAATCTAAGCCCTGTCCAAATTACCCCTTCCCCCGCCATCTTGGATAAGTTTTTTTCAACCGCTCATATCTCGCGTTCTATTCGCTGCACAGCAAACGTATCGTTGCATTTGTTATGGTAAACTCTTTAAATAAGTTTATAATAATTTAAACCCTCCGATGTTCCAGAAAGAAGTTATAGCGTCCACAAAGTGTACAACTTTGCCAACATTCCTTTCCCTCAGTTTCTCAAGCGTAACTGCTCTTTTCAAGTTTATCTGAGACCCCAATTACCCATATAACTATTAAAATTAGACTCTATTTTAAGTATTTAAAAACAAATCATTCCGATTGGTTGATCTTCGCTGGCCAATCCAAGTTAGCACTTGCTGGCTGGGATTAAACTGAAATTTGGCGTAGCTATGTAACTTGACCATGCAATATAGTACCATGGTAATACTTTTTTTCCATCTGTTAAATATACTATATTTATCAAAATAGTTTTAAAAATGGTATCGCAAAGCTATTTTAATTTTTAAAAATTTTCATACCATATTTCATCTTTTCCGTTTTTTATTTCTATATTATTTTTTAACACCCTTTATAATTATTATACCATGCTTATTCAAAATTAATATTCGTACAAAAATTTAGTTTTATTAGACACGAGCGAAGCTTGCCACCGAGAGTTTAATAAAAACAAGTGTACAGACTGTACATTATCTACGACGAACACAAAGAATAATTTAAAGCCAATTTTATTTGTTTAACATTTGACATATGTCAACTGTCAACAGATTTAATCTCACTTTTTACCAATTTATATTAAAGCCAACTTTAGCCCGTGACTAAAATGCCCAAAAGCCACTGATGCTAACTTTAGCCCTTGACTAAAACGGCATAAAGTCACAGCTTGTCAATATGGGAGTAGATAAAACATGTTAAAAGTATGGTGCCATGGTAATATGGTACTATGCTCCACAGTGTGGAGCATAGTACCATATTACACCCAAAAGCCCCACCACAAATACCAACAATTTTTGGTTTATTTTCTGTCAGTTTCAAGCTAATTTCGTCTTATTTTTTAGCAATAATACAATATAATAAGTATATTATTATTACCTACATATGATTTAGTTTTGGTGTTCGAAATTACCAAAGTCACGTGGTTGGACTGTTGGGTGTGGACCATAATAAATACATAAGTAGAGTTTGCTAATTAGACAATCTTATGATTCAAGAACTATTAGAGAAACAACCATGCAACAACAATGTCCTAGACTCTAAAGTATAGAGGAAATGAATATAATGGGAAATATTACCAAACATGTGAATAGCTTAAGCTATTTACATGTTTGGTAATATTTCCCATTAGCTAATTAGCTTCAAGACTTAGTGTAATAAGGTTTTACATTTAGTTATATTAAAATTATTTTTTTTTAAGTTTTTGGTTCTTTTTTGGCTTAAAATTAGCTCTATAAATTAATAATATTGTTTTAGCAATAATACAATATAATATATTATTATAACATATGATTTAGTTTTTGTGTTCGAAATTATCAAAGTCACGTGGTTGGACTGTTGGGTGTGGACCATAGTAAGTACATAAGTAGAGTTTGCTAATTAGACAATCTTATGGTTCAAGAAACAACCATGCAACAACGATGTCCTAGACTCTAAAGTATAGATGAAATGAATATAATGGGAAATATTACCAAACATATGAATAGCTTAAGCAGTGGCGTATTTAGGATTTAGCTCCGGGGGGGGTCCAAAAAAACTAACTAAATATGTACTCCCTGCTTAAAATACCCCATAGAGACCCTGTTCAAACCGATAGATATTTGTATCGGGATGTATGGTGTTTCTATAGGGTGTATCGGTTTGTATAGGACCCATAATTGAGATTTATGGTTGTTCTATAGGGATATCCACCGTTGATTTATTTGCTATCGGTTTCAATGGGGAAAATACACATAAATGTAGAAATTAGTTTTTCCCCTATAGGACCCCATAGGTTTTAATAAAATTTTGTCAAATGTTTTATGGTTGCTCTATAGGGATATCCCTATATATCCTTCATTGAGTTATTTGCTATCGGTCTCAATAAGGAAAATGTAAAAGTTATGGTGTGCCTATAGGTAATTTCCTATACATTTTCTATCGGGCTGTATCCGGAAAAAACCATGGACAAATGCACATATTGAATCCGGTAGCGCCCGATAGATTATTTTGTATAGGTCTCTATGGGGTATTTTAAGCATGGCTATGCTATGCTTTAATAACTAAAAAATCACAAATTAGGAACTCTTCTGATCCGATAAAATAGAAAATAAAAGGAACTTTCTAAAAAAGGAACATTTTTGTTTCTCTTTCTCTTTAATACGTAAGTAGTTGATTTTTGATTTTAATGATTTTATATTTAAATATAATTAATAAATAATAAAGTACGTTGACAGTCTTGAGGTTTTTATTTTTTTTTTTACTTTTTTTTGTAATATAAATAATAAAATAAGTGCGCCCGGGGGGGGTCCGGACCCGGCGGACCCCCCCCTAAATACGCCACTGAGCTTAAGTTATTTGTAGGATTCCGCGAATTAGTATACTGTTATAACATTGGTACGACTAAATAAACCGCTTGACTCACGCGGCGTGTGGAAGTTTTTTAAACCTAATTTAAAATACAGGTTTTTTGTTTATTATTATTTGGTGTGGAGTTTCATAAAATAATAGTACATTATCTAACAGGCGGAGAAAGCGCTTATTAAAGCCGAGCTTAGTGTTTGCGACCGAGACGCCAGTCGAGGCAGTTGATCTGAGCGAGTCCGTACGGAAATCTATAAACGGCACTATGATTTTTGTATTGTCCATCTTTTACGGGATGAAGGAAGGAAGGCAATCTATAAATCAGACTTAACAGTTAATAGGCTTTCTTCGCTGTGTTGTATCTACTATTTTTTAAATAATTCGGTACTTATGTACTTCCATTGAAATTCTCGAGTTTGATACATTTTGTCATAGGTTTGACGTTTGACATATGTAATATTATAGGTTAAGTGTATGAATTTATACTACGGCGGTGTATAAAAATTTGAACTGCGTACAAAAAGTCGTTCTATATATGCAAACTCATAGTAAAATAATACGAATTGTTATGCGCTTGAAAAAAAATATAATTATCAAGCATTCCGTGTCTTTAAACGCTTCTCTAGAGCATCGTTGATGCATGTTTTTTTCCTGTTTTGAGCAATCTAGCCCTTGATTCATTCTGATGAGCGATCTCTGTTTACGTACATAAGGTACCTGGACCTGGCGGAACGTGAAATGGGAAAAATATTTTTTTTAACCGTGATTGGCTTTAATTCATCATCTATAGGTTTGTCAACTCTGTTCTCAATAAATGAATTCAAGTCCTTGGAATTAAACATTATTTTAACAAGCTCTTTGCACAAAATAGTCGCCATATTTTCAAATGAATAAAAGCAGAATAAAACTAAAATAAGTTTGCATCATTAAAAATACAATTTAAGGTAAACAAAATCTGTATACATCGATTTCGGTCGCGTTGCGTCAAGCGTCTCGATAGGCGCGTACTTTCTTTCATAGTTCCATCACCGTTAAAGTTCAATAACAAAAAAATCAATATCGATTCTACACGTGATAACTGTCCCAAGTGCAAATTGTGTGTGGTACCTCCCCCTGGATTAAGTCATCAAGTGTTTTACCTGGATAAAAGGTGTGAGAAAGACGATCAGTTCCAATAAATAATTTCCTGGACTACCACACGCACGGGCGGCATGCGTTAAGGATCAATTTCATCACACCTGCCTGGCAATTATCCCGAAGTCCAAGTCTGCATAAATTAGATAGGTAGTTACCAAAATTGCATGACCATATAATACCCAATAATATTAATACTAGTTAATACGAAATCCGCAACCTTTAACTAACAAATAATCCGTCAGGTAAAATTAATTATTTGCAAACAATTTCCAAGATTCCCATGCACAAAAAGGAAACATAGTCAAAAAAACTATAAACACAAGGGCACACATAAGAAGCCATTAATCACTCAAGTTACGATAAACATTAGGCAAACGAAACCATCTTAAAGAAATAAACATCTTTAGATTACTAAGACATTAAGGGGACCATAAATTAGGTAAATAACCGTTCCATGCGTAAATAAACAGCCGCACCGCACAGTGAGGCGCAAAGATGGACCCTGGAAGCATATTAGCCAATCAAGTCCCCCAAGTGAATGGGGATCACGCACAGTGGGGCAAAAATTCGAGGGTATCGGCAATTTCAGTAGGTTAAACAAAGGCGGGACAAACAGCTGCTTATGAAGTCGGTACTTGGCATGAGGGGCTGAATTTCTACGTAGTCAGAGGGCACTAGATACGGCGCACATACAGGTATTTGCACGATCTACGCGGCCAAAATTATTTTTATGCTTAATTGGTATCTTAATAACGTAAATAAATAAAAAAACTTATTTTTACAACAAAATTATGTTTTTTACAAAAAAAAATATATATTTACAAAAAATACAAATTTTTAGGTCGGTAAAAAGGAAGTAAAACATAATAATACTAAGTTTCTTGACTTTCTTCGTCGCTCTCTGATGAATTTTCTGATATATTGGATTCTGCACTTACAAACATTGCCAAGGCTTCAGGCAAAAGTGTTTTTGCTTTCTTTTTTTTACAGTTCGTATGCTACTTAGTATAGGATCTGAACTAAGTAGAAGGCAGTTAAAAATATCCTGATTACAATTTACCCTGGAAAATTTTCTCGCAAAATCTTGGCGGTATTATGATCTCCTTATCAAAATTAGAATGAAGTTTTTCCGTTTTTTGCCTTCGAACGACTTGGATGGTCGACCTGGCCGTTTTTGTGAAGTCTCAACAACAGGTATTTTAAAAGTACCTTCCAGCCAAGGCCGATTGTATTTTATAAAATTATCTTCTTTATGAGCTTTGGTCCACCTTGTTTAATTTCTGATTTGAAATTGGCCAAAAACTAAAAATTTGGTCTTCATTATAACCTTCACATGACATACTCTCTAAAAATGAATTAGTCAAAAATGACTTGTCATTGCGAAAAAACATCCACTAATAATTCTCGTCAATAGCAATTTGTATCCCAAACATTCAGCAGTCAATTTCCATGTAAAATTGTCCCCTGAATCCGAAAATGTCGTCAAAATTTGAGAAATAGTCAATTTTCCATATAATATGGAATTGACTATATCTCAAAAACTGCTCTACTTTTATGATTTTTGACGGTATTTTCGGAATCAAAAGACAATTTTACTTAAAAATTGGCTGTTAAATGTTGGGGAACATGGTATAAGTGAAAAACAGCCGCTAATAACTGTGGTAATTAGTCATTTTTGACTAATTCATTTTTAGAGAGTAAGTTGATCTTTTAGATAGTTTAATTTGGCATCTAAATTAGTTAAATTTTTTTCTTCATGAGGTCAAACAAGTATTGTCGGGTCACAATCATTACTTTTGATACACCCTCTGAGCCTAAAACAAACATCCACTATGTTAAAAGTCGCTAACAAATATTTCAAATTTTTTACGAAATTTCGCTAAATATCTTTAATCCCTCAAAACTGTATTTATCCGGATGTTTCCGGAGATGTTTTTGATAGTAGTTATAAGGAAAAAGATCAAATAATGACCTATAATAATAACCATAGCCCGATCTACCCCGATACATAAACAAAAACACTAGTAAAGAAAAAATATTGAAGGAAATAACGGTACGAAACTAAGTATTTTCATTATAAAAAAAATAATGTTGTTTAATAATAGATCATGGCTTAATCAATCTAGTTTGTAAGTTTCTTACCTTGTCCATCAGAATGCATCACTTTCAATTCGTAAGAAGAACTTGATAAAATAAAAAATCACTTTGGAAGTTTGATGTTTAGAAAAGCGCCAAGAACAGATACGTACACTATGTAAAACTATCAAATTTAGACTGGCGCTACGGGTGCGGGGTGCGCGGTAGCAGGTAGATTGAGTAACCGAATAGTTCCCGGGTTCGTACTCTCTTCATGGAACTCATTTATACGAATGTTATTGTAATTTTGATATTGGGACTTTTTGCCGCGTAGATCGTGCAAATACCTGTATGTGCGGCGGGGTGCGGCCGGCAACACTTCGGTTCTGAAGATAAGACTCAATATCGCACAGGGGGGCAAACAATTCTAAAGCGGCTACCAGGAACCGAAATCCGACTCGGACAGCGACAAACAGGAAGTACACCATCAAGGATAGGCTCTAGCAGCATACTAATCCACCTACCCCCATTCAGGAATCCCAATTGAATAGGGTTATTACTAAAGCCCTGGTTGAGGAGGATTCCGGATTGTACTTAGTTTTGGGTACCCTTCCTAAATTGGACGTATGGCCCCCACCCGGCTGACAAAAATCCGTGGAGCGGCCTTAACCATAGACACCGTCATCCACGACCTCCTTGGGTGAATATACCAGCACACAGGTAATAGTAGGTATGGCGGTAATGCTGTGATTTGGCGGGATACGCAGGAGAACGGAAAGGGGGTAAAATAACCCTGGAAGATTAGTGGAGGATAATGTCTTTGGGGCCTGCCATACGTTCCCATACTCATACTCATACAAAATCTGTATACATCGATTTGATTGGGTATGTTAAGGTAGAAAATCGTAGGTTGTTCTGGTAAGGATTAAAATTAATAATTTTTGTAAGCTACTACTACTATTTACTTTAATTACAACTTATTTCAAGCTTATTACAACAAAATAATTTACTTTATTAACAATGTAACAAATTTGTTTATATAACAAATAAATACATAAATTAAAGATATTATAATATAATACATTAAATGTATTATATTATAATATGTTTAATTTAACCATAATTTATAATATAATTATAATTATAATTTATATATTATATGGAAAAATATTTTGTTGAATTAAAGTAAAGGATATAAGAGTTGTTCTAATAGAAATCTCGGTTTGTTTCGAACAATAATATTCTTAATTTAAATTGCAGTTTTACATAACAAAAAAAAATACAATAACAAAAATATTAATATTAAAAAAATGTATTTGTTAAATTTCTTTATTCCGACCAAATTTTACTTGATGGTTATATTTATATGTACAAATAAATATACCTACTTATTTTATAAAAAATCGAAATAATTTAAATAAATTAAATCCCGGCATAAAATAGGTAGAGTATTATTTTCTACTCTCGTTTTAAGCCAACCGTGCACGGCAGGTATATTTACTCTAAATTTAGAGGTCCAAGCTTATAATTTTGCGTACAAAATCGCCAATAAAAATTAAACAAGAAAAAAAATTGTGTAACCTATGTGCTTTATTATTTTGCAAGATTGTCTACTAGAGTATTTGATATAATTCAACATAATATCGCCCGGGCTAATCTGGGCTTTTGTGTCATTTTTGGGGTGAAATTTTAGTCCTTTTAACACTATTTAAAATCGTAAATTTTGTTTAACTGCTATATACTTAAGTTTAATTTGTTAGTAATTTTGATATAATTCATCGACTGGTTTTTATTATATAGATTATCAAAAATTGCCTTTTTTCAATAAACTTAAATCCTAAAAATTCATTAACTTTGACGGGCTTTAACTTTATAATTAAAAAAGATATAACAAAAATGAAAACATATTTAAATTCCTTGAAGTTTTTTCTATATGACTGCTCTCTAAAAATGAAATAGTCAAAATTCTACTATTTGAATTAGTACCAGCATTTTTTACTAATAAAATAGTCGTTTTCACTTTTAAATAGTTATTTTTTACTACGTAAATAGTTAAAGTTTGACTAATTTAAGATTAGTCACCATATTTGACTATTTCTGACAGTTAAAAGTAACTAATTTCTTTAATCGTTTACGGCCAACAACAAAGCATTATTTGAATTAAATGCATATACCTCTCCATGGTTAAATGACCCATAAAACAAATAAAGATGCAAAAAGTTTAGCTCAAAACAGTAACACAAATAATATATTAAACTTTAAAATATTATGAACAATATTTATTGACAAATAAAATTTATTTTTATAAGAGCGGCTGACAGCCGACTGGTTATGAGGTTAGGTTGACAAGCTTCTCAAGTGACAGACGTGAGTTCAATCCCAGGCTGGGTCAAAACTTTTTTTAAATTTACTAATTTAACTATTTCATTCAGTGGAATTTGACTAATTATTAGTGACGGCTTTTTCGCTATGACAATTAGTCAAATATGACTTATAATTAGTTATTTTTGACTAATTCATTTTAAGAGAGTGCCCATCGTGCGCCGGCTAAAAATCAACCAATCGGATTTTTTTTAAATACTGTAAATTAAGTCTAGTTTAAATAGAAATAGGGGTAATGGTGACGCGCGGAGAAACCGTGCGAAAGGATTTTTGGACTTTTGGTCGCTAATAACTTATTTCCAGAACATGAAAGGGTTTATATATAATATAAATAATATTTTTTGATAAAGACTTGATTGATGAGTAACAAATGTAACGATCATAGTGCGATGAATAGAACTTTCGTCGAGGCAACATCTAAAAAAAAAATAGGATTTTTTTAACCACATTTCGCGCTAAAGAAAAACATTGTAAAATTTTGGCTTAAATAAAAATAATAAAACAATTTTTTTATCACTATTTTATTTAGCACTGCTATAACAATGGATGAAAATTTAAACACTGAAGTGACGCAAGAAGAAATTTTTGAAAATATTAAACTCCACAAAGAAGTTTTAAGTAGTGTAAAAATGCAACCATGGAATATGAGAAAAAAAATTAAACTTGTTGTTCAAGCTAAGGCTTATATTAAAAAACACGAAGGAGCACTTCAAGAGAGATTAGCTCAAAGTCATTCTACAAGAGATATGCTGGCTAGGTGGAACATATATCTAATTAAGGTAATTTTAAAACATTAGTAATTGCACAAAAAGCTTATAGTGAATTCTATCGGTCCTCCATCTATGCAGTATCTGGCAAAACATATAGACAATCCACGTCTTTTGGACGGTATATGGTGCTAATAATTAAAGTTAACTTTCGTTCACTGTGCTACCGCTGTTTATTCTGCCGCCTATAAAGGGGTCAGTGGCTTGTACAGATGTGTTCTACTCAATACGGCAACCCGCCACTGATGAGGTCCAAAATGCCTGTTGGTGCCTGGTGAGAACACATCTGTAACAAAGCACAGTGACGACAGATTATAAAAGACAGTGACGAAGTTTTCACTATAGTGAATTTCTTTGTTTTCTATTGCTTGTCTTAAAATAGAACTTTGCAGATACATATATGTAGATAATACATTTTTGGTAAAAAAAAACGTATTCTCCTTTTAAAATGTTACTTAAACCACTGGTTTTTATCCATGTACAATGTACATTGTACATCTAGATTTTGTATATATACAGGGTCTTTCCCAACCCCTCTGAAATAAAGTATACTAAATTGTACAATACAGACCGAGGCGCTAGTCAAGGAAACTAATTAATTTGCTCCTTTTTGGTTAACTGTTTAGCCAGAAATAACGCCTTTGATAAAAAAGTAAATTAATTGAAATTTTTAATTTGAATCGTCATATGAAGGTGAAAATAAAAGTCTGTACGCTTTACAATTAATCTTTACTATAGCCTATAGGCTCACTTTCAGCTCGCCCATATAGATTAATTTACAAATCTTGAAACGTAAATAACTATTATGACCTATCCTGTATCTGTAAAAGATATTTTGGATTAAAATATACATCATTATTTTATTTATTTATATTTTTTGAATATCGATTTGTTACAGTTAATTTATGCAAAATCAATTTAAAAGCAATAAATTCCAAATTGATCTAAAAATTAAATAATTTAATTATCAGGCATATACTATATTAAAGCCCCTATCACGTGGTATAGCGTAAGCGGGCCATTTTCTAAATGCTTAGGATATAAAATAAATAAATATTACTATTACTATTACTATTACTTAATGATATAATAAAGGGTGATTTAAATTGAGTTTCCACATTATTCTAAAATATTCTTGAAACGCCGCTATATTTATCAACAGCAATGTGAGATTTAAATTAAAATTATCCAAGCCCATTATGAAAATGGACGATCGAGAAAACATGCGTTTCGAACCTCTAAGTCTGCTCGTAGAGGTCGTTCGGAAAAAAATATTGCCATTGTTCGCAAAAGTGTGGCCGAAAAAAAGTACATCGATTCTTTATCGATTTCAGCAAGTTGGCTAAAAGCGAAATAGCCGGTATAGAACCCAATCTGTGCCTCAAAATTGTCGAACATTTTGACAAACGGATTACTTTACGTTAAAGAAGTCGCAGCAATAATTTACTTAATATTATCTTTCATACATATAATTAATTATAATTGTAATAAAGAACAAATATTTGTTTTTAACTTAATTTTAAATTTTCCGTCTTTTTTTAATACTTAAATGTGAAAAAACTAATTAAATCACCTCTTTATAATAATATGATATATGCCCTAAATTTCAAGGTCCACCTCGATACAAAGATAGAGTGTCCACCATACATCTATATAATACTGGTAAAGCATTTTTTTATAACTACCAAATAACATATCACCAAAATTGTTTTTCAAGTATAATTAGACTGTGTTAGTTCAAAAATCTAACAAGGGGGATTACCTAGATTGAGTACGCTGAATCTAATGGTGTTAGCTGTTTTTTTTAGGTTAGCTCTTGTTTTCGAGATATTTTAGATTTAAATTGTAGACCCAAGAACCACAAAAAACATTATTTTCCCATTTTTAGATCATTTATTAAATTTAAATTTATGAAAACAGATATATATATATTAGGGTGTGCCAAAAAAACTCGAAATAGTTTTTTTCTTGCTCTCCACCGAAAATATCGTAGAATATGTCCGAACAAATATTCTGTTAAAAGCGGAGCTCATAATTTCAATTTTAAGAGGTCCCTCATCGAATCTGAAGTTTTACCGCTTAAATAGCACAGAAAACTGACCTTTTTACCTTATTTATTCTTGCAACCTAGGAAGACATTTTTTTTTCATAAAATCCATGACCAAATCTTACAAAGCATTAAACTTGGACGAAAAAATCTTATTAAGCCGAATTTCTATTTTCATTATTTAATTTTTTACAGAGCTTTAAATTTAAAATTTTACGTTTTTTTGCCTTTTTCAGCTAAACTATTGAAGTTAGACGAAAAAGTCAAATGGTTATTTTTTAGCTTGTCTGATGGACCACAAAAAAGTTTTAGGCGATTTTTTTATATCGTCAATATTCTAAAAGTTACAGGCGTATAAAGTCATCATTTTTGTATTATTATCTTTAAATTTAAAGCTATGTAAAAAATTAAATAATGAAAATAGAAATTCGGCTTAATAAGATTTTTTTGTCCAAATTTAATGCTTTGTAAGAATTAGTCATGGATTTTACGAAAAAAAAAATCTTTCTAGGTTGCAAGAATAAATAAGGTAAAAAAGTCAGTTTTCTGTGTTATTTAAGCGGCAAAACTTCAGATTCGATGAGGGACCTCTTAAAATTGAAATTATGAGCTCCGCTTTTAACAGAATATTTGTTCGGACATATTCTACGATATTTTGGGTGGAGAGCAAGAAAAAAAAAAATATCGAGTTTTTTTGGCACACCCTAATATATATATATATATATATATATATATATATATATACACATCAAAAAAGTCTAGGGATAATCGTGAAAATTTGCAATAAAACAATTATTTTTATCAAAAAAACTCTCAATTTTTTGTAGGATATTCTCACATGTATTTTAATCATTTGTTATAATAATAATAATTTGTTAAAAAAATATTTAACAAAAAAGTTGTATACTAAATTCGAAGGTAGTGGTCTATATAAAAACTGCAAACAAAAACGCCAGAAAACTTACACTACCCTGATAAAAATATTCAGTTGAGTTTGCGAAACCATGGCGAGAAGACATTTAACGAATGAAGAAATGTTAAGACCTATTGGGATGATTGAAGCGGGTGCAACCCAACAAGCAGTTGCCGCTCAGCTAGAAACATCACAAAGCGTGATAAACAGATTGTGTCAATGCTATCGAGAGACCAACAGTGTGAATGAAAGATATCCAGGCCGAGGAAGGCTTACAACGGCAAATCAAGACCGCTTTATTGTTCTGCAGGCCAGAAGAAACCGATCTCAAACTGCATCTGAGTTGGTTGCTGAATTGCAATTGTCACATAATGTGACTGTGAGTGCTCAGACCGTCAGAAGACGATTACATGAAATAAATCTTCATGCTAGACGCCCTCTCAGGGTTCCCCCTATAGCGCAGAATCCCTATCTTGGACTCTGAACCACAAAATCCCGCTAGCTCAGATGGTCGTGGGTGAATGTCCTTCGTAACTACTACTTACCTTATAACTTTTTAAAATTGGGCACCAAGTAATTTTTTTGTGAGATTAGAATAAAAGAAATTACTAAAAAAAATTGAAGTGTATTTTACACGAAGTTACACAGTATAAAAAAAAATACTTAAATCAGATCTCAAGATAAGTTATTTTAAAGTACAAGTTATTTAAAAGTACCCTGGTATTACAGTTTGATGTTAAAAACCCTTCGTGTATATTGGCCAATGTACCCGCAGTTCACACTATTCGAAGTTTATATTAAATATGATTAAATTTAAAAAAATATTCTACCAGGACCTAATTGTTAGTGAAAGAAATGGATCTGACCTTAGTTATGTACTTTGTAATACAAAATTGGTGTACGTGGAGCTTTTCCGGTAAGAATTGTACGTCAGTCCATCCGTGTACGGTATCCAATATCTAATATCCTGGTGATCGTGGGTGACACAGGAGGTGTAACTTAAAACAATTTGATCTTTATACTTGATACAATAAACTTGCTTGAGACTTAGACTGAGGCTCTAGGCCCAGAATTAAAAATTAAAGCTCAAAACTTAAAACTTAAAAAGGTAAACGTAAAAAGTCGAAACTTAAAACCCTAAAAGAAAAATGAGCATAAGAATTTGCATCTTGGATGAAGAACTAACCTTACCTTCGAGAAGGGTTTTCTCTTCGTAGGAAATAGATCTTAATTATCTCCAAATAATATCAAAAGCGGATTGATGTAGATCCAGCAAAGTTTGGTCAGGTGAAGTTAAATCCAGTTATATCCGAAATACATCGATAGGATCCGGCACTCAAAATACCATCAATTGCCAACAAACAACATTGCACGGTTCCTAATATGAATAAACATGTCTTATATCCCTTTAATAAGGTTTCACTTGGCAGAGCGAAAAATCGACCATGTTATTCTCTGGACAACCATCACAAGACAAACCTGCTTCCGGCTTCTACATTACTTTGTCCCCCTTCGAAAACCAGACCTGCGCATATTTACCCATAAATATGTCGATATTGGAACAATATTGTTACAAAAAGAATTAATAATAAAATAAATCGACCATTACATAGCTGATAATTGTATTATACCCTTGGATTAGAAATAAAGAAAGGCCAAGATAAAAAGGCTCGACAAAAGATCTCAAATTCGAATTATGCACGAAAATTAAACCAATAGGAAAGCATCTACAACAGGTGCCGGATATATGAACAGTGTTGCTCCGTACATTGCTGAGCGATACACTTGGCAACCCCGCGATAAAGCGCCGCCTAGTGCGATCAATTCGATCCACCTTTACGTCAATACAAATGTCAACCCGTTTAAAGTAAGTAAACAATTAATAACTGAATAACTCTACCACCACAGTTCTAAAAGATGAAGGCTACATTAATAAACACGCTTTTTTTGTTTTTAGGTATCATAAGCAGCACTAATTGCTGATCCCGCCAACAACTTCTGAACTAAGATTGCAAAGTCAAACATTCACTATTTAAGACATCCAAAAGCAATAAAACAAAGGTAAGTTAGGCACATTGTCTAAAAAAATATATATCACAAACCAAGTTTATAACGTAAGCCAACTATTATTAAATTCCATTACTTTTAGGTTATGCTGGACGAATGACGAATGAAGGTTATTACATATTTGTATTGTTGTTGATGTTGTTCAATAAAGTTTCAAGAATTAATAGATGTTTTAGTTGTCATTAGGAACTATCAAATCCTAAGGAAGCAAAACAAAATAACCAAGAGCAAGGCAAATTCACAAAACTACGATTACAATGCTCAACACTGAACCGTAGTATACATTATATAACAAAAATAGGGTAAAGCACAATTTCTTGTGAAACAAAAATGGTAGTATTAAAATCCAAACCGTAAGGTTACAATTCCCCCCCAACCTTAAGAAAATTTCCTGAAATTTTCTCAAGAAAACATAGACAAAAAAAATAGGTATTACAGTTCCTGGTCGTAAGATGATGCCACGAAGAAAACTTCCCCATCCCGTTCGAGACTCGACATGGGGTCGGAGCAGCCATCGCTCTGAGATGTTGTGCAGCGCGCCGGCGGTCTACTCCGCCTAATATTTGGACCCCCCACAAAACGCACAATCAACCCCATAGGCAACAAGGGTGGGACCCCAAATGCTTCCACGCCGAGCACCCGAATAGAAAGGAAACCTCTCCCCGCGCCCCTCACAAGTACGACCAAACAACCCGGACAGGTTCCTCAAATTGCTGCCTCAACGGCTATGGAAACGACAGCAACAAAGAGACCAGCAGAATCACCGCAAGAAGTCTACCACGGTCGTCCAAGCACCCATCTCACCAAGATCGGCGTACTTCAACTAACCAAAAATTTACACACGCTCATGACACCCTGGTAGAAGTCTTCCGCCAAAAGAGCAGGCTCTCCGCGTCTCGCCATCCCACATCCGATAAAAAAAACAAATGATGTCGTAGGGTTGGTGGTTACAGGCGATACGGCTTGGCCGAGCATACCGTAGCGACGATTACTTGAGGAGTAATCATCGGCCTGATCGTTACGCTTCGACTAAAAACGATGAATAACTAACCAGAAACAAAAGTTGCGAAATGATTAATCAATTACCAATATCTAGCAAATCCAACATCCAATCAAATATCTACCCAAGGACGCAAATCTAAAATTTAACTAACATTCCGCAACGCTTTAATCAAACAAATCTCAAAAAAAAATATCAAATCATTAAGCTACTACGTTAATACAGGACAATATTGTAAATTTAATTCAAAATAATTACGCGAATAAACAATAACACGACGCCTGACGTCGTGACGTTTCAAATAAAAGAAAGTAAACAAAGTAGCAAAGAATCAAAGTTAAACAAAAAACAATAAAGTAAACAAGTCTACAAATAATTTGTAAATTCAAAAAAACTTACGCAGTAGTGGTAAACAACGTTTTTGTCGTATCTTTATGTTCTTAAATAATTAAATTCTAATTCCGACGCGTGGCGTCGTAACGTTACTAAAAACAATAAAGTATACGGCAAAAAAAAACGTTACCTAAGATAAGTGTAGCCAATTTGTACCTCAAGATATACCCATGGAAATGCCATCAATGCATACCCGGATACCATAGATACACATAACATAAAATAACGCAGTTTAACGTCGCGAGAAATTGCAGCTGGTATACAATAATTATTCGTAAACAATGCTTATAAAAAATTCATTTCCAATAAATGTATCCAAATTCAAAATCACCCCCTTCCAAAAAAATTAAGCAACTCGTGTTGCTTAGACAAAATTAATCGGGTTTTAGAATTTAAAAACTAATATTTAAAAAAAATTTAAATTAAAAAAAAAATTTTTACAAACAAAAAGCCAGTAGCAATCAAGAAGAACGTTTGGGCGCCAAATTTATAGCGCAGAATCCCTATCTTGGACTCTGAACCACAAAATCCCGCTAGCTCAGATGGTCGTGGGTGAATGTCCTTCGTAACTACTACTTACCTTATAACTTTTTAAAATTGGGCACCAAGTAATTTTTTTGTGAGATTAGAATAAAAGAAATTACTAAAAAAAATTGAAGTGTATTTTACACGAAGTTACACAGTATAAAAAAAAATACTTAAATCAGATCTCAAGATAAGTTATTTTAAAGTACAAGTTATTTAAAAGTACCCTGGTATTACAGTTTGATGTTAAAAACCCTTCGTGTATATTGGCCAATGTACCCGCAGTTCACACTATTCGAAGTTTATATTAAATATGATTAAATTTAAAAAAATATTCTACCAGGACCTAATTGTTAGTGAAAGAAATGGATCTGACCTTAGTTATGTACTTTGTAATACAAAATTGGTGTACGTGGAGCTTTTCCGGTAAGAATTGTACGTCAGTCCATCCGTGTACGGTATCCAATATCTAATATCCTGGTGATCGTGGGTGACACAGGAGGTGTAACTTAAAACAATTTGATCTTTATACTTGATACAATAAACTTGCTTGAGACTTAGACTGAGGCTCTAGGCCCAGAATTAAAAATTAAAGCTCAAAACTTAAAACTTAAAAAGGTAAACGTAAAAAGTCGAAACTTAAAACCCTAAAAGAAAAATGAGCATAAGAATTTGCATCTTGGATGAAGAACTAACCTTACCTTCGAGAAGGGTTTTCTCTTCGTAGGAAATAGATCTTAATTATCTCCAAATAATATCAAAAGCGGATTGATGTAGATCCAGCAAAGTTTGGTCAGGTGAAGTTAAATCCAGTTATATCCGAAATACATCGATAGGATCCGGCACTCAAAATACCATCAATTGCCAACAAACAACATTGCACGGTTCCTAATATGAATAAACATGTCTTATATCCCTTTAATAAGGTTTCACTTGGCAGAGCGAAAAATCGACCATGTTATTCTCTGGACAACCATCACAAGACAAACCTGCTTCCGGCTTCTACATTACTTTGTCCCCCTTCGAAAACCAGACCTGCGCATATTTACCCATAAATATGTCGATATTGGAACAATATTGTTACAAAAAGAATTAATAATAAAATAAATCGACCATTACATAGCTGATAATTGTATTATACCCTTGGATTAGAAATAAAGAAAGGCCAAGATAAAAAGGCTCGACAAAAGATCTCAAATTCGAATTATGCACGAAAATTAAACCAATAGGAAAGCATCTACAACAGGTGCCGGATATATGAACAGTGTTGCTCCGTACATTGCTGAGCGATACACTTGGCAACCCCGCGATAAAGCGCCGCCTAGTGCGATCAATTCGATCCACCTTTACGTCAATACAAATGTCAACCCGTTTAAAGTAAGTAAACAATTAATAACTGAATAACTCTACCACCACAGTTCTAAAAGATGAAGGCTACATTAATAAACACGCTTTTTTTGTTTTTAGGTATCATAAGCAGCACTAATTGCTGATCCCGCCAACAACTTCTGAACTAAGATTGCAAAGTCAAACATTCACTATTTAAGACATCCAAAAGCAATAAAACAAAGGTAAGTTAGGCACATTGTCTAAAAAAATATATATCACAAACCAAGTTTATAACGTAAGCCAACTATTATTAAATTCCATTACTTTTAGGTTATGCTGGACGAATGACGAATGAAGGTTATTACATATTTGTATTGTTGTTGATGTTGTTCAATAAAGTTTCAAGAATTAATAGATGTTTTAGTTGTCATTAGGAACTATCAAATCCTAAGGAAGCAAAACAAAATAACCAAGAGCAAGGCAAATTCACAAAACTACGATTACAATGCTCAACACTGAACCGTAGTATACATTATATAACAAAAATAGGGTAAAGCACAATTTCTTGTGAAACAAAAATGGTAGTATTAAAATCCAAACCGTAAGGTTACACCCCTTTGTCCGCTGGAAATCGAGTAGCTAGACTTTTGTGGGCCCAGGAGCATTTAAATTGGTCTGATGAACAATGGTCCACAGTTTTGTTTAGTGATGAATCTCGGTTTGGCCTGCATCCAGACTCAAGAAGAACGAGGGTATGGCGATGTCCCGGACCAGCAGCACGGCTAGAAACTGCTCAAGAGGTTCATACTTACCGTGGTGGAACTGTTATGGTGTGGGGTGGTATCAGCATTGGAGGAAGAAGTAATCTCATTTCACTTCAGGGATTTTTAAACTCAATTGCTTATCGAGATGTTATCCTTCAACCTCTCGTGATTCCCTATGCTGCAGCTGTTGGTCCAAGATTCATTTTCATGCACGACAATGCCACCCCACACAGTGCACGAATAATAAGTTATTTTCGGATGAAAAAAATATCGACGTTCTTCCATGGCCAGCACAATCCCCGGACTTAAATCCGATAGAGCATCTGTGGGACATGTTACAAAGGCGGGTTATGCGTAGAAATCTTTTTTTTTAATAATCGCCAAGAGCTCATTTTAAGTTTACAAAGAGAATTTTCACTTCATTGTTTAATAAAGCTATTTTCATTTCATTGCATATTTTATGACTTTTCGTTCAAAAATGGTAAAAATATATAAGTGAGAATATCACATAAAAAAAGTGAGAGTTTCTTTACAAAAATAATTGTTTTATTGCAAATTTTTATATATATATATATATATGCATACAGGGTGTTTCACATACGTGGTCCATTAGAAGTTTCTGGAGAACGAAAAAGATATCGATTTGAAATTTTAAAAGCGTTTATAATCCATTTAAGCCTATTTTTCTAAAATATTTCAAAGAAAATGCTACTTCCGGTTTATCCAGAAGTGACATCAACTTTGTTATTTTAAATAAAACACCCCATATATTTTTACATTTTTAAATTCTACATAAAATTCTGATAATAATTACTATGCCATGTTCTATACCTAAAGTGAATAATTTTAGAGTTATTAATATTTTTTGTTAAAATTTGACAAATGCGCGTCAATAAAAAATAGCCTATAACATTTTTTATTAGGTTTACGAATATAAGGTTGGAATTTTTGGAATCTTAAAACATTGTTTAAAAGATTCCATGTCAATTCTTTAACATTTTTTAACAAATCACCTGAGAAGACCCAGGGCAAATTAGGCTAATTTTTTTTAATTTTAAATGTAACAACCAGTTTGTTTTTACCTAATCAAATAGCAAATTAAAAAACATTTCGATTGATGTTACTATTCCCTATACCTAAAGTTAATAATTTTAGAGATACCTATTTAACAATTTCTACAATATTATTTTGTATCAAGAAACCTGTGACGGATGAGTTGACGGTATCCACAATGGTTACCACGTAATCTGTCATTGTTTAAAATTTACAGTGAGCTCCGTTGCCGCTGATCGTTGTTTATATAAACAGTGTGTATAAACAATGTTTCTTTTTGCATTATAATTATAATTATAATTATTGGAGGTAGAAGTTACCATTGATAAAAAAAACATAAGAAAGACGACTTGTCAATCAGGCCGGTATTCCATCCATTTTAGTACGTTTAATACTTCAGGACCGGCTTTTGGCATTTTGACATTTTGTATTTATAAAAAGTTATGAAAACTGTATATTTTTGAGAAAAAAATCATAAAAAACACTTCAAAATTGACCAAATTATTTTTCTAGTTTCTAGTTTCTTTTCAATATGTACCTATGTGATTTTTATCAATTTATAATCAGTAAATGGTTTTAAAATGAGAAACATAATGTTGTTTTGTGATGCTTGGATCCACAATTTAAATCTAAAATATCTCGAAAACCAGAGCTAACATAAAAAAACACCTAGTATACCATTGGATTTAGCGTATTCAAATTAGGTAATCCCTCTGGGTGCCCTGCTTGTTAGAAAAAAAAGAGTTTCCGATTTAAGCACAGTGTTATCAATGTTGACCTGGCAACTGGAGTTATAATAACAATAATAACAATAATTATAATAATCATAATAATATAATATACAAACAGGGCTTTAAATAAAAACTAGTCAACCTTAATAACTTTTGAGTTTAGTAAATATGATCTTGAGCAAAAAGGTTGATTTAGATATCGAGGTGAAGTACAAATCCAGTGCTAAACAAATTTTATGTTGCACCTTCTCAGCTCCAGCTACGCTTACTAAAAATTTAAATGGCACCCAATACCTTGCGACCCATCATTTTAAAGAAAAGTTAAAAATTGTGAATTTTTCAGACATAAAAAACTTGTTTATTCACTATTAAATTAAAATTTTTTGCACATTCAATATAAATAATCTTTACTGGGAGTTAAAATCTCAATCATTGAATTATAACTCATTTTAAAATATTTTTAGAAATTTCTAAAACAGCAACATTTCCGAAATAGCAACTTTTTTATTTTGTCGAAACATTAAAAAAACTATAAATTGTCCACTTTTAATAATTAATATCTCCGAAACTATCAGCCCAAAGTATACATTTGAATGCAAAAAAAAGTGGGGAACATATTTTAAAACAATGGCCGATGACGTCATTGCTTCCAAAAAAATGTCAGAAAATTTGAAAATTTTACATCAAAATTAATAAACAAAATCTATGTGTTTAAGGATTTTTTTTTAATATTAAAAGGGAATTTCTAAATGAATTTGTTCTATACTTTTGCCGGTCACTGAATTTGTTTTCTTTAAATAGTAATAACTTGAAAACGCGAACCAATGAAACAAAATCTTTCAGGGAATATGTTTTTGGGGAGGCATTTTTCCATAATTAGTGAACAGATTTCGTCTGAGAAATTTTGACGCATATTTTGTCGCACAGTGTTATCAGTAGCGGCGAAAATATTAACGTACAGGGGTAGAACAAACAATATTATTTACACAAAAAAGTTGAAACGGTTTCTGAATCTTAAGCGTTCAGACTTCCCAGTAATTTCCAATTCCGTGTGTTCGGCATGTGTTTATTAAAAAAACGTGAACAATGACGAATAGCACGATAATAACGTTATATCTCATTGCATTAATGTATTCCTTTTCTTTTAAAATTTTATAAAATGATTTTTCGATCAAACGCTGCGGCGCAAAAATGTTTAATCGCACATTAACAATAAACAAAAGAATTTTTCTCAAACAATTTTATTACGTGACTTTATATTAATGAAAAGATTATTTTTTAATATTTTGTCCTAATTTTTGTTTTAACAAGAAAAACCGTGGGCTCATTTGGGAAATTTCTAATCATAGCATAATTTTATATTGCAGAGATGGCAAAAATGGAGACGAGAAATGGTGAACCTTTCAATGTGGTTTATTCCATGGGAACTTAAAATAAAAGAAATCGAATCACATTTCGGTTCTGTCGTGGCTTCATATTTCACATTTTTGCGATGGCTGTTTTGGGTAAACATTGTAATAGGAGCAGTTTTGGTTTCATTTGTTGCCATTCCTGAGGTACCTTACTTAGTAAATAGTTATAAAAATTTATTTAAATTGGATGCATACATTTACAATTAAGTTGAAATTTGTCACATCAGCATTGCTGCTATAATTGTTTTATAAAATTTGAACACTTAGTTAGATATGTGGCTTAAAATTTTATTTTTAATTTATTGTGTCAAAAAAATTAGTGCTACGCGTTTATTTGATACAGAATATGTGCCCGATGAATCCGATGTTACATTTCATCTTTATCACAGGTAAGAATTTATTGATTTATGTAGATTAAAATTAAATTAATATTTTATAAAGAGTGACAATTTTACATTTTTGCAATTATCTTATTTGGAAAGAAACCCTGCATAATTTTATCGCAATTTTGCAGAGTTTACAAATAAAATGTTGTATCTGCTACTTGCATTACCATAAATTAAATGTTACATTTAAAATGTTACACAGTGTATATTAGGGTGTCCCAAAAAAAAAGAATTTATTTTTTTTTCTTGTCTCTTGTAAAAATATGTTAGTTTATCATGCTGTAAGAGCCCTTTCAAAATATCAGCTCGATTAAAAATTTTGTAGGGGTCGCTCAAGATTTTTAAAAATTTTCAAAATCGTCAAAAATTGAATTTTTGTTTTATTTTAATTCTTTTTCTCGTCTCGATATTATTTTTTAGGTTGAAAATAATAAAAATTCTGTAAATTTCAAATCAATATTTTGATTTCTAAAGGTCGCTAAAAGTTCGTTGATATTTACAGGGGCGGCTAGTGCATAAGGGCTGCAGAGCTGCAGAACTCCCAAAATTTTCTTATTACTTGACTAATTTTTTAATTATTTAATATTTAAGTGTGACAGTGTATGAATATTTCAAACGCATGGCTGCATAAAAAGTTTTTATTATAAACATTCGCCGTACTTGGCCACTACAGTCATCCAAACGACCGGTAAAAGTCTCTAACGCTTAACGCTTACAATACAACAAAGCTGGGCCACAGTGGCCCGGCCACTTTCGAGTTCTGGCTCCCATTTCAATACCGTAATTTTGCTCCGCGCCGCTCTTGGTCCTAGGTTGAGATAGTGAAATTTAAGCCAAACCGGAGCTGCACCAACATACAGTTCCTACTTCCCGGTCGTTTGTTTTTCGCTTCGCGTGCACGTTTGTTATTTTAACTAGAAGACTGTTAATTCGGTGTATTTTTGTGTTTGTTGTTGTATTCTTTTGTAAGAATGAATGTGGTGTATGATTTAATTATGATTTAATTAATTAACTGTAGGTACCATTTAATTAAATGCCCACTGCGCCACATTTTTTTAAACCCCACTGGCAGAACTCACAAATTTTACTGCCACGAGCCGCCACTGGATATTTATATTCAGAGGTCTCTCGAAAACATTCAAAATACTCTACTTTGAAAGTTAAAAAAATCTTGAGCGACCTTTAGAAATTAAAATATCGATTTGAAATTTTCAGAATCATTATTATTTTTAAATTAAAAAATAATATCGGAACAAGAAAAAAAATTAAAATTAAAAAAAATCCAATTTTTGACGATTTTGGTAATTTTTAAAAATCTTGAGCGACCCCTAAAAATTTTTTAATGGTGCTGTGATACCTTTTTATTTTTCTTAAGAACTATTAGAGTTGCCTACCTTATTTCGTTTACCTAAATGGATAGATAAGTGCATACTTTCTCTTATGGTACTGTTTCTTGCCTTTTTCACATTATGGTTACCTTCTTAATATGCAAGTTTACCTTCTTAACCCAAATAGTGCCACCGTCCTTTTAAAAGGACGGCAAAGAAATGTGGATTTTTTCTTGACTTTTTTTTTTCTTGTCAACCCCTATTATGCAACTGACCTTTAAAAAGGACGGTCAGTATTGGGAAAACCATATACAATAGAACAAATTTTTATTGACAAAGTATGTTAAATATGGCCTAAATATGCAATTTTTATAAAAAAAATATTTACTTTATGAAAAAAATAGTTTTGGTAGTATTTGGGTTAATAAGCATCTACATGGACGTCAATAAAACAACTGACTTTTGGTAAATAAACTCACTTTATTCTACATTCTTTTTACGAAGTGGCTATTTATACGTCCGACGTATACAAAATTTGGTATACGTCTTGAGCTTTCATTGTTGAGTTTGGGTTGGTTTCGCTCACTGTCAATCAACTTAAATGGGCAAAAGTGAGCGAAACCAACCCAAACCAACCCAAACTCAACAACCCAACCCAACCGACCCCCGCCCCATTGGACCCCCCCCGCCCAATTTTTCAACGAAGGAATATTCATATAATTACATTTTATATTATATAACTGTAGCAAAATGAATATTAATGTAAAATTAAATAATAATCCTTTTCGCAATATAAATAAAATTAAAAAAAAAAGTTGTTGGCGCCAAGAATCGAACCTGGTATCTCTCGCATACAAAGCGGGCGCTCTTCCATCGGAGCTACCGAGCTTATTAAATAATTCCTTTTGTTTTGAAAATAATACCAGTTTACAGTGTGTGACGTGTGAAGCATGTCTGCGAAAAGTAGCCGGCGCTGGAACTAGACGCTAATAATAAACTAGCCAATGAAAGCACAAGACGTATACCAAATTTTGTATACGTCGGACGTATAAATAGCCAGTTTGTTCTTTTTAATATAAAATCTTGCTCCAAATGGTCAAGGATCCTTGGGGCCTAAAATAGCAAACATTTAGAACATATCTATGCCTGATTTTATGTTTTACTTACCATTTTTCTGCCTGTTTATGTTGTAAGATATTTTGAGGTTATGTTGATTGTTTTTATTGAATATAATTATGCCCGGGAGGTTTCGATGACTCTGAAGGGTAAATTATTGGTTGGTTTATGTATGGAATCATTCTTGTAGTGTACTTACTGTGTTTTGGAAGTAGTTTGGAGAGAATTGTTTTGCCGGTAATTTCATATGTCATTCAACATTCAGTGCTGCCAACCGCATAGCGGAATACCCTAATCTTCGCTTCAAAATTCAAAGTTTTTCTGTTCCGGTAGTGCTGCAGGTTTATTAGATATGTGACAATTTCCCTAGAAAAACCGGAAAAGCTTCGGCCATGATTGTTCGTCGAGATCTCGGTGTGAAACGTTGCTCGCAGGATATTTTGAAGTATCGACTTGTGTTTATTCGATCCGTTAGTTTATACGGGATTAATCTTCAAAAATACCTTTGGTGGACATTTTAAGGCTATTTGGTTTTTGTATTTTTGGCGATTTCGAGCCTTAAAGTCCTTCGCAATTTGGCGGATTCATCGAGCACGTTTTGGTAAGATCCGAATCTCTGCTTATTCTCATATCTAATAGCCCCATCTCTCTAGGACTGATTTCTGACAACATTCTCATAGCCGCATCCACCACCGTCCTGGATATTTTCCTACGTTTTCACTTTTCTTTCTGAAAATACCGGACCAGGCGTAAGTACAAACATTTTTGTTTCCTAATTAAGGCAATTGTGTAATTTTGTTCATTCCTTGTAGGGCTCCTCTTTCTTATATGCTCCTCTTTCTTATTTGGACCTCTTTCTTATTAGGACCGCTTTTAGGACCTTTTTTTTTGGCCCATTACGACTATTTAGGCCGTTACTACGTCGTAATATTTGAGTAAATAACTTGACTTACCTTTTTCACCATATTACTGGTGAATTTCCATTGCCGAGAGGGGCATTCTTTTATGGTACAGCCATCCAACGGTGGCCATATCCAGTACTTTTTTTGAGGGGTTGCCCAGCTAAACACCTACCACCCCGATTTGTGACCTTCAATACCGATTTGTGACCATCCATACCCGCACCGAGAGACGAAGACTACATCTGAATGAGTAGCACCCCCGATAGTGACCAAGCATCCCTGGATTACGATAAGTTTTATCAATTTCTTTATTTTTTTATTATAAATTCAAGAATTTGTAGATGGCGTCCTTAAGACCCAATTTAATTAGTATTCATTAATTGTTTTAATTTATTTTTGTGTCCTGTCAAATAGACAGTTTTACTGAGACTGATATATATACATTTAACTTACCTTATTAAATTAACTGTCAAAGTGACAGCCACTTATTCGTTGGTTTACGCAATCTTTCTAGTATTTTGAATAAGATTCTTTAGTTTTTGTCCCACACAGGGGAAATTATTGGGAAATAATTAATTTCTTTTCTGGTTTATATATATATATAAAAAGGTACCTAGGTACTATAAATTAATTTTAATTTGGGAATTATAACTTTTTTTTCTTCTTTATTTCATTTGGCATAAGCTTTTTCAAAGACAAGTCCTAGAAAGATTGGTGTATACTGGGTTGCCTAACCCAAACTCATTAAGAGTGATTCTTTTATTTTATTGTTTAATAACTTTTTTTCCTGTAAACCAGGTGATATCACTACGGTAGTATTTTTGGATAATAGTAACTTCATTTGAATATTTAAATATTATTTATATGGGGTTGAACCCCCTCTTTAATTAAATTTGTAGTAATTTTTATCTGACTGGTGTATTTAAACACTAAAATTATCAAAACCCTTGTACATAGAACTCACCAGACGATTATACGATCTTAAATATATGTGATAATTTTAAATATAGCCTTTTTCTTTTAATTTAGAGTATATATGGTAATTTATATGTTCTTTACTTTGCAATATAGCCTGTGTAGACCTAATTACCCGGCGCCCTATTCTATAACCACTTTACTTATTGTGTGAACCACCCCCTCTCCACTGTTCAAGCTGGTCGAAGGCATAATTACACCGAAATTGGTTTGTATTTATAAATTTTGCGCTTAGATTTTATTTTTGGTGTAACAAATATTTCTGGCGCCCAACGTGGGGCCTGATTTCAAAAGGGCCTTAAGCCAAAACTTGTAAAAATCTGGTTTTTCCTTTGTTGCAAGGTTTTTGAAAATTAATTGTTAGTGTGAAATGTTTGTATTTTCTTGTACATGTACTTGGAAATGCAAATGTTGATTGCGTTTAATTTATCTTAACTTATCTTATCGTATATTATCTTATCTTACCTTACCTTACCTTACCTTACCTTATCTTATCTGTTATTATACTATCGATTTTGACTATATTAACTGAATGTGACATACGAAATTGAATGCCTTATCTGTCTATTTAAATTGAATATATTTATCTACCTTTCCAAATTGTTTCTACATTGGGAATTAATTATTTCATATCCTATTTGGTGGAAATTTTAAAATATTTTTTTTTCTTTTGCGTTTAACTTAAGATTTTTAATTGTCATAATGAGTTTTAAAATGAATGTGGATCACCTGCTTAAGGACGAATTGCAATATGAACTTAAGGTTCGAGGACTTAGTAGCGAAGGTACCGTAGAGGAGATGAGGAAACAACTTAGACAGATTCTCCGATTGGAAAAGGAAAATTCGTCTATGGTTCAAACCTCAAATGTACCAACATTTGAAGCTGAAGTTAAGCTTATTGGGGATAAATTGAAGGATTTGGAAGGGAAAAAGCCGGAAGACAAAAAGTTCGCATCAAAGATTGCTCACCTCTATGGCCGCATTAATAACCTGGAGGAAGGAGAAGTGGAAACTCAAAAACAAAAGAAAAGAGAGCTTGTCACCAAAATTTTACAATTGGCTTCCCAAACAGAGAAGGAAACGCCTGAAGAAGAAATTCTTGAAGCCACATTATTCGAAACACCTGGCGTATCTGCGAATTCCACCACTATATTTCCTAATTCTTTAGCCTCAGTTAGTAAACCCATCCTACCCATTAAATGGAACCTCAAGTTCACTGGAGAACCTGCCTCAATTTCCATCAATGCATTTCTGGAGAAAGTTCGAGAGCTTAGCCAAGCACGAAATGTAAATGAACAACAACTTTTTATGTCGGCCTATGATCTTTTTGATGGTAAAGCCGCTCATTGGTACCGAGCCAACCGACGATATGCAGATTGTTGGTCCGAATTGGAGATACTCCTGAAGGAAGAATTCCAACCCCCTGACTACAACAATCGCTTATTTGAGGAGATTAAAAGAAGAACTCAAGGTCAGAATGAGTCGATTGGAGTATACATCGCCATTATGGAAACCATGTTCAACAGATTATCCGTGGAGATTTCGGAGACGGCCAAATTGAATTTACTGCTAAAGAATATCGCCCCTTTTTACCAAACAAACTTGGGTCTAACGGAGGTTACCTCTATTAAGGAGTTGGTTACCTTCTGTCGAAAGTTAGAAGCAAAAAAAACAGCTCTGGAAAATTTTGTCCCCCCATCCAGGAGAAAAACCGATCTGGAAACCGACCTAGCCTATGTGGATGTTACTATCCCCCACCACACGGAGACACCAGTTCAAGTCGAGGCCATAAATTCAGGAAATATCACCTGCTGGAATTGTCGACAAAAAGGACATACTTCAAGACAGTGTCAAGCCCCAAAAACGAAGCATTGTTATCGTTGTGGTAAAGAAAACTTTACCGTCCTTAACTGCCCTCAGTGTAAGCCGGGAAACGCGAACCAGAGACATCAGTAGGCCGAGTGATGTACTCTAAGACCCTTTCAACCTCGGCAAAATTTTTCCAAGATATCCGGAATAAGGAGAGCCAATTGAGAAGTCGCACGGGAACAATTATCGACTACATTCTGTCTACCTCCACTAGCGATGATCGACCTTACCTCGAAGTTAATATTTTTGGGCAGAGTATAAAAGGATTATTGGATTCAGGAGCTAACAGGTCAATTATGGGCCAGAAGGGCTGGGAGATACTTCAGAAGTTAGGATTGAGTCTCGACACATCCAGTTATGCCACTTGTACCGTTGCAAACAACGTCAAATGCCGTATCTTGGGCACCGTGTGCGTCCCTGTAAAACTCTTGGAGACTATAAAAACTATACAGCTATTGGTGGTCCCCGATGTGAAGCATACTTTGATCTTAGGGATAGATTTTTGGATTACCATGGGCATAGTCCCAAACCTGCGACAAGGTTGTTGGAGTTTTGACGGAGAAGAGGAACATCCGCAAATTGCCACTATTCAGTCCCAGAAAGTCTTGACCACTTGCCAAAGACAACGCCTCGCAGACCTGACCAATAAGTACTTTAGCGAAATGGGTGACAAAATAGGGTGTACCAACCTGGTAGAACATCGAATTGAAACCTCTGCGCTCCCTATCAAACAGCGATATTATCCAGTAAGTCCTGCTGTGCAAGCCCACATCGACGAAGAGCTCGATAAAATGTTAAAAGATGGTATAATCCAGAAATCCAATTCTGCCTGGTCAGCCCCCATTCTCCTGGTGCCAAAGAAAGATGGTACATATCGATTCGTAGTGGACTACCGAAAACTTAATAAGGTTACCAAAAAGGATGCATATCCCATTCCCTATATTTCTTCAATTTTGGACAAGCTTCGTGACGCTAAATTTTTAAGTACATTAGATATTAAGTCGGCTTACTGGCAGATAAAGGTGGCAGATGATTGTAAGGAACTAACCGCTTTTACCGTTCCTTCTCGAGGCCTTTTTGAGTTCAACCGTATGCCTTTTGGCCTATCAACGAGCCCCGCTACCTGGCAACGATTAATCGACCGTGTACTTGGACCGGAACTGGAACCCTACGTATTCACTTATTTGGATGACATCATCATTACCACTCCAACCTTTGATAAACATCTGGAGATCTTAGAACAAATTTTTCAACGATTAATCCAAGCTGGGCTGACCTTGTCGCAAGAGAAGTGTTGTTTTTGCAAGGAAGAACTGAAGTATTTAGGGTACGTAGTCAATCAAGATGGGCTACATGTCGATCCGGAAAAAGTAACTGCCATCATGAACTTACCTACACCCCGCAACGTATCTGAAGTCCGAAGAGTGATAGGGACAGCCTCGTGGTATCGCCGATTCATACCTAATTTTTCCACTTTAACTGCACCGCTTACTCGTCTTCTTCATAAAAACAAGACTTTCGATTGGGACGACAACTGTGAAAAATCCTTTGCCCTGATTAAAGATGCCTTGGTATCTGCGCCTATTCTGAGCTGTCCAGATTTTAACAAACCCTTCTACGTCCAAACTGACGCTTCGGCTGTCGCCATAGGAGCGGTATTGACTCAAAACCACGAGGATGGAGAACATGTAATCTGCTACCTGAGTAGAACCTTATCCAGAACAGAACGTAATTACTCCACGACGGAACGTGAGTGTCTGGCCGTAATTTGGGCTATCGAAAAACTCCGAGCTTATCTGGAAGGGTACAAATTCTATGTTATCACCGATCACCACTCGCTTGTATGGCTGAACAACCTCAGAGAGCCCCAAGGACGATTAGCTAGATGGGCAGTGCGCCTCCAACAATTCGATTTCGAAATTCACCATCGAAAAGGCAAGGACCACGTCGTTCCAGATATGTTATCCAGATCTTCTCCTGAGCTAAATTCCATCAGACTCCCTCCCGACAAGTGGTATAACAAAATGTTGGACCTAGTAGTGAAGAACCCTCTTAAATTTTCAAACTGGCGCGTGAAAAATCAACTCCTATATAAATTAATCCATCAAAAAGTTCCGAATCTCTCTTCTAACAACCATGACTGGAAATTAGTCGTCCCGAAATCTCTCCGAATCGAGAAAATCCGAGAATGTCATGACGCTGAGACTGCTGGCCATATAGGGATCTATAGGACATATGAAAAATTGAAGCAGCTGTACTACTGGCCAAAAATGCAAAGCGATGTAACCCGATACATAAGCCGCTGTCGAGTCTGCTTGGCCCAAAAACCGGAACAACGCAAACAAACCGGGTTAATGGGAAATCGTCCTTACGTCACTCAACCTTGGCAAATGATCAGCACAGATCTCTTTGGACCCTTACCACGCTCCTCACAAGGCTACGCATACATTCTAGTAACTACGGATTATTTTAGTAAGTTCACCCTCGTTCATCCCTTGAGAAAAGCTACCGCGTCAGCAGTTACTCGTTATATGGAAGACCACGTATTCCTGCTCTTCGGGGTTCCGCAGCACGTCGTCTGCGATAATGGAGTCCAGTTCCGCAGTAAAGAGTTCATGGGTTTGTGTCAAAAGTATAAGACCAATATAATTTTTAATACCGTCTATCACCCTCAAGCTAATCCAACGGAGCGAGTCAATCGAGTTTTAAAGACCATGCTATCGTCTTACATAAAGGAGAATCATCGAATTTGGGACAAACTCCTACCAAAAGTTGGTTGTGCACTTCGCACTTACAAACATGAGTCCACAGACTATACTCCATATTTCGTCAACTTCGGCAGAGAGCATATTATCTCCGGAGATCATTTCAAGAGACCTAATTTTTCCACCGAACATCGCTCCCATGTAACTCCTCTTAACAACTCCCATGAATTTAGAAAGATCTATGACGAAGTGAGGAAGAAACTCTCACTAGCTCACGAGAAGTCCCGACATAGGTACAATCTCCGCCGACGACCCATAGAATTTGACGTGGGTTCGACCGTATGGTGTAAGAATCATGTTCTATCAGACGCAGCGAATTATTTCACGGCAAAATTGGCTGATAAGTACGTAGGGCCAATGACGATCGTAAGGAAGTTGTCACCGCTAGCGTATGAACTTCAGAACGACCAAGGGAAACTCCTGGGGGTGTACCATATTCAAGATTTGAAACCTCATCCAGAATAATATCTTAACCTTGCCCACCAAATAGTAGACTATCATACTATTATCTACCTTATTATTTTTCTGTTTGTCACGCTTTTCTTATTCACATTTTCACCGCTATAGATGATCGAAATCTATAGATTTCTCTCTCCAAGAAAGGGGGGAGTTGATACCTTTTTATTTTTCTTAAGAACTATTAGAGTTGCCTACCTTATTTCGTTTACCTAAATGGATAGATAAGTGCATACTTTCTCTTATGGTACTGTTTCTTGCCTTTTTCACATTATGGTTACCTTCTTAATATGCAAGTTTACCTTCTTAATAAGCATCTACATGGACGTCAATAAAACAACTGACTTTTGGTAAATAAACTCACTTTATTCTACATTCTTTTTAATATAAAATCTTGCTCCAAATGGTCAAGGATCCTTGGGGCCTAAAATAGCAAACATTTAGAACATATCTATGCCTGATTTTATGTTTTACTTACCATTTTTCTGCCTGTTTATGTTGTAAGATATTTTGAGGTTATGTTGATTGTTTTTATTGAATATAATTATGCCCGGGAGGTTTCGATGACTCTGAAGGGTAAATTATTGGTTGGTTTATGTATGGAATCATTCTTGTAGTGTACTTACTGTGTTTTGGAAGTAGTTTGGAGAGAATTGTTTTGCCGGTAATTTCATACGTCATTCAACATTCAGTGCTGCCAACCGCATAGCGGAATACCCTAATCTTCGCTTCAAAATTCAAAGTTTTTCTGTTCCGGTAGTGCTGCAGGTTTATTAGATATGTGACAATTTCCCTAGAAAAACCGGAAAAGCTTCGGCCATGATTGTTCGTCGAGATCTCGGTGTGAAACGTTGCTCGCAGGATATTTTGAAGTATCGACTTGTGTTTATTCGATCCGTTAGTTTATACGGGATTAATCTTCAAAAATACCTTTGGTGGACATTTTAAGGCTATTTGGTTTTTGTATTTTTGGCGATTTCGAGCCTTAAAGTCCTTCGCAATTTGGCGGATTCATCGAGCACGTTTTGGTAAGATCCGAATCTCTGCTTATTCTCATATCTAATAGCCCCATCTCTCTAGGACTGATTTCTGACAACATTCTCATAGCCGCATCCACCACCGTCCTGGATATTTTCCTACGTTTTCACTTTTCTTTCTGAAAATACCGGACCAGGCGTAAGTACAAACATTTTTGTTTCCTAATTAAGGCAATTGTGTAATTTTGTTCATTCCTTGTAGGGCTCCTCTTTCTTATATGCTCCTCTTTCTTATTAGGACCGCTTTTAGGACCTTTTTTTTTGGCCCATTACGACTATTTAGGCCGTTACTACGTCGTAATATTTGAGTAAATAACTTGACTTACCTTTTTCACCATATTACTGGTGAATTTCCATTGCCGAGAGGGGCATTCTTTTATGGTACAGCCATCCAACGGTGGCCATATCCAGTACTTTTTTTGAGGGGTTGCCCAGCTAAACACCTACCACCCCGATTTGTGACCTTCAATACCGATTTGTGACCATCCATACCCGCACCGAGAGACGAAGACTACATCTGAATGAGTAGCACCCCCGATAGTGACCAAGCATCCCTGGATTACGATAAGTTTTATCAATTTCTTTATTTTTTTATTATAAATTCAAGAATTTGTAGATGGCGTCCTTAAGACCCAATTTAATTAGTATTCATTAATTGTTTTAATTTATTTTTGTGTCCTGTCAAATAGACAGTTTTACTGAGACTGATATATATACATTTAACTTACCTTATTAAATTAACTGTCAAAGTGACAGCCACTTATTCGTTGGTTTACGCAATCTTTCTAGTATTTTGAATAAGATTCTTTAGTTTTTGTCCCACACAGGGGAAATTATTGGGAAATAATTAATTTCTTTTCTGGTTTATATATATATATAAAAAGGTACCTAGGTACTATAAATTAATTTTAATTTGGGAATTATAACTTTTTTTTCTTCTTTATTTCATTTGGCATAAGCTTTTTCAAAGACAAGTCCTAGAAAGATTGGTGTATACTGGGTTGCCTAACCCAAACTCATTAAGAGTGATTCTTTTATTTTATTGTTTAATAACTTTTTTTCCTGTAAACCAGGTGATATCACTACGGTAGTATTTTTGGATAATAGTAACTTTATTTGAATATTTAAATATTATTTATATGGGGTTGAACCCCCTCTTTAATTAAATTTGTAGTAATTTTTATCTGACTGGTGTATTTAAACACTAAAATTATCAAAACCCTTGTACATAGAACTCACCAGACGATTATACGATCTTAAATATATGTGATAATTTTAAATATAGCCTTTTTCTTTTAATTTAGAGTATATATGGTAATTTATATGTTCTTTACTTTGCAATATAGCCTGTGTAGACCTAATTACCCGGCGCCCTATTCTATAACCACTTTACTTATTGTGTGAACCACCCCCTCTCCACTGTTCAAGCTGGTCGAAGGCATAATTACACCGAAATTGGTTTGTATTTATAAATTTTGCGCTTAGATTTTATTTTTGGTGTAACAGCTGATCTTTTGACAGGGCTCTTAAAACATGTCAAACCAACATATTTTCACAAGAGACGAGAAGAAAAAAAATATTCTTTTTTTTGGGACACCCTAGTGTATATATAATATACATAATAATAATTATAAAAATTATTTCCATCAAACTTTACCTTGAGATCCACACAATCCATACAATTTTTCGACGAGGCGAGGGGGCGATTTTCTCTCGAAAAAAGGCTCGAGACGAGACGAGAGAATGCCCTCTCTCGCTCGAGAATTTCTCGTTTCTCTCGATTCTCGTTCTTTCTCGTTCTCTCGATTTTTCCGTAATAAGTAAACAATGCGCATGAGGAGCGCATGCGCATTATTCCAAATTTTTGCGATTTTCTCAAAATATTAAATCGATTTTAAGATTCCCGACCTCCAAATTTCAAATCTTGCCAATTCGGAGATCGTCGAAACGTTTTTCTGGCCAAACTAAATGTACCAATGAGAACATTATTCGTATTTCATAATAAACAAAATTTGTTCCTTATACTATTAAAAAAAAACATAAAAAATTCAATAAACTTATTAACTACATGTGGTTTTTGAGGGGCTGATATTTGATATCCATTTCTTCAAAAAATAAAATGGCTGATTCAATACGACGAAAATTTGTCGTTCGGCTTTAATGGTTTGTGTAAAATTTAGTATTTAGATATTTATGTAGTCTCTAATTAGGAATTTGATATCCATTAAAAAACAAAATTGCGGATTTAAAATGACGGATATCTATGCCCAGTAGATACAAGATGGTTGGACCTATGTGGAGTAGTTACATCTAGTATACAGGCACAGTAGTTTTCAGATGATTTGATCCATCCATTTGAAAACTACTGCGCCTATATACTAGATGTAACTACTCCACATAGATCTAACCATTTAATTCAAATGCGCGACATTTTCGGCGTAAAAAGTCTTACTTTATCAGTAATTTTTTTATTGCCAGTTTAAATTTCTATAGAAAAAAATATTAACGAATTCGTATTTCATTCCAAATAATTTTTGTATTTATACATAGCTACTTTTACCTCGAGAGAAACGAGACGAGACGAGAGAAGGAATTTTCTCGCCTCGTCTCGTCTCGGGGCATCACTACTTGTGCTATAATTTATGTGTATAATTGATAGATTTATAGCCTGTCCACAATTTTTTTTTGCAAAAGCTAATTTTATAGGTTTTTTTAACGAAACAAAATATATATTTTTTTAATTTTTGCAAAAAGAAATTAAGAAAAAAAACGAAAATATCCCAAAAAACCGTTTTCAATTTAAAGGGTTCGGGTTCGGTCTCTACAGTTACATTTAAAAAATAATATGGGTCCAAAAACGGTCCGGTCCGAGTCCCTGTTATCCTGACACAATTACTGGCAGAATTTATAATTTCTTGCAAATGCCAGTTTGTACTGGAAAATCGGCAACACTGCTAATAAAGCATTTCACTTTCTGATGTGATGATCTGATGTTGCTACTGGAGTTATAAAGGCCTTACGTTAAAAAACAGCGTTTACTATATATGTTTCACCGCTGTTTTTATACAATGAACAGTATACACCGACATCCCTGCCGAAAATGACCCATAGAAACCAATAAGAGAATGAAATGGTTTGTACCGGACTGAATATGTGTATTGGTACCGGTTTTATTGGGTTGTATATGTCGCCAAACGGTTTTAGGGCTAAATGGGAATTACCCAATCAAACCAATTCAAGACAATTATGTTTTACAATTGATACCAATTCACCAGATTCAAACCTATAAGACCCAATACCTTACAACATAAATTCCCATTGGTTTCTATTGTTCTTAAAGGGGCATTTTCGGCAGGGATGGCACTATCCACTTTCAACACAAATGTCTGCCCATTCTGAGGGTATAATTACTAAACTAGAATATGATTCTGGGTAATTAACTCAGAATTAATAAATCTGTAGTTACTTTTTTGCGTATGAATATAAGAATAAAATTTAATATGCAACTAGAATAACATTTTATTTGTAACATAGGTAGTAAATGAAATATGTCTAAATTTATTTCAACATGCAGCACAGCAAGTATTTCCTTTAAAGTTGTAGGAAAGTTGCCACAAGGATTTTTATAACATTTCACCCAACAAATGTAACGTTAAGTAACATTGTAAAAGTATTTATTTAACGTTTTAAATTTAAAGTAATTATGTTTGATATATGTATATTTTATTTAATTTTGCAGTAGTGACTTCTCGGAAGATGATGAGTTATTTATAGATAATCCGAAATCTATTAAAACATCCAAGTTTGATCCAAATATTCCCACTAGATTTATTATTCACGGCTGGACACATAGTAGAGATGTTCCTTGGATTATTGAACTAAGAGAATGTATGTATATAAATACCATAAATTCCCATACTATATTGTCTATTCTGCAGAAAAATTAAAAACTCGAAAAAATCACGGTTTTGTGAATTCTTAGATGCTTTGCATGGCCCACCATGTAAACAAGTTTACCTAAAACAAACACTTAGTAGATTAAAGTAAAACGGAACACCCTATACCTACCACATACTTCAACACATATACTTACAAATCGTTTAGGACGGATACTGTTTCCTTTTTTGGTGGGGTTAAAAAAGGGGAAGTGAAAACCAAGTATGATTGCATTGAGGCGCATGCGTGGACGGCATTGTCGGTATTAAAATTAATACCATAATTTGTCCTTGTAATAGTCCTTATTTCGGAAAAGTAATAAATACTTTTTAATTAATTGTATATTAATTTTATAAAAAAAAACATTCAAAAATATTAAATACTCAAAATAATAATATTTTAAGATTTTATAATGGCACGTACGTTTAGAATAATTGTAAAACGTATTTTATTTCGAAAGCAACCATAGCCAAAACCAATAACACTTTGACTTAACCTATGCGTTAATTGAGATTTATAACTTAATCCAAGATGATTTACAAAAATTAAATTAAAGTTTTTAAATTTGATATAACCCAAATTTCATTTAGTTGACAATTCGTTTAATATATTTTAAATCCCCCTCTATCGCATAAGGTAGATCATACTCTAAACCGACCAATTTTCCCTCAAAAAAGAAAATAAGGTCATCCATACAAAATATATAACGAATAAGCAGTATGTGTGGAAGTACGTGCCCTAAACCGCATACTTGCACACTAGGGTGGGCCGAAAATCCGCTTTTTTAGAATTTCGTTTAGTAATAGCAAAAATTTTGTTCATTATTTTGTAAAAAAAATTTGTGTAAAAGATTAAAATTTTCGATCAACATCCTAGGCTCGCCCAACGCAATTAAAGATCAAAATGTTCAAAAAAAATTTTTCTTAATTTATTTCGATCGGAAATTTTATGCTCTACACAAAATTATTTCAGATGGATAGTTTCAGAAATTTGTTCATTATGTTGTAAAAAAAATTTGTGTAAAAGATTAAAATTTTCGATCCTCATCCTAGGCTCGCCCAGCGCAATTAAAGATCAAAATGTTCAAAAAAAAATTTTCCTAACTTAATTCGATCGGAAATTTTATGCTCTACAAAAAAGGTCCTTACACTAAATTACTTCAGATGGATAGTTTTAGAAATAAACCCGATTTTAGTATCAAAATTTTTTTGAACATTTTGATCTTTAATTGCGTTGGGCGAGCCTAGGATGTTGATCGAAAATTTTAATCTTTTACACAAAATTTTTTTACAACATAATGAACAAAATTTTTGCTATTACTAAACGAAATTCTAAAAAAGCGGATTTTCGGCCCACCCTATTGCACACATATACAAATAATTTCTAACTGAGACTATTTCCTTTTCGTGGGGTTAAAGTAGGGGAAGTGAGAATCACACGGTTGATTGCATTGAGGCGTTTGCGTGGCATCATTTCCGGTTTAACAAAAATATATATTTTGGTCCTGTTTAAGAAGTATTATAAATACTTTTTATTAAATTGTATAAAAAAACCATTTAACAATAATATACACACAAAATTATGATATTTTAGATTTTATAATGGCATGTTTATAACAGCATATTAATATGTAGATGGTTTTTATAATTAACCATTTTGTTTGTTTTCTGTTGTATACAAATTGTTTTGGCATTGTTTTTTTTTATTGTGTTTACGAGATTTTTAGTGGATTTTACATAATATGCATTTTATGCCACTTTTTATAAATCCAAACCACAGAAATGTATGTAAGTTTAACCTGGACGATGTAAGCAAATGATTTAGAAAAATTCAATTTAGTCCGTATCATATGTGGACGTATTAATATGTCTATGGTATCGTATATTTTAAATCCCCCACTTATGAACTGACTATTGGCATAAGGTAAAATGATAGGGCAAATCGACAAATTTCCCCTCAAAAAATGAAACAAGGTCATCTGTACAAAATATATCGAATAAGCGGTATATGTGTGGAAGTATGTGCCCTATACTTATTCCTGGCTCCACCTATATTTCAAAAGTTACACTTTTAAACTATAATGTCAACGAATTAAAGGTTTCTAGAATACACAGGTATTTAGCATGATTAATCAATCCATCAAAGTGATGGATTGATGTCGCTTTTTGATTCGAATAGGAAATAATCGCAAGTTGCAATGACCGATGCAACATAATAATTAGATTATTTGACAAATATTCACTCATAACCATTTAACGATAAGACGGTGAATTATTCAAAAGCGATCAAGTGCCTAACAAACCGCGAATCGAGCTTGCGAAGCCCAAATTAAGATCTTTTTAGAGTGAATCATCTTCATAAACAGTTTGTATCATATAACGCAATAACTCTTTTACATTTACATCATTTTACAAACTTTGAGAGAATGTCAATAAAAGATCTCTTTCAAACGTTGGTTTACTAATATTCTGTATTTTTCAAAATTTGGTTATTTTTGGAATGCAGGTTGCCACCTACATATGGGGCAAAATTTACCAAGTGTACCAGGTGAAAAAAATGTTGTCACCGATTTTGTTTAAACTTTACTTATTTGTTGTTCTTATAAGAAAGAATCATAGCATACATTTTTTTTTGCTCTAGGATTGTTCATTCAAGAGTTATGGATTATTGAAATTTATCGATTTTTTACTTTTTGGTGAAATCGCTTTTTATTTAAAAATTAATAACTTCTGTTCATCTCTTTATTAAATATTTCAATTTAACCACCTTAAATGATTTTTCCGTACTTTTCAATGGGCTATACCGTTTTTGCAAAAAAATAAAAATTGCAATTTTTTTTGAAATTTTGCAAAATTTTGCATTTTTGAAACAATGTGTATTTTTTAATTTTTTTTAAATAGCATAAAATCCAAGTTTATTATGTTACCTTTGAATAAAAAAAAAAATTTAGAGTGGGCCCGACATGTAGAAGGGAAGTTTTTCATATTTGAATGCCGCACGGTCTAGCCATCGAAGAGCTACTACACTGCCGTATGCGTTTATACCTAGTAGATGCGAGTAAACGAATACAAAATGATAATTTAAAATGTAAAATTATGTTTGAGTAGTCAATGATGTATTTTAAATATTTACACTGCCGCACGATATAGTTTTTTAACTGTATTTTTTTGCACAAATTGTTTAAGCATGGGTCTACATAAATTTCGCAAGGATGATAGATGATATTAAATAAAAAATTTATTGTTATAACCGTAATGGCTTGCCTATAAGCTGAATGGCGCCTTTACGGTTATAACAATACATTTTTTATTTAATATCATAGACCCTCCCTGCGAAATCTATGTAGACCCACCCATGCTTAAACAATTTGTGCAAAAAAATACAGTTTATATACAAAAGTGCTCTTTTAGTTCCACCCTTACTTCTTAAGAAGTCCCATAAGCCAACTGAATGGCTTGTGCGGGTTAGGGGTAGGAACGGACCGCGGGCTTAAAGTCCCCTCCGAAGGACTAATACGCAATAAAAAAAACTATATCGTGCGGCAGTGTAAATATTTAAAATACATCATTGACTACTCAAACATAATTTTACATTTTAAATTATCATTTTGTATTCGTTTACTCGCATCTACTAGGTATAAACGCATACGGCAGTGTAGTAGCTCTTCGATGGCTAGACCGTGCGGCATTCAAATATGAAAAACTTCCCTTCTACATGTCGGGCCCACTCTAATTTTTTTTTTTTATTCAAAGGTAACATAATAAACTTGGATTTTATGCTATTTTAAAAAAAATTAAAAAATACACATTCTTTCAAAAATGCAAAATTTTGCAAAATTTCAAAAAAAATTGCAATTTTTATTTTTTTGCAAAAACGGTATAGCCCATTGAAAAGTACGGAAAAATCATTTAAGGTGGTTAAATTGAAATATTTAATAAATAGATGAACAGAAGTTATGAATTTTTAAATAAAAAGCGATTTCACCAAAAAGTAAAAAATCGATAAATTTCAATAATCCATAACTCTTGAATGAACAATCCTAGAGCAAAAAAATTTTATGCTATGATTCTTCGTTATAAGAACAACAAATAAGTAAAGTTTAAACAAAATCGGTGACAAAATTTTTTTCACCTGGTACACTTGGCAAATTTTGCCCCATATATTACATATATTAAATCAAATCATATTAAATTTATTATTATGAATATTAATTTTATTATTTAAATCATATTTAATCAGATTTTAAAGATTAATGTTTTTAGTGATGGCATCTAGAAATTACGGAAATATAATTGTTGTTGATTGGGGCAAATTGGCACACTCGATGTACGTAGAAACAAGGGAACACACCGTTCTAACATCCAAACAGCTTGCACGGTTACTTATTTTTCTGGCACGTGACCAAAAGATCCACATGTCTTCTGTCCACCTGATAGGACATAGCATGGGTGGTCAGATATCAGCTTCAGCCG
This sequence comes from Brassicogethes aeneus, assembly GCA_921294245.1. Classification (NCBI taxonomy): domain Eukaryota; kingdom Metazoa; phylum Arthropoda; class Insecta; order Coleoptera; family Nitidulidae; genus Brassicogethes; species Brassicogethes aeneus. The sequence continues at coordinate 47,396,842 of OV121132.1, read as the reverse complement.
CTTATCAAGTTCAGCAAGCTTTAGGTCAAAAAATTGGCAGAATTACTGGCTTGGATCCCGCTTCTCCGTTATTTGAATGGCCCGAGCCTGATAATTTAAATGAACTGCTGGATTCAAGTGATGCTTTGTTTGTCGATGTTATTCACACAAATTCTGGTCATTTGGGAATGGTGAAGCCTGCTGGACATGTGGATTATTATCCCAATGGTGGCGATGATCAACCTGGATGTGGTTTTTGTAAGTTAAGAAGGTTTTATGAAAATACCACATTTATAAAGATAAACTAAATAATAAAAGAATAAATGCAATTAATTATAATATGCAGGAGAAATTTTTGTAGAAAATAAATTATTTTAAGTGGTTATAAAAGTTGTTCAAAATCAGCGAGACCAACGTTCCACGTTATATGGACGTTGTGGTCTAATTTTTTTCTGATCAGTCCTTATCAATAAGGAAAAATCCTTATCAATAAGAAATGTCTTTTAGCGACGCGTTGCGCACGACTACCCTTATGACTGTTTTCCTTAGCCGTTAATTCGTATGCAATTTATTGTTTTAAAAAGTCATATATATTTCTTTATTTTAAGACTTAAAATAATAATAATAATAATAATAATAAAAATAAACTTTATTAACGGTAAAAGAAAACCATAAAATATAATAATAAGAATAACAATTGTTATAGGGTTAAGTCACATATTCAGCAGTAATACTATAGGTACTATACCTGATCAGTCGTTATCAATAAGGAAAAATCCTTATCAATAAGAAATGTCTCTTAGCGACGCGTTGCGCACGACTACCCTTATGACTGTTTTCCTTAGCCGTAAATTCGTATGCAATTTATTGTTTTAAAAAGTCATATATATTTCTTTATTTTAGGACTTAAAATAATAATAATAATAATAATAATAAACTTTATTAACGGTAAAATAAAACCATAAAATATAATAATAAGAATAACAATTGTTATAGGGTTAAGTCACATATTCAGCAGTAATACTATAGGTACTATACACCAATTTGTTTGTGTAATTTGTTTCTTAAATTAAACTAAGTTCAAAGAAAAAAAATTTAGTTCAAAGTTGTTCGCCAATCTGCACCCCCTATCGATCGGAGAATAGTAACCATAATTAGTTCTGTGCATATTAATGAAGAATATGGGGTATGTCTAGTTTGTGGCACAGACAAACGAATGCTATATAAGGTTATTGAGTATTTTATAAATGAATAGAATATCAAACTCCTGTCTAATCGATAGTGGTTGCAGACCTACCAACAGTCTCAGTTCTCTATAATTAATATTATCAACTCTTATGTTGAGTTTAAATGCACAAAGGCGAAGAAACCTATCTTGGACACGTTATAAGGCAGTTAAACTCTAAAATTGAACGTATATATGAAATAAAAATATTTTGAGAGCAATTAAACAGAACTCCAAGATCTTTAATTGAGTTCACAACTTCTAAAACATTGTTATCAATAGAATAGCAAAAAAACAATGGATTTTTGTTCCTATAAAAATTAATATCCTTGCATTTTTTAATATTAAGTTCCATACAATTCAACTCGCACCATGAATTTAGACTGTTCAAGTCAGACTGCAACTTACCACAATTATTAAGTGATTTAATTTCGAAAAACATCCGCAAATAGAAGGCATTTGCAAAACTTTAAATTTAAATTAATATCATTAATAAAACAGTTGAATAATAGAGGTGACAAATGTCCACCTTGAGGAACTCCAGAGGAAACAAGAATAGGTCTAGACTGGTAACAATTATCAATTAGAATTACGAACGATCGGATAAATAATTAGAAATCCAATTCAAGAAAGTACCGCGTATACCCAGTGCATCAAGCTTGGACAACAATAATATATGATTAACTCTGTCAAACGCCCTGGAAAAATCAGTTTAAATGGCATCCACCTGACCGCGCCTCTCCAGTACGTCCAACAAAAATTTCTCATAAATAACAAGATTAGTTGATGTCGACTAGTCGATTAGTGAAATCTTAGATATAGCTAGAAAATTTAATACTACGGAGTTTTAAATTAAACACAAAAAGGATTTTTTTAAATTGCACAGTTACTTCTTCTCATAGCCCGTGGCTTGTCCGGGTTAGGATTAGGAACAGACGGGCTAAATGTTTTAAACATTTTTTTACAAAAAAAGCACATTTTTGATTTTTGAAACATTTTATTAAACTCCACATCTGTAAAAATCTCTTTATATAATTAAAATTATCTAGATGTAAACCATGGCATTGCAAATACTTAAAACTGGACCTAAATATTAATGAAAATATACTTATATCAAAGTATGTTTTTAAAAATAAATCAACAACCAGTAGCAAGAAAGAATCAATTACATCAAAGCGAGAAAATTAAAATTCCATAATAAACGACCAGTTATTGCAAGGTGGAGGAAAAACAGTCAGAATAATTATTATTAACTTAAATATAAATAGTTTACTCAACAAAACTAAGGAACTCAATGTGTTTCTCCATTCCATAAATTATCCAGACGTAGTTTGACTAACTCAAAGTTGAATTACTGAATCCATAACCAATGTTACTAAAATTCATGGATATAATTTTGTAGGCAAATATTGTAGGACAACATCCAGAGGCAGAGGAACACTTATACTAATCAAGGATGAACTTAGGTTTGCAGTAAAGTTTTTATCCTGCTTTTGGGGTTGCTTCTGTCAATGTTTATTTAAATAATCCCAAACATACTATAAATATTTCTTGCCTATATCAATCCCCTATTGCAGACGATTGTTTCTTTTAAGATGAACTAAAAAAGTTATTACTAAATATCAAATGTTCCATATGTGAAGATTTTAACTATAATTTCAATAAAAATTCAAAAGTGGTTAATAAGATAAAAAAAATAACATATGTTTTGTACATAGCTTTATTTATCTACTTTATTGTGTTTAAATTATAATGCAATCAAATAAAAATTGCCAGAATGGCAATGGCAACAACCGCGCGTGTTAAAATTTATATTTACGGTCATTTTCGCTTGTACGGCTTAAGTCGTAGGACGAAACATCCTGGGAAAAAAAGTAACACCCTTCAACAGTTTAACATGCCACACGAATTCTGGTAGGTAATCATTACGAAAATGCACGTATTGTGTTTTAACCCTTAGTTAGTTTGAGTTAGAGAGAGTTCAACTTGGAAAGAGTAATTAAAATTATTTACCTATTTAAAATTACATAATTAAGTTACATATTCATACATACAGGGTGGGCCAATAGAAAGTTGCCATCCCGGTTTTCTCAGTTGATACGTAAAAAAAATACAAAACGATTGCATACATCTATTTTAGGGGGACAATTTATTTTATATTTAAAACCACAAACCAACCGGGGCCGATTGTTACCCCTCATTTTAAAGGACTTTTAAATTCCTACATTCTTGTCCACTAGTTTTTAAAGTCAATTGGTTCATTTCGAGATATTTAAGAAAAACTTAATTTTTTAATTTATTTTCCTCTTAAATATAACTTTTGACACGCGCGATTGTTCTGAGTGGCATTTTGCTAATTTTTATAATCTGTGTTTGATTGGCACAATAAAGTAGATAAATAAAGCCACACAATTTTTTAAATTTTATTAAAATCCCTCCTAAAGTAGTGGCGACTCGGCAAGGGAATGGGGGACTGTTGTATAGATTGGTTGAAGATTTATCATCTGTATCTGTTCTCGAGGAGCTGACTTCGGTGGTGTGGCTCCTTTCTTTATTGGCTGTGTTTCTTCTTCGCTTATTGATGTTTTTTCTAAATCCTGATCCAGTATTGCCAAACCTTGTAAGTGGCATTCATTGTTATTGCAGCGATAATGGTTGTTATGCAACTGGTTGCGATAAAGTGTTGTTTTATCGCTTTCCATGTTGTGGATTTCAGGTCTTCTTGAATATTCCTTTCGTCATTGAAAACACTTTCCAAATGATCTGATCTTACCACGGGCTCGATTTGTTGAATGATTGGTTGATTGTTGTTCTTCAACATCTCTTGGTTTGCCTGAATATGCCTGGAATATGATGCAATGACGGAAACTGCGTTTATCCTCTTTGGGGTGAGAATGTTCTGCTTGGTTTTTATGGAACATTCTTGGGAGATCTGAATAATGCATGGTGAATAAATGGTGGCCTCTTCCCTGACACCGTTGTACGTTATTGAAATCCTGGATTAATTGGTTGGAATCACCATCCACACGTTTCCCATATATAATTCTTTCCAAATGTTCTCGTGTAGGGGTCTTTTGATTATTTTACATTTGGTTGGGTTTTCTCGTTGATATATTTCATCTATGAGACAATTGGGAGATGTTTCTATTTTCTTCACACTTGCTGGTGAACACACATAACGGTTTGTTGAAGGCTGGATGGTGTTTTTGAATTCTAGTGAGGACAGCTGGAAATACAACTGGTTGTTGTAGTTTTCTGCCAAAATTGAATCGGGAAATCTGTGCTCCAGTAGGTGTTGTTTTGTATCCGTAGAGGAATCGAGGTGAACTTTAACATCGAGAAGTCATGTTTTCCTACTAGTAGAAATTGACTGTAGACGTGAATGTATCTGTTGTCTGTATTCAAGAATGTCCTTATTGTGGGGTGGTAAATAATGTCTACTGCTGGTTGCAACTTTCTCGGAGCTTCGTTGAGGATGTGGTTTACATGATTTGCTGATTTCCGGTAAACAAACAAAATTGGACAAAACAATAAAAAAATGGACTTGAGAAAATTTGGTCGAGAAGTACCTAGGTCTCGTATACTGTCTATAGACAGAAAAAGGGTAAATTTCGAGTTTCCACCATTATCGATTTTTAACCCACCGGGATTCGAGAAAAAGACATTCAAAGTCAACAGAAAAAAATGTTGTTTAAAATTTCATTTCCGGTCGATCCATACATTTAAAGGTAAGGTGAGGTGGGGTAATTGTGATGTAAAATTTGACTAGTGTAACTTAAAAGATGTATTAAAATTTGATTTTTATTGCAAATATTGTGTAAAAATTCCTGAATAATCCTTGGTCCTTCACCAAACGATATCTTTAACCTAAACAATAAATCGATACAGGGTCTACCTGAAAATTATTATTATTATTTTTTATGTCAATGTATCACATTTGCCCGAGATTTTGGGGCAAATGTGATAATGGACCGTTCCAACGGAGGTAGGTATCTTGTGGGGTAAATGTAAAAATCACAATTTTTCTGTAAATTTTGCTTTTTGAATCATTTAATTATTACAAAAAATAAGAAAGTTATTCTACAAAAAAATAAAAAATTAAAAATATAAAAAACTTAACACAAATTGTAGCCGCCAAACTTCAGTGGAAAAATATACTAGCTCTAACCGGCTCAAGTAGATCAGGGATGTAAGTTTTGTCAGTTTAGTACTAAAGAAAGCAATTTTAATGTTTTTTTTTTAATTTTACCATGTAATATCACATTTGCCCCATTTTTACATTTACCCCACTCCACAGGAGTGAAGCGAAGCTTCCGCTTATAGGGTGATGATTTTAATTAAAATTACGACTTTTTAGATGATTTTTCCGACCTTTGAATCTTAAAATGTAAAGGAGTACGTTAGATTGATTGCATAAAAATAAAAATCCCAGAGGAATTGGTATTTATGAGACAGCTTATAACATTTTTATCAATAATTAAAGAGTCTTGAATGATGACGGTTGATGACGAGGGGTGTGAGGGTAAATTCTTTTGGGAAAAAACAAAAAATATATAATAACGTCAACAGGGGTGATGATGAATAATGATAAGGGAGAGGGAACGCATTCGGAAGAAAAGAGATGCATGATACGGCCGATCTCGGCCGCACAGAGGACTAATAAAGGTTTAAATATCAACATTATTAAAGTTATTTAAGACTAAAAAATAGTAAATTTCCGATTTATTTATACAATTCAATATCAAGTTAAGGTATATTTAAAAGAGGTAACATTAATGCAAATAAAAATAGTTTATAATCCTTTTGAAAATTTGTGTTAGGGTTAGGTACGTTTTTATTGATATAAATACAATTGATGTTGAATTGAAAAATATTTTGTTCTACAAGCGTGCGGAAAGTTGCTACTTTCCGCACGCATAACTGTGCGGAAAGTAGCACTTTTCCGCACGCAAATACTTTCCGCACGCAACCCCGCAATTGTTAAGCAGAGTAGTAGCATTTTCATTATTGGTTTCTATGGTTTTTAAAATACTAAACATAATTAAGTCCTGAAACGTCAAGGTTTTGAGTTTAAAAATGGAAAGTGAAAGTGAAAATTACGAGATTCCCGAGTATATCCTGGAAGAAGCAAAATCCATCGACTCTTTGGTCGAGATATTCGATGTTAAAGGCGGTGGCACAGTTTTAGACGGTCTTCGACGACTATACTTGCTGATTCAGGTGCAAATATTACATGTATAAAACGGCATGGAGGCTGTAAATTCAGTAGCGTGACAGAGGGGTACATAAAGCAATTGGTGGAAAATAAGAAAGAAATATCCAATAAAATTTTAGCAAGTGTAAGCAGCTCCATGCCCATGCAAAATACCAGTCAGTCAGCATGTTCTTTGCTAGGAAATCACCCAGAAGAAAAAAGCCTTAGTTTGCCATCAACATCTGACATCTTAGCATCGGCAATAAATTTGCAAAACGCAACCAATTGCAGTTTTAGTATAAATATTACAAATAATTAGACTAAGTACATAGTTGTGTTATTATTTAAAAAATGTATTGTGCATTAATGTTAAAATAAAATATTTTCCATATTATTTCATGCGCTTGTAGAAAAAATATTGTACATACCACGCGCGGAAAGTGTCTTTTCCGCACTCGACTGATGACCGAACTCCGCTACGCGTCGTTCGTTCAACGGCAGTCGCGTGCGGAAAAGTAGCACTTTCCGCACTAGTTAGGTAAATAACTATTAAAGAGCCTATATTAATTCACTGTGCGGAGCGTTCTTTGTCCTAAGGCAAACTCAATGCAAATGACGATTTTAAGAGCTGGCATCTGCGCATCCATGGGCGTGTACATTCGTACGTCTCTAGCTATATTTGCCAAGCTGTAATATATGGACGACCCCTAAGGAACACGAATAATAATATTAAATTTGTCTGAAGATCAGTATCGTAGCTAAAGGAAAAGAATAATTCTTTTAAAGGCCCAATTTAACGAAAATTGTAAATCTTTTTCTGTTGACTATAAATTTATTGGTCGACATTTACAAAATTCAGGAACAAATAACAAAATTTTACAAAATCATCAAGCATGACGATAACGATTTGAATTACTTTTCAAGTCTATATTATTTACTTCCCTGACTAAAAAATTTTAGTTACATATTTAAAATAACTTGGCATCAACAAAAAATTGATTTTTATGATTTTTTAAAACATTAAATAAGAAAAAAAGACGAGTTTCTGAAAATTTTATGAAAATTGTCTATTTATTGTTTGACATTACCATCAAGAAGACGGCGAATTTGTCGAATAATCCTTATAAGTCTTTACAAAATAAATAAGTAAACTTTTTTATCTACTATATTCAAATCGATTAGCTGTTAGTTAACATTAGATGTGGTCGGCATTAGTCGCCAGCCACAGAAAAATGAGAATTAGAAATTAATTTCGTATTTTTGACAATCTATAACTGAATATTTTTTGGAAAATGCCGATTTTTCAAAATCCCCGAAATTTTGTTTATTGGAAAAATTGGAATATATTATTAAAATCTTTTAAAATACCAAATCCAAAAATCCAAATCCAAATTTTGACAGAATTTGTTTTATTTAAAACCGATTGGTTAGCGGACAAGTTGAATTTTTTTTCGATCCTTAAATAATAATGTATATAAAAGTATATTTAACATATTATTATAATACGAAATAGGTTTTTTAATAAATCCATTTTTTAATTTATTTTAATTTTTAGGGGTATGCAGTCACATACGAGCAGTTGAATACTTTACAGCTTCTATACGTAAGCCTGATTTGTTTAAAGCCTACCCATACAGTTCGTGGGAGGAGTATTTAGAAAGAGACACAGGAAACTTAAATAAAAGAGTTGGTGTTCCCATGGGATGGGCGGCTAACCCATCTATACCAATTGGATGCTATTATTTTAAAACCCACGGCGAAGAACAAGAGTACATCATGACCAAAACAACTATTGAGGATAGCGAAGTGGAATACTTATAAAAAAAATTTGAATAAATCGTTTTTATTAAATTTTGTTTTAATTTTTTTAAATTACATAATAAATCTAGGACCCAACCAACCAACCAACCAATTCTTATAAATAAATGACATTCTTGAATTAAACGTAAAAAATGATATCCCACATTTTTTGCCAGCTCTTTGTAGCACATTATGTATGTGTTTTAGGTTAATATAGCACGAATTACATGTCAAATTGTTTTTCGGTGAAGATTTATTAGACAATAGATAATATTGATTGATTTGTGAATATCTTATAAAGCATTAAAAAATTAAATTAAATATTTTTATTTTTTCTGTAAGGATATGTATTATAAATTAAATAAAAGCATATCCTTACAGAAAAAATAAAAATATTCAATTTAATTTTTATATATAAGTCGAATTGGTGTTTTTGGGGCCGCAATGCTTTGATTTAGACATCATTCACAACAATTAAACACTGATTCTTGACAATAGTACTTTTTATTACGATTATCTAACTAGACAAAACGATAGACGCTAAAGATTATACGCACAAAGTAAATTAAAGTATGAAGCTAACGATTATAACGAATCCACGGTCTCCGGGTTTACACGCGTTTTTACCGTCCGATTAAGAAGAATCCACCTTTTTGGATCTTTATCTCCACGTTCCCATAAGACCGTGGCTACGTTTGGTGATCGTTAGTCATCACCTTCACTAATGCATCCTTATCGGAATGCAGACATAATAACTGTTCCTCTAAAATCTATTTCTTAAGTCTTATTTATGATAAACAACATTCCTTATTTTACCAAATTGTTATTTTAATAAACACGCCAATCAAATCAATGTCTATTCTCCGACATAACTATATATATGTAAACATTAATTCTTTAACAATTAGGGACCTTTGTGAAACCCTATAATGGACATACTCAAATATTTATTTTATATTAAACATATGTATATTAGCGAATGTTTAGTCTAGGTATTGCAAAAATAAACTAATATCATTAATAATGATTCATTATTTATGACAAATCGAATTTAATTATTATCTAATATAATAGTCTTGCACATATCCGCCACGTGTACTTATGTACAGAACTGTCGGTCGGCTACGGCTTACAGAACTTTAGTTTGGTTTATTTATAAATTTATAAACAATTTGGTTTATTTATAAATTTTATTTGGTATAATATTTATAATTATTATGGTCTTTGAAAATAGTATATTATGTATCAAGTTTTATAAACGACATTTTAGTTAAGAGTTTAATTAAACACAAGCGAAGCTTTCGAACGAGTGTGTGAAGTTTATAAACGAGTTGCATACTATACCTTATCTACTTTATCTTTATTCTTCAAAATTTAAATAATTTAGATTTATCTGATCAAGCAAAAAAACTCTTTTATCTACTTATAGGTACATTGACAAGCTGTGACAACAGAACATAAGCTGTGACTAAGCTGAGACTTTATGGAGATTTAGTCACAGACTGAAGTTAGAAACAGTGGTTTTTAAGCGTTTTAGTCACGGGCTGAAGTTAACTTTATTATAAATTGGGAAAAAGTGAGGTTAAATTCGGGTGACAATTGACAGATATCAACTTCTTAACAAATAAAATTGGCTTTAAATTCTGATTTGTGTTCGTAGTGGATAAAGTATAGTATGCAACTCGTTTATAAACTTCTCTAGACAGTCGTTTTTATTAAACACTCGCTCGCAAGCTTCGCTTGTGATTAATTAAGCTCTACTAAACTTAAATGAAGTTTATAAAACTTTATACATAATTTACTATATTAGATGCAAAATATTTTTTATCTACTCCTACATTGCCAAGCTGTGAGTTTATGACGTTTTAGTCACGGGCTAAATTGCAAAAATGTGAGGTTAAATTCGTCAAATGTCAAATATTTATAAATTGGCTTTAAATTCTTATTTCTGTTTGTCGTAGATAAAGTATAGTAGGTATAAACTCCTCTAGACACTCGTTTTTATTAAACACTTGCTCGCAAGCTTCGCTCGTATCTAATAAAACTTGCAACTAAAATTGCGTTTATAAAACTTGATACATAATATACTTTTACATTGAATAGCTGTAACTTTATAGCGTTTTAGTCACGGGCTAAAGTTAACAACAGTGGTTTTTGTCCATTGTAGTCACGGACTGAAGTTAGCTTAATTATAAATTGCGAAAAAGTAAGGTTAAATTTGTCAAATCGTCACCTGAGTATTGGTTTGTGCTATCTCCATTTTTTACCATTTTGAGGTTTATGCATTTTCGGAAAGTTGAAGTTGAAAATAGTATTTTGATATAATTGTATCAGTTTTTAGTTTAGGTTAGTCTAAATCCGAGTTTAGTATAAAAGGTTTAAAATTGGTTTACTCTATCTCCAAAATTTCGCTTACAGGCTTTCTTTTGCTCTATGTGTTTGTAAAAATCTGAAAATAATTAGTATTTGTTTGTGCTATATCCATTTTATAACTGTTTTGTGCTATCTCCAATGAAAGCTTCCTTATAAGTCTGTGGCTAAAAGGCATAAGGGGATAAGTCAAAACAATCAATTTTTAAGTAGTGCCTTAAACATGTTTGCATTAATTTAGGAAATACATTTATGGTTAGCGGGTATATCCTTTTGCCAGCACATGTCATATGCTAGAAAAAGGGTATACTCGCTAACCATAAATATATTTCCTGAATTAATGCGAACACGTTTAAGTCTCTACCGAAAAATTGCTTTTTTTGACTTATCCCCTTATGCCTTTTACCCACAGAAGTATAAAATTGTTTTGTTCTATATCCACTTTAGCCAGTACACGTTTTTTTTTACCTATTTACATGTATTTTGACAATAATTATAATCTATATTAAATAAAGTGTTTTTTAATTCAGTTTTGTTTCATGTCCTAAAACTTTGTTATATGTTCAACATTTTGTTTCTAAAATCCAAAACTAGCACTTTTTGTTTTATCTCCAAAACGTTTTTTCCAATATTGAGGCATAAATCCAAATTTGAGATAAGAGTTGCTCAATAGAACTAATTAAAGGCCAAACAAGAATATTGTTATTAATGTTTGATTAAGTTTTCATTAAAAAACAAATAAGATATTTAATGTAAAAGTTTTAAACCCGTTTATCTCGATTATAACATATTGGACATAGAACAAATCAATACTCAGGTGACGAAATGTCAAATATTTATAAATTATTTCTGTTCTTCGTAGATAAAGTATAGTATGCACTCGTTTTATAAACTTCTCTAGACACTCGTTTTTATTAAACACTCTCTCGCAAGCTTCGCTCCTGCATAATAAAACTAAAATAGGGTTTATAAAACTTGATACATCATATGCTATTAAAATAATAAAAACATAAAAATTATAAAGTAAGACAATTGTTTTTTTTTATTTTATACTAATTTATATTGGTAATAATATGTAAAAACTAAATAAATATTAAGTAGAGAGTTATAAACGCATCTTAAACTAGTAAATTTTATAGTATGTAGATCTCAGAGAGTTATGTTTCATTTTTTGGAAAGCTCATGTAAGATTAAAGTAAAATTAAGTTATAAATATATGTAAAACACAATAATGTTACATTCTGATTCTTGCTTCTGTGTAATAAATATCATCTTATGTTTTAAGTTGAAAATAAAAGTTTTAAAAACAGATTTTTTAATTAGAAAAACTTAAATGGGGCAGTCATTAGGGATAAGTGTAGTTTTTTCCAAAATCGTACCGATTGTAACGTGTTTTTGGACTTAAACCATCTTTCCGGCCTTTCTCCAAGTATTTGGTACACCGCAGAGGATCGCCGACGACAAAATCTATTCCTAGCCTTTCTCCAAGTAGAGGACCGTAGAGGACCGCCTTTAATAGACCAGGCCTTTCTCAAAGAAATTGAGGACCACCGAAAACCATTTGTGCAGACCCAAAGACAGGATCACCAAAGGAGTTTCTACGTAAGTCCAAGTTCCTTCACCTCCTACTTTTCTCCCTATAAGAAGGTTATTAGGGTTATTTAGGTTATTTTTAAGAATCAAATTTAAAGGATTAAACCATATAAAATTTTATAAAATATAAATTCTAATTCATTTTAAGTCTATGACAGACAAGTAATTTATTTTTAAATTCATTAAGAGTAGACGATACAAACGAAACTATGAGTACTCGAACAGTAGATACAGTAAGCTTAAATATGCTCAAAATGTTTGTCGACACGATCCCTCGTTTTGATGGTGATGTCAACAATTTAAATAATTTTATTTCTGCTGGACAATTTTTCTTCAGCACGTACGGCGGTACCGAAAACGCCAATTTGAAAAAAAATTGAATTCGCACAATCCAAACTAAATAAATTTTAGTTGGCTCTCGTTCCGAACTTAATACTTGAAAAGACATTAAAGACGCTTTACAAACTTTTTTGGTGACAATCGTAATATAGAATGCCTAGAACAAGACTTGTTTATGGCAAGACCCTTTAAAAATAAATCCCTCCTTGACTTTGGTAAAAGATTACAAATTTTACGAAGTAATCTTGCTCAAAAAATTAGTTTACAAACTATTGACGCAGCTTCAAAGAAAATTTACATATTAAACTATAACAAACTCACTTTAAGAACATATATTCGTGGGTTATCACCCCAAATTCAATGTATTATTAGACTTAAAAACCCCACTTCTTTAGAAGAAGCATTAATATACATAACTGAGGAAGAAAACTTCCAATATCCTCAAAATCTATTTAAAGCAGCTCCGACACATAACGTAAGACCGACATTTTCTCATGACCCACAACATAAACAAAATAATCAATTTTATCCGCAACCTAACTATCATTATTATAATAATAATAATCCTAATAATTATAAATCCAATCAAAATTATCATCAAGCTAACCATTTCCCAAGAAACTTTCCAGCATTACAATCCCCAAATTCTTCAGGATTCCCCAGCCAACCAATTCCCATTCAACTCCGTCAAGTACCACAACTTTTCCAATAACCAAGTTTTTGGTCCCCAAAAAGATGTTTTTAAACCAACCGGTATAACTCCAAATAATAAACCCGAACCAATGTCCACCAGAACCTCATATACCTTACCTACCTCAAAGAGAACTAACTTTTTCCAGAATGATTTTAAACCATCCGGACCCCGAAACTTTAAGGCAGAAGAACTTTTTAATATAGAAGAAAATTCTCCCCAAAAATCCCTGACGATACATTTGACTTCTACTCACAAGATAACACAAACGAAATTTATACAGAACAAGAATCTTACTATCAAAATAATAACGACATTTCAGAAAATTACGTAACTTAGTAGAATCAGATAAAACTCAAAATTTTCAGATGGACCTTTCGAAAACCAACCTTACACAGTTTCTGAAATGCACACTGAAATAGTTTACCATATATTAAAATCCAAAATCCGCCAATGAAATTACTAATCAATACAGTCCTTAAACCCTCGTTAGCTCAAAAATATTTTCCTCAAACGATTTACCATTCACCATCTCAAATAAAAACTGGTGTAGATGAAAAAGAAGTTAGATTTAAAGCTGACATTCCCGCTATGCCAGAACTTTGCATTTATTCTTTTCGACTTTCACAATTTCTTCGACGGCATTATTGGAATTAAAGAATTAATAAACAATTAATTTAATTAACAAACAACTAATAAATCACCGAACACGAATCCCAATATTTTATAGAAACCCAAAATTAGAAAGATATAAAATAAGTCTTAACGCCTTAGAAGTGGCCTCGGTAAAAATTCCCTAATGACGGCATAATTATTCCCGAACAAAATATTGACGATTTATACATTCCTGAAACATTAACAACAGCAAAAAACTTTTTTGCAAAAGTAAAAAATTTTAATCATGCACGTAAATCAGTAGAAATTTTTATCTCTGAACCAATAAAATCCATCCCCTTTAACGAATTGCGAAAACAAAATTTTGAATTTTATCATTTTGAAGACCTTTTACCTAAGCAAAAATTATTAAAGAATCCCGACACACAAGACTTAATAAGACACGAACATTTAAATAGCGAAGAAGTCTTGACAGAGAGTAATTCTGACATCTTTTATAAAGATATCGATAAACTTTCCTTTACAAACAAAGTTAAACATAAAATTCAAACTAACAATAAAATATCAATTAACGCAATAGAAAATGATTTTATTATAGTAAATCCTGGTGACATTAAAACGAAATTAACGATTTTGTTTTACCGACAAATTACTAAATTGTAACACTTGAAGACCTTGACGACTTAAACGAAATTTTTAATCCTAAAGACGAAAAATCTAAAATTATTCATTCCAATACTCAAGTTAAACCCCCTGACAGTGAAACTGTACATTCAGCAGTTGAAGACCCATATTAAATATACCCATTACCGAAAATTGTCTTAATCATTACTCTAATCAAATTGTTATTAATCAAAATGTATTTAATAAGTCCAGAATTACTGTTAAACTTTCACAAAACTATGAATCAGAAATTAAACAAGTTTTTAAAGACTATATATATTGACCCTAGTAAACTCTACTGCATTTTTATTCAAAAATCAGAAACCGAGTTTATACCCGAAATAAGTAGAATCCTTCAGAAAACATTTAAAAACCACTCTTATAATTTAATTATTTCCACACAATTTTTAAAAGACATTTTGGACAAAAATCAACAAAAAGAAATAATATCTCACCACCACGAAATTACATGTCATAGAGGCATTAATGAATCTGTTTTAGCTTTAAAAAAGAAATATTATTGGCCCAACTTAAAAAAAGATGTCACAGATGTTATTAACAATTGCGACATTTGTTCACATAGACGTATTTTCAAGATATGCACAAGCGTACCAATTGTAATTCCCAACGGTTTATGAAAATTTTCTAACGTTTATTTCCCATTTTGGTATACCCCAATGTAGAACTTGCGATAATGGCACGGAATTAAAAAATTCTCTATTAATAGATTTTTGTAAATTACATAAAATTCATTTTAAAACCACTGGTAATTCGAATAGTAATAGCCCTGTTGAACGCGTACACTCGACAGAGAACTAAATTAAAGACACAAAAGCATCTACTAAGCAACTTATGTAATATGCTGTTTTAGGTTACAACACATCTGTTCACAGTGTAACAAAACAAAAACCCGTGGATGTTATCAACGGTAAATTAAATTCCCTTGACCCTTTCGACATTACCGACGAAATTATTTTAAATCAATTTATGATCGATCGACGCGAACGACTAAAAGCCATCCATGAACAAATTCACAATTTATCTGTAGAAACTAAGACCAAAAATATTGAAAAAATAAATAAAAAACGTAACGAACCCCCTGATTTTAATACTGGTGATAAAGTTTTCATTACAGACAAATCAGCACTTAGAAGTAAAACAAAACCGCACAACATAAAGGCAATAGTTTCCCAAGACATCGGTAACAAAATAATTACAAAGACAAAGTATTTCACAAATCAATGGTAAAAAAACCCTAAAGCTTTCTGTTCTCCTTCAAACGAACATGAAATTTTGGATCCAGCTACTCCTTCTTGTAGTTACGCATCAAGCAACTACAGCGACAATGACAATGACGTGACAATTATACCCATTAAAAACCATTTACTTCCCTTTCAATTAGAAAAAGCTAAGGTAATTAGCTCTAGACATACTTTTATACATTATTTAGAATTTAAGCCAATTAACGAATTATTAAATAATCTTAAGTCATTCTATAGAGATGTAGAATATTCATAAAGTTTAGCTCATAAGTTCCAAAAATCATATTTTGGTATTTACTCTACACAGAAAAAACTCTAGCATAGCATGAATGGGTGAGCCATTAAACCAATGGGATCTTGTAATCCGTATTCCTGAATAACAGTTTCTATAATACCAATAGGTAGTTAGCACTTGGTTTATAATCGTTTACTGTTTTTAAATTAACAACAAAAGTTATCGCTCCTAAATCTATTGATATTCATATTGATATTTATTTATTAGAATGGTAGAATGTTATTGCATTAAATACTAATTTGATTTATTTAATAACGTTACTATTGTATGTATACTATGTATACATTTAACGCAATAAATTCTTTGACATTTAGGCAAAATATTTCCCTATTTTGGTTTAATAGTAATTAATTGAGCAAATAACAATTTAGATTGCTTCAATTTTAATGCATTCAATGACAGCGCTGTTCTTGGTACTATGTTAGATTTTTTATTGTGTAGTTTACTTAATCATGCTAAGTATCTTTTATAAGAAGCAAGTAATAAGTTAAACAATATTTCACCGCATAAAATTAGTAAACGTGGATTAGCAAATATTATTGGTAAATCATCAAAATGGCTTTTTGGTACCCTCGATTCCGATGACCAAGCAATTTCAGAGAAATCAAACTTCAATGTCAAAAGAAATCTCTTTGCAAATGTCACTATCAACAAAATTATTTCAAAATTACAATAATACTATCAAATTTTAATTAAAAAACGTTTAGAATATTTTCAAATGCACGTTAATAAAACAATCGATGACATTGTAGCATATTTAAGAGCACAAAACACTTTAGATCAAATAATTTGAAACTGTCAAAACCTTATTACTTTTCTTGACAACCTTGTTAACGCACTTTCTTTTGACAAATTTAATACCTTACATAGTTCAGTTATACCTATCAATGATATAAATATTTTAATAAATAATTTAATAAATATGTATATGGTGAATCTAAAATATTGATTCTTAAAAATACCTTTTTATATTACAATTTAACAAGTTTGCAAATTTCATTTTCAAACGATAAACTAATTTTCGCTATAGACTTTCCAATATTTAAACCTAAAACCTTTGAAGGCTACCGCCTTTTCCCAGTTACAATCCAAAACAATGTAATTTTACCCAAACTTACAAACCTTATACTTGGCACCAACGAACAACAATACATCGAAGAACCCTGTCCCAAAATTGAAAACGTACAAATATGTCAAAATCACATAGAACCAATAGTTGGAGATTGTATCGCTACCCTCATCAATGAAGCTAAAGCTATTAACTGCCAGAAAGTTCCAGTTAAAGTCATCAATAATAGAAGAAATAACAAAATACGTCATTATGATTCCTGGTACAAAATCAATTAAAATTCAACGTCAGTGCGTAAACCATGAACACGCACTTAGAGAAGAACCCAGTTTAGTAAAAATTCTGTACAACTGTAGTGTAAAAGTCAACAAATCAATTTTTGGAACAAAGAAGAAATAATTGCAGTAAAACCACTAGAACTTCCAGAATATCGAATAAACAACCAATCATAAATAGAAATACCCGAAAATTCAATGGTACTACATTCAATCAATATGGACAAAATCAGAAATCTACAACAAGAACTGCAATGGTCAAAATCAACTTTAAAATACGAAATTCACCCCGCAACTTGGAGCAACTCAACTACCTTGCACTACTCATTACTACAGCAATCATTATATTTCTTTATATAAAATAGTAGGTACGTCAAGAAAACAACCCCTGAAGTTTCAGAAAGTAATCACGAAAACATAAAGCTCCCCTTTATGTTTCCTCTTAAGGTGGGAGGAGTTATGAACCCAGATCTCAGAGAGTCTTGTGTCATTTCTTGGAAAGCTCATGTTAGAAAAAATTAAACTATAAATATATGTAAAACACAATAATGTAACATTATGATTCTTGCTTCTGTGTAATAAATATTATCTTATGTTTTAAGTTGAAAATAAAGTTTTCAAAAACAGACTTTTTAATTTGAAAAGTCGTGACGGATAAGTTTTTTCCAAAATCGTACCGAGTAGTGTAAAGTAACTATTTTTTATTTGTATTCTTAAGGGGAACAATTTAATACGTATATTATGCTGTGTAAAATTACTGTATTCTAAAAGATGAAAATTAAATAAAAATATTATGTTATGTAACGATACTGTTTTTTACTAAGATAATTTTTAGTAGAAAGAACGAAACTTTCAAATTAAAAGGCCGTACCAACCGTAAGTTTTGTCATGCGCGCGACTGTCTAAAATTCGTTTGTCAACTGATGGATGTCTTAGGCAAAATATTAAGAGTTGCCGCACTGAGAGAAAAAATGTTGTAGAATCATTCAAAACGATAATAATTCAAAGGGATTCAAATATGTTTTGGCGTCATTGGTGTTTCCCATTAAATTAATAGGTTTATAACAATTGTATAATACATATCTTTTTGAAACAACGTTGAGAAAGGCAATGAAATAAATAGATTTCTTTAAAGTATATATACAAAAATTTTTGTATATATACTTTAAAGAGGGTACACTTTAAAAGTATTTAAAAACATTGTAAAACTGTTGGTAAATAAATATAAAACTACAAATTTTTCTATTTGAATCAAATTTACTCGATTATTTAAATTAATAAAATTTCATATACTTTTCATGACATGATATTTCTCTGAGTGCGCCAAGTACAATTGGCGTCTCCGAAATGTGAACGATTTTTTGTTGTCATGGATTTTTTTCATAAAATTTATTCGTTCATTCCTGGCTTCGGCCAGTGGTGTTACATATAGAAGGGAGAATACTAAGAATAAGAACAATATCCTAAATCGTTCTATTTTTTTAATAATATTTTAACAAACAATAATATAAACAATATAACAAATAAATTAACTTTAATTTGGTTTTATACAACAATATAAATTAACAAGTAGGTAAATACACAATAAAAATAACATAACTAAATTAACATATTGCTCAAGAAAATTGGTTTTTAAGTGAAATAGCGGCAGATTTAAATGTCAGTAAAAGCTGCATATTTTATATCAAAAAACGTTGGCAAAAACAACAAAGATTGAGAAGACCTATCAGGCAAGGTGTAGGTAAAATCTCCAACGAAAATGAAGACAATGCTCTTGTCGCACTTATTAGGCAAAATCCTTTCAATAGCGCATTTAAGGCCCGAGAAGATACACAATTTCCAGGATCTCTTCGAACAGCTCAAAAAAGATTGAAACAAGCTGGCTTAAAAAACTGTGCTGCTAAGCTATTTTAATACTTAATTGCAGAGCCATTAGCTGCCACAACCCTTTGCAACCTTCTTGGCATGGACATTATTAGCTCACGCATGTCGTATGAATCAGCAAGCTCATCCCAAGAATTTTCAACAGCACTCCATAGTTTATCTCGGTTTGCTGGCCTAAAGTCCCGTTGATATATATTTTTAACTATAAAACCCCACACGTTTTCAATGGGGTTTAAGTCAGGGCTTCTAGCTGGCCATGGCAAAACAGTTATGTGGTTGTTGTTTACCCACTCTGTAACCACGCGAGCTGTGTGAACTGGTGCATTGTCCTGTAATATAATATTTATTAGAATCGTTTTTGAATACTATACAGTTTTCTTACATGTTGAAATATAAAGTTTTCTGGAAACACATGTCTAACTGAAGGTAGCATAACGTTGTCCAAAATCCTGGTATAGTGCTCAGCCGTTAATCTACCATCAATTTCCCAACATACTCCCGGACCATGGATGCTTATCCACGCCCAAACATTTATGGAAAAGCGTCCACTATTTGAGGTTTTTAATGTATAGTTCTCCTCAAATCTTGCGTTTCTTGGACGATATACACGCAGCCTTCCATTATTGCAAGATTGGAACGTTTTTTCATCCGAAAATATAACATTATTCCAAAAATCTTCTCCATAATTTAAATAGTCATTGGCGAACTGGACTCTCCTGCGCTTATTTTCTTCAGTTAAAAAAACCTTATGAGCAGCAGCACAGTTTTTTAAACCAGCTTGTTTCAATCTTTTTTGAGCTGTTCGAAGAGATCCTGGAAATTGTGTATCTTCTCGGGCCTTAACTGCGCTATTGAAAGGATTTTGCCTAATATGTGCGACAAGACCATTGTCTTCATTTTCGTTGGAGATTTTTCCTACACCTTGCCTGATAGGTCTTCTTAATCTTTGTTGTTCTTGCCAATGTTTTTTGATATAAAATATGCAGCTTTTACTGACATTTAAATCTGCAGCTACTTCACTTAAAGACCAATTTTCTTCTAATTTGGCTATTGCCCTGGACCTCTGAGCCTCGGTTAAGTGGGGTGGCATTTTTAATATTGCAATTGACAACTATTATCAAATTTGACAACTACCGACGACACTGATGCAAAGCCCATATTACACGATTAAATTTTGCCGTTCACATTTCGGGGACGCCAATTGTACTATTGCGGCCGATAAAAAGTAATCGACTAATTTTCCCGTTGTAAATATGGTTGTCACCAGTGGCATTTCAAAAATAATTTTATAAAATTAAGTAACGTAATCTTAAATTAAGTAGTCATTATTTAATTATGCCTTACCATACTTTAAGTGAAGCAAAGAAAGGCTATATTATCGCCAAAATTGGAGAAGGATGGTCTCAACAACAAATAGCAGATTAAATAAACTGCATCAAAAGCGCTATTCAAAAATTAAACTAAAAGTGGGTGGAAACTGGTGACCTGAGTATGGTAATGGGTTCTGGGCGTCCAAGAAAGACAACTCCAGTAAACGACAACGAGTTGGTTGAATATGTGAGGCAAAACCCATTTTCTAACTCCATTCATTCAAGCCAAAGAGGAAACCAAATTCCCAGCATCTGTTAGGACGGCAAGAAAACGGTTGCGAGAACAAGGTTTATTTAACTGCGTGAGTACTAAAAAGCCTCGCTTGACGGATGTTAATAAAGAGGCAAGAGTGGAGTTTGCAAATAATTTTTTAAATCAAAACGCTGAATATTGGGAGCGAAGAAGTCTTTTAAGATGAAAAAATATTTCAATCCTACTACAATGGGCAACTGCGAGTTTATCGTCCCAGAAACCATAAGTTTGATGAAGAATACCTCCACAAAACTGACAACAGCGGAAGATTTTCTGTCCACGTGTGGGCGTGGATATCATCTTCATGACGGGAGCATGACATCGTTTAAAATTTCCACGTATCAGTGCAAGAAAGATTTGATAATGATTTTGTGTTTCAACACGTAACACTTTATGATTTATCTTTCCTGATCAAAAAAATATTTTTTTTTCATTTTAAGGATAACTCGCTCACATTACAACGCTTCCTTGGCCGTCAAGAAGCCCCGATTTAAACCCAATCGAAAATATTTGGGGATATCTCGTAAAAAAATATATAAATATGAATTTAGACCGAGATAGAGAAGACCTTATTAATGCAATTCAAAATGAGTGGAACAATTTGGAAGAAAATTACTATATGCAAAATTTAATTAGTTCTATGCCTAGGAGATTACAAAATGGTGGTTCTACCAAGTATTAATTATTTTTTTTAAATGGAGTTTTTATAGCATTACAAATGTGTAAGATTATGTAAGATAATGCCCGAGGGAGGGCTGAATGAAAAAATTGCCAGGGCCGGTTTTTCTGATTCCATCCAACCCTGGTTGGCTCTTTTTTTATAATTGTTATAGTCGTAGTATACTATTTCTTTTTAAGTTTAAATTTATTTATTTTGGTCGCCCAATAAATAATTTGTTCTTTTTATTTGTATTACGAATACAAATACGAATAAACATGCTTTATATAATTTAAGTTTTTTTTATTAAAAAATTAAATATGTCATACACCTATGATTTCTTGTCAAAATAATTTAATTGACATGACTGACGTAAAAAACCCTACTTACAATAGCCAATTTTTAAGAAAAACATGCAACTTGATAAAGAATCGATTACTTTTTATCGGCCGCAATAGTACATCCTATCACCACTTACAGATATTAACCAATCTTTTAGATCAGGACAGTACCCCAAATCACTTAAAATTTCTAAATGTATAGGTACCAATCTTTAAATAAAAAGGATGTAAATATAAATCTGAAAACTATTGGTCTGTTTGGTTACAAATCCAATTTGCCAAACTTATAGGATATCTTTTTTATATAAGATTAAGGGGCTTCTTAAAAAGTAAGAATATTTTAGCTCCCATTCAAAATGGTTTTAGCATTGACTTAGTCAATGGTTTCAGGTTTGATTAATCAACAAACAGTAATTTTGCAGAAGTTTTAGATTTTATACACAATAGTTTAAATGCTAAAGAGTATGTGGTCGGGCTGAGGCAGAGCTTTTGACACATTAAATCATTTCCTTTTCCAAGATCTAAAAGATCCTAGGTAGTGGTAGTTGGATTTATATAATTAACCCCAAGTGATCCTCGGAATCCTTGGATCATTTGTATTCCTTGTTTTAAATAATAATGTTTTCGAGCTTTGTACCAATATGAATAAAGTTATTCTTTACGCTGATGATACTAACATCGCAAACTGTTTATCAAGGTGGAGTAACAAGGTCAACAAACTTTTTTTTTTTTCGTATTTCTTCTTTCCTGTATTATTTATTGTTGGCCACATATGAGTACATTAACTATAAATTTTGACTCTATGACTTTATCTTCAGGTGGCGCACGCAGCAAGAAAAAAAAATCTGGTTTAGGTGCGGATTTTGATCAATATAATGATTATTATTTTGTCAATAGATTGTCAATAGATAGCGATAAAAAAAATTTTGGAAATTTTTTATTCCTGGGTGTGGATTAGTTGTCTTTTTAGGTTATATTTAACTAAAAAAATTGGCATTGTGCGATGTCATCTTGAGTTTCCCTTTTGAATAAAAAACACAAATTTTTAAACTTTTTAAAATTAACGTTTTTTTTTTTAATTTCGTGGATCCCTGGGTGCCCAATGGGTACATATTTATATTTAAATTAACACTCAAAAAATCAGTTTTGGATAAAGAAAACATCAGGTTTCTTGTTTAATGAAAAACATATTTTAAATTTTGTTTAAACTCTAAAACCAAACTTTAATTAAATAAAACTTAACTAAAATATTACTAATATACTAATATATTTAGTTTTTCTCGTGTCGAAACAATTCATAACTGGTTATTTTGGTGTTGTGGGGAAAGGCAAGCGTGGGAGGCTTTAGTGCTTTAGTTTTAAACGCCGAGCCTAATTGAGTTAGATCTGTAATTAATTTACTTTTAATTGTTTTAAAAATTAAAAATGCCTTAAACCCTAGTAAAATGTAAAATATTTGAAACACCAAGGGAATTTTGTATTCCGATGTTATAAGGTTGTATTTGTGGTATCGATATATAGTGAAATTTTCAAGGTTTTGGACATTTGTATAAATGTTATTGTTAATATTAAATCTGTTTGGCAAGAAGATTCCCTTCCTATTATTTCAGACCAAAGAATAATTCAGAAAATAAAAGACTACAATGGAAAGTATAAGGTGATTAGGAAAAATAAACTGCTTGAAAAAATTAAAATACCTATTTAAAGAAGATATTTGACATTTCTCCGTGCAAATGCAACTTTTAATTCCAAATCAAAGTTCCTATAATGAACGAGAATTTTTAAAAGACCAGAGGGGTGAAAGGATGATGATGATCGGAAATATCGATATTAAAACTACCAAGAAAATAGCTAAGTTATTGGAAAGAAAGGAGTTGGAGAAAAAGAGATTTCAGAAAATATTGTTCAAAGTAAAAGTATAGAAAAAGAGGACCAAATGGATGATATCGATATTACCGAGTCTGATATGCTACAAACATCAACGTCTTCTAGAGTGCTTTCCAACAACAGACTGGTTTTATCTAATGTGGCTGAAGTATGTGACAGACGAGGACTCTCAGATAGAAATGCGTCTCTCGTGGTAAACGCTGTACTTAAAGATTTTAATTTAGTAAGTGACGAGGATCCATCTTTAATCATCGACAGAAGTAAAATATGAAGAGAAAGGAAACGACGAAGGGAAAATTTGGTTAATATATAAATTCGGCAATAAAAATAAGTTTCTGGAATCTACTTTGACGGAAGAAAAAACAAGACACTCGCAGTTGAAGAAATTGGATCTTCTTATCACAGTTCGCAAATTATTGAGGAACACATAGTTCTTATTGCAGAACCAGGTGCTACTTATTTAGATCATGTAACCCCTACTGCTGGAAGTGCCAGTAGTATTAAGACATTCAAGATTATTTGGGTGAAAATTTAAACAAAATTGCGGCAGTGGGTTGTGACGGTACGGTAGTAAATACAGGCTTCAAAAATGGTGTTATAAAATAGTTGTAAGTTTCCCTAAGAAAACCGGTTCATTGGTTTATATGCCTGTTGCACTGTAATGAACCCTTTTCGTCATTTAATTCATAATATAGATGGAAAAACTAATGATTCAAAAGGCTTTATCGATCCTATAAGCTCAGATAATTAAACCTGACGTTGAATTGCCTCCAATAAATTTTAGCGATTTCGGTACAGACCAAAAGTAGTTGTACGAAATGGTTCTGGCAATAGTAGAAGGCAGTTAGCTTCAAAACAGCCATAAAAAATGTCCCATGCATGATGGTTAACAACAGCAAACAATATTTTTTGTTACAATAGAAGAACCATAATATTAATAATAATAATATTATTATGAATTAAATATATTAACTAAGTATAAGACATATGCCACAACCTGGTTTCTTGTAAAGTACAAGTCAGCTTGTAAGTATGGCTCCCAACATTTATTTCATTTAATCCAAGCTTCTCGATATTTACCCTACCAAATTCAAAGACATTGTAAATAAGGTTATCCCAAGAAATGCCTTTTTTGCTCATTCGGAAAATGTTTTAATTGCAATGCTGGGCGATGACAGAAAACACTTTTGAGAGTTGGCCTTAAGTCGAATTTTAAAATGTCGAGATTCCAAAACTTATCTCCAACTTCGTGATTTTAAACATTCCATTGACAAAAAGTATCTCAGAAGCAGATATTAGGATAATGGTTGTTAATATTCCCGATACCATAAAAATTTTGAATTTTCCATGCCATACTTAGGCTATGGAAAGACACATTAAGATGGTAACTGAGGCATCTAAGTCAGTATGTGGAAACAGCGAGAGGGACGAGTTAACTCGAGCAAAAATTGCTTTTAGAAAATTTACAACACAAATGGAAACAAAGAAAGATTTTACAAAGTAAGTTAACTTAATTTTTTTTAATAATGGGAGTGTACAGGGTTGAATCCGTCTTGCAGTCACATAAAAATAAAACAAGCGAAGAGCTGCAACAAAAATTGCAAATTTTTCCCTATTTTAAAATCAAAAAGAAACCTGAAGGACTAAATATTTTTCAAAGAAATTTAACAGGTATATTTGATTAAATAAAATGCAACGATCCCGCACCCCGGCTAAA
Organism: Brassicogethes aeneus; assembly: GCA_921294245.1. NCBI lineage: Eukaryota > Metazoa > Arthropoda > Insecta > Coleoptera > Nitidulidae > Brassicogethes > Brassicogethes aeneus. The sequence continues at coordinate 47,371,362 of OV121132.1, read as the reverse complement.
CAACTAAAAATAGTTTATTTTTGTACCTATTACTATCGCTCCGCCCTAATAAATAATCAACTTTTTGTTATGTTCATGTTTTATTATTATACTTCCATCCGATAGAGGCGCTCACCGCGTCGCTGTCAATTAATAAAGAATAATCTTTGTATATCGACTTAATAATCGAGCGATTGCAAAATGACTAAAACTCGTAAAGATTGGCGATGTCCTGTATTTGGTGAACCAAAAAAACTTTCTGAAAACATATTGCCGACATATAATGATATAATTAAATATTATTTATTGGTCAGAAATGATTTGCTTAAATTAAATGGTGGGAAAGACCCCAAACCTAATAATTAGTAAAGAACATGTATCTATAGTAATCGAAGTAAATTACGTCGGGAGTGCCAAAAAGTTCGGAAAGATTTACAATGTTGTAAAGTGTGGAAAGAAAACCCCTAACTGCGCTTTATTTTAATGGCCGCAAAGACAAGAAGATAACTTTGAGAAAAATTTGGTAATCGTTTAATCTCGAGAAATGGTCCAGTCGAATGGCCACCTCGCTCATGCTATTTGACGCCGTTGGATTTTTTCTTATGGGGTTACCTTAAGTCGAAGGTTTATGCCAACAATCCAACTACGTTAGAGGAGCTCAGGAACAATTTAGAACGGGAAATTGCCAACATTTCGGCTGATATATGTGAAAAAGTGATTGAAAATTGGACCCAAAGAATGGATCGCTGCCGTCGTGCTCGAGGTGGTCATATGAACGACGTCGAGTTCCATACATAACTGTAATATGTGTACTACACCTGGAATAAATTTGTCCCCTATATCTCAATTATTCTGTATTTTATTTATAAATAAAATTGTTACGTCAATATTGAAAAACCACCAAACTCAAAGTTGAACCTAGTGTTAGTTCGCGATAAAATCTAGATAAGAACTGCTGATTCAAGGGTCGCGTTGGTTTTTTAAGGAAAAGTTGGAAGGGATTAATTCTTAAAGACCATTGGTTAAAGTCATGGTAACTCCCCCCCGCAAGGGTCATAGAAAATTGACTGGTTCAAAACTCTAATACCAACCTAAAATGACAAAGGGCTATTGGCTTTAAGATAAGCGGTCAAATAGTTCTTAAAGAAGAAGGCGTTACCCTTAACTCGGATATTTGACAGGCCTGGAACAAACAGCGGGGGATTTTACTAGGCATTGGGCGGAGTTTTTTCCACTAATACCAACTTCAAAATATACTATAATTCACGATATTTGATAATTATTAATAATAGCCCCACAAGCATGTTTTAAATGTTGGTTCTTAAACCGTATTAACTTGGTTTGATTTAATTGCGTTTACTTCATTTAAACCATGCTTATGAGTTTTATTAATCTACACTTAATTTACATTGGCTGATCGAGATTTATCTTTTAATAAGTAGCAGCGTTTTTATATTTACAATACAATACAATATAGGTACCTAATCTTATTTCTTATTTCTAATCTTTAATCTATATTTCTAGGTTTAGTTTTAAACTGAATCAATTCGGTATTCTTTCAATTATATTAATTTTATTATATTTTTAATGCTACCTATTCATTAAGATTTAAAATTCTTGGTTGACAGAAAGTATGGTTGCCATATGCTTGGCGGCTTTTGACGATTCAGATAACCTGTTGTAAAATACAAAATGTCCTTAAAAAACAAAAAATTTATTTTTGACGTTATATTTTAAGTACTTATTTCGTACATGTTGAGGATTTTTAAACCTTTCTAAGAAACTTGTTAATGCAGCTCTTTCCTAGAATTATTTTAACCCTCTTTTTTCAACTTTTTCCCTATTACATAGCCGTTGTGAAGATATACACTTAAATGTATTTTTTTATAAATTAATGCGCAACAGTGAGGTTAGTCTCTTTGTATCGCCTCTTGTGTTAAGGTTTCTTGGACATTTTTCTTTTTTCCCAATATCGCCAGCAATAGCCAACTTATTCATGGAAGACATAGAAGTATGAGCAATCGAAACGGCAACACTAAAATTAAAGTTATGGCTTCGGTACGTAGAAGACACATTTATCATCTGGACCCACGGATAAGCAGAACTGAAGAAATTCCTGGACCATCTCAACGGAATTCACAAAAAGATTAAGTTCACAATGGAAACCGAGAAAGAACATCAATTACTCTTTCTGGATGTCTTCATAATCAAGAAAAATAATGGCAAACTAGGGCACACGCCCAGTCTCACCTCCACCCGTCACAACTGCAGTCAGTCATTAAGACACTTGTCACGCGTTCCGAAAGGCTGGCGGATGATGACAAAAGAAACAAGAAGACCTGAAAATCCAAACGACGCTACAGCAAAGCGGATTCTCAAAAACCATCATCAAAAAGGCTCTTAGACCACGACGCCGGTTAAATACCATAGAGGACGAGAAAAACAAACCAACTTCGAAGGCCTTCCTTCCCTACGTGAAAGGGACAACCGAGAGAATTGGCAAAGTTCTCAAAAAACAGAACCCTGAGACAACATTTACCGCCCCAAGAAAGATCGGTCAAATACTTTCAAACGCCAAACCAAAAATAGAGTTGGAGGCACAAGGGGTGTACAAAATTCCTTGTAAGAATTGTGACGGAAGCTACGTGGGACAGACCAATAGCTATTAAATGTTAGTTAGTTTGTCCCCAATCCGCCCCGGTCTCCCCTACTTTCTTTTTCATTTTGAATTTTTTCAATTTAAAAGGCATGTATTTTTAATCCCTTTTTTTAAATGTCTATATTTTTGCCGGGTTGTCGTTGAATGAAGAACCTTAATCAATGATATTGTGGTTCATTGTTACTTACAAGGTATTTAACGCTTTTTAAAAAAGCCTTTAAGAATGTTTCTCTAACTTAATTCACCTTGATAGTATAATATGAGGCGCCGTTTGTGTCAAAATTAAAAGTGCTAAATAAACTTATTTTGTTTTATAAATAATTAATTATATGCTTTATAAAATTATTATTATTTTTGATTCGCAGAAAATTATTTTATAAAAAAATAATTTTATAAAAAAAAATTATTTTATAAAAAAATTATTTTTTTTTCAAGCGGCCATGATATACAACCTTATATGCATGTATAGAGATAGTTGAAGTGCGTCTTTTTCATTAGCGGCAGACAAAAAACTCAAAAAAGCCTAGGGATAGAAGTAAATCCATAGGTGACTCAATAAACGTCAAATAATAAAATTAATTTAGCATTTCATACAAAGCAATCACGATGTATTAATTATATTAATTATAATCGCACGGAATATTTAGTGATTATTTATTAAATTTTAATTGAACGAAATAAAGAAAAACTAGTTTATTAGTATAATATTATGATGATAGACGAGTCGCCAATGTCAAAACTTCAAACAAATGTCAGTACGTCAAAATTAATTCAAGCGCAGCATTTTGACAGAGCAGTGTTTAGTTTTAGTTTCGGATATTTATCGGCATTGTAAGTAAGGTTTATTAGTTTTTTTAGTTTTTATCAATAATTTCTAATGCTTTTAGCCAAAATTTTATCCCACACGAGTTATGAGTAAATAAAATAATTCTATTGCTTATCCTATTTATATTATGCCCTTGAAAAAAAAATTGTATATGTTATTTGGAGTAGAAGCTCTTTTTGTGCTTCGTACAGTTGCCTGCCTCAGCTACGCTTCGGCCGTCAATCTATGTACTCACCACAAAAAGAGTCACTTCTACTCCTTATAACATAATCTACTATTATAAAGAAATAATTTTATAAAAAAAAATTATTTTATAAAAAAATAATTTTATAAAAAAAATTATTTTATAAAGAAATAATTTTATAAAAAAAATTATTTTATAAAAAAATAATTTTATAAAAAAAATTATTTTATAAAAAATAATTTTATAAAAAAAATTATTTTATAAAAGACGACGGGCGCATTTATAAATTAATTTTTACTGCAGCCATCTCTATTTGTTTGTAGACACTCGAGTAATCCCGAGTGAACCCGAACGCCCCTCCCCAGATACAATTTTATGACGGACTGGGCTTTTGTTTGACGCAATTTGGGGAAACGATTGAAAATAATAATTTATTATTTTTATTAATTAATTTTTTATCTACATTTATTTTGATTTTTAGTTTTTAACAAGAATTCTTTATGCTTAAACGTTTTTTATAAGAAAGCACTTTTAGTTAAGTGCAAAACAAATAATGATTTACACCTTTAACTAATAATTATTTGTTTAAATCTATAAACTTTTACGGGAGGAAGGGAGAAAGGAGGAAGGCATGCGAGTCCCGGAGTCGAATTAAAGGTTAAGTTAATTTACTTTTAAAAATTCAGATGTTTAAAATGTAACTTAATCACTTTTAACAGTTAATTATTAGTTAAAGGTGTAAATCATTATTTGTTTTGCATTTAACTAAAAGTGCTTTCTTATAAAAAACGTTTAAACATAAAGAATTCTTGTTAAAAACAAAAAATCAAAATAAATGTAGATAATAAAATTAATTAATTAATTAATAAAAATAATAAATTATTATTTTCAATCGTTTCTCCAAATTGCGTCAAACAAAAGCCCACTCCGTCATAAAATTGTATCTGGGGAGGGGCGTTCGGGTTCACTCGGGTTTACTCGAGTGTCTACAAACATATAGGCTGCAGTAAAAATTAAAATAATTTTTTTTATAAAATTATTTTTTTATAAAATAAATTTTTTTATAAAATTATTTTTTTTATAAAATTATTTTTTTTTATAAAATAATTTTTTTTATAAAATTATTTTTTTATAAAATTATTTTTTTTATAAAATTATTTTTTTATAAAAATATTTTTTTTATAAAATAATTTTTTTTATAAAATTATTTTTTTTATAAAATTATTTTTTTTTATAAAATTATTTCTTTATAAAATAATTTTTTTTATAAAATTATTTCTTTATAAAATAATTTTTTTATAAAATTATTTTTTATAAAATAATTTTCTGCAAATCAAAAATAATAATAATTTTATAAAGCATATAATTAATTATTTATAAAACAAAATAATTTTATATAGCACTTTTAATTTTGACACAAACGGCGCCTGATAGTATCAGCTCTAAAAGTAATTTTTTTACTTTTTTCAAATATTTTTTAAAATATTAAGAGAACCTTAAATTTTAAAGGAGAAGTTGTAGAAAATTCTCTACAAAAAAGTCCTTATTGCTAAAGTGCACAGTTTACAAGATATGAGCAGTTTTATATTTAAAAATTTGAAAATTTTTTATTTTCTTAAGATTAATTTGTCTTAAATTAGATTCCATGACTGTTAAATATCTTGTAAATTGTGCACTGTGCGATATAAAAATAGGAACTTTTTTGTAGAGAATTAAATTTTCTACAACTTTTTTTTTTAATTTGGAAAGCCATTCTTATTAGACCATGGTCTAATGCTGCAGCAACAAAAGTATTATTAATAAAGACAATTCGAGTAATTTACTTAAATAAAGAGAAAAATACTAAAAATAAATGTATAAAATTACAATTTTTGCAATTAAATGTATTTATTTTAAGAAATGTTTTTTTGCAATAAATTCATATTATTATTACTATTACTTAAAGATGTGCCATGAAGAAGTTACTTGAAATTACACAACAGTAAGATTTGTTAACATTTATAAAGAGAGATGTATTAACCACATAAATTTTCCAATTTTTTACAATTTACAATTTTTTAATGTGTCAAAGAAACAGTATTTTGGACTTTTGGCGATTAAATAAACCATACATAATTCTTATCGTTTTTCTTTCATGGAAAAATGTGCTTATTTTGTTTAAATAATTTGCTCTCAATACGATATATTGGTATTTATTGGGTAGTTGTTTTTTGTAATTTAATATGACTAAACAAAATGTTTTAAAATACATCACGTTTTATTTAGAACACATATATAAAGTGGATATGGAAACACAATATTTATTGGATTACAAAACAAAAAAAGACTTAAAAGCGTAATTTAATATTTTATTTGAAATTTGAAAAAAGCGTTTTGAAAATTTAAAATAAATAAAAATTACTTTAAATAAAGATATTTTTTTAAATTTAATAATAATAATAATAATAATAACTTTATCGACGGTATTAAACCACTTACAAAAAAATACATTTAAATGTCTTCAATTAGGATTGATAACAATTAATTTTATAATTACATTGTTTTTTGAATACTTCCAATGAGCAATTAAAAAGTCCAAATCAAGGTTGTTTGCATCAAAGCATATTCTGCTTATAGACATGAATTTAGCATATTCTGTTCTGTACTTTTTATGTGAAATAATAATGTGTTACGCGTTCGTCTTATCGGGGTATTAAAATTAATTTGCGCTAACAAGTCGGGGCAGTTTATAAAGTTATTAAGCAATTTAAATAGAAAAACAACAACTTAGTAAATTCAGTTGAATTGCATTTCTTACTAATTCTAAAAAAAAATTGAGCAAGATACAGAGACTGGCATGTCTCGGTATCACAGGCGCAATGAGGACTACTCCAACGACGGCATTAGAGGCCTTGCTGAGCTTGCCTAATCTTTCCCTCTGGATAAAGAGAGAAGCAATGGCGAGCCATTTAAGGATGAGGGATGCCAACAATTGGTTAGGAAAAGGAATAACTTATGGTCATGAGGGCATCGCGGATATGGCTGAGAGGGAGGTCCCAATTAGCAGTATTAGAACGATGCCAGCAAAAGACCGCCTAAGTTTAAAAAAGAAGTTTTCCCTCACGATACCAACAAGAGAGCAGTGGGAGAAAAAGGATGTACACTTTGCACAAAATGCACTAGTGTGCTACACTGATGGCTCTCGTATGGCGAGTACACTGTCTTCAGGGGCAGGTTTCTGCGTGGAGGACAGGGATATCCAAAGGAGCTACCCGCTCGGAGGATATACCACTGTCTTTCAAGCGGAAGTGTTTGCCATACTTGAGGTTGCAAACTGTGAGGATATAAGAACAGGGAGTGAGACAGATATATACATCTGCTCAGATAGCCAAGCAGCTCTGAAAGCGCTTTGGGCAGCGAGAACCACATCGAAGTTGGTTCAAGAGTGTGAGGAAGCGCTGGAAAAGCTAGCAAGTACAAAAAGAGTGCATCTCGTATGGGTACCAGGTCATAGTGGGGTTGAGGGTAACGAACGGGCTGATGAGTTGGCCAGATTGGGATCTGAAACCCCCTGTGTAGGACCCGAACCAATTTTTGGAATCACGAGAAAGCAGGTCAAATCAGCCCTAAATAATTGGGCTGATAAAAGAGCGAATGAAAGCTGGAGAAGAAGCGGTGGCTGTAGGCAGACCAGGGATTTTCTGGTCACCCTAAGCAAACCCAAATCCATCTGGCTTCTAGGTAGAAGCCGAACCTCCTTGGGCCCACTTGTGAATATACTCACAGGTCATGGCCTAAGGAAACACCTCACAAGAATAGGGGCTGAAACCAGCCCCTCCTGTACCCAGTGCGGAAGGGAGGATGAAACCTCCTTTCACTTCCTGGGACAATGTGAGGCCCTCGGCAGACTAAGGTATAAAATCTTTGGAGTGATGACACTCCAAAGGGAAGAGTTGGCCTCTCTTGCCTGGCAGGATATCCTGACCTTTATAAGAAGGTCTGGAAGATTCGAAAGGGCTGGTATGGGCGAAGAGGAAAATGAGGAGTAGTCTGGTTGGTTTAGGAGGGGCAGATAAAAAGGACCATGGAGTCTAATTGTCAGGCTTCGAGCCTACCCAACCGTACTACTACTACTACTACTAATTCTAAACTATATTTACACTCAATACTTAATTTAAATCCACAAAATCGCAAACATTTGTTTTGGACTTTTTCAATTTTTATGGAAGAATTAACATAGAATTCCTTTAAAGGAGACCAAATTACACAACAATATTCTAAAATGCTACGTACGTAGGACATATAAACAGTTTTAACACATTGAACATTAAAATCTTTCATGCTTCTTTTAACAAATCCTAGCATTTTAAAAGCCTTATTCACAATAAAATCAACATGGTAGCCAAATGTCACTTTTTTATCAAAGTAAACACCAAATCTTTTATGACATGAACGTTTTGTAAAATTATATATATAGTACGGATATATCACAGGATTCATGTTTCTATAAAAACTAATATATTTACATTTATGTACATTTAATTTCATTTCATTTGTATCACACCACAGTTGAATTTGATTTAAATCTGATTGAATATCCAACTTGGAGAGACTGCTTGGATAATCCAAGCAGTCTCTTAAGGAATTTACTTCGTTGTATAAATTAAGATCGGCGGCAAATAAAAGATATTTACAAAATTTAACACCATTGCCTATATCATTTATAAACAAGTTAAATAAAATATATATTATTAATTTTAACACTATGAATATTTTTTTTAATTTAGAAGTTAAGTTTAAATAGGTACTTAGGTTATTATTATTATACACAAAAATTAGATAATTTTATCACTTGTTTATGTAAAACTTTGGGTTAAACAAATTAGAAAATTTTAACCACAAAATATATGTATGATAAAGTATATTTTAATGTTAAATTAAATACCTATAGGTATATACAATAGTGTATGTTTTTTTTTAACCCCTATTAATCAAAGGCAACATTTTTAAATAAATCATAAAATGCATTAATTAAAATATAGCATGACTATAATAACAATCTTCATATTATAGTATATTATGTATCAAGTTTGATAAACGCCATTTTATACACCAATTTAATTTAGGCACGAGCGAGCTTGCGAGCGAGTGCTTAAGTTAATGAGTGTATGGAAAAGTTTATAAACGAGGTGCATACTATACTTTTTCTACGACAAATACTTATTATTATCTTAAAATGATTTAAATCAAAAATTTGTATAGATCGCCATCTATGAAACAACAGGGGAAACTGTCAAATGTCACATTTTTACATTTTATAAACACAATTATAAAGGTTATAAATCGAAATGTATCTTGAAAATTCACAGTTTTTCACAGTGAAAGTAAAGGAAATGTTTTATGAGGACTTTACATTATACTCTATAGAGTCCGTGCCCGAATTTAAGTTATAGTTTACTGCCGGCGAAATTAAAAGGTCAGTACAATGTTCATATAAACTAATATTTTTGTATTTTGCATTGAGATAATAAAATAATTTTCACATTTAGTATTATTTTACAAGAAAGGCACTTTATTTTAACGATTGTATGACCTTTGACAACTGTCAACTAACTTAAAACCTAAAATCCTGTTGCTAACTTCAGCCCGTGACTAAAGCGCCGTAAAGGGCGTTTTAAAGGTGGGAGTAGAAAAAATAATTTTTGAAAACGCTTCGTTTCTTGGATACAGTATTGCAAATATTTTTTTATAAAACAATATATTTTAAACAAATATCTGACTTTTTTATATGAAAAACAATAAAAATATAAATAAAAATAACGAGTACCTACTAACTTCGTTACAAAATTTAAAATATAACTTTGGGTATTTGTTTAGAAAATAACTATTTCTATATACTTTTATCATTGACTTCTTCACTCAACGCTTTTATTATAATATACTATTTTTATTTTGCAGTTATTAACAGCAGATACACAAGAAGCAGGGGCCCGACGAAAAATGACATTACCCGAAGAACACTACAATGCAACAAATTTTCTTACTCTGTGGGATTTTGAGGGGGTCTTTAAGTATTCTCCACTATTTTACGGATGGTATACTAATAGTGACTCAAAACAACGAGGATATAGACTGCCATTTGCATATTTTGTCACTGGATTGGTTGTGTATGCCTACAGCTTCTTTGCAACCTTAAGAAAGTTTGTATATTATAAGTATTTTATAAATGTATACCAATCGTGCATGTAAATTATAAACTTATGAATGATTCTAAGTTAAGGACTCTACAGGGGGTCTTCTTCTAGTGTACATTGAGTATACTTATATGCGTTTTTATTTTATTTAAAGAGCTACAAGTGGGTTAAATTATAGAAAAGTGTCGTAAATCCAAGCCCAATAAAATGAAGGTTATAAACTGTAAAACTCAATTTTTTTTAAAACTACTAACCTTTAAAAACCAAAAATCATAATAACTTCGTTATTCCTTGGAATTTAAAAAAAACGTAAGTTTTAAACATACACATTAATCTTAGAATATATTTTCATCCAATTTTTTATCCACTATATTTTGAGTTACGATCACCATATTTTGCTATTATATTGGTCGACATAACTTATGTGGTTATGGTGGAGGTAACCTAAAATCTAGAAGGCAAAAAAAAATCACAACTTGGATGAAAATGTTAATAAATGTTTATGTTTACATGTGAAACTAAGTTTTTCAAAAATTTCCAAGAATAACGAATTTATTATGATTTTTGATTTTTAAAGGCTTTTAGTTTTTTTTTCAAATGAGAACCGCTGATTTTTTTCCAACTTATAAATGCCATTTTAATAGACTTGTAATTACGCAAATTTTCTTTCATTTGTTGTTTTTTAAATAAAAAAGATACCCCTACATAGAAGGATTCTTGGTGCACCCTGCATAGACGACCTTTAAATTGAAAATAATTAATAATTATTAATTAATTAATTAATAAGGTGTGTTTTAGTTTTTTTATTACTTATATTACTATTAATAATTATAATTATTAATAGTAATAAAAGTAATAAAAAAACATAAAGATACCTTATTAGTTACTAAATTAAAACTACTAAAACATGACTTTCGTGTAATAAATCACGATTATAAAAAACAGTGTGTTCGTTATAAGCGATCACAAGTATTGAATTTAATGTATTTTTTTAAATTTGTAAATGATATTTATACCAAAAACAAAATATTTTTTCCATTTGCATCAAATTTAAAGCTAACAAAAATAACAAGGCAGTGAGAATAAATTAAAAATTATTTTGACGGATATTTCAAAAACGGTTTGACTGGCAATAACAACGAGAGGACTTAAAGCTTGACCCATATAACAAAATAAGTTTTAAAAATGTTGTATGGCCGTTTGAAAAACAATATTTATAAATGAAAGGTTGATGAAATGTTATACGAAAATATTTTTATAACCTGAGAATTATAGTGTTCTATCTGCATTTTTTTTTAAATTGAGGTTAGTCTTGTTTTAAGTCTTAAAGATGCATATTATTCTATCTATATATAATTAAGGTAGAAATTGTAAAGTTTAAGGCTTAAACTGTACAATTTATACCCCAATTATATATAGATAATACAATATGCATCTTAAAACAAGACTAACCTCAATTTAAAAAAAAATGCAGATAGAACACTATAATTCTCAGGTGACGAACTGTTACGCATAAATATTTCTACATTTATAAATGTTTATAAATAAATAAATATTATATAAATATTAAATATAAATATATAAAAAATTTTAACATTTATTTCGCAATTTTATGTAAATAATATTTCCTAAATATTGTTAAGTTATTTAACAATATTTATAAACTTATTTAAAAGTTCATTAAAAGTTTTCTAATGTAAGCGGCCTCTCAATAAAAAGGTCTGAGGCTGAGGTCTGACGCTAAAGTCATCAATTTTTAATTAGATGAATGTATTTTAAGTGCGGCGCAGTTAGAGGTATGTATTATATTTATTTTTATTGTTTAGATTATTATTGCTATTTATGAATGGCAGTGTACTGAACCGCGGCGATACCTTAAAATTTTATTGCCATCATAATAAAGACGATTATTCTATCGGTAAATTTCTTATTAATTAAAAACAAATATAAACCCTATAAAATCGCTTAGAAAGCCAAAAATATTATTATTTTTTATTTTTTAAAAACAAAAAAAGTAAATTCCCCGAGCGGAATTGAACAGAAGACTTTAATTTAAATTTATTTATTTTTAGCCTCCATCCGGAAAAATCCGAAAACCGAAACTTCGAGAGAAAATGACATTTTACCGACAATGACGACAATCGCTGGCTCAAGCTAAATTTAGAAAAAGAAAATAAAAAAAAACAAAAAAAAAGACTGTAGAAAGAAAAATATTCTTTTATTTCTGTGATTTTTCAAAAGAATTTTTGTTTTACATAATATACTTATAAGTATAAGAAGATGTGGTATGGTATTCTCATATCATATATATATGATATACTATATGATATGAGAATACCATACCACATCTTCTTTTTGCACTCCAAAACAAAAAAATTCAGTATACAAAAAGATACGGATGTCACACGGCCTTTATAAAATAAAAAAATAAATCTGCAATAAACTGTAAATATTTTTAAAATATTTCCAAATATGTTTGTGATGTTGAGGAAACATTAATAAAATATAAGATGATGTATCTAAAATATTTACAAAATTGTTTTAAAAATGTTGTGAAAAAATATTTATAAATATAAAAAGTGGGACATCTAAATGTTGTTAAAACATTTTAGAGACATTTAAAAGATAATGACTAATCTTTTTAAAATATTTAGTTCATTTAGCAAAAATATTCATTCAATATTTTAAATATATTTTTGTGTGGTGTTGGGAGTGATTATTTAAGTGACAAGTTTAAGAAATATTTCGAATATTTTGATGTGTGATATATTAAATATTGTTTGTGCTTGCTTGCTTTACTATTCGCAACCAGAAACAATATTTGCTTCTATAGCGAATAAAAAAGGATGTTCAATGCGTGAAAAAAGTTTTCTATTTGTGGAAATTTGATTTACTCGCTATTAGGGTTTTAATAAAGTGTCAAAAAAACGAAAAAATTTGGAAAAATCCGTTTTGTTATATGTATAAAATAATAAAGTTTTTATAAAAATTACTTATTAAGGTTGATAAATAAATAACAGTAGACCGTGCCAATGTAGTAAAACGTAAACAGGCCATCTTCATTGATGAAAAACAAATAAAATGTTGCTAAAACCAATGAGAAGACGCTGATAATCTTCTTCTGGTGGAAATTTTTTACCTCAAGGGAATTCTAAATTAAACAAAAGGATCTTGTTATTACCGACCAACAAACAACAATTAACTCGCTGCAGGAGCAATTTTATTGTTAAATATAATAAATAAAACTAATAAAAACAATATTATGCAACCAATTGCAAATAAAAAATACAATCCACATCTATGATGCGTTATGCTTCGTTTTATTTATAAAAACAATTTTATAGCGATCGGGTATTATCGTTACGAATGGTGGGACTTTGTTTGGGTTAGAATTTTACCACATTTATAATTGTTTGTCTATGTTTGGAGATTTATTTTGTGCACTAAAAAGTGATAATAACAAAAATGAGCCGAAAATATTTGAATGACGCCGAATTAGAAAGACTTTTGTATGAAAGTACGAGCCAAACGAACGCCGGACTGAAAAAACTCGACAAACTGCTTATTAAAGGTTGTACCAAAAAAATCGTTTATTTATACTTCTAGACTTGATCCCAAAGCACAGTCTAGTGACTTAACTGAATATTTAAAAGAAAAATTTCCCGAAATAAAGTGCGAGAATGTCCCGTCAAAATATCCAGATCATTATTAACTGTAGATTTATGTAGGTTTGAGGAGGTGATTAATCCAGGGTTGTGGCCACAGGGAACGTATCTATCTAGGTTTTTTCACCCAAAACCCAAGGACACGCCCAAAACTTAAAAAGTAAAAATAGAATAGAAGCCACCAAATTTTTAAGTTCAAATTCAAATATTGATTCTTTAAATATTATGCATCAAAATGTGAGGTCCATACGTCAAAAATTAAACCACCTGGAAGACTTTACTATGGACAAAAGCATAAATGTACTTTGTCTGACAGAACATTGGCTACACAGTTTCAAACTACAAGGTTTAGATTTAAAAAGTTACTACTGCCGAGCATATTTTTCAGGAGGTTGAAGTTCTATTAATTGTAACACAAATCTTCTAGCAAAAAATGTACGCAAACTTAATGATATTAGTGTAGTTAGCTCAGTGCATCTGCAAAATCATGACATATATTGAAATTCCATATACCATATATATAAATTCCATAGACCTCCAGCAGGAGATTTTGATCATTTCTTGGAAGTTTTAGATGAGCTTATTTCCAGAACAGATTTTAACAAAAAAAAATATTCTTGTTGGATAGCTATGGTTTTAAATAATTAATATTTCAATATACTGATTTCTTGCCTTGATAATGCTTTTTTAAATTTGTTAGTTCTATTTCTATATCATATATATATATATATCATTGTTGCCAAATAATAAACTTAAAAATTAATTAACATAGGTACAACACAATCAAAAAAATAAATTAAAATTTGCAGACCAATAACACAAGGTGGTTTATTTAAATTTTACAACTTCATTGAGCAAAGCTCATGGCAGTTTATAAACGATATAATATATATATAATAGGGAAAATACCGAATCTAAATTTAATACCTTTCTTACTATTTTAAAAAATGGATATTTGGAAGCATTTCTTGAGAAAATACTATGGTCAAAGTGTTCAGGAAGGTTTAATGAGACTCTTAAAAAGATAAGAGAAACTTTTTGGTTACTACACAACAACCATAAAAAGTCAAACACCACAAATAGCAAAAAAATACTAAATGAATTCAAAGCAAAGTATCAAAATTAATCAAAATTAAACAAGCAAAAATAAAATATAATGATTTCAAAATTAAAAACTCCGTTAAATCCACGTGGCAAGTAATAAACGAAAAAAGAATCATAACCAAAAAGGAAAAAAATCTGATATCTAGCCTAATATATTTAATAAGTACTTTTCAGAAATAGCCCATAATATAACACAACAAATTGATTCAAATGTAAACTCAGTAGATTTTAGTTGCCGTGTGGTAAACAAGGAGTTCTCATTTGATGATTTTTTATTTAATGAGGTAAGAGATATAATTTTTAAACTAAAAAATAAAACTAGCTTTGAAATTTTTGGTCTAAATGTTGAAAAAAAAAACGGATTTTTACAGTGTGGGGATGCTTCTCTTGGTCTTTAATTTCTAGAGTAATTGATTCCTTTGAGAATCATGAATTTAACAGCACAGCAGTCAAAAGCTTTACTAAGGTCGCAAAATACTAGTATTTTGCGACCTTAGTAAAGCTTTTGACTGCGTCTCTCATGACCTTTTTTTAAATAAACTTCAAATTTATAAATTCTCTGTCAACAGCTTGAACCTTATTAGATCTTGGAACATAGAATCCAGGTCGTAAAAATAGGGGAAGTGATGTCTGAGGAAAGAGTGATGGACATAGGGGTCCCACAAGGATCCGTTTTAGGTCCTCTTCTTTTTTTAATTTATATTAATGATCTGCCCCTGGTCGATCCTTCAGCAGCCTTTACTCTCTTTGCAAACGACACGTCCTTCTCCAGATCGAATGAGTCATGTGGGGCGCAGTCAAGGGTGGAGCAATGGTTTAAGGCCAACAAATTCTCATTTAATTTAAACAAGACTCAGAACATAACATTTACACTTAAAGATGTCCCAAGTAAAAATGAATAGGTTAAATTCTTGGGAGTTCAATTAGACAGTGCTCTGAAATTTGATCACCATTTGGATTACATATGTCAGAAGACTAGAGGAGAAGTGTCTTTGTCCTGCATGGACTATATGATTCTGTGTCTGTGGATGTCCTTAAAAATGCTTACTTTGCCCTTATTCACTCTATTCTTGCATACGCCATATTAATATGGGGACACTCCCCACATGCTGATAAAGCATTTGCGCTTCAAAGAAGTGCAGTAAGGATACTGGCAGGACTACCCTATCGAGCAGACTGTAAAACAGCTATATTAGAGACCACTCAATGTGTCGCGACCAAAAAGTTCGTACTTTTTCAAAACAACAGAACTTTTTTGTTTCTTGAACTATTTTATTTGGGTCTGTGTTGTCTGCTAGCCTGGCAATTCATACTATAGATATGAAGCTCACGAATTTTCAAGTAAATTTCCTACAGGGTGATATGTTAAACGGTGAAAAATTTTAATAATTTCATCCAAGCCCCGTTTGTAACAAAATAATTTTGTTCTCGTTTTTACTTTAAAATAATGAAGTATTATGTCTAACCTTGTAGCGTTTTTCGAATTGGAATCTTAGCAACGAAAATATGATTTTTTTTCTTCAAAAGAGTAGATTTAAGGCTTTTTTGTAGGCAATACTCTCAGTCTTTTTAGGAACAAAAAGATAAGATGGTGAAATAATGTTCCTTAAATAATTCTGAACAAGCGACAAGCAACAAACTTCCATTATTTTCAGAGGGCCTAAGCAAAGACCACTTTTTCAAAATAACATTTTGGTGAAAATTTGAGAAAACTAAACCTAAACCGATATTTACGTTCGTGACATGTTTTATTCATAATTTTGACCTCCTGATTGTGATTCAGTTATTAAATTTAAGTTTCAGATAAAACCAAAATCACCAAGAATCAAGATTCGAAAACAATTCCCGGCTGTTAAATGTCAAAATAAAATACGATTGCTGGTTTTTACTATTTTTTACTGTGTTTTACATCTGAGTCAAGCCACGTTAAGTGGGACCAGAAAATTTCACGATATCACCGATTTTGAAAATAATCACATAATTGTGTAGTAGGCATGACCCATATGTCACAGTAAAAAAATTGTTTTGAAATTCAGTTTTTTGTTAAAGTTATTTAAGTTAATAATTTTGTCAAACTTAAGAGCACGGTAAAATTCAAAAAAATAGAATCTCTTGGACCACTCTTTATAATTGAATTAAATTTTACACACTATTGTAGCAATGTTTAGACTATAGAATTGTCATTTAATTAAGGTAAATTTGTTTAAATACAAGAATTTTGCATACATTTATTATAACGAATTGAAATTTTTTATGTGTTCTTCACGCTGAAAAAAAATTAATCTTGTGTCATAATATGCGGCAAACATTCCCGTTTAATAAAATGTACTCAAAAATTTGTCCTTTATATCTTATTCCGGAGATATTAAGTAAATTTTATCAAACGGGAACGTTTTCCG
This sequence comes from Brassicogethes aeneus, assembly GCA_921294245.1. Taxonomy (NCBI): domain Eukaryota; kingdom Metazoa; phylum Arthropoda; class Insecta; order Coleoptera; family Nitidulidae; genus Brassicogethes; species Brassicogethes aeneus. The sequence goes on along the minus strand of OV121132.1, from coordinate 47,354,373 downwards.
CATATTATGACATAAGATTAATTTTTTTCAGCGTGAAGAACACATAAAAAATTTTAATTGTTTATAATAATTGTATGCAAAATTCTTTTATTTAAACAAATTTACCTTAATTAAATGATCATTCAATAGTCTAAACATTGCTACAATAGTGTGTAAAATTTAATTCAATTATACAGAGTGCTCCCAGAGATTCTATTTTTTCAATTTTACCATGCTCTTAAGTTTGACAAAATTATTAACTTTAATAACATTACTAAAAAAGCGAATTTCGAAACAATTTTTTTACTGTGACATATGCGTCATGCCTACTACACAATAATGTGATTATTTTTAAAATCGGTGATTTCGTGAAATTTTCTGGTCCCACTTGACGTGGCTTGACTCATCTTTAGTACGATATTATCATGTCGCTGAATAATCAAATCGAGAATCAAATGAAAATTAGTTCTTGAAAGGCAAAAGGCATTATGAGGGACATTCTTGATTTTTTCAGTTTGCTTGTGTTTTTCAAAATTTCGGCTAGGGTGGCTTTTGGAGGTGGAGGAGTGACTGTTTGGGGTGGAATGGCGATGAATGGAAAGAGTGAATGCTGAGAGATATAGAGATTTGGTTGTTAGTGATATCGTGGTCCCTTATGCTCAAAATGTTGCGAATAATTGGTGTTGGTGGACGACAATGCCCGTCCGCACCGCGCCAATATCGTAAATGGGTATTTAAGGGACCACCATATTGAGAGAATAAATTGGCCACCTTTGTCTCCGGATATGAATCCTATGAAGATATTTTTACAATTGTGAAAATATTTTAACTATTTTTAAACAATTTTGCAGAACACCTGTTCTTGTAGATTTGTTATTATAAGTACCTGTAATATTAAAATTTTGACTTTGTAACTTGTAATTTTCGTGAAACGGGCCCCAGTAGATTATTTTCATTATAATGTTTTGATACATAGGTACTATAACCTTAAATTGAGGTTATAGCTTACGGCAGCCTTTATCAGGGAAGCAATGGGTCGATGGGGGAATATTGTTCGTTAATACTTACTGATTTTTGCTTAACATGAAAAGAATGGGCGCCAATGTCTTATGGTTACCTTCATATGGCCATATGTGGTGTACATTGTCGATGTGAAATTTTGTACACTACCTTAAACTGATTTCTAAACAAATATTCTTATTTAAACAATTTTATCTACTCCTACATTGACGAGCTGTGACTTTATGGCGTTTTATTGACGGTCTGAAGTAAACAACAGTGGCTTTTCGACATTTTACGCCACGGGCTGAAGTTAGCTTTATTATAAATTGGGAAAAAGTGAGGTTAAATTCGGGTGACAGTTGACAGATGTCAAAATTTTAACAAATAAAATTGGCTTTAAATTCTGTTTTGTGTTCGTCGTAGATAAAGTATAGTATGCAACTCGTTTATAAACTTCTCTAGATACTCGTCTTTATTAAACACTCGCTCGCAAGCTTCGCTCGTGCTTAATTAAACTCGTAACTAAAATGGCGTTTATAAAACTTGATACATAATATACTATTATCTACTCCTACATTGACGAGCTGTGACTTTATGGCGTTTTATTGACGGGCTGAAGTTAACAACAGTGGCTTATCGACATTTTACGCCACGGGCTGAAGTTAGCTTTATTATAAATTGGGAAAAAGTGAGGTTAAATTCGGGTGACAGTTGACAGATGTCAAAATTTTAACAAATAAAATTGGCTTTAAATTCTGTTTTGTGTTCGTCGTAGATAAAGTATAGTATGCAACTCGTTTATAAACTTCTCTAGATACTCGTCTTTATTAAACACTCGCTCGCAAGCTTCGCTCGTGCTTAATTAAACTCGTAACTAAAATGGCGTTTATAAAACTTGATACTTAATATACTATAATGTTCTTCACTAAGTCGAAGTGGTCACTATTTCCGGTGGTTATAACAAATATATACGACCTGGTTTTTGTAGTATTTGCAGGTTATCTTAAAATCTGACAGCTAATGGTTGGTCATGTTCTTCAGCCTGTTGTGCACCTGCCTAATCCGATAATCCTCTAAAACAATTGAAAATTTAAACGCAAATTTATTGTTTTATCTACTCCTACATTGACGAGCTGTGACTTTATGGCGTTTTAGTCACGGTCTGAAGTTAGCAATAGTGGCTTTTGGGCATTTTAGTCACGGGCTGAAGTTAGCTTTATTATAAATTATAGAGAAGTGAGGTTAATTTCGTTGACATATGTCAAATGTTTTACAAATAAAATTGGATTTAAATTCTTCTTTGTGATCGTCGTAGATAAAGTATAGTATGCAACTCCTTTTATAAACTTATCTAGACACTCGTTTTTATTAAACATTCGCTTGCAAGCTTCGCTCGTGCTTAATAAAACTCGTAACTAAAATGGCGTTTATAAAACTTGATACATAATATACTATTTTTTAAAATATTTTGTTTGGGTTTAAATCTAAAAAAATCCTGCTGCATAAGATTAACCTTTACCTACAAATTGTAGGTAAAGGTTAATCTTATGCTACGTAGCCCAGATAACATTCGTGAGTTCACCGTAAATGCGCGGTGAAAAATATTGCTTCACGCGTGAATTCACGGTTGCTAAAAGATGCGTCCGCCCCTGGAATTCACCGTGAATGCACACGTGAAGATATATCCGCCCATTGAATTCACCGTGAATGCACACGTGAAGATGCGTCCGCCCCTTAAATGCACACCTGAATTCACCGTGAATGCACACGTGAAGATGCGTCCGTCCCTTAAATTCAGCGTAAATGCATGCGTGTTCTAAATTCGCGCGAAAAAAATGAAATAAGGGTGCATGTTCAGAAAACATATTTTTCTCTATAGAGTAAAATAAGTTTTCTGAACAAAAAATGTGCATTCACCATAATTTCAATTTTTTCGCGCGAATTTTAGCATGCATGCGCACTCACTTCGAGCTTCACTTGTACATTTACGGTGAATTCAAGGGGAGGACGCATCTTCGCGTGCGTATTTACGGTGAATTTCGTGCGTATACTCAATTTTTTTGCACTTAATTTTAAATTGGAAAACAAAATAAAACGTGTTATTTTTTAAAATAACAGATTTTGTTATATTTGTAAATAAATTTATTTACAAATGAAGTCAAATGAAAAATGTTAAATAAAGATGTGATTTATGTCCAATTGGAGAATATTTTTTTAGACAATTATGCCATCCAAGCCGACGGTGGTCTAGTGGTTAGTGCTGCTGACTACAAGCCGGAGGTCGTGAGTTCGAATCCCACCAGGGGTATGGCTGTTTATTTGTGTTTGTCATATTGTGTATTAGTCCTTCAAAGGGGACTTTAAAACCCGCGGTCCGTTCCTACCCCTAACCGGCACAAGTCATTCAGTTGGCTTATGGGACTTCTTAAGAAGTAAGGGTGGAACTAAAAGAGCACTTTTGTATTAACTTTGTATAATTAAACTTGAGGTACAATAGTATACTGAAATAAAACACAAAGTGTTATGTTGTAAAGTTTATTCCGAATCAACCTCAGAGGTTTCAATGTCCTCTTTAACCTTAAAAAAAATATGAATTATAACATCAATAATACTAATTAATGCATACACATGAGTATAATACTGTATAAGATTTTATTATAATATATATTATGTATCACATATATGAAATTACATCTACAGATAAGTATACTTACTGATTCATCACTGGACACATCATCAAATGAGTCAAATAACTCATCATTTTTTCCCCTTATTTTAATTTCTTTTTGGTCCTTAAAAAATATATAAATTATAACATTATTAATGGATTAAAGCATTTATTTACAAGACTCATTTTATAAAATTTAATAAATATTATTTAAAAAACGCTTAGAACAAAAAAAAATATTTGTTTTTGTGTATAAAGAAAAGTCTTGCGATAGCTAATAAAAATATTCTGTATTAATTAATTAATTCATTTATTTTATTGATTAAAAAATGGATATAAAACCTTTATATCCAGTACATGTAACCATGAAAAAAACTTGATTATTTGATAGAGACTTTATCAAAAATTTGAATTGTATATTTCAATGATCAAAAAAAGTATAAAAAAATTTAAAAAAAAGTCCTGAAAATTTCACTACGAAACTTTTAACAGTTTTTTCACAATTAATTTTTTAATTAAAAGTGAGAAAAATCTTTGTTACAAAAAAACTGTTAAAATTAAAATAAAAAAAAATATATTTTAAGGAAATATTGTTACTAATGACTACTAACGATTGATGTATTAAAATTTAAATTCTATTTAAAGTGGAAAATGGGGGGTCCACTTGACGTGATCTGACTCAAAAACAAAAACAATGAATAAAAACTTTATAAAAAAATATAACCACAATAAAGCGTTATAACCATGGTTATTCATTGTTTTTGTTGTTTTTGCAATAATTGTAACAATTATTATCAGTGCACTGATCTACTATAGTATATATACAATAAAATTCGTATCTTAAATTTGATCATGCAAAAATATAAAAATGTCAAACTTACCTTTGGAATTCCTGGCTAGCAACTTAAGTATTTATTGAACTGAATACCTATATATTATAAAACTGAAAAACTGAACCAAGATACATACACCTTGAAACTGAACGTTTATCTCTGAACCATAGAAAAAGGATATGAACTGAACGTTTTACCGGTATACAGGATATCTAGCTAGATGTTTACCATATATGGTATTCTATAGAAAACCTCGTGGCTCTTAGCTGCGTACGCACACTAACGCTGCAGTGTTGCCGGATTGCAGCCGGATGATTTTCGTGAAAGTTCCCGACCAAAAATTACAAAATACTAGAAATTACCCACACGAGTAAAATTTTCTAGTACATTTGCTCAATTTGGAAAAGTGAATTAAATTTTGAATAAATTAAGAGACAAATAAAAGGATAGAATTAAAGAATTATGTTTAGTTAGTAGTTATACAATATTATTTACTGAAAATTTCTTTGAAAAGTAAAATTTATAAAATACCTGCTTCAATATTTTACTTGCAAGCATGATGAAATACGCGATTTTCGGGTCAAATACCTGCAAGCGGCAACCCTGCATTTAGTTGAAATGTGACGGCCATAGGCGCATGCGCACGAGTGGCCGCGTATTTGGTTTTGCAATTATTATATATAATTATTATTACCTATATGTATATTAAATATTAATAACTGATATTAATTAAAAAATGTACTTTTTTATTTTCCGTTTAATATTTAATAAAAATCTTTAATTAATATTCCTTTAATGTTATGTTTTCTTTTTATTATTTCGAATTCGGTCTTCAAATTTATTTTGATAGGGTAGGTATACCTTCCCTATCAAACAGAGGTATAGCTAACCTATCAAAATAAATTTGAAGATCTTTAATTAAACGTGCTAACAGATCTGTATAAAATCTTGGAGATTCACGGCGTGCGTCCGGTGTGAATTAAATGTGCATAAGAAATACTAGGGGGCATCCATTAATTATGTGAGGTGTTTAGGGGGGGAGGGGGTCGAGCCAAACCCCACCCAATCTCACGTGGGGGGAGGGTGGTCTCGGCAAATATCACGTAATTTTTGAAAAAAATGAAACAGTGTAAAATGGCGAAAAAACTGAGTTAAATTAAGTAAACAATTATAACAATTGTTTTTTTTAATAAATCTAATGGAATCAATCACAGATTAACTTATTTACATTAAAACAATGCATTTTAAAATATCTCACGTGAGATTAAGGGAGGGGGGACGGGGTCGGGCAAAATCTCACGACATCTCACCAAGGAGAGGGGGGAAATCGCCAAAATTGCCTAATTAATGTATGACCCCTTATCTGTGAACTTACGGTGAATTCACGATGCACTTAATTTTAAAGATTCATGGCGTGCGCCCGGTGTGAATTTAATGTGCATTGCGAATGTAATTTGGAAACTCACAGTGGATTCACGATTAATTAATTTTTAAAGATTCACGGCGTGCGCCCTATGTGAATTAAATGTGCATTACAAATGTTATCTGTGAACTCACGGTGAATTCACGATGCATTTAATTTTGAAGATTCACGGCGTGCGCCCTATGTGAATTAAATGTGCATTACAAATGTTATCTGTGAACTCACGGTGAATTCACGATGCATTCAATTTTGAAGATCCACGGCGTGCGCCCGGTGTGAGTTTAATGTGCATTCACGAATGTTATCTGGGTAGGCTACAATACAAAAACAAAAAATTCCAATAAATTCCAAAAAATTTCAAGCGTTTTGTAATTTTCTATAAAATGATTATTACATTGTTTTTCATATTTTATTGTTTATTTTTTAAACCTCAGAAAATTAATCTGTCAACCATATTTACTACCTTGTTTTCGAATTTTTTAAACTTAAAGTGGTGTTCCATTAAATGTTCTTAAACTTTTTCAGAGTTTCTACGACCAATAATTTAAATAAACCATTCTATTATTTTTAATCTATTTATTGAATACAATTTTAATCACGTTTAAAATTTTAGTAGTCAAATAAGACACACTAAAAAAACTCGAGTACAATTGCTGGGTTAATGGAAAGCCGAATTTGCCATTTGTTATTTTTAGTGTTTATTATTAATTTTAATTGATCGATTATAAATGTTCCGTGTTAAAAGTTTAATAAAAAAAATATTCAAGATTTAGAAACAAAATCCTGCCTAATTCGATAACGCTACTTATCCTTAAAAACAATTGAAAATTGAAACGCAAATTTATTGTTTTTTCAAAAATTATTTTGTTGGTTTAAATCTAAAAACAAATACCTTCAGGTTAATCCTGTGCTGCATGCATTGATTAAAAAGATACATCTAATATTTCAAAATTGGTTTTAGAAATATTAATCAAACAAAAAAATTAAACTGTTTAGAAAAAGTTAAATTAAATTACCAATTTGGAAACTAACATTGTTTGGTTTACTTTATTATTATTATTATTATTAAAATTAAAAACCAAATTATTGATAATCTAAAATTTTGGATTTGGGTACCTACCTTTCGGAAAAAATGTAATGCTTATATAAATTAATAAATGATTAGTAAAACCATTAATTCTGTCTAAATTATTTATTTTTGCAAGGTATATAAAGTAAGTTGTTACATTTTTATTTATAAAAAAAATTAACATTGCAAGCGTGCTCTTCAATCGTGAGTTCCAAGGAGCCAAACAATTAAATTAATAAATTTTGTATTAATAAACCTAAAAATTACCAAATTTATTAATTTAATCCCAATCAAACCGTCAAATGTGAGCTGAGATCGCATTCAACGTGATGACTTGATTGATTGTATTTCATTAGGCTTTATAGTTTTTGGTTGGTTTGGCTTTCTGATTTGTGTTGTTTCTTTATTCAGGACTTTGGTAGTTTGGTACTTGCCACCCCAAAATCACCACTACCAAAGTTTTTTGCCCATATTTGGTTTTTAGTGGCAAAAATAAGGTGGCTTTCCCGCACAGGTGGGGGTCACTGTGTCCCCAGTTTTCTCAGCGTCCTCACCATCGAAGAAGTTATTACCATATTAAATTTTTTGATGTTGAGTGGGCATTTTCTAAAAAAAAAAAATTAGATATTAAAATTAAAATATATTTTTTCCGACGACATTTTAATTAGTAAAGGGATAATCGAATGATTTTCAGAATTGAATACTTTTATTCGAATGCAAATAATTGAATAAATTAATTGCTTATGCTTATTTCGACTCGGAATTTTCAAGTATCCGAGTGCAATAGATTAACTTGAGCTGATTCTTAGTATTGCTATTCCATACTTAGTGTTTACATAAAAAAATAATTTATTTATACCATTTTTGTTTAAAAACATTATTTCATTTTAAATTAATAAACAATCCCATTTTCTTGCAATATAATTTATTTATTTATTTATTTTAGAACCCGGTTTTATAAATAATGTATAAATGAAAATTGTTAGTTACCTTTCTGTTACGTTAGCGATCAGATTACTCAATTGTTTGTAATTTTTATAAAAAAAACCAAAGAGTAAAAGTTTGGTACTCGAATGCTTAAATAAGAATTTAACGCATTTGAACAGTCATGAGAATCGAATACTTAAAATTTTCATTTAAATAGTTCCTTTACTAATGTTAATATTGTGAAGGTGCTACTAATTAATAACAAAGCAATTAACAAGGGGTATTATATTTTGTTAAATTTAATTAGGACTCAAGCGACATTATTAATGATTCTTAGTATAAGTTTAAAATAAATTTCAGCCCTAAATTAAAAAAAAAAACAACTGGAGCGCTCCCCAAAATCGGTTTAAAATTAAAAAAAATCTGTCAAAATAAACACGTGCCTGGGAGGTTTCTAAGATAATTTATTGTTTTTTTTTTCGAATTTTCATATTTTTGTTTTAAACTTTTTTGGTATTTTTTTGAAGTAGAAACATTATTTATAAGAATAGTACAGTTTTTTGTAAAAAATTATCAGCTTTTTAATAAAAATATTTATTATGTATTGTAATTAAAAGTGAAAATTCAAAAAAAGATTACTCAGTGAGTCATTTTGATGTAGAGAATTACTCCACCAAATTTGAAAAATATCCGCAGAGGTCACACAAAAAATTTGTTGATGGTGTATTTAATACCACAATAAACTAAAATTTATTTTAAAACTAAATACAATAAAAAAATTAAAAGTTACCCCAAAGTTTTATTTAAATTTTAAAATGTCTTACCTTGCTAAATATTTGGACAGGAGCACTATTTATAAAGTCACCCTGTGACAATCTAAAAAGTACTAAGGTTTAGAATCCGCGAACGCTTATATAAAGATATTGTAGGTACTAAATGACGTCAGAGTTAATATATTCACCGGATTTTTATGCACCTAAAACATAAGGCAACTGAGCGCCCTAGGCAGTTATAGAGGTGGGAAGTTTAGTTTACTTTCCTGATTTCGATCTTTCGATCTCGTTCATTAAAGTGAATAGTACAAAAGACTAGTTCGTTTAGTTCACTGATTTATAATCGGATTGGTCGGATTTACGTGGTTGCCTATTTTGTTCCCATACATTTGCATGCAAAGAAATATGTTTCTATGCATTTCAGATATTATAGACGTACACTGGGTTGCCTATTTTTGGGACACTAACGAGTTATTATTAATTTGCGTGAAAAAACAACACCATCAGATTCTAAGAATCTTGTAATGCGGATATTTAAAAAAATTACATATTTTTGAATTGATTCGCTCTTTTTAGTATTGGTGATGGAAAAAATTTAATTTATGTATTATTTTAAAGTGGTTACATACACCTAATAGGTACCTACATAATCTAAAATCAAAATGAAACCATATATCGCTTCTTCTATAACACAAATTGTGTTACACTTAATCAACAATTTAAAACCCAAAAGCAGCCAAACAGCAAAACAGTGTTTTAAAAAACATTGTATTCAATAAATACTATTTAACACAAAAATACGAATATTCATTGCGTCACTACCATAGAGGTCACTACCGGCAATTTGCCGCCATGTTTGTGTATGATTTTGTTCAAGGTGATCTACGGCTGCTATAGTAGGTAGTTTCGTTCGCGAACTACACTTCTTTGGTAGTTCAAGTGAACTATATTCCTTGCAGTAATCGAGATTAATTGATTGATTTGCACCAAAGAAGTGATCATTGATTTGCACTTGCTGCTGGTCAAAATGTTACACTGTTGCCAAGACCATTAAGTGGTTGATTTGGTTGCCTATTTTAAAGACAATTACGAATTTGCGTGAAAAAAAATCCATTAGTAAATACAGATATAATGATTGATTCGCTCTTTTTAGTTTTGGTGATTGAATCTTTTAGTTCAGTTACGAAATTCGATCTTTTGAAAAATCTGACTACAAACTATCGTCCTATATCGGTAATTAGTAATATAGCAAAAGTATTCGAACAGTGCCTAAAAGATCGTCTAATGAACTTCCTGGAAAATAACAAACTTTTAAGTAACAAACAATTTGGTTTTAGAAAAGGGGTGAGTACGGAAAATGCCGTTCTTTGTCTTTATAGAGATGTTATAAATAATCAGAACAGTAATAACAAATGTTTGTCAGTTTTTTTAGACCTTGCAAAGGCATTTAATACTGTTGATCATAAAATACTTTTAAAAAGATTAAATAAATTGGGAATCAGGGGGTTAGCTTGGGAGGTTATTAAAAGTTACTTATCAGAGCGAACACAGCGTGTTAAAATTAATGAAGTAATAAGTGACCCTATAACCGTTACCAGGGGCGTTCCTCAGGGTATACCGGTACGGTTCTGGGACCGATATTATTTTTGGTCTACATAAATAGTATTTTCCATATTAAGAATTTTTTCGGTAAAATCTATTCTTATGCAGATGATACTGCATTAGTATTTTCAGGAGGATCATGGGAAGACCTTTATATAAAAGCTGAGAGGGGTTTAAAGATGATAAAAACTTGGCTGAACGTAAATCTTCTTAGTTTTAATGTCGAGAAGTCTAAATTTTTAACTTTTACGGGAATAGTTGCTAGTCGGCCGTTATCTGATTCTTTAAGGGTTCACAATACCCAGTGTTCTAGTGTTAATTGTGGATGTCCTATTATTCAACGTGTAACATAATATGTTACACGTTGAATAATAGGACATCCACAATTAACACTAGAACACTGGGTATTGTGAACCCTTAAAGAATCAGATAACGGCCGACTAGCAACTATATATATATATATATATATATATATATATATATATATATATATATTATGTTAAATATCTTAGTATTATGGTGGATCAGTATCTTAAATGGAACGAGCATGTTGAATATGTCGGCACTAGACTAAGAAGACTTACGTATAAGTTTTATCAACTTCCGGATATACTGCCTATTAAATTGAAAATGATTGTTTATGACGCCCTAGTAGAATCAGTTTTGCGATACTGTATCGGCATTTGGGGAGGATTACTAGAAACTAGCCTTCATAGCTTACAGATAACGCAAAAAACATTACTTAAAATTCTATTTAAAAAGCAAAAAAGGTTTTCGACAGATAGGCTTTTTGATGAATTGGGCATAATGAATATAAGACAATTATATACATATAAAATATTATTATTTATTCATAAAAATCAAAATAACATGTCAAGATTAATGCATCCTTACGAAACCAGATCCCACAACCCGTTATTACCACCTCGTTCTAAAACAGTTCATACACAAAGATCAATTTTTTACTTAGGACCCACAATGTATAATCAAATACCACATAATTATAAAAGCCAAAAATTTCAAACATTTAAAAAAAACATTAGGTCATATATATTAAGAAACCTACTTACCATCCTCTAAGTCTAATTCGCTCTATATTTTCCTGCCTCCCCAGTACATTATTATCATTATTATTATTTTATTTCTAAATGTCATTATAATTAGTTCTAAGATTAGTTTTAATTAAGGCTATGATTCGCACACAAGCGCGCAAGTTTAGGCAAATCACCTAATATTATTTTATAGAAATTTAAAAAAAATGTTAACAATAAAGATGATTTGATTTGATTTGATTTGATTTGATTTGATTTGATTTGATTTGATTTGATTTGATTTGATTTGATTTGATTTGATTTGATTTGATTTGATTTGATTTGATTTGATTTGATTTGATTTGATTTGATTTGATTTGATTTGATTTGATTTGATTTGATTTGATTTGATTTGATTTGATTTGATTTGATTTGATTTGATTTGATTTGATTTGATTTGATTTGATTTGATTTGATTTGATTTGATTTGATTTGATTTGATTTGATTTGATTTGATTTGATTTGATTTGATTTGATTTGATTTGATTTGATTTGATTTGATTTGATTTGATTTGATTTGATTTGATTTGATTTGATTTGATTTGATTTGATTTGATTTGATTTGATTTGATTTGATTTGATTTGATTTGATTTGATTTGATTTGATTTGATTTGATTTGATTTGATTTGATTTGATTTGATTTGATTTGATTTGATTTGATTTGATTTGATTTGATTTGATTTGATTTGATTTGATTTGATTTGATTTGATTTGATTTGATTTGATTTGATTTGATTTGATTTGATTTGATTTGATTTGATTTGATTTGATTTGATTTGATTTGATTTGATTTGATTTGATTTGATTTGATTTGATTTGATTTGATTTGATTTGATTTGATTTGATTTGATTTGATTTGATTTGAGTTCGTTGGCGAACTACACACCTCTAGGCAGTTAATAATTTGACGCCTGTTACTAAGGTATACAATTTTAAATAACATAATTTCTATAAACAAAAGACAATAAATTTGCAAAAATACTTTAAGTTAACGGTATTGTTTAGGTTGTTTCCAACTATTAACACAACTTTTATATATTTAAAAATGCCTGCACAGTATAAAATATTTCGGTGTAAAGTTACCAAATGGAGTGGTAAAATCATTTGGTCAAAAATATTAAGTGTTTATTTTAAATTGTGGTAAAATTCATTCGTGTTAATTTAAATTCATTTATCACAGCACCATGTCGATTTGACACTATTATGTTTTGACAGCTACACAAATTGTGGTAAAAAAGGCACGTAGTCATCACCATTCGCTAACGGCAAGGGCGCGATCAGTTACTGATCATCAGTATTCCGAGGGCAGTTGATGGTAGTGTACTTATGCTATTTTAATGTAAGACCATGGTTTTTAAATTAAAATTCAGTGGTCTGGTGAAGTGGTGCAATGTAACAGTGGATGCAACTTATGTTTGTTATAAAACATGTTTTTTTACCTGTTATTTTTAAGTGAAATATGAATATTTATACTATACTTATCATAATTTTTTTTTAATTGAATGAAAAGTAGTAATATTTTAAGTTTTTTTAGCTAGTGAAAAATCATATTTAACTTATATACCTATATAAGCTAAATATGGTTTTGCACTAACTGGAAAAAACTTAAAATATTACTACTTTTCATTCAATTAAAAAAAAATTATGAACACTTCTTGGGTATAAGAATACTTAATACCTAAGTAGTGTTAATTATTTTTTTTAATTACCTTTATGCCAAAGCCCATTAAATTTTGTAATCATGTGTTTAATATTAAAACACCCACCATTTTTAAAACCTACACGTAACACCTACCTGTGTATTAAATTACACTAAATTGAGCATTTTATACTCTTAAATGGAGTTCTTTTACCATGGTATTGCCATAGTGCGTGTTGCTTTTACCCCTAAGAGTGTATTATATTTGATGATTTTTACACTGTTAAGAGTTTTTTTACGAATAGGTTAAACTTTACCAAATTGTATGTGGTTGGATAGGTATACCATTTCTAGTGTGGACCTATATAGACCACTTTTGGTGTTGTTTTTTACCAGAAATTTTATACTGTGTTTTTGCCATGTAGGTAAGGCTTGCAAACTTTTAAATATTTTTTTTTAAATTTAATGTTTTTACTATATCAGATTTTATGGATATAACAAAAAGGTAAGTGGTTTTTTTTTCGTTGCGTCATCAATTTCAAATGTCAAAAACCAGTTTGTCGACATACGTCCGGCATACATCCAACATACGCCGAGGCGAGTCGCCTCAGGCGACTATACAAGGAAAGCAAATTGTAATTGATGACGCAACGGAAAACATTCGCCACTGCGACTATAATTATAATTTTTCAAAGGAAGACATAAATAAATCGCTGTGACTATTCTCCCGGCCCCATACCAATCCCGGCAGCGGATAATATTTGCTGTTTAATTCTAATGACGTCAGCGGTAACCGGGAGAGAGTTGAATCGCGGCGAAGCAATTTCGCGCGTTAAAATATTTGCATAATCTTGTGGATTGTTGTAAGGTTAAAAGTGCAATCGTGGTTCAGTATAGGGAAATACGTTAATTACTGATAGCTATAGATAATATCAGTGATTATATTATTATACCTATGAAAACCTATTAAAACTAGGTACCAACATAAATACTCGTGGCAAAACCTTTTACCTATCTGCTTGGACAAGCACTTTTGTTCAAACTGGGAAAATTCGTACAGTGTTTCATACATATCGCACATGGGCGACAACAGTGTCATAAGTCGAAAAAATTGAATCTTGGGATTTTTAGTGCAATAAGTGTAAAATTACTCATAGTTTATGCTGCAACAGTGGCAAAAAGATATTTTTGAAATTAATCCTTAGATGGAGACTTGTGTCTGTTTGCAATTTATATTTCCTATCATAATTTTCATCAATAGTGTCATAAGTAAGTTGGCTGTAAGTTGTGACAGTAATTTTGTTAGCGTAAAATTAAAGTTTTCAACAATAAAATATTGAATAAGTGACGTTCCTCACCTTAAGGCAAACGGTCGTGTGTCTAGGGTCTCGTTTAACGCGTTCGTACTTTCATAGTGCTACCACCGCTATCGGTGTTCAAATTCATAAAATCAATTAATGATTCTACACGTGCTCTAACAAAACCAAGTGCAAAAAGGGTGCAAGTTGCGTGTGGATTCCTGTAAAAACGGTGTAAGTGAGGTGATTGGATACAACGAATAATTTTTCCTAGATTACCAACACAGAAACAACACGTGCTAATAGTTGGCTGTCGAGGTTAAGGAATAATTTCACAACGCATGTCAATGTATAAACTCTGTACGAAAAAAATAACGCTGTGTCTAGTCTCACGCTAGCGTGAACGCAATTTTATTCTTATTCTCACGCGGTGACGTCACTAATTATAATCCGTTTTTGTTCCCAGAGCGTTTAATATTTGACAACAAGCTAGATGGCTCCGATGGTAGGGCGGGCGCTTGGCATGCGAGAGGTCCGGGGTTCGATTCTAAGAACTTTTTTTATTTTTTTATTTCATAAATTTGTTGTTTCTTTGTTAAACAGTGTTCGGTTGGGTTGGGTTGGTTAATTTGTTTTAGTTTTATCGTAACATAAAATCTACCAGAAGTTGTCGAACTTTTTTTATTTCATAAATTTGTTGTTCCTTTGTTAAAGTGTTTTATTTTTATCGTAACATAAATTTGCCCATTTTAGTTGGGTTTTTTGCTCAATGGGGCAGGGGGGCCCAATGGGGCGGGGTCGGTTGGGTTGTGTTGTTGAGTTTGGGTTGGTTTGGCTGCAGTAATAGAGTCTCGATTTTATTATTAGTAAATTTTATTACATTTGCATAATCAAATCAAATGACATAATCAGATAATAATCAAATCAAATGACACGACACCTAAAAAGTAAAATTAAATAAAATAATGCGTGAGAATAAAATTAAAATTATTTTGACTTTAGCGTGAGAATAAAAATTAAATTGCGTTCACGCTAGCGTGAGACTAGACACAGCGAAAAAATAAAGATAAATGTAATCCGTCACTTGAACCTAACCTAAAAATTATGTGACGGAATTTTAGAAAATTTAAAAATGAAATGCTTGAAAAAAAATAGGCGGCGAAAGCTTATTAATTGCCTCGCGCACAATCTACTACCTCGGCTGACGCCTCGGCAGCGAAATAAACGCTTAGCGATAATATATGCTTTCTCCGCTTGATCTATATTGTTTTAATAGTTTGCAACTGGTTGTTGCACACTTGATACAGAAAAATACGAAGTTTTGTCCTTATGGATTCAGCCCGCAGTCTCAACATTTGTCGTGCAAAAGTAGCAATCACTTGCACCGAGAGGTTTCTTCCATATAGTTGGAGTTTTAAATTTAAGTTTCTCCTTGTTTTGGTGCTTCTCAAATCGGTTAACCATATTATAGCATGAACCACAAACAACTTATATTAGGTATCCAATTTTTTAAATTGAGAGAAACTTCCATATTGAAACACTTTTCATACAAAGTCACAAACCTATAGGTAACCTATAAATACAAAGAAACTCACAGATATATCTGTGAGTTTCTTTGTATTTTTTATCCCAATGTATTTTGTTAAATGTGTTACACTACAAGAGTACAACCTCTAGAGCATCGTTTCTTAACCTCGAGCCGCTACCCAAATTTGGGTCGCGGGCCATATCGAGATGGGTCGAGGGACTTGCGGGACTTTTTGAAAAAGCGCGCCGTAATCACTGCATCCTTAATTTAAATTAAGAAAATGTAGAAAATTGATGATTTTATTTTTTATCGGGTCGCGAGCTTCTAATATTTTTGAATTGTGGGTCGCCAGCCAAAAAGGTTAAGAACCGCTGCTCTAGAGTTAAAACAACAATAAAATTCACACTAAATTTAAGGTGCTTTTTTTAATGTGAAGAAAGTTAACAAACGTTTTAGCTTTTTTAGTTAAAAACAATCGATTCGGACGAGTTGATAAATAAATGCAAGAACTTTAGGAATTCTATCAAATTTAAATGTTTTTATTTCATTTCTGTACTTAAAAAAACCTGGCAAATAAATCAACGGACTTTCAGCCTTACATACATATAATAAAACCAGATAAAATAGAAAAAATGTACCTAGGTAAAAAGAATTGATCCCGCCGTGTTAATTAACACTTTCTATCGGCCAAGGCACAACAGTGAATATTGACTCTTTATTAGTCTTTTTTGATGTACACAAACCACCAAAATATTTAAGTTTCAAATTACTTTGTATTATAAGCTGTTTAGATAGATTTTCTGAAAACAGCAGGGAGGGGTTCCATCAGGATACTAAGGTACCAGAGCCAATGGGATTGCCATATGACGGACTACTGTTGGAACAAAGGGATTGTCCTTATCTAAGCTTTTTTTAAATTGTTTGGATTATCTTTTATTTAATTTAATTATATTACAGTTAAAGTATCATTTGTAACGAAGCTGTAATGCAACTAGAAAATAAAGAATTTTATATGTATTTGACATTCTTATTAAACATATTGTTTGTCTTCATCTCAAAATCTAGTAAATTCAGCATACTT
Organism: Brassicogethes aeneus; assembly: GCA_921294245.1. Taxonomy (NCBI): domain Eukaryota; kingdom Metazoa; phylum Arthropoda; class Insecta; order Coleoptera; family Nitidulidae; genus Brassicogethes; species Brassicogethes aeneus. The sequence continues at coordinate 47,337,459 of OV121132.1, read as the reverse complement.
ATAATTATATAAAATTTAGTCCCTTTTCTTGTAAATTATAATAAAATATTTTTTTTTAATTATTTTGTGACCAACATTAAATTTAACAAATATCTAAAAATTTTATATATTTAAGGATGGCCGAAAATTCTCGAATGTCAAAGTTATCGGAAAAAGATGACGAGAGCATTTTTTCATGGAAATTATTTACTGCTTGGGACTACATGATTGGAAATGCTGAAACTGCCCATAATAGAGTGGCATCCATTGTTATGGGGTTTAAAGAAGCACTTCTCGAAGAAGCAGAAAAGAAGAAACAAAAACGCAAGTAAGGATCAAGAATTTAAATGGTTTTACATTTTTCACATAATATATTTTTAGTTGGAAAGTAATATGTTTTCGAGTTTTGGTCAATACAGTAGTTTTGGGACTTTTGTTTTTCTCTGCTTTTGCTGTAATAATGGTCGTTAAAAGATCCACTGAACCTGAGGCGAACTCAACAGTTTGGAGAAAAAATGAAATAACAATCGTGATGTCTTTGATAACATTATTTTTTCCAATGCTGTTTGAAGTATTGGGATTTTTAGAACAATACCACCCTCGAAAACAATTAAGGTTGCAACTTGCCAGGTAAAGTCCAATAAAATAATAAATATCAGCAGTCGATTTTATTATTAAAATGCGTTATTAAAACAATACCGGGTGTGACCGAAATGCCTGGCCAGATTTCACGAATGTGTTGAATGTACTGAACAAAAGTGCAAAGGTTTACTTAAGAAGTTACAAAAGAGTAGTTAAAAAAAAAATTATGATTATTATAAAATATTGATTTTACAGTTATCTTCTTAGAAATGTCCAAACTTCACTTGAATCGGTTAATTAGTAGTGGCCGTACTTAAGGGCTTCCCCAGGCCAGGGAGCAAGATAATAGATAGAGGATATAAAAATTATTGTAGGTAAAATAAAAACAGTACGATTTATTTTAGAAAAGGCATTCGATTAAATTTTTTCGGGTCTCTCCCATCCCTGGCCATGTGCACAAACCTTTCTAGTCAATGTTAGTCATTGAATAAAACACATGGCAATGCTAAATGTCTAAAATTTTAAATTGCTTAAAGTTAGTTAATAACCACCCAAAAAATGTCCCCTTTGAGATATCTTTTAGATATCTTGTAGAAGAGATACGATACGATATGCCAAGAGGTCTCTGTAAGTATTATCTTCTTGATATCTTATTTCGAATATCATATATAGGGATAAAAACGCACATACTTTCAAACATATGCAAATCATTTAATAGACTGATTGTTTCCTTTTCGTGGAGTTAAAGTAGGGGAAGTGAAAATCATACGGGTGATTGCATTGGGGCGCTTGCGTGGCGGCATTAACGGTATTAAAATTAACACTATATTTTGGTCCTTATTTGGAAAATATAATAAAATCTTTTTATATTAATTTTTTAAAAAACATTTAAAAATATTAAGTAGCACCGATCGTTGTACCAACCAGTGTATTGCAGATTAATCAGATAAATCAAATTATTACTTGGTACGGATCTGTAGATACAAATTAATGCGCTAAATATCCATATTATTGGCACATTTCAGGTGGCAAACAGCATTAGATATTATTCACCACCCTACAATAAGGACATTCTTGCATACAGACAACAGATATATTCACGTCTACAGCTAATTTCTACTACACCTTTTCCAGTTGATATTCAGAAAGTAGCAATTGATATTCAGAAAGCAGCAATTGATTTTCAGATATTGCAAATGAAATTCAGAAAATAGCAAATGTAATTCAGATATTTCAAATGATATTCAGAAAGTAGCTGATGTAATTCAGATATTGCAAATGATATTCAGACAGTAGCAATTGATATTCAGAAATTACAAATAGTATTCAGACATTAACAATTGTAATTCAGAATATGTCAATTGAAATTCAGAAATTAACAAATGATAACATTTTCATACTTCATTTTACTTATTTTCTAAAATCTCAATTTAATGTATTTCTTTGTATATTGCTTTGTTTCCATGGAATTGACAATAATAAACAAATTTATCACCATTTAAGTAGGTATATTTGTCATAATTGTCAACTTATTGCAAGTAGGGACCGAATTTTGTTCATTTGTACTTTATATATATTTCATTTACTTAGTTAATAAAGATAACGGGTACTTTCATTCATCATCGATTTACTGTTTGCAACCCACTGTTCCTGAAACAATTGCTGCGGCTGAATTACATTTGATTTAATCTGAAAAACATTTGCTACTTTCTGAATTACAATTGCAAGTTTCTGAAAATCAATTGTGTTATCTGAATTACAATTGCTACTTTCTTAAAATCAATTGTGTTATCTGAATTACATATGCTACTCTCTTAAAATCAATTGGAATAGCTGAATTACAATTCCTACTATCTGAATATCAACTGGAATAACTGAATTACAATTCCTACTTTCTGAATATCAACTGGAAAAGGTGTAGTAGGTAAACATGACTTCTCGATGTTGAAGGTCACCTTAATTCCTCTACGGATACAAAATTACACCTACTGGAGCACAGAAATTCCCGATGGAATTTTGGAAGTAGACTACAACAACCAGTTATATTTCCAGCTGTCCTCACTACACCTTTTCCAGTTGATATTCAGAAAGTAGCAATTGATATTCAGAAAGCAGCAATTGATTTTCAGATATTGCAAATGAAATTCAGAAAATAGCAAATGTTATTCAGATATTTCAAATGATATTCAGAAAGTAGCTGATGTAATTCAGATATTGCAAATGATATTCAGACAGTAGCAATTGATATTCAGAAATTACAAATAGTATTCAGACAGTAACAATTGTAATTCAGAATATGTCAATTGAAATCCAGAAATTAACAAATGATAACATTTTCATACTTCATTTTACTTATTTTCTAAAATCTCAATTTAATGTATTTCTTTGTATACATATATGTATATTGCTTTGTTTCCATGGAATTGACAATAGTAAACAAATTTATCACCATTTAAGTAGGTATATTTGTCATAATTGTCAACTTATTGCAAGTAAGGACCGAATTTTCTTCATTTGTACTTTATATAAATTTCATTTATTTAGTTAATAAAGATAACGTGTACTTTCATTCATTATCGATTTACTGTATGCAACCCACTGTTCCTGAAACAATTGCTGCGGCTGAATTACATTTGATTTAATCTGAAAAACATTTGCTACTTTCTGAATTACAATTGCAAGTTTCTGAAAATCAATTGAGTTATCTGAATTACAATTGCTACTTTCTTAAAATCAATTGTGTTATCTGAATTACATATGCTACTCTCTTAAAATCAATTGGAATATCTGAATTACAATTCCTACTATCTGAATATCAACTGGAATAACTGAATTACAATTCCTACCTTCTGAATATCAACTGGAAAAGGTGTAGAATTTCCACCTTCTTAGTAAATGATACATTATGGGAACTGTTCTGTTATAGACCTGTAATATTTTATGGGCTTGTATAAAATACCTGTAAAGTTTTAATTTAAGAAATTAAATGTCACATTTGACATATCAATTAAAATTTTAAAATTGAAAATCGATATCTAAAGGTGAAAATAAAAGTTTGTACGTGTCACGCTTTGCAATTAATCTTTACTAGGCTCACTGGATTATATATATAATTTTTCAGCTCGCCCGTAAAGTTTCATTTACAAAGCTTGACACGTAAATAACTATAACAATTTACTTTGTCAGCTCGCCCGTAAAGTTTCATTTACAAAGCTTGACACGTAAATAACTATAACAATTTACTTTGTTATAACCATTACACAGTAATGCATATACAGGGTTCGGTAACAGAATTAAACGGTTTAAAAAAGCTGCTATGGAAATACGATCGATTTGATATATGTGACAGACTTGTTCCTTATTGCTGAAAGTTTCATGTACAATGGCAATAAACAGGCCAGTATAAGTAAATAAAGAATATATTTGGACCTACTGTAGCTAAAACTTAAAGTACAATAAAAAGGCCAGTGTGAGAAAATAATATTGTCCCAGCATCGAATTTTGACTTTACACTGCCTCTTTTGAAATGAAAATGAAATTTTTCAACGGGACGCACACTGGCAAATTAAATTCACGAAGAAAACGTATCTGCGTTTGTACAATGAACTGGGTCAGGGTAAACGAATTTACAACAAAGATACGTTGATTTAATTTAATTTTATTGCAGAAAGTTTGGTGTGAACGGTAAACTCGTATCAACTTAATCAACTTGATTAAGTTGATACGAGTTTACCGTTCACACCAAACTTTCTGCAATAAGTTACAAGTCTGTCACATATTGTTTACCGAGCGTGGAATCATAGCAATTACTCCCGATGATTAAAAAAGTAACGTTTAATTAAATAATGACGTTTACATTCCAAAAGTAGTTCCAATTAAGTTAGTACCCTTACCCATTAGGTAAATTAAATTTAAGTTATTTAAGCTAAACTCGAGGCTAAAAATGCTTACTTTCGCTTAAAAATACACAACTTGTGTCAAAATTATATAAATCTGATGTTTAATTTAATTCTGACGTTTACATTCAAAGTCAATCACAATGTAGGGTCGTCATGGTAGCGGGAGCGAATAAAACATTTCTTACCTTATTGGCGGAATGAAAATAAATACAGGGGATGGAATAAGATGGTTCCCAGCGGGAGAAATTGTCAATTATTATTAAAAATTGCGAATACAATTGTCGCATTATTAACCACTCGACAAAAAAATCAATAATATTTCCATAGTAGCCTTTTTAAAACGGTTTAATTCTTTTGCCGGACCCTGTAGAATAATAAATTTTATAAAATATTTATAACCCTAAAATCCAATATTTAAGAAAATTAGTTATCATATGCCACTTTTGCTTTTTATAAAACCAGAACCACAAATATGTAGGTACCTACGCTTAAAACCTATGCATTAATTGGTACAACTTAATCGAAGATGATTTTTTTTTAAATGATCCCAGACCGCAAAATCTCATTCCCTGCATATGTCAGGAATACTCCCAGGATTATCCCAAGCGTACCGGAATATTCCTGGCGTAATCAAATGTCCGCATTTTGGTTAACCCAGTCATCATAAAAAAATATTCCATGTAGCGGCATGCATATGACTTAAGTATTGTTAGGAGAATGTACCTTAATATAATTTAGGAGTAATCCCAGCCCTTATGGCCACTTATACCCTGGAACCTAACTTAACTAGCCATTATTAGTTACTGAGTAGATCAGTCCAACTCTACTCATTGTTTAGCTGTGCATTCACAAACGCACATCTCCAACTGATATTTTTAAAATATCGGTATATATAGTTATCAAGCGTGCGTAAGCAACAATGAGAGGTTTGGCAACTAAACTTATGAATATTCACTGGGAATGTTCTTAGATGCTGTATTCCCAATGAATATTCCTAGAATGAAGCGGATTATTCCTAGATGATAGCACATATTCCTGGAATATGATCAATATGTAGAAAGAGAATTATTTATTGTTTTTTGAATATAAAGAACATTCACTGGGAATGTTACAAGATGTTGCTTGGAAGTTATAGAGGATCATTCTATGAAATATTTCCAATGAATATTCCTAGAATAAAGCGGATTATTCCTAGATGATAGCGCATATTCCTGGAATATAACCAATTTGTAGAAAAAAAAATTATTTATTGTTTTTTGAATATAAAAAACATTCACTGGAAATGTTCCAAAATGTTGGTTAGAAATTGTTGAGAATTATTCTAGGAAATATTTCCAATGAATATTCACTGGGAATGTTCTTAGATGGTGCTTGGAAGTTTTAGAGGATCATTCTATGGAATATTCCCAATGAATATTCCTAGAATGAAGCGGATTATTCCTAGATGATAGGGCATATTCCTGGAATATTTTCGAACCTTCATTGCAGTCTGGGATATACCTAACCTAAAATTAATTTTGTTGGCAATTCGTATCATATATTTTAAATCCCCCACTTATGAACAGACTATGCGTATAATATAAAATGATACGGCAAATCGACAAATTTCTCCTCAAGAAAGGAAACAATCTATACAAAATATACCGAATACAAAAGTATACAAAAGTGCTCATTTAGTTCCACCCTTACTTCCCAGAAGCCAGAAGCCAACTGAATGGCTTGTGCGGGTTAGGGGTAGAAACGGACCGCGGGCTTAAAGTCCCCTCCGAAGGAGTGTAAAGTATATGTAAAAACGGCAAATTAAATATCTTTTAGATATCTTTCAGTGTAAGATAACTAAAATACATCTTAATAATCTTAGACCTCTATTAGATATCTGAAATAAGATATCAAAAATATATAAGTAATATATCAAAAGGGCACCTTATGGACGGGTTTAAACCCTCTTTATAATATATCAAAAAGACATCAATCAAAGATATTATCATATAATGGCAATTATTATTAATAATATTAATAGTTAATAATTGTTAATCCGCCGAAATCTATAGGACATCTTTTAGACATCTGTAAAAGATATCTTTCAGTGTGGATAAATTTTATTTTTAAGGTTAATTCATGAAGACAAGAAACAGAAGTAGACCCAGTAAGCACCAAAAACTCGGCAAACAGTTGGCTTTCGCTCGGCATAGGCGGTTGACCGGCGGTTCGGCTTACCGAAATCGGCCAGAATACGGCATGCAACTGAAAAATCCTTCGGCTGTCTCTAGCCGGCCGGCTTACGGCTGGAATACGGCCTGCCCCGGCAAAATCCATCCCCATCCTCATCTGCTCAGTACCTAACGAATAATGTCTAGCTAGTTGAGTGTGTTAAAGAAGTATCTTTCCATTCAGAGAATTTCAGGACTGAACTTATAGGATATACCTCCCCAGGACGTATGTAGGCTTTTTTTGAATGGCCAGTCGGTTGTGGCCGGCACTCGGCAAACTATACACAGCCGACCCTAGGCCGAGTAAACATAGCCCACATTCGGCCAGGCGGATATGCCCGATAGTTGGCCAGGCGGACATGTCCGTTCTACACGCCGGAAGAAATACGTGTACGCGGCCGATTCGGCAAAACGTATTCGGGCCGTATGCAAGCCGGCTAGCTTGTGCTTACTGGGGACCCTTTCGATGTTTGACGCGAATTTAAGAATACGTCGGCAAAGAATAAATACAACTGCAGTGCGCAAAATTTGTGCACAAACGCAATTGCAATCAAGTATGACTTATGCCATGTCTTTTTGATATTGTTTACACTCCCATCGCAAAAGTTGTTGTGAAATGCCTCGTTTGTGACTGTCAAAACCCAAATTCGCGCATTGTATTTTAATTATAGATTAACTATGGTTTCGCGTAAAAATCGAACAAATTTTGTTTGCAAGTAAAAAAAATTTCATCCATTGACCGCTGTGGTTTTCAGGCCTTAAGTGGCCTGTGTTAAAAATAGATAAATTTCGATATTTCGTAATAACATTTTTATTTAAAAACGTATCAATTTGAAATTAGGACAAAATGTAGACCTTATTATAATGGCAATAAATCCACGTTTTTTTTTAACATACAGAGGGCGCTGGGGGAAATTTCATTTAAAATTTTACCATTTTTTAAGGGTTAAAAAATCAAAAAAGCAACGTTGTTTCATAATTTTGAGTGTATCACGTTAAAGTACTGATAAATAAATATTATTTGATATATAAACTTCAATATGCAAATTATGTTTCTACGAGAGACATCATTTTTAAGTTAGGCCTTCAAAGGGCCTAATACTAACGTGTTTTACAAAGTATATATTTTTTTATCTAGTTTTATAAGATACTGTATTGTATATTACATATTATACCTAGTTTATGATGGTTTATGATTTTTAGCTTGGTTACCAGATGATATTAGGGGAAGGTGGGGGAATTCTACGCATCTAAGCAAAATCTCTAGTATCTTTGTTAAGTTTAAATGTGAAATTTTGCAATTAATACCAGCGATAGTCTACTATGTTTACTATGTGTATATAATGCGCAATTTATAAAAAAAATGTTTGGTATGCAAAAACTACATTTTTTTAAATAATGCATTTGCGCAAAATTACCCACCTATCAGGGTAATTTTGCGCATCATAGTGGGAAAATTTGCGCTGTATAGAGAAAGATTTGTAGGTATCTAAATAAACCGTTTATTTCTATAATATTATTATATTAAACCATAAAAATAAAACTAAACTATTTTCTCTACGAAACAAACAAAACAAACAAAATCAAAAATAAAATTTTTGTTCTTAGAAATAAGAGGGTCTACATGCAGCATTTGTCACATATGTATGTAAATCGATGTCTTTCGCGATTCCCTAGAAACTTCTAACGGACTACGTAAGTGAAACACCCTGTATATTAAACGTAATTTATGTGTTATGCTATACTTAATTATTAATAAAAGATACAACAATATTTGTATAAAAATGACAAAATGTACTATACTGCTAGCTACTGCTAATTCAAAATTGATCCTGGCCTCAGAAACATCATTTGCATAAAAAAGTTAATATATTAACTATGATTTCGCGAAAGAATCGAACGATTTTGGGGTATTTTTTTATAACACATCTCAGATTTTTTTTATATTTTAATATTGTGTTTATACATCTAATTCCACCCTAAATCTAAAATTTTTCTTTTATCTGACCTAAACTTTGGCTCCCAGAGACCATTTAATTTTACCTTTCGCAAAAAGCCATAATTTCATTATATTAGCATAATTTTTTTATTAAAATACTGAATGTTTTGAGATGTGGTCTATAAATGACCCTTATTAGTACCTACAATTCTACCAAAAAAAAAATTAAATTTTTTACATATAGGTGGCGCTACAATTTTTTCTTCTTCAAAAATAGACGTTTTTTGAGGACCAAAAACTCTCTTAAGCAACAATGCTCAAAAAAACTAAATAGTATACCAGATAATATACATATTCCTTTATAATTTGATATATAAAAATTTACTTGCAAATGATGTTGCCGCCCGTAAAGCCAACTTAAAGTTTTGTTTACCGCATTAAAAAAAATTGAATTACACTTACAACTTTATTCTTATTTATTAACTAAGGAATTCCAGGAGATTACTTTTATTGGTAACAATAACACAGCAAAAAAAAGTTTTATTTTTTCACACCCAGGGGGCGCTGCAGCCTTTTTTCTTTAAAAACTATATACGTATTCCTTTATTTATTTAATAGGTTTGTTCTTTATTTTATTTATTATGTTTTTCTTTATTATTATTATTGATATTACTATTTCTTTATTATTTAACATATAACAATTTATCTGCAAGATTTGCATATATTAAATAATAAAGATATATCCTAATAATTATTATAATAATAATAATTATTACCTTTACATTAAATTTTAAACTTGTTGGGGTATATTCGCTAACTTTTTAGTTATAAATAACCCTGGTTTATATCCTACTGGCTGGTTTAAATCTCTAGAGCGATTCTCGGAATCAGTCTAGAGATTTTAACCAGGGTTATTTAAAACTTAAAAGTTACTTAGGCCGCAAAGGAACTACTTTAAAACTGATAAAGCTTCAAAAAAACTTCATCCGCTTCTGGGCTAATTTCTTTAATTTCTTCCGGCAAATTTTTTAATTTTCTTTTTCTATTTTTGCTTAACCTTATATCTGACGATAATCTTGATAATAAGCCGCGTATCTGATTAGGATGCATATACTCGTTTGAAGAAAACTAAAATTTGCCATTTACTTCATAATTTTGTAAAGCTGTTGCTATATATTCAGGCGTATATTTAATTTTAGTTTTTTCACCTTCTTCAAAAAGGTTGCCAACAAATATTTTTGTTTTTCATTAAAACGTGATTTTTTAATTTTGCGCCTTCCGAACCCTTTTGCATATACTCGAAAAAACGTATTTTTATCTTCTTCATTTGGGCATATATTGACGGTAGATATTGTTGAACTAGATGCAGTTAAAACATCTTTTTGTTTTAAAAATTCCATTCTAGCAACATCACCTTCTAATTTGTTTGTCTAATTTCAGGAAATTTATGATTTTGAAATTTAAGGTGGTTTAGAAGATCATCTTCATTTTCAAAAACCCTACTGCAAAGTAATTCGTCGCACCTATATTTAATTGCTTTTAAATTATTTAGATTTTCCTTTTGTCGACTCTTTCATGTTTACTCCAGAAGAAAATTCAATTCCTAGAATTTTGATTTACTTAAAGAAAATTTATCAACTTTGCGTACCTTTAAAAGCATGATATTTTCCCTCTCCAATTTCAACTTTTGTAATAACGGCAAAATTTTAAATGTTATTATGGTTACCGTTTGACCGTAACTGTCAACTGTTGGGGTAACTTGATTCCCAGCCTATAGGCTTGACTTTAGTTTAATTTTAAAGTACGATAATAAAGAATGCTTTGCCTCTCGAAATATACTAAAATATATTTAAACAAATGGTCATATTACTATTACTATTACTAAAGAGTCACTGAAATACTTGTTATCATTTGAAATTAAAATTTCTTTGGTTTTGTTACCTTTTGTCCGCATACAACAATAAAAGCGAAAAAGGGCGTTTATATAACAATATGCGGGTACGTGCACTAGTTATAATTTTAATCGTCCCTATAACAGGCATTAATTATTTCAAATAAATTTTTATATGTCAAACAATAAAAGAATATCTATATTATGATAATATTATTATCTGATACATTATAAATAATGTCATTAGTTTTTTAAGCAATGTTGCTTAAGTAACTTTATGGTCTTTATAAACGTCTATTTTTGAAAAAAAGGCTGCAGCGCCCCCTGTATATAAAAAAAATAAAACTTTTTTTTGTTGCGTTTTAGTTACCAATAAAAGCCATCACCTGGAGTTCCTTAGTTTAAAAATAAGGATAGAGTTGAAAGTGTAAATCAATTTTTTTTAATGCGGTAGACCAAACTATAAGTTGGCTTTACGGGCGGCAACATCATTTGCAAGTAAATTTTTATATGTCGAATTTTAAAGGAATATCTATATTATCTGGTACGCTATTTAGTTTTTTTGAGCATTGTTGCTTAAGAGAATTTTTTGTCTTCAAAAAACGTCTACTTTCGAAGAAAAAAAAATTGCAGCGCCACCTGTATGTAAAAAATTAAAACTTTTTTTTGACAGAATTTTAGGTACTAATAGGGGTCATACATGGGCCAAATTTCAAATCATTCAGTATTTTAATAAAAAATGTATGCCAAAATAATGGAATTTGGCCTTTTTGTGAAAGGCAAAATTAAATGGTTTCTAGGAGCTAAAGTTTAAGTCAGATGAAAGAAAAATTTTAGATTGGATGTATAAACAATATATTAAAATTAAAATTAAAAAAAAATCTGAGATGTGTTGTAAATCGATCGTTCGATTCTTTCGCAAAATCATAGTTAAATAATAGTCAAATATTAATACTTTAACGAGTTAAACTCAAATTTATAAAACAATGTTGCTTCTTCGAATATTTACCCCTTAAAAATTGTTAAATTTTAAATTAAATTATCACCAGCGCCCCCTGTACGTTAAAATCTAAACAAATTTTTTTTCATCAATTAATTGTCATTAGTAAGACTACATTTTGTGCAAATTTCAACTCGAAACGTTTTGAAATAAAAAAGTTATTAAAAAAATTAAATTTCTTAATTTTTAACTCATTGAAGAAAAAAATAAAAATAAAAACATAGTTGTCAATGGACAAGATTAAAAAAAAAGTACTGCATTTAGATGTAGAAATAAGGTAAACAAGTTTCAATCGATTTCTTGAACCCTTGCAAATCGACCGTTCGATCCTTTCGCGAAATCGTAGTTAATAGATTAATAGCAGAAAGCTATGGCGCACTGTAAAACGTCTGTCAGACGTTTTTTGCCTCACCCCCTCCATAACGGTATCGTCTCCTGTCTCTAGCCTTCATGGGTTAATTAATAAAAATATTACTTGGATAATTATAAGAATACAATTTTGATATTTGTGGCATTTTGTAATAAAAAATTAAACTAATAAACAAGTGATTTAAAATTAAAAAAAGTATACTTAACATACCTAAATAAATTACTTACATTAATTTTATAATAGTATATTCTGTAACAAGTTTGGAATAAGGAATATTCCGCTCCAGTGAAAAGTTTGTTACACGAGCCGAAGGCGAGTTTGACGGTTTCACGAGAGAGGAATATGCAATACCAAACGTGTTTCAGACTATACTTTTTCTACGTTTCCAAAAAATACCATAGAAAAATAATTTAATTGAGAGAAAATGAGGTTGGATCTTTTCAAGAGTCTATTTATTTGCACTTATATTTATTTATTTCTTCGCGAGTACCAAATCTCAACTGACTCTCCATGAAGCGCCGTTCCTTATATATTACAGCGCCTATGTCTTCTGGAACATTCCAGCGAGCTCCACACTCTCGATTGTTCGAGCGCTGACTCACCAGCGATGACTCACCGGCGATGACTCACTGGCGATGAGTCATCACTCCGATAACTAGAGCGGTAATCGCTACATTGCCCCCGTCTTAAAACATTTTCGTCCCGAAAATGGTCCTCAGCTCCATGGCGATATTTGCATAGAGATCCAAACTTGCATTGTGACGTCCTATAGAAGTAACAGTCTACGGTCTTCCTACCGGTTGTTCTTTTAGGGTTGTGGCAACAGACAAGAATGTGTATGCCACTAAATCTGAAGATAACTTCCACCATACTTCTAATTATTCTCCAGTCTAAACCGTCAAGTCCACAAGCAATCTTTGGTATCGCCAGGTTCATGATGTCCTTGGACAAAAGGGTATCCCTCAATTTATTTAAGGCATTCCATACGTCACGGTAGTTTGGCTTCTGATGGGAGAGCTGCTTCGTTACCAGATAGAAGATACTTCTGTTGCCTATCTGCTCATTATTCACAATTTCAAGCACCTCTCCAACTTTGGGATTCTGCCTTCGTAGCTCGTCGACCCGTCCAAACTTGTTTTTAAAGACATCCGCTATTCCCCTGGACATCCTTAGGTCTTCTGCAACACAGTGAGCCAAGGAGTAATCGGCCGAAATCGTGAACAGATCTTGTTGTTCTTCTCGAGTGACACCATAGCGAGCTTTTTTACCGCTCGAATATAAAGACATGAAGTCTTCAAAAAGCAACTCGTCTTCCGGAGGATTAACTCGCCTTACTCTAGCATGGTTAATTTGGTCATCATTGTTTCCAGCGTAAGGAGCCAATCGGTTGAAATGGATCACTTTCGGCTTTCCTCTTGGTTGTTTCCTGATCCTGTAGATGATGTCATTTATTCGATCCATGACTTCGTAAGGTCCCTCCCAAGAAGTCTGCAGCTTCGGTGAATAACCACGACGGCGCTGAGGGTTGTATAACCAAACTAGGTCTCCAGGTTGAAATCCTCCATTTTCCGCCTTGATGTCATATGCCTCTTTCATTCTATCACTGGCACTCTGGATGTTTAAACGAACTCGGCTGTGAATGTCGCTCATTTTTTTACGTAAATTGCTAACGTAATCTTCTCCAGCAATGTCTTCCCCTGGTAGGCAACCAAACCTCAAGTCACAAGGTAGACGAAGTTCACGTCCCATAACAATGCTAGCGGGTGTCTGGCCAGTTGTATCGTGGACAGAAGAACGGTACGCCAACAGGAACAGATGAAGGAAGCGGTCCCAGTCTCTTTGGTGATCAGAGACTACCTTGGACAGGTACCGGTTTATCGTTCGATTCATTCGTTCTACCATTCCATCAGACTGCGGATGTAATGCAGTCGTTCTCGTCTTCCGAATTTTAAGAATCTTACAGACATTCTGGAACAATATAGATTCAAAGTTCCTGCCTTGGTCTGAATGCATCTCCATTGGCACACCAAAACGACAAATCCACTCCTTAATAAGGGCATCGGCCACTGTGGCAGCTTTCTGGTTTGGCAAGGCGTACGCTTCCGCCCACTTGCTGAAGTAGTCCATTACAACGATGATGTATTTATTTTCAGATTCTGTTTCCGGAAATGGACCCGCCACGTCGATTGCAATTCTCTCAAATGGGCTGCCCACATTGTACTGTCGCATTGGGGCTTTTGGGCGCTTCTGGGGTCCATTGCTTGCCGCGCAAACGGCGCACTTCTTGCACCATTCCTTCACATCTCGTTGGCTGTTGACCCAATAAAACCGTTCCCTAAGTCTTCCGAGCGTCCTGGTCACCCCAAGATGTCCTCCAGTAGTTCCATCATGGATTTCCTGCAGCACTTCTGGTATCCTATTTCTGGGGATTATTATCTGCTTCCGGTCTTCCCCCCCTTCTGGCATCTCCAGAACGCGCTTTAGAAGCCCGTCACTTAAGATGATGGAATTCCATTGGGCCCAGTACGATTTCACATTGGGCGACTTCCTGCTACGTTGGTTTACGGTCGTTCTTCTTCCAATCGATGATAAGCTTCAAATCCGGGTCCCTTTCCTGGTCTTGTTGAACCTCAGCGGATTGCCAATGATCATCCACGATTGTAGTCCTGCGAACAAACACATCCTTTTCTTCGGCCTTGAGACAATGTTTACAGTCTTCCGGGCACGGTCTTCTTGACAAGGCGTCAGCATTTCTATGGATGGTCCCAGCCCGATGTTCTGTGTCAAAGTCGAACTCCTGTAGTCTCTCAATCCATCTTGCTACCTGTCCTTCAGGATTCTTGAATTGCAAAAGCCATTTTAGGGCAGCATGATCCGTTCTTAGCAAGAATTTTCTTCCATACAGATACTTGTAAAAGTGTTCGACTGATTTTACCACTGCCAACAGCTCGCGTCGAGTAACACAGTAATTTCGCTCTGGTTTCGATAGAGTTTTACTAAAGTATCCAATAACTTTCTCTTTTCCATCTTGAATCTGCGACAAAACAGCTCCCAGGCCCACATTACTGGCATCCGTGTCCAAAATAAATTCACCATCCGGAAGAGGATAACTTAGGACTGGTGAGCTGGTCAACGCGTTTTTCAGGTTCTTAAAGGCTTCCTGGCATTCGTCGTCCCATTGGAATCGTCTTTCTCCCTCTGTTAAACGTGTCAAAGGCTTAGCAACCTTTGTGAATCCTGGTACGTACCGACGGTAGTAGGTGCATAATCCAAGAAAGCTTCTAAGTCATGTTTGTTCTTCGGTATTGGCCATTCCCGCACCGTCTTCACCTTCTGTTTGTCCACTGCCACTCCTTGACTCGAAACAACATGGCCCAAATACTGCACTTCCCTCTGGAACAAGTGACATTTCTTCGGGCTTAGCTTCAGGCCGGAACTTCTTAAGCGCTGAAAGACTTCCTTCAGGTTCTTCATATGGTCCTCAAATGATTTCCCAACCACAATGATGTCGTCAAGGTACACCAAGCATGTCTTCCAGGATAGTCCCTTCAAAACCATTTCCATGAGCCTTTCAAAAGTTGCAGGGGCATTACATAGTCCAAACGGCATGACAGTAAACTGCCACAGTCCAGCACCCACGGTAAACGCCGTCTTTTCTCTATCTTCCGGTGCCATTTTAACCTGCCAGTAACCGCTTTTCAAATCCAAAGTCAAAAATATTTGGGATCCAGCCAATGTATCCAGGGTGTCATCTATCCTAGGCAGAGGGTAGCTGTCCTTCTTCGTCACGTTGTTCAGCTGACGAAAATCGACGCAAAATCGAGTTGATCCATCCTTTTTCTTAACTAACACCACTGGGGAAGACCATGGGCTGTTGGATGGTTCGATCACCCCTTCCTTCTCCATTTCTTGCACAATTTTATCAGCTTCCTCTCGCTTGGCAAGTGGTAGCCTTCTTGCCGACTGTCGAATGGGCTGTGCATCACCGGTGTTAATTTTATGCTGGACAATTCTTGTCCTACCCTTCTTTCCTTGTTCGTCGTCAAAGATATCCTGATAATTGTGAATCAGCTCTTTCAGCTTTATCCTTTCATTGGGTTTCATATTCTTTGAAGAAATCGACAGAAGATTCGTCAATTCATTGCTAACTTTCTTGGCCGGAACTGCAGACTCACGAATGCCTCTAATAATCGGGGAAACTGAAGAACAGTTTCCCAAAACGATTCCTTTCTTCAAGTTCACAGAGTAACCATTAACATTCAATACTCTTACAGGCACTTCTTTTCCCACGCGTATTAAAGTCTTCCCTACTACAATTCCTCGACCGACCTCTTTGTCATCAATTCTCGGCTTCAGAAGCATTATACTTCCATCTTCCGATTTACAATCCAAGAAAGCCTTCAATATCATCTCGCTGTGTTCCGGTATCAAAGCATCTTCTGTTAGCATTACACGAATATTCTTCTCTTTAGATCGATGCAACAAGACTTCCTCTCCATTTACCCTCAATATTCCTTGCTTAAAGTCCAGTTCAAATCCTATAGAGTTCATAATGTCCATGCCTACAATAACTTCATCTTCAATATCTGCAACTAATGCTCGATGTTTAAATTTCGTATTTCCTATGACCATCGTGATGCCCACTTCTCCACGAACAGTAGCGGTTTCTCCTGTTGCAGTACGTAGTCGCCGATTGGTAGGTTTGATATTGGACATTTCGACAATATCTGGCCTAATAATTGTCTTCGTCGCACCTGTATCCAGCAGCAGCACATGTAATTTTCCATTAATTAAACCATCAACAAAAACACTGCTGGACTGGTGTAGAAGAGATGCAACACGTTCGATATCCTCTGGGGCATGCTGGTTACAGGTCGACGGTAGCCCCTTTTCCTCGACCCTATCTAGTTTTCCGACTGAGATGAAGTCGGCGCCTCCTGGCTTTTTCTGCAACGACTTCGTATATGTCCGAGCTTTCCACATCTCCAACACCGGATTTCCTTCTTTTCTGGTAGATTCTCTTTAAGAACTCGCCTGATTTCTTCGATTATACTGGGTTCCTCCTCTTTTTTTCCTCGACTCTCCTAATTCTATGCTGGCTCCTGCAGCTCTGCTTTGCCGCCTCGAATTCCAAAGCTCGGGCCAATGCATCAACCAGTTGGCTCGGACGAGCCAACGTCAGAGCCTGTCTTGTTTCGTTGTCCCGAAGTCCATCCAAAAACGCTTGAACCGCTAATCGTTCCATAACGGTCGTTGGAGTAGCTGGATATGCTAGCCGAACCAAGCGTGCAATGTCAGCCTCGAATTCTTGTAGAGTCTCGTTCGATTTCTGGCAGCGATTCTTCAGTTGGGAATGGTAGACATGTTCCAGATGTGTCTGGCCATATCGCAGTTCCAGGTGTTTCACTAAGGCTTCGTAATCCTCTTGTTCGTTTGGAGAAAGTGTCTGCAAGATGTCCGTTGCATCTCCGCGTAAAGCAAGAGTTAATGCTGTAGCCTTCTCCTCTGGTAGCCAGCCATTTGCTTTTGCTGCTGCCTCGAACTGACGGATGTAGTTGGTCCAAGAAGTTTTTCCATCGAACTGAGGTGGTTTCATCCTAACTCGGCTCCCCTCCGGCACTGCTCCTTGTTCCGCCAGCATTATAGGTAAATTAACAGCTGTTAATTTACTATTTATTTCTTTTATTTTGAGTTCCAATTTCTCGTTCAATTTTTCCTCTCTCGAATCCAATTCCTTCCTTACGTCATCAAATTTCTGTCCCATTTTCTCTTCTAATTCAGTGACATTATCTAGAATCTTCTGCTCCAAATATTCTTTTAAATTTTTAGAATTTTCCAGAATTTTCTGCTGCAGTTCGCTAGAATTTTCCAGCATTTTCTGTTGTAAATTGCTAGAATTTTCCAGCATTTTCTGTTGCAAATCGTCCTTTAAATCGTTAACATTTTCTAACATTTTCTTTTGTAAGTCGTTGGAATTTTCCAGAATCTTTTGTTTTAAATCGACTTTTAAATCGTTAGAATTTTCTAGCAATTTCTTTTGTAAATCGTCCTTTAAATTGTTAGAATTTTCTAACATTTTTTCGTTTAAATTTTGCAACATTAAATGCATATCACACGGGCCTTCAAATAAATACGTATCTGGATTTTCACCTTCCTGCTCCAACGCTTCTAGAAGCCGCTGCTGCAACACATTCTTTTTTCCAGTTGTTTCACATTCCCTTTCTTCTAGCTCCCGCTTAAGGTCCGCCACTCTTAAGTCCATTAACGAAACCATTTTTACGAAAATTCACACTAACCGCACTCCTGACACCAATTGTAACGTTTTTAACTATTCGTAGTGTGAATTAAAACACGCACTGGTTAATTAACGAACTAAACTATTTATTTAATAACTTAACTACACTTAAAACACTATAAAACTAACTAAACACTTAATATTTATATATCACTACTGTTCAAGAGTCTATTTATTTGCACTTATATTTATTTATTTCTTCGCGAGTACCAAATCTCAACTGACTCTCCATGAAGCGCCGTTCCTTATATATTACAGCGCCTATGTCTTCTGGAACATTCCAGCGAGCTCCACACTCTCGATTGTTCGAGCGCTGACTCACCAGCGATGACTCACCGGCGATGACTCACTGGCGATGAGTCATCACTCCGATATCCAGAGCGGTAATCGCTACAATACTGATCATACGCGCTTCATGGTACTTGCTTGCTACGTCCTGGCGATCAACGCTGATCATAATATGCTCCATGTAAAACGGTACTTAATTACTGAAATTTTATAAAAAAAATTGAAAAGGCATGCATACCTTGGCCTGCCAGAGTCAACACTGGAATTCGTCCAAAATAAACTACTCATGCCTAGCGAAAATCATCTGACGAAAGAGAAAAAATTGAAAAGTCTGGGGATGAGGATTCGAAATTTGTATTTTTGCTTACAACTCTTGAACACATAGAACACCTGAATTTGCATACAATCGCTTTAGTCTAAGGCCTTCATTGCTTCTACCTAAAGTTTCTTTAAATTGACAACGGTTTCATTTCATCTAAATATTTTTTCAAACAACAAGAATTTCCGATTTAAATTTTTAATATTATTATGTGCAAACATATTTACATATTAAATTTTCATTTTGTGTTTTAGGATCATGGTTTTAAACTTACTAAATTTATATTCCCTGATTTTTGCACTATTTGACAAAATATTAGATATGGTAGGTTTTTTGAAAGCAAAAATATTCGTTCGATTTTTACATAGCAGTGGTTAAAAAATCGGATGAAGACTTTTTGAGTTCAAAGGGTAAACTCTATATTATATTTTTTAGACGACTGAACTAAAAGAATATAAAAATTTAACTAAATTACTTTATGAACAGGAATCACAATCAAACGTTTCTCAAAATGTAGCTTTACAGACAATAACATGCTGTGTGTATACGATGGGAGAAATCCGGTCAGAAAACCTTATAGCAGATTTGGCATATCAAATTTCTACTACCACATTTCCTAAAATAGCCCAAATGTTTAATGATGTTTACGTATCGGAAACAAGCTTTCTTTCTTATAATAATGATACTTTTACGACGGATTTTTATTCTAGTACTGAAGCTTACGAGAATTTTTCTATGAATTATAATATATCAGACTTTTCATCCAATAACTTAACTGATTCTTTTGATAATTTTACTGATAGTCTTATGGATTACCTAACATATATTCTTACTCCTTTCTTAAGTGATGTTAATGGCTTATTTAACAATACATTTTTTAACGATACTTATAACGTATCTAAAATTAATGACACGGATATATTATCTGATTTTAATATGTTTAAAACTACCATACTCCCAATAAACAATACCTCAGATTATTTCGATGAGAGGTTTGATACCGAATTAACCACAATTTTTAACGAAGTAATATCCACAATTGAAACTTTTAAAGATAATGTAACCAAATATGCAGTATCTGATACATTTAATTCATCAACATCAACTTCAATAACAATATTAACCACCACAACACAAATACCAGAAACAAGTATGAATTATACTGCAAGAGCTAGGTTAAGACTATTGTGCTGGGAAACTATGTTTGGACAAGAGCTATTAAAACTTACCGTTATGGACTTGCTACTTACAGTGCTATCTACACTATCTATGGATTTTTTTCGAGGAATATTTGTTAGAGTGATGAACCGCTGTTGGTGTTGGGATTTAGAAAAGAAATTCCCTCAATATGGAGATTTTAAAGTAGCCGAAAATATTCTCCACCTTGTAAACAACCAGGGAATGGTATGGATGGGGATGTTTTTTTCGCCAGGCTTGGTGGTATTAAACATTATAAAATTGTACCTTATGATGTATTTTAGAGCGTGGGCAGTACTTACTTGCAACGTTCCTCATGAAGTTATTTTTCGTGCATCAAGATCAAATAACTTTTACTACGCACTTTTATTAATGATGCTGTTTTTATGCGTTCTTCCTGTCGGATATGCCATTGTGTGGATTGAACCGTCTTGGCATTGTGGACCCTTTTCAGCTTACTATAGAATTTTTCATATCTTTACAAATACAATTAAGAATAAAATGCCTCCACCCGTACAAGCAGCATTGGACTACATTGCATCCCCTGGAATTGTTATTCCATTATTAGTTCTTTTAATTCTTGTAATTTATTACTTAATTTCTTTAACTGGTGCTTTAAGAGAAGCCAACATTGATTTAAAGGTAAATTTAACCTTTTAGATTGCAGGATATACTTTTTATATTTTATAGGTCCAATTAAAAAGGGAAAGAACAGAAGAAAGAAGAAAAATGTTTCAAATGGCAGACCGTCGTAGAAGGGGTGGCTCTAGTGGATCAAATGAATTAAGTAATACGCCATTTAATAAATGGAAAAAGCTGTTGGGTACCATGCCAAGTGGTAAAAGCTTTGATGAAACCCCAAAACAAGAATCCGAAGACAATCAAATTATTAAAGAAGAAAGGAATGAGAACAAAAATAAAGGTAAACTATAAGCAATTTATTTTATAATAACGGCTATTTTTTTCTATTTATTTTTAGATTTCTTTGCAAAGTTTATTAAAAGAGCTTTGGGAAAATCGTCTACCTCTGATGAAGACCAAAATATTGAAGACGAAACAGATACCGAGCCTCATGAATCTCTTCCAGATGACTGTAATAAGGAAATAAAAAAAAATAAATCACCTTTATCCTCTGGTAGTGCTGAATTTTCTATGTTAGTTCATAAAGCTCTATCCTTTAAAAAATCGGATTCCTTTCAAAGTCCCTCTGACACAAATGGTGATAAGCAGGTGAAAATTCAAGAAACAAGAGCATCTACAGTTTTAAAGAGAAAAGAAGTAGATGCAAAGAAAATTCCATTTAGACATATTATTGAAGAAAAAACCGTCACTACCCGACAAGATTCTAATTCTTCCATTTGGTCTGATAATATACCGGTGATAAAAATAAGCAAAACTGAAAGTTCTGAAAATATTTTAGATGAGACAATTACAACAGCAAAGTCCAATGGTAGTAAAGAGGGTCCTTTAAAAAAAAACAAAGCACCGATTGTAGGTGCAAAACCAGAAAATGAAACCAAATTTAAACCAAAGATTAAATGCGCCCTAACAAAACAATCAACAGAAATTGATGAAGATGTAATTTGTCACTTTGGAAAAGATTTGGAGAAAAAAATTATTCAAGAGGGCATTATACAAGCTGTAGCTAGGGAGGAATTGAAGAGTTCTGCAGAATTACCATCCACATCCAAAGATGAAGTTATGAAAGAAATTACAGATTTTAATATAACCGAAGACTTGACATCTGAAAGTACTGAATTTAAGGAAAACAGTGATGATACTGTTTTAAATTCAACTTATGTTTTGAAAAATGAAGATAATATTTCTGAAGTTACGGAGACCAAATCTATAGATGGAAATTCTTTTACGGAATTAAGTTCCGAATATAATGATAATAATTTAACAAAATAGTATAGATATATGCTTACAAAATTTAGAAATGCTTCTCTAGTTAAAAAAATTAATTAATTAATCGTTTTACTATATCTACAATGTTTCATCTTATTCTGAAACACTTTATAGCAGTATATGTAAAAAATAAAATTATATCAATAAATGATTTATTTAAAATTCTTAATTATTTTAGTATGGGTTAGTTACAAGTGGCCTTAAACAGCTACTTTTTCTTTTTAATTTAGTCCCAACATATGCTGTAAGCGTAGATATATTGTTTTATGGAACAAAATATTCCTTAAAGTATGCGGAAATAAAAGTAGTAAGAAAACTCTTATAAGAGTTGAGTTTTACTGAATTTTATAATTTTAATTTTAAGAGTTTCCTCGTCGAGTTTATAAAAATTTCATATATACATATATATACATACAATAACAATTTTATTACTGATGATCATGCAGGACTCCTAAATTAGGAGCATTAAAATATCTACAAAAAATAGTTAACTCAAGTCAAGATTCTTTCTTCTATCCGTACTTTATATGATTCCCTACAATTCTTTAAAATTTAAAAAGTTATATGATCATAAAATATTATTTTTTAAAAAACATGGCCTCAAATATGTTTTATAAATGAACTACAAATTTGTCATCAAGTTTTTGATGTGTTCGACACCAATTTTGCCACGTAATAAAATACTTAAATTGAGGATCATTGGTAATGTAGCTAGGTAATAATTAAACTAAAAAATAAACTGTCATAAAGATATTCCCCTTAAAAATCTTATTTAATTATTTATTTATTTTTTATTTGTTTAAAAAAAATACAAAGAATGCAAATAAAACCGATATAGAGCCAAAATTGGATAATTTTAAAAATTTATTTATTTGTTTTATTTATCAACTCAAAAAAATATTTATAACAGAATAAAATCGTTTTTATTGCCAAAATTGGACCATTTTTAAAATTCATGAAATTTTTTTGTCTGATTATCTTTATCTATCTTGTTTATTGCGTTAAATTTTGAACGCAATCAAAATTTGAATATGGCGCTGAAATCAACCGCGCATGTCAAAATTTATATTTACAATCAATTTACTCCTTATAAATTCTGAGTAGCAATGAATTGAAACATGTATTTATACAAGTTTTAAATAAAACAACAATGACACTGTTTAAAATAATGTCAAAAAAATATTTAAAAAAACGTTCTTGCACGAGTCACTACTAAAATAAATGTAAAAAAAATTGCTAGCATGATTTTTTTTAATAAATATTAGATTATCAATAAATTTTGTTCAAATCAGAGGGGGAAGATAAAAATCGCTCATACAGTCGAGTAAAGTGCGGTGCGAAACAGTGCTACTAGTTTGGTTTACTACATACCTGTACAGGTGAAATCAGGGTACCTGTTCTCCAAAGGTTTAATAGAAACATTAAATAATTCCTTAAAAGGCAACTCTCAACGGGTGAACACATAAATAAAGTGATAGGGGACAGGACAAGGAATCACCTATTTAAAGAAAAAACGAGTCTAACCAAGAGTGGAAGGGGCCATCATCTGCTGAATTGATAAGCAAAGACCGGATTTTAGGCCCTTAAAAATTGGAAATTAGGACACATAAATAGGCAATAAAAACCTACATTTTAGGCCGTTTTATGCCGAAAGTGCCTAAAATAGGCGATATCAAATAAAAACAACACGATTAAACACAACATTTATTCAGGTCCTATCAATAAAAATAAAACAAAACATATAAAAAGTTCTGCTTGTTGAGAAAATGAATTCACGATAAAAAAATTTAAGATCAGATGTACAGGGTGTTCATAAATTAGGAAAATATGAAAATGCTTCAAGAGAAGTACCATTATTTATTATTTTTAACAAAAATTTTATAAAACAAAGTTGTTTATAAACAAGCATAAAGACTAAATACAAATTTTAAAATAAAAATTCTAATATTATAAAATTAAACAAAGTTGTTTATAAACTAAAATAAAATTAAACAAAGTTGTTCATAAACTAGCAAAATATGAAAATGCTTCAAGACAGAAGTACCATTATTTATTATTTTTAACAAAAATTTTATAAAGCAAAGTTGTTTATAAACTAACATAAAGACTAAATACAAATTTCGAAATAAAAATTCGAATATTTTAAAATTAAACAAAGTTGTTTATAAACCAAAATAAAATTAAACAATGTTGTTTATAAACTAGCAAAATATGAAAATTCTTCAAGAGAGAAGTACCATTATTTATTATTTTTAACAAAAAATTTATAAAACAAAGTTGTTTTTAAACAAGCATACAGACTAAATACAAATTTTAAAATGAAAATTAGAATATTTTAAAATTAAACAAAAGTACGATACGTTGATTCCAACGGTTGTCAAAGTTGGCTGTAGCCATCTATTGACTTTATAGAAAAACTATTTACCACCTGTAAATTGTGGAGAGTTATTTAATTATGCCATAGATGGCGACAAATTATATTACTAAAAACTGTTAAAAAGTCTGAAATTACCATATATGTAATACATATATGGAAATTACAGTAAAACCTATGAAAACAAAGTAAATAATAATTTTCAACCATTATTTTACAAACTTAATATTATCCATAATTCTTTATAATAAATATTTAAATAGCAAAAACACAATTACTGTTTTATTAGGTTTTTACTAGTCAAGGGCGTCTAGGCGAAATAAGAGCATGAATGCAAGGTCTAATTAAAAATAATTTACTTTTCCGCAATAAAAAAATATATTTTTTACTGAAAAATTAAAAAAGCCTATTTTAGGCTCATAAAAATGTCCTTTTAGGACAATAAATCAAAATTTCCCCATTTTAGGCTTTTAGAGAAAAACAAAGTGGTGTCAAACGCTTTATTTTTTTAAGTTTAGGATTAATTTTAAGGTCCCAAAGAAATGCCTAAAATAAAAACAAAAAAGGCATTTTGCCTAAAATCCGGTCCTTGTTGATAAGTATCAATGCATGAGCTAATACGCAAATCTATAACAAAAACCTGGCAATAACACTATAGGGAGGTGAAAATATCACAGCTAAACTCTCGGACACGTAAACTTAATTTTTGGTCGTAGATCACAAATCCATGCTTGGTTTTGCTGTATCAGGTCAAAATTCAAAGATATTGGAAACACCCTGTATAAATTTAAACACCCTGTATACATTTAAAAAAATCAATTTGGCTGGACTCGCAAATTAAAAAAAACAAATTCTTGCGAAATTTGAAGGTAATTGATCAAAAGGAACACGTGTCCCTGGGGGTTTTTCATAGAAAAGTTATGAAATTCAAAATGTTTTTTTGCTAATTTTTTTCATTGAGTATAATTGAATATATTAAATTACTTACAATAAAAAACATAAGAATGTTGACTCAAGAGGTGAAATATATTATTTTACAAATTATAATACTTATACACTGAGAAAAGAGATTTGTAATTATAACAAAATTGATTTGTTTGAGGGTGGTTTTTTTACAGTAAAACTGGTGTAGTTCCTTTTAATAAGAAAAAATTATTGTAAGGATATCAATAAAGTTGGTTCAATTAAATAGTTTTTTTGAATGTATTTGGTTAATACTATCAAATTATTTTGTTCGCATTTTTAGATAGTAATAATAAATAAATCCTTACAAAAGTTTAAATTTACTTGGATTATTGTTAAAAATTTCAAAATATTACAGTAAATTTGTTTATTATTTACCAACACATTTTATTTGTTTACTGTTACAAGCTATAAATTAACTTAAACTAAGAATGTGTTATTCTTAATTATCTACTGTTACAATATAAATTCATTTGGTAACTATAACCAAATGCATAATTTCAGGAATCAAGTCTTCGCTACAGCGAAACTGAATTCAATAATAATAACATAACATATTCTTAAAACAAAGAAATTGCATTTCGGCTTTCGTCTACGCCAACGCCATATTGCATTTGTTTGCCACGTTTGATCTTAACTCGATGCAGTGTGTTTCCTATGCCTAAAATTAAGTGTGAGTACATATATTCATAGAAAAAGAATATATCACAGACAAAATAGACTTGCCTTAGGGAGAAAATGATACGGCCGGGCGGGTGCCTGAACGGGTGCCTGTTTTCCAGTTCGCATCATTCATATTTAAGCAGTTGACCTGTGAGGATATATTATTTATGTAAAATTCTTTGAACATTATGGGTAAATGTGTTGTCAAAGTGTGTCCTAGTCGTAGTGAAACTAGTTCCAGCCAATTCCAACCAATTTCCTTTTTCCAATAAGTAGTAATTATGAGATAAATTTTAAGCGATTTTATTAATTTTGCATGTCAATACCTTGCGTGTGCACACAGATGTTGTGTTGTTCTCTCCTTTGCACAGAGCCGTACGTCGTTCATTCTGGAGCGTAAAACTAAAGTCAAGTCAAATCCAAGACGGACTAAAACAAAAAACGCCAGACGCGTGATCAGTCGTTTGCAGGTGGATAGAACGGTTCTTATTGGGCGATTCTGAGTTGTGAAGCGTGCCGAAAATTCTTGCCAGGGCCGCATTATGTC
The DNA here is from genome assembly GCA_921294245.1 of Brassicogethes aeneus. Classification (NCBI taxonomy): domain Eukaryota; kingdom Metazoa; phylum Arthropoda; class Insecta; order Coleoptera; family Nitidulidae; genus Brassicogethes; species Brassicogethes aeneus. The sequence goes on along the minus strand of OV121132.1, from coordinate 47,311,035 downwards.
CATTGCGGTTATTAATAGCGTATTGTTTGATTACTTCCTTGTTTTCGCGGCTTTCATCTTTGTGGTTATTTTTGTTATTGTTTTATTATTAATACTTGTTATATAAGGTTATTTGTTGTTATTGTTGTTGTTATTGCTATTATTGTTTTGGTTAGTTGGTTTTTATTGTTATTATTATTATTCAATTAAGTGCGATGTCTAGCACAGACGAAGCTGAACATTTTGAGGACTAAAAGAAATCCCTTAAGTGTGGAAATAAAAGAGGTTATTATAAATGTTTTCATTAAACTTTAATTATTTAAGTTTAAAACAATAAATTTAAAATAATTTTCAAAAATTTCGTGAAGTTAATTTAAAAAATATAATTTTTGTACAAAATTTAAAAAGTTTACATTAAAGTTTAAAAAAATAAATTTAAAATAATATTGAAATTATTTCCCAAAATTTTGTTAATTTCGTAATTTAAAAAATATAAATTTTATAAATATTTTAAAACCTTTTCATCAAAGTTAAAAAAATAAATTTAAAATATTAAATGATCAATAATATTGATTCAATATATTTTAATACGGCCCAGTGCAACAATTTTAGTCAATCACGTGAATAGAGCATGGACAACGCATGATTGTGTTTATGTAGAGTCCGGCTTGGATTTGACTTGACTTTAGATGAATTTCTTTGATAATCCACTAGGAATATTTTAAATAAAATATAATATTAAAATAATACTTTTTTCACTTTTAGTGGAAATTTATTTCATTTGGAGTTACTTATTCTGACTTTTTAGCGAAATTGGTCTGTTTCGTTCAGTTTTTTATTTTAAAATTTTCAGAATTTTAATTTTTTTTTATTTTAAGAGCTTAATTTGCCTTTTTTTTTGATTAGAGAATTTATAATTTATTCTATTTTTTTTATTTTTTTTATTAAGGATTACATTAAAATTTGTTTAAATACATAATTTATTTAATTATTTTTACGTTTTTTCGTGTTAACGAATTTATGTACTTACAAATATATAAATGTAAAACAAAATAAATTTAATACTTTTTAAAAAGATACCGCTCGTACGAAATTATTTAATACGGGCCTGGCAGAATACATATCTTCTCTTATATAATATATAATATAATGTATACATTCCCTTGCCCCCCTTCCCCGATTTATGGCACGCTGTTTTCATGTTAGCGATACTGAACAGGGCAAGTCTATTTTGTCTGTGGAATATTATATTCCGAATATATCGCTGTTACTGTGCACTGCGAATTGAACAATATTATAATTTAATGATTGTAAAGTTTTGTGCTGTGACTTGGTAATTTTTTTATCGTAAAATTAAATTCATTTTGGGGGATGTGGATCTCAGTTCGTTGCCTGTATGACTTTTTTTGATTAATTTCGAAAAACACTTCAGACAATTTAGGTGATGTTATTTTTTTATTATAAATTTTGTATTATAAATATTCAATACATATGTCAATATAGCATTATTATTGCTTCCCTGTTTCATTTGTTTCAGCTTAGCAAACTTATCCAGTGTAAGTAGTTTAGCTAAACATTTTCTTTTATTATTTTGTTTTGTTATTAGGTTCTATTTTATTACATTCTTTTTAAAACAATATATCACAACCAATATTGTTGATAAAAAACAATGAAGTATACCTAAAAAACAAAATCCATGTAGTAGCTCGTAGAATGTTTTGCTGTATTATGCAAACTTCATATTTTTCCTTTAATAATATTTTCAAGTATCAAGATAAGCAAAACTTTGTCACATTAACATTATTGCGACCTCAGCATATTACATTGTGACGTTAGCATCCTTGTAACATTAACGTTCTATTAATGTCGCGAGAACGGAAAATGACCGCGGCAGTAACGTTAGCATGTTAACGTCACAAATACGATGTTTATATAACGTTAAGTGTTTAGTTAATTTAACGTTAGCATATTAACTTCACAAATGCGATGTTTATATAACATTAGTTTAGTTTAGTTAATTTAACGTTAGTTTAAAACATCATCATGATGTGTGCATCAACAACATACATTTAATGTTCTAGGATAAAATCGCAGCGATGTTTGAATAAATACACGGATGTGAAAAAAAAAATTTATTTCAAATGACATGCAAATATAAATCAAATATTTTATTTATATCCATATCATATTCATTTTCTTTCTCTTGCAATTCGCTGTTTGCCATGGCGGAACCAGTCCATCACGGACTCTGCCAGATTGAAATTTTTCTTTACTGCCTCTGTAACAAAGAAATTGTGATGAATAAAAAGGTACCAACGAAAAAGCGCATATGTATTAGGATATTCGCGTTGTCAACTTATTAATTGAACTATTTCCTAGTTTTTTATTATGCTAATAGCTTATCTTTGGTAATTACCTCTTCTCCCTAACCTTAAAGATAAATACAAATTCTGGGCTATGAGTCTGGTCTATTAATTAAGAATATTATCCGATATTATCACCCAAATATAACAAGTGGTATGATTATCATCGATGATATTTTCGAATTGAAACCGAGCTGCAGATTCCACGAGTCCGCAGGACCAGTGAAATGTGCTGCTTCGGTTTCAATAAGTAAATATCATCGATAATTAATCATACCACGAGTTATATTTAGTGAGAAAATATAATGAATTTTAGGATTTAACGAATTGTCAGTTTGACATTTGAAATTAAAATTTGCTTTAAAATATAAAAAGACTTTAATAAACCTTATTTATTCAAACTTACCTTAATTTTATTATCGTTTACACCAACCCATCGATCTTTTAGAGTTTATAATTCATTATTTTAATCATTTAACAAACACAGTATTTAAATGTCAAATAATGTCAAATCAAGAAAAGTGTCAAAATCCTTAGCAAAGTGTAAACAAGGTGATAAAAAATATTGTCGCTGTGATAAAATGCGTAACCATGGAATACTGGCATTTTATTGGTTCTAATTATAATGAATTGTATTGTCACCCATAATTTAACAAGTGGTATGATTATCATCCATGATATTTTCGAATTGAAACCGAGGTTTTAATGAGTAAATATCATCGATTATTAATCATACCACGAGTTATATTTAGTGAGAAAATATAATGAATTTTAGTATTTAACAAATTGTCAGTTTGACATTTATTTATTCAAACATACCTAAATTTCATTATCGTTTACCCCAACCCATCGATCTTTTAGTTTATAATTCATTATTTTAATCATATAACATAAATGTCAACAAATGTCAAATCAAGAAGTGTCAAAATCCTTAGTAACGTGTAAACAAGGTGATAAAAAATATTGTCGCTGTGATAAAATGCGTAACTATGGAATACTGGCATTTGATTGGTTCTAATATTAATGAATTATATTGTTAATAAATTTCATCATGAACGATGGTACGCTTTAAGCGATGTTTGTTATTTGCGAAAAAATTAACTAACTAGGACCACAATCCACACAAAAAGGTCTGTTCTTTAGCTTAAAAATTTAAACCAAAATCGGTGCAGTTGTGCGCACCTACGTCATCAAACACTTGCCGCCATCTTGTCGCGGGTATTTTAAAATCCCCGAAATAGAAGTTTGATACCGACCGTTATCGTAGTTTAAATTCCCCGAAATTATAGTTATTATATTATTATTATTATATTATAGTTTGTTTGTTCATAGGTTCTATGGTTTATTATATAAACAAATTATGGAACAAATTATAACCTCTAATCTGTCAAAATTAAAAATATATATTTATGTATTTTACCAGTTAATTTAAACTTTTTTACTTGCCCTTTTTTTTACTTTTTATACTTAAGTTATAAAAAACGTCCTAATATTTTAGAATTAGAATTTACTTACTGGTTAAACACAATATTTGCACAATTGAGGTTCAAAAAGTACACTAGTGCAGTCAAAACACAAATAAACAACTAAATAACTGGTTCAAACACCTAACAACGTTTATAAGTCTGTATTAAGGCAAATAAGGCACAAAATTAAACCAAATCAAAATCTACCCGCTTAATTTTGTGATTTTCAGTATGCGCAAACTGATAAAGAACAGAACTTGTTGTGTGGATTGTGACTAGGACTAGGTTCGTAGATACTATTTGAGTTGGTTCGTTTTAACCGAAAGTTCGCTATACCATGATTGTTAGACTGAAGCCATGCTCCTATACACAGCGTTCTCGTAAATAATGATAAATAAATAATAATAAAAAATACCTTTAAGGTAATACCTACCTACCTACCAAATCTACCTTACTAAACTTGGTAAAAATATATTTACAACCCCCTTAGTTAACTTAGAAAAAGTAATTGTAGCTTACCTACGCTTTATTTAACACACTCACTACTCACACTCACTGCTCTTAAACCTGTTAAATGAACGGCGTCATTTGGGATTTAACTTAAATCCCAAATGACGCCGTTCTGGTGCGAGAGACGTTCTGTGATTGGCCCTCGATTCGAGGGCCTCGAATCTTTTTAATCTCAAACCAAAATGAAATCTGCGCAGTTTGACAGCGTATGGGTTTGAGAGTTTCGCGCGCTCGATTTGAATGTGTCGCGGTTAAAAACTCATAATTGTTAAACCTCAACAGCACGAAAAGAGTCTCTAAACAAAACGAAGGTGAATTTAAGTGAGTTTACATCAGTGTATTAATCTAATTTGCCAATGTATTGTTTATCTGTCTATTTAAATTATAGACAAATTAGAGTTAATACGTCCATATGATTTAAATGACGTGGTTGGCTTTAAAAGCAAAACTTGATGCAAATTTATAATTTTTTAAAAATTTGAATAACTATATAAATTAAATAATATAAATGTAATGAAAGATAGATATATATATATATATATATATATATGTATATATATATATATTAGACTGGTTCAAAAAAATCGAATATATTTTTTTCTTCAAAGCCCGCATTGAAATATCTTTCTAGTAGTGAAAAAAGAAGCCTGTGAAAATTGTAGCTCTTAATATTAATATTTAGAGGTCGCTCACCGTGAATTTCTATTTTACGTTTAAATAATACAGGAATTCTTTTTTCTTAACTTTGAAATTTTATAACTCGTTTTTGAGTGAACATATTGGAATAAGCGACACATATTTTTAAAGAAAATTGAACGCTCTACAAAAAATGTTTCTTATATATTTTTTATAAATTTACTTCTTTTATAGTTATTCAAGGTTGAAATTAGACAAATAATAAATTTAACGTTTTTTTTTTGATTAGTGGGATAATAATAAACCTTATCACTCATTATTGTACAGGATGGTCCAGTTTGTAATACATTAATTTTAATAGGTGATAAAGCATCAAAAATAAGGTAGACTTTCATAAAAAAACATTTCTTAAAAATGTTTCCTAAGAGAAATACAGGCTGTCAAAGTTTCCAAAAAAAAATAGTTTTCTCTTCATAACTTTTAAACCACAAAATTAATTTGGCACACAATGTAATATAGTCAGTGCCTTAATAATGATGTAGATAAATATTATAAAAAACATCAGTGCCGCAGTTACTTGGGGGGCTGCTCCCCTTTTCACCTCAGTCTTTGACGCCACTGGAAATTTTAAAATAATAAATAAATGTTTAGGTCAAGTTTTTAATTAAGGGAAAAAATTTGCTCTTGTAAAATTTTGATTTGGGGCTTCGTTTCTAAAATATTTGCTCAAAAATGTTTCCTCGCAAAATTACATTTTTAGATTGTCTGTTCAATTTAAAGATAAAAAAACTACTGTGCTAAAATTTTAATTTAGGGCTTCGTTTTTGAAATATTTGGGAACACACTCCAAAAAAACTGCGGCAAAAGTATTCTTGAATAAATAAATTAATTATTTAAAAAATGAAGCACTAAATCAAAATTTTACATGAGTAGTTTTTTTCTCTAATTTAAACAGATAATCTAAAAATGTGTTTATTATTAAAAAAAATTCCAGTGGCGCCTAAGGTGAAAAGCGTAGCAGCCCCCCAAGTAACTGCGCCACTGATGTTTTCTTTAAATAATTATCCACATCATTACTAAGACATTGACTATATTGTGTACAAAATTTGATAAAAATTGATTAAGTGGTTTAGAAGTTATGATGGGGAAACGAGTTTTTTTGTAAAGTTTGACGGAAAGCGTCTCTGCGAGGAAACATTTTTAAGCAAATATTTCAGAAACAAAGACTCAAATCAAAATTTTACAAGAGTAAATTTTTTCTCTAAATTAAAAACTTGACCTACAAATTTATTTAAATTTTTAAAATTTTTAGTGGCGTCAAAGACTGAGGTGAAAGAGGGTACTTCTCCCCTTTTATTATTAAGGCACTGACTATATTACATTTTGTGCCAAATCTGATGAAAATTAATGTTGTGGTTTAAAAGTTATAAAGAGAAAACTAGTTTTTTTGTAATCTTTGACGGCCTGTATTTTTCTTAGGAAACATTTTTGAGAAATGTTAATTAATGAAAGTCTACCTTAAAATTAATGTATCACAAACTGGACCGCCCTGTATAATCTTTTTTAAAAATTTTATATAAATTATGTTTCTTAAAAAAAATTATCGCTCATTTCAATATGTCCACTCAAAAAAAAGTTATAAAATTAAAAGTTAAAAAAAATTCCTATGTTATTTAAACGTTACATTTATTATGTGTCTAATTTCAACCTTGAATAACTATTAAAGGAGTGAATTTACGAAAAAGTTATAGGAGACATTTTTTGTAGAACGTTCAATTTTATTCAAAAATATATAGAGTTCATACCAATATGTTTACTCAAAAACGAGTTATAAAATTTCAAAGTTAAGAAAAAAGAATTCCTGTGTTATTTAAACGTAAAATAAAAATTCACGATGAGCGACCTCTAAATATTTATATTAAGAGCTACAATTTTCACAGGCTTCTTTTTTTACTACTAGGAAGATATTTTAATGCGGGCTTTGAAGAAAAAAAAATATTCGATTTTTTTGAACCAGTCTAATATATATATATAGGAAGTAAATAAATATTTATGATGCATATAAATGAAAAAATATTAAAATAGCTGTAGGTACAATTGTACCTACCTTAAGATATCGAAATAATCAAAATAACATTTTATAACCGTTTTCAATTTAACGTTTATTAAAAAAGACAATACATTGTGTAAACATATGATTAAGCAATATTTCCGCAAACGTGTATGGGACATGTAATTGAACTTCTTATATTAACATCCTAAAAATAACATCATATAAACATGAGTTGGGAGATGTTGCATCTGCCAATGTTCATGCGACATACAATTATACATGACATATTAATGTTTTAAAAACAACATCAAATGAACAAGATACATGGAATGTTTTGTTGGCAAACGTTTCTAGGACTTCACTGTGATTGAACCAGATTGATGTAATTTGCTGGACATCGAAATTACGTTACTATAACAATTAGAGCAAACGTTAAGTTGTGACACTCTGTATTAACGTTGGCCTACGTTAACTTAACATTCTTTGCTTAGTGGGTCCACATTACAATAACTAAACGGTAAACATATTTTTAAGCATTTTCAAGGCTTCAACAAAAATAGGTGTCTAGGAAAATTTCTTGTCATCAGTCAAATTTATTCAAAAATGGGAATCTGACTGGCTTTTAAGGAATAAGTAATTAAAACTGTGAATAAAATAAGTGGGTATTTTAAAGTTGAGTTAATATATTATAATAGTAAATAAATAGATACTTGTTGTAACACGATATATTATTATAGTTAAATATAAGTTTTATTAATAAAATAAAATATTGTAACAATAAATAAATCAGTTAATATAGCAAACATAATTTTTTAACAATAACCTATTTATTTTTGTATTACGAAACTATACGGGTGTAGTGAGATGATATTTTAAAAAATTATTTTACTATAAAAATCTAATTTGGTAAAGGTTAGTTTATGTAAAATTATATTCAGAAACTTATATTTCCATTAAAAATTTCAATCGATAATACTAATTTTAGATAAAATTATTTTTACAAAATTAGATTTATAATAAAAATCTCATTTGGTAACTATTATAGTTACCAAATATAAATTTATAGTAACAATTCGTGCTTAACAAATCATTTTTGGTTCCCTGCATCCATAACAAGTATTTTGTTGTGTCAAACAAATTACCATTACTATAACCAAACTGTTTTCTCAGTGTACCAGTATAAAGTGTGTCCCCGAATGGGATTTCCGAAAGGAAAACTTTTTTAGACCTGATACAGCTAAACCGAGCACAGATTTGGAATCTACGACCAAAAATTATGTTTACGTGTCCGGCTTTATCCTATGTATATTATTAATTACATATAATACAAACTTGGTACAAGATTTAAGGTTAATGGTAAATGGTGTAATACATTGGTTTTAACAATAAAATGAATTTAAGAATGTACAAAAAGATTCTAAGAATGTGGGGAAAGTAAAAACAACCTAGTGAAGTAAACAACTGCGGGCTGCAGATTCCGAATTCTGGCAAACCCGGACAGAGACCCGGATGTAATACAAGACCAGCAAGGATGTCCAAGCAACGTACTAATAATCCAAGCCTTATTCATGAATCCCACTTGAATGGGGTCATAACTAATACCCTGGTTGAGGGTGAGTCCGGATTGTACTTAGTTTTGGGTCAGTTCAAGGCCCCCAAAAACTTTTTCCTCTTCTAGTCCTACACTCCACCAGCCTAAATCGGGCGCATGGTCGGCCCGGCGTCAAAATTCCGGGAATGGCCTTAACCATCGACACTGTCATCCACGACCTCCTAGGGAAGATTACCTGCCGGGGCGAAAATTCGGATCCACCAAACACAGGTAACGCTGTGCAGTGGCGGGATACGTATAGAACCGAAAGGGGGTAAAATAACCCTGGAAGATCAGTGTAAGGCGTGACCGATGGGGCATGCCATACGTTCTTATACTCATACTCATACTCATTATCAATAAATGTTGTTCACAGATTTTTTTTAATTGTACAAGCGCCAGGAGCTGAGACGTAAATATAAACTTTGACACCTGCGGTTGTTTTAAGTGCCACTTTGCCAATTTAAATTATACAAAAATTTTTCGTATTACACATTTTAAATTTAATTTTTTTTCCAATTTTGGCCAAAAAACTATTTTATTTCGTTAAAAACATGATTTTTAAAGGGAAAACCTTTTTGAATGTATATATTTTTTAGCAATAAGAAGAACTAATTGATGGTGATTTTTTAAATCACCCTAGAAAAGTTATTGGCCACTTTGTGGCAAACAAAAAAATTTCATTTTATCGACCAGTGTGGTTTAGTTTCAATTGTATCATATCCCAGCTAGCAAGGTTACGTCATTAGGACGACATTTTAAGGTCACCTTTCGTCGGCGACGTCACATGACCAATAAAAGACGGGTTTATGACGTCACATTTCCGTCGTCATTTAGACGTTTTTATGTTGCGTCTTTCTGACGTTTTCAATAGGTGATTTTATATCACGTAATAAATATATAATAATACGTATACTATAGTATGTATAGATCGTACTACCTAATTTTTGAACACCCTGTAGATAAAATCCCAATTTTTTTGTATATCAAAACTTATTTTTTTATCAGAAAAAATAAAAAAAATCCCTATCATCGATGACACGCAAATCCGTCTATGAACAAATAATTATCCTACAGGACAATAACGAAATACTATTTTAAACAAAATATCTTTTAATTCTAAATTTAGTTTTACAATTTCATTGCTGTCAATACCTATATAGGTATTAAATTTATATTATTCCGAATAAAAAAACAGACAAAAATTCGTGGAACTTGTGAAGTGTCGATACATGGCGGGAAGTAAAGAACGCCGTGCTCGATACCACCAATCACAGACTGTGATTCAGTCAGCTGACTACTGTGAGATCAGCTGACTTTAGTGGCAGGCTGCGATTGCTTGATCATTTGTAACCGTCCATGTTTTGCAACAGTGCACTACCGCGGTGGCGTTCATTCTGTTATTCGGTTAAATTAAGTTACTTAATAACTGTTGTGCAAATCTACAATTAAGTGCAGTAACTGCGGATCAATAGGTAGGTTTTACATAATTATTAAATCATTCTTAATTTATTTACCTATACCTATACTAGGTGTTTAAAAGATGTACCTACGCCGTAGTTGAGTTTGACGACGGTGACGGGGGAATTTCCGCTATCAATACAAAGTGGCTAACTCCTCGCAAAAAAGAAGTTTACTGGCCACCTTATAAACAACCAGGGCCGTTCCTGGCGAGTGTGCAGTGCGTGCACGCACGCAGGCGTAACGTTTTGGGGGCGCAAAATCAAAGAGTCAAACAGTACTTTGTAACGATAAACTTTCTTGCAAATAAACAAATACTTAAACATACATAGGATAAAGGTTACCGCCTTTCTTTGCGTCGGCCGCTATAAAGCGCCTTTTGCAGCTTTGATAATGGCGGCATAATTTTTTTTTGATATGAGTATCAAAATAAAAGGAGAGAAATTGTCATAATAATTTTTTCTACAACCGAGCGAAAAGTACAAATTTGCGCTTTCAAAAGAAAGAGCAAAGTTGCACTTTTCCGAGGAGTAAGCGTTTTTTTACTTTGGCGATCACCGAGCAACAAAGGATCCAAAACGCTTGCTTAGTTACCGTGGAAACCATAATAACGAAACGTCTAGTATACAAAGGTCAAATTTGAGGTTATTAATAATTATTAATTATTACCAAATGTTTTTATAAAAACACAAACACGCAAAGTGACATTGCCGCTCTCACGAGATAGCCAGGCTCCGCTAAGCGGCGCGCGTCAAACTTCTTCCTCAGAGCGACAATATATCACTTTGCGCTCTTAATACACAAATAGCTATAGTATTTCTTTGATGGTTGCAGTTGACGGTAACAAATTTTAAGAGTTGTTTACACAGTACATAACTTGGTAACGAGCTTACTATCTAAAATTCGATAATAATTATCGCCAAAATCAATTTGTATCCCGGACATTTATCAGTCAACTCATATGTAATATTGTCGTCAAAAGTTATAAAAGTAAAACAGTTTTTGGGATATAGTCAATTTTCCATAAAATATGGAATTATTATTATTTCAAACTACTTTCATAATTTTTGACGGTCTTTTCGGATTCAGGGGACAATTTTAAATAATAATAAGCTGTTATTTGTCCGGAATACAAATTGCTGTGGACTACAGTTATTAGTAGGGATGGAATATTTAGGTACTAAAAACTGAAAAATAGGTAACTAAAAATGTACTAAAAAAGCATTTTAGGTTAAAAAAACATTAAAAGTTCAAGTTTCTTTTATAATTTTGTTCAGCCGCATACCCAAACACAGAACATACCCACAATAAACTATTTCTATGCAATAAACTGTGTTTCACTGAGTGACACTCACTACACAGAAATGACAGAACATAAGCTCAATACAAAGAAATACTGTAAAGAAAGTTACTGTTACAGTCTGTGACCCATAGAAATAATTTAGGATAATAGAATAATTTCTATGCTGTGACCATAAGAAAAAATTCTATACCGTTGAGTTGCACGCCCTGGATAAAATATTGGCGGAAAATTTAAAAAGAGCACAAAAAAATAAAATAAGTAAAAATACGTAAAAATAGATAACAAATATGTGAAAATAAACTGACAAATTAAAAAATATGTAACAAAAGTATAAAAAGGTAGTTTAAAGCAAAAACCTCCAAAAAAGGTAAAAAATGTGAAAACTAGTTAAAAAATAGGTAAGAAAAGTATAAAAAAAGGTAGTTTAAAGCAAAAACCTCCAAAAAAAGGTAAAAAAGCTTAAAACAAGTTAGGTTTATATAAAAGAAAACCCTTTAAAACACATTTTGGCATTATGTAGTTATTATATTGTTTATATGTTTTGTTTTGTTTGTTTGGTAATTTATTAAGCAGTTTTTTTACGTTTTCAATTACATATTGCCAGTTTGTTGCAAAATATATATTTTTTAAATTTTAGAGCTTTAAATTAAAATATTTATTGTATTATATTTAAATATAAAAGGGGCGCACCAAAGAATGCTGCACGTAGGCGCCAGAGACCCCAGGAACGGGCCTGTAAACAACAGTGCAAATACAAGGCGCTTTATCACGCATGATAGCTCGAGCTATACATAATGTTCGATTTATGGGATAGGTCTACTCTATTAAGTTTATTTATTTATTTATTTATATTTTATAATATATGACATTTATAATATATTTCCTTGTTTTATTTATTACAATAAATGACAAATCTTGTACGTCTTTAAGACGTCAGTACTTACGTCATATAGACGTCTTCAAATGACGTTATTTGTACGTCCTAATATGACGTCAACGGTCTGTGACATTTGCCCGTTTCAAAGACGTGATTTTGACGTGATGTTAAGGGTGAATATGACGTAACTTGTGACCAAAAAATGCCGTGATTATGACGTCACCATGTTTGCTGGGATATGATACGTACATATATAACTTGAAACAATGCTCAAATATTTATAATTAAATTTTTGAGGCAAATTATCCAAGAGAATCATAGAAAAACTATATAAGAAAACTTAACCTAAAACCCAAAACACTGATTTGTAAGTCAAGTCACATTACAATACGTTTATAGCCATCAGATGTTTACAAAATTTCTAAATTTTCATTTCATTTTCTACAGCGTATTTAAAAATGCAACTTGTTTAAAACATATGTTATATGTTATATATATTCATATTTTAATTTCATTGTTTTGTAAAGGTAAGTAATTTTAAAAAGGTAAAGTTTTTCCTTAAGGCAATGGTACAGGGGCGACAATTATGATTTACACTGAGGCCCACTTCTGCTTGGATCCGCCACTAATTTGACATTTTTTGAAATATTTTTTACCCTTTCTGAAATATACTTAGGTACCTATATGTATATTTTTAATTTTTTAATATATTATATATAGCTTGTTAAATTTTTAATATATTGTTTACTATTGTCAATTAAAACAATAAAATCTTAACAAACTAACTCCCTAGATCAGAGCGTAAAAATTCATGCCGATTCTATCTTCTTTTAATACAAAACTAAGTACAAATGTAAAACTGTTGAATGCTGAGCAGCTCGCTCGCCGTCTCCTCCTACAACGGTATCCTTGGCATTACCTATATCCAAGTGGACCAAAGGTTGATGTACAATGCCAGAACCTGCAAAAGGAGGATTTCGAAGATTTAATTTAACTTAGGCCTTAACCTTATTTTTTGCTCCGGTCCCAGTTATAGTATTTTCTAACCGAGAGTGGCAAGGGGCTCTGTCGCAAACAATAACAAGGTCATCCAGATGATAACCACCATTTAGTAAATGGCATTTACCCAATGTTGCAATAGCATTAGCAGCATCTGCCTTAAAATATCCCCGACGACGATCCATTAAAACAACACCTGCAACAGATATGCCTCCAATTAAATGAACATTGGGTCTTTTTGATGATGGAAGTACTTGAACAGCTCTGTTACCAACTTGGGCACGACTTCTTGTTCTTCGGCAGAAAAGATTAAAATTAGTCTTCTTGATTCATACAATTTGTTTATGTTTGTATGGAAACAAACAAAGTATATATATTCTGTCATAATTTGCAAATTTTAATTTATTTTCCGCTGAATTCATGGTTAATGCAGGTTTCTGAAATACATTTGACTATTCTGAAATTCATTTAACGCATTCTGAAATACGTTTGACCAAACGGAAAAAAAATACATTTCTGTATCCAAAAATAGTTATAATTTTATATTTGACCCAATAATAATTTACTTAGTAAAACAATACTTCATTATTCCTTAAAGTATTTGCTTAATGTTAATTTTCAAGTCTTTCAATATTCATTTTAAGTATTTTTTATTTAAACAAAGAATGAAAAAGATATTTTATCCAACACATGACAGTTATGACTGTCATTATTAATGTCATTTTAGACAAGTAAACTATCAAATAACACTAGTGTGTTATAATCCATAACTTACTAGTGAGTTATGGATTATAACTCACGTCCATATTTAAAGTAGTATTCTATTTATTTATTACTATTACAAGCAGAATTCACATTGATGTTGAAAGTAAAGGAAAACGCTAACGGTTTATTCGAATTTGAAGTCATTGTAAAATTCGTTGGTTCATTGGAACCAGACGCTCCCATATCGGTACAGCTGCTGATAGTGCTGGAAGACGCCGACGCATAAGAACCTTGTATTTTGTCTGCAATTTGTATTTTGTTATGCACCGATTCGAGGACTTCCATCCTCCGTGACACTTTAAAGTAGTCATGTTAGCCCCTGCATTGGCCTAAAGAGTCGCCGAAGACCTTCTCAGGCAGTAACCGGTGTAGTGCTCGAGCGCTGGTTCCTCCAATTTTAAAAACATTGCAATTCTTAAAGGTATCTTCGACAACGTATTTATTCCCACCCACTGGCTGGTACACCTTCTATTTTTGTAAAAAAAAAACAAAATAGCGGCTAGAACTAGTATTCTTTGGTCTCAAAGACAGTATTTTTTACACAAATTGATCGGGTTGACTGGAAATCCTTCTACAAGTATGGTGAAACTTTTCAATTTCTTGGTTTTAGTGTCTTGCAAAACTACGTGAAAATATTTTCCTTTGTCTTGAATATTTTCTATTTTCAAATTGACCAACTCATCGTATCTACAAGCACCGCTAATCCCCATTATCAAAACCACTTTCATCAACAGGTAATCGTCGTCGGGTGCTTCATTCAAAAACTTTAAACTCTATTTCAGGTGGTTCTAATGTCTTGAACTTATTTGGTTTGTATCCCTGTGATTTGCTTTTCAAAAAGCTCGTTAGTTTGTCATATTTTGAAATGTCAATTTTTTTAAAAGGTGAAAAGTCGAGCGAAGCATCGAGTATTTGGTTCATATAGCTATAGCGATGATGGGGCTTATTTTTTTTGCAAATTCAAAAAATAAGCCAATAGAACATTTTCATCGATACCTTTTATCTTCCGTGAATTCATCCAAGACTCAAACATTTTAAACTCCTTGTCGTAAGCATCTCGGGAGTTTTCTGGCAAAATTTGCATCGCTGCTTCTTCCGCTTTCATAAGGATATCCTCAGGAACGTAATTTTCATCGGTTTCCTCCATTTTCTATACGTTTTTTTCTTCAAAAAAGCTTCCCTTTTCTGCAGGGAAAACTGACAAGTGTCAAAATTTACAGTCGGTCAAAAAAGTCTTCATACAGTTAAACATTTTTTAAACAAAATGCAATTTAATATATTTTTGCTTTTGGAAATTAAAAATATTTCTTGAAAAGTAACTACAGCATCATTATTAACTAATAAAAACAGAATAACAGTCAAAAAATATTTTATTATAAAATAAGAATATTAGCAATAAGTAATTTCAGAAATTAACATCAAAAATGTTTCCATACACTTACTTTTGCCTATTGATATAATTAATAAAATTGAATACTTATTGGCTTAACCATTATTAACTAAAAGTTTAATACTTAGTAGCATAACCATTAGATTTAAAAACCTCTCTTAATCTGTTTGGCATACTTGACACTAATTTTCTTGTTATTTCGGGTGTGATGTTATTTCATTCTTCCATAATTTTATTTTGTAGTCTTTTTATTAGTAAAACCATTCCTACGCACGCGTCTCTTCAATTCTTCCCATAAATGCTCTATGGGATTAATATCTGGGGATTGTAGTGGTGTATGCAACTGCTGACGAACATTAAGGATCATCCACTCGCGCTCTTTTAGCAGTGTGCTAGGATCATAATCTTTTTGGAAAACGTAGCGCCCTTGTAAACCCAATTTTTCAACACTAGGCGTCAAATTATTTCTTAAAATATTTAAAAACACAAATTGGTCCATAATGCCATTGATTAAACTTAACTGGCCGGCACCAGCGGCTGACATGCATCCCCAAAGTAAAACATTGCCTCCCCCATACTTTATTGTAGGACACAAATTTTCAATTTTTAATGCCCTATTGACTTTTTTTCAAACTTTATTACGTCCATCAATCCCAAAAAGATTGATCTTTGTTTCATCATTAAATAGAACGGTTTCTCCAAACTCCAAAGGTTTGTCAACATAATTTCTTGCAAATTCTAATCGTTCTCGCCGATTTCTTTCTGAAATAAGGCTTTTCTCCTTGCCGTGCGTCCATTGTAACCAGCCTTATTAAGGCAATTCCTAACAGTTTGTGGATTAACAATTTTAGAAAACTCTTCTCTGAGCTCTTTGGTTAGTTGTGGAGCACTTATCTTGGGATCTTTTTTAATTTTTTTTATTATGCTATCTTCTTCTTTCGCAGAGAGTTTTTTAGGCCGTCCTGTTCGTGGTGGAATTTTATAGGAATCCGTTCTCCGAAATTGATTAACAATGTACTGGATAGTGGCATGTGACTTTCCAAGCGTTTTGCCGATTTTTTTAAAAGATTGGCCTTCTTTCCACATGCCTACTATAATATTTTTTACACATGTAGGGATTTCCAGGTTTTTATTACACATATTGAATAAATTAATTTTAGGAAGTGACAAAACTAAATTATTTTGCTTGAAAGTTAAATGAAATTGATAAGGAATATGCCTGCTTAGATGTGAGAGCGACTACTAGTTTAAAACATATTTTTAGTTCCGGTGTATGGAGACTTTTTTGATGTATTATTTGCTAAAATTTAGTTGTATTAACCGAAATTTTAAAAGAAAACTTTTTTGAGTATTATTTTGATTTACTTCTATTTGGAATATGTGTTACTTATGTTTTGTATCATATAACTCATAATTTTCAAGAAAAAAAGCAAATATCGTAAAATATTTACAAAAATCTTAGGTGTATGGAGACTTTTGCTAACAATGTATCATGCCCGTGGCAACCAAACAAACAACCTACTTTAACCAAAATGTAAAAAAGTCACTGTCAAGTCATTCTGACATTTATAGGGTACTGAGAGGCAAATAGCTTTGACTTGATCACAAAGCTTATTAATTATTATCTCATAAAAAACGATTTCTTTCATTTGTTGGATAAAACATTGTATGCCACTCGTGTGTTATGTTTCCTAAGTCACTTGTGAATTTATACCACTCGCGTGACTTATTTTCAACATAACACACTAGTACCATAAATAACTATTATTAAATATAGGATTGTTTTTAAATTAAAGGAAAATGATTTCTCTTTTAAAATCCATATAATTTTTTTATTAAAAACTTAAATAAGATTTCAATTAAATATATTAACTATTGCAATACCACTAAATTATACTTGTATAATAATTATAACATTAGAGTAGGTACTTTGAGACAAGTACCATTTTAATGAACAAAACGCAATTCATATTTGCCAAAATAACATTATTTTTGAAGAGAGTATAATTATTCTTAAATAAAATGTAAACGTTACACGACCTGTAGTACATAAAGGGAGGCTGGCAGTCCCAGTTTAGCACTGTAAGACCCGAAGCAACCATTTTGCTGGGTGATACTTTTTTGTGCTAGAGACGTCATAGATATTTTATTTAAAAAATGGAATTTGGAATTATTTATTTCAATATTTGCAGGTAAGTTTCAATTTTCCTATTTAATAAAATGGGCAACGGGAATAAACAAGGAAAAATACCAAGAAAAATGCAAATTATTATGGTTAGCTATTTGGGTATTTTGTGTAAAAACAAACCGTTATTTATTATAATAGGTTTGTTCTAGCATCAAATTTCTGACAGTTTGAGGCTGGTTTAGTGGATTTAGCAACTGCGCGTTTCGATCTGAAGTCTTGGGGCCATTTTCTGCTAGTTCTCACTCAACGCTAGAACAAGTATTCAAGTGATTTCAAAAACCGGATTATCACTTGAATGACGATCACTTGAATGCTCATCGTGGGGTGGCGCTAAATAACGATGCGTTCGGCGTTGCTTCTTTACATTCCGAACCGGAATATAAAGAAGCAATTTTCGGTTTACCCGATTCCTTAAAAAAAAGCTTGTAATGTTCAAGCAGTATTACCATTTTTCTAGAAATCTACTTTTTTGTTAGTTTTTCAACATAATTTTAGTAGTAATTTAAATTTAATGCTAATTTTTGTCAACAAATTTCTATAAATTCAAATTTTAAACAAATTTCAACTGTCAAATGAGCAGATTCCTAAAAATATAACCTGTATCCCGATAAAAAAAGATTTTATATAGTTGTATATCATTATATAAAATATATATAGAGTTATATATAATTCATATATAATTATATAAAGTTTATATATAATGATATACAATTATACATAATTCTACAGGGTGGTCCAGGATTAATCTGAAAAATTTTAATGATCGATAGAGCCTGAAAAAACAATAAAAACAAACCCAAAAACATTTTTCAAAAATGTATACTAACGGAGATATAGTCCTTCAAAATAATTTTTAAACCATTAAACCGATTCTTCTCAAATTTTGTGTAGGTTAAGCTTCCGTCGATAATATAATGAACAAAAGGCCCAGTGGCGGAGATTTTGGGAGGGGTTTCCCCTTTTTACCCTCATATTTTCGACGCCATTTTATTTTATTAGAAAATCATCAGATTTATTTTTATCCTTTTTCAATCTAAAAGCAAAACTTTTATGTTTATTTTTTATCAGATCAACGGAGATATTTCAGTTTAAATTTTCAATAACACTGTGTACACGGAACTTTTGTTATTATTTTAGTAATAAAATTTTTTTTTTTTCTGAACGATTGTATTGGGCCAATAAAAATTTACCAATGAAATTATGGAATAATCACTTTCAATAGGGTGGTTTTTGGGTTGGTTTGATTTTGTATTATAATACAATTAAATTATTAATTACAGACGTTGATTGTAATCCTCAATCAACTTTACAATAAAACAACCTAAAAATATGACGGGATCAGTAACAACTGCACGATGACTCCTGGACGCTAGTTTATTTTTATAATATTTTATAAACTGATAACGTGGCATAATTGTTACCAAGTTACCGATTTAAAATAAAATATGATAAAATTCCGTGTACTCGGTGTTTTTGAAATGTTAAAGTCTCCGAAACCACTGATCTTATGAAAATTTAACACACAAGTTTTGCTTCTAAACTGAATAAGAAATCTGATGATTTTCCAATAAAATCCAGTGGTGTCGAAATATTGGGGGTAAAAAGGGGAAACCCCCTCAAAATATCCGCCGCTGGGCCTTTTGTAAGAAATTTTACCTAGGTACACAAAATTTGAGCAGAAGTTATTTAAAAAAAACGTTTTTTTTGCCTTTGAAGGGCTATTAGTGTGTTAGTGTGTATTTTAAAAAAAATGTTTTTGGGTTTGTTTTTATTGTTTTTTCAGGCTCTATCGATCATTAAAATTTTTCAGATTAATCCAGGATATAAAATATTTTTTTAAAAATATGGAATTTATATAATTATATACAATTATATATAACTCTCTATGAAATTTTATATACTTTTATATAATTATTTCCAATTATATATAATTATATATTAGACCCTATTGAAGTGTCTATATAATTATATAGTATCATATACAATTCTATATAATTATATACAATTCTACAAAATTATATACAGTGAGGACGCGTGGGTTGGAACAAATTCATTTAAAATTCAGGGATTTGTTTTTTGAAAAAACGCTCAGGCACTTCGATTTTTATTTTTAGATGCGGTTTTTTTAATAGTAAACTCACTTATACAGGATTACCCAAAAATAAGTTACGACCAACACCTTCATTTTTTTAAATGGAAACCCCTATTTTTTATTTTATTTTTGAATTTTGCATCAAATTCTAAGTATGTTTTATGTACCATGTCCTATACCTAAACTCAACAGTTATCGAGAATTACGAGTGAACATAATAAAATACCGGTTTTCTGAGGATTTTTTTGAGCAAAACATTTAATTTTAAGTTTATTTTAATTGGTTTTTTAATTCTGGTACTTTTTATTGTCGATAATTTTACTTCAAATAAGTAATTTTCAAGTGCAGTTAAAAGGTTTGAAATAATGGCGCGTTTAACTGAGAAGCAGAGAATAGAAATTTTGATGATGGTAGGATATGGCGACAGGACTCAAACACAAGGTAACGTTTGCGAAATGTTTAATAACAAGTAACCGGAAAGGCCCATTACACGATCGGTAGTTGATAAGATAAAAAAAAAAGTTTAAAAACTTTGGCCATGTAAGAGACAATTATAAAACCAACCATCTTCCAGTTCCAGAAAACAAACAATTGGATTTTTTATCTTACTAACTACCGATCGTATAATGGGCCTTTCCGGTTCCTTGTTATTAAACATTTCGCAAACTTTACCTTGTGTTTGAGTCCTGTCGCCATATCCTACCATCATCAAAATTTCTATTCTCTGCTTCTCAGTTAAACGCGCCATTATTTCAAACCTTTTAACTGCACTTGAAAATTACTTATTTGAAGTAAAATTATCGACAATAAAAAGTACCAGAATTAAAAAACCAATTAAAATAAACTTAAAATTAAATGTTTTGCTCGATACAAAAAAATCCTCAGAAAACCGGTATTTTATTATATTCACTCGTAATTCTCGATAACTGTTGAGTTTAGGTATAGGACATGGTACATAAAACATACTTAGAATTTGATGCAAAATTCAAAAATAAAATAAAAAATAGGGGTTTTCTTTTAAAAAAATGAAGGTGATGGTCGTAACTTATTTTTGGGTAATCCTGTATAAGTGAGTTTACTATTAAAAAAACCGCATCTAAAAATAAAAATCGACGTGTCTGAGCGTTTTTTCAAAAAACAAATCCCTGAATTTTAAATGAATTTGTTCCAACCCCACGCGTCCTCACTGTATAGGTCTCTTTTAAGGTATTTTAAATTGTTTATAATTTTATATGATTATATACAATTCTATATAATTATATATAAGTCTTTTTTAAGGTATGTAAAATTGTATGTAATTCTATACAATTTTATATAAATATATATAAGTTTTTTTCAATTGACCTTAAGGTATATAAAATTGTTTATAATTATATACAATTCTATATAATTATATATAATTTAGGAAAATTATCCAGATACCTGGATAATGACGTCATTAAAAAAATTATTCTGATTACCAAAAAAGTAAGGATTATTTAATATTATGTGGGTAAGTGATAATGATTCTTATAAATCGATTTATGTTTGGTGAAGATTCGCAAGTAGAATTTTAATTAAAATTTCTGCCCTTGACTAAAACGCCATAAAGTAACACCTTGTCAATGTTTATTTAAAATATTTTGGAAACATGAACGATACTGAGAGTGGAAGTGGGAGTAGAAAAACAAGATTACATTTTGTGTATTTGTTATATGACCACAAAATACAACTGGATAGCAGACAACTTAATACGCATGCGCAGAAATCCCGGCTGGTTATTAATAATTATAATTGTTCAAACACCTTAAGCAACAATTGTTTGTAAGGTATTAACATATTTATAACCTCTATAGAGGTCTCTAAAATAGGGTAGTAAGCGTAAGTTAACCTTAAAAATTTAATTACAAACGCAATCTGTACTCATTTAATAGTTTGTGTTAATTTGCCGCCATACGTTATGGTGGTAACACTGAGAGAAAGCTAAGATGGCGTTTTTTGGTGTTCTTTGTCGCCTTTTGTTAGAAGAAATTCTTTTTCTGTGGCGTGAATCTAGATATCGTATTCTTCATAAAGTGTGTTTGTTATATTATAGTGTTCTCTTCAAGTTAAAGCTTAAATAAAACTAATTTGCTTGACTGATTGTTATAATTTGGATATTTCAACAACCATTAGAAAGTTCCAGTGCTTATTAATTGTGTATTTTTAAGTTTAGGGTAGTAATGCTGTAATAATTTTTTGTTTCATATTAAATTGTCTTTTAAAATATGTAAAAATATACAGGGTGTCCCATTAAAAAAATGTTATTTTTGTAATAACTTCGGAAGCCCGACGTTCAATTGTTTTTCTGTAAAAATACCACTAATTTGCTAATTTAACCGACTTTGTAGCTCCAATAATAATGGTGAGCAGGTTTTTATGACATTATATTTTTATATTCCTGCATAAAGTCACTAACTGTCATTTTGTGAAAATCTTAAAAAACATAGTTGTGTGGATTGTTGTTTATATATCCAAATAACCATATACTTAATGTATAAGTCATATATGCATATAATGCTTAAAGCACTTACTGACTTTTATACATTAAAGATAAGGTAAATTTGGTTAGTAAATTTAAACTTTAAGGGCCGGTTTTTCAATCGTTGGTTAAGTTTAACTTACGGTTAACTTTCTTAGATACTATTGTGTTAACAATAGTATCTAAGGAAATTAACCGTAAGATAAAGTTAACCAACGATTGAAAAACCGGCCCTAAGATTTTTACAAAATTTCAGTTGGTGACTTTTTGCAGGAATATAATAATATATGATTATATATAATTATATATAATTGTATAGAATTCTATATAATTATATCGGGTCGGTTTTCTTATATAATTATATATACTTCTATATAATTGTATTGAATTCTATCCAATTATATCGGGCCATTTTTTTTATATAATTATATATAATTTTATACAATTATATACAATCTTTTTTTATCGGGATATTACAGATAACTGTATTTACCACGGCGTTTCAGACTTTTGCCAACCAGGTTAGTTTAAAAATATACACTGCGCAAATAACCGGTTATTCATCACTTGGATCCGAAACTCATAACCGAATAATTCAGGTTATTTCAATAACCGGATAATAGGTTATTTTTCACTCGAGTGAGCTAGAACGCTTATTTCGAATCGAAAAAATGTGATGCAGTACCTACTGCCTCAATAGAGTTAGGTACCACTTTGTTAGTATTACTAAAATAAATATATGAATGTATTTATATAAATGTTTTGTTTTTTTGTACATCATTGCAATTAGCTTTCATATTTTGTTATATTTGAATAAAAAATGAATTACATTTTATTTAAAATAAATTTTACATATAGGTATACTTAAAGGGAACCACCTACTACTTAAAACAAGTAAAACCCTAAATTTAAATCAAATTAAATTATTAAGTAAAAGTATTGTTTACATTAAAGCTACAATATTTTTCAAACAAAAATAAAAAATACTTCAGAGTAGTATCAGTAGTTATTAAAACAATCAGGGGAATTTTTGAAATAAGTATAAGAAATATTTGGAAATAAATTGTAGTTTTCCCAATAATGATAAGTACTTTTTAAATAAAAATAAGAATTCTTGATCATGAAATATAGCTTAATCTTAAAAAAAAATTTAGGCTATTGTCAGATTCAACACTAGCGTATTCTGAATATAAGCTAAACTATTCTTAAGAATTGGGTTATATTTGAATCAAATATTATGTTTTCTTATGGAATAGTGAAACGAGTATATTCTTGGGCAAACGCTACTATTATTTAATATAGTGCAGCTTTTTTTCTGTGTATTCTGAAATACATTTAACGCTTTTTAAAATACATTTTACTATTCTGAAATACACTTGTCGCTTTTCTGAAATAAATTTGACGCTTTCTGAAATACAATTGGAAAAGGTGTAGAGCTAAAAACGCATAACTTAAAAAAGTTCGATCTGAATTATTTATGGCAACTATCTTTTTAAAAAATTGGCATTAATCATAAGATATTAAAGATTTATTAACCCTAGAACGGAAATTTTATTTACATATACGTTAAAGGTAACCATCGTAAAATTATCTACGCGCCATTTTGCTGCCCCATCAAAGGGTATATGATACGGTTTTATTTGATGAAAATTACACACGTTCATAGAGAAAGCCTTATTTAACATAAGTGTGAGAAATTATTTCATATTATAAATATTGCACGATGTTCTGAACAATATGGCCTCCGGCAACTTACAAAAATTAAGTAGTTGTCATTCGCCTTGTGTTCCTTGTGCCGCCTGACAGGTGATTTTCAATAATAATTCAATAATCCTCGTAAAGAAATACGATCTTTTACTTCGTAAAGCCTTTTTAGAAGATGAGAGCTCAATTTTAAGGTTACAACCACGGTTACAACCATACTCAACGATGCAAACTCGCACGAATAAATCCGATTCAGTGTCGTAAAATTTACGATGGTTACAATAACTTTTTTCGCCTTACACCCTTTATACTTGCGTCTTTAATAATTAATATAGTCGAATTTTGAAAAATAAATATGTTGGATTATACAACTTTTATTACTTAGAATAAAGTGTTTAGGTTAAAACTTTTAACTACTTATGTACAGTTTATGGATTTTCGTCTTCATTTATACAGACCTGTTCCAATGCGTTCCAAAATGCTGAGAATATTGCTGCCGTTCGGAACAGAAAAACTAAAATCTATCAATTCCAACACCCTTAAGGGTAATATCTAACAAAGTACCTACTACCGATGCTAAAACAACAACAACAAAAATTAATTATATATAAAATAATAACATTTGTTTTAAAATTTGATGAAGTATTAAACACAGGGGTATGATAAACTTATTTATAGAAGCAAATGCCACGCAATGTGAGAAAAACAGGGTAAATCATTTCACTGCATTTATAATTTAATTCAAACCTATATATACATATAGGTAAATGTATAAAACGTAATTTTACTTAAATAAATATAAGAATGGAAGAGAAATGAACTACACTTTTACTCATATAAAAAGGATATTCCTGTACTTTTTTAACGCTGAAGTGTAATTATGTTTCAAATTTTTAAATCGGTTTTCATCGGTTTCAATCGTTTTAGGGGTAAAAACTACTTTTCTACAATATTTTTGCAAAAATCGATTTTTACAATACTTACATTTTTTGTGGATGTTTTCTTCAAAAATTTATAACTCCCGAACGGTCATCAAAACTTAATATTTTTTATATCAAAATTTTCGTTGAAAACTATTTTTTTTTTTTAATTAAAAATTAATAAAACTTCTCTGGCTGCAAGAATTTTTTTTTACATTTTATCTGATTTTAAAGTCCCTTGCGAAAATTTTGTTAAAAAAAGTTATTATTTTGTAATAGGTCTGAACGTATAAATAACATTATTTACTACTATTTCACCCGAGGGGTAAACCACTGATTTTTAAAAATTAAAAATCGATTACGAATTAACGGCTAAGGATAACAATAACAAGGGTAGTCATGTACAACGCGTCGCTAAGCACTGATTAAGCAAGTTTTCCTTATTGATAACGACTGATATATCCTGATATATTCCTTATAAGGAAAAAAATCTCAACACAACGTCCACTAACATTGAACGGTTGTCTCTAAGATTTTAAAGTGGTTTACCCCTCGATTTCACCCCCATTGCACTAAAACAAATATGTTTGGTTTTTGACAAAAATACACAAAATTTATCGATTTTTTTATTTTTCAAGGTCTATTAAGTGGGAAAAATGGCTGAAACATGGCGAAACTTGCAGTAAATATTGTCCTTTTGATATTTTCTTTTATATTTTTATGTGGGTTAAATGGGGAAAAGGCTCTGTTCTATGAGGCGCCGTTTGTGCCATAATTATGATTTATAAAATATAGAATATTTTGTAAAAATATAAATATTTTGTTTAAAATATAAATAATTTGTTTGAAATATATATACCCTCCTGGGCATTCCCTAGACCAAGTTCCTTAGAAATTTCTGGGGTATGGCACATGCTCAATAGCATTCATATCCGGAGACAAAAGTGGTCATTCTCTCAATATCGTGGCCCCTTAAATACTCATTTACGATATTAGCGCGATGCCGACGGGATTGTCGTCCACCAACACCAAATTATTGGCATTTAATTTTTATCATTTGATCCTTGATTTGATCATTCAGTGACATGATAATAACGTACTATAGATGCAAAACATAGTAAAAAAACAGTAAAATCCAGCAATCAGATTTTATTGAGACATTTAACAGCCAGGAATTGTTTTCTGAAACCTAAATTTGACAACTGAATCACAATCAGGTCAAAATTATGAAGAAAACATGTCACGAACGTAAATATCGGTTCAGGTTTAGTTTTCAAAAATTTTCACCCAAATGTCATTTTGAAAAATTGGTCTTTGCTTAGGTTCCTCTGAAAATAATAGAAGTTTATTGCTTGTCGCTTGTTCAGAAATATTTAAGGAACAATCTTTCACCATCTTATCTATTTTATCTTAAAAAGGCTGAGTGTATTGCCTACAAAAAACCATCAAATGTACTCCATTGAAAAAAAAATCATATTTTTGTTGCTAAGATTCCAATTCGAAAAATTTTAAAAACGTTTCAAGGTAATTACCTAAAGGCATAATAATTCAGTATTTCAAAGTTAAAACGAGAAAAATTTTTTATTTTACAAACGGGGCTTGGATAAAGTTATTGAAATTTTTCACTGTTTTACATATCACCCTGTAGTAAATTTACTTGAAGAACCGTGAGCTTCATATCTATAGCATGAATTGCCAGAGAATGGGGCTAGCAGACATTACAAATCAAAATCGTTCAAGAAACAAAAAAGTTATGTCGTTTTGAAAAAGGACGAAATTTTTGGTCGAGACACATTGAGTGGTGCGCAGTTTAGTTCGGGATTAGCACCGCGAAAACACCTATTATTATACTATTATACTGTTTTAAAATATATATTATTTAGTTAAAATATGACATATTTTTGTAAAACTAATATACATCTAAGAAAATAATTTAAAATATATATATATATATATTTCAAACAAATTATTTATATTTTAAACAAAATATTCTGTATTTTATAAATCATAATTATGGCACAAAATTAAAATTGCAAAATAAACTTATTTTGCTTTATAAATAATTAATTATATGCCAAATTATTTTTTTATCAAATTATTTCTTCATCAAATTATTTTTTTCTCAACTTATTTTTTTATGAAATTATTTTTTTATCAAATTAATTTTTTATGAAATTATTTTTTTATGGAATTATTTTTTTATCAACTTATTTTTGTATGAAATTATATTGTATGGATGACCTTGTTTCCTGTTTTGGGGGGAAATTTGTGGATTTGGCGTATTAGTTAGTTAGTGCTCTTTTTAATTAGTGCTCTTTTAGTTCCACCCTTACTTCTTAAGAAGTCCCATAAGCCAACTGAATGGCTTGTGCGGATGATGGTATCTACCTTATGCGCATAGGCGCATGATACCATAGACATATTAATATGTCCATGTATGATACGATTTGAGTATAAATATGAGTATAAGAACGTATGGCAGGCCCCATCGGCCACGCCTTACACTGATCTTCCAGGGTTATTTTACCCCCTTTTGGTTCTATACGTATCCCGCCACTGCACAGCGGTGGCACTGGGAGGTCGTGGATGAGAGTGTCGATGGTTAAGGCCATTCCCGGACTTTTGTCGCCGGGCCGACTAGGAGGGGCGAAAGTTGGTTTTTGGGGGCCTTGAACTGACCCACAACTAAGTACAATCCGGACTTCCCCTCAACCAGGGTATTAGTAATGACCCCATTCAATTGGGGTTCATGAATGAGGCTTGGGTTATTAGTACGTTGCTTGGACATCCTTGCTGGTCTTGTATTTCATCCGGGTCTCTGTCCGCGTCTGCTGGAATGCGGAATCTGCTGCGCGCAGTTGTTTTCCCCACTGGGGTGTTGTTTTTACTTTCGCCACATTCTTAGAATCTTTGTGTATTCTTAAATTTAACTATGGTTTCGCGTAAAAATCGAACAAATTTTGGACATTTGTTTGCAAGTGATGCCAGAATTGAATATATTTTTGTTAACTTGTTTGTACATCTAAATGGTACTTTTTTTTCAAAAAAAAAATTTCATCCATTGACCCCTGTGGTTTTCAGGCCTTAAGTCACTCTACTGTGTTAAAAATAGATAAATTTCGATATTTTGTAATAACATTTTTATTTAAAAACGTATCGATTTGAAATTAAGATAAAATGTAGACCTTATTAGTGGCAATAAATCCACGTATTATTTTTTTTAGATTTTAATATACAGGGGGCACGGTGGACAATTTAATTTAAAATTTTACCATTTTTTAAGGGTTAAAAAGTCGAAGAAGCAACGTTGTTTTATAATTTTGAGTATATCACGTTAACCCTTATGCAGGCGCACCTCTTTATGCAACGTAGTAGGTCGCGCGGGGTGTCAGAGACACCCCTGATGGCAAAGCGTCTCTGAGTGTTATTTACATTTTTTTTGTTTTTTTTTCAAAGTTATCAAGTTAAGATGAGCTTAGAGACAATGAGAACATATTTCGTTGCGTTCAAATTTGATAAAAGATGACAAAAAAAAGAAAATGTCAAAAGACGACAATTTTAATAAATAAAAGCATTTATTTAAAAAACACAAAATTTAAAAGTCATAATAATAATAAAAACCAAAAAAAACACTAAGCACATAAGATAAGGTTTACTTTTACACGTAATTATGATTTGGTAAAGAAAAGTCAATAGGGAGGCGAAACCCAGCCTGCTCAAAGTCACTCAATTTCGATACTAGAATTTACTATGGAATCAAAGCTTTCTTTACAAACATTTTTCCTGTGCTTCATGCACATGTTTTTGGCACACCTTCTACTTTTTGCAAAAAAGCATGCCTTGGATAAATTACACATCTGCCCGTCTTTACCGGCAACTGATAATTTGAAAATTATTGGGCGGAGAAATTTTGGCAAATTTTTATTTGTTGTTTACATAAAATATTAGAACGAACGGAAACAAGCAAAACATAACGCAATGCTTTCAAGATAAAAATAAATATTTTGTCGTGCGTTCCAATTACTTTTTTACAGGGTATAACCTTATTTAATGTGAAGTAATAACAAAAATGAAAAAATCAGCTTAACAAATTAATGCAAAATAATTGTACGTGGAAAGGCGCACGGGGTGTGCACAGCACCCAGAGCCGGTTTGAAACAAAATATCAGACAACCTATTACATTAACTTCGAAATCGGCAATATAATATGACTGACAATACTTTGACAGGAAGGTACTGAAAGTAAGCACCATTTATTCGAAACGAAGTAAGACCGGTAGCTATATTTAGGAAGCTGGGGTGT
Source organism: Brassicogethes aeneus (assembly GCA_921294245.1). Classification (NCBI taxonomy): domain Eukaryota; kingdom Metazoa; phylum Arthropoda; class Insecta; order Coleoptera; family Nitidulidae; genus Brassicogethes; species Brassicogethes aeneus. Next base: position 47,281,935 of record OV121132.1, on the reverse strand, counting down.
TTTGTACACCCCGCGTGCCTGCTTAAGGGTTAAAGTACTGATAATTAACTATTATTTGATATATAAACTTCTAAATGCAAATTATGTTTCTACAAGAGACACCATTTTTAAGTTAAGCCTTCAAAGAGCGTAATACTAACGTGTTTTACAAATTATAAATAGTTTTATAAGATAATGTATTATATATTACATACAATATTTTATATATAACATACAATTCTTACATATTTATTTAAAAAAATCGCCATAGATGGAGCTAAAATTAGTTTTATTTATAAATTTTCATTTTTTTTAAGTTTACTAATTTTGATCATAGTAGGCATCACAGACTTATCTCTATGGTAACCTACCATTGGAAGCATGAAAAATAATTTAACAGTTCAGTTTATAAGTTGCAAATGACTGATTGCGTTTCAATTTATAAGTGTACTATAAACTTAAAATATTAATTTATTAAAATGAATACACTAAATAATAATTATAGACAGTATCAGCAAGTTAGAAATTATAACCTACTTTAATTTTATTTTTTGCTCCACAACCAAGCTTCAATTTATGTTTTACTCGATAAACAAGCTTCAATTTTAATTCCTAACTAAGGAAAGTAATATTTACCCAATAAATAAATTAGAATAAAGACTTTTTATGTTGCAATCGGCTATTTAGATATAACTATATTTTTATTCATTTGTTTTTCGATTTTTTGTAATTAGTTATTTTGCATTTTTTTATATTTAATATAATGCTATACAGGGTGTTTCTGGAGAAACGCAAACGGTATGGATTTGAAATTTTAATAGAATATACAATTTGATTTAGACTATACATAAAGTCAATAGTTTTCAAGATATGGGTCATTATTTAAAAAAGGGGATATTTGTGTCTCCAGCGACTTTCTTAACTTTGTTCTAGTAAAATTTAAAAAAACTTTTCCTAAATAGTAAAAGCTTATAAGTGCTTGCTGGGCCTTACCTAATATATTATGATTTTATTTTTATAGTCTTTATTTTTATTCTGCAAAGTGCCATTTCTCACGTTCGTAACGTGTCCCCAGGCAAAGGTTGCAACATATCGACTAATTTTTTTTAGACTTTCTCATATCCTATTAAAAGAAAAACATGCGGAAAGTCTAAAACAACTCAAAATCTTGCAAAAAATGCATTTATATATATATTTTTTAATTGCATTTCACAATATTATGAGATATATAAAATGTCCCCAGCTTTTTACCTCACCGCCGTAACGCAAGACATTATTTCAAACGACAGTTATAAAAGAGAGGGGGAAATTCTTATTTACTGCTGTAAGACCGGTCCAGAGACCAGTCTGTTCTTGTCGGCTAAGCAAATTAGTCGTGTTTAGTTTATTAAAATAGTTACAGGTGATTAAGTGACAGTTTTTGCATAAGGTAAGTTCAATTTTCTCACTATTGTAACGGTCAAATCAGGTTTTTTTTTTAAATTATAAAAAAATGTTTTGTTTGTTTTAAATGTAATTTTAAGTAGAGATTTCATTATTTTAAGTATTAAAAAGAATATATTTGAAATGAGAGCAACATATGTAAAAAACCATAAAAACTCTCACTACCGTAACCTCACTTTCGTAACAAATTTGTTGTTACGGAGGTGAGACGTTTGTTACGGAGGTGAGATTTTAATTTGTTTTCACTTTTAGAAAAACATGGCTAAGCAGAAAAAAAGCAACAATGACAAAAAAGAGCAAGAAAATAAGGAAAATGTGAAACTACGAGTGAGAAAGTATAGAGAAGCACTAAAAAATAATCCAGAAAGGTATGAAGAGGCGAAAAGGTTGGAGAAAGAAAGATACCAAAGAAGAAAGGAACAGGGCAAGATAAAATCCATCAATGAACTGACTCCTCGGGAACAAAGAAAGTTAAGGAAAGACTGGAGAGCTAGAAGTAAAAAGAGTTATGACAAAAAACATAAAGTACAGGAACTTGTACAGGAAAAAGTAGACAGTTTGGAAACAATTCGTCTATCAGTGTGTGAAAGTTATGTGCAGACCTCCAAGCACAAAACTGATATTTCCGAAACTCCTACAACCTCAGGGAGATCCACAGCGGGTAAAAAGATATCAAGAAGGAACAGAAGAAAGTTAAGATTAAAAATTGAAAAACTAACGAAAGAACTAAAAAAACAAAAAGCTAAAAAAGAAAAATACAAAAAAAGGCTTTATAGAAATCGGGACTCAGACGAAGATTCTCCTAACTCTAATGTTAAGAGAATGATTAATGGTCAAACAGTTTCTACTGAGGTTAAACAAGCCTTACTTTTTGGGTCAGTTTTATCCACCCAAATTAAAAAAAATATTTTGGCCAAAAATAACAGAAAATCTAGAAGAAAATTGCTGGCAACTGTTTCAGGAAAAGTAATAAAAAAATACCGATTTCAAGAAAGACTTAAAATGTTAGTTCCTAAGCGTCTGCTATACTCTAAGAAATGCGAAACCAAATTTGATCGTAAATGGACAGACGTTCGAAAAAAAATCAGAAATTTTTATGAAAATGATGATTCAAGCCGAATGTGTCCGGGAAAAAAAGAAACTATAACATTTAAAAAAGTAAAGAAACAGAAGCGGTATTTGAACTACTCCCTAAAAGAGTTACACGCCAAATTTTGTTCCACTTATCCAGATTCAAAAGTAAGTTATAACTTCTTCTGTAAGCTGAAACCTTTTTGGGTTGTTAAATTAAATGTAAAAGATCGTGACACATGTTTGTGTGAAACCCATGTCAATTTCCAGTATGTAGTTTTAAAATTAAAATTTTACAACATTATTAGAGAAAGCAGCAGCAACGAAGTTATCAAAAGTATTACCTGCTCCGCAGAAGGTAAAATAAAAGAGGCATGTTTTAAAAGAGAATGTCCTGAATGTATAACCAAAAATGTTGAATTTGTAGACTACAATTCTAGTGAGCATGTAAAATATGAAAAGTGGGTGTCAAAAAAGGAGAAATTGTTAGTAAAAAAACAGGAAAAGATTTGCGTTAAAAAAGTTAAGGAAACCATTTACTGTAGTAAAGAAGAATTAGTACTAGAATTTCAAAAGAGCTTGCCATTTTTTTTTGCCCATCATTTTAACATGCTTCATCAATACGAAAAAATTCAAGAAATAAAAAAGAACCTTTCGGGCCATGATATTTTGATTCACATGGACTTCTCGGAAAATTATGGTTGTAAGTATTCCACAGAAGTGCAATCTGCCCACTTCGGAGGTTCAAAACCACAGATCACATTGCACACAGTTGTAACATATCATAAGAAAACACAGCAGGCAAAAGACGAAGTTGAACCACTCGTAACTTCATACTGTACTCTCTCCAAATCATTGAGGCATGATCCATCGGCCATATGTGCTCATTTAAGTCCTATAATAAATGATATAAAACGAAAATACCCGATCTTAAATGAAGTCCACTGTTTGAGTGATGGGCCAAGTACCCAATATAAAAACAAGAAAATGTTTTTCCTTTTGACAGTGATTGCTAAATCCCTGTGTGCTAATTCCCTTAGATGGCATTATTTTGAGAGCCACCATGGCAAGGGAGCGCCAGATGGAATAGGTGGATGTGTGAAGAGAACCGCTGATAATATTGTGGCTAGAGGAGAGGATATACCCAACTACGAGACCCTATTAGATAAGCTACAAACGTTGAAGGGCATTAACATTTTACCTATAGACGATGAGGAAATATTAAAGTTTGATTCATTGCTACCTGTGTCACTAGAAGCCTTTAAGGGTACCATGAAGATTCACGAGGCTCTTTGGACAAAAGCAAACCCTTTTGTAATACGCTTTAGACAATTAACTTGTAATAATTGTACTGCAGATGAAGTGTGCATGCATTATGATTTGGGCTCTATACAATATAAATCAGAAGATATTGAAGATTCGAATAGCACTTGTGATGAAATTATGATGGACATATCAAATAATATTGTCAACCAAACAAGTATCCTTTTTTAGCTTTCTAAATTTAAACTTTAGTTTATTTATTTATTTATTTATAGTGTTTCCTACAAATATTACCAATTTTCACTTTTATTATACCTTGACATTAAAAATACAGATATGAAAAGGAAATTATGTTGCGAAGACGTTTATAGCTCGAGTGAAAAATCATGTAGTTCAGAGGATGAGCTGCCTCTTTCAACGTTGGTTAGACGTCCTTTGAGTCTAAATGCAGATGACTATGTATTGGTTAAGATTTCGGGGAAAAAAAATCGATATTATCATTTTGTCGCAGTCGTCATATCCGTAGAAAATGAAAATGATTACTCAGTTAAATATTTCCGTAAATCGCCCAAAGGATTTTTTTTTATTTTTCCAAACGTCGAAGATATTGGACTTATTTCAAATGATGATGTGGTGTCTGTTTTAGAAAAGCCTCAAATAAAAAGAGGACATTATTTTTTTAATGTTCCTGAAGTTGCTAATTTACGATAAAGTAAAAATGTTGCAAAATTTAGCATTTTCATTTTTATAAGTATTATCCATATTACCAATTAAAATGATTTCTTTCCTAACTGTTGAAAGAATTTTAGTTTTTAAATAAATATAAATATAAATATTCGTTTTAATGTTTTTTTTTCGTTCACTGAATTGTATCACTTTCTTACTGTAAAATATTTTTAGTATTTTTTGTAAAGAAGAAATACAATCTTTTAAAATATTTGATATGGTAAACAATTCTCACCTCCGTAACAGAACTCCTCACCTCCGTACTTAGCGATTTTAAGAAGTTTGCTTTTTTTTTTAAAATAACCATATTAATTAGTAACCACTATTTTAATTACTTTCCTGTAACATGTATCAATTCAAAAAATGCGAAAAGTATACATTTTTAAAGGTTTTATAGTAAAACTTTTTTATATTCAAATATCCCTTTTTTGAAATAATGACCCATATTAATTTTTTTCGTTAAAATGCACGTTAATCAAAATAGCCTCTAATTTGTTTGTTATTATGTTTGTTGACATGGGGTTGGAATTTTTGGAATATTAAAACATTGTTTAGTTTTTTAAAGGTTTTTCAACAAATACCTTGAGAAAAACCACTTGAAATTAGGCAAACTTCAAACAATAACAACGTTTTTATTATAAATGTAAAACCCTGTATGTTTTAACATAATAAAATAAAACATTAAAGAATCTTTCGATTGGTATTATAGTAACTCTTTCCTAAAGTTAAAATTTCAGAGACATTTAACAATTTCTAATATTCAATACTATTTTGTATCAACAAACCTCTGAAATTCTACATGTGGTTTAATGTAACAGTATTCATGGTTACCACCAAATCTGTCATTGTTTAAAATTAATTAAAATATTTGATTGAAAAAATAATAACTCAAAAAATATTGACTTTAGGTATAGGATATGGTATAGCCATTTTACTCAGAATTTTATGTAGAATTAAATAATGTAAAAATATATGAGGTATTCCGGTAAAACAGGAAGTATTATTTTGTTTAAAATAATTTAGGAAAGCGAATACTTTACGCTATTAAAATTTTAAATCGATGTTTCGCGATTCCCTAGAAACTTCCAACGGACTAAGTACGTGAAACACCCTGTATATTAAACGTCATTTATGTGTTATGCTTTACTTAATTATTAATAAAAGACATACAATATTTGTATAAAAATGACAAAATGTACTAAACTAAGCATTTATGAATACTGCTACTGCTAATTCAAAACTGATCCTGGCCACAGAAACATCATTTTCATAAAAAAGTTAATATATCAAATAATAGTCAAATATCAATACTTTCACGTGCTATACTCAAATTTATAAAACAAAGTTGCTTCTTCGATTATTTACCCTTTAAAAATTGTTAAATTTTAAACTAAATTATTACCAGCCCTGTACGTTATAATCTAAACAAAATTTTTTCATGGATTAATTGTCATTAGTAAGATCTACATTTTGTCCAAATTTCAAATCGATACGTTTTGAAATAAAAAAGTTATTTAAAAAAAATGAAATTTCTTCATTTTTAACACAGCGAAGAAAAAAATTAAAATAAAAACAAAGTTGTCAATGGACGAGATTTTTTTTTTTGAAAAAAGTACTGCATTAAGATGTAGAAATAAGGAAAAAAAGTTTTAATCGATTTCTTGAACCCTTGCAAATCGACCGTTCGATCCTTTCGCGAAACCGTAGTTAATTTATTATTAAAATTAATGAATTGTACCATTTACCATTAACATTTAATTTAATCTTAGCAAACATTTTATTTTGTAGCAAGTTTGTATTATATGTAATTAATAATAATAGGATAAAGCCGCCTCTATGGCGTAAAGTATTAAAATTTGGAATACGGCCCTAATGGCAGGCGTGTAACGATGTTGCTTAAGTTTAATAAATATGGTTTATTTAGGTTAGATTATTACGTGCCCTTTTTCTTTATTAAGAGACTGTTTATTTTACTTTCCTTTTCTTTTAAAAGCTTTAATTTTATGGGGCTGGCCTTTAAGTTTATGCTTATATTATATAATATATTATATAATAATATAATATTGTGACGTTCTTACTTGATTTGGATTTTTACACTCATACCAAAGATTAAATATATATAAATATAAGTATATTTAATCTTTGCTCATACGCTGTTATCGATAATGATTAAATATTGACAGATTTGCGTATTGATACTTATCAGATTCTGAATATGATGGCCCTTTCCACTCTTGGTTAGAATCGTTTTTTCTTTAAATAGGTGATTCCTTGACCTGTCCCCTGACACTTTATTACTTCCATGTCCGCACGGACCTCACCCCTGTGTTCACCCGTTGAGAGTTGCCTTTTGAGGAATTATTTAATGTTTCTATTTAACCTTTGGAGAAGAGGTACCCTGATTTTACCTGTACAGGTATGTGGTAAACCAAAATAGTAGCATTGTTTCGCACCGCACTTTACTCGACTACACTGTATATGAGCGATTTTTGTTTCTTTAAGAATTTTGTTGTGGATAGGTACTAAGAGCGCTCGAACTCACACATCTACTCTCTTCCCCGTCTTATTTGAAATTTATGTTCATGTATTATACGAATTGTAAACTAAATTAAATTTAGGTTATATCAAATTTTATAATATTCATATTATGTAAAAGCCACTGAAAATCTCTTAAAGACAATGAAAAAAACAATGCCAAAACAATTGGTATACTACAGAAAACAAACAAAATGAATACTTATTAAAACCATCTACATATTACACTGTTCAAAATTTTAGCTAATTTTTACCTAAAATATTAGACTATATAGGACCATTAATTTTTTAAGGCAAACTGCCTGAAATGAATTCAGAGGAATATTCCCCTTTTAAATTAGTGAATTCTTTAACTGATATTTTTAAAGAAAATAATACAATTAATTAGGCAAAATTACTTAGGTTTCAAAGATGATACACCTTAGATCGTAAGGGATATTGCCTGAGAATAAAAGAATAAATTTCCTGTTTCTAAGGCAATTTGCTTAAATTTTTAGGTAGATTATATATATTTTTAGTGAAAATCCTCTTATTTTTCACGGTAAATTTATCTAATTTTTTTAGATATACCCTTTTTTCGGGTAATTTTCTACAAATTTTTTAGTGAAATTCTACTAACTTTCTAGTAAAATGTAACTTATTTTCTAGTGAAATTCTACTATTTCATTAAATAAAAATATAAGGGGAACAAGAATTGGCGGTGGGGGCATTAAGGAGAGAAGATATTTATAATGTCATTTTTATTCTCACGCATTGCTTTGGTAATATACTATTTTGGAAATATACTATTGTAAATGTTAAATATTATTGTAAAAAGTTACCGATAACCTAGTATTGTTTATGCCTATATCGAGCAATGTAAATGAGAAAAGAATGACATTATGAATCCCCCTTTTAAGTGCTGATGGGTAAAATAAAAAATACATTTATTTTAGTTAAATTGAAAATGTATATTAATAAATATGTATAAATAAAAAAAATAAAAGTAACAAAAACGACAATAAAACTTATAGGTATACCTACTTTATAAGTTTAATAAAGTTTCTTTTGGCATAGAAATTTTCTTCCAAGTTAGGACTCCTTTATCTTTATGTCCTATAGGCGAATTAACGGCGGTTCCGGTACTACAGGGTTGGGATTATTTAAAAATAAATTGGGGTCAATGGAAAATTCCATTTAGTTTAGATTACCTAACTATAGCACTTTAAAATGTTCACTTATAGCACAATATTTGTTAACTGTTGTTATATCAATAGCACACAACGCGGTCTTTACGTTTTCGTTGATTTTGGCATTCTGGTGGACAATATAGGTGCGAATATTTATCGTAAAACGTCGGTATTAGCAATCGTAGCCGATTGCAAGTAAGTCACTAATTTTTAAAGGAATTTACCTAAATTAGTTCAATAATTTGCCATAATAATTTAGAAGAATTACCTAAATTAAAAGCAAAATTGTCGTACCTAAAAGTCATTGAGATTTTGACTAAATATTTAGGTAATCTGCCTATCTTTTTAAATTTGAGAAGTTTATTAAGTAAAGTATGAATATTTATCTAGAAGTTAGTGAATACACCATAGAAAAAAGGCATTAGTTTCTGCCTAATAAACAAGAAGGTAAATTGCTTTACTCGTTTAAGCATATTACCTTATTTTTTCTTAACTAATTCTGATTAGGTATTTCAAAAGGCTTGATTTTGAACAGTGTAATATGTCCATAATAAAAATCGTTTGACTATCGTGGTCAAAATACAACGTTTCCAAAATTTTGCTGTTATAAACATGCCATTATAAAATCCAAAATATCATCATTTTATGTGTTATTAAAGTAGTGGAAGTTAGAATCAACAGGTGATTGCATTGACGCGCATGCGTGGCTGCATTGTCGGTTTAAAAAATACCATATTTTGTCCCTATTTGAAAAGAATTATAAATACTTTTTAATAATTTGTTTGAAACAAAGCATTTAGCAATAATAAACACATAAATGATATTATTTTGGATTTTATAATGGCATGTTTATAACAGCAAGAATTTGGCAACTTTGTATTTTGACCACGATAGTCAAAAGATTTTTATTATAGACATATTAATATATATATATATATATACAGGGTGTTTCATAATATATGCGCAGGACTTCAGGATGTGATAGCTCATCCAAAAATATGAAAAAAGTCGTTATTAACTTACCCTCTAAAATGCACAATTTTCGAGATACAGGGTGTTGAAATTTTAGAAAAAAAATCGTTTTTTTCGATTATCTCCGGAACCGTTTATCGTACAAAAAACAGCTTTTGTAAGCATTTTCTACTCAAAATAAGCTATGTTTTGTGCCAGAAAAAAAATTTTTTTTACTCATAATTGGTGGAGATTTTGACGGGGTAGCGGGTGTTTTTCTCCTCAACACTGAAAAAAATAAGCTGTTGAAACAACAAAAAAAATATTAATTCAACTCTTTATGCACTTTAAATACAAGCAATGGTTTTTGCACGTTTACTTAACCATCTAAAAATGTCAAATTGTATTGTTTAATTGAACAACAAATAACAGTTAAATGAACAAAATTAGGATATTTGTTCTAATCTGCTAATTTTGTTAATTTAACATTCTTAGAGTGTTAAAGCAACTTTATGAATGCAAATTTAACATTTTAAATTTTAAAATAACATTTACAATTTGTTAAATGAACAAATTTAATGTTGTGGATTAAAGAGCAACTAAACGTTAATCTAATAGTTTTTTAGGTAATCCCAACAATTTTAGTATTTGATTTAACCAATTCCAGCTATTAAATCAAAATAGGATAAAAACTTTAATTCAAACAATTAGTTCATGTAAGATCAATATTTTAAATTGTCAAATGAACAAATAAACTTTGACAAACTCTGACTATTGCTTTGACACCAAAATATAGATTAATCCAATAGGTTTTTTGTTGAAACAACATTTTCAAAAATGACATTTAGGCAAATGTTAACTCAACGAATATATTTTTTTCGGTGAACTTCTACGCCCCCGAAAAATGGTTTTGAGAGGCCTATTTGAACCGCCAATGTTTTCTACACAAAAAGGTACTCCTGGTCATAAGCTCTAAAGTTGACCGTTTTCGAGAAAAATCAACTTTTATATTTAAAAACATGTTCAATTTAAAAAAAAAAATGTATTACTAATTAAACAAAATTTATTTTAACGTTAGAAAAAGTAACAAAACCAAACGATAATTGCAAAATTAAAAAAAAAATAAAAAATGATTTTTTACACTAATGCTGAAATGTTCGAAATGCGTTACCTTTACGGTTTGGAGAATTTAGCAAAGACAACTTTTGAATCATTTTTTATTTTGCACTTATGGTTTGGTTTTGTTACTTGTTCTAACGTTAAAATAAATTTTGTTTAATTAGTAAAAAAAAATATATTTTTTTTTTAAATTGACCATGTTTTTAAATATAAAAGTTGATTTTTCTCGAAAACGGTCAACTTTAGAGCTTATGACAGTACCTTTTTTGTGTATAAAACATTGGCGGTTCGAATAGGCCTCTCAAAACCGTACATTTTTCAGGGGCGTAGAAGCTGAGGAGAAAAACACCCGCTACCCCTTCAAAATCTCTACCAATTATGAGTAAAAAAATTTTTTTTTCTGGCACAAAACATAGCTTATTTTGAGTAGAAAATGCTTACAAAAGCTGTTTTTTACACGATAAACGGTTCCGGAGATATTCGAAAAAAACGATTTTTTTTCTAAAATTTCAACACCCTGTATCTCGAAAATTGTGCATTTTAGAGGGTAAGTTAATAGCGACTTTTTTCGTCTTTTTGGATGAGCTATCACATCCTGAAGTCCTGCGCATATATTATGAAACACCCTGTATATATATATATATATATATATATATTAATAATTAAACATTTTGTTTGTTTTCTGAAGTATACCAATTGTTTTAGAATTGTTTTTTCATTGTCTTTACGAGATTTTCAGTGGCTTTTACATAATATGAATATTATAAAATTTAATTTAGTTTACAATTCGTATCATACATGGACATATTATTATGTCTATGGTATCATATATTTTAAATCCTCCACTTATGAACTGACTATGCACATAGGTAGATAACACGCCAATCGACAAATTTCCCCTCAAAAAAGGAAACAAGGTCATCCATACAAAATAATTTCATAAAAAATTAAGTTGATAAAAAAACAATTTGATAAAAAGATAATAGATAAAAAAATTATTTGATAAAAAAATTATTTGATAAAAAAATAATTTGATAAAAAATAAGTTGATAAAAAATAACTTTATAAAAAAATAAGTTGATAAAAAAATAATTTGATAAAGAAATAATTTTATAAAAAAATAATTTAGTAAATAATGCATATATGCATAATGCATATATAATTAATTATTTATAAAGCAAAATAAGTTTTACTTTCAATTTTGACACAAACGACGCCTCATACTTAAATGTTACACATTATTTCAATAAACAATTACAGTATCAATTCGCCCAGTGCGATGGTGCAATTAAAAAACAAAGGAAACTGTTTAAAAGGTAAAAAAGAGAATTTTTGAAAAAAAAACTCGTAAACGTTTAAAACATATAAACCTATATTTATTTTATAAAATGTGACTTAAATATATGTATTGATCATAAGAGGTAAAACCCATTTTAAAAATTTAACTTTTATTTTATAAATATAAGCGCTGTTAGTTTTAAAAATTTTTCATTTTTATTTATAAAATATCAATATTGTTTTAAGGGATGGTAACTATAAAAAAGTAGTATGGTAAGTTCTTCTGCTCTAAAGTCACACTTAGTTTAAAAAATATTAGTTTGTAAATGATGTTTTAATTATATATATTTTTTAACAAAAATGCATTAACCTGTTTTTCCCAGGTCACCATTTATCATTTATGAAATGTATTTTTTTTCATGTTTGATAAATATTGACCTGAAAAATACTTTAAGGTTAATATTGATATGTGCAATTTAATTATTGTTTTTTAACTAGCAAATTAACTAAATTTATTTACAACGTCCATTCATCTTATAAAATGAAATTTAATTTTATAAAGTAATTTTATAAAGCTAAGTATAATGTATACAATATAACTTATATATATTATATTATATAAGTATTTATTTTATTTGTATTTATAACTATACAAATAAAATAAATACTTACATATATGAATACAAATTCACATTTTATCATTTTGAGTTAAAGGAAGTTCATGCGGAAATGTGATATTATTTATCTTTTTCTTACGCCCTACACAAAATATTTTATCTTTAAAAATAACTGAAAAATAGTAATGGCTTAAAATTATTAAATAATTGTTTAACTTTAAAATAAAAGTAGTTGAGTTACCAAAGCCAAGCTTAAAACAAAACTAGAGTTATACTTCAAAGAAACCATTTCACCCTGTAGCTTAAAGCAAACTAATGCCCGTACTAAAGGTGGGTAGGTAATCACATTGTTTTTAGAGGTAATCGTCACGTTTGCCTAAATGCCACCTAGTGCATACCAGAGGCCGCGGCCGGCTTAAAACTTGGCCACCAGTGTTTTCAGTCTCTGCAGGCATCTGAAGCCCAACGACATCCGACCCGACAGTTCTACCAGTGCTCTGTTGATCTCGGTCTCTCTGTATGTTTTGTGTCTCAGTTTTAGCGTACATGTGCTCAGAGTGAGTGAGGCTTAGTCGATGATGCGTAAGCGCCCGACAGCCTATTACACAAGTCGTCAGTAAAAAAATCAGTTTCATTCATACACACCAAGGGATAAATAAAACTACATCTGCCATGCCGATCTAACATCGTCTATTCTTAATCGTGTTGTGTTTTCAGTGTAAACAAATCATAATGTGGTGCCCAGTGAGGATTACTTTATTTTTTTTATTTTTTGTGCACCAATCACACCAAAACGAGGAATTGGATACTACACCGGTGTATGGAGTATCAAGCCCTACCGAATGTTACGACAAATTTAAGAGACCCGTGGTAAGTAGATCTGGCGAGGGTGGTAATTTAAAAACTTAGGGAACGCTGAACTTTAGAACGTGATATACCTATCTATAAATATCAACTTTACCAGTACCAACACAATTTCACTGTGGGTGTCTGGAAGAGAGAGTTCAAATGGTCTTTGTTAAAACATATCAATTCTTAGGGAATGCGCCAGGCTTGATAAGAAATCCGATAAACTTAGCTTACCTTTTAAAATTTAAAATAATGACTTTGCATTAAATTTAAATACATTTTCAAGTATATGATTTTAATTCTTAAAATAATATTTATATAAATAATTAATTAATTAATTATTTATATAATAATATTTATATATACATAATATGTATAATATTATATTATATATAAGATTATAAATAATTTGGAAATTTTTTTAATTTTAAATACAACCAGGTTTCTTTCACAATTGATCAGTGCCAGTCGTGTTGTTATTATGCATCTATAAAATTCAGGTGCATTTATAACAGCAGGTAGTAAGTTTTGATATGGAAATCCAAACTATTATAATTCACAGTCATTTAGATTACATTTTCAGGTAGTGTACACCTATTTAAAAGTTTAGGTATTTATAAATATAATGGTAATATGGACAGTAGAAATGGATGGATTTTATTTTTAATTCTAAGGCCTTTGGTATTTTTCGATCTGATACACTTAATTAGGTATTAATTAAATAAAGTAGTAAATATTTATTTTCGTTGTTCAACGATTGAGGAATTGGTTATTTTGATTTTTTTCCCCGCAATTCCACGTGTGGAACAAATACCTTTTCTATATATTTAAATTTGCAACTAAGTAAATTAGCAAAAATATAAATTATTATTTTAAATTAAAATTATATATTAATATAAAGGTTTTTTCGTCTTAGAATTCTATGCTCTAAATATATAGGTTTTCTAAATAAAAAATACTAAACCTTAACAATAGCAGAGAGTTAAGTTAACGACTAGTATATTGTTCAATAATTGACAAACTTTGCCATTTCTATGAAGATGAAATATTGCTAATTAATCCGAATGGAAAAGGTCTTTTTTATAATCGTCATTGTAATTAATTATAATTATAATTATAAATACTACCGTGGAGAAAAGTCAAATCTCGAGGTCTCATTGAACCTGTAGAGAAAGAACTTTTTTTCAAAGTTTAAGACTTTCTCAATTTAAAGTATAAGAAATGTACAAATTCTTTAATATGATTAGAAAAATAATTTTTTCTACTCCCACCTTTAAAACGCCCTTTATTATACATGTTTTCATGACACTAAGTGACCTTTTAAAAACACATTGACAAGTTGTGGTTTTATGGCGCTTTAGTCACGGGCTGAAGTTAGTTTTAATTTAGTTGACAGTTGTCAAATGTCATACAATCGTTAAAATAAAATGTGAAAATTATTTTATTATATTAATACAAAAATGCAGTATTAAATAGTTTCTCAACGCCAATATTTGAAAAGTTTATATGAACATTGTACTGACCTTTTAATTTCGCCGGCAGTAAACTATAACTTAAATTCGGGCACGTACTCCACTGTAAAGTGCTCATAAAACATTTTCTTTACCTTCACTGTGAAAAACTGTCAATTTTCAAGAAATACATTTCGATTTATAACCTTTATAATTGTGTTTATAAAATAGAAAAATTTGACATTTGACGGTGACACACAAATTCCCCTATTGTTTCATAGATGGTTCTATACAAATTTTGAATTTAAATCATTTTAAGATAATAATAAGTATTTGTCGTAGAAAAAGTATAGTATGCACCTCGTTTATAAACTTTTCTATACACTTTTTATAAAAATGTAGTTTATGCTAATTTCCCACTAATTTCTTGTTTAGCAGTTACTGCCTTTCTCCATAGTTGGGCAGTATAAGTACACCACTGAAGCTGTAATACAAGTAAAAATATTATTCTATCGGTCAGTGTAACTTACACCTATAAAATATTATAAATATATATGAGAATGTCAGCAAGCTGAGCTTGGTGCTCGCTGCGGGTGGGAATCGCGCCACGACCGCTCCACCTAAACTGGGTAGTAATTTTAAAGATGAATTTTATATTTCTCATGGCTTTTGTCACCTTATATGTGTCATCTGTCAATTGTCATTTGTCACCTGTCATCTGCCACTTGTCATTTGCCACCCGGAACTGCCATCTGTCAACTGGCACCTGTCACCTTTTATCTGTCATCTATCATCTGTCATCTGTCACGTGACATATGTCACCTGTTCACTTGACATCTGTCAAAGTGTCGCTGGATACTGTTGGGTTTCCCGATATAGGTATGTATTATTTTCGAAAAAATATAATCGAATTTAATTCAAAGATCCACCTGATAAATAAATTTTATTAATTATATTTTTTCAGAAAATTTATGCAAAAGCTGGCAACACCGCAATTAAATTTGGCAATGCCGCATTATTACTTAATATTTTGCTCTATCTCCCTGTTATTACGTACAATCAGTATGATTTTGGAGATTTTAATTGGTTAACTTTTTACAATACCCAACAAAAATTAAACGGGCTTCGGGCCAATTCGTTTTTATTTGATAAAGCTCATCTTTTAGTATGTCAAAGTTTGTTCTTTTACCCGTCGATTAATAATAGTAATTGTAGTAATAATAATAATAATACATTTATTGAACCAATTAGCACAATAACAACAAATATAAAATTACAATAAAACCTATGCTAATATCTCAGAAAAAGTGGCTCTTAGGAAAAAACGTATTTTAACATTTTTATGGATAATTATCTGATCAACAATTTTTATTTAAGCTAATTTTATGATAAAACTTACCGTTTTGCTGAAAATCGCGAAAAACCCGTTTTTGTGACCCTTGACCCCGAGTAAATTTTTTTCCCAGGTGTCGGATTAATGAGGACTTTTTAGATTTCATTTATGATGGTGTTTCGAACAATCCTACCAACTTTGAGCTGGGTGCGAATTTTTGTAACTTCACTACTATTTTTTGGTCTAATTTGATCGGACTATTATTAAAAATTAAATTAAATGCAACTAGATATTAAATAAGTTTATTAAAAAAATAAAAATAATTTGGCTTTGGTAATTGTCTGGATTAAAAATATATGTACCTTATATGAGGAGCATCCGTGCAAAACCGGCTATATCCACTTTAATAAAATGTTGGGAAAATGGCAAAAACTCTCGATTTCCTGGCCTTTACAGATAAAAGAAAAAGCAAACTTGAGCTTTGTGGGCTTTGTAGTACTTAAGACATAGTTTCGTTTTCAAAAACTCTATATTAACGCCAAAATTTCAAAAAATGTTTTGTATATAGCCGGTTTTGCTCAAAAACCGAATAAAAAACGAATAAAATGTGAAAAAAACATTATTATTCAAAAATATTAACAAAATAAATTTAGTGCAAACATGAACAAATTTTAGTAGTAGTATCGACATATCCAAGCCACATGCTCATCATCATTATTATTTATTGGATATAGCCGGGTTTGCTATAAAAACGTGGATTTGGCCGGTTTTGCTCCTAAAGCTACCTTTTAAATGTGATTTTAACATGGATATAGTTGGATTTGAACAGAATTATCTTGGTTGTCGATAGAAATGAACCCAAAGATGCGAAATAAAAAAACAAAAAACTGAATAAAATGGATCATATAGTACCTATATCCATTGAAGCAAAAGACCCATCAAAATTATTTTAACAATTAATAACCATTAAAACATTTGTCAGTTTTTAATTGTTGTTAATTATTAAAATTTTTTATGAGTTTTTATGAGGATGTACTGTAGACAACGACAAATCAATAGAACAATCTTCGTATTCTAACATCATTTAGGAGCACCCTGTATAGTATTCCATTATCCATAAGTTGTACGTATTTATTTTAATGCAAGTTGTAAAAAAATATACCTACAGTATAATCAATCAAAACTAAAACGCAAGGTCGTTATTTTTAAAACAGTCTTAAATTTATATGAAATTAATTTATTGTACCTACTTTAAAATCACAGAAAACGTTAAAAATCTAAAAATATCTATCTGCGGGATGTTCATAAACATTTAAATGTCTATAAGTAAAGCATGCATGCTTTAAGTTAGTCCATCTTCATTTAACATATTGCATGCAA
This sequence comes from Brassicogethes aeneus, assembly GCA_921294245.1. NCBI lineage: Eukaryota > Metazoa > Arthropoda > Insecta > Coleoptera > Nitidulidae > Brassicogethes > Brassicogethes aeneus. The sequence goes on along the minus strand of OV121132.1, from coordinate 47,264,771 downwards.
TGTGTTAAATGAAGATGGAATAACTTAATTAAACTGTATAAGTTAATTTATTTGTAATAAACAAGTTTTAATTAATTGTAAAATAAACAAAGGCAGCATGGTTTAGGTTAACCTTTAATTGGGTACACTTGTATATAATATTTTTATTCTAACCATAATATGGTTAATAAAAAAATATTATGAACAATACTAAATAATTGGATGAGAATTTATAATAAAAAAATGCTAATATTTAAAAGTAAAAATCCTAAGAAAGAACAGACATCGCAATTCTAAATCTGAATATGCAACGGCAAATGGCACATAAGTACAGGTGCAGGTCAAAAACCTCTGCACGTGCATACACCTGAATTACTATTACTATTTTTTTTAGATTAATTATTGTTGTACATTTTTTGACTGCATCGAAATTTAAATATAATCAGTAGGGATTTTGTAAACAAAGCCTATTTTAATAGGCTATTAGTAAGATCTATATATTTTAATAAAATAATAATTTATAGCTGAATTTAAATGGTCTGAAGCCAATTTTTTATGAAACCCTATAGGGGGCTTCTAATCTAATAAAATAAACGTTGAAAATTTCACTTATCATATAGGTAGGTACCTATTTGTTTCGGAATTTCAAGGTAATGACGCTTTGTATGATTTTTTTTATTTGCAAAAGTGTCATCATTTTTAGTTCTTTAGATATTCAGGTATCACAAAAATTTAGATCTGTACATGGGGTTCCATGTCAAATCAGCCAAGAAAAAGGACTTGTCTTGGATTTGATTTAAATTTTGAGGGTCTACTGTGGAACTCAAAAAATCTAGAACTGTTTACGGATTGTACAGGGTGATTCCCTATAATGTATTTAATTTAAAAAGTATTTTTCAGTACCTACCTCGATACCTTCTTAATCACACTTTTAAATTTTTTGGAACACTTAAAATAAAAAAGTTAAAAGGGGGCGACATTATAGCGGATCACCCTGTAAAGTATAAACAATGGAAATTACCATAGTTCTGTGGAAATTCCTGAGTTTTTTGTTTTAGAATATTTCCGAAATAAAAACAAAGAAAAATTTACAAATACATACCTTTTGTAAGCTGCCTTTTTTTATTAAAAAAAAAATAAAAAAAATAGCAAAAAAATTGATATTTTAGAAAACCGTCACCGTCGTTTTTAAAATCTGAAAAAAATAATAGCAAAAATGCAAAAAAGTGCTGAAATTTTAAATATTTTTATTTTTGGGTTGTATAAGGAGCCTTAAAATTTTAAGCAAATCGGAGACAATTGTCTGGTTTTCGCTGCCGATTTGGCATGGAAAGCCCCACAGTTAAACCGCCAGATTATTTTTAAATAGCGAACAATACACAAGATAAGATCATTATTAAAACTTAAAATAGAAGTGAACCTAAGTTTAATAATTTCTTTAGGTACTTTTTTTCAACCGCTGTGCGCTGTCCAAAAGGAAGCATTTTAAATAATATTTTAAGAAATGTCATAGTAAAAACTACGCAAATTAAGATCAAGTAAAAATTCAATATACTCTTTTAAACATATAATTTAATCTTTGTCAAAAAACAACAATTAAATGTATTATCAATTCCTAAAAATTATAACCTGATGATAAAAATACCTATACAAAATGTATTCTAGCTTAAGTTTATTAAGACATTATTTTAACTCAAAGCTTGGTAATTTTAAAATTTAATGTATAAAGTCTGTTCTTACTACACTCTTGCGTATACGGGTAAAATATAGAAAAATGTATTATATATAATACCATTTAATAAAATGCAATAGCATTGGTGAGAATAAAGGCACACATGTTTCAAGGCGTCCAGTCATCTTTAGAGTCGATGCTTCAATAATCATAATCCTCATATTTTGGTATAAACTCTACGAATTTGGCAAAATATCTAATTTAAAGTTTTTTGCATGGCATAGGTTTAATATAACTTATGTATATTGTATTAAATAGTATATTATAAAAGCCCACACATTTTTTTTTGGATTTGGGTTGTGGTGGCCAATCGATTGTTTTAATTCCAAAATGCAGGATCTAGTCTTTTTTTTAGCGATATTACTGTATAACCGCAGACGACCTAAAATGTAGCTTTAATTTCAAAATTCGCCCTCTACGCTCTTAGTTAACAGACAGCAAGACCTGTTGTGTGTGTTTAGAGCTCAACACACTTAAAGATTCTATATGTGGAGTTCAACACATGTATTTCGATAATTAATAATTAATTTTGTCTTTTCGGGTCTTTAAATTACACTGCAGTTAGTAACAAACAAGGCGCAGTTGGCTGCCGGTTGAATTTAGGAACTTGTAAGAGGTCATGGATTTTATACGAAAAAACCTTATCCCAGAATTTGTTCGATTTGTAAAATTATTGATTACACTAGTTTACAGCCATTTTGCCCACCATGTCTCACTATAATTTTCTTGTGTAGTTTGGCTTACTAAACGCAAAAATCACACTTTTTTTCATTGAAGCGTTTTCGAGATATGAATTTTAAATTGTTTTTTTAAATAATTTCCTGAGGTGTTTTGACGGTTTAGAGTATACTTTGTGTTCTAATTGATCGATTTAACCAAACAAGCACTTAAATCAAAGGTAATTAAGCCCTCTACAACTTTCTCTTGTATAGTTTTGGTATCGGCCCAGTAGTTCGATGCTAGCGATTTTATTAAGTTGAAAAAGTCGTTTTTTACCTTTCTGAGAAAGATAGAAATCGAAAATATAAGTCTAGTTTGAATTGTTTTACGTATAGATATAGATAAATAGGCTGCTGTTGATAAAAATCCATGGATAAATGGCGAAGTTATGAATTTTATAGTTTTTTCTTTATTTTAATGAATTAAATAAAATTTAATATTGTTCAATATGTTTAAACATTGATTTTTATTTTAAACATTAAATATTGAAATTAAATTAATTAATAGAATTTAATTTCAATAAAAATCAAAATAAAAATCAATGTTTAAACATATTGAACAATATTAAATTTTATTTAATTCAATATATATATATTGAATATTGAACATTAAATATTGAACAATGAAGATATTGAAAGTTGAGCGAAGTAATTCATCCGAATGGAAATGGTCTTTTTTATAATCGTCATAGTAATGATAAATACTACAGTGAAGAAAAGTAAAATCTCGTGGTCTCATTGAACCTGTGTAGAAAGAATTTTTTTTTTCAAAGTTTAAGACTATGCCACTTTCTCAATTTAAACGTATAAGAAATGTACAAATAATTTTACAACCCATGGGAAAACTTATTTTTATTAAAAAAATACTCCAAGGTATGAGTTTATTCTAATTTGCCTAATAATTTAAAAATATTTACACTTTTGGTACTTTTTAATAAATTCAGTAGATTTTATATACTTTATATTAATTACGTTCCGATAAAAATTCAAATGAACACGGTCCAGTTTTTTTAATATACAAAAATGTTTTTACCTAGGTAATTTCATTTTTCGTACAACCTACTAAAAGTAATTTATAAAAATTAATTAAAATGAAAATCGAAATTTTTGAAAACATCAAGACATACCTACATATTTTCTTACACGTATTTTTTTTTAAATATTGAAAATTAAATTAAATGCGACTAGATATTAATTAAGTTTATTAAAAAAATATAAATTTAAATATAAATTCAGCTTTTCAAAAATGATTAACTTTTTTCTTCATTTTATTGAATTAAATAAAATTTAATAAATATTAAACATTGATTTATATATTAAACATTAAATATTGAAATTAAATTCTATATTGAATATTGAACATTAAATATTAAACAATGAATATATTGAAAGTTTTATTTTGCTGTAATAAGCATACCTATAGGTTTAAAAAATTCTGGCTCATTCTTTTTTTTGTTGCTTTCGTATTCTGTTTCTCGTATGAGGGACCAATCATGGCTGCATCCCAGAAGCCGTGATACCGCCGCGGCGCGCCGCTCCATGCCTTCATTTGCTGGTGAAAACGTCCTCCGTGCTCATCACTTAACCCTTAAGCAGGCACGCGGGGTGTACAAAACACCCCAGCTTCCTAAATATAGCTACCGGTCTCACTTCGATTCGAATAAATGGCGCTTACTTTCAGTACCTTCCTGTCAAAGTATTCTCAGTCATATTACATTGCCGATTTTGAAGTTAATGTAATAGGTTGTCTGGTATTTTGTTTTAAACAGGCTCTGGGTGCTGTGGACACCCCGTGAGCAGGCTGGGTTTCGCCTCCCTATTGACTTTTTTTTACCAAATCATAATTACTTGTAAAAGTAAACCTTATCTTAAGTGCTTAGTGTTTTTTTTGTTTTTATTATTATTATGACTTTTAAAATTTGGTTTTTTTTAATAAATGCTTTATTTGATTAAAATTGTCGTCTTTTGACATTTTCTTTTTTTTGTCATCTTTTATCAAATTTGAACGCAACGAAATATGTTCTCATTGTCTCTCAGCTCATCTTAACTTGATAACTTTGAAAAAAAAAAACAAAAAAAATGTAAATAACACTCAGGGACGCTTTGCCATCAGGGGTGTCTCTGACACCCCGCGCGACCTACTACGTTGCATAAAGAGGTGCGCCTGCATAAGGGTTAAGTCGCCCAGATTATCCGGTTTTCTTACGCACTTGTACTCTCTACATCTTTTACTTATTTTACACTTTTTATTAACTAAATAAACAATGATAAAAATACCTTGTTGAAATGTCAAAAAATAACAGTAAAATGTCACTATGCCAACACGAGAAACAAAATAATTCACGTTTTGCGGATGTCAAATTTAAATTTTGAATATTGTTTTTGTTAAAATAAAGTACCTAAGTAAAAACTAAAAAAATCCAATCGTGCACTTAAATTAGGTTTTTATTAAAGAATAAACATATTAAATAGATATAACACAGTGCAACAGCAAAAAAAATGATGGGGTTCTGAAAGTGGTTTTCAAAGAATACCTTTTGCGTTAACAGAATATTTAGATTGATTCAGGGTTTTTTTAATATCGATTTTAAGTTTTATTAATTTTGGAACCAGAAAAAACGTTATTTATTAATTTAAACCAATAAACTGGTAGGAAATTGTTGTCATATCAATAAATTAAAAAGAAATAACACAAAAATTAAAAATGGGGGTAAACATGTCACTAAAAGTACATTTGCTCCATGCACATCTTGACCTGTTCGAAAATCAGCTGTCCCCCGAATGGAAATGGAAAATCGTTATAGAGGAAAGAGGTTTGATTCGATGTGGGCAGATTTTTGTTGGTTTATGGCAATGGAAATTTTGGCATAAAATTATAAATAAAATTTGTTATATCTTTTATGTTGATTCATTCTATTTGTTAAAAAGAATATGTTTTCAATAATTAATATAATAATAATTAACATAATTATTATTATGGTAGAAGCGAAAAATTGCACTACAACATATTAAATCCAGAAAAAGGTTCAATATACAAAAAAAAATTGCATTTTATTGTTTTCATTATTTTTTTATTTAATTATTTTTTTCTTACTTTATAAAACAATATACAAAACCAATAATTATCTTTTATTTACTAATTATTTATTTTTTACGATATTTCGGGATCCAGAATTACTAAAACTTTAAATTGATATTAAAAAATAACCAGAATCAATCTAAACAATCTGTAAACGCTATAATTCATGATTTTAATTGTAGAAACCGAAAATACTTTCAGAACCCCATCATCTTAATTTTTTCCGAAAATGTTGTACAGTTTAATAGAAGAAATTTTGGTCATCCACTAAAAAATTCATAACATAACATTTTTTTATGGACTTTTATCAACTAAGCTTGTTTTTTTATATAAATGTCAACTTTACGAAAAAAATTCAGACTAGAGTTATCTGTTTGATTTAAACCTTTTCCCATGACGATGTAAATTTTCGACCTAAATTTTTGCCATAAAAACGAATTTTTTAAGTTATCAAATCGCTAGCATCAAAATACTTTTCCGATATCAAAAGTATGAAGAAAAAAGTTTTAGAGAGAGCTCAAATACCTTCAATTTAAGGGCTTGTTTGGCCAAATCGATCAAGCTATACTAAAAACGCCTACAAAAATTGAAAAAAAAAGAATTGAAAATTCATATCTGAAAAACGCTTCCATAAAAAAAAATTTGTGTGATTTTCCTGTTAAGTGGGTCAAAATACATGTGAAAATTATAATGTGATATGGTGGGCAGACATTTTTTCGATTTTGTAAACTAGTGTTATTGACCCAAAAGAGATTAAAATCTTGTATGTACTCCACAATAGGTCTAAAACGTTTGAATGAAGTTGCCATTTTGCATATTTACCAACCCATATAGGTACCATTCGTGATCTCCATGTGCATTGCACATTGTGCAATCATGATAAACTCTTACTTGATTATGTTTATGTGCACAAAAATATCATTAGTTAAATCACATGTGACCTCATATATGCACACAGTTATATGATCCGCACGAGCTCACATTAAGTTTACTTGTGATTCACGAGAATATCATTCAACAGGTGTTTTAAAGTGATACGCTCAAAAAATCACAATTTAAGATAATTGGCTTGAAAAAATTATGACTAGAATCAAAATTATCGTTTTATTTTGTAAAAAAACTACCATAGACAGAACAACTCGGAACGACTCGGATGTATGAATGTATTCTTTAAACTTAAGTTTAAAGAATACATTCATACATCCGAGTCGTTCCCCCCTTACAAACTGACGGACAAAACAACTATTGCCAATGCATGGAATATAAAAAAGTATGCAGGAAAATGTCTTAAAATTGCTTACTGCTTACTCTTACATCTGTTTTCCCAAAAGAAATAATTTCTCTGTTCATAAAAACTGGGTGTGCTTCGATTTTAAGTATACTTAAGCGACTTAAGAAGCTATATTATTAATTTGCAGGCCAGCACTGTATGCAAGTAATAAACTGGCATGGCAACATTCTCTTCAAGTCGCGCCATGCGGTCTCTTTTGCGGAAGACCACATCTGTGACTCAAAAACATTATACGCCTGCACCACTTAAAATGCCAACCGAACAAATCGCAAAGGTTTTGTTACTTATCTAAAGAGCGAATGTTTGGGATTTGCATTTTTTATTTTGGTGTTATTTTGTGTGAGTTTTGTTAATGTTTCTTCTCTCTTTAGTTAAAAAAACAGATTAGCTAAATGTTGACCAAAGTTTTGAACTAAAAGTTACATTTTACGCCTAAGAATATTTCTCCTTAAATGCATTTAAATGCGTTTCTTATCTACGCCTAAGGCTGGGTCTAAACTTTCTACAGATAAAAATAATACACTGAAGTGCACTGTGCATAAGGTTTACGCTTTAACATTTACAAATTTTAATAAAACCTATTTAGTGATATCAGCGTATAATAAATAAATATTTTATTAATCTATAACAATAAATTTTGTAAACACTAAATCATAAGTTTAAGATAGATTTATATTTAATTGTCATAATTATGATTTAAAAAAGTTTAATGCTTTTGCTCTGAATGAAATAAAATTTGCAAAGTGTACCTATTTGTAATGAAGATGATAAGAGTAATATTTTCATTCAAAACGTAAAAACACTAAGGTGCAAATAAGATGTGACGTATGTTTCGCAAGAAATTTTAATTTTTTATAGATTTTTTATAGATTTCACAGATTTGTAAATGCACGCTAAGTGAGTTTTTGTCCAAACAGCTTTGCTTAACAATGTCTTTTTATCAAAATCAGGGGCGTAGCTACCCCGGTATCAGCCGTAACAATGATACGGGGCCCCCGGCTAGGGGGGCCCCCGATTGGCTTCGACATGCGTAATCAAAAAACATATTACCCACATGTTAAAAAATTGAGGCATGAAATTAAATAAATACTATTATTATTTAATTGTTTATACTTCAGGATTTTCGTACCAAACTTTTTATAACTGATTTTCAATTGTTTATCAGTATAATTTCATGTAATTACGTTTTTTTTACAGTCAGGTGATAAGAGAAAAATAAATAACTAAAACAATCAAGCATAATAATTATTAATAACTTTTTGACCATAATAATTAATGTTTGTTCCAAAATTTCTTTTTTCTTAGGGGCTCTCCATAAATGATGTCACACTTTTTTTAATATTTTTGACCCTCCTCCCCCTCTTGTCACAAAGTGTCATAAATTATAGTACTCCCCTCCCCCACTGTCGTCACGCCACACTGATTTTATTTTTAAGTTAGGTCTGTCCTTTATTAAATACCTACTTTGAATACAAATACAAAAAAGAAAGATTAGAATATTTTTTTAATTTACTCTTTGTGACCTCACAAACTGCTAAAACTCCCACCAGCTATCACATTTCCGACGACCCCCTCCTTCCAAGTGTGTGACATCATTTATGGACGGCCCCTTACTTAATTGTTGGATAATAAGTTTATTATTGTAAAGACGTGTACTTATTTATTTGTAATTACTGGGCAAGAACGAGGTATCTCCTTAGTTACTATTACGATTACTAATACGAGTAGTAGGTTACTGATTTTATGATAAACCGCAAATCTGGTAATTTAATGTCAATTGGTCTATAGTACCCATAAAAAAAATAAAAATTAATGACATTGTATAAAATAATTTTTAACAAGGTTTTTCTTGTCTCCTGAACATTTTCCGAATATGGAGATACCCGGTTCTTGCACCGAGCCCCCTCAATTATGATTGATTGTTTTAGTTATTTATTTTTTTCTAATCACCCGACTGTAGGAAAAACGTAATTACATGAAATTGTTTTATACTAATAAACAATTGAAAATCATCATTTATAAAAAGTTTGGTACGAAAATCCTGAAAAATTTCAGAAAATGTCAATGTAAACGCTTTATTTCTCAACAAATATCAATCTTAGCCATTCAACTGATAAAACCTTTTTTAAAGAAAATTATTTTCTATAAGTTTGTACATTTTTTCGATGAATCCAGTAACTTTTGAAATATCTTTAAAAATATGCGAATTTTTCAGATTTAGTGACCTGTACCATCCTACATGTGCAGATTACAGCTATGGCACATAAAGCATTTTTGTAGAACTTTTGATTACATGTAAATCCAATATCTTAAAATGCGGCTAAGATATAGATATTTAAAAAAAAATCAAAGTTTACGTGTATTTTAAATGGGAAATCATCATACGCTTTGGGAGAGTTGGTTGCTTTCCAAATTTAGTCCATTTTCTTAATTCAAGTTGTCATCATTGAAAAGAACTTGAGAATTGAAATCCTTGACCATGCAGCGGTCATTTTCAAATGACTTAACATATTTCAGTAGTAAAAAGAAACGATCTGATGTGCAGGTATTGTTTTTATTTAAGCCTCGGTAAATATTTTTTTATAATTTTGAAAGTTAGGTATTTTTTTAAATAATAGTAAATAAACCATACATTTAGGCGCATTGGCCATTTTGAAATGGTTTTTGACTTCCTTACAAAATTTATTTCCCTATTATATATTATTATATATTATGTCATTTGAAAATGTTTAGCTGTAATATTGATTTAAAGCGCTGAATTTCTGAATCTGAAGTATATATAACTTTTGAGAGTATTTTTGTTTAGATAAATTGAAGTAAAAGAAAAATGGTATATAATAAACAAATTAAACGGTCTAATAAAGGAAAAATTGTATGACTCTAAACTATTATAAACTGATTTTTAAATTATTTTTCCTCTAAAAACTATAAATAATATATTTTCTAGAAATGTATACCAGGATTTGAAAATGCAGCTTTTAATATAGAAATTGAGGCAACAAACACTTGTGGAATGAACGGCGAAATGGAATATTGTGTGCAAACTGGATTGACAGGAATACGAAAATCGTGCGAGATGTGTTTACCAAATCAACACAGTGCCAGGTACCTCACAGATCTTCACCGTGTAGATAAACCCACATGGTGGCAATCAGAGTCTATGTATGAGGGTATCCAATACAGTCAAGTCAACCTAACCCTTAAATTCGGTAAGCCATTTTGTTAACTTTAACATATTTTTTACTTGGGACTGGTTAAAGGGGCCAAACAGGCACAAATCAATTTACTCTTGAATGAGAAGCTTATGGCACTCTTGATTGAGTAAACAAAAATACAGTGAGTCACTCTCACTGTGAGAGAGAAATGTTTTTGTCGAAAGGGTCAAACAAATTATGTTTTTTTACTTAAAATCATTTTTGACAAAAATATTTATATTGCATGTACGAGGTGTGTTCAGAAAATAACGGGAATTTTCGTTTTTTGAAAAAAGTATTTATTTATTCGTCTACATTAAAGTTGTCGCCTTCAAAATAGTCCCCATTAGATTTTATGCACTTGTGCCAGCGCTTCTTCTAATCCTCTAAACTCTTCTCTAACACGATCTTTGGGATAGCCTTTAGTTCTTTCGGCGATGCGCTTTTAATGTCATTTATACTTTCCAAACGACGGCCCTTTAAGGTTCTCTTTATTTTGGGGAATGGAAAAAAGTGCATTTTAAAATTTTTACTTTAACAATTAGTAAGCCTTTGGCAACATGATGAGTCACTAATTGATTATCACAACAATTAATTGGTTAATTGCATATACATAATAAAAGAGTGGACGGGTAATCTGAACGTTAAAAATGTTTTAAAACTGAACCTAAAAATGGTGTAATTTAATTATAAATGAGATCATTCTTAATGAAAGACCGCATATATGTTTATTTGAAAACTGTTTTAATAGATACTGAATAAAATAAATATATTTATTAACTTAAAACGAAATACCTATAGGCACGAATTTCAAGTTATAATTAATAAATTATTTATTATTATTTTATTAAACGTAGAAACGAAGTGTTTTGTAGTTATGATAATTTGCCGAATTAAACCATTATAATGATAATTTTATAATACAACGAAATACTTTAGAATTTTTTTCCAATATGTCCACATTATAATAATAATAATAATTTATTTATCTTACTATAGATACACGTCATGAAAACATAGAACAAAGACAGTCAATAAATCCGCCACATATTTGAGTATATTTATTATTCTTATTGTTTTTCGTTGCAGTAGAAATTTTTTTATGTGATGTGAGGTATGTCCCCATGCCAGAATGCAGTTTCTTATTATAGATTAACAGATCTCAAAATAGGCCATTTTTTAGAACTTCTTGAAAAACATTGGACGAGAGGGACCGAATAAGAAAGACATTCTGACTGAGACTTTACATTATTTAAAGTATCAACACCAATAGTGTTTTTAAGTAAACAATATACCCTATAGGGTGTGTCATTTTTAAGCAACTTTTTTTTTCATCTAAAAAACAGGCTAAAAACTTTCAGGAAGGTGAAAAAAGAAACCTCTAAAAATTTGAGTTCTTAAGTGGTGCCTGTTCCTAACTTTCCATTTTCCATTTAAATAACATTTTCTTTTTTCTTATTTTTGTAGCTTGACATTTGAGCATTGTAAAAACGAACTGAAAAATTATTTTGGTAGGAAATTGAACGCTCTACAAAAAAGTTTTAATATATTTTTTCATAGAGTGAGCCGTTCTAGAGGTATTCAAACTTAAAGTTGCCTTTAACATTTCGAATCGCGGAACGTTAGCGTGCTTCTAGTCACTGTGTAATCCGAACGGTAATATACCGATATAATCTTTTATCAGAGTTATAGACTTAAAAATTATAAAAAAAAGAAAGATTAAAAATTCATTACAATAACAAATTCATTGTTTTATTTAATTTATTATAATTATTGAACAAATTTATTGAACATAAATAACTTTTTTTGATAGTTAGGAACAGGCACCACTTAATGTTATTATTAAGAGCTCAAATTTTTAGAAGCTTCTTTTTTCACCTTCCTGAAAGTTTTTAGCCTGTTTTTTAGTTGAAAAAAAGAAGTTGCTCAAAAATAACACCCAAATTATTTTTTGAGTTATAATTATGTTAAGAGTTATCGACTTTAAAATTATAAAAAAAGAAAGATTAAAAATTCAATACAATAACAAATTCATTGTTTTATTTAATCTATTATAATTATTGAACAAATTTATTGAAAATAAATAACTTTTTTTGAAAGTTAGGAACAGGCACCACTTAATGTTATTATTTATAGCTCAAATTTTTAGAAGCTTCTTTTTTCACCTTCCTGAAAGTTTTTAGCCTGTTTTTTAGTTGAAAAAAAGAAGTTGCTCAAAAATAACACCCAAATTATTTTTTGAGTTATAATTATGTTAAGACTTAATTTATTACAGCAGAATCATTTCGAGGCGCTTGACTGAGCCACCGCCTCAGCACCAGGTCCCCCGCTCCGACCGCCTCAGCAAACAATGTTAAATTTGTATTTTTAGGAATTCATTTGGATAGGTCGCTTACGTAAATAATGAATAGCAAGGGTCCAAGCACAGATCCCTGGGGTCTCCGTACAGGAATCTGTGCTTGGACCCTTGCTATTCATTATTTACGTAAACGACCCATCCAAATGTATCCCTATAAATACAAATTTAACACTGTTTGCTGATCACACCACTGTGGCGATTGGTAAAATATATAACTTTCGCAGTACAAACCACTATTGTATTTTAACAAAACCACACAAAACAAAGTCGTTTCAAGATTATGACAATGACTTTTTGGTTTAGTTATTCAACACTTTACTTAAAACAACCACTTTTTTACATATTATGTATATGGTTAATTATTTGTTATCCGTTGACATAACACCATATGGTTATTTCATGTGAAGCGAAGAACAGAAAAATGTGAGATTCTGAAATTTGTTCAAATTCGGCCTAATTGTTCTTCTAGATGGTGTTAACAATTATTTTTGTTGTATGAGGGTTACTTGTCAAGTTATGAGCTTTTAAAGAGGTAAGAGGTAATATAAAGAACGGATTTTTAAATTTAACAAATTTGAATAAAATATTAAATACATTGGTTTTTATCGAAAAGTAACTATATATCTTCTTTTTAATTATGAAATAGACGGAATTACCCTTTCTATATAGTTTCAATGTATTTTTTTTAACTACATATAGAAAGTCTTTTTATATAGGTTAATAAGTGTAATATAAAAATTGTTATACGCTTAAAAAAAATTTGGGCTTACATTCACACCTTCTAGAAGTACAATAAGCCCGAATCTAAACGGATTTCAGAATCTCAAATTTTGTTCGTTGACCGCTTCAGATTAAATGCTCCCATAGACAGTGATTGAAACTTAAAATTTAAAATTAGATTGTCATAGCATTTTTGTATATTGACTTTAGTGAGTATTGTGATATGTTTTTGGAGAATGCAGCGTAATGTTAATAATATTATTTGTCTATAGATTTAACCTATGGTTTTATTAGTCCCTGAAAGAGACTCAATGTATTTGTTTTTGTTCAGTCTGACGTGAACTCAAGTTATTTAGTCAATTCATTTGGACACTTTCTAATATTGTTGTTTGTTGTCATGAATATTAGGTATTAAATTACCACTTGGTAATAGGCAATGTGCAATTAAAAAAAAAATTAATAATAAACATAGCATTTTTTAACAATTTTCTGGGATTCATTGGGGTCTTTAGATCATATACCTTCAAGGTGGTGCGCGACTTTTAGAACATCCTGTATAGATACAAAAATATGTATGATTAATTAATATTAATATTTAAAAATAAACTAAGCAATTAAAAAATAGTAATATTTATGGGTTATTTTGTTTGCTTAGTTTATTTGACTTGTTCACCAGAACAACATGTTCAGAGGGGGTTTTTAGCTTTTTTGTTCATATTTGGTCATCGAGCATTTTAATGTTAAAAGAGAATACCTAATAATAATAATATAGGTACACTCAAAATTCCACGATGAAATATTAAACTGTAGGTGCAAATAAAAAAATTCTTTTCGTTTTTACGTTTCTGTGAATTTTTATTTGACTGCCTTGATACACTTCGCCTTTTTACAGTTTTATTTATATTTAATATAAATAAAACTCTATGCCCTGTAACATACCAGACGGGGTTTTAGCCATATTTTAACAAAAACCCTAATTTAGGGTAAGTATTGATAAAATTACATTGTTTTATTGGTTCTGTAATAATTTTACTACTGTTTGATTTAATAAAGCATACATTTTATAGCAGTAAATAACTTTTAAACATGTTGTAAACCTACACAAAAGATAACAAGAAACGGTAGGAAACATAAATTTGAAGTTGTTTGCCGATATTATAATGTAATGGTGGGCGAAAATTGGTAGTTTTACAATGATAATTATTGTTGGAATACATTATGCTTAATACATGATTGTTGTAATATTATATTATGTTATTTTTTTATTAAATTACTAATATTTTTATATTACTTTTTACTATTAATACACAATAACATTTAAGATTATTTATCAATTTTGCGTTCATAATGACTTCATTATAACACCCCCTTCGGTGCTGTAATGAGATATTTTATCCCACCCAAGTTTGATTTTATAGGTTGGCTATACTTTAAACAGCATATTTTGCATATTGGTTATATTTTTGTTTTTTCTAGTACCTACTTACGAGATTTTTCTGGCAATAAATTTTGTTTAACACCAAATAAAATCCTTTTTTTCTTCTTTAACATTAACAGCCTCTTATTGTAAATAAGTAAATTAAGGATGACATGGCGAATCGATTTTGACATTGACTGTCAAACCAATGACTAAAGTAAAATTCGACCAAATTAAATTTAAGGTATAAAATTATTTTTTTTATAGAATTTTTGCAAAATAGATAAAATAGCATAAAGAACTCATGACATAAAACCTTGATGTCTTATGACATTAGTTCTTTAATATACTATTTTACAATCAGTATACTAATATAGTAATTCATAAATGGTCATCGACTTGCACGGTTTCATTTTCCCATGACTACAAGTATTGAAACGCTTCCCTATAAGGGATGATGCCGTAACTGGCAAAACAAAAAGAACAAGATCAATGCGAAGGTATTGTTAATTTTATAAACTATTCACATGTTGTATACATGGGCGCCCATGTAAAATTTTCAAGGGGGGCAAACACCATTATTAAAATAACATAAATTCAATGCTCCAAAATCAGACTCGTCCAAAAAATTAATTTTTTAAACTAGGAAACTTAAATAATCAACTACAAGCGCTAACAAATTGGGATATTTAATATATTTTATCTTTAATCGGTATATAATGAATTATGGCCTATAGGCACTTAAAAATTATTTAGACCAATCGGGTAAGGTTATTTATGGCCTAGGCCGTAAAAAATCAATATTATAAATACTACTATTATACTATACTAGTATACTACTTTGGACCAATACAAATTTTGACTTCTGTAAAATCGATTCAACCTCACTTTCTACTTTTAATAATTGGATTTATTTACCAAGTTCATTTTTTTTAACAGCGCCCCTTTTATTTCTAGTTCATGTCCTAAAAAAATTATAAAACCCAAAAAAAGTTCCTAATATTAATATTAAACCTTGCCGGAAATACTATACCTCCCCTTTAAATAATATGGTATTTTATTACTATACAGTCTTTTAATGTATTTTTGCTGAGAACTTGGCAACGCTGTACGCGAGTATAGATATTATTTCCGCAATAAATTCAAACACTGATTCAGTCTCCAATATATCTATTGGTTGAGCATAAGCGACGTTGTCGGATTATAACTTATGAAAATATTTGAAAGTATTACGTAAAGGTAATGTCTCCAGGGTACAGTCTGGCGAATAAATTATGAATCACTTATCTACAAGCTCGTATACTTTTACGGTGCGTATAATCTAAAATTTTATTGTACCACGACAACTACCTTAAACAGGTGAATATACAGCAATATCCTATACATATTTTTGTGGGAAAGTAAAGGCTCTCCAAAAATGCATTTTTACCAATCTACGATAAAATTACTTTTTCATAGTCAAAGTTGAGTCCTTGGTCAATATGCCTGCTTGTGGCCAAAAAAGGTCGATTTTAAGCTGCGGCAACGGGGTTGGTGTGGAAATTTTTCTCTGAAAAAGTTTTACTTTCTTTTAAAAACTCTGAAAATGACTTATCAAGTCGGAAAAAATAAGTCTTAATAAGTTATACTAATAGCAAGATTTGGGAGTCTTCTGAAACAGTTAATAAGAGAAATGGTAGGTACCTATATCGATTAAAATAAATATTCGGAATTATTCAGATATGTTGTTTTTGTGTTGTTATAAGGCTTATAACAACACAGAAGCAACGTTGAGAATATAGGTAAGCAAATTTTATTTCAATTTATCACAATAAAACGGTTTGTATACAATGTATACAAACCGTTTTATTGTGTATACTATACATACTGATCACTTGTTGATTACATAAGGTGTAATAACTATAACAATTCTTCGCAACGCATAGGCATGATGTGTTCGACAGCCGAACTCATAAAACAAATGTGGTTGATCTTCAATCTGCTTTTATGCTGTTTGTTCGGAACGTACAGTGTTGCCAGATGAATGTCAAAAAAGTTCAAGACCAAAAGTTACAAAATACCTGATCTTACATGCAAGAGTAAAAAATTTGTTATATTTTAAAATATCTAGCGCATATATATTTATATATATATTTTAAAATACCCGATTTTACCCGGTTTAAAATTCTACTATTAAGATGAATTATACAGTGGCAACAATAAAAGTAAGTCAAGCGCATCGTATGTAAAAAATAATAATATGTTATTATATAGGTAATTATGCAATAAACTTGGCTTATAACAATACAGAAAAAATACCCATAAATACTTTTCTTTGTGTTTTATTTTACAATAACCAAATACAACATCTAAATAATTCCGGATATTTATTTTTATCGCTATAGATACCTACCATTCCTCTGCTAAAAGTCGTATGAAGTTTTATTAACTCTTCCAGAAGACCCCCAAATCTTGTTATTTGTCTGACTTACTAGGACTTATTCCGAGTTTTTTTCGACTTAATAAGTCTTATTCTGACTTTTTGCGTCAGTCTTTAAGTTTAAGTTTTTAAGAGAAACTCTTAATTTTACTTAAAACTTAAAACTTTTTTATAGAAACATTTGCACAAGGGTAACGGACACCCTAGTGCATGTGCACCACTTTACAATTTAATATTTATGTTATTCTACCTACTGTTCTGTAATTTTATATTAATAAATGTTATATTTTTTTTAATCAATAATAATTAGTCTTATAAGCGCAGGTTTCATAATTAAATAAAAAATACTGCATATTTTTATAGAAAATTAGTGCAACTTTAATATAAAGTCCTTTTTAGTAGTATTATGAAATCGACTGTACACGTAAATATAGATTGCAGCATTTTAATTCGATTTAAAATTTTAGGAAAGGCCTTTGACGTTACCTATATCCGTTTATGGTTTAATTCTCCAAGACCGGAGAGTTTTTATATTTCCAAAAAAAGCACAGAAGATGGACCTTGGATACCGTACCAGTATTACAGGTAAATCATAAAAGGAAATTACTTAAATACTTTTAAACAAGCCAACTTGGTAAATTAAACAAAAAGTTTAAAAGATGCTTTTACTATCCTTAGCATCCCTGGTTCTAAAGCAATTATTTCGAATAATGCCGAACCGCTAAAAATTCAAAGCAAACAATTTACTTAAGTGAGTGGTGGAGCTGACGTATAAATTGTCGGGTTACTGCAAAAAACACATAACTCCCAAAACCCTGTTTTGAGTAATTTGAATTTGTAACTTATTTTCATTGGGTCCATTTACTAAAAATTGAGTTATAACATTTTTGTTGCGGTCGACATTGATCGGTTTAACCGATTCGGTTATGCTCGTAGTTGAGTTGTCCTTGCAGAAACAATTATTAGATAAAAAATGTACTTAACAAAAAATTAAAAAATGGAGTTATCTTATTCTTGCAGTAACCTGATGAAATGTTAGCAGGTAATGATAGTATGCATTTTTTACATTATTGCAATGTATTAACAGAATATTTTATTAGAAGAGATGTTAGTAGCATATTACGACGCCGAGTGTGTAAAGCCCTGTCTACAATTCTCGCAGGGGTCCGATCGCAGGACATAAGAAAATCGCAATACGCCATGCAACTTGCGAACATGTTCGGATATTCGAAACCCTGTCGACATGCTTGCTCTGTTTTGCCTGATCTGCTCGCGCCGTCAGTGGGCGGGGCGTATGCTATACGGGGTTTAGGTAGTTGTATCAAGTATAGGTGGATTTTTCGTTTTTGCGTTCGAAAATTTGTTTCCAGTTAGGTAGGTACCTTCATAATGAAGGCTTCATTTGCAAGCTAACCATAGGGAAAATACATTGTAACTGGACCAGATAAATCTTGTTGTAGAAATGATTTGGACGCGTGGACGAGTAGGCTGGCATGCGCCGTAACAGTTGACCTTGCTTCATACATCGATGCTTTATTATTGTTTTGTATTTTGTGCGGTGTACATCTGGTAAACAATTAAAAATAAAATAGATTTTTAAAATGAATCACTATACTGTAGAGGAAAAGTTTGATATAATTTATTGGGTAATTCGGGGAAATTGTTTTAGGGAAACGAGAGATCTTTTCTCTGTGAAATACCCGGATCGCCCAATTCCTTGTACCAAAACTATTTCCTCTACTTATGAAAATTTAAAATTACCATGTAAATGCCATAATGTTCCCAGGATTAATGACAACGCTGAATTGCAGGAAATAATGGTTTGTGCAATGGTACAACAAGATTCCACCGTTTCGGTTGCCAAACTTTCTGAAGACACCTGAGTTAGTGTGGGCAAAGTTAATAAAATATTAAAAAAAAAAAAAAATTAAATCCTACAAATACCAGGTTCATCAGGAAGTTTATGATGATGACAAGTACCGCAGAATGGAATTCTGTGAAACCGTGATGGAAATGGCAAACGAGGATCCGAACTTTACAAAAAATATTGTTTTTACGGATGAATCCACATTTCCACTTCATGGAAAACACAATCCGTCCATTCTGCGTTACTGGGCCATTGAAAATGAGTACCGGCAGTTAAACTTGCGTACTCAGTACCCAGAAAAACTGAATGTTTGGGCTGGTATTTTTGGCGATAACATTGTAGGACCATTTATTATTAATGGCAATTTAAATGGTGAATCTTACTTGCACTTATTGCAGAACCAAATTATTCCTGCATTGCGTGTCATTAATCCAAACCTAGACAATGTATGGTTTCAGCAGGATGGATGTCCAGCCCATAATAGTCTAAGAGTTGTAGAATATCTACAACAAATATTCCCTAACAAAATTTTTTCAACACGGGGCACAATTCGGTGGCCGGCGAGGTCACCGTATTTGGCCCCGAATGACTTTTTTTGTGGGGCTATATTAAGTCTATGATTTATGGACATGAGCATCAGAGGTCTAATGACCTAAATCAGCTTCAAATTAAAATTGAAGACCAATTTCAGGCCATTACTCCTCACGGTGTGGTTTAAAAAAGTTAGATGTAAAGTTCGAGAACCCCAAATTTATAAACGGAGAATGATTCTACATGGTTTTAATGAATAATTAATGAAAAAATTAAAATATTTCCCTGAGCGCATTTTTTTTTCACCTTATTAAATATAAGAACATTATTTAAGAGGTTAGATACGCTAACTACGTCAAAAAAAGAGCAATGTTTACGTTTTTTTTCAAAGACTGGTTTATTTATTTTGAAATAAATTATTTTGACAGTTATTTTGACTTATTTCAAAAAGTTAGGTAATCCCAGGCGCCTGTTTTCTCTTGATTTTAGTGTGTCTTTAGACTCAGTACTATTAACATCAAAAGCGAGCTATTTATTAAAATTTAATAATATTTAAAAAATGAAACCAATAAATTTCATAAGCAACCACACAGTGAGAGTCTTTTAAAATTATGTCTATTATCTAAAACGAAGAAGAAAGTTCTTTTCAAAATAACGGATACCTTAGAAAAATTGATACTTTTGATATAATATATATATTATGTTATATTTAATTCAGTTTAGACCTTTTTTGAAATAAAATATTTTTTTATAAAAAAAGGAAACCGATTTTATTTTATAAAAATAAACAATTTTGTGTTTAAACTATATCTAAGTTAGATATACACATTATAACTAATTAAAGGTGTCTACTATTGTATTCACATACAGCTTTAAGTAATTTTTCTGCATATTGAGGATGCGATTTTTTTACTTTGTATTTATTCCATATTTTATTAAAGTCTGAGTGAGATGATTCCACCGCTTGTTCTGAATAAAACCCTAACCTTTTGTCGTTTTGTTTATAAAAATCTTCCATCTGGAAAAATACTGTGTGAACCTTTAGCGTTACGTTTAGGTTTAAACTCATATAACTTTCTCTTAATATCGCAATCTTCTCAAGATTATAATTTGATTGAGAAACAGGAATCGTTAACGTTAACGTTTCACGTAGAATGTCAACATTGTTCAATAATATTTTACTCGAATTTCCAACAAAACCTGCATTTCCGTAAAGTATTTCTCGACTTACATTACACTTTTTGGCCCACAGCTGTGGGCCAAAAAGTGTAATGTAAGTCGAGAAATACTTTACGGAAATGCAGGTTTTGTTGGAAATTCGAGTAAAATATTACAGGTTACAAATATTTTCAAACTTCTTATGCATATTATCAAATATTGTATTAACAAATGTAACTCGGGCGGTGGAATTAAATCGATGATTTTTTTTCTTTATTTGATGAAATTAAAGGTAAATTTAAACAATTTTTAAAGTCTTTACAATTCTGTTTCTCTCCTCCACTTTTTTTCCAAGCTTCAAAATTTTAAATACAATTCCCTATACCTAGTTCTTAAAGTACCCAAAACGTTCAAGTTATTTTTGTGTGCGGTACACCAAACACATGGATACATGCTGCTGTGAGACATTAGACCAATCAATATATTTAATAATTTCAAATCATTATGTACTTTGAATAATCTGGCATTACAATAGTATATGCATTACAAGATTTTTCTTTTATATAGATATAGAAAGCTATAGCTTTCTTTTACAATTTGCACACAGTGCCTTTGGTAACCGTTCATCATTACTATTGTATGTAATATATTTATTTATTACTTTTTCTAAAGAATCGGTTATTTCGAAAAGAACTTTTTTCTTCGTTTTACAAAATAAACATAACTTTATACGACACTCACTATAGTGAGTGTCGTATAAAGTTATGTTTATTTTGTAAAACGAAGAAAAAAGTTCACATATATGTGAAAGCACTTGCTTACGAGTTAAATTTATTGGTTTCATTATTTAAATTTTATTAAACTTTAATAAATAACTAACTTTTGACGTCTCAAAACACACTTAAGTCGAGAGAAAACAGGCGCCTGTGATTATTGTAACTTTTTGAAATACGTCAAAACAGCTGTCAAATATTTATTTCAAAATGAATAAACCAGTCTTTGAAACAAAAAACGTAAAAATTGCTCTTTTGGCGTAGTGAGTGTATCTAACCCCATAAATAATGTTCTTATATTTAATAAGGCGAAACAAAAAATGCGCTCAGGGAAGTATTTTAATTTTTTCATTAATTATTTATTGAAACGATGTAGAATCATTCCCTGTTTATAACTTTGGGGTTCTCGAACTTTACATCTAACTTTTTTAAACCACACCGTGTCCTCTTATGCTAGCAAACGTCCGGCGGGAATTTTATGATAGGTTGGGATATTGTTTGGCACAAGGGGGAGGTACTTTTGAAAACCGTCTCTAGTTTTGTTAGAGTTTCATTTTTAAGTTTTTTATTTAGGATTTCTTTTTATTTTTAAATGTTTTTTCAGAGTATACTTTTATTTAATACAAAACGTAACAAAATCACAACATCACAAAATCACATTTCATATGATTATGAGCAGTGGCGGCTCGTGGGTGTACAGGAGGGTGAGGCTACATAAGGTTAATTTTGTCTAAATACGAATAAATTTCCACGTCACCCGGGAGGTATTATTCTGCGACGCGTTGACCTTTTTTAAAATGGAGCCGATAGCACTACTAAACCAAAAAATAAACTCTAAAAAACAAAACAAACAAAATATCACATCAAAGACTAGTTTTAATCTTAAACTTAAAATATAGTCTTAAAAAAGTTAAAAATAAATAAATTAATCAAAAAATAAAAATAAAACTAAAAAGTCGACCCCTACCTAAGTATTAAAAAATATAAAATACTATACGTCTATCTTTTAAGATTGAAAATTTATCTATTATTTGGTCGTAAAATTGTGGGTCTGCAGTGAGATTTAAAAGTAATTCTAAATTTTCAAACCGCGTCTCTAATTGAAGAATTATGCAATCTATTATTTCAAAATATAAAATTTGCTTAATAAAAACTGCTTAATCTACCTTAGTGTGTTCCCTACAATAATTAAATAAGAAATTTTACTAATCGAGACAAAAACTATAAAAGATCAGCCAAAAGTTTTAAATAATTTAATCTGAATCAAAACAATAACGTGCTCTACAAACGCTAAGAGAAGACTGGCAACCTTCTTTGTCTCCGCTGGCATCCCACCATAAACGGACCACCAATCAGAACAAACCAAGCCAACTAAATTTCGCCTCATCTACGGTGTTTATTCGCGAACTTACGGCGATATTTTTGTTGGTGAGTCATTTTCGCTTTCAAGAGGTAAATGGGAGCTTCCGAGGCTGTGAAAATTTCGCCTCTGTCCAAGCGACTCAACGATGCACGTTAACTTGACGCGCTTTGCGCCTGGATTTTTATTTAGGTACGCTTAATATGATTGATTGGTTTTTTACTTTTTATTAGGTAGAACTGTTGTAAAAATACACTTGTAATAGGCCAAAATATAAATACAAAAAGTCGTTCGTTCCTTTATTTTAAGGGTGAGGCGCGGCCTCAGAGGCCTACCCTGACGAGCCGCCACTGATTATGAGTCAGTTTTTTAAAGTTCTGCTAATTTTAATAAAAATCAATTTGATTTCTTTTACACAGGTCGTATTAAAAGAAACAAATTTTAATAGTTAGCAGAAAAATAAAAAACTGGTTCTAATGGATAAAAATTTAATTTACGTAAGAAATTCATTCGAGCATAGTTGTACATCGATGCTTACAGCGCAAGTGGCATAGCCACACTGACAGTCACTGACTATCAGTCAGTGACTGACTCCACGGTGGAGTCTCCACCCTGGCGATTAAATTTGTTTTAGTACGCATATCTCAACGACGCATCCAAATCATTTCTGAGAAGGTTCTCGCTTTGTTTTGACTGCGACTTATCTGGTCCAGTTACAATGTATTTTCCCTATGGTTAGCTTGAAAAGGTACGGTATGTATTCTAGCGCGCATTTGGATAAAAATTCATATTTCTACAACCGTTGAAGTTAGCGACTTATTTTTTTTTTAAACTTTGTCAATGTTTTGACTACATTTTACTCGATATTTCTATACATATTATAGA
The DNA here is from genome assembly GCA_921294245.1 of Brassicogethes aeneus. Lineage (NCBI taxonomy): Eukaryota > Metazoa > Arthropoda > Insecta > Coleoptera > Nitidulidae > Brassicogethes > Brassicogethes aeneus. The sequence continues at coordinate 47,241,288 of OV121132.1, read as the reverse complement.
AATTTTCACATAGCTCGCCGCAGAGTAAAGTTTTTGATGCACGATTTTGATAATTCTATATTGTAATATTTTTTTTTCAAAATTTTAAAATTTCTGAATTGCTATTAGAAGCGCTCACATTTCAAGTATAAGTCTGCAAAAAATCAGAATTTTAGATTGTAGGTATTCTAGAATTAATACAACGATTAATGTTACGAATCACCCAACCTCATGGCGGAAATTCTTTTTAAATTATATTATACAAAATATTTTACAAAAAAATTAGTAATTTTTAATCTGTTGCAGATACAAACAAAGAAATAATAATATTTTTGGGACACATTTTTTTTTAAATCAATAATTAAGAAAATGGTTAGTACAACAAGTCAAAAATATAAATTACTGGAAACAAATTTTCGAACGCAAAAACGAAAAATCCACCTAGCTATACTTGATTCAACTACCTAAACCCAGTATAGCACACTGACGGCGCGAGCAGATCATGCAAGACAGAGTAAGCAGGTCGACACGGTTTCGAATATGCGAGCATGATGCATGATGCAATTCGTTATGTCAGCTGTCTACATTGTAGACATTGTAGACAATGTGAAAGTGCAACTTTGGTGATATGTTAAACAAATATTAGAAATATTGTTTTGGTGTTGGGGAATATTTATAATATTTGTTTAAGAATGTTAGTAATTTGAACATGGCTATTTAATTTTATTGAATCTTCTTTAAAATCCTTTAAAGATTTGTCATATAAATGTGTGTGCCTGAATTAGTTCTATGATTAAGAAGTAGTTACATTTTTTAAATTAAATAAAAACACAAATAGGTACCTAATAACAGCTGTTATAAATTATACTGTATTATATGTACTAACAATTTTTCGAAAAATTTGGCGCTTGTGCCATTTAGTATTAAACCCGTCGTTATATATGCATTTACTTTTGAAATATACATCTTTTTTGACTCATTCATATGTGCATATATGCGCTGGAAATGCGTCGGCACAAGTTTGCTTTAAGTGCGCCGGCACACGTGCGCTGCATATGAGACGCATATTTAAGCGCATCTGTGTAGTGATCTGCCCCCACGCGTGCCGTTTAAAGACGCACGCGTGCACTCACTGTGAGTGCATCGTGACTACATTTTTGCTATCTGGGTTATTGTAATGCACCCCTCTAGAGATGTTCAGTGCCGTGTGGAAAGAGCGATGTTATTTTCCCGGATATTCAACCCTTCAAGTAATAATTTTTAAAAACTTAAATGAGGTAAGAATTCGTGTAGTTTTGTTCTACACAGCACTGAACATAAACATCAGAAATTTTTTCCACAGCCCTTTCGGAAATTTTGTTCTGAAGTTTTAATAAGTAAAAGTAAGAGTTTTAAAAGTCTTACTTTTTCTTAAATTCTCTGAATAGTAGTAGTAGTACGGTTGGGTAGGCTCGAAGCCTGACAATTAGACTCCATGGTCCTTTTTATCTGCCCCTCCTAAACCAACCAGACTACTCCTCATCTTCCTCTTCGCCCATACCAGCCCTTTCGAATCTTCCAGACCTTCTTATAAAGGTCAGGATATCCTGCCAGGCAAGAGAGGCCAACTCTTCCCTTTGGAGTGTCATCACTCCAATTCTCTGAATAAGTATTATTAAGTCGGAAAAAGTCAGGATAAGACTTAATAAGTCGGGAAAAGTCTGAATTCAGACTTATTAATAAGTCTTAGTAAGTCAGACTAATAGCAAGATTTGGGAGTCTTCTGAAAGAGTTAATAAGAGTTAATAAGACTTTATTATAACTTATGTAATTAACAAGGGATCTGTATGCATACATATGTACACAAACCAAACGTATGTCTCAACTGTTTTATTGTAAATATTTTATTGAAGTAAACGTTGCTTACCTATATTATAAACATTGCTTTCATGTTTTTATAAGCGTATAACACAAAAACAGTGTTAATAAATACTTTTCTTTGTGTTTTATTTTACAACAACCAAATACAACCTTTCTGAATAATTCCGGATATTTATTTTTATTGCTATAGCTAAACCTACGTATCTACCATTTCTCTTCTAAAAGTCTCTTCCAGAAGACTCCCAAATATTGCTATTATTCTGACTTGCTAAGACTTTTTCAGACTAAGTATTAGTAAGTATTATTCTGACTTTTACAACTTAATAAAGTCTTATTTATAGTTTTTAAGAGAAAGTATGACTTTCAAAACTCTTATTTTTACTTATTAAAACTTTTTCAGAAAAAATTTTCCACAAGGGAGTCCCTATCTCAAAGAATGTATATATGCTTTGGGTTGTCTACTAAGTATCTGGACAACTTTCAGACCTTTTTTTAACCCCTTATAACTACTCCTTTGCGCCTCCAAGCTTGTTCGTAAGGGTGAAGGTCACTATTAATAGTTCCCAGGGTATGTTGTAAACTAAACTGCGCACCACTCAATGTGTCGCGACCAAAAAGTTCGTTCTTTTTCAAAACGACATAACTTTTTTGTTTCTTGAACTATTTTATTTTGGTCTGTGTTGACTGCTAGCCTCATTCTTTGGCAATTCATGCTATAGATATGAAGCTCACGGTTCTTCAAGTAAATTTCCTACAGGGTGATATGTTAAACGGTGAAAAATTTCAATAACTTCATCCAAGCCCCGTTTGTAAAAAAATAATTTTTTTCTCGTTTTCACTTTTAAATAATGAAGTATTATGTCTTACTTTGAAACGTTTTTCAAATTTTTCGAATTGGAATCTTAGCAACGAAAATATGTTTTTTTCCAAGAGTACATTTAAGGCTTTTTTGTAAGCAATACTCTCAGTCTTTTTAGGAACAAGATGATAAGATGGTTAAACATTATTCCTTAAATAATTCTGAACAAGCAACAAGCAACAAACTTTCATTATTTTCAGAGGGTCTAATCAAAGACCACTTTTTCAAAATAACATTTTGGTGAAAATTTGCGAAAACTAAACCTGAACCCATATTTACGTTCGTGCCATGTTTTCTTCATAATTTTGACCTCCTGATTGTGATTTAGTTGTCAAATTTAAGTTTCAGATAAAACCAAAATCACCAAGAATCAAGATTCGAAAACAATTCCCGGCTGTCTAAAAAAAATACGATTGCTGGTTTTTACTGTTTTTCTTACTGCGATTTGCATCTTTAGTACGTTATTATCGGTCAAAATTATAAAGAAAACATGTCACGAACGTAAATATCGGTTTAGGTTTAGTTTTCGCAAATTTTCACCAAAATTTCATTTTGAAAAAGTGGTCTTTGCTTAGGCCCCTTTGAAAATAATGGAAGTTTGTTGCTTGTCGCTTGTTCAGAATTATGCAAGAAACAATCTTTCACCATCTTATCTTCTTGTTCTTAAAAAGACTTAAATGTACTCTTTTGGAAAAAAAATCATATTTTCGTTGCTAAAATTCCAATTCGAAAAATTTGAAATCCTTTTCAAGGTAAGACATAATACTTCATTATTTCAAAGTAAAAACGAGAAAAAATATTTCTTTTTTCAAACGGGGCTTGGATGAAATTATTGAAATTTTTCACTGTTTAACATATCACCCTGTAGGAAATTTACTTGAAGAACCGTGAGCTTCATATCTAGTAAACTATTATAAATAAATAATAATAAATTGTCTTCTTTGAAAGGCTATATTTAAGTTATGTTTATGCAGTTTAGGTTATTAAAATATAAACTCTATTGCGGTATGATCCATAGACCCACAACATTAAATCTCTACATAATATGCAACCAGGTTCACATGTTTTTTTTTATTGCAAGTGCTACATGTAAGAAGACCTACGGAGTGCCGGACAACACACGCGCACCTCGTGGAGAAGAAACAATGGCATTATGTACCTCAGAATACTCCGACATTTCACCTTTACGTGGTGGCAATATTGCTTTTGGTACCATTGAAGGAAGACCGTCGGCCTACGAATTCGACAACAGTCCAGAACTGCAGGTTAGTTAAACCACTTAATAGATAACATCATATATATTTTAATATACTTACAATTTTCTTAAAAACAAACGTATAAAAATTAAAATTTAAATAGCCAGTCCAAAAACTGTAACAATACAAAACATTGTATCGTTTTCCCACCTCACTGTACATGTCCCATCAGTACCACTGTCCCAATAGCACGAACTAGCTGTATGTAAACCAGAACCGGTCTTCTGCATGATGGAACACGTTACAACATACTTAAAATTTTTCTTTAATTTACTCAACTGATTCAAACACTGTTCGGATACTGAGGAACTCCACTGGTTGACTTTTTCCAGTTGATATAAGCTTCCATTCAAAACTGCTTCTACTGTATCTTTAACAATTTTTTGAATATCCTCCACTACAAAGGGTTCATTATCATCCATATTGACAGGGTGTTTATTTGCACTATTTTTAATTTTTGACAATTTACGTTTGGAAATCATGGTAACCGAATTTGTGTTACTCATTGTTGTTGATCCACGCGTTTCGTGTCTGATGCTTAAATGTAACCTGAAAAGAAATAAACCAACACACAATTTATGTAAACTGTAGAGGCGCTTTATGGATGGTGCCGACACGCGATATTTACCTTACTAAATAAACTTTTAAACAACTCCATAAAAAGATAATGTTTAGTATTTATTGCTAATTTACATGAACTTATTCATAAAAAAATAACAAAGTTTTAGTAAGCTTTTACAAATTAATCTTTTTTTAATATACAATTTTACTAGTACCTATATTGTATTATGATATAGCGAAGCGGAGTGCGGCAATAGTACGAGTATAACAATAAGTCACTGTAAGTAGGTTTTTATACTAGTTTGCCTATTTCGATCATAATTTATCAATAAGATTAAATAAATCTTTAAAAAAAAATTTAATTCATGTTACTGGCACAATTAAAGTGAAGCGAAATGTCAAAATTAAATTTGTATTTAATTTCAGTCAAAATAAAATATCAAATTTTGTTTTTTTTCTATTTTGATGCTTCTAAGAGCTAGACACAGTTTACATTTACTTATAATGATTTTATTCACATTTTATAATATAATTTTGATAAACAAAACCAGAAAAACAGTCTGGAATAAAAAAATCCCCAATATCAATGAGAACGATGCGTCCAAAAACTCTTAGTAGCATTGAAATGGACAAAAAATATGTATATACAGTAATAATTACCCTAATTATTCTACTCATATTGTTGCTGAATAAAGGCTTTGCTCTTTATTTATGAATTTTATATTGATATAAAATTACATAAAAACTAACCATATACAGTTGGTAAAAAAGGTAGTACGTCAAATTTTGACTTTTTTTTCAATGTTTTAAAGAAATTATATTTTTTTAAAGACTTTCCCAGGCTGAATGTTAAATTAAATTAAAATTTTGACATATAAAATTATTTTATTTTGACATTTATGTCACCTACAATTTGCTGCATTTAGCGCGTTATCCTAGATATCTATGCCCCTTATTAACGATAGCAACGGATGTAATATGGATGTAATAGTATATTTTTCTGTCAAGCTATTTGGAGGTGTTTTGCAAGGCTAGCCGTAGAATCACCTACTTTCTCGTTCCTACCTTAAAATTTAACTTAATCATAGTAAAGGAAGAACAATTATTTACAAACATTAAATAAATTGTTGTTTGAGGACAAACAAAATTAATAATAAATTACATAACTTCTATTTAAAAGGAAAAATGTGCAAACTTTTTATTAATATTGATTTATAGCAAATTATTTTAAATGATTAATTTTCTTTAAATCTCAAAAAAAAGCAAAACTTGATTATATTTCACTTTTCAAACTATGTTTATTTTTCAATAAAGTAGGGGCTAGTGTAATTCAAATGATATGCCACTTAAATCCCGGCGCATTTTCCATTTTTACAATTTACAATATTAAAAAGGCAAAGTAAGGATACTTAAAAATTTACACGTTTTTCCATTTAGCTTAATTTAATGTTAAATTTCAAGTTTAATTTTGACATTATTAAACTTATTGTGGCTAATAGTACTTTATTATAAAAAGCTTTGCACCATCCACTTAATAAAAAATAGTACATTATAGACCAGATTTTGTGCGAGGTAATTAATAAACTTTCGCCGCTGTGTCTTATATACAATTTTTTTTCAAACTTGCAATTATATAATGCCCTTTTATATAAACTTATAATGGCTACAATTATATAAAAAAAATATTTTAATTAAAAATAAATAAAACAAAATAAAAAAAATACATACATTATATTGTTAACAGACTTACTGTTTTAAAAATATCTTCACAGCGACTATTCCTCCTTTCCATAAACACAAACTCCCAAAGTCAAATAAACATTAGAAACAAGTCGTATAAACGAAAGTGAAGAAAAAAATTCCACTAAAAGGAAATCAATTCTGGTGCCAGGCATAACACGAATACCAAATAAAAATACACGTGCATGTGTTACATTGGCGAATACAATGTTCCTTAATAATTAGAAATAGCTGCGTCAACCTCTGCATTAAATTGCTATTGCTATTATTGGTTGAAGAGTGATTAATTGTTTTTCTGCGATTATTACGGAGCTTATATTTTTAAACCCAATTTTTACCCTTTAGATAAAAATCTGGATTTGTGTTATTATTTATTTATATAACCTTTTGTTTGTCCATTTTTACAAGAAATCAATTCTAATACAAAAATAAACCCAAGAAAAAATACTTCGAAGTAGTTTCTTTTTCTTCTATATAATATACAGCATCCTTCCGACTTATAACAAAATAGAAAAAAATTAAAATTTCATTATTTTTATAAGAAAATAAAAAATTGGTGGTTTCAAGGGCAAGTATAAATAATATAAAATGAAATCATGTAACGTTAATGTCAGGAAGTGGATATCTAACAGTACTTATATTGTTACAGCAGCCCAGTTGTAAATGCCATATAAAATTATATATAAAAAATCACTGCTGGTTCCAATATAATCCTTTATGATTTCTGAAACAGACATTCCATTTAGGACCATATTGGAAACGCAGCAGGGATTCACATATATGTTCCCTAATGACAATTACTGCAGTTCCATGCAACGTGCCATATTGATTCAGATTGGCTCCAATATGAAATAACCAGAAGTTTCATATATGTATTTTAATGCCATTCCATGTTGCTTCCATCTATTGCAGACCAATTTAGATATAGGTTTTTTTAATTTCCTCAGAATTTACAATAAGACGAACTTTATCCTCTATAAATTCAACAAATGCATAACATGCCATTATAGGTATATTGCACAAAAACAAACACGTCTTCACAAATTAGGTACAGAAACTACACCACAAACTGAAAAAAAGTTATTTTTGGAAATGCATGAAACGGCATCAGACGGCAGCCATTAATAATGCTATCCAGTCAAAAATTTAATCTGAGCATGCGCATGAGAAAAGCTTTAAAAAGCATATTTTTTTATGAAAACGAGATGAGGCCAGAGATAACCAAAAGTAGCCTTATGTGAGTATACTCACATAACTCAAGTAATTTTGAACATTATTTTTTTAAATTTTTGGTAAATATGAATATGTGTAGCTAGGTATATCCACATACTTATATGGCATTTTCTATATGCCATAACTAGAAAAACATACTTATAAAAAGAACTAGTATAAGTAATTTTACTATAAAACCAGATAAGAAACTATAAGAAAATCGATATTATAATATGGATTTTCTTATAAATTACTTTATAAATTATGTCATATTCATTACTACAAAGACATATAAAAAACTGACCATATATGTAATTTTACTATAAAACCAGATAAGAAACTATAAGGAAATCGATATTATAATATGGAATTTCTTATAAATTACTTTATAAATTATGTCTTATTCATTACTACAAAGACATAAAAAACTGACCATATATGGAATTACCTATAAATTCATATAAGATGGTTTTCCATACAAATTCCTGACATGTCAAAACATATAAAGTTTATATTATAAACACACTACAGGAATTGATAGGAAAAACTATGAATTCATATACTGATTCCATATGGAAACCATAGTGTGCGTAGTAGTTATTAACTTCTGATTAATTTCATCTAAAATAAATTTATATCCTTGCCATAAAAACAGAAGCGAATTTGCTTTCGGCACGCGCCTAAAGAGCAGCATGCTTTGAGCGTTAATAAAAATAAGCCGCATTATTATAAAATATTAAAAACAGTAGAATATTCGCTACTCTATCGTACCTACTCATAATTGTTTATTGTTTATTTGATTTATTTTTGGTAGAAATAAACCATTTGGTAACAATTTTTATTTCTTTAAGTAATTTTGCGCTAGAATATCGTTTATTTCATTGTATCAAGTTTATTTGACAATACACAAAAACAAATTAGAAAAAACCTTCTTTAGAATTTTGTATTTTTTAGAAAGAAGAAAGAGGGGATGTTACAAGAGAAAAAGGAAGAGTGGAAGTGTAATTTCAACATTATTTCCACCTACTCTGATCGGTGAAAATATTTTGTTAGTAAATTTTTTTGAAAAGTGGATCGCTTCGGTTTTCGCGCCGTTATTTTGATCTTCCACCGATCAAAGTATTTGGAGCAAGTCAAGGTGGATTTGCACCTGCTTGGCGGCTACCGAAGAATAGTACGAATCAGTGCATATGGTGGTGTCATCAGCATACAGCCCTAGCTGATTTATTTTTGGTAGAAATAAACCATTTGCTAACAATTTTTATTTTTTTTTGTAATTTTGCGCTAGAATATCGTATCAAATTAATTTGACAATAAAAAAAGCCAGTTTTTCTAAAATTAAGTATTTTCGAGAGAAAAAAAAATTAAAAAATTCAATTCTCCACCGAGAATAGAACCCGGACCTGCTGCTTGGGAGGCCAAATCAAATCAAATCAAATCAAAAATAATTTTATTCAACTCAAACTATTTTTATGTGGCGCCCACAACAAAGATTGCCCCAAGTATTAACAACATATTTTATTGTGAGATGTCATATGGAGTTTTTTCGGCAAGAAGGGCATGTCAAGAGGCAGCTCCTCTGCGTCAATGTTTGGACGGATGTTTAGTTGTGTGCTGCCGGAATTATTTAGAAAGGCCCGCCTTAATCGCCTAGCGATTTAGCGTCATTTTTGTTATTTATTTTTTCAGATACGGGCAACTCAGAGATATTAATCGGTTTTTTTGCAACTTTTGTTTGGTCGTTACGTGGGAGGCCGGTAACCCAAACACTCGACCAATCCGTGTCTAACAATTTATAAGCAAATAAATAATTAACGTTAAGAACGTAATTGGAAATTAGATAATAATGAATGTTTATTGTATATGTTTATTGTTTTTAACAATTAAATTGATCTTTTGTCCTTTATTACTCTTTTTTTAAACACTTTTATTGCAGCAGGGCAGTGTGATCCTCGAAGTACGGTTCTTTATTTTCAAAAAATCATAACTTAAAAACGAAAAAAGATAGACTCGTGCCGTTTGCACCAAATTAATCGCCATCAAGAAATCATTTTTTCTAGTTATATACTTTGTGTCGGTAAAATTACGTTTTCCGCCTCGAAATGGGAATAATTGTTTTAAACCTTTGGATAACGTTTGTTATTGTTCTAATTGACGGAATAGAACTATCCGGATATTAAACTGAGAATAGGTGTCTTGTTTGACGTAGAGAATTGCCCACTAAAGACAAGCTTATCATGTCAATTTTCTCTTGCAATATGTAGGACATTATAACTTAACTATAATTTTAAATAAAAGAAATTAATTTATGTTAAAACGCTTGAAATACACACTAGCAAATGCAAAACAAAACTGAATCCTCGCCTACGCCGGCAATCTGCTTACAATTCATCTGGGAAGGGGCTTCTGAGGAGGAGCGATCGGATTCACTCGGGTTCACTCGTATAGCTGTCTTTCTCCTTCTCTCTACGATATATCTTTTTCCCCTCTCGTGTAACGAAATCTCGGAACGTTACATTTTTTCCAATTCACTCTCCATTATCGTCAAATATCAGAACGCCACCAAAGAAGTTTCACTTCAAAAACAAAATATGCATTTGCATATAAGCCAGTCTCTAGTTATAACTAAACAAAAATATAGTTTTTTATTACTATTAGGTAACTATGTAAATTGCTAAACTTTTTTTGAAATTTTACCTTTTTTTTTTTTAAATTTATTTATGTAATTGCTTAGTAGGAAAATAATTTAATTATTAAAGGCATCAAAAATATTTTTTTAATTAATGACTTTTGTATATAATTCCTATACAAGATGTTACCTGAAACAAATATATTTGTTATGATAGACTATACTAATTATTTCAGGAATGGGTAACAGCAACAGAAATCATGATCACTCTTAACAGGATCAACACCTTTGGTGATGAGATTTTCAACGATCCCCAGGTGCTTCGATCCTATTTCTACGCTATCGCTGATGTGGCTGTGGGTGCTCGATGCAAGTGTAACGGACACGCTTCCGAATGCGTTGCTTCCAGCGGGGTGGACGGATCCACACGTAGAGTTTGCAAGTGCGAGCACAATACTGCAGGTCCGGATTGTAACGAGTGCTTGCCGTTTTATAATGACGCACCTTGGGCCAGGGCTACTAACAAGAATGCCAACGAATGTAAACGTAAGTACTACTTTTAAAAATTGATTTATGCAAAAAATAGACCTATTCAAAAATATAAACATTGCTTTTTGGAATTCAACCAACATTCGGCAACAAATGAAAGGTATATTTTGCCTTGACCAGAGATATAGATGGAGGAGAATAAGCTTTAACGTGCGCTAATGGGGACATACTGATAGTCGCCATTTTTAACCACGTATCCAAATCTTGCGAGTTTTCGAACGCGCTCTTGGTGTTTCTACACGTTTTAAGGCGCGTTCATGCTCACTTAAAATAAGAAATAAGAAATAAGACAAAAAGTTAATGTTCATGAAAATAAGAAATAAGAAATAAGACTAAAGATAAATAACTTTTAACTTTGGTTCTTATTTTTGCGTATAAAACTGCGGATGTGAATTGGTTTTATGAGTTTTATGTGCTGGTCATGGATCCATGGTGTTGGAAATCGCGTTGAGTGTCGCTGCCGATTGTTTACGTTTATAGGCAAAATATAATCCACTATAATAAAATATAATTGTGTGACAACATTTTTTATTTCTTATGTTATCAGCATGAACGATTAATCGGGATCTTATTTCTTATTTCTTATTTCTTATTTCCTATTTCCTATTTCCTATTTCCTATTTCCTATTTCCTATTTCCTATTTCCTATTTCCTATTTCCTATTTCCTATTTCCTATTTCCTATTTCCTATTTCCTATTTCCTATTTCCTATTTCCTATTTCCTATTTCCTATTTCATATTTCCTATTTCCTATTTCCTATTTCCTATTTCCTATTTCCTATTTCCTATTTCCTATTTCCTATTTCCTATTTCCTATTTCCTATTTCCTATTTCCTATTTCCTATTTCCTATTTCCTATTTCCTATTTCTTATTTCTTATTTCTTATTTCTTATTTCTTATTTCTTATTTCTTATTTCTTATTTCTTATTTGTTATTTCTTATTTCTTATTTCTTATTTCTTATTTCTTATTTTAAGTGAGCATGAATACGCCTTTAACAGCACAAGACATTTTATATCACAGGAATTTTCACAATATAAAAACACAACCATATAACAAGTATACAAAAATTCAACTAAACCAAAAATATCGGGGTAGAAAGAAGGTAGAAGTTATTATTCGCAGATAAAAAATCAGATAGTTGTTTTTAGACGTCTAACCTCTAAAAACAATGTGGTTACTTATAAACATAACATAAAAGTTCACGACCAAAAATTACAAAATACCCGATTTTACTCCCAAGAGTAAAAATATAGTTATATTTATAAATTTTCTAGCGCATTCGCCCTATTTTGACAAATGAATTTAATTTTGTATTATTCAAGAAGAATGGCAACAGGATAAAATAATAATAATTATGTGGATAAGCTCCAAACACTCGGCACTTCGCTCGGCATAGGCGGTTGACCGGCGGTTCGGCTTGCCTCCAGTCGTCCCGCTTATGACCCGCGTTATGTTAGCCCGGTAACGTTTTGCCATGTTCTAACCAAAGTCGGCCAGAATACGGCATGCCGCTGCAAAATCGTTCGGCTTGCCCTAGCCGGCCCGCTTACGGCCGGAATAGTGCCTGCCGCGGCTTAAGCAATACATCTCACGGCTGCCTACGCAAGCAAGCTAACTATAAATAGCGATGGGTTGCAATATTTAGTTGGAAGTGTGCGTCTGTAATGGCATAGCTGAACATTAATTGTTTGAATCCCATCTGCTCAGTAACGAATAATGGCTAACTATAGTCGAGTGTGTTAAACCTATAGGATATACCTATCCAGGACGTCTGAAGGCTTTTTTTTGAATTGCCAGGCTTTTGTGGCCGGCACTCGGCCAACTATATACAGCCGACATTCGGCCAAGTAAATATAGCCGACATTCGGCCAAGCGGACATGCCCCGTATACACGCCGGAACAAATACATGTGTCGAGCCGCACGCGGCTGATTCGGCAAAACGTATTTGGGCCGGCTAGCTTGTGCTTACTGGGTAAATATACAATATCATCTAAAAATTTGTAGGTTAGTATTTTGATCGAAATTTTCAAAATACCCGCTCTAATATTTTACCCTCAAGCATGGCGAAAATACCCGATTTTTGTGAGTAATATCATAAGGACATCTAATTTTTCCGAAAAAAAATCGAAAAAACACCTTGCTAAGTAATATTTTAACGAGGATTTTGTACGGATTTTTGCACCTGCACGAATGCATTTTGTTAAAAAATATTACTTAGCATTGTGTTTTTTCGATTTTTTTTTACAGGAAAAATTAGATGCCCTAATGGTATTTGACAAGACTATTTCATGAGCAACAGTTATTCTACATACAGATACCTAGCTTACAAAACATACTACCTATTATACATGCATACATAATAAATGTGTAGGTATTAATTTGAAAACTCAAAAATAGGTAATTTATTTAGTCACAAAATATTAAAAACTTAATTATTTATGGTACAATTAAAATATAAATTGCAATTTTGGTGACAACAGCTGTCAAGTTTTGCCGCGGGTAAACTATCTATGGGTTATCTATGGTAAACTCGAAAAAACTGCTGACAGGTCATACAGTTTTTCCACCTATAATTTATAAAAAATAAACAGATGACGCAACTGTCGCTTGTTTTATAAGCAGTGTTGCCGTTAGCGGGTATTTTACCCGACTATTTCCCTCGTCTTAATATCCACCAATCACAAATGCGCAATTTTGAATTACAAATGGTTTATAGGTTATAGGCTATTTCCATCAGCCATTTCATAACATAAATGCATATTTGCCATTTCACTATTAGTAATTACTTTCAGTTTAAACTGAACCATATTGGACAAAAAATAACTCGAAAAATATTCATCAAAATTACTTTTTAAAACGATTACAAATTATTAGGTTATAACAATTGTTAAGTTATCCAAGGCAACCCTTGATTATTTCCTCTTTTTCCTTATGTTTCTTGTGTGATCCAGGGATATGCAATTAAGTGGATTTTATTTCTATTCTCAAAAACTAAGCAGGATACAAAAAAAATTTAAGAGACAAAAAAGTTGTATGGCTGTTTATTTGTGTTTGACCTATTGTGTAATAGTCCTTCGGAGGAGACTTTAAGCCCGCTCAAGCCATTCAGTTGGCTTCTGGGACTTCTTAGGAAGTAAGGGTGGAACTAAAAGAGCACTTTTGTATATAAACTTTTTTTGTACTTTTTATATTTTTTAAGGTGCCCCTCGGGACGCCACTGAGCTTGATAAATTTAATCAAGTTGAGAGCTAAAACATTGCAAATTACAACAAAATTGGGTAAAGAATATTTAAAATAATAAATACATTCGATATTTTTAAGACTAAATCAATAAAAAATAATTTAAATCATTAAATGGGATATAAAAACTTATATGGGTGGCTAATAGCTACTGGTTATTTGCCTCTCATAATAACTAATATCCTTATTTGGTGCCACTAACTTTTACAATTAATAAATATACCAAAAGTGAACATTACTTGTAAAACTTTTTAACAGCCATCATAGGTATTGTTTTTCGTAATGAATTTTATTTAGGTTTTTAGAAATAAAATAGTAAAAATTGTAAGCAAATAACCCGGCCATTCCACGTCAAATCAAACACAATAATGGAAAAAGTTGTCTTGACAAAAAAGAAATGTTAATAAATACTTTTCTTCGTGTTTTATTTCACAATAACCAAATAATGAATAATTCATGATATTTATTTTTATCGCTATAGTTACATACCTACCTACAATTTCCCTTCTAAAAGTCTTATTAAATCTTCCAGAAGACTCCCTAATCTTGCTATTAGTCTTACTAAGACTTTTTTAATCTTATTCTGAAGTTTTTCGACTTAATAAGTCTTATTCAGAGTTTTTAAGAGAAAGTAAGACGTTTTACTTACTAAAACTTTTTCATAGAAACATTTTCACAGGGACTCCTTACAAATTATTTCAGTAAAAGTTTGTTTCTAAAGGTTATATTTTAAGCTGATTTCAAAATTGAAATCAGAATTTGTGTATCTTTTATTGTTTTTGTATGAGCATTGCATCAACCATTTTTATTTTTGAGTTCTCTAAAAAACGCCGACAACTGCATTTTAAACAATAAAATATACCTACGAATTCATGGCAACATAATATTATATCTATATAATACATAAAATAATGACGACTGAACTGAATTAAAATGTTTACAGTTTTCATGTTAATCATTACTAAAATGTGTATTTATTGTATCTAATAGATACAATTTATATTTACAGGAACTGTATGAAAATTATTTCTTCATTCGGATTAACACTGTTTATTGGAAAACCGGTAAAAACTCAACACAGGATTTCCTCTCGAAATACACCAAACAACACAACAAATCGTGCACGGTTTTTTTTTTCAATTTTCCGACTTTATTCTTAAAAAGACTCGTTTGTAATATAAGCGATTGACAGCTCATTATTAAAAGTTGTACTTTTGTTACGATTATAACAGCCGAGTGGTGGCGCTACTAGCGATACTTCTTTAGCGTATAAAACGAGAATACGAGACAAAATAAGCTGGCATCTGTTATCCGCCATTATTAACAATTTATGTAGCATAGTATATAATAGTTATTTTTGATAGTGTTTCATTTTATTTTACGAGAATAAAAATTGAATAGCGGGCGTAGCGAGTAATCCCACCTTTTGAACAAAATAAAAACACTTTTAACACTTACTTATAAATAACTACCTATTAATTACGAATGCTACGTAAATGGTCAATAATGACAGATAACAGATGTTGGCATATTTTATTTCGTATTCTCGTTTCATATACTCATGCTCATTTTTAACAACTGCATTAGCTCATTTTTAACATCTATTATAGATTAGGTTTTACACCTGTCACTTGTCATTTTTTATATCTGTCACCTATAATTTTAACATGTTTCACCTGTGTTTTTAAACAAACGACCAGTATTTAGTCACATAACAGTTCAAGAATTTTTTTCTTATCTCCTAGGGGGAAAGCTAAGATGAATTTTTGTCTGGAATTGGTGGTAAACCATCTTACAGCATATGAAAATTTAAAACATATGATCCTGACCAAACATGCCAAAAAAATGTTTAGCAAATGCAGCGATCAAGCAAAAACAATAGAAGACACACATTCTGATTACATTTTTGAAATTAGCTTAAAAAGTTACCCCTAGAAACAAACTTTCTTTCTTTAATAACCTTTACAACTAAAGAGTTATTTAAGGAATTGAGAACACATTCTGCGAAATTAAATACTTTTAATTTTTAAGTAATTTTCGCTGTAATCAAGCAAAAATTGTAGTGTAAGGATATAATAAATTAAAAATTGTACTTTTTTAAATATTCATGGGTATAGTGTTTATTTTGTATTTTAAACGTTTCAATAGAAAATCTGTAGGTTAACAACTTAAAGAGTATGTGGGTGTATATGCATAAAGGAATATGTAAAATCATTAAATTATATTCAGAAACTTACGTCAACGTGCACTTTATGCATTGTCAGGTAGGATGTCTGATAGACATGTAAATGCGCCATACGATTCCTTAAAATAAAACCAACATAAGAACCATATCTAAAAACCCATATACAAAAGTTTATATACAAATATATTTTCCTAAATGTTACTTATGGGTGTAACCAGTGGCGGATTTAAGATAAAAGGCCTGGTATGCAAAAGAAGCTGTTTTTAATACAAGAAGGATCTATTTTAAAAGATTTTTTATTTTTTGGCATTGTAAAAAATATTTTGTAATATGTGACACGCCTCGAGAAAACGAACCTTAGGTCCAAAAATGATTTTCGAAATTATGATTTTTTTAGTAGATTGGTACACGATCGTTCGAGTCAATAATGATTTAATTATCTCAAAAATTGACAATGCTACGAAGTTCCAAATTTAAGCTTTATTACACAAACGCTCGTTCCTTGCAGGAGCGGATTTATAAATTTGCTTAACATTATCGCTGACTACACACAAATTGGAAATTTCAAACAAAATCCTATATTTAATTGGTTCCAAATTTCATTATTTGAATTGAAAAAAAAAAGATTAAAATTATAAAGTGCAGGTTTATTTTCTACGTTCTCTCTAAATTTTTCAAACACAGAAAAATATGGAGTGAACCATTAAAATTACATCTCGCCTCTGTTGACTTAACAACTGAGTATATAGGCTCAGGGAGTAATTTGTTTTGATTGTGTTCCACTACACCAAGTTGCCCGACACTGATGAGACCCAATAAAGGTCGAAACAGCTGTCTGTCGGTATTTGAAGTTGGTGGAACGCATTCAAAACAAAAAACTTTGGCGAGGTGTAGGTTCAATTTTTTCTTATGAATATTACCAGTGATGGGTCCAAGAAAGTTTCTTAAAGAAACTAAGAAAATTGAATGTTTACATTAAAATTATGTATAGTTTACTTGCACGACCTAGTTGAAGAGATCTTGCACCCAAAATACTTCTAGTGATATACACTCTCTGAGGTGCAAAGTCTCTTCAACTAGATCGTCTGAAAAATCCTAGAAATAAACTAAACATAATTTTAATGCTTCACTCCTTATTTCTCTAATTTAAAAGAGAACGTAGAATAAAAATTCTGCCTTCGAAAACCTTCCGCCGTAGGCTATAGCCCATCAAGCGGTTCCTTGATCTATTTTAGTCCTTTAAATAATTAATATAATGAAGTACTGAGTACAAAGGGACACTTAAAAAGTGTCAAAGAACTTAATAATAAAAAGTTTCAAGTAACGATTGGTGAAAGGGGCCCGTAGGGCAATCGCTCAGGGGGGCCCAGTCAGCAAATGCCGGTGTGCTGACCTGCTAAATCCGCTGCTGGCTGTAGCAAAATAATATTGTTAAAAAAATCATTTCTTTAAATAAAATAAATGTTCTTTTTATAAAAAAATCTGTTGGGTACTACAAGTATATTACTTTAATTAATGGTATTAATGTAGTGTAATAATTTTAGGCATTTATCATACCTATAATGGATAACTTATCCAGGAAAAGGCTTTATTGCGACATGCAACAATTTACCTTGCTTAATCATTGAAAGCATGCAAATCTAAAATTATAGTTTACATTTACACAAACCTACTTATTAAATTCCACTAATGAATGTGGTGAGGTTCTTAAAGTTAATGCAGGGGTAAGTTCTTTTTCATTATTTCATACTGATATAAGAAGCATTTAAAAAATTTTTAACCATTTAATTGTCTACTTGGAAACTGGGAAAAATATTCTAACCAATAATAAATTAAATTAAAATAAATTATATTTTTAGGAAAGAAAAAAATTCTATATGACATTTTTAAATACACATCTTACACACACTATATATAACGCGCTTTATACCTCATAGAAGTTCAGTTTTTGTCACTTTAGGTTATTGTTAAGAAATAACTTTTTTTTGATATTTTTTAACTATAAAAATACAGCTATTTAAACATGAATTATTTTAAATAAACCTGATACACTGCGCTGATTTCGTGCCCGGCCGGCCAAGCAGCGGACGCGCGCGGCCACATAAAAACCTTAATAATTATCGCAATAAGTCACATCCAAACTTTAGATGGACTTGTTCACAAGACTTTGGCCTACACCTAAAAAAAAATAAAAAATGTCTCAAAACCGTTTCTAGGATATGTCAGTATGACCACAAAAATGACCTTCACTAAGCAACCCCTGTAGCCACCCCAACTTTTTTAAATGAACACCCTCTTTGTGAAAGATCTTGAAAATTGCTATTTAAAAGTACTAAAAAAATACTTTTTAATAGTTTAATTTTTGAAAAATAAACAAACTATTAATTTCGGTTGGATTTGATCCACAAGGAACACAACATGCTGCTAAAGGTGTTCCTGTCAACACTTAAACAACTTTGCTATCCACCATTGTAGAAAATAAAGTGTGCTTTGGTACATTTTTGCTTGTATTGGGATAGCCCAGAAGCTCTATCACAGCCCCATTTTCCTATGAGCTCCAAATTTGTTGAAATCTCATCCTGAATGTTTTTACATGATTTCAGCATTCTTATGACTGTATGGTACATAAAAGGTTGACTTTTTACCTCCGCCTTTGTTTCACTGACTTCTAGCGACCCAGGATTTTTGTTTGCTTCTAGAATGCATTTGTATGCTGAAAATAATTTAGAATTGTGTCCCAAGGCAAGCTGTTGTAATTTTTATAGTTTGCTTAAGTTAAATTTAAATCAAGAAACAACGCCAAAGCCTCTTATTTTGTAAAGGGAATCTCTCCTGATGTAGATGTCGAAGGTTCTATATTTTCTTTGTCGTGTTTATGTGTTGATTCATAAAGATAATCATCACCTTCAATGCCAAATTGTTCTTTAAATTCTCCAGCTTTCCGTCTCTTTGATCTATGTGATAGTTCAACAAAATCTTTGGCTTTCCAGAAGATTTCTTCTTTGGGGTCTTTGAAGTTCCTTTGGATTCAAAGAAAGGCTTATCTAGCCATTTAGAATTTTTAATTAGAAAATTTTTGTTGCGACTTGAATTTTGTAAACGATTCTTCGTATTTCTAAAAAATGCTTCCAGTCTTATATAAGGTGTCATCAATATTCGTATCGTAATTTTCTTGAGAGATTAAGAGAAAATCAAATACAAAATCTACTAAATCCTTATTGATAATATCAGCCATAATGTTGTTAACGCTAGGTGAATTTACAAAAGAATACCTACTACCTATATTTGTTAATATTTATATAAATAAAAAACCTACGTAACAAAATTTTTGTTTCTATTATTATTGTATACCTACATTTTTAAAAATACAAACTACCTATCGGTAATCCCTATATTTAGTAAATATTATTTACTAATAACACTTTACCTACCCAAATATTCTAACTAATAATAAATTAAATTAAAATAAATTATAGTATTAGAAAAGTATAGTATTAGAAAAGAAAAAAATTCTATATGACATTTTTAAATATACAATTTACACACACTATAACGCGCTTTATACCTCATTATACACATAGAAGTTCAGTTTTTAGCACTTTAGATTATAATGTAACAATAATTTTTTTTGATATTTTTAACTATAAAATTGTAAAGATAGATAAATATCCGATTTATATTTAAAAAAATTTTAAGATACAGCTATTTAAACATGAATTATTTTAAATAAACCTAATACACTGCGCTGAACTATAAAATTGTAAAGATAGATAAATATCCGATTTATATTTAAAAAAAATTTAAGATACAGCTATTTAAACATGAATTATTTTAAATAAACCTAATACACTGCGCTGATTTCGTGCCCGGCCGGACAAGCCACATAAAAACCTTAATAATTTTCGCACGAAGGTGCATCCAAACTTTAGATGGACTTGTTCACAAGAAAATCAAAAATTTATTGGCGTTTATTTAAAAAAAAATATTAAAAAATCTTTATTAGTTTTCAAGTTACTGCCATTCAAACTTAAATAATTTTAAAGAAAAAATAATAATTTGTATTGATTTTAAACTTGGTCAACTTTAAGGTTCTATAACTTTTTTATTATTGAATATTTTTAAATTTTACGTACAAATTCAATGTTTTTTCTACGGGAAATTTAGATTTACTCAATTGCAAAAAGACCTAAATTGTATTTTTGGCCACTTTTGGGCGATTCCAGTCCACTGTGCACCGCTCCGCTTTATTGTTTTGCTTTATGTAAACCTGAAATATATTGGAACATAAAATTAGGTTTTTACGGTGCAATTTAAAAATCCATTTAACTTAAAAGACGACGTCGTTTTTTTTTAATTTTTGGAAAAGGTCAAAAGTCAAAAGGTCACAGTGTAAATTTCAAAATGTCAAAATAGTATATTAAAGTACAAGTTGCAGAAGGCCACATATTCTCGCACGAATTCGAAATTTGGCCTCGAGCGACGAAGGAGCGAGTGGACGAACGAATGAGTGCGAGAATAGCCTTCTGCAACGTGTGATTTATACTATTTTCTCGATTTTAACTTTTATTTAGGTTTTTTTAATTGTTTTGTGGTCGTTGTTAGTTAGGGGATTTTTCTCGCAAAATGTCAGTTGGCAACACAAAATGACAATATTTGTTATCCTGCACAAGTACAACCTGAACTGCACTTTTACACATTAAACTTAAAATTTTGCATTAAAATGCATTGTTGGAGCAAACTTTATATTACAAAACAATAATAAAGGCTTCATTTTTAATAAAAGTAATGAATTTGAGGTTATTAATTAGTTTGACATTTTGGGGGTACCAATACTTAAAAACTAAATGTTACCAAAAATCGTTTAAGAATGAGCTTCATTCTTCAACGATTTTGCGTGCGAGAATATGACATTCTTACATAAAAATCGAGAAAAGGCTTTTAAATATATATTTTATACGCTGCCCCGCCGCGGTGCGACAGTTACGATTGCGTAACAAAACAACTTTTTTTTAGGTACAACGCCTTCTATCAAAAAAATAAAAACTTGCAATACCTAACACCAAACAAAAACAAAACAAATAAAAAAAATCCCTACCTGCCAATGAAAGTCCCGTTAAAATCGTTAAGGAGTTTAGCCCGGACAAATATCACTGTAGGTAAATTTTTAACTTTTGAAATATCACAGCTAAACGCTCGGACACGTAAACATAATTTTTGGTCGTAGATTCCAAATCCGTGCTCGGTTTAGCTGTATCAGGTCTAAGAAGTTTTTCCTATTGGAAATCCGATCCGGGGACACACTGTAT
This sequence comes from Brassicogethes aeneus, assembly GCA_921294245.1. Lineage (NCBI taxonomy): Eukaryota > Metazoa > Arthropoda > Insecta > Coleoptera > Nitidulidae > Brassicogethes > Brassicogethes aeneus. The sequence continues at coordinate 47,219,908 of OV121132.1, read as the reverse complement.
ATATTATAATTTGTTAAATTCAGTATTTAGGGGGGGGGTCCGCCGGGTCCGGACCCCCCCCCCGGGCGCACATATTTTATAATTTTTATTACAAAAAAAAACTTTAAAAAAATAAAAACCTCAATACTGTCAACGTACTTAATTATTTATTAAATATAAAATCATTAAAATCAAAAATCAACTACTTACGTATTAAAGAGAAAGAGGTGGTTTGGCAACCCTGTAGGTATATCGTTCCTACCTCTTTCTCGTGTCGTTATGATCGAGGCGCGAACAGAAATAGAACTATATCATGAATAGATAGTTATTAAAGCATAGCATAGTACATATTTAGTTAGTTTTTTTGGACCCCCCCCCGGAGCTAAATCCTAAATACTGGTTAAATTATATAATACGCCACTGGTTAAATTATATAATTACGGAGGGGACTTTAAGCCGTCGGTCCGTTCCTACCCCTAACCCGCACAAGCCATTTAGTTGGCTTATGGGACATCTTAGTTTGGATGTAAGGGTGGAACTAAAAGAGCACTTTATAACTTTATAACCTCTTGTGCCAACAGTTTTATGCTTTTTATTTCATTTAATATAATATCCTCAATTATACCCAATAAAAAAAAAAGCAAAAAACATTTCAAATTTCCTAAATTATCTACGAAATCTTTTCATCAATTAACTTCAAATTTTGCAAGAATATGTTATTTTTTTAATTTGGAATTGACGTGTGGGTCCCGCCAAATTTAATTTTAAAAAAATACAGGGTGTTTAAATTTATACAGGGTGTTTCCAATATCTTTGAATTTTTACCTGATACAGCTAAACCAAGCACGGATTTGTATCTACGATCAAAAATAAAGTTTACGTGTCCGAGTGATTGGCTGTGATATTTTCACCTCCCTACAGTGTATTTGAACACAATTTTATTTATATGTATAGATTAGGGTGCTTCAAAAAAAATTAATTTTTTTTTCGCTCTTACCCTCTCAAATGTTTCTATTTAATATAAAAAAAATCCTCACCAAATATGGGCGTTCCAGCTCAACTCTAAAAGGTCGCTGTTTTTATTTTAGTTTCCCATTTAATTAATATGGGAAAAATAATTTTATGTTTGGAATTTTATACTTCTGTATCAAAGTAACTTATGGCAATGTAACGCTCTACAAAAAAGGTCTCTTATTATTTTTCGATAAATTGATTTCTTATAGAGTTATTCGAGGTCAAAGTTGGATTAACATAAAATTTTCTGTTTTTTTTTTTTTTAATTTTATGGTACAATTAGCAGACGGACGTGAAAGGGGGCAAAATGGGGTACCCAAAAAAATTCGTAAAAAAAATTTTTTAGATTGTTATTTTTGGTTTCTAAATTATTTGAAAATATATTGACTCACAAGTTCACGCTTTTAATCGAAAATAATTATTCTAAGCCTGTAGAGCGAGAAAAAGGAAGGTACAAATTTAAAAAACTTTTCATTTTGCCCATTTTGCTCCCCCCGCTGCTTTGTTTTGCCCCCTTTCACCACCCGTCTGCTAATTGTACCATAAAATTAAAAATTTGATGATAATCAAACTTAGAATTCGAATAACTCTAAAATAAATCAATTTATCGAAAAATAATTATAATTATTGCCATAAGTTACTTTGATACAGAGGTATAAAATTCCAAACATAAAATTATATTTTCCCATGTTAATTAAATGGGAAACTAAAATAAAAACAGCGACCTCTTAGAGTTAAGCTGGAACGCCCATATTTGGTGAGGATTTTTTTTATAATAAATAGAAACATTTGAGAGGGTAAGAGCGAAAAAAAAAATAAAAAAAATTTGAAGCACCCTAATAGATATGCACGATTTGTGTTCTATTGGATAAATATGATTCAATTATTTTTATTGTGAATGTTCCAAAATTATAATTAAGAAGCTTTTGCAAAAAAATGTGGTGGTCGACGCAGTTAAAAGCCTTACACAAGTTATTATAAATTAAATTGCAAGTGCATGTAATAAAAACCCAATAAACATTTATTTTATATATCTTACAAAAGAAAGTGATAAAGAATAATAACTAAGCCTTATACCTTATAAATAATAATTAAATATTTAATATAAAGTATAATTGATTAAATTTGCCCAATAACGCACCTGGTCCAAAAAATCATCTAAAAGGAAAGTTGCTCAGTAATACACTAACATGCTAAGTAAATAAATCGATACCAAAACGGCTTAAAGAGAGGCACCGTTGAATCTTGAGCAATCCTCCGGTTTGCTTTTGGACAGCCAAGTAGCCGGAGGATGGTGGTAAACGAAGAGAGTCTGTGTCTGTCGGTTGACGCGTTCGCATCAAGCACCGATGCACATAATCGCGCTCTACTCCACGTACAAATACCTACAAATCGTGATATAATTCTTGCGTGCAAACGGGAAATTCGTCTTCGGGTCACTGATTACCCGTAATAAGTGTTTAGGATTTATTAGTTTTCTACCGAAATTATGATCCAAAAATAGAGTGTTTGTGTGTCAACTTTTAAAAACTGTTATTGTTTGTAAAAGATTAAAACATAACCTACCTAAATACAAATTTACATTACAAAAAAATAAAAAATGTATACGGATTTTTTCATACCAATTCGTTTAATCGTGGAAAACTTGGTGTATGATACTTATACAATAATACAAACATTAACTATTGATATTAAAATAAATTAAATAATAGATATATTTATTTTTAAATTTTTTATATTTAAAATACGAATGTTTTTACATAAAATGGTATGGATATATAAAATAAAATGCTATGTGAAATATACAATGTATAATAATATACAGTAGTGTATTATTATTGGAAAAGTATACACTAAGTTTTACCACAATTGACTTAATTAAAATATATATACCTATTAGGGTGCTTCAAAAAATAAAATTTAATTTTTTTTTCTCTCTTACCCTCTCAAATGTTTCTATTTAATATAAAAAAATCCTCACCAAATATGGGCGTTCCAGCTCAACTCTAAGAGGGCGCTGTTTTTATTTTAGTTTCCCATTTAATTAACATGTGAAAAAATAATTTTATGTTTGGAATTTTATACCTCTGTATCAAAGTAACTTATGGCAATGATCATTGCAGTTAATTATATAAAATGTAACGCTCTACAAAAAAGGTCTCCTATTATTTTTCGATAAATTGATTTCTTCTAGAGTTATTCGAGGTCAAAGTTTGATTAACATCAAATTTTATGGTTTTTTTAATTTTATGGTACAATTAGCAGACGGGAGGTGAAAGGGGGAAAAACAAGGCAGCGGGGGGGGGGGGGCAAAATGGGGTTCCCAAAAAATGAGCATAATATGAAAAGTTTTCCAAAATTGTACCATCCTTTTTCTCGCTCTACAGGCTCAGAATAATTATTTTCGATTAAAAGCGTGGTGAGTCGATATATTTTCAAATAGTTTAGAAACGGAAAAAAACAATCTAAAAAAAAATTTATTACGAAATTTTTTGGGTTCCCCATTTTGCCCCCCGCTGCCTTGTTTTGCCCCCTTTCACCTCCCGTCTGCTAATTTGACAATAAAATTTAAAAAACCAGAAAATTTGATGTCAATCAAACTTTGACCTCGAATAACTCTAGAAGAAATCAATTTATCGAAAAATAATAAGAGACCTTTTTTGTAGAGTGTTAGATTTTATATAAGAAACTGCAATGACTATTGCCATAAGTTACTTTGATACAGAGGTATAAAATTCCAAACATAAAATTATTTTTCCCATGTTAATTAAATGGGAAACTAAAATAAAAACAGCAACCTCTTAAAGTTGAGCTGGAACGCCCATATTTGGTGAGATTTTTTTTTATATTTAACAGAAACATTTGAGAGGGTAAGAGCGAAAAACAAAATTAAATTTTAATTTTTGAAGCACCCTTATATATATATATATATATATATATATATATATATTGATTATTGGAGGTAAATAGTTTTACGTTTTACGGTACATTAATTTTATTATATATAAATATAGTCTATAGTCTATAGACTAGCCTGTATGTGATTTTATAACAATATTACACAATCTTCATAAAACAGGGTTACAATAGGATAGAATTGAAATATGTGTGCTGTAACCTAAATTCCACAACATATATGTTGTATACTGTAGTTAAAAATTTTAATTTATATGCAACCCTTTTATTTTTGTTTGTAATAATTGTTTCGTTAAAACTAAAAAACCGTATTGGTTTCACCGATCTACAGGGTGCACCAAGTAGGTATTCTTATATGTATGGGTATCTTTTTTATTTAAAGAGCTAGAAGGTCGGTTAAATTAGAGAAAAGTTGCATAATTACATGTCTATGAAAATGGCAACCCAATTTATAAATTTTATTTTAATAGGATTGTTATTACGCAACTTTTCTCAAGTTTAATCGACCTTGTAGCTCTTTAAATAAAAAAATACCCAAAGAAGTATTCACATAGAAGGATAATTGGTGCATCCTGTATACATACCAATCGCTGGACCTAAAGGGATGATATTTTGACAGTGCTTTTCTGTAATAACATAGGTAACCGCTAAAAAAGGATTTTTTGAAATTCCCTCCCCAAGGGGGTAAATTGGGACAAATTCAGTTTTAATCCTGGTGCATTCGCCATTCTTAAAAGTATTTAACGGCTGAACGGATTTCGATGAAATTTGGTTTTGTTTGGGACGGGAACAGGATGGAAACGAATTGTAAAGGGACGGAAATGGGACAATGTTTGATTTGTTTAGTTCATTTTAACTTTTTTTGTGTTTTTTTTTTTTTAATTTTTAAATTTCCAAATTCCCTAAAACTACGCGAGCGAAGCCGCGGGTTATAGCTTATCCATAATAAGTGTTCAGAAAGATTTATTGGTTTTTAAACCTATTTTACTTTTATTGTTGGTAAAGGCATAAAACTATTATTTTCAAATAATATTTTTTTTTCTAAATGATATACTTAAATGGATACTAATTGTAAACAATAGTTTTTGTGTTAGATAAGAGAAATAAGAAAACCAATACCATAATAATTGTTATGTTGTAACATAATTGTAATCATTAATTTGTTTTTTAAATAACAAACTAACGCTATTAGTTGAGAGTTTTAAATAAACTTAATTATTACTCCCACCAGTAAATGCTATAACATCGTAAAATTCGTTTGCATTTGTCTACTATAGTAAGTTGTTTTATGGTCAAACAATATAAATTATTAATTGATCATAAATAATTTTCAATAAAATACAATGTTGCAACAACATTCCGTTTTCAAGTTCCATAAGTAAACAGTTATAACACAAATGTACAATTACGGAAAAGCTTATAAACACTTATCAACGTATGAAAATTAATTGTAAATTAAGAAGATTTGTATTTGTAATGTCAGGAAATAATGGTACTTGACAAATTTGTATTATTATCATCACTGTTGGTTTTCATCAGTTGTACAACCTGGGATGGTATCACCCCTTGGTACTCAGGAACCAGTAAGTAGATTTTGTCAAATTGTGTGCAAACGGTCATTTTTTAATAAAATGAAACTATAAACTGTTAACTTTAATAAGTGTAATTATCTTATGCCTTTCGCTTACTTCTATTAATATCAGATCAAGCAGGTCCTTATTAAGACCACTTAATCAATTTATATTAATAGAAAATATAAATAGCATACAAGTTTGCCATTTAATGTTAATGGAAATGCAATCTAAATCTATTATTTATTATTCATGTTTTTATCAATTGTTAATCTATTTCTTGCTCGTTTTTATAGGTTATTACTTTTAATAACCACCTTTAATCTGAATAAGTTTAATTAAGGAGTGATGAATAAAACGCAATAAATACTTTTTCAAAATTTTTTTTTAATTTAAAGTTTAGGTTCTCTCTGACCTACAAAAGGTTAACTAAATATTTAGGACATATCTAGCAGGATATTTTTGCGATTTACTTAAATTCGCTCCTTAATTATACTAACTATTCTATATATCTACTCTATAGAGTCAATCCAAATGAAAACACCAAAAATGAATTTAAAAGTGCGCTGCATGATTTTTTATTTTAATGAAAAAATTTGAGAATGATCTTTTAGGTATCATATATGTTGCCGTTGCCGTTTTAATTTTAAGTTGCTTTATTTTTAATCGGCACCCTTTAGAAACCTGAAATCGTGTCATTTTCTTACTCTCTTATAAGAAGCTAAAACTTTTTTTCTGTCGCAATTATTGAAATGATTTTAACTTTATTTTACTGCCTAGTAAGTATGTTTTCAATATTAATTATTATTATCTAATTAGTTCATCTCATAAAATAATGGTAAACCACTAAAGATTTGTAATAATTTGCCAATTTTTGTGATTTTTGTCTGGCTCCTGTGCCTATTCTGCTAAATCTAGAAAGTTGCTTTTTTCAGGTATTAAGTACTTATACAATAGAAAACGTAACTATTATTTTAAGTTTCTAGATTATCATTTTTTTTATTAAGAAAATTATTATAACTTGATAATTTTCTAAATTAGCCAATTTTGCCCTCAGAAATCAATATGTTGAGGAAAAAATAAAAATCTGAAACTTTCAGGAAATGTAGTCCCCACCTTCATCTTTTCAGTTTAGTTAGTCTTGTTTTGTTATTTTTATCCATGTAAAAGATATAATAATTTTTATCTACTCCTACATTGACGAGCTGTGACTTTATGGCGTTTTAGTCACGGGCTGAAGTTAGTAATAGTGGCTTTTGGGCATTTTACACGGACTGAAGTTGTCAAAGATGTCAAATGTTTAACAAATAAAATTGGATTTAAATTCTTCTTTGTGGTCGTCGTAGATAAAGTATAGTATGCAACTCGTTTTATAAACTTATCTAGACACTCGTTTTTATTAAACACTCGCTTGCAAGCTTCGCTCGTGCTTAATAAAACTCGTAACTAAAATGGTGTTTATAAAACTTGATACATAATATACTATTTTAATGCAGTTAAGAAGCGATATTGTTACCCTAGTGGCAATGTTGTCAAAGACTTGGGCCAGAATGGGTCAAGATACTTTGTACAGATTTTTTATCAAGAATCGGACAAGAATTGTTCCAGATTCTTGGCCAAGATTATTGGGCAAGACTTGGGCCAGAATGGGTCAAGATACTTTGTACAGATTTTTTATCAAGAATGGGACAAGAATTGTTCCAGATTCTTGGCCAAGATTATTGGGCAAGACTTGAGCCAGACTGTGGCCAGAATTTTGACAAGAATTTGACCAGAAATCTATAGAGTAGAGGTTTTCATTCTACAGTATCATCAGAGCCGTACCAAGGCACACTTTTTGTGGGGGGGCGGAGACGATAAAAAACCAACTTATTTTTTATACAGTATGTCCATGGATAGAGGGCCCAAGAGGACAAATGGACTAAAATTTTCATTTTTCGACCAAAAGTCATTCCTTATAAAAAGTTCTGCTTGTTTAAAAAGTTTATTGCCATACTTTAAATTTGAAAATATTATACAGGGGGGTCAAAAAACAAGGTAACATGAAATACTCTCAGGAGTAAACTACCTTTATTTTTCGATTTGGAGCAAAATGACAAATAAAAAAAAGATTTCAAATTGTATCCAAAGACCATTTGTAAAAGTTTAACTTGGTATTCGGAAAAATAAAATTTGGAATATTATTCCAAATTTTATTTTTCTTAGTTTTAAAATTTAATTTCATATTTACAAAAATGACACAATCAACAATAATCAAGTAACGTCAAATTGACAATTTGCATTCTATCATTGTTCATTTTGGTAATTAATGTAAATTTTCACAAAATGTCCGGGTTAAGAACCCTATACATATATATACCTATAGGTAAAGGATATGTTAAATGAGGTACAAAAGTATAAATTAAAAATTAAATTTTAAAACTTTATAAGAAAAAGAAAATTTGGAATACTGAATTGAAATTTTACAATTAGTCTTTGGATAGGATATCCTAATAATATTATTTGTCATTTTGCTCCAAAACGAAAAATAAAGGTATATAGTAGTGTATTCCTGAGAGTATTTCATGTTTTCTTGTTTTTCGACCCCCCGTATAAAATTTTCAAAAAGTATAGTAATAGACTTTTAAAAACAAGCAGAACTTTTTATGAAGAATGACTTTTGGTCCATTTGTCCTCTTGGGCCCTCTAGTATAAAAAGTATACGCTATAAATATAAAAAATGGAACCTACTAGGTTAAACCTAAAAAATACAATTTTATTTACGGTAACAATTATAGGAGGTTACAATAGGTTAAAAATTATAATATTGTAAATTACAATTTCTAATATGTATGGTTTAAAAATTATATTTTATTTATTGTGATGAGTAGGTTGGTAGGGTAGGTAAACCCTACCAACCTACCCAAATAGATTTTGCCAACCGTGTTTGGATTTAAAACCAACTGCCTAAACTTTGGGGGGCGACTCCCCCCCCTACACCCCCCTTAGGTCCGGCCCTGAGTAGCATCATTCACAATACTCTACACTATTAAATGAAATAGTCAAAATTCTACTATTTGAATTAGTACCAGCATTTTTTACTAATAAAGTAGTCGTTTTTACTTTAAAATGGTTATATTTTACTACTTAAATAGTTAAAGTTTGACTAATTTAAGATAAGTCACCATCTTTGACTGTTTCGAATAGTTAAAAGTACCTAATTTCTTTAATCGTTTTTTTAATATTATGAACAATATTTATAGACAAATAAAATTATTTTTTATAAAAGTGACTGATAGTGATTGGTTATGACATCCGCTTGACAAGCTTGACAAGCGACAGATCGGAGTTCAAACCCCGGCTGGGTCACAACTTTTTTAAATTTAAATCTACTAATTTGACTATTTCATTTAGTAGAATTTGACTAATTATTAGTGACTGTTTTTTCGCTTTGACAATTAGTCATATATGACTTATAATTATTTATTTTAGACTAAATCATTTTAAGAGAGTATACTAGTCGAGAAGTGAGTTTTCTGTAGGAAATGAATCGAGTTTTTCCGTTTGTCTGAAAATACGAACAAGAGCTTATTGGATTCGTCTTCTAGCAAAGAAAAAAATTGATTTTTTCAAAAATAAAAATTGTTATTTCTAAAAATTAAAAAAAAAGTGTGTGACGCGTAACTAGAGTTTACTCTTTATGAACATGAACGATTATAAAATACATATTTTTTGTACTTGTGAACGTACATTAAACGTCCGTCGACATATCAGACGTCCTACGGATTTCCATTTAAGGTTACTTTGTCACAGTTTTGGACGTCCATTAGATGCATGTACTAACGGACGTACATTTAATGACATTGTAAGCAATGGACGTACATAACACGTAAACAGCGGGAGTGCTTATTTAACTGCAGCAGGTAAGTTAAATAAAAAGTCGTTAATTTCAATAAATTTTTATAACGATAATGTTAAAACATTTAAATTTAGAGCAGGCTATAAAGCCTCTAATTTAAAATTAATAAACGTGTTAAAACCGTATAGGTATATTTTTTATACTGTTTTAATGCGTTTTTTTTCAAAACTTACATTGTATTACAGATAGGTACTATTTTCCACCAAATACTGTACAATACATTCTACAGTATTTGGTTCCTCGCAAGTTCCACTTTGACATTTGAATACAAAAAACTGAGGTTAGGCATCTGTCAGTTTAACGCTTATTTCGTCTTATTCTCTGAAAAGAATACAATAAATGTGCATAAAGGTCCTAATTTATAAATTCTATAGAACCAAAAAAATACATATATAATGGACGTCCATGGGATGTAGTGTGCTGTATGGGAATCCTAGACGTTAAACGTGTTTTTGTCGTTCTTTAACGTCCGATGACCCGACGATGATTTATGGTTAAGTTTAATTGCCATTAAATAGAAAAATATCGAATAAAAAAGTTTTATCTGGCATTTTCATAAATTACAATTGGTAAGTAATAAATTTTTTTCTACTCCCATTATGGAATATGACCGTTCTAATATAACTTTTTAATGTTGAATGACGTATATTCCGTTAAAGTATTACAGAATGAAATTATTCCATCAACGTATGATGGAATAAACAATGGTGGCGACATCTCTGTGTTTATTATCTAACAAATTTTAGACAAATCCAACCTCACTTTTTCCCAATTAAATTATTTTCATGGAAACGTAGAAAAAGTATAGTCTGAAACACGTTTGGAAATGCATATTCCGCTCTCGTGAAACCGTCAAACTCGCCTTTGGCTCGTGTGACAAACTTTCCACTCGAGCGGAATATGCCGTATTCCAAAATTTTTACAGAATATACTATTACAAATTTGTTTTGCATCTAGAATACATTGAATAAAATATCACTTGAATAAAATCTTGATTGTAGTAGAAAATAAAAATTAACCTCACTGTATTATTGAAAACAAATTTTACTACAATTGTTATTCTTTTTATTCTCACTTGTCATAATTTATAAAAATAGTATATTACACTACAAGGGCAGAAAGTGTGAGATTCCTGCACTGCGCGCCATGATGCCCGAGGCGAAGCCGAGGGCATCATGGCGCGCAGTTCAGGGCTCTTACACTTTCTGCCCGTGTAGTGTATACTATTTTTCTTGCTACCCGGCAGAAAATACGGGAAAAAATTAAATGTATATAAAAAAACTTGTGTCAAAATTAAAATCTGACGTTTAATTTAATTCTGACGTTTACATTCAAAATCAATCAAACTGTAGCGTTGTCATGGTAATTCAGCGGTGCCAATACAGTAGAAATAAAAGGTTGTATTTTAATTAACAAATTACTACTTTATAACAAATAAAAGTACCATTAAACACTTAAAACAACATAAAAAGTAAAAAAGTAAAAACATAAATTGTTTATTTGTTGTTATAATTGCAAAATTATGGTTTAAAACTGTCATATTTTTGTGTTTTTCATGTTGGCAGTACGAAATTTGAATGTTAAGCACACGACTAAAAAATTTTTACTCCCGCTATTAGAGTGTGCGCGTATAGCCTGACCAATGCAAGAAACGTAAACTTTCTGCTGTGGAATCGGGGACGAAACAACGTATTTTGAGTCGAGGTAGTAAGAAAATTTAATTTAAAGTACTACGTTTATTGCTTTAAAGTAATTCAAATTTAGCAGAACAACTTTGTCTAGTAATTATCAAATTGAAAACCTGAGAATAAATGTTAAACTTTTACTTGCTTGCATTTAAAACAGTAAAATATTAACACTAGATTTAAAATTTTTAAACTAAATTTTTAAACTGTATTGTGGTTACATAACATAAAATTTTAAGTATTGATATTAATATGTTTGTGCATTTAACTTTTACAGATACAAAATATGAACCCTAATCAACCAGAATCGAGAGCAAGAAGATCAGGCAGAAGTGTCAAGAAGCCAAACAGATTCCAGTCATCGAGTGGCAAGACGCGAGATGATTATCTGGAGGATGATGATAGAATAACAGATGATGACCTGGATAATGAATTAAGCGACCCTGAAAAAACTGAAGAACAAAAAAATGATGATATGAATACATCCATGTTGGACATGTTTGATAGTATTACTGAAGAAGTCAATAACTTACCAAAAATAGAACTACCCAATGAATTACCTCCTACAACTGAAAGTAAAACAACACAACAATCATTTGATGTTACAAAAAAACAATTGAATCCAAAGGATAATATAAAAAACAACTCTGGCCTTTGTATCCAGCATAATGATTATGATCAGTCGAAGACAAAACGTACTACGCCTAAATACGATAGTGTCATAAAAAATTCAAAAAATATACAAATAAGATCAAATGTAATTCAAGATTCACCTCTTCCTGTACATTTATCCAAAAATGATCAACAAAATGCTGGTAATTCAGAATATCAACAACTTAATAATTATAATAATGAAGCGAAATCTCAACAGACGGAACCTGTACAACCACCAAACATAGACAATAATAATTTGCAGTATCAACGTATTGAAAATTTAATAGCGACAAGCTTGAGAAGGATTGAAGAAAAGCAAGATGAAAGAATGGATCATCTGGAGAATATGTTACGACAAAGAGAACCGATGGTTGCAAACCCTCCACGACATAACAACATTGAAAATCAAAACCAACGTCCTCCAGGTTTTCCTATAAATTCACTCGATGAGTATGATGCTTATGAAGAAGACGAGTACAATCAAGAGATTCAGAATCAATTACAAAATTATTTAGCTCAAAAAGAAGCGGGCTCATCCAACTGTAAATACTCTATTCGCAAATTTTACTATCTGACATTTTCACCAAATATTTTTAAAAAATTGCAATGGAGCTCTCACAACTTGAAAAATCGTCCAGAAATGCGTGGTTTATTCGATTCAAAAATTTCTAATGTCTTTTTTGAAGCCATTCACCAGTGTCAAAAAGAAAAACAATTAACATCGGATGAATTTAGTAAACACATGAAGGCAGCTATAGAAGCAGGCAAGCAATCGTTACGTGATAGTCTTAAACATCATCAACCGAATAATCCAGCGCCCCGAAGATCATGTGCCACAACTATAAAAGCAAAGTATGGACGTTTTGATGAAAATAGAAGAATACAGGAAAATAATGAAGACTAAAAGTGGTTTAATATTACTTTTGATATTATTATTATTTTTGCTATGGTAGTTGACCCTCCCTATCAGAGTAGTTTAAAGTTTATTATATAGCTAAAATAGTAATAAATAGATATTAAAATTAAATTATATTGATACATTTTCTAGGTCGTGAATAAACTGATCAATCGTATAGCGTTAAAAAATAACTGCACTTAGCTTTTAAAACAATTAATAAAAATCTTTAAAAAATTATCGAATTACTTCTAAGACATAACAGCTCATTGGAGACTTTGAAACCAGTTGTGATCAGTAGAGCTTTAATACATAGTAGCAGCTTTTCGTATTTGATAAAGAGTTTATTATGAGCACAACTGGCCATGTACCCACTGCGAGTCCCATTCGGCTCTCGGGCATATACGCTGCATAATAATTTCACTTGCACTGAACTAGCCACAACTAAGGGTGGGTGGAAAAAAATGTGGGCTAAAAACGAATATTCCTGGCTCAAACAAATTGTTGCGATCGAGTTTGAAGAAAATTCTCTTAAGCAGAGGTTTTATTTTTCTTAAAATATAATTCTTGAATCAAACGTTTACTTCTCGTTCGTAGTTCAAAAGTGGAAACAACAATTCACTTGCTACCGGCAATTCTGTTAAAATTCTGTTCTTGGTCTTAAACTGTACCCCCACTCAAAACTCTAATAGTGAAAGTACGGCCTGAGTTGGAACCTATTATAAACTATGTAGATGAAAAAAATATATATTTTTTCTACTATCTTACTGGAAAACTTAATTTTCCACCCCCGAGCTAGGGAGGAAATTGCCTCTTTTCCTCCCTCTATAATGTAAAATTGTTAAACAAAAATAGAGGAAGGAAATTTTTTTTCCTCCCGGGGAGGAAAAGAGGTATTTTCCTTTCTCGCTCGGGGGTGGAATTTAAGTTTTCCAGTAAGGTAGTAGAAAAAACTATATACATACCTCAGGAGGAAAATGCGTTTCCTCCCTTGAATATTTTAATTATTTGCGGGAGGAAAAGCATTATTTTCCTCCCATGGTATGTAAATAGTTATTGGGTATTGGTAACTCAACACAGTAGCTTGCATGTCTACTTCACTCTTAGCGGGTCGTGGGTTCGATCCCGAGAGGATTCAGAATTTTTCAATAGCTGCGATGCTTAAAATTTAATTCACTGTCCTCTGGGTGTTCACAAAAAAAAATTTTTTTAATTAAATTTCTTTTTCCTCCATCAAAAATCTTGAGCCAAGACTACAAATGTTCTTGAGACAAGAAAATTTACTTGAGTCAAGATACAAGTCTATTGTAGCAAGTACTTGAAATTTCTCAGTAAAAGAAAATTTTCTTGAATCAAAACAGTTTGAAGAGAATTTTTTACTTGGTTCAATCGTTTTTTCTATGCAGGTATTCAAAATTTAATACTCCTAAAATAAATATTGAATTGACTTATTTGTATCGACAAACATCAGGATTATGAGGTCCATGTAGTTTTGAAATGTAAAGTTTCCAGATGAGGATTGTTGCAGTGTTGATTAATTATTTTTCATTAAAAGAATGAGGGAAAATCTTATATTTGGCGTATCAATGAAAAGACATCAGATTTCATAATTTAGTAACTTTTCTTGTTTTTTATTCACAATACTATAAGCTAGTATTCATGTGTCTACTTATATCAACGAAAATAAACACAAGGTATATAGTTCTCTGACTTTACTCTCACCTGACTGACTCACTAACTACAATTTAGGTGAGAGAAATGTCAGATTTGTTTATAAACAATAAAAAATCGTGCACCAAAACTTCAGATAAATGTACATAAAAGAAAATAATAATAATAATAAGTGGATGGTGTTGTAAAACAAATAAATCAGTTAAAATTAAAAATATTAACATCTATACATTTTGGTAAGTATCTTAATCAGATAATTTTTTTTTCAATTAATTGTATACAATTAGTTAATAAAATCTTTGATGTTAAATTTCAGGAGATGTCTACTTGTGAATGTGATCGCTTAAAAAACGATTTAGCACGATGCTTTGTCGAAAATAATATTAATACTGTTCAAGGTAACAGTATATTAAAAATCATTTCAACTCATAATTGTTTTAAAAAATTTCCTCAAGACATCCGTACATTATTAAACACTCCACAAGCTCCTATTACATTGATTGCCATGGAACCAGGTGAATATGTACATATTGGTTTATCAAAGTCATTAATTGAGTTATTATCAAGTGTTCATAATGTTCCTTCCGAATTAATACTTGATATAAGCACTGATGGTGCTGTAGCTGATAATCACAGTACCAAGTCATATTGGCCTATTCAGATAAGAGTAATTAATGTGCCTAATACACTTCCAATCATAATCGGATTGTATCTGGGAAAGGAAAAACCTTCGGATTCTAGTGAACTGTTCCAATATGTAGCTGATGAATTTAAAGTTATAGAAGAAAAGGGCGGAATAAATTTCCAAAATAAATTGATTTCAGTGAAATTCAACTGTTTCATTGGAGATGCCCCGGCAAGAGCCTATGTTTTAAAACATGTTGGACATACTTCATACAATGCTTGTTCAAAATGTAAAATAGTTGGGCAGTATAGGTATCGTCGTATGTGTTTTTTAGGAGTTAATCATTGTCAACGAACTAATGAAGAATATAATGCACGTGGTGATAAAAAACATCATAGAACGGGTGAAAGTCCATTATCACTTTTAAAAATTAATCCTGTATCAAACGTTCCATTTGATTACATGCATTTAGTGCTGTTAGGCGTAATGAAAAAATTATTCCATGCATGGATAGAGGGAAAATTTTCTGGTTTCCAAAAATTAACTGCAGAACAGATAGAAGAATTGGACCGACGGTTGAAATCTTTAGACGAATGGTGTCCATCCGAATTTGCTCGTCGACCTGATGCAGTATCATCTTTTGCAAAATACAAAGCGACACAGTTTAGACATTTTCTGTTATATGCAGGTCCCTGTGTTTTGTTAAATATATTACCAGATTATGTATACACGCATTTTATATTATTGCATACTTCGATACGAATTCTGGCTACACCATCACCAACTAAAGCTCAATTAATATACGCAAAACATGCATTAAATTTATTTGTGAATAAAGCTCCTGAAATTTATGGAAAAGATTTTATGAGCTTTAACATTCATGGATTGGTACATCTCGTCGATGATGTAAAACGATTAGGACCTCTCGATTCACATTCAGCATTCTGTTATGAGAATAAAATGCCGGAAATTCATAAAAGTGTAAGAACTCATTATCGCCCACTTCAACAATTTTTAAGGCGAACGCAAGAAAAAAATATGTACTATAAAACAAGAAATATAAGAAGCAGTAATTCAATCTGTGCATATGCGCCGCATACAAAAGGGCCACTTCCATTAGGTTATTTAGAAGAATGTATTCAGTACACGAAAATAACATCAGAAAATTTTCTATGGTCAACAGAGCGAAAAGACAGGAATTGTTTACTGAAAGACAATTCAGTTTGTCTAATAGAAAATATCATCCTTGTAAACGGCATTTATCACTTAATTGTACGCAGATACAATAAGATAGAAAAGATGTACAAGTATAATATTCCATCACAACCATGCACTGATTTTTTCAAATGCTCGGACCTGATGCCTGAATTAGTTTCAGTCCCTTTCTATTCAGTGTTGCAAAAGTGCTATCGGATGCCAGCTGTTAATTTTGGTCAGTTAATTGAAGAAAATATCCAATATATTGTACCATTACTACATGAAAACTAATAGATTAGAGAAAACAACTTACATGAATATGTGTATTTTTTTAAAATTAGGTATGGTTGTGCAGAACTTTAAACAATTATATCGAATTTAAAAATCTAATAGTTTATTTATATAGGCAGTATGAGTTTTTTGCATAATTATATCATATAAATTTATAAATAACAGTAATATTTGGTCATTGATGGTACAAACTATGTTTTTTATATGTATGGACGTACACTTTTTTAAGAATAAATTTATTCAATAAATAATATGTTTTTTTAATATTAACTGGAATCCTTCAATCCTTTGGTAAATTTCTCTATGCAAAATTTAAAATCATGAAAAAATTATTCAAAAATCATATCATTGTAAAAAGTTTCACTGTTATTTTTTCACTTGATAAATTAACAAAGTTTTATAAAAAAATATTCTAAATTAGTAAACATTAATTAATTTATGAAACTCTTGACTGGCAATTAATTACTGCAATAATCTGAAAAATGTTTCTATATAAACTAGTTCGGGAATTACAGAAGTATATTTTGTAAAACCTTTTTTTCTAATTATCTATTTATGAAAGATAAATAAAGACAATTCTTTTTTTGCGATTCTCGCGCAAGCCTATACATGGTGTCCCGAAATTAGGGGGCCAAACTTAAACAGGGCATTCTTCATAGAAAAATAACATTTTTTTGTATAATAAACATGTATCAAAAAATGCCCGCTAACGGAGCTACGGCCCCCTGAATAGGACCCTAAGAGGATCATTTTTTTTAAACTATTCCTAAAGGTTTGAACAGGAAGATATAAATTTTTGACATGCTGAATCTAGATCTAAGATCAAAACTGTTAAAATTCAATCATAGGCGTAACATTTGGGAGGGCAAAGTTACAAAAATAGCCCTAGGTTTTTTCCGGTTAATGTTTTAATTTTTTTTATGAAATTATGAAAATTTATAGTTTTTTACGAAAAATAGGTACTCTTTATTTAGATCGCTCAGATGTACCATTTTAGAGAAAAATGCATTTATAAATAAATTACTCTTATTTTTTATTATCACATATTTTCATTAAAACTTTCTAGTAGGCTTTAGGACAAAAGTGACGTTTGGGTTATTTATAATAGTTATATTTTTTATAATTTTATAAAAAAAATTTGAAATTTTAACTCTGAAAAAAATTGGGGATTTTTTTGTAACTTTGCCCCCCCCCAAATGTTACGCCTATGATGAAATTTTAAAAGTTTTGATCTTAGATCTAGATTCAGCATGTCAAAATTACCAAAGTACCAAAAATTAATTTCTTCATGAACGTTTTAATGAAAAGTAGATGCTGTATACACTGATTTTTCTAAGGCCTTTGACAGGGTCGATCACCAAATTTTGCTTAATAAGTTACACTTTTTTGGTTTTAGTCACTCCCTCATTAATTTGTTTTATTCATATTTGTGTGAGCGCAAATTATCTGTTTCATATAATGGCTACAACTCCGATTATTTCTATGCGAGCAGTGGAGTACCACAAGGCTCTAACTTGGGTCCGCTTTTGTTCATTTTATTTATTAATAACTTGTCATTACAACTTAATTGTAATCATCTACTGTTTGCTGATGACCTAAAAATATTTACCAGTATTTCCAGTTATACAGATTGCGAACTCTTTCAGGATCAGTTAAGCATTATTTTAAGATGGTGCAAAGTTAACAAACTCGACCTAAACATTTCTAAATGCAAAATCTGTACCTTTAGTCTTAAAAATACGCACTTCATATTTAATTACAATTTAGATAATACTATTCTTCCTCGCTGTCATGAAATTCGTGACCTTGGTGTACTCTTTGATAATAAGCTTTCTTTTACATCCCACATTAATAATACTGTGCAATCTGCTTTAAAGCTCCTGGGTTTTATAAGTCGGAATTCTACCAATTTTTGTAACATCACAGCACTAAAATCAATGTATTTTTATCTTGTTAGAACAAAGCTCGAATATTGCTCACTTATTTGGTACCCGTATTATAACGTACATATTAACTCAATTGAAAAAGTACAAAGAAGATTCCTTAAACTTCTCTCCTACAGAGTTGATCATATTTATCCTGCTAGAGGAACTGACCATAACATCCTCTTAACGCGTTTTAATTTTGATACCCTACATGTTAGACGAATAGTGACAAGTTTAAAATTTCTGTGGAAACTTTTTCATTACCAAATTGATTCTTGTCATTTATTGAGTCTCTTAAATATTTTAGTGCCACGTTTGGAATCTCGTGGAAGTAAAACATTTTATTGTAGTTCCTCAAGAACTAACGTGCTTTTGAAATCTCCTGTTCATGTTATGTGTAGTAATTATAATTGTATAGGTAACCAGTGCGATTTCTTTAATTCAAACATTAAGGAAATTACGTCCAGAGCTCATGATTTTTTTTTTCTCGGTCAAAATAATTTGGAATTTTAATTTTTATTTAATTTATATTATTAATGATATTATTTTTTATTATATGTTTTTTTTAACAAAATATTAAGTTCATTTTATATCTTTTTTCTTTTATAATTTTTTTTTATATAATGTTACATGTTGTGTACTTTGTCCTGTAATTGGAATATGTATTCTGTTGGGCAATAAATTATTATTATTATTATTATTATTAAAATATGAGATAATAATAATAAGAGTAATTTATTTATAAATGCATTTTTCTCGAAAATGGTGCATCTGAACGATCTAAATAATGATTTTTTTCGTAAAAAACTATAAATTTTCATAATTTCATAAACAAAAATTAAAACATTAACCTACAAAAAAGTTAGGGCTATTTTTGTAACTTTGCCCCCCAAATGTAACGCCTATGATTCAATTTTAACAGTTTTGATCTAAGATCTAGATTCAGCATGTCAAAATTTCCAAAGTACCAAAAATTTATATCTTCCTGTTCAAACCTCTAGGAATAGTTTAAAAAAATGATCCTCTCAGGCTCCTATTCAGGGGGCCGTAGCTCCGTTAGGGGGCATTTTTTGATACATGTTTATTAAACAAACAAGTGATATTTTTCTATAAAGAATGCACTTTTTAAGTTTGGCCCCCTAATTTTGGGACACCCTGTATAGGCAAGAATTTTCTAGTAGGCTTTAGGACAAAAGTGACGTTTGGGTTATTTATAATAGTTATATTTTTTATAATCTTATAAAAAAATATGAAATATTAACTCTGAAAAAAATTGGGGATGTTTTTGTAACTTTGCCCCCCCAAATGTTACGCCTATGATGAAATTTTAAAAGTTTTGATCTTAGATCTAGATTCAGCATGTCAAAATTACCAAAGTACCAAAAATTAATTTCTTTATGAACATTTTAATGAAAATATGAGATAATAAAAATGAGAGTAATTTATTTATAAATGCATTTTTCTCGAAAATGGTGCATCTGAACGATCTAAATAAAGAGTACCTATTTTTCGTGAAAAACTATAAATTTTCATAACTTCATAAACAAAAATTAAAACATTAACCTAGAAAAAAGTTAGGGCTATTTTTGTAACTTTGCCCCCCCAAATGTAACGCCTTTGATTCAATTTTAACAGTTTTGATCCAAGATCTAGATTCAGCATGTCAAAATTACCAAAGTATCAAAAATTTATATCTTCCTGTTCAAACCTCTAGGAATAGTTTAAAAAAAATGATCCTCTTAGGCTCCTATTCAGGGGGCCGTAGCTCCGTTAGGAGGCATTTTTTGATACATGTTTATTAAACAAACAAGTGTTATTTTTCTATAAAGAATGCACTTTTTAAGTTTGGCCCCCCAATTTCGGGACACCCTGTATAGGCAAGAATTTTGACGTATACGTCAAAATTCTTGGCCAAGAATCTGGTCGAATTCTGGTCACAGACTTGTCGCAAGTCTGGCACCAGTCTGGATAAAGAATTTTGATCAAGAGTCTTGGTCAAGAATTGTCCAATTCTTTACAAAGTGCTTTTCCAAGTATCTTGACAAAGAATCTTGTCCAATTCCATTGCTACTAGGGTAGTTTTATTTATAATTTAAAATTTAGATGGCTTTGACTTTCATTCATGTTTGGTAGAGAAATGTCAGAACTGTCAAAAATATTTCATAAATATTATTTGTGCGTATTTAAATTGTGATTTCAAAAAGATTGCAAGTTTGCAAGTGTAACAAATGACGGAGTGTTCGAGATTCATGAATTTAGGTAATTGCAATTAGAAATGCAAGAACATATCATATCTTTCTCTTAAAAAATATTCAAGTTCTGAGAAGTTTTAAATTGTTAAAAATAAGCAAAAACCAAAAAATATTCTATTATAACATGTTTTATTTTAACCAGTTACCTAAAAACTAAAATTTAAAGACGTATTTACAGATTCTGTAATTTTTTTTCCAACACTAACATTTAAAATAAATACATATAACTTTTAACTATTCAGTGCCTTACTAAAGGGATCAAAATAATAGAACAAGACTAACTTTGTTTAAATTGTGAAAGAAACCGACAAAAAACTGTTTAACGCATTTTTTATACGTTTAAATTAACTCTTTATTAATTTTACTTATTATACTTTACGATATAAACCATAAGAATCTTGAATATATTTTTTACATTATTCTTCTTTAAACACCAATTAGCCAATTAAATACTTCATTATAATGTATATAATATATAATCATATATATATATATTTCATAATTATTATTTGTGGTATTCCTTTGGTTATTTTAAAAAGTTTTGTATATAACATATGACATATTATGTTATATACAAAATTTACCAAAGAAATACGCACAAATAATATTTATGAATTATTTTTGACAGTTTTGACATTTCTCTACCAAACATGAATTGACTAAGTCAAAGCCATCTAAATTTTAAATTATAAATAACTAACTAATATCGCTTCTTAACTGCATTAAAAAAATTATTATATCTTTTACATGGATAAAAATAACAAAACAAAACTAACTAGACTGAAAAGATGAAGGTTGGGACTGCATTTCCTGAAAGTTTCAGATTTTTATTTTTTCCTCAACATAATGATTTCTGAGGGCAAAATTGGCTAATTTTGAAAATTATCAAGTTTCAATAATTTTTTTAATAAAGAAAAGATAGTCTATAAACTTAAAATAATAGTTACGTTTTCTATTGGATAAGTACTTGATACCTGAAAAAAAGTAACTTTCTAGATTTAGTAGAATAGGCACAGGAGCCAGACAAAAATCACAAAAATTGGCAAATTATCATGAATCTTTACTTAGTGGTTTACCATTTTTTTGTGTGATTAACTAATTGGATAATAATAATTTATATCGAAAACACACTTACTGAACAGTAAAAAATAGTTAAAATCATTTCAATATTTGTCACAGAAAAAAAGTTCTGGACCAATATAAGAGAGTAATAAATTGACACGATTTCAGATTTCTAAAGGGTGCCGATTAAAAGTATAGAATCCAAAAATTAAAACGGCAACGGATTTTCATATTTGATAGCTAAAAAATCATCCTCAATTTTTTTTATCAAAATAAAAAATCAAGCAGCGCACCCCATTTGGTGTTTTTATTTGGAATGACTCTATACCATTCATTCAACCTTTGACACATTTATTATGCATATATGTAATATATATATATATATATACATAGCCGAATACAAAATATTATTTAGAAGTTATTTTATATATATAAGGGTTAAACAATTTAAATTAATATGAGTACCTAACTATAATCAGAGCTGTTCCGAGTACAATGAAAAAGTACTCGAGTACTGAATACAAGTACTCTTATATAAAAGTACTCGAGTACCAAGTACAAGTACAGTACCGTTGTACTCGAGTACCCATACGAGTACAAAGTACCGAGTACACTTTAGTTATGAAATGTTGGGAAAAATGCTAGAGAAATGGGCGAATAAGAAATGAATTTAGAATCACTAGTGCAAAACTAAACACTAGCCGGCCTATTGCCTTCATCAAATATTGATATTTCGCTTTATGTTAATTATCAAGGCCGGCTAGTATCATGTTTCACTTTGCCTTAGCTTTATTTTTTAATTATCTTTTTGAGGAATATTGTCACCTTATTTCTACCAAAATATAAACAAAATTATATTTCATACATAAGTAAAAACCTTTTGTTCAATGCTCTTTTTTGTGTCTTTTTATTTATTGATTGAGGCTGTTTTAAGGCTGTCGTGTGAGTCAAGCTGGCTGATGCTGCATCAGGCAGCATGTCCGTAATTTGACAAGTCTGAGCAGTATTGCCAAATTTTCAACACCCACGCACATATGTGTCCATCCAAATTGGATGGACACGGGAAAGTACTCGAGTACATTTTTGCAATCTTAAATGTATCAAGTACAAGTATAAGTACATTCAAATTAAAGTACTCGGGACTGAGTACCGAGTACACTGAAAGTACTTGGAGTACAGTGTTTGAGTACTTGTACTCGAGTACCGCACAGCTCTGACTATAATTAGTATTTTTAATCACGTTTCGACGTCTCGCCGATATACCTATATATATACCTATATACCTATAATAATAATAACACGAAAAAATGGGAGACCAATAAATCAGGGGTAGCTGGCCACGCCTGGTCACATGGACAAAACTTTAGGTGTAAAAATACTAAGGCAATGGAAGTAGGTACAAAACCTTTAAACGGTAAAATAATTTTGGAATCTCACTCTAAAACAAATTGATTATTATTCCATAATTTATTTTATTATCATCACCCTTTTTGGTTTAGTTTAAAGAATAAAATACTATTTTGCAATATACATGATTATTTGGCTATAAGTACGAAAGCGTACTGGGGTCACAAAATTATAATAAAATAATTTGTTTCAATATATTGGATTTATTTTCAATATATTGGAAATAAATCCAATATATTGAAAAAAATAATTTTATTTTAATTTTGTAACCCCAGTACGCTTTCGTATATAAATAATATAATATTGTTTTTCTACGATATAAACTTAAATTCAATAAATAATATAAACCAATCACCGTTAGGTCTACAATACCAAAATTAGGAGATATATTCGGAGATACATTATTAAATATTTTTTTATTTGAGTATCATTTTTTTACAAATTTGGCAACACAATATCTCATTATAATTGAAACGTAAGTCAGCATCATATAAATAACAGTTTTATTTTTATGGTCGGGATTTTGTTCAAGCATATTTTGTTTATTGCTAGTAACAGACATTATTTAATGTGTGTTATGAGGTAGATTTACCTAAACTACTAAATGCAAAATAAATTCCTAAATAATTTAGGCTAAATGGTAATATGAATTATAATTCGAAATTATTATTATAAAAATTTTGGCAAATAGATCTCATCTCATTTATTTCGCAATCGCCATTGTCCATGTAAAATATCATTGTGCAAAAAAATAATACTCTTATCATAAGTTCATTATGACATTAGTTCTTTTTCTCTTTACGGGTATTTCCATTTAACTGGTGCGACACTAAAACTGCGTTATTTCATGATAATAAAGTGTTTGTTTATATATATTAAGATACGTTAATATACAAAAATAGTATAAAAAATTTAGCTCAAATAAAATGTCAATAAAAATTTGTATAGATAACCTTTTATGACGTCATGAATAGCGTAACGGGCGCGACCTTAGAAAATCGGTAAATGCGACCAAGTTGGCTTCTAAAGTTGATACTGTAAAATTTTGGATGAAAGCATGTATTAATATTTTTTTGTGTAAAACTTGAATTGTAACCTTAAACAAGCATGTATTTTAAATGCATAAATATTGTATACTTTATTTTCTAAAATTTTCTCAAAATGTAACGGGTGCGACATTTGAACATTTTATCGAGCATTAAAACTCTTCCGTGTTTATTCTTAATGTTAGCTTCTTAGCATCACAATGTACGAATATTTTAAGGTTATAAATTACGTCGCAATTAAACTATTTGACTTCAGATATACCTAGTTCTTATTTTGTTAAATAACACATCTGATTTTTTGTCAAGGAGGGGTAAGGTTTCGTAGAAATACCCTAAAATAAATGGGTCAAAAATGACTAGTTGTCGTAGTGAAAAAGCATCCACTAATAACTGTATTCCATATCAATTCATATCCTGGACATTTAACATTCAATCCCTATGTAAAATTGTCTTCTAAATTCGAAAATGCCGTCAACAGTTATAAAAGTAGAAGTTGCCTTTAAAACAGTGTATCTTCGTTAATAACGTAAAGTATATACAGTACGTACGTACACGATTTTAATTGACATCCGATGTTATTGCTGATGCACACCACAGAGTGTCACAAATTTCAGGCAACAAACTTCTTCTTAAGTTTACACCCTGTATATGCTAAAATAAAAATAAAAATCTCTTCCATAGCATCATTACGAAAGAGTCAACATACCTACATTTCAAACAAACAAAAAAATCAGAATCAGAGCAGTTCGCTAGAAAATCAACATTAAAACTGTGCAAATTTCTAGTCAGTGTATTTTTTAATAATATGAATTCCCCGTTCGGCAGTATAAGTATCATTAACAACACTTCACGAAACTCTAAGAAAACCAGATCCTGTTGTCAATTATGAGGTGTCACTCAAGAATTCTTTACTATCCCTTTAATAATAAGGACAATAAAAAACAATGTGGTTCTTTTAGTAATAAGATTAGGTATCTATTGTAAGATTATTTGCCTTGGTTAAATCAATACAACGTGGACAATCAGACAATTTGGACCGCTTAAGGTTTTAAACCATTATGTCTTAAGTTTTTCTAGACATGTCTATAAAAAATAAAAGAATAATGGCTAAGAGTTTTTTTTGTTTTTTTTAGGTTTTTTTTTATTGTTTTTTTTCAAATGGTTTTTTTTCATATATTAGGTTATTTTTCAAGATTGGTCCCATTTGCCTAATTTTTTGTTTCCAGTCCAGTTCATGGACTAAAATTAGCCACTAAATGACATAAGTAAATGTAAATACAGTCTCGTGCTTTGCACGCGACACCACCACCGAATTGACCAATAAGGTCCGCGCTTATTTTAATTTGGTCTTAAAAAAAGTAACTACCTATAATATTTTTGATTCAGCGCTTTATTTTTCAATAAGCTACCAAAAGCACTTTTTTCATGATTTTTCAAATTCATGTAGAGTATGAATTTTTGTTTTCAAAAAAACAATAGCAAATTCTTGTAGAACATTTATTCATTGGTGGTTAAGTCAGAACATTCCGTGGACCAAAAAAGAAAGCCAAATTTTTTTACGGTATTCGTTAGGATTGAGCGTTGCACGTTTTTCAAAAAATCTAAAAAGTAGAAACTTCAAGCTTCAAATTGCTTTTTTTACGGCTCCAATACGACCATTTTTAACGAAGATATCCGAAAAATCGCAACAAATTTCGATTTTTTTTTATCCTTTAATTTTTTCAATTAGTGGAGAAGTTTTACATTGCTATTGGTTTCTTATGTGAAAACTGTTGAATAAGCTGATATAAACATATATTAGTTAAACCAAATATTATTAAATAAAACTTCTTTATCTTTACCTCGTAGATTTACTGTTTATAATATCAGCACAGTTAATGTTACGTGCTTGCATATGTTTATGTAAGAATGAAATAGGGCGTGTGTGCTCTAATAATATTTTGTATCACTTTTAGTTTTAGTCTCCTCTACGCTTGCTTTCCGAGTTGTCTTAGACTGAAGACAATTAAATATTTAAAAGTTAAATTATAATATCTTTTATTTCACTGTCCATATACCTGACAGGTTATGGGCCCAGGATACGTGTAATTTTAAATTATCGCGAAAAGGAATTTTTGAGTTAATAAACTATTGTTATTTGTGAAGTTTGTGAAGTGATAGACAAAAGTGAGAGCTTTGATAGTGACAATGGAAAATTTTAAACTAAAAAGAAACATTAAGCCTTTTAATGGGGAAAAATATAGTATATGGAAGTTTAGATTACGTGGTTTGTTAACAGAACTTAATGTCATAAAGGTGATTGATGAAGATATCCCAGAGGAAGTGACTGACGAATGGATAACAGCAGAGCGTACCGCCAAAAAATATTATCGTGGAGTATTTGACAGATTCTTTTCTTAGTTTTGCAAAAAGTGACAATACTGCAAAAGACATTTTCTGTAGTTTAGACCGTATCTATGAACGTAAAAGTCTGGCTACGCAGTTGGCATTGCGAAAGAAATTATTGGGATTGAAATTACAAGCAGATACACTATTACTAAATCATTTTACTATTTTTGATGAACTAATTACCGACTTATTGGCCGCAGGTGCCAAATTAGATGAGACTGACAAGATATCTCATTTATTGCTGACCCTTCCTAAAACTTACGATGGAGTGATTACAGCTATCGAAACATTAACTGAGGATAATTTGACCCTAACTTTTGTTAAAACAAGACTTTTAGATCACGAGGTAAAACTCACCAGTGAAAATCGTGATACAAGTGCAAAAATACTTCAGGTCGATACTGCTTCTACAAGTGCATCATTCTCCAGGAAACGAAACTTTCAAGCCCCTCGTAGATTCAAAAATAATTACCAGCAACGACATTTAAAAGGGCGACACTTTAAACCCGACACCACAAATCATTTATCCTCGGCTATAAAGTGTCATCATTGTGGTAGAAATGGGCACATAAAAAAACAATGTTTTTATTATAAAAAGAGTCTATCTAAAAATAATGAAAGAAATAGAACCATTCAAACAATTCAATTAGAAAAGCCGTCAACATCGAAGGATAATACATCTGGTTTTGCTTTTATGACTGGAGATTTTCAAAATATGGAGGAAGAAAATAATATTACTTTTATCCTGGACTCGGGAGCGTCCGATCATATTGTCAACCGAGATGATATATTCAACAGTTTTGTCGAGCTCCAAACACCAATGAAAATTTCAGTGGCAAAAAGTGGGACTTTTATATCAGCAACCAAAAAGGGCACCATCAAGGTTACAAGTAATATGGGTATCCAGGGAATTCTTGAGGATGTGTTATATTGTCCAGAGGTCCCTTACAATTTGTTGTCCGTAAGAAAAATGCAGCAGGCTGGTATGACTATTATTTTTAATGAAAAAGGTGCTACTATTTACCAAAACAGTAAGCCTGTTATTAAGGGTAAGTTTTTAACCACTTTAATTGCTGCTGAATTTATTGTTAATAGGGATGTAATTAATAGTATTGTGCAAGCACATAGTAGTACAAATATAACTAAAGATTATAAATTGTGGCATGAACGTTTGGGGCATATAAGCAAATTTAAATTTTTAGAATTAAGAAATAAACTTATGGTAAAAGATTTAGGAGAAATCGATAAGGTTACACCTAATGACTATTTATGTGAAGCTTGCATAAGTGGTAAACAAGCACGACTGCCATTCCAAAAACATAAAGATAAAATGGATATTAAACGACCCTTGTATAGAGTTCATTCTGACGTATGTGGTCCTATCACTCCTTCAACAGTTAATAATAAAAACTATTTTGTTCTTTTTGTTGATGAATATACTCACTATTGTGTTACATATTTAATAACACACAAGTCAGATGTATTTTCTGTATTTAAAGATTTTGTTGCTAAAAGTGAGGCACATTTTAACTTAAAAATTGTTAATTTATATTGTGACAATGGAGGGGAATATTTGGCTACTGAAATGAAAGATTTTTGTGTGCAAAAAGGTATAAGTTATCATTTGACAGTTCCACGAACCCCACAATTAAATGGTGTATCAGAACGAATGGTTAGGACAATTACTGAAAAAGCTCGTTCAATGATTTTTGGTGCCAAGTTAGAAAAATGTTTTTGGGGTGAGGCAGTTTTAACTGCAACATTTTTAATTAATTTAACCCCTACCAAAGCATTAAATGAATTAAAAACACCATATGAAATGTGGCATAATAAAAAGCCGCAAGTAAAATATTTAAAAGTTTTTGGTTCTACTGTTTATGTACATAATAAAACTAGAAAAACAAAATTTGACAATAAATCCTGGAAAGCTATACTAGTTGGTTTTGAACCAAATGGGTATAAAGTGTGGGATGTGAATAACAATAAGTTTGTTATAGTAAGGGATGTTATTGTAGATGAGACAAATTTTTTATCGTCCAAACCAGAAACTGACTCCTCTGACTGTTTGTCAAGATCAGTAGGTAATGAAACTGACTCCTCTGACTGTTTGTCAAGATCAGTAGGTAATAAAACTGACTCCTCTGACTGTTTGTCAAGATCAGTAGGTAATGAAACTGACTCCTCTGACTGTTTGTCAAGATCAGTAGGTAAAGAAACTGACTCCTCTGACAGTTTGTCAAGATCAGTGGTTAATAATAATGAGTGTAATAAATCTGTAATTAAAACAGATAGGCCAAATAATAATATTCAGTGTGAACCCCAACTAAGACGAAGTGGTAGAATCAAAAATCTTTTGCCTATTTCTTATAAAGAAACTGATTCGACAAATGATCATTTTATATGTGCTCAATCAGTTGTTTGTCAAATTCCTTTATCATATAAGGAAATTAAAAATAGAGAAGATACATTTCAGTGGGAACAAGCTGTACAAGACGAAATAAATTCCCTCTTGTTAAACAAAACGTGGTCATTGGTATCAAGACCAGAAAATAAAAATATAGTGGACTGCAAATGGGTGTTTTCGATTAAAAATGATGAATTTGGAAAACCGTTAAGATATAAAGCTCGCTTAGTAGCGCGTGGTTTTAGTCAAGAATACTTGGTAGATTATGATGAAACATTTGCCCCAGTAGCAAGAATTACATCTTTTAGGTTTATAATTGCCTTTTCAAATCAATTTAATCTTTTAGTACATCATATGGATGTTAAAACAGCCTTTCTAAATGGGACATTAAAGGAGGAAATTTATATGAAGGTCCCTGAAGGGGTCACAAGTAAACCAAACCAAGTTTGTAAATTGCATAAAGCTTTGTATGGGCTAAAACAAGCTGCCAGATGCTGGTTTGAAATATTTGAAAAAGTTCTTATAGACAAAGGTTTTCAGAATTCATCAGTTGACCGCTGTATTTATATTTTAGACAGAGGTGCCATATGTAAAAATATTTATGTTGTTCTTTATGTAGACGATCTTGTGATTGCCACTGCAAATAGTGATACAATGAGTAGTTTTAAAAGTTATTTGGCAAATAAATTTTGTATGGTTGATTTAAAAGATATTAAACTGTTTTTAGGTATTAAAATTACAAGAATAAATGATAAAATTTCTTTAGATCAATCGTCATACATAAATACTGTTTTAAATAAATTTAATATGTTTGACTGTAATGCTGTCAGCACTCCCCTTCCCAGTAAACTAAATTTTAATGAGTTAAATTCTGAAGTAAAATATGATTGCCCTTGCCGAAATCTTATCGGCTGTTTGATGTATATTATGTTGTGTACCAGGCCAGATTTAAGTGCTGCTGTTAATATTTTAAGCAGGTACCAAAACAATAATAATAAAGAGCTTTGGCAATGCTTAAAAAGGGTCCTTAGATATCTTAAGGGTACAATTAATTTAAGGTTAACATATGTTAAATGTGATTATAGCAATGTCTTAAGTGGTTATGTAGATTCTGACTGGGGAGGTGATGATGTAAAAAATAGGAAAAGCACAACTGGTTACCTATTTAAATTATTTGAAAAATGTGTAATATGTTGGAATACAAAAAGACAGTTATCAGTAGCGGCATCATCTACTGAAGCCGAATATATGGCTCTATTTGAAGCTGTCAGGGAGGCTCTTTGGTTAAAGTCATTAGCAATAAGTATAAATTTAAATGTATCTAAGCCAATCATTATATATGAAGACAATAATGGTTGCATAAGTATTGCTAATAATCCAACAAATCATAAAAGATCAAAACATATTGATATAAAGTATCATTTTTCTAGGGAACAAGTAGAGAAAGGTGTAATTAAATTAAAACATTTGTCCACAGATAAGCAAGTAGCTGACATGTTTACAAAATCATTACCGGCACTGAGATTTGAAGAATTAAAAAAGGAATTAGGGTTAGAAAGTATTGAATAAGTTAAATGGTTTGATTAGGTTTTTCTGGGTTTTCCCTAATCTTAAACAGCAAATGCTGGACCATCATTGTAATTTTCCCAGAAAAGACAAACATAAGGAAAGCAGGTCTAGATACTTATATTCTTAAGTTATAACTTACGTATGTTATTTAGTTACATGGTATTGTAGTTTTATGTTAACATAATTTTAGTTTTATGTTATTTTAATTTTACTTATTTGAATAATATTTGAGGTGGCGTGTTGAATAAGCTGATATAAACATATATTAGTTAAACCAAATATTATTAAATAAAACTTCTTTATCTTTACCTCGTAGATTTACTGTTTATAATATCAGCACAGTTAATGTTACGTGCTTGCATATGTTTATGTAAGAATGAAATAGGGCGTGTGTGCTCTAATAATATTTTGTATCACTTTTAGTTTTAGTCTCCTCTACGCTTGCTTTCCGAGTTGTCTTAGACTGAAGACAATTAAATATTTAAAAGTTAAATTATAATATCTTTTATTTCACTGTCCATATACCTGACAAAAACTACCAAATAATAAGAAATCAGATTTTTTAGCCTCGGTCAAAATTTTCAATAATGAAAAATTTATTATATTCTACATTTCACTTTATTAATATACATTTTACTCAAAATTTCATTTTGAAAAATTACTCCATTTTTAAGATTGATGTTATTTATTGACAGAATATGCTATATTGTAGCAGATTTGAAAACGCCGAGACACGGATATAATTTTTTTAAGTCTATTTTCAAAATCTATAGGAATTTTTTATGGGAGGAAAAAAAATCAAATTTTGTCGTACTGTGTAATCACACAGAAAAATGAGCTATGTGGAGGCAAGTTTCAATAATTTTTTTTCTGTGTACTACCCTAATGTTCATAAATATTTTGAAAGCCCCCCCCCCAAATATTTTTCTGGATCCGCCCCTGGGTATAGTAAAGTTTAGTTAATAATAGCTTTCGTGAAACGTACATTTTATGTAAAGATTTAGCCAATTAAATTCAAGAAATTGTCTAAAAGATTAACTGTTCATGGCACAATGTACATACTCTAAAAAGCTTTTAATGAGGACATAAACAACATACGATGAGGACTAAAAACGTGCAAGTACCAGTGCATTTCTCTGCAAAAGGCCGACGGATCTCTATAGTCATGCAAGGTTACCTTCTCGTTCCAAAAATCGACATCATTAACGATACAAAATGTGATCTTCCATAGGGAAAAGAATGCGCTCGAACAATGGGAAGAATACTTTGACCGCGGCGCTTAAGCCGTAATAAGACAAGTTCTCAGAAAATATTCATTGATTTCCTGACGACAAACGTCAATTAACGTTTGATTCTGAATATTTTATTTTCTTATTTTACATGTTTCAATTTAAATGTACAAGAAATACAAGATTATTTTTGAGATATAATCCAAAAACAATCAACAACACGATATTTATTCTCTTTTAAAGGTACAAATAATAAATAATATAAATTATAAATGTGGTCCCGATTTTTTTAACTATAATTATTATTGATTTACTAGTAAATTAAAGAAAAATTAAATCAAATAAAAATTATTTCTCTTTACCAGCTCTTCATGTTGGACCTCCAAAAAAATATTTAACCATTTTTAATTTAACAAAATCTACAATTGAATTTTTTTTGCGCACCCTGTATGACAAAATAAAAGTTTCTCATCGTAAATGGTATTTATATAACAAGCAGAAGAAATTATGAGGATTGACTTTTCTTCGAAAAATTTATTATAGTTAAGTCCATCCGTGGACACACTGTAAATATTTTTTTTAATATGCAAATTGAATGAAATTGAAAGATGCGAAGCAAAGTTTATGGCAAAAGGACATTTTTGATAATTTTACTGCTTGAAGAAGCAATAGTAACTTAGTTACTCAAAAGTATCTTAGTTACTTAAAAGTATCTTAGTTACTCAAAAGAATCTTAGATACTTTCGTATAGTATCTTAGATACTTTCGGATAGTATCTTAGATACTTTTTAAATATCTTGTAACTAAAGATACTTTTAACTCAAAGTATCTAGTTACCAGATGTAACTAAGTTATTTTGTTTAAAGTATCTAGATACTTTTCAAAATTAACTTTCCCAGCTCTGATTGCAATACTAACAATATTTCCTTACAAATTTTTTGTTTGTTTTAATTTTAACAAAATTTTTATGTAATAAACATTATCCACACTTTTTATTGAAAATTTAATTGTAAAAAAACTGTTGACAGTTTCGTAGTAAAATTTTAAAATAATATATGATAAAATCTGATGGACTTCATAATACAAGAAAAGAAATAAAAAAAACATTTATTAAATTTAAAGAAATGTGTAATTAAAGTTAAAAATACAAATATAACAAAAGTAGTTTATTATTTGTTTATATTAATTATCGCCAGACTTTTAATAAATTTGATTGAATGTTTATGAAATAATAGCACTTCTCTGCTTATTGTTTTTTATTTTAAAAACCCATTTTTAAAATAAAAAACAATAAGCAGAGAAGTGCTATTATTTCATAAACATTCAATCAAATATCTACTGCTAGAAAATGGATCTCCAAATCCAAAAAAAATTAATAAATTAGTACCTATTTACCCAACCCAAGTACTTCTCTTAGATGCTTTTTATATTGGACAGAGAGTATCTTTAACTTAGTTACTTTGGAAAAGTATCTTGTAATTTGTATCTTAAAAATATCTAAGTTACTCGTATCTTAAAAAGTATCTAAGTTACGAGTATCTTTAACTTAGTTACTTTGGAAAAGTATCTTGTAACTTGTATCTTAAAAAGTATCTAAGTTACTCGGTAAAGTAACTAAGATACATCCAAGTAACTTAGATACTTTAAAGTAACTAAGATACTTTTTAAAGTAACTAAGATAATTTTCAGTGTAACTTAGATACTTTCTTAGTGAAAATTGGGGGAATTCCAGAATGATTCAAAGTAATTACCTAACCTAAAACTTGTTGAATTTTTATAATTTTATAGTTTGTATTCAAACCTAAAAGCAGGGACCCGAACCCAAATAAAATAACGGTTCCTGTCCGGTTCCGAGTTTCTGGTTCGGGTTCAGTTAGATTCCAAAAAAATATTTCTGTCCGGTTCGGACCAATCTTTTCGGTCCATAAGGTATTTTTTGGTTCCAATTTTTTACCATGTAGGTATAAATAAGTAAAATTATAAAATGAAACATTTATTTTGTAGTAATTTTTTTTTGCATATATTTATTTAAATTACTTTGTCTATTCTTTTTTTCAAATCAGGTTCTTTAATTTTAGGCTCTTTATTCTCTTTTTTTACTTTTATTCTCGATCTGCTTGCTAACTTTATCTTTTTCTTCTGATCTTGCGATTGAAAAACTGGAAAATTCATATTTAAAATAAGTTTGTCTCCAAAAATTATGTTCTCACAAATAATTGTTTCTCTATTTTTTTTCTTTTTCTGTTTGATCTTGTTGGGGGAAGTAAAAATTTATGACCAGAAAACAGCCTTTTAACGCTTACTTAGTTGTGTTGCAGGTGTCATAAGTATACATAATACTAGGCAAAACTAATTAATAAATCCCCACTACAAATGCACCTACCACTCATGCTAGTCAAGATACCTACATACACCTACATGCTATTCATTTTAATAAATCAGTCTTTAACCTACTCTGGTATTATTTACTTCCTGGCGCAGTCTAGATACTTTTTAAATATCTTGTAACTAAAGATACTTTTAACTCAAAGTATCTAGTTACCAGATGTAACTAAGTTATTTTGTTTAAAGTATCTAGATACTTTTCAAAATTAACTTTCCCAGCTCTGATTGCAATACTAACAATATTTCCTTACAAATTTTTTGTTTGTTTTAATTTTAACAAAATTTTTATGTAATAAACATTATCCACACTTTTTATTGAAAATTTAATTGTAAAAAAACTGTTGACAGTTTCGTAGTAAAATTTTAAAATAATATATGATAAAATCTGATGGACTTCATAATACAAGAAAAGAAATAAAAAAAACATTTATTAAATTTAAAGAAATGTGTAATTAAAGTTAAAAATACAAATATAACAAAAGTAGTTTATTATTTGTTTATATTAATTATCGCCAGACTTTTAATAAATTTGATTGAATGTTTATGAAATAATAGCACTTCTCTGCTTATTGTTTTTTATTTTAAAAACCCATTTTTAAAATAAAAAACAATAAGCAGAGAAGTGCTATTATTTCATAAACATTCAATCAAATATCTACTGCTAGAAAATGGATCTCCAAATCCAAAAAAAATTAATAAATTAGTACCTATTTACCCAACCCAAGTACTTCTCTTAGATGCTTTTTATATTGGACAGAGAGTATCTTTAACTTAGTTACTTTGGAAAAGTATCTTGTAATTTGTATCTTAAAAATATCTAAGTTACTCGTATCTTAAAAAGTATCTAAGTTACGAGTATCTTTAACTTAGTTACTTTGGAAAAGTATCTTGTAACTTGTATCTTAAAAAGTATCTAAGTTACTCGGTAAAGTAACTAAGATACATCCAAGTAACTTAGATACTTTAAAGTAACTAAGATACTTTTTAAAGTAACTAAGATAATTTTCAGTGTAACTTAGATACTTTCTTAGTGAAAATTGGGGGAATTCCAGAATGATTCAAAGTAATTACCTAACCTAAAACTTGTTGAATTTTTATAATTTTATAGTTTGTATTCAAACCTAAAAGCAGGGACCCGAACCCAAATAAAATAACGGTTCCTGTCCGGTTCCGAGTTTCTGGTTCGGGTTCAGTTAGATTCCAAAAAAATATTTCTGTCCGGTTCGGACCAATCTTTTCGGTCCATAAGGTATTTTTTGGTTCCAATTTTTTACCATGTAGGTATAAATAAGTAAAATTATAAAATGAAACATTTATTTTGTAGTAATTTTTTTTTGCATATATTTATTTAAATTACTTTGTCTATTCTTTTTTTCAAATCAGGTTCTTTAATTTTAGGCTCTTTATTCTCTTTTTTTACTTTTATTCTCGATCTGCTTGCTAACTTTATCTTTTTCTTCTGATCTTGCGATTGAAAAACTGGAAAATTCATATTTAAAATAAGTTTGTCTCCAAAAATTATGTTCTCACAAATAATTGTTTCTCTATTTTTTTTCTTTTTCTGTTTGATCTTGTTGGGGGAAGTAAAAATTTATGACCAGAAAACAGCCTTTTAACGCTTACTTAGTTGTGTTGCAGGTGTCATAAGTATACATAATACTAGGCAAAACTAATTAATAAATCCCCACTACAAATGCACCTACCACTCATGCTAGTCAAGATACCTACATACACCTACATGCTATTCATTTTAATAAATCAGTCTTTAACCTACTCTGGTATTATTTACTTCCTGGCGCAGTCGGCGGGATATTTTATAGTTGGGCTTATTAATTACATTGTTGCCTAGTATTATATAATATGTATGTATACATATGACATCTTTTTCCAATAAAGTTATTTTAATTCACATTTACAATAATTATTTATACAACATTTACAATTGGTAGGAACGCTAACAATACTTGTGCTAGAGTATATAATTTATAGCCCGTGCTCAAATATTTTTTTGCAAAAACTAATTTTATAGATTTTTTTAACAAAACAATTTTTTTTTTAATTTTTGCAAAAAGAAATTTAAAAAAACTAAAATAACCTAAAAAACCGTTTTAAATTTAAATGGTTCGGGTTCGGTTTCTAGAGTTACGTTTAAAAATAATATGGGTTCGGTTACGGTTCCGGTCCACAGATAAATACAGGTTCCGGTCCGGTTTTCTGTTCAAAAACGGTCCGGTCCGGGTCCCTGCTTAAAAGTAACTTAGTTACACAAAAGTATCTTAGTTACATAAAAGTATCTTAGTTACTCAAAATTATCTTAGATACTTTCATATAGTATCTTAGATACTTTCGGATAGTATCTTAGATACTTTTTATAATCTTGTAACTAAAGATACTTTTAACTCAAAGTATCTAGTTACCAGAGGTAACTAAGTTATTTTGTTTAAAGTATCTTAAAAAAGTAACTTGATACTTTTCAGAAGTAACTTATATAAAAAATTATTTAATAGTAAAATTTTTTATCGGGTTATATGCAAGTATGTGTAATTATTGTTGTTTTATTTTAATATAAACTACACTGTTTAAAAGTTTCACTAATTTATTTAAATATGACAATTGTTTCGCTACACAGTAGCATCTGTGCTACTGTGTAGCGAAACAATTGTCATATTTAAATAAAATAGTGAAACTTTTAAACAGTGTAGTTTATATTAAAATAAAACAATATTAACATGGAGTTTCATCAAGTAAAAGTCGAAACAATTAATTATGTAATTATTGTGTTTTAATCAGTATTCGTTCTAGTGTCAATTATTTTAAACAATTACTTTTGGCTTCCGTTTTTCTTTTATTTAAATATAACAATTAATTTATTGATTAAATATGTGTGACGGTAAAAATAATTAAATGTAAGTACCATGTTATTATTTAATTTAATAAAAACAAAGCAACGTGAGTATTTACCAAAAAATAATTTTGTTTAAACGAATGCCGCGCAACAAAATTTTTTTTCGGAATAAAAACTTAAATATCTAATATATATATATATATATATATATATATACATATATGTATAGAGAATTTGAATTGCTTGTTTCAAAGATATAAATTGATTGATGTATTAAAACCTAAATTCTTAACGTGATATATTTTATATTTTATATAATCTCATCAGTAGTAGACTACGCCCCTTTAGTGTCAACCTAATTGCTTACGAAAAGCACGACCAAAATAATCTCATATAGAGAACATGCACAATGTTTATATATATATATATATAGATATATCTCCATTGTTTTATAAAACAGTTTTAATTCAGGGCCAATGTTTCGTATAAAATTATGGTTTGTATTATTATTTGTTTCGTATAAAATTATGGTTTGTATTCATGATAATCAGCGTAATCAAAGAAGAGGTATAAAATTATAGTCAGCATGGCACGGATGGTCCAAACTACTTCTCACCGGGGCGCCAAAGGAAATGGTTAAAAAAAGTAAATTAGTTTGTGACCAATTAATTTAATATATGTTTTTAATTAAAAAACGTTCGATTTTGATAAAAGCAGTTTAAAAGAGGCATCAGTTGTTAGTAAGAAAGATCTTCTTTGTTAAGTAAGGTACGCGGGCCGCACCCACCCAACCCACGCATTTAATGTTTTAATTTTCTCGTATACCCATATTGTACCTGTCTTAAACATTGTCATAAACTCCAGCGGGGCCTTTTATAGCCGTTATTAAGTTTATTTATTAATATAACCATGGGAAAAATAGGCAGACATATATTGAATTCTTTTTTGGGTAATTTTAACAATTATTGCAATTAATAGAAAGAAAATTTACTTTTTGTCAGAATATTAACAATTACATTAAAAAAAGGTTTTGTTCGAGTTACAAATATAATTTTAACTGTAAAGGTAAAAGCATATTAATATTGGACAATTAAAAACTGAATATGGTGTGCCTTAGGGTGCTGTACCTACTTGGTCCTATTATTTTCAACTTATACATCAATGATATAATTTATTATGTCAAGGTTTGTAAATTACATATGTTTGCAGGTGATAGAATGATATAATGTATAAGGAGCTTCTCTGCAAAACGCAGTTTTTGAATAAAATTATTATTTTTATTTTCAATTAGTCTATCTGACAGTTAAATTTTATATCGATCGTTGTGAGAACAATGGTATCCATGGAAATTATCTACCAGATAACTAACTGCAACTTTAACTGGACATTGATAAACCGGCCCTCAGTGCATTAAAAATAATCTTAAATTATTGTATTCTTGGTTCTGTGATAATAATTTATGTTTAAATTTTGGTAAATCCAAATATAATATATACATATATATATGTATATATATATTGAAAGGTAAAAACTATGTTTGGAAATTATAGACAATGTTTTAATTGAAAAAGTTCATAAAATTAATTATCTTCGAGTGAACATAGACGATTAAAGTCATTATTTACTAATAAATATTACCTATACATTAATTTTAATTAATGTATAATGATAACAAAATTTATAATAAAATCAATTTTATTGAAAAAGTTCATAAAATTAAATATATTCGAGTGAACATAGACGATAAAAGTCATTATTTGCTAATGAACAAAATGTATAAAAAATCAATTTAATTAAGAGAGTGGGTAACTATTATTGTACCTGACAACTAAAATTTTATTGTATAAGTCTATTATAGCACCAAACTTAGATTATTGAATACCGATACGGCATCGTATTTATATAGAAAATTAAAATTGGTAAATAATATTTACAATATGAACACAATACAAGAGCTGAATATAATTTTTATATAAATAGTTGCATGACAATTTTTATAGTGGATATATTATTTATTACCTACCTAACTTACCAGTGATAATAAATATGCCTCTAATTATTTTAAATCTTATAAAAGTTATTTATCTTTATTTGTTTATACAAACGTTTAATTTTAATTTGATACTTTTTTATGTAAAAAACTGTCCTACTTTTATAACTTTTGACGACATTTTCGGATTCAGGGGACAATTTTACATAAGAATTATATTAAATGTTGGGGATACATGCATGTATCCATGGTATAAGTGAAAAAGCAGTCACTAATAACTGTAGTACCACCTAATTACCTAGTCATTTTTGACTAATTCATTTTTAGAGAGGTAAAAATGCCATGATTACAAATTTACAAAAGTGCAGCATCGGCACCCTCAATATGGCGCTGCGAGAGTGTTATTCTGTAAAATGTTATTATTAAAAATTTAAGATGAAAATTTAAAAAAACTTATTTGGATTGCAGCATAATTTTCTAGAGAAGGTATTTTCTAGAAATATTTACTTCTGGCGAGATGAAAATCCACATACAACCAAAGAACAGAATTTCAAATTTAGTTTTAACGTTTTTGCATTGATAAAGAACAACACACAGAAAATTTTATCAATAATGAGGAATTAATTGGTCAAAAATATTTAGAAATTGTCAGTGGTTGCTGGTGGGATTTTAGGTTGCCAAATTTATAAAAATAGGTACCTAAATAGATAACGCTTTTTGATGTTTTAGGTGAGATAATAAATAAGCAACTTTTAGGTGGTAAAATAATTTAATTTATTATTGTATAAAATTCTATTGAACAAAATTTTTATAATTTCAAAGATTTTAAAATAACTGACGTAAAAATATTATAATTCCATCATAAATTTTATAATTTTTTAATGCGGCGTCACATTCATTATGATAGAATAGTATATTCTGTAAGTTTGGAATACGGCATATTCCGCTCGAGTGAAAAATTTGTCACACGAGCCGAAGGAGAGTTTTACGGTTTCACGAGAAGGCAATTCCAAACGTGTTTCAGACTATACTTATTCTACGTTTCCAAAAAAATACCATAGAAAAATAATTTAATTGGGAGAAAGTGATGTTGGATCGGTCTAAAATTTGTTAGATATTAAAAACAGAGATGTGGACACCAGTGTTTGTTCTGTCATCCGATGATAGAATATTTTATTCGCTTTACGGAATATATGTCATTCCATATATAATAGTGATATTAGAACGGTCATATTCCGTAATAGGAGTAAAAAAATTTGTTGGAATTTGTGAAAATACATGAGATTTTTAAATAAAACATGATGACATGAGATCTCATGCAAAAGCATGAGACCTGGCAACATTGCACAGGAATGTCACAGTACCAAGTTGGTACTACCAACCACTCCCAACCAACCCTCATTACCAATTTTTACAGCAAAAATAACTACATGGTGCATAAGAATTATGTCATCCGAATACGACAACCCCAATATTACAAAAAGCATGTTTTTGATGGTAAAATTAAAAAATTTCGTTTATTTCTATTAAAAATTCTTATTATTATATTTTATTTATTTTAGGTGAAATAGGTAAAATTACACTAGTTTAGGTAGTAAAATGTAAAAATAAGGTCCATTTCTGTTGAAAATAAAAATTTAGGCCAAAAAGGTAAAATAAAATCAGGCTCAAATGAAATCATTTTCTTCCAAACGGATTTAATTCCATTGCACCTAAAGTTATGATTAGCGTAGACAAAAAGGTAATAACACTGAAATCCCAGCTCTACTGATTTCATAAAAAATAAACCGTTAAATGAAGTTTTAGAAGGCTGGTAGTCTAGTTGACCAGTTTAGTGTAGGGAAGATGTGAGCAATGAACTATACCAAATGTTTTAAGACAAATGGTTTCGTCTTTTGTGTCCGTCGCCATAGCCTGCAAGATCTCCAACCTGTCACTTTTAAATTTTTTTTAATTTTTTATTTATGGGGCACTATAAAAAATAAGGTGTACTTTAGTGTTATAACACTACTAAGTGCACTTGTAAACATTTATTAAAAGATAGGTAATTGTTATTTAAAATATTGTTGGTTTATTAAATTGTACCTAATAGTTACGCATTATTTTTGTTATTAAGCTTCGTTGATTGCTTATTTTTTTCACAAAATCATTAAACACTGTTTGTAATATACCTACTTATAAATTTTAAAAATGTTGGGTTGTGTCATAAATGTAATAAGTCAACGACTGCTATTTTGTATTAGTAATTTTGCTAACAAATCATTTATAACAATCCGTATCAGAATGGATACCGTCGTATTAACTTACCCGTAAAACTTCACAGGTTTGTTAATAAAAAATCGAGGGGTTATTCACTAGAAAAAAAATGTGACAAGATTTCGAATTTCAAACGATTTTAAGCGATTTCGAGTGATTTCGGAGGATTTCGAATGATTTCGGAGGATTTCGAATGATTTCGGAGGATTTCGAGAGATTTCGGAGGATTTCGAAGGATTTCGGGAGATTTCGGCGATTTCGACACTGTGAGTAGGGATTTCGTCCAACTTTACAAAATTATTATCAAGTCTAAAAATACCTAGTAACGTATTACATATTTTAAGCCTACTAAAAAAACCTTATTATCTAAATACCTACTTTTTTAAACCACTCCTTTCAGAATATTCTCATCTTAATTCTCATATCATAAGTGGGAGTGTGTGTAATAGTATATTCGAGAGTATATTAAATAATGAACGTTGACAGTGACATTTTCCACACAGTGTGGAATAATTTAACAATGTTTTATAATGCAAAATGAACAAAACAATTCCATCCTTACTTACATTAAAAATTCTTAGGACGAAAAACTGGGCTGGGGTTGTGTTGGGTTAAAGGACAATAATATATAGTATGAAAATGATATGATATAATAAATTTATTAAAAAAGTACCTATCCATAATAAAATACACATAATAATAATAATAATAATTAATTGAAAGTTTTATGTAATTGCATTTAATTTAATAACAAATTAATTTTCTCCAGATCCGAGCTCAGATCTATGTTATGTGGATCAAATATAAAATAAAAAACCTGAATACGCTCCTGTTTTATTAATTTGGTAAACATTACGATCGGTCTTCCGCCCACACCCCGGCATGCCCGGTAGTAAAATTTTACGGATAAAATTTTTGATTTTTATACGAATGTTTTTTTATTGGAAATTTCTTAAGTTGCATTAATTTTTTAGACCACGAGCCGCTAGGCAAGTTTTAAATTAATGCTATTAGCGAAATTTCCAAAGAAAAGTCTTGAATAAATAAAAATAAAAAAAAATTTCAGGAAATATTTTATCACGAGTGGTATTCGGTAAGACTATTTCACGAGTATTTTTTTTTTAAATTAGAATTAACTCCCGATTCAATTTCTGTATGATTTTTTTGACCAAAACGCATATTTTTTTTGTAAAGTAGCTGCGAAATGGTATAAAAAATATAGTAAAAAAAATTAGATGCCCGAATGGTAATTGACAAGACTATTTCATGAGTAACAGTTATTCTGCATTCACATAGCTTACAAAACATACTATCTATTATACAATGTATATATATAATATACATCGATATACATGCATACATAATAAATATGTAGGTAGGTATTAATTTGAAAACTGAAAATTAGGTAATTTATTTAATCACAAAATACTACAAACGTAATTATTTATGGTACTATTAAAATATAAATTGCAATTTTGGTGACAACAGCTGTCAAGTTTTGCCGTGGGTAAACTCAAAAAAACTGCTGGCAGGTGGTGTCATGCAGTTTTTCCACCTAGAAACCATTTGTAATTCAAAAATACGCGTTTGTTATTGGTGGAAATTAAGAAGAGGAAAAACCATTCGTTTCTGAAATCTGATTGGTCCATAAAGTAATGAGTGGAATAGTCGCTGCAAAACTGAAAAAAACACTCGTTTAATACTCATTTTTACTTATTTGTAATACAGTCACAAAAAAACACTGAAGGCAAATTCCAAATTCACACCACTAATTTATCACTTAAATTAGTCTTATTTATATTTTTGTCACGTTATTAGAGTAAACCCGAACTACATGTCGTCTTAGGATGCGCCACGGAATAAAATGGGTGATGCGCATAAACCAAAATTGGCGGACCGAGTCCATACTTCAAAATTCGAGGAGCGGTCGGTATTAATTTAATAAAAAGTAAATGGAAGCGAATAGAAGCATTATTTTAATTTATATGCATTCGTAAGGGGCCGTTCATTAATTACGTGAGACAATTTTGGCGATTTTTCGACCCCCCCCCTCCTCTTGGTGAGATTTTGCTCGACCCCCTCTCCCCCCCCTTAATCTCACGTGAGATTTTTTAAAATGCATGGTTTTAATGTAAATAAGTTAATCTGTGCTTGATTCCATTAGATTTATTAAAAAAAAACAATTTGCTTATAATTGTTTACTTAATTTAACCCAGTTTTCTCGCAATTTTACACTCTTTCTTTCGGAAAAAAAATTACGTGATATTTGCCGAGACCCCCCCCTCCCCCCACGTGAGATTTGGTGAGGTTTGGCTCGCCCCCTCCCCCCTAAACACCTCACGTAATTAATGAACGGCCCCTAAGTTGTTTTTAATGTGTACACGTATAGGCATAACCTAGGTAGGTTATAGCCTATAACTTATAGATAATGTTTGGTGGTGTAGAAAAATAATTTAAACTATTAAAAAATACTAATTCAGTTAATAAATATTTTAAATACTTTTTAGCAGTATAAGAATTGGTCTAAAACCAGTAGCGTGCCGTAAAGAGGGCGCGGGGGGCGAAATTCGAAATTCAATGCAGTTTGGCTAGTTTGTTAACTATCCAGCTTGTTTATAAACACATTAGCCGTGACATATATTTTATGCGATTTGTGATTCAAAGATCAGGACTTGACACCTCACTTGACACTCGATTATTGCGAAAGATATCTGAGTCTGTGAAAGGATTTCGGGTGGATTTCGTGGATTTTAAAGCGATTTCGGAGATTTCGGCGAGATTTTAAAGCGATTTCGGAGATTTCGGCGGGATTTCGGTGATTTTGAAAAGATTTCGGTGATTTCGGTGATTTCGGAAGAATTTCGGGGATTTCGGACGAATTTGTGACACGATTTCGGGGAGTGGTTAACCCCTCGTAAAAAATATTATTGAAAATATTAGAAATTGTTAAATACCTACCTCTGAAATTATTAACTTTGGGTATAGGAAATAGAAGGGTTTTTTAATTTTCTATTTGATTATGTAAAGCAAACAAAAAGTTATGGACTATTGCGCATTGGCAAATTTTAATGAAAAAAAAGATAATAACTCGAACTATTGACTGATGTAAAGAATATGGTATAGCCATTTTTTTCAGAATTTTATGTAGAATTTTTAAAATATAATAATATACGGGGTGTCATTTGAAATAACAAAGTTAATATTCCTTCCGGTAAAACCGGAAGTAGCATTAATTCAAAATATTTTCCCCGAAACTTCTAAGAAACCACTAACGTGAAACACCCTGTATATGGTATTATTTATATATTTTTTTAAGTATACTTAAAAAAGTTGAAATAGGTATTTTATAACCACTGGATTATTTTTAATAATTAATATTATTGTATAAATTTATTTAAATAATATTTTTTGATTTAATTAATAATAACACCCTATATATGCTAGTAATTTTTAACATTAAAAATTTATTTCAGAATGTAATTGTAA
Organism: Brassicogethes aeneus; assembly: GCA_921294245.1. Lineage (NCBI taxonomy): Eukaryota > Metazoa > Arthropoda > Insecta > Coleoptera > Nitidulidae > Brassicogethes > Brassicogethes aeneus. The sequence continues at coordinate 47,175,268 of OV121132.1, read as the reverse complement.
TGGATACTCCAACAACTGTTTCTTCGACGAAAAACTTTATGAACTTACCGGCCATGGTGGACACTGCCTTGACTGCACAGCCAACCGAGACGGCCCTAACTGCGAACGTTGTCGTGAGAACTACTTTATGAGAGAAGATGGCTATTGCATCGCTTGTGAATGTGACTCGGTAGGTTCAAGAAGCCTTCAGTGTAACAGCGAAGGAAAATGCCAATGCAAACCCGGAGTTACCGGAGAAAAATGTGACCGCTGCGCTTCCAACCATTACGACTTTGGAGCGAGCGGTTGCAAAAGCTGCGACTGCGAGCCTGCAGGATCTATCAACAATGAGCCAAGGTGCGACCCTTGGACAGGGTTCTGTATGTGCAAAAGCAACGTGGAAGGAAAACATTGCCGGGAGTGCAAACCTGGCTTCTTTAATCTCGACATGGAGAACGAATTTGGTTGCAGTCCTTGTTTCTGCTATGGTCAAACTTCTGAATGTACTTCTGCGCCAGGTTTCTCCAAATACCAGATCGAGTCCGGATTTGCAAAAAGTAATGAGAGATGGTACGCGATGGATGAATACAATAGACATATCGAATCAAGATATGACGGAGTCAGTCAAAGTATTGGAGTACAAGCTCTTGCGGATGAATCTGCCTACTTTGTTGCACCAGACAGATTTTTGGGCGATCAAAGAGCATCTTACAATCAACTACTTTACTTTACTCTAAGAATAGGAGATCCTAGAGCTATTCCAACTGCCAGAGATATTATTCTTGAAGGTGCTGGAGGAGAAGTATCCAATACAATATTTGCTCAGAAAAATCCCACTCCTAATGTCCAGGTTAATATAAACAAATATAAAATTAAATAATTTTATTTGTAAATATTTTCTTATTTAAGGTTCAAGAATATAAATTCCGTCTTCACGAACATCCTGACTTTGGTTGGCAACCAAGGCTATCGGCTATTGCATTTATTTCTATCTTAACAAATTTAACAGCAATAAGAATTAAAGGAACATATTCCCCGCAAGGTGTTGGATTTTTAGACGATGTAAAACTAGAAACGGCTTCTAGAGGAGTAGCCGGAGTACCCGCTAAATGGGTAGAACTCTGTAAATGTCCCGACGGTAATATTTAAAATAAACGTTTAAACTAAAATTCTAAAATTTTGTTTACAATTTTAGGATATGTGGGTCAATACTGCGAGTCTTGTGCTCCAGGATACAGACATTTTCCTGATCAAGGACCTTTTAATCATTGTATACCATGTGATTGTAATAAACATGCTGAAATCTGCGACTCCGAGAGTGGTAGATGTATTTGTCACCACAACACTGCTGGCGAAAATTGCGAATTCTGTGCAAGAGGATACTATGGTAATGCTTTAGGAGGAACTGAAACCGATTGCCAGCCGTGTGGTTGTCCTAATGGAGGAGCCTGTATTCAAGTTGATGAAGAAAATATAATGTGTACCGAATGCCCGGCAGGATACGCCGGTGCTAAGTGCGAATCTTGCTCTGATGGATATTTTAGATCGCAAAACAATCAATGTGTACCGTGTGAGTGCAATAATCATATAGATACCAATGGAATTGGTAATTGTGATCCAACAACAGGTGAATGTCTAAGGTGTATTCACAACACTGCAGGATTCCACTGTGATGAATGTTTAGTAGGTAAGAAGCAGAAATTTATATTTTGCTAGAATGTAGGTATTTAATATTACTTTTATAGGTCACTACGGAAATCCAATTTTACCAGAAGGCTGTAAGATTTGTGAATGTTATCACCTGGGAACACAAGCTAATAATGACGGAGCTCCAATTTGTGATCAAAGCTCAGGTTCTTGTGTCTGTAAGCCTCACGTCGTAGGCACAAATTGTGACAAATGTGAAGATGGATTTTACAACTTGCAAAGTGGTGCAGGTTGTCAGTCTTGTGACTGCGATACAGTTGGTTCTCTTAACCATACTTGCGATTCGTATACTGGACAATGTTTCTGCAGACCAGGAGTGACAGGGTATGTAATTAAAATAAAAATAATAAATAAAAAAATAATTATTTATGTTTAGATTACGATGCGATCACTGTGAAACGCTGAAATACGGTTTTTCAATAAAAGGTTGTACAGATTGTGACTGTGATGGAATTGGATCAACAGATTTACAGTGTGATGCTTCTGGACAATGTCCTTGCCTTAACAACGTGGAAGGTCGCAGATGCGATCGATGCAAAGAAAATAAATTTGCCCGTCAAAAAGGATGTATTGATTGCCCTGATTGCTATAACTTAGTTCAAAATGCTTCAAGAACTCATAATAATAAATTACAGAAATTAAACGAAATTCTCGATGAAATTGAAAGAAACCCGACAGTTATAGCTGACGATCAATTTCCAGATGAACTAAACAAAGTTAAAAAAGAAATTGCTACTTTTTATCAAGATGTAAAAGAAGCAACAGGAGATAACACTATTGTTAAACAGGTCAACGATATCAGGGACAAAAAGGAAGAAATAAGTAAAACGTTAATTGGAATTGATGAAAACATCTATACAACTGAAGAAAAGGCCATTAAGACCAAAGAAGTTATGATTGAAACAGATAAACAGTTTAAAGAAGCTGAATCTAGGCTAAACGATCTTGTCAAACACTTTGAAGTTGACGCTAAACAGGTTCTGGAAGATGCGCGAAATAGATCAAAAACAGCTGGGCAGCAATCTGATAAAATGACGGAAATCGCTCACGAAGCACGCAACTTGGCTGATGAATTGGACGTAAGAGCTGACGCCTTAACTCTTAAAACAGAAGAAACTAGAAATAAATCAATAGATGCTTTGGAAAAAGCTAGAAATGCTACTTTAATACAGCAGAAAATTATTGAAGAAGCTCGTATAATTAAAAACGAATTAATTGGCGTTGAACAAACTTTAAATAACACACAAAAACTAAGCAAAGAAGTAAAGGAAAAAGCAAGTGCAGCAAAAAAGGAAGCTTTGGAATTGTTAAACGAAGTTAATAACCTTATTGTCCCTCACATGAATATTGAAGAGCTAAAAGCAAAAGTCAAAGGATTGGAAGATGAAGCCTATAATATAAGAAACAAATCCGATAACTTATTAATCAATAATGATAAGTTATTGGATGATATCAAAGAAAAATTGTTGGAAGGCGAAGATCTATTGGACAATGCTAAAAGGCAACAAGTATCGACAGACGAATTAATGGATGAAATCAACATTTTGAAAGCTCAAGCTGACAAATCTGTAATTCTGGGAAATGAGATTATTAAAAAGGCAAAGGAATATTATGATTTGTTCCAAGGTAAATTTTAATAAAATTTAATAATTAATTTAACAGGTATTAATTATATTGGTTTTATAGATTTTGACCGACAAACAGCTAAAAGTAAACAAGAAGCAGAAGACGCACTTAATACCATAGAAGAAATAGTTGCAATAATCAACGAAACCAATCAAAATATAGGTCAAGCTGAGGTATCTTTGAACGAAGCTAAAGGCTCTGCTGAACGGGCCTTAGAAAATGCAAAAAATGCTGATTACTTGGCCAAAAATGCATCGGCAAATGCGCTAAAAATTAAAAATTCAGCCGAAGTCCTTTACCAAAATGCTAGCGATTTGGGAAACGAAGCAAATCTGATGTTTGATAGAGTTACGAACACGGAAGGAAGATTAAAAAATCTTATGGAAATTACTAGGAGTAATGATACGTTGATTAATGATGCTAAAGAAAAGGTAAACTTACCTACATTATTGAATTGTTTTAACTAAATAAATATGTTTTAGGTTGGTAGAGCCGGAAAGGATACTGAAGAGGCCTCAAAGAGCGTTAACGATCTTTTAGACAATGTAAATGCCATAATTAACGAACTGAACAACTCGCCCAATATCAATGAAGATGAAATTGATAAGTATGAAGTTGAAATTAAGGAAATTGAAGCTAAAATAAAAGATGCACAATTGGAAGAAACATTGGAAGCTTTAAGGGAAAAGCGTAAAGAACAAGATGAACTTATTGATAAATATAATATGGAAATTGAGAAATTGGAACGTGATGTATCTAATATTGAACTAATTACAAAGACACTTCCCTTTGATTGTTTCAAACGAGTCGAGTTGGAACCTTAAATACTACATTTTATAACAAATTTTTATTTAAAAAATGCCAAAGACTCAAATAATCTGTAAACTTTCTATGTTTTGCTGCATTAATTCAATAAGTGCCAAATTTTGTTTTAAAATAGTTTGTAATCATATTTTTATTGTAATTAAAAAATATTGTACTGATGGTGATATGTCACTAATAGCCATATTTTGTGTTCTTTAATTAATTTTAGTGTCTATTATAAAAAATTAGTAGGTATACATGATTTTTTAAATTTTTGTTAAAGCAACAATAAAACTTAAGTTTTTATTAATTGGTTTTTATTAAAAATTTAAAATAAATAAACTAATATTTGAATTATACATATATGTAGGTATATGTATACATTACACTATAGTGTATACATTATGATAATTCGTTTAAAGACACCACTTCTTTGGAAACGTAATAATCGAGTGTCCCCATTTCAGCTTCATACAAAATATTATTTATTTGATGTTGAACTTCAGCTCTTAAATGGTCGTTGAATTTTCTTAGTTTAATTGCCACATGTTCACCATAAACTCCACAATCATCTCTTTTGTCTTGCAACTCCTGAAGAATTTTATAAACATCATTTATTTTGGGATCATTAATACATGTTTTTTTTCTTTGCGGTATTGTAGCTGCCTCGTCTTCTTGACACAACGGTAAAGAAGGTTCGTCAATATCTTCGTCATTTAAATTTTCAGATTTAATATAAATTTCGTCAACCTAAAATAAAAAAATGTTACATTTAAAGCCTTTTATTAGTATATTATGCAACAAGTTTTATAATAGGAATTTTAATTAGGCACGAGCAAAGCGAGTGTTTAATAAAGGAGTATTTAGGGAAGTTCATAAAACGAATTGCATACTATACATTTTCTATGATACTATCTTAACAAATATGGTAAAAATAAAAATTTATTTAATTGTTCTTGTTTGGTAAATATAGATTATTATTATTTACTTGGTTAAAATTCAAAGTTTTTCTTGTTTTATCTTCATCTTTATCAGAATTAAGGCTTGAACTTCCAGCAATTGTTATATCCATATTCTCAGCATTATTTTGAACGGTATTGATTTGATTGCTTAAGAAGTGGTCCATACAACCCTCTGCTATATTTGCTGAGCACCATTGTCCATGTTGCTTAAAATCTGTAACGTTGGTACCCGAGTCTACCAAAATCTTTGCTGAAGATCTTCTTAAATAATGGCCAGTGTAACAAGCAGGGTCAGGCAACTTTAAAAATTTTGCTACTACGCTGGCCATGCTGCCAAATTTATTTATGCCAATTGGCTGTTTTGTAAATTTTCCCCGCTGAAAGTTTAAGAAAAATCGGGTACTTGTTAGGTTTGGAGGTCTAAGTTCCATATATTTCTTGCAGGTGTTGTAAAAAGTACCTCCAATAACAAACTGACGTTCCATTTTTGTTTTTGTGTCAGGAATGTGAACTAACAGAGCAGTCTTAAGGTCTTCAATATGACTTGTTTCAATTTTCATCAATTCTTGCCTCCGACAAGCTCCCATTATGCCAAAAATTAATCCAACCTAAAATACTTATAATTTTAATATTTGGCAGTCTACTTAAATTTGTATTGCTACGCCGACGCCGGCGTTTTTAAAATTTTATTGCAGCACCGTCCTTGCCGTTGGTGTTGTGTAAGTGTACTAAGGTTATGTTTAGTCTTTAGCTACGCTTTATTACTCTTTATTTAATTTGTCATTTTTGTCATATATTGTTCTCTTTACGTTCTGTTTTGTGTGTTTGTGCAACTTATTTGTTTTGCAATTAGTTTATTTAAAAATTATAAGTTGGTGTTTAGTTTTTATTGCATATTAGGTAGGTATTTTCTTTTGAAAGCGTTAATCGTAAGTATTGTATTTCTATAAACATAATTATAGGTTATGTTAACATTCATATTATTATTTCAATACGGTCTTTTTAGCAAAAGAAAAAATAAATAATGCAGCAAAATGTTGAATAGACAAGAAGCAAAAATTACATTTACTGAATAGTAATAATTAGTTATATTATTTTTTTTAGAGGTTCCAGGACAACATTCGTGATATTCATACGAACATCACGTCGTGATTTTCACAAATTTTATTCATACTGATATCATACGGAAGTCACCGCGTGATAAATGAAAATCATACGAACGTCACGTCGTGATTTTCACAAATTTTATTCATACGAATATTATACGGATGCGCGAGAAATGAAAATCATGTCTTGATTTTTATGCCATCGCTGTTTGCGATTGGCCAATGGATTAAAAATCATGTCGTGATTTTTTATGCCAAAGGTGTTTGGATAATCATTTTTGCGCCACGTTCGTACACTAACAGAAAAATTATGTTGAATCAGCAGTTTTTACGGTTAAATACATTCAATATTTACTTGGATTTAAATTAACTATACACACATGATCAAAATTGTTGCAGAAAAATTATGTTGAATCAGCAGTTTTTACGGTTAAATACATTCAATATTTACTTGGATTTAAATTAACTATACACACATGATAAAAATTGTTGCATATTTCTGTATTTTAATTTTCGCTTTGTACATATAACATTCCGTTTTTTGTTGTTTTGGAATAAATTTTCATTTAATAGTTATAATACGTAAAATAAAGAAAATTTAATATATTAAAGTATATATATATTTTTGTAGGAAATATTAAAAATAAAACAAAATATAATTTTTAAAAAGTGAAAAAAAAATTATTAACAGAAACGATTTAGGTGAAAAAACATTTTAAATATAAATTTTATTTATAGAATGAAGGTGATTATTTTCTCAAAATTGTTTATAATTGTAATGTACACTAGGGTGTTTCAAAAAAATCGACTTTTTCTTTTTCTTCAAATGGTCAGCAAATTCTTTCAGAGGATGTCAAAACAAAGACCTCGTTAAAATTTGAGCTTTTTTTGAAGATTTAGAGGTCGCGGATCGCAATTTTCTATTTCCCATTTAAATAACATAGGAATTTTTTTTTTTTAACTTTGGAATTTTATACGTCTATATCGAATCAACTTATGACAAGGAACATCTTAGATTTTTATAGTAAATTTAACGCTCTATAAAAAATGTCTCTTATAATTTTTCTATAAATTGATTTCTTCCAGAGTTATTCGAGGCCAAAGTTTGATTTCCATCGAATTTTCTCGTTTTTTCAACTTTTAGCATCATGTAGTAAAAAAATCACATATTTATATCTGGAACATAGAAAGTGTTGTAAAAAAAACAAAAAAACAAAAAAACGTCACTTTTTTCCAAAGCCTACTACAAAGTTTTAATGAAAATATGAGATGTGTATAATATGCAAAGTAATTTATTTATAAATGCATTTTTCTCGAAAATGGTGCATCTGAGCAATTCAAATCAAGAGTACCTATTTTTCGTAAAAAACTATAAATTCTCATAATTTCATAAAAAAAAAATTATTAACCCAGAAAAAAGTTGGGGCTATTTTTGTAACTTTGCCCCCTCCAAATGTTACGCCAATGATTAAATTTTAACAGTTTTGATCATAGATCTAGATTCAGCATGTCAAAATTACCAAAGTACCTACCGAAAATTCATTTGTTCATGTTCAACCCTCTATAGGAATAATTTTAAAAAAATTATCCTCTTAGGCTCCTATTCAGGGGGCCGTAGCTCCTTTAGGGAGCATTTTTTGATACATGTTTATTAAACAAAAAAAGTGTTATTTTTATACGAATAATGCACTGTTTAAGTTTGGCCCCCTGATTTCGGGACACCCGTATAATGATAATTGTACCATAAATGTTAAAAAAACGCGAAAATTCGATGGAAATCAAACTTTGGCCTCGAATAACTCTGGAAGGAATCAATTTATAGAAAAATGATAGAAGACCTTTTTTGTAGAGCGTTAAATTTACTATGAAAATCTAAGATGATCCTTGACATAAGTTGATTTGATTCAGACGTATAAAATTTCAAAGTTAAAAAAAAAAATTCCCATGTTATTTAAATGAGAAATAGAAAATTGCGATCCGCGACCTCTAAATCTTCAAATTAAAAGCTCAAATTTTGACGAGGTCTTTGTGTTGACATCCTCTGAAAGAATTTGCCGACCATTTGAAGAAAAAGAAAAAGTCGATTTTTTTGAAACACCCTAATGTACACTATGTATTTTATTGTCAATAAATTATTTATCTAAATACTGTCGTCAAAGTCATCATCCTCGTCGGAAGTATCGTCTTCGAGGAGGATGATTGGTTCCGAAACTTTTATTTTTATTATTTCCTACAAAAATACTTCAATATATTAATTTTTCTTTATTTTACGTATTATAACAATTAAATGAAAATTTATTCCAAAACAACAAAAAACAGAACGTTATACAAAGCGAAAATTAAAATACAAAAATATGCAACAATTTTGATCATGTGTGTATATACAGATAATAATACAGTTAATTTAAATTCAAGAAAATATTGAATGTTTAAACTGTTGATTCAATTGTTAACATACTTTTTCTCTCAATGTACGAATGTGCCGCAAAAATTAATATCCAAACACCGATGGCATAAAATATCATGTCGTGATTTTTTATGCTATCGGTGGTTGGATATTTATTTTTGCGGCACATTCGTACATTGAGAGAAAAAGTATACATATATGTTGAATCAACAGTTTTTGTGGTTAAAATGGATTTAAATTAAATTAAATCCAAGAAAATATTGAATGCATTTAACCGCAAAAACTGTTGATTTAATTATAATTAATAACATACTAGACCAGGGTCGATAATTTTTGAAACAAAAAAAAATTACAGTAGAATGAAACCCATTGGAAAAGGAGGAGAATATAATAAAAAAGAAAGAAAAAATAAATTACGGGCGATCTGACTTCGGGAAGTGGGAGGGGGGGGCTTTAAGGGTAAAAAATGGTTTATCTCGATTTCCGGCAAAAATACAAGTCCTATGGAAAAAAGTTAAATAGCAAAGTTGTAGGTAATAAAAAGATCTACAACTTTTGTATTTACAATTTTTTCACATAACCTCAAAATTTATGTGAAAAATTCAAATAACCAAGTTTTTGGTTTTTTATTTTTATCTTTTTCAAAAAAAAATTTTTTTCCACGAAATTTGGTGAAAACTTACCTTTTTATGTCCCAAATACACTGTAATTTATTTGATTTGAAATATTTATTATTTCGCCTTATTTTGACTTAATATCAAAAAAGCACCCTGATTTTCAATCGAAAATTCTCGCGTCAAAATATCAGCTTTTTTCAAAAAGTCGGTGTGCTTTTTGTTCGATGAACTCTCTACTTTCTAATGGTGTAAAAAAAATATACATTACTATGGTAAATGTTCTCAGAAAATACAAAAAATATTATAATGAATAACGTATCAGAATGAAGTATCTAAATTCAATAGTATGATTTACATGTATTTTTATATTTTATGCGATTTTCTGACATAAATGTTATTAGAATTTAATAAATAAACTTTTTAACTAAAAAAAATTGCAACAATCACATTTTTTTGATGAAATTGTACATAATAATTAAAATAAATTTTCGAATTCGAGTTTTTTTCGTTTTTCATTATAATATTTTTTGCATTTTCTGAGAACATTTACCATAGTAATGTATATTTTTTTTACACCATCAGAAAGTAGAGATTTCAACGAACAAAAAGCACACCGACTTTTTGAAAAAAGCTGATATTTTGACGCGAGAATTTTCGATTGAAAATAAGGGTGTTTTTTTGATATTAAGTCAAAATAAGGTGAAATAATAAATATTTCAAATCAAATAAATGACAGTGTATTTGGGACATAAAAAGGCAAGTTTTCACCAAATTTCGTGGAAAAAATTTTTTTTTTAAAAAGATAAAAATAAAAAACCAAAAACATGGTTATTTGAATTTTTCACATAAATTTTGAGGTTATGTGAAAAAATTGTAAATAGAAAAGTTGTAGATCTTTTTATTACCTACAACTTTGCCATTTAACTTTTTTCCATAGGACTTGTATTTTTGCCGGAAATCGAGATAAACCATTTTTTACCCTTAAAACCCCCCCCCCCTCCCACTTCCCGAAGTCAGATCGCCCGTAATTTATTTTTTCTTTCTTTTTTATTATATTCTCCTCCTTTTCCAATGGGTTTCATCCTACTGTAATTTTTTTTCACTTTTTACCATTTTTAAAGGCTTCGGCACTGGTCTATACCTTTTTTCACAATGTACGAATGTGGCGCAAAAATGAATATCCAAACATGTCGGTGCACCGATGGTATAAAAAATCATGTGATTTTTTATGCCCAAACACCGATAGCATAAAAAATCATGTCGTGATTTTTTATGCCATCGGGGTTTGGATATTTATTTATGGTTAAATATATTTATGTATACATTTAATCTTTCCTTCAATTAAATTAACTATAGTTAATTAATTAATAATTAATTGAATTCAACATTCGTAGATATATCTATAATATATATTTATATCTATCTTTATATAACTATAGTTGTAATTATTAAATTAATTTAACTCCCAGATTTTATTATTATTATTATGTACTCTCAAGGGGCTATGCACGCACAGTTCAGAGCACCTAGCCGATGAGACTCTTGTACTCTATCCCCCCCGCATTACCTTAGGGCTGCCGAAGATATTGTCCTTCTTTGCAGAAGTCTAATATCTGTCCCACACTTAGCTCCCTAACCTGCTCCGGATGGATCTCCGTCTGCCCAAACACCGCGAATCTGGTCCTCGCTAGTGCTACACATTTGCACAAAAAGTGCTGGGAGTCTTCAATCTCCTCCTCGCATCTTTCACATCGTGGAGATGTCGTCTTTCCTATCACGTATCTGTGCTTGTTCAGATTGTTGTGGCCGGAAACGATTTCCACAACAGCCCTTATTTTTGGTCTGCTCAGCTTCAGGAGCTCTACCGACCAGGTTTCTACACCGCTGCCCATAAGGGTCTTGCCTGTGTTGCATCCCGGGCTTTGCTGCCACTCTCTCGCCTGTTGGCGCTTTGTCCATGCTTTAATGAGGTTTACGCCCTCCCTGAACGGCATGCCTACTACCTTCTCTTGAGGACCACATAGAGTGGTGCCCTTCTTTGCTAATCTATCGGCTCTTTCGTTGCCTTTCCATCCGGCATGACCTGGAATCCAGGCAAGGTTGAGCCGATTCCCTCTAGCGACTCGCTGGAGTGCCAGGATGGTTTCCTCTATTAGCTTGGATGAGAAAGACTCATTAACCAAGGCTTTTAGAGCAGCTTGACTGTCTGAGCAAATCCAGATGTCTCCACCGGTACCTCGTTCAGACAGAACTCTCGCGCATTCTTTTATGGCGAGAACTTCCGCCTGGAAGACCGTGTTGTGTCTGTCAAGTCTGTAGACAAAGCTGTCCACCGACTTTTGACCACAGAACCCGGCTCCCACTCCTTCCTTCGTCTTTGACCCATCTGTGAACCAAATACTTCCATGTTTTGGGCCAAAGCCTTGCTCCCACTGCTCTCTACTGGGGATATGTACCTTGAAACACACCCCTTCAGCTAGCTGGGTTTTTATCCTGTCCTGCGGCATATTCCATATTTCTTTAGGACAGCTTCTCTGAAGCTTCAGATTTATGAAGCTATATCTCCATTCACCCACACAGTGAAGTCTGTAAGCCGCTCGCATCGCCGCAGCCTTGCTTTCCAAAGCCAGCGACGGAACGTCTAGTAAGACTCTTAACACTGCGCTCGGGGTGCTTCTTCTCACAGCGCATATAGCTCTGAGAAAAGCTGCTTGTACCTTGTCCAGCATTCCGCGAGCGGTCTTTAGCAAAGTACGCTTCCACCAGACCGGTGCTGCATAAACAAGCCTGGGAACAATGATTGCCTGGTAGATCCACATCATCTGCTGTGGACCAAGGCCCCACTTCGCTCCCATGGCCCCTCTACACTGCCAGAAGGTAATCATTGCCTTTTGGCATTTATCCTGCAAGTGTTTCCCCCATAAGAGCTTTCTATCTAGGATGACTCCCAGATATTTGGTCTCTTCAGAAAAGGGAATCTGCAGCTGACCGATCGTAACGTTTGCCAGTTTTTTGAGTTTGTATTTCCTCGCAAACCTTACGACCGCTGTCTTTTGGGCCTGTATACTAAGTCCCTTCTCAGCACACCACCTCAGTACCTTTTTAAGAGCCCCTTGGATTAGGTCCCTAAGTGTTTCCTCATGTGGGCCTCTGACCAGGAGACAAATGTCATCTGCATAACCAATAGCCCGTATGCCGTCTTTGTTTAGCAGCTTTAACAAGCTGTCTACAACCAAGCACCACAGTAGTGGGGATAAAACTCCGCCCTGCGGACATCCTTCTGACACATTGCCTTCCAATTGTTGACCTTGCCAGCTAGTGCTGAGAATTCTACCCGATAGTGCTGACATTTAATGTCCATATCCATTTGATAATGCCCTCGGGCACTCCATGTTCCTCTGCACCTCGCCGTATGGCGTTTCCAATTGTTGACCTTGCCAGCTAGTGCTGAGAATTCTACCCGATAGTGCTGACATTTAATGTCCATATCCATTTGATAATGCCCTCGGGCACTCCATGTTCCTCTGCACCTCGCCGTATGGCGTTTTTTGAGGTGCGATTAAACGCCCCCTCAATGTCTAGAAAGGCGCCTATGCAAACGCCCTTCCATTCCAGTTGCTCTTCTATGTAGTTGCAAACCGATAAAAGTGCCGTGTCCACGGATCTACCCTTCTGATAAGCGTGTTGTTCCTTGTGAAAGGGCAAGCCTTTCAAAGGACCCGCTCTCAGAAACTTGATAATAATAAAATAACTAGTGAGTATGAATTAATTCTAGCCATGAATGGGTTTAAGATTATTAATAATCTAAATAAAGCAGAAGCTACTAGGATAGATAGTAGAAGTGGTCATGTTAGCATACTGGATCATGTCATAACAAATTGCAAGTTTGAATCCAAAATTTCACTAGAAAATCATCAAATTAGTGATCATAAAATTATTCACTTAGAACTAAATATGGAATTAAAACCTATTTTAAAGCAAACTTACTTACACACAATCTTGGATCACAAAAAACTAGAAGAAAGGTTTAAAACCTTACTACAGCCTGCAAATTACAAGTCAAAAGATTTTCGATGGTTCATAAAAATATTTCAAGAGGAAGTTACAAAAGCAACAACGTACACCGCAAAAAAACTAACAAACAATATTTCTGAGGGCTGGTTTAATAAAGAACTAAGACAAAAAATGAATAAAAGAGACGAAGCATATGTAAATTATAAAAAAAATATGGGTAACACAGAACTGGAAAAAAAATTTAAGACCCTACAAAAGGAAACAAAAAAAATCGTTACTAAAAACAAGAAAAAAAATATGGAACATCAATTTATAAACACTGATGGATGTCTAAAAAAACAGTGGAAACTTATAAACAATACATTAAAACCTGTAAAACAATCACTACAAATTAAACATATAGATTATGATGATCCCCACCCAAAGTCCAATAATGCTGAAAAACTAAATACTTTTTTTGTTAAAGTTGGAGAAACTGTAAAAGAGAATATAACTAATAGAAATAATGACATCACACTGAAGTATACCACACATACTTCACTTTACTTTCAACCTACAACATCAAATGAAATAAGTAAAATAATAAGAAGTTTAAAATCAAATGCTTCGCCAGGATGGGATAAGATTAAACCAAATATTGTGAAAAAGTATCAAGAAATGTTGTCCCCAGTTTTAAGTTTTTTTATCAACAATGAATTGAGATTGGGAACATTTCCAGATGACCTTAAAATCGCAAAAGTCACACCCATATATAAGAAAGGAAGGAGAACTGACCCAGGAAACTACCGACCTGTCTCAGTTTTGCCTATTTTCTCCAAAATTTTTGAAATTGTAATAAAAAATAGACTGGTTGAATATTTAAATAGTATTAACTTTTTTAAAATAAACCAACATGGTTTTCTCAGTGGAAAGAGCTCAGAAACTGCAATGACAAATGTCTTGGAAGAAATTTATGATAATATAAATAAAAAAAACACAATATTGGCAGTTTTTCTCGATTTCTGTAAAGCATTTGATACAGTGGACCACCAAATTCTCCTTGACAAAATGAAATTGCTTGGCATTATTGGAAATCCTTATATCTTGATAAAAAATTACCTGAAAAACAGAAAACAATTTGTCATAGTGGATGGTGATGTAAGTGAACAGCTGGAAATAAGTGATGGTGTGCCTCAAGGATCGGTTTTGGGACCTATCTTGTTTCTTGTATATATAAATGACATATGTGACTGTGAACTGGATGGATACATCACACTGTATGCAGATGACACCGCTCTGTTTTATGCAGGAAATACTGATCAAATATACAACACTGCACAAAGAGATCTGGATAAAATATGCTCGTGGACAAACGATAATTTTATAAAGTTAAATGAAAATAAATGCAAGTATATGGTGTTTAATAATAAACTATCAACAAACTGTGTTTTACAAATTTATAATGAACTTTTGGAAGAAGTTAGTGAAATTGAATACCTTGGACTAATTCTAGATAACAAACTAAGTTTTTGAGAAACATGTGAATAAGATAGCTGCCAAAATTAAAACCATGAACTATATTTTATATCAACATTCTTTTAAATTTAACACAAAAACAAAATATCTTATTTACAATGCACATGTTAACTCACAATTAACCTATCTCACTGCTTTTTGGGGACAAACAACACAAACAACATTAAACCAATTACAAACCCTTCAAAACAAAATTATCAAAACTATATTTAATAAACCCATTTTAACCAACACCAAAGAACTCTATGAAAACTTAAAAATACATAACATAAAATCTTTAATAAAGATTAACAGCGTAAAACTAATTTATGGAATTAAACATAATCTTATTTGTGGTAATATTAACCTAGTCAGGAATTTTGATATTCATAATTATAATACAAGAAAAAAACAGCTATACTACCTTACTGCTTGTACCACAAATGTTACTCAAAAAAGAATAACATATAAAGCACTACAATGGTTTAATGAATTACCTGGTGAAATTAAAGAACTGACCAACTTAGATAAATTTACAAAGGCTGTGAAGCAATATTATATAGACTCTAAAATGTGATATTTAAATGTGATATAGATTAATCTTGTATGTATCTTTGTATTTATGTTTATATTTATAGTTATTTGTTATATCTGCTTATGTAATGCATTCCTGTGATGGATTTGTTATAATCTTTTTGGGAAATAAATAAATTAAAAAAAAAAAGAAACCTGTCGATCAGTTTCTCTAGAGTTTTCAGGAGAAAGGACGTAAGACTTATTGGTTTGAAGTCCTTTACACTTGTATAACCCTTTTTGCCTCCTTTTGGGATAAATACAACTTTGGCTTTGCGCCATTCTTCCGGGGTGTGTCCGACCGCTATGCACCCTCTAAAGAGCCCCACCAGCGCACCCAACGCCACCTCCAGGCTCTCTCTTAGGACAAACGGGTAGATACCGTCGGGACCAGGCGATTTGTAGAGCTCAAAAGATTCCACAGCAGCCTTAACCTTCCTCGCATCAACCACTTTGGCTGCCAGTCCCCAACACCTTTCCGAGCTTACCCGGCGGGTATAGTTCCCCGCCACAGGTCCCTCCGAAAAGTCCGGGTAGTTGCTCTTCATCAGCAGCCTAAGCGTTTCTACCGGTGTCTGAGTATACCCTCCATCATCCTTTTTAAGGAATCTAAGGTCCTCACCCCGCGTGCCAGCTAAAACCTTAGCTAGCTTTGCCGTGTCTGACATGGTGCTTGTTTGTGAGCACATATCTCTCCACGATTCTCTTCGAGCATCCTTAATCAGATGATTATAGATACTCTGGCTTTCTCGATGTGCTTCCCAAGCTGCCATCGTGTTAACTTTTTTAGCCCTATTGAAGAGCTTGCGTGTCAGCTGCCTTCTATCCGAAAGCTCCACCTAAGCTTACGCCGCTCGGTGTGCACCTTCTTTAGCGGACAGCTTTTCTCGTAAGCAGCCGTGATCGCCGTTCTGATCTCACGTTCACAACGGTCTAGATCCACGGGACTGCCATATCTACCCCTAAAGCCCACGAACCGCGATCGGAGTTCTTCATTAAACATCGACCAGTCTGTGTTCTTTGGATTCCTACACCACACTGCTCTAGATTCCACTCCTTGCAGAGTTAATCTTATGAGTCTGTGGTCTGACAGGCTGGGTTCTGTGGAGACTCTCCAAGACCCGACCCTCTTTGACAGATGTGGGTTACATAAGGTGAGATCTAGAACCTCCCTTCTGTTAACCGTGACAAACGTTGGTTCATCGCCCTCGTTTAGAATATCTAAGTTTGCCTCTAGTAAGTAGTCAAGTAGCTCTTCTCCCCTCTGGTTGGTATCAGTGGACCCCCACACCCGGCTGTGGGCGTTGGCGTCACACCCAACCAGCAGATCAAAGCCTTTCTCTTTAAAGAACCTTACCAGTTTTCTCACCTCTTCTGGGGGTGTCTCCCTATCATGGGCGAAATAGGCAGATGCCAAAACAATCTGCCTGCCACCCTGCCCATCAGTTCCACTTTTAGCAAGCTTGACAACAGCCAGGTCTCTTGTGGAAAATTCTTGTAAAAAAGGCTGCATTCGCGCCCCTTACAATCACACAAGCCCTGGGTTCTTCTTCACATGCATGAACAGACCCAGCCGCACCAAGACCTCGGATGAGGCCCTTGTATTGCCATGGCTCTTGCACCAACCCGAAGGCAGGAAGTGTTCGCACCATAGACATGCACTTGGCCATAACAGCCGAGGCGCTTTTGCTATGATGTAAGTTTAGCTGAAAGATTTCGGCTTTAGACATTAACATAGCCATTGAAATAATCCTCCCACTCCTCCCTCAGGGTCCAACTGGTTTTTCTAGACTACTTTGAAAGTCGCCTGTCCCGTACCCAGATGTACCCTGTAGTTCCTGGCCTTGAGTACGTTGGCCGAATTCACGTCCACCCCGAGAACCAGTAGGGTAGAGTTCCCCTCTAGGTTCTCAGCCTTGTGGACGATCCAGTTCTTCGTCTCAAGGCCACTGTTTTGCAGGCTAATGAGTCTCAGCGCCTTTGCTGGCTCCAGTTTCGGGGGCGGCACCTTAAGTGTCATTTTAACTCTCTTAATGAGTTCCTCTGGGCGTACGAGCCGCACCTGAGTTCCATCAGAGAGCTTCAACGACGGTACCACCTCTCGAAGCCACTTTTCAGTGTCCTCGTCCTCGCAGACGAAGATCACCTTCCCATGTTGTAGGACCGTATCCTTGAACTTCGGGATCACTCCCTCTCCCGTTAATTCCAGGATTTGGTTCAGGACACAGCCCTTGATTTCTTCGAAGACCGACATAGGCAGCTTCTCGCTAAGAGTCTCCCCAACAGTGACTAACACCTTTGGAAGGCTCGAAGCAAGAGCTGCAAATGCCGGTCCTTGCTGTCCGACGGGGTTAGGCCCCTGCCGTACCTTTTTAGTGGCCGGCTTCACCGAGGGGTCGGAGACGCTAGTCTCCATCTTCCTCTTGGCCGTAGTTTGGCTTCCAGAGGCTTCCGGAGCGTCAGCCAGGCGAGTACTAGCCTCAGCCACGGCCTTCTTCTCCTTCTTCCTCTTGGAACCATTCTTCCTCTTTGGAGGAGGGTTAGGAGGGGGTAGCCCCTTCCTTTCAGCCTCCTCCTTCTCCCTCATATATGTTTTCCAGGCCTGCTTTCGCTTTTGAGCTCCGCTGCCCTTCAAACCATCTGAGTTAACAGAGTCGCCTTCCTCCACCACCTCCATCGACATGACTGTCGAAGTCGAAGGTATCGGATCGGACCCAGCAGGTACAGGCCCCGCCTGAGTTACCGACAACTCCGTTTCCTCAGTATGAGGATAGAAAGTTCATTTAAATCCCAAAAAAGATTGAATGTATGTAATACGTAATGTGCAAGTTTTTGGTTATGTTGTAGTTTTTCAGTGTTGCTTATTTTGTAAGGTGTGTTTCTCGTTAATTATAAATAATTAAAATAATAAAAGACGTGTATACTAGGGTGCTTCATTTTAAAGCAACATTTTTTTTTTCAAAGTCCCACCTAAAAATTTTGTAACCGGTCAGAAAACAAAAATTTTGAGCTATTACAATGCTCTTAATGTTTATTTTAAGCCATTGCTATTCAATTTTTAAATATCTCCCTTTAAAAACCATTAAAAAACAATGTTTTATTCTTTTTTCCTTCCGCTCGTACAGTAAGAATATTTTTTTCGAATTTCGGTTCTGAAATCTTTATACAGGATGAAATTATCTTCAAAAATGTCCATTTAAGCAAGTCTGTAAGTTGAATATGTTCTTCACAAATTGCCGTTCTACTCGAAAATATTCTAAAATAACAGAAAATCGTGTTAGGAGACTAAACTTTTGATTGTAGATAAAAAACGTAAATGACAATTTTGTGGGGAATTTTGTGCCCTACAAAATATTTTTCTGTATCACTTAAAGTGTCAAATTCTTTCTGACGACTGTAATAACTATACTATTAGAGTTACATGAAAGAGTGGTTGTACAAGCTAAACTATGAGTGGTACAGAAAAATATTTCTTAAAAAATTTGTAGAGCAAAAAATTTCCTACAAAATTGTTATTTACGTTTTTTATCTACAATCAATAGTTTAGTCTCCAAATACGATTTACTGCTATTTTAGAAGATTTTCGAGTAGAACGGCAATTTGTGAAGAACATATTCAACTTACAGACTTGCTTAAATGGACATTTTTGAAGATAATTTCATCCTGTATAAAGATTTCAGAACCGAAATTCGAAAAAAATATTCTTACTGTACGAGCGGAAGGAAAAAAGAATAAAACATTGTTTTTTAATGGTTTTTAAAGGGAGATATTTAAAAATTGAATAGCAATGGCTTAAAATAAACATTAAGAGCATTGTAATAGCTCAAAATTTTTGTTTTCTGACCGGTTACAAAATTTTTAGGTGGGACTTTGAAAAAAAAATGTTGCTTTAAAATGAAGCACCCTAGTGTATACATTATAAATCCATGGCAAATGATAATTATGATGCCTTAAGTCATCATAATTATGATGGGTCAGGTAAGAAAAATATAATTTATATTATTGATAGTCTAAAATGCTAAGTTAAAAAGTTACAGGGTGTTAAAAGTTTAATTTTTAGAATTGATTTTCTGGCATATCTTTTGTACCTTTTGATCGATTTTAACTAACCTTTTGATACTGATAGCTTTTGTTAAAATCATCCAGTGGAGTAAATATAGAGTATTTGCTCCCCCTTCCCCACCCTACTTTCTACGCCACTGGATATTTAGATATTTAGACTTTTAGAAACAAAAGTTACTCTTGCACTTTGTTTCAAAAAGTTTTGTTTTCAGTCGGTCAAACTAAAATATCTTAGAAACGGAGCCCCTTATCACAATTTTACAAGAGTAACTTTTGATTTTAAATTGATTGTTAAATCTAAATATCCAGAGCGTAGAAAATAGGGTGAAAAAAATTGGACCAAATACCCTATGTCTACGCTAATCGATGATTTTAACAAAAGGTATCAGTATCAAAAAATAGGTATCTATTTAATGAATACTATCTTCCACTTTGGTTAAAATCGGTCAAAAGGTACAAAAGATATGCCAGAAAATCAATTCTAAAAATTAAACTTTTAACACCCTGTAACTTTTTAATGGAGCATTTTAGACAATCGAAATTATATATTTTTCTAGTCCATTTTTCATGGGGAATTTTCCCTTACAGTATTTTAGTTACACCCTGTATATGTTTATATGGGTGTTTAGAAAAAATAAACTATATATAGGAATACTATAGGTTTTCCTTTCCCATTCCACAATAAAACAATTGTTGGCAATTATAATTCATTACATTGGCATTTTAAAAGACCAATACGTGGATGTACGATTTATAAATATATTTACGTCCGTTTTTTAAAACTTCAATTAAAAAGGATATTCCAATGTTTAACAAAACGTTCAAACTAGGTTTTAAATTCGCACTTCGCAGGGCTTTTACGCAAGCACTCATTTTGCAAATATTACGCCGTGAGTTCTATATGATATCACTATGATGAAGTATGTGTATGCACTCAGGATATCACAGCGTGATAAAAAAAATCACGTTGTGATATCATCATGACTTCACCAGGGAATCCCGATTGTTGTCCGGGTTGGTTTTTTCAATTAGATTATTTAAGTATCGGTAATAATAATATTATGCTTTAGAATTACTAATTTTGTTTTTAGTTTTGAAGATACTAGGTATATTGTTTTAGATTTATTTATTTCGTTTTTTATTGTTTTGAAAAATATTTTGTTTTAAGAAATATATTGTTTTGTTAAAGTTATTATTATTAATTAATCATATACTTCTTAGTGTTTTTAGTTATTTAAAACATACGTACATAATATGTATATGTACATATATTAAGGTGACCAACTTTCTAAAACGAAAAACCAGGACACAACATGCCTCTCCTCGCCATTCCAAAAAATAAACAAAATTTATTTTATATTATTTGAAAAAGATGTGCTAATAACGTCAATAATTAAAAAATTATCCTAAAGGTACTCCCAAAAATTCAGATTTTTTAATTAAGTTTTAAACTGAACCTCGACCACTTTTATTAAAAAAAAATAGAACAAATCCTAAAAAAGTGGGATAAACTCATAATTAAAAAAAAAAAATTAATATACATATATTATATTTGTGTTAACTATAGTTTCGCGTAAAAATCGAACAAATTTTGGACATTTTTTTAACCTTGTTTCTACATCTAAATGGTGCATTTCTTTCATCAAAACAAATTTCATCCATTGACCGCTGTGGTTTTCAGGCCTTAAGTCACTCTACTGTGTTAAAAATAGATAAATTTCGATATTTTGTAATAACATTTTTATTTAAAAACGTATCGATTTGAAATTAAGATAAAATGTAACCTTATTAATAGCAATAAATCCACGTATTATTATTTTTTTAGATTTTAACATATCCTATCGATTTGAAATTAAGAAAAAATGTAGACCTTATTAATAGCAATAAATCCACGGCGCTGGGGACAATTTAATTAAATTTTTTACCATTTTTAAGAGTTAAAAAATTGAAGAAGCAACGTTGTTTTATTATTTTGAGTATATCACGTTAAAGTACTAATAATGAACTATTATTTAATATATAAACTTCTACATGCAAATTATGTTTCTACGAGAGACATCATTATTAAGTTAGGCCTTCAAAGGGCATAATACTAACGTGTTTTACAAAGTACCTATATATCCTTTAATCTAGTTTTATAAGATAATGTATTATATATTACATATAATATATTATATATAACATACAATTCTTACATATTTATTTTTAAAAATCGCCATAGATGGAGCTAAAATTACTTTTATTTATAAATTTATGTTGCGATCGGCATTTTTTATTCAGTTGTTTTTCGCTTTTTAAAAGCATATACAATTTGATTTAGACTATACCTAAAGTCAATATTTTTCAAGATATTTTTTTTTGTTAAAATTTTGCTAAATGTACGTTAATCAATATATATATATATATATATATATATATATATATATATATATATATATATATATATATATATATTAGGGTGGCCTAAAAAAAAAGAATATTTTTTTTTCTCTCGTCTCTTGTGAAAATATGTTGGTTTGTAATGTTTTAAGAGTCCTGTCAAAAGATCAGCTCCATTAAAAAATTTTTAGGGGTCGCTCAAGATTTTTAAAAATTTCCAAAATCGTCAAAAATTGGATTTTTTTTATTTTATTTTTTTTTCTCGTTCCGTTATTATTTAAAAATAATAATGATTCTGAAAATTTCAAATCGATATTTTGATTTCTAAAGGTCGCTCAAGATTTTTTTAACTTTCAAAGTAGAGTATTTTAAATGTTTTTGAGCCACCTCTGAATATAAATATCAACGAACTTTTAGCGACCTTTAGAAATCAAAATATTGATTTGAAATTTACAGAATTTTTATTATTTTCAACCAAAAAAATAATATTGAGACGAGAAAAAAAATTAAAATAAAACAAAAATTCAATTTTTGACGACTTTGAAAATTTTAAAAAATCTTGAGCGACCCCTAAAATTTTTTTAATCGAGCTGATATTTTGACAGGGCTCTTCAGCATGATAAACTAACATATTTTTATAAGAGAGGAGTAAAAAAAAATATTCTTTTTTTTTTTTGAGCCACCCTAATAAATATATACAGGGTGTCCGGGAAAATGTGGGAAATCTCTCGGATTCAGATAGAACATGAAAAAATAAGATGACACGTTCCTATAAATTTTTTTCCTACTGGCCATCCTTACGGAGACATGGGCCCCGAAAGGACTCCCCTGCAAATTGGTTTTCCTTGAATAACTTTTAAAGTACTAAATATAATTTAATAAAAATTTAATATGATGGACCCTGGTAAGGACCTCTTAAAATAGTGTCATTGAAACATGTTTTGCTTTTTTTGTTTACCAGGGGCGGACTAAGTTTTACTTTTTAATGCTTAAATTTTGAACACCCCGTATGACAAAGACTTAAAAAAACTAAATCTGCATAGCTGGAACCTTAAACTAAAATAAAGGTACTCTTGTTTATTGTCAATAAAATGAACCGTTTTCGAGAAAAAGAATAATAAACAAATTCATGTTTTATTTTTTAATAAAAAGAACCATAAAAAAATAATATAACGTATTGTTGCAAACCTTAAATTGAAGGACGATAATTCGAAACAATTAATTAAAAACTTTATAAGAGGGTTCAACATGGGTTCCGTGAACTCTGATACATTCGCGGGCACGACGAATTGAGGACTGCTGTACCCGCCAGAATAACCCAGAATTGTTTCTTATCATATCACAATAAAACGTGATTATCTGTAGAAGTTCCTCTATCGGAGTGGAATACACTCCATCAGCCTAAGGTCGGGAAATCGAGGAGGCCAGTCAATAGGTCCTCCTCTACCTATCCAACGCGTTGCAACGGTTTGGATAAACGTTATTCAAGTGCTCCCGCACAGCAACGCTGAAATGAGGTGGTGCCCCATCGTGCAAGAAGTACATGTTTAGGCGGGTTTCAAGTGGTAAGGGCTGGAAAGAATAGTGCTAATGAAGTTTACATTATTTTGTTGCTGAACCAATAGCCAGTTTGCAAACTGCATTCTACAAGGAAAATCTTCAGAAATAAGTTTATGCACTTTTTGCATATGATAAGGATATAACAGCTGTTCTTAAAGAACATCATGCACTATTGTTTTCGACGTATTAAACTGTGCTGATAATTTTCGAGTGCTCGTTGAAGGAGTGTCATCTAAAGCATTTAAAATATTTTTCAAACTTACCTAAAATTATGAAGAAAGTCAATAATATTACTTTAATAACTGAAATTGTCCACCATTCTCTCTAAGACGTTGGCCAATTCGTTAAAATGTCTTCTGATTTCGAATAATAAGAAGAGAATGGTGAACAATTTCATTTATTAAAGTAATATTATTGACTTCCTTCATAATTTTAGGTACCTACGTTTGTAAAAAAAGTTTTTTTTTCACGGGTGAAGCAGGATTTACCAAAAAAGGTAACACACATGTATGGGCTGATGAAAATCCTCATGCCACTATTGTTTCGCATTTTCAACATCAGTTCCAACCAATTAATACTATAATAATAATAATAATCATTGGCAATATTTTGATTGGACCATTCGTATTGCTGGCACGATTGAATGGACAACTTTTTTGGAGTTTCTCCAAAACGCTTTTCGGGATTTAATAGAGCCCTTTCCACTTGAAACCCGCCTAAACATGTACTTCTTGCACGATGGGGCACCACCTCATTTCAGCGTTGCTGTGCGGGAGCACTTAAATAACGTTTATCCAAACCGTTGGATAGGTAGAGGAGGACCTATTGACTGGCCTCCTCGATTTCCCGACCTTAGGCTGATGGATTTTTTCCTGTGGGGATACCTAAAAAAACTTGGTAACTCTTATAAAGTTTTTAATTAATTGTTTTGAATTATCGTCCTTCAATTTAAGGTTTGCAACAATACGTTATATTATTTTTTTATGGTCCTTTTTATTAAAAAATAAAACATGAATTTGTTTATTATTCTTTTTCTCGAAAACGGTTCATTTTATTGACAATAAACAAGAGTACCTTTATTTTAGTTTAAGGTTCAAGCTATGCAGATTTAGTTTTTTTAAGTCTTTGTCATACGGGGTGTTCAAAATTTAAGCATTAAAAAGTAAAACTTAGTCCGCCCCTGGTAAACAAAAAAAGCAAAACATGTTTCAATGACACTATTTTAAGAGGTCCTTACCAGGGTCCATCATATTAAATTTTTATTAAATTATATTTAGTACTTTAAAAGTTATTCAAGGAAAACCAATTTGCAGGGGAGTCCTTTCGGGGCCCATGTCTCCGTAAGGATGGCCAGTAGGAAAAAAATTTATAGGAACGTGTCATCTTATTTTTTCATGTTCTA
Source organism: Brassicogethes aeneus (assembly GCA_921294245.1). NCBI lineage: Eukaryota > Metazoa > Arthropoda > Insecta > Coleoptera > Nitidulidae > Brassicogethes > Brassicogethes aeneus. The sequence continues at coordinate 47,150,576 of OV121132.1, read as the reverse complement.
TCTGAATCCGAGAGATTTCCCACATTTTCCCGGACACCCTGTATATATAACTGTTTTGTAGTTAAAATTTCAGAGACATTTCACAATTTTTAATATTTTCAATACTATTTTGTATCAACAAACCTGTGAAATTCTACATGTGGGTTAATATCCATGGTTAGCACTTAATCTGTCATTGTTTAAAATTAATTAAAATATTTAATTGAAAAATTAATAACTCGAAAAATATTGAGTCATTTTACTCAGAATTGTATGTAGAATTCAAAAATTTAAAAATATATGCGGTGTTCTGTTTAAAATAACAAAGTTAAAGATATTTTCGGTAAAACAGGAAGTATTATAATAATTTACGTTATTAAAATTTTAAATCGATGTCTTTCGCGATTCCCTAGAAACTTCTAACAGACTACGTACGTAAAACACCCTGTATATTAAAGGTCATTTGTGTTATGCTATACTTAATTATTAATAAAAGATACAACAATATTTGTACAAAAATGACAAAATGTACTAAACTAAACATTTATATGAATGCTGCTACTGCTAATTCAAAACTGCTCCTGGCCACAGAAACATTTGCATTAAAAAGTTAATATATCAAATAATAATCAATACTTCAACGTGTTATACTCAAATTTATAAAACAAAGTTGCTTCTTCGATTATTTACACTTTAAAAATTGTTAAATTTTAAATTAAATTATCACCAGCGCCCCATGTACGTTAAAATCTAAACAAACTTTTTTTATGGCTTAATTGTCATTAGTAAGATGTACATTTTGTCCAAATTTCAAATCGATACGTTTTGAAAAAAAAAGTTATTAAAAAAATTAAATTTCTTCATTTTTAACACAGTGAAGAAAAAAACAAAAACAAAGATGTCAATGGACAAGAGTTTTTTTTTTAAGTACTGCATTTAGATGTAGAAATAAGGTAAAAAAGTTTCAATCGATTTCTTGAACCCTTGCAAATCGACCGTTTGATCCTTTCGCGAAACCGTAGTTAAGTGTTTTGTTAATAACTGACCCGAAAATTATGCTAAATTTAACGCGAGAATCATGGTTGCCATGGATAAAGAAGTTTTACAATAAAATAAGCATGGTGTTTAAAACAATTACACTGTAGGGAGGTGAAAATATCACAGCTAAGCGCTCGGACACGTAAACTTAATTTTTGGTCGTAGATTACAAATCCGTGCTTGGTTTAGCTGTACCAGGTCAAAATTCAAAGATATAGAAAACACCCTGTATAAATTTTAAAAAAATTGTCTGTATCCACATCAGTTCCAAATTTAAAAAAAAATTGCAAGATTTTAAGTTAATTAATCAAAAGGAACAGGGGTCCCTGAGATTTTTTTATAGATAATTTAGGAAATTCAAAATGTTTTTTTGCTAATTTTTAATTTTTATTGAGTATAATTGAGGAAATTATGTTTATTGAAATAAAAATTATTATTGGCACAAGAGGTGAAATATAGTATTTTACAAATTATAATATACAGTGTGTCCCTGGATCGGACTTCCGATAGGAAAAACTTTCTTAGACCTGATACCGCTAAACCGAGCACGGATTTGGAATCTACGACTAAAAATTATGTTTACGTGTCCGAGCGTTTAGCTGTGATATTTCAAGAGTTGAAAATTTACCTACAGTGTTATTGGTAACTATGATTTTTACGTTAAAATAGGCCAGGTTTTTAGTTTAATTATTAACAAAATGTTTAATTCAAACATATACAAATTATATATTTTTGAAATTAGAATAAAAAACTCTATCTAGAAATTCAAAAATATACGATGTGTTCCATTTAAAAAAACAATGTTATATATTTTATCAATTTTACCGTTGCTTTTTTGTTTTTTAATTTTTTTCAAAGGAATTACTTTTTTAAACAAAGCAAGTTTTTTAATTTTTAATATCTCTTGAAATAAAGATTTTAGAGGGGTATCCCATTTATACGAAAACACCCTGTACTTTCAAAAATTCAGATTTGTAAATTAATTTTTAACCTGAGCCCAACCATTTAAAACAAAATAAGTACTATAGGTACTAAAAAAGTGGTAAAAACTCATAATTTCAAAAAAAAATTCAAACGAGTTTTTTTATTACTTTTTTACTATTCTGAAGGTAGGTACTCCCAAAAATTCAGATTTGTAAATTAACTTTTAACCTGGGCCCCAACCAAATTAAAAAAAATTGCTAACGTCAATAATAAAATAATTAGTAAAAACCAGGACCAAATCTGCAAAACCAGGACAACACCAGGAGACAACTAAAACCAGGACACATTGGCAAAAACCAGAACCTGTCCTGGGTAAACCAGGACGGTTGGTCACCTTAACATATATATGTATAGTGAGTTTTAAGTTTACGCGTTCCTTTTAACAGCCTGTAGAAAACAGATAGACAAATAAATATTTAAAGTAACTTTTTTATCAAAACTCAAAAATAAGAGTTATAGCCCTTCAAATTTTAATTAAATTTCCTGGCTATTGTTTACAAAAAACATACCTAACCATAAGAATAAAAATAACAAAATAAACAATGCAAAATGTCATCTATGACAACAAACATAATTATTTAAATCAAAATGGCATTTAGCAATGAAAAATGTTATTATTTACTTAAGTTTTTTTGTGCCTCAATTATTGTTAAAAATGGTTCATAATTATATAGCAATAATGAATTATGGAAATGTTACTAATTTATGGAGTGTCGTCAAAATGCAAATGCTGCATCGGGATTGTACGCCAATCGTTTCCCTGACCTAATTTATGCGCGCCCTCAGGTATTTTTTAATGCTGTTTAAAGGGCTAGGGAAACTGGCAGTTTACATGGTCATCGTGGAGGATACGTAGGACGACCGAGGCACCCTGGAAAGGTTCAGCGGGAGGAACAAATTTTAAATTTAGTGCATAAGGATCCAACGATAAGCACTCGTGTAATCGCTTCCCAAGTTCAACTTAGTCAGACGAAAGTTTGTAAAACTGTGCACGAAAATCAGCTTCATCCTTACCACGTTCAGAGGGTTCAAGCTTTGAAGCCAGAAGATTTTCCACGCAGAGTCAATTTTGTACCTGGCTTTTAGAGCAATGTTTACCCGCAATGGAATAAATAATGTTCGCAATACACATGTTTGGGCTGTAGACAATCCTAAAGCTGTACAAAGAACAAATTTTCAAGATCGTTTTTTCATTAATGTGTTGGCAAGCAAATGGTTGAAACCGACGTATACAAAAACATATATAATATTTTAGGTATAGTACATATAGATTACCGTAAACACGGGTGACTTTGCACCCCGCGGGTGACTTTAACCCATTTATGAAAAATATTTTCGCGCTCGATAAAATTAACATTTATAATTTGTTGGTCTAAACCTGTCAATTGAGCGATTCTATTGAGTTTATATTACAGGAAAATCAGTGTTTTAAAGAAAGAAATGGGATTTATTACACTTTAAAATTGTATATTTCGCATCAGTGCAAAACTCTTAGAAATACACGCGTTACAATTTCTATATTATGCGCAATTCATTGGAATGATGATCCTTGGTTAACTACAGGTCGATTTTTTTTTTTGGTAATCCCTTGCAATAGATATATGTCGCTGCTAACACGTGTCTAATAAAAATAAAATATTATATTGAATTCCTTTCATACGGAAAATTCACTGTGAGACAAAGTAACCCGCAACCAGGGGGTAACTTTGCACACCCAGTTTTTAATTTTAATTTTTGAAACTCAGCCCTATGTAATATTATAACATACATATTATGAAAGAGCAACTCAAGACTCAAATTTTGGTATACAAAATTTAATGTTTATGATTGTTAAAACCACAAAAATTTTAAGCTTAAGTTTGAAAGTGAGCCAAAGCCACCCGTGTTTACGGTATAAAAAATTATACAAATCAATTTCTATTAGGAAGTCAAAAAGTTTATTCGTTTCTCCATATTGAGCCTGTCAGGTGGTATTTAATTTTTTCCAAGGTATATTGTGGACATTCAATTCTGATTGAGATTGCTGTTGATCTGCTTGCTCATTACCCGAGATTCCCATATGAGTCTTCTCAGCTCCTCTTTCTTTTCAGTTATTATGAGATACTTTTCTTGGTGGATAGCAAAAGATTCGCCTGTGAATATGGAGGAGATTTGATTTAAAGAGAAACTTTAGGGTTGATGTATAGGCTGTCGCCACTCCTTGTATAGATTTTGATTCACCGTGTATATAAGAGTATAATTGACGCGTTTCTCAGAAAAACATCATTAGTCCAAAATTGACATATTTGGGAAAATGAAAAAAACTCTCCGACATTCCCATTTTTTACCAAAGTACTTTATTGACCTATTTACTACATGTAAAAAAATGTAAGATACTTTGCCAGAATTCCTCATGTTTTTTTTTTCGACGAATATGAAAAAAACACAAAAAATACATGAACATGTGAGGATTTTAGAAGAAAAAAACGAACAATTCTCCTTACTACAAACACTACAAACTAAATATTAACTCTGAGTAACAAAATAAATGAAAAACTAAAAACTGTATTACTGCCACACTCAGTCTTCGCATCCACTGCTGTTATCATCGTTGTCGACCGTGTTATCAGGGCTGTCAGGTGCTATGGTCTTCTGGTCTTTTATCAAGTTATCATAAAATTTTCTATTGCTGTGGTCATGTAAAAGAGGTAGAGAGCTTTTCTAGAGTGTCCAAAATCGTCACATGTTATGCACATGTGACTCTTAGACGAAACGGAGTGGACTTGTGATGTTTTTAGAAGAACAAGCTAAATTTCATATTTAATTATTATGGAACCTATGACATTTTTACGAGAAACACTTATTTGTATACGTATATATGGAGGTTAGGAAACAGTTGGTGCTAATATCTAAATTTCGACGATATTGGACTAATGATGTTTTTCCAAGAAACGCCTCAATTGGGGCAATTGGTTAAAATAGAATTAAAGTTATTTTTTATAAGCTGGTGGGAGGTTTCTAATTTTGGAAAGGCTTGCAGGGAAATATTGCAATTAGGTATTTCCATCAGCCATGGCGGGTAGTCGGGCATTTTAAATTGGAGGGTTTCATTAAAAATTCTTCCTGTTTTGCTGGAAGATGTACCTGAACATGTAATACGCAACATGTGGCTATTGCACGATGGGGCGCCGCCTCATTTTAGGCGTGAAGTTAGAGATGTTTTGAATGAACAATTTCCTTATCAGTGGATCGGTCGTGAAGGACCGCCAAGATCGCCGAATCTAAACCCTTCGGATTTTTTCTTGTGGGGGTGGTTGAAACGCGTTGTGTTCAAAAACCCAGTAAATACTCTCGAAGAATTGATAGCACAAATCGAATCACAAATAATTTGCTGAAAGCCACAAACAATTTCTGTAGGCATTGCTAAATGTGTCATTTTAGTTTAAATGGTTATGTTTGTTGTCATAAATGACATTTTTCATTGTTTATTTTGTTATTTTTATTTTTATGGTTATGGCTTTTGTTAACCGGCTCAAAATTTAATTAAACTTTGAAGGGCTATAACTCTCTTATTTTTGAGTTTTGATAAAAGTTACTTAAAATATTTATTTGTCTATTTGATTTCTACACGCCGTTGAAAGGAACGCGCCAACTTAAAACTCACCCTGTATGTATATATACCTGGCTAGTAAAAATTTAGGACTAATTTCAGCAATCTGAGACTTGAGCAGACAGCTGTCACTAGTGGCCGCTGGTGGATTTTGGGTATACCGATATTTTAGTTATTAGACATGGGACCCAAAACTTTTATGAGGTTATAATAAAATGAAAAAGACAATTTTTATGAAAGCAGAATTAAAATTGAAGTTTGAGAAAAAAAGTAAGTTTTTCAATTCAATTTAAAGTAGTGCAATTAATAACTCACTACAGTTTATCAACAAATTTCAAAATTTATTATAAAAAACGGTAGGTGTAGTAAAAGTATTTCAGAATGTATACCATTTTTTATTATATTTTAGTAAAAAAGGATTAAAAAGAGGTAAAATGGATAAACTGCAGTGAGTTATAAATTGCACCCCTTAATTTGCATTATCTTAATTAGGGGAGCAGGAAAGTGGGGAGGCACGCTGAAAAATAACTTTTTTCGCAAACTTCAATTTAATGTAATTATAAACTCCTATGTGTGTGTCCTATATATAATAACTGAGATATTGGTATACACCCAAAATACCCAAAATCCACCAGCAGCCACCGGTTAAAGATACACAAATTCAAAATCGAAAATAAAAGTATCTTTTGAGTTGATTTAGTAACGATTACAGCGTCTCGTAAACGTTATGACGCCTCGGTTTAAAATAGTTTCGACGATTGAACTCGTGGCGATAAAAAAAACATAAATATAGTTTCTGTCACTTTTTCGTTATGTTTGGTTATATGGTTACTTTGATACAACACGTCTTTAAGGTTTGTTTTTAACTTTTTGATTGTTAAATGAGTTCAACATCAATTAAAAAGCACCACCTTCAAGAATCCCACTACTAATGAAAACATTTTGATGGTGTACCACACCTGTTAAAATTGGTTTGTAACAATTTTCTTGATTATGGATTCATTGATTGGATATCCGCTGAAAAGTTTTTTTCATACACAATTTTAAAGGCAATATAGATATAGATCTAAATGTAGTCCACATTAAGCCAAAGTTGGTAAGTTTTAAGTTTTATTTGTATTTCTAAATTTATAAGGCATTTTATGGTTTATTAATTTTAGGTAAAAAATGGGTTTGATTTGATGAATGTCAGATTATCAATTGGTGAAATGTGTCAAAATAAATAAATAAATAAATGTATTTTTTTAGTCCAGAATGTATTTTTAAATAAAATCTTTTTTTACTAGAAAAACAAATTATTAATTGAATGGGTCCAAGTAAATTTTTTGTAATTTTAAGTTAAATTGCTACTTACTACTTAAGTTGCACTTAAGTAGCTACCCAAATCTTAATCATAGATAATAAATAAGCAATAATATTTTAAAAATGTCAATAAATTGACTTATGTAGTTCCTGAGGTATATCTTTAAACATTTATTATTATTATTAAAACTTGTCCATTAGAGTGTTCGTTATTTGCCAACTTTGTTTTTTTCTTCGCAGCGCCCTCTAAATTTTGAGTTTATGACCTAAAAAAAATTATCAGACTTATATAAGCCCTTAATATTCATATTAAACCTTGCCACAAAGAAGATACATTTCCAATTTAAATAACAAGGGGTTTCAGCACGTTTTACATTTAATTTTTTTTCTCCTGATCAATTAATGTACAGCAATAAGCTCGGCAATAAGAGATACATATTTTTATAATTTTTTAATGAATTCACTTGTATAAAAGTTATTTAAGGTTAAAGTTAACTTATAGTAATTTTTTTACTTTGACTGCAAAATTATTATTAATGTTATAAAAACGAATTGTTTATTTTTGAAAATATGTGATTTTATTGTATTATTAAAAAAACTAAAAATTATTAAAAAGAGAAAGTGAAAATTAGTGACAAGAGATTCCGATAAATTAAAATATTTTTATTACATTAAACGAATCTGATACTAGTTTAAGTCAATTTTAGAACGATTACTTTTTTTACATAATCTTTTTATTTCTGTGAAATTCTACAAAATTTTATACGATTTTATAAAATATTATACAATGAAAAATCGTTCCTTCAGTACAGCCAATGACGTAGAATAATTATTTTTACGACAAAATAAAATTCGTAGTTACGCATAAGTTTCTTGAGTATGAAATGAAGACATTTCCGCTACACCAATTATCCTTTTCAAATAAGTTAAATGTATTTTTCTACTCCCACCTTTAAAACGCGCAAAGGGCGCCCTTTATCATGCATGTTTCCATGACACTAAGTGACCTTTTAAATACACATTGACAAGTTGTGGCTTTATCGATTTAGTCACGGGCTGAAGTTAGCAACAGGTTTTTAGTCACGGCCTGAAGTTAGTTTTAAGTTAGTTGACAGTTGTCAAATGTCATACAATCGTTAAAATAAAGTGCCTTTCTTGTAAAATAATACTAAATGTGAAAATTATTTTATTATCTCAATACAAAAATACAGAAGTATTAAATAGTTTCTCAACGCCGGCAATAAACTATAACTTAAATTCGGGCATGGACTCCACTGTAAAGTGCTCATAAAACATTTTCTTTACTTTCACTGTGAAAAACTATCAATTTTTAAGAAATACATTTCGATTTATACCCCTTATAATCTGTGTTTATAAAATATAAAAATTTGGTGACACACAGATTCCCCTATTGTTTCATAGATGATAAGTATTTGTCGTAGAAAAGTTATAGTATGCACCTCGTTTATAAACTTTTCTATACACTCATTAATTTAAGCACTCGCTCGCAAGCTAGCTCGTGCTTAAATTAAATTCGTGTTTAAAATGGCGTTTATCAAACTATTAGGTATATCTTTTACATTGACGAGCTGTGACTTTATGGCGTTTTAGTCACGGGCTGAAGTTGGCAATAGTGGCTTTTGGGCATTTTAGTCACGGGCTGAAATTAGCTTGATTATAAATTAGAGAAAAGTGAGGGTAATTCCGCTGACATTTGACAGATGTTAAATGTTTAACAAATTTAAATTCTTCTGTGGATTCGTCGTAGATAAAGTATAGTATGCAACTCGTTTTATGAACTTATCTAGACACTCGTTTTTAATAAACACTCGCTTGCTAGCTTCGCTCGTGCTTAATAAAACTCGTAACTAAAATGGCGTTTATAAAACTTGATACATAATATACTATTATATAAAAGATGCCACAGACGATGGGTAATTGACCTACTTCAAATTGCGTGCCCGATACGGCTGCGCTATTCCTCTATTATGTGGTCAAAGTACTAAATCATACTTTAGTGCGCATGCGTAACTACAAATTTTATTTTTTCGGAAAAATAATTGTTAAAAGAATTTCTTCGTCATTAGCTAGAACTGAAGAAAAATTTTTTATTGCATAAAATTTTATAAAATTGTATAAAATTTTGTAAAATTTCACAGAAATAAAAAGATTATGTAAAAAAAGTAATCGTACTAAAATTAAGTAAAACTAGAACCTGGCTCAAAATACTTTTTGATGACTAAAAGTCGGTCCCTTCGGATAAATTTTACATTTAATGAAATACCTAATACATACGAGGTTTGTTCAGAAAATAACGGGAATTGTTAAATTTGCGGGTTCGGAGGGTCCGGTTGTCATAAAATTTTCTTTATTATGTTGGTAGGTATACATGCCCCCAAAGTATGATAAAAACTTTAGCTGTTTTGTTTGCTTTGTCTATGGCAGCCGCTAAGGTTATACGTGTTTTATGAGCTCGGCGATTTTTCGTTCGTTAAAAGAAATGGATCAAAGAATTTGTGTCCAATTTTGCTTAAAAAATAAAATAAATTCTGCGAAATGTTAACAAAGGCCTATAGTGAGTCTGCTATAAGTAAAACAAGAGTTTACAAGTGGTATAAGAGTTTCCAAGATGGCCCTGAAGATGACGAACGCCCTGAACGCACAAGCACATTAACAACCGATAAAAACATGGAAAAAGTGGAAGAAATGGTTATAAACCATCAAAGAAGTCGCTGATGATGTTGGTATATCGATTGGCTCATCCCATGAAATTTTTTCGAATGTTTTGGGTATGAAACGCGTGGCAGCAAAATTTGTTCTAAAATTGTTAAATTTTGAACAAGATTTTTGGCCAAAAACAATACAGTAATGATGCCTCAGCCTCCATATTCGCCAGACATGCCTTTGTCTGACTTTTTCCTATTCCCAAAATTAAAGAGAACCTTAAATGGCCGTCGTTTTGCAAGCATAGATGACATTAAAAGCGCTGAAAGAACTAAAGGCTATCCCAAAGATCGAGTTTTAGAAGTGTTTCAAGTATTGGAAGAAGAGCTGGCAGTGCCAGCCTGGCACATGTGCATAATATCCAATGGGGACTATTTTAAAGGCGACAACATTAATGTAGACGAATAAATGAATATTTGTTTCAAAAAATGAAAATTCCCGATATTTTCTGACACACCTCGTATATAATTAATACAGTCTTGTTAAGTTGATGTTATTTGAATTATTTTATGTTGTGTTAAGTCCTTAGAAATGTATTTTTATTTTATTTTTTAATATTATTATACTAAATACTACTGTATAACAATATTACTGCGTTACTTTTTTGTCCCCCGTTTATACTATATTTTATACTGTCTTAACTTCATACATACCTGTCCTTCATCATAAGTCGAAGCTTCTATCGCTTGTTTGTATTTACATTTGTTTTTCTGTTTTTATTTTGAAAAACTTCAAGTTTTTAAGTAAGACTGGTAATGCATTGCAATTAGAGATGGGAATCGGAAAGTTTCCATTTTAAGGAAACTTTCCGTTTTGGAAAGTTTCCAATTGGGAATTTATTTTCATTTTGAAAGTTTCTTTTAAGCTACCGGAAACATTCCTTGGAAACATTCCTTGGAAACTTTCCTTGTTTTTTTCATTTAAATGTCAATTGTTTAACCGCTGATTTTCGTTAAGGCCATGATACAAGGCCAAGAAACTTTGAATAAGAATTTAATGTGTGTTAATTTAAGGCAGAAGAAGAAGTATAAATAATGTAAGTTATGTTACATAACCTCAATGAAGCCGGATTATTCAGCTTCATCACAAAAAACCCTGGCATAAAAAAAATATTTTCGCAATAAAAAATTTTTTTTTGAAACTTTCGGAAAATTTCGGGAATTTTCGATGGAAAGTTTCCGGGAATTTTCGTCAAATGGTAATTTTCCCATCTCTAATTGCAATGTAATGTTACATTTTTCGACCGCTTCATGTATAAATTGACATAAATATGGTGACATAATTAAAAAGTATATTATAAATTAAACTTTTACCACTCTGTATTGACAATAAATAATAAAAAAATATTAATTTAAATTTGAATTACAAAAAAATTAATCACTGCTTAGATTCCTTTACCTAATGTAATAAAAAAAATTGAATTTATCGGAATCTCTTGACAATAATTTTCACTTCTCTATTCAATAATTTTTACTTTTTCAATAATACAATAAAATTAAATATTTTCAAAAATTAACAATTTTTTTTCATAAAAATAATGATAGTTTTGCAGTCAAAGTAAAAAAATCGAAACAATTACTATAAGTTCAACTTTAACCTTAAATAACTTTTAAAACAGTAAATTTATCACAAAATCATAGAAGAGCTTTTTTGTACAGCGTTTCCTATAAAAAAAAATGTGCCTCTTATTGCTGTATACATATTAACTTGCTCGGGTAAAATGTGTTGTTATTTAAATTGAAAATGTATCATGTGTAAGGGCTTATATGAGTCTGATAATTTTTTTAGGTCATTAACTAAAAATTTAGGGGGCGCTGCGAAAAAAAAACCAAGTTGGTAAATAACGGACACCCTATTGTCCATATCCTAAAGTATGTAAACGTTAAAATACAAAATTTCAACTACGTAATAGAACAAGAAAGAACCAACACATGCCAACAATATAACCCAAAATGGAATGCTTATTATCAGAATGTAAACGCTAGTTCCTTGAGTACACTATAGGCGGCGGCGGTGCAGAAATAAAATTTAAAAAACAACGCCGGCGACGCAGTAGACACTTGATTAATATTTTTATTTTGGTTTTATACTTTACCTTTGTAAATAAGTATTCTTTATCTGGAGCAGATGATAAAAATTCTTTAATTTGCTGTGGTGTCAAAATTTTCGACTTTTTAGGTCTGTAACCCTCTGATTTACACTTCAGAAACGCGCACAATTTGGGGTACTTGCTTATATCAACATTGTTTTTTAGGTTAATTGTCATCCGCAACATCGAGTAGATTGCCCACAAAGAGGACGGTTTCATTCTTTTCGAAAGATCTTGGAAATAATCAAGTAACACATCCTCAGATAATGAATTTGTGTGGGTTTCTTGAAGCCAATCTTGGAAAAGTTGATATGTTCGTTCGTACTGACTTTTTGATTTTTCCGGCAGAAAACTGGTACTTGCCGATGCTCCTGTTTCAATTTCGGGTGGAGTACTAATGCAAACATCCTCTTCACTTTCACTGTCGTTTAGGTTCATTTTTTACAAGAAGGGCACTTTCTATTAACGACAAAACACAAAATTGCTTGCCTATTGAATTGTTTGACCATTGACATACAACTTAAAGCTAACTTCAGCCCCAAAGGTCAGCCCACAGAACATAAGGGTCAGGCCCAGTGTTGCCAACCATAGCGGAACTCCGCTACGCGTAGCGGGATTTACACCCAAGAGCGGCGTAGCGGCGGTGGAACAAAATGATACCAAACCGTAGCGGAATTAAGTATTTTTAAATAAGTATTAGTAAACCATCTTAAATAAATTGTTTATCATAAGTTAATTTAAAAGTCTTGTTACCAAAGAAAACGTTACAGTTTTTAAATCTAACGATGGGAACAGCTCGTTGCATCGAAACTCAATAGATCGAATCTCGCCAGATCGAAAATTTACATGACCTTCGAAGCTCACCAGATCGAAAATGTGTGGCATCGTCGCACTTTAAACATCAAATTGGTAAGGTTTGGTTCACATTTTTCATTAGGAAAAAGCGATTTTTCTTAAATGCAAACAAAGTTCGATCTGGGATGCCTGTAGATGTATATACAGTATAGTAGTTTAAGCAACAAAATTTAAAAAGTTATTTATTCTTAGGTACTTTAAAATGGTAATATGTACACTAAAAATTTATATGAATACTTGAAAACATTGACAAGTGATGTATTTTTATTCTATGGTTGTAAGGAGTGATTTTGACATGTGAGTTTAAAAATATTTTTTATAATAAAATTAAGTTTTTTTTTGTAGAATTCCAATTACCTATTCAAAGTTGAAAGTAGAAACAGTTGGTCAATTTAGGATAGATTTGTAGCATGACCATTAAATTTTCCCCAGGGCAACACTAATACATGTCAGCATCGCCAACCAGTCCTTTAAACATTTTAAATTTTGAAATAAAAGAATTAATATCTTAGATGACCTTTTTATGTATAATTTGATGAGTATGCACTTAATATCTATTTTAAATGTGTGTTTTACTAAATATTGTATGTTTTCAGTACCTCCTGAGGATGCCGAAAGGTGAAAGTAATCAAGATACTTAATTAAAAAATAAAAATATCCATGATGCGAAATTGTCACCGACACTGAGTTAGAGAAAGGAGAGAAACATACAAGATCTTTTATGTATCCTTCGAAGGATACTATGTGACAAGGGGTGAAACAGAATTGGCAAAACTGAAAACATGACTCCTAATCGATGAGTTGCCAGTTGGTACAAAATTATGCAACCAACCACACATACACGTATGCTTTGTTGCTTGATTCTTCCAAAACTTGGCCATGGTGAAAAAAAGTTGGACATCATGTTTTGTGTGCCATTGGGTCCTGTTTGCTTATAAGAACTTCTTAAGAAGGCTTATTTAACTGTGTACAGTTTAAAACGTAAGTATTTTGTTTAATTGTCAGCTTTTTAGCAAACCTTGGTTTTCTATTACTGAAGTCCAGTTGGTTCATAAAAAAGAATAATTCGGTTATTAACTTGTGGCAATACAAATAAAGCAATATTATAAACTTCTCAGTGTTCTAAAATATATTAGTAAAAAATATAATCAATACTTTACAAACAAAATTATTTGGAAAGAAAAAATATTAGAAGCAGTTTAAATTGTTAATAACAACAATTTGTTACGTTTTATTTCAAATGTTAAATCTTATAGGTTTGTTACCTTATTTTTTAACCAAAGTTTACTAATTATTATTATAGTCACTGCAATAATATTGTAACATAATTATTAATAGCCACATAAAATTTTTTGAATAATGTGTACATTTAAATACATCCATTTAGATACATAAATGAGAAAAATGCATCCAAAAAGAATTTAACAGTGGAACATTTTAAAAAATTTTAAAAAAGGTAGAATTTTTTAAATTTAAATTTCATCAGTGTTAATGTGTGTTATATTATTGTTTTACTAAAAATTGCCCAATATATTTTTGCTTTAAATTTTATGTTAATTAAATTTTTAATTTTTAAAAGGAGTTGGAATATGGAAGCCATGGGACACCAACCTGAGAATATAAACTGAATGCAATTAAAGTTGGAATATGAAATGTATAGGTATAACACTACCCTAAGAACATAAACCTTAATTATATAAATGCAACACAACCCCCAAGTTTGAATAAGGAATCCATTGTACACCAACTGGCAGACATAAACCCTACTTAAGTAGGCTACATAATATGTATCCATATTATGGATATTATGTGCCACTATCCTAAGAACATAAACCAAAATATGTCAAAAATTTTGTACTGCATTTTTTAATATCTTCAAGTTAAAGGATAACATAAAAGTTAAATGATATGCATATTCTTATTTTTGTAAGGAAATAATAAATCATTACCTATATTAATTTTTTTTTTTAAATACTAAACAATTAGGTACCTATATTTTATTATTAATTTATTTTTGTAAAAGTAACTTTTTAAAAAGTATATAATATATATATATATATATATATATAATAATTATTAAATTTGCTTTTACTACTCTTTTTTTGTAAGTTATAGAGTTTTTTAAGACTGATGGACTTTTTTGTAGGTAATGCAGTTATTATATCTCTAGATGAAAGTCCAAAATTTTAAATATAATCAATCAAAATTTAAACAAGTTTTCAATATATTAAATACCTTTTTTTTGAATCCTATAATATTGTACAAGTATAAATTAAAAACTTTATTTTAAGAGAATTATATAATATTTTTAAACTAATTTATATATAAATTAGTTTTAAAATATGAATTATTAATATAGAGTCAATCCAAATGAAAACACCAAAAATGAATTTAAAAGTGCGCTGCATGATTTTTTATTGTAATGAAAAAAATTGAGGATGATCTTTTAGGTGTCAAATATGAAAATCCGTTGCCGTTTTAATTTTTTGTTGCTTTACTTTTATTTGGCACCCCTTAAAAGTCTGAAATAGTGTCAATTTCTTACTCTCTTATAGTGGGCCAGAACTTTTTTTCTGTGACAAATATTGAAATAATTTTAATTTTGTTTTACTGTCCAGTAAGTGTGTTTTCGATATAAATTATTATTATCCAATTAGTTAATCTCATAAAAGAATGGTAAACCACTAAAGATTCATGATAATTTGCCAATTTTTGTGATTTTTGTCTGACTCCTGTGCCTATTCTACTGAATTTAGAAGGTTCATTTTTTTCAGGTATAATGTACTTATACAATAGAAAACGTAACTATTATTTTAAGTTTCTAGACTATCAATTTCTTTATTAAAAAAATTATTGAAAATTGATAATTCTCAAAATTAGCCAATTTTGCCCTCAGAAATCATTATGTTGAGGAAAAAATATAAATCTAAAACTTTCAGGAAATGTAGTTCCCACCTTTATCTTTTCAGTCCAGTTAGTCTTGTTTTGTTATTTTTATTCCTTTAAAAGATATATTAATTTTTTTAATGCCCGTTTAGTAGCGATATTGTTAGTTTTATTTTTAATTTAAAATTTAGATGGCTTTGACTTTGTCAATTCATGTTTGGTAGAGAAATGTCAGAACTGTCAAAAATATTTCATAAATTTTATTTGTGCGTATTTAAATCGTGATTTCAAAAAGTTTGCAAGTGTAATAAATGACGGAGTGTTCGAGATTCATGAATTTAATTGCAATTAAAAATGCAAGAACATATCATAATTTTGTACCTCTTTCTTATAGAAAATATTTAAGTTCTGAGAAGTTTTAAAATGTTAAAAATAAGCAAAAACCAAAAATTATTCTAAATAAACTCCTTTATTATAACATGTTTTATTTTAACCAGTTACCTAAAAACTAAAATTTAAAGAAGTATATACAGATTGTGTAAATTTTTTCCAACACTAACATTTAAAATACATACATTTAAATTTTTACTATTTAGTGCCTTACTAAAGGGATCAAAATAATAGAACAAGACTAACTTGGTTTAAATTGTGAAAGAAACCGACAAAAAACTGCTTAACACATTTTTTATAAGTTTAAATTAACTCTTTATTAATTTCACTTATTATACTTAACGATATAAACCATAAGGATCTTGAATATATTTTTTACATTCTTCTTCTTTAAACACCAATTAGCCAATTAAATACTTCATTATAATGTATATAATATATAATCATATATATATATATATATACCCTGCTGAAAAAGCCGGGTGATTGCAGGCATGTGCGGGTAAAAAACCAAGCTGGTTTTACGCCCGGTTATATATGTTTTTTGCCTGCCATACCAGATTTTGCCCGCACGCCTGCTTTCACCTGCGCTGCCGGGTGTAAATATCACCCGCAAACGCCCGGCATTGACGTTAATTATATATAAGATTATGTTTTCGCCTGATTTCACCCGCGTTTGCCTGCATTTTGATTTTCTGTTTTTGTCTGCATTCGCCCGGTTTCATCCGCGAACGTACGGTTTTACATGCGTACGTCTGCATTCGTCCGCGAACGTCTGCTTTAACCCGCGAACGTCTGATTTCACCCGCAAACGTCTTCTTTTGCCTGTTTTCACCCGCAAACGTCTACTTTTACCTGCAAACGCCTGCTTTCAACCGCAAACGTCTGCTTTTACCTGCGAACGCCTGATTTCATCCGCGAACGTCTGCTTTCATACTTTTTCACCCGCAAACGTCTGCTTTCACCTGCGAACGCCCGGTTATACCTGTCTTTCGCCCGGTTAGTGCAACCCCGCAATCATCTGCAATCACCCGCGATCGCCGGCATTTAGTTTTATCTACTTTCGCCCGGTTTCATCCGCAAACGTCGGCTTTCGTCTGCGAACGCCTGCTTTCACCTGCGTACGTCTGTTTTTACCCGCAAACGTCTGCTTTTGCCTGTTTTCACCCGCAAACGTCTACGTTTACCTGCAAACGCCTGCTTTCACCCGCAAACGTCTGCTTTTACCCGCGAATGCCTGATTTCATCCGCGAACGTCTGCTTTCATACTTTTTCACCCGCAAACGTCTGCTTTCACCTGCGAACGCCCGGTTATACCTGTCTTTCGCCCGGTTAGTGCAACCCCGCAATCATCTGCAATCACCCGCGATCGCCGGCATTTAGTTTTATCTACTTTCGCCCGGTTTCATCCGCAAACGTCGGCTTTCGTCTGCGAACGCCTGCTTTCACCTGCGTACGTCTGTTTTTACCCGCAAACGTCTGCTTTTGCCTGTTTTCACCCGCAAACGTCTACGTTTACCTGCAAACGCCTGCTTTCACCCGCAAACGTCTGCTTTTACCCGCGAATGCCTGATTTCATCCGCGAACGTCTGCTTTCATACTTTTTCACCCGCAAACGTCTGCTTTCACCTGCGAACGCCCGGTTATACCTGTCTTTCGCCCGGTTAGTGCAACCCCGCAATCATCTGCAATCACCCGCGATCGCCGGCATTTAGTTTTATCTACTTTCGCCCGGTTTCATCCGCAAACGTCGGCTTTCGTCTGCGAACGCCTGCTTTCACCTGCGTACGTCTGTTTTTACCCGCAAACGTCTGCTTTTGCCTGTTTTCACCCGCAAACGTCTACGTTTACCTGCAAACGCCTGCTTTCACCCGCAAACGTCTGCTTTTACCCGCGAATGCCTGATTTCATCCGCGAACGTCTGCTTTCATACTTTTTCACCCGCAAACGTCTGCTTTCACCTGCAAACGCCCGGTTATACCTGTCTTTCGCCCGGTTAGTGCAACCCCGCAATCATCTGCAATCACCCGCGATCGCCAGCATTTAGTTTTATCTACTTTCGCCCGGTTTCATCCGCAAACGTCGGCTTTCGTCTGCGAACGCCTGCTTTCACCTGCGTACGTCTGTTTTTACCCGCAAACGTCTGCTTTTGCCTGTTTTCACCCGCAAACGTCTACGTTTACCTGCAAACGCCTGCTTCGCTTCGTCTAAGAACGCCGGCAAACGTCGGCTTTCGTCCGCGAACGTCTGCTTTCATCCGCAAATGTCTGCTTTCACCTGCGTACGTCTGTTTTTACCCGCAAACGTCTGCTAAATTTATTGGATTTTGACATTGTTTCGCAAAACAGAAATTAAAAAAAATTAATAAACATTTTTTCATTATTACACGTGTACAGGCAGGTAACTGTGCTATGTTTTTCTATCTCATGAGCTAAGGCACCTGCGCAGAAAAGCACGGTTGTCGTTTATTTTTACTTCTTAAAAACCGTACTCGGAGGCCGTTGAAGGTGGACACGAAATTGGCATCCTTTTTTTGTGCCCACGAGACCTACCCGCGGACCATCCGGTGTCGAAAAGGCCCAAGTCCACTTTTTTCGATTTTTCCGTCAAATTTTGCCCGACATGTCAAGTGACGGATGTCAAGTTGACAGGTGACAGATGACAAATGATAGGTGGCAGATGACAAATGACAGATGACAGGTGAAAGGTGCCAGATAACAGGTGACAGATGTCAAGTTAACAGATGACAGGTGACAGATGACAGGTGAAAGGTGACAGGTGCCAGATGACAGGTGACCAATGTCAAGTGAACAGGTGACATGTCAAGTGACAAAAGTCAAGTAAGTTGACAAATGATAGATGGCAGGTGCCATATGACAGGTGACAGATGACAAATGGCAGATGACAAATGGTAGGTGATAGATGACATGTGACAGATGACGTGTGACAGATGACATGTGACAGATGATATGTGAGAAATCATCATTAAAACTACCATACATTTAGGTGGAGCGGTTGCGGCGCGATTCACACCTGCAGCGAGCAACAAGCTCAGCTTAGTGAGCTTGTTTAAAACGTTGAGACTTAAAAACATTTTTTTTTTAATTAAAAACGTTGAGGAGACTTAAAATCATATACCTATAATCAGGGCCGGCAGCTTTTCATTTTGACGTGTGGTGCTCATCAACAGTTGGTTGGTAGCAGTGGCTAATGGATAGGGGGTGTGCACACCCATGGGTGTTCTTTTCCTTGGGGGTTGCGGGAAGGAGAACAAAATAAAATTGGAATAGTTTTTTAATCAATTTATTTATCAAACTCAGTCACATTTTATATACAGGGATAAACTAATTTTAGCACTAATATATCCCCCCGGAATTATTAAATTTAGTTTATATAGTTTTTTCGACAGTGCTTATTACGCGACATATTTTAAAGTTTCAAGTTAAAAAACTCACCCTGTAATGGAATCGAATGGGATAGGTATATTACTGCCACATCGGACGTTTTTAGGGTTGGCACCTGTCACTTCAAAAATACGGGTTTAAAATAATCGTTCTAGATTTTTTTACGAGAGAATTATAACAGAGTTACTTACTAGATTCGAACTAACTTACCTTTGTTGATAAAAAGTCGGGTATCTATCCAGTAACACAATTGATGGTAGCAAACAAAAAACCCAGATAATAAACAAACCGCACGAACTGTAAATAATAATAATAATAGCTATTTTCGCGGAGCTAATCCCGAACTAATTCCGGACATCCTAGGCATGCGCTTTTTTTTTAAATTTGGCGTTCAAAATGTAAAGTGCGCATGCCTAGGATGTCCGAAATAGTTCGGGATTAGCACCGCGAAAACACCTAATATAACTCAAAGTTTGGTCGGTTACCGTCGGTATAATAGAAATACCCTAAATACATGTCGCGACGTGTCGGTATGTTATTCATACTATACCAAGATTTAAACTTTGGATTCCTCAGCTTCAACCGTAAATTTGTAGAGGGCGTTGGTGTGTGTCCCAGGCTAGCAGGATAAAAAATGTATAGACCGCAAAAGAAATGCAATTTTTCTGCTGATGATACGTGTGGTGCTGAGCACCACTATTTTCCTTTACGTGTGGTGCTTGAGCCCGCGAGCACCGCTATTGTCGCCGGCCCTGCCTATAATATAATATAATAATATAATATAGGTATATGCTTAAAATCATTTTTTTTTTTTAATTAATAACGTATTTTTATTAAGTGTTATATTTATATTTTTTCTGAAATAGGGTTACTTTAATAACAAACTTGTAAGGCGATAAATTTGAATTATATTTCTGGGAGTTTCTGACTAAAGTGGAAACATGGCATCAAAGCACGCTTGTCAACAGAGACTGCTTGTTAATGGACATAACCTTTATTTGTGTAGGCAAAATTGTATTTTTTTTCCTAACATAGGTATTTATTTATTTATTGTTTTGTGTAGTTTTACTGTTTATAATTTTTTTTGGGGAACTAAAACTAATTGAAACGTAAGTATATAAAATTATTTAAATAGGAATTTATTTTGAATCGATGTTTATCTTGTTTTAGTTTGGTTTTATATGCATTTATAGATGACGATACCTAGGTAGGTACCTCGCATATAATTAAAGCTGAACATATTAAAAATAAAGCTACAAATAAAAAAGATGTAGACTATAAAAAAATACCTTTTATGCCACAAGGCCTCCTGATAAGGACCCAACAACTAATTATGAAGCTTATGTGCTATTTGTGTAAGGTACATAAAAGTGTATATATACCTAGTTATAGGCTATAACCTATAGCTATCTATTTATATTAATCTAAATGCATAAATTCTTTTTTAAGGGGCCATCCATTTATTATGTCAGCATGCAATGGGAATGTCTCGCAAATGATGGCTGAAGACCAGAGGGTGTGGGTGCAAATTGTTATGATTATTTCAGAAATCAAAAAGACAGATTTTGAAAGAAATTTGCATGGAATTTTTAGAATCTAAAGATGACCTAAAAGACAAATTGAACATTCAATGCCAATAAAGTGACCAATAAAGTTTTAAGAGTCGGAAATGGATGATAGTGAATCACTGTTTAACCCTTTAAGTGGCAGAAGAAATTTTCTTTGAAACACATTTTTTTTTTATTGAAGATAATTTGTATGGATCCCAGGATGCTTGAAAAAATATACAAAAAAATCTACCCCCTCCCTTTTTATCAGAATAGGGTGGTTAGTATAGTGATCTTGGTTACTTCAAGAAAACAAGATGTAGTATAATTTCTCAAATCATTTTATTGACCACTTTTATCAAAAAATATATTGTTGGCAGAAACTCATTATTTATTCAAGGGAATTTGACTTAAAAACTTTAGGCATGATGTTATAGTTATTATTGATAGCAGAAGTACGGTTGGGTGTTCAAATATTTGGCGCCACATTTAATTACGAGGGTGGTCAGTATAGTGACTCTGCCACTGTGTCCGGTAGACTCGAGACGATTTCAGTTGGAGTTCAGGTAGTATCAAAATATTATCTAAGCCGTTGATATTAGGTGAAATAAGAATTTTACATTTTGATAATTATAGTTCTGGGGTGTAAGAAAAATTATAAGTATCTTGTAATGAGGAAAAATAGTACCAGAAAATACCTAACCTATATTTTCTAAAAAACAAATAGTTGCCCTTTATGAGGCCCAAAACACCCAATACTTTAAATATTTTGTCTTAATTTTGCAACTGAGATACAAAGAAACATATTGAAAGTTTTTAATGTTATTTACAAAATAATAAAATAGCATTTACTCACCTAAATATGTTCACAAATATCACTTTGCACATTCAAAGAAAAAAGTAATGTTCGTAAAGTATCGATGGTTAGTTAAGTGACCACTTTTTCAAAATACGTCATGCGTAGCGGACGTTGGTTAACTGAGTGTATTTGCAGACCTTTAGGCATGATGTTATAGTTATTATTGATAGCAGAAGTACGGTTGGGTGTTCAAATATTTGGCGCCACATTTAATCACGAGGGTGGTCAGTATAGTGACTCTGCCACTTAAAGGGCAAATATACTATATATTATGTTGCCATTATTACGTATTATGCACAAAAGTTATTTTCCATTAATTAATTTAGAATTACATTATTCAATGTTAATAACAAATAAATTAAATTTTATAGACTTTTACATATTTAAAATAATAATTTTTAAAGCGTTTTACAATTTACATATGTAGATAAAATATTTTAAGAAAAAAAAATTGTCTACTCCCAACCGAATTATAATAATTTTTAACATTTTTAATTATTTTTAGACTGGAATTGAAACCAAAAAATATTGATGAGAAAATAATGAAATCACTCGATTTTTTAAACTATTATTTAAGCAATTGACTTGCGTTTTAAGCCCATTTATAAGGAATATTCCATTAACTGACTTTTGTTTTTTAGACCTTTAGTTTTCTGTATATATGTACATATTTTTTATATGCAAATATTTGATTATATTGTAATGTCCACTATGTATTTTGGTAACCCGATTCTTTAAGTATACTGAAATACTTGTTTTGGCATATTCGTGATCGTCTAGATAATTTACTTACTTTAAAAAAATTAGGACTCTACGTTGTGTATTTACTTACATTGATAATAACGTTATTTTGAAATTGGTCAGGTTTAATGAAACAAAAGTATTTAATTTTTTAAACCCCTGATTTAATTTAAGCAAAGACAAAGGGGTGGCCCGTTGAGTCAAAGAACAGGGAAAAGGGACCACAAAAACCCTGTCGACTTACACAGTTCAAATAAAAATAAAATACAAAACAAAACATAGTTATATGGGTCATAATCACAAGAATGTAGTATAAATAATAAGTGAATAAACTAACATAAAAAGCAGATAAACATATTTCATATAATTTGGGTGTTTTTATCAATATTCAAAACATTTTGTACTCAGGTAAAATAGTTATAATAGAGATCGTCATTTTATGATGATGTGTTTTAATATTTGGTTACCTTACCACGCATCTTCGAACTATTGAACGAAGACACGATTTTATATAAATAAACTACAGCAACGACATATTTCTGATAGAGAGAATTCATATGCTTTAACCAAGTGCCGATATTAAACCGTTGCCAATACCCACACTATGGAACAATTGCATACTCTGCGAAGTGATATAACGACAGCTATGGTGGTCCTATCTCACTAAAGTGTCGCTATATCACAATATGTTCAAATATTCTTACAAAATCAATGTCCAGAACAAGACAAAAGTATTGCAAAAATATACAAACAATTCTGCACACAGAGTTTATATAGGTAATAACATAAAAACACTATTTTTCTTCTAAGGATAAATCCTTTTGAAATAATGCTAATATATTACCCATGTTCAAATATTCATGCATGAGCACTCTCCAAACGAAAACACAAGTACAAATACAGACACAAATAAAATAAATAATATGCAATAAAATAAAATGGTGTAAAATATAAAGAAAATACAATAAAATAATAAATAGGAGAGAGTAATACCAAGAAACACCTGAACATGGCCAAAACTCTAACCACCAGAAAGTATCGCGCTGAATAATAACATAAAGAGATTTTTATCATATATAGTAACGTTAAAGCCATTATCAAATATTCCAAATAAAGCGCTAAGATAAGCAGTTTAAATCAAAGTCTCTATCCAGAATCTATCAAAAGGTTAAACGATACTATTACCTTACCATGATATGACCTAATGGTAATATCAAATTTAATAATAATAATAATAAGAGCAATAATAATAATAATAATAATAATAATAATAACATTTTATAAACCTTACCCAAATAATACCAATATTATAATAATAATATTATTGTTAAAAGTTTTAGCCTGAGTACAAATGCAAAGAGTTAAAATAAATAAATACCTTAATACCGAGATTATACACTGAGTTTCAAAAACAATAAAATACATTTCAGTTAAATAAAAGTTATACAAAGTTATACAAAAGGAAACAGCAAAATCAAGGCCAGTGTAACTCAAAATAAAGACAATACAAATTATTAAAATTTAAGTCAAACGTAATTCAGTGTACATGCGACAACATAAAGATTAAAACTCAGTGTATGCGCGATATCAAGATATTAAACCAAAATAATGAAATAGTGATACAATAAAAATCATTACCAAAAATCACTCGCTATTTACACATATTAAAATGATTAGGACCCAATAAACTAGCAATGATAAACGTCATAGACAAAAATGCGAATTAAATAATATTGTTCAAAATTATAAGCAAAAATGTATTAAAAAAACCCAAAACGAGGAGTTGTTTATCATTACTAGCAAATTTACAATTTTTCAAAGTGTACATACCTAAGTAGTTATAGCAGAAAATCGGTAACAATCACAAAAACTATAACTATATTATACTTAATATATTTCACAAACGGTTTAACAGGAGTATCTCGAAGGGCGAGCAAAAACCCTCTGTGTGTATTATATTTCCTAATCTAGCTTTTAAACATCTCGGCCACTTAAGCAAGAATGTGTAATATAAACACGTCTCCCTAATATTTCTTCGTTCAGATACAAAGAAGTGAAATTTTTAAACTCAATAGATTTTAAACATAAAATATCTTAAAACTATATTATTATTTTTTAGTGGATTATTTAAACTTTCCTTGGTTAAAATAGCGCCAAATTCGAATTAAAAGTTTATATACTACAGGACCCTTACAATATGTATATTTATATGTATTATTTATTGAAAAATCAGAAATGCATATATTTTTAAGAAAACAAAAAATGTTACTTAATTTTTTTACCAGTTAAAAAAAAATTTTTTCAAAGGAATTGAATAAATTTGTTAAAATATTTTTTTTTCCTATAAAAATATGCATTTATATTTTTTTAAATAACAAGTATACCTAACATACAAAAAACGTTCCAGTAAATAAATATCCCTTATTGGCCTTAATAGCTTAAAAAAATGATCCAACTGGTTGAATAATAGCTTCAGAAATTGACTGATTAGTCCCAAACCAAACCAAATTTTGTATGGTGAAAATACAACTTATTATCCAGGTATATTCTGTTAATCAATTAGATATTAACTTTATCTAAATTACTTTTTTAGAAAGACAGGATATTTTTTAGGTTTCTTAGCACATAATAGCCTATGTGCCCCCCAAACCAAAATCAAAAATCCGCCATTGTATACCTTCTATTATAATAAGTAATAGGGTGGGTTGAAAACAAAATGTTTGTTTTTTTTCTTAGCATGGGGGTAGAATTTGTACCTTATAAAAAAAGAAAAAAAAATTTACTCAATATCTTGAGGTGGCCCTCTCGTTTTTTAAATAAAAATTTAATCAAATGGGGTAGTTCCAACTGGAAATTCTTTTTTTTGTTCTAGAATCTGTAGGGTGTCGCCCTTAAAAGCCAATTGGAAGTCAAAAGTTGAAAAAAAAAATGTTTCCATTGTTTTTGTAATTTAAGTAAAAAATTAAAAGCACTTTCTTTTGTTTTATAATGAAAGTTGGGTGAAAAAAACCACATGTTTTCCACGATTTTGAAAAATTCTAACTTATGCTAAGATAAAAAAAACAAACATTTTGTTTTCAACCCATTAAGTAAATTTTAATGAATACAATTACTAATTTTATCTAATATATTTTTTTAGGGAAAATGGATTTTCTTTAATAAATTATTTTTTTTTAACATGGTTTTATTGCTTTTAATTATGGTAACGCACTCTGATATGTGTCCCTTATAGCGTAGTGTAGACAAAATCGAAAAAATGTCAGGGGGTTGACTTTTATTGGGTACCCAATCATAAGTATTAAAATGTTTACATAACTATGCACAAAGCAGTTTGTGGTGTAAAAATTTTGTTCAAAAATTGTCTTTAAAAACATTCCTTTATTCACCCTAATAAACCAATATTATTTCTTTATAAATTTATTTTATAATTCAAATTTTAATAACATAACACATAACACACCCTCAATAAACGAAAGGAAGATTTTAAGGACCTAATTTAATAAAAGTTTTTTCCTAATTAAATTTTTTTTCTAGAAGACGCTCTATAATAAAAGTGTATGAAACCGAAAGAAAATAGACAAACGAAATGCAGGCAATCGCGGATAAAATCGGACGAAAGCAGACGTTTGCGGTTGAAAACGAGCAAAAACAGACGTTTGCGGGTAAAAACAGACGTACGCAGGTGAAAGCAGGCGTTCGCAGACGAAAGCCGACGTTTGCGGATGAAACCGGGCGAAAGTAGATCAAACTAAATGCCGGCGATCGCGGGTGATTGCAGATGATTGCGGGGTTGCACTAACCGGGCGAAAGACAGGTATAACCGGGCGTTCGCAGGTGAAAGCAGACGTTTGCGGGTGAAAAAGTATGAAAGCAGACGTTCGCGGATGAAATCAGGCATTCGCGGGTAAATGCAGACGTTTGCGGGTGAAAGCAGGCGTTTGCAGGTAAAAGTAGACGTTTGCGGGTGAAAACAGGCAAAATCAGACGTTTGCGGGTAAAAACAGACGTACGCAGATGGAAGCAGGCGTTCGCAGACGAAAACCGACGTTTGCGGATGAAACCGGGCGAAAGTAGATAAAACTAAATGCCGGCGATCGCGGGTGATTGCAGATGATTGCGGGGTTGCACTAACCGGGCGAAAGACAGGTATAACCGGGCGTTCGCAGGTGAAAGCAGACGTTTGCGGGTGAAAAAGTATGAAAGCAGACGTTCGCGGATGAAATCAGGCGTTCGCGGGTAAAAGCAGACGTTTGCGGGTGAAAGCAGGCGTTTGCAGGTAAAAGTAGACGTTTGCGGGTGAAAACAGGCAAAAGCAGACGTTTGCGGGTAAAAACAGACGTACGCAGATGAAAGCAGGCGTTCGCAGACGAAAGGAGACGTTTGCAGATGAAACCGGGCGAAAGTAGATAAAACTAAATGCCGGCGATCGCGGGTGATTGCAGATGATTGCGGGGTTGCACTAACCGGGCGAAAGACAGGTATAACCTGGCGTTTGCAGGTGAAAGCAGACGTTTGCGGGTGAAAAAGTATGAAATCAGGCGTTCGCGGGTAAAAGCAGACGTTTGCGGGTGAAAGCAGGCGTTCGCAGACGAAAGCCGACGTTTGCGGATGAAACCGGGCGAAAGTAGATAAAACTAAATGCCGGCGATCGCGGGTGATTGCAGATGATTGCGGGGTTGCACTAACCGGGCGAAAGACAGGTATACCGGGCGTTCGCAGGTAAAAGTAGACGTTTGCGGGTGAAAACAGGCAAAATCAGACGTTTGCGGGTAAAAACAGACGTACGCAGATGAAAGCAGGCGTTCGCAGACGAAAGCCGACGTTTGCGGATGAAACCGGGCGAAAGTAGATCAAACTAAATGCCGGCGATCGCGGGTGATTGCAGATGATTGCGGGGTTGCACTAACCGGGCGAAAGACAGGTATAACCGGGCGTTCGCAGGTGAAAGCAGACGTTTGCGGGTGAAAAAGTATGAAAGCTGACGTTCGCAGATGAAATCAGGCGTTCGCGGGTAAAAGCAGGCGTACGCAGGTGAAAGCAGGCGTTCGCAGACGAAAGCCGACGTTTGCGGATGAAACCGGGCGAAAGTAGATCAAACTAAATGCCGGCGTTCGCGGGTGATTGCAGATGATTGCGGGGGTGCACTAACCGGGCGAAAGACAGGTATAACCGGGCGTTCGCGGATAAAGTAAAGCAGGCGTTTGCGGGTATGGGCGGATAAGATTTTCACCCGCAATCACCCGGTTTTGACGCATATTTCAATCGAAATTTACGCCCGCAATCACCCGGCTTTTTCAGCATATATATATGATTTTTCAATACATAAAATATAACATAACTACCAAAAATATCAGAACTGTCAAAAATATTTTATAATTATTATTTGTGGTATTCCTTTGGTGATTTTAAAAAGTTTTATATAAGTATAACATAATATGACATATGTAGGTATTATGTTATATACAAAATTTACCAAAGAAATACGCACAAATAATATTTATGAAATATTTTTGACAGTTTTGACACTTCTCCACCAAACATGAAAGCCATCTAAATTTTAAATTATAAATAAAACTAACAATATCGCTACTAAACGGCCATTAAAAAAATTAATATATCTTTTAAAGGAATAAAAATAAACAAGACTAACTGGACTAAAAAGATGAAGGTGGGGACTACATTTCCTGAAAGTTTCAGATTTTTATTTTTTCCTCAACATAATGATTTCTGAAGGCAAAATTGGCTAATTTTGAGAATTATCAATTTTCAATAATTTTTTTAATAAAGAAATTGATAGTCTAGAAACTTAAAATAATAGTTACGTTTTCTATTGTATAAGTACTTTATACCTGAAAAAAATGAACCTTCTAAATTCAGTAGAATAGGCACAGGAGCCAGACAAAAATCACAAAAATTGGCAAAATATCATGAATCTTTAGTGGTTTACCATTCTTTTATCAGATTAACTAATTGGATAATAATAATTTATATCGAAAACACACTTACTGGACAGTAAAACAAAATTAAAATTATTTCAATATTTGTCACAGAAAAAAAGTTCTGGCCCACTATAAGAGAGTAAGAAATTGACACTATTTCAGACTTCTAAGGGGTGCCAAATAAAAGTAAAGCAACAAAAAATTAAAACGGCAACGGATTTTCATATTTGACACCTAAAAGATCATCCTCAAATGTTTCATCAAAATAAAAAATCACGCAGCGCACCATTTGGTGTTTTTATTTGGAATGACTCTATATTAAAAACTGGTTTAAATTTTGATTGGTCATATTTAAAATTTTGGACTTAACGTACTTTGGCTCTGAGTTATAGAAAAAAAATTATTGCGACACTGCGTCGGCGGATACAACGGATACAAATGAGAAAAATGTTGTTAGAGTTAAAGCAGCTTCTCCATCAGAAAAACTTGATTTATTGGAAACGGAATAATTTGAACTTTTTGGATAGACGTTTTGCAAAGGGTTAATGAAACCAATAAAGCAGTCCAAAAACAAAATATGGATTTAAGCACAAATGCTCATCTTTTGTCATTTTTAGTTGAGAACTTTGATTTTTTACGTGATATCATTTTGATCATTACGAGGAAATTAACAGGAAACGAAAATTATGCTCAGAAGCGGATAATCATAAGAAAATTACAATTTGAAGAAAATAATTCAGAGGCAAGTTTAAGCAAAAAAGAAACAATGCGAACAATACTTATGTTTTATTTTAATAATTGACAATCTATAGATTATATATATATAGATTATATATAATCCGAAATCATTTGTCGATATGATAGCTAGAAATCTGGCACAAACAAATTTGAATTTTTGTTTTTAAGATTTTTAAGATTAAAATCTAAAAGCATAAATCTTCGTGGAGGATTTGGATGAGTTTTTTCCTCAAAAATGTGTCCAACTCAAGAAACTGATAACTTCCCTTTCGGAAATAAAAATAGAAACTCCATTGGAATTAGTATAAGTTTTATACGAAAATAAATTAATATATTAATTTATTTTCGTATAAAAAAAATTCGCAGACAATTATTAATATTCGGAAAAGAAGATATATCTTCTTTTCCGAATATTAATAATTGTCTGCGAATTTTTTTTTTATAATGGTTTCAAATGCAAGTGGTGAACGATCTTTTTCTGCTCTAAAAAGGGTAAAGAACTACCTAAGAAATACAATTCCCCAAGAAAGATTTAACTCCTTAGCAATTCTGTCCATTTATCCTGCTAGATGTGTTATAAAACAATTTGCTACTATAAAGACTTGAAAACAACCTTCTCAATATTTATTTAAAACAAAGAATAATGTTTTATTTACTTATAACTTTTGATTAGTTTTTCTTAGTACTTAGTATATACAATATTGTTTATATAAACCAAAGAATGTTTTATTTTTTAGTTAGTGCTTTGGATTAGTTTTTATAATTTGTTTATAAGGGCTCATTTTATATTTTATAGGATACTAAGTTTACTGTTAGATACCAGCCTAACCAACCTAATCTTCCACTTGACGTAAGTATATTAATATTTATTTATAAAACCATGCATATGAGTATATTAATATTTATTTATAAAACCATGCATTTTCTATGATTTATTTGCAAGGAATGTATGGTTATTCCCCTTATACATTGACAACACTTTCCAAAATTTATTCCAATAATTATTATTTTATATATGAATTTTCCGATATTAAAAAAAAATCTGAGAAGGGGATTTTATATTTATCTGTACTTTTGTTTGATAAATATCATTGCATACCTATCTGCCAGATTCTGGTTCAGATGTATACTACTTTTCTTTGACCGAAATCTTGTTTGAACGAAAGTAGGTAGATCTCATTTAAGAAAATACGTTTTTTGTAGAAAACATGTGAACAAAGCCTTAAGCCTTTGACGTTTCAAAAGAGACGTTGCCACACATTTTCGATCTGGTGAGCTTCGAAGGTCATGTAAATTTTCGATCTGGCGAGATTCGATCTATTGAGTTTCGATGCATCGAGGCGTACCCCTAACGATGACACGTCGGATTCGGATTAGAATTATTTAAAATCTTTTTTGCTAAGCTTCTTTTATAGATTTCGTTTTCTTTCCTAGACTTATAGTCGTTTTTTCGCGTAAATACCATGAAATACTATGGTTATTAAACTTAACTTTGGTTAATAGTTAAGGCATTTTTGCGTTTAGAGTGCGTTCAAAAATCCTAACTATGACGTCACAAATACCAGACCATAAAACTATATCGCTGAGCTAGTTATTCAACGTGGTTAATAATCTTTCTCTTTTTATTAAAAATATATATTAAAAAGTTTTTAATATATATTTTTCTCTGTTTCGATCTGTCAAAAAGTTGTTTACATTTGAAATTTAAAATATTTTAAGTAGGTAAGTACCTACAATTGCTCTTAAACCGAATTTAAACTTTGTATTAAAATGGTTGTCAGTGAAAATAAATGATAGGGTGCTCCATATTGTGGAATCTCCACAAGAAGTGGAGGAATTATATGCAGGTTTGTTTTATATTCTTCCTTATTTTGTATTAAACATGTAGGAGAGAGAATTGGATAACGTGTATTGAAAAAACTACCTAGTATAGAAAAAGAATATACTAGGTATAAGAAGAGGCAAAGAAAGATTTATTTACACCGGTAAAAGCATAGAAATTAAATATAAATAGGTAAAAACACATTTCAAAAATTATAGGTTATGAACAAGTAAACAAATGTCAAATATGTTCTGTGTGTCATTGACACAGTGTCAAATGTTAGAAACCTAACCATGGTTATATGAATTAACTGTGACGTCATGACTTATTTAACCGTAGTATTGCATAGTATTTACGCGAAAAAAAGACTTATAGACTAAAAGTCGTTTTTTGGCGTAAATACCATGAAATACTATGGTTATTAAACTTAACTTTGGTTAATAGTTAAGGCATTTTTGCGTTTAGAGTGCGTTCAAAAATCCTAACTATGACGTCACAAATACCAGACCATTAAACTATATGAGTACATTAGATGCAAAACTCGGTTTTTGCAAATTAAAAAAAAAAAAAAATTGGCTTTAAATTCTGTTTGGTGTTCGTCCTAGATAAATGGCGTTTATAAAACTTGATACATAATAATATATATAATATAATATTATTATGTATCAAGTTTTATGAACGCCATTTATCTAGGACGAACACTAAACAGAATTTAAAGTCAATTTTATTTTATTTTTTAATTTGCAAAAACCGAGTTTTGCATCTAAGGTACTCATATCGCTGAGCTAGTTATTCAACGTGGTTAATAATCTTTCTCTTTTTAATATATATTTTTCTCTGTTTCGATCTGTCAAAAAGTTGTTTACATTTGAAATTTAAAATATTTTAAGTAGGTACAATTGCTCTTAAACCGAATTTAAACTTTGTATTAAAATGGTAAAAGGGGTGTTGTCAGTGAAGATAAATATAAGGGGAATTTGACAACAGGCAACAGTAAAATAAATCTAGCATGCGTTGAAACCCAAGTTGTTTTTGACAAACCCCAGTTATTAACCACGTGATTCTTACTTTGTTGTGATTGGTCTTTTCCAACTTGTTCGTTGATGTTCGGTTTGAGAAATTACAAATGGCCGACAGCGTTGTTGAAGTGGTGTGTACTAAGTTTTATAATCCAAATTTTCTTTGTTTTAGGTAAGTAAACTAAGTTTAAACAATTGTTAATTTCGGCTTTAACATTTTATTAGGTGTTTTTAGTCAAGTTTGAGTTGGTTGTAGCATCATTACCGCGTTTAAAATAAGAAAATACGTGTGATAAACCGTATCGGTTTTTTTCTCTATGTTTACCGAAAACACATGTAGTTAATAAAATTCTTTTTATGTAATGAAACCTATGGCAAAGAGTAAAGACTCTTTGCTTATGGGTTGTTTAACTAATGCAAGTTTTGATAGAATTTAAATAGTTTTAAAGCGTTTTGATTCAAAACTTTCAATCAAAACAGTTTTTAACGTTTTTTTTCTTCACACTAGTTGCTGTTATACAAAATGTTAAATATACCTATAATCTTTGTCAAAATGTATGTTTTTGTTAAAATTATTTGATGTAGCTACGCGAAAACTGGACCTGGGTCCAGGGCCCCACTACATTGGTATTTGGTGGAGCGGAGGTTATTGAACGAACAGCCCCCTCATCGGTGGATCGGACGTAAAGGGCCCAACAATTTGGCACTTCATGTATGGTCAACACGTTCAACCGATATCACAGTGTGCGACTTCTTTCTCTGGGGCTTTATAAAAGA
Source organism: Brassicogethes aeneus (assembly GCA_921294245.1). NCBI lineage: Eukaryota > Metazoa > Arthropoda > Insecta > Coleoptera > Nitidulidae > Brassicogethes > Brassicogethes aeneus. The sequence continues at coordinate 47,117,894 of OV121132.1, read as the reverse complement.
TAACGTTTATGAGCCCCAAGATTTGTAAAAGCTAAATACACGAATTGGAACTGCCGAGTATCTACAAGATGTTTGCAGCTGGAAGAGGTCATATTAAACACTTGTAAGCATACAGTTCAAAACTTGATTATATTACAAATGTTTTGTGCTTTCCATGTTTTTTTTACATAAATATAGCATTTTGAACTACAGGGTGATAATCTTTTACAGTATTTTTATAGTTATTTTATTTGAAGGGGTCAATGCAAGAAGTGTCTAAGTCACATTTTCAATTAAATTGTTATTGTGGCTTCATCCAAGAGTTTTCACATAAGTTGAAAACCAGGCAAACTCCTATTGAAGTAAATGCAAACTAAGGCACTTGGGCACATAATTCTGCCACTTTGAAAATACCACCTGAAACCTTACTTGAAACACTCTTAGATGAAGCCACAATGTAAATTTAATTGAAAATGCGACTTAGGCACTTAAGTGCATTGACCCCTTCATTTGTTCTATCTGAAAGTCTGACATTTTTAATGTACATAAATAACTAGACAATTCATAAGCAAACCTTTTAAAGAATTATTTTTAAAGTTTTTAATTCAATTATTTTTTGCTACAATATAAATTGATTTTAATTTAATATAATTAATTTTAGCTTCTGCAATAATGGAAGAATTAGACAAGATTTATCCTGCATGAAGAAAAAGAATGAAAGCTTTACTCGTCAATCCCAAACAGAAATATTTGACCAAATTTTTTTAATAATAGGTAGATATATTTTTTTTTAATTTAGAATACATTTTTAGTTACAATTGGTGGTGTGTGAATATTTTTACCAAATAAATTAAGTAGTAATATTTAATTCAAACCTAAAATTAAATATTTAAACTACATAATTTAATGCTCCCTATAGGTCCTTATTGTATAATGTACAAAAGGAATTTTGGAATAAATATTATTATTATTATTATTATAAATACACACATCAACAAAGTCTAGGGATAATCGTGAAAATTTGCTATAAAACAATTATTTTTATCAAAAAAACTCTTATTTTTTTGTAGGATATTCTCACATGTATTTTAATCATTTGTTATAGTAATATTTTGTTTTTTAATTATTTGTTAAAAAAATATTCAACAAAAAAGTTGTATACTAAATTCGAAGGTAGTGGTCTATATAAAAACTGCAAACAAAAACGCCAGAAAACTTACACTCTGCTGATAAAAATATTCAGTTGAGTTTGCAAAACCATGGCGAGAAGACATTTAACGAATGAAGAAATGTTAAGAGCTATTGGGATGATTGAAGCGGGTGCAACCCAACAAGCAGTTGCCGCTCAGCTAGAAACATCACAAAGCGTGATAAACAGATTGTGTCAACGCTATCAAGAGACCAACAGTGTGAATGAAAGACATCCAGGCCGAGGAAGGCTTACAACGGCAAATCAAGACCGCTTTATTGTTCTGCAGGCCAGAAGAAACCGATCTCAAACTGCATCTGAGTTGGTTGCTGAGTTGCAATTGTCACATAATGTGACTGTGAGTGCTCAGACCATCAGAAGACGATTACATGAAAGAAATCTTCATGCTAGACGCCCTCTCAGGGTTCCCCCTTTGTCCGCTGGAAATCGAGTAGCTAGACTTTTGTGGGCCCAGGAGCATTTAAATTGGTCTGATGAACAATGGTCCACAGTTTTGTTTAGTGATGAATCTCGGTTTGGCCTGCATCCAGACTCAAGAAGAACGAGGGTATGGCGATGTCCCGGACCAGCAGCACGGCTAGAAACTGCTCAAGAGGTCCATACTTACCGTGGTGGAACTGTTATGGTGTGGGGTGGCATCAGCGTTGGAGGAAGAAGTGATCTCATTCCACTTCAGGGATTTTTAAACTCAATTTCTTATCGAGATGTTATCCTTCAACCCTTCGTGATTCCCTATGCTGCAGCTGTTGGTCCAAGATTCATTTTTATGCACGACAATGCCACCCCACATAGTGCACGAATAATAAGTGATTTCTTGGATGAAGAAAATATCGACGTTCTTCCATGGCCAGCACAATCCCCGGACTTAAATCCGATAGAGCATCTGTGGGACATGTTACAAAGGCGGGTTATGCGTAGAAATATTTTTTTTAATAATCGTCAAGAGCTCATTTTAAGTTTACAAAGGGAATGGGCCGCAATTGACCAGGAGGCAATTGATGCATTAATTTTGAGTATGAACAGACGGTGCAGAGCTGTGGTGAATAGTAGAGGAGGTCACACCACTTATTGACATTATTTTTGCCTTTATAATAAAGTTTGATTTTTTTTGTTATTTTGACTTCATTGTTTAATAAAGCTATTTTAATTTCATTGCATATTTTTATGACTTTTCATTCAAAAATGGAAAAAATATATATGTGAGAATATCACATAAAAAAAGTGAGAGTTTCTTTACAAAAATAATTGTTTCATTGCAAATTTTCACGATTATCCCTAGACTTTGTTGATGTGTGTAGTTTGAATTATTTGAATAGTTCAATAATTACAATCATAATCTATTCAAATAAGTTAATTAAGGGTTAATGACAAGTAAATAAAATTCTTTTTATTTCAAAATAAATTTTAAATTACAATTCCAATGTTCAATTTCTTCAATTACTATTGGAAAATTTTAATTTTCTAATTGAACCATTTAAAAATTTGAAACATTCAAACTATTTAAATAATTCTTGAATTCAATATTCACACATCCATAGTTACAATCCAAATATAAAAAAGTAAAAGAAAGTACACTTTTAGTATTTACTCCAAATATAATTAAATTGTTTATTGTTAAAACAAGCAATCTGACATTTTTATATTACATACACTTCTGCTTTAAATTATTATTTTGAGGCAGAAATATTTTATTTAGGATTTTTATTAGGATATTAAAAAAGGATATTTTCATGTTAAAACAGCACAAGTTAACCATTATTAGTTTTTATAAGATTTTTAAATTAAAAAATAAACAAAATCATACTTAGTTAGTTACTTAGCTTATTTTTACAATAAACCATTCAATTATTTTTATGCTGGTAAAACAATTACCTTTAGCATAAATAAGTAGCATAAATATTGATACATTATTTTTATTTTATTTTAAAAATTATTAGGTAATATCAATTGTTTTACAATTTAAATTGATTTTAAAATTGGTATTGATTTCAGGTTTGGGTTTGTGTTAATGGAAGAAGCAGACAGGACTTGAATTTATCAAACTTCTTTGCAAAAGAACATAGAAAATATTAATTGCAGTTGAATATTCTTCATTGAATCAAGAAAAAGACGCAGGTTCAATCCATGAATCATGAACAAGAAAAAAGACAATTAATACTTAATATTGACCAGAAAGTTAAATCATACATAAAGATTTTAATTTTGCCAAATACATAATAACAATATTTTTAACATTGAGATTTAAGTGGTTCTATTGATTATTAATTTTAATTAAACCAATTTTACTAAAAATTAAATATTCCAAAGAATGTAATTTAATTTTTGGATAAGTAGGAATTCCTTTTTGCCAAAAATTCTATATTTTACAAAACTACAGTATTGTGCTTATTTTAAAAACAAATTATAATCATAATTCCTAAAAATTATAAGAGTATGGTTTGTTATTACTTATTAGTCTAATTATGGCATTAAACATTTTAGGCATAAGCCTTTTGGTTTATTCCAATAAAGAAATTTGGAAATACCTATAGGTATACAATAAGTCAGTATGTATTACAAAATTATTTATTTTTATGAATTACATATTCAAAGTTAAAATAATTTTAATTATATAATATACTCAAACTGTTTTAAAAGGTTGTTTTCTAATAAGGACCAATAAGTATTGAACTATTGTTTATCAAGAATTTATCAAATATTTTGATGGTTTGTAATATGTTTTAGAGTTAATTTGTTTATAAACCTTTGCATTTTTATTAAGAAATCTTAAAAAACCTATAAAAATTGTTATTATGTGACACAAAATTAAAATTTCTGAACATTATCGCTGTAATCAAGCGATAATTGTCTTGTAGGCATATATAAGAGGGTAATTATCAATTTAATGTCATACTTTTTGATAAATTATACCTAAATAATTATAAATTATTATACATGTTTGATAAACCTTTTTTTAAATATCACTAAAAGTTATAGAATAATTAACTTTGAATTTCTCCTCATTTAAATATTATTTGTTAGTTATACTTTAATTTAAAATTAAATTAAGTGTATATTTTGTTAAATATATTTATTAAAAAAAACAAAAATGTGTGTTTTTCCACTTAATTAGTGGAAAATAACCGAAAATTGTCGAAATTTTATATTTTTTGATTTTTAATGGACAATATTACGTATATAATCCTTTTAAAATCAAAAAAAATATAAAATTTAAACAATTTTCGTTTATATTTCCTTGTTTTAAATAAAAATTCAAATATCCAATCATTCAAATTTCCCGCCGAAAAAAACAACTCGGTTTTCCAAGGCTGCTAGATTTAAAAATCAACCAATGCTTGTTGCCACTTTTGACTACAGCGCTTTTAATTCTCTTATGTTCTGTGAAATAAATGATAGGGTGCTCCATATTGGATATATACACGTTATAACGTGTATTGAAAAAACTAGTATAGAAAAGAATATACTAGGTATAAGAAGAGGCAAAGAAATTTATTTACACCGGTAAAAGCATAGAAATTAAATATAAATAGGTAAAAACACATTTCAAAAATTATAGGTTATGAACAAGTAAACAAATGTTAGAAACCTAACCATGGTCAGAGCTGCAAGCTCTCAGAAAACTTAAATCGTTTTTTTGATTTAAATCGTTTTAATGACTTAAGTCATTTGGTAATAAGTCATTTCTCTAAAACTGACTTAAGACTTAAAATTTAAGTAATTTTTAAAATGATTTGTGACTTAAATATTTTTTTCAAAATAGAAAAAACTTAAGTCATTAATAAAAGGCTTAAATCAGTACATACTATTTAAGTCATATAGAAACGATTTAAGTCAAAAAAAGATTTAAGTCTTTATAAAAGTCGGTAAATTATTGAAGTCTTTTTCTAAAAGATTTAAGTCCTTTTAGAAAATATTTAAGTCAGATTTTTCATATATTTTTTTATAAATTTTTAACAGGGGCATTTTCTTTTGAACTGCCAGGGGTTCACGCGGCAGCAGATCAAAAACTTCTTTAATTTCCTACCTACAATTGCTACCGCTAGTGAATAAAAAACCGCCGCGGTAAAGTTAGCTTTTCGGAACCGTTTGACGGCTACATTAAAAAATGTCCTGTCTAAAATAAATGAAAAAAATGCGGATTTATAATTTTGTTATTTTGTTTGCCAACATTCGTCGTGTTATGCGTGCGTAGTTAGGTCTAATTTGTAACTTTTATCTATTTTAACAGAGTTTGAATCTATTACCGTTTAGAAGTTACCCATTTATGTATATAAAAAAGTAGCCTCCCTGTATGTACTCTACTAAAAAAGGTGGTTTAAGTTTTTATTTTGATTGTCTATAGACAGTATATAGTATACTACCTATATACTAGGGTGTTTCAAAAAAATCGACTTTTTCTTTTTCTTCAAATGGTCGGCAAATTCTTTCAGAGGATGTCAACACAAAGACCTCGTCAAAATTTGAGCTTTTAATTTGAAGATTTAGAGGTCTCGGATCGCAATTTTCTATTTCCCATTTAAATAACATGGGAATTTTTTTTTTTTAACTTTAAAATTTTATACGTCTGAATCGAATCAACTTATGTCAAGGATCATCTTAGATTTTTATAGTAAATTTAACGCTCTACAAAAAAGGTCTCTTATCATTTTTCTATAAATTGATTCCTTCCAGAGTTATTCGAGGCCAAAGTTTGATTTCCATCGAATTTTCGCGTTTTTTTAACATTTATGGTACAATTATCATTATACGGGGCCAAACCGAAATTAGGGGGGCGAAACTTAAACAGTGCATTATTCGTATAAAAATAACACTTTTTTGTTTAATAAACATGTATCAAAAATGCTCCCTAAAGGAGCTACGGCCCCCTGAATAGGAACCTAAGAGGATAATTTTTTTTAAACTATTCTTAGAGGGTTGAACATGAACAAATGAATTTTCGGTAATTTTCGAATTTTGACATGCTGAATCTAGATCTACGATCAAAACTGTTAAAATTTAATCATAGGCGTAACATTTGGAGGGGGCAAAGTTACAAAAATAGCCCCAACTTTTTTCTGGGTTAATAATTTTATTTTTTTTTATGAAATTATGAGAATTTATAGTTTTTTACGAAAAATAGGTACTCTTGATTTGAATTGCTCAGATGCACCATTTTCGAGAAAAATGCATTTATATATAAATTACTCTGCATATTATACACATCTCATATTTTCATTAAAACTTTGTAGTAGGCTTTGGAAAAAAGTGACGTTTTTTTGTTTTTTTGTTTTTTTACAACACTTCCTATGTTTCAGATATAAATATGTGATTTTTTTACTACATTATGCTAAAAGTTGAAAAAACGAGAAAATTCGATGGAAATCAAACTTTGGCCTCGAATAACTCTGGAAGAAATCAATTTATAGAAAAATTATAAGAGAAATTTTTTATAGAGCGTTAAATTTACTATAAAAATATAAGATGTCCCTTGCCATAAGTTGATTCGATATAGACGTATAAAATTCCAAAGTTAAAACAAAAAATTTCCTATGTTATTTAAATGGGAAATAGAAAATTGCGATCCGCGACCTCTAAATCTTTAAATTAAAAGCTCAAATTTTCACGAGGTCTTTGTTTTGACATCCTCTAAAAGAATTTGCTGACCATTTGAAGAAAAAGAAAAAGTCGATTTTTTTGAAACACCCTACTATATACTCAAAAAATGTGTTTTAAGTTTTTATTTTGTTTGTAAGTGTTCTAAAAATAAATCGCTTTAAATTCTTAACATATATGTTAAGAATTTAAAGCGATTTATTTTTAGAACACTTACAAACAAAATAAAAACTTAAAACACATTTTTTGAGTATATACTATAGTGGTTTATTATCATCTGTATCTACAATAGATTAATAATATCAGTATCATAAATACCATAAAATTATTATTAACATTTAAAAAATCGTTGTATTGACTTAAGTCATTTTATTGACTTAACTCTTAGATCACGATTTTAATAAAAAATATAGACTTAAGTCATAAAAACGACTTACTAAAGGAATTAAGTCATAAGATGACTTTAATCACTTTATATTGATTTAAGAATTTGCGAAAATGACTTGACTTGAAAGAAAATGATTTAATTCAAAGACTTAATACTTAAATCATTTGAACTTTATCTTAGAATTGACTTAAGATTTAAATCATTTTGATTTTAGAATTGACTTAAGATTTAAGTCTTTTTAAAACTGACTTGTTGCAGCTCTGACCATGGTTATATGAATTAACTGTGACGTCATGACTTATTTAACCGAAGTATTGCATAGTATTTACGCGAAAAAACGACTTTTATTTATATCGACTACTAAAGTGACTTGGTCCAAAAAACCCTATATCGATGTTAAAATAACATTTAAAAGTTGACTTTAAAGCAAAACCGGTTAAATCCACGTTTTTTACCTACTCTCTAAAAATGACCCAGTCAGCATCCAATTCAGAAAGATTTCAGTATGAAGTCTTTTAAACAACTTCGTGTAGAAGTTCTAACATGACGTCTTAAACAGCTCCTTTTTATGAGCTCAGAATTTTGAGTTGTTAATGAACTCATAAATAAGAAGTCAATTTTTTTACGTACAAATGAAGATCTTTTCTTGGCCTCTTTTTAAACAATTTATTTTGAGCTTACAGAGTATTCTTTTTTCTTACTTCCAATTGAAATTATACTATTAACTCTTTTAGAAGTCAACATGGAGACGTCACATTTATGACATTTTAATGCGATTACTTTCTTCTCACCGCTGTAACTGCTTGTATTTGATATAAGAAGCGGCGAAGTAGAATTTAGAGCGTGCTCCATACCAGGGGGGTGAAACTAATATACGAATATGCGCAACAAGCGCCTCCCGAGCAACGTTGCCATATTTTCTTTTTGTGGCTTAAGTCATATGACTAGATATCTTTTTTATTAATTATTTTAATTGTCAGTTTTGACATCTGTCAACAATAGAAAGAATATTGATAACGGTAAAGATCTATTTCTAAGCTTTTAAGTATTTTTTGAGTTTTTTCATCTGTATTGGTTTCCCTTGAAGTTACAGTAAGTATATACAATAAATCAGTTGCTTTTATAATGTTTTTTTTTTTTGGAGATTGACATACCTATTAAATAATTAATTTGTATGTAATTTATTACGATTAGTTTTTTTTTGCAAAAACCAATACTACTTAATAATATTGGAACATTTGCTTTAATAGGGACTATTGTTGTTTGAAAGTAATTTCCAGCGTACTGATGTCCCTGGTGGAAGAAGTTATTGAAATTTTTACTATTGTTAAAAAATGTATTGCATTAATGGACATCAAAATTTTTTTAATACATGTGTAGTTGCCTGTGGTCCTGACATTAGGCAACCAGAACGCATTGTTTTTATGTCTAAACAGTTGGCAAAACTTTAGTAACTAAGATGCTGCTAACTTAATGCAGAAGCCTTTTTGACACTTAATTTTGTTTGTTCGTTAATATTTATTTCTGTCTTGTTAATCATTCAAATTAACAACAATAAAAACTGTGATAGTGTAAAGTGGTGTTTTAATACAATTTAACCTCGAAGACCCAGTCATGTATGTTTTTTTGGGCCAAAACCGATGCAGGATGGAAATTTTATACCTTCTTTCACTTCTGAACCCATTCAAAATACAGATGCACTGTTTGTATATTCTTTAATTTATTTTATTGTTAAAATTAGTGTATTATAACAATTTACTTTTAAAAATAAATAAATCTTTGCTACTATTTTATTTTATTGGTCAAATTTAAATAGTATAAAAGTTAATAAAATATTTGGAGTACGGCCCTAATTGGCAGGCGTTTATGACGTTTGTGTTTCTTAAGTTTAACACAGTGGTCGCCCTTCTTATATTCTTTTTCTATGCTCCATACCAAACGGTCTTAGACCTAGGTAAACGGCTACCCGATACTGACGAGCTCCAAAAGAGCGAAACAGGCCGTCTATCGGTGGCGGTGAAGAGCACGCTTGAATTTAAACAAAAGTGATACGATCCATTATGCAATTTCTTCATCAGTACCCTAGTAGTACTTCTATATCCAAAACGGAAAATTCTAAAGAAGTCTTTTTATAAGTTTATACAGTAGGACTCTTTAAAATGCCTAATTGCGAAGTCAAAGAAAAGGGTTCCTCAAGAGTTCTTTTTTGAGAAGTCTTGATTAGTTCAATAGGTGGCGCATTCGAAGTCCTAAGAACTTCTTAAAAACTTCTTTCTGATGTTGTATTTGACGTCCAAATCATAAAATAGAGCTTATGCAGACTTAATTAAGACGTCATATTGCTGTCTGGGGAATTAGTCAAAAATTACTAATTTAATAGTTATTAGTGGCTGCTTTTTCACTTGTACCATAGTTAACCATGGAATATAATGGTATCCCAAAATTTAACTTCCAATTCTTATGTAAAATTGTCCCCGGAATCCGAAAATGCCATAAAAAATTATGAAAGTGGAGCAGTTTTTGAAATATAGTCAATTCCATCCCTGTTGTAAATGACCGATTAATTTCTGTAGAAACCAATTGAAGTATTGGTTGGTATCAATGGGTCTGAATTGGACTTACTGGATTTAATTGGGCGCGATATAAAACAGAAATTGGTTTTTACTGGTATTTTCCATGATGGAAAATACCAGTTAGGATTCTAATGGTTTTTATTGGTTTCGATTGGATAAAGCTACCTATAGGTAATTTCCAATTGAATTCAATTGGGCATTCCCAGTGTACGATTCGAAAAATCTGCTAATTGGTTATTCCCAATACAATACAAATATCGCAAGAGGGCTCTCGTGTAGCTGCGCAAAATCAACGAGGTTAAGACGCCATCATAAAGACAAAACAACAAGTCTTTGGACGCCATTTATTAGCGGTTTATTTTATTAGTCGATTTCAGTGTTAAGTGCCTAGTGTTAGTAGTGTACTTATATATTAAAAAAATGTTTATATGTGTAAGATGTAGGGATTTAGGCGATAGAAAGTTTTATGTATTAATACATACATATATCACAAAAAAATATTAAAGAAATAAAATTACTCAGTAACAATAAATTTTTTGTCTCTTCTGTAAAAAATGAATTCTGGTTTTTACCCGGTTATCCTTCTGGGGTCTAAAATTATTTTTGAATGAAAAATAAACTGGTAGGTATTTTCTAATCCAAATTTTAAAAAATTAATTGGTTTAAATTGGTTGGAATGGATTTGGTGCTATGAATTACCAATTCATTCCATGTGCATTTCTATTGGATTTAGCCAATAGAGACAAGTGTAGGCATAGATTGGTATTTTCCAATTCAAGCCGCCGACTTCATTGGAAATTACCAATAGGAATTCAACTGGAATGAATTGGTGATTCATAGCGCCAAAACACATTTCAAACCAATTCAAACCAATTCAAACCAATTACTTATTTTTTATTGGATTCTATTGGTATTTTCCAATTCAAGCCGCTGACTTCATTGGAAATTACCAATAGGAATTCAACTGGAATGAATTGGTGATTCATAGCGCCAAAACACATTTCAAACCAATTCAAACCAATTACTTATTTTTTATTGGTTTCTATAGAATATATTGGTCATTTACAATAGGGATATTAAATGAAAAATTGACTATATCTCAAAAACTGTTTTAATTTTTTAACTTTTGACGATATTTTCGGGTTCAGGGGACAATATAAGATTTATCAATAATATCCAGGTTTTCGGTTAGGTACTTTAAAAGTTTGTTGTATTTTTCTTTGTTATCAACAAGTTCATACAACTCCTTATTAGTCGTTGATGGCATTTCTACATAAAAAGAAGCAAGTTATTCAAATAAATAATATTATAACTTACCAAATATATAAAGCGTTAATAAACACAAAAACACGATGAGATTGTTTGTTTGATTGACTTTCACTGGAAACTGACGTTTTAGAACTAGCAAAAGGCAACTATGATGACTTATATTGAGTCCATACCTAGTCCTGTTATAGATAATAATCTTTTAAATTTTTACTGTGATAATGTAAAGTCTGATTGTACTCAAGTTTTTAAATTAGTAGAGGTAAATGAGACCCAAGTTTTAAAAGCTTTTAATAGCATATCAACCAATGCTGAGGGAAGTGATGGCGTAAATCTAAAAGCCTGGAAACTTTGTATACCATATTGCCTTAGTCCATTAACTTTTTTAATTAATTACTCCTTAATAAATGGAATTGTTCCCAATGAATGGAAAATTGCAAAAATTAGGCCTATTCCCAAAAATTCCAAGCCAGAAGGACCCACTGATCTCAGACCAATCAGCATCCTTCCCATTGCGTCAAAAATATTAGAAAAAATTGTCCATGAACAAACTGTGCAACATGCCAATAAATATATCCTACCCTTAAATCAATCGGGTTTTCGCAAATTACATAGTACTAACACAGCGCTACTAAAAATCACAAATGACTTTGTCAGGGCCATAGATAATTCTGAGATAACTCTATTGGTGCTACTTGACTACAGCAAGGCTTTTGATGTAGTTAATCATAATTTGCTTTTGGCTAAACTTCATTATTACAATTTTGATGCAATGGTGATAAACTGGTTTTGTGATTATCTCAAGAACAGAGTCCAGTATGTTGAAATAAATGGTAATGTGTCAACTCGTCGATCATTGTCTAAAGGAGTTCCGCAGGGAAGCATACTGGGTCCCTTACTTTTCTCAATTTTTACTGCTGACTTATGTGAAGTGGTAAAATATAGTGAAGCACATCAGTATGCAGATGATACACAAATCTATAAATCAACTACTCCAGCTGCTATTAACTCTGCAGTCCTACAATTAAATGAAGATCTTCAGCAAATAAGTATGTGGTCTACCAAAAATGGTCTGCTACTCAACCAAAACAAGACTGTCAGCATTTGCATTGGCTCTAAAAATGCTCGAATGAAAGCTTTAGCGCTTAAAACTTGTGATATTTATGTTAATAACTCTGTGATACAATTTCAAAACTGCGTTAAAAACCTAGGTGTTTTAATAGACTGTGATTTAAGTTTTGAATCCCATGTAAAAAGTATTTTAAGAAATGCCTATTTTAAGTTTAAGTCAATCTACAATTTTAAAACATTTTTGTCGGGTGATGTTAAATGGAAGTTATGTACTAGTCTTATCCTAAGTCCTTGTAATTATTGTAGTAGTGTTTATTTTACATTTGCAACGAAAGCAACTCAGTGTTATATTCAAAAACTCCAAAACTCCTGTCTTCGATATGCATATAACATTGACCATAGGGATCACGTCAGTGAACACTATGTTAGACTTAAGATACTTAAATGTGACCACTTATTTTATAGCCAGTATGTTTTAATGTTTTAAACAAATGTGCCCTTATACTTGTCTAGTCTTTTAATTCAGAGGAGCCAGTGTCATAATGTTAATGTTCGTAATAAATCTTTATTAAGTGTACCTATTCATAAAACTACTAATGGCGGGTTTACGAGTCACTCGCGTGCGTTTGGAGGTCGCGTTTACGCGAGCTAGCCAACGCGCGCAACGGTTTTAACTCATGGTGGGCAATGGGATCGTTTATAAGTGAACTCGCGTGCGTTAAAAGGACGCGTGCGCCAAATCTCAGCCAGTTTGACGCGTCTTGGTTTTTATCCGGGGAAAAAACTTTACGCCGTAAAAAGATCGCGCGCGTTGAAGTCGATATCACGTGACATGGCCAGCCAATGGCATCAGCCGCGTAGCCTGCGTGGGAGAAGTGTTGTGTCAAACATAATTAGCAGACGAGCTAAATTCATTAATATTGCGGTTCGAAGAATTAAAAATGGGTCCATTTTTCCAAAGTATGAGACACGAGACGAAATCAAAACACACGCACTGAGGAACCAGCTGACGTTCGAAGGTGAGCAAACGCGCGCCTTCGAAACTCGTAAATGGGGTCGCGTCAGGAAGAACGCGTTGACGCGAAGGCCCAGGAAACGCACGCAAACCTCAAACGCACGCGAGTGACTCGTAAACCCGCCATAAATTTAAAAGTAGTTTTGAATACATGGCCACGTCAATATTTAATATTTATTTTAATCTATTTAATCAATGTAATTCAGCTATATCTCTTAAGCATAAGCTTAAAAGTCACTTGTTAAATGTGCAATGTCTAAATTTGTAAAATTTAGTCTTAAGCTGGGTTGAAGTGTAAGAACAGTGAAAACTGAACTTCCACCTTTTGTATTTATGTATGTCACTTTATACAATAAAGATTTTTATTATTATTATTATTATTATAAATATTCGACTAATATGATAAATTCATGGACATATTTCATATTCTGCTGACCATCAGGCAAAAAAAGGCAGCTTTTGCTTTTGACTTTAAAAAAAGAAAATTTGATGAACGTTGTGGTTTGTAAAAGATTTATCTACTTTGAAAGGCGATGGTAAAAGGTTTATAAAAACCGTATTTATGGTAAAATTTGCAATTTTAGACTTTTATATGAAAAAACAAGGATAAGGAATGAATGTGGTAAAATATACCATCATTTCCTTTCATTTCCTTCACGCAAAACAAAAATGGGCATACAATTTGCTCTAAAAAACCGACACGAACAATGTGACTTTTTAAGCAAGTTTAAGCGGGCATTTTATCATAAAAAAATATTTCTTTTAAAATCATAATCTCTGTGCTTTCTTTTTTCATAACTCGTAATTTAAAATTTACTATGTTGATTTTTACAAAATAGGGTTTTGTCCGCGATTTTTGAAATTCCTCCCAGTCTGGGGCGGGAGGTACAGCGTTATATTTTTGTTTTGGTTTTAATATTGCTTGTTTATATTTTAATTTTCTGATTATATGTTATAATCCATATAAGGATTTTTATGTTATCTGTATTTTATATTTATAATAATAATAATAATACTGTTTATTTCCATCTAAAAAAATTTCATTTTGTTGGATAATGTCAATAAAGTGTTGTAGCGTTATTTGTTATTTTCGAGTTGGCAACACTGGTCAGGCCGAGACTAAGAAGCCACTATTGCCAAGTTTAGAGTAAAAACTTTATACCGTGGCTAAAAACAGTGTTGCCGGATGAATTTCATAAAAGCTATAGCTAATATTTAAGCGGCCGGGAGGCAGATGTTTTTTCCTTAACCAACGTCCCGAGTCCGCCCGCTTGCCACTTTGAATAAAGAACCTCAGGAAGGAGTAAATGATAGAAAATAGCTGGCCGCACAGGGGGCTAACCAATTGGTCGCTACAAATGGCGGACTATCGTTTCCGCCAGCTATAACGTTTACTTCTTTGCAAGGTTTAATTATTAAACAACAAAAACGCATAGAACAAACCATAAGCGCTATTAAACAACAAAAAAACGCTATTAAACAAACCAAAAACGCTCACTCATAATCGGACTCCTAAAATGGCGACTTCCGTCGTAAATTTATTACCTACATTAACGAGATTCGGCAGGGTCCTTCCTGAGGTTTTTTATTCAAAGGCTTGCCGAGTCCCGCTGCTTTAGCGAGTCACACGTCACATACTGAGCTACCGAAGAGCGCCTGCCGCGAGAGATACTGGGTTCGATACTTGGCGCCTCTACATCTTTTTTTATTTTTAATTAAAGAATTTATATAGCGAAATAATACAATGTGGCCTTAAAAGCATTGATATTTAATTTTGCATTAATATTTTAAATTATTTACCCTTCCTCATAATCATTTTGCTACACAGCCATTCCACGTTACTCGGAAAATTTTATAGCGTCCGTATGATGCTTATACGCTTAAGCATAATTATTACAAGCATAATAAACATGTTTGCAATAGTAACTATTGTAATAGTATTTAATTTAATTACGGTAGCTTTTACTCACAATTTTTTATTGTAACGGACGCTACAAAAATTCCCGAGTAACGTGGAATGGCTGTACAGTTATATAATATAATAGGTATACCTATATGTAATTAAATGAATATTCCTTCCTTGAAAAACTTTTGTTCAATGCAGCGGGGGGAGGGTGAAGCGGGGTCGGTTTGGTTGGGTTTGGGTTGGGTTGGTTTCGAAACTTTTTTTCTGTACTTAGACGTTAAAGGGGTTTCACATAGATGCGAAATGCGAAATACGAATATTCGCATTTCGCAAGTCCTATTTCATATAGATGCGAACTAAATATTTTACAGAAATTTTTTTCCCACTAGGTGATATTTGCCATGGTATTTTAGGGACTTTATTTTCTCCCCAGGCGATATTTGCCATACTTGGTTAACATTTTCTATTTGTTGTTTTATGTAAATTGAGATTTTGTGTTTTTATTATGGATGAACAATTATACCAGTGGCAATTATACCATTGGCGACGAAGGAGTGCAATTGCGCTTATTTATTATTGAAACGAAGACAGAATTGATTATTGCGCATGCGCATCACGACAAGTTCGTGCGATTTACGCAAAATATTGGATTAATCTCAAGGTTCCCGCCCCCCAGATTTCAAATCTTGCGAATTCGAAGGATCTGTCGAAACGTCAAAACGCTTTTCCCGCCAAATCTAATGGACCAATAAAAACATTTTTCGTATTTCGCATTTCGCATCTAAACTGCGCACCACTCAATTCAAATTTTTCGAATTGGAATCTTAGCAACGAAAATATGATTTTTTTTCAAAAGAGTACATTTAGGGCTTTTTTGTAGGCAATACACTCAGTCTTTAAAATTTTAGGAACAAGAAGATAAGATGGTAAAAGATTGTTCCTTAAATAATTCTGAACAAGCAGCAAGCAACAAACTTCCATTATTTTCAGAGGGCCTAAGCTAAGACCATGGTCTTAGTGCACTTTTTGAAAATGACATTTTTGTGAAAGTTTGCAAAAACTAAACCTAAACCGATATTTACGTTCGTAATATGTTTTCTTCATAATTTTAACCTCCTGATTGTGATTCAGTTGTCAAATTTAAGTTTCAGATAAAACCAAAATAATGATTCGAAAACAATTCCCGGCTGTTAAATGTCTCAATAAAATCCGATGTTTTTTTACTGTGTTTTGCATCTTTAGTACGTTATTATCATGTCGCTGAATGATCAAATCGAGGATCAAATTATGAAAATTAGTTCTTGAAAAACATTCAAAACGCATTATGAGGGATATTCTTGATTTTTTCAGTTTCCTTGTGTTTTTTCAAATTTCGAAGTTTTTTTTGCATAAGTTATACCTACCTACCTACATACCTATCCCTAAAGATAGGGCAAGAACCCAGGTTACTTTTATTCTTCCTTTAAATGATTAAAATGCCAATGCCAGCTACGGGAATAAACATCTCCAAATCAACGGAGTGACTGTTTGGGGTGGAAGCGCGATGAATGGAAAGAGTGAATGCTAAGAGATTTAGAGATTTGGTTGTTATTGATATCGTCCCTTATGCTCAAAATGTTGCCAAAACTTGGTGTTGGTGGACGACAATGCCCGCCAAATTGAGAGAATAAATTGGCCACCTTTGTCTCCGGATATGAATACTATTGAGCATGTGTGGAGCAGGATGAAATTGAATTTTAAAGAGAGGGAAGGACGCATGGAAAATTTGGATGAATTGGTAAATGCTATTCAGGAAGAATGGGGTACCCCAGGAATTTCCAAGGAACTTGGTCGAGGGAATGCCCAGGAGGGTTAAAGAATTATTACGGGTTAGGGGAGGTCCAACAAAATATTGAAAGTTATTATTGTTATTGTTTGTTACATTTTTCTGTTGAATGTAGAAGTTTTGATTATGATAATATCTAAGCATAAAATTTTCAAAAATGAACAAAATTATTTTTATTTAACTTTATTACCAATTGACCATATGCAAGGAATGCGGTCGATGTTGCTAATGGTAAAAAAATAAAATTTCCTATTGGGAACATTCAATTATATTACGTTGGCTGCATTGAAAATTTGAATTTCCCGCACAAACTAAATTAATTTTCACCTTTTTTTTACGCTGTTGCTAGTGCACCGCGTGCGGTGTACTATTCTGCACCGCCAAATTATATATTACGTCATAAACCCAAACCAACCCAAACTCAACAACACAACCCAACCGACCCCGCCCCATTGACTTAGTATCGAACCCGGGACCTCTCGCATGCCAAGCGCCCGCCCTACCAACTGAGCCATCTAGCTTGTTGTCAAATATTAAACGCTCGGGGAACAAAAACGGATTATAATTATGACGTAATTGGCGGTGTAGAATAGTACACCGCGCGCGGTGTACTAGCAACAGCGTTTTTTTAAATAATAATAAATAATAATAATAATTCCCACGTTTGAAATTCACACCTTAATTTATTATACAACATTGGAACTACCTTCTTTATCTCTGGGAACTACTAGAATGTATGTCAGTTTGTGCGGGAAATTCAAAATTTCAGTGTAGCCAACGTAATGTTCCCAATAGGGAATTTTATTTTTTTACCATTGGCAACATCGACAGAAAACGCATTTTAAATTTGTTATTACTCTTTTCCATTAACCAAGCCGTGCTCAAAAAATAAAATCTGGGCTCAAATATTTTATTGTTATCACTACTGCGCAATGTAAATGTATATGTAAATGTGTATTTAACATTATCCTAACCACTCAAACAAATTGCAGTAATTTCGCCCAAAAAATAAATCCCCATATGGCATTTTCATCATAAATATGCAAGAAACACGCCATCAATCGGATTTTATTAAGAGATTTCACAGCAGGGAATTGTTTTCAAATTTTGATTCTTGGTGATTTTGGTTATATCTGTAACTTAAATTTGACAACTGAATCACAATCGGGAGGTCAAAATTATAAAGAAAACATGTTACGAACGTAAATATCGGTTCAGGTTTAGTTCTCGCAAATTTTCACCAAAATGTCATTTTAAAAAAGTGGTCTTTGCTTATTAGGCCCCTCTGAAAATAATGGAAGTTTATTGCTTGTCGCTTAAGCGATTCTGAACAATTGTTCAGAATTATTCAAGGAATAATCTTTCAACATCTTATTTTCTTGTTCTTAAAAAGTGTATTGCCTACCAAAAAGCCGGCTTAGGGCTTAAATGTACACTTTTGGAAAAAAATCATATTTTCGTTGCTAAGATTCCAATTCGAAACATTTGAAATACGTTTCAAGGTACCACAAAATACATCATTATTTCAAAGTAAAAACGAAAAAAAATCATTTTTTTACAAACGGGGCTTGGATGAAGTTATTGAAATTTACTTGAAGAACGGTGAGCTTAATATCTATAGCATGAATCAGAGACAAGGGGTCTGTCTCTGGCATGAATTGCCAGAGGATGGGGTTAGCAGACATCACAGACCAAAATGAAATTTTTCAAGAAACAAAAATGTCGTTTGGAAAAAGGACGAACATTTTGGTCGCGACACATTAGTCGTTTTTTCGCGTAAATAAAGGGTGGGCCATCTATAAGTTGAATTTTAAACTACGTGCTATTAATGAAGCTTTCAACTTAAGCGCCATGAATTGTTGACATTGGTTTAGTTTTAACCTTCCGATTACAAAATATGCACCGAATAAATTTGCATCAACGTTTCGAAATACTCAAAACTTACTTTGAATGTGACTGTGATCGCAGAGACGGCAAGAAAACTGCGTTTGGAAGAAATGAGGCGCCGCACATACGTAGATTTAATTAATTTAGGCGGCCAAAAATATTTTTTAGTTCAGACATGTTCGAAATAGGGTTTTAATAGAGTTTAAAATATAAAAAAATATTCTTTTTAAAATTCAATATTATTTAATAAAACTATGAAAAAAAAGAAGCTATACTAGTATTACATAAATGCAAATTCTAATTTCGTTATTAAAACAGCAGCAATATACTTATCTAATTACATTGTATCTTCTAGTATAAGTGTACATACATCATTTAATAATTACAATTGAATCGGTGAGATTAGGAACAGTACAAGTCCATTTTTTGTGTATTATTTTTAAATTTTCCTTAAAAATCTTTGATTTACGTTTTTGTGGACATCTGCGAGATTCCGCGGTTGATTTTTTCTGTAATAATATGTTAAGACCATGTCAAATTTATTAAAATAGAAAAAATATTAGGGACGAACCCTGAAGTATGTTAGAAATGTTTATAAATCTTCGATTTGCCAAAATTTTGCATGAAAAACCTGTTGTATTTAAATAATTAAAAAATGTTTGAATCTATATTTAAATAGGAAGTATTATATCACAATTTATAGATACATACCTGAATTATTAGAATCCATCAGTTTTACTTTGATAATTTACTTGGAGAGAAAAATATTTACTTTGCAAGAGACGTTACGCTAGGAGCGCTGCGCTGAGAACATACGTGAAAGCTGGTGACAGCGACTATCAAACTTTAACTACCTGTGAGTCAGAGCGCTGCAACGCATAGAAAGGGTAGGGTACTGTTCCTAAAAGTGTTTGCTACCCGTGGTAGTCAATGTGTAATAGACCTATCTCATAAAACGGACTTTTGGATAGCGCGTGCGTGAAAAGGCACGTCGTCTTTTTTTAATTATATAAAAGAGAAAGAGATACCACTCTTCTTCAGGCACGCGCTATCCAAAAGTCTGTTTTATGGGATAGGTCTATTGCTAGATTTATTTTGATTGTTTTACTTTTGGCCGCCTAAATTAATTAAATCTACGTATGTGCGCCGTCAAACCAAAGTATTACAAATTTGATCAAAAAATTGCGCAGAAATGGAATGCTGGTGGACATAAAACATGTTTCGCATGCTTGTCCTAGACGTACACCTGAAGCAATCCCTGCTGTGGCCAAAAATGTACGCATGAACGCGTCAACATCAACTCGGCGCAGATGTCAACAACTCGAGTTGATCCGATCGGCCTTTCCCGTACCACTCTGAGGATGATTCTGCACAAAGACCTCGGTATGTTTGCGTACAAAGTCCAGCTTGTTCAGGAGCAAGTTGACCATCCACAACGTTTTCGCTTTGCTGAGTGGGCTTTAAACCAGTTGAACGATGACCCTAATTTTTCAAGAAAAATCATCTTTTCGGATGAGGCGCATTTTTACCTCGGAGGTTATGTCAACAAGCAAAACTGTAGGATTTGGGCCACGGAAAATCCACACGTCGCCGTAACAAAGCCTTTTCACCATTTAAAACAAAACATTCAAGCTCAAATTGCCTAAATAGAGCAGCAAACTTTTGACAGTGCTCGAAAATTGGTGTTCCAGGATGGGCTACTGCCGAGCCAGCTGAGGTGGCCACTTAAATAAAATCATTTTCCATACTTAATCGGAAGAAACATTGTATCAAATAAAGCAAAATTCGTTGAAAAAAAATCAGTTTTTCTTGTTCTCAATTCTATTTTATAATTCAACATAAACATGGCCCACCCTTTACTATGTAATACTACGGTTAAATAATTATTTAACTTAATAGTCCGGTCAAAATAAACATTTCAAATAACAAAAATTCCGACAGAGCTAAATTTTGGTAGAGACCTTGGGTACACCAGTAGAAATAAAGTGCCAAAAATCCCCATTGATCCCATGTGTGCTAAAAAAGTTACTCAAGGTCAAAGAAAAAATTTTCGTTTTTTTTTATTTTTCTCGAAAACGGTAAGTTTTATAAAAAATATATTCTAGACAAAAATTGTAGATCATAAAATTGTCTACAAAAATTTTCCTTATACTTTTTTTCCTAAGAATTACCATTCCTATGATATCGCCATTCTAAAAGTTGAAGGAGTTACATTCTACATGATATCCACAGTGTGCATATACGTGGTATTTGTGTGCATTGCGGCGGTTTATCTTGGCGGTTGCTTGGTAACGAAATCAACAAACTTATGATTTATTATCTATGGCTCATATTCCTGCTTTTCACAAGTGGTTAAGTGAAATACTTTTAGTGTTGAACGTTCCTTTCGGGTGAATACGAGTGAATACATGTATTTATTGCCAGTGATGTAATGTATCGAGATACATGTATCTAGATACTGGATCTAGATACATTTTATGTACCTAGATACGTATCGAGATACTTAAAAAAATCAGGATCTACTTTAGTATCTAGATCCTTTTGAAAGTATCTAGATCCTTAGATACAAGATACATTTTATTTTACACAACCTGATTGCAACTCCACACCGTGTGGGCCACACGGAAAATGAACATCCAATGGATATACTCTATGGATATCCAGGATATATACCTACATTGGATATAATAAAGAATACAAATAATAAAAATATATTTTATTTCTTTTTCCCTTCAACCCACTTTGGAGTGCGAAGTGCATAAAGTAACTCTTAGGCACTAGTGAGTAAAGTTAAACAAAAGCGCTGTAGGTTACCTATAGTTGGCTTTGAAGGCATTTTTCTTCGTTCTGATAATTTTGAATTTGTACTACAAATTTTGTAGTAAGCTTTCATATGGCGCGTAAATATAAAATTTATTTCCGTTTTTCATGGATATTTCGTCAATTTTATCAAAACAGTTTTATTTTATAGTTAACACGCTTGTTTATAAGGTCCAAAAAATTTTTTTTGTCATTTAATTTTTAAGTTTTTTTAACATAGTATCTGGAAGTAACTTAGATACTTTTTGAATGTATCTGTATCTGTACCCAGATACTTTTGGGAAAATGTATCGGTTACATCACTGTTTATTGCTAGCGTCTACTATTACAGTTTGTACCCAATAATATTTTTTTTAATGTCACAATTGTGCTTTATTTGCAATAAACTTTTGACGGAAGGTGAAGCTGTTACAGTTAGTCGTGGAATGAAAACTTTGATCGATGCAAGTACCGAAAGAGGTGATGAGTTTGTTGATTATCTGAGAAGTGAAAAGTCTGTAACAATTCACGTGGATTGCCGAAAATCATACACCCGGAAAAATTTAATTGCTGCTATTAAAAGACAACATAAGGATGGACAAGCTAGTACATCAAAAGTAAGTCCACCTCGTACTAGAGCACGAGAAAGTGAATCCGACTTTTGTTTTAAAATGTTGCGCCGGCGATGAAGCGGATGAAGAGGCTAAAAAAAAATCGCTACATCGTCGACAAAAAATGTATAACGTTGCTACACTTTCATTTAAAGAATACGTTTTGACAGTAGCTCAGGATCGTTCTGATTACGTATCAAAAGCTGTCACTGAAATTTATAATTTTATAGAAAGTAGTGATGATTGCCTGTTTACATTGGACGAACAAAAGAATGTTATTAAAAATGTAGCTTTAGATAAGAAAACTATAAAAATACGATTAAAAGTAAAGAATGGTAGTAGAATTATTATTGTTTCATCGACAATTACCAAGACATTTTAAGTCAAACCTGGTCTGATAAAAAAAACTTAAATAAAAAAAAAGATACAGCAATTGAACAACTCAATGCAACAAATACAACCATTGTGGTTCGTAAAGATGTTGATTTGTTAGTACTACTTACTGCACGGACTCCAATTGATAAAATTATTTTCTTTTTAAAACCTGAAAAGGCTCAACAGCGAACAGAAATATACTCCTCAAAAAGTTTATCTGCTTATCCAAAATGCCAAAACTATATTTTATTTTTACATGCGATAACCGGCTGCGATACTACATCAGCAATGTTCAGAAGGGGTAAAACATCAGTATTAAAATTATTTGAAAAAATGGATTTAATTGATTGCGCTAAAGTATTTGAAGAAATTGAATCTTCTCCTCAAACGATAATTACAAAAGGAATTCGCTTTCTCCTTGCTGTTTATGGAGCTCCAAAGAAAATTGATTGTATAGACAAGTATAGATATTTAACTTTTGTAAAAAAAATACACGGAAAAAGAAACAAGTACAACTATAGTTGTATAGATATATCTTGTCTTCCTCCAACATCGGCTACCACACACTTGTATCGAGCATTTTATCAGGTTCAGACATGGCTAGGCAATCAACTAAACCCCGAAGATTGGGGTTGGAAATTAACAGACAATATTTTGGAATCGAATCAAACTATCCTCCCACCTGCACCGGAAAAACTCTATTTTTTGCGATTGTAAAAAGGTTTGTAGTCCTAAATGTGGCTGTAGAAGAGTAGGATTGACGTGTTCACCAGCGTGTACTAATTGCCAAGGCCAGTCTTGCTCGAATGTTTAATCCAATCATATAGACGAAGATTCGTTTGATATCGATGAAGAGACTGCTGATTCATCTTCAGTTGGACAATTTATGGACATCCAGCAAGAAGAAGAGGAAAAAGACATGACTGTTGAAGTGGAATTTGAAGAGTATGAATCAGATTAAAATATTAACGTAAAATATAACTACAGTGTAAAATAATCACCTATATCAATATCACTAATCATCATGCAGTAAATACAGTATGTTCCCATAAAACTCGTGGAATAGGTCTACTGGGGAAACCACGTTAAAAAAAAGCGCCAAGTACACTACCTCATAGGTGGCGTGGAAATGTGTGCATATCATGTAGAATGTAACTCCTCGAACTTTTAGAATGGCGATATCTTAGGAATGGTGATTCTTAGGAAAAAAAGTATGAAAAAAGTTTTTGTAGATAATTTTATGATCTACAATTTTTGTTTGGGCTATATTTTTGATAAAACTTACCGTTTTCGAGAAAAATAAAAAAAAAGAAAATTTTAACTTTGACCTTGAGTAACTTTTTTAGCACACATGGGATCAATGGGGACTTTTGGCATTTTATTTCTACTGGTGTACCCAAGGTCTCTACCAAAATTTAGCTCTGTCGGAATTTTTGTTATTTAACCACTATTTTTATGTCTAATTTGACCGGACTCATGACGTCACAGTTAATTCATATAACCATGGTTAGGTTTCTAACATTTGACATTTGTTTACTTGTTCATAACCTATAATTTTTTAAATGTGTTTTTACCTATTTATATTTAATTTCTATGCTTTTACCGGTGTAAATAAATTTCTTTGCCTCTTCTTATACCTAGTTTATTCTTTTTCTATAGGTACTAGTTTTTTCAGTACACGTTATCCAATTCTCCTACAAACCTGCATATAATTCCTCCACTTGTGGAGAGCTCACAATATGGAGCACCCTATCATTTATTTTTACTGACAACACCCCGTTTACTATTTTAATACAAAGTTTAAATTCGGTTTAAGAGCAATTGTAGGTACCTACTTAAAATATTTTAAATTTCAAATGTAAACAACTTTTTGACAGATCGAAACAGAAAAATATATATTAAAAGAAGAAAGACTATTAACCACGTTGAATAACTAGCTCAGCGATATAGTTTTATGGTCTGGTATTTGTGACGTCATAGTTAGGATTTTTGAACGCACTCTAAACGCAAAAATGCCTTAACTATTAACCAAGGTTAAGTTTGATATTTTAGTATTTCATGGTATTTACGCGAAAAAACGACTATTGAGTGGTGCGCAGTTTATATGAAACCGCTAGTCACTGAATTCGCAAGCGCGAGATGTCTCGGTAAAGCAGCGGGACTCGGGACGTTGGGTAAGGAAAAAATATCTGCTTCCGGGATGCAGATATTTTTTCCTTAACCAACGTCCCGAGTCCGCCCGCTTGCCGAGTCCCGCTGCTTTACCGAGTCATCTCGCGCTTGCGAACTCAGTGACTAACGTCTAGGTACAGAACAATTGCGAAGCTTCGAAACCAACCCAAACCCAACAACCCAACCCAACCGACCCCGCCCCATTGGCCCCCCCGCCCCATTGAGTACAAATTTTTCAACGAAGGAATATTCATTTAATTACATTTTATATTATATAACTGTTGCAAAATTATTATGAGGAAAGGTAAATAAATTAAAATATTACCTAATGTAAAATTAAATATAAATGCTTTTAAGGCCACATTGTATTATTTCGGTATATAATTTCTTTAAAAAAAAATTAAAAAAAAGTTGTAGAGGCACCAAGAATCGAACCCCGTATCTCTCGCATGCAAAGCAGGCGCAAAATCAAAAAATCAAAAAAAAATCAAAATCAATATATTTTTAAATTAAAATAATTACAAGTCATAAAAAGGTATATAATAAAAGGCCGCAATGTGGTGATGTGGTTGGCTGTAAAGAGGCGCGTGGAAGTGTGGTTCCAACTCTTGAGCCTCCCTGCGGTGAAGATGCGTGGTACGGGTGGTAGCAGCGCAGTCTTCCGACGGTCTTTGTCCCTTGTATTAGCCCTTTTTATTAGCATGGAGCTTGTCTGGCCTTTTCTCGCAGAGCGAATGTGAGGCCAGCTTGATCCGGGTAGAAGAATAAAGTCTAGAAAAATTTACGGAAAAAAGAATGGTGATGTTAAAAAGTTAAAAGAATGATTTCGAGGGAAAAATAATTGAAAAACCCTCTTAAAAAATTTGGAAAAATACATAAAAGATAGAAAAGAATTTAGAAAAAGACCTGCAGCACCATGGTACTACGGTTGGATTTGAAGGGGATGTTAAAGTCTGGTTGGAGATGTCTCAAGGTCAAGAACCCTAAAGTCCTAAATCAACAGACATCTCCCACGTCGCGTATTGTTCTGAGGGTTAAGCTACCGCGGTGTCAGTGATGCACCGGGGGGTCGCGAAATATCGGCAATCTGCCATAGATCAGGCCATGTTTATAGCGCGCATTGTGGTGTTGTCTGAGCGTAGTTATATGGCGTGTTAACGGGTGTCGGTGTAGTTTCTTAGTGTAGAATTTATTTGCCTGATCCATGACATACTCTTTTAAAGCAGGCGCCCTTCCATCGAGCTACCGAGCTTATTGTAAAAGTCCTATCGCTCGAAAAAATAATATAGATTTACAGTGTGACAGCGCGCTGCAGCGGGACTCGGCAAGCGGGCGGACTCGGGACGTTGGTTAAGGATAAAATATCTGCTTCCGGGATAGAGACGGGAACAACGCCTGACGACTTTTTAACCTAACCCATGATACAAGAAAAGTCTAAGCCCGCGAAAGCTTTAGTATTATAAATGGGTTGCATGCAATTGCAATTAATGGCGGGCTTTTGTAATGTTTTAAAAATATAATATTAATAATAATATTTACTATTATTAAAATTATATTTTTAATAAATATTATATTATTTAAAAATTTAACCCTTTGCTGGTCCAATTATTATTATATTTTTAATAAATATTATATTTTTAATAATTATTAGATTAGAAATAGAATAATTTTATAGAAATTTGGATGAGAATAATATTGAAATTTAAAATAATTTAAGGCAGGAATTAACTAAGATGGCGGTAACTGGGTGGTGCGCAAAGTGAACCAAAATTCGTCCTACTGAAGAACATACCTTGTTTTCTTGTACCGGTCATGGCCATGACCTAACCCACAATTGTGACCTAACCTACTTATGTTCTGTGCTAACCTATCTATCCTATATGGGGAAGCGGGTGACTATACCAATATACCTATATTGAGTACCTGACCAAAGATAATACACCCAAGGGGTATTATCTTTGTACCTGACCACTCAATACGATATAGGTACAGGGTGATCCCCTATAATAACATAACCACATTTTTAAATTTTTTTGGAACACTTAAAATTAAAAGTCAAAAGTTGGCGACATTATAGGGGATCACCATGTACCTATTTCAGAATTTGAATAATTTATTTTTATATGACTTTCTTTTGTTTTTTCAAATAAATTTTGGTACCATATATGGTTGTGTTTGTTTATATTTCAAAGGCGATTTTTTGGCACATACTCTGTGGTATATCGATATTATATAATCATAAATAGGTATTACTGTTGAACATATACCTATACCATATACCTATAACTTATAGTTATAGTTATTATAGGTATATATAGGTATATGCTGTTGACAGTGTATTTAATTAAAATAATTATAAATAATTATAAGTTCTTCAGCAGAAGTACCATTTTGTTTGAATCCTATTTGGTGGACAGAAAACAATTTGTTGCATACAACAATTATAACTCCAAACAGTTTATATCCAGCTCTGGTTTTCCACAGGGATCTAACCTGGGACCCTTGCTGTTAACAGAAATTTCTCATTTTTATCAATGATTTACCTTCAAAATTAAACTGTATGAAGTTGTTATATGCTGATGACCTCAAGATATTCTCCCGAATCAATAGTGAGGCTGACTGTACCCAACTTCAGAATGACCTAAATGTCTTAGGCCAATGGTGTAAAGTGAATAGATTGACTTTGAATATTTCAAAATGTAAAATAAGTATACTTATCTATAGATACACCAAAAAGGTCAATCCAGTGATTTTTAATTATAAATTATATGGCGTCGATCTGGAGTCAGTCAGTCTTATGAAAGATTTGGGAGTTTATTTTGAACATATAAATTCTACCACTAAATCGGCATATAAAACATTAGGCTTTATAATAAGAAACAGCAAGAGTTTTACTAACCCTGAGAGTCTTAAATTGTTGTTTTTTACTTTGGTGCGTAGCAAGTTGGAGTATGCCTCAGTTATATGGTCGCCAATTTACTTGTGTCACACTCAATCCATTGAGGCAGTACCTACAGCGAAAATTTTTGAAATTTTTATGTTTTAAAACGTCAGGATTCTACCCACCTCAGGGTTTTGATAATTCTGTTTTGCTTGACAATTTTAATTTTGAATCTTTGGGAACAAGAAGAGATAAAATCTGCACTACATTTTTGTTTAAGCTTATTCATAATTTTGTAGACTGTGCTGACTTATTGGGACAATTAAACTTTTTTGTACCGAGACCTAATAGTAGGCAAGCGTCTGTATTTCAATGTCCAAAGGCACGTACTAACATTTTATTGATATCACCCATATATAATATGTCTCGAACTTTTAACAAAGTGGCAAATCTATGTGATATAAATTATTTTAGTCTTAGGGATATATTAAAATGTTTTTAATTATATATATACTCACCTCTTGTTTGTTCATACTCAATACTGTTTTGTTTATTTATTTACTTAGTTATTTATTAATCTTTACTTATGTATTTTTTCTTTTTTTTTTGTATTCACATCTATACCATTATTGTAAATTCTTTATATTATTGAATTATTAGAATGTCCTGTATTGTGAAAACTGTTGGGCAATAAATACCTTTATTATTATTATTATTTTTTTTTTTAATACTAAAAATTCTAAATCCAACGGGTATAAGCTACCAACTTAATAAAGAAAACACGAGTCCAAATAAACTGACTAACTTCTAGCCGGTGCCCCAACATCGATCCCGACTGGACAAAGAATTTATTATATATTATACAATGCATCATTATCATTTAAAATTGACGGCACAACAATAATATAATAATAAATTGTACCTGTATACATGTTAAGGGCACGTTAGTTACGTAATAAAACCAAACCAACCCAAACTCAACAACACAACCCAACCGACCCCGCCCCATTGGCCCCCCCCCCCGCCCCATTGAGCAAAAAACCCAACTAAAATGGGCAAATTTATGTTACGATAAAAATAAAACACTTTTTAACAAAGGAACAACAAATTTATGAAATAAAAAAGTAAAAAAAATTCGACAACTTCTGAGTATCGAACCCGGGACCTCTCGCATGCAAAGCAAACGCCCTACCATCTAAGCTATCTAGCTTGACAACAAATTCTGTATGTTCGGGGAACAAAACCGGATTATTATTATGACGTCACGTTATAAGGCGGTTCGTGCCAGCTCGTGAGAAGTCGGGATCGATGTTGGGTCACCGACTAGAAGTTTCTAATAAACTGTATCTTTAGTTCTAAAAACAGAAGACAAAAATTCGCTTGAACGACTGTATATTTGGCAACGTAAACAAATTCGTTAGCAAAACCGGCAACACTGTTACCACAACAGCTGTCAATCGTATCCCGGCAAAATCGCGCGCCTTTATCTTATTAAGGTTAAGTTTGATATTTTAGTATTTCATGGTATTTACGCGAAAAAACGACTATTGAGTGGTGCGCAGTTTATATGAAACCGCTAGTCACTGAATTCGCAAGCGCGAGATGTCTCGGTAAAGCAGCGGGACTCGGGACGTTGGGTAAGGAAAAAATATCTGCTTCCGGGATGCAGATATTTTTTCCTTAACCAACGTCCCGAGTCCGCCCGCTTGCCGAGTCCCGCTGCTTTACCGAGTCATCTCGCGCTTGCGAACTCAGTGACTAACGTCTAGGTACAGAACAATTGCGAAGCTTCGAAACCAACCCAAACCCAACAACCCAACCCAACCGACCCCGCCCCATTGGCCCCCCCGCCCCATTGAGTACAAATTTTTCAACGAAGGAATATTCATTTAATTACATTTTATATTATATAACTGTTGCAAAATTATTATGAGGAAAGGTAAATAAATTAAAATATTACCTAATGTAAAATTAAATATAAATGCTTTTAAGGCCACATTGTATTATTTCGGTATATAATTTCTTTAAAAAAAAATTAAAAAAAAGTTGTAGAGGCACCAAGAATCGAACCCCGTATCTCTCGCATGCAAAGCAGGCGCAAAATCAAAAAATCAAAAAAAAATCAAAATCAATATATTTTTAAATTAAAATAATTACAAGTCATAAAAAGGTATATAATAAAAGGCCGCAATGTGGTGATGTGGTTGGCTGTAAAGAGGCGCGTGGAAGTGTGGTTCCAACTCTTGAGCCTCCCTGCGGTGAAGATGCGTGGTACGGGTGGTAGCAGCGCAGTCTTCCGACGGTCTTTGTCCCTTGTATTAGCCCTTTTTATTAGCATGGAGCTTGTCTGGCCTTTTCTCGCAGAGCGAATGTGAGGCCAGCTTGATCCGGGTAGAAGAATAAAGTCTAGAAAAATTTACGGAAAAAAGAATGGTGATGTTAAAAAGTTAAAAGAATGATTTCGAGGGAAAAATAATTGAAAAACCCTCTTAAAAAATTTGGAAAAATACATAAAAGATAGAAAAGAATTTAGAAAAAGACCTGCAGCACCATGGTACTACGGTTGGATTTGAAGGGGATGTTAAAGTCTGGTTGGAGATGTCTCAAGGTCAAGAACCCTAAAGTCCTAAATCAACAGACATCTCCCACGTCGCGTATTGTTCTGAGGGTTAAGCTACCGCGGTGTCAGTGATGCACCGGGGGGTCGCGAAATATCGGCAATCTGCCATAGATCAGGCCATGTTTATAGCGCGCATTGTGGTGTTGTCTGAGCGTAGTTATATGGCGTGTTAACGGGTGTCGGTGTAGTTTCTTAGTGTAGAATTTATTTGCCTGATCCATGACATACTCTTTTAAAGCAGGCGCCCTTCCATCGAGCTACCGAGCTTATTGTAAAAGTCCTATCGCTCGAAAAAATAATATAGATTTACAGTGTGACAGCGCGCTGCAGCGGGACTCGGCAAGCGGGCGGACTCGGGACGTTGGTTAAGGATAAAATATCTGCTTCCGGGATAGAGACGGGAACAACGCCTGACGACTTTTTAACCTAACCCATGATACAAGAAAAGTCTAAGCCCGCGAAAGCTTTAGTATTATAAATGGGTTGCATGCAATTGCAATTAATGGCGGGCTTTTGTAATGTTTTAAAAATATAATATTAATAATAATATTTACTATTATTAAAATTATATTTTTAATAAATATTATATTATTTAAAAATTTAACCCTTTGCTGGTCCAATTATTATTATATTTTTAATAAATATTATATTTTTAATAATTATTAGATTAGAAATAGAATAATTTTATAGAAATTTGGATGAGAATAATATTGAAATTTAAAATAATTTAAGGCAGGAATTAACTAAGATGGCGGTAACTGGGTGGTGCGCAAAGTGAACCAAAATTCGTCCTACTGAAGAACATACCTTGTTTTCTTGTACCGGTCATGGCCATGACCTAACCCACAATTGTGACCTAACCTACTTATGTTCTGTGCTAACCTATCTATCCTATATGGGGAAGCGGGTGACTATACCAATATACCTATATTGAGTACCTGACCAAAGATAATACACCCAAGGGGTATTATCTTTGTACCTGACCACTCAATACGATATAGGTACAGGGTGATCCCCTATAATAACATAACCACATTTTTAAATTTTTTTGGAACACTTAAAATTAAAAGTCAAAAGTTGGCGACATTATAGGGGATCACCATGTACCTATTTCAGAATTTGAATAATTTATTTTTATATGACTTTCTTTTGTTTTTTCAAATAAATTTTGGTACCATATATGGTTGTGTTTGTTTATATTTCAAAGGCGATTTTTTGGCACATACTCTGTGGTATATCGATATTATATAATCATAAATAGGTATTACTGTTGAACATATACCTATACCATATACCTATAACTTATAGTTATAGTTATTATAGGTATATATAGGTATATGCTGTTGACAGTGTATTTAATTAAAATAATTATAAATAATTATAAGTTCTTCAGCAGAAGTACCATTTTGTTTGAATCCTATTTGGTGGACAGAAAACAATTTGTTGCATACAACAATTATAACTCCAAACAGTTTATATCCAGCTCTGGTTTTCCACAGGGATCTAACCTGGGACCCTTGCTGTTAACAGAAATTTCTCATTTTTATCAATGATTTACCTTCAAAATTAAACTGTATGAAGTTGTTATATGCTGATGACCTCAAGATATTCTCCCGAATCAATAGTGAGGCTGACTGTACCCAACTTCAGAATGACCTAAATGTCTTAGGCCAATGGTGTAAAGTGAATAGATTGACTTTGAATATTTCAAAATGTAAAATAAGTATACTTATCTATAGATACACCAAAAAGGTCAATCCAGTGATTTTTAATTATAAATTATATGGCGTCGATCTGGAGTCAGTCAGTCTTATGAAAGATTTGGGAGTTTATTTTGAACATATAAATTCTACCACTAAATCGGCATATAAAACATTAGGCTTTATAATAAGAAACAGCAAGAGTTTTACTAACCCTGAGAGTCTTAAATTGTTGTTTTTTACTTTGGTGCGTAGCAAGTTGGAGTATGCCTCAGTTATATGGTCGCCAATTTACTTGTGTCACACTCAATCCATTGAGGCAGTACCTACAGCGAAAATTTTTGAAATTTTTATGTTTTAAAACGTCAGGATTCTACCCACCTCAGGGTTTTGATAATTCTGTTTTGCTTGACAATTTTAATTTTGAATCTTTGGGAACAAGAAGAGATAAAATCTGCACTACATTTTTGTTTAAGCTTATTCATAATTTTGTAGACTGTGCTGACTTATTGGGACAATTAAACTTTTTTGTACCGAGACCTAATAGTAGGCAAGCGTCTGTATTTCAATGTCCAAAGGCACGTACTAACATTTTATTGATATCACCCATATATAATATGTCTCGAACTTTTAACAAAGTGGCAAATCTATGTGATATAAATTATTTTAGTCTTAGGGATATATTAAAATGTTTTTAATTATATATATACTCACCTCTTGTTTGTTCATACTCAATACTGTTTTGTTTATTTATTTACTTAGTTATTTATTAATCTTTACTTATGTATTTTTTCTTTTTTTTTTGTATTCACATCTATACCATTATTGTAAATTCTTTATATTATTGAATTATTAGAATGTCCTGTATTGTGAAAACTGTTGGGCAATAAATACCTTTATTATTATTATTATTTTTTTTTTTAATACTAAAAATTCTAAATCCAACGGGTATAAGCTACCAACTTAATAAAGAAAACACGAGTCCAAATAAACTGACTAACTTCTAGCCGGTGCCCCAACATCGATCCCGACTGGACAAAGAATTTATTATATATTATACAATGCATCATTATCATTTAAAATTGACGGCACAACAATAATATAATAATAAATTGTACCTGTATACATGTTAAGGGCACGTTAGTTACGTAATAAAACCAAACCAACCCAAACTCAACAACACAACCCAACCGACCCCGCCCCATTGGCCCCCCCCCCGCCCCATTGAGCAAAAAACCCAACTAAAATGGGCAAATTTATGTTACGATAAAAATAAAACACTTTTTAACAAAGGAACAACAAATTTATGAAATAAAAAAGTAAAAAAAATTCGACAACTTCTGAGTATCGAACCCGGGACCTCTCGCATGCAAAGCAAACGCCCTACCATCTAAGCTATCTAGCTTGACAACAAATTCTGTATGTTCGGGGAACAAAACCGGATTATTATTATGACGTCACGTTATAAGGCGGTTCGTGCCAGCTCGTGAGAAGTCGGGATCGATGTTGGGTCACCGACTAGAAGTTTCTAATAAACTGTATCTTTAGTTCTAAAAACAGAAGACAAAAATTCGCTTGAACGACTGTATATTTGGCAACGTAAACAAATTCGTTAGCAAAACCGGCAACACTGTTACCACAACAGCTGTCAATCGTATCCCGGCAAAATCGCGCGCCTTTATCTTATTCTGTTTTCGGCTACGGTTGAAGAAGTTTGTGTATTACAGTACTCTTAAAAAATAACTGAAAATGTCTGGACGTGGAAAAGGTGGCAAAGTAAAGGGAAAGTCCAAGACCCGTTCAAACCGTGCCGGGCTCCAATTTCCCGTGGGAAGAATCCACCGTTTGTTAAGAAAAGGAAATTATGCCGAACGCGTCGGTGCTGGTGCCCCTGTTTATATGGCGGCCGTTATCGAATATTTGGCTGCCGAAGTGTTGGAATTGGCAGGCAACGCTGCCAGAGACAACAAGAAGAGCAGAATTATCCCGAGACATCTTCAGCTGGCCATCAGAAATGACGAGGAGTTAAACAAAGTTCTATCTGGAGTAACTATTTCCCAAGGAGGTGTCCTGCCTAACATTCAGGCAGTTTTGTTGCCAAAGAAGACTGGAAACTCTTCAAACAGTAGTGCCCCCAAAACCACCAAAACCCAGTCCCAGGATTATTAGATATAAGATTTTTTGCAATCCTAGCTTAGGTTTAAACTGTAAAATGTCTTGATTGTACATGTTTCTGTTGTGTGGATGTATTTTTTAATAAAAAACCATTTCATTTTAAATTTGTTTTTATTTTACTTTATATACAATAAAACTGAAAAAATGTAGGTACATATTATAATACCTATAATAGGTATACATATTTTATTTATATTTAAACTGCAAAAGACAATCGGATTTTGTAGTAAACACCTTAATGGTATCCTTATAAGTTTTCAAAGCATTGACATATTCTTCTGATAAAGTTTTTGCATTTTTATATGTTAGGGATTTAAAATTTCCATTAACATTTAAATTTAAACTTTTAATTGTATTTATAAAACATCCAAATAAGTTCTTTTTACAAATCCTAACACATGCTATTTCTTTATTTATATCTTTTTTTGTTATGCCTTGTTTTTTGCCTTCAACTGAAACCTCCAAGCTAAAATATATAAATTATTTTAATAAAGTTGTGTTTTCCATTACACAGTACAACAAAATTTGTTTTTTTCCCTCCCATGAAAAATTCCTATAGATTTTGAAAGTAGACTTAAAAAAATGATACCCGTGTCTTGGCGTTTTTTCAGATCACGTCATTTTTTTGTTTAAGTGCGATCCAATAAAATGTTATCCGCGGTTTTCGGCACATAATAAACAGCTTCGATAACAGCTTATAAGCTAATTAGCTGTTACAGCTAGACTATATTTGTAAGAAAAAATTATTTACTGAATAAATGGACAACCATTAAAATTAATTATTTATTTTAAAATTATTTTAATTCCGGTTTGACATCAACTTTGTTATTTTAAATAGAACACCTCATATATTTTTACATTTTTAAATTCTACATAAAATAAGGGTGGAATTTTTGGAATCTCAAAACATTGTTTAAAAGATTAATCTTAATTAAGTGGGAATTAAGTGGGAATTCCCACTGGGAAAGAAACCTTACAAAATATTGCTGCAATGTTCGCCGACTTTACAAATAAAATATTTCCTGTGCTACTTGCATTAACATTAATTAAATTTGAAACATTATTTAAAGATTCACATGGAAAGTTTTTACAATATTATATTTTTAACATTTAGTATAAAATGTTGCAATTATAATATTGCAGACATAACTTTTCAATGTTTTAATTAAAATATTAACACAAGTTTCAAATGAAAAATGTTTGCAACTTTACTTTAAATATATACAATAGAAACATTTATTTTGGATTGTTTGGGAATATTTTTGAAACATTGCATTGCAGTTATAATATTACATATGTCCTATATCCTATAGGGACGAACGAAAACTTTAGACTAAAAGACATATTGATGGTCTTGGGTTGTCTCGGGGGAAAGAAATATTACAAAGGATGACGTTGAAAAGCACATTATGTATGCCTTCCAGCATACATATGATAAGATGAAATCACAGGTTTGTACTTCAGCTGAACCCTAGTGTTATTTAAGTAAGTTTATTATAAATAAATGTTGCAGTTAAACTGCAGAAATAAAATAAAAATTTTATACTAGATGAATTATTAATTGACTTCATTCATTTCATTTTTTAATTTATAAGAGAAATAGAGTATAGGTACTTGTTTATTTTGTTATACTGTTTTTTATATTAGGTATATTCTAATAAAATAGTGTTTTATTCTACAGGAGAATTATATTTTTGTGTACTGTTTTATCCTTAATATAGAAAAATAATTTAATTTTTTTTTTCAAAGATGAAATTTGAAAACTAATTGCAATTATTGCTGGTTTTCAAAACTGGAGGTATTTTTATTTTACAAGAGGAATATTTTTTTATTTTGTTAGTGTTTTTCTATATATATATATACATATAATATATATTATTATAGTTTATTGTAGAATGTTTTTATTGTTTTTCTAATAAAATATAATTCAGTTAAATGTGCTTTCTTTGCATTAACATTGCAAAACTAAACAATCCTAACAACAATATGTTATTATTTGGGGATGTAATAATATTGTGTAGTGTAATGCAGTGCAGTACGGTATAGTGGGTTGTTTTGTGTATTGTGGAATTATTGCTTACCTTCAAAGTTTTGTAATTTGATTTCAACCTGCCCTTGTCAAAAAAACTCCCAAATTTTGAGTTTTTACACTCAAGTTCAGTGTCCAAAGAAACACTTAATTGAGTATAATTTCGTACGCTCAATTTGAGGGTACTCTCAACTTAAGAGTACTCTCACTTTGGGTGTTATACTCTATTTAGGTGTAACACTTAATTTAAGTGTAACACTTAATTTGAGTATAACACTCAAATATATCTAAACTCTCAAAATTAAAGCCACATCCAAATTGTCATCACTGCCTGCGCGAAAAATGATTGTATCTCTTGCTTTTCCCTTTTTCGGGCCTTGGTAATTCGTTCCACTAGTATAACGCCTTTGTTCCACTGGGAGAACGATTAACCAAGGCCTAGAAGAGAAAGAGAAAAGCAAGAGATACAATCATTTTTCGCAGGGAGTTATGACGTCACTGTACTCTTTACTAATAGTTTTACCTCTACAGTATACCAGAAGTTCCTACCTTTAAATAATCAATAGGAGATTGTAAAAGAAAGAAACTATCTAGTATAAAAGTATACTTTAATAGTTTCTTTCACACGTTAACTCAGAAACTCTCCCATTATAATAAAAATATAGTATACTGAACCGTTGAGGGTGCACGCTCAAATTTCAGAGAACACTGAACAGTTGAGTATAAACACTTAAGTTTCAGAGTACACCCAGAATAGTTGAGTATAAACACTCAAGTTTGAAGGTTAATACTGAATTGTTAAGTGTATACACTCATATATGATATATTTGAGAGTTAACACCCAAGTTTGAGGGTTAACACTGGATCGTTAAGTGTATACACTTAAATTTGAGAGTTAACACTGGATTATTAAGTGTATATACTCAAATTTGAGTTTAAACACTTAAATTTGGGAGTAAACACTGAATTTTGGGTGTAAACCTCATCATGATGATGAGGTTGAAATCAAATTACAAAACTTTGAAGGTAAGCAATAATTCCACAATACACAAAACAACCCACTATACCGTACTGCACTGCATTACACTGCACAATATTATTACACCCCCAAATAATGCAACTATACGCCACAATTACGTGACCAGTTTAGTTCACTATTCGGTAACGAAGCGTCGTGACGAAACCGTGACAAATCATCGTGAAGAATCCGTGGCGTATTCTTAACTACATCGTGAAGATTTTTATTCATATTAATGTAACGTATTCGTCACAAAAACTATGCTTAAATTTAGCGCGGTTTGGCAACTGTTTTTATTTAAATACGTTACGATTTTTAAATAACGTCCAAGTCACGACTGACTGAAAACGTTTCGTTTACGTCAAGATTTCGTTACGTTGTGCTACCTGGGATTGATAAGTTTTGGGCAATGTTTCATCCGAAATATTACATTAAGATGATTTTTGCAATGTTACTTTATAAAAACAATATAAACATTTAATTTGCAAGATTTTTGGAACATTGCAATTATAATATTATATTGATAAGTTTTTGGCAATGTTTCATCCGAAATAATACATTAATATGATTTTTGCAATGTTACTTTATATAAACAATATAAACATTTAATTTGCAAGATTTTTGAAACATTGCAATTATAATATTATAATATTATGTATTATGTATTATGTATACATTGATAAGTTTTGGGCAATATTTCATCCGAAATATTACATTAAGATGATTTTTGAAACATTGCAATTATAATATTACATTGATAAGTTTTGGGCAATGTTTCATCCTAAATATTAATTATAATTATAAGATGATTTTTGAAATGTTGCTTTATACAGGGTGTTTCATAATATATGCGCAGGACTTCAGGATGTGATAGCTCATCCAAAAAGATGAAAAAAGTCGCTATTAACTTACCCTCTAAAATGCACAATTTTCGAGATACAGGGTGTTGAAATTTTAGAAAAATTTTTTTTCGAATATCTCCGGAACCGTTTATCGTACAAAAAACAGCTTTTGTAAGCATTTTCTACTCAAAATAAGCTATGTTTTGTGCCAGTAAAATTTTTTTTTTCCTCATAATTGGTGGAGATTTTGAAGGGGTAGCGGGTGTTTTTCTCCTCAACTTCTACGCGCCTGAAAAATGTACGGTTTTGAGAGGCCTATTCGAACCGCCAATGTTTTCTACACAAAAAAGGTACTCTTGGTCATAAGCTCTAAAGTTGACCGTTTTCGAGAAAAATCAACTTTTATGTTTAAAAACATGGTCAATTTAAA
Source organism: Brassicogethes aeneus (assembly GCA_921294245.1). Classification (NCBI taxonomy): domain Eukaryota; kingdom Metazoa; phylum Arthropoda; class Insecta; order Coleoptera; family Nitidulidae; genus Brassicogethes; species Brassicogethes aeneus. Next base: position 47,079,530 of record OV121132.1, on the reverse strand, counting down.
AAAAAATAATTTTTTTTACTAATTAAACAAAATTTATTTTAACGTTAGAACAAGTAACAAAACCAAACCATAATTGCAAAATAAAAAATGATTCAAAAGTTGTCTTTGCTAAATTCTCCAAACCGTAAAGGTAACGCATTTCGAACATTTCAGCATTTGTGTAAAAAATCATTTTTTATTTTTTTTTTTAATTTTGCAATTATCGTTTGGTTTTGTTACTTTTTCTAACGTTAAAATAAATTTTGTTTAATTAGTAATAAAAAAAATTTTTTCAAAAAATATACCATGTTTTTAAACATAAAAGTTGATTTTTCTCGAAAACGGTCAACTTTAGAGCTTATGACCAAGAGTACCTTTTTTGTGTAGAAAACATTGGCGGTTTTTTTTTAATTTTGCAATTATCGTTTGGTTTTGTAACTTTTTCTAACGTTAAAATAAATTTTGTTTAATTAGTAATAAAAAAAAATTTTTCAAAAAATATACCATGTTTTTAAACATAAAAGTTGATTTTTCTCGAAAACGGTCAACTTTAGAGCTTATGACCAAGAGTACCTTTTTTGTGTAGAAAACATTGGCGGTTCGAATGGGCCTCAAAACCGTACTTTTTTCAGGGGCGTTGAAGTTGAGGAGAAAAACACCCGCTACCCCTTCAAAATCTCCACCAATTATGAGTAAAAAAAAATTTTTTTGGCACAAAACATAGCTTATTATGAGTAGAAAATGCTTACAAAAGCTGTTTTTTGTACGACAAACGGTTCCAGAGATAATCGAAAAAAACGATTTATTTTCTAAAATTTCAACACCCTGTATCTCGAAAATTGTGCATTTTAGAGGGTAAGTTAATAGCGACTTTTTTCATCTTTTTGGATGAGCTATCACATCCTGAAGTCCTGCGCATATATTATGAAACACCCTGTATAAACAACATAAACATTTAATTTGCAAGACTTTTGGAATATTGTAACTAAACTGCGCACCACTCAATGTGTCGCGACCAAAAAATTCGTTCTTTTTCAAAACGACATAACTTTTTTGTTTCTTGAACGATTTAATTTTGGTTTGTGATGTCTGCTAGCCTCATCCTCTGGCAATTTATGCTATAGATATGAAGCTCACGGTTGATCAAGTAAACTTCCTACAGGGTGATATGTTAAACGGTGAAAAATTTCAATAACTTTATCCAAGCCCCGTTTGTAAAAAAATATTTTTTTTTCGTTTTTACTTTGAAATAATGAAGTATTATATGTTACCTTGAAACGTTTTTCAAATTTTTCGAATTGGAATCTTAGCAATGAAAATATTGTAGCGAGTACCGCTCTGGATATCGGAGTGATGACTCATCGCCGATTAGTCATTGCCGGTGAGTCATCGCCGGTGACTCAGCGCTCGAATAATCGAGAGTGTGGAGCTCGCTGGAATGTTCCAGAATACTTGGGCGCTGAATATATAAGAAACGGAGCAACACAGAGCAGTCAGTTGAGATTTGGTACTCGAGAAGAAATAAATAAATATAAGTGCAAATAAATAAACTAGTAGTGATATAAATAATTAGTAGTTAAGTGTTTAGTTAGTTTTATAGTGTTTTAAGTGTTAAACGTTACATTGGTGTCAGAAGTGGGATAGCGGTTGTCTTTAAAAACAAGAGCAACACAGAGCAGTCAGTTGAGATTTGGTACTCGCGAAGAAATAAATAAATATAAGTGCAAATAAATAAACTAGTAGTGATATAAATAATTAGTAGTTAAGTGTTTAGTTAGTTTTATAGTGTTTTAAGTGTAGTTAAGTTATTAAATAAATAGTTTAGTTCGTTAATTAACCAGTGCGTGTTTTAATTCACACTACGAACAGTTAAAAAAACGTTACATTGGTGTCAGAAGTGGGATAGCGGTTGTCTTTAAAAACAAGTTTGGACGGGTTGACGAGCTACGAAGGCAGAATCCCAAAGTTGGAGAGGTGCTTGAAATTGTGGATAATGAGCAGATAGGCAATAGAAGTATCTTCTATCTGGTAACGAAGCAGCTCTCCCATCATAAGCCAAACTACCGTGACGTATGGAATGCCTTAAATAAATTGAGGGATACCCTTTTGTCCAAGGACATCATGAACCTGGCGATACCGAAGATTGCTTGTGGACTTGACGGTTTAGATTGGAGAATAATTAGAAGTATGGTGGAAGTTATCTTCAGATTTAGTGGCATACACATTCTTGTCTGTTGCCACAACCCTAAAAGAACAATCGGAAGGAAGACCGTAGACTGCTACTTCTATAGGACGTCACAATGCAAGTTTGGATCCCTATGCAAATATCGCCATGGAGCTGAGGACCATTTTCGGGACGAAAATGTTTTAAGACGGGGGCAATGTAGCGAGTACCGCTCTGGATATCGGAGTGATGACTCATCGCCGATTAGTCATTGCCGGTGAGTCATCGCCGGTGACTCAGCGCTCGAATAATCGAGAGTGTGGAGCTCGCTGGAATGTTCCAGAATACTTGGGCGCTGAATATATAAGAAACGGAGCAACACAGAGCAGTCAGTTGAGATTTGGTACTCGCGAAGAAATAAATAAATATAAGTGCAAATAAATAAACTAGTAGTGATATAAATAATTAGTAGTTAAGTGTTTAGTTAGTTTTATAGTGTTTTAAGTGTAGTTAAGTTATTAAATAAATAGTTTAGTTCGTTAATTAACCAGTGCGTGTTTTAATTCACACTACGAACAGTTAAAAAAAAACGTTACAATATGATTTTTTATCCAAAAGAGTACATTTAAGGCTTTTTTTTAGGAAATACACTCAGTCTTTTTAGGAACAAGAAGATAAGATGGTGAAAGATTGTTCCTTAAATAATTCTGAACAAACGACAAGCAACAAACTTCGATTATTTTCAGTGGGCCCAAGCTAAGACCACTTTTTGAAAATAACATTTTTGTGAAAGTTTGCAAAAACTATACCCAAACCGATATTTACTTTCGTAAAATGTTTTCTTGATAATTTTGACCTCCTGATTGTGATTAAGTTGTCAAATTTAAATTTTAGATAAAACCAAAATCACTACGAATCAAGATTCGAAAACAATTCCCGGCTGTTAAATGTGTCAATAAAATCCGATTGCTGGTTTTTACTGTTTTTTTACATATCGTAAATGAGTATTTAAGGGACCACCATATTGAGAAAATGAATTGGCCACCTTTGTCTCCGGATATAAATCCTATTGAGCATGTGTGGAGCAGGATAAAATTGAAGATGAAAGAGAGGGAAGGAGGCATGGAAAATTTGGATGAATTGGTAAATGCTATTCAGGAAGAATGGGGTATCCCAGAAATTTCTAAGGAACTTGGTCGAGGGAATGCCCAGGAGGGTTAACGAATTATTACGGCTTAGGGGAGGGCCAACGAAATATTGAAAGGTATTATTGTTATTGTTTGTTACATTTTTCTGTTGAATGTTGAAGTTTTGATTATGATTATATCTACGCATACAATTTTCAAAAATGAACAAAAATATTTTTATTTAACTTTATTATAAATTAGGTAGGTACTTATCAATGATGTTATCACTACTGCGCAATGTAAATGTAAGTTATGTAACATTATCCTAACCACTCAAACAAATTGTAGTAATTTCGCCCAAAAAATGAATCCCCAAATGGCATTTTCATCATAAATATGCAAGAAACACGACAGCAATCGGATTTTATTAAGACATTTAACAACAGGGACTTGTTTTCGAATTTTGATTCTTGATGATTTTGGTTTTATCTGAAACTTAAATTTGACAACTTAATCACAATCAGGAGGTCAAAATTATCAAGAAAACATGTCACGAAAGTAAATATCGGTTCAGGTTTAGTTTTCGCAAATTTTCACCAAAATGTCATTTTGAAAAAGTGGTTGCTTAGGCCCCTCTGAAAATAATGGAAGTTTGTTGCTTGTCGCTTGTTTAGAATTATTCAAGGAACAATCTTTTACCATCTTATTTTCTTGTTCTTAAAAAGACTGAATATATTGCCTACCAAAAAGCCTTAAATGTACTCTTTTGAAAAAAAAAATCATATTTTCGTTGCTAAGATTCCAATTCGAAAAATTTGAAAAACGTTTCAAGGTAATACATAATACTTCATTATTTCAAAGTAAAAACGAAAAAAAAATTATTGTTTTACAAACGGGGCTTAGATGAAATTATTGAAATTTTTCACCGTTTTACATATCACCCTGTAGGAAATTTACTTGAATAACCGTATTATATCTATAGCATGAATTGCCAGAGGATGGGGTTAGCAGACATCACAGACCAAAGTAAAATCGTTCAAGAAACAAAAAAGTTATGTCGTTTTGAAAAAGGACGAACTTTTTGGTCGCGACACATTGAGTGGTGCGCAGTTTATTATATTAAATTTATAATTATAACTTTAGTTTTGGACTATGTTTCATCCGAAATATTGCATTAAGATAATTTTTGCAATGTTGTTTGCAGACTGACTTGCCGATGCATCTCGCCGCTGTCTTGGTCATTTATATCTTTATAAGTGAACAGTTCCGAGCTTGATGCGTGTCTCCCGTCACCGACTGCCTGACACTGATGAGACCAAACAGGTTGAAACAGTCTGTCTGTCAGTGTTGGTGGGTATGGTGGATTAGTCATTGGACCATACCATTCGGGAGACGCGCTTCGAGCTCGGCTCGGTGGCGAGATGGGAAGGCATTTCAGTCTTTGCCATATTGTATGTATCTTGAGTCTTTGCAATATTGGTTGCCGACTACTGGCGTAAAGTAGAAAACCTATTGTAGCTCACGGATAAATAATTATAATTAATTATTATTATAATAATTCATATTAATTTAATTGCAATGTTCCTGTAATGTTGCAGGAACCTTTCATTAACAAAAATAACATTTAGTAACATTGCAATTAATACATTTAAGCGACATTTTATTAAAAAATTTTTTTTTTTGTAAATGTAATGTTCCTGAACCATAAGGCTGTGTTGCAATGTTCCTGCAACATTGCCACAAGAATTTTTGTTACATTACACCTAACAAATGTAATGTTGCAGGAACCTTACATTAACAAAAATAACATTTAGTAACATTGCAATTAATACATTTAAGCAACATTTTATTTGTAAATGTAATGTGCTGAGCCGGACATAAGGCTTTGTTGCAATGTTCCTGCAACATTGCCACAAGGAGTTTTGTAACATTACATCTAACAAATGTAACGTTCAGTAACATTGTAGAAATATTATTTTTCCCAGTGGGTTCCATGTCAATTCTTAAACAAATTACCCAAGAAAACCCAGGGCAAATTAGGTTAACTTGAAACGTTAATTACTTTTTTATTTTAAATAACACACCCTGTATGTTTTTAAAAAACATTTCGACTGAAACATTTAATGGTTACATGTAACTGCAGTTACGCATTCTTTTTGCTATTAAAATAATTCATAAAATCTCCAATGCAGCTTTTTTGATTTTTTTTCAAAATTAGCAAATACGGTTTGTATTACTTTTAAATTTTAAAAACGTTTGGCTTGTCAACGTTTTTAAAATTCACTGACTGCTTTTTTATCAGTAATTTTGTTTACAAAAGATATGTTATAACAACCTGAAAATTTTACACCATTCAATTTTGAATAATGACAGATTACGTGGTAAGCACAAATAAAGTCAACTCACCCGTCACAGGTTTCTTGATACAAAATAATATTTAAAATTTTAGAAATTGTTAAATTTCTCTGAAATTATTAACTTTAAGTATATGGAATAGTATGAGTATAGTATGAGTATAAGAGACGTATAACCAGCCCCATTTCCTCTTGACTCTCAAACCCCGTACAGGCCTAGGTTTACTTACGCCGATTTTTGTTCTTCCCCAGCAACTGCACGGCTTCACCCGTGTTTGCTGGGTGCGAATGTCCATTGCGTTCCGTACTGTCCCCTATTTGGGGCTCGAGAGCGAGAGGCGAATAGTTATAATAGCCGTTCCCGGGTTCGCCGGGCCTATGCTATACGCTCAGTGAGGTATGGATGAGGGACGGGAGGGAGTTGGTTTTTTGGGGGACAATTACGCCGACTTAAAACTAAGTACGACGCGGAATCCCCCTAGACCAGTCGGTTAGTATTACTCCAAACATTTGGGATTACTATTTGGAGTTGGGGAGTTGTTATTACGCTGCAGGGGTGTAGTTTCCTAGTCGAGGTCTTCGTCTTGTTCATTATTGTCATTATCCGTGTCGGATAGTTCCTGAACTTGGTAAAGTGTGTCGGTTATTTTTTTTTTTATTTTTTTTTTATTGTTGTTTAGTTGCTCCCAACTGGTCTTGTTACTTTGTGAGAAGTGCATGTATTGTGCTACGTGTCATGAAATGTGAAGCATGGTCTACCGATTTTTTTGTCTTTAAGATCTAGTTTAAGGGTGGCTTGTAGTATGTTGTTGCGTTGTCTACGAGTGACGTGGACCCAGTGTTTAATTGGGCTACTCTTACCCTTTTGGTAATGGTTTTTCCCATTGGTACGATAATCGGCACACATGATAAACTCCCCCGCAAAGAAATACAACCCCCCGCGGCCCCCCCGGAAGACAATCCACACAACGGCAATCGTACTACGACTACCGCCGTGTAGACCATCCCCCGTATAGGCCACGGGAGGCTGCACCCCCCCGCGGAGGAGTCCATCACTCGTGCCGAGCGTAAGGCCGCAATCGCTGCGATAAGGCAGTTCCCAGTGGGGGGTATTTTTTTTACTTTTACAAATTTTATAATTCTAAAAATTCGATTCTTTCTCTTTTACTTTTTTTTATGATTAAATTATAATAATTATTGTTACATAATTATTACAATTATTGTAACTTATTTCCGAAAATTCGATTTTTTATTTACCCAATTCGATAATTTCAACTTTTACATCTGGCAATACTGCTATTCACACTCAACTTGTTTATGTTATTTTTTGTCTTCTTGCATGTTTAGTTTATTTATTTATTTATCTTACGCCTTTTTCGATGGTTGTTTATGATTTGTCTGCTATGAGAAAATGAGGTTGTTTGTTTAAACTTAAGGAAATGTTCTTATTCTTTTTTAATTTAGTTTTTGAGACAATAAAAGAATTCTTAGTATTTTCTTTTTGCAACATTGTGAAATGCTTACATAAACATTGTGAAATGCTTTTATAAACATTTAGCGAATATACGGTAAGACATGCAATTGGAAAAAATAACTTAGCTTGACCATTTGGTGCTGGAATTGAACCATTTCGCATGCCGCTCGCACGTGTGGTAGTCCAGTAAATTTCGTGGAAGTGATCGTCTCTCTCACACCTTTTAACCAGGTCCAACACTTGAGGATTTAATCAATGGGGGAGGTACCACACACAATTTGCACTCTTTTGCACTTGGGACAGTTATCACGTTTAGAATCGATTGATTTTTTTATTATTTTACGGCGTTAACCAGTTATCACGTTACTACATTTGTATCGTATACGCTGCTTAAGAGAAATCGATGAGCATATGCTTACACTTCAAGCGTCAAGAGCAGACGTCGCTGTACTTTAAGTATATGGAATAGTTACATTAATCGAAATGCTTTTTAATTTGCTATTTGATTGGGTAAAAACATACCGGGTGTTTACATACATACATTTAAAACAAAAAAGTTATTAACGTTTCAAGTTAGCCCAATTTGCCCTGGTCTTTCTCGGGTAATTTGTTGAAAAATGTTAAAGAATTGACACGGAATCTTTTAAACAATGTTCCAAAAATTTCACCCCCATAGGGGGGATATATTCGTAAATGGGGGATATATTCGTAAACCTAATAGCAAACAAGTTTTAGGCTATTTTTGATTGACGCTCATTTGTCAAATTTTAGCGAAAACAATTAAAAACTCGAAAACTATTTACTTATGGTATAGTATAGTATATGGTAAAGTAATTTTACTCAAAATTTTAAGTTGAATTTAAAAATGTAAAATACCTCGTTCTATTTGAAATAACAATGTTGATGTCACCGGTCAAACCGGTAAAACTTGAATTATTTATTATTATGAATTATAAAATAAATAAATAAAATGAATTATAAACGCTTTTAAATTTCAAATCGACATATTTTTCCGTTCCCCAGAAACTTTCAATGGACCACGAATGTGAAAGTTTTACTTCTACATATAATAGAATTTATTTACTCTACCATTGATAAGCTGTGACTTTATGGCGTTTTAGTCACGGGCTGAAGTTAGCAACAGTGGCTTTTGGTCATTTTAGTCACGGGTTGAAGTTAGCTTTAATATTAATTGGGAAAAAGTGAGGTTAAATCCGTTGACAGTTGACGGATGTCAAATGTTTAACAAATAAAATTGGCTTTAAAATCTTATTTATGTTCGTCGTAGATAAAGTATTGTAACGAAGTTACTTTAATTTTCCCATATTTACCGCCGTTTGCACACCCTGTATATAGATTTTCGTACAAGTGGATCTGCGACGTCATGGTTCCACTTACACTCTATTCAAACAAGTGGGGAGTTGCGCCGTTTGGTTCCCTGATGTCGCCATTGCGCACCAGAGATGATATAAAACGCCGAACAGAGCAATTAAAACTCTTTTTTGTTTCCCGCTCTTGTGTTCCGGCTCTTTTGTTCCCGTCAGCCCGACCCCGTGAAACCGAAATATAGTAAGTAATGAGGCCCCGCCAACAGTTGTCTAGTTATGATTGAAAAGTATTTTCCCTTGCCCGAGCCAACCTTCGCCCCGTACCGCTCGGTATCTGCTCTGCCTTAGACAGTACCCAGCAGCCTGCTGGCAGCAGGCGAAACGGCAGCTCCCCGCGAGCCCGTCCCGTGAGCCACGATATGCTAAAATCCCGTCGAAGGCCCGTAGTATTTTCTTCCCGTAATAATTCATTTTATTTACAGCATTGGTTTATTTAATTGCATTTCCGTATTAACATTTGCTAGAAGTGTGACCTTCAGTTTTTATATTCATTGTTCCCGTTTTTTATTAATTTACTTTTGGTGTCAATATTATTCTATTTAGTAAATGTAATTTTAATATTATATCATTTTCATATTAAATTATTATTTGTTTTGTATATATAGTTTTATTTTTATTTCAATATATGTATTAAATTAAACCATTGCATTTTAATCGTAATATAAGCTAACTGACCCCTGGAATATCCTTTCTCCACTGTCTAAAAGCAGACCTGCAGGTACGTGGTGCTTCTCCACTTTAAATAACGAAGCTGGCGCCCGAGATTTTATAAGAAAATTCTTAAGGTAAGCTCGCGCCATTTTTAACTAACGTTACAAAATCCCGAAACAACGTTACAGTATACAGTATATATAGTATGCAACTCGTTTTATAAACTTCTTTAGGCACTCGTTTTTATTAAAAACTCGCTCGCAAGCTTCGCTCGTTCTTAATTAAACTCGTAACTAAAATGGCGTTTACAAAACTTGATACATAATATACTATTTTCTACTTCCACCTTTAAAACGCCCTTTATCGTACATGTTTCCATGACACTAATTAGGTCACTTAAGTGACCTTTTAAATACACCTTGACAAGTTGTGGCTTTACGGCGCTTTAGTCACGGGCTGAAGTTAGCAACAGGTTTTTAGTCACGGGCTGAAGTTAGTTTTAAGTTAGTTGACAGTTGTCAAATGTTATACAATCGTTAAAATAAAGTGCCTTTCTTGTAAAATAATACTAAATGTGAAAATTATTTTATTATCTCAATACAAAAATATTAAATAGTTTCTCAACGCCAATATTTGGAAAGTTTATAAGAACATTGTACTGACCTTTTAATTTCGCCGGCAGTAAACTATAATTTAAATTCGGGCACGGACTCTACTGTTAAGTCCTCATAAAACATTTCCTTTACTTTCACTGTGAAAAACTGTCAATTTTCAATATACATTTCGATTTATAACCTTTATAATTGTGTTTATAAAATGTAAAAATGTGAAATTTGACAGTTTCATAGATGGCACTCTATACAATTTTTTGATTTAAATCATTTTAAGATAATAATAAGTATTTGTCGTAGAAAAAGTATAGTATGTACCTCGTTTATAAACTTTTCTATACACTCATTAATTTAAGAACTCGCTCGCAAGCTCGCTCGTGTCTAAGTTAAATTCGTGTATAAAATGGCGTTTATCAAACTTGATACATAATATACTAATTTCCTTTATTTATTTTTACAGAAATATTTTATAATTTAAGTGATTAACTGGGGAAGTGTTGAAAACCGGGGGATAGAACTATTCTATCTGCCTGAACACACCCCAGAGATTTTTCCATTTTTTGTACAATTTTTTTTTTGTTTTTTTTTTCTATGTATAAAATATGCTAAATTAGATGAATTTGTATTGTATTTGAATGGAAAATAAATTTATTATTATTTTTATTATTAAGATAAATACAAATCTGTTGTTTTATTTAAAAAAAAATCAAAAATTAAAATTAGCAATATTTTTTTACTTAAAAAATAATTAAAATAAATATTTTCTGTAATATAACTTTTGTATTATGTAAAAACATATAATATAATATTTTAAGAAAAAAATTATTTATAAGAAAATGTTGGAATAAAAATCTGTATAGGTTAAAATAATAAGAATTGCTGTATAAAAAATTTTTATGACGTGATTTTGTGAAACGGGTACGTTTTTTTAAGCTTTATTTTTAAAATCTGTTAAAATTTTTTATGGGAGGAAAACCGTGTTGAACTGTGTTATAATACCCAGCAAAGGGCCAGCAAACAAAAATTGTGTAAGAATTGGACAAAGATAGAGCAGACATACTAAACGTAATTGTGCAAACATTGGCCAATGGTAGGTATCAATTAATACTAATATTATAATACTTTTTATAATATATATATTACTATAGTACAGAGCTGCAACAAGTCAGTTTTAAAAGACTTAAATCTTAAGTCAATTCTAAAATCAAAATGATTTAAATCCTAAGTCAATTCTAAGATAAAGTTCAAATGATTTAAGTATTAAGTCATCGAATTAAATCATTTTCTTTCAAGTCAAGTCATTTTCGCAAATTCTTAAATATAATGTGATTTAAGTCATTTTATGACTTAAATCCTTTAGTAAGTCGTTTTTATGACTTAAGTCTATATTTTTTATTTAAATCGTGATCTACAAGTAAAGTCAATAAAATGACTTAAATCAAAAATTGTGACTTAAATCAAAATAATTACCCTTAAGTCAACACAGCGATTTTTTAAATGTTAATAATAATTTTATGGTATTACTGATACTTATACAGGGTTCCCCATAATAGGCTACCCATTTTAAAATTTGAATTAAAATTTTTTTAGTTAACAAAACAAACTTTTTATTATACTAAATTACAGCTAACTCTTTGGGATTTATGATAACTTATAAATATTTGGCTAATTTAATTTTAATTTTTAAAAATCACGTCTTCTAAATGACCTCCACCAACTTCAACACATTTTTCAATATTAGATAAAAAGTGGTAAAGTCGTAAACGCAATTCTAACTCGTACAATATTTTCTGGTGTACGAGCCAGGCTTTTTCAAATTTTGTACAGAACCATTTTCACGCCAATGACGAACCCATAACTTAACAGTTTTACGATTTGGCGCGTGACCCCTATTGTTGACGCCGGAATGCACGCCTAACTTAAGTTAGAATTCTTCTATCGAATTGCTTCTTATGTAAGTTTCTACACAAAACACACGTTGTTGGACTGAGTAATCCATGAAAGTTCAAACTGATGTTGAAATAATGTCTCAAAGCAAAAAAATTAAATAACTTAAATAATTATTGATGAAAACTAACAAACTTCTCGTAAAAAAATGACGTTCCAGGAAATTATTAATTTAAAACTTATTTGTGTTAATTAACTTAAATCCCAAAGACTATAGAAGATATTCCCATAGAGAACAACTTATTTAGTTATCTCGTAGGAAATTTATTAATAAAATAAAATGGGTAGTCTATTATGGGGAACCCTGTATTATTAATCTATTGTAGATACATATGAGAATAAAAGACTATGTTTAGAATTTAAAACGATTAATTTCAGAACACTTACAAGCAAAATAAAAACTTAAAACACATTTTTGGAGTATTTAGTAGACAATCAAAATAAAAACTTAAACCACCTTTGTTTAATAGAGTAGACATACAGGGAGGCTATATATTTTTTTATATACGTAAATGGGCAACTTCTAAACGGTAATAGATTCAAACTCTCTTAATTAAATGACCAATAGAATCCAATAAAAAATAAGTCATTGGTTTGAATTGGTTTGAAATGTGTTTTGGCGCTATGAATCACCAATTCATTCCAGTTGAATTCCTATTGGTAATTTCCAATTAAGTCAGCGGCTTGGATTGGGAAATACCAATCCATGCCTATGCTTGTCTCTATTGGCTAAATCCAATAGAAAAGCACATGGAATGAATTGGTAATTCATAGCGCCAAACCCATTCCAACCAATTAATTTTTTTAAATTTGGATTAGAAAATACCTACTAGTTTATTCAAAAATAATTTTAGATCCCAGAAGGATAACCGGGTAAAAACCAGAATTCATTTTTTACAGAGACAAAACATGTATTGTTACTGAGTAATTTTATTTCTTTATTATTTTTTTTTAAATATGTACGTATTCATACATATAACTTACTGTTACAAAAAAAGTAATAAAAAATAATAATAAATGGCGTCCGAAGACTTGTTGTTGTTTTTTCTTTATGATGGCGTCTCAACCTCAAACTTGATTTTGCGCAGCAACACGAGAGCTCTCTTGCGATATTTGTATTGTATTGTATTGGGAATAACCAATTAGCAGATTTTTCGAATCTTACACTGGGAATGGCCAATTAAATTCAATTGGAAATTACCTATAGGTAGCTTTATCCAATCGAAACCAATAAAAACCATTAGAATTCTAATTGGACTTTTCCATCATGGAAAATACCAGTAAAAACCAATTTATGTAAATCCAGTAAGTCCAATTCAGACCCATTGATACCAACCAATACTTCAATTGGTTTCTACAGGAATTAATCGATCATTTACAAGAGGGAAATTATATAAAAGTTGAAGCACTTTTTGTTTTGTTGACTTTTGTTAGCTTGTTTTATATTTCAATTTAGCCAATTTTCTACATCCATCTAGCAAAAAATATTTTAGACAGGTGAAAACAATGTATCGAATGGAAATTATGCAATAAGAAGGGAGAAATTCCTCCCTTATGGGAGTAATGATGGGAGATTCCAAACTCACGATTCACGACCGCTCACGTTTTACGACTGCTCACGACCGCTCAGGACTTGCTCACGATTTACAAGTTGCAGATAAAGAGAAAGGAGACGAACCTTTATGTCGTTGTTGTAAATTTGTTTTGTCCTAAGAAAAACCAACGCAATATTTTTGCAGGAATATTAAATGAACCTTATATACGACGTTTAATAAAAGATCAAGCATTCAAAAATGCTTTCTAAGTTGACGAGCTTGTTAAGCCGGTCGCAGGTCGCAGATCGGAGAACATAAGCTTGCGCAAAGCACCGAGCTGACAAAAGAACCTTGCTTCATCGCCACGTAGCGGGGTGCTTTGCGCAAGTTTATGTTCTGCGATCGGACCCCTGCGACAATTGTAGACCCGGATTTAAAGCTGCCATTAAACATGTTCTTGGTTCATATCGGGCCTAAAATTGGCGCCAATTCATTGAAAAAATGCTCTCCATTTTGTAAAGGACTAGCGTTAATATATCATTTAAAATACATTTACTTTTTTTTAATCCTGCTAAATTTGCCGAACTGATGAACATGGAGAACGATTTCACCAAGTAACTGCAAATCTAGAGCATTAGTACATATCTATGGGTATTATAATAGCGGAAAGAAGTTGGATTCATTCCTAGGAGACATTTACTGGAATTTGCAGCAAAAGATGTACGACGATGATGAGGATTAAGCACAATAATAGGTACTATAATTCAATCCGATATTTGATACAATTTAATAAAATTAAGGAAGAAAAAAACAAAATTATGCAATGCTTTATATCTTGTGGGCTAAATTTGGATAAAAATACCGAAACTTGTTTACTTTGTTGCCTTTTCAATTCAATAATTGAAATAAACTACAAAAAATGTCAAATAATGGTTGTTTTTTTACATAATAGTATATTATGTATCAAGTTTTATAAACGCCATTTTAGTTACGAGTTTAATTAAGCACGAGCGAAGCTTGCGAGCGAGTGTTTAATAAAAACGAGTGTCTAGAGAAGTTTATAAACGAGTTGCATACTATACTTTATCTACGACGAACACATTACAGAATTTAAAGCCAATTTTATTTGTTAAAATTTTGACATCTGTCAACTGTCACCCGAATTTAACCTCACTTTTTCCCAATTTCAGCCCGTGACGTAAAATGTCAAAAAGCCACTGTTGTTAACTTCAGCCCGTCAATAAAACGCCATAAAGTGACAGCTCGTCAATGTAGGAGTAGATAAAATACATTAAAATGTTAGTTTTAGTATTTAAAATGTCATATTGTTAAGATAAATATGATCTATTTGACGTATACCAATTACTTCAGTACATTCAAGAAAAATTTAAGCCAAAATAATTTAATAAATAATTAAAATACTAACAAAAAATTTACATTCTGAGGTGATTGAGCAGAGCATTTTATTACGAAATTATTTTAAATCATAGACGTCCTAGAGAAAAACAAATGACATTTTTGATATCAGCGGCCCAAAATTAGTTAAACTAAGCTGGAGTACTCAATGTTACGAAAAAAAGTTTCTAAAACTATAGTGTAATTATCGGTAACGTCGAAAATTATCAATAGTTATCGATAGTTTTCCCATCCCTAGTAACACAAAAATTATCTCCTTTAACTTCTATTATGAGTCATAATTATTACTCGCTACTTGTTATCTAGTTTTTCTAAAATTAATTTCTATATAGGTTTAAATATAAATTTGATCCTTTTTTCATTTACTGCCTGTTACATTTCCAATGATAAAAAAGATTATAATAGCTTATGCCAGTTTGATTTAGTATTTAAAAAATGGTACTTCTGCATTATAATTAAATACTCTGATACTGTCAAATTCACAGTAATATTTATTATTGATAATTTACTTGTTAATTATTATATAATATCGATATAAAAAGATAACTTTGCCAAAAATAAAGATTCTAAAGTAAAAAAACTTTTAAGGGCAAAACTTCATTCCGATGAAGATATGCCAAATGCCTCAATGGCAGAAAAAGTACATCGCCTTATGGACATTTATAAAGTAATTTTTGGTTTTACAAATATTATTATTAGCTAAGTAGATCAAGAAATGAAATTTAAAAAAAAGGTAAATTTTCACTTTAGCGACTTTTCCAAAAAACGGCAGGAAAGTTGCCAAAAAACCAAAAATATGTTTGGAGGGATGTAAAAGTGCATAAACAATCGGCGCAGGGTGAAAAAGTTGTATAATTATCGCGAAATTAATAAAAAAAGGGGCTGATAGTTGAAGTGACTTACCGTAATTTTCTGTGAAAAAGAACATGCAGCGAGCCAAAAACACGTATCTAATAGACGTAGAATTTGAAAGTGGAAGTGATAAAGCGGGAATTATGAAAAACAACGTCATAAATTTGCAATTTTTAAAATCAGGTAATTTGAGGTTATGACGATTATCTGTCATCTTGGTTATGCAGGTACACTAAAATGGGCGAAACCAACCAACCCAAACTTAACAACCCAACCCAACCGACCCCACCCCATTGGGCCCCCCGCCCCATTGAGCAATAGAGGTATAATATATCTAAGGGCAGAGGCTGGATTGTGAACCTGCATAACCTCAAATTACCTGATTTTAAAAATTGCATTTTCCGCAATTTATGACGTTGTTTTTTATAATTCAAGCTTTTTCACTTCACTTTCAAATTCTACGTCTATTAGATACGTGTTTTTGGCTCGCTGCATGTTCTTTTTTACAGGAAATCACGGTAAGTCACTTCAATTATCAGCCCCTTTTTTTATTAATTACGCGATAATTATAGAACTTTTTCACCCTGCGCCGATTGTTTATGCACTTTTACATCCCTCCACACCTATTTTTTGCATTTTGGCAACCCTCATGCCGTTTTTCGGAAAAGTCGCTAAAGTGTAAATTTAATGTTAATTTTCCTGTCTTTGAAAATGGATCCTCCATTTGGTTTGAAAAAGATAAGCAATAATCACGAAACGTTTTCTTCTTTCAATTAGCAAGTTACTGATCATTAATAGTCCTGGAAAATATATACATTATAATTATTATTAAGCCACTACAAGTATTAACGTCCAGTGGCTTTAACAAAATACCCATTCACCATTGAAGTCCAATAATTATTGGACAACATATATGAGCCATGCTTTGGGAAAGAAATTAGTCAACTTTTTCCCAACTAAGTTTGGACTACGATATTTTACATTTATTGGGGTTTATTTGGACATATTAATTGTATTTTCATAAAGTTTGACCAAAAATTGACATGTTTTATGCCAAATTATTTTCCAATGCGATAGCACAAAAACTACACAAATATACAGTCCTAGATAGAGTTATTATTGGCCAACGTCGTTTGTAATGAAGTTTGGTCGAAAATTGGCAAAGCGTTTGTAATTCAGATTGATCGAAACTTGGCAAATAATTGATCAGCATGGAAAAAGAATCGCAATGGCGAGTTATATGTCGTTAATATTTCAAGACCTTCTCTACAAAAAGGCGTCAAAAAGTGCTTGTGTGATAGTTATTACAAAAAAATATAATCATCTGTGCACTAACTACCTAAACGTGTTAAGTTTTAAACGGCTTTAAATTTTGAGTAAGTAAATAAGATTATGTTTTCAAAGTTTTTAATAAAACATTCAATAAGCGTTTTATTTACCAAATCTTCAAAAAATTAATAGATAGATTAATAGATTTTAATATAAATGAGAAAAAGAGTAATATTCTTTCAAATATAATAATAATATTTGTTAATACTTTGGATTTGTCCAAATATTTACCAATATTTGGTCAATTTTTCAAAAGCCTAATTGCCCAAATAAACATCAAAGATTTGTCATCGTTTTTCCATGCCCAAACATTCCCAAAATTAAACCAACGGTAACCTACCTAATTTATCCAAACTGCTTTGGCATATTATTGGGCACAATTTGGTCATTTATTGTTGGCCATCGCGATTGCACAAATACCATAGGAATATACAGTCCTACATAGTACATTTATTGGCAAAACTTTTCCAAAGGTAATGGGCAATTCTTGGCCATGTTTTAACCTGATATGGCTCTCTGGCACGTTAATATTAACGTGCGTTCACATCAAATTTTAATTTCTTTTATAAAAATTATTTTCAAAGTGAAGATTATTATCCGCTAGGAATACTTTGTCCCTCCTGGGCCGTAGTGACCTATATTTAACTACTTTTTTATACGATTTTACTCATCTACGCACCACCAAAGCCAAATTAATTGCATTTTTAACTACGAATTTTGACAACTCAACTTGACTCAACTTGACAACCGTTCAATGTAACCTACATAACCACAATTACATTTATAACTATCTTAATTTGTTTTAAATTAAGCTAAAGGTCATTTCTCTGAACACAGAATTGTGATCAGAATTAAGAAGAAGTTTGTTTTAATCAATGCCACCAATTTTGCTTCCGTATTTACCAACCAACCCCATAAATTTGCAACGTTGCCGCAGTTCAGATAAAAAATATGAACTATAATAATTATTACAACAGAAAATTTTAAATATGACAGGTCAAAAAGATAAATTAATTGTATACAAGGCTTTGTTATCTATTATGTATACTAAACATAAACATGACATGTTTCTACTTTTGAAAAACAATAGAGACAATCTTTTCTTTAAATTCTTCTATGGTGTAACAGCAGGCAGACTGCAAAAAAGATTTTATGATTTTTTTAAAATTCATTAAAGGGTTTTTTTTGACCATTTGGCAAAATATTATAGAGGCGAATTCCCACGAAGTTAGGAGAATTTTCATATTTTTCATGCCAATGCATTTTAATGGGGATTTTATCCTTAGATCATCTGGTGGTGTATTGAAACTTATTTTTATTGATTAGTTCAATTTTGTTATTATGTACCATACAAAGAAGTTTGTATATAAACACTTACAAAAGTTAAAATTCCATAATTTTTAAAATACCATCTACAAGAATCTAGTAAATAAATCCACTTACCTTTCTTTGTCAGTTTTTACCCAGGATATACTACTAGGGCAAGGAGTTTTTAAATTAGTTTTAGCATATTTAAATTGTAAAGTTGCTTGTCCGATAATAAATTTATTTTGCACAAAAGGCAATGGTAATTTAATATCGCCAAACCTATTAAATAGAGCCCTTTTTAGAGCATCTTCATTAAAGGGAGTATCTCCTGCGATTGTAAAACTCGATATATAGATTGGTTGTTTAGTTATTGTAAATATAAGTGATCCTTGTATTCCCAAATGAACCCATCTGGATATTTTATCACTGCATGATACAGATAGTGTGGGATCTCCTCGACCTATAAATTCCATAATTGCTTAACAAGAAAAAAATGTTCAGGGGAAGTTTTCAGGAAAATACAAATTAAGAGCCAGCTAATTTCACATCTTATTTTTTAATCACAAAATTAAACAGATATACTAGTTAAGTTTACAAAGACCTATGGAAGCTGCCTCTTTATCTGATATCCTTTAAAAACTATTTTACCAGGTTTTCTTCTAACAGCCCCTAGGATGTGATAGGCACTTCCATCCAATTTTGGATCTTGTTTTTCATCATGGTCCAAACATTTGGCCCCTGTCCGATAAATATCGTCTATTTTTAACTTTTTTTGTTTTGGTTCATCATTAAAGTCCCCACTTATTAGTATGCTTCCAAAATCTTCTTCATTTTGTTTTGAAAAGATTGCTGCGTCCCCACAGGGAACATGCGTAGTAAAAAAGTGAAATTTCACATTGGGTTTAATTTTAATTTCCCTATTTAAGTCGTATAAATATACGGATTTTTCTTTATTTCGCAATAAATTTAATTGATCATATAAAAACCGTATAAAGGACCGCCTGCAAATAATTTCCGCATGTGAATCGTTTAAAATGTCACCATTTGGTGATAATTTATTTTGGCCAATGCATTTTGAACCTGTTCCTAAGGCAACAACTTCAAACAATTCGTTTTCTTCTAGAACAATACACGACAGGACTGTCCATTCATTATCTATGGGTTTTCCTTTTTTGGGCAATGAATTAAAATGTTTTAAGCACAAATTTGCGATTGTTTCGTGCATAATAATAAATGTGTGAGTTTAATTTTATTATCTTAAAATAAATGGTATTAACAATTTTAAAAAAATAAATATTTTTAATTATAAAGAGAACTATGCAATAGTGTCTGGATCCCAAGCGTATTTATTTTGAAATTGAATACTGCTTAATTTTTGCATGTCTTCTTCAGGTATAACAAAATCTAATTTAATATTTTCTTCAATGCGTTTTTGGGAACTTGCCTTGGGAATTACTGCAATGTTTTGCTGCAGACTCCACCTCAATAGGACCTAAAATAAATGTTTCAAATGTTTAAATACCCTTTATGCACGATGACATTATAATATGACAATTATAACAAAAATTCTTTGACGTAAACGTCTTTTTATAGCCCGCGGGCGTTATTATGACCCAGCGGGCTATAATGAAACGTCAAAAATTAAAAACAACAATGTTACACCATTTGATATATTTGAAGTAAGTTTTTTCGTATAAAGATTTTGATTTTTCCGGCAGCAGGCCGCAATTTTTCGCCTTTTCAGCTGCTTCCTCAATTTCATTCATCTTTAAACTTTAAAACTGACTGATGTCAGTTGACATTATAATATGACAATTATAACAAAAATTCTTTGACGTAAACGTCTTTAAAAACAATAATATATTAAAAATATTAAAATATAAAACGTGCATAAAGTTTTGTATGCATTGCTGGCATAACTGGTTTTTATGGTGCTACGACGCTTTTCTAGCCCTCGCTCTAACGCGCTCGGGCTCGAAATAGCGCCTCGGACCATAAAAACCTTATTATGCCCTTAATACATAAATAACTATTAAAGAAGCCCTTTAAAGTGTACAATCTAGAATAATAAGACATACAAATAACAGCAAGTACATTAGGGGCATTCAATAAAGTATAAAAGCACTTTTTCACATAGTCTCGACCCCCCCTAGTCGTAAGTCGCACTCAGATTTTTTAAATTACCTGTTTTGTTATAACAAATTAAAGCTTTGACCGCAAGAGAGTATGTAGGTGGCCTATTTATAAGTTTTTAAGTTGATCCACACCTGTTTAGTTTACACGAATGACTCCTATAATAATTAGGTTACTGGTTATTTGTTAATCGTTAATACCTAAGTTTATTTGACAAAATTAATTGAACGTTTTGAGCACACAATGCAGCCCCAGGTTTTAAGTTTGCGTTCCCATTACTCAACTAAACACAAGTTTCACACTCATTGTAGCATTTGGGCTGCATTGTGTGCTTAAAACAGTCAATTGGAAACCTAATATTCATTTGCACCTAGGGTTACCAGAAATCAAAATGTATTAAATAGGAAAAAATAACTGAAAAACATAGAAGTTAAAAGAATATATAGAATATTCAAAATTGGAATTTCTAATTATTGCATTAGTAAGTGCTAGAAATTACTAATGTATTAAAAATAAACACATTTACATAAATTAAAATAAATAGATAATAAAAATAATAACAATTATTAACATTATACGCTTTAGGTGGGGTTATATTATAATATAAGTATATATATTAGACTGGTTCAAAAAAATCGAATACTTTTTTTTCTTCAAAGCCCGCATTAAAATATCTTCCTAGTAGTAAAAAAAGAAGCTTGTGAAAATTGTAGCTCTTAATTAGGTCGCTCATCGTGAATTTCTATTTTACGTTTAAATAACACAGGAATTCTTTTTTCTTAACTTTGAAATTTTATAACTCGTTTTTGAGTGAACATATTGGAATAAACTCTATATATTTTTGAAGAAAATTGAACGTTCTACAAAAAATGTCTCTTATAATTTTTTCGTAAATTCACTCCTTTAATAGTTATTCAAGGTTGAAATTAGACATATAATAAATGTAACGTTTAAATAACACAGGAATTTTTTTTAACTTTTAATTTTATAACTTTTTTTGAGTGGACATATTGGAACGAGCGATAATTTTTTTAAAGAAACATAATTTATATAAAATTTTCAAAAAAGATTATACAGGGCGGTCCAGTTTGTGATACATTAATTTTAAGGTAGACTTTCATTAATTAACATTTCTCAAAAATGTTTCCTAAGGAAAATACAGGTCGTCAAAGATTAGAAAAAACTAGTTTTCTCTTTATAACTTTTAAACCACAACATTAATTTTCATCAGATTTGGCACAAAATGTAATATAGTCAGTGCCTTAATAATAATGTGGGGGGACTTCTCCCCTTTTCACCTCAGTCTTTGACGCCACTAAAAATTTTAAAATATTAAATAAATTTGTAGGTCAAGTTTTTAATTTAGAGAAATAATTTACTCCTGTAAAATTTTGATTTGGGTCTTTTCACTATGGCCCCACTGGAATTTTTTTCAATAATAAACACATTTTTAGATTATCTGTTTAATTTAGAGAAAAAAACTACTCATGTAAAATTTTGATTTAGTGCTTCATTTTTTAAATAATTAATTTATTTATCCAAAAATACTTTTGCCGCAGTTTTTTTGGAGTGAGTTCCCAAATATTTCAAAAACGAAGCCCTAAATTAAAATTTTAGCACAGTAGTTTTTTTTCTCTAAATTGAACAGACAATCTAAAAATGTAATTTTGCGAGGAAACATTTTTGAGCAAATATTTTAGAAACCAGGCCCCAAATCAAAATTTTACAAGAGCAAATTTTTTCCATTAATTAAAAACTTGACCTAAACATTTATTTATTATTTTAAAATTTCCAGTGGCGTCAAAGACTGAGGTGAAAAGGGGAGCAGCCCCCCAAGTAACTGCGGCACTGATTATCTACAAATTAATTTTGTGGTTTAAAAGAGAAAACAATTTTTTTTAAGAAATGTTTTTTTTATGAAAGTCTACCTTATTTTTGATGCTTTATCACCTATTAAAATTAATGTATTACAAACTGGACCATCCTGTACAATAATGAGTGATAAGGTTTATTATTATGCCACCAATTGAAAAAAAACGTTAAATTTATTATATGTCTAATTCCAACCTTGAATAACTATAAAAGAAGTGAATTTATAAAAAAAATTATAAGAGACATTTTTTGTAGAGCGTTTAAGTTTCTTTAAAAATATGTGTCGCTTATTCCAATATGTTCACTCAAAAACGAGTTATAAAATTTCAAAGTTAAGAAAAAAGAATTCCTGTGTTATTTAAACGTAAAATAGAAATTCACGATGAGCGACCTCTAAATATTAATATTAAGAGCTACAATTTTCACAGGCTTCTTTTTTCACTACTAGGAAGATATTTCAATGCGGGCTTTGAAGAAAAAAAAATATTCGATTTTTTTTAACCAGTCTATATTATAAGTATACAAAAAATATTTCGACAAGTAGTTTTCGAGTTATAAAGCATTTAAGTTTAAAACTTGGAAACACGCAAAGTGATATTTTTAAAATTTGGTGTGATGTACCACACATCCATATACCCCCCATGTTACACTTCGTTACAAACGGTGTTACGTACTTTATACAAATTATAGCAAATACATTACAGAAATTATAGCAAATAGTGTAACTAATTAGCTATAACTAAATAAACTTACTTGTGCTGATGTTTTTCCTAATTGTTTTGAAATTTCAACAACCGTTTTATCAGTTAACAAATCAGGATTATTTGTACCTCCCAGTGAAGAATAGGCTTGCAATAAAATTCCTTCTTTATCTACCAATTTTTTTAAATCAGCTTGATGATAATGTGGATGCCATTCGACCTGCAAAAAGAGTACAGGCATTATAAATTTGATTACACAGAATTCAGACCACAGATTCGGATTCATCGATCCAAAATCCATGGAAAGTAACTAATCCTAACATCCTATTTTTTGGGTGTGAGTTATTAAGTAATACTGAATCCCCAATAAGAATATCCATATGCTTTGAAGACAAATAGGTACCCGTTAGCGGTGTCATAACCGGTATACTGAAACCCCGTAAATATCCGCTCCCGAAAATCCCGGGATACAAAGTCTCAATCCAGGGATATTCTTAATAAGTTACGAAAAATAAAATATACTTTTTAATTGCATTATTAATTAATTAAAAATAATTAATAATTACCGAATAATGTCGCACAACAGGTGATATAATATTGTTGGAAATTAACCCCTTAAATATAATGTTTCATCGTTTCATATATGGGGCAAAACACCTCAAGTGTTCCCACCTAAAAATGATGTTTTCTCCGAATTTCACAAAACTTTGCCAAATCATTGTCCTATTGGACTAATTTTCCAAATGGGGGGCAAAAAGTATTAGCGGGTTGCAGAGATACAGGGGCCTGAAAATTTATTTTTTTTCTCGTGCGCTTAAAAGACTTCGAAATATTCATGTATATAATATTTTTTTTTAAATTGATAATCAACATATCGTATAGCATTTTTTCCACGCTTTACGATAGAAATAGTCTCGAAAGCGAGAAAAAATTTTTTGGTTATAAAAAAACGATTTTAAAAATATATTTGTTTTTTTCTCGAAATGCGACACATTGGAATTTTTTTTAATTAATATCAAAAGAAAGCTTATTCAATTCCCTAAATTTTGATGTAATATGAAGATGGGATCCCAAGAATAAGTCGAAAAAAATAAGGGTAGAAGCGCGTAGGGACCGTGCGGCGAGCAGCTACTATAGTATACCTATTGCAGCGGTGCTCGGTCTACTACTTAGTGAATTAATTGAAGAGGGTCAATACAACTTTTAAAATTATTTTTATATAGAAATAAATGTAGTTTTCGATGGGTTTAAGTCAAAACAGCACGAGCGCCAATTTTTTTTTTTAGAAGAAGGTCGATAGAGAATTTAATTCTCTATCGACCTGCAGGTACATGTACTTCTAACAAATTTAAAATTTTTGGCGCTTGTGTCGTTTTGCCTTAAACTCATCGATTTTATTGCAATAGTTCAAATTAATAGCAATTAAAGTAATAAGTTTCTCTTACTCTGAATAAATTACACGTGCACGTAAATGTAAATAAGTTCTACTATTTAATGCAATTGCAAGTGTCTCACAATAATAATACACATTTTCATGTAAACTTTTTATTGAAAATTTTAGCTATTTTTTATTTTTGGGAAAAGTACAAAATTCCTTTTCCGTTAGGAACAAATAAGTGATATTTCTGTGTTCCAGGAATTGATTTTGCAGAATCAAATCGCTTTTTATGAATTTCTGCTGTTTTCATGATATTTTTCAGAATGAAAAATACTTTTGTTTCTTTCAAACTTTTTTGAGCCTATTCATACAAATCTTTGGCATCTAGAAATGGATTTTTTGATTTTGCCTGCAAACTTGCGCGGGCAGCCAGTCTTTTTAAATTCCCACCAATGCCATCACAGAGGCCTTTACCGTGTGCTGTTGCATTAAAGTGCCACTCGGCTGAAATACCAAAATCTGTTTCATATTGCATAAGTAAAGTTGTACTTGTTTTTGAAATGTTGTGCGGCGCCATCAGTAAAATAAAAACATTTTTTAGGTATAAAATTTTGTTTTAAATAATTTATCAAAATTTTCTGGAATTCATAAATTGCGACAGTGTCATGCTTTAGGCAATCCGATAAAATTGCTGCACTAAAATAATGAAGTTTTTCATTTTCCTTGTAATAAATGACGGTTGTGAAAATCGTAACTTGGTCATGAAATTTTGTACTACAAATGCGTAATTTTCAGTTTGTAAATTATTCTTAAAAAGCGATTTGATTCTACAAAATCAATTCCTGGGACACAGAAATATAACTCATTTGTTCCTAACGGAAAAGGAATTTTGTACTTTTCCCAAAAATAAAAAATAGTTAAAATGTTCAATAAAAAGTTTACATGAAAAATGTGTATTATTATTGTGAAACACTTGCAATTGCATTAAATAGTAGAACTTATTTACATTTACGTACACGTGTAATTTATTCAGAGTAAGAGCAAATTACTTTCTACATTTTTCTTTTTCGACTACAAAAACCAAAACATGGGTTTTAATCGTTATTAATTTGAACTATTGCAATAAAATCGATGAGTTTAAGGCAAAACGACACAAGCACCAAAAATTTGTTAGAAGTACATACTTGTACCTGCAGGTCGATAGAGAATTAAATTCTCTATCAACCTTCTTCTAAAAAAAAATTTGGTGCTTGTGCTGTTTTCACTCAAACCCATCGAAAAATACATTTATTTCTATATAAAAATAATTTTAAAAGTTGTATTGACCCTCTCCAATTAATCCACTAAGTAGTAGACCGAGCACCGCTGCAATAGGTATACTATAGTAGCTGCTCGCCGCACGGTCCCTAAGCGCTTCAACCCTTATTTTTTTCGACTTATTCTTGGGATCCCATCTTCATATTACATCAAAATTTAGGGAATTAAATAAGCTTTCTTTTAATATTAATTTTAAAAAAATCCGCATTTCGAGAAAAAAACAAATATATTTTTAAAATCGTTTTTTTATAACCAAAAATTTTTTTCTCGCTTTTGAGACCATTTTTATCGTAAAGCGTGGAAAAAATGCTATCCGATATGTTGATTATCAATTAAAAAAAAATTATTATATACATGAATATTTCGACGTCTTTGAAGCGCACGAGAAAAAAAATAAATTTTCAGGCCCCTGTATCTCTGCAACCCGCTAATCCTTTCTGCCCCCCATTTGGAAAATTAAGGTAGTCCAATAGGACAATGATTTGACAAAGTTTTGTGAAATTCGGAGAAAACATCATTTTTAGGTGGGAACACTTGAGGTGTTTTGCCCCATAACAAAAGTAGAAAATAGTTGTAACACGGCTAAAAGTTAGACCGTATTATCTTTATGAGTATGAGTATGAGTATGGGAACGTATGGCAAGCCCCAGATATATTGTCATCCACTGATCTCCCGGGGTTATATTACCCCCTTTCCGTTCTCCTGCGTATCCCGCCAAATCACAGCATTACCTGTGTTTGTTGGATCCGAAGTTTTTACGCCGGCTGGTAGATCCACCCTAGGAGTTCGTGGATGACAGTGTCAAAGGTTAAGGCAGCTCCCGGGATTTTTGTCAGCCGGGTCGGGCCATACGTCCAGTTTAGGAAGGGTTTTTGGAGGACATTGAACTGACCCAAAACTAAGTACAATCCGGAATCCTCCTCAACCTAGGCCTTAGTAGTATCCCCATTCAATTGGTATTCGTGAATGGGGGTGGGTATGTTAGTTTTTTTGCTTACTCCGGCTACCAACCTTGTATATTCTTTATTTATTTTATTGCTATATTAGTGTTCATACCGTTTTCATTTATTTATTTCTTTGCCTTCTTACTTATTTTTTTTTTCAAATTAATTTAAAAATAAAAATATTAATATACAAAATAGATAAAGCCGGCCCTGTGGTGTATCGCATCAATATTTGAAACCCGGCCCCTATGTCAGGCGTGCAACGCATGCCTCAATAGATGGCCTACCACTTCATTTTCACGTGGGGGCTTTGCCCATTTACTTTCTCCATCCTCCAAGCTTTGCTTGCGTGAGCTTATGTGTATATTATATAATATATATAATACAATAATATAATATTGCGACGCACCCACTTGATTTCCCTTCACACACGCACGCTGCCCTCTGCAATGATCAATTGTTGCCTGGTTTCCTGTTAAATTAGTATTTATATAAATTCAATAAATATCAATTAGTCAATACCAATACTAATACCAAATAATAGAAATAATCAATACCAATATCAACCAATCAATCAATTAATCAATATTAACGTTAATATCAGTATCAACCAACTAATCAATCAATATTAATACTAATATCAATATCTATAATGCCAATATCAACATCAACATTAATACCAACAATATTACCATCAATACCAATACCAATACGATTATATCAATATCAATCAATCAATTAATTTATTAATTAATTAATTAATCACTTTATGTAAATACCAATCTTCAAAATAGAGCCGGCCCTGTAGTGTATAGTGGAATGCGGCCTTATGGCCTGCTTGGCTCTTGAGTTCTTTGTATTAGTTTGGCTTTGATTTATGGGTGTGACCCTAAATTTATTTATGATAAATTTTTGTCTTCTTGCTTGAATTGGTTTATTTGCTTACGCCTTTTACACTGGTTGTTTACGTTTGTCTACTATGAGAAAATTAGGTTGTTTATTTAACAGTTACGGAAATGTTCTTATTATTTTTTAAAATTTAATTTTTAAGACGAATAGAATTCTTAGATTTTTTTGCAACATTGTGAAATGCTTATATAAACATTTAACGATTATACGGTAAGACATGCAATTAGAAGAATTACTTAGCTTGATTATTAGGCTATAAACCTGATGCTTTGTCTTTCGCGGGGTGGCCTTCTCCTGCAGGTTTTTGCATAGAAAAAGGATATTTTTGGAACGCTCCGATCCAGGTGCGCCGGTTGACTTATCGTTGCTGCCTAGCCTCAATTAGGTACTTATTCACTTGCACACTTTTACGGCGTTATCTCACAATTTTCGCACTTCTTGCACTTGTTTGTTTATTTATGTATTTATTTATTATTTATTAACGATTACCGATATTTCCGGATACTTTGTTTCGTTTTTGGTACTTTACGTTTGTATCGTATACGCCACTTAGGAGGGATCTTGACGCATCCGACCTCTTCGAGTTTCAAGACGGTACGAGTTAGACCGTATTATCTTTATACATTCAAAATGCAAATATGGTTCCAAAAGTTTCACCTTTCATGGTTGGCTTCGACGGATTCTAAAGGGAAAGGCCGGCCGCAAAGATTAAACATGAAATAAAAAGCTAGATATAATTGCAAAGACGAGGTGGGAAAGAAATGGAATTATTTGCTAATAGGGGTAAACCTGAGTACAATCTATAACTTGCCTACGAATTCTTTAAAACCATTCCTCCAACTGTTAAAATTTATATGTTCGCTAGTTTTAAATTGCTTTTAAAATTAAAGATTTATGTTTTCGGGAATGAACCCGCACACCATCCTTGAATAGGGTATAGGTTTTTCAGAATATCCCAAAAAAACTGATTGTGGGTTATTATTTGGTGGGGTCCCACCCACACAAAACATCCACTTAAATCGCAGCTGCTTCTTAAGCCATTTTTTAAGTAAAATTCATAAATTGCAATTTTGTGGCTATTCTCTATCAAATTAGTTTGTATGTCTCACGAATAACAACTAGTATCAAATTTAAACATTTCTTTTAAGTTTTTTCAATTTTTTACAAAAATACCACCAATTTAATTTGTTTGTGTAGTAATATACAAGGTGTCCCTAAACTTAGTGGCATAAATTTAGGAGCAGATTAAGCAAGTAAAAATAAGACGAAAATCTAAATAAATATTTTTCCTAATTACGTATGTTTAAAAGATACAGGATGGTAAAGTGTTGCTTATTATATCAGTTTTTTTAATATAACTTCTACTGTGGTAGACTTGGAAAAGTGATATTTTGCGAACAGTCACTTACTATCAAAACACATATTCACACATAATTACAATTGTTCAAGTGAACACAGTCTCATAGAAACAGGGGTTGCTTAAGCTTAATGTCCCAAAAAAACTTTGAGGTTAGGTTTTTTTACCATTGGATGCAATTTTTCGATTACTCAGTCCGGCTACAATTAAAAAGGTGTACCTCTCAACCTTCGATAAAATAAACCGTTTCCGAGATATTCGAGATTACAATAATTGTTATATCGCATTAAAGGTATATGATAACAATTTTTTTAATTGAAAAAACTACAATTTTTTTTAATGTGACGGTCAGGGTAAAAAGTCCCGAGGCTCATGGAATACCTTTTTTAGTTTTTTCAATTAAAAAATAAAATGTGTTATCATATTTCTTTTAATCCTTTTAAATAATGCGATATAAAATAGAATTACATAAAGTACACACCGGGCTGAGTACAATCCATCATATATGATAAACAAACTCTAAATTGTGTTTGCATAAAACCACAAGAGTTTAAAAAACAAAAAATCTAAGCACATCGAAAAATCACAAATCACTTAAGACAAACAGTAACTTCCGACTAACCGTGTGAGGCGCTGTTTCGCGCTTGCGCTTTATGCTTTTCGCCGTTGGTTGCGGTAACTATTTATGTGTATTAGTGTAATAAAAATGACTCTAAATGATGAGTGTACTGAGAAGATTTGTTAAGATTGAACTGTAATGCTAAAATAAAAAGATTGATTTATGAACTATGAAGACTGAAGTGATATTGATGGACATTAATTTTGAAAAATAAAACAAATAATCAAGAAGAAAACGAGAAGATGTAATTTATATATATTATATAATAAAGAAGAAAGGAGAAGCTATAGGTAATCCTAGACTCGCTTACTCCAGTACCTAAAAGAAACGAGATTAAGCTGGCTAATTCCCGGAAGGGAAAGGCCAATCAAACCAGAGAAGAAGAAGAAGAAGAACTATTTAGCTTTTTAAAAAATAACAATAGAGGACAGGCATACAGTATATAAAAAAAACAGTTTTTGGCCAGGTTTTGGGGATAAATACCACAATGTGCGCCGGTCAAGAGTCAACTGATAAATTAGCGTCTCCCACTCTTAAAAACAAGTGTTTCCAAAATCTCTCAAAAAAGTTGACAAACATTGTTTAAATTTAGCTTAATTACAAAAATGACAAAATTAACAATGCAAATTGTCAATTTGGCGTTTTTATTAATTGTTGGTTATGTCATTTTTGTACTGAAGGTAAATTCAAACAAAATCTGCCAACTTTTATGACAGAATCTAGTGCATTTCTTTTAAATTTTAGGTTATGTTTTCAAATTGTAAATATCTTAACTAAGGGAAGTGCTTTTGGATTTATTTACACAAATTAAATGTTTAAAGTTTAACCTGTGAACTGGTCCCAATTTCATCTGAGTAAACAGAGAAAAAAACTGATGAAAAAATTAATTTTGTGGTTATGGATTTCAAATTTCAAAGGTACTAAATTTTCTAATCATTTCTTAAGCTAATAGCTGGATCAGTAAATAAATACAGAAGGGTATTAAAGCTTTAAGGGCATAAAACTTTTGTATTTATTGAGTTTTTATTTATTTTTTGCAAGACAAATTTTTAGTAACAATTTTTTACATCTGGCAACGCATAGCTACTTTGTTGGTTGGTATCTATGTACTCACAAAATACAAGTGTGCAGAGATAAACCAAGTGTGTAACCAGTGGCGTATCACAAAAAATATATAAAACTTCTAATGCAAATTTTTTCGTTATCTTTGGAAAAATGTTTTTTTAAATATTTTTCCTTTATTCCTTATGTCAAAAGGTATTCAGTATTTTAATATATAACATTAATTACATAACACCCTGTATTATATAAAAGAAAATGCAAGCTATTATTCACGAGGATGAGGTTTTTGCCTCGAGTCGTCAAGCGAGAGACGTAAATCATCCGAGCCTTTTCTGCTCCAACTAAGTAATTTTCACTAGTAACAAAATTTATTATAACTTCACTTTCTCCCGATTTTAAAGAAAGAAAAATTATACACCAGTTGACCTCACTTTTTTCCAATTTAGATAGGTCCAAATCAGAGTAAATATTTAAATGAGTCAATTACTGATGCATAACAACGTGAATAATGAGTTCATTATTCCCGTTAGGCGAGGCGGTTATATTGGTGGCCATTATATACGGAAAAAATAAATGTCAATAATATGCAATAGGAGTAGAAAAATAAAACTGCAAGCAACATACTGGCTTGAGGCGAGCTTTGTTATGTATTTTATAATATAATAACTTTTTGTTTGTATGCTGGGATGTTTAAAACATCGCAGTGTCTATGTGTGTGTTTGTTTTTTGTTTATTTTGTTTGCATTCAAATTGTGACGCTAGTTGATCAACTAGCGTTTTCATTACAGCTTTAAAGCCGTGTCTACAATGGGGTAGTTAATTTTTTTCTGACCTATACTTTTTATGGTTTTATTCAAGGCGTTTTGTAATTTTAAACATTTCTGTGAAATCGGAATTTCAATTGAGTTTACCGTTTTCGAGATATTTACAAAAAAAAATCTCCTAATTACGTCACTAGGCTATTGACAACGTTGCCAGCTTTTTCTATGGTTGCCAGTGTGTTTAGTTTAAGATTCTTACGATAGATGGCGCCACGTTATAATATTTTAGTTTTAAAACCACTTGATCTATAATTTTGGTTGAGAAGAAGAAGAAGAATTGATTTTTTGACGTTTCTATTTTTCGGGTTATGTTTTTTTTTAAATTTAGATTATTGAAAATCAATGTTATTGTTATGTTATTTGTAATTGATATTAGATAAGTGATTTATTAATAACGGACTCCAAAGCAGAGGAATCTTGTGGAATGGTTGGTTACATTGAACATTGGAGCTTTTAAACAAATAAAGTTAGTACTTACCTATAATTATAATCATATTTTGTCGTAAATGCATTTCATTAGTATAATGCCTAGTTCTTAATATTCTTTTAGAAATATCTTGGACTCTAAAATATCAAACAGTAATAAGGAAGATAGGTACTTAATGAATTTGGTGACCATCTGTTTGAATAATTTTAATCAAAATGTCTATTTGTCGACCCTGCACTATCTTTACCTACCATGTACGTTATTGCAGCAATATTTAAACCAGAATTGTCAAAAAGTACAAAAATGTACTCTAGAGCATAGTATCTTCAAACACTCCAAAAGTTTGTCATACATTTTTTTAATCTTACAAAAGGTTTTGATGCTCATCATCAGGGATGCAAGTTTTATAAAAACTATACACAAATATCATAAATACCATTGTTAACTTACATTTACTGTTATTTTTTGTAAATTTATTTAGGATTACATTTTATTAGGTTTCACACGGTGTTTCAATGTGTAAACCTATCAATAAAACTTTTAATTTAACTTTTAAATTTTCTTTAACCTCCTCTTCTTCTTCTTTCACTCAACTGACCGTGACAGTATTTGTACATAACCTCTTCGGGTATTTTCTGACATAACCGAATGAAATCATTAACAAGACAACTTTGGGGCCGAGGATGGCGCAGTGCGTTAAAGCTACAGAGCGGTAATCAATCTGCGCCACGGTACCGGGTTCGATTCCCGGTCACAGCCTTGGGTGTTGTGGTTGTTTTTAAGAACCAAAAAAATGTATAATCATGAGCTGGCTAAATAATCGAAAAAGATTAAAAGCCAATAAACCTTAAAAAAAAAAAACAAGACAACTTGACAACAGGGTAATTTTCAACCAATAGAAAT
Organism: Brassicogethes aeneus; assembly: GCA_921294245.1. Classification (NCBI taxonomy): domain Eukaryota; kingdom Metazoa; phylum Arthropoda; class Insecta; order Coleoptera; family Nitidulidae; genus Brassicogethes; species Brassicogethes aeneus. The sequence continues at coordinate 47,046,952 of OV121132.1, read as the reverse complement.
CTTAGAATATTGGTCACATGGCGAGGTTTGTGACGTCATAAAAATTTATATTTTTTGTAAATATCTCGAAAACGGTAAACTCAATTGAAATTCTGATTTCACAGAAATGTTTAATATTACAAAACGCCTTGAATAAAACCATAAAAAGTATAGGTCAGAAAAAATTTAACTACCCCATTGTCGCAGGGGTACGATCGGAGAACATAAGCTTGCGCAAAGCACCCCGCGTCGTGGCGATGGAGCAAGGTTCTTTTGTCAGCTGGGTGCTTTGCGCAAGCTTATGTTCTGCGATCTGCGAACTGCGACAATTGTAGACCCGGCTTAAATGCTCCAGTGAAAAGAATCTTTTCCATGCTTGGACTAAATATTGACACAGTGAAGGCGGAGCTACAAGACTTTTATACACGCCTTCCAAAATAAAGATCTTATGAAAGCAGTTTAATTAAACAATAAAAATAAAATTAAAGAAAAATGTTGCTGTTTTAAATTAAATATCTTAATGGTCTACCACAATAAAAATTAAACCCCGTATTTTTTATGCTGACAACCCTTAAACCAAGAAGAGAGGCAGGTCGCAACCCTAAATGTAATGCTCAAGGCGATCGCCTCGAGTTTCGTCGATCGATGATTACAGAATAAATACAACTTGCTCGGAATAAATGAAAGATAACGGACTTGTAATGTAACAATCACTAAAAAACTGACAGTTTAGTGGAGTACGGATGCGCCTTTCGCGCTCGTTATAGGCACTGACTATCAAAATGTAATGTTCATGTTACATTACTACCATGGTAGTACTAGGACTTAGTACCATGCATTACAACGTTCAGTTGCAGGTAGGGTTGCCGATAATTCCTCACATGACTATGCTTTGCTTTTCAATTTTTTCCTAATATTTTTTTCTTATATTCCAAGTAGCATGTAAGGTAAACAAATATTTATATATTTAATAAATAAAAAATACAGCATATTTGAATTATGAAGGTACTACCTTACTACACAGCAAACTGAAAAATATAGAAGTGTATTGGATGACGCCACTTTTGAATACAGTTTTATAAACCCTCGCCACGGTATAGAGTTGTATTCGTCAGTCGAGCGTTTCAATACTATCCGCAGTATAGAGGTCGTAATTTGAAAACAAAGCACGATTCAATACAGTTCTGATAAAACTTTAAGATTTAGTATTCAAACGGGGAGTCATCCTATACAGTTCTATATTTTTCCGTTCGCTGTGTAAGTAGGTACCTTTCTTTATAAAAAAAACTAGAGACTATTTAGTTAAAAACATAAAACAATAGTATTCTAGCATAAAATAAATAAATAATAGGCATTATAGACCAGTTGGAGAAAGCTTATATTATACCCGAGCATACATTTCTAGCCGAGGCAGAAGTAAGCTTTTCCGCTGTGTTTTATAAAATATTTTATCTTCAAGAAATATTCTAAATATAAGATTGTGCCCCATCATTTTTAAGGTTTAATTTAGCTCCATTTTTGTGCAGAGGTATAGTCATTTGGCTTTTTAACTATAGTATTAAGTAATATGTAATATAGGTGTTATAATATATAATACACTTTAATATATAATTATATACAGAGTGTTTGGAAGGTAGTCCGCGCTTAATCATAAAAAAATACCAAAAATATGTTCAAAGATTATTTTTTTATTTATAAGGGTTTAAAAATTAACTTCAAAATTTGTTAATTTAATATTTTAGGATTATTTATTTATATAAAGGGTATAAAACAATTTTCTTAACACGTTTTAAAAAGTAAAAGATAAAAATTGTTAATAATAACAAAGTTATTGTGATAATTTAAAGTTTTAAATTTTTTGAAGCAAATTTTAGAAAATAGGTACAGGGTGATCCCCTATAATGTCGCCCCCCTTTAACTTTTTTATTTTAAGTGTCCCAAAAAAATTAAAAGTGTGGTTATGTAGGTACTAAAAAATACTTGTTTTCTACGTATAAAGAAAATTGGAAAATTGATCAGTATACAGGGAATTTTTAAAAAAACATTGCAATTTCCAATATTTTTCTGAAGAACTTTGCTATGGTCCATCCATATGACAGTGACAGTTTTGTTGAATCAAGTGCATCGTGCATCGCCAATGGGGAGGGGGAGGGTCCCATAATTTGTGACACTTTGTGACAAGCGGGGGAGGGGGGGTCAAAATTATTTAAAAAAACGTGTGACATAATTTATGGACGGATCCTTAGGGAACCAAAGCGTTGTCAAGTTTCTCGAAAATTACAAGTTACAAAGTTACAATTTTACTATTACACGTACTTGTAATAACAAATCTACAAGTACAGGTGTTCCGCAAAATTGTTTAACAATAGTTAAAATAATTTCACAATTGTAAAAATATCTTCACAATAATTGTGAAGATATTTAAAAAAAATATTTTTACAATATTTGTTTAAAAATTGAATCGAATGACTGCAGGGTCACCAAGATTACGGTTCGTTGGAGGGATCAGCCATTCTTTTAATTTATAGGCAGAATCGCCTAGTATAAAGCCATCAGGAATAGGTATCCAACCATCTTGAAAACGACGAAACAGTATACTGTTTCTGTAAACTCGGGCATCTTTAACACTGCCTGGCCAGCGTGCACTCACGTAATAGAATTTGCAGGACCACAAACAGCCATAACATTTAAAGAGTAATCTCCATGTCTATCTACATACTGCTTTTCGTTTTGTAATGGACTATCTATATTTATTAGAGTTCCATCCACACATCCTATGACTAAAGGCATTAGCTGGCCATACACAGACGTTATTTCGCGCGGTTTATCGTGGCATGTTGGGATGTAGCGGTTAGTATGCACGAAAGAACGGCATGGCAAAAAAAGCGTCATGTTCCATACACTTGATAAAGTATTCAAATAGCTGGCCATACACAGACGTTATTGCGCGCGGTTTATCGTGTTATCTGCAAAAACATATGGAAAATCATGTACGTGAGTGAGTATCGCCGCGCGCAATGATAGAACGGGAAGGGATTTCAGACGTGCTTTCCTCTGGAGTGTGGCGTACATCATTTCAGTGTCCACACGCCACATTCCGCGTCACGGTTTACCTTTCCTTGGCAAAATTTTACGTTGAAAATTTGTTCATGATCACATGCAGTTTCAAACGACTCGATAAATGACACTTTTTGCCCACTCACATACGATTTTTCCTTTGAAACTGATATACCACGGGCAATCACTTGCTAAATCATTTGAATACTTTATCAAGTGTATGGAACATGACGCTTTTTTTTGCCATTCCGTTCTTTCGTGCATACTAACCGCTACATCCCAACACGCCACGATAAACCGCGCGAAATAACGCCTGTGTATGGCCAGCTAATGATTTAGCAAGTGATTGCGCGTGGTATATCAGTTTCAAAGAAAAAATCGTATGTGAGTGGGCAAAAAGTGTCATTTATCGAGTAGTTTGAAACTGCATGTGCTCATGTACAAATTTTCAACGTGAAATTTTGCCAACCAAAGGTAAACCGTGACGCGGAATGTGGCGTGTGGACCACAGAACATAATAGAACTAAAAGTTCCTATTCTAATATTGGCAACAACGATTTTACAAGAGGTGGTCACGCTCTGGCCTACTTGATCTTAAGTTTTTCGATGCGGTTCCGTAGCCCGCGAAATTTGAATAGGTTATTATTTAAAAATACTTATTTTTGATTTAAAAAATACAAAATTATTTAAAATAAACATTTATTGGTACATATATACATAAATAGAAGGGCAATATAACCTAAATTAATGGTTTATTACACATAATGTAGTTAATTAACTACATTACATACTTTATATAAATTTGCCTGTTTAGATTTTATTTTAGTAAAATAAATAAGTTATTTTTAGATTTTCTGTAACAAAAATGAGATTTAATAATTACTTGAAGATAATATAAGTATTATATTAGTATATTTTAATACAATAAAACCTAAAGAGCCGAATTTCAACACATAAACTATTAATTGTTTAAAACAATTTGTTTTATACATTATAAAGACATTCAGTAACCTTTGAATAAAAATACATTGTAAGATATTATGAGTTTTTAAATAGGTACTTAGTTAATTAGTATTAAATCAGGTAATATAATTTGATCATCGTTTGTGCACATTCATCAAAGAGTCTCTGATATAATGCTAAAAAAATACTTAATTAACATTTACAACAGTCAATTTTCTTAGTGACAAAAAATCTTATTTAATACATTTTTAATACCTTGTATATATTACACAAAAATAGCAACATTACAGTTAAATCTATTAACATAGGTTATAGGTTATATATAAATAAGTATTTTGTCAGACTAAAAAGTGGAATCCCACATAAAAATATACTTAAAATAAACAATTGGGATCATCCATAAAGTATATCACACCTTTTTGGAGAATTTCAGACTCCCTCCCCTCATGTCCCACATAATTATATTATTATGTTATATTAATCAATGATGTTATAATATTTTCAGTCTTGACCCTGGTGGCCCTGCTTAAAATACCCCATAGAGACCTATACAAAATATTCTATAGGGCGCTACCGGTTTCAATATGTGCATTTGTCCAAGGTTTTTTCCGGATACAGCCCGATAGAAAATGTATAGGAAATTACCTATAGGCACACCATAACTTTTACATTTTCCCTATTGAGACCGATAGAAAATAACTCAATGAAGGATATATAGGGATATATATATATAGAACAACCATAAAACATTTGACAAAATTTTATTAAAACCTATGGGGTCCTATGGGGAAAAAACTAATTTCTACATTTATGTGTATTTTCCCCATTGAAACCGATAGCAAATAAATCAATGGTGGATATCCCTATAGAACAACCATAAATCTCAACTATGGGTCCTATACAAACCGATACACCCTATAGAAACACCATACATCCCGATACAAATATCTATCGGTTTGAACAGGGTCTCTATGGGGTATTTTAAGCAGGGGGCAGGTCTGCCTAAACATGTGACCTACTTTATGGACAACCCCTTGTTAATAACATATGCTAAAAACTAAAATAAGTAAAAATAAATAAAAATATATATTAATACCTAGTTATTAATATAAATTTATATTTATTTAAACCAATTATGAAGAATAATGATATATTATTAAATTTGATTAGCATCTGCTACATTTTTCTATATTGTGGATCAAAAGTTAGAAAGTAAGCTGGATAGTTTTTAAGCAGGACCCCTCTGGCAAAACATTGACCAAAATATGGATAGTTTCATTCCAGAATAATTTCATTGGATATAACCTATAAAAATCTTATTTTAAAAACAATTTTAAATTTTAAAAATAAAATTTACCTTATTTATGTTTTAAGTGATGAGTTTACTCAATCCTTGTATCCTGTTTCTCCTTGGTTAGTCCTTAAACCATTGATTAAGGTGTGTTTCTTCACTCAACGCTTAAACAATTTCCAAATAAAATTAACCATCATTTAATAACTATACTATAGTAATGTTTAGTTAAGTATATACTGTAGGTATACCCAAAGATATTATTATTATCTTTGTGTATACCTACTTAACTAAACATTACTATTAGCAAATGCGGTCTAATTTAGCAAAAGCCTGTTCTATTATGTGAACACTAGTGTAAAATAATATTAATAAATAAATAAAAACAGGCATATATGCCATATATTTATAAATATTAAAATATGAACTCATTAACATGGAACAAATGTATGGTTCGATTTGAGCAAATAATCATACCTATTTGCAAAATTATAAGATGGATATGAAAGAAAAAATACTGATAAAACTGTTGATGAGAGGACAAGTTGCTCAAATCAAAGCCGGATTAACGCAAATATGACAAAACTACATTTATAAATATACATGCATAGGTATGAAAACAAAAAACAAAGCATTAATTAAGTAATTTACGATTCAACAATTTGTTTCTATAACTAACTGAATGGTTTATTTAGTTTAGAAATTCAAAACTGGAGTTTTATAAAAGTTTATCACCTACCACAATAATTAAACTTACCTTAAAAAAAACCAAAACAACACACAATTTCAAACAACAACATCGGCCATTGTTGAAAACTACATAACACACATAACAAACTGTCAAACTTTACGATGAGTCACACCGACAAGAATGATACGCGCATGAGCAAGATGGCAAAAGATAGATGTCGCTCAAAAATTTGTTGCCAATTTCCTTTAAAAAGCTGGCCCCCCATGGTGTGGACACTCCACACTCCAGAGGAAAGCATGTCTAAAATCCCTTCCCGTTCTATCATTGCGCGCGGCGATACTCACTCACGTACATGATGTTCCATATGTTTTTGCAGATAACACGATAAACCGCGCGAAATAACGTCTGTGTATGGCCAGCTATTATTGCAAATCGGGAAAAACGAATAACCACATTCCGAATGTCATTGGCCAGTTAACAATTTTTGAAAATTTGATATCATTTACAGCCCTCACAACAGCGTGAACTGATCTACAGACACTTAGAGCCGTTTCACATGCGACTGATAAAGTCCTGTCGATCAGTCCTGATGATACGGACTGACGGTCATGGCCATTGTTTCACAAGCAACGTATAGTACGGAAATGTCTACTACGAGACGGTTCTCAGCCCCTCCGGAATTGCGCTGTTGCCGCTTTTTGTATAATAATACAACGCAAAAAAGTTCTTTTTTGCATCCGCAAAATTTTCAAAATCCGGAACTACTATTTCCGCTACTTCTTCAAATGCTTTATTCTTTGCATACCAGATGCATCTTCGCTGTTCGATGCTACTTATTACAATTTCAGTATCAATGCGTAAACTACTCATTGTGCAACACTATTTCTGCTGACCGTACGTACCATATGAAATACTCCATATAACTAACAGCCCTTAATAGTCCTGACGGTACGCAGTGCGCACGGGCTGTCCCGATGCCCGTGCCGACGAATCAGTCAACCGATGATACGCAGTGCATGTGAAAAAGTTAATTTAAACAATGGCCTCTAGTCATCAGGACTGATCGTCAGGACTTTATCAGTCGCATGTGAAACGGCTCTAAGAAAGGCATTTAAAAAATACCTTTTTTTATTAAAATATAGTTAATTATACCTGTTAAGTCTTATTTAAAATAGTAAAAAATTAAAAAATAAATATTTATTTGCAATAAAAAAGTTTTTTGAATATTTCCTCAATTGATGCTCTAGGACCATCTAAAACGCATTTAAAAAATAAAAACCGTAAGAGCCGTTTCACATGCGACTGATAAAGTCCTGACGATCAGTCCGGATGATACGGACTGACGGTCATGGCCATTGTTTCACAAGCAACGTATAGTACGGAAATGTCTACTACGAGACGGTTCTCAGCGCCTCCAGAACTGCGCTGTTGCCGCTTTTTGTATAAAGAGAATAATACAACGCAAAATTTTAAAAGTTCTTTTTTGCTTCCGCAAAATTTTCAAAATCCGGAACTACTATTTCCGCTACTTCTTCAAATGCTTTGTTCTTTGCATCCCTTTTTTGTAGTTCTCATCATCTGCATACCAGATGCATCTTCGCTGTTCGATGCTACTTATTACAATTTCTGTATCAATGCGTAAACTACTTATTGTGCAACACTGTTTCTGCTGACCGTACGTACCATATGAAATACTCCATATAACTAACAGCCCTTAATAGTCCTGACGGTACGCAGTGCGCACGGGCTGTCCCGATGCCCGTGCCGACGAATCAGTCAACCGATGATACGCAGTGCATGTGAAAAAGTTAATTTAAACAATGGCCTCTAGTCATCAGGACTGATCGTCAGGACTTTATCAGTCGCATGTGAAACGGCTCTAAGAAAGGCATTTAAAAAATACCTTTTTTTATTAAAATATAGTTAATTATACCTGTTAAGTCTTATTTAAAATAGTAAAAAATTAAAAAATAAATATTTATTTGCAATAAAAAAGTTTTTTGAATATTTCCTCAATTGATGCTCTAGGACCATCTAAAACGCATTTAAAAAATAAAAACCGTAAGAGCCGTTTCACATGCGACTGATAAAGTCCTGACGATCAGTCCGGATGATACGGACTGACGGTCATGGCCATTGTTTCACAAGCAACGTATAGTACGGAAATGTCTACTACGAGACGGTTCTCAGCGCCTCCAGAACTGCGCTGTTGCCGCTTTTTGTATAAAGAGAATAATACAACGCAAAATTTTAAAAGTTCTTTTTTGCTTCCGCAAAATTTTCAAAATCCGGAACTACTATTTCCGCTACTTCTTCAAATGCTTTGTTCTTTGCATCCCTTTTTTGTAGTTCTCATCATCTGCATACCAGATGCATCTTCGCTGTTCGATGCTACTTATTACAATTTCTGTATCAATGCGTAAACTACTTATTGTGCAACACTGTTTCTGCTGACCGTACGTACCATATGAAATACTCCATATAACTAACAGCCCTTAATAGTCCTGACGGTACGCAGTGCGCACGGGCTGTCCCGATGCCCGTGCCGACGAATCAGTCAACCGATGATACGCAGTGCATGTGAAAAAGTTCATTTAAACAATGGCCCCTAGTCATCAGGACTGACCATCAGGACTGATCGTCAGGACTTTATCAGTCGCATGTGAAACGGCTCTTACTTTTGATATGCCATGCATATCAGCAACTCCATGATATTGCCTAGCCAATGGAGAGCTGCACACAATTGAACTCTTTCTGATAGGGCCTCACTTCTTCTTGTGGAATGTTGAAATATGTGCCCTATGTCTGCAAGAAGAGATTTCATGCTGACCACAGATTATGCTGTCTGATGGCATTCGAAATCTCCCATTGAACTAGTAAAAGGTAATTCTATAAAAACGTTACTTGTAAGTAGTGACAATTCACTGGTTGTTACAAGTCTTGTAACTTTGTCTTTGTGAAACACTAGTACTTCTGATTTATTACAGATTAGTTAAATTTAACTTGTTACTTTCGTGAAACGGGCCCCTGGTCAGAACAAAAGATTTTATACTTAAAATAACGCCAGTGTGGTTTGGCGAAGGTGCGTCATTTCCTGACACCCTATATGAAAGTCAAGCCACAAATTGGGCAAAATAGAGTTGACAATAAAAAACATTAAAATATCGTGGTCAATAAATTTGGGCCCAAAAATGCTCCAATTTTAAGTCTTTATCGCCGTCACTACTACATACTAGGTCGTTTATTCATATTTCTAAAATCTTAAACAATCTAACATAAATAAATATATAGAACATTTATTTATACTAACCACATAACACATGTGTTCTGTGATACTAACCAATAATTGATACATTTGTCAATATTCAAAAATGCAATGTAAATTTGTAAATAATTTTTATGCTTTTAAGTTAAAAAAGTACAATTCTACAAATCTAGTTTTTAAGATATAGGACATATAGAACAAGATTTTGAAATATAGGACATATAGAACTTATGTCTTCAGTATAGGAGGCAAGCGTGAAATATAAGGTTGTCCTATTAAATATAGTTGGCAACCCTAGTTGCAGGTCAGTGCCCGTCTTTATCGGTGTTGCCGTTTCTATAAAATGGTAATTACCCTATAGGGTAATTACCATTTTTTAGGGTAATATTAATTTAGGTTATATTTTAGGGTAAAATCTAGGTAAAAAATAACTAAATTTTTCAATTTCAATTGCTTAACTTTTTTGTTGTAGTGTTGAAAACGTGGGGTAGAGCTTTGAAGGTAGGGCTTTGTATGGGAAAACAGAGCTGAGCAACACAACACAAACACTATAATATATTATATTATATGCTATACACAATAATGAATATACTATATATAGTTAAAATTGGTTTGATGGGTTCAATGAATATATTCATTGAACCCATCAAACCAATTTTAACAATTAACAATTAAAAAATGACAAATGTTAATAAAATAAAATTAATAAAATTGTTTTCATGGCTACCTAGTATAAATTTATATAAAAGAAATTGATTTAAATGATTTGGAAACTAGGGCGCATTTTAGGGTATTTGTGTTTGTATTAAGAGTAATTTGGGGTAAAATGATTGAAAATCCACTAACAACACTATTGGCAACACTTATAATATGGAAACTATTATACGCTTAAAAAAAGAACTTTACCTGGTTTACAGCAGGAATAATACCATGATTTTTTTGCAAAATAGCCCTCATATGCTTTACATTATAGTTTGAAACTCCAATATTTTTTGTTAGGCCATCTTTAACTCCTTGAACTAATAACTCCCAACTTCTGTCTCTTAATTTGGAATTGTTGTTACTGGCACTGTTTGTTCCAAAAGCTCCAGGCCAATGGATTAAAAAAAGATCGAGGTATTCACAATCTAGGTTGTGAACAGAATGTTGAAGGGCTTCGTAGGCTTTATCACCTTGGTCCTGAGGAGCTGAAAGAAAAAAAATGTATTAAAGGGTAACATACCAACCTAATTTTTTACTTTTTCAGAGAATAGGTAAAAATGTGTTTATATTAAAAAAAAATACTTCCTATAATTTGAACATGGCTCTATTGAACTTCTATTAAAAACCCTCTAATAAACACCCTGTATCTTTATTATTTATATCTTTAAATTAAAGTACCTACTTATAACCACCATAATAGGTTATCTGTATAAAAGGCCATTTTACAAAACTTTAAAAACTGTAGGTTATTTATTTGTTTAGGTATAAGTTTATACTTACAAAGTTTAGAGGTGATAAATATGTCTTTTCTTGTAAGATTATATTTGGGCAATAGTTCTTTTAAAGCTTTACCAATTTCATTTTCATTATGGTACACTTTGGCAGTATCTAAAAAAACATTAAACAACATTTAATATTAAATATAAATCAATGATTTTCTACTTGTTAACATACCAATTAACCTATAACCAGCACCTAATGCTTTATCAAGAACATCCCTTATTAATTCTTCACCATGAATCTGGTATGTTCCAACTAGAACAAAAAGTGAGGTTAATATCGAATTTAGAAGTAGTAATATTCTGCAGCCAACGCATGTAAGTAATATCACTGTTTATAAAGTACACCTACATCCAACTAATGGCATCAGATCGCCACTTTTTAATTTAAATGTAAGATTTTTTGCCATTTCTTCTTGGAAGGAACTTCGGAACCACGTCACAAACAAAATGAACTTTACGAATGTGGTTATTTTACCGGAAATACCTACCCATTTTGTTGATTTGTTACCAAAGAGGGTCTGGGTTTGTTACCAGAGATTGTTACTGTTAAGTGTATGAAGCGCTTAAGTTATGTTATGTGTGCTTAATTTAAGTGAATCTAAAGAAATAAATTAAATTTATTTATTCGATTAGGTAGGTATATATACCTACTATAATCGTAATAATTATTATTATTGTAGTTAAGTATGAATAGGTAAGTATGTATTTATAATTCGATTGTTATTCTTAAAACAGTTTATTATTTATAATAATAAATTAAATTTATTTATTCGATTAGGTAGGTATTATATACCTACTATAATCGTAATAATTATTATTATAGTAGTTAAGTATGAATAGGTAAGTATGTATTTATAATTCGATTGTTATTCTTAAAACAGTTTATTATTTATAATAAACGGTAATTAGTTACCTCTATTATAGTGATTTATAGGTAAAATGTACCTACTATAATCGTAATAATTATTATTATTGTAGTTAATAATTATTATTATTATTATTATTATTATTATTGTAGTTAAGTATGAATAGGTATACCTTATACTTATAAGTATGTATTTATAATTCGATTGTTATTCTTAAAACAGTTTATTATTTATAATAAACGGTAATTAGTTACCTCTATTATAGTGATTTATAGGTAAAATGTACCTAGGCACAATGTAAGGACAACCGGTTTTCTATAATGATAAGGTAGGTATAGCACAATCCATTGTGGATTGTGGATTATACTGTATAATTCAGGGGTTCCCAAAACATTTACTTTGCGGAGAACTTATAATCAAACATAAGGTAAACGTCCCAATTATCGACACTGTCCCAATCATCGACATTTGTGCACTAAACATTCAAAAATAAGAATTTGATGCTTTGGACATCTATTGTCACCCATAACAAGTGGTATCCCTAGTAGAAATTTTACGTAGAAACAACGTTTTTCCCACGTTGGCAAAACCTAACTTTTATGTATAATTTTATGTTGAAATGTCCCGGTTTATAACGTTATCTGACAACGTTAGTTTTTAATGTTATAAAAAACGTGGGATTTACGTATTATAAAACGTTGCAAATACGTGGGTTTTGTGTATTATACAACGTTGCTTTTATGTATTATAAAACGTTGCAAATTCGTGGGATTTGTGTATTATACAACGTGGGAAATATGTGGGTTTTGTGTATTATAAAACGTTGGAAATACGTGGGATTATTGTATCATAAAACGTTGGATTTTTTTATAAATTTGGGTAGGATTTTTCTTTATTATTGGAAAATTTAATATATATTTAAAAACAACAAAAATTTATTGTACAAAAAAAATACTTTGGAAAAAAAATTCCCAATTAACAAAATCTAAAAAATATTATCTAATAATATTATACTTAAAGTAAACAAATTAAATTATAACAAAATAGCTTTAACAAAAAATTTACAATGGTATTTTAAAAAGAAAAAATATTGCCTATATATATAACAATTTTCTATACAAGATACTACAACTTTTAAATCAATATTAAAATTAATTAAAAATTCCCAATTAACAAAATCTAAAAAATATTATTAATATAATATTATATACTTAAAGTAAACAAATAAAAATATAACAAAATAGCTTGGACAAAAAATTTTCAATGGTATTTTGAAAAGAAAAACTATTGCCTATATTCATATAGGTATTATTATTATGTTGAATAAAAATTTAGAGCACAAGCATTAAAAGGAAAAAATACAAGCAAAAATAGTATTTTTGCCTATATTTTTGTATACACTTGAAAGTTTTAAAATTGATTTTGTATAGTATACAAATTTATTTATTAAATGCAAAAGATTGTGACCTAAAATTGATTTACATATGGATATAATTTATTAATATAAAAATTATTAAGAACCTTTGATTGTTAAAAAAAATCTAATAGATTTGGCTGGTAACCAACACACAATGTTAAATGATCTCCAGTGTCAGCAAACATTAGAAAAGTTGAAAAATAGTTTAATATTCTGAGTTTCCTTTTTTCACAACATTTTGTTGTTTCCCTGGGTAACCAGGTGCTGGCAAAGCATCCCTTATTTCCTTTACTTCTGAAAAAATATTGGTTTATCACATCATCATGAACTTCTGATCTGGATCTTTTTAGATTTTTAGCATTCCTTTGAGTAATCACAATTTTTGCCTCCGGAAAGAATTTAGCCAGTCATTGCCAGGAAGGTTTTCTTTAAAACAACTAATTATCACTGCTTTGTGGTTTAGATATGACTGCACTCTTTTGTCTCTTGTCTTGCAAAAGATTATCCATTATCCGCAGATCATCTGTGGCAGATGTAATCATTACACTTGCAATCTACCCAAAGGATAGACGATTGTTTATCACCTCTGCCACGGCCAATTCAATATTTTCTGGGTGATAATTTCTTTGATACACTGTTCCAGGAACATGTTTATGCTTTTAAGGCATCGTCACAGAACAAAACTTATTTTACATAAGGCATCGTCCAAATAACCCTAAAAATCCATGCAAAAAGCAACTGTTTAAAAAAAACACTAACAAATTGTTTGTGGTGATTGTTTAGGTTACTAAAAGTTATTTGCCATCCCTATCAGATAAAAATTACCTTATCTTTTAATTATTTTTCCAAAAAACACGGAAGAATTTGCACAAAATTTCGCACGATGTCAACACTTAACCTAAAATAAAGAAATAAACACTTCGTGATAGAGCGGTAAATTTGAATTTTTCTTCGTTTGTTCCGTGTAACCCATAGAAATAATACCACAGAATTTTGTGATAATACTATGGTGTAACCTCTGTTGTTCCATCACCTAACTTAGTTAGGCTAACTACGATAGTAAACCTTTATTGAAACTATAATAATTTTAGGTATCTAAAAGTAGGTTTTGTGTATTTCGGCCTTATTTTTAAAACTATGACTTTAAAAATTATATTGCATAGTTAAATTTGATTTTACTTTTATAACTAATGTTACAAAGACTAAAAATTTTAAAAAAATCCACATTAAAAATTTTCTCGACGGGACTTAAAATAATTTTATGTTGCTAAATGTGTGTTTTGGAACGTTGCTGCAACGTTTCTAGCATACAATTTTACAACGTAGTTTGAAAGTGGGTTTTGTGTATTTCGCTCATATTTTTGATATTATGACTTTGAAAATGTGTTGAAGGGTTTTATTTTACTTTTATAAGTAATGTATAATAAAAAAAAATTGAAAAAAAAATCCCCAGTAAAAAAATTTTCGTCGGGACTTTGAAAAAATTTTATGTAGCCAAACGTGGGTTTTGGAACGTTGTTGCAACGTTTCCAGCAATACAATTCTGCAACGTTGTTTGAAAGTGGGTTTTGTGTATTTCGCTCATATTTTTGATATTATGACTTTGAAAATGTGTTGAAGGGTTTTATTTTACTTTTATAAGTATAGTATAATAAAAAAAATTGAAAAAAAAATCCTCAGTAAAAAAATTTTCGTCGGGACTTTGAAAAAATTTTATGTAGCCAAACGTGGGTTTTGGAACGTTGTTGCAACGTTTCCAGCAATACAATTCTGCAACGTTGTTTGAAAGTGGGTTTTGTGTATTTCGCTCATATTTTTGATATTATGACTTTGAAAATGTGTTGAAGGGTTTTATTTTACTTTTATAAGTAATGTATAATAAAAAAAAATTGAAAAAAAAATCCCCAGTAAAAAAATTTTCGTCGGGACTTTGAAAAAATTTTATGTAGCCAAACGTGGGTTTTGGAACGTTGTTGCAACGTTTCCAGCAATACAATTCTGCAACGTTGTTTGAAAGTGGGTTTTGTGTATTTCGCTCATATTTTTGATATTATGACTTTGAAAATGTGTTGAAGGGTTTTATTTTACTTTTATAAGTAATGTATAATAAAAAAAAATTGAAAAAAAAATCCCCAGTAAAAAAATTTTCGTCGGGACTTTGAAAAAATTTTATGTAGCCAAACGTGGGTTTTGGAACGTTGTTGAAACGTTTCCAGCAATACAATTCTGCAACGTTGTTTGAAAGTGGGTTTTGTGTATTTCGCTCATATTTTTGATATTATGACTTTGAAAATGTGTTGAAGGGTTTTATTTTACTTTTATAAGTAATGTATAATAAAAAAAAATTGAAAAAAAAATCCCCAGTAAAAAAATTTTCGTCGGGACTTTGAAAAAATTTTATGTAGCCAAACGTGGGTTTTGGAACGTTGTTGAAACGTTTCCAGCAATACAATTCTGCAACGTTGTTTGAAAGTGGGTTTTGTGTATTTCGCTCATATTTTTGATATTATGACTTTGAAAATGTGTTGAAGGGTTTTATTTTACTTTTATAAGTAATGTATAATAAAAAAAAATTGAAAAAAAAATCCCCAGTAAAAAAATTTTCGTCGGGACTTTGAAAAAATTTTATGTAGCCAAACGTGGGTTTTGGAACGTTGTTGCAACGTTTCCAGCAATACAATTCTGCAACGTTGTTTGAAAGTGGGTTTTGTGTATTTCGCTCATATTTTTGATATTATGACTTTGAAAATGTGTTGAAGGGTTTTATTTTACTTTTATAAGTAATGTATAATAAAAAAAAATTGAAAAAAAAATCCTCAGTAAAAAAATTTTCGTCGGGACTTTGAAAAAATTTTATGTAGCCAAACGTGGGTTTTGGAACGTTGTTGCAACGTTTCCAGCAATACAATTCTGCAACGTTGTTTGAAAGTGGGTTTTGTGTATTTCGCTCATATTTTTGATATTATGACTTTGAAAATGAATTGAAGAGTTTTATTTTACTTTTATAAATAATGTATAATAAAGTATAAAAATTAAAAAAAAAATCCTCATTGAAAAATTTTCGTCGGGACTTAGAAATAATTTTATGTATCTAAACGTGGGATTTGGAACGTTGCTGTAACGTTTCCAGCAATACAATTCTGCAACGTTTCCAAGACAACGTTTTAACTACGTATTTCCCACTTAAAATCATACATTAAAATAACGTTTCCAAGACAACGTTTTAACTACGTATTTTCCACTTAAAATGATACACTAAGACAACGTTATGAGTATAACAAATTATTATACAAATTTGCAACGTTGTCTGAATGTATGCAAACGTTATTTTCTATCATATGATTATCATCGATGATATTTTGCTGCAGATTTCACGAGTCCGCAGGACGATTGAAATGTGCTGCTTCGGTTTCAATGAGTAAATATCTTCGATTATTAATCATACCACGAGTTATATTTACTAAATATTATTTAGTGAGAAAATACAATGAATTTTAGGAATTAAAAAAATTGTCAGATTGACATTTAAAATTAAAATGTGCTTTAAAATATAAAAAGACTTTAATAAACCTTATTTATTCAAACTTACCTTAATTTCATTATAGTTTACACCAACCCAGGGCTGGATGCTCCCGTGTACGAGTTTTGGTTCGTCCCGCGCATGACGTCACTTGATGAGTAGTTGCCGTGCGAATACACGAATAATAGTAATATTATCAAAGAAAATAGAGAAATTTCTGGACATAGTGCGTTTTTATTAAACTTAATATTGAAGAAAGTGTTATAATATGGATAATAAATGCTTCCTTGATAACATTTAGGGCTGTAGTTTAAGAGTTGGTGTTTTAAATTAAACTTATAGTCACTGTCCAGAAAATGTTTATACACGGAGAAAAAAGTTTATTGCTCCCAAATAAAAAAAATATTTAAATATGGGACATTTATCCTAAATATATTTTTATTCCCGACATATAAAGTTTTACTAAAGTATATTTATCGTTATTATTTCGACTATTTAGAGGTAATAAACAATATATTCACTACAAATAAAAGTATTAGGTAAACAGTTTATTTGTCCCATTTTTTTCTCAGTGTAGGAAACAGAAGCGGTCTTAACGTAAATATTGTCTATTATTTTTGTGGCATTTAAACACTGTTTCCACAAATCAAACTTTTTCGGGAATCGATTAAATTTAATGTTTTTATTTAAAGGATTTTTCTTGGACTGGTTGTCCGAATTGCATCCAAATATGCCACACCGCATTTTAATAAATGCAAATGGCACTATACAATCTAAAACACAAACAAAACAAGTTAACGCAACACAAAAACAATAATAAACAAACCTAGGTTTAGGTTAGCTAACAGGTTAACCTAACGCAATAACAATAATTTGAACGCTGAAAAGTAATTCGAACCTTACCGAACACAAAAACGACAAGTTAAACAAAAAGTAAAGAAAGTTAACATCCAAAAGCATCGCAAAAACAAGAATTTTATCAGTAGATAATTAAAAAGCACGTTAAAGATTTAAAAACACTCATCAAGTGACGTCATTAAGCCCCGCCCAACATGCGCACCATCCTATCTTAACGTGTATGTATCTTGACACCAACCCATCGATCTTTTAGAGTTTATAATTCATTATTTTATTGATATATATCAAACACAGAATTTAAATGACAACAAATGTTAAATCAAAAAAAGTGTCAAAATCCTAAGTACCGTGTAAACAACACAGCAAACGGAAAATTATAGAAGTGTATAGGATGACTCCGCGTTTGAATATCAAATCTTAAAGTTTTATCATAACTGTATTAAATCGTGCTTTGTTTTTATATTTTTCGGCTCTATACCCATGCACGACTATATTTAAAGTCAAACTCAATGGTGTCTTACAAGATACATTATTTTGATTTTCTATATTCAACGGAGGAATAGAAACTCGACCCTGTCGAATGGTGCAGTCATTTATGTCTCTAGAAATTATTAAAAAAGGGTTCAGTCCAATGGTGCAGCAACTTCGGATTCCTATTCTCCTCAGAGACATAGAAACTCAAGCTTTTCGAATTTTACTGGCAATGATTTTCGTTAATGTCCCCGAGAATTATACAAAAACAGCGCAATGCAATATCGCAACGGTTTCGACTTCTCTTTACTCTACCAAGTTATAGAAACTGGAGTCTCTCTAATACTGTTCTAGTCAATATTTCTGAGAGTATAAAAAGAGGGTGTAATATTGCAAGAAGTTTTGATCTTTTGATGGATGCAAGTAGTTTGAATTTTCTCCTTTCTGCATATGATTTTGTTGAAAATAGTTCCTTTCTTTGGTTCCTTTGTCTGATTTTTAGTTACCGTAACAACTCAGGTTTGTAAAGCACAGAGGATATGATGTTAAGTATATTTATGTATTATATAAAGTACCTATATTTGTATTAAAAATTTCAGAGGTTATGTTGAAAAAATGATCGATATGCTATTAAACTTTAATAATTTAGTAATTAGGTCTGTTGGTAGACCCTGCACTATCTCCACTGGTATATGTTAGTTTTGTAATATTTAAATCTGGTTGATGTAAAAGTACACACCAGTGCAGGTTATTGTAGCATCTACGAACAAATGAATTAATGGCCCATTGGCAATTATTCCTTTAGGAAAAATATTCAACAAAGCTTAATTAATTAATAAAATGAAAAAAATCACAATCATGTCGTATATAGTTTTTTTTAAGCATAAAATAATTTTTATATTAATACTAGTTCAAAAGTGAAATTACGACCTCTATACTGTGGAGAGTATTGAAACGCTCGACTGACGAATACAACTCTATACCGTAGGGAGATTTAGAAAACGATATTCAAACGTGGCGTCATCCTATACACCTCTATAATTTTCCGTTTGCTGTGAAGATGATAAAAAATATTGCCGCTGGGATAAAATGCGTAGCTATGGAATGCTGGCATTTTATTGGTTCAAATATTAATGAATTGTATTGTCATATTAAAATAATAAACAAGTAGGTTTTCCCTACAGTTTCCTAAAAAGTTTCGGTCGGTTATGCAGAAAATATTAATTGAAAAAATATTTTAATCCCGCCATTCCGCAGTCATCTGTGAACTTGTGCAAATCCTTAGGAAAAGTGTTAAGAAACAGGTACCTAAGTTAATTATAGCAATTTTAGTTTAAAATATTTAAGTTTCTTTATGTAGATAGTTGTATATTTATACAGGGATGGTAATGTGCTCTTAGGCCGTTTAATAAATAAAGACAAATGCATTATGAGACGTGGGAGTGGTGGAGTGACGTAAGAGTAGTGGGGCAAGCCAGACCGCGCCGCGCGACCGCAGACAAGAGAATGTGTTGTAAGTAAGCGGTAGTGCGTTTGTTATAAATTAGGAAATATTCTCTAATAAAAATGGTTTACACCCTTGAAGAAAAGATTCAATTTATAACGTGGCATTTAAATGGGATCTCAGATCGAGAAATTCAAAGATTATTTCCAAATATGTTCCCAAATAGACCCTTACCAGTGGTAAGGGTCTATTTGGGAACATATTTGGAAATAATCTTTGAATTTCTCGATCTGAGATCCCATTTAAATGCCACGTTATAAATTGAATCTTTTCTTCAAGGGTGTAAACCATTTTTATTAGAGAATATTTCCTAATTTATAACAAACGCACTACCGCTTACTTACAACACATTCTCTTGTCTGCGGTCGCGCGGCGCGGTAAGTTACCAGCAAAGGCAACAATTCAAAATGTTGTAAATAATTTTTTAACATTCGGCAGTGTTAATGAGGTTCATAATAGGGAACCGCAAGCAAGGCCACCCAACTAGTATTATTTCGCGATAAATTTGTTGCGCTCAACTATTCTGTCACTAAAATTGTTTTGAGAACGTTTTTACAGCAAAATTATAAAATAATTATAAAATAAGTTATAGAGCTATTTTATAAACGTTTATAAAATACTTTTTATAGAGCATATTAGCTCTGAATGATACTTTGCTTTAAAGGCATTCTTTAAGGGTTCTTTTTTGGATTAATTTATCGCCATAAAAGCAATAATAAAAGTTTTGTTACGAACAAATTTCCTAATAATAAAATAGTTTTCTAATTGTTATTAATAAAAGTGATTTGCTTTCTGCAGCAAATTGGTATAAAATGGAGTAATTATAAAACTGTTTTTTTATAGTTTTACAAAAAACAGTTAAAAAACAAATATGTTGCATAAGGAGGTCTTTTAACATTAAAATGTTACCACAACAATAATTATAAAACTATTATAAAATAGCCTCCATTTTCATTTTGTCTGATGATATTTTTGTTTGCATTTTGCATGTACAATTAAAATGTCGCATAGTAGCTGGAAAAAAATTAAAAGAAGTGGTACATTTTACAGAAAACTTAAAAGTAAATATCATGAAATCGTAAGTGACCCACAGATAGAAAGCACTAATGGCTCTAACAATCATTCAGAGACCTTGGAGATTAGCAATCCAAATGACCATATAATTAATTGCGTTCCTCATCAGACAATAGCACTCAACGATGTTGACCGGGAAGCTGAAATAGAAAATTGGATTAGGTTCTGATCCCGGCGATGAACAACATTCTGCAAGCAGTTTGTGCGAGATAGAAAAAAATGCAAAGCTAAGAGAAGACATTCGGTCATGGGCAGTATCAAATAATATTCCCCATTTATCCCAAAAGAAGCTTTTTGGTTAGGAAAACTGGAGGGAAAACTTGCTTTGTATAGGCCAATAATAAATTAGCTATGGGAGCCTTTTGTTTTATACGATCATTGTAAATAGTATATTGTGTCTCAAGGGCAGAAAACTAGCTTTAGCAGCCCGCGGCTATTAAATGCGCGAGCGAGCGAAGCGAAGCGAGGGCAGTTGATAGCTAAGGGCTGCTAATGCGTTTTCTGAATGTGTGACACACACCTGTTTTTCGCCTAGCATCAAACAAGTTATTTTTTTAAATTTTATTAATATAAACGGAATTTTATAAGAAACTTCAGTAACAATTTACAAATTTATTTATTGTTGTATTTAATGTTAATTATGCCTTGAGCACAATTGTGGATAGTACCAGAATTTGAAGGCTTATTTCTACAGATAAAGTTGATGTTTCATTAGAATTATCTTTGATCTTTCCGATAGATAAGCAACTAATACATTTCTGTTAAGTTTTTGGCTTTTTGATCCTTTTTCCAGTTTTTAAATAATTCATAGCACTTTTCGTACCGTTGCAACGCATTGTCTTAACATTGCTAGCTTCCTCTTTTTCAAATGTGGTCAAGTAAATTTTTCGTCACTGTCCGAGTTACCATTCATTTTCAATTTATTACAAAATTTAAATAAGGTTTTATTGTTATTTTATACTTTTGTTGTCCGTTTTTATTTTGATTTACACAAACGTCTGAAAATCTTAAATGTCAAAATGTCAAATGCCAAAATACATAAATGTCAGTCAAAGGTGTCTAGATTGTGAAAAACTACAAAAATCAAGTTTAGCGGCCCTAGGGACGATATGAGTTTAGCGACCCTAGAGACAATAAATATTATTTTCGGTCATATTTTTAGGTGTGATATGATTCATTTTTATATGTGCTGGGCGAAAAAAGCTTTTATGGGAGCCATTTGTTTTATAAGATCATTATAAAAAGCTTTTATAAAACATAAATGAAAATCTGCTCTGTTAAAATCCGTTAACTGTTCGATAAATATCTCATTACACGGACAGCACCAGAGCCACCTATAAAGCTTCGTACAGACCTGAACATTGAGCCGAACAACAATCAGAACAACGAACCGAACGGCAAACAGAACGGCAAATGGCCTTTTTTGATTTCGACGATCCGAACAACAAACGGAACGTTCGTGCTGTTCCCATAATTGCTCGTAGTAAATCTCAGTTAAAGTTTTACTAAAGATGGAAAAAAGTGTAGCAGCAGCAGCTTATATATATATTCATTATTCATTATTAAATCAAAAGAAAAAATCGCGAAAAACAAGAAGATGGTGGTGGCAAACCCATTTTTATACACAAAGAAGTACGACAAATTTCAATTTAGTAAGTGAATTAAAGTTTCAAGCTGTGAGTGGGCATTACAAAAATTTTACGAGGATGACACCTACCGACTTTGAACAAAATAGGCCCGAAAATTGAAAAACATAACACTGTCCTAAGAAAAGCAATATCAAGTCAAGATAGATTAGCAGTAACCCTTAAATAAACAAAGTCACTTAAAGGAGGAGACAAATAAACACTTAAATGAGAACAATTCACTGGTCTGTTCGCCGTTTTGTTTTGACCCGTCCAAACATACGAACGCATTCGCGAGCATTTCCTTTGATGTCGAAGGAAAAACCGACAAGTGATGGGAACGGGGCGAACCGTTCGCCGAACGGTCAGGATTCGCGAACATGTTCGCAAACGCGTTCGCAGCCCCGTCCAAATTAGTGTTCTGTTCGCCGTTCGGTTCGTTGTTCGGCTTGTTGTTCGGCTCAATGCTCAAGTCTGTACGAGGCTTAAGATTACGCGCGAACGTCCACGTTCAAAAAAAAATTAAGGCATATGGCGCGTGCTCACAGGACCGGACTAAATTAATTTGTATATTACTTTTTATACCACAATTTCTATTAGATTTTGTTTTACGTTTGAATGTTAAAAATAAGTTTATATTTGCTTTTCATAATTAATTAATAATAATTATACAGGGTAGGTACCATAGGTAGCTAGTATTTTGTTAACACAGGTAATAAAGTATCACTTTTAGTAATTTTGTTAGGTAAATTACTAGTTACTAGGTATTGTAAACTTCAATTTAAGTTTATTTTTTATTAAGTTTAACCGGTAAATAAATGGTTAGTTAAAATGGGAAGCAGCTTTTTTGGTATCAAAATAGGAAAAATATAAAAACAACAAAGGGAAAATTAATATGGTTTTGCTTTATTATTTCAAACGAATTTCCATATTTCGAGATATTATGCCTCAAAACCTAAACATTTTTAATTTTTCGACTGTCGATACCTTTAGGATCTCGAAGATAAGTATATAGCGATGGGCCACAAAATATGTCAATTTCTTTTTGAACTGAACATTGAATCGATTTTAACAAACGTAGTTTTGTTTCAAACAAAGACAAAGTTCGTTAAATTGGAATTAGAAGAACTAAAAATATGTAACAGTAACACAATAATAGAAAAACATACTTAAAATTTTGGTTTTTAAGCAAACAAAGGGAAAAAGCGACATATATTTATACACTTTACAAGAAACCAAAACCCTGTGCTCTTAAGCTTAGTTCATATACTTGCGAATCGTGAATTGCGAAAAGCGAATAACGATCCGAACGAGTTTAAATATGACAAATGACATGAAGCTTGTCTTCAAGATTTTTGCCATTCGGAAAATTTAAAATCTGGGGGGCGGGAATATTGACTTAATTTAAAATTTTGCGAATTTCGCAGTGGATTTTGGTTTTGCACATGCGCAGTGCGAGTGTAGTAACATATTGAATTTAGATACCCATTATTTTATGACATTTTGCGGTTTGTTTATTTAGGTAAATTCTTAGTTTTTTCTTTTTTTATTCGAATATTTCAAACGATCACACGTGCCAAATTTGCTATTTTTATGTAGGTATTTTGCAGTCTTTGCAGGAATGCACAAATCGCCTATCTCCTTTAGGGGCCCCATAAATTACGTCACACAAATTTTGTGTTTATTTTACCCCCCCCGCCCCTATCACAGGTGGTCACACTTGTGAAACCCCCTCCCCCCTGTTGTGATGTCACTTTTTTTTTAATTTCATATTTAGAAGTATACTTATATAATTATAATTATAATTATAATTAAATAAAACATGTTTTAAATTTAAATAAAATATAGATCGTTAGTAATATTTTTAAGTTTTTGGTTTGCATATAACTTTCGGCATTTTGGTACTTTAGATTTTAACATGTGACGTCACACAGCTTTTGACCCCCCCTGCCCCTTGTCACACAGTGTCACTTTTCGTTGCCCTCCCCCTTAACGTGTGACGTAATTTTTGGATGGCCCCTTACCACTGATAATAATCCATGGCAAACGGAGTACGCCTCTGCCTAGAGAAATCCGGTTTGATTTTTATAACAGCTACTTACAGAGCATAATTGTCCTGATTCGGACAATTCTGATTCATAAGGATCGTATAAGAAAGTGGCCATTTTGGGAGCCTTTAAAGCGACAGCCATATGAATGCAGGTCTCGACCAACATTTTTAAATTATAATTTTTCGTGTCTCGTAAAAGATGAGTATGCTGGACTGTCAGTTTATAATGTAGAAAGTCGTAATAAAATATTTACCAAAAATATATCATTTTTTTGTTTTGTTTATTAATTAAATTATATTTTAGATGTCCTTAATTATCATAATTCGAGAGGCGCATTAAAATTTTGTTAGGATTGTACTATACTTAACAGTACATTTAATTTCGCAGCAACATCTGCTCCATAGGTGATTTTTTTACTCATTCTTTTTATTACTTTTAATACCGTATCAGCCATTTGTCATTTTATTTTTGCTACAATGTTAACAGGTTTTGGCATCTCTAAACAACAACTAAAGAGACTAATTGCATATTTAAAAACAATTTTATCTCAATAGGAATGTTAAAAGAACTTTTTTATCCTGTAACTATTGGCGCTCGTAGCAAAATAGCTTAAGTTACGAGCTTTATAAAACATTTACAAAACATTTTTATAACAGCTCTAAAAAAGTCCTTTAACTGTCTCTTTTCATCCAAGTAACAGAGCTGTTATAAAACAGTTTTATAAACGTTCTATTTTTATTTTTATTAGACATTTATAAATGTTCTAAGAACTGTTTTATTATAGCAACAAACAACATTTATAGAGCATGTCTTACAGCCGATTTGTTTTATAATCTGCGCCAATTCCATGCTTACAAGAGCTGTAAGAACATTGTGAAAGTGTTTATAGAACAGCTAATATTTTATAAAATATGTTCTGTAAACGTTCTAAGAGTTTCTATAAAACTTAAATTGTTAGTTGGGCAGTAAATGAAGATCGCGAATTACGGGACACTTTAATTTGTGCAAGCATCGAACAAGATCCAACCCAGTCAACCAGACAAGTTGCCGAACAGTTCGATCTATCACGGTCTATGGTAGGCAAAATTTTAAGAAAGCATGGGTATCACCCATACAAATTAAAGAGGAGTAATGAGCTATTTCCTGATGATCCATACCGTCGCATGGAATTTTGCAAAACCGTTATAGAAATGGCGAACCGGGATGAAAAATTCACACGAAATATCCTTTTTACCGATGAGTCGTCATTTTTTATACATGGTAGGCATAATTCCATGAACCATCGGTATTGGTCCAGGACGAATCCTCATCAGCATTATGCTGCCAATACTCAACGACCACAAAAATTAAATGTTTGGTGTGGAATGCTGGGAGACCATGTTATAGGTCCATTTTTTATAGATGGTACCTTAAATGGTCAAAAGTATCTTGAACTGCTGCAAAATGAAATTGTTCCCGCAGTTCGTGCTCTGCCTGTGCCTCTTGAGTCAGTATGGTTTCAACAGGATGGATGTCCCGCACATAATACCCTATTGGTAAGAGAATATTTGCAAGACACTTTTGCAGACCGCATAATAAGTGGTCACGGAAATATTCTCCGGCCAGCAAGATCACCGGACTTGGCTCCGTGCGATTTTTTTATGTGGGGATATGCGAAATCCAAAATGTACGGATTCCAGCATATCAGGGCAAATAACCTTGATGAATTAAGAGAATTAATAATTAATACATTAAGGAATATCAGACCTGAGATGCTGTCAAATGTACGCCAAAATTTTTATAATAGGTTAACCTATTGCAATACATGTACAGCAGCGTTTGGGGGCCTATTTGAACATTTACTTTGATTTATTTATTTTTTTATTTAAATATTTTATAACACCATTTTTGTTTGAACATTTACTTTAATTATTTTTTAATTTAAATATTTTAGAATACCATTTTTGTTTAAACATTTACTTTAATTTATTTATTTAAGCATTTTAGAATACCATTTTTGTTTAAGAATATTTGTTTTTTTATTACAAGAATACTATGGTTTATTTTCCACATTTTCGAAAAAATTTCAATAAGTATCTGTTTTTGTAAACAAAATCATAGTTAAATTTTAAAGAAAATTTAAAATTCCTCTGTCCGCATTCCAACGTGGACCCAATAATACTGAAATTATTTCGAGACTTATCTAGTAGTGGGATTGTAAAGCAGTTAGAGGAGGGGAAGTAAAACATTGGCGGACGTTTAACTGTTTTGATTTATTCGTTTTAAAATCTTGTACTACACGCTTATGGCAGAGGGGAAATAAGTATTTTGTTATCCTATTCGTTCAACAATGGTTGTTTGTCTCTCTTATTTATACGTTTATCTCACTTATTCGTACGTTTTATATAGCATGCATCTTTGTTTATTAAACGGCCTAAAAGCCCATTACCATCCCTGTATACAGAATCTATAATGTATGGTTTTTGCCAATAATTAATTTGGCATAGAATCGGTATAAAGGTAAAATTATGTGGTGTCGATAAAAGGTACATCCATTTTTAGGCTTTGTACGATTTATCGACATACCTAGGTGTCTATAAATGGTACTATGTAGCTTTCTCTTTTCTTATGAATATTTAAATGTCTATCAAACTTATTCTTATACTCTGTCTGAAGACTTTAAAGGAAATTATATTAAACTACCGCTGTACCAATTATCGACACCCATTTTTTCCGTTGGTAACATCGTTAGAGTGGATGTAATTTATATGTCGATATTTGGTACCAAAAATGTCGATAACTGGTTCAACCTATTTTTTTTAGAAAGAATGTTTTAAAATGAAAATTATTGAAAATAGTGAAGAATGGGAAAAAAACATTTACAAACATGACTTAAGAAAAGTTATTTGTAAACGATTATGTTATAGTGAATTATAACGATCAATCACTACCAGGTAAAATTATTGACATACTTATCATTGTAAAGAAAATGATGAGTTTGATTACCAAGTCTTACATATGGAGAAAAATGGGCTTAATTGGATATGGGATATGGGACAAAGGGATAATATTCTTTGGTATGATAGAGAAGAGGTCCTTAAAAAAATTAAGGAACAAAAAAAAACGCGGACTTTACTGCGTACCGGAGATTTTGATTCAGTGTTTAAAATACCTTTATCGTCAAACATTTTTGTTTGCAATAAATACTGCTTATATTTTATAATAAATAAACTTTTATGATAAACTCTTTGTTACTTATTATAACTATTTAAATCGATTGCAAGTTACTTTTCCGAGTGTCGATAATACGTACGCAAGGGTGTCGATATTTGGTTCAAGACAAATTTTCCCATGTCGATAACTGGGTCAAATGGTACTTTTCAACAAATTTATTTTTTGCATATAAATTACGCATTGCTATTTATAAAATAAACATTGCAAAGCAATAATCAATATTATAACAATTCACAGTAAAATTATTAAAAGTGTAACTTTAATATGCAAATTTTTATAACGATCTGATTTAGAAAAATCTCTTAAGGTGTCGATAATTGGGACGTTTACAGGTAGATGTACCAATTATAGACATTGCCCCAATTATCAACAATTTTCGACATTTTTCGAAAAAAAACTGCAATAATAAGAATTTAATAAAGAGTGCGCTTATATACGTTAAACCCTAGTAAAGATGCAGGTTTCTACTATCTTACTTTAATACCCTATGTCGATAAAGTAGAAAACAATAATTCAGTATCCATTTTTATTTTCTATTTATAAGTTAAATGTGCAGTGGTGCAAATCGTTGTTTATAGTGTTAAGCAACAGGTAAGTTGATGATGCTGGTTTTGGTCAACAAAACCAAAGTAATCTGGTAAAAAAGGTGCTATAGGTGTTTATAGGGTCTAAATAAACGTTTTTTGTCATGTAATTAACAATAATATCTACTGTATCTGAAATTTTAGACTGTCGATAACTAGTACATCCATATTTATACTTTGTACCAGTTATCGACAACATTGTCGATAATTAGTACAATGTGGCGTTCTCTTCTGCTATCAATATTTAAATATAAATATTAGTTTGGACCCACTCTATCTAAAGATTTTGAAGAAAAACGCATGAAGCTACAAATGTACCAATTATCGACACCCCATTTCTCGATCAGAAAATAAGTTACAGATGATGTAATTCCTATGGCGATATTGGGTGCACATGCATGTCGATAATTGGGACTCTTGTTTTTTCAGTATAAATCAAAAATGGAAAAGGGAAAAAGGTTTCAATATTCTGTTGAAGCCATGGAGCAAGCTGTCGATTCTGTTAGAAGAGGAATGTCCTGTGCTGAAGCCAGTAAAATTTTTAATGTTCCCAGGACAACTATATTGGGAAAACTTATGGGACGTACACCCATTAAAAGAAAAATTGGACCAGATACTATTTTAACGGAAGAGGAAGAAACATTGTTAGTCAACTGGATTTTTCATATTGCTGATTGTGGATTTCCTGCCACAAAGTTACAGCTTATAGATAGTGTCCAAATACTTGTAAAAAACTTAAAAAGACCCAATAATTTTACAGACGGAAGACCAGGGCGTCACTGGGATGAATCGTTCCTAAAGCGGCATCCAGAACTTTCGCAAAGTTTCGCGCAAAATCTTAGTACTTATAAGTACTAAGATTTTGCGCGAAACTTTGCGAAAGTTCTGGATGCCGCTTTAGCTATCGAGCCAGCATAACCGAAGATAAAATCAGTCGTTGGTTTACTGAGATCAAGCAACATTTGGACCAAACAACTTTTCGATTACACACCATTCTAGTCGTGTTTTTAACTGCGACGAGAGTGCTTTTTTCTCAGTCCTAAAAACGATAAGGTGTTGGTTAAAAAGGGAGAAAAGGCCGTTTACACATTTATCAACGATGAAAAGGAATGCCTCACAACATTAGTCACATGCAGTGCTTCTGGAGAGATTCCCCTGCCCATGATCGTATATAGTTATAAAAGGGTACCAAAATATGTCATCGACAAAATTCCACAAGACTGGGGTGTAGGACGATCTGAAAATGGATGGATGACGGGCGAATCTTTTTACGAGTATGTGGCCAATATTTTTCATCCATGGTTAATCGCTAACAATATAGAATTGCCCGTCATTTTGCAGTAAAAATGGAATAATATTAATTTCTTTTGTGGCAAATGCCACTCATATCTTACAACCATTGGATGTAGCAGTTTTTCGTCCCCTCAAAATGGAGTGGAAAAAATCAGTTCACAAGTGGAGAATAGAAAACAATGGCAAGAAATTAAATAGGGATGAATTTGCTCCAATTCTAAAGATCACAATGGACAAAATGAAAAATATTACTTACTTGCTTTAAAATAGACTATAATAGTCGTAAATAATGGGAGCATTTCTCAAGAAAAATTGATAATCCTTCCACTCAAGATTTCATAACTTTTTTATCCCAGCGTTGTCGTTTTCTGGAATCTCTCGACTTTAAATTAAATATTAAAAAACCTTTTGTGCCCAACAAACCTGAAAAATATGAGCGTAAAACATTACTTACCCAAAATAACAATACCATTCCGTGCCCACTATGTAAAAATAACCATTTTATTTATTCTTGCCAAAAATTTATTGACT
This sequence comes from Brassicogethes aeneus, assembly GCA_921294245.1. Classification (NCBI taxonomy): domain Eukaryota; kingdom Metazoa; phylum Arthropoda; class Insecta; order Coleoptera; family Nitidulidae; genus Brassicogethes; species Brassicogethes aeneus. Next base: position 47,017,215 of record OV121132.1, on the reverse strand, counting down.
TACCTGTAAGTAATAGGTTTTCGGAGTCGAAGCGTGCAAATTTATGCACAAATTGCCTACGTCCAGGACATCGACAAAGCAATTGCAAATCTACTTATACCTGTAGAACCTGTCAAGGTAAACATCACTCGCTGCTACATATGCAAACAACTCATACAAAAACTGTAAATCCACAAGAGACTACTAATACTCATACTAATTATACCGCACATTCAAAACCCTCTATATCAAATACTACCAATACAACTCAGACAAAAGAAAATACTGCAAATACACCCCATAACCACTCTCAAAATTTATATTGCTCTAATGCAACCCAAAATTCATTTGTCTTACTCTTTACTGCTTTTGTTGAAATATTTGACAAAAACCATCAGCCTATAGTATGTAAGGCAATACTTGACAATGGAAGCCAATCCAATTTTGTTACTCAGAATTTTTTCGATAAATTAAACCTACCTTTTGAGCCTATCAACATGTCTGTTTCAGGAATTAGCGAAAACTGCACTAATATTACTAAACGCACTCAACTTAAAATAAAATCAACCCATAATAACTTTTCTACTAAAATACCAGTCTTGGTAATAAATAAAATAACAGAAAAAATTCCTCCCTTCTCTATAAATATTTCCAACTTAAATATTCCAACCAATATTAAATTAGCAGACCCTGAATTTCTTAATCCTGCCAATATAGACATACTTTTAGGCTAAAGTGTTTTCTACAACCTACTTAATACAAGCCAAATTAAATTGGGTAAAAACAATCCTATTTTACAGGACACCAAACTAGGGTGGGTAGTGAGTGGCCCTGTCTCCTTACTAACCACTGACAGTCAATATGTAACTTCCTTAAAATGTACTAACAATCTTAATGAAGATCTTCAGAATAGTTTGCAATTTTTTTGGAACTCTGAAGAAACCACGGAACAAACATCCAAATATAAATATTCTCAAGAAGAAACCGAGTGCGAGAACCATTTTAAAACCTCTACACATCCGAATTCCTCTGGGAAATTTGTATTAAGCCTTCCTCTTAAACCCAACGTTTCTCAACTTGGAGACTTCTTTCAAACAGCCCTAAAAAGGTTCTATGGCCTTGAACGAAAACTTGCTAACTTTATCTCCGAATATAAAACGCTTGGACATATGTCTGAAATAACCCCAGATATCACTAACCAAAATTCAACATATATCTCTTATTATCTCCCACACCATTGCGTAGAAAAAAGTGAAAGCCTCACAACGCGCCTCAGAGTTGTTTTCGATGGTTCTGCTAATTCATCTTCCGGTATATCTATTAACAACTGTTTAAAGATCGGACCCAGTGTCCAAAACGATTTGTTTACTGTAGTATTGCGCTTCAGACAACATAATTTTGTATTAACAGGTGATATCGATAAAATGTACCGCCAGTTTTTAATCAAACCAAATCAACGTTGCTTTCAGCGAATTATATGGCGTGACGACCCTCAAGACAACATAAGACATTTTGAATTAAACATTGTCACTTATGGCATGTCAAGTAGTGCTTTTTTAGCCACGCGTTGTCTTAACCAAATCTCAGACGACATCCTAGATTCTTATCCTACTGAAAGTCAGATAATCAAAAACGACTTCTACGTTGATGACCTCATCACTGGAACTTCGAATGAGGAATCTCTTTTAGTCATACCTAATAACCTCGTAAAAATATTCAAATCATACGGTCTTGACTTAAAAAAATTTTCTTCCAATAGTCAATCTGTAATATTTGATATAAATGATTCGGCTTTTACTCAATCCAAGCACTTAACATTTGACGAATCTCACAACCACAGAACTCTAGGCATATTTTGGAATACAGAACAAGATATTTTTATCTACAACTCCACTATTGATTCTAACATAAAGCCTGTAACCAAACGTACCATACTTTCACTTATTTCACAGATTTTCGACCCTCTTGGCCTTCTAGGCAGTGTTGCCAAGTCGGTGCATATTGCACTAGATCTGGTGGATTGAACCTCCATCTAGTGCCCGGAATTCGATTTTGGTGCGCTAGTGCAAAATTTAGTGCATCATCGATCATTAACCAAATTTGGTAAATAACAATGAAAAGGCGTTTATGGTTTTATTTTCATAATTTTTCAATCATACAACTCAGCCACAGCCCACATTTCCTTCAGAAAATCTGAATACGCCCCTGTCCAACAGTCCACCATGCTGACGGCCGTTGTGTTAGTAGCATACCTGTGGTGGTAGTACCCCTAAACTTGGTTTAGGGTAGTATCACAGATTATAAATGTAGTACTGCGCTGCTCTGCGATTGGCTTGATTGTTGAATTCTTTCACAGAACCTCTGTTTCGATGTATTATTTTTCTATGTTTGTTTCAAAAAACAAAAGAAGTCTAGTATGGTATAATCTTATTCTATGGAATAGTATATTCTTTTCTATGGTATGGTCTAGTTCTATAGTGATTAATTAACAGCGCTTTATTGTTTTTATACTGCGCTGCTCTGCGATTGGCTTGATTGTTGAATTCTTTCACAGAACCTCTGTTTCGATGTATTATTTTTCTATGTTTGTTTCAAAAAACAAAAGAAGTCTAGTATGGTATAATCTTATTCTATGGAATAGTATATTCTTTTCTATGGTATGGTCTAGTTCTATAGTGATTAATTAACAGCGCTTTATTGTTTTTAAACTTTTGGATGCCGGAACCACAATATGAGCAACAATGTCGAGCAGTGTGGCTAAAGGACCCTGCCCTAAAGCAATGGCTTACCAGTGTGGAATTTCCTATGCTTAAAATAAAGTTTAATTTTGAAATTATTTATGGTTGCTAATTCATACTTACATTGTGTTCATCTAGAGTGAAATTCAGACTACTGCATAGATTACTGATCGGGTGGACTTACACCAAAGTGAATTTGGTGCTTTTCTAGTGCATTTTTCATTGCTATATAGTGCATAGCTACTTCAAGGAGTTGGCAACACTGCTTCTAGGGCCTATGGTTTTACAAGTTAAAATTCTTTTACAGAAATTATGGTTACTCAAAATAGATTGGGATGATCCCGTTCCCACAGATGTTTTCCGAATATGGAAAAACTTTACTCACCACCTATCTTTAACGGATTGCTTTAAAATTCCCCGCCAAGTCACAATTAAAAAATTTGTTGTCCTTGAACTTCACGGTTTTAGTGACTCTTCTATTAATGCGTTTGGTGCGTGTATATATGTCCGTTCCATTGACTCTCAGGGCAATATTGTTGTCCACTTACTAACTGCTAAAAGTCGCGTAGCTCCCTTTAAGGCTGCAAGCTTACCGCGTCTTGAGTTATGCGGAGCCCTAGTCCTATCCAGACTTATGTATAAGGTAAAAAGGCCTTAAACTGTCAACTAAACAAGGTGTGTTATTGTACTGATTCGACCATTCTTCTCTGTTGGCTTTCATTAGAGCCTAGACAATTCAAAACATATGTTTGTAATAGAATATCAGAAATCCAACAAACAACTGAAGTAAATGCTTGGTATCACATATTCACCATTGAAAACCCAGCGGATATTATATCCCGGGGCATGAGTCCTCAAGAACTTACAACCTGCTCCTTGTGGTGGCATGGTCCATCTTTTTTATCCCAGTCTGAAGAGTTTTGGCCAAACAATACTCATATCTCCAATTTTAAACGTAAAAAAAATCGATTCTGAAACTCTAGAATTAAATTCTAAATCTATTATTCTTAACTCTACAACTTCAAAAATTTTCCGATTACAATAAACTAATTAATGTAACCTCTTATTGTTCAAGATTCATTTAAAACTTAAAATTATTAAAACATAACCGTCAAATAGGTCAATTAACACCCTTTGAACGTGAACATGCGTTAACTACCCTAGTCCTTATAGTTCAAGGTGAAGCATTTTCTAATGATCTACAAAACCTAAAAACAAAAGATTGTTTAAAACCTCAAAGCAAATTGAAATCTTTAAATCCATTCATTGATAAAACCAGAGTATTACGGGTCGGTGGCAGACTAAAACATTCCCATGTTGATTACCATGCTAAACACCCCATACTTTTACCAAAGAGCCATCCATTTACTCGTTTGATCATAACACACATACACCAATTAAACTTCCATCCGGGAACACAATCCACCCTCTCTTTTATTAGGCAAAGGTTCTGGCCCATACAGGGAAAATCTTCAGTAAAACTTGTCATTCATAAATGCATAATTTGTTATAAACAAAGGCCTAAAACTTTAAATACGCTTATGGGAGACTTACCTGAACCAAGGGTAAACCCATCCAGACCATTTCTTCACACGGGTATAGATTATGCTGGATTTTTCATTATAAAAGATTCAAAATTTCGTAACCGAAAATTTATAAAGGCCTACCTATGCATATTTGTGTGTTTGACCACCAAGGCGGTGCTTTTGGAGCTTGTTTCAGACCTCACCTCGCAAGTTTTCCTGGCCATGCTTAAAAGATTTGTTTCCCGCCGCGGTTTATGTCAGCACTTGTATTCCGATAATGGAACCAATTTCGTTGGTGCAAGTAGCGAGCTGCGAGAAATTCATAACCTCTTTCAATCCCCTGAATTTCAAACTTATGCCAAAAATAATATGATCCAGTTTCACTTTATCCCCGCTAACTCTCCACATTTTGGGGGGATTATGGGAAAGTGCCGTAAAATCTTTTAAACATCACTTGCGCCGTATAGTGTCTGATAAAAACCCCCTCACATACGAGGAATTTTATACCTTTGTGGTTCAGGTGAAGGCTATATTAAATTCGCGACCCCTCTTACCAATAACTTACAATCCAAATGACCTCGAAACCCTCACTCCTGGACACTTTCTCGTCGGCCATCCTCTTAACCTCGTACCCGACCTTGATTTTCAAGAAATACCGATGAACCGAATTGCAATTGTAATTAAGATATCAAATGTTGCAACTCATGACTCAACATTTTTGGCGTAGATGGTCTACGCAGTACTTACATACCCTACACGTGTTGAATGTAACAATCTGCACTAGTTGTATGTAGTATGATAGTTAATATTAGTTGGCAATGTAAAACAATGACAATGTTGTAGTCAATAAATAATGAGAAGTTGAACTAACAGAATTATTTAAACGAATGTGTTTTAATTAATTATATAAAGATATATTGTTAAAACCATTTACTTTATCAGGTTATGGGCTCAGATATTTTTGAATATGTTTAGTAAACGAGAAATCCAGTTATATCTTTATTATTCGATTAATACAATTACAATTATTAAGAATTACAAGTGACTGACATTTTTATTTATTTTATATTCTGTCAACTGTTTTTGCATCTATGGACACCAACACACATTATAGATTAGATTTCTTTCAACACCTTCCCGTAATCCATAATGTAACAAATGGTAACTTTTCAAAAAACAAAATAAATTAAACTAAACATTTAGTTTAGCTACTAATCTTCACATTCTTGAACTAGAAATTTTTTAAATTTTTTAAACTTTTCTCTTGGTAGAGGTTTTGTGAAGATATCTGCAATTTGTTCGTTTGTATTGCAGTATTTAATCTCCAATTTTCTCTCATTAACTTTCTCATGTATATAATAATAGCGAACATCAATATGTTTACTTCTTTTATTCACTATACCATTCTTCACCAGTTTTATAGTACTTTGGTTGTCAACATTTAATATCGTCTTTATATCTTCATTTAATAGTTCTTCTAGTAGCGATTTTAAATGCATTAATTCTTTTACGCATTCTGCAGCTGAGATATATTCCGATTCAGTGCTTGATAATGCTACTATAGGCTGTTTACGTGAACACCATGCTATCGGACATTCACAAAAATATATAACAAAGCCAGTAGTGCTTTTACGATCCTTTAAGTCTCCAGCATAGTCTGCATCAGAGAAAGCTTCTAATATTTTTGTATTTTCAGTCTTGTGGTATTTTATTCCATTATTTAAACTTCCCTTTAAATAACGCATTGTTCTTTTTACATTTTTAACATCTTGCGATGATGGATTATTCAAGCTTCTACTTTCAAAACTCACAGAAAACGATATGTCCGGTCTGGTTTTATTTGCTAAATACAGAAGACTTCCAACAGCCTCTCTGTATGGGAACGTTGGTTCATTTTGTGCTTCAATGTTCCTGTCATTTTGACAAATCGGAGTTTCTGTAGCGTGAGCTTCTTTCATTCCAAATTTACTCAGTACAACTTGAGCATAATTTTCTTGTTTTAGTGTTAGTTCATTTTCAGTTTTATTTATCTCTATTCCAAGAAATACTTTTGGATTATTAATTATGCGGATTTTAAATTCTTCTTTTAATTTAAGCAAAATTTTATTCAAAGTTTCACGATCTTCACCCATTAGAATTCCATCGTCTACATAAATACCCAAAATTACTTTATTGTCTACTGATTTGTATATGCATCTTTCAGATTTGATCATTTTTAAACCCATTTTATTTAGAACCATGCTAAATTTTTCATTCCATTTTAATGGAGCCTGCTTTAAGCCATAAAGCGCCTTTTTTAGTTTGCATACTTTTCCTTCAATTTTATAACCTTGGGGCAATTCCATAAATATATCTTCATCTAGGTTACCGTATAAAAATGCCGTTTTAACATCAAATCCGTACATTTTATAGTCGTTTGTTGTTGCCAATGCAAACAAAAGTCTTAGCGAGTTACTGCTTATCACTGGACTGAATGTTTCCTCAAAATCTATTCCCCTTTCCTGTTCAAAACCACGAACAACGAGTCTAGCTTTGTATATTCCATTATCTTTGATCTTAAAAACCCATTTGTTTGAAAATATTTTCTTATTTTCCGCTTTTTTCCTGTTTACAACCTCCCATGTTTTATTTTCTTTTAATGAATTTTTCTCTTCTATTATTGCTTCTACCCACTTTTCCTTGTCTTGACTTTTCATTGCTTCTTCAAATGTTAGTAAAGCTAAGTCTTCTTCACCCATTTCGTAATCTTTGAATTTTTCTGGTAATCTTCGTTGTCTCTTCTCTCTTTCTTTTTTGATTTCATTCTCACTTTCATTATTAAAACCTGCCTCAAAAAAATCGTTATCACTTTCTTCTTCTGAATCTTCAATTTTCTTATCTTCGACTTCTTCTATTTCATCTTTATCATCAAATTCAAAACTTTGTTTTTTAGTATTTTCGTCAAATATCACGTCTCTGCTTAATTTTATTTTTCGATTTTCTTCATCCCATAATCTGTACCCATGTGAAGAATAACCAACCATTTTGTATTTTTCGCTTCTGTCTTCAAGTTTCTTTTTATAACTCAAGATTTTGGCAAACGAATCACACCCAAACGATCTTATATTTGACAGATTTGGTCTTCTTTTATTCCATTGCTCAAATGGGGTTGTTTCTACCGTTGTCGAGGGGCTACGGTTCGTTAAATAGGCTGCCACTCTCACAGCTTCGCCCCACATTTCTTTTGACATATTTGAATCTGACAATAGAGCTCTCGTTTTTTCTGTCAATGTTCGATTCAGCCTTTCAGCTTTACCATTTAACTGAGGGGTATATGGTATTGTATTTTCGATTTTAATGCCTTTTTTCTTACACCAGTTTTTCAGCTCTGTACTTGCATACTCTCCACCATTATCACATCTAAGCTTTGACACTCTCAGATTTTGAAAAACCTCAGCTTCTTCAATAAAGTCTTGTATATAATTTTGGGTTTCAGACTTATTTTCCAATAAATATACCTCGCAGTAATGAGTATAATCATCAAGAAAAGTTAAGAAATACTTTTTCTCATCCCACGTTTTAGGATCTACCGGGCCACATAGATCTGAATGGATTATTTCCAATGGTCTGGTCGCTCGATTTCTTACCGACTTGAATGGTAACCTGACTTGTTTGGTTTTTACACAAATTTCACATATTTCTTCAAGTTTTTCGCAATCCTTTTCTGTGAAATTTATTCCCTTCGTCATATTGATTATATTTTTCATATTATTGCGCCCCAAATGTCCGAGCCTTCTATGCCACAATTGCACATTTTCAATTTTGCCAGTTAGATGACATTCCAATTTTGGTTTTATATCAACAACATAAAGACCATTTTGACATTTCTTTCCCTCTAGGATGGTTTTATTATTCTTCATTATTAGTACCTTTTCTTTTGTAAACATGACCTCACCCCCATATTTTGTAACTGCATTTACTGATAGTAAATTTTTACTTAATTTTGGTACAAATACTACATTATTTAAACAACAATCTTCTCCCTTAATTTTACCAATTTTAGTTCCTATCATAAACTCTCCTTCTTTAGCAATACCAATACTTTTGTTTATATTTTCTATGTCTAAAAGAAATTCTTTTGAATTAATCAAATGCGATGAAGAACCAGAATCTACAATGAATGAATTTATTTTTTCATCATTATGGTCGTTCTTAGCAAGAAATGATACTAGTTTTTCTTTCTTCTGTTCGGTTTTATTTTTGTTTGATTTAATTTGAGAACTTCCCGAAGAATTCCCATTTTTATTTTTGAAGAAACAATTTTTTTCAGCATGATTTGTTTTCTTGCATATACCACATTGTGGTTGTTTCGAAAATTTACAATCTCGAGAAAAATGTCCTGGTTTATTACAGTTAAAACACTTTTTCTCAGTCCATTTTATATAATTACTTTTTTCTGTCTTAAAGGCTACATCATTTTCGTTTTCTTTCGGTTTTAGTCTTGTTTCTTCCATTAGCAATCTTGATATTAGGTTTGTTACAGTTTTTTCAGTTTTATTTGCCGAGTCCCATGCACTCACAAAATGTTTAAACTTATCAGGAAGTGACGATAATATTTTTGATATCAGCATTGCATCATCCATTCATAACTCAAACTTCTTAATTTACACACCAAATTTTGGAGATCTGTGGTGTATGTAGCTACTGATGTTTCATTTTTAAAGGAATAACTGAAAAATTCCTGAAGTAAGTTACATTTTCGTTGCTCAGCGTCCCCTTCTTGGACTTCGATTATTTTTTTGTACATTTCACAAGACGTCTTACAGTTCATAATATATGTTAAGATTTGTTGACTTATCGTCCCAGAAATTACTCTCTGTGCCTTGGCATCTTTTCTATCCCATTCCAGTTTCTGTTCAGCACTTGCTGTTGCTGGCAATGTGACTTCATTTCCATTTACTATTTCATAAAATGCATTTGCTTTTAATATTATATCAACCTGGAATTTCCATACTTGATAATTCTCTTTTCCACTTAATTTTGTCACTTGATTTATTTCATCTGCCGTTGGAGCCATATTTTATGAAGAAAACGCAAATTTTCCTCGTTTTTAGTTGGATTTCCTTACTTTTTTATTTTTCTCGAATTTTTTTTGAGTTTTTAGAGTCTTCTGGGCCCCATAACCTTTTGAATATGTTTAGTAAACGAGAAATCCAGTTATATCTTTATTATTCGATTAATACAATTACAATTATTAAGAATTACAAGTGACTGACATTTTTATTTATTTTATATTCTGTCAACTGTTTTTGCATCTATGGACGTGAAAAGTGCGTGTAAAAGTAAAACGGCCGAAGTCAGTTTGTAAAAGGTGTGAATTTCAGGAAAATATTTTTTCAAGACATCAGTCAAAAATGTCAAACTCTAATTTTGTTGTACCAATCTTGGAGGCAAGTAATTTTAATAATTGGAACTACCGAATAACGACAATATTAAAACGGGAAAATTGTGATGACACTGTAACCCAAGAACCACCCAATCTAGAAGAAACTCAACAAGAAAAAGATAATTGGAAGAAGAATGATGCAAAGGCACAATCAATTATTGTAGCTGGTGTGTCAGATAAACATTTAGACATAGTAAAAGACTGCAAAAATGCCAAAGAACAAATCTTAGCATTAAAAAACGTTTTTGTAAGATCAAGTTCTTTTACAAAACTTTCGCTATGGAGAAAACTGTTATATTTGAAAACAGATGCAAATGAAAAGTTGGAGGATCATTTTTTTAAATTTAACACGATAATAAGAGAGCTAAAAGAACAAGGTTCAGATTTAAACGAAAGCGATAAAGTGTGTCACCTTCTGTTATCATTACCAATAAAGTTTGATACAGTAGTAACAGCCTTAGAGACAGTTTCTGATGTAAAAATGGACTTTGTTAAAGCCAGATTTTTAGACGAAGAAATAAAAGTAAAGTCCATGACTGAAGGTAAAACTGAAGACAGTGAATCAAGTTTCAATGTATTTACACAAAAAGGATGCTACACATGTGGAAGCATGCAACATTATAAAGCAGATTGTCCAAAAAGAAACGGTACAAGAGGAAAGTTTAGAGGAAATTTTAGAGGTCGAGGTCAAAGTTATAGAGGGAGTTACAGAGGTTATAATAAAGAAATAAGGAATACAGAGATTAAAAAACAACAAGCAAATAGTGCAGAAGGAGAAATACAATTATATGCAGCAAATGTATGTGAAAGTGATGGAAATGTAGTATTTATTTTGGATTCAGGAGCAAGCAATCATTTTGTTCAAGAGGGTCTAGAAAAATATATGAAAGATGTAAAGACACTGCCAGATCATTTAAAAATTCATATAGCAAATGGTGATGTTCTAAAAACTAACAAAATAGGTATTTTAAACACAAAATGCCAAGGCCTAAATGTATCCTTTGAAGCGTTTATAGTACCAAAGATGAAATACAATTTATTATCAGCTTCAAAATTGACATCAAGAGGTCATAGGATCGTTGTAGAAAAACATAATACATCATTAGAAGGAAGAAATTTTATACTAAATTTTGAAAATAAAAGCGGACTTTATTTATTAACTTTGGATAAAATAATTAAGCAAGATGAATCGTGTAATATGACAGCTCAAGAAGAAAATATATGGCATAAAAGGTTAGGACATGCAAGTAAAGAAAATCTAAAACAGTTGGGATTACCAATTTCCGTATTACAGCCGGCAATTCTTTCGGCAATTGCAATGAAAATTGCCATAGGCATGCGCGGTAGATACATTTTGACGAATCTCTTGCAATTGCCGAAAATCGGTCCGGATGGATTTTTATTGCCAATTCTGGGGTGAAATCTGGTAACTTTTATGTTACCAACCCTACTACAAATTCCCTAGAGAGACGCTGTTTGACAAACAGTTTAAGATTATTTGTTTTATGATTGGCATTGTGTTCAAAGTTCTACACCTTTTCCAGTTGATATTCAGAAAGTAGCAATTGATATTCAGAAAGCAGCAATTGATTTTCAGATATTGCAAATGAAATTCAGAAAATAGCAAATGTAATTCAGATATTTCAAATGATATTCAGAAAGTAGCTGATGTAATTCAGATATTGCAAATGATATTCAGACAGTAGCAATTGATATTCAGAAATTACAAATAGTATTCAGACATTAACAATTGTAATTCAGAATATGTCAATTGAAATTCAGAAATTAACAAATGATAACATTTTCATACTTCATTTTACTTATTTTCTAAAATCTCAATTTAATGTATTTCTTTGTATATTGCTTTGTTTCCATGGAATTGACAATAATAAACAAATTTATCACCATTTAAGTAGTCATAATTGTCAACTTATTGCAAGTAGGGACCGAATTTTGTTCATTTGTACTTTATATATATTTCATTTACTTAGTTAATAAAGATAACGTGTACTTTCATTCATCATCGATTTACTGTTTGCAACCCACTGTTCCTGAAACAATTGCTGCGGCTGAATTACATTTGATTTAATCTGAAAAACATTTGCTACTTTCTGAATTACAATTGCTACTTTCTTAAAATCAATTGTGTTATCTGAATTACATATGCTACTCTCTTAAAATCAATTGGAATAGCTGAATTACAATTCCTACTATCTGAATATCAACTGGAATAACTGAATTACAATTCCTACTTTCTGAATATCAACTGGAAAAGGTGTAGTATCCATTTCACTCATTAATTTTTAAATATCTCTACTAAATAACATATAAACTTAGTGTTTACAAAATCGTATATTTTTCTTCGGTTGGTAGCACGGTAATAAACAGCAAGTTTTCTTGCCATTGCCGGCTGTAAAACAACATGCAAGACGGCCTTGAAAACTAGATGGCAAGAAAAATTGCTGCAAGAAGAATTGCCGGCTGTAAGCTACAAGGCTACAAGAAATTCTTTTAAAATAAATGAGAAATCTACAAAAGTTTGTGGAGCACTGGTTCATAGTGACGTATGCGGACCACTGAATCCAAGCACAATTGATGAGGGTAAATATTTCCAAACAATAATTGATGATTATTTACATTTTTTGGTTGTAAAAATACTGAAAACAAAAGATGAAGCCGATAAAAATTTAATACAGTATATTAAAGAATTTGAGAGACAACATGAGGTTAAAGTTAAAGCATTCAGACTGGATAATGGGGGTGAATTTACTTCAAACAAATTTAAAGAATTTTGTAAGCAAGAAGGTATTTTATTGCAATATTCTTTGCCATATACACCACAAAGTAACGGTAAAGCAGAAAGAATGAATAGGACATTATTAAATATGGTCAGAATGAAGATAATTGAATCAGGAATACCAAAATATTTATGGGGAGAAGCCCTAAAATGTTCAGCATATGAACTGAACCGAACCCCTACTACAGTACTACCAAGAGGTGTAACACCATCTGATATTTGGCATGGAAGAAATGACTTAAGCAAACTTAGAGTATTTGGATGTCAGGTATGGTATACTGTGTTACCGAAAAGAAACAAGTTGGATCCAAAAGCAAAAGAGGCTATAATGGTTGGATATTGTGGAGGAGGCTACAGACTATGGGTGCATGAAGAAAAGAAAATTATAAAATCAAGGGATGTTAGATTTAATGAGTCAGTTATGAAATATAAAAATATGAATTCAGAAAACAAGTCAAAAGAACAACAAAGGGAAGAAATTATATATGAATCTAAAAATACAATAGAAAATAAAGAAAGAGAAGAATATGACAATGAAGAAAATGAAGAATATAAAAATGGAGAAAGAGAAGAATATGACAATGAAAAAAGCGAAAAGAACGAAGTAGATTTTATACAGGGTGCTGATAAAGATAAAGTAACAAGGAGAAGCACAAGAACGAGACAAATACCAAAGCGTCTTCAAGACTATGAGTTAAATACAGAATTTCAAGCAAATTTAATGAGTGCATTATCAGCAGGGTGTCTAATGTCTGATTTGCCACAAAACTACAGTGAGGCAATCCAAGATGATGATTGGAAATGTGCAATCAAAGAAGAATTGCATGCGTTAAAAGAAAGTGAAACCTGGGAACTGGTTAAACCTCCAGAAAATGTAGACATAATTGATAGTAAGTGGGTGTTTCGTGAAAAGGTGCTTAATGGAAAAACTGTTAAAAAGGCTAGACTTGTTGCTCGTGGATTTCAACAGAGATCACTGGATGAAGATGTATATGCTCCTGTTGCACGTATGGTTACAATCAGAGTACTTCTGTGTTTATATTTGGAGTACGACATGCATGTATTACAACAACTAGACAAGCTCAGCTTTTCTTTATGGTAAGCTTGACAAGCCTGTGTACATGTATCAACCTGATGGATTGAATAAGAATTCAGGTTTAGTGTGTAAACTTATTAAATCTTTGTATGGTTTAAAGCAGGCCCCAAAATGTTGGAACTCTTTATTTCACGAAAAAATTATTGATTTGGGTTTAAGGAGATCCCAAAAAGATCCATGTTTATACTTTAATAATGAAACTTTTTTACTGGTTTACGTAGATGACATAATTTTACTTTCAAAACATCTAGAAAATTTAGAAAATATTAAAAATAAATTATCAAAAAGTTTCAAATTAAAGGAGTTCAAAAATAAAAAACTAATGTTTTTGGGTCTTGAGATTTCTAAAGTCAATAATGAATTGTATATTAGTCAAAAAGGGTTGATTAAAAAGGTATTAAGTAAAGGGTGTATCAATAGGAGCGCAAGATTTCAAAGTTTAGTAAAACATGGTTTTAAGTATTAAAGCATTGAAATATTTATTGATTTATAAAGTACACATTTGGAAATTATGTATAAAATAACACATCTGGTAAATGGCCACCACGGCTTAACTCGCACAAGCGTATTCTTTTGGCAAAATTTGCAATAACATTATTGAATACATGTGGCGGTATTTCGTTGATAGAGCGTCTAATTTCTGCTTTTAAGGCTTTGATGATGGCGGGCTTGTTGGCATAAACTTGTGACTTCAAATAACCCCACAGCCAAAAGTCCAAGGGTGTTAAATAGTGGTGAAAATGGGCCTCATCACTGAAAATGATTTTGTCCGCAAAATCGGCATTCACTTCTTGCTGCTCAAGGATCCAATTGGTGAACTCTCTTCGCTGTTCATGGTCTTTTGGCTGGAGTTGTTGAGTCAATTGGACTTTGTAGGCATGAAGATGCAAATCTTAAGTAAGAATTCGCCGAAGAGTGGCTTTTGTAATGTCCAATTCTTGTGCACGATGGCAAATCGACGTCTCTGGACTCTCGGCCACACTCTTGCGAACTGCTGCGACATTTTGTTGTGAACGAGCTCGTGTCGTGTATTTCACATCACTAACCGAAGCAGTGCTTTCAAATTTTTCGATTATTCTTTTCACAGTAGATGAATTAGGAACATTATTTCGAAAAAATATTGGACGCGCCCTTTACGAATCGTGGCAATCAAACTTTCATCATTTTGACAATACAATTCATTAATATTAGAACCAATAAAATGCCAGTATTCCATAGTGACGTATTTTATCACAGCGGCAATAATTTTTATCATCTTGTTACTTACTTACACGTTACTAAGAATTTTGACACTTTTTTTGATTTAACATCTGTTGTCATTTAAATTCTGTATTTGATATAATATATATATATTATATCAATAAAATAATGAATTATAAACTCTAAAAGATCGATGGGTTGGTGTAAACGATAATGAAATTAAGGTAAGTTTGAATAAATAAGGTTTATTAAAGTCTTTTTATATTTTAAAGCACATTTTAATTTTAAATGTCAATCTGACAAATTTTTTAATTCCTAAAATTCATTATATTTTCTCACTAAATATAACTCGTGGTATGATTAATAATCGAAGATATTTACTCATTGAAACCGAAGCAGCATATTTCACTCGTCCTGCGGACTCGTGAAATCTGCAGCTCGGTTTCAATTCGAAAATATCATCGATGATAATCATACCACTAGTTATATTATGGGTGATAATAGTGTTTAACAATCAGAACGGGTTGTTCTATCGTGTAATGCTCTATATTTACTAACTTCCTGTCTCCTATCAATCTGTCATGTCAATGACATGATGTCATTAATCATGTGACATCATGGTTGCCAAACAGAGCGAAATTCAAATCTTGCGCTCTTATTGATACACCCTTTAGATTCAATATGGATGATTGCAAAATGTGTGATTTGCCTATGCAAACAAAATTGCAATTACCTGTGGAATCAACAAATGTTAAAAATAATATTCCATATCGTGAACTTATAGGTTGTTTAATGTACCTTATGTTAGGTTCCCGACCTGATTTAAGTTTTTGTGTGACATATTTTAGTCAGTTTCAAAATTGTTATTCTAAGGAACATTGGGTTCATTTAAAGAATGTTTTAAAATATATCAAACAAACAAAAAATTTTGGCTTAAAATTTATCAAAAGTAATGATTCCGAACTTAAACTAGTTAGTTATGTAGATGCAGATTTTGCAAATAGTATAGTTGACAGAAAAAGCATTACTGGTTTTGTGATTAAATTGAATAATAATCTCATTAATTGGAAAACAAAGAAACAAAATATAGTAACTTTATCAAGTGCAGAGTCAGAATATGTTGCTCTTTCAACTTGTATTACTGAAAATATTTTCTTAGCTCAAGTTTTAACAGAAATAACAAATTTTAATGTTTATCCAATAAATATTTTTGAAGGTAACCAAAGTTGTATAAAGATAGCTTCAACTTTAGAGGCGAAGCGTAGTAAACATATTGATGTAAAACATCATTTTGTTCGAGATTGTATAGCTCAAAATGTTGTTAAGTTAACTTATGTTCAAACTGATAAACAATTAGCTGACATGTTTACAACGCAACTTGCAGGAGTTAAGTTTAAGTATTTTAGAGATTTATTGAATGTATGTTTAATTTAAATTTTACAGACTTGCAGAATTGAAGGCGGATGTTGAATGTAACAATCTGCACTAGTTGTATGTACCCTGCTGAAAATGACGGATGATTGCGGATATAAATTCTTCGTCAAAACCGGATAAAAGCAGATGATTGCGGGTATAAATTCTTCGTCGAAGCCGGATAAAAGCAGATAAAAGCGGGTAAAAATATCATCTGATAACATCTGCTTTTGGCCGCATCGCTATATCCGCAAACACCCGGTTGGTTGTGTTTTATGTCCGGTTAGTGCACCCCCGCAATCATCTGCAATCATCTGTTTTTAACCGTCTTCACTGTGATTCGTTTATATCTGAATTTGTCCGGAATCATCTGCAAACGTCTGCTTACGTCTGTTTTTATCCGCGATTACCTGCATTTTTTTCCGTCTATTTTTGTCGGGTTTTATCTGCAAACGTCTGGTTTTATCCGCGAGCATATGCTTTTACCCGCGAACATCTGCAATCATCCGCGAACATCTGCTTTCATCCGCGAATATCTGATTTTATCCGCCAACATCTGCTTTTATCCGCGAACATCTGCTTTCATCCGCGAACATCTGCAGTCACCCGCGAACAACTGCTTTTATCCTCGAACATCTGCAATCACCCGCGAACATCTGCTTTCATCCGCAAACGTCTGGTTTTATCCGCAAACATCTGTTTTCATACGGTTTCACCCACAAACATGCTTTTATCTGCGAACGCCTGATTTCATCCGGTTAGTGCACCCCCGCAAACATCTGCTTTTATCCGCGAACATCTGCAATCACCCGCGAACATCTGCTTTCATCCGCGAACATCTGCAATAATCCGCGAACATCTGCTTTTATCCGCAAACATCTCATTTTAACCGCCAACATCTGCTTTTATCCGCAAACATCTGCTTTCATCCGCGAACATCTGCAGTCACCCGCGAACAACTGCTTTTATCCTCGAACATCTGCAATCACCCGCGAACATCTGCTTTCATCCGCAAACGTCTGGTTTTATCCGCAAACATCTGTTTTCATACGGTTTCACCCACAAACATGCTTTTATCTGCGAACGCCTGATTTC
This sequence comes from Brassicogethes aeneus, assembly GCA_921294245.1. Taxonomy (NCBI): domain Eukaryota; kingdom Metazoa; phylum Arthropoda; class Insecta; order Coleoptera; family Nitidulidae; genus Brassicogethes; species Brassicogethes aeneus. Next base: position 46,999,946 of record OV121132.1, on the reverse strand, counting down.
ATCCGGTTAGTGCACCCCCGCAAACATCTGCTTTTATCCGCGAACATCTGCAATCACCCGCGAACATCTGCTTTCATCCGCGAACATCTGCAATCACCCGCGAACATCTGCTTTCATCCGCGAACATCTGCAATCATCCGCGAACATCTGCAATCATCCGCGAACATCTGCTTTTATCCGCAAACATCTCATTTTATCCGCGAACATCTGCTTTTATCCGCAAACATCTGATTTTATCCGCAAACATATGCTTTTATCGGCAAACATCTGCTTTTATCCGCAAACATCTGATTTTATACGCAAACATCTGCTTTTATTCGCAAACATCTGCTTTTATCCGCAAACATCTGATTTTATCCGCAAACATCTGATTTTATCCGCAAACATCTGATTTTAATCGAAAACATCTGATTTTATCCGCAAACACCTGCATTTATCCGCAAATATCTGCTTTTATCCGCGAACATCTCCAAACATCTGCTTTTAATTGCAAATCTCTGCTTCATCCGCGTTCGGTTTGCCTGTATTTCCTTTGTGCATTTCGGTCCTGTTTCGTACGCAAACGTCTGGTTTCATTCGCGCTTTTTGTTTTCCTTTTTCTCGTGTATACTTTAGTTAAGTTTACCTGCTTTGTCAAATTTTACTGAGCTTTAACTAACTGGTTTTTAGCCGTTCACGGCACACAACTTTATAACTCTAAAAAGAATTATTTGAATAAAAACAACCTGTAAAGGAAATAAGTTTATTCAACACGACATTTTCCCAATGGGAAAATAATTTAATTATATTCACCAGATTTAAATTTAAAAATCAGGTATACTATAGTGAAGAGTACCACAGAAATAATAAGTCTATTAATTCTTACATATTTATTAAAAATATTGGTTATGCCAAAATTAAAAAGTTTTTAAAGTTAGATGAAAAATTCTACGCCTAAATAAGTGTTTTTCAAACAAATTCCATACAAATTGAAGATGTTATAATTCCAAATGTATTTGAAATTAAACATATATGTTTTCTAACAATTAATTTAAATATATATATATTAATATATTAGCTTAATGATTAAAAAATATCTATTTATGTCCTTTAACAAAGACCTTATTTGTATTTTACCAAATAATATTGAAGTTCAATAAACTTATTTCCTTTACAGGTTGTTTTTATTCAAATAATTCCTTTTAGAGTTATAAAGTTGTGTGCCAGTTAGTTAAAGCTCAGTAAAATTTTACAAAGCAGTTAAACTAAACTAAAGTATACCCGAGAAAAAGGAAAACAAAAAGCGCGAATGAAACCAAACGTTTGCGTACGAAACAGGACCTATGTAAATGGACAAAGGAAATGCAGACAAACCGAACGCGGATGAAAGCAGAGGTTTGCAGTTAAAAGCAGATGTTTGCAGATGATCGCGGAAAGCTCAGTAAAATTTGACAAAGCGGATAAACTAAACTAAAGTATACACGAGAAAAAGGAAAACAAAAATCGCGAATGAAACCAGACGTTTGCGTACGAAACAGGACCGAAAAAGACAAAGGAAATGCAGGCAAACCGAACGCGGATGAAAGCAGAGATTTGCAATTAAAAGCAGATGTTTGGAGATGTTCGCGGATAAAAGCAGATATTTGCGGAAAAAAGCAGATGTTTGCGGATAAAACCAGACGTTTGCGGATAAAAGCAGATGTTTGCGGATAAAAGCAGATGTTTGCAGGTGAAATCTTATGAATCAGACTTTTGCGGACTAAATGAGATGTTTACGGATTAAAACAGATGTTTGAGGATTAAAATAGATATTCGCGGATGAAAGTAGATCTTCACGTATAAAAGCAGATGTTTGCAGGTGAAATCGGATAAAGCAGACGTTTGCGGATTAAAGTAGATGTTTGCGGATAAAATCAGATAAAACCGGGTGAATGCAGATATAAACTCAAATACAGGTATTTGCGGATGAAAACAGATAAAAGCAGACATAGATCTAAATAGATAAAACCCGACGTTCGCGGATAATATTTATACCCGCAATTGCAGATAAAAACCGACATGCCGGGTAAAATCAGATATGTCGGATAAAAACAGATATAAATGGACATAAAACTAGCTTGGTTTTTTATCCGCAATCATCCGATATTACCCGTCTTTTTCAGCAGGGTAGTATGATAGTTAATATTAGTTGGCAATGTAAAACAATGACAATGTTGTAGTCAATAAATAATGAGAAGTTGAACTAACAGAATTATTTAAACGAATGTGTTTTAATTAATTATATAAAGATATATTGTTAAAACCATTTACTTTATCAACACGAACGTTCAAAGTGGCGATTTAAAACCGATAAGGAAAATCTTCAAGGATCTCTAGTTTTATTGAAAGATGAAAACAATCCACCATCCAAATGGACCACCGCAAGGATCGTCACTCTACATCCAGGCAATGATGGTATCACCCGTGTTGTTAGTGTGCGCACTTCGAATGGTAACATTTTAAAACGAAGCATAGTTAAAGTGTGTCTTCTCCCCATCTCTGACGAAAATTTCAAATAGACTTAACTGTTTTTGTTGTTTATTATTACTTTTTTGATAAATATTTGTAAGCATATATGCTTAGTATACTTTTAGTCTAATTATATTGTTAATTTAACTTATAACAAGCATCTATGTTACTTTAAGATTTTTGTAATTAGCGTTTAGTTTCTATTGAAAGATACCGACGTATTTTCAAGGGCGGCGGTATGAATAATTTTATGTTTATAAAAACTATGTGATACACTTCTTTGTTATTTGTAATGTTAGTTGCCTATCATCTGTCTCATATGAGAATATTCGGCACTCTTTTAACGCTAATTGAGTAATTGCATCAAAAATGAAAATCCCTTAAAACCTTTTTAATGTAATCTAGAGGTAAAAACACATTGCGAAAATATTTGTTTATATTCCAAAAGTTCAACCCGGCCCCAAAATATCAAATTGAAAAAAGGTACTTTTCAAACGTTCCCGAACTCCCGCCATATTGCATGACGTCATAAACCTTCACCAGTGTCAGAAATCAAGATGTCAACAAATAATAAACACCGATAAAGTTTATGTTTAACATGGAAAACGCGAAAACAAAAATTGGTTGTAAATATTGTTTTGTTCCTTGTTGTACAAATACAACCTGGAAAACTCCTGGGAAAAGGTTTATCACCGTGCCAAAAGGGAAAATAAGGATAAAGTGGATTAAAATAGCTCGGCGCGATATCAAAACATCGTCACCGCAGTCAACATTATATTGCTGCGAGGATCATTTTAATGTAAGTAAAATATAATGTCGTTTACTAGGTATGTGGTTGGAATATACCTATAGGTATGTTAAATAATAGTAAACTCAAGAAAATACGGCTTAGCCGTAACGGCTCTCAGTGTAGGGTCATAAACTTTGCTTTTGATAACTGAAGGGACAACTTTCCCAGGAGTTTTCTAGGTTGTATTTGTACAACAAGGCACAAAACAATATTTACAACCAATTTTTTCGCGTTTTCCATGTTAAACATGTAAAACATGTTAAACTTTATCAGTGTTTATTATTTGTTGACATCTTGATTTCTGACACTGGTGTAAGTTTATGACGTCATGCAATATGGCGGGAGTTCGGAAACGTTTGAAAAGTACCTTTTTTCAATTTGATATTTTGGGACCGGGTTGAACTTTTGGAATATAAAAAAATATTTTCGCAATGTGTTTTTACCTCTAGATTACATTAAAAAGGTTTTTAGGGATTTTCATTTTTGATTCAATTACTCTATTGTACCTTAGCAACAAATAATAAATAAATAAACAGTTCACTGTCAATCAAACCATTACAATAAAAGTTATTAAAATAAACGAGTAGTGCCTTCTTCAACCAAACAAGTAGAAATATCTTATCCATGTTAATTTGGAATCTACAAGAAGTCTACAAATTCAATTTCAATTGAAACATTGAAATAAAGTTATGTCTGCAATATTATAATTGTAATGTTTAAAAACTTGTATGCAACATTTTATACTAAATGTTACAAATATAACATTGTAAAAACTTTCCATGTGAATCTTTAAATAATGTTTCAAATTTAAGGTTGTTGGAAATTATTATATGCAATATTTTAAATGTAACATTTCATTTATGTTAATTAATGCAAGTAGCACAGAAAATATTTTATTTGTAAAGTCGGCGAACATTGCAGCAATATTTTGTAAGGTTTCTTTCCCAGTGGGAACAGTGTGTATAAAATGTGACCAGTGTTGTTCCCAGCGGGAAAAAAAGCGTAACAGGTTTTACAGAAAAAACTAATAGATCCCTATAAAATATAATAGATCGCCATTTTTTAACTACCTACCTATCATTATAAAAATAAAGAAATTTATAAAGGAAGAGGGAAGGGGGGATTTTTAAAATCATCCAAAGACATCATGCATGTTTTGTGAATAAAGATTTATATAAATATTTGTTAACAAAAACAGATATCGATAAAATAATAAAATTGTACAGGTATTGGTAGGTACTATGCTCCACACCTCAAAGTCCTACCACGTGACCACGTACGGAACGCAGTCTTTTGAAAATTTGGCATTTAAGGCTTTTCAGGTTATGTATCTGTCAAAGTATAGTCAATGAAAGAAATAATATTTATAGTGTTACCGCGTATGTTTAAGCGTTAAAAGTTAATAAATCTTTATAGTATCACAATAACAATGGTTGGTTTAAGAATTTAGAAATATAAATACTGCATTTAATGAAATTCCAAAGTGTAAGGTGCAATATAAGTGATATTTTTGTGCATTGGGTCTATATTTCTCCATAAAATAGTTTTAACTAACCAGCATTTATTAAAAAAAATCCAACTTCTCTATTATGAAATAAGAATATCTGTATCAAAGGTAGGTTAATGTATTAGAAAAAAAAATATCATCTAATTTTGTATTTTAAGGTTAGAAAAATCTATTTTGACCAAAATAAATAAGTGAATTATTTGGAAGAGTGTGTTTAATGGTCATAAATAAATATAGGTACATATACTAAATAATTGTTGAATATGGTTCAAATTAAATTTAAGCTTTTATACTTCTAATGACAAAACTTGTGCATACCTCTCGGCATACCTACTTTAAGCTGGATTATAAGAAAACAAACAATTTTTATAGAAACTTGCAATGTGAAAATATTTAATACTCCCATGACATGTGATTTATTAAAATTTTTAAAGTTATAATGATTTTTCGATGTAGATTAAGTATCAAGTATCCCCTTGTATGATCTAAGGTACTAACACTGTGCAAACAATGTGCTAAAATATAATGTAATATAAGCGTGACATATGACAAATAAAAAGCGTGATGTCAATGTACATAAAGAGTGAAAAAACTTAATTATTTCAAAAAGTGTGAAATTACCACAAAGTAGCGTGTATGCACATTGTTAAGACTTGCACTCCAAATACACACTTATTGTACACTTTTCATGCACGCTTTATTTTCGCCAGGGTTTGGTTTTACGATAAATAATATTGTTTAACGCCGCGCTTAGCGGCAATCGCTAAAGTGCACGTTGCACTGCAATGGACAGGAATTGCAAAAAAGTGGCCAAATTCCATAAAAAAAACTAATAAGGATATCATAACATTTATGGCCCCACTGAGCCAATTGAATTAAAATTTGTACAGAATTGAGATTAATACCAAAAAAATGGTGTAAAAATATTAAAATCATGCCTGTATTAGTTTTTAAATTTTAGCGTTTACAAATTATACAGTTCGATCATTATAATCGTGCTATACCCTTGCTATAACACAATGTACCCAATGTGTACTATAGTACTAAAGTCAGGGGCGTAGCTACCGCGGTATCAGCCGTATCGATGATACGGGGCCCCCGGCTAGGGGGGGCCCCAAATGGCTTCGACATGCTTAACCTTTCAGTGGTCGCGCTATTTTTTTTTTCAAGTATAGTCTGTAACACCGGGTTGTTTTTTTATAGGTTTTGCGATTTTTTTTTATAAATATTTACTATCAGTGAAGTTTTATGGGTAATAAAGGTACATATAGGTACAAAAAAGTGATAAGAAAAATATATATTTTAGAAAATATAGGCAAAAAACAAAAATAAAATTCATATAAAAATGGTCTTTAAACTTTTAACATACAAATAAAATTGCAACTTAAAAAAGTTAAAATAAAAAAAAATATTATTTTTTGGTCCTTATTTAATACGGTAGTGAAAGAAAAATTGAAAAATTAAGCTTCGAACGGACTTTGCTTGCAAGATTGGCAAATGCCTATTATGTGCTCTAATTTATTTTTGTTTTTTTGCCTATATTTTCTAAAATATATATTTTTTCTTATCACTTTTTTGTACCTATATGTACCTTTTTACACATAAAACTTCACTAATAGTAAATATTTATAAAAAAAAATCGCAAAACCTATAAAAAAAACATGTAGGTATTACGTTTAAAACACACATATCCAGTTTTTCTATATTTTTTCCAATTGCAATAGGCACATCTACCAGGGGTAATATTTTCTTGAGAATTCCACAAAATTCTTGAAGTGAAAATTTCAAATTTTGTGGAATTTCGGTCAAAGCAGCACGAGTTATTTGTAACACGAATGGTCACCCCGGTCTCACACACCGGAAGTCACTATAATTCGAAATAAATATGTTCAATCGCATCCAAATTGCAACTGAGCATGCATGTACACTATTTAGGAAGGTACCTGGGCGGTGAAGTTTTTATCTCCACCATCTTCAAAGTTTAGTTTAATTTTAAATCGCCCCGGTGTCAGACACCGTGCGCGACCACTGAAAGGTTAAGCAAAAAACATATTACCCACATGTTAAAAAAATTGAGGCATGAAATTAAATAAATAAATAATATTATTATTTAATTGTTTATACTTCAATTTATTAAATTAAAATTTTCCTGAACGAGGCCGTGAACTCATACAAATTGTTTCTGCCCGCACCTTTCCGCTATGCGTTATCTGCGGCGCTGTATACTGAGTCTGCTTTGCGTGTTATTACCATAGGTTATATTAATAGCAAATTAGAAATAATTATTATACGTTACAATTATTTCAAATGACTTTATTTTAAAATAGAAACCTTTTAAAAGATGTTGAAGAACAGTAAATTTCTAAATTTAAATTATATATATATAATTTAAATTACAAGCAATTTTCTTGTTAAGTGATTCTTCAAGGATATAAATAAATGAAACTTATGAAGTTAAATTAAGCGTAATAAAATTAAGTGTACCTATTTATAATATATAATTTTTTATGATATAATATATTAGCATCAATTACTTAATCACATTCACAAAAAGAGGTTACAACCTTTAAGTACTTATTAGCTTGAGCTGTGTTGAGTTTTAACTAATAAATTAATAAAAAATAAATCTTAACATGAAATAATTAACGGCAAAAGATATGTATTTAATAAAACTAGATGGCCTTGAATTTCTTGATATTTATCGACACAAACACCGTCAATTTTATTCCTTCAGTGCAACAGTTTACTTAAAAAAAATGGAAGCGCGAAATATTTTATGTTTTGTGGCAATTGTGGCATTTGCCTCTTGTGATGAATTAAAATTAGCCAAAGATCTTAAATTCAAACTAAACGATGGCAACTTAATGCCCATGATTGGACGTAAGATTTTCTTTATTATATTTGTATTTGTTTTTGTAATTTATCATTTTCCTCTTAGTTGGGACATATCAATTAAAAGGAAGCGAGTTAATTCAGGATGTTTTGGACAAAGCCTTAGGAGCTGGATATCGTCTAATTGGTAATTATTTTTATTAAAATTGTTTTTATAAAAAAAAATCAATATAACTTTAATTTAAGATACTGCCAAATTGTACGAAAACGAAAAGGAAATTGGAGAAGCTTTAAAAGTTCTTTTGCCAAAACATAATTTGACAAGACAAGACATCTTTATCACAACAAAATTGGGTAAAATAAATATTTTATTTTGAATAATATAAACTTATTATTAAAACGATCGGTTTTAATCGACCTACTAAGAAATTTAGTAAATAAATTTTAAGAGACTGGTCCGGAAAAAACACAGTGTTTACGAGGTATCCCAAAATTACCAAACGCCAAATTTGTTTTGCAACCAATTTTGGGACACTGACGACCTTGAAAATTAATTCCTAAAATTTTGGGATATATATATGTATATATATATATATATATATATATATATATATATATATATTCGGGTGGTCCATTTTTTAAGAAATTTTGATTTTTTTTGCTCTCAGGGGTTCAAAGGGTTCGAAATAAATAAAAAAAAATATTTTCCAAGTTTCAAGTTCCTAACATAATATTAACCCGTGCCGCATTGCAGTTTATGTTTCCTATGTAAATAACATGGTGTTTTCAGCATTGAATAATTAATTATTTATTCCGGCCAAAGTAACTGTTCAAAAAATTTGAAACTTGTCAGAATAGTAGCTATTCGTTAGAATTTTAACGGATTTTTAGCAATGATATTGTTAGAGTTTCATCTATATGATTTTTATTAAATTTAAGAAAATCATGTAGCTAAAACTTTAAAATTATAATAGCTTAAAATCTGTAAAAATTCTGAGAAATAGCCACTATTATAAGGTTCAATTTTGCCAGGTTTCAATTTTTTTGACAGTTGCTTTGGCCGGAATAAATAATTAATTATTCAATGCTGAAAATCCCATGTTATTTACATAGGAAACTTAAACTGCAATGCGGCACGGGTTAATATTAAGTTAGGGACTTGAAACTTGAAAAATATTTTTTTTTATTTATTTCGAACCCTTTGAACTCCTGAGAGCAAAAAAAATCAAAATTTTTCAAAATATGGACCACCCTAATATATACTTTTTCTGATCACAGAAAATTTGAATTAAACTAAAATAAATAATTCAAATTAAGTTTATCAGTATAGCCTTACCTACCCTATTTTAGCCCCATTTGAATTAGGAGGAAAAGCATACGAATCCCTAAAAGAATCCATTAAAAAACTCGACTGTGAATACGTAGACCTTTACTTGATTCACTGGCCAGGTGATTTTTTATCAAATGCTTCTGATGATAAAAACGGAAAAAACAGAATTAAAAGTTGGGAACTTATGGTAAAGGGTGTTAAGGATGGTCTTGCCAAAAGTATTGGTGTGTCCAACTTCAATATTCGTCATTTAACTGAATTGTCCAAAAATGATCATGGCATTAAACCTGCAGTCAATCAGGTAATTATAAATAAATTAATAGGTAATACAAAATATTTGGTAAATTAATTTAATCTAAAAATATTAAAAACCATTTTCTATCAGTATACATAAATGGTTTTCATAAAATTATCCATTATTATTGTTATGTTGTTGTTATATGTTAATATGAATACCTATAATTAATTTTAGGTTGAATGCAATCCAAACTATCCTCAAATAGAATTGAAAGAATTTCTTCAAAAAGATAAAACTTTGATGCAAGCTTATTTCTCCTTGGGTGGAACTGGTAATCAAAATCTACTGAAAAATGAAAAAGTTGGTGAAATTGCTAAGAAATTGGGAAAATCTCCTGCTCAAGTAAGAGATAAATTTAATTAAATAATTTTTGTTGCCAACCACATATTTTTTAGATTTTACTTAGATGGGCCGTACAACAAAATATCGCCGTGATTCCAAAAGCAACCAAACAAAACCATTTGGAACAAAATATTGATCTGAATTTTGTAATTCCCGAAGAAGAAATAAAGATTTTAAACAGCTTTCCACAAAATAAAATCACGCCAGATCCAGAAACAATAGCCTAAACATAATATTAATGTAATAGCTATTAAGTACCTAGGTACTTACTGTTAATTTAAAAAAGTAAATATTATGATAAATGTAAACTTGTTTTTGTTGGTAAGGTCACTAATTCCATTCAACTCGATATTAGTTTGACCAACAAGATTTATAAGAACATATTTAATTAAAATAAAAATTAATGGATAAAAATAAGACACGCGACTTGATAACCTTGATTTTCTTATAAAGTAAGCACTTGGCTTGGGCGCTATTAAATGTAAAAGTGATTTTGAACAGCTACCATATAAAATGTATAATCTAAGAAATATTATTTTTTTGCTGGTTTGTCTTCAAACAATCAAATTTTGCTATTGCAAGGAAACATTAGCTAAAGATCTTAAGTTTAAGTTAAAAAGTGGTGATCTAATGCCTATGGTTGGACGTGAGTTATAAAATTTTGAGTAAAATTTTTGCAATGCAATGTTTATACATTTTTAGTTGGAACGTCAAGAATAAAAGAAAAGGAAAATGTGGAAGATGTTTTGGATAAAGCTTTTGCTGCTGGTTACAGACTGATAGGTAACTTACTTAGGTACTTACTAACAGTAGTGTGCCGTGGGTGTAAGGGCGGAGGGGGTGAGCTGTCTTAAGACCGACAAGTTTTTTAATTTAATAATAATATGGTCTTAAAATCAGGCAAAAAAGTAAACGAACAATAATTGCAATAATTGGCAATAATTATTATTACTGACGAATTAACAAAAATATATTATCTATATGTTTAAAAATAGTATTGTGCGACTAGTGGGAGAAAGGAGATTCCTCGAACGAGGAATTTAACACGTGGTAACACGCGAGTGGAATCCCATCTTTTCACCAATATTTTCTTCAACTACCACAAGGAATTTAAAGCCAATTTTATATATTTTATCACTTCTTGCCTTGTTGACATAAATAACTATTATCGACTATTATATAGTCTTCTGTAATGTATATGAAGAAACTTAATATTATTTAATATTATTTGAAATTAAAAATGGTAAATATTCTTTCGTTGAAAGACAATTATTATTGGTGTATTAAATAACCCTTAACTTATTAAAAATGTTATATTTATTAATATCAAAAGTATAAAATATTAAAAGATCCATCAGAATTTTAATGTTTTCTTCATTATCTTAAAAATTTATAAAACATTAAAACTTTTGTGAACGGGATAGAAAATCTTTAAATCGACTGGTTACACAGGGTGGCCACATTCTTTAAAACTAAATTTCCCTGACTTTTACCAGTTTTTCATTGACTTTTTTTTTAATTTTCCCTTACTATGTGGGGGTTAAATTGAATTAAATTGGTTCATTTTTTTAAAGGGGTGTTACCTACCTACTTTAAATTTAAAAGAGATGAAAAAAACAGTTTTGGATTCTAGATATAATCCGGAAAATTACACATTGTTGCCCAGACATGTCCCTGCGGGGATAGGAAAAGGGATAGGGATATCCGCCATCCAATTATAAGGTAATTCGTGCATTTTGGATGTCCTTAATTTTCACGATCTGGCACTGCCAGACTAGCAACACTAATTTTCAACAGGCGGACTAGTGAAATCACTGTTGACAGTGGTGCGACTGGCAGGAAAAAAGCGCTTACAAATTTTATTGTAAAGAAAAATATATAGGCATAGAAAGTTTGATAATAAGGGCGTCTCAGTCGGATTTTACTAAAAACCTGGCCAAAACCCATTATGCGTTTGAAATAATTTCAGACATATTTAAATTTATAAAAACAACAATTTTAAGGCAAGAAGTTTATATAAATATGGGTCCCCAAATGTTCCGAAATACAGGGTGTTGAAAATGAAATTTTATTTTCGTTTTTTTAAACTATAGTTATAACTTTATTATGAAATTAAAAATTTGGTAGGCGGGGGTTTTTTGAGGTGAAAAATTATAATTTTGTATTAATATTTTTGCAGCACCTAAAGGAACGCTGTTTTATTTATTTCAAATTGCTGTAACTTTTCTGTCGGTAAACTTCTGGGATTTTTTATGAATAAATCTTATTGACAGAAATTCATGCCGCAAGTGTAGATCGCAACCTGACCCTGGCGAATTCACTAAGTGAAAAATTAACGTTAAGTTGCGCACAAGTATCACCCCTAATTAACTCAAAATTAACGTTGATTTTGGGTCAAAATCTCGTTTCTTAACGCAAATTCAACGTAATTATTTGCAGTCTTGTGCCGATTTACGATTTTATGTTAAGCTTGAGTTTATTTTTCGTTGAATTTTAGTCAAGTTTCGGTTGAATTTGCGTTAAGTTTGCGTTGAATTTACGTCAACTTTAAGTTAGGTTTGCGTTAAATATAGGTAAGTTTTGCGTTAACTTTAGGTCTACTTTAAGTTAAGTATAAGTTAAACTTGCGTCAACTTTGAGATAGGTTTGCGTTTAATTTGGGTCAGTTAACGAAATAACTTTAAGTCTACTTAAAGTTAAGTTTGCGTTAAGTTTCGATTCATTTAATGTAAAATTTGTCACAAAATTTTGATAAGTTTTTTATTTCTTAACCCAAATTAAACTTATTGCCATAAACTATATTAGCATTTTAAGGTTGATTTATATTGATTAATTGATAACACGTTTTTTTTGTAGACTTACCTCAAGCTTTGCTACAAAACGGTTAACCACCCTCAACCGTGACAGGGACGCAGTCCATGTTTTTTTTAAGCTGGGATTTTAATGAAAACTCTAGTGTAAAGTCTAAAAATAATTTATTATAATACTATTATAGTAATATATGTAGGAGATATATGTAGTGTATATTATACACTACATATATCTCCTACATATATTACTATAATAGTAAACAAGAAATAAATTATTTAAATTGCGAAGCCAGCTCTCATGCGCTGAACTGCCAAAGGCATATCTGAAAAACAAAAAATAAACAAATTATTATATATCTTCTTCTAAATGGTTATTTACAACTAAGAAAATAATGTAAAAATCAAATATTACATTTAATTTTTATAAAAATAAATTGAAGCGGTTAATTTTTTACCGACTGGTAATAAAAAATCAAAATCGACTCAAAACGAACGCAAATTCAACGCAAATGTTTTATAAAAATTCATTTATTATTACGTTTAATAATTTATTTTTGATTCAAGCAATTAATGTAAAACCAAAAATAACTTAATAAATGTAATATATTATTTTTTTAACAACTTTTAATAAAAAATCAAAATTGACTTAAAACGAACGCAAATTCAACGCAAATTTTGAAGACTGAATTTTTATTAAAATTAATTAATTATCACTTATAGTAAATTATTTTCATATGCTTTATTTAAACCATTATTGTACAATTTTTATTCAAACCATTATTGTACAATCAAAAATAACTTAAAAACCCTAAAACAAAATTTTTTTTACCGTTTTTTAATAAAAAATCAAAATTAACTCAAAACGAACGCAAATTCAACGAAAATGTTAAAGACTGAATTTTTATAAAAATTCATTTAGGTATTATCACGTTTAATAATTTATTTTTATGTGTTTGATTCAAGCAATTAATTTAAAACCAAAAATAACTTAAAAAATCTAATATATTATTGTTTTAACAACTTTTAATAAACAATCAAAATCTACTCAAAACGAACGTAAATTCAACGCAAATATTGAAGACTAATTTTTATAAAAATTCATTTATTATTACGTTTAATAATTTATTTTTATTTGTTTTTGATTCAAGCAATTAATGTAAAACCAAAAATAACTTAATAAATGTAATATATTATTTTTTTACCGACTTCTAATAAAAAATCAAAATTGACTCTAAAGTAACCCAAATTTAATGCAAAGTAAACGCCTTTGGGGGTAGCGGGTTAAGGGGGGTCTGGCGGCCCCCACCGAATCTGGTAAAATCGTTCCAAAAATCTTGAAGAGGGTCGAAAAACAAGCAGTATAGGCTTTTTACCGACATTACAACCCCAAACGAAAACACAGTAATGGCGAAAAATATGATTTTTTGTGATTTTTACTTTTTTCAACCAGTTTAATTTATTTTTAAATGGTTTAAACGCAATTAAAAATTTATTTTGAATGTATGGTAGTCCCCTGAATTTTTTCAGATTTTTTGGTCAAGTAAAAACATGTGAATTTTAGGCTTAAATGCGAAAAAATCGTGAAAAACGCGTCATTTTCAAGATTCAACCCTCTAATTTTTAGGGTTGTTTTCATTTTCCTGAGGGGTGCTGTATAGTATGGATAGCGGCAATCGTCCTCTTTTGAATGCAGGCAACTGGACTCAATTTGGTCAATTCTGGTGAGCGGGGCGATTTTTTGAAAAAAATTCGAATTTTCAACTTTCGGTAATTTACGGCGCGTACTTGGTATAATGCGTCTTTGCTATAAAAAATACATCTCCATAGAGGTTTTTGAGGTCGCTGATCACGAATTTGATGTCAAAAAAATTTTTTGACAACAAAGATATTTGTCGCGAATTATTCGTCCAGCACAGATTCTCACAAATCTTTTCTCTGTTCAAAGCGTTGAACATGTTATTGAAGAAGATAGTGACGAGGATTAAAACAGTAAAATTGTTAACTTAGCTCTGTAAAAAAGTATTATGCTATTTTATATTACTGTGTGACTATTACGTAAGCTTGAATAAAATATGATTTATACCAGAAAATTTAATTTCATTGATTATATTAGTTGAACACGATATTAAAATTGTTTAAATGCTGTGATTTAATGATATTTTTTACATTATCAAACCTGTGTTAATAAATATTTATGGGTGAATTTGTGGTCAAAAAATTTTTTTGACATCAACTTCGTGATCAGCGACCTCAAAAACCCCTATAGAGATGTATTTTTTATAGCAAAGACGCATTATACCAAGTACGCGCCGTAATTTACCGAAAGTTGAAAATTCGAGTTTTTTTCAAAAAATCGCCCCGCTCACCAGAATTGACCAAATTGAGTCCAGTTGCCTGCATTCAAAAGAGGACGATTGCCGCTATCTATACTATACAGCACCCCTGAAAATGAAAACAACCCTAAAAATTAGAGGGTTGAATCTTGAAAATGACGCGTTTTTCACGATTTTTTCGCATTTAAACCTAAAATTCACATGTTTTTACTTGACCAAAAAATCTGAAAAAATTCAGGGGACTACCATACATCCAAAACAGTTTTTTAATTGCGTTTAAACCATTTAAAAATAAATTAAACTGGTTGAAAAAAATAAAAATCACAAAAAATCATATTTTTCGCCATTACTGTGTTTTCGTTTGGGGTTGTAATGTCGGTAAAAAGCTTATACTGCTTGTTTTTCGACCCTCTTCAAGATTTTTGGAACGATTTTATCAGATTCGGTGGGGGCCGCCAGACCCCCCTTAACCCGCTACCCCCTTTAAGAAATAAGAAAATTAAAATTATAATAAAAAGTCTAAATCGACTCAAAATAAACTCAAAATCAACGCAAATTTAACGCAAATATTTTATTCAAAAAATGTTGGCGTAAAATCGATAACTTAATTAAAAATTCAAAATTGACTCAAAATGGACGCAAAATCAACGCAAATATTACAAAAAATGTTAAAGTAAAATCGGTAACTTAAACAAATAGTCGAAATTGAGTCAAAATGAACGCAAATTCAACGTAAATATTTTATACAAAAAATCTTTGAGTAAAATCGGTAACCTAACCAAAAAGTCAAAATTGACTCAAAATAAACGCAAATTCAACGCAAATATTTTATACAAAAAATGTTAATGTTAAAATCGGTTACATATTCAATCAATCTATTTATAGTTAATTTTTCGGTTGTTATCGCAAAACTTACGTTAAATTTTAGCCAAATTTGAGTTACGTTTTGGTTCAATTTAACGCATTTTTTTGCCCTAACTGTACGTTAAAATCCAATATTTTAACTCAAAAATTGGCAACTTGCGTTAATAGTTATTTACGATATAAGTGGGATAAGAGCTTTATTAACGTACGCATGCGAAATTTGCCCAACGAGTGCGTAGCACGAGTTGGGCAATCGCAAAAGTACGTTAATAAAGCGTTATCACACGTATATTGTACAAATTTTTATCTACGCCTCTAAATGAAAAAATAAACGGTAATTTTTTTTGTCTAAGACTTAATTTAGGGTTATTTTGACATTTTGACTTTTTTATTTGATTGGTTAAAAGCAGAGAAAAACGCGTGCGTTAATGAACTTCTTATCTCACTCAAAATGAGTGGGATAAGAAGTTCTTATCTCACTGGCGTAGATAAAATTTATTAAATCAACGCAAAATTTACGTAAATTAATTTACGTCAATTGACCGTTCGGTGAATTCGCCAGGGGAACGCAATCCCAAGGAAATAATTGGGTTGACATTGAAAGCAATTGCGGTCAATAATATATCCGTTCTTGGCCATTTATTGTCATTAATTTTATTTTAAAATATTTCAATAATAATTATTATTAACCGGCATAAATGAATATTTTATTTGAAAGAACAAACCTACTTACGTAGGCGAACATATTTGCACATTAATGTATTAATAACAATAAATATAATTATATTTAATTGAACAAATCGTTAGCTTCATTTTCATATTCTAGACCAGCGGTTCTCAAACTTTTTTTTTCGCGTACCATTCATGTGCAATGTGGATTAATCGAGTACCACCGAACTAAATAAAACAAGTTGTGCTGCGTGTACGTATTTATTGAACTTGTAGTTTAATAAAAAATATTGATAACCGTGAAACAGAACCAATTTTTATAGTATTAAAACAACAATTTGTCAGAACAAAACAAAATACGCATGACTCGTCACGATTTTGAAACGAGGGGATTACCCGTTTAATGAACACCAACAACAGTGTTGCCATTTACAATATAAAATGTGGGAAATGATAGATTTTCAATAAAATTGAGCCAACGATAATTTTTTTTGAAGGCAAGTCATCTATTATGTATTCGCGTTCCACCTTTGGATGCCTCACGTACCACTTGTGGTAGGCGTACCACAGTTTGAGAACCGCTGTTCTAGACGGTTGCTTGTCCCCGCAGCAGGAGCCTCCCTAACCTGGCGCCTCTGGTTGGCGTTTTCAATGCCAATACCTGAAACTCGTGACGAGTTGGTTTCTTATAGTTTTTGCTGACGGCAAGAGCTTATAAAAAAATAAAATAAATACAATTATTACACTATTCCACATTTATTTATGAAATTTGCAGAAAGAACATATATAGAACATTCTATACCCAGTGAACCAAACCGTGACTTATGACCTAAAATTTACGTAACACGTAGATCATATCTAGGTAATTCAATTTTTACGTCATAGTGACATAATACTGACCCAAAACGTGACTTTTATATGATGTAATTAAATGACTTACATATTACGTACATCTTATGTAATATTAAAGTCATATCGTGACGTAATATTAAAGTCACTTTTCTTACGTAAGACTGACATAAGAAATCTGTCATAATATTACATAACTTTTAGGTCACTGTCTTACGTAAGACTGACGTAATAAATCTGTCATAATATTACCTAAGTTTAAGGTCACTTTCTTACGTAAGGCTGACGTAAGAAATACGTCATACTATTACATACGTTTTAGGTCACTTTCTTACGTAAGACTGACGTAAGAAATCTGTCATACCATTACATAAGTTTACTTTCACTTTGTAAGGTAAGACTGACATAAGAAATCTGTCATACATATTATTTAGACGAACTAGATGCAAAAGTAATTTCAAAGTATGAAATTCACTGTATTTTAATGTTTGAATTAAACTAATTTCAATGAATGGACTTTTATTTTTAATGAGTGAAATAGGCAAACATAATTTTTATTTTTTATTGATTGAAATGGTTAATTCCAATCATTGAGTAAAATAACGTAAGTAAATTATATTAATTGAAATTGACGCCGATTATTTTAAACAATAAAATCAGTGGATACTTTTCCTTACCAATCAGTTTAATTCAAACATTAAAATACAGCAAATTTCATATTTTGAAATTACTTTTGCATCTAGCATGATGAAAGAACTAACGCGAAGTTCCTTGAATTTTTTGGCTACTTAGTACTTGGTCGATTAAATGAAAATATGGTTTAAAATCAATAAAAAAATAATGTATCTTAATTTAATATGTAATAAACATCATATAGATTTTTATGATTCCGGTTCCTACTGCTTTATGTGAAAAATCATGTAGGTACCTACTCATAATCATGGTTGCAAGTACTTGCAAGTACCTACTTATTTTTTAAATTGTAAAAAATTATCAACAAAAGATTTACGTGTTATTACGTGTTAACGTGTTATTTTTGTATTGTATGTTACTGTTATTATTTTTTGAAAATGGCGCTTTTGGTGAAAGTAGAATTTTTTTGTTCCACACTGTACAATCGAAAAAATAAGTAGTTACGCTTTAAAAGACCTGAAATGATATTTCACTCACTTCAAATTTTTTTAAATGTGACCTTGGCAGTACGACGTCATTTTTTTTTTTAATCCATGCATGTCAAAAAATGTTACCTATTAAAATACTAAAATTTTAAATTTTTAAAATAAAAATAATTTTTAAATGTTGAATATTGTCCCTAGCTATAGCTATAGCTACTCATAAAAAGCGATTTTTGTTTGTTCTTACTTCTGACATACCCTGTAAAGAATCTGAAAAATTAGTAGTTGGTTTAAAATCCATTGTGAGTTGGTTTTGATCAGCTTCATAAATTAGATAAAGTATCAGCTTGCAATAAATACCTTTTCGGTAATGATTCCATTTCCCATTGTACGACGCCATTTTAGAAATTTTTCAAAATTGGTTTAAGTCAAAAAGTAGTACCCAGAGTACCCTTGTCTCTGGTAGTACCAGATTTATTTAATGCCTTGTTTAACATACTAAAATTTCAATTTCCAAATACAGAGGTTCAAAAAATAAAACTAAAAAAAAATAATACAACCAAATTTAAAGAATTTAATATTATAATATAATATGGTATAATTATATATAAATATAATACCTATAATAATAGATATGTATTTGCACAATATTGTGGGTATTAGTATATTTTTTAAATTTAAAAAATGATAAATAAAAGAAATGAAATTGAAAAACGAAATTATTTAAGTACACTGAGAATATTTAGTATTAAGAAACCAAGAGATTTTTAATAATATATGTAAACTATTAAAGAATTCTTCATTGATAAACAAATTTTATAATAATATTATAATTTGGTCCGGTTATTGTGTTTCAGACAAATAAGGGTAAAGTTGTCAAATAACATTGATATATTAATTGTTAACAGTTGCAATATGCAGTAATGGTTGCCTATAATAAGTAGGCATCTACTATAATAAAGTTGAAATCTACTTATCATGGGCAACCCCCATTGCATAATACATCTCGCTTATGTGGCACTAATCGTTAAGTATATAAGTTGACACTGGCTGCATTGCAATTAGAGATTTAGGATCCGAACGAACCTCGGCAAATACACGAATTAGGAATTGTGGACCACGATAAAATTTAGATTTTTTGCTGGAATTTTTTCTTGGAGTCTGGATTGTTTTGTCATGGAATATCCGTGGTCCTCTGCTAAGCAGAGTCTGCTTAAACAGTGATGAAAAATAAGGAAGGGGGGGGCTTCGTCATTCTGAGGTCATATTTATGTCACATTTATTACGTAAATATTATGTAATGGTATGATGTCAGTGTTACATCAATATGTTTACGTCATATTTATGTCATATTTATTACGTCAGAGTCTGACGTAAGGAAGTGTGAAATAATGACTCTTGTATGACTCAAGTGTGACCTATATCTTACGTAAGCGTGACTTGACATGACGTCATATTTACGTCATATTTACGTAATTGTGTTTACTGGGTATATAACATACAGAGAAGCATTTACCCTTTAATTTAAAGGCTTTAAACCTATGTTTAGAAATGATTTCTTTATTCATCCACTTAGAAATACCCACTGAACTATACAACCATATAGTTCAGTGGAAATACCCCGATCCTCGAGAAGCTCAAATTGATAGAATACGCTAAAGAAGTATCGCTAGTAGCGCCACCGGTAAAACTTTTGATAATTAGCTGTCAAACGCGTGTGTTACAAACAGGGACTAGGATTAAATCACTGATTTTGAATAGCTCTCAACTCACTCGCGATCGAAACCATGATACAAACAATGGATCGAAACCTATTTCGATCTGCGAAGTATTACTCTCCAGATGAGTTAAATTATACCGCTCTCGTAGTGATTCGATACATTAAGGATTCAATCCCAAAAGTATCAAAACACTTCTACTCTTTTAAAGATTAAATACCTAAAAGATTTATATTCCATTTATAAATGAAAACCATAGTTTAGCTACTTTTGAGATTTAATCATTTCAGAGTATTTATATTATTGCTCATTTAAGATTTAATCCTTTTCGGAACCCAGTGATTAAATCAGAGTAAAATTATCAGATGATATAATTAATTAAATACTGGTAATTTATTAATACTGGTTATTTAATAGGGCTAATTTATATTAAATATAAATAAATATATAATAAATTTTATTAAATAAATATAAATTTTTATTCCTATTAAATTAATAAATTGCAAAATTATATTAAATTAATTTTATAAAAATAATTTAATATTATTAAATTATTTTATTAATATATGGTATATATTTATTTAGCAAATTTTATAAAAAAAGTGGTATTTATAATAACATTAATAATGTTCCATTATACATTACATTTCTATTCTAGTATCTATAAAAAGGTCCTAATAATTACGATTTAAAAATTATATTAATTATCCACTCCTTCCCCCTTTATTTATTAAACTTTTATTCTGAAGAATTAAAATTAGGCGGAGGGAGGGGTTAATTAATATATTTTTTTAATTGCAATTATCAAGACCTTTTTATAGATACCTAAAATGACATGTTAATTTTAAAATATAGAAACTTAATAAACTGGGAGGAAGGGAGGGGTAAATAAAATATTTTTTTTAATTGCAATTATCAACACCTTTTTATAGATACCCATCTTGCCATGATAATTTTGCAATACAAAATTTTGAAAAATTAGGGGTGGGGAGGGGGTAATTAATATTATTTTTTAAATTGTAATGATTAAGACCTTTTTTTAATTACCAATGTGGCCAGGTTAATTTTACAATATACATTTTTTAATAGGGGGGCAGGCAGGGGGTTATTTATTTTTTTTAATTGAAAATTTTGAGACCTTTTTATAGATATTCATCTTGACATGTTAATTTTGAAATATAGAAACCTAATAAACTGGGTGGAAGAAAGGGGGCAAATAATATAATTTTTTTAATTGCAATTATAATTCCAATTAAAAAAATTATATTATATTATATATCAAGACCTTTTTATAGATACCCATCTTGCCATGTTAATTTTTAAATATAGAATTTATTAAAATTAGGGGGAGGGAGGGGGTAATTAATATATTTTTTTTTATTGCAATTATCAAGATCTTTTTATAGATACCTATCTTGACATATTAATTTTAAAATATAGAAACTTAATAAATTGGGGGGTAGGGAGGGGGTAAATAATATATTTTTTTTAATTGCAATTATCAACACCTTTTTATAGATACCCATCTTGAAATGTTAATTTTGCAACATAAAAATTTTAAAACTAGGGGGAGGAAGGGGGTAGGTAATTAATAATATTTTTTAAATTGTTATTATTAAGACATTCTTGTAATATCAATTTTGTCAGATTAATTTTGCAATATATTTTTTTTTATTAAGGAGGCAGGCAGGGGGTTATTATTATATATTTTTAATAATTATTATTATTATTAATTATTAAATTGGGGAAAAGAGAGGGGGTAAATAATATAATTTTTTTAATTGCAATTATCAAGACATTTTTATAGATACGTATATACCCATCTTGCCATGTTTATTAATTATCAATATAAAAATATCGAAAAATCTATAAAAATGTTTTACTAAAAAGTTAATAATAAAAAAATTATCTTATATTGTTAATTTTAAAATTTCTTTGTTAAATTTTTTTTACTTTAAATGTTTAAATGAATGTTTTCTAATAATTAGTCTTATTAAAAAAGTAAAACTATTTTTAATACATGCCCAACTCTTTATAGTAGCAAAACCAAGTAAACTTAAAAGTTAAAACTCTTAAAAAGATTAAATCCTTACCGATCTCGTTGGGATTTAATCCCAATATGATCTGGTATGATTTAATCACTAAAGTATCAAAACTTTCTATACATCGGAGAATATAACTCGTGAGCAGATCGAAATTATTTTAAGGCGTTTAAATATCGCTCAGATTTAATCTCGCTGCCGTATCGACTGTTCGCATCACCGATTGATTCAAACTGGTTTGACCGAATTTAACTTGCTCAGGGATCGAAACTAAAAATGAGTTTACCCAGATAACATTTATGACTCATTAAAAAATCACTGTGATAATCATCGCGTGAGCTCACAGTGAACTCACTATGACATCAAATGCATTTCTGTGAAATCACCTGGACCTCACCTGGAGCTCATTAGCTGAATCATTGCTGAGCTCATCCTGAGTTCTTGATGAGATCATTTGTGAAATTAATTAATTGCAATTTAAATTGAATCCTTATCCTAAGAAAAGTTGGTTTACTTTTATCTTTAAGATCCTTATGTCCTAAGTTCTTAATAAAAATAGGCAAATGCGCATGTACTGGTAATGTAGCCAACTTCATAGTCTAATGTAGCTACTTTCATTGTATTTACATTTTTGAAAATTTAGTATTTTGTGGGTTTGTTTTATATTTTACCACAAAAATAAAAATCTGCAATACCGTCTTAGTATGCCTTTTGTACAAATGATGTCGTTAATAGTATATTACACTACAAGGGCAGAAAGTGTGAGATTCCTGCACTGCGCGCCATGATGCCCGAGGCGAAGCCGAGGGCATCATGGCGCGCAGTTCAGGGCTCTCACACTTTCTGCCCGTGTAGTGTATACTATTTTTCTTACTACCTCGGCCGAAAATACAACCCGGCCGAAAATACGGGAAAAAATTAAATGTGTATTTATGTACCCATCTCCATTTGAAGAGCTTGATAAATAAACAACAGTAGGCCGTGAATTCAGCGGTGCCAATACAGTAAAAATAAAAGGTTGTATTTTAATTAACAAATTACTACTTTATAACAAATAAAAGTACCATTAAACACTTAAAACAACATAAAAAGTAAAAAAGTAAAAACATAAATTGTTTATTTGTTGTTATAATTGCAAAATTATGGTTTAAAACTGTCATATTTTTGTGTTTCTCATGTTGGCAGTACGAAATTTGAATGTTAAGCACACGACTAAAAAAGTTTTACTCCCGCTATTAGAGTGTGCGCGTATAGCTTGACCAATGCATAAAACGTAAACTTTCTGCCGTGGAATCGGGGACGAAACAACGTATTTTGAGTCGAGGTAGTAAGAAAAAACATTTTTAATCACATATATGTATACTCACAATCCACACAACAAGGTCTGTTCTATCTCGTACTAAAAATACAAAAAATCACTGCAACATTGTACAGTTTAACGGCGGCCATTTTTGTTGTTTACAATTTTTGTGCTTTGGGTTGCAGTGATTTTTAGTATTTTTAGCATGAGATAGAACAGACCTTGTTGTGTGGATTGTGCACATACTTATTAGCTATTTTCGCGGAACTAATCCCGAACTAATTCCGGACATCCTAGACATGCGCTTTTTAAAATTTGGGGCTCAGAATGTAAAGTGCGCATGACAAATATTAAAATGCGCATGCCTAGGATGTCCGAACTAGTTCGGGATTAGCACAGCGAAAACACCTATTATCTAAGTATAATATTTTTATGCAATTTAATCTAAAAAAGTTATTTTTTTGGATTATTGCAAGATTTAGATTTTCGGTTATTTTTTTGGATTATTGCAAGATTTAGATTTTCGGTAGAATATCTATTGATGTCTATCGGTAGAATTTTTCAGAAATCGGTAGATCTACCGAAAATTCGGTAGGGTTGGCAACACTGTTCCCTAACAGAAAAAGCGCGCAGTTTTTCAGTTTGACATATGATTTTCAGGTTAGGTAGGTCGTTAAGAAGGAATGTAGCACCCGGACAATACCATGTTGCCAAATGTACAACTTATTTGACGTCTCCTAATGGCCTCTATTCCTCAATGGGGCGGGGGGCCCAATGGGGCGGTGTCGGTTGGGTTGGGTTGTTGAGTTTGGGTTGGTTTGGGTTGGTTTCGCTCACTTTTGCCCATTTAAGTTGATTGACAGTGAGCGAAACCAACCCAAACTCAACAACCCAACCCAACCGACCCCGCCCCATTGGGCCCCCCGCCCCATTGAGGAATAGAGGCCATTAGGAGTCGTCAAATAAGTTGTACATTTGGCAACATGGTATTGTCCGGGTGCTACAATTAATCGTTCCTCGTTACGAGGGAAAAATAGGTAGTTTAAATGACTCGAGTTCTCAAACTTCGTCGGAAGTTGGTATTTCGAGCTACCGTCGGTTGGTATGTGGACAAATTTGGTTAATTTCAATTAATAATTTGTTGACTACGCAATTTTCGCGAACAAAACGAGGTGACGATGGACGCCATTAAAGAAAGATTTGCTTTTTTTTAGATTTTTACGGTTCATTGAAATAAAATAACAACTTTTTTATGTTTTTTAACTTATGTTCTGTGTTTTTTAAGTTAGTTTTTTAGAACTGGTTCAAATTTTGTTTAAAAAACACATTTTTATTAAAACTTATTTTTTTGCAAAAATAATTAAATATGCAAAACTGAAAGATTTTTTGAAGCCCACGCATGTTTTGCCAGCAATCATAACCATATTTATCAGTAAAGTGCCTTTCGTATGGATATTTCAATATAGATCACCCGTTAAAAGTCAAATAATACATTACTACATTGTTATAAGTGTTCATTTCATAAAGAGTCGACATATTTTGCATTTCTATGTCTTTCTACAATATTGGTAGAGATTAAGTTATTTTATTAACGAACGACTATTTGTTTGTGCAGCGTATTGACGAAATAGGTAAAAATCTCCACTTCAGTACACAGCAAACGGAAAAATATAGAACTGTATAGGTAGGATGACTCCGCGTTTGAATATTAAATCTTAAAGTTTTATCAGAACTGTATTGTACCTATATATAGGTACCTATGCACGACTATATTTAAAGTCAAACTCAACGGTGTCTTACAGGATACATTGTTTTGATTTTCTATATTTAACAGAGAGGTAGAAACTCGACCCTGTCGAATGGTGTAGTCATTTATGTCTCTAGAAATTATTAAAAAAGGGTTCAGTCCAATGGTGCAGCAACTTCGGATTCCTATTCTCTTCAGAGACATAGAAACTCAAGCTTTTAGAATTTTACTGGCAATGATTTAAATTTCGTTAATGTCCCCGAGAATTATACAAAAACAGCGCAATGCAATATCGCAACGGTTTCGACTTCTCTTTACTCTACCAATTGGTACTTAAGTTATAGAAACTGGAGTCTCACTAATACTGTTCTAGTCAATATTTCTGAGAGTATAAAAAGAGGGTGTAATATTGCAAGAAGTTTTGATCTTTTGATGGATTCAAGTAGTTTGAATTTTCTCATTTCTGCATAGGTATGATTTTGTTGAAAATAGTTCCTTTCTTTGGTTCCTTTGTCTGATTTTTATTTACCGTAACAACTCAGGTATGTAAAGCACAGAGGATATGATGTTAAGTATATTTATGTATTATATAAAGTACCTATATTTGTATTAAAAATTTCAGAGGTTATGTTGAAAAAATGATCGACATGCTATTAAATTTTAATAATTTAGTAATGAGGTCTGTTGGTAGACCCTGCACTATCTCCAGGTATATGTTAGTACAGCAATATTTAAATCTGGTTGATGAAAAAGTACACACCAGTGCAGGTTATTGTAGCATCTATGAACAAATGAATTAATGGCCCATTGGCAATTATTCCTTTAGGAAAAATATTCAACACAGCTTAATAATAAATCAAAACATCAAAATTTTATAAGAAAGAAATTTTTTTTAACAATAAATGATTACCTGAAAAAATACCGTTTGGAAGTCATTGGCGCACGTACTAAAAAATAGGGGGAGTCAGTGTGTACTGGACCCCCCAATTTTGATTATTTGACAATTGTTTTTTGTTTTGTTGGTCTCAAAAAATGTAACTATTTATGTTGAAGTAGTGTACCGAATTTGAACTTAATATCTTATCAATTACTCGAATTATTAAAAAAAATCAGTTTTAAATTTCAAACTTTGTCGCCCTGTATATCGAACATGAAGCTCTAAATTGAAAAATGGTATTATGAAAGTCTTATTGTTTTAACTCAAGGAATATATGGTTAACGGATTGACCTCCTTTTCCCGGACACCCTATATAATATATATCAGTGGCGGATTGGGGATTTTGGGTATACCAATATCTCAGTTATTAGACATGGGACCCACACCAAATTTATAATAGTTTATTATGACATTAAATAGATTAAGTTCGGCGCAAATTATAGTGGAGTATAAATTGCACCACTTTAATTTGAATTATCCCAAATGGGGAGGCCAGAAGCCAGGTAAGGCGACACAAAAAACTAACTTTTTTTCGCAAACTTTAATTTAAATTCTGTTTGCGCAGAACTTGTCTATTTAATGTCATTATAAACTATTATAAATTTGGAGTGGGTCCCACGTCTAATAAGTGAGATATTGGTATACCCAAAATCCCCAATCCGCCACTGATATATATATTATTATAATTATATATATTATAGTAATATATATAATTACATAATATATATTGGTTTAAAAGGTCACAATTATATGTTATAGGTACATTAATAATTAATATATGTATATTATATATTAATTAATTAATTAGTTAACCTTAAGGTTATAATTGTAATGTATAACCTATAAATGAGGAGCAATCAACCAAAACCAGATAAATCCATTTTGACTTCTTGAATGATTCATATTTCTTTTAGTCGGATAAATCAATTGGAAAAGTGAATTTCAAGATAAACTTATTATAATAATATATATATTATATACTAATATTAATATTAGTATATAATCATATCATATTATGATAACAAGTTTAGCTTGAAATAGATATTTCCAATGGATTTATCTGAACAAAAGAAATAGGAACCATTCAAAAAGTCGAAATGGATTTATCTGGTTTAGTCTGATTGTCTGAAGTTTTTGTGTATTTTTTTAAGGTGTTAAAATAAATATTTCGACAGATTAAATTATTTTGAAAAATGAAATCCATATTCTAAAAGCGCATGCGCAAAAAATAAAAAGTTCACGCTTGATGGCAAATTGAGCATCAATTGAGGACTCATCTGTCGCGTTATATGAATTCACGCGTGAATTTAATTTTCACGAGTGAATTCGTAGTGAATTCATAGTGAATTCATTTTGCTATCTTATATATAAACATTTTTTTGTTCCACATCATGTAGGGAGAGTTTGGACACACTGTCTAGAGTCTTTCTCTATTGTCCAAACATCGTCCCGGCACTTCGTTAGCAGAATATTGCAAAAATTAAACCGAGGATCCTCGATCGATATACAGTCAAATTCCTTAAAAGTTAGTTTTCATCATACAGATTTAAAGAAACAGAAGAAGATGAAGCCTTGGTGGATTTTAAGGACGTGGTATTGGTTATTCCCACCCACTGACGGAGTTCGATTTCATAACATGATTTACTTTAATTTTGATTTGTCGCAATTTAGTATTGTATAAGTTTTGCACTGATGTTTTCAATAAAATACCTAAATTTTTAATATTTTTATAGTGTCCGTACGCTGTCCAGCATCTCCCCGTATGTGGGGTGACTTTGGACAGATGACCGAAAATTTTCAAAAATTCGTAGCAAACCATATACCTATAATAATATAAGTTATAGGTATATGTAGCAAACCCATCTTACGGTTTAAAGTGCACATATTTATCTCTTTGCGTTTTCAGAAGTCAACACTATTACCTGAAACTTTGAAATTAGAAATAATTACATTTTTAAGAGACCCAGGCAAAGAAATCTAAAAATTGTCCAATGTCTACCCACTCTCCCCTACTAGTTCAAAAGTGAAATTACGACCTCTATACTGTGGAGAGTATTGAAACGCTCGACTGACGAATACAAATCTATACCGTGGGGAGATTTAGAAAACAATATTCAAACGTGGCGTCATCCTATACACTTCTATAATTTTCCGTTTGCTGTGTAGTCAGCAACCGACCTCGTGACGATCCAAATTCGTTCGCTCCATTTAGGTACACATGATGGTCGTCATGTGAGTCATACGACGTCGGCTGCCGACGTCGGGTCGCCCCAGACGACGTCGCTTTTACGTCCAAATGTTTATTGGGTATTGGAATAGATAAAGTATAGTATTACACTCGAGATTAAGCGCATTATCTCTCGTATAATAATATACTATCCGACGATTCCCTGTGTCCCTTTTGGCAACGAAAATTCCCTAAAATGGGAAAACACTTGGGTTTTAGTCTGTCAGCCGGGCCGACGTCGACCATGAGCTGCCTTGCGGCCGACAGATAATTGTTTATCGGGTTTCCATTAATATTTAATTTTTTTATTGTAGATACTGCAAAATTGTACGGAAACGAAATATACATAGGCGAAGCCCTGAAAATTTTGTTACCTAAGCATAATCTGACCAGAAGAGATATCTTCATCACAACAAAGTTAGGTAAATATGTTTTAATCGCAATGTATAAAGATAAATAAGAAAAAATGCGTTGATTTTAGCACCCGAGGACTTGGGAGATAAGGCTTATGAAGCTCTTAAAGATTCAATTCAGAAATTAAATACCGAATACGTTGATCTATATTTGATTCACTGGCCTGGAGCTGCAGATAATTTAAACAATAGCATTAAAAGGGATAAAACTTGGGAACTTTTGGCTAAGGGAGTAAAAGATGGGCTTGCCAGGAATATCGGCGTTTCAAATTTTAACATTCGACATTTAAATCAATTGTTGAAGAACGATTTTGGTGTTAGGCCAGCAGTTAATCAAGTAAATATAATTATACCAGAAAAAATTTATTACAAACAATAATCTTAAATATTTAAGGTGGAATGGCATCCAAATTACCACCAAGATGATCTCAAAAAATTTTTAGATAAAGAAGGAATATTGCTTCAAGCCTATTCATCTTTGGGTGGTTCTAGTAACGATAATTTACGCAAAAATGAAAAAGTTAAAGAAATTGGCAAAAAACTTGGAAAATCACCTGTTCAGGTATATGCAATATATTCAATATACTCGAATATACTTTACTGTCATAATAAACTACTATACATTATATTATACTGGGTTAGGTACAAGGAGAAAAAAAAATATTTTACATTTTTCAGAAAATTTCATTCTTGATAAAAGTTTTTGCTTGAGAATTTGCGACACATAGAAGATGATTTTGCATATTTTGTTTGATTGTTTTGTATGAGTAAAAAAATGGTGCTTTTTAAATACTAATAATTTTTTCTCAAACGTAACTACAATCAGAAAACAAACAAAATATGCAAAATCATCTTATATAAAATTTTTGGTTCG
This sequence comes from Brassicogethes aeneus, assembly GCA_921294245.1. Classification (NCBI taxonomy): domain Eukaryota; kingdom Metazoa; phylum Arthropoda; class Insecta; order Coleoptera; family Nitidulidae; genus Brassicogethes; species Brassicogethes aeneus. The sequence goes on along the minus strand of OV121132.1, from coordinate 46,970,462 downwards.
TATTTTTGTTTTGTTTAAAAAAAAACTTTGTTTAATGCCGCAAATCCCATCGTGACCCAACTTCTACTAAAGTTTATTAAAAGTTAAAAAAAAGTGATGACTAAGGAGTGAACTCGGGTCTTTCGGTTGTCAAGCAGATGATTGACAATGACTCTATGCCGCCTTAATCTTTCATTTATCCGTTTGTCCGTTATCCGTTTTTCAATAAAATCGTCCGACAAGAAATGTTCTAATTTTCATGCATACGTTTTTTAATGACGTTTAACGGATTGATTTGGCGACAAATAGAAATTAAGGACCAGTATATTGACTTTACCTAATGCTTAATTGCCATAGTTACAATTATGTCAACAATTGTAACTTTAACAGTTAGCTGTAGCTGTAGAATATACTAGCTGTAGCTGTAGAATATACTAGCCACAATCCACATTGTGTGGATTGTGATACTAGCCTTAATATACATTAAAATGTATAGTTTTAAGAAAGCAGGTCCTGGTTTTATTATTTTTTTGTTTGTATTTTCTTTTTTTCCGTTATTCTTATTAACAAAACAGTAGAACACGTCAAAAACAGAGGTGTAGTGACGGATGAGTTAAAATTATTTTAACTTTCCCCGTCAGACGTACGAAGTTGAAACTTGACGGACCGATAAAATGTCATAATTTTCGAATTATAATTGGACCAATAAGAGCGCTCCGGGATGATCGGACTAACGGACAAACAGATACATGAAAATTAAGCTTTATTCAATGACATTTGTTATTTACAAATGGTAAACTTGTCTATATATACCTAAATATAAAGCGTATAGTGCAACACCGGCCAAACTGAAAATTTCCATCTTGTGTTTTTATTTTAAAATATTCCTTAATATTTAAAATTTAAATAAAAATTATTTTAAATTATTATAGTGCTTTAACCATCACCAAATAAATGTTTTTCTCATATTATTTATTTAAAAAAATTGTTTTTTAAGTGTTGCACTATTAGTGTTGTAAAAAAAACGTTTTTTTTCAGTTGAAAAAAAACACGTGAAAAAAAACATGTTTTTTTTCACTGAAAAAAAACAAAAGTTGTTTTTTTTCATTCTCACCCACGTATGGTAAAAGGGCGCCTCGCTGTCGGCAATGCTGACTTAGCATATCGTATAGTCTATACGGTATTATAATAGAAGAGTTAAGACCTGCGGCTTTATAGGTTGATGCATAGTTGGTAGAAATGCCGAAAAGAAAAGGCTCAGGGCGAAAGCCAACAACGTTAAACAATTTGTTTAAGAATATTACTAATGGTAAGTTAAAAACTATAATTAGTATTTAATAATCTTCTAGTGACAGAATGTGCCAAAAATTCTTTCCTCAGCAGTGACATTTCGAAAATCCTGTCACTTAATATAATTTGAGTATTTTTGACCATTTCTTTGAAAAAAAACATTTTTTTTGAAAAAAAACAAGGGCCTCTGTTTTTTTTCAAAAAAAAAACATTTTTTTTTGAAAAAAAACAAGAGTGTTTTTTTTCAGTGACAACACTATGCACTATACGTCTCAAATGTTAATAATATTATAAAATATTATTAATTATTTTTAAAATTTTAAAGTTGAAAATCTTTTTTTGTTACTTTTTTGAGCTAAATTTGTTGCATCTCTATAGGTATATGTATAGGTATTTATTTAAATTAATTTTTTTATAAAAACAAAGTTAGATTGCGAAAAGAATAATAATTTAAAAAATTTCAATAAAAAAAAATATAAAGGAAAGTTCGCCCACTATGAGATTTGCGCCATTAAAGGTAGAATAAGACAAAGTTTATTTGAAAAGAATGTTCTTTTCTGAAAAAGTGATAAATTTCATATAATTTTACTTTTAATATTTTGCTTGTATTTAAAATTGAAAAAAAGCGCATAGATTATTCAGTGTTTAAAAAGTTATAAGCATTAAAAAAAGCACAATTTAAAAGTTATTTACGTGTCAAGCTTTGTAAATGAATCTTTACGGGCGAGCTGAAAGTTTGTAGGGTGAGCGACTCAGGAGCGAACTCCATAATCCAGTGATTAATTGCAAAGCGTGACACGTACACACTTTAATTTTTCCATTTAGATAACAATTTTCAAATTTAAATTTTCAATTAATGTGTCAAATGTGTTATTTAATTTCATAAATTGCCTTTCTACAAGCTTGTAAAACTTTACAGGTCTTTTATACAAGCCATAAAATATTACAGGTCTGTTCCCATAATGTATCGTTTACTTGGATACAAAAACAACAAAATTAACCTATAAAAATTTAATGTCATTTACTAAGAAGGTGAGAATAGTATATTACACAACAAGGGCCGAAAGTTGAATTTTTGGCCCTGCGCGTCATGACGCAAGGAGATCCTCCTGTCTGAGAGGATTCTTATTGTTTTTCCATTTACATAAAGCTCTATTACTTTACGAGCAGCATCTAGTGTGCCTGTGATTTCACGCTGGAATATGGTCGTATAGATACCCAATGTTATACCGAGACGTATGCATGAGTTCTGACAATATATTCCCGCTCCAGAACCTGAGTCGGTTTTGGATCCATCTGTGAAGATAGATATATTACTGATCAGGCGAGGTTTTTGGGGATTCATTCACATTCACCTGATAGGTGATGTTGGTTCGTTGGTGTTGTTAAATAATATTCGGAAATACTATTAAGGGGATTTATTGAAGTAATCGCTACATGACAAGGGTGGACATCAACTGCTGCTTAGTGCCACACACCGTTACTAGGCAGCTAGCTGACCCACTCTACATATTGATGAGATGACAATAATAAGTTACGCGTAACAAACGTTACAAATATATTATGATTAGTTTCAAATTAAGGTTCCGATAACAATACACGTGTAATGTAATTGCCACAGGGAGTATTTAAATTATAGCTGAGTACAATCCGATCAGGCACTCCACCTAGAAGAGGTGTCTCTCGGATTCTCGTACAGCTGTGACGTTTGCTATAGTTATTTCCTTTTCACGGTTTAGTGGTCGTAAGCCTTAGAAATGGCCTTTCTCCTCTACGAACTAATCCAAAGAGGTAATGTTCAAGATCGCTTCCATGGCTGCTGTTGAAGTTGTGCGCATGCCACCTGTAATAGCTAGACATGCAAGCCGTTGCACATGCTGTATTTGTTCTGCTGCAGTAGTCTATTTGATTTTAGGTCACCAAACAACAGATCCGTTGCACAACATTGGTCGAATGACTGTTGTATATAACCAGATAACTATCTTAGGGGATAGTCCCTAGTCCTTCTACATTGCCAGAAGGCCACTGAGGCCTTCTAAACTTTGTGCTTCAGATTACTAGCCCAGTTAAGTTTGCTCTCTACAATTATTTCCAAGTATTTAACTTGTTTTGTAAGTTCCATACAGGTTCCAAATTACTTGGGCATTTTGAGAAAGACAAGTTATTTTTCTGGTGAAGAGAATTAATTCCGTCTTTGCAGGATTTACAGAGAGGAAATTCCTATTACACCAGTTTTCAATTATGTTTAGAGCTGTTTGCTTTGGATCGCAAACGGTGCTCCCAATTTTGCCCGTTAGCATAATTGTTGTTGGGTGATCCCAGTAAGCACTATCTAGCCGGCCCGCATACGGCCCGAATACGTTTTGCCGAATCGGCCGCGTGCGGCCCGAGACATGTATTTGTTCCGGCGTGTAGACCGGGCATGTCCGCCTGGCCGAATGTCGGCTATGTTTACTCGGCCGAGTGTCGGCTGTGTATAGTTTCCCGAGTGCCGGCCACAACAGCCTGGCAATTCAAAAAAAGCCTTCAGACGTCCTGGATAGGTATATCTTGTAGGTTTAACACACTCGACTATAGCTAGCCATTATTCGTTACTGGGGACTTCAAACAATTGTTGTTCAGCTATGCCATTACAGACGCTCACTTCCAACTAAATATTGCAACCCATCGCTATTTATAGCTAGCTCGCTTGCGTAAGCAGCCGTGAGATGTATTGCTTATGCCGCGGCAGGCCGTATTCCGGCCGTAAGCGGGCCGGCTAGGGCAAGCCGAACGATTTTGCAGCGGCATGCCGTATTCTGGCCGACTTTGGTTAGAACATGGCCAAACGGTCCCGGTCTAACATAACGCGGGCCATAAGCGGAACGACTGGGGGCAAGCCGAACCGCCGGTCAACCGCTTATGCCGAGCGAAGGCCGACTGTTTGCCGAGTGTTTGGTGCTTACTGGGATTCTAGAAAATTATTAACAACTAAATTCCATATTAGTGGCGACAGTACTCCTCCTTGGGAGCAACCTTTTAGGCCTCATTGTAGTAGAACTGAAACCCTGCTGAAAGAAACTCGATCTTTTTTTAATCATATTTCGATCAGATATCCAAGTGGATCATGAAAATAATGCCCATGATTTGCTTTAAAGTTTGTACAAAAAAACAGAAAAAGGAACTAACATAGATCATAACGGACAAAGTTTTGCAGTAGCATTAAATTCACCTCATTGGCAGCAAGGCTACAAAGAATGTTGTCCAAGGATTCCAATCAGTTGTCTTAAACGCGAGGATAGGTCCTACACGGAAACCCTTGCAGAAACACATGAGTTACTTTTAAATACACATACCGACCAATTTAATAGATATTAATAAAAATTAAAAGACGCAAGCGTAACTTAAAAAATTGATCCATTTTGATCGCGGAGACAGAAATGATTAAAAATGATCATGAACATCTGTCATATTTGACGTCTGTCATTTTAAACATATGTCCTTTTCGAAATCTGAAATTAGGTGAAAGATGTCTCAAGAACAGTCCTTTTCTAAACATCCCTATCATTGAGTTCGGTCGGTATAGGCAGATAGATACCCCAGATCCTATATCCTATATATATATATATATATATATATATATATATATATATAAATATACACATGTCCAAAAGTTTGAAATACTTACAAATAATATATCTACGCCTATGGTAGTTTAAAAAAACTGTTGTTAATATTTACTCTATTTTCTCTGTCTTTGAGGTTTATTTATTATTGGTCGGAGTCGTTATAAAATGGTATTTACCTATATAAAAAAAAATATATAAATATGAATAAAAAAAGAAATATTGCAATATTCCAAACTTTTGGACATATGTGTATATCTGTGGGTAAAAGGCATAAGGGGATAAGTCAAAAAGATTTTTCAGCAGAGCCTTAAACGTATTCGCATTAATTCAGGAAATATATTTATGGTTAGCGGGTATACCCTTTTGTTAGCACATGTCATATGCTAACAAAAGCCTATACCCGCTAAACTTAAATATATTTCTTGAATTAATGCGAACGCGTTAAAGGCTCTATTGAAAAATTGCTTTTTTTGACTTATCCCCTTATGCCTTTTACCCACAGATATATAGTAGGGTGCTCCCCACTTAAAACGGCTCAAATTTTCAGAGAATATTTTTTTTAACATTTTTAACAAGATATCTAGTGGGGAAGGAAAAAATAAAAATAGTCGTGAAAAAAAGCACCCTAATAGGTAAAATTAGGTCGTCAGAGCATTTGTACTTAAACACACTTATTCCTTACTGAGCAGACACACACATGCTTATATACTTGTTTATAACTTTGTTAATTAATTAAATTTCTTGGATTTATTGTGGCAACTATGTTTAATATTGGCCACTTTACCTATTTAGTAAATAAAATTAATGAGTAGATATGTATGGCTGGCCCCATCGGCAACGGCTTACACTGATCTTCCAGGGATATTTTACTCCTTTTACAGGCCTGTAGCCAGCCGTAGGGCCCGATGGGCCCGGCCCCCCCCCGAAATTCCGTGAACCCTAAAATTTTCCTAAATATGTGAATTATGTTTTAAAAATATGTCTATCGATTACAAGCCATATTTTTTATGACAACTTCAAGCTTTACTGGTATTTATCCATCAACCATTTCCGACCCCCCTACCACCCAAAAAATTATTAATACGTTTTGGGCCCCCCCCAAACCAAATTTCTGGCTACGGGCCTGCCCTTTTAGTTCCCCTACGTATTCCGCCACTGCCCAGCATTACCTGTGTTTAATGAATCCGAAATTGCACCCGGTTGGTAAATCTCGCCTAGGAGATCGTGGATGACAGTGTCGATGGCTAAGGCCACTCCCGGAATTTTGTCGCCGGGCCGGGCATACGCCCGATTTAGGATAGTGGAGTACGGGACAAGGAGGGAAAACATTTTGGTTTTTGAGGGACATAAACTGACCCAAAACTATAGTTATAAGTACAATCCGAAGTGCCCCTCAACCAGGGATTAGTAATAACCCCAATTGGGGTTAATGAATGGGGCTTGATTGGTTAATACGCTGCTAAGACCTATTTTTGCTGGTTTTGAAGTACTTCCTGTTCGTCTGTGTCCGTTTATGTTTATTTCTTTAGGATGAGTTTATTTTGCCTAGTGTTTATCTGAACTTGTTTAAATTATCTTCTTATATACATATATGTGTATGAGTGCTTTTGTTATGCTTGCTTTTTTATGAGAACTGTTTGCGACTAATTAATTTTACCAACACTAATATAAAGTAACATTTATTTTTTCAAGGTTTTGCTTAAATGGAGCCTCCAACAAAATAACGCTGTTATTCCAAAAGCTACTTCCCAAAAACACCTTGAAGAGAACATCGATTTAAATTTTGTTATTCCAGAAAAAGATATGATAATTTTAAACACTTTTAGCCAAAAGAAAAATTCTTGGAACTCCGAAGATATTGATTAATTTTTCTTTAATAATTTGTAGGTACATTTTTTTAAGAATAAAAAATAATAACGAATTAATAATTATAATGTTTTTAATTTTAATAAAGCCTAGGTAATTCCTATTAATTACATTTAAATAGACCTACAAAAAAATGATTTTATTAGAAAAGGAAAAAATTCTATTTGACATTTTTAAATACACAATTTACACACACTATAACGCGCTTCATACCTCATAGGTACCGCATTATACACATAGAAGTTCAGTTTTTAGCACTTTAGATTATTGTTAATAAATAATTTATTTGTTTGTTTTTTTTACTATAAAATTGATAGATAGATAGATAGATAAATATCCTATCTCTTATTTAAATTTTTTTTAAAAAATCTTAAGATACAGCTATTTAAACATGAATTATTTTAAATTAACCTGATACACTGCGCTGGTTTCGTGCCTGGCCGGCTAAGCCGCGGCCACATAAAAACCTTAATAATTTTCGAAGTCGCATCCAAACTTTAGATGGACTTGTTCACAAGATTTTGGCCTACAAAATGTATATAATGTAGCAAGTACGGCTCTGGATCTCGGAATGATGACTCATCGCCGGTGACTCAGCGCTCGAATAATCGAGAGTGTGGAGCTCGCTGGAATGTTCCAGAAGACATAGGCGCTGAATATATAAGGAACGACGCATCACAGAGCAGTCAGTCCAGTTTTGGTACTCGCGTCGAAATAAATAAATATACGTGCAAATAAATAAAGTAGTAGTGATATAAATAATTAGTAGTTAAGTGTTTAGTTAGTTTTATAGTGTAGTTAAGTTATAAAAATAAATAGTTTAGTTCGTTAATTAACCAGTGCGTGTTTTAATTCACACAACGAACAGTTAAAAACGTTACATTGGTGTCAGGTGTGAGGTTAGTGTGAATTTTCGTAAAAATGGTTTCGTTAATGGACTTAAGAGTGGCGGACCTTAAGCGGGAGCTAGAAGAAAGGGAATGTGAAACAACTGGAAAAAAGAATGTGTTGCAGCAGCGGCTTCGAGAAGCGTTGGAACAGGAAGGTGAAAATCCAGATGTATTTATTTGAAGGCCCGTGTGATATGCGTTTAATGTTGCAAAATTTAAACGATTTAAAACAGAAAATGTTGGAAAATTCTAACGAGTTACAACAGAAAATGTTAGAAAATGTCAACGATTTAAAGGATGATTTGCAACAGAAAATGGTGGAAAATTCTAGCGATTTGAAAATCGATTTACAACAGAAGATTCTGGAAAATGTCAACGAATTAAAGGACGATTTGCAACAGAAAATGCTGGAAAATTCTAACGATTTTCAACAGAAAATGCTAGAAAATTCTAAAAACCTAAAAGAATATTTGGTAGAGAAGATTCTAGAAAATGTCAATGAATTAGAAGAGAAAGTTGACGATGTAAGGATGGAATTAAATAACGTAAGGATGGAATTGGATACGAGAGAAGAAAAATTGAACGAGAAATTGGAGGTCAAAATTAGAGAAATAAATAGTAAACTGAAAGCTGTAAATTTACCTATGATGCTGACGGAACCAGGAGTAGTGTAGGAGGGAAGCCGAGTACGGATGAAACCACCTCAGTTCGATGGAAAAACTTCTTGGACCAACTACATCCGTCAGTTTGAGGCAGCAGCAAAAGCAAATGGCTGGCTACCGGAAGAAAAAGCTACAGCATTGACTCTTGCTTTACGCGGAGATGCAACCGACATCTTGCAGACACTTTCTCCCAACGAACAAGAAGATTACGAAGCGTTGGTGAAACATCTGGAACTTCGATATGGCCAGACGCATTTGGAACATGTCTACCATTCCCAACTTAAGAACCGCTGCCAGAAATCAAACGAGACTTTGCAAGAATTCAAGGCTGATATTGCACGCTTGGTCCGGCTAGCATATCCAGCTACTCCAACGACCGTTATGGAACGATTAGCGGTTCAAGCCTTTTTGGATGGACTTCGGGACAATGAAACACGACAGGCTCTGACATTGGCTCGTCCGAGCCAACTGGTTGATGCATTGGCTCGAGCTTTGGAATTCGAGGCGGCAAAGCAGGACTGCAGGAGCCAGCCTAGAATTAGGAGAGTCGAGGGAGCGAAAGAGGAGGTATCCAGTATTATTGAAGAAATCAGGCGAATTCTTAAAGAAAATCTACCAGAGAATAAGGAAATCCGGTTAGAGATGTGGAAAGCTGGGACATATACAAAGTCGTTGCAGAGGAAGTCAGGTGGCGCCGACTTCATTTAGAAAAATAAATAGGGCCGAAGAAAAGGATGTTCGCAGGACTACAATCGTAGATGATCATTGGCAATCCGCTGAGGTTCAACAAGACCAGGAAAGGGACCCGGATTTGAAGCTCAACATCGATTGGAAAAAGAACGACCATAAACCAACGTGGCAGGAAGTCGCCCAATATTCGCCGAATGTGAAATCGTACTGGGCCCAATGGAATTCCATCATCTTAAGTGACGGGCTTCTAAAGCGCGTTTTGGAGTTGCCAGAAGGGGGGGAAGACCTGAAGCAGATAATAATCCCCAGAAACAGGATACCAGAAGTGCTGCAGGAAATCCATGATGGAACTACTGGAGGACATCTTGGGGTGACCAGGACGCTCAGAAAACTTAGGGAACGGTTTTATTGGGTCAACAGCCAACGAGATGTGAAGGAATGGTGCAAGAAGTGCGCCGTTTGCGCGGCAAGCAATGGACCCCAGAAGCGCCCAAAAGCCCCAATGCGACAGTACAATGTGGGCAGCCCATTTGAGAGAATTGCAATCGACGTGGCGGGTCCATTTCCGGAAACAGAATCTGGAAATAAATACATCATCGTTGTAATGGACTACTTTAGCAAGTGGGCGGAAGCGTACGCCTTGCCAAACCAGGAAGCTGCCACAGTGGCCGATGCCCTTATTAAGGAGTGGATTTGTCGTTTTGGTGTGCCAATGGAGATGCATTCAGACCAAGGCAGGAACTTTGAATCTATACTGTTCCAGAATGTCTGTAAGATTCTTAACATTCGGAAGACGAGGACGACTGCATTACATCCGCAGTCTGATGGAATGGTAGAACGAATGAATCGAACGATAAACCGGTACTTGTCCAAGGTAGTCTCTGATCACCAAAGAGACTGGGACCGCTTCCTCCATCTCTTCCTATTGGCGTACCGTTCTTCTATCCACGATACAACCGGCCAGACACCCGCTAGTATTGTTATGGGACGTGAACTTCGTCTACCTTGTGACCTGACATTGTGAAGACATTGCTGAAGAAGATTATGTCAGCAATTTACGTAGGAAAATGAGCGACATTCATAGCCGAGTTCGTTTAAACATCCAGAGTGCCAGTGATAGAATGAAAGAGGCATATGACATCAAGGCGGAAAATGGAGGATTTCAACCTGGAGACCTAGTTTGGTTATACAACCCTCAGCGCCGTCGTGGTTATTCACCGAAGCTGCAGACTTCTTGGGAAGGACCATACGAAGTTATGGATCGCATAAATGACATCATCTACAGGATCAGAAAACAACCAAGAGGAAAGCCGAAAGTGATCCATTTTAACCGATTGGCTCCTTACGCTGGAAACAATGATGACCAAATAAACGACGCTAGAGTAAGGAGGGTTAATCCGCCGGAAAACGAGCTGCCTTTTAAAGACTTCATGTATTTTTATTCGAGCGGTAAAAAAGCTCGGTATGGTTTCACTCGAGAAGAACAAAAAGATCTGTTCACGGTTGCGGCCGATTACTCCTTGGCTCACTGTGTTGCGGAAGACCTTAGGATGTCCAGGGGAATAGCGGTTGTCTTTAAAAACAAGTTTGGACGGGTTGACGAGCTACGAAGGCAGAATCCCAAAGTTGGAGAGGTGCTTGAAATTGTGGATAATGAGCAGATAGGCAATAGAAGTATCTTCTATCTGGTAACGAAGCAGCTCTCCCATCATAAGCCAAACTACCGTGACGTATGGAATGCCTTAAATAAATTGAGGGATACCCTTTTGTCCAAGGACATCATGAACCTGGCGATACCGAAGATTGCTTGTGGACTTGACGGTTTAGACTGTAAAATAATTAGAAGCATGGTGGAAGTTATCTTCAGATTTAGTGGCATACACATTCTTGTCTGTTGCCACAACCCTAAAAGAACAACCGGAAGGAAGACCGTAGAATGCTACTTCTATAGGACGTCACAATGCAAGTTTGGATCTCTATGCAAATATCGCCATGGAGCTGAGGACCATTTTCGGGACGAAAATGTTTTAAGACGGGGGCAATGTAGCAAGTACGGCTCTGGATCTCGGAATGATGACTCATCGCCGATGAGTCATCGCCGGTGACTCAGCGCTCGAATAATCGAGAGTGTGGAGCTCGCTGGAATGTTCCAGAAGACATAGACGCTGAATATATAAGGAACGACGCATCACAGAGCAGTCAGTCCAGTTTTGGTACTCGCGTCGAAATAAATAAATATACGTGCAAATAAATAAACTACTAGTGATATAAATAATTAGTAGTTAAGTGTTTAGTTAGTTTTATAGTGTTTTAAGTGTAGTTAAGTTATTAAATAAATAGTTTAGTTCGTTAATTAACCAGTGCGTGTTTTAATTCACACTACGAACAGTTAAAAACGTTACAATAATTAGAGCAGCTCGATTCCCCTTGAAAAAAACTTTTCACTACTTAAAGTTCAAAATTGTTCAGTTTTTAGCACTTTCGATTATTGTTAATAAATAACTTGATTGTTAATATTTAGTTTTTATTAAAAAATAAATTAAAAAATCTTTATTAGTTTTCAAGTTACAGCCATTCAAACTTGAATAATTTTAAAGAAAAAATAATAATTTGTATTGATTTTAAACTTGGTCAACTTTAAGGTTCTATAACTTTTTATTAGTGAATATTTTTAAATTTTACAAAAACCACGTAAAAATTTAATGCTTTTTCTATAGGAATATTAATTTAGATTTACTCAATTGCGAAAAGACCTAAATTGTATTTTTAGCTACTTTTCGGCGATTCCAGTCCACTGTGCTATGTCCTAATTACACGGTTCACCGAACAACGTTTTTAACGAAAAAAATAGAACAACTTTGAAACATTTAAAAAAAAAATACTTACCAACTAAGTATTCAAAAAAAAGTAAAATGAAAATCTTCCATGTAGATCTTGGGAAATAGCGATCAATTCTTCGTAATTTATGTGTAGTATCGTATATTGCTAATATTTTAACTGTCTCAAAGTTAATATTTGTAGAATATTTTTAATTTAAAAGACTCATACGATAGTAGGAAACTCAAACTTTATTCTTCTGAATGCATTATTCAAAATTATAAACGTAAAAATTGATAAACCTTAAAAAAAATTTAAAAAACAACAAAATAAATCTAAGCCTACAGATGTTGACTATTGTATGCACAAAGACATTGAATCAAAATTATATTATATTTTACTAAGTTATTTCTGGATAAATTAAAATTCCTGGAAAATATATTGAATGAATGATGAACTTGCTCCGATGCTTGCTCTGAGAAGAAACCAAGGGGCCTTTGCGTTTCTTCAATAAATTGAGGAACATGATAAATGAGAGCATGGATCTTTGGTGTACATGTAATTCCAGCTTTTGATGATTTTAGTTTAAATTTTTTTATGTAGTCTTTATATTCATCTGCTAAGTTTTGGCCAAAGCAGCCATAAACTACTTGATTGAACGCCTCAAATACGGGTATATATTCATTGTCTAAAATAGAAATTATAAATCAGTAGGTAGAAAACATCCAAACAAAGCAAAGCTTATTACCTAATGACAAAGTTTTCAATACAGCAATCGACTTTAGTAGTTTTTGTGCATTATTGCCATTAAATTTGCCATAATAGTCAAAGCATCCTCATCTCCGGTACTCAATGGAACATTTATACAGTTTTCTAAAAATGCAATGAACAAATTAAGATCTTACTTTGTTCATTGCATTTTTAGAAAAGGATGAGGATGTCCCAGTTTTGTTCTTTATTCCACCACCAGAACTTCACCTTATGCTGGGCATAGTACAAAAACTTTTTGATTCCCTAAACAGCAAATATCCAGAAGTTGCAGAGGCATGGGTGAAAAGTGCTGGAATCTGCTTTGACCATTATGGCAAATTTAATGGCAATAATGCACGAAAACTACTAAAGTCGATTGCTGTATTGAAAACTTTGCTTTGTTTGGATGTTTTCTACCTACTGATTTATAATTCCTATTTTAGACAATGAATGTATATACCCGTATTTGAGGCGTTCAATCAAGTAGTTTCTGGCTGCTTTGGCCAAAACAGGAGATAAATATAAAGACTATATAAAAGAATTTAAACTACAATCATCAAAAGCTGGAATTACATGTAAACCAAAGATCCATGCTCTCATTTAGAGAGCATATATTTTCCAGGAATTTTAATTTATCCAGAAATAACTTAAAAAAATATAATATGAACTTGCTTCGATGTCTTTGTGAATACAATAGTCAAGATCTGTAGGCTTAGATTTATTTTGTTGTTTTTTACATTTTTGTTAAAGTTTATCAATGTTTACGTTTATAATTTTGAATAATGCATTCATAAGAATAAAGTTTGAGTTTCCTACTATAGTATGAGTCTTTCAAATTAAAAATATTCCACAAATATTAACTTTGAGACAGATAAAATATTAGCAATATACGATACTGCACATAAATTACGAAGAATTGATCGCTATTTCCCAAGATCTACATGGAAGATTTTCATTTTACTTTTTTTTGAATACTTAGTTGGTAAGTATTTTTTTAAAAAATGTTTCAAAGTTGTTTTATTTTTTTCGTTAAAAACGGTGTTCGGTGAACCGTGATTAGTTAATTAACATAAGTTAAATTACTTTGTTTTTAAGAAACAGCATGTCAAAGTTCTTATTAGAATTTAATGCAATTTTTAGTTGAACCATTCAAAAACAACTTTTCCAGTTCCAACGGGAAGTCGAACAGATGTGTTAGATCTCGAGCGCCCTTAAGTAGGTACCTAACCACAATAGAAAAGAAACATAAAAGCTTATAGACAGTGTAGTTCAAGAAAAATACTTTGTGAAATTAGTGCAAAGTTTTACTACCTGTTCAGGTGAAATCAGTGTGCCTGTTCTCCAGAGACTTAATAGTGCCTCAAAAAGCAATCTCTCAACAAGTGAATACAGGGATATAGTCCTTACGGACAAGGAAGTAATTAAGGGACAAGGGACAGCATACCCGCGGCGAACTAGCGACGGCGAACTAGCCACAGGTCAATGAATCACCTGTGTAAATAGGAAACGAGTTTAACCAAGAGTGGAAGGGGCCATTATCTACAAAATGATAAGTATTAAGTAACTGCATGGCAAATTTGCAACAAAAACCAATAATTAAATGAGAACGTCACAAAATATAATATAAGCATAAACTTAAGAGGCCAGCCCCATAAATTTAAATTGTTAAAAGTTACCGAAACTAAAATAAACAACAGTCCCTTAGAATAAATTAAACGAGCACGTAAATAAGAAATAACCTAAACACATAAAAGTCAACGCAGCCGCAGCTGCATATTATAAAGTCAGCACTGGGCATGAGGGGTCGAATTTCCTGACGGCGCACAGTGGCCAATTTTGATCGAAAAACGAACTTTTTTAAATAACTTATTTAAATATTGACCAATTGGTATGAAATTTTGTTCATTTACTAAAAAAAATCCGTAGAATAAAGTAATAAATTTATTTTTTACCTAACTAACCACCCAAGAACCCTTTAAGGGGGATGAAAATTTAAGTTCTTTAAATATTGACCAATTGGTAAGAAATTTTGTACATTTACTAAAAAAGAACCGTATAATACAGTAGTAAATTTTTTACCTAACTAACCAACCAAGAACCCTTTAAGGGGGATGGAAATTTACATTAACTTAAAAAGCTGTGGAATAGATTTTTATAAGAATATTTTAATGATCATACCTACCATAAAAATATAAAAAATATTTTTACGGGTAAAGGTATAAAAATTAACAACCAATATTAATATTATATTAGAATATGGGATTAAGGTATTTTATTAAAGTTATTTAAAAAATAAAAGAATTCTTAATTTGTCACAAAATTACTTTTTTAAATATATTTTTAAAACACTATATTTTCAGGTAATAATAAAATTGTGCTTCAAAATTACAATCTTTTAACGGTACTAAAAGGCTTCTTAATATACTACTAAAAATTACAATTAAAAATATTTTTTACATGTGTCATTAAATATCTTTTATACTTCAATTCAATAAATAAAGAAAGTCGATAGCAAGTAGAAAGCTTAAACAATATTTTAAGATAATACTCAACCGTCCTTTGTCAATCAAAAACTGTTGTACGCACGCGCTTTTATTCTCTTTGTATCTCTTATTAGGAAATATTAGCGTGAATTGAAAATGTCATTAAAAAGTAAAAGGTTCAGGAAACATTTTGACATATCACACAAAATGTAGCCGCGTGTAGACATAAACGTAAAATGACGTTAAAGTTAAAACATGTCTAACAATGACAGGCCTTTGCGTAAGGGATGTTTTTTATCCCATTCAATTTTTTTGTGTGATGAAATTTATACCAAACGATTCTTTAAGAGACGTTCTTTCATGTAATGTTAATTATTAAATGTTTTTATTACCCACAACTAAATTAAACGCCAATGAAAATTGCCATTTTTAATGCAAATAAAATGGTCTAGTAAAACAAGCAAAATTTACGTTTTTTAAGTGGCTATATATTTTTTGTTTGTCAAAGAAAATTTCTAATATTTGGTGAAAAGTTAGTTGGACTCTAGGGCAATATATTCTGTAAATTTGAACCGTATATGAACAAGTTGATTTTTCGTAATTAAGTTCGTTTTTCGATCAAAATTGGCCACTGTGCGGCGTGTCGTGGCCGGAAATACTTCGGCACTAAAGACAAGATATCCTTTTTCTATGCAAGATTCAGTATCTCAAAGGGGGGCAAACAAGTATGGAACGCCGTTTTAGTTTTTATTATCATAATACTTCATATAACATTTAAATTCAAATTAATTTTAATGGTACATGCGATAACCAATTTTCGTTAAGGGAAATGTAATTTTTGTTTTAAACTAAAATATGAATTCCCATTAATAAAATAAAGAAAGATATTTACTCATTATCTGAAATAACTGTTCAATTTCCGTTAACGGAAATCAATTTCCGTTAACGGAAATCAATTTTCGTTAACGGAAATTGAATTAGATTTATCGAAAACCAAATAAATGCAAAACTAAGTTATTTGTCGTTTAGTTTCAATTTTCTTGGTAAGTATATGTATTTTTATTCTACTTTAATTTCAATGTTACATGAATTTATTTGATACACAATTACCCCTTAAGGGTCTGTGCATTAATTTTCATTATCGGAACTAGCGCCATCTAGTGATACCCCGGTGAACTAGCGGTAGTTCATATGCGCCAAGATTTTTAAATAGTTCTGCAAGGTTAAAAATTTACCAAACCTCATTTTCGTTCGATTTTTTCTTTCGTGTGTAGTCAGCTGATGCGTTGGTTTTTACGCGGCCCATTTAAATTATTGAATTAAACATTGATTTTCCATAGATTAACTATTGTAATATTAATCGCAATTAGCGTAGTCACTTTAACACGTTCACTACCGGCGACCACTATAGTGACCAATCGGTTGGATCCACAGACCACCAAAACAAATGGACGGCGCATTGCCATTCAATAACAATGCTTTGTTTGCGGTCAACAAACGGTCACAGTCTAAGCGTCAAATTGGAGATAGAATTTTATGTTTTCTTCCATTGACGTATTGCGTACTCCAAAAATAATAAGTAGGTAGGTACTTTCAAACGATATTTCCATGTATTGTTATTTTTAGTAAAAAATAATGTATTTAAACTCCATAATTAACTTAAACACGATAGAAATACACAAACGAAAACACAAAACAACAAGCTGTCAACCTTTTTCTATGCTGTCAAATATGACGAATTTGCCAACATTGTTAATATTTAATTTTAGGGACTGTCTACAGTTCCTACCAGTAGGAACTTAAGTCTTCAAGACTAAAGTTCCTACTGGTCGGAACTGCAGCCACTGAGTCAAAAGTTACTACCAGTCGGAAATTCTGTTATGGACGCCAAAGTTAACTTTAATTACTACCACCTGTTTAGATTAAAAATGGCCTATTTGGGAAATAATGTTCAAATCTTTACTTGTTCTGCACAAAAAAAACATTTTATAAAAATCTTTGGAAAACTTATTTTATTACAATAATGTTTTATCATTGAGTAAAGTATTACTTAATGGTCTAATATTATATAGCACAGCAAACGGAAAATTATAGAGGTGTATAGGATGACGCCACGTTTGAATATCGATTTCTAAATCTCCCTACGGTATAGAGTTGTATTCGTCAGTCGAGCGTTTCAATACTCTCCACAGTATAGAGGTCGTAATTTCACTTTTGAACTAGTATTAATATAAAAATTATTTTATGCTTAAAAAAAACTATATACGACATGATTGTGATTTTTTTCATTTTATTAATTAATTAAGCTGTGTTGAATATTTTTCCTAAAGGAATAATTGCCAATGGGCCATTAATTCATTTGTTCGTAGATGCTACAATAACCTGCACTGGTGTGTACTTTTTCATCAACCAGATTTAAATATTACAAAATTAACATATACCAGTGGAGATAGTGCAGGGTCTACCAACAGACCTAATTACTAAATTATTAAAGTTTAATAGCATATCGATCATTTTTCAACATAACCTCTTAAATTTTTAATACAAATATAGGTACTTTATATAATACATAAATATACTTAACATCATATCCTCTGTGCTTTACATACCTGAGTTGTTACGGTAAATAAAAATCAGACAAAGGAACCAAAGAAAGGAACTATTTTCAACAAAATCATATGGAGAAATGAGAAAATTCATCCATCAAAAGATCAAAACTTCTTGAAATATTACACCCTCTTTTTATACTCTCAGAAATATTGACTAGAACAGTATTAGTGAGACTCCAGTTTCTATAACTTGGTAGAGTAAAGAGAAGTCGAAACCGTTGCGATATTGCATTGCGCTGTTTTTGTATAATTCTCGGGGACATAAACGAAAATCATTGCCAGTAAAATTCGAAAAGCTTGAGTTTCTATGTCTCTGAGGAGAATAGGAATCCGAAGTTGCTGCACCATTGGACTGAACCCTTTTTTAATAATTTCTAGAGACATATATGACTGCACCATTCGACAGGGTCGAGTTTCTATCTCTCTGTTGAATATAGAAAATCAAAATAATGTATCTTGTAAGACACCATTGAGTTTGACTTTAAATATAGTCGTGCATAGGTATAGAGCCGAAAAATATAAAAACAAAGCACGATTCAATACAGTTATGATAAAACTTTAAGATTTGATATTCAAACGCGGAGTCATCCTATACACTTCTATAATTTTTCGTTTGCTGTGAGGTACAATGCGTTATAAATGAAAAATTGAATCAAACATATTTTTTCATTATTGTATAAAGAAGTTTTACTAATCTTATAAGAATAGTATATTAAAGTACAAGTTGCAGAAGGCCACATATTCTCGCACGAATTCGAAATTTGGCCTCGAGCGACGAAGGAGCGAGTGGACGAACGAATGAGTGCGAGAATAGCCTTCTGCAACGTGTGATTTATACTATTTTCTCGATTTTAACTTTTATTTCGGTTTTTTTAATTGTTTTGTGGTCGTTGTTAGTTGGGGGATTTTTCTCGCAAAATGTCAGTTGGCAACACAAAATGACAGTTGCATGGACAGGTAGATTTATTTTTATTTACTATTTATTAATAATCTGTCTGTATTTGTCAACTGGATAATAAGGTTTTGTGTAAGTATTGTATTATTTTTTAATGTTTTCTGATATTTTTGAACAATTGTGTTTACTTTTAGCAGTGAAAAAATGTCACAGGAGGTTTTACAAGCAACACCGAACATGACAATAAAAGTTTATAACAATTGTGCTAGTGATTAATTTATAGTAGTTTTGTGTTTTGTGTACTGTGGGTATATAATATTTCCAATAAAATATAGTTTGATTGACCAGTTTGGCTCATTTATTTGTCAATATTTGTTATCCTGCACAAGTACAACCTGAACTGCACTTTTTCACATTAAACTTAAAATTTTGCATTAAAATGCATTGTTGGAGCAAACTTAATATAACAAAACAATAATAAAGGCTTCATTTTCAATAAAAGTGTAGTTCAGGTTGCACTAGTATAGGATAACAAACAAAGCTATTATAAATAATCCTAAAAGTAATGAATTTGAGGTTATTAAACAGTTTGACATTTTGGGGGTACCAATACTTAAAAACTAAATGTTACCAAAAATCGTTTAAGAATGAGCTTCATTCTTCAACGATTTTGCGTGCGAGAATATGACATTCTTACATAAAAATCGAGAAAGAGTATTTCTATAATAACTATATTTTTGGTATCTTTGCTAAAAGGCTTAAATTCAAAATATATATTTAACAACAAACATTTATTTAGTAAAAACAAAAATAAAATGTAACTTAAAATTAATGGTAAACATAAAAATATATCCTTTTTAACTATTTATAAATAAAATATTAAAGTATCTTGCGATTTAGGTAGGAAATCTAGAAATATATCTCTAGTTTTCTAAATATATTTATAAATAAATATATATATATACAGGGTGTCCTGAAATTAGTGCACCATACTTTAACAGCAGATTGTACGTGCAAAAATAAGAAAAAAAGGCCCTATAAACATAGGTCAAGAAATGCCTCCTAAGGGAGCTACAGCCCCCAAAAGGAAAGCCCCTGAAGATGGTTTTTATTTAATATCTCCAAAACCGTAAAAGATATAAAAGTGAAATTTGGGGAATTAATTAAACTTTTTATGACCAATAAGACGTAACAATACAATTTAAAATTTCTTATGAGGTTTGGGTCAGATTGATAGGAAGTAGGGTTAAAACCACCTTAACTTTTTTTTACGTATCTTGTACCAGAATTTGGTGTCAGATTATGAAATTTTAGAGTTTTGCACATAAAAAAGGTCATCTTGTTGAACTTCGATAACATACACCGTTTTCGCATAAAATCGATTTGAAAATTATTTTACATGGCATAAAAATTCACAATTAAATCACAACCATAGAAATAGACTCGCGTCACGCGAGTCGCGTGGTCCTTGGAATACGGCTGCCATGTTTAGGAAAAAATAGAATAATTCAAGACAGGTGACAGTTTCATGTAGTAATTGACATGGTGTTTCTACTTTTTTATTTATATTAGATAAAAACCATCTTCAGGGGCTCCCTTTTCGGGGGCTGTAGCTCCCTTAGGAGGCATTTCTCGACCTATATTTATAGGGACTTTTTTCTTATTTTTGCACGTAGAATCTGATGTTAAAGTTTGGTGCACTAATTTCGGAACACCCTGTATATATATATATATGTATATATGTGCATAATATATGCGCAGGACTTCAGGATGTGATAGCTCATACAAAAAGATGAAAAAAGTCGCTATTAACTTACCCTCTAAAATGCACAATTTTCGAGATACAGGGTGTGTAAATTTTAGAAAAAAAATTGTTTTTTTCGAATATCTCCGGAACCATTTATCGTACAAAAAACAGCTTTTGTAAGCATTTTCTTTTATGTTTAAAAACATGGTCAATTTAAATTTTTTTTACTAATTAAACAAAATTTATTTTAACGTTAGAACAAGTAACAAAACCAAACGATAATTGCAAAATTAAAAAAAAAATAATTCAAAAGTTAAATTAAATGTTGGAAATGTCCACCGTTATCTTCAATAGCCGAATTATTACCTATACACACACACAGTATAGACAAAGAACGGGAACCACAGAACACCAAGTTCCTACTGGTAGTAACTCTTGACCAGGTGGCTAAAGTTCCTACCAGTAGGAACTTTAGACTCGGCGACTAAAATTCCTACTGGTAGGAACTGTAGACAGTCCCTTAATTTTAATAATTATTAAATGATTTACAGTCTTTAAATAGAGAAAAATATCTAAAGAAAATGATGAAAAAATCCTTTTTACAATTTTTTTATTATTCAAACGAATTGCTGGTAATTTTTAATGTTCATTATGTTATGAAAACGTCCAAAAAGGCGTGTAATCTATACTTCTGACAACGTTGGAAACCGTGTTTCTTTCGACGGTGTTTAGAATGTGAAACTATGCTTTACTCGCTTTTTAAACGTAAACAAATCCGTCCATTTGTTTTGGTGGTCTGTGGTTGGATCACCATGAACCGCGGCCACTATACTGGCCTTAAATTTAATCTTACTTAGGTGCAATATAAATTTAGCTGGTTCACTTTTGTGGCTTTATTTACAGTGACTACAGTTCAAAAGATGTCGAAGTTGGTTTATTACAAGCGACAAGCTGTAACACGGCGGTAGTGAACGTGTTAATTTTTTAATAATATAGTAGGTAGGGAAAATTTATATAAAAAACCAGATTTTTACCAGAAAACGCTATATTCCGTATTTGCAATCAACAAACTAAAAAAACCGTAATTTTCTGGGAAAACCGTATATATGGCAACCCTGGGCCATGAACTACCATCAACAAATCACAACAAATAGCTGGCCATACACAGACGTTATTGCGCGCGGTTTATCGTGTTATCTGCAAAAACATATGGAAAATCATGTACCTACGTGAGTGAGTGTGGATTGTGCGTGAGTGAGTATCGCCGCGCGCAATGATAGAACGGGAAGGGATTTCAGACGTGCTTTCTTCTGGAGTGTGGAGTGTCCACACTAGAGGTGGGAAACTATCGAATGCAAATATCGATGTATCGATAGTTTTCGAACGAAAGCCACACTATCGCATTATCGATAGTTTTATAAATACTATCGATAGTTTTTGTTAAATCTTTAGACGAAATTTCATAGATTTCCCGACAAAAATCCAGGTTGGCAACACTGGATTGACAGACAATTCTCCAGACAACAGCTCATAGAAATAATACTACTATTATTTCTATGCAAGAGCTGTGATCATCTCTCTGTGTTATATATATATAGACGTAAGTCAATGGTTATATGCATGTCATTTGTCAAAATTTGAGAGGAAGGTTATGTCCATGAAGCCTACACAAGGAGTCCGAACTTCATGTATACAAAAATATTCCTAAGATAAGAGGGCGCTGGTGTGATTTTTTTATTTGTACCGAAACGCTACCAAACAGAAGACGTCAATGCGCATAGAAAATCAGCGCCGCTGGTAGTGAAAAAAGAAAAAAGACTTAATTTTTGCGATTTACAGGGCAGGTTTTGCCAATTTCCCCTATTAAGTTTGGGCTCCTTGTGTGGGCTCCATGGTTATGTCACTGAATTTGTACCGTTTTTTATTTCGCCGTGACTAGAAGTACACCGGGAGTACCGCTATTAAAAGTACATCAGGTTTGTGCGCATGCGTGTTTCCATAACAGCTGATGGTAAAATTTCGGATTTATTAGTTGACATTAAATTGGTACACTAAGGCCCAGTTGTATAACAGTTGGTAAAGAACTGGTTAACTCTTGATATTAATTATGTAATTATTAAGCTAACTTTTGTATAAACATTGATTAAAATTTAATTAAGTGATTGAAATACAATTAACAACAAAATTAATGAAATGTCAGTATGAATTACCCAAACCAACCCAAACTCAACAACCCAACCCAACCGACCCCGCCCCATTGAGCGACCATTTAATATTATACAATTGACAAATTTGCTAAATAAGGATTTTTTTCCACCCGGTGTACTTTTAATAGCGGTACTCCCGGTGTACTTCTAGTCACTTTGTTTTTATTTAGTCACGAATTAAGTCAAATAATGTAAAAATTTAAATTTTTATTTCCACCTTCTTAGTAAATTACTCTTTATAGGTTTATCTTGTTGTTTTTGTATCCAAGTAAACGATACATTATGGGAACAGACCTGTAATATTTTACGGGCTTGTATAAAAGACCTGTAAAGTATTACAGGCTTGTAGAAAAGCAATTTATGAAATGAAATGACACATTTGACAAATTAATTGAAATTTTAAATTTGAAAATCGTTATCTTAAGGTGAAAATAAAAGTTTGTACGAGTCACGCTTTGCAATTAATCTTTACTAAGCTCACTGGATTATGGGGTTCGCTCCTGCGTCGCTCACCCCACAAACTTTCAGCTCGCCCGTAAAGATTCATTTACAAAGCTTGACACGTAAATAACTATTATGGGCGCTAATAAATTACTTTTTAAATAAATGGTCCTTAATTTTAATGCAGAATTTCTTTTTTCGATAGTATCGATGTATCGATAGTTTTTGCTTAGGTTGTATCGAACTATCGATAGTAAAATGTATCGATAGTTTCCCACCTCTAGTCCACACGCCACATTCCGCGTCACGGATTACCTTTGCTTGGCAAAATTTCACGTTGAAAATTTGTACATGATCACATGCAGTTTCAAACGACTCGATAAATGACACTTTTTGGCCACTCACATACGATTTTTCCTTTGAAACTGATATACCACGGGCAATCACTTGCTAAATCATTTGAATACTTTATCAAGTGTATGGAACATAGGCTTGCCAGATATTAATTTCGAAAAAGGGGTATTTGAAAGGTGACTCCAATTAGGATTTAAATTGAATACTGAAGATCCTTTAAAAATGAAGAAATATTTGATGTTTTTGCCGAGAGTTCCAGTTGTTTCTTATGTTTGTTGGAATGCATGTTTTTTACATCAAAAACGCCTCCGTTAGCTATGGAGAAGTTAGAGTGACATAGGTATACAACATTTTGCGAATCCGGCTTCTTTGCCTTTTACAAGCCAGTTATACGTTTTGGACCAATCGTCATTAAAATGATTTCGTCTTTTTTTGCTCCGTTTTGGTTGAAATTCTTGCGATTTTTCATCATCAGTGTTATAGTAAGTTTCTGATGATGACATATTGTGCAGTTGTGCAATCTATAGAAATTCAAACGAAGAGATTTTGTTTATAAATACAAAACAAATTCAACTAAACTTGAGAGCAATTGCACTGGAAACCCTTCACATTAACACTGTACCCTTAAGTAATTAAGTAAAAATAGAAATTAAAGACACCAAACTAAATTAAGAAATTAAAATTAAATAGTCGAACTGCTGTGCTCTACGTAATCCCGTATAAACGTAATGCGCAGTCATGATGCGCATCGCTTGAATTAGAAAATGGTAGAAATGATAATTTAATAAAAGATAAACTGCTGAGTGCCGAATGACCCGTGCCCGTTCAAAATTAAGTTTTATGTAAAAATACAACCGTCTTAAAATGGGGTATTTTTGGTACCCCTTTTGGATTTTTAGAAAAAAGGTATTTTAAAAATTCTATATAGAAAAAGGGGTATTGTACCCCAAAAAGGGGTACGTCTGGCAAGCCTAATGGAACACGACGCTTTTTTTGCCATGCTGTTCTTTCGTGCATACTAACCGCTACATCCCAACACCAGTGTTGCCAACAGTCTATTGTAAAAAGTCTCAACCAAGCTCTTCAAAAGTCGCCAGAAATCGCTAAATTATTTGGCACTTAAAAATCGCCAGATGTCGCAAATTTAAAAAAAAAAGAGAAAAAAAAGTTTATAAACTTTATAAAGTGGTTGCAAAATTTTAAACAGAATTGATTTTTCATAAAGAAAGAATTTTAACGTGGTTGTAGTAAAGGACACTAGAAAATGGCATTATCTTATCATTACACAAAAATAATTAATAATTATAATTGTTAACAAATATTTTATTTAAATAAAATAACATAAATCATTAAAAAATCAAGTCATTCTAAAATAAGAAAAATAAATAAAATATATAAAAATAAATAATTCATAACACCTGTAAATAAAAAAATTAAAAAAAATAGTTTATTAATAAATTTTCCTCGAAATTTTCAAGAAATTCAGTCGATTTTGCATCGTCATTAATATAAGCCTGCAAAGTGCCAAAATCCCTTAAAATTTTCCATAACTAAAGTGACCAGATTCTGTCAAAAAATAGAGGGACATTTTGTATGAATTTACCTTAATTACAAAATTGACACAATGATACAATGCAAATTGTAAATTTGACGTTACTTAATTATTGTTGATTGTGTCATTTTTGTAATTAAGGTTAATTTACTCAAAATGTCCCGCTATTTTTTGACAGAATCTGGTCACTTTATCCATAACACAGATTATAAAAGAATAAATAAATAATGGGATTTGACAATTGCCCGGCTATTTTTTCAGTTTTTGACATTTGACGGATGATGAAATTTTTTAAACTAGAAATTATTTTGTTGTTTTGTTTAACACAAATTTCATTATCAATGTTAAAATGTCTCCAAAAATGTCGCCAACACAATGTGAAAAACGCTAGGTTTGAGACACGTCGCAAATCATAAAAAAATGTCTCAAATGGCTACCTCAAAACGCTAGATCTAGCGACAAAGTCGCTAAGTTGGCAACGCTGCCCAACACGCCACGATAAACCGCGCGAAATAACGCCTGTGTATGGCCAGCTAATGTCATTCATGGATGTTGACGCAGATGAACTACCTCTCTTTACA
Organism: Brassicogethes aeneus; assembly: GCA_921294245.1. NCBI lineage: Eukaryota > Metazoa > Arthropoda > Insecta > Coleoptera > Nitidulidae > Brassicogethes > Brassicogethes aeneus. Next base: position 46,945,041 of record OV121132.1, on the reverse strand, counting down.
GTAGAGCTACTGCTGGTTCACTTGGGCATCGCTAGATGGCGTGAGTTCCGATAATGAAAATTAATAATTTCATTAATAATTTTCATTATCCGATAATGAAAATTGGCACACAGACCCTTATGTATCAAATAAATTTATGTAACATTGAAATTAAAGTAGAATACAAATACGAATACCAAAGAAATTGTAACTAAACGGCACATGCAGCATGTACCATAGAAATTAAAGATCAACATAAATTAATGCACCATTGAAATTGTTTATAAATAAATTTATTTACTCATTATCTGAAATAAGTGTTCAATTTTCGTTAACGGAAATCAATTTCCGTTAACGGAAATCAATTTTCGTTAACGGAAATTGAATTAGATTTATCGAAAACCGAATAAATACAAAATATTCAAAAATTAAAAGTGAAATTTTGTAATTAATTAAATAATATTTCAATGATACACATATTTTATAATGTTGTAAAAATTTATATACATCTACAATTTTGTTTTAATATGTAAACACCTTTTATGATAAATTAATTTGAATGTAATTTTATTTTACTTGCATTTAAATGTAATGTCAATTTAAATGATAGTTTAATTTCTATTACACACGAATTAAAATGGTCTATGAATTTCGATGGTAAGTGAATTAAAATTGTAAGTGAATGTTTTTGCCCCAATTTCCATTATCGGAACTAGCGCCATCTAGAAGGCGCTTTTGGATTGCACGTCCAACTGCATAAATGCAGCCTCATCCTTCTTCAAGAAGAAGGATGAAGCTACGACCAGCCTGCAATCTGAACGCGCTCGCTAGGTGGTGCTAGTTCCGATAATGAAAATACGTGCAAAAACTTTTAAAAACAATTTTAATTCGGGTACCATGGAAATACACAAACCATTTTAATTCATATGCAGGCCCGTTCCTGGCGAGCGTGCAGTGCGTGCACGCACGCAGGCGCAACATTTTGGGGGCGCAGCATCAAAGAGTCAATCAGTACTTTGTAACGATAAACTTTCTTGCCTATAATACTTAAACATACATAGGATAAAGGTTACCGCCCCTTTTTTTGCGCTATAAAGCGGCAATATATTGCCGCTTTGATATTGGCGGCTTATTTTTTTTATATGAGGATCAAAATGAAAGGAGCCAAATGGTCATAATATTTTTAGTATTTGTTTGATAGTAACTATCAAACAAATACTAAATATATTAGGCAACTGTTGCAGTTGACGGTAGCAAAGTTTAACAGTAGTCTACACAGTGCATGACTTTGTAACCAGCTTACTCTCTAAACTAGAATTACCTAGTCAAAAATGACTAATTTAATAGTTATTAGTAGCTGCTTTTTCACTTGTACCTTGGTTAACCATGGAATACCATGGTATCGCCTCCATATTCGATTTTTGTTTACGATCTTATGGTGTTATTTACAAGTTTTAACAAACATTTTTTTAAAAACAATAAAAAATAAGTTATCTAGTTTACGAAATATCAATTATTACTTATTACATACCTTAAATTAATGAAATTTTCTTTAAAAAAATATTATTAAATTTTGACACATACGTCAGATTTTATGAATTGTCAAATAGTTTCCTTTAATTCGAGAAATAATCTAGACGTATATCACTCAACCTATAAATTTAATAAGTAAGTTTTTTTATTTGATTTTTCTTTTTGGAAAATAGTTTCATGCAAAATAATTAAAAATAAAACCCCTCGACCGCTACGCGGTCTCGTGATTTTATTAAATTATTTTGCATTCAACATTTTCAAAGAAAAACCAAACAAAAAACTACTGAGCCTAGTTTAACCGATTAAATTCATAGTTCTCGTGATATAATATATGAATATTTTTTGTGATTTTCTTTGTTTGGTAATTTAATAAATATTTAATATACTTAATATAAGCGTTTTTTTTTAAATTTTCAATTACATATTGCCAGTTTGTCGCAAAATATATATTTTTTAAATTTAAGGGCTTAAAATTAAAATATTTAATGTATTATATTTAAATATAAAAGGGGCGCACCAACGAATGCTGCACGTAGGCGCCAGACACCCCAGGAACGGGCCTGTTCATATGTCATGGAAATTCAACTAACATTGAAATTCAAGTTTCATTTAAATACAACTAGAATAGAAATAAATTCAAATTAATTCATGTTTCATTAAAATAAGCAAGATATTTTTAAAACACTTTAAATGATGCACAGGGTGCTGGGTTTAATAAAAAGTAAAACGGCGTTCCATAAACAAGCAACAGCAAGTTTTTATCGAATTTTACTTATTTTCGAGAAAATAAATAAAAACCTATTTCTTGCTTGCCTCGGAGACAAAAAGAAAAAATTTAATTTAAGATTTTTCAAAAAGTAAAATTATTAAATAAACTTAACCATTTTACAGCTAATAAGCATACCAGGTTTAATGGATAATTAAAGGTATATATACATTTTACTTACAGAAAACATTTGGTACTTGGCCATTGCAAGACCTTATCATGACAGCCTGTTATAAAAATTAATATTTGTATTAAAACATTCCTGTGAAGGCCCAATACAAGAAAAGCTTTGGCTAAAAATGCCATCAGTAAGCCATGGAACTCCGTAATGTGGATATACTTATTCGCCCCCTGTATATTGCCCTAGTCAATTCAAAAACCATAAATCCGAGAAATTTTACTATAGGACGATATATTCTCATTACTCGAGTAATAAGCATGTATACAGAGGAAGGAATAAGTCATAAAGATCTTCATAGTAGCGGTAGAGAATGTGAACGTCAAATTTAAAAAAATATGAAATTTATTAATTTTCTATAATATAAATATCGTTATAAGTTAAAATTGGCTTTACTTGAGAAAAAATTATAGTGTTAACCTCGCGTGGAATCGCAATTGAGGGGCTCGGTGCAAGGGTATATGAAGATTAGGGTGGCCCAAAAAAAAAGAATATTTTTTTTCTCTTGTCTCTTGTTAAAATATGTTGGTTTGTCATGTTTTAAGAGCCCTGTCAAAAGATCAGCTCCATTAAAAATTTTTTAGGGGTCGCTCAAGATTTTTAAAAAATTTCCAAATCGTCAAAAATTGGATTTTTTTTTATTTTAATTTTTTTTCTCGTTCCGATATTATTTTTTAATTTAAAAATAATAATGAGTCTGAAAATATCAAATCGATATTTTGATTTCTAAAGGTCGCTCAAGATTTTTTAAACTTTCAAAGTAAAGTATTTTGAATGTTTTTGAGCGACCTCTGAATATAAATATCAACGAACTTTTAGCGACCTTTAGAAATCAAAATATTGATTTGAAATTTACAGAATTTTTATTATTTTCAACCAAAAAAATATCGAGACGAGAAAAAAAATTAAAATAAAACAAAAATTCAGTTTTTGACGATTTTGAAAATTTTTAAAAATCTTGAGCGACCCCTAAAATTTTTTTAATCGAGCTGATATTTTGACAGGGCTCTTACAGCATGATAAACTAACATATTTTTACAAGAGACGAGTAAAAAAAATATTCTTTTTTTGGGCCACCCTAATGAAGATACACCCTTCAGTAGTCCGCATTGTTCGTTGCACAAACCGTGTATATCTATAGATCCACGTTAGCGTTAACTAAATATATTAGAATCTGTATCTGATACAGGAGATAGCGCTGAAATTATATTGTGCAAAATAATTTTTAACAAGGTTTTCCTTTTCTCCTGAACATTTTCCGAATATGGAGATACCCGGTTCTTGCACCGAGCCCCTCAATTACTTCCTCGATAAATTTCTTTCCTCGCCTATCGGCTGTTCAGAAAAAAAAATTATCGGGAGTAATTGCTAAGATTCCACGCTCTGTAAGTCTTTTATCTATGCGGTAAACAATATCCCTATGGGATGTTTGTGCTGTGTTGAAAATTGTTTTAATTTGTCAAGGTATGAAAAACCTGCAAATCAGTCATTTGAAATACCATCATTAAGTTTATAATAAAACGTGACAGTGTAATGACTACACCAAAGATCTTACAATAGACTGATTTTACATTGGTGATGACCAAATTAACATCATTACAGTTTACGTATTCTGCTCCAACGACAGAAATAGTTATTAGTTCATAAATTTACTCACTGTTTTAACACATTTGACAGATGCACAAAATAATAGAGGTTACAAAAATACCTTCTTTATATCTGCTAAGGACGGGAGGGGAGATGCGCAGAACTTAATTTTGCGTTCTCGATCATCGTACACGTCCGACGTTCTTAGGGACGAATTTATATGCTCCTGAATATAATCTTCTTAGGTATACCCCTCGGTAATTTCTAAAATACCAAAAACTGTGTGCGTTCTAATTAATTCGTTTTGTCTCAACGCATGTACGATTAAAAACTTTATTGCGAGCTTCTTGCATTGCCTGAGAATTGCGTCATGTAATGCGGCTTTAAAGCTATTAAAATATTCCCCCTTACCTGTTTTAAAATCAGAAATATGGTAATTTATGTTCTTGTACAGTAGACTGTCAAAATAACTTTTTTTGTTTTAGAATAACTACATAAATCATTTTTTTAAATTTTGTTTCTCACTACCTTATAGGAAATTTAGTTCTCTACAAAATTGTCCCTATGCATTTTTTGTCTAAACTCATCAGAAACAAAGTTACATAGCGCTGAATAGGAGAAAAAAAATCGAATATTACAGTCGATAAAGTTGCTATGTAACTTTGTTTCTGATAAGTTTAGAGAAAAAATGCATAGGGACAATTTTGTAGAGAACTAAATTTCCTAAAAGGTAGTGAGAAACAAAATATATAAAAAAAATTGTTCATGTAGTTATTCTAAAACAAACAAAAAATTCCCATGTATTTTAAATTGGAAAGGGGACCCCCCTTTGTGCCAGCTCAATTTTAGAGATATTAATCTGAAACTTTAGGAGAATTTTTTTTAAATTGATGAAACTTTTTAGATATACACTTCTCCAAGCAATTAACGCACCTCCGAAAAACAACCAAAAGTTTAAGTAAATTTTTGTCAAAACCAATTGTCCGATTTAAACATTTTTTTTAATAATAAGTTGTCCCTTTTACAATGTTGGTATACTAACTGTATTTCGATAGAAACCTCTTTTTACAAATACCGAGTGTAGCAATTATAGCGTGTTTTTTCATAAAATTTGTAGAGTTAAACAGGTACAATATCAAGTTAGAAATCAAACTTAAGCATTATCTTTTTTTTACAGTTTGTTTTTTATTTACTCCATTATCTTCCATATTACACTAGGAAAAACATTTTATAGGATAACGTTCAAATCGGACAATTGGTTTTGACAAAAATTTACTTTTGGTTATTTTTTGGTGGTGCGTTAAATAGAGATGCCAAAACTCTTCAATTGGTAAATAAAGAGGTTTGGAATTGACCAATCCCAGTGGTAATTTCAAATATTCAAAAATGATGTGAACAAGCCTTAACATTTTGACATGTTAAGACTGACAAGCTTTGTCAAAAAACATTAGAAGCCTACACAAGTTATACAAAAATCTTCCCAAGATAAGAGGGCGCTGGAGTTGTTTATTAATAAAAAATATTTGATTTGTACCGAAACGCTACCAAAACAGCAGACGTCAATACGCATCAACAATCAGCGCCCCTGTTGGTGAAAAAAAAGACTTAATTTGTCCAATTTGGAGGGCAGGTTTTGTCATTTTGAGGCTCCAGTTGGGGCTCCTTGTGTAGGCTCCATAATTAGAATTTTTGAAACTTTTGGTCAGTTTTTCTTGTTTTTTCTTCTAAAAATGAATGAAATTGCCAGAGTTTATCAAGACCAATTTCCCATGAGGATCAGACAAAGCTTGTCATCTTAGTGACAACAAATAATTAAACTTTAACATGTCAAAATGCTAGGGCTTGATAACATCATTTTTGTATATTTGAACTACCACTGGGATTGGTCAATTTCAAACCTCTTTATTTACCAAATGAAGAGGTTTTTCAATTTCCTGGTGGGCCCGAATTGAAGACCACCCTGTTAAAATAAACATTTATTTAAGTTTGAATAGATTTGGTTGTAACTTATATTAAATAAAAAACAAAACCTGACATTTAAATAAGAGCAAATGTATATATCTCAATAAAAATATATTATAACAATATATTGATGTCAACTAGGATGCACTTTATAAATAATATACAAAATATAAGAGAAGTAAAACGAAAAATTATACTAATTATTCACACAGGTGCAACTATTAACTTTTTATTTATAATCGTTTTAATGCAAATAATTGGGTATTATATTCAGTTACTATTGATCCGAGTTTAGTTAATATTGATGACAGTTTATAGCTGAAATAATTTACTTGTGAACATCAGATCTAAAACAAAAAATAAATAAATTGTGTTTAAAACACAATTTCTAATTGTCAATTTGGTACTTACACCATCAACAGGATCTGCCTCGTCTGACGAACTAATATCATCACCAAACTCAATATCTTCATCGAAACCTTCTTCAACAAACGTAACTGTTTCGTTAATTCTGACAGATTCTGGGAATTCTCCATATGTTTTTAAGTTCCTAGCTTCATCTGGTGTGTATTTTAGGATGACATCGGCTTTGGCATCTTGGTAATCTCGCAAACCAATTAAAATTATATCACCTTGATTAATCCATACCTAAAAACATATTTTATTAATAAAGTTTCCAAGGGTTCCCACTATCTCCACCAATACAATTTGTATGTTAATGATTTGCCAGAAATCTAATTTTTTATTTGCAATCATAATAAAATATGACTTGCCTTTTGTTTTTTCTTATAAAAGTACATAACATTTTTTTATCAATATAAAAACATTGTATAAGGCTTTGTTACACGTTTAGATATTAATTACAGAAAATTTAAGTAAAATTTATCCAAGAAAGGTGTTTCCGACCAAAAATTATAAAATACCCAATTTTACCCGCAAGAGTAAAAAATAGTTATTTTTATAAATTTTCTATCGCATTCACTCTATTTTGAAAAATGAATTGAATTTTTAATTAATAAAGAAAAATGGTAACAGGATATAACAAAATAATTATGTAAATTTAGTAATATACAATATTTAAAAAAATCTTTAGTTGGTAGTTTTTAAATTAAAAAAAGTAATTTAAAGTCATGATTTTTTTCAGCCCTGTAGTAAAAAACTAAATACTGATGTGTGCAAAAGTCCATGGCTAAATTCATTCGTTTTTGAGATAAAGGCATTTTAGGACAATAAAACACATTTTAAAATTGAAACTAAAAAAGTGATGGTAAAAATATTGGCTTAAAGATTATATTATGTGACTTCTTAGAAAGGCTGAAACCAAAAGAAAAAATAATAAAATAATTATGTAAATTTGGTAAATATACAATATTTAAAAAAATCTTTAGTTAGTACAGTTAGTTTTTAAATTAAAAGAAGTAATTTAAAGTCATGACTTTTTCCAGCCCAAAACGTTCAGTCCCTGTCTAAATTAACTCGTTTTTGAGATAAAGAAATTTTAGAACAATAAAACACATTTATACTATAAAATTAAAACTAAAAAAGTGATGGTAAAAAAATTGGCTTAAATAATTATATTTTGACTTCTTAGGAAGGCTGAAACCAAAAGAGAACTTTTTGAGATTTAAAACTCATTTTGCAAAAACTTTTTCTACAACATGGTATATATCGTTTATTCAAAACAACAATGACACAACTCAAAAATCACAGTTTTGAGAAAACGCAACAACAAAATATTTGAGCCCAGCTTTAATAGGTATTTACAGGGCTTGGTAAATGGATTGTTGTTTCAAATGCAATTGTAATTTTGTTGCAAGAATTAATTTTAAAGCCAACAGTTTTTTGAAAATTTTTAATTTTATAACATAGATTTAATTTTATCGTAAAAATGTGTTTTATTGTCCTAAAAATAACTTTTGTAGATATAGACTGTTTCAAATTTCCAAAATTAAAGAAAATTTGTAAATCTAATAAATTGCCAAAGAAACTGAAGCACATAAAACAAAGTTTTGATCCAATTAGACTAAACCACCCATGGTTTTTGCTAAAATAGTAAATGTATGCCATGTCAAATATTTATTCAGAAACAATGTCTTAAAATTATTACATATCGTAATAAATAAATTTCTTGGAATTATTAAAATTAATTATTAAAGAATATGAAACCTTCTCAAAACAGAAAGACATTCAGCAAAGCAGGTATTGAATCCTTAATCTTTGAAGGCATTCCAAAAAAATAGAAAATACCCATGATTTTTAAAATAATTTTAAGAAACAAGAAAAACGTCAGCCTTTTGGATTTTACAAAAATAGTAGATTATGTCATAAGGAGTGGAAGTGACTCTTTTTGTGGTGAGTATAGAGATTGACGGGGCAACTGTACAAAGCACAAAAAGAGCTTCTACTCCAAATAACATATACAATTTTTTTAAGGGCGTAGTATAAATAGGATAAGCAATAGAATGGGGTAGTTAAATTTTTTCTGACCTATACTTTTTATGGTTTTATTCAAGGCGTTTTGTAATATTAAACATTTCTGTGAAATCAGAATTCCAATTGAGTTTACCGTTTTCGAGATATTTACAAAAAATATAAATTTTTATGACGTCACAAACCTCGCCATGTGACCAACATTCTAAGATTTCTATTGGTTGAAAATTACCCTGTTGTCAAGTTGTCTTGTTAATGATTATCGGTTATGTAAGAAAATACCCGAAGAGGTTATGTACAAATACTGTCACTGTCAGTTGAGTAAAAGAAGAAGAAGAGGTGGGGCCGAGGATGGCGCAGTGCGTTAAAGCTACAGAGCGGTAATCAATCTGCGCCACGGTACCGGGTTCGATTCCCGGTCACAGCCTTGGGTGTTGTGGTTGTTTTTAAGAACCAAAAAATTTATAATAATGAGCTGGCTAAATAATCGAAAAGATTAAAAGTCAATAAACCAAAAAAAAAAAAAGAAGAAGAGGAGGTTAAAGAAAATTCTTAAATTAAAAGTTTTATTGATAGGTTTACACATTGAAACACCGTGTGAAACCAATAAAATGTAATAAATAGGTACCTAATAACTGTCTTAAGCAGAGTTTAATATATTTCATAGAAAAAAGTGGCAAAATAAAGCTGAAAATAAATTAAATAAATTTACAAAAAATAACAGTAAATGTAAGTTAACAATGGTATTTATGATATTTGTGTATAGTTTTTATAAAACTTGCATCCCTGATGATGAGCATCAAAACCTTTTGTAAGATTAAAAAAATGTATGACAAACTTTTGGACTGTTCGAAGATACTACGCTCTAGAGTACATTTTTGTACTTTTCGACAATTCTGGTTTAAATATTGCTGCAATAACGTACATAGTAGGTAAAGATAGTGCAGGGTCTACAAAGACAAGATTCCTCTGCTTTGGAGTCCGTTATTAATAAATCACTTATCTAATATCAATTACAAATAACAAAACAATAACATTGATTTTCAATAATCTAAATTTAAAAAAACATAACCCGAAAAAAAGAAACGTCAAAAAATCAATTCTTCTTCTTCTCAACTAAAATTATAGATCAAGTGGTTTTAAAACTAAAATATTATAACGTGGCGCCATCTATCGTAAGAATCTTAAACTAAACACACTGGCAACCTTAGAAAAAGCTGGCAACGTTGTCAATAGCCTAGTGACGTAATTAGGAGATTTTTTTTTGTAAATATCTCGAAAACGGTAAACTCAATTGAAATTCCGATTTCACAGAAATGTTTAAAATTACAAAACGCCTTGAATAAAACCATAAAAAGTATAGGTCAGAAAAAATTTAACTACCCCATTATTTTATTTACTCATAACTCATGTGGGATAAAATTTTGGCTAAAAGCATTAGAAATTATTGATAAAAACTAAAAAAACTTATAACCCTTACTTACAATGCCGATAAATATCCTAAACTAAAAATAAACACTGCTTGTCAAAATGCTGCGCTTGAATTAATTTTGACGTACTGACATTTGTTTGGAGTTCCGACATTGGCGACTCGTCTATCATAATATTATACTAATAAACTAGTAGTTCTTTATTTCATTCATTTAAAATTTAACAAAAAAATCACTAAATATTCCGTGGGACCAAGCTTAACTTATAAAGACCAGGGAATAAATATTGCTGTGGCAACCAACATTTATAAACCAATCTGTCGCCCAGTGCTGGAATATGGATCAGTTCTTTTTATAAATTGCAGAAAACCCACCCTAACAAACATAGAGATAGGCGAGCGCACAAGCATAAGGAAAATTACAAAAATCAGACATCCTCAAAATTCCTTATTTAACCCATCCAATGAAGCCCTTTACCATATCACTGGAATACAACCCATACAAGAAAGATTGGAATACCTAGCGAAAAAATTTGCCAACAAACCCGAAAACCTTAATGTGATGGAACCTTTGATTCTTAAAACACAACTCGAGACAACACCAAGGAGAAAATACCCAGAGAAATCGTTGTATGACTCACTCAGGGAATTGACAGAAGATTAATGAAGATATTAACAATATATTTAATTATAACATTTTTTTTTTGTAAAGTACAGAACATAAATTAAAATATAGTATTTGTTATATACAAAATTGTAATTGGGCAGGAAGACGAAAGTCGTTAGCCATTTGGATTTCCAATAAAGTTTATTATTATTATTATTATTATTATTATTTATTCCGTGTGATTATAATTAATATAATTAATACATCGTGATTGCTTTGTATGAAATGCTAAATTAATTTTATTATTTGACGTCTATTGAGTCACCTATGGATTTACTTCTATCCCTAGGCTTTTTTTAGTTTTTTATCTGCCGCTAATGAAAAAGACGCACTTCAAATATCTCTATACATGCATATAAGGTTGTATATCATGGCCACTTGAAAAAAAATAGTAGATTATGTCATAAGGAGTATAAGTGACTCTTCTTGTGGTGAGTACAGAGATTGATGGCCGAAGCGTAGCTGAGGCAGGCAACTGTATGAAGCACAAAAAGAGCTTCTACTCCAAATAACATATACTATTTTTTTTCAAGGGCGTAATATAAATAGGATAAGCAATAGAATTATTTTAGTAGTAGTAAATATATTTATTGGAAAAACCAAAAGGCTATCGACCGAAGTCTTTCTGCCTAATTTTATTATTTTATTTACTTAAATTTACATTAAATGTGGGATAAAATTTTGGCTAAAGCATTAGAAATTATTGATAAAAACTAAAAGAACTTATAACCCTTATAACCCAATGCCGATAAATATCCTAAACTAAAAATAATCACTGCTCTGTCAAAATACTCCGCTTGAATTAAATTTGACGTACTGACATTTGTTTGGAGACATTGGCGACTCGTCTATCATCATAATATTATACTAATAAACTAGTTGTTCTTTATTTCTTTCAATTTAAATTTAATAAATAATCACTAAATATTCCGTGCGATCATAATTAATATAATTAATACATCGTGATTGCTTTGTATGAAATGCTAAATATATATATATATATATATATATATAATTTTATTATTTGACGTCTATTGAGTCACCTATGGATTTACTTCTATCCCTAGGCTTTTTTGAGTTTTTTGTCTGCCGCTAATGAAAAAAACGCACTTCAACTATCTCTATACATGCATATAAGGTTGTATATCATGGCCGATTGAAAAAAAAACATTTTTTTTTAATTCAAAATTTGACACATTTGATTGTGTTGATACTGTATGTCAATATACTTTGGTATTTTTAGAATTATAATAAACAATGCCAAAGATAACAGAAAATTCTAAACAAAAATTTTAAAAACAAAACAGCATGCTGTTTAAATGCATTTTATGAAATAAATAAATAAATGCATTTTATGAAATAATTTCCAATGCCACAGAGGAAGATTAACTGGCTAAAATATATATATACTAATATAATCCTTGTTAACAAGCTACAAGTATTAACGTTTAAGCCCGTATTACAGTCTGCAATTACTTGCAGCAACTTTCTTGCATGCAAGTTTTATTGCTGACTGTAAAACACTTTGCAATTCCAACCGACTGGCAATAAAAATCGAGCAGGACCGATAATTTGAAACGGCAATAAACTTGCATGAAACGTCGCTATGCGTATGCCTTCGTGCAAGATTATTGCACATAGAATTGCAGACTGTAATATGGTGTGTGACTTCAGTGAAATACCCATTTATAAGGTGACCAACTGTTCTGATTTAATCAGAACTATACTGTTTTTGAGGTCTTCATTCTGACAGGAAATCAAAGGTAGTAAAGGTTCTGATTTTCCTATTTTGGTTTTGGTCTGTTCTGATTTAGCTTACCATATAAAATAAACTTGCAATTTTGATCCATATTCATTTATAAATAATATAATATATTAGGTATCCCTAATAACAAAAAATTTCATAATAGTTAATTTATATATGGGGAATTCCACGCCAAATCGACCACTTTTGACCCACCCCTTTCGATTTGACTGAACTTTTTAAATTTTTTTATACCCCACTAAAAAAGTTTCTCAGAATTTTTCCAATATTTTTACCCAACCAAAAAAAAGTTACCAATTTTTAAAAAAATTGCCAATTTTCTTTTAAAATACACATAACTTTGTCAAAATTTGACTAAATGGGGCGGTTTTTTTTTGGTTTTGAATGAACTTTTCAGAAAAAAAATACAAACAAGTTTGGGAAAAAAGAGACATTTCTTTGAAAAATTTTTAACATGTTTTTTGTCGGGTGAAAAAAACTAAAACATTCTAAGAAAAACTTTTAGTGGGGTGAAAAAATATAACATAATTTCAGCCAAATCGAAAGGGGTCAGGTTCAAAAGTGTCCGATTTGGCAATCCATATATAAAATAACTATTATGAAATTTGTGTTTTATAACTCAATAGAGAGTAAATAATAATAACCTAACATAGCACAAAAAACATGCAAAAATAGAGCAACACCTCTTTTTCTAAAAAAAATTTCCTACACGCCACCGCTATTCTGGTTTTCCCCTTAACACAGTAGGTCACCTTACCCATTTACCATTGGACAAAGTTTAAGTATTTACAGAAATATTATTATTTCATATAAATTCCTGCAATACATGTGTATTTTTAAGCTGGAAATGCTGTAAAGTCACCTAAATTTCATCAAAGGCAGTTATTTAATTTTTTAATAATTTATATTTGACATTTGACAACATTTAAAAACATAACATAACCCAAATTATAATTTCCACTAAATTAGTATATTTTAATCAATTTGCCAATTATAAATTTATATTCCCTAGAATTTTTTTGACGTCAAATTCTGAATGAAAAAAAACAAACTGTACTCCTACTAAAATATCCAAAAACAAGGGTTTAATTTTTTAAACAATGAAAGGTTAATTAATAAACCGGAAAACAATTTCAAATCACTTTAAAGCACAATATCAAATAATTGATTTTAAGTAGGTTTACCAACATAGCATGACGCCTGACCTGGCAGATTTGGTTAACTTTGAAAACATATTTTTTAAGTTAACTTGTGGTTATATACTTTTGTCCATATGCCCATGGTCATAAGATATCAATGTACAAAATTTTTCTGAAGCACACTCTAAAAATTGTTAGGTATTTAGAAAATGAGATTGACAAATTTTTAATTCTTGGTTCATTAAGGTTAACATTTAAAAATACCATTTATATTTTATTTCTGGAAAAAATCGCAGTTTTTAAAACTTCAATCTCATAAAGGCACAAGTTAACTTTTTCTAGTCAAATTGCAAATTTAAAGGAGGAACATTCTTTTAACCCAAAGATCATCCCGAAATCTGGAGTCTTTGGGCGAAACCCTGAGTATTAGTAACCATAATTTTAAGACTGCTGTACCTTTTTTCGAAGCTTCCCTCTAATGTGACATAACCTCTTAACACCATCGAAGCACATAGCTTCTAATCGACCATTTCCAAGCATTTTTGTAACTTGTGCATATTCTTGGCCATCTTCTTTAAACACCAATTCACGTTTTTCTGTTTCATTTTCGTTCTTTCCTCTTCTCCTATTTTTACCCCCCTTTCCTAGAAAAATTAAATGAAAAAGTTTATTTTATGTCAATATGTGAGTCATGTTAAACATTTGAGTTTTGGACTATATTTTAACTAAAACGATATACTCGAACAGAGTTAGTTATTTTACCTATATAAATAAATTTCAAATAAACCAGCAAGTAGTAATCATGCTGAAAAATGTCAAAAATGCATGGACATTTGCAATATGCCAAAATTTTGTAATGTCATCGAAAAATCTTGGTTAAACTTTTGGTTTCTTACCCTTATTCTTCGGCATTTTGTTTTACCTGACACTGAGACTTTTAACGAATTATTTAATGGGATTGTCTTGACTTTTTAAAGTTACAGAAAAATAATTGCCTGTCTGTGACGGACAAGGCACTCAAAGAATTATGGGTAAAGTGCGCGCGCATGGCCTTCTTCCGGCATGGAAATCTCAAAAAGATTTTTATTCGTGTCAAAGATGGAGTCCTATCCTGACGTTATAGAACATGAATCCAGTGCAAAAAGAATAAAACTCGATCTTGGCGAATCTAATATTGGTGAATTGTGCCATGGAGAAGGATTTTCTGGTTTTTCCACTACAATTCCAGGCCCGATGGACGTTTCAGAAGGTAAAAATTACAAAATATGTTTGGTTGTTTAGGGAATATTTTTCATCCAATATGGCGACGGGAAACAAAGGCAAACTGCGGACATTTTGTAGGCGTGGTGAACTACGATTACGAAGTAAAATTTAATTTTAAATCGCAATTATTTTTACATTTTTAACTCATAATCATTAATTTCATCCCATTCATGTTCTTTATTGATCAAATTTATAATTTATATGAAGAAAATCTTAATAAATTTTGAATTTTTTTTCCGAGATTGTTTTTATTTACCTTATTTTCAAGGACATTATATGGAAAATTTTAGTTTTGTTTAATTGGAATACACCAAAAATATTTGTGTACCTATGCAGGAAATTTTAAAACATTATTTTTTTGATCATGCGCACAAACTCTTTCCGGTCTTTGGTTTGGAAAAAAGTTACCTTAATTAATAGCCTATTAATAATAGGTATTTTTCAAAATATATTAACCAAACAATATTCTTATCATTACTAATAATATTTTTAGTATTGACCAATTTAGGTAGGTATTAACACGTTAACTGCCAAGTCGGTCCCAGGGGACCGCTAATACTTTTTCCATCCAGGCCACGGCGGTCCCTGTGGACCGACTGTCAATTTTTTGTTTAACAGTTTAACATGATTTTCTGGCCAGCGGACCGCTCGTATAAGGTATTTTAAAGCATGCATAGGACCGCTTGGCCCTGACGGCTGACGAAGATACAAGAGTTTTTTAATTATTTATTTTTTAATCTGTATTTTGACGATTTTATTTTTTAAAATGATACAAGTAAAATAACAACTTGGCCCAATAAACAAAATCACCAATAACGCCGTGGCGTTTAACGTGTTCAATAAATTTGAGTGTTAAAACTTTATAAATAATTATTGTATAAATATCTACCTACTTAAAAATAATAAAATACCTACCGGAATCTGGGTTGGTTAATAATTTTAAACCCCATTGGGGTTACCCACACACATTTTAAGTAACTAAATTAAATAAATTTGAGTATTAAAACTGTTTGTCACAAGATATTCTTTTTCTAGGATATTCTTCACAGAACAAATATATATGCGCATGAATCGGCGGTGCATGTGCACTACAAACTTTAAAAGAAACTATTGCTTATTTAATAGTATAACAAAACCTTAAAATATGTCTTTTATTGAATTTTATTATCATGATGCAAAAAATATTGCAACAAGAATTTAGGTTCTAAAACAATATTTTTACTGAAAGGTAGGTAAACTCATTATTCACGTTGTTAGGCATCATGATGCAGTGATTGGCCGATTTCAATATTCACTGTGATTTGAACCAATCGGGTTTTAAATTGGGAGAAGGCGACTATAGTATACTATTATATTATATTGGAGTAGATAAATTATAGTATTACACTCGAGATTGTGCGACTCGAGACGCAAACCTCATCCTCGTGAATAATAGCCTGCATTATCTCTCGTATAATAATATACAATTACTAACAAATTTTAACTTTTTATTTTCGAAACGTCATTAGAAATTTTCTTTTAATTCTTTTATATATACATTAGGGTGTCCCTTATTTTTTATTTTTTCACGCATACCCTCTAATTATATTTATTACGTGTTTATATACTCCCAGTAAAAATTTCAGCTCATTCTATAAACGGGAACCCGTGCCGACTTGCATCTGAACCCTCCGTTAGCCAACGTTAGGCGCGCGGTATTTTGTAACACGGTTGGTCGCGAGGTCTTCGATCGTAAGTCATTTTGTGTTTGTTATTATGTGACCCTTATATTATAAATTATTGACAAATGTTAAAATATAGTTTTATTTATGTGTATACTTTTATAAAAATGTATATTTTCACAGAAAGTGGCTAGTTACCCGGAAGTGAATAGGCCGTAAACTCTAAATAACTAAAAGAGTCTATTGTGAGAGATACTACCGAAAACTTATTGAACTGTCTGAAATATTTTTGGGAGGACATCAAGAAAAGAAATGCTTATAAAAACCTGAAATTTCATATAACAGTATATTTTAGCAATACTAATTAGTATATTAATATATTTAAGGGATAAAATCAACTAAATTTTTTTTTGGTTATTTTTTAATGGTCATTCAGATATAATAAAAAAAAGAATTTCGGGTAATTAGTTTTACGGCCTATTCACCCGACACTTCCGGGTAACTAGCCACTTCCTGTAAAAATATTCATTTTTATTAAAGTATACACATAAATAAAACTATATTTTAACATTTTTTAATAATTTATAATATAAGGGTCAGATAATAACAAACACAAAATGACTTACGATCGAAGACCTAGCGGCCAACCGTGTTACAAAATACCGCGCGCCTAACGTTGGTTAATGGAGGGTTCAGATGCAAGTCGGCACGGGTTCCCGTTTATAGAATGAGCTGAAATTTTTACTGGGAGTATATAAACAAGTAATAAATATAATTAGAGAGTATGCGTAAAAAAAATAAAAATAAGGGACACCCTAATATACATACATGTAGGTATGTACACATTCTTAAAAAATTTAACAAAATCATATTCAATTTTTTAACCTTTATAAATCGAAAACCTACATCATGGTATAGTGTTGGTGCGCCATTTTTTTAACATCCTGTATTATACAAAAAATGTAAATATTACTGTCAAACTCATCCCTCTAATTTGATTTTATTTCTTTACAACCTGGACAACAATCGGTATTTCCTGGTGAAGTCATGATGATATCACAACGTGATTTTTTTTTATCACGCTGTGATATCCTGAGTGCATACACATGCTTCATCACAGTGATATCATGTATAACTCACGGTGTGATATTTGCGAATATTTTCTTGGATTTAAATTAACTATATATAGTTAATTTAAAGCCAAGAAAATATTGAATGTTAAACTGTTGATTCAATTGTTAACATACTATTTCTTTCAATGTACAAATGTTTCGCAAAAATGAATATCCAAACACCGATGGCATAAAAAATCATGTCGTGATTTTTATGACCAAACACCGATGGAATAAAAAATCATGTCGTGATTTTGTATGCCATAGGTGTTTGGATATTTATTTTTGCGCCACATTCGTACATTGAGAGAAAAAGTATACCTACATATATGGATATTGAATCAACAGTTTTTGTGGTTAAATACATTCAATATTTTTGTGGATTTAAATTAATAGTTAATTTACATCCAAGAAAATATTAAATGTATTTTACCGCAAAAACTGTTAATTCAATTGTTAACATACTTTTTCTTTCAATGTACGAATGTGGCGCAAAAATAAATATCCAAACATGTCGGTGCACCGATGGCATAAAAAATTATGTTGTGATTTTTTATGCCCAAACACCGATAAACTAAAAAATCATGTCATGATTTTTTATGTCATCGGTGTTTGGATATTTATTTTTGCGCCACATTCGCAGAGAAAAAGTATACCCAATTATATATTGAATCAACAGTTTTTGTGGTTAAATACATTCAATATTTTCTTGGCTTTAAATTAACTATATATAGTTAATTTAAATCCAAGAAAATATTAAATGTATTTAACCGCAAAAACTGTTGATTCAACATAATTTTTCTCTTAGTTTACGAACGTGGCGCAAAAATGATTATCCAAACTCCGTTGGCATAAAAAATCACGACATGATTTTTTAGGCCATCGGTCAATCGCAAACAGCGATGGCATAAAAAATCACGACATGATTTTCATTTCTCACGCAGTGACATCCAGATGATGTCCGTATGAATAAAATTTGTGAAAATCACGACGTGACGTTCGTATGATTTTCATTTATCACGCGGTGACTTTCGTATGATATCAGTATGAATAAAATTTGTGAAAATCACGACATGATGTTCGTATGAATATCACGAATGTTGTCCGGGAATCTCTATGTTTTATCCTATAAAAACTGGGACTTGGTCGAAAAAAGGCATAAGTTAAAAAACACAGTTGATTTAAACGCAATTCCAAATTTTAACCGTTTACGACAACAATATTTTTTCACTTAGCCTTTTTTGACCAATCCACAGATTTCAATACATAGCGGGTGTTGTATAAATGGGATACTTAAGTATCCCATTTAACCCAAGTCCTTAAGATTCTGTTACTTGTAAAAATAAGTGATATGTTTTATTATAGGTACAATGTATTCCCACTGTGTTTTAGAATAAGCTAGTTCTAAAAAGTAAAGTAATGGCTTTAAAAGCATGACAATTTAGTATTTTAACTCTTCAAAACAGTTTTTTTTTTAAATTTATGGTATGGTAAAAAATATCGTTCTTATTAAACTTATTTCTCGTTTTTCATACTATTTGTTATGATTTGGTTTAAGAATTATAATATTTTTTTTTTACAAAAATTTTATGATTTTTATTAATTACTTTGCAGGCGTGTCCGTAGACTGTGACTCGGGCTACGAGGCGTCCACAATGGAATCCCTGCCGACGCCGTCACATCACGCATCGCCTCACACAGATCCCGGTGACCGGCCGGAGGAAAGCCTATCCAACCTCTCCGAATCCATCACACAAACTCCCACACACATGGCTGATCAGCTGGACACATCTCAGGACAGCTTGGAGGTCGACGACGATAACGCCTCCACAGTTAGCAACTTGAGCGAGCTGAGTGGCCTGTCCGACCTGTCCGGACAAGAATGGAAACCCATGGCTGGAAGCATGATTTGGGTAAGAATATTGTTTATAATTATTTATTTTAATTACATAAACACTGTGTCCAAAGTTATCTGCTCACCATTACTAACTCCCTTATTATTGGAGCTACAAAGTAGGTTAAATTATTAAATTGGTGGCATTTTTTTTTCGATTAAAATGATGAAAACAGAAAAACAATTAAACGTCGGGTTTTCGAAATATTTACAAAAATAATATTTTTTAAATAGAGACATATTTTGATAGAAAATTTAATTTGGACAAAAGGTTATTATTGCATAACTACCCGAAACAATTAAAATGGACTTTCCGCTTTTTTATTAAATAATTAGGAGATATCATTACAAAAAAGTTTTTTGAGTCAAAATCAGCAAGCTTCAATATGGTTAGGTTTTATTTTAATTATTACTGCATTAATATATAAATATATATATATATACAGGGTGTCCCAAAAGTCAACGATCTCCTTTGAAGGACTTATAGGTCAGCTCATGACTAATATCAAAACATGACCTAAGTAAAAAATCATTAGTTTTTAAGATATTGGCATTTTTATGAATTTTGTGAAACTTGACACATAAAATCAGTTTTTTGAGTGCCACAACTACAACATACTATATTCTGATTATATTTTATTTTGCGTAACCCTGAATAGGACTGTTATTAATTACAATTCAAAATTAAATTAACAGTAGATTTTTAGCTGTGGCACTCGAAAAACTGATCTAAGGTGTCAAGTTTTACAAAATTCATAAAAATGACTATATCTCAAAAACTAACGATTTTTTACAAAGGTCATATTTTGATTTTCTGCGTTGGTCGACAAATCAGATTGTATGACAACTAATTTAAAGCTAACTTCAGCCCGTGACTAAAATGCCCGAAACCCGTTGTTGCTAAGTTCATACCGTGACTAATTTACAGTTTGTCAATGTGTATTTAAAAGATTACTTAGGGTCAAGAAAACAATTTGAGCAGATACTACAATAAGCGGAAAATAAATATTTGTTAAAATATTTTTATTTCCCAAAATTTTATTTTGTTTATTTCCAGATTCAAAAACAGATGCAAAACGGCGTGAACCCTCGAACAGTGCTTTCGGACTTGGGCGTAGAGTTAGACCAAATTCCACAGTATGTAGACGAGGTAACACTGTGGAAATTGATAATAAACATGCTGGCAGAACCGCCGCGAAGAAACAAATTAAGACATGTAAATTCCTTGGACGACGTGGTGCGATTACTGAGAGGGTCAAAGAAAGTCATAGTTTTGACGGGAGCCGGTGTTTCGGTCTCTTGCGGCATTCCAGACTTCAGATCCAGAGACGGAATTTATTCCAGACTGGCCATCGATTTTCCCAACCTTCCCGACCCGCAAGCCATGTTCGACATCAGTTTTTTCAGTCAAGACCCACGACCATTTTTCAAATTTGCTCGGGACATTTATCCCGGAAAGTTTCAGCCTAGTCCGTGTCACAAATTCATAAAACTGCTGGAGAAACATAAAAAGTTGCTGAGGAATTACACACAGAATATTGATACTTTGGAAAAAGAAGCAAATATTGAGAGAGTAATTGAATGTCACGGATCGTTTGCCACAGCCACATGCACCAAATGCGGCCACAAAGGTAAGTAAAATCGTTTATTCTGGGTTCAAGTAGGAGCGATTTCCCAAGACAAAATGGTACAATAATTAGGTATAATGGTTTTATTTTTAATAAATCGTATAAAAATGATTCTTCAAATTTTTTGTATCTAAAAATTAATCCAATATCCATAAGCATTAAATCCCTAATATATTGGATTTCTTAATTGATTTATTTAGTTTTTTATGGAACGCCCAAGTATTTTTTAAAATCTGCATTTTAATATTAACTACCTATAAAACGAGAAATAAATTTACGAATTAATAGCAAATTTGGTAATTTCTCTGTTTTAAAAATTATAAAGACGCATCCAAGTTTAACCAAAATTGAATATTGCTTCTATGAGCAAATATGCTACTTTTCAAATATAAATTGGGGGCCGTTCATAAAATATGTCACGCTAAAATCAGCTTTTTCTGACCCCCACCCCGCCATTGTCACGCTGTGTCACGCTTTCTGTGACCCCCCTAGAAATATTTCGTTACAAAAACTAAGCCCCCCCCCCTGAATATGGTAAATTTCAATTTATAGTACACAAATTTTGAGAATTTAAGTATTTATTTAGTTTTTATAATAAAATTTAAATAAAGTAATAAATATCTTTTATAACGAATAAATAAGTAATATTTTTATGTGGTCTGTGTTTGTTACTGAGTCGAGAGCGCAGGGTGCGTGGAAACGTTACTCTTTTAAGTATTGGAAAAACAAAGAAACCAATTGTGACGATTCGCAATGTCGAAAAATAAACAAAAATAAATATATTAAGTTACAATTTATTGTAATAAAATTATATACGTTTGAAAGTCTATATATTTACTAAATACGAAATAAATGACTTTCTATCATGATGAAAATTTAAAAATAAAAATAGTCAAAAAAAATACTTATTAAAAATATTTTAATGAACGGCGAACGTCACGTTGCCATACACCCCTCGCCCCCCCCTTGTCACACTCAGCAAGAGCCCTCCCTGTCATAAACCCGCTTTTTAGTTTTGCTGTCAAATTTAAATATTTAGCATTTTTAAAATGTTCCAGGTTCTTCAAAAGACCTCAAGCACTTTTAGGCAGTTTTAGAGCATTTTTCCTTCTCTATATTTTACAAGTAACAACACAGCAACAATTAATCGCCCTGAAATTGTAAAAACAAACATAAATACAACATGCTAGCATATATTTACATTATTATTTTCAACTAATTAACCAAAAATACCCACTACCTAGAAAAATTCTTTGGCGCCAAAAAAATAAAAAGTGAGTAATTTATATAGGAGAGTCCGTGTTTTGCGTCTGCAAGAAAAATGCTAATATTCCATATTTGGGTACTATTCCATATTTGGTTACATTATAATCTTTGTATTACAGTGACGGCCGAGGCAATCAGAGAAACAGTGTTGGCGCAAAAGATTCCTTTGTGCGAAGTTTGTCACGCGGGCGAAGAATCGTCGATATCAACAGACGAGCTTGGCGAAGAGCGCGACTACCACGCGCTCGTTGCGTCCGGCGTCATGAAGCCGGACATCGTCTTTTTCGGCGAGGGTTTGCCGGACACGTTTCACGAGGCGATGTCCGAGGACAAGACGCAATGCGATCTGCTGGTCGTGATCGGCTCGTCGCTAAAGGTGCGACCGGTGGCGCTGATTCCCAGCTCGTTGCCCCCGAACGTGCCCCAAATTCTGATTAACCGCGAACCGTTGCCTCACTGCCGCTTCGACGTCGAGTTGCTTGGAGACTGCGACGTCATCATCAATCATCTTTGTAGGCTGTAAGTATATAGGAAACCCCTGTAGGTTTTAAACTTTTTTTTGCGTTTAAATATAACTGGTAGCATTATTGATGTGTACGAGTAAAGCTTAACTTTCCTATATCCGTTTGTCCGATCATCCGGGAGCGTTCTTAGTAACTTCTTACTGTTCCAATTATAATTCGAAAATTATAACATTTCATCGGTCCGTCAAGTTTCAACTTCGTACGTCTGACGGGAAAAGTTTAAATAATTCTAACTCATCCGTCACTACACATTCGTTTTTGACTCCTAACGTTATTTTAAGATAATTTATTTTTAAATCTTTTAATATTTTTTAATTATGATTGTAAAACGGAGTAATTAAGTTCGTTATGTGAATAATGTTCCACTGTTATGTCTTTATTTAATAAGAACGGAAAAAAGGCGACGAGTGCGTGCAATTGCGCTTATTTATTGTTGAAACAAAGACAGAATTAATTAATGCGCATTAGGGTGATTCAAAAAAAGCCTTTTTTTAAAAATGAACCCGCACTGGCCTATATTATAAAGATTACATTAAAACTAAAAGATTGATACCAAAAAATCCAAATTCGATGAATATTTAGAGGTCGCTCAAATCGCGCAAAATAGTAAATAACTCCGTTAGTTTTTAATCGATATTATTAAAAATTTAAGGGTTACCTAGTTTTTTAATACCCTCTGAGACAGTGTATTGAACTTAACGGAATTTTTTTTTTTTCATGTAAAAAAATAATTTGTTAATAAAAACGTATCATCTTATAAAATAAGCAACAATTGGAATCGCACTATGATGGTACCGTAAAAAAACTAAGAAAATAACACTTAAATTATTTAGTATACAGAAAACCTGCCGAAAGAAATATTTTATTTGATTTATGTAAAATATAACCTAAAATCCCCCACCTTTTCACCAGAACAAGGAGTGCCACAAGGCTCACCATTATCACCTTTCTTGTATAATTTATTTTGTTATGACATGTACAATTTGGACCACTTAAACATAAACAGACAGAGCTATATTCTCCAATATGCTGACGACACAGTTTTGATAACGCATGGAAAAACGACAACAGAAGCAAGTGTGACACTACAAGAACTAACCAATCAGGTATCGTCATGGATGTCTAAATGGAGAATCCTACCAAGTCCGTCAAAATCACGCCTACTACTGTTCCATCACAAAATAAAAGAAAATTCGCCCACAATAAATATTATGCAAAGTACAGTAGAACCATCAACATTTTGATAGACACCAAGTTAAACTTCAAACAACACACAAGCCACACCAAGACATGTATTATAAACAGGGCCAAGCACTTTAGAAGCTTAACTTATAAAGACCAGGGAATAAATATTTCTGTGGCAACCAACATTTATAAACTAATCTGTCGCCCAGTGCTGGAATATGGATCTGTTCTTTTTATAAATTGCAGAAAACCCACCCTAACAAACATAGAGATAGGCGAGCGCACAAGCATAAGGAAAATTACAAAAATCAGACATCCTCAAAATTCCTTATTTAACCCATCCAATGAAGCCCTTTACCATATCACTGGAATACAACCCATACAAGAAAGATTGGAATACCTAGCGAAAAAATTTGCCAACAAACCCGAAAACCTTAATGTGATGGAACCTTTGATTCTTAAAACACAACTCGAGACAACACCAAGGAGAAAATACCCAGAGAAATCGTTGTATGACTCACTCAGGGAATTGACAGAAGAGTAATGAAGATATTAACAATATATTTAATTATAACATTTTTTTTTTGTAAAGTACAGAACATAAATTAAAATATAGTATTTGTTATATACAAAATTGTAATTGGGCAGGAAGACGAAAGTCGTTAGCCATTTGGATTTCCAATAAAGTTTATTATTATTATAACCTAAAAATAATTAAGTAATTTAGATTTTTCCCATTTTCAAACGATTTTATAAATAAGTTATATCCGTTTTATTAATTATGACGTATTTTAATAATATTTCTTTATTTTTGATACCATATTTAATTAATTAAACTAGGTAGTTATTAAATTAGATCCTTTTTACAACTAAAATAAAATAACG
The DNA here is from genome assembly GCA_921294245.1 of Brassicogethes aeneus. Lineage (NCBI taxonomy): Eukaryota > Metazoa > Arthropoda > Insecta > Coleoptera > Nitidulidae > Brassicogethes > Brassicogethes aeneus. Next base: position 46,920,188 of record OV121132.1, on the reverse strand, counting down.
TTAACTACAAAATTATTCACTGCATTGATATGGCTTAAGCAGAAATTTAAATTTTAATAAAATTATTGACATACAACAATTCTCAATTTTGATACCAATATATATATATATATATATTTTTTACTTAATTCAAAAGCGTCTAAGTACCAAAACTAATTTGTTGAGAAATTAAAGAAAAACATCTTATACCTTGGTGGAGATAGATAGCATGCTTGATGGATGAACAAAGCTATATACTTACTCTCTAAAGATTTTCTTATTTCGGGATCAATTTAAACTCACTAACAATGAAAATAAGTCATTGCGTAGAATTTGTATTTTTATTATTTTGGTTTACATATTTGCCTGGTTCCAAGCTCCAAATGCAACTTGCGCGCCCAAAAATGGTTTGAAAACACTTCATGAACTTCATGTTTACAATAATTTGCAAATAGAAGAGCTAATTTGTTTGGCATTTTTTCATAAAAAATACCTACTGAAACAAAAGAAAAAATGGTTGAAAAAATTAACATTAGAAACAATCATTGCAAAGACAAAGATGTAGAGCAGTGGATTTTTTTTATTTTAATTATAAAAAGGACCTAATTTAATAACTACCTAGTTTAATTAATTAAATATGGTATCAAAAATAAAGAAATATTATAAAAATACGTCATAATTAATAAAACGGATATATATTATTTATAAAATCGTATGAAAATGGGAAAAATTTGAGTAACTTAATTATTTTTAGGTTATGTTTTATATAAATTAAATAAAATATTTCTTTCGGCAGGTTTTATGTATGCTAAATAATTTAAGTGTTATTTTTTTAGTTTTTTTACGGTACCATCATAGTGCGATTCCAATTGTTGCTTATTTTATAAGATGATACTTTATTATTAACAAATTATTTTTTTTTAAGAAAAATTTTTTTCCGTAAAGTTTAATTCACTGTCTCAGAGGGTATTAAAAAACTAGGTAACCCTTAAATTTTTAATAATATCGATTAAAAACTAACGGAGTTATTTACTATTTTGCGCAGTAATAATTTCGCGGCTCGAATGTGCAAAAATACGAAAATCGATTTGAGCAACCTCTAAATATTCATCGAATTTGGATTTTTTGGTATCAATCTTTTAGTTTTAATGTAAACTTTATAATTTAGGCCAGTGCGGGTTCATTTTTAAAAAAAGGCTTTTTTTGAATCACCCTAATGCGCATGAATCAATCTCAATATTCCCGCCACCCAGATTTAAAATCTTGCGAATCTTGCAGGATCTGTCGAAACGTCAAAACGCTCTTCCCGCCAAATCAAATGGACCAATGAAAACATTTTTCGTATTTCGCATTTTGCATCGATATGAAACCGCTTTTAGTCACGTAGATGTGACGAGTCGTCACTGACGACTGCGTCAGTGTGTGCGTGCGAAAATCGATATTATTGAGAGTGGGGACGCGGCCGCCTTAAGGGTTTATAAACCTTTGGGCTGGGTCAGAAAATAATTTGTTATTAAATATTCTTTGAGTGCATACTTTTAAGAATATCTCCTCAAAATTTCATTAAGATCGGCTATTTATAGCACGCTACCTCGCTAGACTTGCCTTCGAGAGGTAGCGCGTTATAAATTGCCATTATAGTCCGATGGTTCGATCTATAGGTGCGCAACGCTAAAATAAACTTAAAAATTTTCTAAAAACTGCCTAAAATGTCTCCACAACCTTCTTGTTGTGGTTATCAAATGTAAGGGTTTGAAGAGTAAAAAACAATGAGGTGGGTAAAAAATTTTAAAATTTTCCAAATTATTTAAATTTTCAAAATTTCCAAAATTCACAAATTTTTCATATTTCCCACACTAAACTCGTACCACCATTTTTGAGTACAATGGCACTCAACTGTTTTTTTTCTGTTCACAATCTTTCTTCACAAGAGAATTGATCTTAGAAAAATGCTTTAAACTGCAATTGCATCTGTAGATTGTTTTTAATCTTTTTGGGTCGATAATAATTTAATTTACAATGATAAACTACAGTTTTTAGAAATTTCACAAATATAAAAATATTGGAATAATTAAAAGATAAATTAAAAAGCCCCAGTAATCGTAATAGTCAAAATCTAGATATGGCCAACGGCAATATATTATTAGAGATGGTCAGTGGAAAATTTTATTTTCTAAATTAACTTAAAGGGTTTTTAGGGCGTTGGAAAATTTCTGCAAGTACCTACCAAAAGAAATTTTCCCACACATACCTACATTTTTTAACCTTAAGGGTAATATTCGTAAAAATATATAAATTTGTTAAAATAAATCTTAATATTTTCAACAACAAGGTTTTAACCAACTTGTACTTTATTAATTTTTATTGTAATCAACTAGAGAACCACTAAATATTAAGTTCAATTTTATAAGTTAATTTAGTTAAAGGCAAAAGGTTCCGTATTTTTCATTAATGTTTATTAAATAATCGCATAATAAATAGTATTATATTTCTGAATATTTTAAATACGATCGGCCGCCCCAGTACCCGATAGCAAAGGGGAACAGTAATATAATATAATATTATGTCCCAGATTTAACCCTCCAAGAGGTACAGATTATGCACAACTGTTAACCAGACACAATTTTACATCTTTGCGTATCAGAAGAATACTTTTATTTATTACTTTTTTATTTAAACTTTTGCACAACTTAATTGATTCACCATTTTTACTAAGTAAAATTAATTTTTTAGTGCCGCGAACAAATGTTTTGCTTAGGTCGCCAATTTATAATGTATATAATAAAGTTTAATGTAATATCCGAGCTAGTTGATATACAAAATGATTTCTTAAAATCAATCCTGGTTGTAGCAACTGAATATTTTATGTAGTTTTTCTTTATTTTCTCCTTTTTATTTTTTAGTTTATTTTGTTACATTTGGGTTTTTGCATGTAGGTATTGTACTTATTTTTTTAGGTAGGCTCTGCCTCAAACTTATTGTAATTATTCTTTAGTTTAGCTCTTACTGAACCTTAATTGTTTTCCTATTATTGGAGTTGTTATTCTGTTGGACAACAAAGATTTATTATTATTATTAATTAGCAGGAATGCACCAGCAGATTTAGAGATTTATCTTAACTAAAAAAGTGAATATGAAGTCATGTCCAAATAGTGCTCTTTTCTAAGATACAGGGTGTCAAATTTATAATATTTGTAAAAAATTTCCCTTACCTATATCTTCCAAAATATAACAAAAATATTTAAATTTGGTATGTAGTAGTCATATCTAAAGGGAATAAATTTTTAATTTACCATGTGATTATTTTTCCTGATCTTGTGGTATTTAACTCAACCAAACTTTGTTTTTTTTTATTATTAAATAAAAATTTTCATAAAGATTGGTAAAGGTGTTTTAGAGTTAAAATTTTTTTTCTTCTTATTTTAGCTATGTTTACCATGCTTTCCATATGTTTAAACGAATTAACCCTTGAGAATGTAAACAATGAAATGTCAATGATAAAAACAAATATATTTTAAATAATTTAAAAATGCTAGTGAAGTCCTACTACACTGCGCGTCAAAATTAACGCATAATAAGTAAACAAATTCTAACTCCAAAACACCTTTACCAATCTTTATGAAAATTTTTATTTAATAATAAAAAAACGTTAAAGGGATTTTTTAAGTAAATAAAAAATATACTGTTAAGGACCCTATTTTTGTTAGTATACTGTACAACAAAATCCCTAAAAGAATAAAAGAGTTCAATCAGAAAAGACTGAAAAAAAGACTAAAAACCGTACTGCTGAGAAATCCTTTCTACTCCATAGAAGAATTCATGAATTGTGATGCGCAAATATTTGATATTTGATATGTGATCTTTTATCCTTAATTTTAACAATGTTTGTAATTTTATCTACATGTATTTATAATTTGTAATTTTCTGTCTATTGACATCTGTTTGTTCCATTTTGTAATCTTATTTAAAATTTTATATATGTTGACATGTCATGTAACTTTCGTTAATGATCAATAAACTACTATTACCCTGAAAATGTTGTACAAATCAAACGAACAGTAACGAAGATACAGCGCATCAAAGTCGGTAAATTTTGCTGAAAAGTGGTAATTTTTGACGACTGATGCGCTGTATTTTCGTTACTGTTTGTTTGATTCGTACAACATTTTCAGGGTATACTTACAAAAATACGGTCTTTCACAGCATATTTACTTAAAAAAACTTTCCCCATAAAAGTTTTTTTCGAGCGTTTTTATTAAATAAAAAAGCTTTAAGGATATTTTCTCCCTTGAACATATAAACTGAGATATAAGTATTTTTATCCAAAATTTTATAAAGATTGGTAAAGGCGTTTTAGAGTTCAATTTTTACTTGTTATGCGTTAATTTTAACGCGCAGTGTACTAGTAGTAGCAGGACTAAAACCAGTAGTAGTAGTACTAAACCCTGGGACACCCTGTATAAATTATGATGGGTTAGTTAGGTTGCGCAATGGTATATGGCGCGGACATTGTATTGATTATTTGTCTGCCCGCAAGCTTGTTCTGGAATAGAGTTTTTAATTATTATTAACCAAATATTTTGTTTTGCATTTAGAACACTATACTACTAGTGTACAGGGTGAATTTTAAGTTGTCGCTTTTAACAGCGTGTGGAAATCAAAAAGACAAATATTTCAAGTTTTTAACAACTAAAATGATCTTTTGTCCTTTATTACTTAATATTGTAGATACGATTGTGGATATGGCGTTCTTGTTTAGCAGGGCAGAATAGTCATGCCGGGATTTATATAATAGGCTAGACAGGCTACTGCCTCAAATTTTCGCAGGCGGCAAATTTTAGAAGGCGGAAATATTTTCCGTGGCTACTAACAACAAAGTATTACCTTCGCATAATTTCCTATCTATCTTATTTTTCCGCAATTTTTTGAAAAGATTTTTCCCACTGTTATTATTAACCCATTTTTGATTTATTATTTTCGTATTGTACTGAGAGAAAAATTTGTCAATTTCCTCGGTAATTTCAAACAAATACAATTAATTGATTCCAATTTTAAAGCGTGTCCCAACAAGATCGCGGGATTTAATTTTAAAGAAAAACACATTTATTTTTTGAATTAAGCCAACATTTTTATATTAGAATAAAGAAAAATAGTTCCGATTAAACGTTTACAACATCAGCCAATGACCACCACGAAACCACTGGCACAGGGTTATTCTTTTGTTGAAATTTTGAATAACGTTTTCGCATAAATGTGGCTGTATTTCACCAATAACGCGCCGTATTTACTCTTTAAGATGTTCAACTGTTTAAGGCTTATTCGCATACACATTTTCCTTCACTTAGCCCTAAAGAAAAAAGTCAATCGGCGCTAGATCGCACGACTTGGTAGACAATGTTGATCACCAAATCGAGAAATAACACGGCCTGGTAACTTGATCTGCAGTAACTACATTGTTTCACGTGCTGTGTGGCAGGTCCCACCATCTTGTTGGAAAAATATGTCCTCCAAATCAATTACATCCAATTCGGGCCACAAAAACTCCGTTAACAATGTTTAATCCTTGACCACGATGCCGAATGGAAGTTCCTGGATTCTCGGCCACAGATTCCCTTACTGTGGTGTCATTTGGCGCATAATTGCGACCGAAAACTTGAGAAACTCTTTTCGCAAAACTTTCACCTTTTTTGTAATGTGTTTTTACAATAATTAAACATTGTTCGTTTGAATATTTCTCCATGTTCTTAAATCGCGTGGTTTGTACGTGACAAATCAGCGTACAACTCTTAACAAAATGTCGGCAAATTTAAATCGTGCGCTCTTGTTGGGACAACCTTTAATTATTCAAACAACATCGAATTTGAATAAAAAAAATATTTAAAATAAAACTGCATTTCATAGTTTTAAATAAATTTTGCGGTAATTAAATTTGGAACCTATTAAATATATTTGTTGTTTGTTTGTAGTGTAAGCAGCAATTTGATTCAGCTGACAAATTTGTAAATCCGCCTCTGATAATTATCATAATTATAATTATTAAAGTGGTATACCAGCGTCAAAAGAAAAGTAACAAGAAAGCTAAAATGAATTTAGCTTTTTTGCTATTGATTTTAATATAGGTACTTTAATACGCTGTAATATGCAAAGTACAAGTAAATTTATATACCTTATGTATACATACATATTTTCAATACCAATTTAATAAATGTATTTTTTAAGGATTTTGGAAGTTTTGTGAAAATGTGAAATGCTAAAAACAAATTTAAAAGCAATTTGAAAGTCGAAGAGTATTTTTTTTGAATAATGAAGGTGGCGTGGTGGTTTTTTACATTTTTTAGTATTTCTGCGGTTTGTTGATTTGTCGCACTAATTGTGGGACACCATGTATAGGCTATAGGCTAAAAAAACATTTTTCTGTTTAAATCAGATTTAAGTGTACACTATGTGTATGCAAGGTTTGAAAATGTATTTTTTTTCTAGACTTGGTAACAAATGGGAGGAAGGAATTTACTCTCAGGAGGTGCTGAAGCAGTCTTCATTATTGCCGATATACCCCGAAGTGTCAAAACCCGAAAAGCGCGCCTTTTCAAAAGAAACCGAGCCAAATTGTACAGTAGATAATAAGTTATTAGAGTCCGAGTGTGACGAATGTTCGTGTAAATGCAATATTAGTACAAACGCTAGTTCCTTAACAGTAGAAAAAGATTTAGAAATTAACTGTAGATGCAATACAAACTCAACGTCAATTAACGAGGAGCTGGGCGAAGCGAAGTCACCGAAAGAGCGACACATGTCGATCGATTCGGCTCGAGATTCGGGCATCGGTGACAACTCGAACTTTACCGACCTCGAGACCAAGTACGACGATACGTCGGACGAAAACACGGACAATAAGGACGAGGAGGATTTCAAAATGTTCCCGTCCTCGTCGTCGTTTGCGACCGCGAAGACGGACCTGGATAACGCCGCAGATCTAAGGGGGTTGTGGCAGCCCAAGGTGAAGAAAAGTCTGGCCGACAGGCTGCCACCGCACTCTTTCCACCTGGTGCCACCCAGCAGGTACATTTTTCCGGGCGCGGAACTATTTTACGACCCCGATGACGCTTCCTCGCAGGATGCAGATTCGAATTCTGCCTCGGACAGCGATTCGGACGCTGAAGGGCCCATTCCTGCTTTCTAGTAGGTCAGTTTAGCACGTTCATTTTAAAATAGTCCAGTAAAGGTATCCCTATATATAGGAATTACTTTACTAGAGTTATATTGCAATTCATTGGGTAAGAAAACATTTTTTAGCGATCGTTTAACTTAAATCTGTGTGAATTTATCATCAAAAACAGCCAATACCATTTTTGACAAAAAAAAATAGTTCTACAAATTTGTTTACTTTATGTTTTGAATGTTTTTTATATTTGAGAAAAGAGGGGGGGTACATAAAGTGAACAATTGCTTGGTACTTAAACGAAATAAAAACTAGAAGGCTATTGGCTAGTTGGATAAAGCTTATATTTCATGTATCCGTTAGTCCGATCATCCGGAAGCGCTCTTATTGGTCCAATTACAATTCGAAAATTATAACATTTTATCGGTCCTTCAAGTTTCAACTTCGTACGTCTGACAGAAAGTTAAAATAATTTTAACTCATCCGTCACTACATTTGTTTTTGACGCCTAACGTTATTTTAAGATAATTTATTTTCACATTTTTAGTATTTTTTTTTTATAAGATTGTAAAACGGAAATATTACGTTCGTTATGTGAATAATGTTCTACTGTTATGTTTTTATTTAATAAGAAAAGCCAAACAAACAAATATTAAAACCAGAACTAATTAGTTTATTAGCTGTCTAATAAATTTAAAGGTAGGTAAATATACCATATAAAAAGTATATACTAGCCTTAATATACATTAAAATGTATAGTTTTAATGTATATATTAAGGCTAGTATGTATATTCTTTTTATATGGTATATTCTGCCGTGCTAAGCTAAACCCCTGTATCTGCAATATTAAATAATAAAGGACAAAAGATAGTTTTTATTGTTTTAACAATGAAAATGATATTCCCTTTAATACTTAATTTTGTACATATGGGGGTTTGCCTTACCTACCTTTAAATTTATTAGAAAGCTAACTGTTAAATTTACAATTGTTGAAATAATTGTAACTATGACAATTAAGCATTAGGTAAATTTAGTAAAGTAAATATACTGACCCTTAATTTCTATTTGTCGCCAAATCAATCCATAGATGACCGAAGGTCAATCCGTTAAACGTCATTAAAGGATGCATGAAAATTAGAACATTTCTTGTCGGACGATTTTATTGAAAAACGGATACATGAAAATTAAGCTTAAGGCGATAAATAAATGAGAAATTATATTTACAAAAATACTTCTATAATATCCAAGTCGATTCCTTATTGACTTATTACAATGACAACTTTGTTTTATTATTCACAACTAAAAGTAATGAATTTTTGATTTTACTGAATATTTTTTGAGAAGTCATAAAGCTATAACCTCCAAATGTTATTTGGTGTTAAAAATTACTGATGACCACTAAAATTGTACATCTTTAAACTTCTGTAACTTTTTAAGTCAAATTGAATTGAAGTTTAATCTGCCAAAGTTTGATGGTGAGCTAATATAAAAAAGATATTCGACCATAAAAAAATTTCAAGACCCTTTTTTATTAAATAATCTTGTATAACTCGTTATATATGCAAAAACATTTTAAAATTCCAAGTGTACAAACTTGTATATACTCATTTTAATTTTTTCTTGTCAAAAGTGGTAGCAGCTGTTTTTTCTATAAAAATAAAAAATACGGATTTTATTCGGAAAAGTTTATGGTCGAAAATTCGGAAAACATTTCTTATCCAATAAATTGGATTAATAAAACCTAATTAACTGGACTAAAAGCAATTTTCCACAACTTGGTAGTAGCATTGTAAACTTAGAATGGCTTAGAAATCAATCTAATCCGTTTTATTCGTTTTGCAAAAGTTATTACCAACGTAAAAATCTATAAACCTAATATCAATATATTTTATACAGTTCGGCATGTATGTAGGTATATATTACACGCTTCTATTCTACCATAAAGTGCTATTTAAAACAGTTATAATCTTGAAAAAAATTGTTTTAAAAATAGGAATAAATAATAGTTTTACTGTTCTTATTATGATTTATTTTTTAAAATTCAAACTGATATTTTTTCTAAATTCCTTATAAAATTTAAATATTGTAGACAAACAGTTTTAGTGATAATACATATTATACATACTTTGAAATAAGAGCAAATGAACCCTAATTTTTCTTGTTGTTTTTTTAAATGTTTATGATATGAGTTGTTGATTAGAATTACATAATGTAATTTTTCTACTTTTAGAATATGGAAATTTAGTTGTTTAAAAAATTATCTTAGAAATGCTATCCAAAGATATCTACTTAATTTTAATAGGTTCATAAATGAACAGTTCCATAATTTTGTGAATGTCTTAAAATTGGCATTATTATTAAAAAGCTATTTATTTCGTTTAATAACAAAAAGCATTTACAAAGTGACTTTTAAACTACATAATGACACTTTTTCTACATTTAAATAATTACTTAATTAACTAGTAATACTTGTGTCATTAAAGCTATTTGTATATATCTGGTTAAATATTTCATTAATTTTGTTTTATACTATTTTAATTGTTATTATGTATTTAAGCTATCATTAATTCAGGGTGTTATTTTTAATGTTAAGGTAAATTTAAACAGGTTCATCTAAATATTAGAATAGTAAATTATGAAAAAGTATTGATCTCTCAAAAATGTATTTCTTTAGGTATGTGTGATGTAAATTGCGTATAAATATTTTTAACATAAATTAATTAAAAATATTTATAGGAATGATGTGAAAATATCTGTAGTGGTATTTGGATTTGTTTAGTGAAACGACTGATTATTATAATAAATGTTAATTTGTGGTTTAGTTTGTGTATGTCCAGTGACAAAGTACCTTATATTTTTATAATTAGTTGAAATAGTATTCATTTTATATTTCTGTCACAGACAAAGCATGTAAAAATATTTTTTTATTTCACCATATAAACTGGTTAAAAACCTTAAACATAATATTAAAGCAAGTCTTATGATAAACTGTAAATATTAGAAATGAAACTTCAGAGCATGTCATATATGATTTCTTATATGGTTAAATGTTCCTCTTCAGCATTTTTTAAATTTCACCTGTGAAGCAAAAAAATTAACTTTTTTTACTCATGATTATTTTGCTCCACTTGGATTGCTTTACAGTAGAAGTATGTTCTTTGGAACAAAATGTATTTTTCTATTATAAATATCGAAATTTTGATTACAAGCCGCATTTATGTCCTTTATATCAATTAATTATGAAAGAATGTTATGGAGGTAGACATTAAATTATTTTATGATTGTGCACAAATGTATTTTTTATAAATCTCATCTAGCATAATTGGTGTCCCTCAAAGTGTCCCTTTCTGTATACAAAGGGACTTTAACAATATGTCTAATTTAAAAAATGTGGAAAATTCTTTTGTACAATATTTTATAATTTGCTTGTTAGTTTCATGATGTTAACTATACAAAATTTATTTAAAAATTTTGTATGGTTACCAAATTAATATATAAGGTATTAATTAAGTTTATTTTTGTACAAGTATTTATTTAGTGTTGTGTATTTGTCTTTGGAGAAGTTTCATTTGATATTATTTCTTACTGTAACTTTAGTTTTATTTTGTAATAAAATATTTTCAAATTATTTATGTCTGTGTGTAAATATTTATTAATTATTGGTACTAAAAGCAATAAATTGTTTCTTCTAGTTTGTTGTTATAGTTTATTTACCATTAAAACATTTTTTGAATCAAAAAGTTATTAAAAAATTCATTGTTCTGATGAACCATTGGTTCATCAGCCGTACCCATAACCATTATCAGGGTGTAAGTTCCAATGGAACACTACACAGTCTACACTTCCTTGTTAGGTCTCAGGTTGCGTTGTATTTGTATTGTTAAGAAAACTTGGTATTATCAATATTTCCAACAATGACATGTTTTTTTGAAAAACAATACAAAATATTAGGTTTTTAAATCAGCATACGTTTTATTCAATGAAAACCGTACACAGCACACAATTGAGTATACAAGGTGTCTCTTAGAGTGGCATGCATTTAGGAAAATATTAAGCAAGTTAAAATAAGACGAAAACCTAAACAAATATTTTTTTCTACTCCTATTATGGAATATGACCGTAAAACGTCATATGTTGGTCAAAATTTACGTCATTCTTACCAAAAATTATGACGTAAATAGTCACAGCCCAGGACGTCAATAGACGTGTTTTCACTACGTCACTGAACGTCATAATATTACCAGTTTAAGACCTCATTCAGAAAGCGAAACTGCATGCGAGATTTACATATTAAAGATACAATACATTAATTCATACATTTAAATGTATGTATTTTGGATACGCAAATCTCGCATACAGTATTCCCATCTGACAGAGGTGTAAGACGTCAAACATATACTAATAAGTGACGTCTTATTCAATTAAAATTATTAATAAAAAAAATATTTTTGTTTATAACATTTATTATAAAACTTTAAAAAAATTAACAACTAGTGTTTAAAATTAAAACTTAAAAAGATTTAAATGGTGGCCATAAAAGGTCTTGTTTCCTAGGAGTACCTATTCTAGAATTTTAGTAATAATTACGAAATAAAATAGCTGAAAAGTAAAAACCTGCAAAAACCATAACCTATCCCAGATAGCAAAATGTAGTCATGATGCGCGCACAGTGAGTGCACGCGTGCGTCTTTAAAGGGCACGCGTGCGCGTATATTACTACACAGATGCGCTTACATATGCGTCTCATATGCAGCGCACGTGTGCCGGCGCATTTAAAGCGCACTTGTGTCGACGCATTTCCAGCGCACATGAATGAATAAAAAAAGTTGTATATTTCAAAAGGAAATAACGACGGGTTTAATTCAAAATGGCACAAGCGCAAAATTTTCCGAAAAATTGTTAGAAGTACAGGTTGATAGAGAATTACATTTAATAAAAGAAAATTCCTCACCAAATATGGGCGTCTCAGCTCAACACAAGTTCACGCTTTTAATCGAAAATAATTATTCTGAGCCTGTAGAGCGAGAAAAAGGATGGTACAATTTTGGAAAACTTTTTATATGCTCATTTTTTGGGTACCCCATTTTGCCCCCCCCCCCCCCGCTGCCTTGTTTTGCCCCCTTTCACCTCCTGTCTGCTACCATAAAATTTGATGTTAATCATACTTTGACCTCGAATAACTCTAGAAGAAATCAATTTATCGAAAAATAATAGGAGACCTTTTTTGTAGAGCGTTACATTTTATATAAGAAACTGCAATGATCATTGCCATAAGTTACTTTGATACAGAGGTATAAAATTTCAAACATAAAATTATTTTTTCCCATGTTAATTAAATGGGAAACTAAAATAAAAACAGCGACCTCTTGGAGTTGAGCTGGAACGCCCATATTTGGTGAGAATTTTTTTTATATTAAATAGAAACATTTGTGAGGGTAAGAGCGAAAAACAAAATTAAATTTTAATTTTTGAAGCACCCTAATATATACAGGGTGGCCGATTTATCTGAAGACATTGAAATATTTCGAAAACTACGCATCGGATCAAAAAAAGTTTTGAATAAAATTTGTTCGCCTGGAAGGGGGCCATCCAATGATACCAAAGTCGACTCCTCACCACCACCCCCTGGGTGGGGGTGGGGGCAACTTTAAAATTCTAAATAGGAACCCCCATTTTTTATTGCAGATTTGGATTTCCCATAAAAAAATAAGTAACTTTTATGGAAAACCTTTTTTTAAATTCCTGATAGATGGCGCTGTAATCGCAAGAAACCCTATTTTTTGGAATATCTTGAAAAATTGCAGATTCGGATTTCCCATTAAAAATTATAATTAGTGTATACGAGAATTGTTAGGGAATTCAAAATAAATTAAATTATTTAATTCCTTTTTTATGTTGGTACAAATTAAAAATATTTATACCTTACTAATGCGTCCAGGTATGTACATAATATGTAGGTATGTTATAAAAACATATTTATACCTTTGGTATAGAAACACTGTCACAGGAGAAGCTAATGAAATTATTGTGATAGCAGCTGTTCCACATAACCCTCATGTAAGCACTCGGGAAATACATCGGGATCTCGGGTTTCCAGAGATAGTATTCGGAAAATATTGAATCATCACAATTGTTAATTGTTAATTGTTAAGTATCACCCATACCGGGTTTCACTGCCTCAGGAACTTCATGGCAATGATTTTCATCGGCGAGTAGAATTTTGTGAATGGGCAGTTCAGCAAATACAAAGAAATCCCAATTTCTTCGCTAATCTACTATTTTCAGATGAGTCCACATTCACAAACGATGGTTCCGTTAATCGGCATAACATGCACTATAGTAACCAGTGGGGATTGTCCACACTCCAATATATTGGAGTGTGGACAATCCCCACTGGTTACGACAAGTTGAACATCAACGTCCCTGGTCGGTTAACGTTTGGTGTGGAATTTTAGGTAACAAACTCATTGGTCCTTATTTCATTGATGGAACCTTAAATGGAATCAAATATCGAAATTTCCTGGAACATGAACTACCACCTCTACTTGAGGATGTTGCCCTGCCCATTCAACAAATTATGTGGTTTCATCATGACGGTTGCCCAGCCCATTACTCAGCAACAGCACGAGAAGTATTGAACCGTGATATCAATGGCCGATGGATCGGCAGAGGTGGCCCGGTTAGTTGGCCTGCTAGGTCACCTGATTTGACATCGCCGGATTTTTTTCTGTGGGGTTATCTAAAAGATAAGGTTTTTCAACAAGCACCAACAACTCGGGAATACATGATACAGCGCATAAGAAACGCTTGTTTTGAAATTTCCAAAGATATGCTCCTCTCCTGTGTACAATCATTTGAAAAAAGAATAAATTAGTGTCTAGAAGTTCAAGGTCACAATTTCGAACATTTAATCTAATTTATTAAACAGTGAGAGGCAGGGGGACTCTCTTAAAACTAGCACCCCGATCAGAACAAATAACTACTGCGTCCTGGTCCTTGTTCTTGGGTAACGTTAAAAATTGATATAAGAATAAAATCCAAAAATTAAACAAGTTTTTCTTTTTTTCGATCCGATGTGTAATTTTTTAAGATATTCCCAAAAATCGGGATTCTTGCGATTACAGCGCCATCTATCAGGAATTAAAAAAAGTTTTTCCATAAAAGTTACTTATTTTTTAATGGGAAATCCGAATCTGCAATAAAAAATGGGGGTTCCTATTTGGAATTTTAAAGTTGCCCCCACCCCCACCCAAGGGGTGGTGGTGAGGAGTCGACTTTGGTATCATTGGATGGCCCCCTTCCAGGCGAACAAATTTTATTCAAAACTTTTTTTGATCCGATGCGTAGTTTTCGAAATATTTCAATGTCTTCAGATAAATCGGCCACCCTGTATATATATATATATATATATATATATATATATATATTAGGGTGAGCAAAAAAAAAGGATATTTAATTAATGTTATATATTAAAATACTGAATACCTTTTGACAAAAGGAGTAAAGAAAAAATATTTAAAAAAATATTTTTCGAAAGATAAAGAAAATATATGCATTGGAAGTTTTTTATATTTTTTGTGATACGCCACTTGGTTTATCTCTGCACACTTGTGTTCTGTGAGTACATAGATACCAACCAACAAAGTAGCTGCGCGTTGCCAGATGTAAAAAAATGTTACTAAAAATTTTTCTTGCAAAAAATAAATTAAAACTCAATAAATACAAAAGTTTTATGCCCTTTAAGCTTTAATACCCTTCTGTATTTATTTACTCATTTAGCTATTAGCTTAAGCAATGATTAGAAAATTTATTACCTATTTTAAAACACAGTGACTAGAGGCACGCTAACGTACCGCGATTGAAAATATTAAAGGCACGTTAGTTACGTCATAATTATAATCCGTTTTTGTTCCCCGAGCGTTTAATATTTGATATCAAGCTAGATAGCTCATATGGTAGGGCGGTCGCTTGGCATGCGAGAGGTCCCGGGTTCGATATTAAGAAGTTGTCGAACTTTTTTTATTTTTTTATTTCATAAATTTGTTGTTTCTTTGTTAAACAGTGTTCGGTTGGGTTGGGTTGGGTTGGGTTGGGTTGGTTGGTTTGTTTTAGTTTTATCGTAACATAAAATCTACTAGAAGTTGTCGAACTTTTTTTATTTCATAAATTTGTTGTTCGTTTGTTAAAAAGTGTTTTATTTTTATCGTAACATAAATTTGCCCATTTTAGTTTTTTGTTCAATGGGGCGGGGTCGGTTGGGTTGTGTTGTTGAGTTTGGGATGGTTTGGGTTTATGACGTAACTAACGTGCCTTTAACATTTCAAATCGCGGCACGTTAGCGTGCCTCTAGTCACAGCGATTTTAAAAACGGTGTGGCTCCCGTCCCCAGGCGGGACTTAACTTCGATCCCGACACACACTGTAAATCCGTTTTTATTCCCCGAGCTTTTATAGTTGGTGTCAAGCTGGATGGCTTAGATGGTAGGGCGGTCGCTTGGCATGCGAGAGGTACCGGGTTCGATTCTACTAGAAGTTGTCAAACCTTTTTTATTTTTTTTATTTTATAAATTTGTTGTTTCTTTGTTAAAAAGTGTTTTATTTTTATCGTAACATAAATTTGCCCATTTTAGTTGGGTTTTTTGTTCAATGGGGCGCGGGGGGCCCAATGGGGCGGGGTCGGTTGGGTTGGTTTGGTTTTATGACGTAACTAACGTGCCCTTAACATGTATACAGGTACACTTTATTATTATTATTATTTTATTATAACATAACAAATCTTAAAGGGACTGTCTACAGTTCCTACCAGTAGGAATTTTAGTCGCCGAGTCTAAAGTTCCTACTGGTAGGAACTTTAGCCACCTGGTCAAGAGTTACTACCAGTAGGAACTTGGTGTTGTGGTTCCCGCTCTTTGTCTATACTGCAACCTTAGTAACAAAACCAAACGATAATTGCAAAATAAAAAAAAAATAAAAAATAATTCAAAAGTTGTCTTTGCGTGCATTTAAGATAACGGTGGACATTTCCAACATTTTATTTAACTTTTGAATTATTTTTTATTTATTTTTTTAATTTTGCAATTATCGTTTGGTTTTGTTACTTGTTCTAACGTTAAAATAAATTTTGTTTAATTAGTAAAAAAAAAAAAAAAAATTTTATTGACCATGTTTTTAAACATAAAATTTGATTTTTCTTGAAAACGGTCAATTTTAGAGCTTAGGAAAAAGAGTACCTTTTTTGTGTAGAAAACATTGGCGGATGGAATGGGCCTCTCAAAACCGTACTTTTTTCAGGGGCGTAGAAGTTGAGGAAAAAACACCCGCTACCCCTTCAAAATCTCCACCAATTATAAGTAAAAATAAAAATTTTCTGGCACAAAACATAGCTTATTATGAGTAGAAAATGCTTACAAAAGCTGTTTTTTGTACGATAAATGGTTCCGGAGATATTCGAAAAAAACAATTTTTTTTCTAAAATTTACACACCCTCGAAAATTGTGCATTTTAGAGGGTAAGTTAATAGCGATTTTTTTCATCTTTTTGGATGAGCTATCACATCCTGAAGTCCTGCGCATATATTATGAAACACATTCTTAATGAAATGGCTGTACCATTTCCTATAAGTACCTAAACTTAATAGTTTTCGAGTTAATAATTTTTTTCGTAAAATTTTGACTTCATTAAAAATAGCTTATAACTTTTTTTGATATTCGGTTTGCTGGTATGCTGTAAGGATTTTTTGAATCTTAAAACATATGTTTTAAGATTCAATATTGTTAAAATCGTGTTATATTTAGTTAACTTCAAACATTAATAACTTGTTTATTTTCAATGGAATGGTATGCATGTTTTTACATAATCAAATAGGAAAATGAATTACATTTTGATTGTTATAACCATTCCCTATACTTAAATAGTAAGGTTTCGGAAATACAAGCAAATTTCTGTAAAAATCCAATATTTTGACATTTTTATTTTAGATACCGATGAAATGTCACAACAAATTATAATTGAAATGTCACAACAAATTATAATTTAACTATAGTTATGTCATTGATTGACAGTTGACATTTCTTAAGGAAGATATTTTAAAAATAATGGAAAACAACAATTAAACAAAGTTTTAAGAATTTAATTATTATAAATTATAAAAAACGTGATGGAAAAAATAACAACCAAAATACAATTGCGGAGCCTGGGAGCCTGGGAGATTCCGTTGTGACATTTCATCGGTATCTGAGATAAATATGTCAAAATATTGGATTTTTACAGAAATTTGCTTGTAACCTAACTATTTAGGAATAGGGAATGGTTATACCACGGTCTTATATACGACCGTGGGTTATACTAATCGAAATGTAATTCATTTTCCTATTTGATTATGTAAAAACATGCTTACAGTTCCATTGAAAATAAACAAGTTATTAATGTTTGAAGTTAACCAAATTTACTACGATTTTTCTCTAGTTTTTGATCATAAATATGAAAATTTCAGACATGGAATCTTTAAAACAATGTTTTAAGATTCCAAAAATCCTTACAGCATACCAGCAAACAGAATATCAAAAATGTTATAAGCTATTTTTAATGAAGGTGCAGTGGTCAAAATTTTACGAAAAAAATTATTAACTCGAAAACTATTAAGTTTAGGTATAGAAAATGGTACAGCAATTTCATTAAGAATTTCATGAGGAATTTAAAAATAAAAAAATTTACAGGGTGTTCCATTGGAAATAACAAAGTTGATGTCGCTTCCGGTTAAACCGGAAGAGGATTTTTATTCAAAATAATTTTAAAAGTTAGATTAAATTGTACAATAATTGCTATAAAAATTTCAAATTGATATCCTCAGCCGTTCTCCGTAAACGTCTAAGGTACCATCGCTGGTGAGACACCCTGTATATATATACATATATATTTATAAATATATTTAGAAAACTAGAGATATATTTCTAGATTTCCTACCTAAATCGCAAGATACTTTAATATTTTATTTATAAATAGTTAAAAAGGATATATTTTTTATGTTTAACCATTAATTTTAAGTTACATTTTATTTTTGTTTTTACTAAATAAATGTTTCAAATAATACATTTTACATTTACATTTTACAAGGAAACCCCTTTTTCTTAAATTTTGAATTACAGCGCCATCTGTTGATTAATTGAAAAAACTTTCAAATAAAAGTTATTTATTTTTTTATGTACTACCCACAGGTCTGTGGTACTACCCACAGGTCTGTGGTACTACCAAACTCTGTGAAAAAAATCGGGTCATTCCATTTGACTTTCCAAAGTTACCCCCCGTTTAACCCTTAAGGAGGGGTAGGGGGTGGCTAGCGGTAGCACCAAATAATGTCCCCTTTAGTCACATTAACCTTTTATTTAAGACATTTTTCCGTGAAATGCGTATTTCTCGAGATATTGAGCTGTCTCAAGTTAAAAGAAACACCCTGTATATATTTTGAATTTAAGCCTTTTAGCAAAGATACCAAAACTATAGTTATTATAGAAATACTCTTTCTTATAAGATTAGTAAAACTTCTTTATACAATAATGAAAAAATATGTTTGATTCAATTTTTCATTTATAACGCATTGTATATAATATTAGACCATTAATTAATATTACTTTACTTAATGATTAAACATTATTGTAATAAAATAAGTTTTCCAAAGATTTTTATAAAATGGTTTTTTTGTGCAGAACAAGTAAAGATTTGAACATTATTTTCCAAATAGGCCATTTCTAATCTAAACAGGTGGTAGTAACTTTGGCGTCCATAACAGAATTTCCGACTGGTAGTAACTTTTGACTCAGTGGCTGCAGTTCCGACCAGTAGGAACTTTAGTCTTGAAGACTTAAGTTCCTACTGGTAGTAACTTTTGACTCAGTGGCTGCAGTTCCGACCAGTAGGAACTTTAGTCTTGAAGACTTAAGTTCCTACTGGTAGGAACTGTAGACAGTCCCAATCTTAAAATTATGACGTCAATCGGGACTGTCCCAATCTTAAAATTATGACGTCAATCGGGACTGAACTTAAGTCCCGCCTCGGGACGGGAGCCACAGCGTTTTAAAAAATCCATAACCACAAAATTAATTTTTTTATCAGTTTTTTTCTTTCTGTTTACTCAGATAAAATTGGGACCAGTTCACAGGTTAAACTTTAAACATTTAATTTGTGTAAATAAATCCAAAAGCACTTCCCTTAGTTAAGATATTCATAATTTGAGCACATAACCTAAAATTTGAAAGAAATGCACTAGATTCTGTCGTAAAAGTTGGCAGATTTTGTTTGAATTTACCTTCAGTACAAAAATGACATAACCAACAATTAATAAAAACGCCAAATTGATAATTTGCATTGTTAATTTTGTCATTTTTGCAATTAAGCTAAATTTAAAGAATGTTTGTCAATTTTTTTGACAGATTTTGGGAAACGCTGTTGTTGCCAACCATAACATAATAAATTAAACACAGAACATAAGGCAACCAGATTAGCCTAAAGTTCCTAGTCGATAAGTGGCGTATTTTTTGGTAGGATAAAGGTTATTATAAATTATTTTTAGACTTTGGAATTTAGAAGAAAAAAAGTTTCAGGTGCTTCTTTATGGACCCTAAGGAACAACCCATTTTAATATATAACATTAATTACATAACACCCTGTATATTAGGGTAGTCCTTAATAAGGTTATTTTCAAATTTCTTTGCTCCCAGGGGCTCAAATGCTTCCAAATTAATAAAAAAAAATTCCCTGAAAATTTGAGCTCTTAATATTAACTCTAAGATAGTGCGCATTCCAATCTAAGTTTCCTATGGAAATAACATCGGAAAAATTACTTTTGTTGTTTATAATTTTATAACTTGGGAACGAATAAATTAAAAATTATAAATAATACAAATTTTTATAGAGAATTTAACGCTCTACAAAAAAGGTCTCCTATAATTTTTGCATTAGTCTATTTGTTTAAAAGTTATTCAACGTCAAAGTTTAATTTTCATATTATTATTAATATTATCAAGGCTTTTTTATGAGGCGCCGTTTGTGTCAAAATTAAAAGTGCTAAATAAACTTATTTTGTTTTAAAAATAATTAATTATATGCTTTACCAAATAATTTTTTTATAAAATTATTTTTTTATAATTTTTTTTTTGTAAAAAATTTTATAAAATAATTTTTTTATAAATTTTTTTTTTGTAAAAAATTTTATAAAATAATTTTTTTATAAAATTATTTTTTATAAAATAATTTTTTTATAAAATTATTTTTTTTTTAAATAATTTTTTTTTTAAATAATTTTTTTATAAAATAATTTTTTTATAAAATTATTTTTATATAAAATAATTTTCAATTCGAATCAAAAATTATTTAATAAAAGACGACGGGCGCATTTATAAATTAATTTTTACTGCAGCCATCTCTATTTGTTTGTAGACACTCGAGTAAACCCGAGTAAACCCAAACGCCCCTCCCCAGATACAATTTTATGACGCAATTTGGGGAAACAATTGAAAATAATAATTTATTATTTTTATTCATTAATTCATTAATTTTTTTATCTACATTTATTTTGATTTTTAGTTTTTAACAAGAATTCTTTATAAGAAAGCAGTTGTTAAAAACTAAAATAAATAAATAAAATAATTCTCTTGAAAACAAATTAAAATAAATAAATCAATTCTCTTAAAACAAAACTAAAAATCAAAAAAAAAATAATTTTATAAAAAAGAAATATTTTATAAAAAAATCATTTTTAAAAAAAATTATTTTATAAAAAAATAATTTTATGAAATAATTTTTTATAAAAAAATAATTTTATAAAAAAATTATTTGGTAAAGCATATAATTAATTATTTATAAAACAAAATCAGTTTATTTAGCACTTTTAATTTTGACACAAACGGCGCCCCATAAAAAAGCCTTGATAATATTAATATGAAAATTAAACTTTGACGTTGAATAACTTTTAAACAAATAGACTAATGGAAAAATTATAAAAGACCTTTTTTGTAGAGCGTTAAATTCTCTATAAAAATATGTATGATTTATAATTTTTAATTTATTCGTTTCCAAGTTATAAAATTATAAACAACAAAAGTAATTTTTCCCATGTTATTTCCATAGGAAACTTAGATTGGAATGCGCACTATCTTAGAGTTAATATTAAGAGCTCAAATTTTCAGGGATTTTTTTTTTATTAATTTGCAAGCATTTGAGCCCCTGGGAGCAAAGAAATTTGAAAATAACCTTATTAAGGACCACCCTACTGTATATATATACAGTATGTCTCAGTATCTTGGAATCATATGGAAAACTTTTTTATTATTAATTTTAGGAAAAAAAGTTATTCTTCATAAAAAGTTCTGCATGGTGTAAAACTTAAAATGCAACCCACAAATGTTAATTTTTTTTATTCGTATACGGGGTATGTCAAAAAATATGAATTTGGCTCAAGAGTAAAGTACCTTTATATTTGACAATATCGAAAATTGTTATAAAGAAAAGTTAATCAGAACTAAAAACTACGTTCAAATATGCAATTACATCCATTTACATTAAAAAAAATATTTTTTCTTTTTTGTCTACAATATCAATGCAAATTTAACTGTAACATGTAATCTAGGATGCACTGATAAACAAATGATTTGTTGATATTCTAATACTTTTTGGCCTGCTAGATCCCCTGACTTAACTTAAGGTTTTCATGTTTTTTCTAATCATAACAGATAAATGTTCATTTAAAATAGAAAGATTAGTAAAAATTAACAAAACCTAATTTTTTAATGTAAGTGTATGAAATTGCATATTTAAACGTAGTTTTTAGTTCTGATTAACTTTTCTTTATAACAATTTTCGATATTGTCAAATATAAAGGTACTTTACTCTTGCGCCAAATTCATATTTTTTGACATACCCCGTATACGACTAAAAAAAAATAATATTTGTGGGTTGCATTTTAAGTTTTACACCATGCAGAACTTTTTATGAAGAATAACTTTTTTTCCTAAAATTAATAATAAAAAAGTTTTCCATATGATTCCAAGATACTGAGACATACTGTATATATTCAAGTAAAGGGAAAAAGTAAATAAAAATGCAAATTTTAATCAAAATCACTTTAAAAAAGTAAATAAATATCACAAACGTAAAATAAAAAAATCTTAATATAATTATTAAACCTAAAATGGCGCTAAAAACTCAAAACCGACACACAGGACGAGAATAACGTTGAACCGTTGAACTTGAGCGCAGTGCCCTGGCGAAAATGAAATGTGCAAAAAGTGTGCAAAATTATTTGAGAACAATGTGCCAACAATGTGCAATCTTTTAAAAAAATAATGTGCGGAGGGTGGGAAATGAAACATAAAACAATGTGCAAAACCAAAAATTTAAAAGTGTGAATAATCACTGGACAATGTTCTAAAGGGAACTCCTTTTGATTTTTCACATTGTTTGCACACTGTTTCTTGCCACATGTGTGCCTATTACAAAAACAGATTCTTTTTGGTGACCTACCTGAAAAGTCTTTTAAATTTACACATAATTGAAATATAAATATCCTAATAATATTAATCAAATAAATATTTTTTTCAAAAAAATTAAAAAAAAAAATACCCACAATGTAGTTCCTACATACTGTATTTTATTAAGAAAAATACCTGCACTGTCAAGTCCACGAAGGGGATTGCTTTGATCTTAGCAATAGGCCGAGAAGCGGTACATATGTACGAGGTAGATTCCATCTTATATAAGATGGAATCTACCTCACCTTTTAAATAAATGTTGTTCCCCAACTTAAGCGAGATATATCTAAAATGTGCTTAAACTGTTGAGTGATCGCTAAAACTGTACAAACAATGTGCTATAAAAAGGTGTAATATATATATATATATATATATATATATATATATACCTTGTTACTAAACATTATTTAGTAAATATACATAACTATTGTACTCTATCATATCTTAAGGTACACGTGTAATATTTAAATCCGCCCTTTCCTGTACTTAAAAAGATAAATAAAATACATATTATAGTATATTGCCTAGGCAATATAGTTATAGACCTAAGTAAGTCATAATCTGATAACTCAATTATAATAATTATAATTATTAATATGTATTTTATTTATCTTTTTTATCTACAGGAAAGTGCGGATTAAAATATTAGTTAAATACACCTTAGGAATTCGACCTACCCATTGTTTACGAGGAATTTAAAAAACAAAATTCTAGTAATTTGATATTATCAAATAACGACTATATAGTCGACATATTATATCGATTTATCTAAAATGTGCTTAAACTGTTGAGTGATCGCTAAAACTGTACAAACAATGTGCTATAAAAAGGTGTAATATATATATATATATATATATATATATATATATATATATATATATATATATATATATATATATATATATATATATATATATATACCTTGTTACTAAACATTATTTAGTAAATATACATAACTATTGTACTCTATCATATCTTAAGGTACACGTGTAATATTTAAATCCGCCCTTTCCTGTACTTAAAAAGATAAATAAAATACATATTATAGTATATTGCCTAGGCAATATAGTTATAGACCTAAGTAAGTCATAATCTGATAACTCAATTATAATAATTATAATTATTAATATGTATTTTATTTATCTTTTTTATCTACAGGAAAGTGCGGATTAAAATATTAGTTAAATACACCTTAGGAATTCGACCTACCCATTGTTTACGAGGAATTTAAAAAACAAAATTCTAGTAATTTGATATTATCAAATAACGACTATATAGTCGACATATTATATCGATTTAAAATTTAAATAAATTAATACATAATAAAATTGGCTTCTATAGAATAATTCTTATAATACCAGCAAATATAATTATTATACCAGCAAAAAAACCTGAAAAAATTTAAATTATCTAATAATAGTTATTCAGTGGCGTTTTAAGATATAATAATAATAGTCTGTTTGGCTATCATAACAATAGATAAGCACAAAAAAATACAAAAATGTTAAAAATGGTATACCTAGTATATGTTATAGTACCTATAGTAAGATCTATCACTCAGGAGCTGCTTTAGCTTTAATTTAAATAAACTTAAAATTAAGTTCATATGAAAGTAAATTAAATAGCGTACCTACTCTGTACCAGGGCCGGCGGAAGACCATGGTAGTATAGGTACTACTACCCACTGGAAAAATTCCTTAGTGGGTATATACCCACTCGGAAAATAAATGTTACATGAACATTGTTCCGGAATTTATGCGATTTCTACAATTATAATATATACAATTCCAGGATCTTCGTGTTCCAACAAAAGAATTTTTTCAGTTTTGCGTCGTTTAAAAAATTATTTAAGATTAACAATGGCACAAAATCGACTAAGTTATGTAGCATTCTTGCATTATTACTCTGATTTAGCGGATAAACTCAATTTGGATACTCTAATAAATGAGTTTATTGTTCGCAATAAAAAAGAACGGCTGTTTTTGCTATTTTATATAACAAATAAAAATTGTTTATCTACAAAAATGCATTGTTATTTATGACTTTCTATTGTTACTTTAAAGCTCCTTATTTTTCAATATATTTTTATAATATTGATTTTTCAAAATGTTAATTGCTCGAAATTAAAGCTGAGTGGGGGACCCCCTTTCTACGCCTAACTACCCACTCGGGCTAAATGTGTTCTGCCGGCCCTGCTCTGTACACAATACGTATTGGAGATTTTATGTGAAATTGCAGTCGAAAAGGTACTCTGTACACAATACGTATTGGAGATTTTATGTGAAATTGCAGTCGAAAAGGAGTAACTAATAACAAAGTTATTGGCATTTTTGGTTTGTTAATAAGTTCAACAAATAAAACACGCAACAGTTAAAATTTTATTTAAAGATTTATATATTAAAACATTTTAAAAAATAAATCATAATGAAGTCCAAAATTATAACACCAAAAATGCCAATAACTTTGTTATTAGTTACTCCTTTTCGACTGCAATTTCACATAAAATAATTATATAAGTTAAATTAATTAATATATTCAATTAAATACACGACATGATTCACGATACGGAAGACTAAACATTAATATTAAGATATCTTAAAATTCTTTTTTTTTGTAAAATAAAAACACGATCAACATCGGGTGTTTCTAAAATTCCATTGTTCAAATTCCTGAAGTAGCAAACTTACTTTTATTCTGAGGACATCCGCATTTGATGGTCGTATCGTCAGCTTACATAAATTAGTTACCCACAGATATGTGTTGCGGTATAATAACTATATCATCCTTGTAATATGGAGTTAATTAGTTAATTAATCGCTTCTGCAAACGCATGAAGCCGGGTCTGCAATTGTCGCAGGTCGCATATATATGCATATGCGATATATATCGCAGAACATAGGCTTGCGCAAAGCACCCAGCTGACAAAAGAACCTTGCTCCATCGCCACGTCGCAGGGTGCTTTGCGCAAGCTTATGTTCTGCGATCGGACCCCTGCGACAATTGTAGACCCGGCTTAAATCCGGGTCTACAATTATCGCAGGACATAATTATAACGTAAGCCACAAAATCTCATTTATTCTCAGGTAAAATACTACCTACCTAATTAGTAATTACTTATATTCAATTTGCTGAAATTATATTTTAATTTTGGGTTGTTATAAAATAATTAAAAATAAACGAATAAATAACGAATATGGCCGGCTATTTATGGACGAAAGTTAATAAAAATAGTGAAAGTTTGTTCTACGGCCATTTCAAGCGCACGAAACGCACGAATTACAAAACTGTTTTTATAAAAAAAATTGTAGATAATTTATTATATAATGTTTTGGCATCAAAATTGTCAAAAATATTCTTCTTTTATGAGGCTATACATTAAATAAAAAAGAAATATTTTATAAAAGTAGAGATAATTTTAATAATTGAAAGGTGAGGACGGGACAAAATAGTATATACCGACCCTAGAGACAATAAATATTATTTTCGGTTTGATATGATTCATTTTTATATGTGCTGGGCGAAAAAAAAATTATATTGTCCAGTCCACACCTGTCAATTATTATAATTATCTCTAATTTTATAAACAATTTCTTGCGTATTTTTAAATTTATTGTATAGCCCAAGAAAAGAAGAATATATTTAACAATTGATGCTGATGCAAAAATAATATATAAAAAATTACCTACAATTTTTTTTATAAAAACAGTTTGGTAATTTGTCCCTTCCGTCCGCTTGAAATGGCCGTCTATTCAAAAAAGGAAAATGGACTGCTAAAAAGATCCGTTATGAATACTTGAAAACGGCAACACTGTGGACAACGAATGCTCTTCGCGCGACAATTGTACAGTTCTTTTCAATAAAATAATAAAAATTTAAAATGGGATAAAATCTGTATAACTTGGATTTTTTAAATGAAATTTGAAATTTAATATGATAAATAATAAATTGCAACAATTAAATTTATATTAATTGGGGGCGCCATGCCAAAGTAGCAAAGGGTTGCCACCGATAATGCTTTACTGTTTTATAAAAGCTTTATAAATGCATGAAAACATGCTACTTAAGTATAATTATTTGTTTTATTGCAGCTCTACTTTGTGCTATAGCTATAGTTGGTCTTGAGATAATGAAGCTTTATGATTAGGCTTTATGAGCGACTTTAAAGTAAAGTATTAAAACCTTTTTGCAATTATAACCATTTGATCTTAACATTGATTTATTACTGTTAACCAATAATGCCTTTTTAGGGCAACTTGGCCCTAAGAAACTCCTATAGTCCAATAAGCTTTATGAAGGTTTATCAGATGCCTACCTATTGGTTTTAATTGTGCTCGAAAACTTGGCTTTAATGCATCTGTTAAAGCCGACTCATAGGAGCATTTGGTCTTAGGACTACTTTTCCTCTATGTAAGAATGTTACAGAACCAAACAGTAAAAAGGTTTAATGATTGTTCCTAGTAGAGCAGCAATACGTATTGCTGCTCTACGTCTTTAATATAACCCATTTGCTTTCCAATTTGCAAATTTGCATGAGTGTAAACCATTTTGTTGCTATTATTTCTTTCTTAAAACGTTTTTGTCTTGATAATCGCGAAGAAAATAACTCTTGTCAACATGTCGCCGCCATGCATGACAAGTTTTTTTAGAGCAGTGGTTAAAAGTTAAAAAAAAAGTGGAAATTTGTATAGAAAAACAAAGTTGGCCACTGTAAGAGCTGTTAAAAGTTGTTCTTCTGTGTTGTTGGCAAAACATCGTTGAAGGAATACTCATTGTATTCCTTCAACGTCCTGTTCCGACCAAGAGCTAAATCCGCATCATTCTATCACAGCAATTAATGCGGTAGAAGACTGAGAAACTTCGGAAGATGGCGAACCTTCGGAAACAATAAAAAACATTTGACAATTTTTAGGTTATGTTATTATCTGACAAAGCAGTATAGCCCTGATGGCGATACTTTTGATAAAAATACTGCAAAGTTGTTTTAAAATGCTCACACAAAATGCCAATTGGTTTTATGATTGCCTTGAAAATTGCAGTCATAGGGCTTCACAAACCGCCATTTAAATTAGAAAATATTGCTCCGCCATAATGAAATAATTTTAATCTAAAATACAAATAGATAATATTTTTCAGAAAATTTCAAAAAATTTGGTTTTTACGAGCATGTTAATGCTAGAGAATATTTTTTCTATAAGAGATGGCTTAAAAAACGGAATGTAGATCGGGTAAGTAATTTAGCTAAATCCTTTCAAATTGTTTAAACTAAACGCATTTTAGTGGGCATCATACGTTTTGTGTCTCGGCAATCAACTTTTATCAGTAAAGTGGTATTTGTTTATGATTTTTGCATCCGAAAGTTATAGGTTGACAAAAGATAATAATTTTCTTATTAAGTTTTTAAAATCAATAATGGCCTATGCTTGTGAAACAGCTTAGTGTTCCATAAGGCAACAAGTATTTGATTAAAGCAATATGGAATTTACAAAGTACAACAATAAAGTAAAAAGGTATATCAATATATTGATATACCTTTTTACTTATAAGTACAAATTGTCAGCCTATTGCACTTGCAGGTTTTATGAAAGTTGTAAGGTAGGTTTTATGGCTGCTGTAAAGTGTGCCTTAGGAGTAATACAATAAAGCAAGAGTGCTTTGTGGCTGACACACAAATTGCTCCTAACACAGCAAACGGAAAATTATAGAGGTGTATAGGATGACGCCACGTTTGAATATCGATTTCTAAATCTCCCTACGGTATAGAGTTGTATTCGTCAGTCGAGCGTTTCAATACTCTCCACAGTATAGAGGTCGTAATTTCACTTTTGAACTAGTATTAATATAAAAATTATTTTATGCTTAAAAAAAACTATATACGACATGATTGTGATTTTTTTCATTTTATTAATTAATTAAGCTGGGTTGAATATTTTTCCTAAAGGAATAATTGCCAATGGGCCATTAATTCATTTGTTCGTAGATGCTACAATAACCTGCACTGGTGTGTACTTTTTCATCAACCAGATTTAAATATTACAAAATTAACATATACCAGTGGAGATAGTGCAGGGTCTACCAACAGACCTAATTACTAAATTATTAAAGTTTAATAGCATATCGATCATTTTTCAACATAACCTCTTAAATTTTTAATACAAATATAGGTACTTTATATAATACATAAATATACTTAACATCATATCCTCTGTGCTTTACATACCTGAGTTGTTACGGTAAATAAAAATCAGACAAAGGAACCAAAGAAAGGAACTATTTTCAACAAAATTATATGGAGAAATGAGAAAATTCATCCATCAAAAGATCAAAACTTCTTGCAATATTACACCCTCTTTTTATACTCTCAGAAATATTGACTAGAACAGTATTAGAGAGACTCCAGTTTCTATAACTTGGTAGAGTAAAGAGAAGTCGAAACCGTTGCGATATTGCATTGCGCTGTTTTTGTATAATTCTCGGGGACATTAACGAAAATCATTGCCAGTAAAATTCGAAAAGCTTGAGTTTCTATGTCTCTGAGGAGAATAGGAATCCGAAGTTGCTGCACCATTGGACTGAACCCTTTTTTAATAATTTCTAGAGACATATATGACTGCACCATTCGACAGGGTCGAGTTTCTACTCCTCTGTTGAATATAGAAAATCAAAATAATGTATCTTGTAAGACACCATTGAGTTTGACTTTAAATATAGTCGTGCATAGGTATAGAGCCGAAAAATATAAAAACAAAGCACGATTCAATACAGTTATGATAAAACTTTAAGATTTGATATTCAAACGCGGAGTCATCCTATACACTTCTATAATTTTTCGTTTGCTGTGAAGGACAGCGATAGGATTCTCCTTTTTAGCCCTATGATGGTTGTATCGAAGCTTTATAGCTGCTGTTAAAGCAAATAGGTTTTAACTAAGCAAGGCAAATTACCCTTAAGAGTAGTTTTATGAAGCCCTTGTATACCTTAAAAAAACCTATTTTGCTACTTGGGTGGGGCCGGTACGGCCGAGCAAAAAGTAATATTTTTTTCGCAAACTTCAATTTAAATTCTACTTGAGCTGCTCAAGTTGAGCAGAACTTGTTTATTTAATGTGAATGAATTGTAGACAGCTGACTGTCAGCTGCTGACATAACGTCGAGATTTTCCGGGTCTACAATTGTCGCAGGTCGCAGATCGCAGAACATAAGCTTGCGCAAAGCACCCAGCTGACAAAAGAACCTTGCTCCATCGCCACGTCGCGGGGTGCTTTGCGCAAGCTTATGTCCTGCGATCGGACCCCTGCGACAATTGAAGACCCGGCTATGTAATAATTATTATTATAATATTAATAATAATATTTATTGAACCAGTTTACAATTACATAATAATAAAAATAGAAAGATTTGATAGATAGAAAGATATATTTATTAATAAATCATTTGCATCAAGTGATGCTTGAAATTATATATATATATATATATATATATATATATATATATAGCTTACATCTAATACGAAGCCCACTAAATATTACAGGCGAAGCCTGGGTTAAGAGGCAAGGGGTTTCGGTATTTTATTTTAATATTTAGAGATTATATAAAAATCTATCGGTCACTGCATAAGCTCAAAGAAGGCTGGCGGTTGTTAAGAAGCCCGGCGGTGTTGCCGTCACTTATGCTGTGATAAAAGCGTTTATGAAATACGGAATTTGATCTGCTGTTGCAGATGTTCATAGGTAATTGCCATGCATTAATGCATGGCAATATGAGAAATAATACCAATTAAGTTATGTTAGGTTAATTTTTTTCAAACAAACATGTTTAAATGCTCTATTACATTAAAATAATAAAACAATGTAATATTACTTATAGTAACAATATGGGTAATTTTTAGGTTTTTCAAATTATAATAATCATTTTTTAATAGAAATAAATTTAAAATTAGATAAATATTAATTCCGATTTGAAAAAACCTAAAAAAATATAATTTTACCGATTTTTTCGATCCACCTTACTCGAAAAATACAGTAAAATTATACGGCCTGGTTAACAAAAGTTGCTAAATGCATTATTAAAGGTCCATTAGGTGCTCCACCTACATACTAAAATTAGATTTTTTTTTTCGAAATCATTTTCATCGGGCCTATATGGAGAAGGTAGGTAGGAATAATTTTAAAGGGTTCCTAAAAAATACAGGGTGTCCCAGGTTTTAGTAGCTGGACTTTACCAGCGAATTCAGAAAGTTATTTTAACTATAGTTCCTATGAACTGTTATTCAAATATTGATACAGATACAGGGTGTTAAAGTTATAATAATTTTTGATATTTTGTTTAATATCTATAAATAAATCTATAAATTTGGTACATTTTTAAAAGTATTTTTGTTTTTAATATTTTTCTATTATTTTTTCTATTTTTGAAAGTAGAAGGTAGAGCTTAAAAACAATAAAAAAACAGTAATTTCATTTAAAAATATATAAAATGATCTACCACACGTTTATGCATCAATAAAAATATTTGTAAATTTGAGTCTCTGTAATTTATTAAGACCAGTTTTTATATTTTTATTTTAAAAATTATTTTATTTTACGATGTTAAACTGTAAATAAAATTTAAATTTAATTTGATTTTTAATTCTCTTAGCTTAAGCTTTTATCGAAGCTTAAGCCAACCCTGCCAAATCATTTGTGGAAGTTAAATCAAGAATTAAAACATACTTGTCATAAAATATTTATCCTAATCGAGTTTTTATTATTATAAGTAACACTGTATAATTCACAGTGTAAAAACGTCAATTTCTTGCGGTATTTAATAAATAGATTTTTATGTTGCAGCAGAATTTGCGATATTGCCAAATTTAAGGGATTCGTAAGCACTGAAAAACCTATCGGGATTCTTATCATACGTGAAATACATACAAGTGCATATACAGACCCTCTGGCGGCCAATCGACCGAACTAAAGGTGTATAATTAAGATACTTTACCGACTTATGAAGCCCATCAAGTTTTTTCGAAAAAAAAACTCCGAGCCGCAGATATTTTTTCCTTAACCAACGTCCCGAGTCCGCCCGCTTTACCGAGTCATCTCGCGCTTGCGAGCTCAGTGACTAACGTCTAGGTACAGAAAAATTACGAAGCTTCGAAACCAACCCAAACCCAACAACCCAACCCAACCGACCCCGCCCCATTGGGGGATTTTGTATCCACCCTGCTGAAAAAGACGGGTAATATCGGATGATTGCGGATAAAAAACCAAGCTAGTTTTATGTCCATTTATATCTGTTTTCAACCGACATATCTGATTTTACCCGGCAAGTCGGTTTTTATCTGCAATTGCGGGTATAAATATTATCCGCGAACGTCGGGTTTTATCTATTTAGTTCTATGTCTGCTTTCATCTGGTTTCATCCGCAAATACCTGTATTTGGGTTTATATCTGCATTCACCCGGTTTTACCTATATGTATACAAACATCTGCTTTTATACTTGAAGATCTACTTTTATCCGCGAACATCTATTTAAATCCACAAACATCTGATTTCATCCGCAAACATCTAATTTAGTCCGCAAAAGTCTGATTCATCCGATTTCACCTGCAAACATCTGCTTTTATCCGCGAAGATCTGCTTTTATCTGTAAACATCTGCATTTATCCGCGAACGCCTCCTTTAATCCGCAAACATCTGTTTTAATCCGCAAACATCTGCCCTGTTGTAAATGACCGATTAATTCCTGTATATATAAACCAATTGAAGTATTGGTTGGTATCAATGGGTCTGAATTGGACTTCCTGGATTTAATTGGGCGCGATATAAAACAGAAATTGGTTTTTACTGGTATTTTCCATGATGGAAAATACCAGTTAGGATTCTAATGGTTTTTATTGGTTTCGATTGGATAAAGCTACCTATAGGTAATTTCCAATTGAATTCAATTGGGCATTCCCAGTGTAAGATTCGAAAAATCTGCTAATTGGTTATTCCCAATAAAATACAAATATCGCAAGAGGGCTCTCGTGTAGCTGCGCAAAATCAACGAGGTTGAGACGCCATCATATGATATATATAAAGAAAAAACAACAAGTCTTTGGACGCCATTTATTAGCGGTTTATGTTATTAGTCGATTTCAGTGTTAAGTGACTAGTGTTAGTAGTGTACTTATATATTAAAAAAATGTTTATATGTGTAAGATTTAGGGATTTAGGCGATAGTAAGTTATATGTATTAATACATGCATATATCACAAAAAAATAATAAAGAAATAAAATTACTCAGTAACAATAAATTTTTTGTCTCTTCTGTAAAAAATGAATTCTGGTTTTTACCCGGTTATCCTTCTGGGATCTAAAATTATTTTTGAATAAAAATAAACTGGTAGGTATTTTATAATCCAAATTTTAAAAAATTAATTGGTTTAAATTGGTTGGAATGGGTTTGGTGCTATGAATTACCAATTCATTCCATGTGCATTTCTATTGGATTTAGCCAATAGAGACAAGCGTAGGCATGGATTGGTATTTTCCAATTCAAGCCGCTGACTTCATTGGAAATTACCAATAGGAATTCAACTGGAATGAATTGGTGATTCATAGCGCCAAAACACATTTTAAACCAATTCAAACCAATTAATTATTTTTTATTGGTTTCTATTGGTCATTTACAATAGGGTGATTCTATCCGCAAACATCTGTTTTAATCTCCAAACATCTGTTTTTATCCGCAAACATCTGATTTTATCCGCAAACATATGCTTTTATCCGCAAACATCTGCTTTTATCCGCAAACATCTGCTTTTATCGGCAAACATCTGCTTTTATCCGCAAACATCTGCTTTTATCCGCAAACATCTGCTGTTATCCGCAAACATCTGCTTTTATCCGCAAACATCTGAATTTATCCGCAAACATCTGATTTTAATCGCAAACATCTGATTTTATCCGCAAACATCTGCATTTATCCGCAAATATCTGCTTTTATCCCAGAACATCTGCTTTTAATTGCAAACCTCTGCATTCATCCGCGTTCGGTTTGCCTGCATTTCCTTTGTCCATTTCGGTCCTGTTTCATACGCAAACGTCTGCAGACCATGGTTTCATTCGCGCTTTTGTTTTCCTTTTTCTCGTGTATACTTTAGTTTACCTGCTTTGTCAAATTTTACTGAGCTTTAACTAACTGGTTGTTAGCCGTTCACGGCACACAACTTTATAACTCTAAAAAGAATTATTTGAATAAAAACAACCTGTAAAGGAAATAAGTTTATTGAACTTCACTATTATTTGGTATACCAATTTGGTATACCAATTTTATAAAATACAGTATCTTTTTGAGGAATATTGTCACCTTCGAAGGGATCCCGGTCAACATTGTAATGTAACAGTAACCAAAATGTTATGTAACAATTGTGATGTGTAACGTTACAATTACATAACCTGAAGGTTGGAAATAGCTTTCTATTTCCCACTCATATGAGTAACATTGTTACATAACAATGTTACATTGCCGTTACGAAAATGATACATAACTGTTACGTAACATTAACCAAAATGTTATGTAACGATTGTGATATGTAACGTTACAGTTACATAACCTAAAGGTTGCAAATAGGTTCCTATTTCCCACTCATAGGAGTAACATTGTTACATAACAATGTTACATTGCCGTTATGAAAATGATACATAACTGTTACCTAACATTAACTAAAATGTTATGTAACGACAGTAATATTAACAATGTTACGTTGCCGTTGCATTTTGCAACGTAATTATGCTCTATAAGTCCCTTCAGTTGAACGCTAAAGCGTATCAAATGATACATAATATCGTATTCTGACTTTCCCATAATCAGGCGTACTGTTTGAGGTCCAATGACAAATGGACATGGTGCGCTGTTATATTGCTTATTGGTAATTTTTTTACATTACAATAGTTTCACAATGTTACGTTACTGTTATATTGCATATTGGTAATTTTGTTACATTACAATAGTTTCACAATGTTACGTTACTGTTATATTCCATATTGCTAATTTTGTTACATTTCAATAGTTTCACAATGTTACGTTGCTGTTATATTGCTTATTAGTAATTTTGTTACATTACAATAGTTTCACAATTTTGCGTTGCTGTTATATTGCTTATAGGTAATTTTGTTACATTACAACAGTTTCACAATGTTACGTTGCTGTTAACATATATAATTATATTGCTTTTGTTACATGACAATAGTTTTACAATGTTACGTCGCTGTTATATTGCTTATCGGTAATATTGTTACATTACAATAGTTTAAACGTATACGTTGCTGTTATATTGCTTATTGGTAATTTTGTTACATTACAATAGTATCGCAATGTTACGTTATTGTTATATTGCATATTGGTTATAACCATGGTTATATAACTGCAGTTATAACTTGGGACGGTAACAATGTTACCATTATTTTAGGTAACTGTTGCTTTGCATTTTAGTAAAATCGTTACATTACAATGTTACTCCCATGTTACATAACGGCAATACTGTGTTACGTTAAATGTTGACCAGGTTATTTCTACCAAAATATAAACAAAATTACATTTCATACATTACATTACATTTCATAAAAACCTTTTGTTCAATGCTCTTTCCTGTGTCTTTTTATTTATTGATTGAGGCTGTCTTAAGGCTGTCGTGTGAGGCAGGCTGGCTGAGGCTGCCTCAGGCAGCATGTCCGTAATTTGACAAGTCTGAGCAGTGTTTCAACACCCGCGCACATATTTGCACATAAGTATGTGTCCACGCCAACCTCACCGCATAAAAATGTACTCATTGCATACTTTGGATGTACTCGAGTACACGTAAAAGTAATCGAGTACACGGGAAAGTACTCGAGTACACGGGAAAGTACTCGAGTACACGGAAAAGTACTCGAGTACATTTTTGCAATATTAAATTTATCAAGTACAAGTACATTTAAATTAAAGTACTCGGGACTGAGTACCGAGTACACTGAAAGTACTAGGAGTAAAGTGTTTGAGTACTTGTACTCGAGTACGTACCGCACAGCTCTGATGGTAGCAACCATCATGGTCGATAGGGAGGCTGCTGCTAAGCTCGTCAATCTCAAGAACCTAAAAGTAGAATGGCCTATATGTAGAGTACACGACACGATAGAGCCACCAAAATGTAGGAACTGCCTGGGCTATGGTCACAGTACAAGAGACTGCAAAAATCCTAAAACGGATATGCGTGGGACCTGCTTAAAATGCTGTTAGGTGCGACATTGGGCCAGAAACTGCCAGGACAAGCTTAAGTGCTATAGTTGTGGTGAAGAATGGCATAGAGCAGGAACCATGGTTTTTGCCTTTATAGGGAGTAGCCATGCGTTGCAATATTAAGTTGTGTGCGTCTGTGATGACGCAGCTGAACATTGATCGTTTTATATGGGAACAGGAGAATGCTGTGTGGCCACATAATCGACAATGAGTTTGTTATAATATTTCCTGTTAGGACTGTCAAATATCAACGAACGATTTAGCATTGTTCTAACGCCGCGCCGATGGATGGTGCTAATTACGTTTGGATCAGCGGCCGAAAAGTGACGCTACTGATCGCCACATTACCCCCTCATCGTGATTTAGGCGTCTTTTTCAAACGTTCAGGCGTTCTGGGAAATGGACGTGACGCCCGGAACACCTATCATTTAAACAGTCATTTTTATTACACTAATGTTATAAACAAAATCACGATACACGCAGCGGAAGTCAAGAAAAAAATTAGAGGGCAAAAAAACAGAAAAAAAAACGACCATGCACTACATGGCTGTTTGCACATGATTATTCAATCTTCTAGTACTTCAACCATCCTTTGTGAAAATCTTTTGCATCTTCACCAATCTAATGTAGATTTTGGACCCAGACCCAAATGAAATAATTAATGGTTCCTGTGCGGTTCCGGTTCCGAGAGAAACGACAAATTTCGGTTCGGGTTCAGTTACGGTTCCAAAAAATAATATTTCTGGTTCGGACGAATCTTTTCGGTCCATACGGTTTTTTTCGGTTCCTATTTTTTTACCATGTAGGTATAAATAAGTGAAATTATAAAATGAAAAATTTATTTTTTTTGTAATTTTTTTTTGCATGTAATTAAATTACTTTGTCTATTCTTTTTTTCAAATCTGTTCTTCACTTTATCTTTTTTTTCTGATATTGCGATTAAAAAACTGGAAAATTCATATTTAAAATAAGTTATCGAAAACTAAAAAAAGCTTTTGTTCTTCTTTTTCTCCAAAAATTTTGTTGTTTCTCACAAATAATTGTTCCTTTGTACATAATACTAGGCAACACTCTTATTAATAAATCCCCACTACAAATATACCTACCACCCATGCATGCTAGTCAAGATATATACACGGTGTATGATACACCTACATGCTAGTCATTTGAATAATTCAGTCTTCAACCTACTCTGATATTATTTACTTCATGGCGCAGTCGGTATACCTATAGGAGATTTTGTAGTGGGGGTTTAAAAATTACAGGGTTACCTAGTATTATATAATAAATATGTATACATATGACATCTTTCTTTTTCCAATAAAATTTTATTTACAATAAATATTTTTACAACATTTAGAATAATTGTTGTTATTAACACAGCAGGAACGCCTAAAGCCCGATGCAAAATAGCCCGGTAACAGGAACGGGAATCTAAACAGTAAAGGTAGGAGGGACTAAGAAACCACTGTTGATACCCAGTAAGCACTAAACACTCGGCAAACCGTCGACCTTTGCTCGGCATAGGCGGTTGACCGGCGGTTCGGCTTGCCCCCAGTCGTCCCGCTTATGGCCCGCGTTATGTTAGCCCGTTACCGTTTGGCCATGTTCTAACCAAAGTCGGCCATAATACGGCATGCCGCTGCAAAATCGTTCCGCTTGCCCTATCCGGCCTGCCGAGGCATAAGCAATACATCTCACGGCTGCTTACGCAAGCGAGCTAACTATAAATAGCGATGGCTGGAAATATTTAGTTGGAAGTGTGCGTCTGTAATGGCATAGCTGAACATTAATTGTTTGAAGTCCCCATCTCCATCCTCATCTGCTCAGTTACGAATACTGGCTAGCTATAGTCGAGTGTGTTAAACCTATAGGATTTACCTAACCAAGACGTCTGAAGGCTTTTTTTGAATTGCCAGGCTGTTGTGGCCGGCACTCGGCAAACTATACACAGCCGACACTCGGCCGAGTAAACATAGCCGACATTCGGCCAAACGGACATGCCCGGTCTACACGCCGCACAGTGATCCCAAGCGCCCAAAAAGCTGGCAAAAAATCAAATCGTAAGTAAAAATGCTTGAAAGTCAATACCTTTAGTTTTTTTTGGTCTAGGAATCCGAATCCGGTATCGAAATTTTCAAAAACAAAATGGCCGACACAAAATGGCGGACAAATTTTGACAAAAATTGTGCTATCATGGTGAAAATTTATTTACCTGAGTTTTTTGGGTCAAGGAATCCAAATCCTATTTAAAAATGTCCAAAA
The DNA here is from genome assembly GCA_921294245.1 of Brassicogethes aeneus. Classification (NCBI taxonomy): domain Eukaryota; kingdom Metazoa; phylum Arthropoda; class Insecta; order Coleoptera; family Nitidulidae; genus Brassicogethes; species Brassicogethes aeneus. Next base: position 46,882,026 of record OV121132.1, on the reverse strand, counting down.
ACAGAATGAACGTCCCAAAATGGCGGACAAATTTTGACAAAAATTGTGCTATCATGGTAAAAATGGGTTATTGGTGTCAAGAAATTTGTCAAAAATTTTTAAAGCAAAATGACCGTCACAAATTTTCCAAAATTTTTATTTACTTTCTTAAATGAGTGACAAATCTCAAAATTTGTCAATTTGTAAAGAAATAGTTAATTCGTCATCTTGAAGCGGTCGTCATATTGGATTTAGAATGATGCGTCAGAGTGGGGCAAAAAGCCTAAAAGGTTGGCATTAAATGTTCCGTTGTTTATTTAGATACGAATTACATGTAGAAAAATATATTGATATGAATACAGGATATTATACATTTTATACAGATGTAATTGGTTTAATATATTTATTAAATTTCTTGTCAAACTTTTGAAAAAAAGACTAAGACGCGTTATACATCCGAATCATCAGAAGTGGCGTCTTCGTCTTCTTCTAAATTGTCAGCATCTTTTTTAGCAACCATTTGCACATTTGGAGCTTTAAACATATTAATTACTGCCGGCGGAAATTGTTCAATTTTCTTTCTTTTTATTTTACGTTTGTTCGTAATAACAGGATCGCTACTAACCAAAAAATGGTGGAATACGTCTTCGTTCGTTTTTGATCTGCTGCACTTTCGTGAGTTATGCTCCCGATATCTTTTAAAATCTTTGTTCCGAGCCTCTTGCGCCTCTTCACTTAATTGTCCGATAGGAAGTAGTGCTGAAGATATTACTTCAGGGCCATGTATTAAATACTTGTGCATGGTTGGTGGCATGTTGTACCAAGGATACTTTTCGACAAAGTACCTGGCAGTGTCGTGAACAAATGGTCGAAATTTGTCAACATCTATTTCGTAACCACTAGCTACCACTATCATGACTGTATGAATTTTTCTTATGAGCTCCACGTCAATTTGCGTTATCTCCGCTGACAATTCTGCGTTCTTGAAAAATCTTCTCGCGGTATTCCCATCATTCGTATTACCAAAGCCTGGTTTGGGCATATCAACAATTAATCCACATCTTTCCCTAAACTCTTTTTGAATGCGGGCTTTGTTTTCAGCAACTATTATTTTATCGCTTCCTCGAGCCTGCCATTTTTTTATTGGCAGTTTATAGGCCATATGCAGAAGGCATTCAAACATGCGAATCCACCCGTGTAATACTGATAAGCCAAATTCCAAGTTTTCAGTTTTTATGTTCCTGCAGATCATTTCTTCAACATTGTTAAAGTTTTTTGATGTTGCGCCACATATAAAGCATTTTTGAGTAGATGTTGTCTCAGTTAGCGCGTTACATACTTTGCCATCCACCATGGCGAAGATTAATTTGTGACTTACTTGCACACTTCTGTCTTGGACTATTGTGGTGGAATTTTGAATATTTTTTATTTCATCGTCGACCCTGCTTTTTTCTGCAATGGAAACTTGTGTAGACTCCTTGACAAATTGAATTTTAAGAGGCCTACAGTACAATGTTGAGGCTGGACTCGGGTTTTGCCAAATAATCTTTGTGTTACATACTAATCGAATAGGAACCATACACGTAATGAATACAGCTGAATCACTGGCTTCAGGGCCATGAAAGGCTTGTTTATAAGAACTGTGACCCGAGGAGCCATCAAATCCCCATTTTGTGTACATACATAATTTATCTAATTCAGCATCTTGTACATGTGTTTCAAATACATTTTTAATAGTTTGAATTAAACGTTGAACAGTGTGATTAAGTAAGTCCTGCAAAGGAACGATCGCTAAGGTTTCTGTGATACTAACATTTTTCGGATAGCATAGCTTTTTGGCTGCTAGGACGACGTTATACGAAGGAAATCTATCTGGAGCACTAGCCCTGACTATTTCGTACTGATGTCTAGATAACTTGCCGCCTATTAAGACAGCAAGGGCGTCTTCTCCGGACATGCATTGTGGTTGTAATTCTAAGGATTTTTTGTAGGCATCTCTATATCTAGAAGCTCGTTCTGGAGATGTGGATGTTATTTCCTGAAGTACTTTTGAAGCCTCTACGTGTCCTTCTGACCTCAAACTCATTTGCGTGGCGTACGTTAGCACAGAAACTGGCGTACAATTTCTCAGTTCCTTAGTTTTTAATCGTTTTGTTCGTTCAGAGCTAGACTCGAAATCCACTTCTGGGCGCCCACGCCTATTTTCGTTTTTTTTTGGAAACGCTATCGAAACATCTAGCCAATCTTTATTTTTACTTTCAAATCTGTCCTTTATTCTGGACGCTTTCGACCAACGCGACTTATATTCTGCCTTGAAACGTGATATTATTTTTCGCACTTCCTTACATTGCCGTTCTTGACAATTTGTTAGTTTTATGATCTCAGCTTCCAAGAAATGAAATTGTTTATCAATTTCATTGCTTCCACAACTTCTCAAGATATGAACGAGCTCTTTCCTAGTTACAAACTTGGCATGAGACATTGTTCCTAGAAAAAACAAACTAGGTAAATGTTAGAAATATAGAAAAAACTAGCATTTACCTTAGGTACCTTAAACTTGTCACATTATTTAATACTTTTTAGTGGGTAACGCGTGTTTTTAGTTTTTTAAAATATTGTTTAATTTTTACTTTTTGGTCTTAAAATTTAATTACATAGTTACATATTAAAATTGGAGTAAAGTTACGTATTATGCTTGAAAAACTCTTTTATTTGATACCAATGTCAAGGAGGTTGTAAAGAAATAGGTAATTCTTAAGGTGGACGCGGACTCCATATTGAAATTAGTGTGACGTGACGAATTTTATCGTTTTCTACTTGTCAAACCCTTTTATTTGATACCCATATCAAGAAAGTTATAAAAAATGGTAGTCCGCCATCTTGGTGCGCCACGGCGGCCATTTTGAACAAATTACAGTTTATAGTATACTAGATTGTATTGTCAGAACAAAATGTGTACAAAATTTAAGCTCAATCGGTTGGGTTATAGTAGATAAAAATTGCCTTTCTAGAATTATTTACGTAGTTAGTTACAAGTAAATCTAATATGTAAGCGGGTAAAAAAACTCATATTATGAAAAAAAGAGCAAATATGTGCAACAAATTTAAATAGTTTCGTAATTAGCAACAAACAGGCTCCGAAAAGCAATAAAAATAAAAGCCGGGTCAAGCTCGGAACATAAGTTAATGTGTCGCTATTTTTAAGAATAACGTAAAAATAAAAGAATTTTACAATATCTTATTTTAACACAAGTTATATAAAAACTATTAGCTTTATTATTAGTTTAAATATAGTAAAATATCGCCACATACCTGAACTTGAGGCCTCCATCACAATATGTGGTGATTAAGTTCAATTAACACTCTATCACTAAAAAAAACAAAGAATAGAATAAAGCAAATAAAAGCCACGTGTTGTCGTCACCAAAACGTGCTCTGTAAACAAGCTCTGGAACGCATAAAAAAGAGTCGTTGGTGAAAACAGTGTTACCAACTCACGCGTGGGAGTGTGCGCAATTAAAATAAAGTGAATTACTTTCCTAAAATACAGTTTAATTTTTTCATTTAATGCCAACTTTTCAGGTTCCCGGGACCACTGTGCGCCGGAACAAATACGTGCGTCGGGCCGCACGCGGCCGATTCGGCAAAACGTATTCGGGCCGGCTAGCTTGGGCTTACTGCAGTAGCATGGGCTTACCGGCCGTTATCTTACCGCGGGTAGTTTAAATTCCCCGAAATTATAGTTATTATATTATTATTATTACATTATAGTTTGTTTGTTTATAGGTTCTATGGTTTGTTATAGAAATATGCGGAACAAAATATAACCTCTAATCTGTCAAAATTAAAAATAGGTATATTTTTATGTATTTTACAAGTTAATTTAAACTTTTTTATACCAAAAAAAACGTGCTAATATTTTGGAATTAGAACGATAAAAGTACAGGTTATTTTATAATTTGCCGGGCAAATTTTGCCCATCACTTCTTTGAAGATCTTCGAAGCACGGTGCACACATGATCGTTGCACTCACAGAACATAAGGTTGCACCTTGGTTTAGTAGAGAAGGTGGTTAGACACGGCGCACATTTTGGTAGCCACTGATGACGTCATTAAGTGTAACCTTAGGCGCGTAATTTAAATGGTTGAAATTTTAGGTTAGATACAACTAAATTTTAGTTAGTATTTAATACAGTAAATACTAAATTAAAAAATGTAATGCCTTAAATTATAGTTCCCTAATCCACCTTATTTAGTTTAAACTTGATTATAATAAATAATGGTGCCAGGTAAGTAATAACTGTCCTTATAGATGCGACTTTTACTTGCTTTGTTGATATCATGATATTGCAATAGGTGGTGGTGCCCTTGTTGGTAATTAAATGCTTCTTGGGGTTTGAAAGTCATCAGTTGACTGACAATAGTGCTTTGAACATAATTAATTCATATTAACATCACATAGTATTGTAAATGAAATATTTATTTTCAAATTTATTTATTCAAATGAAATAATTAATTTCAAATTTTGTTCATTGTATGTATAGTATAAATTGTATAGATACTCACTTTGTGCATAATTTATATTTTCCTTATTTTGTAAACCACAGGCTTCTATCCATTTGGCCAAAACTTTTGGTGACTTTGGGAATGTAAAATATTTTATGCACGATGACATTATAATATGACAATTATAACAAAAATTCTTTGACGTAAACGTCTTTTTATAGCCCGCGGGCGTTATTATGACCCAGCGGGCTATAATGAAACGTCAAAAATTAAAAACAACAATGTTACACCATTTGATATATTCAAAGTAAGTTTTTTCGTATAAAGATTTTGATTTTTCCGGCAGCAGGCCGCAATTTTTCGCCTTTTCAGCTGCTTCCTCAATTTCATTCATCTTTAAACTTTAAAACTGACTGATGTCAGTTGACATTATAAAGTGACAATTATAACAAAAATTCTTTGACGTAAACGTCTTTAAAAACAATAATATATTAAAAATATTAATATATTAATCGTGCATAAAGTTTTGTATGCATTGCTGGCATAACTGGTTTTTATGGTCCTACGACGCTTTTCTAGCCCTCGCGCTAACGCGCTCGGGCTTGAAATAGCGCCTCGGACCATAAAAACCTTATTATGCCCTTAATACATAAATAACTATTATGCACGATGACATTATAATATGACAATTATAACAAAAATTCTTTGACGTAAACGTCTTTTTATAGCCCGCGGGCGTTATTATGGCCCAGCGGGCTATAATGAAACGTCAAAAATTAAAAACAACAATGTTACACCATTTGATATATTCGAAGTAAGTTTTTTCGTATAAAGATTTTGATTATTCCGGCAGCAGGCCGCAATTTTTCGCCTTTTCAGCTGCTTCCTCAATTTCATTCATCTTTAAACTTTTAAACTGACTGATGTCAGTTGACATTATAATATGACAATTATTACAAAAATTTTTTGACGTAAACGTCTTTAAAAAACAATAATATATTAAAAATAATAATATATTAATCGTGCATAAAGTTTTGTATGCATTGCTGGCATAACTGGTTTTTATGGTCCTACGACGCTTTTCTAGCCCTCGCGCTAACGCGCTCGGGCTCGAAATAGCGCCTCGGACCATAAAAACCTTATTATGCCCTTAATACATAAATAACTATTATGCACGATGACATTATAATATGACAATTATAACAAAAATTCTTTGACGTAAACGTCTTTTTATAGCCCGCGGGCGTTATTATGGCCCAGCGGGCTATAATGAAACGTCAAAAATTAAAAACAACAATGTTACACCATTTGATATATTCGAAGTAAGTTTTTTCGTATAAAGATTTTGATTTTACCGGCAGCAGGCCGCAATTTTTCGCCTTTTCAGCTGCTTCCTCAATTTCATTTATCTTTAAACTTTAAAACTGACTGATGTCAGTTGACATTATAATATAACAAAAATTCTTTGACGTAAACGTCTTTAAAAACAATAATATATTAAAAATAATAATATATTAATCGTGCATAAAGTTTTTTATCTATTTTGGTTTCATAATGACTTCATTATAACACCGCTTTTGGTTCTTTAATGAGGTACTTTATTCCACCCAAAATTTTGATTTTATAGGTTGGCTACTGGTAAAATACAATTTTGAATACCTATAGGTTATAGGTAATATTTTTATGATTTGTTTTCTAGTACTTACGAGACTTTTCGTGCAATAAATTTTGTTTAACACCAAAGAAAATCCTTTTTTCTTCTTTAACAGCCGCTTATTGTAAATACTTATTGTAAATTAACGACGCCATAGCGAAAGAATGTGATAATGTTTGAAAGGTTAATGACCCTTCAAACTTCAAAATGTGATACCAACTATGTAAAGTAAAATTCCACTAAATTAAATATAAGGTATAAAATTAATTTGTTTTATGAAATGTTTGCAAAATAGATAAAATAGCATAAAGAACTCATGTCATAAGACCTTTTGTCGCACTTGTCCATTATAAAACTCGCTCCTTCGTCGCTCGTTTTATAAATTGTCCGCGTGCGACAAAATGACGTCTTATGACATTAGTTGGCATAACTGGATTTTATGGTCCTACGACGTTTTTCTAGCCCTCGCGCTAACGCGCTCGGGCTCGAAATAGCGCCTCGGACCATAAAAACCTTATTATGCCCTTAATACATAAATAACTATTACGCCTGTGTGTTTTGTTTTGCTATGATAGCTTGGACAGCCCACAACACAACACTTCATTGAAAAATATTATTAAAACATATAATAAAAATAGTAATATTAAAATGCGTAGAAAGTTTTTTATAACGAGTTTATAAAGATTATAACCTTTAATCATAACAAATATTTAAATATTTGACAGACAAACAAATGACAGACGCGCATGCGCATTTTGTTTAAACCAGGAGCTCTCAACATTTTTTTACACTTGCGCAACAGATGATGAAAATAAGTAATCGGAGTGTCTAACCAAGAGGTTGCACTATTAAATTATTCTAAGCCCGTTCCTGTATTTGCAGTGTTGCCAATACCAAAAACTTTGTTTTAAAAAATGCATACTCTCAAATTTGTAATTATCGCAAACAGATTAAAATATTCGATAACATACAATTTGCTATATAAATACTACCTCGTATTAAAATTCAATTAGAGTAAAATTTGTATTTCGATATAGTTTTTACTTTGACATTTAAGAACATAAATGTGGCAACGATTAAAGAGAGAGTATACATAAAAGCATTAGTTTTTAAATATTGTGTTTAGTTTGTTGTAATATTTTATATTACATTTGTTGTTGGTGTGTTTGGTTGATTAGACGTGGCTTACAATGTGTGGTAAGTTAAAATTGTTACAATTTTAAAATTATTTACTGACATAACCTAATTTTGCCTGTAATCAAAGTATTAGATATTTTGTTGTGTTTTTAAAAAAAAACAACAAAATATAAAACTTTTTATTAATCTGCTGTTATTGTTTTAATTAGTAGGGCTGTGTTTTATTTATTGTTATTAGAGTATGATTTGTTATTCCAGCTTTATTTGACCAGGCATGAATATATTTTTTTTTGGAGAAATTGTATTGTTACCTACCTACTTACATACTTGTATTTAAGAGTTACCTAGGTATTTTGAAATATAAATGCCATACCTACCACAAAAAATTAATGTTACTAATAAATTATATAATACATGTCTAGATTTACACAATAATAAGTCCTAAATTTATAAGTGAAAGTGAATAGCATTATCTTTATATCTAATAATTGCCTAGATTTAAAGGGATTTAGATAAATATGTAGTTTAAACTAACTTTTAAAATAAACGAAATTTATTAATTTTAAAACAATTATTTGGCACATTAAAAAAATTGTATCCTGTATTAGACCTACAATTTGTAGGCTGCAAACTTAGGAAATACTTACAGCTTAATTTATTCTTTACATTAGGGTAGGGCAGTTCAGAGTAAAAGGTGTAACCTTTGTAATGTTTCCTTATTCTGATTTCATCAGGGTAAACAGGATTTATTTAACAAAAAAACTTATAATTGTGATAATTAAGGTTGTTCAAGATCCCAATTGTTCTTAAAATTTAAGACTGTAATTTTACCTTTGAAGAACTAGGTAGGTAGGTATGCATTTTTAATATTTAGGCTAAATACCAACATGGTTAAATTAACAAACTTTTATGATCGTTTGTATATTAACCAGGATATTTCCTAGTCTTCTCTAATCCATTTTAAGAAACGAAATTTATAAGCATGCGCACTGCCATGGCCAGATAAAAAATTATAAAATTCCTGGGTTGTATTTTTGTTCAATAAAATGTTTGGAATCATATTCTATGTAGGTACTTAAATATTATATGTTAATATATCTTTTTTGATTTGCGTGGTAAAGAAAACAGAAAATTTATAATCAATTAAAAGTTACTTTATTTAGTCAAAAAAAGTTTTTAAGGAAATAAGTATAAATCACAAAAACCAATAGAAGTTTTCATAACCCACATGTAAAAATTATTCATCAAAATAGTTTTTTGAAACCAGTTTGGTAACACTATTAAAATATTAAGTAGGTATCAATAACATCAAGATATTTCGCAAGTTTTTAGGGGTAAAAAATATGTTTTAATGTTTAATATAAATTTTATGTGTAAATGCTATTAAAGTATTACTTACGTAACTAACGCATTTTTCGCTTTTTTAGACCCCTTAGTTGTTATGTTACACTAGCAAATTTTTATATAATGTATAATTTTGTTGTTCTTATAGTGTAAATAATTAAGTATGCTGTAGTTTTTCGGTTTTTATTTAAGCCTTCAGCTGTGCCGTGGATTGCTAAACTTTGTGATTTTTTTTTGGTAAATTAAAAAATAAATTGCGTTACGTAACACACAGTAACAAACCGTAACGTTCGTGCTGAACCCCCCACCCCCCTCGAGCGTTACGTAATACTTGAATGACCCCTAAGATAATATAATATTTATTTATAGTAGTAGCCCAAAGCACAAAAGACCTTCTGGGCCGAATGGCATACACCATTTTATCTTCAAGATGTAACGTTTTCTTAATTTTAAAGAAAATTTTATTTTTTAAATGATACATATGTACATCAAACAGTAAATATTATTAAAAGTAGAAAGTAAAACAATATATTGATATATTAATACTTACTAAGTATTACTTAGGTATTTTAAAATACTTTTTATTATTTTTCATTTCACCCTAAAGTAAAAGTGTTGGAATATTGAAGAATTTGGTTAATGCTTTTTGCAATGGTTAATTTTTGCAAGAATTTAACTTGCATGTTTCTTTAGAATGTCAAGGACACAACCACGTCGAACTGGTCATTTTAATTTCCAGATTAACATAAATCGAAAGTACCTCTACTTGTTTTGCTTATCATTTAGCCATACCTACATGGGTAGGTTCCAACACTAACAAAAACGCACATCTCAACTTACGGATTAGCGCGTAATTAACTTGATATATCGGTTAAAACGGAAATTTTATAATAATTTATCCTTTCAAATTATAAAAATGATTTTAAATGTCGTATTTATAAAAAAATTAAATTAGAATGTAGGTACATTTAATTTGTTTTAAATTTGACCTTTAAATAATTCACTTTTTAATTCATCGCTTGACTAAATGCACTTTAATTTAAATACCATCGTCGGTCCCAAATATTCGTTTTTTTTCATTAACGTTTCACTTTTTAAATGATAAAGATCCAGTTATCTTTTATTCATTAACATTAAATTCCGATTTAAAAGGAATACATTTTATATATGAAGGGGTAAGAAGCAAAAGGGTACAAGTGCAAAAATGAGTTATTAACAAATTAGTTAGTTCTAGGTTATATTTCAAATAAAAAAAATAAATGCAAATATTTAAAAAAACGATATTATATATTTTTTTGAGTTCAGGGAAAAAGATCTATTCATTTTTGCTATACTATTCCATTTAAGATTTGCCAAATTTGTATTTTTACTAACTTTGCGATATTTATTTGTTATTACACGTAATATTTTCCTACAACTTTTGTATTTAAAGTTTTTTCCTATCTCTTATAATAAACTCAGTAGGCGCTGTCTAAATATACAGAATAACCCTGTACAGGGTGATCCCCTATAATGTCGCCCCCCTTTAACTTTTTTATTTTAAGTGTCCCAAAAAATTTAAAAGTGTGGTTATGTAGGAACTAAAAAATACTTTTTTTCTACGTATAAAGAAAATTGGAAAATTGATCAGTATACAGGGAAAAACAAAAAGTTTATTTTTTTTCAATGGATCACCCTATATTTGAATTTATTTTTCGATTCCTTGTAAAATTCTGAGCATAATTTATATACCAACCATATACCTAAATTCAACCGTTTCTGAAATTTTATTATTCGAAATGTCATCATTAAATGTTTTTTTTAAACTGTTAAAAATCAAGAAGCCTCAGTATACCAATATTTTTATTGAAAATAAATTACTATAGTGACATTATGTCAATAAGTGTTGTTAAATAAGTAAAAATGGCGTACTCAGACAGAGAAAGACAAACTATTTCAACTTATTATCTTAAAAATAATTTAAATATTTCAGAAACGGTTGAATTTAGGTATATGGTATGATATATGAAATATGCTTAGAATTTTACAAGGAATCGAAAAATAAATTCATATATAGGGTGATCCATTGAAAAAAAATTAACTTTTTGTTTTTCCCTGTATACTGATCAATTTTCGAATTTTCTTTATACGTAGAAAAAAAGTATTTTTTAGTTCCTACATAACCACACTTTAAATTTTTTTGGGACACTTAAAATAAAAAAAGTTAAAGGGGGGCGACATTATAGGGGATCACCCTGTACATACATACCTAGATTAAATAAAATATTGTTATTTTTTTACGCATTTATAGATTAAAATAATCCCAAAACGATAGTTTTTAAATTTTTACAATATGGCAAAAATAAATATATAAATATATTTAACTGTAAAAAACTAATGCACAGAATTTAAATGAATATCAGTGTACTTATTACATATTGCGTTACATTAAACATAAATGATTCAATTGCAATAGGAAAGAAGTTGATTTTAGTTCATATTTTTTTTTAGGAATTTTCGCTTATTTGAACTACTGCACCCCCAAGAAACGTTCTGAAATTTTAGAGTTTTTAGTTAATGGACTTAAACGTCTCGAATACCGTGGATATGATTCAGCCGGTAATATATAAAAAAAAATTAAAACCAAAAACAACAACACATTTTTTTCTAGGAGTTGCTGTTGACTCGGCTGATGCTAAGAACATTTCAGTCATCAAAAAAACTGGAAAAGTTGCTATATTGGAAGAAGCTATCAAAAACAGTAAGTAAAACAATAAAAGAAATCATTGTCAATATATATACAGGGTGTCCCGAAATTAAGGGGCCAAACAGTTCAATCTGCATTGGAAAAAAGCACTAATTTGTTCAATAAAAATGTATCAAAAAATGCCTCCTGACGGAGCGTTGGCACCCTGAGGATATTTTTTTTCCTTGAACATAAAGTAATAATTTTTTCTAATCATATTAAATAATGTGTGCATTCCCTTTATAAACGTTTTTAAAGTGGCTTATACTGTGGAAAAAAATTGTTCTTTCTTCACGGTTACTGTCCAATAAGACGACGAGATTTTAATTTTCTCCTAATTAATTGACTGAAATTTGTCATCGAATCTGTGGTTATGCTTATGAAACAAAATTGTACTAAATTCCTTCATAAAACTAGAAAAAGTCTAGTGTTGAACTTTTGAGAAATGACTTACTTAATCTTAATCGTTCAACAATATACTATTTTGATATGATTTTAATATAATGAATCTAGAACTAAAATAACAATATATAGTCAAGCCACGTCAAGTGAGACCAGAAAATTTCACGAAATCACCGATTTTAAAAATAATCACATTATTGTGTTACATATTTGTGTAGTAGGCATGACGCGTATGTCACAGTAAAATAAATACTTTAAAATTCGTTTTTTTGGTAATGTTATTAAAGTTAATAATTTTGTCAAACTTTAGAGCACGGTAAAATTGAAAAAATAGAATCTCTGGGACCACTCTGTATAATTGAATTAAATTTTACACACTATTGTAGCATTGTTGAATACTATTGAATAATCATTTAATTGAGGTAAATAATCATTTAATTATGCTAAATTTGTTCATAGACAAGGGATTGGTTGGGTGGGCGGGGGGTTAGTTAGATAGGCAACTTAGTATTAAAGTTTTGTTGCGTGACTACTGCGCCATCTAGCGGGTGTAGTCAAAAATATATATTAAAATTATTGTTTAAATTTTTTTATTTTCACCTTCTTAGTAAATGACATTTTATAGGTTAATTTTGTTGTTTTTGTATCCAAGTAAACGATACATTATGGGAACAGACAATTTATGAAATTAAATGTCACATTTGACATATTAATTAAAATTTTAAAATTAAAAATCGTTCTCTAAAGGTGAAAATAAAAGTTTGTACGTGTCACGCTTTGCAATTAATCTTTACTAGGCTCACTGGATTATGGGGTTCGCTCCTGGGTCGCTCACCCCACAATTTTTCAGCTCGCCCGTAAAGATTCATTTACAAAGCTTGACACGTAAATAACTATTACTGGATGGTACTGATCCTTTTTTTACCTCCACTAGATAAATATTTCTAATATTTTTCTAGGAAAGTTCAAAGAGGAATAATAAAACATAATAAAACTACATTTTTGTAATTATTTTATTTGTCTAAAGTTACAAAATATATAAAGGCAAAAATTCAAAACACAACTTAAAATCATATCTACATCATATGAACTTATCTAACTATTTCATTCCTATTCCTATAATATTATTCTATAAGGTAAAATAAATTTATAAATAAAAGAACAATAAAAATTTTAATACTTGGTGCTTAGAGAATCGACATATTTTTTGTTATTTGGGCAAAAAGCGGGACATACCTTATCGGTTTTTGGAAATGGATGCATTTTTACACTATCCCCCCTGCTTTTGCACTTTAGTACACAACAAGAATAAACCATAATAATAAATACACAATACAAACTTATAAATATATAAAGGTTATAAATACTGTCATTATGACAACGGTAGTCTCGGTGACAAAAACAATTTTGGCGACATTAGCGCCTCTGGCAAGCTTAGTCTAAACTTCTCAGCGGACAAGTTTTTGTACAGTAAAGATGCACAACCATGAATTTGTTTAAATAAAAGATTTTTGTATACATTTATTATAAACAATTGAAATTTTTTATGTGTTCTTCACACTAAAAAATAAATAATCTTGTGTCATTAATCTTGTGTTATATGCGGAAAACGTTCCCGTTTAATAAAATGTACTCAAAAATTTGTCCTTCATAGGTCATTTCGGAGATATTAAATTTTTTGTCCCGCTGTGCGCTTGAGCAGTACGAGGCGCGCTTCGCTGCTATAGTCGTCGCGGCGAATGTTTCAAATTGCGTCATCAATGTCGAATGTCAAAAACCGATTTCTCGACATACGGTTAAAAACCCTGAAATGTTAGGTTAGGTAAGTCAGTAGCGTATCATTTTCAAGGGGTCCGCGCGTGTATTTTGGGTGGCCTGATTATCAAACGACATTTCGAGTAAGTAAACTTTGCATTAGTTTTTTTTAAATAAAATGCCTCTGGTTTTTAGATTTTACCTGTATTAAAGTTATACAATTTTTAAGGAACAAATTCTCCTGACAAAGCACCGTATGCAACTGTCTCGATAACTGTAAACCGTAACCATAGGTTTTTCTATGACCGTAACCAAGTGGTGAAAATTTATTAACAGAAACGATTTAAGTGGAAAAACATATTTATATATAGAATAAAGGTGTGTATTTTCTCAAAATTTATCCTCGTCGAAACTGTCATCTCCGAGGTGGATGATTAGTTCCAAAACTCCATTATTCTTTGCCGCAGGAACCTCTCCTCAGTAAGGCTAAGTGTCTGGTTCCAAATCTCCAGCACTTTGTTGTCGCTATAGCTTTTACCTCTTGGATACAATTTAATTGGAGCAGGAGACCCCTCATGCTCCAGTCCCGCTCTGTCCTTATTTAACACACATTGCGTGAGCATGGCATCGGACTCACGTTCTTCTGAGATCCGAGTGATTGTGCCCTAACCTAGCGGTTCCTTGAATAATGTCTGTGCTTTGTTCAGAATTTGATTACGAAATTTGAAACATTCGCCGCGACAACTATAGCTCGTTAGCACAGCTTTCCGTTAGAACCATGGTGGAAGAAGAAGGTGATATAGCTCCTATCTCTACAGTACAGAAGCAAGCGTCCAGATAACTCAGTATTTCGTTCGTTGTTCGTTAGATGGCGAGTCAACCAAGAAACTAAGGTTTTACTAACGAAATCCATATTTCTATAACAACTTAACTTTTAACAACAAATAATAAGATATTGAAAACTCAAGGAGAGTCTTCTACCATCCTTAACGAAAATTACATCTTTTCTTATGCCGGTATGCACCGTATTGACTTAATCTCGATTAGGAGTTTAATCTCGCTTAGTTCGAAAATTTATCATGCACCGCGCGAAAAATGTAGTTTAAGTGTTCGATTACGAGATCCACCGGCGAGGTAGGTTTAATCGCAGGATTAACTGATTTTCTAACCAAATTTTTAGTTTCAAACTTCAAAAGTAGATTTCAAAAACTAGTAATAGTAGAAATAGTAAAAAATATATATAGAAGTTGATCAAGATATTCTGGACATAATTAATTTTGGATTTCCGCGACGAAATTATTAAAGGAGCGAATATTTTGACACCATGGACCATTTAACGTTTTTTCGTTGATTTCGATTGACCCACCATTCTAAACTTTCTTAATGAAAATGAATATTGAAGCCCAGTTCTGTTAGTTTTTTTTGTCTTCCAATATTTTAGAATACCTCATAACAATCATAATTAGATTTTCTTTTTCCGCTGGTGAAAAGTTAGGAATTCTGGTCTCCCATTTTATAGACAGAAGAAGGATGATCCAAAAATTTTTTCCATATAAAAGTTATTGTATATTAGGCATAATATATTATAACAAAATTTAAATTTTAGTTTGTTTCTCTATGGTTGTCAATCGATTCGAATGTACGATTGACAGTTTTTTGTGTTTTTTTGACAAATAAAACAGCTTTGCCAAATCGCCAATCCAGATTGCACAATCCGCGTACGGTGCATTATGATGGAGAAAGATTAACATAATCCCGATTTTCTAACTAGGCTTAGGCTTATAATAATTTGCAGAACGATTGGCAATACTGTAGTATTGCCAACTGTTCTGCCAAAATGCACAGTCGCCACAAACGCACAAAAGTGACGTTGAAATGGTTTTATTTGAATTTTAATTAAGCTTAGTGGTCTATTCTTTGAAGTTAATCTATGCAATTTTACTAAAAATGGGAAAAGTTTGTTGTCCACCGGGATTAAAACAGGTTCCACGTCAATGCGCCATCTATTGAGACTTTTAACAAATACTGAGTTATTTGGCCGCGTTCCGGGATAAAGATGTATCACCTCCTTCTTCCACCCTGGTTAGAACGTTAGAACGGACGAGCTAGCAGCGGGACAAAAAATTTAATATCTCCGAAATGACATATGAAAGACAAATTTTTGAGTACATCCTATTATACGGAAGCGATTGCCTCATATTATGACACAAGATTAATTTTTTTCAGCGCATAAAACAAATGTTTATAATAAATGTATGCAAAATTCTTGTATTTAATGAAATTTACCCTAAACATTGCTACAATAATGTGTAAAATTTAATTCAATTATACAGAGTGGTGCCAAAGATTCTATTTTTTCAATTTTAACTTAAATAACATTAACAAAAAACTGAATTTCAAAACAATTTTTTTACTGAGACCTATGCGTCATGCCTACTACACAATTATGTGATTATTTTCAAAATCTCTATAAACTCTATAAACTTCAAAAAAAAATATTGTTAGCTGTATTAAAATATGGAAGCGCTTTCGCTGAAAAATAATTTTATTTACAGGAGGTGCAGATTTGGCCATGGACGACATCTCGGAAACTCACTGCGGAATAGCCCATACGCGTTGGGCTACCCACGGTGTGCCTAGCGAACTCAACTCGCATCCACATCGTTCTGACGAGTCCAACAACTTCGTAGTAGTGCACAACGGCATAATTACCAACTACAAGGAAGTTAAAGTGTTTCTGGAGAAAAAGGGACACTGCTTCGAAAGTGAAACTGACACGGAAATCATTGCCAAGCTCGTCTATCACTTCTACCAAAAACACCCCAACTGCTCCTTCAGGGAGCTGGTGGAGTGCGTCGTACAGCAGTTGGTAAGAGCTTTTGTTTATTTATTAATTCATTTTTCGACCTTTGCTATAATAAATTATAGATTTAAGAAATAATATGTCCTTTTTGTGATTTTTGATATTTATATTTATAAGTTTATATTAATTAATATTTAGTACCTGATATAAAGCCTTTAGATTAATAAATAAATAAAAAAGTTGTAGTCCATCTATTATGATTTTGATTAAGACATTGTAAGTCCTTAGGGTCCATAAAGAAGCACATGATACTTTCTTTTTTTTATTCAAAAGACTAAAAATAATTTGTAATAAACCTTTATCTTACCAAAAAGTACGACACTGATAGACCATGAACCGCGGATTAACCTTACTTTTTAATGCAGTGTTGCCAAATGAAAAATTAAAAAGTGTAACCTAGCTTTTTCAGCAGATGCTCAAAATGATTTATATTGTTTTGGAATGCAAGTTTGAACAAGTTTGAAATCTGCGAAGTATATGCTTTCGCGCACTCGCACTTGTAATTGTATATTATTATAGGAGAGATAATGCAGGCTATTCACGAGAATGAGGTTTGCGTCTCGAGTCAAGAGAATTAAATCATCCGAGTGAATAATGTGCATAATCTCAAGTGTAATACCAAACTTTATTTATTTCAATAACTAGATAAATAAATGATTTTTTCTACGACCATTATGTAAAAGTCACATTTCGTAATGGTATCGTTGCTTGAAAATGAATATTTTCATTGGCAAGGAAAAACACGAATGTGAAGTGAAATTTCTGTGTGAAAAGTGACAGGTCTGTGTAAAAAGAAATTGACAGCATCGTTTGATATTCGTTTTAAAATTTGTATTGTATTTGTACATATATGTATGTCTAAATATCAATTAGAACACAATTAATTGTGTTTGTATAATACATTATTTATTTAAATTGAAAAAGTATGTTTATTGATTTTAAGTAACTTATACCTTAAAATGATTAAAGAAATTTTAACAGCTGTAAAAACACGCTTTTAGGTTATTTTGTTTTGTATTTGAATATAATAAAAAATAAAAGGGTTGTAGAAAAAACATTGTGAGAAAAGTTTTCTTCAAGCTCGTGTTAATGCACCTAAACACTCGCATGAAAAAGTCGCTTTCAACACTTGTAAAACAAATAACTATTTAAAGGTAAATAAATAAAATCTGACATCTGTCAAATGGTTAACCTCACTTTTTACCAGTTTTAAATGTTATTATAGTCGCCTTATCCCAATTTAAAACCCGATTGGTTCAAATCACAGTAAATATTGAAATTGGCCAATCACACAGTTTATTATTCCCGTTCGTAGGCCTAACAACGTGAATAATGAGTTTATTATTCCCGTTCGTAGGCAGGGAAAAAAAAAACAATATTATGCAATAGGAGTAGATAAAGTATTGTAAAGAGAAGTGCTTCTGGATTTATTTACACAAATTGAATGTTTAACGTTTAACCTGTGAACTTGTCTCACTTTCATCAGAGTAAGAATAAAAAATCAAAAAATTAATTTTAAGTCAGTGATGCCAGAATTGAATATATTTTTTAACCTTGTTTGTACATCTAAATGGTGCATTTTTTTCAACATTTTTATTTCATCTATTGACCGCTGTGGTTTTCAGGCCTTAAGTCACTCTACTGTGTTAAAAATAGATAAATTTCGAAAACTTATCGATTTGAAATTAAGATAAAATGTAGACCTTATAAATCCACGTAATATTTTTTTTAGATTTTAACATACAGGGGGCGCTGAGGACATTTTAATTTAAAATTTTACCATTTTTTAAGGGTTAAAAAAATCGACGTTGTTTTATAATTTTGAGTATATCACGTTAAAGTACTGATAATTAACAATTATTTGATATATAAAGTTCCTCATGCAAATTATGTTTCTACAAGAGACATCATTTTTAAGTTAGGCCTTCAAAGGGCATAATACTAACGTGTTTTACAAAGTATATATTGTTTTATCTAGTTTTATAAGATAATGTATTATATATTACATATTATACATTATATATTACATATAATATATTATATAGCATACAATTCTTACATATTTATTTAAAACAATCGCCAAGATGGATTATGATAAATTACTTTTATTTATAAATTTAAAATGTTTTCAAGTTTACTAATTTTGATCTTAGACTTTTTTCTATGGTAAACTATATGTTACCATATGGGATACCATTGGTATTGGTATAATATGACAGTTCAGTTTATAAGTTGAAAATTACTGATTGCGTTTCAATTTATAACTCAAAACATTAATTTATTAAAATAAATAAACTAAATAATAATTATAGACATGTCCCTGCAGTCACTGATGGGCACGTACCCGGTATATAACCGATTTATTAAAATTTGGATAAATACCCAAGGAATGTACTATGTTCTATGTACCAGTGATGAGCACTATCGATAGTTGATAGTTCAAAGTTTACAATAATTGTAAACTTTGAACTATCAACTATCGATAGTGCTCACCACTGGTACATAGTACATAGTACATACCTTGAGTATTTATCCAAATTTTAATAAATCGGTTATATACCGTACGTGCCCATCACTGCTGCAGTGTCAGCAAGTTAGAAATTATAACCTACTTTAATTTTATGTTTTGCTCCACTACCAAGCTTTAATTTTTTTACTCAATAAGCAAGCTTCAATTTTAATTCCAAACTGAGGAAAGTAATATTTACCCAATAAATAAATTAGAATAAAGACTTTATATTTTATGTTGCGATCGGCAATTTAGATATATGCATATTTTTTTATTCAGTTGTTTTTTTATTTTTTGTAATGCTTTCTGGAGAAACGAAACGATGCGGATTTGAAATTTGAATAGCATATACAATTTGATTTAGACGTGCATTTAAACAAAAAAATTAATAACTCGAAAAATATTGACTTTAGGTATAGGATATGGTATAGCCATTTTTTGTAGAATTCAAAAATATATGAGGTGTCCCGTTTAAAATAACAAAGTTAAAGACATTTCCAGTAAAACAGGAAGTATTATTTTGTTCAAAATAACACTGTAGGGAGGTGAAAATATCACAGTTAAACGCTCGGACACGTAAACTTAATTTTTGGTCGTAGATTACAAATCCGTGCTTGGTTTTGCTGTATCAGGTCAAAATTTAAAGATATTGGAAACACCCTGTATAAATTTAAACACCCTGTATAAATTTAAACACCCTGTATAAATTTAAACACCCTGTATAATTTTGTTTAAAATTAAATTTGGCGGGACTTACACATCAGTTCCAAATTAAAAAAATAACAAATTTTTGAAAATTTGAAGTTAATTGATCAAAAGATACACGTGTTTTTCTTAGATAATTTAGGAAATTTGAAATGTTTTTTTTGCTGATTTTTTTTTTATTGAGTATAATTGAGGATATTATATTAAATGAAATAAAAAGCCTAAAACTGTTGGCACAAGAGGTGAATTATATTATTTTACAAATTATAATATACCAGTATATACTGTATATACAGCGGATCGGATTTCCAATAGGAAAAACTTTTTTAGACCTGATACAGCTAAACCGAGCACGGATTTGGAATCTACGACCAAAAATTATGTTTACGTGTCCAAGCGTTTAGCTGTGATATTTCAAAAGTTAAAAATTTACCTACAGTGTAATTTAGGAAAAAAGTCTAAATCGAATAATTTACGCTATTAACATTTTAAATCGATGTCTTTCGCGATTCACTAGAAACTTACCTGAAACACCCTGTATATTAAAAGTCATTTATGTGTTATGCTATACTTAATTATTAATAAAAGATACAACAATATTTGTATAAAAATGAAAAAATGAACTAAACTAAACATTTATGAATACTGCTACTGCTAATTCAAAACTGATTCTGGGCACAGAAACATCATTTGCATAAAAAAGTTAATATATCAAATAAAAGTCAAATATCAATACTTTAACGTGTTATACCTACACAAATTTATAAAACAAAGTTGCTTCTTCGATTATTTACCTTTTAAAAATTGTTAAATTTTAATATAAATTATCAGCAGCGCCATCTGTACGTTAAAATCTAAACAAAATTTTTTCATGAATTAATTTAGGAAAAAAGTCTAAATCGAATAATTTACGCTATTAACATTTTAAATCGATGTCTTTCGCGATTCACTAGAAACTTACCTGAAACACCCTGTATATTAAAAGTCATTTATGTGTTATGCTATACTTAATTATTAATAAAAGATACAACAATATTTGTATAAAAATGAAAAAATGAACTAAACTAAACAATTATGAATACTGCTACTGCTAATTCAAAACTGATTCTGGGCACAGAAACATCATTTGCATAAAAAAGTTAATATATCAAATAAAAGTCAAATATCAATACTTTAACGTGTTATACACAAATTTATAAAACAAAGTTGCTTCTTCGATTATTTACCTTTTAAAAATTGTTAAATTTTAATATAAATTATCACCAGCGCCATCTGTACGTTAAAATCTAAACAAAATTTTTTCATGAATTAATTGTCATTAGTAAGATCTACATTTTGACCAAATTTTAAATCAATACGTTTTGAAATAAAAAAATTATTAAAAAAATGAAATTTCTTTATTTTTAACACTTGAAGAAAAAAATAAAAAACAAAGTTGTCAATGGACGGAATTTTTTTTTTTTAAAAAGTACTGCATTTAGATATATAATAAGGTAATATAATATAATATATAAGGTATATGTATATATATGTATATATATAAATAAGGTAAAAAAGTCGACTTCTTGAACCCTTGCAAATTGACCGTTCGATCCTTTCGCGAAACCGTAGTTAAGGTAATTTTCAGAGATTAAAAAAAAAATAGTTATGTCTTAAAATGCTTATACCTTACTTAATTAATTTATTATTTTTTTGAGTATACCTAGTAAATTGTATGTTATTTTAAAAACCTTAAAATTTTGAGGAAAATTGATTTAAGTAATAAATATTTAGTTAATCTTATTTATTTTATTTTTACGAAATTATGAGTTTTATCTACGAATCTACAAATTGTTTGCAAAAACAAAGGTTTAATTGATAAAATTTTGTTAACAAAAAATATTATTTTTTTTTAATCCCTATTACCTTGTTGTAATCTTAAGTACTTATAGGTGCTAAAAACATGTATTTTTTCTTAATATATTTTTAACAATAACATTTACATCAATTTTAAACTAAAAGTTAGTTAAATATTTTATATTTATCATTTAGTGTAGGAGTTTATTAAACCAAAATAATTAATCTGATATGTAGTTCTATTTATTATAGACTTGATTTCACAATGTAATATACAGGGTGTCCAAAATGTGATGGGATAGCATTGCTATCTCGGAAACGGTTACAGATGGAATAGGGCATCAAGGGTTCAAAAGTTGCGTAATTACATGCCTTTTATTATGGCATCTGAAGATTGCACACAAAATCAGCGGTTCTCAAAATATTTGAAAAAAACTGAAAATTGGTTAAAACTTATTATCGCTATTATTTTTTTATTTATAGAAATTTTGAAAAACTGAAAGGTTTACATAAAAACATACACAATTACATACGTTTTGATCCTTTTTGTGTATTTTTACTCCTACTAGATTCTGAGATATGGCCACATATGGCGGGCATATGAGAAACAAAAGATAGTAGCCGTATCTCAAAATCTAGTTGGCGTAAAAATACACAAATTGGATCAAAATGTATATAATTTTATGTTTTAATGTAAACCTTTCAGTATTATAAAATTCCTAGAAATAAAAACGTTATAGCGATAATAAGTTTTAACCGATTTTTATATTTTTTTTAATATTTTAAAAGGCATGTAATTACGCAACTTTTGAACTCTTGATGCCCTATTCCAACTATAACCGTTACCGAGATAGCAATACTATCCCATCACATTTTGGACACCCTGTATAGAACAATAATTAATATTGGTTAAAAAAATTTTAATTAAAATAAATTGTATTTTATTTATAGGAAGGTGCATTTGCCTTATGCTTTAAATCGAAATTCTTCCCAGGGGAATGCGTTGCCACAAGACGTGGTTCTCCACTTTTGGTTGGCATTAAAAGCAAAAACATTCCAGTCACTGACCACATCCCAATTTTATACGGAAAAGGTAAAAATTTGGGGTTTTGTATTTTCATTATAAATTTATTACAAACATCGTATACATATGTACTTATTACATTTAAAATAAAAATAAGCGAAAATATCATCCCTTAACAGGTGAAGGATCTAACTTTTCTATATTTACAGGTACTGGTATAATATAGTTGATTTTATACTTGTTTATAGTTTTGGTTTGGAGTTTTTACATTAACTAACATAATGCATGCTAATATACATATAATGCTACACAGAGAAAATTAATGTCTTGATTTTTATGTATTCAAGCCTTAAATAAATACTTTATTTCGATATACACAAGAAGATGTTTATTTGGTGGAAAATTTACATTTACTTGACCTTTTTAAACTTATATTTGGTTAAGGACCGGCTTATCAATCTCTGGTTAAGTTCCAGTTAGTATATCTAACAGTTCAATTCTTTATCGATCGTTGTGAGAACTATGGTATCCATGGAAATTATCTGCCAGATAACTAACTGCAACTGGACATTGATAAAATGGCCCTAAGGGCCGGTTTATCAATCTCTGGTTAAGTTACAGTTAATCTATCTAAAAGTAAAATTCTATATCGATCGTTGTGAGAACAATGGTATACATGGAGATTATCTGCAACTGGACATTGATAAACCGGCCCTTATACAAGCAAATATTTTATCCAAATTATTATTTTGTTAAAATAAGATATTATATGCTTGTATTAAACATTCAAATAAACTAAATCCAAATAACTTAGATCTAAAAAATTTAATAGTATCTCTAAATGAATATTTCTTTAGAATAAATCACAACAATCTATTTGTTTTCAAGAAACTTACGATTTACAACCAAATAATAGTATTTTGTTATAGTAAACAAGAAGACAATTTTATTTCGTATAAGAAAACCCGTTTCAAATAAATACATTTTTTCAAGTTAACTACATATTTACTTTTCTCTGGGTAGTTGTACAGGGTGAGTTTTAAGTTGACGCGTTCCTTTTAACAGCGTGTAGAAATCAGATAAACAAATAAATATTTTAAGTAACTTTTTTATCAAAACTCAAAAATAAGAGTTATAGGCCTTCCAAGTTTAATTAAATTTTGAGCCGGTCCTGGCTATTGTTAACAAAAAACATAACCATAAAAATAAAAATAACAAAATAAACAATGCAAAATGTCATCTATGACAACAAACATAACCATTTAAATCAAAATGACATTTAGCAGTTTTTTTGTGCCTCAATTATTGTTAAAAATGGTTCATAATTATAGCAATAATGAATTAGTGGAAATGTTACTAATTTATGGAGAGTGTCGTCAAAATGCAAATGCTGCAACTTAATTAAATAATGACATTTTTTATTGCAAAATGTCAATTTGATTTAAATGGTTATGTTTGTTGTCAAATATGACATTTTGCATTGTTTATTTTGATATTTTTATGGTTATGTTTTTCGTTAAGCCAGGACCGGCTTAAAATTTAATTAAACTTTGATGGGCTATAACTTTTTTATTTTTGAGTTTTGATAAAAAAGTTACTAAAAATATTTATTTGTCTAGCTGATTTCTACACACTGTTAAAAGGAACGCGTCAACTTAAAACTCACCCTGTATAATATATGTGATATGAAATGAGAAAAACGCGCTAACACGGAAAAATCTATACGCGTTAAATAGATTTCGGTTGTTAAGACGATTTTCTCGTTTCACATCACAAACTTTTATTAATTGTAGTTTGTGGTTTTATATTTTTATATTGTTTATATGTTTTGAAATGTTTTACTAACACTATGCATCCATTATTATTTAATTCCAAAGAATCATTAAATGATAAAATAGTAAGTTAATCGAAAAAAACATTTTAAAATAAATATTGCTTAAAATAATTTATTCTAAAAAAATGTTAATAAACAGAATTAACGTGAATCAGGGCTAATTAAAAAAATCATTACTGTATGTAATATTTATTTTAAATTAATTTAATTCAGTTTTATTAACAATATTTAAGAAATTTCCTGAAAATAGCTTTCATACAGGGTGTTTTTAAAATGGTGCACCACGTGGAAGGGAGTATTATTTTATAAGGGTTTAAAAATTTAATTTAATTTTCTTTGTTTTAATTTTTTAATAACAGACAACGACAACGAAAAATACTTGTCGGAAGTTTAGGCCTGTATATCGCGCTTTATAAATTTATATCGCGCTTTATAAATTTAACCTGTAGTTAGTACTGCGTGTTACTTATATGTATTATACTTATTTTATGGGTTATTCTTGGGCTAATTTTGAATCCAAAAGTTCATATAAATGAATTAAAAGCTTGTTTTTTAATATACAGGAAGCTGTAGTTCTTTCGAATTTTATTAAAAATTTCGAAAATCGGTTTAAATATTACATTAAATTTTGGAATAGCACATTATGGTATAACCAAAAAAGTGGCGTAGGTATGGCTCATGATTTTATGTACACGGTTTTCGCCTAGAAATAAGTTGCAGATAAATACCCATTTAACAAACACAAATTTTATTTTCTTCAAATTGGTAAGATTTACGATAAAAATGGTAATTTAAATAGTGATTAATACCGTCAGTTATAAAATTGTATTTTAAAGTAGCCTCTGGTTAAATAAAAAACACCTCCTGGTTAAAAAGTTCGTTTTTATCCCATAAAATTTAATGTAATATCTCTAACGGTTTTTAAAATGATTAATAAAAATCAAAAAAACATTTATTTAAATACATTTTTGACCTAAAATAGCCCAATAACCACTCTTAGAAATAAATGCATATCATTAAGTAAATATAGTTATAATACAAAATTTCAATATATTCATACCTAATTTAATCCCAAATCATTCATTCATATTTTATCACCCATTTATGCGTGTTTATACTTTTCTAACACTTTTTGTTTTTCACAATTTTTGTTGACTTTTTTGGACTTGGCCACTATAGAAGAACAACCTAAGACAGTTCTTTCAGGTATATAACTACTTTATTTATTTTCTTATAAGTATAACACTAATTCTTTTTGTTTTGCAATTTAATAACCACAAAATAATATTGCCTGTGCATGTTTTAATTTTAATTTTGCATCAGATTGATCGATATGATAAGTTGTATAAATATTGCCCCATTGTTTTTAATTTATGATCCTGAAAGCATAAACCTCTGAGTGAAACTAAATAAGTAGTTTTTCTGCTGTTAAGATTGCCAACAATGTTAAAAAAAAAATTTGTCTTATTTTAACGGGAAAAAATGTTACGATAGATTTAAATCTTAATACAATTAAATCGCTCAGATTATGTTTTCCGGCATTATACGCGTACTATTTATATTAAATTGCAAATTCTGGTTATACAACTTTTTTGGAATTCATACAAAATTACTCGGATTCTCGAAGTGTGTATGTGTGATATGTGATATATGTGTATTGATGGTTTTCTGTGATCTGCTCCGTGTTGTCGGTTTTTGGTTCTTAAAAGAACCGTATTTCTGACAACGTTTTGGTACAATCTCATGTACCATCTTCAGGTCTTATTCGCAGGGCTGCCGTTGCTGCTCTGCAGAGCAGCAACAGCAGCCCAGCAGATAATACCTGAAGATGTTACATGATATTGTACCAAAACGTCGTCAGACATACGATTCTTTTAAGAACCAAAAACCAACAAAACAGAGCAGATCCCGAAAAACCATCAATACCTATAACGCTCGTGGAAACCTAAAGCAGATCAAATAAATATTCACAGAAATGAAACACCCTGTATATTTTTACATATTTTGAAAGACAATTTAATTCGGAACAGAAAATTATAATTACATAACTACCCTAAACTTAAAAATAAATTATTAATAGGCACTTAAACTGATTGTTGTATAAAGTACCTAATAATTTGGTTATTTCAACAACCTTTAAAAAGTTCAAGTGCTTATTAATTGTTTATTTTTATGACTTAGCCAATAATAACGGAGTTAAAATGGTAGCAATGTATATATATATATATATATATCTACAGTGTTGGCCATAATTTTTGCAACCACTGTAAAAAAAATCTAACTCTAAAACGCCTTTATTATTCTTTATGAAGTTTTAGATAAAAATACTTGTAACTAAGTTTACGTGTTCGAGGGTTTTTCGAGAAAATATTTGTAAAGCCCCTTTATTTAATAATGAAAAAACGTTCGAAAAATAACTTTTATTAATTTTTTTGTAAGTAAATATCAAAAAGGGGCCATTTTACCGACTTTGAAGCGCTGTATCTTCGTTACTGTTCGTTTAATTTGTACAAAATTTTCAGGGTGTACTAACAAAAATACGGTATTTAACAGCATATTTTTTATTTACTTAAAAATAAATTACCCTAAAGTTATTTTTTGAACGTTTTTTCATTATTAAATAAAAGAGCTTTAAAAATATTTTCTCGAAAAATCCTCGACCACGTAAACTGAGATATAAGATATAAGTTGAAGTATTTTTATCCAAAATTTCATAAAGAATAATAAAGGCGTTTTAGAGTTAGATTTTTTTTACAGTGGTTGCAAAAATTATGACCAACACTGTATATGGCTAAAATTTTGTGAGTAACTTATTAGAGCTATTATAGCTATAATAGCGCTAATATCATTTACCGACCATAATGGGAATTTGTGAATTATTATTGTTATTATTTTGTTAATTAGTGGGTATATTTTAATTTTATTTATTGATGACGTGATTTAAAGTGTTTTTAGACTATACTGAATGTTTTACCAATTTTCAGAAAAAATCATTGCAAATATTATATAATAGTAACTATTATATAATAGTAACTATTTGTTTATAGGACAATATTTTTTAATTAAATCATTATACGTAAACAATATATCCAATTTATCCAAATGGTCTCAACGGTTTTCCATTCAATGGTCATCACAAAAGCCTTTTGCATTCATATTTGACTGAAATATGCGCATTTGTTTACAAGAATGCATTTTAAGTTCACGCTATTCAAAAGATAAACAATGGCGTTGAGGAATTCTAAATCTTGTCCGATTGAGCTAAAAATTTAAGGGATTTTTTTATACTCTTCGAGAATCTGAGTGTTCTTGTATAAATTTCCAAATGTTTTGTTTTAAATCACCATATTGTACATATTGTAAATAATAACAAAATGTTTTATGTATAATGTACATTGTACATGGCTTTATTTGTGCAAATAATTTATTTTTAAATTACCTTATGTTTAATATGTTTAAAATTAAAATAATACTGATACAAACAATATTTTATAATTAAAATTATCGTAAGAAGTAAGTATGTTAAATTTGTTACGAGAAAATAATTTATTTACACAAAGAAAATTGAAAATGCAAAAATTTTAGTATAATTTATTTATTTATATCTTAATTATTATTTTGACATTTTCTTCATTTATTTTGTGTTTGTGCTTGTTTTTAATTGTTATGTTTTCCTTTTTTTGGTTTTTCTTCAGAGGCAGATCCAAATCATTCAGGTAGTACCTTATGTTTTTGTTTTATTATTACTTATGCTTATTGCTTTTTTCCTGCTAATAAAATAAAGCAAATATTCTGCTTTGGTGACATGTTCTCAAAATGTGGATTGCGGATTAAAAATGTAAGTCTGTTTAATTTAATATGTATTGTTAAGTTTAATGTAAGCAAAATGTATGTTTAAGTTATAAAAATTTTCCACTTATTTATTGCAAAACATTTTGATCTCAATTTCATAAGAATTTTTATTTTTTAAACATTCATAATTTAAATTATAAACTTTTCCTTAAAGAATTAAATTAAAGAGTCAAGTGATAATGCTCATCTTTTGCAGTGTTTTCGAGACAACCTATGTTTAATCATTTGAATGATTAAAATATTATGATGTCGACAACCGGCATTATGAGTGTGCTAAATATGCAAAGTTTTGTTTGAGATTTGACATAAAAATATTAATTTAATGCAACTATTTTAATAATAGTACTAATAAATTTCTTATTATAAGGATTCTGGAAAGTTAAAAATTTCTTTGAAATATCTGAATATTTAAAATATGAAAGATGTCTATTCAGACATGTGCGTTTAGTTGTACATCCCAAAAAATGCTTATTAAAGAATCAAACTGTAATCAAGTTTGTTGTAAAAAGCTTAACTCCACCAAGGAAGCTTTTCCGATGCAAGCCTTTAAAAATAAAAAACTTGATTAGCTCAAACTTCACTCAATTACTATAACTGAAGGATTTTTTATATAAAATTTTTATAATAAAAAAAGCGACATCTGGGTTTTATGTTCAGAACTTTCAAAGAAACTTTTAACTTGCTGTTTTTTTTAAACTTTAGTGATGATAAAGTAAATTAAAATAAATTAAATTAGGTGATGGATATTAAACAAAAACTCTTTATTCTTAATGCTTAATTTATTCAAAGAATTATTACTATTTATATTTTCCTTAAGTGACAAGTTTTTATATACCGTCGTTGATACTGCAAATGTAACTTTTGTATGTATCAGGAGGACAAAAAACGTTACTGTGTACTTTTCTAAAAACCTAAAAGCATTAAGAAATTTAAAAACATAGTACAAAACAATTTCATGCATCTAGGTTTTTAGAAAAGTACAGTTTAGTCCTTCTGAAAAGTTATATACAAGTGACATTTTGCAGTATCAACGGCGATACCTTGTTTAGCCTTTGTTGTTTATAATGCCAGCAAAGTTAGTTTTAATATTTATGTAAACTTTTAAAATTTGGCTTTAAACGTGCTTTTAAATCTTTATATTTGACTAAAATTGCGAGTGTTAATTTTAGAACACAGACCACATGGACGTTCCGAGATCCCCACACTACCCAGAACTGGATCCACCGCAGAATTCGCGCCTGAAGACAAACAATGCGAATACTTTTTCGCTTCCGATGCTTCGGCAATCATCGAACACACCAACAGAGTCATTTACTTTGAAGTAAAACTATCTAATGCTTAAATAAACAACTTAAATTCATACGTTGGTAAATTTTTAGGATGATGACGTAGCTGCCATTAAGAATGGTTCTTTGAGCATTCACAGAATCAGACGTGGTGGTGATGATCCTCATACCCGCGAAGTGACCACTGTAAAAATGGAATTGCAACAGATCATGAAAGGAAACTATGATTACTTTATGCAAAAGGAAATTTTTGAACAACCTGAGTCGGTCATTAACACAATGAGAGGACGTGTCAACTTTGAATCAGGAGTAAGTTATCACGAAAAAAGGGTATTAAAAGTTTTAAAAGTAATGTCAGTACATTTAATAATTTTGCAGCAAACCCTGACAAACTGAAATAATTTATTTTTGTACACTGGCAACAAAATAAATATATGACTTATTAAAAAAAATATCACAAGAATGTCTGATAACAAAATTGTAATAATGTAAGCTATTTAAAAACAAACCGTGAAAATGATAAAACGTAGCTGTTATCTACGTAAAAATATAAAATAGAGGGCATTAGAAAATGTTGACATGTTGATTGTCTGCTAAAATCGCAATTGACCATATGCAAGGAATGCGGTCGATGTTGCCAATGGTAAAAAAATATAATTCCCTATTGGGAACATTCAATTATATTACGTTGGCTACACTGAAATTTTGAATTTCCCGCACAAACTAAATTAATTTCCATCTTTTTTTTTAATAATAATAAATAATAATAATACCCACATTTGAAATTCGCACCTTAATTTATTATACAACATTGGAACTACCTTCTTTATCTCTGGGAACTACTAGAATGTATGTCAGTTTGTGCGGGAAATTCAAAATTTCAGTGTAGCCAACGTAATATAATTGATTGTTCCCAAAAGGTAATTTTATTTTTTTACCATTGGCAACATCGACCGCATTCCTTGCATATGGTCAATTAATAATTATTTAAATAATTAAAACGTCAATCAAAGAAAAAAAACTATAAAACTGGAATATATTATATTATAATATATAATAAAGTGACCAGATTCTGTCAAAAAAAAAGAGGGAAATTTTGTATGAATGTACCTTAACTACAAAATTGACACAATGATACAATACAAATTGTAAATTTGACTTTACTTAATTATTGTTGATTGTGTCATTTTTGTAATGTCCCGCTATTTTTTGACTTATTAATAGTATATATGGGGCAAAATTTGCCAAGTGTACCAGGTGAAAAAAAATTTTGTCACAGATTTTGTTTAAACTTTATTTATTTGTTGTTCTTATAACGAAGAATCATAGCATAAAATTTTTTTGCTCTAGGATTGTTCATTCAAGAGTTATGGATTGTTGAAATTTATCGATTTTTTTTACTTTTTGGTGAAATCGCTTTTTATTTAAAAATTCATAACTTCTGTTTATCTCTTTATTAAATATTTCAATTTAACCACCTTAAATGATTTTTTCCGTACTTTTCAATGGGCTATACCGTTTTTGCAAAAAAAAATTGCAATTTTTTTTTGAAATTTTGCAAAAATTTGCATTTTTTGAAACAATGTGTATTTTTTAATTTTCGGATGGGTTCACTAGATGAGCCAAAAAGTCAAGTCCACTTATTTTCCCAGTCATAAATATTTCACATTAATTAAAGTGAGTCATTTTATTAATGGAAATAACAGTCTGGCACATCCCAAGTGAAGGAAAGTCAGTCTGGCTGAAAATTTGCGGAAGCAAAAATTTGACCGGTTTTTGAAATACGTAGCCCTTATTTCCCCATGCTTAAAATTTAACCCATTATTTGGTACTGTCATAAACTATAATCAAAATTAAGTCTGGCTGATTTATGAAATTGGCAAATTGTTCTGGCGGCATCTTGAAAATCGTAAGAATTACAAAAATTTTGCTCTTATTTTCCCGGATTTGAAAATTTGTCACATGATAAATAATACTATAATTTCGTAGAAAATACACGTCTGGCTGTTATTTACAATCACGAAAGCCCCGCCAGACTCACAAGTCAGATAGTTAAATGAGGAGAGGAAGCCACGGGTGCTTATTTATTTTCTTTTTTTTTTATTGATATAACTCAAAAACTAAGGGAGATACAAAAGACTGTCAAGAGATCGATTTTGTAGAGAATCCTACAAAAAACAACTGCACAAATTTTCTCGTATCTCTGATAGTTACAAAGTTATTCGCGAATAAAGTTTTTTGGAGGCGGACGGACTGACATTTTTTTTAGCCATATTTAAATTTTGCTTTACACAAATTATTTTCTTATCATACATTATGAAAAGTAAAAACATGTAGAGATGACAACAATCGCCTGTATAATTAA
The DNA here is from genome assembly GCA_921294245.1 of Brassicogethes aeneus. NCBI lineage: Eukaryota > Metazoa > Arthropoda > Insecta > Coleoptera > Nitidulidae > Brassicogethes > Brassicogethes aeneus. The sequence continues at coordinate 46,850,250 of OV121132.1, read as the reverse complement.
ACTGTGGAGGGTTGGACGAGTCTGGCAAGGCTTTCACATTAGCCAGACTATTTTTGCAGCTGTAATTATAATATAAACTATCATCTCACAAAATTTTTAGGACTGCGAAAATAAGGGCAATGGTTTTGATAATTTTTCCACCTTACCACCTTACCCATACTCACAGATTAGCCAGACTATTTTTTTTTCTTAAGTTCACTATATCTCTCATTAATGGAATTATTTTTATCACTGTAAAAAAAAGTGCAATATATTTGTACTTTATAACGCATTTTCCGCCTTAACCCATCGGAAAACCCCCCCCTAAATATATATAAATTTTGCTCAGAATAACAAACCCAATAATTGTATCAGTGTTTGCCGACTGGGAAAATAAGTACCGAAAATCTTCACTGCCTCCCGGACTATTAATATCGAAGTTTATTATGTTACCTTTGAATAAAAAAAAAATTTAGAGTGGGCCCGACATGTAGAAGGGAAGTTTTTTATATTTGAATGCTTGCGGGTCTAGCCATCGAATAGCTACTACACTGCCGTATGCGTTTATACCTAGTAGATGCGAGTAAACAAATACAAAATGATAATTTAAAATGTAAAATTATGTTTGAGTAGTCAAAGTAAATGTTATAACTCTTGAATGAACAATCCTAGAGCAAAAAATTTTATGCTATGATTTTTCGTTATAAGAACAACAAATAAGTAAAGTTTAAACAAAATCGGTGACAAAAATTTTTTCACCTGGTACATTTGGCAAATTTTGCCCCATATATTATGTATCAAGAAACGCCAACAGGGTCACGAACAGCCGTTTAGTCACAGGCTGAAGTTAGCAGCAGTGGCTTTTGGGCACAGTCCTATACCCAAGAAGACTAAATAGAGGAGGAGTAACTCTTGACCACAAGCAATAAAAATAATACGCCAAACAGTATACTCAGGAAAGCCTACGGATGCGCAAAGTGCTCACCGCGCATAGCTTTCACAATGCTGGCTGGATAATTTACAATGCATACACTTACAGACACAGAGTGTGCGCACGATCGTTTTGCGCAACCGTATGTTACTACTGAGTACGTGAGTACATTTTTTGACGTGCCCCCACCTAGTAAGACTCCTCCTATTTGAGATAATTAAAATTAAAGTGGTGCAATTTATAACCTACTATAATTTATCTATAAATTTAAAAAAATTATTTAAAAAATCCAAAAATATTACAGTTTTTATATCATTTTAATTTTTTTTTTTAATAACATCGCACGACAATTCAGGATCGCTTCACGACAAAACAATATTTTTGAACGCCCATAAAAAAATTACCCGGCGCACAGTGTTTCAATTCTCGAAATTTTCGGCAAAATATCAAGGAGTAGGCGGATTCCCCTAAAAATCCGTATATAGAGGTTTTTAGGGTCGCTGATAACGAATCTGAAATCAGAATTCCAAAATTCAAAATGGTAGATCCAAAATGGCGGACATATTTGTCAAAAAATTGACGGAATAAATTGAAAATCACCATACAGGGTTTTTGGGGTCGCTGATAACGAATCTGGAATCAGAATTCCAAAATTCAAAATGGTATTTCCAAAATGGCGGACATATTTGTAAAAAAATTGACGGAATTAATTGAAAATCACCATACAGGGGTTTTTGTGGTCGCTGATAATGAATCTGAAATCACAATTCCAAAATTCAAAATGGTGGACCTCAAATGGCGGACATTTTTATCAAATATTGTCGAAATTAATTAAAAACCCGTAAGAGGTTCTTTTTAAAATGTAATAAAACATCTTTTTATAAAATAGCTTAATTTGGTACATATATATTAAACAATCTCCGTCACTGGATTTGCTCGTTGTATCATTAGCAGAGCATGGGAAACCATAAGCCAATGGAAAACATCTTCCAACGTTTTCTCCCGAGAAACTTTCAAAATTTATTTATAAAATTTAAATATAACAGATTTTATACAGTATAAAATATACTAAGTATTTTAAATTTGTATTATTTCTTTTACTTAATATTTTAGCAACGATTTCTTATTCGCTAAAAAAATTGTCAACACAAATAACCACAATTCAAATTTGACATTAACACACTACAATGCGCATGCGGAGTTGTTTGAGAGCACCTACGAGAGGTGGGTTAAATATGTAAAATCGGTGTTAAATATCTTAGTAGTCACGAACGATTTACGCAAGTGAAAGTCTAGACACCGAGTGAATCGAGTAAACGTCATGAACGCAACCCAGAAATAAAAAAAAATCTTTTATTTTGTAAAGCAAAAACACAGATACGCGTTCGACATAGGCTTAAAATCGCGATGTTTTTTACCACAACCGTGCCTGAGCGCCCAAGAACATGTACTTTTAAAGAGCCAGGGGCAAGTTGGGGCAGCTAATTTATTGATGGCATGATAGACAAAACTTTAAGCTATTCAACGGATCTTGAACTGATGCCTTACAATTCATTACAATTTTGGTAGCTCCATTGTTCTAAAAGCTCGATTCAAAGTTTGCGATTTTAACAGACCGATCTTTTCGGTTACAATAACCCGTTGTACAAGCAAAATCTACGAAAAACAAATACTTATCTGAATTTTAGATACCTTGAAGATCACCCTTCATTAAACCGCATAACAATCGGACACACCAAACATAAGTTATTCACTTTTAAACAATAAACAACAACTGAAAGCGTCAAGTTTAAACTGATGTACAAGACAAAATATACGTATTTTATGTAATGTTTTTTCAATACAGAATGGAGACAGGTATTAACTACCCATCTAACTCAAAATTTACCTGACAAAAATGTCAATTTTTGAGGTTTTGCCGATATTTTTCAGAATTGAAACACTGTGCGGCGGAAAAAAATGTACCACATTGAATATGAGAATGAATGACAAAATTGATTACTGATTAAAATAATGTTTTACACGACTGGAAAGACATCCACAAGCCAGTATTTTTATTTAGCCTATTATTGTAAAATTACTGATTTTGATTCGAAAGAGAACCAAAAAAACTTAATATAAAAATAAAAAAAGACAATATTAAAAAATGAAAAAAAAACCTTTGTACATGACTGCAGCAACCATGGTTGCTGCCCTGCTGGAGATTTGAGGAGGTCCATTCCAAAATTTTGCTTATCCACTTTTTAATAAAAATGAGTTAGTGGTGTACATTTAATATGTAGCCCCCTATACCCTGAAAAGGTCATAATGTTCTAAAACCCACCTTATTCCATTTAAACTTCAGTTCAATTCAGCTATCATTCCAAAACTTGCCTTATCTATAGGTTATATCATGTCAGAAATGGCTTAAACGTACGTAATTTTAAATTATTTCAAATTGGAGCTATACCCTTTTAATCAAGGTATATAAATTTTATACTTATGCCTATTTATTTCGTTGGTATGGTATGCGTTAGTACTTACGTGTAAGGTTTTTGACATTTTGCTCAAAATCACCTAATATGGATAAGCCGAGTTTTGGAATGCACCTCATTTCCTCCTTAATTTCAATCTTAAAATCTTTTTTGGATGTTAAATAAACTTTTAAATCGTGAAATGCTCTATTTTATAGTTCAGTTGCCCAATGGGTAGTGGGAAGTACTATCTTGTCGTGCAATGTTCATTTTGGTGTGTAATGTACTATTTGAGCGTGCAATACTCGCTTTCTTTTGACGTGCAATACTCTATTTTGACTTGCAATAGATGTTTTGACGTGCGATATTTTATATTAAAATTAATTAATTTATCCTAAAAAAAATATTATTATTAAAATTCGTGAATAAAATGGCGTTTATTAAATTAGATACATAATATACTATTATCTACGACGAACACAAAGAAGAATTTAATGCCAATTTTATTTGTTAAATATTTAAGAACGGATAAAGTATTTAACCTTATTTTTTACCAATTTATAATAAATCTAACTTCTGGAGTTTTGTGTTGTCAGCTGAAGAGACAGGTTTGCTTGATGAAATAGTATTGAAATATTACAGTGAAAATACTGATAGATTAATATTAAAATAAACCATAAACAATATAAATAAATGTTTCAAAGAATGAGTTGAACTCAGATTCTCTTAATTGGGATCCTTGATCATGTTAATTTTTTTTTTAACATAAAGAGCTATCCAAAGAGCTTCTAAGTAAGCTAAAGGCCATTACCCCTGGCCACAGTGCAGAAGTATTCAGATTGATGAAGAAGAAGAAGCTAGCAAGTGATTAAAAAGCTAGAAAGCCACTGTTGCTAATTTTAGCCCATGACTAAAACGCCAAAAGGTCACAGCTTGTCAATGTGGAAGTAGATAATAGTATATTATTATTCGAGAGATAATCCCAAGTTTATTAACTTCAATAAGTAGATAATTAAATGATTTTCAAAAATAGATAAATAAAATCTGACATTTGTTAAATGGTTAACCTCACCTTTTACCAATTTTTAATATTATTATAGTCGCTCTCACCCAATTTAAATCCCATTGGTTCAAATCAAAGTGAACATTGCCTGATGCCTTACAACGTCTAAGTATATTATACACGGCTGGCGGCTGGTGGATTTTATGTATACCAATATCTCAGTTATTAGACATGGGACCCACACCAAATTTATAATAGTTAATGACATTAAATAAACAAGTTCGGCGCAAACAGAATTTAAATTAAAGTTTGCGAAAAAAAGTTCGTTTTTCCTGTTGCCTCGCCCGCCTCCAGCCCCCCTATTTCAAATTAAAGTGGTGCAATTTATTATCTACTATAATTTATCGACAAATTTAAAATTTTATTTAAAAAATCCAAATATTACAGATTTTATTCGATTTTAAATATTATTTATTTTATTAAAATAAAAAAATATTTAAAATGGTATAAACCCTGTAATATTTGGATTTTTTAAATAAAATTTTAAATTTGTCGATAAATTATAGTAGATAATAAATTGCACCACTTTAATTTGAATTATCTCAAATAGGGGAACCTGGAGGCGGGTAAGGCAACAGGAAAAACTAACTTTTTTTCGCAAACTTCAATTTAAATTCTGTTTGCGCCGAACTTGTTCATTTAATGTCATTATAAACTATTATAAATTTGGTGTGGGTCCCATGTCTAATAACTGAGATATTGGTATACCCAAAATCCACCAGCCGCCACTGTATAGGGAGTTTATTATTTTCTTTGTTAGGCAGGGAATTTTTATTATTTATCGTTATATACAGAAAAAAAAGATAAAATTAATTTTTTGTTACAGCGTTTTATAATAGTGACTTTTTGATTGTTACTTTGTTAAGCACTAGTGTTTAAAAATGAAACATATTTTATTTTTTTAAGCATTTGACGTGGCGAACCACTCGTTACACCCAATTTTCACATCTCATGCTTATTGCAACTTATTGCAATAATCAGGCCAATTCACTAACATTGGTCGTTAACGTTAGCCACTAGAATTAGTGGTTATCGTCATATTTAATCGACCTATAACCACCTTATGTTAGTGAATTGGCCTGAATAGCTTTTATTATAATTTCAAAATTAATTATAACAATAAACATCATACGAAAATTTCAATAAAACCCTAAAATATGAGCAACGTAAATGTAAAAAATACGTCAATGTAGGACCTTAATAGCTTTTTCTACTCATATTACGGAATTTGAACGTTCTAATATCACTTTTTAATGTGGAATTACATATGGATAACGCTTAACGAAAAGGAACCAAGCGCCAAAAACTATTTCTGAGCTTGGTAAAATTATTTGTAAAATAACTCATTTTTAATTTTAATTTTTAATGCTCTAAAGGTTGATTATCATTTTCTCAAAAGGATTGAGAGGGTTCCCAAATCATTATTAATTTTTTGAACAGCATTAAAAATGAGTTATTTTGCAAATAATTTTGTTAACTCCAGAAAAAGCTTTTGGCGCTTTACTTTTCGATAAACGTTATCCATATTTTCCTTAAAGTGTTAAAGATTGAATTATTCTATCACCGGATGGCGGAATAAACACTGGTGGCTACATCTCTGTGTTTATTAGTACGATCCAACCTTACTTTCTCCCAATTAAATTATTTTTTATGGTATATTTTGGAAATGTATAGTCTGAAACACATTTGGAATAGCATATTCCGCTCTCGTTAAACCGTCAAACTCGCCTTCGGCTCGTGTTGTTACAGAATATACTATTATAAAATTGTTTTTTTATAAATCCGTCCTGTTTACTTATCAAAAGTACCAATTTGCGTTCAATTTTATAAATTAAATATAATTTATGTCTAAAGTTACAAATATTTTTAATACTAATACAAACTTTTTTAGAAAGTAACTTTGGGAGGCATCACCGAATTCGTCCCAGAAATTAAAAGATGTCGTAGATTAATGCTGATCGGTTGCGGAACCAGTTACCACAGTGCCATTGCTACCAGACAGCTGCTTGAGGAACTCACAGAATTGCCAGTGATGGTTGAACTTGCCAGTGACTTCTTGGATCGTACAACACCAGTCTTCAGGGACGACGTATGCTTCTTTATCTCCCAATCAGGCGAAACCGCTGACACTCTGATGGCATTGCGTTACTGCAAACAGAGAGGAGCTCTTATTGTTGGCATCACCAACACTGTTGGTAGCTCAATTTGTAGGGAATCACACTGTGGTGTTCACATCAACGCTGGTCCCGAAATTGGTGTCGCTTCCACTAAAGCATACACAAGTCAGTTCATCTCCTTGGTAATGTTCGCGTTGGTGATGAGTGAAGACAGAATTTCTCAGCGTCAAAGAAGGAAGGAAATCATCGATGGACTGGGAAAATTGCAGGATCAAATCAGAAAAGTATTGAAGTTAGATCAAGAAGTTAAAGCTTTAGCCGAAAGCTTGTACCAGAAGAGATCGCTTTTGATGATGGGACGTGGTTTTAACTTTGCCACTTGCTTGGAGGGAGCACTAAAAGTAAAAGAATTGACCTACATGCACAGTGAAGGCATTATGGCTGGAGAACTGAAACATGGACCTCTTGCACTTATCGACGAAACCATGCCGGTGCTCTTTATTGTCATGAAAGATCCTGTATATATCAAATGTATGAATGCATTACAACAAGTTATTTCTCGTAACGGAAAACCGATTATCATCTGCGAAGAAAACGATAAAGAAACCCTAAGCCTAGGTTACAAATGTTTGGAAGTGCCAAAAACAGTGGATTGCCTTCAAGGTATTTTGACAGTTATTCCCATGCAACTTTTGTCATTCCATATCGCAGTAAAGAAAGGATGTAACGTAGATTGTCCACGAAACTTAGCCAAGAGTGTGACAGTTGAGTAAAAGGTAAATATGTGCATTTTTTAAATTTATTTTTCTAAAAAGAATACAAGTATTTTGATTCGAAATACAGGAGCACAAGTAACAAAGGAGGGGCTATATCTTAAATCAGAGCTTAATAAATAAAATTAGAAGTAGTCTTAAAGATTCTTCACATTCTAAATCTAAAACGACTTTACCAATCTTCATGAAATTTTGTATAAAAATACGACCCCTTTTTGATTATTTTGCTGAAAAGTGGTCATTTTTGACGACTGCTGTATTTTTTTTAATGTTCGTTTGATTTTTAGGGTATACTAACAAAAATACGGTCTTTCACAGCATATTTTTTATTTACTTCAAAAAAAATAAATTAAGCGTTTTTATTAGATATTAAATAAAGGGGCTTTAAGGATATTTTCTCGAAAAACCTTTGAACACGTAAGTTAAAGTATTTTTATCCAAAATTTTATAAAGATTGGTAAAGGCGTTTTATAGTTGAATTTTTTTACTTGTTCTTCTAAGGTTATGCGTTAATTTTGACGAGCAGTGTATATCAAGCTTAAGAAAATAAGTGAATGAAAAAATTGCGATAAGGAGGATCTTACTCTTAATAGCAAAAGCTCATACGTATATAGGCTTCTTTTGAGGTGCCCAGCTGCTGGGCCCCAGCAACCAATTTTTCGATATCACAAAAGTCAACAAAAATATTAGTAGATTATTTAAATCACCCTAATAAACATATACAATTATATACATATATGTGATAACTATTTTTATTTTAAAATAAAACTAAAATAATTATTCTTCTTTTTTTTAGACTGCTTCATCCACTATACTGTCATTGTGAAGATAATATTTTTTGATAAATATTACTACTGTAAAACATCTGTGTTAAAAGCAATTAATATATTTATTGGTTAAAGGTATGTTCGTTCTCAAAGAAAACCAAGTAGGTACTTTTTTATTTATTTTTATACATATTGTTTGTTACTTATATTCTAACAAATTTAAATTTATTACATATACTATATCTACAGTTAATTGTATGTGACTGTAAAACAATTTATGTGGTTAAAATTGTAATATTATTTGTTTTGAAATGTACACTAAATGTTAAATTTTGTATGACCAGTTGTACTTTTGTACATTTAAATAAGCAACATTATTTACAATTTATAATCTGTTTTCCGTTTCTCTGTTGTGATTATTTTATATTTTAAGAACTTGTACTTGTATTTTTATTATACTTGAATATATAATTTGCTTTTTAATAATATTACTTACCTACCCTTTTTAATACAATTTTGTATTTCTATTTCATATTCATATTTATGAGAACTTGTGGTCTGACAGCTCCCTCAGATCTACCTAATCTTACTTTTTACTTTTACTAATTATTTTGTGCCTTAAAGATAATGGTACATTATCTAACTGGCGGAGAAAGCGCTTATTTAAGGCGGAGCTTAGTTTTCGCTTCCAAGACCTTGGACGAAGCAGTTAATATGCTTTTTCTACTCCTATTTACGGAATATGCCCGTTCTAATATCACTTTTTAATGTGGAATGATATATATTCCTTAAAGTATTACAGAATGAATTATTCTATCATCGAATGACGGAATAAACACTGGTGGCGACATCTCTGTGTTTAATATCTAACAAATTTTAGAGCGATCCAACCTTACTTTCTCCCAATTAAATTATTTTTCTATGGAATATTAAGGAAACGTAAAAAAAGTATAGTCTGAAACACGTTTGAAATTGCATATTCCGCTCTCGTGAAACCGTCAAACTCGCCTTTGGCTCGTGTGAGAAACTTTTTACTCGAACGGAATATGCTTTATTCCAAACTTGTTACAGAATATACTATTCTTCGCCATGTTGTAAATGCTTTTTTTCGACTGTTTAATATTTCTGTTATCTAAATATTGCATAAATGTTTTGAGAATGCTGTTTGAGCAATTTATCTGGTGCTGTTTGTTTATTATTTCTTTATGCCAGAGGCTGTCAAATGCTTTGCTGATATCCAGGAATATAGCAGTGTATCAATGTATGTTTGTTTATGCGTTCCTAATACAAACTTCCTATACCATACCATGTCATAAAACTGGTGAGTTGTTGATTGTGAAATTTAATTGTCGGATTGTATTTATGCTCAGTAAGTACCAGATGGCTGCATCTATGCGCATTAGTTCAAATCACCGTACCCATGCGATGTGGTCTTTAGATTATCGAACCCATGCGCAGGGGGTACCAGATGACCGTACCTATGCGCAGTCGTTTTAAGATGATCGTACCCATGCGTATTGGCATTTGCTACACACTTAATCAAAAGTTTGGGGTTTTTGAGTGTTCAGTGTCAAAATGTTGTGTTTTTTTTCGTTCCTGTATTTCTTTAACAAAATGGCATTTTTAAGAACTGCTTTGTAATAAAGATAAATTGTGGCTTTTTTACACAAGAAACGAAAACCCTTGCGAAAACCCATAGAGATTTTGAAGATGGGCGCCTTTCTCGTGATGTAATTTTTTCTTTTAGTAGCCATATGAGCACCGGTAAAAAAGAATCCAGAAGGATGCCGTTTTTTTTCTATATTTTAATATAAAATAACTTAAAATAAAAAAATAATAATAACAAACGCCGTATACATGTATACAGTGTGACCCATTTGTTTGTGACTCACCCCTGTAAAATCTTTATTTATTGTGCGATTTTAACCGGATTTGTATAACAATTTTTTTAATTGAAAAAACTACAATTTTTTTAATGTGACGGTCAGGGGAAAAAGTCCCGAGGCTCATGGAATGCCCTTTTTAGATTTTTCAATTAAAAAATAAAATTTGTTATCATATACCTTTTAATCCTTTTAAATAATGCGATATAACAATTATTGTAATCTCGAATATCTCGGAAACGGTTTATTTTATCGAAGTTTGAGAGGTACACCTTTTTAATGGTAGCCGAACTGTGTAATCGAAAAATTGCACCAAATGTTATAAAAACCTAACCTCAAAGTTTGTATGGGACAATAAGCTTAAAGCAACCCCCGTTTCTACGACACTGTGTTCACTCAAACAATTGTAATTATGTGTGAATATGTGTTTTGGTAGTAAGTGACTGTTCGCAAAATATCACCTTTCCAAGACTACCATAGTAGAGGTTATATTAAAAAAACTGATATGATAAGTAACTCTTTATCACCCTGTATCTTGGAAACATAAGTAATTAGGAAAAATGTTTATTTAGATTTTCGTCTTATTTTGACTTGCTTAATCTTATCCTAAATTTATGCCAATAAGTTTAGGGACACCTTGTATATATAGGAGGCTCTCTGAATTTCTGGAGAAAATACAATTTTTAATCCCAAAACAAAATAGATTTCAAAATTTACTTTAAAGTACCCAAACACCATACATAAATCTCACGGAATTCAAATACAAAAACCTGGATAGAGAAAAGGTGGTACTTGCAGTGCTTCTTGACTTATGCAAAACTTTTGATGTTTTAGACCCAGAAATAACGAGACGCTAAATGCCACTGGCGGCTCCTCTTACTGCGCATGATCGCTTAATTGACAAATGTGCCGCGATTCGAAATGTTAAAGGCACGTTAGTTACGTCATAAAACCAAACCAACACAAACTCAACAACACAACCCAACCGACCCCGCCCCATTGGCCCCCCCTGCCCCATTGACCAAAAAACCCAACTAAAATGGGCAAATTTATGTTACGATAAAAATAAAACACTTTTTAACAAAGGAACAACAAATTTATGAAATAAAAAAAGTTCGACAACTTCTAGTACATTTTATGTTACGATAAAACTAAAACAAACCAACCAACCCAACCTTAATGCTTGCACAGTGGGCAATACTCTACTTTTATTAAAAATTTACATTTGTGTTATCATTGATTACTTGTTCATAATTGTTTTTTGTTTTGCATACTTCGCTATTTTTAGGTAGGTAGGTACTTTGAATAAAACAATACTTACTTTTTATTGTTAGGTATCTCGAGGTTTTCGTGGTTTTTCCGTCGATTTTAAATTTCACCTTTCACTTTTTACGTCGATTGATGCTCATGTAGCTACATCTTTGGATAGCCTGAACGATTGTGCTACGATCAGGATGATACTTATGGAGAAAAGTCTCCGCATACAGTTGAGCGGCACCGTTCGCGTTTTCATGGCATTTTCCTTAAAATATGACGTCGGTATACTCGGCGTTGGGAAATCGCATTGAATATGCGTTGAATAATGCGGACATACGAGTATCAAAAATAACAACCGAACTATCAGTAATCAATGATAACAAAGTACTAACCGATTTGAAATAAGTTTAAAAGTTTGCTTCATATTACATAATACACTGTGCGCATACCTGTTTCTTTTTTGCTTTTTAGAGGTAAAAACAATGATGATATATAGGATAGGTCAGTGACATCCAAAAAATTTTATAATTTTTTTTATTAAAAAACAGAAGCTACAATGCACGGATGGTACGTTTGGTCCTGGATTTGTTAAATAACAGTTTTGTTTTTTTACTTAGTAACTTGGAGTTCTTGCAAAGATAATAATTTTGTTGTTGTAATGTTGGTTTTTAGTTGGTACAAATGATCACTAAAATTTAGGGAGCTGTCTAGGTTTAAGCCTGGCCCTTGTGGAAATTTTTTTCTGAAAAAGTTTTAATAATTATTAAAACTTAAGTAAAAATAAGAGTTAAGTCGAAAAAAGTCTGAATAAGTCTTAGTAAGTCAGACTAATATAAAGTGACCAGATCCTAAAAGTCCAAAAGCGGGACAAAGTTACAAAATGGTCAAAAATCTTGTTTTCATTTTCAATTTAGAATTAGGGTAGTGATAAATAAAAAATACTAAGTAGTTATACAAAATATGTAATGAAATACAAAGAAAACAAAGTTTAAACTACAAGTAAAAACGACAATCAGTATTCTGATTTTAAATTTTTAATACCTATAATATTTTTATTTATATTTTTCATTTTGATGAATTTTTTTAATAGGGGCTTATTTTTTAACTCATACAATTTAGAATTAGGGTAGTGATAAATAAAAAATACTAAGTAGTTATACAAAATATGTAATGAAATACAAAAAAACAAAGTTTAAACTACAAGTAAAAACGACAATCAGTATTCTGATTTTAAATTTTTAATACCTATAATATTTTTATTTATATTTTTCATTTTGATGAATTTTTTTAATAGGGGCTTATTTTTTAACTCATACAATTTAGAATTAGGGTAGTGATAAATAAAAAATACTAAGTAGTTATACAAAATATGTAATGAAATACAAAAAAAACAAAGTTTAAACTACAAGTAAAAACGACAATCAGTATTCTGCTTTTAAATTTTTAATACCTATAATATTTTTATTTATATTTTTCATTTTGATGATTTTTTTTAATAGGGGCTTATTTTTTAACTCATACCCAGATAGCACAAGATAACCCACAGACGTCCTATTTAGGTAATTCTCGGCTTAGCCAGACCGAACGGGTCTGGGACATCCATAGAACGTCAAGTCTAGACCCTGTCCGGCTTAGCCTGATTAGGCGTATTTTGGACGTCCAAAGTAAGCCAAATAAGGCTTAGCCGGACCAGGTCTATAATTGACGTTCTATGGATGTCCCAGACCCGTTCGGCCTGGCTAAGTCGAGAATTACCTAGATTGGACGTTCCTGCTCACACAGCACAGGATGTCCAAATGACGTCCATTGGACATCCTTTGGACATCTTGTACTATGTGGGTGCACCCATGGGCTATCATGCCTAAACTTTTCGTTCAAGAAATTTCGGATATGTAATAAATTGTGGGTAATATTAAATATCATGTACAAATTATATAAACCACCTATTTTTATGAGGTTTCTCTTTTGCCTTCTTTGGAGGTTCGTGGGACAGCCTGAGGGTGTCACAGAGAGTCAATCAAATCGATTAGCCTTATTATAAGAAAGATTAATTTACAAAAAAATTAAGTTTATTATTGAATATAGGTAGTTTATAATACATATTCGTACTATTCGTCGGGATTTATACATTTATATTTAATTTAAAATTTCTTGTTATCACGTAAAGGTAGTAAAATCCATTATTGCATCATTTTTAAATTCAATTAAATTCTATTACCATTGATTAATAAGTTCACTACTTCTTTACTCAACGCTATTACGTTTAAATGTATAAAAACACCGTTATTATAACGTATAGTTTTAAATTTTAAACATCGGTCTTCTTCGGGTAGAACCGAACGGGTTCGTGAAGACGCTTCCCATAATCCGTTGCAATGGCGTTCTTTTGCTGTGTGATGGCGTTTATGGCGGTGTTTCTACATTGTGTGTTATGATTTCTACTAGGTATTGGCTGTTTATAGACTTGTAATAGAATAAATTCAAGTAAGTAATTAGATTAGGTTTGTTTTGACTAATAGACTGTACCACACAAACAAAATTTACGGTTGCACTGATAATTGGGCGTAAACAAATCGTGAAAACAAGGATTTAAAAAAAATATTTTATAAAAACACATTTTTATTGTTTTTACTTTCCAAGTGATTTCTTTCTATACTTTCTAAATTTTATTTTATCCTCCCAAAGCCCTACATCAAAATTTTACAACAACCAAACTACAAAGTGAGGTTATCATTTTTATTGTTATCTAGAAAAGCTTTTATTTTTTTAATATCTAAAAAAGCTTTTATTCCTATTTAACCGTGAATTTTTTTTATGTGGTGCTCATGAGCTCATATACCGTTCCTTCATTTGCAAGCTATACATAGCCTATGTCATAGGGAAAATACATTGTAGGTGGACCAGACAAGTTGAAGTCAGCGCAAAGCAAGGAATGTCTGAATTTCGAATTTACCGGCAGTGGACGTCCAATGGATGTCATTTGGACACTGAGATGTCCAGGGGATATCCTTTGGACGTCCTCTGGACATTTGTGCTGTAATTATAATATAGGTGAATAAAAATGTTTGGTTAAAAATTTTAGGTGTTTTAGTTTTTATTCCTGTCAGCCAAATTATGGCCAAATTTGGTCCTAGGACAGTCTTTAATAGACCATTATAGGACGGCCAAAGGACAACCAAAAGTGTCTACTTTGGAAGTCCTACGGACGTCCATTCGTGGTCTTCGGATATCCGTAGGACGTCCACTATGTCCTGGGTTGACGTCCTAAGGATATCCAGTGGACGTATGTGTGCTATCTGGGTACAGTCTCCTTTAAAATTATATTTAATAGTCACTAAAGCTTTTAAAGTTTCTACAGACAAATTAGTTTTTTCGGTGGTCCAAATTTTATTAATCATAGAAAAAACCCGTTCGGTAGAAGCGTTTGTACCGGGTAAGCATAATATATATTGTACTAATTTTAAAATATTATTGAGAGGAATGTTATTTTCATCAAAATGACTAAACATTTCTACCCATTTTTGATCTGTGGGAGTTTTTTGCTCAGTCCAAAAAATAAGTTTACTATCAGAAACATAATTATGAACATATTGAGTCTCATCAAATAAATCATTTTAAACTATGGTGCATTTGGGGAATTTTTTTAAAAGAAACTCAAAACTTTTTTGTACTTGTTCACAGCAAACGGAAAAATATAGAACTGTATAGGATGACTCCGCGTTTAAATACTAAATCTTAAAGTTTTATCAGAACTGTATTGAATCGTGCTTTGTTTTTATATTTTTCGGCTCTATACCTATGCACAACTATATTTAAAGTCAAACGCAATGGTCTCTTACAAGATACATTATTTTGATTTTCTATATTCAACAGAGAGGTAGAAACTCGACCCTGTCGAATGGTGCAGTCATTTATGTCTCTAGAAATTATTAAAAAAGGGTTCAGTCCAATGGTGCAGCAACTTCGGATTCCTATTCTCTTCAGAGACATAGAAACTCAAGCTTTTCGAATTTTACTGGCAATGATTTTCGTTAATGTCCCCGAGAATTATACAAAAATAGCGCAATGGTAGAAGCGTTTGTACCGGGTAAGCATAATATATATTGTACTAATTTTAAAATATTATTGAAAGGAATGTTATTTTCATCGAAATGACTAAACATTTCTACCCATTTTTGATCTGTGGGAGTTTTTTGCTCAGTCCAAAAAATAAGTTTACTCTCATAACATAATTATGAACATATTGAGTCTCATCAAATAAATCATTTTAAACTATGGTGCATTTGGGGAATTTTTTTAAAAGAAACTCAAAATTTTTTTGTACTTGTTCACAGCAAACGGAAAAATATAGAACTGAATAGGATGACTCCGCGTTTAAATACTAAATCTTAAAGTTTTATCAGAACTGTATTGAATCGTGCTTTGTTTTTATATTTTTCGGCTCTATACCTATGCACAACTATATTTAAAGTCAAACGCAATGGTCTCTTACAAGATACATTATTTTGATTTTCTATATTCAACAGAGATGTAGAAACTCGACCCTGTCGAATGGTGCAGTCATTTATGTCTCTAGAGATTATTAAAAAAGGGTTCAGTCCAATGGTGCAGCAACTTCGGATTCCTATTCTCTTCAGAGACATAGAAACTCAAGCTTTTCGAATTTTACTGGCAATGATTTTCGTTAATGTCCCCGAGAATTATACAAAAACAGCGCAATGCAATATCGCAACGGTTTCGACTTCTCTTTACTCTACCAAGTTATAGAAACTGGAGTCTCTCTAATACTATTCTAGTCAATATTTCTGAGAGTATAAAAAGAGGGTGTAATATTGCAAGAAGTTTTCATCTTTTGATGGATGCAAGTAGTTTGATTATTCTCATTTCTGCATATGATTTTGTTGAAAATAATTCCTTTCTTTGATTCCTTTGTCTGATTTTTATTTACCGTTACAACTCAGGTATGTAAAGCACAAAGGATATGATGTAAAGTATATTTATGTATTATATAAAGTACCTATATTTGTATTAAAAATTTCAGAGGTTATGTTGAAAAAATGATCGATATGCTATTAAACTTTAATAATTTAGTAATGAGGTCTGTTGGTAGATCCTGTACATCTCCACTGGAAGTTTTATGTTAGTTCAGCAATATTTAAATCTGGTTGTTCAAAAAGTATACACCAGTGCAGGTTATGGTAGCATCTACGAACAAATGAATTAATGGCCCATTGGCAATTATTCCTTAGGGAAAAATTTTCAACACAGTTTAATTAATTAATAAAATGAAAAACATCATGTATATATAGTTTTTTTTTAAGAATAAAATAGTTTTCATTTTAATACTAATTCAAAAGTGAAATTATGACCTCTATAGATATATACTGTGGAGAGTATTGAAACGCTCGACTGACAAATACAAATCTATACCGTGGGGAGATTTACAAAACTATATTCAAACGTGGCGTCATCCTATACACTTCTATAATAATAATAATAATAATAATATAATATAATATATTTATTGCTAAGTAGATCACAGCAGGGGTGACATAAGCAACCCGGACAACATTCGTGATATTCATACGAACATCATGTCGTGATTTTCACAAATTTTATTCATACTGATATCATACGGAAGTCACCGCGTGATAAATGAAAATCATACGAACGTCACGTCGTGATTTTCACAAATTTTATTCATACGGACATCATCCGGATGTCACGCGCGTGAGAAATGAAAATCATGTCGTGATTTTTTATGCCATCGCTGTTTGCGATTGACCGATGGCACAAAAAATCATGTCGTGATTGTTTATGCCAACGGTGTTTGGATAATCATCTTTGCGCTACGTTCGTACACTAAGAGAAAAATTATGATGAATCAACAGTTTTTGCGGTTAAATACATTCAATATTTTCTTGGATTTAAATTAACTGTTAATTCAATTCAATGTACGAATGTGTCGCAAAAATGAATATCCAAACACCGATGGCATACAAAATCATGTCGTGATTTTTATGACCACACAACGATGGCATAAAAAATCATGTCGTGATTTTTTATGCCATCGGTGTTTGGATATTTATTTTTGCACCACATTCGTACATTGAGAGAAAAAGTATACCTACATCAACAGTTAAAGTGGTTAAATACATTCAATATTTTTTTGGATTAAAATTATTAGTTAATTTACATCCAAGAAAATATTAAATGTATTTGACCGCAAAAACTGGCAATTCAATTGTTAACATACTTTTTCTTTCAATGTACGAATGTGGTGCAAAAATAAATATCCAAACATGTCGGTGCACCGATGGCATAAACAATCATGTCGTGATTTTTTATGCCCAAACGCCGATAGCATAAAAAATCATGTCGTGATTTTTTAGGCCATCGGTCAATCGCAAACAGTGATGGCATAAAAAATCACATGATTTTCATTTCTCACGCAGTGACATCCGGATGATGTCCGTATGAATAAAATTTGTGAAAATCACGACGTGACGTTCGTATGATTTTCATTAATCACGCGGTGACTTCCGTATAATATCAGTATGAATAAAATTTGTGAAAATCACGATGTTCATACGATCGTATGAATATCAAGAATGTTGTCAATTAAAAAAGATATTCCAATGTTTAACAAAATGTTCACGTTCACGTTTTTTTAAACATTGGAATATCTTTTTTAATTGAACCCGGACAACATTCGTGATATTCAAACAACGTTTTATAAATTATAACGGTGTAATGTGAATAACAAACAGGTTTTAAATTCGCAGTTCGCAGGGCTCATACGCATGCGCAAATTTTGCAAATATCACACCGTGAGTTCTACATGATATCACTGTGATGAAGCATGTGTATGCACTCAGGATATCACAGCGTGATAAAAAAAATCACGTTGTGATATCATCATGACTTCACCAGGAAATCCCGATTGTTGTCCGGGAAGGTCAGGGTAACAATGGTTTGAAAGCAGGTATTTGAACATAAAGAGGTTAGTAGATGTTAATTAGCATAATTAGTAATAATGTGCTAGTATATATACTATAATTTTCCGTTTGCTGTGTTCCCCTATTAGATTAAAAGTTAATAGTCTGAATTTATTGAAAGCGGGACAAAAGCGGGACGCTTATTAAATCGGGACCCTTAGCTCAGAATCGGGACTGTCCCGCCTAAATCGGGACGGATGGTCACTTTAGACTAATAGCAAGATTTGGGAGTCTTCTGGAAGAGTTAATAAGACTTTTTAAGACTTAATAAGACTTTTAGCAGAGGAACCTAACCACAGCGATTAAAATAAATATCCGGAATGATTCAGAGAGGTTGTATTTGATTATTATAAAATAAAACACAAAGAAAAGCATTTATTAACATTTTGCCGGGGTGGTAATAAGCCAAGTTTATTGCATAATTACCTAAGTAATAACATGTGTAAGGTGTAATAATTATAACAATTATAATTTTTTACATACGATGCGCTTGACTTGCTTTTATTGTTGCAGTTGTACTGTTTTATTTCAATAGTTTCTTTTTATAAGCATATATTCATCTAACCATTGTTCCAAGCACTTTTTAGACAAAATATCGATTTTCTCAGCTCACCAATTAGAGCACAACTGATCTGTCATGTGATGGCATCTTCCCGCGTTTTCAAGATAGCTCTCCTGTCACTACTTACCAAGTGTTGACGTTTGCGGGTATTTTACTCGGAAATCGGGTATTTTTGTCATGTTTGCGGGTAGAATTTTGAAGCGGGTAAAATCGGATATTTTGCAAATTTCGATCAAAATACTAACTGTAAATTGTATGTTTACTAAAAATGCATAATTATTTTATTCTATATAGGATATCCTGTTACATTTTTTTATTTATTTATTTAAAAATTTTAAATTAATTTTATTATTGTTTTTTAAAACAGGGCGATTGCGCTAGTAAATTTAAAATATAACGAGTTTTTTTGATACCTATTTTGTAATTTTTGGTCGGGAACTTTTATGACATTCATCCGGCAACACTGTATAAAACACATGAAGATCAACCATATTTGTTTTATGAGTTTTATAATCTGTGTATGATTCGTATATTTGTTATATGGTATGATTTCGACTGTCGACCATATCATGCCTATGCGTTGAGAAGAATTGTTATAGTTATTATACCTTATATATTTACTTAATCAACAAGGGATCTGTATGTACACAAACCATGGTTTGCAAACGTATCTCCCAACTGTTTTATGGGCGAATTTTTGTATATATATATTGTCCAGGCAGGTCAATTTGATAGATTTTTTTTCCTTTGTGATAGGACAGTGTAATATACTGCAAAAAAATTCTATAAGTTTAGAAATAACAAAACTAAACTTTAAAGAAATAAAACTTATAGGGTTAATCTGAAATAGGGAAGGAACACAAGGAAGAAATGAAACATTGTCCTCCTCCTAACGCATCCCAGATAGCACAAGATGTCCTGAGGACATCCGGTTTAAATCCTTTACAGACGGTCGCGACCAGAAAACCGATGGACGTCCTAAGGCCTAAGCCCATGGCCTTTATAAAAGGTGATATATCAATTTGTATCTTCAACTATTGTCGCAGGCAAAAAACCGATGGACGTACTCAGGATGTCCATCGGCCTAGGCCTTAGGACGTCCATAGGCCTAGGCCTCAGGACGTCCATCGGTTTTCTGGTCGCGACCCGGGTCTAAGTGAAAAAAAATTACACCTTGTTTTTTATTAAAAATACTCCTTAATCAAGCACGATAAAAGATTTTAAAAAAAAGTTGTCAATTTTTTTTCACCTATATGTCTATAGATAGACCCTTTATCCACTTAAGTGGAATTGTGTCTTTAGTTGTCAAGTATTTTTAGCAATTGCAATTTTCCATATCTCTAACTTATTTAAAAATATCTAGTAAAATTAATTAATTCATTGCATTAAAAATATCATTACAAATTTTAAAAAATTATTATTATTATATATATATATATATATATATATATATATATATATATATATATTATTATTATATTATTATTATATTATATATATATATTATTATTATATTATATATATTAGGTATATTATATTTTTAATTTGTTGAATAAAAAATATCACATTGGCCAAATTAATAATTTGAATTAATAATATTATATGAGAAATGTATAATACGAATTAAAAATACCATTGGAGAAATTTCTCCACTTTAACATTTAAATTATTTAATTTGTCCTATAATATTTTTAATGCAATAAATTGTAAGAGTTTATTTCAAATCTACCGCCAAATAAACAGTTGGTATTGGAAGTAACCAGTTTAGTGACTTTAAGTTGGCAGTCTGAAATCCGCCATGTTGGCATTGTTCATAAAACAGCGTGTGCTGTTTTTAGTTAGCTCCCTGTTTAGTTAAATTTCTGTGTATTTAAATATATGATATAAGTGAAAACAACTTTTATTATATGGAAAAACCCCTACAAAATTTAAGTTTTCACTTGATATTTTTAAATAATTTAGAGATATGAAGGTATGTGAAATTCAATGGAGAAATAAATAAAAATAGTATTATGAATAGAAAGGTTTATTGTTTTAACTTAAGGAATATATGGTTAACGGATTGACCTCCTTTTCCCGGACACCCTGTATATATATATATATATATATATATATATATTAACAAAACACTTGTTAACACTGTATTACATTTCCCTATTATAATAAAACTGTCCTAATTCGGTCCTCATATGTCCCGAATTGGACAGCTTGGGGTCAAATACGGACGTCCTGAGGACATCCTATTTCGGAAGTCTGTGGACGGTCAAATACGGACGTCCTGAGGACATCTGAAACAGTCTATTTCGGAAGTCTGTGGACGTACTACGAACGTACTTTTGCAGACCCCGGACATCCTGAGGACGTTCGGGTTGTCCTGGGTGGAAGTCCTACGAACGTACTTGTGCTATCTGGGATCTTCCTGAACGTTTTATGACACATTGCTTTTGACTTTTTCAAACGTTATTTTTCAGAAATACTGTTAAATGTAAATATCTTTCGGCATTTCTTTGGAATTTCTACTATGCTATAATACAAAATGAAAATAAAAAAGTTAACTTCTAAAACAAGAGTTGTATGTAGCGTTTTGTAAAAGACACCTAAAGTGTACGCAAAAAAATCTTACCTTTAAAATATTTACAAAAAAATTCAGACACTTTACACGTGCTCACTTGTTGTTGCCGAACTATCAAACATGTATGTCCTCTAGAAATAACACGATAGTATCTCTATCTCGTGTCTCTATTTCGAAACAGTCGGCATAGAAGACGACGTTAGGAAAGAGACAAGATTTTTGAATGTCAACTTTAATATTTTTTTTCTGTTTAAACTACTTTGTAAAAAACTATTTTATTTTTATATACGAATAAAAGAACTTTCCATTGTTCAAAAATAATTTATTTTTTCAGAAGAAAGCTGCAAAGAAGAAGAATATAATAATTTAAATTAAAAAATCGCCTCTGGGGACAGTTAGGTTACAGGACATTTCACCTAGTTTTTCTGCCATATATAGAAACATAAAGTAATTAAAAAAATACGATGGGTCCTAACAGGGGTATTTAAATATAATAAATATAAAACTTATCAACAAAGGTCAAAAATAAAAATAAAATTAGCTGGGGACAGCAAATGTACATTTAACGAAAATTTAAAAAAAATAAATTCTGTTCAATTAAAATAAAGTTTATTTACCTATATTGTAAACATTGCTTCCGTGTTTTTATAAGCCTTATAGCAACACAAAAACAGTGTTTATAAATCCTTTTCATTGTGCTTTCTTTTGCAATAACCAAATACAACATCTCTGAATAATTCCGGATATTTATTTTAATCGCTATAGGTAGTACCTATAGCGATTAAAATAAATATCCGGAATTATTAGGTACCTACCATTTCTCTGCTAAAAGCCTTATTAAGTATTAAAAAGTCTTATTAACTCTTCCAGAAGACTCCCAAATCTTGCTATTAGTCTGACTTACTAGGACTTATTCAGAATTTTTCCGACTTAATAAGTATTATAATGAGTATACTCAGACTTTTTAAGAGAAAGTAAGACTTTAAAAACTCTTATTATAACTTTCTCAGAGAAACAATTTCACAAGGGAGATACTTTGCATTTTTTATTTGTTCGGGTTCTGTATTGTTTAAAACTAAGTACCTAATCACATTTTGTTTGTTTTTTAAAGTCTAGATAGTACTATAGTACTATATAGATAGTAACGTTAAACAAGTCTTGTTTTCATTCAAGTTTTATATTATTAATTTTAGTCCACTTATTAGGTAGGTAATAGTAACTAAGTCGACTTTGTGCTTTTTCAAAAACTTCTTGTTAATTTCCCCAATAGAAAAGACCTGTGTCATCATTTAAATAAAGTTTCATGAAATTTGCTACCAGTTTAAACAAAAACTGTTCTTTTGGTCCTCATCAAAAACACTAATAAAAATGTACCAATAAAGTAACAACATATTTTTAGTCCTGTAAATATTTATCATCCATAATTTGTTTTAACGAGTACATTTTGTTTTCAGTGTGCCTTACGCCACGAGGCTATCCGGCACTGATGAGGTCCAAAACCCCAAAACAGGCTGTCTGTTACTACAGTAGTTGCCTAGTGCGAAGCACATTCAAAACAAAAACACAGTGAACAAGGTGAATATTAATAGGCGGACCATTGAGTTTGGGGGCCCTGGGCTCATTGGCGAAACTAGCCATCTGACCCGGGGGGGGGGGCTTAGGGTGGGCCTGTTACTCAGACTAGGAATTTTTAAAAAAGTAAAACAAATGTTGTCTCCAAAAAGCACAAATACCAATTTTTTTGATCAAACAGTTCTAGTGAGAAAGGAAGTAAGTACTAGAATGTGATCTTGAGGACGCGTCCAAATATAATTGATGACAGTTTGTACCGCGCATGACCGTTTGTTGTTATGAAAAGATACAATTGTTAGTTGCGAGCTTACAGGGGCGGTTTTACAATAGGTACCTACTCGTATTTTGAAGGTTGATAAAATACAACCTAAGATATGAAAATGATACCTACATATTTCTATTGCAAATTTGGTAATAACAAAAAATTATAACAGATAAAACATTCAATTTTCTCAGTTTCTTTAAGAAACTTTCTTGATCCATTACTGGTAATATTCATAAGAAAAAATTGAACACCTCGCCAAAGTTTTTTGTTTTGAATGCGTTCCAACAACTTCAAATACCGACAGACAGCTGTTTCGACCTATATTGGGTCTCATCAGTGTCGGGCAACTTGGTGTAGTGGAACACAATCAAAACAAAGGACTCCCTGAGCTTATATGCTCAGTTGGTAAGCCAACAGAGGCGAGATGTAAGAACATCAAGTGATCCACACTGTCAAACGACGTGGCCTTTGCCGCAATCGGTACATACTATGCAACCGGGACTGCACACAGCAATTGTATCACAGATACTAATATGGCCTAAAGGAATCTAGAATTAGCCCAACCGGGCTAAAACATTCAATTTTCTCAGTTTCTTTAAGAAATTTTCTTGATCCATTACTGGTTATATTCATAAGATTAAGAATAATATGTTGTTTTCATTTAAATCCATTAGTAAGTTAAAAAGATATATAATTATTATTATTTTTTTTGTAAATGCAAAATAGAAAATCGCGATAAGTGGCCTCACAATAATAATATTAAGAGCTGAAATTTTAACAGCAAATTTTTTAAATTTATGCAACTATTATACAAGGTGTCCCTAAACTTATTGGCATAAATTTAGGAAAAGATTGTGCAAGTCAAAATAAGACGAAAACCTAAATAAATATTTTTCCTACTTATGTTCCCAAGATACAGGGTGATAAATTTTTACCTATCATATCAGTTTTTTTAATATAACTTCTACTATGGTTGTCTTGGATACGTGATATTTTGCGAACAGTCACTTACTACCAAAACACATATTCACACATAATTACAATTGTTTCAGTGAACACAGTGTCGTAGAAACGGGGGATGCTTAAAGCTTATTGTCTCATACAAACTTTGAGGTTAGGTTTTTATAACATTTGATACAATTTTTTGATTACACAGTTCGGCTACCATTAAAAAGGTATACCTTTCAAACTTCGATAAATTAAACCGTTTCCGAGATATTTGAGATTACAATAACAATTATTCCCTGGTAGAAAATAACGTTTGCATACATTCAGACAACGTTGCAAATTTGTATAATAATTTGTTATACTCATAACGTTGTCTTAGTGTATCATTTTAAGTGGAAAATACGTAGTTAAAACGTTGTCTTGGAAACGTTATTTTAATGTATGATTTTAAGTGGGAAATACGTAGTTAAAACGTTGTCTTGGAAACGTTGCAGAATTGTATTGCTGGAAACGTTGCAGCAACGTTCCAAATCCCACGTTTAGATACATAAAATTATTTCTAAGTCCCAAAGAAAATCTTTCAATGAGGATTTTTTTTTAAATTTTTATACTTTATTATACATTATTTATAAAAGTAAAATAAAACTCTTCAATTCATTTTCAAAGTCATAATATCAAAAATATGAGCGAAATACACAAAACCCACTTTCAAACAACGTTGCAGAATTGTATTGCTGGAAACGTTGCAACAACGTTCCAAAACCCACGTTTGGCTACATAAAATTTTTTCAAAGTCCCGACGAAAATTTTTTTACTGAGGATTTTTTTTTCAATTTTTTTTTATTATACATTACTTATAAAAGTAAAATAAAACCCTTCAACACATTTTCAAAGTCATAATATCAAAAATATGAGCGAAATACACAAAACCCACTTTCAAACAACGTTGCAGAATTGTATTGCTGGAAACGTTGCAACAACGTTCCAAAACCCACGTTTGGCTACATAAAATTTTTTCAAAGTCCCGACGTAAATTTTTTTACTGAGGATTTTTTTTTTCAATTTTTTTTATTATACATTACTTATAAAAGTAAAATAAAACCCTTCAACACATTTTCAAAGTCATAATATCAAAAATATGAGCGAAATACACAAAACCCACTTTCAAACAACGTTGCAGAATTGTATTGCTGGAAACGTTGCAACAACGTTCCAAAACCCACGTTTGGCTACATAAAATTTTTTCAAAGTCCCGACGAAAATTTTTTTACTGAGGATTTTTTTTTCAATTTTTTTTTATTATACATTACTTATAAAAGTAAAATAAAACCCTTCAACACATTTTTAAAGTCATATTATCAAAAATATGACCGAAATACACAAAACCC
Source organism: Brassicogethes aeneus (assembly GCA_921294245.1). Classification (NCBI taxonomy): domain Eukaryota; kingdom Metazoa; phylum Arthropoda; class Insecta; order Coleoptera; family Nitidulidae; genus Brassicogethes; species Brassicogethes aeneus. The sequence continues at coordinate 46,824,722 of OV121132.1, read as the reverse complement.
ACTTTCAAACTACGTTGTAAAATTGTATGCTAGAAAAGTTGCAACAACGTTCCAAAACACACATTTAGCAACATAAAATTATTTTAAGTCCCGTCGAGAAAATTTTTAATGTGGATTTTTTTAAATTTTTTATCCTTTGTAACATTATAACTATAGTTATAAAAGTAAAATCAAACTATGCAATACAATTTTTAAAGTCATAATATCAAAAATACGACCGAAATACACAAAACCCACTTTCAAACTACGTTGTAGATTTGTATGCTAGAAACGTTGCAACAACGTTCCAAAACACACATTTAGCAGCATAAAATTATTTTAAGTCCCGCCGGCAAATTTTTTAATGTGGATTTTTTTTAAATTTTTATCCTTTGTAACATTAATAATAAAAGTAAAATCAAACTATGCAATACAATTTTTAAAGTCATAGTTTCAAAAATAAGGCCGAAATACACAAAACCCACTTTCAAACTACGTTGTAAAATTGTATTCTAGAAACGTTGCAGCAACGTTCCAAAACACACATTTAGCAACATAAAATTATTTTAAGTCCCGCCGGCAAATTTTTTAATGTGGATTTTTTTTATTTTTTATAATAAATTATTTATAAAAGTAAAATCAAACTCGGCAATACATTTTTTTAAAGATATAATATCAAAAATACGATCGAAATACACAAAACCCACTTTCAAACTACGTTGTAAAATTGTATGCTAGAAACGTTGCAGCAACGTTCCAAAACACACATTTAGCAACATAAAATTATTTTTAGTCCCGTCGAGAAAATTTTTAATGTGGATTTTTTTAAAATTTTTAGTCTTTGTAACATTAGTTACCTATAAAAGTAAAATCAAATTTAACTATGCAATACAATTTTTAAAGTCATAGTTTTAAAAATAAGGCCGAAATACACAAAACCTACTTTTAGATACCTAAAATTATTATAGTTTCAATAAAGGTTTACTATCGTAGTTAGGTGATGGAACAACAGAGGTTACACCATAGTATATACTAATAATATTATCACAAAATTCTGTGGTATTATTTCTATGGGTTACACGGAACAAACGAAGAAAAATTCAAATTTACCGCTCTATCACGAAGTGTTTATTTCTTTATTTTAGGTTAAGTGTTGACATCGTGCGAAATTTTGTGCAAATTCTTCCGTGTTTTTTGGAAAAATAATTAAAAGATAAGGTAATTTTTATCTGATAGGGATGGCAAATAACTTTTAGTAACCTAAACAATCACCACAAACAATTTGTTAGTGTTTTTTTTAAACAGTTGCTTTTTGCATGGATTTTTAGGGTTATTTGGAACGATGCCTTATGTAAAATAAGTTTTGTTCTGTGACGATGCCTTAAAAGCATAAACATATTCCTGGAACAGTGTATCAAAGAAATTATCACCCAGAAAATATTGAATTGGCCGTGGCAGAGGTGATAAACAATCGTCTATCCTTTGGGTAGATTGCAAGTGTAATGATTACATCTGCCACAGATAATCTGCGGATAATGGATAATCTTTTGCAAGACAAGATACAAAAGAGTGCAGTCATATCTAAACCACAAAGCAGTGATAATTAGTTGTTTTAAAGAAAATCTTCCTGGCAATGACTGGCTAAATTCTATCCGGAGGCAAAAATTGTGATTACTCAAAGGAATGCTAAAAATCTAAAAAGATCCAGATCAGAAGTTCATGATGATGTGATAAACCAATATTTTTTCAGAAGTAAAGGAAATAAGGGATGCTTTGCCAGCACCTGGTTACCCAGGGAAACAACAAAATGTTGTGAAAAAAGGAAACTCAGAATATTAAACTATTTTTCAACTTTTCTAATGTTTGCTGACACTGGAGGAGATCATTTACCATTGTGTGTTGGTTACCAGCCAAATCTATTAGATTTTTTTTAACAATCAAAGGTTCTTAATAATTTTTATATTAATAAATTATATCCATATGTAAATCAATTTTAGGTCACAATCTTTTGCATTTAATAAATAAATTTGTATACTATACAAAATCAATTTTAAAACTTTCAAGTGTATAAAAAAATATAGGCCAAAATACTATTTTTGCTTGTATTTTTTCCTTTTAATGCTTGTGCTCTAAATTTTTATTCAAAAGCAAAAATCCTCACATTTTTTCTTATATATTCGTAATTGCTAAAATTTATTTTGCCAAGCATCAAAACCCTTAATGAAAATTAAAAATTTGTGACTTTAAACTCACCTTCATTGTTAATTGTTTTATTTAGACTTATATTTTAACTAACTACTTAAATTTCTTTGACTTTTTATTTTTGTTGCTAATTTATAATTTGTTTAATCCTTTATTTAGAAAATTTGTAATAATTGTTAATAGGCAATATTTCTTCTCTTTAAAATACCTTAAAAATAACAATGAAGAGCATTGTTATTTTTTTAGGCCATGTTTTAAGTTTTGTTACTTATATTTGAATTTTTCTAGTTAATATTTAAATAGGATTTTTTAGATTTTTATTAATATTGATTTAAAAGTTGTAGTATCTTGTATCTAGAAAATTGTTAATACCTATATGAATATAGGCAATAGTTTTTCTTTTCAAAATACCATTGAAAATTTTTTGTCTAAGCTATTTTGTTATATTTTTATTTGTTTACTTTAAGTATATAATATTATATTAATAATATTTTTTAGATTTTGTTAATTGGGTATTTTTAATTAATTTTAATATTGATTTAAAAGTTGTAGTATCTTGTATAGAAAATTGTTATATATATAGGCAATATTTTTTCTTTTTAAAATACCATTGTAAATTTTTTGTTAAAGCTATTTTGTTATAATTTAATTTGTTTACTTTAAGTATAATATTATTAGATAATATTTTTTAGATTTTGTTAATTGGGAATTTTTTTGTACAATAAATTTTTAAATTTATAAAAAAATCCAACGTTTTGTGATACAATAATCCCACGTATTTCCAACGTTTTATAATACACAAATCCCACATATTTCCCACGTTGTATAATACACAAATCCCACGTATTTGCAACGTTTTATAATACATAAAAGCAACGTTGTATAATACACAAAACCCACGTATTTGCAACGTTTTATAATACGTAAATCCCACGTTTTTTATAACATTAAAAACTAACGTTGTCAGATAACGTTATAAACCGGGACATTTCAACATAAAATTATACATAAAAGTTAGGTTTTGCCAACGTGGGAAAAACGTTGTTTCTACGTAAAATTTCTACTAGGGATACTCCATATCTGGCTGATACAAATAACATCTATTAAGGATACAGTTGTGTCTGTCACCCGTGTTGGTTCTTGTTCTATATGTTTGAGGTTATATACCTCTAATAAATTCATTAATTTATTTTTAATTGCTGAATTTGTTAGCAGATTAATGTTAAGGTCACCTACAAAAACGATTTTATGATATGTCATTATAATTATTTAAAAGGATTAAAAGGTATATGATAACAAATTTTATTTTTTTATTGAAAAAACTAAAAAGGGCATTCCATGAGCCTCGAGACTTTTTGCCCTGACCGTCACAAAATTCTAGTTTATTCAATTAAAAAATTTTAGTCCATTTAGTCCTTTAATGCGATATAACAACTATTGTAATCTCGAATATCTCGGAAACGGTTTATTTTATCGAAGTTTGAGGGGTACACCTTTTTAATAGTAGCCGAACTGAGTAATCGAAAAATTGCAACAAATGGTATAAAAACCTAACCTCAAAGTTTGTATGGGACAATAAGCTTAAGCAACCCCTGTTTCTACGACACTGCGTTCACTCGAACAATTGTAATTATGTGTGAATATGTGTTTTGGTAGTGACTGTTCGCAAAATATTACATTTCCAAGTCTACCATACTGCCGTGTTAAGCTTAAATATTGCAGATATGAAGTTTTGTCTTCTTCTTGGTAGTAAAGAAAAAACTTTATTCTTTATTGTTTTTAAAAATTAAAATTTTCTTCTGTCCTTCACAGCAAACGAAAAATTATAGAAGTGTATAGGATGACTCCGCGTTTGAATATCAAATCTTAAAGTTTTATCATAACTGTATTGAATCGTGCTTTGTTTTTATATTTTTCGGCTCTATACCTATGCACGACTATATTTAAAGTCAAACTCAATGGTGTCTTACAAGATACATTATTTTGATTTTCTATATTCAACAGAGGAGTAGAAACTCGACCCTGTCGAATGGTGCAGTCATATATGTCTCTAGAAATTATTAAAAAAGGGTTCAGTCCAATGGTGCAGCAACTTCGGATTCCTATTCTCCTCAGAGACATAGAAACTCAAGCTTTTCGAATTTTACTGGCAATGATTTTCGTTAATGTCCCCGAGAATTATACAAAAACAGCGCAATGCAATATCGCAACGGTTTAGACTTCTCTTTACTCTACCAAGTTATAGAAACTGGAGACTCTCTAATACTATTCTAGTCAATATTTCTGAGAGTATAAAAAGAGGGTGTAATATTGCAAGAAGTTTTAATCTTTTGATGGATGCAAGTAGTTTGATTATTCTCATTTCTGCATATGATTTTGTTGAAAATAATTCCTTTCTTTGGTTCCTTTGAATTTTATTTACCGTAACAACTTAGGTATGTAAAGCACAGAGGATATGATGTTAAGTATATTTATGTATTATAGTCATGGAGCATAAAGCAATAACAAATTCTCCGTGGGATTTGTTATGAAGGGATGATGGGACTATATGGGATAGCTTTTTTATACCTTTTTGAGTTGTGTGGTACCGGGTGTTTACCTTGAAAATATGTCTGGTGGTGATTATGGCATTTCTAATCCAAAATGTCCACCATTTTCGACATTCACTTATAAAATTCAAAATAATTAATTTTATTGTGCCCTTTGAAATAAATTACATATTACATTTTTTGATTGTCATATGACCGTGTATCGAAACAATTGTATAATTTTATGGGCCGTCAAATTTAATGGCCCATCAATTTTTTTAGCCTCTAGCAACAGTGACTTTTTTGAAATAGATAGAAATGTTAAAAGTATTTTACTAAATACTTAATTTTAACAGTTTTCTTTTAAAATATTTACTATTACCTATTTAATTTCCATTTCCTGTTAATTATAATGTATTACACTGTTTTACAAGGAAAAATAGAAACTTTATTTTAAATTTTTAGGGTTATTTTGGTGCGCTAAACACAAAAAACTATTTTTTTCTTATTTGGGCCATTCACCTAGATGACGGATAATTTTTGTTTTTTAATTCAAGATTTTACTTAAATCAGCATCGAGAGGGAATGCCAAATCCGATATATGGTTTGAAAGGTGGTTAAATTTCGCATCCGTAAAAACATCGTTTTAATCGAATCAAAAATAGCTGAGTTCAAATTTTTTGCAAAATGGCTCCAAATCGATCCATGCAAAATATAAAAAATTTTTATATTTTGCATGGATCGATTTGGAGCCATTTTGCAAAAAATTTGAACTCAGCTATTTTTGATTCGATTAAAACGATGTTTTTACGGATGCGAATATGTGCGAATATCGTTCGAATCGAATCGAATCGAATATTGATATTCGATTCGGAATTCGAATCGAATAATTTGAATTTTCGAATTATTCGAAATTCTACGAATAATTCGAAAAAAATCGAATAATCCAAAAAATTTCGAATAATTCGAAAAATTTCGAATAATTCGAAAAATTTCGAATAACTCGAAAATTTTCAAATATCTCTGGATTTTCAATTGCTTCCAATTAAATTCCTTTAAATCGTGTATCGAAATATTCTACTTACCAATAATATACTTTTCGTTAAAAAATCAATTACCTAGGGAAAAAAAATCTATAAGAAAAAGGTCACTCATGTAATGTTTTAGTATCGTATTTATTATTTTTGCACAAAAATTTGTAGCAAATTTTCAAATGTTGTATTTCATTCTCTTTCAAAAAAAAATTATACTTCTATTTGTGTAACTATATTTCATGGTTTGAATAAAATGTATGTTGACTGTTAAATTCATATTTGAATATCGAACATAGAAAACCCTAAATTCAAAATACTCAAAAATTCGCTAATAATATAATAGTTTACGAATATTTCGAAAAAATTTCGAATTATTCGAGAACTTTCGAATAATTCGAATTTTCGAATTATTTGATTCGAGTTCCGAATCGAATATTAATATTCGATTCGGAACGAATAATTCGTAAGTTCGAATTATTCGCACACCCCTAATAAAAGTATTACAATATGTCAGTTTTAAAAGCCAATATTTTCTTAACCATTTGAGATAAAAAAAATGTTTTAAATAATTTTTTCCTTTTTTTTGGTTATTTTAAGAGATTATATAATTTTTTTTAATAGGACCGCTAATTACGAAACTATGCGACATTTTATAAACGCATACCTGAAATAACAGTTAGGTATCGGATTATTGACGTCATAAAAAATTGACACATTTTTAAACAAAACACCCGATAATACACTACTGCCTTGTGTATAAAAAACTGATTTTAGATAGTTTTATCTTCCCTTCACAAAAAATCCCACGGGATGCACTATGCTCCAAAACTATTATATAAAGTACCTATATTTGTATTAAAAATTTCAGAGGTTATGTTGAAAAACTGATCGATATGCTATTAAACTTTAATAATTTAGTAATTAGGTCTGTTGGTAGACCCTGCACTTTCTCCACTGGTATATGTTAATTTTGTAATATTTAAATCTGGTTGATGAAAAAGTACACACCAGTGCAGGTTATTGTAGCATCTACGAACAAATGAATTAATGGCCCATTGGCAATTATTCCTTTAGGAAAAATATTCAACACAGCTTAATTAATTAATAAAATGAAAAAAATCACAATCATGTCGTACCTATATAGTTTTTTTTTAAGCATAAAATAATTTTTATATTAATACTAGTTCAAAAGTGAAATTACGACCTCTATACTGTGGAGAGTATTGAAACGCTCGACTGACGAATACCACTCTATACCGTAGGGAGATTTAGAAATCGATATTCAAACGTGGCGTCATCCTATACACCTCTATAATTTTCCGTTTGCTGTGTTTACTACAAAATATTGCAGATACGACCTTTAAGCTTAACACGGCAGCACAGTGGAAGTTATATTAAAAAAAACTGAAATGATAAGTAGCACTTTATCACCCTGTATCTTTTAAACATACCTAAAGGAAAAATATTTATTTAGATTTTCGTCTTATATTGACTTGCTTAATCTCCCGGCAAACAATGTTTGGGTTAGAATTGGCCAAAGATTTACTAAACAGATTGAATTTGATTGGCCAAATATTGCAAATACGTGCGTCCGCAACTACCATCAAACTTTGCCCAATTTCGTTGAGTAACAGTGTTGCCAGATGAGAAAAGTTACAAAATTATTGGATTTTTCAGAAAATTATTACAACTGTACCGTAATACGTTATTCTGGGAGAATAAATTATGTTACTATATGTGATCGATTATGGTACAGATAACTATTTTATTTTTTCTTTTAAGAAAAAAAATATTACAATTTGATAATCATGTCATATCTGGCAACACTGTTGAGCAACCAAAACCACCAATAAATGTGCAATTTTAAGGCAATTAGATATTTAATTTTTAAATATTCGAATGTGGAACATTTAGCTAATTATTTGACAATTCAATTACCTAAATGACTCAATTTAAAAAAAAAATCAAAATTGTGTAAAACGAGGGAATTAATTTTTTTATGGTTTAAGGAATTTTAAGAACAATGATTGGTTGAGTATTTGAAATAATAACACTATTGTAATAACATTCTTTATTAAACATAATTAAAAACACATAAAAAACTGAATTAGGTACTTACCGTACTTACTTGATGCACTTCTCTTGTCCAGCTTTAAAGTTTAAACACAACCCATATAACCAAATCGAAGAATATGGAGGCTTTGCCCGGAAGCCCGCGAATGGCGACAGACGCGCGAAATTTGAATTCTATACAATTTATAATCTTTATAAAGTGTTTCTGTTGTTTCATTATACCTACGTAAGTACGTAAGAAATTAATTGAATTAATTAAACAACTTTTTTTAAAAGAATATACATAAATAAATTATAAATAAAACACGTAAATAACATCCTAACCAAACTTAAGTTTGAAACAAACTGTTTGGTCTATTATTGAGTGGTATTGGCTCATTCGCATCGTCAATTATATTATGCAATAAACAGCCGTACGTGCGTCCGCAACAATCGCCAATGTTTGAGCAACTCAAATTGGACAAAGTTTGGCCAAATATAACGCAATCAAATAATTCATTCGCAATGATTGTGCAAAAATTACTCAATCTTTTTTGAATTAAATTGACCCAATAAAATTGACCTAGGATTGAGCCCAATCAAATGTTTGCCGGGCTGCTCCTAAATTTATGCCACTAAGTTTAGGGACACCTTGTATAGTCGTGTTTTTAATCAGTCTGATTTATATATTTTTTATTAATCGCGTTAATCAAAAATAGCCTATAACTTTTTGTTATTATAATACAGGGTGTCCCACAATTAGTGCGACAAAATGAAGGTGTATTATTTACAGACCCCCAGGAATTCCAGAAAATTGTTTAAAAAATTGTTCCTTCATTATTTAAAAAGATAGTCATGTTTTCTTTGTATGGCAACATTGCCTCATAACAAAGTAATAGTTTAATTTTTAATCATCATGACAACAAACAACAATGTTAACATGATGATTAAGAATTAAACTATCCCCTTTTTTTGAGGCAATGTTGCCATATAAAGAAAATATGACTCCCCTGTATCTTTTTAATTAATGAAGGAAGAATTTTTTAAACAATTTTCTGAAATTCCTGGGGGTCTGTAGATAACACACCTTCATTTTGTCGCACTAATTGTGGGACACCCTGTATATAGACTATATGGGTGGTTTTCAGTAACTTTTAGGATACCATGTCCCTGGAGTATTAAAACTAAAACCTTTATATTAGCCATTATTTTTTTTTTACATTTTACCCCTTGTGGAAATTTTTCTCTGAGAAAGTCTTACTTTCTCTGAAAAAGTCTGAATAATACTTATTAAGTCGGAAAAAGTCAGAATAAGACTTATTAAGTCGGAAAAAGTCTGAATAAGTCTTATTAAGTCAGACTAATAGCAAGATTTGGGAGTCTTCTGGAAGAGTTAATAAGACTTTTTAAGACTTAATAAGACTTTTAGTAGAGAAATGGTAGGTACCTACGGAGATAAAAATAAATATCCCAAATAATTCGTAGAGGTTGTATTTGGTTATCGTAAAATAAAACACATAGAAAAGTATTTATTAACATTTTTGCTGTTGTTATAAGCCAAGTTTATTGCATAATTACCTATATAATAACATAGGTAAGATGTAATAATTAGGTATAACAATTATAATTTTATACATACGATGCGCTTGACATGCATGCTTCCACCATAGAAAAAGGAGTTGCCACTGTACGTTTTATTTTAATAGTTTCTTTTGATACACGCAAATATTTACCTATCTAAACATTGTTACAAACAATAGACGTAAGACGTAATATCGAGAGACCAGCTTAGCTAGCTGACCAATTAGAGCACAGCTGACCTGTCAGTGGGACACAGTGTTGCCGTTTGCAAGTATTTTACTCGAAAATCGGGTATTTTCATAATATTTGCGGGTGATTTGCAAATTTCTATCAAAATAATAACAAAAGAAATTTTCAGTAAATAATATTGTATATTTACTAAATATGCACAATTATTTTATTCTATCTTGTTACAATTTTATTATTATTTTAGTATTTTGTAATTTATGGTCAGGAACTTTTATGGCAACACTGTACGTAAACAGGAAGATCAACAGGGGTGTGATTTTTAGTACAATTGTACTTTTCTAGTACAAAAAAATAGCTTCTAGTACGTCAGCACCTCTTCGACAATTCTAGTACAATTTTCAAAATTGCCTTCAATTAGAAAAAAATAATAAATCGATCGTTCTCGATCGAATCCCCAAATTGGGACAAAATTTCTATCAACTTTTTTTTCTGTTGGTAACTGAGCCTACGTTATAAAGAAAGTTTCTCTATAGAGGGAATAAGAAGATTATATTATTATATAATCTTCTAAAGCTTAATTTTCATGTATCCGTTTGTCCGTCAGTCCGTTCATCCGGGAGCGCTCTTATTGGTCCAATTATAATTCGAAAATTATGACATTTTATCCGTCCGTCAAGTTTCAACTTCGTACGTCTGACAGAGAAAGGTTAAATAATTTTTACTCATCCGTCACTAAACATCTGTTTTTGACGCTTAACGTTATTTTAAGATAATTTATTTTCAAATATTTTTATATTTTTTCAATAAGATTGTAAAACGAAAATATTAATTAGTAATTACGTTCGTTATGTGAATAATGTTCTACTGTTAAGTTTTTATTTAATAAGAATAACGGAAAAAAAGAAAGGACAAACAAAAAAAATTAAAACTAGAACTAAAAGGACCTGCTTTTTTAAAACTATATATTTTAATGTATATTAGGGCTGGTATATTCTTTTTATAAGGTATATTTACCTACCTTTAAATTTATTAGACAGCTAACTGTTAAAGTTACAATTGTTGACATAATTGTAACTATGACAATTAAGCATTAAGTAAATTTAGTAAGTGAATATACTGACACTTAATTTCTATTTGTCGCAAAATCAATCCGTTAAACGTCATTAAAAAACGTATGCATGAAAATTAGAAGATTTCTTATCGGACGATTTTATTGAAAAACTGACATACGGATGACGGACAAACGGATACATGAAAATTAAGCTTAAGGAGGGAATATGGCGCAAGGAGTCAAATGTACTAGCGTCTAGAGGCACCGAATTATCTTGGCTCCCTGGCTCCTAGACATGCGCGTTTTATAGAAATGTACTCAAACTCAACAACACAACCCAACCGACCCCGCCCCATTGGGCCCCCCCCGCCCCATTGAGCAAAAAACCCAACTAAAATGGGCAAATTTATGTTATGATAAAAATAAAACACTTTTTAATTACATAAGTTTGCCCATTTTAGTTCGGTTTTTTGCTCAATGGGGTGGGGGGGCCAATGGGGCGGGGTCGGTTGGGTTGTGTTGTTGAGTTTGAGTACATTTCTATAAAACGCGCATGTCTAGGAGCCAGGGAGCCAAGATAATTCGGTGCCTCTAGACGCTAGTGTCAAATGTCAACGTCAAAACTCAAACGTCAAGTCATCACTAACCTAACCTATAAATCCTGTTGCTGACGCCGACAGACTGTCCTTCCTAAATAATCACACAACTAAACCCAGTTTGTAGATTTTTCATAGGAAAAACCAAAGCGCCAGTATACTTGTTCATTTATTATAATTTTACATATGCAATGGTGATTCTGGAAGCAGAAATCTGATATTAATCAAATATGGACAAGTTTTGAATTTTCGCGATAAGTTAGTACAATTTGATCTTAGTTAGTACAATTTCCTGCTAGATGGCTGCACAATTTGCAAAGTTTCAGGAACACCCCTGAAGATCAACCATGATACAAAGATGAATGAAACACGAAGATCAACCATATTTGTCTTATGAGTCTATCGAAAATATCATGTCTATAGACTTGATATTAACTCCTTTTTCTATGTTGGAAACAATGAAAGCATGTTAAGCGCATCGTATGTATAAAATTATAATTGTTATAATTATTACATCTTACATATGTTAGTATATAGGTAATTATGCAATAAACTTGGCTTATAACAACAGCAAAAATGTTAATAAATACTTGTCTATGTGTTTTATTTTACGATAACCAAATACAACCTCTATGAATTATTTCGGATATTTATTTTTATCGCCATAGGTACCTACCATTTCTCTACTAAAAGTCTTATTAAGTCTGAAAAAGTCTTATTAACTCTTCCAGAAGACTCCCAAATCTTGCTATTAGTCTGACTTAATAAGACTTATTCAGACTTTTTCCGACTTAATAAGTCTTATTCTGACTTTTTCCGACTTAATAAGTATTATTCAGACTTTTTCAGAGAAAGTAAGACTTTCTCAGAGAAAAATTTCCACAAGGGACTAGACAGGCATATTTTTTTATCTATTTATTTAAAAGTTCAATATCCTATGAATTTATTTTTTAATTTTGGTTTTAAAACTCCTGTTTTACATGACCGTCGTATGTCCTTCGAGCAAAATCCAATATTTGCGATCTTCTAACAATTTAATTCAACTTTTAAGTTGCCAAAGGAAATGATATTAAACAAATGTTGGGTTTTTTGTGTTATAAAATTGTCTTAAATAGACATTATTGTTAACGTTTAAATAATAACTGAACGTTGTCCCGACGTTTTATTCACATGACCGTAGAAGGACTTTTAGGTCGTCTTTTTGTCGCTAGATGCACTGCATGTGTGAATTAAAATATTTTATTATTGCAAATGGCGACAGTTAATTGTGCAGTTCATTTAGCGATATATTTACAGTTCCTGTCGTGTATTTTGATATAGAAAAGGTAAGTTAAATTCTTCATATTGTTTTATTAATATGACCGTCTATAGTGATAAAATAGCAACATAAATAGTTATACATTGCTCGCTATGTTTTTTTTTGTTGTCGGTTGTTTACCGGTGGAAACTTTAACCTAAAATTCACATACTTTATTTTTTATTTAAAACCTTTCTAAGTTTTATTTTTATGCATATAAAGCACTTGCCTTATCATTCTGGCATATTTAACCAATTGGTTAACTTAAGTTACCTAAAAGAAAAAAGTCAATTGAACTAAATCCGAACAATTTTTTTTTTTCAAAATTAAATCCGAATCTTAAAAGATACTGAAAACCACCCATATATATCTATAGGATTGCTAACATGGGGTTGAAATTTTGAAAATCTTTGAAATTAAGACGATTATTTTTAAGAGCTTCCCCTGCTCATATCGATGACTTCCTGCCAAAGTATCGCAAGCAACATAAAGCCGGGTCTACAATTGTCGCAGGACGCAGATCGCAACACATAAGCTTGCGCAAAGCACCCTGCGACGTGGCGATAAAGCAAGGTTCTTTTGTCAGCTGGGTGCTTTGCGCAAGCTTATGTACTGCGATCTGCGTCCTGCGACAATTGTAGACCCGGCTTAAGTTATGTTACAATGTTTTGTTTTAAAGTCTGTTTTAAACCATATACAGGTTTTATAACTAGTAAATAGCTATAAATATAAGCTAAGTAATTACTTATTATAAAACCTTTAGGCTATATTTAATTTAAAACAGACAAGCAAAATGTATATACAGGTTTTATAACTAGTAATTAGCTATAAATATAAGCCATGTAATTACTTATTATAAAACCTTTAGGCTATATTTTATTTTATTACAGACAAGCAAAATGTTTTCAATTCCTAAAATTTGGGTTGTGTTGCTTGCTATACCTTGGCAAAAAGTCATAGTTATACGAATATATGGGATATTCCTATAATAGGAGCAATCTTGAGTATAAGAAATTTAAAAAAAAAACAGTTACAGAAAATTTTGAAAAACTACTGTTTTATAAGAAATGAATAAAGTTTATGAAATGATGAGTCTGTTGAGCTCAATTTTTAATTTTGGGGCTTTTTCAAAAATCCATATCCACGCCAATGACTAAGAGGCACGCTAATGACAGTTTTCATTTAATAATGATACAAAATATATTTTTAATATTTATTTATAAGTAAACATTGGTTACAAAAAAAATTAATGAATAGACCTATCCCATAAAACGGACTTTTGGATAGCGCGTGCGTGAAAAGGCAGGTCGTCTTTTTTTAATTATATAAAAGAGAAAGAGATACCACTCTTCTTCAGGCACGCGCTATCCAAAAGTCTGTTTTATGAGATAGGTCTATTAAGCATATTTTATCAATTTCCTCGGAGTTTGGTACTTTAAAAAATCTATTTGAAATTGGCTGTGGTGGCAAATCAAGTTTACATAATATACCAGCTTCTGTAAAGATTTGTCGATCAGTTGATCCAGGCCAATAAAAATATTTACCACTTCTTGCCATAAAGGTAATAGTTATAACTATAAACATATATGTTTTCTCCATTTATATCCTTAATTATTCCTAAAAATAATTTACCTCAGTGCTCGATATTAATAAAAAAAGGAGACATACCTGGATACTCAGTGATGTAACATTTTTTTTAGTATCTAGGTACAGATACAAATACTCTTTGGCAGATGTATCTGGGTACAGATACCGATAAATTTTCCCAAAAGTATCTGGGTACAGATACAGATACATTCAAAAAGTATCTAAGTTACTTCCAGATACTTTCTGTTACCTAAAAACTTAAAAATTAAATGACAAAGAAAAAAATTGTTTGGACCTTATAACGCAATAGATATTTATAAAGCAAGTTCATCTACTGGATGTACAATGGATATCCAGGATATCCTATGTATATCCTGGATATTTATAGAGTATATGCATTGGATGTGTGGGGTTGCAATCGGGTTGGGTAAAATAAAATGTATCTTGTATCTAAGGATCTAGATATTAAAGTAGATCTTGATTTTTTTAAGTATCTCGATACGTATTTAGGTACATAAAATGTATCTAGATCCAGTATTATTTGTGAAATAAATTATTATTATTATTATTATTATTATAATTATCCACTGGATTAGTGCCATCTCCTGTTCATGAACATGCAGGTTTAATATCTACATAAACATTTACAATGGGTAGCTGCAATTTACAGAGACATGGTATCCACAGTGATGTAACGTATCGAGATACATGTATCTGGATACTATCCAGATACATGTATCTCGATACGTTACATCACTGTGGATACCATGTCTCTGTAAATTGCAGCTACCCATTGTAAATGTTTATGTAGATATTAAACCTGCATGTTCATGAACAGGAGATGGCACTAAAACCTGGTTTTTCAAAAGTGGACTTACGTCTTTTGCGAATTAGGGTAACGATATTAAATTTTATCCGAAATCGCATTTAATAATTATAAATTATTTACCTTTTTAAACAGTAGACACCTTCTGCATTAAAATTTGAATCGAATGTCATTTAAATGTAGTTTAGTTGCTGCTAAGAAGCAGTAAGGAGCAGTAATGGTTTGCATACAATGCTCGTATTAAATCGGTACTAAAGTTCTACCCCAGTCAGCACATGTATGTCCCAAGGACGTCCTACGGATGTCATCCTTGGATGCTCTGGACCTCCCAGGGCTGTCCTACAATTTCCCATGGACCTCCATAGGACGTCCATGGACTTCCAAATGGTGCACTTTTGTATGTCCAGAGACCGTCCCACTGAGGGTCAAAATTGACCTTATATGGATGTAATTGGCCCTTATGTGGATGTTTAAATAAAACCCATAAAATATGTAAAAATAACTTTATTTTTGTGAAAAAGTAGATAACTGATTAAAATTTAAAAAAAAACTGATAAAAACTATAAAATAAATTATTGTACTTATAAATTTGCACTTTTTGACCTTCTTTGAACTTTATTTCCAATTCGGCCTTTGCAATGTTTGAGCCATGATTTTATCGCCATTTCAACATTTAGCAGCTTTTTTACTGCAGCTGGAATCATATTATTTTGGTGAAAAAATACAAACAAATTGATAAACTTACTGATTACAGCCTGTTAAATACTTAAATTTTGAAAACTTTTCTTTTCATTTCTCTTTCCTTCAAAGTTATTGTGAGGCATCTTTTTACTGCTTCATAGGGTTTCTCCCCTCCAGTATTATATAAGAAGTCCACCTATAAAAATTGTAAAGTTGGTCGCAAACATTACATATATGCATGTTATATACATATTATTACTTATTCATAAATTAGGATGGTACTTACCTATAGGTATATGTATACATTTTTATTATTCATTAGCACTAAAAAGCACAGAACTACGAACCGGTGACCGGTCTTTTATCAAAAATCACAAAATGGCAAACACGGTGGAGCATCCAGAGTCTCTGATAAAGAAGGCATCTGTTTTGTGCGGTGAGGAAGCAGCGCAACGTTGCCAGGTTGGGCGATTTGAGAACTGCCAATCGGTCTAAAAATTTAAAATTGGCGACAATATGGGCGACTTCAGATAATTTTTTATAAAGACCTTCTTTATTTGCTGCTTTTAACAGTTTCTATTTACTTAATTTGTTTTTATACCCACTCAGTTTTTAAAAAGTTGCGCGAATGTTATTTTTACCAATCAGGTTTTATAAAATCTCGTTCATATTGGATAAAGCTAGTAGATATAAATATTAATCTACATGCCCTAATCTTGGAGACTCTTTGTTGGTAATTCTGACGCCAGTTTGGCAACTTGTAAAAAAAATGGCAACACTGCCAACGCTGTACAGTAAGCTAAATTTAGAAGTAATTTTGTTTATTTGACAACCTTCTTTATCTCTGTTTGACATGTTTGATATAAAAATATTAAATATTAGATTTTGCTCAAAAATATATTGATTATAGATTTAGCAAAAAAATGATTTTTGTATTTTTTTCTTTTCAATGTTTTATATTACATAAATTTTATGTTTTAATACAAATATATTGAATAAGTTTAATCAATTAAATGGAATACAAATCTTATTTTTGCTCCCCAGCAAAAATCAAACATTGTCCTAAACAGATGTTCGGTGGATATCCACAGGATGTCCAACTCGGAACGGCCGAAATAGACTTAATAAGGAGATCCGTGGGAAATCCACAGTATGTCCAAGTCGGAACGTCCCAAATGGACCTAATCAGGAGGTCCATGGGAAGTCATGTGCTATCTGGGACTTTACTGCCGAGTTTAGATAAAAATATCTTATTATCATTATTCGTACAAAATCATTGGCGTGGATAGTCCGTCATTAGCGTGGACAAAAAAGTCCACGCCAATGATGCAAGTAAATATCCACGCCAATGACAAAATTAAGGTTAAGGTTCTTTGGACAGCAAATGGATTAATGAATTTAATTTAAATTATGCATACCTTTTGTAGTTGTCACTGCTCATTAATTATTGTCAATATTTTTCTAATAGCTTTTAGATAAACAAAATTGTCACTAGCACTCCAATGATGCACTATAAACATACGCCCATGAAACACATAACAACTTCACACTTCCTAGTTCACTGTGCAACTGTTCGCGTTTGGCGCCAAATCAAGTAAATAGCGTATACCAAAATGTTTATAATAACGGTCGCTAACTGGAAAATTTAAAGTAGGCGGGAATTTTAAATACGTATCATTATAATCCACGCTAATGATGTCAAACTCAGGGACACATTTAAGAAATGTTTTTTTTTTCAATTCAATTTTATTTTTTTGTCTCAATCCCGCTTAACATATCTTAAAAAGTGTTGTCTATAATATACTATTGCTAGAGTATTTATGGACAGTTTCTTAATTTGCAAAAAAAAAATATTCTGGTGAAAGGATATCCAGGGACATCCACGCTAATGACAATTTATGTAATTAAAGGGAAAATGTATCGAATTGGTTTTATTTTATTATTAAGTTAATAGGTGTATGAATAGGGTCAATAAACCCCTAAATAAATATAAAATAAAAAATGGTGAACATGCACTTGACTGAGCGTGGCAAGTCAGGGACATAAAATTTCCCCTATTGTAAGAATGACCCATATAGAGAAAGCGTCACTCGGAAGGCAGGGTTGCCAGATTTTGCAAATGAAAAAGCGGGACACTCAAATCTCTGTTAAAACAAATGTTTTAGTTTCAAAAATTTCGAAATTGCCTCGAAAAAAAAATTCAAAAGATATATAATATTTTAATTATAAAATTATAAGAAAATATTATTATTTAAATGTATTTTTCACATGATGGAACTTTTTCAAGAATTTCTTTTCCATTCCTTTTTAAAAAATTAACAAATTCTTTACATGTCTTTTTATTATTAGTTTTGATCATCAGTTCAGCTTCTAATTAGAAAAAAAATGTTTAAGCTTAATCCATTTTTTCCAAACTGTTCTCATCAAACTAAAAATTCTTTCGGTTTAAAAAATTGAATTGCAGTTGAATGCTCTTTTAAAAAATGAGTTCACATTACATATACATCTTCCATGTTGTTCAAAATTTTAAAATTAGTTGGACAAACTCCTCAAATAAAATGTCTTCACCGACAGAAATTTTAAATTGTGAAGCAACATCAAAGTAATTATTTAAATTAATAAACACTGAGCAATATTATGGGACTGTTCAGAATCAGATTAGTAGAATTTTAATAATTTAGTTTTTATCAAAATATTTAAGAACCAACGGAAAGGTTTTTAGGTTGCCTTTATTTGAAGCGAAATTGGATGGTGTTTAGAAAGATCTTCTAAAATATTTTTTTGCTATAGGGTCCCAAAACATTTGTAACAATCTTTGTGAGTTTTGTTCTGCCACAAATAAAGCTACACTCAGCAATTACCTTTTTTGCGTCATCTCCCGTTCGATTAAACATTTTTTTAAAGGGCATTTGTGTTTGCTAAGTTTAAAATGGTCTTTTTGTGTTTTACATTTTTCATACACCCAAAAAAATATATAGTAAATTTACACATCTGATCGTTGGTTATTTTGATGCCACGTATTTAAATGTATATGTACAAACATACTGTAAAACTACATATAATGTGTAAAAATGCAAAGGTCATGCAAATCTAAAATTTAGAAAAATAATAGTACAAGTACATTAAAAATTGTAAAAGCACATAAATTTAAGGATTTATTACATAATAATATGAAAAACTACATATTAATTTAAAAAATACATAAATTGATGCTATTTTACTTATGTAAGTATGTGTGTACATGTTTTATATGGAACAACACATTTCTTAAGTAAAAAAACAGAAATAAATGTGTGTTTGGATGTGTAAAATTTCGTAAATTTTTTTCAGTGTATGCTTTTGAATATCATTTTCGCCCCCATGACCCACTGAAAATTAAAGCTTGATTGCGATTGGACCCGATGCACACAATAACAAGTGATAAAATTGCCTTAAAATATGCTGATCTTTAATTAAGTTTTTTTAGACGTAGATCGCAATTTTCCTGTATTTTGTAAAAATTTTAAATTAAATAATTTAAAATTCCCTTTTTCCGTTCGCAATTTTGAAAGATATTTAAAAATCGGGATTTTCGACGTGCAAATTGGAAGGCGGGACAAATCTGGACACATCGATAAAAATCGGGACAGTCCCGCCTAAATCGGGACGTCTGGCAACCCTGTCGGAAGGAGCATGCATGGGCACCTCGTGAATGGTTAGTAACGTTTGGTTTTTACCTGCGCACACCTCAATTTTGCGTTCTCGGTTGAAACGTAAATAACTTTTTTATTTTAAACTTAACACCCTGTATATTTTTACATAATCAAATAGGAAATTAAAAAAACCTTTCAATAGGCGTAACTATTCCCTATACCTACCTAAAGTTAATAATTTCTTTTATTTTCAATATCAATCTGTCATTGTTCAAAATTTAATGGCGTCATGAAAAATTGCAATTTTTCTTATTGCTACAGCGCGCCTCAGGGGTTTAGGGGGCTAACATGCTAAGGATCTTTATAGTTTCATTTTACCCTTATATTGTGCCAACCTCCCCCTCCCGAATTTTTTTCTGCCGACGCACCTGGCTTTATTTAACTATATAATAGCTACAGTTTCTTACAATCAAAACATGCTAAAGAAGTTTTTGTCTTGGAAAATCATTTCCCAGGTGTCCACCCTTTTCAACTGTCCATGACTTTTGGGATACCCTGTAGTTCTTTTTCATTTAAAAATATGAACATATTTAAAGTTTTTTGGAAAAGTACACACATTTTACTCACACAATAAAACATACCTACTTAATTTTAATTTAAAAAATATACTTTATGACAAAAAGCAAATCTAAACAAAATGCAGTTGCAGTTGGAGTTGCCTTACTTTCCTTAATTATTTTTTAATTTCATCCTCTACCTAATTATTTAAAATTTTCCTGACTATACTTTTTTATGGTTTTCTTGGATTATTTGCCTTTAAATTTAACTCCAAATATGTAAACAATGTTATATATGCTATATAATTATGTACCATTATGTAAAATTACTTTTTGTACTTAACTTAATGTTTACAATTGTCAACAAAACCAATACCATCCTAACAATCTAAAACTCGAAAGGTAAAAATGGCTGCCGATTCTTAGTTCCCTAAATACTATGTGGTTTATTCAATAAATTTTGAAATACAGATTAACAATGAATGATTTGAGATTTGATTAAATTATAAAATCATTATTTTAGGTAGAATATTTTTACTGACTTAAAATTAATTAAAATAATAGTAATAGTAATAATAAGGAAGAAGGAATAATAAGGAAAAATAAGCCTAACTCAAATTTTCTTAAAATTTTCCAATTTTCTTTCGGGAAATAAAGAGTGTAGGTAATAATAAAAACTAACAAATTTTTTTGAGATCAGTAATTTACCCAAGTAAGTATAAGTAAGTTTTATGGTCTTTAAAAAATTTGATCAGTTAGGGAAAATGTTGAGATTTATAGAAGGAGTAATGTTTTTTTAATATAATATACTCTACCTATATAATTATAGTTTTTTAGACAGTTAAGGTTGAGACAAAAATTACCTGCTTTCGTTTTTTAAGGCTTCATAGCTTCATATAAAAAATATCTTTAAGGTGGGCCATTTCAAGCATGCGGACGAAACAAATTACAAAACTGGTTTTATATTATTTTTGCATTAAAATAGGCTATACATTAAATAAAACAAACGCAAGAAATATTTTATAAAAGTAGAAATAATTTTAATAATGGACAGCTCTGGACGGAACAACAGAAATATTTCTATTGTCCCGTCCACAACAGTTACTATCGACAGATCTTTATTAAAATTATGCCTACTTTTATAAAATATTTCTTGCCTTTCTTTTATTTAATGTATTGCCTTATAAAAGAAAAAAAATTTGCGCCTTAGTATATTCAGGTTTTAATAAAAATATTACTTTTTTAATCCATTACGCAAAAAAGGTATATCTTGAAAATGTCGCTCTAAGTAAAGGTTTTTAAGATATAATGTTGAACATACATTTAGCCGATATATCGGATAGACAACGTCGGTTATACGTCGAACCAAAATTGTTTTTATTAGTCGTTTTCCGGAATTACACCGATTGTAGATTAAATGTATGAAAATGATGTTCATCATCATCATCAGGAAGCTTACGACGCACAGACAGGTATTTTGAGCTAAAACGTGGCCAAAAATAAATTTTGTTAATTTTTATTACTAGATCTCAGATTGCGTCTCAAAGAAGATAGATAAAAGTGATTTTGGTGGGAAAAGTTGATACGGATATCGACAATTAAGGTATGTACAATATTTTATGTGTGTTATAAACTTTATTTATTTATATCAAGTACTTGATCACTTTTATCTAAATATATTACATTTTTTTTCGTATTTTTAAACAAACATTTGTATTTTTAAATATATGCAACACCTCGCAACGGCATCCGACTCTACGTTCAGGACATCTAGAGTAACTGTAGCCATCAAAAACATTCACATCACGGAAAAATTTACCCTTGAAAAAAGACACTTTACTCTCTAAAATGAAATAGTCAAAATTCTACTATTTGAATTAGTACCAGCATTTTTTACAAATAAAATAGTCGTTTTTACTTTTAAATAGTTATTTTTTACTACGTAAATAGTTAAAGTTTGACTAATTTAAGATTAGTCACCATCTTTGACTGGTTCTGAGAGTTAAAAGTAACTACTTTCTTTAATCGATTGCGGTCAACAACAAAGTATTATTTGATTTAAATGCATATACCTACACTGAAAAAAATTTACGAAATTTTACACATCCAAACACACATTTATTTCTGTTTTTTTACTTAAGAAATGTGTTGTTCCATATAAAACATGTACACACATACTTACATAAGTAAAATAGCATCAATTTATGTATTTTTTTTAATTAATATGTAGTTTTTCATATTATTATGTAATAAATCCTTAAATTTATGTGCTTTTACAATTTTTAATGTACTTGTACTATTATTTTCATAAATTTTAGACTTACATGACCTTTGCATTTTTACACATTAAATGTAATTTTACAGTATGTTTGTACATATACATTTAAATACGTGGCATCAAAATAACCAACGATCAGATGTGTAAATTTACTAAATATTTTTTTGAGTGTAGGCTCCATGGATAAATGACCCATAAAAACAAATAAAGATTCAAAAAGTTTGGCTCAAAACAGCAACACAAATAATACAGGGTGCGGCAAAAAGGTTTCAAAGGGTCATTGTTCGGCTCGTGGGGGGGATAGAGCAGTGCGCGTGGTCGCTTTAGGTAGGTACGTGCATGCCATTTTCAGTCGTCATAATGAATCTGTCAGAAATATTTGGTATGTCAATAAAAATCAAACTAAGAAAAAGCTTTCTATTTTTTTAAAGGTTAACCTTCATTCATTATTTACGTGAGGGTTTTTTAAAATAAAATGTCCGGGAAAAGTTGTCTCTTTACGAGGGTGGCCTCCGCGTTTGCCTGATTTGACCACTTGCGATTATCTAAAATCCCAAGTTTCTAAACAAAATTTGGAAAATCTAAATGCAGCAATAAGGCAAGAAATCAACGCAATTCCGCAAGACATGGCGCGCAGAGCAATGACGAGCTGTCGCAATAGGCTTCAAATGCATTGACAATAACGGCGGTCATTTAAAAGACATTATTTTTAAAACATGAAATGTATGAAATAAAATGTGTTTCCTAAAAATTTTTTTCTTAGTTTGATTATTATTGACCCAAATATTTCATTATGACGACTGAAAATGGCATGCTCGTACCTACCTAAATCAAACACGCGCACTGCTCTATCCCCCCCACGAGCCGAACAATGACCCTTTGAAAAAGGGGCGACTTTTTTGCCTCCAGAGCTGTCAGAAAAAAGTATCTTGGTTACTTTAGAGTAACTTAGTTACTTTAAAGTATCTAAGTTACTGTATCTTAGTTCCTTTATTTTTTTTAACAAAAAGTATCTAGTATCCTAGATACTTTTTAAAAGGAACTGTATCTTGTAACTTAAAAAAAGTATCTTAGATACCGAAAAGTATCTTAGATACCAAAAAGTAACTTAGATACCAAAAAGTATCTAAGATACCACAAGAAAAGTTCCTTTAGTCAAGTTGTTCGAAACGGCCGCGGCCATCGAATTCGAATAACTTAAGTTATTATAATAAGTATACTGGCGACTTCAGCGACTGGCGCAAATCGACTGGCGGCGATTTTTGTTATACCTACTTAATTTTTATTCACCTATACTTCTTTTATAATCTGTGACTTCGCCACCCGCTCTGTAGAAGGGTGTTTCCGTTCGTTGCGACTTGAATTTATAGTGGTAAGTCTGAAATAAGTTAGGTTAGGTAAGTACTTGCACTTGCTTCTTTATGATGTACTGATGTAGGATATTGGTTGTTACATCGTACCGTACATTCTATAATGTTCAATGTATGTTTTCCATTTTAAATTTTAAAAAAATGTTAAAAAAGATTAAATGAAAAGTGTGAGATAATTTTTTTATTTTTATAATTAAGTGGTGTTTAATTAACGATTTTATCTCTTTTAATTTTTAAGATATTTTAAAAGTGCCTAAGTAAGACACTTTTTGCATTAGACCCTTCAATGGTTTTAATCAACTAGATTTTATTGAAAAAATTTTTTAAAAAAGTAAGCTTCAAATTATTTGAAAAATCAGGGTGAGGTTGGAACGAATTTTTGTTGGGCGGTTTATACGAAACTTATTACATAATATACAAAGTAACTAAAAAAGTATCTTATTAAGTATCTTAAAAAGTAACTTAAGATAAGTATTTAAGTTCCTTTTTTTAAAGAGTAACTAGATACCCAAAGTAACTTCGGATACTTTTTCAAAAAGTAACTTATCTTGTATCTAGATACTTTTTAAAAGTATCTTTGACAGCTCTGTTTGCCTCACTTTGTATATTCAACTTTAAAATATTATGAACAATATTTATTGACAAATAAAATTGATTTTTATAAGAGCGATGATGAGTACCTGAGCAATTTACTGGGGTAATGACCCGAGCAAGGGTAAACCATGTAGACTTTTTACCCTAACTATTCGATGGGGGCAACAAAGTAGTGAGCAGAGCTGTCAGAAAAAAGTATCTTAGTTACTTTAGAGTAACTTAGTTACTTTAAAGTACCCAAGTTACTGTATCTTAGTTCCTTTATTTTTTTAACAAAAAGTATCTAGCATCTTAGATACTTAGGAACTGTATCTTGTAACTTAAAAAAAGTATCTTAGATATCGAAAAGTATCTTAGATACCAAAAAGTAACTTAGATACCAAAAAGTAACTTAGATACCAAAAAGTAACTTAGATACCAAAAAGTATCTAAGATACCACAAGAAAAGTTCCTTTAGTCAAGTTGTTCGAAACGGCCGCGGCCATCGAAGTTATTATAATAAGTATACTGGCGACTTCAGCGACTGGCGCCAATCGACTGGCGGCGATTTTTGTTATACCTACTTAATTTTTATTCACCTATACTTCTTTTATAATCTGAAATAAGTTAGCTTAGGTAAGTACTTGCACTTGCTTCTTTATGATGTACTGATGTAGGATATTGGTTGTTACATTGTACCGTACATTCTATAATGTTATGTATGTTTTCCATTTTAAATTTAAAAAAAAATGTTAAAAAAGAATAAATGAAAAGTGTAAGATAATTTTTTTATTTTTATAATTAAGTGGTGTTTAATTAACGATTTTATCTCTTTTTATTTTTAAGATATTTTAAAAGTGCCTAAGTTAGACACTTTTTGCATTAGACCCTTCAATGGTTTTAATCAACTAGATTTTATTGAAAAAAATTGTTAAAAAAGTAAGCTTATTTGAAAAATCACGGTGGGGTTGGAACGAATTTTTGTTGGGCGGTTTATACGAAACTTATTACATAATATACAAAGTAACTAAAAAAGTATCTTATTAAGTATCTTAAAAAGGAACTTAAGATAAGTATTTAAGTTCCTTTTTTTAAAGAGTAACTAGATACCCAAAGTAACTTCGGATACTTTTTTAAAAAGTAACTTATCTTGTATCTAGATACTTTTTAAAAGTATCTTTGACAGCTCTGGTAGTGAGAACATGATTTAGAGAGGAGGTGCTTGCGCAAAAACTTGGATATTAATTTAAGAGGACTTGGGAGAGAAAGGTATTTGGGTCCGCCAGCAGGCCAAAATATTATATAGCAGGGGAGCGGAAACCACAGTCTCTATAATAAGAAAAAGCGATCCCGCTGTCTGCATTATTGAATATTTTGGGATTCTTAATTTCTGGGCAGGTGGCTGTAAAAGGCAAGTAATTATTAGGTTTATTGTGTAACAGTGGTAGGAGATGATGTGAAACATATTATTTTTTATTATATTTTATTTATATACAAAACTTTTTTTGACCATGTGATTTTTTTTTCTGTGTGAAATGTGTGTTTTGCGTTTTTTTTTTTGAGTGCCAAATGAGTTATGACAACAGCTTGACAAGTGACAGACCTGAGTTAATCCCCGGCTGGGTCAAAACTTTTTTTAAATTTAAATCTACTAATTTGACTATTTCATTCAGAATTTGACTAATTATTAGTGACTGCTTTTTCGCTATGACAATTTGTCAAATATGACTAATTAGTTATTTTTGACTAATTCATTTTAAGAGAGTAGTGCACCTTTAGAAAAATGTTTTTTCGTCATTTGATACAGAAAAAGTGCCCTAATATTTTTGGTTACGTTTTAGGTCAAAATACCTATCTGTGCGTCGGCAAAACTTTGGAACGATATCGTGATTATTTTCCAGATGTAAGAAGTTTGAAATAAAAATTATTAAACAAATTTTTATGTTATTGTAACAAAATTAATTACAACAATATTTAAATTTTAAACATTCTAAATATTTAAAACGTTGATCGGAAACCTAACAAAAATAAAATATTAATTAATTTAATTACTAAGTAAAATTTGAAAAAGGGCAACTTTGGTGAAATGTTAAAAAAATATTAGTAATATTTCCCAACATCAAAACAAAACACAAAGTGCTTAAAGTACTTTTCGCCAACGATGATGGCATCTTCAGAAGCAAAGTGTAACTTAATCAATCTAGCTAACTACTAATTATATGCTAAGGTTGATTGAACCGTAAACGGACACACTTTACCAAACCGTGGACCTTAACCGATTCAGTGAATAAGTAAAGAGAAACTAACAGACTAATTTATACAAACCAGAGTTGGGTACCGGTCCGTTATCGCTATTTAAAGATTTATTCTATTCTTATAGATGTATAAACTTTCATAACTATCTAGCAGACTTGGTTCCCTAACTTCCTTAATAAGTTTAATGTTGTCAAATCCTATTCTATGACCATCATCAAGTATATATTGGGCAACACTCCATTTCTCTGTCCTACCAAATCTAGCATGGGCCAAGTGCTCTTTAAACCTTACTTGGATGAATCGTTTAGTTTGTCCAACATATTTCTTGTCACAATCTTGACAGTTTATTTCGTATTTCGTATTATCTTTGGGGTTGCCTAAAAGGGTCAAGATTGTGACAATAAATATGTTGGACAAACTAAACGATCCATCTAAGTAAGGTTTAAAGAGCACTTGGCCCATGCTAGATTTGGTAGGGCAGAAAAATTGAATGTAATGATGATTTGTGAGATTATGCAGGGAGTTAATATATGACAACCGAGTGCTCATTGTGTTTTATTTAGATACCTAGTAAAGTAGTGAATTATACAGTGGCGACGAGCTGTAAAACTAAGCATAACTACAACTGTATTAGGAATAAAGTTCTATAATTTCAAACCAAAAAATTAACTGAGTTAAAACCGATAATAAGCTCACTGAATATTCATACAAGAACGATTTAAGATAAAACCGAAAATGAGCTTACCAAATATTTCTTCAATGGAAAACTTTGATTGTGAAGGCGACGTATCATCAGTTGCTTCATGTTGGGAAAAGTGGAAAAGGGCTTTTAACATAGGTATACTTGGAAGCAGCAAGTATAGATGACCCATAAAAAAAGAGCGATTCTGTTACACACCGGTGGAATGGGGCTTCAGGAAATATACTACAATATTCCTGGTGCACACATTGAAGCTTCTTGACGAATACTTTACTTCTAGACAAAGTAAAGTTTTCAAAAAACATATTTTTAGACTGATAAAACAGAAACCGGAAGAAAAATTTGAAAAATTCCTTTTACGATTAAGGGAAAAAATGTGCGTTTCAAAATCTAGAGGATAATCTTATCGACCAAGTTGTCGAAAAAGGAAGTTACTTAAAGTTAAAAAAAATAGGTATGGGGGACAGCATGACTTTAGAGACCATAGTTAGTAAAGCAAATTCTTTGGAAGCTCTAGAAAGGCAACCCCGAGTTTGCCCAAGAGGTTCACTTATTACAACATAGACCGTCGACAAGCAGGGATGAAACGAATAGTTTTACTCCTTGTGGAAGTCAGGAACATTTTTCAAAACGCCTTAAGTATCCAGCCCTGAATCAGAAGTGCAGAAAATGTGGATTTAAGGGACATTTTTTGAAACAGTGCACACCGATTTGCTCATAGACTCCACCAAATGCAATCTTTTGACCTTAGAAGCCTGGCAACATCAGAAAATAAAAGTCTATAACCAAGAAAAAAATCCTGACAAAATATTTATAGCATATGCCTGTAAAGAACCCTTATAAAAGTTGGAAATCAATCCGTCACAGCTAAATTCTATGTAATAAAAGACGGCTGTAGAAACCTTCTTGGGAAGAGCTCTGCAATTACACTAAGTGTTTTAAAAATCGGCTTGCAGTCTATAAACAACACCACACTCGAATTTTAGAAGTTTAAAGGCGTAATGGTTGATATCCCAATTGATGTGACAATAAAGCCAGTCTGTCAACAATATAAAAGAGTACCTATTCCCTTAGAGGAATAGAGGAAAAAATAAACAAAAACTTAAAGACCTTAAGGAATTGGACATCATAGAGGAGGTGCCAGGCCCATCTTGGTGGGTATCTCCAATAGTGCCGGTATTAAAAGAAAACGAAGAAATCAGAATATGTCGATGGTTATTTGACAAAACATCGTAAGCGACAATTTTGTTGAATTACTTTTTATTTTATCAAAGTGTCAGTTACGAAGCTGCACATGTTAGCATAATAGTTATCCCAATTTTGAAATCCAATATTGGTCAGTTTGAATATTTTTATTATTGTAAGATTTATAACGTAAGCGCCTATATGTTCCCGACAAATAATCGTAAGCAACTCCGATACATCGTTTGCGATTTAATATTGTGTCGCTTACGATAATATTGTGCTCCCGCCTTGATCTATCAAGGCGTTATTCCCGCTCTAAACAGTTTATTCGTGACTCACGAATCGTGAGTATACCTGCATCGTGGTGATTGCTACCAAGTTTTAAAACAATATTTTATTTGATCAAAAGCTTATAATTCCTTTTTTTCATTGCATTATTAATAGTTATTCTAAATATAATTGTTTTTACGTAGTGTGGTTCGTTAAAAGTGTTTTTTTTTTGTAATAATTGTTGTTATATCGTCAAATAATTTTACTCAAATTTATAACCGTTAGATCATAGTACCATGGGTTAGATCATGGAGCCTACACAAGGAGTCCGAACATCATGTAAACAAGAATCTTCCTAAGATAAGAGGGCGCTGGTGTTCCGTTTATTCTGAAACAATTGTTTAATTTGTACCGAAACGCTAGCATCGACAATCAGCGCCGCTGGTGGTGAAAAAAAGAAACTTCATTTGTATAATGTAGAGGGCAGGTTTTGTCAATTTCCCCTATTAAGTTCGGGCTCCTTGTGTAGGCTCCATGGGTTAGATACTGGTTTGTGAATATAAATCGTTCGTTTTTTTTCAAAGAAAGCTAATGTAAAATTTAATTTTCAAACAGTTTGGCAAAATATCGTTGGTGATATTTTATAAATTAATTTTTGTATTTTTTTTTATTTAATAATAAAAGTAAAAAAATAAGTGTCGCCAACGATGTTTTGACAAAAGTAATCATCAAATCTATATCCCACAAAGTAACGTAAATGTAACTTAAGCGACAAGACTAATTTTAAATTTTCCTAAAGATGTTCTTATAAAATATCGTATGCCACAAAATTTAATGAAAATTTTAGATTGGATTCTATCTTACTTAAATACTTGAATTCTACATTAATAAAATAATGCCTCACCAGTTTTCAGATAAATAACTTTAAAAATAAAGCTCCCACACAAAAAAATCTCTCCTGTAAAATTTAGGTTTTGTCGCTTACGATGTTTTGTCAAATAACCATCGATGTGTGGATATGAGAAGTGCAAATACAGCTATAATACGCGAGAACCGCTCACTTCCAACTATGGACCAACTTTTACCAAAATTCAGAGATGCAAAAATGTCCCCAAGGCTAGATATAAGAAATGCACTCCATCAAATCGAAATTACACCTTCCTCTCGCTTTATTATAACTTTTATCAGCAGCAATATAGCTGATCCATTATCCAGACTCCCTAAGGCCGATTGTATGATAAAGCCGTTTGACGAAAATTCTATCTATCAAATAGTCAGCTATTCAAGACCTGATGCTGTTTCACTATCTGACATCAAAAGGCACCCAGAGATTATCAAGCTTAAAGAATGTTTACTTCGAGAAGTTTGGGACCAGCCGATTAACCAGTACAAAATATTTCTTTTAGAAATCTGTCTTTATGAAGGTATTTTGCTGAGAGGTGATAAAATTATATACCATCTCAACTGAGGCCCAACGTTATGAAAGCAGCTCATGAAGGACACCCAGGCATTGTAGCGATGAAGAAACGTTTACGCACGATAGTCTGGTGGCCAAAAATAGACGCCGACGCTGAAAAGATGGTCAAAGCTTGCAAAGGTTGCAAGCTGGTTTCGACACCCAATGCACCAAAACCTATGAAACGACGTAAACTACGCAGTAGCTATTGACTTCTTAGGCCCACTTCCGGAGAAATAAATATATATTGGTTATAACCAGTAGATTACTATAGCCGCTATAAGGAAATTAAAATTATGAAAGATATTTCGATACAGAGCACAGTAAACATAATCCAAGAAATTTGCTCCAGACTGGGTTATCCATCCTGCATTAATACAGATAACGTTAGATAATTCACAAGTACTGATTTTTAAAATTATTGTAAAGAATTAAATCACACAATACTTTACTGGCCGCAGCAAAATGGGAAAGTAGAACGAAAAAACCGCGAACTGTTAAAAAGGTACAACTCCATCCGAATTTTTTTTCTGGAGAGTTTTTAGAGACAAAATCCCTAATATTGAAGATTTGGAAAATAAAATGTTGGATGGCAAAGTGAGAGACAGAGATACAATTTTAAAAGAAAAAGGAAAAGAGTATGGAGATATGAAACGGAAGGCGGAAGAAACTCAGTTAGAACCAGGAGACAAGATTTATGAAAAAAACCTAATAAACAGCAGCAAGACTTGTCCCAACTTTAATCCAAGCCAGCACACAGTTTTAAGTCAGAAGAGAGGTGACATACAAGTCACGAATGGTGAAATAGGAAAAGATTATAATCGATAATTATAAAAAAGATTATAATCTATAATTATTATTATATGAATAAAAAATTACTGACCAACTAGGATTTAGATGTAATAACTTGGTTAAAATTAGTTTACTTTTATTATAATAAACTTGTTATGTATCACATATTAGCATTAGGTTATTAATGGACCCAATTGTAAAAATTAATTGTCTATTATTTGTAAAAAGAAAAGTCGATGTAGTATCCAGCAACATAAGGTGCTGTAACACCTATCAGGATAGGGTGAATCATTAGCTATTGAAGGTAATGATGATTTGTGAGATTATGCAGGGAGTTAATATTCCTGCTTAAAATACCCCATAGAGACCTATACAAAATAATCTATCGGGCGCTACCGGATTCAATATGTGCATTTGTCCATGCTTTTTCCAGATACCCCATAGATACCCTGTTCAAACCGATATATATTTGTATCGGAATGTATGGTGTTTCTATAGGGTCTATCGGTTTGTATATAGGACCCATAGTTGGGATTTATGGTTGTTCTATAGGGATATCCACCCTTGATTTATTTGCTATTGGTTTCAATGGGGAAAATACACAAATGTAGAAATTAGTCTTTCCCCCATAGGATCTCATAGGTTTTAATAAAATTTTGTCAAATGTTTTATGGTTGTTCTATAGGGATATCATTAATTGAGTTATTTGCTATCGGTCTCAATAGGGAAAATGTAAAAGTTATGGTGTGCCTATAGGTAATTTCCTATACATTTTCTATCGGGCCGTATCCGGAAAAAACCATGGACAAATGCACATATTGAGTCCGGTAGGGCCCGATAGATTATTTTATATAGGTCTCTATGGGGTATTTTAAGCAGGGCGGCCCGATAGAAAATTTATAGGGAATTACCTATACGCTATATGGTTCTATAGGGAATTGCCTCCTCACCCATACATGCCGATAGAGCCGTTTTAAACATTTTACAGGGATTTTCGGATAAAAATAACATGCTTCAATTGAGGGACCGTTTCTGGTTGGATGTCTTCCCTCGGGCTTTCTTGGTGCGGCTCAAGATCGTCGAAAGATGGGAAGTGCTCCGGGACTCCTTCGATGTTCGGTGGTTGGGGATGATGAAATTTTCTTGGTGTGGAAAATGTGTCTTTAAATGCCTTTCCGTCTCTCGTTACAGAAACTTCATTTCCATGTCTCTCAACAACTTCAAATTCTTCCAACTTATTCGCTGGTGTCACGTTTTGTAACAACACTCTATCTCCCTTTTGTATTTCTATTTCTTTTGCTCTTCTTATTGTGTCCTCCCTCAATTTTCCTTTTTCATTGTTTACTTTGTCCTGGTCTCTAGCTTCTTCGTCGCCTTCTTCAATTAACAAGTCGCTTCCTGATGGAATTTTGTCCCTTATGGTTTTGCCAAACATAAGTTGTGATGGAGGTTTACCTGTTGAGCTGTGGGGTGTCACATTATACATTAGGATGTATTTTTCTAGCTCTGATCTACCATCCACACCTTTGGCATAAGCGATTTGTAGTCTTTTCAGTAAAGACTTATTAAGGTTTTCAATTTCTCCATTGGCTTGGCGCCAATAAGGTGGGATCTGTACCAGTTTTATATTATTGTTTGTGCAGAAGTCTTTAAATTCTTGACTGACAAACTGCCTGCCATTGTCAGCTCAAATACTTTTTGGATACCCCAAACGACAATACAATTCGGTTAAATGTCGAATAATAATTGCTGATGTAGTCGATTTTAGGAATTTGATTTCATGGTATCTTGAGTAGTAGTCGATCACCGCAAGTATCATATCTTTGTTTGTAAGGGGCCCATTAAGTCAATAGCCAAAGCCTGCCACGGGCCTTCTGGGAATGTATGTCTGTTCATTGGTGGCGGGTTATTCGGACGGAAAACCAAGAGACAATCCTTACAGGTTTTCACAAAATTTTCAGTTTCTCGATTGATTCTAGGCCACCACACCTTGGCTCGTAGACGTCTCTTCATGGTTGTTTCCCCTGGATGGCCCTCGTGCGCCAGTTCCAGTACTTGTTGTCTTAAAGCCGTTGGTATAATTATTCGATTTCCTCGCAGTATCACGGCACCCACTGTTGTTAGTTCGGCTCTGAACGGGTAGTATATGTTTTTGTTCGCTAAGCCCCAATCTTTTTAAGCATGTTCGAAATTTAGATCAATTCCGCGTCTTTCCTGCTCTCAGACACAATCTCTGAGATATTCATGGCTCTTGGTGCGGTCTTTTCTAGTAAATATGTGATGTTCATTTCCTTTATCGAACGTTGACTCGTTGGAGATTTTACATAGTCTGGAAATCGCATCTGCTATGTTTTGTTTTCCCGGCTGATAAACGACCTTAAACCTGAAAGATTTTAGGCGAAGGACCCATCTTTCAATTCGTGCTGGGGGCTTTGACGTTGGGCTGAAAATAGCTTCCAACGGTTTATGGTCCGTTACCAGTTCGAACTCTCTTCCAAAAAGGTAGTAGCGAAATCTTTCTACCCCGCAAACAAGGGCTAGACTCTCCTTCTCTGTCTGAGAGTATCTGCGCTCGGTTTCCGATAAACTTTTGCTTGCGTAGGAAATTACTCTCGGGTTGTTGTCTTGATCGAATTGAACCAAAACTGCTCCTAAGGCTACTGGGCTTGCATCTGCAATAAGACGTGTTTTCCTCTCTACATCAAAATAGCTCAATGTTGGTAGCATTGTTAGGGCCTTTTTTAACTGGTTGAAATGTATTTGTCCCCAAATCGGGGATAAACTTCCCAAGATATAAAGCCTTTATAATAAAGGGTGTCCAATTAAGAGTGCTCTAACTTTAAAATGAAATAAAACGATCGTTCGAACTACACTTAAGATATTAGGAAAAAAATATATTTATTTAAAAGAACATCTTATGGCATTCATTATAAATAATAACATCTTTCAAATGCCCCCGCAGCTGCGCTCCACAGCGCGCATTCTGCAGGTCCAACGCCGCTGGACTTTTTTTTGTGGGGGCTACGTAAAGTCCCTTGTGTACGTGAATAAGCCACGAACAATTAAAGCACTGAAGGCCAACATAACTCGTATAATAAATGAAATCGAACCCGAAATGTGCGAAAATAACATCTTTCAAATGCACCCCGCGGCTGCGCTCCACAGCGCGCATTCTGCATGTCCAAATTTCTATCACTTTTTCGCACATTTCGGGTTCGATTTCATTTATTATACGAGTTATGTTGGCCTTCAGTGCTTCAATTGTTCGTGGCTTATTCACGTACACAAGGGACTTTACGTAGCCCCCACAAAAAAAAGTCCAGCGGCGTTAGATCGCATGATCTCGCCACTGGATATCGCCGCCGCGTGAAATGACGCCGTTGAATTTTTCATGCGGCGGCGATATCCAGTGGCCACCGAGATCATACGACTTTTTTTGTGGGGCTACGTAAAGTCCCTTGTGTACGTGAATAAGCCACGAACAAATGAAGCACTGAAGGCCAACATAACTCGTATAATAAATGAAATCGAGCCCGAAATGTGCGAAAAAGTGATAGAAATTTGGACCTGCAGAATGCGCGCTGTGGAGCGCAGCCGCGGGGGGCATTTGAAAGATGTTATTTTTCATAATTAATGCCATAGGATGTTCTTTTAAATAAATATATTTTTTTTCCTAATATCTTAATTGTAGTTTGTTTTATTTTATTTTAAAGTTAAAGCACTCTTAAGTGGACACCCTTTATAACCATTCCGGGAAAACTTCTGAGTTCCTCTTTAGAATTCGGCGATCGGAAATTTAAGATGGCTTGTACTTTGATTTGGTCTGCGTCAATTCCCTTACTGGATAATTTGTGGCCCAGAAAGTCAACCTCTTGAACTTTTGTGATGCATTTTGACTGGTTTAGACATACATTGTTCTCTTAAAAAACTCCTAGAACTCTTTGTAGGCAGTCATCGTGTTCTTTCCCATCCTTCCCGAAAATAATGACATCATCTACAATTTTTCCAGTTGATATTCAGAAAGAAGGAATTGTAATTCAGTTATTCCAGTTGATATTCAGATAGTAGGAATTGTAATTCAGCTATTCCAATTGATTTTAAGAGATTAGCATATGTAATTCAGATAACACAATTGATTTTAAGAAAGTAGCAATTGTAATTCAGAAAACACAATTGATTTTCAGAAACTTGCAATTGTAATTCAGAAAGTAGCAAATGTTTTTCAGATTAAATCAAATGTAATTCAGCTGCAGCAATTGTTTCGGGAACAGTGGGTTGCATACAGAAAATCGATGAAGAATGAAAGTACACGTTATCTTTATTAACTAAGTAAATGAAATTTATATAAAGTACAAATGAACAAAATTCGGTCCTTACTTGCAATAAGTTGACAATTATGACAAATATACCGACTTAAATGGTGATAAATTTGTTTATTAATTTCAGTTCCATGAAAACAAAGCAATATACAAAGAAATACATTAAATTGAGATTTTAGAAAATAAGTAAAATGAAGTATGAAAATGTTATCATTTGTTAATTTCTGAATTTCAATTGACATATTCTGAATTACAATTGTTACTGTCTGAATACTATTTGTAATGTCTGAATATCAATTGCTACTGTCTGAATAGCATTTGCAATATCTGAATTACATCAGCTACTTTCTGAATATCATTTGAAATATCTGAATTACATTTGCTATTTTCTGAATTTCATTTGCAATATCTGAAAATCAATTGCTGCTTTCTGAATATCAATTGCTACTTTCTGAATATCAACTGGAAAAGGTGTAGATAGTTTAAGCAATTTGGACAGCCAGACAACATATTCTCCATGACCCTTTGAAATATTTCTGGCGCAGAGTTCACACCAAACATAAGCCTTTTATATCTAAACATGCCCTTATGCGTAATAAATGTTGTGATTCCTCTGCTTTCTGGATCTAGCTCTAGCTGATGGTAAGCATTTGTCAGGTCCAGTCGAGAAAAATATGTGGCATTCCGTAATTTGGTATCGGGTAGTTCTTCCCTTAGAATTGCTTTATTGGCACGTCGCATGTCTACGCAGATTCTTATGTCCCCACTTTGTTTGAAAATTATTACGATTGGTGATAACCAGGCACTCGGTTCCGTAACTTTCTCTATAATATCCATTTGCAAAGCATCCTCAAGTTTACTCTCTACTTGGGCTTCCACCGCAACTGGTACTCTTCTAACTGGCTGCTGAACTCGTTTAGCTTGATGGTCAATAGTAAGCTTTACCATTACCCCTTTAAATTTCGGAAATGGTTTCTGGATGCTGATGGTATTAAAGTCTAAACCCAATTTTAAGACGCCAATTTGTTTTGCAGTTTCTTTACCCAGCAACGATACATCTCCATCTTCTACTACATAAAATGTAACTATGACTTCTGGACGCCCAAGAGTACCAATCGTAGTTTGAAATTTCCTTTGTATTTCTAGTCCTGCGTCGCCATATGGCTTTAGAACATCTGATGTTTTTCTGCTGACGTTCCAAACTGCCGCATTTCCTTGCGAAATTTTCTTCCAATCTTTGCTGGTTAAAACATTCGCCTTCGAGCTGGAATCAATTAGAAGTGTGACCCCGATTCCACCAATTAGACATTCGATAACGTCATCTTTGGGAAGTTCATAATCAGATTTTTCGGGACATCTTATTTCAAAAAATTCTGGTCTGTCGCTTGACTCGTTTTCAGATTATGTGTCTCCAGTTCCATTCTCAATACGGTTGACACGTTTAAATTTCTTTTTTCTCTTGTGTACTGATTTACAAATGGAGCCGTGCGTTTATTTGGGTTGTGACCTTTAGACCTGCACATCTATATAAAGTGTCCGTACTTCCCACATTAGAAACACTTCTCTCTCTTCGCGGGACATTTATTAGCCCCGTCTCGGTGATCATGTCGTCCACATCGTCCGCATGTTTTTGATGATTTGTCTGTCATAGCTACTCTGAAGACTCTCGATGAATTATATGCTTCCGATGTTGGGTGCATTACTTTGGATTGGTCCTGTATTTCCTCGTGCACCAAACAGATTTCAACTACTTCTCCCAGATTGCGTTCTTTTTCCAACAATTTCTTCTTTAAGTCCAATGGTGCCCAATCTTCGATGATCTTGTCTTTAATGTAAATTTCACGTGCTTCTTCTGCAGTTGTCTCCTTCCTCAGGTTTTAAATTTCTAAAGACTTGCCTGTCAAATGGTGAATTCTGTTTTGGTGAGAAAATTTGGAAAATGTCCTCATGTGCTTCATCAACTGTGGTCACTGCCCCTGGTATATTATAGGCTACTTATTGCAGTTGGGTTCCGCCCAGATGCAAAAGTTTATTCAACTTCTTAGTTGAATCCGTCACCTATTGATGAATAAACAGCAACATTGTAACAAGTAAATCTCCTTTTTTTTCTTGCACCTAAATTGTCACTTGCTTCCTTGCGGTTAATTTAACCAGTATTATTATTATTATTATTCGGCAACACACAGCCACTAATAGTTCTTTTAACCAATTTTATATTTGACAACTCACAGCCACTACTAGTCTTCTTGACCAACTTGTAATTTGGCAACACACAGCAACTACTGGTCTTCTTGACCAACTTGTAATTTGGCAACTTACAGCCACTACTAGTCTTCTTGACCAGCTTGTATTTTGGCAACTCACAGCCATTACTGATTATTTTCAATCAACTTCTAACCGCAAGGAACCAAAAACTATTTGTGCCTTTCGATTAGTTATTTGTACGGCAAAAATTCTAAATTTTCCTTGTTTCGAGATAATAAAAAATCTATCGGTTCTATGTGACATTTTAACCAGGGATATGATAGTCGAGTGGCGAACAGTGCTTATTGTGTTTTATTTAGATACCTTGTAAAGTAGTGAATTATACACCCACATATACTTGATGATGGTCATAGAATAGGATTTGAAAAATTTAAACTTATTAAGGAAGTTAGGAAACGAAGTATGAGGCGCCGTTTGGGTCAAAATAGAAGTGTAGAAAATAAATATAATACCTCTCACAAAATACAGAATTTAACGGATAAATATAACAAAACAAATAAAATCAAACAAAACATATAAAACATAACGAAAAAAATAAAATTCAACAAAACATATAATACACCTGTAACAAAACATATAAAATAAAACAAAACATATAAAACAACGAAAAAAATAAAATTCAACAAAACATATAAATATACTTACCATAAAACAAATGAAATCCAACAAAATATAGAAAATCAAACAAAACATATAAAATATATATATAACGAAACAAATAAAATCCAACAAAACATAGAAAATCAAACAAAACATATAAAAGCCTACAAAATATTAAAACTCGGGTTTCTCACTTGACCGTTTGAGGGCGCTCGACGCACAAATTTCAAGAAGACTAATAGTGGGAGATTTTTCGCCAATGCGATACGTTTTTAAGGTTTTCTTTACATAGTTGTTTTAATTATAATTTATAGCTTTAATTAAAAACGATGTATGTAGTTGAATCTGCCAAGAATGTATGAAGTTACAACATTTTTCAGGGATTTGATGCATGACTTCGCTAAAGAGGTTCTTCACGACATCAACGAGACGTAGTAAAATCCTCTTCTAAATTAGAGGATCATTGTCGTGTGCTTGGGGTGTTGATAAATCGTATAGGACCTACCTGTACTTAATAAAAGTGGACACATTTTTACAGATCGACCCAACACATATGTTTATTATCCTTTGGAGATGAGAATTGGAACTGCTGGCAGACCCTTCAATTGAATCCTTAAGGACATTACAATTGCATCCTTAAGGACATGACTGCGGAACAAATAGTCCACACAAAAGCGTTTTGCAGTAAGGGGTCATCCATTAATTACGTGAGGCAATTTTGGCGATTTTTCGACTCCCCTCTCCCCTTGGTAAGATGTCGTGAGATTTTGCTCGACCCCCTGCCCCCTGCCTTAATCTCACGTGAGATTTTTTAAAATGCATGGTTTTAATGTAAATAAGTTAATCTGTGCTTGTCTCCATTAGATTTATTTAAAAAAACAATTTGCTTATAATTGTTTACTTAATTTAACCCAGTTTTCTCGCAAGTTTACACTGTTTCATTCGAAAAGAAAAAATTACGTGATATTTGCCGAGACCCCCCCACGTGAGATTGGGTGAGGTTTGACTCGACCCCCTCCCCCCTAAACACCTCACGTAATTAATGGATGCCCCCTAATTGGACAATTATTGCAAAACGCATTTGAGTGGACTATTTGCTCCGCAGTAATGTCCTTAAGGATGCAATTGTAATGTCCTTATGGATTCAATTGCAGGGTCTGCCAGCAGTTCCACTTCTCATCTCCAAAGGATAATAATTATTATCCTTTGGAGATGAGAAGTGGAACTGCTGGCAGACCCTGCAATTGAATCCTTAAGGACATTACATCCTTAAGGACATGTTTAAACATGTGTTATTCGATCTGTAAAAATGTGTCCACTTTTATTAAGTACAGGTAGGTCCTAGACGATTTAAGCTCATTCACATCCACTTAATACGCGTAACTTAACTTAACGTACGTGAGAGACGTAAGTTGAAATACATTGAAACCAATGCAGCTGTTTACATTAGTTGAAAA
The DNA here is from genome assembly GCA_921294245.1 of Brassicogethes aeneus. Classification (NCBI taxonomy): domain Eukaryota; kingdom Metazoa; phylum Arthropoda; class Insecta; order Coleoptera; family Nitidulidae; genus Brassicogethes; species Brassicogethes aeneus. The sequence continues at coordinate 46,785,409 of OV121132.1, read as the reverse complement.
CTTATCACACGTAACTTGACGTACCAAAAGTTGGGTCCGGCTCAACTTAAGGGAATACGTTTCTTACGTGAGCCAATCACATGCCCAGTAAAACGATATAGCGCTATCTTGTTATTTCACTTTTATAGATAGAGCCAATCACATGCCCAGTAAAACGATATAGCGCTATCTTGTTGTTTCACTTTTATAGATAGATAGGCAACCCAGTCTACATCGATGTCTACATTGCGCATGCTTGTATATTACGTTTTTTGTCTGTATTAAGTTAATGTAAACAGACAACTTAACAGACGTAGGTTTCTTAAGTTAAGTTAAGTTAAGTTACGCATATTAAGTGGATGTGAATGAGCTTTTTATCAAGACCCCCAGCACACGACAATGATCCTCTAATTTAGCAGAGCATTCTACTACATCCATTCTTGGCAGATTCAACTCCATCGTTTTTAATTAAAGCTATACATTCTAATTAAAAAAACTTGTAAAGAAAACCTTAAAAACTTTCCGCATTGGCAAAAAATCTCCCACTATTAGTCTTCTTGAAATTTGTGCGTCGAGCGCCCTGAAACGGTCAAGTGAGAAACCCGAGTTTTAATATTTTGTAGGCTTTTAAGTTTTGTTTGATTTTCTATGTTTTGTTGGATTTTATTTGTTTCGTTATATATATATTTTATATGTTTTGTTTGATTTTCTATATTTTGTTGGATTTTATTTGTTTTATTGTAGGTATATTATATGTTTTGTTGAATTTTATTATTTTCGTTATGTTTTATATGTTTTGTTTTATTTTATATGTTTTGTTACAGGTGTATTATATGTTTTGTTGGATTTTATTTGTTTTGTTATATTTTATATGTTTTGTTACATATTAATATAATAATAATAATATGTTTTGTAATATTTATCCGTTAAATTCTATATTTTGTGAGAGATATTATATTTATTTTCTACACTTCTATTTTGACGCAAACGGCGCCTCATAACGAAGTCTGCTAGATAATTATGAAAGTTTATACCAGGGCTGGATGCTCCCGGGTACAAGTTTTGGTTCGTCCCGCGCATGACGTCACTTGATGAGTAGTTGCCGTGAGAATACACGAATAATAGTAATATTATCAAAGAAAATAGAGAAATATCTGGACATAGTGCGTTTTTATTAAACTTAATAAGTGTATACTCGTAATATGGATAATTATCAGCCACACATTATAATAGATGCTTTCATTCCTTGATAACATTTAGGGCTGTAGTTTTAGCGTTGGTGTTTTAAATTAAATTATAGTCACTTTACAGAAAATGTTTATAGGAAACAGAAGGGGTCTTAACGTTAATATTGTCTATTCTTTTTGTGGCATTTAAACACTGTTTCCACAAATCAAAGTTTTTCGGGAATCGATTAAATTTAATGTTTTTATTTAAAGCGTTTTTCTTGGACTGGTTGTCTGAATTGCATCCAAATATGACACACCGCATTTTAATAAATGCAAATGGCACGACACAAACTAAAACACAAACAAAACAAGTTAACGCAACACAACAACAATAATAAACAAACAGAACAGGTTAACACAATGCAATAACAATATTTGAATACTGAAAAGCAATTCGAACCTTACCGAACACAAAAACAACAAGTTAGACAAAAAATAGAGCAAGTTAACATCCAACAGCATCGCAAAAACAAGAATTTTAGCAGCAGATAATTGAAAAGCACGTTAAAGATTTAAGGTGTATGTATCTTAAGATAACCAATTGGTTTATACATCTATAAGAATAGAAATAAATCTTTAAATAGCAATAATTATTACCAGTCCGTTAACGGACTGGTACCCATTTCTATAGTTTGTATAGTTTGTAGTTTGTATAAATTAGTTTGTTAGTTTCGCTTTACGTGTTTACTGAAGCGGTTACGGTCCACGGTTTAGTAAACAGTGTTCTTTACGGTTCAGTCAACCTTAGCTTATAATTAGTATTAGGTATGGTAGATTTAGCAGTTAGATTTACTTACACTTCGCAGATGCAAACATCGTTGGCGAAAAGTACTTTAAGCACTTTGTGTGTTTTGGTGTTGGGGGATATTTGAAATATTATATTTTTAATATTTGTTTAGGTAAAATTGACAATATTATAGTAAAATTTAATGAATTAACAAAGTTATTAACAAATATAATAGCGATACATCTCACCGCTGCTTACGAACGCTTGCTTACTATAAATACCGATACTCGCAAAGTCGCGAAGAGTCGGGACGACGCATAAATTCGACGTTATCCCGAAAAATTTTAATACTGATCGGCAAAACGTCGGCAAAATACGTCGGAAAATTATCATCGCATGACCATTGCCGATGTTTCTTATTGATTAAGGTTCGACCTCTCTTTCCGCCATCGCGATGCATCGGGCCGACGCATAAATTCGATGTTATCCAAAATTGTTTTATTAAAATTTTTTAAGGCTGATCGGCCAAACGTCGGGCAATCATAATCGCATGATCATAGCTGATTAAAGTGGGACGTCTATTTTCATCATCAGGCCGACGTATTAATGTTTGATGGGGTGCGTTTAAATTGTTTAGTGTATTTTTGTATCTTACATACTTTTTAAAGAAGGTAAAATTTTGAAATTACAATTAAATTGGATGCACTAGATAATTTAAATGCAAATATTTCGAAAGCGGTTACTCGCAGAGACATTTAGAAAGGATACCTTTTTAACGTAATTAAGATAAAAAAATAATATTTCTATTAAAAACGTGTAAAAAAGATGTTACAATTTAAACGTAGGTATACGAAGAGTTGCAGACAGCGCCCTCTACAACTTACATTAATTCTTCTAAGAAATTTAATTGTCTCGGCCTAAAAACCACGAAAATCAATCTTTGTGCAAAAAAGTTTTTTGAAAGTTATTTATTAAAATCGAAAACGAACTTTGACACCCTGTATCATGGTTATCATTAACTTTTGTATAAAAATAGTTATGTATATCGCATTATTTCGTCCTCAGAAATATGTGGTATCATTTTGTACAGGCATTTCAGAGAGACCTTGTTATAAAAACAGTTTAGTGATTTGTGCCGCCCACGTGCTTGAAATGACCCAGGTATTGCTTAAAATATACCTAACAATAATTGTTATTCCAGACAAAAATTAATATTTATAAAAAATATTAATTTGTGAGATTATTTTTAGAAATATTTTAAGTGATACGTTAAGAATATTTTATGATTTGGTAATAATATATTGCAGGAATAATTTAAGTACGGACCATATAGGAATATTTATATTCTTTTTGTAACAAAAAGGTGTAAATATTAATAAAAAATTATTTTTTAAACAATAACTAGTAAGTTAATAGTATAATATTATTATTAATAATTAATATTGTAAAATTTATATATAAGTAATAGGGTGGGCCGATTTTAATATTTTTCAAATATCAAATTGTGCAATGGTGGAAAAGTTGTGCATTTATAAGGCCAGAAAAATATTATAAGAGTTTTTTTTTTAATTTTAATTTCTTAAACTGCCGCAAGGCCTTGAAAGATCTTAATGTAATTTAGTATCGTTATAAATACGAAAAAAATTATCTGAGAGAAAATAGGGTTAATAAAATTTTTAATGATAAATATTTATTAAAAAAAACAAAAATAAAAATGAATTTATCATCAACACAAATTTAATTCAATTTATAATCCTGTTTTACCTGCCATTTTTCACAAACACCCAAAAACCACAAACAGATACTACTTGTAAAAATTTCTATTATTCTACTAATTGACCATAGATAACAAAGCCTTTAATTTAATTTAATTGACGATGTCAAAATATTATAATTTATATAAACAGTGAAGCCAACTGTCAACCAGGGTTGGGTCAGTAGAAAACCTTAGGTAATTTACCTTGGTAGGAAAGGGCAGAAAACATGTTTTCGACTTGCGTCGAAAACCTATAGGGTTTTCTACCTACGTAAATTACCTTATTCGACCTTCTCCTTCCACTTCTCTATAATTGATAAAAATTTGCCCTCATGCCAAAAATTATGTTGGGGTCTCCCAACCAAACGTGGCCCTTTTTTCCCACCATAATAATGTTAAAAAACTCCAAATAACTTCAAATTTATGGTAGGTGTCTGATTTTTCACAACATTTAACAAATCATAATAAACAACAAACTTGCATAACCTCACATTTTTTTATATTTGACAGTATTCTACTTTTTTACGTTTTCTACCGTCGAGAACGTCGAAAAAGGTTTTCTCGATTTTTATGTAAGAATGTCATATTCTCGCACGCAAAATCGTTGAAGAATGAAGCTCATTCTTAAACGATTTTTGGTAACATTTAGTTTTTAAGTATTGGTAGGACCAATACCAATTTGGTACCCCCAAAATGTCAAACTGATTAATAACCTCAAATTCATTACTTTTATTGAAAATGAAGCCTTTATTATTATTTTGTAATATAAAGTTTGCTCCAACAATGCATTTTAATGCAAAATTTTAAGTTTAATGTGTAAAAGTGCAGTTCAGGTTGTACTTGTGCAGGATAACAAATATTGTCATTTTGTGTTGCCAACTGACATTTTGCGAGAAAAATCCCCTAACTAACAACGACCACAAAACAATTAAAAAAACCTAAATAAAAGTTAAAATCGAGAAAATAGTATAAATCACACGTTGCAGAAGGCTATTCTCGCACTCATTCGTTCGTCCACTCGCTCCTTCGTCGCTCGAGGCCAAATTTCGAATTCGTGCGAGAATATGTGGCCTTCTGCAACTTGTACTTTAATATACTATTCTACTGTAGAATTTCTACATGTCGAAAACAAAAATGTAGGTAGATACCCAACCCTGGAGATGGCCCATCTCAGATGGGCAGGGTTGGGTCAGTAGAAAACCTTAGGTAATTTACCTTGGTAGAAAAGGGTAGAAAACTTGTTTTCGACTTGCGTCGAAAACCTATAGGGTTTTCTACCTACGTAAATTACCTTATTCGACCACAAAACAATTAAAAAAACCTAAATAAAAGTTAAAATCGAGAAAATAGTATAAATCACACGTTGCAGAAGGCTATTCTCGCACTCATTCGTTCGTCCACTCGCTCCTTCGTCGCTCGAGGCCAAATTTCGAATTCGTGCGAGAATATGTGGCCTTCTGCAACTTGTACTTTAATATACTATTCTACTGTAGAATTTCTACATGTCGAAAACAAAAATGTAGGTAGATACCCAACCCTGGAGATGGCCCATCTCAGATGGGCAGGGTTGGGTCAGTAGAAAACCTTAGGTAATTTACCTTGGTAGAAAAGGGTAGAAAACTTGTTTTCGACTTGCGTCGAAAACCTATAGGGTTTTCTACCTACGTAAATTACCTTATTCGACCACAAAACAATTAAAAAAACCTAAATAAAAGTTAAAATCGAGAAAATAGTATAAATCACACGTTGCAGAAGGCTATTGTCGCACTCATTCGTTCGTCCACTCGCTCCTTCGTCGCTCGAGGCCAAATTTCGAATTCGTGCGAGAATATGTGGCCTTCTGCAACTTGTACTTTAATATACTATTCTACTGTAGAATTTCTACATGTCGAAAACAAAAATGTAGGTAGATACCCAACCCTGGAGATGGCCCATCTCAGATGGGCAGGGTTGGGTCAGTAGAAAACCTTAGGTAATTTACCTTGGTAGAAAAGGGTAGAAAACTTGTTTTCGACTTGCGTCGAAAACCTATAGGGTTTTCTACCTACGTAAATTACCTTATTCGACCTTCTCCTTCCACTTCTCTATAATTGATAAAAATTTGCCCTCATGCCAAAAATTATGTTGGGGTCTCCCAACCAAACGTGGCCCTTTTTTTCCCACCATAATAATGTTAAAAAACTCCAAATAACTTCAAATTTATGGTAGGTGTCTGATTTTTCACAACATTTAACAAATCATAATAAACAACAAACTTGCATAACCTCACATTTTTTGATATTTGACAGTATTCTACTTTTTTACGTTTTCTACCGTCGAAAACGTCGAAAAAGGTTTTCTACATGTCGAAAACAAAAATGTAGGTAGATACCCAACCCTGCTGTCAACTGTCCTACGTCAAACACGAAAATCTTTAAAAATATTTATTCTCCATTTTACGCCGTCTCTCCAATAATTGCAATTATTGCAAAATTTACAGTTTGACTTCATACAGTTCAAAACATTAAAAAAGAATAAAAATATTAAAGGAAAATAGTTTACTTTCCTATTTCACAACTTTCCCGCTTATGAATAATTTTAAATTTTTAAAAATTACTTTTAAATTTTTAGAGGCGTTGCGGCAGTTCAAAACATATACCTAGATATGAAAAAAAATATTTTGCAAAAAATGTTTACTTTCCTATTTCACAACTTTTTCTTAAATGCAGAATTTATTATTTTTAAATTTTAGAAGTTAAATATAAAATCGGCCCACCCTATAGGCCTAATAAGTAATAATAATATTAAAAATTTAAATACAAAAATTTGAATCAAAACAGATTTTGTGATAATATATTGCAGGAATAATTTAAGTACGGACCATATAGGTATATTTATATTCTTTTTGTAACAAAAATGAGTAAATATTAATGAACAATTGTTTTTTAAACACTAACAAATAAGTTAATAAATCATGTAATAAATGTGGTTAATCTTAATTAAAAATAAATGTAGTGTTTGCAAAGTGACAGAACAGATTCCTGCTATAATTTTTACTGGTGAAATAGAATTTATTTTAAAAAAATATTCATTACTGTTATAAGTGTATGTGATAAAAGATAATTAGTTAATTAGTAATTGAATTAGATACGTTTAGTTAAATTTAGCAGGAATACTTGGGGGTTATTCCCCTACCTTGTGAACCGTGTTGTGGTGTGGTGTGAACGTTGCTGAATATTGATCTTTTAGGTTAGATCCCTGAGGAGCGAGACACGGCAATTTTAGATTCTAGTGGGGATCAGACATCGAACCTTGCTCGCGGAACGGGCCGACTCGAGACTAGTTATAATTTCATTCCTGCGGATAGGTAAATATTTCGTAATACGGTAGTTCTGACAGCGGCATTGAGCGAATATTTTGTGGTGTATTTTGGGTGGCGTATACTATAAGTGTGCGCGGTTTCATACATTTTTTTCCTGTGCTTTTTACTATAGTCCAAAAACTATACAGTAGCCTGAGAGTCCGCGAGCCGCGTGTAGGTATAATGGCAGTCCCCTTGGCATGCACCAGGTTTTCCGATAATTACGATTTAAAAGAAGAACTGGGAAAGTAAGTAATTGTTTAAATGTTTGTGTATTTTGTCTAGATGTATTTTCATTTTGGCAACACAGTTGCGGCATGCCATTTCACAAAAAGTTACCATCAAAAATAAACCAAAATCCAAATATCACTCGAATGAGCAACCACATAAGTTCCTGAAATGGAAAATTAACTTGTATTGAGCTGTCTAAAATTCAGGACGGCAATTTCACTGAAAATTTCGGCGCTGTTTGAATATCTGCATTGCTTGTAGAAAATCAATATACTCAGGCTCTGCCCTGTGCAAAATGACAGGTGGTTGTCTTTCGAATTCATTTTTTTACCAACGATTTAAACGTTGTCTTAAAGAGTTTTAGCCTGAAATACGCAATAAATAACGCACAACTTTAACTGAAAAGTGGACGCGTACGCGTGAAGTATTGATTGTTATTATTTAATGCCCGCTTTATTATTCACTATTTTATCAACTATTTATTAGCCCATTGTAAACTCAATTTTATTACGCAAATCGCATTTACATTTAGTGCTTTGTTTATTTTAATAAAGTCGAGTTGCGCTTCTCAATTGCATTTTTATACTCATAATTATTATATCACACGTCTTAACACATGCTGTTCTATTTCTAAATTTATTTATTTTATATTCATAGTTCTCACTAAATCGCCAGTACCAGTCGGCGCTTTTATTTTATTTTATTATAATGCCATAATACGTACTGCAGACGTTTTATCTTTTGAAAATATTTGCGCATCCTAGAACAGCTATCATTAAACGTAAAAAATGTATATTTTCAGGAAAGCAATTTAAAATCAATACTACTCATCTAATTCATGGAATAATGGTCCATTATCTTAAAAATTTAAATATTTCTTGTATATGTGGCCTATAGCAATATTTTCATTATAAATAAATAAATAATGGGAATTCCAACTCGTAATTTGATTTGTTCCACGCATATGTACATACATGACATGAGCGTAGGTTTTGAGTAGTGATGCAACGGTTCCGGTTTTTATGGTTACGGTTACGGTTAGCTCTACGGTTACGAATTCATTCACGGTTACCCAAAAAAAATTACAGAATTACAAAAAATAAAGTTTATTTTTCAAAATGAAATTAATATACACGTTCAGTAAAAGTTAAATAATAATTTATGTAAAACAAAAACAGAATTTCTAATAAAAATATAAAACAAAAGGAAATAAGTAACATTTTAAACCTAAAAACAGTAAAGTAAAACCTAAGTAGGTACCTGAATAATATATTTTAAAAAATAAAAAAAGTTAATATTCAAAATTTAAGGCAGTATTTAAAAAAAAACATCTGCAATTCTGCGGAATCAGCCTGTTCCTGTTTGGTATCGTTAAATACTCTTCAATCTTCTTTTTACATGCATTCACAAAGTAGCATGAAAAACCGTAAATGCCGTATACGGTTACGAGTAACCGTATAATATCGAAAACCGTGAATTAACCGTAACCGTAACCGTAACCGTTGCATCACTAGTTTTGAGACATTTTTAGGCAAATACAAATGTAATATTTATAATTTTGCATTGTTTACTTAAGAGGCAATTAATTTATTTTGATTTACCAAGAAATATCTACATTTATTTTTTAAATAATTAAATTATATCAATATTTTTTAAATTTTCTTCAATTTTTAAATATTAAATGGCTCGCGCTATAAATAAATACACTTTTTCCAACTTACATATTTTATAACTCGAAAACTACTTATAAGTAGTTTTCAAGTTATAAAATATTTTTGTATAATAATTATAATAAAAATATATTATAATATATAATAATAATGAATAATCTTTTAAAATAAATTAGTCAAAAATGACTAAAGTCTTAGCGAAAAACATTGATAAAAACACTGTATACACTGTTAAATGTCCCGTTATATGGAAAATTGACTTTATCTCAAAAACTGTTCAACTTTTATAACTTTTGACATTTTCGGAATTAGCGGACCATATTACATAAAAATTGACTGCTAAATGTCCGAGATACGAATTGCTGTTGACTAGAATTATTAGTGGCTGCTTTTTCGCTATAACAATTAATAATTTTTGGCTAATTCATTTTAATAGAGTATTCTTTATTATTATATTATATATTATGTAATATAGGTACTATTATTATAATTATATTTAATAACTTAAAAACTAGTTATACCTAAGAAGTTTTCGAGTTTTAAAAACTGTATTTATTTAAGAAAATGGGGGTTAACTTTTTTTTACAACCAACACCATTTTTGACAAGAAAAAAAGTTTTACAAATTTGCATACATGATATTTTTGAATATTTTGCATACTTAACGAGTAACGATTATACTGTCTTAAAAAGTGCTGGAAATTTTTTTCAGGACACCCAAAAACTTAAAAAAATGGAAAGGGTAGGTGAATAGTCCATTTTTTTGTTTTTGATGAAGTTGGAAAAATCGCTTGGTTTAGTTATCATTCAATCTGAATTATTAACACCAATACCCGAGATATGAACAATTTATACATTTTCTTGAAGAATAGAATATTGCGTAAATTTTAAGCATTGATTACTTAACGCATACATTAGGGTGCTCCATTTAAAACGAACATTATTTTTTTTCGCTGACACATACAAATTTTGTTTCTTTTATCGAAAAAAAAATTCCCTGAACATTTGAGCACATTTTAATTTTAAGTGGTTCCTTTCGATCGATGTATATTTCTAGAGAACAATACGAAATTAAATTTCCTACAAAAATACCCCTGTCTGGATTTTCTGAAGTGCATAGTCCAAAAGGTATAAATAGTTTTATGTATTAAAATCTAAAAAAATATGAAATTTTAATTTTTATTGTATGATTTTTTTAATTTACGCTTTTTTTATCAAAATTAACCTTATTCAACTTTCTTTTTAGAAAAAAAGATCGGTAATATCGGGAAGAGATATTGAAAAAAAATTTTCAACGCCTAATCTTCAAGAATAAAATGTCACATGTGAATTTCTGATATTTATTGAGTGTAAATTTTTTTTTCTTAGTAAAAAAATATACCAAAATTTGCTTTAAAAACAATTAAAATTAGAAAAATAATTTTTGCACCTGATGAGGTCCATTCCAAAACTAGGCTTATCCACTTTTTAATAAAAATGAGTTAGTGGTGTCTGTACATTTAACATGTATGCCCCTATACCCTGAAAAGTTCATAATATTCTAAAACTTACCTTATTCTATTTAAAATTCATTTACAAATTTACTATCGTTCCAAAACTTGCCTTCTATTGGTTATATCATGCAGAACTCGGCATATACATATGTAATTTTAAATTATTTTGAACTGGAGCTATACCTTTTTAATCAAGGTATATAAATGTTTTACTTATGCCTTTATATTTCGTTTAAAGTATTGTGTTTGCCTGATATGCGTTAGTACTCACGTGTAAGGTTTTTGACATTTTGCTCGAAAACAACAGAGACAGACCCTTGTCTCTGGAAAACAACTAATATGGATAAGCCGAGTTTTGGAATGCACCTCCTCACCTGTGGTAAAACAATGATTAAAACTGTTTCAATCTAAGACGCTTTGTTCTCTACATCATACGTTTTACTTACCTCGTATCATGCTTACGTACATTTGAAAACACCACGATAGTAAAATTAGTGTTAAGCCTGATTTATAGATTGCCTTACTTCCTTCATTCCTTCCTTCCTCCCGTAGAAGATGAACAATACAAAAACCGTTGTGCTGTTAAAGATTCCCGTACGTAAGTCTATAAATGGCACTACGATTTTTGTATTGTTCATCTTTTACGGGAGGAAGGAAGGAAGGAAGGAAGAAAGGAAGCAAGGCAATCTATAAATCAGGCTTATAAGCCTGGTTTATAGATTGCCTTGCTTCCTTCCATGTTTTTTATAATATTATAATATTATAAAAAACATGTATTTACTTCTCGATGCGTAACTAATCTATTATTATTCAACTTATCAATTACAAATTCGACTAAATAATTTTACGTTTTTTACCGATTTCTTTACTCATAAATTATGAGTAAAGAAATCGGTAAAAAACGTAAAATTATTTATGAGTCATAATGCTATAAAAGAAGAAGGGACAGAACGATAAAATGAAATCGATGCTCAATTTGACATTATTTTGGAGGTTATATTATAACTTTAACGACACATAACAAGCACACAAATAAATTAAAACAAAAGACATGAATTTGATTGAAGTAGTACCTAAATAAAGTAGAACTAAATATTGAAATTTAATTGTTGAATAAAAATTTATTGTATATAACAGTGTTAAAATTTCAATATTTAGTTTTACTTTATTTACTACTTCAATCAAGTTCATGTGTTTTTTGTTTTAATTTTTTTTATTTATTAATTTTATTCTTGAAGATAAGGCTTTGAAATTTTTTTTTCAATAGTTCTTCCCGATATTACCGATCTATTTTTCTAAAAAAAAGTTGAATGAGTTTAATTATGTTAAAAAAATCATACAAAAAAAAATTAAAATTTATATATTTTTTTTATTTTAATACATTAAACTGTTTATACCTTTTGGACTACGCACCTCAGAAAATCCACACAGGGGTATTTTTGTAGGAAATTTAATTTCCTACAAATTGTTTTCTGACAATTTTTGTTGTTAAAAACGAAAACAAACAATTTTTGAGAAAATTGGTCGACACCGATGAGACGGGTTCAAGTACAAAAAATGTTTGAGGGCACTTTCAAAGAGTCACTAATATACTACAAATTCTGACTAATCGCAATGAAATACCCGAGGAAATACCATGAAATCAAACGGAGCTATATTAATTTAAATTTAAAAAATCATGCATGATTTACATGAAATCATGATTTACATGTTATTTAAATGGGAAATATACATCGATCGAAAGGAACCACTTAAAATTAAAATTAAAGGCTCAAAATTTCAGGGAATTTTTTTTTCAAAAAAAGGAACAAAATTTTCATGTCAGTGAAAAAAAAATAATGTTCGTTTTAAATGGAGCACCCTAGCATACATGTATAAAACATTTATTTAAAAAATTAAAATTTAAAATGCACTGCAGTGTGCGCGATTTAAGACCGCAACAACCCATTATGTTTGTACGCGTTGACCGATATTATTATATTTTTTGACATATAAAGGTATTTAAGGCACGTCTGAATCGAATGCGCTTTACATTTTAGTAATGACCGAAATTAAGTTATTCGTTGATAAATTTAGCAAAAAAACTATATACTTTACTTAAGTATTTATATATTAGGTGAAACAAAAATTCAGTGAACGACTACGTTCGTTGCTCACAATTTTTAGAATGGTCTTGAAAACTAAAAAATACATAAAATTCTCATGCATCTATGAATACTTAAAGATACTTAAAACTAATATCCTAAAGTAAAGGGCCTAACTAGAGAATGCTTTTAAGAAAGGTGTGAAATGACATATAACATAACTCCTCCCTCATTAAGCAAAAAAATAAGGGCACAATTGCAAATATTTATTTACAAAGTCCCTTTTTTTTTTTTTTATTTATTTAATTAACAATAAAAATGATTAATAAACTACATATCTTAAAAATACTAATAACAATAAATGTGGATACAAAAAAAAAATAAAAATAATAATGCTAAAACTAAAACTTAATATTATCATTAAATGCATTCGCAGAAAAATGGGTTTATGTGCACTTAGGGTCGAACATAGTTGGTTAACAATTATTTACCATTACACAAGGATCGTTTGCATTTAATACGAAGCACTTCACTGTCTAGTTGAAAAAATCGTTGCAAGAGAGTATTTTTATTACTTTTGTGTTGCTTTATACTGTTAGGTTTGCTAGGATAAATGGGTATTAAGGAGAATGAGATATTGAGGAAAACTATGCGTATTTTGAATATAGAAATTATGAGTTATGGATTATGTATATATATATATATTTTTTTTTCAGTTAGTTTCATTATAATTTGCAATATACCGTTGAGGTTTTAATTTGTCGTAATAATAGATTTTATTATTATCATTTATTTTGAATTCGGTTGTTGTTACTGGGTTTTCTACTCGTTTGTATAAGGGATGCGTTTTTACTTTCCATCTACGGCTTAAATTTCCACCTTTTATAAAGAGTGGTTCATCGTGATTAATATCAATCCTATCTCGATTCTGATTTCGCGACTCTAAAATTTGATCTTGTTTCTGCCCTAATTTTTGTCGAATTTGTTGATTAAGAATTTTTACATTTTGTGTATGTTCGTCAATCCAATCGGCTACTACCTGAGTGGGATGAAGTTCAAATGGGGAAACGTAGTCTAGTCGACCTTTTATCACTTGAAAGGGAGTATAATCTAATGCCGAGTGTATAGAATTGTTATAGGAGAGAGTTGCATAATCGATTAATTCGAAAATAGGGGCTTTTGGTTTTTCTTGTCGCAAAACACGTAGACCTTCGATAATTGTTGAGTGAAATCTTTCTACTGGGCTGTTGCTATTCGGATGTTGTCGAGTAATATAATGAATTTCAATATTATAAATTTGGCAAAATTGTTCAATTAGACCATTTTTAAATTCGGTACCCTGATCGAAAGTGATTTTCTTTGGGATACCATGGTGTGAGATCCAATTAAGAAGGTTTCGAGCTATTTCAGTGCTAACTATGGCATTTATTGGAAATAAATGGCCGAATTTTGAAAAACTGTCTATAACAGTAAGAAATATTTTGCCTTCAATTTTAAATGTATCGATATATAAATGATTAAAAGGCTCAGAGCCTATTGGGGTAGGTTTATAAACAATTTTGTGAGGATGTCTTTCATATTTACTTTTTTGGCATATCGTACAGGTATTAATGTAATGTCGAACATTTTCTGCCATTTTTGGCCAATAATATAGACGTTGTAGACTATTAAGATTTTCATTGTAACCCCTATGGGTGGTTTTGGTTTCATGTTGAAATTTAATTTTTTGCCACTGATCTTCGACATTTGTAATATCTTGTAAGTAATTACGTGATAAAATTAAATTGAAAGCGGACGCTTTAAATGAATTTTGTAATAGTTTCAAAAGTTTGTTAATTATGGTTTCGCATTCATCATTCACATACAAACAATACGTTGTTTTAGGCTTTAAATATTCTTTTATAAATTGTACTAATTCTTGTTCGCTAGGGATAAGATGTAGATAATAACAAATGGAAAGTCTAGTATTACCAAAAATTGTTTGCTTTCTTGCTTTAATTGTCTGTTTTGTGGTTTCATGGATGGTATTGATGGCTTCAAAAAAAATCTGGTTCTTAAATAAATTGACTGCCTTTTCTGTATATTTTGCTCCAAAAATTGGATCTTCGTAACTAGAATGGATAGTATTTAAGTCATCGTTATTGCGATCGTCAGGGGGCCTTATTTGTATGTCTTGTAAAATATTAATTTCGGGTCTTTCGTCTATTGTCATTTCGTTGTTAATAATTTCGTTTAAATCCTGTAAGTCTATTTCTTGTTCTGAAGTAAGCTCTGTTAAGTGTCGATTTTCTTGTTCATTGGGGTCATAATTAGCAATAATTGACAGCTTATCATCACTATTTAATTCAAGTGGGTGGCACTCTAATACATTGCACTCTGTGTTTCTAATTCTAGAAAGAGCATCTGCATTTAGATTTTGTGTCCCTTTTTTGTAAATAATTTCGTAGTCATACTCTTCGAGCTTTAATCTCCAACGGACAAGCTTACTGTTAGGTTCTTTAAGTGAGAACAGCCACTGGAGGGGTTTATGGTCGGTAATTATTTTAAACTTTGTCCCATACAGGTAGGGCCGAAAATATTTAACAGCCCACACTACTGCTAGCAATTCTTTTTCAATTGTGCTGTAGTTTATTTCTGCTGGATTAAGCGTGCGAGATGCATACGCAATGGGAAGGTCATTTCCAGGGGGTCCCTGAGAAAGTACAGCCCCTAATGCATAATTTGACGCATCAGTTGTCACATTAAAAGGTTTGGTAAAGTCAGGGTGTTGTAAAATTGGTTCGTTTATGAGGATGGATTTGCACAAATTAAAACTTTTAATAAATTCGGAGGTGTGTTCTATTTTATTATTTTTTTTTAAACAATTGGTCATGGGTTTAGTGATTTTTGCAAAATTTTTTATAAATTTACGGTAGTAACCGGTAAGTCCTAAAAACGATTTGATTTCTTTGGTGGTTTTAGGTATAGGGAAATTTTTTATTGCTGCTATTTTTTTCGGATTTGGTTTAATGCCTTCAGGGGTTATGACATGTCCTAAAAATTCTACTGATTTGCAGAGAAATTCTGATTTATCTAACTGAATTTTTAACCTTGCCTCCCTGAGTTTATTGAAAACTAATTTTAAATTATTAATGTGTTCTTGTAATGACGACGAAAAGATAATAATGTCGTCCATATATACTAAACACACCTTTCCTTGCAAGTCTTTTAAAACATGATCCATTACGCGTTGAAATGTAGCCGGCGCATTTTTCAAGCCAAATGGCATACGGACAAATTCGTAATGGCCGTTTTCAACATTAAATGCAGTTTTTTTTATGGAATCTGGATGCATCTCGATTTGATGAAAACCGGATGCTAAATCTAACGTACTGAAATAATTACAACGCCCTAATTTATCTAAAATGTCATTAATATTTGGTATTGGGTAACGATCATCTACCGTTTTTTCGTTAATTTTTCTATAATCTACCACAATACGCCATTTTTGTTTTCCACTGGCATCTAATTTTTTTGGAACGATCCAAATTGGAGAACTCCAGGGAGATTGTGAAGGTCTAATAATTTCGTTTTCAAGCATTTCATTAATTTGCCTACGTACTTCTTCTTTATGCACATACGGGTATCGATAGGATTTAGTATGGATAGGTGTCTCATCTGTAGTTTTAATTTCATGTTTGATTTTGTTGGTAAATGAAATTCTGTCAGTCGGGTGGTAGAGAACATCGCAATAAGAAGAAAGTAATTTAAATAATTCTTTTTCTTCTTCGTTATTGAGGTGATCACTTCGAATTAAGGACATATTAAGTTCTTGTAGCGTTTCCATGGGATTTAATCTTTCCGGGATTATTAGTTCGGCGTTATAACATTCGTAATTATTTGCCTGCGTAACAAAAGGTTTTAAAAAGTCTAAGGAGAAGCGTTCTAATTTTGTTTGATTATAGTTATTAACGAATTCTATATTAGTAGACCCATTTTTTACTTCAATTAATCCTGAAGGGATGTTTAGTGATCCTACTCGTATGGCTGGTATAATATATTGCTGGTCAGGTAAGTTTACTTTGACATTTTTTATGATCGTTGAATTGGGAGGTATTTCGAGCTTTTGGAAGGAAAAGTCATCGCGATAAAGGAATGGGAGTGTTAAGTTTTTACCGATTAACTGTTGGTTTTGAAAGTCTAAGTATAGTCCTAAATTCTTTAAGTCTCGGATACCGAGAATACCATCAAAGTAGTCATGAAATGAAAATAATACAAAGTCAAGTGGAATGTTGTGGATAAGCGGTATTTTTGCTTTAAACTGAGCTTGTCTTGTCCCCGCACATGTTTTTATTGGGGTATCATCTTTTATAATTGTATGGGGAAAATATGTTTCGGCAATATAGGGGCGTAACATTGAACAATGGCACCCCGTGTCGATAAGAAGTTTTATGGGTGGTTCGGTAAGTTGTATGAAAGGCAGAGAATTGGGTATTAAATTGTTTAGGTCTATGTAGTGTCTGTCGAAGGCTCGGTTACTTGAAAATTTATATCGTCGTTATGTGGTGGTATTTGATATTCATCATCGTGGTTCTCATAATTTTCGAGATTTTGTTCTGAGTATTTTTCATATTCACCTGTTTGGTCTACTTCATCTTCAAAATTAATATTTGTTAGTTCTTCAGACACAAAATTGCGGGGGCCTGAAGGGTTAAAATAGTTATATCTCTGACTGATTTGTCTGGAAGGTAGTCGTGATGAGGTCGACATTGGTTCAGGTAAATTGGTGGGTCGTGGTGCATTTTTCGGATGAAATACATTTTTTTGTGACCCAAACACTTGTCTATTAGTTGGGAAATTATTTTTTACAGGTTGGGCCCGGATGGAAATTGGTTGAGATGGAAAATGTGGTTTATAGTTAGGTTGAAACGAAGATGGCACCTGATTTTCGCTTTGCCAAGTTTGTTGATTTGTTCGCAAAAACGTGTTGTATTGAGGTGTAGGGTTTTTATGATAATTGGTAGGTAAAAAGTTATTTTGTTCAGGTACTGGTCGTTGAAAATGTTGTGGTTTTGATTTGGTGTTCGATTGTGTTTTATGATTACTAGTACCGGCAGTTGAACGAATTTGGTTAATGTGTTGTTGTCGCAACACAAAATTGTTAACAGTAGTGCTAGCTTCATCCAAGGTATTTGGATTTTGAACAATTAATAATTGTTGTAACATTGGGCAAGAATTGGCTATTATTACAGTTACAGCAATGGATTCATTTTGAGCCATAAGGGCATCTCGAGCATTTTGAGCTAATGTTTGATCGGATTGAATTTTTAAATTAAGCCGTATTTGTAAAGATTTTAAACGCTCGATAAAAGGAAGAATGTCTTCGTTAATTTCTTTAGTCAAATATGAAAATTGTTGTTGAAGCAAGTGACGATTTGTACGATCGCTAAATTTTTCGGTTAACCCGTTTTTAATCGCCGGCCAAACGCGAAGGTCCGGTCTGCAAGCCAGCCAATGAGCTGCTTCATCGGTTAATTTTGAACGAATTACCGCGTTTACGTAATTTGTTAAATTTTGATCTAAGGTTCTGCCGTATGTATTATAATACGAATCTACATCTAATAAAAATGTTGTTAAATTTAAATGGTGACCATTGAAAGGTCGCAAAGTTGTTGCCATTTCTTTGGCATCTCGAATTGAAAGCACATTCGGTGCATTATTATTAATTTGTTGATTATTTAACGCCATATTAGCAAAATCTTCTATAATATTATTAAGATTAATCATACAATAATAGGTATATTATAAATTACTTGACAAAAGGTAGGTAGCAATATACGTATATTCAAAATTCGCTAAAGGATTGTTGAGAAAGAAGGAAAACAGTTAAGCATGCACACAATACCTTTGATTTATTATCTGGGTGAGTTGGTACACACAACAGCAGGGGGTCTTGTCTGGGGCTGGAACGGCGTTGCCTTAAGTCAGGTCCAAACTTCGACGATTTGTAGCACTAATTATTATAGATGTACTCCAATGTAATAAGCACTTATTTGGTACGCACAACAGCAGGGGGTCTTGTCTGGGGCTGGAACGGCGTTGCCTTAATTCAGGTCCAAACTTCGACGATTTGTAGCACTAATTATTATAGATGTACTCTTATGCAATAAGCCCTTATTTGGAAGTTCTGGTTCGATGTAGAGCATTAATGGTTAATACCAAAAAGTACGCAAATTTCTTCAGCGGACTTTTGCACTATCCTACCGACTGCGCCAATTAAGTTATTCGTTGATAAATTTAGCAAAAAAACTATATACTTTACTTAAGTATTTATATATTAGGTGAAACAAAAATTCAGTGAACGACTACGTTCGTTGCTCACAATTTTTAGAATGGTCTTGAAAACTAAAAAATACATAAAATTCTCATGCATCTATGAATACTTAAAGATACTTAAAACTAATATCCTAAAGTAAAGGGCCTAACTAGAGAATGCTTTTAAGAAAGGTGTGAAATGACATATAACATAACTCCGATCTCTAAATTTTGACCCATTTAACAGATCTCAGCCGGCCTTGAAGAAAAGAAAATTTAAAACTTTTCCACATGTTAGATACTTGAAATCATTTTTTTGCTTGTTGAGAGCTTGTGTTTGTTTCTTAGTGTGTGTCCTATCTACATTTCTATCTACGTTTCCTGATTGATTTTTGCACTTTTTCTTCCTCTGTAATCCTGCAGTTCTTTGTCTGATATTGTGTTGGGCCAGAATATATAGCATATATATATATAATTCTCAGACATTTGTTAATAAACGCTATACACATAAATTTTCTATTTATTATTATTATTATTATTATTATTTTGTTATTAAACATTAAAAATACAATAGCATAAATTACATTGCATACTTATTCTTGGTAAAGAATAAACTAATAATGAATTGTGCCTTTCCATGAAACAATCGAAAATCAGTCCCTTATTTAAATAGCAAAAATCATGAAAATGCTTTCGATTTAAGAGTGGCAGGATTTCTAAAGACAGATAATACGCCGAGGGAAAATTTTATCCATTGTTCGCAAGTTAAATCGGAAAAATCTTAACTGATATAAAATTTAAGGTACCTACTTAACAATAATAAAATTAAATTAACTTTATAAGTGAATTTATGGATTTTTAAACAAAATATATATTTTTAAACCTTATCATTGCGTACACATTATTTAATTGAGATTGTTATATTTTGAACAATTAGTTGAAGCATAATCAAAATAATATTTGTTTATATAACACTGTGAGAACAATTTCAAACCAGATTTCACTGATTTTCCATGTTAAAATTTGCTCGAATTTTCGCTTACAAATTGTTTCTTTTGGCAAAGTAGTTTCTTGTTCCGACTTAATGAATATTTAATGCAATAAAATTTAGTTCTTAGGGTCAATGTCAATTTTAAATTTACGATCATAAAAAAAATAAAGCCCCAGGAAATAAATTAAATTTTTGAGTTCAATGTTCGAAATGTGACTTTTTTATAATTTTAACTAGTCTAACTTGCGTTATTAAGGTTAAGCTAATTTTTTTTTAATTAACTTAAGCTATTTTTATTATATTTTTTAAATTTTCTTAGTTAAAATAGAAATTAAAAAAAAAAAGTTTGTAAACTTTTGAAGAAATATAATTATGTCATATGCAGTGTAGCCACTTTAAAAATCCATTAACTTGGTTAAAAAAATCCCTAGAATTCCTTAGTTTTAACAATAATTATACAAAAATGTTTTATTTAAATTACTAAATTATTGAAACAAACAGTACCAATTTTAAAAAAATTAAATGTTATAAAAATAAAAGGCAACACGAATAAAAGAAAATCTTAAAATTAGTGATTTAAAAATAAAAACCTTTTTATAAAGCATCAACAAGTTTGATACAATATTTAATTTTCATGCAAAATTTAAGGTATGCCAATTTACAATTGGTAACCTAAAACTCAAAAACGTTATAAGACCAATACTGCCCCACAATCCACTGTGTACTGCCCTACTATGGAGAACGGCAGTAACTGCAAAAAATGCAAAATGCGTTTTCTTGTGCTATGGTAAAGCTATGCAGTCAAATATATCATAAGTTAAAAAAATCAATTAAATACCTACTGCTTTTTATAAAAATGTAGTTTATGCTAATTTTTCACAAATTTCTTGTTTAGCAGCTACTGCCTTTCTCCATAGTAGGGCAGAATAACGCCAGCGAGGGTTTTACTACTACAGTAGCAGTAACTAATAATAATAAGTATACCTAATACTGTCAGGAAAAATAATAAAATCTGTAACCCCCGAAAATAATTCTATAACATTTTTATTACAAATAGATTTTTGTTTTTTTAACTGCTTATTACGCATAATGAACTAAGGAAAGGTTGCTGAACAATTTGGCGTGGTAAATTGTAGTTATTTGCCTATCTAAAAAAATATTTTTTTCTGTTTACTATAGACACATTATAATGTATCTTTAAAACGTTATAACTTAATAACTTAATTTAGGTTTAATTTACAATCAAAATGGTCATTCTTTAAAAAATATAAGTTATTTTAAACATATGTATTTACAAAAAATCAAGGTCGTTTAAAAAATATTAACATAATAACATAATGACAATAACAATGACAAACGTGTGTCGTTACATATCACTTTTAGAAATCCGAAAGCATCGTTGACTATAGTTATTGAAATATTGGGGTAAAATAATATGCCAATATAGGACCAACCTTGGATAAACGTTTATCCAAGGTTGGTCCTATGCATTGGCAATGATATATTAAATTATCATTTTATACCAATATAGGGCTAACATCGGCTAAATAAATCCAATATTGGCCCCAGATAAAATATTGGGCATAGACGCGCCCCATATTGGACCAATATTTTGTGCTACTGGGGTGTTCTTTCCCTTTTAGGAGATATGACTATTAACCGAATTAAATTAGGAAAATACCTTATATAATATAAGTTATATTTAAGATCCTTAAGGTAATGACAGAAAATGTCAATATCAATTCATGCATGCTCATGAGCAAATATACCACAAAAAACCTGAAGCTTACACCAAATTTAATTTCTTTGAATATACATTAAGTTTATAGGCCAGTAGTGTGTACATGGTTAAAATCAAATGTTCATATAAATATGTTATATTTAACCTTCATCAAATAATTTAACAGACTATTATTTTCATTATTTTTAAAGTAACATAAATTAACTACATTGAAATGATAATAAACATTCACACTTAATTGTGTAATGTATATAAATTTAAAACAGAAAAACCTAAAATTAGATTTATTGTCCACAGCTACCACCCTCTCCTAATGTATTTTTTGTAATATTTTAAATTTATTTAAAGTACCAATAAAAACAATATAAAGCTACAAATGTCATGAATATATTTAAAGTAAAAATATTTTTATTTATAGAATCCAACAAACCTCGACAAAATATATTTATAAAAATAGCTATCAAAACGAATATACAAAGCGAAATTAAAATTCAGCCAAAACATTCCAAAACCAACATGTATGTATACATTATACATAAGCCCTAGAAGAGAGTCGGGAATATTCATAAAAATTAAACTCTTTTGACTTTTGACCATTACCAAATTTAGATGTTTTAATTATTATTTAATTAAGATTAATAAAACACGGTAAATGGAGCCTATTGTTTTGAGGTATTGTAATTAGAAAATAGAATATTGTTCAATGAGTGGGAAAAATAGATTATTTTAAAATCATCACAGTCGCCTGTCATATACTTCCATAAATTCATTCACATTTGTGAAAATAGGATTTAACCTCGCTTTCCCCAAAATAAATTATTTTTTCTTTATTTCTTTTATTGAAAATAAATATTGAAGAGTACAACTAAAATTTCGTTCCAAATATGTGAGCAATGTTAAAAAATCATATATATATATATATATAATATATATATATATATATATATCATAATTATATGAATATGAATATATGTATGTATAATCTCAGATGATTCATAAATTTATAATTTATATAAATATGTATCATCTCAGATGCATCTGTACGTAAAAATAGCTGTAATATATGGTTTACAATTGTAGAGCAACCATGCAAAAACCTATGAAATTTTTTACTTATTAAAAGATTAGAACCGATTCTTACTAATTTTGGTAAACTTTTTTAACTATACACAGCATTTTAATTAAAAATCGAAAGAGAGACAACCCAACAGGAGCAACATTCCCTTTTAATAGTTTTTAAATAGTTGGTTCAATCTGCTGTACACATTTTTGTTAAGTTAAAATGAATTTATTGGATTTTGCATGTTTGCTCCATAATTATTGTCTTCTTTTTCATTGTTCCACTAAAAATAGCCTACTTTTCGAGCGTATAATGTCTCAATTCCAAATAAATGTGTGCATGACACAAACTTTTTTATAATCATCTAGTTTGCTTTAAAAATAAAGAAATAACTAAAAATATTTTTAAAAACAATTTATTTGATCTAAGTGTGTTTAATAAAAACGAGTGTCTAGAGAAGTTTATAAAACGAATTGCATAATAGTATGTTTAGATAGCAAGTAGGTATAAACTTTATCTACGACGAACACAAAGAAAATGTTAAAGCCAATTTCATTTATTAAACTTTTGACGTCTGACACTGCAAGACGAATTTAACCTCACTTTTTCCTAATTTATAATAAAGTTAACTTCATCCCGAAATCCACTGTTTGCTAACTTTCGCTCTTGACTAAAAAGCCATTTAATCACAGCTTGTCAATGTCAGAGTATAGAATATTAAGGCATTTACTATTACTAAACTTTAGCCGTAAATCTAAAAATACGTTACCTAAAAAAAATTATTGGCTTCTTTTGTAGGGTATTAATTAAGATTTATAACTAATTTAATACTTTAATGAAAAAATCTGCCAAGTTTTCATTTTACTTTGTTCGTGCAGGACCACCAACGTTGCCGCTAACAAAGGTGATTCTATCTTGCGGGTTGATTTTAACAATTTCACTAGAGGCTTAATACGCCAGGTTATTAGCACAGTTTCAGCTACAGAAATACCCTGCTAACATAATAATTATTAACACAAACATAAAATATTACAAAAGAACAAGCCAACAAATTGTTTCTGTTGTTGTTTCCTGGTGCATCCGCCATATTTGAAAGTGAAAAAAAATAAAATTTGTTATTCGATTTCTATTCATATCAAATATATTAATAGACTTGGAAAAGTTCTTAAATAGAACAGATCGTGCAGATATATAAGACTTTATATATTAAGTTATATGGAGTTTTTTAGAGTTACTAATTGTGCTTTTGTGGTAAAGTGCAAAATATTGGTCATTATAGGCAGCACTCATTGATGTGATAAAAGTAACTATAGCAATATATTGCTATTGTTAAAGTTATCCGTTTTTATGAAAAATTGTATGATTTCTAATATTAAATTGACTGCTTTACTGTTCTGTGCATCAATGGTTACTATTTTCTTTTCTCCGTGTAAATAAATAATTTATTATAAGTTAATTATTATAAGTTTTTAATAATAAATAAAATTTGTCTATTTCGATGCTAATTTTCTTGTCAACAATGTGTTAAAAACTTGTCTTTCTGATTTTGTTTATCAAAATTATATTATAAAATGTGAATAAAATCATTAGAACTAAATGTAAACTGTGTCTAGGTCTTAAAAGTAAATGGACAAAATAAAATTTGACGTTTTATTTTGACATTAAGTATTTAATTTTGACATTTCCCTTTACGGCAATGGTACCAACCTAGTAACATGAATTAAACTACTTGGGTTATTTTCAAATTTCTTGTACATTTGCTGTCCCTCAACTTTAATATTTTATAAAAAAATTAGTTTAACTCCATTTGGAACTTTACTAAGCGAAATCAATTGGTTTAAGTGTTTTTAGCAACTATATATTAGCAAAATTATAAAATTTAACCCTATAAAACAATTAAACTTTCCCCAACAGTACAGAAAAGAAGCTGTCCCACTGGCAATAATATTCACTACTTAATGCTATTTAAACATCTAAGAGTAAAATAGCATCCTCCTTTTTTATATAGTTGAGAATATATTCCAAATATTACAGAAAAAGCCCATTTGTGGTAATATTTAAAAATACAAGTGTAAATAACCCCTAAAGTTTGTCCCTTAATATTGGTCCCCTAGGTCACGTCTCCTGGGTCACAGCTTTTATAAATGACCTTTTGAATTGAGCGCACATTTTTTGGTGCTGCCCCCTTGCAGCAATGTATTTGTTAACGGATTTTAGAAGGAAATGGTGTTTTGAACTAACTTGAAGCCTCAACTCGTTTTTTTTTGTATTTTTTATACCAAAGTGGCAAAACTGTGCATTCTCCTGTATCACAGTAATAAAAAGTAGTAAAGGTACCAGTTGGACTTTGTTTGATTCTCAAAAGTATGTATCCTAAAAATGGTTTTATCTTTAAAACAGTAAAGAGGTTATGTTCTAAAAACATACATTTTCCCCTGGGTCACACGTCTTCTGGATCACATATTATGTGACCCAGGGGAAAGTTATGTGACCCAGGGGACAATTCCAAAGAAATAAATTATAATATATTTTTGAAACATTAAAAACATTAATAAACTTATAGGAAAGTTTTAAAAACATTTTTTTTTCGACCTTCCAAAAATCTAATCTCGAGTTGAAACTATTAGCATCAGTATGAAACTATCATAATCATGAATAGGAGCAAGATTAGTGTATGCTTACGTTAAAATTACCTTTTCTTTAACTTTTATACCAAATGTATACCTACTTTGTATTTAACTTGAGAGTACTTATGTTATAGGTATAAATTTAAATTTAAAATCGATTTAATATTAGCCTTAACTTCAATTTAAAACTATCTTATGGGTCTATTTGGAATTGGTTTTATTTAGATTAAATATAGTTTATGTTCAAATTGAAAATAATTATTATACATGTTAATATAGCTTGTCTTTTATCGGAGTAAAACTATTTTTTAATTGAGACATATGTAGTTTAAGGTTTAAATATGAATATGCTGGGCTTGTATTCTTATATGTTAATATTGAAATTAGGTCTTGCTTTAGGTTAAATTGAATTATACTTACTGTAAGTGTAACACTTATCATACTTATCTTTTTTTAAAAACTTCTTTATTTTTAGATTACTATATTTATTTTTAAATGAAAACTAAAAAAAATAATATGTAACGATTTATTTTCTACATAAAAATACAATATTTTCTAAACAAAAACACAAATTCTTATAGGGTCTCTGATAATAAGTAAAATTTTATCCACTCTAAACTACCTACTGCAATATACATCAAAATAAGACTATACATGTTTAGTACACAATGATAATACCTAATAGGTAAACAAAATATTTGTATAGCCACCAAATGTCATTTATGCTTTGTTGTAAAGGGTAAAGCAATACAAATGACTTTATGATGTGAAAAAATATCAAATATTTTTTGTACCTACTATGGTACTTACGTAGAAATGAATTTATTGCTTCGTCAGGATACCCCCATGTTCTAAGCAATTCCTCCATAATAGTTATTTCAGAAATACTATTTCTTTAAAAAATAACACAATCACCACCACAGAACAAACCACAGGCACAATAATTACACAAAACAGGTCCACGCGCATCGGAAGTTTACTTAATTATGCCAAAGAAGATTGATGCCGCCCTCTTTGTAGAACGTATTTTTGCGCGGTTCTTTTGTTATGCTCAATTTGAAGATAGAGTACGTTTTTATTATTAAAATAATGATAGTGTCACTTTTTATTATTGGAATGATTACATGTAAGGATGTTTTAAGTATAAAGCAAGAGTTCACAGGGATGTTTTTTTTATTATTATAGCTAAATTTAGTTATCTTTGATATACATAAAAATATATATTTTTATAATCAATTGAATGATTATATTTAACAATATATTATACTTGCTATGAATTAATTTTGGTAACAGAATAAACCTTATTTGTATTAACCTAAACCTAATTATTTGAAAATATGTTATTTGTTCAAATTGATATTAGATTTTTTTGTGTGCACCTTTTCTGTTTCTGACAGTACATAGCCAATTTAAAATAATGTCCACCACCTTTTAAATTGTAATTTTCTTAGTCAATGTATTTTGCTTCAAAGAAGCTGGAATTTTTTTTTAATAGTTTAGCAGAGGCTAAATATATATATTATTATTATTATTATTATTATTATTATTATTATTATTATTATTATTATTATTATTATTTATTTTAACGAAACAATGTTTGACTTTTTATTTTTATTTTATTAATATTACTAATAACTAAAACTTTTTATTAATATATTTCTCGTTAAATTGGACAAGCTGCAGCAGTCCATGGACCCAGATAAAAAATCGAGAAGTTTTTAATACACATTAAAAGAAAATTTCTTAAAATCATTTTTTTAATGCACATTTTTTAAATACAGAAAATATATTAAAAATACTTATGTATGTATGTAAGAAAGTTGAAAATAGAACATGGTTTTTGCTTGTACTTAGTTTTGTAGGTACCTACTCAAAATTTTTTTATAAATAATAAATTTATGTTCTTTTTTTAAACAAATCCTAGCGTAAATAAAACCTTAAAAAGATTTTTAAAAAACGTTTTTAATACGCATTAAAAGAAAATTTCTTAAACTCACTTTTTTTAATGGACATTTTTTAAATACAGAAAATATATTAAAAATACTTATGTAAGAAAGTTGAAAAATAGAACATAGTTTTTGCTTTTACTTAGTTTTGTACTGACATTATATTTATAAATAATAATAATTTGTTCATTTTTTAAACAAATCCTAGTGTAAATAAAACTTAAAACTTATGTTAGTAAATTTGTGACCCAGGGGACAATTTTTTTCTTTTTTATTTTTTTATTGATAACGACTGGTAAGGAAAAATCAGAACACAAAGTCCACATAACGTTGAGCATTGGTCTCGCTGATTTTAAAGTGGTTTACCCCTCGGTCTATTGTAACACTCGTTTTACAATATACTATTATTTGCGACATGAAACAAAGAAGTTAAAATAGTTATTTATGCCATAAGGCTGAGAAGTAAGTCTTCTAGTGCTGAGCTCTAAGTTTAAATGTCGACATGGCATACAACCAGGGCCGGATTTAGGCATGGGCCACATGGGCCCGGGCCCAGGGCGGCAAATTTTTAGGGGCGGCAAATTTTGAAGGCCAGTTAAAATTTTGCTAAAAAATCAAGAGCGTTTTATGCAGAATTTTTGTTTTCACTCAGATTTATACACTAATTAAAACTATAAAAAGTTGGAAGAGAAGTTTTTTAATACATTAGATAATTTTATATCAGACTACACTATTATTCTGCGTAGTGCGTCACTGCGTAGAAGGGCGGCAGTCGATGTACACGAGGAGAGTGGGGCGCGACTCTAGCTTATTCGCTGAGTCATTCGTTATTCGGGGTAATGATGCGTTGGGCCCATGGGCGGCAAATTCGTAAATCCGGCCCTGCATACAACGTTATACATTTTATCTTCAAGGCATATTTTTATTTGTCAAACAATTTATATAAAACCATATAAAACGTTAGGTACATTAGATCTGAAAGTAGCCCAAACGGGTTATTACAGACTAGGAGGTACAAAAACTTCACCATAATGGTGTAAATTATGTTTACAGCTTAGAAGGTTTTTTGATTGAATAAAGATTTTTTATTTTTAGATTACATGTAACTTAAAGTATTATTGTGTTAATTTTAAAGCTCAATATTAAAATAATATTATACACTTTAATTTGTCTATACTTTACGCTTTAAAAGCATGATTTTTCAATAGTATTATTTTTACAATCTTTGTTATAACGTATCGTTAAAATACCCACGTTTTGTCGCATAGGATACTTATATTAAATGAGATTGTTGTTACCGGCAACAGAGCTGTCAGAAAAAAGTATCTTAGTTACTTTAGAGTAACTTAGTTACTTTAAAGTATCTAAGTTACTGTATCTTAGTTCCTTTATTTTTTTAACAAAAAGTATCTAGTATCTTAGATACTTTTTAAAAGGAACTGTATCTTGTAACTTAAAAAAAGTATCTTAGATACCGAAAAGTATCTTAGATACCAAAAAGTAACTTAGATACCAAAAAGTAACTTAGATACCAAAAAGTATCTAAGATACCACAAGAAAAGTTCCTTTTAAGTTGTTCGAAACGGCCGCGGCCATCGAATTCGAATAACTTAAGTTATTATAATAAGTATACTGGCGACTTCAGCGCCTGGCGCCAATCGACTGGCGGCGATTTTTGTTATACCTAGTAGGTATTACCCACTTAATTTTTATTCACCTATACTTCTTTTATAATCTGTGACTTCGCCACCCGCTCTGTAGAAGGGTGTTTCCGTTCGTTGCGACTTGAATTTATAGTGGTAAGTCTGAAATAAGTTAGGTTAGGTAAGTACTTGCACTTGCTTCTTTATGATGTACTGATGTAGGATATTGGTTGTTACATTGTACCGTACATTCTATAATGTTCAATGTATGTTTTCCATTTTAAATTTAAAAAAAATGTTTAAAAAGATTAAATGAAAAGTGTGAGATATTTTTTTTATTTTATAATTAAGTGGTGTTTAATTAACGATTTTATCTCTTTTTATTTTTAAGATATTTTAAAAGTGCCTAAGTTAGACACTTTTTGCATTAGATCCTTCAATGGTTTTAATCAACTAGATTTTATTGAAAAAAATTGATTAATTAAAATTAAAATTATTTGAAAAAAGCTTAAAATTATTTGAAAAATCAGGGTGGGGTTGGAACGAATTTTTGTTGGGCGGTTTATACGAAACTTATTACATAATATACAAAGTAACTAAAAAAGTATCTTATTAACTTAATAATATTAAGTATCTTAAAAAGTAACTTAAGATACGTATTTAAGTTCCTTTTTTTAAAGAGTAACTAGATACCCAAAGTAACTTCGGATACTTTTTCAAAAAGTAACTTATCTTGTATCTAGATACTTTTTAAAAGTATCTTTGACAGCTCTGACCGGCAAAATATATTTCTAAATATTTTCGTTTAATTTGTAGTATTCGTTTATTTGGGGGAAAATATTTATGTACGTTAACTAATTAAATAAGTAGTATCCCAGACCGCAAAATCACATTCCCTGCACATGCCAGGAATATTCCCAGGAATATTCCAATCGTCCCAGAATATTCCCAGGAATATTCCTGGCATAATCAAATGTCCGCTTTTTGATTAACCCAGGCATCCTAAAAAGAATATTCCATATATCTGCCTGTAGAAGACTCAAGGATTATTAGGGGAATATTCCTTGATATAATTTGGGGATTATTCCCAGCCCATATTGCCTCTTATACCCAGGAACTTAACTTAAGTATAGCCATTTTGAGTTACTGAGTAGATCAGTCCCACTCTAATCATTGTTTGGCTGTGCCATCACAGACGCACATCTCCAACTAATATTATTAACCTATCGGTATATATAGTTATCAAGCGTGCGTAAGCAACGGTGAGAGATATTGCAACTAAACTAATGAATATTCACTGGGAATATTCTTAGATGATGCTTGGAAGTTTTAGAGGATCATTCTAGGAATATTCCCAATGAATATTCCTAGAATGAAGCGGAATATTCCTAGGCGATACGGAATATTCCTGGAATATTTTCGAACCTTCATTGCAGTCTGGGATGTTATTATACCAGACATTTTGTAGATTTAATAATAAATTCTATGTCAATAATTCAACCAAAATTCTTGTAATTTTAAAAAAGACCTTATTTTTACAAACCCTTTTGTAGACCCAGTGACAAAAGTATTTGTTGGAAATTGGGAACTCAAATGAAAAGAATTTTGATAAGAAATGTTGCTTTATTAATCAATTTCAAGTCGGTTGAACTTGTTGATGCGTATTGTTGTGCTGAAGCTGGATGTATGACGATACAAAGTCAGTTTTGATTGGTGTTAATTAACAAAATAATCTGTAACCTTTGAAAATTAACAAATTCCTTACAAAATCGCATATTTCCTTTACAAAACTTTCACCAATAATATTACAAGTGGTATGATTATCATCGATGATATTGTCAGTTTGACATTTGAAATTAAAATGTGCTTTAAAATATAAAAAGACTTTAATAAACCTTATTTAATTTTATTATCGTTTACACCAAACCCATCAATCTTTTAGAGTTTATAATTCATTATTTTAATCATTTAACAAACACAGTATTTAAATGTCAACAAATTTCAAATCAAGAAAAGTGTCAAAATCCTTAGCAACGTGTAAACAAGGTAATAAAAAATATTGTCGCTGTGAATACTGGCATTTTATTGGTTCTTATTATAATGAATTGTATTGTCGGTAAAATATTTTCCCTGGTTTTATACAAAAAATTATATTAAAATTTTACAAAATAAAATTAACAAACTACAAACTTATGTTAAAAAATCTGATTTTTATAACTTCCTAAATGTCTGGTATCGCATTTTTTCTAATATGTGCCTATAAATATAAGCCGACAAAATAAAGGTATTTAAAAATCCTGTTTTTTTCCAAAATAAAATTCATTTTATAGCCGAATTTCGGCAATTTCAAAGTGCTGTTACATGAGAACAAAATTTAATATTAGAAATATTCTCCAACACCAAAACAAAAAACAAAGTGCTTAAAGTACTTTTTCGCAAACGATTTTGGCATCTTCAAAAGAGAAGTGTAACTAAATCTAAATGCTAAATCTACTCGTACCATATTTATACTAATTATAAGCTAAGGTTGACTAAATCGTAAACGAACACAGTTTGCTAAACCGTGGACCGTAATCGCTTCAGTGAACAGTGAACACGTAAAGAGAGAATAACAAACCAGAGTTTGGTACCGGTCCGCTATCGCTATTTAAAGATTTATTTCTATTCTTTTAGATGTATAAACTTTTATAACTATCTAGCAGACTTGGTTCCCTAACTTCCTTAATAAGTTTAAGGTTGTCAAATCCTATACTATGACCATTTCTATGTCCTACCAATATAATTATGTACATTTTTTAGATTTATGTATTAATGGTTTTCCGGGATCTGCTGTGTTGTAGGTTTTTCATTCCTAAAAGAACCGTATGTCTGACGTCGCGACGTTTCGGTACATACGGTTCTTTTAAGAACCAAAAACTGACAACACGGAGCAGATCCCGGAAAACCATTAATTAATTTTTCGTCAATATGTGGTATTAAATTTGGTAATTTGACAATTATTATTATTTGTACTGTTATTTTACCGTTTTCGATTACTGTAAAATTAATTAATGATTAATCATGTAGTTATTTTAACTTAAAATGCTTTTTGGGAACCGCACATGGAAGTTCTTTTCGCTTCCTAGGCGTGTACGACTTTATAAATAAATTTTGTAAAGAGATAATAGATAGTAGAAAAAATATTACTTGCATAATTATTAACTTGGGTTTACTTAACTTATATTTAATTAACAGGGAAATATAATTTATACGGCCATTGTTGCAATTTCACCATTATAATTGGAGCTTGTCCGGAGAAGCGTTATCCAAGAGCTCCATTGTTTGTAGATTTATTTATTCATAAACAAGCTTAAAGTTTATCCTGCTTTAGTTGCCATAATTACTACTAATTGCCTGTTTACTAATTACTACTAATATTACTATTATTACTAATTATTATTATTGCCTACTAATTACCTGTTTCGACGTATAGTTTTAAGCCTGATATTATGTTTAATTTGAATAAGAAAATATTTTATATGATTAAAATTATTAAATAATAATTTTTTTATGGTAATAAATAAAAATATTGGTCTATGACTAAATATTTATATTTACGTTGTTTACTAATCAATTGTTTATATTGTATTTCACTGAAATAATTTCAGTCATATTTTTTAACAAAAATCGTAATACTCTAAACCATTTAGAAAATATATGAATTTTTATTAGTAGGTAAGTCATTTTATTGATTATAATAATAATAATAATTATTTACAGTGAAAAACACGTGCCAAATCTGGTAAATTAAATTTATGATCATTGGCACTCAGTTGTTTTTTGCAATATTTAAGTACAAGGTGTTTCATACTAACGCTATATTTTCCGACAAGCCGTTTTCGAGTTATTGAGCGTTAAAGTTTAAAAACACTCGGCAACTGTCTTGGGCGGCCTACCCCGGGCTGCACTTTTTGAGGGCACCAAAATTTCACAATAATAATATCTTCTAAACCGAAATAAAAATTTGAACCATTGAATTTCATTTTTTTGTCCCACCTTCATCGATTATTGCAATATAGTAACATTATCGATTTACAAATTTTTATTAATTTTCGGTGGGTGGTTAGGTGGAGAGTCCGCAAGGGAGTCCGCGAAAGCTTCTCGCTCATAGCGGTAATGTATCACTTTGCGCTCTTAATACACAAATAGCTATTGTATAACAAGGAGTGTCTTTATCAATTCCAGATCATCATTACCCTCAGGAATGCAATTTTTTACTTTTAGTGTATTTTACATATACAGGTCTATCATTTTTCCTTGCCACATATGTGCCTATACAGGGTGTTTACGGTCTAGGGGTCGAAAATTGAACCGGCGGTGTAAGGTAATAAAGTAATGGTAGATTTGTTGGAATTTTGAAAAAAAAATCAATTATAAAAAAGTTATTAAAATTTAAATTTATTCAAAGTTTTGATACAACTTTTGAGGGTCATTGGTTTGATACGGGTGGAGACTTAAATAAAAAAACTGACAACAAAACGTTTCTTAAACAATAAAGAATAATGTCATGGATTTGAATACTTCAAAAAAAACTTTCTAATTCCGTCAAAAAACTGAATTAATTTTGCAATGGCTCATGTTTATTCTAATAACGAATTAGTGGATATGATAATGGTGTACGTGGAAGCACAAGGTAATGCTGAAGAAGCAAGTCGAATTTACGCTAATAAATTCCCAAATCGCTTTCACCCCGCGCCTCGGAGATTTTTTAACGTAACGCAGCGAGCCCGCGATACCGGGGAGCTCCAACCCCATTATGGTCGTGATGGGGGCCCTGATAGGTTGCAAAGAATTTTGAACGCAGAGGAACAAGTACTGCAACTGGTAGCAGAGGACCCATCACGAAGCACTAGGAGCATTGGTCGTCAGTTACGAGTATCAAATAGGGTAGTTTGGCGCACCCTCAATGAAGACCTGCAGCACCCTTATCACTTTCAAAGAGTGCAGGCTTTAAATCCTGACGACCCCGAAAGGAGAATCGAGTTCTGCCAGTGGATTCTCCAACAAAATGAGGCTAATCCTAATTTTGTTGACGAAATTTTGTTCACTGACGAATGTACATTTACCAGAAATGGTATTTTTAATTTTTATAATTACCACCAATGGTCCGCAGAGAACCCTCATGCCATCAGACGTACCAATTTTCAGCAAAGATTTTCCATTAATTTTTGGGGTGGAATAGTAAATGGATGCCTGCTAGGCCTCTATGAACTCCCACAAAGAATGAACGGCCTCGAATACCTGAATTTCCTCCAACATGGCTTAGAACCGCTTGTGGATGACGTCGTACCTCTGGCAATCCGGCAAAGAATGTTTTTCATGCATGACGGTGCTCCATGTCACTACCTCGAAGCAGTCCGTGCGTTTTTGGATCACGAGTTTCCGTATCGTTGGATTGGGCGTGGGGGACCAATTGCTTGGCCACCAAGAAGCCCTGATTTAAATCCGATGGATTTTTATGTATGGGGCTTTCTAAAAAACTTAATCTATCGGCCAGGATTGCCAGAGGTGCAAGACGTCAATAAGCTTCGTCAAAGGGTCCACGAGGCTACAGAACAGTTACGAGAAGGTGGTGCTATGAGGCAAGCTTGCCAATCGCTGTTGAGACGCGCACGACTGTGCTTAAACTGCAACGGAGGAAACTTCGAACATTTGCTTTAATAATGTAGTTCCAAAATAAAAAGCTTGAATTAAAGAGTGTTTTATTATTTATTAATGCGATTTTACTTTTTCAATTTTCAATCGTAAACACCCTGTATAACAGATTTTTTGGCAATTACATAACAACATCTGCGTTCAAAATTCTTTGCAACCTATCAGGGCCCCCATCACGACCATAATGGGGTTGGAGCTCCCCGGTATCGCGGGCTCGCTGCGTTACGTTAAAAAATCTCCGAGGCGCGGGGTGAAAGCGATTTGGGAATTTATTAGCGTAAATTCGACTTGCTTCTTCAGCATTACCTTGTGCTTCCCCGTACACCATTATCATATCCACTAATTCGTTATTAGAATAAACATGAGCCATTGCAAAATTAATTCAGTTTTTTGACGGAATTAGAAAGTTTTTTTTGAAGTATTCAAATCCATGACATTATTCTTTATTGTTTAAGAAACGTTTTGTTGTCAGTTTTTTTATTTAAGTCTCCACCCGTATCAAACCAATGACCCTCAAAAGTTGTATCAAAACTTTGAATAAATTTAAATTTTAATAACTTTTTTATAATTGATTTTTTTTTCAAAATTCCAACAAATCTACCATTACTTTATTACCTTACACCGCCGGTTCAATTTTCGACCCCTAGACCGTAAACACCCTGTATAGGCCGAACGTTTGACAAAATTCTTATTCGGGAGAGTGTTTTCCAACAGCAATGCATTGCTTGAGCGCTCGGCGAGTCAGTATCGCTTTGCAATCGTAGGAGTGTATGGAATTCACATATGATCTAGTTTTTTTTTAAATAAAAATATCTGATCTTATTTAATACGTGTATTAAGGAAAATGAAGATTTGGACCATTGCCGTAGTATTTTTAATTACGACATTTTAACTGGTAAGTTTCTCCAGTTGTCTTTAAGTATTTACCTTAAGACCACTGGAGAGGAGATACCAGTCGATACGTCGTGACGTGATTAAAAATACTACGTCAATAAATTCAACAAATATCATTGTTTACAACCTTCAAACAAACACTGTATTAAGTAAGTTTTTATGTAGTATTTATGAAAACGTGGTTTGCATTTAAGGTTTTCCGGGCATGAGTTTTAGTGTTTTGATCGTGGTAGAACTGTGTCCTATCCTACAGCATTAGATTTAAAATCCGTTGCCAACTACTTGCAACCAAAATTCATATGGGTATAAATTCCATTTTTAGACGATTTTTTTATTATTTTGCAAGGTAATTGCATTGTCCATGAGGCGTTATTATAGTACATGTGAATAAATAAAAATCTATAACATCGCTTTTAAAAAATTCGCCAATAACAGTCGCAACGCTTGGCAACGTCGTATTAGCTGTCTCTTTCACCCCTACGCTTGCTACATACGTTCTCAATCACACCTATGTACACTCTTAGAAAAGACCTGGTATTTGCAATGAAAATTTAGTTCCCAGAACCAATTTTATTAGTGAAAATAGGCACAACAAAAAAATATGTTGTGGGAACTAATACAAATTTGTTTTTACAGTTTGTTGTCGGAACAGCCAATATTGGTAGCTCCAACCAACAAGTTTAAGTGCATCGAAATTAGTTTTTTTTTCATACAATTAATTGATATTTAATGCAATCACATTAGTCTGCCATTTTAGCAGCGTCTAAGTTGTAACAACTGCACTTGCTATTTATCGCAACAAACATTGTATCATGCAGGAATTTATTTTTTAATTGAAATTACATGAAAAAAGGTACATTTAAAGAATTTAATAGTTGATATAATATAAATTTGTGTTGTACTGTAACTAAGTTATATTTAATATTAAATGCTTGCATTAGTAGCAACAACAAATTGGCATTATTCCACAGTACATACCTGCTTAGTAAATATAACACTTTTTGTGTAAATATTATAAAAAATAGAGAAAGGAAATTCATGCCCGTTCGTTTTATAAATATTTATTATAAATTAAAAAATAACAATATAACTGAAAACACCAAATTTTGGTTTAAACATTATAACAAAAATTAATAATTACTCTAAGAAAACATTTATAAATATTTTAACAATAAAACAAAAACGATTCTTTGGTAAATATACACAGATAGGTACATAAAGATGAAATTTGACTATACTTCTTCAGTAAACCGTGATGTTTACGTGAAGTGCAAGCCTTTGTTTAACAACTTAACAATGATTCTTAGGTACATAACATACTTGCATGATAACAGGGGTAAGCATTCGATAAATTTTGAGTGTGAGTGCCTATAGTATAGGCCCTATACCAAAAATGCGACTTGAGCTTTAACAAAACAAAACAAAAAAATTCTCGAAATTCCGACGTGATGGAGACTTTTGGTGGGCACCATTGGATTCAGGAGGCCATTTTCAGTCGGAATGGCATTTTCACATTTTTGGATTTTTTTTCGGACCCCAAAACTACAATAGTGTAATTAAAGGAGTGCAATAATAATACCTAACCTTTAAAAACTGGAACCAATTCAGGTAAACCCCATGTTCCTAATAAATCTGCTACTTCAGTCCGCTCATCCATATTATTTGTTCGAGATATCTATAAGTAACCAACACATAAGAATATATTCTTATATATATGAATAGTTAAAAAGTATGTCGCCACTGAATTTACAGGGGCAAATGACTAATTGTAATAAACTAGTTTCTTACCTAAAATATACACTACACACGAGCTGATAGACAAATACAAAAGAACAAACACCACCGAAGTCTGGACGCCGTGCAACACCGTTTGTTTACAGGTTAAAAGTAAAGCACGCGCCAGGCTGGACAAATCGCGCGCGAAATGCACAAAGTTTGCATTTGCATTAACCTACAGAGACAACATCCCCAACTGACACTTTGTTTTACACCGCTGGTGTCTTAGCTGTGTGAAAAGTGACGCATAGTTTATACAACCGAACCGTTAGTTCCACGGACCAATTTCAGTCAGTTGAGAATGTTACTTAAATATTTGGTCCAACAAAAACATTTTACTGCCGAAATGATTTTTTTGAGATAATGTTGTCAATACTTCTAGCCAACACAAAGTTTCAGTTAAAATAACTTAATCGCCTTTTTGCAGTAAATAATACTCAACAACAAAACTAAATCTTTTCAGGTAATGATGCAAGCAGTTACAAATATAAAGGTACTGATTACAAAAAACAAAAAATTTTATTTTCTGCAACAGTTTTACCCCAACGATAATAAGTTAGTTACAAATACCAGGTCTTTTCTAAGAGTGTAGCACTGGGCGAGAGCGTTCCTATCTGACGTCAGCGACGTTGCCACAAATCTCAAGTGCAAGCGTCAAATTTCGTGAATTCACTGATTTAATCCAATAGAACTTTTTTCCTACCGACATGATCATTATAAAACTTTGCGTATCATGTTTTGAAATTACGCTACATGATATATTAATTTTTCATTGCAATCCTATCATTACCAATAATTATTTCGGAGGAGAAAAGAGTAACAATCCACGTGCTGCCATAAGAACCCATGTATTTTTACTCAACTTTGAAATGTATTTACTCGGCTCCCAACGATAATAATTTTTATTAAATTAAACAAGATGACGTGAAGCATCATAAAGAATTTATTTGTAAATTTTTATCAAATTCTGATCATTCGACACTTACTCCAGGACAATAAGATTTCTTAATTTTGTCGACGCGTATCATATATGTTATATATACTTATGTACTTATATATAATTATATCAATAGGTTTTTACGTACTTTTGTATAATGTGTTTATTATATAACATAGGGGCCATTCATTAATTACGTAATGGGTTTGAGGGGAAGGGGGGTTAAGAAAATCTCTACATGTCCTTATGTTGGGGGAGAGGGGGGTGAAATTCATTTTTACGTAATATTTCGTGAATCAAAATTCAATATTAAAAATCTAATTCCATTTTGGATTCCAAATAGTTTTCTTAATTTTAAAGTGTACAGTCTTAACTGATCCTTTCCTAACATAACAGTTTATTATTTAGAAGATTAAGATAGACTCTTGCGTAAGAAAGGGGAGGGGGATTCGAGAAATCTTACGTATACTTACATGGGGGTAGAGGGGGTCAAAAGTCACCAAAATTGTCCTTACGTAATTAATGAATGGCCCCAGACAGCTTTTTAGATTTAAATACCTATATAAGGGGGCAACAAATTTAACCTACGCCCTAGACGGCTGGAACCTACTCTACTCCACTGCCACCAGAACTGTTAAATTAGGAGCCATCATTCTAGCTTTTAGGCAATTATACAACTGGGTGCGATGGTTTGTAATGTCAATGACTTGACCAAACAGATTTTGAATGTGGACGATATTTTAGTGATACTCAAAGATTTCAGCACTTTTTCTTTAATATCTTTTGGTAAGATACTAGAAAAATCTGAGCTTGATGTTTCAATGATCTTAACAGTTTTTGCATATGCAACATTGTTAGTAATAATCTATTTGGGAAATGTCCTTACTAAAATTCTAAATCTAAAATTAAATCGTTCAACAAGGAAACAGCTTGTACTAGTGATATCGATAGCTATTATGCTATCAAATTATGTATACACTGAAAAAACAAATCTGTTCTATCAACCAATAAATTTTTTGTTGAAATTGTTTTTGTTGGTCCTAATAAAAAATTTGTTAACCCAAGTAAAGTGTTTAATACATTAGTATTTGCAACAAAAATGAATTTGTTGGAAAGAATTAGTTTACTCTACTGACAATATGCGTCGCCGCTAATAGGTATCCTTAGTAAACATAACAAATATGTTTTTGTTGTCAATTTTCGCCCAAAATTGACATGATGTGACATTGAAATTTATTTTATAAAGTTGACCGACTTGGTGCCATGGTTAAAGTTAAGTCTTGGTGTCATAGTGATTGAATAATAAAAAAATAATTTGTCACTGTCAAAAAATTTTTGTGCAAATGCTAGAGGAAGCAGGTTCGAGTTAATTAATTTTTGTGCATTGGGCGTTATGGATGAAGATGTAAACCAAATATTAACCTAGTGGGGATTTTCTTCAGTAGAAAATACTTTTAAAGGTACCAAAATAATTTTTGTTAAAAAAAATCAAACAATATTAAACTATACCTACACAAAATTGTTAATGCAACTCTTTTTATTAATTAGTATTACATACTGAAAGAGGTGCTTTAACAATATTGTGTAGGCATAGGTTAATATTGTTTAAGTTCTTTTAACAAAAATTATTTTTTGGTTATTAAAAGAACTACCACAAAGCAACAATGTTGTAGTTACTCATTACCATAGCTTTTCCAACAAATAGATTTATAATGAAAACAAATGCAAAAAGTTATAGAAACAAATAAATTATTACCTAAAACAAATGCCATAGTTTTGTCAACAAAAAATATTAGTTACAGTAACATATTATGTCTCAACAAAAAAAATTTGTTATAACAAAGATTTTAGTTGAGGCTATAGCTACAAATAAAATTTGTTGGCGCAACTTTTTTTTAGTTGCTTAAACAAATTATTTTTTTCAGTGTATTTTTCTACTCCTATTACGGAATATGACCGTTCTAATATCACTTTTATATATGAAATGATATATATTCCGTAAAGTGTTAAAAAAATAAAATATTCTTTCATTGGATGACAGAATAAACACTGATCGACATCTCTGTTTTTAATATCTTACAAATTTTAGACCGATCCAACCTCAGTTTCTCCAAATTAATTTATTTTTCCATGGTATTTTTTGGAAACCTAGAAAAAGTATAGTCTGAGACATGTTTGGAATTGCATATTCCCCTCTCGTGGAACCGTCAAACTCGCCTTCGGCTCGTATGACAAATTTTTCACTCGAGCAGAATATGTCGTATTCCAAACTACAAAATATACTATTCTTCAAATTTAACCACAAGTTTAAAATAACATACTTTTCTAAATATAATCAAAAATATAACTTGATGTTAAACATAACATATATTCTACCTACAAATTAATATATAATTGGTATTATCAAAAATTATGATATGTATACAATATTTTGCGTAGTGTTTTAACAAATAGGTGTTTATTGCGATATATCTGATAAATCAGGGATTTATTAGCAAATATCAGCAATATTTACATATGGCGATAGTAATAATATCAACGAACCATGGAATGTCTAATTAGTTAAATGCTAATCCTTGTGTAGCATAAACAAAACTAATTATTGAAAAACATTGGTAAAATAATTCTTATTTAAAAAAAATCTGTATATATAATGTATACATAGTTTTGATATTGAATAAAATATTTTCGAGTGTATTGCTATTGATAAGTATAATTGATATTAATTGATGTTTAAATGCGAATTTCTTTTAAACTTTTTACGAGATTTCAAGATTAGTTTTGAGAAAGTTTAGATCGATATTAAGACTAGCATCATTACTACACACGCAAAGTTTTCCGTTATAGGACTTGACGTACAGACTTTTCTCCTTCTAAAGTTTTTATTAGTTAATTAAAAATAGTATTTTAAAACTGTATAAGCCCATGTTTGCATCCCTAATATCAGTAATCCATTGCAATAAATGATTAAACTTATATGTTTTTGCAATTTCTTTAAATTGTTTTACAGATTTATTTAGGCAAAAAATACCTTATTTTCGATAAAAATTGCTATTTTTTACTGACTAAAAAGTTAAAAATATTTATAAAAATTTAATAATATGATATTTCTAATTTATTAAAATATATACCCAATAATGTTTTATTAATGCTTTTTATGTTTATTATTATTGTTAATATATTGCCAACGCTTTATTAAAGCTTTAATTAATTTATTCTTTTAATATTTATGAGGCAGAGACACCATGTAAAGTTTAAATTTTACCCATTATTGACTGCACAATGTGCAGTGCACAGCATAACGTAAAGGGTTGGTTAGTTGGATTGACCCATTTACTGCAACTGACCAACGAACCAATTACATTCGTATTTATTTTCTACTTCAAGTTTCATAGTAATGGTATCTATTACATTTGCTAACTAAATACTTCAATAATTGAGATAGATATTGCAATTTTATTTCAGTGGTTTCAATTTAATTTTTATAACGTCGCATAATTTTTAGTTATAGAACCGAACAAATGAAATCACCAAATATAAACTTTAGTACATAAATAACTTTATAAAGGTGCCATGTGGTAGGTATTTTAAAAGCCCTTTTTTATTTATATTTTATTTAAAAGCTTTAAAATTTATAGCATTATTTACTTACTAAACATTATGGAGCTTAAAGTTCTAAGCTTTTTAAATTCTATAAAGAAACAAAGTTTAAAAACAATTTAAGGGATTATTTCCATTATTTATTACATCATTCGGAAATTTTGTTTTCGCGTATAAAATAAAACAATAAACTCCTCTCTTTATATTTCCTTAAAAAAACATTTAATGGACCTACGACGTAGGTCCTACTATAAATTATTCATGAGTTTACTGTTTTAAATGCATTGCCTTAAAATGTATTTAAGTTAGATGTTGGGTTCAACTGTGGCTTATGTTTAACTTCATTTTTATGACATTAAATTATTTGTTACAAAATTATAGGTACTACATCTACAATGTACATGTTTACTTTTATTTAAATAATTTTTATTTAAATGATCGGTGTAGCGTTTTGGGACATTTTTCGATTATAACGAATAGAAAATTGGACGGATTCCGTAATTTCGGAATAATGATCTAAAATAATTTTGATCCAAATTAAACATTTTGTGATGCGCATTAAACAGTTTGTGACGCGATCTCTCACTGCAGTTTGTGACTATGGTTAATTTATTGTTAAGATAGGATAAACAGTAAATAATACTAATTTTATAATAGTTTTAAATATTTAAATATTAAATTATTATATATATATATATTAGGGTGTTTCAAAAAAATCGACTTTTTCTTTTTCTTCAAATGGTCGGCAAATTCTTTCAGAGGATGTCAACCCAAAGACCTCGTCAAAATTTGAGCTTTTAATTTGAAGATTTAGAGGTCGCGGATCGCAATTTTCTATTTCCCATTTAAATAACATGGGAATTTTTTTTTTTAACTTTGAAATTTTATACGTCTGAATCAAATCAACTTATGTC
Source organism: Brassicogethes aeneus (assembly GCA_921294245.1). NCBI lineage: Eukaryota > Metazoa > Arthropoda > Insecta > Coleoptera > Nitidulidae > Brassicogethes > Brassicogethes aeneus. Next base: position 46,742,784 of record OV121132.1, on the reverse strand, counting down.
AAGGATCATCTTAGATTTTTATAGTAAATTTAACGCTCTACAAAAAAGGTCTCCTATCATTTTTCTATAAATTGATTCCTTCCAGAGTTATTCGAGGCCAAAGTTTTATTTCCATCGAATTTTCGCGTTTTTTTAACATTTATGGTTCAATTATCATTATACGGGTGTCCCGAAATCAGGGGGCCAAACTTAAACAGTGCATTATTCGTATAAAAATAACACTTTTTTTGTTTAATAATCATGTATCAAAAAATGCTCCCTAAAGGTGCTACGGGCCCCTGAATAGGAGCCTAAGAGGATAATTTTTTTAAAACTATTCCTAGAGGGTTGAACATGAACAAATGAATTTTCGGTAGGTACTTTGGTAATTTTGACATGCTGAATCTAGATCTATGATCAAAACTGTTAAAATTTAATCATAGGCGTAACATTTGGAGGGGGCAAAGTTACAAAAATAGCCCTAACTTTTTTCTGGGTTAATAATTTAATTTTTTTTATGAAATTATGAGAATTTATAGTTTTTTACGAAAAATAGGTACTCTTGATTTGAATTGCTCAGATGCACCATTTTCGAGAAAAATGCATTTATAAATAAATTACTTTGCATATTATACACATCTCATATTTTCATTAAAACTTTGTAGTAGGCTTTGGAAAAAAGTGACGTTTTTTTTGTTTTTTTTGTTTTTTTTTACAACACTTCCTATGTTTCAGATATAAATATGTGATTTTTTTTTCTACATGATGCTAAAAGTTGAAAAAACGAGAAAATTCGATGGAAATCAAACTTTGGCCTCGAATAACTCTGGAAGAAATCAATTTATAGAAAAATTATAAGAGACATTTTTTATAGAGCGTTAAATTTACTATAAAAATATAAGATGTTCCTTGCCATAAGTTGATTCGATATAGACGTATAAAATTCCAAAGTTAAAAAAAAAAATTTCCTATGTTATGGGAAATATAAAATTGCGATCCGCGACCTCTAAATCTTCAAATTAAAAGCTCAAATTTTAACGAGGTCTTTGTTTTGACATCCTCTGAAAGAATTTGCTGACCATTTGAAGAAAAAGAAAAAGTCGATTTTTTTGAAACACCCTAATATATATATATATATATATAATTATATTAGTGGTTTTTCGGGATCTGCTCCGTGTTGTCGGTTTTTGGTTCTTAAAAGAACCGTATGTCTGACGACGTTTCGGTACAATCTCCTGTACCATCAGGTCTTATCTGCTGGGCTGCTATTGCTGCTCTGCTGCGATTTAGACGTGGAGTTAGCTCCGTTGCCGCTGATCGTGATTTATATACCCTCTTTTTTTTGGTGGTTGTTAGAGCTGGTTTCCATGCAGTTGGTAGTCTCTGTCTATCCTCTCTTGTGTTGAGGTTTCTTGAACGTTTTTCCATTTCAATGGCTTTACGGATGGTACGTTTGGTCCTGTGTTCGATGCTAGCCAAGACACTTGTATTTTTAAAGTCATATATATATATATATATATTTTTTTTTTCGGGATCAGTCCTAAAACCTCAAATTGTTTTCCAATAATCCCAAAATTTTAAAATCTGGAACCCTTAAGTTAAAAGTTAAATTAAAATGAAAAATTATTATTTGGGCAGGTAGAAGAAATCTACATTTTTGTTACCAAAATTGTTTTTAGACTAATCAAATAATTTGTATAAAACTCAAGTAAAAAAAATAACTCAGTCAACTCATAAAATTCAGAAAAAAGATCATTATTTTAAATATTTTAAACTTTAAATCAAAGGTTTTTTGTGGAGCGTCAAATTGTCTACAAATTGTCTTGTATATTGTTGCATGTATATTTATTAGCGAGTTATGCATTTTTTTAAATTAAAAAGTATCATTTAGGGAGGGTTTTTAGACAAATAGTAGATGATACTCAAGGTAAAAACCAATAACGGAGACAGCACATTTCACTCGTCCTGCGGACTCTGCAGCTCGGTTTCAATTCGAAAATATCATCGATGATAATTATAATCATACCACTTGTTATATGGGTAATAATATCAAGACCCAGTTTTGACCTTATCAAATTTAATTTATTTACAAAATTTTTATGTTTTTGCGGTTATATGTAAAATACGTGTAAAAGTGTATGTCACATAAAGTACAATAATTAACTTAGTCTTGCACATGTCTGTGATTTATATTAGCTAAGTAATTACTGAGGGTACAAGTTATCGAAATAATTTATGAAACACATTTCCATATTAATTAAATAATAAATAAGCACATACGGGCTACTAAATCATAATCATAAATAACTTTCGATTATTATTTATAATATTTTTAATTGCTTTTTTGATTCAACATGCTGAAATTACAAACGGTCTTAAGTTTATTATAATAAATGGCTATTGGAAATGACAACTAAAAACAATGTCTATACTGTACATAAAAGGGTATTTATAAACCATTTAAGGCCATTTTCAGGACACATTAGTTGATTATTTTTTTTATGTCGCATAAAATAGATATAAAATAAAATAAGTTTAAATGAAAATAAAACGATTAAACAAATAAATGCTTTTGTATTTTTTTTGTTTTAAAGTTCTTCTATATATTTACAGGGTGTTTCAACAAAAACTTGTACCCCCCCAAACGTTTTATCGGATGAGTGTGGACAAAATTCTTTGGACACGTCAATTTTTATTTTTAGGGGGACGAATTTTGATGTATATACTGCTCAACAATTGATATATGGATATAAGAAGAATTTTAAAACATTTATTAAATTTTACGTATCCAACACACTAATTAATAAAGTTAAACTGCTTTTAATCGCCGTAACGGCATAATTTTAATGCGAATGAACTGATTTATTGCTAATAACAAGTAATGACGGCGGTACAAGATCTTCTGCTTCAAAATAAATAAAAAATATTGTAATTTTAAAACCACACTTCTACATATTTGTCTTAAAGAAGTAACAACAAAATAATTTAACAAAAAAATGTTTACTGCAGATGTGTTTCCTTTCCTTTTTGATGTCTTTAGGCATATAGAAAATCTGTAAAGAATCTTTACTAAAAATATTTTAAGAACTCAATTCAAATATTTAAATAATGTTGTTATATTTTCACACTCCAGAAATGTTTTCATCACGTAAAAATAATTAAAAACTTACATGTTGTTATCTAATTTTCATTTGTTTGCAAATCCTTGTAATAAATTTTCAGTATTGCCATTTAACTTGTCTGCTTTGTCGAAGAGCCCTCCTAATTGTTTCACGACTTTCTTTAGTAGTACTTTATCCCAGGTGTTTTATATTTTATTTTTAAATTAACTTCATAAACAATAGTTTATTTGTGTAACACCTGCACTGAAAGAAATTTGTTGCTAAAAGTAAATACAAATTTATACTAAAAATTTTATACTAGTGCTTTACACATTTATACTACTGTTTATTATGAATGTATGGTAAATTTTGTAATACATTTATTGTAAAGAAGATATGTTAGATCTAAATAAAAATAAACTTACCCTTACTATAAAATGTAAACTATAAGTGAATTACAGCAAAAAAATATTGCTAGAAACACCATTTATATTGCTAGGGCAGCAATAGGCTGCTAACCAAACGAATATATTTGTTTTAGCAATGTATGTGGTAGTCTATATATGAAACATAAAATATATTTGCCCTAATTATTTTTTTATTTAACTTTAGTATATATTTCTTTCAGTGTGGAGACTAGAGACCAACTAATAGGATTAATTTAATTAATTAATTTAAAAGCCCGAAAACCTTTCGTTAAAATGTTGTCTGATTTTTTTATTCATCAGTAGAGAAAACATTTATGGATATATAATTATTATCAGTTGCGTGTTGCTATTTACAATGGCTTTTTATGTAAATTAATTAATAATGGTTAATAATTTTGTAAATTTCCGTTTTTTATCATTGTTAATATGCATGTGTGTAGGTGTAATTTATTGATTATTATTAATAAAAAAGGTCATTATATTAATACTTTTTTGTTATCAGTGCACTGCACTAGATTTAATAAAGAATGATTAGTGCACTAAGTGCAATAACAAAACACAAAAACAAAAAGTTATGTTATAATTGTGTACACGGAGAGAAAAATTTTGCTAAAACAACTATCCAAAGTATTGTTAAATTACGTATCGTGAATTTAGTCAACTGTTTTATTAAACTGAGGATTTGTATGGCTAAATCAGCTATACAGATCCTCAGTTTAATAAAACAGTTGACTAAATTCACGATACGTCATTTAACAATACTTTGGATAGTTATTTTGGCAAAATTTTTCTCTCCGTGTAACGTAGACTTAGATTAGGCTAGCGACATCTGTACTTTACTCTCGGAAAACCATAAGGTACCTGTATTACCGACAGGACTGAGAGATCAACGATAAACGACACAGCCAGCAATTTGAATGGAATGCCGTGGCGATTCAAATAAGCACAAAATCGGCGGGAGTTTAAGCAGCCACATTCATGTCCACAATAGGCCCAGACATCTACAACACTTTCAACCTGACAGATGAAGAAACAAAAAATATAGAAACAATTAAAGGGAAGTTTAATAGTTATTTTACACCCAAAGTAAATATATCATATGAACGATACAATTTGTAGAAAAAGTGAACAGGCAACAGAACAGTTTCAGAACATACAAAAAGAAGAAAGTCGAAAAGTAGACGTAGTAAAAAAGCACCAAAATAAAAAAAAACGAAAATTTTGAATGCAAAAGGCGTAATAAATCGCATAAAAGAGGTGAATGTCCAGCATTCAAACAAAAATGCACAAACTGCAATAGAAGTAAGTATTATTTGTTCATTCTTGTGAAACAGACAAAAAGTTAAAACCATGGACTGAAACAATACAAGTTGGCAATGTCGAATTTGAAGTTAAGCAGGTGCTCAATGTAATGTTATGTCGAAATCATTGGCTGACAGACGGAAGTTATCGATAAATCCATCCATAACCATAATATATCCTATACAGATGATACAATTAATGTTATAGGAGAAATCAATCCGGAATGTAAAGTAAAAAACAAGCTTTACAAAATAGCCTTCAAAATAGTAAACTCAAAAGTAAGCACTATTTTGGGGAAAAATAGTTATGAAGAGTTGAAACTGGTTAAAAGAGTGCAAGAAGTGTCTATGGAAGAAAATGATGATTTATTTAATGAGTTAGGGTGCTTAAAAAATTTCGTTTATGATATTGACTTGGTAGACAATCCAAAGTTTGATATTAAACCTCCAAGAAGAATACCGTATTCAATAAGAGACATGGTTAAGCAAGAATTAGATTCCATGGTTGAGTTGGGCGTAATAAAAACCATGGAAGAGCCAACACGTGTGGTGAGCCCAATTGTAATAGTCAGAAAAAATAATAAAATAAGAATCTGTATTGACCCGTCTGATGTTAATAAAAATATATTAAAAAGGCACCACCCACTAAAGACAATTGAAGAAATCATAGCAACCATTGGAAATTCCAAATATTTTACACTGCTTGATTGTAGAAAGAGATTCTGGCAAATAAGGGTAAGCAAGAGAACTCAAAAGTATTTAACGTTTTCCACGCCATGGGGCGTTACTGCTGCATCAGACTTCCATTTGGCTTATCTTCGGCGCCAGAAATTTTTCAACAAATTATAAGTATGCTGCTAAAAGATTTGTTGTTCCATGGATGATATTCTTATACATGCAAAAACTTAAAAAGAATTAGTCAAATTAACCCATAGTCTTGAATGTACTAAAAAATGCTGGTTTAAAACTAAACAAAGAAAAATGCTTGTTTAGCCAAGAAAGAGTTAAATTTCTTAGTCACATCTTAACAGCAAATGGTCTTGAGTGTGATCTAGAAAAAATTGTTGCAATTTCGAAAATAAAAAGACCAGAAAACAAAGTTCAGCTGCGAAGACTACTGGGTATGGTCACATATTTAAACAAATTTATTCCAAACCTATTACAGTTAACAGAGAAGTTTAGAATTTTACTGCTGAAAGACATAGAATGGTCATGGGAAAAAGATCAAGAAAGATGCTTTGAAAACATCAAAAAGGTACTGTCATCTCCGCCAGTCCTGAAATATTTTGATGTCAATAAAGAAGTCACCTTATCAGTTGATGCAAGCTCAAAATCTATGGGTGCAGAACAAGATCGACCAGCTATTTAAACAAAAGTTTCCAAATATTTTACCATTATCACCTGAAGACGATTAGAGACAACCAATCGAAACGTTGTGAAAATCAAGAAAACCAAGATGACGACAGTCCAATGTAACATTACTAAAACTCTTTTACTGTAAAAAACTGCTTCTATATTACATTTAAACGGTTGTAGAAAATTTAATATTCTATATCTCTGTTAAAACAGAATTTTGATAAAATTGATACTTTTTGCAAAATAATCAAAAAAGTAAAATTAGACCCATTTATATTATATTTTTCTTAATAAAAAACAAAAAAACCGAGAGATTTTTTTTATTTTTAGTATTTTTTGTCTATAACAGGCATATAATCGATTTATGAAAAAAAACCGTGGTTGCCTGATGATCCGAAAATTGACCCTAAAAATCCACCGTGTATAAGGATAACCACTAATTCTAGTGGATAACGTTAACGACTCGTGTTAGTGAATACTTCACACGGTTGTTAGCTGTGTCTCCTGTAAAAATTTTACTCTCAACGCTCCAAAAAAAGTATAACTTCAAAAACAATGCTTTTATGCACGGCGTTCTCTATATATAGAGAACGCCGTGTTTTATGTTATTTAAATGGAAACATTTTAAAATCGATGAAAGACCTTTTTAAAATATTTTTTACATATATAGTTTTTTAAATCGGAACAAAAAATGTTGATTTAACAAAAAATATAAAATTAACTATTGGGTATTCTAAAAATGAAAAATGAAAAATAATTTAATTTTTTATCTTTTTTGCACCTCAAATCCTATTTACCGCATATATTTCAAGTAAATAATTCATAAAACTTGCATACGTACAGATTTTTGCGTAAGATTTTTGTTTAATCTACCAATTAAACCAGATTTTAGGGACGAGAATTCTCGGAAATTTGCGGAATTAAGTAATCCCAATATAAATTTTGAAGGCGTAACTTTTATTATTATAAATCATTGCTATTTTACCAAAAATGCAGTAACCAATCAAATCATTTCTCAAAAGGGTTTCTTTTTATTAATGAAATTCCATGAAAACTAATGAACTCGGAATACGTCCTTTGTAGAGAAATAATTTTCCAGCAATTTATTTTTATTACTTCTCATTAAAAATTTGAATGTAGAAGCGTTTCGTCTGAATTAAAATAATATTACTTTAAATTTCCAGAAATAGGCATTACAAAAAAAATTTCCTGTAGTGGTACACACGCTATAGAAATGAAACTGTAATCACAATCATACGAGGAAAGGAGTTAGGAAATTGGGTGTTGCTCGCTTTGCATTAAATGCCCATTTATTTAAACCATACACTCCTTAATCTTAATATTAAGGAACCAAAATTTATTAAAAATACTTTTTTAACATAGAAGCGATTACACTGCATGGAACCCAACATTTCAAATATACCCCAATATCACTAATGTTGTCTGATTTTTTTACCAAGACCTATTTAAATTGGAGATACACATATCTGTAATTTAAACAGAAAAAATGGCATTTGCCTAAAAATCCTGTAAAACTTCGGCTAATTTTTGTTAATATTAGCCCAATATCTTTTTTAAAGGAAAATAGGAGCTTTAAAAATATACTTAAACACCTTGTATCTTGCAAAAGAAGCGTTTTAGTACAATATATATTAGTATATTACTAATTATATATATTATTATATTACTATAAATATACTATATATACTATTCATATGAACTTCACTTATAAAACATTTAGCAACCCTGTATTTAAAAAGTAATAATGGGTAGTTATATACATTATTAATTTTTATAAAAATATAGTTTAATGTTATTGACCGTAGTTTATAGCAAAATAATTCACAAAAACATGGTTAGCATATGAAACAGATACGCCCATTATAATAGCATTTAAATTAATAACGTCATCTAGTAAGCATTTCTCACATGAAGCTTATTGGCTTTAAGATGCCCCACATGTGCTATTAACTACTGTCTACTGTCATTTATTTTAAGAAAACGACATTGAAATACCTAATCTTCGCCTAGAACCTCCTTCCATCTTCTAAATTTAATAAAGAATTGTAAGTGGTTATTTGCATTAAAAAGGCTTTCAATAAATAAGTTTAAAATCATAATATTATTATGATTTGACAATAATGTTATGATATGATACCACTTAATTTAATAAATTTCGATTGGTAATATATCATATCCAATTAAACAAATTTACTTAGTCTATATGCTTTCAATGGATTTTTTGATATTATGCAGATTGGTCTATTTTGGTGCTTTTTTCAAAATTTTGATTATTAGGTTATAAAAAATATATACAATATTAAAACTAAATTAATAATTGTGTAAAATAATCTATTTTAGAGGTGGTCCTAACTTTAACCTTATTTTGAATATGGATGACTGGGCAAGGGATCAAAATATTTTGCAGAAGATATCTTCCTCAATACTTTACGAAATTTCTGAAAATTCTTTTGTATAACGTTCTTTAGAAATTCTACAGGCCAAGATACTATCTTAGGTTAATAATATATTTGCAGCAAAGAAAACCAGAATACTAAATTTGGTCCTGTATGAAGTGATGAAAATATTATTAAATTTTAAGGTCCCCTTACCATAAAATATTTTTTAATAATTTATAATATATTATAATATATGAGAAGTGATTATTCAAAACGGGACTTGTCCATATAAACTGAAGTTGAGTAAAGTGAAAAAAACTGGTAGCGTAGATATTCTTTGAAGGAATATTTTTATTTTTGTAGGGAACATGGACTTCTACTATGAAAATAGTTAGTTTGCTTTGTCACAAAAAAATCTAATTTGGATAGTTATAAAATAGTGGTTTTGTAAAAAAAGTGTATTTGAATGAAACGAACTTAAAAAGCTTTAATAATAAAACGAATTAAACAAAAAACTAATTAAAAAATACAAAAAACTTAAATATTGTAAAGCATGGTCCTCCTCCAGGGAGTCGCAGACTCTTCATCTGCAGATTTGCCTGAATGCACTTGAGCTTTCTCAAAAATAATATTATTGTAAAAGCTAAGTTCAGGAAGATTTTGCCATACCACTTCTTCATTATTGAATTGATTCTCCAAAAGCATTTTAACATTTTAGTTTTTTTTCTGCCGAAATAGAGTTTTCCATAAGAAGAGGTTTCAGTGCGCATGCTCTTTCACTGCGACCTCTCTTAACTAATGTGGAGTAACTCTGAAGAGAATCTTCAAAGTAGGGCAGTTTAAAGATCTAAAACCTGGAAAATTCATCTGCATTGTTGTTTAAAGCTGGATTTATATAAAACCCACAGAAAATACTTTGTTCCATAAGTTCCATACAAACCTAGCTTTAAATAATAATGCAAAAAGGAAAATGCCGCATTTCAAATCTATTCTTCAAACGTCAGGTTTTTGGACTTTCCCTACTTTGGCTCTGGGGGTTACATATATAATATAGTATCAAAAAATATTTCTCAGCAAAAAATTATCAGTGCTAAAATTTCTCCAAGCAAAAACTTCTCATTGCAAAAATTTCTCAAAACAACAAATTGCCAAGGCAAAAATACAAAAATTTCTTAAGGGAAAAAATTATTATATATATATATATATTATGTTATATAAAAATTTAATCATAAAAAATTACTATTAATAGGCATTAGGGTGCTTCATTTGACACAACTATTTTTTTTTCTCTTTCCATTAACGAAATATTGTTCTAAACATAGAAAAAAAATTCCCACCAAAGGAGCTCATAAATTTAATTTTAAGTACTTGCTAAATGAATTTAAAGTTTTCCCATTTAATTAACCCGTAAAAATATTTTTTTTTAATTATCTATAGCATAGCGACATTTCATGGCATTCATTTGACCATGGGTGGAAGTTGTAGAGGGATCTCTTTAAAAGCCCTTACAGCTAATTTTCAACTTTTGAATTGTATTGCCAGTAAAAAATTGTGTAGTTGATTTTTGCTCGTGGTTTTTTCAAAATTTATCTCAGAAACAATTTAATTTGTGGATTCGGCTATTAATCTGTCTTGTGGGAAATTAAATTCCCTACAAAAAAGGTCCTTTTACAATTTTGGTGTCAAGACAATAGTTTAGAAGAGAAAGTCGAAAAACCACGATTTTTGAGGTACACAATTTTTTACTGGCAATATAATTCAAAAGTTGGAAATTAGCTGTAAGAGATTTTAAAGAGGAATGATCACTCTCTAAATTCCACCCATGGTCAAATGAATGCCATGAAATGTCGCTATGCTATAGATAAAAAAATTATTTTTACGTGTTAATTTGTAGGGAATTTTTTTTCTATGTTTAGAACAATATTTGGTCAATGGAGTAAGAAAAAAAATAGTCGTCTCAAACGAAGCACCCTAATAGGCATAATTACTAGAGATTTTAGGTAATATTCGTAAAAAGTTAATAGTTAGCTTTGGTTATTACTAATAACCAAAGTTAAATAAATATTAAAAATAATATTAATAACATAAAAAAAGGAAATAAGAGCCCAAACAATTTTACACAATGGTAATTTAATAATAATAATAATAATAAAATAATAAAATACTTTATTTTCATCCCAAGAATTTATGCTAAGAAAAATTATTGCAGTGATAAATTATTACAATGAGAAATTAATACAATAAAGAATTATTTCAGCGAGAAATTATTTAAGTAAGAAATTAATGCAGTAAGAAATTATTGCAATTAGAAATCATTACTGAGAAATATTGACCTAGAAATTATTGTCTGAGAAAATAAGATCGGTCACTATATCGAAATTTTACATGGCCAGATAAGAAAAAAAATCAAGGAATCCGATGATGTTTTAAACTTTATTATAAAAACAAATAGATAAAATTTTCGATCAACATCCTAGGCTCGCCCAACGCAATTAAAGATCAAAACTTATTTCGATCGGAAATTTTAAGCTCTACAAAAAAGGTCCTTACACAAAATTACTTCAGATGGATAGTTTCAGAAACTTGTTGTAAAAAAAATAGGATGTTGATCGAAAATTTTAATCTTTTACACAAATTTTTTTTACAACATAATGAACAAAATTTTTGCTATTACCAAACGAAATTCTAAAAAAGCGGATTTTCGGCCCACCCTAATGTGTATGTTTAAATGTATAACGTTTTTTTACGAATAACGAAGTTATAACGATTTTTGGTTTTGAAAGATTTTTAGTTTTGTTTAAATATTTCGAGAATCGCTGGCTTTTTTCCAATTTAAAAACTTAATTCGAATAGGCTTGTAATTACGCAACTTTTCTTTAATTTAAACGACTATTTAAATTTAAAAAATATCCATACTAGTATTATACACATAAACATAATGTTTTAATTAATTTTTAAAACTATACAGGATATCTAATTAAATAACCAGAAAGCTTAATACCTTTTATAGTTGAAAAGTTTCAAGTTTCAAGTCAAAGTTAGTTAGCAACTGTTTTTCTATTAAAAATAAGATAAAGGCAGAACTGCACGCGGCGCCATTACAAATTTAACTAAAAGCTGTCTTTGTAGGTATGACTTTGTAATTTTCGTTTTAAATAATGTAATGGTTCTTTCTTGTCTAATCATAAAATTTCCATTAAAGTTAAGCGAAACCGCAACACAAGATGCATACCTAATTAAAATAACAAAAAACGTTTACTAGGCGATTACGAACGTTTTATTTAGTTTGAATATAACTCGGGGTCATTTTTGCTGCAGTGAAAAATCAATAAGAGGCATTTTACATGATGCTTGAATATTTAGGTTATAAAGCTGAATAGAGGCTCAGGAATTTGACAACACGCATTCTTGGATAACTGGAGCATAAGTTTCACAGGAAAGTTGGAGAACGGTTATTTTTAGAAATACTCGAGTATTATGCATATATTCTAATATAATCGAAAACATCGATGCAAAGGGGCAGTTTTGTTTATTACAATGTAAATTTGATTATTACCTATTACCTAATATTAAAAGTATTTAGAATATTTTATTAAGTTGGTATATTTATTTGTGGTAAAATTATTATTACTATTATTATATATTTTTTTACTAATTGTTACGTTTTTTAACTTATTTTATAAATTATATAAATAATAAAAAAAAATAATTTAATAAAACCTTTATTAATATAAAAGTATTAAATCTAAAAATATATCAACAGTTTTTTAAAATTAAATAACAAACGTGGGTTCTCAGAGTTCTAAATAAAATTTGTCTTAAAATAAACTAATTTTGTGAAACATGAAGATAATATAAAAATTAAAATCCTGGAAATGTGTATATATTAAAGTATTTTAATAAAAAAATAATTTATTTTTAATTAGTGATGATTGTAATGGTTCCGTCTGCGCTTTGTTATTACAGCCTAAGGCTGTCAAGCCTTTAATTAAAAGTGAATCTAACTGGATTTTATTTATCGTCATCTGCTACTGCTAAATGCTCACTCATAAAGATAGACCACATGGAAATGCTGCAAAAATTATTATAGCCTAAAAAAGACTATTTTACTCTAAAATAAGTATTTTTGAAAGGGTCAGGATTAAATGTAAAATGTGTACGATGCCTAAACAAGAACACTTCTTGCAGAATAAGGTATAGATAATGTGGAAACAGCGGCTGTCTTGAGACCAATATAGGTGTCTAGACTAAAACACTTCTTAATATTTATTATATTTTTTAGTAGAGTCTTTCGATTTAAGAAAGTTTAATTTGTTTTACTTAAGTATTAGGTATACTTTAACTTTATATTTTTACTGGTGTAGTATTATTATAATATTGACTATACCAGAAAAAAATATAAAATTTGAGATACATTTATAAATTAATAAATTAAACAAACCAGTTAAATTTTCAACAGTACAAAAATTTAAAAATTATAATTATTATTTTTCTGTACTGTTGAAAATTTAACTGGTTAGTTTAATTCGAGAATTGAAAATGTCTTTATACTGGTAAAATACGTTTTTAGTTACAATAATATTTAATTTTAAAATTTGTTTTCAAGCATAAAAGAGGTTAATAATAAATCAAGGGGAGGCCAGTAATGAGTTCATTACTTACTATGGTCTATATTGATACAATCCAAAATGGTGTTAAATATGGTTCGTTGGTCCGGTGTAAATTCAAATACTAAAATGGTGTTAATTTAACTTTCACACAGTATTAAAATAAATTTTACCTGGTGTAAATTGAACTCCTTTTCAGTGTAAAATATTATGTGTTTGTGGTCAAATTAAATCATACTACACAGAAAAAAGGAAAAAAAAGGAAACAGGAAGTTCCTTGACGCATTACTAGTATATTACCAGTGGTATTATTCCAGAACATGGAACCTTCAACCTATGTTTTTAGTGCGTTCCACTAACTTAAAATACTTCTGTTTCCACCTATTTAAGGTCTCTTTAGTATCGAACAACTTGTAGTGTCACACCAAAGCAAAGGACTACCTGAGTTTATATATTCTTCATGTAAGTCAACAGAGGCGAGATTTAAGAACATCACGTGATCCACACCGCCTTTGCCGCGATCGGTACACATTTTCAACCATAATTCATGGTGTTATATTAACACCACTTGGTGTTGGATTTTGACACCATTTTAAGATTACTTTTCACACCACAGATATTTTAAACAGTGTATTAGCGGTTAACAGGTTTTATGAATTTAATAAAATATAGTTCAAAACTTAGTTACACAATGTGCCATGCACATTCTTTAAATGTGTTACGAATTTGATGTACCAATATTTAAAACAAACCGGAAGGAAAACTAAATATTAATTAAATTATTTAGGTTTAATACTTTAATACAAGTGATAAGTTTTGTCATTTTTGATAAATTGTATCGATTCCACATTACACAACTTCCTATTGTTAACATTGCAATACCTTTTCAAAGGGTTTTGATATGCTGAATTCGAATCCGAACAGAATTGGGTTGGGACAATTTTTTTTATTGCATATTTGGAATTTTAAGCATTTACGAATTTTGTTACATACAGTTTGTTGTTAAATATTTTTTCCTATGTTTCTCAAGCAATTTTTGAGAACGCTGCAACGTTTTGAAAAACACAAGATTAAAAAAGCTTTGATAACTTTGAAGAAAGCGCGTGACGATGTTATAAAAGATCTGTCAAGAATTACGAATGAATCCAACATCTGTTTCTAGCACGGTCTTATATTGAAGACCGTAGTTTCAAAGTTATGTTCGATATTCTTTAAAGTATTTAAATCGTTTCAAACACGAGGAACTACAGGTGCAAACTTTAAATTTAAAAAAATTATAAACTTTATACTAAAGTATCTACGTTGTTGTTATTTTATAACATGTACAAATATTACAACTGTGAAAGAATTTGGTTTCATTCGTGAATCTTCACAGGCCTATTATATCTGGTAATATAGGTAGGTATAACATAAGCTTCAAGATTTACGGATAAAGTATATGCAAAAATAAAAATATTGAATATATCCTTTATTAAATAGTATACATTTGTATATTATAACATCGTGACGTCACCCTAACGAGAGAATTGATCGATTTTCAAACGTATACTAATAAAAGTGTTTTTTAACATCATGTCCCAACCTTATTGTTTCATCATATCAGGTTTTTCAGAAACTAGAACATATACGTTTTCTTACGTTGAAAGTCTATATGTTCTACTTTTTAAAAACCATTTTTAATGTTTTCCAATTTTTTTTCCTCTTCATTTTGACCCAAACCAAATTCATAAATTTAATTAATGAGATAAAGGATACTTTCGCGGCCACTATCAATATAACTAGGTAAATTGGCTATCGGGTTCGAAACCGCGTCGATTGGAAACAATATTACTTGACGTTCCGGCAATCATTTCGTTGCCTTGAAGGCAATGACTTCTTTAGAAGAACTGAAACTGAAGAATCTGAATTTTATATTTCCGGTTGATCAACTTGATCTCTCTAATTTAAAGAAGTGTTATTGGAGCCAGTTATGTATCTAGTTAATTGCTCTTTTTTGAAAAAGTGTTTCCAAGTTTGTGCTTGGTCAATTCCATGGTTCTTTATTGAAGTTTTGATGTTTATTGATTTTAATTGATTCTCTGTAAAGTATCTGCCAAAAATGTTTGGGTTTGGATAGAATTTCGGTTGATTCAAATTCGATGGTATGTCTTGTGTTAATAATATCCTCCGCAACTGCTGACCTAGTGTTGTTTCGTCTGAAGTCTGAAATGTGTTACGCTAATCTAGTGCTAATGATACTGCATGCCTGTCCAATGTGCGCCTTTCCACATGAACAAGGTATCTGATATATCCCGGGGTTCTGAAGACCTCTTCGAAAGATTGGAATCATTTACCCTTGTCACTAAGGCCATCCACATATTCGAATGATACTATCCCCACTCTTAAACCGGGACCTCATATATAGGCCTATAGGCCGTACCCAATATTTGTGTTTTCTATAGTACCTATATAGTTTAAAGATAAACTTGTACAGTGGACTTAAATTATTCTTTAGCAAAAGCAGCTGGTCCCGCCTTTAGCCTCCTACTCCTCCTTTTGTTTAAATCAGTACTTAAATAAGGGTCCGATTTCACTTTTGAATCTTTAACATATTTTAATTGAATAATTTTCGAAAAATGACAATAATTGTCAAGGTCATATTTCGTTTCTTTATATATTTAATATAAAAGTAATTTATTGAGAAAATCAATTTTTGAAATAATATATTTTTTATGAAAGTAGAATAATAATATAAAAACATAATTGGGTGGGCGTTAATTAACCACTACGCTATATATTACATTTGCATATTTAATACGGGAAAGCAATCTGTGCTATGTAATATGTTTCATTGCGAATGTACCTCTATGAGCATTATAAAGAACAGACACATTTAATTTATTCCTTTAAAATACAAATGTAAAATGGGTAGCAATATTTATGTAAATTTTAACTTTGATAAAGGGAATTCCCATTAAAATTATATATCTTTGTATGTCGTTTCAAGAAGCTATTGATTTATATTTTAAATAAGTAAGTAAAATATATATATTAAATTGAATCAAGAAAAATGCCAACTAAAACAATAAACAACTTAAAAACTTTCAAATTACTATAAAAAGTTTGCATCTCTCGTATGTGGGCTAAAATAGATTTTCCAGGAGTATGTATACGAATTTTCATACCTATATTTGGTCAAAGTATTAGGAACATTGGACTTTTTACACCAAAAAGTTTATATTTAATTGTTGATCCCTTTTAACTACATTCTTTAGATAAGGGGATTTTTTTTAATGTCAGCCTTTTTAGGCAGAATTTTTTTTGTTGGCTTAAAGATTATTGTGAACATTATTTTATTTTATTATTTTAATGTGCTTCCAACAGGCATCAGGCCCAATTACAGGAGTAAACACATAAATAATTTTTGTTGTTGGTTGTTTCGACCTTTACTTGATGTAACTCCATATTATTAATATATGAATAAAAACAACACTGTTTTACAGTTTTACTGTTTTACTATTTTATTTACCACCACTTAATAAAAATATGTACTAATTCTGAAGAAGCTACTGTGTAGCGAAACAATTGTTAATTATTTAAAAAACATAAATAAAATAGTAAAATTTTAAAACAGTGTTGTTTTTATTCATATATTAATTATATATTTTTTTAAACTAGACTTAAAATTGATTTATCCCTTATTTTATATATATATATATATTGGCAAAACAGTTTTTGAAAAAAATATAAACTAATAATCTCATAGCACAAATGTTATTTTTTTCAGTGATATATTAATAACCTTTCTTAGAATGTATAATCTTTTCCACAAAATTAAACAAGCTTTTGGGGAAAAAGAGACCCTTATTCCAAAATATTAGTTTTTCTTAAAAAAGTAACTTAATTTTTTAAGGAAATATTTATTTCATCTTTTTATAGAAAATATTTAAATAATAAAATAATATTAAAAGTGTATAAAGTTAAATGGTAAAAAATTAAATTTAAATATTTTGTTAAAACCTTTATTTAAAGTGTATGACCAATAACCAAAAAATAGGTATGAAGTTATAACATAAAGTAACATTATTATTGCAATATTTTGATAATTTATAATTAATCACTATATACAGGTATACGTAAAACAAAATATCTAATAATTGGCCACCACGACCCTTATACACTCTTTTGCTAACATTTTCAAATTCTCTTCCAAAAGGGACAATTCGCATTTTCTAGGCGCCGCCTAGTAGGCGGTCATTTAACGTACCGTACCGATTTTCTGAAAAAAATTGGCTCTGGGGTGCTACATGTCATAGACTATGACACCACCTTGATGGAACCACAAGTTCATGTCGTTTATTATATGAGTCATAAATTATGCTAATTACGCTTTTAATCATCATGATGCAGCTGTGCATTTACCTTAGCACTATAAAATATTGATTTGCCTAGGATTTTACTGCCCCAAATGCGACAATTTTTCTCGATCACGTAACCACTTCATTTCATGCATACAAGTATGAAAGATTCTTTATTTGTCAAGATTCGCCATGTTGTGTTTTCTTAAAGCTTAGTTGTTAATCTAGACCCCGTATTTTCGATTTATCAAACCCAAAATATAGAATTACATAATTACAAATTAAGTATTAACAGTGTAATTATGTTGTTTTAATGTGTATTGCATTGTAATGCAGAATAAAAAAAATAGGTTACCAAAAAAATTGCAAAAATAAATATAGCAAATACCTAATATACGTAACTCGTAAAGATGTCTTTATTGTTAGTCGTAGGCTAATTATTGTTTGTATACTGTAATTATCTCCTCGACTGAACTAAAATAAGCAAATTTTCAGTGCAAATGTCTCCCTATTTAAAAAATTCCACGACAGTAACATATTCACGAAAAAGTATTATAAGTGTTAAAATGCTTTGGGACGAAGATTGAAAAGTGGTAAATCTAGCTGATGTATTGTTTCGCATTTTGTTCGTTCGTTTTCAATAAAAACGTGCGAATATGGTATTTTTATCGGGGACTGATCATGTGAAACTAGAGCACCTATTTCCTTATTTATACGCAGATTATCGAAGAATCCAATGCGTTTTTTAATAAACAAATTTATAAAAAACATGCACAATCCAATCAACGCGTTGCAACGGGCCCTTTTAAGCATCCGGACGGGCAGAGCTTGGAAAGCTACTTAAATAAAGTAGCTAGCTACAAGTTACTATAATATATATATATTATATTGAAGTAGTTATATTACTTAGTAACTTAACTACCTTTTTACAAAAATAGCAAAGCTTTTAGTAACTTAAATACACTGCGCATAAAAAGTATCGCATCACAAGTAAAAAAAATCTAACTCTAAAACGCCTTTACCAATCTTAATACAATTTTGGATAAAAATACTTTAACTTATACCCCAGTTTACCTGTTCAGGGGTTTTTCAAAAAAATATATTTTTCTGCTCCCACCTTTAAAACGACCTTTATCGTACATGTTTCCATGACACTAAGTGACCTTTTAAATACACATTGAAAAGTTGTGGCTTTACGGCGCTTTAGTCACGGGCTGAAGTGAGCAACAGGTTTTTAGTCACGGGCTGAAGTTAGTTTTAAGTTAGTTGACAGTTGTCAAATGTCATACAATCGTTAAAATAAAGTGCCTTTCTTGTAAAATAATACTAAATGTGAAAATTATTTTATTATCTCAATACAAAAATATTAAATAGTTTCTCAACGCCAATATTTGAACATTGTACTGACCTTTTAATTTCGCCGGCAATAAACTATAACTTAAATTCAGGCACGGACTCTACTGTAAAGTCCTCCTAAAACATTTCCTTTACTTTTACTGTGAAAAACTTTCAATATACATTTCGATTTATAACCTTTATAATTGTGTAAAATGTAAAAATGTGACATTTGACAGTTTCCTCTGTTATTTCATAGATGGCGCTCTATACAAATTTTTGATTTAAATCATTTTAAGATAATAATAAGTATTTGTCGTAGAAAAAGTATAGTACACGGGAAAAAAATTAAATTAAATTTTACAACAACCATATTGTAAAAAAAATGTTTAATTATTTAATACAATTGTTTTGAAATTAACTAAAACTTAAAGCATTTATATACAAAAAAGTACAAAAAAGCATTAGTCAATACAATATTTTATTAAAATATATAACAATATTAATTTAAAACAGAAATTGTAGTAATTTAACTACAATATATAATTATATCTTCAATAAATTGTTGTTTATTTTTATTACAAAATTGTTAAATTATTTCTAACAAATTGTTCTTGGTCGTATTTTTTAAACAATTTCTACCAGAAAATTCTACAATTGTAGTACTTTCCACAAAATTTTTTTTTTCGTATATGCACCTCGTTTATAAACTTTTCTATACACTCATTAAGTCAAGCACTCGCTCGCAAGCTCGCTCGTGCCTAAATTAAATGGCGTTTATCAAACTTGATATAGGCTAATAATTATCGTGTATATAAATTTAGGTAGCGCAGTTACGTTTACATAATAGATATTAATTTTAGGTTGGTTTGCTCACACACAAGCTTAACGCTTAGGTGACAAACCAAAAAATGGAAATCCTAAATGATATTGTTAAAAAAAATTCCCAATGTATCCTGAATTAATTTATACCTATTGTGTAAAACTGTTTAAGAAAATTAATAAATTTGAATTTGAATTTGAATTTGATACATAATATACTATTAAAGCCCTTTTGTTTAATAATAAAAAACGATCGAAAAAAACTTTTATAAGGAATTTTTTTTTTAGTAAATTAAAAATATGCTGTTAAAGACCGTATTTTTGTTAGTAGATATACCCTGAAAATTATGTACAAATCAAACGAACAGTAACGAAGTTACAGCGCTTCAAAGTCGGTAAAAATGACCATTTTTTGATTATTATGCTGAAAAGTGGTCATTTTTGACGACTTTAAAGCGCTGTATCTTTATTACTCTTCGTTTGATTTGTACAACAGTTTTAGGGTATACTAACAAAAATACGGTCTTTCACAGCATATTTTTATATACTTCAAAAAAAATTTCCCTATAAAAGTTTTTCGAGCGCTTTTTATTATTAAATAAAAGGGCTTGAAAGATATTTCTGTATATATTAAATTAGTTTAAAGCTACTTTTTAAGCTTCATTTAATAAACAAAAAAACATGCAACAAAACATTTTGTACCTTTTACACCTTTTTTAACCGTAAACCCAACAGTAAATTTTGATTTAAATAGTTTTAAATTTAGTAGCTTACAAGTAAACATTTTACTAATTATAATTATGTTTTAAATGGTGTTTATATGTTAAGCTAATAAGCCTACTTAAGTACTTGATAATAATTAATATTCTCTCGTAATTCTTGTCAAATAGGTAGTATAATGTTGCTCATTTTAATGACTCTCAGAAACAGAGTTTTTTAATTCAGCCCTTATTTTTGATCAACAAACATACACATGTATAAGTGAAATTGGGGTGGTTTTAATTAAAAGTTTTGAATATTTTCCAACCCTTTGTTGTTTGCAAATGCGAATGCATAAAAGGGACTTCTGTATGGAATTATTTTATATTTCTCCTGCTTGCTTTGTTTTACCTATTTTTTTTATTGTCGTACGCATATGGTTTGCTAACGTGTCTAAATTCTCTATCGCGGAGAACATTTGTAAGGGGTCCTGCGTTATTACTTATATTTCGCATCCTGCAGGAGGTCTATAATGTAGGTTCCAATTTAAATACCATTAGGATTAAATAGGAATTTTTATTTTGTAACTATTAATAATTTTATTAAAAAAAAAATAGATTTTTTTTAACCGTACCTGCTTTTTTGAAATTTTCTTAATTAAAATAATGACCCTTAAGAGTTAATTAAGTTTTTAACGATATTTTTATTTTACCGTTTTCATTAATTTTTTTAAGTGAAAAAATGATCTACACTGCCCGTCAAAATTAACGCATAATAAGTAAAAAATTTTAACTCTAAAACGCCTTTACCAATCTTTATGAAATTTTGTATAAAAATACTTCAACTTATATCTCAGTTTACGTGTTCGAGGGTGTGTCGAGAAAATATTTTTAAAGCTCTTTTATAGAATAATAAAAAAACGTTCAAAAAATAATTTTTAGGGATTTTTTTTAACTAAATAAATAATATGCTGTTAAAGACCGTATTTTTGTTAGTATTCCATGAAAATTTTGTACAAATCAAATTTTTAGGGTATACTAACAAAAATACGGTCTTTCACAATATAGTTTTTATTTACAAAAAAAATTCCCTATATATAAAAGTTTTTTTTGAGCGATTTTTATTATTAAATAAAAGTGCTTTAAGGATATTTTTTCGAAAAACCGTAAACTGAGATATAAGTTGAAGTATATTCATACAAAATTTCATAAAGATTGGTAAAGGCGTTTTAGAGTTAGAATTTTTTTACTTATTATGCGTTAATTTTGATTATTTCTTCACTTAAAAAAATTAATGAAAACGGTAAAATAAAAATATCGTTAAAAACTTAAGTGCTGAATATTATGATCTTAACTCTTAAGGGTCATTATTTTAATTAAGAAAATTTTAAAAAAGCAGGTACGGTTAAAAAAAATCTATTTTTTTAGTATTTACTAGCTTATTTTTTTGCTGGGAGCAGGGGCGTGCTGGGCCGCCGGGACGCATGCCCGGTGGCCTGCGCCACCATGGTGGTCTGCTGGACTTTTTATGGTATGCAAATAGAAAAAAGTATTTTTATACCTACCAAACAAAAACTTTTTTCAAGTTATATCACTAAACGCTATAGTATAAATAGTTGCGAAGAGAGTTATCACGGGACGTTTTCTTAGTCGAGGTATTTAATTGCGATGTCTTTTTGCAATTTATATAAAATTGGATTGGGCCTGGACTGCTCTACCATCTAGTCCAGGCCTGAATTGATTCTGCCAGTGCGCCCCTGGGAGTTATATATTTTCCTTTTAAGGAAGGAAGTTATTTATATTTCAGAACTGTTTCTTTAGCAACCTTTCGTTTCGACGAACAATACAAAATTGCAAAAAATCTGAGATCTGTTAGTCAGTTTCCAACCTCACTTTTTCCCAATTTAAAACCAGATTGGTTCAAATCACTGATACCTAACAACAGTGGCGTAACTAAGCGTGTGCGCCCTCCCGCGAAATTTTGATAGCGCCTCTACAGGGTGCACAACGTAGGTTAAATCATAATAAATTGAAAAAGAAGCCAGCGGTTCTCAAAATATATAAAAAAAAAACTAAAAACCTTTCAAAACCAAAAATCGTTATAACATTGGATGAAACATGTTATTTACATGTAAAACTTACTTTTCTTCAAAATTACCAGGAATAACGAAATTATAACGATTTTTGGTTTTGACAGGTTTACAGTTTTTATCAAATTAATTGAGAACCGATTTTTTTTCCAATGTTTAAATGCAATTTTAATAGAATAGAATTATACAACTTTTCTTAAATTTAAGCGACCCTTTAGCTTTGTAAACAAAAAAGATACCAAAACAAAGAAAGGATACTTGATGCACCCTAAATAAGAAAAGGGGAATTACGGACGACCTTTGTCCAAATTCGTTTGGACCCAAAAGGGTGTGTTGAAAAAAATATATTCAGGTTAACATTTAGGAGCCCATGTATCTTCGGCGGCCCCCGCAATTCGGAGCCTACAGGGCCGTTATTTACGCCACTGCCTAACAACGTGAATAATAATAAAAGTTCATTATTTCAGTTTTTAGGTACCACGAATAGAATTGACGAAAAAAAATATCTTTTTTTTACTAATATATGTTTATTTTTATTATTATATTGACACAAGAACAAAATAACATTAAAAAAAGTATTAAACATTGTTAAAATCCATAGGTAGATACACAATCCACACAATGTGTGGATTGTGGGTAGATATAATATTAATAATTTTTTTTAAATCCCTGGTTCCTCTTGTGATAGCGGTTGTAACAATTCACATGTAGTTGTTTTTTGAATTTACGGCAAAAATAAATTGTATTACTATTGCAAAGTGCGCATCTATTTCTGCACTTTTTCAATTACATGTCCCACATTGTCGAATGGGTAACTTTTCAATTCTTTGGTCTCTAACTGTTTCCGGTGCAAAATATCCTTTCTCTTGAAGATGCTTCATAAGTGCATATCTTGTAAAAAAAGTTATCGAAATAGACCTTGTGATTCCTCATCATCCTTCATCTAGAAGATTCGTGACAACTTCTCCATCCAGACCAAATTTGGTTCCTTATCTGATTTGCAACTATATGGGATGATTTGACACAATAAAACACAGTTTATAATATAGGTACTGCTCAAACAATAACCTGAATTTTTATATTTACCATGGTAAAATAAGGAATGGCTTTACACATAAATAATTTACAGCGCGGTAACGAACTATTACCAATATCTGACACATATACTTCCCCCCTATCCTACCAATGTTGCGTCTACGCAACATCATAATTTTTTCTTCCAGAAATCACTGATAATGTTATATTTTGAAGTTGGCCATACTAGATACGTTTCTTTATTATGTTTTTCGTCCAAAGTATACCTAAACTTCAATAATATCAGTCAATGATTTACATTTATTTTTATAATTAACGTTGCAATTTCCTTCAAAAAAGGTATCAATAAACTATTTATTGTAAATATTACTAAAGTATATGGAAAATTAAAAAAAATTATTGTCATAGTTTATTGTTTGTATAACTACACTATCCATTAACATTTATCAAATGTACTAAAATCTACACACAAAAAAACATAACATGGTTATTGCGTCAACGCAACAATGGTGCAAGATAGGTTAAAATGGTTACCATTATATACGAATAAACCCAAATAATGTCAATAATTTGCAAAAGAAGCAAAACAAAATGATTTAATTATTATACCTACATTTATAATTAATTATTTTGCCAGAATCAATTTTCTAGCACATAAATATTTGTAGAGGTACAAATTTAAATTAATTTGTCCAATTTGAAATTTCTACAACAAATTATAAACTAAGACCAAATTAAATTATTCGTTAGTTCTTGTTTGTTGGCGATAACCTGGCAACCATAAGGTATAAGAACAAAGTCGTATCTAAGATAATGAAGGGTCCACAAAAGATCCGGATAATTCCGGCCCCAAAATACAGAACGAGGGTGGAAACGTCGATATTTCGGGTTGGCGCTCTGGCATTATTTTCACAAGCGACCAAATTTGTGTCAACAGCAAGATGATGAATATTCCACAATTCCAGGTAGTTTTATTTTCGGAAAACTGTCCGTTCCACTGGGTAATTTTTAATCAATAGGTAATTAAGCAGTAAATTTGGTAAACACTGTCCGTTTTTCAGTGTTATCGTTACGTTATCTAAATTAAAATTGGTAAAATAACGTTGTAGTTATACTACGTGGCGTATCTAGGGCGTGTTTTGATATTCACCTACAACGGATTAAACATAACTTAAATGTTAATAATGATAAAAGTTTTACTTCATTGCCATATGCTAGTAAATTACTGCTCAAATACCCATGCATAGAAAACCCCATGGTAACATTCTACACCTATAGTCCATTCCATAAAGTACAAAAATGTAGCTGCAAAACCAGACAGGTTTACACAGGAGTACCTACGCGGCAAATTTAAATATAATGGCGGTTGTCGTTGATAGAATATTAATATGTTACAACAAATATGGACAAATCATAGCAACCCTGAATGTACCATACCATGAAAAAATAATGTACTATATTAATTAAGACCTTTAGACACACAAAAATACATGTATTATAATATTTTCAGAAAATAAGAAGAAATAAACATTAATTTGAGCAACATAACCTCAATTATTTAACTGCATTCCTTATTTAAATGTCAGTTCATTTTTTTGATGTGGAAAATAGTACATATTTTATTGTTTTAATAAATTTTTATGATTCTATAATATAAAAATTTAGTTATTAACAAATAGATCGAGTTTTATTAAAAATATAAGATAAATTAAATGGTAAATGAACGGAAAAAAATAACGTTTTCTTTGAGTGTAAGCATACATCCATGGATTTGAAAAGGGCATTTTTTAATATAAAGTATACATATTATGTATCCGCTTATTACGAACCCGGTAAAGCGAACTTTCGGTTAAAACGAACCAACTCGAATAATATCTACGAACCAAAGTCCTAAGTATATGACATTTGTTTATTTTTTCTAAAATAACAAACAGAGCGAACCGTTTAATACGTTTCGTTATAAGCGATTGCTACTCTAACATTATTTGCTAAGGAATATTTAATGAAATTGATCGAATGAAATTAATTAATCTATTATTTATTCATCGATTTATATTTTGACATATAATTAAATTTGGGTTAAACAAATTAATAACCGATATCAAGAAAATAAAATAGCTATTGTAAAAATTTGGAATTGGATTTTTTTTACATTCATTCTAAACAACTTACGTAACTACTTTCATAAAGTCCCTACTTACCCCACTGAAAAAAGTTATTTAAAAAATTAAATCTAATTTTTTTTCTTAAGTAAGGCTTAAATAAAATACAAATTAAAAAAAAAATTTTACAGAAACAAATCACGTCAAAATGACCTTCCAATTTTCATGCTGCTGATGGATTTTTTTCAATTTTAACAGAATGATGGACATTATTCATCACAATAACAATGTTCTTTTTTAATTTTGGTAAAACTTTTTTAATCCAAGTCTCAAAAACATTTCCATTCATATCCTTATGATAATTCCCTTTTGACTTAACTCAAATACATTTAAGCCACCTTCCACAAACCCTTTTTCTGAACCAATATGTCTGATGGGTCTTATAGTCCAGTCGATAACCCCTTATTAAATGCCTCCCTTGCTGTCATTAGTGTACTATCCTTCCACACCTTGGGCTTTGTGTGGCCTGCATTGATCCAAGTCTCATCCATGTAATATATGTTTTGATCCTGTAATGTCCAAATTACTATTTTACTTTTCTCAACCAGTAAATGATTCCTACACCTTTTTTCATACTTAAAGCCAAGTTGTTTTCAAATTCTCCATAAATTTGTCCGATAAATTGGTGGTAAGTTATCATCATCCTTTTCGGCTTAAAAACAAGGAAAAACAATTAGTTTATACACAAGATGTTTGTTTTAATAATAAAAACCTATTTATTTAAAGCAAACCCATTTTTCTTATTTGACAGCACCTGGTATACCTACCCTCTATTTTATTTATTATTTACATTAAGGGAAAATTTTTCTAATCAATTATAATTTTTAAACATAATTGCTTACTTGATAAATTTTACTTAAATTTGGTATTTCATTATTTATAAAAGTTATGAACAACTTTTCTTGGGTGCTTCTTTTTGTCATATTGACTTGCCCATTTTTTTTCTTTAATGGGGACGTAGCCTTTCCGTCATGTTCCATTTGTTTGATGGTGAACCAAATGGTACTTTTTGAAATACCAGTTTCTTCAGATGTTAATATTACACTGGCACTTTTTGATTTTCCTTTATCGATATGTTTTTTACCATATTAAAAATTAACTTTATCAATCAACTTTCACCTCGTCCTATATATTGGCCAGATTTGTTTTTTAGGACAGAAGGTTGGTTTTCTACATTGTCCACATTGTTTATATTGTCCATATTATCCATATTGTCTCTAAAAATATAAAAGTATTTTTCTTTGGTTATGTTAAGCGATTTAAATGTAATTTACCTGTTCTTCAGTTACAATTTATTAACAACAGATAATACGTCAAATAAACCCAATAAATCACAGAACATGTAATAAATAAACATTGCCATTAAAAATCATATTGAATGCTACGTTGCCAAAGTGCGATGAATAAAAACTTCTGAAAATATATATTCTTTCTATAATTAAAATATTTTTCATAAATTTACGACAAAAGCTAATATAATATAATCTTATTATTTAATGTAAGAACTCTTGCTGGTTTATTGTATAATTATATAGTTTGTAAATTTGTTTTTAGAAGCCATGGCAACGCTGTCTAAGAAAATATTCAGTGCATGAGAACTACGTTATATCAATATCCAACGTATTAGACAAAGAGGTTTTTTAAATTTTGGCATGTGTAAATAAAACCACAATTTTAAGCGTCGTGATTGGTCTATAATAAATCCTATTAAACTCAACGCTTTATTCTTAAATGGAATGGACTATAGTTATTTTACTGTTTATTTGACAATTATCAGATTTTAGTTAAATTATTTTTATCATTATTTAACCCGTAACTGGTGAGGTGGGGTTTCCCTAACCCCACCCATTCTAAGAATCTTTACCACGTAATAAATAATGGTACGAGACCCAACCCCCTGTGTAGCTTTACCGGTGTCAAAAAAGCCCGATATTTTACTTGGTGTACAATATTACGATTTTTGTACGAATTGGGGTTTGTGTAACCCCCACCGTCTTTTTTTTACTATAGTTTACTAAAAATGCGATTTTTTTTAAACTTTCTTCCTTTGTATGTTTTTAACGAATTTTAGAAATGTTTTTGGCTATTTTGGAGTTTTTTTGTTCTATATTTTTAGTTTAATTACTTATAGCAATTATGTAAAAATAGGTTTTAAAGTGATTTTGTGGAGTCCCACAGTAAAATTAAATTATTGTTAAAAGTATGTACGCATTATAATCAAAGCTGTTTTAAGTGCAAAGAAAAAGTACTTAAGTATTAAGTACAAGTTTTTTTTAATACAAATATTTGATATCAAGTACCAGTACAAGCAGGGCCGGCGTAAGCTTATTAGAGGCCAGGTGCAAAAAAAAATGCGGGGCTTGAACTAAAAATTTACTCTTGAAAATTAACATATGTAGCGCTTAGCGGCAATAAACCACTAAAACACCAAACGAAAAACCAATTGAAGGGGTTAGAGCTGAAACCGCCCAAGTGCATTTTTAAGTCAAAATTTTTTAAGCCTGTTACCGGATAGTAGAAAATTTTGACTTAAAAATGCACTTGGGTGGTTCAGCTTTTCCCATCAATTAATATAGAAATTAACGTTTAAGAAAAAAACACACATAATTTTTCCCTGCTTTAGCTCTTTTCCAACATCCTTCTCTATTGACAATATAGCCAAACCCACTAGTCGTTCTTGGCACATATCTTCTTGATTTAAATATTTTTTTATTAATTTTAATTTTGAAAAACTCTTTTCCCGGCGTAATAATAATTTTTTTAAACGGATACAGGCAACTTCAAATACACATTTAGCAACATTGGACTGAATGATAATAGATGACGATACCTACTAAAGATATTATCTCTGGCAATGACCAGATATTATTTTGTCACGCTTTGCTTACAGCTTGCTGTTGCTAAAATGTACAATAATTTCGTTAAGACGCCTTGATAGAGACAGGTATAACGATACGCTTATCGATATAATATCGATACAAATTCTGCAAACACTGTATCGATACGACCTTTGCGTATCGTTAATTTATATCGTTAATTTAAAAACAACGAATTACGAAATTTTGAAAATACACCTCGTAAATACCATGTGTTCTGTGACTGACATTTAAAAATGCGTTTTTAATGTTAATAACTAGCTCCATCTATAAGTAAATTTTTACTTTTATTTTAATAAAAACCAAAAGTAGGCAGCCGATAACACAGAGGCTCTGTGGCCGATAACAAAGAACAGTTCTTTGCCTTCGACATTACCTCGGAAAGGTAATCCTCTAGAATTTTGGGCACGTGACGGAAACAAATTTCCAAACTTGAAGGCTGTTGCCAAAAAATATCTGTCCAAACCTTCAACTTCTGTTCCGACAGAAAGAGTGTTTTCAAAAAGTGGAGAAGTATTAAATAAGAAGAGGAACCAATTGGCAAAACAATTGGTGGACAAGATAATTTTTCTGAATGTAAATCTCAAAAACTGAAAAGTACTTTGCTCCACACATAAAAATAATAAAGGTTCATTTTCTGTCAGTGTCAAGCTAATTTCTTCTAATTTTCTAAAAATAATAAACATGTATTTTTTTTGTTCTAGACCTTTATACAAAAAAATACATATACTGCATTACTTTCAGAAAATAGGACAAAATTTGCTTGACACTGACCTTAATTATTTCTATTAGTCACGTGATGGGACTTTAATGTGTGGCGCGTAGTACCTTTTAACTTATTTTTTGTTTGTTTGAAAATGAAATTCATTTCTATTCCAGTTGCAAACTAGCAATATATATGAATATACTTTTTTTTGAAAACTAGCTTTATAAAGAGTGATTACTTACTTAATTACGTTTATTTTGTATCTACCTAACCTAGGTACCTAAATTATTTTAGTAGAGTTTTTGTTATTATTTAAATAGGCGCATTTGGCCTTGTGACTGATTTTTGTTTTTTTATAATAAAGTTTATTTTTTGATCAAAAACTACTCCCTTTCAACTTTAAACCTACAAAATCATGATGCGACTCGAGGAAAGGTAAAAATGGGAACTTTTTCTTTATTCCATTGAGCTTGGGAATTGGTAAAAATATCGATATTATCGATTTTAAATTTTTTGTATCGATACTGTATCGATACGACCTCCGTATCGTTATACCTGTCTCTACGCCTTGATGCGCGCGGGGCCTATAAAACGCGGGGCCGGGTGCAACCGCACCGTTTGCACATGCCTCACGCCGGCACTGAGTACAAGTATAAGTAAAGAAGGAAATACTTAAAACATCAAGTAAATTTACTTGAATTATCCAAATTTAAGTACAAGTACCATACCTATTTCACGAAAATCAGAGTTTAAGTTTAAGTATTTACTTAAACTTGCTAACTTGAAATTATATTTAAGTACAAATAACATAATTTAAGTATTTTTTATTTTAGGTAATGTTCGGATTAAACTAACAAATTAAATTATTGCTTATCGATAAACTTAATAGGGGATATTCAGTATATATCCGAATAATGAAACAAAAACATAAAAAAATTACTTAACATAAACAAATATGGTGAAAAATAACTAAAACTTATTTGCATTTAAAGTAACCAGTTTTTTGAAATTGCCGTCACTTAGTCTACGAGGTGCATTAGTAATTTGGGCAAAACTAAAAAGGCTGTTAACAGGAGCTGATAACGGGAGGATTGGTCTACCCTGGTTAAATCCAAAATAAATGTGTACAGGCAATGGCACTTAAAAAAAACTGCACGGCCATCACGATTCTAATTTGACATCTTTAAGATCAAGTACCTACATATTGCCAACATAAAACTAAAATCTTAAAATTTTAGAAAGAAATGCCGCTTTTTATAATAAATTTTGCCAAAATTTTATTTAATTATTTTTATTTCTCCCAATTTAGCAAATTTTGCAATCGTGTTTTTTAAATTGCAAATTGTATTTTTTGTAGGCTAATTTAAGAAATTTTGCCCTGCCTAAATCCACCAAATCAACTGAGTTGGCAACAATGCGCGCTAGGTTGCAGTGAAAAATTCATTAAATTTAAAATTATTACATTGCAGATTGTATGAATCCTAAATACAGTGCTGCCGTGCTTAATGAAAACGCCGTAACCAACAATTGTGCGATTTTTGTTTTACGGCATTTTCTACTAAAAAAATTCATCCTGCGTCTATCCCCGGTACTCAAAAAACCGTATATATATAGATACGGTTTTTTGAGTACCGGGGATAGACGCAGGATGAATTTTTCTAGTAGAAAATGCCGTAAAACAAAAATCGCACAATTGTTGGTTACGGCGTTTTCATTAAGCACGGCAGAGTGCCGAATGAAAGTGTTTAAGATTCGCGGCTGCAATCAGAGTAGGTACATATTAATTAAAAAATTTCTTTTCACAGTTTATTATGTACTGACGTGGGATGCACAATAAAAAACATATGGACAAAATAACTTTTTCCTGGAAGAGACGGCGAAGCGAAATACGATATTGATTTTCAAGATTGAAGTTTCACGTCTTCCCTTTTGTACTCTTATTAAAAATGCAGACAACCAATATACCAATAAAGATTTCCAATTATGTTTAAAGTGTGCCCGACAAGCGCTTTTTTGTCATCCACTTTCTTGTTAAACAAAAAGTGAATTGAAATATTAATTTGAGTTTTATAGCTTTATATAAAAAACTAGAGTGTCGGATTTGTTACAACTTCGCAGTATTTCTCTTGAAAGGCAGCGACAAGCTTAAAAATTGACCAAAAAATTGTTGAAGCACTTGACCCACTTTTTAATATATATAATATAATATTAAATATATATATATATTAGGGTGTGTCATTTTTAGGCGAAATTTTTTTTTCGCTGTTATACTAGAAAATCTAATACTTTATAGAAAATAAAAAATTATGCCGCCGGGTAAAAGGTTCTATGTGCAATAGCGGCTTAGCTCATTTGAAAATTCAATTTCCCATTGAAATAACACAGAAAATTTTTTTTGTTCGTTTTAATTAGATTTTTCGCTGTTAAAAACTTTTTTCCCTAAAAACTTTTTTATAGCTTTTGTAGGAAATTAAATTCTCTACAAAATCATCCCTTTGCTATGTTTATATATATATATGTTCTGCTGTAGGTTTTTCGGGATCTGCTCCGTGTTGTCGGTTTTTGGTTCTTAAAAGAACCGCATGTCTGACGACATTTCGGTACAATCTCATGTACCATCTTCAGGTCTTATCTGCTGGGCTGCTGTTGCTGCTCTGCTGCGAGTTAGTGGGGTTAGACTCCCTTAAGAGACACATGTATTTTATAACCAACCTTTATAAGGAGTTATAATAATCGGATCGACAGCTATACTGCAGTGGCGTAGTTGCAAGTTTTGTGTTATTCACGATTGACTGGATACAGTGCTTTAAACAGTTTAGTTTTTCAGTGTTTTTAAATTGTTTTCATTGTTATTTTAATAGTTAAGAAAAAAAAAGTTGTTAAGAAAAACAGTTATTTTCAGAATTAAACCTAGATAAAATGCCAGGACATGTTTTAAATTCGCCACCTAGGGAAATTGACAATTTCAAGTTGTTGCTTCATTATTAGTTCCGAAATGACCGAAAGGTTCTTTAATTCCTTTAAAACCAATACAGCGGTAATTTTTACCTAATATTAATATGTTTGTGATCAACTTTGTTCATATTTAAAATTTTTAAAAAAATATGCCTTTGAATTTTCTCCCCGCTGTATTAGAACACAAATATTATAATTTAAAATAACATGAATTCAATAATTATATATTATTATTAATTAATATTATTAAATATGTTTTATTTAATAATATAATTCCATACATTTGCACGTAATAAAAGATTTAAGTTATCGAATCATATTTTGCCTCGCAACCAAAGTACACCAATGATTTATGGGTTGCATACCCAAACTCAACATTAATCCTTAAATAAAATTATACTATAATACTTCTTTTCAAAAAAATAATAAAAATTTAAAATGATCTGTATCTGAATCTGTATCATTTGGATTTTTTTAATAAAATTTGAAATTTGTCGATAAACTATGGTAAATAATAAATTGCACCAATTAAATTTATATTATATTTATTGGGGGCGCCATTGCAATGCATTGGGCCGGTACGGCCGAGCAAAAAGTTATAATTTTTTCGCAAACTTCAATTTAAATTCTGCTTGCGCAGAACTTGTTTATTTAATGTCATTATAAACTCATATAACTTTGGCGTGGGTCCCATATCTAATTATTGAGATATTAGTATACCCAAAATCCACCAGCTTGGTGGGTTATATACAGTGCTTGCAAATCCAAGTCCGACCGCTTTGGGAAGGATGGTTGTTCAATACCCGCGTAAAAAGAATAAGGATAGAATGCCAAACAGAATTTGATTGGTCAAAGCGTCAGGCGTGCGTATTGTAAGCGCCTTCTGTTTGGCGTTCTATCCTGACTTGGATTTGCAAGCACTGTATAACCCAACCAGAGCTGGGCACGAGTACTAAAAAAAGTACGAGTACTTAAAATATTTACTCGTAAGTACATTTGTAAAAAGAGGTTACGGTTACGAGTAGTAATCGTGAAAACACGAGTTAAGAGTACGAGTACTTTTGGAAAAAAATGTTAGTTAATTAATTGATTATTCTTTATACATTATACATACTTTGGTCCTGAGCTATAAAAATACAAATACAAATTTATGATAGTATATTGTGTATCAAGTTTGATAAACGCCATTTTAGACACGAATTTAATTGCTTAAATTAATGAGAAAAGTTTATAAACGAGTTGCATAGTATACTTTTTCTACGACAAATACTTATTATTATTATCTAAAAATGATTTAAATTAAGTATTTCTATATCTGTATTAATGTGAAATGTCAAATTTGTATGTTTTATAAACATAGATAATAAATCAAAATGTATTCCTTGAAAATGAATTAAACAACAGTTTTTCACAGTGAAAGTGAAGAAAATGTTTTATTACCATTTCACGGTGAAGTCCGAGCCGACTTTAAGTTAAATAAAGGTCAGTACAATGTTCATATAAACTCTTTAAATATTGGCGTTGAGAAACTATTTAATGCTTTTGTATTTTTGTATTGAGATAATAAAATAATTTTTACATTTAGTATTATTTTAGGAGGAGGGCACTTTATTTTAACGATTGTATGACATTTGACAACTGTCAAATAACTTAAAGCTAACTTCCTGTTGCTAACTTCAGCCACAGCTTGTCAATGTGTATTTAAAAGGTCACTTAGTGTCGTGGGATAATGGGCTTTTTAAAGGTGGGAGTAGAAAAAGTTATTTATTTTAAACATTAGGTACATAAAATAATAAATAAAAATAACAATTCTTTAATAGTTTATAGTTTAACTATATACTTGTTATAAAACCTATAGGCTATAATATATTATATATATATATATATATATATATATATATATATATATATATATATATATTATATAATTTAAAACAGACTTCCAAACAAAATGGTTTGATGCTCACGAGTATTTTTTACGAGTAGGTACATTGAATTTGGTTTGTAAGTACGAGTAATAATTATTTCAAATGAAAAATACTTATGAGTAAAAAAGTAGGTACTCGTACTTTTTTACTCGTAATTGAAATACGTGTAAAAGTATTCAGTACTTGGCCAGCTCTGAACCCAAACTATCAACTTATATGATTTAAAAAACACTAGTATTATTTTATTTTGAAAATGTAGAAAGATTTAGTATATTCAAATACAACTTTATGTTAATGGGAAACAAACTAAAAAAGTATTACCTAAATTGTTAAAGCTTCTTTCTCTATAGACATGAAATTAAATTTTGGATAGTCGCAGAACATTGAATGGTATACATATATTAGGGTGTCCCAAAAAAAAAGAATATTTTTTTTCTTCTCGTCTCTTGTAAAAATATGTTGGTTTGTCATGTTTTAAGAGCTCTGTCAAAGGATCAGCACCATTAAAAAAATTTTAGGGGTCACTCAAGATTTTTAAAAATTACCAAAATCGTCAAAAATTGAATTTTTTTTTATTTTAATTTTTTTTCTCTTTCCGATATTATTTTTTAATTTAAAAATAATAATGATTCTGAAAATTTCAAATCGATATTTTAATTTCTAAAGGTCGCTCAAGATTTTTTTAACTTTCAAAGTAGAGTATTTTGAATGTTTTCGAGCGACCTCCGAATATAAATATCAACGAACTTTTAGCGACCTTTAGAAATCAAAATATTGATTTGAAATTTACAGAATTTTTATTATTTTCAACCTAAAAAATAATATCGAGACGAGAAAAAGAATTAAAATAAAACAAAAATTCAATTTTTGACCATTTTGAAAATTTTTAAAAATCTTGAGCGACCCCTACAAAATTTTTAATCGAGCTGATATTTTGAAAGGGCTCTCACAGCATGATAAACTAGCAGATTTTTACAAGAGACAAGAAAAAAAATATATTCTTTTTTTTTGGGACACCTTAGTATATATATTAGTTTGGCAAAAGTAAGGGAAATGCCACCATTCAAGTATAAGACATAAAATAAATTTTCAGACGCTATTATTTATCGTGCAAAACTTTCTGTGGTGTCTTCATTGCTTTTGTGTTAATTTTCAATTCAACATTATAATTTTATTTTTAAAACGATAATTTTGTACTAAAACTTCATAAAATATTTTTGTTGTATTTTCTTTAAAATAAATAAGTTTGTTGGTATGTTAACTAAATGAAACCGTTGATTATTGTTGGATTTTGCTTGGATCTTTGTTGAAATTTAAATAGTGTGAGTTTGGTATTATTTTTGAGTATTTTAATTAAGCATTTTTTAATGCTTAAAAATTATTTCAAAAAGTGGTCCTACTTGCCCCCATTACATTAAAAGATCTAATATTTTTTTAAATTTTTACGGTTGGTTCCCATTCATTTGTTCCTAATAACTTATCCTGAATAAATTTACATTTTTATTTCAACATAACGGCTTTTGCAAGTTGTTGCTAGGGGTGTAACCCTTTTATAAAAATTACTATAGCTTTTGTATTTTTAGGTCTAAAAAGTATAAATATACCTAAATACATTTAAATAAAAAAACAGCATGTAAATTTTTGGTTCGCCATTTGATTTTTAAAATTTGCATTGATGCGAAGGATTATTCAAAACTAGTTTTTTTTAAATATTTTTAAACACATTATGAAGGTTGCTAAAATTTTAAAAGAAATATTACATGATAACATTTTGTAAAAAGCTTTGATATGTTTATTTTATCAAAATTTCGGATCTCTTTTATTCAAATATTTAACCTTTAAAATTTAAAATTTAATATTAAATTTTGCCGATCCAATAAAAGATCCTATTTACCCTTACATAAATGTTCCCCGTCAAATTGGATAAAATAAATTTATTCAACTGAAATAAGTTAATTTTCTTTAAATTTGCCCTAATAAAAGAAATGCAATTTGCTCTAAAATATTTCAATAGAATTTATAGTTTGCTTTTATCTTGTTTTCGCGAAAATTACAAACTTTTGTTTAAGGTTAGTTTTCTTATACATGTATAATGTTTATATGGAAATAATCAATTTTTATGGACCGCTGAATAAAGTGTATTTATGTTAAAATACAATTTTATTGCATTTGGCTTCTTTTCAAGAAAAATTTCATTTATTTTGTTTCCTAAAGTAGCCCAATTGAACTTTGTTATTCTGAATTTAAATGATGACAATCCATTTTATTTCGAATATATAAAGGCTTTATTTTAATATATACTTATTTATATTTTAACAAGCTCCTGGAATTATTCACATCTAATATTGTATTTTTATGAAATACTTTTCGATTGCCGATTATTATTATGGGCTTTTTATTTTAAAATTCTTCTTTAATTTTATTTAAACATGATATAGGTACCAATTTAATTTTACAGGTCAGCAAATTTAGTTGCATGTAGTTTGTTATTCAACAAAGCAAATATTATTATTTAAATGCAAATAATAATAGCAGCAAAATATCGATGTGTCTACTGTAAACACAGCAAAATCTTGTAACAGTCCAGATTGACGTCATAATTTGACGATATCAGGTAATAGTTACGATAAAACTAAAACAAATAAGTTTTCATTTAATTACATATTATATTATATTACCGTGTAAGAAAGAAAAATATTTAAAAATATTACTATTATTAATAATTCAACATTTTCCAAGAAAAACCAAACAAAAAATTACTGAGC
The DNA here is from genome assembly GCA_921294245.1 of Brassicogethes aeneus. Classification (NCBI taxonomy): domain Eukaryota; kingdom Metazoa; phylum Arthropoda; class Insecta; order Coleoptera; family Nitidulidae; genus Brassicogethes; species Brassicogethes aeneus. Next base: position 46,705,904 of record OV121132.1, on the reverse strand, counting down.
CTAGTTTAACCGATTAAATTCATAGTTCTCGTGATATAATATATGAATAAAACTTTATTTTTTTACCTCCCGTATTTTGATTTTGAAAATCTGGCAACAATTATAATAATTTATTAGGGAGGTAAAAAAATAAAGTTTTATTCATATATTATATCACGAGAACTATGAATTTAATCGGTTAAACTAGGCTCATTAGTTTTTTGTTTTGTTTTTCTTGGAAAATGTTGAATGCAAAATAATTTAATAAAATCACGAGACCGCGTAGCGGTCGAGGGGTTTTATTTTTAATTATTTTGCATGAAACTATTTTCCAAAAAGAAAAATCAAATAAAAAACTTACTGAGCATAGTTTGACAGATTAAATTTATAGGTTGAGTGATATACGTCTAGATTATTTTTCGAATTAAAGGAAACTATTTGACAATTCATAAAATCTGACGTATGTGTCAAAATTTATAAACATTTTTTTAAAGAAAATTCCATTAATTTAAGGTATGTAATAAGTAATAATTGATATTTCGTAAACTAGATAACTTATTTTTTATTGTTTTTTTAAAAAATGTTTGTTAAAACTTGTAAATAACACCATAAAATCTTAAACAAAAATTCAATATGGAGGCTAAAATTTAATCGCTGTTAAATAGTTCTAGTGATTTAATCCCTTATTTAAACGAAATTTATTCGAAAATTTAAGGCTTTTGATTGGTTCATATTATAATGAGGGAAATAATCAATAATATATGATATGATCACGAGAACTATGAATTTAATCGGTTAAACTAGGCTCAGTAGTTTCTGGTTTGGTTTTTCTTGGAAAATGTTGAATGCAAAATAATTTAATAAAATCACGAGAGCGGTCGAGGGGTTTTATTTTTAATTATTTTGCATGAAACTATTTTCCAAAAAGAAAAATCAAATAAAAAACTTACTGAGCATAGTTTGACAGATTAAATTTATAGGTTGAGTGATATACGTCTAGATTATTTCTCGAATTAAAGGAAACTATTTGACAATTCATAAAATCTGACGTATGTGTCAAAATTTATAAATATTTTTTTAAAGAAAATTTCATTAATTTAAGGTATGTAATAAGTAATAATTAATATTTCGTAAACTAGATAACTTATTTTTTATTGTTTTTTTAAAAATGTTTGTTAAAACTTGTAAATAACACCATAAAATCGTAAACAAAAATCCAATATGGAGGCTAAAATTTAATCGCTGTTAAATAGTTCTAGTGATTTAATCGCTTATTTAAACGAAATTTATTCGAAAATTCAAGGCTTTTGATTGGTTCATATTATAATGAGGGAAATAATCAGTCAAAATCATAAATTTTGGTCGAACATAGGAGATTCCAGCATTTAATTAAAACTAATGGTTGTTGTTTGTTCCCAAGGGAACTTATTAAAAAATAATATCGTTTCCACTAATGGCCAAATATTTGGCAAATTCCTGACAAGATCCAGTTGTCCAGTTCTGTTTAACCATTAGTTCCGATTCCACGGTTTCCAGGGAAAGTGAATATCTCCCTTTTCTCCATGCAATAACCATTAAACTGAAAATTGTCTTGCTTATCATAGAACCCTATTTTTTCTTTTCTGAGTACAGCACCATGGAGGAAATAAGATAAACCTAAAAACGTTTTCTACAGTACGAAGTTTATACACAGAGAAAAGTAATCTCTTGATTTAAGAAAATGCATTTATTTGAAACAGTTTTTCTTGTATGAAGTAAAATTGTCTTATTCGTAGTAACTTCTTGTTTACAATAAGAAAATACTATTATTTGGTTGTAAATCATGAGTTTCTTGAAAACAACTTATTGTTGTGATTAATTGTAAAGAAATATTTATTTAGAGCAATTAATTAAATTGTTTGGATATAGGTTGTATGGATTTAGTTTTATCAAATGTTAATACAAGCATATAATATCTTATTTTAACAAAATAATAGAATTGATACAATGTATGTCATATAATTAACGTAAACACGTGATTTGTTTGTTTCAAAAATACATTTACTTGAAGCAAATACATATTTATTTGCTTTTATGTCCACGTGACTCGCGGAGCCAATTAGAGCATTTGACTCCAAAGACAAAGACGCTTGTCCGGCAGCCGGCAGCATTTGCAAACAAACTCGCAGAGCGTCCTTGGCAAAGCGTTAAGACTCTTAAGAGAAGGAGGTTATAGTTTTGTGTTTAAGTGCTTATGTTTAATAGTATGGAAGAATTCTTCAAAGAAAATAATTTTACCCATTTGCTTTTTAGTTTTCTTGGTAAGTTAAAGTGATTTAGTTAATTAAAATTTTGTGTACCTAGGTAGTTTGGAAACTACAAAGTTATATGATAATATGGGTACCTATTTTATTTTGGATCATGCATGTATCAGACTTGACTTGTTGCTTTTAAATATAATTGCACATTTTACTTACAGGCCATAAACTAAAAATAAACCGTTTCTTTTTGTATTTGACAAGTGCAAGTAATTTTGGTTGGCAAACTATATGTATTTGTTTTTAAACTATAGGTACCTACCTAGGTAGGTGTTTTCAACAAAGATACCTATCTGATAATAATAAATTAAGTTTTTGAAAATGTTCAAATGTCCCATAAATATATTTCCTGAATTAATGCGAACACTTTTAAGGTTCTGCTGAAAAATTGCTTGTTTTGACTTATCCTCTTATGACTTTTACCCACAGACTTGGTGCCGTGCATTAATATTTACACTGAACTTCAGTGACTGAAGTATTTTTTGTTCCTATTTTTGTCCGCTCATATATTATATGTTTTGTTTATTGTTAATTTTATATTGTGTGTTTTTAATGTTTATTGTAAATAAGTATTTACAACAAAACAAGTGTACACTTGTTTTGTTCAAATAAAAAATATTGGAATAAACGTTTTTTAATTTAATTTTCCCGACCAAATATCAAGTAATTAACAACATTAAAATAAATAAATCATAGTATTAAAACAAGCAAACATTTGTTTGGTTCAATCACTATATATTTCGTGAAATTATAATATTAAAAGGTACTAATTATTTGTCTGAAATAAATTGTTTTCTTCATGTAAGTAAATATTTTGTTTCTTTAAGAAAGCTTCACATTTAATTTAAAAAAATGAATTACTTACTTCAAGTTAATGTTTTGTTTCTTTAAGTAAGATTCTACTAAACCTGAGATAAAAAGTCAACTAAATATTTACTTGTATTAAACAAACCATCAGTTTAAAAAGTCAAATAAACCCAAGTTTTCCACTAAATAAATATTTTCTTGTATCATATCGAAATAAATAATTTATTTGAGTCAAGACAGATATAGTAAAATCAAGAGATTACTTTTCTCTGTGTAAAGTTGTCAATAGTATTGACAACTTAATACTCTACTACAAATATATTTGAATACTTATGGTAGTACACTCTTTTGACAACAAAAAAATTTATATAAAATAAATAGGACAGTTGATTAAAGGAACTTGATGATTATAATCTATGATCATTTCGTAATTACGCTTAAGCTTGCCAAAAAACGGGAGTTAACGGGAGGTGTTTAAGGAAGTCGGAAGACGTCGTTTAAAAAACGGGAGGCTTGCTGTAAAACCGGGAGACTCCCACCTAAATCGGAAGGGTTGGCAGCCCTAACCCAACACCTTCCAACAAAGTAATATTTATTTAATTACATGTAAATATTGATGCTTTTTATTAAGACATTGTTTTATTAAGAAATGTTAATTAAAAAAAACAAAAGTTGTATACCCCTCGCTAATCGAACGCCCTAACATCAGAGCTAAATTATGACAATAACCGATTTTACAATTTGTAACGTGAAATTATGACGTCAATCGGGATCGAACTTGGACGCTTTTATTGTCTTAAGGTCCGGAATTGTTGGTAAGTTTAATTTTATTGACGTAATATTGCTAGTTAAACCATAATTATTAACGATTTCCTCTTCACTTAAGCGGATTAACAGCTAAATGGATTAAATAATTTACATTTGAAACAGTATAAGGGATTTATAAAATCATAGAATCTTGTAAAAAAAAATTAAACCGATTTTTTAGTTAATAATATATATTATAATATATATATATATATATATAATAAATAATAATAAAATAACGATGGTTTAACGTTAAGATAAAACATATATATATGTTAGCTATAGCTGCTTGGCAGGATACCCGATACCGAATATCCGACAAGATTCGAAGCCGTATATTCGGTGTGACGAGTTAAAAGGATCGGGTAGATTCTGGCGTCATCATGAGTATTTGTGAGTGATTAGTGAAAGACAGTCTATACCTAATTTTATTTACATTTATTGTCGAGTCTGATCAATGTAATTGTTTCAATGAAGTAGCAAATGAAAATATTATTTAGTGTCATCAAGAGAAAATAGTATTGTCATCGAGATTGGCTGAGGACAGTTCGATCGCAGTCGGGACCCATATTTTGTTGTCAGCTAATTCAAAAAACTAAATTTTCCAAATTGTTTCACTTAGCTCAGCTCAGCTATTAATGATGATTAGCGAAATTGCTGTTTGCCGACAAATGTAATATTTACCATAATTAACCAGTTTTTCATTTTGAGTAATATTTACCATAATTAACCAGTTTTTCATTTTGAGTACCAATTTTGGTTCTTTTTAGTATAAAATAAATGGTATCTATAATATAGTCAGAACCAAGAACCAAGGGCCAAACATTACATCCACAAATTAACGATAAATGTTTGTATTTTGTTGCAAGGTCATCTTAATTTAAATAATCGATGGATTTATATTTATATACACGTTTATGCAGGGGCGGAACAGACTTTCTTTGGGGGGGGGGTTGTCATCATAAGTGGGGCCGTCCCTATTCGGGGGTGCAAGGTGTGCAGCACTTTGATAAGAATGGCAAATTAAAAAAAGAATTTAACCAAAAATTTACTTCTTGGCTTCTTTTAATGTAATATTTATTTTTACAATTATTTAATTTTCTCTATTTTTTAAGAAACATGCACCTTTCTTTATTTTAAATAATGTTAAAATTCGTAACAATTGAATACCTTTGGGGAAGCAGTTGTTAAGTGACAAATTTAAAAAGAAATGTTTAACGTTATTTTTAGATTGGTTTTTGATTTTTTTGTTTAGTTACTAGAAAAAACTGTTTTATTCTGTTTTTTAGAAATTAAATAATAATTACATTGTGACGCGCAAGGCGGCAAAGCTTATATTTGAGTCATTTCCATTTCAAATCGCCCAATTATTTTTAAACAGCTTTCTTTATTAAATAAAAATAAAATTAAATTGCCTTTTGTTTTGCCGAAAAAAAATAATAAACGGGCAGACAAGTAATTTGTTCAGCAAAAACCATAAATGTAAAACAAATTACTAGCTAGAAAACAAGTTTTTTTCTTTAACATAAGAATTTTTTTTAAACAAAAACTATATCCTTTCAAAGGTTTTATGCCTAATCCAAACTCAAATTTCGCCGAGCGACAAAGTAACTTTGTCGCTCGCTTAGTTACCATGGAAACCATAATAAAGAAACGTATTTGCGACTTTTGACACAAACGTCAAATTTGAGGTTATCAATAATTATTAATTTTTACCAACATCGGTTGTAGAAAAATCCTGTGTGTGTAATTCGAGCTCAAAGTGACATTGCCGCTCTCGCGAGATAGCAAACTTCTCGCTCAGAGCGGCAATGTATCACTTTGCGCTCTTAATACACAAATAGCTATTACCACCTAAAAGTTGTTTTCCAATACCTATTTTCAAAAATAACTTACCCAAATTAAGAATTTTCTCACCTATAGGTAAAACAAGAAAAAAGTTTACCTAATATTTTTTATAAATAATGCAGCCTAAAATCCCATTTCTATAGATAATAGTATATTATGTATTAAGTTTGATAAACGCCATTTTAGACATACATTTAATTTAGACACGAGCGAGCTTTCGAGTAAAGAACATGTTTTATTGTCTCTTCACGGTGGAGTCTCCAGTCAAAATTAAGTTATAGTTTACTGCAGACGAAGTTAAAAGGTCAGTAATGTTTATGTAAATTTTCAAATATTGGCGTTGAGAAATTATTTAATATTTTTGTATATTTGTCAAAATTAAGTTATAGTTTACTGCAGACGAAGTTAAAAGGTCAGTAATGTTTATGTAAATTTTCAAATATTGGCGTTGAGAAATTATTTAATACTTTTGTATTTTTGTATTAAGATAATAAAATAATTTTTACATTTAGAATTATTTTACAAAAAGGGCACTTTATTTTAACGATTGTATGACATTTAACAACTGTCAACTAACTTAAAACTAACTTCACCGTGACTAAAAGGCCATAAAGCCACAATTTGTCAATGTGTATTTAAAAGGTCACTTAGTGTCATGTAAACATATACGATAGTGGGCGTTTTAAAAGTAGGAGTAGAAAAAAATATTTTGACATAAAAAGTAACAATTGTCAATAATTAACATTCTAGCTTGATCAAATAATAAAAATCCAGAAAGATTGTATGGGTCATTAGCTGGCCATACACAGACGTTATTGCGCGCGGTTTATCGTGTTATCTGCAAAATCATATGGAAAATCATGTACGTGAGTGAGTATCGCCGCGCGCAATGATAGAACGGGAAGGGATTTCAGACGTGCTTTCCTCTGGAGTGTGGAGTGTCCACACGCCACATTCCGCGTCACGGTTTACCTTTGCTTGGCAAAATTTCACGTTGAAAATTTGTACATGATCACATGCAGTTTTAAACGACTCGATAAATGACACTTTTTGCCCACTCACATACGATTTTTCCTTTGAAACTGATATACCACGGGCAATCACTTGCTAAATCATTTAAATACTTTATCAAGTGTATGGAACATGACGCTTTTTTTGCCATGCCGTTCTTTCGTGCATAATAACCGCTACATCCCAACACGCCACGATAAACCGCGCGAAATAACGCCTGTGTATGGCCAGCTATTAGCTGGCCATACACAGGCGGATCATGTACAAATTTTCAACGTGAAATTTTGCCAAGCAAAGGTAAACCGTGACGCGGAATGTGGCGTGTGGACACTCCACACTCCAGAGGAAAGCACGTCTGAAATCCCTTCCCGTTCTATCAATAGCTGGCCATACACAGGCGTTATTTCACGCGGTTTATCGTGGCGTGTTGGGATGTAGCGGTTAGTATGCACGAAAGAACGGCATGGCAAAAAAAGCGTCATGTTCCATACACTTGATAAAGTATTCAAATGATTTAGCAAGTGATTGCCCGTGGTATATCAGTTTCAAAGGAAAAATCGTATGTGAGTGGGCAAAAAGTAACATTTATCGAGTCGTTTGAAACTGCATGTGATCATGTACAAATTTTCAACGTGAAATTTTGCCAAGCAAAGGTAAACCGTGACGCGGAATGTGGCGTGTGGACACGCCACACTCCAGAGAAAAGCACGTCTGAAATCCCTTCCCGTTCTATCATTTCGCGCGGCGATACTCACTCACGTACATGATTTTCCATATGTTTTTGCAGATAACACGATAAACCGCGCGCAATAACGTCTGTGTATGGCCAGCTATTGCGCGCGGCGATACTCACTCACGTACATGATTTTCCATATGTTTTTGCAGATAACACGATAAACCGCGCGCAATAACGTCTGTGTATGGCCAGCTATTAGCTGCAAAAACATATGGAAAATCATGTACGTGAGTGAGTATCGCCGCGCGAAATGATAGAACGGGAAGGGATTTCAGACGTGCTTTTCTCTGGAGTGTGGCGTGTCCACACGCCACATTCCGCGTCACGGTTTACCTTTGCTTGGCAAAATTTCACGTTGAAAATTTGTACATGATCACATGCAGTTTCAAACGACTCGATAAATGTTACTTTTTGCCCACTCACATACGATTTTTCCTTTGAAACTGATATACCACGGGCAATCACTTGCTAAATCATTTGAATACTTTATCAAGTGTATGGAACATGACGCTTTTTTTGCCATGCCGTTCTTTCGTGCATACTAACCGCTACATCCCAACACGCCACGATAAACCGCGTGAAATAACGCCTGTGTATGGCCAGCTATTGATAGAACGGGAAGGGATTTCAGACGTGCTTTTCTCTGGAGTGTGGCGTGTCCACACGCCACATTCCGCGTCACGGTTTACCTTTGCTGGGCAAAATTTCACGTTGAAAATTTGTACATGATCACATGCAGTTTCAAACGACTCGATAATGACACTTTTTGCCCACTAACATACGATTTTTCCTTTGAAACTGATATACCACGGGCAATCACTTGCTAAATCATTTGAATACTTTATCAAGTGTATGGAACATGACGCTTTTTTTGCCATGCCGTTCTTTCGTGCATACTAACCGCTACATCCCAACACGCCACGATAAACCGCGTGAAATAACTTCTGTGTATGGCCAGCTATTGAAACAAGTACCTAGGTAATCTCCAATGTGATTACATGTAAATAGCTGGCCATACACAGACGTTATTTCGCGCGGTTTATCGTGGCGTGTTGGGATGTAGCGGTTAGTATGCACGAAAGAACGGCATGGCAAAAAAAGCGTCATGTTCCATACACTTAATAAAGTATTCAAATGATTTAGCAAGTGCACACAAAAAAATCTAATCTCGAGTTGAAACTATTAGCATCAGTATGAAACTATCATAGTCATGAATAGGAGCAAGATTAGTGTATGCTTAAGTTAAAATTACCTTTTCTTTAACTTTTATACCAAATGTATACCTACTTTGTATTTAACTTGAGAGTACTTATGTTATAGGTGTAAATTTAAATTTAAACTCGATTTAATATTAGCCTTAACTTCAATTTAAAACTATCTTATGGGTCTATTTAGAATTGGTTTTATTTAGATTAAATATATATATAACTATAACTATAGTTTAAGTTCAAATTGAAAATAATTATTATATATGTTAATATAGCTTGTCTTTTATCGGAGTAAAACTATTTTTTAATTGAGACATATGTAGTTTAAGGTATAAATAAGAATATGCTGGGCTCGTATTCTTATATGTTAATATTGAAATTAGGTCTTGCTTTAGGTTAAATTGAATTATACTTACTGTAAGTGTAACACTTATCATACTTATCTTTTTTTTTAAACTTCTTTATTTTTAGATTACTATATTTATTTTTAAATGAAAACTAACAAAAAATAATATGGAACGATTTATTTTCTAAATAAAAATACAATATTTTCTAAATAAAAACACAAATTCTTAATATATTTATATAGGGTCTCTGATAATAAGTAAAATTTTATACACTCTAAACTACCTACATGTTTAGTACACAATGATAATACCTAATAGGTAAACAAAATATTTGTAAAGCCACCAAATGTCATTTATGCTTTGTTGCAATACAAAATTTAATGACTTTATGATGTGAAAAAATATCAAATATTTTTTTGTACTATGGTACTTACGTAGAAATGAATTTATTACTTCGTCAGGATACCCCCATGTTCTAAGCAATTCCTCCATAATAGGTATTTCAGAAATACTATTTCTTTAAAAAATAACACAATCACCACCACAAAACAAATCACAGGCACAATAATTACACAAAACAGGTCCACGCGCATAGGAAGTTTACTTAATTATGCCAAAGAAGATTGATGCCGCCCTCTTTGTAGAACGTATTTTTGCACGGTTCTTTTGTTATTCTCAATTTGAAGATAGAGTATGTTTTTATTATTAAAATAATGATGGTGTCACTTTTTATTATTGGAATGATTACATGTAAGGATGTTTTAAGTATAAAGCAAGTGTTCACAGGGATGTTTTGTTATTATTATAGCTAAATTTAGTTATCTTTGATATACATAGGGTCCAATCGACCTCCGCGACGTTGATTTTTTTAAAATATTATTTAGTTGCTGCTGAGGAGCAGTAGACACATCTTAAATCGACAGTAAAGTTCTAGTTTACTGCCGATTTCTTTTACTTTACTGCCAATTGTTGACTACTTTACTGCCGATTTCGGACAAATTTACTTTTGTTGCAATAAAAGTATCAATATGTTTAAATTATTTTTAATAAATTCAATTATATTGGTCCCACGTTTGCTGTCGAACAGTTTTTTCATTCGTTGTGAAAAAGCTTAAATACAAAAAATGGTCCACATTATTTTGTTCGGCGCGTAAAGAGGCAACCTTTTTAACATTTCAAGGTATAATTGAGTTTTTTACCCTATAAAGTTTAGATGAAAAGCAATTTTTTTTTAAAGTAGGTCAATTAAAATGTTTTGAAATTTTAATTAAAACAATATTAACATATTTAGCAAACCTATTTTCAGGGTTTATTATACTTAAACATTCAATTTTCTTGGTTTCTTTAAGAAACTTTCTTGACCCATCACTGGTAATATTCATAAGAAAAAATTGAACCTACACCTCGCCAAAGTTTTTTGTTTTGAATGCGTTCCACCAACTTCAAATACCGACAGACAGCTGTTTCGACCTTTATTGGGTCTCATCAGTGTCGGGCAACTTGGTGTAGTGGAACACACTCAAAACAAATTACTCCCTGAGCTTATATGCTCGGTTGTTAAGTCAACAGAGGCGAGATGTAAGAACATCAGGTGATCCTCACCGTCAAACGACGTGGCCTTTGCCGCAATCGGCACATACTATGCAACCGGGACTGCACACAGCAATTGTATCACAGATACTAATATGGCCTTAAGGAATCTAGCATTAACCCAACCGGGTTAAACATTAAGGTAAACATTCAATTTTCTTAGTTTCTTTAAGAAACTTTCTTGACCCATCACTGGTAATATTCATAGGTTATTTTTTAATTTTTATGTTTATCAACACAAAAATCTAAACAAAGCTTTAAAGCAATTGCTATCATATTTTTTAGTTTTATATACATTTACCGACAGTTTTACAATGTATTTAAAAACTTGTAAAGTGCACCCTCTTTAAAATATGTTTACGAAAAGAAATCTATTTATTTCATTGCGTTTCTCAACGTTGTTTTAAAAAGATATGCATTATAACATTGTTATACACCTATTAATTTAATGGGACGCACCAATGACGCAAAAATATATTTGAATCCTTTTGAATTAAAGGGTGTATCAATAAGAGCGCAAGATTTGAATTTCGCCTCAGTTTGGCAACCATGATGTCACATGATTAATGACATGACAGATTGATAGGAGACAGATGGGAGTTTGTAAATATGAAGCATTACACGATAGAACAACCCGTCCTGATTGTTAAACAATATTATCAAAATGATGAAAGTTTCATTGCCACGATTCGTAAAGGGCGTCCAATATTTTTTCAAAATAATGTTCCTAATTCATCTACTGTGAAAAAAATAATCGAAAAATTTGAAAGCACTGCTTCTGTTGGTGATGTGAAACACACGACACGAGCTCTTTCAGAACAAAATATCGCAGCAGTTCGCGAGAGTGTGGCCGAGAGTCCAGAGACGTCGATTTGCCATCGTGCACAAGAATTGGACATTACAAAAGCCACTCTTCAGCAAATTCTTACTTAAGATTTGCATCTTCATGCCTACAAAGTCCAATTGACTCAACAACTCCAGCCAAAAGACCATGAACAGCGAAGAGAGTTCACCAATTGGATCCTTGAGTATCAAGAAGTGAATGCCGATTTTGCGGACAAAATTATTTTCGGTGATGAATCCCATTTTCACCACTATTTAACACCCTTGGAGTTTTGGTTGTGGGATTATTTGAAGTCACAAGTTTATGCCAACAAGCCCGCCACCATCGAAGCCTTAAAAGCAGAAATTAGACGCTCTATCAACGAAATACCGCCACATGTATTCAATAATGTTATTGAAAATTTTGCCAAAAGAATACGCTTGTGTTAGTTAAGCCGTGGTGGCCATTTACAAGATGTGTTATTTTATACATAATTTCCAAATGTGTACTTTATAAATCAATAAATATTTCAATGCTTTAATACTTAAAACCATGTTTTACTAAACTTTGAAATCTTGCGCTCTTATTGATACACCCTTTATTATCGTTTTTATTGATTTTACAACATTTTTTCTCTGAGTGTGGACAGTTCACCTACCCGATCTTATTAACCTACATAAGTATGAATATAGTCTTATATTGGCCCCATTGCCTCATCTCTCCAGAGCTCCGCGAGTGCATCCGTTACTGAACGTGGACAATTATGACTTAAATCTATGTACGACGCGAAATCCCCCTTGACTGGGACGTTAGCATTACAAACATTTGGAATTGCTGTTTGCAGTTGGGTAGTTGTTAGTTCGCTGAAGGGGCCTATCTTTCCTAGTTGTAGTTTACATCCAGTCGTTATTTTACTAGGCTGAAAAATAGGAAACAGTTATACACAAATTATTTGCTCCACTGTGCGAAAACCGTTGTCAGTAGTACTCAGTACCGAAGTATTGCCATCCTCGTCGGGTTGTACATAATATGCAATTGACTTCAAGGAAGATTCAATTGCTTATTCAGCCATATTAGCCGGTCGTTATTTTTCTAGTCTGAAAATATAGGAAACAGATATACCTACTCAAATTATTACCCCACTATGCATAATACATTAATTTGTCATCAGTATTGCCTTTTATACGGGTGGCATTTTAAGATCCTTTACAGACCTATGGCACTATATGAATATCCGCCTCTCCTATTGGTTATTTGACGAGGCGTTAAAATCCGAAATGTATTCCACTTTGTGACGTCACACACTGTAAATCGGTATTATTTTTCGAGCGATAGAATTATTACAATAAGCTCGGTAGCTCGATGGAAGGGCGCCTGCTTTGCATGCGAGAGATACGAGGTTCGATACTTGGCGCCACTACAACTTTTTTTAATTTTTTTTAAAGAATTTATATACCGAAATAATACAATGTGGCCTTAAAAGCATTTATATTTAATTTTACATTAATATTTTAATTTATTTACCTTTCCTCATAATCATTTTGCTAGTTATATAATATATTTTTACTCAATGGGGCGGGGGGGGGGGCAATGGGGCGGGGTCGGTTGGGTTGTGTTGTTGGGTTTGGGTTGGTTTAAACGAGGCGCGAAAAATGTGTAAACCAATAGGAGAGGCGGATATTCATATAGTGCCATAGGTCTGTAAAGGATCTTAAAATGCATACGGGTGTGTGGTTTCGTGGTTATTATTAATGGCCTGGTGACTGAACCTCTCAGTTTATTGCGTTTTATTGCGACTAATTATTTGGTGTTTTGTCGTCTAATTTAGCCTGCCGCTGCATTTTTGGTTCGGTACTTGACCTATTTCACTGCTGCTAATTTGAGAATTTTTGTACCAACTTCTAATTACAAAGAATTTACGTTTGCTGTCTTATGGGTTCATTATCTTTATCTCTATTTATGTCGCTGCTTTGGGTGCCTTGATGACGCCTAACCCGTTCAAAAGGGTTAATAGAAAATGCAAGATTAAGAATGCAAATTATATATTGCGGTCTAAGGCTATGGTACTTACTTATCGTTTATTGCTTCAATCCATTTTACTTTCACGTGTTTTGGCTTATTCCGGAGACTTATACATTGAATTCACCTGAACGGTACTCTCTAAAAATGAATTAGTCAAAAATGACTAATAACAACAGTTATTAGTGGCTGCTTTTTCACTTGTACCATGGTTAACCATGGGATACCATTGTATCTCAAAATTTAACAGCCAATTCTTATCTAAATAAATTATCCCCTGAATCCGAAAATACCTTAAAAATTATTAAAGTAGAGCAGTTTTTGAGATATAGTCATTTCCAAATTAAATGGAAAAATGACTATATCTCAAAAACTGTTTTTTTTTTTTAACTTTTGATGACATTTTCGGATTCAGGGGACAATTTAACATAAGAATTTGCTGTTAAATTTTGGGATACTATGGTATCCCATCGTTAATCATGGTACAAGTGAAAAAGCAGCCACTAATAACTGCAGTAATTAGTCATTTTTGACTAATTCATTTTTGAAAGTTTGTTTAATACACTGCACTACACTATGTTATGTGCGATTCTATAAAGACTTCGGGTGACAGTAGTTTCACCTGCTCAAGTAGTGTCACTTAGCACTTATTCGCACAGAGTTCACTTTTTGGAAGATTGCTTAATACACTACTACTTACTGTATATGGGCGATTTAATGCTTTTATAAAGACCACTATTTTGATTCGGTACTGTTTAAGACATAGAAAAAGAATATAATATAAGAATATAAGCAATAGGCAATTTTGCCAATTATTAAATATATGGCTCATTCCTTTTAATTTTTTTTTTGTACAATTGAAATATCAAGAACTGACATAATATCCGCATTTACGGCTCAATCACTTTTAACTCTTTGATTCCTGTGAATATTTTTTACAATCAAAGGATTTTTTAATTTTTTTATGTTTTGGCATTTATTCCGCCTTTTTAAAAAACTAAAATAAGACAAAAATATATGTTTCTGGAGCTGTATTTATAAATAGCAATATATTGCTTTTTACAAAGATAACAAAATTTTAACTCCTGCTTTTGTTATTTTAATTTTTATAAAGCCTTGCAGAGGCGAACAAAACAAATAAAAAAAATGTCCCCTCTAAAAAGTTTCTGAAATATTTTTTTAGTACTAGGTAAATGCAAAATTTTAGTCAAATTAGAGAGGTGATGTGTCCAACATTGGTCCAATTTGAGAAATAATTACCTATATCGTCCCACACATATTAAATAATTTTGCAGAGCATTATAAGATTGAAAGTTTTTGAGACAATAATATTGTCTCAAAATAACTACAGATTTCAGTTAATATGCATAACAACTGAGATTTAATCTAACATGCATATTAGGGTGGCCCAAAAAAAAAAGAATATTTTTTTTCTCGTCTCTTGTAAAAATATGTTAGTTTATCATGCTGTAAGAGCCCTGTCAAAATATCAGCTCGATTATAAAATTTTTAGGGGTCGCTCAAGATTTTTAAAAATTTTCAAAATCGTCAAAAATTGAATTTTTGTTTTATTTTAATTTTTTTTCTCGTCTCAATATTATTTTTTAGGTTGAAAATAATAAAAATTCCGTAAATTTCAAATCAATATTTTGATTTCTAAAGGTCGCTAAAAGTTCGTTGATATTTATGTATGTATATTCAGAGGTCGCTCGAAAACATTCAAAATACTCACTCTAAAAAATATTGAGCGACCTTTAGAAATCAAAATATCGATTTGAAATTTTTAGAATCATTAAAAAAATTAAAATAAAAAAAAATCAATTTTTTACGTTTAAATTTTTTAATGGAGCTGATCTTTTGGCAGGGCTCTTAAAACATGAAAACCAACATGTTTTCACAAGAGACGAGAAAAAAAATATTCTTTTTTTTTTGGGTCACCCTAATGCATATATATTATAATAACGTATAATAACCAACCAACACAACTCAACTTGGTTGTTTAATTGTTTGGGTTGGTTAGTTTGATTCTCTAAGTTATTATGTTAGTTAGTTATTATAGTTATATTATGTATATATAATTTTTTTCAAGCGTACAATAATTTTAACACTTCTAAGTCTACATAAAAAGACTTTATATTATTACTAGTTTAAAATTCAAATTATTATTAAACTCCGTTAAAAAATAAAGCTAAAATGTCATCATGTTAGTTAAACATAACCTAAAAATTTATTTTATTTAATTAAATGCTTGTAAAAAAATAGTATATAAAACCCGTCGGCAAAAGCCTATTTATTGCCTCGCACACAAACTACAATGGCAAAATTTAATTTATTATTGCAAAGATTTACCTAGTATAATAGAGCGCAGTTTAGAATGTAAAAGAATATATGAAAGCGGTTTTATTTTTAACAAGGTATCAGAACTCAACATCTATTAATAAGAATTTCGCCCACATATTCGTCGAACTAAAAATACCATGTAAACAAAATGCACCGCAGCAGCGCGTTTACGCGCGATGGCGCGCCATGGCGCCTCAGTCAAAATATGCATTTATAAATGTCTCAGTCAAATGCCTCAGTCAAAATATGCATGTATAAATTATAGGTTGGATACTTTGGAATTTAAATGTATTAACTAATAAAGGGGCAATTTTAGAAATACATTTAAGGATCATACCAAATTTTGACCCAAGCATATAATTTTATAAATAAATTTAAAATATATACAATAAGGTGACCCTTATTTGGACTATTTGTGACAATAGTCCATGTTTTTTTATAAATCAAACTGTATTTAAAGGCTGCAATGAAAAGATTTTTAGACAGATATTATCTTACTTCTAAATACGTATATAGTATGTTGTGCGACTAGTGGGAGAAAGAGAAGATTCCTCTAGCGTGGAGTTTGCCGCACGAGCGTAGCGGGTGGGGTAACACTTTTAAATTTAACTTAAAGCTAACATCAGCCCGTGAGCGAAATCCTATTTCTCCTAGTAACTAGTGGGAGAAATAAAATTTCAACCACCGGTTAAAGTTATGTAATGAAATGAGATTTGAATAAAATATATTTTTTTTAATTTTCTTCTATTTAGCCCAGTTAAATTTTACTTTGGAAAGAATTCTAGGATTCATCAGAATTTTGTTTATATGGACACTTGTTATAATATCTCAAAAGTTCCAATCGAAATCGTACCAGCGCACAATTGTTCAAATCGGCTCAATTCCTAGCCAAAACCCAAAAAATGAATATAATTATGTGAAAATTGGTACTATATTATCGTAAGTAATATCATAAGGGCATTTAATTTTTCCGAAAAGAATCGAAAAAACACGTTGCTAAGTAATATTTTAACAAAAAGCATGAGTGCTGGTGGCAACAAAAATCCGAGTCGAAGAGGAGGATTTTTGCACCTGCACGAATGCATTTTGTTAAAAAATATTACTTAGCATTGTGTTTTTTCCATTTTTTTCACAGGAAAAATTAGATGCCCGAATGGTATTTGACAAGACTATTTCATGAGTAACAGTTAACAATTAAAATATAAATTGCAATTGTTGGTGACAACAGCTGTCAAGTTTTGCCGCGGGTAAACTCGAATAAACTGCTGACAGGTGCTGTCACACAGTTTTTTCACCTAGAAACCATTTGTAATTCAAAATTGCGCGTTTGTGATTGGTGGAAATTAAGACGAGGGAAATAGTCGTTTATAATAATTTAAATAATAATTTAAGTATACGTATATTTATTAAGTAATGAATATAGGATAATTTTATAATTAAATATTTTGGTTTAAATTAATTTTGTAAAATAAGCTCTCTAAAAATGAATAAGTTAAAAATGACTATAGTTATTATAAAAAGTAGTAATTATAATTACTACAGTTATTATTGACTGCTTTTTCACTTATAGGTACCATGGTTAACCATGGGATACCATGGTATCCCAACATTTAACAGCCAATTATGTAAAATGGTCCCCTGAATCCGAAAATACCGTCAAAAATTATAAAAGCATAGCAGTTTTTGGGATATAGTCAATTCCATATTTTATGGAAAACTTTTACTTTTTTAACTTTTGACGACATTTTCGGATTCAGGGGACAATTCAGGGGAATTGACTGCTAAATGTTCGGGATACAAATTACTTTTGACGAGGTTATATATATTCATGCACTTACATATGTTATTAAAAATTACTTTATTATGCCTCGACAAAAACCTATTATATTATTATTATATTATATTATATTATATATTAATATATAATTTATTAAATAAATAAATTTTATCGTGATCCATTAAATCCGTATGTGCAAAATACTTTACTATATGTAAGTTTAACATTACAAAAAACGTACGAACACACTTTCGTATTTCCTTTACAACTTTTTATTGCGATTTAAATTGAATTTTTTTTTTAAATTTTTATAAAAACGTCCATGTTAAGCGTTTCTAAAAACACAAAAAATGACTATTGCAATAAATAATTAAAAACATTTTTTTTATGAAACTTGCCTTTGCTTCCTGAGCACCGTGATTAGTTTATCAAGTAGAACATGTTAACAATTGGGGGTTTGTAGTTACTGATTACGAACTGTAATAATTATCAAATGGGAAATAATAAAATAAAATACATTTCAGTAAAAAATGCAATATAATAAATCAAAATCCTCTGTTTCTGGAACTGTACTTTTTTGAATAGGTTCAAGAAGTTAAATAACAGCATAGGGCAATGGTTCTTTACCTTTTAACTTTAATGTTAAAATTATAATAAACTGTGCTTTTTCTAAAATGCAGTTTTAAATGTTAAAAGCTAAACTTAGATTTATTGATAAAATAACACCATGGGTGTCCGTAATTTACCAATTTTTGTTTTTTTTTTCAAGGGAGCCCCCTAAATCATTAGTTCATACTTTAAAAATAAATTTCTGACCGATAATAACCATTAATGAAATCAAGTCTTGTTTTCATTTGTTATAAACGCGCCTGGACACGTTTATTATTGATTTTTTAATTTTCGCAGCCAATTTTTGAAGAACCCACTAATAGACAGTTTAAGGAACGTTTTCCAGTAAAAATCAGCTTGGGCAAACTTGGACAGTTTTTGTAACCCAACTGGTTGTGAAATAATAGAAAAGTTGGGCCTAAGTTTAGAATTACTTTTAACAAAGAAAACATTTTTTTCGTAAATGTAATAAGATAATGTTATTCTACATACTTCATAAACATTTTTCATTTTGAAATAATAAAATTGAACACGGGGTTAACACAATGCACGCTCAAAAAGAATTAACTAACTGTCACAAATCGTTTTAAAAAGGGGTTAAGACTCCTACTTAGTAGGAGTTCTCCAGAAAGTAGGTATGGCGATTTTAATTAAACCTTAACAACACTTTGTTTGAATAGCAGGGCCCCTGAGAGTGTACAGGGGGCCTGGGGCAAATTTAATTCTTGAGGCCCCCTGACTTGAATGTTGGGGGTGGGGGGTTAAGGAAGGGTAACTATTTTTACACAATAGTTAATACTAAAAAAATTGAAAATAATATAGTACACTTAGTAAAAAATAGAGCCCGGATTCAAAAGCTTGAAAAAACTTAAATAAGAGGCAGCTATAGCTACCACATGTTATTAAAGTCGCAATTTAACCAGAAGTCATACGAATTTGCTCTTAATATCATCCATTTGTTGTATTGAGTTACCCCGGTATCATATCCTACCGCTCCGTAAACCCGTAGATTTTGTGTGAATTTGCCTTTATTGCAGTTATTTGCAGTTACGTAAATCGTTTTTCTAATATTTATTTAAAAATAAAAGAAAACTACTTAGCGATATGTTTATGACCTTTAAGCTTAACTTAATTTATAAAGGTTCCATATTCTTTATTTTAAAATTACAGTACAAATTGATAATGCAATTGAAGATTAATTATTTTTCCTTTCAGAGGAAAATTAATATTATTATTATTTTGAACTCAGTTACATAAAATATATTATCAAGTTATTGTGGGTTTCATACAAATATTTTTACTAAAAAGTAAATTGACTATTAAATCAACATACTCATTGTTTCCAATTTTTGAATTATTTTTAAATCCAAGGGCCGTTGAGGGCCTGGGGCAATGTGCCCCTTTTGCCCCCCCTCTCGGCGGCCCTGTTGAATAGTCTCAAAATTCCCCTTCCTAAACGGATTTAAATAAAATTTAAATTTAAACCTTTTTTTGGTGTTCTTACCAAGCTCAAGCCCGAACTACAGTGCAACAAGTTAATCTTCTTAATTTTAACGTAAAAATTATTGTATTAGTATTGCGTCCGAATAATAATAATAATAATAATAATAATTAATACAATATATCTAGAACAGAATATTCAGGCAGGCTTTACTAAAAGACAGCCGCCTTCTTTAACAGGCCTACGACATGACGTGGAGATTGGGGATTCTACAATAGGTAGGTATACCTTCACCAGTGGGGGTATCGTGGAAACTTACCTTTATTTTTTGAGTCCCTTCTAAAGGAAAGATTTTTTCGTGTTCGTCTTGAAAATGTCTGTTTAGGTCGTCGTCTTCTGGAGAATGAAGTGCCCCAAGGTTCTACCCGTTACTCTTTTTTCCATTGCTTTAAATAAAATCTGTGTTAACGTTAAGAGCAGTGTGTACGTCGATGATTTTATGATTTTTATTTCTGGACCTATAAACACAAACATAAATAGACAAATGCAAATGGCCATAGATCAGAAGATCAGATTGTACGAGCGGGCGAAGATAGAGGTTTCAAGTTCCTCCCTCCAAATCAAAAACTATGCATTTTTGCCACTTGAGGACTCTCCATTACCGTCTATTCCTAACTCTAAAGGGAAATCCCTTAAATTGTGTGGAAGAATTAAAATACCTTGGGCTCATTTGGGATGGACGTCTTGCCTGAAACAATCATATTGACTATTTTAAGGAAAAAGTTTTAAAAGCCCTTAACTTGATCAAGTGTCTTGCCCGTACTAAATGGGGAGCACATAGAGATTCTTTACTTACCTTCTTTAAATCACTGGTTATCTCCAAGATGGACTACAGATCTGTTGTATATGGGTCCGCATTACAACCACTTAATGCGTTACACAATGTGGGAATACGATATGCTGTAGGAGCTTTTCCGACAACACTCAATCATAGTCTTTACGTAGAATCTGGTATTATGTCTTTAGAAAACAGAAGATTGTTTTTATCACTATCTTACATTGCCAAGTGCAGAAAATGGGGAATTGCCAACTTTGTCCACCCTTATCTTATTAATGATATCGTACCCTTGAGAAATCCTTGGTACACATCATCTATTTTCAAGGCCAGACTGATTGGTGATGAATTGCACCTAAACATGCCGGTCGGCAACTCTTTATTTGTTCCCAATAATTACCCCTGGACTTTAATATCTGGACGATCTTCAACGCCTAAAATTAAAGATTAATTAAAGATAGGATTATAGCGAAATAGAATGAGAAATGGGCAGAAAAGGATACTTTTTTAAATAATATAACCGACTTGGTAAGTGGATGCAAAACATCTACGTTGAGCCGTAAGCAACAAGTTGTTATAACAAGGTTAAGGTTGGGTCACACCAATCTTACCAAATGTTACCTCCTGGAAGGTGCTGAGGTAACTACCTGTGAAGGCTGTGGTAAAGTATTTTCGGTGAGACACATTATTGTTAAATGTCTCTCTTTACATCATAAAAGCGTAAACAATAGTATATTTAACGTCCAACTAAAAGAAATGCTTGAATATAATTCAATTCATATTGAACAAGTTCTTAACTTTCTTAGTGAAATTGGATTTTTAAATAAAATTTAAAGTAACACCTGGATACCATGTCCCATTTTAGTGTATGTCATTTATTTTATTATTTAATCATGCTTACCTGTTTATTTATTGATATTTTTGTTAAATGTAGTCAGGAGAGGTTTTTAGCCGGTAAGAGTCAGGCACTACCCGGCGTAATGTTAGGGTGTCCGTGAGGATTTTCCTCTCCGGTTATGGTGCCAATGACCGCAGCAGTCGACGCACCTTAATAAAAGACAAAAATAAAAATAATAATCCGTCCCGCAAATGTTTTACCTTGCGTCATTAATCTCGAATATAACAGACAACGTTGGAAATTTGTATAATAATTTTTTATACGTTGTTTAAATATACGATTTAAAGTATTACATAAATACTACGTATTTCCAACGTTTTATAAGTGATATTTATGATATTCATAGATTTGCTTTATACATTTATGAATATCATAAATATCTAAAAATAAGTAGAATAAGTAGCTCTATAACAATGGATATGGAGGTATTTATATCAATTTGTAAACAGTAAAATATACGGCTAGATATATCTATTTATTTAAAAGACTAGACAAAATAAGTAAAAATAATGGCGTTATAAGTATTGTAAAACGTTTTATTGTTAGTTTTATATTTATGTTTTCGCATTTACTCCAAACAAAGTAAATAACACCTTACTAGAAATATAAATGTCATTTAACATTTTTTCTTTCTTTTTAGGGGTGCCTTTTCCGTAGTGAGAAGATGTGTTCAAAAATCTACGGGGTTGGAATTTGCCGCTAAAATAATAAATACAAAAAAATTATCAGCAAGAGGTAAGAATTTTTTTATTTAAATTTAACAAACACCGTATATGTTTGCTTCAAGCGTTTATTCTGACACAAGTGAAATTTCGCCATTTGAGATTATTTATTTATTTTCTCAATAAAGACGTTTATTTTATTATTATTATTGTTATTATTTACTCGACTTTGCCAAGACGTTTATTTTATTATTATTATTGTTATTATTTACTCGACTTTGCCATGAGCGTAAGGGTAGGCATAATAGTTGCAGATATGAAGCACACACGAAACAATAATTCGATCTAGCTTAGCGATACCAAATCGTAAATCGAGAAGCCATAAATAAATGCTATTTTATTAAAATTATAGATCTTACTTTTTTAATCTATTATTTTAAAGCTTATATATATATACATATATATATATATATATATATATATATATACATCCCTAATACAATATTGCGTCATTACAATTCGCGACCTTATTGCGTCTACTAGAAATACGGTATTTAGCGAAAATATAGAAGAGTATATTGGCGTACTTTTTTTGCTCATTCCAAAAATCTGGTCAGATTTTTTTTATCTTAAAAAATAAGATATACACTTTTTTTTCAAAAGTCACTACATTATCAACTCATTTTAATCTTGATATAATATTGCGTCACGTGTATATTTTATTTTAAATTTTATATGGCTTGTTCAGACTTTATTGCGTCCTACAGTGTTGCCAAATTGTAATGACGCAATATTGTACTAAGGATGTATATATTTATGTATATGTATATATCCGTAATACAATATTGCGTCATTACATTACCTTATTGCGTCTCCTAGAAATACGGTATTTAGGGAGTCAACTTTAATAAGATATAAATGAATTTTTAACATGTGATTTTTCTTCTATGTAATTTTTAATATTGATATTTTGCATGTTTATAAAATAATGTCTGTATTAGGAATGTGGGGTTTAAAAAGTTTTAATTAATTTTATATTTAATTTTAAATATCCCTATTATTTTTTAACCTTCAAGGTTTTAGTTTATATTTTTTCTTGCTATTTATTTTAGGTTGAATAATTACCATTAATATTATATTAATTACTATAGTAATTCTTTTTGAAGGGTATATTTTTAAGGCTATATTTGTTCGTATTCTTAATGAAAAATAGCATACCTACTATACTAAGAGAAATAGTAAAGAAAAGTATACGTTTTCTGGTTAGCAAAACTTTTTTCCCAGCAACACTTTTATTAAGCACATTTTAAGAATCGTAAAGAAAAGTATTATATTAATCAATGCTTTTTCATGATACTAGCAGAATAAATTCGACTTTCGCTTAACATAAGTTCTTTAATAATTAATATTATTAATTATGCTAATTATTGTCTTTAGTTTGGTATATTTTTGTTTATGAATTAACTTAAATATTAACAATTTTTCTCTCTTAAAGGGCAGCGAAAGTCGAATTTTCATTTTGTCATAAAAAATAGTGTACATATTTCGTGGTGAAAGGCGGCGATTTCTAAATAGTGTGTTCTACATTCGCCTCGCTCGTGCAGCAAACCTCACACTCTTCAGAAATCGCTGCCTTTCCCCTTATGCAATGCTATATGCAATGCACTATCCCATTAAGAATATGACAAAACAGCGTGGTTAATGGGTGCACTCCAATTTTTTTTATCTCGTGGAAATTTGATATTTCCATTAAATAGAAATCTATCCCTTTTTTTTACTTATAGAATAATTAACTATTGTTGATTTGCATAAATTATTTATTTATCGTTATTAAAATGTATTTTTAAATAAAATTAATTAAAATTATTAATTTTATTTTAAATTTCTGTATTATTTTTGTATCCTTAAATGTTTAAGTTTCTATTTTTTTACCTTTGTTAACATTGACATAAATAAAGATAAGTATTTTTATTATAATTCCACAACCCTAGTCTTATACAATAAATTGTAATAATTATTATTTAGAAAACGTCTAAGAATTTTCAAACAACCAAGGGTGTAATATTTTGCTGTAAATTATTTTCTCGATTTTTATGTAAGAATGTCATATTCTCGCACGCAAAATCGTTGAAGAATGAAGCTCATTCTTAAACGATTTTTGGTAACATTTAGTTTTTAAGTATTGGTACCCCCAAAATGTCAAACTGATTAATAACCTCAAATTCATTACTTTTATTGAAAATGAAGCCTTTATTATTGTTTTTGTAATATTAAGTTTGCTCCAACAATGCATTTTAATGCAAAATTTTAAGTTGAATGTAAAAAAGTGCAGTTCAGGTTGTACTTGTGCAGGATAACAAATATTGTCATTTTGTGTTGCCAACTGACATTTTGCGAGAAAAATCCCCTAACTTACAACGACCACAAAACAATTAAAAAAACCTAAATAAAAGTTAAAATCGAGAAAATAGTATAAATCACACGTTGCAGAAGGCTATTCTCGCACTCATTCGTTCGTCCACTCGCTCCTTCGTCGCTCGAGGCCAAATTTCGAATTCGTGCGAGAATATGTGGCCTTCTGCAACTTGTACTTTAATATACCTTCAGAAATCGCTGCCTTTCCCCTTATGCAATGCTATATGCAATGCACTATCCCATTAAGAATATGACAAAACAGCGTGGTTAATGGGTGCACTCCAATTTTTTTTATCTCGTGGAAATTTGATATTTCCATTAAATAGAAATCTATCCCTTTTTTTTACTTATAGAATAATTAACTATTGTTGATTTGCATAAATTATTTATTTATCGTTATTAAAATGTATTTTTAAATAAAATTAATTAAAATTATTAATTTTATTTTAAATTTCTGTATTATTTTTGTATCCTTAAATGTTTAAGTTTCTATTTTTTTACCTTTGTTAACATTGACATAAATAAAGATAAGTATTTTTATTATAATTCCACAACCCTAGTCTTATACAATAAATTGTAATAATTATTATTTAGAAAACGTCTAAGAATTTTCAAACAACCAAGGGTGTAATATTTTGCTGTAAATTATTTTCTCGATTTTTATGTAAGAATGTCATATTCTCGCACGCAAAATCGTTGAAGAATGAAGCTCATTCTTAAACGATTTTTGGTAACATTTAGTTTTTAAGTATTGGTACCCCCAAAATGTCAAACTGATTAATAACCTCAAATTCATTACTTTTATTGAAAATGAAGCCTTTATTATTGTTTTTGTAATATTAAGTTTGCTCCAACAATGCATTTTAATGCAAAATTTTAAGTTGAATGTAAAAAAGTGCAGTTCAGGTTGTACTTGTGCAGGATAACAAATATTGTCATTTTGTGTTGCCAACTGACATTTTGCGAGAAAAATCCCCTAACTTACAACGACCACAAAACAATTAAAAAAACCTAAATAAAAGTTAAAATCGAGAAAATAGTATAAATCACACGTTGCAGAAGGCTATTCTCGCACTCATTCGTTCGTCCACTCGCTCCTTCGTCGCTCGAGGCCAAATTTCGAATTCGTGCGAGAATATGTGGCCTTCTGCAACTTGTACTTTAATATAGGCACTATTAAAGATAATTACTTAATTTTATTTATTATTTAATTTAAATCGTATAAAAATCAACAATCAACCAACAGATAAGACTAGGGTTGTGGAATTGACCGGTTAAATTGTTTTTGTACAATTGATCAGTCAACTTACTAAAATAAAATTAAATAAAACAAAAAGTTATTGTTGTGCTGAGATATTATAATAATATAATATAATATATAATATAATCATTTATTATCGTTATTAAGGTGTGTTTTTAAATAAAAATAAGTAGGTACCATGTTCTATAGAACATGGTACCTACTTATTTACAAAAATAATACAGAATTATAATTAATTTTATTTGAAATTTCTGAATTATTTTTGTAACCTTAAATGTTTTAATTTCTATTTTTTACTTCGTGAATATTTCTCCCTTACAAATTGTTTGTGACTCCAGTAGTTTCTGAGATAAGTATATGGGTCACTTTACGTGGACCACCCTGTACACTGTACAGTGTACAGTAGGCTGGGCAGAAAAAGTCAAAACATTTTTTTTAATTAAAAAAAGTTGTAAGAAGGGTACACAAATAAGCTGTTTTTTTCAAATTTTTAAAAACAAATTTAGCCGCGCCCCCGGGGGGTTGAAATTCCTCAAAATTCAATAAAAAATATTTTTTAAGTTAAATTTTGAATTTGTCATATTAAAAAACTATTAGGTATTAACTTACTTAAGACACACAAAAAAAATATTTATTTATTTTAATTTTACGCCGCGCACCACGGCTTTTTTTTAATCGAAGAGCTGTATATTAGAACTTTAAAAGCTTTGGGGAGGGGCTTAAAATTAAAATATATTAACAAGATTTTTTTGTGTTACAAGTGAGTTAATACCTTATGGTTTTTCAATATGCCAAATTCAAAACGAACAGTTAAAAAAAATTGTCTTAATTTTAAAAACATTCAATCCCCCGGGGGCGCGGCAAAAATTAAAAATTCGGTAGGCTGAGCTGAAATAATTATTTTTGTAAATCTCACTTAGTTAAAAAAAAGTTGTGAGAAGGGTATTTGTATAAGCTGTTTTTTTAATTTTTAAAAATAATTTTTGGCGCGCCCCCGGGGGATTGAATGTTTTTAAAATTAAGAAAATTTTTTTTAACTAACATTGTGTGGTATTATTTGATTTTAAGATATACATGTATTTAATTATGCCTGAACATAGAGATGATGGACGGGGTGACATTCCATAGACCGCTCAACATTCGAGTTTCGAAACTACTTATTTAACTTGCTACTGCATTGTTTAATGATATTATTATGTTTAATTTTGTTTAGTAATGTTATTATTATAATATGATGCAGGGGCGTAGCTACCGCTGTATCAGCCGTATCAATGATACGGGGCTTCCGGCCAGGGGGGGCCCGATTGGCTTCGACATGCAGCAAAAAACATATTACCCACATGTTACAAAAATTGAGGCATCAAATTAAATAAATAAATAATAATATCATTTAATTGTTTATTCTTCGATTTATTAAATTAAAATTTTCCTGAATACCCTCCTGTTTCAACGAGGCCGTTAACTCATACGAAATGTTTCTGCCCGCACCTTTCCGCTATGCGTTGTCTGCGGCGCAGTCTGGGCATATTGTTCTGTGCTCTGGGCGGCATAATGAGTCTGCTTTGGATATTATTATCATAGGTTATATTAATAGCAAATTAGAAATAATTATTAGCGTTACAACTATTTCAAATGACTTGCCTTTATTTTAAAATATAAACCTTTTAAAAGATGTTGAAGAACGGCAAATGTCTAAAACCAGACCAAATTTTAAAATTTGCCTGTACATAAAAAGCTATGTACACATATTGAGATGTCCTCCAAGTGAAAATGATTATTTTTTATTTTATATGTTTCACTGTTAGTCTAGAATGGGGTTTTTTGGAAGCCACCAGGTCTAGTAATAACATAACATAAGTGGTTCTGCACTAATGTATTAAGAAATCATACATTTTGAATATTTTAGCTTCACGGAGGTTAGGATTTCGTATGTTTTTTTAAACCTTTGTATATTTGAAATAAGTTATTACATCTTTTGAATCCTTAATATTTAAAAAAAATAAAATTGTACATACATAAAATTTTTATAAAAAAATTTACTTACTGAGATATTACACTTCACGATGGATAGGTTTTTAAATAGCAATACTGTCGTAAACAGAGGTTTTTGGTTATTTAAAATGATTAAAGCGCCATCCGTTGCATAAAATTTAAAGCAAAAACAGATTCACGGAGGATATAATCAATTTTTTAACACCTACATAAATGATTATAAAAATTATTTCTTTTCATTTTTATTAATATTTTATATTGGATTCGATTGCTTTGGATGTGTTTAATTTACTTAGTGAACTGATATTTTCGGTATGCTTTTACTACCTCAGATATTTGAAAACTTATAGGTTAACCTAAAAAGAGTAACAGTCACGGAGGATAGGTTTAGCTGTAATATCTACTTAATTATGAAAGATCAAAATACAATAAAAGTGTAGGTCAAACTCATTTAGTTTTATTAAATATTACGGGGTAACACCATCGGGAGACATTTCGTGAGATTCACCCACATATATTATTTATTAAATTATAACAATTGGTAAATGCAAAAAAATTATACCCTAAAATTTTTTTGCCAGCACCTTTTCCGGGATAAGGGCCCCTAATAGATTTTTGATACGGGGCCCCCTCGAGGCTATGATGTAATATTATTATTATTACAATAATTAAAATTATAATAATTATTATTGTGACATTCAAATTTGTATTGTGTTTTTGTTATTTTGTGTAAAAACTGTAATAAATCTACTAAAGATACTAAAGAAAAAATGTCAAAATTTACTAAAAACTATTTTTTTTAATCCGCCTATAAATAACTTACATAAAAAGTTTTACTTCAAAACAAAGTTTAATAATTCAAAAACAAAAGCTCAATTGAAAAATATTTATTAGGAAGCCTAATTTAGATTGTCAATTTTTAGTAGAAACACCCTGTATTTATAACATTGATGTTTTACTTTTTTTAATTTTTTTTGAATTACCTGTTAATAACATAAAACACATTGTAGTTATTTTCATTGATATTAACCTTTTTTTTAAGTATCTAAAAACATGAAAAACTTTTATTATTTTTAAAATAGTAACATTAACAGAAAAACGATGATCATTTTTTTACGATTATAAGCGTAAAAAAATTATAATCGTTTTTCTGCCTTTAAATCTGCATCTGCATATATAATTTAAAAAATACATTGTCACAATTACTTATGGACAAAACAATTCTTACAATCAGTTTTAATAAATCGACCGTCATAATTGTAAATTTCATAAAACTTGACGCGCGCCCCAAGATTAATAATTAATTAATATTATAATATTATAATAATTATAATATAATTATTATTATTATAATATAATTAATAATTAATTAATATGATATAATTTAATATGATTACATTTAAACGAAAGAACAACTGTCTCTAGCGTGACGTCACACGGTGCGAGAGAGACAGCGCTATCATTCGCAACAGTATCGTCAGTTTAATTCAAATATTAAAATCATAGGCGAGACGTTGCCAAATTGTGCGACGCAACAACATACAGTATTTAAAAACACGTATATTGGAAAACGTATATTATCGCAACGCCCTCATCGTCAAATGGGTTGAACTAAATATACACATTTTTTCCATTTTTAGTATGTTGCTGCACACTTTTTGTGTTCAAATTTTTCTAAATATTTAAAAAACGCAGGGTCGGACATAAAAAATTTTTGGACACAAAAATTGGGCATTAAATTCTACACAGATCTGTATTAGCAAGAATCTTAGAAAGTGCTAGGATGAAGTAAATTTTAAGAAATAAGCGCTTGACATTAGTGCGTCAGATATACTGACGCAGTAAGGTCGTTGACGCAATAAGAATAGGGATTTTATAAATGTATGGACGCAGCAATGATAGAATTTTGTATATATATATATATATATATATATACATATAATAAGTTGTCTGTTAAAGTAAATTAAAATATTATGTGTACAAATTTATCTTAAAAACATCAATAGAAAAAAACACAAATAGAGATGGGTTATATTTTCATAATTACATTGCGCGTCAAAATTAAAGCACAACAAGTTAAAAAAATCCAACTCTAAAACGTCTTTCCCAATATACCAACTTATATCTTAGTTTACATGTTAATAATAATACTTTATTTACGACAAAGTGAGTTACAGATAGGATATGAGCATACAATATACAATATACATTATAAAATAAGTGGTAATTTCAGATAGAATTTCTTCTAAAAAATTTAGTTTCCAAAAAAATTTGGTTAAGAGCTGAACGAACTTGCGCTAGTATTAAATAATTTAGGTCCAAATTTGTCTCATTCGCAAGACGGCAACATCTAGAAAGAGGCATGTTGTGGGAGTAACCATTGGTATGAAAATTAACATAAAACATGTTGCTTTGTCGTGTGCGATGTTGTGGTATTCTAAAATTAATCTCCTCAAGTAATTCTGGAGAATTAATTTGAGAATTCAAAAGTTTAAAGATAAATATAACATGAATACATTTTCTTCTACTTGCTAAACTTTTTAATTGTAGTCTATCCAAGACCAATTTTTTATATCCTGGTAAGTCTACCGCAATTCCCATTTTAAACGCAATAAACCTGGCAAATTTATTTTGAACGCGTTCAATTTTATCAATATAGATATTAAAATAAGGTGACCATACTACTGAGTTGAATTCAACTTGTGATCGTACCATTGACGAGTATAGGATCTTGACACACCCCACCCTCGTAAAGTCTCGCGTATTTCTTTTTATGAAGCCCAAAAGTTTGTTAGCTTTATTAGTTATGAAGTTAATATGACCCGCAAAGGTTAACTGAGGGTCCAACCAGACACCCAGATCTTTTATTTCCGATACTAAGTTTAACGGAGTACTGTAGAGTTTATAGTTAAATTCTAAGTTGGATTTAGATCTGTGAAACTTCATTATTTTACATTTGTTAGACACCAGTCAGTCAACCTCTGCAGGTCACATTGCAATAACTGACAGTCCCACAAGGATGAAACCCTTTTATAAATTTTTAGATCGTCTGCGAAAAGCAGGTAGATTGAATTCCTTATACATTCACCTATGTCATTAATAAAGCAGTTGAAGAGCAACGGAGCAAGGTGGGCACCTTGAGGTACTCCAGAATGAACCGGGATGGGGTTGGAGATAGCCTTACCCAGTTGTACCACCTGGGTCCTACCCTTCAAGTAGCTCTCAATCCAATTTAACAAGCTTCCTCCGATTCCCAAGGCTTTGAGTTTCTGAATCAGGATGTTATGATTTACTGTGTCGAAAGCTTTGGAGAAGTCTGTATAAATAGCGTCTACCTGATATCTTCCTTCCAAAGCTCCAAACACATAATCTGTGAAAATTATTAAGTTACTGGTTGTGGATTTATCTTTAGTAAATCCATGTTGTTGATTTATTACAACATTTTTAAGAGGTAGCAATTTTTTTGATATGATTGATTCCATTATCTTGGGAATCAGAGATAGCTTAGCAATTGGACGATAGTTTACAATTTCGGATCTGGAGCCAGTCTTAAAAATAGGGGTGATGTAACTAGTTTGGGAAAATTTCCAAGTTTTAGAGATAAATTAAACAAGCAGTGTAGAGGTTTAATCAATAAATACTTACATTTCTTTAAGAATATACTAGGAACTTCATCAGGTCCTTTACTGGTATTGGTTTTTAAATTGTTGAGTTCATTATAGATTTCAGATTCGTCGATTACAATATCATTGATTTCAATTGAATTATTATAACTAATATTTAAGTTGGGACTGCTATTAGGTTTATATACAGAGCTAAAGTAATCAGCAAAGTAGTTCAGAATTTCTGTTGGGTTATCGGACATTTCTTCTTTGTATGACATTGTTTTAGGTATTGAAAAATCATTATTTTTAGCTTTTAACAAATTTCCAAAATTGTTGAGAATTTTGAGAGATATCATCTTGAATATTCGATATATAATTATTATAACATTCGCTTGTCAAGAACCTACACTCATCTCGCAATTTGGAAAACTTTAAGTAGTCGTCGATAGAATTAGTTTGTTTATAAGTTTTGTGACAGATTTTTTTATAAATAATGCATTGTTTTAATTTTTTTGAAAAGTAAATTGGAAATTTTGATACTTGATGTTTTTTAATTGGTATATATATTAATTAAGCTTAGAATAATGTTATAGAATCTCTCAGTACATCTTTCTATATCATTGAGTCCGTCAAAATGAAAATTCCAGTCAATAGTTGCGAGATGATCATTAAGATCATTGAAGTTACAGTTTTTAAAGTCATAATAATAGTACTCTTGCAACAGTTGTTCTTTGTTGAATAAAGGAGTTGTTATGTTTAAGCTAGGATGGTAGACATCACATGGAATTAAAGTATCCAATGCAGTTTCTACTTTTAAATTAAGTTCAGATGAAAAAATAAGGTCCCACATTGAGCCCTGGACATTTTTTATTGTATTATTTTGAAATTGTTCAAGGGTTTTTCGAAAAAATATCCTTAAAACCCTTTTATTTAATAATAAAAAGCGCTCGAAAAAAAAAATATGCTGTGAAAGACCGTATTTTTGTAAGTATACCCTGAAAATGTTGCAAAAATCAAACGAACAGTAAAGAAAATACATCGCTTCAAAGTAATCAAAAATGACTTTGAAGCGCTGTATCTTCGTTACTGTTAGTTTGATTTGTACAAAATTTTCAGGGTATATTATTATGCGTTAATTTTGAAGCGCAGTGTATATGCTCTCTTAAAATGAATTAGTCAAAAATAACTAATTATAAGTCATATTTGACTAATTGTCATAGTGAAAAAGCAGTCACTAATAATTAGTCAAATTTCACTGAATGAAATAGTCAAATTAGTAAATTTAAATTTAAAAAAAGTTTTGACCCAGCCTGGGATTGAACTCAGGTCTGTCACTTGACAAGTTTGTCAAGCTAACGTCTTAACGCATTCGGCTGTCAGCCGCTCTTATAAAAATTAATTTTATTTGTCAATAAATATGGTTCATAATATTTTAAAGTTTAATATATTATTTGTCTTGCTATTTTGAGCTAAACTTTTTGCATCTTTATTTGTTTTATGGGTCATTTAACCATGGAGAGGTACCTATATGCATTTAATTCAAATAATACTTTGTTGTTGGCCGTAAACGACTAAAGAAATTAGTTACTTTTAACTGTCAGAAATAGTCAAATATGGTGACTAATCTTAAATTAGTCAAACTTTAACTATTTACATAGTAAAAAATAACTATTTAAAAGTGAAAACGACTATTTTATTAGTAAAAAATGCTTTTACTAATTTAAATAGTAGAATTTTGACTATTTCATTTTTAGAGAGTGAGTTATAAAATAACACTGAATAAGCGCTTTGAAAAAACTTTTTTCTCTCCTTTTTTGATAATGTCAACTTTCTTCGAAACGCAATAATTTAAGCAAGAAAAATAGTATGTATCCATATCAATGTACAGTTTGATCCCTTTCTCGAAATTCACAACGTTTACTATCATAGTCCGCCGGGGTCCAAAGGCTTTGTAAAGAAAAATATGGAAAGTGGATGTTTTCGACAGTCCTAATAAATAACCGATACATCTGGCTTGAAGGGTATGAATATTGTCAGCATTTTTTTGTCTTAATGGAATGTGACGACCATAAATGGGAAGAGATGTTTCATACATTGCAAAAATTAAAGAATATTTTTATGAAAATAATTGGAAGATTATTACTATTATTATATACAGTGTATATATTAGAACACTTGGACAATTAAAATGTGCCCGCTGTTACTCAGGACTATTAAAAAAACCTTTAAATGATAAAAAAATGCTTTACTAAAAAACAATAGTGTATTATTAAAAATTTACAAAACTTCCTAAACGATATAAAGTCATAAAAATATTATTTTCCATATTGTATATATGTATAGAACGAAAGCCTATTTCCTCTTTCCAACTTTACCTTTGTAGTTTTGTGACGTCAGCGTTAAGAGGATTTTATGACAATAATACAAAACTTTTAGCACCGACTTTCATACCCAGAAAAACCCTAATCGAATTAGTTTCAACATTAAAAACATCTGCTTGTTTTTTCCATATAAATAATTAACTTTTTTCCAATTTAATTTAATTGCACCACTCGAAATAATTACTATAGTTAACTTCTCCTATTACTATTCTATTATCTTATTCAATTACACAAAAGGAATACAGAATGCTTGGAATAGATGCGAAGAACTATTTCGTTAACATTAAATTAACACTTAAGTAAATTGCTTTAACGTATGTCGCTTTAATTAGTAAAAATCTTTTAATTAGCAACCATTTAAACACATTGAAATACTTTGGTTTCTAGTAAACATTGCATTTAGCACTGGCGTTTTAAAACGTCAAAATAAAACCTTTTTTGTTCAATTTTTTCCATGGGCATTTTTGAAAATAATGTTTTTTTTGTAAAATTTTAAAATAAACACAATTTAAAAGAAAATTTAGTATGTTATTTATATATGAATGCTTTATTTTTACTTAGTAAGGCCGTTTATAACATTTTTAAATCCATTTTTTCGCACCTTGCAAAGCAGCATTTAAAAAAAAAAAATTGGTAAATTTTGCAGAAAAATTTACTTTTCCATATTTCCGTATTATCTGTAGGTACTACTGATAATAGAAGAATAAATGCAAAAGTCAATTTTTCTGACAATTATCAAAAGCGCTTTATTGGTCAATTTATAACCAATTAAAAGTTATTGTTGCGAATTTTGGACTAGTACAAATTGCAGCGAATTGTACTACGAGGTGAACATTTTTGACAAATGGAAAACTTTTTTATTACTTATTTTGTATTAAAATTTGGTTCAATAAAATTGTCCTCCTAATACGGTATTTGAAATACCTACAACTCGTAATCAAAAGTAGATTATTTGTATGTGTAATATGGCAAATATTGTTTGTGGTTGCGAATATTTAAAGCAAGCACAAACAACATTCGCTAGATATTCGAAATATTTTCGATTACTCCTAGTATTTTATAAAAAAAATCAGAAAAAAATATTTTTTTTCCGGGAATTTTAAAACACCCTTTAGAACTTTAAGTTTTAAATTTGGCACAATACAATTAAGTAAATATCTTGTTCTTTGTTAATAATTGGATAGTTTGTATATTTTATCTATTTAAAAACCACAGTAAACTGCTGAATAGTAAAACTAAAGTCAGGGACCAATAGAGTTTTTAAACTAGGATAATGTCCTTAGTTACTAGATAATTCTATTTGGTCGTAATCCATTTTGAACACTGTAAAGTTGTTTATTTTATAGGTTGAACTGCTATGTAATTTTATTGGGACTACGTTTCCATTTCGGCCAGAAATAATGAACAGTGATATTTATTTTAAATCAGAAATAGAGGGGTTAAAAATGTGTTTTTATAATAAAATAAAACAAGGCACAAAGATTTTAATTTACCTTATTAAATAAATTAAGCCTATTTATTAATATTCCTAAATTATTCCTAAAAACAATAGACTTTAAATAACTCCTTCCTTCTTGAAGGCCATTGGACCGGCCCATTTCTTAAAATATTTAATATTTAAAATATTAGGGCATAAATACGTTGTTTAATTAAAATAATAAAAAAATATAATTATATATATATACAATTTACTTACCATTATTAAAATACACTACAGTATACCTATCCTAGATGCTTTATACATATACCAATAATGCTGTTTTAATTGATTTTCGCAGCCTGGCTGGATAATAGGAATGAAGTGTATTAGTTTAAAAGGCGTTTTTATTTAAATCATTTATTTAAAAAAAAATTATAAATATACACAGAAATTCTCTTGTATCGTAATTACAAATACATATTACATACCTACAGTAACATATAATATTAAATGATGAAAAAATATATATTAAATACTAAGTAAAGACGTAGATAAGGATAGCAAATCAAAAAGAAATATCTAAACGATCAATTGTAATCAAATAATAATAACATTTTAAATAAACAACTTACCAGTAAAAGCTTCGTAAAAGTCTTCTAAATTAATACTTTTTAAAAATGATTTATACTCCATTTCCATAGTTCACTCATATAATAGCACGAGCACAACACAAAGGCTAGAAACGAAATGCCGGTAAAACGGTTCGGCGCGCCGCGGCGTAGGCATAAAGGCGCAGGTTTGTCTTTTACGAGATTCAACGAACTATTTATTATTATATTATTTTAACTTTAACTATGGTCTTAAAAAAGTTTATTTACTACAGTTTTTTAATAAACTTTTCAATTAAATTATCTAACTATATTCGTTAATCTAGAATTAAGAAAATAATTTAATTATAACAGCTAATCATACAACAGAGATAGTGGATCTTATTACCATAATAAATCCATTTTAGAAAAATGTATTTTACTACAATATTGCCAACTCTATTTCTGTTATTATTAAACTTTTATTAATTGTAAATAAATAAATATTCATTAAACTGTTTAACTAGGTCATTTTTTTCGGTGTAATAATTGAGGATATGCATCTGTCAAATTAACTACAATTTTTTCTTACTATTATAAAACGCCTTTACCAATCTTTTTAAAATTTTGAATAATAATACTTAAACTTAAATATCCTTAAAGCCCTTTTATTTACTAATAAAAACGCTCGAAAAATAACATTTATTTAAAGTAAATAAAAAATATGCTGTATCCTCGTTACTGTTCGTTTGATTTGTACAACATTTTCAGGGTATACTAACAAAAATACGGTATTTAACAGTATATTTTTTAATTACTTAAAAAAATCCCTAAAAGTTATTTTTTGAACTTTTTTTTATTATTAAACATGTAAACTGAAATATAAGTTGAAGTATTTTTATACAAAATTTTATAAAGCTTGGTAAAGGCGATTTAGAGTTAAATTTACTTATTATGCGGTAATTTTGACGCGCAGTGTAGCATTTCTGTTAAATATTGATATGTATTCCTTTAGTGTTTAATACTCACTGACTATGTTTGTTGTGTTTGTTTAGGCGGCTGGTGGATTTTGGGTATATCGAGTCTCACGTCACATAAAAATGTCAACCAAAAGGGATTGTATTTTTGGAATATGCATCTATTCCTCACTCCAAAACCTGATCCTCTTTTTTATTTTTTTGCAATTTTTTGGATTTTTTGCAAAAATGGATGAAGTGATGTCTAAAATTTAAAATTTTAGCCGGACTCCGCTAAAATATTAGTATGACCTATCAATTTTCAATAAAGAATCAAGAATTAAAATATAAAGAGAGTCGAAAAAAAAAATCACTATTTATATTTTTCCATTTTTTTATAAATGGAAAAATTTTCTAATTTGACAAGAGACTAGAGAAAAAAAGTAAAGTTTTTCATAATTTAATTTTTATTATTAATAGTAATCTTTTAATTTATTAAACAATAATGTTACCTAAAATTACTTTACAGAAAACTACGAATCATTTACAAATTGTTAGAACTAAAGTCTACTATAGCTTTTTTTAAATTTTAACCATAATCAGGATGTTCCAGTAAATTGATTTTATAAACTCGCGAAGGATCGACTCCCCAGCTTGCTCAGACCATGTGCCCAACCCAGCACCGTTCAAAAATCTAATACAATCTTCGTTAGACTAATAGAAGCATTTTTGGGTGAAGATGATGAATTATTAGATTTTAATAATCGGGTCTTGAGAACTGAAGAAACGACTTGTTCTTGAGTTTTCGGCGTAATTTTTTTTATAATATTGATGACATTTCCATATTTTTCTGAATTCGTACATATATGCTTTTTTCTTTACAAACTCTTGTAAAACAGATTTTGCCCAAAATAATTTTATTTTCGGTATCCTGGGCCCTTTGCTTAGACTATATTTCGGACTAAATTTAACAAGCAATCTTTCCAATCTTGCAGTTATTACAAACATGCTATTGGGCAGGGATTTTCCAAAAATTATCTTTTCGCCGCATTGGGCACAGACTATACCTCTATTGTCCTCATGGTTCAATTTAAATCTTGCGTTTGTAGTTATTTTTATTTCAAAAGCATCAAAATTATCGAGAGAACAATTCTCTATAACCAATAGATACTATTTACTGTCACTGATAACAAATTACTGCGTATAAGTTGTTTTTTCGCTGAGGCATGGTCTACTTTGTTTAAAAAACTGCTTAAAGCTGTGTAAGCGTGTTAATAAGGTAATTGCACCATTGCACCTTTTTTCTTGCAGCCGTATTTTGAATAGCTACAGAAATTAAAATGTAATTTAAACTAGAGATTCTCTAGTTTCATTCCGATCTTATCCTATTCATCCGACGGATATCCATTTTTGAGTAAGTATTGATTTATTTAATATATATTAAATAATTCAATACTATTCAATACAATAGGTATAATTTTATTTGTTAAACAATACATAAAATGTACAATTATAATAATTATTAAAATTAAAAAGTAAGTTTGGATTAGATCTGCAGTAGTAAATTTTTTGTTGTTGGTTTAAACGGTTTTTTACAAACTAGGAGGTAAAAAACTTAACCTGATTGGTCTTAATTATTTTTAAAAGTCTATAGGCTCCTATAGGAGGTTTTTTATAAGGCTGAGAAATGAGTCTTTTTGTGCTGATATTTGTTAAACAATACATAAAATGTACTTACAATTATAAAGAGAGGTTAGATAGCTTTAGCTGTTTTAACGGGTCTTTTAAAGACGATGTAAAAAAACTTCACCTGATTGGTCTAAATTATTTTTACAGCCTAGGACATAATCGAATGCTTTGATTATGAGCGTTGACATTGTCAACTTGACAATAATAAAGCTTAAATTATAGGACGCTTGAAAATAAAAGTCTTTAATAACTTTTATCTACGCCAGTGAGATAAGAACTTCTTATCCCACTCATTTTGAGTGAGATAAAAAGTTCATTAACGCACGCGTTTTTATCTGTTTTTAACCAATCAAATAAAAAAGTCAAAATGTCAAAATAACCCTAAATTAAGTCTTAGACAAAAATAATTACCGTTTATTTTTTCATTTAGAGGCGTAGATAAAAATTTGTACAATATACGTGTGATAACGCTTTATTAACGTACTTTTGCAATTGCCCAACTCGTGCTACGCACTCGTTGGGCAAATTTCGCATGCGTTCGTTAATAAAGCTCTTATCCCACTTATATCGTAAATAACTATTATCTGCCCCCACTATAGGTTGTTTAGGTAAGTAGCTTACTTACCTCCCGTCGTCAATAGCAACCAGCCTTTTAAATTTAACTTACTTGCTATAAAAGCATAGTTATCATATATGATAAAAATAATAACGACAAAATCATAGCAGACTACGTGACATCCTTTAATGTCAAAAAAATACTTAGTGTCAGTGTCAAAATAAATTGATAAAAAAACATATTTTTATTACCTGAAACCTAGCTGTGGGAGCAGATAAATCGCAGGAGGTAAGTTTTGAACAGTTTCGGACACTATTGCCAGCCCTCGCACGCTCGGGCGCAAACTCGTTTTCGACTGGTAAAATCTACTTCCTTTGTACTTACTGTAATATACTATTTCAGACTTTCAAACCTTAAAATTTTAGAAATAGGCTATATTCTTTACCTCATATATTCGTACCGTTAATAATTTAATGATTTAGATTTTAGAATGGAAAACTTACTTACCTGTAATTACAAGGAATTAAGAATCGATATTCAACAGGAAACTGCAATGCATTTATTAATAATTTCATTATAACTCTGTGTAAATTACTTAAAACCCTTTACCGCAATAATAACTTGTTTCCTCGAATAATTACTATCGATTATAAAATAGGAATATAAATTCCTGATATTGAACCCAGTTTCAAATTAATTAAAACAGGACTTCAGGTACAGATTTTGTTCGTCTTTGTTCATAAAAATTTAAAGAATCTTTCGTGAAAATTCAATTTTGTTTAATGAATTTATTGATTTATTTTAACGAAATTATAAGAGATAGTAAATATTAAGGGTATCCCAATAAAACCTTGAATGACCTTACTTAAAAAAATAGAGAAAGCAGTCAATACAAGTTAAATCGGAAATTTCAATTAAAAAACTCAAGGATCATATCGAACGTAACATTTCTAACATTTTAAAGAATTTTATTACATATTGTTTCATTCAAAATTTCCCCCTGGGATTTAGCTAAATATCAGATTTCCTCTTCAATTAATTATAATTACATATGGTACCTTATTTTACCAATTATTATTAAAACAAAACTTCGATCCTTATTCAAATTCGAAATTTAATTTACAAAACATTGTACGTACGGAGTCCGTACTACGGACACAATAGTTATCAGCCATGCATGTCATATCTCCGGTACACTGACTTGTTTCGAACACATTGTTAAACTTCCTCGAATGACTCGATGGTTAATTATTACACGAGACTGTCGCTGTTTACAAGACATTGACATTGTTTCCTCAAAATTCGCATTATATGAGATAGAGACTTTGTTACATAAACTCTTTAAACTCGTATGTTTCGTCGGAAAATCGTATTTAACAATAGGTACATGTTTATAAAATTATGAAATTAAATAGTATCTTAATAGTTTTTTAGGTCTTTCAGCAAAAATATTTAAATTTGTAGTTAAAAACATAAAGCTTCATTCAGACTGTATAGAATCAAGTAAGTAAGGCTGGAGACAAGGATCATCCTTGTCATCCTTGAAGGATGACAAATTATATTCTGATCAGAGAAAAAAAAAACTTTAAGTGGGCGTGGTTTAAACCAAGCCATTCGTAATTACGAACCATAGTTGCCAGGTTGTTTTAAATCAGAAGAGAACGATTATAATTATTTAATAAATAGTTCAATTTTATTTGTTTGAAACTTTAAAAATAACAATAACATTAATAATATGTCAAAAATAATTTGATTTAGTTAATTTTCTTACTTTTAATATTAAAAATAAAAAAACAAACCTTTTAGGAAACAATAATAGCATATGGCAACACCGCGGCATGCAGCCAGATACAAGGGCATGCAGTTTGATCTACTCAGCGCTGCCAATGTGTGGGGAATTCCCCAAAATGCGGGGAATTTAGCATTGTTGCGGGCAGAACTGCAAGCTCTCAGAAAACTTAAATCGTTTTTTTGATTTAAATCGTTTTAATGACTTAAGTCATTTGGTAATAAGTCATTTCTCTAAAACTGACTTAAGACTTAAAATTTAAGTAATTTTCAAAATGATTTGTGACTTAAATATTTTTTTTAAAATAGAAAAAACTTAAGTCATTAATAAAAGGCTTAAATCAGTATATACGATTTAAGTCAGATAGAAACAAGTCAAAAAAAGATTTAAGTCTTTTTAGAAAATATTTAAGTCAGATTTTTCATATATTTTGTCATAAATTTTTAACAGCCAGGGGTTCACTCGGAAGCAGATCAAAAACTCCTTTAATTTCCTACCTACAATTGCTACCGCTAGTGGATAAAAAAACCGCCGCGGTAAAGTTAGCTTTTCGGAACCGTTTGACGGCCAGCTAAAAAAAGTTAACAAAACAACAAGTTATCAGTTTTTGAAATACAGCGATTTTAAGAAAAATGCTTTAACTTTTATCTATTTTAACAGAGTTTGAATCTATTACCGTTTAGAAGTTACCCATTTATGTATATAAAAAAGTAGCCTCCCTGTATGTCTACTCTATTTAAAAAGGTGGTTTAAGTTTTTATTTTTGTTGTCTACTATATATTCAAAAGATGTGTTTTAAGTTTTTATTTTTTTTTGTTCTGAAAATAAATCGTTTTAAATTCTTAACATAGTGGTTTATTATCATCTGTATCTACAATATATTATCAATATCAGTATTATTAATACCATAAAATTATTATTAACATTTAAAAAATCGTTGTATTGACTTAAGGGTAATTATTTTGATTTAAATCACAATTTTGATTCAAGTCATTTTATTGACTTAACTCTTAGATCACGATTTAAATAAAAAATATAGACTTAAGTCATGAAAACGACTTACTAAAGGAATTAAGTCATAACATGACTTAAATCACTTTATATTGATTTAAGAATTTGCGAAAATGACTTGACTTGAAAGAAAATGATTTAATTCAAAGACTTAATACTTAAATCCTTTGAACTTTATCTTAGAATTGACTTAAGATTTAAATCATTTTGATTTTAGAATTGACTTAAGACTTAAGATTTAAGTCTTTTTAAAACTGACTTGTTGCAGCTCTGGTTGCGGGTAATGTGTGGGGAATTTAATAATGTGGGGAATTTCGGGAAATTTATATTTTTCACTAAATTTTGCTTCAAATGTTACAGAGCTTCTGGTTTTCTAATTCTGAACTTATAATATTTAATAAGCGAAGCTGCACCACTGTAAAAAGTTTAAAACCACATGTCGCGACATTTGTTATGGAATGTTTTAATAAATTTTTAACATCGCGCCCATGATATAGTTGTCAAAAGCGTAGTTGCCAAAATTATCAATTATCTTTGGAATGTGTTATATGTGTGTGATACGCAAAGATTAATCTTCTGTTTTTATTTGTCAATGTTGTCATTGTAATGTTTAAATTTAAACATGTGTGTTTGTGTGTACTTTGAATATTCAAATTTACAAGGTTCTGTTCCAAATAACTACATGATGGATAAATGGCTAACTAAAGTTTCTCCTAATGACGAGGTAAAAGTAAAATTTTCAGTTTCAGTTTCAGTTATTTTTTTTTCAGCATATAAAATTTTTATCTGTTTTGTAGTATGTGCGGGGAATTTTAGGAAGCTGTGGGGAATTTTACCACATGATGTGGGGAAAAACAGTTTTTTTAGTTGGCAGATTATCTACTGTGTTTGTTCAGTAGCTTCGACGCTGTCGTAGGGAAATGTGTATAGTTTTTAAGAAATACATTTTCGCCATTAACTGGAATTTAATGGATTTTAAACAAAACTTAGTTTTTATTTGCAGAAATGCATTAAAACAAAACAAACGAATTCGATAAAAATAAAACCTATAAATTCTCAAACAAAAATAATTCTAAAATAACGAATATCTGTACGCTTTTGCACCGTCAGGTCCGGTGACATAAAAATACGCAAATTACGTGTTCTTTTTTCACCACCAGCGGCGCTGATTTTCATTTTGCACTGGCGTCTGGCATTTGTATACATGGAGTCAAGGGCGTCGCCAGAGAGGGGCAGGGGGGGGCAGCTTCCCCCCCCTAGAGGTTAACGCTCACAAGTCACCCTGCTAATTGAAACGATAAACTAAGTGTTGTGGAAATCCTTAAGGAAACTGAAGATTTTTTTCCTGAAATTAAGAAGGCTTTAAAGATCCTTGTTGCTTTACCTTGTACGACTGGTACAGTTGAAAAGTCATTCAGTAGCCTCAGGAGAATCAAAACCTGGTTGAGGAGCACCATGTTTGAAACTCGACTCAATGGCCTTGCAATGATAAGTGTACACAGGCAACACATTTTCAAAAACTTGGACGATTTCGTCAAAAAGACAGTTCTAGATCATCACTTACTTTTGCTTACAGTAGTAATATTGACTTCTGATCGGGCACCCCTACGAAACACAAATGGACTTATCTGCAAGTGAACCAGTTTAGTATGAGTATAAGAAACGTATAGCTGGCCTTATCGCCCTTTCGGTTCTCCTACGTATCCCGCAACTGCACAGCATTACCTGTGTTTAATGGATACGAAGTATAACCCCTGCTGATAAATCTTTTTTGGAATTTTGTCGCCTGGCCGGCTATACGCCTGATTAGGCTAGGGGAGGAACAATGAGGAAAAATATTTTGATTTTCAGGGGACCATAGACTGAGCCAAAACTATGTACAATCCGGAATCCCCCTCGTTCCTGGATTTAGTAACATCCACAGTCAATTGGGGTTCAAGGATGGGGCTTGGTTGGTTAATAAGCTGTAGGAGCCTAATCGTGCTTTTTGGTACTTGTTCGTATGCGTCCGTGTCTCTGCTGAAAATACTATGCTGAAAATTCGGAAACCGCTATCCCAAAATTCTTTGACCCACTGTGCGAAAACCGCTTCTTGACTTTAGTACGAAGTCTGGCCATCCACGAAGGGTTGTTCGTGTTGCCGCTCTGCCTTCGTGGAAAACTTAACTGCTATTCCAAGAACTGGCTTCAAAGAAGACTCAGCCATATTTCCCAGTGGTTATTTACTTGCTAAAAATAGAAAAACGATGCACACAACTTGTTTTACCCCACTGTGCGT
Organism: Brassicogethes aeneus; assembly: GCA_921294245.1. Lineage (NCBI taxonomy): Eukaryota > Metazoa > Arthropoda > Insecta > Coleoptera > Nitidulidae > Brassicogethes > Brassicogethes aeneus. The sequence continues at coordinate 46,661,930 of OV121132.1, read as the reverse complement.
TTCTCTGAAATTAATACATTCTCCACGAAGGTGGCCACTTTGGTTGGGAGCTTGATTTATGGCTTTTTTAAACAAGCTTTGTAGGGGACATGTTTGGGATTGGACGTGCTTAACACGTTAAACGCCACGGCGTTATTGGTGATTTTGTTTATTGGGCCAAGTTGATATTTTACTTGTATCATTTTAAAAAATAAAATCGTCAAAATACAGATTAAAAAATAAATAATTAAAAAACTCTTGTATCTTCGTCAGCCGTCAGGGCCAAGCGGTCCTATGCATGCTTTAAAATACCTTATACGAGCGGTCCGCTGGCCAGAAAATCATGTTAAACTGTTAAACAAAAAATTGACAGGCGGTCCCTAGGGACCGCCGTGGCCTGGATGGAAAAACTATTAGCGGTCCCCTGGGACCGCCGCACTGTGGGCCCAATGCCCAATCTAGGTTGCAATAATTCAATTTTTTTTCTATTTACTTAAAACTTTAAAAATAATTAAACTTTGAAACTGACCAATGCTGGTAATAAATTATATAATTTATTTTTTCATTTTCCAGTGTTGCCAAATTAGTATTTTTGGAAATTAATTTATATAATACAGGGTTATCTTCAACTAGTGTAACAAACCATGCCAACGTGATCTACAGTTCAAAATAAGTCGATTTAATCCAAATTACCTATATACTAAGTTGCTTCGTTTAGTCGTTAGGGGTCTTTAAAGTTTTGAAAAATAACTATTTTTTTAAAAACGTATTAATGAATTTTGAATATTTTTGGAATATAAGTTTTAACTGCCAATTAACGTCGTTTGGTGGTACACTCAGTTATCTTTAAAAATTAAAATAATCAGAAAAGCAAAGTTAGGTACTAATTTTCGCTTGTATTTTTTTACTGTTGATGTAATGGTTACCAATTTGCTAACAAATAAAAAGCTCACTTTGTTTAAAACTTTTTTGTCTGAAAATTATTGTACATTATAAATCTAGAGATTCCTTTTCTGAAAATAGGTCAATTTGACTCAACGCAGTTGCTTCGTTTAGCAGATAAAAGTGAAATACAGAATATTGAAATGTTTTTTAAATTTTAAAGGTCTCTAGCGTTCAATTATTGTACATTACAAATCTAGAGATTCCTTTTCTGAAAATAGGTCAATTTGACTCAACGCAGTTGCTTCGTTTACCAGATAAAAAATGAAATAGGTACAGAGTGTTGAAATGTTTTTTAAATTTTAAAGGTCTCTAGCGGCCAAACGAAGCAACAAATTTCCCATTCAACAGCGTATACTTGATGTAAACGAATTTATAGTATAGGATGTGTCAAAATTTGATATAGATAAATGGTCTTTTCGGTCACTTCCGGTTTCACCGGAAATGGGTCCAGGTTCAAAAAATTAAATAGAAGCCCCTTATATATTTACATTCCCGGATTCTTAACATAATTCTGGACTTAAATGTGATTTTTTAATGAGTTTTGAGCAATTTTTAACAATGCATCTAGGCCACCATGATGTATATTAAAAACGGATAAAAAGAATAAGTAGGCGTAAAAACTTTTAACAAATATTTAACGCCATGTATATAATTTGCTCATTGCCCAATACATGCGATAAACAACTTAAGATGCATATTAATTGTTAATATTTTCTTTTCTCAGAGGTTTACATTTTTGACTGTGATAAGTTTCGCGATTTTTTGCGATTTTTTTGGTTAACAGTTTTTAGTAGTCTACATCTTTGTCTAATAAAAAATATATATTTTGGCTTGGCATTCGTTGGCCTTCCTATTTTTTTACTCTGCAAAACTTATAAAATTAAATATTCATGTTACTTACCTTATCAGTTCTTGCCAAAAACAAAAAAAAAACAAGAATTTTCTATAATTTTATGTACCCAACACAACTAATTGACAGGTCTAATATCAGTTATGAAATGTTTAAGGCGACTTTTGCTTTTCACGGCCCTCTAAGCTATAAAAAAAATCGCAAAAATCGTACTTTTAATTAAAACGATTGCATTAAAAATAGACTTTCTTTTAAAGATCTGACTTTGGGCATTTATAAAAAAGTCTTCGTAGAGTATTTTCAAAAAGCAATTATGTTTTTACAAGTTTGAATATGTTTTTAATAAAACAATAGTGGCAAATTATACATTTTCAATAATGACTTATTGCAACCTAGTTTGGGCATAGGGCCCACAGTGCGCCGTGGCCGTTAACGTGTTAAGTGAATAAGTAATATTTTGTGATTATAGACGTTCCTAAGTTGCCTGGTTTACGTTGCTATTATTTAATTTCAACTTTGTATGCATTGCAATTGCATTTAGGTCATGCGATTAACTAAATGTACTTATCAGTTTCTATATGATTCCTTAAGTCCCGTGTTCCACTTTTGTTTTGATTGTGCCATATTTTATGAAGCGGACTATAAACACGTCTGCACTGTGCTAGGGTACGAGCGATACTTATCTGCAAGTAAACCAGTTTGTTTTAAATTATTAAACTAAACGATAAATAAACCGAGTAATTTCGTATATTACTAGCGCTGTTGGATCGTGTACCTGTTCATATTAATTTGACATAATGTACTAAACACATCAAGATTTAACATTTACATTCCAAAGCAATCGTATCTTGGGGTTAAAGTTTTGACGCTCTAAATAGAAAACCCTTTATATTAGCTTAGGTTTGCACCAGTATCAGAATTACCGATTGCTTTACCTTCTGATCACGATATATAAATAGTAATAATAATACTAATAACAATAATAATAATAATAATAATTATAAGAATTCATATTAGCGATTTTTTTAAACAAAATTTAAGCACGGCACTGGATTCACCACTTCTCAAAACGACCCTATACTAAATTTTATTACAAAAACTTATTCTGTTAAGTTATCCATGAAAAAAACATTGAAATAAAATTAAACTAATAGTAACATGGTACTATTACTATAAGTTTAATTTTATTTCAATGTTTTTTTCGTAAGTAATATCATGGCATATAATTTTTCCGAAAAAATTCGTAAAAACAGGTTGCTAAGTAATATTTTAACAATAAGCATGAGTGCTGGTGGCAACAAAAATCCGATCGAAGACGAGGATTTTTGCACCTGCACGAATGCATTTTGTTAAAAAATATTACTTAGCATTTTTTTTTAGATTTTTTGACAGGAAAAATACATGCATACCTAATAAATTAATAAATAAATTAGGTATTAATTTGAAAACTGAAAAATAAGTAATTTATTTAATCACAAAATACTACAAACTTAATTATTTATGGTACAATTAAAATATAAATTGCAATTTTGGTGACAACAACTGTCAAGTTTTGCCGCGGGTAAACTTGAAAAAACTGCTGACAGGTGCTGTCATACAGTTTTTCCACCTTTAAACCTTTTGTTATTCAAAATTGCGCGTTTGTGATTGGTGGAAATAAATTTGTGTAGTTATTATTGCGCATTTTTCCAATAAAATTTAGTAAAGGGTCGTTTTGAGGGGTGGTGAATCCAGTGCCGAGCTTAGATTTAAAAAAAAAATCGTTAATATGAATTCTTAAAAATTAACTCTTAAAAACTGACATAGTAGACCTTGTATTTTGTACAAATATTGCGTATTGCTCTAAAAATACAGTTTATCAAGATCTACACTTTAAAACAAATCCGGTTAAAATCGCACAATAAATAAAGATTATTACGGGGGTGAGTCACAAACAAATGGGTCACACCATAAGAAATATAAAAATAAAGTACAAAAACAAACAGTAAAACATAAATGGATTAATAGTTATTATTATAATGTGTTTCAGGTAATCTTTTTTTTTAAATAATATCACAGATTTTAATTTTATTGATTAACTTAAAATATATATACAGGGTGGGCCAATGGAAAGTTTCCACCCCGGTTTTCTCAGGTGTTACGAAAAAAAATAAATAACGCTCGCACCCGTCGATTTCTGATTTGAGGGGGACAATTTATTTTTATATTTTCAACCCCTTACTTCAACCCCTAAGCGTGGGTGATAGTTACCCCCAAAATTTAAATAGGAAAGGGGAGTCGAGTGATACTTCATTTTGAAGGTATTTTTGCCCTGATTATACCCTTCAAGTTTGACCTCGCTGCTAGCATCCCCGTTGATATGAAAGCTTGTTAAAATCTTGGAAATAGATCACGTTTTATTATAAGTAAAAACAATACTTACCTTCCTTAATAAAAATATCTACTAATTAAAGTTTTAAAGTTTTATTATTATTAATAAAAAGTTATTTACATGATATTTATTTAATTAACTGTTCAAAATGTTCTCCATTAACATTCATGCAATAATAAAATCGATTCTCTACCTCTTCTCTAACATTCTGCAACATATCGGTAGTTATCCTTTGACACTCTATTCGTTCTTGTAAAACTTGAAGAGAAGCTGGCTGTGTTTTATAAATTTTAGACTTCAAATGGCCTCATAGAAAGAAGTCCAGAGGTGAAAGATCAGGGGACCTTGCAGGCCACTCAATAGGTCCTCTTCGGCCAATCCAATGGTCTCTAAAATTTTCATTTAGAAATTGCTGAACGGGTGCTGCATAATGCGGTGGGGCTCCATCTTGTTGAAAAAACATTTCATTTTGCGACAAGTTATTATCTTCAGCAATAACTTCCCTTATTCTAGGAGCAATATTTTCTTCAAGTAAAGTCAGATACATAGCCCCAGTCAAATTGCCTTGTAAAAAGAATGTTCCAATAATGTTATTGCCAAGAATACCTGCCCAGACATTTAACTTTTCAGGATTTTGAGTAGGTATGACACTCTCTAAATAAATGTGGATTTGAATCGCTCCAGTATCGACAATTATGTCGATTGACTAATCCATGTAAAAAAAAGGAGCATTCATCTGAAAAGCAGACATTATAAAAAAAATTTAGATTGCCAACACACCGTTCACTCCTTTCTTCTACAAATTGCAATCGTCGATCAAAATCATCCTCATTAAGTTCGTGAAGCAATTGTATCTTGTAGGGGTAAAATTTGTGAACCTTCAAAATTCTCCTTACGCTTGTTCGTGATATGCCGGAAACTTCGGACAATTGCCAATTGACTGCGATTTGCATACCTTCATTCCTAACGACACGAATCGGATTATCTTTTTTGTTCTCCACTGTTCCAGTTTCCAAAAACTTTACCATCAGTTTCCTACTATAAGTATGCGAGACATTTTTGTCCTGATGTCTTACATTAAATAGTCGTGCTGTTTGTCTTGCACAGTCATTGTTTTTGAAATAAGTATAAACTAATTCAACTCGCTCGGCTATAGTGTATACCATAATTAAATTTAGTTATAAGCTCTCGAACTAACGATAATAATCTTAATGATGATTGTGCGACAATATTTTGTAAATAAAGTTTACAAAAAACACACTTTTTTCTTCAAACGTAAAAAAAACTGATGTTTTGCTAATATTTACTTCATTCCCTCGGCATACCTACAGACTGTCTCAAAAGTATCGCTTTTACTCTTACTAAAATAATAGCCAATTTTCAAGATTTTAACAAGCTGTCATATCAATGGGGATGATAGCAGCGAGTTTAAACTTGGAGGGTATAATCAGGGCAAAAATACCTTCAAAAAGAAGTATCACTCGACCCCCTTTTCCTATTTAAATTTTGGGGGTAACTTTCACCCACGCTCAGGGATTGAAGTTAAGGGGTTGAAAATATAAAAACAAATTGTCCCCCTCAAATCAGAAATCGACGGGTGCGAGCGTTTTTTATTTTTTTTCGTAACACCTGAGAAAACCGGGTGGAAACTTTCCATTGGCCCACCCTGTATATATATATATATATATATATAACAGTGGTTCCTTTTAAAGAAACATTTATTTTTTGTCAGCAAAATATTGAGTACATATTGGGAAAAAATGCCCTTAGTATATTTATTTTGATCTTAAAGTTTTCCCATTGCAATAACATATGAATTTAAGGACGTTTATTTAATTTCCTATATCTAGGCGAAATTTTACGTTACTACAATTTACATAGGTGTGATTTGTACATGTAAATTTAATTTCCTATAAAAAAGTTCCTTATGAAATAAAATGTATAGTTTAAAAAGCATTTAATAAATTTCAGTATCAAATATTGATAAACTAATTGGTGCTATGTTGTTTTACGTCAAAACGGTTAAACTTACAGGTAGGTAAAGAGTAAAAAAAAATTTTTATGAAAAATATAATTTCCTACAAAAAAGTTCTTATGCGATAATGTAATAAAAGGCATAGAATGGTTTAAAAGATATAGGGCATTTAATAAATTGTACTGTCAAATATTGATAAACTTATTAGTCCTATGTTGATTTACGGCACAACGTCAAACTTAATTTCCTAAAAAAATGGTTTTGTGCAATTATGCAATAAAATGATTAGAAGATATGGAGAATTTTTTTTTAGTTTTATCGAAATTTTACAGTTAAAGTATCTATATCTATATCTTTTAAACTACACGGGGTGCCTGAACGAAGTTTAAAGCCTGATTTATAGATTGCCTTCCTTCCTTTCTCCCGTAAAAGATTAACAATATAAAAACCGTTGTGTGTTTATAGATTCCATAAATGGTACTACGATTTTCGTATTGTTCATCTTTTACGGGTGGGAGGAAGGAAGGAAGGAAGGAAGGAAGGAAGGAAGGAAGGAAGGAAAGCAATCTATAAATAAGGCTTAAGTCACATAAAAATGCCGCCAAAAACTGATTGCAGTTTTTCGTTCGAGACCCTTTGGTGACTTAAAAATGATATTAACCTAAATCCTAGCTGCTCCTTTTTTCAAAAATTTTTGAAAATTCATGTTTTTTTTAAATCCACCTTTGACAGAGCACACATTTATACAGGGATTTTTATAAAATTGGATTATATTATTGAGGAGACTTAGATAATACTTTTTAATACTGTTCATCATTTGATATATACAAGGGTTAGGCAAAAATCGCTTATTTTTAATAAAGCAAAAGCGTAAATTCATGGTTTTGGCATAACACGCAAAAAAGATTTATCCCCAATTTTTTTTTAGATATTTCTACGTTTATCAGGTTACAAAATGGCATTCTTATTAACCTTTCATAAAAAAAGATATTTTTAATAAAATTAAATAGAATAACGCTTAGAGAATATTTAAAATGTTGTTTAATTTAGGCTTTTTACTAGTTTTCAATTTTGAATGAAAAACTGGTAATTTAAAAACTATATTTATCAAAATTCTAACTGCTTTGTTTTGAAATTTGTAAAAAATTCAATTTTTTTTAAATTATTTGGTTATCGCAAAGTCTACCTTTGCCAGAGTACACATTTGTACATCGATTTTTATTGGAGTATATTGTTAACGAGACTTACTAAGTCTGACTTGGAGAATACTGTTTTTATACTGAGCACATCATTAGATTTATACAGGGTTAGCCAAAAATCACTTTTTTATCTAGTAAAAAGCAAAATGCACAAAAAAGATTAATCTTCAAAAAATGTTATTTTATTTAATTTTATTCAAAATCAATTTTCCTTATAAAGGGTTGATAAGAATCTCATAAAAATTTCTAAAAAAAAATGCATTTTTTTTTAGAAATTTTTATGAGATTCTTATCAACCCTTTATAAGGAAAATTGATTTTGAATAAAATTAAATAAAATAACATTTTTTGAAGATTAATCTTTTTTGTGCATTTTGCTTTTTACTAGATAAAAAAGTGATTTTTGGCTAACCCTGTATAAATCTAATGATGTGCTCAGTATAAAAACAGTATTCTCCAAGTCAGACTTAGTAAGTCTCGTTAACAATATACTCCAATAAAAATCGATGTACAAATGTGTACCCATGGGGATATGTAGGTATAAATTTTTTGCTTGTTATGCCAAAATCATGAATTTACGCTTTTGCATTATTAAAAAAAGCGATTTTTGGCTAACCCTGTTTATATCAAATGATGTGCAATGTATAAAAAAATATTCTGCAAGTCTCCTAACAATTTACTCCAATATTATAAAAAAACAAAAATTTAAAATAAAATCATGAATTTTCAAAAAATTTCGAAAAGAGGAGCAGCTACGATTTTGGTAAATAGATATCATTCAATCAGTTTTTGGCAGCATTTGTATGTGACTTAAACCTCTTTCAGGCACACCATGACTATAGTCATGGTGTGCCTGGTGTCATGGTCATATATATGCATCTTATTGGATCTTTTTTATACGAAATTAAATTTTTTATTTTTTTATTATCTTTTATATGTAACTTTAACCGTTTTGTGTAAAAGGCAAAAAATACTGTTTTTTTATTAAAAAAATGTCTTTGGTGACGCAGTTCAAAAATATAGGTTATTTAAAAATTGTGGCTTTTGAAGAGCATCTATGTAAAAATCGCACCTTTGTAAATTGAAGTAGCGTAAAATTTAGGAAATTGAAAAAAATATCCTTAATTTCTAATGTTACTTTAATGGGAAAACTTTGAAATCAAAATAAAAGTACTTAGGAGTATAATGTATAAATTTGGAATTGTTTTTCTATTACTCTTTTTTATTTTAATTATGGCGTTGACAGTTTATACAATTGCACCAGGAAATGCTATTTTAAATACAAATTATATAAGGGAATCATTATACAAAATAACAATTAGGATCAAAGGAAAATAAAAGTTTTTGTTTTATCAAAATTAGATACAAAAAAAATATTCGTTATTTGAAGCGTAGGCCCTGCCAAGCAGTAACTATTTACACTTTATTAGCACGTCAATAAAGCAGACTGTAAAAAAAAAGAATCTTCAGAAAGAGCCTCTTTCTGTAGCAAAGATATTTCACATCAAAGGCAATCGATGTTGTTCCACAATGTGCTGAGCTAGATAAAAACCGCATAGCATAATGGCAGAAAAACGATAGCTGGGTCAGTAGCTTAAACATTGCCCTGAACACTTCGTCTCTAAGCGCATTGATTAAGTTTTGCTTGAAAGAATGTATTAAAGATAAAATCAACGACTTGTTTTGAATTTTCGTATTATGCTTGGAAAAGATTAAATTTGAATAACATTTTGTTTTTATTTTATGCAATAATAAGTTTTGATGGTTTTCTTAAAACTCCTTTAAGAATTTTAGCAGAATATTTGCTGAAAAAGGTTGTATGTATATATATATATATATAGTTGTATGTATTCCATGCCAAATCACCGAGTTTTTTACGTGACCCTTTTTGATTTTAGTGCGTATTAAAAGCAACTTGCACACCAATTTTTAGCCTTTTATTCCAAACCGTTATTGAGATATGGATTTTTTAAATTTTGAGGTGAAAAATTTTCAATTATTGATAGATTAGTGATAAATAACGATAATCGAGTTTCATAAAAAAAATAAACAAAAATTATTCGAAGTGATTATCATGTAGTTATTTGCGTTTAAAGCTCAAAATCGACATTTTCAAAAACCCCTTCAATTTTTTTAAAAAAATTTAACAAAAAAGTTCCATTCAACATTTATACCATAATCTTCTTTGAAATATGATAAATTAATGAAATACTTATAATTTTTATATTGTTGAGGTGCACCATCTGAAAAGAAAAAAAAATTAAAAACTTCAGGAAATATAGATTTTATAAAATTTGCGCCACCAATAAATATAATATAAATTTAAATGGTGCAATTTATTATTTACCATAGTTTAGCGAAAAATTTTAAGTTTTTTTCTTTGAAAAGAAATATTAAAAATTTAAAATAGTATAAAATCTGTATAAATTGGATTTTTTAAATAAAATTTAAAATTTGTCGATAAAATATGGTAAATAATAAATTGCACCTATTAAATTTATATTAAACTTATTGGTGGCGCCAAGGGGCCGGTTATGCCGAGCAAAAAGTTATATTTTTTTCGCAAACTTCAATTTAAATTCTGCTTGCGCAGAACTTGTTTATTTAATGTCATTATAAACTCATTTAAATTTGGTGTGGGTCCCATATCTAATAATAGAGATATCGGTATGCCCTAAATCCACCAGCCGCCAATTCATTTGATTTACCATCACTTTTATCGGAACGATTAACAGCATAACGTTTAAGTAAACTTTTATAACGTGCACTACATACACGTTCGTCGGTGGATAAATTGTAGCGAATTGCTAAATGCGAAGGCACTTTTCGTAAACATACTTTAACTTTGTGTTTCTCCAAATTAATAATTAATTATTGTATTGCAACGATAAAAAAATATTGGCATTATAATCGTTAGTAAACAAAAGAAAAAAAAGAAAAATTTTACTTCAAATAATTATAATAATAATTATTTAGTAAATAAATATTTAGCGCTACTATAGCGCTACTATATATAGTATACTTCGTATACGTATGATATCTACGTATACGTAAGATATCTGCGTAATTCGATTACAATATGAATTATGCACTTCACAATTATTGTGAATTATACTATCAAGAAGAATAAAAAGCAGTCATCGAGTACAAAAAAAAATTAAAAAACGGATTGGATGAAATGTAAATTAATATTACTAAATAATAGTATATTATGTATCAAGTTTGATAAACGCCATTTTATACATGAATTTAATTTAGGCACGAGCGAGCTTGCGAGCGAGTTCTTAATTTAATGAGTGTATAGAAAAGTTTATAAACGAGGTGCATACTATACTTTTTCTACGACAAATACTTATTATTATCTTAAAATGATTTAAATCAAAAATTTGTATAGAGCACCATCTATGAAACAACAGGGGAAACTGTCAAATGTCACATTTTTACATTTTATAAACACAATTATAAAGGTTATAAATCGAAATGTATCTTAAAAATTGACAGTTTTTCACAGTGAAAGTAAAGGAAATGTTTTATGAGGACTTTACAGTAGAGTCCGTGCCCGAATTTAAGTTATAGTTTACTGCCGGCGAAATTAAAAGGTCAGTACAATGTTCATATAAAATGTTCAAATATTGGCGGTGAGAAACTATTTAGTATTTTTGTATTTTTGTATTCAGATAATAAAATAATTTTCACATTTAGTATTATTTTACAAGAAAGGCACTTTATTTTAACGATTGTATGACATTTGACAACTGTCAACTAACTTAAAACTAACTTCAGCCCGTGACTAAAGCGCCGTAAAGCCACAACTTGTCAATGTGTCTTTAAAAGGTCACTTAGTGTCATGGAAATATGTACGATAAAGGGCGTTTTAAAGGTGGGAGTAGAAAAAATATTTTAAATTCATTGAATAAAATTGTTTTTAATGTAATAATAGGCAAGTATTAAGTTCAATAATAGTCTTTTGGATAATTAGGTAAATAAAAAATTATAATAAATTTTCATTATTGGCTAAAAAAAAATAAAAATAATTGTGATCACATCTTCTGCTTTGGCTCAAAAGTTGCGTTTTGAAAATGTCGATTTTGAGCTTTAAACGCAAATAACTACACTATAATCACTTCAAATAATTTTTGTTTATTTTTTTTCTAAAACTCCATTTAAAGACAAAAAATGATACCCCATTTTTTACGATAACCTATCGATATTTATCACTAGTCTATCATTAATTGAAAATTTTTCACCTCAAAATTTAAAAAATCCATATCTCAATAACGGTTTGGAATAAAAGGGTAAAAATTGGTGTGCAAGTTGCTTTTAATACGTACTAAAACATATCAATTAAAATTAAGCAAAATCAAAAAGGGTCGCGTAAAAAACATACATATTATGTATTAATGGTTTTCCGGGATCTGCTCCGTGTTGTCGGTTTTTGGTTCTTAAAACCATTAATACATATAACGCACGTGGAAACCTAAAGCAGAACATTTTTTTTATTTTTAATTTGAAAATAATGATTCTGAAAATTTCAAATCGATATTTTGATTTCTAAAGGTCGCTTAAGATTTTTTTAACTTTCAAAGTAGAGTATTTTGAATGTTTTCGAGCGACCTCTGAATATAAATATCAACGAACTTTTAGCGACCTTTACATATCAAAATATTTGTTGGATTTTATTTAATGACTTCAATAGGTGTTTGCGTAATTATGTGAATGGTCAATAAAAAGCACAATTGTATTTAAGAACGAGATAACTAAGTAGGTACACTTTATTGATAAGTAGGTAACAAATAACTTTTAGAGATAAATACAAATAACATCTGTGACGACTATATTTCGCTGAGGGTGGTTTCGGACTGACTCTGCCTCGTAGTATATTTTAAAGTCAAGGGTACGAATGCCGTAAATGTTTCACTCGCTTGCCATGTGGTTTATTTCCTATTTTATAAACGTTGACTATTGTTGTTGCACAATATTCCAACACCCTTCCTCAACAATAATAATCCTATTTTTTGATTAAAAAAGATTGCACGCCTTTCGCATCGCTTCCAACTTCAGAGTGCTTAGCGGTTTTGTAAACATGTCGGCTAACATGTATTCTGTAGCACAATATTCAAAACACATTAAATTCTGTTTCTTTAGGTCCTTTAAAAAATGATATTTTGTATCAATGTGTTTCGTTCTGTTGCTGAATTTTGAATTACTTATGTATTTCAAACAACTTTGGTTATCTTCGTACATAATGGTAGCTTGATCCTGATTTTGACCGAAGTCTCCCAATAGTCGGCGGATCCAAACCCCTTCTTGACAAGCTTCTGCCAGCGCAATGTATTCAGCTTCCATTGTTGACAGGGCGATACAATTTTGTTTTTTGCATCCCCAACTTATTGGACTTCCATTAAATTTAAACAAATGCCCACTATTTGACTTTCTGTTTTCATTGCTTTGTGCCCAATCTGCGTCACTGTAACCATACAGGTGTTTATTTGGGTCATCCTTATTACCCAGTTTTAAAGTCAGTTCTTTAGTGCCTTTCAGGTACCGAGCGACCCTCTTTGCTTCCACCCAGTCGGGGTCGGTCGGTGATTTATTGTATTGGCTTAAAATACAAACACTTGCCGTAATGTCTGGCCTCGTATTTACCGATATGTAAAGCAATGCTCCAATTAATTGCTGATATTTTTCGCCATCCTTCATCGCTTCCTGTTCCTTAATCCTGGATTTATTGTACTGTGGGTCCAATGGATAATTCGAGGTTTTTGCGTCTTGTAACCCGAAACGAACTAATAATTTACATATATAGTGCGTTTGATTAATCCGATAAAAACCATCATCATCCTTGTTCACTTGTATCCCAAGATAGTGCTTTAGCTCCCCTAAATCCATCAGAGCAAAATGATTTTTAAAAAATTCTGCTGTCTGCTTTACTAGCCTTTTATCACTACTTGCAATTAAAAAATCATCTACGTAAACGACAATGTAAATGACTTTCCCTTCCTCGGTTTTAATATACAAGCATGGGTCTGCTTGACTTTGGTTGAATTGGTGGCCTTTTAAAACAATGTTCAATTCATCATTCCAGGCTTTTGCTGCCTGTTTTAACCCGTAAATGCTTTTGTTTAATTTACACACCATTTCTTCTTTGTCAGGCTCTAAATAACCTTCAGGTTGTCGCATAAAAATTGTTTCTTTAAGCACCCCGTTCAAAAAAGCTGTTTTTGCATCATAATGTGCAATAAAGAGTCCCTCTTTACCTGCTATGGTCAGTAGCAGCCGAAATGTCGTGTGCCTTACAACTGGGGCAAATATTTCGTCGTAATCAACTCCATATTTCTGGGAAAACCCTCGTGCCACTAACCTTGCCTTGTACTTATTTATGCTCCCTGCTGCGTCCCGCTTCGTTTTGAACACCCATTTACAACTGATTATGTCCCGACCTTCCGGCTTCTGTACAAGCTCCCAGGTATTATTTGACAATAACGAATTAATTTCTTCGTCCATTGCCGCCCCCCATTCCTTTGAATTTGGTCCAGAAAGTGCCTCCTTCCTGTTCTTTGGATCTTCGTTAAAACTAACCATCGTATACAGCTTTTCGTCTCCTGTATACCTGTGGGGTGGCACACCTTTATTCGACCTGTCGGATCTTCTTGGTTCTTCTTTGTCTTCATTCTTGTCTTCTATTTCCTGCAGGACTTCCACAGGTTCTTTAAAATTTTCCTGATTTTCTTGAACTGCATTTTCCAAATTTTGAAGACACGCCGTTGTTTTATTTTCCTTAGATCGTCTTTAATTCAACGTAATTTGAACTTTGTTACTTGGATCTTTACTTTTAATCGTTTTTTTCTCTTTAAGTGGCTGTTTTACTTCTTGGTCATTGAGAAAAACGACATCCCGGCTTATCTTTATTTTATTGGTGTTTTTATCCAATAAACGATAACCCTTTGATTCTTCCGAGTATCCCACAAATAAAAATTCCACTGCCTTTTCATCCAATTTTCTTCGCAATTCTTTAGGAACATGAGCGTATGCTCTACAGCCAAAAACTCGCAGGTGGTCAACATTCGGTGCCTTTAAATGCCATAATTCGAACGGTGTTTTTTCTATACATTTTGATGGTAGCCTATTTTGCAAATAATTTGCGGTATTTATCGCTTCACCCCAATATTTCTTGTCCATGTCCGCGTCGTACAACATGCACCTTGCACTTTCCAAGAGTGAGCGATTTTTCCTTTCGGCCACACCGTTTTGCTCAGGTGTATAAGCAACCGTGTACTGAATCTGAATGCCCTCCATTTTCAGGTAATTTTTCAGTTCTTTGTTGACATATTCCTTTCCTCTATCCGACCGAATTATTTTTGGCTTTTTTCCCAAACTGGTTTTCATCTTTTCGACAAATTGCTTAATAAGTTCTGCCGCTTCGGATTTTTGAGCCATTAAAAAAACTCTACAGTACCGGCTGTAGTCATCTATTATGGTCAAGGCGTACCGCTTTCCTCCAGGTGTCACCGTTTGCATGGGTCCGCAAACATCCGTATGAACAAGGTCTAAAATTTTGTTTGACCTGTTCTCCGACCTTTTTGGAAATGGTTTTCTTGCCATTTTTCCTTTAATGCAAACTTCACAAGTTTCCCGTATTCCGCAATCCGTAACTTTTATACCGGCCGCTAGTCCTTTGTTTTGTAAGTCTTTAATTGCTGCCACTTCGCGATGCCCGAAACGTCTATGCCACATGTGCTGACACTGTGTACTATGACCGCCCTTTATTGCTATACACGCTTTATTGTCTGCTTGCACCGGTACCGTTTGAAGCTCATAAAGTCCGGCTACCTGTTTGGCCGTTGCCCGCACTTTTTGTCCTTCCACAATATCGCACACGTTGTCCTTAAACAGCACTTTAAAACCTTTAGCTGTTAATTTCCGCACCGAAAGTAAATTAACTTCCAAGTTTGGCACAAACAAAACGTTGTCAATCTTTATATTAATGTCCTTATTGGCCCCATTGACAAACTTTACAACACCCGACCCGGTCCCTTTAATTTCAGCCTTTTGACCATTTGCTAGCCGTACATTTCCGTTCGTGTTTCGATGAAATTCCTTAAAGAAATCCTTGTTATTAACCATATGACTTGTCGCCCCCGAGTCGATTACCCAAACGTCCTTTTGTTGTCTTATTTGCAGGCCAAAACAAACACTCACTTCATGACATAAATCTGTCTCCACATTTGTTTGTGTCATAAAACAGGTCTCATCCACTTGATTTTCAGAATAACCATCTGTAACTGCATTTGCCCTTTCTTTATTGCACTTCCAAGCTTGATATTTTCGACAAAACTTTTTGTAATGACCAGGTTCTTTACAAAAATAGCACTGCTTTTTCTTTACCAAGTTCGCCGAATTTCCTGAATGCCCGGGTTGCCCTTTATGATGATGAGAAGCCGACGCCCTCATTGCCGTGTCACTTTCTTCATCCCTTGTTTTTGATACACCTTTACGTCGACCATATTCGTCTAATAATTTTGCTTTCACTAGTTCCATTGTTAACTCCTTCTCATCCCTGCTTTCCAGTGCAGTAATTAGCGTGCCATAAGAATCCGGCAGACTACTTAATAGCATAGCAACAATTAACTGATTATTTAGCACCTCCCCCATGGCCGATAATTTATCCACCAACTCCATCATTAGGTTTATATGGAGTTCCATATTACCGCCTTCTTCTAGAGTTAATCTGCATATCCGCTTTAACAAGAAAACTTTGGTGGATAGCGATCCCTTCTGGTGGATGTCCCTTAATGAATTCCAAGCGTCGAGAGCATTTTTTGCTTGTCTAATGTGGATTAACTGGCTATCTTCGACAAGGAGTCCGATTGCTGCTCTAGCTTGATCATCCTTTCTAATCCAGGCTTCGTCTGGAACACCTGGCCTTGGCTCAGCGATCACGTCCCATATCCCCTCACTGATCAGCAAAAATTCGACCTTATACTTCCAAATTTGATAATTGGAACTGTTCAATTTCGCGATACCGTACAAAAAACGCGAACCGCCCGACATTTTCGAACCTTGATTGTTCTCTCACTTTTGCTGCAGCACACTATTTGTAAAAACTTTATTCCTGTATTGTCTTTAAACTCCGAACTCACTCACATAGATTAACTGGGCCCATAACCTGTTGGATTTTATTTAATGACTTCAATAGGTGTTTGCGTAATTATGTGAATGGTCAATAAAAAGCACAATTGTATTTAAGAACGAGATAACTAAGTAGGTACACTTTATTGATAAGTAGGTAACAAATAACTTTTAGAGATAAATACAAATAACATCTGTGACGACTATATTTCGCTGAGGGTGGTTTCGGACTGACTCTGCCTCGTAGTATATTTTAAAGTCAAGGGTACGAATGCCGTAAATGTTTCACTCGCTTGCCATGTGGTTTATTTCCTATTTTATAAACGTTGACTATTGTTGTTGCACAATATTCCAACAATATTGATTTGAAATTTACAGAATTTTTATTATTTTCAACCTAAAAAATAATATCGAGACGAGAAAAAAAATTAAAATAAAATTCAATTTTTGACGATTTTGAAATTTTTTAAAAATCTTAAGCGGCCCCTAAATTTTTTTTAATCCAGCTGATATTTTGACAGGGCTCTTACAGCTTGACAAACTAACATATTTTTACAAGAGACGAGAAAAAAAAATATTTTTTTTTGGGCCACCCTAATATATATATATACAGGCTTGCGCAAAAGTAGCGCAACAAGGCACTTTTAAACCGAGAAAGTCATCGAAGAGATAATTTGTGACCATTTAGTGGCATTTTCGATATTTTTTGATGCACTACCTTTAGGGGGGTGCCAACCCTTTAATTTTTAGGTTACATTTGACAAGAACGCAATAATAAATTTATTTGGAAAAATGATAACATTTTATTTTATTGGAAAAGATGTTCAAATTAAGCCCCTTGAACCTCTTGGCAGTAATAAAGCCTGTTCTCGAACAGACGAATCGCGTTCTGCAGTGATTCGTTAAGCCGGGTCTAAAATTGTCGCAGGAGTCCGATCGCAGAACATAAGCTTGCGCAAAGCACCCCACGACGTGGCGATGGAGCAAGGTTCTTTTGTCAGCTGGGTGCTTTGCGCAAGCTTAAGTTCTGCGATCTGCGACCTGCGACAATTGTAGACCCGGCAGTTGTTGAAAGGCTATTACAATTCGGTCTCGCAACTGTTCCAAATTCGCTGGCTGATGTTTGTAAACAACGTTTTTTTTATTAAAAATCGAGTGGGGACAAGTCAGGGGACCTACCTGGTCCCTCAATGTGCCTGTCCATCGGTCAGGAAATATCACATTAAGATATTCCCTTACTTCTTGACTTAAATGAGGGTGGGCGCCATCTTGTTGGAAGTAAACATTAAGGAAATCATTTTGAAAAAATTCTCTGATACAGGGCTTTAATGTCTTCTCGTAATAATCTTGGGACCATCATATAGACTATATTGATACAAAGCTTGGTAGGTGTTTGTTTGTCCTACACAGTAAAAAAATATTTGTTAATTTTAACCAAATGTTAACTAGATTTTATGTTAATCCAGGTCCACATAACTTTATGTTAAGTTTAAAACCAACTGTAATCTGTTAACTAATTGAATGAGTAGTTTGTAATTATACAACAAACATTTTGTAGATTTAATAACAAAATCCTATGTCAATATTTTAATTATAATTCTTGTAATTTTGTATTTTTACAAACCTTTTTGTAGACCCAGTAACAAAAGTATTTTTTGTAACTCTCGGAAGTTAAATGAAAATAATTTTGATAAGAAATGTTGCTTTAAAAAAAACATACACACAATTAAATAACATAATTCTGAAATCATCAAATTATAAAGATATTTGGTAAAATATAAGAACAACACTTACTGATGTACTTAATTATTTCGTCTCCGCTTTTCTTTAATTTAGTTCGTGTTCCTCACCAGCATCGATAAACAGCTGTTTAAACAAATAAAGGGAATTCCCTTTATTGGAACATCAGTACCGAGTTGCTATATGGTGCGGAACACAAACGAAATTATGATTTCTCGTCCTTATAAATGTTTTAAAATTCACTGCGGTGAGGCTAAAGTAAGTGGTGCCATCTATCGTCTTAAACATATAACATAAAGAACATATCAAAAGACGGTAGATGGCACAACTTACTTTCGTCTCACCGCAGTGAATGATTCCAAAACCTATAGGTTTTGTTATGTATACATAAGGACGAGGAATCATAATTTCGTTTGTGTTCCCAACGATACAGTTAGTTAAACTTGTTAATGGGTATTCTAAATGGGAAATCTTTTGATTGACTGCCCGAAATAATTTTTTAAGCATTAACAAAATAATCTGTAACCTTTAAAATTAACAAAATGCTTACAAAATGCATATAACCGTTACAAAACTTTCGGCAAATAATTACAAACCCTTGTTTTCTACAAAAATTATGTTAAAATTTTACAAAATAAAATTAACAAACTACAAACTCATGTTAACAAATCTGATTTTTATAACAGTGTAAGAAATCTCAGGAACAGTGTTACAACTGAAGTTCCAAAAGTGGCGTACTTTTCACTTTTTAAAGCACATCTTTCATATGCCATTTTGGCATGGGGCCACGCACCTCAAAGTGAAAGGATATTTAATATTCAGAGGAAGGCCATATATGAGGCTGTTAGCGGGTCTGGGTTTTCAGGATGATTGTCGGCAGGCGTTTGTGGGCATGAATCTTTTAACAGTTCCGTCATTGTATATTTATGAATGTTTAATTTACATGTACAAAAATTGTTCTCAATATGTATCTCACGGAGACATACATCAATATGATACGAGGAAAAAAAACATAGCACCAATTTACTACCGCCTAAAAAGGTGTCAAGATGGATCTAATTACTGGGGTATTATATCTTATAATGTACCTACTACCATAAAAAATAAAAGCTTTAAATGAAAAAGAGTTTAAAAAGAACGTTAAATCTTTGAGGTTCAATTACCATACCATACGTTTAGTTTCTAAGGATATTGGGTATGAATTTCTTCCATCCAATGAGGGTTACTGTCAGACCAATAACGACAATTATGTTTATTTACACTACCATCACAAAAACAACGTAGTTTAAAAAATCTTCATTTTGTTAGATTATCTAAATTAATTGTTCGCAAAATTCAATTCTTCTATAAAGATCCTCTGCAAACAGTTCTTGCAGGTTATGAATCTCATAGGGAAAATACTTTTCCCGATGCAAAATCCGCTGTTCAGAACGCCTGGATCGTTCCTTCTAGCAAGTTTCAATGTATAAGTTTTGGGAGTTTCCTGAACAGCAAGCAATACATCCAGCGATTTTTCTTCCGAAGTTGCAGTTAAAGTGCGCCGGACTTGGGACGATCTGTTACGCTCCCTACTTTAAATTAAATTTTTGTAAAGTCTGCTCACGGCAGACCTGTTAAGGGTTGGGTGGTCAGGTTGAACTTCATTGAATAAATAACAAACCTCGATTCGTTCTTGTTCACTTAGGTGAGCCATCACAAAAAGTAAATAAAATAAATAAACACAGATTTTTCTCATTTACAAAGCATAACACTTTCCACTGTGAAAGATTAATAATTATTATAATTATAATCGTGGCAAAACTGATGAGCCATATCACAAAAAAGTAAATGAAGCAAAAAAGACCATTCTCTACCCAAAAATGGTCTTCTTTGCTTCATTTACTTTTTTGTCTACCCAAAAAAACCTACATTTAAGTACCTGGTCTTTAATCTCAACGATAATACAGCCAGAAATCAGTTTTTTCAAAATTATAAGACTATTCTTCCAGTGAAAATTGTGAACAATTAAATCAGAAATTTCAATAAAATTAATATTTTTTACACTACGTTGTCTAAAGATTTAAGGGGCTTAATAAAGTAAAATGTTACCATTTTTCGAAATAAATTTCATAAATAAAACGATTTTTTGCTTTCTTGTCAAAGGTAACCTAAAAATAATTAATACCATTTAAAAGCACGCCAAACACGCATAACCCATGTTGCCATTTAAAAAATTAAAGGGTTGACCTCCCCCCTAAAGGGTAGTAATAGTAACAAATTATCTGTTATACAATACTACAAATTTGAGTCCGATGACTTTCTCAGTTTAAAAGTTATCGCTACTTTTGTGCAACCCTGTATATACACTGCGCGTCAAAATTAACGCATAGGTCTCTAAAACGCCTTTACCAATCTTTATGAAATTTTGTATAAAAATACTTATATATACGTGTTTGAGGGTTTTTTGAGAAAATATTCGTATTTTTGTTAGTATACCCTTGATTATTTTTCTAAAAAGTGGTCATTTTTGTTACTGTTCGTTTGATTTGTACAACATTTTCAGGGTAAACTAACAAGAATATGCTGTGAAAGACACAGCATATTTTTTATTTACTTGTATGTATAAAAGGGCTTTAGGGATATTTTCTCGAAAAATCCTTGAACACGTAAACTGAGATATAAGTTAAAGTATTTTCATCCAAAATTTTATAAAGATTGGTAAAGGCGTTTTAGAGTTGGATTTTTTGAAATTGATATACGTTAATTTTGACGCGCAGTGTATAAATATATTTAAATTTTGTGATAATTGATTTTAAACTTATATAAACCATATGACAAAAACAAATTTTTTATTGACAAACACTTGTATGCATTTTATAAAAGCTATTCTGAAGTTTAATCAAACAAGAAAACTTGATTAAGTTTTATTTTTATTGGATTTTGCTTTTTTAAACAAAAACGTTTTGCAAACATTTTGCCTAAAAGCATTTTGTCAAATACAAAAGTAACTCATAATTAAAATTTGATTTTGAATTAAATTTTCATTACTTTAACAAATTGTGTCTGTACTTGAAAGTGAATAATTAATTATTAAATTTTGAGTGGGTTGCAGCAGGAAAACGTTTATGAAAACTAAATTAATTTCATAAATTAATAATTATAATTTCTTGGGACAATGGATGAACATAGGGTGACTTACCCAAAATTTTTAAAGCTCCAAAAGTGGTCAGTTGACAAAATATTTTTTAAAATATTGTAATTTCTGCAAAATTATTTATAAAATAGATCAAAAATAACGCTAGAAGAGAATAGTACATTCTGTAACAAGTTTGGAATATAGCATATTCCGCTCGAGGAAAAATTTGACACACGAGCCGAAGGCGAGTGTGACGGTTTTACGAGAGTGGAATATGCTATTCCAAACGTGTTTCAGACATTATTTTCTCTACGACTACTAATGCTTATATAATTTAAACATATAAAAGAAACCAAGCAGTTTTTGACATTAAGTTTTTTGTATTGCCAACCATTTTGTGCCGTCACAATTTTATAATGTAAATTATAATAAATTTAAACAAATGGTATGCCTAAATCTTTATTATAATTAAAAATAGTTATTTACACTAACTAATAAAAAAATAACATTGTAACAAATACAAAACTAATTTTACAAGTAATCTATGTCAACATCTATTCTTTTTCTACATTTTAAAGGTCTTTTTTTAAACTTTTTGAATCTGTCAAAACTTCAAAACCGGTATAGTAGGTAACTGGTTTATCATTTTAATATCATATTTATTATAATTTTGATTTGTATATTTGAAAAACAATAAATATAACTAATTTTTTGTGCATAAACCTTAATTATACAACTGCTATTATTTTTTAATTAATAAGTAATACAGTAATATTTAAATATTTTTAAATTTTTTATGTTTAGTAAACAGCCAGGAGATGTCGTCACTTGTGACCATTCTTAAACAAGAGTAGGAATATTCTCGCACAGTATTGCAGAAAAACATCCTTTCTATGATCAAAAATTACACTAGAATGTTACTATTCTTAAGTAGTCGTAGAGAAATACATTTTGTTATAAACATACAACATTTAAACGAAAGGTTTCCTAGGCGTTGTATTGATTATAACTAATTAGTTGGCCTCCAAGATCTACAGACATCTCACAAAATTTTGTTTATGGGGTTGGATTAAAAATATAGTATAATATACTGCAAAATTTATAATATTATTATAAATTTTGCAGCCAACATTAAAATTAAATGCATAGTCAATACTGTAAGCTTATTTCAATGTATAAATTATCGCAAATTTATGATATAGACAGTGGCACTATTTGTAATTTAACGAGCGTTAGCTTCTACAGGTGGTCTATCTTTATCAAGATACAGAAATAAGAAATAAATCCAAAAAAGTAGTTAATCCGAATCTGGCAGAATTTATTGTTACCGAACTGGACAAAGACTGTTTTCGATATGGCTTTTCGCAAAAACTGTCGTTAAGTTTCTTTAGTTTGTGGCGAATAAGGCCTAATGGCACAATAAACAAGTTCAACATTCTTATTTTTAACCGTATCGTAGGCACGATACATGTTTTGCGGTGTGGAGCATTTAATAGATGTGTACTTTGTGATTTGATTTAATTTAAAAACTACCTGAACAAAATAACGATAGGAATTTTACGCTTACAAAATAAGTACCTTACATGTTTGCTTTTACTTTGTTATTTTTTTGTATTCAGTAAGTTTTCTTTATCAACATCCGAGTATTAAGTACTAAAATTATTGTCTATTTTATTTAGGATTTTTTTATTTAATAATAATAATAATATAATAAAAATAGTAATTTTTATCCAATTCCATTTTACCTCAAGTACTTTACTTCTTTCTTCTGTCTATAGTAATTAATTTACAAAAAATTTTTCTATATAAAATTTTGACTCACACAGGTATTTAATTAAATTTAATACTATGATAATAGTAATAATAATCTTTTATTCACGAGCTGAAGTTAGTTGACAGTTACAACATTTTATACAATCCTCAAAAATAAACTGCTCTTCTTATACAAAAATACAACATTATTAAATAGTTTCTTTACATTCTTTGAAAGGTTTATCCTGACATTTTGATTTCGCCGGCATGCCGCGGCAATACACTGGTATTTGCCAATAAAGCATTACTCATAACAGATCGTCTTCACTTGCACTGAAAAAAACTGCTTTTAAATCGAATTTAAACAGTTGCCATTTTAAGAGATAAATTTCGATCTTTAAAAAAAAAATTGATAACTAACACGGCCATTTTAAAAGCCGGTAAAACAGATTTACAGGTTATTCTATTTTTCATATAAATAGATGCCTCTCTATACAAATATTTAAATTAATTGATAATTAGTTATTTTTTATTATTTATTATTAATATTTGTTGTAAAAAAATTTTAATATGCAACTCGTTTATAAACTTTTTTAGATAAGCATCAAGCTCGCTCGTGCCTAATTAAAATTCGTGACTAAAATGCTGTTTATTAAACTTGATCCATAATATACTATTATCTACTCCCCTATTAATAAGCTGTGACTTTATAGCGTGTTAGTCACGGGCTGAAGTTAGTTTTAAGTTAGTTGACAGTTGTCAAATGTCATACAATCGTTAAAATAAAGTGCCTTCTTGTAAAATAATACTATATGTAAAAATTATTTTATTATCTTAAAACAAAAAGGCAAAAGTATTACATAGTTTCTCAACGCTAATATTTGAAAAGTTTATATGAACATTGTCCTAACCTTTTACTTTTGCCGGGAGTAAATTATATTTAACTTAATTTCGCGTGAAAACTTCACCGTGTACCAATAAAACATTTTATTTACTTTCACTGTGAAAAACAGCTTCTATATCGGATTAAACTGTCCATTTTCAAGGGATATATTTTGATTAACACAATGTTTAATAATGTAAAATTTGACATTTGACATTATTACACATTCCTAAATTGGTTACCCTATTGTTTTATGGATGGCGCTCTATACAATTTATTTAATTTAAATAATTTTTAAGTAATAATAAGTATTTGTCGTAGAAAAAGTATAGTAACAACTCGTTTATAAACTTTTCTAGACACTAATTAATTTAAGCACTCGCTCACAAGCTCGCTCGTGCCTAAATTAAATTCGGGTATAAAATGGCGTTTATCAAACTTGATACATAATACACAGTAAAAAAAATCAACTTTAAGGGCCGGTTTTTCAATCATAGTTTAAACTTGGTTCAGCATTTGAACTTGGTTCAAACAAAATATGCCGTTTTTCAATCAAAGTTCAAGCTTGAATTTGGTTTAAACTAAATCAAAAGATGAACCGTCACTGATGGCCGTTTAAACGAAGTTCAACTTGACATAACTTAATTTTTCTCTGCTTAATTGTGTATTACGTTGTTTATTTCTTGTTTTGTGATCTGCTGTTATAATAAACCAATGGATATGTTTGAGGTAGTTAGTGAGGATGATGATGAAATTGGCGCATTCCTAAATAATATTCAACTTCATGTGCACAGGCCTCGGGTAAGACCGAATCATTTTGAAAGGTAGAATAATGATGAATTTTTAGCCAGATTTCGGTTTTCGAAACCTTTTGTACGTATACGTATACGTCCTATAGGATAGTGGATTTAATTAGACCAGTTATTGCAAATCCGACCAATAGGTTAATTATAAAAATAATTACTGAATAGGTAATAGATTTTAGTAAAATTCATCATATGTAACAAAAAACGAAAAATTCATTGTTTACTATAAACCGAAATACATACAAATAATTCCTCCTTAAAAGAGGTAAAGTTGGCAGCACGATTTTTATCCATAATAAATAATAATTATTGTTCTTTAAAAATAGTAAATTGTTTTAAAGTACCCTTTCGCACAGATTAAAACTTTTTAAAACAGCAAAATCCTTTTGTCAAAATGAAAGTTTTAACTATTATTAATGTAGGCGTATACCTACTAAATTCGGTTGTACCAACTTAACGTTGACACCGCTGATCTAAGTTCAACAGAACTTCTGTTGGGTCGACATTGAAAAACTCATTTGACTGTGAACTGAGTTCATTAACTGATCTAAGTTCCCCTGAACCAAGGTTTAAACCCTAATTGAAAAACCGGCCCTAAGCAACACTAATTAGAGTTCACACAGGTCACACTAAATAGTGTTGTTTTATAACACTACAATTAGAGTTAATTTGTAGTGTAATTTTCCCCAAGTAAGCAAGTATGATTTAACACTATAGCACTGAGGATAAAGTAATTTTACACTGCATTAAAAAGTGTTAATTTACCTAAAATCGTGTACTTCCACACTTCCTGGGTAAAATTCCACTTCTGTTCAGTGTAAATTAACACTACTTTGGAAAAGTTCTAATTTTAGAAAGGTACTTTTACTCTTTTAGTGCAAACTTCTAGTCTAAATTAACACTATTATTTGAGTAAAACCTATTGGTGGTAGTGAATAAAACGAAAAGGTAAATAAAGAAAAACATTTATTTGGAAAAAAAATCTATGACAATTATCAAAATCGGTGCCTTTTAAAATATAATTTTATATTTGAGTCGTATGGCTGGCTTAAGCAAAATGGTTCCTTAAAACGTAAAAGTTTTAGATCAATGCAATTTTTTACTGGCTGTCAACTTGTAAGCAATTAATTATCTTGAGAATTCATCAGTAATCCATTTTTCTGTTATAAAAAAATGGGTGATCCCATTGGTATAAAGGCGTCAGGCGGCTGTATGTCGGGGATTTACCACACGTATACAAATTTTCCATAATATTAATAAAAATGTAGGTATAGGTTAATATAACAACCATTACGCTTGAAAATAAAAAGTGAATGAAGTGTGTATGTATTTATATTATTAATGTTACAAGTACCTGACCTACTGCCGTAAATTATTGATATATATGGAAATCTTTAAACATATTGGTATTTATTGAGTATTAACGCTTAAAGAAAAAGGAAGTATAATACTTACCAAAAAAAAAGAATGTTCCCTTATGGATTCACCGTAATTAAAATATAACTGAACAAAAATGCAACACTTCCACAACGCGGTATCTCCGGATATGCACTGCGTAGGTAGATAGGTACCAACCAAACATTTTAAAACGCATTTCGGTTATTACCAGTTTTTTTCAGTCTATTTTGCCACTATTGGTGTAATTTAACTTTAATTGTGATACAATGTGCACTAGTAGTGTAAAGAAAAAAGAGCTCTTAGTAACATCAAAACAGACAAAGAAATTGGAATGCACTGTAGTGTGCATTTTGTCACTATTTAACACATTAATAAACACTCGCATTAAGTTTTTCTACCCTTTTGATTTATTTTAATAATAAATAGTGTGAATGTACCAATGAATAATGTTCATATTCTTTAAATGTGTTAAATAAAGTTAATAAGCACTAAATGCTACCTACAGTGTAGTGTATTTTGTAGTGTAACTTTTTATTTACAAATCAACTCTAATATTTTTACCCCTACACTAAAAAATGTACACGGGCAATTTTTTTTACTGTGTAGTTGTAACTTTTTAATATGATGAACAGCATAAACCGGTTGTTAATGTATTATTTTTTTTCAGATTTCCAAAAACTAGAGAGGGAGGCGCGAATTTGTAGAAAGCTGCAACACCCAAATATAGGTAAATGTGAAAAAAATACGTATACATATAAAATATTTATCTTTAACACAAAACACATTAATGTACCATACCTATGAATTCATAGCTTTTTATAGCAACTCTCATTCAGACATACCATTAACAATGTATTGAATGTTATACGTAAAACGCTGATTTTAATGTATTTTTTGTTTTTCATTTGTAAATAGTTAGCAATCCCGAGGTTCTCAAGCATTTAGGTAATCGTTCTAACTGTCATTTGTGAAACATTTCATAAATGTAATGCATGCAAGCCTTCATAGGATCATTCCATGACACAATAATCAAGAAAAATGTATCGATATTTTTTAATTTTATACGGTACCTATGTTATGGAATGGTTCTAAGTTTCTATATCTAAATTCACTGCATCGTCTCATTCTTGTATTTACTTTACCACTTTTCTGATTGCAAAGTACTTTAAGTTTAACCAATATTGATGTTATATTAGGTAGATTTTAGATGTAAAATTTAAATTTTCTGTAAATACAACTTGTATTTTTATTAAATTGCTTGTTTTAACTGTGTTAAAAATAAATGAAACTATGTAACTTTATTAAATTTATATTTGCATGTTTTCATTATTCGTATCAATAATTTTACTTTATATGGTTTTATTTACATTCATCTCTATATTGCATTTGACTTTTTAGCATCATTTTTATTATTAGGCATTTATTTTGCTTCTATGGTATACTAATTACAACTAATTATAATAAATATTATTATTGAATATACATATTTATTAACATAGTTAAGTTTAACATCCAAGTATACCTTAAAATGACAAAGAATTTTGTTAATTTCTTTGGTTTTATTGGGTGTTAATACATTTAGTTTTCTGGACCCAACAATAGAGTAATTGCATCAAAAATGAAAATCCCTAAAAACCTTTTTATTGTAATCTAGAGGTAAAAACACATTGCGAAAATATTTTTTTATATTCCAAAAGTTCAACCCGGCCCCAAAATATCAAATTGAAAAAAGGTACTTTTCAAACGTTCCGAACTCCCGCCATATTGCATGACGTCATAAGCTTCACCAGCTGTCAGAAATCAAGATGTCAACAAATAATAAACACCGATAAAGTTTATGTTTAACATGGAAAACGTGAAACCAAAAATTGGTTGTAAATATTGTTTTGTGCCTTGTACAAATACAACCTGGAGAACTCCTGGGAAAAGGTTTATCACCGTGCCAAAAGGGAAAATAAGGATAAAGTGGATTAAAATAGCTCGGCGCGATATCAAAACATCGTCACCATTTTATTGCTCATTTTAAGGATCATTTTAATGTAAGTAAAATAAAATGTCGTTTACTAGGTATATGGTTTGAATAGGTATGTTAAATATTAATAAATTCAAGAAAATACGGCTGAGCCGTAACTACTCTCAGTGTAGGGTCATAAACTTTGCTTTTGATAATTGAAGGGACAACTTTCCCAGTAGGTTTCCAGGTTGTATTTGTACAACAAGGCACAAAACAATATTTACAACCAATTTTTGGTTTCGCGTTTTCCATGTTAAACATAAACTTTATCGGTGTTTATTATTTGTTGACATCTTGATTTCTGACAGCTGGTGAAGCTTATGACGTCATGCAATATGGCGGGAGTTCGGAACGTTTGAAAAGTACCTTTTTTTCAATTTGATATTTTGGGGCCGGGTTGAACTTTTGGAATATAAAAAAATATTTTTGCAATGTGTTTTTACCTCTAGATTACATTAAAAAGGTTTTTAGGGATTTTCATTTTTGATGCAATTACTCTATTTTGTGATTTTAACTTATCGTTTTTGCAAACCAAAGGGCTTACCAATAAGAACGTCCAAACTTAAAAGTTTATAAAACTAACAAGAAATTGCAAAGAGTTTCATTTATAAGCATGATTTAATAAACCTATTTGTCATTGAAGTTACCACCGCGGCTTTTTATACAGAGTGATTATATAATACCAATTTAAATCACTCAGCCCAACATATCCAGCTGTATAGCATATTTAAAATTTATTAGTATTATTAAAAAAAAAATACAAAAATTGTATCGACTTTTATAATTGATGCAGGATGCAACTGTAGTAATTGAATGCTATGCTGCAACAACTTTGTAACCGCCAATATAAAAATGTCAATTTTTGACTTCCAAATATGACACTCCACATTTTAATAAATGAAAATGGACAAAAAAAATGTTTAATTTACCAACAAAAACTAAAAATTGTGATAATTATAATAATTTAATTACTATTAATATATATTAAACAAAACGTGTATATGTAATGTATTTATTTATGTAAGAAACTAAACTGCTTACCACTCAATGTGTCGCGATCAAAAAGTTCGTCCTTTTTCAAAACGACATAACTTTTTTGTTTCTTAAACGATTTTATTTTGGTCTGTAATGTCTACTAGCCAAATCCTCTAGCAATTCATGCTATAGCATGAATTGCTAGAGGATCTATATATAGATATGAAGCTCACGGTTCTTAAAGTAAATTTCGTACAGGGTGATATGTAAAACGGTGAAAAATTTCAATATCATCATCCAAGCCCCGTTTGGAAAAACAAATATTTTTTCTCGTTTTTACTTTAAAATAATGAAGTATTATGTCTTACATTGAAAAGAATTTCAAATTTTTCGAATTGGAATCTTAGCAACGAAAATATGATTTTTTTCCAAAAGAGTACCTACATTTAAAGATTTTTGGTATGCAATACACTCAGTCTTTTTAAGAACAAGAAGATAAAATGGTTAAAGATTGTTCCTTCAATAATTCTGAACAAGTGACAAGCAACAAACTTCCAGTATTTTCATAGGGGCCTAAGCAAAGACCACCTTTTCAAATGACATTTTGGTGAAAATTTGCGAAAACTAAAGCTGAACCGATATTTACGTTCGTGACATGTTTTCTTTATAATTTTGACCTCCTGATTGTGATTCAGTTGTCAAATTTAAGTTTTAGATAAAACCAAAATCACCAAGAATCAAAATTCGAAAACAATTCCCGGCTGTTAAATGTCTTAATAAAATCCGATTGCTGGCGTGTTCCTTGCATATTTATGATTAAAATGACATTTGGGAATTCATTTTTTGGGCACTGCAATTTGTTTAAGTGGTTAGGATAATGTTAGGATAATGTTACATAAGTTACATTTACATTGCGCACTAGTGATAACTTATCACTGATAAGTACCTACCTAATTGGTAATAAAGTTAAATAAAAAATGTTTGTTCATTTTGGAAATTTTTATGCGAAAAAATGTAACAAACAATAACAAAAATAACTTTTAATATTTTGTTGGCCCTTCCCTAACCCGTAATAATTCGTTAACCCTCCTGGGCCTCGACCAAGTTCTTTATAAATTCCTGGGGTATCCCATTCTTCCCGAATAGCATTTACCAATTCATCCAAATTTTCCATGCGTCCTTCCCTCACATGCTCAATAGTATTCATATCCGGAGACAAAGGTGGCCAATTTATTCTCTCAATATGGTGGTCCCTTAAATACTCATAAGGAACCACGATATCACTAACAACCAAATCTTTATATCTCTCAGCATTCACTCTTTCCATTGATCGCCACTCCTCCACCTGATAATGCGTTTTAAATGTTTTTCAAGAACTAATTTTTATTTGATCCTTTATTTGATTATTCAGCGACATGATAATATCGTACTAAAGATGCAAAACACAGTAAAAAATAGTAAAACCAGCAATCGTATTTTATTGAGACATTTAACAACCGGGAATTGTTTTCGAATCTTGATTCTTGGTGATTTTGGTTTTATCTGAAACTTAAATTTGATAACTGAATCACAATCAGGAGGTCAAAATTATAAATAAAACATGTCACGAACGCAAATATCGGTTTAGGTTTAGTTTTCTAAAATTTTCACCAAAATGTTATTTTGAAAAAGTGATCTTTGCTTAGGCCCTCTGAAAATAATGGAAGTTTGTTGCTTTTCGCTTATTTAAGGAACATTATTTCACCATCTTATCTTCTTGTTCCTAAAAAGACTGAGTGTATTGTCTACAAAAAAGCCTTAAATGTACTCTTTTGAAAAAAAAAATCAAATTTTCGTTGCTAAGATTCCAATTCGAAAAATTAGACATAATACTTCATTATTTTAAAGTAAAAACGAGGAACAAATTATTTTGTTACAAAAGGGGCTTGGATGAAGTTATTAAAATTTTTCACCGTTAGGTAAACATATCACCCTGTAGGAAATTTACTTGAAGAACCGTGAGCTTCATATCTATAGCATGAATTGTCAAAGGATGAGGCTAGCAGACAACACAGACCAATAGTTCAAGAAACAAAAAAGTTATGTCGTTTTATAAAAGAACGAACTTTTTGGTCGCGACACATTGAGTGGTGCGCAGTTTAGTTTAGTTTTAGCTAAATTAACCTTTATTTATTTAAAACTAACTCAAACACAAACAAAACAAGTTATCGCAATACAAAACCAATAAGTTTAGCACACAGAACAGGTTAACACAATGCAATAACAATAATTTAAACACTGAAAAGTAATTAGAACCTTACCGCACGCAAAAACAACAAGCTTTACAAAAAAACAGAGCAAGTTAACAACCAAGAACAACGCAAAAACCGGAAGTTTAGCCCTAGATAAGTAAAACATTTTTGATTTAAAGCTATTGTTTTCCGATCAGTTAAATCTGCGTTTTTTACTCTGGGATTCTTAATTCGAAATTGTAACAACTTCACTAACATTTATATAATTAAAATGTTATATTGTTCCCTTGTTAGGTCTAGACTTAAATACGTTTGTACACAATATATACATTAATAAAATTAAGCATATTTAAAGACGATTTTTAAAGTATCTAGCGTATAGAGTTGATGGCATATATCCCTGGAGAGGTATAGAACAGGCTAACTTGCTATTATTATAAGATTCAATTATTTTGCATAAATTATTACACAATCTAATAGACTCTCCAACTCTCTTGTCAATACTTAACTTTTTTCTACCCAGAATGAATGCACGACAATGCGTAACTTTTTTAAATAATATCTCTACACTGAAAAAAATAAGCTGTTGAAACAACAAAAAAATATTAATTCAACTCTTTGTGCACTTTAAATACAAGCAATGGTTTTTGCACGTTTAGTTAACCATCTAAAAATGTCAAATTGTATTGTTTAATTGAACAACAAATATTAGTCAAATGAACAAAATGAGAATATTTGTTTTAATCTGCTAATCTGGTTAATTAAACATTCTTGATATGTCGGAGTAATATTTCGAAAATGGTTGTGCTAAAATTTTTAAGATGTTAAGGTAAATTTCTTGAAATGTCCAGGGAACCTTTTTAGCAAATTCACTTAACTCCAATAAAATGTTAAATTAAAATACTTTGCGCTAATGTTGGGTTAATTAAATTATGGAATTAATATAAAGAGAAATAATTGAACCTTCCCTCGCCAGAGTTTTTGTTTAGAGTGCGTTCCACCTACTTCAAATACCTACCGCCAGACAGCTAATTCGACCTATATTGGGGGTCTTATCAGTCACTGATAATCAGTGTCGGGCAATTTAGTGTAGTGAAAGTTCCACTGTGGAACACACCGAAAACAATCGGCTGCCTGAGCTTATATATTCCTATCATAAGCCAACTGAGGCGAGATGTAAGAACATCACGTGATCAACACCGTCTAATGACGTGGCGTGGGTGTTCGAAGCGCCCTTCGCGGCAATTTTATGAATGCAAAATTAACAAATTTTAAAGTAACATTTACAATTTGTTAAATGAACAAATTAAATGTTTTGGATTTAAAGAGCAACTAAACGTTAATTTAATAGTTTTTTTATGTAATCCTAAAAATTTCAGTATTTGATTCAACCAATTCCAGCTATTAAATCAAAATAGGATAAACATTTTAATTCAAAAAATTAGTTTATGTTAAATCAATATTTTAACTGTCAAATGAACAAATAAACTTTGACAAACTCTGACACCTTGACACCAAAATATAGATTAGGTAATCCAATAGGTTTTTTGATGAAACAACATTTTCAAAAATGACATTTAGGCAAACGTTAACTCAACTACATTATTTTTTTCGGTGTAGATCCATGTAGATTCGGTGTAGATCAATGTCTCTTTAAACTCATCCATTAATGTCATTACACGTAACTTTAACTTAATCTGTAATTTATGTAATATTTATATTTGTTCGCTATCAGCCTTACGAAATATATGTTTTAGCTACATAAAAAGCAAAAGTTATTAATCTATTATGCATTTAATATTTTATTTTATTGTAATTTTGTCCTGTTATTGGTATATCTGTTGGGCAAATAAATATATTATTATTATTATTATTATTATTATTATTAAAGTTTGTGCAAAATTTCAGCTCAATCGGTTGGGCGAGATTACTGTATTCCCACTCATACATTCATGCAAACAGAGAGTAGCGCGTAACGCAAAACAAAAATTTTTCCGTGTAAGTTTCACTTTAAAAATAAGGTTAGCAAGGAGTAAATGTGGATTTAGGAGATCAACTGGTTGAATTTTTATAAACAAATGGCTTCATTATAAATATTTTTTTGCGGCGGATCCTTATAAGGATTAGTTAAGTTATAACTTAAGTAAATCTTGTATCTAGGCATAACAATCGACCTTGACTTTTTTGAGTAAATTATTAAATTATAACAAAAAATTGTTTAAATCAAAAAAAAATTATTTTAAAATAAATCATCGAACTATATTATACTAAAAAATGGGTAAATTTCAAATATTCTTAAAAAAAATGATTAAAATTTTGTTGTTTTCTAAGGTGGGCAACGCCTGGTACCTTTATAAATAGGTACAAATATATAAATATTAAAAACTAAAAAAACATGTACTTTCACTGCGAAAAACTGCTTCTATATCATCATTTAAACGGTTATTAGTCAATTTTCAAGGGATAAATTTCGATTAACACATATTAATTTGACATTTTGACTAGCGCGCCGGTAATACAGATTCCCAAATTTGTACGCGATTTTTTTATAAATGTCGCTATATAAAATTATTTAATTAAAATTTATATAATAATAAGTATTTGTTGTAGAAAAAGTATAGTATACAACTCGTTTATAAACTTTTCTAGACACTCATTTAACTAAACACTCGCTCGCAAGCTCAATCGTGCCTGATTAAAATTCGTGACTAAAATGGCGTTTATCAAACTTGATACATAATATACAATATGCCAAATACCCAATACCTTTTACAATTTTATAGAAACCAATGTACATATTGCGTAAAATATCAGTTTTGCTTAAAATATTTCTTTTTATGTGCTTTTTTATATTATTTTTTGTATCATATTTCGTAAATATTATCCAATTAAAAAACGCGCTAAAGAAAAGAAACACATAAAAATCTTTTATTGCGGTATACGAAATATTTATTTGTCTTCGCTCATGCTGTTTTATCTTCCACTTTTTTTCACACATCAGCAGGGGAGTTTTGTTTATTTCTTTATGTGTGTTTAAAAATCAATAAATTTAGGCAAAGGGTACAAAAAAGATTTTATCACATATTGTTCTATCGTTGGTACACATTTCAACGTAATTTTTGTATTTAGTAATAATAATAATAATAATAATAATAATAATAATATAAACTTTATTGCCCAACAGTTTACACCAAAACAGGACATACATATAATAAATCACAGAGATTTACAGAAAAAAATTACTTACATGGTACCTAAAACTTAAACCAAAACTAAAAGTGAAGATACATAATTAAAAATTAGACATTTAACCAGCCTTATACATGCGAAGCAAAAATAACCCTAGCGATGTTATTTAAAGAACAATGGTTAATATCACAGTTTGCTGAAATTTTGTTAAAATAACAAAGCATCACATATAAAGGTGATTTGGCTAGAACATTAGTGCGAGCAAATGGACATTTAAAAGTATGGCTTAGGCGTCTACCAGCTCTAGGAATTAAAAAATCAACAGAAGCTAATAAATCAGTACAATCTATTTTAAAATTTACAAGCTTGTACAAAAAAGTTACGGATAGAATCTCTCTTCTGGTGGACAATGATACAAAATTAAAAGAGTTTAATAAATTACTATCTTAAAATGAATTAGTCAAAAATGACTAATTTAATAGTTGTATGTAAAATTGTCCCCGGAATCCGTCAAAAATTATGAAAGTGGAGCAGTTTTTGAGATATAGTCAATTCCATATTAATTGGAAAATTGACTATATCTCAAAAACTGTTTTACTTTTTTAACTTTTCCATGGTTAACCATGGTACAAGTGAAAAAGCAGCCACTAATAACTATTAAATTAGTCATTTTTGACTAATTCATTTTTAGAGAGTAATGTGATCGTATCCTTGCACAGGATAAGAGCCATGAAATTTAAAGCTTAAATATTTTAGGAACCGTCTTTGTACAGACTCCAAGTAACTTGTATGACAAGCATATAATATATGCCATATTATGGGCGCCCAGACCACACCAGTGTTGCCACATATAACTTTTTTTTCGTAATAGACGCATGAGTCAAAATGTAATAAATTTGGGAAGGTAATAGTCTATTTTGAATCAAATTTTTTTGATTCTTTGACGTTTTACCGTTGTAATTAGAATAAAATTGAATTTTTACATGTTGCTTATGCGATTTTAGTAAAAACTTGAGGAGGTGCATTCCAAAACTAGGCTTATCCATATTAGGTGATTTTGAGCAAAATGTCAAAAACCTTACGCATATCAGGCTTACAGAATACTTTAAACGAAATAAATAGGCATATGTATAAAATTTATATGCCTTGATTGAAAAGGAATAGCTCCAAATTGAAATAATTTAAAATTATATACGTATTTATACGTATCTGACATGATATAACCTATAGATAAGGCAAGTTTTGGAACGATAGTCAATTTGTAAATAAATATTAAATAGAATAAGGTGAGTTTTCAGGGTAAAGGGGGCTACATGTTAAATGTACAGACACCACTAACACATTTTTATTAAAAAGTGGATAAGCCGAGTTTTGGAATGGACCTCCTCACTTTATAAACACAAATTTAAGCACACAGCAAAAGTCAAACACTCAAGCAGTGTTGCCAGACGTACTATAATTTTCCATAAAAAATAATTATCCTTTTTGTACGATAATAATTATACGTACGTACAATGTACGAAATCACATGTAAGATAAAATTAAAATGTACAATTATTTCATGCATATCAAATTGCTCAAAGGAATAAAACTACCCAATACTGACAAAATCTTAAATTTTGGATAAACAATATGTTTATTTTAATAAACTCTTTATGTTTTATTATTTCTAAATAATAAATTTAAAATATAAATATAACAAGATTTAAATCACTTATTATATTAGAAAAACCAAAGAAAAAATAGTATTGATGCCCTGCAGGGCTGTGGGCTGTCTGGAAAGTTGCCAGTGGCAACAATGGGACCCCAATAGAATACTTAAAAAAAATAAATTTCCTACTTACTTAGTAATAGGGGTGGCAACACTGGACCACACTCGCGTACCTACTCCAATTTACTTCGCACCAATGTAAAATACAACAATTGCATTGTTTGAGATGTTACATCTTAAACAATGCAATTATTACAGTAGTACTAGTAATGATATATGATTAAACAAATTTATTTAAAAATGTTTATGCCTAAAGCTAATGTATTTTAAAATTATAACTAGTGCATGCATTTAAAAAAATCGTATATATAGTATATATTATATACTTATATTTTGTTGCCAACATGTCGTTTGAATATTAATCCATTACATTGTTTACAAAGTTAAACAATATTAAAATGTTCAAACTTCTGTGATATACGTCTCCGTTTTGATTTATGCTAATATAATCTTCTATACATATAATTATGTCCTGATTTATTAACGCCCAGGCCAAACCGCTGGACCTAAAGGGGTGACAGTGCATTTTTATAATGACATGAATAACCGTTAAGAAAGATTTTTTGAAATTTCATTAAATTGAGAGATTATTTTTGACGTTTTTTTAAGTAAACCAAATTAAAATTATTGTTTAGGGCAATTAAAAACTGCTCAAATTCGAACAAATTGGATAATTGAACTTTTATTTAATTTAAATATCGGTTAGTTGAATTATTTAAGAAAACATAATATAACATACGTAAAATAATAATAAAGAATAATTTCACTGTGCAACAGTGCAAAAATTACCTGGAAGCGGTCTCGACGAGTCAAAAGTACTATTTTTGTAGATCATTCGCGCAGTCTGTATTGACTTGGTTCGCTTTTTAGCAATAAGTGTTTTTTTTTAAGAAAAATTGTAATGGATGATGTATTAATGGATTTCTATAAAAAACACATCACAAAAAATCGCATTTCTATATGGGGAATTCCACGTGAAAAAACTTGCCATTTCGAAATTCCATGGCAATTTTTCCATGGGTTTCCTGACTCAAAATAAAAATTTAATTTTAATTTTAGCACTGCTTGTCAATTGTTTTCGGAGATATGATTTTTTAAATTTTCATGATTATAACGATTTTGCCAATGTGTCATCGATTATAACTTTGGTTCCAATTGAGCGATTTCGACGAACTACCAATCATTTTCCTTGTCTTGAAACAAGCTATTTGAAATAAATATTTTTGATGCTGTGGCATATCGGCACACTATGATTTTTTTCTTCGAAAACTAATAATCCATTTTCTACACTGTTTGTATTTTTTTTAATTATTATTTTTTTTGTTTTTAATCTTTAAGCGAATACAATTTTTTTTTATCTATATTAGATCGTGGCTATCGAAAAATTAATATTTTTTTCAGAATTTTAAATTTTAATAATTTTGATTTTTACCACTTTCGGACATTTTGTAATATCAAAAATGATTTTTGATAATTTGTTAAAAAATTGTTTAAAAAAAGTAATGAATGAATGAATTCATTGATTTTCAATCTTAAAATAATTATTAATAATAATATTTTTGTAAACGATTTTAATAGTTAAAAGCGCTAAATATAAAAAGATTAAATAAAAAAAATTTTGATATTACAAAATGCCCAAAAGTGGAAAAAATCAAAATTATTAAAATTAAAAATTCCGAAAAAATTATTAATATTTCGATAGCCACGATCTAATATAGATAAAAAACTTGTATTCGCTTAAAGATTAAAAACAAAAAAAAATAAAATTAAAAAAAAATACAAACAGTGTAGAAAATGGATTTTTAGTTTTCGAAGAAAAAAATCATAGTGTGCCGATATGCCACAGCATCAAAAATATTTATTTCAGATAGCTTGTTTCAAGACAAGGAAAATGATTGGTAGTTCGTCGAAATCGCTCAATTGGAACCAAAGTTATGATCGATGACATATTGGCAAAATCGTTATAATCATGAAAATTTAAAAAATCATATCTCCAAACCGTGCTAAAATTAAAATTGAATTGAATTTGTATGTTTGTTTAGGTTACATAAAGTACGTATAACCAATTTAATGTTTATAAAAATAAATTTCATATTTTATAATTTGCGATTTATATTATTTTTGATACTTTTCGAATTCGTTTTGGAAAAAGGGCAGGGCTCGGTCGAATCAAGCAGAGAAATTAAGATCTTTATGCACCTTTATTAAGTTTTTCTAATAGTATTTATGCGCACTTAAAATAAGAAATAAGATAAAAAGTTAAAACTGTGTAAAGTAATGGTTATGTTCATGGCCAATACATAACCCATTATAATAAAATATAATTGTATTTTGTGTTACTGACGTAACGTGACATATCGACATAATATGTTCAGATGTTGCATTATAATATTATTATAATGCAACATCTGAACATCTGAACGATCAATCGCGACCTTATTTCTTATTTCTTATTCCTTATTTCTTATTCTTATTCCTTATTTTAAGTAAGCATGAATACCCCTTGGATATAAATAGAAACAATATGTTTTTTTGATGGCATAGATTCCATTTTAGTGCTGACTATAGATTTTAAGTTATTTAAATTAAACATACAAGTTTTATTTACTTAAATTTAAATGAAAAATGTCCCCAGACGCAATTAAAACTAAACATTGTTGGTGGAGCAAATACATTTATGAATATCGCGATAAAGATAAAAATTATGAATAAAAACAAACAGGAGAGCTCTTAGATGATTTTATTATTTTAGATAATGATAAGGATAATGATGATCATGGTAAAAAATGCAAGAGGGCTCGAATCTAATTTGATTTTTTTTTAATTAGTTTTTTTTTTACTTTCCTACTTGGAATTAATAATTTATAGAATTTATAAAATATGTATAAATAAATATATACAAAACGATGTAAAATGTAAAAAAATGCTAAATTTTACTTTTTGCAACAACAATTTTTTATTTAAAATATGGATTTATAATAAAAATTATATGACTTATTGGTTTTCACCAAAGTAGGTAAGTCAATAAAGACTGCCAATAATTTACACAAAGTTAAAACCGTCATAACTTTTAAAGTCGAGCAAACTTTGCAAAATCATTGGGCAGCACAGTGACGTACACGGAATTTTGAGCGACTATCATCCCGTTGACATCAAAATCTTAAGTTTCTTTATGGACAACTTACTTCCGGTTATTACTAGTCTTGTCATAACCCCCAAAATTGATGCATTGTGTTATCAGTAGGGATGGGATTTTAGTTATTTTACCTTTTTTCAACCGATGTAACTATTTGAAAACCAATAATGCCAAAATGTGTTTTAAAAGATTTTCTTTTATATGAACCTAACTTGTTTTTACCTTTTTTACCTTTTTTGGAGGTTTTTGCTTTAAACTACCTTTTTTATACTTTTGTTACCTATTTTTTTAACTTGTTTTCACCTTTTTTACCTTTTTTGGAAGTTTTTGCTTTAAACTACTTTTTTATACTTTTGTTACATATTTTTTAATTTGTCAGTTTATTTTCACCTATTTGTTATCTATTATTACGTATTTTTACTTATTTTATTTTTTGTGTTCTTTTTAAATTTTGCCCCAATATTTTATCCAGGGCGTGCAACTCAAAGGTATAACATTTTTTCTTATGGTCACAGACTGTAACAGTAACTTTCTTTACAGTTACCTTTTTTGTAGTGAGCTTATGTTCTGTCATAGAACTTCTGTGTAGTGAGTGTCACTCAGTGAAACACAGTTTATTGCATAAAAATAGTTTATTGTGGGTATGTTCTGTATTTGGGTATGGGGCTAAACAAAATTATAAACGAAACGTAAACTTTTAATGTTTTTTTTACCTAAAATGCTGTTTTTTTAACCTAAAATGCTTTTTTTTAGTACCTTTTTAGTTACCTATTTTTCAGTTTTTAGTACCTAAATATCCCATCCCTAGTTATCAGTTATTTAAATTAAAACAAAAAACGAATTTAATTAAATTGTCCAAAAGAAGTTTTACTTTAGCCATGTTGTATGTATGTTGTATGTTTTTTTTTACATTTTTATTATTCTTTTAATTAGGTAAAAATGGTTCAATATGATTTTTTGCATATGCAAGAGATTAAGATAGGGAAAGATATAAATATAGAGAAAGATATAGAGATTAAACTGGAGTTATAGATAGAGATGGATATAAAGATAAAGATGGGGCAAAACACCTCAAGTGTTCCCACCTAAAAATGATGTATCAGATTTTAACAAAACTTTGCCAAATAATTGTCCTATTGGACTACCTTAATTTTCCAAATGGGGGGCAAAAAGGATTAGCGGGTTGCAGAGATACAGGGGCCTGAAAATTTATTTTTCTCGTGCGCTTAAGAGACGTCGAAATATTCATGTATATAATAATTTTTTTTTTAATTGATAATCAACATATCGTATAGTATTTTTTCCACGCTTTACGATAAAAATTGTCTCGAAAGCGAGAAAAAATTTTTTGATAATAAAAAAAACGATTTTCAAAATATATTTGTTTTTTTCTCGAAATGCGACACATTAGATTTTTTTAAAAATAATATCAAAAGAAAGCTTTTTTAATTTCCTAAATTTTGATGTAATATAAAGATGGGATCCCAAGAATAAGTCGAAAAAAATAAGGGTTGAAGCGTGTAGGGATCGTGCGGCGAGCAGCTACTATAGTATACCTATTGCAGCGGTGCTCGGTCTACTACTTAGTGGATTAATTGGGTTAAAATTATTTTTGTATAGAAATAAATGTATTTTTCGATGGGTTTAAGTCAAAACAGCACAAGCGCCAAATTTTTATTTTTTTTTAGAAGAAGAGAATACAAGAAATTCTCCCGTTTGTAAATTATTCTTAAAAAGCGATTTGATTCTACAAAATCAATTCCTGGACAGAAATATCACTCATTTGTTCCTAACGGAAAAGGAATTTTCTACTTAAAAAAAATATCGTTTGCTAACGAATATGATATTTTTCCCAAAAATAAAAAATAGGTAAAATGTTCAATAAAAAGTTTACATGAAAAATGTGTATTAATATTGTGAGACACTTGCAATTGCATTAAATAGTAGAACTTATTTACATTTACGTGCACATGTAATTTATTAAGAGTAACTTATTACTTTCTACATTTTTCTTTTTCTACTACAAAAACCAAAACATGGGTTTTAATTGCTATTAATTTGAACTATTGCAATAAAATCGATGAGTTTAAGGCAAAACGACACAAGCGCCAAAAATTTTAAATTTGTTAGAAGTACATGTACCTGCAGGTCGATAGAGAATTAAATTCTCTAACGACCTTCTTCTAAAAAAACAAAAATTTGGCGCTTGTGCTGTTTTGACTTAAACCCATCGAAAAATACATTTATTTCTATATAAAAATAAATTTAAAAGTTGTATTGACCCTCTCCAATTAATCCACCAAGTAGTAGACCGAGCACCGCTGCAATAGGTATACTATAGTAGCTGCTCGCCGCACGGTCCCTACGCGCTTCAACCCTTATTTTTTTCGACTTATTCTTGGGATTTCATCTTCATATTATATCAAAATTTAGGAAATTGAAAAAGCTTTCTTTTGATATTAATTTTAAAAAAATCCAATGTGTCGCATTTCGAGAAAAAAACAAATATATTTTTAAAATCGTTTTTTTTATAACCAAAAAATTTTTTCTCGCTTTCGAGACCATTTTTACCGTAAAGCATGGAAAAAATGCTATATGATATGTTGATTATCAATTAAAAAAAAAATTATTATATACATGAATATTTCGACGTCTTTTAAGCGCACGAGAAAAAAAAAATTTTCAGGCCCCTGTATCTCTGCAACCCGCTAATCCTTTTTGCCCCCCATTTGAAAAATTAAGGTAGTCCAATAGGACAATGATTTGGCAAAGTTTTGTTAAATTCGGAGAAAACATCATTTTTAGGTGGGAACTCTTAAGGTGTTTTGCCCCAGATAGAGATAGACAAACAGCATAACTATAGTTATATACATAACTCTGAATTTGGTTAGTTATTTTTCCTTAGAATCACGCGAGCAAAGCGGCGGGTTTACAGCTAGTTTAATATTAAAAAATCTAACTTATATGCATTGACAATTTAGTTTAAAATCTCTCCTAAAAAATTAAAATATTTATTATAAACTTTTACTGTAAAATATTATTCAATATTTTTAATAGATAATTCTAAATAAAAAGTGGGTATCTTAAAATTGACACACTGGTGAATAAAAAAGAATGATGTTTTACTTTTTTAGTTAACTACGATATTTCATGCTCTCATCTCTTATTTGGTTTATTTTCATAACAATCGGAATTGTTGTATATTAAACTTAAACGCTTAAAATTATAAAAACTACCTGCTGGGAAAATGTTAATTAAAATAATGTTTGTAATAAGAAAAACAAAATTTAAAGAATAAATATTTATTATTAAAAAATCTATAAAGCAGTTAGTTAGTTTGTATGCTTACCTGGTATTATCAAAATAAATTTTATTTAGTGTGTATATGTATCGCATAACAGTACAAAATTACCGAAAAAATGAAAACTTAAAAACACTTAAAGATAATTCACTGATAATGACCTTTGCCAAGATCTAAAATTAACTTTGAATCTATTTTAATCAAACCTGGAAACGAAGGAAACAGATTTTCGTGAATCGGTAATTATGCTTGCATGAAAATGATATGTTGAATTGCAAAATAAACATACACGTCTTGTTGACGAAAGCTAATTAAGGTAAAGCTGAACTTTCAAGAGATATTAAATGAAGTTTGAATACAGGCAATATAAGAAGAATATATTTTTAATGATTTGAGATTTGGTATGGATTTATAAAATAATCTTTATAGTCTTAATATTTTTTTTTCAAAAAAATTTGCTTAATATTTCTTTCAAATAAAATTTTTAAATTAAAACTATTTTTGGGCGATTCCTTGATTACTAACGGGACAAAATGTTTTGTGAATATTTTTGAAGATATGTTTGTGAAACAATAATTATAGTTATTATTACTTAATTTTATTGCTGAGAACTCATAAAATTATTATTATATATAATATCCTATAGGAACAACACATCTTCAAAAAATTTCATAAACATTTTGTTTTCTTTCCGTTAGTAATCATGGAATAGTTTGTTAAAAAATGGCGAATGCGCCGGGGTTAATTTTTTCAAATTACAAAAGTTTATATACAAAAGTGCTCTTTTAAAATCTTCAAAACTTGCAATCTAAATTTTAAAATAATAGGGTTTAAATCCAGCAGTTATGTGGGTAATTTTTTCGATATTTTGTTTCGCAAGATCTCAACATAAAAATAAAAAAAATCCCTTACATAATAAATTCGCCGCTCTTTAGTTTAGTTAGTTACAAAATACTGGAATTGAAATTTACAAATAGATATATTTAATTTTTTTTAGTCACACTATGCCGTTCAAAATATTTTAGTCTCAGAAATAAATTTTTCTTTATTTTATATACATGTATGTTAGGGTTACCAGATTCTGTCAAAAAAATCGGGACATTTTGTATGAATTTATCTTTATTACAAAATTGACATAATGATACAATGCAAATTGTAAGTTTGACGTTACTTAATTATTATACATGTTCTTCACAAATTGCCATTCTAATCGAAAATCTTTTAAAATAGCAGTAAATCGTATTTATTTAAGATAAAAAACGTAAATGACAATTTTGTAGGGAATTTTGTGAACTACAAATTTGTTAAGAAATATTTTTTGTATCACTTATAGTTTAGCTTGTACAGCTACTCAAAGTGTCAAATTCTTAAAAATTTAGTTTCTGACGAGTGTAATAACTATACTATTAGAGTAACGTGAAAGAGTGGCTGTACAAGCTAAACTATAAGTGATACAGAAAAATATTTCTTGACAAATTTGTAGGGCACAAAATTTCCTACAAAATTGTCATTTACGTTTTTTATCTACAATCAGTAGTTTAGTCTCCAAATACGATTTACTGCTATTTTAGAAGATTTTCGATTAGAATGGCAATTTGTGAAGAACATGTATAATAATTAAGTAACGTCAAACTTACAATTTGCATTATGTCAATTTGTATGCGGCAAGTGAAATTTTATTCAGGATGTTCGAAAATGTTGTTTCCACGTTAACGCGTTATTGGTCCATAGAGATGCGACTTGAAAAAAAACGGTCCGTTTTGTTTGTTTTTTTCAGGTTTTTTTTCATTGTTTTTTTCAAATGTTTTTTTTCTTCATATTTTAGGTTTTTTTGCCATATTGATTCAGCGCTTCATTTTTCAAAGAGCTAC
The DNA here is from genome assembly GCA_921294245.1 of Brassicogethes aeneus. Taxonomy (NCBI): domain Eukaryota; kingdom Metazoa; phylum Arthropoda; class Insecta; order Coleoptera; family Nitidulidae; genus Brassicogethes; species Brassicogethes aeneus. The sequence goes on along the minus strand of OV121132.1, from coordinate 46,617,301 downwards.
CAAAAGAACTTTTTTCATGATTTTTCAAATTCATGTAGTATATGGAAATTTAAAAAAAAAACCAATAGCAAATTTTTGTAGAACATTTATTCATTGATGGTCAGAACATTCCGTGGACCTAAAAAGAAAGCGAAATTTTTTTTTTATTACGGTATTCGTTAGGATTGAGCGTTGTACGTTTTTCATCTAAAAATCTAAAAACTAGAAACTTCAAGCTTCAAATTGCTTTTTTTACGGCTCCAATTCGACCATTTTTAATGAAGATACAGCTATCCAAAAAATTGCAAGTTTAGAACTTTTTTACATTTTACTCAAAATTTCATATGGAAAAATTACTCTTACTCTTACTTTTAAGATTGATGTTATTTATTGACAGAATATGCTTTATTGTAGCGGATTTGAAAAAAAAAACAAAAAAAACCGGTTTTTTTTTCTAGTTTTTTTTCATGTTTTTTTTTCACATCTGAAAAAAACCTTTTTTTACATCTCTATTGGTCCATAAATCCGGCAACGTATGTGCCCAGAAGGGAAAAATAAGTATCCAAATTTATTTTTTTGAAAAAAGTTGGTGCAAATTACTTAGTTATCATTAAAAGTTGCTGAATCTTTTTTTTTATTCTTGCCTTTACAAAATAGTAAAACCAAAATGTCGACAAAAAGGAAAGACATGAAAAAATATATATATAATATTTACTTTTGGTCCCGTAAACATTTAACGAGATTTAAATAATTTTTGAGGAACACCCTTTTTCAAAAAAAATAATTGTTTTTTAAATAATTTTTAAACATATTAAATTATAACCTAAGTAGATTCTTTTAGGCACAGCTTTTTTACAGAAAAATGCTTTTATTATTAAAAACATACATACATTTTGTAACTTCAAATAATATTTCATTTGATTTTTTATAATAACAACTTTTAAATCCCAACAAATTTTTAGTGGAACATCCCTGATGAAATAGAAGAGTATTAATTAAAAAAATGTATAATAAATTTCAATATAGGTACCTATTTTATCAAAATAAAATTTTTACTAATATTAATTTACGTACGGTAGCCCAAACTAAATTCTGGTTACCTTGTAACTTTAGCTGTTTGATGCGTACTTTGCAGATTTGCCATTCTTTAATTTTCTGAGGTAAAAGATCCAAAAGTCTCTGAATTTGAGGTTGGGTCTAGGGTTGCCAGATTTTGTCAAAAAAATAAAGTACACTTAGGTCATTTGTCAAAGGTGTGGCCCATTTTTTATGTATGTATTTAATTCGGTAATACCGAATTGGATCCTTTGGCAAAACATGAAAATGCAACGATTTAGTTCTTGAATTTTATTTACAATTAAAAACACAATAATTCACCATGATCCCTTTAATAAAATACACAAACTAACGTAACTATATAAGCATTTAAGCGTTGAGTTTCTTAATCAATGATATAAGGAATAATCAATCGAAATCGAGTACTAAAAAAGTTTTTTAATTTTTTCCTTGCAACGTAAAACACAAATATCGTGCGCGATTTAGTTGTGCAATTAAACAAAATTTGTCGAGTAAGACTTATGCCTTCCTCTCTTTTGTAAAAAAACTACTTATTTATTTAAAAATGATGTATACCTAATCGTTGCTTTAAATTTATTTTTGACAATTCTTAAACTCACGCAATGCATTCGAAGTCCACCAGATGGCGCGCGTGTTGCGAAAACCCGTTACTTCTTTAGCGTATACATATCTTGTTGCACGTTTAGTTATACATTTTTTCTTATGTCATTAAAATGTCATTTAGGAAGGGTTAAACGACATCGAAAAAAATTTTCCTCCCTCTTTTTTTTTTAACAATTTTACATTATCAAGAGTTTTTGTACCTTGTCTAGTCCTATTTGATTTTGTAGGAAAAAGATTTACTCCGCGCTTGTCCAACCATTCTTTTAACAAACTATAGGTATTCATTTTCATATCGCTCTTTCGATTTTTAAGGAAGGAAATTAATTGCAACTATTCTTGCCTGTTTAGCAAGATCTTGCTGCAGGTCTTATTCGCTAGAACTCATTTTCAAAACGTAGGAAGAATTTCAAATTTATGATAAACGTTCTGACAGCTTATAAAAACTGTTATTACCAAAAATACCCTAGCAACAAAGCGTTCTCAACATTACGTTGGCGACGCAATACCTACTTAATATTTTGTCATAATTTTATTTTATTTTATTATTTTTAATGTGCTTTCAACAGGCACCAGGCCCAATTAGAGAAATACACAATGACAAACACAAATAAACAACCATACCCCTGGTGGGATTCGAACCCACGACCTCTCGGCTTGTAGTCCGCAGTGCTAACTACAACACCACCGAGGGCGGTGTTTATAGCCCTATACCGCGTTAGTAAAAGGAACCGGAACGCTTAAAACTGTTAAAAGGTAATAAAAAAACTATATACATACCTCAGGAGGAAAATGCGTTTCCTCCCTTGAATATTTAATGCCCTTCGCTTCGCGTCTGGCATCAAACTATTCGCGGAAGGAAAAGCACTATTTTCCTCCCATGGTATGTAAATAGCTATAAATTAAACAAATCAACTACATAAAGAGGGTGTCTCTGATTATAAGAAGAAAAGTTTATATAAACTTGTAGGTGTTAAAGCTTCGTTTTCGTGATAAAGTTATTAAAAACTCCTTGGGCGAATTTAATAAAACTTGTCAGTGTTTTATTAATAGACAAAGGGCTTAATTGAATGTAATTAAATTAAATTTAGTTAATCCAGAGGTATCCTAACTAGATTAAAAAAAGAAGGGTACGCTGCATGCTTTTTTTAAACTTAATTTTATTTATTTATTTAATGGGGCGGGGTCGGTTGGGTTGTGTTGTTGAGTTTGGGTTGGTTTGGGTTTTTTTCTCTAAGGAAGCGTTAAAATTTTACCTATGATTTATTTTAAAAACGTTAAAATGCACAAAACAAATCCCTAATTAGTTTCCCTAATAATTTCAAGTAAATTAGCCAAGATCCTTGGTTATTTTGTAAACTAGCCGCTAATTTAGTTGAAAATATGTTTTCAATTAAAATAGCTGACAGTTTGGCTAGTTTATAAACTATCCAGCTAGTTTATAAACTATCCAAGTATGCACATTAGCCGTAACATATATACCTATAATGATAATTATTATAATATATAATAATTTGTTAGTTTTACAATATGAAAATTTAATAAAAAGGGAAATGAAAATGACACACTGCAAGAAAAATTGACAAAAAGGTTGTCAACTAGACTTATAAAATTTATATTACTGGGATCTCTTTAGGTTTTAAAGTACTGGTAAATCCTTTTTTTTTACTCCCACCTTTAAAACGCCCATTATCGTTCATGTTTCCATGACACTAGTTTCCTTTTAAATACACATTGACAAGTTGTGCCTTTGCGGCGTTTTAGTCACGGGCTGAAGTTAGCAACAGGTTTTTAGTCACGGCCTGAAGTTAGCTTTAAGTTAGTTGGCAGTTGTCAAATGTCATACAATCGTTAAAATAAAGTGTCCTTCTGCTAAAATATTACTAAATGTGAAAATTATTTTACTACCTTAATACAAAAATACAAAAGCATTAAATAGTTTCTCAACGCCAATACCTTTTTAATTTCGCCGGCAGTAAACTAGATATAACTTAAAGTCGGGCTCGGACTCCACCGTAAAGTGCTAATAAAACATTTTCTTTACTTTAACTGTGAATAACTGTTATTTAATCCATTTTTAAAGGATACTTTTTGATTTATTATCTATGTTTATAACACATACAAATTTGACATTTGACGGTAACACAGATTCCCCTATTGTTTTATAGATACTTAATTTAAATCGTTTTTAGATAATAATAAGTATTTGTCGTACAAAAAGTATAGTATGCAACTCGTTTATATACTTTTCCAGACACACATTAATTTAAGCACTTGCTCTCAAGCTCGCTCGTGCCTAAATTAAATTTATGTCTAAAATGGCGTTTATCAAACTTGATACATAATATACTATTATAATTGTGTTAATACTATTTGAAAAGGTCAATGCTATTCAATTTTACAATCCATTCGTTTTTTTGTATCTTAAGAGCTTTTGGTCCCCATCCAATTACATTAAGCCCACCCAAACATGTATTGTCAAGGGCCCGATATAAACGCAGGTAATTAGCGAGCCTAAGTCCCTAAGCCGCGTGTGTGTACCCAAAACCTTCGAAAATTCCCCAGACACAATAATTTAATGAGCCAAACCGTTAACTTTTTACGGTACCCATAAATCAATGGTTGTTTTATACTACACAGACAAATATTTGTTTAAATGGAATTTTTTTTAAATAATGTTATGAAATACATATTTGTCAATTTAAAACGGTGAGTTGAGGGTTAAAATCAATGACAAAGTCTCAAGGTAACTTTGAGTCAGAGGACACGGATCAATAAAACAATAATTAGATTTTAAATATTTAAACGTCACGACAAAGAATACAGAAAAACATTCTATAGAAAATAAAACTTTGCGTGATTGTACAAATACATAATGTATAATGTGTTGATACAAAATATAATTAAGGGCTCGTCAATAAGTGGGGCTATTCCCAGAAAATAGATTATGCCATTTATAATGAAATATAGATATTTACAATAAACAATTTTTTTTATTAATTCTACTTTTTAATACTTCTGTCCTTTTTTAGGATTGACATATTTACGTAAGTAGATCAAACACCATTTTAATTTTATTTATTTAAATAGAAATCTAGATATGACAGGGGTAGCTTTTACTTTAAATGTCATGACATTTTTTATTTTGCCTTTTAGTTTTAATTAGGAAAAATTTAAAACTAAACAAATTGGATTTATAATCTTGTTTTTTTTCATGGATTTTAATGAGTAATGTATCGCTTTTTCTTATTAATTTATAATAAAAATTAGGTTTTAGTAAACAAAATAAGCACCAAAAAGGTTTAAATCCATTTTTTTTAATTTGACATTCATTTTATATTCTGTCAAAAAAGTACCATCATTCAAAGAAGGCCAAGAAGTGTGTGAAGATTTGCTTCGTTCCAGTCGTCCATCAACATCTTCTATCGATGAAACCATTAGCAGAATTAAAGAAATTGTGATGAAAAATGACTACTTACGTTTTAAAAGTTGTCTGTGGACCTCAACATTTATACGAAATCACTAGTAACATTCTTATTGTTAATTTGAATATAAAACACGTAGACACTTGGCTAATCCCCCAAATATCTTTTTCATTATTGTCACCAAATTTAGAATAAACATTATTGATCTAGCTCCGTATATTCTCATATGGCTTTGGGCAATTTTTTTCTTATTTCAAAACTAAAATTATCACTTTGCTAAAGACTGAATTCAAAAAGCAGAACATTTGATAAATGCGCCAAAGGCTATTCCGAAAAATACCTACAAAAAGTGTTTAAATGATTGGGTTTACTCAAAGCAACAGTGGGATATCCAGAGATATTATTGTTGTAAGCTTCACGCAAGTATAAAGCTGAATAGAAGGAAGTATAGCTCTAAAAAGCACAACACGCTCTTTCTTGTTATGAGGATAACCCAAAACAAGAAAGTCTCAGGATGTGCCACTATTGCTTTTAGATATCGATATATACTTAAAATCTATTTAACATTTAACATTTGGAAACAAAGATTATATGACCTATTTAAAGGAAAAAAGTTACGGTGCAACGTTATTTTTGTAGCTTAGTTATACTACATTAGTGTTGTTAAGAACTTATTTAATTGCTAGTGGCAATTTCTACCAACTAAAAGCCATAATAAGTTTAAGTAGATCGTTATATAGAGTTTTTAGAGCCTTATAAAAGTACGATAAAACTTTTATTAATTTATATTAAATCAAAATTAAAAATATTAAATATATTAAAAAACAAATTTGTCATAATACCAAGTAGAAAAAAGTCCTATGCACATATATTTGCTCTAATTTCGAAATACAAATTGTACAATGTATATACAAAAACAAAAAGTTTATATTACTTCTTAAGAAGTCCCATAAGCCAACTGAATAACTTGTGCGGGTTAGGGGTAGGAACGGACCGCGGGCTTAAAGTCCCCTCCGAAGGACTATTACACAATAGGACAAACACATATATTAAGTAAATCACATTAACTATGAATATGGAAAAATAAAATACCCAATTACTAAAAAATAATCCGACTTTTTTGTATGCATGTTAAAAATACAGAAACAAAAAACTAAAACAAATTAAAAAAACAAGGAAGGTACAAAAATATAGCATTTCTGAATAAACGGGCTATGTAATGCAAAAATAATGTTTTATAACATATAAGTGCGTTCAAACATACAAACTCTTCAACTTTATTAAATTAAAAATTTAATCTTAATATATGTCAAACTTGTTTTGTTTTATTGAATGTTTTGGAGTTTCATTATCGTAGTATTTTTAATCAAGACGTTTCGACTCTCCAGTCTTCTACAGCCTGTAGAAGAACGGAGACTGTAGACTACAGGTAAATACTGATTAAGTTAAGCAGCTACGGGTCTACTTATATTTAAGCCGGGTGCATAAGAGCATCCAGGTATGACAAATCCATGTATAGTTTAACTCCAAGGCTAAATAAAATTTTAAGGGATTACCTTTGTGAAGCGAAAAATTAAACAATTTTGTTTAGTTTTTTTAGGTATGTAATCATACATTTATTTAAACAAACTATACAGCTTTGAATGGCGTATAGTTTGACGTCTTTCATTTTATGAAAAAATTTGTAAAATTATTTAAACAACGACCATTGCCCCGAAACACCTTTTTCACAAGGGTTTGCGGTGAGCACGATTTCTTAACGAGCAATCTACCGATCTGAAATTGACCAAAAACCAAATTTTTGTACCGATGAAAATCTTCGCCATTTGAAAAAAATTGTTTTGCAAAACCCTTCGTCCACGTCCACTATACACTAATATGGTATTGGGGTTTCCAAATTTTAACATAAAATTTCTTTTGTAAACATAAAAAATCAATAAAAACCGAGTACAAACGTATATAACAACAAGCAACGCTTCCTTTAACTTTATCTTCCCCTAGTGTGGTTCTTTGTACAGAATTTTTGTTTCTGACTACCTAATATGGTGACCATTTGACCAGGCGTAGTCAGCAACCTTTGATTTATTGGTCTCTTCTTTTTGCGTGATATCATGATGTTCCTTGATTCTTATGTCAGGTGGTCTTAGTGTCTTAATGCTCCAATGCTTCCGGCTTAAATATAAATAGACCCGTAGCTACTTAACTTATTCAGTATTCACTTAAAGTCGAAAAATCGTGAATCAAAATACTACGGCAATGAAAGTCCAAAACCTTTCCTTCATTTAACAAAAAAAATTGTCTACAATCTTCAAACAAACAGTGGTTGTGTTATAGTAGCACATTTAAATTTTAAACCAATTAAGGTTTTATACATATACATATTATATTGTATATTTTTTATTTATTTTATAATTAAAATTATTTTATCTACTCCTACATTGAAGAGCTGTGACTTTATGGCGTTTTAGTCACGGGCTGAAGTTAACAACAGTGGCTTTAGGGCTTAGTTAGCTTTATTAAAAATTGCGAAAAAGTGAGGATAGACAAATTTATGTCAATGTCAAATATTTATAAATTAAAAATGGCTTTAAATTCTTATTTCTGTTTGTCTTAGATAAAGTATAGTATGCAACTCGTTTTATAAACTACTGTAGACACTCGTTTTTATTAAACACTCGCTCGTAAACTTCGCTCGTAACTAAAATGGCGAAAGTATAGTTTTAAAATAATAACCTATTTACTTATAATCTATATATCGTGTTCGAATATTTTTATTATTTGTAAGTCTTGTAATTTAATGAAATAACTTTTCATAAAGAGTGAAACCATGGTTTGTTTGTATAAAATAGGTTACGGTTTGTAAAATAAGTTTGCCTGTGGCATTTTTATTTGAGCTTTACCTTTAAACTTGTTTAAATTTTAATAACATTTTTATTTCCAATGGATCCCTTTATAGATCCTACGTAAGTACGTTTTAGTACCTTAGTATTTTTTTCTACTCCCACCTTTAAAACGCCCTTTATCGTACATGTTTCCATGACACTAAGTGACCTTTTAAATACACATTGACAAGTTGTGGCTTTATGGCGCTTTAGTCACGGGCTGAAGTTAGCAAAAGGTTTTAAGTCACGGGCTGAAGTTAGTTTTAAGTTAGTTGACAGTTGTCAAATGTCATACAATCGTTCAAATAAATTGCCTTTCTTGTAAAATAATACTAAATGTGAAAATAATTTTTTTATCTCAATACAAAAATACAAAAGTATTAAATAGTTTCTCAACGCCAATATTTGAAAAGTTTATATGAACATTGTACTGATCTTTTAATTTCGCCGGCAGTAAACTATATCTTAAATTCGGGTACGGACTGTGAAAAACTGTCAATCTTCAAAAAATTCATTTCGATTTATAAAATTTAAAAATTTGACATTTGACGGTGACACACAAATTCCCCTATCGTTTCATAGAAGGCGCTCTATACAAATTTTTCATTTAAATCCTTTTAAGATAATAATAAGTATTTGTCGTAGAAAAAGTATAGTCTGCACCTCGTTTATAAACTTTTCTATACACTCATTAATTAAATTCGTGTATAAAATGGTGTTTATCAAACTTGTAATATACTATTATTTTATCGTGTGTTCTATAAGTGGACTTTTCTATTATTAAATCATAATTTGTCGCTACGAAAACTGCACAGGAAAAAACCAACAGTGACATATTCAGGACTTAGACGCCAATTTGAAATAACTAATTTATAAAGGTTCTAGAGTTTGCAGACATTGCATGTGAATATTTCATGAGGGATACAACGGAAAGCGTCCTTTTTGTTCACAATAAATTTAGAATTCGAAACATGCTTAATAGCGTCGCCGGTAATTAATTCCGGCGCTCCTCTGTTCAGGGCCAAAAGCAAATTAAATTTTTAGATTACACCAAATTGTAATATAAAAGAAAAAAGATTTAATTCATTGCGCACAGCTTTAAAAATAATTTAAAATTAATTAAATACTGTGGGTAATATGTTTGTCTACTCCTATTGCATATTATTAAGATTACTTGTTTTTTTCGTAAATACCTAATGGTAAACAATATAACTGCCCTGCCTAACAACGTGAATAATGAACTCAATATTCACGTTGTTGGGCATCAGTGATTGGCTGATTTTAATATTCACTGTTAAACCAATCGGGTTTTAGATTGAAAAAAAGTAACAGATGTCAGATTTTTTTATATATACACTATAATGATTTTTAAAATCGGGAGAAAGTAAGGTTATAATACATTTTGTTATTAATGAAAATGACTTAATTGGAGTAGAAAAACTATAGTATTACTATTAGACGCAAACCTCATCCTTGTGAATAATTGCCTGCATTATCTCTCGTAACTATAATAATATACTATTTACGGTTAAAATGTAATATAGAGTTTTTAAAAGAGCCTAAGTATTTTTAAATTAATATAATACAAGTATATTACTTAGCTGCTTCTGCAGGGCCGAATTTTTAAAAAACAAATTTTAAGCATATTGAATCTGGCGTTTAATTGTTTTTGACTGTTTTACGAATATTATAAGACCACTTTACAAGTGAATATTACAAGAAAATATTGCAAGAACGAGATGTTAGTAAGAGGGAGTTATGGGCGATTGTATAAGTATAAGGGTGAGGGTAGATCAGTTACGGCTCGTGATCAGTCTAATAATAATGTATTATTAATAAAGTGCAAGCGTGGTAAAATTTTGAGATGCGTTAGTTATTAAAAAAACTAGTCTGAAATGTTTGTGGCGCCACAAGAAAAGACAATTTCCAACTTACTAATACAATGATAAGATAAAGAAAACAATTACCGACATGTAAAATCGTTTTCTTTCAACTTTTCCATGTTTAAACAAAACACCACCAAATATAAATTAACAAAATGACACACTCTTATAAGACTGCTTTGAACTGTCTAATTGCCTAATAAAGTATGCCTCATGTTCTAATAATCCTGGTACGGATGTCTCTAAAAGCTGTTATTTTCTAAAGTCCCTACATATTATTATAAAAGCTAGGTAATTATAACGATAACAAATGAATTAAGAAATGAATCCTTTAGCCTACACATGTAGGGAGACCGGGGCAGCGAGGACCGCTTAAGCATTTTTTTTTTAATATTTCAGGTATATATATATATATATATATATATATATACTTATATATATATATAAGTATAGACATGAGCAATTTTTTCGAAAACCTATATAATATGGTCTAACTAATTTAGTACAAAACCGAAAAAATTTAACATTTTTTGGTAAAGATAAAAAAACACTTTTATTACATTGGTCCTCCTTACCCCAGGTATCGGGTTAAGAAGGTCCACCATTTGAAACCTGCACGCATTAATAATAATAGTTTTTAACGAATTTATTAAATAAATTAATTAAATAAAAACAAAAAAAGCAAATTCTGTTGCGCCTTTCACAAATTGAAAATTAAAAATTATTCGCACAGCTCGCAAATGAAAAAGTCAACTTCTTCTACCCCCGCACATTCTTCTTGGGCCCATTGCTCACAACTTGTGCACTGGACCCAGTCTCCTCCAACTTTACTCTCTTTGTACGGAGTTTCACAATAAATACATAAATCATCCAAGGTCCTGCTTGCCCCAAATTAAGTGTTCCTCATTACCTCAAATGTCGCTAGGCAGGAAATCACCTCGTATAACATTTTTCCATGCAAAAGCATTGGTAAACCAATAGGTAAGGTTTGAAGCACATTTAATATGGATCACTATTATAAACTGAGTTTTCTTAAATTCCCCAGTAGTTTCTCAGGAATGGACAATATTGCGATGAAAAATTTAGATCAACATACACTGAAAGAAATATATGTTTGTTTTAGCAAATGTATGTGGTTCATATATGGACTACCACATACATTGCTAAAACAAACATATATTATATTTAGTTTTAACATAATATGTTAAAACTAAATATAAAAATGGTTAAGGTAAATATATTTTATGTTTCATATATAGACTACCACATACATTGCTAAAACAAACATATATTTCTTTCAGTGTACCATGAAATTTTGATTTCTTTTTAGCACTTTCAAACAGCTGCTTATGGTCGGACGCCATTAACACAGCACTGACATTAAGTTTTGGCATCCTACTAACGTGTAATTTTGCGCCAAATTAAAACTTACTGTGCGGTAGACCGGTGGTCCTTATTACCCCGGTGGACCTCGCTGCCCCGGTCTCCCCTATAAAATTTGTGTAATACAATTTTTTTATCAAAATAAGAGGGCGCTGATGTTTTGTTTGGTTTGTACCGAAACAGTACCAAAACAGCAGACGTCAGTACAAAATAAAAATTAGCGCGGGTAGTGGTGAAAAAAGAACACGTTATTTGTGCGATTTAGTGGGCAGGTTCTGTTAATTTTCCCTATTGAGTATCATTGAATAAGCAGTTTTTAATCAACGCTTTTAAGCTTCTTTCTTATTTTTTACTCGCCATCTAATATTCTTTCTACTAATACGGATAATTTAAATAATATATAATTAATGGATAACGATTTAAAAATTGCATTATAAACATAATCTGTAAAGCGCTCTAAGAAATTCGTTAACCTTAATAGGTGGAACATTGACATGTTAAAGGGGAGGCGATTGAAGTTTGCGCGGCGAAGGCGTTTGTGTAGTAACGCTCAGCTTTCGTAACATTTTCAATTTTTGAGATAAACAAATTAGTATTTGAATTTTTTAAAGATTGTGTACCAATCTACCAGTCATTAAGACGTGGAAGTACCAAAGGGGGTATGGGCAATTAGGGGGCATCCATTATCCTCATTTTCAACCAGAGACAGATCACTTGAGTTAGCTCTTGCTAGGAATCGAGACACGCAATCAAAAGCTTTAGAATGGTTCACCTCCAATCGTTTATGTTTGAACACAAATAAGACTGTTAATCTTATTTTCTCTCTGAGAAACTGCGACTATTCTTTTACAAAATTTCTCGGGGTACACCTTGATTCCAAATTGCTCTGGGTTAATCAAGGAGACTCTATTGCCACCAAACTAACATCAAATATATTTCTTCTAAGTAATCTCTCCAATTATCTATCACTTGAATATCTACGAGTTGCATATTTTGCATTAATTGAATCTGTAATTCGATATGGAATTTTAGCTTGGGGACACTCAAGCACTAAAAATCGCGTCTTTGGTCTACAAAGGCGTGCCTTGGCAGGTTTAAATTATAGGACTGATTGTAAATCCTATTTTAAAAGCCTAGGAATTGTTACTTTCCCCAGCATTTTTATATATGAATGTTTGATCTATACCAAAAAACACATACATAAATATAATTTTCGCGAAAATGTACATAACCATGATACTCGCTGTAAACATGACGCTGTGAACCAATTATTATGGTATTAAATTCTATAATTCCTTACCTTTAAGTGTTAGGGCAATGAATGTAGATTTATTTAAATCTTGCATAAAAAACTACCTCATTAACAAAGCTTTTTATAGTACTGATGAATATGTTGTAAATAACTGTGGTGATTTTTTTAACTAAATGTGATTTAAATATTTTATTAGAATTCTCGTTTAACCCAATTGTAATTTATATCTATTTTAAATTTTGTATACCTACGTATCTTTGTACTTTTATATTTATATCTTTGTACTTTTATATTTATATATTGTTTTGTTTGACCTGTGTAAAGATCTTGTATTTTTGGCATTAAATAAATTATTATTATTATTATTATTAATTATGTGAGGTGTTTATGGGGGGAGGGGGTCAAGCCAAACCTCACCCAATCTCACGTGGGGGGAAGGGTGTTCCTCGGCAAATATCACTTAATTTTTTCTTCTCAAATGAAACAGTGTAAAATTGCAAGAAATCTGGGTTAAATTAAGTAAACAATTATAAGCAAATTGTTTTTGTTTAATAAATCTAATGGAATCAAGCACAGATTTACTTATTTGCATTAAAACCATGCATTTAAAAAATCTCACGTGAGATTAAGGGAGGGGAGAGGGGTCGAGCAAAATCTCAGGAAAAATCGCCAAAATTGCATCAGGTAATTAATGGATGACCCCTTCAGGGTACATACTATGTTTTTAACGATAAATCTCAAAATTCTAAAAAATTCTATTTCTACGCATCAATTTCGAAAAATTTTTTGGACCAAAGGTTTGTTTTCTCGGATCGCGTCACATTTAATGATATTATATTATTTTGATAAAATAATTAAAGTAAAATAGTTAAAAAGGCTAAAGCTCCCTTGCCTCCCATGACAAGACGCCACAGGAGAAACATCTAACCATCCTTGTTCCACCTTATATTGCCATATTTGGCTTTTAAGCAGGTTTACCAGATTCTGTCCAAAAAATCGGGACATTTTTTGTGAATTAACCTTAATTATAAAAATAACATCAAAAATAATAAAGTAACGTTAAACTTACAATTTGCATGGGATCATTATTTTGTAATTAAGATAAATTCATAAAAAATGTGCCCATTTTTTGACAGGTAACCCTGCCCAGTTTACATTTCCACACAGGGGTCCTGATTCAGGACCTATTAAAAAACTGTGTACTTAAGAAAAGCAGGACCCTTAAATAAATACCTAAGTACCTAAGTAATGTATGTTCAGTTGAGGTATACACTCACGCAATAATACTACCATCAGTTGCTTACATTAAATTGCCAACAAGGAGTAAATAAAAAAATCTAGTTAGCCATCACCTTTGCCAGGCAACACTTTTGCCTACGTATTTTGGAATGAACTAGTGAAACTTCTGGGAAAAGAACAAGCGTTGAGATGGCCTAAAACTACCAAGGTGACATATTTGATTTGAAATGCATGTTAAATGCTTCTGAAATGCAAACTGTTAGTCCTTTGGTCATTTTACCATAAGTGTCCCACTATGGATAAATTAGTTGAGAAATATTTTTTCACGAAAACGTCAAATTTGGACTAAATAAAAATGCACATACAAACATTAGTAGTTATGTTTAAAGGTGCTGATATATCTAAAACTTAAAAAATGCATGTACTAATGTCCACCGCGAGTTTATAAAAAATTTAAAATAGATACAAGATAAACAACATGGCACATCCTAACTTCAAAGAGTCGTTAAAAAGAGGAGTTGTATACAACTCTATAGAGTTTTCATCAAGAAATATTTAATGCTTTTTCTTATGTTGACATAACAATAATATTTGACAATTATTAAGTACTTACTTGTTTTTTTGTTTTATATAGGTTATATTTCTTTAAAGAAAGAAAAATTATGCTGCAATGTTGAAAGTAACCTATGGCAGGTTATTTACAAAAAAAATGAAAATTCACGACTTTGTCCATGTATTTCGTAGGCCAATATTTTAGGCATAATTATGGAGGCATGATTTAATAGATAATTAAGTCACCTTTATTTCCTTTTTCAAAAATTTTTTCCAAAGGCCTAATAACAAAACCTAAAATGAATCACCAAATGACGTTTGATATTTGGATTATTAAGCATAACTTCAAAAAACGAACAGCTACAATTTTGAAAAACATACTTTTAAACATCATAGGAGATCCTTATTCCAATACTGCAGTCAGTTTTTGGCGTCATTTTTATGTGACCTATGGCTCGTTCAGGACCACTGTGTCCAATGCTTTTACTTGTTATAAAATTATTAAAAGCGTATACAGTTCTTAAAATTATGTTTTAAATTTAAAATTCGCGACCTAAAAAGAAATTTTGTAAATACACTTAAAGGTTGGATTATAAAACATTTTGATTTTACTTAAGGTTCGTAAGCCATTATTAATCACTAATCAATAGGTACCTACTATGCTCCACACATCAAAGTCCCACCACGTGACATTGAAATAAATAATGAAGGTTAATTTCTTTTCTTTCATTGTCAAGCTAATTTCTAAAACTCCCATAGTTAGGGAGCTGGTGGCAGAAATTTTTTAGTCATCTGCTCGCGTGGCAGAAGTTGAAAATAATGAAGTTTGGAATATAAAAGTCACTAATGACAACTTCTGCCATACCATTATTGCTGCATTATTAATTAGTAGGTAATTAAATATGTAAAAAAAAATGTCTCTGCATTAATGAGTATTTATTTATTTTTTTAATTATGATATATAAAAATTTAAATGATTTGCTCGTCAATAAAATTTATACAAAATGTTAATTGGGTCATAAAAAATCAAAAAATAAAAGTCTGCCATTTAATGTTTACTGCGATAATGAAAAAATTAATATTAAGTTATTTGCTCGTGTCTGGCTCTTGGTTAAATTATTCTGTTGTATGTCAGAACTGTGAATATAACTATGCCAGACATGAGTATTACTGATTTTTTATAGCCAGAACGCTTTTAGGTTAGGGTAGGTATTTTGAGAAAAGGCTATTACAAGCGGTTTTTTTTTACGTTAAAATTTGTAAGGTCATAAAATCATGTAATCTTTCGATTCCCCAAGTTTGGTGACCCTCAGTTACATTTCCGTATGGGGTCAGAGGTCAAACATTTTTTTAAATTGTTTATGTATTTTTTTACCTATTATGGCAATTAAATACGGGCGTGGAAATACAAAACAGTTTGAACAGAGTTTGATCCGTAAGTTAATTATGAAAGTTACTTCTTTTAAAAAACGAAGTCTTTAATTGAATATTTTAAACAACTTTAGTTGGCAGCAATTGCAATGTTGTCATGTTTAAATTAAAATTTTGCATAATAAAATGACGCATAGAAAAAGAAAATTGACGTTTTAGAATTTCGAAGCTGTCAGTTGTGTTTTGGAATATTTCGTTTAATTCGTGTATAATTTCGTTTACTTTGTTTGTTATTTGTGTTATTTTATATCGTTTAAGTTTTCATTGCCGTTTTTGTGTTTGTTATATATCGTTTTTTTGTTTTCCCATATTTAAAATGTCGAAGCATTTAAGTCAAGAGTTGGTATCATCCTTAACACGCTATTTTGAGGCAGAACGGGATAATAATGGACCTTTATTACCTTTAACAGCTGTAAATAGAATTATTATTAATTAAATATTAGAGTATTTAACAGAATATACGTTGGATTTTAGCGTGTAGCAGCAGCCCTTAAGATAGACACACTGAAAGAAATTTGTTGCTAAAAGTAAACACAAATTTATACTAAAAATTTTATACTAGTGCTTTACACATTTATACTACTGTTTATTATGAATGTATGTTAAATTTTGTAATACATTTATTGTAAAGAAGATATGTTAGATCTAAATAAAAATAAACTTACCCTTACTATAAAATGTAAACTATAAGTGAATTACAGCAAAAAAATATTGCTAGAAACACATTTATATTGCTAGGGCAGCAATAGGCTGCTAACCAAACGAATATATTTGTTTTAGCAATGTATGTGGTAGTCCAAATATGAAACATAAAATATATTTGCCCTAATTATTTTTTTATTTAACTTTAGTATATATTTCTTTCAGTGCATGAAAACTGTTATAATTATTTCACAAAAAGTAAAAAATAATGCTAAAAACATACTTTTGGAGGTGCATCATATAGGTTATAAAAACTCTGACTTTTGAAATTTTGGTATTCTAAGGTCCCAAATCTAGGGACCCTATGGTGTTATTCATATAAACGCCATCTATCGCCCTGTAGTTGCACTACCACTTTCACTTGATGCAATGATTTTAGCATCACATTGACAACCGTGCCCGATCAACTGATTGATGACGTGTACGTCGTTTCCTTTTAAATTTACCCTTCGACTGCAAACATTGTTTATTAATAAAATGTATCTGATTTTTATAATTTTTCCCGGAAAGACCACTCTAAAATTATAATTAGTTTATATTTGTTTAAGTGAATTTAAAAACTAAATGAATTGATTAAAAAGAGTAAAAAGTAAAAATTAGCCAATATATTTTACCTTAGGTTATTCAAAAGCTGTGTCCTGTACAAGAAAACCTTATATTCCGGACTCCTGATAAAATATTGCAAAATTGTATATAATATATGTATATGTATAATGTATGTATATGTATAATATGCATTGTATATTAATACTTAAAAAAAAGTTATCGCAGAATTTTATCCATAATTTAAATGTCTTATTCTTATTTTAACCATGCGCGCGCTTGATTTTTGGCATTCCCATTTCTCTTTTTTTTGTCACAGATTTCGTCGCAAAGATGTTAAAAAAGAGTAGTTTTTATAAAAAAAAATTTCATGATTACACTATTAAAGACAGTATTTGTCTCAAAATAAGACCTGTAGAATCATGAGCGGACATTCCACACTGCCGTGTTAAGCAAAAAGGTGGTAACTGTTTTACTTAATATTGTAGTTACCATATTTATGCTTAGCACATATCCGCTTTTGATTTTACAGGACTAAAATATACTTACTTTATTAACAAAATAATGATCATAAACTGGAGAGAACTAACATTTCTATGAAGGAAAAATTACTCAGAAAAAACTTTTAAAAGGTTCCAATTAGAATACCTTAAAGTTTTACGAAAAACATTAACTTGCGCTTTAATTTACATGTGCTTTTTTAATAGACTTTTCTGATTTGCCGCTTGAGAGATTTGGTAAAAAGAAATTCATTAAAAACCAGTGGGATTAAAACAAATAATGAAGTTAATTGGTTTAGAAGATCAAACCGTCATTCGACCTTTTAAAATCTTTTCCAGAAACAAAATAATTGACAATAGAACGTCTAAATACACGAAAGGAATTTAAAAAAATGTGGAAATAGCAAAATTGGATTGTCTAAAAATACCTAAAACTAATTATATTTTATATAAGATTTAAAATACTAATATAACTTAGTTTCACTTTTTCTTCTATTAAAATAATTTATTATTTTTATTACTATTTCCCCAATCACGCACTTGGGTAAATTTGTCTTAACCGCTTTAAATTAGCATGGAATTTTATGTGGCATAACAATTTTTTCATAACCTGTAACAAGTTTTTAAAACAAGATTTATTTATGTAAAGCAGGTAATAACAAAATTAAAGGTTTTATTTATCTTTAATAACTAACTTTTTCTACTCCCATACTTAATAATTTGTTTATTAGACATTTCCTACCTGTACTTTAATGAGATCCACTATGATACACATTTTTCATTACGATACAGATTTTTAACTAATAGAAATACAATACACAGCAATATTAACCAATAAAAATGAGATACATATGTATATGTATACATATGTATACATATATTGTAAATATATTGATATATCAACTATTGCCTTCGACATCTAAGTTAATTTTCTACTTTATTATAATAGTCGTACAAAAAATAGTGTATGCAACTCCCAAAGACACTCGCACTCATTGTCATGCTCAGGTCTTAATAGCCATCATTAAATGGTCGCATAAAATACTAACATATTTATACACGGACAAAATATGCAAAATATGTAACATGTTTTGCATATTTTGTCCTTTTTCCATTTTTAGTTCATATTAAATTGTTTTCTAATAATATTTTATCAATTAAATTGTTTTAGTTTTTTGAATCCGCCTTAGATGCCATAATGGGATTAAATTATAAAAAAACTTTTTTATATGAGTCAAAATGCGCTAAACCTACATATCTCGACATCACCAAACTTAGTACAGTTGTAATGTAGGTACTGTACTCCAATATTTATCAAATTGAGTGACGAGTTTTGTATAAACGCTCTGTTAAAGTAGGCTGGTCAGGGTTTACATTGATTTAGTACTTTAGTACTGTACTTTATTTTTTTATATATTTAAAAATCATAACCTTAAAGTTTTTTCAAAAAGTAAATATCGATTTTTTTCTCAAAAAATACCATTTTTAGTTAATTTTTTTGCGTAATTTATAGTTAAAGTATCCAAATTCTATTCCCACATAGCCCACTTTGGGATAAAATATTCTATGACCTCCACAAAGGTCAGGTGTGGTCGTGTTATGACAAGTACTTAACGTATTTGCTTGTGTTGAGGTTGGAAATCTGTTTTATTAGTTTTTTATTATTTTGTTTGTTTGTTATCGTTAATTAACCTAAATGAGCTTTAAATAAACCAAACAAATAGGAATACATAGACCATAAAGTAAGCTTAAATCCAAATTGTCGACCATTAACTCCTTGCAGCTTTTCCGCCATCTTGGATTTAGGGGTGAATTCGCGAATAACAGCCGTATTTTTTATTTTATCGGAAAAATAGACACATTGACAAACAAAATTAGTTCTACGAATTTGTATACTCGGTATTTTTTTAAAAAATTATTTTTGTTTTTTTTAAATTGGTTTATATTTGTGGGATAAACCACTGTAAACCCTAATCGGTCTACTTTAACGCTCTGTATATACGAAAGGCCTCACTAATTTCAATAAATATTGGAGTACAGTACATACCTCGTATGTAAGTTTGGTCAACATCGCTAATGTCAAGGCAGATATGTGGCACTTTTGGCGCGTTCGTCCTCATATACAAACATTGACAATTTTATAAACTTTTTAAGAAATTTTATACGTAGTTGCTTCTATTTTCCCACCACTAGTTTTAGGTAATGTGTGCAAAACCCGTACATGCCTATTTAATTAAATGCTACATGCCTATTCAAACCTTTTGTTGATTATTTTCATAATAAAACTGCCCACACCATATTATTTGCTCCTTTTAGGGTTTTTAATAATTTTGTAGGTTAGCATTTTTATACTATTTTAGATCCTTTCAGTTTTTTAAGGTTTTTATTTCCAGCTCAAGTAATACTGCAGTGTCTAATTAAATAAAAAATGTGCATTTAGTTCCACTGTATGTTTACATTTTGGCCCGCTGCAACCCAAAAACCGCAATATGAATAACAATAAAGTCAAGAGATAAACAAAAAGTAGAAAATAAAAATACACAGGGTGAGTCATTTAACTTAAAACTTTGAAATATCTCAGTTAGTATGCATTTTACGAAAAAATGTTTAGAATAAAAATTAAATGATTCGAAGGGGGAAATCAAACAGTACTAAAATTGGAGCTCATACTCTCCTCCTTAAAATGTCCAATGGAACACCCTATTTTTTATTACAGATTCGGATCATTCGACTAAAAATAGGTAGATTTTGTCTAAAACATTTTTTCATATTTGTAAAAGATGGCGCTGTAATAAAAAAAAATCATTATTTTTTTCGATATTTCTTATGTATACAATTCTTCAATAATTTTTGAATAAATTAAATTTATTTATTTTTTAAATTTTAATTAAAGTAGGTGCTCAAAATGGTGGCCTTCCGCTTCAATGCATTTATTAATTCGCATTTCGTTTTAGTATTGTGCTAACACTGCTCTGGAATATTCCCAAATCTCCAGATAATTCTCGTGTGCTTGCATGAGGATTACCGGCCGTTGCTGCTAATACATTAATTTTATTATTTCCACCTGTGACTCATGCTCGACGAACTCTTTTTTTTTCGGTTGAACACTCCCGTTTGTAGTAAACTGCTTGATTGTACGGTGAAATGAAGTACGTGATCGAATTTTATCCGGAAAACGCTGAGCGTACACTGAGAGAACGAAATATTTGTTAATAACGAGGCACGTTAACTATTAACAAATCGATGAGTTTGATATGGCGAAAGAAATATTAATTTGGGTCTAAGAACTGGTTAAGTTGAATTAAAGAAGCTCATAACGTATTAGCAAATGTAGATATATTAACTGTTAATATATCGAAGTTCCATTTTGTAAAAAACTAAGGCAACGTCACATGCTTGCGCATATTGCATTTAAAATTATGTTGACAAATGTTAAAACGTTTTATTCGAATTTAGGTATATTAACTGTTAATATATCACAGTTCTAAGACAACTTTATCCTTTATTTGTCTGAAACACAATCACCGGACGATGTTTTAATAATTAGTATATAATTTGTTCACGATTAAGAAATTTTTTAATAGTTAACATATATTTTAAAAAAATCGCAACTGTTTTGATTTCTTAATATTAAATATTTCCTTTTCTCAGTGTAGATATTAACAGCATCATCAAGATTCTTGCCTGCTTCTCCATAAATCAAAATCATTTCTATTTTTTCTTCCACTGTTAAAAAATCCATGAATAACTGCTTAACGAAAGGAGGTCTTTTTGTTTGCAAATTAATCTTCGAACTAAATTGATTAAATAATGCTAAACTATAAATAGTTTCTTTATACCTCAATAATAATTATTATTTATAACTAAATACCATTTTATACATCTCAATTAGGATTAAATGAATTAATTGACAAAATCATAGTTTTTTTTACCTTAAATGAGGTATTTTTATAGTACAATTATCCTTTAAATTAAAGGATATAATGCTGGCAGTTAAAAATTGACCATGGTGCGCAATTGATAATTATCACCGAATTAAATAATGTATAAAACTTAAACTAAAGGAAACTTAAATATTAGTTAAAAATCGTAGGTACTTAAAAAATTAGATTTAATGTAATTAGATAATTATTACCAAAAAAGTGATATTTTTATAGAAAAATGATAACAGAATCGTATACAGAAGAAAAATCGAACAAAATTGATTTTTTTCATTACAAATATGAAAAAATGTTTTAGACAAAATCTACCTATTTTTAGTCGAATGATCCGAATCTGCAATAAAAAATAGGGTGTTCCATTGAAAAATTAAAGTTACCCCCTGTTCACCCTATAAGGAGGAGAGTACGAGGACCAATTTTAGTACTAATTGATTTCCCTCCTCGAATCATCTAATTTAAAAAAAAATTCGTAAAATGCATACTAACTAAAAGTTTCAAGTTAAATGACTAACCCTGTATATATATATATATATATATATATATATATATATATATCCGGATACTTTAAGATGGAGCAAAAACAATTGTTTAAAAGATTATCTTAACATTCGAAACAGTTCGTTTTTATAAAATGTTGTCAAACTTTTTAAATTTTGAATATAATTCAACAAAACTTTATACGATTTTCTTTGGTAGGATTTTAAATAAGTTCCCATAGCTTGATGATTTATTTAAAAAAAAACATTTTAATAACTCAATAGGTACCTACCCAAAAAAAATGTATTCGACAATTTCAACAAGAAAAGTCGATTGTTATGCCTAGATACAATATTCACTTAAGTTAAGGCTCCGCCGTAAACCATATTTTATAATAAAGCCATTTGTTCATAAAAATTCATCATGTTGAACTGGTCACTGGTCACTTATCTCATTATTTTAAACTCGTTAAACTCTTTCATTGTTACCCATATCAAGGAGGTTGTAAATAAATAGGCAATCCGCCATCTTAGGTGTATGGTCATATTGGATTTAGTATGACGTCACTCACCTCATCATGTATAACTAATACCCAAAGTGTGTGCCCTAAGAAGTTTTACTTAAAAAATAAGGTTAATGTGATCAATACTTAAAATAAATGCTACTACTAATTTAACAATTATACAAATAAAATATATACCTACTATAATAAAACATGTTATTTATTAAAAAGTAATTTAAAAGAAAATATAAACATATATTAAATTAAATTACATTTTTACATTAAGTAGATAATTTAATTAAAAGGTTTTTTATACATGGCGTTAATGAAAGTATTGATTATATGTACCTACTTACTTTTAAGAAAATCTACTAGGAAAATAAAATAAACCTTCATGTTAAAATCAGTTTGCATTTGTTGAATTCATTATTCTTTCTGTTTATGCGAAAAATTCATTTATTGTTAGTGAAATGAAAATGTTTCTTGCGCTCCCTTTTCCTTAAACAATTTAATAAATAGCAATGTTGTGTTTCCCGACCCTTTTGACCTTTGTCAGCATGAGATGCGAGAAATACTATCACTGCAAATGAAATTTGTTTTGTCCGGTAGATACAAAAATCCAATCAAAAAGGGAGTTTTTGCAAAAAACCATGGTGAACTAATAAAATGTTTAAAATGTAAATGTAGTTTTGGTTTAAAAAAAATAGAGGTATACCAGGCAGTGGCGGATCGTGATCTATGATAAAGGAGGTTCACAAAATTAAAAAAAAATAGCAGGGGGGTCAGAATTTCTCAAACGGGCCACCTGAATTAGGTCAAAATTAGTTTTTGATTGTAGATACATTTTTTCGATAGTATTTTACATCATTAACACAAATCCTAAAGGATTTTGTAAAAAAAAAATTTTCAATTGACATATTCATGATATTAAAAGTAAAAGTTTTTAGTAATTAAAAAATAAAAAAAATCATTATGGCTAAACTAATTATCCGATTCCAACGATTTAACTAGCGTTGGAATCTTGTTTTGACATAGATTCTTTGTTATTTTTTTCAATTGTACAATTTTCATTTAGGTCGATTTTTTTTTGTTTTTTTTTATAACAAATTCGGAAATAATTGGCTTCTGCGCCAGCTATCGACTCGAAAAAAAAAACACATATACTCCAATCATTTTTCGAAATTATGCTGCTGAGAAAAAAAATGAAAAAAAAAACTAATTTTGACCTAATTCAGGTGGCCCGTTTGAGAAATTCTGACCCAGGGAGTTTGTTGTGGTTTGCACGACTATTATTACTTTTTTAAGCTTTCAAAACAACAAAAATATCAGATTAAACATTGAAATATATATATACTTTTAAGTATTAATGTGTTTATTTATTTATTTATTTATTTATTTATTTATTTATTTATTTATTTATTTATTTATTTATTTATTTATTTATTTATTTATTTATTTATTTATTTATTTATTTATTTATTTATTTATTTATTTATTTATTTATTTATTTATTTATTTATTTATTTATTTATTTATTTATTTATTTATTTATTTATTTATTTATTTATTTATTTATTTATTTATTTATTTATTGCCCAACAGAACATGTTCCAATTATAATTGGAACATGTTCTGTTGGACAAAATATATACATATAGAAAAGAAATTTGTTAAGTATAATATATTATGGATAATATTAAAATTAAAGTAAATTATAATTGCTATAGAGGCAGCACCAACTATACCATTAAAAGTCTGGTAAAAAATATCACATGAGCTACAGTAAATATTAAAGTATCTGCACATTCTCTGAACGGGTGAATTATACATAGCATTTATTCTAGGTGTTTTATATGTAAAAGTTAATTGACTACGGCTTTGAAAAAATGGAACACGCAAATTCACCGATTCAAGCAGTGCTATAGAATCAATCTGGTTATGCAACAGTCTATACAAAAACTTCAAATGCATTATTATTATTTTTAGCCCCAAAGGATGTAAAGAAAATCTATTAAGAAGCTGCAAGTGGTTTGTTCCTCTAGCGGGATAGATACCGTCAAGTCTAAAAGAAACAAATTTCAAAAATTTTCTTTGTATCCTTTCAAGCCTATTAGTGATGCCGCCGATACGAGAGATTCTCGCCTCTCGTCTCGTCTCGTCTCGTCTCGACGAGACGAGAGGGAGATTTTCTCTCGAAAAAAGGCTCGAGACGAGACGAGAGAAAGCCCTCTCTCGCTCGAGAATTTCTCGTTTCTCTCGATCTCTCTCGTTCTCTCGATTATTCCGGTAATAAGTAAACAATTTTTTTACATAAAATTTTTAATTTTGCGATATTTATTTGGACCAATGAGAACATTATTCGCATTTCATAATAAACAAAATTTGTTCCTGTATAACGTTTTATTATTTTATAACACAACTTAAGGTTAACCAAGAAAAAAATTACTTATAAAATAATATTAATTTTTAAAATTTACCCTGTATAAGCACATTTATGGCACTCCTTATACTATTAAACAACCCGTGCTTATAAGCATATATGAACTTATCAACAACATGTGGTTTTTGAGGGGCTGATTACAAATTTGATATCCATTTCTTCAAAAAATAAAATGGCTGATCCAATATGACGAAAATTTGTCGTTCGGCTTTAATGGTTTGGGTAAAATTTAGTATTTAGATATTTATGGGGTCCCTGATTAAGAATTTGATATCCATTCAAAAAACAAAATTGCGGATTCAAAATGACGGACATGCGCAGTAGGTACAAGATGGTTGGATCTATGTGGAGTAGTTACATCATATAGACGCAGTAGTTTTCAGATGGATGGATGATTTGATCCATCCATCTGAAAACTACTGCGCCTATATACTACACTGAGAAAAAAAATGGGACAAATAAACTGTGTAGCTAATCCTTTTATTAATAGTGAATATATTGTTTATTACCTCTAAATAGTCGAAATAATAACGATAAATATACTTTAGTAAAACTTTATGTGTCGGGAATAAAAATATATTTAGGATAAATATACTGTACCCTTGTCCCATATTTAAATATTTTTTTTATTTGGGAGCAATAAACTTTTTTCTCAGTGTTACAGTTACATCTATATATGTAACTACTCCACATAGATCCAACCATTTGATTCAAATGTGCGACATTTTCGGCGTAAAAAGTCTTACTTTATCAGTGTGGTCTTGGCACAATTTTTTTTTATTTCCAGTTTAAATTTATATATAAAAAATATAAACGAATTCGTATTTAATTGCAAATAATTTTTGTATTCATACATAGGTACTTTTACCACGAGAGAAACGAGACGAGACGAGAGAAAGGCACTCTCGAGCGAGAAAAGAGTATTCTCGACGAGACGAGAGACCCATTTTCTCTCGCTGCACGAGACGAGACGAGAGAAGGACTTTTCTCGTCTCGTCTCGTCTCGCGGCATCACTAAAGCCTATCTCTATAAATATTGTATTGCGGACTCTAAACAATACAGCAGTATTCCAGCTTAGATACAACAAATGCGTAATAAAGAGACTGAAATGTTCTAATATCTCTAAAACCCCCAGTATTGCGAATTATAAATCCCAAGCTTTTCATAGATCCGGAAGCAATGTTCTCAACATGATTGGAAAACGGGAATTTATTATCAAACATTTCACCCAGATCACGAATGGTACAACATTTCTCCAAAACTGCCGAGTCAAGCCTATAATCAAATTCAACACTAAGGGCCGGTTTATCAATGTCCAGTTAAAGTTGATAATTGATAATTTCCATGGATACCATTGTTCTCACAACGATCGATAAAGAATTTAACTGTCAGATAGACTAACTGGAACTTAACCAGAGATTGATAAACCGGCCCTAAGTAAAGTTTTCAAGGTGTAAGATATAACCTTATATTTAGATATATTAAGTTTTAGCTTGTTGATTTTACACCAATTTACAATATGATCAATATAAATATAAATTTAAACGCAAAGTGTAATCTTTCGTCCTTAATTGCAGCAAACTTGTCAATAACAGCCTCATTACCTGTAAAAGTGTTCATAATAATAATTATGTTGAAATTATTGTTAAAATATGAATGCAACTAAGAACTAATAATAAAAGCCTTTATAAAATCGCTAAATGCGGGGCAAACTGGTTGTGAAGCACACTAAATGTGTGCCCGTTTCCCTATTAAGGGCCGGTTTATCAAACTTTCGTTCCAGTTAGTCTATCTGACAGTTAAATTCTATATCGATCGTTGAGAGAACAATGGTATCCATGGAGATTAACTGCCAGATAACTAACTGCAACTTTAACTGGACATTGATAAACCGGCCCTAAAACTTGTAATTTCCCCGCCCTAAGAATATACAGATAAACTGCATGCATAAGCCCCACCTACTTCATCGCACGTGCGACTGTTCTTCGTAATTAAAGCTCGTTTGTTTCATTCCGTTTCGGCGTAAGCGCGCGAGGAGAAAAAATTATTAAGGCGTCTGCGATAATAATTATTAAGGCGCCTGCGATTATAATTATTAAGGAGGTTCCGAAAACTTTTTTCGTGAATAAATTATAAATTAAACATTTTATTATTAATTTGAAATTTGTTGGTTGTATTGTGGTAAAATTATCATAGTTTTCTAAATATTTAATTATTTTAAAATTAATTAAAATTTACTTTATATTGTATTAAATATAAAATATAGTTTTGAATTGACTGAAAGCAGTGCCCTTAATATAAAATATCACCTACTTATTTTAAAATAAAATGTAAGTGTTTGAAATAATTTATCCTGTATAAATAACACTGTAGGTAAATTTTTAACTCTTGAAATATCACAGCTAAATGCTCGGACACGTAAACATAATTTTTGGTCTTAGATTTTAAATCCGTGCTAAAGGTCTAAAAAAGCTTTTTCTACTCCCACCTTTAAAACGCCCTTTATAGTACATGTTTCCATGACACTAAGTCACCTTTTAAATACACATTGACAAGTTGTGGCTTTATGGCGCTTTAGTCACGGGCTGAAGTTATCATCAGGTTTTTAGTCAAGGGCTGAAGTTACTTTTAAGTTAGTTGACAGTTGACAAATGTCATACAATCATTAAAATAAAGTGCCTTTCTTGTAAAATAATACTAAATGTGAAAATTATTTTATTATCTCAATACAAAAATACAAAAGTTTCTCAACGCCAATATTTGAAAAATTTACATGAACATTGTACTGACCTTTTAATTTCGCCGGCAGTAAACTATAACTTAAATTCAGGCTCGGACTCCACTGTAAAGTGCTCATAATAGTATATTCTGTAACAAGTTTGGAATACGGCATATTCCGCTCGAGTGAAAAGTTTGTCACACGAGCCGAAGGCGAGTTTGACGGTTTCACGAGAGCGGAATATGCAATTCCAAACGTGTTTCAGACTATAGTTTTTCTACGTTTCCAAAAAATACCATAGAAAAGTCATTTGATTGGAAGAAAGTGAGGTTGGATCGGTCTAAAATTTGTTAGATATTAAAAACAGAGATGTCGCCACGAGTGTTTATTCTGTCATAGGATGATAGAATATTTCATTCTG
This sequence comes from Brassicogethes aeneus, assembly GCA_921294245.1. Classification (NCBI taxonomy): domain Eukaryota; kingdom Metazoa; phylum Arthropoda; class Insecta; order Coleoptera; family Nitidulidae; genus Brassicogethes; species Brassicogethes aeneus. The sequence continues at coordinate 46,589,352 of OV121132.1, read as the reverse complement.
TAACACTTTACGGAATATATGTCATTCCATAGATAAAAGTGATAAAGAACGGTCAAATTCCGTAATAGGACTAGAAAAAACATTTTCTTTACTTTCACTGTGAAAAACTGTCAATTTTCAAGAAATACATTTTGATTTATAACCTTTATAATCTGTGTTTATAAAATATAAAAACTTGACATTTGACGGTGACACACAGATTCCCATATTGTTTCATAGATGGCGCTCTAAGTATACAAATTTTTGATTTAAATCATTTTAAGATAATAATAAGTATTTGTCATAGAAAAAGTATAGTATGCCGACGCGTCGGCATACTATACTTTTTCGCGACGGTGGTCTAGTGGTCTAGTGCATGCTGACTACAAGCCGGAGGTCGTGGGTTCGAATCCCACCAGGGGTATGGCTGTTTATTTGTGTTTGTCCTATTGTGTATTAGTCCTTCGGAGGGGACTTTAAGCCCGCGGTCCGTTCCTACCCCTAACCCGCACAAGCCATTCAGTTGGCTTATGGGACTTCTTAAGAAGTAAGGGTGGAACTAAAAGAGCACTTTTGTATATAAACTTTTGTATATAAACCTCGTTTATAAACTTTTCTATACACTTATTAATTTAAGCACACGCTCGCAAGATCGCTTGTGCCTAAATTAAATTCGTGTATAAAATGGCGTTTATCAAACTTGATACATAATATACTATTTCTATACTGGTATATTATAATTTGTAAAATAATATATTTTTTCTACTCCCACCTTTAAAACGCCCTTTATCGTACATGTTTCCATGACACTAAGCGACCTTTTAAATACACATTAACAAGTTGTGGCTTTACGGCGCTTTAGTCACGGGCTGAAGTTAGCAACAGGTTTTTAGTCACGGGCTGAAGTTAGTTTTAAGTTAGTTGACAGTTGTCAAATGTCATAAAATCGTTAAAATAAAGTGCCTTTCTTGTAAAATAATACTAAATGTGAAAATTATTTTATTATCTCAATACAAAAATACAAAAGTATTAAATAGTTTCTCAACGCCAATATTTGAAAAGTTTATATAAACATTGTACTGACCTTTTAATTTCGCCGGCTGTAAACTGTAACTTAAATTCGGGCACGGACCACTGTAAAGTGCTCATAAAACATTTTCTTTACTTTCACTGTGAAAAACTGTCAATTTTCAAGAAATACATTTCGATTTATAACCTTTATAATCTGTGTTTATAAAATTTGATATTTGACGGTGACACACAGATTTCCCTATTGTTTCATGGATGGCGCTCTATACAAAATTTGTCGTAGAAAAAGTATAGTATGCACCTCGTTTATAAACTTTTCTATACACTCATTAATTTAATAACTATCTCGCTCGTGCCTAAATTAAATTCGTGTATAAAATGGCGTTTATCAAACTTGATACATAATATACTATTACCTCTTGTGCCAATATTCATATGCTTTTTATTTCATTTAATATAATATCCTCAATTATACTCAATAAACAAAAATCTGCAAAAAAACATTTTGAATTTCTTAAATTATCGTAAGTAATATCATAAGGGCATTTAATTTTTCCGAAAAGAATCGAAAAAACACGTTGCTAAGTAATATTTTAACAAAAAGCATGAGGGCTGGTGGCAACAAAAATCCGAGTCGAAGAGGAGGATTTTTGCACCTGCACGAATGCATTTTGTTAAAAAATATTACTTAGCATTGTGTTTTTTCGATTTTTTTCCCAGGAAAAATTAGATGCCCGAATGGTATTTGACAAGACTATTTCATGAGTAACAGTTAACAATTAAAATATAAATTGCAATTTTTGGTGACAACAGCTGTCAAGTTTTGCCGCGGGTAAACTCGAATAAACTGCTGACAGGTGCTGTCATACAGTTTTTCCACCTAGAAAACATTTGTAATTCAAAATTGCGCGTTTGTGATTGGTGGAAATTAAGACGAGGGAAATAGTCTAAGAAAACCCTTAGGGAAACGTGTTACTTTTGATCAATTAACTTTAAATTTTGCAAGAATTTGTTTTTTTTTATTTGGAACTGATGTGAGGGTCCAGCCAAATTGAATTTTATTTTTAAATTATACAGGGTGTTTAAATTTATCCAATATCTTTAAATTTTGACCTGATACTAAACCAAGCACGGATTTGTAATCTACGACCAAAAATTAAGTTTACGTGTTCGAGCATTTAGCTGTGATATTTTCACCTCCTTACAGTGTAATCTAATTTTGTATTAAATTGTAAACTTTTTAATTTAACTTGATTAAATATTAATATACATACATATTTATTCCGTATTTTATGCTGTTTATGCTTAATTGCAAACACTGTGGGTAGAAAATAACAACTTAAGGTTTTGGCAAGGTAGAACGACAACCGAATTTTTATGAATGGTCTAAGAAATATGTTTCCGGGATAAATTGTATTACGACATGCTCGCCAAGGTTACTAGATTTAACCAGCCCTGATTTGAAGGTTTTTGAAAATATGCATCAAAAGCTTTAAAAGCCAACATAACTTAATAAATCAGACCGATAAACCTGGAAGTGGTTAAATATGCATCAAAAGCTTTAAAAGCCAACATAACTTAATAAATTAGACCGATAAACCTGGAAGTGGTTAAAAATGCATGTATTTAAGTAGGTTAAGTTAATTTTATGGTATTTTCTCTTACTAGTGACGGAAATCAAATTTTCGCTGTATTTGGTGATATGTGCAGTAATAGTATATTACACTACAAGGGCAGAAAGTGTGAGATTCCTGCAATGCGCGCCATGATGCCCGAGGCGAAGCAGAGGGCATCATGGCGCGCAGTTCAGGGCTCTCACACTTTCTGCGCGTGTAGTGTATACTATTTTTCTTACTACCTCGGCCGAAAATACAACCCGGCCTAAAATACGGGAAAAAATTAAATGTGTATTTATGTACCTATCTCCATTTGAAGAGCTTGATAAATAAATAACAGTAGGCCGTGAATTCAGCGGTGCCAATACAGTAAAAATAAAACGTTGTATTTTAATTAACAAATTACTACTTTATAACAAATAAAAGTACCATTAAACACTTAAAACAACATAACAAGTAAAAAAGTAAAAACATAAATTGTTTATTTGTTGTTATAATTGCAAAATTATGGTTTAAAACTGTCATATTTTTGTGTTTCTCATGTTGGTAGTACGAAATTTGAATGTTAAGCACACGACTAAAAAATTTTTACTCCCTCTATTAGAGTGTGCGCGTATAGCTTGACCAATGCATAAAACGTAAACTTTCTGCCGTGGGATCGGGGACGAAACAACGTATTTTGGGTCGAGGTAGTAAGAAAAAATGTTTTTTGAGTCGTTTCACTGATATGTCTATAATAACACTCTAAAAACCTTGATTGATTCCTATATTTTAGTTATATTCTAGTTTCTATAATAAATACAAATTTGTGAAAATATTATATAGATTATATAGATTGTTCATTGATCCCTTATGGAAGTTCGGTCAGTACATTGCGGGGAAATGATTCCTTTTATACTTAATGCATAATTAGCAATAGGTACCAACTTGCAAAAACATAATTTATTTTGTCATTTTATTACATTTTATTTAAAAAACAGTGAATTTTATAATTGTTTTTATTTTAATACATATATATTGTAACACAAGAACGTGTATTAAAACGTAAAATATTGGATTTCAACGCGAGTTGTTGATATATGGTTTTTATGGAAACGCTTTTTGATTTTGACAGTGGCAGTGACAGTTCTATATGCAGGGTTATTAAAAATCTAAAAATGTGGTTTGAAAAGGAATAAAGTTTACTACATAGTAAAAATTATTAAAAAAATGGTATGGAAACAAAAAATAAAGCAACAAAAAATATGCAGTTAGTTTACTACATAGTAAAAATTATTAAAAAAATGGTATGGAAACAAAAAATAAAGCAACAAAAAATATGCAGTATGCTGAATGCAGCGAAAGTCTAAAACTTTTTTGGCGGAAATCAGTCTGCTATTTAGAGAAAATCTGAGCGGTTTGATCAAAAATTATTTAAAAAATGCTGTAAAGTTACTGTTAATTAATTAGTTATATTTACTTTAAATTTTTTTTATTAAAAAAAATTTAATTTAATATATCGGGTGTATCTGAGAATAGGCGCACCCCTGTAACTTTTTTATTTATTATTTATTTAGCATGGTTAATTAGGATATAAAATGCCACTTATAAGAAAACAAAATGACTTTTTTGAACTTGATACCAACTTTCGATTTTTAAATGAAATACCCTATATATTTTTACATATTTGGAATCCTGAAGAAATTCTGAGTCAGACAGCATCCTCAAATTGACTTTTTGACGTTTCGTCATCAGAAAATGTATCATCATAAAGATCAATCTAGAGTGCTTTAAACTATATTATTTTCTTCTAATGGATTCACACAATGCCTGAAAAATGGAACTTGCCTTATAAAGTTGTTATTTAGCTATTCCCAGCAGTCTAAGCTTCAAAATTCGTTTTTCTAAAATAGTTCAAAGCACTCTAGATTGTTCTTTATCATTTAGCATTTTCGTCGAAAGGTTAATTTGAGGATGTTGTCCGACTAAGCATTTTTTCAGGATTCTAAATATGTGACAATATATAGGGCGTTACATTTAAAAATCGAAAGTTAATATTATTTCCGGCGAAACCAAAAGTTTAAAAAATTCATTTTGTACTCTTATAAGTGGCATTTTATATCCTAATTAACCATGCTAAATTTCATGTGTCTATCTTTATAAATAAAAAAGTTACAGGGGTGCGCCTATTCTCAGATACACTCGGTATTTTGGAAATAAATATTAAAAAAAGTGTCTCATTTTACCCCGGACATTAACAAAAAATATGGTGTCCCATTTTGTCCTAATATTTTATTTTTAGTGATCAACTCCCATTTTCTTCTAAATGGTGTAAATGAGTTTTTAAACCCAAAAAGCATATTCCAGCATAAAGTAGAACTTTACTGCCGATTTAATATAAGTATTGTATGCAACCCATTATACATTTTAAGATGTGTCTACTGCCACTCAGCAGCAACTAAATAATATTTAAAAAAAACACCGTCGCGAAGGTCGATTGAACCCTTTCATAAAATGTTCTTTAATAAAAAAAAATAAGTTAATTTTATTAATTAGATTAAAAAATCGCCGCGGTGCGCAAATATATCATAACCGTCACAACAAACAGTACCTATACGTAGACACATCACACATCATCAATATTAATTATTAGTATTATTAAATGTGATTTCGGTTAAAATTTAGTATGCACCTCGGCATTTAAGTCATTTTTTATCACTCACGTGGTATTTGCCTCGGCTTTCGCCTCTGAATAATTTTCACATTCTTCATAAAAAATACGACTTTACTGCCTTGATACATAAATAACTATATTATATTCGGGTGGGGTTTGCAGTTTGTTTTATTATCTCAACCCAGTTAAATTAGCTTCTGGAAGTTTTCTACTAAAAATCCAGAAGACATAAATTAAAATTAATATTTGTAAATACATTCATAACTTTATGTACGATAGTGTTCATAAAAATGAAATTAGTTAGATTATTACATACTAGATATAGAATAAAAAGCATGGTGTTTTATTAAAGTTGTTGATGTATTTAAATAAGATTTTATAGGGTTAAACCAGTATTTGTCTAAATATTTAGATATATTTAGAAATATCTATGTTAGTAATTAATGAATAAATATATATGTAATTATGTGAGTTTATACATATTTAATAAATAAATAATTATACTTTAAATAATATTTTTATATCCCATTAAAAATATTTAGTACAAATACAAATGTTATAATCCCTTTATTTGGATATTGCTTTCATTGATACTAACATTTGTTTTTCTTCTTTTTTCAGTGAGATTACACGATAGTATACAGGAAGAAAATTTTCATTATTTGGTGTTTGACCTGTAAGTAATATTTTATGTTTGTATTTTTAAAAATTTTACAAAAATGTGTTAAAACAATAATTATGGTTTGTAGTTAAACAAATTAAAAAATCTCCTTAAGGTTATTTTAGTTGCCAAATTACAGTGCCAGCTTTAAATAAAATGTTATTAAATTTTAACAAAACACTGTAAAGAATGAATAATGGTGTCAGAGTGTCCCAGAATATTATATTTCAGAAAAAAGATTTAAGAGCCACTTTTAGGATTTTAATGGTATTTTATGTATACAATTTTATTACATTTAATAATATCTTTTTATATTTATACAGATTTCAACAGAATTTTTATTTATACGTTTTTGCATTTTCGCAACATTACTTAGATTATAGATTATGTTTTAAAGAATTAAAATTTTAAAAATGTTAATACGCTTACTAAAACAAAACAAAAAGCTGTAAAACAGTTCCAGAAATGAATTTGGCAACGATAAAATAGTTAAACCAATGTTTTTAGTTCCTTTCCACTTGCTGTGATAAATTTCATTAGATAAAAACCAAAAATAAAAGTCCAATAAATCTTCTTTGGGACAATGCGCAAGACAAAAGTTTTGACATTGTTAAAAATATCGCCACTTTCTTTTAGCTTAACTTGGAAAAGTTTGCTTTATTTTTGGATAATATAATTTTAAATTATATTAAACAAATTATTTAATTACGATTTAATTTTTAAATACATCAAAGTATTTTTCTTAAATATGGATCTGTATTTTTTCGTTAAAATGTGAATAAAATATTTCAGCCAAGTGTCAGCGAACTTGATCCAATTATATACTCGGAAAGTCTCGCGAAGCGAAAGTGAAAATCCATTTAAATTCAAGTTAATGTGTTGCAAGAAGTGAAGTACCAAAGTCAACCTCATTAACTTTATAAACCCCTAAGGGCTATTTTCTTTGTATACCAACTTGTTTTATTTAAAGTTTAACATAGTTTGCTTGCATATTCATTAATATGTAATACATAACAAAAAGGTATCCTGCCCATATCATTATCATTATTCTTTATGAAAACATAAGGAGCACTGATCAAAATTTTCCTTTGTTAAAATATGTATACTGGATTATTAATATCTGCAGTATTTTATTCGTAGGTATCATTGAAATAAAGTTTATTTAATAACCACACTGAAAACAAGGAAAACGCTTACGTAAAACAGAAATTACAACACAGCATAATTGGCCCTGAACTATATTCACCTAGATTTACAGAATAGAGGTTGCCCTGGCCATTTAAATTTATCCAAAAATAGATGTAGGCAAATCGTTGTTTGTCATTTAATTTAAATTAAATTATTTTTAAAAAAAATTATTCTAAATTTAACATTTAACATATCTTTTATATAAAAAGCATTAAATTTTAATTTACATGAAATTATTTTTAATAATAATTATCTTGAATTTAACATTTAACTTCATATAAAAATGCAACATTAAAGCAATAAATTTAAATGTGTTTCTTTTTAATTGTTTTAGAGTGACAGGTGGTGAATTGTTTGAAGACATTGTAGCACGGGAATTCTATTCCGAAGCAGACGCATCGCATTGCATACAGCAAATCCTAGAATCAGTAAACCATTGCCATCAAAATGGTGTAGTACACAGAGATCTTAAGGTAAGATTTTTCGCTTAATTACCGTTTTATGCAAAATGCAACGCAATATACATTTTTATTTATTATGGATAAATATGCATGAGCGTTTACATATTTAATATTATGTTTTGAAGTTTTGTGTATCTTGTTTGCATGTGCTTATTAATATTCCAATCTAGTTAGCGGGTAGTAATATAGTTGCAGTGGTTTAATTTACGTCTTTAAGGAATTAAGTTTATTACTTTGTGTAGCAAAGTTAATACCTTTGAGTTTATGAGCTATTTTTACTACCAAGCTTTTTACCTATGCATATACATTGTACTTATTATACAAGGTGGGGCATAATGGAGTTTCACAATTTCGAGGTTAATGGTAGAAAAAGGTAAAATATAATTTAATTTTTTTTTGTTTAAAGTAATTTTTTAAGAGGGTTAAAAACATTTGGCCTCAATGAGCAAATTTGAAGTCTTTCCTATTTTTTTCTCTTACCAACGCCCTTTTCATACTGTCGGCATCATGGGGCCCATTTTTTTAATAAGAAAAAGTCACTAAATGTATCGTTTTACGACATAATTTTTATAACCTAAACAAAAACTTTATTACATGTACAGACAAATAGATATTAGCAAGTAATAAATTACTACTCTCTAAAAATGAAACAGTGGATTTTCACTGATTGACAGTGCATATTAACTATTTGTCGCAGTGATAAGTATACCACTAGCAATTAGTGAATACTCACTTTTTCATGTAGCGATTTCTTTGCACTAATTTATTTAGTGGAAATTACACTGTACAAATTAGTGAAATAGGTTTAGTTCAAAAAAGTTAAAATTTCACTATTTTATGTCGAGAGTTCCGGAAAAGCAGTGATAATAAAAAACACTAATTTGGAGAAGTTAAAATTTCACTAATTTATATTGAAAAATACTAATTTTACAGTGAATAATAACTCACTGATGGAAATAGTGAAAATTTCACTGTTTCACTTTTAGAGAGTAGACAGCGGATTATAGGCTAAATGCCTATCGTCGATTTTGATATTTAGTTAAAAATTCTTAGTGCAAAGTGATTTTTAGTACAATTTAACCAAACTTATTTTTGTCTTTTTTGACTTTTAAAAGAAAATTTACTAAGATTTTTTTAAATTCACCCAAAAAAAGTAAGCTAAATCGCAACACCGACCATCGCTTCGAACATTTGTAGCATCGAACCCTGTTCACTAAAATAAGTAAATACACAGATTAAAACTAAATATGTGAACACCAGACCTTTGCTCCGATGTGACCACCTACATTTAAAACTGTGTATTTTTTTGTAAGTGAAGCTACGCATAAGTAGTTGTGATGCGATGCTATCAGGGTGATGGTGCCGATGTTCTTTTTCCTCTAACAAAAATATGTTATAAGATAAACGATATACCTAACGAAAGAAAATGTCAAAAAAATGATTGATACTTTAATGCAAATATATCAAAAATACATATTTTTTTATAAATGTACAATTACACTGTAGGTAAATTTTCAACTTTTGAAATATCACAGCTCGGAAACGTAAACAAAATTTTTGGTCCGTGCTCGGTTTAGCTGTATCAGGTCTAAAGAAGTTTTTCCTATCGGAAATCCGATCCGGGGACACACTGTATAATGGTAATGTATAATGGTAAAATAATATATTTCACCTCTTGTGCGAACATTTTTAAGCTTTTTATTTCAATTAATATAATGTCCTCATTTATAACCAATAAAAAAAATTAGCAAAAAAACATTTTGAATTGTTCCTTTTGATCAATTAACTTCAAATTTTGCTGGAATTTTTTTTTATTTGGAAATGATTTATACAGGGCGTTTCCAATATCTTTAAATTTTGACCTTATACAGCTAAACCAAGATGGATTTGTAATCTACGACCAAAAATTAAGTTTACGTGTCCAAGCGTTTAGCTGTGATATTTTCACCTCCCAACAGTGTTATTTATGTTGTGTTAAAACCATTTTATGCATATTAAAATAAACATGTTTTTAACATTGCCTTTTCTGCCTTTTTTGTGCATATTTTGCCTTTTTTTGTGTACCTTTTTAGAAGCCTTTTTCAATTTTTAAGTGCCTTATGCTGGTCTTTATAAATTACCAAACAGGTACTAAAACTAAAAATCTCAATAAAAATTTTAGTTTTAGTCCTAAATAAGGCAATTCGGCAAGGCGACCGAACTACTACTAGGTATGTTATTATTTTCACAACATTTTAAAAATTTACCTAACCTTATGTAACGCATTAGTGAAATACCCTTTACGTACTCATTTATACTTATTTATAAGTATATATACTTGTTTCCCAATAGTTATTTATGTATTAAGGGCATAATAAGGTTTTTATGGTCCGAGGCGCTATTTCGAGCCCGAGCGCGTTAGCGCGAGGGCTAGAAAAGCGTCGTAGGACCATAAAAACCAGTTATGCCAGCAATGCATACAAAACTTTATGCACGATTAATATATTATTATTTTTAATATAATATTGTTTTTAAAGACGTTTACGTCAAAGAATTTTTGTTATAATTGTCATATTATAATGTCAACTGACATCAGTCAGTTTTAAAGTTTAAAGATGAATGAAATTGAGGAAGCAGCTGAAAAGGCAAAAAATTGCGGCCTGCTGCCGGAAAAATCAAAATCTTTATACGAAAAAACTTACTTCGAATATATCAAATGGTGTAACATTGTTGTTTTTAATTTTTGACGTTTCATTATAGCCCGCTGGGTCATAATAACGCCCGCGGGCTATAAAAAGACGTTTACGTCAAAGAATTTTTGTTATAATTGTCGTATTATAATGTCATCGTGCATAAATGATTTTTTTAGTTTATTTTTTAGTATAGTATAAAAAAATATAACGAAGTACCTATACATTTCTTACAAGCACACGATTTGTTCTTTAAACAAAAATTCTAAATTGTTTTGTTAAGGGAATTAAGGCTTTACAATTTTTAATAATATCACAACTGCATGTAATATTGTATTATGCTTATTATTAATATTTATTTATAACTTAATATAAGTTTAAATTGAGAATTTAAATAGGTATGGCTTGTTCTGCCTTGGCTATAAGGCAGGAAAAGTCCTTTTTAAATTTAAAATGAAACTTTTCCAATATTATATATTATATTTAAGTAGGTACCTATGTGTTTGTAATATTAACTTTATTTAGCTTCTTTGCAAACTCAGCCCATAAATTAATAATACGTTAGGTTTGAATTATAATAAATTAAAATGTTTGCAATTAAAACGCAAAATAAAATTAAATAACAATAAATATTATCACGAACAAAATAAATAAAACGTTAAAGATGTATAATCACAAACAAAATAGCGTGTTAAAATGAACAAGGGTCAAAATTAATTTTCGATTGTAGATACATTTTTTCGATAGTATTTTATATCACTAATCCAATCCAAAATGATTTTGTAAAAAAAATGTCAATTGACATATTGATGATATTAAAAGTCAAAGTTTTTAGTGATTAAAAAATAAATAGTATATTACACTACAAGGGCAGAAAGTGTGAGATTCCTGCACTGCGCGCCATGATGCCCGAGGCGAAGCCCGTGTAGTGTATACTATTTTTCTTGCTACCCGGCCGAAAATACGGGAAAAAATTAAATGTGTATATCGAAACATATTTTGAGGTTATATTAGTGTCGTAATCAGAGTTGCATATGTTGAGTACTAGTGCACAAAATACGTTGTTTCGTCCCCGATTCCAATGCATCAAACGTAAACTTTCTGCCGTGGAATCGGGGACGAAACAACGTATTTTCAGTCGAGGTTGTAAGAAAAAAAATATTATGACTGAACTAATTATCCGATTCCAACGATATAACTAGCGTTGGAATCTTGTTTTAAAATAGATTTTTCAATTGTACAATTTGCATTTAGGTCGATTTTTTGTGGTTTTTGTTATAACAAATTCGAAAATAATTAGCTTCTGCGCCAGCTATCGAATCGAAAAAAAACACATATACTCCAATCATTTCTCAAAATTATTCTGCTGAGAAAAAAAATGGCTCGCAGTTTGACAAAAAGTTATTCGTCCTTTTGTGGGTGCACCGCGGTGGCCTCTCACGCTCCGAACCGCGCTCTCTAAAAATGAAACAGTGGATTTTCACTGATTGACAGTGCATATTAACTATTTGCCGCAGTGATAAGTATACCACTAGCAATTAGTGAATACTCACTTTTTCATGTAGCGATTTCTTCACTGTACAAATTAGTGAAATAGGTTTAGTTCAAAAAAGTTAAAATTTCACTATTTTATGTCGAGGGTACCGGAAAAGTAGTGATAATAAAAAACACTAATTTGAAGAAGTTAAAATTTCACTAATTTATATTGAAAAACACTAATTTTACAGTGAATAATAATTCACTGACGGAAATAGTAAAAATTTCACTGTTTCACTTTTAGAGAGCGGATTGCGACGCGGAATGGTACTTTTCTAATAAAAATTAATTTGTGACCTTAATAATTAACTTAAAGCTTGTTTTTTGTTTTAAATTCAGAAATAAATGGGCTTTTTATTGGTATAAACAAAAATAATTTTCGCTCATTAGATTTTGTTTTACAAAAAAATAAATTTTTTTAATACACATTTAAAAAAATTATGCTGCCCTTTTAAATAAACCTAAAGCCTTGTGTTTTTTGTTTGTTTTATTAATAAATTAATAGGCTTTGCTGTGAGGAAGCCAAAAATATTTTATGTCAGTATTATTTTTATAGGTGTAGCGCCAAACTAAAAAAATAAATATTTATTAACTCAGATTCTTGTTTTGGTTGTTGATTTATTAAGAAATAAATCGTGATAAAAACAAGAACATTTTATGTGCATTATCTTTTGTTTTAAATGGCGCCAAACTTAAATATTTACATTTTTTATAACCAACACCTTGTGGTAAAATAAAAATACTGTTTTTTCGTGATGTAAACAAAAATCTGTATATATTTGTGTATCTCTTTTCTATATGGAGCTCGGTCATACATTACAAGAGTTTAAATTATATAATATTTTTATTTAGGTTATATAATATAATATATTATATTGTTATAAATAAGTAACAGCGCCTAAAACGCCAAGAAAATTCTGTTCTAATCTAAAATCTAGGCAGGAAAAGTGACAGTATTGCCTGCCTGGACATCAAGAAAAGTGACACTTTCTCGATTTATAAAAGACAGTTATATCAATATTACATACATGGTTTAACTATGATTAACCATGATGGTTAAAAATAAAAAAGTTTTAATGCAAAAAAATTAGTACGAAAATAATAATTTAATTTTACTTCTGAATAATATTTTACATTTCAATTTTGTACAAATTGCTTTCGATAGATGAAATAATTTTACAAAAAACATGTTTGGGACATATGCACACTCAGAAAACTTTTTAATAAATATAACAAAAAAGTAGTTTGCCTTAATAAAGTAAAGATCCCTATTCGTCCAATAATTGCTTTTGTTACGGCAAAAAGATCATTTTTATAAAAACTATTTATCTACAAACGCTGCTTTTAGTAATAGCATTTGCATTAATTATAAAGTAAATTTACGTTATGTTTATAAAAATAACACTCTTCCAAATGCAGAAACGCATTGATAAATATAGTTATTATTATTTGTCAAAAAAAAACAGTTCTATACACAGGGCTGTGGTTCTATACCGTTTACAAAAACGTTTTGTAGTATAAATGAAACCATAATGGTATTATTCATGAAAATTTTGTAAATTTTACAAATCCCTTTTCGTTTAAAATAAAACTTTTTTTATAATATTAATAAAATGTATGTAAATTTAACAACAAATTAATTGTTAATTCAATAAACTATTTTCATTGTAACAATGGTCACATTTTCAACCTACTGTTGGGTGTTGGATAGTTTTTTTTTTAATAAATGCAAGGCACTAAACAAATTATTTATTATAACAAAAAAATTAACTCATATTATATCATGTACAAAATAAAAAAAAATATGAACTCACTTTTTAAACAACAAGTCTGCTTCGTTTATAGAATATACCTTAAATATTTCTTTTACAAAACGTCGAAATTTTAATTTTCTTAGTGATCTTTTTGATATCTTTATCATGCTAGATTTTACCACACTTCACTCGCACAAGTGAAATCAATAAGATTATAACACAGATTATAAAGTTATGTTCACCAAGGAGAGCGCTGGCCCTTTCCCCCTCTTTTTAAGGGAAATAACAAAATTTTTGTTACCATTGCAAAACAATAGTAAATATTAAAAAAGTCTTTTTATAGCAATAAAATATTTTTGTTATTTTTCTTAACGTAAGCTATTAACTAAGATTTTCTAACTGAAATAAAAATAATTTAAATTACAACGATGGTAATTTAAAAAAGACAAATATGCCATAGTAAACTGAACAAATTTTACTACAACTGCGCATTACTTTATGTAAGCGCAATTCACACAAAACTATAGATTTAACAAAAACATTTTAAGTTCGACAATGCCGCTTCATTATAGTAAATGAGAATTTTATTAAAAATATTATTCTGTAATAAAAATAATCTCATTACTTTGACAAATCGTAGGTTTTTCTTTTGAAAATTTAATAAAAAGGTGCTATATTTTTTATAGCCATTACAATTTTAAATTTAAGTTAAATAATTTTTTATTTTTTATTTTATTAATCGCTTACAAAATTAGTTTCATTATCAGTGCATGTACATTTTTCTGAGTGCACATAAAATATGTTTGGCTTCCTCACAGCAAAGCCTATTAATTTCTTAATATAACAAAAAAAAATACAAGACTTTACGTTTATTTATAAGGGCAGAATAATTTTTTTAAATATGTAGTCAGAAAAATTTATTTTTTTTGTAAAACAAAATATAATGAGCGAAAATTATTTTTGTTTATACCAATATAACGCGTATTTATTTCTGAATTTAATACAAAAAAAACAAGCTTTAGGTCAATTATTAAGGTCAAAAATTAATTTTCATTAGAAAAGTACCATTCCAGACCACCGAAAGACGTTGCTTCGCAAGCCGCGAACAGCGAACACGGTTCGGAGCGTGAGCGGCCACCGCGGTACACCCACAAAAGTAACTTTTTGTCAAACTGCGGGCCATTTTTTTTCTCATTTCTTTTCGAGTCGATAGCTTGCGCAGAAGCTAATTATTTTCAAATTTGTTATAAAAAAAACAAAAAAAAATCGACCTAAATTGTACAGTTCAAAAAAATAACAATGAATCTATGTCAAAATAAGATTCCAACGCTAGTTATATCGTTGGAATCAAATAATTAAATTAGTTCAGCCATAATAAACAATTTTATTTTTTAATGACTGTTAATATCATTGACAATTTTTTTTTACAAAATCTTTTTGGATTTGTGTTAGTGATGTAAAATAAATAAAAATGTATCTACAATCAAAAATTAATTTTGACCTAATTCAGGTGGCCCGTTTGAGAAATTCTGACCCACAAATGAATGACATTAAATTAAAAATTTATTTAAATAAGTAATTAAAAATGCAAACGTTAAATTATTCATTTATTTTCAGCCTGAAAATCTCCTATTAGCTAGTAAAGCCAAAGGCGCAGCAGTAAAATTGGCCGATTTCGGTCTTGCTATCGAGGTGCAGGGCGAGCAGCAGGCATGGTTCGGATTTGCTGGTACACCGGGCTACTTGTCGCCCGAGGTGCTAAAAAAGGAGCCCTATGGGAAACCCGTGGACATTTGGGCCTGCGGCGTCATACTATACATCCTGCTGGTGGGCTACCCGCCCTTCTGGGACGAGGATCAGCACAGGCTCTACGCACAAATCAAAGCTGGAGCATATGATGTAAGCTTATACAAATATTTTATTTCCCTAATTTATATCGTGCAATTTGCTATAACTAAATATTAAAAATTGGACCAAAGATCAAATTTAGAACAACCCTTTTTTATTATTTCGTTTTGCAAAAATACAAAATACCAGAATTCCCGTGTTTCGTACGAAAAATAAGGGGTCATCTATACAGACTTCACCTTAAAGGTGTATGATCTACAGACCCCCAGGAATCACAGAAAGTTCTTCCTTTATTATTTACAAGATATCAGAGTGTAAACGTTGAATAAAAATAATAGGTTTACCTTGTTTATATTGTTTCTAGTATTATTATATAGATCAGGTTTAATGTACATAATGTTTAAACAATGGTTTTCTTAGGAATTAATGTTTTATTTTATGGGAAAATGCATTTTAGGATTTTACTTTAACAATGCACACGCGTTGGCAACATGATGTGTAAGTTGCGCATTTGCACAGTGTTACAATTGACTATCACAATAATTAATTGCCGTGGCGGCTCGTAGGTTCTGGAAGAGGGTGGGCACGAAAAACTTACCTACTTATTTTTGTACATAAAGTCCATTCTCCTATTTTTCATGCGAGAAAATGAATTTTCGTGTTTCTTAGCCCCCTCTGCGATGTTTTTTAAATCATCTAACCCATGTTTATTCCACGCACGTAATTTATTTTTTTGAAAATTAAGCACATAAAACAAAAAAAGTATTTTTCATACATATTTCTGTTAAATACTCTATTGTAAGTTCGGCCTTTACCTGCGGAAGTGTAGTGTATTCGAAGATCGGAAATATGTCTTCCTTTTTTCTTAATTAAAAGTTTATCTTCAAGTGACATCGGGTTTTTTAAAAGATTTTGCACACAACTTACTTCTGCTTGTGCTATTATTGTTAATAAAAAATAAAGTTTATTTAAAAAAAAACACGGCGACAAAAAGTTAGAAATCAAACAAACGGACACAGATACCAGCTGTTGAAGAGACACTGCGTTCGGTGCCCAAAATTGACGATATATTCGCATACTGAGAGGATAACCGAAGATCATACTCCGAGTATGATTTTCGGTTATCCTCTCAGTATGCAAATATAATGTAACTCGGAATACTCGGAATAGGTATATTTCAAACTGTGTCCCGGCTGCGCGCCCTGAAGCGTTGCGGAAAGAATGCTTAAATTCAACCGTTTGAGCGGACGGAAGGAAGATTTGAGACCATCCTTAAATGGTAATTACAATGGTTATTTAAAAAAAACACGGCGACAAAAAGTTAGAAATCAAACAAACGGACACAGATACCAGCTGTTGAAGAGACACTGCGTTCGGTGCCCAAAATTGACGATATATTCGCATACTGAGAGGATAACCGAAGATCATACTCCGAGTATGATTTTCGGTTATCCTCTCAGTATGCAAATATAATGTAACTCGGAATACTCGGAATAGGTATATTTCAAACTGTGTCCCGGCTGCGCGCCCTGAAGCGTTGCGGAAAGAATGCTTAAATTCAACCGTTTGAGCGGACGGAAGGAAGATTTGAGACCATCCTTAAATGGTAATTACAATGGTGTTACGTATAACTAAAATAATGCACAATGCAACAAATAACTTTTATTACTTTTTATCTGGGCGGTTGGGTGGGCACGTGCCCTTGTGCCCTTTAGAACCAATTGATTAATATACTTTGATATCACACCATAGACAATGATTGACAGTTGAAATCCAAAATTATTTTTTGTCTTTAGTGAGTATTGTGATATGTATGTTTAAAGATTTGTGATATGTATGTTTAAAGAATGCTAAGCAAATACAACAGTCCTTCAGCCTGTGTGTCTGTGTGTTAATCTAATGTTAATATTTATTTAAATTATAAATTTAATCTATGGTTTTATTAGTCCCTGAGTTGACGGAAGCCTGTCTGAGGTAAAATAAATAATCTCTAATTTAAAGTAATTTGGTCAATTGGACGCCTTTCTGCAGAAAGGAACCAACCCATAAAACCAAAAAAATCGAGATATTTAGCCTATGGACTAATTAAGTGTGTATAATTTATCTGCAAAATAGGTCATAGCCAAAATGCAAGTGTAGTGAAATCTATTAATCATTGAACCAACCAACATTTAATAATAGTGTGGATTACTAATCCAGTATTAGAATCTGTAGAATATCTGCAAGTGGGTTGGATCTTTTTGGTAAAAAAGCAGGCTGGTAGACCCACTACCAAAGTCTTTAAAGATTTCCTGCTTTTGCAAAATATAAAGTCTTGATGCATTTTTTTGGTAGCTTACAAGATGAGGTGGGGTTGGAAGGTGATGTGGACGAATTTCAAATAGAATCAAAATTAATTCATATTACCATTATAATAGTAATTTCAGTTGTATTTTGTTTGGAAATAAATAATTGTCGCTTTTCTTTAAATACATACAGTGCTTGCAAATCCAAGTCCGACCGCGTTGGAAAGGATGGTTGTTCAATACCCGCGTGAAAAGAATAAGGATAGAATGCCAAACAGAATTTGATTGGTCAGAGCGTCAGGCGTGCGTATTGTAAGCGCCTTCTGTTTGGCGTTCTATCCTTGTTATTTTCACGCGTCCTTCACAAACCGGTCGGACTTGGATTTACAAGCACTGTACATACATCAGATAGTAGTTTTCATAAATTGCAGAAAGGAACCAACCAACAAAATCCCATTTTTTTCGTCACCCTTACACATAACATCACAAAATCCACCTGATGAAATTATTAAATTATATCCCTTAAGCCTCCGTAAGTCCAAAATCGGCATAAAATTAACAGGTAATTTTAAAATTATTAAAATCTTTGATAGCTTTTTTCTCAGTTTCATCATGGTGTGGGTTGGTCCCATTCTGCAGAAAGCCGTCCAATTCATTTTAACACTTTATAATATTGGTGTTTGCTAATAATTATTAAGAATTACTTTATTATCAGTCAATGTTGCTATTTAAAGAAAATATATTTTACCTGTATATTTTTAAATAACGAACGTAGAATATTTTTAACAATTTTCTGGGAGTCTTTTGGGGTCTATAGATCATACAAGGCGGTGCGCGACTTCAGGGACAGCCTTTAAATGTAATAACGATTAATTATTTGTTTGTCCTGTTTACGTCCCATTTCAGTCCCGTTCCCGTTCCAAATGTCATTAAAATCCGTTCAGTCGTTAAATACTGGCGAATGCGCCGGGATAATTATAACAGAGTGTCCGAATTTACCCCCTTGGATGAAACTACAAAAAACCTAGTGCACTTTCAAAATTTCAGCAGTTCAGCGGTTTGGTTTGGTTTGGTTTGGTTGATAAATCAGTCAGGACCCGTAATTTTATTATGTGTATAGAATATATTGTATGTATATTTATTTCTCATAGTATTTTAAATATTTGATATTTTTACAAGTTTTTCTTTTAATATTAGTTGAAATAAAAAAGGACTTCTGTTACTCATACCTAATGAATGTTTAAAAGAAGTAGATAACTATATCTTTTGTAAAAAATATTAAGATACATTTTTAACTATTTTCGCCAAATATCATGCTGCATTTTTCTGCAAAAAGCGATTCCACTTATCGTAAAAGCTTCAGAAAAAAACGAAACTTTAAGCGCTGCTGCAAATTTTGTCAATAGTGGGTAGTTTTTTGAAATAGCTGACTACCAAATGTATGGGTCCCGACTGCGATAGTTTTCAAGTAACAGTCAATCTTTAATGCAAAACTATTTTTTTCTTGACCATCACACTAAATATTATTTTCATTTGCCACTCAATTGAAACAATCAAAATAATTGAACCCAAAAATGAATGTAAATGAAATTATGTAAACAACTGTTTTTCGCTACTCAATCACGAATACTCACGATAACCCCCGAATCTACCCAATCTTCTTAACTCGTCACGCCGAATTTCCAAAATCGGCTTGAAATCTTGTCTCTTATTCAGTATTCGGCCAAATAACTATTTGTTTTATCTCTAGTAAATACTTTTATTATATGAATGTTATTGAAATTACTAATAGGTTCCTATATATTATAACAAAAATAATAAACATAGTGCTTTAAATAACCACCTTGCAGCAGGCCTCGGCCCAAAGCATCCAGTGTGCTCACACTGGATGCTTTGGAGGATTAATACTTTCAATGCAGATTTTTTGTTTACTTTAGGCTGGGTGTTGATTAAATATTTGGAATGGTACGTTGCCTTCCACATTCAAATTTTTTTTTTTTTAATTTATTTATTTACCCAAAAAGACCAAAGGTCCATAACAAGTATAATACAGTATAAAAAAATGTAGTGATTATAACAAATTTATAAAATACATTATTTTCTTAATACTCTGTAGAGTTTCTTTCTTCAAATATTAGTATTTAGTAGCAGAAAGAATATGCTTAGTAATAAAAACAAACGAAATCTATTATCTTTTGCTGCAATTGGGTCAACCATGATCCTTAAAAAACAATTAATAAATATTTTAGAGGCAGAAAAAAAATAAAATTAATAAATTATATTATATAAATATATTCTTACAAGAAATATGTTATTAATTTTGTATATAATCACGGGTAGCACACTGACGTCTGCTATCGTTTAACGTCTGGGATTATAAATGTGTAGACGTTCCTTTTATTTTATCTAATACCGTTGAGTGAAGAAATTCTTTAGTCAATGCTAATACATTAAAATGCTAATACATTATAAATTAGGCCTGACACTTTTAAAATATAACAAGACTACATTGAAAAAACGACCTTTGTCACATTTTTGAAATTTTTTAAGAAAAACGAATTTGAAAGTTTTCAGGTAAATAACATGGACGAGAAAAATATAATTACCGGTTATATTAGCATTTCCAAAATCGGCTTGAAATCTTGTCTCTTATTCGGTATTCGGCCAAATAACTATTTGTTTTACCTGTAGTAAATACTTTTTATTATATGAATTTTATTGAAATTACCAATAGGTTTATATATAATAAAAATAATAAAGATAGTGCTTAAAATAACCACTTTGCAGCAGGGCCGAGGCAGTGTGCTCACACTGGATGCTTTGGAGGAATAATACTTTTAATTTTTTTGATTTTTTATATAACCACTTCGGTGCGATTTATGATACATATTTTATGCAGATTTTTTGTTCACTTTAGGCTGGGTGTTGATTAAATATTAATAATTAATATTATTCAATTGCCTCTGCTTTTAAAATACTTATCACATACACAAATTGTCTTTTAATACAATAAATTTAACAATAATTAAAAATTTAATGCAACTTTCCATTTAATTAATGATATAATAATTATTATGATTGATTGTTAAATCGTTTAAACAGTTGAATTTTAGTTGAACATAAAATAGGAATGTACTTCCATTCTGATTTTTGAGAACTTAGTTTTGACTAATTAACCTCAATATCATTTTCCATCCATGTTTAAAAACGTTTGCCGAATTTAAATGCATTTATATTGTACTAAATAAAGTAGCAACAACGTAAGTCTGTTTATATTATTTATTCGGTGCAATTTTTTGAGATTTTTATCTTTGACGTACTGTCTTTAAAAATGAGTAATGACGGTTGGGTAAAGATTTTGTGGATTTTTTGAATTTCAGGATATTTTTTTGACAATGAATTGTATTCGACATTAAAATAATTATTAGAAATGGTACGTTGCCTTCCACATTTAAATTCAGTAGCAGTAAGAATATGCTTGGTATTAAAAAACAAACGAAATCAATTATCTTTTGATGCAATTGGGTCAACCATGATCCTTAAAAACAAAGAATCAATAAATAAATTATAGAGGTAGAAAAAAAAATACATACAAAATTAGGCCTTAAACTTTTAAAATATATAAAAAATGCAGTGGAAAAACGATCTTTGTCACATTTTTTAAAATTTTTAAGAAAAACGAATTTGAAAGTTTTAAGGTAAATAACATGTACGAAAAAAATATAATTACCGGTTATATCAGCATTTTCACTGCTTAATCGATTTAACAATCAAATTATATTATAAACTAGCTGTCAACTCGCGGGCTCCGCCCCGCTTTATTGTTTTGCATTATGTAAACCTGAAATAGATTGGAACATAAAATGAGGTTTGGAAGGTGCAATTTAAAATTCCATTTAACTTAAAAGATATATTTTATCTGCTTAATAAAATAAAACAAAAATTGTTACTCCAATGTTTCTTACAAAATAGCCAATGAAAGTCCCGTTAAAATAAATTCAGCTGTTTGGGAGATTGGCCCGGAGAAAAATTTCAATTTTATTTATATGTATAGATTAAATTGGTCAATTACATTAAATTTTAAATTATCGTTAAGGTAGTTGTCGTGCTGTATACTTATTAAGGACATGACAATACAATTATCCTTAAAATTTGAAGTCGATTGACCGTCTATAACCCGAGATAAATTCAATTAAAAATTGGATAATTTACATGGATTGTATACACTTTCTGTAGTTCTGTACCAGTTTTTTAGTTATAAAAAAAAACTAACTGTCAGAAGCTTTCAATGCTTTTAATGTATTTTTGCTGAGTTTAAAAAAAATAATAAAATTTTTTTGACCGTTCAATTGTTTATAAATAACCGTTTAAAGTTCAACAATTTGTAAAAAGTATACATAGTATATGTATTACATACTAGTGAGTCAGATAAAACAACTTGGCAACGCTGTACGCGAGTATAGATATTATTTGGGCAGTAAATTCAAACAGACTGAGGGCCGGTTTATCAATCTCTAGTTAAGTTCCAGTTAGTCTAACAGTAAAATTTCCTATCGATCGTTGTGAGAACAATGGTATCCATGGAAATTACCTAACAGATAACTAACTGCACATTACCTAACAGATAACTAACTGCAACTTTAACATTGGACATTGATAAACCGGCCCTGATTCAGTCTCCAATATATCTGTTGCGCATAAGCGACGTTGCCGGATTAAAACTTATGAAAATATGTGAAAGTATTACGTATAGGTAACGTCTCCAAGGGTACAGTCTTGCGAAAAAATTTTGAATCACTTAGCTACAAGCTCGTATACTTTTACGGTGCGTATAATCTAAACACTTTTGACAATATTGTACCAAGACAACTACCTTAAATTGTATTAAAATATTTATTTAAAATCGTACCGAAGCTTGGTTACATAACAAATCGAAACATGGAATGCAATTGCCTGTTTTAATTATGCACATGCGTTTATCTTTCAAAGCACACTGTATTAAGAAGGGTTACCTTCAATTTTTTTTAAAACTTTTTAACCGGCATGACTAAAAAATTTTAAAAGTAGAAAAAACTTTTGTTACATTACGAAATAATATTTCTTCACAAAACTCGTTACGTTAACTTCTTCCTCCTTTAAACCTTTTTAAATTGTTCCAATATCATTTCTCCTTTTAGAAAAATCGTTAGATGAAATTATGTTTAAAACGATAAATACAATTTCTACCCAAATCAAACCAACTAATGATTTCTTGAAGAGGAGAAATGGTATAAAAAATATAAAAAAAGATTTTAAAGGAAGAGATAGCGTAGCGAGTTTTCTGTTAAAATAACATCGAACATTGAAGAAAATAGCGTTATTTGGCTTTTGGGTTAGATTTTTATGATAGAGCATTTCTGAGGCATGCCAAGAACTTTCAAAATTAAACCTGAGGCCATGAATGGATTATTTTTATTTTAAGCTCTATTTCTTAAACGATACATAAAATATACAATTAATAAAAGTGGGAAGTTTATGATTAGTCCAAATCACAGTGAATAATAAAATCGGCCAATCACTGACGCCTAACAATTACTAACCCACGATTTTGATGAGCCTAGGCCATAATCAATCACTTCAATATCGAGTGTCGACAACAATAAAATTTAATTTATGGACCGCTTAAGGATACAATTTTTTATATCAAAAAATATCTTTAATATAAAAATATTAAAATGGTATTTATGCATTTACTTGTTTTTATTGCATTTGCAAATTATGATATGATTTATTAATAAAGAAATTTCTTAACTGCCCATTAGCTAATTGGAGATTTTAATTTTAATTTTGCTCTAAAGAAAGCACAGCCGTTGATATATTATTACTAACGTAATGGTCAAGAATACTCAATTATAGAATGTAATTAAGTAAATTTTTCTCAACGGTCAATGTTAAATTTAAAAAATACAAAAAGATTGGAAATTTTCTGTTTTGGATAAGGTGGTGTAAATTCCTTGAGTGGTAAAGCAATTACGCACTCGCTTAAACTTTTGTTTTGAATTGGTAAAATAATTTTTACAAATAACATACGCTAAAGAAGCATCGCTAGTAGCGCCACCACGTGGCCGTTATCATCATAACAAAACTACAACTTTTAATAATAGCTGTCAAACGCGTATCTTACAAACGAGTATTTTTGAGAAAAATGCCGAAAATTTAAAAAAAAACGTGGAACGATTTGTTGTTTTGCTGGGTGTATTTTGAAAGGAAAATAAATTGCATACAGTCCCTGTAAATATAAATGATATATACGATAAATACACATTTAAGTAATGAATTACGTAAAAATTGTAAACATTTTAATTCAGTTCAATAAAATACCAAAAATGGGTATTATATGGATAGCGTTTATTGAAAAGGAACCAAGCGCCAAAAACTTTTTCTTGGATAAACAAAATAACTCATTTTTAATGCTGCTCAAAAATTAATAATGATTTGGGAACCTTGTGGTAAATTTATCATTAGTGAATTCTGCACCAACAAATAAACGTACCGAATTGGATCCTTTGGCAAAATATGAAAATGAATCGATTTAGTTCTTGAATTACATTTACAATTAAAAACACAATAATTTACCATGATCACTTAGATAAAATACACACACTAACGTAACTATATAAGCATACACTGTTTAAAATATCTGCGGTGTAAAAAGTAATCCTAAAATGGTGTCAAAATCCAACACCAAATGGTGTTAATATAACACCATGAATTAGGGTTGAAAATGAACACCAAAACGGTGTTTATCTAAAAATATTTGAGAAGTGCACCTACCCAGAAAAAAAGGAATAGTTCATTTAACCCAGTTGACCCATAAGTAGTTATATTTTTGTGGATCACGTGATGTTCTTAAATCTCGCCTCTGTTGACTTACATGAAGAATATATAAACTTAGGTAATCCTTTGCTTTGGTGTGACACTACAAGTTGTTCGATACTAAAGAGACCTTAAATAGGTGGAAACAGCTGTCAATACTTGAAGTATTTTAAGTTAGTGGAACGCACTAAAAACATTATCTCTAGCGAGTTGAAGGTTTCATTTTCTGGAATAATACCACTGGTAATATACTAGTAATGCGTCAAGGAACTTCCTGTTTCCTTTTTTTTTCCTTTCTTCTGTGTAGTATGATAATTTGACCACAAACACATAATATTTAACACTGAAAAGGAGTTCAATTTACACCAGGTAAAATTTATTTTAATACTGTGTGAAAGTTAAATTAACACCATTTTAGTATTTGAATTTACACCGCCAACGAACCTTATTTAACACCATTTTAGTATTTGAATTGACACCGGACCAACGGACCTTATTTAACACCATTTTGGTTTGTATCGATATAGACCACGTATGGTGTTAATTTGGTGTTAAATTGGTCATGAAATTTTGAACAGTGTATAAGCGAGTTTCTTAATTAATGATATAAGTTTTTACTTGCAACGCAAACACACAAATAACGTGCGCGATTCAGCTGTGCAATTGAAACTTTGCAAACAAAATTTGTCAAGAAAGACTTTTGTCTTCCTCTGTTTTGTGAAAAAACTTCCTATTTATTTAAAAATGATGTGCAGTTTGTATGATTTAAATGTTTGTATACAAAAGTTCCACCCTTACTTCCTAAAAAGTCCCAGAAGCCAACTGAATGGCTTAAGCGGGTTAGGGGTAGGAACGTACCGCGGCCTTAAAGTCCCCTCCGAAGGACAAACACAAATAAACAGCCATACCCCTGGTGGGATTCGAACCACGATGTATTGTTAACAATTCTTGAATTCCCAAAATGCAATCGACCGCCACCAGATGGCACGTCATCGTTTGCAGCAACTTGGTCTTTCCTACTTCACTACGCAACGAATTTTAACTAAGGATTTACACTTACATCCTTAGAAAATCCAAACAACACAAAACCTAAAGCCTAGAGATCATTTACAGAATCGTATGTTTGCTGAATGCTTTTTAGTGATGAGGTGCATTTTTATCTAGGCGGCCACGTAAACAAGCAGAACTGCCGTATTTGGGGATTAGAAAATCCAAGAAAGATTTCTGAGGAGAAAATGCATCCTCAAAAAGTGAAACTATGGTGTGCCTCGTGGTCTGGTGGCATAATTGGCCCGTATTTTTCTGAAGACAATGCGGAAAATGCTTTAGTTTACTATCGGAGCATGATTACAGAATTTTTTTGGGAACAGTTGGAAGATATTGATATCGAAGATCTTTGGTTTCAACAAGATGGCGCCACAGTCAAACGGCAGCAGAAACAAGTAATTCGACGCGAAATAGCCGGCATTGAGTCGCGTTATGCCCCGAAAATTATAACAAGCGAATGTATTAGGAGACGAGGCGGTAATTTGTTTGATGTTATTTTTTATGTGTGATTGTTAAGTATTGATCTAAAATTCTAAACACAAAAATACATATTTTTTTAAATATTTCTGTGTTTTATTTTATACTTTCATGTGGAAGCCCTAACTGAATCACCCTTTACTTTTTATGGTAATTCAATGCAGATTAAACAAACACGGTTGACGGTATAAATCATTATAAATTCTTGGTATTAACTGGCTTTTAACCCTTAACTGGTTACGTGCCCTCAATTTGACTGCGGCATAATTTACCCTTTGAGAAGATGGGGCCAAAAATTAAAAGAGACTTTGATCCACAAATTTTAATTATGTCATGTAGGTACGTAAGTATGCTGTACTAGACTGGAATAAGATTATGCATGACGAGATTTCGATACTTTTGCTCTCGTACGAGAAGCGAGACGAGATGATATTGAAGGTTGAGAGACGAGACTCGAGACAAGACTTTATGAAAGTCTCGTCTCCTTGGTCTCGTGGGCATCATTATCCCCGAGTAGCAACTGTTTCGCTTGCGCGGCCTCTTGTTTTTTACTTAAAAGTAAAGATAATTATCATTCAAACATGCTTACAAATATGTACTAAAAATATATAAATTGCACAATTTTTCGTTAAATTACATTACATTAAATGCTGGCTAAATCCACCTTTACCAGTTTTATAAACAGGTATTGAAAATACGGCCCTACAACGAGTATTAATATTACGATAAGCTGAGCCTATTTAATAGCACAAAAAAATAATTTGGTCTATGTGATTTAATAATACTAAAAACAATACAAATAATTTTTGCAAAATTTTTTCAGCAACTGCACAGGCAACTGATACCGACGATCATTAAAAATATTAAAATCAATTTGGGAAGATATGTTTCGCGTAATATTGATCGTTACCAGTTTAATAGCTATAGAAAAAAGTATACAAAAAATAAAAAAGACATTCTGGGTTTTTAATAAAAAATATAATGATTTATACTTTTTTAAGTCCGCAGTTTTCAAGTACGCCAGCAGCAATATTAAACTGCAAGACTCTTGCAAGACCAAGTCCCGTCTCGTCTGAGGTTTGGTTTGGTCATGGTTTTTTCCAGATACGGCCCGATAGAAAATGTATAGGAAATTACCCATAGGCACACCATAACTTTTACATTTTCCCTATTGAGACCGATAGCAAATAACTCAATGAAGGATATATGGGGATTTCCCTATAGAGCAACCATAAAACATTTGACAAAATTTTATTAAAACCTATGGGGTCCTATGGGGAAAAACTAATTTCTAAATTTATGTGTATTTTCCCCATTGAACCCAATAGCAAATAAATCAAAAGTGGATATCCCTATAGATTCGGAATATAGTATAGAACAACCATAAATCTCAACTATGGGTCCTATACATACCGATACACCCTATAGAAACACCATACATTCCGATAAAAATATCTATCGGTTTGAACAGGGTCTCTATGGGGTATTTTAAGCAGGGTATTGTTGTAGTTCATTTACTGTATAATAACTAGAATTTATGTGGCAAGAAATTTTTAATAGCGTTTTTTTTATCCGATTTTACATCAGATGATTTGTTGCCCAAAAATTACCCCAGAAATAAAGTATCATTATTTTGACACTAACCGTTTGTGAAATAATTAATAAAAACCTGATTTTGCGACAGTATAAAATGCCTATATATAACGCACCCAGGAGGCATCTTCTGACATCTGTATATAACAACTTTTTCTTTTATTTTTACGTGTAGAATCAACCCCCGAAATATATTAACGTTATTTCCGGACACCCTGTATATAAAGATTTTTTCTAAATTTATTTTTTTAAATATTTTAAAATGCGTTTCTAATTTTAAAATACTTCAATTCCGATAATAATTTGGTATTTTAAAATGGGTTGTTTATTCAATTTCTTTATTATTTTTTTGTCCAGGTTTATTGATGTTTTTCTGCAAGAAGGCTCGTGATTCTTAATGTTATTTAGTTTTATTGCTTCCTGAAAAATTAAAATAATGAAAAATTTATAATTTTTGAAGTTTTTGCAATTTTAGGTTTTTCATCATTATATCATCTAGAAATCTAGATAAATCTTTTCCGTCACGCCATTAAACAAAATTACATCTTAAAAGTCATCTCCGTTTCCACTAACTCCCTTAACAAAATTACTGAGCTTATATAACTTTGAAAATTATTAACGGGACGTGTTGATTTTCAGTACCCGAGTCCGGAATGGGATACAGTCACGCCCGAGGCCAAGAATCTTATTAACCAAATGTTAACAGTTAATCCTGGAAAAAGGATCACAGCTGCTGAAGCTTTAAAACATCCCTGGATCTGCGTAAGTAATCAAATTAATTTTGTTTGATGTTAATTAAGAAAATCCAAAACGGTATGCTAAATTAATTTTAATATTTTTCAGCAAAGGGAACGCGTTGCATCTGTCGTACACAGACAAGAAACGGTGGACTGCCTCAAAAAATTCAATGCAAGACGCAAACTCAAGGTAAGCCCTTTCAATAATTTAAATTATATCCAACGTGCTGAATTATTCACCGGACTGATTAATAAATACGCCAATATTCCCTAAAAAATTAACAAAAAGAAGTTGGGAATTTATTAAAAATGATCACGATTAACAATAAAAGGATTACATAATTTTATTGACCTAAATAAAGCAATTGGTAACATTCGTTTAATCAATTATCATTAATATGTAATCGGGACCATCAAAACGCATACGAAACTGCTTTTGTACATGCAATCAGGATATTTAAAATTAGCTTGAAAAGTTTAATTTTTCAAATCGCGTAGCTGAAATCATCGAATTTATTTTAGTTTCTTGAGTAGTTTAGAACGCAATTTGAACTTTATTTTATTAGGAAACCTAAAAGGTGTACAGAATAAAGTTAATCTGGATTAAACAAACCAAATCTAAGTTGTGTGCTTTTGGGGGAATACTGTTAATATATATTTTTTTTGAAAAATATTGGTAATATGAGATTTAAATTTATATATGTTGTGATTAAAAATTATTGAAATATTAAAAATGAATGGTAAACTGCCGTTTAAAGTTAAAGAAACAAATTCGATTAAAAAAAACTTTTATTAGAAATCGTAGCATCAATTGATTTATGTAGATGTTTCCCTTCATTTGGATTAACTTAAAAAAATGTAATGAACAAATTTTTATTATAACTATTAAAAAAGTTTTTGCTACTTGAAAATATAAACGCCACTCTACGTTTTTTTTTCATAGAAATACTATGTACAGAAAAGGTTAACTGCCATTTCGGTTCAGCCTTCAGATGCAAGATTGACAAAATGCGTCTTCTTTTTACTGGAACTGCGTTAACTGCAAAAAAAATAGCAAAGGTGATCATGTCCAGAAGCATTTATAATCTTTAAAATCCTTAACTGTTATGTATTTATAAGCGTCTTTGTTCTAGTTAACGCTTTTTTTCTCAAAGACGTTTTTAAATTATTCGGTATTTACTTACATTCTTGGCGTCGCTGTAATAAAAAAATGAGTAATGTCAAGCAAAGTACAATGCAGAATTTCTTCACTATTCTAACAATATCAAAATCCTGTTTTCGTCAAAAATGTCAGTTAACAGTTCTTTTACTTTAGGAATGGGAATGTTGCTAGCATAATGCGGCTGGTAAAATAGTGTGTTTTTAAGCAAAAATCAAAAAATATATGCCATTGGAAAAAACTTTTAGGGTTATATCGCCATTTTAATACTAAAACTATAGTTGAAAGAACTGTTTGGGAATGATAACAGAAAAATCAAGCAAATTTGGGACATCCTTTGAATTCTAAAAATAAGCGCTCACACTGAAAATGGGTGGGTGGGTAATTTTAATAATGTAATTTAAAAATTTGCGTGTAAAAATTTACCTGGCTGGAAAACATATATATTTGTTGCAAAGACATATTACTTTGCAGTGGATGAAGCTAGAGTTATCCAGTTGTAGTATTGATTAGACATTTTCAAGTAGATACCAAGGAACTGGATGGGATTCAGATTCGAACAAATTAAATTAAATATTGGTAACTATACTTGTAAGACTAAGATAAGGTGACGATATATGCAACCATATACGAGGTGTGTTCAGAAAATAACGGGAATTGTTAAATTTCGCAGGTTCGGAGGGTCCGGTTGTCATAAAATTTTCTTTATTATGTTGGTTTACATGCCCCCGAAGTATGATAAAAACTTTAGCTGTTTTCATTGTTTACTTTGTCTTTGGCAGCCGCTAAGGTAAGACGTGTTTTATGAGCTCGGCGATTTTTCGTTCGTTAAAAGAAATGGATCAAAGAATTTGTATCCAATTTTGCTTAAAAAATTAAATAAATTCTGTAAAATGTTAACAAAGGCCTATATTAAGTCTGCTATAAATAAAACAAGAGTTTACAAGTGGTATAAGAGTTTCCAAGATGGCCGTGAAGACGTTGAAGATGACGAACGCCCCGAACGCACAAGCACATTAACAACCGATAAAAACATGGAAAAAGTGGAAGAAATGGTTATAAACCATCAGAGAAGTCGCTGATGATGTTGGTATATCGATTGGCTCATCCCATGAAATTTTTTCGAATGTTTTGGGTATGAAACGCGTGGCAGCAAAATTTGTTCTAAAATTGTTAAATTTTGAACAACATTTTTGGCCAAAAACAATACTGTAATGATGCCCCATCCTCCATATTCGCCAGACATGCCTGACATGTCTGACTTTTTCCTATTCCCAAAAATAAAGAGAACCTTAAAGGGCCGTCGTTTTGCAAGCATAGATGACATTAAAAGCGCATCGCTGAAAGAACTAAAGGCTATCCCAAAGATCGAGTTTTAGAAGTGTTTAGAGTATTGGAAGAAGAGCTGGCACATGTTCATAATATGCAATGGGGACTATTTTAAAGGCGACAACATTAATGTAGACGAATAAATAAATATCTGTTTCATAAAACGAAAATTTCCGATATTTTCTGAACACACCTCGTATGTATATTATAACTACATATCAACTATATATAATATATGTATATAAATTGTAACGAGTAATTTCTAATGTATTTTAACATTTAAATTTACTTACTAAACCCTAGAAGCAAATATTTCTTTAATTAACTATTTTTTTTAAACAGGGTGCCATTCTTACTACTATGTTGGCTACTAGGAATTTTTCAAGTAAGTACAATTACACAAAATTTTCTAAACCTGATTTAAATCAAAACATAATTAAAATAAATCACGATAGACTCCACGTAACTTCACTTAAAAAACCTACAAAGTACTTTTACCAAACAACACAAATATCAATAATAATTCTGTGACTAACATTTATGTTTGTTTAGGTGTATACTGAATTATTATTTAAATAATTAGTATAAATTACCAATTTTAATAAAAAAGTTAAAAAAGAGTTAATAAAATAGTCAAATTAAAAATATTTTTCAAAACAAAAAATAATATTACTCTTTTTTACCTTTTTTAATGACTTTTATTGTAGGAATCTTGGAGCAATGATTCTTTATTATATGACTATGTTTTTAGCATATTGTTTGTAAAAGGTACATTTTTAGCAAATTCTAATCGTCTTTTTATTATACCAAATGATGTAGCACTAGCACAAAAACACAATTAAAACAGAATTAACCAAAATTACACTAGTTTATTATAATTTTGTAACTGAAGTAAAACTAAAAAATAGATTTTAGAATAAAGGGACCAAAATGATTTATTTTAACAGTGAAAAATATTTTGATCTCAAAATATTTTACATATAAATAATTAAATGAAATTTTTTTAATTTGTTGTTTAGGCTTATTTTTTTATTATTTAAGCGGCAAAATGCATAAGGGCATGCTGTCCGAAAAATAGAAATGTAAACCTAGTTGTAGAACTATTTCCTAAAACATAATACTTAATTTAGAAATAAAATCAAGTTTTGTAAATATTTCAAAATCTTAATAAGGAAAAAAATTTGCCTGTTTAAGTAAAACAATATTAATATAAAATGTATTTGAATTCGGCAAATATATTTCTTTTTCCTAACCTTAGTTTAGAATTAGTTATGTATATACCCTTAAATTTATTTTGCTAACACATACCTTAATTAACGTATGAACTTTTCTTATAAATAATGCAGCTACTGATAAATGTAAAGTATATTTGCTTTACGTGGTGTTTGTTGCTTTCTATATGTTTAGAGGCTTTATCATCTCTTTTAGATAAGAAAATACTGAATGACTATAAGTACAACTGACTTAAATCTTTTTTATTTACCTTGAAGTTGGAAAAATATGTATTGTCTGTGCCAATCAGTATTTATATAAGGTCATGTAACTCTATACTATGGATTTCTAGATTTTTAAGCTTTAGTATTCCTATACGTAATCTAGGGATTGGCCCTATTATAATATTAGGTTAAGGATTAATTTTCAAAATTAAATCCTTATTAAATCTATTTCTAGTACAAACATTTTAATCCACATATATACAGTGTCGGAAATTCCGTAACTTCCTATCCAACATGCCAGAGAAAATAGAGAAAGCGATTAAAAAAATCAATCACAATACATTCGTCATAAATTCTTTTCTCTCTATTTAATTGCATTTATAGGAATTTAAGTAACATTTTGAAGAATAAAGGACAAAAAATATTGTAATTGCAGTACCTACCAAATTAATTTTTAATTATAATTACAATAATATTTATCCTTTATTAATAAAATTGATACTTAACCCCTTAAACCACTTTTTCCTTTAATTAATGTTATAAAAAACGTTAGTTTTTTAATATATTATTTAAAGTTAATAAAACCATTGGTTTATTTAATTGTTAAATCGTTGTAAAAACACAAGCTGAGCTGAATTCCAAAAATAATTTAAAAAATAAATAGAATTCTATTATTTAGCCTATTGTATATTTTCTCTTTAAGAAAAATTATGGGTTGTATTTTTAGAAATGTTGCGCCGGATGTTGCCCAATTTCAAAGGTCAAACGTGACAAAATTCGATTATCTTGAGAACTACTAGTCATACGTAAATTTTGTTAAGGACTATTTTATGACAAATGTCATCACTACCAAAATGTACGTAAATTCTATAGCTTAGGAGATAATCAAGAAAAACTGTTTTTCTTCACCTTTGACCTTTGATTTCGAGACATTATTACTAATGCCCATATAAAAGTAGATAGTAGATATACTATGTTCCTTCTGGACCTCTAGTATTCAGGCAGCCGTTGGTGGTATTTTGGATTTTCAATCAGTTTCGGGATTTATAGATATGACATTGACATCAATCGTTGCAGTTCCCGTTCGACGCTTGGACGCGTAGAATTTTTTTTTAAATAACGTAACATTTTTTATTTGATTTTTGTTTTTTGACAGATTTGGTTTTTACAGATTCAGATATATCTATATATCATATATGGAGATATACAGTGAGTCAACCTAAGTTGTCACCTATAGGAAACTTTTTTATTATTTATTTTTCTAAAGAAGGTACTTCTTATAAAAAGTTCTGCTACCTAAAAAAAAGTAGACTATAAAAACTTGAAATAGTATGTACAGAGTCATAAAGTAGGATAATTCATAAATAGCCCAAAAGAAAACTGTTTTATTATTCATTTTACTAAAATAGTTACTCCCTATATACAGTTCTGCTTCTTATAAACATAATTTTGGACTATTAAAACTTGAAATAGCATGTACCTTGCACATTGTACATAAAAAATAATAAAAAAGTTCTTTCTAGGGCCATTTTTAAATTATCATACTTTATGACCACCCTGTAGATGCTTCAAGTTTTTATGTTATAATATTTTTTCAGGAAGCAAAACTTTTCATATGGAGTAGGTAACTTTTTTTGTAAAATGAATAGTAAAACAGTTTCTCATTAGCAGACAACTTGGGCGGACATACATTATTCGAGGTAAACTGGCAAAACCTCTTAAAGAATTTGTTTTAAGGGGTTACATACATATGAGCTCGTAAAAATTTTAAAACGTTTTTTGGTGATTTTTTTTGGTATATAATAATAATTGTATTGAAACGAACTATAAAGCATCGGAATAGGGTGTATTTCAAAGTATTTGTAAAAAAAAATGTATGCGAAAATATGAAAAATTGTCGAAAATACAGCCCTTGTCCCGAAACGTCTTTTTTTCAAGCGTTTGGGTGAGCATAAAATATCAAAAACCGCCAAACAGATCTTAATGAAAAAAAAATCCATATTAGAACATAGTATTACCCGTGAACGAAGGGTTTTGCAAAATAAAAATGTTCACGCAAATGGCGGTGATTTTCCCAAAATAATCGATTTTCGAGGGTACAAAAATTGAGTTTCCCGGCCGAAAAAAATAGAAATTTTCATCCGAATGAAAATACCTTCGTTCACGAAGGGGCTATTGTAATTAGAAACAACACTTCCAAATTTCAGATCCATCGGTAAATTGGCTTCCGAGAAATCATGCTCACGGCAACGGCAGTTTTCAAAAAATACGATTCCGAGATGAACACGTTTAAAGTTTTAATCGATTTTTTGACCCAGCACAAATGTATGTAACCCCTTAAAGGTTGCTTTCGATTTTTTTAGATTTCATCCCAGATCAAAATTTGTCACATAATAAAATAGGTATATTCTATTCCGTGGGGATTACACTAGGCGACTTAAAGCTTTTTTTACCTTTTTTATTGATGGTGTTGCAAAACAATACCAGACTTATAAACGTTTTTTTTATACAAGCAAAGCCCAAGAAAATATGGGGTGTTTGTAAATTTCTAAATATATGAGAATATAAAGAAAAAAAAGAAATTTCATAGTTATACATGATCAAAGTCCTAGGCAAAAGCTCATACGTTAATTCACCAGTAAGACACGACACCAAAACACAAAAGAACATCGATTAATGGCGATGTACATGTGCATCGATACAACACCACATACTAACTTAGTAGCTATGCATAATAAAAATTAGAATAGTGAGCATTGGGTAGTTGTTAACTTTGTTTTGTTGGTTGTGGCGGACTTGTCGCGTCACCCTACCTCACTTCACTTCACCTTGATGCAACTAGAATGCGGTAAGAACACTGCAACCTGCATCGATTACGACTACATTTTGTCATTGAGCTATTTAACTGTTTTGTCCAAAAAACTCCACCTTACTTTTTAGCATTCAAAAGTTCACACTTCTATGCAGAATGTTTGCTAAGATAATAATGGGCCATCAAATTTTTAGCACACTACATCTAACAACAAAATATTTTGCAATAAAACCGTTTTAATTAAGTACCTATTTCTTTTTAAGTTATTATTATAAGTTTTGAAATTAAGTTTGCCACTTTAAATTGCTATGTTTTACAACGCCATTATTGGTCGATTCAAAAGCAACTTACTAATTACTAATTATTTATTTCTGAAATTTTCCTATTAAATAAAAATTAAATTTAACATAAAATATTTTAAAGGTAAAAAAATTAAAAATGTTAATTATCTAGGTCTACGCGGTTATAATTTATAAATTTCAGTCGTTTTATTGGTTCTTAAAAATATACTTCATTAGACAGTTAGGTTAAGGAATATTTTTTAACCTAACTGTCAAACTATCAGTCAAAACTATTTAGCTGTTTTACTTTACTTTCTAGAACTTAGTTAGTTTTTAAATAAAGAGTAGCTGTGCAACTTTTTTACTACTTACTGCATATTATTTGCATTATTTGAGTTATTGTCATTGTCATTATTTGTCAGGCATCAGTAATTGACCTATTGCATTATTCACTGTGATTTAATCATGTTTTAAATTGGGGGAGAGCGAGGTTATACCCGGTTGACAGATGTATTTATAAATCATTTAAGTTATTAATGAAAATAACTTAATTGGAGTAGAAAAAGCATAGTATTACACTCGATATAATGCGGATTATTCACAACGATGCAGGCGCATTAACTCTCGTATTTGACGAGAAAACGAACCTTAGGCCCCAAAAATGATTAGTACAAATCCAATAATGATTTGTTTATCTCAAAAATTAAAAATGCTACGAAGTCGAGCGTTGATACACAAACGCCTATGCTACGCGAACTTCATTCGCCTCTCCTGTAAACATTCTTGGTCCTTATTAGATTCGTTTTCTCGCAGCGCGTCACATATATTATTGTAAAACAGCTAAATAGTTTTAACAGTCAAGCCAAGTCAGGAAATACTAAATTTTAAGAATCAATGAAAGTATTGGAATATTACTTAAACCATCAAATAATCTTATGTTATTATATACAAAGTGACTAGGTGCACGTTAGAGTGCCTGCAATTTATTTTTTACGGTTTACAGTGTGTATCTCATATTTTATTCGGGAAAATTTTGTAATCGAACTTACAAAAATAAAAATAAAATGTAGGTGTATGAACTTGTAAGCTTTAAAGCTTTGTTTTCAAGATACAGGGTATTAAGTTAATAACAAAAATATGGTAAGTTTGATATTATATTTAGATTTTTTCAGGGCAAATAAACGGATTTTGTTTTAAAAAATATAGAGAAAAAATACTGGAGACAAAAAAAGTTGTATTTTTAATTGCTTGAACCAAAAATAATATCGTCGAAAAGTCAAGGGAGTGGTGAAAAAAACAAGCGGAGATTTTTTATCACAAAAAAGTACAATTTTGTATTGTAACTTCTTTGTTTTTATATAAACAAAAAAGTTACTTTTTATCATAGAAATTCAACATTTTTATTAAATTCGGCTCAAAAGTTTTTGAAATATTTGAAAAAAATAATATTTTTAAAATAATTTTACCAGCCTGTATCTCGAAAACGAAGCTTTTAAACATATAAGTTCATATTAACTTTTCTCTTTATTTTTGCGAGTTATATTGACTAATGAATTTCCCTTTATACAGGGTGTCCCATAATTAGCGTGCAATACTTTAACAGCAGATACTTTTCTACCTTGAACGGTTTTGGATATACTAAATAAAAACCATCTTCAGGGGCTCCTCATTTAGGGGCTGTAGTTCCCTTGGAAAGCATTTCTCGGCCTATGTTTATAGCAACTTTTTTTCTTATTTTTGTACGTAGAATCTGCTGCTAAAGTATTGCACGCTAATTATGGGACACCCTGTATAAAGGGTGGTCCAAAAGGAACCTTTAATTAATTTTTTTGTACCTGCTATGGAATCCTTTTTAGGTCTTTACTTTGTGACAGTTAAATTGACCGGTTGACGTGCCGCCAATTTTAAATTAAGCGGCACGGCAGTATATGTATGAATTTCATCCATTTCGTCACTAGCGTGCCCGTAAAAACTAAATTACAGGCACCCTAACGTGCACGTATTTACTGCGTATCGAGGGGTAAACCACTTTAAAATCTTAGAGACCAACGTTCAATGTTAGTGGACGTTGTGTTGTGATTTTTTCCTTATCAGTCGTTATCAATAAGGAAAACTTGCTTAATCAGTGCTTAGCGACGCGTTGCGCTTGACTACCCTTGTTATTGTTAATTCGTAAGCGATTTTTAATTTTTAAAAATCAGTGGTTTACCCCTCGCTGCGTATAATATAAATAGGTTAACATAACCTAAAAACACTTAAGTTCGCATTAAGATTGTATTTTTTGCAATCTTCATCTTTTGAATAAAAAGAAGAAAATAGTAAAAAATAAATCGGGTTTTATTTACGCAACCGCCATGGCGCGCCACTGCAAATACATACATTAAAACTGTAAAATAACGCGTCTTATTTCTATATTTAAGGTTATGTTACATAACAAGGTAATTTTTTCCACGAAATTCGTTACGTTATCTGAAAGTATTACTTTCCCACTTTAAAATCTTTAAGTATAAGTTTGGGGTATTACTAAAGTTTATTCAAATTTAACGCGAACTAAATGTAAACACAATCCGAGTCATACCCTCAGAATCGGCCAATAAGAATATACAATCCAAGTCACACCTTCAGAAGCGACCAATAAGAACGAGTTATCACGCGTGTAGGCTTTTTGTTGGATTTGGCTGTAGGAATCTATTCAAAAATTAGGGAATTAATTTTATATAACACGTATAGCATCCTACTTTTGAATAACGTAAAGAGTTTTGTGGTAAAAAATATAGGGAAACGCCTCTTTTTATGAAGCAATTTTAAGGTCGGATTTGGATTCAGCCCGTCAAAAAGCTTCGGAAAGGTAATATAATATTTGAAGGTTTAAGTATTATTTCTAGTGGTCTTTTAATTATAAATAGAAATGGTTACTTAATAAATACCTAATTTAAACGGTGTTATTTTAAAATATTTCGTATGTTAAATAGATTTCTAAAGCTGATAATTATATTATTATATTGTGATTTTAAAAATATTTTGAAATTAAAAAGTAAGGTACGCTACCTATGTGTGATTGTAAGCTTCATGCATGTAGTTTTAAGTTATAACATCTCAAAACATATAATTTAAAAAAAAAACAGTTTCTTCACTTACTCATCACTTCACGCACCACACATTATAAAAAGCTTTTTTGTATCACCCTTATCAACAAAAAATGTTATCTTAACAAGATACGATTAAGTAAAAAGTGGCTGGCAAGATTTGGATTCTAGATTTTCCTTGTTTTTTATCGTATTTGGTGGAAGATAACTTAAATCACCAATGAATAAAATAAAAGATAAATTAAATTAATTTTTTATTTATATTTAACAGTTTTTGTTTTATTTTTTATATTAAATTTTACAACACCCTCAGCGAAATAAATATGAATTGGCTTAATTTTTGTTTTTAAATTTTTCATATTGACTCCAGTTATTCTTTGTACAATTTTTTGACGAAATTATATTATAGGCCGCAGTATTATTGTGAAAAAGGGCGATGGATCTCAAGTTAAGGAATCGACTGACAGCTCGACTACTTTAGAAGATGACGATATCAAAGGTAAGATACAATTTTAATATTAACTATTTATCAATAGCACTAATTGTTAAAATAGCCTTCACACTTTTGTTTGATGTAAATAAAAGTAATTTGAGTGGTTAAGTTTTCTTACTAATTTTAATTCGTTTTGGCTTTTATAATGCAAAAGGATGTTTAAGAGATTGTCGCTCTAACTTCTCAATATTGCGTAAAAATAGTGGAATTTGTATGCCACATAAACTAAGCAACAAAAATAACCAATTTGACTATTTTTAATGTATTATATATTCTTTGTTTTTCAATGGTTTTTCATTATTGTGTAATCTAATATTTCTACTTTGACTTTTTAGTTAAAGTTTTTAGGTACCTCTAACTTTAGTAATGAACTTTTAACCTTTTTGGTGCTATTTTTGTACCTCGAATTTCGATACCTATAAGTACCTATTTAAGGCCTTAATTTTTATATATTAATCTTGTTTGCCATTGGAAAGAGCGGAAAATTGTAGGCTAGAAACATGTAATGTAATTTTTAAAAAGTGGACTAAATACAGTTTGGCCAATAGTTAATGTAAAAAGGCTACACAATATTAAAAAACTTAAATAAACCGAGGACTATACACTGTATAGATATAGTATACAGGTGCACCAAGTAAACTTCTATGTATGAGTATATTTTTTATTTGAAAATTGGTGAAATTTAAGAAAAATTACCAGTATATTAAAATGACATTTAAAAATTGAAAGCAAAATCAGCGGTTCCAAATAATTTGAAAAAAACCTAAATACCTTTCTAAACAAAAATTCGTTCCTAGGAAATTTGACAAAAGTAACTTTAACATGTAAACATACACATATGTATTTACATTTTTATACGAATTGTTATTTTCTACTAGAATTTAAGTTACCATCATCTTTTGTTTTATGAAATAAAATTAGAAATCAAGGAATCCAACGATGTATTAAACTTAATACAAAAGTTATGACGACCATTATAAAAACAAAAGATGGTGATGGCAACTTCAAATATAGTAGCGAAGAAATTGGAGAAATGTGTAAGTTAAACTTGGGTTTTTTCTTTAAAATTTCCAGGAATAACAAAGTTATAACGATTTTAGTTTTTTTTTCAAATATTTTGAACGACGCAGGTAAAATTATTTTAAAAAAGGAAAAATGGACATTCACGTAATTGGCCGGTCATTGTCGTCAACTATCGTATTTCTTCATAAAATATACAC
This sequence comes from Brassicogethes aeneus, assembly GCA_921294245.1. Classification (NCBI taxonomy): domain Eukaryota; kingdom Metazoa; phylum Arthropoda; class Insecta; order Coleoptera; family Nitidulidae; genus Brassicogethes; species Brassicogethes aeneus. The sequence goes on along the minus strand of OV121132.1, from coordinate 46,549,148 downwards.
ATAGAAGATAACATTTCGGGGTGATTTGTTATTTTTGTGGATATGTTTTATAATTAACTTTACAAAAAGGGTTTAAATTAAAACCATCACTAAACTAATATTTATTAAAAAAATTTAATCACTCAACAAGACAGTGTATGCACAGTATCCCCGAAGTACCCATGTATATAGAAATCATTCATTCCACATACCACTGGTTTATTTTCAAAAATAATTACCAATGATGGTCATTATAAATACTGTACTACCGCATCGCACTGTATGATTGCTTTCTCATTTGTTACAGGGTGATAAAGAAAATTTTCTAAGAAAAAAATTGTATATAATATGCTTATGCTATCTTTCAATTGCAAACACAATAAAAATATTCTGCAGGCACAAATTTCAGCTTTTAATGTGATATATATAAATATTATTGCCGACCAATTAAAACAGTTAAAAATAAATATTCACTGACTGTAGTACAACATTTTAATAACAATTTTCATTATTTACATGGAATAACTTGTTATATTTATTAAATTGATTCGTTAAACGAAACTGTTACGGTTTATATGATTTTATTATTAAAATATTTTTGTAATTTTACTACAAATCTTCCAGCGCATATTACACGAGAATTTCTCATTTCTGTTAAATGTAGCACGTATTATGAATACAGCGTTCCTTTGCAGGATTTTATACGTTTAAATATCTTCTTAAAATGCTTGTCCATTATAGTCAAGTATACTCTTAAAACTTTAATTAATTTTGCTTCCAGGGCAATTTCTTATTTTATTGATATTACTTTTCATTTCTTCGGATTATTGTTCTTTAAAACTTAATCCATCCGGCTTTCCTTCTTATGGTTGGTTTTAGAACTATAGTTTTTAATGTTGTTTACCAACTAAAAAATGCAATTATTTTCTTCGAAAGTTTTTTTTTAATACCCGCAAGTAATATCGATCTACATACCTCATTAGTAAATCACTGCACAGTATTTATATTTTGGGGACATTTTAAAAGTAGATACTAAACTTATAAATCACGCTTGATCAAATCGTATCTTTACCACAATCCATCGATATAAATCGACTACTAACATTTGTCAGCTTTAAAATGGGTTGGTGCAATAATTTTATCATTTATAACAGTGTATTTTACCTTGTCAATACTATTTCTTTAGAAAAAACTTACGTTAAAAACATACATTATAGAAAACGGTTTACTTTAGACGAATATAAAAGAAATTATTATTATAATATATTATATTAATTTGTTATATTATACAGAGTGTCCCAGAGACGCGCACCACCTTAAATTTGGATGATCTACATCTAAAAATAATACGTTTACGTAAATTATATTAATTTGTGCAGAATGTTCTAACAATGGTTTCATTAGGAATTAATGTTTCATCTTATGAAAAATGCATTTTAGGATTTTTACTTTAACAAGACGCACGGGTTTGGCAACAATTCATTATCACAAAAATTTATTAGTTAAACAATTTTTATCAGTTGGCATGACACCATAGACCACAAAGATAAAATTAGATGATGTCATAGTAAAATATAGTATGTTCTGTAACAAGTTTGGAATCGGCATACTCCCCTTGAGTGAAAATTTTGTCACACGAGCCGAAGGCGGGTTGACGGTTTCACGAGAGCGAAATATGCAATTCCAAATGTGTTTCAGGTGTGTCATGTAGCAGTGGCCAATACCATTTTTTTATTTCAAATGAAAAACCCTGTATATTATTCAATTTTTGTATTCTTCAGAAAATTGTAAATATATTTTATGTACAATGTCCTGTACCTATCTTCAACTGTTTCGGAAATATTAAAAAATTAACATTTAAGACCAAAAATTCGCTACCACACACTGAGAACTAATAAGTAATACTATTTATTTCTTGATGATGTAATAAACAAAAAAAATAATGACAATGTTGTGGCATCACAGATCTAATCGCAAGCGTTAATCGTCTTCCTAAGTCAGCTAATTCGGGATTTGGTTTTGTATACAAAACTTTTGACATATTCTCATAGGAAGAAGTATAATGACGTCAGATTAGAGGATCGTGCAGGCCATTACATCGATTTGAAAAAAAATTTGGTTGAGGTACTGCTGGACATTGATTCGATAATGAGGCGGTGGTTCATCTTGCTAAAACAAAATTCGCTATATCGCACATGATCGTGTGTGTTCCGAGTAGTTGAAGATAGATATAGGACATTGTACATGAAATATGTCTACAATTTTTAGAAAAATACAAAAATTGAATAATATACAGGGTGTTGCATTTAAAATAAAAAAGTTGGTATTGGCCACTGCTACATGACACACCCTGTACACACACTGTATGTTATTCCACATTAAAAAGTTTTATTAGAACGGTCCTTTTCCGTTATAGGAGCCCTTTCAAAAAATATGTATCTCCTGTATCTTTTTAATAACGAAGATGGATTTTTTAAAGAATTTTCTGGAATTCCTGGGGATCCGTACCTTCAAGGTGGTGCGCGACTGGGACACCCTGTATACCTATACATAGGTATAGGTATATTATTTTAAAACACGATCGATTTTTATCAAAAAAATATTTAGTTTTTTTACATTGTGAGTTAAAACAAGTAAAACCGGCCACCTAAAAAAGTTTTTGGATGGATTTTTTTTAAATACACTTAATTCGTAAACAGTCGCAAATCGAAATTTTACTCATTAATTTTTTTATTGATTTATATTTCGGAAATAATTAGATATTTAAGTACCTGTTTTTTTAAACTAAGAAATGTTTTTTTCGCGAAACAACCGAACAAGAAAATGCCAAGATAATTGACAAGAAGGCCCAAGACGTTTTTCCACAAACCTTGTAAAAAAAGTTAATAAATGCATGCATATAGCCAGGGTGACAGCCATATATAAAGGAAAATGGGACATACATAGACCAGAGCGGCAGTTATATTTCCATATCAATTTTTCCAGTATTTACCAAATTTTTATAAAAAGTCATAAAACCAAGATATTTAAAAAAAAATCCCTTTTTCACTGAGAGTTAACAGGTATAACAAATCTTACTTTTATTATGCATTTACAAGGTAATAATAACGAAATCTTCAAATTACACATATGTAATATATATTATATATATACTTTTGGTGGCTTGTGTTATATATCAATATTAATAATATATGTAATATATATTACTTATATTATTAATATTGATATATAACACAAGCCACCAAAAGTTTATCATAGGAATTTTACTTAGCCCTCAAACGAGACTACGCACGTTATTGGCCGCGCGGCATCAGAAAAATATTCATAACTTCCTTAATATTGATGGCTACTAACTTTGTTTAATTTACTCGTACGCATAAAAAGAGTATCCTATTTAATACAAAATATAAACATTTATTATCTATTAGCTAATTGGTTTCCGAAATATAAATCAATAATCAAATTGATGCGTAAATTTTCGATTTGCGATTGCTTACGAATAATTTTTCAAATATTTTTGGGAATAAAAATCTAGTTATACCTTTACCAAAAAACCTAGTTTCCAAAAACTAAAAAAATACATAAGTAAATATCGGTGTCTACAAAATTGTAAACGTAAAACAAATGTGAGAAATAAAGAAACCTGCCCACTACACTTTTTTTTACTAATAGGGTTAAGTGGAAGAGCAGCGAAATACATGCTTTGGATAAGCTGAACTTTGCCCATTGATTGTACCTTTAATAATGTATGAATGTATTCATTATTTTTATTACATATTAATAACCAATTTAAATCAATAATTTGATTTATTTTTAACCAAGGCCCGAAAAAGAGCGTTAAATGTTTAGTAGTCGGTTTTCAGGACATCATTCTGAACCCCATTTTTAAGTCACGACTACTTGATTTAACATGTTGTGACAAATTGGATAATTTATTTATGTTCTGGGCTACGCTCAGAGGATAAGAAAGGCGGAGTCGACCGCAGTTCAACTGTTATTGCCAAAGATCCGGAAGGTAATCTATTATAATACACTTTTCAAGCACTGCATCAGTCTTAACAATTGTCTAAAAACATTCAACTAAAACATATCCTAATATAAAGTCACTTTGGAAATAGGTATTAAAAATTTCAGACCTACTTAAGTGATATATACCTATATAAATGCATGTTTTGTACTAATTAAAATGCTTAATAAAAAATAATTGACATTATTTATATAAAAATCTTCTTTTTGTTGGGACTATGCAGTGAAATTAAGATAAGCACCATAATAGCAATTACTTTCCTAATTTTCATTAAATGAAACGAACATTATAAGCAAATATTATTTATTAAATACAATCTTAAGTTTTATAAACTATTCTTATGACTTACCGGCTTTTACTAATTGCTTGGATTTTAAACTTTTGTTCGATGCACTTCTTCCAGTTTTTACGCAACATTACAATAAATTTTGTGTTTGATATTCCAAGTTTTTTTATTGGAATGGTTTGAAGTAGAAAGTTAATTTAATTAATTAAACAAAACAAAAGTTTAATTAAATTTTATACAAAAATTAAAACTAAACTATTATTTTTTAAATAAAGTGTATGTTCTAAAATTTTTTAAATACTACATAAGCATATATAACAACTAATTTTTCTATTTTTTTTTTATTAAATTAAAGTTTGTGCTTTAGCTTTAGCTAAAAGAACTATTTAATGGTATTTAAATTATTTGCAAAAATGGCGAATGCGCCGGGGTTAAACCTGTTAAATTAAATAACAATAATTGTTATAATTAATTATAAAGTAATTAAAAATAAAGTAGAATACAAGTTTTGCATGAATATGTTAAGCATGTAGGTATTTTTGCATGATTAAATTAAAACTCTATCTAAAAAGAATACATTGTAATGTAATTAAAAAGTTAACATATTTTAACGAGATACGCCATATGCATCAAAAAATTGATTTCTGGATAAGGGTCGAGATTAATAAAAGACTTTCCTTTAATCGTCTAAAGTCGGACATATACTAAAAATAATCGAAAATACATTTTATAGTAGGGAAAAAACTCTTATGTATAAAATTCCTAAATAATAGCGTTAAAATTTTCATTAACGTTCAGAATTTAATTTATGTAAAATCAAGTCAAGTATAGCTATAAAATCGTAATTTCCATTTATGATACAAAAAATTTTATCACGTCAAAGCCACAAAAATTACAAGCACGTGTCTTTATGTTTTATTTTTAATTTAAGAAATTTTAAATATGATATAAATTTTGAAAATTTTCCAAACTTTTAATATTTCCAAAATTTTCAAAATATACAAATTCAAAAAAATAAAAAAAACTCTTGCGTTAATAACCCTCTTATACACCAGTTTTATAATATAATATTATAACTTGATTGTTCATTTCTTTAGAAAATGATAATTTTATTTTTTATTTTTTTATTGTCGGTGAATTTGGTAAGGACTACAATTTCAAATGGCAAATAAGTTATTTCCATAAAAGTTATTTTTATAAGAAACTTTGATCACAAAGCGGACTAGAGTTGATATAGAGAGCTCAAATTTTCAGAGAATTTTTTTATTAATATTAAGCCCCACAAGAGTATGAAAATTCAAAAACAACTTTATTAAGGACCACTCTATTCATGATTTTAACTTAAATAATTTACATAAATAAAATAAAGTATTAAATATCAAATACACAATACGAAAGTAAGGGTCTAATAGTATTTTTTTAATCAAACTATTTAAATTATGCAGGGTCTTAGTAAGTATTGTTACTTTATCATCAGAAAAGTAAACAATTTTTATAATTTTGTGATTCTTCTTTGTTTTCGAGTTATAGTGTAAAGGTAAAGCTCTAATAAATATATATGCCACTGACATTTTAACGTTTTTAAAATATAGTTTATCTATTTTGCGTTCATAATGACTTCATTATAACACCGCTTTCGGTGCTGTAATGAGATACTTTATCCCACCCACTTTGAACAGCATAATATTTTGCACATTTTTCTAGAACTTACGAGACTTTTCTGGCAATAAATTTTGCAATAAATTTTGTTTAACACCAAAGAAAATCCTTTTTTTCTTCTTTAACATTAACAGCCACTTATTGTAAATAAGTAAATTAAGGACGGCATGGCGAATCGATTTTGACATTAACTGTCAAACCAATGACTGATACCAACTATCTAATGTAAAATTCGACCAAATTAAATTTAAGGTATAAAATTAATTTGTTTATAGAATATTTGCAAAATAGATAAAATAGCATAAAGAACTCATGTCATAAGACCTTTTGTCGCACTCGTCCATTACCAAACTCGCTCCTTCATCGCTCGTTTCAAAAATTTTCCGCGTGCGACAAAATGACGTCTTATGACATAAGTTCTTTAATATACTATTATAAACAGTTAGGGCACAGTAGGTAATTTAAAAATGTATTAGATTAACAAAGTTTATTGTCACCAAATAAACAAAATAAAACATAACTTGTATTAAATAATACAATGTCCACTTTAATTTGTTTTTACTTTGAATGTTAACTATGGTTTCGTGTAAAAATCGAACAAATTTTGGACATTTGTTTGCAAGTGATGCCAGAATTGAATATATTTTTTAACCTCGTTTCTACATGTAAATGGTGCATTAAAAAAAAATTCATCCATTGACCGCTGTGGTTTTTACTGTACTGTGTTAAAAATAGATAAATTTCGATATTTTTATTCAAAAACGTATCGATTTGAAATTTAGATAGAATTTAGACCTTATTAATGGCAATAAATCCACATATTATTTTTCTAGATTTTAACATACAATGGGCGCTGGGGAAAATTTAATTTAAAATTTTTTAAGTGTTAAAAAATCGAAGAAGCAACGGTGTTTTATAATTTTGAGTAAGTATATCACGTTAAAGTACTGATAATTAACTATTATTTGATATATAAACTTCTATATGCAAATTATGTTTCTACGAGAGACATATTTTTTTAGTTAGGTCTTCAAAGGGCTTAATACTAACGTGTTTTACAAAGTATATATTCTTTTATCTAGTTTTACAAGATAATGTATTATATATTACATATAATATATTATTTAGTACATACAATTCTTACATATTTATTTAAAAAAATCGCCATAGATGGAGTTAAAATTATTTTATTTATAAATTTAAATTTTTTTAAGTTTACTAATTTTTATCATAGTAGGCATCATAGAATTTTTTAATACGTACGTAATAATAAAAGATACAACAATATTTGTATAAAATGACAAAATGTACTAAACTAAACATTTATGAATACTGCTACTGCCAATTCAAAATTGATCCTGGCCACACAAACATAATTTGCATAAAAAAGTTAATGTATCAAATAATAGACAAATATCAATACTTTAAGTGTAATACTTAAATTTATAAAACAATGTTGCTTCTTCGAATATTAACCCTTTAAAAATTAATTAACAATTGTTAAATGTTAAATTACATTATCACCAGCGCCCCCTGTACGTTGAAATCTAAATAATTTTTTTCATGAATTAATTGTCGTTAGTAAGTTCTACATTTTGCCCAAATTTCAAATCGATACCTTTTGAAATAAAAAAAATATGAAATTTCTTAATTTTTAACACAGTGAAGTAAAAAATAAAAATAAAAACAAAGTTGTCAATGGACAAGATTTTTTTTGGAAAAAAGTACTGCATTTAGATGTAGAAATAAGGTAAAAAAGTTTCAATCGATTTCTTGAACCCTTTCAAATCGACCGTTCGATCCTTTCGCGACCGTATACGGTATACGGTATACCTACATAAAAGTTACCTATTTAATATTAAATTTTGTTGCTAAAATAGAGTCCTTAATTTTTTCTAAATTATATTTACTTAGATGCGAACATCCTAAAATTTAAATAAAATAAGGTATTTTGAAATTTAAACTGTTTTATAAATATTTTTGATTTAAACAAAAGGTGTAGGGTTAAGTATGTTTTAAGATACTTATGCAAACCAACTAAATATAGAAACCATTGCATTTTTTTTTAAATTTTTTCCATTTATTATGCTAAACCACTGCATTATTTAAATAACATGTAAACAAAAAACAGGAAATTCTCTCACGTGAAACTTTCTCATAAATTCTTTCGCCTACTTTAGACTGCACGCTGGTATTCAAACATTTAAAATTGCAGGCACCAACTAAAAATAGTCTACTTAAGCTTTATTTGCCTAAATTCAACGGGCATCGATTAGACTCATCAGTTAATTTTGGATCAGTGACAACGCACTACCAACTAACTAAAACCACACGAAAACCCGCCTGCAAAACAGTTGCTCGCTCCAAGTGTGACGACAACACGATGATTTAACGAGTGCAATTTTATGTTTATTATCTGTTTTGTGTTCGCCTGCTTCTCCAAGCCTTAACCTTGAGGCTCTTCTACTGTCAAAATTGGTTGCTTTGGTGACACCATGTCTACCCTGGCGGCGGTAATTGGGGCTGCCACCAAAAGAAGAGAAAGTATGTTTTGGGTATAAATCATTTTTAAAACAAAATTTCGATTTATTGTGAAAAACGTAGTTTTTTAATCAGGTCCTTAAGTTGATTACCAGTTTTAAAAATGTTTCCTAGACTCGATCCATTCTTAACACTGGTTAAAACTGATTTTTCCCTAAAATTTAATATATTACACTACAAAAATTTTTTTCTGAAAAATGCAATACTTGCTGATTATGATACAAAATCGACACAAGTATGACAAAAGCTCACACACATCAAAATTTAAAGAAAAATGGTTATGGGTCATTCCACGTTACTCGGGGATTTTTGTCCTGCCCGTCACAATTAAAAATTGTGAGTAAAAACTCCACGTTATAAAATTTATTTTAAAATATTGTTTATTATGGTTTTACTAAGTTATTAGCACAATAAAAGTAATATTATAAAATATTAATTTTATAACTTGCGGTTTTTACTCACAATTTTTAATTGTGACGGGCGGGACAAAAATTACCGAGTAACGTGGAATGCCCCTTATGCAGGATAAAATTATATAAAAAATTCTAAAAAGGAAAACAAGACAAAAAGGTTAATAATACCATTTAAAACTACATAACAAGTAAAAGTAAATTTTAACAAAATCAAAAAATACAATTTTGTTTGATTATGTAATTATAAATTCCTTGAAAACGGGTATAGGTTTTTATGAAATTTTTAAGTTTAGTGCCAAGTACACATCAAATTATTAACAGTAAAATAATGTTTATTATGTCTACTCCTAAAAAATCTGAATATATTAATGTTTTCATGTAAAAATAAACAGTTAAAAATACAAAACGAAAAAACCTAAATTATTTGAATATTTCAAAATTAAATAAATAAACAATTATATTAAAATTAACATATAATGTGCCTGTTGATAATGATACAAATTACAACTTTTTTTCTATTATAAATATAATTTTTTAAATAACAAGGCTGAAAAAATAAGATACCTTTTCTACCACTCGCCTTTCTAGAAAAGTAAATTTCGGTCATAAACTTTTTGTATAAATATAATTGAATTGGTGAGAATAAGAACAGTACAAGTCCAAAAGTTAAAATTTTAACAAACTATTTTATAAAATTAGTTTTATAGTTTAAAATGCATGTTTGTAAGAATATTTTAACTAATTAATAAAATATAATAATCAAGTTCAAGTTCAAAATACATTTTTGTAAAAGGATATAAATCATTTATCAGAATATGAATATTATATTTTATAAAATAGTTAAACTATTAACCCAAAAATGAAGTTATATTTTGTCAAAATCAAACTATTTATTAGACTTGTAATTTTCTTAATCTTACCGATTCAATTAAGTAATACTTATTTTTATTACTCAACGGCTCACATTCAATGAATATGATAAGATACCATTTAAATGACATTACGTAAATTTTATGGTGGAAAAAGAATCTTATCCATACCCCTCCTTTAATTTACAGGGAAAAAAGAAAATCAGCCATCATGTTGTCCGATTTGTTAGCGCGTTAAATTAAAAATAAAACTTGCCCTCGCCACTTCTAAACATTATCTTTGCTGTGCTTTCTCTATGTATCTGTGTTTCTAAACTGTGACACCCTGCTAGGCCCCGGGACTCCTCCACAGTCGCCCAGAGTGGCGCCCACCTCATCGACCGGTTCTCCGTCTAGCTCTATCGCTACCACGGCGCCTAGGCCGAACGCCCTAAACCTAGGCCAGGCGTTATTACAAAATGTGCAAGGTTAGGGCCTTATGTTTTTTGATTATGAACTAACATGGTTTACTTTTCATTTTACTACTAACTACTTTTAAACTCGTCTATTTAGGGTGTAGGTGCAAATAAAACTAAAATAGTTTTTTTTTTTAACTAATGGTTTTAAAGAACGTTATAGTAAATCCTTTTATAAAAGGATTTAAATAAATAATTGAATGTTTGACTTTTTGTACACGGAGAGAAAAATTTTGCCCAAATAACCATTCAAAGTATTGTTAAATGACGTATCGTGAATTTAGTCAACTGTTTTATTAAACTGAGGATCTGTATAGCTAATTTAGCCATACAAATCCTCAGTTTAATAAAACAGTTGACTAAATTCACGATACGTCATTTAACAATACTTTGGATGGTTATTTTGGCAAAATTTTTCTCTCCGTGTAGATAATATTTTATAATATTTATCGACCTTTAACCAATATATTAGCTAAAGGTCAATAAATATTCTATAGGATTATTTAAAAAAAACATACATTAATGTATTTTGCAATTTATACATAAATATTATCTACAAAAAGTCAAACATTCAATTATTTATTTATAGTTAAAACTTTAAAACGTGTACGCAGTTAAAGAAAGCTGTGCAAGAAATTAAAGGATTACAATTTTGTTCAATATTACATAGTTAACTTCTTATTTAAAAAATAATGAATACATAAATATCTATCTCTCTTTATTCAAAATTATGTACTATGCTTACTTAAAAGTCCCACCTCGACATTTGAATAAAAATAATTAAGGTTATCTATCTATCCCCAAATTTATTTTATTTATTTTGTATAAATTGAGACCTTTATACAAAAAAATATACATAAATTGTAATTTTTTCAGAAAATAATACAAAATTAACGTTTAACTGACATATAGATAACCTCAACTATTTATATTCAAATGTCAAGGTGGGACTTTTGGGCGTAAAGCTTATGCCAATACAAAAATTCCACAATAAAAAGCTTCCTTTTTAGTGAACATTGTTTTTAGGTTTAATTTCTCATGACTTTTGTTTTAGTATAATTACTTTTTAAATTGAATTTGCATTTTTTCGGGCCGGTGGACAAGTTTGTAAATTATTACACTGTAATTTCTAAATTATTTCAGAAAATTATGTGTATTAAGTATAATAGTACTATGGGTATTTTTTTAAATTGAACAGCTAAAAGGTCGGTTAAATAATATAATGTAATTGACTGCAATTACCCAACTTTTCTCTAATTTAACCGACCTTGTGGCTCTTTAAACGAAAAACGATACCCATACATAGACTCTATGTCATAAAGGGATACCTGTATACAAAGGGTGGTCCAGTTTATATTATCAAAATTTTACTAGCGGATAGTTTATCGAAAAATAAATGTTATTCGTCAAATAAACTATGGTTTAATTTTGTTTGCTCTTTGAAATAGAAGTTGTATATTAAAGAACTAATGTCATAACTTATAAGATATGTTTTAATATGAGGTTTTCTAAAAAAAATTCTATTTGTCATAATTGTCATAGGTAATGATACTTAAATTTTGTTATAAATTATATTTGCGTATCCTATTGTTACCATGTATAGTATTGTTGTCATGGAGACAATACGAAACGCAAATGCGTACTGTGCTCATAGTACTATACCACTATAGTGGTGTACCATATATATATATATATATATATATATATATAAAATATTTTTGATTTTTATTATTATAACGGGTGACTATTTTTCCCTGATAATATAGTCTTAAATCTATCCAACATTTGTCTAGTATGCTGGTGGTTAAATGTAATTAATAATATTAGTTTTACCATATTGACAGTTAAACTAATTAAATTTAATTAATAAAAATTAAAAAAAAATTAAATTATAAATTATTGATTAAATTTAACTATTAACTAATTTAATCTTCTAAAAACTGATTTTCCCACAAGGTTTTGCTTAAGTTGGGGGTTTGCATTTACATAGAAGTCATCGTTTATTTAAAAACATAAATATTTTTTATATTGTAGTGATCCAAGTAATTTGTTGTAAAATTAAGTACGGTAAGTAATATTGATAGTGGCATTTGCCCTTTCTCTATTTAAAACAAAAGTATTTCATTATTTTTAACTTCAATAGCACAAAGATGTTATTACGAATATTGGGCCAAAATATCTTTCGTCAGATTTTTTCTAGCATGGTCTAATATTGAAATATTGAAACATTGGTCCGAAGTTATTTTACATTATACTGTAGGAAAGTTAAGGGAGAAATTTAAAGAAAAAAAATATAGCCACCTACCTACTTACTTCGTAGTAGGATTTCTAAAAGTGATATGTCACGATCTTGTCGACAAATTATTTTTTCAGGAAATGTTTCTAGTAGGTACTTAGTGGCGTATAAGGGGGGGGGGCGGTTGACAATGCCCACCCAAATGATAAGGGAGAGGGGGTTTACTTGATATAAAATGTACCCTCCAAATTCTTTGAAAAAATCTACCAATAAGACAAGTCGTGTACTGTTATTTTTAATTACGATGAAATGCTAAAATCGTTTGTATCGTGTGATAAAATGATCAGCTTGAGCTTTATTAACTTAATAACGAATTGTATTGCAAATAAGACAAGAAATCGCATATTACTCTTGTTATTCTTAAGGTAATATGCAAGAATGGCCTTTATTATTTTCCCCCATTTGGTGCTAAACAATAAGGATGGTAACGTGTGTCGTTACATATCACTTTTAGAAATCCTAGAGCATCGTTGACTATAGTTAATGATATTTTGGCGTAAAATAATATGCCAATATAGGGCTAACATCGGCTAAATAAATTCAATATTGGCCCCAGATAAAATATTGGGCATAGACGCGCCCCATACAGGACCAATATTTTGTGCTACTGGGGAAGTAATGGCTTTAACAAAAAATGTTTGATAATTTCGTCCATATGTGTAATTAAATTAACAGTTTGGTAATTATTGTCAAATACTCCCCGTAATATTTATTTAAAATTTAATTACATTAAAATCTTTTTCGCCGTCAAGCAGATTTAGAGCAATGTAAAATAAAACGATCTTTTGGAAAATTTGAGCTGTAGCTATAGGGTATCCCCATTATACATTAATTTAAATATTTACAGCGTGCTGCAGCGTGACAAAACTATTTTTTCTACTACCTTACTGGAAAACTTAATTTTCCACCCCCGAGCGAGGGAGGAAAATGCCTCTTTTCCTCCTCGGGAGGAAACAAAAATTCCACCCTCTATTTTTTTTTTAAATTTTATATTAGCAAGAGTTTTTGTACCTTGTCTAGCCCTATTTGATAATCAAATCAAATTTTGATTTAGTAGGAAAAAGATTTACTCCGCGCTTGTCCAACCATTCTTTGAACAAACTATATTTATTTTCAAATCGCTCTTTCGATTTTTAAGGAAGGAAATTAATTGCAACTATTCTTGCCTCTTTAGCATGATCTTGCGGCAGGTCTTCGCTAGAACTCAAAACGTAGGAACAATTTCAAATTTATGATAAACAATTTGACAGCTTATAACAACTGTTATGTTTGTATTACCAAAAATACCATAGCAACAAAGCGTTGTCAACATAACGTTGGTGACGCAACAACTACATAATATTTGTCATAATATTATAACCCCCTACCGGGTTAGTAAAATGAACCGGAACGCTCAAAAACCGTTAAAAGGAAAATGCGTTTCCTCCCTTGAATATTTAATGCCCTCCGCTTGGCGTCGGGCATCAAACTATTCACGGGAGGAAAATCACTATTTTCCTCCCATAGTATGTAAATAGCTATTACAGTTCCCATTAGAATTTTAATTTGTTTAGTTTTAATGACAATTTTCAATTTCATAGTTATAGGTAGGATTGGGATTTTGACCGGTCAAAATCTTTTGTGGTCAAATGACTAGTCAATTGACCGGTCAATTGACTAAGCACCAGTCAAATTCCTTAGTTTTTTCTAAAGAAATAAAGGCATGAGTAAAATTACTTATTTTTAAAAAGAAACGTATATTTATTGAAAAACAGCTAACAAAAAAAAAAGAAACCATTCTGAGGTACAAAAAAACATTCATATCATTGTTTTTAAGAACATTCAAGTCTAGCTCGCAGCAGAGCAGCAACAGCAGCCCAGCAGATAAGACCTGAAGATGGTACATGAGATTGTACCGAAACGTCGTCAGACAAACGGTTCTTTTAAGAATCAAAAACCGAAAACACGGTGCTAGCATGTGTAGATAACGGCACATTATCCTCGTCACTGAACCCAACCTCGCCATTGTCTCTACTCTCCTAAAATTAATTAGTCAAAAATGACCCAGAACACTATTTAAAAAGCATTATTGACCAAGCACAACCCTAGTTATAGGTACATTTTATTATATCTAACATTATATGATATAATTTTAATTCTTAAAACATTGTTAACTTGAGTTCTGACAATAAACACGATGACAGTTTTTTAAATATTTTTTTGTAAACGTTTTAATGTGTAATAAACCGTATTGAAATGGATTTGTATTTATTGAAATGTGACGTCACTGGTTAATACAAAAAAATATAATATATTTGTTGTATTAACCAATGATATATATATATAATTTTATGGGTCTTCAAAATTACCAAAAAATACATCTGGCCTAAATTATTATCATTTTAAAAAAATGTGCAAACTCCCTATTAAATAGCTATAATAACCTATAGTTAAACAACTTGATTTCATAAAATGATTATTGAAATTCGTAAAATTTAACTTATTATTTTTAATAACTTTTAAATAAAGCAAGATATAACAAAATACCTAGGAATCTTATTTAATTATTAGGTTCAACCTGCGATGTGCGAGAAAAAGTTTGATAAAGAATAATATTTAAAAACATTTAAATATAAATGCAAATTTAGATAACGTATCTTTTATATTTCAAAGAGGGAGGCAAAAACTATCGGATGGTGAAATTCTGATGATATAAACGGGATATAAAGTTATAAGTAATGCAAATTTAAATTAAAAAACTGTGTCTAAACACGAAGCGTATTAAAACGTATGACAGGAACTTTTCTTTTTAAATGTTTTTTTTAAATAACCTGCTTTTGTACTTGGGAAAACTTTTCTTTAAAATAAGTTTTTTTCCTATGGAGTTTTACCATTTTGTATCAAATAACGAAACAATAAAATTGGTTTGATTTCCTACATTGACCTAACATTCATATTAACCGTGCTGTTTTCATTTATAGGTGCATAAATAAATAAAAGTTTGACATATTATATTAATTAAAAAATAAAATGTAAAGAACTAAATTAAAAAATAAAATGTAAAGAACTAAATTAAAAATATGTAGGTAATCAAATTGTTGTTTGTACGGCTTTTTGCATGCCTTTTGCACTTTAGATGTGGATTCTTTATACAAGAATGACGTTGAAAAATGGGTTGAAACTACAATACCATACGATAGATTACCAAATAAGGAGTCAGGTCTGTATAAGTTTTAAGTTTTTTATTAAAAAATACAAACAGGTTTTATTCTAACAATTTGCTTTCAATTTAATTTATTTTTTAAACTATAAAATTTTATTTTTTAAAAAAATACTTTTAAAATAAAATAATGCATGTTTCTTATAGTAGATACAAACTTGGATTATGAGCAATTAGATATCTGTGAAATAGAAGTAAATGATGGTAAGACAAAATAACAAGTAGCTTAAAAAGGTAGCTATAATTTTGTGTAAAATTTAGATATTGAACTGTATTAGTACTGTTAAACCCTCTAGGTAGATACGTGTTGCTAGATATATTAGCAATATTGTATACGTATGTATGTATACGTAGATGGACGAAAGTTGAAAGGATGTTACACAATTTAAAAAGTTAAATTATAAATTAAAGTTTATGAAGAAAAAAACAATTAAAAAAAATATTTTACTTTAAACTTTAAATATTAAAATAGGCTTTTGTTAATTGCTGGATTGGTTTTGATAAAAGCACAAAACTTATAATAATAATTTTATCGTCCAAATTAAAATAAAAATTTCAAAATAAATTCCTTTGATCTTACAACATGCTGTAAGTAAATTAATTTTAAACTGATGAGCATACTGGAATATAAACTACTTATATTTAAAACTAAGAAAAGAAAACTATAATTACGGTACATATATGTTACAAATTTTACGATAGAAAAATCAGCAATTAGTGGAAGAAGGTAATTCATCGATATACATTTATTTCTATTGAACATTTTTTTATGGTTAATTTAAAATAAAATTTGTAGCTTAAGCCAAATACTAAGCACTAAAAGGGAAGATTGTTATCGGAAAAATATATTAAATATTAATAAATTAAAGTAATATTATTACTTTTAAATATAGTTTTAATTTAGTTAAAAAACGAATGTATAAGTATAAAATATAAAAGTCCTTAATAATACACAGAGTGTCTGTAAGTTCTTTCCATAAAACGTATGTATTTTGTAGATCTAATTCTAGGTTAAATTAAATTTACCTTACTACAAATTTGTTATTCGGCCAAAAAATTTTAAAATTTAAACCTGGTAAAATTTGGTACGTTTACATAGTTTTATATAAAACATTAACTTCTTCACAACCATACCAGAAAAGGAGTAAGAAAATTGGTTAAATTTGTTGAAACAATATTTAATAATCCATGCTTACAATTTAAGCATATTAAGCATACACCATCTATAATAGTATATTATGTATAAAGTTTGATATACGCCATTTTATACACGAATTTAATTTAGGCACGAGCGAGCTTGCGAGGTGCATACTATACTTTTTCTACGACAAATACTTTATTATCTTAAAATGATTTAAATCAAAAATTTGTATAGAGCGCCATCTATGAAACAATAGGGGAATCTGTTTGTCACCGTCAAATGTCAAATTTTTTTATTTTATAAACACAGATTATACAGGTTATAAATCGAAATGTCTTTCTTGAAAATTGACAGTTTTTCACAGTGAAAGTAAAGAAAATGTGTTTTGAGCACTTTACAGTGGCGTCCTTGTCCGAATTTAAGTTATAGTTTACTGCCGGCGAAATTAAAAGGTCAGTACAATGTTCATATAAACTTTTCAAATATTGGCTTTGAGAAACTATTTAATACTTTTGTATTGAGATAATAAAATAATTTTCACATTTAGTATTATTTTACAATAAAGGCACTTTATTTTAACGATTGTATAACATTTGACAACTGTCAACTAACTTAAAACTAACTTCAGCCCGTGACTAAAAACCTGTTGCTAACTTCAGCCCGTGACTAAAGCGCCATAAAGCCACAACTTCTCAATGTCAAAGGTCACTTAGTGTCATGGAAACATGTACGATAAAGGGCTTTTTAAAGGTGGGAGTAGAAAAAATATTTTATATATTTAATGTACTCCCCCATTGATAAGCTGCGACTTTATGGCGTTTTAGTCTGGCTGAAGTTAGCAACAGTGGCTTTTGGGCATTTTAGTCACAGGCTAAAGTTAGCTTTATTATAAATTGGGAAAATCCGTTGACAGTTGACAGATGTCAAATGTTTAACAAATTAAATTTGCTTTAAATTCTTCTTTGTGTTCGTCGTAGATAAAGTATAGTATACAATTCGTTTTATAAACTTCTCCAGACACTCGTTTTTATTAAACACTCGCTCGCAAGCTTCGCTCGTGCCTAATAAAACTCGTAAATAAAATGGCGTTTATAAAACTTGATACATAATATACTATAATATGAATTTATTATCATCCTGTACTTTCGTCAGATACACACTCCATGTAGGTACAAAACAATAGGCTTATCATAACTAAAGTATAAAATTACTTAGGTCACCCCATAAACCTGTCAAAGTACCAAATTTGAGCATAGTCGCATACGCGTAAATTTATTAAAAAACAACATTTAAAATTTTTTTTTAGAGGTTCACACTAAAGTAAGTTTACATAAATTGGCCCATTTTAGTCAAAAACATGTGTTTGCTTTTAAAAGACCTTTTAAACAAGTTTATGTTTATAAAATGGCAAATGCGCCGGGATTCATTTTAATACTTATTTATTTTTGATTCTATTCTTATCTATATTTTTAATTTTTAAAATATTTTCGATACAATCTTCAAAAAGTGCGTATTTATATGCATGCAAAGCTACAAAGCAGTACTAACAATAGCTTATTTGCGATTGTAGAAATACGGATTGTGTGCCCAGAAAAGCCGTATTCACAACTATCGACTAATTCGCAGAGTTCAGGTAATGTCATTTTTTTTCATATAATTAAAATCTGATTCTGTAACCTAAAAAGCTACTTACCGTTTACTAACCACTTGCCCATTTATTAATTTATCTTGTCTTATTAACAAAAGCGGAAAACAAATCAAGGTGAAACAGGTCCAAGAGGAAATATTTCCCATCTAGACAATTTCGATGAAATTTCACCTAAATTAAATTAAATTAAATGACAAAAGCTCGACATCTCAGATTTTACTAAAAGTTTTGGGATTTGAAGATCAAAGCTTGAGCTTGGGATGAACTAAAATCACAATAATATTTTTTTATTTAAACACCCTGAGAAATTAGGCGAGGCCATGTTGACCGGTTTGCGTAAAATATTACCAAATCGGTTTCTAAGAAATCCTTCTGTAACTTTTTTGTTTATCTATTAATATTTTGTTTTAACCATAAAACAATTTACTTTTTATCTATATACCTAAAATTGTACAAATGTTTTTACAAGTGCAGTTTTTTTAGTGCAAAATTCACGCTTCTTTTAACTGAAAAGTGAATTTTCTACCATTGATATTAGGTATTAGGCTATGGAAATTTGATTTGGTGTATATTTTTATTTAAAGTAATTATAAATATCGATTAAAATATAAAATGAAAAATTATAAAAATTTCATTAGTTTTTGACACTTCTCATTCAGTAACGGAGCACATTTTAAAACATGTAAACATGTAATTATTTTTTAAATGTAAAAAAAATATGGTTTGATTTGTATATCAAAGCCTTCTTAAACAAAAAATCATATATAAATTTAGTGCCATTTTCTATAAAATTTGTCGCATTTTAAACCGTTTTATCTTCTTAGCAAGGCAAATACACAATATTTTTCTTACAGTTTTTAGTATAATATACTAAAATTTAACAGAATGTTCTCCTCAATATATTATATTGCGAAGAACATTCTGTTAAATTTTGAACAATTTTCGTTCGGTCCCTCTGGACGAAAAAATGCATTTTTTTCGCCAAAAATGAGAAATTTTCATAATTAAGATGGTATTTCCTGCAATTTGGATAATTTTTTATAATTTTGCATTTTATATTTTAATCAATATTTATAATTACTTTAAATAAAAATATACACCAAATCAAATTTTCTTAGCCTACTACAGTTAAAAGAAGCGTAAATTTAGCACTAAAAAAACTGCAATTGTAAAAACATTTGTATAATTTTAGGCATGTATTTAAAAAGTGCATTGTTTTATGGTTAAAACAAAATATTACGCGATACAAAATATTAATAAACAACAAAGTTATAAAGGGTTTTCTTAGACACCGATTTGGTAATTTTTTATGCAAACCGGTTAAAATAGCCCTGCCTACTTTCTCAGGGTGTTTAAATAAAAAAATATTATTGTGGTTTTTGTTCATCCTAAGCACTGAAAGTTTTAAGAAAATCCAATGATGTCAGCTTTCAATTTTTCTCAAATTTGGGGAAAAATGATAAAATGATTCTGTAGTAAACCTGCTTGCTTAAATAATGTGCTTGTAGTTCTCAACGTTACAGTTAGTGATTGAACTATTGTTAGTAGCTTTATGAATTCCTATTTATTCATAAATTAGGTATTATATTCGTTTCACTTTGATTTGGCATTTTATTTAAATTTAGCCTTATAGGATTATCTTTAAAACACTGTAAATTTTCATACTTGAACTAAACTCTAAAAAATGTTTGAAGCTGTGCATGAAAAAAGATCTAACTTAAAACTGTAATTTCCTCGTATAAACCAGTGGTAATTGGTACTCCTCTGTAGTTCTTCTAGATGTTTGATGGTCGCTGGTGTACTGAACAGTTAACGATTTTATTTTAATTGTATTTGTTTAATGTTCACAGCTAAAAGACAAGAAATTATCAAGATGACTGAGCAGCTTATCGAAGCTATCAACACTGGAGATTTTGAGGCATATACGTAAGTAAAATGTAAAAAAAATGGATCCAAAAGTCAAAACCAAACAACTTTTAAAAATATAATCTTAAATGTCTTTAATTAAATGTGTATAACTAAAAGAAAAAAACATAGATACGCCTATAAACTGGCCAAATGTAACTTTGGATTTTACTGAAAGTATACATAAAACAGGTTAATTTTTACGTTTTTTTTTATTTGTTCACAAAATGTAAAAATACCAAAATACCTAAATTTCATAAAAATAATAACAGTCAAATATAAGGTAGGTACTCTATATTGAAAGTCCTCACGGTTTTTGAATGCAAGAACCATGCATGCATAATACAAGTCTATTCAGGAAAAAATACAGCGTTTTCGGTGGGGGATCCAAGCAGAAGTAGTCCTCCACCAAACTGATTTTGGTGGACCAAATTTTATTATGTTCATTCCAACAATTGAGAAAATTTGAATGACAAGTTTTAACGCATCCACCCTATCACCCCAACCTTGCATCATTAATCGAGGGGTAAACTACTTTAAAATCTAAGAGACCAACGTTCAACGTTATGTGGACGTTGAGTTGTGATTTTTTCCTTATCAGTCGTTATCAATAAGAAAATTCTCTTAGCCGTTAATTCGTAAGCTAATTTTAATTTTTTTAAAATCAGTGGTTTACCCTTCGTCATTAATCGAATGGTGGTCTAGACCATAATTTGATTTTATCTCGGGAAATACTCATTTAATGATGTAAAGTTAGTTTTGAAAGAACCCTGTAAAAATTACTTGGTTCAGTTTCTTGACCAGAAACTAATTAATGAATAACTTGAATTAACTTGAAAAAAATGGCAAAGGTTATCGTGCAAAATAGAGCATATTTGGTTTAATAAAGTTTATTAAAGTTTAATATTTGTTTAATAATGCTTAAAAAACATCGAGGACTTTTTAGAGTAGGTATTTTAATATTTATTAAAATATTATTTGAAACAATCAGTGGATAAAGGTGTTATGTTTAATTAGCAAAGAATGGACAATATTTTACGTTTTATATAACATTCAGGCCAATTCACTAACATAAGTCATTAACGTTACCCTTATATTCAATCGATGTGATTGGCCGGATTGGCCGATAACCACTGATTCTAGTGGCTAACGTTAACGACTCATGTTAGTAAATTGGCCTGATTATTGGTTTAAAAATATTGAGGGTTAATGACAAATATTATCCATAACTGTTCCATCTATTATTTTATTTTTTACAATTATAATGTATTTGTTCTTTATTATTAAAAAGACGAGTGGTAAACTTTAAAATTAGCGAAAACAACGTTTAAAAATACAAAGGTCTTTCTGATTTTTCCTTATCAGTCGTTATCAATAAGGAAAAATCCTAATCAATAAAAAAATTAGCGACGCGTTGCGCATGACTACCATTGTGATTGTCGTTAGGCTCTTTTAGTTCCACCCTTACTTCCTAAGAAGTCCCAGAAGCCAACTGAATGGCTTGAGCGGGTTAGGGGTAGGAACGGACCGCGGGCTTAAAGTCCCCTTCGAAGGACTAATATACAATAGGACAAACACAAATAACTAGCCACTAGTCCACCGTCGGCGGTGGATACCTACTTTAAGTTAGATTATAAGAAAACATACAACAATTTTTAGAGGAAAGTACAATGTAAAAATATTTAATACTCCCGGGCCCATTACATGTGATTTATTAAAATTTTAAAAGTAATAATAATTTTTCGATGCAGATCAAATTCAGTCGAAGAATACTTGTATTGACAAAACTTTATGTAGCTATAATTTAAGCTGGATAATCCTGCCTGGATTAGAAAAAATACCACAATTTTTTACAATAAATTGTAAAGTAAAAATATTAGAAACTTGTACACTGTGGGATCTATTTAAATTTAAAAAGTTATAAGGTTATAATGATTTTTCGATGTAGATCTGCTTTTATAGGTAGGTACTTGTATAAATAATATATCCATACTTCAACAGATATTACATCGAAAAATCATTATAACTTATAACTAAATTTAAATAGATCCCACAGTATAGAAGTTTCTAATATTTTTACTTTACAATTTATTGTAAAAAAATGTGGTATATTTTCTAATCCAACCTAAAGTATAGCTACATAAAGTTTTGTCAATACCAGTATTCTTCGACTGAATTTGATCTGCATCGAAAAATTATTATAACTTTTAAAATTTTAATAAATCAAATGTTTTCTTATAATCTATAGATTACCTACTTTAAGTTATAACCGCCGACGGTGGACTAGTGGTTAGTGCCGAGAGGTCGTGGGTTCGAATATATTAGCTGACAGTGAAAACTGTAAGGAACTTTAAGAAGGTTAGCTATTGAATTTTCAAAAACATAGGTGTAAAAACAATATACAGTTTTTTTAATTAAGTACCTAATGAAAACTGTAAGAAACTTTAAGAAGGTTAGCTATTGAATTTCCAAAAACATAGGTGTAAAAACAATATACAGTTTTTTTTAATTAAGTACCTAATGAATTTATATTTAAGATCTCCCATACTATGTTTATTTCCAAGAGCCAGTTACATTGCTTATTGGTAATTTTGCTTTACTTTAATAGTATTACAATGTTACGTATTGCCTATTAGTTAATTTTGAACAATTCAATAATCCAAAATACTTATTTATTTTTGTCAAACTAGATTATAAAATTAAATGATATTTTTCTAATAAAAAAATATTTGGCATTCGAGGAAATATTCCAATATGACCGTGGCACGCAATGTGTTATAGTAAATAAATAAATAAATAAATAAATAAATAAAGTTTTTATTGCATATTCAGTATAATACAGAACATATAATACAAAATATACATCGACCGGTGTCCTTCAGCCTGTTACAAACTACTTTAAGTGATACAAAAAAAAACTAATTATTATTAGACAATTGTAAGATTATTTACAATATTGTATTTTCTGGGAATTTTGTGGCATTTTCATCGACTTCTCTGGTGATGCATAATTGTGATATTATCTCAATGTTGTGATCCTTAGCAGCAAACTTAGTTGAAAGATTTTTTAATCTTTCAAGAATTGGAACTTTGATTTTTAATGTTTGATAAAGAAGGCCATTAGGAGGATTGTGAAGAGGGTTTAGGGGATGGCGGAGTTTGGAGATTGTTCTTAGGGCTGTTGTTTCCGCAGTTGCAATATTATTTAGGGCTGGTTTTCGACAGTTTAGTAAAACTGGGTGGCAGTATTCCAGAAGGGGGCGGCAGATGGCTTTGTACAAGATAGCTGCAGTTTTCATATTTATTCCACTCCATCTGTTGGTTAGTCCTGTAAATAGTTTGGCTCTTGCGACTGTTCTTTGTTTTGCCGTTTTGGTATGGAGATTAAGATTAAGTTTGTTATCTAGCTGTCGGCCCAGGTATGTAGTGTTGTTTGCGGGTGAAATGCGTTGATTATATAGTATCAAATGTGGACTCTGAGGGTTGATTTTGTGGTTGAATATAACGAACTTAGATTTGTTTGGATTTGGTTTTAATCTCCATTTGTTGAACCAATTTTCAGTTTGGTTTGTTATGTTCTCCACAGACTTTTTCAGAGTTTTCTCATGAGTTATTAGGGCTGTATCATCGGCGTATTGCAGTATATACTGAGTGGGGGTGGTTTGTCGGAAAATATCAGAGCAATATAGGTTATATTGCAATGGGGAAATGGGGGATCCTTTTGGAACTCCTTGAAAATTTAAAAAGTCAGGGGAATACACGTTGATTTTGATTCTAAGTCTTCTGTTTTCCAGGAATTGCCTTACAATATTTATCAGATGTCTGGGGACATTAAGGAGATGTAGTTTGTAGAGAAGGCCTTTGTGCCACACGGAATCAAAAGCCTTGTTAATGTCTAAGAACAAGGCAGAAGAATGAAGTTTTCTTTTTTTTGCAGTTTGGACATTTGAAACCAATATGAAAACCGGATGTGATGTGGATAATTGGGCTTGAAAACCAAATTGAAAGTTCGGAATTGCATTTTTTGTAGTCTCTTCAAGGAGTAATCTGATGATTTTCTCGAATAATTTGGATAAACAAGGTAATAACGTTATTGGGCGGTAGTTGCCGACTTTGGTAGGGTCTGCTCTGCTTTTGTGAAGGACTACAATTTCACCTACTTTCCACTCGTCAGGGAAGTATCCATGGTTAAGGCAGTACTTAAATATATTTATAATGTATTCGTGTATTAACGGTGATAATTGTTTAAGGATAATCCAAGGGGTTTGATCGTGTCCTGGTGATGAGTTCTTTTGGCTGGAGAGTAGCTCATAGTAGTTATTTTCGTCAATTGTAGATTCTGTAAACTGAGTTTGATCCATGAAAAAATTTTGGTACCAGTTGTCCACAAATTGTAGATGGTTTTCATCGAAGTTGGGGTTTGGTTGTGGGGAAAATGCTTTCTCAAAGTGAGTTGCGAAAACCTTAGCCTTGTCACTGTCAGAGTGATATGTTTGTCCATTCTCTTCTATGTCAGATATCTTATGTTGTTTTTTGTATCTCGGCAGTTTCCTAATTTGTGTGAAGAAATCTTTTGCTTTGGCATTGTTTATATCTTCACACGCTTTAGTCCACTTGTTGTTAACATACATAAAAATTAAATGTTTTATATTTTTTCCTAATTTGTTTTTGGCTTTTGTGTTGGGATCTTTAACAGTTCTTTATTCCCTGTACATTCTACGTTTTAGTTTGAGAAGTCGGACGATAAACGGCGGTAACTCATTTACATAGCCTTTTACTTGTTTTTAGGGGTGTTACTTAAAATGCATTCCTGAGTTTAGTGTTAAATTGGTTTATGATATTGGGACTTGGAACTGCATGATCATTGATGAAAAATAATAATAATAATAATAATAACTTTATTAACGGATAGCCATATACAAATTACAATTTACAATAAATCATGTATTGCTTACTTATAAGTTAGATTACATATTTTTAATTTATTTTTAAAGACCGTCAGAGAACAATTGAAAAAATCTAAATTTAGATCATTTGTCTCGGAACAGATTATACTTAAGGGCATAAATTTACCATACGTAGTCCTATGGGTCTTTATATAAAATAATTGCTGTTGCCTTGTAATTTTTAAAGGAACATTAAAGTTTATTTGCTCTAACAAATCTGGGCAATTAATAAAATTATTTAACAGTTTATATAAAAATAAAATGCCAAATTGACTTCTTCTTTTACCAAGTCGATCCAAATTGACAATACTTCTAACTAAGTCTAAGGAATAAGTACAGTCAATGTTCAGCTTGAATGCGCAAAATCGCAAGAATTTATTTTGTACTCGTTCGAGTTTAACCATATTATTCTCATAATAAGGTGACCAAACAACACAACAATACTCTAGGATACTACGCACGAATGACATATACACATTTTTTAAACACTGAACATTATTAAAATCCTTAAGACTACGTTTGACAAATCCGAGCATCTTTAAAGATCTATTTACAATATAATCAATTTGATAGGAAAATGTTATTTTGCTATCAAAATAAACACCCAAGTCTCTTATTTTAGTGACTCTTTCTAAAATAATATTACCTAGAGAGTACGGAAACACAATATTTCTTTTAATTCTATAAAAACTTATACACTTACACTTATTAACATTAAGATTCATCAAATTTTGTTCACACCACAATTGTAATTGATTGAGATATAACTGAATATTATAGCAATCATTAAAATCTTTAATTTCTTTATACAGCTTTAGGTCATCTGCAAATAACAAATATTATACTTAATATCACAGCCAATATAGTTAATAAATAGATTAAATAGCAGTGGAGAAATATGTCCACCCTGAGGTACACCAGAAGTAACCCTAATTGTTCTGGACTTATATTGATTTTGAACTATTACAGTTTGAATTCTAGAATCTAAATAACTTTTTAACCATAAATAAAAATTTCCTAATGCATTTATTTTAGCCAACAGAATTTCGTGATTAACGGTGTAAAATGCCTTCGAGAAATCGGTGTAAATAGTGTCCACCTGGCTGCGATTTTCTAAGGCACCTAACATATCTTGCTCGTAAACCAGAAGATTCGTTAATGTAGACTTTCCTTCGCTAAATCCATGCTGTTCTTTAATTAAAATACTCCCAAACAACGGTGTAATTTTATTTGTAATAATTTTTTCCATTATTTTAGGTATTTCTGATATTGGTCTATAATTACCAATATCATTTCTATCCCCGTTCTTAAATAATGGAATCACAAAACTTTCCTTCCATTTGTTAGGGAATTTGCCATTAATTAAAGATAAATTGTAAAGCTTTGCCAGAGGTTTAGCCAAGGAAAATCTACAATTATTTAAAAATATGGGGGGAACACCATCAGGTCCCGAACCTTTATTTACACATAGTTGAGACAATTCTTTAAAAACATCGCAAACAGAAATTGAACAGTTACTTAAATCTATGGTATTTTCAAAATAAAAATTAGGTACATTTATATCACGGTTATCAACATATACAGAACTAAAACATTCAGCGAAAAGGTCAGCTATTTTCAGTCTCAAAATTATTGTATTTCATCCTACTAGGAATAGAATTGCTAGCTTTATTGCTATTTATATAGTTCCAGAACAATTTTGGGTTACAATTAATGCTATTTTCATAAAAATTAATATAATTTGTATGGCACTGGTTTGTCAGAGTTTTACATTGATTTCTTAAATTACTAAAAAGTGTATAGTTATTCGTGCTAGGTGATTGCTTAAATTTTTTGTGGGCAATTTTCTTTTTAATTATTAAGTCTTTTAAGTCATTTGTAAACCACAATGGATATTTGTGGTTTACCGCTTTTTTTACCGGCACATACAAACTGAACATATATTCCAATACTTCGTAAAAAGAGTTTATACATATATCTATTTTAAGACTGGAAAAAATAATATATAATATAATAATAATATAATATCAATTTATTAAGTTAAGGTGGCTGTTTAATGAATTATAATCAGCATTTTTAAAGTCAAAACAAAAATGATCAAATTTCAATTCCTTTACATTATTAATTAGGTTTTTTTGCAAACAAATATCTGGGTGATAATTATCACATATTGATAGTTAAATCGTTTGAAAATACAAGATCTAACAATTTATTATACATGTATTTTATAGTATTGATTTGATAAAAGTTACAGTGAGCAAAACAATTAGATACTATGTCGCAATTTTGTGATGGTACACCGGAAGCACATACACCCAGAAGTTTATCATTTCATGGTTTATGGATTCTACATTGCATTTGTTGAAAACTAATTTTTCCCTTGGCACTGGTTCTTCAAAATTGTCTGCTTTGAGGCTTAAAAGGTGGTCAGAGCCTAAGTCAGCAATTAGGTCTACTGTTACATATTGTGTGAGGTTCTGCGAATGAAGTATAATATCTGGAGTTGAGTCGTTATTGTTTTCCATTAAAAAAGTTGAAGGAGTGTGGAGTTGTTTAAAATTCGAATGGGTGGTAAAGTTTTTTAACTGTTTAAATTTTCTGAGATTTGGGTTAAAGTCTCCAATTATTATACAGTATTTAAAGAGCGTTGCTTTTAAAAAGATAGATTCCTCTATTGGGGCACTTGGATGAACACAGACTAGAAGAAAATGCAAAGAATCGTCTTTAAATGGAATGGAGAAGTGCAAGCATTCGTTTAATGGGTTGTTTATTATGGGAGCGTTGTCTTTTTTTAGTTTTAATGCAGGATGCATTTGAACTAGACTTCCCCCTCTGTTGTTTATATTTACTATATTGCCATCTATGTGCAGTCTGCTCCAGTCTCGGTAAGAAGTATTGTGGGAGGGTTTAGTTTTGGTCTCCACAAGTAGGGTGCCTTTTAAACCCATTTTTTGAATGGTGTGATATAGGATGTGCTTTTTGTTGTTGAAACTATTGATGTTGCAGTATATAAGTTTAATCGTGTCCATTTTTTTGACTATATTGTAGGCCTTGTGATTCTCCTGAGTTCTCTAGATCAAACATGAGGATGTAAAGTCTATTTTGGGTGAAGACTGCCGTGGTATTTATGTTCCAAAGGGTAATAAATTTTTTCTTTAGGATTAGTAGCAACTCTTCCCTATTGTTCACTGTGTTTTTGTTGATCTCGTGGTAGTTATAATGAAGTCGTGTTTTGTAACCGGAGTATGAATTCTGGAAGATTTTTTCTCAGGATCCTGTATTTCATCAGATTTTTTGTTTAATGACTTAATAGGGATATTAGGGATGTCGGGGATAGGTTGGGTAGGTCGTTTTGGACATTTAAAGGAACAGGCTGCGTGATCTTCAGCGTTGCATGCTGTACATTTAGGAGGAAGGTTAGAGTTGCAGGTTGAAGTATTGTGTTTTCCCTTACATTTTAGGCATGTAATTGGAGAGTTACATAATTCGGTTTTATGTTCAAATGAGGAACATTTGCCACAAGGTAGGGGTACTGGAGGGGGAGGAGAGCTAGGGAAAACTGCATAATGACAGTTTTTGTAAAACATTCCTCTGCTTAGCAGTTTTTCAAATGACGGGAGGTCACCAGTTATAATTCTTATAAGACGAGTGGGTTTATTTGTGGCTTTGGCTATTATTCTTTTGCAGTATCTGTGTTTGATGTTGTTAATAGTGAGATGTTCGCTGATTAGGTTGTCTGGGATTTCTAGTTCGACTGCATTAATGACACATACATAAGAGGCCTCTCGTGTTGTTTTGTTTTGATCTAGTTTAGGCTTTTCAATGGTTGGTTTATAAGAGGTAATCTTTCCTTCGCTTATTTTATATATTATTTATTTATTTATTTCTTTATAAATACAAATAATTACATTTTTACGGTTCATATTTGTTTATTTATCTCTTGTGCACAATATTTAAACTGCAAATTAATAAATTACTATATACTCTAGTTTAAAATAATCTTCTTACCTTTTATATTAAATTTTTTTATTTAAATTTTACTTACAGTGGCGGACACGGAATTTTGAACGACTATAATCCCGTTGAGACTTTCTTTATGGACTTAAGTATTACTTCTGGTTATCACTAGATTTGTCATTTTGGCAGAAAAAGCAAAAAAGTCAATATTGTATCTTTGCTATTTACAGATTTATACATGGTCAACCAAATTATGACGTTCAAAATTCCGTGTCTGCCACTGTACCTACAAATTTTAAAGCTCAATTTAAACTGCAATCTAGCCGCCAAAAACAATGACATTAGTTCAACTAATGACTGGTGCGGAGAGAGGCAATAGCATCGGTGACTTTGATAATTACCATTAGATGAAATGGTTAATGCAATTTTATGCAGCTAAAAAATATGCTTTGAAATCATATTTTAAGCAAGAATTTAGAAGTTATATCAATATTTAAATATTTTGTAAATTTAACTTTAAAAAGGCCATTATTGTACATGTTTCAATGACATCAAGTGACCTTTTAAATACCTACACATTGACAAGTTGAGGCTTTACGGCGTTTTAGACACGGGATGAAGTTAGCAACAGGTTTTTAGTCACGGGCTGAAGGCTTTAAGTTAGTTGACAGTTGTCAAATGTCATACAATCATTAAAATAAAGTGCCCTTCTTCTAAAATAATACTAAATGTGAAAATTATTTTATTATCTCAATACAAAAAATACAAAAGGGTCAGAATTTCTCAAACAGGCCACCTGAATTAGGTCAAAATTCATAGTTTTTGATTGTAGATACATTTTTTCAATAGTATTTTACATAAATAACACAAATCCAAAAGGATTTTATATAAAAAAAATTTCAATTGACATATTCATGAGATTAAAAGTAAAAGTTTTTAGTAATAAAAAAATAAAAAAATCATTATGGCTAAACTAATTATCCGATTCCAACGATATTACTAGCGTTGGAATCTTGTTTTGACATAGATTCTTTGTTATTTTTTTCAATTGTACAATTTTCATTTAGGTCGATTTTTTTTTGTTTTTTTTTATAACAAATTCGGAAATAATTGGCTTCTGCGCCAGCTATCGACTCGAAAAAAAAACACATATACTTCAATCATTTTTCGAAATTATGCTGCTGAGAAAAAAAATGGCCCGCAGGTTGACAAAAAGTTATTCGTCCTTTTGTGGCCGCGCGCGGTGTCAGCTCACGCTCCGAACCGTGTATGCTGTACGCGCTTGCGACGGGACGTCTTTCGGTGGTCTGAAATGGTACTTTTCTAATCAAAATTAATTTGTGACCTTAATAATTGACTTGGAGCCTTGTTTTTTTTTGTATTTTATTTAGAAATAAATAAGCTTTATACTGATATAAACAAAAATAATTTGCATTCATTATATTTTGTTTTATAAGGCGCCAAACTAAAAATTACATTTTTCTTGGTACTCACTTGTGGATTATCTGTCAAATTTTCTACTCCTTGATTTAGTTTGTAACTTTCTTTTAAAAACTAAAGTTATATTTTAATATCGTAATAATTTTCTTAAATTGACTTAATCGAAATATTTAATTTATTCTATATTTAGTTCGGTCACACAAAATAAGTAATACCTATCGAATAATAAAAAAAGTAAATTGGATTTATAATTCTTATTATACTTTTTAATAATTTAAAAGTGAATATTAGCAGTTTTATATAGGTAATTTACAAAAATAAAAAATCCTTTCCTAATTATATTGTGACATTTATTACAAATAAATAAGCATTGGTTGCTAAGCAACGCTAATGTTATTTATTTGTAATAAATGTCATTATTGTCATTGTTTTTTATTTTATTAAATAAATCCTATTAAATTCAAGTGGTGTATTCAAACAAACTAATGCCTCAACCAAATTCCTGCTGCAATCCTCTCGAAAAAAGAAATCATAGTCGTGTCTACAAAAACATTAAATTGGTTAATACACATTGGGACGGTGTGTTGCGAAATGTAATCGGGAAGTATTTGTGCGATTCATGTAGGCGATCGGTCCTAAAATTGAATTCACTTTAACAGCATATTTTGGTAGCTAAAATAAACGAAGAAAACAGATATACAAATAAACAAGACCATTATACTGATAGTGCTTCAAGTTCTGATGAAGTGAATTGTGAACTGGAAGATCCCTCATATCATGAAAATTTAAAAAGAAAGTCAGCCATCGGTTTTCAAGAAGATGCCAAATTCATTGATGTTCAAAAGCAAACTCCTATCAATGATATTAAAATCGCGCTTTTCAAAGTGAGTTCCAACTGTGAAAAGTACAAAATACTTACAACTTTGCCGTCGGATTGGAGTGTAAGAAAAATACACCAAGATTTCAATAGCTGGCCATACACAGACGTTATTTCGCGCGGTTTATCGTGGCGTGTTGGCATGTAGCGGTTTGCATGCACGAAAGAACGGCGTGGCAAAAAAAGCGTCATGTTCCATACACTTGATAAAGTATTCAAATGATTTAGCAAGTGATTGCCCGTGGTATATCAGTTTCAAAGGAAAAATCGTATGTGAGTGGGCAAAAAGTGTCATTTATCGAGTTGTTTGAAACTACATGTGCTCATGTACAAATTTTCAACGTGAAATTTTGCCAAGCAAAGGTAAACCGTGACGCGGAATGTGGCGTGTGGACACGCCACACTCCAGAGAAAAGCACGTCTGAAATCCCTTCCCGTTCTATCATTGCGCGCGGCGATACTCACTCACGTACATGATTTTCCATATGTTTTTGCAGATAACACGATAAACCGCGCGCAATAACGTCTGTGTATGGCCGGCTAATGTTTCCCGCCGAATGGCACCATTATCAAATAACGTTGTAGAAGAAGTAAAAAATATATACATATCGGATCAATGGAGTCGTCTTATGCCAGGTCGAAAAGACTATAGTAAATTTAAAAGTAAACTACGTACACGTCATCAATCAGCTGATCGGGCACGGTTGTCAATGTGATGCTAAAATCCTTGAATCAAGGAAAAGTGGTAGTGCAACTACAGGGCGATAGATGGCGTTTACATGAATAATACCAAAATGTCAAAAGTCTGAGTTTTTATAACCTATATGATGCACCGCCAAAAGTATGTTTTTAGCCATTTTTAAAGACATTTTCTGATATAAAACCCAAAAATTTTGCCATCTAAAGTCAGTCTCTGGTATATATATTATTATTTCATGTATTCAACATATATTTTGTTAAATATTCTAATATATAATTAATAATAATCCTATTTACCTCTCTAACAGCTGTTAAAGGTAACAAAGGTCCATTATTATCCCGTTCTGCCTCAAAATAGCGTATTAAGGATGACACCAACTCTTGACTCCGACTATTTAAATGCTTCGGCATTTTAAATATAGGAAACACAAAAAAACGATATATAACAAACACAAAAACGGCAATGAAAACTTAAACGATATAAAATAACACAAACAACAAACAAAATAAACGAAATAATACACGAATTAAACGAAATATTCAAAAACACAACTGACAGCTTCGAAATTCTAAAACGTCAAATTCTTTTTTATGTGTCATTTAAATATGAAAAATTTGAATGTAAACATGACAACATCACAATTGTTGCCAACTTAATTTGGTTAAAATGCATTCAAATATTCAATTACAGACTTCGATTTAGTCATTTAGTGTTGGTACCAATGCGTAAAATTTTTGTTTTATTGATGACGTGTACGTAGTTTACTTTTAAATTTACTATAGGTTACGATTGTGAAAAACGGTGTTCGTGAGCAAGTGCAGAAGAGATTATTATTGCATAATATAAATGAATTACACGAAAAATTCAAATTGGAAAAACCTGAAATCAAAATTAGTTTATCTACATTTACCAAACTTCGGCCTCGTCATTGCATTCCTGAAGGACCAAAAGGAACCCACAACGTGTGTGTTTGTCACATTCATCAAAATATGAGGCTCAAATTTATTGGCATGAATGACGAGTTTCATAAAAAAGGCGCTAAATGTGACCACTCTTCCTGATGTGTGCAAACTCATGGTTTGTGAAAATTCAATATCAGAGTGTTTTTTATTAAAGTGCCAAAACTGTCCCGGTGTAAAACATACTATAAAGTTTTTTATTGAGCTGTTCAATAATCATGGTATCGAGAACATTACTTACAAATCATGGAAAAGGACAGGCCGGTAATGAGCTTAGCGTCATTTTGAATTATCTTAGCGTCATTTGAAATATCAAATGAATATTTTAAGCCGACCTATGTTGTTATGTCTTTTCTCATTATGACGTACAGTGTTATTGCACATTCATGTAATAATTTTGTCATTATTTTTTTAGAGGTGAGCTGTCAATTTGTACCCTGTCGACGGTCGATTTTCTAAAGGATTTAGAAATTGAATTGCCACCTCTTTTGCAACATGACCACATCGCAAAATCTCAGGCGACTTTTTTTAATCAGGCGAAGAAAAATGTTCAAGAAGGAGAGTTTGTTATTAGTCTTGATTTTGCTGAAAATTTTTCATTTGTTATTCAAGATTCTGTTCAAGCGCACCATTGGTCCAACAAGCAAGTTACTCTTCACCCTTACATTATTTATTTTAAGAAAAATGACAAAACCATGCACCATAGCTTTGTGATAATATCCGAGTGTAACAAATATGATTCTGTTGCAGTTAATTTATATAACAGAAAAATGATCCAATATTTGATTGATATTCATGGAAAAGATAATATTCGCAAAATGATTTTTTTCCCGATGGTGCAGCGTCACAGTACAAAAACAAATCAAACTTTATTAACATGACTTATTTACAAAAAACAACTGACATAAATGTGCAATGGAATTTTTTCGCTACGTCACATGGCAAGGGAGCATGTGACGGAATCGGTGGAACAGTTAAAAGAAATGCTTATCGAGCAAGTTTACAGAGACCCGTAAACTCACAAATTACGACGCCCCAACATTTTTTTGACTGGGCTAAGAATTTTTTTAAAAAAGTTTCGTTTAATTTCTGCACTACAGCCGAATACGGCAAATTAAATTATTATTGTTGTACTATTTTTTTTATTTTTAACCATCATGGTTAATCATGGTTAAATCATGGATGTAATATTGATATACTGTCTTTTTAAAATCGAGAAAGTGTCACTTTTCCTGTCTAGATTTTAGATTAAAACAAAATTTTCTTTGCCGTTTGGGCGCTGTTACTTATATATAATATATTATAAAAACAAAATAAAAATATTTTATAATTTAAACTTATGTAATGTATGACCGAGCTCCATATAGAAAAAAGAACACATACGTTTATTAGTAGGTAGGTACAGATTTTTGTTTACATCACGAAAAAAGCAGAATTTTTATTTTACCACAAAGTGTTGGTTATAAAAAAATGTTAATATTTAAGTTTGGCGCCATTTAAAACAAAATATAATGCACTTAAAATATTTTTGTTTTTATCACAATAAACCCCATTTATTTCTTAATAAATCAACAACCAAAACAAGACTCTGAGATTATTAATACAGGCAAAATTTTTATTTTACCAAAAACTGTACTTTAAAAATTAATTTATTTAGTTTGGCGCTACACCTATAAAAATACTATGGACATAAAATATTTTTGGCTTCCACACAGCAAAGCCAATCAATTTCTTAATAAAAACAAACAAAAACCACAAGGCTTTACATTTATTTATAAGGGCAGAATAATTTTTTTAAATGTGTAATCAGAAAAATTAATTTTTTGTAAAACATAATAAAATATAATGAGCGAAAATTATTTTTGTATATACCAATATAAAGCCTATTTATTTCTGAATTTAACACAAAAAAACAAACTCTAAGTCAATTATTACGGTCACAAATTAATTTTGATTAGAAAAGTAGGTACCATTCCAGACCACAGTAAGACGTCGCGTCACAAGCGCGTACAGCGTACACGGTTCGGAGCGTGAGCGGCCACCGCGGTGCACCCACGAATAACTTTTATCTCCACGCGGTATATAATTTAAACTTTATTGTTGTCAACATTCGATAAAGAAATACCTTTTTTTGGCCTAGGCCGATAAAACATTTTATGAGGCAAGTAATTAGTTTTTTCTTGCTAGAGGTATTGTTTTGACAAATTAACCCTTTTCTAAGAAATTAACGTACTAAACTGGTTTAATTTATTTTTAATAAGCACTAATTTGTTTGTTTTACTGTTAATGTTTAATATTTTTAATTAAATTATTGTAAAATTAAATATGAATAATAAAACAAAAAGTGAGGCGACCAAGAAAATTTTCTTTAAGTTTTAATTTGCTTTAAGTTTTCAGTGAAATTAAATATTAAACACAGCTTAAACATTCCAAACTATCTATTTTTTAAATAATAATCCAAACAAATTGAAATTAGATACCTACCTATTTATTAAACAATTAATTGAATTCAATGTAATAGCAAAATTCCATTTCTACTTAAATCATGTTGCTAGGTATTGTCAAACTATTACTGCTTCTAAAAGCAATAATAATTATTGTACATTTAATATAATCTTTAGCTAATAAATAAATGAAATTCTTAAAAAGTGAGGTTAGGCCGCTTTGATGTTGAATTAAATTGACCTATATAAAGTGCTTTGAAGATAAAATGTTGTATGCCATTCGGCCAAGAAGTGCCTTTTTGTGCTTCGCTCAAACCTTGAGCTTAGCACAAAAAGCCTTACTTCTTATCCTAATGACATAAATAACTATTTGTCAACCTGCGGGCCATTTTTTTTCTCAGCAGCATAATTTCGAGAAATGATTGGAGTATATGTGTTTTTTTCGAGTCGATAGCTGGCGGAGAAGCCAATTATTTCCGAATTTGGTATAAAAAAAAAAATCGACCTAAATGAAAATTGGACAAAAAAATAACAAAGAATCTATGTCAAAACAAGATTCCAACGCTAGTTATATCGTTGGAATCGGATAATTAGTTCAGCCATAATGAATTTTTTTATTTTTTAATTATTAAAAACTTTGACTTTTAATATCATGAATATGTCAATTGAAAATTTTTTTTTACAAAATCCTTTAGGATTTGTGATATACTATCGAAAAAATGTATCTACAATCAAAAACTAATTTTGACCTAATTCAGGTGGCCCGTTTGAGAAATTCTGACCCAAAAGCATTAAATAGTTTTTCAACGCCAATATTTGAAAAGTTTATATGAACATTGTACTGACCTTTTAATTTCACCGGCAGTAAACTAGATATAACTTAAAGTCGGGCTCTGACTCCACCGTGAAGTGCTAATAAAACATTTTCCTCACAACTGTTGTTTAATCCATTTTCAATAGGTACATTTTGATTTATTATCTATGTTTATAACACATAGGTACAAATTTGAAATTTGACGGTAACATAGATTTTCCTATTGTTTTATAGATGGCGTTCTATACAAATAAAGGGTTTTTTATTTAGAGCGTCAGAACTTTCAAATGAGATAAAAAAAATAACTACATGTTATAATCCTTTAATCTTTATTATATTTAGAAGAACAATCGATGACTTTATGTTTTGAAAATAATATCGTTTAAATGTCCCCCTCGACTTTGCCTGACTTTAAGGTCGAGAATTGTTCGTGGCTTATTTTTGTAAACCTGAGATTTCACATGACCCGTTACAGTAAAAGTTAACTTATTTGCCAGTACACCATTTTTTTTTAACTTATTAACTAAACGATAAACCTTATATTTCTCGCAACTCTCAAAATGTTTGGCGAACCGAACATGTATTTTGATGGTAAATACGAATTATTTCTAAGCGCTGTTGAATTGTTATCCTTCCATATTAATTTGACACAATGTACTGAACACATATGTGTTGTCAAGATTTGATATTTACATTCCAGAGCAGCCTTATTTTTAGGGTTAAAG
This sequence comes from Brassicogethes aeneus, assembly GCA_921294245.1. Classification (NCBI taxonomy): domain Eukaryota; kingdom Metazoa; phylum Arthropoda; class Insecta; order Coleoptera; family Nitidulidae; genus Brassicogethes; species Brassicogethes aeneus. The sequence continues at coordinate 46,511,868 of OV121132.1, read as the reverse complement.
TTATCACGCTTTAAATGGAAAACCCTTTACTTAATTTAAAATTTAAATCATTTTTAGATAATAATAAGTATTTGTCGTAGAAAAAGTATAGTATGCAACTCGTTTATAAACTTTTCTAGACACTCATTAGTTTAAATTAAATAAAATTCGTGTCTAAAATGGCGTTTATCATACTTGATACATACAATACTATTTTTTAAATAAAAAAATATTTTTTTTAAAACATTATTTTTGTTATACTTATTGTAATTTTTTTAAACTTTTCATTGTAGTTTGAGTATCTAACTTTAGGATTTCACTCTAACTTACTCTAAATTTGCGTTGAAATGTCAAGTATTAAGGTAAATTTTTTAAAATAATTATTACGTAAGGGCACAAGAAAATTTATTTTAATTAATGCCTTTAAATATTTTTAAAAAATGTCTTAATAATGTGTAATAATTTTTAAGCCCATTAAGGTTTTAAAAAAAATACGTATAAGATGTTTAGTTACTAATAATTAGGGTATTACGTACCTATATATCAAAATAAAAATATGCATAACTTTTTACAAACATACCAGAAGGAAAGAGCCTTCTTTTAAATTTTTGTGCTTAAATAATACTTAAATACATGTCCTGAAGTATCTTTGATTTTTTTCAGAAAAATATGCGATCCCCATTTAACAGCATTTGAGCCAGAAGCTATGGGTAACCTAGTTGAAGGAATGGATTTCCACAAGTTCTACTTTGATAATAGTAAGTTTTTTACCATTTAATCGGTTTTTAGGACATATTTAAGATTACAAATTATCTTTTTGTTAATTTAATAATTTACCAAAAAAAATCCAGTAACAATATTTTAATAACTTCTTCATAGAAAACTACCTTATCATAACATTTAACCTATTAACGTATTTTTTTATATTTTAATATTTTGTTGGTCTATAAATGAATGTTTTGAAAAAAAAATATTTTAGTGTTTTTTTTACGTATGATATATCATACGCTAGGAAGTTAAAGATACAAATAATAACAAAAATATAAAGAAAAAAATATGAATTATTTTTTATTAATACTAAAATATACATACATTTATTCAATAGTTACTAACTAAGGTAATCGAGATTACCTTTATAGCCAGCATATTTCTGCGATTCTTGCATAAAATTCTCGTCATAGAATATTTTAAAAATATCGATTGGTGCCAAGTTTTCATTTTTTATTCCCTCTACTAAACTTGGTTGGAAAGAGTCTCGAAGGCTTATCTTTTCATTACTTGCAGTCAAAATTTTCTTTTCCCAAGCATTTTCTTTTCTTTTAGTTTCTTTTTAATAATTTGTATTTGCTTCTTGCTAAATCGGATAAGGGAATATTTTCTTTGTCTTCTTCAGTATTTTCTCTATACATCCTGGTTGTATCTTCTACGGTTTCATTTGTTTCCATTACAGAGTCAAATGTACTCAAATTTATTTTGTTTGGTTCTTTTTTATCTTTATTTATCTCAATTTCTTTCTTTTCATTATTATCTTCTAATGCAATGATTTCAATCCTTTTCTTTAAAAGTCTCCTACCTAGATTATGCAATAGAAACGTGGATTCATCTTCACTGTTACCATCATCGTTATCGCTGTCCATCATCTGGAGGTAAAAGAACTAAATTCAACTCCTTGCTATTTTTTTATTTCTTCGTACTCTTTGTCATCTGAATCTATTTCCTGTATATAGTTGATAAGTTATTTGGCATCTTGAAGATCATCTGGGTTATAATAATCCTTTCTGTAAAAAATTTTTACCAAGACTCATATATGCCTAGCGTATGAAATATCATACGTAGTATAAAAAATAGTTAGGTTTTATTGTAAAAAAATAATATTATACATATCCCAATACATGATTTTCTAAAAAATTTCAATAAAATTTTATACATAGCTAATATTATTAAAAATAAATAATGTTAACTTACTTAGTGGCATAATGACTTAATTGCAAAGGTACACTTACAAGTAAACACTAAACACAACGTCGATGGTTCAAAAAAAAATTTAGTATTTTATTTTATTTTTAGTTAACTACAAAATTATCAAACAGCTGTTTGTACATAACCTTATCACGTGTTTTATATATGAAATATCATACGCTAGGCATTAACTGGTATTGTCTCTAGTTTTGCCAACACGATCTCTTTAGAAGCGATTAAACGTGATTAAGCTTTTTAGTAATTATGTGGAGGCCCACAGCTAAAGTGTCAGAATATTTTATAAAAGCTTTTTATCGTTGCGGTTTTTTAACATAATTTTAAAAACAAATATGTACAAATTTGGTTAATTAGTTCCAAATCTTTGGGATAAGAATTTAACTTGTAAATTAATATAAGAAGTTTAAAAAACTAATAAATATTCTTGACACCATTTTTTAAGTCTTAGGCAAAAACTGTAAGGCAGTTAACACCACAATATTGAACCCTCATGTCCATTTACTTGGAGAAGATGCAGCGTGTATTGCTTATGTACGGCTTACGCAATACATGGATAAGTAAATAGCATAATATAATTTTTATAAAATTTACTAATATTTCGTTTATTTTAGACATGGTCAGGCCCATACTCACCAGTCTGAAGAAAGTCGAGTCTGGCATAAAAGGGACAACAAATGGCAAAACGTTCACTTCCACCGCAGTGGAGGCAACGGGGGAGCCGCCTTTGGTTTCAGTTCACATAAATAGAACACTTAGCTATATATACATGAACCGCTCCAGGTTCTACATATGTTATATTATAAACTATTATTATTATTATTGTGAAATCTATTTGTGGTGATGTGTGATTCTCATGTTATCCGTTTGTTTTTATATATTTATTTACATGAGACTATTCTGATACCTACATTTATATAAACGGGATGTTCAATTGACTCTTTTTTAACATCTAAATCGATGCTCTTAATTCATCCTGTATTTTTTAAACCTTGATTCCATATAGTGTGTTTACTGCATGTTTAATTTTCGTGAAACCATCTCATATGGAATTGACCATATTTTTGTTATCACCCTATTTGTAGGTAAATAATTTTTTTTAGTTACATACATATGACATGAATCATAATGTTAAAATTAAGAATTATCATATGAATTTATAATTCCTAATTTTAACATTATATGAAATACCTATTGTTGATTTGCCTTCTTGAGACTTAAGCTAAAATGTTGGTAAAAAATGGTTGCCATTGATTTGTATGGCAGCTTTGCAGCACACCAAACATATTGTAATCTAAAGTAAGAAGATACTATTTAGCCAAATGTGTAATTATGTTAATAACTTACTTCATAATCAGATGTAAGAGTCAGTGCGACTAGTTTTATATTTGTAAATTATTGCTTGATCCTAAATAGTAGAATAGTAAAAAATTAAACCTATTGAACTACAATAAATTAATATTTATTGGTATAACATCCTGTATACACACATACAAATAGTTTTATATTTATCAGAAGAAGGGGCCGAACTTGGTAGATACATTATAAACACAAACTAAAAACCTACTATGTTTCGAAATTGGGCACTTAAATAGTATGTGTAATTATCATAATTATTATGACTTTACCGCCTAGTTAACTGTACCTACTGTTGTTTCTTTAACGCACTGAATTGTTAAATATATTTAAAATTCTAGGGACTTATTGGCTCTTATAGAGCACTTATGAATATTGTGTTATATCTAGCTATGACCTTTGTAATCTAAGGTAATTTAATTTTATACATAGGGTTTTAGTAATAGTTTACAAAAATTTAACAAAAAATATTCGCACTTTGCTTTCATTATAGTTTTTACAAGCATTTATATCTGTATCGTTGCATATGATATTTTAATTGGTATTATCTTAAACAAAAGTGTCAGTCAATTCTTTATTTGTTTTGATTTTAAGCAATGAATGTTAGAACCTATAGAACACTTGGTATATTTTTTCTAGCGCTAAAAATTAAAATTTCGACATATAAACAACTACAAAAAATTAGGAATTTACTGAATGTTAGAAATTTATCCTCAAATAAAATATCATGTACACCGTAACTATGTCTGAAAATAAAAAATACTTCCATTTGACTGTTTAAAAATAGAAGTATTGACATGTTTAGCTCTCTTAATATATATTTAATAAATAATGCGTAATCACTACTATATCTAATTTTGTATCACTCTTTTTGGTAATTTTATTAACATGTTGACATTTTTCTGTATCGCTTTGCATGAAACGAAAAATAGAGATAATCAGAAAGCCAGCTGAGAGCTTAAATAAAATCAACCAACGATTTAAAACGAAAAAGCGTTGCAGAAAAAATGTCATTTGCAGGGCGCTTTTTAATGTACTGCTGCGACATTATCGAATTTAAAAAATTATCCACTTACATGTTTAGAATAGTTACCCTTTTTAGTGAATTTGTAGTGAAATTGTATTGAAGTGGTATATAAAGTTGCTGAAAGTGACTTTAAGCATGAATATTTTTGGGCCTAAATTAAATATTTGTTATAATCAACAATTTTGAGCTTTATGGACATAAAACAAAAAATTTTATAGTGTGGAAAATAATTGATATGTAAATAAAAGTTGATTAATATTGTCCAAAAAAAAATTAATATTTGTTTTTAATCTTCAATTTAATTTAAAAACACACCAACTACCAAATTATTATTTATCCATCCTTAAATTTTGCCCATAACTAAAACAACAAATTTAAGACTTTTATAAATAATTGTTTAAATACTGGATGTTTAGGATTATTTAAACTGCCTTAAATTTGCAGAATGATCTTTTTTGAGCTTAGTAAATTATTAGGTACCTTTTTGATAAATACAAATAAGTTTGATAACTATAAATAAATAGGTTCATTGGATAAGCTTTAAAATACTCTTATTACTTATATTAAGCTCTCTTAAATATGCGTTTTTATATGTATTAACCAATTTTACAAAACTATGTTGATAGAATGATTAAAATGGATATAAATATTAATAACAACAGTTCTAGTCAGAAGGATGTTTAAAACTTTTGTGAAAGCCAAATCTGCCATAAATTTTGTATTTGAGCAATTCATGAGAAAACAAAAGAATATATTGGAATCAGTGTGTAATGGTGCAGTTTGGTTGCATATTTACCTAGTTAGACTCATAATGTCCTTACATGGTTAGACTATTAAATTGTTTTAACATCTTTCTGCCCCACTAATCCAATAAGGACTAATTAATCTGATTAAAGGTTTCAATTTTCCATAATAAAATATGCAAACCATCAACTACCATTAAAAAAAAATGTATTGTAATTAATTGTCAGAAAGCCGGTTAAAATTCTTCTGGACAAACTTTTAAAAAGATTAATTTAGTAGATCCATCTAACTAATCAATAATATAATTTTCCAGCCATTTGCGTATATTATGCAATGAAAGTATATTATTGCGATAATGGTGTAAAATGTCATCTACAAACACTGTACTTTATTTATATACTGCGTGTTTGTACAGTTCGTTTTTGTGCAATATAAAAATAGTGTTTAATGTTGTTTTAATATGTAAGTTACACAGTTGCTCATACTTAATTTCTGTATATTATAAACATATTGTGAATTTTGTCACTTTAAATGTATATGCCTATCTAAATGTACCTCCCATACTATTCCTAATTTTATTTTATAATTTGTTTAGTCACATATTTGAGTAATGTTAATACTGTAAAATGTATATAAAAAGTCTTATTAAATTTTTGCTTATTCTATCAAATTAACGGTTTCCCTATACAATAAAATGTTTGAGAAAAGCCACTTTTATGGAAAATTAAATTAAATATTTAAAAATCGTCTTTTATTTACACCTTCACCATCCATTTAAAAATTAAACTACGATGTAATAGATAAAATGTTTAATGAAAAATAACAAACATATTTTGAAAGAAAATATATTATTTATTGAGTTTGCTGAGATTAATACTTTTTATTTATGTACAATAAACCATATTAAATACGATCCAATTAATATCACGTTATCCTTATATTAAACTAGCAAATATTAATAAATAGTTCGTCATTTACAAATAAGTTAACATTCTTACATACAGTTGGACAAAAATAAATAAGAATTAGTAAGAACAAATTAAATTTTTGGAACTTTCTAATGTAGTTTGCTATAATTTATTTAAAATATCAAATATCTAAATTTGTGCTAACCTAGTTGTACTGTATCTAATTTTTCTTCTTTAATATGTGTTCGTTTATCATCGTATATAAGAGTCCCATGGTTAGGGACGCCACTGCCGCTCCCTGCGCCCCTACACGAAGATGCATTAGGTACACGCTTGTGCTCATTTTACCTCTGTTTTTAAATGCGTATATGCCATATCCCACTGCACAGGTTGTCATTCCAATTGCTAAAAAATTAAAACTATTGTAAATATAATTTTTTTATAAATTAAACAATGTATTTATAATTTCGTGTGTATTGTGCCTTGAAAAAATATAATTGTATAATGAAATTTAATCATAAAAATTCCAGAATTTATTGTAAATATGATTTTCAAAAGCCCACAAAATTGGCAAAAAAAATCGAAGGATTTGGGAGCATTATTTTAGAACGCATCTCATTTTTTTTCAATAATATTTTTATACATTTAATCTATATTTTTTTGTTATTGGATCTATACTTAAGCTTTCAGAGGCCATTTAATTTAACATTGCATAAAAAGCCTTAAATTCATTATTTTATTCGAATAGCTAATTACTTCAAATTCCGGATACAGAGGTCGTACCCGTTTTTTTTTAATTTGAAAACGGACGTTTTTTGTCCATAAACTAAAACTAAATAGATATATAATACGGGTCCCGAAAATTTCGCGTACTAAATTTAGTACGTCGTTTTCTACAATTTTTTGTCTCTACTTGACTAAATTTTTATCCATTTTTTCATGTTCTCATGTCCTAATTTTAGCACACCTTGTAATAAAACACTAGCAGAGAAAAATAATTTTGAGGTACCAAAAAATAGCAAATAATTATTTTGTTTGATGTGTCATAAATAATTCGTGAGCGAAAGGGTTAAGACAAATTAATGAAATTATGGGGTTTTATAAAAGGTTAAATTAAATGGCCTTGCATTTTTATGAATTTACTACTTGTTAAGAATTAACAAGTTTGCTGTACATTTTTCAAACGCACTGCGTTATTATTAAGTTAATTTACTTTTAAAAATGATTCATATACTTAAACTGTCACTTAGTAAATTATTAATTTAGAAGAATGTGTAAAATCAATATTTGTTAAATGTGTTTTTTTTCAAACATAAAAACAATTCCCTTGAAATCATTCATAGTTTTTTTTTATATAAAAGATAATTTTTAACAGCTTATCACGGGCGTTTGACATTAAGAAATATAATTATACGTATCCATAACAACGAGAACAAAATATTGTTAAAAAATTTTTTTCTAATTTTCTGAAAATAAAAATACTAATAAAAATTTTATTAAATGTCGGCGTATAATGTTCGTACAAAAATAGTAAAAGTATCTCGAACAGTAAGGAGTTTACCGATCTCCTCCAATATTGGACATTTTTGTTGATCAGTAAACTATCCTTCTGTTATTGAAACTAAATATACGTTTAGTTAAATGCAAAACAAATAATGATTTAATACATTAGACTAAATAATTTACTGCCTAGGTTACATTTGTGACATTTACATTTTAAAATACAATCATTTATTTGTCTTAAACCTTTGGTATAGAATAATTAATTCTGCCATGCTAAAGGCCGTATTACAGCCGGCAATTCTTTCGGCAATTGCAATGAAAATTGCCATAGGCATGCGCGGTTGAGACATTTCGACGAATCTCTTGCAATTGCCGAAAATCGGTCCGGATGGATTTTTATTGCCGTTTTACGGCAATTCTGGGGTGAAATCTGGTAACTTTTATGTTACCAACCCTACTACAAATTCCCTAGAGAGATGCTGTTTGACTTAAACAGTTTAAGGTTATTTGTTTTATGATTTGCATTGTGTTCAAAGTTCTAGTATCCATTTCACTCATTAATTTTTAAATATCTCCACTAAATAACAAATAAACTTAGTGTTTACAAAATCGTATATTTTTCTTCGGTTGGTAGCACGGTAATAAACAGCAAGTTTTCTTGCCATTGCCGGCTGTAAAAGCCGTATTACAGCCGGCAATTCTTCTTGCAGCAATTTTTCTTGCAGCAATTTTTCTTGCCATCTAGTTTTCAAGGCCGTCTTGCATGTTGTTTTACAGCCGGCAATGGCAAGAAAACTTGCTGTTTATTACCGTGCTACCAACCGAAGAAAAATATACGATTTTGTAAACACTAAGTTTATTTGTTATTTAGTGGAGATATTAAAAAATTAATGAGTGAAATGGATACTAGAACTTTGAACACAATGCCAATCATAAAACAAATAACCTTAAACTGTTTAAGTCAAACAGCGTCTCTCTAGGGAATTTGTAGTAGGGTTGGTAACATAAAAGTTACCAGATTTCACCCCAGAATTGCCGTGAAACGGCAATAAAAATCCATCCGGACCGATTTTCGGCAATTGCAAGAGATTCGTCGAAATGTCTCAACCGCGCATGCCTATGGCAATTTTCATTGCAATTGCCGAAAGAATTGCCGGCTGTAATACGGCCTTAAAACAACATGCAAGACGGCCTTGAAAACTAGATGGCAAGAAAAATTGCTGCAAGAAGAATTGCCGGCTGTAATACGGCTTTAAGCAAGACTGCCGTATCTGCAATATTAAATAATTAAGGACAAAAGATTATTTTAATTGTTAAAAACATTAAACATTATTTTTTGTCCTTTATTAATGTAGATACGTCAGTTTTGCTTAGCTGGGTAGAATTTATTTTTAAACGCTGCGAAGAAATTCTATTATAGAAGTACTTACAACATTAAACAGCATAAAAAACTCAAAAGGTCCTTAAACACTTATGTCACTTATGAATTTTATAATTGATTACATTAAAGCTTAATTTTCATGTATCCGTTTGTCCGTCATCCGTATGTCAGTTTTTCAATAAAATCGTCCGATAAGAAATGTTCTAATTTTCATGCATACCTACGTTTTTTAATGACGTTTAACGGATTGATTTTGCGACAAATAGAAATTAAGTTTCAGTATATTCACTTACTAAATTTACCTAATGCTTAATTGTCATAGTTACAATTATGTCAACAATTGTCTTTAACAGTTAGCTGTCTAATAAATTTAAAGGTAGGTAAATATACCTTATAAAAAGAATATACTAGCCCTAATATACATTAAAATCATAGATTAAAATGTATAGTTTTTAAAAAGCAGGGCCTTTTAGTTCTAGTTTTAATTTTTTTTTCGTTTGTCCTCCTTTCTTTTTTTTCGTTATTCTTATTAAATAAAAACTTAACAGTAAAACATTATTCACATAACGAACGTAATATTTTCGTTTTACAATCTTATTGAAAAAATATAAAAATATTTGAAAATAAATTATCTTAAAATAACCTTAGGCGTCAAAAACAGATGTTTAGTGACGGATGAGTTAATAGTTATTTACGATATAAGTGGGATAAGAGCTTTATTAACGTACGCATGCGAAATTTGCCCAACGAGTGCGTAGCACGAGTTGGGCAATCGCAAAAGTACGTTAATAAAGCGTTATCACACGTATATTGTACAAATTTTTATCTACGCCTCTAAATGAAAAAATAAACGGTAATTATTTTTGTCTAAGACTTAATTTAGGGTTATTTTGACATTTTGACATTTTGACTTTTTTATTTGATTGGTTAAAAGCAGAGAAAAACGCGTGCGTTAATGAACTTCTTATCTCACTCAAAATGAGTGGGATAAGAAGTTCTTATCTCACTGGCGTAGATAAAATTATTTAACCTTTCGCTGTCAGACGTACGAAGTTGAAACTTGACGGACCGATAAAATGTCATAATTTTCGAATTATAATTGGACCAATAAGAGCGCTCCCGGATGAACGGACTGACGGACAAACGGATACATGAAAATTAGGCTTAAGAATAACATACAGTGGATTGTGTTGCCAATAGGACAATACGGCATATGACGCGTTGAGGTCTATTCATACCTACGTGCCCAAGCACAATCTAACGCACGTGTATAGTTTATATTATATGAGCTGTACAGAACTCTGTTTAATAAATTGTCAATTCCCGTTCTGTTTATTATAATACAAACCATAGAAAAACCTCTGTGATACAAACTAATATATTAACTATAGTTTACCAAAAAGTTTAGTTGATCGTTATTTTTGACAGTTCAGGACAGCTGACGACGGCTTTATCAATCCGCCAATGCGCATAGCTCGATACATAGCACGTGACATGCGGAATGCACATGACGCTGTGCTCATTTCCCCGAGATTTCGACGCTTTTCGCTACATCGGTTAGTGTTGGTAAGTCGTTCAAAATTTCGTGTTCCCCACTGTTTACAAAGTTTTTATACAAAAGTGCTCTTTTAGTTCCACCCTTACTTCTTAAGAAGTCCCATAAGCCAACTGAATGGCTTGTGCGGGTTAGGGGTAGGAACGGACCGCGGGCTTAAAGTCCCCTCCGAAGGACTAATACACAATAGGACAAACACAAATAAACAGCCATACCCCTGGTGGGATTCTAACCCACGACCTCCGGCTTGTAGTCAGCAGCACTAACCACTAGACCACCGTCGGCGTACAAAACAAAAAATTACTACATTACCAGAAGCCCAAAAATACTACTACTCGGAATCTGATTCATTCCCCACATTTATTATAAAAGGCGCAATAACTGTTTGCATTGCCACTACGGCCGCGATCTGCTTGTTACATTGTTAACACAAGTGGGGTGCCAGTGGTAGGTATAATATGATATTCACAATGTATATCATTTTTTATAATAATTTGCAACAAACGATGTTCACGCACAAAATGTCAAAATGACAAAAAACCACAAGGAATAAATGACGCCAAACCATCAATAATATTAAACGGTGCGGTTTTATTTTATAATTTCGTAAAAAACGTTTTGAAAACAAGTAGTTATTTGTTTTACAAGTGTTGAAAAGCAAATTTTTCATGCGAGTTTTTAAGTTGCCCACGAGGCCGTTAGGCCGAGTGTGCATTAACACGAGCTTGAAGAAAGCTTTTCTCACAAGTATAACACAATGTTTTTTCTGCGACCCTTTTATTTTTTATTATTTTTAAATACAAAACAAAATAACCTAAAAACTTTTTTGACCGCTGAATGTCAAACGATGCTTTCCGGTTCTTTTCACACAGACCTGTCACTTTTCACACAGAAATGTCACTTTACATTCGTGTTTTGCCTTGCCAATGAAAAGATTCATTTTCTAAGCAACGATGCCATCATGAAAAGTGACTTTTACATAGTGTAAAGTGACCAGATTCTGTCAAAAAAAAACGGGACATTTTGTGTAAACTAACCTTAAATACAAAAATGTCACAATCAACAATAATTAAGTAACGTCAAATTTACAATTTGCATTGTATCATTGTGTCTATTGTATCTATGTGTCTATTGTATCTATGTGTCTATTGTATCTATGTATCATTGTGTCAATTTTGTAATTAAGGTAAATTCATACAAAATGTCCCGATTTTTTTTGACAGAATCTGGTCACTTTAACATAGTGGTCGTAGAAAAAAATGTTTACAGTTCTTGGAAAAAAATACGCAAATGATATTAACACACATCAGAATTTTGACTTTAAAATGCAATTTTTACGGTAGTAACTTTACAGTTCAAAGTTGGGAATGCTAACGTCATTAATATTTTAGATGACATGAGATACTGCAAAATTGGAGGTTAAGATACTTTTTTAGAGCTGTTAACCAAAGATATCTTTGCTGTAAACCAATCAACGCACTTTTTAAACACTATAGAAACATTGTCAATTAGTCTGTCATGTTGACATTTTATAAATTCACCATCCAAATTTTCAGTAGCATATAAAAATGGCCACACACGTTAAAAACACCGAAGATTTTAAAACACAAATAAAAAAAGTCGACACCCAAACCCTGGTTTTACTGGAATTCTCGGCCAAATGGTGCGCAGCTTGTAGTCTGATAGAGCCAGAAGTGGAAAAAATCGCTAAAGACAACCCAATTGTAAAATGTTTTGCGATAGATGTAGACGATTGCGAAGACATCGCCACAGAATATAACGTGGTGGCTCTACCAACTATACATTTTGTTAAAGATGGTAACATCTTAGAATCAATAGTCGGGGCCAAAAAATCTGCTTTGAAAAATGCATTATCTAAACTACATCCTGAAGGAATGTTAGAAGAGAATATTATTGAAAAGGATGATAAAAAAGATTCTAAAGAAAAGGATGCAAAGAAAGTATCTAGCGAGAAGGATGTTAAAGAACTATCCAATCAAAAAGATAAGAAACTAACTGATGAAAAACATAAAAGTTTAATAGATGATTTGCTAGAAATGGCTGCAGCACTACCTGAGTCGAAGAAAAAAGACTCTAAAGAAAAAACCACTGAAGAAACAAATAAAAAAGTTTCGGAATCGGACAAACCAGAAGAAGCAACAAAGAAAGATCCTAAACAGAATACTAAAGAAGAAAATAAAAAAAAAGATTTCAAGGAGGAAAAAAGTGAACAAGAAAAAACAAAGAAAAAAGAAGAAATAATAAAGCCGCTGGAGATACCTACAGAAAAAGAAGACATTCAAAAAGAAATCTAATTTGGACTAAAAAAGGTCAAATTTATACATTTGACATTTGTCCCAATACAAAAATAGAAAAATGTCCAAATTCGTTGAAAAAAATGGTAATTGTCCAAATTAAAGCCTCCACAGACCTGGAACCTGTAATTAAAGATTTAGACGAAGAATCAATAGCAATTTTAGAATTTTCCGCAAGTTGGTGTAAAGCCTGTTCAATAATGACACCGGAATTGGAAAGAGTGGCTGAAGTAAATCCGGTGCAAACCTTTGCTTTTATCGATGTTGATGATTGTGAGGAACTTGCTATAGAGTACAATGTTATTGTTTTGCCAACAACATACTTTATCAAGAACAAAGCTATTATTGAAACAATTATAGGAGCCAAATTAAGCTTGCTTTATAACATTTTATCTAAGTTTAACATGGAAATACCCGTTATAGAAAAACCGATGGAAGGCAAAGAAAAGGAAAAGGAAGATGCTGAAAACACAATTAAAAAAGAACCGGAGAAAACGAAAGAAAAAGAAAAGGATTTAGATAAGGATTCAGGTGTAACCGCTATTACAACCATAGATTTAAAGGAAAACATCTCAAAGCCAAAAAGTAAAATATCAATTGACTCTGTACATAAACCTTCTCAATCGACGGATGAAAAAACATCTCCACAAGAACCTTCCAAATCGGCGGACAAAATAACTTCTGTCCAAAAATCTTCCTCTAAATCATCTAACGATAAGAACATTTCTAATGCATCAAGTATCAAAAATTTAAACAATACTGTGAAAAAATCCAAAGATAAACTAATAGAGAAAAAAGACACTAAAGATAAAAGTAAAACACGAGTGGCAAATAAAAACAAAAAGATAATTAAACCTAAAAAAACATAAACCTTTTTTTAATAAAACATGAAAAATAAATGTACTTATATATACTAGGTTGTGTCATTTTTAAGCAAATTTTTTTTCAGCTAAAAAACAGGCTAAAAACTTTCAGAAAAATGAAAAAAGAAGCCTCTAAAAATTTGAGCTCTTAATAATAACATTAAGTGGTGCCTGTTCCTAACTTTCCATTTTCCATTTAAATAAAATGGAATTTTTTTTTTATTTTTTTTTTATTTTTGTAGCTTGACATTTGAGCATTGTCAAAACGAACTGAAAAATTATTTTGGTAGGAAATTGAACGCTCTACAAAAAAGTTTCAATATATTTTTTCATAGAGTGAGCCGTTCTGAAGGTTTTCAAACTTAAAGTTGCCTTTAACATTTCGAATCGCGGCACGTTAGCGTGCCTCTAGTCACTGTGTAATCCGAACGGTAATATACCGACTAAGCCGATATAATCTTTTATCAGAGTTATCGACTTTAAATAAAATAAATTAGAACTTTTTTGTAGAGCGTTCAATTTCCTACCAAAATAATTTTTCAGTTCGTTTTTACAATGCTTAAATGTCAAGCTACAAAAATAAGAAAAAATAATTTTTTTTCCTTGTTATTTAAATGGAAAATGGAAAGTTAGGAACAGGCACCACTTAATGTTATTATTAAGAGCTCAAATTTTTAGAGGTTTCTTTTTTCACCTTCCTAAAAGTTTTTAGCCTGTTTTTTATTTGAAGAAAAAAAGTTGCTCAAAAATGACACCCTAATATATACTTATATATTATAATGTTCATTTACTTCATTCTTAAATTAAATGATTAATTAATTAAATTAAATGATTTATTAATTAAATTAAATAATTTATTATTTTAAAAACTCTTGCTTACCTATGGGAAAGAATGGGGTTTCTTTTGACTTTCTAGCTAGCCTATCTGATTGACTTTCTTCTTGGTAGTTAAATACTTGTTTGGTAGGATCTGACGACATTGCACCTAAAATAAAGTTAAATTAATTATTAAGATATATCGCCTTTCAGTTTGTAAAATTGTTACATTTTGAAATTTAATCCATGTTAATTTATCTATGGTGGGCATACCTACGGTTTACTGTTACAGTACTTGTTGGTATGAAAAATTTATCAATAAATATTATAAAAATACGAAAAGATTAAAAAGCATAATTTATAAGTCAATAGTAACTTTTAATACTTTAAGGATTCAGTCTTGAATTTTACCATTATTTATAAAATTTAAAATACCTAGGTATTATTTCACAAGGTATTAAAAAAACAAAACGTTTTTAATTTTATACTGTATGTTTTGAATTACGCACAAAAAATATGTTTTAAACATCTTGAACATGTTTAAAACGTATCTTTTTACGTTAATTAACTTAATTATATTATACAGGGTGTACCATAATTAGCGTCCAATACTTAAACAAGCAGATTCTACGTACAAAAATAAGAAAAAAAGTTAAGAAATGCTTCCTAAGGGAGCTAAAGCCCCTGAAATATAATATTTTTGATTGTAGAATTATGGGACACCCTGTATATGGTGTCCCAGAAGTGGCGCACCCACAAGATTGTTAAAAAATGTTACCTTTATTATTTAATCAGTTTTTAAATATGGAATTATTTTCTGGGGAGGAAATAGCTTAATAGATAGAATATTTGTAACTCAAAAAAGAATACTGAGGATAATAAAAAACATGACTTTTAGAGGTATATTCAAAACCTCAAACATTCTTTAAGAGAGTTTTTATTATAGATTTTTTGTTTTTATATATACATATAATCTTATTATGACTCTATTTCGTTTCATGTTATTTTATACGCATGTATGAATGTAACTTTAATGTGATTGGAAATATATATAAGATTGGTATTATTATTATTAACAAGATATGAAAGTGTAACTTAAAAATAATAGGTTTACCTTAATTATTGTTTCAAGTCGTATTATAAAGATTAGGTCTAATGTACAATGGTTTTATTAGGAATTAGTGTTTCATCTAGATGAAACACTAATTCCTAATAAAACCATTGTACTGTCTGTCCACTCTAAGTTGGCTGAACTAAGGAATTTTGTTGTTTAGATATTAATGAATTGTCGTACTGTGTGCTTTTAAAACAGATTTTATATTATAAATAATACTAGTACATATTATATACTAGTATTATTTATAATATAAAATCTGTTTTAAAAGCACACAGTACGACAATTCTTTAATATCTAAACTACAAAATTCCTTAGTTCCGCCAACTTAGAGTGGACAGACAGTACATTATTACGTCCCTGTCAGGAACTAATAAAACCATAGAATACATCTATGAAGAAAAATTAAACTAACATTAACATAACATTGGCACACACATACAGGCTAAATGACTTGCAGTTTTTAAGTATATCACACTACTTAGTGACCCATTAAAGAAATACATATCAATATTTAACAGAAATCTAATTTCGAATTTTAACTGTTAATCATTATCTATGTTGTGATGTCAACAATCAATTAACCAATTAACGAGCCAATTAATTGGTGTGATAATCAGTTGTTGCACATTATTGTTGCCAAACGCATGTGTATTGTTAAATCCTAAAATGTATTTTTTCATAGGCTTATAAAAACTTTAAATTTTTGAACTAATAATTGTTTCTGCAAGGACAACTCAACTATGATCATAACCAATCACAACAAAAATGGTATAACTGCATTTTTAATAAATAGACCCAATAAAAATAAGTTTCAAATTCAAATTACTCAAAACAGTGTGTTGGGAGTTATGTGGTTTTTGCAGTAATCTAGGTATATAACGAGGGGGTCACCCACACTTGGGAATCCCTGGTCATTTTAGAGGGGGAATACCATAGGAATACAATGGAAATACATAGGAATACAATAAAATATAGTGGGAATACATGGGAATCCCTGGACGTTTTACCTTTGGGTGGTTGACCCCTCGGTATATAATATGTTTTGCATTCATAAAAAAATGCAATTTTAAGACTGTCAAAAAAAGTATGAAAGGTTTTTTTCAAACACATATAAATAGCAAAAACCCTTGTCCAAAATAAATTGCGTCATTGGCGTGTACATATTTAAGTTCCGCAAAAACTAAAGGTCAGTTAAAACAAAGGTTATAAGAGCGTAATCCTGTTTATAGGTAGGCTGTAGTTACTTTGAATTGAGCAGGCACCAAGTTTTTTTTTTGCTTTGGACAAAATTACAGATCATCTGTGAACAAAATATTGTGAACAATATTTTTAGAATCACCCATACACTCACAGGCAAAATAATCGATCCACAGAAAATTTTCGATGAAATTCAATCGCAAATAACTTTTTTATTTGATGTCGGGTTTTAAACGAATATTAAAGAATATTGTAGATAAATTAATGGACAATCGCTCACATTTTTAAAAATTACTAAAAAATACACGTACGTTTATAATATACAGGTTTAAACAAAAATATGTTTTTTACCATAAGTTTAAGACACTCTGTATAGTGGCAAAACCGTTATATTGTTCTAAATTAAGTTTTAATTATCAAGTCAGATCTATTTTTAACAGTTTTGTTTTTGGTTTATTCTTGATATATTTAGTTTTGTGGAAAATATAGATTTTTTTAAAAAACATTGCAATTTCCAATATTTTTCCTGTATGAAGTACTAAGGATGACAGTGACAGTTTTGTTGAATCATCCTATACTTGGACATGTCATATATAGCTTTCAAATGCTATCAAATTGTTTTTTGTAAATTAATGTGTTAATTTTGAGGTGTCTTCTTACTTTTAAAAATGTCTCCGACTGATGTTGCCCTTTGTACTTTACTTCTTGTGACGTTTAAAACACTTGCCACGTAATACTGTGACCGTCCATCCTGGATTAAATTAATGGCTCTGGCAACATCAGTCGGACACATATCCATTTTTTAAAGTAAGAAGGCACCTCAAAATTTAAATATTAATTTGCAAAAAACAATTTGATAGCTTTTGAAAGCTGTGTATGACATGTCAAATTATGAGATGATTCAACAAAACTGTCACTGTAGTTCTTCATACAGAAAAATATTGGAAATTGCAATGTTTTTTTTAAAAAATCCATATTTCCCACAATAAACAAATATATCGAGGTGAACCAAAAACAAAACTGTTAAGAATAGATGTGAGTTGATAAATAAAACTTAATTTAGAACAATATACGGTTTTTGCCACTCTACAGAGTGGTAAAAAACATCTTTTTGTTTAAACCTGTATATTATAAACGAACGTCTATTTTTTGGTAAAATGTGAGCGATTGTCCATTAATTTATCTACAATATTCTTTAATATTTGTTTAAATCCGACATCAAATAAAAAAGTTATTTGCGATTGAAATTCATCGAAAAGTTGTGTGGATCGATTATTTTGCCTGTGAGTGTAGGTATACAAAAATAGTCTGAAAGTCTAAGTCTGAAAGTCTACTTAACATGGACTTTGAGACTAAGTAGTTATTACTGACAACATAAAATTTTAAACTATCACTAGGTACACTTTGGTCATGTTTTTTATGTATTTTATAAAAATATGTTAGTTTATCATGTTTTAAAATACACCTATATTTTTTGAGCTACCCTAATGGGCACTTATTTACTAGAGGCTAAATGTAGCAAAGTATTCCTGAAGGTTATGACGATTAGCTGTCATCTTGGTTATGCAGGTACACTGCATTGTGCCATACCAAACCAACCCAAAATTAACAACCCAACCCAACCGACCCCGCCCCATTGTCACAATCCAGCCTGCCATTAGATATCAGGGGGGGTATAAGGGGAATTTGACAACAGGGCAACAGTAAAATAAATCTAGCATGCGTTGAAACCCAAGTTGTTTTTGACAAACCCCAGTTATTAACCACGTGATTCTTACTTTGTTGTGATTGGTCTTTTCCAACTTGTTCGTTGATGTTCGGTTTGAGAAATTACAAATGGCCGACAGCGTTGTTGAAGTGGTGTGTACGAAGTTTTATAATCCAAATTTTCTTTGTTTTAGGTAAGTAAACTTGTTAATTTCGGCTTTAATATTTTATTAGGTGTTTTTAGTCAAGTTTGAGTTAGTTGTAGCATCATTACCGCGTTTAAAATAAGAAAATACGTGTGATAAACCGTATCGGTTTTTTTCTCTATGTTTACCGAAAACACGTACCTAGTTAATAAAATTCTTTTTATGTAATGAAACCTATGGCAAAGAGTAAAGACTCTTACTCTTTGCTTATGGGTTGTTTAACTAATGCAAGTTTGATAGAATTTAAATAGTTTTAAAGCGTTTTGATTCAAAACTTTCAATCAAAACAGTTTTTAACGTTTTTTTTCTCGACACTACCTAGTTGCTGTTATACAAAATGTTAAATATACCTATAATCTTTGTCAAAATGTATGTTTTTGTTAAAATTATTTGATGTAGCTACGCGAAAACTGGACCTGGGTCCAGGGCCCCACTACATTGGCATTAAGTGGAGCGGAGGTTATTGAACGAACAGCCCCCTCATCGGTGGATCGGACGTAAAGGGCCCAACAATTTGGCACTTCATGTATGGTCAACACGTTCAACCGATCTCACAGTGTGCGACTTCTTTCTCCGGGGCTTTATAAAAGATAACGTTTATGAGCCCCAAGATTTGTAAAAGCTAAATACACGAATTGGAACTGCCGAGTATCTACAAGATGTTTGCAGCTGGAAGAGGTCATATTAAACACTTGTAAGCATACAGTTCAAAACTAGATTATATTACAAATGTTTTGTGCTTTCCATGTTTTTTTACATAAATATAGCATTTTGATCTACAGGGTGATAATCTTTTACAGTATTTTTATAGTTATTTTATTTGAAGGGGTCAATGCAAGAAGTGTCTACGTCACATTTTCAATTAAATTGTTATTATGGCTTCATCCAAGAGTTTTCACATAAGTTGAAAACCAGGCAAACTCCCATTGAAGTAAATGCAAACTAAGGCACTTCGGCACATATTTCTGCCACTTTGAAAATACCACCTGAAACCTTACATGAAACACTCTTAGATAAGCCACAATGTAAATTTAATTGAAAATGCGACTTCATTTGTTCTATCTAAAAGTCTGACATTTTTAATGTACATAAATAACTAGACAATTCATAAGCAAACCTTTTAAAGAATTATTTTAGTTTTTAATTCAACTATTTTTTGCTACAATATAAATTGATTTTAATTCAATATAATTAATTTTAGCTTCTGCAATAATGGAACAATTAGACAAGATTTATCCTGCATGAAGAAAAAGAATGAAAGCTTTACTCGTCAATCCCAAACAGAAATGTTTGGCCAATTTTTTTTAATAATAGGTAGATATATTTTTTTTATTTAGAATACATTTTTAGTTACAATTGGTGGTGTGTGAATATTTTTACCAAATAAATTAAGTAGTAATATTTAATTCAAACTTAAAATTAAATATTTAAACTACATAAATATATTTATTTATAACTATAGTTATTAGATAGAATTATTTGAATAGTTCAATAATTACAATCATAATCTATTCAAATAAGTTAATTAAGGGTTAATGACAAGTAAATAACATTCTTTTTATTTCAAAATAAATTTTAAATTACAATTCCAATGTTTCATTTCTTCAATTAATATTGGAAAATTTTAATTTTCTAATTTAACCATTTTAAAATTTGAAACATTCAAACTATTCAAATAATTCTTGAATTCAATATTCACACATCCATAGTTACAAACCAAATATAAAAAAAGTAAAAGCCTGACCATTAAAGAAAGTACACTTTTAGTATTTACTCCAAATATAATTAAATTGTTTATTGTTAAAACAAGCAATCTGACATTTTTATATTACATACACTTCTGCTATTATTATTTTGAGGCAGAAATATTTTATTTAGGATTTTTATTAGGATATTAAAAAAGGATATTTTCATCTTAAAACAGCACAAGTTAACCATTATTAGTTTTTATAAGATTTTTAAATTAAAAAATAAACAAAATCATATTTAGTTACTTAGCTTGTTTTTTACAATAAACCATTCAATTATTTTTATGCTTGTAAAACAATTACCTTTAGCATAAATAAGTAGCATAAATATTGATACATTATTTTTATTTAATTTTAAAAATTATTAGGTAATATATCAATTGTTTTACAATTTAAATTGATTTTAAAATTGGTATTGATTTCAGGTTTGGGTTTGTGTTAATGGAAGAAGCAGACAGGACTTGAATTTATCAAAGTTCTTTGCAAAAGAACATAGAAAATATTAATTGCAGTTGAATATTCTTCATTGAATCAAGAAAAAGACGCATGTTCAATCCATGAATCATGAACAAGATAAAAGACAATTAATACTTAATATTGACCAGAGACCAAGTTAAATCATACATAAATATTTTAATTTTGCCAAATACATACATAATAACAATATTTTTAACATTGTGATTTAAGTGCTTCTATTGATTATTAATTTTAATTAAACAAATTTTACTAAAAATTAAATATTCCAAAGAATGTAATTTAATTTTTGGATAAGTAGGAATTCCTTTTTTCCAAAAATTCTATATTTTACAAAACTACAGTATTGTGCTTATTTTAAAAACAAATTATAATCATAATTCCTAAAAATTATAAGAGTATAGTTTGTAATCAGTCTAATTATTGCATTAAATATTTTAGGCATTAGCCTTTTGGTTTATTCCAATAAAGAAATTTGGAAATACCTATAGGTATACAATAAGTCAGTATGTATTACAAAATTATTTATTTTTATGAATTACTTATTCAAAGTTAAAATAATTTTAATTATATAATATACTCGAACTGTTTTAAAAGGTTGTTTTCTAAGGACCAATAAGTATTGAACTATTGTTTATCAAGAATTTATCAAATATTTTGATGGTTTGTAATATGTTTTAGAGTTAATTTGTTTATAAACCTTTGCATTTTTATTAAGAAATCTTAAAAAACCTATAAAAATTGTTATTATGTGACACAAAATTTAA
Organism: Brassicogethes aeneus; assembly: GCA_921294245.1. Lineage (NCBI taxonomy): Eukaryota > Metazoa > Arthropoda > Insecta > Coleoptera > Nitidulidae > Brassicogethes > Brassicogethes aeneus. The sequence goes on along the minus strand of OV121132.1, from coordinate 46,490,231 downwards.
ATTTCTGAACATTATCGCTGTAATCAAGCGATAATTGTCTTGTAGGCATATATAAGAGGGTAATTATCAATTTAATGTCATACTTTTTGATAAACCTTTTTTTAAATATCACTAAAAGTTATAGAATAATTAACTTTGAATTTCTCCTCATTTAAATATTATTTGTTAGTTATACTTTAATTTAAAATTGAATTAAATGTATATTTTGTTAAATATATTTATTAAAAAAACAAAAATGTGTGTTTTTCCACTTAATTAGTGGAAAATAACCGAAAATTGTCGAAATTTTATATTTTTTGATTTTTAATGGACAATATTACGTATATAATCCTTTTAAAATCAAAAAAATATAAAATTTAAACAATTTTCGGTTATATTTCCTTGTTTTAAATAAAAATTCAAATAGCCAAACATTCAAATTTCCCGCAAAAAAACAACTCGGTTTTCCAAGCCTGCTAGATTTAAAAATCAACCAATGCTTGTTGCCACTTTTGACTATAGCGCTTTTAATTCTCTTATGTTCTGTGTTAGATATATTATACCTCTATGCTCAATGGGGCGGGGTCGGTTGGGTTTGGTATGGCACAATGCAGTGTACCTGCATAACCAAGATGACAGCTGATCGTCATAACCTTGAGGAATACTTTGCTACATTTAGCATCTAGTCTTTTTTGCAGTTGGATCTCAGAATATACCATTGAGTACTTAAACTATAAAAACTTAATTTTGTAATTCAAAATATTAAACATAATTTGTTGTAATCACAAAAGTTAACTTTTGTTTTAAAGCTATGATGTAACTGATAATTAGTAATTTTCTGAAAATCCGACCTTGATCTTAACCTCAAAACAAAGTTATTAAAACAAACAAAAAGTGACTTGTTAACAAAAAAAGAGCTATTATAATTCACAATTGTAATTGTAAATTATAATGCTAAAAAGATTAATTATGTAGGTAAATGTAAAGTGGGAAAAATGATGAAATAAAATAAAAATATTAAACACTCACTTAACGACATGATTTAGAAACTAAATACTACAAACGATCTAATATTCCAAACAAATTACCACAAAATATAGTAATAATAAGACCACAATGTTCAAACTAAACGGTAGAAGTAAAACTTTATGTTATGTGGTGAAACTTTGGATTATCCACAATTCTAACCTTGTCAGATGACAGAAGGATAATTCTATAAAACGGATTTGTAAGTAGTATAATCAAGAAGACTATACTTTGATCAATACACAAGAGTACGCGTTTAATATTCTTTTTCTATGACTATGGTATTTACGATGTTATCACATATTAGAGAGAATTATGTGTATTAAATGGCAAATCCGTTTACCTAACATGTTTGGACCCCCCAGAAAGCTTGTAAACTACAATTTTCACTTGAAATACCTACTGAAAAATAAAATAAAATTTTCCTTAAAAATAACCTATAAATATAATATATTATATTTTTATGAAATTTAAATTGAAATAATAAAAAATACCCTAATATTTTTGTAAACAATTTAATAACCCCCCCCAGGATCAAATCCTGCGTACGGCCCTGGTTTGGACACTTGACGTTGGCTTGCTCTCAATGTTTTTAGCACCATGGGGTAATTCCATTTATTAGCCACCAATGAGTGCACCTCATATACTCTAATTTTATTTCTTTTTTAACTGTAAATAGACATGGACCCAAGAAGTGAAAAAAACTCCACTTTTCTTTTCTCCCCCTATCACCCATTTATACAGGGCTACGCAAAAGTTACTATGCAGACCTAACTTAAAGAAATTGTACTTTTTTTGCTAGTAAAGCTATCGACATTAAACAAACTGTTAAATGTTAAGAAAATATTTCCCTTTTAAACCATATAGGACACATTTAGTTATTGATGCCCTAAATGGTCTTTGGGAATTTTTTAAAAAATGCAATTTTTGGCAAAATTGTCTAATTTTATAAATTCATATATTCTTAGAACAACTTGCCAGCAAAATTTTTTTAATGTAGTTTGTTACCATAGATCTTACTCTATATAAAAGCAATGAAAACATTTTCAAATAATATTGGCTAAGAGTTCAAAAAAATATAATAAAAATCCATGTTTTCGAAAAATCACTATTTTCAGCCATTTCATGGTTTAAAAAGGCTATGTTTGAGTGGGTCGATTTAAACCAATTTATGCTTATCATCACATGCACTTATTAGCCTCCAATAATCATTAATAAAATTATTGTGTATTTTGCTTTTAACTGGGCTGTGGCTGTATGTACAGCCCAGCTATAAGCAAAATACACAATATGCCCACCTGACTTTCAGCCATTTCATGATTTAAAAAGGCTATGTTTGAGTGAGTCGATTTAAACCAATTTATGCTTATCATCAAAGGCACTTATTGGTCTCCAATAATCATGAATAAAATTATTATGTATTTTTTTTTTAGCTGGGCTGTGGATGTATATGTCCACCTGTGACTATATCCATATTATTAACCATATATTATTAACCATATATTTCGAAAAAGCGTATTGCATCTTTAAAATAACTTGACAGCCTTGAATTGACTTCTAATTCATTCTAAATAAAAATATAAAATATAAAAACCACATACAGTGGCGTCGAACATTAACTACCCATTTATTTATTTTTTAAATTAAGAAAACATAATCAAATGTACAAAAAATTAATTAAATGACTAAAAGACATACTTCGGCAGTAAAGTAGAACTTTATTTCTTTTACTTTGCCGATTGTTGACTACTTTCGGCAGATTTCGGATAAAAATATTGTTTGCGATTTTCCAAGATTCAATCTTGTACTAAGGAGGAAAACAAATAACAGAATGGCGAGTGGATGCAACTGTAAACGATATTTGTACATAGGTATCACAAATTAAAGTATCTATATAATTTTACCAACATTTTTGGTGAAGTCTGCTGCGATCCATTTAAAGGCCATAAGTCGTTAATTTATTCCTCTTGATAGGCATTATACACATAAGAAAATTTTCCGATTCATATAACTTTTTAGAGGTAAAAAATAGTAAATAGGTTTTTTAGGTGATTGTAAAAGTTAAGAATATGATTTCTTCAGTTTAATTATAGGTATGCAGTTAGGTTTCATTCAAATTTAGGATTTAATACCTGTTTTATTTTGTTTAAATATAAAGTTTATAAAAAGTATGTCTTTTAGTCATTTAATTAATTTTTTGTACATTTGATTATGTTTTCTTAATTTAAAAAATAAATAAACGGGTAGTTAATTTTCGACGCCACTGTATGTGGTTTTTATATTTTATATTTTATATTTTTATTTAGAATGAATTAGAAGTCAATTCAAGGCTGTTAAGTTATTTTAAAGATGAAATACGCTTTTTTCGAAATATATGGTTAATAATATATGGTTAATAATATGGATATAGTCACAGGTGGACATATACATCCACAGCCCAGCTAAAAGAAAAATACATAATAATTTTATTCATGATTATTGGAGACCAATAAGTGCCTTTGATGATAAGCATAAATTGGTTTAAATCGACTCACTCAAACATAGCCTTTTTAAATCATGAAATGGCTGAAAGTCAGGTGGGCATATTGTGTATTTTGCTTATAGCTGGGCTGTACATACAGCCACAGCCCAGTTAAAAGCAAAATACACAATAATTTTATTAATGATTATTGGAGGCTAATAAGTGCATGTGATGATAAGCATAAATTGGTTTAAATCGACTCACTCAAACATAGCCTTTTTAAACCATGAAATGGCTGAAAATAGTGATTTTTCGAAAACATAGATTTTTATTATATTTTTTTGAACTCTTAGCCAATATTATTTGAAAATGTTTTCATTGCTTTTATATAGAGTAAGATCTATGGTAACAAACTACATTAAAAAAATTTTGCTGGCAAGTTGTTCTAAGAATATATGAATTTATAAAATTAGACAATTTTGCCAAAAAATTGCATTTTTAAAAAAATTCCCAAAGACCATTTAGGGCATCAATAACTAAATGTGTCCTATATGGTTTAAAAGAGAAATATTTTCTTAACAATTAACAGTTTGTTTAATGTCGATAGCTTTATTAGCAAAAAAAGTACAATTTTTTTAAGTTAGGTCTGCATAGTAACTTTTGCGTAGCCCTGTATAAATAGGTGATAGGGGGAGAAAAGAAAAGGGGAGTTTTTTTCACTTCTTGGGTCCATGTCTATTTACAGTTAAAAAAGAAATAAAATTAGAGTATATGAGGTGCACTCATTGGTGGCTAATAAATGGAATTACCCCATGGTTTTTAGCCTAAAATTTTTAGGACAGAGTTTAGGCCAGAGAGCAGAGCTGGACAAGTACTGAGTACTTTTACTCGCATTTCAATTACGAGTAAAAAATTACGAGTACTTTTTTACTCATAAGTATTTTTTATTTTAATCGTAGTTACAAACCAAATTCAATGTACTCGTAAAAAATACTCGTGGAATTAACGAGTAGGTATTTCTGTTTATTATATCGATGACTTTTTGCCAAAATATCGTAAGCATTAAAACATTTTGTTTGGAAGTCTATTATATTATAATATGTATGTATGTATGTAGGACCTACATTGTAGGTACTAAAAATACTTTTTCCCACGTTAAAAATTAAATTTGAGCATGCTATTATACTTCTATTGCAATAGAAGTATAATATATCTAAGAGCAGGCTGGATTGTGGCAATGGGGTGGGGGGCCTAATATTGGGCCCATATGGGGCGGAGTCGGTTGGGTTGGGTTGTTAACACGTTCGCTGCGTTACGGAGTTGATACGACCCCGTAACGCATTCGCCTGCTGTGCGGCTTTAGATAAAGCATATCCTTCTTAAAATGCAGGAAGCAATAACTCAGTAAACTTTCAAGATATTGGTACAAATCGAATCAATACTTTATTGCGTATACCTATAAGTTATAGGAAGGTATATGCTTTATTGTTAATTTTATTCGCCCCAAAAATAATACGGAATATATATACTGTACCTTCATTTGCAAGCTAACCATAGGGAAAATACATTGTAACTGGACCAGATAAGTCTTAGTCAGCACGAAGCGAAAAACGTTGTAGAAATGATTTGGACGCGTGGACGAGTAGGCTAGCATGCGCCGTAACAGTTGACCTTGCTTCATACATCGATGCTTTATTATTGTTTTTTAATTGACCATATGCAAGGAATGCGGTCGATGTTGCCAATGGTAAAAAAATAAAATTCCCTATTGGGAACATTCAATTATATTACGTTGGCTACATTGAAAATTTGAATTTCCCGCACAAACTAAATTAATTTCCATCTTTTTTTTTAATAATAATAAATAATAATAATTCCCACATTTGAAATTCGCACCTTAATTTATTATACAACATTCTTCTTTATCTCTGGGAACTCCTAGAATGTATGTCAGTTTGTGCGGGAAATTCAAATTTTCAGTTTATCCAACGTAATATAATTGAATGTTCCCAATATTGGGAATTTTATTTTTTTACCATTGGCAACATCGACCGAATTCCTTGCATATGGTCAATTTGTGCGGTGTAAATCTGGTAAAATTTGTTTTAGTACGCATGTCTCGACGACGCATCCAAATCATTTCTGAAAAGGTTCTCGCTTTGTGTTGACTGCGACTTATCTGGTCCAGTTACAATGTATTTTCCCTATGGTTAGCTTGCAAATGAAGGTACGGTATATGGGCCGTAACGCACTGGATGATAAATTTCTCACTGTGTGCGGTACGGCCGGTACCCCGGGATTCATCGTCAAGCAGTGACTTTTGACGATCTGCGCATAACGTAAGGGTCTTGGCTATAAGGGTCTTGGCTATAAAATTAAACCAAAAAATAGACCTATCCCATAAAACGGACTTTTGGATAGCGCGTGCGTGAAAAGGCACGTCGTCTTTTTTTAATTATATAAAAGAGAAAGAGATACCACTCTTCTTCAGGCACGCGCTATCCAAAAGTCTGTTTTATGGGATAGGTCTATTAAAAAAAATTAAAATTTTTTTTATAATTCTAATTTTATGTCATAAAATTAATATTTTTCACAAAAAAATTACTTTTTTAAATAAAAATAATTAAATTCTGTAAATTGACTATAATAAATAGAATTCGAAAAAAAATCGGAACATGAAAAACACTTTATAATAAATTTGAAGAAAAAAGTCATGGGAAAGTATTTTTTAATTCTTATTTTATACCACAAAATTAATATTTTTCACAAAAAAAAAAAGATTTTTTGCAATAAAATGTAAATTTCTGTAAGGAGCCCCGTGCGGTCGCAGTGAATTATAAAACTAAGCCTCTAGATTACTTTGCCCACTTAATTCGAATCGATCCTCACTACTTTAAGCATGTACCAACAAAGTTAGGAATAAAACACCGTACATACGGAAGTCCCGTAACGGGACACATAGCGGGACTCATACGGGAGTCCCGTAACGGGACACATATATACATATACAACGTAACGCACTCTGTGCAAAACTAATAAGGGGCAGTTCTGACCCGTAACGCACCCAGAATGTACTTTAAAAATAACGTGTTAAGTTTGGGTTGTTTTTTTTTTATGGCACAATGCAGTGTACCTGCGACGCAGGTCCTGCGTAGATGCGAAATACGAAAAATGCTTTCATTGGTCCATTTAATTTGGCGGGAAAAGCGTTTTGACGTTTCGACAGATCCTGCGAATTTGCAAGATTTGAAATGGGGGGCTGGAATCTTGAGATTGATTCAATATTTTGGGAAAATCGGCAGAATTTTTCTGTCTTCATTTTAACAATAAACAATCGCAATTGCACGCCATCGTCGCCAATGGTATAATTGCCACTGGTATAATTATTTATCCATAATAAAAACACAAAATCTCAATTTACATAAAACAACAAATAGAAAATGTTAACCAAGTATGGCTAGGATTGCCATATTTTATTTCAAAAAATAACGGACTTACCCCCTTCCCCCGACAAAAAAACTTTTTTTTTAAATATTTATTACCTAAATAAAGATAGAGAGTCAGCTTAAAAAACATTCATAAATATTCTAAAAATAAACTAATAAAAATAAAATAATGAAAAAAAAACTTTTCTATTTATTTGGAAGACATAGAGGTACTATGCTCCACACTTCAAAGTCCCACCACGTGACCACGTACGGAACGCAGTCTTTTGAAAATTTGTCATTTAAGGCTTTTCAGGTTATGATCTGTCAAAGTATAGTCAATGCAAGAAATAATATTTATACTGTTACCATTTATGTTTAAGCGTTAAAGTTATTAATATAAGGTTTAATTTTGGATTCTAAATTTTAAAAATAACGGACACAAAAAAATAACGGACCGGACAAACGGACGCCCTGAAAAAAAACGGACTGTCCGTTAAAAAAACGGACGTATGGCAACCCTAAGTATGGCAAATATCGCCTGGGGAGAAAATTAAGTCCCTAAAATACCATGGCAAATAGCATTTCGCATCTATATGAAACCTCTTTTAAGATTAAAATAATAGAAGTACCTAGACAATTATTGTAGACATAAATCAACCCCCAGATACGGTAACATAATAATAATATATTATTAAAAACAACGAATTTCTGAAGAAAAATCCACAAATTTCAGAAAATCCACAAATTCTAAAAAATAGTCATGATTTTATGCATATAAATCCGCATCAAAACGTTAACATTGAATATTGGCAAATAGAGAACTGTGACGTCATAGATGTTATACCAAATTTATGTAAAGTTTATTATGTAAACTTTAGTCTAAACTGTTTAGAAAATTAGTTTTTTTTAGCTTTAAATTTTGTAAAAATTACGAATGGTTTATAAAATTCGTAGATTTGGCAGCACTGTATAGATGTCAGTAAAAAAAAGCGGATCTTTGAAGCAGATGTCAAATCATTTGACTCAAATGCGCTTTTAACTATGTCTATGTCTATGTCTTTGCTATACTCCACTTCTAGTTTTGTTTTGTGCTCAAATGCCTTAACCTTTATTGGAGGATTAATTTAAAAACGTGCAAAATGAGTGAGTTAGATTATCAAATGGCATTAATATTACAACACAAATTTGAACAGGAATCAAAAACAACAAGTGCACATAGTTCTGACCATGAATTAGCCCTTCGTTTGCAAGAAGATTTCAAAAAGGAACAAGAAATTAGCAACCCTATTAATGATCTCGTGTATGAGAGTAAGAAAAAGAAAAATGTAGATTTAAACTCCACTAAATGTTTAATAGACCCTTCCTGGGAGGTTATAGACCCAACTCCAGATATCCACAACTTATTTATGGCATTTAATGAAAGATTTTTTTGGAATAAACTTTTATCTGTATGTGTTTCTTGGAGTAAAAGAATGACGTCATGTGCTGGAATATGTTCATACCAAGGAAGAAGTGGAATGTGTAGCATTACTTTAAGTGAACCTCTATTAAAATTAAGGCCCAGAAAAGACTTGGTTGAAACCTTATTGCATGAAATGATTCATGCTTTATTGTTTGTGACAAATAATAACAGGGATAGAGATGGTCATGGACCGGAATTTCATAAGCATATGTACAGAATTAACAATGCAGCAGGTAAATTGGTGGCATACAGAGTGGTCCAGTCTATATCTTAATAATTTTAGCAGCCTATAATTTACCATAAAGTAAAGGTTGGTCAATGAAATATGGAAAGATTTTGCTTCCTTTTTTTAATATATTTTTTCTACTCCCACCTTTAAAACGCCCTTTATCGTACATGTTTCCATGACACTAAGTAACCTTTTAAATACACATTGCGGCTTTACGGCGCTTTAGTCACGGGCTGAAGTTAGCAACAGGTTTTTAGTCACAGGCTGAAGTTAGTTTTAAGTTATTTGACAGTTGTCAAATGTCATACAATCGTTAAAATAAAGTGCCTTTGTAAAATAATACTAAATGTAAAAATTATTTTATTATCTCAATACAAAAATATAAAAGTATTAAAGAGTTTCTCAACGCCAATATTTGAAAAGTTTATATGAACATTGTACTGACCTTTTAATTTCGCCGGCAGTAAACTATAACTTAAATTCGGGCACGGACTCTACTGTAAAGTCCTCATAAAACATTTCCTTTACTTTCACTATGAAAAACTCGGAAAAACTGTCAATTTTCAAGATACATTTGGATTTATAACCTTTATAATTGTGTTTATAAAATGTAAAAATGTGACATTTCACAGTTTCCCCTGTTATTTCATAGATGGCGCTCTATACAAATTTTTGATTTAAACCATTTTAAGATAATAATAAGTAATTGTCATAGAAAAAGTATAGTATGCACCTCATTTATAAACTTTTCTATACACTCATTAACTTAAGCACTCGCTCGCAAGCTCGCTCGTGCCTAACTTAAATTCGTGTATAAAATGGCGTTTATCAAACTTGATACATAATAGGTACTATTTTCTACTCCCATGGGAGTTTTTTTTTTTATTTTTTTTTATTTAAAAAAGTACATCCTAAATATCACAGTAGCGATAATATCGGATAAGTATAAATATAATAAATAAATAAGTATGTATAATATTGGATTTATATGATAAATAATAAATAAGTAAATATATTAAGTAGATATTCTTTGGTGCAAAATAAAAGTCTTCAAGTTGGTTTTGAAAGTGGTCTCGGGTAGGTTTTTTATATTCTCTGGTAATTTGTTGTATAGTTTGTACCCTTGATGTTTTATTTTCATTTCTCCATATTTTGTTTTGGCTCTTTCTATGTCTATTTGTTCACGTCCTCTTGTATTATGTTCATGTGTGTCCGCTCTTTTTCTAAATGTTACTTCTTCATCCAGTATCTTATTTGTTATGATCTTGTGCACTAATTTATGGGTTTCTAGTTGTCTAAGCTCTTCGATATTTAGCTGTTTGGTGATCTTATAAAGTTGTTCAGTAGGCATGTATTTGTCCATTTTGTGCATAATCTTTAATATTTTATTTTGATTTCGCTGCAACGATTTTTTAGCGGTTTCGTTTGCTGTTGCCCAAAAAGGTATGAGGTATGCCAATTGACTCTTAATATAGGAATCATAGACTAAGATTCTTTGTTTAAGAGGAAGAGTGTTTGCTATTAGGAGTAAAGGTGCACCTTTAAAACGCCCTTTATTGTACATGTTTCCATGACACTAAGTGACCTTTTAAATACACATTGACAAGTTGTGGCTTTATGGCGCTTTAGTCACAGGCTGAAGTTAGCAACAGGTTTTTAGTCACGGGCTGAAGTTAGTTCTAAGTTAGTTGACAGTTGTCAAATTTCATACAATCGTTAAAATAAATTGCCTCTCTTGTAAAATAATACTAAATGTGAAATAGTCTCGGAAATAGTATATTATGTATCAAGTTTGAGTGCTTAAGTTAATGAGTGTATAGAAGAGTTTATAAACGAGGTGCATACTATACTTTTTCTACGACAAATACTTATTATTATCTTAAAATTATTTAAATCAAAAATTTGTATAGAGCGCCATCTAAACTGTCAAATGTCAAATTTTTACATTTTATAAACACAATTATAAAGGTTATAAATCGAAATATATCTTGAAAATTGACAGTTTTTCACAGTGAAAGTAAAGGAAATGTTTTATGAGGACTTTACAGTAGAGTCCGTGCCTGAATTTAAGTTATAGTTTACTGCCGGCGAAATTAAAAGGTCAGTCCAATGTTCATATAAACTTTTCAAATATTGGCGTTGATAAACTATTTAATATTTTTGTATTTTTGTATTGAGATAATAAAATAATTTAGATAAAGTGAAGTACCTATGCAACTCGTTTTATAAACTTCTCTAGACACTCGTTTTTATTAAACACTCGCTTGCAAGCTTCGGTCGTAATGGCATTTATAAAACTTGATACATAAATTATGTATTATAATATTATCGTAATTATGTAACATAATATACTATTAGAGGTATTGCATTTATATTTTTATTCAATATTTTCTTTATAACCTTTTAAAATTCAATAGATAAATTCACAATTGTGGGTAAATTATAAATTAATTTGGTAAGCATTTATATCTAATTGAAATGCATTATTTAAGCCCTGTAAATGCAAAAGTACCTGTATGAGTTTGCAGTCAGTGTAATTATAAGAAATTTACAAGACACTTTTTTTTACCTAGCACTGTGCATCCTAAAAGACAGCTCTGATCATGCATTGTTTTTTTCAAATTATAATAAAAGTATCCATATTAATTAAAAAGATTTTGTTTTATATGAAAAAAGTATACAATTTATGACAACGACAAGTGTCGCCATCTAGAGTGTCTTAAAGACACCATAGTAGCATACAAACTTCAAGGTTGGACCAAAATACATCCTGATACAAGAAAAATGGGTGATTTCTATCAGAAAACGTCGTTTGACAGATTAGCTGTACAGTTTTAGAGGCCTATTCCCTTTCGATAAACATGCATGTTCATGAACTACATATGTTTCGTAACATATATTCCCTCAATTATTTCGTCTATAGACGCATGCGCTCAAAGAATTTCTTAAATATCCATGTTTATAAACATCATCGGTGTCTAAATGGTTATTTCGTTTCCAAAATTCGCTGTTTGGTGTTTAGTTCACATACATGATGTTTGAAAACGTATGTTTACCAACGCTGTTAGCCAATATTTGAGGTTTTTTATCTTGCATTATTTATAAATTAAGGCGATGTTTGGTACAGTATACAGTACAGTATCATTATCAAGCATATATGCTATACATAGTAATTATGAATTAATTACTTTTTCATAATAAATACCTAATTAATTATAATTATAAATGATAAATAATTATTTATAAATGAGAATAGGATAAATCACATAAGGTTTCACACCAAACAACTAAAAATGTAATTTTTGGTAACTTTAAAAATATTTTAATGATTTGTTTTTGTAATTATTAAAATGTATTTCTTAATTATAATACCAGAATAAAAATTTTGCATTACTGAATTTTTTAATAAAATTTATATAAATTTTATTATATTTATTTAGAAAAAACAGAAAATTCAAAAAATCTGAGTGTAAAGTGAGAATTTGGGGGGAGGGAGGTCAAGACTTTGACAATAGCTATTTTCGCGGAGCTAATCCCGAACTAATTCCGGACATCCTAGGCATGCGCTTTTTAAAATTTGGGGTTCAACATGTAAAGTGCGTATGACAAATATTAAAATGCGCATGCCTAGGATGTCCGAACTAGTTCGGGATTAGCATCGCGTAAACACTTAATATACATATGTTACAAGGGAGGCAGAGTGTCTAAAAACTATATACAGGGTGTCCGGGAAAAGGAGGTCAATCCGTTAACCATATATTCCTTGAGTTAAAACAATAAGACTTTCATAATACCATTTTTTAATTTAGAGCTTCATGTTCGATATACAGGGCGACAAAGTTTGAAATTTAAAACTGATTTTTTTTAATAATTCGAGTAATTGATAAGATACTAAGTTTAAATTCGGTACACTACTTCAACATAAATAGTTACATTTTTTGAGACCAACAAAACAAAAAACAATTTTCAAATATATTTTTTCAGGTAATCATTTATTGTTAAAAAAAATTTGTCTCTTATAAAATTTTGATAAAATGATTTGTTTTAGAGATAATTTGTTAAGTATGGGTCAGTCCATATCAAATCAACCAAAGGTTCTTCCCCCACCATCTCCGATTTTGATCATTTTTGGTAAATTTGTTTACCTCACTAAAAAACTTAAAAATTCCATATATGAATTTTTTTCGATAGGTGGTTTTTGTTTTATTGATTTTTGAAAATCAAAACATTTCGATAAATTTGGGTCTTGCAAGTACTTACAAAAATAGCGATATCTCGTAAACTATTAAAGGTAGAAAGGTGAGTGATGGCTTATTTTAAAGGCCTATTAGAGAACTTTTTTATGATATATAACATGACCTACATTTTTTCAAAAAAAAAATTAAATTTTGAAAATTTGATATGGACTGACCCATACTTAACAAATTATCTCTAAAACAAATCATTTTATCAAAATTTTATAAGAGACAAAACATTTTCAACAATAAATGATTACCTGAAAAAATTCCGTTTGGAAGTCATTGGCGCACGTACTAAAAAATAGAGGGAGTCAGTGAGTACTGGACCCCCCTATTTTGATTATTTGACAATTGTTTTTTGTTTTGTTGGTCTCAAAAAATGTAACTATTTATGTTGAAGTAGTGTACCGAATTTAAACTTAGTATCTTATCAATTACTCGAATTATTAAAAAAAATCAGTTTTTAATTTCAAACTTTGTCGCCCTGTATATCGAACATGAAGCTCTAAATTGAAAAATGGTATTATGAAAGTCTTATTGTTTTAACTCAAGGAATATATGGTTAACGGATTGACCTCCTTTTCCCGGACACCCTGTATATTGGTAGAATAAAAAATAACTTGGACAAAATATAGTTTATTAAAAAAATACAAGAAATATAAAATATCAAATACCTATGTATGTAATAATATTACTCAAAAATATAGACAAAAAATTAGTCAAAAAAAAACTAATAAAATACAAAAAAATATGCTTCTAAAAACTCTTCTAACTTTTTTCTTTATATGGGAGCTAAAACTTTTTGGTTTAATTTTATAATCTATTTTAGGTTTTATGAATAGGTACCTTTTAAAACCTCTACACCTTTGCTACTCATCAAAGTTTGAGTTCGACTTTCTCATAACCTTAAAGGCTGGTCAATGAAGAGTTACAACAATGGTAATTCCTCCACCACTAACTTTCACAGCGCTTCCTTTATTAGGGCTAGTAATTTATCCTCAATGTCATTAAGTTGTTTTACTGGCTCCTCGACATTGCCAGTCTCCATGTGAGAAATGCGTAGTTTTCTTGCCATGGGCCTTCAAGTCACTTAAAGTATGTGTAAAAAGAAGTAACAAATAATTATTTTAATATATTTTATGATTACCCTTTTCCATTTAAGGAGGGACTTAATGGCCCCGCCAGAAGATCTGTGCTTTGGCTAGTTCAGCATAAAAAGTTTTTCCCAAGTATTTTTAGAATTTGTGGATTTTCCTAAGTTATTTTTAAGTTCATTATTAAATATCACCAATGATTTTTAAAATAATTATGTTTTAGGTTATAAACATAGAAAAAGAATATAAAACTAAGATTCTCTCTATCCTAGAAACATTTATCGCTGTTCAGAAAGATTCAAGGTCAAGACCTTCTACATATGAGAAACAGAATAGCCTTAAACATAGGTGATATCATAATAACATTTGTTTGGGTTGTCGTTGGGTTGAACATACATGTTAAGAAATCGATGTATATATTATACATTATATAACAGCAAGAAAGGGAATAGGCCTCTTAGTACTGTTAACCTTCTCCTGCCGTCATGCCGCAACTCTTTCCGGGGAATACCCTTTTCTTATGAATACTCAAGTATAATAACTTATTATAAATAAGTAACAGATCAATGCGTTAACACTCATACTGCATGCAATAATATAAAATAGAGAATCTCTATTAAGGAAAATAATGTTTGTGATAAAAACAAACCGCTTTGTTTTTTTCTAAAAAACATGTTTAAAAATAAACCGTTTTTTTCAGTTTACATCACTAATGCTCTATATTTGTAAAATGCATCTATGATTGAATAAATATTATTTGAGCATTTAAAATTTTTATCTACAGTTTTTAATTAACCTTGCATCTCTATATAAAATAGAAGTCTATTTTCATCAAAACCTCACTTTTTAATTTTTTGCAAACATACTTTTGTATCTATAAATACTATCATAGTATACAGGGCTCATTTATAGTATTTTTGTTTTTTAATATTAAGTATACCAGGAAACTTTTTTTAAATTTTTTTCTTATGAGCTGTCCCTGGTAAAATGTATTAATAAAATTATATTCCTGTCTACTTAAAAAATGTATATATTGATTTATTGAAAATATTCTCAGGAAAAAATTCACTAAAAAATTTGATAAAGGCAATTTAATTATCAAGTTTGCGTTCAGGAGTGAGGGTGAACGAACGTAATATTAATATTAATAAAGATAATAAAACTTTAATATCCTGTATATCAGAAAGGAGCAATATTGGGACATACATTTTTAGTTTTGCTACTACCTAGGACACCCTGTAATTTAACTATACCTACATTATTATTTTAGGAACAAATATTTCAGTTTATCATGATTTTCACGATGAAGTCAGATTATATCAGCAGCACTGGTGGAAATGTGATGGGCCTTGCCAAAAAAGGAAACCTTTCTTTGGCATGGTCAGGAGAGCACAAAACAGAGCACCTGGACCCAATGATCGCTGGTGGGGAGAACATTCAAGTACTTGTGGTGGAACATTTATTAAGGTAATATTTTTTACATTTCATTTTTTATGTATAAAATTGGACTGTTGTCCTCCAAAATTGGCATTTTAATAAATAAAAATAATGTAAACAATTAAAACTTTAACAAATTAAAAAATGTGAATTTTTTGTGACGCATAATTATTAAGGGTGACCCTTGTTTTTAAGTGAAATTTACCTTCTTACGCTTCTTAGTCCAAAAACATTTTGCTAATTATTTTTTTTGTTTAAAACAATCATATAAAAACTTATAAATATAGACTATTTTTAATTTCATATACATTATATTGCTAAATTTACGATTACTGTCTAAAAATAATAATTTTATTAGTTTACGTAAATAACAATTTTAACTATAGCTGTTTTTGTAAAAAGCGCCTTAAATAATTTCATTAGCCTGATTTAAAGAGGTACCAAAAATATTCTACCACATTTATTTTATTTTATATTATAGGTAAAGGAACCTGAAAAGTCAGCTAAAAAATTAGCAGCTGCAACTAAGAAACCTGCAGCGGTTCTTAAAAAACCAGGTGAAGATATTAGAAAATTTGTCACACCATCACAGTATACCAGTAAATCAGGGGACAAAGAAAATTCAAAAAATAAAGATAACATCAAAACATTAAGTAATCTAAATGAAAACACCAATAGTAAAATAACATCTGTAATTCCAAAGAGTAATAATATTTTTGGGTTTACAAACTTGGATAAACCTTCAACAAGCAAACCTGTGCTAAGTGGCAGCAATAATATTAACGGATTTAACACAGGTCAAATTAAGGGGGCTGTTAGTAATCGTTCCAATACTTTGGTGATAAATAAAACAAATACTAGGACTAAAGATAATAAAAGTTCTACAAAAACTAATAATCAGCCAACAATAGAAGAAAGTTTGAGTACAAGTAAAAATAAAAATAGTAGTCCTGTAAAAACAGATGATAGTGATTATGCCGTTGTAAGGAATCATTGGCTAAGTAAATTTGATAATATGAAAGATAGTAGCAACAATAAAAGAAGCCAGCCCCAAACTTGCACTATAACAAAGGTTCCTAAACTATCCACAAATACAAATGTTTCCATTGAAATCAATTCCTCTAAAAAATATCCAGAATTGGCTTCCTGCCCTGTATGTAATAAGCAAATTCAAATGACCAAGCTAGATTTACACTTAGATACATGTTTAGAAGCAGGTAGCAATGAAAGAGACTGTATAATATGTAATAAAAATATAAATATATCGGAATATGAAAATCATGTTATTAAATGTACCAATGAAAACTTTGGAGACGAGGACAGTGTTGTTTTAATTGAACCAAAAGCATCCGGTTTACCAACGGACACAAAAACATGTAAATACTGTGATTTAAAACTGCCCTCTAATGATTATGATGAACATGTAAAAGACTGTTTCTTAGCACATAAAATAAACACTGCCGAAACCAAAAAATGCCCTGCCTGTGAAAAATCCGTTTCTTCTCAAAATTATGATACTCATGTGGAAAAGTGTCTCCTAAAAATGTATGATGAGATGGAATCTGCTTTTGGTATAAATACTGATTTGAATGTTAACTGCTTGGCCTGTGATAAAAAAGTATTAAAAAGCGATTTAAATGCTCACTTAGAAGACTGTATGAGTATGAGTAATGTTTTTGATGATAGCAATATACCTCAGATTGATGAAAGTAGTGATAGTGATGAGAAAATTAGAGATATACCTAATGGGGAGGCAAAGTATAACTGCCCTTGCTGTATGAAGTTAATATTGCAAAAGGATATGAATAAACACATTGATAAGTGCCTTAATTTGGTAGATTCAGAAAAGGATGTAAATAGAAAAATCTTTGTTGAAAGTTTTGAAGAAGATTTTTAGTGTTCTGTTTTTTGTTCTGTTCTCTTGTTCTGTTTTTTGTTCTGTTTTCCATTTTTGTGGTGATTTTTTAATTATATCTTATTTTTTTTTAAAGGCATTATTATTTAAAAAAGTTAAACTCTGTAAAATCTTAATTTTTATTTTACTTATAACACAAATTTCTTACATTTATTATTTCATATGTAAAAAATAATATAAAATATCTAATGGAGTATACATCAAGTTTTAAAATAAATTAGAGTAAGAATGATACATTCAATTTAATTTAACGATTCTTATACATATTTATAATTTAAATAATTAATAACATTTACTTATTTTTAATTGGTATAAAAATATGATATGTCCCTGTTTTAACTTTGTATTTTTGGTTTTATTTGAAAGGATGCGTCAAATTTCTTTAATGGAAATTTTTCGTCAATATTATTTCCTCTTCAATAATTATTTGATCAGCTATGTATTTTTCATGTTGTATATCAGTCATTAAAGTTGTTTCAGCCTATAAGTAAAAATAACATTTATTATCTCATTTAGTTCATTATTACACTTTTTACTTACTGTTCCGTTTGTATTACATGTCGTGTTTTGTTTGTTCTTGCCATTTATATTTTTCCCATTTGCACAGATGTGATCCCTTTTTTCCACGCTTGAATTTAGGTGTTTGATTTTTGCGTCTGTCGATTTAGTTTTACTGTTTCGATGATGAATTAGGCCGTTTGTATACAAGGAGCTACATGACATAGTCGTGCAAACTGATGTCCTGCCCACAGCTGATCTGAAAATGTAAATTGTCATTCTAAAAGGGTCAAAATGACCAAACAGCAAAGTATGAAACAAAGCAATATAAAAAATTAAACTTCTTGTTGTTGATTTTGCTCAAATCAATTTATGTGGAATGAGTCTTAAAGTCGATTTTTGGGATTTCATTTATATATAAATAAACAGTATACTGTGACAAAATTTCCATCTTGAAAATAAGGCTTCCTTTGCTTTGGCCAAGCCTCTTTAAAAACATGAAAAGTGAAGGGGTCGGCAAGTTTCCTGCTACCAGCTTTTTGACCCTTTCACTTAACATTGCTTTTTCTTGCCACAGCTTTCGATTGTAGTTTTAAAAAGTAATTTAAAATCATTTTGTTTTATTGATTTATACTTTAAGTATTGCTTAAAAATATTCCTTTTTAAATGTGTATTAATTTTTTATTTTAACAATCTCACCTCAAATATTTTTCCCTGCAGGGAAAACAAAATCTTAAATATTTACGTGTAGCCATATATGTTAAAATAGAGCACATATGAGGTTTTAATTCGGATTTCACTTCTCCATTTAGAAAGCAGTATAGAATAGCTACAAAAAATCCCTACAAAAGAACATAAATCTCAAATTTATTTATACAATACAATAAAATATTTTATCATTTACCTGAAAACTTCCAAATAATTGGTCACAAATTAGCCAAATCAATTCAATGGTGTCCTCAGCTTTTCTAACAAAATAAAATACTAAAAATATCGAATAATGCACACCAAACAATGGCATTAAAACTAGAGTTGATTTTGCCCATTTCTTATATCGACAGGAATCTTCATTTATAGGCGATCTTAATTTACTATACAGCACAATTGAAATAATTACAAATAATACAAAATTTATCTAAAAATAAAGTGTAAGTAAAATACAGGGTTTTAAAAACATGCGCCCATTCCCGGCTGGAGAGTCGTCATCCAAAAGGCCTCATTGAGGCTTACAAGTGCCTCTGTAAGAAACAACGTTTAAAACGATTTTTAATCTGTATAAACAGCCCAAATCCAAAGCACAAGAATTGTAAATAACATAAAAAATGGCCGCCGTTAGATTATGTGCAGTGTTGCAGTGATTTTTAGTATGCGCGAAACGAGATAAAACAGACCACAATTCACACAATAAGGTCTGTTTTATATCGTTTCGTGCATACTAAAAATCCTTGCAACACTGTACATCCCACATTGAAAATGCCATATAGAACCATATGGTATCTGGATTCTATATGAGTCAATCTAAATAAAAACACCAAAAATGAATTTAAAAGTGCGCTGCATGATTTTTTATTGTAATGAAAAAATTTGAGGATGATCTTTTAGGTGTCATATATGAAAAACCGTTGTCGTTTTAATTTTTAGTTTCTTTACTTTTAATCGGCACCCTTAAGAAACCTTTTCATTTTCTCACTCTCTTATAAGAGGCTAAAACTTTCTTCTGTGGCAATTATTGAAATTATTGTAATTTTATTTTACTGCCTATTAAGTATGTTTTTAATATTAATTATTATTATCTAATTAGTTCATCTCACAAAAGAATGATAAAGATTTGTAATAATTTTTTCAGGTATAAAGTTTATACAATAGAAAACGTAACCATTCTCTTTATTAAACGTATCATTTTCTTTATTAAAAAAATTATTGAAACTTGATAATTTTCAAAATTAGCCAATTTTGCCCTCAGAAATCATTATGTTGAGGAAAAAATAAAAATCTGAAACTTTCAGGAAATGTAGTCCCCACCTTCATCTTTGCAGTCCAGTTAGTCTTGTTTTGTTATTTTTATCCATGGGGCATTCCACGTTACTCGGTAATTTTGTCCCGCCCGTCACAATTGTGAGTAAAAACCACAAGTTATTAAATTAATATTTTATAATATTATTTTTATTGTGCTTATAACTTATTAAAAGCATAATAAACAATATTTTAAAATAAATTTTATAACGTGTAGTTTTTACTCACAATTTTTAATTGTGACGGGCGGGACAAAAATCCCCGAGTAACGTGGAATGACCCCCATGTAAAAGATAATATAATTTTGTTTAATGCCAGTTAAGAACCGATATTGTTAGTTTTATTTATAATTTAAAATTTAGATGGCTTTGACTTTGTCAATTCATGTTTGGTAGAGAAGTGTCAGAACTGTCAAAAATATTTCATAAATATTATTTGTGCCTATTTATTTTGTGATTTCAAAAAGTTTGCAAGTTTGCAAGTGTAATAAATGATGGAGTGTTCGATTGGTTTGTTCAAAAAAGAAGAATGTAACAAAACAATGTATGTAGGTATATGGTTGATATCGGAAAGTGAAATAAGTGAAGTGGATAAACAGCTACGAATTAGACGTATTGGCATTTCATCAATTGTAAATATTTGTACATATCATTATCATTATTATCATTATCATTATCATTCGATTGGTTTGTTCAAAAAAGAAGAATGTAACAAAACAATGTATATGGTTGATATCGGAAAGTGAAATAAGTGAAGTGGATAAACAGCTACGAATTAGACGTATTGGCATTTCATCAATTGTAAATATTTGTACATTATAAAAAAATTTTGGATCAGTTTTATAGTCGGTTTGGCATTAAGTGTTGTGATCCATTAGCAATTCATAAAAAGATAATCTCAAAATCTTTACGGGAAATAGCCTTATCTTTTTGCGAAGAAAATAACTACTTAAAACTTATACCAGGATTGGCAATTTGTACCCGTTGCTATAATATAATAAGCTTAATAAGCAAAAATAATATTTTACAAAATACAAACGAAAACACAGATGCACAATGTTCTTATGAAACGGAAGAAAGCGAGAAACAGTTTGAGCCAGATTCTTCTTTAAAGACCAATTAAAGAATTAAATGATTATACAATATATAAAATATAACATATAGGGTTAGTTAACCAGTAATTGACCAGTTAAGGAAATTTTCGTGAATAAATTATTATATTTTCCTCTATTTTTAGTTTAAAATAAAATAAAAAATATCATTGAGTTTAATTTTGTTTTAAGATTTGATAACAGCTGACTAAAAAAGAAAAAGAGTTTCTATGCCGACGAAAAAAAAATTAATGCACGAAAATTCATGATTTTCCAGTGGTTGACCAATGCCTTGTAAGCAGATATCATTAATAAAACTGTGCCATCTAGAAGTTAAGGGGTAAATCACTATGCAAATAATATAAGTTTTTAATTAGGTAATACAGGGACCTTGCTTTTATCATTTAATCGGTACATTGGTCAATAACTGGTTGATGGTCAATTACTGGTTAACTGACCCTACCAAATATATAAAGTCAGAACTCAGCCATTCCACG
Organism: Brassicogethes aeneus; assembly: GCA_921294245.1. Classification (NCBI taxonomy): domain Eukaryota; kingdom Metazoa; phylum Arthropoda; class Insecta; order Coleoptera; family Nitidulidae; genus Brassicogethes; species Brassicogethes aeneus. The sequence goes on along the minus strand of OV121132.1, from coordinate 46,468,864 downwards.
CTACTCAGGAATTTTTGTAGCGTCTGTTACAATAAAAAATTGTGAGTAAAACTACAGTAATTATTATGCTTATAAGTTTAAGCCTAATTATTACAAGGATAATAAACATGTTTGCAATATTAACTATTGTAACAGTACGTATTTAATTTAATTGCGGTAGCTTTTAATCGTAACGGACGCTACAAAAATTCCCGAGTAGCGTGGAATGGTTAAACTGTCAAAAATATTTCATAATAATTATATATATTATTATTTATATATATAATCATAATAATTATTATACATAATTATTATTATTTGTGGTATTCCTTTGGTGACTTTAAAAAGTTTTGTATATAACATAATATGACATATTATGTTATATACAAAATTTACCAAAGAAATACGCACAAATAATATTTATGAAATATTTTTGGCAGTTCTGACATTTCTCCACCAAACATGAATTGACAAAGTCAAAGCCATCTAAATTTTAAATTATAAATAAAACTAAGAATATCGGTTCTTAACTAGCATTAAAACAATTATTATAACTTTTACATGGATAAAAATAATAAAACAAGATTAACTGGACTGAAAAGATGAAGGTGGGGACTACATTTCCTGAAAGTTTCAGATTTTTATTTTTTCCTCAACATAATGATTTCTGAGGGCAAAATTGGCTAATTTTGAGAATTATCAAGTTTGAATAATTTTTTTAATAAAGAAATTGATAGTCTAGAAACTTGATAACTGAAAAAAATAACTTTCTAGATTCAGTAGAATAGGCACAGGAGCCAGACAAAAATCGCAAAAATTGGCAAATTTTTTAGGGGTCGCTCAAGATTTTTAAAAATTTCCAAAATCGTCAAAAATTGGATTTTTTTTTATTTTAATTTTTTTTCTCGTTCCGATATTATTTTTTAATTTAAAAATAATAATGATTGTGAAAATTTCAAATGGATATTTTGATTTCTAAAGGTCGCTTAAGATTTTTTTAACTTTCAAAGTAGTGAATGTTTTCGAGCGACCTCTGAATTTATATTCAGAGGTCGCTCGAAAACATTCACTACTTTGAAAATAATAATATCGAGACAATTTTTGACAATTTTTGACAATTTTGAAAATTTAAAAAAATCTTGAGTGACCCCTAAAAATTTTTTAATCGAGCTGATATTTTGACAGGGCTCTTACAGCATGATAAACTAACATATTTTTACAAGAGACGAGAAAAGATATTCTTTTTTTTGGGCCACCCTAATATACATGTATTTCCAGATAGGTGTCCTATATGGTTGAATAAGGATCATTTTAAATTGGAATTCCATATTTAACCATATAGATCCCTTAATGTAAACCAGGACGTTCCATATAGGACATATAAAACCATATAGAACCAGATAAGTTTTTTATCGGATTCAATATGGGTTCTAAATGGCATTTTTAATAGGGATAGTTTAACGGCGGCCATTTTTGCTGTTTATAATTCTTGTGCTTTGGGTTTGGGTTAATAAAAAAGTTTTTTATGCTTAACGGTTAAACGGTTAAACCTTAACCGCATATCTTGGAAACTAAGCATAAGTTTATATATACTTTTTTTCTTATTTTTGGATTACGAATCTCCCGCCGGTACATGTACAACGTACATACTGTTAAACAATTTAGGAATACATTAAAGGATCCCAAGCGATTAATAAATACTAATTAAGAATAAATTGTCCCAAAGAAAGTAGGAATTGGTGTACAATATTTTTTCTTCTATAAATTCTAGTACAAATACCAAAATATAATTTAATATTAATAGCTTGGGTAAACTTTTATTTAGTAAACAGCTCACAAATTATAGTGGAATTTTTTAATATAGGGTCGTGTTAAAACCAGGACAATATTAGATTACCATTATTAATTAATGACATACGTAGGTTTAAATAAAACAATATTTAGTATCAAGTCACTTACTCATATGATATACGACTGTTAAACGCACGCGAAATTTTTTTGTTATTACAATATCGTGTACACAGTTGCATTCCGTTATTTTATTTACATTTGGGGCAAAACACGCCAAGTGTTCCCACTAAAAACTTAATTTGTTTCCAATTTTGATGAAACTTTGTTAAGCAAAAGGGCTGCGGAAAAGACTGACGGGTTGCAGATATACAGGGGCTTGAAATTTTTCTGTTTCTTTTGTGAGTCTTTGTTGATAAAAAAATATAAATGACTTTTTTTAATCGACAAATAATATATCCTATATCTATTTTTTCGTGCTTTAAGAAAGAGGTGGTTTTAAAAGCGAAAACAAATTCTTTGCCCAAAAAAATGTGATATAAAAAATATTTTTATTTTTTTCTCAAAATGGGTCCAAAAAATAAGTACCAAGCCTATTCTTTTCCCTAAATTTTGGTATAATACTAGGGTGTCCCTTATTTTTATTTTTTTTACGCATACCCTCTAATTATATTTATTACGTGTTTATATACTCCCAGTAAAAATTTCAGCTCATTCTATAAACGGGAACCCGTGCCGACTTGCATCTGAACCCTCCGTTAGCCAACGTTAGGCGCGCGGTATTTTGTAACACGGTTGGTCGCGAGGTCTTCGATTGTAAGTCATTTTGTGTTTGTTATTACGTGACCCTTATATTATAAATTATTGACCAATGTTATAGTTTTATTTATGTGTATACTTTGATAAAAATGTATATTTTCACAGGGAGTGGCTAGTTACCCGGAAGGGTCTGGTGAATAGGCCGTAAACTCTGAAATTGATAAGCTTAATGGGTTTTACTCTAAATAACTAAAAGAGTCTATTGTGAGAGATAACTACCGAAAACTTATTGAACTGTCTGAAATATTTTTGGGAGGACATAAAGAAAAGAAATGCTTATAAAAAGCTGAAATTTCATATAACAGTATATTTTAGCAATACTAATTAGTATATTAATATATTTAAGGGATAAAATCAACTAAATTATTGAAACAAATGATAGAAACAAAAGCAATAATATTAATTAGTAATTATATTTAATAAAATCATTGCAAAAAATACAGTCATGAAGTATATCTTCTTTTTAAAGTGTTTCGTGTTACAAAATACCGCGCGCGCCTAACGTTGGCTAACGGAGGGTTTAGATGCAAGTCGGCACGGGTTCCCGTTTATAGAATGAGCTGTAATTTTTACTGGGAGTATATAAACAAGTTATAAATATAATTAGAGGGTATGCGTAAAAAAATAAAAATAAGGGACACCCTAATGTATACATATATATTAGGGTGGTCCTTATTTAGGGTGTGTTCGAATTTTTCTTCACGATAGTCCTAAATAGGTTCCAAATATATAAAAAAAATAATGTGCCAAATTGCAGCTCTTAATTGTAAAATTAAGCCGGCCCCCCCGACAGCCACAGTTTTAAATGAAAATAACATGGGAAAAGTTCTGTTATTACTTTGGATTTTTTTTAGTCATGAACTAATAAACGGATTATATAGAAGGATAAATGTTCTAGTAAAAAATTTAACGCTCTACAAAAAAGGTTTCTTGTGATATTTTGCTTAACTGGTTCAAAAGTTATTCGAGGTCAAAATGGAAGTAGGTAATTCTATGTTTTTTTCCATTTTCAACGTGGTTTAATGATTCAAAAATGTAAAAAGGGTTATAATTTATATTTTAAAAGGTTCTATTTTTTATAAAACTTTCAGGGTAATCGTGACCCTAAAAAGTTATTTTTGCACTGTCGTAACTTTTAAGGTTTTTTAAATTTTGGGATACGCAAGATATTTTGGACATAGGTAAATACCTATATTGTTAAAAGATTTTGATTTTAATTGGTAAAAATTTTAATAAACTCTAGTTTTAAATTCAAACTTCTTAATAAAAACATTGCTGTGGCTCCCGTCCAGAGGCGGGACTTAAGTTTAGTCCCGAGTGACGTCATAATTTTAAGATTTGTTATGTTACGATAAAACTAAAACAAACCAACCAACCCAACACTTTTTAACAAAGGAACAACAAATTTATAAAATAAAAAAAGTTCGACAACTTCTAGTAGTATCGAACCCGGTACCTCTAGCATGCCAAGCGACCGCCTTACCATCTGGTATTTTTTTTAATCCATTGAAATTTTAATAATATTTAATCAATAAATATTTTTCTTTTTAGAGCTAACGTCAAGATAAAAAAAGTCATCTAGAATATAAATTATAACCTTTTTTACATTTTTGAATCATCAAACCACAATAAAAATGGAAAAACCATGGAATTGACTAGAACTTTGATTTTGACCTCAAATATCTTTTGAACCAGTCAAGTTAGCAAAAAATCACAAGAAACCTTTTTTGTAGAGCGTTAAATTTGTTACAAGAATATTCTATATAATCTGTTTATTAGTTCATGACTTAAAAAAATCCAAAGTAATAACAGAACTTTTCCCATGTTATTTCCATTTAAAACTTTGGCTGTCGGGGGGGGCCGGCTTAATTTTAAAATTAAGAGCTGCAATTTGGCACATTATTTGTTTTATATATTTGGAACCTATTTAGGACTATCGTGAAGAAAAATTCGAACACACCCTAAATAAGGACCACCCTAATATATATATATATATATATATATATATATATATTCTAAATTTATATAGTATTATATATTTCAATGGGATCTTGAAACCAGTTTGAAAATAAAAGCGTTAAAACGCACAGGGATCGGGCATCGATTGGCTCTGTTCGATCCGCTAAGTAAATAACTGATAGGTAATTATATTACATTTAAAGGGTCTCACAATTTTCTCAATCATTGTTGCATCGGTAGTTTATTTATTATAGTGTTATTTAATGTAAATTGATACAAATTAATAACCTATTCCATTTTGAATACCTATTTGCATGTGTACGTAAAATAATTCTACAATATAGTATAAGTAATTTAATAATTAAAATTTTAAAATGTATTTATAAAACCTTATAACTTAAAATAATTTAGTTATAACTTAAAACATTTAAACATAAAATATTTTACTGTTTTAGGAAAAACAATATTCGGAAGCAAGCGATATTTTTACAGTACAGTACTTCTTTTTCGGCCGAAACGAATGAATTGTATTTTTGTGACCCTGGAACTCCTTTTGCAGCACTAAATCGCTGTTTTAAAAATTCAGCTGCTAAATTCTACAATCTTGCCTTGCCTAGTCAAATTAAAACTTAATAAAATTCACGCATTATTTATCATACTTTAAATAGGATTAAATTACGCGATTAGGTACATGTTATGGTATGTAGTAATTATAATAGTAGTAATATATTAGTTTAATAAAATAATAAAAACGTAATCCCTGCAAAGTTGTTCAAAAAATGGTGCAACGTTGCACCATTTTTTGAACGATAGGCTCGATAACCTGATCTATCGTAGAGTTCATAAGCACAATCCACACATGTGGATTGTGTTCAGTGCTGCCAGATGGTTTTTTCCTTAAGCGGTAGATGGTACCACTAAAAAACGGTAGAAAGCGGTAGATTGTTCAAAATTCAAATTTTTATCAGAATTCAAAAAGAATAGCGCAATAAAATGCAAGAAATAAAACACATAAAATACAAAAATCATTTATTTTATTTTTTTTTTGAGCAGGTGAGTCGTACTTGTACTTTCTCTGTCAGTTGCTTCGTCTGAACTAGATGTTGGACTTAAAATAAAAGCAGTAGTAAAGTTATAGCTTATAAAACTGAAAATATTCATACCTCATTTTAAATTATGTCCTGCTATAATTATAATTTATGAATGTTAAAATCTAATCTATGGTTAAAAGAGAAGAAATGTGTAATCTGTAAAGCGGTAGAGTCCCAATCGCACAGCCCACAGTAACGCGCCATCTAGGAAGATATAATTTTACTAGTGTGCGTTCCGAACTAGAAGTTATAACTGTATACAGTTTTCTTTTCAATAGACGTATTACGAATAAATTGTCCATGCTAATTTTTAAATTTAGTTAGTCTATGCATTGTACGATTTTCAAAAAATTACAAGGAAAAGACGGTAGAATACAGTGGCTAAGCGGTAGAGCGGTATTTCATCGGAGAAAACGGTAGATCTACCGTTTTAACGGTAGGTCTGGCAGCACTGATTGTGTTCATAAGCACTACAAGGTAAGTACGGCTGTCATGCAAAATACCACCACAGAGCGTCAACCTTTGTAAAGCCGGGTCTACAATTGTCGCAGGGGTCCGATCGCAGAACATAAGCTTGCGCAAAGCACCCCGCGACGTGGCGATGAAGCAAGATTCTTTTGTCAGCTGGGTGCTTTGCGCAAGCTTATGTTCTGCGACCTGCGCCAATTGTAGACCCGGCTTAAGGTTCCTGTGGAGCCATGTTCTGCTCTTGACAACGAGCTCCAGGCTCCCTCCAGACGAAATTACGTCCATCTGACTCATACGTGCCGAACCTGCTTTCATCTGTAAAAAGACAGAGTCTTCACTGTTAAGCCTGATTTATAGATTGTCTTCCTTCCTTCCTCCCTTCCTTCCGTAAAAGATGAACAATACGAAAACCGTAGTGCCGTTTATAGATTTCCGTACGGGATTGTATTGTTTATCTTCTACGGGAGGAAGGAAGGCAATCTATAAATCAGGCTTTAGACTGTCCATAGATACATCCGGAATGCTCGCCAACTCATGTTCTTCTGGCTACGCGATGAGCCACGTTCAACCTGGGGCATTTTAAACGTCTTCGGGGAAGGTTGATGATAGCCCTGATAGAATAAGGTTTATTTTTTTTACAAAAGAGGGGTGAAATGGTTGCCAACATAAAAATTCACTTCGTGATTTTTAGTATGCGCGAAACGGATAGACCTTGTGTTGATTGTGCAAGTACTTATCTGCCTGTTTTTAAAGCCAGGTATAAATTTTAAAAACCCAAACAAAAAATCACGTGATTAATTTGACAAATCAAATTTTTATCGGTTCCTCAACAGCAAAAAAATAAAAAGCTGTGGGTATGGAACAATAACAGGCTATAAAGCCGGGTCTACAATTGTCGCAGAACGCAGATCGCAGAACGTAAGCATGCGCAAAGCACCCAGCGACGTTGCGATGGAGCAAGGTCACACGTCGCAGAAAGTTAATTCATCTTCAATAACGTCTTTCGCAGGCTTTTATGTTAGCCAATCATAGAGCGCTAGAATCTATCTGTCTCTGTGCTCTCTTTCTTTCAATAATCAATACTTTTATTTAGTTCCTTTTCCTATTTCGCGGTTATTTTTAAATTTTTGGTGTAATTCTCAGAAATTATTCGAAAAACGTAATTGTCCAAATTTAAAATAATTTTCAATATTTCTAAAGACCATTTAAATAAATGTAGGTATGTATATTCTTATTACTATTGAATATTCATACCTATATTGATTTAAATAGGTATATGTGAAACACAGATTATAAAGGTTTGTGTGAAATACTCAACCCAGTGTCACCAACACTTTACTTTTTATTCCCTAATAATTTGCATTTTTTCATTTATATTATATATATAATATACAAATATAATTATATATAAACTCTTAAACATTTTTTACCTAAAAATAAACCCCAAGCAGTTTTTTAGAGATAGGGATGCATCCATATCTCTGTTTTTTTTCACTAAATTTAGGAGAAACACTTCTACGTTGGCCACACTGTGGTTATAAAGAAAACAATTGCTCTGATTGGTCAACATCGCGCGACAATTGTAGACAGCTCACATAACAACGACGTGTGACCTTGCAACGTGGATGGGTGCTTTGCGCATGCTTACGTTCTGCGATCTGCGTTCTGCGACAATTGTAGACCCGGCTTAACGTACAGCAAGTACAGGTTTATAGGGTAATTAAAATATACCCTGCACTGAAGTATAAAAAATTCATTACACGAGTTTTTTTATCACCTTGTACCCAGTAAGCACCAAACACTCGGCAAACAGTCGGCCTTCGCTCGGCTTGCCCCCAGTCGTCTCGCTTATAGCCCACGTTATGTTAGCCCTGTACCGTTTGGCCATGTTCTAACCAAAGTCGGCCAGAATAAGGCATTAATGCAGCGGAATTCCGCTGCAAAATCGTTCGTTCGTTGCCCTTTTGGGGAAAAGGGGGATGGGGGGAAATGGGAGGGGAAAGTCGAGAAAACAGAAAATCGTTTACATAAATCATCATTCAAATAATATAATATTCATATCATTCCATCATGCAGAATTTTATAATTTTATATGTAAAAATATATATTTGAAAATTACTCCTTCTCAAACAAATTTTCCGTCATAATTTTTTGCAGAATTATAAAATTCTTCACAAGAAGAATACTATAAATTATATTTTACAAAATGCATACATTTTAATGATTCCACGGACAGTAGTGTTTTCTATGAAGTACACATTATATTTATTCTAGAAAATACCCGTTCGGTGAGAGAATTAGTTCCTAGGAACCAGCTGGTAGGCATGCATAATTCTACAATTCTTTTAATATTATGTAAGGAAACATTTTGGACGAGAAAATATTGAAAAATCTCAACCAATCTTTTGTCAATGGAAACTTATTTAGTCCATTGAGGCAATTTTTCTTCAGTATTTTTTTTACTTGTGAGCGGCCGAAACTTTTTTTTTATTTTGTGAACAATTATAAGTTTTACAAATTTGTTATTTTGTGCAAGAAATTATTCTCGTAAAAAGACACTATAGTGATTAACCGCAAAATCCGGGCCATTTCCGGGACGTTTACTCTTACGGGACATGTTGATAAAATCCGGGACGAATGGTCACTTTAGGTATGTACCTATGTTCAGTCACGTACCAACATTCGACATAGCAAGACGTCTCGCTTATCGACCTCTTAAAACATAAAAGCCTTAACCCACAAATAATTACTAAAGTGCAAATAAAATATAGTGTAACATCTATAGTGAGTAGAGTCTACCCTACGCTCAAGAAAGTGTGAAGTAAGTATCAGCTACAGGGCGGTCTTGTTAATTGGATGCTTTTTACGAGACAAACAAAAGAGGACAAACAAGAGAGGAAAGGCCATCTGCAAAATTGGATAAGTAACCTTAAACATCTGCATGACCTAAAACATAATTTGCAACAATATTGGACACGACAGTTACCTTAAAACTTAAGTTAGTCACTTTGCTTAAGTGCATCAGTAAAAGTAGTAACATATGTTACTAATATTAGTAAGACAATAGTAAGCAAACACCAAAAATAAAGACAAATAACAAAAAAAAACAAAACCGCCCCATACTACGGTCATTTACAAGAAAGCTGAGTAAGACAATAAATCTGTCATCAACAAACGCGGTCATCTATGCAATAAACCTAAAATAATTTAAGAGAACAGCCCACACAAAATAAACTTTAAACTAAACTAGACCAAATAAACAGACTCTTAGAATCAAAACTCAGCGAAGATGATTAAGGTGCTTGGGGAACATATTAACCACAATCCACACAATGGATTGTGATATTAACCAGGGTGAAAGAAGAAGGTGATATAGCTCCTCTCTCTACAGTACAGAAGCAAGCGTCCAGATAAGTCAGTATTTCTTTCGTTGTTCGTTAGATGGCGAATCAACTAAGAACCTAAGGTTTTACCAACGAAATCCATATATTCTATAACAACTTAACTTTTAACAACGAATTATAAGATAACGAAAACTCAAGGAGAGTCTTCTACCCTCCTTAACGAAAGTTACATCTTTTCTTACATATACCTATAACCTATAATATAAGTTATAGGTACATGTTTTCTTACAGCATTATTATAATAATTTGCAGAACGATTGGCAATACTGTAGTATTGCACTGTTCTGCCAAAATGCACAGTCGCCACAAACGCACAAAATTTCACTTAAGTGACGTTGAAATGGTTTTATTTGAATTTTAATTAAGCTTAGTGGTCTATTCTGTGAAGTTAATCTATGCAATTTTACTAAAAATGGGAAAAGCTTGTTGTGCACCGGATTAAAACAGGCTCCACGTCAATGCGCCATCTATTGAGAATTTTAACAAATACTGAGTTATTTGGCCGCTTTCCGGGATAGAGATGTATCACCTCCTTCTTCCACCCTGATAAAAATTGTTAGAAAATTTACACTAATGCGGTAATAAGCATTAAAAAAAAAAGAAAGCTATCGTTAATTATCGGTATACCGATACTATAGTTACATGGCCGACTACTGAACTATATCGATAGTTTTCGACCTCAAGACTGAAGAATTGGTTTCGCACAGTGGGCAGACCATCGACGTACAGCGGTTCCCGAATTTTCAGCAGACACGGCCGTCCCGGCGACACACGTGCAGGGACAATCCTACTTGGACACGGACCCGAACAATAACGACCAAAACGTAGACCAAGAGGTAGGCCCCTGCAGCAAAATAAAAAGAACTCCATACAGTAATCCCAAATGTTTGGAGTAATACTATAGTTATAACTGCCTAGTCTAGGGGGATACCGCGTCGTACTTAGATTTGAGTCGGCGTAATTGTCCCCCAAACACCAAAATGTCTATTCTTCCCATCCTACCTTCTTCATGACCCTACTGGGCGTATAGCATCGGCCCGGCGAACCCGGGAATGGCTATTAAAACTATTGGCATTTCGCTCTCGAGCCCTAAATAGGAGACAGTATGGGTCGCAATGGACATTCGCACCCAACAACGGGTGAAACCGTGCCGTTGCTGGTGGCGAAAGAAAATCGGCGTAAGGATGCGGGGCCCAGGAGAAATGAGGCAAAGGGGCCGATTATACGTCTTTTATACTCATACTCACCTTGTATGTACCAATGTGCGTCATGATTGACAATAACGTTGACATTTTAAGAAAATTGGAAGATCTTTCTTCACACTATAGTGCAGTATACTGCAAACTGTTTTAACATTTGGTGTTTTTAGAGCTCTTAAAACAAACCTATTTAAAGAAATTCCACTTTGTGAGCAGTTTATTTCCTGTTTATCACATTGACTACAAGGCCAAAATTACAATCGTTATTATATGTGCCATATATAATATATAAACTGCTCGTCATAAAAATCGACGAACCTAGTTTTTTAGAAAATATTTGAAAGCTCGTTATTGAAAAATTACTGAATCGATTTTGAAAATCTTTGGAAATTATGAATAGCTGATTCTTTGACTCTTATATCAAATTTTGGGAATACGATATTTTGCACATAGCATTATACTACAGGGTGTTAAACGAAGAGATGTATTTTTTCCGAAATTTCAAGTTATTCCCATTCATGAGGCAGTTGAGTTTGATAGTCGTAATACCCCTCCCTAATATAAGTAAGGTAATCCCTCGGAACGTTTTCGAGATTTTGTGAATATCGCGGTTTACTACGATTATATGCCAATTTATCGAAAATTGTCGTTATTTCCCAGTTTAGTCCAAAAAATGGGCAATAGTGAATTCTTTGACTTACGACTAATTTTGAGAATAAGATATTGTGCACATAGCATTATACTACAGGGTGTTAAAAAAGGGATGTTTTTTTCCAAAATTTTAAATCCCCATTCACAGGGCAGTTGAGCTTGATAATACCCCTTCCTAATAACAGCTAGGTTATCTCTCGGGACGTTTTCGAGATTTTGTGGATATCTTGGCTAACTACGATTATATGGCAATTTTTCGAAAATTCACGTTATTCTTTATTTTAGTCCAAAAAATGAGCAAATTACGAAAGGTATCGATTAGTTATCAACACATCGTTTCCCCAATTTGTATGTTCTTGTGCCCATCTTCTTATAGCAGGAAAAGAGGGCAGGCAGCTCTTCGTCTTGCGTGGTATGCAATCTTACATCCGTCATTTTATTTTTTTAAATGTGATTTGCTGTTTGAAAAAGGTTTTCATATTCGACGACTAAAATGACAAGAATAATTGAAGGAAGGAAGCTTCAAACCAGATATGCGCCATATTTTTTAAACTTTCATAGTCAACCGTTTGTAGAAAATTGCATGAATATACCTGCATAAGTTTACGAGAATAATTTTGTTTGGTTTGCGTTTTTATTTTGAATTTAACCGAAAAAAATTGGTTTTGTGTGAAACATTTCACTTTTAATGAATCACGCAACGTATATAAACTGGAAGCAAGTGACCTGCCTTAAAACCCTGTGTTGATACCTTCCGTAGTTTGCTCATTTTTGGGACTTAAGTGAAGAATAACGTGAATTTTCGAAAAACTGCCATATAATCGTAATCCAAGATATCCACAAAATCTCGAAAATGTCCCGAGGGATTACCTGTTATTAGGAAGGGGTATTATGACTATCAGGCTCAACTGCCCTGTGAATGGTGATTTGGAATTTTGGAAAAACATCTCTTTTTTTAACACCCTGTAGTATATACTATATATACATTATATAATGCTATGTGCACAATATCGTATTCCCAAACTTAGACCTAAGTCAAAGAATCTACTATTGCTCATTTTTTGGACAACTGGGGAATAACGACAATTTTCGAAAAATTGGTATATAATCATAGTTAGCCAAGATATCCACAAAATCTCGAAAATGTACCGAGGGATTACCTAACTGTTATTGGGAAGGGGTATTAGGACTATCAAGCTCGACTGCCCTGTGAAGGGGATTTGGAATTTTGGAAAAAAACATCTCTTTTTTAACACCCTGTAGTATCATGCTATGTGCACAATATTGTATTCTCAAAATTAGACATAAGAGTAAAAAAATCAACTATTGCTGATTTTTTTGACTAAAATGAAGAATAACGTGAATTTTCGAAAAATTGCCGTACAATCATGGTTAGCCAAGATATCCATAAAATCTCGAAAATGTCCCGAGAGATAACATAACTGTTATATAACAGTTATGTTATCTCTCCCTAATATTAGGGAGGAGTATTGGGACTATCAAGCTCAACTGCCCTTTGAATGGGGATTTGGAATTTTTGAAAAAAACATCACTTTTTTAACACCCTGTAGTATAATGCTATGTGCACAATATTGTATTCTCAAAATTAGACGTAAGTCAAAGAATCCACTATTGCACATTTTTTATACTAAACTGGGAAATAACGACAATTTTCGATAAATTGGCAAATAATCGTAGTAAGCCGCGATATTCACAAAATCTCGAAAACGTTTCGAGGGATTACCTTACTAATATTAGGAAGGGGTATTACGACTATCAAACTCAACTGCCTCATGAATGGGAATAACTTGAAATAGACCTATCCCATAAAACAGACTTTTGGATAGCGCGTGCCTGAAGAAGAGTGGTATCTCTTTCTCTTTTATATAATTAAAAAAAGACGACGTGCCTTTTCACGCACGCGCTATCCAAAAGTCCGTTTTATGGGATAGGTCTATTTCAGAAAAAATACATATCTTCGTTTAACACCCTGTACTACGTGGTATAATGCTAAGTGCAAAATATCGTATTCCCAAAATTTGACATAAGAATCAAAGAATCAGCTATTCAGAATTTCCAAAGATTTTCAAAATCGATTCAGTAATTTTCCAATAACGAGCTTTCAAATATTTTCCAAAAAACTAGGTGCGTCGATTTTTATGACAAGCAGTTTATTACCTGTGAGTTCAGTCATTTAAATGACTAATTAGATACCACATGGCTATTTTTTACTGTATAATTTTTGGTTGGGTATCACCGGTGATGCATATTATTATAGGATATGTATATTAGTAGGTAATAACTTATTACAATAATTACAACCCCAGGTAGCACACTAACGTCTCCTAACCTTAAAATGACGTCAGCAACGTAATTAAAACGTCAACATACGTCAGTGTGTCACAATGAAGTCTGATAACGTTAAAATGACGTCTGCTGACTTTTTTTAGCAGACGTCAATGCGTTCACGTAGCACAAGTGCTACCTGGAATACAACAACTGTACTGCGGACTTAAAATATATTATACAAGTATTTTTCTTCGTAACCCGCCAAATTGTGTATCACCAGTGACCCGGGTCACTGGTGATACACAATTTGGCCAATAGTAGCCAACGTGTCAGGGAAAATTATAAAAGGTAGGTAGGTACATACCAATATAGAAATTATTGTGGGTATTGCTATAATTAAAAATGCAACATTATTTTCTTGTGACGTCCAACATAAAGAATCTTCGAGCCATATGCGAGCTATTATCCATGGTATAACAACTAGTAATGGCATACCTAAAAAATAAAAATAAACTTATCTGGAAAAAAATATTCATAAAAAATGACTAACCCCATCCCAGTATAACATAATGCACAATATTTTTACTGGAATCTGCAAAAAGGGCTCTAAATATTAAGTTGTTTAGATATAAACCCTCCATTAGAATCCAGGAATAATTAGCACTTGTAAAATAATGTGCTAATGATGTTAATAATTTGCATTTGTAGTTGCTGGTCTAAATATTAATAATAAAATTAATAAGATATTGTTTGTACATTAATATAATTACCTCTACATTTATGTTAAAATAATACTTTCCATTTATATTAACAAAATCTTCTGCTGTCCCTAAACCTTGATAAAACAAAATGTCTTTTAATATCAAAATAAAGGCCCTTAAAATGAATGAAGCAAATAAATTCATGTGTAAAATATTTCTGGCGCAATGCAGTTTCCTAAAAATATTAATCATTATTTTTATATTTTATAAATTAAAAAATATATCCCACTTAATTGAAAACATAATAGTAAATGCTATAATTAAAGAGATCAATGATGCTGCATATCCAGTCTGTGAGATCATTGTGATAGCTGGTAACGTTTCCTAAAAATATAAAATTTAAAATAAATTTTTATTAATTTTATTATAATATAACACTTGCTTGTAATTTTCTGGAAATATATTCTGATTTTGGTATTTCCATTAATACTGTAGGTGTGTTTCCTGGCACACATCTTGTGTAGTTTGTCCAAGATTTATTGTTAAAAGAAAACCAACTCCCATCAGCATTGCAATTTCTTGTGGCATCATTTTTCTAAAAATTAAATAAAACTATTTTAAATACAATTAATTAAATATCACGAGTCCACCTCTGTCCTGCGCGATTTCTCGAAAGTGCTGCCACACGTTTGAATTTGACAGTTATACAAATCAATACACGTGTTGTCCGCATTTTAAACAAGTTAAGTAATTTTGTGTAATTTACGTATATTTAAAATTTCTAACGAGTGAACAAAGATGCCGAAATCAAAAAGGGATAAAAAAAGTAAGTATTAAAAACCTGTCCATGTAAATGTTGTATGTTATGAGCATGCATCATTTCTAACCTATAAATTTCTTTTAGTTTCTTTAACAAAAACAGACAAAAAAGGATTGGCTCTTAAACAGAAAATAGCTGAAGATGTTAAAAATTGTGTGGAGAAGTTTAATAGTGTTTACGTGTTCACTTACAAAAATATACGAAATGATAAAATGAAAGAAATTCGCGAACAGTGGAAGCCAAGTAAGTTTTTCTTTGGAAAAATTAAAATTCTTCAGATTGGTTTGGGCAGGACAGAGGAGGAAGAAGTAGAAGAAGGTCTACATAAGGTAAATATTTTGTTTCTATGTATCAATATTTAGATTCTTGATTTTTCAAGAATATACATATATATTAATGTTTTTAATTTACTGCCCTTGCTTTAAAGTTGCATTCTTTTAAACTGAACCCTAGGAACTGAACCTTCAGTTAATGTCAGCACACGTCGGTAAAATTTGCAAATGTGGGCGTTCTTTTTGCTTCAGTCGTTTCAAAGTAAGCTGAGAATTTTGCCCCTCCATCACATCACTTTTCAGTTTAGATTAAAGTTTTTTTTATTAAGTTTATTATTTTTGCTTTTATTCATATGAAATACTTTTTTTTAAAAGTGTTATGGAGCTCCCAGATCGTTGCTGTACCTATATCCTATACTTTAACATTTTTTAGTTCTCAAAATGCCTAAAAGGACAGTGTGCATTGTTTTTTACTGATAGACCAGAAAAAGAAGTAAAAGATTGGTTTAATGATTTTTCATATGATGGTTTTGCTCGTTCTGGATTTAAAGTTAAAGAAAGTATATCATTAGAAGCTGGACCTTTGGATCAGTTTGCACATTCAATGGAACCATATTTAAGACAGTTGGGATTGCCAACAAAACTAGATAAAGGTAAAATATCTTTGGAATTATAAAATTGCAATTTTATTAATTATTTGTATTTCTATTTTAGGTATTGTTACTTTAATAAAAGATTATGATATATGTAAAGAGGGAAATGTTTTGACACCAGAACAAGCAAAAATATTAGAATTGTTAGGATACAGGTTAGCCACTTTTACTTTGGATTTAATGGCTAGTTGGCACAAAGATAAAGGATTGGAAACATACAAAGTCAATAAAGAAGAGGTGAGCAAAGAAAGTGATGAAGAAATGGAAGATGAATAGTTAATTATTTTTTATTTATTAAGTGTAAGGATAAGTGAATGTTAATAAATATAGTTTTTATGTAAAAAAAGATATTTTGTTAATATTTTATGCCCTATAAATTGATGGAAGAACTGATTATTGTATTAAATTGAGTCTGAGGCTTAAAAATACTGTAATTTTATTACAAAAATTTAAATGTTCGTATTTAACCATACAAATTTAGTTTTATTTTATATTATTGTAAACCGTTGAATAATAAGTTATAAACATAAAATTTACAATTAAATAATATTTCCAAAGTAATTTTTTTATATATATTATAAAGTTTTATTAATAAGTATAAAATTTACAATTAAATAATATTACCAAAGTAATTTTTTTATATATATTATAAAGTTTTATTAACAAGTATAATTATATAATTAAATCAATATGTTTTGGAGGAATATACAGGATGGGCCAACAAAAACAGTTAGTTTTTGGTAAGTTAAATAAAAAGTTTTAAAACTTTTGAATGTTTTAAACGTAAAAAAATTGAAGGTAAGTTTTTTTAATTGGGGAATATAAAACTCAGTATGATTTAAATCATTTAACAATTGATATAATTGTTTTGCCACGCTTAAAAGTAATTAAATAAAATTATGTCAAGCATAAATTCAATAAAAACAGACAGGAAAAATAGCGAATTAATATAGGGTGCGGCAAAAAGGTTGCCCCATTTTCAAAGGGTCATTGTTCGGCTCAGGGGGGGATAGAGCAGTGCGCATGGTTGCTTAAGGTAGGTACTGTGAGGTTGGTATATAAAACTACAAGTGTAAAGTGGTAACTTGTTTTATTTCCAGTGCGCGGCCTTATATACATTGGATTCAGTTGTGCCAACCTGACATCTCCCCTTTTAACAAAAAACATTTAACAATTTAAAACTTACATCTATCACAGTAACATTCCTTAAACTAATATCACAGAACAAGGCATAATAATATATTTATGTAAAAACACCTATACAATAATTACAATTTTTGTAAATTAATATATTTTGTACTATTTTCTTTTTTAAATACATAACAATAATACCCTATAGTGTATTTATATATAATATAAATAATTTTTTATAAATAATTTGTATTCCTCTTTTTATGAAAATGAGTGATGGCAACTCGTGTAGAAAATGTTAAATAAATTAATTAATCTAAATGATTTATGTAATCATTAAATTTTTGTGGATTTTTACTTACTCTTCCACTTCTAGTTTTGTACTCCATGTTATTTTTCAGACAATTTTCTGAAATTAAGGTATCACTCTTAAATTGAACTTCTTTTTGTGTTACTGGATTTTTTCCAGAATAACCCAAGCTAGTGGTAGATGGGGCACTCTGCAAAAATTCCTCATTTTCTAAGAAATGTTGATCAGGCAAAATATTCACATTTTTTGTCGAGTTACCATCTCCTTCCTTAGAAGATCTGTCATTTTCCTGTGATAAGTTATCACTGCAAACTTTAATATATTTTTTCTCTAAAAAGTTAAATTTAGGGCTTGAAAATGAATCAGATTTTTTATTTTTATTTATATGAGTTTCCTTATGTTTAGCTACTTTCAAAAATCTTCTGTTTCTTACTAAAATTGATCCATTTTCAGTCTTAATTTTATATGACCTTAATCCTACTTTATACAATATAATAGCCTTTTCCCAATCACCACCTAGTTCTCTTTGAAAATAGATTAAGGTATTATTTTTAAGGGGTTCAAGGGATTTTACACCTTTTTTGTCATAGTAATATTTTTGGTTTATTTTAGATTTATTTAAAAAGTCGTCATATTTATTTTTATTACATATTTTGCTTTTATAAAAAGAATGGTGATTGGGAAGAAGGTCTCTTAAATTTCGGCTCTTTTAGTTCGCCTATACCAGAAAATAAAAAATTATATTTATTTAGTAATTTATCCAAGTTTTCTTTACTATTGACTTGATTATCCAGAGCATGTACTCTTTGAATTAAATTCAAATCTAAACAGCTTTTAAGTCCCAAAATAGGACTGCTTTCAATGGAGACCACATGAAATAAAAGATGATTTTCATCGGTTGAATACCTCTACATGCCATTTTCAGTCGTCATAATGAATCTGTCAGAAATATTTGGGATGTCAATAAAAATCAAACTAAGAAAAAATCTTTTTATTTTTAGGAAACATTATTTCACCCTATTAAAAATGTCACATTGATCCAGATAAGGAAACTAATATGGATTTATATGGTTCTATATGTCCTATATACAGGGTGGTCCAGGTTATAGTAGCAATAATTTACCATTCGACATTTTTTTCTCCAAAACCCATCCTAAGGGAGATACAGCCCTTCAAAGTTGAGTTTTAAAAATTTTTTTTTGCCATAACTTTCAGGAAATAAAAGCGTTTTTGACCAAATTTGGTACAAGTACTTATGAAATAGGTACTCGTTACTTGACGTAAGTAACTTTTGTCAAAATTGTCCAGTGACGTAGATACAGGGGGGTTGTTTCACTTTTTCCACCCCATTTTTTACGCCACTGGATATTGGTTTAAATTGACCTATTTTTCTAATTCCTTGTTCAATTTTGAAAAAAAAGCCACTCCTGTCAAATTTTGATTTAAGGCTTTGTTTACGAGATAATTAAGTTTAAAAAAAACATACAGTACTGCAAAGTTCAGTTTTAAATATCTTTTTTTTGTCATAACTCTAACTCTAAGATCGCTAAAGCGTTTTTTACCAACTTTGATACATGTACTTAGTAAATAGATACTCGTTACTTGACCAAGTAACTTTTGTAAAAATTGTCCATTGGCGTAGATACAGGGGTTGTTTCACTTTTTCCGCTCAGGATTTCACTGATGTGATTGTGTCACCAATAGGTTGTGTACATTCTCAAAGACTTTGCGATGTGGCTGTCGTTTATTGGGAAAACGCCTTTGATATTCTTGAACTGCTTGCAACGCGTTCCCATCACAAAATCCATAAATGAAGTGAATATCGGCGTATTCTTGGTTCGTGAATCGAAAAGGCATATTTATGATTACAGGATACTTGTAAAATATCTTAACAGACTGTAAAAAATAATAGAAAACCTTTATTAACACTCTGACAGCTAATTCAGTTGTTTAAGACTGACAGTTCATACTAGAGTGGGGCCGCCCTAATTTTATTGGATAAAGCGCATCAGGCCACTTGATAATTTTAAATAAAAATACGTCAAGTGATTACCTATTTTAAATACCTATACCAAATTTAATCAAATATCTTAATATAATAAACGATATGAGAGTTATAACAAAAAGATAAATCTTAAAATTGAATTTTGAAGGGCTTTAGGGGAAGTTTTGAAGAAAATAAAACAATGCATGTCGAGTTATTTTTCAGTGAAATCCTGGGCGGAAAAAGTGAAACAACCACTGTATGTACGCCAACGGACAATTTTGACAAAAGTTACTTGGGTCAAGTAACGAGTATCTACTTCATAAGTACTTGTATCAAAGTTGGTGAAAAACGCTTTAGCGATCTTAGAGTTAGAGTTATGACAAAAAAAATATATTTAAAACTGAACTTTGCAGGACTGTATGTTTTTTTTAAACTCATTTATCTCGTAAACAAAGCCTTAAATAAAAATTTGACAAGAGTGGCTTTTTTTCTCAAAATTGAACAAGGAATTAGAAAAATAGGTAAATTTAAACCAATATCCAGTGGCGTAAAAAATGGGGTGGAAAAAGTGAAACAACCCCCCTGTATCTACGTCACTGGACAATTTTGACAAAAGTTACTTACGTCAGGTAACAAGTACCTATTTCATAAGTACTTGTACCAAATTTGGTCAAAAACGCTTTTATTTCCTGAGAGTTATTACAAAAAAAAAGATTTTTAAAACTCAACTTTGAAGGGCTGTATCTCCCTTAGGAGGGGTTTTGGAGAAAAAAATTACCATGCATGTCGACTTATTTTTTGATGGACTATCGAATGGTAAATTATTGCTACTATAACCTGGACCACCCTGTATATGGAACGACCTGGTTTACACTTTGGAATCTATATGGTTTAATATGGAATTTCATTTTAAAATGTACGATTTTTATATGGATTTATCTGGTTTCTGTTTTATGTGTTTTTCCATATAGCTTTCCCTATATGGTTGAATATGGAATTCCATTTTAAAATGTATATATATAATATATAGAGCTGTCACAAGTCACTTCTAAAAAGACTTAAGTCATAAGTCGTAAGTCTTTTTTGAAATAAAAATAATAAATAAATAAAAAAAGTATTAAGTCATTTTTTCTATAAAACAGAAAAGATTTAAGTCTTAAGCCTTTCAAAAAGACTTAAGTCTTTTTTTTAAGCCTTAAGTCTTATTAAAAATGACTTAAATCAAATATATAACGACTTAAATCTAGAAAAAGACTTAAGTCATTTTTAGGGACTTAAATCCCTAAAAATACTTAAGTCGTTTTTAGATTTAAGTCGTTTTATAGGTTTAAGTCGAAAAAAAAAAGATTTAAGTCGAAAAAAAAAAAAGATTTAAGTAAAAAAAACAATTGTATTGTATTTAAATACCTTACTCATTTTGAGAGATTCAAAACAAGATCAAAGAGTATATATCTAATAGATACTCTTTGACAAGACCTTTAATGAAATTTATTTTTAAAATAGGTGCATAACAAAAAGTTGATTACTTAATTAGTCAATTAATTGACACATACAATAATTATTGTATTGTATATAATAATGTACTGGCACACAGTGTTGGAAATGCCCAAAAAGCTGGCCAAAACCTATAAAATCTACATTAATATATTTGAGTAAATTAAAATTTTTTTCATTAGTAAACTAATAAAGGTATGTTAAAAACATATAACAAATTTCTTAAGTTTCATAACTGATTTAGTAGAGAAGGTCAAATTTGAACTTTCTTGAAGTGATTTTTTCCCTTTCAAGTAACCAGTAAAAAAGGTAGGTACTTTTTCAAATATTATTTTTTTAATTATCATTAAAGTATATGCTATTTTTAAATGAATTACTTATTTTAGGTGGATAAAACGATTTTTTAGTGAAAACATATTTATTATACAAGGTGTCCCTAAACTTAGTGGCATAAATTTAGGAGCAGATTAAGCAAGTCAAAATAAGACGAAAATCTAAATAAATATTTTTCCTAATTACGTATGTTTAAAAGATACCTACAGGGTGATAAAGTGTTACTTATCATATCAGTTTTTTTAATATAACTTCTACTATGGTAGACTTGAAAAGGTGATATTTTGCGAACAGTCACTTACTACCAAAACACATATTCACACATAATTACAATTGTTTGAGTGAACACAGTGTCGTAGAAACGGGGGTTGCTTAATCTTATTGTCCCATACAAACTTTGAGGTTACGTTTTTATACCATTTGATGCAATTTTTCGATTACTCAGTTCGGCTACTATTAAAAAGGTGTACCTCTCAAACTTCTATAAAATTAACCGTTCTCGAGATATTCGAGATTACAATAATTGTTATATCGCATTAAAGGACTAAAAGTTATATGATAAAAAAAAAATTATTGAAAAAACTACATTTTTTTTAATATGACGGTCAGGGCAAAAAGTCCCGAGGCTCATGGAATGACCTTTTTAGTTTTTTCAATTAAAAAATAAAATTTGTTATCATATACCTTTTAATCGTTTTAAATAATGGGATAAAACAATTATTGTAATCTCAAATATCTCGGAAACGGTTTATTTTATCGAAGTTTGAGAGTTATACCTTTTTAATGGTAGCCGAACTGTTTAATCGATAAATTGCATCAAATATTACAAAAACCTAACCTCAAAGTTTGTATGGGACAATAAGCTTAAAGCAACCCCCGTTTCTACGACACTGTGTTCACTCAAACAATTGTAATTATGTGTGAATATGTGTTTTGGTAGTAAGTGACTGTTCGAAAAATATAACCTTTCCAAGTCTACCATAGTAGAAGTTATATTAAAAAACTGATATGATAAGTAACACTTTATCACCCTGTAACTTTTAAACATACGTAATTAGGAAAAATATTTATTTAGATTTTCGTCTTATTTTGACTTGCTTAATCTGCTCCTAAATTTATGCCACTAAGTTTAGGGACACCTTGTATATGTAACCAAACTTATGTTATCTTTAATTAAAGTTAGTTGAGTAAAACTGCATTTTCTAAAACTATTGTAATTTTTAAAAAATGATTTTGTTAAGGACCTCCACGAGCCGGAGCTCAAATTTTGTCATGATCAGAAAGTTAGTACTTTGTTAATTTTATGTAATATCCAACTTTGCAAATTTCAGTTGCGTCTTGACACCCGAAGTGGATAGACGTGTCAAGTAGTTAAAGATACCTCTCCTAGCAGCGTATACGAGAGAATGTAATAAAGTTCCAAAAACGAACCTAAGTATTCGAAAATATCGGTAATCGGTAATAAATAAATAAATAAATAAACATTCAAGTGCGGAAAGTGCGATTAGGGCAACAAGTGCAAAAAGAGTGCAACTAGTGCAAAAAAGTGAAACAAGTGTGAAGGGCGGGAGATCCCCTGTTAAAGCCGTAAAAGAGTGCAATTGAATAAGTAATTAAGGCCAACCGGTCCACCTGGTCAGAAGGGATAGTCACAACCAAAGCCTATCAATAACCTGCAGGGAGATCCAGAAACATCGGACAGACCGTGAAAGACCGAGCATCAGGATTATAGCCGAATATCCAAGCTAAGTAATTTTTCTAACTGCATGTCTTATTAACAAAACCATTTTATTCCAAAAAATCTAAAGTAAAACGTATCATATTTCGAAAAGTAATTTTAAGTTCCCCAGCTGGCACCAGAAATGAAACATTCCTATTGAGACAGACAACACACAACCATTACATAAACAAAACAGAAAAGGCAGATAAGACTCCATCCCCCAAATAAACACTTGACTAATACCATAAATAACCGCCAAACCATAAATAATAATAAACACAAACCAAACAAACATGAAAATAGTAAACACGATCGATCATTCGGTGGGAATAATTAAAAATCCATCCGACGGAAATTGCTTAGTGGCCAGCTTGGCCCATCAACTAGATAATAGCCTGACTGGGTCAATAAGTACATACGCATTAAGACAAAGACTAAATAACCACTTACGAACACACATTGAGACTTACAGCCCATACTTACAGGATGCGATCCTTGACCAACCCCACCGCTACGCGCATATTAACGACTGGGAACGCAAAACAGAGGCGTACTTAAAGGACCACGCACAAAACGGCTTCTGGCTGGGTTTGGAAACAATAATAGCAGCATCAGACATATTTAACGGCGCAATCGAAATACATCACGAACAGGGGCGTACTGACAAGATATCCTTCAGACATATCAATAGCAACCGGTCAATCGCAATTTGTTACAGACTAGGCAGGTCAGGAACTTACAACCACTACGATAGTATAATACACATCTGGCCAACATGGACACAAGCCCCGTACTACGAAAGCGTACTGGGGTCACAAAATTATAAAAAAAAATTATTAATATATTGGATTTATTTCCAATATATTGAAAATAAATCCAATATATTGGAAATAAATTCAATATATTGAAAATAAATTCAATATATTGGAAATAAATCCAATATATTGGAGATAAATCCAATATATTGAAAATAAATCCAATATATTGAAGATAAATTCAATATATTGAAAATTTGGCTTTCTTTCATCGAAAAAAAAGTCGGTAGACCTTGCTACACATTCCACGACACCCTGGCGCAGACAATCCAATTCTCACAAACCGATCTCGCCAGCTGGGAACAAATCAGCTCCCACAAAAACCGTATGCGGGAGGAGACGGAAAAACTGTATCAACTTCCGGAATCCGACCCGGAGACGGACACAGAATCTGACGAACCGGAAGTAAACCAACAAAGATAGGAGTAAGAAAATAACTAACATACCCACCCCCCATTCACGAATACCAATTGAATGGGGGTACTACTAAGGCCTAGGTTGAGGAGGATTCCGGATTGTACTTAGTTTTGGGTCAGTTCAATGTCCTCCAAAAACCCTTCCTAAACTGGACGTATGGCCCGACCCGGCTGACAAAAATCCCGGGAGCGGCCTTAACCTTTGACACTGTCATACACGAACTCCTAGGGTGGATCTACCAGCCGGCGTAAAAACTACGGATCCAACAAACACAGGTAATGCTGCGATTTGGCGGGATACGCAGGAGAACGGAAAGGGGGTAAAATAACCCCGGGAGATCAGTGGATGATAATATATCTGGGGCCTGCCATACGTTCCCATACTCATACTCATACTCATATCCAACTTTGCAAATTTCAAAAATACCAAAACTTTAGGAATATTAAACAAATGGAAAGTATATTATACAAAAACCTCGTTCCTGTAAAATTTGCATTTACACATACGTTTTTTTGCCAAAATGGTATTGATATATCGTTAGTATATCGTTAGTACCTTGAAGGTAATACCTTCTTTCTCAAGAACTTTGTTAAAATTAACTTAAAACTAATCACAGAGTCAAGCGTGACAGTGTCACATTGCTTGCCTAAGGATGTCGAATACGACAAATTAGAATTTGTGAAAATCAGCGTGTGAGATACGACATAAGAATATTTATTTAAATAATAAACAATTTGACCTCAAAAATTATAACATAAGCTGCACAACATTATTACGATTCAATTTTTAAAAAAGTTAATTTGTCAAATTTTGTGGGAGACGACATACTAGAACGTGGGTATCAATATATTATATCAAATTACTTACCGTACCACCCCTTTGAATTTGTATCTAAAATGTTTAAATACAACATAATATATAATATTATATTATACTTACCGCAATATTAAAACTTATATAAAGAAACGACACACATTTATTAAACGTGCAGAGACAATTTTTTAACATGCAATTTTACCTCGACGCAACGTTCAAACCATCAAAATAGTAATTTTAAAAATTATTAAATCATTATTTATTTATTTTTTTAAGAATTTAATTCTTACCTATTATATATTATATATGTCATTTTAAAAAGAATTAAATCATTATTTTGACTTAAGTCATTTTAAAAAGATTTAAATCATTTTTAGACTTAAGTCATTTTAAAAAGATTTAAGTCATTTTTAGACTTAAGTCATTTTAAAAAGACTCAAGTCATTTTAAAAAGACTTAAGTCCTTACGCAAATGTAGAAAAAGCTTAATAATACAAATCATTTTGAAAATGACTTAAGTCTTAAGTCTCAAGTCGTCCAAAAAAAAAGAGACTTAAATCAAATGACTTAAGTCACAAAAATGACTTAAGTTAAAAAAAAGACTTAAGCTTTCTGCTGTCTGACAGCTCTCCCACTGAGCATGCAACATTACACAAGCTTAGGGCAATATTGCTTCTGTAAGGGTTTTGAAATGTTGCAATGTAACATTTGGGCAAGCTTAATGTAACATTGCATATAAACATTACTGTGAATAATGTTGTACCAATGTTACAATACAAATATTGAGACAATATTCTCAAAGCAATATTGCTGCACAGTTATTGTCAACAGGTTTGAAAAAGATAATATTTAGATAAAATTTAAAATGAAATATTCCCTCAACTTTTAAGGTGAAAAATTATTGCGAAATCAATATTGCAATATCACCCTACTGTACAGTAGGGTGATTAAAAATCGGCAATTTTTTATTTTTTTTTACTGAGCAGGTTTTTGTCTCATAACTCATAACCCTGACATATTTCTTGAAAAAAATTAAATTCTCTACAAAAAAGGCCTGATTAAAATTTAATTTTCTTTAAGAAATATGTCAAGGTCAATTCCATTTATCTCGATGGTTTGGGAGTTATGAGACAAAAACCTGCCCAGTAAAAAAAAAACAAAAATTGCAAAAAAGAAAAATAGTTGATTTTTTCGGCTCAGTCTAATATGTGTGTGTATCGTGGATGTAATGTTTCTAATGAAATGTTCCTGCAACTTTGCTCGCGCACAATTACTGCCATATCATTTTCGGTACATTGCTGCATCATTGAAGAAGCAACATTACTGCATGATTACTCCAACAGATTCGAAAAGTTTAGGTCCTAAACCCGTAGAGCATACGCCCCGCCCACTGACGGCGCGAGCAGGTAGGCAAGACAGAGTAAGCAACCTTCTTTATCTCTGGTAAGCAAGTCGGCTCCATATTTGTTATATGGTCGGGTCGGTTTCGAATATCCGAGCACTGCATCAAGTCTTTTATGTGTGGCACACATTGTGTGCACCATAGACAAATGGTGTGCACTGCAAAGAGTACAGGTTCACTGTGAGGAGAGACGCTAGTCAGAACATAAGGCTATTCTTTTTTTGTGTTGTGCTGTGGGCAGCCATTAGGTATTTCAAAGTACATAGTTTTAAAGGCGTGCAACAGGTGAGTTTTATTTATATCATTGCTTATGATGCTTATCACCATTGATTTTAGAGGTTCTATAAACAGTGGTATTGTTTCTATGTAAACTTTTAGTTTGAAGGAAATACACGAATTTAAACAACAATTTGTAAGTAGAAAACAATTGTAAAGGATTTAAGGCAATTTAGTTTTTGTTATATTTCAGACCATTTTTGTGCAGCGAATCGGTGGTGAGGACGTGTCGAGTTTCACTAAGAATATATTAAAAATAGTTTTTGCTAATAGTTTAGGTCATTTTCTCAGCTGGAAAGGGCATAAAGGAAATGTCGCACTGGAATATACAGCAATAATTGAAAGAATTAAAGGTAATATATTAAATTTTGTTTTATGTGTATATTTTAACACTCATAAGCCTACATACAAAGACTTCATATTTGTACGCAGTTCAAAACTCAAATTATTAAACATCGCATTTAGCTTGAAATAAATTCATAATATGTCATTAAATTTATTCATACATTTGAACCTAACCTCAAAATAAAAAAATTAAAAATCTTAAAAGAAATATTAAACGCTTAAAAAATAGTAAATAAAACACGACGTCGAAAGCTTATTAATGTATGCTCGGCTATAATATGAGCTTTCTCCGCCCGGTCTATAATATACTGCCCTCCTAACTTAGAGAGCAGTATACTGCTTTATAATTTATTATAATTCCATATTTTGTCTATTTGGACTTGCTGCGTTTTTATTATGTTTTGGGCATGTAGAATACTATATGATATAGTATACTACATGCCCAAAACATATATATAGTCTATATAGTAAGTATTATACCTACTGCTTTAGAATTCTAAAGTAGTCAAAAAGGTGTAAAATAGCTAAAACATAAAAACGCAGCAACTTCAACCAGACGAAATATGAAGTTACTGCCATAGATAAATAACCTGCTCTCTAAGTTAGGATGGCAGTATTAGGCTTGTTCCTACCAAGTATTTTGACTATCAAATGGACGTCAGGGACATGCACAATAGTAAAATCGCTACCATAATATAATATTATTTTCTAATTAGGTCCATTTGACAGTCAAAATTCTTAGTAGGAACATACCTATTATCTAAAACTATTATCTACAACTGTGTAGATACCAGTCTGGTATCTACACAGTTGTATTCTCGTTCTGTATTAAACTACGTAATATCAAAATTATTTATTCTGATTTATAGATGGAGTAATCAATGCGTTCCCAAATACTTATAAAGAAGTTATTTTTAAGGAAGCCACGATGACTTTCTTCCGATACGCAGCTGTTAGATTAAGTAGGGAGAGGAAGTAATCAACGTAACTTTTTTATATAAGAATGATACGTTTATCCACAATCCACACAACAAAGTCGGTTCCATCTCGAACTAAAAATACTAAAAATCACTGCAACACTGCACAGACTTTAACGGCGGCCATTTTTGTTGTTTACAATTTTTGTGCTTTGGGTTTGTGCTGTTTATACAGATTAATAATTGTTTTAAACGTTGTGTTTCTTACAGAGGCACTTGTAAGCCTTAAAAGAAGCCTTAAAGTTCTAAGAAAAACCATATTACTCCTCTTTTGTAAAAAATAAACCTTATTCTATCAGGGCTGTCAAATGTCAATTTTAAGGTTAATTTACCATAACTCACAAATTAACCTTAAAATTGACAGTTTGATGACAGCTCTGATAGAGGCTATGTTCCGTAATTTACTGTCAGTACTGTCGGTACTGAAAACGCATTCCGAAATCCACTTTCAGTTACTGAGCTCAGTGGTAAATACTACCCTTTTATAAATGTACGGCAGATTAATTTTACTGAAACAACTGGGGACAGAGAGGTGCTGTGGCTCCAGTAAAACACATAACCAAACTTTTAAACAAAAAATAGCTGTCAAATAAAGTGAAGGATATAAATTATATCATGTAATGGTATTTGGCGAATACCTATAGGACTAATTATTTCAATATTTATTGATAAAATATTACTTGAAAGTACAAGCAGCAGTGACGAAGGCAGGTCGGCGGGGAGTACGCATACGAAGACCCAGAATATGAAACTACCTACTATAGTACTACCTATAGGTAGTACCTAAAAAATGTTATATATATTCAGCGGACGAATTTAAGAGTAATTTTTGGTATTTGGCTTATTGTTGTGGTGTCAGTGAAATTTTATATTTCCTATTCCTATATACATTTTTCGACGCGGACGACGATAACATTAAATTTTCCATATTTCTCTGCCATAAACCAAACAAACATATTTCTTATAACTGTTATATTTATTTTTTATTTATGTTCTCTGCTGTGCCGAAAGTAAAGTTTGTCAATTGTCAGTAAATCACAAATCATAACCTTGCGTAACCATTGTCACTTTCTGCTGCTACTGAGGCGCGTTCCAATTTCACTGTGCGTCAGTACTGAATAAATTACGGAACAGTCCTTTTCCGCTACTGACAGTACAATTACTGACAGCAATGGCAGTAAATTACGGAACACAGCCAGAATAAGGTGTATTCTTTACATAAGCTAAAATGGTTTTTCTTAGCACTTTAAGGCCTTTTTAAAGGCTTACAAGTGCCTCTGTAAGAAACATAACGTTTAAAACGATTAATAATCTGTATAAACAGCACAAGCCCAAAGAACAAAAATGGCCGCCGTTAAAGTCTGTGCAGTAATTTTTAGTATTTTAAGTACAAGATAGAACAGACCTTGTTGTGTGGATTGTGCGTTTACCAATTTGTACCGCGGTTTTTTAAGAGACAGCATTGTGTCAAAATTTATGATTGTTATGTTATTTTTTTTCGTATACAGGGTGTTTCATAATATATGCGCAGGACTTCAGGATGTGATAGCTCATCCAAAAAGATGAAAAAAGTCGCTATTAAGTTACGCTCTAAAATGCACAACTTTCGAGATACAGGGTGTTGTAATTTTAGAAAAAAATTCGTTTTTTTCGAATATCTTCGGAACCGTTTATCGTACAAAAAACAGCTTTTGTAAGCATTTTCTACTCAAAATAAGCTATGTTTTGTGCTAGAAAAATTTTTTTTTTCCTCATAATTGGTGGAGATTTTGAAGGGGTAGCGGGTGTTTTTCTCCTCAACTTCTACGCCCCTGAAAAAAGTACGGTTTTGAGAGGCCCATTCGAAACGCCAATGTTTTCTACACAAAAAAGGTACTCTTGGTCATAAGCTCTAAAGTTGACCGTTTTCGAGAAAAATCAACTTTTATGTTTAAAAACATGGTCAATTTAAAAAAAAAATATTTTTTTTTTACTAATTAAACAAAATTCATTTTAACGTTAGGACAAGTAACAAAACCAAACCATAATTGCAAAATAAAAAATGATTTAAAAGTTGTCTTTGCTTAATTCTCCAAACCGTAAAGGTAACGCATTTCGCACATTTCAGCATTTGAGTAAAAAATCATTTTTTATTTTTTTTTTAATTTTGCAATTATCGTTTGGTTTTGTTACTTTTTTTAACGTTAAAATAAATTTTGTTTAATTAGTAATAAAAATTTTTTTTCAAAAAATTTACCATGTTTTTAAACATAAAAGTTGATTTTTCTCGAAAACGGTCAACTTTAGAGCTTATGACCAAGAGTACCTTTTTTCGGTAGAAAACATTGGCGGTTCGAATGGGCCTCTCAAAACCGTACTTTTTTCAGGGGCGTTGAAGTTGAGGAGAAATACACCCGCTACCCCTTCAAAATCTCCACCAATTATGAGTAAAAAAAAATTTTTTCTGGCACAAGCTTATTATGAGTAGAAAATGCTTACAAAAGCTGTTTTTTGTACGATAAACGGTTCCAGAGATAATCTAAAAAAACGATTTTTTTTCTAAAATTTCAACACCCTGTATCTCGAAAATTGTGCATTTTAGAGGGTAAGTTAATAGCGACTTTTTTTATCTTTTTGGATGAGCTATCACATCCTGAAGTCCTGCGCATATATTATGAAACACCCTGTATATGTAAATTTTATTTTGTTTTACAAATGGGAAACTTTTTTGTCATTAATTTTACAAAAAAAAGTTACTTTATAAAACGTTCTGCTATTAGACTATTAAAACATAAAATAACATGAAATCATAAAGTAGGAAAATTTATAATTGGCACAAGAGAGAAGTACCCTTAATTTTTATTGGAGCAAAATGAAATAAGTTTAAATCCATAGCCTCCTGTTAAAAAATTATTGATATTTCTAAAATTAATAAAATACTGCAGAACAGAGGCTTAACCTTAACAAAAAAAGCGTGTAATAAAAATGATATCATGTTTGTAAGCCCAAGTTCGATATTTAAATGTAATGTTAATTATAATTAAGTAATTATTTATTATTTATTTTATAATTACAAGAATTTTTTAACAGGAGGCGATTAAAACTTGGATATAACTTTTAATTCTAAGCAACATTTTCTTATTTCATTTTTCTAAAATAAAAATTAAGGGAACTTACTTGGGCCAATTATAAATGTTCCTACTTTATGACACCCTGTACATCCTATTTTAAGTTTTAATAGTCTATTTAATATTATTTTTTCAGAAAGAACTTTTTATTAAGACGTAACTTTTTTTCTAAAATTAATATTAAAAAAGTTTCCCATTTCTGGAGAACTTTTGTTAATAATTGAATCGGTGAGAATAAGAACAGTACAAGTCCAAAAATTTTATTTTTGTGAGAAGATATAAACCATTTTACAAAATTTGATTATAATATTTTATAAAATATTTGAAATATTCTCACAAAAATGCATTTTGAACTTTTAAATTGATTTTAAAAATTGAGTTGTGAAAATAAAGTTTTTGGACTTGTACTGTTCTTATTCTGATCGATTCAATTAATATTAATTATTAGGATATAATTATTACACTGATAATTTTGATATTTAATTTTTTTATAATGTTTATTTTCTTTTTCATTGAACTGAGGTAATTGTGATATTTTATTTTTTTATTATGTTTTTATTTTGTTTTAATAAAAAAAATGAAAATTTCAGATTTGTTTAAATATTGCTTCTTAACCTCCCTTTAATTTTTTAAAGTAATATTGCTACATGGATTTAAAAGCTATATTGATACAATATTGCAATTTAACCGTTCACGTACTTTTCGACGGTAATATTGCGGCAACATTGCATCAACAACATTTATGCATATTGCTACATGGATTTAAAAGCTATATTGATACAATATTGCAATTTAACCGTTCACGTACTTTTCGATGGTAATATTGCGGCAACATTGCATCAACAACATTTATGCATCATTCGTACCTTGCATTGCAATATTGCTGCAAGGAAGAATTAGGGTTGCTACAACATTGCAGCAATATTGCTTTACGGTTTGATGCAACATTACAGATTACAAAGCAATATTGCGTCAACATTGCAGCAATGTTATTTTGCTCAGTGGGCTGTATATATTTAAACGAAAATTGCATATTAAACGATATAGATTCCCCTATATGGTTAAATATGAATCTATATGGTAATAATTTTTTCACACAAAACCATATTGGGCCAGATAGAGCAATATGAACCTATATGGCAATCCATATAGAAATCCCTTTTCTATATGGTTTTCCAGGTATGGAATTCTATCTGGTTCAATAGTGCAATGCCTGTTTCAAATTCCTATATTGAACCAGATAGATTTTTATTTTGTGTTTCTATATGGCATTTTTAATAGGGCATACATTTCATGCTTGAAAAAAATGTCTTTTAAATGACCGCCGTTATTGTCAATGCACATTTGAAGCCTATTACGACGTCGACAGCTCGTCATTGATCTGAGCGACATATGTCTTGCAGAATTGCGTTGATTTCTTGCCTTATTGCTGCCTTTAGATTTTCCAAATTTTGTGGACGAAGTTTAAAAACTTCTTTTTTAGATACCCCCACAAAAAAATCGCAAGTGGTCAAATCAGGCGAACGCGGAGGCCACCCATGGTTTTTTAAAATACAATGTCCGGGCAAAGTTATCTCTTATCTCTTTACGGGGTGATATTGCAATATCACCCCGTAAAGAGATAAGAAATAACTTTGCGCGGACATTTTATTTTAAAAAAACCCTCACGTAATTAATGGACCTTTAAAAAATATATTTCTATTCTTAGTTTGAATTTTATTGACATCCCAAATATTTCTGACAGATTCATTATGACGACTGAAAATGGCATGCACGGACCTACCTAAATTTAAGCGACCACACGCACTGCTCTATCCCCCCCACGAGTCAAGCAATGACCCTTTAAAAATGGGGCAACCTTTTTGCCGCACCTTGTATTATGTCTAGGCATAATTAATACGCTTTTTTGTATAACATTTAAATATTTTATCCGAAGAATATTTTTAAACATTTTTATATTATTCCGTTAGTTGAATTTATATTTGCGTCATTTAAATTTAGTGCATTTTTATTTTGTATGAGGTTCTTTATTTTTTTTAGGCTTGAAATTTATACAGGAATTATTGTAAGACTAATTTATAATGTTTAACGATTTTTGCTTAAAAGATTTTTAAACCCTTTGTTGCAATTTCTCATTATAGTCTTATAGACTACAATTATTTTTATTTTACAATAAATTTTATTTGTGCGCATAATAAAAATGATATTTATTAATTTAATGTGCAAATTATAATATTAATTGTATGTGTTTATACACAAAATTAATGCGGGGCTGCGGGAGTGTGGCTGAAAGTGGCACCCCAGACCGCAAAACACCATTCCCTGCACATATTAGGACTATTCCCAGAATTATTCCAAGCGTACCAGAATATTCCTGGCGTAATCAAATGTCCGCTTTTTGGTTAACCCAGTCAACATAAAAAGAATATTCCATGTAGCGACATACACAGGGCCGGATTTAGGCATGGGCCAGTTAAAATTTTGCTAAAAAATCAAGAGCCTTTTATGCAGAATTTTGTTTCACTCAGATTTATACACTAATTAAAACTATTAAAAGTGGGAAGAGAAGTTTTTTAATAAATTAGATAATTTTATATCAGACTACACTATTATTCTGCGTAGTGCGTCACTGCGTAGAAAGGCGGCAGTCGATGTACACGAGGCGAGTGGGGCGCGACTCTAGCTTATTCGCTGAGTCATTCGTTATTCGGGGTAATGATGCGTTGGCCCATGGGCGGCAAATTCGTAAATCCGGCCCTGGACATACATAAGACTTAGTTAAGTATTGTTAGGAGAATGCATTTCCCAGACCGCAAAATCACATTCCCTGCACATGTCAAGCGTCCCAGAATATTCCCAGGAATATTCCTGGCATATGTCCGCTTTTTGATTAACCCAGGCATCATAAAAAGAATATTCCATGTATCTGCCTGCAGAAGACTCAAGGATTGTTAGGGGAATATTCCTTGATCTAATTTGGGGATTATTCCCAGCCCTTATTGCCTCTTATACCCAGGAATGGGGGATGTTCCTTACGCCGGTTTAAGGAATTTTTACAGGAAGTATGCTCCACCACGTGACTTTGATAAAAATAATTAAGGTTAATTTTTTGTCAGTACCTATCAAGCTAATTTCGTCTTATTTTCTAAAAATAATACAATATATGTATTTTTTGTGTTCTAAATTAAGACCTTTATACAAAAAAGTTCATATATTGCATTGCATTTAGGAAATAGGATAAAATAAGCTTGACACTCAAGATACATACACCTTAAGATAGGATGGTGCGCATGTTGGGCGGGGCTTAATGACGTCACTTGATGAGTGTTTTTAAATCTTTAACGTGCTTTTTAATTATCTACTGCTAAAATTCTTGTTTTTGCGATGCTTTTGGATGTTAACTTACTCTACTTGTCGTTTTTGTGTTCGGTAAGGTTCGAATTACTTTTCAGCGTTTAAATTATTGTTATTGCGTTAGGTTAACCTGTTAGGTTTGTTTATAATAATATAACAATATATTGTTTTTGTGTTGCGTTAACTTGTTTTGTTTGTGTTTTAGATTGTATAGTGCCATTTGCATTTATTAAAATAAGGTGTGACATATTTGGATGCAATTCGGACAACCAGTCCAAGAAAAACCCTTTAAATAAAAACATTAAATTTAATCGATTCCCGAAAAAGTTTGATTTGTGGAAACAGTGTTTAAATGCCACAAAAATAATAGACAATATTTACGTTAAGACCGCTTCTGTTTCCTATAAACATTTTCTGGACAGTGACTATAAGTTTAATTTAAAACACCAACGCTTAAACTACAGCCCTAAATGTTATCAAGGACTGAAAGCATTTATTATCCATATTATAACACTTTCTTCAATATTAAGTTTAATAAAAACGCACTATGTCCGGAAATTTCTCTATTTTCTTTGATAATATTACTATTATTTGTGTATTTGCACGGCAACTACTCATCAAGTAACGTCATGCGCGGGACGAACCAAAACTCGTACACGGGAGCATCCAGCCCTGCTTGACACTGACAGAAAATTAACCTTAATTATTTTTATCAAAGTCACGAGGTGGAGCATAGTTCCTGTAAAAATTCCTTATACAATTATCAGTCACATGGTGGGACTTTGATTTGTGGAGTATAGTATTAATAATAACAGAGCTGCAAAATTGTGACAAAACCATTTTATTTCAAAATAACAATATTAAAAAAAAAACAATATTTGGTATAAAAAAGACATTTTAATAAATAAATAATTTACATATTAAGGAGCGGCATCGAGCCTGCGTTGTGCCTTTGTTATAACCAAATTGCTATCTGACTTCGACTTGTCTGGTCCACCTACAATGTATTTTCCCTATGTAGCTTACAAATGAAGGTACGGTATAAAAGAAAACAAACACAAAAAACGAGCAATAGCACTTAAGTTTAATTAATTAATATTGAAAAGGTGTTAGTACTATATAAAATTCAGTTTTAAACTTAAAAATAAACCTTGCTGTAACACTATTCAACAAAAATATTACATTTTTTGCCCAAAGAAACCCAAGGACGTCAGCTTGGGACATTGCGGAAGTACTCAGGACGTCCCGCAATGTCCGTTTGACGTCCCTAGGAGGTCTACAGACGGCCAAATGATACAATTTCAGATATACTCAGAACAGCTTATTAAGGTACTGTGAGGGCTTTTTGAGACTTTTCTTTGGAAATCCGCATGTTGTCATGATAACTATACAGGGTGTTCGGAAACGGTTGGGTCAACTTTTAAGGGTTGGCAGTCATTCACAAATATTTTGATATAAGGAACATGTGTCTGGAAACGCCCCTTTTCCGAACTATAGACTTTAAAAGCGCACGTTTTGTTTTAATATGGCGCGCAGGAACCTTGCAGGCGGACAGCAGACATGTCAGTTGCCGGCTCCGCTGCGCATTGTTCCTCGCTGCAGTCCGCACGGCCCAGACTGCGCGCCAAATTCAAACGCCTGTAGCTTGGCAAGGGGAAGTTTCCGGACATAATATGTTCCTTGTATCAAAATTTTTCTCCCAGCATGGCCTACCGCCCCTTAAAATTCGGCCCAACCTTTTCCGAACACTGTATGTATTTCGATAATTTCAATACGGTTTCACTTCAAACCCTTACCTCAAAATAAGTAAAATTCATTAATTTTAAATTTAAGCTTATCACAAACGAACAAAAAAGATTGTTTACAGAATTCTTCAATTTCCAACGAAAGATTGTAAAAATTAAATTGAAATAAATGAGAAATATATGTTTTATGTTATTTATTTATTTATTTATTTATTAAATATAACATGTGCACTTTATCATAGTTTAACAAAACAGTTTTATAACTGGTACTTACCAATTGTATTTCACGGCCAGGACTAGATAAAAGTAATCACAAACGCCAATTTATGTTCATCACTTGCGAAATAATTATAATTCTTTTAAATGTGCTAGCACTAGCACATTTAAAAGAAAATAGATTTTACCCTTAGCGGCTTGGCATCCATATTTGTTTCAGCCACCCAACAGTTGGCAAATTCGGCAACTGTCGGAGCACTTCGAGTAACGATCGGTACAAAACGGTGGTAGCACAGTCGAAGCCAGCCGTATTCAAATTCAAATATGATATTATGCGCAGAAAGCAAAGTTATGCAGAACGATAAATGACAGGTAACAAATGACAAGTGAAAAATGACAGGTATGACAGGTGACAAATGACAGGTATAACAGGGGACAAATGACAGGTATGACAGGTGACAAATGACAGGTATGATAGGTGACAAATGACAGGTGATGGAAAGTGACAGATATCTGCCGCCTTGTATCATATTACAGGTGACAAATGAAGGTGGCAAATGACAGATAAGAAAATGACAGGTGGCAGATTATGAAAGGTGACAGATATTTGTCGCCTTGCATCATATGACAGGTGACAGATATCTGTCACTTTGCATCATTAGACAGACAGGTGACAGATGATGCAAATGCTATACATTTTTTGCCTTTTAGAAAGACGGCATGAAGATATCCAATATATATATATAATATATATATATATATAATATATATATATATTATATATATATGGTATACTATTGCCAATTTAATTCTATGACGTCCTATGGACGTCCAAGGTTCGTCAGAAATGGGATACCCAATTGGGTAATATATATACCTTGGACGTCCATGGGACGTCCTGAAATTAAATTGGGTATAGTATACTATACCCAATTTAATTTCAGGACGTTCCATTGACGTCCAAGGTACGTCAGAAATGGGATATCCTAAACTGGCCCGGACAGACCCAATCAGGATGTCCTTGGAAGGTCGTGTGCTATTTGGGAATGTCATAAAGGGAGTGAAAAGAACCATTTTCATTTATTTGAACTAACCGATGCTTGCTAAAACGTGGTTAAAACAAAATCCAAATAACGAATTAATGGCGCTGTCCTTAGGTACATGAAGAACAATAAATACCACTACCAATATGTTGTGTTGCAGTCTTTAACACAACATATTCGTACTAGTCAATACTTAAAAAATGTTTAAAACCAATTAATTACCTTTTTCAATCGTAAAATGGTCGTTTAACAACTTTATGGATACCGATTTATCTCGGACAGAACCGATAGTTACCTACCGATGAACTCAACGCGACAGTTTTAATTTTTTCCTTTATTGTAGACTCTTTATACCGCACCCAAAGACATTGATGTGTCTCTGAACACATCTCTGTGGTTTATACCTATAACTGAACACTATAATCTTGTCAGCAGACATAACTGCACCTGGGAATTATACTGTTCTATCTGCATTTTTTTTTAAATTGAGGTTAGTCTTGTTTTAAGTCTTAAAGATGCATATTGTTCTATCTATATATAATTGAGGTAGAAATTGTACAGTTTAAGCCTTAACGATAATTCAAATATAAAATATAACCAATTTATTGTTTTTTAAATATAAAGAACATTCACTGGGAATGTTCTTAGATGGTGCCTGGAAGTTTTAGAGGATCATTCTAGGAATATTCCCAATGAATATTCCTGGAATGAAGCGGATTATTCCTAGGCGATAGGGAATATTCCTGGAATATTTTCAAACCTTCATTGCAGGGACATGTCCCTTAATATAATTTGGGGATTACTCCTAGCCCTTATGGTCACTTATACCCAGGAACTTAACTTAACTAGCCATTATTAGTTACTGAGTAGATCAGTCCCACTCTAATCATTGTTTACCTGTTCCATCACAGACGCACATGATGTGCGGCACATCTCCAACTGATATTTTAACCTATCGTTATTTATATACTATAGTTATCAAGCGTGCGCAAGCAACGGTGAGAGATATTGCAACTAAACTAATGAATCATGAAGCCTACACAAGGAGCCTGGACTTATAGGGGAAATTGACAAAACCTGCCCTATAAATTGCACAAATTAAGTCTTTTACCACCAGCGCGCTGGTATCAGCATAATATTATATGATTATACAATTATTACAAATTATAATCACCGTCAGAAATTCACTTTTTTCTCGATATCAGTGTACGGATACTATCTGTAAAAATTTGGAAATTTTCAAAAAAATTGGCTTTTGCATTTTTTCGTATTACCCTTTGAATAAAATGTAAAAATGAAAAAGTCAATTTTTCTGAAAATTTCCCAATTTTTCCGTTTTTTTTTTCGAAAAAAAACCGGTTTTTTTCCGCCGGCTCAATTTTTCCGGAAATTTAAAAACCCTAGTACTGACGTCTGCTCTTTTGGTAGCGTTTCGGATTGTTTCAGAACAAACGGAACACCAGCGCCCTCTTATATCTTAGGAACTTCGGACTCCTTGTGTAGGCTCCATGTAATAAATATTCACTGGGAATGTTCTTAGATATCTAAACACCATATGGTGTTTGGAAGGTTTAGATAATCATTAATTCTATAAAATTCTATGAAATATTCCAAATGAATGAATGAATGAAGCCGATTATTCCTAGGCGATAGGGCATATTCATGGAATATTTTCGAACATTCATTGCAGTCGGGGACAGATCATAGGTAAAGGTTGGAAAGTGGCAACTGCAGTAGTTCATGGTAGGTATGTGTAATTTTTTTTAGTGTTTGTCAACTTTGTAACCAACTGCAGTTTGGGACTTCCATAGGACGGCCCAATATCAAAGAAATGGAATAAAATTGGACGTCCAAAAGAACGCCAAATAACATTTAAATGGACATCCATATATTGCCGATTAAGGTCCAAATGTCCATTCATACATAACACAGTACGACAAAATTTGATTTTTGGTCCCTCCCATGAAAAAGTTCTACAGATTCTAAAAATAGAGTTAAAAAAATGATACCCGTGTCTCGGCGTTTTTTCACATCACGTCATAATTTTTTTTTAAGGGCTATCCAATAAAATGTTATTCACACTATTCGCGAAATAATTTAATAGACTCGATAACAGCTGGACTGCATAGTTAAAAATATATATATTTACTAAATGGATAGGCAACCATTATAGATGCATTTTAAAATTATTTTAATCTTATACAGAGTTTTGCACATTTATATATATATATCAAACGGTTTATTTTTAAACCAAGTAACAAAATGTTTCAATTTTAAGCCAATCAAAATGATTTAAAGTCGGGTGATTAAAATTTTTATTTATTCAATTTTTTGTAAAAATTGAGCTTTGTTGAATTAACATTTAAAAAAAAAATTAAAAGATATTTAAATGAATTGATTTAAGTCTTAAAGCAAGTGTACCTAAAACATATTTAATTTAAGTAAAAAAAGTATTTAAGTATACGAAGTCAATTGAAACAGCAAAAAAAACAAAAAATTTACACATCTGCGGCATTTATACATAAAAAGCATTGTTTTTAAAACAACCTTTATACGAGGGTCGGTCAACATTTATTTCATTGTTTTAATGTACTATATTAATGCGCCATGCACTTAATTGATTAAACCCTATATTTCTTACTGTTTCAATTGACTTCGTATAGACTATACTTAAATACTTTTTTTTTAAATGTTAAATAAAAACATCATTGCAGCGATAAATCGATAAATTTTTCATATTAATTTTGATTGTTGAGTTAACCATCCATTTGAAATCAAAGTAAAAATGCAGTGTCCGAATCGAAATAATTTTTGTTATGTATGTGGTTTATTTGCACCTCCAAGCCATATGCGAAATATTACAAAAAGTGTAGTAACAGCTTTTGAAGACTATTTTTTGGTGACGTATATACCAAACTTATGGTATGTACCAGAGGTTTTATGCGAATATTGTTACCGTTGTTTGCATGAATTGCAAGATAAAACACGCAGTATGAAATATGTTGCACCAACAATTTGGCTTCGACCCGTCGCGACGTACCGAACACGCATCTGACCAGTGTTATTTCTGCATGTCAAAATTAAAAAGTTTTGGATTTCGGTACAATACTAGAGAGAAAATTGATTACGCCGATGTTGAATCCGTCATTCTCGCAAGAGTGCGATCTGAAGATTATCCAACTGCTCCTTCAGAAAACATATGTGAGGATAAAAGTAAAAGACCTTTAACACCCAGTACAACCATTTTTTCCGAGATGGAATCTGAATTTATTCCCTGTAGTTCGGGTTATAAAGTACATTTTATAACACAGGACATGAAAGTACATATGTCACTGAAAATACATTTTCTCCATGCTCATTTGGACTATTTTCCACCAAATTTGGGCGATTTTAGTGACGAACATAGCGAACGTTTTCACCAAGACATTTTAACACTTGAAAAACGCTTGAAGGGAAAAGACGTCAGGCATTTGCTGGGTGAATATTGTTGGTCAATTGTTCGAGATTCTGAAGCAATATACAGCCTGTTCAGAATAAAACCGAATATATCTATATATATATGGGGCGTGGCCTCGCCTCCCTATAAGGCGCGTCACTGTTGCTTGTGTCATAAACGACATGACGAAAGGTCGAGCAGGTAAGGACTTAAAAAATTAAATGATAATAATGCAAAAAATCTCATTAGCGATGCAGTCTATTTGCTTAGCTACTGTGTCGCGCGTTGGAGGGAGGCGAGGCCACGCCCCATATATATATAGATATATTCGGTGATAGTCTTAACGAGCTGTATAATCGTCAAACTAAACGACCAAGATTTTATTCCAACATGTATTGAATATAAGATAAATACAAAAATGTGTTCCATTAAAAAAAAATTAAAAAAAAATTATTAAAAAAAAATCAAAATATAAACTTTTTTTATATTTGTTTTTTGTATTGTGTAAAAACATACAATATTTACAAAAAAATATATTTTTAACTGAGTAAAAAATGTACAATCTGTATAAGCATAAATAATAGGAATGACGGCTTAAAATTTTTTTATGACGTGATCTCGTGAAACTGTGAGACACGGGTACGTTTTTTTTACCTCTATTTTCAAAATCTGCTAAAATTTTTCATGGGAGGGAAATCGTGTTGTACTGTGTAATATTATAACGTACGAATGGATAACATTTGGACCTTATTAGTAGAGATGGGATTTTAGTGTTATTGCCTATTTGTCTACGCTAATCATAACTTTAGGTAAGTACAATGAAATAAAATTTTATTTGAGCCTGATTTTATTTTAACTATTTTACCAAAATTTTTGTTTTCAAAATTATAAAATTTAATATGGTATTATAATAATATTATATTATAATATTTTTACAACATAATATATAATATATTATATTCGTCAGTTATTTTCGAATATTTCAAATTTAAAAAATCGTGTTCAATACAATTTTATACAATAATAAATTAAATTATTTTACCATCAAGTACTTATTTTCGTAAAGTACGTACCTAATTTAAGAATTTTCTCACCTAAAACATGAAAAAACTTTACCTATTTAGGTACCTATTTTTATTTGTCAACCTAAAATCCCATCTTTACTTATTAGGCAGTAAGTATATCGATGTCCATTTGGATATTATTAGGCGTTTTTTTGGAAGTCTGATTTTGGTCCATTCATTTGACATTGGAACGTCCTATGGAAGCAGGAAATCAAATGAGAGTCCAAAAGGCGTCCATAATAGGACCCTGCGGCATTCGTTCGGGAGTTATGCTGTTTGGGCTGAGATTCGTTTTGTTCTTCGAAGCGTACATCCTTTTTCTCTTTCTGCAATATTTGTTTATATTTTTTTTACTCTTCTTTGTCTAACAAGAGATATTTTTATTAATGTTAAGATCTTAAGATATCCTGTGCACGAAAAGTGAGAATCGGCATTTAGCCGGCCCGGCAACGGACCGGAATGAAATTATTAAAATGCCGATTCTCACTCCTCTTGCTCGGTACAGGCAACATTAATAAAAAATTTCTTATGTTAAACAAAGAAGAGTAAGAGTAACAAATATTGCTTAAATTTATCATTGAATCTTATATATTTCGAGGCCCTCGAATCGAGTGGTTTAATTCACACTAAGTGCGCGTGACATATTAACCATAGACATACATATGTATAGACCGCAAAATCACATTCCCTGCACATGTCAGGAATATTCCCAGGAATATTCCAATCGTCCCAGAATATTCCCAGGAATATTGCATAATCAAATGTCCGCTTTTTGGTTAACACAGGCATCATAAAAAGAATATTCCATATATCTGCCTGCAGAAGACTCAAGGATTGTTAGGGGAATATTCCTTGATATAATTTGGGGATTATTCCCAGCCCTTATTGCCTCTTATACCCAGGAACTTAACTTAAATATAGCCATTATTAAGTTACTGAGTAGATCAGTCCCACTCTAATCATTGTTTGGCTGTGCCATCACAGACGCACATCTCCAACTAATATTATTAACCTATCGGTATATAAAGTTATCAAGCGTGCGTAAGCAACGGTAAGAGGTATTGCAACTAAACTAATGAATATTTACTGGGAATATTCTTAGATGATGCTTGGAAGTTTTAGAGGATCATTCTAGGAATATTCCCAATGAATATTCCTAGAATGAAGCGGATTATTCCTAGGCGATAGGGAATATTCCTGGAATATTTTCGAACCTTCATTGCAGTCTGGGTAGTGGGGGGTTCATAAGAACGTCGCACTTTTACGATGACCGATAACGCAAAATTGAGTTCTGCGCATCTCTCACTTCTATCATAAGATAACCAATGCGTGCAAGTGACTGCACTTACGTGGATTTGTGCAGGAATATTCCCATGTGCCGTAAAAGATTCATCAAATTGATCTAGAAATGTTCCTGAATTCTGGGAACTTCCAAGGAGTGGACATTTTAAAATTCTTTAATATTTTTCGGAATACTCTAGGAGTTTTAGAATATTCCTGAAATAACTTAGGAATATGATATAGTATACTATGCGGTCTGGGTTTATTATTATTAAAAATATTATTATTAAATTATATTTAGGTAAATTCGATCTTTTTTCTTTAAATTAATATAA
Source organism: Brassicogethes aeneus (assembly GCA_921294245.1). Taxonomy (NCBI): domain Eukaryota; kingdom Metazoa; phylum Arthropoda; class Insecta; order Coleoptera; family Nitidulidae; genus Brassicogethes; species Brassicogethes aeneus. The sequence continues at coordinate 46,425,167 of OV121132.1, read as the reverse complement.
ATAATTTAACATCGCCGATCTAAGGACAACAGCGGTGGGCCGCAGCGTCTGTCTACTATGGCCCACACCAAAAAGTCCCACCACGTGACTTAACTTAATTAATGTTAATTTACTGTCAAACGTCAATTTGAAGAATCAATTAATTAATCATCCCATATCAATATTCTCTCTCCATAGGTCACAAATCGATGTAATAATTATGTCAAAAATCCAGTGCGATAAGTCATAAGCGGTTAAAATGAATTAATGCGATAATTTATTTATTTTTTTCAATCAATAAAAGCAATTTGCTTGAAATTTTGCAGCACTATTAAAAAAATAAAACATGATTACTTTTTCAAAAATTTTTGCTGTGGTGGATTTTAGTTTAGGGGGTAAGTATTTTTTGTTTTATTTAAATTTTCCAATATATCCAGCTTTTTGTATTCACATTCCAGGCTAAATGAACGCGAGGGTTGGAACAAATTAATTTACAATTTAGTGGTTTGTTTTTGGAAAAACTCTTAAACGTCGATTTTTATTTTTGTCTGCGGGTTTTTTATAGTAAATTCATGTATACGATATCGATACAATATAAAATAAGTGACGATTACTTATAACTTCATTTTTTCAAATGAAAACACTAAAAGCCTGTTACACGATCGGTAGTTGGTAAGATAAAAAAAGTTTAGAGACTTTGGCCACGCGTGCACGTAAGAGACAATTACAAAACAAACAATCTTTCAGTTCCAGAAGACATACAATTAAATGTTTTGCTCGATTTGTGGGTCACTTTGTAATTGAGGAAACACTTATCTCTGAACATTAATTAGACCTACTACAAAATTACATAATACCAGTGGCGGCTCGTCGTATAAAGCAACTGAGGCCGGGCCTCACATGTTAAAATTATAATATAATTTGAAATTTTCGATACATTACTTATTTAAATAAAAATCCTATCTCATCCCGCAATTTTTGCATTATTCTAGATAAATTTTAAAAATTCTTCTCGCCAAAGACCATATTCTTATATAATATATTTTTTATTAAGATTCTGAAGTGCTCCGAAAACACGTGACCTTGAAAATAAAAAAAATTGCGTGCGGCAACAAATAACCGCTCATGAGCCTCACCTTCATCAATGGTCACGAGCCGCCACTGCATAATACCCAGTTTAAGCAAACCCCTGAATTTTAAATGAATTTCTTTCAACCAACGCGTTCTCACTTTATCAACTTAAACAAAATAACAAAAACGTAGCAAAATAGTAGATAAGGGAGAACATTTCCTAGCGTGATGGGTTCTGAAGAATTTATCTTGAGCTTCCCATTCAATTCAATAATCTCTGCTCAGTAGAAAATAATTTTTTGAATTGATGCTGGGTATAATTTTGTAGCCAGAATAGCAGTCTCACAACAATACTCCTTGAACTTGATGGTATTAATTGGTGAGAGGCAGCAAATTACTATCAATCGTTTATCTATTTTTATAATGTTAGCCACTAGTAAAGGATTTGAAAAGAATTTTCTAGAGGTATTTCAATCGTTTGGCGTTCACTGCATCAAAACGTAGACCCATTTTCTTCAAAAATTCATCTTGAACGCGTTTTTTCTTTTCTTCTTTGAAAGCACTTATTGCCCGTGATGTCCAAATGGAAGATGATCATCTCGAGATGCAGAATGAATTCTATGAATTTGATTTGTGCATGTAATGTTGACATTCCCAGCCTCCTTATTTGAAATTCTGACATTCTCGACAAATCATTCATTCGAGAAGGTTTAGCTTCACATAAAATTCAGTTACTTGCAGATGAAGTATCGGTAACCACTGGAGCTTTTTAGCCTCCAGTAATATATCATAGCTTGGAAATATATGTAGGTCGCATCCGATTTAGAGCACATACCTATTACAAACAGGCCAAGATACAAGGACATGATACTCCACTCAGACGACCGCATCAAGGGCGCGTGGAATGTAGTAAATGAACTTAGGGGTAAGCAACAAACAGCGGCTCCAAACATTGCCATCAGGGTAGACAACATTGAGGTGGATGAAGTTTCAGACAGATTTAATAAGTTCTTTTCTGAAGATCTATACATTTTATTAACCACCCGGGAAAAATTATATATGATCATATATAATTATATATAATTTCATTATATATGATCATATTACTTTTATTATTATTATTATCATGTATGAATTTTGCCCATGTATGACCATACTTGAATTTTGGTCCACGTATTATTCAGGTCTTCCCAAAAGTCCCGGGACGGAGCTATTACTTTTGAAGGAGTGAATAAAAAAAATTGAAAATTTTGGGATCACTATATAGGATCATAAAAACTACATTCTTAGATAGTTTAGAACTTCCATGCAAAGTGGAGTTATTTTAGGGGATGACCACCCCAATATTTTAAATAGCAACTCCTGTCGAGTTTCAGCTTATTTTATAAGGTATAAATAAAATGTTTTAATGTTTTTTGTACGTTTACTACGATTTTTATAACATTACCTTTAAAATAAGGTATCTTATACTAATCCCCAAATTTTCAATTTTTTTCCTTCACTCCTTCAAAAGTTATAGCTCCGTCCCGGGGCTTTTGGGAAGTCCTATGCATACAAATTTTAAGTTACTTACCTTGTTTTGCTCATAGTAGTCGGCGCCGGGGTTCAAAATAGTATTTATTTTAATAAAGGAAAGGATAATAGGCGGCACCGGTCGTGATAAACTCGACAGGAAATCAGAAATAGGAAGGCCAATTATTAACAAATTACTATAGTAACACATATACACATCAAGAATGCTGCTTCAAATTTACGTCAAATTCACTAAATACCGGTAGGTACAATTAAATAAAATAAAAACTTAATCCTCGCAATACTGCCAACCATGTTACGTGGCAATTGAACTTCTAACTTAACTCGACTAACAAAGTCTTATTTTGGGAATCAAACAGTGTCCACGCAGCATAAAAATAAACAGAAATACCTTAAAAAATCTTGAAAACTACATGTCAGCTGTCATCGGGTTGTGACCAATATTCCAATACCAAAATCCTCAGTGATAGCATAACATGAAAGACACAGGATATTTTCACTAGCAATAAAGGTTATTCTTCTTCGAAGGACCTATTGTAGATCAAGGGAGGATCGTAAGACAACCAGGTACTTCCATGGATTCCTTATGGATATTTGCTCAACACATTTGTCAGTGACCACGTAGACTATTACAAGAGCATTACTGCAATACAACACTAACCATTCTCACACTCTCCAACGTGTTTTTTAAGTTAGGAATTTTAAATTTTAGGGAAAAAGCCTAAAATCGTTGCCAAATGTTAAATTTTGTTAAGCGGAATCTAAAGTGGTATTTACCTAGAATGTTATAAGCTCTTTTTCATTCAAAACTACAGAATGCCTCTAGCATTTACGGATTTAAGCGTGAAACAGAATGATTCTCGGAACCCCAAGGTCAAAAGAGACAAACACAGAACCAGAGACTTGTTTCTGCACAGAACAACAAAACCAAAGAAATTTACAACAAAAATACCTACATTAAATCAAAACAAGATACTTAATAAAAAAGTTTCTTTGTAAGGTCCCCACAAAATTATTAACCACTAAGAATACCTGAGAAAATTAATTATTATTAGTTTTATTTGTTTAAAAACGAAACATATTACCAATTATTAAGCATAACATATATGTCTATAGATAACTATTAAATTACTTGATTCCAAAATTTTGACACGTGTTAAAATAGGTTGGTCCACTTTATTTTTTACTATCTTAAACCTGATTGTATATATATATATATATATGTCGGAGAATAGACATTAATTTGTATGGCATGTTTATAAATAACAATTTGGTAAAATAAGCAATGCTGTTTATCATAAATTAGACTTAAGTAATAGATTTTTAGGGAACAGTTATTTAGTCTGCAGTCCGATAAGGATGCATTAGTGAAGGTGATGACTAACGATCACCAGACGTAGCCACGGTCTCGTGGGAAAGTAAAGATAAAGATTCACAAAAAGGTGGAAATGTACTCACCCTCGGGGGGATGAGATTCATTCTTAATCGGGCAATAAGACAGTAAAGTCGCGTGTAAACCCGGAGACCGCGGATTCGTTACAATCGTTAGTTTCATACTTTAATTTACTTTGTGCGTATAATCTTTATAGCGTATATCGTTTTGTCTAGTTAGATATTCGTAATTAAATGTACTAATTGTCGAGAATCAGTGTTTGATTGTTGTAAATGATGTCCAAGTCCAAGTATCGCGGCCCCGAAAAACACCGATTCGACATCAGAAGTGAGATCGACTCCAGTGCCTGGAGTATCACAGAAACAATAGTGCCTTTTTTTGGAACATTAAAACCAAAATATGATGGAATTAATAAGTGCAATTAAAACTACACCAGTGTACCCAGAGTATCATTACCGAAGTTTAACCCGGAGGATCCAAGTGCTGACATTATTTCCTGGTGTTCTACTGTTGATATGTGTTTATCCAAAAATATTGGAAGTTCGGCTGCCACTTTAATTAATATCTTACGTCCAGATGGAAGTCAATGAGCATGAAAGAAATAACGGTGTCGGCCGTATTAGCACACATGGTCCAATTTGATAATCGACTGAAGCGATTATTATTCACCACCAGTATAAAAACCAGGGCTCAATTGCAAAGTGAGTTAAAGGCATTCTCGTATGGTAAGCGAAAAGCCGCTTTAACTTAAGAAGATTCTACCTCATCTTATGCAAAAGGACATAAATCATCAACTACAATAAAGTGTCAGTTTTGTGGAAAAGTGGGTCATAAAATAAGTGAATGAAGAATTAACGAAAGCGAAAACACATCTGGAATCCATCAGTCCAGTGCTAGTGCATCGCCTTAAATAAATCTGTTGTAAGGTGCATCAGGTGTTGTGCTTCCGGTTATATTGCGTTAAAGTGCCCTTTAGCCACCAGTGGGTCATATTTTAAAGGTATTTAAGAAAATACGACCGGAGAGAAAAGGGTAAGAGTGGTCAAGCCAACCGGCTCGCTTATTCAATCTGGTGAGTCGTATTTATTCTGTTTTGACTTGTTTACCGATATTCGCTTATTAAAGAAATTGTAACCTCCAAGTTCTCAGGTAAAAGAGTTAAGAATTTTATTGTTTTGAGAGGCATTGGGAACACTACTATTCATAGCGCTCTACAAATACTGTTTAAAATAGTCATTAACAATTATACCTTAGAAACTATGTTTCATGTAATACCTCATATCACGCTTAATTGCAAAGTGATATTGTAATGTCATTTCATCTACGATTGGCTGTGAAAATTATTTGTCAAGGTTTTCATGTTAACCTGACGTCCAATAGTTTTAAAATTAATTGGAATAATATCCTAGATTTGTAGTTTTACTAAGGTTTTGGCTTTTGGATGTATTGTTTTTATTGTCTATAATTTACTAAGATCGCCACCGATGAGTTTAAAATACGTCTAATTAATACTATTATATTTTTTCAGAGACGGTCATATTGTTTAAGTTCAGATAAGCGACAAATAGTAAAGAATAAAATAAACAAATTGTAAAAGGCTCGTATTATTCGGCCCAGTATTTACTTTTGCTAACCAAATCTTATTAGTTAAAAAGAAAGATAGATCTGATCGTTTTTACATAAATTAGCGCGAATTAAACAATAATACAGTACTGCCTCTTATTGCCGATCAAATTGGTAGACTTTGTGGCGCCCAATATTTTTATAGTTTAGACATGTCAAGTGGTTTTCATCAGATGCGGATTTACCCAGACTAAAGATGGGCAATAGCAGTATCTAACCATTCTGTTTAAAGTATGCACCATCTGTTTGCAAACTAGCTGTTATAAAAGAATTATTCTTTTGTTCTTGTTTATATGAACGATATTATAATTGTTTCTCGTACAATACAGGATGCATTTTGAATACTTTAATTAGACTTTAAAGTTCTTACAAAAGCAGGATTATTGTTTCAAAATTCTTCAAAGCACTTAGAGTAAATGTACCTACCTGATCCTGAGAACGTCTCTCAGCTGAGACAGTTAATTGGCCTCGCATAATATTTTCGAAAATTTGTACCCAAATTAATTTGTCTCAGATAATAAAACCTTAATTAACTACAGGTAAAATTAAATTAAGTCACTAAAGCCAGTACCTTTGAACTTTTGACTAGCAAGATAGCTAGGCCTTTCTAATTGATGTCTGTTGCTGATAAATAATCCGAAATTAATATTACTAACGTAAGAAATTATTTAATAATAAAGTTTAAAAAAAAAAAAAATTAGATTTAACGTAGGTGACCATGTTTACTTAACAATGAAAAGTTAAAATAAACTTGATCTAAAGTTTAGACGCCCATTTCTGATAGCAGATACCTTAAACTCTTTAAAAATAATAGATCTTACAGAATTCACACGATCACTTAAAAAAAAATGCCCTACAGCCAGGTCCCCAGTGAGTTAGAGAGTTCTAACGAGGAAAACACTGAGAGAGGTGTTATAGCTCAAGGTGTTGAAAGAGACACCGAAGCTGAAGGTGTTGCAAGAGACACCGTAGCTCAAGGTGTTGAAAGAGACATCGCAGCTAAAGGTGTTGAAAGAGACACCGTAGCTCAAGGTGTTGAAAGAGACATCGCAGCTAAAGGTGTTGAAAGAGACACCGTAGCTCAAGGTGTTGAAAGAGACATCGCAGCTAAAGGTGTTGAAAGAGACACCGTAGCTCAAGGTGTTGAAAGAGACATCGCAGCTAAAGGTGTTGAAAGAGACACCGTAGCTCAAGGTGTTGAAAGAGACATCGCAGCTAAAGGTGTTGAAAGAGACACCGTAGCTCAAGGTGTTGAAAGAGACATCGCAGCTAAAGGTGTTGAAAGAGACACCGTAGCTCAAGGTGTTGAAAGAGACACCGTAGCTGAAGGTGTTGCAAGAGACACCGTAGCTCAAGGTGTTGAAAGAGACATCGCAGCTAAAGGTGTTGCAAGAGACACCGAGAATAGTGCTACATGCGCCAGGCTGTAGTCGCAACTGCAAGCCTAAAGTGGTTTGATCAGAGCGTGATGGGCATCTGGTGATGTAGCGGGGGCCTAGTATGTATTTGAGTGAATTTTTTGTTATCGAAATGGACTTTTAAACTAAGAGCATTGTTAGTTGTGTAAATTGTAAAAGTGGTATTAAAACCTTAAATCTAAATATTGCAATTGCACCCGAGGACGTGTGATGGTCAGGATGGCCGTGTCGGAGAATAGACATTAATTTGTATGGCATGTTTATAAATAACAATTTGGTAAAATAAGCAATGCTGTTTATCATAAATTAGACTTAAGTAATAGATTTTTAGGAAACAGTTATTTAGTCTGCAGTCCGATAAGGATGCATTAGTGAAGGTGATGACTAACGATCACCAGACGTAGCCACGGTCTCGTGGGAAAGTAAAGATAAAGATTCACAAAAAGGTGGAAATGTACTCACCCTCGGGGGGATGAGATTCATTCTTAATCGGGCAATAAGACAGTAAAGTCGCGTGTAAACCCGGAGACCGCGGATTCGTTACAATCGTTAGTTTCATACTTTAATTTACTTTGTGCGTATAATCTTTAGCGTATATCGTTTTGTCGAGAATCAGTGTTTGATTGTTGTGAATGATGTCCAAGTCCAAGTATCGCGGCCCCGAAAAACACCGATTCGACATATATATATATACATATATATGTATATATATTTATATTTTGTAACAGCTTAATTTAAAGCATATAATTTTATTTTATGCTGGGTAAGACATCCGGTATAAATTTGTAACGTAATGTTAATGAAGTTAGGAATGACCCTTTTTATTGAGTTCACTTTTCTTTTAAGAGGTAAACTTTTTGTACGTGCAGAAATCATATACATATATTTACCTATTTATTATTCGGTAAACGTTCTTTCAGGGGGCAAAATAAAATTAATTAATCTTAACTAAGGTCACGTTAATCTGTCTTGTATAAAACAGAAAAGACACATATAATCCAGTCTGAGGCTTATATTACTGGCTAGAAACTTTTTCCTTAAATTAAAACTACACGACAACGATTTATCTATTTAGTAAAAAAAAACAGAATATTAGTAAAAATATAAAAAAATGATACTTTCTAAAATTCTCTTTCAATAATAATAATAATATTATTTGTTGCCCAACACAATATATATTTACAATTACAGCACAACATAACAACAACACTATAAATTAAGTATTTATAATAAGGAAAAATATTAATTTGCCTATTCCCAAAAAAAAAAACGCAAAGCAGGCGACGTTATGAAGTTTTCGTTCTGAAAACTTCAGGCGCGCTCTAATCGATTAATCAATGACAAACAGTGAAAAAATTGAGCAGCGTACACTTTGTAAAGGAACTAAACATACAACACCAAACCGATTTAAACCATTTGCAGATGGCTGTATTCAATAAGATGATTGGGTGCCAAATGATTTTAAAGTGAAAATTTGGTAGATCGAATTTCTATATTGTAGCGAGTACTCTCTAGATCTCGGAATGTCCTCGGTTACTCATCGCCGGTGAGTCCACGCTTGACCGATCGAGACTCTCGATTCGAGAGTGGTCTGGAGCTCGCTGAAATGTTCGGGAAGGTGCTTGCATGAGGTGGGTTACGTAAGCACTGGATATATAAGGGTTAGCGGAGCATCGAGTAGTTAGTCAAGCTTTTGTACTCGCGACGAAATAAATTAAATATACGTGCAAATAAGTATACTTTTGTACAGTAGTGATATATAAATAATTAGTAGTTAAGTAATTACTTAGTTTTATATTTTCAAAAATTGGGGGAACTGGAATGAGAAGAATTAATGCATGTACCAAATAGCCCAAATCTTGCACCATCAGATAATCATGGGTTTTGATCTCGGCAAAACTCATTTAATGGTGTAAAGTCGGTTTTAAAATAAGCCTGTAAATTGCTTATTTTTTTATTTTTAGTCAGATAATTATATCCAGTACAAAAAGGAATCGGAAAAAAGGTGGCTGGGAAATTCGTCACATGACCCTTCGGGGGTTCTTGACATCGTCACATCCTGTCAGGGAGTTGGAGGGGGTCAATTTTGACCCCCTGATTTTTAGCGTCACAAGATTTATGGACAGTCGCTTATAATAATAATAATAATAATGTCTTTATTAATTACGTATAAAAAATACAATAATTAAATGGCGAAGTCTAGCTAGGCTACTCCACTTAACCCTTACTTAACCTAATTAACCTAATAAAATAATTAAATCTATAAAGAAAAATAGCATGCCTTAACTTCCTTGCGAAACCGTTTTTCTGACTGAGACTTAATATTATCATCAATGGCGTTATAAATACAGGGTGCGTTATACGAAAATGATCTCGTGAAGATGGCTGATCGAAATCTTGGTAAGGATAACTTAAATTTATCTAATATCTAATATTTAAATCGTATAGGTTAGGTATATCTAAAAGTTAGTTTTTTACGAAGATGCAAAGGTGTTGAGGATTTAAGTAAATTGTAAACAAAAACAGACAAATTATATTTAAATCAATTTTCAATTTTTAACCAACCCAAATTAATTAATTAATTTTGCTAGAAATTCTGTCATATTTATGAAGGCCAAATAAAAACCTGCAGCATGAATTTTGAATTTTTTGAACTCTAGTTTTGTTTATTTGGTCAAGGCATGGGTAATAGAAAATAATCCCATAATTGAGAAACGGTAAAACAAGTGTTTCTACTAATTTTTTCTTAAGTTATAATTAATTATTTTTTTATTGTTGTATAAAAGTGCCAAATAAGATTTTTTTAAAAGAATTGAAATATATTCTTGAAATCTTAGCTTACAGTCAAAAATAATTCCTAGGTTTTTAGCTGTATTACTAGAAGTAATAGGGTTGTCATTAACTTTCAAATGAAGGTTAGATTTTAATTTTTCAGTATATTCATTGTTACAAAAGACTAGGTATGTACATTTGGAAGGGTTTAATTTGAGATTATGAGAGTAAGCGAACTTAGATTTAGCCCTTAGATCTTTATTAATATTAATGCTTGCCAAATGAGGGTTCTTCGGATTAAAAGAATACAAAAGTTGGGTATCGTCAGCAAAAGTTTGAATTTTGGAAAAAGAAACTGAACTAATAATGTCGGATGTAGGTATAAATTAAAAACAATAAAGAGCCTACAACAGATCCCTGAGGTACTCCCGACGACACATTGGCAACTCTTGACTTTGAATCGTCAAGCACGACACACTGTCCTCTGCCAGTAAGATAACTAGTAAAAAAGTTAAATGAAGTTATATCTAAACCATAATATTTGAGTTTTGCACAGAGAAGTGAATGGTCCAGAGTATCAAATGCTTTTTAAAAATCAAGCAATATAAGCGCACTTGCCAATCCACCGTCCAGAGATGCAAATATGTCGTCAGTTATGTTGTTGTGCTGTGCGCTTTCCTAAAACCATATTGAAGATCAGAAATAATTTTATTGCTTATAACATAGTTGTAAAGTTGACTGTATACTACCTTTTCCAATACTTTAGATAATGTTGGTTAAATGCTAATGGGGCGAAGATCGCTGAAAGATTTGGGATCATTATTTTTGGCCAAAGGTTGTATTAAAGATAATTTCCACAAGTCCGGAAAATAACCGTATTGCAAACAACAATTAATTATATGGGTTATAATGGGACATATAGTGGGTAAACAAAGTTTTAACATTTTAGCTGAAATATTGTCTGATCCATAAGCATTCGATTTTAAATTTGATGTTATTTTATATAGGTATATATATATATATATCATCCACTGAGGCTAATTTAAAGGAAAATGCAGTATCACAAAATTTTAAAGAGTTGTAGCTATCAACTGTTGCAACACAATTATTGGATGGACTAAACACATAAAGAAAAAAATTGTTTATATTTTCTGGATCTCTTAAATTATTAGGAATGGTATTAAAGGAATATTGTTTAATATTCAACTGTTTAAGAGTTTTCCACAATTTAGATTTATCAGGGTTATTGGGTTGTGTGGTAAGATATGCCATTTTTTCTCTTTTAATAGCCTCAACAATTGTATTCCGTATATTTTTATAGAAATTAAAATCTCTAATATGTTTAGTACATTTAAATTGTTGATGCGCCTTATCACGTTCTTTTAGTTGTTTAATAGCATTCGTTATCCAGGGGCAAAAAGGTTTACTTACTCTGGCAGAAGTAAAAGGAGCATGCTTGTTAAAAAGTTTTAAAATGTAACAATTAAATAACTTCATTTTTTCATTAATTAATTAGTTGAACGTCAGCTTTAAATGTCGCAAAACAAAAGTAAGAATTTTAGGAGGTTTGGGAAAAGAAAGCTTTAATTCACAAAATACTACTTTGTGGTCTGAAACCATAACTGCATTTATAGTACCATTTTTCCTTACAATATCTGTATTATTTATATAAATAACATCAATAAGTTTTTGCGAAGTCCTAGTATCACGTGTGGATTCGTATATAACTTGGGATAAATTATATGATGCAAAACATTGGGAAACAGCGGTATCTTTAAAATGATCTACATTGAGATCACCCAATATAATAAAAATATTGTCTAAATAATTAACAAATTGATTCAAATTATTTGTGGGCACCCTGTATGAAACACCGACTAAATTATTAATTTTGTTGATTTTTATCTCAACCCATAGATGTGCAACACCTTCAGTGCTTACCATCGCGGTCGTTTCTTAAAATATTGTAATTAGGTATATTAATAACATTGTCCGGTATGCCTTCGTTCAGCCATGTCTCATTACAATTTTATTTTCCCAACTTTTATGTTGAACATAGTATTTCTTATCTAACACGATTCGAAGCAGCTGCATTTTCTGTAGCATACAATATATTAAATTTAAATTAGTTCAAGATTCTCCGCCAGGGCAAAAGTTTTGCCTGTTAGGGCGGTGCCCTGATTCGCCCCTTCCTGGCTACGACCCTGGGTCAAAATTGATAAATATGAGATCTATCAGATGTCCAAGGTAATAGTTGATATTGACAGAATATTGCCTTGTACCTACAGGTAGGAAATGTATTATAAACAAATTTAAGTGTGGAAGTAGAACAAATTTATTATGTGTTTTGTTAACGTGTTTGTTTATATTTACAATAAGAAAGGCAAATAATAGCGGTGCAAGAAAGGCTTATTATACTTAAATGTTGTTATGTAACATGGAACCAACCCTCACTTTCGGCAAACTAAGATAATAGTTGTTAGTTGGTCTTTTATACCTTCGTTAATTCTAGTTCTATTTCTAAATCGCTTATTTCGTTTGGTTCCTTGTTAAATAAATGAAACTGGTAATTATTACCTATGAAGAGTTCAATGCAAATGAAAAAATATTGGCCATATTCAAGTTTTATAGACCAGAATATGGTTCTATTCAAGATTTGATCTTTTATACTTTTATGAGTCCGAATATTTTGCTGCTCTTATATTTAGGAATAATTTTACCTTCCTATTAATTGAATATTTTGTGATGAATAGGAACCCGGTATAGGTAATTTAAGGTGCTGAATTCTTCTCAACGGATTAAGTTTCTTAATATCACTAGTCAAAATGTATGTATGTTCTAATTTCTATATAGGTATACCTGAGTCAAGCGTTTAAATCTCGTGCTGATGAATATTATTTATTCTATCTTACGTGAACGTTTATTTTGTGATGAATAGGAATTCGATATAGGCAATTCAAGGTGCTGAATACTTCTCAACGGGTCAAGTTTCTCAATACCTCCCTGAAGTATTTGCAGTCAAAGTTGATGTATGTTCTGATTTTCACACCTGAGTCAAGCGTTCAAATCTCGTGCTGATAAATGTTATTCATTTTGTCTTACGTGGAGGTATTTGGGCTATGTAAAAAAACACTTCAAGAATTACAGGTTTTATACCATTTTAAATTTTTATTATTTCATTTACTAAATTTAAAAAAAATAGGAATGGTATAAAATCTGTACACTGTTCAAAATTTTAGCTAATTTTTACCTAAAATATTAGACTATATAGGACCATTGATTTTTTAAGGCAAACTGCCTGAAATGAATTCAGAGGAATATTCCCCTTTTAAATTAGTGAATTCTTTAACTGATATTTTTAAAGAAAATGATACAATTAATTAAGCAACATTACTTAGGTTTCAAAGATGATACACCTTAGATCATAAGGGATATTGCCTGTGAATAAAAGAATAAATTTCCTGTTTCTAAGGCAATTTGCTTAAATTTTTAGGTAGATTTTAGCTAAGTTTTCAGGCAAATTATATATATTTTTAGTGAAAATCCTAGCATAGGAATTTTCTTCCAAGTTAGGACTCCTTCATCTTTATGTCCTAGGCGAATTAACAACGGCGGTTCCGGTACTACATGTAGTACCGGAACCCTTTAAATAATCCCAACACTGCAGGGTTGGGATTATTTAAAAATAAATTGGGGTCAATGGGAAATTCCATTTACTTTGGATTACTTAACTAGAGCACTATAGCACTATTGTATACAAAATGTTCACTTATAGCACAATAATTGTTACCTATGTTGTTATATCAATAGCACACAACGCGGTCTTTAAGCTTTCGTTGATTTTGGCATTCTGGTGGACAATATAGGCGAAAATATTTATTGTAAAACGTCGGTATTAGCGATCGTAGCCGATTGCAAGTAAGTCACTAATATTTAAAGGAATTTACCTAAATTAGTTCAATAACACTGTGCAACACAAAAAATGAACTGGGATCAAATCTGAAAAAATCGAATCTAGGCAACCCCCAAAACAAATCCTTTAAGGGGTTTTACCAGTTTAGCTCGAATAATGGAGATATACAGGGTGTTTCTTTTAACTTGAGACAGCTCAAATTTTGAATTACAGCGCCATCTGTTGATAAATTGAAAAAAGTTTTAAATAAAAGTTATTTATTTTTTTATGTACTACCAAACTATGTGAAAAAAATCGGGTCATTCCATTTGACTTTCCAAAGTTACCCCCCGTTTCACCCTTAAGGAGGGGTAGGGGGGGGCTAGCGGTAGCACCAAATAATGTCCCCTTTAGTCACATTAACCTTTTATTTAAGACATTTTTTCGTGAAATGCGTATTTCTCGAGATATTGAGCTGTCTCAAGTTAAAAGAAACACCCTGTATATCTCCATTATTCGAGCTAAACTAGCAAAACCCCTTTAAAGATTAGTTTTGGGGGTTGCATAGATTCGATTTTTCCACATTTCATCCCAGTTCAAATTGTAAGGTCAAAATTTGTCGCACAGTGTAATTTGCCATAATAATTTAGAAGAATTACCTAAATTAAAAGCAAAATTGTCGTACCTAAAAGTAATTGAGATTTTGACTAAATATTTAGGTAATCTGCCTATCTTTTTAAATTTGAGAAGTTTATTAAGTAAGTGTGAATATTTATCTAGAAGTTAGTGAATACACCATAGAACTAAGGCATTCGTTTTTGCCTAAAAAACGAGAAGGTAAATTGCTTTACTCGTTTAAGCATATTACCTTATTTTTCCTTAACTAATTCTGATTAGGTATTTCAAAAGGCTTGATTTTGAACAGTGTAATATGTACTTGACTTTTTTTAATTAAATTTGAAATTTGTCGATAAACTTCAGTTAATTAAAAATTGTACCTCTTTAATTTAAATTAACTTAATGGAGGGGCAGGAGGCTGGGGGGGCACACTTAAAAACTAACTTTTTTTCGCAAACTTCAATTTAAATTCTGCTTGCGCAGAACTTGTCTATTTAATGTCATTATAAAGGCACATAAATTTGATGTGGGTCCCATGTCTAATAACTGAGATATGGGTGTCCCAAAATCCACCAGCCGCCACTAAGGCTTATCTACTCCAATAAGTAGATAGTTAAATAATTTTTAATAATAAATAAATAAAATATGGCATCTTTCAAATGGTTTACCTCACTTTTTTGCCAATTTTAAACGTTGCCTATAAAATATTAGCTGCAATTAAGTACCTTTAATTAATACGTATTGTAATTAATTTTTGTCAATCAATTTCAACTATTTAAGCGAGCCTTCATTTTAATCAGATAACCTTAAAGCTTAGTTAAAAAGGCGCTTCGCTTGTATGCGAGAGGTACTGGGATCTATACCCCGTACCTGCATATAAATATTTTGTTTTTTCACACGAATGCTTGCTACACTCAGAGAAATATCAAGTTATGAAAAGAATATGAAATTATATTAATTTAAATAATCGGGTAAATTTGATTCAAATAGAAAAATTTGTAGTTTTATATTCATTTACCAACAGTTTTACAATTTTTTGAAACACTTTTAAAGTGTACCCTCTTTAAAATATATATACAAAAAGAAATCCATTTATTTCATTGACTTTCTCAAAGTTGTTTCAAAAAGATATGTATTATACAATTGTTATGCACCTATTAATTTAATGGAAAACACCAATGACGCCAAAACATATTTGATTCCCTTTGAATTATTATCGTTTTGAATGATTCTACAACATTTTTTCTCTCAGTGTAGAAGCATTCACATGCTCAATACCATCACAACTTTGAATAAAGTATTCACTTCCCACAAGGCTTTAAATCTTCAATTAACTGTAAAGTGCTTTGAATACAGTCAATATTTTTTCGTTTGCAGTGTTGGCGCAACCATGCAGCTTGGAGCTTTGTTGAGATTAAGAAAGTTTATTTGCAAAGTTCTGAATTGTTTTAAATGCTTGTTTAGGTTAGTGGAGATTGGGACAAAGAGGGAAAATCTTTTGGTTTTCAGGGGACGTTAAATCGACCCAAACCTAAGTACGATCCGGAGTCGCCCTCGACCAGGGATTTGGTAATACCCACATTCAATTGGGGTTCATGAATGGCTTGGTTGGTTAAAACGCTATTGGAGCCTAACTTTGCTAGTCTTGTAGTTCGTTTGGGTTCATGTCTCTGTCCAAGTCGGATTCCGAAAGTTGATTCAATTCGGTCATTTTCCACATTAAGTTTTTTTTGGTACTGATTTGTCCCCAACGGTGGCAGACAATTTTTGAGAAGCGAATCGTCTGTGCAAGAGTGTCATGGAACGCGAGCCGACCTTTTGAGAGTCTTATGGTGGCTTGTATTATGTGGTTCCGTTGTCTACGTTTGGCGTTCGCCCAATATTTTTAAGTTGTGTCACCCTGTGTGCCGTTTGATGATTGTTTTGCCTTTGAGCATGACGCTGGGAGGTTGTTATTTAGTCTTGTCTAGTTTAGACTGTCAACTATTAGTAATACAGCTGTGGCTAATAATGCCACTAGGAAATTACCAATGGGAGGTATATATGACTGCTACTGTGTGTTCTGTCGTGTGTACAGTTTCCTCCATTCTAGTCTGGTTGGTTAAAATAAGTACCTGGCTTCAAGGAAAATTCAACTACTCTCCCTACTTACTTCAAAGAAGATTCAGGCTTTTAACAAGTTGTTTTTTGCTAACCTAAAAAGAGATATAGAACAGATATATTCTAATTATGTTATCCCACTATGCGAACATTATTATATCATATGTCATACTTTTCAAAAGGTCAAAATATTGCCCTTGTTGTTTGTGGGTGACACTTTCATGGAAATTAAAGTTCTCATTCCAAGTGTTGACTTCAAAGAAGATTCATTCATATTTGCCAGTCGTTATTTATTTGCTGAAAATAAGGAACAGATACAAACAATTTAGTTAGGTAGGTACCTCACTGTGCGTTTGGATTTCTACGTTCTTTATGGATGTGGCCACTTTGGTCGCGTGCTTAATTTATGGCCTTTTTAAAAAAGCTTTGTAGGCGAAAAGAATTTATTTGTTCAAGATTGAACATGCTTAAGTAAAGCTTTGGTTTAGGTTCTTGGCGTTTCTAAAGTTGACTAATTTACGTTGGTTTTTTTCTGAATTGCATTTAGGTCTAACGAATAAATAAATGTATTTATCAGTTTCTATCAAGTCCCCTGGTCCCTAGTCCCTGTTTCGCTTCCCTTGATTTTCTTCAGGTATGCTTATCGCTGGCAGGTTTACCAGCCAGGTTCGGGGGCTCTTATCACTTATCAACTTATCCGTATCTGTAATAGTTACGCACTATGGTTACTACACTTTTGGTTTGAATTGTGTCTTTGGTTATTTGTTTATTTAAGAGGTTATACCATACGAAGGGTTAAGTGAAAGAATGATCCATGATCCTTTTGGTGTGATACTTTTTACGTCAAATAAAGTTGTTTTATTATTATTATTAATATTATACATTTAAATAAATATGTTAATATTAAAAATGCCGAATAACTAAAAACTTCAATTTTTTTAAAATTTTTATGCTTAAATTATTTCCCCTCATCTAGTGGTAGCCAACCACTCATACCTAATTCCATACCTACTACTGGACAGAAAATTCGTATCCAGCAAATACTAGGGGTGGGCAAAATAATCGATTAATCGATTATTAAATTTAAATGGCAGGCTACCACCCGATGATCTAGCCAAAGTTAATCGATTATTTGATTATTGATTAATCGATTATTCAATTAATCGATTATTTGATTAAAATAACTTTGGCTAGATCATCGGGTGGTAGCCTGCCACTCAGACCTAACGATACTTACTACTGGTAGATATGGCGTTAGGTCTCCATTTTTAATCAATAATTATAAGAATGATAACAAATTGTTTCGTATGAGGTCCGCAGTCTTATAAGTTATTAAGGATTAAATGACATTTTTTAATCACGATGCCTTTCATAAAAAAGTCGTTACTTAAAAAAGAACAACTTTGGTAATATGTTAAACACATATTAGAAATATTTCCCAACACCAAAACAAAACACAAAGTGCTTAAAGTATGTACTTTTCGCCAACGATGTTGGCATCTTCAGATCCAAAAAGTAACATTTCGCCAACATCGTTGGTGAAAAATACTTTAAGCACTTTGTGTTTTGTTTTGGTGTTGAGGAATATTTCTAATATATCTTCAGAAGAAAAGTGTAACACTTCGCCAACATCGTTGGCGAAAAGTACTTCAAGCACTTTGTGTTTTGTTTTGGTGTTGGAAAATATTTCTAATATTTGTTTAAAAAAGTCGTTGGGGACGACCAGAGATTCTCGGCTATCTTTAATTAATTTAGACCACTCGTTTCTGGGGTTTGAAAAAGAAAAACAATTAAACATGTTTAAGGACTCCGTAACGAAATTCCCAAACTTTTAGGCAAACTATTCGTTCATTGTAAAATCGCAACACGAACTGATGTTAGGTTACAAAACCAAATAATTGACTAATATTGAATACAAATTCCGTGTACTTTTTACTAAATGTATATATTATTTGGCACAATAAATATACTTACCAATAAAAAAAAGTGTTTTGTTTTTAAACTTGATTTAATCATACTCGGTAGCTTTATTTAGTGACAAAACTATGACATGTAGGATAATATAAAATCAATGATTTTAGGTGTCAAGGAAAGTGAAAATAATCATATTTTTGAACAACATTTTTGTTTGTTTGAAGTATTGTTATGCTGATTAATTTATGATCTCTTACCTCAATAAACCCAGTGACATATGATGGGCATCCAACAACTATAGTCGAGTTGGCCGGTGTAGGAGGCCAACAGTAAATCGTATCCCAGTAGGCGGGACACATTATTTCTGTAACAAAAGACGTCTATTCAATCAAATTACATTTTGTTTTAAAGCATTTAGTTTAACACGATATTTTTGCAATAATTGGAACAATAACCTGCAACTAGTTTAGTGAGGCGCGTAAATTAATGGCTAGGGAAATTAAAGCTTAAATACACTGCACATCACGGCAACAAATGATTGTTAAAATTTAACTAATTAGACACATCTGTGTAAACCGCTCATTCGAATAAATTACATACATTTGTTACACCGTGGTTACATGAATCTGAGAATCTCTGGTGGTCCTTAATAGACACTAGTCCATTATTTTTCTGACCACATGATTTATATTTTTAAAGCAATATTTTCATTGGAAAAAATACTTCTGCTTAATATTTTTATTTTGCTATTAATTTTAATTTTTTGTTTGGAAATGTGAGGTTACACTATAAGCTATCAGCTTTTTTGTACAAACTCATGAAATTTGTTCAATGTTGTACTGGAGTTGTCTTTTTTCGATGGGTCACGCTGATGTAAACTTTACGCAAAGCAATGGAAGATGACCTATTAAGGTCCCGAATCCATGGATGAACTTGAATTCGTCTACTTCTGAATTAAGATTAATTTGCAATACTGGTCTTCTAAGGCGCCAACTCGGCAGTACAAAACATAAAATCTGCCCATGATAGGAACCATTGATTGTACAATATGTTGGTTTGGGCAACAACTCTTTCTATAACTATATAGGAAGCCCACATAATTAACCTAGAACCTGCATATCACTATTAAAATCAATGACAGGGAAGTTTTTAACAGGACGGTTCTGTATATGCAAAACATGAATCCTATCTAATTACATCAACTTCCACTAAATCAAAAACAGCTTCATGGTCCAAAGATCTTCAAGGAAACCAAAAAAATACAAAGATCACAATGGGCAAAGTTCTGCAATAGGATTAAATCCACCTTGTGGCTGCAAGGCTACAAAGAATTTTTTACAAAGTTCCCAATACACATATCAGCCAGGCTGAATGTCAAAGTCGAAAAAGTGTGGGCATTTCAATTTATCGACATCGTCTATTATCAAATTTTGTGCATTATTTTTCCCTACTTTTAAAACTTGAATCAAAAGTTCCTTCTTTTCGGCAACGCTTATAAAATTTCAATAAACAAATTATATAAAACTCTTACTTAAGGTAGTTGTCGTGCTGTAAGCATACCATCAGAAAATTTTAAATTTTTGTATACTTATTAAGGACATGACAATACAATTATCCTTAAAATTTGAAGTCGATTGACCGTCTATAACCCAAGATTCAATTAAAAATTGGATAATTAACATGGATTGTATACGCTTTCTGTAGTTCTGTACCAGTTTCTTAGTTATAAAAAAAAACTAACTGTCAGAATCTTTCAAAAAACTAACAGTCTTTTAATGTATTTTTGCTGAGTTTAAAAAAAATAATTAAAAATTTTTGACCGTCCAATTGATATTTATAAACCGTTTAAAGTTCAACAATTTGTAAAAAGTATACATCACTAGTGTCAGATAAAACAACTTGGCAACGCTGTACGCGAGTATAGATATTATTTCCGCAGTAAATTCAAACAAAAAACAAGATTCAAACAGACTGACTCAGTCTCCAATATATCTATTGGTTGAGCATAAGCGACGTTGCTGGATTAAAACTTGAAAATATGAAAATATTTGAAAGTATTACGTAAAGGTAACGTCTCCATGGTACAGTCTTGGGAAAAAATTATGAATCATTTAACTACAAGCTCGTATACTTTTACGATGCGTATAATCTAAAATTTTTTGACAATATTGTACCACGACAACTACCTTAAGCGTTCTCCTGTGCCACAAAATGCAAAAACATATTCAAGTGATGAATATGAATGGATTATAACAGTGCTTTCGCAGGGTAAGGTGTTTATTTATTAAATTTTACCAAAATAGTTTAAGTGTGCTGTTCAAATTAAATGGCCATTTTTAGCTCGGTCCTGGAATTTCTTTGGGTCCTTCATTTTGGCAAGCCTGGATAGAGTGAGGTTACTGGATTTGAATGAGCTAGACCACTTCAGTGCACTGCCTTTCGAAATATACTTATAACTCACCCTGTATCTGCGTAAGAGATAACAAAAAAAAGCTTGATTGATTTTGACTTTTTCTACCTAGGATTTGAGTTTAGCACACTGCTTATAAATCACCATGTAAAAAATAAATAAAAAAAGCTACAAACAACAATAAATATAAATAATATTTGTAATTAAGAAGGACAAATTGAAAATCCATATATAAATAAAATATAATATAAAGTAGGTACAGATTAAATATAATATTAAATATAAAAAAAATTAAAAAATAGTAAAATTAATTTTTTTCTACTCCCACCTTTTAAACGCCCATTATCGTACATGTTTGATATTTTAATCTTTTAAATACACATTGACAAGCTGCCACTTTATGGCGTTTTAGTCACCGGCTGAAGTTAGCTTTAAGTTAGTTGACAGATATCAAATGTCATAAAATCGTAAAAATAAACTTCAACTCTTATGAAATAATAGTAAATGTGAATAGTTATTTATTTTACAAGTGTTGAAAAGCGACTTTTTCATGCGAGTTTTTAAGTTGCCCACGAGGCCGTTAGGCCGAGTGTGCATTAACACGAGCTTGAAGAAAGCTTTTCTCACAAGTATAACACAATGTTTTTTCTGCGACCCTTTTATTTTTTATTATTTTTAAATACAAAACAAAATAACCTAAAATCTTTTTTGACAGCTGAATGTCAAACGATGCGGTCAATTTCTTTTCACACAGACCTGTCACTTTTCACACAGACCTGTCACTTTTCACACAGAAATGTCACTTTACATTCGTGTTTTGCCTTGCCAATGAAAATATTCATTTTCTAAGCAACGATGCCATCATGAAAAGTGACTTTTACATAGTGGTCGTAGAAAAAATTGTTTTAATATCTCAATACAAAAATACCAAATTCTTAAACAGTTTCTTTACGCCAACCTTTGAAAGGTTTATATGCACGTTTGTGCTGACCTTTTGATTTGACCGGCAGTACATCATGTCACATTTGCCAATATAGCATTTAAAGTTTCGGTTAGAGTACCCATAACACATCTTCTTCACTTTCGCTGTAAAAACTGCTTTTTTATCGGATTTAAACGGTTGTTAGTACCTACATCTTTACAAAAAAATTTGACAATTTTTACTACCATTTTAAAAGCCGTTACAACTGATTTACAGCTGTAACCTAGGTTACTTTATTTTTGTATTGCTCTAAACAAATATTTAAATTAATAAGTAATAAATTATTTTGTACACCTAATTTTATTTGTCGTAATAGTATTCAACTTGTTTAACTTTTCTAGACATTTATTTTACCAAATACTTGCTTGCAAGCTCGCTCGTGCCTAATTAAAATTCGTAACTATAATGGCGTTTATCAAACTTGATACATAATATACAATGTATACATGTATATTATACATGTAGGTACTATTAAAATTTGTTTGTGTTCTTTCAATTAAGTTGAACTCAGAAAATCGCTAAACGAGTAGGCTTATTGGGTAGGTTTTTAGGCAAGTTTATATTTCGAGAGAGAATGAATTATTTTAATTAAGTTTAGTATACTAAACTAAACTATAGTTTAGTTTAGTAGTAACTTTATGCTTTCGAACAATACACTTATATAATACAGGTTTGATGTATGAATTGGAATTCGTAACAAGGAACTGCCCCTAGTGTTATTCCCACTGTTCTTATAAACAGGCCTTTTTTTTAGGAAAAATTCAAAAATTTCAAAAATATTCATTGAAGGAAGTTGTTATTCCCAATGCTTTTGTGCAGTATTGAACGTTGTTGAGGACCCCAGAAAATTAGCGAGGGGTAAACCACTGATTTTTAAAAATTAAAAATTGCATACGAATACTAAAAGAAATTTCTTTTTGATAAGAATTTTCCCTTATTGATAAAGATTGATAAGGATCTAATAAGAAAAAAATCAGAAAACAACGTCCGGTTTACCTCTAGAAAATTAGAGCATAAGACAAAACGAACATGCAAAATAAAATGATTTTAAGCTTAAAACAGATACTTGGTTACTCATAAAACGTAGGATGGCTTTCTTTCTTTACTTTATTTATCACAGTTCTAATATACGGCCATTCCGAAAAAGTTAAACTTGGCAAGTCTAAATTAATTTTTTTTTTAAATGTAATATTTTACAAATTGTTTTAAAGAAAACTTATTCTTCTTTACGGCAACACAATTTGTGTTACACAAATAGCCACTTTTTTTTGTCCCTCATAATATTAAGAGTCTTCATACATAACTCCATATGCGTAGTTTTAAATTAGCACAATCTCCGTAATGTTTTCATCTCTATTTGAGGAGCATCCGTGCAAAACCGGCTATATCCACTTTAATAAAATGTTGGGAAAATGGCAAAACTCTCGGTTTCCTGGCCTTTACAGATAAACAAAAAAGCAAACTTGAGTTTTGTGGGCTTTGTGGTACTTGATTTATAAGACATACTTTCGTTTTCAAAAACTTTATATTAAGGTCAAAATTTCAAAATTGTTTTGTATATAGCCGGTTTTGCTCGAAAACCGAATAAAAAACGAATAAAATGTAAAAAAAAACCTTTATTATTCAAAAATATTAACAAAATAAAATTAGTGAAACATAAAAAAAAGAACAAATTTTAGTAGTAGTATCGACATATCCAAGCCACCTATTATTATTTATTGGATATAGCTGGGTTTGCTATAAAAACGTGGATTTGGCCGGTTTTGCTCCAAAAGCTACCTTTTAAATGTCATTTTAACATGGATTTAGTCGGATTTAAACTGAATTATCTTGGTTGTCGATAGAAATGAACCCAAAGATGCGAAATCAAAAAAAACAAAAACTGAATAAAATGGATTTAGCCGGTTTTGCAGGGATGCTCCTCATATATGGTAATTTCAGACTTTTTAACAGTTTTTAGTAATATAATTTGTCCCCTTCTATGGCATAATTAAATAACTCTCCACAATTTACAGGTGGTAAATAGTTTTTCTATAAAGACAATAGATGGCTAAAGCCAACTTTGACAACCGTTGGAATCACACAATCATATATTAGCAAAAGATTTGCTTTAAATTTTACAAGTAAGGTTTTCCTTTTCTTTATTCATACGGGCAATTGTTTGCAAGAGTTTGTGTTATTATTTTTATTATGTATTTTATATTAAGAGATACATACCTGTATGTGTTTTATTTTTATTGATAGGACCTGAATAAATGTTATGTTTAATCGTGTTGTTTTTATTTCAAATCGGTTTAGGCGGTTGAAACCTATTTTAGGCACTTTCGGCCTAAAACGTACTAAAATGTACGTTTTTATTGCCTATTTATGTGTTCTAATTTCCAATTTTTAAGGGCCTAAAATAGAAGTGCAGCTTTCTTAGATCTTAAAAGAAAGCCGCACTCGCGTGTTTTTGGACCTTAAGATGAAACATTTTTCCAAGCAATTCCTAATCAATATCTTTGCTTAAAATATACAGAACAAAACTAGATTACGGGTCAATAGCATATTCCTCAGCTAAGAACTCTATCCTAAAGTTACTAAACCCAGTACAAAATAAAGCCATTAAATTGGCACTCGGAGCCTTTCATACAAGCCCAACAAAAAGTATGTTATGCGAATCAGGAGAGCTCCCAATTATCCAAAGAGGAATGTACCTCCACCTATCATATGCAGTAGCCTTAAATCAACAACACCCATTTTATAATGCTGTTTTCTCTTTACGTTTTCATAAAACATTTCAAACGAAAAAATCTTTAAACCCCACATTCTCAGAAAGAGTGCATTAAACTTTACACCAATGTTTACTCCACCAAAACCAGGACCACCTCCATGGATAATTCAAATCCCTCAATGTAACACCAGACTCAAATCATTTGATAAATCTGTCACACCACACTAAATAATCAAATCCAACTTAAAGTATATTATAGAAGCCAGTATAAATTTTGAGCACATATATACAGATGCATCAAAATCCAATGAGGGAGTCGGTTCAGCATTTCTACATACAAATTTCTGTAAACAATATATCCGTCCTTACACAAGTAGTATTTATAGTGCAGAACTTTACGCTATATGGAAAGCCTTGGAGTATATCAGAGTGAAAAATATACAGAGATGCTTAGTTTTTACTGACTCATTAAGCTCTATCTAAGGCATTAAACAAATATACCCGAAACAAAGCATCCTACAGGAAATTAAGGTAGAGCTCTATGAATTGCAACAAAAACAACAACTAGTGAAATTTATTTGGATCCCATCACACATAGGCAACGAAGCTGTAGATAAGGCTGCTGTAGAAGCTACTAATTCGGAGCTCTCCATAATAGAAGTAAGAAGAAGCTCATACGACTTAAAACAACGCCTTAAAAACGAAATTTTCGACTGTTGGAAACGGGACTGGAATAACCAAGAGACTAAACTTAATCAAGTTAAAAAAAGTATTAAACCCTGGCAGACAGCCCTTACCAGAAGGTCCCAGGTTGTATTAACAAGACTCCGCATAGGGCATACAAAAATAACCCATGAGTACCTGTTAAAAGGCGAGGAGGCTCCCATGTGCGGTTTGTGTGCAACATATACTATTGGACTGTCCCCGGTATGCAGACGAAAGACTGGCTGCAAATCTAGCCAACAATCTACAAGATGTTCTTGGTGAAAAGTGTAATGTTCGGAATCTCTTTCAATTTGTCAACAACTGTGACCTCACAAACAAAATCTAAACCTAATTCGTGCGTGACTAAAACTACTGAACGTGATTATTGTGAATTTGTGACTATTTTTGACCAGTGTCATCGCTAATAACCCTCCGTGGTTGATGCGAAAAACAGAAAAACAAAACAAAAACAACACCGTATATTAATTGTTACCTACTTTATTAGCGTTTCAAAACTAAAACATTTCTTTTAATAATGCAATAATTGGCCACTTAAATTAATTCACAAAAGACCGCCTCTAAGTCGTTCTTTTTAAAAATGGCGAATGCGCCGGTGTTATTAAATATATTTTCCAACGCTGTGAAAACTGGTTCAAAACTTTAATATCAACTATAAATCAGCTTTAAAGAATATGTTTAATGTAAAACCATTATAAATAAAACTGTTTAATCCCCAATATACAACAGATTTATTAAATGAATTAATTAAATTGAGCAGCGAATCTCCATTGACTACAATCATATAATTAAATCTTGATAAATTTACATGAATCGTGTGACCTACAATGATTGTGTAATAATATGTCCATGTAGTTTTCCTCAAATGAATAAAAGTAATATGTCAACTACAAACTGGCGTTTTGTGAATTTCGTTTTTATAATTGTTGTCAATTTGTTAAATACAAATTGGGCAGGATAACTTTTAAAAATTGACAAGAAAAATAATATAAAATTAAATTTAATACAAAACTTTCAATACTTTTTGTTACCTCAAATCCAAAACTTAAACCTGTTCCCATGGATCAGGAGGAAAAGTCATTTTAACGATTTCTCGCACGACTTTTCTCTTATTCGGACTTTCTGGCGAAGAAGTGAAACTTTTTTCACGGCTTCGCTAGGCGATACATTTGTGCCAATTTTGTCAACCTTTCCACATGGAGTCAGATTTTGCACCTTTTTGTTTTCTCTGTAAAGTAAGCCATACTACATTACCAATATTTGAGTAATGTAGTAATTTACCTTTTCTTTCTTTTCAAAAGTTTATTTTTTTCTATGTTTTCGTCACCTTCTTTTTTATACATCTTAAATATTTTATTCTCGTAAGATTCTCTTTTTCGATTACGGTCTGCCTCAAGATGCTCAACGTATTGGTCTTGATCTTCATTTAACTTTTGACGATATTTTATTATACGTTTCTTTGATCATTGATTAATAAAGACCAGGGCCGTCTCTAAGGTTTTGGCCGCTCCGGGCAAACTTGAAACGGCCGCCCTCTAATTAGTGGAAAAAATTAAACGATCAGAAATGTATTCCAAATTTTTAGCGATTTTTCAAATGACTGTATTTTTGTTAAAAATGGCCGTATCGAAGTTTAAAAAAAATCAATTTGAAGGCCCTAATTTTTGGGCCTTAAGGCGAAAAATTTTTCCAAGCAACAAGTATCGCGCAATCCTATAGGATTCATTATAATGAATATCGTGAAGAAAAAGTATCGATGATCAAAGGAAAAATGATCCATTGGATAAACAACCTATCCGATCCATATGGAGGTTTATTTAAAAAAAAATAATGCAAGTTCCTACGCAGAAAATAAAAAACAAAAAAAAAAACAAAAAAAATTAAAAATTTTTCTTCACAATATTGATTAGGAATTGCTTGGAAAAATGTTTCATCTTAAGGTCCAAAAACACGCGAGTGCGGCTTTCTTTTAAGATCTAAGAAAGCTGCACTTCTATTTTAGGCCCTTAAAAATTGGAAATTAGAACACATAAATAGGCAATAAAAACGTACATTTTAGTACGTTTTAGGCCGAAAGTGCCTAAAATAGGTTTCAACCGCCTAAACCGATTTGAAATAAAAACAACACGATTAAACATAACATTTATTCAGGTCCTATCAATAAAAATAAAACACATACAGGTATGTATCTCTTAATATAAAATACATAATAAAAATAATAACACAAACTCTTGCAAACAATTGCCCGTATGAATAAAGAAAAGGAAAACCTTACTTGTAAAATTTAAAGCAAATCTTTTGCTAATATATGATTGTGTGATTCCAACGGTTGTCAAAGTTGGCTTTAGCCATCTATTGTCTTTATAGAAAAACTATTTACCACCTGTAAATTGTGGAGAGTTATTTAATTATGCCATAGAAGGGGACAAATTATATTACTAAAAACTGTTAAAAATCATCATGCCAATTTGCCAAACTTCGAATTGAAAAAACAAAAATAGTGTCGAATAGAAGTTTCATTATAAAACAAAACTATAAAAAAAGTTTCAATAAACACATGTACAGAAATGTTAACTTAAAAAGCGAATTTGTAAAAAAAACCTATTGAATACGTGTGAAAATCGCCGAGCTCATAAAAACACATTTAACCTTAGCGGCTGCCACAGACAAAGTAAACAATGAAAACATTTAAAATGTTTATCATTCTTCAGGGGTGTGTATACCAAGATAATTAAGACAATTTTATGACAACCGGACTTTCCAAACCCAAATTTGAAAAATTCCCGTTATTTTCTGCACACCTCGTATGCATTCGCATTGCAATTATAGCGAGTGAATTATTAATGAACTTTGAGTGTGGCCGGTCTTATATCGGCAATATTATTTAGTATTTATCTAAAGACGACTGGATATACTTACCAGTCGAAAGGTGATTAAAAATACTACGGCATGAAAGGCCAAAACCTTTCCTTCATTTAATAAAAAAAGTAAAAATTAAAAACGAATAAATAAAAGCCCAGCCAGTTCAACTTACTTTTTAATGTTTCGTTGTACATTGATGGTCTTTGATCATTTATGACGTTGGGCCCATACAGTTTTTTGCATAAAACTTCCTGATTAAAATAGTCGAGTTCCTGTTTGTTTTTCAATTGTTCCACAAAGTCGTTTGCCATTTTGAATCTGAAACAAATATTATTATTATTATATTTAGTATTGATTTAGATACAGAAAAGTTGTAAGACGTCTATTACTATAAAGTTATGTAAGTATTTGCATAAGAAAATGTTTAAAACTTTCCCACTCTTAGATATACTTAGTAGTCAGAAATATTAAATTTAATCCTTATTTATTGTCTTTAGATAAATGGAGAAAATTAACACATCATAAAATTAAAACTTGTGAAAATAGATCTACCTAAAATAAACTTTGTGAGTGAATTAATCTTGCGAAGGAGCTTAATATAAATAAAATTTAATTCTTGGTGGCAATATATCTTAGTTACTTTAAGCGCCAATTTGGCTTCCACGATTAGATACATTAATTTTTTAATTACAAAATATTCCTTTAACTTTACTAGTACTACGAGTACAAGATAAAATGTTTAAATGTTCTTAAAATTTAATGTTCGTAACGTTTTATTTTTAAATTTTAGGTTTGTTTTATTAATGATACTTTTAAATGCCTTAAAGCCAATAGCATTTGAAAGATTCTTAAGATCTTTTTGACCATTTTGACTTATTTCTCTTCACGATGAATATTTCTAGGCCTATCATTGCAGTGAAAATTTTATAAAATTTACTCTGCCTTATAATTTGCGTGTTCCGAAAAGAACAAAATTGTACTAAAAATAATAAAAACGGTGCGGAATTTCAAAAAATGATTTAAAGTATTTTTTGTTTCGTTATTATCTACAGATTTATACAATTGGAAAGCGTTTATCGAAAAGGAACCAAGCGCCAAAAACTTTTCTGAAGTAAACAAAATTATTTGCAAAATAACTTAATGCTGCTCAAAAAATTAATAATGATTTGGAAACACTTTCAATCCTTTTGAGATAAGTTAAAAATGATGATAATATAAACCTTTTGAGCATTTTCAAAAATGAGTTATTTTACAAATAATTTTTGCAAACCCAGAAAAAGTTTTTGGCGCTTGGTTCCTTTTCGATAAGCGTTATCCAATTATCGTTACTTTCCAAAAAATCAATACAAATTTATTGATAAATTTGACGTCGTTTGGTCTAGGGTTTGACTAAAAAAACCATTTTAACAAGTTTTGTGCAAAAACAACAACTGACTGGTTTACGCTACAAACAAACCATTGTGATAGCAACGTGGTATTTCCATATATATTAATTTTTGAATTTCCACTTATTAATTCAGTACCTTTTACATTGTTACAACAATGCATGCGTGAAATAAGATGTCTTGTATCGAGTCTCATCTCACAGCCTTCAGTCTTGCAAAAGTATCGAAATCTTGTCATTTATTATCTTGTTATTCCAGACCAGTACAGTTAAATTGACGGCACGTCACCAGTTCAGGGTTATTAAAAGCCATAGTTATATATAATGATTTATTCTGTTAACCGTGTTTGTTTAAAAGTTTATCTAATATGAATGACCATAGAAAGTAAATATGGACCAAAGTAAATATGGACCAAATTGGTGGTCTGTCAGGTCAGGCAGTACCACCCCATAGAGAATTAAGGATAAGTTAATAATTTTAATGTAAAAATCAATATTTGAATTACATAGAATATAAAATATTTAATAAATTGCACTAATTTTATAGGACGCCCTTGTCCCTGCCTCACCAAAACAAAATGTCACAGACCGCCACTGGGATTAATATTTGGCGTTTTCTTTGTGAATAATGGGCGCCGTGATATATACCTATATATGAAAATGTTTGATTACTAAATATTAGAGATGGGAATAGGAAAGTTTCCATTTAAAGGAACTTTCCGTTTTGGAAACTTTCCAATTGGGAATTTATTTTCATTTTGAAAGTTTCTTTTAAGCTACCGGAAACATTCCTTGGAAACTTTCCTTGTTTTTTTCATTTAAATGTCAATTGTTTAACCTCTGATTTTCGTCAAGGCCATGATACAAGGCCAAGAACCTTTGAATAAGAATTTAATTTGTGTTAATTTAAAGCAGAAGAAGAAGTATAAACAATGTAAGTTATGTTACATAACCTCAATGAAGCCGGATTATTCAGCATCAACACAAAAAACTTTTTTAAAAAAATAAACAAATTTAAAATCATTCTTACATTTTTGTTGCTTATTTATAGGCATAGCACAATGCCAAGAGAAAAATCTAGTGTTTGGAATTATTACAAAATAGTGCAAAAAAACAAAAAAGACCATGCTCTCAAGCAAATTCTGTAAGAAAATCTATGTCGTTAATGCAACCAAAAATTTGACAAAAAGTTAATGTGTTAAGTATATATTTTTGCAAATCCCTGGCATAAAAAAATATTTTCGCAATAAAAATTTTTTTTTAAAACTTTCGGGAATTTTCGATGGAAAGTTTCCGGGAATTTTCGTCAAATGGGAATTTTCCCATCTCTACTAAATATTATTATATATAACTGTTGTAAAATCTTTTCGGCAACTGATACCGAAAAGTAGTATTTCACTAGACGATCATTGGAAATATTAAAAACAATTTGGGATCATGTTTTAATAGTTTATTTACCCGAAGACGCGTAATATTGATCGTTACCTTACCTTTAAAAAAGCGGCTCTTCTTTTAAAAGCCAGTTTTGGTTTTTACATAATGATTTATAGGTTTTCAAGGTCGCACGCAGAAATATTCACCTGCGAGACTCTCGCACAAGACGCGAGACGTCTTGAACGCGTCTCGAGACGAGACCAATAAAAGTCTTGTCTTGTTTCGAGTCACGTCTCGAAAACGAGACGAGACCAACAAGACTGTCGTGGGCCACTATTTTGCAGCCTAAACCCTTGTTATACATAATTGGAAAGATAATCAAAATTTGTTTAGAAATTTGGTTTTACCTTTAACAAGTGGTTTTTAATTTTCAAAAAATATATGGAATAATACTTATATAGGGTGTCCGAAAAATGACGCACCAATGGCATACGACATTGTAGGGGAACTTATTTTAAGTATAAAAAATACAAAAAAAAACTTTTCGAGTAATTCAGGATTAAAGTTTAAAAAATAATATTGTCTATTTTCTAAGTCGATTAAGAAACGGTTATTAGGAAAAGAAACAACGCATCCACAGCGACTTGAAGTTGATTTGACATGTAAAAGTATAGGTAAACTCTGTTTTCGAAAACATCCTGTGTATTAAAGTTAATACACAAAATAATAGGATTAAAATTTATTTTGTCATAATTTTAAACCCCAGACCCATTATGTAAAACACCCAAAAAACAATAATGACATTAAATATTTATTAAGGATACGGCGGTGTCTCCTTCATGAAATATTGTTAAAAACAGGTCAGATAATTAGTATGGCGAAGTTTACTTCTACCAAGACGATAAAGTCATTAAAGGAATCGAATTAAGGGCGGCTGATGACGTACTTACTTAGCAAACATGCTCTAAATTGGCTCATAATGAAAATGCGAAACAATGAAATTAATTTGCAAATTGCAGTTTTTTTCCAATTATTTTAACTTTACATCAATACAGAGTTTTTATGATTAGTAGTTTTATAATTTATTTTTTAACTTAAGGCTTTTATTTTACAGTTGTCATTAAATTCATTACTAAAAGACAAATTCAACTACCTACTTATGAAAAAAAAAAATTAATTATCAATATTAATAAAGTTATTAAAGTCACATTTTCTGTATCTACAAAACACTGGTTTAAAAAACGTTTCCAAGCAGATACGTTATTTTTAAAAATAGTGGATTATAGACTGGGCGAAGAAAGCAAATATTATCGCCGAGCATACACTTTATTGTCAAGGCGATAGCCGAGGCAGTAGATTGTGTGCCACGCATTTAATACGTTTTCGCCGCCGTGTTTTATAAACTTTTTATTTCAATTTAATTAATTAATTTCTCAAGATTCTGTTACATCATTTTTGGGTTGGGTTCTACTGACATAATGACATTTTACCTTATTTCTGTACGGACTTTAAGAATAATTTGACTTTTAAACTAGAAGATATTAATATGAAGTATTTCTATAGTATAGATATAGAAATACTTCATAAAACCTTTTTTTTTCAAGTGTACAATACGGTAAAGAAGTATCGCTAGTAGCGCCACCACTCGGCTGTTATCATCGTAACAAAAGTACAACTTTTAATAATAAGCCGTCAAACGCTTATGTTACAAACGAGTGTTTTTTAGAATAAAACCGGAAAATGTTAAAAAATATCGAAAAAAAAACGTGGCTCGATTTGTTGTGTTGTTGGGTGTATTTCGAGAGGAAATCCTGGGTTGAGTTTTTACCGGTTTTAATCTGAATGAGAAAATAAATTGCATACAGGGTGTTTCTTTTAACTTGAGACAGCTCAATATCTCGAGAAATATGCATTTTACGGAAAAATGTCTTAAATAAAAGGTTAATGTGACCAAAGGGGACATTATTTGGTGCTACCGCTAGCCACCCCCTACCCCTCCTTAAGTGTGAAACGGGTGGTAACTTTAGAAAGTCAAAAGGAATGACCCGATTTTTTTCACAGATTTTGGTAGTACATAAAAAAATAAATAACTTTTATTTAAAACTTTTTTTTAATTCATCAACAGATGGCGCTGTAATTCAAAATTTAAGAAAAAGGGGTTTCCTTGTAAAATGTATTATTTGAAACGTTTGAAAAACAAAAATTAACATTAAATCAACAAAAGTCGGCTCTGAAAACAATTTATAACAAATGTTCAAAATGTCGTCCTTCCATTTCGACACCAAGTGGAGCACCAGCGTCCCTGGTCGGTAAACGTTTGGTGCGGTACCTTAAGCGAACGATTAATCGGACCCTTCTTTATTGACGGTGCATTAAATGGCGAAAAGTACCGGAATTTTCTAGAAAACGATCTGACGGACCTTTTGGAGGATGTACCACTAGCACGGCTCCAAAACATGCGGTACCAGCAAGATGGTTGTCCTGCACATTATTCGACAATTGCTCGAGAGGTGTTGGATCGGGAGTTCAATGGCCGGAGCTCAGCGGTGGATCGGTAAACGTGGTCCAGTAATTTGGCCTGCTCGATCACCTGATCTTACGCCACCAGACTTCTTCCAGTGGGGTTACTTAAAAGAAAAAGTTTACGCTGCAATTCCTACAACTTGGGAGGACATGGTGGAGCGGATCAGGAACGCCTGTGCGGCGATACCGCCCGACATGTTGGCGCGTTGTGTGCCAGAATTCATTACCCGCATTCAAAAATGTGTTGAAATGGAATGACGACATTTCGAACATTTGTTATAAATTGTTTTCATAGCCGACTATTGTTGTTAATGTTAATTTTAGTTTTTCAAACGTTTCAAATAATACATTTTACAAGGAAACTCATTTTTCTTAAATTTTGAATTACAGCGCCATCTGTTGATAAATTGAAAAAAGTTTTAAATAAAAGTTATTTATTTTTTATGTACTACCAAACTCTGTCAAAAAAATCGGGTAATTCCATTTGACTTTTCAAAGTTACCCCCCGTTCCACTTAAGGAGGGGTAGGGGGTGGCTAGCGGTAGCACCAAATAATGTCCCCTTTAGTCACATTAACCTTTTATTTGAGACATTTTTCCGTGAAATGCGTATTTCTCGAGATATTGAGCTGTCTCAAGTTAAAAGAAACACCCTGTATAGTCTCGTAAATATAAATTCAACCTATTAGATACAATAAATATACATTTTAGTAGCGATTAACGTGAAAAGTGTAAACATTTCAATTCAGTAAAAATACCATTTTATTATGTATTATATATTATGTTGCTATGAAATCGTAGGTATATTTTGTTGTTTAAATTGATTTTAAGGTTATGTTTGTGCAAAAATTATTATTTTTTCAAGCGGCCATGATATACAACCTTATATGCATGTATAGAGATAGTTGAAGTGCGTCTTTTTCATTAGCGGCAGACAAAAAACTCAAAAAGGCCTAGCGATAGAAGTAAATCCATAGGTGACTCAATAGACGTCAAATAATAAAATTAATTTAGCATTTCATACAAAGCAATCACGATGTATTAATTATATTAATTATAATCGCACCGAATATTAAGTGATTATTTATTAAATTTTAATTGAACGAAATAAAGAACAACTAGTTTATTAGTATAATATTATGATGATAGAAGAGTCGCCAATGTCAGCATTTTGACAGAGCGATTACCGTGAAAAGTGTAAACATTTCAATTCAGTAAAAATCTTCAAAGAAATAAGTCGTCTAAATTTAAACAGCATTTAGCATTATTAAAAGCGTTGATTAAGAAAGTCTCCACTCAACGGTAAAATACCATTTTATTATGTATTATATATTATGTTGCCATGAATTCGTAGGTATATTTTGTTTAAATTGATTTTAAGGTTATGTTTGTGCAAAAATTATTTTTTTTTCAAGCGGCCATGATATACAACCTTATATGCATGTAAAGAGATAGTTGAAGTGCGTCTTTTTCATTAGCGGCAGACAAAAAACTCAAAAAGGCCTAGGGATAGAAGTAAATCCATAGGTGACTCAATAGACGTCAAATAATAAAATTAATTTAGCATTTCATACAAAGCAATCACGATGTATTAATTATATTAATTAATAATTAATATAATTAATAATTATAATCGCACCGAATATTAAGTGATTATTTATTAAATTTTAATTGAACGAAATAAAGAACAACTAGTTTATTAGTATAATATTATGATGATAGACGAGTCGCCAATGTCAGCATTTTGACAGAGCAGTGTTTATTTTTAGTTTAGGATATTTATCTGCATTGTAAGTAAGGTTTATAAGTTTTCTTAGTTTTTATCAATAATTTCTAATGCTTTTAGCCAAAATTTTATACCACATGAGTTATGAGTAAATAAAATAATTCTATTGCTTATCCTATTTGTAAAAAAATTGTATATGTTATTTGGAGTAGAAGCTCTTTTTGTGCTTCGTACAGTTGCCTGCCTCAGCTACGCTTCGGCCGTCAATCTCTGTACTCACTACCAAAAGAGTCACTTCCACTCCTTATGACATAATCTACTATTTACTAATTTCTTAAAAATGTCCAAACTTAAATATAAATTATATTAGGTAAAGTTATCATTAGTTAATTCTGCACCAACAAATGTACTAACCGAATTGGATCCTTTGGCAAAACATGAAAATGCAACGATTTAGTTCTTGAATTTTATTTACAATTAAAAACACAATAATTCACCATTACCCCTTAGATAAAATACACACACTAACGTAACTATATAAGCATATAAGCGTTGAGTTTTTTAATCAATGATATAAGGAATAATAAATTGAAATCGAGTACTAAAAAAGTTTTTTAATTTTTTCCTTGCAACGTAAAACACAAATAATGTGCGCGATTTAGCTGTGAAATTGAATAAAATTTGTCGAGTAAGACTTTTGCCTTCCTCTCTTTTGTGAAAAAACTACCTATTTATTTAAAAATTATGTATAATCTGCGCTTTAAATGTATTGTTGACAATTCTTAAATTCACGACATGCTATCGAAGTCCACCAGGTGGCGCGCGCGTTGCGAAAACCCGATACTTCTTTAGTGTATAACTTTCTTATTATAAGACTCATAAGTCTATATGAGTCTTATAATATGAAAATTATTGTACGCTTAAAAAAAAGATTTTATTTCGTTTAAGGCCTACAATTAATTTTAGGAAAAATGTACGTACAACCCACGTTCTTCGTCAGAATTAGAGTCTTTTTAAATTTTACATTCCTCCCAAAATCGTGTTTACATGTTTATACGAAAAGATATTTTTATTATAAGGTTGTATACTACTAAAATTGTAGTTTATTTATTAAAAAATTGCAACTGGTCGTGTGATAGATGCTCTGCATTAAGGGATAGTCTCAATAACATGCAATTACTTATAATAAGAGGTCGCTGAACTAAAGAAAATAACACTAAATTTTTCTTCTAATTCATCTCAAACACAATCTAACGTGGAATCTGAAGAAATTTATACTGAAGCTACTGATCGCTTGTATAGAAGAAAAACTATTATAATTTTTGGTGTGCCTGATAATAAAAACAACTTTAAAGATAAAGATATCGTAAAAAATGTAATTCTTCAGATATTGCCAGATTTTCAAAATGAATTAAATCCTACAAAATTGAGGGGTGATGATCTGATTCCTGCATTTTTACTTAGGGATTGTGCTCAAGTATTTGTCACGCCATTAAATAAGATTTTTAATATAATTACTTAATCCAGTAGTTTTCCATCTAAACTGCGCACCAGTCAATGTGTCGCGACCAAGAATTTCGTCCTTTTTCAAAACGACATAACTTTTTGGTTTCTTGAACGATTTTATTTTGGTTTGTGATGTTTGCTAGCTTCATTCTCTGGAAATTCATGCTATAAATATGAAGCTCACGGTTCTTCAAGTAAATTTCCTACAGGGTGATATGTAAAATGGTAAAAAATTTCAATAACTTCATCCAAGCCCCGTTTGTAAAAAAAATATTTTTTTCTCGTTTTTACTTTGAAATAATGAAGTATTATGTCTTACCTTGAAACGTTTTTCAAATTTTTCGAATTGGAATCTAAGTAACGAAAATATGATTTTTTTTCAAAAGGGTACATTTGATGCTTTTTTGTAGGCAATACACTTAAGATAAAAAAGATAAGATGGTGAAAGATTGTTCCTTGAATAATTCTGAACAAGTGACAAGCTTCCATTAATTTCAGAGAAACCTAAGCAAAGACCAATTTTTCAATATGACATTTTGGAGAAAATTTGCGAAAACTAAACCTGAACCGATATTTACGTTCGTGACATGTTTGCTTTATAATTTTGACCTCCTGATGTGATTCAGTTGTCAAATTTAAGTTTTAGATAAAACCAAAATCACCAAGAATCAAAATTCGAAAACAATTCCCGGCTGTTAAATGTCTCAATCAGGCAAATTCACTAACATAAGTTGTTAACGTTAGCCACTTGAATCAGTGGTTATCGTTATATTTAAACGGCCCGATTGGCCGGATTGCCCGATAACCACTGATAAGAGTGGTTAACGTTAACGACTCATGTTAGTGAATTGGCCTGAATAACATGCCTTTGCCAATGCCATTTGGGGATTCATTTTTTGGGAGAAATTACTGCAATTTGTTTGAGTGGTTAGGATAATGTTACATAAATTAGATTTATATTGTGCACTAGTGATAACTTATTACTGATAAGTACCTACCTAATTAGTAATAAAGTTAAATACAAAATTTGTTTGTTCATTTTTGAAAATTTTATGCGAAGATATAATCATAATAAAAACTACAACATTCAACAGAAAAATGTAACAATCAATAACAATAATAACTTTCAATATTTCGTTGGCCCTCCCCTAACCCGTAATAATTCGTTAACCCTCCTGGGCATTCCCTACACCAAGTTCCTTAGAAATTCCTGGGGTATGGCTTCCCATTCTTCCTGAATCGAATTTACCAATTCATCCAAATTTTCCATGCGTCCTTTTCTCTCTTTCATCTTCAGTTTCATCCTCCTCCACACATGCTCAATAGGATTCATATCCGGAGACAAAGGTGGCCAATTCATTCTCTCAATATCATGGTCCCTTAAATACGCATTTACGATATTAGCGCGATGCGGACGGGCATTGTCGACCACCAACACCAAATTATTGACATTTAATTTTCATCATTTGATTCTTGATTTGATCATTCAGTGACATGATAATAACGTACTAAAGATGCAAAATACAGTAAAAAACAGTACAATCCAGCAATCAGATTTTATTGAGAAATTTAACAGCCACGAATTGTTTTCGAATTTTGATTCTTGGTGATTTTGGTTTTATCTGAAACCTAAATTTGACAACTGGATCACAATCAGGTCAAAATTATGAAGAAAACATGTCACGAACGTAAATATCGGTTCAGGTTTAGTTTTCTAAAATTTTCACCAAAACTTCATTTTGAAAAAGTGGTCTTTGCTTAGGTTCCTCTGAAAATAATGAAAGTTTGTTGCTTGTCGCTTGTTCAGAATTATTGAAGGAATAATCTTTCACCATCTAATCTTTTTGTTCTTAAAAAGGCTGAGTGTATTTCCTACAAAAAAGCATCAAATGTACTCCATTGAAAAAAAAATCATATTTTTGTTGCTAAGATTCCAATTCGAAAAATTTGAAAAATGTTTCAAGGTAAGACATAATACTTCATTATTTCAAAGTAAAAACGAGAAAAAAATATTTATTTTACAAACGGGGCTTGGATGAAGTTATTGAAATTTTTCACTGTTTTACATATCACCCTGTAGTAAATTTACTTGAAGAACCTTGAGCTTTATATCAATAGCATGAATTGCCAGAGAATGGGGCTAGCAGACATCACAAACCAAACTAAAATCGTTTAAGAAACAAAAAAGTTATGTCGTTTTGAAAAAGGACGAAATTTTTGGTCGCGACACATTGAGTGGTGCGCAGTTTAGATGCAAAATTACAAGATTTCCCCTGTATTTAAATCAGGCAAGACAAATAATGTTAAAAACTATCGTCCAATAGCTCTCTTGCCTAATTTTGCGAAGGTCTTTGAAATGTGTATTTACAACAGTATCTATCCAATGTTAAAATCATCGATATCCTCAAGCCAACAAGTTTTTATGGCCAATAGGTCGACACTTACAAACTTGTCATTATTTATCCAATATGTTGCCAATGCTTTTGATAAAAAAAGTAAGGTAGATGCTATATATACATATTCCTCGAAGGCCTTCGACAAGATTGATGACAGCATTTTAATACTCAAACTAGAAAAATTTGGAATTAGTGAACCTTTAGTATCTTTGTTTGGGTCTTACTTATACCAGCGTCAACTTTATGTTTCTTATAATGGCTTTGTATCTAACTTCTTTTCAGCAACTTCAGGTGTGCCTCAAGGCTCTAATCCAGGTCCACTTATGTTTTTCATATTTATTAACGACCTACTGTCTAATTTAAATGTCCCTTCTTTACTGTTTGCCAATGATCTAAAAGTGTTTTTGCAAATTAGCTCAATTCAGGATTGTGTACGTTTGCAAGAAACTTTAAATCATATTGAACATTGGTGCAATTTAAATAAACTTTATCTTAAGATCGCAAAATGTAAAATTTGTACATACACTCTAAAGTTTAGTCCCATTGAGTTTAATTATTCCCTAAACAACTATAGTCTATCCCGTTGTATCATTGTAAAAGATTTAGGTATCACATTTGATCATAAATTTACATTTTCTGACCATATTTTAAACATAAGTACATAATTTATCTTTAAAAATATTGGGTTTTTTTAATCAGAAATTGTTAATCATTTAAAAATATGGACAGTCTTAAAACATTATATTTTACTTTGGTTTGATCCAAACTGGAATATAATTAGGATGCATTCCCTGACTTGCTGTCACAATTTAATCTTATAGTTCCAAGAGCTTGTGCTACAAGTAGTTTGTATTTTTATTCATTTGCAAGAACTAATGTTGGTGTATCCTCACCTGTTTCAGCCATGTGTTATATTTTTAATAAAATCTCAAATTATTGTGATCTAAATAATGATTCTTTAAAATGTATTACTAATGTTTATGTTGAGCATAGTAATGAGTAAATCTGTAATTTTTCATCTAATGGTCATACTTGAGTATTTTTGTATATGTTAGGTATTCATGACTTTGTTTTTATTATTATTTTTAGTTTATGTATAATTAGGTAATTTTGTATTTGCTATTTATCCTCTTATTTGAGTTTTTGATTAGTTTAAGCAAGTAGTCATATTTAAATTGAAATGGGCTATTTAATTTTGAAATTGTTTAATGGAAATTTTCACTAGTAATACCACTAGAGGTCAAATTATTTCCGGAAATTTTTTCGAGCTCATGAATATTTTGAAAATTATCCCGAGTCGAAGACGAGGGATAATTTTCTAAAAATATTCATGAGGGAGAAAAAATTTCCGGATTTAATTTGACCTCGTGTGGTATTCGGTAAGAAAATTCCACACCAAATTGTGTTTAAATAATTAAAATTTATTTTTTGATTTAACTTGACCTCGACTTGATTATTTAGTTAGCATGGCAACTAAGTCAACCCCAACCTAAAAGTTATTTCAGTTTTGAAGCTGTCAAGCGGCACGACGTAAAAAAATGTGAAATTGTCTGCTGTAATGATCAATCATCGTGCAATGACTTATTTACCCGCATTATTAGAGGATTGTGGCTCCTACTTGAAGAAAGAAAATTTGTTTTGAATTGTTCACGAATATTTGCATCTTAACTATTCAAAACTCAAAGTGCTAAATGGAAAAAAAGGTGAATAGAATAGTGTCTAAATATTATATATATTTCATTAGACATAGACATTTAATTTATTTCAAGTCCTGCATTTTCGCCATTAAGAAGAAAGGAGGTGTCTAACGAATATAGAAAACATCTAAACTTTGTAATGGAAATGTATCAAAATTATCATGTAAACAAATAAAAACCAGATTGTCAAAAAAATATTCTGTCATTATAAACGTCAAAAAAATTTCCAGTATAATTCGCTGTTGGGTACCCACGAGGAAAAAATTTCCACTAAAATTCAACCGTTGCCATGGTGATCTATCAAAAATACATGTTTTGATTGGTTAAAAATTACAGGTGTGGAATTTTCTATTAAATTATTTTCTGAATATTTTAATTTAATAATTGTCAATTTAGGAATAACAAAAAATCAAATGAAATACGCAAAAACGACAAAAGACCTTTTTTGTAGATGATAAAATTTTCTATGAATATAGCCTTTTTTGTATTATATCGTAGATATATTACCAGAGATAATTCAGTTTTAATCAATGTTATATACCTTTTGATGTCTTAAAGCAATATAAGTGCATTAATTTAAATTGCATTATCTCTGAAAATATTAAAAAAATTAAATTATTTTTGTAGAAAATTGTATCATCTACCAAAAAGGTATTTTGTAGAGTATTTTTTTTTCAAACATTCTGGTTATGTTGTGTTATTTAAATAAGAAAAAATATATTTATGTAGCGCAACCTCTGAATGATATCCGATTGCACCAAAATTTAAGGTTAAGTCCTGTCATAAAATGTAGAAGACACTTTTTGAGCCTTCCTGATATGTATATTACATTTTAAAAATGTATAACAAAAGGAAAATGTTTCGTTTTACGATTTATAGAATATACCTTAGACAAGAAAGATAGTGTCATGGATTATACTCCATTCTGAAATTGACTATTTTTATAGAAAATATATCATCCGAATATATTCGGACCATAATGTAGCAGGAGACAATGTCTTTGATTTTTTAAAGAAAACCGCTAATAACATCTTCAGTTGTTATAGAAACACTTTGGTGAAATATTCGTAAACTTGTTTGTATCGGAGTTGGATTTGTCCGGCACGTAATATTTGAAGCTTCTTCATTTTGATTTTATTTTCCAGTAAGCACTAGGGGTGTCAATCCCGAGCCCATTTTCCAATCCCGGGCCTTTCGGGACCAAAGGTAACTAATCCCGGGATCCCGGGATCAATCCCGAAAAAATATATATCATTAATTTTAAAACCAATTTAAAATAAAACAACAAACAAACTAACGAACGATATCTTTCGGACTTCACACTAGTCTGAAGAATGGTTTTCAAGAATTCGTAGGCACATTGTACCCACGTTTACCCCCATTAACAAATAATTCCATTTCTTTTATCAATCGGGCCTTGGTGAGTTCCAATTGGGGCTGTAACTTACATTGAAATTATCAAGTTTGTGACATTTTTTCAGGTTTGACGTTTGAAATATGATATATTATAGGTTATGTACATAAATTTATTCTACAGAGACCTGTAATTTTACATTTTCTTTGCTGATTTTATGCTATAGATAGAACCACTCTTGCTATGTAATTTCAATGTATTTTCATTATTGTACGGCGGTGTAGAATAATTTGACTTGAACTGAGTAAAAAAATGAAGTGTTTATATATATGCTTATGAGTATTATAATATGAAAAATGTCATACATTAAAAAAAAAGTATATTTTATTCTTTGTAACTTATTACTAAGATCCCGGGATTGGGACTTTTAATCCCGGGATCGGATTTTTTACGGGATCCCGGGACCCCGGGATTTCGGGATCCCGGGATTAACACCCCTAGTAAGCACCAAACACTCGGCAAACAGTCGGCCTTCGCTCGGCATAGGCGGTTGGCAAGGTGGACATGCCCGTTCTACACGCCGCGGCGCGCCGGAAGAAATACGTGTGTCAGGCCGCACGCGGCCGATTCGGAAAAACGTATTCGGGCCGTATGCGGGCCGGCTAGCTTGTGCGTACTGGGTTACAGCCAAATATTCGAAAATTATCACGTGTTTGACATTTGTCATAAAATAATGTTATCATGATGACAAACCACCTTATAATAACTTTATTGGTTATTAGTAAATTAAAGAACTAATGTCATAATACGTCATTTCGTCGCACGAGGACAATTTATAAAACGTACGACGATGGAGCGAGTTTTGTAATGGACAAGTGCGACAAAAGGTCTTATGACATGAATTCTTTATGCTATTTTATCTATTTTGCAAAAATTCTATAAAAAAAATTAATTTTATACCTTATATACCTTATATTTAATTTGGTCGAATTTTACTTTAGATAGATGTCTTCCTTAATTTACTTATTTACAATAAGCGGCTGTTAATGTTAAAGAAGAAAAAAAGGATTTTCTTTGGTGTTAAACAAAATTTATTGCCAGAAAAGTCTCATAAGTACTAGAA
Source organism: Brassicogethes aeneus (assembly GCA_921294245.1). Taxonomy (NCBI): domain Eukaryota; kingdom Metazoa; phylum Arthropoda; class Insecta; order Coleoptera; family Nitidulidae; genus Brassicogethes; species Brassicogethes aeneus. Next base: position 46,382,082 of record OV121132.1, on the reverse strand, counting down.
AAATCATAAAAATATTATAACCAATATGCAAAATATTATTTTACCTACCTATAAAATCAAAATTTTGGGTGGGTTAAAGTATCTCATTACAGCCATGAAAGCGGTGTTATAATGAAGTCATTATGAACGCAAAATAGATAAAATAATTATTGACACTGAATATTTTCTTTTATGGTTAAATGTCGGGGATGAATTAAAAGTAAACTTTTGCATCTGGTAATGTAAATAGCTATTAATACAGGGTTTACCATCGGCGACTTCTTTTTTCAATAGGGGCAAATTTTGATAAGATGACAGTTTTGACAATTACTTTTTTGACATATTTCTGTAAATGCTTTGCCATTTGTAAAAATGCCTTCAATTTCAATAGAAAATCGTATTAAAATCATCGAAACCTATAAGGAAAATGGTCGTTGCGTGAAAACCACATATCGTAAAATTCGTGATATGTTTGGTCGTCACGGTCGGCCATCTGAGAACGCTATTAGGAATTTGATGGATAAATTCAAATCTACTGGTTCAACCAACAACATACCAACTCCAATTCGTGTTCGTCCGGGTCGTTCAGCTGAAAATATCGCTGCTGTGAGTGAAAGTGTTGAAGAAGAACCAAATCTGTCCATTCCGCGGGGTTCTCAACAATTGGGCTTATCGACAATGACCACATGGCGAATTTTGCGTTTTGCAGTTGGTTCAAGAATTTAAGCCGGCCGACCATTACGTTCGTCATCAGTTCGCTAATTTCATTACTGAACAATGTGCTGGTTTTCTAAAAAAATAATCTTTTCGAACGAAGCTTACTTTCATTTGGATGGCTACGTTAATAAGCAAAATGGTAGAATTTGGGCATCAGAAAATCCAAGGAAAGTTATTGAGAAGCCTTTACATTCTCGCCGTGTCACTGTTTGGTGTGCATTTTGGTCGGGAGGTGTAATTGGACCATATTTTTATGAAAATGAGGCCGGAAACACTGTAACTGTCAATGGATTGCGTTATCGGGATATGCTGACTAATTATTTTTGGCCTATTATCGATGACATGGATGTGAGTGACATGTGGTTTCAACAGTTTATTGCAAACCAAATTTCCAGATTGACCAATTTCGCGTAACTCTGCAGTAAATTGGCCGCCTAGATCCTGTGATTTAATACCTCTGGACTATTTCTTATGGGGATATGTGAAAGATCAAGTCTATGCGGATAATCCGCTAACCATTGAGGCGTTAAAAGCCAACATTGAACGTGCCATTCGTGAGATGGAGCCTCAGTTATGCCAAAATGTGATTACAAATTTTAACAAAAGAATCGATGTATGTAGGCGTATTGGGGGTGGGCATTTGAATGATATTATTTTTCATTTATAAATGACAAACCTTCCACTTTATATATCAATAAAGATTCACAGCATTTTCATTCAAATTGTTTGTTTTATTTTGAAACCAAAAAAGAAGTCGCTGTTGTTAAACCCTGTAGTTAAATAAAATATTGTAGATTGTTGTCTTCCGTTTGGTCCTGTGATTTTGGGACACCCTGTATAATAATTATATACACATAAAATCACCTTTATTTTCGTATTAATTGATGTTAATTTATAATTATTCTGTATTGGGAATCGGGTGCTTATAACGGCGCAATTTGGGTTAATATTAAGGAAACGAAATTTGGCTCCCGTTTTACTGTATAGACATGCAAAACCATTCTGGCGTTAAACTGCACGTGAAAATTGATCTCTTAAAACCCTCTAAGCATTAAGTCCTAAGGCTAAGAAAATTAAAGTCTTTTTAACACAACTTAATTACATTTTCGTGTTTTTATGCTTTTTATTTTTGCTAGCATAAAATTTATGTTTAATTTTTAATAAATTACGTATGTTGAGACGATTAAAAATTCATAAAATTTTTATGATCAAATTTTAAAGGATAAAATTTGGTAGGTATATTTATAAGCGTTTTTATGGTAAGCAGTTTCGTTCATTTCATTAAAAATAACTATTTATAGGTCATTTTTTAATTAAATTCGTATAGGTTTGATATTAATTTTATTCGCTTAGCTCCTTATTAACCAGGTACTAGTATTAAGGTCCAATGATTTCAGCAAGATTCATCCATAGACAATAATTTTTGGAAAAAACATGTGCCTATAGGTTATATAACCAAATATAGCTTTATACATTTATATATTTCTCCTTTTCTTTATAAAAAGACCAATCCAGGAATATTATCGAGAAATACAGGAATATTTCTAAGAAAGAATTAAACCTTTACCTTGCCAAAGTTTTTTGTTTTGAGTGCCTTCCACCAACTTCAATTACTGACAGACAGATGTTTCGACCTATATTGGGTCTCATCAGTGTCGAGCAACTTTGTGTAGTGGAACACACCCAAAATTATGGTAAATAGTTTTTACTTTGAACAGCAAATTTATTAACAAAATATGTGACACGCTCCGAGAAAAGGGACCTAAGCGTTTATGCTGCCGTCTAGCGTGGCCGCCCGTTTTTTCCCTTCTTCTCTAAAATTAAAGCTGGGTCCCAGGTCCCAGGTCCCTTTTCTCAGAGCGCGTCACATATTTTGCTAATATAGTTGCCGTTCAAAATAAAAGAACCTTTCAATGACATTTTTGACAAAACATTTTGATCTCTTTAGAATGCACTAGGGCTTCTAGGAAGGAATTTTTTGGCCAAAAGCCTTTTTAGGTAGTATATACAAAAGTGCTCTTTTAGTTAGTTCCACCCTTGCTTCCTAAGAAGTCCCAGAAGCCAACTGAATGGCTTGAGCGGGTTAAAGGTAGGAACGGACCGCGGGCTTAAATTTCCCTCCGAAGGACTAATACACAATAGGAGAAACACAAATAAACAACCATACCAATGTGGGACACGACCTCTCAGCTTGTAGTCAGCAGCACTGACCACTAGTCCATGGACTGAATTTTATGGGTGCACCGTCTGCATTACAGTATGTTGTGTTATAACCCTTTAGGTATTTACTTTTAATTGATATAAACATAAAAACGAAATTTAAGCCCAGTTTTTTTAATAATTTAAATTCTAAAATTTAGCCAGTATTTTCATAAAATTCAGTTTGATTTAATAAAAAAATAACATTTAAATCAAGAAGGCTTGTTTTTATAGCTAATTAAATGCTTTAAAATTAAACAAGCATTTTTTAGAAATTTTCGTCGATTTTAAGTGATAGGTACAGTCGGAAATTTAGATGTTAAAATAAAAAGAAACTACTTTGAAAACCAAAAAAAGCAATTATTTGTGTCAAATTATTGTCAATTTTAACGAATTTAAGTCGGCCATTTGAAAATTTTGACATAAAATTCCGATTCTTGATCCTAAAAACCTAAAATTACAGATTTTTAAGAATTTTCGGACACATTTTCAATTTTGGCCAGCTTTTGTGGGTGTGGGACCACTGTGAAATGGTGAAAAACTAACATTCTCGTACTTTAGTTTACTTAATATTTTGATGATTTTAAACACAGCGACGCAAATAACGAAAAGACCAACTAAAATTAAAATCGTCCCCGATAAAAAAGTGTTATCTAATATACATTTTTGAGATGCTTATATGAGGAGCATCCGTGCAAAACCGGATATATTCACTTCAATAAAATGTTGGGAAAATGGCAAAAACTCTCGGTTTCCTGGCCTTTACAGATAAAAAAAGCAAACTTAGGTTTTGTGGGCTTTATGGTACTTGTTTTATAAGACATACTTTCGTTTTCAAAAACTTTATATTAAGGCCAAAATTTCAAAAAATGTGAAAAAAACCTTTATTATTAAAAAATATTAACAAAACAAATTTAGTGAAAACATGAAAAAACAAAACAAGTTTTAGTAGTAGTATCCACATCATCATCATTATTATTTATTGGATATTTGCTATAAAAACGTGGATTTCGCCGGTTTTGCTTCTAAAGTTACATTTTAAATGTGATTTTAACATGGATATAGTCGGATTTAAATCGAATTATCTTGGTTGTCGATAGAAATAAACCCAAAGATGCGAAATAAAAAAAAACAAAAAACGGAATAAAATGGATTTAGCCGGTTTTGCACGGATGCTCCTCATATATACGTTAAATATTTTGGAGAGCATCAATATCCATTGACGGTCTTGTTTCTGGCAAATTTCGTATATGAGCATGACCAAAGCGTTAAGTTCATTTAGTCAATCCTTGCATTTGAGGCTAAAACCGAATTTGAGTTATCCCAGGGGTTTCCAAACTTTTTAGTTTGCAGAGCACGTACAGTTATTTTTTTACGACGCTTTCCGATGCCCCTGTTATTTATTTGTAGAATTCACAGGCAACAGGGTTAGCAAATATAGTTTTATTAATATTGCACCAAATTTTTTGTTGGATTTATTAGTAGCTGTTTGATTGTGATTTCACCAATGGATAAATCGCACCAATATAATGTAAAAACTACGCCTGACTAAAAATGACCGTTAGTGGATTAGGAGGGGTTTGGACAAACCCTCCTAAATTTATTAAAAAAAAGCCGAGCTTTGCGGCGTCCCTTGGCCTCCTCCATGACGCCCCCGCGGCTTTCACTTTGTAAATTTCTGAGTTAACCTTTTTCAAAAAAATAATAAACAGAAAAAAGAAGACAAACAAAAAAACACTAACACCAAACCTTTCTTATTCAGTAACATACACACATTCATGCCAGTCACAAGAAGGGTAACAAATGTTTTTCTTTTCTAGATAGGGCAAATATAAAACAGCCTTAAGCCTCTTTTCTATAAATAAATAAATAAAACTAACTTTTGGGATGCAGGTCTAAACTCACAAATAAAGAAAAAAACAAATAGTTCACTCTACTTAAAAGCTTTACCAAAACATCCTGTTAAAGTAAAATCGACGAAACTCTATGGTGTGGTTGGTATGTGTGTATATCAGTGGCGGCTGGTGGATTTTGGCACACCCATATCTCAGTTATTAGACATGGGACCCACATCAAATTTATATGAGTTTATAATGACATTATATAGACAAGTTCTGCGCAAGCAGAATTTAAAATAAAGTTTGCGAAAAAAAGTTAGTTTTTAAGTGCAACCACCAGCCTCTTCCTTTAGTAAAAGAAATAATAAAAATTATAAATGGTATAACACCTGTAATTCTTAAATTTTTTTAATAAAATTTGAAATTTGTCGATAAACTTCAGTGAATTACATATTGTACCACTTTAATTTGAATTATCTTAATTTGGAGGGGCAGGAGGCTGGGGGTTGCACTTAAAAACTAACTTTTTTTCGCAAACTTTAATTTAAATTCTGCTTGCGCAGAACTTGTCTATATAATGTCATTATAAACTCATATAAATTGGATGTGTGTAAAAGCAGGAGTTGATATAATGTTATATAATGTCTATATAATGTCATTATAATCTCATATAAATTGGATGTGTGTAAAAGCAGGAGTTGATATAATGTTATTGTCACAAACATTTTGAGGTTAATTTTTATAAAAAAAATCCGATATATTCCATATTACAATTATAATTACTTTTTTTGACTTTTTTGACTATTTTTTTATTACTAATGGAAATGAAACTAACAAAAATGGAAAGAAATAGGACAAAATCGAGACCAATCACAGATAGACACTTTTTTCTTAGAACCACGAGAGCGAAACTAGTTATGTATATTATTATTACACTTTTTTGTCACTATATTTTTTTATTTTCAAAAATAAGCTTGCAAACACAAAACCTATAAATAAATAGTCAAACAAAGTTTTGTTGACTTAAAAAAACTTAATTACAACCTTTAAAAGCATTTTAATTTTAAATGACTGCTGTATAATAACGCCAAAAATTGAAAAAGAGATGAAGTGTCCCGCAAAGGGGCAAAGAGGCACAAAAAGCCAAAAACAATAATTATGGTATAAAAGAAATTTAAAAAAGATTTGTGCTAATATAGGAACTATTTTTTAATGTTAATTTAAAATGGCACATATAAATTTGGGTTACAAGCTAAAAATGTCATTTAATTTAATTTTAAATGCCTATCAAAATTGACGATAGGCATTTTGCCTAATTTTCGTTCTATATTAAGTAAATTGTAATACTAGTTTATTATTTTATTTATAAACTGTTTATTATAAGTAAATAATATTATTATAATTTATAATAAAAATATAATATTGCGTATTACCTTTTATGCATGTTTATTAAGTATATTATAAAAATCACAAATTTAAATTACTGGATTAGGGCTATTTATTTAATTTGTTCCACACTCACGGGAAATTAAGACAATATAGTGCAAAAAATCAACATAATAAGCGAACTATAAACATAGTTCCACTAGTAGAAGAGAATAACTAAGTGGGATGTTTAATTGAAAACTATAAATATCAAAATTAACAAGCTATTTTTTACATAAACATGATACGTATGTAGGTACTACATATATGCAGGTACTACATATTTGAAATTTAACTCTTAAGAAAAATATGGGAAAACATTGTAAAAAACTTAACCTAAACCCAAACACTGATTTCTCAACAATACCATTAAGGTCAAGTCACACTACGATACCTTTATACCCATCGGATTTCTCCAAAAGTGTGTGTTTATTTATTTTTATTTAATTTTACAGAGTTTTTATAAAAAATATATAAACAAAAAGCGTTTCACAAAAACAGATACAATTAGAATAAGGTCTAAAAACATATTTTTAGAATAATATTTATCTTATTTCAAGTACCTTTATTTTTATTGTAACTTAATAGCATAAAAAATAATTGATTGGAGTAAGGTTACAATAAATATTACTTCTCACTTAAGGCAATTGGAAATAAAATTAGCTATACTGGAATTGTTTCTGATAAATGAAAGCAATTAATTTATTTTGCAAATATTTGTGTGTTTGTGTTACAAAACCAATTTGTATTGTTTATTTTTAATGGTAATATTTTATACATTTTTTTACCTTTTGGTGGTGTATCCTAATAGTGATTATTATAATATATACTCACACCGCTTACACTAGATATATTAAACACAAATAAATGAAGAACTGTTTTAAAAAATATTAATATTAGATTGTATCATAAAAATCATATTGTTTATAAGATAAGATACTTAAAACACATCTTTGATAAAGCGTTTAATCAACTCACTAATCTATTTTAGTTTATTTTTCTGGTTTTAAGTATTTTAGTACCCAACATTACATGAAAATGGTTGATTTGTTTACAAGTTTAATAAACTGTTAATAGTTTTTTGGTAATCAGGTTACTCATAAATTATATTATTAAAAGTTTACATATTATATTTATAGTTTAGTCGGTGGATTTAAAACTTTTTTTTTAATTAATTTTTAGGACCGTAAGTGTAAAATATTGAACACCCTTTAAGATTCGCTCTGTTGCATTGGAAAATCATTTTTTAGTGATTTAGGTCCATTGAGTAATAAAGTTCCGAAATTTATAATTGTTTTCAACATGAATACAATAATTATTGCATGACTTAATTTATAAGGCATAAAATAAAATTTCGCATTCCCATAATTAAATGCTTGTAATATGGTTTAAAGCGTATTATTAGCAATATACAATATATTTTATTAAACTATTATTGGCAATTAGTAAACCAATTCATTAATTTTCCACCCAGTTGTTACATTATAATTTCAAATATTTTAGTTGGACGTATGTTTAATTTATATTATGTATACGTTATGGCAGCAAGGAATATATTGTGCCTATAGGCACAACATTCTTAATATAAAAATAACTGTCAATGTATTAAATAATATTCAGTTGGCATTTAACAAAATGAAGTGTAAAAAATTATGTGCATTTTTATAGGTTAAAGCCGTTTTTATAGGTCTTTACTCTTTATTGGTAACACAACATAAGAAGAGACAGCAGGCGAATATTTTCAGACGGGCAGACTTTATAATCTGTGCGGGCAGATTTCCTCGCGCAAGTTTGTCGGTAATTCGGCTTATAATTTACCGGTAATTACCTACTTTAGCAATCTTTATATTAAAAATGTAAAAAAAAAACACCAAAAGATTTGTAATTTTTAAACTTTTATTTGTTCGATCCAATTCATAAAAAGAAGTAATATTATACACTATGTTCTCTGATTGTGTTTACAAGAGGGAAAAATGTCTTGACAAAAAGTTTTGATTGTCAAAAAAATAATATTAATATACAAAAATTTGGAATTTTATCTACAGGGTTTTCAAAAGAATTGGGAAAACATTAAATCCATTCAAGAAACAAAACCTACCTATAGGTATACACCTTTATTTTTATAAGAAAAGTTGTTTTTGATAAAAAACGAAGTCTGAATACAAAAAATGTCAACATAAATTATAAAGTTGGGTTTTCTTTGTTTTTTTTTCGCGCGCTTCCCAACAAGTCTCTCTTAATTGAAAAATTTAGGAACGCAGCTTATGACAATCCTAATCCTAATTATTATTCCTAATTATTATCTTTTGACTGATAACACTAATTTTAGTGCATTTTAGTGCAAAAAATATAGTTTTTTTAATAAAAAGTTAAAAATATACCCTTGTCATTTTTTAATCTTTCGATAAAGTATTAACCACTACGTGGTTAAATTTATAAAGAAATTACTAGGAAACGAGTTTTTTTAGACTTTTCCAGAAGATTACAAATTTTACCTAGGTGTTTTTTTATGATGTGCAATTTAAATGCAGAACATACTTTGATCCTTTTTATGTCTATAATCATTTATATCTAAATTTTCGGAGACTTCGGATAATTAAAATAAAATAGACATTACCTATATTCAATTCTAGTCGTATAAGTTTATTATATAATAATTCTTTGTATTATTACTAATACTTTTATGCTTATGTAAGGACATAAAGCAGCACTTATATTGTTTATAAACAACGTCATAAATATTAACTCGAGTTAATGATCATGTCGTTTAAAAATAGCTTCCTACCTATATTTAAAAGGCAAATATTATATGTTTTATATTTAGGAAGGTATTTAAAATAATAAATGCGATTTTGACCGAAATACAATTTTTGCATTCTATAATGCAAAAGAATTTCGCAATCGATTATCCAATAACATTTTTTTAAAAACTATCACACAGTTTAAAAATTACTAAAAAACGAAAAAGGAGCCACTAACTTATTTTAATATAATTTCTTTACTGCATTAAGTAGAAACTTAAAAATGTATGTACACCCAGTAGACACATATAGTTTTTATAAATGTAAGAAACAAATAAGTTTTTATCTTTGTTCTTCTTATATTCTATTAAAAAGCAAAATATGATACATTTGAAATCACACATTTGTTTTGTTATTGTATTTAAGAATTAATGATAGATTTTGATGTGATTGAAAGACCACGAAGGCGTAGAGTATATCTCACAAAGATTAAAATAGCTAGGGCAATTCAAGATTCAAGAAGGCTCAAGACGCCGTACAGCAGAAATGTTAAATGTTAGTCGTGCTGCGATAAATAGAGCCTGGATCAGACATAACATTTATGGAATTGTTAGAAGACAACCTTATCCTCGTCGTGCAAGGGCGACTACAGCTAGAGAAGATCGAATTCTAGAACTTTGGGCCAATAGGGAACGTCGACGTACTGCGCGAACGCTTCTATTAAATCATATTGATGGACGTGTTAGAGTTTGGATTCCACAGTTCAAGAAAATCAGGCTTTCGGGGGTGGCTCAATTATGGTTTTTGGTGGGATAACTTTAAATGGGCGCTAGTAGTTATTCGACGAGGGGCGATGATGGCAGAGAGATACATCAACGAAGTTCTTGAACCACATATTGTCCCGTTTGCTAAAAATATGGGTTCAGAATTTATCCTACAGCATAATAATGCGAGACCGCAGGTGGCCAGGATAGTTCAAAATTATCTTACTGGCCACAATATTCAAGTTATGGAGTGGCCAGCGAGGAGTCCCGATTTAAATCTCATCGAACACATTTGGGATACACTTGGGAAGCGCTTAATGGAAAGTCAGCCACTAAGAAATCTACAACATGTTGAGGAAGTTATTGTGGAGGAATGGGAACAGCTAGGTCAAGAAGCTATTCGAAATGTCATTGAAAGCATGCCTCGACGTTGTGCAGAAATTCAGCGCTACTAGTTTTATTTTTAAATCATTTTTATCATCCATGTTATTAAAATAATAAATGTAATTTATCACATTTATCACTTTTCATTTATTTTCACAAAAAATCGACAGTTAAATAACAAAAATTATACTATAGTTATAGCAAAAATCCTTAGATATAATTTTATTACAAAATTTTAATCGTAAATGGATTTAGTTAAAAACCACGAACATTTTTATAAGTGGCTGTTTTTTCGTTTTAATCAGTGTATAATGAAAAAGAATTTCGCAAACGAGTATCCAATAACATTTATTTAAAAACTATCCCACAGTTTAAAAATTACTAAAAAACATTTGACAATTTAAAATTATTTTATTTGACAAACACATCTACAATTTGCTGCATATATTTTAATATTAAACTAAAGTAACCAGAACATTTTGTGTAAATTAACCTTAATTACAAAAATAACGCAATCAACAATAATTAAGTAACGTCAAATTTACAATTTGAGGAGATGCATTCCAAAACTCGGCTTATCCATATTAGGTGATTTTGAGCAAAATGTCAAAAACCTTAAAGGTGAGTACTAACGCATATCAGGCCAACAGAATACTTTAAACGAAATATATAGGCATAAGTATAAAATTTATATACCTTGATTAAAAAGGTATAGCTCCAATTTGAGACCCGGGAGTCCCGGGATCCCGTAAAAAATCCGATCCCGAAAATCCCGGGATCAAAAGTCTCAATCCCGGGATCTAAGTAATAAATTACAAAGAATAAAATATACTTTTTTTCAAGCGTATGAATATTTTCATATTATAATACTCACAATCATATATAGAAATACTTCATTTTTGTACGCAGTTCAAAAGTCAAAATATTATACACCGCCGTACAATAATGAAAATACATTGAAATTACATAGCATGAGTGGTTCCATCTATCGCGTTTAGCATAAAATCACCAAAGAAAATGTAAAATTACAGGTCACTGTAGAATAAAATGAATTTATTCTACAGTGACCTGTAATTTTACATACATAACCTATAATTTAACATATTTCAAACGTCAAACCTGAAAAAATATCAAACTCTATAATTTCAATGTAAGTTACAGCCCCAATTGGAACTCATCAAGGCCCGATTGGTAGAAGAAATGGAATTATTTGTTAATGGGGGTAAATTTGGGTACAATGTGCCTCCAACTAGTCCGAAAGATATCGTTCGTTAGTTTGTTTGTTCCTTTATTTAAAATTGGTTTTAAAATTAATGATATATATTTTTTCGGAAATGATCCTGGGATCCCGGGATTGGGAACGTTTGGTTCCGAAAGTCCCGGGATTGGAAAAAGGGCTCGGGATTGACACTCCTACTATAATATAGTATATAGTACTATATTATACTATATTATACTGTTCTTGATACGCTCGACTTCAGTTCAATTCGGAAATAGTTGAAGTCATCCGGCCCTGATCGGGGCTATCTAATGCGGCCCGGATTGGGAAACCCAAATTTTAATAACCCAATAATCCCATATCTCCAACCGGGCTGCCTAACCCGGCCCCAACTGAAAAATAATATATATCAACCCAATATGAATGCCTGAAGCGACCCTGATTGGAAAACCCATGTCCTAATATCCCAATATCCCAAGTCCGTCTGCCTGATCCGGCCCCAACTGGAAACAATTATATTTCAACCAATTAGGGAGACTTGATCCGGCTCCGAAAAAAAAATTACATCCCAACCCATTTTGGGTGTCTGGATTCGGCCAGACTCACCGTAGGCCTTTCTTAACATTTCACACACTTTATTTAATTTTTTACGCAAAATTTAATACAAATTCTTTGATCCCATTTCTTTTAACGAACGAAAATCGCCGAGCTCATAAAAACACGTCTAACCTTAGCGGCTGCCAAAGACAAAGTAAACAATGAAAACATTTAAAATTTTTATCATTCTTCAGGGGTATGTATACCTACCAACATAATAAAGACAATTTTATGACAACCGAAATTTAAAAATTCCCGTTATTTTCTGAACACACCTCGTATATTTACTGCTCGAGCAGATCTGGACGACCTATAAATTTACCAAATGGTAAGGCTTGCCTCATTGCTGGTAATAATTAACTTATTGCGCGAAAAGTTAACTGCAAACAATCCTTAAATTTGGTTTTTTAAAGATTGGATTACTTTTCAAGGGCTACACAAAATTACAATTTCACGACTCTTAATATGCCTGAAGCATGACACGTTATTATTGGTGGCAATTTTATAAATATGCTCTTAATCAAAAGTATTTTTTAAACAATCGTTTAATACACTTTTTTCTACAACCACTATGTAAAAGTAACATTTCGTAATGGCATCGTTGCTTAGAAAATGAATCTTTTCATTGGCAAGGCAAAACTCGAATGTAAAGTGACATTTCCGTGTGAAAAGTGATAGGTCTGTGTGAAAGGAAATTGACAGCATCGTTTGACATTTGTATTTTATTACATTTTGAATATGTATGTCCAAATATCATTTAGAACACAATTGTGTTTGGTTAATAAATTCTAATTTTAAGTGCATTTACTTAAATTGAAAAGGTAAGTTTATTGATTTTAAGTAATTTTAACAACTGTCAAACACGGTTTTAGGCTATTTAGTATTTAAAAATAATAAAAAATAAAAGGGTGGTAGAAAAAACATAGTGTTTTACTTGTGAGAAAAGTTTTCTTCAAGCTCGTGTTGATGCAAACTCGGCCTAACGACCTCGTGAGCAACAAACACTCTCATGAAAAAGTCGCCTTTCAACACTTGTAAAACAAATAACTATTAGTTTGGACGAGTTTTTTGGCAAACTATTTATATTTATAAAAAAAATAGGGACACGATTGGAATTACATTTGTTATAACTCTATCACCAAATTTATCTATAATGCATAAGTGTGGTAAATACATTACTGGGAAGATAACTTTTCTGTAGAGTGTTCCAAGATGAAGGCATATTTAAAATATGATGACATATTTAAAATATGATATTTAATCCATTCAGACTAAATCGCAAACCTTTTCATACAAAAATAATCATATTTATTTACATATTATGTATGTAGGTCAGATTGGTTTTTATTATTAAATTAACTAAAAACCGGTTATTTTTATTAACCGCTCCTCAGGAGAGGCTCCTGGTTTCAGATATGCGTTAAGCCGAGGATGATGTAGCAGGCGTCAAAAAATATATGTTTCACTTCTTGATTTATGACTTTTGTCGCCTGTGAAATAAAAAACTTGTAAAGCCTATTTTTTCTTTCAAAACAAAAGGGTAATGATTATTTTGCCTAAAGTTAAAATATTTAGTTGTACAAGCAACAAAAAAACAAGAATTTAAAAAATGTTTTGATGCAAAAATTAAATTATTAAAACAAAAAACTTATTTTAAATGTATTTACACTTAATATCCAAAAATTAAACCTTATTTAGTACTAAAATATAAAAATGGCATTCATGTCCTAAGAATTGTAAGAGGAATTTAATATAATGAACGTAAACAGGACATAATAATATTCTTTATCGGTTAAGTCTCCACTAAATGTTAATTGGTCGTAAAATAAAACAAAAATATAGTTAAAATTTAATAAAATCGGATCAACCAATTTTAAGGCCTGAAAAATCTAATTAGCTATTAAAATACTAGAATAATTGTAATTGTAAATTTTCATATATAATACCACAAGAGCTTCAAAATTATCGGGTATTTTTCCCGATAGGTTCGTTGCAAACAAATGAAGGAGTCAAGTTTTTCAGGTTAAAAAATCACGAGCGCGAAGCGCGAGTGATTTTTCCTGAAAAACTTGACGACTTTATTTGTTTGCAGGGAACCTTGAGGGAAATGCCAGATAATTTTGAAGCTCGTGTGGTATTCGGGGGATTATTTTTTTTGACAGTTATTATTGTACCTTCCTTATAGTCTTCTCCATCAAAAATTATCGCTGTAATTCGCTGTAGGTTCCCTCAACAACAATGCCTCAACAATGTCCCAACAATACAGAGAACTGTCAAAAAAAATAATCATATATAATACCACAAGAGCTTCAAAATTATCGGGTATTTTTCCCGATAGGTTCGTTGCAAACAAATGAAGGAGTCAAGTTTTTCAGGTTAAAAAATCTCCAATTTTCACAATTGAATTCAACCTGTCAGTTTGACGTGTGGTTAATTTGACTTTTTTATATATAGCAACTACCAGAGAAAATTTTCAAAAAATTATCGCTGTAATTCGCTGTAGGTTCCCTCAACAACAATGCCTCAACAATGTCCCAACAATACAGAGAACTGTCAAAAAAAATAATCAAAGTAATTGATTTTTATAAGATATTCTTCTTAAAGCATTTGAATATTGCAAACTTCTTGTCGTCGGTTCTTTTTATAAAAATTTCAATCAACTGATTTTTTAGAACCCAGGGTTATTTTACCCCCTTTCGGTTCTCATACGTATCCCTCCACTGCACAGCGTTACCTGTGTTTAGTGGATCCGAATTTTCACCTCGGCAGGTAAATCTTCCCTAGGAGATCGTGGATGACAGTGTCGATGGTTAAGGCCACTCCCGGATTTTTGTCGCCGGGTCGGACCATACGCCAGATTTAGGCTAGTGGAGTATAGGACAAGGAGGGTCAATATGGTTTTTGGGGGCCAAAACTGAGTACAATCCGGACTCCCCCTCAACCTGGGTTTTAGTAATAACCCCATTCATTTGGGGTTAATGAATGGGGACTTGATTGGTTAATATGCGGCTAGGATATATCCTTGCTGGTTTTGAAGTACTTCCTGTTCGTTTGTGTCCTCTCTGTCCGGGTCATATTCCCAGCTTGTTGCTTATCTATAGCGTTGCTCCCATATAAACAATACTATTCTTAGTAGTATATTTTATAGGTTTGCACCCCACTGTGCGGTGCGATTCTTTATTCGCTTAGAACGTTTGAGGAGTCAGCCCAATTTTGGTCCCCTTAATGTCTTAGAAATCTACAGATGTTTATTTCTTTAGGATGGGTTTCGTTTGCTTTGTGTTTTTCAGAACTTGCGTAATTAATGGCTTCTTATGTGTGCCCTTGTGTTTATAGTTTTTTGGCTGGTTGATCTTTATTTGAATTGTTTGCGACTAATTATTCTACCTGGTGGATTCTTTGTTGGTTAAAGATTGCGGATTTTGTATTAAATTAGTATTATTATTTGGGAATTTTTACTTATCTTATTTATGTAGACATGTACTTCGGATGAATTGCCAGGTAGATGTGGTGTAATTATTCCTTAACCCCGACCGCCCACTTTAGCACGTGTGGTAGTCCAGGAGATTATTCGTTGAAACTGATCGTCTCATTCGCAACTTTTATCCAGGTAAAACACTTGAGAACTTAATCCAGGAGTAGGTACCACACGCAATTTGCACTGATTTAGCACTTGGATTTGGTATATCACCGAGAATCGTTTTGTTTTGCTTTGGTGATGGAACTATGGAAGTACGAGCGCGTTAAGGGAGACCTTAACAAAGCGACCGCTCTCTTTAGGGCGCAGTGACTGATTTTAAAACAAAATAATGTTTATTACCAAAAATGGTATAAATTAATTCTTAAGAATTATGTGTTTAAAAAACTTATTATTATGTAAACACTTGTAAGTATAGCAATACTAAATATAAACTCAAGTTAATCTATTGCATTCGGACACTTGAAAATTACAACTTGAAATAACCTTGGGCAATTAAAGTATTCAATTGCCTATAAATCATTTGATTATCCAAAGTATTCGAATGTACAATATTCGATTCTGCCCCTACCCATTTACTAATTTAAACGAAAAAATATTTCTTTATAATTAGTCACATGTATTGTAATGGTTCAGTACTTTAATACGTTTTACAGTATTTACAGTTTTACTGTAAAACTGTAAAACTTTTACAGTAAAATTTGTATTTTCCAAATTGTTGTGTTAAAAGGCTTAAGAAACCGTGGTAAAAGAGACAGGTAAAGAAATTAGATGTTTTTCGAACTTTGACTAAAAATGTGGTGCCCAGATGATGCAAGAAAACAGGCAGAAAGTTTGTGAAAATGGTCGCGAACGCATCGCTTCTAGTAAAATATTGTTAAAACGAAATGTATCGTAAAGTTCAGTTTAAAGAATTGTTTCAAGTGTTGGTATATTATCCAAGGTTAGTTCTTAATTTTAAATGCCCAAATTATGTAGTAAAGTCCTCTAAAAGTAGATTCAGATTTAAGTTAATTGATTATAAGTTATTTTGCACTACTACGTTTAGCGAATTTTACTTGGCGTTTAGCGAGATGTCTGCAGTGTGGAACTCGTTCCTCACAGGGCAACGTTAACGTTGACATACTTATAGTCAACTGCCCTGTTAAATAACAACTTTTTGAACCTTTGGGGTTAGATAAACTAACAAGCGTCGCGTCATTTAATTAACTTGCATAAACTTTTAAAAGAAACAATGCCTAATCGTGTAATCCTTTGCTACTTCATAACCGAATAGGCTTTTTCTCTAGTTTCTTCCCTGGTCGTATCTTCCTATGAGCTACTCCTTGCTTGTTGTAAAACGTCTGTAAAGTAAATTAAATTGGGGTAAACTAAACACTGTATTTTTGTATACCTAATTTTCCCAAGTTTGATTTCTTAAGCAATGTATTTAATAAAACAAGTAAGTAAACAAAATGTGGAGGTCCAATTTGGGGTAACATGATCACGAGCCAAAGTAACAAAATAGTTAATTTATTAATTTTTCAAAAAAGTTGTTTTAAACGAACCTGGTGTATGAAAAAATATTTACAGTATATTGTAGCGAGGGATAATTATAATAATAATAATAATAAAAGAAGAATAACAATGGTGATGTTTCAATATTGAATGGTTATTTGTGTGTAGTAATGTTTGGTAGATATTTTCAAGGGTATTTTATTATGTAAAGATTAACGTCAATGTAACGATTGTAGTTCCTTTACTTTATCAAGTAGCGTGAATGAGGTTTAAAATCATTTGCTGAATTATTTGTTCCTATGTCGATTATGAAAAAAA
This sequence comes from Brassicogethes aeneus, assembly GCA_921294245.1. Taxonomy (NCBI): domain Eukaryota; kingdom Metazoa; phylum Arthropoda; class Insecta; order Coleoptera; family Nitidulidae; genus Brassicogethes; species Brassicogethes aeneus. Next base: position 46,364,926 of record OV121132.1, on the reverse strand, counting down.
ATTATAATATTAGGTTTTATAAAATATACCTATATACTAAGGGTTAACATAGCTAGTCTATACAAAATATATTACTATTATTATTAATATCTCCACGCCAACAAATATTCTAGATAAGAAAATCCACTGGATGGTGTTCAAATAGGTCTATTTAAAAAAATTACTCGGTCGCCATCGCGTTGCAAGTTGTCTTGGTGTCTTGTTAAAACTTTATATTGTCTATGTCATGCAATCATGGTTGCATATCAAATGTCCCTAAACAAGGTTAATAATTTACATCCGGCAACATTGCTTTAAATTTGACATTTTATGTCAAAAATTGGTTAAAAATAACATTTTTAAACTTAATTTATTCAAAAACTACTAAAAAACCCGCATTTTTTATTTTTTATTTTTGATACTATTTACTATTTAAAAAAATACTTTTTTAAACTTAATTTATTCAAAAACTACTAAAAAACCCGCATTTTTGATTTTTTATATTTACTATTTAAAACATACTTTTTCTAATAGTTTCAATAAAAATTGGAAATTCAGAGTGAGTTAAAGTCGACCGGCCCCCATTTCAAGAGATACATTTTTATCTTTACAGACAAATTTGACAACTAACACTTTCATTTTGAAAGTCGTTAAAACAGATTCACAGGTTACTCTATTTTTGTAAAGATGTCGCTCTTAACAAATATTTAAATTAATTAGTACTACCATTGAGTAAAGATGGTACTACATTATTTGTTATATCTAATAATATTTGTCGTAGAAAAAGTATAGTAAGCAACTCGTTTATAAACTTTTATTAAACACTCGAGCGCAAGCTTGCTCGTGCCTAATAAAATTCGTGACTAAAATGACCTTTATCAAACTTAATACATAAAAATACCATAACATTAAAATAATAATAAAACCTATTTACATATTTTTTAGATTCTTGATTTGATGAAATGATAATAAAAAAAGAGTTTAAAAAATATAAATGTATAATAATTAATATTGTTTTATTTGGTGAAGGTAGTATTTTAAGTTTGTAAAGTATGTATGAAGTAAAGAACGACACGTTCATGTTAATGAATGGGAATTATATTTTCATAATAAATCTCTATTATGTGAAAGGAAAATTAACTAAATTACTGTGTTTTATTTTCCTAATTTTTGTAATTATTATGTATAATATACAATGAATAATTAATTACAATGCATAATCATTATTATCCTAAATCACTAGAAACACGTGTAATAAAAACAGCTCGTATATAGAAAAAGCTTATATTCCAGATCAGTATATTCTGTAACAACTTTGTCACACGAGCCGCAGGCGAGTTTGGCGGAATATGCAATAAAAAACTTGTTTCAGACCATACTTTTTCTACGTTTCCAAAAAATACCATAGAAAAATAATTTAATTGGGAGAAAATGAGGTTGGAACGGTCTAAAATTTGTTAGATATCGCCACCTGTGTTCATTTCGTCATCCGATGATAGAATATTTTATTTGTAAAACTTTAAGACATATATTTCATTCTACATTAAAAAGTAATATTAAAATAGACATATTCCGTAATAGGAGAAGAACAAATAATTTTACGGCTAACCACTGCTACGGTACCATAATTATTATTGAATTTGCGATTTGGTGTGTAATTTTATCATCTAAGGCTATTTTAAACCAGTCTGCATAATTTTAATGTCCTTTTCGAAAGGGTTAAAAGTATTATTTTTCTAAAATTTTAAAAAGTAGTAGCAAGTACAGGGTGGTCCACGTAATGTAGCCCATTTACTTATCTCAGAAACTACTGGAGTCACAGAAAATTTGTAAAAACAAATATTTACAAAGTAAAATATAATACCATCTTTCCTATTTTTAATGAAACAACCTGATTGTTTTGCATATTTAAATTCTACACACTATTTTAGGTATACTTCGTAAATATTTTAATTAAGAAAATTGTATTACCTTTTAAATAAAATTTTGATTCAGTAAAATTTGTCCAACTGTACATACGCTAAAACTTTAAAATACCCTACAAAATATTTAACTATAGCCTTATAATATAAAAAATAATGATAAGGATATATTATATCCTTATCATTCTTTTTTTTATTTAACTTTTTATCTCTTTGATTAATTATTTAATTTAATAAAACTGCATGTTTTATTTACCTTTTTATTGGCGAATATGCAAAACGGGGATAAATTGGGGTGGTAAAAAAATAAAAAGCAAAGATTAATAAAACACTAGCAAAATAATACCTCAATGTGTATTTATTAATATCATAAAGTAACTTCAAGGCGGCTATGAATTAAACTTAATACTAAGTAACTCCATGGACTCATTTATTTTTTGTTAAATAATAGAAGTCTTCTATTATTTAACAAAAAATAAATGAGTCCATGGAGTTGACGTTCTGAACCATGGAGTTGACACAATAACATAAAAACAACATAAATCTAACCTTGTATTGCCTGTTTTGTTGATTTCTTAATTAGATAAGATAACGGCAAATCATCTTCTGAATCTGAATCTGAATAGATGTCAGAAAAGAACCATCTTTTAGCAAATGTTTGCAAATGATTTTTAATATAAAAATTTCCTAATCCATAACTAACTAATAGAAATTAACGGAAATAGAAAAAATAGTATAAAGCACTCGTGGCGAAAGACATTTCCGCACTCGTCCTTTACGGCACTCGCACGCTTCGCGGCTCGTGCCGTAATTTCGGACTCGTGCGGGAAAACAGTGCCTTTCGCCACTTGTACTTTATTAAACTATTAATACTTTTATTTAAATAGAATAATATTATTCTTAAAAAAATGCAAATAAAGGAAACAAAATTCGATCATACAACTGCCGGATATCCGGCCGCCGGATATCCGGCTTTGATTCTTGCCGGATATTCGGGATCCGGTGTCTGGCCAAACAACTATCCATTTCATCTCTATACCGTACCTTCATTTGCAAGCTAACCATAGGGAAAATACATTATAACTGGACCAGATAAGTCGCAGTCAACACAAAGCGAGAACCTTTTCAGAAATGATTTGGATGCGTCGTCGAGACATGCGTACTAAAACAAATTTTACCAGATTTACACCGCACAAAATAAAAAACAATAATAAAGCATCGATGTATGAAGCAAGGTCAACTGTTACGGCGCATGCTAGCGTACTCGTCCACGCGTCCAAATCATTTCTACAACGTTTTTCTCTTCGTGCTGACTAAGACTTATCTGGTCCAGTTACAATGTATTTTCCCTATGGTTAGCTTGCAAATGAAGGTACGGTATGTATATGCTGTATATAGTTATAATAATAATACTATTAGAGAATTTTTTTAAAGAAAAATTAAATTAAATTTATTATAATTTAACTATATAATATATATTAATAATATTATTATTAATTATCGTTAATAATGCCTTAACTTATATGAGCTAAGAGTTTAGGGCAATAATAAGAAAGTAAACAACTCCATGGACATACCTTTTAACTCCATGTTGATGTCCATGGAGTTGATTTTTTTATAGTTAAAGTCACAAACTTTAGAAAATGGTACATAATGTATCTTTAGTTAACTGTAATTTAAGCAAAGCATATTTGGTTATTTCACCTGGAGAAAGTTTAAATTTCAATTGTATTTAAATCCCTTTGTTATTAAAGACATGGAGTTGATCTTTAATAAAAATACTTACAAGTTTTTTCGCAAATAATAATTATTGTTTCGCAAATAATAATTATTGTTCTTTATAAATTTTTATTAAATATTACACCCCCTTTGCCTTGTTTACACAAATCAACACTAAATCACTCAAACGACGAATTCTTCAAACATTACTAAAATACGTTTTATACAGGGGATTTATCATATATTAAAAAACTGCAAAGAACTTAGCTGTACGCTGTAGCTGTCGACATTTTGGGTTAAAATATCAATAAGTTTGCTTTTGGTTGTGTTTTTTATACATTCCAAGTTAGAGGAAATGCAATATGAAAGAATCATTTCACAATTGCATCTAGTCTAATAGTATATGGATGATTTGTTGTCCCTACGCTAGGTGGTGACAGTCCATGGAGTTGACTTTAAAGCGTTTTAGCAAATTCAAGTTAATAAAATAAATAATGTTTTATTTTTTTGGTTAAGTACGTTCTACTGTTAGACATAAACTGTCTATTGTAGTGTTATTTAAATGCTAACTACTTTCATTAGTATATTTTGCTCCGTTCTGGAGAATCAGCCTTATATATGTTACCGGCAATGTAAAAAATCCGACAATGTGCGAAATGTCTATATACTCTGCAAACTGACCAATTTACCAGACATTGTGCAAAATCACTACCATCTTGGGCAATCTGCAAATTTACTACGCTATTTTAGGCAATTTGCAAAATGTCTGATGCGATAGTCAATCTGGGGATTAAAGGTTTTTACTTCTCACATTGACATTTCAAACAAAATGTTAATATTTTATAATGAATTTCAAAATTGCTTTATCAGAATGTCAGAAGTGCTTCATCAGAATCGCATCTTAAGTTTTAAAGATTCTGTGCGTGCGGTAACTCTTCCGGAAGATGGTAGAACCCTGGTGGAAATGATTCTACAACATTCTACAACATTTAACGCGAAAACTACAATTTTCTACAATTTTTTACAACTTTTTGTATTGTTGTAGAGAGTTGTAAAGAGTTGTAATTTATTACAAATTTTTACAACATTTTACAACAATAATTTTACAACATTCTACAATAGGGTGGAGCGAAAAAAATCCAATTTTTTTTTTTCTTTAAATTAAAATAGCATTAGTGTGGAAAAGTTGCGTATTGTAATCTCGATTACAGATGTGAAAGCTTTTTTAAAATTAAAAAATATTTAGAGGGTCCGCAGGGCAATCACATTTGTAAATATTCGCGTTTTTATTATATAATATTAAATGTTCAAAAATTTTTTAATTATTTTAATTTGAATATTCATTAGCTTGCAAAAGTCTTATTTTAGTTTACAGATAAAAACCATTTTTGTTTTTTTGCTCTTAAAAAAGATATAGTGTTTTTTAAAACTTGCTATTCTTTTTTCTCATGCGGACTCTGAAGATGATCGAAAATTTAGTAATTCTTTATTTTAAACGTATATTAATGAGCAACTTTTGGCACGTAATGTGTAAAGCAAGTCAAGAAAAAAAATATGTTGCTTACCCTATTGAAAAAAAAACATATTTTCCAAATTATTTGCCATTTTTAGTTTCACATGCGGACCCTGCAGATGATCAAATATTTAGTATTTTTTTTATTATTATTAAACTGTATACTAATGCGCAACTTTTGGCGCATAATGTGTAATCAAATTCAAAAAAAACATTTTTCGCTCCACCCTATTCTACAACCTTCAACGTGATAACTACAATTTTCTACAAATTTTTACAACTTTTCGTTGTTGTAAAGAGTTGTAACTTATTACAAATTTTTACAACATTCAACGAAAATAATTCTACAACATTCTACAACATTTAACGCGAAAACTACAATTTTCTACAAATTTTTACAACTTTTTGTTGTTGTAAAGAGTTGTAATTTATAACAAATTTCTACAACATTCAACGGAAATTATTCTACAACAATCTACAACATTTAACGCGAAAAGTACAATTTTCTACAACTTTTTGTTGTTGTGGGAGTTGTAACTTATAACAAATTTCTACAACATTCAACGGAAATAATTCTACAACATTCTACAACCTTCAACGTGATAACTACAATTTTCTACAAATTTGTACAACTTTTCGTTGTTGTAAAGAGTTGTAACTTATTACAAATTTTTACAACATTCAACTCATAACAAATTTCTACAACATTCTACAACCTTCAACGCGATAACTACAATTTTCTACAATTTTTTACAACTTTTTGTTGTTGTAGAAAGTTGTAACCCAAAACAAATCTCAACAAAATTCAACGTAAAACTATAGGTTAGGGTGTCCCTTATTTTTATTTTTCTTACGCATACCCTCTAATTATATTTATTACGTGTTTATATACTCCCAGTAAAAATTTCAGCTCATTCTATAAACGGGAACCCGTGCCGACTTGCATCTGAACCCTCCGTTAGCCAACGTTAGGCGCGCGGTATTTTGTAACACGGTTCGCGAGGTCTTCGATCGTAAGTCATTTTGTGTTTGTTATTATGTGACCCTTATATTATAAATTATTGGCAAATGTTAAAATATAATTTTATTTATGTGTATACTTTGATAAAAATGTATATTTTCACAGGGAGTGGCTAGTTACCCGGAATAGGACGTAAACTCTGAAATTGATAAACTTAATGGGTTTTACTCTAAATAACTAAAAGAGTCTATTATGAGAGATGACTACCGAAATCTTATTGAACTGTCTGAAATATTTTTGGGAGGACATCAAGAAAAGAAATGCTTATAAAAAGCTGAAATTTCATATAACAGTATATTTTAGCAATATTAATTACTATATTAATATATTTAAGGGATAAAATCAACTAAATTAGTCAAACAAATGATGAAAACAAAAGCAATAATATTAATTAGTAATCATATTTAATAAAATCATTAAAAAAATACAGTCATAAAGTATATCTTCTTTTTAAAGTGTTTCGTGTTACAAAATACCGCGCGCGCATAACGTTGGCTAACGGAGGGTTTAGATGCAAGTCGGCACGGGTTCCCGTTTATAGAATGAGCTGAAATTTTTACTGGGAGTATATAAACAAGTAATAAATATAATTAGAGGGTATGCGTAAAAAAATAAAAATAAGGGACACCCTACTATAGGTACATCATTTTTTACCACAGACTGTGTTTTTTACTTTCTGAAGTTGAAAGGCGTCAGAATATTTTGTCCTGTTGCAATAAATAAAGAATTATAGAGAATTATATTGATAAATAGAAGATAATATATTGATATTGAAGCAAGAAGCCTGTAACATATAACGTTAGCACAAAATATCATTAAATTAGCTAAAAAAGTGCAACAAAGCAGAAAAACCAGAAAATTTAGTGTTGTCAGCTGACAGAAGTTTCCATTGTCAGTTGATTAATTTCCCAAATTAATAAAAAAGATAAAAACAAGAAAATATACAGAAAAACGATTGAACAGGGCCTGAAGCATAAGCAGAGAATTCAAGCTAGAAAAGATTATAAGTTCGAGAAATTACGTTTATTTAAAAATTCAAAAATAAATTCAGACGATAATGTAGTAGTGTCTTGTAGAAAGTTGTAGAAAATCATTAAATGTTGTAGCAAAGTCGCGTAGAAAGTTGTAGCTTTCGCGTTAAATGTTGTAGAATGTTGTAGAATAATTTCCACCAGGGAAGTCAGCGATATATCACTCAACGTCTAAGACGTTGAGTTACGTCTTGGTGTCCATCAATCGACTATATCGCAGAGCCAGATTAACATTTTCTTAGGAACACGTTAACTGGTTAGAGGCTGATTGGGCCAACGTTATGTTTAGAATCCAGATTTTGTCTCCATAGCAGTGATAAACGTATGGGTGTGTATAGAAGGCCAGGTGAACGTTATGTTTAATATAACATTGTTTAAGAAGTCATGTTCGGTGGAGGTTCTAGTATGGTGTGGGGAGGCATCACTGCAGAGGCTCACACGCAGTTGATGGTTATCCCAGGAAGTATGATTGCAACTTCTTACATTGAAAAAATTGTAGAACCTATCTTAATGCCTTTTGCACCTTTTGTCGGTGAGAATTTTATTTGTATCCATGATAATACTAGACCGCATACGGCCAGGATTGTACTACAATATCTTGGCGAGTTTAATATTCCCACAATGCGTTGGCCAGCCAGAAATCCGGATCTTAATCCAATAAAAAATATCTGGGATATTATGGGCAATTGGTTAAGAGAATTTCCTCGTCAACCCATTAACCAACAAGAACTGGAAGAAAGGCTACAACAAATTTGGGAAAATATTGACCAAGATGAAATAGGCTGTAATTCGTGCAAGAGGAGGAAACATTAAAGAATATTTACTGTGTTGCGTAAATACAATATATAATTTTGTTAACTATAATAATTGTTAAATGTGTTAAACCTTAAAGGTTAAAAAATATTGACATTTTGTTTGTAATGTCATAATTTTGCCAAGACGCAATAGCCTGTTTTCTTTAATGTGTATAAAAAGGCAAATAAAACATGCTGTATTATTTAAATGTGGATCTCCTTTAATCAAAGAGAAAAAAAGGTGAATTAAAAAAAGAGAATGGCAAGAATATATAACGCTATAGCGTTATGGTTTAATCCGTTTTAGGATTTGCTATTACTGCTACTTTTATTCACAGGGTGTTTCAAAAATTTTGAAAAAATCAAGTATTAGTATAACACCCCGTATATAAAAGAAAGATTTATAAAACAACTAATGTCATAATAAAATCCTCTAAGAGTCGTTTTACAATCCAAAAAAAAGATTATCAAAAATGAATGATTTGTTCGGAAAATATTTAACAACAAAATATTGATAAATTTATGGATATATATATGTGTTAATTTCTTTCGCCAGTAAAGTATATTGTTTACCAAGATTGGAATCATATCAATTAGGTACTTCCATAGATGAAAGTTTCCGAGTAAGCTGATAGGCAAGTGAAGGAATTCATTGAGGGAGTTATTGCAATTCCACGCGAGGTAAACACTATACTTTTTTGTTGAGTGGAATCGCTTACAAATACACAATCTAGGTAGGTACACGCAAAAAGCTTATAAATCTGACGTTTAATTTAATTCTGACGTTTACATTTAAAGTCAATCGCACTGTAGCGTCACCCTGGTAGCGGAAGGGAATGAAAATATATTTATGCACGATGACATTATAATATGACAATTATAACAAAAATTCTTTGACGTAAACGTCTTTTTATAGCCCGCGGGCGTTATTATGGCCCAGCGGGCTATAATGAAACGTCAAAAATTAAAAACAACAATGTTACACCATTTGATATATTCGAAGTAAGTTTTTTCGTATAAAGATTTTGATTTTACCGGCAGCAGGCCGCAATTTTTCGCCTTTTCAGCTGCTTCCTCAATTTCATTTATCTTTAAACTTTAAAACTGACTGATGTCAGTTGACATTATAATATGACAATTATAACAAAAATTCTTTGACGTAAACGTCTTTAAAAACAATAATATATTAAAAATAATAATATATTAATCGTGCATAAAGTTTTGTATGCATTGCTGGCATAACTGGTTTTTATGGTCCTACGACGCTTTTCTAGCCCTCGCGCTAACGCGCTCGGGCTCGAAATAGCGCCTCGGACCATAAAAACCTTATTATGCCCTTAATACATAAATAACTATTATGCACGATGACATTATAATATGACAATTATAACAAAAATTCTTTGACGTAAACGTCTTTTTATAGCCCGCGGGCGTTTTTATGACCCAGCAGGCTATAATGAAACGTCAAAAATTAAAAACAACAATGTTACACCATTTGATATATTCGAAGTAAGTTTTTTCGTATAAAGATTTTGATTTTACCGGCAGCAGGCCGCAATTTTTCGCCTCTTCAGCTGCTTCCTCAATTTCATTCATCTTTAAACTTTAAAACTGACTGATGTCAGTTGACATTATAATATGACAATTATAACAAAAATTCTTTGACGTAAACGTCTTTAAAAACAATAATATATTAAAAATAATAATATATTAATCGTGCATAAAGTTTTGTATGCATTGCTGGCATAACTGGTTTTTATGGTCCTACGACGCTTTTCTAGCCCTCGCGCTAACGCGCTCGGGCTCGAAATAGCGCCTCGGACCATAAAAACCTTATTATGCCCTTAATACATAAATAACTATTATATATCATATAAGTGTCCGATTTCGACGAGCGACTAGCAAAAAAATAATTTTCTAAAAAGGGTTAAGTTTTAATTTTGTAATGATCTGGTGCCCTTGATATATTTATTTTTGATTTGGGCACGCAAGATAAATAGGCGTTTAGCATATATAGACAACTTTTTGGGTGGAAAAGACGATAATTTCGTCATTTCGGTAACGAAGACATTTAGTAACTCAATAATATTTTTCTTGTCAGCTCTCTTATCAAAAGTAAAAAACTTTGAAGGTAACTATCCCTACTATTAAATATTATAAATACATACATTCATTTTTATTTGAATTGAAAATAACTAGCTGTATTTAACATTATTTGTTGATTTTTATCTTTTTTTAATCTAATGTTTGCTTTTATTCTTACCAAGTTCCATAGTATTTAGAATTCTACCCTTTTTCATAAATATTAATGTATGCCCTATAATTTTAAATTTTTTAGAGAAGCTCATATTATTTTATTTTTCAATTAGTCCTGGTAAACTGCCACATTTAAGAAATGACAATATTACCGAAATGAGGATGGTTTATTACCAAGTAAAAAATATAAATATAAATAAGAATCAAGGAATTCCAAAGCTAGTAAAAAACTTTTATTAACATATTAAATTTTTTGTAATGATTTGTTTAAACAAGATTTGCAACAAAAATTCGGTGGATCGGAAATGGTGCCGCTTTGTTTTCTCAAAATACATTCCACGTGAAAGGTTCGAATGCAATGTTTGCATTTAATTCCATTCCTGGATGAGTTTATGGAAAAGGTGCAAATAAAGCAAAGTCTTCCATTCCACTTATTAAGCAAACTTTCATCCAGTGGCAAAGTCGTTTTCGGATAGGAGGGTTTTACAATAATTTCTTGGTGAATGATTATTTTTCCTTTACCATGATCTTCAATATCTGGCCGGAATACAGCAGATTTATTAACTAAAAAGTTAAGAGAAACTTCTTTACTAAGATTATTTTAAAATAAGTAAAAAATTAAAAAAAGGATACATTTTTTTGAACATGTGGCATTTTCCCCAACAAACGACTCTCTCATTAATGACGAAATTTCGTCGGAAATGAATCTCTTACAATCGGGTTCTAAATGATAATGTTAAGAAAAATCAATTTGATATAGAAATATTTAAATTTGGTTTAAAAATTAAAAAAGGATACCATTTTTTTCGTGTTTCCTTGCTGTTCTCTTCTCGACATTCTTTAACTGTCTTTGAAAGCTCAGTATATTTTAGATCTATATTGTAGAGTTAAGAAAAAAATCTTGGTCCAATTTTCTAATAAGGTATACTGAAATATACTAAAACCCCTATAAAAATGAACACAAATTCCCCAAAATGTCTCAGAATATCAAAAGAATTGCACTTGTTTTTCCAATAAGCAGAACCAAAATGCTCTCCAAAATGACTCTGTCCTTGTGGAAAGTTTTTTACATACAAAAACTAGTTGAAAGATTTTACGCTTTAAAGCGTTTAATAAGAACTTTTAACTAATTTTCATGATGGCATCATTTCAGTAACGCATGATCATTTCGGTAACGACAACGTTTGTTACCGGAATGATTGTTACCGAAATGACGAAATTGAGTTATAACTAAACGAAACCCAGTTAAATTTGCCAACATCAAACAAAAAATTTGGGGTTACGTTACTGACGCCGCATCATATCATTATGTTGAACATTAAAATAGTATCCAAGTCATAAAACAGAAAATTGTGCGTTACCGAGTTGATCGACATTAAGGGTACGTTAACAGTTATTGAATTACCAATCAATTTTATAAAAAAGTGAATAAATTAATTCTAAAACTTACCTCTTTTGCACAATGTACACACACTACGACCCAAACTATTAAACTAACTAACTAAAGTAGTGCATATTTAGATGGCGCTACAGTGTCGTCCAATATCGTTAGCGAAATGACGGTATTGTGCCGGGACATGCAAATAATAATTTTATTGACTGTATTATTTAATTTTTTTTTATAATAACGTATTATTCTTGTACATCAAACTTGTAGCTTTGAAAAAAAATTGCATTTAATGGAATATATAGGTTAAATTTAAGTTTTATAAGAGCTTTATTATTAAAATATAATCAGGGACAGTTACCGAAATGACGAATTTGCTGTTAATATTAAATATTTTAAGCCCAAAAATTAATTGTTTTATAACTTTTAATTTTTTATCGAAAGAATAACGTTATCTTATTAGAAATTTCTTAGTAATACATTTTTTTATAAGTATTAGACATGTAAAATACCTTGGGGACCCAAATCGAACACTTATATGAGAATCACCCAACAATCTTTTTCCTTTTCCTGTATACAGGAGAAGGAAAAAGATTGTTCACAGCACAATCCACACAACACATCTCGTAGTAAAAATACTAAAAATCACTGAAACACTGCACATCATTCAATGGCGGGCAATAGGAGGGTCTATTCGCATGTTTCGCAATTAGTAGGTTTGCGCGTATTAGGTATAGTAATAATATAGATATAAAGGGTAACCTAACATTTCATCAAAATACAAATCATCCATCGGAGAAAATATTCACATCAAAATATCCATAGAACGAAATATCCATATGGAAATATCCATATGGATATAGGACAAAATTCATCGTAAAAAATATCCTTATACAAAATTTCCAACGTACAAAATATCCTCGACAAAATAACTAACAGAGACTCATACAAAATTACGTTTAAGAGTGTAAAAATATCCATTAACAAGCAAAAATTTTTACCTTTCTGCGAGGAGATAAACTTCAACATTGTGTTAATTTATGAAACCAATGTGATGAATTTACTAGCTAACTAACTAACCAAACCAAACAATACACACACTCTATTCAACAAGGTTTTAGTAAAAATTTGTAACAAATATAAGTAACTAACCAAGCAACCCATCCCAATAAATTTAATCGTTTGGATATTTTGGCAATGTTTACTTTGTCTGCGAAAATTTTGTCCCTTAAATATTTTCTCTGCATATTATTTTGGAGTTATTTGGTAGCGGACCAAAAGTATGAGTGTATTTTTATTTGATCCTCTCTTGTAGTTTATGATCATAAAAATACTAACGGAAATCAAAGAATTGAAAGTGATGGAGCTGTAAATATGTATATTATGCCCATTCTTGTTATGTCAACTTGTACAAAAAAAAATTAAATGGAATGTACAATATACATTTTTGATATTTGGTAAATTTTAAGTTCAAAATAGCCGTGTATACATTTCACTGTCAAGGCGCCAGCCAAGGTACTGGATTGTGTGCGAGGCAATTAATAAGCTTTCGCCGCCCTGTTTTAAATACAATCTTTTTAAGCATTTAATTAGAACATTTCTTTAAGATTGTCACATCATTTTTAGGTTATATATTTTTAAGCGTATAATAATTTTCATATTATAACACTCTTTATAGAAATACTCCATATTTATACAAGTTTAAAAGTTATAAACGCCAGTAAAAACGTAAAGATAAAATGACATAATGTCAGTTAAACCTAACCTAAAAAATAATGTGGCAAAATTTAAAAAAAATATTCTAATTAAATACTTAAAAAAATAGCCTTGCACACAATCCACTGCCTGGGCTAGCGCCTTGTCAGTAAAATATACGCTGGGATAACAGTTGTTCATATTGAACGTACCCAAAATCTAAAGATCAATTATATTCCCGTTATATGTGCTAAACCAAAGAAAAGAAACATTGGCATAAAAAAAATATAAATACATAATTTTTACATGCAATTTATAATTATATCTGGGGTACAACCTTTCAAAAACATTTTGTTTTTGAAGTTAATAAAAAAAAAAGTTTTATCTTTTTGACAAACACTGTATATTGAATAACTTTAGAATTATTTATTATTATTTATATAGGTACTTTTTAAATTTGATTTTTTTAGTTTATTATGTTTAGGCCTTTATTGCCCCATTAAAAAAAGACATAAACATATTTTTCTAGGGCTTTTTAATCTCGCTTTTGTAGAAGTTTTGTTATTTAGATTCGTATAAAGCCTTTCATGAGGCAAACAAAAAAATTCAAAAATGACCCATCTAAATAATTTCTTTAATCAATTTTTTGGCCTATTTTAGAACCGTACTCCCTTAAAATGAATTAGTCAAAAATAACTAATTATAAGTCATATTTGACTAATTGTCACAGCGAAAAAGCAGTCACTAAAAATTATAATTAGTTAAATTCTACTGAATGAAACAGTCAAATTAGTAGATTTAAATTTAAAAAAGTTTTGACCCAGCCGGGGATTGAACTCAGGTCTGTCACTTGTCAAGCTGCTGTCATAATAATAATAATAATAATAATAATAATAATAATAAAACGTCTTTATTTAACGAGGCGAAGTCTAGCTAGGGCTATTCCACTTAACCTCCAAAACAAAAATACAATTTTTAAATTACAAAACTCAAATAACATTGGTACTAATTTAAAAATAACAAAAAATTCCTTTTATAGAACTTAAAATAATAACATCATGTAAACCTTATGTTTAATTATACTTATACTGTATAAGTTATACACAAAACAAAAGTATTGAAAATTTTACAATTACAAGAACAATAACTTAATAGATTTATTGAGTAGAAAAAAATAGTGAGTTAACTTTGACACGAAATTTATTTGCTTTTAACAATTTTTAATCAATGTGGCTATTAACCTCTCTTATAAAAATCAATTTTATATTGTTCATAATATTTTAAAGTTGAATATATTATTTGTGTTGAACTAGTTTGGCCAATCTACAAGCATGGGTGCTTATCTTGAGCAGAGTGTTTTAAATCGAATACCCCTATTTATATTGTACTTATTATTAAGATTTAGGCATTTCATAAATCATTTTGCATGAGCTGAAACAACAACGCTAAAAAAAAATATTTTTAAATCCTAAACTATGTTTTTGTAGTTGTTTCGTGATACAACTTTTACAAGTATTTTACTTGAAAATATTAAATTGACTTAAAAAAAGTAGCAACACATGAAAATAATAGTGGGTTACCATACCATGTGATATGGGGAGTTATTTTAGGTATAAACTATAGTTAATTAATCATTTTTAATGAGTTTTTGAGTTCAACATGACTTTGTTAAAAAAATTATTAAAATTTTTATATAAATAAATAATTAAAATTTTACTCATAATATTATTTTTATAAGCCGTATAACTTCAAAAGTTTTTATATTTTTTTAACTTAATATAGGTAGTAATTTCCAAGGCATAATATTATTTTATGTCGAAATATACATGTATACATATTGTACAGAAGAAGTAAATCGGTTTTGACACTTTATATGCATATTTGGATATAAAATATACTTAAAAAGGCAATATGTATAAATAAAAGAAAAGTTGATCTAAAAATAAACTTTAAATAAATAAAATTACCCTTACTTAAAACTTACCAGTAGTATTACTGCAGTCAGGTCAATTAATCAATTAATTTAAACAAAGCGTATTTTCCACATAGTTTTATATTTCTCTAAGTCTTGTTGTTTATTTAATATTTATTGTAATCCTACAAAAGTAAACGGTAAAAACGTACTAAAAGTAGATTAATTTTATTTTAGTTTACAAATTTAAAATAATAAAACATTGCTGTCAGTCCAAACAAAAAAACGAACATTAAGTAAAGCTATTATTACAGTTTTTTCTAGAAAATGATGTATGTTTGTTACCTATGTAATATGCACCATCCATCTTATTATGGCTTTAATGCTGTTTCAGTGTGCTATATTTTTACCTATACCAACCAATAAAGTGAGTATCTATAAAGGTATTACATTAATTGGGTATATAAAAAATTGTTGGTTATAGTAAAGGGTGATGGGAAATTTACATTTTGTCCATTTTAAAATATTTAATATATAGGGTGGTATTTAAAAGGATTGTTTTTGAATTTGTATGCACCTAGGGAATAAACCTTTTCAAATTGATTTAAAACATCCCTAACAATTTAAGCTCTCTATATAAGATAGTCCGCTTTGTGATCGAAGTCTCTTATGAAAATAACATGGGAAAAACTGTTTTGGCTCTTTAAAGTTTAAATGTCGTTGATGAATATAGTAAAAATATTGTAAAATTCTTATTAATCTAAACGCTATACAAAAAAGCTTACATGCATAAAATTCGTTAATAAAGGCGTTCATATGTTAATTAACGTTCAAAGTTTAACTTATATGATAGTACCTTGATTATGTCATTAGGAAAAAAAAAATATGTTTTATTAAAACTATTAAGTTTTCTGCATAAGCCGACAATTTATTACAATAATAATAAACATCTTTATTGGTTTCCCAACAGGCTATCGACCGTGGTCTTTCTGCCCTTTATTATAATATATTCAAAAGTAAATCAAATATTTATATTGTAACCTCAACTCGAGGGCTATGGCGAACGGCAGCTTTTCAGCGGAGAGATAGGTCGATGGGCAAATGTTTTTTTTCGATACTTACGTTATACAAAATATATTTACTAAAGTTAAATAAAAATTGGGCGCCAGTGTCTTATTAAGGCCAATTGTTAAAATCCAATTAAGCCAGACACAAACTTATTGGTAAATAAGGATATTAAAAGTCAAGTTTAAAAATATATATTATAATTAACTTCTATCACAGTTGTTAACGTGATGGTGATCGTATATAATGTTTAATGGTTTAAACAAATAGGGTACCCTTATATGGCCATATATGGTTTACAAACCCTAGTTACTACGACTGTAGGTTATATGATTTAAACAGTATAAAATTTGACATTAAAAAAATTGATTGATGTATAAAACATAAAATTATTGCTGTACTGTATGCAGAGGGTGGCTAACGAAAAGATTTATCGTTGACATAAAAAAGTAATATCTATAGGTACGACCTGACTTCTAGATGATCTTGGCTTATCGGGGCCTCTACCAACATATTGGATTGACTCAATGTGTCTTGCTGGACCTGTGGAGTCTTGTTGGATTTCAGCCCTTTAAAAAATAATGAAATCATTGCGGAATAAGTATTTGTAGTATTAATATAAAAGTTATTGGTTCCTCTTGTGTTATATGCATAAAAGTTGTTTAATACTAAATTTTCATGTAAATAGGGGGCATCAATATTATTTTTTATTTTATATATAAAAGTAAGTGTTAGATAGTTTATTCGTTTACGTACTGATTGCCATTGTAAAGTATTTAACATTAAGTTAATAGAGGTACGTTTACTACATCTTAAAATAATACGCATTTCTCTATTTTGAAGTTTTTGTAGTGAATCTAATGATGCATTATCAAGCAAATATAACAAAGATGCACAGTAATTAAAGTGGGGTTGTATGATTGATTTAAATACTGTTATTGATGTACTAATTGATAGATTATCTGCTACACGGGAAAAAAAGTATAGTTTTTTTGAGATTTTTTTATGAATATAATTAAAATGTGATTTAAAACTTAGACAATTATCAATAATACAACCCAAATATTTAATCCTGTCCACTACCTCAATTTTTTTACCTTCAACAAAAATATTTACCCTACCCAAATCTAATCTAGAATTATTATGTCTAATTGTAATGACCATACATTTTGTCTCCAAATCTGGCAAAAAACCAATATAATTGATAAATATCAGAAATAAAAGGGGTCCAAGAACACTGCCCTGGGGCACCCCTAGGTTAACATTTTTCAATTCTGAGAAGATATTATTAATTTTAGTTCTCTGTTTACGATCCTTTAAATAACTCTCAAACCAACTCAACACCCTCACCCATCTGATAATATTTAAGTTTTTGCAACATCGTGTGTGGATCTATTGTTTCAAAAGCTCGCTTTAAATCAACAAATACAGCCAGAACAAATTCTTGCTGATCAATTAAATACTTCCATTTAAAAATAATAAGTTGCAAGGCAGATTCACAGGAATAACCTTCTCTAAAGCTCGATTGACGTAAGTAAAATAAATTGTTGGTGTTAAAATATTTAACAACTTGGGTGGAAACAGCCAATTCTAAAATTTTATCAATAGGTGGTAGGGTGTTAATGGGTCTGAAGTTTTTAGCACAATCAGTGTTAGCAACCTTTTCAATTAGTGAATTATTAACAAAAGATAATAAGGCAGCACCCGTAGATTTAAAAGTGTTTTTTAAATTTTTTTCGTTAAGTACATTTTCAGGGTTACTTTTATTGTTTATGCACGATGACATTATAATATGACAATTATAACAAAAATTCATTGACGTAAACGTCTTTTTATAGCCCGCGGGCATTATTATGACCCAGCGGGCTATAATGAAACGTCAAAAATTAAAAACAACAATGTTACACCATTTGATATATTCGAAGTAAGTTTTTTCGTATAAAGATTTTGATTTTTCCGGCAGCAGGCCGCAATTTTTCGCCTTTTCAGCTGCTTCCTCAATTTCATTCATCTTTAAACTTTAAAACTGACTGATGTCAGTTGACATTATAATATGACAATTATAACAAAAATTCTTTGACGTAAACGTCTTTAAAAACATTAATATATCAAAAATATTAATATATTAATCGTGCATAAAGTTTTGTATGCATTGCTGGCATAACTGGTTTTTATGGTCCTACGACGCTTTTCTAGCCCTCGCGCTAACGCGCTCGGGCTCGAAATAGCGCCTCGGACCATAAAAACCTTATTATGCCCTTAATACATAAATAACTATTAAAGACTTTACTATTTTTTCTAACTCACTTAGAGACAATAATTTGAATGTATTCAAACTACAAGCAAACACTGGCAGATTTTGACTGGACCATGGGCTGGGGGAGATTATGCTATTATTGATTTCAATTATGCTTTGAATAAAATAATTCAAATTGAACGGTTTTACAACTAAAGTTTTTGTTATCTTTTTTTACAATTTTTTCCACATTTGCCTTGAATCGTGTTTATAAGCGTCAATTTTGTTTTCATAATATATTTATTTTTTTCTTTTAAATGTATTGGTAAAATTATTTCGCAAGATTTTAAATTTCTCCCATAAAACTTGCTTTAAAACTGTGTTTTGTTCACTCTTAATTTTTTTATAGGCTGAATCCCTTGTTCCAGCCAATTCCTTTAGTTCAAAATCATACCATGATACATTGTTTCGTTTAATTGTTTTTTGTCTTACAGGAGAAATAGAATTTAATGTATGATTATAATTATTAAAAATATTCTGGTATATGAAATCAACATTATTAGTTGGAATATTTCAATTAATAATAATAATTAATAATTCATTTATATCTCTTAATTTATTATTACTTAAATTTCTATAAGAAAAAACAGAACTTAAATTATTTTTACTGAGTGAGCTTACCGATATAGATATTATCTCATGATCAGATCAGATCAGACAACTATGAATAAATGAGTTTAAGTTTTCTTGATTTGTTATAACCCAATCAATAAGTGTACTTGTATTGTCTGTAATTCTTGTAGGTTCTGTTATAATTTGTTGCATTCCAAGTATACAGAGTTTATTGTTTAACTGGTCTTTTAGTATTTTAGTTGTATTTCTAACAGAGTCTAAGAAGTTAATGTTAAAATCTCCCATTAATATAAAATTGGTATTACTATACTTTTCAAACCAGTGTTCAACTGCATCAACGAATTCTCTTTTTTTAGCTTGCTTGCAAAATACACATTAACAAAGGTTCACCAAAAGCTATTTTTAACAATTACTTTTTCTCTTAAACTACATTTAATGTCACTTCTTGCATACACTAAAACTTCAGCTGTGTGTCTGTTTTCGGAGTTACCTTATAATTTCGGAGTTACCTTATAATTGTCTAACATAACAAGCTCCATATCTTCAATATTTTCAGTAACTCTGGTTTCACTTAGTAGTAATACTGCTGGTTGATAACATAATATTTGGCTACTAATAATATCCTTATGACTTAAAAAACTTTGGCAATTTAAGTAAATCATATCTTCATTGAACAGTATATTAGGACTTATTATTTTTTTGAATCAACAATTTGGGGTATGTTGTTAATGTATTTAATAATTTTATTAACCTCACCTTCTTCTTTAAGTTTGTCTAGTCTTGTTGGATTTCATAAACATGGTTAACCCAATCAAAAAACTCGAGCAAAAACTGCATAAATCCAATAAAAAAACTGATTAGCTCTACAGGAAAAATATACTCCATCTTAAAAACCCTAAAAAGAAATACGAACCCGCTTTAGCACTCTACAAAATCCGGTTGCATTAGCTTACCCTTATTTTAAGGAGTTTTCAAACTAAGGACCATCCAAGGACCAGGTCAACAAAAAGTATGTTGGAAAATCACGAACACCTAAAATGGAGACCTCGTGGTTAAAAATATTCTATCGCTATTTTAAAAGTTATCAACTCACCTAGAGCTTTCGTACTACACAATTAATGCTTTATCCGGCCCTGTGCCATTAAAGCAGGAGAATTACCACACATCTTTGAAATTATATCCAAATTCTAAGCCAAAGCTTACTTTCAACCAAACGGCTTCAGCGATCAAACGGAAAAAGAAGCGTAAAACTTGTTAAGTGCGTAGAAGATTATTTAAACAAACACTGTTGCCAAAACTAAAAACAAATGCAACGAAAACTCACTGTTGCCAAAACTAAAAACAATCAACGAAAACCCACTGGAGTGTTCTGGGTTGCATACTATCAAAACAAAAGAAACATTAATAAAACTAATTAAATTATTTTGGAAAGAGGCAACTAAACAAATATCCTTATTAAAAATATACTTAACAATAAGTCAAACTAAAAATAAACCACTTAACAGTTTACATCTACACTGTTCCAGATGTACAAAATGACGGTTACAATATAATATATACTCGTAATTATGTATATTTATTAAAATTGTATATTTTATAAATTTAATTTAGGCAACCAGTACCAACCAATAATTTTTTTTATAAATAAAAAAATGCACCAATTAAATAAATGTTTTGCATTCGTTTAAAGCGCGAGCTAATTGAGCGTGGCATTACTTTTAAAATTGTTTTGCCAACAAGGTGGCTACTTGTTATTAGAAAACATTTATTTATTTTATGTATAAAAAAAATAAAAAAAAAATAATTAAAACCAAAAATAACAATATTAACAATATAATTTGTTTGTTGATAAAATTTTGTTTTGTAAAGGGGACTCTTAAATTAAACAAAAATTTATATTTTTATGAAATAAGAAAATATTGATTTATTTTAATTGATTTATTATAAAATATCGTCGCGCGACCAATACATGGTATACAAAATTCGCCACCAATTAAATAAATGGAATTCCAGGAACCAAATTTTTTAAAGAAATTAAGTCCATCATTATCTTTCTTTTTTTCAGCATCTAAGATACAAGATAATCCTCAAGAAATGTTCCTTATTACCCAAACCGAGACACAAATCATATCGAACACAACTATGCATCCCAAATCAACCTGCAGTGCCGAACTTATTGCCCCTACAACATTTATCTCGACAACGACCAACGCCACTTTTATAAAAGATGAGCCCAAAATTACGGATGAAGTGACACATATAAAATAAATTATATAGGATCATTTATTGAATAAGCGATCGCTCGTCGAGATAAATGTTGTAGGGGCAATAAGTTCGGCACTGCAGGTTGATTTGGGATGCATAGTTGTGTTCGATATGATGATTTGTGTCTCGGTTTGGGTAATAAGGAACATTTCTTGAGGATTATCTTGTATCTTAGATGCTGAAAAAAAGGTAAAGATATATGTTGAATAAGGACTTCTACGTTTTCGTCTTCTTCTTTTTCGGAATGATTTTCGTCGGGATTTGCCTCTTCTTTGCTGTTTTACTCTTCTGCGTTGAAATTCAGGTTATTAAATTCTTCTTCTTTTATATTAAAGGTTCGGATTTCTTTGTCTATTTTTTTTTCAATGTCCCCTTTCTGTATTTCGGGTATTATAGGTTATTGCGGTAGAAAGAAAATATCTTTGTTTCGGTTGGAGGCCGGTTTTTTCGTGCCGCGATGTGCTGGGATAAATGACAATTTTCCATAGACAAGGGATTGGTTGGGTGTGCGGGGGGTTAGTTGCAATTTTCCGAAAAGTTTCTTGCTTGACATTAAGGTAGTTGTCTTGGTACAATATTGTCAAAAAATTTTAGATTATATGCACCGTAAAAGTATACGAGCTTGTAGCTAAGTGATTCATAATTTTTTCGCAAGACTGTACCCTTGGAGACGTTACCTTTACGTAATACTTCAATATTTTCATAAGTTTTAATCCGGCAACGTCGCTTATGCTCAACCAATAGATATATTGGAGACTAAATCAGTCTGTTTGAATTTACTGCGGAAATAATATCTATACTCGCGTACAGCGTTGCCAAGTTGTTTTTACCTGACTCACTGGTATGTATATTTTTACAAATTGTTGAACTTTAAACAGTTTTTTATAAACAATTGGACGGTCAAAAATTTTGAATTATTTTTTTTCAAACTCAGCAAAAATACATTAAAAGACTACCTATTAGTTTTTTGAAAGCTTCTGACAGTTAGTTTTTTTTATAACTAAGAAACTGGTACAGAACTTCAGAAAGCGTATACAATCCATGTTAATTATCCAATTTTTAATTGAATTTATTTTGGGTTATAGACAGACGGTCAATCTACTTCAAATTTTAAGGATAATTGTATTGTCACGTCCTTAATAATTATACAAAAATTTAAAATTTTCTGATGGTATGCTTACAGCACGACCTTAAATTTAATTAATGCCAACCACGGCTAGTCCTGGGTTTCGTGACTATGTCTATTTCTAAGAGTTCTTTAGTGGATACAATGATTTATCGGCCAGTGCTGGGTTTCGATGCTTTGTCTATTAAGGAAGTCTTATATAAATGGATACAGCAAGTATTCATAGTGATGGTACAAGATCGTTGGCGCCTCCACCATGTAATAATTATATTTTTATATTTCGTAACAGTACCTATGTATAATTTGTTAAAACCTAATTTTAATTATGTTAACATTTTCCTACTTTATTTTATGCAAACAATCTCACCTTTTCCGATCCTCATTTTAGATAAAAAATAAATCTGTTCTTTCAGAGTGGGTTTTGGTAAACGATATAATAAGGATTGTGTGTAGACGTGTTCGTCTTGTATGAACTACACAGACTTTTTATTAATTTATACAATTGATTTTATGTCCATAAACTGCTTTTGGGCTTCAGCAGATGTGGTTTGGTTTTATAAATTTGGACGCGGTACAGGCAGCACAGATGTGATGGATATAATTTTTAATTAAACATTTAAATATATAATATTGTAATATTAATAAATAAAATTTTGTGCATAGAAAAGTTAAAAAATTAATACTTTTAAAGTTTATTATTTCTGTTTAAAACAGCTTATACATATTTCAAGATATACATGGTGAGTCGTTTAACTTGAAACTGAAAAAATGGAACACCCTATTTTTTATTGCAGATTCGGATCATTCGACTAAAAATAGGTGGATTTTGTCTGAAACATTTTTTCATATTTATAATAGATGGCGCTGTAATGAAAAAAAAATAATTTTATTCGATTTTTCTTCTGTTTACGATTCTCCAATAATTTTTGAATAAAATACTTGGTTTTATTTTTTAAATTAAGGAAAACTTAAATATTAGTTAAAAAATCGTGGATACTTAAAAAAATCAGATTTAATTTAATAAAATAATTATAACCAAAAAAGTGATATTTTTAGAAAAAAAATATTACAGAAGAAAAATCGAACAAAATTGATTTTTTTCATTACATCGCCATCTATTACACATATGAAAAAATCTACCTAATTTTAGTCGAATGATCCGAATCTGCAATAAAAAATTATTAAAATATTATATTCTTTCATTTTATTGTTGACTCGCTGTAATTGCACGAAAATACCATCTCAAGACACAACACTGTATATTCTTTAATTTTACAAAAGTTTTGAGTAACTCATATACGAGTGGTAGAAAATTGCTCTTTTGCCTTTTTATTAACTTTCCATACGCGCTTTATTGGTATGGAATTCATAACCAGTGTTCAGCGCCAGTAAGCGTCAATCATTGGAGGCTGTGATCATCGTATTTTGACAGTTTAAAACATCAGAAAAACTCGCGTTTTGTTGTAGGGTATTTCAACGAAACCTTACCCTACCTTGATAAAAAATCAGATGTGTTATTTTACAAAATAACCACCATATCTGAAGTCAAATAGTTTAATCGCGACGTAATTTATAACCTTAAAATATTTGTACAATGTGATGCTAAGAAGCTAACATTAAGAATAAACACGGAGAGTTCCAATACTTGATAAAATGTTCGAATGTCGCACCCGTTACATTTTAAGAAAGTTTCCTAAGGTCGCGCCCGTTACGCGATTCATGACGTTATGAAAGGTTTTCTAAACAAGTTTTTATTGACATTTTGTTTGAGTTAAATACCTAATTTTTTATACTATTTTTTATATTATATTTTACATTAACGTATCTTGATAAATATATATGAACAAACACTTTATTATCATGAAAAAACGCAGTTTTAGTGCCGCACCCGTTACAATGGAAATAACCTGTAGGTAATAAAGAATATTGTGCAGGCAGTAAAACCAACAATTTTTTTTTTTTTTTAATGAATCTGTTTGAAAATCATACTTTCACAGATTCATTAAAAAAAAAAAAATTTGTTGGTTTTACTGCCTGCACAATATTCTTGATCATTAATGATCAATCATCGTGCGATGACTTATTTACCCGCATTAATAGAGAATTGTGGCTCCTACTTGAAGAAAGATAATTTGTTTCGAATTGTTCACGAATATTTTTATCTAAACTATTCAAAATTCAAAGTGCTAAAAAAAAGTGAATAGAATAGTGTCTAAATATTATATATATTTCATTAGACATAGATATTTAATTAATTCCATTCCAAGTCCTGAATTTCCGGAGTTGTCAAAAGAATATAGAAAACATCTTAGCTTTGTAATTGAAATGTATCAAAATTATCATGTAAACAAATATAAACCAGATTGTCAAAAAAATATTCTGTCAAAAAATTTCGACTAAAATTCATCCGTTGCCATGGTGATCTGTCAAAAATACATGTTTTGATTGGTTAAAAATTACAGGTGTGGAATTTTCCATGTAATCTTTCTTCTTCAGTGAATTTTTAAATTTTTAGTATTTGTAACATTATTTTTACACTAAAACTAATTAGTACATTACGTTTATAATATTTTTTTTAACCGTTTAATAATTGTGTACTTACAACAGTGGCGGACTAAACCCGTCTGGGGCCGGGGCGGTAAAATAAAATGGGACCCCTAGTCTGCTTATTAAATAATGTGATTGTTTTGTAAATATTAATGTTTTGTTATTTTAAATTTGTTAGTAGATTCTCTTAGCAAGTCCTTTGCAACATTCTTAGGGCCGGTTTTTCAATCATAGTTTAAACTTGGTTCAGCATTTGAACTTGGTTCAAACAAAATATGCCGTTTTTCCATCAAAGTTCAAGCTTGAATTTATATAGATATAAAACCACATTATTGTTTTTTGTATATTTTTGTATGTTTTTGCCCATACATTTGTAAATTTGGATATGTATACATATTAGGTATTACATAAGTACAACACAATATTTTAATTTGTATGATTAAAAACTTGGAATTTTTTAATTACGTTTTTCTGCTTAAGGTTAATAACAGTAAGAGTACACTTTTGTACTCGATACTGATCTTCGGCATTTTTTCTTTTAGATATGTACATTTAGGATTTATTAATTTTTGTTTTTTTTTTTGTTTAATTATAAATATTTTGTATGTACTAATTGAAAAATAAAGACCCATTATTATTATTATTATATTATTATTAATTTTTCTCTGCATTATTGTGTATTACGTTGTTTATTTCTTGTTTTGTAATCTGCTGTTATAATAAACCAATGGATATGTTTGAGGTAAATAGTTAGTGAGGATGATAAGGAAATTGGCGAATTCCTAAATAATATTCAACTTTGTGTGCACAGGCCACGGGTAAGACCGAATCATTTTGAAAGGTCGATTAATGATGATTTTTTTGCCAGATTTCGGTTTTCCAAACCTTTTGTACGTAGGATAGTGGATTTAATTAGACCAGTTATTGCAAATCCGACCAAAAGGTTAGTTATAAAAATAATTACTGAATAGGTAATAGATTTTAGTAAAATTCATCACATGTAACAAAAAACGACAAAGTCATTTTATAATATAAAACGAAATACAAATAATTCCTCCTTAAAAGAGGTAAAGTTGGCAGCACGATTTTTATCCATAATAAATAATAATTATTGTTCTTAATAGTAAATTGTTTTAAAGCACCCTTTCGCACAGATTATAACTTTTTAAAACAGCACAGATAAACAAAACTCCAAAAGTAAACACAAAATCGTTTTGTCAAAATTACAGTTTTAACTACTATTAATGTAGGCCAGTGGCGGCTGGTGGATTTTGGGCACACCCATATCTCAGTTATTAGACATGGGACCCACATCAAATTTATATGAGTTTATAAAGACATTATATGGATAAGTTCTGCGCAAGCAGAATTTAAATTAAAGTTTGCGAAAAAAAGTTAGTTTTTAAGTGCAACCCCCAGCCTCCTGCCCCTCCAAATTAAGATAATTCAAATTAAAGTGTTACAATATTTAATTCACTGAAATTTATCGACAAATTTCAAATTTTATTAAAAAAATTCAAGAATTACAGGTTTTATACCATTTATAATTTTTATTATTTCTTTTACAAAATTAAAAAAAAATTGAAATGGTATAAAATCTGTAATACTTGAATTTTTTTAATAAAATTTGAAATTTGTCGATAAACTTCAGTGAATTAAATATTGTACCACTTTAATTTGAATTATGTTAATTTGGAGGGGCAGGAGGCTGGGGGTTGCACTTAAAAACTAACTTTTTTTGTCAAACTTTAATTTAAATTCTGCTTGCGCAGAACTTGTCTATATAATGTCATTATAAACTCATAAAAATTTGATGTGGGTCACGTTGGTACATTTGGCGTTTTCAACTTAAAAAATATATAATTTTCCAAACATTTTTTTTTTAAATAGTGATATTATTAGCTTTACTTTGCAAGAAAAACTAAAATCGCGTATGTAGCCGTTGTGGAGATATACACTTAAATGTATTTTTTTTATAAATTAATGCGCAACAGTAAGCTTAACATGTGTTCAAGTGAAAAATACCACAGCAATTCGATATATATGTATATATTTATATATATATATATATATATATATATATATATATATATATATATATATATATATATATATATATATATATATATATATATATATATATATATATATATGTATATATATATCTATATATAAATATATATATACCTATATACAAATATTGATGGTTTTCCGGGATCTGCTCCGTGTTGTCGGTTTTTGGTTCTTAAATGAACCGTATGTCGGACGACGTTTCGGTACAATCTTATGTACCATCTTCAGGTCTTATGTGCTGGGCTGCTGTTGCTGCTCTGCTGCGAAATCATACATATAACGCCAGTTGAAACCTAAAGCAGCAGAGCCGCAACAGCAGCCTAGTAGATAAGACCTAAAGAGGGTACATGAGATTGTACCGAAACGTCATCAGATATACGGTTCTTTTAAGAAACAAAAACCGACAACACAGAGCAGATCCCGGAAAACCATCAATACATATAACTCCCGTGAAAACCTAAAGCAGAACATTAATCTCGTTAATTTGCGTGGCGTTTTAGTGGTTGTGAGAGCTGGTTTTTATGCAGTTGGTAGTCTCTGTGTATCGTCTCTTGTGTTGAGGTTTCTTGGCCCTGTGTTCGATGCTAGCCAAGACTGCGTTACGATGTTCTTCGAGTTTAACGTTGATACGTCTATTGGTCTGTCCCACGTAGCTTCCGTCACAATTCTTACAAGGAATTTCGTACACCCCTTGTGCCTCCAACTCTATTTTTGGTTTGGCGTTTGGAAGTATTTGACCGATCTTTTTTGGGGCGGTAAATGTTGTCTCAATGTTATGTTTTTTGAGAACTCTCTCGGTTGTCCCTTTCACGTAGGGAAGGAAGGTCTACGAAGTTGGTTTGTTGTATTAGTCCTCTTTGGTATTTAACCGACGTCGTGGTCTAAGACCCTTTTCGATGATGGTTTTGGAGAATACGTTTTGCTGTAGCCTCGTTTGGATTTTCAGGTCTTCTTGTTTCTTGTGGTCATCATCCGCCAGCCTTTCGGATCTCGTGACAAGTGTCTTAATGACTGACTGCAGTTATGACGGGTGGTGGTGTGACTGTGCTTCTGCCCAAGTTTGCCATTATTTTTCTTGATTATGAAGACATCCAGAAAATGTAATTGGTGTTTTTTCTCGGTTTCCATTGTGAACTTAACCATTTTGGAATTCTGTTGAGATGGTCCAGGAATTTCTTCAGTTCCTCTTCTCCGTGGGTCCAGATGACAAATGTGTCTTCTACGTATCGTAGCCATAACTTTGATTTTAGTGTTGCCGTTTCAATTGCTCATACTACTATGTCTTCCATGAATAAGTTGGCTATTGCTGGCTATATTGGAAAATTGACTTAAAAAAAACAAGGGTCTTGGCTAGCATCGAATACAGAACCAAACGTACCATCAGTGAAGCCATTGAAATAGAAAAATGTCCAAAAAACCTCAACACAAGACAACACAAGAGGCGATACACAGAGACTAAGCTAATTATTGCAAATTAATTTATAAAAAATACATTTAAGTGTATATCTTCACAACGGCTACATACGCGATTTTAATTTTTCTTGCAAAGTAAAGCTAATATTATCACTATTAAAAAAAAAATGTTTGGAAGATTATATATTTTTTAAGTTGAAAACGCCAAATGTACCAACGTGGGGTCCCATGTCTAATAACTGAGATATGGGTGTGCCAAAATCCACCAGCCGCCACTGATGTAGGCGTATACTAAATTCGGTTGTACCAACTTAACGTTGACACCGCTGTTCTAAGTTCAACAGAACTGCTGTTGAGTCGACATTAAAAAACTCATTTGACTGTGAACTGAGTTCATTGACTGATCTAAGTTCCCCTGAACCAAAGTTTAAACCCTAATTGAAAAACTGGCCCTTAGGGCCATTGGTTTTTATAACAGCAGATTACAAGACAAGAAATAAACAACGTAATACACAATAAAGCAGAGAAAAATTAAGTTATGTCAAGTTGAACTTCGTTTAAACGGCCAACAGTGACAGTTCATCTTTTGATTTAGTTTAAACCAAATTCAAGCTTGAACTTTGATTGAAAAACGGCATATTTTGTTTGAACTAAGTTCAAATGCTGAACCAAGTTTGAACTATGATTGAAAAACCGGCCCTTAATGTAATCAGGGATATGAAAATTGATTACAAGCTTGTTAATAATTTAAATTTTAAAAATCAAGGGACCCACTCATTGCAATCTAAGATGAACCATTATTTAATAACCTTTTTTCTAATTCCTGATGCATTGCAGCTAGGGGCTCCTGAGACCAAAATATTAAAAAAATCTTTTTTAGTTTTGATTTTTTTTGTTTAAAAACTTAAAATCTGCTGGGTCCTGAAATATTTATACGTTTACTAGGGTTTTAAAGTGTCGAAAAAAAAACCGAAAAAATTGGGGAAAAAACAAGCATTAAAAAATGTCTTTTTTGGAAAAAATTGAATTTTTTTTGGAAAAATATATACATTTGAGAAAAGTAGCAATCAACAACTTAAAATTAATTTAATTTAAAAAAAAATAAAACATTGAATTAAATTAAATTGATTTAAGAAAATGATATTATGATTATATTCAGCGTCGGAAATTTACTTTTTTCTCGATATCAGTGTACGGATAGTACCTCACACTGTCCCTCAACATCGATAAACGGTCATAAAAGTGACTCCCAAATCTGACTATAGGATTTTGTTAAGAATTGTTTCCTCTTTATAAAAAGATAAAAAAGTAAATCTCAGCTGATCGTTTTCACGAGATAAATAGATTTTTTGTTTTTTTGCCTCAAAAATTATATTTTTGTTGATTAACAGATAAATATTTCAGTTTTTTCCATAAAAACATCGTAATTTTAAAGGACATGGTTATAACCATATGGAAGAAAAATCAGGTAGGCTATGGTGAAACAAAAACCATGTAGGCGTTGCGTAGTAATAAAAAATAAATGTTTCGCGTCAAACTGCTGTCAAACAAGCAGTTTTATTTAAACTTTAACAAATATGAATCATTCCAACAAACACATACAAAGTTTGTCTATTCGAAAAAAATAGAAAATACGCGAAAGACTGCTTTAGTGTAGTAAATCATTCAAAATTTGATGAAGAAGGCGACGTTTCGGCGTTGGAAAAATGTGTGATACCAGAACTACACATTTTGCAAGGATTTGTGAACCATTTGTTTTTTAAGGGGTTGGTCCCACTATTGGGAAAAGATGTGGCTTTTATTTGGCCAAAAAAATTGAATGTTGTTGAGCTTTCCGAAACTCTCAAAATTCATATTTTATTTAATCATCGGCTTAGACAGTTTGGAAGGAGATGGACTTGGAGTATGGTCGGAGCAAGCAGTTGAGTCTGTACATAGAGAGTTTTTAATATATTGGTCTAAATATAAATTAAACGATCTTGATGATCCCCGATATGGTAGAAACCTCTTAAAATGTGTGGTAGAATTTTCTTCAAGGCATTTGTAAAACTGGTATTTCTTTACTTTTTTTAAATACTTTATTATACATATTTGTTACATTTTTGTTCACTTAACTAGGTAGGTAGTTTAAATTTTTGTCATCAGGTAAAATTATTGTTTAGATTTAAGTTGTTCAAAAATACATTTTTCTCGATTTTTATGTAAGAATGTCATATTCTAGCACGCAAAATCGTTGAAGAATGAAGCTCATTCTTAAACGATTTTTGGTAACATTTAGTTTTTAAGTATTGGTACCCCCAAAATGTCAAACTGATTAATAACCTCAAATTCATTACTTTTATTGAAAATGAAGCCTTTATTATTGTTTTGTAATATAAAGTTTGCTCCAACAATGCATTTTAATGCAAAATTTTAAGTTTAATGTGTAAAAGTGCAGTTCAGGTTGTACTTGTGCAGGATAACAAATATTGTCATTTTGTGTTGCCAACTGACATTTTGCGAGAAAAATCCCCTAACTAACAACGACCACAAAACAATTAAAAAACCTAAATAAAAGTTAAAATCGAGAAAATAGTATAAATCAGGGGCCTCGGTGGCGCAGTGGGTTAGGCGGCTATGCCGAGACAAACTGCGCTCGAAAGGTAGCGGGTTCGATTCCCGGTCACAGCCTTGGGTGTTGTGCGCGTTGAAAGTCGGTAGATGAGTCTAACTCATTGAGGACCGTGGTTCGGATTCCACGTTAAACAGTAGGTCCCGCTGAAGAACCGAACCTTATAGGCTTTGCCTGTAAGCTGGATAGGTTGATGGCGTTACTACTCTACTTTACTTTTTTTTTTAGTATAAATCACACGTTGCAGAAGGCTATTCTCGCACTCATTCGTTCGTCCACTCGCTCCTTCGTCGCTCGAGGCCAAATTTCGAATTCGTGCGAGAATATGTGGCCTTCTGCAACTTGTACTTTAATATACTATTATCTATATAAATTATGTTTTTGAAATGACTTACTGATACAAATAATCTTGCTCTTTTATGAAAAAGGATATACAATGTATATTTATATTATGTATATTAGGATATACAATGTATATGTATATTATAATATACATATATATATATATATATTAGGGTGATGCAAAAAAAAATTTTTTTTGAATTCTATGCGAGACCACTCGGGTTTTCAAAGAGTATGAAGAAAATAAAAATCTGTAAAAATTTGAGAGAAATCAATTAAAATTTAGAGGTCGCTCAACGCAATTGTTTAATTTGGAAAAATCACGCATCTCAAATGCATTGCTATAAACAAGTAGGCATATTTCATACAAATTTGAATGAAAACGGTTGAATTTTTTTTTGGTGGACTCTTAATGATTATTCTAATAAATAATGATGTCCCGATTTCAAAAAATTGTTCATAATATTTAAAAAATATATATATATATATTATATATATATATATTAATTAGCAAATATAGCTTAGTTAACAAATAATTCATTAAATTATTTTTTTGTTTCAAAATCTGTAAAAACATTGTTAATAGGTCTACTTGCAATTATTCATTCACAAAAACACTCGCCCCCATCGTTAAATATGAGAAAAAAAATAATATTTTAATTAACTACACTTCGCGTCAAATTTAACGCACCACTAAAAGTTTGTCACATTTTCAAAGTTGATTTTCTCGCCAACCGTCAAACCGAATTTGGTAATTTTTGTTTTAAAATTGAGGTTTATTCTTTGGTTATGATGCCTTTATTAAAAAATTCTTTTAAATTTAAGTTTTGAGTATATACATATATAACCGTCAAACCGAATTTAGTGATTTTTATAATAAATTGTAGGTTTATTCTTCGGTAATAATGCGTTTATTAAAATATTTTTTTAAATTAACATTTTGAGTATATATAGGGTGCAAGTGTAATAATTAGTTTTTTCCAGAAATTTGAAACGCCCTGTTGGTTGTACCAGCTATAACAGCATATGTCTCTTACAATCAAACTATAGCCCCATGTTCTCTTAACATTTTGTATTTTTATTCACCGGGTTATCTTTATTTTTAAATGAAATATACATTTAAAGATTAAGGTACCATGAATAGTGTACGATATATCGAGGACATTTTATTTGAGCATGTTGTCCCTTTCGCCCGGTAATAATTTTTTACTGATGCAGGATAATGCTATATAGTGCAAGAGTACTTACATGAGGTGGGTGTTAAAACTTTAGACTGGCCTGCAAATAGTCCGGATCTCAACACCATCGAGCATTTGTGAGATAATATGGGTAGACGACTAAGAAATCATGATCCCTTGCCTGCCTCCCTTGATGACGTAGCAAATATGCTACGAGAAATATGAAATGTCATTGATCAAGACGAGATTAGACATCTGGTTTCGAGTGTGAGACGTTGATGTGAAGTCGTAATTAGAAGTAGAGGCAGAAATACGCGATACTGATATTCTTTAATGTTGGTTTTATTGATTTTGTTAATATTTTTGTTGTTATTCAGGCCAATTCACTAACATGAGTCGTTAACTAGAATCAGTGGTTATCAGGCAATCCGGCCAATCGGGCAGTTTAAATATAACGATAACCACTGATTCTAGTGGCTAACGTTAACAACTTTTGTTAGTGAATTGGCCTGATTGTTACAATCGTTCTTTTTACATTTTTTTTATTAAACTGGAGTTTTTTAATCTTTAACTATATATTTCATTTAAAAATAAAGGTAACGCGGTGAATCAAAAAACAAAATGTTAAGAGAAGATGTGGCTATAGTTTGATTATAAGATACATATGCTGTTATAGCTGGTACAATCCACAGGGCGTTTTAAATTTCCGGGAAAAAACTTATTATCACTCTTGCACCCTGTATATACTCAAAATGTTAATTTAAAAAAATATTTTAATAAACGCATTATTACCGAAGAATAAACCTACAATTTATTATAAAAATCACTAAATTCGGTTTGACGGTTCGCGAGAAAATCAACTTTGAAAATGTGACAAACTTTTAGTGGTGCGTTAAATTTGACGCGAAGTGTAGTTAATTAAATATTATTTTTTTTCTCATATTTAACGATGGGGGCGAGTGTTTTTGTGAATGAATAATTGCTTGTAGACCTATTAACAATGTTTTTACAGATTTTGAAACAAAAAAAAAATTGAATTAATTATTTGTTAACTAAGCTATATTTGCTAATTAATATATATTTTTTAAATATTATGAAAAATTTTTTGAAATCGGGACAACATTATTTATTATAATAATCATTAAGAGTCCACCAAAAAAAAATTCAACCGTTTTCATTCAAATTTGTATGAAATATGCCTACTTGTTTATAGCAATGCATTTGAGATGCGTGATTTTTCTAAATTAAACAATTGCGTTGAGCGACCTCTAAATTTTAATTGATTTCTCTCAAATTTTTACAGATTTTTATTTTCTTGATACTCTTTGAAAACCCGAGTGGTCTCGCATAGAATTCAAAAAAAAATTTTTTTTGCATCACCCTAATATATATATATATATACATTATATATGTATACATCATTTACAAAACGGATAAAACATCTTATCTCAAGTAAAAAAAATTGAAGATCAATTTTTCTTGACAAAACGATCAGCTGAGATTTAGTTTTTTTTCACAATATATTGAGGAAACGGTTCTTAACAAAATCCCATAGTCAAATTTGGGAGTCACTTTTATGACCGTTTTTCGATGTTGAGGGACAGTGTGACCTACAATGTAGGTCCTACATATCTGTAAAAATTTGAAAATTTTTAGAAAAATTGACTCTTGCATTTTTTCCTATTCCTCTTTGAATAAAATGAGAAAAATGCAAGTCAATTTTTCTGAAATTTTCCCAATTTTTTTTTCAAAAAAAAACCGGTTTTTTTTGCCGGCCCAATTTATCCAGAAATTTTAAAACCCTAAATTTTAGATAGTTTTTGTTGGACTGAGATTTGGGGGCCCTTCTGGACCGGGGGCCCGAGGCGGACGCCACCCACCGCCCCCCTTAGTCCGCCACTGACTTACAATGAAATTCTCGAGTTTACAACAATCTACACAACAAGGTCTGTTTTATCTCGTTCCTAGACTAGGATCTCGTTTCGCTCATACTAAAAATCACTGCACAGAGTTTGACGGCGTTTACAATTCTTGTGCTTTGGGTTTTTGCGCTTTTTATACAGATTAGTAATCGTTTTAAACGTTGTGTTTCTTACAAAGGCGTTTGTAAGCCTTAAAAGAGGCCTTAAAAGTGCTAAGAACAGCCATTTTACTCGTCTTTTGTAAAAAATAAACCTTATTCTATCAGGGCTGTCATCAAACTGTCAATTTTAAGGTTAATTTGTGGGTTATGGTTTGTCATAGGTTTTACGCTTAACATATGTTATATTATAGGTTATGTGTATGAATTTATTCTACATTAACCTGTAATTTTTAGTTATTCACACTGATTTCGAGCTAAATGCGATAGACGGAACCAAAGATAATACCCCCATAGAATATCTTTGGACGGAACCACTCTTTCTATGTAATTTTAATGCATTTTATTATTGTAGGGCTTTGTATAACAATTTGAGTTTCGAACTGCGTACAAAAATAAAGTCTTTATCAGTGGCGGCTGGTGAAGCGACAGGAAAAACTAACTTTTTTTCGCAAACTTCAATTTAAATTCTGTTTGCGCCAAACTTGTCTATTTAATGCCATTATAAACTATTATAAATTTTGTGTGGGTCCCATGTCTAATAACTGAAATATTGGTATACCCAAAATCCACCAGCCGCCACTGGTCTTTATATACTTATAGGCTTATGAGTGTTATAATATGAAAATTGCTATATGCTTGAAA
Organism: Brassicogethes aeneus; assembly: GCA_921294245.1. Taxonomy (NCBI): domain Eukaryota; kingdom Metazoa; phylum Arthropoda; class Insecta; order Coleoptera; family Nitidulidae; genus Brassicogethes; species Brassicogethes aeneus. The sequence goes on along the minus strand of OV121132.1, from coordinate 46,329,483 downwards.
AAACAATACTTCAAAAATAATTGATTTAATTTTCGATTACAGAAATGAAATGACATCTTTAAAAAAATCTAATTTTTTAAGAAAAAAGTTTGTTTTCTGTTTCAAACGTTGCCGCCTTCATTATGTCCGGAACCGGCAATTTTTTAAAAGAACTTAGTGTATTTAAATATAATTAATAATTAAGATAATTATCTTTAATTTATTTCTTTATTTAATTTAATTTAATTTTAACACAAAACCCAAAAATTCGGAGGTATCATTATATTTAAAAATGCCGTATTCTCTGCGTATTAATCCAATTGTATTTTTTAAGTAAATTGTTTTTATTTAGTATAAAGTATAAAACAAAACACCGTATAATTATTTGGCGATATATTTACTAATCTAATTAACAACAACTGTTTTGTACATGGTAATTAATTAAATTCCTTTGATCTTAGGCGCCCAATAATTAATCAAAGGTTACCTAGTAAAAAATAACCACAAATACTTGTTATGTAGGGTTTGATACAGTTTAAAGCATACAACAAAAATGTACTTTGATTATAATCATAGAACAGTTAATAAATTAAGAGTAAATTTCCTATTGTAAGACAATGTCAGATTTTTTGTTGTAAGAAAATGTAAAAAATGTTGTAACATGTTTTTCATACTTTTCAGAAGCATTTTAGAAACTATTCTGGTGTGTAACCTCAACTCGAGGGCTATGGCGAACGGCAGCTTTTCAGCGGAGAGATAGGTCGATGGGCAAATGTTGTTTTTCGATACTTACGTGTATACAAAATATATTTACTAAATTTATAAAGGCAAATTAAAATTGGGCGCCAGTGTCTTATTATGGCCAGTTGTTAAAATCCAAGTAAGTCAGACACAATCCTAATAAAGATTAAGGGCGGTTATTAAAAGTCAAGTTTAAAAAAAAAATCAAAGATATACACTTAGGTACGTGCAAAATAATCGATCCACACAAATTTTCGATGAATTTCAATCGCAAATAACTTTTTTATTTGATGTCGGATTTAAACGAATATTAAAGAATATTGTAGATAAATTAATGGACAATCGCTCACATTTTAAAAAAAATACTAAAAAATAGATGTACGTTTATAATATACAGGTTTAAACAAAAATATGTTTTTTACCATAAGTTTAAGACACTCTGTAGAGTGTCAAAACCGTATATTGTTCTAAATTGAGTTTTATTTATCAAGTCACATCTATTCTTAACAGTTTTGTTTTTGGTTCATCCTCGATAAATTTATTTTTGTGGTAAATATGGATTTTTTTAAAAAACATTGCAATTTCCAATATTTTTCCTGTATGAAGTACTAATGTTGCTATGGTCCATCCATAGCCTATGGAAAATGACAGTGACAGTTTTGTTAAATCATCCCATACTTGGACATGTCATATACAGCTTTCAAAAGCTATCAAAGTGTTTTTTGTAAATTAATGTGTTAATTTTGAGGTGTCTTCTTACTTTTAAAAATGCCTCCGACTGATGTTGCCCTTTGTACTTTACTTCTTACGACGTTTAAAACACTTGCCACGTAATACTGTGACCGTCCATCCTAAATTAAATTAATAGCTCTGGCAACATCAGTCGGAGACATATCCATTTTATAAAGTAAGAAGACACCTCAAAATTTAAACATTAATTTGCAAAAAACCATTTGATAGCTTTTGAAAGCCGTGTATGGCATGTCCAAGTATGGGATGATTCAACAAAACTGTCACTGTCATTCTCCATAGCCTATGGATGGACCATAGCAACCTTAGTTCTTCATACAGAAAAATATTGGAAATTGCAATGTAAGGAGTGTATACACTATAGTGCACGCTATGTTCTCTAACATAATATTCAAAGTTGGTACGACCTGAACACAGTTGGTAGATGGTTGGGTTTCGATGCTGAAATCTCCTAGCATGTCAGATTGTCATCATCATGGTTTTTCATGAACATAGTTAACATAATCCAACAGTCTTGTTGGATTCCATAAACATAGATAACATAGCCAAATAGTCTTGTTGGATTCCACAAACATGGTTAAACCAACCAAAAAACCCGAGCAAAAACTGCATAAATTCCATAAAAAAACTATACCCCATCTTAAAAACCCGTAAAAGAAATACGAACCCGCTTTAGCACCCTACAAAATCCGTTTACATTAGCTTACCCTTATTTTAAGGACTTTTCAAACTAAAGATCATTCAAGGACTAGGTCAACAAAAAGTACGTTAGAAAATCACGAACACCTAAAATGGAGACCGCGTGGTTAAGAATATTCGACCACTATTTTAAAAGTTATCAACTCACCTAGAGCTTTCACACGACACACTTAATGCTTTAACCGGCCCTGAGCCATTAAACCAGGAGAATTACTACACATCTTTGGAATTCTATCCAAATTTTAAGCCAAAGCTTACTCCAAACCAAACGGCTTCAGTGTTAAAACGAAAAAGGAAAACGTAAAACTTGTTAAGTGTTAACCAAACTAAAAACAGGAGTGTTCTGGGTTGCATACTATCAAAACAAGGTAATAAACAAAATAATAAAAATAATTAAATTCTTTGGGAAAGAGGCAAATAAACAAATATCATTATTAAAAATATACTTAACAATTAGTCAAACTAAAAATAAACCACTTAACAGTTCACATTTATACCGTTATAGATGTACAATTGGCGTCCCCGAAATGTGAACGGCAAAATTTAATCGTGTAATATGGGCTTTGCATCAGTGTCGTCGGTAGTTGTTAAATTTGATAATAGTTGTCAATGGCAATATCAAAAATGCCACCCCACTTAACTGAGGATCAGAGGAATAGCCAAATTAGAAGAAAATTGGTCTTTTAGTGAAGCGGCTGCAGATTTAAATGTCAGTAAAAGCAGCGTAATTTATATCAAGAAACATTGGCAAGAACAAAAAAGATTGAGCAGACCTATCAGGCAAGGTGTAGGTAAAATCTCAAACGAATATGGAGACAATGCTCTTGTCGCACATATTAGGCAAAATCCTTTCAATAGCGCAGTTAAGGCCCGAAAAGATGCACAATTTTCAGGATCTCTTCGAACAGCTCGAAAAAGATTGAAACAAGCTGGGTTAAAAAACTGTGCTGCTGCTCATAAGATTTTTTTAACTGACGAAAATAAGCGCAGGAGAGCCAATGACTAATGAATTATGGAATAATGTTATTTTTTCTGATGAAAAAACGTTATAATCTTGCAATAATGGAAGGCTACGTGTATATCGTTCAAGAGACGCAAGATTTGAGGAGAACTACACATGAAGAACCTCAAATAGTGGACGCTTTTCCATAAATGTTTGGTCGTGGATAAGCGTCCATGGTGCGGAAATATGTTGGGAAATTGATGGTAGATTAACGGCTGAGCACTATACGACGATTTTGGACAACGTTATGCCACCTTCAGTTAGACATGTGTTTTCAGAAAATGTTATATTCCAACATGTTAAAAAACTGTATAGTATACAAAAATGATTCTAATAAATATTACATTACAGGACCATGCACCAGTGGTTACAGAGTGGGTAAACAACAACCACATAACTGTTTTGCCATGGCCAGCTAGAAGTCCTGACTTAAACCCCATTGAAAACGTGTGGGGTTTTATAGTTAAAAAATTATATCAACGGGATTTTAGGCCAGCAAACAGAAAAGAACTACGGAATGCTATGAAAAATTCTTGGGAAGAGGTTAAGACCTTTAAATCTGCAGCTATTTCACTTAAAGACCAATTTTCTTGAGCAATATGTTATTTTTATTTTTTATATACCTACTTGTTAATAATATTGTACAAAACCAAATTAAAGTTAATTTATTATTATTAAAATATTATTAAGAAAATAGAACGATTTAGGATATTGTTCTTATTCTTATACTATAGTATTCTCCCCTCTATTTGTAACACCACTGGCTGAAGACAGGAACGAAAGAATGAATTTTATGAAAAAAATCCATGACAACCAAAAATCGTTCACATTTCGGGGACGCCAATTGTACAAACTAATAAAATAAAATCAATGGGTAACTATCAAAATGACGGTTACAGGTGGTTTAGTCAAATTTGGTAATTTCGACGACAGAAAAATATGTTTAGCGACGAGACAATTTTTTTACGATAAATTAGTCAATTTCAATATAATAGTATATTATTATAGGAGATAATGCGCATAATCTCGATTGTAATATCATGCTTTATCTACTCCAATAAGTAGATAATTAAATGATTTTCAAAAATAAATTAATAAAATATGACATCTGTCAAATGGTTAACCTTACTTTTTTCCAATTTTAAATGTAATTATGGTCTCCTCCCAATTTAATCCTTAAATGCATCTTGTAGCAAATTTGCAACTCTTATAGTAGACATACTGTATTACTTGTATATATTGCCTTTAAATAACAGTTTTATTTAATTATTTACAGAACAAAAAAGTATTCAACTATAAGGTATGTATTTTTATCTAAATAATAATATTTAATGAAAAAAACAGTTGGTGGTTGTCTTTTTTCTGAAATACTGATTTTTTCCAATTTTAAATGTAATTATGGTCTCCTCCCAATTTAATCCTTAAATGCATCTTGTAGCAAATTTGCAACTCTTATAGTAGACATACTGTATTACTTGTATATATTGCCTTTAAATAACAGTTTTATTTAATTATTTACAGAACAAAAAAGTATTCAACTATAAGGTATGTATTTTTATCTAAATAATAATATTTAATGAAAAAAACAGTTGGTGGTTGTCTTTTTTCTGAAATACTGATTTTAGCATATCTGCAACAATATGCACTTAAGTCCTAAATCTTTTTGTAGCTTGAGTAGCAAAAATGGTCTTACGGATGAGGAATTTGCTATATTGGTATTGTTTTTTTCAATTTTTTTTTAAATAAATTTTTGCGATTTTGATTTTTTCAATTATTTTTCTTATGTTATATTAGCCATTACCTATATTTTGTACAAAAATAAAATCATATGCATTTAAGGGTTAAAACCTGATTGGTTTGAATATTGAAGTCGGCCAATCAATAATGCCTAACAACCTGAATAATGAGTTTATTATTCACGTTGTTAGGCAGGGAATTTATAATGTTAACCATTATTCACGAAAAAACCGAATATTATGCAATAGGAGTAGATCAATTATATTATTGCAAACCAAAAGTATTGTACTCGAAAAAAAAGTTTTGAACGTCAAAATAAAGAGAGTATTGCACGCCAAAATAAAGTAGTGCACGTCAAAACAATTGCACGACAAATAGTAATTGTAGTGCGATGTTTGGCGGGTCCCCGATCTTTATTGGCGTGCAAATATATATTTCCCTTTAAAAAATAGCAATAAACTTTTAAACTTATGCTGAACTGAGACACTACAAAATATTTTTCTATTACCTTTTAGAACATTATTTTTTAGCAATTCCATGTTACTCGACAATTTTTGTGGCGTCCGTATTGATAACAAATTGGGAGTAAAAACTAACGAAATTATTATGCTTATACGAGCTCAAGCTTAATTATTACAACCATAATAAACATGCAAACCATATAGTATTGCAATAGTATTTAATTTAATTACGGTAGCGTTTACTTATAATTTTTGACTATTACGAACGCGACAAAAATTGCCGGGTAACGTGGAATTGTGTTTTTACTAATTAAATCTATTTTTTGTTAATAAAATGATCGGTAGGACAATTTTCTGAAATTTTTCCATTATTTAAAACTCTGTTTCACAATTTTAATTGTTCTGTTGCCTAGTATAAAATTTTCTCATAATGAGAAACAAACCCAGACGCATTAACGATTCGAAACGATACCTTTCAAGGATCAAGGAGTGTCCTTAGACAAGGTATTGCGTCCCAACATTGGTAAATATAAGTCAAATAATAAAAATAAATGAATTTGAATTTGCCATAAATATTGTATAACAAAGATTAGTTTTTAGAGGTATAGGTAGGTATAACTTAAATGATTGTATTGCCAATTTTAGCTCATATACAGTGTGGTTCTTACATGAAATAAAATTCGTTATTCGATAAGAAAAGATTTTTATGAAAAACGCTCGGACACGTTTACAAACTTTAGTTTTTTATTTCAAATCTTATAATTAAAGGGGTACAAGTGCATTTTAGCAAGAAAATAAGATAAGTCCAAAATTAGGTAGTTAATAGTACCATTTTTTATTTAAATTTTCTCATAACGTGAAAATTGTACGAGATTGAAACAAGTATCCAGTTTTTTGTATATAGCAAAAACTTTAGTTAACTCCACTTCTCTTTTTTGAACTTGTGCCGTTTTGCTTCTTACCTTTCAAAAATATTTTTAAATTTTATGCCCCTACCATTTCCCCCCAGTACGACGATAACTCATAAGTAGGTTTAGTAAACATAGTTTTCAATACTAAGTGATTATTTACAAATAACAAGTATGAATTTGTTATTGTTATCCTATGCTTTAGTTTTTTGTGTTGTACAAGCGAAAGTCACGTGACTTTCGCTATTTAGCTATTTATGTTTTTTCGCTTCTTTTGGGTTTGTCCTGTTTGCATAGTTTACATTTAAATTGTTTAAATTTTTTTGCATTGTTTAAATTTTTATTATGAGCAAAACATTCCTCGCTCAACTTAGTAAAGTATTTTCTTTGGTCCAAGGGCAATAATTTGTTCTTAGTGCTGTAACACTTAAGTTTTTAGTTAAAAGTGCGACACTTAACAGAAACTCTGCGAATAGAAATATTAATGATGATTGGTTACGGCAGTGGCGTAGCTACCGGGGCAGCAGAGGCAGCAACTGCTGCCCGGGGCCAGCAAGATTTAGGCGCCTTCACCCTTTTAGAATTATACAACTTAGCTCCTTTATTTCCTACAAATCCTTCATGTTCTAAAATACAAAATATATACCTACATAAATTAATTATATCTTTTCATCACTTATATTACAAAATATATACCTACATAAATTAATTATATCTTTTCATCACTTATATTTATTGTCTATGCGCGCAACTAAAACTCGAAACACCAAGCCGCCTCTATCCTTACGTCGGAAATAGAATGCCGCCTGCCGAAATGTTTAACGATTACGGCTGCGCACGGTGGGCTGACTTTGGACAAAAGTACTTCAGGGGTCACTTTTTACTAGAAAATTTTTAAATGTCTCTGAAATTTTAACATTAAGCAACGGTTATAATACCAATTGAAAGATTCTTTAATATTCTATTTGATTATGTTTTTTAAAACATACAGCTGGGGTTGAAATTTTTGGAATATTAAAACATTGTTTAAATACTTTTATTTTTTAAGGTTTTTTAACAAATAGTTTGAGAAAAACCACTTGAAATTAGGCAAACTTCAAACAATAATAACTTTTTTATTATAAATGTAAAACCCTAGGGTTTTACAATTGAGTGAGTAGGAGTAATAGGCCCCACCGACATTATCTTACACTAATCTCCCAGGGTTATTTTACCCTCTTTCCGTTTTCCTACGTATCCCGCCTTCACGGCATTACCTGTGTGTTGGATCCGAAGTTTTTACGCCGGCTGGTAGATCTACCCTAGGAGGTCGTGGATGACAGTGTCGATGGTTAAGGCCACTTCCGAAAATTATCTTTTTACTGTTAAAAATGTCCGCCGTTCATCTCCATAAAATAGTTTAGTTTTCGGACATTGGTTCCTTAAATCTTTTAAGGATTCAGGCTGGGTAGCATCAAGGGAAGATAAATCTAGTGATCTCGCGGGCCATTCGTTAGCACCCCTTCTCCCAATCCATATACCAGGAGAAGCCCTGTCTTGATAAAATATCTGATTTTCTTCATGGTAATGTTGGTCGTTTTTCATAATTTTGATCAGCGCTGGGTTGACGGCAGTCTCCAACAAGTCTAAGTAAGTTGCTTTATTTAAATTTTCTAAGAAAAATGATCACCAAAAATAACAGCCCAAACGTTTAATTTTAGGGGATGGAAGATGGAAGATCCTTGTATTCGTGTCGGACCAATAACGACAATTATGACGATTGACAATGCCATTGAGAAAAAATGAAAATTCGTTTGAGAAGCAAAGGGTAGTTGGGAGTATTTATAATTATTTCGGACAATATTTCACAAAATTGTGTGGCTAGCGAAACTCCCGTTACATCAGAAAGTTTTCTGGTACTTAATGTAAGGTCCAAAGTATTTTGGACCGCTACTTGTACTATAGTATACCTCATTTCTTACCGGATTTTCAATATCTCGTTTTTTATTTGCCACTGAACCAGTTTTCCGGAATGTTGCTACTAATTCTAGGATGTAACCATAATGTACGTGTCATCATTAATAATCTATTTGCAATAGAATAATAGTATATTATTATACGAGCATATAATGAGGGCTATTATTCACGAAGGTTAAGTTTATGTCACGAGCGTAGCGAGTGGCATAATTAACCTGAGTGAATAATAGCTCATTATATGTGAGTAGAATACTATGCTTTGTCCACGACTACTATTGACTTTCAACGGATTTTAATGCAAAAAAAATTATATTTATTATAACCTATTTGACATTAACAAAACCAAAAATTAAAGATGGCTGTGACTATTTTTAAAACTATTTATTTATATTAATTGTAATATATATATAAAATATACCAGTAAAACTAACTTTGAGAATGAATTAATTTTCTTGGTCGCTCTCCAGTCCATACAGGTGTTGTACACAGATACGTACAAATTTTGGGATTTCTCAGGCAACAAATTCAGGGAAGTGACTTTTGCAGCTTCTGTTATCTCCGGTGGAGTACACAATATATCTTCCTCACTATCAATTTCCATTGTTAACGTATTTTTAAAGCAAATTATAATTTTAACAGTAATTATTATTGCACCACCGCGTGGTTAAAATTTGACGTTTCAAATAATTATTAGTTGTCAGTTGATTACATGGCTTACTACCTACTTGATAATTCTATTATTTATAGATTATGCAGTATTTTATTTCCAATGAATGTGATTTTTTAGGTAATTCGTATTTCGAAAATTGACTTCTGTGATGTTTTGTTGAGTGCGTAACATCTCTTCATCTTTTACGCCTTGATTTTTTATGTATAATTTAAGCTTAATAATAATTTGTAACAAAAATCGTGTGCTGAATCGAAGTTATGACGTTTCAAATTGACAGCAATTTATGCTAAGCTTGTCATGTCATGTCAATGGCTTACTTACTAGAAATAGTCTACTTAATGATAAATTTTTATTCAATTGCATTAAAAAAACATTTTAAAGTAATACTTTAACAAGACTTTTATGATATAAAGTTAGCTAATTAAAGTGCCTGGCTATAATTGCCTAGACGAACTTATAAGTGCTTGCCAGATACAATCTATATCGTGTGTCCTATAGGAACTCTAGACCAGTGAATAATGATTATTCACTGCTATTATTCACTCTGTAAAATATGACTATCATTTTGCTTTATAAAACTCATTTATAATGTATATATTATAAGGTAGTCGTGGATAAACCATTTTTTATCAAATATAAAGAAAATAAAAGCACAGAAATAACGAACTATCCACATCAACTACTTTACTCAAGTCGATTTGTCGACTGATATTTGTTAGTTTAAAAACATTTTTTTTAATGAATGTTTTGCTTTACGAAATTTGTAAATAAGCGGTCCAGTAAAATGTTCGAAATTCGATTGCTCGGCGACGCGTAGTTTAAATTTAAAAACGAAGCGCCATTTTAAAGAAAATTAAATGCCCTTTTAAAGGATGTATAACAACATACTCCTTCCCATTAAAAAAAAAATAAGGGTGAATGCCGCCCCCGTTAAGGAGTTAAAGTTACAGTTATGAAATTAATGTGTAAATATGTCCCCCTGAAAACAAAAATATACGGGTCCGAAAATTTAATTTATTTTCACATACAAAGCCGTAAACCTTGCTGGACTGTTTTCGATGGGCAACTTTATATAATTTCATGTTTTTAAATAAGAAACCATCAAGAAAAGGGAATAATGTGCCATTTGGTTCCGTAATATACAAAAAAATTTGACCCTCGGTTTTTATCCACATCTGAAAGAATGTAAAAAGGTGTTTCAATTTACGATGTGGCTCTCGTCCCGAGGCGGGACTTAACTTCGATCCCGACTGACGACACACACTGTAAATCTGTTTTTATTCTCCAAGCGTTAAAAATTATTGTTAAGCTGGATGGCTCAGATGGTAGGGCGGTCGCTTGGCATACGAGAGGTACCTAGTTCGTTACTAATAGAAGTTGTCGAAGTTTTTTTATTTTTTTATTTTATAAATTTCTTGTTCCTTTGTTAAAAAGTGATGAGTTGGGTTGGGTAGGGTTGGTTTGGTTGGTTTGTTTTAGTTTTATCGTAACATAACAAATCTTAAAGTTATGACATCACTCGGGACTGAACTTAAGTCCCGCCTCGGGACGGGAGCCACAGCGTTTAATTTAATAAAAATAAACAGCTCCTTTAGTCGACTAAATTGCGCATTAAAGAGCAAAATCCTTTGTATTTATTTTTTAACAAGAACTTTAATAACAAACAGTACGGTAATTTGTTTGTTCAAGATACTTTTTGTTATGATATTTAGGGGTAAATTTTGTGATGTAAATATATCATTATTAACGAAGTTGTGAGTTAAGTGAATTATTGTGTAACACATACATTATTAAGATTCACTTAATAAAAGTTCGCGTAAAGTTCAGATAACAAGTAGGTAGTTGCTGTCAACTGTAAATAAATCCAAATTAATTATGTACATTGCTGTTAGCAATTTAAAACTTGATTTAACAATGTTTTATAAATTTACAGGGTTTTTATAAATATTTTCTTTTTACGTTTTTATTCTCTGACATTTCTAGAAATGGACTTTTTAGATTAATCTAAATTTTTTATTTAAATTCAGTCAATTAATAAAAACATTTTGTGATTTCTTATTTCATTTCATTTAAATGTTAATTTAAAGATGCACATTGTGTATAACACAGGCGTTTAATACAATTATTACAAATAATAAAATTTAATTTTATTACACATAAACTAAACACCTAAAATAGCAGAAAAACAATTTTTATTAAATTGTATTAACGAGACCATTATTTAGGTTAAAATTCCGACATTAATGAAAACTATTATTTTTCACTTTTAAAAGCTCTTTAATCTTTTAATTTAACATTTAAATACGATATTATAATATATACTTAATTTAAAATTTAAAATCATAAATTTATTTATTATGTAAGAAATTTTTATTCAGAAATATGAAAACGGATTCCTCGAACTTCAACTAACAGAGGGCGGGCAAATAGATGATAAATTTACATTAAGTAAGTAAAAGCGACTGATTCTAGTGCAGGATTTGCCAAAGTAATCTTTAAGCAAATTTACAATACAAACAATATGTTAATTTAATTGTCCAACGCAGACGAACTAAATACACGTAAATTGGTCATTTTATTGCGCCAACCTTGTCTCGCTATAAAATCCAAAAACGATCATTAAATGACAAAGGTTTCAAAAGAAAGTTACATACTAATAATTAATTATAACTTTTAATTGCAGACTACAGTTTAAGTGTCTAAAGTTTAACATAAAATTAAAATATATTAAACAAATTTAAAAAAATATTTGCTTGATTTTATTTTCTCCTCTTTTATTTTGATCAATTAAAAAAATACTTTTTTATATCCTTGATGGAAAATAGCCATTTGATTAGCTAGAATTGAATAAAGAAATGTTTTATTTTACTTATTAGCAACACTTTAATAGTTAGAAATACTTTAATAGTTAGCAACATTTGATTCATTAGCAACACAACCATAAACACAAATCTGACATTTAACATTCACAATTTTTATATTCATAAATATTAAATGTACAATTAGATATATTTTGGAATAAAATTCTATTTGTACATTTGGAAAATTCGTTTAATGAAAAATTCATGATAGTTGAACTTGATGAGGATAAGTGCTGCCAAGAGTCATCCTTTGAAGCTTCCTGTCGATTGGAGCCCCTAAAAATTTTCTTCGATGTTTGAATTTTATTTTGAATGCTATATAACCCTCAGCAGAAGATGTTGAAGACCATCCCCCCAGTCTTTTCAAATCAGGAATACTGCTTCCGTTATCAAGAGACATGGTAGCTGAACTCCTTCGCATACAATGCCCTGTGTAGCTATTGGAATCAGGAAGCTTCAAATATTCAGCAATTTTTCTCGACAAACTATAAAATGTGTTAATCCCCACCATTTGTACAGTGCACAGTGCCGGTAAAAAACAAAAAATCTGTGCTTCAATTGTTCGTGGCTTATTCACGTACACAAGGGACTTTACGTAGCCCCACAAAAAAAGTCCAGCGGCGTTAGATCGCATGATCTCGTTGGCCACTGGATATCGCCGCCGCGTGAAATGACGCCGTTGAAACGTTTGGCGAATTAAACATTGATTTTGTTGGTAAATTTGAATAATTTGAATGCGTTGAGCAACCGTGTAAAGCTCCATTATCAAATGTCATAATATGCCAACAAAACTTCAAAATATTTGACAGCCATGTCTGTACTGACTTAGCCATAGCCGCCTATCAAACATCGAGCGTACCAAATTGGACACCCTTTACTATAGAAAGAAGAAACAATAAACTTACCTTTAGGTTTATACTACAATTGTAACTTGAACCTACAATTGAAAGTTCAAGTTACAATTGTAAGTTCAAGTTACAATTGTAAGTTCAAGTTACAATTATAGATTAGAAATTGCAAAAATCAAAGTTAGTTTTGGCTAAAACTTATCAAATTTTTGTTGGCCCTTCTACGCCTTCGTAAAAACTGCCCTTGCATGCATAAATTTAAAAAATAGTAAGATACAATAAAATCTTGATTTTTTTAGTTAGAGCTAAAGTAAGTTTGATGTTTTTTATTTTTCTTTGTGCAGTTCTATTCATTTAATTTTTTGGATATATACCTAGGTAATACCTAGTAGGTATATAAGCTTATATGTTTTTGATTATAAACCGTAGGTATATTTATACATATATACATGTTCCTTCTATTTGTTTATTTGTTTGACGCATTAATTAAAAGAAGTTAATTATTAGTCAGTACTTATTTATATTAACAGGCAACTTGAGTATAAAAAATTAAGTAAAATAAAAGATAATTACAGATTATTTCTTATTTTTTTGTAGATGTATATAAATAAAATATGTAAACTTACTTATTTCATTATGACTTTAACTTTAATTTACATAATATGTATATGCACTTAAAAATTGTGTCTGTTAGTCAAAATTTTAGTATTAAACCCTCTAAAGTAAGTCGAAAACTCATTAACTCGAAGTTTTTAATATTTTCCGTACAATTCGAGTTATCGAGGTTCACGTTTTTAATTTTAAATATGGTATGAAAAATTCGAACCGTGGCACAAATTTAAAAAAAAAAATTAGATTTAAAATTTTTGTTTTATAAAATTTTCAAAATTTTTAATCAAACCTTAAATTTAATTGTTTTTTATATCACAAGTCACCAGTTTATCGTTTTTTCACTTACATAAATTATTTGCATGTAAGACATTTTTTTAATTACGGCAAAGAAGCAAAGAACTTCTAACGTGCGTTCACGCACAGGTTAAAAAAATCTTAATGAAAAAACTCATTTCTTTTTATTTTGTATTTTTTGTGAATATTTTATATACATTTTTTTAATTTTTGTTGGAAGATTAATATGGAAAAAAATACTTTACTTTACTCTACCTCAGTATGGGCATATTGTCAATTAATTAATTATTTCTATCAAGGTCACGTGGTGGGACTTTGATGTGTGGAGTGTACATATATGTTAAAGTAAGTAAAACATGTCTAACAAAAAAAATGCATCCCTGAACAAGCTGGATATGAGTGAGGAAGAACCGGAAAATGACACTGATACAGATACGCCGTATGAAGGCAAGGAGAATTCTGATCCCAAGATTTATATTCGAGCGAATCTGTTGAAGGCATGAGTAACTTTTTTCCTACCTCAATCAATATTCTAATTTGATTCTATACCTATAGGTATTTATGCGCAAAAAACAAAAGCTTTGCTAATGCAAGTAGTTCTGCTGCTGGTACTTTAAGTAAGAAGAGATGAACAGAGTTATGATGATGGATTTAATAGTAAAGAATCTGATAAAGAAGATGATGAGGCGGATATAACGGATAATATAAATAATAAATGAAGAGTAGTTGTGTCCGACAAAATCGGAACTAGCTCATAATTTTTTATATACCAAAATCAATCACTTTGATGCCAAGTGTAGGTTTAAGTCATATACCGTTTAAAGATAAATACTATTTTTTAGTGCAAGCATATTTAAGAATGTTTGTTAACTTGACAAGAAATCTAAAAAAGTTTAGCTTATCAATAAGCTTTCGACAGCGCTTTCAACAGTTTTAAAATTTTTAGGCATTCATTTAAGTTTGACAGTGACAAATCGTTTGTAATATTTATAAAGGCAAATATTGCATTTTTCTACACTGTCTACAGACATGAGTTATTTGAAAAAATTAATGTTTTAAATTAAGAATATCTTTTTTAATTCATAATCCAATGCTTAAATTTTAATATTAAAAAATATAGGTACCAGAATACTAATAGTATAATAAAAAAGGATAATTTAATTTACTACATCTAAATATAATTTTACTTTTTTTGAATTTTATGCGTAACGCAAAATCAAAATATTTGATTAAATATTTTGTAACTTTAAGTATGACTTGCAACTGATTTAATCTTACTAATTTATTATCATCCCTATTAAAGTCCAACATAAGGTTCGACTTAAGATATAACCTTAGGGCAGCACGTAGGCACACATACAGCCCATTGTGCAAAACACCCTTTTGGTGAAGCCCTGCCTTACCTTACGAGTCCGCAGCTTTTAAGAAAAGCGAATACTCGCTCTGGTCGGGCATGAATTATTTCCTCTGGTTCCAAGTCCCCTAGGTGTCTTAGTCTACTATTGACTAGAGATTCCGGTTTTGTCTAGGTGGTATTTGACTACCCAGTGTCTTGTTAGGACTCCTGTGATGGCTCTTAACTGGTTTCTGTTAAGTTTTAGGAATCTTTTTGCCTCTTTGCAGTTAGTAGGACCCTTTATAAAGACCCTTGACTGCCTGAGGCCTTGTTGTTCACACCATTTGTTCTGGAACTGGTTGTTGGTCCAGTTCCTGATTCTGGTTTTTACCAGACAGGAGGCCTATGACAGGTTCTGGCCCCAAAAAGGCCGTGTTACTGCCCTCACGAGCCAGCTGGTCTGCTTCCTTGTTGCCTTTGATGCCTCGATGACCCGGTACCCAGATAAGGCTAACCTTGTTGAGCACACTGAGTGATTCAAGGGTTTTTATGCAGTCTAGTGTAAGCCTCGAGTCTGAGCCCGAAGTGCTGATTGACTGTCGCTACATATGTAGATCTCTGGAGATTCTCTTGGGCGCATATCACGATGGAAAATTTTGTGGTTGACTGTCTGACCAATAATTCGGTCGCAGTTTATCATTCGGAAGACGTGTCGTGCAAAGAAAATGTAAATATCGAGGAAGTACTACTTACAAAGTAAATAGTATTATGTATAATCAGCATTAAACCGTTTAATTTAAACGTGTATTAAACACAGACCACCAAAACAAATGGACGGATTTGTTTACGTTTAAAAAGCGAGTAAAGGATAGTTTCACATTCTAAACACCGTCAAAAGAAACACGGCTTCCAACGTTGTCAGAAGTATAGATTACACGCCTTTTTGGACGTTCATCATTACATAATGAACATTAATAATTACCAGTAATTCGTTTGAATAATAAAAAAATTGTAAAAAGGATTTGTTCATCATTTTCTTTAGATATTTTTCTCTATTTAAAGAAAGTAAATCATTTAATAATTATTAAAATTAAATATTAACAACGTTGGTAAATTCGTCATATTTGACAGCATAGAAAAAGGTTATGTTCTGTGGGTTGACAGCCTGTTGTTTTGTGTTTTCGTTTGTGTATTTCTATCGTGTTTAAGTTAATTATGGAGTTTAAATACATTATTTTTTACTAAAAATAACAATACATGGAAATATCGTTTGTAAGTACCTACCTACTTATTATTTTTTTAATCCCAATACGTCACTGGAAGAAAACATAAAATTCTATCGCCAATTTAACGCTTAGACTGTGACCGTTTGTTGACGTCACTGGAAGAAAACATAAAATTCTATCTCCAATTTGACGCTTAGAATGTGACCGTTTGTTGACCGCAAAACAAAGCATTGTTATTGAATGGCAATGCGCCGTCCATTTGTTTTGGTGGTCTGTGGTATTAAATATTTGAATTATTTTATTCAAAATGTATTAAAGTACCAAAAGATATGGGTTTTTAATATAAAATATGAGATATACTCTCTTAAAATGAATTTATCAAAAATAACTAATTATAAGTTATATTTGACTAATTTTCATTGCGAAAAAGCAGTCACTAATAATTACTCAAATTAGTAGATTTAAATTTCAAAAAGTTCTGACCCAGCCGGGGTTTAAACTCGGTTCTGTCGCTTGTCAAACTTGTCAAGCGAATGTCATTATATTTTAAAGTTGAATATATTTTTTGTGTTGCTGTTTTGAGTTCAACTTTTTGCATCTTTGTTTGTTTTTATGTGCCCATATTCATTTAACTCAAACAATAATTTGTTGTTGGCTGCAAACGACTAATAAAATTAGTTGGGTACTTTTAACTCTCAGAAATAGTCAAAGATGGTGACTTCAAACGTCAAACATCAAACTTTAACTATTTAAGTAGTAAAAAATAACTATTTAAAAGTGAAAACGACTATTTTATTAGTAAACAATGCTGATACGAATTGAAATAGTAGAATTTTTAATATTTCATTTTAAGAAAGTAGCAACAAACAACAATTAAGTAAAATATATATCTTTTTTAATGAGTGGTGGGTTTTCAACACCTTGTCAAGGTTTGGTTGTCGGCCATAGTGTGTTCGTAATTCTTAGGGTTAGGATGTGCTCTTTGCTTGAAAAAATAACCTTAAGAATGTATACGCAAAAGCCAACCCGGACAGTACCAATGTCCTGAGACAGAGGATGTCCCGTAAATCTCCTCTGGACCATTGCTTGTTCGGCCCTTAATCTGGGGACAGGAACTTCTTGTCAGTCAAAATTGCAAACTAGTCCAGCTGTGGGATACAGTTAATTTTGGCGATGAATGCCTGTATTTGGCCAACAGACTCTCCAGATACTCTTTTTTAAATTAAATTTGTTTTTAGGATATGTCATCAATTGTCAATATTATTATCCAATTAAAATTTTAAAATCTTCCATGCAAAAGCTTTTTTTGCAACAACGCGTTGCAAAGGCTACAGTCATTTTAAAAAACAAAAGCCTTGAATTTTCGAATAAATTTCGTTTAAATAAGCTATTAAATCACTAGAACTATTTAACAGCGATTAAATTTTAGCCTCCATATTGGATTTTTGTTTACGATTTTATAGTGCTATTTACAAATTTTAACAAACATTTTTTAAAAAACAATAAAAATAAGTTTTTTTTTAAATATTTATAAATTTTGACACATACGTCAGATTTTATGAATTGTCAAATAGTTTCCTTTAATTCGAGAAATAATCTAGACGTATATCACTCAACCTATAAATTTAATCTGTCAAACTTTTTTTTTGTATGCTCAGTTAGTTTTTTATTTGATTTTACTTTTTGGAAAATAGTTTCATGCAAAATAATTAAAAATAAAACCCCTCGACCGCTACGCGGTCTCGTGATTTTATTAAATTATTTTGCATTCAACATTTTCCAACAAAAACCAAACAAAAAACTACTGAGCCTAGTTTAACCGATTAAATTTATAGTTCTCGTGATATAATATATGATTATTTCCCTCATTATAATATGAACCAATCAAAAGCCTTGAATTTTCGAATAAATTTCGTTTAAATAAGCGATTAAATCACTAGAACTATTTAACAGCGATTAAATTTTAGCCTCCATATTGGATTTTTGTTTACGATTTTATGGTGTTATTTACAAGTTTTAACAAACATTTTTTAACCCTTCATAGGGCAGAATCCGATAAATGATTTTTTTAATTTTTTTTTGTTAAGACCCACCAATTTTGGATATCTTAAGTTATTTTAATGATTATTTTGAAAATCCAACTGTTTTTTTTATTATTATGGTGGATTAAATGGAAACCACTGCCCATAAGATGATAGATGGGCGGAGGTCTAAATGCGAACCAAATATTTAATTTAATCGTTTATTTTTTGCGTTTCTAAAAGGATTTTTTTTAGGAACAGGTAAAATAATCACATGGTGTATTCTGTAAAAAATTAAATATTTATAAATTGTTCACTGAAAACTGTGTCATTATCCTTATCTGGAAACGCCCCGGTTTTAGTAAATTTCAATTTGTCAAAGTTTCTTCATTGTTTGATTCTACCCACTCTTGTGTTTGTGACTATGTTACAGTGGCATTTCTGTGATGCATATTTTATTTTTATTTTCACCGCTCAATTTTCAAAAATGACCTACTACTGGTAGTTTTCTCTGAATCTGATGAGTAATCGCGATACTGCATCAGAGTCACTTTCACCCTCAAATCTATTCAAAATTTGTTTCCTGAAATGTATACTGGATGTTCGCTCACTACGATTACGTTGGCTGGATCGTGCTGAAGTATTGGCAGAAGTTACTTTTAAACATGAAGATGTACTTGATGAATTCAGACGAAAAGTACTTGGCGACTCTTGATGAGAGGAACTTGGTGTAACTAATGCTCGTCGCTAATCCATAGCCTGATCTTCGGTTATACCAACGACTAGATAAAATAGTTTACTTGAATCCAATTTTTTAAAAAACAAAAAATACTGGACGTTTATAGGCATGGATTCAATAGTCTCACAGTATGTGAGCCTGATAAGGGTTATGTTCCAAAACGATCTAAATATTTCGTTAGCGCTAACCTATTTTCTAAGTACTATTATCACAAGTTGTAAAGCATTCAATTACCTTTTGAATTATATGTGTTGTCAGGTAAAAAAAACATGCTTATGCTCGCTAGCAGCAACAATTACTGCAAATAAAAAATAAGTTATCTAGTTTACGAAATATCAATTATTACATACTTATTACATACCTTAAATTAATGGAATTTTCTTTAAAAAAATATTTATAAATTTTCACACATACGTCAGATTTTATGAATTGTCAAATAGTTTCCTTTAATTCGAGAAATAATCTAGACGTATATCACTCAACATATAAATTTATTCTGTCAAACTATGCTCAGTAAGTTTTTTATTTGATTTTTCTTTTTGTAAAATTTTTATTTTGAATTCAACATTTTCCAACAAAAACCCAACAAAAAACTACTGAGCCTATAGGCTATAGTTTAAGCGATTAAATTCATAGTTCTCGTGATATAATATATGATTAAATATAGTTTGTAAAAGATTTTACATAATATGGTATATAATTGCTTTATAAAGTTAATAATTATTATCACTGTTTTGACACGGTTTTACAAGGTTTTACAAGGTTCTGGTTTTCTTTGCTTTATAGGTTTGTAATTCCTTATAAGGTGGCATTATAAGAATACTAACTAATATATACTAACTTTCAATCAAAGATATTATATATCGGTATAGTCACTATACTATAGTGCCAGAACGCATATATACTTAAAAAATATATAAGGTGCCATTAATTCACATTAAGCGCAAAAAATATTGGGTGCGGGAACGTCAATGTAGTTTTTGGTGTCACTTGGTACTTTTACGCGTATATATATATATATATATATATATTATATATAAACAATTATTAAACATTATTTTAGTTTAAATTTCCCCAGTAAATTTGAACCTTTTAAGGATGTGAACCTGTTAAGGATAGAAGTCGTATATATCAATTTTCTTGAATTTCCGTTTAATGCCGAAACTAAAAGTTAAAGCTGTTTTCTATGATAATGTTAAGGCATATTGACGTATTTCAATAAACATGTCAGCATTAACATCTTTTAGGTATCTGCAAAATAAGAGCCTATGTTAAACAAAAAAAAGCCTAACTGCATTTTGTTAAACGAATTTGTGGTATCTAACAAAATGCATGTAGTTAGGACAATGCAATTTAACAATGACGACCTATTTTATATGAAAATTCGGTGCATATGCTCGAATACATAAAATAAGTTGCGCAAGCCTGTTAGTTGTTTTTAGTAGTCCTAATTCAGTAGTTACCGAGGATTTCCATTTTGGTGCTGGCAGAGTTTGGTTGCTCTATGAAAAAGTAGTGAAATATAAGTGAATTCTGTACCTGGGAGGGCCAAAATGGGGTCCCGGTATAGAAATAAACCTGTATTTTTGGACATTTGTATAAAATATTGAGTGGATGTTTCAAGATTTAAATTTCCACATTGTCAAATGGCAGTTGTAGCTTGCTGAAGTCGTGAGACGTTAAAACTAGTATCTGGTCAGTAAGAGACCGTAAGGACTCAAGACCAGTTCACCACAGTGATAACGAATAAGTAACAACAAGTAGTTACCGATTCAACAATGAATAACAAAGTGGTTAGTAGAGGCAAGCAAATTACTATGTTAGTAATAAAAAATTAAAATTTTGGCAAAAAAGCTGTCTTAGTTTAAAAATGAAAAGAAAACCTTGTCATTTGAAGATAGTGACGCCATTAACTTAAGTCAGTAAACTAAAAGTGAAGAAGTACGCAACACAAATATAATTTGAAGGTACTATGTCAATGTAAAAATCAGTGTATAAAAAAGATCAAAGGAGGTTAGGAGTATTGGGAAATGTTACCTAAAGAGCAGAAAAACTTTATAGGAAGTTTGTTTGAAAGGCATCCTGTTTTTATGGTAGAAAAACTACAATAAATTCACGGAAGGAAGTACACATGTTATATTTCGAAGGCACAACTGGATACAAAGAATTTATTTATTCAGGAGGTTTGCAAAAGGTTTTTATTTGTGATTCGTTCTATTAATACATAGCCACTTCATCTTACATTGTATTAAACTACGTACTTTTTTATTATTACAGGTAATCATGCTCTCCAGGGTAGAAATGTCAAGGTGATTTTTGTTCTCCGCATAATCGCACTTAACGATAGCTTCGTTCCTGTGGAAAAGAAATTAAAAAAACGTCCAGTCGCAATTATCTGGTATAAAGATATTTCTGATCGATCCAAAGAAGACATAATTAGTGCCTATTTTCTTAATTGCAGGGATGCTGAAAAGACGTATTATGGTTAGATAATTGTTCCGCTCAGAACAAGAATTGGCACCTTCTTTAATTTTTTTTATTTCTGGTAAATAATGAATCTGTTCAACTTAATTCACTGGTTGTAAAGTAGTTCAAACCGGGGCATACTATGTCCGCCGATGCCTTTCACTACCAAGTAGAAAATGAAAAAAAGTTCTTGATTTTCAAGACTTTGAAGGTTCAGTCCAAAATGCTAACTCAACGAAAGTTGACGTAATTCACTTAAAAATAAATGATTTTGTGAAATGGAAATATAAAACAGCCCAATACAAATAAAGTCAATTCCAGGCCATACTCAAGCAAAATGATTCAGATAAGATTTGTGAGAGGGAGTTAGTAATTTACGTTACAAGGCCGGGAAATGGCTTATTAAAGTACGAGTCTAGATGTTTACGGACGAGGCGACGAAGGAGCCGAGTCTGGAATTTCTAGACAAGTACTTTAATGACATTTCACGGCCGTGTATCGTACAATGTTTTATTTCATACTATTCAATATTTTTTTCAAATTTTTGGTACTAAAATTGAACTGTATATTCAGGTGAAGGTGTCAGTAATGTGTCAGTACATTGTAACAGGGAGAAAGTTCGAAAAAAAACCGTTAAAATAATTCTGGGAAAAACAAGAAATTGAGAGTTTCTTAGAAAAGTTTAGAAAGCTTTAACATGTGCAAAAGAAGCAGTTTTGAAAAGGATTTTAAATGTAAAGTCAAAAACAAAATTATATGGCCGTGTTAAAAGAAAATTCCCCTCGAGGCCATAAAGCCATAAATCCATATTGCAGACTATCTGTATTTTGCCAAAGCCGCCAAACATATGGCAGCAACACTTTTTTTAAACGAAGCATTTTAAGAACTAGATGAAACGCGTTAAAAATATAATGAAATTAATATAATTAAAGAAAGTAACGAATTGATTCAGTTGAAAACTAAACTTAGAAAAATGGAGATGATAGATTAGAAATAGGAGATTATAGACTAGAAATAAGACGTAAGATTAGGTAGATTGTATTGTGAATATGAAAGCGTGGCTGCTTATTAAAAGATAAGTCTCGATCAGCCAATATAAATTAAGGGTAGATGGATAAAAATCCTAAGCATGGTTTGAACCAAGGAAATGCCCAATAAAATCAAACTCAGTTAATGTGATTTAATAACCAGATATAAAAACAGTCGATTCAATCATTAGGCAACCTTGGTTACTTTTAAATCATCGTAAGATTATTATCAAATCTAGTAAATTATAGTTTATCTTGAAGTTGGCGACAATGACGAAAACTCCGCCCAATGCCTAGTAAAATTCCCCCCCCTTGTTTGTTCCCGACCTTTCACATAGCCGAGTTTCCGACTTAAGTCAAAGGGTAACGCCTCCTCCCTTAAGAATTACTGAATCGCTTAGATTAAAACCAATAACCTTTCGCCCTTTTCGGTTGGTATGAGATTTTATGACCTTTTGAACCAGTCAATTTTCTATGACCCTTGCGGGGGGGGAGTTGCCACGATTTTGACCAATGGTCTTTAAGAATTAATCCCTTCCAATTTTTTCGTAAATTAGTCTATAAAAAACCAACACGACCTTTGAATCGTCAGTTCTTATCTAAATTTTATCGCGCTTTCCACATCGGTCGTAGATCCTCGCCAACTTCAGTTGATTCAGTGTAAGGTACTTATAGTAATTATTGTATTTCAAACCATTTGTGTAGATTAGATTCACTCCGAATAGTTTGTTTAATTATAGTTACTTACTTTTTAGAGTAACTCGCACCGCGCATTTGCTTAGTTAATTATTTGTTACATTTTCCTTTAGTTTACTTTTAGTTAAATTTCTTAATCTAGAGTTCTAATTTTGAGTAACTCGCACCGCGCATTTGCTTAGTTAATTATTTGTTCCATTTTCCTTTAGTTTACTTTTAGTTAAATTTCTTAATCTAGAGTTCTAATTTGTTTTGTAAACTAGTTCTTGTAAATTAAATCTCTGGAGTAACTTTAATTATCTCTTTTTAATTTTATTTAACTTAATTTTACTTGTTTATATCTTTTCATTTTTATTGTTAACTCTTTATTTGTTAATATATTTATATGGTTTGAAATATCGCTTTCTTGCTCTGTCTGTTGTATAAGAAATACCCTGAATCAAGTTAAGTCGAAAGTAAGTATATAGTGAACGGTAATCGTGTAGAAGTTTTCCGCGCGGTTCGCGAGTGAGTTAAGTGTGTCAATATACATATAGGATTCCTTCGCCTTCGACTCGTCTCACCGACATCCTCCAGCCGAAGCCACGACGATCTTCACCGGATTAAAAGGTCAGATTAGATTAGTAATTTGTAACGGGTTCCATACACCCAAAAGCTCCCGTAGGCCAACCAAAGAATAGGTAGTAAAAGTATAGCAACCACAAGCACGCGACACAAAAACCCCCGTTACAACATGATGGTATCAGTATTGTCTAAACAAACTATAAAATGTAGCATCAGTAATATAGGGTGATAATGTAGTATGCTTTAAATCGGTTGCTAACATTAACAAAGAGTTTTTTTTAATGATTGTCTTGTCTGTCAGTTCAGCATCGTTTTGAATCTGTGGTTTTGAATAATTTCGAATAAAATGGATGCAGAGATTTTGAAAAAAAGTTCTGAAGCGACGGCGAAACTTATCCCGGTCAAGTCTTCCGGACGATATCAAAAGGAATACGAGATATTCTGTGAATGGCGCAAAAACTTAAAATCGTTCAGAAATAACCATGTGTTAGTTAAAATATACGAGTCCGGTAAAGTTACTTTACCGGCCTAGTGATGTAATGTATCATTTCCCGGACTCAAATGAGTCCGGGAAATGGCACATTAAAGTACAGTATGAAATAAAATAATTTAAGTTGCTATATTTGCTTTCAATAAAATTTATTAAATTTACTTTTTTTCATTTTTCAAGTTTCATTACATGTGTTTGTGTGTGTGTGTATTTATATCTTAATTAAATTATACTAGCAAAATATACCAAAATAAACATATTAAGAGTAAATTTTAAAACAACAAATGCAAGAGATAAAAACGCAAAATTTTAGTTATTGCAGATACGACATCTATCCCCAATAGAGCAGTGTAATTTCTTATAAGAGTCCTTAATATTATGTTTTTATAAGCATTCTGAACAGTGGTGGATATAGAAAAAAATTTCAGGGGTTCAAAATATTTATGTTATTAGAGTGGTTTATAATTGTATGAAGAAAAAACCCTGTTAAATGCTGCCACATAGCTAATTTTTTTATGTGATTTGTAATAATATTCTTACCAAATTTAAACCCTCTATATTGACATTAACTGGTCGGCTAAAAGGTAGGTATCATATTAATGTATCAAAAACGGGACTGGTCATGAAGAACTTTTAGGTATTATAAAAATCATTATAGGAATTGGAAAAGTTTAGACCAAAGAATGAGTTGATGCAGATTAAAAAAGTAAAGTAAAATCGTTCATGGAGTGGCATTATGTCATAAAGCTTAAACTTTCAGTTTGGCTCTAGGTCTTTGTCCAGCTGGACTATTTAACCGCTCTCAGAAAGCGTAACCAAATATTAATCAAACTGCTCATATATTATATATTATAAGGAATTTTTGAGCATATCTCTCCTGTTTTTTAGTAAATGAAATGCGGTCCCTGTCCTACACATCACGCTTGTTGAATGTCAAAAGCCATTTATGTCCCAAATATATACATCTACTTGCATTTTGTGATGACAGAGTATACAGAAGTTCAAAAGTTGTCTGATTGTCCAGTGGACAATGTCCACGTCGCATTGATTAAACCAAGGAAAATGATTTTACAATAAACAATTTTATTACTGAAAAAATTAACTTTTTCTTTAATGTCCCTATTATAAACGAAATGCAGAAGAGTCATTAGAAATAAAAACACCAAATGGGGTGCGCTGCATGATTTTTTATTGTAATGAAAAAATTTTAGGATGATCTTTTAGGTGTCAAATATAAAAATCCGTTGCCGTTTTAATTTTTTGTTGCTTTACTTTTATTTGGCACCCCTTAGAAGTCTGAAATAGTGTCAATTTTTTACCCTCTTATAGTGGGTCAGATGTGACAAATATTGAAATAATTTTAATTTTGTTATACTGTCCAGTAAGTGTGTTTTCGATATAAATTATTATTATCCAATTAGTTAATCTCATAAAAGAATGGTAAACCACTAAAGATTCACGATAATTTGCCAATTTTTGTGATTTTTGTCTGGCTCCTGTGCCTATTCTACTGAATTTAGAAGGTTCATTTTTTTCAGGTATAAAGTACTTATACAATAGAAAACGTAACTATTATTTTAAGTTTCTAGACTATCAATTTCTTTATTAAAAAAATTATTGAAAATTGATAATTCTTAAAATTAGCCAATTTTGCCGTCAGAAATCATTATGTTGAGGAAAAACTAAAAATCTGAAACTTTCAGGAAATGTAGTCCCCACCTTCATCTTTTCAGTCCAGTTAGTCTTGTTTTGTTATTTTTATTCCTTTAAAAGATATATTAATTTTTTTAATGGCCGTTTACTAGCGATATTGTTAGTTTTATTTATAATTTAAAATTTAGATGGCTTTCATGTTTGGTGGAGAAGTGTCAGAACTGTCAAAAATATTTCATAAATATTATTTGTGCGTATTTTTTTTGTAAATTTTGTATAAAACTTTTTAAAATCACCAAAGGAATACCACAAATAATAATTATGAAATATTTTTGAGAGTTCTGATATTTTTGGTAGTTATGTTATATTTTATGTATTGAAAAATCATATATACAGGGTGTTTCTTTTAACTTGAGACAGCTCAATATCTCGAGAAATACGCATTTCACGGAAAAATGTCTTAAATAAAAGGTTAATGTGACTAAAGGGGACATTATTTGGTGCTACCGCTAGCCACCCCCCACCCCTCCTTAAGGGTGAAACGGGGGGTAACTTTGGAAAGTCAAATGGAATGACCCGATTTTTTTCACAGAGTTTGGTAGTACATAAAAAAATAAATAACTTTTATTTAAAACTTTTTTCTATTTATCAACAGATGGCGCTGTAATTCAAAATTTAAGAAAAATGAGATTCCTTGTAAAATGTATTATTTGAAACGTTTGAAAAACTAAAATTAACATTAACAACAATAGTCGGCTATGAAAACAATTTATAACAAATGTTCGAAATGTCGTCATTTTTGAATGCGGGTAATGAATTCTGGCACACAACGCGCCAACATGTCGGGCGGTATCGCCGCACAGGCGTTCCTGATCCGCTCCACCATGTCCTCCCAAGTTGTAGGAATTGCAGCGTAAACTTTTTCTTTCAAGTAACCCCACTGGAAGAAGTCTGGTGGCGTAAGATCAGGTGATCGAGCAGGCCAAATTACTGGACCACGTCTACCGATCCACCGCGGTGCACCGGCCATTGAACTCTCGATCCAACACCTCTCGAGCAATTGCCGAATAATGTGCAGGACAACCATCTTGCTGGTACCACATGTTTTGGAGCCGTGCTAGTGGTACATCCTCCAAAAGGTTCGTCAGATCGTTTTCTAGAAAATTCCGGTACTTTTCGCTATTTACTGCACCGTCAATAAAGAAGGGTCCGATTAATCGTTCGCTTAAGGTACCGCACCAAATGTTTACCGACCAGGGATGCTGGTGCTCCACTTGGTGTCGAAATGGAAGGACGACATTTCGAACATTTGTTATAAATTGTTTTCAGAGCCGACTATTGTTGATTTAATGTTAATTTTTGTTTTTCAAACGTTTCAAATAATACATTTTACAAGGAAACCCCTTTTTCTTAAATTTTGAATTACAGCGCCATCTGTTGATAAATTGAAAAAAACTTTTAAATAAAAGTTATTCATTTTTTTATGTACTACCAAAATCTGTAAAAAAATCTGGTCATCCCTTTTGACTTTCCAAAGTTACCCCTCGTTTCACACTTAAGGAGGGGTAGGGGGTGGCTAGCGGTAGCACCAAATAATGTCCCCTTTGGTCACATTAACCTTTTATTTAAGACATTTTTCCGTGAAAAGCATATTTCTCGAGATATTGAGCTGTCTCAAGTTAAAAGAAACACCCTGTATATACAGGGTGTCCCAGAACTCGCGCCACAGAGAAAAAGGGGGCGTGCCGATAGCAATGGAGATGCCAAATTTAAAAATAAAAAATTTCTAGTTAATAGTGTAATCGAATGAGAGCAAAAAAGCGGCAGCCAATACCGAGAGCTCTCGCCTAGGTTAAACGTAGGAGCTTAAAAAATTGCTAGGAGACGATATAACATTGTTGTATTAAAAACATTTAAAAATCTTTTGGCCAACTGTATTTACTAAGTTGTCAAAAGCTTTCAAAAATGAGGTTATTAATCTATGACTTATACTTCAGAACGCCAATGTTTTAAAATAACGATTAGGAAAGGGCTGGGAAAAAACTCGCGTTGTCTCCCTGGCGTTGCGCCCACACTAAATAAATAAACAATTATCATTTCAGTATAATCATCTAAGGAAAACATTATTTATAATAACTTAATTTATAACCTAATATAATATTAATGACAGGAGTTTGACAGCAGTATCACAATTAGTGTTGTCACTGAAAAAAAACAGTCTTGTTTTTTTTCAAAAAAAAAATGTTTTTTTTTAGAAAAAAAACAGAGGACCTTGTTTTTTTTCAAAAAAAAATGTTTTTTTTTCAAAAAAAATGTTTTTTTTCAAAAAAATGGTCAAAAATACTCAAATTATATTAAGTGACAGGATTTTCGAAATGTCACTGCTGAGGAAAGAATTTTTTCTTACTACCTCGACTCAAAATACGTTGTTTCGTCCCCGATTTCACGGCAGAAAGTTTACGTTTCTTGCATTGGTCAAGCTATACGCGCACACTCTAATAGCGGGAGTAAAAATTTTTTAGTCGCGTGCTTAACATTTAAATTTCGTACTGCCAACATGAGAAACACAAAAATATGACAGTTTTAAACCATAATTTTGCAATTATAACAACAAATAAACAATTTATGTTTTTACTTTTTTACTTTTTATGTTGTTTTAAGTGTTTAATGGTACTTTTATTTGTTATAAAGTAGTAATTTGTTAATTAAAATACAACCTTTTATTTTTACTGTATTGGCACCGCTGAATTACCATGACAACGCTACAGTTTGATTGATTATGAATGTAAACGTCAGAATTAAATTAAACGTCAGATTTTAATTTTGACACAAATTTTTTTATATACATTTAATTTATTCCCGTATTTTCTGCAGGGTAGTAAGAAAAATAGTATACACTACACGGGCAGAAAGTGTGAGAGTCCTGAACTGCGCGCCATGATGCCCTCGGCTTCGCCTCGGGCATCATGGCGCGCAGTGCAGGAATCTCACACTTTCTGCCCTTGTAGTGTAATATACTATTGGTACATTCTGTCACTAGAAGAATATTAAATACTAATTATAGTTTCTTACTTACCATTAGTAATATTCTTAAACAAATTGTTTAACGTTGTTGGCTTTCGCCCTGAGCCTTCTCTTTTCGGCATTTCTACCAACTATGCATCAAGCTATAAAGCCGCAGGTCTTAACTCTTCTATTATAATACCGTATAGACTATACGATATGCTAAGTCAGCATTGCCGACAGCGAGGCGCCCTTTTACCATGGGGATGAAAAAAAACAACTTTTGTTTTTTTTCAGTGAAAAAAAACATGTTTTTTTTCACGTGTTTTTTTTCAACTGAAAAAAAACGTTTTTTTTACAACACTAATCACAATGAATTGGATTCCAGTGGACCAAATATTTTACATATTTTTTATTATCAACAATGCAACCTAAGTATCCTAGCAATTTAAATAATTCCCTATGGCCATCTATTGGGATTGGCTATCGTTTTTAATTCTTATCTCGCTTATCCTTTGCGTTAGACAATTTTAATTTTCAAATATGTGTTTCACGTTACTTTCGGCACGTTCCGTTTTTCTATGTGGCGCGAGTTCTGGGACACCCTGTATATACAGGGTGTCCCAGAACTCGCGCCACCGAGAAAAAGGGGGCCTGCCGATAGCAATGGAGATGCCAAATTTAAAAATAAAAAATTTCTAGGTAATAGTGTAATCGAATGAGAGCAAAAAAGCGGCAGCCAATACCGAGAGCTCTCGCCTAGGTTAAACGTAAGAGCTTTAAAAATTGCTAGGAGACGATAGAACATTGTTGTATTAAAAACATTTAAAAATCTTTTGGCCAACTGTATTTACTGTTGAATCCACAGGACTTGCAAATTATTAAAGAAGATTCTTTAATGAAACTTTTATTTTATTAATGTCAAAAACTACAACTTATATATTTTAATAATATTTCTATAGTAATATAAACAAACTTCAAACACCCTATATACTGAATTCAATTATTTAATTTAGTTAATATATCTAAATCATATTTCTAACACTCCCTCTTAAATTAACACAATTAAACATTTTTATTATCTATATTAATCATCTAACATGAGCACATGGACCTATCTCTAAAATACCTAAATTTAATTGCATCTAAAGGTTTGGTAAACAAATCTGCTAATTGTTCTTTAGTATTACAATAACAAACTTTAAAAATTCCGTTTACAACTTTTTCGTGAATATATCTATATCTTACATGGATATGTTTACTGCGTTGATTTATGACACCATTTTTAATTATACTTATTGCACTATTATTATCTACGTTTAGTACAGCTTTTATTTTTTCGTTAAGTAATTCTTCCAAAAAACCCTTTAGATATAACAGTTCTTTACTACACTCTGCAGCCGCGATATACTCGGCTTCAGCTGTTGAGAGTGCAACTATTGGCTGCTTTCTTGCACACCATGATACTGGACCTCCATTAAACATGATTATATACCCCGTAGTTCTGCGTCTAGTTTCCACACACCCGGCATAATCTGAATCACTATACGCTATCAATTCGTTACACTTTGTATTAACTTCATATTGAATCCCTAGATTACTAGTTCCCTTTAAGTATTTTAAAATATGTTTAATATTGTTAACATCACTGTTCGTTGGATTTTTCATGTAACGACTAGCAAAGTTTATTGAATAGCTCAAATCTGGTCGAGTTTTATTACATAAATACAGTAGATTACCTACTGCTTTACAATATGGAAAGTTTTCTCGTTCATTTTTGTCACTTCTTTAATATCACTTGATGTTATTGGTACTTTGTGCGTTTGACTATTTTCCATTCCAAAATCACTCAGAATTTTCTTTACATACTTAGTTTGATTTAATTTAATGTCTTGATTGTTCTGCACTACCGATATGCCTAGAAATGTATTACAATCAATAATTACTTTAACTTCAAATTGACTTTTTAACATATTAAGAAAATTCTTTATTTTAGTTTCATCGGATCCTATTATTAAACCATCATCCACGTAAATTGCGAGAATTATTAATCCGTCGCGACTTTTAAAAACACATTGTTCTGATTGAAGAGCTTCAAGACCAATTTTTATAAGAAAATTTTTGAAACGTTGATTCCATTTACTAAGTTGTCAAAAGCTTTCAAAAATGAGGTTATTAATCTATGACTTATACTTCAGAACGCCAATGTTTTAAAATAACGATTAGGAAAGGGCTGGGAAAAAACTCGCGTTGTCTCTAAATAAATAAATAATTATCATTTCAGTATAATCATCTAAGGAAAACATTATTTATAATAACTTAATTTATAACCTAATATAATATTAATGACAGGAGTTTGACAGCAGTGTCACAATGAATTGGATTCCAGTGGACCAAATATTTTACATATTTTTTATTATCAACAATGCAACCTAAGTATCCTAGCAATTTAAAAAATTCCCTATGGCCATCTATTGGGATTGGCTATCGTTTTTTATTCTTATCTCGCTTATCCTTTGCGTTAGACAATTTTAATTTTCAAATATGTGTTTCACGTTACTTTCGGCACGTTCCGGTTTTCTATGTGGCGCGAGTTCTGGGACACCCTGTATATATATTTATATATATATATATATATATATTAGGGTGCTTCATTTGAAACGAACATTTTTTTTTTCCCGCTGACACATGAAAATTTTGTTCCTTGTATCGAAAAAAAATTCCCTGAAAATTTGAGCCCTTAATTTTAATTTTCAGTGGTTCCTCTCGATCGATGTATATTTCCCATTGAAATTACATGTAAATCATGATTTTTTTAATTAAAATTAACATAGCTCCGTTTGATTTCATGGTATTTCATTGCGATTAGTCAGAATTTGTAGTATATTAGTGACTCTTTGAAAGTGCCCACCAACATTTTTTTGTCCTTGAACCCGTCTCATCGGTCTCGGCCTCGAAACCCCAATTTTCTCAAAAATTGTTATATTTTCGTTTTTATCAACAAAACAGTTGAACTTATGAAAAAAATGATTAGAAAATAATTTGTGGGAAATTAAATTTCCTACAAAAATATCCCTGTATGAATTTTCTGAGGTCCATAGTCCAAAAGGTATAAACAGTTTAATGTATTAAAATCTAAAAAAAATATAAAATTTTAATTTTTATTGTATGCTTTTTCAACTTACACTTTTGTTTAACAAAGTTGACCTCATTCAACTTTTTTTTAAAAAAAAAAAGATCGGTAATATTGGGAAGAGATGTTAAAAAATTTTTTTCATCGCCTTATCTTCAAGAGTAGAATGTCTCATGTGAATTTCTGATATTTATTGAGTGTAAAATATTTTATTTTGTTCTTAGTATAAAAATATACCAAAATTAGATTTAGAAACAATTAAAATTAAAAAAATCATTTTTTACACCTGTAATTTCTGTTTCTATTTACGCTGTGGCTCCCGTCCCGAGGCGGGACTTAAGTTCAGTCCCGATTGACGTCATAATTTTAAGATTTGTTATGTTATAATAAAATATTAATAATAATAAATTGTACCTGTATACCTACATGTTAAGGGCACTTTAGTTACGTCATAAAACCAAACCAACCCTTACTCAACAACACAACCCAACCGACCCCGCCCCATTGGGCCCCCCCCCGCCCCTTTGAGCAAAAAACCCAACTAAAATGGGCAAATTTATGTTACGATAAAAATAAAACACTTTTTAACAAAGAAACAACAAATTTATAAAATAAAAAAAATAAAAAAAGTTTGACAACTTCTAGTGGGATCGAACCCGGTACCTCTCGCATGCCAAGCGACCGCAAATTCAAATTCAAATTCAAAAATATTTATTCATATTATTGTAAATTATAATAATTGTATAAGTAATTTCAAGTATATAAAAAGTGTATAGATAAAATGAACAAAACAAATGTGCCTGGCACGTAATGTTCATCATAAAGGAGGCCACTATATGTGCGTTGTAATGCAATATAGCAACCCCCCTGGCCGATGTTTTGGCCTACCTGAAACAGTGATACAATTTTGAATTTTCACGCAGCTCGCCATTCCCTTCGCTCGACCGATACAGGGGCAATATTGTTAAGATGTTTTGTGTGTAAAAATTGAGGACTGTCAGATTATGCTTTTTATAATTTATGGTATAAGTATTAAGCGACCGCCCTACCATCTAAGCCATCGAGCTTGACACAAATTATAAAATCTCGGGGAATAAAAACGGATTTACAGTGTGTGACGTCAATCGGGACTGAAGTCCCGCCTCGGGACGGGAGCCACAGCGTAAATAGAAACAGAAATTACAGGTGTAAAAAATGATTTTTTTAATTTTAATTGTTTCTAAATCTAATTTTGGTATATTTTTATACTAAGAACAAAATAAAATATTTTACACTCAATAAATATCAGAAATTCACATGAGACATTCTACTCTTGAAGATAAGGCGATGAAAAAAATTTTTTAACATCTCTTCCCAATATTACCGATCTTTTTTAAAAAAAAAAAAAGTTGAATGAGGTTAACTTTGTTAAACAAAAGTGTAAGTTGAAAAATCATACAATAAAAATTAAAATTTCATATTTTTTTTAGATTTTAATACATTAAACTGTTTATACCTTTTGGACTATGGACCTCAGAAAATTCATACAGGGATATTTTTGTAGGAAATTTAATTTCCTACAAATTATTTTCTAATCATTTTTTTCATAAGTTTAACTGTTTTGTTGATAAAAACGAAAATATAACAATTTTTGAGAAAATTGGGGTTTCGAGGCCGAGACCGATGAGACGGGTTCAAGGACAAAAAAATGTTGGTGGGCACTTTCAAAGAGTCACTAATATACTACAAATTCTGACTAATCGCAATGAAATACCATGAAATCAAACGGAGCTATGTTAATTTTAATTAAAAAAATCATGATTTACATGTTATTTCAATGGGAAATATACATCGATCGAGAGGAACCACTGAAAATTAAAATTAAGAGCTCAAATTTTCAGGGAATTTTTTTTTCGATACAAGGAACAAAATTTTCATGTGTCAGCGGGAAAAAAAAATGTTTGTTTCAAATGAAGCACCCTAATATATATATATATATAGTATTTAATTGGCTAATTGGTGTTTAAAGAAGAAGAATGTAAAAAATTTATTTAAGATCCTTATGGTTTATATCGTTAAGTATAATAAGTGAAATTAATAAAGAGTTAATTTAAACGTATAAAAAATGCGTTAAGGATTTTTTTTTCGGTTACTTTCACAATTTAAACCAATTTAGTCTTGTTCTATTATTTTGATCCCTTTAGTAAGGCACTAAATACTTAAAAGTTAAATGTATGTATTTTAAATGTTAGTGTTGGAAAAAATTTACAGAATCTGTAAATACTTTTTTAAATTTTAGTTTTTAGGTAACTGGTTAAAATAAAAAATCTGTGGGTAAAAGGCATAAGGGGATAAGTCAAAACAAGCAATTTTTCAGTGGAGCCTTAAATGTGTTCGCATTAATTTAGGAAATATATTTATTGTTAGTGGGTATACCCTTTTGGTAGCACACGTTTAAGGCTCTGCTGAAAAATTGCTTTTTTTGACTTATCCCCTTATGCCTTTTACCCACAGAAATGTTATAATAAAGGGGTTTATTTAAAATATTTTTTGGTTTTTGCTTATTTTTAACAATTTAAAACTTTTCAGAACTTAAATATTTTCTATAAGAAAGAGGTACAAAATTATGATATGTTCTTGCATTTTTAATTGCAATTAAATTCATGAATCTCGAACACTCCGTCATTTATTAAACTTGCAAACTTGCAAACTTTTTGAAATCACAATTTAAATACACACAAATAAAATTTATGAAATATTTTTGACAGCTCTGACATTTCTCTACCAAACATGAATTGACAAAGTCAAAGCCATCTAAATTTTAAATTATAAATAAAACTAACAATATCGCTACTAAACGGGCATTAAAAAATGGGCGACCTTAAATTTTATCAATTCCAGAAAAATGTTGTGTGCTTGATGTATCTTTAATTATGAGCAACCTCAAATTTTCTCCGATTCTCTCCGTACTAGATGTACTACTTATTTAAATGATATAGAATAAAAAATAATTGTGAAGAACAAATATTTAAAACTTTTATTTTTGAACCACTTGTAGATTATATTGATATTTAGTATATTTATTAAATGAGTAAGTATTATCTATTAATTTATTGTCATTTTTTAATTCGTTTAATTTAGGGGTGTTTAAAAAAATGTACTTACAATAATTATTATAATAACAATTATTAAAAGTATAAAGTGAGGTTAGATAGCTTCAGAGTTGTCAGCAATTATGAATTTTTTTGACAGACTGTAAAAAGTAAAAAAAGTCCAGCTGATTGGTCTAAATTAATTTTACTGCCTAGGAGATAATCGAATACATTGGTAGTGAGCGTTGACAATAATAAAGCATAAATTATAAAACGCTTAAAGATATATAAATTATATTATTATTACTTGTTAATGAGCAGGCAAATTAAATACCTACCGCATTAATGTGATAAAATGCGGCTAATACTTTATCTGGAACAAAGATAAAAATCAAGAGGTAAACCACTGATTTTTTAAAATAACAAATCGCATACGAATGAACTGCTAAGGAAAAATCACAAGGGTAGACATACATAACGCGTTGTTAATAGTACATTCTGTAACAAGTTTGGAATACAGCATATTCCGCTCAAGGAAAAATTTGACACACGAGCCGAAGGCGAGTGTGACGGTTTTACGAGAGTGGAATATGCTATTCCAAACGTGTTTCAGACATTATTTTCTCTACGACTACGTAAGAATAGTAATGCTTATATAATTTTAGACAGAGAAAAGAAACCAAGCAGTTTTTGACATTTAAGTTTTTTGTATTGTCAAACCATTTTATGCTGTCACAATTTTATAATGTAAATTATAATAAATTTAAACAAATGGTATGCCTAAATCTTTATTATAATTAAAAATAGTTATTTACACTAACTAATAAAAAAAATAACATTGTAACAAATACAAAACTAATTTTACAAGTAATCTATGTCAACATCTATTCTTTTTCTACATTTTAAAGGTCTTTTTTTAAACTTTTTGAATCTGTCAAAACTTCAAAGCCGGTATAGTAGGTAACTGGTTTATCATTTTAATATCAAATTTATTATAATTTTGATTTGTATATTTGAAAAACAATAAATATAACTAATTTTTTGTGCCTAAACCTTAATTATACAACTGCTATTATTTTTTAATTAATAAATAATACAGTAATATTTAAATATTTTTAAATTTTTTACGTTTAGTAAACAGCCAGGAGATGTCGTTACTTGTGACCATTCTTAAACAAGAGTAGGAATATTCTCGCACAGTATTGCAGAAAAACATCCTTTCTATGATCAAAAATTACACTAGAATGTTACTATTCTTAAGTAGTCGTAGAGAAAATAAATTTCTTATTAATATGGATGGGATCATCATCGATAAACGCCAAATAAGGAAATACTAGAGCAGAACGTCCATATAACGTTGTGTCCTTTATTTTAGAGTGGTTTACCCCACGATATAAAGTAAATAAAAACACTAATTAGTAGGTTTGTTTGATTGAGTAGTTCTCATTGGTTTTAGGACTATTTGAATGCACAATAACCCTTATAATAATAATTAGGAACATATGCAGTTGAACGTGATTAAACTCCTTGATCAAACACACCTAATATTTGTATTTGACTTGCAAAAATGGCGAATGCGCCGGGATTAATTTTTATAAAATACAGTTTAGGTTTGTTTTAATTCACAACATTACTTATAAAACTAATAGGCATAAACCTATTTTTCATTTTATTCCATAAATATAATTTTAAAACATATTTTTTCTACTCCCACCTTTAAAACGCCCTTTATCGTACATGTTTCCATGACACTAAGTTTAAATACACATTGACAAGTTGTGGCTTTACGGCGCTTTAGTCACAGGCTGAAGTTAGCAACTGGTTTTTAGTCACAAAAATATTAAATAGTTTCTCAACGCCAATATTTGAAAAGTTTATATGAACAATGTACTGACCTTTTAATTTCGCCGGCAGTAAACTATAACTTAAATTCGGGCACGGACTCTACTGTAAAGTCCTCATAAAACATTTCCTTTACTTTCACTGTGAAAAACTGTCAATTTTCAATATACATTTCGATTTATAACCTTTATAACCTCGTTTATAAACTTTTCTATACACTCATTAATTTAAGAACTCGCTCGCAAGCTCGCTCGTGCCTAAATTAAATTCGTGTATAAAATGGCGTTTATCAAACTTGATACATAATATAATATTATATATTTTGTTACATTTATTACAAACATGGCAATTTATGAATGAAATACACTACAAAGAATAAATTACTAAAAAAGGTATGAAAACCAAAAATAAAGCAGTCTGTTAAATGCAGCAAATGTCACGAGAAGAGCAGAAAGCAAAAATAAGAAAACAATAAAAGGTAGAAGGATTGTCTAATTATAAAAAAAAAAAAATTATAGCAAATAACAATAAAAGTGTATTTTTTTTAATTTACTTTAAAAACGAAATTATGGCAATCACCAAATAAATCAAACCAAAAACCCCCCGGATAATCACGTGTTCGTAATCCAGTGTTGCCGGATCTTCTAGATGAAAATGACGAATTGATCATTTTGGTTGGACACAGTCAACATTATCGTTTATCAGGGGTAAACCACTGATTTTTTAAAATTGCATACGAATTAACGGCTAAGGAGAACAATCACATGCGCAACGCGTTGTTAAGAAAAATTTCTTATTGATAAGATTTTTTTCTTTATTAATAACGACTAATAAGGAAAAAATCAGAACACAACGTCCACATTAGGGTGGAGTGAATT
Organism: Brassicogethes aeneus; assembly: GCA_921294245.1. Lineage (NCBI taxonomy): Eukaryota > Metazoa > Arthropoda > Insecta > Coleoptera > Nitidulidae > Brassicogethes > Brassicogethes aeneus. Next base: position 46,291,818 of record OV121132.1, on the reverse strand, counting down.
TTGATGAAAAAATAAAAAAATAAAAATTTGATTTTGCCTATATAACAGAAAGTTGCATTTGGGTCTTTTGAGTAAACCTCCAAAATTTGAGGTCACAGAAATAAGGTCTTGAGGTTCCTATATTTAAAAAAAAAATCGATTTTTTTTTAATGTTTTTTTATTTTTCCTATATAAGAAAAAGTTTCATTTAATTACCAACAACAATTCATTAAAATTTGATTCTCCTAAAATAAGTTTTTTAAGTTTCTATTTTGAATGAAAATAAAAATAAATCAGAAGTTTCCAACCTTAAAAATTAGTACCTAAAATAAAGTTCATTGTCCAAGAGTTTTAACAAAATCTTGCTTTGTTTCAAACTGCGGTAAACTTTGTCGAGATGTGATTCTTGCATGTATAAATCCATCTCTTGATTCTCGTCCGCAGACTAAAGCCGAAGCTTCTGTCACCAACTTGATACATCTTTCAACTGCTTGTGTATCTTTCTTATGTTGATTGTCTCAGATACATCCAAAATCATTATTTGCAACGTCTCATTTGATATTTGTCTTGTTAGTGGTGCTTCACTTATAGTGATTGTTTTCCAGTCTATTAAGTCGATATAGTCTGTGGCATTGAAGTTCAAATTAGGTACTTGAAATTGTCGAATTCCGTGACTGTTATTTTGGAATCTGCACTTTAATATACGCCTTAAACCCAATTTTCGAACATACTTTCGGTTATCAGCTAGCATAGCTAATAAAATATTTTCGGGATGAGAAAAAGAAGCATTGCGTTAATAACCGGGTATACTATTGCCTTTAGTTCATTAGGTAAGTAACGTGATTCTTTGATCATAGTCAAAATGTGTTTTGGACCGTCCTTACACAGAGGTTTAGTTTTGATTTGGAACCAGCTAAATGCATAAACTCTAATAATATACTGAGTGAGCGCAAGTAACTCTTTGAAAGGCTCCTTAGTTGCTACATATAGTCTCAATATCCTATTTGCGGTGGTTAGCTATCTTGAATGCGCCATTTTTCCTGGTTGTCGTTGAGACAAGTCAAAAGAGATATTCCCTTTAGAAACTGCTGAACACATTTCGTACAGATACTTCTGATCTGTATTTAAACTATTTAATGTAATTTGAGGCAGTTCTACATGTATCGCTTCAAAATCAACTACCGGCATATTTTCACAGGTGTCTAAAGCTTTTCCAATAACACCAGAGAAGCCTCTTGGGTCATTTGTCCTACCATCAAGATGTTGCAATAAATGTCGTAAAGGTAACTCGTTACAATGCAATAAGCATATGACACAATGAACCGGTTTACCTATAGCAGTCTCAATTTGTCTTTTTACACTGTTATTCAGTCCTGTGTTAACCACAGTTCCATCACAACCAACAACCAAAATTTTTCGCAAATCAGTTTTCAATATATTTTCCAAAAAGTTTAATATACTACATAGTCTTAATACTGATAGCTTCTCCCGATGTTGGAGCAATGTGTCCCAAATACTTATCTCCTGGCTCAGCAACTAAAACAACGTGTTCCTCTTTAATAGTTTTTCTGTGATACCTCCCAGATAGTACAAGAGGTACCAGGACGTCGATTTCGGGTCCCACATTGGTCCGAACGTCCCAGACCTATATCGGAAGTTTTGGGTACGTCCAGTCTCTTACTTATTTAGGAAAATTAAAGCGGATATACTCGGTACGTCCCAAGGACGTAATTTTTGTTTTTTAGCAATTGAAGCATGGTATTTCTAAAGGGTCTAAGTGCCAAGTTGGTTAAATAATATATTATCATTTAAAAATAGTTTGTCATTCAGAATGACTTAAAAATATTACAACATTTATATGTGTAAAATATTTGTTTTTTATTGATAACTCACAATTTTATTTTTGTCAAGCTTTACAGAATTGAAGAGTCTATAGACTCTTCAATTCTGTAAAGCTTGACCAATAATCCCCAATAAAGTATTTCAGGACGGCTAGAAGATGTCTTACTTGAGACGTTCTGGGGACCGACGATTTGGTAACATCAGATGTCCCTGGTACGTCCTGCGGAAGGTTCAGGACCTGATTCGAACGTACTCGGGACTTACTAATGTCTGATACAAGATATACTCAGGACGTTTCCAGTACTTCTTTGTGCTATCTGGGCTTAAGCCAACTTTTTCCACAACTAGGGTTTTATCTTTCCTTCCATCAAATTTCAACATCTCTAAAGCAAGTATTTTGAAAATTTGTACGGCATTTCTTTCTTTCTCCTCTTATTTTGCTTCTATCAATTACTTTTGAATTATCTTGCCTAGAAATAGCACCAATATCTCGAAGAACAGAACTTACTATAATTGACGCCGACCTGTCGGAAATACCTGTTCTGTCACAAGCTGCAGCTAAATGTGGTAGTTTTATTCTGGCTTGCGTTTTAGGACATTTCTTTGATGTATAAGTAGAAGCTTCTGAAGAAATTTGAAACATATAGGTTTTGTGATTTGAAATGAGTTTAACGGATTAAGCCCCACCCAAATTTTTATTAATTTTAAAACTTTGGCGTTGTCTAGGAACCTGAAGATGACGTCATAGGTAACTTAAATTTTGCACACAAATTTTGTGTCTTCAAATACAACTTTTGCATGTATAGGCTTTAAAAATTAATACAAAAAAAGTTTCACTCCACCCTAGTCCACATAACGTTGAACGTTGGTCTCGCTGATTTTAAAAATCCCTTGGTATACCAAAAAGTATTTTTTTTTGTTTTACTGCACGAATTATACTTTTATTTTGTTTTAATCTTGTTTACTCTGCAACTTCTACCAGTATATACAGGGTGGTCCAGGTTATAGTAGCAATAATTCACCATTCGATAGTCCATCGAAAAATAAGTCGACATGCATGGTAATTTTTTTCTCCAAAACCTCTCCTAAGGGAGATACAGCCCTTCAAAGTTGAGTTTTAAAAATCTTTTTTTTGCCATAACTCTCAGGAAATAAAAGCGTTTTTGACCAAATTTGGTACAAGTACTTATGAAATAGGTACTCGTTACCTGACGTAAGTAACTTTTGTCAAAATTGTCCAGTGACGTAGATACAGGGGGGTTGTTTCTCTTTTTCCACCCCATTTTTTACGCCACTGGATATTGGTTTAAATTGACCTATTTTTCTAATTCCTTGTTCAATTTTGAGAAAAAAAGCCACTCCTGTCAAATTTTTATTTAAGCCTTTTTTACGAGATAATTGAGTTTAAAAAAAACATACAGTCCTGCAAAGTTCAGTTTTAAATATCTTTTTTTTGTCATAACTCTAACTCTAAGATCGGTAAAGCGTTTTTCACCAACTTTGATACAAGTACTTATGAAGTAAATACTCGTTACTTGACCCAAGTAACTTTTGTCAAAATTGTCCATTGGCGTACATACAGGGGTTGTTTCACTTTTTCCGCCCAGGATTTCACTGAAAAATAACTCATTGCATTGTTTTATTTTCTTCAAAACTTCCTCAGAAAAGACATAAAGCCCTTCAAAATTCAATTTTAAGATTTATCTTTTGTTTTATCTCATATCGTTTAAGAATATTTCATTAAATTTGGTATAAGTAGGTATTTAAAATGGGTAATTTAAAATTATCAAGTGGACTGATGGGCTTTATCCAATAAAATTAGGGCGGCCCCACTCTAGTATGAACTGTCAGTCTTAAACAACTGAAATAGCTGTCAGAGTGTTAATAAAGGTTTTCTATTATTTTTTATAGTCTGTTAAAATATTTTAGAGTTAATACAAGTATCCTGTAATCATAAATATGCCTTTTCTATTCACGAACCAAGAATACGCCGATATTCACTTCATTTATGGATTTTGTGATGGAAACGCGTTGCAAGCAGTTCAAGAATATCAAAGGCGTGAAATCCTGGGCGGAAAAAGTGAAACAACCCCTGTATCTACGCCAATGGACAATTTTGACAAAAGTTACTTGGGTCAAGTAACGAGTATCTATTTACTAAGTACATATATCAAAGTTGGTAAAAAACGCTTTAGCGATCTTAGAGTTACAGTCATGACAAAAAAAAGGATATTTAAAACTAAACTTTGCAGTAGGTACTGTATTTTTTTTTAAACTCAATTATCTCGTAAACAAAGCCTTAAATCAAAATTTGACAAGAGTGGCTTTTTTTCTTAAAATTGAACAAGGAATTAGAAAAATAGGTCAATTTAAACCAATATCCAGTGGCGTAAAAAATGGGGTGGAAAAAGTGAAACAACCCGCTGTATCTACGTCACTGGACAATTTTGACAAAAGTTACTTACGTCAGGTAACTAAGTACTTGTACCAAATTTGGTCAAAAACGCTTTTATTTCCTGAGAGTTATGGCAAAAAAAATATTTTTAAAACTCAACTTTGAAGGGCTGTATCTCCCTTAGGAGGGGTTTTGGAGAAAAAAATTACCATGCATGTCGACTTATTTTTCGATGGACTATCGAATGGTGAGTTATTGCTACTATAACCTGGACCACCCTGTATATATACAGGGTGTCCGGGAAAAGGAGGTCAATCCGTTAACCATATATTCTTTGAGTTAAAACAATAAGACTTTTATAATACCATTTTTTAATTTAGAGCTTCATGTTCGATATACAGGGCGACAAAGTTTGAAATTTAAAACTGATTTTTTTTAATAATTCAAGTAATTGATAAGATATTAAGTTTAAATTCGGTACACTACTTCAACATAAATAGTTACATTTTTTGAGACCAACAAAACAAAAAACAATTTGTCAAATAATCAAATTAGGGGGGTCCAGTACTCACTGACTCCCCCTATTTTTTAGTACGTACGCCAATGACTTCCAAACGGTATTTTTTCAGGTAATCATTTATTGTTGAAAATTTTTTGTCTCCTATAAAACTTTGATAAAAGGATTTGTTTTAGAGATAATTTGTAAAGTATGGGTCAATCCATATCAAATTTTTTAAATTTAATTTTTTTTTGAAAAATTTAGGTCATGTGATATATCATAAAAAAGGTTCCTAATAGGCCTTTAAAATAAGCCATCACTCACCTTTCTACTTTTAATAGTTTACGAGATATCGCTATTTTTGTAAGTACCCAAATTTATCGGAATTTTTTGATTTTCAAAAATCAATAAAACAAAAACCATCCATCGAAAAAAATTCATATATGGGATTTTTGAGTTTTTTAGTGAGGTAGACAAATTTACCAAAAAATATTAAAATCGGAGATGGTGGGGAAGAACCTATGGTTGATTTGATATGGACTGACCCATACTTTACAAATTAACTCTAAAACAAGTCATTTTATCAAAATTTTATAAGAGACACATTTTTTTTAACAATAAATGATTACCTGAAAAAATACCGTTTGGAAGTCATTGTACTAAAGGTAACGAGTACCTATTTCATAAGTACTTGTACTAAATTTGGTCAAAAACGCTTTTATTTCCTAAAAGTTATGGCAAAAAAAAGATTTTTAAAACTCAACTTTGAAGGGCAATATCTCCCTTAGGAGGGGTTTGGAGAAAAAAATTACCATGCATGTCGACATATTTTTCGATGAACTATCGAATGGTGAATTATTGCTACTATAACCTGGACCACCCTGTATACATATATATATATGGGTCAGAATTTCTCAAACGGGCCACCTGAATTAGGTCAAAATTAGTTTTTGTTTGTAGATACATTTTTTCGATAGTATTTTACATCACTAACACAAATCCTAAAGGATTTTGTAAAAAAAAAAATTTCAATTGACATATTCATGATATTAACAGTCAAAGTTTTTAATAATTAAAAAATAAAAAAATTCATTATGGCTGAACTAATTATCCGATTCCAACGATATAACTAGCGTTGGAATCTTGTTTTGACATAGATTCTTTGTTATTTTTTTCAATTGTCCAATTTTCATTAAGGTCGATTTTTTTTTGTTTTTTTTTATACCAAATTCGGAAATAATTGGCTTCTGCGCCAGCTATCGACTCGAAAAAAAAAAAAACACATATACTCCAATCATTACTCGAAATTATGCTGCTGAGAAAAAAAATGGGCCGCAGGTTGACAAAAAGTTATTCGTCCTTAAGTGGGTGCACCGCGGTGGCCGCTCACGCTCCGAACCGTGTACGCTGTACGCGCTTGTGAAGCGACGTCTTACGGTGGTCTGGAATGGTACCTACTTTTCTAATCAAAATTAATTTGTGACCGTAATAATTGACTTAGAGCTTGTTTTTTTGTATTAAATTCAGAAATAAATAGGCTTTATATTGGTATATACAAAAATAATTTTCGCTCATTATATTTTATTATGTTTTTCAAAAAAATTAATTTTTCTGATTACCTACACATTTTAAAAAATTATTCTGCCCTTATAAATAAATGTAAAGCCTTGTGGTTTTTGTTTGTTTTATTAAGAAATTGATTGGCTTTGCTGTGTGGAAGTCAAAAATATTTTATGTCCATAGTATTTTTATAGGTGTAGCGCCAAACTAAAGAAATAAATTTTTAAAGTACACTTTTTGGTAAGATAAAAATTTTTGCCTGTATTAATAATCTCAGAGTCTTGTTTTGGTTGTTGATTTATTAAGAAGTAAATGGGGTTTATTGTGATAAAAAGAAAAACATTTTATGTGCATTATATTTTGTTTTAAATGGCGACAAACTTAAATATTAACATTTTTTTATAACCAACACTTTGTGGTAAAATAAAAATTCTGCTTTTTTCGTGATGTAAACAAAAATCTGTACCTACCTAGTAATAAACGTATTTGTGTTCTTTTTTCTATATGGAGCTCGGTCATACATTACATAAGTTTAAATTATAAAATCTTTTTATTTTGTATATATAATATATTATAAGTAACAGCGCCTAAACGGCAAAGAAAATTTTGTTTTAATCTAAAATCTAGACAGGAAAAGTGACAGTATTGCCTGTCTGGACAGCAGGAAAAGTGACACTTTCCCGATTTTAAAAAGACAGTATATCAATATTAAATCCATGATTTAACCATGATTAACCATGATGGTTAAAAATAAAAAAATAGTACGAAAATAATAATTTAATTTGACTTCTGAATAATATTTTACATTTCAATTTTGTACAAATTGCTTTCGTCGATAGATGAAATAATCTTACAAATAACATGTTTCGGTTTTGCGGCTGGTTGAAATGAATGATAATTTCTTGTATTTTGAATCGGGATGGCTTTTGAGAGAAGAGATTTTAATTTTTTGCTCGGTTTCGTATTCGGCTGTAGTGCAGAAATTAAACGAAACTTTTTTAAAAAAATTCTTAGCCCAGTCAAAAAAATGTTGGGGCGTCGTAATTTGTGAGTTTACGGGTCTCTGTAAACTTGCTCGATAAGCATTTCTTTTTTATTATTAGATATTACTTATTTTGTGTGACCGAACTATATATAGAATAAATTAAATATTTCGATTTAGTCACTTAAAGAAAATTATTAAAATATAACTTTAGTTTTTAAAAGAAAGTTACAAACTAAATCAAGGAGTAGAAAATTTGACAGATAATCCACGTGAGTACAAAGAAGTACCAAGTGAGTACCAAGAAAAATGTAATATTTAGTTTGGCGCCTTATAAAACAAAATATAATGAATGCAAATTATTTTTGTTTATATCAGTATAAAGCTTATTTATTTCTAAATAAAATACAAAAAAACAAGGCTCCAAGTCAATTATTAAGGTCACAAATTAATTTTAATTAAAAGTACCATTCCAGACCACCGAAAGACGTCCCGTCGCAAGCGCGTACAGCATACACGGTTCGGAGCCTGAGCTGACACCGCGCGCGGCCACAAAAGGACGAATAACTTTTTGTCAACCTGCGGGCCATTTTTTTTTTCAGCAGCATAATTTCGAAAAATGATTGGAGTATATGTGTTTTTTTTTTCGAGTCGATAGCTGGCGCAGAAGCCAATTATTTCCGAATTTGTTATAAAAAAAACAAAAAAAAATCGACCTAAATGAAAATTGTACAATTGAAAAAAATAACAAAGAATCTATGTCAAGATTCCAACGCTAGTTATATCGTTGGAATCGGATAATTAGTTTAGCCATAATGATTTTTTTTATTTTTTAATTACTAAAAACTTTTACTTTTAATATCATGAATATGTCAATTGAAAATTTTTTTTTTACAAAATCCTTTAGGATTTGTGTTAGTGATGTAAAATACTATCGAAAAAATGTATCTACAATCAAAAACTAATTTTGACCTAATTCAGGTGGCCCGTTTGAGAAATTCTGACCCTTATATATTATTAGTGCTGTACATAAATGACTTAGCAATTAAAGTTTTGAAGATCTTCTGCTCTAACCCACTTTTAAAATCAGTTTTATTTTATTAATATTTTACGTCAAGAGGATCCGTAAGTTTTATGAATTCAAATTTAAACAAAAAGTGTGCGCTCCAGAGTTGGTTGTTTTTTTATGCCTGTCCCACTTTTTTTATAACGAACTGTCGTCGAACTCAAATCTCAAATGTAAAAAATTTATTTAGATTCAAACGCCACTAAATCCATTTGAGCTAATTTTCAAACCACACTAAATCCACGGTAACCAATACCACCAAAACACTAATGTGAAATATACCAGGTAAAATGACAGGTTCTGTCATTGTTTAAAGCAGTGGTTTTACCAGAGCTATAATTGTTGATAAAATAATAATAATGCCCGATATTACAACAAACATTGAAACTGTAACACCAAATAAAGCTAGAAACCGAAGTTGTAATCGAGAAAATTGGAAAAGAAATATATATATATATATATATATATATATACAGTGTGTATTAAAACGAATAGATACACTTAAATAAAACAAGTGCCAAACCACGCCCACTGTGGTAGGGATACGTCGTCGAAAATTTATGGATTTCAAGAGCTCAGGGCTAATAATCTCGATGAATTAAGGGTGCAAATCTTTAATACATTGAGAGATATTAGTCCTGAAATGCTGTTTAACGTGCGCAGGAATTTTTATGATAGGCTAGGGTATTGTTTAACTGCTCCTGGTGGTCTATTTGAACATTTAATTTAGAAAAAAAGTTATTTTCGTTATTTTAGAATTATTTTTGTTTGAAAATTTATAGGTTTTATTTTTATCGAATTCGTTTGTTTTGTTTTAATGCATTTCTGCAAATAAAAACTAAGAATTGTTTAAAATCCATTAAATTCCAGTTAATGGCGAAAATGTATTTCTTAAAAACTATACACATTTCCCTACGACAGCGTCGGAGCTACTGAACAAACATGTGCACAGTAGATCAAACTGCATGCCCTTGTATCTGGCTGCATGCCGCGATGTTGCCATATGCTATTATTGTTTCCTAAAAGGGTTCTTTTTCTTATTTTTTAATATTGAAAGTAAGAAAATTAAATAAATCAAATAAGTATTTAATGCAATAACATTCTACCATTCTAACAAATAAATAATAATATAATAATAATAATAATAATAATAATAATAATATCTTTATTGCCCAACAGAAAAGGAATTCCAATTACAGAACAATTATAATAATACAGAATATATAAACAAATACTAAAATATCTATATATCTATATATTAAAATATCTATATATCTATATCTATGTTTGTTTTGTCAAAAGCGCACATACAAATACCCCCCACCCTTTTGGGACACCTTGTATATATATTAGGGTGTTTCATTTAAAACGAAATTTTTTTTTTCTTGCTGACACATGAAAATTTTATTTTTTAGGTTAAAAAAAAATTCCCTGAAAATTTTGTAATGGTACGATATACGGGGCAGTTAATTTTTAACATTTCTTAATTTATTATTTTAAGGTTTTACGAAATATGAGACTAATTTTAAATATTTGTTTTTAAAAATTGTATTAGGTGTTTCACTTTAAAATTCCATACATTCTTTATTTGTTTATTATACAATATTAATTTATGACTCCCATCTGGACGATCACTTGAGGGTTAGTTACAGAAAGACAAAATAAGCAAGTTTTTGGTTCATGTTGCTGGTCTTTAAAAAATAAACATAAAAAGAGCGTGTTAGAAACTGAGAGAGGTAGTATATTTTAAGCAGTTACGGGTTGCTATTTGAAGGGAGTAGTTTAATTCTTTAATTTTGTAACAGTTGGTTTTGCATTTTGAAGGGAGAGTGACGTTTTACTATTAAATTCTTTAACTTTATCAGGGAGTGAATTTAACAAATATTACATTGTTTTTTTGTATAAATTCAGTTTAGTGAAAGTGTTGTTTATTTAGGTATGTCTTTTCTATATTTAGTTATTATAATCTGAGGTCACAAATATCATAATGAGTGGTTAATTATTTAATATTTAATTTAAACTATATTTTATTATTATTATTTCAACTTGTTTGTTTTGTGAGAGAAGAAATAAGCTGAATTGTTTTTATCTTAATGTTGGTGGTTGGACAACCAAATCATAATCATTAGTTTATGTTTATAATTATTATATTTATAGTTATATTACATTTACTTTAACATATTATATTGTAATGTAATTATACATTTTACTACATATTTATATTTAACATTTACATACTTGATTTTGTACAGTTTATCTTATTTTATTTATTTGATAAATTGATATTCATTATTTAATATGGTGAGACTTGTTTCAAGTTCTGCATATCAAATGAGTTATTTAGTTAGGGAACTTTGTTGCCGGTTGCTGGTAATAGGATGGTGGATACAGCTCTGCTTTGACAGGCGCACCCAATGGCCAATAATGCCAGTTAACCAATTTAGACAAAGAATGGTTAGATAGGGATATTGATATGAAGTTGTTGTTTTATGGTCTTATTCTATTATTATTGATAATCATTTTATTTTGCTATATTTGATTTGCACTGACATGTTTTTATTACTTGATTATACCTGATTGTATTTGTTATTTATGGCTGTACAATTTTATTACATAACTCTTGTCCACCACTACACCACTTGTTATTTATATATATAATTTATACAAATACCATTTATTATTGTTGCTTGTGACCTAAGTTATATTATACTTTATGTTTCACATTATTGTTGTTTTTGCTGTACATTGATAATTATTTCAATGTGTATTTGCTTTTCTACACCGTCCGAGCCTACCATTTATGTAGGTGAATAATCTTAGCAATATGATAATATAATTTATTATATTCATATTGATTACTTTGATTTTGTTGTATTATTTATATTGTTGAGATGTGCGACATATATGCATGTCTGTATTGTATATGTGGGTTTTTAAGGTTTTACCTTATTAACTTAAATCAATCATACTTTTCAAATACAAATGTTTTTATTTATATTATTAATGTACAGTAACAATAATTAACTCTTGTATTAATTGCCTTTATTAATAAACTTATTTTAATTTAATACTTTTTCTTTGCTTTTTAAATATCTTTTCAATTGCTCAAGTACTTACGTATCCAGAACCGTATTCACAACAAAAAGGGGTCCTAAATTAATTTCTTTAAACTAGACGATCACGTGTTTTGGCCAAAGGTAGTTTTTTTGTGGTTTTAATATTCTTTTTAATTATTAATGTGTGCCCCCCATGCCCCGTTCGTTACAAATTGGTGTCACGTGACCAGGATTTGTTTAGATAATATTATTTTTAATATTGTTTTTTGTTCTTTATAATTTATTTCCAATTAATGTCAAATAACCAGGATTGTTTTGTTATTGTTTATATGTTCTTGTTTATTTATTTCTAATTAATGTCAAATAACCAGGATTCGTTTGGTCTAATATTGTTTTTTATTTTTTTTTGTTGATTGGTTCTTGCTAATTTATTTCTAGGATTTATTTTATTTGATATTTTTTTTATATGGTTTTTATTTTATTTAACCGTTTTTTTTGCATGATTTATTTAACCTGAATGTTTGCATGTTATAATTATGAATTGACTTTGTTATGTTTTGCTATGATTTGCTATGTTATGTTATGTTTTGCTATGATTTGATATGTTTGCTATGTCTTATTACTTTTGCTATTTTTTGCTATGTGTTATGTTTTGCCATGTTTTGTTATGTTTGCTATGGTAGGTTATGTTATGTTATATTATAAAATGTTTATTAATGCTATGTTATGTCTTGCTATGTTGTGTTAATTTTTGTTATGTCCGGCTCACGAAAAATTAATACCCTTTTCTAGGATTTTGTATTGTTCATTTAATTTTTTATTTTTTATTCGTGTTCCCGTCACTTGATGTCAGGTGATTAAAAGTTTGTCTATTTATTTTAGTTGTATTTTGTATTTCTTGTGTTACTATGTGTCAAGGGTGTTAAAAGTTCTTTTTGTTTATCTCTTGTTTCGCCAAATTGATGATATGGGTTGATTTTGGTCCGGTTGACAGATTTATGATTTTCGCACAGTGTGGTAAAATAATTTTTGTTTATCTGTGTTTAATTTTGTTTCGTTTTCATAAAATACAGAATTCCTGCTTTCCTTATTTTATTTTCAGGAATCTTAATAGTTTGTTTTTTCTAGTACCTTCTTGTTAATAATTTTGTCTGGGTTACTACAACATTTGCTGTGCTTTTCAGCACAAATTGTTGCTGCTGACTGGAGGATACGTTCTTAAAAAGTACTGGGCATTTGATTAGATATATTTTTGTTTTTATATTTTAATTTTACTGCTTTTTTTTATTTTTATGCAACCACTTTGATTGAATGACGACCTGAGTTTTGCCAAGGAATATTTGATGATATAATTACCAAATGTAAAATAATTTTGGAATGTGCTAAACTGGAACTACTGGATGATGAGAACTTCAACTGCAATTGATAGGACTGTCAGGATGATCATGATGATGACGATAATCAATGATGATTTAATTTTGTTCAGCTGTAATTACTGGATTATGAGAACTTCAACTGCAACTGATAGGACCGTCAGGATGATAATGATGTTGGCGATAATCAAAGATGATTTAATTTTGATCAGGTGTGTCATGTTTATTTTTATTTTAAATTTTATTATTAATTTTTGTTTTGTATGTTTTTTTTTCTTTATGTACCGACAAATTAACATAATAACATTGTTAATATTATTAACCATTGACATGTTACGGTGACGTTTGACTTTACACTTTTATTTTATATTTTTGACAATGTTTATTTATTCTAAGTTTATTTTCTGATTAGTCTTTCTTTTATTTTTTATGTATTTTAAATGTATTTGATGGGAGCTATGATATACCTATGTGGTGACGTATAAATGTGGAGATGCACAGAGAAGGGGCGCACGGTGCGCCGCGCACCCAGCAGATAAGGACCAGTAGTGAGCAGGGGCACACTCAGCCCAAAGGACCAGCAGCGAGCAGGGGCGTACTCAGCCCAATATAATATGGAGGACAGGGTCGTATTTAGGTTTAGTTACCTAGGTTTAGGGATGTTAAAAGTTTGACAAGCCTCCTTATGTCATTTGACAACCTTTCAAAGGGGCGTCTGTAATGGTACGATATACGGGGCAGTTAATTTTTAACATTTCTTAATTTATTATTTTAAGGTTTTACGAAATATGAGACTAATTTTAAATATTTGTTTTTAAAAATTGTATTAGGTGTTTCACTTTAAAATTCCATACATTCTTTATTTGTTTATTATACAATATTAATTTATGACTCCCATCTGGACGATCACTTGAGGGTTAGTTACAGAAAGACAAAATAAGCAAGTTTTGGTTCATGTTGCTGGTCTTTAAAAAATAAACATAAAAAGAGCGTGTTAGAAACTGAGAGAGGTAGTATATTTTAAGCAGTTACGGGTTGCTATTTGAAGGGAGTAGTTTAATTCTTTAATTTTGTAACAGTTGGTTTTGCATTTTGAAGGGAGAGTGACGTTTTACTATTAAATTCTTTAACTTTATCAGGGAGTGAATTTAACAAATATTACATTGTTTTTTTGTATAAATTCAGTTTAGTGAAAGTGTTGTTTATTTAGGTATGTCTTTTCTATATTTAGTTATTATAATCTGAGGTCACAAATATCATAATGAGTGGTTAATTATTTAATATTTAATTTAAACTATATTTTATTATTATTATTTCAACTTGTTTGTTTTGTGAGAGAAGAAATAAGCTGAATTGTTTTTATCTTAATGTTGGTGGTTGGACAACCAAATCATAATCATTAGTTTATGTTTATAATTATTATATTTATAGTTATATTACATTTACTTTAACATATTATATTGTAATGTAATTATACATTTTACTACATATTTATATTTAACATTTACATACTTGATTTTGTACAGTTTATCTTATTTTATTTATTTGATAAATTGATATTCATTATTTAATATGGTGAGACTTGTTTCAAGTTCTGCATATCAAATGAGTTATTTAGTTAGGGAACTTTGTTGCCGGTTGCTGGTAATAGGATGGTGGATACAGCTCTGCTTTGACAGGCGCACCCAATGGCCAATAATGCCAGTTAACCAATTTAGACAAAGAATGGTTAGATAGGGATATTGATATGAAGTTGTTGTTTTATGATCTTATTCTATTATTATTGATAATCATTTTATTTTGCTATATTTGATTTGCACTGACATGTTTTTATTACTTGATTATACCTGATTGTATTTGTTATTTATGGCTGTACAATTTTATTACATAACTCTTGTCCACCACTACACCACTTGTTATTTATATATAGATATAATTTATACAAATACCATTTATTATTGTTGCTTGTGACCTAAGTTATATTATACTTTATGTTTCACATTATTGTTGTTTTTGCTGTACATTGATAATTATTTCAATGTGTATTTGCTTTTCTACACCGTCCGAGCCTACCATTTATGTAGGTGAATAATCTTAGCAATATGATAATATAATTTATTATATTCATATTGATTACTTTGATTTTGTTGTATTATTTATATTGTTGAGATGTGCGACATATATGCATGTCTGTATTGTATATGTGGGTTTTTAAGGTTTTACCTTATTAACTTAAATCAATCATACTTTTCAAATACAAATGTTTTTATTTATATTATTAATGTACAGTAACAATAATTAACTCTTGTATTAATTGCCTTTATTAATAAACTTATTTTAATTTAATACTTTTTCTTTGCTTTTTAAATATCTTTTCAATTGCTCAAGTACTTACGTATCCAGAACCGTATTCACAACAAAAAGGGGTCCTAAATTAATTTCTTTAAACTAGACGATCACGTGTTTTGGCCAAAGGTAGTTTTTTTGTGGTTTTAATATTCTTTTTAATTATTAATGTGTGCCCCCCATGCCCCGTTCGTTACAATTTGAGCCCTTAATTTTGATTCTAAGTACTTCCTTTTTATTTTGTAGTTTTTCCATATAAAAAGCATGTATTTTTAATCATTTTTACTTTAAATTTCTATATTTTGGCCGGGTTTTGAATTATAATTTTTATCACCATAATTTTCTGAATAGTATTCACGGTTTTTGAAAGGCCCTGCATCAATTTTGTTTTTGATTTATTTACGTTGATTGTAGTAGCTCCAAAAAGCGTTTTTTCACTCTTTTCACATATTTTTGAGAAAATCTAGCGAATGACTGGTTTTACCGAAAAAGTTCAAATAAAAAAGTTGTGGAAAATTTAATTTTTGACAAAAAAGGTTGTTATGTTCATATCACTAAAGTGCTTTGTTTAAGAGATATAAGCAATATATAGTTGTTAAATCAAATTACATAAATTTCAATAAAACCTATTTTGTCTTTGTTTTTGGTTATTGAATTGCTTATATCTCTTAAACAAAGCACTTAAGTGATATGAACGTAACAACCTTTTTTGTCAAAAATTAAATTTCCTACATCTTTTTTATTTGAACTTTTTTGGTAAAACCAGTCATTCGCTCGATTTTCTCAAAAATATGTGAGAAAAAGTGAAAAAACGACTTTTGGAGCTACTACAATCAACGTAAATAAATCAAAAACAAAATTGATGCAGGGCCTTTCAAAAACTGTGAATACTACACAGAAAAAAATGGGACAAATAAACTGTGTAGCTAATAATTTTATTAATAGTGAATATATTGTTTATTACCTCTAAATAGTCGAAATAATAACGATAAATATACTTCAGTAAAACTTTATGTGTCGGGAATAAAAATATATTTAGGATAAATAAACTGTACCCTTGTCCCATATTTAAATATTTTTTTTATTTGGGAGCAATAAACTTTTTTCTCAGTGTATGCAGTAAATTATGGTGAAAAAAATTATAATTCAAAACCCAGCCAAAATATAGAAATTTAAAGTAAAAATGATTAAAAATACATGCTTTTTATATGGAAAAACTACAAAATTAAAAAGTACTTAGAATAAAAGTTAAGGGCTCAAATTTTTAGGAAATTTTTTTTTCAACCTAAAAAACAAAATTTTTATGTGTCAGCAAGAAAAAAAAATTTTTCGATTTAAATGAAACACCCTAATATATATATATATATATATATGTCCCTTATTTTTCAAAGTTTTAATTTTTTAACGCATACATCTTAATTTTGTTCATTTGTTCCTAAAACACTAAATAAATAAATTTTTACCTCATTTGGAGACCGATAACCCGTGCCGACTTGCATCGAAACATGTCCATACAAGTTACGCGGAACTAGCGGCGCGTACTCGCCGTATTTGTCATTTGTTCTCAGTAAGTCTCGTGATTAACATATTGTTTTAAAGTTAAAAAAATGGCAGTGACATTAAAAAGCAATAAAAAAAGTATTTTCTTAGTTGGTGACGTAAATTATCAAATAACTGGAGCAAAGTTACCGTCTAATCGTCAAGTTCTTGCAGTCCTCTTTTTTAACATTCGCGAAGTTAAATTGACTGTTAATGAAAGCGCAAATATTGTCGTTCGAGAGTGTATTATATTCTGGAAAAAAGCTAGAATCCCTACCACAGCTATGCCTAACTGTGTAAAAAAACTTGTGGATCTTCACCGTGCTTAGAGAGAGTTACAAAAAAATTCCAAAAAACGCAAGATGTTTACAAGCGCCGTGAGGAGGACGTTCAAAACAATTTAGATAATTTATTTGATATAGCACACGCAAATGCTTTGGAATGGATGAAAATAGAAGAAGATAAAATCTTTTTACAAAAACAAAGAGAACCAGGGCGTCCAGGATGTTTAGCGGGCGTAGATAAAAAGTTAGCCGAGAAAGAAGAAAGAACAAGACAGAGAAAATTAAAAGAAGAGAAAAAAAGACATGAGCAAATGTGTTCCGAGAGTTTGTCGTCATCTCTAACTACAGAAGATTTTATCGAAACGCAAGAAAATCCCGATCAACCTACCAGCTCTGATGACAGCCTTGAAGAACCCTTGCCATCGACATCTCAAATGGTTCTGTAACAACTTCAAAAAGAGGAAGGAAAGACTTCATCACTCCTAAGTTAGTTGCAGCTTTAGATAATGGATTCTGTTTATATACTTTAAGCTGTAGTAGAAGCCCTAGATATTAGCTGTGATGATTTCCCGCAAAATAAATCGTCTATTCAACGCATTCGCACACAGAGTAGAAAAGATAGAGCGGATGCTATAAAATCAGATTTTCAAAATAATTTGCCTGAAACGGTGACGGTTCACTGGGACGGGAAATTATTACCCGGACTAGACGTAAGAAGTTCTAAAAAAGAACGCCTGTCAATTCTTATTTCGTTTGGAGAAAAGGAACAACTTTTAGCTGTGCCCAAACTGGAGAGCTCTTCCGGTCAAGATCAAGCTAAAGCTGTTTTAACCGCACTTTATAACTGGAAACTCGAGGACAAAGTACAAATAATGTGCTGTGACACAACTGAATCTAATACAGGGCGATTGAAAGGTGCTTGTGTACTTTTGGAACAAAAACTAGACTGGGAATTATTACTCATTGCTTGCCGCCATCACGTTTACGAACTGGTTTTAAAATGTGTATTTGAAACAAAAATCCACCAAATTACAAGTAGCCCTGATATTCCGATGTTCAAAAAGTTTAGAGACAACGGGAAAACTATTAATCCTGCTGCTATTCAAACATACACCGACATCGTCACCCAAAATTTTTCTAAAACAATGATTGAAGAATTGTTGACATTTTATAATCAAGAACTGCAAAAATCCATTGTACGTGACGATTATCGGGAACTGATTGAACTATCTATTATTTTTTTGGGAGGAGATAATGAGAAAAAAATTAAAATAAGACCTCCTGGAGCAATGCATCGAGCAAGGTGGATGGCTAGAGCAATTTAATCATTGAAAATATGTTTGTTGCAATCTTAGTTCAAAATTAACGCCAAGGATAAACGAGCACTTCAAGATATTTGTTTATTCATTTTGGTTATATATGTAAAACCATGGCTTGGATGTAGTCTGGCGGTCAAGGCACCAAAAAAAGATTTGCGCTTTTTAAAGAGGCTTAAAGAATATAAAACTGTTAACGAAGAGATCTCCGAAGCAGCCCTGATCAAGTTTAGTAAACATCTTTGGTACTTGTCAGAAGAAATTACTGTTTTTTCACTCATTGATGACGAAGTAGATGAACAAACAAGGCAAATATTGTAGCGAACTTACAAAGAGAGAGTTTGTATGATTCTGTGAAGAGATACATTCCATCGAAAGAAGATATGTCTGATTATTTGT
Organism: Brassicogethes aeneus; assembly: GCA_921294245.1. Classification (NCBI taxonomy): domain Eukaryota; kingdom Metazoa; phylum Arthropoda; class Insecta; order Coleoptera; family Nitidulidae; genus Brassicogethes; species Brassicogethes aeneus. The sequence continues at coordinate 46,273,182 of OV121132.1, read as the reverse complement.
ATGGTAAGTGGAAATACATAGTTTTATCTCTTATACCCTTCTGGATAAACTGATAATAATATTAATAATAATAATAATATCTTGACTATTGTTGTAGGAAAATCATTAAATGATTTTTTGTCTGTCAAGAGCACAAATTTATTTTCTCGTTTAAACATTGATAAAAACTTCTTAAAGAAACCCGTTTCTACATGGGAAGAAGATGTTGCAGGCAAAAATAAGGCTTCTTTCTTTAAGGGCTGTGAATGATACAGCTGAAAGAGCTGTTAAACTTATGCAAGATTTTCATGGTTTAATTACTGCAAAAGAAAGTGTACAAGAGCATAGAAATCTGTATCCAGACTTTAAAACAGCGACCCTTAAAAGAAAATATCCTTGCTGATTTGTGATGTTCTTTTATTTAATTATTTTCTAACTTTTTCTTTTAATTTTATTTTTATACATTTCAAACATTTCATTTCATTTAGCTACACAAGGATAAGCATTAAAGACAGCGATTTTCAAAATCTTCACGGCTTTGTCGGCACGGGTTAACGTTGACATAGGAAGATAAAATTTTGTATTTGAGTTAGTCTAGGTAGTTTAAAAAGAATTAAGAGGTATGCATTTCGATATCTGAAAAAAAAATTTCACCCATATAAGGGACACCCTAATATATATTATATATAAGTGAGATGGTCGACGGATGCGGAGGCCAGAATAAGAATACCATAATATTAGCTATGTGCTTAAAGTGGTTAAGCAATTCGTCCGTTAAAGAAATGAAACTGTTCTTTCCGGTCGTTGGCCATATATTTCTCCAGACCGATTATTCGCTCGTATTGAAAAAGTGATAAGAAAAAAGGAGCAAATAGTGGAACCTAATAAATATATAGACATATTTAAGCAACACGGAACAGTAGTTAAATTAGGCAAAGAATCTTTGCCAAATATGTAACTGTTATGGACTGAAAATCTGCATCTAAAGAAATTTTAAACCCGCCGTCAAAATGGCATTTTTAATTTAATATGTCCAAAAGGTTTATTTTGAAGCGTGGAAAGAATAACACTGTAAGGATAAGAAGCGAACAAAGTTACTTGTCTGATCTGGGTATATATAAATCTGTATGCAAACCAGGAAAATGTTTGGATGCCCTAAATCCACTTCCATTAGAAAGCGGAATACCTCCAAAAAATTTAATTAAAACTTAATTACGTCGCAACGCTCCTAACAAAACATTATGGGTCAAAATGGGAAGATTTGGAAAAATTGGACTATTAAAAACAAGTTTTAGAAAAGTACCTTAAAAAAAAAGAAATTAAACAAATTAATGAAAAATATGAAACGGAACTTAGTAATCTGTGCGAAATGGTAAAAGATGTTCCAGACCTGATAGTTTAATTTTAATTGTTTAAATTGACATAATAAAATTTTTATTATTTTGTCTTTATTAAACATGGATTTAAGGTGTTTTGATACCAGAGGATTCAAATATACTACTAAAGTAGGATTTTAACTTAACTTGTCTGTTAAGTCATCACTGTAAAGCATGTAAATAAAATCAACTGTTGAACCTGAATTTCATTTAAGGATAAATGTTGAGTATGGGCATGCAACCCAAAAATCATTGGTGTAAGTACTTTATCAGTAAACATACGTCCATATTAAAGTATGCCTGCGCTCCTGCTGAGTTATAATGTAATATGTATACATATACATTAGGGTGTCCCTTATTTTTTATTTTTTTACGCATACCCTCTAATTATATTTATTACGTGTTTATATACTCCCAGTAAAAATTTTAGCTCATTCTATAAACGGGAACCCGTGCCGACTTGCATCTGAACCCTCCGTGAGCCAACGTTAGGCGCGCGGTATTTTGTAACACGGTTGGCCGCGAGGTCTTCGATCGTAAGTCATTTTGTGTTTGTTATTATGTGACCCTTATATTATAAATTATTGACAAATGTTAAAATATAGTTTTATTTATGTGTATACTTTGATAAAAATGTATATTTTCACAGGGAGTGGCTAGTTACCCGGAAGGGTCTAGTGAATATGCCGTAAACTCTGAAATTGATAAACTTAATGGGATTTACTCTAAATAACTAAAAGAGTCTATTGTGAGAGATGACTATCGAAAACTGTCTGAAATATTTTTGGGAGGACATCAAGAAAAGAAATGCTTATAAAAAGCTGAAATTTCATATAACAGTATATTTTAGCAATACTAATTAGTATATTAATATATTTAAGGGATAAAATCAACTAATTTTTTTTTGGTTATTTTTTAGCTGTCATTCAGATATAATAAAAAAAAGAGTTTCGGGTAATTAGTTTTACGGCCTATTCACCCGACACTTCCGGGTAACTAGCCACTTCCTGTAAAAATATTCATTTTTATTAAAGTATACACATAAATAAAACTATATTTTAACATTTTTTAATAATTTATAATATAAGGGTCACATAATAACAAACACAAAATGACTTACGATCAAAGACCTAGCGGCCAACCGTGTTACAAAATACCGCGCGCCTAACGTTGGCTAATGGAGGGTTCAGATGCAAGTCGGCACGGGTTCCCGTTTATAGAATGAGCTGAAATTTTTACTGGGAGTATATAAACACGTAATAAATATAATTAGAGGGTATGCGTAAAAAAATAAAAAATAAGGGACACCCTAATATACATATATGATGACGTAACGAAAAAGTTATAAACATCCTACTATACAAAATATTTCTTATAGACGCACATGTTTAACTTTAATTTTGAAATATTTTATATTCTTTTGAAAATACCATAATATATATTATCCATATCCATAATATTATAGTCAATCCATATGAAAACGCCGAAACTCGTTGCTTGACCATCTTGGATTTTGCTCAAATTTTATAGAAATGTTCTTTAGGGCTCCAAAGGAAAAAATCCACCCTTATTTATTTTTTCGCATTTGTCAAATCCGGCCTATTCGAATTAAAACTTTTTAAAAAGGTAATTTTTATGCTTTAATAATTTAAGCTGTAATTTTGTTCTATTATAAAGATATTTTAAATTTTAAGATGTCAAAAAATAGTAGTTTTTATAAAAAAAAAATATAAATTCACTCAATTAATATTTCTAATAATTACACGGTGCTGAAAAACCGTGTATTTTACTAATTTTTTGTGTTTTTTTAAATGCGTTTCATGTCTCGGCTGTTTAATATGAACAGCTAATTTTTTTTATATATGAAGTTTACATACCAAAGACAAAATAAAACTTACAATTGACCCGTTTGGCATGCGGTTTCCAAAACAAAATTGCTTGAAATTTTAAAATTCTAGAAAATCGCATTATTTAGGCCATTATATGGGGATGTTGACTTCCAAATAGAAATATGAAATTTACAGGATAATTAGCCCCTACCTTAATGTTCAAATGCCTGGTAGTTTGGTTTTGTTATTTTTATCTTTAAAGGTTATACATGTATAACTGCAGTAGCTTTAAAAGGAGAAAAATATTGAAATAATAAAAAGTCGCATTATTTTATTCATTTTATGACTTCAATATAGAAATATGAAATTAACAGGATATTTAGTCCCTGAAGTTTAAATGCCTATTTAACTTGTTTTGATATTTTAATCCATTTTGCTTTTAGATGGGCTTTAAAAGTCAACATCCATAATGGCCTAAATAATGCGATTTTCTAGAGTTTCAAAATTTTAAGCAATTTTTAGTTTGGAAACCGTATGCCAAACGGGTCAATTGTAAGTTTTATTTTGTCTTTGGTATGTAAACTTAATATATAAACAAAATTAACTGTTCATATTAAACAGCCGAGACATGGGACGCATTTAAAAAACACGAAAAATTTATAAAATACACGTTTTTTTAGCACCATGTAATTAATTAGAAATATTGATTGAGTAAATTTATATTTTTTTATAAAAACTACTATTTTCTGGCTTTAAAACATCTTAAAATTTAAAATATCTTTAATAGAAAAAAAATTACAGCTTAAATTATTAAAGCATAAAAATGACGTTTTTAAAAAGATTTAATTTAAATAGGCCGGATTTGACACATGCGAAAAATTAAATAAGTGTGGATTTTGTCCTATGGGACCCTAATAAATAATAATAATATTGCTTTATTGAACTAAAACCAAGTTCAAAGGCTATTGACCGTAGTCCTTCAGCCGCCGTAATAAATATTTCTATAAAATTTGAGCAAAATCCAAGATGGTCGAGCAACGAGTTTCGGCTTTTTTATATGGATTGACTCTATATGGATAATATCCCATAGCAATAAGTTGGGTGTCTTTTTGGTTTCATTAATACTACCCCCAATTTTTTTATATCTTTAGCAAAAAATGGCTAAATTTAAATATTTTTACTAGTATTTTACTTGGTAGTCAAGTAAATCGCTAATTATTAAATTTTAAATATAATATATTTGTAAACCAGTATTTTCCAAGTTTAACGTTCAATAAAATATTTTTTAATAAAATATCATTATTCCGAAATCGTTATTAAACTAAATTAAAATAACACCAAATCGCTTAGAACTTATAAGACTTTCTAGTTTTTAGGTTTAGTTTTTAGTTTATCTGTATTTTTAACATTGCAACACAATGCACATATATACATGTACTAATCATATACATATAGTACATAAATATATTATAATTATTATTACCTTGATTTGTAATCTTAAAAAAAAGATAACTAGCCATTCTTCCTGTAGATAATATTAATAAATCAACAATCTTTATTTAAAGTAAAAAGATCAGCTTACACAGCACTGAACAACCAAAGATGATGTGGCCAATTAAAAAATGGTAAAATTTTAGGTCGATGCGTTATTTCTGTAGCTTATTTTAGTCACTTAATATTAACATCATGCAGGTGCGTTTAATAGAGTAAAGCTTTCCATCAAATGCTCAATAGACCAAAAATAGGATGGGTTTTTGGACTCTTAGCAAGAGATTTTATTTTAAGTTTTTCTTATCTTAAAAATGTCAGAAATTGTGATTATATTTTGTTTTATGACGTTAAATGTATTTACTTAAATTATAAAATGCAATTTTAAGATTACTTTTTATATTTAGTTAAAACAAATAAAATAAAATGTAATAGTCTGGAAATATTGTAGCCTGTATTTTTTATTTTATTTATTTAATAAAACGTTTATTACAAGAAAATATTTATTTTATTACTTTAACAGTAATCTTCATTCTTCGCAAAAACCGTTTTAATGCATGCAAATTGCAATTTTATCCCCATTTGCTTGTATTATTTTAGCGCTTAGGGGCATGTACCTGGCAAATCCATTGATATAGAAATTTAACAGCAAACTACATTCAAAAAGACTAAAAACTTCACATTTTGCTGATGTACTAACTAAATTATTTAAAATGTATGTCCAATTAGTATAATTTAATTCCCCAGGAGTGTGTTTATTAAAAATAGACTTAAAACAAAGTTTATTAAACTCAAAATCTTAGAATTTTAAAGCCTTTAGAATAATGATTTTTAAATTATCCCACAAAAAGGGTGCGAGGATTATTAGGGAATAAATGTTTGGTCAAGAATCAGAAAGAAACGTGATTAATAGTCCAGCTATAGTAGCCATATTTACTAGCATTATCAAAAGTAAAACTGGGTTACCAACAGTAAAAACAAATAGCTTGTTTAATGTTTTTTGTTGTGTGTTATTTTCAAAACCCACATTTATATTAATAGGAAAGGATAATTTTGTAGCCCAGTATAATTTAACATTATTAAAATAAAGTTTTCTGTTCTAACTATAAGCCCATTGTGACTAAATACATTCTGAATACGATATTATTCAATTGATATAGAATTCTCAGAGTAACTGTCTCTATATATTTTTTTAGTCATTACTTTTGATTGTGTGTGTATAATATTTTAAACATACGAATACGAAGCTAATAAAGGTATTTATTTGTTCTTAATATGCGGTTAAAGTAATCACTGTGCTATAGGAAATTAGGGACAAATTGAAAAACAAACAGTATTTTAGTCATTTTTTATTACGAATAACGTATTTTTTTAATGTGCTAAGTAAGACTTATAACTTACATGCATAATTTAATAAAAAAAAATAAAGATTTTTATCTTCAAGCGTTCAATAATATGAGGCCTAACTAAAAAAAATTCTGTTTTTATCTTAAAATATTTTTATTATGCGCTTATCGACTGTACTATCATAATAAAGTGTGTTCATATTAAAATTACTTTATTAGGGTAGTTCACTCGATAAGCGTATAATAGAAATATTTTAAGAAAAAAACACAAAATATGATATAAATCAGAAAACAGAAATAACTTATTAAAAAATCTAAATTAATTTATCATTATTAATAAATTTAAAACCTTACTTTTCGAACTTTTTGCCATACTTAATCAATTCTCGGAAAAATGTACTATTTTGCAAGTAAAACTAAATATTTAATCTTAAAAGATTTCTTACTTGCAAAAGATGCAGGACAAAGCCAGTTGGTTGGGTGACAAACTGTCACTTCTTGTTTTACCATTTAAAATTTTAAAGTTCATTAAATAAATAAAATAGCTATTTGTGTATTAAGAGCGCAAAGTGATATATTGTCGCTCTGAGCGAGAAGTTTGACGCGCGGCTATCTTGCGAGAGCGGCAATGCCACTTTGCGCTCGAATTACACACACAGTAAAAAATATTTGTTAATTTTAATCAGATAATAACCAGATTTTATGTTAATCCAGGTCCACATAACTTTTTATTAAGTTTACAACCAACTGTAATCTATTAACTAATTGAATAAGTAGTTTGTAATTATTACAGATATTTGTAGATTTAATAACAAAATTCCATGTCAATTTTAACCATAATTCTTGTATTTTTTACAAACTTTTATGTAGACCCAGTATCAAAAGTATTTGTTGAAAATTGGGAACTTTAAAATAGAGAATTTGTTATAAGAAATGTTGCTTTATTAAACAATTTTCTAAATAAAACATAATTAACACATACCTACATAAATGAACACAAAAATAACATACACAAAATTAAATAACACACCATTCTGAAATCATCAGATTATATAGAAATTTGGTACAATATAACTTCATTATATCGCCTAGTTTTAATTTAAAAACAGTTCAATTTTGTCTTTCGTGTGTGGTGCATCTCTGGGACATTGCTCGATGAAACGTTTGAAACATAGCTGACTTTGACCCAGGAGGGACAAAATTGAATTCCGGGTATAGAAATATACCTGTATTTTTAAACAATATCGCAAGCTTTGACCTTCTAGCGAGGTATTTTGTGATTTGTACAATACATTGAGTGGATGATCCAAGATTTGGAAATTTCGCGTGTCTATGGGTGGATGGCTTCGTGAAGCGCATTAAAACTTGTTGCAGGTCAAAGTGGTTCATTTAAACCAAGGAAGAAGAAGAAGATTAATTTGAAAAACAAAAATGACATTATAAACAGTCCTGTTACAGTTAAATATTATAAAAACCCGTTGACGTAGACACAACTTGTTGATAAGTGTGTTGGAAATGTTTTGATTGACGGCCTGAAATCACGTGTATTTTTTCAACGGAATAATTTGTTAAACATTAACAAAATAATGTGTAACCTTTGAAATTAACAAAATGTTTACAAAATTGCATATTACCTTTACAAAACTTCGGTAAACTATTTTCCTTTGTTAAAATAATTACAAACCCAAGTTGAATACAAAAAATTTACAAAATAAAATTAACTAACTACAAACTCATTTTAACAAATCTTATTTTTATAACAGTGCTCAAGATTTTTTATAAAAATGTTTGGTAATAATTAATAATTACACTGAAGTAAAGTGAAAATATCACAGCTAAAGGCTCGGACACGTAAACTTATTTTTTTAGGGACGTAGATTACAAATCCGTGCTTGGTTTAGCTATATCAAGTCAAAATTCAAAGTTATTGGAAACACGCTACATAAATTAAAACTCCCTGCATAAATTTAAAAAAAATCAATTTGGCTGGACCCACACATTTAGAATTAAAAAAAAATTCTTGCAATATTTGAAGTTAATTGATCAAAAGGAACACGGGTCCCTGAGTGTTTTTTTTAGATTATTTAGGAAATTCAAAATATTTTTTTGCAATTTTATAATTATAATTGAGGATATTATATTAATTGAAATAAAAAGCATAGGAACGCTGCCACAATATGTGAAATATATGTTTTTACAAATTATATTATACCAGTATACAGTGTGTCTGTTTTAATTGTAAGGGTTCGTTTATGGGAAGAATTAATTGCTCCTTGGTTAAACTTTTCTTACTATTTATTTTAAATATGTTACAAACGCCATTTTTACAACAATAATGAATTTATGCTTTATGTCAGCACAAGAACTTAAACTACTGTCAACATTAACAATAATACTGAACATTCCGCCCACCTTGAAAGGTAATCTTTAAGATAAACTTTCATATAAAACAAAATTTTGCAACAATAACTTAAATTTGAATCTAATCACTATCACTATTGTTTATTGGTAGTGGACAAATCTTACTGAACGCTCTCTTGATTTCACCCTTTTGTGTACGAAGCGTCGCTACTCTGGAAATGCCATCGGTACCAGGATGAAGGTGAATAATTCGTCCAAGAGACCACCTTTGTGGTGTCAAATTATCTTCTTTAATGAGCACAATGTCTCCAATTTTGAGACTTCCTTGAGACTTGAACCATTTCGTACGTTGCTGCAACTCACTCACATATTCCAACGACCATCGGGACCAAAATCTTTGGTGCATCTGTTGCACTTGTTGAAAGTGTGACAGTCGATTTTGAGGAATTTCCAACACATTTGGATCAGCAATTGATGTAAATTCTCTTCCAATAAGAAAATGAGCTGGGGTAAGTGGGTTTAGATCGGAGGGATCGGAAGATAAAGGTGATATGGGACGTGAATTTAGGGTACTTTCGATTTGAATCAATAACGTATTGAATTGTTCAAAGGTCAAAATCTCGTTACCAATGACTCTCTTTAAATGAAATTTCATAGACCTAACTCCGGCCTCCCAGAGTCCCCCAAAATGAGGAGCATAAACTGGTATAAATGACCATTTAATACCAAACTTTTCAATTTCTGTTTTGATATGATTCTTGTCATTTTTAAGAAATTGAACAAGATTTTTTAATTCATGATTCGTCCCCTACAAAATTCGTACCGTTATCCGACCAAATTTGAAAAGGTTTTCCGCGTCGCGCTACAAATCTACGTAAAGCTGCTAGGAATGACTCTGATGATAAATCAGTTACAAGTTCAAGATGAACAGCCTTGACAGCAAAACAAACAAATACACTCACGTACGTCTTAAATGTTTTACAACCGCGACCTCGCTTGTCTTTCAAAACGAATGGGCCTGCGTAATCAACCCCTGTTACATAAAATGGTGGCGATGGTTTTACACGCTCAGCAGGTAACGATCCCATTTTTGGTTGTATTAAAGTCGGTTTACACCGAAAACAAGTGACACATTTGTGAACTATCTTTCGAGCTAAATTTCTTCCGTTTAGAGGCCAATATGTGTTTCTTATCGACGATAACAAATGTTGTGGCCCTGCATGCAACAACCTTTTATGTTCTCGCTCGAATAACCGTGACGTAAACCCGTGATTACCTAGTAATACAGGAAATTTCTTGTCATGTGAAAAGTTAGAATTGGACAAACGACCACCAACCCTAATAATACTCTCATCATCGATAAATGGATTTAATTTTGCCAAATGACGTGCCAAAGTGTCATTGGACTCGTTCTTCAAAATAAGAATTTCTGCTGCGAATAACTCCTGTTGTACAAATTTTATAAGTACCTTTGTGGCTTGATTAATCTCTTGAAATGTCAGACATCCTGATAAAAGCGATTGATTTGCCCCTTTTGCACGACAATTTGCCTTGAACCTAAGCCAATAGGCCAATATACGTTCGGTATGAGTTAAATCAGAAAATTCATTGAACCACGGATGTTTTACAACGGCCATTTTCACTCGCACTTCAGGAAGACGTGAACACGTAACTGAAAGTTGTGGCCAATTTTCTTCAGAACCCTGCAACCATTCGGGTCCATTCCAATACATTTCAAGACGACATAAAGTTTGTGGATCAACACCCCGCGATATATAGTCTGCTGGATTATCCGAAGTGGGTACATGACGCCACTCATTATCCTGAGTTTTTTCTTGAATACGTGCTACTCGATGTGATACAAATACGTTTAACAAACTTGGTGAAGTTAGAATCCATCCCAAAACGATAGATGAATCCGACCAATAAAATGTTTTTGAAATATTTATGTTTATAGACGATTTAACCTTTTCAACAAGTTGGACTAGAAGTACTGCAGCTACTAGCTCCAGTCTAGGAATTGTTTGTTCCTTTGACGGTGCAACCTTTGATTTTGCAGTTACTAAACGAATTGTCGATACCTGATTTTCATCAACTGACTTTAAATAAACACAAGCTCCATATGCACGTGTGGACGCATCTGCAAATCCATGAATTTCTGTATATACAGGATTTGAACAACAGACCTTTCTTGGTATTTGGATTTGATTTAAATATGATAAGTCATTCCGAAAACTTGACCATTTGTGTTGAAGAGAAAATGGTAGTTGATCATCCCATGTTAACTTAGCAAACCACAATTCCTGCATAAACATTTTTGCTGATATTATACAAGGACTTAATATACCTAGGGGATCAAACACTTGTGCGATCTCTGAAAGAACTGATCTCTTTGAAAATTTATTTCCTGTATAATTACCAAGTTTAAAATAATAACAATCAGTTCTTGAGTTCCACATGAACCCTAGAGTTTTAGTATGTTCGTTTGACCCAAAATCAATTTGACTATTACTTAATTTGCCTGTGATTCCACATAAAATTTGTTCATTATTTGACACCCATTTTCTGAGTTTAAAACCTGCCTTCAACAATTGATCTGAAACACCTGTTACCAATGAGACTACTTCTTGTATAGAATTTCCGCCAGTCAACATATCATCGACATAGAAATGATTTTTGATGACATTCGCAATAATTGGCAACTCTGTTTGACAGTCAATGCCTACCTGATAAAGACACCTTATTGCAAGATATGGGGCAGAAGCCGTTCCATATGTAATTGTTTTAAGTTCAAATATGTCAATCGGTTTATTAGGTTCGTCCCTCCAAACAATTCTTTGAAGCGTTCTCTGATTTTCATCTACCAAACACATACGATACATTTTCTCCACATCAGCAACCACCGCGTATTCATACCCACGAAATCGAATTAAAGCGGTTATTAAGTCAGGTTGTATGGTTGGACCAACCATTTGAATATCGTTAAATGAAACCCCAGATGTTGTAGAACAAGACGCATCAAAAACAACTCTTAATTTTGTGGTGGAACTATCCTCTTTTATGACTCCATGATGCGGCATGTAATACTGAATTTGAGTGCATGAATTATTTTTTGAAACCTTTGACATATGACCCATTGCGATGTATTCGTTTATAAATTTAACATATTCGTGTTTAAATGTTTCGTTTCGTTGAAATTTGCGTTCTAAATTTAAAAACCGACGATGTGCAATGTCAAACGAATCTCCTAACTCACTTTGATCGAGCTTTAATGGAATTTTTACTACGAAACGCCCTTCTTCATTACGAAAGGTCGTAGCTACAAAATATAATTCACAACGTTGTTCCTCGCGCGACAACGGCCTTACCTTTGGGATTTCCTCTAATTCCCAAAACCTAGTAAACTGTTTTTCCAGTTCAACTCCTTTCGAAAAGTTGCAACGAACGATTTTCGCTGACTCGTGCGGTATTGGGCCTGAGACTACCCACCCGAATTTAGTTTCCACGAGTGCTGGACCTTTTTTGTTTAATTTAACCTGATTTCCAATAAAAATATCCCACGCATGATCACAACCAATAAGAATGTCTATCCTATTTGGAACGTCAAATTGATCATCAGCAAGACAAATATTATTCGGTAATTTTAAATTATCGATATTAACCTTAATTGCCGGCAAATCACTTGTTATTTGCGGCACTACATAACATGAAATTTGACGTTGAAAAATATTATCTCGCGATGTGATATTAATAGAAGTTATTGCCTTGATGGTAGAAACTACGTCACCAATGCCTGCAATCTTAATATGAACTTGCGACTTTACAGCGTTCAATTTATCTGCGAGTGATTCAGTTATGAAACTGGACTCAGAACCACTATCAATAAGTATACGAGCCAACCTTGATTGACCTGTAGGACCTTTTGCAAACACTTGTGCTGTCGACAAAAGAACCACAGAATTATTGACAATTTTTGATGTACAACTGTTAACTGTTAAATCATTTTTTGTACTTGAAGATGCGTTTGTTTCAATTATCTCCTGTTTAAATATGTGTAAAATAGAATTATGTTTACCATTGCAATGCTTACACGAACGGGCCTTGCAATCCTTCACAAAATGTCCACTGCGCAGACAATTCAAACACACCTTACACCTCTTAGCTTCGATAAGTTTTTCATTCACGTTAAGTTTAGTAAAATTTGGACAATTATAGAAGAAATGATCAAGTTTGCAACTGGGACAAACTGTTTTCGACATAACAAATGCCTTTGACCTTGGCTCACAACGATTAAATTTATTTGGCTTATGAGCTTTATCGGTTTCAATAGATTCTAAAATGTCCGCTCGATTTCGAAGAAAATCAAATAAGTCAGATAAATTAATCTTATTGTCTGTATTTTTGAACTGTTCCCATTCACGAAGTGTGATCTCATCGAGTCTCGTTGTGACCAAATAAATCACCAAAGTATCCCACGAATCCGTAGCTTCACCCAATACTTCTAAAGCCCTTAAATGCTTAGAAACGTCATCAATCATTTTTCTCAACAATTTTGCTGATTCAACGTGAATTTTGTCTAAATTAAATAATGATTTAACGTGACTTTGAATAAGAATCCTCGAATTGTTAAACCTATCTGAAATTAAATCCCAAGCTACAAAATAATTCGCCTGTGAAAATTCTAGATTGCTGATTACTTGAGCCGCACTACCCTTAAGAGACGAGCGAAGGTATTGGTACTTTTGAATAATTGGTACCGCTGGATTTTTGTGTATAACAGAGTTAAAAACATCTCTAAACTCGAGCCAATTATTGACATCACCATCAAAATGTGGTAGTTCCATTGTAGGAAGCTTGACGTTTGGCAAAGTATACGTATTGTTTGCATTTGTCAACGGTACATCGAGAACCGGCAACTGTTCAATTTGTTTATTTATTGTCAGTAGATTTTTCGCTCGAGCACTAACCTCGAAAAATCCCTTTTCAAAATCTTCTCTTTGTTTTAATTGCACGTTTAATTCAGATTCATCTACGATCGCGTTTTCTATTTTAACCTGAATCTCTTCAAAATTATTGATAATTAACTGAAATCGAGATAAACGTTGCTCAATTTCTTCCAAAATAACCGAATCGTCTAATTTACCCATGGGGTATTTTGTATATAAATCGTTTAAAAAATTGTTGAAAATTGTTATCTTACTTTTTAGCACTACACGTGCCTTTGTATTCGAATCCATAATAACGAGACTTGTGACCGAGTGTCACCAAAAAACAAATAAATAAATCGAAAATACACTTATCGTAAGGAATGAGTAGTGACAAGAACTCTTGTTGTGGCTGGACTGCTACTTGGAGGGGCTCCGAGTGAGGCTTCCGACGCTTGGCTGTGTCCGCAACACGATGAGTGGCTCCGATTGAACCTGTCCCGACAAATTCGGGATAACCTTCACTTTCGCTGAAACTGTGACCAGGAAGGGCTCCTAGTGAGGCTTCCAACGCTGGCTTTAGTCATCAAAAAATAACTTCTGGTTACCAAAATGGCTGCTTCTTCGTTGATTTTTTAGATTAGTTTTTTCCAATTCCGCACATCCCATCCGTAGTTCGAAGGACCATGTTTTAATTGTAAGGGTTCGTTTATGGGAAGAATTAATTGCTCCTTGGTTAAACTTTTCTTACTATTTATTTTAAATATGTTACAAACGCCATTTTTACAACAATAATGAATTTATGCTTTATGTCAGCACAAGAACTTAAACTACTGTCAACATTAACAATAATACTGAACAGTGTCCCCGGATCCGATTTCGGATAGGAAAAAGTTTTTTAGACCTGATACAGCTAAACCGAGCACGGATTTGGAATCTACGACCAAAAATTATGTTAACGTGTCCGAGCGTTTACCTGTGATATTTCAAAAGTTGAAAATTTACCTATAGTGTTATTGATAATCTCAAATTTGACTTTTGTGTTAAAAGTCACAGTGTATACTAGACGTTTCGTTTTTATGGTTCCCATGGTAACTAAGCGAGCGTTTGGGTTACGAGCGACAAAGTAAAGAAACGCTTGCTCCTCGGAAAAGTGCAACTTTGCTTTCTTTAAAAATGTTTGGTAATTATTAATAATTATTAATAATTAAAAATTTTACTTTGGTGTCCAAAGTCGCAGTGAAGATAGGGCACATATAAATATCCAGGTAAGTTTATGATACCCAGAGGCGTAGCCACTCTTTCGCCTTCTTCTATAAGATCAAAGTTGCTGAGGTTTTAACGAACGTTTTTACTTGTTTATTAGATATTTAAATTATAATATTAACCAACTTCTATTAAGTAAAAAATATTATAAAAAGCTAAAGAACTAAGGCTCTTCTCTAAACTTGTTGCACATTGTTATTAGGAATATTATAGATAAATACAGGTAAGCGTAGGTAAAACCTCATTAAAGGGGAATCGTGACTCGTGTCAGATAATAAGAAATGATTTTTTTTAAATATAAAATTAATCATACCAAGTTCGCTTAAATGAAATGTTCTTTACATTTATGTCTGGGTAAGTAACACAATAACAATAAGTTGAGAGTATAAGGAAAGTTTAGTAATGCGCTTATAAAATTTTTCTTTTCGTTATTTGGTTAAACGCGACAAGTTTGATTTTCACAGCCGGTTAAATTTATTCCCGATTTTCAAAGTACAGAAGTTAAATTATATTTAAATTTTAAAGACTATTACAAAAACAAGCTTGAACTAAAAGATAAGAATTTTGAAGTGTTTAACTTCCCAAGCGAAATTAACAAATTTATGCAAATTTTTTAATTTGACTGATAAAAACATTTAGATTCTTTTGATTGAAATTACCTTTTTTGCGAAAGTCCTAAATTTGTTGCCTTTAGTAAACCACGTTTATGTACAGAAATGTTTGGAAAATTTCAGCACTGTACACTGAACAGGCAATTAGCCACGAATATTTTATAAACTTTTTTATAGTTTTTTATACCTATACAGGGGCCGGGAAATAGAAATATTTTTGCGCATTTCTTTGCCCAACCTAACCAACCAAAATTAGCGTTGGGTTGGTTAATCAAACAATCAACTACCCAACCCAACGCTAATCCGAAGTTTGTTGTCTTTAATGAACTATGTACAGCGTTGGTTGGTCAATGTCATGACATCAACCCAACCAATCATCATTAACTTGATGATATATAACCTAATTTTATTGTTCAAAACAAACTTTGCTTGTACAGAGCTGACCAAGGCTGTACATAACTCATCAAAGGCAACAAACTTCGGACTGCCAACTGGCAACTGCCAATATTATATTTTTAGAAAATTAGTAGAATTAAATTAAATTAAAATAATTACAAAAAATCTGCTGCAGGGTAGACAACAACTAGGAAAATGTGGACACCCTGAACAAAAATGGCCATGTTTTACCCAAATTAGGAAATTTTTGTCTGATTTTAATGAAATATACTGTACCATTTTCTATACACTTTATAGTGTTAAAATTTTATTGAAATCAAATAAAAATTAAAAAATATTACCATAATCTACCAGGCGTGTTAAAATTGGTATGAATTTATGAATTACCTGTTACAAGATATTTTTATTTATTTTTTTAGAAATAATTTTTTTTATTTGTCAAGTGTGTAACTTTTAAAAGATATAAAATCCTCATCAAAATCCCCAATATTAACTATTAAAGTATACCTCCTTAAAATTAATAGGTAATTAAAGTTGTTTACACATGTCTGGGAAACAGGTAAGATTTCCTAAATAAACATACCTAAATAAGGTTATATACCAAATTTTACCATGCAACAATTAAATGATTTTGAGATTTCATTTGTGTTCTTAAAAAAAATAATATGAGTTTTAAAAACTTTAGAGAGAAAAAATTCTTTATTCCATGTGCTGTTATGGACTACCTCACGGAGCAATTCATTTTTACTCTACCAGAAAACAATCGAAAAAACATAAACAAAGTGTGCGATCAAGTGGAGTTGGCCCATTGGCATTATTTGGACGAATGCGTTGCCAAAAACTCAAGACTAAAAACGTGTAGATTTTTTGATTTTGCTTTACAAATATTTAATCATGTACACTTTTTACAAGAAGTTAGAAAAGATCTTCATGCCATCCTTAAAGCATGGATCAAATCCAGGATGAGTATTCCTACGTATGGTGGAATTATTCTTTCAAGGTCAAGAAGTCATGTCCTTTTGGTGCAGAGTTATTGGAGAAAGACTTGGAGTTTTCCTAGGGGTAAAGTTTTAGATGGTGAAGATCCTGTTAAAGGAGCCACAAGGGAGATATTTGAAGAAACAGGTTTTAATGCATCTTCATACATTTTTAAGGATAAATACTGTGAATTAATAAAAGAAGACAATGTTCTTAGACTTTATTACATCGATAACGTTCCGTTTAATACTAAGTTTAGGCCTGGGAACAAATTTGAAGTTTGTAACTGCAGGTGGTTTAAGATTAATGATATTCCTAGGCACGAAGAAGATTTTGAGGCGGGAAACAGGATAGGGTTTCGTCCTGAGACATTTAAAATGGTATTTCCATTTGTTGAAAAGTTAAAGCAACTTTCAAAATGGCGTTAATGTTATCTAGAAGAATTTAAAACAGGTAAGTTAATTTAAACCTAAGAGAAATTGGGATTACAAGACGTTGTATGAAGAAAAGTTACTTTGTTCAGATGAATGGTATTAAGAATGTTTGTTAAAATAAATGTATACAATTATTAATTATTAGTTTTATTTCGTTAAAATATTATATATATTAGGGTGTCCCGAAAAAAAAGAATATTTTTTTCTTCTCGTCTCTTGTGAAAATATGTTGGTTTGTCATATTTTAAGAGCCCTGTCAAAAGATCAGCACTATTAAAAAATTTTTAGGGGTCGCTCAAGATTTTTAAAAATTACCAAAATCGTCAAAAATTGGATTTTTTTTTATTTTAATTTTTTTTCTCTTTCCGATATTATTTTTTAATTTAAAAATAATAATGATTCTGAAAATTTCAAATCGATATTTTAATTTCTAAAGGTCGCTCAAGATTTTTTTAACTTTCAAAGTAGAGTATTTTGAATGTTTTCGAGCGAACTCTGAATATAAATATCAACGAACTTTTAGCGACCTTTAGAAATCAAAATATTAATTTGAAATTTACAGAATTTTTATTATTTTCAACCTAAAAAATAATATCGAGACGAGAAAAAGAATTAAAATAAAACAAAAATTCAATTTTTGACCATTTTGAAAATTTTTAAAAATCTTGAGCGACCCCTACAAAATTTTTAATCGAGCTGATATTTTAAAAGGGCTCTCACAGCATGATAAACTAACATATTTTTACAAGAGACAAGAAAAAAAAATATATTCTTTTTTTTTGGGACACCCTAATATATATATATATATATATATACAGGTATACAATGTAGTCCAATACAGGTGAAATCACTATACCGGTTCCCCGAAGTCTTAATCGAACCATTAAATAACTCAAATGGTGCATCTCCTAACAAGTGAAAAGGGAATAAAAACTATACGGAAAAAGAAGTGATTAAGTGCAAAAACCGACAAATCTTTTCAACCCTAAGGGCGGTTATCTACGCGTAAGCATATCTACCTCTAGAAAAAAACAATACAAAGAGCACTAGAAAAATGAGTACTAAGACAATAGCAACAAAATGTAAAAAAATATGAACAAGGCGTCCCTATTTTGTACTGCTGTCAATTACTGAGAACAGCAGATTAGTGTAAATAAACCAATTAAGTAAAAACGTCAAAAAGCCTAAACATAAACTTAAGATATCAGAACCAAAAAAATAAGGTTTTTAAACCTAACAAAACTAAAATATATAATTGGCATTTAAGAAATAGCCTATACACCGAAAAGTCAATATACCCGTATAAAGGATTACGCACAGTGGGGTAAAATAATTTGTGTATATCTGGTACTAAATTTAGCTAGTAAAAACGACTGTCTAAACAGCTGCATATTATGCCCGACGTGGACGAAAATACTCTGGTACCAAAGACAATTTAAGGATTTCGCACAGTTGGGCAATAATTTGTGAAGAGCTGCTTAAACTTTTCCTTCAGACCGGTAAAGAACGTCTGGATAAACCTTCTATGAAGTCGGTACTAACAACGAAGGACAATGTAGACAACGACTAGCTTAGAAAAATAAGGACTGGCTCATATGACTGAATCTTCTCTGAAGTCAGCACTTGGAATGAGAAATTGAGTATTCCTTAAAGTAAGCTTCATGTTGAGACAACCCGATGTGGATGGCAATACTGAAGGCAAGAAACGGTTTTCTCACAGTAAGGCGATTGATTTGTGTATAGCGGTTTCCGAATTTTCATTATAGTAGTATTCAGCAGAGTCATGGACATAAACGAAGAAAATGAAAATTTCGACAAACGCTATTTGCGAAAATAAGTTATTTTTTTCAATGTGCTCATCTAACCTGCTTGCTATGCATTTTTTTAAAATATTTGCGAATACAGTTTTGACAGATATTGGCCTGTAGTTTGGTGGATTAGACTTGATGCCATTTTTAAATATTGGTATAATTATTGCCCGTTTGAGTCTGTCTGGAAATGTTATATTAAATGCTATATTTATGTTATTTTAAGGGAGTTTTTGTTTATTTTGTCTGTTGCAGGTGCTGTATTATTTTTTAATTTTATTATTATTTTTTAAATTTCTTCTGTACTAACCGTCTTTTCTAAAAGTGATATGTTACGACACACGTTTGTTTCCAGGATATGTCTATACTAGTGGCGCAGGAACGGTTTTAAGTTGGGGGGTGGCGCAACCGACTACCATCCTTATTGTTTAGCACCAAATGGGTGAAAATAATAAAGGTCATTCTTGCATGTTACCTTAAGAATAACAATAATATGCGATTTTGCGATTGTCTTATTAGCAACAAAATTCGTTATTACGTTAATAAAGCTCAAGCTGATCATTTTAGCACACGATACACCGAAAAAAATAATGTAGTTGAGTTAACATTTGCCTAAATGTCATTTTTAAAAATGTTGTTTCAACAAAAAACCTATTGGATTAATCTATATTTTGGTGTTAAAGCAAAAGTCAGAGTTTGTCAAAGTTTATTTGTTCATTTGACAGTTTAAATATTAATTTAACATAAACTAATATTTTGAATTAAAATGTTTATCGTACTTTGATTTAATAGCTCGAATTTGTTGAATCAACTACTGAAATTTTTAGGATTACCTAAAAAAACTATTAAATTAACGTTTAGTTGCTCTTTAATCCAAAACTTTAAATTTGTTCATTTAAAAAATTTAAAATGTTACTTTAAAATTTAAAATGTAAAATTTGCATTCATAAAATTGCCGAGAATGGCGCTTCGAACACTCACGCCACGTCATTAGACAATGACGTTTTCTTACATCTCGCCTTAGTTAGCTTACGATTAGGTGTATATAAGATGAGATATCTGTTTGTTTAAGGTGTGTTCCACAGTAGAACTTTCACTACACCATATTGCCCGACACTGTTAAGACCCTCAATACAGGGCGAAACAGTCTGTCGGTATTTGAAGTAGGTGGAACACATGATACAAAGATGTATCATGGGTGGAACACGCTCAAAACAAAAACTCTGCGCGAGGTGAAGGTTCAATTCTTTCTATTTATATATAATAATATATTATTTCCATAATTTTGTTTTGGATACCAACCTTTAAAGAATTTTACATTTTCAGAATGTTAATTTAACATTTTATTGGTGTTAAGTGAATATGCTAAAAAGGTTACCTGGACATTTCAAGAATGTTAAATTAACCAAATTAGCAGATTAGAACAAATATTCTTATTTTGTTCATTTGACTGTTATTTGTTGTTCAATTAAACAATACAATTTGACATTTTTAGATGGTTAAGTAAACGTGCAAAAACCATTGCTTGTATTTAAAGTGCATAACGAGTTGAATTAATATTTTTTTTGTTGTTTCAACAGCTTATTTTTTTCAGTGTACAAACGATTTTAGCATTTCATCGTAATTAAGAATAACATAGACGCTACACGACTTGTCTTATTGGTAGATTTTTTCAAAGAATTTGGAGGGTACATTTTATATCAAGTAACCGCCCTCACCCCCTTATCATTTGGGTGGGCATTGTCACCCGCCCCCCCGCGCTTCTACGCCCCTAAGTATCATAAACATTTTCTGAAAACAAACGTTTGTCGACACGATCGTGACATATCACTTTTAGAAATTCTACTACGTAGTAAGTACTAGGTGGCTAACTTTTTTTCTTTCAATTTCTCCCTCAACTTTCCTAGAATATAATGTAAAACAACTTCGGGCCAATGCGGATTTCCAATATTGGGTATATAATGTCAAACAACTTCGGGCCAATGTTGGGTTTCAATATTGGACCATGCTAAAAAAAATCTGACGAAAGATATTTTGGCCCAATATTATTACAAATATTGGGCCAATATCTTTGTGCTACTGGGGAATGTACGATCACCTTCGATAAGTTCATCATCATCATCATCAACATCAGTTTTTGTGTTATTGTTTTTTATTATTTTCCAAATTTTTTTGTATTATTTTTATATTTATTAATTTTATTTTCGTAATAAATTTGTTTCGATTGTTTGAATAGTTTGGTTAAAAAGTTTCTGTACCTTTTATAAATTACTTTTATTTAGTTTCTTTTCCTATTTCGCGGTTATTTTTAAATTTTTCTCAAATTTTATTCGAAAAAACGTGATTGTTAAAATTAAAAAAAAATCAAAAATTCCTAAAAACTATTTGAATCAATGTAGGTATTTATATTAATATTACTATTGTTTATACAAATATAATAATAGTTTTTAGGAAGTATCGGAAATTTTTAAAAATTTTAAATTTCGACACCTAAGTCTTTTGAATAATAATTTAGAATGACATATGTATATTACTATTATTAAAAATTTTAAATAATATTGGGATAATCTTATTTGTTTACCTAAAAGTATTTTGATAAACAAGGTAAAATTTCTCTTTTAAAATTAACTATTTTAATTTATTTTTTCAGGTAAAATATTATATTATATTAAATTTGCTAAAATTACCTCGCAATAAATGGAAAGTGTTGCCAACACTAATATTTTCCCCCATAGTAATGTCAAAATCCCCTAAACATCTTCTAAAATGTAGGTATAGGTATATACCTATATATATATATATATATAGATTCTGGAATTTCAAATAAATTAAAGTAATTCAAATAAAACCCTGATAAAAGCTGGTCAGCTGCTAAAATGGTGTGAAATACTCAACCCAGTGTCTCCAGCACTTTTTATCCCCTAAAAATGTTATGCCATTCTAAGTGCATTTTTTCATATAATTATATATAATATCCTAAACATTTTTTCCTAAAAAACCTCTAAACATTTTCCCCCTTGAAAAACCTCCTAGCAGTTTTTCTCCATAAATTTAGGGAAAAACCTATAAGTGAGTTTTAAACTGACAAACGGACAACAAAAGCTTATCGCGCGACAATTGTAGACAGTCAGCTGTCTGGCTGACAGTGTCAGCACAACTATTTGCCTAGCCTATTGCGATTTTCTTATGTTTATGTTGTGTTTCCTTATCAGTCGTTCTGAATAAGGAAAAACCCTTATCAATAAGAAGTTTCTTTTAGCGACGCGGTGCGCTTTATTTTTTTTAATTTAGGATTAATTTCAAGGTCCCAAACAAATGCCTAAAATAGAAACAAAAAAGTATTTTGCCTAAAATCCGCTCCTTGCTCATGACTACCCTTGTGATTGTTTTCCTTAGCCGTAAATTTGTATGCGATTTTTAATTTAAAAAAATTAGTGGTTCACCCATGCGTGACGAAAATAAAATGGAATATTATTTAATTTTTAGCCTCGTCCCATGGCATTTATAGGGGGACATTTATATATATTTTTTTAATAGTAGGTACATTTTGAATGGGGTATACCTAAAAACTACTTGTTGTTAACTCAATTATAAAAAAACTGTTAAAACAATAATTGTAATGTTTAGCCACTCCCCTTAAAATTGGTAATATGCGAGGGGTAAACCACTGATTTTTTAAAATTAAAAATCGCCTACGAATTAAAGGCTAAGGAAAACAATCCCAAGGGTAGTCATGAGCAAGGAGCGGATTTTAGGCAAAATACTTTTTTGTTTCTATTTTAGGCATTTGTTTGGGACCTTGAAATTAATCCTAAACTTAAAAAAATAAAGCGTTTGGCACCCCTTTGTTTTTGCCTAAAAGCCTAAAAGCCTAAAATGGTGAAATTTTGATTTATTGTCCTAAATGGACATTTTTATGAGCCTAAAATAGGCTCTTTTATTTTTTTAGAAAAAAAAATATATTTTTCTTTGCAAAAAAGTAAATTATTTTTAATAAGGCCCTGCTTTCTTGCTCTTATTTTGCCTAGACGCCCTTAGCGATTACGAGTGAAAACTTAATAAAAGAAGTAATTGTGTTTTTGTTATATCTAAATATTTCTTCTTCTTTCTTGGTGGCTCAACGCCTTAATGGTCTTGGAATCAATGTACCATTTTGACCAGCAACAAGTTTTGAACGTCCTTGAGTTTCACGAAGCCATCCACTCACGGACATGTGGAATTTCAAATCTTGAAACATCCATTAAATCGATTGCACAAATAACAAAATTCCTCGCTGAAAGGACAAAGCTTGCGATATTGTCGAGAAATACCTGTATATTTCTATACCGGGAACCCCATTTTATCCTTCCTGGGTCAAAGGCAACTATTTTCAGACTTTTTCATGGAGCGATGTACTACCGATGAAGGATAAAATCGAACTATTTATTATAAATAATTATGGATAATATTAAGTTTGTAAAATAATGGTTGAAAATTATTATTTACTTTGTTTTCATAGGTTTTACTGTATTACATTAAATTTCCATATATGCAATATAATATATTTTTTAATTGAATTTGTTGATTAAACCAATTAATTTTGCAAATTTTACAAACATTTTTTTTTGTATTAAGAAATATAATATATCAACCTGTACATATGGTATAAACAGTAAAACAAAATTAGGTTTTCATTAATAGTAATGTAATAGTAAATTAATTTACTTATTACTAAGTAAGATATTTTACTTTTATGTTTATTCATATTGGCGAACATTTGCTTTAAATTTTACAAGTATTCTTTTTTTTTATTCATACGTGCCATTGTTTGCTAAAGTTTGTGTTATTATTTTTACTATGTATTTTATATTAGGAGAGAAATATTTTTTGTTTTATTTTTATTTATAGTACCTGAATAAATGTTATGTTCAATCGTGTTGTTTTTATTTCATATCGCCTATTTTAGGCGGTTGAGGCCTATTTTAGGCACTTGGCCTAAATCGGCCTAAAATCTAGGTTGTTATTGCCTATTTATGTGTCCTAATTTCCAATTTTTAACGGCCTAAAACCCGGTCTTTGGAAATGAGCAACGTGTTGCTAAGAGAAATTTCTGATTGATAAGGATTTTTCCTTATTGATAACGACTGATAAGGAAACACAACGTCCACATATTATGTGGACGTTGTGTTATGGTCTCGCTGATTTTAAAGTGGTTTACCCCTCGGTAATATGTTACTACTTAGGAACTGGTATATTACCGTCACGTTACCGTTCTTATTACTTACTACAGTTTGTGTATTTACAGGTTGTCCCAAAATTTAAAGCTGCCAATAAGAACACTGTGACAATTCGTTTAAGATCTAAATATTGTCACTTTGCTTTAGACTTATATTAGGATATCCAGAGAAAAATAAGATTGGATGAGAGGAATATGAGAATTTGTGCCTTTTTATCAAAAATCCCAAAATGGCAAAGAATGTGTTATCGAGTAATTTAGCCGAACGCTTTGTAAATTTCAAATAAAAAATAATAAAAAATAAATAAATAAATTGTTTATTAGCAAAAGCAATAAATATTAAATATTATATAAAAATATACATTATTATCTCTATCCAAAATGATAAATCACTTTTAAATTTACTATAATTTGACACATTTTTAATTATCACAAATAAGTTATTATATAAAATTAAACCATTATAGAATATTGTTTTATAAAGTAATAATAATAATAATAATAGTAATAATAATAATAATAATAATAATAATAATAATAATAATAATAATAATAATAATAATAATAATAATAATAATAATAATAATAATAATAATAATAATAATAATAATAATAATAATATTAATAATAATAATAATAATAATAATAATAATATTTATTGCTATCAATAACATACAGTTTTTTAAAATTAAGCGTTTACAAAATATGAATATATTAAAAACAGGCAAAAAATATGCTATTTTACACTAAAAATATTAAAAACATTTGCGCGTGTAAATAAAAAACGAGTTATAAACATTTAAAAATAAAATTAATACATATTTAGTAAGTAATAATTAGAAAAAAAGTAAATAATTATATATAAATATAAAAAAAATTGTACATTTTACATAAGGAGTGTAGTTACATTAAATTAAAGCACTAAAAAGTAAATACAAGAAAAACAATAAACAAAAATAATAAATATATATATAAATATTTTTTAGATCGATTTGATTGCAGGTAAACTGTCTACTGTTTTGCCTTATATAGTTTTTGCAGAGGTTTTTAAATGAACTTAGTGTTACATTCTTCTTGTTTTGGGAAAGATTGTTATAGAGTTTAGGACCAAGGTAAGTAAGGTATCTTTGACCTATAGTTTTTTTAACCTTTGGGACGGGTAGATGGTTTTGCTATCTTGTATTAACCAATCTAAATGTTTTCGTTTCAGAATAAATGTGAGTCATGGCTATTAGATAATATAATTGCCTACAATCCATCACTCCGGAAATTCTAAACAAATCATCTGTTGGGTAAGTAAATTCTACGCCTTGAATAATTTTTAAAATTTTTTTTGTATTAACTCAATTTCCAAAAGCTGATTTTTGTATAGTCCTCCGCATCCCAGAATACCATATCTTAGGTGGGACTCCA
Source organism: Brassicogethes aeneus (assembly GCA_921294245.1). Classification (NCBI taxonomy): domain Eukaryota; kingdom Metazoa; phylum Arthropoda; class Insecta; order Coleoptera; family Nitidulidae; genus Brassicogethes; species Brassicogethes aeneus. The sequence continues at coordinate 46,247,757 of OV121132.1, read as the reverse complement.
CAAAAGAGTTGTATACCAAGTTTAATTGATGTAAGTTTAGGATTGGTTTTAATATTTTGAAATATGGTATTAAACATCTTATTTTTTTAGTGAGTTCAAGTGCATGCAAGTCCCATCTAAGATGTGGATCCAATGTGAGATCCAAGAACCTCACAGAGTTGGATAGATTAATGTTAAAGCTACATTCTGACTTTAATCTGGACAAAATCTTTTTCAGTTGTGTTTTTAAGAGACTCCCAGCTTTCACCTCTATAAAATATCGTCGTGTCATCTGCAAAACTTATGGGTAGACCCTTGGTTTTAACCTTAAATAAATTATTGATGTATAAAAGAAACAATACGGGTCCCAAAATGGTGCCTTGTGGAACTCCATAATAAGGTATCATCAGGCTACTGTAGTTCCTCCTTCCTCCTATTTTTACTATTTGCACCCTATTTTTTAGATAGCTGGATAAAAGCTTTAAAATTGTGCCTTTGATTCCTATATCCTCCAAAACCTTTAATAATTTTTCATGACTGACTGTATCAAAAGCCTTGAAAAGAACAAGGAATGTGGCAATTGCTGGATTGGACTTAACAACAGCGTACACAACTATTTTCGGTATTCAAATATATATATATATATATATATATATATATATAATAACAACCTCTTTACCAATGTAACTATAGGTAATATGTAGATATGTTTGCTTATAAGGCCTGATGAATATTCCATATTTCACAGTTAGGGTTATTCTAAATGACTTGTGTTCTAGTTGCTTCCAAAAGAGGACATAAGGAAGTGCACTCCCTTACAGAATTCAAAAGCAATAATAAAATGTTTAAAATATAATTTATATTATTTTTCGAAAATTTTTCGAACCCACTTAATAATAATACTTAAAATTATTAACGCACCGCGGTGCACCGTTTCCAAGCGCATCAATGATTATTTCGCCTCGCACGCTCACGCCGAAAAGGAATGAAATAAATGAGCTTTGACAAGATACATACACCTTAGGCCTTGGAGCTTTGATAACCGAATTCTGTGCTTTGATGATGAAGAACGGTCGCACGTGTGATGAAGAAGCCGGAGCTTATGCAGTTTCTCTGTATATTCTTAGCTTGCTTTGGCGGGGGAATCTCGAATCTTAATAGGGAAACGTGAGCGTTTGTAAACATTTAGTGGTGTGTTCCAGCGCTTAGCGATTTTATAAAGGTTTCTTTATTAGTTCTCCGTTGCATTAATATTTCATGTAATAAGGGTGTTATTGACAAGTTTGCTGCAAATAAGGACAGAAGAATGGACTTTACGTTTAGACACTGTACACAATGAGAAAATACAAATTAGCATTTTGTTATTTCTTTAATATATAAATATTTTAATGTTTAATATTATATTTTGTTTGGTTATAAAAGCTTAAAAAAGTAATAATAGTCGTGCATACCAAAAATAAGTTCCACTGCGTTGTGATCTTATAAGTACACCACGTATACGTCTTATACCTTAGTAATTGTCCTTATAGACTGGCTGTAATTTTTCTTTAATTTCCTCGCACGTTTTTCCATCCAAAAATAAAAATCTAATTACTGAACGATATTGTTCTTTTTCCAATATTAAAAAAATCACAAACTTTTTTAATTTAAATAGCTCTACGCAGGGCCGTTCCTGGCGAGCGTGCAGTGCATGCACGCACGCAGACGCAACATTTTGTGGGCGCAAAATCAAAGAGTCAGTCAGTACTTTGTAACGATAAACTTGCAAATAAACAAATAATTAAACATACATTACCTCCTTTCTTTGCGTCGGCCGCATTAAGGCCCTATGCCGCTCTTTTTTGTGGCACTATAAAGCGCCTTTTGCCGCTTTGATATTGGCGGCTTAATTTTTTTATATGAGTATCAAAATAAAAGAAGAAAAATTGTCATAATAATTTTAGTATTTGTTTAATAGTTGCAGTTGACAGTAGCGAAGTTTAACAGTTGTCTACACAGTGCATGACTTAACGTAACGAGCTTACTCTCTAAAACGAATAATAATTATCGTCAACAGCAATTTGTATCCCGGACATTTAGCAGTCAACTCCTATCTAATATTGTACGCTTAATTCGAAAATGTCGTCAAAAGTTATAAAAGTTGAACAGTTTTTGAGATATAGTCAACTCTTCATATAATATAGAATTAAATATGTTTCCAAAACTGTTCTACTTCCATAATTGTTGAAGGTCTTTTCGGATTCACGGGACAATTTACATAATAATAAGCTGTTAAATGTCCGGGATACAAATTGCTGTGGACTACAGTTATTAGTGACTGCTTTTTCACTTTGAAAACTAGTAGTTATTATATTGTTTATATGTTTTTTTTTTTGTTTTCTTTAGAGTATTTTTTTTACTAATTTTTTTTGTGATTTTGTTTGTTTGGTAATTTAATAAGCAGTTTTTTACATTTTCAATTACATAATGCCAGATGGTCGCAAAATATATATTTTTTAAATTTTAGGGCTTTAAATTTAAATATTTAATATATTATATTTAAATATAAAAGGGGCGCACCAGGAACGGGCCTGGCTTTACGTATACCTACTATATTCGTAATATGAAAGAAATCAACATTTAATAAAAACATTTTGTTCTATTTTTATATTATATAATAAGCCATGTCCTAGGTTATATTATTTTTTACTATAATTATTTAGGTCTGAAAACTTTTAGTTCTTTTTTTACCTAGTTGAATGTCTCAAAGTTTTAAAGGTTATTATAACTTACCAAACTAAACTTGTGTATATTACATCTCTACTTTCGGCTACTTACAACTGTCACAAAATGCAATAACAAAAAATAAATAAATATGGACCAGTGGCGGCTTAAATAAAATATTTGAACTGAATTGGATAAAATTTTTAAGAAGGCTAAGCCCCCTTGTCTTTCGTGACGAGCCGCTACTGGTAAGGACCTAACTTTATTTTTAATTTAATACAAACATATTTGGACATATAATTATCGTAATTCATTTAAGAAAATAATTAATATTATAATTATAATTTTATAATTAAATACAGTGATGCACGGCGCCTTGAAAAGAGCAGTCGCTTTGTTAAGGTATCCATTAACGCGCTCGTACTTCCATAGTTCCATCACCGCTAAAGTTTTTCAAAAAAACAAAAACCAAAATTAAAACTGTTTTTCTACTCCTATTACGGAATTTGACCCTTCTAATATCACTTTTATCTATGGAATGACATATATTTCGTAAAGTGTTACAGAATGAAATATTCTATCATCTGATGACAGAATAAACACTCGTGGCGACATCTCTGTTTTTAATATCTAACAAATTTTAGACCGATCCAACCTCACTTTCTTCCAATTAAATTATTTTTCTATGGTATTTTTTGGAAACGTAGAAAAATTATAGTCTGAAACACGTTTGGAATTGCATATTCCGCTCTCGTGAAACCGTCAAACTCGCCTTCGGCTCGTGTGACAAACTCTTCACTCGAGCGGAATATGCTGTAACTTGTTACAGAATATACTATTCTACACGTGACACCAGATCCAAGTGCAAAATCAGTGCAAATTGCGTGTGGTACCTACTCCTGGATTAAGTTCTCAAGTGTTTTACCTGGATAAAAGTTGTGAGTGAGACGATCAGTTTCAACGAATAATCTCCTGGACTACCACACGTGCTAAAGTGGGCGCTCGGGGTTAAGGAACAATTACACCACACCTTTCTTGCTTTTACAATATGATACATACTAGCACATACAGCATTTTCCATTTTGTTTTAACATAATATTTAATAAAATATAAAATTAAAGTTTTATAACTTTTGAGATTTTAATTTACATTACATTACATGCAAAATTAATACTTACAGATTAATTAATAATTTTCTATTTCTATTTCTATTAAAAATATATTAATGAGACAGCCACTCTATTATTTTAACTTATTCCTGCCTAAACCGTTACTGGGATTTGAATGTTGGAATATTTAATTGAAAATTCAATATAATAGGAATTATTTTATCCATTAATATATTCTCACGCGAAAAACGGTCAACAATAATCAAATATTTCAAGAACCAATTTCTAAATATTGATTAATTTATTATTATGATAATTGTTTTTTGATAATTTCGATTCTAAAGAGGCACACAAAAAATACAAAATAGGCACTCAAAAAAGGCAAAATAGGTAGGTAAAAAGGTAAAATAGGCACAAAGAGGCAATTAAAAAATGTGTTTATTCTAAAATGAAAAAATAAATAAAAATATTGTTTTAACACAACATCAGTATTTTAAATTTAATAAAAACTTATTTAACGAAATATGAATGCATTTGTATGGTTTTGATGGTTTATTTGCCAATCATTTTTTTGCCATTTTTTTTTTGTTAAATTATGTCGTTTATCGGATAAAATATCTTTGTAAAGGAAAAAGAACGTCGGCGCTCAAAAAAACACAGTTTTAAATCTAGCTGGTCACATCGGAAGGCATACCTCGGAGGTCTGGTGTTGTTTATTCATTTTGGTGAACAAAGCTTGATTTGATGCTATGATCGGAGCAAAGCATAGAGTGGTATTTTTGCTAAAAACCTGGCCATAAGTTAAAAGTTTTAGTTCGTTCCAAAAACAGGTAAATAAATATGTACCCTTAAATGGTGTACTCCCTTTTTGTAATAACGCAACAAGTACCTGGGGTTGATTTTTTGTAGGAAGTTATTTTTCTACTAAAATTTACACAATGTATGTAAACTAAATCTATATATCTATTTAAAAACAAGCAATGCACTATAAGTCTGGAACTAAAAAAATATAAAACAATTCTCAAAACCGTTTCTAGGAGGATATGTGGGGGAAATCAGTATGACCATAAAAATGACATTTACTAAGCAACTTCTGGGGCTGTAGCCACCTCAACTCATTTTTTTTTAAATGGCAACACCATCTTTGTGATATCTCATTAGAAAGCTCTTGGAAATAATTTTTAATAGTTTAATTTTAGAAAAATATGCAAAATAATTTTGATTATTAAGTATTTTTTCCAATTATTTGTTATAAATATCAAATAAAATTAAACCACTAAATATCAAATTAAGTTTGTTGTTGTAAAAACTAGTAAAAAACTGAAGAACACAAAATAATTCCAACAAGTATAATAAACTAAAAAACATAAATAAACAAATTGTTCAGCAATAATAAAAACACCTTAATTTTTAGCTTTTTAAATTAAATGCAGAAAATAACTTTCATGAGTCTATTTTTAAATAATCTTTTATTATTTTAAATTTTTGTCGCGAAATGTATTGGAATTATAGAACAATTTAAATCCTCAATGCAGTGTGTATATTTTAGGTGTTTTTTTCTATAAGATTATTAAAAACTTACAAAAAAAGCTATTTATGCTGATTAGTTTTAATAATCACTACTAAAATCTTTATATCCGTGTCTTTACCTACTCTCTTAAAATGAATTAAGTAGTCAAAAATAACTAATTATTAGTCCTATTTGACTAATTGTCATAGCGAAAAGGCAGTCACTAATAATTAGTCAAATTTTATTGAATGAAATAGTTAAATTAGTAGATTTAAATTTAAAAAAGTTTTGACCCAGCCGGGGATTGAACTTAGGTCTGTCACTTGTCAAGCTTGTCAAGCTGTTGTCATAACCAATGTGGCTATGCACTCTTATAAAAATCAATTTTATTTGTCAATAAATATTGTTCATAATATTTTAAATTTGAATATATTATTTGTTTTTGCATCTTTGTTTGTTTTAATACTTTGTTGTTGGCCGCAAACGATCAAAGAAATTAGTTACTTTTAACTCTCAGAAATACTCAAAGATGGTGACTAAACTTAAATTAGTCAAACTTTAACTATTTACGTAGTAAAAAATAACTATTTAAAAGTGAAAACGACTATTTTATTAGTAAAAAATGCTGGTGCTAATTCAAATAGTAGAGTTTTGACTATTTCATTTTAAGAGAGTATCTAATTATATCTTTGATATTTATTACTTTTTGCATATAGATATTATTGTTTTTAATAGTATATTCTTTAAAAAGTTTGGAACACGGCATATTCAGCTAGAGTGAAAAGTTTGACAGTTTCCAGTCCAGTCACAGTTTCCAAAAATACCATAGAAAAATAATTTAATTGGGAGAAAGTTAGGTTGGATCGGTCTAAAATTTGTTACATATTAAAAACAGAGATGTCGCCACCAGTGTTTATTCTGTCATCCGATTATAGAATATTGCATTATGTAACACTTTACGGAATATATGTCATTCCATATATAAAAGTGATATTAGAACGGTCATATTCTATAATAGGAGTAGAAAAACATATTTAATTCATCTTTAATTCATCTTCGCGTTAAAATTCAGGTATAGTGTATATATAGAATTATTGTAGGGCAAAAAAGTTTGCTCAGGTTTGCTCATAATAATACACTCAGGTGCAAATTTTTTTTTATTTAAGAACGGTCATTATAAAAAAGTGGGTACTAAAAAGGCATTATGTTTCCTATTTTAAGCAAGCATTTAGTCACTTTAGGCAAGCATTTAGGCATTTTAGTATTTTTCCTTTAAACAGTCGAAAAAAAGGCAAAAAAGAAAAAAAATGATGTTGGGCTCAAAATGTTTTGAACACATTTTTTACTTACTAGAATTCTTAACAGCCTATCAAAATTAACGAACCGAACTTTGCCTTTTGTAATCTTTGATTTGTATTTATGCCTATTTTAATCACAGTAAAGACATTCATTATTATTATATATTGCTAGTTGAATAGGCGAGAACAACGAAAACGTCTGTCTGTTTTTAAGTCCTAGGAGTTTCATGCGCATTTTCGAAAATTAAATTGAACGAATAGCAGAACTTCGTTTGAATAAGTAACTTACTAAACTTAACATATGCAAAAATGCAAGAAATTGGCCTGCATGGGGTACCTTAAGCTGGAGCTAGGACATCCTTATTGGATGGTACTACCATCCATATGGTACTACCATCCATATACGGACCCTAATAATATTACATATTATGTACTAATTATGCATTTTCAAACTTTAATTTTTAATAAACTTGAAGCATTTTCGTATACCAGCAATCGCTACGTAATTATAAATATATAATTATTTGTAAAAATATTTATCTTTCTGTATGACCTACCGTTTTACCAAATAACCCAATATACTTATATCCGAAATCGGCAGTAAAGTAGTCAACAATCGGCAGTAAAGTAAAAGAAATCGGCAGTAAAGTAGAACTTTACTGTCGATTTAATACGAGTATTGTATGCAACCCATTACATATTTTAAGATGTGTCTACTTCTCCTCAGCAGCAATTAAATACTATTTAAAAAAAAGCACCGTAGCGGAGGTCGACTGGACCCTTTCATAAAATGTTGTTTAATAAAAATAATAAGTTAATTTTATTAATTAGATTAAAAAATCGCCGCGGGCAAATATTTATATTATATATAATAACCGTCGCAACACAGTATACACTTCCTACATTCAAATGATTTTTGATTTGATCATTAAATGACATTATATTATATTATATCACGAGAAATATGAATTTAATCGGGTAAACTAGGCTCAGTAGTTTTTTGTTTGGTTTTTATTGGAAAATGTTGAATGCAAAATAATTTAATAAAATCACGAGACCGCGTAGCGGTCGAGGGGTTTTATTTTTAATTATTTTGCATGAAACTATTTTCCAAAAAGAAAAATCAAATAAAAAACTTACTGAGCATAGTTTGACAGATTAAATTTATAGGTTGAGTGATATACGTCTAGATTATTTTATAAGGGCATTAAATTTTCCGAAAAGAATCGAAAAAACACGTTGCTAAGTAATATTGTTTGGTTTTTATTGGAAAATGTTGAATGCAAAATAATTTAATAAAATCACGAGACCGCGTAGCGGTCGAGGGGTTTTATTTTTAATTATTTTGCATGAAACTATTTTCCAAAAAGAAAAATCAAATAAAAAACTTACTGAGCATAGTTTGACAGATTAAATTTATAGGTTGAGTGATATACGTCTAGATTATTTTATAAGGGCATTAAATTTTCCGAAAAGAATCGAAAAAACACGTTGCTAAGTAATATTTTAACAAAAAGCATGAGTGCTGGGGGCAACAAAAATCCGAGTCGAAGAGGAGGATTTTTGCACCTGCACGAATGCATTTTGTTAAAAAATATTACTTAGCATTGTGTTTTTTCGATTTTTTTCACAGGAAAAATTAGATGCCCGAATGTTATTTGACAAGACTATTTCATGAGTAACAGTTAACAATTAAAATATAAATTGCAATTTTTGGTGACAACAGCTGTCAAGTTTTGCCGCGGGCACGGTCTTATACATAGAAAAAGGATATATACAGGTCTTGCAACTTCGCCCAATTTCAATAGGAAAAGTGACCTCTCTAATGAGACACCCACCAGATGGCGCATCGACTTGGATGAATAAACCATAGATGTTTAAAGGTCGTTTTTACCTTCTTTATCTTTGGGTTTTACAATCGTTAGATAAGCTCTCTGGTGGATAATTTTCTTAGATAGAAGGTTTCTATGAAAGTTATCCGCCAAATAAGCTAACTTAATCTAACGATTGTAAAACCGGCTCTAAGTCCTTAAACTCTATGGGATAAAAGGTCAAATGAACTACCTACTTATGTTCTGTGAAGAAACATAACCTACATTTTTATAAACAAGCTTGTGTATTTTGTTACAGGGAGTTTTTACTTATTGTTATTGTGATATTCGTTATTGTTATATTATATTTTTCTATTTTTTCTTGTTATATTTGTTCTTGTTATACATTTGTATTTGTGCTTTTTAATAGACATGAAGTCCTGTGTTGTGCCAAAATGTAACCAGCAAAGCTATCGTTCCGGCATTAAAATTAAGCGGTCCATGCTTAAAGTGCCAACAAATAAGGAGCGGTTAAAAACATGGCAATGTGCAATAAAAAACATATTATTGACACCTTCACATTTTGTATGATTATTATATAATTAAGCACATCGTGTTGGTGAAATATATATTATTTTAAATAAACAATCAACCCATCCCCGCCAAGACAATAAAAAAATCGGTTATTAATAAATTAGCCAGAATATTGGTTGGTTAGTTTGTAAACTATCTAAAGCTTGGTTATGTTGTGTTACTAGAAATTTTGGTTTTCATATTAGCCAAATTAAATTGGATCTGTGGATTGGATAGTTTACAAATTATCCAGCTATTCCTAAATAATTTCAAGTAAATTAGCCAAGACCCTTTTACAAACTAGCCGCTAATTTAGTTAAAAATACGTTTTCAATTAAAATAGCTGACTGTTTGGCTAGTTTATAAACTACCCATCTACTTTATAAACTATCCATGTTTACACATTAGCCGTAACATATATATGATATACGTATGTATTTTATACATTAACATGTTTTACTTACATGTCTGGGCATGTGACGGCCGAGGACTTTGTGCATAGAGTATAGACTTTGTTGTCCTATTTTGTTAACGTAAATTATCCGAAACAAACTCACAAATATTAAATTTTTGAAAATGTAAACAAAACATAGAAAAAAAAATTAAAAAGTTAGGTTATGGTTATGCAGTAGTTCCACATTTAACTAAGTAGTAGTTTAATTGACTTTACCCCTTCGATCTTACCGCCACCTAGCGGCTTGGCACGTTAAGGAAGCCACCTCGAAGCTTAAAGTTGCAAGACCTGTATATAAGACCGTGGCCGTGGGTAAACTCGAATAAACTGCTGACATGTCAGGTGCTGTCACACAGTTTTTTCACCTAGAAACCATTTGTATTTCGAAATTGCGCGTTTGTGATTGGTGGAAATTAAGACGAGGGAGATAGTCGAATTAAAGGAAACTATTTGACCATTCATAAAATCTGACGTATGTGTCAAAGTTTATAAATATTTTTTTAAAGAAAATTCCATTAATTTAAGGTATGTAATAAGTAATAATTGATATTTCGTAAACTAGATAACTTATTTTTTATTGTTTTTAAAAAAATGTTTGTAAATAACACCATAAAATCGTAAACAAAAATCCAATATGGAGGCTAAAATTTAATCGCTGTTAAAAAGGTCTAGTGATTTAATCGCTTATTTAAACGAAATTTATTCGAAAATTCAAGGCTTTTGATTGGTTCATATTATATTGAGGGAAATAATCATCAGTATTAATTATTAGTATTATTAATTGTGATTTCGGATAAAATTTAATATACACCTCGTCATTTTTTATCACTCACGTGGTTATTTGCCGAGGCGAAAGCCGTTCGTGATAAAAAATACGACTTTACTGCCTTGATACATAAATAACTATTAAATGTACTGAAAGTCGAATATTAAAAAAAATACTAAACAAAAAAGGTTTTTTTAAAAATAGTGCTTTAAATTGTAACGTAACCTACAAAAGAATTACTCATATGTGTTTTACATATAAGAACATACTTTAGAAGATAAAACAAATTTAAGTTAAGTATAGGTAGGTTAAGGACCTTAAATTGAGGTTGTTGAATGTGACAAATTTTTAAAATTATATTTCCGTTTGTTTAAGTTGTATCAACTTGAAAATGACATTTGGAGCACAATTAAGTAATCTAAAAGTTAAAGCAGGTTAATTATATTCTCAAAAGGATTAAAATGCAAGGAAATTTCCATAAGGTATTAAAGATTAGATTTAGTAATTGTGAAATTATGTCTAAAAATAAATTTAATTATGGGGATTTATCTCCGAATTATTTTGGTAGTAATAAAATGTAGATGGAATAAAATTGAAAAACCAACACTAAAATTCTAAAGGCTTAAAGGAACACTGTATTAAAATGCTAAGTAAGTATTCACTTTTAGGTATTTAGTTACCAAACGTAACCTAATTTGAAGGAAAAGTTTTCATCTGCTTTGATGACAAGAATATTTACAAAATAATAATTTAGTAAGTTTGTTTTTAATTGAATGGGATTAGTTAAATAACACAAAGATATATATATATATATATGTGTGTATAATATACACTGTATATGTTTTTTTTATAGTTTTTATAAGATGTTAATATTAATTAAAAAATACATTATAAATTTAATTTATGCAAATGCAAATATAGGTAAAAAAAAAAGTCCTTGTAACATGGATCCGGTTTTAAATTAAAAAAATATGTAAAAATAATAAAGCTTATATCTTGACATAGTTTTTTAATTTATTAAAAAGCGTTACCATTATTTTCGTAAATATAAAACCTAATTTTTTTTATATATGTATGTATGTACGTGTATATTTGTAATGCGTATTGTGCGTATTCTAAGAAATAGTGAAATAAAAATTGGTATTCTTTTTACAAATTTAGAAATTAGTTTTCTTTAATGCAAATATAGCAATGAAAACGTAAAATAATAAGAAATGAAACTTTTTTTTAATATCACTAATTTATTTTTATTACACAGGTTTGCGCAATGTGTAATACACATATCATACAATTGGATCCAAGAAAAGTTTTTCATAACAAATAATACATATATGTATATTAATAAAATTTAGACTGTTTGTTTAAAAATATTACCATTTAAAAAAGGAGGTTCAGTCCCGAGGCCGAACTTGGGTTCGATCCCGAGTTTCCGAGTTTTATAAAATTGATATCAGGCAGCGTATACGCTGCCTGAGCTATAGCTCAGATAGTATAGGGTGCTCGCCTAGCCTCCTTTATAAAGTTTTTATCTTAACTTAATTTTTCATGTCTACCCTAAACTATTAGCAAAGCAAGAAAATACCAAAAAGATCCATTATCTTTATAAATATTAGGGCGTAAAACAGGGGACTTAAAACGTCGGGAGCCGCTGTTAAAAAATTAAAACAGCCTTGTTTTTATTGTCTACCGATAACTACATTTTTCTACGACCACTATGTAAAAGTTACATTTCCTAATGGCATCGTTGTTTAGAAAATGAATCTTTTCATTGGCAAGGCAAAACACGAATGTAAAATTACATTTCTGTGTGAAAAGTGACAGGTCTGTGTGAAAAAAAATTGACAGCATTGTTTCACATTTCTTTCAAAATTTGTATTGTATTTGTATATACAGGGTGGTCCAGGAATAATCTGAAAAATTTTAATGATCGATAGAGCCTGAAAAAACAATAAAAACAACCCCAAAAACATTTTTCAAAAATACACACTAACACACTAATAGCCCTTCAAAGGCAAAAAACCGTTTTTTTTAAATAACTTTTAAACCATTAAACCGATTCTGCTCAAATTTTGTGTAGTTAAAATTTCTTACAAAAGGCCCAGCGGCGGAGATTTTGGGGGGTTTCCCCTTTTTACCCCCATATTTCGACCCCACTGGATTTTATTGGAAAATCAACAGATTGTCAAACACATTTGATTTATTATGCCACGTTATCAGTTTAGCAACATCGAATATGCAGATAATCATTGTGTGTATGGACTATGTGATGGAAATGCGCTAGCACCAGAGGTTTCGAGACTTTGAACTATAAAATAATAATGAACAAAATGTACGTGAACCGAGATTAAGACGACGGGATACTGAGAACTTTTCAAAATGATCCAGGGTTGACCTCCCGGAAAGCTGCTTTAAGACTGAATCCCTCAAAGTCAAATATTCTTCATGACGACCACCAAAAACCTTATCATTAACGCCCGGTTCAAAAAAGAAGAGCCCAATTTTGTTCGAAAAATTGTATGGCGCTCCAGCACATTCAAGTGTTCGAGTGCTGCAATGGTGCGACAAAAATTCTCTTGGCCGGCGAGATCGCCTGACCTCAACCCGTTAGAATACTAGAATTAATAGACAGGATACGAGATTAATGTAACTACACTACAAGTTGCACGGGCTGTCCAATTCCTTCTACGGCGCTGTCAAATGTGTTTGGATTCTGGGGGAATGCATTTTGAAAGTCTGATATAATTTGCTACAAGCTACTGTTACTGTTATAATTTGTTACTAAGTTACCGATTCAAGATAAAAATAAACTAGCGTCTAGTCATCGTGCAGTTGTTACTGATCCCGTCATATTTTTAGGTTGTTTTATTGTAACGTTGATTGAGGATTACAATCAACGTTTGTAATTCATAATTATAATTTAATCTTGTAACGCAACAATTTACCTTGTGCATTCCAATTTAATATAGTAACTGTATAGTAACTTTTCCACTTAAATTCTTTAACTAAATCTTTATTTTTCATTGTTTCATTTTCATTATTTACCTAAAATTTAATAAAGTTATTTTCATAAAATAAATTATTTAATTCACATTTAACCACATCTGGGTAGAACCTTTTGACGGCTGGCATTGTTTGAGTGATATGATATGCGTATTCTTTTTGAAAAACCATTTAATTCTTGTTTTGCTGGAAGAAAATAGTAAACATAACCTCTGTGTTACCGAGTTGGTAATACCAGTGTTGCCAGATATTTTAAAGTCGAGGCGCCAATTTTCGAGTGAGATATCGCCCAAAAACGCCAACAAAATTGCAATCAGCGCCAACGTTAGATTGGTAAAATTAAAATTAAATTCTTGTAACGGTTAATTCGCAAAATGCATTAAAAATATTTTATCTACGCCAGTGAGATAAGAACTTCTTATCCCACTCATTTTGAGTGAAATAAGAAGTTCATTAACGCACTCGTTTTTCTCTGCTTTTAACCAATCAAATAAAAAAGTCAAAATGTCAAAATGTCAAAATAACCCTAAATTAAGTCTTAGACAAATATAATTACCGTTTATTTTTTCATTTAGAGGCGTAGATAAAAATTTGTACAATATACGTGTGATAACGCTTTATTAACGTACTTTTGCGATTGCCCATGGGCAATCGCTACGCACTCGTTAGGCAAATTTCGCATGCGTACGTTAATAAAGTTCTTATCCTTCTTATATCGTAAATAACTATTATCTACGCCAGTGAGATAAGAACTTCTTATCCCACTCATTTTGACTGAGATAAGAAGTTCATTAACGCACGCGTTTTTCTCTGCTTTTAACCAATCAAATAAAAAAGTCAAAATGTCAAAATAACCCTAAATTAAGTCTTAGGGCCGGTTTTCAATCGTTGGTTAAGTTTATCTTACGGTTAACTTTCTTAGATACTATTGTGTTAACAATAGTATCTAAGGAAATTAACCGTAAGATAAACTTAACCAACGATTGAAAAACCGGCCCTTAGACAAAAATAATTACCGTTTATTTTTTCATTTAGAGGCGTAGATAAAAATTTGTACAATATACGTGTGATAACGCTTATATCGTAAATAACTATAAACACACCAGTTTAATATTTTTATAGATAAAGACATTTTTCTTGATAGTAAACAATTTTATTATTATTTATGAAATATACAAAAATATTTTTTTAATATTATTAAAAATAAATAAAAAATTAAATATTCTTTATTTTTTAAAATAAATAAATTTAAATATGCCCTACTGGCATTCAAAATAATAAGGAATAGAAACTGTTCCTATCCATTATTATTGTGAATGCTGGTAGGCTATATTTATTACTAATATTATTACTGTGAAGCCGGCTGCACAACATCCTAGTAACGGAAAGGGGAAAAAAGTTAGCTGTCCAATCAGAACTCATATTTCAATTTCAATTTCTTTTACTTGAATTCAAATTTTGACCGCACTCACCTCTAATTATAAAATTACATTTTTTTATTTCATACTGTACTTTAATGTGCCATTTCCCGGACTCATTTGAGTCCTGGAAATGATACATTACATCACTAGGCCGGTAAAGTAACTTTACCGGACTCGTATATTTTAACTAACACATGGTTATTTCTGAACGATTATAAGTTTTTGCGCCATTCACAGAATATCTCGTATTCCTTTTGATATCGTCCGGAAGACTTGACCGGGATAAGTTTCGCCGTCGCTTCAGAACTTTTTTTCAAAATCTCTGCATCCATTTTATTCGAAATTATTCAAAACCACAGATTCAAAACGATGCTGAACTGACAGACAAGACAATCAATAAAAAAACTCTTTGTTACTGTTAGCAACCGATTTAAAGCATACTACATTATCACCCTATATTACTGGTGCTACATTTTATAGTTTGTTTAGACAATACTGATACCATCATGTACTGACACATTACTGACACCTTCACCTGAATATACAGTTCAATTTTAGTACCAAAAATTTGAAAAAAATATTGAATAGTATGAAATAAAACATTGTACGATACACGGCCGTGAAATGTCATTAAAGTACTTGTCTAGAAATTCCAGACTCGGCTCCTTCGTCGCCTCGTCCGTAAACATCTAGACTCGTACTTTAATAAGCCATTTCCCGGCCTTGTAACGTAAATTACTATTACACATATACACTTGATATACATATACTTACCCAGTAAGTACATGTGTTTACACTACTTTAATACCATCTATGATTATTATTTGTGGTGATCGCTGTTAATATTTATTAAGTAATAAATACAGGCAGCTGCAATCTGAACATATACAAAGTTTAATTCGAAGAATTTCCAAAAGAGCAATTTATTTTTTTAGAAATCGCCCAAATTGCGGTTTGCGCTTTTTATAAAAAACTAGGCGCAAATTATTTCTTAAAACCGCCCAATTGGCGCTAAAGCGCCCAATCTGGCAGCACTGGGTAATACCAACATAAAATATCGGCGTTTGTGGATTCGGTAAATTTCGACGCAAGGTACTCCGTCAACGTTGCAAATATTGAGTGCAATTTCGATATTATCGATCGACGTCGTGGCAACTAGGTTGATTTTTTTGTGCGGTTTTTACGCTTCTTGAAAAACAATCCACTCGAAGTAATTTATTCTTTAAATAAATTCTTTTCCTCTTCAAGCTTCGTACAGTCGATATCGGGAAGAATTTTTCGAATAACATTTTCGACGAAATGTTTCTTCTTTTTTGATTTATAAAGATTCTTTACCGAATTAAACTTAGCAAGATAGATTACTTGAGTGATTCAAAACCTCTGAGTCTGGAGGTTTTTCCAATGGGGATATAAATGTTCACTTGAAACCCACGCCACGTGCCATTCCTTCAAGGGCCACGTGCCATTCCATCAAGGGCCACGTGCCATTCCATCAAAGGCCGCGCTGTATTTAACCAGAACCAGCCAGGAGGACGCGTGTGGTAACGTACCCATTGGAAGTCTTAAATGTTTTAGTAATCTACTTGACTACATATATTTTTTACACCAAGTTAGGCCCCATCAGGGTCTATCCTTGTTTCACTTTTTATATCCTTTTAATATCCTTAAATACCTATATTTTGTTCTGAGTTAGGCCCCTTCAGGACCTACACTCATTTTACTTGATATCTAACATTTATTGCATAATGGCAATAATTTTACATATATTTTTGTTTTGAGTTAGGCCCCTTCAGGACCTACACTCACGTTACTTGATTTTATATTATATATATATTTTTTTTCAAATGAAAAAATACGTTTAATGTAAACGTACAGTTTTTATGGCCATAAATATTGAACGGTTAATGATTTTGTGCAAAGGTGAATATCTTATTTTGGTTTATATCTGTTGAAACCATATAATGTATGATTGGAACCTCTTATAATATATGCGAAGTAATTCTTAATTTTTCTTTAATTTAAACAACCAAACCCATCCAAACCCTAGACACTAGGTAAACTCTTAATTTGGATGGTTGGCGCCCATAAATTCCAACCTGAGCAAATGTAAGTATAATTTCGGTGTAAACCCCCTATTGCTCGCATTTCCGAAAACGACTCACCCTCGTACTGAGCCCGGGATATATACATATAAAAAAAGGAGCAACTAAAGCGGCTACAAAATTGGCGCCCAACGTGGGGCCCGAAAAAGTAAACTTACATTTGATCAGTCGACAAGATTCGCATATATTATATTAAATTAGGTTTAGATCTGCATTTTTTTGTATTCATCAGTTATAATATTTAACATTTTATCTTAATAATTTTAATAACTTTACCAGACCAAATAGAATTTAACTTATTATTGACCTTATAACTTAATAATCATGTCTAAGCTACGTTTAAAATATCTTCTTGCGGACGAAATAGATTATGAGTTGCGAATTAGAGGTGTGCAAAGTTCAAAGACCGTAGTCGAGAAACGTAAGATGTTTTGACAGACCCTGAGTACGAGTTTAAAAATGAACAAAAAGTGATTGAAGAGTCACTTAAAACTCTTGAAAATTTAGTTGCAGACTTTGAAGGTCCTAAATCTGATAACATGTTCAAGAGAATTGAATCACGCCTTGTTCATTTAAAGAACCGTATTCAGAGGATGATTATATCAGACAATAGTACCGCTGAAAAAACTTTTCAAAATGAATCTTTTGCCACTTCAATTATGATCGAAGCAGATCTTTTCGATAAATCACGAACGTCTGAACCTCCTATTAGTCTGGATGATACTACGTTAAATACTACCGTGTTAAATAACTCTGTTTCGCAATTACCTAGTCCTAAACCTGTGGCTGTATACAAGTGGAATATTACCTTTGATGGCGACAATATGTCAGTCGGCGTTTTTATTCAAAGAGTTGAAGAGCTTGCAGAAGCTCGAGGTGTTTCTAAATCCGACTTGTATAGAGCTTCAGTTGATTTGTTTAGCGGTAAAGCATTGCATTGGTGGCGCAGTATTAGATCTAAAGTAGAGAGTTGGGATATTTTAGTAGAATTTTTAAAACGCGATTTCCAACCCTTGCACTATGAAGATAAACTTTGGGAACAAATAAGATCGAGAAAACAGGGAAAAACGGAATCAGTACAAATCTTTATTGCTTTTATGTTATCTCTATTTAATAAATTATCTGAACCACCATCTCCACAGGAACAACTTAAACTTATCGGACAAAAGCTTCTGCCGACGTACGTAAGGCACCTGGCGCTTGTTACTGTTACCGATATAGAACACTTGGGTGAGCTTTGCCGAAAGTTAGACAAAGCTTACCATCAAAATTCATCTGCTTTAAAAGATATCGAACCAGAGCTTGCGTATGTGGAGCAGAGTTATGTCCCTAAGGTCCCCAAACCCCCGGTCTTATCTGTTTCCCATAGTAAACCTCGTAATTCATATCCTCGCAATAATAATCTAAGTCAAATTGATAATAAAACTCCCGTAACTTGTTGGAACTGCAAACAGCTTAATCATTCATACTCACATTGTACAGCACCAAGAGTTAAGTTTTGCTTTAGATGTGGGAAACCCGATTTTACCTCGAAAACATGCCCTAATTGTGCAAAAAACGTAGTTTAGAAGTTTCTGCTCAAGGCCAACAGAAGCTTTAAGTCAATAATAAGGCCAATTTGCAATTTTCTTCATTATTACCTAATAATCCTTCTTTATCTAACGATTTGCCTTCCTCAAGTCTAAAGTCACTTTCAGTTCTACATGGTATCGATACAAAGTCAAGTGTTAACGTATTTCAAAATTCAATAAAGTCTTCAAAAATGTTTGCTAGAGAACGTATGGAACTATTAGCTTTTGTAAAATCATATTTTCAAAAAAAAAGAAATTTTACCTAATTTTGTAAAAGTTGTAAGGGATAATAGACCATATATTCATATAGATATTGGTGGCATTAAGGTCAACTGTTTATTGGATTCTGGGGCAAATCAGACTATCGTTGGTAAGCCTGGTATTGGTATCTTAAATAAGCTAAAACTAAAAATATTTGCAACTAATATATCTTATGTAACTGTGGCAAACGGTAATAAACAAGCTATTTCTGGATATGTTTATTTACCTGTTACACAGTGTTTTTGAAATTTTAAACTAAAATATTTCGAAACCACTGATCTGATGAAAAATTAACACAAAAGTTTTGCTTTTACATTAAAAAAGGATATAATAAATCTGATAAATCCAGTGGCGTCGAAAATATGAAGGTAAAATGGAAAACCCCCCCAAAATCTCCGCCACTGGGCCTTTTGTAGAAAATTTCCTTTATATTATCGACCGAAGCTTAACCTACACAAAATTTGAAAAAAATCGGTTTAATTGTTTAAAAATTATTTTGGACTATATCTCCGTTAGTATGCATTTTTGAAAAATGTTTTTGGGTTTGTTTTTAATGTTTTTTCAGGCTCTATCGATCATTAAAATTTTTCAGATTAATCCTGGACCACCCTGTACATATATTCTAAATATCATTTAGAACACAATTAATCGTGTTTGTATAATAAATTCCAATTTTAGTGCCTTTATTTAAATTGTGAAAGGAGCAACTTAAACACTTTCAACACCTGTGAAACAAATAACTATTACTTATTTAATTGCTAACAATAATAGTTATATATCTCATAAGGCTGAAAAATAAGTCTTCTTGTGCTGAGCTCAGTATTACGCGTTAGCGTAAACAATTGAGCGAAGCACAAAAATACACTTCTTAGCCAAATGGCATACAACATTTTATCTTAAAGGCAGTTTTATTTGCTAAACGATACATTAATGTATAATAATAATTTATACTTTCAATATTTATTATTAAAAGGATAAAGTGAGATTGGATAGCTTTGGTGATGTACAGACTACGTTATAAAAAAACTTCACATGATTGGTCCAAATTAGAGAATAATTAGACAATAATAAAGCTTAAATTATAATTTAAACTATAATTATAGAGCGATTAAATTCAATGTTAAGAGTATTATAACGAAATAAAAAAGATTGTAATATGGTACAAAAAGTATTTTTCCAGATATTAGGCGTTTTAAGAAAAAAAAATAATTTTATAATTTAAACTTTATTTTTGTCAACACTCACTACTAAAGTGATTGGTAATCGCCTAGGCTGTACAAATAATTTAGACCAATTGGCTAAAGTTTTTTACCTTTAAGTATGTAAAAAACCCATTTGGACCGATAACAAAAATCTACTACTGTCTACCTTACCTGACTTTATACTTTTTTTAATTAACTAACAAATACAATTATGCCTTAAAGATACAAATTTAATGTTGTATGCCATACGGCTAAGAAGTGTCTTTTTGTGCTTCGCTCGATTGTAAGTTAAGCTAAAAGACTCACTTCTTAACCTAATGACATAAATAAGTATTTCATAAAAGCTTGTTTTTAAAAATGAGAATATTGAATTAAATGTACATGAGAATAATTTTTTGCTTTCAATTTTTAACCGCATAGCACACAATTTATTGCCATGGATTGCTCCTCGGCAGTGAAATGTATGCTCGGCTATATTATGACTATTTTTTTTACAAAATTGACAAAACAAACAGACAAAAAAATGTTTAAATATTAAAAGGTTACTAAAAAATCTTTACTAAATAGTATATAATATTTTAAGTATTTTTCCCACTTTAATATACAATTAACTATATTTGCTCCAATAAAACATGGAAAACCCTATCTGTAACGTCCACTGCTTTGATCCTAGTAGCGTTTTGGGACATTTCGGGATTATCCCGAATAGAAAAATTGGCCAGATTCCGTAATTTCAGGATCCCGAATTCCGGGATCTCAAATAATTTTTGATGCTCATTAAACAGTTTGTGACACGATCTTTCACCACTGCAGTTTGTAACAGCCATGTAGAGAAATATTCTGTATGGAATGTCACCATTGGGAAACGTTGTATTAAGATAATTTTTTTTTTAATTTAAGTTTCATTTGGCGTTGTTTGATCGTTTTTTATGTTTCACTCTGCACACAAGTGTTTTGTACTCTTTAAGTTAAAACATTTAATTTTAGGTCATTTAAAAATGTATCAGCCTCTAAAAATTTGTCGCTCTAAGCCACTGAATATTTTTATGACCGCGCTTCCACCTATTTGGATTTCACTTTCAAAAAAGAATGATCAGAATGGTTTAAAAGTATGATTTTTTAAAATTTATAACTTTATTAATCTATTAACAATAAATGTATGCTTTTAAACAACGGCCCTTTAAATAATTCTTTATTTTTAGGGATAAAAAAGTCATAGGGTATTGTTTTCGAACAAAAATATATATGCTGAAAACGGAATTTTTGGGATTGATACAGAAATTGCTGTAAACCTTCTAAGTATTATTTTTTTATTAATCGTTATTCATTATTTTTTTTCAATTACCCAAGTTTTCATCAATTGTTCGTGTACTGGGGCGTCCAGCACGCTCTTAATTTTCAACGCTCGGCTACAAAAACGTAAACCTTAAAATTGTTACTTTAAACTCTTTTTTTATGAAACCTATAACAGAACTATAGTAAATTTAAAAGTAAACTACGTACACGTCATCAATAAAACAAAAATTTTACGTATTGGTACCAACACTAAATGACTAAATCGAAGTCTGTAATTGAATATTTGAATGCATTTTAAACATCTTCAGTTGGCAACAATTAGGATGTTGTCATATTTACATTCAAATATTTCATAATTTACGTTTGTTCATTCAGAAGCCCTTTACATAACATAAAGTTATAGAATAGCGTTTCTTTGTAATGCGTTTTACTAACATGTGCTTTCGAGCAAAAATAATTTTGATCCTTTATGACTTTGAACTAGCTACAGAGTTATTTGCTAACAAAAATATATGACAAAGAACAATACAATTTAAAGCTTAGTAAGTAAATTATGTAAAACCCATGTATTAAATTTAGGCGTGAGTTTGTTTTTGGTAGTGTCGAATGAGTTATTGAAATAGTTACAAATTAACTAAGACGGTTTTAGACAATGAGCTTGACGTAAAACCAAAACTGTTCCCCAGAGCCAACCTGTATCAAGTCCACTTTTTAAAATCACATTACAAATTTTAGCCTCCCGCTCTTTCCAATTGTAAAAAGGATTAAGTTTTGACTTACTTGTTTTTTTAAAATAGGTATTAAAAACTAAGTAGGCCAGGAAAAATGTAGGCAAAAAATTTGTAATTTGATTTTAAAAAGTGGATTTAATACAGTTTGGATCTGGGGTACAAAATGTATTAAATACAGATTTAATTTTAAATCAACTTAACTTGTTAACCAGTTATTTATAACTAAGAGTGTAAAAAGTATGTATTAAAAATCATTAAAATATTCAGAATAATATGCAGACTAAAAACTATTAAAATATGCTGTATGATATGCCCGATAAAATGAATCAAGTATGCGCAAAGTCGGTCCATTTATACTAAAATGTGCTGAAATATGAAAAATATAAATATAAGCTCAAAAAATACAAAGTGCTTGAAAAACATTTTTATTCCAATATTAAAATATAAGAGAATGCATGGTATGTTTTTTTTGTTGTGTGGTTAATAATGCGCCGATTGGATTCGCAATGGTTATTAATTAATGACATTAATTTTTCCCGCTGTAAACAAGCTTATTCCTTCCTCTGTATATATTTTATTTCCCTCCCTGTTGTAGGAAATGTTTCATTCTCTCCCGCTATCTTGACGACGCTACAGTGTGATTTACTTTGAATGTAAACGTCAGAATTGAATAAAATGACAGATTTTAATTTTTACACAAGTTTTTTTGCGGTTACTCAAATTGAGTATTTATAAGCGATTACACTCGTAAGTATACGCTAAAGGAGTATCGCTAGTAGCGCCACCACCACCATTGTAACAAAAGTAGAACTTTTAATAATCAGCTGTCAAACGCTTCCGTTACAAACGAGTCTTTTAGAGAATAAAGCCGGAAAATGTTAAAAAATATCAAAAAAAGCCGTGGATATATTTATTGTGTTGTTAGGTGTATTTCGAGAGGAAATCCTGGGTTGGGTTTTTACTGGTTTTCCAATAAACAGTGTTAATCTGCATGAAGAAATAAATTGCATACAGTCTCTGTAAATATAAATTGTACCTATTAAATACAATAAATACACATTTTAGTAGTGATTAACGTGAAAAGTGTAAACATTTCAATTCAGTAAAAATCGTCAAACAAATAAGTCGTCTAAATTTAAACAGCATTTAACATTATTAAAAGCGTTGTTTAAGAAAGTCTCCACTCAACGGTAAAATACCATTATATTATGTATTATATATAATATTATGTTGCCATGAATTTTTAGGTATATTTTGTTGTTTAAAATGCAGTTGTCGGCGTTTTTTAGAGAACTCAAATATAAAAATTATTGATTTTAAGGTTATGTTTGGGCAAAAATTATTTTTTACTAATTTCTTAAAAATTTCCAAACTTAAATAATTCTGCACCAACAAATGTACTTACCGAATTGGATTCTTTGGCAAAACCTGAAAATGTAACGATTTAGTTCTTGAATTTTATTTACAATTAAAAACACAATAATTCACCATGATCCCTTTGATAAAATACACACACTAACGTAACTATATAAGTATTTAAGCGTTGATTTTCTTAATCAATGATATAAGGAATAATCAATCGAAATCGAGTACTAAAAAAGTTTTTTAATTTTTTTCTTGCAACGTAAAACACAAATAACGTGCGCGATTTAGCTGTGCAATTGAACAAAATTTATCGAGTAAGACTTCTGCCTTCCTCTCTTTTGTAAAAAACTACCTATTTATTTAAAAATGATGTATAATCGGTGCTTTAAACTTATTGTTGATAATTCTTAAATTCACGCAATGCATTCGAAGTCCACCAGATGGCGCGCGAGTTGCGAAAACCCGATACTCCTTTAGCGTATAGTGTTTACCTCGCGTGGAATCGCAATTACTTCCTCAATAATTTCCTTCGGCTCTCTCGGAAACTTTCGTCATCGGGAGTAATTGCTATGATTCCGTGCTCTGTAAACAATATACTTCCAAATATCTAAACATTACTTAAATTCATATTTAAGTAGGTATATATGTACTATTATTTTTCTTATTATTTTTCAATGTTCCACTGGTAAAACAATATTTTCTCATATATTGTCTCAATTCGAAGTAAGTGTTGGACAAATAAAAATAAAAAAATATGTACTTTCTCAGCCGTTTTTTGCATTAGAGGTGGGATATTTAAAAAATATGTACATATAATATAAAAGTGTTCAAATTATGCGCCAACGTCAAAATATGCATTTATAGGCAGAATAAAAAATTTTTGGTTTACGTAAATTAAAAAGGTTTGTAGGTATTCAGGTAAAATTATCTAGCATACCCGCAAACAATAATGCATTTGCATACAATTTTCGGCCTTATTTAATTGAATACCTAATTATTATTTAAATAAAAGATAAACTATTCATTAAATTTATATGATGCTCTTAATAAAGTATAAAAATATGCATATGGTTAATATTCATGCCGTTTTAGATTAGTTTCAAAATATCGACATTTTTATCAAGTGAAGTTTATTGTACAGTTAATAATTTAATTAAAAAAGCGAGGCAAAACCAACTCAAATTTATTTTTACCTGATTTTTATCGTGGGTTTAACTAACAAAATAAATTAATATTGCCATTTAAGAAACTTATACAGGATGTCCCGAAAATGGTACAGTCAAAGGATAACAAATTACAAATTTTTGACAATTTGAAGTAAAGTTTTGTAGAAACAAATTAAACAGGGGCTTGACAGTATTATAAATAATAAAAGGGATAAGATTCTAATGCCTCATAACTTGTTCTTTAGAGTCATTTACGGCCCACTTATAAAGCAGTATGGAAAATGATAAGCATATCAAATTTTTGGGAATTAACTTAGACCCTAAACTGTCATTTGAGCCACATATAAATGAAACTTCAAGGAAGGTTACTAAACATATATATTTATTAAAATGTACTATTAATATTCTAGATTTCAATACATCTAAGAAGATTTTTAACGCACTAATCCAAGGAACCATAACCTATGGAATTTTAGTTTGGGGCCATTCATCGCATGCCAGCAGAGTATTTGGATTACAACGTAGAGCTCTAAGAACTCTAGTAAAATCGAAGTATCGCGAGGATATTAGAAGAAAATTTGTGGATCTTAACATATTAACAATTCCCAGTAGCTACATCTATGAATGCTTATTATATGCAAGAAAAAACTTGGTTAAATATAATCTACACTCAGATGTTCATAACTATTACACTCGTACTCGATAAAACTTGCAAATAGGCTAAATAGATCCAAAAACGCCTTTTCCTACTATGCCCCATTATTTTTCAATAAACTGCCTTCTCAAGTGAAACTATTGTGTCTTACCAAAATGTGATAAAAAAGTACCTGATCGCTAGCGCTTTTTACAATATTTGTGATTTTATTCAGTCTGATGTATTAATAATTCTATGATCTAAATTACCTATGTACATTGTACAATTCTATCTTATTTCTTTTATTGTTATTGTTCTTTTTATATTGTAATAGTTGATAACTGGTATTCCATAAAATGTATTTGTACATGTATATATACAGCCCGTTCAGACTAAACCCGAATATATCTATATATATATATATATATATGGGGCGTGGCCTCGCCTCCCTCCAACGCGTGACACAGTAGCTAAGCAAATAGCTGCATCGCTAATAAGATTTTTTGCATTATTATCATTTAATTGAAGTCGTCTTACCTGCTCGACCTTTCGTCATGTCGTTTATCACACAAGCTACTGTGACGCGCCTTGGATGGAGGCGAGGCCACGCCCCATATATATATATATATAGATATATTCGGTTTTATTCTGAACGGGCTGTATATATATATATATATATATATATATATATATATATATATATATATATATATATATATATATATATGTGTGTGTGTGTGTGTATGTATTTATATTGTATTTTATGCTGACTTATGTTAAATACGTTTATTTTTGCATCAATAAATTCTATTCTATTCTATTCTAAGGAATAGTAAAAACAATGTTTGCCTAAAGTAAGATTTACATTTTTATAATATTCTCTTTTATTAAATAAAATGGTATTATTATTTTATTTTGAAAGATTTTGAAGATTTATTATTTTACATATGAAAATTTTTAAAACAATTAGTGGGTAGATGAACTTTACATTTATTGCAAAGATAAATAGTATGATTTGCAACTGCTTGAATATTTTTTGACAAATACTTTTAAAACTCATAAGGAATAGCCTTCATTGCACAAAGTAAACTGGCACTTTATCGGAGACCCCTTCCAATCAATTCTGCATTTGACATAATATTATTTTAAGAAAATTTTCTGGATTTGTTTAGGATTGCATTTCATTATTTCAAAAGGATGATTGTTACGAGATAGGGCATCTCTGACTCAAGTTGGTTATATATATATTAGGGTGTCCCTTATTTTTTATTTTTTTACGCATACCCTCTAATTATATTTATTACGTGTTTATATACTCTCAGTAAAAATTTCAGCTCATTCTATAAACGGAAACCCGTGCCGACTTGCATCTGAACCCTCCATTAGCCAACGTTAGGCGCGCGGTATTTTGTAACACGGTTGGCCGCTAGGTCTTCGATCGTAAGTCATTTTGTGTTTGTTATTATGTGACCCTTATATTATAAATTATTAAAAAATGTTAAAATATAGTTTTATTTATGTGTATACTTTAATAAAAATGAATATTTTTACAGGAAGTGGCTAGTTACCCGGAAGTGTCGGGTGAATAGGCCGTAAAACTAATTACCCGAAACTCTTTTTTTTATTATATCTGAATGACAGCTAAAAAATAACCAAAAAAAAATTAGTTGATTTTATCCCCTAAATACAGGGTGGTCCAGGATTAATCTGAAAAATTTTAATGATCGATAGAGCCTGAAAAAACAATAAAAACAAACCCAAAAACATTTTTCAAAAATGCATACTAACGGAGATATAGTCCTTCAAAATAATTTTTAAACCATCAAACCGATTCTTCTTAAATTTTGTGTAGGTTAAGCTTCCGTCGATAATATAATGAAAATTTCCTACAAAAGGCCCAGTGGCGGAGATTTTGGAAGGGGTTTCCCCTTTTTACCCTCATATTTTCGACGCCACTGGATTTTATTAGAAAATCATCAGATTTATTTTTATCCTTTTTCAATCTAAAAGCAAAACTTTTATGTTTATTTTTTATCAGATCAATGGTTTCGAAGATAAATATTTCAGTTTAAAATTTCAAAAACACTGTGTACCCGGAACTTTTGTTACTATTTTAATAATAAAAAATTATTTTTTTTCTGAACGATTGTATTGGGCCAATAAAAATTTACCAATGAAATAATGGAATAATCGCTTTCAATAGGGTGGTTTTTGGGTTGGTTTGATTTTGTATTATAATACAATTAAATTATTAATTACAGACGTTGATTGTAATCCTCAATCAACGTTACAATAAAACAACTTAAAAATATGACGGGTTCAGTAACAACTGCACGATGACTCCTGGACGCTACTTTATTTTTAAAATATTTTATAAACTGATAACGTGGCCAGGCCCGGATTTACCATGCAGGCAGAGTAGGCAGCTGCCTAGGGCGGCAAGAATTGAAGGGCGGCAAATTTTGACGGAAACTTTAAAAACTTGTTATATTTGTGGGAATTGAATTTCCCGCCTTTTGGCAGGCTTACCAACATTATAAACTGCATATTTACCGTCATACGATTTACATTTTAAGCCAAAATTAACATTTTCTTTTATTCCGAGCAAGCGAGCGGCAGAAAAATCGAAGAAAAATTATGACTGACAGTTGGAAATCAATAAAATGTTCTATAAACTAACAGAGAAAAAATTATTTCAGAAATTTTTACGGATATAATTAAAATTTTCACTTTTCGCTAAAGATGTTGTTTCTTTTTATTTGTGCAGATTGTGAAAATGACTCTGACACCGTGTCCGATTCGCATACAGAAACGAAAGAACTTGAAATGACAGTCGACGAATATATTTCACCTAACGAGAACGCGGACAATATTCCTGGCAAAGAAATCTTACAAATAAATGATCCCGCTGATCCCGCAACATGGATTATCAAACTCGGAAAGGTTTCGATCAGAACATCAATGCTGATTTTTTCAAAAGGATGTATAATGACTGGACGCGCTACTTTTCGGCTTCTTTCTTTCACCGAACCCTCTTAAATGGCGAAAAAACTACGACCGTGGCTTGCCTACTCCGTTAGCAAAGGCAGAGTTTATTGCGTTCCATGCCTTTTATTTGGGGAGAAATCGTCTTTTGCCAAAGGTGGATTCAACGACTGGAAGAATGCTAGACATCGCATCACACTTCACGAAAATTCCAACGGTCATCATGATTGCAGTACTCAATTCCTGTTCTTGAATCCAGGGAGAATCGATGCAAATATCACACTTTTACATGAGCAAGAAATCTCTTACTGGCGAAATGTTTTGAAAAGAGTCGTGGCCGTAATAAAAGCTTTAGCCTCACGGGGACTTCCATTCAGAGGTGACAACGAAAAATTCGGTTCACAACATAACGGCAACTACATGATGCTACTAGAATTAATCGCTCAATTCGATCCATTCCTCGCCGAACATATTACCAGATTTGGAAATAAAGGTAGCGGCAGAACAAATTATTTATTAAAAACAATTATCGAGCTTATGGGAAAAAAGTCCTGGACGAAATCGTCAAAGAAATCAAGATAGCCAAATACTACTCGATAATTGTAGACTCTTCTCCTGATATTTCTCATTCAATTTATTGAAAATCCAGGACACAAAGCTGAGAATCTTGAAAATGCAATTCTGTCAACTCACGAATCCCTTATAAGGGATAGCATCAACATCAACGATTGTCGAGGACAAGCGTACGATACCGCTGCAAACATGTCTGGGCCGTACACAGGACTTCAAGCGAGAATCAAAGAAATCAACAAATACGCCGATTATACGCCTTGTGCTGCTCATTCTTTGAATTTAGTTGGAAAACATGCGGCAGAAAGTTGTCCGATGGCCGTAACGTATTTTGCAACGATCCAAAACGTGTACAATTTTTTTTCTGCGTCAACCCACCGCTGGGAAATCTTGACGAAACACTATGCAAATTCTGAATCTGGACGCATAGTTACTGTAAAGTCACTTTCAGGCACTAGTTGGTCAGCTCAAGATGATGCCGTTCACGCTCTTGAACATCATTTCCCAGCAGTCATCTCAGCTTTAGAAGAAATGGAAGATGATATCGTTAAAAAATGTAGCGACGTCACGCTCGTCAAAGATATCCACTTGTTACAATTTAATTTTGAGGAGCGCGTTCGCGATTTATTTAATTTACAATTATGACGGCCGATTTATTAAAATTGATTGTGAGAGAAAATTGGTTTGAGGTAGTATTTCTTCGGATTTGTATTTTGTCATTGTGCCAATTTATTTTTTATATATGTATGCAGCGCAAATAAAATAATTATCGTTTTTTGTTATGGTTATTATTTTAAATAATATTTAAAATAATATATTATAATAGAACTAAAAGTTATAAACACAGGGTGTTTTTATTTAAATTTGACAACGTAGAGGTTGTAAAAGTTTTTTTTTAATTATCGAACCTCTTCTATTTTTACATAAACCTTTTGATTTCCGTTATTTATGGCCGGATTTTAAAAGAAATAAATTTTTTGCAATTTTTAATTTAATTTCCACAATTTTTGTGTTAAACATTTAAAAAATATATCAACGAACGAAAATAAATTTTTTTATGTTAAACCAAAATAAGGTCGATAATTCAAAAATAAAAACTGTAATGCTTAAAGTGATTGCATCCAACTTCCATGCAATAGTACAGACGTTGTTTAAAATGGCAACTGTCAAAATGACAGGTGTCAAAATGAAACCTGTTAAAATGACAAATGCCTGAATGACAGCTGTAAAAAAACAGGTGCCAAAATCCGAATCCGAAATTGAGAGACTCCTGTACGCACCGCAATTACTTTTAGTCAAATTTATTGTTATTGGAAAATATCTAATATAATGCGTGTTTGCCACATTACTTTAAACAACTTTAAATTGGTGTGGAGTTTTTAGATAATGTAGATATTGTTCATTACAAAATAAAAAATAATTATGAAATATAATTTTTTTATTTAAAATATTTTATATAGGTATATTCTTTAATATTTTATCTATTATAAATTAAATTTAACCTTAGAATTCTAACCTAAGAATTTAACGCTTAGATTGTGACGGTTTGTTGACGTCACTGGAAGAAAACATAAAATTCTATCCAATTTAACCTTAGAATTCTAACCTAAGAATTTAACGCTTAGAATGTGACTGTTTGTTGACGTCACTGGAAGAAAACATAAAATTCTATCTCCAATTTGACGCTTAGACTGTGACCGTTTGTTGACGGCAAACAAATCATTGTTATTGAATGGCAATGCGCCGTCCATTTGTTTTGGTGGTCTGTGATTATATCCCAGCGCATTCGCCAATTTTTAAAGTGTTAATAATGGCGAATGCGCCGGGATATTATTTCAAGCTATAGCTAGATGATGTTGGCGAGGTTTGTATGTCTTAAGAAAGAAATTTAACCCCCCGTTCCTAATTCCTAATTTCTTTCGTAGTTGAAAAATTGTGTATAATCCTTTAACCTTATAAATATTCTATTGTTTTATACATGGCTTTGTCTATGTCCTTATTTCTTAAATGTTAAGAGGGATCTAAAATATGACATGCCTAACTATGTCTTTATGGCATTCCCAAAATATTACTGTTACTGTTAACTAATTTTTAATATTAAAACTTAATATATTTTTTATGTATTTTTATATTAAAACATGTATAAATACAATCATTTATTAAATTTAATACACCTTTTTATTCAATTTACTTCTTGTTTCACTTTTAATTGGAAATTTTCCAGCAGTCCGGGCGGCAGCAATATGATTATCTAATGATTAGGACCTCCAATAAAACTAATTGATAATCCCTGCTGTAAACCACCAC
Source organism: Brassicogethes aeneus (assembly GCA_921294245.1). Classification (NCBI taxonomy): domain Eukaryota; kingdom Metazoa; phylum Arthropoda; class Insecta; order Coleoptera; family Nitidulidae; genus Brassicogethes; species Brassicogethes aeneus. The sequence goes on along the minus strand of OV121132.1, from coordinate 46,216,943 downwards.
TTGCTTGTGGCTACGGTATCAGGGATCCTCTACTGACTTGGTTTAAAAGTTACCTAAAAGACCGCACAATTAAAGTAAACATTAATAATTCCTACAATAATGTGTTTAATCTTATTTATGCCAGGTGTTTCACAAAGTTTGGATCCAATTGTTATTTTATATTTTTATAAATGACATTAGAAATAACTTAAAATTCCGTTATTTAATGTTTTTCGACTACTTAAAATTATTTATTTACTCCTATTGCATAATATTGTTTTTTTCCGTATATAATTATAACCATAATAAATTCTTCGCCCAACAACGGGAATATTGAACTCATTATTCACTTTGTTAAGCATCAGTAATTGGCCAATCGCAATATTCACTTTGTCTAGAAAAGTTTATAAACGATAAACCCATACTAAACTTTTTCTACCACAAATACTTATTATTATCTTAAAATGATTTAAATGAAATATTTTTATATAGCACCATCTATAAAACAATAGGGGAATCTGTGTTACCGTCAAAGTCAAATTTGTATGTGTTATAAACACAGATTATAAAGGTTATAAATCGAAATGTTTTTTTGAAAATGGATTAACAACAGTTTTTCACAGTAAAAGTAAAAAAAATGTTTTATGAGCACTTCACAGTGGAGTCAGAGCCCGAACTTAAGTTAAGTATATCTAGTTTAATGCTGGCCAAATTAAAAGGTCAGTAGGTACAATGCTTATGTAAATATTGGCGTCGAGAAACTATTTTATACTTTTGTATTTTTTTATTGAAATATTAAAATAATTTTCACATTTAGTATTATTTAACAAGAAAGGCACTTTATTTTAACGTTTGTATGACATTTGACAACTGTCAACTAAATTAATTAAATTAATTAATTAATTAAACTTCAGCCCATGACTAAGAAACTGTAACTAAAACGCCATAAAGCCACAAGTTGTCAATGTGTATTTAAAAGTTCACTTAGTGTCATGAAAACATGTACGATAATGGGCGTTTTAAAGGTAGGAGTAGAAAAAGTATATTAATTAATTTACATATATTTATATATTGTAAGTTAATTAATATATTGTAAGTTAATTAATTATTTATATTCAATCAATATTATTCATAGCCCTCTTATTTAAAAGTAGCCAGAGGTAAAAATTGATTTTTTTAATTTTTTAAATGCTTTTTGTTATTCCTGTATAACTTTCTAGTTACCAACGACTTTTAAAGGTAAAGCAGACAAGTAAAACTACACAAATACTAACTTTTGAGTAAACAGTAAAATCTGCCAGTAAACTGTCGTGTAGGTACTGTATATATTGTCGCGGATCACTGCACTACATATTCTATTTCATATAAACTGAAAACGTCAAATTTTGAGTTGTGTTATCCTTGTAGCCGAGGTGAGATTTGTAGGTGCTTTTTGACTGCGATCTTAGTTAATCTCAGGTAACATCGGTAAAAAATTTAAATTTACGCGGTTTTTTTTTCTTCACTTACTTCTAAGTCCTAAGCCAAGGTTTTTGCTCCCTCCTCACCGATACTGCATATGCTGTGCGGGGTATCAGTTAGAGTTAAGTCAGAAATAAAGTGGAAGTTACTGGGTTTTTTCACGTTTTTAAAATATTAATACTTTAATTTAAAGTTGTTCTATGATTCAAATAAAAAATATTTTTGTATTACAAGTTTAGGCTACGTTGTCACACTTATGCTCTGTGTTGCCACAATTGAGTGTACTGCAAATGTGTCGTTCTAACAACAATTATAACAATAATTATAACAGCTGTTGATAGTAACCCCAGTAGCACCAAATATTGGTCCTATATGGAGTGCGTCTATGCCCAATATTTTATCTGGGGATATATTGGATTTATATAGCTGATGTTAGCCCTATATTGGCATAAAGTGATATGTAACGACACACGTTTGTTTCCCGGATATTTCTATACTAGTGGCGCAGGAACGGTTTTAAGTTGGGGGGTGGCGCAACCGACTACAATCCTTGTTTAGCACCAAATGGGTGAAAAATATAAAGCCCATTCTTGCCTATTACCGTAAGAATAACAAGGGTAATATGTGATTTCTTGTCTTATTAGCAATAAAATTCGTTATTACGTTAACAAAGCTCAAGCTGATCGTTTTAGCACACGATACAAACGATTTTAGCATTTCATCGTAATTAAGAATAACAAAGACGGTACACGACTTGCCTTATTGGTAGATTTTGTCAAAGAATTTGGAGGGTACATTATATATCAAGTAACCCCCCTCTCCAACTTATCATTTGGGTGGGAATTGTCAACGGCCCCCCGCTTCTACGCCCCTAAGTACCTACCATAAACATTTCCCGAAAACAAACGTTTGTCTACACGATCGTTACATATCACTTTTAGAAATCCTACTACGTAGTAAGTACTAGGTGGCTATCTTTTTTTTCTTTCTTTACTTTCCTAGAATATAATTTAAAACAACTTCGGGCCAATGCGGATTTCCAATATCGGTTATATAATGTCAAACAACTTCGGGCCAATGTTGGGTTTCAATATTGGACCATGCTAGAAAAAATCTGACGAAAGATATATTGGCCCAATATAATTACAAATATTGGGCCAATATATTTGTGCTAATGGGGAAACCAGGCACCTTATTAATTTTTGTGTTTGGGCTGTCGCTAGATTTTAGTTAACTTTTTATCGATAGAGTTACTTACATATACTTGACAGATTTTTATCGACCAACAGGTTGACATGAAACATATTATTCATATTAAAAATTAAAAAAAAAATTAACCATTGAGATATATATATTTTAATGATTTAACTAATCAATACATATAGTGCAAACAAATGTAATAATAATTTAACTTAAATCGGTCTTATGCCATACGGACTTACAAATCATTTACAGCTTAGGGATTTTTGACTAGTGTCAGATTTATCCAACTTCACTTTCTACCTTTAAAAAATATTATTATAATTCTACGTTTTATGTATCGTTTAACAAATAAAATTGTTCCTTGAAGATGTTGAAAATGTTGAATGACATTCGACTGCTTCATTCACAAGCGTTAGCCGCCGGGTTTTATGTACCATTTTATTTAAGATTAGGTTCAACTGACATAACAACATTTTAGCTTTATTTTTGTATGAAGTTTAATAATTATTTGACTTCTGAACTGGTAATAATAGGAAGTATTTCTATATAGAGTTATGAGTATTATAATATGAAAATTAATAAACGCTTTAAAAAAGTCTTTACTAAGGATTCATCACACCAAAAATCAATGAATTGCTGAGTTTACTCTATCCGAAACAGACATTTTTGGCATTTAATTGATTTAAAAAAAAAAAAAATTATACCAATACAACACAAATTTTATTGAAATATTTGACTACCTTAAGATGAAATCGATTAGGTTTTTTTTTCAAGTTTTTCAAACCAGTCCGGTCAAGAAGTGTCTTTTTGTCCATTGCTTGGTTGTAACCCTCCGCTACGCGTCGGCCTTCAGCACAAAAAGACATACCAGAGTCATTCCAAATAAAAACACCAAATGGGGTGCGCAACTTTTAGAAGTCTGAAATCAGTTAATTTCTGATTCTCTAGTGGACCAGAACTGTTTTTCTGTGACAAATATTTAAATGATTTTAATTTTGTTTTACTGTCCAGTAAGTGTGTTTTCGGTATAAATTATTATTATCCAATTAGTTAATCTCATAAAAGAATGGTAAACCACTATCGATTCATGATAATTTGCCAATTTTTGTGATTTTTGTCTGGTTTCTGTGGCTATTCTACTAAATCTAAAAAGTTATTTTTTTCAGGTATCAAGTACTTACGTATACAATAGAAAATGTAACTATTATTTTAAGTTTTTAGACCATCATTTTCTTTATTAAAAACATTATTGAAACTTAATAATTCTCAAAATTGAGGGAAAAATAAAAATCTGAAACTTTCAGGAAATGTAGTCCCCACCTTCATCTTTTCAGTCTGGTTAGTCTTGTTTTGTTATTTTTATTCCTTTAAAAGATATATTAATTTTTTAATAGTTAGCTATTGCTTGATACTTGAAAAAAAGCAACTTTCTTGATTTAGTAGAATAGGCACAGGAGCCAGACAAAAATCACAAAAATTGGAAAATTATTACAAATCTTTAGTGGTTTACCATTCTTTTATGAGATGAACTTATTAGATAACAATAATTAATATTGAAAACATACTTATTAGGCAGTAAAATAAAATTACAATCATTTTAATAATTGCCACAGAAAATTACACGATTTCAGGTTTCTAAAGGGTGCCGATTAAAAGTAAAGCAACTAAAAATTAAAACAGCAACGGTTTTTCATATAAGATCACCCTCAAATTTAATTTTGTTTTAATTTGAATTGAGTCACCAATAACAAAAATAAATATTTGGTAATCTAAATTAGTAATAAAAAATAACTTCAATAAATTTACTTTTTTTCGCTAACGCGATAAGCAGCTTTTTTTAGCAAAAAAAATTGTTTTAAATTAATTAAATGACATATGCTTGACAAAAAAAAAACAATATTTTGCGATAATTCCAGTATTTTTTCTGTTAACTCCAAAAAAGAAAATTTTTACATGATTTTAACTCCAACCATAAATAACTTTTAAAAGAGTTAAGTTATCAAAAAACTATAGGATACCTTTTTGTAAAGCATAAAACTCTTTATGTTTTGGACATCTTTGAACATTGACTCGTTACTGAATACATAAATAACTTAAATTATTGTTCCAAGTTAGTTAATTCAATGAAAAATTGCATTCAGGAACCACTAAATAATAATTATTATAATATAAAGGGCTTAAATTTAAACAGGCTCACAGTGGCCAAAATTCAAAATATCGATATATTTTTTTTCATAAATTCAAATACGGTATACCGTATATGCTATATGCTATAGAGAATGTATCCATGCTGCAAATTCAGGAAAAATTGGGCCCAGTTTTTCCTATGTGAGCTTTAAAAGTACCTACCCGAAAGGTCCTCTTTTTATACTTGCGAGAGATGTGTCCACATTTTAAATCTTAATGCTTTAAATTTTCTTTAACGGCATATGGAGAGAGTTGCTGAAGGTTTGCTGTATTTTAAATTTGGTAGCATAATGAATAACGAAGCAAGAACTACCATCAAAAACAAATTTTATAAAAATGTCAATAGCATTGGCCATTTCTTGACTTCTGCAGAATAAGTTTTTATGTGCAAAGTATTCTTGGACATTTTAAATTTCTCCTCGGTTTTAGAATTATAATAAAATAAAAAAAAAAATGTTGGTGATGCTAATCTTATTTTCGCGGGTACTTAGCCGCCCTAAGGATTTTAAAACAAAAATATATAATTTTGACGGTTGTGAAGTTTAGTAATACATATAAAATTTTTGATTAATTATAACACAGCCTTACTATTACTATTACTATTAAATTTAATCTACAGAGCGGTTGACCCCCCGAATTTTTTGTTTTTTATTTAACTTTGTAGTCCTCTTACAAACCCTATATCTTAGGTAGGTGTCACAGTTTTCGAGTTATTTACAAAAATATCCATTATGCATGTACAAGATAATAAGAATTAATTTAAATAGTCCTGACAATGAAGTAAGCCGTAAATTATCGAACGGAGTAATGTAACTATGTATTGGAAATTTACATGTAATTTACTATGTATTTGGTAATTTACAAAAAAAATAATCTTGGCGTACAGTAGTAAAAAGTTTTATTGCAATAGATTTAAAAATATATGGTGAACTTTACCAATACCGAGATTGCCAACATACATTTTACATACAGACTTTCTAATGAAAAGGCATATGGAGCTAGACTTTTTATCAGGAAAGTTATCCAAACCACAGAACTCCTAGTTCGAAACATTTTTAAATATCCAACTTAGATTAAGCGAAACGTGAACTTTTAGGAAAGCCATCCATCTTTTGGATCGACATCGGACGAAACCAAGGAGACAGTTCTTAATTTGGTAGGCAAACATCTGGAAACTAGCACCAGATAAGTTAAACATCTCTCATTTTTTGGTGTGGAAAATTGCAATCGATAATTTATATAATATCCCACATTCAGAGAGTTCACCCTCACTTCTTCCTCGTGACTTCTCATTACATATCAAATTTTGTCATTGGTTCCTGCAAAACTTTCTAAATCCTTTATTTCAAAATCAAATCCTTTTTACTGACGAAGCGTTTTTTACGCAACCCTATAAGAAATTTTTATAACAATCACAACACTAGAGAAATGTCTAAAAAATTAAAATAAAACTTTAACACCCGTCAGTGACCTTGACCAAAGTGTTCTTTACCTCACCCTTATATAAATATTTTATCTTAGAAATACTTGAGGAACCGCCCTGTCATATATCGGACATTTATTAATCAATACCTACCTATACTTTCAAAAACTAGTTGAGTAAAATAAGCTGGATGAGAGGCGGCAATTTTGCAGCTACGTAGGGCGACGAATTGTCTTAATCCGCCTCTGCTTTTACTTAAACGGAATAATTTCTATGGTACACACAGGTGTGAGCTCGTGATTAAACATTCACCTAGAGATAATAAAGTCTATGCTTGTATACACGCATTATTCACTAAACATGGTTGTGCACAAGTAAAGTTTATATGATTTAATCAATAGCTTAAATGGAGTTTCTGTTTATATACAGTGCATTTGAATAGACCGGGTCAGGCGATGAACTCGTCTATTACATAACCGTAAATTTAAAAAACATTTGTTTATTTAAACATCAAATTACTTTTCATGAAAGAAACATAAATATTTATCATGATAAATATGTTGCAACATATAGTTTTTATATAGGATTGGAAAGTTATTATTAAAAAAATATTATTTAGCATGAATAATTTGTGCACATCCTGTATACAGGTTGCATTTTTGCCTTGCATTTGTTAATTATTTGTAGCTTTTGTAATTAACATTTATTAGAGAACGAAGAACAGATCAATCAATATATAATTTTGGAAAAGACAACATTTTTATTTTAAGTTGTTTCAAGAATTAAATTATTGAGGACTTCAGATATAGTTTTTGTTTTGTTAAATAACACATCTGAATTTTTGTCAAGGTTGGGTAAGGTTTTTTGAAATACCCTTACGCTACACAAATTATGTGTATATAAATTCATTTATTTAAGACAGAATTGCATCGTCCTCGAGTAAAAATAATGTATTCACTCAATTAACGTGCCGCTTAGCTTCAGAAATTCAAATACGACGTGGAATCATAATAATTTAAACTTTATGGTAGAAAATCATACTTCATATTAAAATTTGATAATTAAATAATTTTTAATAGTTGGAATACGTATTTTTTAATTAAAAAAAAATTTATAAATAGAGCACGGTTTTGTAGAACATATATTAAAGATAAATATGTTGCTTTCGGACTTATCTTTAATATATATATATATATATATATATACAGGGTGTTATGTAATTAATGTTATATATTAAAATACTGAATACCTTTTGACATAAGGAGTAAAGGAAAAATATTTAAAAAAATATTTTTCCAAAGATAAAGAAAAAATATGCATTAGAAGTTTTTTATATTTTTTGCGATACGCCACTGGTTACACACTTGGTTTATCTCTTCACACTTGTGTTCTGTGAGTACCTAGATACCAACCAAAAAAGTAGCTGCGCGTTGCCAGATGTAAAAAATTGTTACTAAAAATTTTTCTTGCAAAAAATAAATAAAAACTCAATAAATACAAAGTTTTATGCCCTTAAAGCTCTAATACCCTTCTGTATTTATTTACTCATCCAGCTAATAGCTTAAGCAATGATTAGAAAGTTTAGTACCTATTTTAAAAAATCCATAACCACAAAATTAATTTTTTCATCGGTTTTTTTCTTTCTGTGTACTTACTCAGATGAAATTGGGATCAGTTCACAGGTTAAACTTTAAACATTTAATTTGTGTAAATAAATCCAAAAGCACTTCCCTTAGTTAAGATATTTACAATTTGAGCACATAACCTAAAATTTGAAAGGAATGCACTAGATTCTGTCATAAAAGTTGGCAGATTTTGTTTGAAGTTGCCTTCAGTACAAAAATGACATAACAAACTATTAATTAAAACGCCAAATTGACAATTTGCATTGTTAATTTTGTCATTTTTGTAATTAAGCTAAATTTAAACAATGTTTGTCAACTTTTTTGACAGAATTTGGTTGTTACCAACCATAACATAATAAATTAAATTAGAAAACCAGATAAGTTTAAAGTTTCTAGTCGATCAGTGGCGTACTTTTTGGTAGGATAAAGGTTATTATAAATTATTTTTAGTCTTTGTAATTTAGAAAAAAAAAGTTTCAGGTGCTTCTTTATGGACCCTAAGGAACAACCCATTTTAATATTGATTATATTTTTATGATTTTTCTAGTACTTACGAGACTTTTCTGGCAATAAATTTTGTTTAACACCAAAGAAAATCCTTTTTTTCTTCTTTAACATTAACAGCCGCTTATTGTAAATAAGTAAATTAAGGACGCCATGGCGAATCGATTTTGACATTAACCCTTCAAACCAATGACTTTGATACCAACTACCTAAAGTTAAATTTGACCAAATTAAATATAAGGTATAAAATTAATTTTTTTATAGAACTTTTGCATAATAGATAAAATAGCATAAAGAACTCATGTCATAAGACCTTCTGTCGGACTCGTCCATTACAAAATTCGCTCCTTCGTCGCTCGTTTTATAAATTGTTCTCGTGCGACAAAATGGCGTCTTATGACATTATTTTTTTAATATACTATTAAAGACTTTCTTCTTCTTCTTCTTATGACGTATAATGGCCTTTCCCTTCCTAGATTTAGCCAGCTAAATTCAATTATACCTATAATACAAATTTTACTATGATTAAGGGTCTCAGTTACGAGAGTCTGAATTCAACTCATCCCTTGAATAATTTCCACAAACATTATGCTTTCCATAGTCTTCTCACTAATATTCTTACTTTAAATCAGTAGTTCTCAAACGTTTTCCAATCACGCCCTCTTTTTGATGTCATGAAATGTTTACGCCTCCCTGATAATTTAAACAAAAGCTTTACTGCAAAAACATTTACATTTATTTATTTCACCCATAATACCCATTATAGCTGGTTTTACTGTATTTTAATGTAGTCTTAAAACAGGTTCTTTGCTTTATATTTATTTTTTAGTACGAAATAACTATTTTTACAAACGTGCTTTCTTTTCGCACGCTCGACATTGCGGAAAGTACCAACTTTCCGCTCGCTTGCAGAAAAAATATTTTTCTATAAATGGAAACTGATGAAGATTCCCTTGGTTAAAGAAAAAATATACCTGCCGCGAAAAGTATCTTTGCCGCACTAGACTGATAACCTAACTCTGCTACGCGTCGTTTCTTCAACGGCAGTAGCGTGCTGAAAAGTAGCACTCTTCACACTAGTTGGGTAAATAACTATTTTAATTTTTGTTAATCTACATTTTTAACAGAATTTTTTCTGCGCTCTCATGTCCCCGAGTTTAAAAATCACTGCTTTAAATATTTGTTCTTAATTTATTCATTAATTCCATCTTCCCATACACATTATTAATAACTAATTCACTGTACGATTTAAAAACATTTATATAATTTTTTTTTTATTAATATTTCTTTTTTTCTTTAAATATATCAGAAATTCAATCAATATTTTCATTTTAAATAATCCAAATTCAATTTTGTATTCGTTTCAACAATGCATTACATGGAAAATGGCTAACCATCCGTTGTGGACATTCCTTGTTACTTGCCCAATCTGATGTAGATTTTTTTTATATTTGATAGTTACCTGCTTATTTTTGTGTTGGAATTTTAACTTTGTCCTTCCAGAGATACAAAGTTACTTATATTTTAAACGGTTCATAGAGCAAGTGCCTGGCTCGAAAAACTAAACCCGAATATTTTGAAGACTAAATGCAAAAATATAGGTTGTGACGACAAATTCGGCAATGTAAATGTAGTAAAAAGAAAACGTTGTATTTTGATTAACAAATTAATTCTTTATCCAGAAGTAAATTATTATTAAAACTGAAAATCAGTATACAAAGTAAATAAATAAAAATTGTTACGTTGTCCTTATAATGAAAGAATTAAGGTTTAAAAATGTTCTATTTTTGTTTTTCTTGAGTTGAACGCACAAAATATAAAAATGACGGTTTCAAAATGTGTGCAAAAGTTTGTATTGTTTGTATTTTAAGGTTAGAAAAATCTATTTTGACCAAAATAAATAGGTGGATTATTTGGAAGAGTGTGTTAATATGGTCATAAATAAATATAGGTATACTAAATAATTGTTGAATATGGTTCAAATTAAATTAAAGCTTTTATACTTCTAATGACAAAACTTGTGCATACCTCTCGGCATACCTACTTTAAGTTAGATTATAAGAAAACAAACAATTTTTAGAGAAAATATTTCATACTCCCATGACATGTGATTTATTAAAATGTTTAAAGTTATAATGATTTTTCGATGTAGATCAAGTTCAGTCGAAGCTTTTTAACTATTGGTATTGACAAAACTTTATGTAGGTACACTTTAAGCTGGATAAGAAAAACTACCACATTTTTAAATACCATATTATACAGTCTTTTAAATAATCCAAAATACTTATTTATTTTGGTCAAAATTAATTTTTTAACCTTAAAAAAAATTAGATGATATTTTTGTTATAATATATTAACCTACCTTTAAAGCAGATATTCTTATTCCATAATAGAGAAGCTACATTTTTTTTATTAAATGCTGTTTAGTTAAAATTATTGTATGAAGAAAACCAGATATTTGGACCGAATGCACAAAAATATTACTTATTTGGCACCATACAGAGCTGTTCCGAGTACAATGAAAAAGTACTCGAGTACTGAATACAAGTACTCTTATATAAAAGTACTCGAGTACCAAGTACAAGTACAGTACCGTTGTACTCGAGTACCCATACGAGTACAAAGTACCGAGTAAACTTTAGTTATAAAATGTTGCGAAAAATGCTAGAGAAATGAGGCGATTAAAAATGAATTTAGAATCACTAGTGCAAAACTAAACACTAGCCGGCCTATTGCCTTCATCAAATATTGATATTTCGCTTTATGTTAATTATCAAGGTCGGCTGGTATCTTGTTTTACTTTGCCTTAGCTTTATTTTTTAATTATCTTTTTGGGGAATATTGTCACCTTATTTCTACCAAAATATAAACAAAATTACATTTCATACATAAGTAAAAGCCTTTTGTTCAATGCTCTTTCCTGTGTCTTTTTATTTATTGATTGAGGCTGTCGTTTGAGGCAGGCTGGCTAAGGCTGCCAAATTTTCAACACCCACGCACATATTTGCACATATGTGTCCACTAGGGTGTCCGTTATTTACCAAGTTGGCTATTTTCACTTGGGTATCGTCAAAATCGTTTGTTTATGACCTGAAAACAATTCTAAAAAAAATTTATCATGCCGTCTAACCCTGCCTAAAAGACGATACTTTTCCCATTTAAATAACATGGGGATTTTGCACTTTTTAGTAAATAATTTTTATCTGGCTGTTCATACTCTTCAACTTACCAAAAATGCTTGATTTTGTTTCTATTATGATCCCTTCAGATGGAGAAATGTTTGTATTGGCGAAAAAAATTTATTACAATAGTTTTGAAAAGGTTAAAATTCATTTTTATTGGTTTTTCTGATTATTTTGCTTAATCTACTCACTAATTAATATTTATTCTGTATTTCATGTAAAATATTTCATTTTAAACTCTCAATAAATATAAGTTTTAAGACACAAATCATCATTTATTTTATTTTAAATATTGTTTTTAAGATAAAAAAAATATGAAAATTTTAATTTTTTTTAGAATTATTTTTTAGCTGACAATTAGTATTTTATTTGAGTACTTTAAATTAAATAATTATAAGTTGAATATAGGTTAATCATTGAACTTTTAGTTTTTTCGTCAGACATTCTTTAGTTGCACTTGTAAATTAATTTTTATACTCTTTTATTACTTGAAGAATATACTGTTTTTGATTCTCATATTTAGCTAACACATTAATGTATTCTTGAGTCAATTGTACAGCTCTCTCAGCTATATCATTTGTAACTTTTATATTCTTAGCAATTTCCAATCCCTTCAAATAATCATCATTTTCATGCCACGCCTGCACTTCAAGTTCTAAAAAGCTCTCATTGATATTAAACCTTTTTAAAAAGTTCAGAGTACGAGAATTTAAAAAGTAATCAATTTCTTTAGTTTGTAAATTTTTAATATCATTATCATTGTTGATAAAATATTTTTTGGGACAACCAAATTCATAAGCCATATCCAAGTTCAATGGGGTGGGGTCGGTTGGGTTGTGTTGTTGAGTTTGGGTTGGTTTGGTTTTATGACGTAATTACGTCATAAAACCAGTTAGTTAACAGTTAGTTAACTAACGTGCCCTTAACATGTATACAGGTACAATTTATTATTATATTATTGTTGTGCCGCCAATTTTAAATTAAGCGGCACGGCAGTGATGACGTTTTTTATCTATTACGTCACTAGCGTGCCCGTAAAAAATAAATTGCGGGCACTCTAACGTGCACCTAGTCACTTCGATTTAGTAGAGATATTGATCGATTCACAACTTTAATAATTTCAGCTTTACCATTAAAAATTTATTATTTGTAACATGAATTAAAAAATTTAGAGTTCACTATTCAGTACGAAAATATTATTGTCGAACGAACCACAATGACCAGAATAAACAATAAGTAGAAAATGAATTGTTTACTTTTTATTTTGTTCAGCGACTGTCCACTAAAGGGTCACGTGTCCAATATATCTGGGTTTTTTATTTTTTTTGTGTTTGTAACAACTGTATTACTGGACTTAATTCAAACGGTGACTTTTTTATGTAATATAATATAAAAATTTTACATGAAATACAGAATAAATATTAATTAGTGAGTAGATTAAGCAAAATAATCAGAAAAACCAATAAAAATGAATTTTAACCTTTTCAAAACTATTGTAATAAATTTTTTTCGCCAATACAAAAATTTCTCCATCTGAAGGGATCATAATAGAAACAAAATCAAGCATTTTTGGTAAGTTGAAGAGTATGAACAGCCAGATAAAAATTATTTACTAAAAAGTGCAAAATCCCCATGTTATTTAAATGGGAAAAGTATCGTCTTTTAGGCAGGGTTAGACGGCATGATAAAAATTTTTATTTTTTTTTAGAATTGTTTTCAGGTCATAAACAAACGATTTTGACGATACCCAAGTGAAAATAGCCAACTTGGTAAATAACGGACACCCTAGTGTCCACGCCAACCTTACCGCATAAAAATGTACTCATTGCATACTTTGGATGTACTCGAGTACACGTAAAAGTACTCGAGTACACGGGAAAGTACTCGAGTACATTTTTGAAATCTTAAATGTATCAAGTACAAGTACATCCAAATTTAAGTACTCGGGACTGAGTACCGAGTACACTGAAAGTACTTGGAGTACAGTGTTTGAGTACTTGTACTCGAGTACCGCACAGCTCTGGCACCATACACTTTAGAATTTCATGAAATGCAGTATTTATATTCTTAAATTCTTAAACCATCCATTGTTAAAATGTTATAAAGATTTATACATTTTTAACGCCTAAACATAATATTATTTCTTTCGTTGACTTTACTTTGACAGATACATAACCTGAAAAGCCTTACGTGATCACGTGGTGGGACTTTGAGGTGTGGAGCATAGTACAACCTAAAAGATTAATTTTTTTTACAAAAACCGTCAGAAAATACAACTAAAAACCATGTTAACTAACAGCTAGCTGTAGATAACTTGTTTATATTGTTTCCATAACAAGAGTTTTTAGATGTATGGTATACATATATGGCATGTGAGTAAACTTAAAAGCTTGATTTGTCTAAACATTCATAATTTTAATGCTTAAAATATCCCTCCTATCGCCTGACATATCCTTTATAAAAAAAGCTTTTAATTTGTTTTAATTTACATTTTTTCCCAACCAAAGTGTAGATATAACCAATTAAATAGGCAATCTTATTTTTAAAAATGTTCAATTGTGACACCTCATAATAATTTTTTAATAAACGTCATAGAATACACTTAAAAGTCGGTTAAATATAAAAATCCTAATTTAATTAATAATCAAGCTATAGCTAATTTTAATTATTTTCCCATGGTATTTTTTGGAAACGTAGAAAAAGTATAGTCTGATACACAATTGGAACTACATATTCATTAAATTAAAAAAAAACGTAAATGGATTCTGTTTTAAAAAATTTATTTATTTGAGTACCTATAAAATCACAGTCTGTGGATATAATTATAATAAAACTCAAGTTCATATGCATTATAATATAAAAAGGTAAATGGCTTTTTTATTATATTGTCATTTAATTTATTTATTAAATTTTGTTAAAAGTTAAAAGTCAAATCCAAGAAAGGCACTAGTGTTATACTCAATTTTTAGTATTTTAGTATCATCTGATGCTTGAAATAATATCACCTGAAGCTTGAAATAATATCCCGGTGCATTCGCCATTATTACCACTTTAAAAATTGGCGAATGCGCTGGAATATAATTATAATAAAACGCAAGTTCATATACATTATAAAATAAAAAGGTAAATGGCTTTTTTATTATATTGTAATTTAATTTATTTATTAAAATTTGTTAAAAGTTCAAAGTCAAATCCAAGAATTAATTTTTGTTAACCTTCTTTACCCTTATTTTAAATTTACATTGTTATATATATACAATATATATAATTATAATATAATTATAATTATAATTATAATATAATATAATATATATATATATATATATATATATATATATATATATATATATATATAAATATATATATATATATATATATATTGTTACATATATATATATATAGACTTATAAACGCTCTTATACAGGCCCGTACAAGATAACTTTAGTACGTTTTAAAGCCCAAAGCGACGTTATAAAACCCGGCTTTGGGCTTTACAACGGAGCCCGAGTATATAGTAGCCATTCGATTCGCCTTTCTTTCTGCACCCTCCTGTTAAAATTTTTGATGGGCCTCAAAAAGTACCATTTATGCATTCATTTATACAAAAAGTTTGGAAAATTTCACTGTAGGGGGCGCTTCTGAGTATATATTTATACATTTATATTAACGTATCGTTATCAGCCCCTAAACTTGGCAACACTGCTGGGCCCGATAACGCGCGTACAATATATTTTTAAAAATATACGGCGGCTTTAGAAATTAACCATAAAAGCACTATATGTAAGAGAATATTTTATTGTAGCAGTTTACTGATCTATAAATTGCTGTTGCAGACCAAAGCGACTTATAATTTTTAAAACCGCGGAACTAAACCTTTTTTAAATTTTTTTGGGTTTTCTGTAAATATGTATACCTAATTATTTTGTTCCAGAATTCAATTATAAATTTATTTTATTTTTAATAAATTTGCGATGTTGGCAGAGGAGCTAAAATAAGTAATTACAATTATTTATTCGTGAATTACAATTTTTAGTGTATTCCATTTATAACTGATTTATAAATTTGCATGAATCCCCTAGGGGCAAAGTGGTGGAAAAGAGGATAAAATAAAAAATATACATAATATATTACTAATAATATTATTCCCAAACTGTTAGTAATGATTGTTATAAAGTAAGTATAGTATTACAAAAGTTGTTCTGGTTTTACAAAAAAAGTGGCTGACTTTTATAGCAATTAATAACCATGTATAGAGAACTGTTTAGTAATTAGTACTAAAAAATTAAAATGGCCTCAAGTAATTAATGGATGCCCCCTAATTAATTACCACGAGTACTATTTGCAACTACAAATAATATTTGCTATCACACACCTTAAAATATTCGACATATATTTTTAATTGCGAGTTGTTTTATTTTATTGAACAAATGATTAAAAAATTGATAAATAAAAAATATTTACCTGGTACCACTAGTGTCATATTCGCTGCAATTTGTACTAGTCCAATTTTCTAATCAATTACTCTGATAGGCCAAAAATTGTCAAATAAAGCTCAGAGCCCTTGGTTTACTTTTGGCAGATGGCAGGTAAAAAATTGCCCTACATAGTCTAAGCGATTTTTGGAATTAAAAATATATTAATATTTCACCATAATATTTACTTTTATCATACACATATTTTTTATATACAGGCGTTGAGTGAAGGAGCAGGTATAAAGAAAAGAGACTAAACATTGTTTTTTTCAGTAATGTGACACATTTTGAAAGTCTATACGCTCACAAAACCCCTGTTGGTTATTATTCTAAACAAGAACATTTTTAAAAATATTCGATTGTAGTTTAAAAAAAATACTGCCGGCCAATAATAGTAGATTATGTCATAAGGAGTAGAAGTGACTCTTTTTGTGGTGAGTACAGAGATTGACGGCCGAAGCGTAGCTGAGGCAGGCAACTGTACAAAGCACAAAAAGAGCTTCTACTCCAAATAACATATACAATTTTTTTTTCAAGGGCGTAATATAAATAGAATAAGCAATAACATTATTTTTTTACTCATAACTCATGTGGGATAAAACTTTAGCTAAAAGCATTAGAAATTATTGATAAAAACTAAAAAAACTAAATAACCCTTACTTACAATGCCAATAAATATCCTAAACCATAGAAAAAGGATAAACTAAATATAAACACTGCTCTGTCAAAATGGTGCGCTTGAATTAATTTTGACGTAAGTACTGACATTTGTTTGGAGTTCCGACATTGGCGACTCGTCTATCATCATAATATTATACTAACAAACTGGTTGTTCTTTATTTCGTTCAATTAAAATTGAATAAATAATCACTTAATATTCCATGCGATTATAATTAATATAATTAATACATCGTGATTGCTTTGTATGAAATGCTAAATTAATTTTATTATTTGACGTCTATTGAGTCGCCTATGGATTTACTTCTATCCCTAAGCTTTTTTGCTTTTTTTGTCTGCCGCTAATGAAAAAGACGCACTTCAACTATCTCTATACATGCATATAAGGTTGCATATCATGGCCGCTTGAAAAAAAATATATTTTTCACATTTATAGAAAACACCTAACCCCTTAAGGGGTAAACTTGATTATATCTATAATATAGATTCTACGTATCATTTTATGCATATGTACGGAGAGAACAGTTTTGGGAATGGTTACTAAAAAAATTAGTAATTTGGGGGCAGCTTTAATATTTTAGGAGTGAGCGCTTTTGTGTTTAGTAATAATTTTCATATATTTAGCATAAGTGTTGTTTGGCAACTATGCCTTTACTGAAAAATAGTAATTACAAAATGATGGAAGATCTAAACTTAAGTTTAATAACTATTTACCATTAAATTTGCACAATGGGGTAGTTAAATTTTTTCTGACCTATACTTTTTATGGTTTTATTCAAGGGGTTTTGTAATATTAAACATTTCTGTGAAATCAGAATTTCAATTGAGTTTACCGTTTTCGAGATATTTACAAAAAATATACATTTTTATGACGTCACAAACCTCACCATGTGACCAACATTCTATTGGTTGAAAATTACCCTGTTGTCAAGTTGTCTTGTTAATGATTTCATTCGGTTATGTCAGAAAATACCCGAAGAGGTTATGTACAAATACTGTCACTGTCAGTTGAGTGAAAGATGGTCACCAAATAATTTGGTCCAAATTCATTAAGTACTATGCTCCACACTTCAAAGTCCCACCACGTGACCACGTACGGAACGCAGTCTTTTGATAATTTGTCATTTAAGGCTTTTCAGGTTATGTATCTGTCAAAGTATAGTCAATAAAAGAAATAATATTTATACTGTTACCGTTTATGTTTAAGCCTTAAAAGTTTATAAATCTTTATAGTATCACAGTAATAATGGTTGGTTTAAGAGTTTAGGAGTATAAATATGAGGCGCCGTTTGTGCCATAATTATAAATAAAAAATTAATAAATATAAAACAATATTTTAAAAATATATAAATGTAAATCAAAAATTATAAAATATTACTTAAAGAAATAAAATTATAAATTGAGATATATATTTTATCAATAAAATTTATTTATATATATTTTATCACACAAAGTTATTTATATTTCCTTAACCGTTATCATTTATATTTTTAGCAGTTTATCCATATATATTTTAGCATGTGCCATAATATATACTGGGTTGCATACGCAGCGGGCGCTTACCAATGAAGTTAGCGTCTTTCACATTACGAGTGGCAGCACTGGAAGAACAGTTCAACTGTCAGTTACAGTCTGTCACATTTTTAAAACAAAAGTGCAACAAAAGCGTTTTGTGTTGTGTTTTGCCGCAAAACTTTTGCGTTCTCGTGATACCTGTATGTTTGTGGCGTGTTACATACATTGGTTCAATTCATAGATATAAGGCAAAGGTGTTCTTTGGATAAAACGTTCAGTCAACAGTATAATATAAATTCCAAATTATTCCATAAGCTTTGTTTAAATTATGAAGAATTCCAGCATCAATAGCTTGATAAATACCCATAAAGACAGCAAAAGTTTAGCAGTGATTCTCCAATTTAACAGCACCTTCTTCGAGAAGTCGAATATCAATATTATTCTGCATTATTAGGTCTTCCATTTGGCCTACATCATCAACTAATTGTGCAAAATATTGTTGAACCTCCATATTCTTAATTTGTAATTCCCAAAATCAGATTTATAACTCAACGACTTAATACTAGTTCAAATGTGTCAGATAGAGTTAGTAATTAATTATTAATAAGAGAGACATAAAAATACCCCATAGGTTTAGGGATTTTGTTATGTATTAAACATTTAGTTAGTTTTGTAAAAGGGGAGGTGTCATAATAGCCATGATTTAACAAATACTTGTCAGACAGATGTCAACGTGTTCTCTAATATTGTTGTTTAATAAACTATGTTTAACGTGTACAGTGTATTAATTAAAGTAATATAACAACTATATTACGACAACGACCGCACCTTTTGTATTATAAAATTTATGGTATAAAGTTTATATTATAAACCTAATAAAAAAACAACCTCACGAAAACGCAAAATGACGCAAAACAGTGTTTTAAAATCACTTTTGTTTAAACATGAACAACTTTGACAGTTGAAATGTCCTTCCAGTGCTGCCACTCGTAATGTGAAAAGACCCCAACTTCATTAGTAAGCGCCCGCTGCGTATGCAACCAACTGTATATTATGGCACATCAGGGTTGCCAACCGTACTAGAATTATAGTATTTCTACTATAATTTTATGTCGGTGTACTATGTACTATAGCAAATTATTATAGTACGTTTATATACATTAATTTTGAATAATAGTATTATTATTATAATACCCACTTCGAAAAAAATCTATAATTTTTAAAAAAGAAAAAGCAAAACTAGCCACATGAAATACCGTGGTGCGCATTATGGCGGCGCGTGCATTTATTCTCTTATTTAACTGTTATTTTTTCATAGTAAAAGATTTTTATAGGTTATACGTGTAAATACAGTGTGAAAACGTTTTTTGAAAATAGATAATATACTCTCTAAAAATGAATTAGTCAAAACTGACTAATTTAATAGTTATTATTGGCTGCTTTTTCACTTGTACCATGGTTAACCATGGAATAACATGATATCACAAAATTAAACAGCCAATTCTTATGTAAAATTGTCCCCTGAATCCGAAAATACCGTTAAAAATTATAAAAGTGGAGCAGTTTTTGGGATAAAGTCAATTACATATTAAATGGAAAATTGAATATATCTCAAAAACTGTTCTACTTTTTTAATTTTTTACGACATTTTCGGATTCAGCGAATAATATTTCATAGGAATTGACGGCTAAATGTCCTGGTTACAAATTGCTGTTGACGATAATTATTAGTCGCTGCTTTTTCGCTATGGCATTTAGACTAATTGAATATAAGAATTGTCTGTTCAACTTTAGGATACCATGATATCCCATGGTTAACCATGGTACAAGTGAAAAAGCAGCCAATAATAACTATTAAATTAGTCAGTTTTGACTAATTCATTTTTAGAGAGTATATTATAAAATATAATAAAAAAGCTGTCTTTATTAAAGTTCTAACTTCTAGTAGCCTATTGGTAAAAAAATTGGGAAAAAATGTGGGCTCCTGCTTCTCAAAAACCTATACGGCATCTGTACTATAATTTTTCTAAAAAATACTATAATTAAATAGAGAAAATACTATAATGTGCATCTCAAGAGTTGGCAACCCTGTGGCACATGCTAAAAATATATATATATAAACTATAAATATATGGATAAACTGTAAATATATATATATAAACTATAAATATATGGATAATCTGCTAAAAATATAAATGAACGGTTAAGCAAATATAAATAACTTTGTGTGATAAATTTTATTCATAAAATATATTTACGCATATTATTATATTATTATATTTTAAAATTTTTGATTTACATTTATATATTTTTAAAATATTGTTTTATATTTATTAATTTTTTATTTATAATTATGGCACAAACGGCGCCTCATATATAAATACTGCATTTAATGAAATTCTAAAGTGTATAGTGCCAAATAAGTAAAATTTTTGTGCATTTGGTCTACATAATATGTTAATATGTATATTATATCTGGTTTTATCCATAAAATAGTTTTAACTAAACGGCATTTATTAAAAAAATCTAGCTTCTCTATTATGGAATAAGAATATCTGTATCAAAGGTAGGTTAATATATTATACCAAAAAATATCATCTAATTTTGAAATTTTAAGGTTAGAAAAATCTATTTTGATCAAAATAAATAAGTATTTTGGATTATTTGGAAGAGTGTGTTAATATGGTCATATAAATATAGATATACTAAATAATTTTTGAATATGGTTCAAATTAAATTAAAGCTTTTATACTCCTAACAACAAAACTTGTGCATACCTCTCGGGATCCCTACTTTAAGTTAGATTATAAGGAAACAAACAATTTTTAGAGATACATGCAATGTAAAAATATTTAATACTCTGGATGTTAAATAAATAAATAAATAAATAACATGTGATTTTTGAAATATTTAAAAGTTATAATGATTTTTCGATGAAGATAAAATTCAGTTGAAGCTTTATACGTAATTGTATTGACAAAACTTTATGTAGGTATACTTTAAGCTGGATAAGAAAGACTACTACAAGTAAAAATATTAGATAGAGTATACTGTGGTTTTATTTAAATTTTAGAATTTATAAGGTTATTTATACCTAATGATTGTTCGATGTAGATAAAATTTTGTCGAAGCTTTTATAGGTACTTGTATTGAAACTATGGGTATATCAGCTGACAGTGTAAGGAACTTTAAGAAGGTTAGCTATTGAATTTTTAAAAAGAATTTACAGTTTTTTAAAATTAAGTAAGTATCTAATGGTTTTATATTTGAAATTTGCAAATTTTAATAATTTTAAGGTGTTGTTTTTAGATTCCTTCTTTAAAATAAACCCCTTTTAATATTTAATTAATTTTTAAAATCTTAAAATAGTTAAGTTTTACAGTTGAAAATATTTATGCCGGAGTAAAACAAAATAGACATCATAATTGAACAACTGGCTCTTGGAAATAAGCAATATTAAACATTTCAAATATAAAACCATTAGATACTTAATTTTAAAAAACTGTAAATTCTTTTTAAAAATTCAATAGCTAACCTTCTTAAAGTTCCTTAAACTGTCAGCTAATATCCCCATAGTGTCAATACAAGTACCTATAAAAGCTTCGACAAAATTTTATCTACATCGAACAATCATTAGGTATAAATAATCTTATAAATTCTAAAATTTAAATAAAACCACAGTATACTCTATCTAATATTTTTACTTTAGTCTTTCTTATCCAGCTTAAAGTATACCTACATAAAGTTTTGTCAATACAATTACGTATAAAGCTTCAACTGAATTTTATCTTCATCGAAAAGTCATTATAATTTTTAAAAATTTTAAAAATCACATGTTATTTATTTATTTATTTAACATACAGAGTATTAAATATTTTTACATTGCATGTATCTCTAAAAATTGTTTGTTTCCTTATAATCTAACTTAAAGTAGGGATCCCAAGAGGTATGCAAAAGTTTTGTTGTTAGGAGTATAAAAGCTTTCATTTAATTTGAACCATATGAATATATATTCAAAAATTATTTAGTATATCTATATATATATGACACACTCTTCCAAATAATCCAAAATACTTATTTATTTTGATCAAAATAGATTTTTCTAACCTTAAAATTTCAAAATTAGATGATATTTTTTGGTATAATATATTAACCTACCTTTGATACAGATATTCTTATTCCATAATAGAGAAGCTAGACTTTTTTAATAAATGCCGTTTAGTTAAAACTATTTTATGGATAAAACCATAATATATTAACAAATTTTGTAGACCAAATGCACACAAATTTTACTTATTTGGCACTATACACTTTAGAATTTCATTAAATGCAGTATTTATACTCCTAAACTCTTAAACCAACCATTGTTACTGTGATACTATAAAGATTTATAAACTTTTAACGCTTAAACATAAACGGTAACAGTATAAATAATATTTCTTTCATTGACTATACTTTGACAGATTCATAACCTGAAAAGCCTTAAATGACAAATTATCAAAAGACTGCGTTCCGTACGTGGTCACGTGGTGGGACTTTGAAGTATGGAGCATAGTACCTATCTTACTTATAACGAGGTATCATATTACTGTTTAATATTTTAGAGTCCAAGATATATCTAAAAGAATATAAAGAACTAGGCATTATACTAATGAAATGCATTTACGACAAAATATGATTATAATTATAGGTATTTACTTTATTTGTTTAAAAGCTCCAATGTTCAATGTAACCAACCATTCCACAAGATTCCTCTGCTTTGGAGTCCGTTATTAATAAATCACTTATCTAATATCAATTACTTACAAATAACATTGATTTTGAATAATCTAAATTTAAAAAAAACAACCCGAAAAAAAGAAACGTCAAAAAATCAATTCTTCTTCTTCTTCTCAACTAAAATTTTAGATCAAGTAGTTTTAAAACTAAAATATTATAACGTGGCGCCATCTATCGTAAGAATCTTAAACTAAACACCATAGAAAAAGCTGGCAACGTTGTCAATAGCCTAGTGACGTAATTAGGAGACTTTTTTTTGTAAATATCTCGAAAACGGTAAACTTAATTGAAATTCCGATTTCACAAAGATGTTTAAAATTACAAAACGCCTTGAATAAAACCATAAAAAGTATAGGTCAGAAAAAATTTAACTACCCCATTAAATAATAAAAATTAATTTAACCGAATTAAACGATAACCAACAAAAAGCAAAAGATGCCGACAGGGCCGAATTTACCGACAGTATTGTCAATATTGGAACACTCGATCCAACTTGCAATTTTCGAAAACAAATAATATTAAAAGATCATATGGGATGAATCTAGAGATGAAGGGAAAACTTCAATATAAATACTTTGGATGAATTTGGGCAGAATTTTTTCTAAATTAGTATAGCATACAAAGTTCTTGATAAAAAATAACCAAGAATTTTTGCATGCATTGTTTGAATAAACAATTCATGACAAGTGTCTTCAATTAAAAAATTTCAAGATATAGAATGTTTAAGAATAAGATGATGATGAAGTGAAAAACTGCTTAAGATAAAAATTTGTTGAAAAACGATTAAACGCACTCTCTCTTAGCTATAGAGTCAGATTGTCTCATGTCTTATTTCTATATTATAGACACGCCAAATTTCTAAATCCGAACCTGTAGCCGACTACATAGAAAAATAATATTGGGAATTTGCTTCCACACTTTTAGTATATTAATTATTATATTATTATTATATTAAATTATTAATATATTGTAAAAAGTTTTAATATAACTTAAAACTATTATTGAAATGTATTCTAAATTAAAAAAGTAATAAATTATTAACTTAATAATGACACGTTAAATATTAATTATTAATATTTTATTTTATAGTAATTACTATAATAGTATATTATGTATCAAGTTTTATAAACGATATTTTAGTTACGAGTTTAATTAAGCAAGAGCGAAGCTTGCGAGCGAGTGTTTAATAAAAACTAGTGTCCAAAGAAGTTTATAAACGAGTTACATACTATACTCTATCTACGACGAACACAAAACAAAATTTAAGGCGAATTTTATTTGTTAAAAATTTGACATCTGTCAACTGCCACCCGGATTTAACCACACATTTTCTAAATTTATAATATAGCTAACTTAAAAGGCACTGTTGCTAACTTCAGTTCGAGACTAAAATGCCATAAGGCCACAGGTCGTCAATAGAGGAGTAGATGAAATAAAATATCAATAATTAATATTTACGATTCATTACTTTTAAGTTAAAAAGTTAAAAGTTTTAACAATCAATACCTACGAAATATTAATGGTAAAATGTTTAGTAATGGTTATTTTACAGTTCGTATACTTTTACAAAATGTTCTGGTTTTACAAATAAAGTGTTAAATGCATAAGTTTTGGGTTTTATTAAGAATAGATTAAAAGCGAATGGTAGAAAAAAAATATATTGCAAGAAATGCCTTAAAAAATTTATGTCGTTGTTTATTTTATACTTAAAATTTATTTTGCAAACGTTAAATCTGTCAATATTAATTTTTTCTTAGTGTTCTATAGGATTTCAAGATATTTAAAATAATAAAAACTTCAATAAAAATATTTACATTTATGTTTTGCTAATTAGCAATATACACTCACGTGCAAAATAATCGGCCCACACAAATTTTCGATGAATTTCAATCGCAAATAACTTTTTTATTTGATGTCGGATTTAAACGAATATTAAAGAGATAGATAAATTTTGCAAAAAACAATTTGATAGCTTCTGAAAGCTGTATATGACATGTCCAAGTATGGGATGATTCAACAAAACTGTCACTGTCATTCTCCATAGGCTATGGATGGACCATAGCAACCTTAGTTCTTCATACAGGAAAAATATTGGAAATTGCAATGTTTTTTAAAAAAATCCATATTTTCCACAAAAATAAATATATCGAGGTGAACCAAAAACAAAACTGTTAAGAATAGATGTGACTTGATAAATAAAACTTAATTTAGAACAATATACGGTTTTGCCACTCTACAGAGTGTCTTAAACTTATGGTAAAAAACATCTTTTTGTTTAAACCTGTATATTATAAACGTACGTCTATTTTTTAGTATTTTTTTAAAATGTGAGCGATTGTCCATTAATTTATCTACAATATTATTTAATATTCGTTTAAATCCGACATCAAATAAAAAAGTTATTTGCGATTGAAATTCCGATTATTTTGCACGTGAGTGTATATAAGTAAATTTTGACAAAAATAATAAGTAAACGGTTAATAATTTTACCCTGTATTTAAAAAAGGAAAAATATCTAGTTAAAAAATACTGGTGAAGCCAATTATACTGATATAAATTAATTTGTATAGAAATAAATAAGAAGATTTTTTTATATTTATTATTTTTATATTGCAGTAATAATACTTAATAATATAATTATTCTAAAAAATATAATAAAAGCTATAATTCTTAGTTTATTATATTTATTACATGTTTATTGGGATAAAATACTATACACGAACACTACTATGACAAGCCCGTAAATTTAAGAAACCACAAATGCAGAGTATTAACGAATATTTAAAGCTTGACCTTGAATCTAAAAATAGATTTGTTACGGGTAGAATTGGCAACACCGCTGGGCTTTACAGCGATTAATCAGTATATATTTTTATACTAGTGGGCTTTTCAACGTATTAATAATATATGCTTGGGCTTTACAAGAACAAAAATGTTTCTACCGAAAATCCTATAGGGAAATCTTTACCCCTGGTCTTTCCCCTCTATAGGTTTGTAATGATTTAAATGAGATAGAAGATAAGTATACACGCCTAAACCACTAGCAATTGCAGGGCTCCGAAGCGACCCATCTGTCTCCGGGCTTCAAAACATACCATATATAGGTATTAGGGTGTCCCTTATTTTTTATTTTTTTACGCATACCCTCTAATTATATTTATTACGTGTTTATATACTCCCAGTAAAAATTTCAGCTCATTCTATAAACGGGAACCCGTGCCGACTTGCATCTGAACCCTCCGTGAGCCAACGTTAGGCGCGCGGTATTTTGTAACACGGTTGGCCGCGAGGTCTTCGATCGTAAGTCATTTTGTGTTTGTTATTATGTGACCCTTATATTATAAATTATTGACAAATGTTAAAATATAGTTTTATTTATGTGTATACTTTGATAAAAATGTATATTTTCACAGGGAGTGGCTAGTTACCCGGAAGGGTCTAGTGAATATGCCGTAAACTCTGAAATTGATAAACTTAATGGGATTTACTCTAAATAACTAAAAGAGTCTATTGTGAGAGATGACTACCGAAAACTGTCTGAAATATTTTTGGGAGGACATCAAGAAAAGAAATGCTTATAAAAAGCTGAAATTTCATATAACAGTATATTTTAGCAATACTAATTAGTATATTAATATATTTAAGGGATAAAATCAACTAAATTAGTGAAACAAATGATAGAAACAAAAGCAATAATATTAATTAGTAATCATATTTAATAAAATCATTAGAAAATTACAGTCATGAAGTGTATCTTCTTTTTAAAGTGTTTCGTGTTACAAAATACCGCGCGCTCCTAACGTTGTCTAACGGAGGGTTTAGATGCAAGTCGGCATGGGTTCCCGTTTATAGAATGAGCTGAAATTTTTACTGGGAGTATATAAATACGTAATAAATATAATTAGAGGGTATGCGTAAAAAAATAAAAAATAAGGGACACCCTAATAGGTATATATATTATATATATATATATATATATTGTTATATATATATATATATATATTGTTATATATATACATATATATATATATATATATATATATATATATATATATATATACATATATATATATACATGCTTAAAAAAATAATTTTTTTTTTGCTCTTTCCCCCTCAAATGTCTGCTAATTGTACCATAAAATTAAAAAAAAAAAAATTGATGTTAATGAAACTTTGACCTCGAATAACGAAGAAGAAATCAATTTATCGAAAAATAATAAGAAACCTTTTTTGTAGAGCGTTACATTTTAAATAAGAAACTGCAATGATCATTGCCATAAGTTTGATACAGAGATATAAAATTCCAAACATAATTTGTTTGTTAATGTTAATTAAATCGGAAACTAAAATAAAAACAGCGACCTCTTAGAGTTGAGCTGGAACGCCCATATTTGGTGAGGATTTTTTTTTATATTAAATAGAAACATTTGAGAGAAAGAGCGAAAAAAAAATTAAATTTTATTTTTTGAAGCACCCTAATATACAAGGTGTCCCTAAACTTATTAGCATAAATTTAGGAAAAGATTGAGCAAGTCAAATTAAGACGAAAACCCAAATAAATATTTTTCCTAATTACTTATGTTTCCAAGATACAGGGTGATAAAGTGTTACTTATCATATCAGTTTTTTTAATATAACCTCTACTATGGTAGTCTTGAAAAGGTGATATTTTGCGAACAGTCACTTACAACCAAAACACATATTCACACATAATTATAATTGTTTGAGTGAACACAGTGTCGTAGAAACGGGGGTTGCTCTAAGCTTATTGTCCCATATAAACTTTGAGGTTAGGTTTTTATAACATTTGATGCAATTTTTAAATTACACAGTTCGGCTACCATTAAAAAGGTATACCTGTCAAACTTCGATAAAATAAACCGTTTCCGAGATATTCGAGATTTCAATAATTGTTGTATCGCATTATTTAAAGGGATTAAAAGGTATATGATAACAAATTTTATTTTTTAATTGAAAAAACTAAAAAGACCATTCCATGAGCCTCGGGACTTTTTGCCCTGACAGTCACATTAAAAAAATTGTAGTTTTTTCAATTAAAAAAATTGTTACCATATACCTTCTAGTCCTTTAATGCGATATAACAATTATTGTAATCTCGAATATTTCGGAAATGGTTTATTTTATCGAAGTTTGAGAGGTACACCTTTTTAATAGTAGCCGAACTGAGTAATCGAAAAATTGCATCAAATGGTATAAAAACCTAACCTCAAAGTTTGTATGGGACAATAAGCTTAAGCAACCCCTGTTTCTACGACACTGTGTTCACTCAAACAATTGTAATTATGTGTAAATATGCGTTTTGGTAGTAAGTGACTGTTCGCAAAATATCACCTTTCCAAGTCTACCACAGTAGAATTTATATTAAAAAAACTGATATTATAAGTAACACTTTATCACCCTGTATCTTTGAGACATACGTAATTAGGAAAAATATTTATTTAGATTTTCGTCTTATTTTGACTTGCTTAATCTGCTCCTAAATTTATGCCACTAAGTTTAGGGACACCTTGTATATTCTATATAACATATATATTCTATATAAAATATTTAAAAAACATAATAATTAGTTCATAATTTCATTTTAAAAAGTTTATTAAAAAAACAAATATTGTTATTACATAACTAGTTTATAAATACAAATTATATTAATAAGATAAGATGTTGGAAATTAATTAATAGCACCCTAATATATATTCTATATAAAATATATATTCTATATAAAATATTTAATGAACATAATAATTACTTCATAATTTCATTTAAAAAAGTTTATTAAAAAAACAAATAATTTTATTACATAACTAATTTATAAATACAAATAATATTAATAAGATAAGATGTTGGAAATTAATTAATAGCATTAATATATTTACATTAAAATTTTTTCTTTAATATCATCTAAGCAGTGCACTGCAGTGCTTGTGTATGCTTAAACACTTTTTAATAAACAGTCTTAGGATAAATTTGTCTTTATGTATTACATATTATTGTTTTTACAAAAAGCTTTTTTAGTATTATTATGTTAAGTATCAATGTAAGTTTGAAAATTACATAATATGTAATTTTCAAACTTACATTGATACTTAACATAATAATACTAAAAAAGCTTTTTGTAAAAACAATAATATATTAAATTAAATGTTTAACAGCAGATTCAGGAAAAAAACCTTGCTATATAACGCCGAGGAACAGAAACAAATTAAAACCAAAACTGAACAAAAACATTGTTAAAAAAAGTTGTCAAGAAATGTATGATACTGAGAAAAATATATGATTCTTTTTATTCGCATAGCCTTCTTAATATAAACTTAGGTAGCGCTTGGATTAACTCATTTGAAGAACTTTGGTGCAAAATAAAACTCAGCCTTTTGCGTAAAGTTATTTTTAAAAAGAGGATTTTTTTTCGGTAGATTTGCTGTTATACTCGGAGAGGACCGCTTTAGTTTTCTTTTCGTTTTTTTTTTACCAATTATATGCACTGGATAACATAAACTAAACGAAATTTTCGCAAATCAGATTGATTATATAAAAAATATTAGTGAAAATATTCTTGATTTTTTAAATATAATTTTAAGAATTTTTTTGCAATAGAGTTTATAGAATTATCGTAACATGCAACCATTCCATATCTTAGGATTGATTCCACCAAAGGTATTTGACGACTTTGGCTTTTTGAATGGCCTTACAATCACAAGTGATAAAATTTTTACAACTGTTTTCGTGGAATTTTAATGTTTCCATAGCTGGTTGACCAAAAATTGTAGGAGGGAAAGTTATAAATTGTGTTTTAGTTATATTCAAACTAAGGATACTTTAATTTAGACATGCATACATCCCAGGAGTCACCCCCAAAGAGAACCACAGTATCATTGGTAAAAGATATTATTTTACTATTAATGTTTAAATTACCTAAGTGATTAATATAAATTGAAAACAATACTGGATCCAAAAACGTTCCGTGGGGCCCGCCCATGGTGACAGGAAGGGGATTACTTTTTTCATTGCCTATTCTGACGGTCTGTAGTCTCCAAGAGAGATAACTACTGAAAATGTTCTTCCAACCTGCTTGAGAGAATTTCAAAATAAACCATCTTGAAGCCTTGGCTAGATCAAGAAATAGCGCAAGGCTTTTATTATTATTATTTGCGTAGATGACGTAATTCAAAAGTTCTATAATGGCGTCCTCGGTGCTTATATTTTTTTTAAAAGTCAAACTGTTTTTTAATCAGAATATTATGCCCAACCTAATAGTCAACTAAACGAGATTTAAGGCATTGTTCTTAAAATTGTTGATGTTCATAAAATTGTTGAAAATTGTTTATGATTGTAATCTGCCTTTAGTTTTTTATTACCGGATTTGTAGATAGGGATTATTACGGATTCCTTAAATTGTGACGGTGTATAGCCATTTGAAAAACGTAAATTTATGATGTTCATAAGGAGTTTTATCAGGTAGATTTGGCAAACTTTAAATTAGAGAGGGTTGTTTGGTTTTATGTTGTTTTAATTTTGGAAGCCATTTTTATCCCTACGTTTAAAAACAAATCGTTAAAACAGTTTGCTATATCTTTTTCACCTTTTAATTTTATTTTACTATTTTATATTTCAAAATTAGATTTTTTATTAGTGTTTAAGGCATCGTTAATAGTTTGCCAGATCTTTCTGAAATTTTTGTTTGACCCCTGTATTTTGTTTTTATAGTAAATATTTTTAGTTGTTTTTGTACCTATGTAATTTGTTTCGAAACTGTTTATATACTCTTTTTCGAGTTTTTTAATAAGTTGCGGTGTCGTATTAAGTTTAAAAGACCATTTTGTGGGCCTGTGTAAGTTTGTTTTTAATTTGTGATAATTTTGTTCTCAGTATTAATAAATGTATGCTTTTCTATTTTAGTTATTGTTGGGCTTATTTTTTATGCTATTTAGTTAATTATTTTCCTGGGTTAACAGTTATGTGTGAAATCCCTAACTTAGTCCTTAGTTTAAAACGCTTATCAAGAATTAAAGAGTTAAATATTATTAAAATACTGGTGCGTTTAAATTTAGTTAAATTTGATTTTAGTTACAATAAGGGTTTAATTTTATAAAAATGGTTTAATATTAGCAACTCTTTATTATATTTGTCGTTTATATGTATTTTATTTTAAAATATTAGTAAACTTTCCTTTCTCTTCAAGCTTCATATTTTACCTAGGCTCCTTAAGTCCGCTACTTCATCCATCTTATATATAATTGTATCTCGTTTGTCAACTAAATTAGTTTAGTGTAATAATGGTATTGTTTATTGTCTTAAATTAGTCATTGTTTAGTGCAATCTGTTAAATTACACAGGCCCACAAATTCCTACGCTTCACGTCTGAATTTGTTTCTTGTGCATGTGTTATTTTATAATAGTTTTAATAACTTTATTTATAGTTTAGAAATATAATTATATTATCCTTTTAAAAAATTTTATTTGTTGATAAAAATAATTTACAATATTTGCCATTTACCTTATTTAAATTATTAAGAAAATTAAGCATAATTCATCGCAACTTAATAACAGTACGATGTAATTGAGTTTATTATTTATTACTTTTTAGTTATAACTCAAATTATTGTAAAAATATACAATCCTTACATGTCATCATGTATTTGTTAACATAAGACTGTTCATGATTAGGTAACCTGTGCAAAAATATATCGCTTATTCGAAACAACAATGACACAACTCAAAAATCACAGTTTTTGAGAAAACGCATTTTAAATTTATTATTACTGTTTTCCATTTACCACAAGCCCTGTAAATACCTATAAAAGCTAGACTCAAATATTTTGTTGTTTAGGCATACTATCTAAAAAACAGTAATAAGAAATTTAAAATGCGTTTTCTCAAAAACTGTGATTTTTGAGTTGTATCATTGTTTTGAATGAGCGATATTATTTACTTGCACAGAAAAAAAAGTAAATTTTAATTATAAAACTACTAAAGGTGCAAAACTTTAAATTACTATTATATGCACAACGTGCATTAAAAATATAATAATAAAACCTGTACATAAATATTACACTGTACATTTTCGAATGTTCTGATGCTCTGAATTCGAATCCAACTAGAATGGCTTCATCATGTTCACAGAAATTGTAACCTTAAGTATTAAAACTCAATTATTTCCATAATTGAGGTTATATTACATCACACGGTATTTTTTTCCGCTCATTATACCATCTAAAAGTCCTTTTCTTTTCATTTAAAATCATATTTGATTTTTTTAATACCTTTATTCTATTACGGATAATGGCCGTTCTAATACAACTTTTTAATGTTGAATTACCTACATTCTTTACTCTCTAAAAATGAATTAGTCAATTAGTCATTATTGTCATTGCGAAAAAGCTACCACTAATAATTCTCGTCAACAGCAATTTGTATCCCGAAACATTTAGCAGTCAATTCCTATGTAAGATTGTCAGCTAAATCCGAAAATGTCGTCAACAGTTGTACAAGTAGAACAATATTTGAGACATAGTCAATTTTCCATTTAATATGGAATTGACTATATCTAAAAAACTGCTCTATTTTCATAATTTTTGACGGTTTTTTCGGATTTAGGGGACAATTTTACATAAGAATTAGCTCTTAAACATCCGGGATACAAATTGCTGTGGACTAAAGTTATTGGTGACTACTTTTTAACTTTTAAAACCAGTCATTTTTGACTAATTCATTTTTAGAGAGTAAGGTCACCGGTTTCAGTGTGATAATAATTTAGACCAATTGGGTTGGGTAATTTAGAAATTATCTAAAGTTGTTCCAAAATATATTATTCTTATTTTTGAGAAATTTTTAGTTGACATTAATAAGTTTGATTTCGATAAAAATTTTATTTATTTCGATCATAACAAAATTTTTTTTTTAAAATAAGAAAATAATCTGAAATAGTGTATTTCCACGAAACCTTACCCCACCTTGACAAAAAATCAGATGTGTTATTTAACAAAATAAAAACTATATTTGCAGTCAAATAGTTTAATTGCGACGTAATTTATAACCTTAGAATATTCGTACATTGTGATGCTAAAAAGCTAACATTAAGAATAAACACGGAAGAGTTTCAATACTCGATAAAATGTTCAAATGTAGCACCCGTTACATTTTGAGAAAATTTTAGAAAATAAAGTGTACAATATTTGTGCATTTAAAATACGTGCTTGTTTAAGATTACTATTCAAGTTTTAAACAAAAATGTATTACAATACGCTTTCATCCAAAATTTTACAGTATCAACTTTAGAAGCCAACTTGGTCGCATCAGCTCATTTTCTAAGGTCGCGCTCGTTACGCGATTCATGACTTTATAAAAGTTTTTATTGACATTTTGTTTGAGTTAAATATCTAATTTTTTATACTATTTTTGTATTCTAACGTATCTTGATATATATGAACAAACACTTTTTTATCATGAAAAAAACGCAGTGTCAGTGTCGCACCCGTTATAATGGAAATATCCAATAGTTCAAAAAGGATTTTAAAGATGTAAGAGTGGTACTTTTAGATGGCTTAACGAGTTTTGTAAAACAGAATTTCGGGATATACCAAAACACATTTTTTCTACTTTTGGGTTAAAATATTATACCTGATCTAATCTGATGTTTGGTATACAAATTTGGTTAAATATTGTCGCACGGTGTTATTTAGTTGAAATTAAATAGCAACAAGCATTTTCCATAGTGTTATTATTAATTAAAATAATATTGTGCAATAATTATTATAATTATAAACCTATAATAGGTTTATGTGGTTTTGTAGGTTAATTAAAATAAAATAATTTAATAATATTTCTTATTTTATAGGTATTGGCTATGTCTCATAAATGTTACCTGTTTGTTGATCTAATTTGATGTTTGTTATACAAATTTGGTTAAATATTGTCGCACGGTGTTATTTAGTTGCAATTAAATAGCAACAAGCATTTTCCATAGTGTTATTATCATTTAAAATAATATTGTGCAATAATAATTATTATTATAAACCTATAATAGGTTTATGTGGTTTTGTAGGTTAATTAAAATAAAATAATTTAATAATATTTCTTATTTTATAGGTATTGGCTATGTCTCATAAATTTTACCTGTTTGTTGATAGTACAAGAACAGATCAAGACAAACAACAATAAAAGAAAAGACAAAAGGTACCAAACTCAATTTATCGACAAGCACCGAAGATGCCAAATAAGATTTTGGCCACACGTATGCAAATTCCAATTAAAACAGAATTGCAAGTCAAAATCAAAAAAGATTTGTTTTGTATTCTAATTGAAGTAACAATTTATATATTTTTTTAGTTTCTCCCAATGCATTAAATGAATATTTTCTATTTATTGAATTGTCATAAATACTTTTTGTTCGATAATTTTTTTAAAGTTTTCCATGTATCGGTATTATTTATGGGAAGACACGATAAAGCATTTGTCGGACCAAAATTTAAATTTAAAATATGGAAAAGTACGCACAATATGCGCCTTTTATCTGAGTAAGCAAATTTTACAAACCACTTAAGCGTCTTTAATATCTTCAATTTAAATAAAATGGATCGAGACATTTTGTTTTATTACGTTTAGTGTTCAATAATGGAAAAAAGACGTTGTCTATAATACTTATAATAAATAAAACAATTTTATGTAAAAAATAATAAAATTTCTTACACAATTGTAATATTATAATTATAAAATGACACAAATATGTATTTGTCACAAATATTCCAATTTGTAGCGCCGGCTTGATAAAAGTTCATTTCAAGTTACCCTGCAAATTTTTAAAATATTTTTACTTTTTTAATGTTTAATTTGATGTGTATTTGTATGTATTTCTTTTATTCTATTGCATGCCAAGAGGAAAAAAAGATGTGCAAACATGAAAAATAGTACATTATAAACCAGGCGGAGAAAACTTTTTTGGCGAGCTTACATTTCACTGCCAATTCTATAGTCGAGCTCGACTATAGAATTGGCAGTGAAATGTAAGCCTAGGCAGTATATTGTATGCGAGGCAATTAACAAGCATTCGTGTTTTATACTATTTTTAAAATATTTTTTCAAGATTTTGTCACATTATATTAAGATTAGGTTAGGTTAGGTTCAACTGACATGACATTTTACATTTCTGTACAATATTTATTTATGTGGCAGTAAAGTCGTATTTTTTATAACGAATGTGGAAATTATTAACCACGTGAGTGATAAATGACTTTAATGCCGAGGTGCATATTAAATTTTATCCAAAACCGCATTTATTAATACTAATTATTAATATTGATGATCAAATCAAATGCCTTTTGATGATCAAATCAAATTTCATTTGAATGTAGGAAGTGTCTACGTATACTGTTTGTTGCGACGGTTATGATATATTTGCCCGCCGCGGCGATTTTTTAATTTAATTAATAAAATTAACTTATTATTTTTATTAAACAACATTTTGTGAAAGGGTCCAATCGACCTCCGCAACGGTGCTTTTAATTAAATATTACTTAGTTGCTGCTGAGGAGCAGTAGACACATCTTAAGATGTATAATGGGTTGCAAACAATACTCTTATTAAATCGGCAGTGAAGTTCTACTTAACTGCCGATTGTTGACTACTTTACTGCCGCTTTCGGATAAAGGTTTATTATAATTTAACTTTTAATCTAGTAGTAATATGAAGTCTTTGTATAGACTTTTAATATGAAAATTAATATCCGCTTAAAAAAAACAGTATTTATCTTTAAGCGGTATATTAATTAAATTTTGTTGTTGTCAACACTCGACAATGAAGTAATTAAGTAACGGATCGGGCTATCAAGACCACACTGCACCTAAAGGGTGTCCACTTAAGAGCGCTCTAACTTTAAAATGAAATAAAACAAACTACACTCAAGATATTAGGAAAAAAATATATTTATTTAAAAGAACATCCTATGGCATTAATTATGAAAAATAACATCTTTCAAATGCCCCCCACGGCTGCGCTCCACAGCGCGCATTCTGCAGGTCAAATTTTCTATCACTTTTTCGCATATTTCGGGTTCGATTTCATTTATTATACGAATAATGTTGGCCTTTAGTGCTTTAATTGTTCGTGGCTTATTCACGTACACAAGGGACTTTACGTAGCCCCCCAAAAAAAGTCCAGCGGCGTTAGATCGGATGATCCTGTTGGCAACTGGATATCGCCGCCGCGTGAAATGACGCCGTTGAAACGTTTGGCGAATTAAACATTGATTTTGTTGGTAAATTTGAATAATTTGAATAGGTTGAGCAACCGTGTAACGCTCCATTATCAAATGTCATAATATGCCAACAAAACTTCAAAATATTTGACAGCTGTGTCTGTACTGACTTAGCCATAGCCGCCTATTAAACATCGAGCGTACCTAATTGGACACCCTTTATATTCATTAAACTAAACATAATGACCATATACTCTCTGTACCTGTACAATATAGTTATGTTTGCAAAAATGCATCAAGAATACTTTTCTCCAAACTGTGCATACAACAGATCTAGACCAACTAGATACGGACACTTGATCAGTATACCGATGCACAATACAACCACCTATGAAAAATCTACCCACTTTCGAGCTCTCAAGATCTACAATAAATTACTAGCTGCCACAAAAAACCTCACACTCAAACTTTTTAAAAAAGAGGTAAAATATTTTTTTACTCAGCACCCATTTTTCAGAGTGCAAGAATACTTCAATTTTGATTTTAATGTATAATATGTCTATATCACTATCATATGTTTGTATAATTATCATATGTTTGTATCACAATTACATGTCTGTATCATATTAATTGTAAATGTAAAAACTACTATTTATAATTGACATTATCCAACAAAATGTAAATTTTTTATATGGAAATAAACAGTATTATTATTATTATTAATTATTGCATAGACACATACAAATCAGCAGTAAATTTTTTTTATAAGATTAGTAACTAATTGTTAGGGGTTAGTAATTAGCCGATTTAATTTTTCACTATAATTTGTACAAATCTGGTTTTAAATTTGGAGACTTTCTCTTTTATCGCATCTAAAATTTGACATGTGACAAGTTAACGACAAAAAATTTACTTTTTGGTCCAATGCATAGATGACCGAAGGTCCAATGACAAATTACAACGAAAACAACTTTATTTCGAATTTGTCGTATTGTCTCTTTGTAAAAAAATTAAGTAAAAGAAGATTTTTAAAAGAAACTGCCCCTACTTTTACATAATATTTTTAGATATACAATGAAAACTATGAAATTATTAAATTTATGCATATGACGTTTTTTAAATTAATATTTAAAACGAAATATTATACCAAAGCATTCTTAAGTGCTTACTATACTTTTTTTACGACAAATACTTAATATTATGTAAAAAATTATTTAAATTAAATATTTGTATAAAGCGATATTTATACGAAAATAAAGTAACCATCCCAATAAACATTTTTGACGCAATTTTCACCATTAACATTGCCCTTTATTATTTTAATTAAACTTAACAATTATTTATACTCTAAAATATTAAAATAACTTCAAAATATAAATACGTTAAAAAAATTAAGCCTTTGATTTTTTTATTAAAGTATTAAAGTATTAAAAATTTCTTACATGGGAAATGTTAAAGGTACAAAAAGTGACATTTGTATTTATTGGAATTTACCAAATTTGTCTGTGTAAATTAAAATGTATCCCTTGAAAATAGACTAAAAATCGGTATGAATGTTTTATGGGCACTGTACGCCAAAATTGTAACGCTTTATCAGTTTAAATCAAAAGGTCAGTACAAACGTTCATATAATCTTTTCAAATATTTGCCTCAAGAAATGTAATGGGATAATAAAATAATTTTCACATTTAATAATAATAATAAATACATTTATTAACCCAAAAAACACAATGCGGTTTACAGAGGGAACTCTAATTAAATATACATATAAATACAATATAAATTAAATATACATATATGTAAATACAATAAAAAATATAGTCACCTATTAATTATTAAAACACAAATACATTCTGTACATATACACAATACATAAATTAGCTTGGCCTAAAGTGTTTTTTTATTACATTTATATTCAATAAATCATACTTTTTTACAAGTTCGTTATATTTATCGGCTCCTTTATACAAGATAGACGATTTTCCAAAATTGGAGGTAAAAGGATACAAATCTAATAAATTGTTGTTACGAGTATCATGAGCGTGTATGTTATTTCGGATTGTAAGAGTTAGATTGGAATGTTTTTTTTTGTTGAGATTATTAAAAATAAAGGCGGTTGCCTGAAAGTAATAAATATTTTCGACTGGCATTATATTAAAATTTTTATACAAATCTGAGGTACTGTATCTTGTGGGCAATGAGTACAGGTTTTTTATGGCCTTGTTTTGAAGGGTTTTAAGGGGTGTTATTACATTACTAGAAGTGGGAAACCATACTGCCGTGAGGTATTGAAGATGGGAGTGAATTAGTGAGAAATATACAGATCTTAAATATTTGTTTGGGATGCAGTAGTTAAGTTTGTGCAGAATTCCAATGGGTCCAGCAATTTTTTGTCGAACTTTTTGAACATGATTAAAAAATGATAGGGTTTCATCAATTTCCAAACCCAGAAACTTTACACAAGAACTGTAATTGAGGACACCACCTTCAATACCTAGCGGTTGATTATTCAAGTGTTTTCTTTTACCTATAAACATATAAGATGATTTTTGTATATTTAAAGTAAGTTTATGAGACTTAAGCCAGCTTGATATTAGTTTTAAATCTTGCACAATGTCTCTCTTTAAGAGATCATAGGATTCTGAGAAGTACACAAGGGACGCGTCATCAGCGAACAGTCTAATGCTACCTATGAGCGGTAAACTGGTCAGGGAATTAATGTATGTTAAAAAGAGTGTGGGACCCAGAATTGATCCCTGAGGCACTCCATAATCTAGACCAATCTGTTCACTCACGGCGACACCAACTGCCACCGACTGACGCCTGTTCCCCAAGTAGTCCCCAAACCATCCTGTATCTATTCCCAGCAGCTCCAACTTTTCAAGTAATATATTGTGATTCACGGTGTCGAACGCCTTGCACAAGTCCAGCGAAACAAGTGCACATTTTAGTTTTTTATCTATGTTTAATTGAATGTCCGTAATCAAATCGATGGCCGCCTGACTTGTGTCGCTGGACTTGCGGAAGCCGTATTGGAACCTGGATAAAAAGTTGATGCTGCTAAGATATTTAATTAATTGCTCATTAACAATGCGCTCTAGAATTTTTGAAAACAAAGGTAAAACCGATATCGGTCGATAGTTATTAACATTACTTTTATCCCCCTGTTTAAAGAGAGGAGTTACTTTTGCGATTTTTATAGCAGCAGGAACTAAACCACTTCTTAGAGACTGGTTGATAACCTTACACAAAACTGGTGACACTTCACATTCACATTTCTTGACTGCTTTAACATCTACGTTATCGTAGCCAGCTGATTTGGATGGGTCCAAGCTTGATATAATCTTGCGCACATCTTGCACTGAAACTGTTGAAAAACTGAAGACTCTTCTACTGGTGGCTTCAATGGAGAGATCCAGGGGTATATGAGGTATTTTGTTACTAAGATGCCTTCCTACAGATGCAAAAAAATTATTAATGTGATCACTAACTTCCTTTTGATTGGTTATCTCTGCAGTTCCATGTTTGATGGTTATTTCATTGATTTTTTCCTTGGATTTATTTGTAATGACATTATTAATCACCTTCCAACATTTTCTTGTATTGTTATGAATGTTATCAAACTTATTCTTGTAATAGATGCCTTTTGCCAGTCTAATCTCTTTTCGAATTAAAATATTTGTTTCTTTGTATTTTAGTTTAGCAAAGTCGTTGTAGGGATTGTCTTTTATTGTTTTATAATAAAAATCCCGATTCTTTATTTGGTTAAGAATCTTGCTGTTAAACCAGGGTTTGCTGTGAGGTTTAAATCTGTTTCTAATATTTACAAGAGTAATGTTTTCTGTAAAACATTTTGATAACTTTTCATAATTTGAGTCTAAACAGGAAGAATCACTGTAATCTCTGTCTAGTTGTTGTAGTCTTGTTTTGATTATGTCATAATTTACTATCCTTTTGCAGTAAGTCTTTTCTGTTTGAATTTTCACTTTTTGAGTTTTAATTTTAAGGATTTGTAGTTCATGATCACTTAAAGAGCTTCCAATGATGTATGCATCAGCAGGAATGGCATCAGAGTTGCTTAAGATGTGGTCTATAAGTGTACTCGAGTTATTTGTTATTCTAGTTGGTATGTTATTATTCAGGAAATTAAAACCATTAGCATAACAAACTTGTCTATAGTCAGTTGCTGCATC
Organism: Brassicogethes aeneus; assembly: GCA_921294245.1. Lineage (NCBI taxonomy): Eukaryota > Metazoa > Arthropoda > Insecta > Coleoptera > Nitidulidae > Brassicogethes > Brassicogethes aeneus. Next base: position 46,176,536 of record OV121132.1, on the reverse strand, counting down.
CAATAGAATGTCTAGGTTAAAGTCACCTAAGACAAACGAGTTTGATCTTTGAAGAGTGCTCAGTTTTTCATCAATAAACTCCAGTGTAGATTCTTTATATTTTGATTCTGGCGGTATATATACTCCAGCAAAGTTTATATTGTATTTTTCCAGGTTTATACTAAGAAAGGACATGTTGCCATCAGTTTTTAATAAAAGTTTATATTTGAGATGTTTTTTAACAAAAATAGCTGCCCCTCCTCCTCTTTTGTGTCTTGTGGCGTACTCAACATTATATCCTGGTAGATTATAATATGCTTTTTCATTTTCTTTAACCCATGACTCTGATACAACCATTATATCAATGTTATCCCTGATTATATGGCCTATTGCGTCTATATATTCAAGTTTATTTTTTAGGGAACAAGCATTGAAGTATAGAACATTAAGAGTATCAGCACCAAGGGATGCTTCGTCATTATATTCAGAAATGCTAGTATATCTCTTCACTCCCATAAAAAACACATATCGACAGTTAACAGTTAAATAATTATCACAGTCATTACACATATCAGTAGTCAACAACAGCTGCATAGGCTTCAGTCGGCTTTAGCCAGATCATTTATCTGGTCAAAGCTGATAATCTTTATTATAGAAGAATTTTCTGTCTTCCTACAAAAAACTTTGTTATTTTTTTGCCATACAAACTTGTAATCATGATTCTTGAGAGATCGAGCCTTGTTGAACAATATTCTTGTTTCATACGGCATATCTTCATTTATAAAAATGTTTGAGTTTTCCCCTGCAATACCGCATTTTTCAGAATCCAATTTGCCCATTTTTTTTCTATTTTCCAGTATTTTATCCCTCTCCTCACTGCTTTGCAAGGTTACCAAGACAGGTTTGGAGGGGTTTTTACTTGACAGACTTTTCAGTGAGAAGGAGCTTTCTACATTAAGTTTCCTAAAGATCCTGGTCACATCGTTTTGCAGATCAATATCTGTTTTAGAATTTAGGCCAACTATAACTAGATTTTTTTCTTTTGCACTATTGTCTTCTTTTAGTATTTTAGATTTTAGCAATGCAATTTCTTTATTAACGTCAGAAAATTTTCGTTTAATTAACTCACATTCTTTGCTTAATTTTTTGTTCTCTTTTACAGTTTTTTCCAAATTGTTTTTTAGCTCTTCAATTAAATTATTGGCAAATGATAATGAGTTATCCATTTCACTAAATTTTCTGTCAAAGTATTGTATAAGTTCTTTGTTTAAAATATTGTTTGGTTTCTTATTTCTTTTTTTATCACAGATTCACCATCGGAGTCAGAAAATGTATGCTTTGTACTGGTGCTTGGTTTTTTAATAATTTTCCTATCCTCATCCTCTGAACTGGAACTCTCACAGGAAGTATTATGTTGAATAGATTTGGTTTTTGTTTTATTTGACAAACAAGCATCACATGTCCACGTTATATTGTTCTTTTTTTAATTTTTTCTATGAACTCATTTGATAGACCGGTGCAGCTTGTTGTTAAGTGAAACCAGCCTTTGCAGTTTCCAATGCAATTTATTTTCCAGCTCCGAGGCCCCAACTTATTATTACATTTGGGGCAACTCATGGTTTGTTTTGAGGTTATGTTGTAAATGCACTTAATTTCACTACAGTATATGGTTTATTTAATGTCAATGCACTACTATTATTGTTGCACAGTCCAGATAAGTCATTTATTTTACAATAGTCACTATTTTCACTTGTTTTTTGGCAATATAAAAATACGCGACCGTCATCTAGTCTTCTTCTTCTTCTCATTTAGTATTTAGTATTTAGTATTATTTAACAAGAAAGGCAAAATAAAAATATAGTTCTTCTTCTTCTTCTTTGATCTGAAAAAACGTCTCTGTTTCTTCAGGGGGGATGGCCTTTAGCAAAAATATGGTTAATCAAGCAGTAGAACTAGGTTTGGCAATTTTAACCTTACTTTTTTACAATTTATAATAACTTCAGCTTGTGACTGCAACTTGATATATAATATACTATTATCTTTGTTCTAGTAGAGTACGAATGTTCTCTACTAGTGTTACTAAAAAGAGAATTTTTTTTGTAGAAAAGTAGCGTTTTAAATATATAAATATCTGGCAATGTAAGTAAATTGTTCTTTATAAATGTTTGTTTACATGATTCGTTCAATTCCAAATTAAAAATACACCTTACAATTCTTTTCTGAAAAACAAATAAATTCTTTGTATGAGATTAATTGCCCCAGAAAATTATGCCATATTTTAGATTTGAATAGATAAAGGCATAATAAACATTGAATAAAACTGATCTTAGAACAACAAACCTTAAATGAAGTAATAAGTAATGATACTTGTCAATTCTTTTTAAAACATTGGCTGTTTAATTCTTCCATGAAAATTTTTTGTCCAAGATAATACCTAAAAATTTAACTCAATGATTTAATTCAACTGAATATTTAATATTAATATTAGTTATATTTTCGGCAAACCCATACTCTCCGAATTTTATAAACTGTGTCTTGTCCACATTTAACTTAGGCCATTGTTTTGAAACCACTGGAATATATTTTCTTGTGTTGAACAAATAGTTGTTATTAAATCATTTATTGTGAGAGATGTATAAATTGCAGCTGCATACATAAAAATGTTTTTAATAAATTGAGGCAAATCATTGACATACAATATAAAGAGGACAGGACCAAGAATTGAACCCTGAGGAACTCCTTTTTTTAAATCCACAGTATTAGAAGTAAACTCCAACCCATTATCTAATGCTACTTTTACTATTTGTTTACGGTTACTTAAATATGATGTAAATAAATTTAACGCAGTGCCTCTTAGTATATTATGTATCAAGTTTTATATATATTAGGCATAAGCAAATCTTGCGAGCGAGTGTTAAATCTACGACGAACACAAAACATAATTTAAAGCCAATTTTATTTGTTAAAAATTTGAAATCTGTTAACTGTCATCCGAATTTAGCCTTACTTTTTCCCAATTTATAATAAAGACAACTTCAACCCGTAAATAAAACGCCATGAAGTCACAGCTCGTCAATGTAAAAGTTCATAGGTAAAAATCCCTTTAGTGGGAATTAAACAAAAATAGAATAATAATGCTTATGTAAATACCTAAAAATAGTATTTTGTGAATATTATTATTATGGCTTTATATGTATAACTTTTATTTAATTGCTATATTTTATGGTATTTGATTTTTTATGTCCCCAATTCTCCCAATATAATTTTTATGATTGGATTTAGAAAAAAATATTTAGCAAATAGCTTGACTTAATTTTACCTACCAAATAGACCGTGGCTTGAATAAAATTAAAATTATAAATATTATAAATAAAAATAGTATATTATGTACCAAGTTTATTAAACGCCATTTTAGTCACGAATTGTAATAAGGCACGAGCGAGCTTGTGAGCGAATGTTTAATTAAACGAGTGTCTAGAAAAGTTTATAAACGAATTTCATGCTATACTTTTTTTACGACAAATACTTAATAAAAATTATTTAATTTAAATATTTGTATAGACCGACATAACATTCTCTAACTTTGGAATCTGTATTACCGGCGCCTCAGTAAAAATGTTAAATCTGTATGTGTAAATTGAAATGTATCCCTTGAAAATGGACAACCGTTTAAATACTGATATAGAAGAAGTTTTTCACAGTGAATATTTTATGGGCACTTCACGGTAGAGTCTCCACCAGAAATTTTTAATGCTTTTAGTTAAATCTAGTTTACTGTCGACAAAATTAAAAGGTTAGTAATGTGTATCGTTACAAGGTATGGCTTTGAAAAACTACTTAATATTTTTAATTTTGTATTAAGATAATAAAATAGTTTCCACATTATTATTTTAACGATTGTATGACATTTGACAACTTTCAACTCAACTTAAAACTAACTTTAGCCCGTGACTAAAAACCTGTTAGAAGTAATAATATAATAATAATAATATTTATTTATTTTATAAAACATCTACATAGTATAAGGAAAGATACAAAGAAATATAATATAAAAAACGTCAAGCTCAAAAATCAATATAAAGTTTCTTAAAATTATTTTGTATATTGTATAAAATCATTTACTGTGTAAGGCTCCAGTTTTATTAGAAAGTGAAAAATTTCTTTTTTAAATTTATTTCTATTATTTAAAATTTTTATATCTCTAGGCAGTTTATTATAATATTTAATACATTTATACAGCACACTATTTTCAGTTGACGTTTTCTTATGGCGGGGGTAGTTATAATCTACCGTTCTTGTATCAAAGTTATGATTTGGTTTATAATTTAAGAATAAATGTTTATTGTCCCACCAGAACATAAGGCATTCGTATATGTGTAAGGCGCTGGCAGTGAGAAAGTTATGTTCTCGAAACAGACCCCTGCATGACTGTTTAAAAGTTTTTTTGAACAATACTCGTATTACTCTCTTCTGCATGACAAAAATTTTTTCAAGACCAGATACATTTGAACCCCAGAAGATTATTCCATATCTCATTATAGATATAAAATTTGCGTGGTAGATTATTTTCAATGCCTCCTGGTTCATATATTTTGAAAACACTCTTATGCAATGCGTTACAGATCCCAGTCTGTTTGTCAGATATTCTATATGTTGGTTCCATGACAGATTTTCATCAATGTATATACCCAAAAATTTTGAATTTGACTTATATTGAATTTTTTGTTTATTTAGTTTTAAGTCTTTGGGCGTTTCAAGAGACCAGTGGTTGGATTTAAAAAGTATTATATTGGTTTTTTCTGCATTAAGAATGAGATTGTTTTCAGTGATCCATTTTTGAACCATTGAAAATAATTTACCACTCTTTGCTAATAATTCTGGGTAATATCTATCAAATGTCAGAAGGTTTGTATCGTCTGCGTAGTTTGTTATGAAGAAGTCAGTTCCTTTTGTAATGCTTGTCAAGTCATTTATATAAATAAAAAATAACACAGGACCAATAACACTGCCCTGTGGAACTCCTAGTTTTGTTTGTAAAGTATCTGACTTATATGACCCACCATCCTTTTTTATTTCCACTAACTGTGTTCTTTTTCTAAAATATGATTTAAACCAATCCAAGGTTTTGCCTCTTATTCCATATCTTTCTAATTTTTTTATTAGAATATTGGAATCTAAGCAATCATAGGCCTTGGATAGATCCAAAAACATACCCAGTCCAAGATTATTTCTTTCAATTGCATTATATATTGATTGTGTAAATTGGTATATCCCTGTATTTATATTTTTCCCTTTAAGGAACCCATGTTGTGTTTCAGAGAACAGTTTTTGGGATTTCATATAGGAGGTGAGTCTATTACACATTAATGTTTCAAAAATTTTCGAGAAACAGGGCAGTAGGCTTATTGGTCTGTAGTTATTTATCATACCTGGATCATCCTTTTTATGAATAGGTTTTATTAATGCCAATTTTAGCATATCTGGAAAAATTCCAAAATTGAATGAATTGTTAATAATCCATGTTACTGGTTCAACAGTGTATATAAGTGAAGATTTTATAATGGTTATTGGGATGTCGTCGTTGCCGCTACTTAGTTTGTTTTTAAAACCACTCACAATCTTTTTTACTTCATCAATTGAGACTGGCTCCAAAAACATTGATTCTTTATTGTTTATTATTTTGGTGTATGAATTATTTTTTATTGTATTGTCTGACGTTAACTCTGTGGCAATATTGTTTACAAAATTGTTAAATTTATTGGCAACTTCTGCAGCCTCTCCTATGATTTGACATTCCTTATTATCTTTATTTTTTCCCACAAATTCATTATAAATATTCCACATGCATTTGTTTTTGTTTTCTGCATTCGCAATTTTTTCATAATAGTGATTTTTTCTAGTTTTTGATAATAGGTTATCATACTCTTTTTTTATAATATCATAAATAGTTTTATATTTTTTATCGACCGTTGAAATGACATGAAATGCATTTAGTTTACTTATTTCAGGTGTTTTAAATATTTTTGATTTGCTAGAATTAAATTGATTTAATTTAACTATTTTTAAATCAATGTTATAATCACCCATAATATAACAAGTGGTATGATTATCATCGATGATATTTTCGAATTGAAACCGAGCTGCAGATTTCACGAGTCCGCAGGACGAGTGAAATGTGCTGCTTCGGTTTTAATGAGTAAATATCATCGATAATTAATCATACCACGAGTTATATTTAGTGAGAAAATATAATGAATTTTAGGATTTAACGAATTTTTAGTTTGACATTTGAAATTAAAATGTGCTTTAAAATATAAAAAGACTTTAATAAACCTTATTTATTCAAACTTACCTTAATTTCATTATCGTTTACACCAACCCATCGATCTTTTAGAGTTTATAATTCATTATTTTATTGATATATATCAAAAACAGAATTTAAATGACAACAAATGTCAAATCAAAAAAACGTCAAAATTCATAGTAACGTGTAAACAAGATGATAAAAAATATTGCCGCTGTGATAAAATACGTCACTATGGAATACTGGCATTTTATTGGTTCTAATATTAATGAATTAAATTGTCACCTGCACATATAATATTTTTATTTTCAATGCTTAAGAGATTTAAAATTTGTTCCAATCTAGTAAAAAAAATATTTGAATTTCCTGGAGGCCTATACACTGAAACAACAATATACTTAACCTTTTCTATTGTAATTTCTGCTGCTGCACACTCTATATACATTGGTTTTGATAGTATTTTAACGTCTTTTCTTTCTTTCCCTATTAGATTTGACTTTGCATATATGGCTGCACCTCCGTGCTGTCCGCTTTCCCTGCCAAATGCTGACAATAACTTGAAATTTTTTAGGTTGTATGTTTTCATTTCATTTTCTGTTCTCCAAGTTTCCGTCAGGCACACCACATCACATTTCACTTCATTTTCCAGCATTTCCTGAAGTTGGTTATGAGCGTTACCGATGGATTGAGTATTTTGATGTAAAATTGTTATTGTTTTCTGATTAAATGTTATTTTCTTATTTATAAAAAATTTGCTGGTGGTTTTTCTGAATTTTTATTAAATCGAAATCTTTTTATTCCCACCCCCTCTGGCCAGAAACTATTTTGGTATAGCTGATCTTTTTTGTCCATTGGGGCCCCCACTTTGAATCTTTTTGGTTTATTGCTATCTCCATCTATGTTATAACATTCTATTAAATTTAAGTCCATTTGCAATTTATCTTTTAAGTACTTTTTTATCATGTCAGTGCTTACATGATTTTTAACATTATATATGTATAACCAGGCTTTTCTGTCGGCTCCAACAAACCCAGTTTCTTTGTTTTTTTCCTCCACTTTCTCAGTTCCAAATCTTTTTGTGTATTTTTTATGGGATATTTCTGTTTTTTGATCGGGTTTTGTTAAGTTAATAATGCTTTGTGCCAACTCAGACTGCTGTTTTTCAATTTCTTTTAAGTTAGCATTTTGTTGTTCTTTTAAGTCACCGTGTGTATTAAAACTTTTGCTTGATTGATTGATTTCTTCATTACTTTTACTGTTTTCCACCTTAGCCTTATCTTTTTTTGTCAAAATTGATTTGTATGTGCTTTTAACCTCACTTTGCTGTTGTTTGTTTGTCTCCACGAAATGTTTAATAATGTTACTCTGTTCAGTTATTCTGCTCTCCAGCTGTGATACCATTTTTTCCAATAACTCTTTGGTTTTATCTGTTTGTTTATTGCTATGTTCTTCAATTGATAATACTTCTGTTGTTTTGGGTAAGAGATGTGACTTGACCATTTGCTTAAGTTTTTCTACTGTTGCTTCAGACATTTTTGGGACACTTTCCATTTCCACTTGCCTGCTGAGAATAATTGACACTAAATCTTCTTTGTTTAATCTTGCTAAAGTAGCTCCAAGAAAATTTAGATCTACTTCGGCCGCCATTTTGATATATTATTAAAAAGGTTTCCGGGTTTTAAGCCGCGTGTCATTGTAATTTGGTTTGACGTTTCGACAGCCATGTTGATGTCTTCTTCAGAAAACTGAAATTAAAGAGATTGGATCGGTTCACGTCTTTATATAGGTGTTTTTTTTTTTTGGTCCGCTGGTTGGTGTTCCGGTGAGTGATTTCATGCACCAGTTGTTGTGTGCTCACCTGTGGTTTCCGGATTATTAGTCCGTGACGTACCGGTGTTGCGAAACATGTTCTTCCAAATGGGGGCCAGTTCGATCCCTTGGTCTCTGTTGAAGTTCGAGAATTTTTGAATCTCTATAGATTCTCTATATATTCTCGGCCAAAAATTACTACACCTAGATAGGACTCTTGTTTGGTCAAATTTTATGGAATGTCCAGTATCCAAGTGTTCTGCAACCGATGATCTTGTGCTCTTTCTTGTTATATCTGCTTTATGTACGTCACGGACTAATAATCCGGAAACCACAGGTGAGCACACAACAACTGAAGCATGAAATCACTCACCGGAACACCAACCAGCGGACCAAAAAAAAACACCTATATAAAGACGTGAACCGATCCAATCTCATAGTTTCAGTTTTCTGAAAAAGACAGCAACATGGCTGTCGAAACGTCAAACCGAATTACAATGATACGCGGCTTAAAACCCGGAAACCTTTTTACTTCTAAAGAAAATAACCGCGAAAGCCTTAGAGATAAAAATAAAAACCTGTTGCTAACTGACTAAAACACCATAAAGCCCCAAACTTGTCAATATGTATTTAAAAGATTACTCACTGTCATGGAAACATGTACGATAATGTATTTTAAAGGTGGGTGAAAAAATATATTGCAACGATGAAATGTATAAACATTAAACAAAGGTTAATAATAATATTGTAAGAAAGGTATAAAAGTGATTTAAAGTTTGTTTTATAAATTTGTGTACTTACTCTGGACCAATGAATTTAAGAAAATGTATGTGCAAGTAAGTAGTTAAAATAGATATTATTTTTGTCTTAAAACTTTAAAACTTGCCTTTAAATCAAAATAACTTGTAAAACTGCAATATATTTTGCTGCTTTAAAAACTTTAATGTTTTAGAATTAGTAATTAAATGGGTTATAAACTTTAACAGTTAATAATCTTTAACAGTTAATAATTATATAGTTTAGTATTTAAACTGATTTTATTATACATTTATTTCAAAGGTTTTGTTTTATTTGGGCATATTTAAATTAATTCGCAGTTATTTATTTGTTTTAGTTAATAAATATAAAAAGTTAAAATTTATTTTTTTGCCAAATATAAAAATTTACAAAAGTAAGTTTTTTTTATGGAAATTCTTACCCAATGTAATAATAGTAATTAATAAACTACAACATAATATTTCTAAAATTTGCATTTGCATTATAGTGAAAATGTTAATTCATTTCATTACCGTAAATATTATTGGTTATTATTACATTTCTTTAACGTCCTAATTAAAACAAATTAAGGGGCATTTTTATAACGTTACCATAATGCACTGCATTCTTATTCAGGCAAACTTGTGTTTTATATCCTTGGTGAATGTGAAAAATTACGTATTTGTGACACTCTTATAAAATTTACAACCAAACAATCTTTCTTCTCTCTAAAATTTTTTTTATAAAATCACAGAGTATTTTTAACTGTAAACTGCAAATGAATTTTGAACTTTTTTTATGTTTTTATTTTCCAGTTCATTGTAAAAATATAATTAATTATTTTAAGACTTTATAAATATTATTTAAATTATAATTTTGGTCATAATCTTTTTTACCATTGTAGTATTGTAGTATTAGAAAGTTCCATTGCTACGAGAAATATAGACATACTAAGAAAATATATACAATGCCTGGTAAAAACCATTTCAGGAGTAGACTTTCAAAATGTATTTTGGCCAAAATTTTAATTTTTAATGTTTTCATAGTTTTTAAACTATTTTTATCTTCAAGCCCAGGAATAGGAAACCAAGTAATGCTAGGTTTGCAGGTCTAGTTCTCGTTAGTAATTTATGTGCTATGTATTAAATTAATTATTGTAAATAATTCTCACTCTGTGTCGATTAATTTTTGCATATCTCCTAGTAATAAAAGACGTGTACCTACAGTAAACTAAATAAATGCTAGTTTGAAATAATGACCGTTATGTAAATGTATAAAATGGGCAGTAGATTAAATAAATGCTGGGTAAAAATAATAATCTCTATGTAAATACAGTGTCGGAAATTCCCTAATTTTCCATATGCAACGAGTAAGAGGGATGCATTTATGCTGTATGTATTATAATTAATTGTGTAATCGCTTTCTTCATCTTTCTATTGCTTGTTAGCCATTTTAAATTACGGAATTGTATATCAAATGCACAGTAGATTAAATAAATGCTAGGTAAAAATAATGAGCGCTAACTAGTTGGTTGGTTTGTTGGGTTGGGTTGTTTGTGTTGGTTGGTTAGTTTTAGTCAATTTAAAAGCCCAGATCACCAAGAGGGACTTTATTGTGCATAGTAAAATATAAGCAACCTGCTAGGTTTATATTTTTGTACAGTATAAAAAATGAATGCTATACCACCCTCTTTAAATATGGATATTCAAACAGTAGAACTAGCTACAAATTCTATCATCTTTTTACCATTATTATTATTATTTAAGCAAAGGGCACATATTAAGAGCTTAATATGTGCCCTTTGCTTCATAAGAAGTTATAGGATGAAAAAGAAGAAGGAAATCAAAAAAATCTAAAGAGTTTTGTAAATCAAATTTTTCTTTACCTAAAACTAATTAAATATTATAATACTATATCTTTATCTACTCTAATTAGTTAATAAATAGTTGTTTTTATATAATAAATAAATAAAATCTGATTTCTGAGGGTTTACCTCACTTTTTATCAATTTTCAATATTATTGTCACCATCTTCCAATTTAAAACCCGATCATATTAAAATCGGCCAATCACTTATGCCCAACAATGTAAATAATAAGTTTATTAATTCTGTTCTTAGGCGGGGAATTTATAATGGTTATAATTTTATACGAAAAAAACCTAATGCAATACATGCAATGTTAATTTTGAATTTTGCAGATAGCAGTTATTGCTAAAGCATCGACGATATGTAAAATGATTAAATACAATTTTTTACTGCACATCATTTTTAAATACAGTATGTCCCCGGATGGGGTTGCAAAGAGGAGAATAGTACATTCTGTAACAAGTTTGGAATACAGCATATTCCGCTCGAGGAAAAATTTGACACACGAGCCGAAGGCGAGTGTGACGGTTTTACGAGAGTGGAATATGCTATTCCAAACGTGTTTCAGACATTATTTTCTCTACGACTACGTAAGAATAGTAACGCTTATATAATTTTAAACAGAGAAAAGAAACCAAGCAGTTTTTGACATTTAAGTTTTTGTATTGTCAAACCATTTTGTGCCGTCACAATTTTATAATGTAAATTATAATAAATTTAAACAAATGGTATGCCTAAATCTTTATTATAATTAAAAATAGTTATTTACACTAACTAATAAAAAAATAACATTGTAACAAATACAAAACTAATTTTACAAGTAATCTATGTCAACATCTATTCTTCTTCTACATTTTAAAGGTCTTTTTTTAAACTTTTTGAATCTGTCAAAACTTCAAAGCCGGTATAGTAGGTAACTGGTTTATCATTTTAATATCAAATTTATTATAATTTTGATTTGTATATTTGAAAAACAATGAATATAACTATTTTTTTGTGACTAAACCTTAATTATACAACTGCTATTATTTTTTAATTAATAAATAATACAGTAATATTTAAATATTTTTAAATTTTTTACGTTTACTAAACAGCCAGGAGATGTCGTTACTTGTGACCATTCTTAAACAAGAGTAGGAGTATTCTCGCACAGTATTGCAGAAAAACATCCTTTCTATGATCAAAAATTACACTAGAATGTTACTATTCTTAAGTAGTCGTAGATAAACTTATTTTTCATTTCATTCTTTATAATAGTTTTGGCTCGTTCCAAAACTGCTGAATCAGTTCTCACTGTTTAAAATTTACTTTCCGTTCCAAAGAAACATAAAAGAGTACGTCGATCTAAACTGCGCACCAGTCAATGTGTCGCGACCAAAAATTTCGTCCTTTTTCAAAACGACATATCTTTTTTGTTTCTTGAACGATTTTATTTTGGTTTGTGATGTCTGCTAGCCCCATTCTCTGGTAATCCATGCTACAGATATGAAGCTCACGGTTTTTCAAGTAAATTTACTACAGGGTGAAATGTAAAACAGTGAAAAATTTCAATAATTTCATCCAAGCCCCGTTTGTAAAATAAATATTTTTTTCTCGTTTTTACTTTGAAATAATGAAGTATTATGTCTTACCTTGAAACGTTTTTCAAATTTTTCGAATTGGAATCTTAGCAACAAAAATATGATTTTTTTTTTCAAAAGAGTACATTTGATGCTTTTTTGTAGGCAATACACTGAGCCTTTTTGAGATAAAAAAGATAAGATGGTGAAAGATTGTTCCTTAAATAGTTCTGAACAAGCGACAAGCAACAAACTTCCATTAATTTCAGAGGAACCTAAGCAAAGACAACTTTTTCAAAATGACATTTTGGAGAAAATTTGCGAAAACTAAACCTGAACCGATATTTACGTTTGTGACATGTTTGCTTTATAATTTTGACCTTCTGATATGATTCAGTTGTCAAATTTAAGTTTTAGATGAAACCAAAATCACCAAGAATCAAAATTCGAAAACAATTCCCGGCTGTTAAATGTCTCAATAAGATGCCTTTGCCAATGCCATTTGGGGATTCAGTTTTGTTTGAGTGGTTAGGATAATGTTACATAAATTACATTTATATTGCGAACTAGTGATAACTTATTACTGATAAGTACCTACCTAATTGGTAATAAAGTTAAATACAAAATTTGTTTGTTTATTTTTGAAAATTTTATGCGAAGATATAATCATAATAAAAACTACAACATTCAACGGAAAAATGTAACAAACAATAACAATAATAACTTTCAATATTTCGTTGGCCCTCCCCTAACCCGTAATAATTCGTTAACCCTCCTGAGCATTCCCTAGACCAAGTTCCTTAGAAATGTCTGGGGTATGGCTTCCCAATTCATCCAAATTTTCCATGCGTCCTTTCCTCTCTTTCATCTTCAGTTTCATCCTGCTCCACACATGCTCAATAGGATTCATATCCGGAGACAAAGGTGGCCAATTCATTCTCTCAATATCATGGTCCCTTAAATACTCATTTACGATATAAGCGCGATGCGGACGGGCATTGTCGTCCACCAACACCAAATTATTGGCATTTAATTTTTATCAATTGATCCTTGATTTGATCATTCAGTGACATGATAATAACGTACTAAAAATGCAAAACACAGAAAAAAAAACAGTAAAATCCAGCAATCAGATTTTATTGAGACATTTAACATCCAGGAATTGTTTTCGAATTTTGATTCTTGGTGATTTTGGTTTTATCTGAAACCTAAATTTGACAACTGAATCACAATCAGGTCAAAATTATGAGAAAAACATGTCACGAACGTAAATATCGGTTCAGGTTTAGTTTTCGAAAATTTTCACCAAAATGTAATTTTGAAAAAGTGGTCTTTGCTTAGGTTCCTCTAAAAATAATGGAAGTTTGTTGCTTGTCGCTTGTTCAGAATTATTCAAGGAACAATCTTTCACCATCTTATCTTTTTGTTCTTAAAAAGGCTGAGTCTATTGCCTACAAAAAAGCATCAAATGAAACAAAAATCATATTTTTGTTGCTAAGATTCCAATTCGAAAAATTTGAAAAACGTTTCAAGGTAAGACATAATATTTCATTATTTCAAAGTAAAAATGAGAAAAAAATATTTATTTTACAAACGGGGCTTGGATGAAGTTATTGAAATTTTTCACTGTTTTACATATCACCCTGTAGTAAATTTACTTGAAGAACCGTGAGCTTCATATCTATATCATGAATTGCCAGAGAATGGGGCTAGCAGACATCACAAACCAAAATAATATCGTTCAAGAAATAAAAAAGTTATGTCGTTTTGAAAATGGACCAAATTTTTGGTCGCGACACATTGAGTGGTGCGCAGTTTAGTTTAAAACATTTGTTTAAGTCAAAAAAATTACATTTAGTTTTCGTGACAGCAGTTAGAACGACTTTGGTTTATTAACCCGTAACTGGTGAGGTCACTTTTTTGTTACCCAACTGGTGAGGTGGGGTTCACCCAACCCCAAATAAAAACGGCTATTCTACAAAATCAAAATGAAAAAACGCGGATGTTATTTAAGTTTGGGTATCCTTAATTGATTATAAATAAATTATTTAAATAAATAAATTCTTTATTTGTTCAACAAATAAACCATTTACAGGACAATAATAATACATATAAAATAGTAAAGACAAAAATAACTAAAATTGACAAAAATATTGATAACGCATACATTACAGATTTTATTAAAATTATTATACATAACCTCCACAGAAGATTTTAAATGCACATTAGTTATGGAGCTAGCATATCTAGATGTAAGTGTATTACGGGAACTTATTCTAGGAACAAAAAAATTAAGCATTGAAAGTAACTCCGCTGCATCAACTTTATTATTTAATAATTTATAGAGTAGAATCTGACTAGAGACAAATCTTCTGTTTGCTAAAGATTGCATATTAAATTTATTTAACAGGAAAAGATTATCTATACCCCGTTCTGGAAAATAAATATATTTTAAGAATCCTTTCTGCACCATATTCTAATTTGGATCTAACCAGAGAGAAAAATAAACATTGAATTGAAGGAATACTTGAGAAGAATTTACAGTTTCTTATAATAAAACCAAGCATGCGATTAGCTGAGGTGCATATATTAACTATGAGAGAATCTTCTCTGCACCGATTCTACTTTATTTACATATATATTATTACAAGGATACCAAACTACAGAACCATATTCTAATTTGGATTTAACCAGAGAGAAAAATAAACATTTAATTGAAGGAATACTTGAGAACAATTTACAGTTTCTTATAATAAAACCAAGCATGCGATTAGCTGATGTGCATATATTAACTATATGTTCATTAAATGATAACTTTGAGTCAAAGGTTATACCCAGATCCTTAATAGAATTAATTTGTAATAATATAGCATCGTCTAATTTATATTCATAAACTATTTTTTGTAAATTTAGTGTATAGGAGCATATTTTGCACTTTTTTACATTTAAATATAATTTATTTTTTGCACACCACTCATTAACAGACTTAAGTTCTCTTTGTAGATTTTTACACTCCTCTACATTTCGTATTTGTGCATAATAATGCGTACATACTTTTACTGTGGGACTCCACAAAATCACTTCAAAACCTATTTTTAATTGCTGTAAGTAATAAAACTGAAAATATAGAAGAAAAAACTACAAAATAGCGAAAAACAATTCTATAATTCGTTAAAAAAACATAAAAAGGAACAAAGTTTTAACAAAATCGTATTTCTAGTAAACTCTAGTAAAAAAAGAACTGGTGAGGTGGGGTTACGCAAACCCCAATTTGTACAAAAATCGTAATATCGTACACCAAGTAAAATATCGGGCTTTTTTGACACTGGTAGACTACTGACGGATAACTGACAGAAAGCTACACAGAGGGTAGCGAGACCGCACCATTATTTAATACGTTGATTCTTAGATTCTTAGAATGGGTGGGGTTTGGTAAACCCAGTTACAGGTTAAGTTTTTATTGCAACAATTCAATAAAAATCAAGTTGTTTCATTGACGGTCAAAAATAAAAGGGCAACGAATTTATTTAATTCAATGTTATCGAAGAATTTACTCAAAAGTTTCCCGATATTTATAACTCAAAATGTACGTATTTAGATGTATTATAACATTTTCGAAATGAAAGGTTGGACGATCTACCGAATAATTATCATGTTAGGTGCATAAACCAATCTATGGTTAGGTGTTACTTTCAACAAAATGGTTGTCCTTTGCATTATGCTCGAATAGTTGTAGAATGGTTAAATCTAGTGTTGGGATCACTCGAGTGAAAAATAACCTATTACCCGGTTATTGAAATAACCTAAATTATTCGGTTATGAGTTTCGGATCCAAGTGATGAATAACCGGTTATTTGCGCAGTGTATATTTTTAAAATAACCTGGTTGGCAAAAGTCTGAAACGCAGTGGTAAATAAAGTTATCTGTAATATACAGGTTATATTTTTGGGAATTTGACAGTTGAAGTTTGTTTAAAATTTGAATTAGTTAACAAAAATTAGCATTAAATTTAAATTACTACGTGGAAAAACTAAAAATGTAAACACTTGTATTAAAAATTTAATAATAATTTTTTGCCTACTAAAATTATGTTGAAAAACTACCAAATAAGTAGATTTCTAGAAAAATGGTAATACTGCTTGAACATTACAAGCCTTTTTTAAGGAATCGAGTAAACCGAAAATTGCTTCTTTACATTCCGGTCCGGAATGTAAAGAAGCAACGCCGAACGCCTCGTTATTTAGGCCCATTCCACGATGAGCATTCAAGTGATAATCCGGTTTTTGAAATCACTTGAATACTCGGTAATCGGTTATTGAAATAAATCGGTTATTCCCAACACTAGTTAAATCAGCAATTTGGAGAGAATTGGATCGGTCGCAATGGTCCTGTTTTATGGCTACCAAGGAGCCCTGACTTGACTCTTGCAGATTTTTACTTTTGGGGCCGTAAATAGTTAATATTAGGGGGGGCAAAATAATCGATTAATCGATTTTCAAACCGTCAATTATTTTTTTGTAATAATCGATTAATCGATTATTTGATTAATCGATTATTGATTAATCGATTATTTGATTAAACGATTAATAGATTGTTTTATTATAAAATATTATTTATTACTTTAAATAATGAATGTACGTACATTCTATCAGCATTTTTACCTATACCATTGATTCTTCACTCAACGCTTATACATTATGCCCAATATTTAATTGCCATACCTAATTATCTAACCGTAATAATTATTATAATTAAAACAATTTAATATGTAAATAGAAATAATATGACCAATTGAGCATTTTTTTTTAACTAAACAAAATAAAAATAGTGATTTTTCAGAAAACGCATTTTTATGATTTATACTGGGTTTAAAAAATGCTGCTAAAAATTTTAAACTTGTATTGCATGCCTAATATAGCTATAAGTGAGGAGGTCCATTCCAAAACTCGGCTTATCCATTTTTTAGTAAAAATGAGTTATGTGATGTCTGTACATTTAACATTTACTGAAAAGGTCATAATATTCTAAAACGCACCTTATTTCATTTAAAATTCATTTATAAATTTACTATCGTTCCAAAACTTGCCTTATCTGTTGGTTATATCATGTCAGAACTGGCTTATAAGTATTATATGTAATTTTAAATTATTTCAAATTGAAGCTATACCTTTTTAATCAAGGTATATAAATTTTATACTTATGCCTATATATTTCGTTGAAAGTATTCTGTTGGCCTGATATGCGTTAGTACTCATGTGTAAGGTTTTTGACATTTTGCTCAAAATCACCTAATATGGATAAGCTTTGTAATGCAATCCTCAAGTATTAAAAAAACCAAACCATTAATAATTTCCGATTAATCAGTAATTGATTAATTAAATACTCGTTTAATTAATAATCGAATAATCAAATAATCGATTAATCGATAATCGATCAATAATCGAAAAAATTGTTTATTTTAGATAATCAAAAATCGATTATGAATTTTGAAAAATCTGAATCGTTAAAATTAATTACAAGCTATATTGCTGGACGGCAGTGGTTATAAATAAAGAAATATTTATAAATAAAGAAGTATTTCGGCCTAAAAACAAAATCCTCTGATGTACCCCAGAAAAGTATATTGGGACACTAATATTTTTTTGTATTCTTTTTATTTGCAAAATATTTTTTCGTCGTGCTCTGTTTGCATGTATGCTGATGATTTACAACTTTATAAGGAACTAGGGCAAGATATGTAATTGGAACACTTTTTTAATGCAATAAACCAAAATTTGAAGTGCTTGCATGAATGTTGTAGCAAACATGGCTTAAAATTAAATCCAGACAAATCTGCAGCTCTGAGATCGTCCAAAGAAGAATCGAGAGGCATTCATTCATTATTATGGTCACTTGACGCTCGGAACTAATAATATTAAGTAGGTAAAGCTTGCTAAACATTTGGGATGAATATTTGAATTATCAATCATATTTCATGTAAATCACATTATTAAACAAGGTTTTATTAAATTAAAAAATACATTTTTCAAACAAGAGTTGGACAGTGCTACTAAGTTAAAACTTGTAAAAAGTCTGTTACTGCCGCACATTACTTATAATCAATTATAATCAATAATTATTGTTCCGTTATTATAATTATAAATCGCAGTAAAACAAATTAAAATTACAACCCATTCAGTTGTATTTATTTACTTTAATAGAAACACGTTCAAATACACACTCAGTTAATATAAGATAATATAAGATACAACATTGTTAATACCAGTTCACAGAACTAGTAAAATTGAGGGAAGTTTCAGTTATTTGGCACCTTTTATCTCAGTTAATAATAATGCGATTTTCTTTAAATTCACCACCCAGATTATAAGAGAAATTAAACATTTGCCATAGTAAACTTTTTATTTATCATTGGCGTATCCCCAAAAACCCCTTAATCCATAATCTTAAAATTGCAAAAACTGATTCTGAATCTACATATAATTAAAAAATTTATCTTAAATGTCATATATGACAGAACATTTTTTTATTTATTAAGGCCTCACGCTGAACGCTGTTTTTGTTTGACATTTGGCAATTTGTACGAATTGCAAAAGTTAAACAGTATGCAGTGTCATTTATCAATGCATTCATAAAATGGCACAAAATCAGAGAGTATTAGTATCAGAGTTGGGTTGGGTTGGGTAGCAATTTGGCACAAAACCGTTAATGATATCAACAAATAGTTTGCAAGAACCGGAGCCGTGTTTAAAATAAGACCAAAAAAGTACATTTTAAATCGACGACAATATCCAGACGACGAAGGCATCTGGAACAATCCAAATGATAGTATAAGGGTAGTTGCGAGGACACTATATTTAACTACAAACAAAATATGGAGGAGTTTAAAACGCAATGAGATTAAAGCATTTAAGCCAAAATTTCTACATACTTTCTTAGATGGTGATTTTTAACGACGGTTTGAATTTTGCCTATGGTTGCAAGGTAACTATTTTAACAATGGATAATTTAAAAAAAAACAATGTGTACTGACGAGGCAACATTTACCACTAACGGTGTGGTGTCTAGTCAAAATTGTAGATATTGGGCATCCGAAAATCCCAACTTTTTAATTGTAAAAACCAATACAGTCAAAAAGTTAACGTGTGGTGTGGCATATTAAACGAACGAATTGTTGGCCCCTCTTTTCTGGATAAACTCAAAGGAGAAATTTTTCTAAATTTTTTACAAAATGATTTTCTTAATTTGTTAATGGAAAATGTATACTTCCAATTAGATTTTCCTGACATTTTTAAAATGAAAATTTCCCTCTGAAGTGCATAGGTGGAAATATCCTTTAGAACCATGGTCCCCTAGTTCGCCTGATATTACCCCTTGTGATTTTTTCTATGGAAAACTTGAAAAAAATAAAGCGTATTTTAGTCGGCCGCGTAACAGGGAACAACTTTGCGTTAGGATTAGGCAAGGGTCCCAAGAAAGTACTTACTACCCAAACTTTAAGAAAATTTAGTAAACGGTAAAAAAAAGATGTTAAAAATGGTATTTTTTTGGGATGCCAGAATTTAAAAAATATTACTTTTTAGGTTTATTATTGCAATTAAATTAATTTATTTATTTTTTATTTTATTTTATAAACAAGTTGTAGAAAATTACATAATAAATTAATTAATTTTTCGTTTCTGCCATAATCAGTTTTTGAGATTTTAAGTATGTTGATTAAAGGGTTTTTCGGGATGCTGAATCTAAATATGATTGAAAAGTTGTCTAAAATAATCCCTAATATCCTTTTGCTGAAAAATCGACCCCCTTTTACCCCCTAACACCGTACGCCAATGATAAATAAAAAAAATTTACCATGGAAAAGATTTCATTTCTCCAACATACAATCACCACCCAAATTTGAAGAAAATCGCAATATTAATAACTGAGAAATAAGGGTGGATTCGTGAAAAGCGGGATAGACTGCGTTACGATGTTCTTCGCGTCGAACGTTGATATTGGTCTATTGGTCTGTCCCACGTAGCTTCCGTCACAACTCTTACAAGGAATTTCGTAAACACTTTGTGCTCCAACTCCTCTTTTGGTTTGGCGTTTGGTATAGTATAGTATTTAATCGAACTTTCTTGGGGCGGTAAATGTGGTCTCAATGTTATGTTTTTTGAGAACTTTGCCTATTCTTTCGGTTGACGTAGGGAAGAAAGGCCTTTGAAGTTGGTTTGTTGTTCTCGTCCTCTGTGGTATTTAACCGGCGTCGTGGTCTAAGAACCTTTTTTATGATGGTTTTGGAGAATCCGTTTTGATGTAGCGTCGTTTGAATTTTTAGGTCTTCTTGTTTCTTGTGGTTGCGTGATAAGTGTCTTAATAACTGACTGCAGTTATAATTGGTGGTGGTGAGATTGGGCATTGTTGTTGGAGGCACAAGGTGTTTACGAAATTCCTTGTAAGAATTGTGACGGAAGCTACGTGGGACAGACCAATAGACGTATCAACGTTCGACGCGAAGAACATCGTAACGCAGTCTTAAAACATCTTCCTTAGCTGAACACGTCCGAAAAACTTTCCATGCAATTGACTTTGAAAAAACAAGGTTCTTGGCTAGCATCAAACACAGGACCAAACTACTATCCAAGAAGCTATTGAAATAAAATAACGTCCAAGAAACCTCAACACAAGAGACGATACACAGAGACCACTAACTGCATGAAAACCAGCTCTTACAACCACCAAAACACCACGCAGATTAACGAGATCAATGGAGCCGAACATAACACAGGTTCAATCGCAGTCTCGGTTAATGACGCGGAAAGCTAAGAGGGTAAATAAACAACGATCAGCGGCAACGGAGCTCACTCCACGTCTAACTCGCAGCAGAGCAGCAACAGTAGCCCAGCAGATAAGACCTGAAGATGGTACATGAGATTGTACTGAAACGTCGTCAGACATACGGTTCTTTTAAGAACCAAAAACCGAAAACACAAAAAAATACTTATACATATAACGCCCGTGGAAACCTTAAGCAGGACATATATAAATATATATATATATATATACAGGGTATTTCAATAAAAACTCCCAGGCCAATTATTTCGAAAACTAAAAATGAATTTAAATTCTGTAAACGTAAGTTTTTAGCCTCTATGATTGGCTTCACAACTGTGTAAAAAATGTTTTTGAATAATACAAGATGTAGGTGGCGCCACAATGCAAAGAATTTTTTCAATGGCAGGTACTTTTAAATTCATTTTTGATCAAATTATGTCCCATACAAATTTTTGATAAATCCGACATGAACGGAGATATTTGGGGTTAAGTTTTTTTTTTAAATAATTTTAACGAGTATTTTTAATATCCTTTAGCAGATGTTCATTTAATTCTGGTAATGATAATTTTAGTGATAAAAGGCTCGTGTAGCGCTAACTAGATTAAAATTATTACGTCCAGTGACGTCTCAATAATATTGGCAAAAAATAATACGCCACTGAGTGTTTGGTAATTTTTATATATTTTTCGGATTATGCAACTAAAAATATCCTTTTTTTTCTGTTGAATTGTTTTCATATCTTGCTTCGTTTTCGAGAAATAAAAATAAACCATTTCACTTCTTATCTCTGGAAAACAATAATCATTAAATAAAAACAAATGAATGTTAGAAACATCAAGTAAATTTTTCTTTACTTAGTGTCAGTGTAAAAATTTGCAATTTCTAAAATAAAAATGGTTCACCATACAAATCAAGACAAATTGAACATACATGGTTTTAGTTTATGGAGAATGACATCAAAATGCTTCAGAAGCTGTGCGCTGCTATCGAGACCAACGCCAGATCGCAAATCTTTTGTAGCTTTGTGTACCAACTTAGCTACATATGGTAGCTTTAAAAAGGAAGCCGTTCCAAGAAGGAAGAGGGATACGACTGACGAAAATGTAGCTTTAGTCCTCCAATCAGTAAAAAACAACCCACAATCGTCATTACCAAAATTAAAAGATGAAACTAATATTTCAATATTAAAAGATGAAACCAATATTTCAGTAAGTTCCTAAAAGAAAATATGTTTTTTCCATACTAGGTTCATCTAGTGCATTATCTACAATAAGGAGATAACCAGCGCAGATTAAACTTTTTGACACATTTCATATTCTTTTGGAAGAAAATCCAAATTTATTAAATCAAATTATGTGGAGTGACAAACCCCGGTTTCACAATAATGGAGTAATTAATAAATATAATTGTCGCTACTAGTACGAGGAAAATCCTAACTGGAAAGGACTAAATTTTAAACACGATTTGGGGTAAATGTTTGGTGAGGTATTGTAAATGGTTACAATACAATATTTGTACCATGAACATTTAACTTCAGTTCGTTATTTACAATTTCTACAAAACGATCTAACTTTACTGTTACAAAATTTGGGAATTGACGTAGATACTATGTGGTTTCATCAAGACGGTGCCCCAGCACACAATAGCAATATCGTTATGAATCATCTAAATGACGCGTCATGATGTTTCCAGGAAAAGTGATCAGCACAAATGGGGATCTTAGATGGCCAACAAGGTCCCCTGACTTTTATTTATGGGGCGGCTTACAAAATGAAGTTTACAAGGAACCAATCGAAGACATGGCAGACCTGTATAACACAAAATATATGTTACTATAGCCGCTATTAATCAAAATACACTATTGAGAGTTTGCAGAACCGAATTATTATATCGATTTGATATGTGTGTATAAAAACGGCAATAATTTTGAACACCTCATTCGACCTTATTAGTTCGTTTTTGGTATTGTTCTAATTTTCTTTAATTATTTTGTATAATTTCTCACCAGTTCTTTCATAAAATTTAAAACATTTAATTTTATTTTACTATGTTTTAATGTTTTACCTTTGTTTTTAACAGCAAAAAATATTAAAAATTTATGGTTTTGTTTCTTAATGATTTTTGTTTTCCAAATGGTTTTATTTTTATTTCTCAAAAACGAAGCAAGATATGAAAACAACTTAACAGACAAAAAAAGGATAATTTTAGTTGCTTATTCCGAAAAAATATAAAAATTAGCAGAAACTCAGTGACGTATTATTTTTTGCCAATATTATTTGTTAAGGGTCCCCCTGAGGCGTCACTGGACGTAATAATTTTAATCTAGTTAGCGCTAAAAATTAATTTAAAAGTTCCTGTCATCGAAAAAAATGTTTGCACAGTAGCGCCACCTACATCTTGTATTATTCAAACAAATTTTTTACACAGTTGTGAAGGCTATAAACTGGCGTTTACAGAATTTAAATGTCACTTTTAATTTTCGAAATAATTGGCCTGGGAGTTTTTATTGAAACACCCTGTATATATATATATATATATATATATATATATATATATATTTATTTATTGCATTAGTTTATTTTATAAAATCTTTGCCGATTTGCCATTGTAAGGAAAAGGCGGTTTTAAAGTTTTATTTGTCTAATTATGTATTGTTTATTTGCTGTGCTAGACACACAACAAGGTTTATATTCAGATTCCTAAGTATACTTTACCTTTACCTCTACCTATTTGTCGTTATTCAAAAGGACAGTGAACTTACAGGTCTATACGTCTCCTGATTTTAAGGTTATTATTTAAAAATAAACGATTTAATTATATATTTAACAAATATAAGAGTTGTTACTTTAAAATCTAAAATTATTGTTAGTAGTAAATTATATTATTTTAATAACAGTTTATAACAGTTAATTATATAAGGCAAATTAGCATGTGATAATGCTAGGAGGATAATCTTTCGAGTATTATAATATATTCTCTACTGTAAAAGTACTTTATATTACTTTTAAATTCTGAAAATTAGATTAAAAATAGGATTAGGTTTGTGGGTATTTGAACAAAAAAATAAAAGCCCTATTTTAAATTCGCCGACGTTTCGCGGGAATTTACTGCTCTCTTCCTAAGGGCTAACTCAAAAAGTATATTAATAACGTAGTCATAACTTCAAAAAAATATAGTGTGTCCCACTTACCTTACCACCCTCACAAAGTTTGCATTTTTGAATCGATTTTCCAAAAAACGAATAACTCATGGCTAACTGTGGTCTTTTTTGGGTTCGAAATTTCATTTCATTTGGGATTTTTTCAAATAATAAAAATAACCACAGATTGCTTTTCGACCACTTTTGGGCATTTTTTAATTTTTTGACAAAAAAATTTAAAAGCTCTATTAGATATTTTTTAAGTGAAAGTATACATTAATGTTAATGTTAATATAAGCTATGATAGTGACAAATCATAACCAAATGAAAATCCGCTAGAAAACCGGAGATTAATCTTAAAATTATTTTTTTTATATTATTTTTTTTTGTTTATAAATATATCTTATTTTCAAAAATGTTTGCCATTTTTATTCAGTTTAACTCAAACATTTTTAACATTATTTATTTTAGAAAAGTATAAATATCTAAAATTATTTGTGACATGAAACTTTATGTTGGTTTTGTTGAACCTATTTATGTTCATTTTGGCCAATATATTTCAGATAAAAACCATTGACAAAAGACATACATTTTCATTTTAAATTGACAACCACTAATATAAAAAAATGCCCACAATCTAATAATTTTTGTTTGAAATAAATGGACAGCAAATGCAATTCTAAAATATTGCATCACATTTTCTAAAATTTGTTTTACCTATAATATACTATGTGTATCGCATATGCGCTTGGGACATCCTGAGATCCCTTATTAGCTTTGTTCGCGGAGCTCATCCGTGATCAATCCGCGACAACTGCGCATGCGCACTGGCAATTTTAGCGTTCGCGGTGTAAAAATCGGCAACATTTGACATTTGATCACTCGTTCGCGGAGCCTTCGGGACCAGTTTCGAACTAATTACTGACAAGTCAAAACGATCCGAGGATTTTAGCATGTACTAGCTGTCAGACATGCGTATTGTTCATTATTGTTTAAAGTTTATTTTAGGTTATATGTTCTATATTGTTTTAAATTAAATTGTTAAACGAAAACCTAAGTTGAAATACTTATTTTTTACTTGCATTGTTCATTTCCTTGCTTATTTTATAGAAGAGTGATCATCTATCATCCAGTGATGAAGATTTAGAAAATAGTTTACATTTAATTGAAGTTCCTAAAAATACTCCATATTTTGAAGAAATTTTTCCCATGTTCGATGATCAGCTATTTAGGGAGCATTTTCGAGTTAGCAATTCTGAATACTATAATTATCAGGAAGGAGATTCCCCAAAAAGTTTTGTCACAAAACAGCTGACTGATGGTTGCGGTTAGAAACGCGTTCGCGGAGATTTGTTAATTCTTGATCGGTTTCGAATCGCGCATGCGTACCATGGTTCGTGATTATTTACCCTATACAGATACAGAACTAGTCATGGATGGGCTCCGCGAACAAAGCTATTAGTAACATAGGATATCCCCTGGATATCTTATGGATAGTTCATGGGCAAATCCGGATATCCCTGGGATTTATTTGTGCTATCTGGGAATCAGATTATGCAATTACTTTCCTAGGTAATTGGAAATTACAAGCACTTAAAATTTCCAAAGTGCTTGGTGCTTTATGCTGGCAACTACTTTTCCAAAGGGCTTGGTGCTCGAAGCACTTTTTTCGAGTGCTTTGCCCAGATCTGGTAAGGTTTAAAATGGGCACACTATATAATATATATTATATTATATGTCTTTTTGATGATATTTATATCAGTTTTTACGGTCTTTTGGTCCCTTTTGCAGAATAATGTAAATTTTTAATATATTGTATAATTTATATATTAGGGTGACCCAAAAAAGCGGCTATTTTTTTAAGTCTTCTATGAAAATTTGTTAATTACATTTTAAGAGCTCTCTTTAACAATCAGCTCGATAAAAAGATTTGTAATGGTTGCACAAGAATTTTTATTTTTATTTTAATTTAACTTTTCTGCTACCTACGTTAAATTTTGTACACGAAAAATAAATAAAATTCTCAAAGTTTCAGATCAAAATATCAATTTTTAAAGGTCGCTCATAAATTTTGAAAACTTTTAGGATTAATAATTTTGATGTTTTTAAACCATTTTTAAATATTAAATTTACACCTTATTTACTAAATTAATCGTAAGGAGATTAAATTATTAAATTAAAAAAAAATCTTTTTTTAAAATTCATGAGCGAACCCCAAAAGTTTTTTTAATCAAGCTGTTTTTTCTCACATTAACTAGGTGAACGCAACACTAATTTACGACACAATGGTAAAATTGTAAAACTGAATTTTGTTTTTAGAAAAAAATCTACAAACAAAAATTAAATTAAGGCATTTTGTTATTTTTATTACTTCGTGCTATCCCACAACCAAATGTTATGCCTATTTACGGGTTTTTGATTATGGTAAGGGATTCCTTGTAATTCTCAAGAGTTGCCTTTAAAGTATATTATATATAAAAAATGTCCAACCTTAAAGTTACCAGATACTAAGACTGAACACTTCAGTAATCGGGAGTTTTTTGACAACAAAATAATACATTTAGGTGTTTTAACTTTTAAGCCTCATTAATTTTTCTGAAATACCTAAATTCGATCCTAAAAATAGCGCAATTTATTTAAATTTTTAAAGACCATACCGGGAGATCAATTTAAATTTTTAAAGACCATACATGGAAATCAATTTTAAAAAATAAAATAAGTTATTTTTTAAATAATAATTAAACTATGATTTCGATTACCTTATACGAAGTTTCCTAAATGCTGTGCCAATACATTGTTATAGTGTTGATGTGATTTTAAAATTATTCTTTCCAAGATAAATGGTGTTTATTTTTTATATACAACTTTTTAATATTTAGGTTCATCAGGCGACTAAATAAGATATTAACAATAATTATTATATGTTATGTTATATTATGTCACTTATAGCAATTTTAGCACAACACATACTTTTTACCTGCAATTTTAACCGTTTTGAGGTAGATTGTAGTCTTATGTTATTACAATAATTGACAGTAAAAATTATTAAATACTCTATATATTATAACAATAGATTTTATTGTGATATATCTTTTTGTAGCGTAAAAGTGGGAACTTGAAAAAAATCCTAAATTTTAATGGATTAAAATCAAAATTAATACTATTTTGGTATTATTGTATACCTATTTTTTGAATACCTAACTACAATATTGTTACATTGTAATTAAAAACATATAATAAAGTTTGCATACCAAATATATTAAAGGTTACATTTTAATATAAATTTGAATATAAAACGTTGTAAACACTAAATATTTTATTAATTATTGTTATAAAAAATTATCAAATATTACCTTTTTAAAATAAAATAAAATATTTCTATATTTACAAGCAACTTTTTTTAATTCGTTGTTATATTAAAAAATTTAACTATAATTAAGAATTTTAACTATAATTTCAATACAAAATTTTTACAAAATCCTGTGTTAAGCAATATTATGTTTTAAATTCCCGTAAAAATTATTCACGTAAAAACTTACCTTATATTTTTCTGTAAATTAACCAGCTAACGAGATACCAAATCAAATTAAACCTTTTTAAAACTGAAATTTCCAAGGGTCTAATAAACGAAGTGTTAAACTTTTAGTCACGAGTCGCGGACGGAAGTTGTAGTAACGGCGTGAGATGCGTGTAGAGTGGAGCGCGTCAAACTGGTCCTCGATGTCCTGTTGCAGGACTAAATCCTACAGTTTCTCCTTTTGCGCTTGGTCCCGCGTTCGTCGACGAGCTTTTTCACGCGCTACGCCGATTCTCGATTCGGCGACGGCTGATAGCTGCCTTATAAATAAGTTAATATTCCTTTATAAAACATGATCACACTTACTGAAATGATAAATAAATTACAAACCAAAGAAAATAAATAACTATTATTATTATGTCATAAATAAAGATCGAAGCTCTTAAAAATTTTGTCCTTAAAAGGCAATAAATATAGAAAATTAGAAAAAATATGAAACAATACGGCAATATAAAAAAAATAGTTTTATATACAGGGTGCCCCAAGTATCCTATGTATTGGTATCTTTTTTATTTAAGGAGCTACAAGGTCGGTAAAATTTTAAGTTGCGTAATTACAAGCCTATTAAAGTTGCATTTAAAAACTCGGAAAAACATCAGTGAATTTAAAATAATCTGAAAAAAACTGAAAACCTGTCAAAACCAAGAATTCAATAACTTGGTTATTGCTGGAAATTTTGAAAAAATTAAGTTTTACATAAAATGTGTAATACACATTGTGTATTTATCCACATTTTTATCCAATTTGTGATTTTTTCGCCATATAGATTTTGAGATACCACCACCATCTTTTGTTTTCCTATTGGAATTTGACATGGTTAGATAGACAAACATTAAGGGATTCAAAGATTTATCAAACTAAATAAGTTGAAATTGGATAAAAATGTATAATAATATATTAATGTTATATTTACAAGTAAAATTAACGTTGTTTCAAAATTCTAAGAAATAACAATGTCAATGGGGTTGGGTTGTTAAGTTGGGTTGGTTTGGTATGGCACAATGCAGTGTACCTGCAACACCAAGGTGACAGCTAATCGTTATAACCTTGAGAAATACTTTGCTTTATTTAGCCTCTAGTAAAAATATTGGTAGAAGATCAGTGAAAAGTGTTTCCCTTATGTATTAAGAGCGTCGAGTATATGCAGATGGGAATCAAAAATAATATATTATTGATTACATGTTTTTTTATTATTTTTGCCTATTAAAATATTAATATAAATAGATACTGTACAAGTGAATAACATTTTCTCTAAAAAATATACAGGCAATAGAAAAATGCATGTTTAACTTACTCATATACATATTAAGGTTTATTAAAAAATGGTTTTATTAATAGAAAATGGTTCAAATCAAAAATATTTTTTTTAAATTTGTTTAAAAATTTATTTAATAATAAACTAAGTAGTATTCAGTTTGAAATGAATGGAAATTGCCAATACCTGTCTTAAAGACGCAAAAGCAAAAGCATTAAAAAAGCATCTAGATGGACAGTACAGCTGTACTGTCTGTGTCGGTATATTTTTGTTTATACATATAGGCTATGCCCGCTGTTACCATCAAACACCCAATTACATGTAAGGTTTAAAGGGTTCCCCACGCCTTTTAGGGAATCTTGCTCTATTATTATACTTTTTGTTGTTGTATTTAGTAAATCTTGCAAGTCAACTTCTGCTGAAAGTTCATTAATCGAAATATTCATTGGTAACATAGTTTTTCGGTACTGTTTTAATTTCCAGGATATAACAGATTTATGGTACTACTTAAATTTAAAATTAACTTAAATTTATGAGATCTGAGAATCCGTTTTATAGTCGTTTTAGGAATGTTTAGCAAATTTTATTGTACTCAAAGTTGAGTCAGCAGTGGCGGCTGGTGGATTTTGGGTATACCGATATCTCAATTATTAGATATATACAGATTTTATACCATTTTAAATTTTTAATATTTCTTTTCAAAGAAATAATAAAAATTTAAAATGGTATAAAATCTATATAATTTGGATTTTTTAAATGAAATTTAAAATTTGTTAATAAACTATGCTAAATAATAAATTGCACCAATTAAATTTATCTTATTTTCAAATTAAATTTAAATTCTGCTTGCGCGAAACTTGTTTATTTAATTTCATTATAAAGTCATATAAATTTGGTGTGGGTCCCAAATCTAATAATTGAGATATCGGTATACCCAAAATCCACCCACTAAAATGTGGTGTGCCTAAACTTTGATTAAAATTCTTAAAATGCCTATATGCTTACCTAATGGGGCCGGTACGGCCGAGCAAAAAGTTATCTTTTTTCGCAAACTTGCGCAGAACTTGTTTATTTAATGTCATTATAAACTAATATAAATTTGGTGTGGGTCCCATATCTAATAATTGAGATATCGGTATATCCAAAATCCACAAGCCGCCACTGTGGGTCAGCAACAACTTGTTCTAAAACTTCTACCTCAGCAGCTTCATTCCTGATCGGATGTTCACGTTCAGGTCCAAGGATTCCTTTTTTGTTCGCTACAGATCCTCTTTTTTGAAACTTCGCGACCAACCCAAAAGGAATTTCGTATCACCAATCAACTTAAGTTGACGTGTCTTTGTTTTTTTTAAATAACTGCTTAATACGCCAAAACTGCTCCCATTGTGTATTTAGGTCCTTCGGAAGGGACTTTAAGCCCGCAGTCCGTTTCTACAACTCAAATGCACAAGAAACAGAATCTGATATTACAACGGAAAAAAGTTTTTTTATAATAAATCTAGTGGGTTTGGCTATATTATCAATAGAGAAGGATGTTGGAAGATAACTGAAAATGACTTCAAAAACTGTTTATTCACCAATCACTGGGCGAGTACAAGGCTGATCCTTGATCTTGCTCACTTCCCAGTTCTTAATGAATAATGATGAGATACCAAATAAAACCAAATGGAATTCGTTTTGGCACTGATTTTTATTAAAAACTTATTAAGTATATATACAATTTACAATATAAACAAAACAGTAGTTCTAAACATTAAAGGTAAAACAATATATAAATTAAATAACAATAACAAACACACATGGTTCTTTGTTGTGGAACTGCTGGTTGCCGTAATTGGTGCACTGCTGCGTCAGGTGTTCTCGTTTAATTACCTGCTACTAAACGCAACTTTGCACATTCCTGTATTTTTGATTTTTTAAACTAAAATTCTATTATTATTTTTTCCTGTTTAATTTTTAATTAAACATATTGGCGACCACCAGCAGTGTCCCTGAGATTCAATTGTAGTTTCCCTAGTCGTCAGCTCTCAATGGACTCAGTACGTCGATGGAGACTGCTCCTTGACTGGGCCTGGTACTGGTTAGTTCCATTTGTTCGATTGTTTTCATATTTGACCTGGAAATGGTCAAATTGACATCCACGGGCCGGGTATATCCTGCTGTGTTGGTGGCTGGGTGCCTGTAGCTTCCTACGTCGCTTGTTTGGGCGTAGGTCACTTGTTTGGGGTCGTAAATCCCTGTTGTGTTGATCCCTACGTCGCTTGTTTGGGCGTAGGTCACTTGTTTGGGGTTCGTTGAGCCATTGCCATAAGTACCTGGTTGTACTCTGTCTTCAGCTGTTGAAATTGGTCGTGCAAGGGATTTATGGACTCATCTGCGTGATTTACTCTAACTTCCATGTGAAGATTAGATACCATATCCCACTGCTTCCGAATTTCCTGAAGTTGGCACTTGCCGCTCCCTGGACTGTGCTACCTAGGGGGCCGGTGGCTCGAAGGACCATGTTTATTGCTGCTTCCTGGACTGTGCTACCAAGGCTTCAGCTGTTGAAACTGGTCGTGCAAGGGATTCATGGACTCATCTGCGTGATTTACTCTAACTTCCATGTGAAAATTAGATACCATATCCCACTGCTTCCGAATGTTTGTTGCCGCTTCCTGGACTGTGCTACCAAGAGGGCTGGTGGTTCGAAGGGGTCGTAAATCCCTGTTGTGTTGATCCCTACGTCGATGTTTGGGCGTAGGTCACTTGTTTGATAACTCCTGGACTGGGGCTATCAAGGGCTGGCTGCTCGAAGGACCATGTTTATTCACCAATCACTGGGCGAGTACAAGGCTGATCCTTGATCTTGCTCACTTCCCAGTTCTTAATGAATAATGATGAGATACCAAATAAAACCAAATGGAATTCGTTTTGGCACTGATTTTTATTAAAAACTTATTAAGTATATATACAATTTACAATATAAACAAAACAGTAGTTCTAAACATTAAAGGTAAAACAATATATAAATTAAATAACAATAACAAACACACATGGTTCTTTGTTGTGGAACTGCTGGTTGCCGTAATTGGTGCACTGCTGCGTCAGGTGTTCTCGTTTAATTACCTGCTACTAAACGCAACTTTGCACATTCCTGTATTTTTGATTTTTTAAACTAAAATTCTATTATTATTTTTTCCTGTTTAATTTTTAATTAAACAAAAACCATTGACGCCTTTTCTTCCGCCAAAGCACGCAAAAAATATGTGTGATTTTTTCTTAATCGTTAATTTCTATATTAAAAAAACAATACAAATATATTTGTTTTTCTACACCTATTGCATATTATATTGACATTATTTGTTTTTTTTTC
Organism: Brassicogethes aeneus; assembly: GCA_921294245.1. Classification (NCBI taxonomy): domain Eukaryota; kingdom Metazoa; phylum Arthropoda; class Insecta; order Coleoptera; family Nitidulidae; genus Brassicogethes; species Brassicogethes aeneus. Next base: position 46,144,119 of record OV121132.1, on the reverse strand, counting down.
TGTAAATAATGGTAACCAATATAACCGCCCGGACTAACAACGTGAGTAATTAACTCATTATTCACGTTGTGCATATAATTATTGACGTTATTTGTTTTTTTTTCAGTAAATAATGGTAACCAATATAACCGCCCGGCCTAACAAAGTGAGTAATGAACTTATTATTCACGTTGTGCATTGGCATTAGTGATTGGCTGATTTTAATATTCACTGTTAATTGAACCAATCGGGTTTTAAATTGGGAAAAAAAAGGTTAACAGATGTCAGATTACTTGATAACGGCGTGTAAGTCATTACCGTGCCTTGTTCACATTCGAAAAACAACATGATATTAGTTTATTACATTTATTTACAAATTAAATCTTGCAATATCCTGTCATATTTAAATACGCGATACATTCGGAAAATGCCGGTTTTAGAACGTCTGATATGGAAATATACTGCCTGTCTAACGTCCACTAGCATATCGCACATGCACGACAACAGTGTCATAAGTTTTAAAACCTTAATTCAAATATAACACAGTACGACAAAATTTGATTTTTGGTCCCTCCCATGAAAAATTTCTACAGATTCTAAAAATAGAGTTAAAAAAATGATACCCGTGTCTCGGCGTTTTTTCACATCACGTCATAATTTTTTTTTAAGGGCCATCCAATAAAATGTTATTCACACTATTCGCGACATAATTTAATAGACTCGATAACAGCTGGACTGCATAGTTAAAAAAATATATATTTACTAAATGGATAGGCAACCATTATAGATGCATTTTAAAATTATTTTAATCTTATACAGAGTTTTGCACATTTATATATATATCAAACGGTTTATTTTTAAACCAAGTAACAAAATGTTTCAATTTTAAGCCAATCAAAATGCTTTAAAGTCGGGTAATTAAAATTTTTATTTATTCAATTTTTTGTAAAAATTGAGCTTTGCTGAATTAACATTTTAAAAAAAATTAAAAGATATTTAAATGAATTGATTTAAGTCTTAAAGCAAATGTACCTAAAACATATTTAATTTAAGTAAAAAAAGTATTTAAGTATACGAAGTCAATTGAAACAGCAAAAAAAACAAAAAATTTACACATCTGCGGCATTTATACATAAAAAGCATTGTTTTCAAAACAATCTTTATACGAGGGTAATACTTTTTTTTTAAAAACATTATTGCAGCGATAAATCGATAAATTTTTCATTAATTTTGATTGTTGAGTTAACCATCCATTTGAAATCAAAGTAAAAATGCAGTGTCCGAATCGAAATAATTTTTGTTATGTATGTGGTTTATTTGCACCTCCAAGCCATATGCGAAATATTACAAAAAATGTAGTAACAGCTTTTGAAGACTATTTTTTGGTGACGTATATACCAAACTTATGGTATGTACCAGAGGTTTTATGCGATTATTGTTACCGTTGTTTGCATGGATTGCAAGATAAAACACACAGTATGAAATATGTTGTACCAACAATTTGGCTTCGATCCGTCGCGACGTACCGAACACGCATCTGACCAGTGTTATTTCTGCATGTCAAAATTAAAAAGTTTTGGATTTCGGTACAATACTAGAGAGAAAATTGATTACGCCGATGTAGAATCCGTCATTCTCGCAAGAGTGCGATCTGAAGATTATCCAACTGCTCCTTCAGAAAACATATGTGAGGATAAAAGTAAAAGATCTTTAACACCCAGTACAACCATTTTTTCCGAGATGGAATCTGAATTTATTTCCTGTAGTTCCCGGGTTATAAAGTACATTTTATAACACAGGACATGAAAGTACATATGTCACTGAAAATACATTTTCTCCATGCTCATTTGGACTATTTTCCACCAAATTTGGGCGATTTTAGTGACGAACATGGCGAACGTTTTCACCAAGACATTTTAACAATTGAAAAACTCTTCAAGGGAAAAGACGTCAGGCATTTGCTGGGTGAATATTGCTGGTCAATTGTTCGAGATTCTGAAGCAATATACAGCCTGTTCAGAATAAAACCGAATATATATATATATATATATATATATATATATATATATATATGGGGCGTGGCCTCGCCTCCCTCCAAGGCGCGTCACAGTTGCTTGTGTGATAAACGACATGACGAAAGGTCGAGCAGGTAAGGACTTAAAAAATTAAATGATAATAATGCAAAAAATCTCATTAGCGATGCAGTCTATTTGCTTAGCTACTGTGTCGCGCGTTGGAGGGAGGCGAGGCCACGCCCCATATATATATATATATATAGATATATTCGGTTTTAGTCTGAACGAGCTGTATAATCGTCAAACTAAACGACCAAGATTTTATTCCAACATGTATTGAATATAAGATAAATACAAAAATGTGTTTCATTAAAAAAAAAAAAAAAAAATTATTTAAAAAAAATCAAAATATAAACTTTTTTTATATTTGTTTTTTGTATTGTGTAAAAACATACAATATTTACAAAAAAATATATTTTTAACCGAGTAAAAAATGTACAATCTGTATAAGCATAAATAATAGGAATGACGGCTTAAAATTTTTTTATGACGTGATCTCGTGAAACTGTGAGACACGGGTACGTTTTTTTTACCTCTATTTTCAAAATCTGCTAAAATTTTTCATGGGAGGGAAATTGTGTTGTACTGTGTAATACCAGTCAAAGATTTTTGAATAATAAAATTCTCACATATTTTTAAAATGATATTAACTTACAGTATTTTCTTTGCAAAAGAAGAACCACACTAAGATTCTGAGCCAGTTAAAAATTAGATTTTAGAAAATACTTTATAATAAGACTTATTTGAAGATATGCCTATGTTGCCGAAGAAGATGTTTATCAATTTTGGAGATATGTCTGTGTTGCTGAAAATATGTTCAAGAATTTTGCAGATATGGCTGTATTGCTGAAAATGTGATCAATTTTTTAATTTTTCATTATGTTGATTATTATTATAAGGAACGAATGACTGGCCCCATCGGCAACGCCTTAAACTGGTTTTTCAGGGTTAAATTACCCACTTTCAGTTCTCCTACGTATCTCGCCACTGCACAGCATTGCCTGTGTTTGGTATTGTTTCTGTGTTGGTAATCCAGGAAAAAATATTCGTTGTATCAAATCTTTGGGACTTTGGGACTTAATCCAGGAGGAGGTGCCGTACGCAATTTTCACCCTTTTTACACTTGGTTCTGGTATATCACGTGTAGAATCATTAATTGGTTTTATGTATTTGAACACCGATAGCGGTGGTATCACTATGGAAGTACAAACGCGTTAAACGAGACCCTAGACACACGACCGTTTGCATTTAGGTAAGGAGCGTCACTTTTTCATTCTTTTATTGTTGACAACTTTAACTTTACTAACCTACGCTAACAAAATTACTGTCACAACTTACAGGCAACTTACTTATGACACTGTTGATGAAAATGGTAACTTAAAAATTCCATTACATTTTCGAATAAACATTGTAAAACACTCTAACCTTAAAATCATCATCACAAGTTGACCAACGAAGCTAAAAGACAAGCAGAACGTAAGAGACGCGGAAGAAGAGATGACCAAGTAAAACCGGGGGTCCAACTACTAAAAAAGACAAAAAAAAATTACGTTTTTAGTCTTCATGTCTATGTTCATGAGTGGAAAGTCCTAAAAGTGCAAAATTAATAAGATTTGCAATTTTTTTATGTGGTTTTTATGGTTCCGAAAATCGACAGTTTAAAAATATTCACCCATATTGGCTTTTAGAGGCACCCTGCAACAATGCATGGCCATTTAATGTTTTGGATAAAAGATAAAAACACAAATAAAATTAAAAAATATCCAATAACTGCTATGAATAAATAAAGGTATACAAAGTAATTTAACATATTTTATTAGGCAAATTAAAAAAAATTAATTGCCAGGGAAGATGAGCAAAAGGTATTAGATGTTTTGATTGGTAAAGGATACGCTGATTGTAATAAAGTCTTTATTACAATCAACGTATTCTTATTATCAAGATAGAAAAATATTCGATGAATTTTAAATAATTCTAACTAAATTAGGTACATCTCAAAAAATGGCAGGTGTCTACCCAAGAGTCATGTTAATAACGAAGGTAAATATTAAAAAACCTGAGAAGAATTTTATTTCCATTTAAAATTATCACCAGCTATATTAAAGCAAATGTGTTTAGCAAAAAAATATAAAAATATATACCTTCTCCTACTTTTTTTTCATTATTTGATTGTAATTATTATTTTCTTAAATATTAATTAACATATAAAATTGTTTTTTTTTATTGTGACACTATAGCCGTATTTTTTGTGTGTGTTACAAGGGGATATTTCGAAAACGGTTTAATTTTTTTTTTAATTTTGTTTAACTAATAGAGAGGGGGGACATATTTAAACATATTTTTGACATCTACCCCTTTCCCCATTTTGACGGATTTTTAATAGGGGTAATGTACTTTTTTTTTAATTCGAATCTATGTAAAAAACTTGGTAAATGTGCAAAACTTTTGCGTTTTAGCTTACGAAATTATAAACAAAAATAGTTTACAAGTGTTGAAAATCGACTTTTAATGCGAGTGTTTAAGTTGCTCACGAGGCCGTTAGGCCGAGTATGCATTAACACAAGCTTGAAAAAAGCTTTTCTCACAAGTGAAACGCAAACGACCCTTTTATTTTTTATTACTCTTAAATACAAACCAAAATAACCTAAAAACGTGTTTGACAAAATTACTTTCATCGAATTCTTTTAATTTTTAAGGTACTTATAAGTTACTTCAATTTAATAAACGTACCTTCCCAATTTAAGTAATGTAACTAAAAATTAGAATTTATAATAATAATTATAACAATTAATTGTTATACGTCTGAATTTCAATTGATGCTGTCAATTTCTTTTCACACAGACCTGTCACTTTTCACACAGAAATGTCACTTTACATTCGAGTTTTGCCTTGCCAGTGAAAAGATTCATTTTCTAAGCAACGATGATAACTTTTACATAGTGGTCGTCACAGATACCTAGTTTTTTTCATAAATTCGAATGTAAAAAAAGTAGATCATCCCTATTTAAAATAAAAGTTATACCCTCCGCCCCTTAAAAAATAGAAAGGAGATAGGTGTCAAAAATATGTTTAAATATGTCCCCCCCTTTATAAGTTTACCAAAATTTCACACAAAAAATTTAAACCGTTTTTGAATTATCCCCTAGTAACACTTTAAAAAACTCACCACTATAGTACACACTGTTGTAACTTACAACTACATATTGGTATATGGTACGCTTAGTATATTATTTCAGCTACTTTAGAGAAAAGTTTTTAAAACAGATTAATATACCTAATAATAAGGATATAATACAGTAGTAAGGTAAGTAAATAATAATAAAAAAGGCAATTGTATTTAAAAACATGTTTAAATTACACATTAAATGTGCCTCAAAAAATGGTGAAGTGAAAAGTGATATTTTTATTTGTAAACAGTGTATCCCAAACGAAATGTTCGAAGTATTTCAACAAAAAAGCCAAGTTTTAAATGAAAATAAAATTTATAAACGATTAGTAGATGAAATGCATAAGAAAAAGGAACTATTAAAAAAAAATTGTTTATTTAAATTCCAATCCACAATACGATACAAAGTACAATCAATTTTTCGCATGCTACGCAAAAAAAATTACTAAAAAATAATGCAAGCAACGCGTTGCAACGGTGTGATTCCGCCTACTAACGAAACTAAAAAGAGACGAATACCATCCAATAAGCAAAAAAGCTCAAATATTATACGGGGTTCTGCAAAAATCTCGAAAATTCTGAATCTGAAAATAATCTTTCGGCGGTAAAGAAGCGAGCTTGGCTCTGCGTTGGAAATGCAGGAAAAACCACTAAAAGAACATCCCTTACAAAATACATAAAGCATAAATGTACGGAAGAAGAATTTGTAGTAAAATCTCTTCCAGTTAGAGAAAACTCAGCCAGTTTATCTTTTACGGTGGGAATGGATTTTAAAAATTTAGAATTAAAGGATAGTAATTTTTGGCCTGAAGGCCTAATTATAAAAAACTTTTATTTTCGGAACTTTTTTCGTCAACAAAATCAAACCCAGCAACGCCTAAATAATAAAATTCAGATATTATCTGTATTTCAGAGCACAGACAACTGAAAAGTTGGCATTTAAGAGCCTAAATAATTACATCTTAAAAAGTTTATTTTGTAGAAGTATCTTTTGGTACTGTATTTACTTCAAGGAAGAAATAATAGCAGAAAATATGAATGTGAAATCAATAGAGAAGATATGCGAGTGTTGTGTAATTAAGTGCCCTCAATATAATTTGTTTGTTGTGTGCGTTTATAGATCCTCAAATTTTTTGGAATTTTTATCAGCCTTTGAAAATGTTCTTCAAATTTATATATAAAATTTGACCTAATAAAGAAACATATTTTAAAAGAGTATATAGTGAAGTTAATATTCAAAAGTTTATTAAACATTTATCAGAACTCGATTGGGGTCATGTATATAGTTGTCTGCTTTAATGTATTCCATAATATTTTTCAAAATGGTTTTAATAATTATTTTTCGAAAAAAAAAATGTTTAAGGAAGGTATTAACATAAATAAAAACTTTTGGATTAATGGTGAAATAAGAGAGCTCTCTAAAACTAAACGTGAATTACATCAAAACATCATAAACTGTAATTCAAGGGTATATCCAACACTAAAAAATAGATACGATTCTTTATGTAAACTATTAAAAAATAGGATATGTTTTGCTAAATTTAACTATAACAAACAATGAATTGAAAATGCAAAAAATAATCAACAACAAATGTGGAACCTTATAAATCAACCTCAAATGGGTTGGAGTTACTGTCAAACCCTGTAGATTTAAATAATGGTGTCCCCCAAGGATTAATCCTTGGACCTTTACTTTTCATATTGTATGTAAATGATCTGATAACAAGTGATGTAAGTGATGAAAAAATATTAGTTTACCAAGGTAAAAATCTTGAAATGCTGACTTAGACTTTATAAAGTCAAAGTTATAACTTTATCTCAAGAAACCATGTTTGATTGGTTCAATAAAAATGGAATGAAAATAAATTTAAACAAAACCCAGTACATTAAGTTTGGAGAGTACGGATTTTCAAATGGGCTTCCAATTTATCTTGAAAATGGTTGAATTGGGTTCGTCCACAGACCAGAACAAATGGACGGCGCATTGCCATTCAATAACAATGCTTTGTTTGCGGTCAACAAACGGTCACAGTCGAAGCGTCAAATTGGAGATAGAATTTTATGTTTTCTTCCAGTGACGTCAACAAACGGTCACAGTATAAGCATTAAATTGGCGATAGAATTTTATGTTTTCTTCAAGTGACGTATTGGGATTAAAAAAATAATAAGTAGGTAGGTACTTACAAACGATATTTCCATGTATAGTTATTTTTAGTAAAAAATAATGTATTTAAACTCCATAATTAACTTAAACACAATAGAAATACACAAACGAAAACACAAAACAACAAGCTGTCAACCTTTTTCTATGCTGTCAAATATGACGAATTTACCAACGTTGTTAATATTTAATTTTAATAATTATTAAATGATTTACTTTCTTTAAATAGAGAAAAATATCTAAAGAAAATGATGAACAAATCCTTTTTACAATTTTTTTATTATTCAAACGAATTATTAATGTTCATTATGTTATGATGAACGTCCAAAAAGGCGTGTAATCTATACTTTTGACAACGTTGGAAGCCGTGTTTCTTTCGACGGTGTTTAGAATGTGAAACTATGCTTTACTCGCTTTTTAAACGTAAACAAATCCGTCCATTTGTTTTGGTGGTCTGTGGGTTCGTCAGTAAAATTTTTGGGTATAATCTTAGACAACAAATTTACTTGGAGAAAACAAACAGAAAATGTCTTAACCAAAATAAATAAATTTTATTATTTGCTACTAAATTTAAAATGTGTTGTACCAAAAAATGTCTTGTTAAGTGTCTACTTTGGATATGTATATTCGAATCTAAGGTATGGCATTATTTTTTGGGGGAATTCAGCTCATATATCGGATCTTTTTATTTTTCAAAAAAAATTTATTCGAAGTATATTTAATCTTAAACCTACAGAATTGTGCAAACCTATTTTTGTTTCAAATAAATTACTTACTTTGCAGATATTTATATTTTTGAACTTTGTGTATTTTATAAAAAAACTATATGTTATTTGATCAAACTACTCGTAATCACACTTACTTAACAAAAAATAAAAAATTATTATTAATAAAACAAACGAAAATTAACACTGCCTATAGTGTTATTTCTAATCACGCCTTACTTTTATATAATATGCTTCCTAATAGCCTTAAAAATCTTAATATAAAAAAATTTAAACCAGCATTAAAAGAATATCTAGTAACTAAGTGTGATAGCCTAAATGGATTTTCGTAAGTAATATCATAAGGGCATTTAATTTTTCCGAAAAGAATCAAAAAAACACGTTGCTAAGTGATATTTTAACAAAAAGCATGAGTGCTGGTGGCAACAAAAATTCGAGTCGAAGAGGAGGATTTTTGCACCTGCACGAATGCTTTTTGTTAAAAAATATTACTTAGCATTGTGTTTTTTCGATTTTTTTCACGGGAAAAATTAGATGCCCGAATGGTATTTAACAATTAAAATATAAATTGCAATTTTTGGTGACAACAGCTGTCAAGTTTTGCCGCGGGTAAACTCGAAAAAACTGCTGACAGGTGCTGTCAGACAGTTTTTTCACCTAGAAACCATTTGTAATTTAAAATTGCGCGTTTGTGATTGGTGGAAATTAAGACGAGGGAAATAGTCAATATAAATCTTAAATAAAATGTATACTTTTTATACTCTGTATTTGTTAATAATATTTAAGCAAGTGTTAATTTAATATTATATCTACATATAGGTTTATGTGTTTTATATTTTGATTTTAAAGTTTTTTTGTTCTACATGTTCTTTTTTGTAACAAAAATGATGCTGCTTTGTGTCAAAAAATTACAAAAAAAATTGTGCACTGGAACTGGCGTTTGTGTCATAAGGCCTAAAAGTTAGTATATTATTACGTATAAGGGTCATTCTCACGAAAATGTTCAATTTACTGTCCCTTATGAATAAGTTGCATTCTAAGGGCAAAATATATATTTTTTTGTCTCCCGTCAAAGTCACTATACAATTCCAATTTTCTTAACTATAAAATTAATCTTTTAACAACAAAAATATATATAGTACGTAAAATACCATAAGTTTTTTTATTTTATTTAAAAATATTAATAAATGTCATTTATATTCCCACAGAGTGATAAGTGTCCATGGATCATTTCGTCGTTTATCTGACAAAGAGGCGTATCTCATTTTTAAACAAAACGGTGTGAATTGAATTACGCCAGTTTGTACGGCACACAAAATGCAAAAATATTAGTTACGCCGAAACTGCTTTATGCTAAAACTTTATTTGTACCTATTTATTATAGAGCTACGCCAGTTTGTAAGACTATAAAGTCGATTTTGGTGATCATTCTGGTATAACTCAAAAACGAATTTTTTTGAGTTACGCCTCTTTGTTAGATAAACGACGATTTCATCACCTCCGTTAATATATACTTAAATTGTAATAAAATATCACAGATGGCTTTTACGTTGACTGGTATGTGTTAACCTAAAATATTAGTTGCTGTTTAGTTAAATTTTTATTTAGTGACAGATTATTTTATGTTTTTTGAAACATTTTGGAAAATATTAAGTATTAATTGCTCTGACGCAATTAGATATTAATAAGTATAATGACATGTTCAAATAATATGAACAGGCATGCGTTTATATGGTCTGGGACCCGGGTCTTTATAACCAGTAGACAGGTCAATGACGGGAAATTTGAATAAAAACCTCACTTCCGTTAATCTCACTGCTGTTAAAAGCTTTTATAACGGAGGTGAGACATGTTAACGTAAGTGAGGTTTTGTAGTATTCTGCATACAATACATATCGAGATTTTTTGTAGATTTGAATATAATATGGCAAAAAAAACAAAAGGCAGAAAATCTGACAATGAAAGAAGATCTCAAAATGAAAATTCTAAAATGTGCATGAGAAAATTGCGAGAAATGAGAAGAAATGATCCAGTTTTGTACGAAGAACAAAAACGAAAGGAAAGAGACAGATATAAAGCTAGAAAGGAAGCTAATAAAATAAAATCTATACAGGATCTCAGCGAAAGAGAAAAAAGGAATATTAGAAGAAAATGGAGAGAACGAAGTAAACGATGTTATGATGAAACAGAGAAAACCCGTGGAGAGACGGCTCCAAGAAAACACACCACCGAGTAGCCCTGTTCTTGATGAACATGCCATTGATCATGCAGTTAGGCCATCTAGACAGTCCATTGCAGGAAAACACATTCAAAGAAGAAACAGAATGCAAATGAAAAACCAAATAAAAATTTTAAAAGAAAAATTAAAAAAAGTCTGAAAAAAGAGTACAAGGGTATAAAAAGAGGCTTACCAGAAAGCAAGAAAAACTGCCCAATACACCAAATAAACGGGTTACAGAAATGCTTCGTGGCCAACAAATTACTCCAGAGGTGAAACGAAAGTTGTTATTAGGTGAAGCGCTCCAAGAGCAAATAAAAGCTAATTACGCAGAGAAACAAACCTTCAGTGACAAAAGAAATTTTGTCAATAGCATTTCTGGAAATATCGTTAAAAAGTACAGATTTAAGACTTTGGTAGGGTCAATTAGCTCAAAAAGATTAATTAAAAAAACTGTTCCTGGAGATGTCGCAGAAAATAAAAGAAAAGCATATTTTTATCATATTAAAAAAAACTGTACAAAAGTTTTTTGAAGACGACAAAATGAGCCGCATGTGTCCTGGAAAAAAGGACAAAGTTACATTTAAAAAGGTAAAAAAAAAACAAAAGCGCTATCTTAATGATAGCGTTACAAATATTTACAATGAATTTAAGAATTCTAATCCACAAATTAAAATAAGCTATCCTTCGTTCAGTAAATGTCGTCCTTTTTGGGTTGTGTTTCCTACTGCAAAATCACAAGAAACATGTTTTTGATAAGTAAACTAAAATCAATGAAAATTGTTAAATTGCTAAAGGAGATCTCTTGCGACAACTTGAATGAAGAATGTCTAGATAGAGTATGTGCTAGGTGCAAAGATAAGAAAATCACTGTCTTAGACTTTAACAAACATGATGTGGGAACTTATGAAAAGTGGAGTACTAAGAAGGTAGAAGTGATGATAAAAGGCGAAAAAAAGTTGTGTCAAAAATCTGTTAAAGAGGCGATAGAATGTGAAAAACAAGACATTATTCAACAGTTAAATCAGACACTTCCTAACTTTTTGGTGCACACGAAAAACATAAAACACCAGTACCATGCAATAGACCAAATAAAAAAAGTCTTGCCCTTAATGAAGTATTAATCCACATCGACTTTTCTGAGAATTATGCATGTAAATACGGCTAAGAAATACAGTCAGCACACTTTGGTGGGTCTAAGCCCCAGGTTTCCTTACACACTGTAATTGTCTATTATCGTAGCGATATTAGTGGTGGTACAAAAAACCTATCGATGTGTACTTTATCAGAAAATTTAAGACATGATCCGGCAGCAATTTGTGCGCATTTAGACCCAATCGCAAAAGAAATTCACAAAGTGGTACCAAATTTAAAAGTCGTCCATTTTTTAAGTGATGGACCAACTACACAGTATAGAAATCGAAAAATGTTTTACTTTATGGGGTAATTATATATCGAGAGTAGACTTTTAAGATGGCACTACAGTGAAGCAGGTCATGGAAAGGGAGCCCCAGACGGTATTGGAGGTTGCCTAAAGAGAATTGCAGATAATGTGGTAGGAAAAGGAAAAGACATCAAAAATTTTGACGTCCTTGTCGATCAACTAACGAAAAATTGTAAGGGAATCAATTGTATTCCAATTAACAGTTCAAATATATCAGAAAAAGATAGACTTTTGCCAGCAAATTTAAAACCATTTAAAGGAACAATGTCAATTCAGGAGTTAATTTGGAAAAAAGATAATGGAGGTATACTTCAAGCACGAAAACTCACCTGCTTACAATGCGAGGTCAACGAAACCTGTCCTCACTTTGTTTTTCCTATTTACAATTAAATACTGAAGACACAGACAATGACATCCAACAAAGTATCCTTTTACGTAATCTAAGACTAGGTTTTTTTACGATTATAATTTTATGTTTGTGGATTATGTGCATATTAATTAAATAAAAAACGATAACAACATTTTAAAGAACTCCAAAATACATATACTTAAAATGGTCGTTTTTGGGGAATATGTGTGCCTGTCTTAGACCGAAACGTTTGCCTTAAAATATTTTTATAATGAGGAGTTTGTTAACGTTATTAATGTTTTTTTGTTGAATTAATCTAATACCATTCATTTTGTTAATTATTGTTTTTTAATTCCTTAAGCCAAAATTAATTTTCAAAATATTGCTAAGAAGTTATTTCCTTATATTTTATTAGCTCCTAGTACGTCGAAAATAATCCGCAATCAACCAAGTCCTGATAAGGGTGGCCCTTCAGATTTTTTAAAGCGTCTTCATTTTTCAGATGTATACTCCGACTCTGATGACGAATTACCTGTTTCTTCATGGGTTGACAATCACAGTGATAAGGAAAACCAATTCCGAGAAAATAGTTTTTTCGTAAAGGTGGACGATTTTGTTGTAGTTAAACTGTGCAGTAAAATATCCTTTAAACATTTTGTTGCTTGCATGCAAATTTATGAAAAACTGCGGATTAAACCGGTTCAAGTTTCCCGAAAAAGATGACATTTCATTAATATTTCATAATGAAATTATATTGATTTTAAATACACCCACCCTTAATGATAAAAAACAGCATTTGTTTGATAAGTTGCCTAATCTTACTTTGTTTTAATATTATGTTCGTGGTCTGTGGTTCGTACCTTATTTTTAATTATTGTTTATGTTAATTAGTATTTATCAGCTAAGTTATTTATTAAAATGATTCTTTAACATTGGTGTATTTCTATAATATTTCCTAGACCTCACTCCTGTTAAAGTATCTCCCCCCCCGTTAATATCGAATTTAAGTTTTTGCAGATATTTTCTTAAATTTTTTTTAAGCTTTGAGCTTTTGGATAACTGATACATATATTCAACAACATACATATCCGATAATTTAACCCGTAACCGGTACGGTACGATTTTCAGGACATAAACGGTACTAAGGGGTCTGAGAGACACCTACCTTTTAAAATTGTTATTTATATTATTTTTTTTATCTAAGGTTTTGGGGATACTAGGGACTATATATAAAGTTAGAATATCACCAAAAATAATACCTAAATAAAAGAAAAATTTAAACAAATAGGTTTTAATCAAAACATGTACAAAAAGTGCAGTAGTGCAAACTTTGTGAAAAATAACTACTTCAAACTATAGCTAATTTTTACAAATATTTTTTCCATAGTAACTTTTTTCTTTTTTTTTTCAAATTCTTAAAAAATTTCAAATTCTTTACTATATGACCCTATAAAATTATTTTCTATAGAATCTTCACAGACAAGTCCTGAATCGCTGCTGTGATTATCTTCAACGACATAATCACTATAATGGTTATGTAGTATACTACAGTCATCTATAGATGCTTATGCACTTATATCGCTGTCGATTTCATAAAACCACTATAGTACAGTTTCCTTGAAGCCCTTCTTATCACTTTGGACACGTTTAGAAGGCCCTTGTTGCGAATCCATAACGAATTAATAGTTTTATAAAAATAACGTAAACGGTACGCAGTGGTCTAATAGACACCTCAACACTTTGACTCCTAATAATTTGTCCGTTTGACAATCCAACCTGTTCAAAGTCTAAGAGCATATTGATAACTGCCTAACTTAAAAGTATTGGAAGCGACAAATTTTTAAAACAAAAGGTGAGGGTGTGACACCGCTTTGTTCGTTGATGAGTGTCTACCAGACACCACAGTACCTGTTACGGGTTAAGTAAAATCTGAAAATTGCCCTGGTTGTAGTTAGTCAAAGTCACTTTACTACTACTGACCATATTAACACAATCTTCCAAATAATCCACTTATTTGTTTTGGTCAAAATACATTTTTCTAACCTTACAATACAAAATTAGATGATATTTTTTGTTATAATACATTAACCTACCTTTAATTTAGATATTCTTATTCCAAAATAAAGAAGTTAGATTTTTTTTAAATAAATGCCGTTTAGTTAAAAATATTTTAGACCAAATCCACAAAAATATTACTTATTTGGCACTATACACTTTAGAATTTCATTAAATGTAGTATTTATATTCCTAAATTCTTAAACCCACCATTGTTATTGTGATAATATGAAGATTTATTAACTTTTAACGCTTTTAAGCGTTTAAAAACATAAGCGGTAACAGTATTAATAATATTTCTTTCATTGACTATACTTTGACAAATACATAACCAAAAAAGCTTTAAATGCCAAATTTTCAAAAAACTGCGTTCCGTACGTAGTCACGTGGTGAGACTTTGAGGTGTGGAGCATAGTACACAAAATTGACAGACAAAATTTAGTTTAACCATTGTTTTTTATAAGTAAAACGGAGAAAACATGCTGATTTCTTTTCAGGAAATCCTACTACCCTTAAGAAAGATACAAATTCTAAACCACTTAGCTGGTTTCCCAAAATAGTAAAAAAAATTGTTAATAACTGTGTATTTTGTAAAACATCAAAACATTAATCGGCAAGTCATAAATTTAAATACCTACATTAAATTCTAAAAAATATCTTAACCATACTATTTGACATTTGATATTTATAGTAAATTATCTGGCAAAAGTGTACGTATTTGTAATAATTGATGCATTCACCAAATTTATATTTTTATATCGTATTTATTTTCTTACTGCTAAAGCAGCTGTTAATTGTCATTTGTGATCAAGGCACATATTTTGGTAGCAGCGAGTTGTTGCAAATTCAATATAGAATAAAATTGTATTGCTCATAGCATGCTCAGCTTATTATAATAACACACTATAGTGTACCTGAAGGGCAAGGCGAAGTCTTAATCGAGTTAGAATCTGAAAATGAGCAACAGGATGAGCCTGTGTCGGCGAGTACTACTACATTTTTATCTTTAATTAGTTTTAGTTTCTTAAGCGTTTTATTTAAGTACTAAAATATTGACGTATATTTTGTATACAATTCAATAAATAACACGACATGGACGGTTCTGTTTTAATTACATCACAGGGCGCCTTGAATTGGAAACCGCTGCTTTGTTAAATTAACCTTAACACAATTTTTTGATGTATTAATAATGATTTTTTTAGATACCTTATTTTATTAAACTTTTATAAATGCTATATCCTATAATTTAATACAATTTTGTTTGATATTTATAATCTTTATAAACTTTACATTTAAGCATTAAAATACCAATATACGTAATTGCTTCTCTACTTTAAGGATGATGTATGATGTCAATTTAAAGTCTAGAGACTGCTATATTGGGTCTTAAGTTTAAAGTGTTATTACCGAGTTAACCTAATATTCAAAACAAGTTTAAATAAAAGAAAATCTAATAATATAACTATCACCTTAATTTATTAATTTTTCCAAATTTAATCAGTGTGAATTTGCCATATAATTTCGTTTCTTGATATATTTTAAAAAGCATTTGGCATTGTGTTTTTACTTATACATTCTATTTTTTAAGAAAAACATATTTTCTGGCTCAAGAAAAATACACTGAAAGAAATATATGTTTGTTTTAGCAATGTATGTGGTAGTCTATATATGAAACATAAAATATATTTACCTTAACCATTTTTATATTTAGTTTTAACATATTATGTTAAAACTAAATATAATATATGTTTGTTTTAGCAATGTATGTGGTAGTCCATATATTAACCACATACATTTGCTAAAACAAACATATATTTCTTTCAGTGTAACAAAATATATTGTAATAATGTATTATTTAAGTTTTTGAAATTGCGGGGCATTCGGATAAAATTAATTGACATATTTTGAAATGGCTGGATTTTCCCTTTATTCTGTTTATTAACTAGGGAATATATATTTAGGTTTCCACAGGCGTTATTTGTATTAGTGGGCCCAGCAGATAAGACCTAAAGATGGTACATAATATTGTACTGAAACGTCATACATACGGGAACCAAAAACCACCAATACACAAGAATATATATATATATATCGTCGTTTATCTGACAAAGAGGCGTATCTCATTTTTAAACAAAACGGTGTGAATTGAATTACGCCGGTTTGTACGGCTCACAAAATGCAAAAATATTAGTTACGCCGAAACTCCTTTATGCTAAAACTTTATTTGTACCTATTTATTATAGAGCTACGCCAGTTTGTGAGATTATAAAGTCGATTTTGGTGATCATTCTGGTATAACTCAAAAACGAATTTTTTTGAGTTACGCCTCTTTGTCAGATAAACGACGATATATATATACATATTCTTATCAATATAATTTAGCAAATTTAATTTTGCTGCATAATAATAATAAACTTTGTTTTTTGCTACATACAATTTATTTATTTTATAACTTCATAAATAATTTACTTTACTTCGTTTAATATAGATTTATTTGTAGCCATTCATTTTAACACAATAAATGAAACAGTTTTAAAATGTTTTTAAGCATTCTAAAATAATATGTTCATTTGTTACAAATATTTTGCTTTGTGTGAGGTAATAAATATTTCTGTTTCAAACAATGTTTTTATTTTGCACCCTGTTTAATATTTTTAACAATTGTAAGGTTTAAATTAAATTATTAATAATTTAGCTACTGATACCAATAGGCAAACTACCCGAGCCACATTTAACTTAACACATTATTGCTGTTTTTTAATCCAGGAGTCACATTCCAATGTAACAATGTTACTAAAAAACTTAATAGATACCTAAAATAATAGCAATATAACAACATCGTTGCATTATAATACTATTGTAGTAAAACTACCAATAATCAATGTAACAACAACGTAACAATTTAAAACTATTGTAATATAACAAAATTACCACACTGTAACAAAATTATCGTTCTATATATTTAACATAACAATGTTGCGTTCGAGCACCGATATCGTTATGTAACAAATCTTTCGTTTCGTTGCATAATAAAGATATATTTTTACAATATAACGTCAACATTGAAATAGGTAGCAGTTACAGTTATTTGTTTAATAACTGTTGTAAATGGTAATGATATATTTGTAACCTAAGATAATTACACTGACGTTACCAAATTGTTACGTTGCTTTACAGTAATTATATTTATGTTATGTAACAAACTTATACTTACACACATCATTTACATCTCACTTAAGTTAGTATCCTTGGCTGGGTATATAAACGATTTTAAGACAGCGCACCAGGACCATTTGTTATTGGTCCCCAAGCAGTCTGCCTGATATAGGGGAAAGTCATGATACATGTATAATATGATAACGTATATTGCAAAAATGTAGCGACAATGTAACATTGTAATATAAGAAAATTGCGTTACCCTTGGATTATTCCCGATAAACAATTGTCCGTCGGCCAAACGATCTTGCAGACATCGGCCCGTTGCTAATAGGAGATAGCAGTCGTCACTGACTCGTCTCGACTCGTCAGGCGGCCAACTGACCTACATACGTTTTGGATGGGTTTAATCCTGAGGATCTCCAATAAACGTCTCACAGGTTATTTTTCGGTATATTTCCTTAAAAAGTTTTCTAATACAACGCTATTTTAACACACTCTAAACGTATGGAACCATAATTATTCAGCTGTGCCATCACAGATGCACACATCCATCTTAGTATTGCAACCAATCGCTATTTATAGTTAGGTAGCGTGCGGAAGCAGCGGTGAGATGTATTACTTATTTCAACGGCGAAATCGATTATCATTTGCCGACGCGTCGTCGCGACATCCGTCATAGGACCGACGTCCGCAAAACGAGTGTTAAAACATCGGCATACGATAATTATTATAATCAATCTCCGACGTCGGTCCAACGTCAGCAAACGATGTCCAAACCATGGTCCATCCAGCGTAGGACCGACGCAAAACTGCTCAGACTTGTCATATTACGGACATGCTGCCTGATGCAGCCTGCCTCAGACACAGGCAAGAGCAATGAACGAAAGGTTTTTACTTATGAACGTATGAAATGTAGTTTTGTTCATATTTTGGACTTCGTTGCGGTCGAAGTGAGGTTATAATTTTTTGACAGACTTAAAAATTATGAGTTACAATGATTTGCAATGGGCGACGGCCATATTGTAAAACCTATGTAGAAATAAGGTACCAATATTATTCCTCAAAAAGATAATTAAAAAACAAGGCAAATCAAAACAAGATACTAGCCGGCCTTAGTTGATATTTAACATAAAATGAAATATCAATATTTGCTGAAGGCAATAGGGCGGCTAGAATTTAGTTTTGCACTAGTGATTCCAAATTAATTTTTTAATCGCCTAATTTCTCTAGTATTTCTCCCAACTTTAAACTGTACTCGGTACTTTGTACTCGTAAGGGTACTCGAGTACAACGGTACTGTACTTGTACTTGGTACAGGAGTACTTTTATATAAGAGTACTTGTATTCAGTACTCGAGTACTTTTTTATTATACTCGGAAAAGCTAGCTTTAGCTATTTTTTAAGTCGTCTTGTTTAAAAAATTTTAATATAATTTTAATTAATGTATTAATTAATTTTATTTTTAATTTTGAACCATTGAGATTTTTAGTCTGTTTTTTTGACCTGTGTAAATGTGAAATATTATGATATTAATAATAAACTTAATAAACCAAAGGGTTTAATTGTTTAATGCTATGACATGTAAAAGTATAAAAACTAATGATTTACATGTTTGGTACAAGATTTTACTTAAAAACTAAAAAAAAAGATCGTCAAAATATTTATAGAATTTTTGCTCATTAATGATATATACAGGGTGTCCAAAAATGGCTCACTAACGCCATACTATGCGATATGCCGATTATTACCTAGGTATCAGGGGCGTAGCTACCGCGGTATCAGCCGTATCAATGTTACGGGGCCCCGGCTAGGGGGGCCCCAGATTGGCTTCGACATGCGTAAGCAAAAAACATATTACCCACATTTAAAAAAATTGAGGCATGAAATTAAATAAATAAATAAATAATATTATTATTTAATTGTTTATACTTCGATTAATTAAATTAATTTTCCTGAATACCCTCCTGTTCCAACGAGGCCGTGAACTCATACGAATTGTTTCTGCCCGCACTTTTCCGCTATGCGCTGTCTGCGGCGCAGTCTGCGCATATTGTTCTGTGCTCTGCGCCGCATACTGAGTCTGCTTTGCATAGGTTATATTAATAGCAAATTAGAAATAATTATTGGCGTTACAATTATTTCAAATTACTTGCCTTTATTTTAAAATAGAAACCTTTTAAAAGATGTTGAAAAACGGTAATTACAGTTTTATTTATAAATGTCTAAAACTAGAGCAAATTTTAAAACTTGCCTGCACATAAAAAGCTATGTATACGAGGATGGTTCGAATGGCGCGAATTTGGAAGAATCTTTTTTACCATTTTATGAAATCATCTTTTAATAGGTTAAATATAATACTACAAAGTGATCTGTCAATTAGTCTGTTTTTGACAGTACGCCAAAGTGAACGTCTCGTGTAATTTTGTAAACAATGGAAAAATTGAATTGCAAGCACTGATAAAGTACTTCAATTTAAAAGGCTTAACACCAACCTAAATTAATAATAATAATAATACTACAAATACTACAAAGTGATCTGTCAATTAGTCTGTTTTTGACAGTACGCCAAAGTGAACGTCTCGTGTAATTTTGTAAACAATGGAAAAATTGAATTGCAAGCACAGATAAAGTACTTCAATTTAAAAGGCTTAACACCAACCGAAATTAAAGCAGAGCTGGATTTAACACTATTTGAGTCCGCTTCTTCGTTTTTAATGGTTAAAAACTGGGTTGCCGAATTTAAACGTGATCGTACGAGTACAACTGATGAACCCCGTAGTGGACGTCCAAAAACGGCTACTCTCCCGGATATTGAATGACCGTCGAGTAAAAGTGCGCAAGATAGCAGACATAATGGGTATCTCAAATTACAGTGTGCACAGAATTTTAACCGAAAAATTGGAAATGAAAAAATACTTGGCGCGGTGCACCGGAGCAAAAACTGAATCGTTTGAGTGTGTCTCGCGACCTTTTGAGACATTTTCGCCACGATCCAAAGGAGTTTTTGCGTCGTTTCATAACCGTCGATGAAACCTGGGTCCACCATTGTACTCCCCAAAACCAAATAACAGTCCAAACAATGCTTTATATAGCTATTTCGAGGACTTGGATTCATCGGCCTACAAGGAAGGCATTGCTAATTTAGAATATCATTGGGATAAGTGTGTTAAGGGAGCTGGAGACTAAATTGAAAAATAAAATGTTTTTTGTCCAAAAAAAATTGCGTTTTCTTAGTTAGGCCACGTAGTTACCGAACGATCCTCATATAATATATTATTTATTAAATTATAAAAAATAGACTTTTGGTGTGACACCCAAAAATTTTTTTGCCAGCAGCTTTTCCCGTATAAGGGCCCCTACCAGATTTTTGATACGGGGCTCCCTCGAGGCTAGTTACGCCACTGCTAGGTAATAAAAAAATCTGGTGTTTTAATTAAACATACATTGTTTATAAAAGTTTACACATGTTAACAAACACATACCCAACCAGTTAAATTAATCCTATTGTAAACCGACCTTCTAATGCACACAGTACAAATTGTAGGCCTCTACGGGTACATGAGTTAATAACTAATCACATTACAGTTTAATCCGTTCATTTCTCGTTGCATTGTTTGGTTGGGAACTAATCGCTAAGGGTTTCTACAATTTTCGTTTTCACTTCAGCAGCGTTGGAAATATTGGTGGGACTGTCACATCCTAATTATATACAACTGAAATGCACCTTCACTTGTTTTAATAGTTTATTGTGCGACAAGGGGGAAAATAGGAGTTTTCTTAAAGGTGGAGTGACCAATAGTCGCCCACAGGGCCGGATTAAGAGTTTTAAGGCCCTGGGGCCGACATTTGGTGAGGACCCTCAATTATCTAAAAATTTTGACACTAACACTCATGGTAAATTTTTAAGCTAAAAGAACTTTACGTGATTTTTTATTATCTTTGATCATTATCATTTATTATTTAATAAACGATATATATTTTAATAAAATCGTCCAAAGCGTTTTTAAGTTATAAATTAAAAATTCATATTTTTTAAACGAAACACCCAGTATCTCGATAATAAAGCATTTTTGGACACGTGTTTATAGGAACTTTTTTTCATATTTCGATGTGGTTGCTCTAGCGATAGCGATAGCGATAAAAAATTCCCTAAATGGTGGGGGCCCTGGGGCCGTGGCCCCGCTGGCCCCATGCTAAATCCGGCCCTGGTCGCACACAATATTTTATTTCACGACCGCAAGAAATGTATTTGATATTTTATTTTATATCTGTCTATTAAGATTATTAAGCAGTTTTAATTTTATTAAGCTCCCTTTTTTATAATTTTAACTTCAAGATAACTTTAGCCCGTGGGCAAAGTAAAATTTCGTCAATCGGTTGAAGTTAAAAATTTAAATGGGTGTTAAATAATATAATATCATTTAATAATAGTATATTATTCAGAACCCATTTCAATTCCCAACTTTAAGTGGGGTCGGAAATCTACTTCGCACACAGGCTGAAGTTACCCTTGTGTTAAAATTGAAAAAAACTAAGGTTAAAAATGCTGGACATGTTAGTTAAAATATCAAATAAAATTGGTTTTAAATTCCTTGCAGTTTATTCTATGCCCAAGGATTTTTCTCCTTTTCTTACTTATCTCACCATTCATTATACTCGAATAAAAAATAAAAAAAGCCCATTTCTATATTAAAAACCATGAAGTTAAAGGCTAAGTGTTAAAAATTAAAATGGGTCTATTGATTAATGAACATGTTTTAGTAAGGCCATCCTTATAAGGATGGCCTGGTGAAAGCTAAATTAAGAAAAAATGTTGTCAAGGGTTCTATGTATATATACATAGAACCCTTGACAACATTTTTTCTTAATTTAGCTTTCACCAAACGTATAATGGTTTGGGACCTTATTCATGTAAATATGTGTACTGATATTTTATAAACGTTTTAAGAACTGTGTTTAAAATACAAGTTGGTTTATTTAGCTGTCGTTTTTGTTAAAAATGCAGTTAAGTTAGTATAGAGAAATCGAAAATATTTTTGTAAAAACTATTGTGTTTTAATAAGTTTTCCAATTGTTTGTAAGTAATATTAAAACTAAATAAAAAAAATGTTTTTTAACTCCTATTACGGAATATGACCGGTCTAATATATATTCCTTAAAGTGTCACAGAATGAATTCATTCTATCACCGGATGATAGAATAAATACTGGTGGCGACATCTCTACGTTTATTATATAACAACTTTAAGACCGTTCCAACCTCACTTTCTCCCAATTAAATTATGTTTTGGAAACGTATATAAAGTATAGTCTAAAACACATTTTTGCATATTCCGCTCTCGTGAAACCTTCAAACTTTTCACTTAAGGGGAATAGGCCGTATTCCCAACTTGATAAAGAATATACTATTTTTCTACTCCTATTGCATTTTATTGACATTATCAGGGTTTTTTCGTATATAATTGTAAACAATATAACCACTTCATCTAACAACGGAAATAATGAGCTCTTTATTCATCAGTGATGATAATTTTAATATTCACCATAATTTAAACCAATTATTGTGTTTTAAATTGTTATACAGTGAGGTTGGAATTTTTTTTAAAATGTCAGATTTTTTTATATATACAAGGGGTGACTATAATGAATATTAAAATCGGAAGAAAGTAAGGTTATAATAAATTTTGCAATTAATGAAATTTACTTAATTGGAGCAGAAAAAGCATAATATTATACTCAATATAAGGCGCATTAATCACTCAAATGATTAACGTCTTTAGCCTAACGGCCTCATCCTCGTAAATATTAACCGGCATTATCTCTCGTTTAATAATATACTTTAAGTTTGTCAATTTAGATGACCATGACAATCAATATTAAGGTGATATTTGTGGTCTAGAAAGACATACAAATTTGATCATGCAGCAGTATACTGCCGTGCTTAATGAAAACGCCGTAACCAACAATTGTGCGATTTTTGTTTTACGGCATTTTCTACTAGAACAATTCATCCTGCGTCTATCCCCGGTACTCAAAAAACAGTATATATATAGATACGGTTTTTTGAGTACCGGGGATAGACGCAGGATGAATTTTTCTAGTAGAAAATGCCGTAAAACAAAAATCGCACAATTGTTGGTTACGGCGTTTTCATTAAGCACGGCAGTATACTACTGAACAACGCGTTGAAATTGTCCAAACTTATTATCAAATAAATATTATTATTACAGTTATTACAGGCTGCTTTTTCACTTATACCATGGTATACCATGGGATAGCATATCCCCGATATAATAGCCAGTTCGTATGTAAAATTGTCCGCTGAATCCGAAAATGTCGTTAAAAGTTATTAAAGTAAAACAGTTTTTGAGATATAGTCAATTTTCCATATAATATGGAATTGACTATATCTAAAAAACGGCTCTACTTTTATAATTGTTGACGGTATTTTCGGATTCAGGGGATAATTTTAAATAGGAATTGGCTATTATGTCGGGGATACCATGCTATCCCATGGTATACCATGGTATAAGTAAAAAAGCAGCCACTAATAACTGTAGTAATTAGTCATTTTTGACTAATTCATTTTTAGAGAGTACTTTCCGTGCTGCACGAATATTTTGGACTACAAATTTTGTAGTCCAAAATATTCGGGTCGATTTTGTAGTACAAAATCGACATTCTAGGTAGGCAATTACGAATGTCGTACAGAAATTTGAGTGAAATTGCTTAGTACCTATAGGTACTCAGTATTAAAACTCCTCAGCATGTTCGTCCTGTCCGTTCAAAAGAAGGATTTGCATATTCATCCTTATAAGGTTCAAATATCCAAGAATTGAAGCCTAGAGACCATCTCCAGCGGCGTTTTCTTTTGTGAGTGGATGCTTCAACACGAAGTCGATTTTTGGGTTTGTTTATAAACAAAAATGTCGAATTTTTTAAATATATTAGGGTAATGTTATCATTAGTTAATTCTGCACCAACAAATGTACTTACCGAATTGGATTCTTTGGCAAAACATGAAAATGCATCGATTCTTGAATTTTATTTACAATTAAAAACAATAATTCACCATGATCCCTTAGATAAAATACACACACTAACGTAACTATATAAAAATTTAAGCGTTGAGTTTCTTAATCAATGATATAAGGAATAATCAATCGAAATCGAATACTAAAAAAGTTTTTTAATTTTTTCCTTGCAACTTAAAATACAAATAACGTGCGCGATTTAGCTGTGCTATTGAACAAAATTACCTATACACAACGTCAAAACTCTTGGACTCCCCTCGTATAATATAAACAAAAACTAATATCAATATAACGTTTTTATAAAAATGATCGCATGCAAATTGCAGTTTTTTGTCATCGTGAAACAAAATATTAGGTCAAATGCCACTTATAAGAGTACAAAATGATTTTTTTTAATTTCCGGTTTTGCCGATACACCCGTATATTCTTAAATGCTCAGCCTGTCCTATTGCAAAATAGTAATTGTAACACTTTAGCGCATCTTGAACCAAATGTCGCCTATGCACTTTTGGTATAAATTTCCCGCACATCAAACAAAAACAATTTAATTTTTCACAATGAGCAGCACGTTCTTCGAAATTCATTGTCAGCAATTAGTCCAGGAAACAAAGATTGTAGAAGGAAAACTCGATGGTAGTCGGGTTTTATTTTTTTTATGTAGAGTCAGGGGTGCTGATAATGAATAAAGAATATTTCCCAAAAATTTCTTTCCGCGTCACCTAATTTCATCCCCTGAGAGGGGAGTTTTTTTGCTTTTTGGCTCATAACTCGCTAACCGTGCATTTTTTCAGAATTTGACCTCTAATACTTTTGATTATGTACTAAATAAGGCACACGTTAAACCCCATTGCGATGTGCCCTTTTGCTATGCGCAGTGTGCAAAGTTAAGCGTTGCTTTCAAATTCACTTTTTTGTTTTTTTTATTATAGCCTAATTTTAAAAGTAATCGATCCCAAACCTTACGGTAATCAAACATAACCGAATGGACGATTTTTTGAGGTACTAGACTTTTTTCAAAAGTTACTGCTTTTCTATGTACAGGGGGTTCTTTTTTCAAAACTTTAATTTTTGTGGGGCACTTTCAATGAAAATAATTAAAAAAAAAAAACTACGGATTAGTTACGAGGATAAGTGTACCTAAAAATCTAGGGTAGAACGAACTGGCTCATTTAAGCCGTTTGGGAAATAAAAAATGGGTATGAGGACCAATTTTAGTACTGATTGATTTCCCCCCTCGAATCATTTAATTTTTATTTTTTTTAAACATTTTTTCGTAAAATGCAAACTGTGATATTTCAGTTTCAAGTTAAATGACTCACCCTGTATAAAGGGTTAAATTAAAATATTTTAACAAAAAAGTCCATATATGGGGTAAAAAGTATTATGTTTTTTTATGTTCAAACTTTTTTTATAAATGTTAAATTTATTTTAGAAAAAAATATGAGGGACCACAATAACTTTGCCCCAACATGCTTTAATTCGGCCTTGTTACCGCCGCACAGTAGGCTAGAGAGAGCTTCCAGCGCGCAGAAATTCAAAATAAGTAAGTGTTTTATTTCGACCAAATTTGGGGAATTTTGAATTCTTTAATATCTGTAGGTAATAAAACATCTTTAAATCACCTTCAAATCTGTTGAATTTTTATCAGGTAACCATTGAAAGTTTAGGAATTATAATTACTTGCTTCGTGTTGATAAATTGCG
Organism: Brassicogethes aeneus; assembly: GCA_921294245.1. Taxonomy (NCBI): domain Eukaryota; kingdom Metazoa; phylum Arthropoda; class Insecta; order Coleoptera; family Nitidulidae; genus Brassicogethes; species Brassicogethes aeneus. Next base: position 46,118,052 of record OV121132.1, on the reverse strand, counting down.
CGTAAAGGTATTGCTTCTCTTACAATGTTTATTATTAATTTATTCTTACTTTTTGACTATAATTGTATTAAATACTATCATACTTTATGGCTGGAACGAATAATGGTAAGTTTTTATTATTATTGTACTGTCACTACCTTAATAAAGTAACCGCTGCATACTTATAATTTATGTATGAACATTATTAAGGTTTTAAAAAATGTCACTCACTGTCACACTCTGTGTTTAGGTTTTTTAATAGCTTACCGTTCTGTCTTTCAAATAAATCTAAAATCAAGTGATAGTAGGCGCAACAAATATAGTTTGTTTATTTTTTTCAGTTAATACATTATACCTACTCATAAGGAGCTTTGTGAAAAGTGTTTTAGTTTGAAGCATTTCAATATAAAATTAGTTTTAAATTACTTAGTAGACTACGCATTTACAAAAATAGATGTATCTCGGAAAAAACCTAATTCAATTTTTATTATATATTGTCATACGTTGGTGATGAAAACCATCAATTAAAAAGCTACCAATAGGAATTAATAATTTTGAATTAATTACTGATAACTATTAGTGAATATTAATAATTTTTGCCACCACCGCGGTAGGCTAGAGAGCGCTTCCAGCGCGCAGAAATTCCAAATAAGTAAGTGATTTATTTCGACCAAATTTAGAGAATTTTGAATTCTTTAATATCTGTAGATAATGAAACATCTTTAAATTAACTTCAAATCTGTTGAATTTTTATCAGGTAACCAGTCAAAGTTTAAGAATTATAATTACTTGCTTTGTGTTGGTAAATTGCGCGTGAAGGTTTTGCTTCTCTTACAATGTTAATTCCTAATTTATTTTTAATTTTTGACCATCATACCAATAATGGTAAGTTTTTATAATTATTGTACTGTCCCTATATACGTATACGTCAAAAAAGAGAGCGTATACGTCAAAAAAGAAAGTATACGTCAAAAAAGAAAGCGCTGCATATTTTTGATGTATGTATGAACAATACTAAGGTTTTAAAAAATGTCACGCATTATCACACTCTGTGTTAAGTGTTTTTAATAGCTTACTGTTCTGTCTTTTAATTAAATCTAAAATCAAGTGCTAGTAGGCCCCACAAATATTTTTTGTTTGAAGCATTTTAATAGAAATTTGGTTTTAAATTACTTAGTAGACTATGCATTTACAAAAATAAATGTATCTCGGAAAAAACTTAATTCAAAATTTTTTTTCAAAAAATATAGAATAACGCTGAATGGCCAGAAGTAATATTATTGTATAAAATACTGTCATACGTAACAATTAGGTTTTATTTTTGTAATTTACTTATTAAAACTATAGATCTTAATTTCGCCATCACACAAATATACTTTTGTTGTTAAAGTATTATATTGTGGTTTTGTTTTTCTATTGGTAGTAAAAAGTAATTTTTATTAAAATTTCATCAATAAGACCAAAAAAATTAACATTAACTAAGAATTACTTAACCAAATAATTTCTGCGCGTTAAATTGGCTCGCTAGCCCACTGTGCGCCGTCGTAATTAAAAGGTTAGTACAAACGTGCATATAAACTTTCAAAATATTGGCGTTGAGAAACTATTTAAAACTTTTGTGTTTTTGTATTTACTAAATACTATTTAGATAATAACATAATTTTCACATTTAGTAGTATTTCACAAGAAGGGCACTTTATTTTAACGATTGTATGACATTTGATGTCAACTGTCAACTAACTTAAAGCTAACTTCAGGCTGTGACTAAAACGCCATCAAGCCACAGCTCGTCAATTTGTATTTAAAAGATCACTAGTGTCATGAAAACACGGAAACTTTAAATGTGGGAGTAGAAAAAATAGTTTTCCTTTATTATAAAATAATGAATGCAATATACATTTAATAGAACATATTACAATACAATATTGGCATTGAATATTGAAATTATATGCATGGGCGCAGGCAGGGGGGGCAACAGGGCACAATTGTCAACTCTTGTAAAATTCAAGTACTATAAAAAAGCGCATTTAAAGCTTATTTAAATTGCCTCTCCTTCTGGATTATTTTGTTCCGGCGCCCATGATTATATTTACAATTTAGTACAAGTAAGGTTTGTTTACCCTTTAAATTATAATTATTTAAAGACAACACTACTGAATCTATATACTTTTCAAATGTACATTGTCAATAAAATTATTTGACCCATTTTTGTTAAAATCTAATAAAAACAAGACGTAATGGAATTAGTTAGTTAACGGACGCATAGTTATTCTGTTATTTTAACAGCCAACATTGTTTAAATTTTGCACACCAATGTAATAATTACACAATTATTGTAAAATTCCATTTGCGGTAAAATGAAACTGCTTAAACACACAATTTCAGCAGTGGCGTGGAGAAAATATAAAGAAACAAGCTTTGCCTACCTTAGAAAATAACAAATTATAATTATTTACTTTTTAAGAATATTTAATTTTCTATTATATGTAGGTATAGCAATGAAGATACGTTTTCTCTATACGCATTACATATAAACAAATTTTCAAGCTTCGTTTAACACGCCCACCGATCGTTATTCAGCTAGGTAACTTAATCTTAAAATAAAAACATTAACAAACCATCAGCCCTTATCGTATGAGCCGATTCGGGTCTTTGAGCCGATGGCACTGATATGTTGGGAATTCGCGCAAATTAACCCTATCAGCCTTCCTGGCTGTTGACGACAGTTTTCGTGAAATCATTTTCTAGAGCTACATTTTTTTCAATAGTAATATAGACAGAACTAATGATAAATGTGCAAGTCTCCAAACTTTTGGTTGTGAAAAAATTTAAAAAAAATTAAACGAGATGTTGCAAAAAGTTGTATAAATGTATTATAAATACAATAAGATTAAATTTTGACATACTCACAGATAACGTAAAAACATACCGGAAAATATCATTTTACCGCGTTATAAAACAAACATTTTTGACTTACGTATATCCTCATGCATGCAGCCATGGCTAAATTTTGTTTGTGGGATGGTTTATTAAATAAGAAATCCAAAAAATATAGTTATCCATGTCAGTTCTACCACCCTCGCAAAGTTTAGAAAACACAAAAAAAATGTTTGACTTCTATACTCAAGGATAATTTTTTTTTTAAAGTTTATTAAATAGGAAATTCTAAAAATGCTAAAATTACAGGGCATAAAAAGTATCTACACAAATTTCAGAGGGTATTAAAACGTTGTAAATAGAAATGTTAAAGATAAAACAAGCTTATTTTCAGTAAATTGTATTTATGAGTGGAACGACCTTGCAGTCTGCCATGTTCTTACCAAAACATGTATAATTATGGATAAATAAAAGTGATCATTAACATGATTTGTCATGATTTGACCTTTTTGATGCTCATTTTTTTAGCTGAACATTCTGTTTTTTATAATGTGACTTTTATATTTACCTAAAATATCAAAAAAAGTCTTCCTACGGATTTTGAGTGCACTAACAGGTTAACAAAAAACTCTTGTTTTCTGGTAAATCATGCATAAAAAATAAAAAGTTCGAAACTTGACATTAAAGTTACTTATTGATCATGTGTGAAAATTTTGAATCTGTTAAGATATGCTAGATGGATCAAAACTTAGAGATCAATAATTAGGATTAAAAAGAAATGAATAGCGCATTTAATTCAGTGCCTCAATACAAATAAATTTTATACAAAGTTTAAACTTACTACATTTAGGTCAAATTTTAGTGTATAAAATATGAAAATAAGTCATGATGACATGTTTTTTCAGAATATGAGTATTTATTAATTCTGTACCTTTTTGTACGCATAATAGATTTACGAGTATACAGGGTGTCCCGGAAAATGTGGGAAATCTCTCGGATTCATGATGACATGTTTTTTCAGAATATGAGTATTTATTAATTCTGTACCTTTTTGTACGCATAATAGATTTACGAGTATACAAGATCAGTCAAAAGTAAAAATCCACAACTGAATTATTTAGTAGCAAAACATCAGTTTGTTTACGTTTGCAAACTTTATTTATTAAATATTGTCCCACAATCATCATCAAGAGTATTATCGTTAGTTCGAAAGCTTGTAACGAAATTTAATTATGGTTTACACTATAACTGAGCGAGTTGAATTATTTTATACTTATTTCAAAAACAAGGACTGTGTAAGACAAACAGGTCTGGCATACTATATATACTATATACGTTATGAAACTAATAAAAAAAGTTTTTGGAAACAGTGGAGAACAAAAGTACATTATAACTCTATTATAATACAGGTTTATAAATAAATTTTATTTTTAATTTTAAAATGGGATTATCCTATAATATATTAGTTTAAGGCAAACAAAAATACAATTTAGGTAGAAAATTTGTCAAGCAAACAAGAGGTAGGAAAGAAAAATTCGCTGGGCTGGAGAAAGCAGACATGTGGCGAGCAGATTAGCCTGAAAATTCCACCCAGAGGTAAATGAAGAGGGTGTTTGATAACGAAAAATAAGGGAAAAGCGTTTTAAACTTGATACTGTACAGATCGTTTTCTTTGGTAAAATTGTAAAATCAAATTATTGTTCTTAAATCATTGTTAAAAGTGTTGTTAGTGTATTCTACAAGGTTAGTTCTAAATATTTAATCTATCTAAATGTGTAGTTAAATTAACTAAACGTAAAATTATGCATTTTTAAAATTATTAAAAATATTATTATATGATTATTGCTATTATGAGTATATTTATCCTTCACTATTACGTTATTTTTAACCCTTTTCTTTCAGCTGTTACCACCCCTATTTTCGCTTTTACTGTTATCACTATAATTTTAATAATTTGCTTGCACTCCTCAAATGTAACATTGTAATTTGTTTTATCCTTAACCCAACATTTTGTACCTTTTTTATAACGTTATTAAGCATTGTTACCGTTATACTTTGAGTACTCTTTGTTTGTGTGCGTGCCTTTGTTGTATGAACTAATATTTTCTCCTGTGAGGGAAATAGGTTGTCCTAGGTTCTCTAGGGCTGCATAGGTTTTCCCCGACCATTCAACTAAATTAGGCGAGTTGCCTCCAGTGCGGACCTCGTTACCTCCTTGGCCCAGCCCGGTTAATACTCATAACAAAGATATAATTAAAAAAATAAAAAAAAATTAAAGATAAAATTACTACTATGTTAATTATATCAAATATCTTTGCTGTTTTTTATCTGATTGAAAAGCTGAATACTTTAATTCAACTTTATTTAGTTTCATTGTAAAATAATTACCCCTAACATTGACACGGTGAAAATATTTATTGATTTATTTTTTATTTTCTTCGTAGATTTTTTTAATTTTTCCAGAATAATGGTTCTCTTGACAACATAACGAAAAATAACAAATCTGACAACTTCAAAACAAATACCTTCTTTAGTTTGCAACTCCTAACTTCTAAGTTCTTCGTCATCTTCGACGTCATCTTCAACAGTTTCTTTTTTAGGCTTCCTTCAGATTATTGTAAATTTCTCTGATGTTTTTTTAGGCTTGTTTTATCCATCTTGCTTATTAAAAAAACAGAATTGATTAATAATAATTAAAATATTAATGGATTTCTTTAAAAATATATTTGCACGTCTTTGCTCTACAATGGACATCACCCAAGAAGATGTGAGAGAAAGAGAGATAGGCACACTTCCGCTTTTGCAAGTGTTGCCAACACATAAACTTTAAAATACAAAATATTCTAAATTTATCAACATGTAACAATACGTACTAAAATATGCATTTTTATACATATTTAAATATCCATAAGGTGTAAGTCAGATATTTATTCAGGTTTAAATTCAACCATGTACCAATTGCTGACAGGTGTGTCAGGTACTAGAAAACCATTCAAATAGATGTCCTAGTATCTGACATAGTAAAAAATACCTACTTTTTTAAACTACATTAGAAAACTCTAAAACCTCAAAATTCAATTTCTCGAAAACCCGACCTGCTAAAGACAAAGTGTAAAAGCAGTTTTTTATGGTTTTTGGTCCTCTATCACCCCCTATATAAAACTTCTTTGGTCAAAAAATTTAATTTTTTGTTTACCCAACACTTTACAGGGTGATCCCCTATAATGTCGCCCCCTTTAACTTTTTTATTTTTAGTGTCCAAGCATTTTAAAAGTAAGGTTATGTAGGTACTGAAAATACTTTTTTTAAGTATACAAAAATTGTAAAATTGATCAATATACCTACAGGGAAAAACAAAAAGTTTATTTTTTCCCAATGACCCTATATGAATTTATTTTTCGATTCCATTTAAAATTCTAAGCATAAATTATATAACATAATATATACCTAAATTCAACCGTTTCTGAAATATTTAAAATATTTTTTAGATAATAAGTTAAAATAGTTTGTCTTTCTTTGCCTGAGTACTCCATTTTTACTTACTTAACAAGACTTAGGGCCATATGCAGAAACGTTGATTTATTTATATCAACTGATTAAGCATATCAGTGGATATTTTCCCAAAAAAGTCGATTTCTATACATTTACATTTTAAATTAGACTTAAAACAATTAAAATTTCATTTAACAACTAGATTTGTTTTTTGGCCAATAAAATCATCTAAAATGTAAATTGGTTAATAAAATTTATATCAGTCGTTAACGACTAATTTAAAATATGGATAAAAATAGACAGTATTTTTGTTTGTAAATATGAAAAAATAAATTCAGAAGGTGAACACACTTATAACAAAGATATAATTAAAAAAAAAACATTTTTTTAAAGATAAAATTACTACCATGTTACACTATAGTTATTTATTTTCAATAAACATTTTGTTATACTGAGGCTTCTTGATTTGTAACAGTTTAAAAAATATTTGATGATTACGTTTCAAATACGAATATTTCAGAAACGGTTAAGTTTAGGTATATGGTTTGTTATATGAATTATGCTTAGAATTTTACAAGGAATCGAAAAATAAATTCATGTATAGGGTGACCCATTGAGAAAAAATAAACTTCTTGTTTTTACCTGATCACTGGTCAATTTTCCAATTTTTTTTATACGTAGAAAAAATGTAGTTTTTAGTACCTACATAACCACACATTTAAATTTTTTATGACCCTTAAAATAAAAAAAAATTAAAGGGGGGCAACATTATAGGTAATCACCCTGTACAGTGTAATGACCCTGTACAGTGTAGTTAATCCCTAAACAAGATCTAATAGTATTTTTAACAAACTTTATACTGGCAAAACATTACTCTAAATATTTTTATTGTATTAAATAACTTTAATCAGCCATTTCACGTTACTCGGGAATTTTTGTAGCGTCCGTTACAATCAAAAACTATTGAAAACATGTTTATTATGCTTGTAATAATTAAGCTTAAGCTTATAAGCATCATAATCACGTTAGTTTTACTCACAATTTTTGATTGTAACGGACGCTACGAAAATTCCCGACTAACGTGAAATGGCTATTAATATAAAAAATTGATTTTGACATATTTGACGTTTGCAAAATTTTAAGCATAAAATACACTAGGACAAAGCATATCAGACTCAAACTTTCTGCAACATTGTCTTGTAACATTTACTTATATTTTATTCTTGTATGCGTTTTTTAAATGAACCAATAAATAATTAATTGATGATAATACTAAACAACTTAAATACTGCTTTAAATTAGAAGAACAGGATGAATTGTAATAATAGATATGGCCATAATTTTTGTGTCTTTACTGTCACCTATTTTTACTACTTCTTTTAAAACAAATTTTAATTAAGAAATACACTGCCGTGCTTAATGAAAACGCCGTAACCAACAATTTTGCGATTTTTGGTTTACGGCATTTTCTACTAGAAAAATTCATCCTGCGTCTATCCCCGGTACTCAAAAAACCGTATCTATATATATACGGTTTTTTGAGTACCGGGGATAGACGCAGGATGAATTGTTCTAGTAGAAAATGCCGTAAACCAAAAATCGCAAAATTGTTGGTTACGGCGTTTTCATTAAGCACGGCAGTACAAGTGTCGAATAATAGTTGGAAAATTAACATTTCTATTGGAATTCAAATAGGTTTCCTTAATATATTAATAAAATCAAATATTAAACTGTGTACGTATATTTCGGGAAAACTTAATTAAACTTAAAGTAACCAACCCTCTTTGACAGAAATTTGGATTTGTTTTTATTAAACTCAAAATCGTGTAATTTATAACTACAAATATTTGTAAAATTAAATTAGCAACACAAAATTTTAATAAATAAATAACTAAAATCTAAGTTATATTAATCTGTTAATATTTTTTCTTGGTTTTATTACTTTTTATTTCTTTTGATTTTTTGGTTAATATATTGAAACTCTATCAAATTAGTTCTTATTGGGTAATTCCATTTATTAGCCACCAATGAGTGCACCTCATATACTCTAATTTTATTTCTTTTTTAACTGTAAATAGACATGGACCCAAGAAGTGAAAAAAACTCCCCTTTTCTTTTCTCCCCCTATCACCTATTTATACAGGGCTACGCAAAAGTTACTATGCAGACCTAACTTAAAAAAATTGTACTTTTTTTGCTAATGAATCTATCGACACTAAACAAACTGTTAATTGTTAAGAAAATATTTCTCTTTTAAACCATATAGGACACATTTAGTTATTGATGCCTTAAATGGTCTTTGGGAATTTTTTTAAAAATGCAATTTTTTGGCAAAATTGTCTAATTTTATAAATTCATATATTCTTAGAACAACTTGCCAGCAAAATTTTTTTAATGTAGTTTGTTACCATAGATCTTACTCTATATAAAAGCAATGAAAACATTTTCAAATAATATTGGCTAAGAGTTCAAAAAAATATAATAAAAATCTATGTTTTCGAAAAATTACTAATTTCAGTCATTTCATGGTTTAAAAAGGCTATGTTTGAGTGAGTCGATTTAAACCAATTTACGCTTATCATCACATGCACTTATTAGCCTCCAATAACCATTAATAAAATTATTGTGTATTTTGCTTTTAACTGGGCTGTGGCTGTATGTACAGCCCAGCTATAAGCAAAATACACAATATGCCCACCTGACTTTCAGCCATTTTATGGTTTAAAAAGGCTATGTTTGAGTGAGTCGATTTAAACTAATTTATGCTTATCATCTCAGGCACTTATTGGTCTCCAATAATCATGAATAAAATTATTATGTATTTTTCTTTTAGCTGGGCTGTGGATGTATAATATACATTGTATATGTCCACCTGTGACTATATCCATATTATTAACCAAATATTATTAACCATATATTTCGAAAAAGCGTATTGCATCTTTAAAATAACTTGACAGCCTTGAATTGACTTCTAATTCATTCTAAATAAAAATATAAAATATAAAAACCACATACAGTGGCGTCGAAAATTAACTACCCATTTATTTATTTTTTAAAACATAATCAAATGTACAAAAAATTAATTAAATGACTAAAAGACATACTTTTCATAAACTTTATATTTAAACAAAATAAAACAGGTAATAAATCCTAAATTTGAATTAAACCTAACTGCATATAATTAAAATGAAGAAATCATATTCTTAACTTTTACAATCACCTAAAAGAACTTTTATTAAAAAAATAAAGTTCTAGTTTACTGCCGATTTCTTTTACTTTACTGTCGATTGTTGACTACTTTCGGCAGATTTCGGATAAAAATATTTTTCGCGATTTTCCAAGATTGAATCTTGTACTAAGGAGGAAAACAAATAATAGAATGGCGAGTGGATGCAACTGTAACCGATATTTGTACGTAGGTATCACAAATTAAAGTATCTATATAATTTTACCAACATTTTTGGTGAAGTCTGCTGCGATCCATTTAAAGGCCATAAGTCGTTAATTTATTCCTCTTGATAGACATAAGAAAATTTTCAGATTCATATAACTTTTTAGAGGTAAAAATAGTAAATAGGTTTTTTAGGTGATTGTAAAAGTTAAGAATATGATTTCTTCAGTTTAAGTATATGCAGTTAGGTTTAATTCAAATTTAGGATTTAATACCTGTTTTATTTTGTTTAAATATAAAGTTTATGAAAAGTATGTCTTTTAGTCATTTAATTAATTTTTGTACATTTGATTGTTTTCTTAATTTAAAAAATAAATAAATGGGTAGTTAATTTTCGACGCCACTGTATGTGGTTTTTATATTTTATATTTTTATTTAGAATGAATTAGAAGTCAATTCAAGGCTGTCAAGTTATTTTAAAGATGCAATACGCTTTTTCGAAATATATGGTTAATAATATTTGGTTAATAATATGGATATAGTCACAGGTGGACATATACATCCACAGCCCAGCTAAAAGAAAAATACATAATAATTTTATTCATGATTATTGGAGACCAATAAGTGCCTGTGATGATAAGCATACATTGGTTTAAATCGACTCACTCAAACATAGCCTTTTTAAACCATGAAATGGTTGAAAGTCAGGTGGGCATATTGTGTATTTTGCTTATAGCTGGGCTGTACATACAGCCACAGCCCAGTTAAAAGCAAAATACACAATAATTTTATTTATGGTTATTGGAGGCTAATAAGTGCATGTGATGATAAGCATAAATTGGTTTAAATCGACTCACTCAAACATAGCCTTTTTAAACCATGAAATGGCTGAAAATAGTGATTTTTCGAAAACATGGATTTTTATTATATTTTTTGAACTCTTAGCCAATATCATTTGAAAATGTTTTCATTGCTTTTATATAAAGTAAGATCCATGATAACAAACTACATTAAAAAAATTTTGCTGGCAAGTTGTTCTAAGAATATATGAATTTATAAAATTAGACAATTTTGCCAAAAAATTGCATTTATAAAAAAATTCCCAAAGACCATTTAGGTCATCAATAACTAAATGTGTCCTATATGGTTTAAAAGAGAAATATTTTCTTAACAATTAACAGTTTGTTTAGTGTCGATAGATTCATTAGCAAAAAAAGTACAATTGTTTTAAGTTAGGTCTGCATAGTAACTTTTGCGTAGCCCTGTATAAATAGGTGATAGGGGGAGAAAAGAAAAGGGGAGTTTTTTTCACTTCTTGGGTCCATGTCTATTTACAGTTAAAAAAGAAATAAAATTAGAGTATATGAGGTGCACTCATTGGTGGCTAATAAATGGAATTACCCTATTTAGGTTTTTTAGTTTCGATTGGATTCCAAGATTGACGTTTAGTATTGGAAAATACAATAAAAAGAAGAAGGGGAATCCGGGACACTTGGCCATGTGGAAGATTTAAAATTTAATTAACACACATATTGTGTTTCGTTATTTATTTATAATATATATATATATATATATATATATATAATTATAATAATAACTATGATCCCATTATTTTACAATATTCTGTTCCATTTTTTTGCCAAAAATGATCGATAAAGGAGCAAGTTCTCAAACAAATGGCATTTAACTAGTCTATATCGGCAAATTTCTTTTTTTCAACCGGCAACATTTTTTTAACAAAGAAACTTAGGTACAGCATAAAATCTGCCCAGGACAACAATTGATCGGATTTTTATATTATATTATAATTTTATATTATAATTTTAATATTGACTGAATATCATACACTTCCGGTTTGTGATATGGTTAAAAGTCTTGGATAAAGGTGTGCAACCTAGAAGAATAATGTATGGGTCGAATAAAAAATCAAAATAAATTTGCATGTGTCCGATAATAATGACTTGGACAAAAGCAAGAAGTTTACTTAATTACGCCCATTAATCTTATTAATGAACAATATTTGCAGTTTGAAAAGGAAAACTAGAAGGTACGCTTTGGTTTAAAAATCGTGTTTCAGCAGTTCCGAGAGATATCTTTATCAATGCATACCCTATGCTGGCGCAAAGCCAGAAGGACAAAAGTCTCAATTTACTTCAGGTACACAAGTAGTTCTAGATCTTATTGCTGTGTTAGCTAGACCTTCAGACTCTGAAGTTCAGAGCATTCATTGAGTATTTTTTGATAATTTATTCTCTGGTTATGCATTTTTTTGCATATTAAATAGAAAAGGATTTTTCTTTACAAGAACCGTAAAAGAGAATCGTTTATCAGGTTGTCCGTTAGAAAGCAGCAAAATTCTTGGAAAAAATAGAGGCGAGTTTGACTATGCTTTTTATAAGGAGACAGAGGTAACTGTGGTAAGGTGGAATGATAACTTCGTTTTTACTGTATAATCTATGGTACAGTAACTGTACCAATTCAAAAAATATTATATATATATATTATAACTTTTGAACCGTTTACGATAAAAAATTTTACGTCGCGGATTCTTGTAGAGCAAAAAATTTTTCAAAGAATCTATCCCAGGATTATTTTTTTCAATTCAAAAATTCGTATGTTTGAAAGCTTTGAAAAGTGTAAAAAATAACTAAAACTGCATGAATATTCTGATTTTTTTCACTTTTCAAAGCTTTCAAATATACGAATTTTTTAATTGAAAAAAATAATCCTGGTGTAGATTTTTTTAAGAAATTTTATGCTCTACAAGAATTCGCTACGTAAAAATTTTTATCGTAAATGGTTCAGAAGATTTTTTTACGTGTTATTTAAATGGAAAACTTTAAATGCTCACCGACACCTTTTAAAATTTAACTAAAAATCCTGCCTTGCAGGGACATTTTTTTCTCGGTATATAGGTTCATTTTAACCCATAAATTCAATAGGTTAGTTTTTTTGGCTCACCATAAAAATCGACGCACCTAGTTTTTTAGAAAATATTTGAAAGCTCGTTATTGGAAAAATACTGAATCGATTTTGAAAATCTTTGAAAATTCTGAATAGCTGATTCTTTGACTTTTATGCCTAATTTTGGGAATACGATATTTTGCACATTTCAAGTTATTCCTTCATGAGGCAGTTGAGTTTGATAGTCGTAATACCACTCCCTAATATAAGTACGGTAATTCCTCGAAACGTTTTCGAGATTTTGTGAATATCGCGGCTTACTACGACTATATGCCAATTTTTCGAAAATTGTCGTTATTTCCCATTTTAGTCCAAAAAATGAGCAATAGTTGATTTTTTGACTCCTATATCTAATTTTGGGAATAAGATATTGGGCACATAGCATGATACTACAGGGTGTTAAAAAAGAGTTGTTTTTTTCCAATATTTTAAATTCACACATTCACAGGGCAGTTGAGCTTGATAGTCGTAATACCACTCCCTAATAACAGTTGGGTAATCCCTAGGGACATTTTAGAGATTTTGTGGATATCTTGGCTAACGATTATATAGCAATTTTTTGAAAATTCACGTTATTCTCCACTTAATTCCCAAAAATGAGCAAACTACGAAAGGTATCTATTAGTTATCAACACATCGTTTCCCCAATTTGCATGTTCTTGTGCCATCTTTAAGTGAAGAATAACGTGAATTTTCAAAAAATTGCCATATAATCGTAGTTATCCAAGACGTCCACAAAATCTCTAAAATGCCCCGAGGTATTATCTGTTATTAGGAAGGGGTATTATAACTATCTAGCTCAACTTCCCTGTGAATGAGGATTTGGAATTTTGGAGAAAAAAAACATCTCTTTTTTTAACACCCTGTAGTATAATGCTATGTGCACAATATCGTATTTCTAAAATTAGACATAGGAGTCAAAAAATCCTCTATTGCTCATTTTTTGGACAACTGGGGAATAACGACAATTTTCGAAAAATTGGCATATAATCGTAGTTAGCCGGATATCCACAAAATCTCGAACACGTCCCGAGGGATTACCTAACTGTTATTAGGACTATCAAGCTTAATTGCCCTGTGAATGGGGATTTTGAATTTTGGAAAAAAACATCTCTTTTTTTAACACTAGTATCACACAGTATCATGCTATGTGCACAATATCTTATTCCCAAAATTAGACATAGGAGTCAAAAAATCAACTCATTTTTTTGGACTAAAATGGAGAATAACGACAATTTAAAAAAAAATTGCTATACCATTGCTCATTTTTTGTACAAAAATAAAAAACGACAATTTTCTACATATTGCCACATAATCGTAGTAAGCCAAGATATCCACAAAATCTCGAAAATGTCCCGAGGGATTACCTAACTGTTAGTCAAGCTCAACTGCCCTGTGAATGGGTCTTTGGAATTTTGGAAAAATATATCTCCTTTAGTTTACCTCTGTAGTATCATGCTATGTGCATAATATCGTGTTCCCAAAATTAGACATAAGAGTCAAAAAATCAAATATTGCTAATTTTTTTGACTAAAATGAAGAATTTTCGAAAAACTGCCATATAATCGTGGTTAGCCAAGATATCCACAAAATCTCTAAAACGTCCCGAGGGATAATCTAACTGTTATTAGGAAGGGGTAATACGATTATCAAGCTCAACTGCCCTGTGAATGGGGATTTGAAATTTTGGAAGAAAAAAAACGTCCCTTTTTTAACACCCTGTAATTGGCATATAATGGTAGTAAGCAGCGATATACCCAAAATCTCGAAAATGTTTCGAGGGATTACCTTACTTATATTAGGGAGGGGTATAACGACTATCAAACTCAACTGCCTCATGAATGGGAATAACTTTCGGAAAAAATACATCTCTTCGTTTAACACTGTAGTATAATGCTATGTGCAAAATATTGTATTCCCAAAATTAGACATAAGAGTCAAAGAATCAGCTATTCAGAATTTCCAAAAAATTTCAAAATCGATTCAGTAATTTTTAAATAACGATCTTTCAAATATTTTCCAAAAAACTAGGTGCGTCGATTTTTATGACGAGCAGTTTATTTCAATGGTATTTTTGTAGTGTATCTTAAAAACGTTTATCTTTCCAAAAAACTGCTATCTTTAAAACAATTTATTTGTTAAAAAAAACAATAAGTTGCACCAATTGGTGCAAAAAGCCTTTGTGAACGCATTGTTAATTTTTTGGATTAAAATTACTACAATTTGGAAGATTTAGTCGGCACAGTCGTTAATACGGGTCTGAAAAATGGAGTAAAAATTGGGTCGCTCTTTACAATGGTTTATCTGCCAACTTCATTTGAACCATATGGTAACAAACTACCACTGAGATATCTCTTTAAACACTTGACGACAAAAAAACAAGCTCTTGTCAGGGGTGTTAGGCAAGCAAATAGAGCAGTTCAAAAAACTGACTCTTTCAAATTATAAAATATTAATCTGCAAATTACTCAATGTCGACTTTAATGATTTAAGTTCGGATCAAAAATAAATGTATCAAATTAATCTGTCTTCTGGTTAATGTCCAGCCGGTTAATTAAACTAAAATCTATGAAAATTAAATCATTTCCGATAGCTGATCTTAGCCAACTGTCTTGTACGCTTTTATATTTTAACAGAAGATCTCACATCAAATTTAAAAGATCTAACCAGTTTTATGTTAAAGGTTTATGCTCCAATGTGGTTTATAATGATCTGTTATACATCTTTCGCTAAAGCCAGTTGACCAAAGTCAGCCATCGGGAATGGTTAAATTTTTATAGATTACAGTTTAATAAATCGTCTGGACATTAACCAAAAGATATTGCAAGACAAATTCGATCCATATATTTTTATTTCGAACTTAGATCATTAAAGTCGACATTTGCAGATTAATATTATATAATCTGCCAGAGCCAGTTTCTCGAACTGCTCTATTTGCTTGCCTAACACTCCTAAAAATGCGACAGGGCATGTTTTTTTGCCGTCAAGATGTTTAAAGAGATGTCTTAGTGGTAGTTCGTTACCATATGGTTCATATGTTTTATATGAAGTTGGCAGATAAACCATTGTAAAGAGCCACCCAATTTTTACTCCACTTTTGTTATAACCCCAGACCCGTATTAACGACTCTGCCGTCATATCATACCACGACAAAATTTTCCAATTTGTAGTCATTTTAACCCAAAAAATTAACAATACATTCACAAAGGCTTTTGGCACCAATTGGTGCTTTATTCTAATAAAGATTGTTTGGGATTCTAGATATACCTTTCCTTAACTGGATAAACGACCAACATAAATTGGAATTATGATTTATATTATTCTCAGTTTCCAATAGATATTCTTTATAAGAGTCATATATATATATATATATATATATATATATATATATATATATATTCAAATATTTGTTTTTTAGCATAGTTCTTGTATTTTAATTTTTTTTAGGTATATTGATCTTTTAGTGCGTTTATATTTTTTGTGATAATGCCTTTTTTATTTATATTAGAAATTATAGTTTTGCTAAACCAAGGAGGGTAATTTAATTTATGTTTAGAATTAGATTTGATCGGAATACATTCGCTAAATATTCCATTTATAGAATTATTAAACTCATCACAGGCTAGATCTTTATTTTTAATATTTCCAATAAAAGTTTAATCAATGCCAAGAATGCTATTATTTAAAAGGGGAAAAGTTATTTTGCAAGTTAAAACTTAAAAATATATTTAAATCTAGGTAATATGGATCAACATTAACCATAGGACTATGATAATACAATAATAAAGTTTGTGCAAAAATCCGAACATTGTTATAAAACCATGAACAACATAGTTTACTATAAATTTGCTTAAATTATTTTTAAAATTTAATATTCGCAGCTTTAGGAAAGTATGTACTTTTCCTCGATTTTCAAACGATTTAAATACTTTAAAGAACAATTAGCATAACCTAGAAACCACGCTAGAAACAGATGTTGGATTCATTCATAATTCTTGTCAAATCTGTTATAACATCGCGACGTCATCATATTTAATCAAGGCCATTGAAGCGTTTTAAATCTTGCGTTCTCAAAAATTGTTTGAGAAGCTTAGGTAAAAATTTTAATAACAAACTTGTATTCGTAGATTCCTAATATGCAATAAAAAATCAGTGGCGTTGCTACCCTCGAGGTGGCCCTTATACGGTAAAAGCTATTTTGCATTTACCAATGTTTTCTAATTTAATAAATAATAATATAATATATGTTTACAAAGCTTTTTATGAACAGGTAAATTTTAAAATTTCATCCTTTAAAAGGGGTATATTTTAAAATAAAGGCAAGTCATTTAAAATAATTGTAACGCTAATAATTATTTCTAATTTGCTATTAATATAACCTATGGTAATAACACCCAAAGCAGAGCAGAGAACAATATGCGCAGACTGCGCCGCGGACAACGCATAGCGGAAAGGTATGGGCAGAAACAATTCGTATGAGTTTACGGAGGAACAGGAGGGTATTCAGGAAAATTTTAATTTAATAAATCAAAGTATAAAAAATTAAATAATAATATTATTTATTTATTTATTTGTTTAATTTCATGCCTTAATTTTTTTAACATGTGGGTAATATGTTTTTTGCTTACGCATGTCGAAGCCAATCGGGGGCCGCCCTAGCCGGGGACCCCGTATTATTGATACGGCTGATACCGCGATAGCTACGCCCCACGGTGGGCTGGGCCTGTCCAAAAGCCCAAAAAGTCAACTTTATCTGATCAAAAAAATAATACACCAATGTAAAGAAATAACTTTAATTTGTAAGATTCCGAAATAAAAATGTTAAAAAACATTTTATTAAAAAAATGCCTTTAAGGCGCTGTTACTTCTTATACATAAAAAAAAATATGGTCTTAATTATAGATGTATGTTATACAACTATTTTATTAATTGTGCTTATAAAGTTATATTAAATAATATAGGTACCTTGTAAAATCATAAAATTTTACACTTAACTAGGGATAAGTTATGCGGTCCAAGTTTAAGTTATTAATATTTAATTAATTAATTATTAATATTTAATTAACTAATTAAAATATAATTTATAATTAATTAGTTCAAAACCTTATTAAAAATATATATTAAGGGCAGAGTAATTTTTTTTCTAAAAAGTATAATAATAGTTATTTATGTCATTAGGTTAAGAAGTAAGGCTTTTTGTGCTAAGCTCAAGGTTTGAAAGCCGACGCGTAGCGGAGACCTACAATTGAGCAAATCACCAAAAGGCACTTCTTGGCCGAATGGCATACAACATTTTATCTTCAAAGCACTTTATATAGGTCAATTTAATTCAACATCAAAGCGGCCTAACCTCACTTTTTTAGAATCTCATTTATTTATTAGCTAAAGATTACATTAAATGTACAATAATTAATATTGCTTTTAGAAGCAATAATAGTTTGACAATACCTAGCAACATTCAATTCATTGTTTAATAAATAGGTAGGTATCTAATTTCAATTTGTTTGGATTTTTATTCAAAAAATAGGTAGTTTGGAATGTTTAAGCTGTGTTTAACATTTAATTTTACTGAAAACTTAAAGCAAATTAAAACTTAAAGATAATTTAAATCGTAGAAAAAGAATCGTGCGTTTTCTTGGTTGCCTAACCTCACTTTTTGTTTTATTATTCATATTTAATTTTAGAATAATTTAATAAAAAATATTAAACATTAACAGTAAAACAAACAAATTAGTGCTTATTATAAATAAATTAAACCAGTTTAGTACGTTAATTTCTTAAAAAAGGATTAATTTGTCAAAACAATACTGCCGTGTTAAGCTTAAAGGTCGTATCTGCAATATTTTGTATTAAAGGACAGAAGAAAATTTTAATTTTAAAAAACGATAAAAAATGGCTTTTTTGCTTAACTAGGTACTAAATATTGCAGATATGATGTTTTGTCTTCGAACGGCAGTTTGTGGTAGTAAAGAAAAAACTTTATTATTTATTGTTTTTAAAAATTAAAATTTTCTTCTGTCCTTTACTACAAAATATTGTAGATCCGACCTCTATCCTTAACAGGGCAGAATACCCCTAGCGAGAAAAAATCGAACTAATTACTTGCCTCATAAAAATGTTTATCGGCCTAGGCCATAACAAGGTATTTCTTTATCGAATGTTGACAACAATAAAGTTTAAGTTATAGACCGCGTGGAGATAAAAAAAAATTAAGTTTCGCTCCATATAAAAATATCTAATAGACATACACTATTTTTGTCTTTTTCACACAAAAGCCTATTTATTTATTAATAAAACAAATAAAAATAATAATAATAATAATAATAATAATAATAATAATAATAATAATATTAATAATAATAATAATAATAATAATAATAATAATGTTTATTTTGAAAAGAAAGAAGGTACAGGGTGATCCCCTATAATGTCGCCCCCCTTTAATTTATAATAAGTGTCCCAAAAAATTTAAAAGTGTGGTTAATAACCACTGGTTATGTAGGTACTAAAAAATACTTTTTCCTCATATAACGTACCATATACCTAAACTCAACCGTTTCTGAAATATTTAAATTATTTTTAAGATAATAAGTTGAAATAGTTTGTCTTTCTCTGTCTGAATACGCCATTTTTACTTATTTAACAAGACATATAGTAGCCTACTATTAGTAGGTAATTTATTTTCAATAAAAATTTTGGTATACTGAGGCTTCTTGATTTCTAACAATTTATAAAAACATTTAATGATGACATTTCGAATGCGAATATTTCAGAAACGGTTGAATTTAGGTATATCGTTTGTTATATGAATTATGCTAAGAATTTTACAAGGAATCGAAAAATAAATTCATATATAGGATGATCTATTGAAAAAAAATAAGCTTTTTGTTTTTCCCTGTGTATTGATAAATTTTTTCATATTTTTTTATACATAGAAAAAAAGTATTTTTTAGTACCTACATAACCACACTTTTAATTTTTTTGGGAAACTTAAAATAAAAAAGTTAAAGGGGGGCGACATTATAGGGGATCACCCTGTACATTTCACAATTGGCAAGAGTTGGGTAAAGCCGATCTTCCACTCTCCCATGTACTGTCCGTTCAGGCTAAGTTGAGCGGTCTCAGGAATGTCACCCCGTCCATCATCTCTATGTTCAGGCACAATTAAATACATGTATTTCGGTAGCCGCTCTGTACGAACAAACGGCAAGCCGCGGCACTGATAAATCATCTTCTTGTTACTGAAATCTTGCGACGATTCGATGTTTAATTTAAATAACGGCCACATGATCCCCCACCAAAGCGCTCAACTTAGCCTGAACGGACTGTAACATTTTAATTACATGAATAACTAAATTATTTTCATAGCAATATACATAAACAAAATCTTAAAACAATATAAAAAATAAAAAATTATTAAAAATAAAAAACAATTTTAAATTAATTATTCTTAAATGTCTAACTGCAAACTTCGTACATGGTTTATTTCTTAAAACCTGTTTAAAATTTAACTCAGGTAAACTTAAAAAACCAAGTATCTCATTCAAAATTCATGTAATTTTTTTAAGTTTAACGCCTTATAAAACTAAAATATAAGAAACATACATTATGTTGGCGATACCAATACAAAGCCTATTTATTTCTGAATAAAATGAAAAAAGAACAAGGCTTTAGGTCAATTATTAAGGTCACAACATGGTTTTGACCAGAAAAGTAGCGTTCCAACCCACCGTGCGCCCCTAACCTCATTGCATTTGTTGTTAAGAACCGTTTTTTAACAAAAAATTATTTTAAAATCTAATAATTTAAAATATGATTTTGTGGTATTTTTAAAGATAAATAAAGTTTTACTACTGATTTATAACTAGATATTTAAGTGGTGTTTTCAAAGCTTTACAATCAAACACCATATAAGAAATGCATTTACCTACTAGTTAATGTTAATGTTAATGTATTGGCGAAACCAGAAGACTACTTCTTATGCTTAAAACCAACACACATAATATATTACATAATCAGTTCACACCTGAAGACGCTCAGAGATTATGATCGAAACGTTTTGTATTAAATAAGACAACGGAAGTCCTTTCAGAAATTAATTTAATCTCTACATTGACTACCACATTAAAATAAATATTTATAACAGTTTGAGTTGCAAATGTAATCCTTACATTTAAAATTATAATGTACAAGGTTTTCACACATTGGCCTATAAAAAATCAATTAGAACAGTCATTTTCAAAATTTTTATTAAAAGAATAAAAATTAATTTAAATTAACCAACCCATATACTTTTTTTTCATTAAATTTTGTTACACAATGTAATAAGCAAAAAGTGTAGATCAAGATCCCGGCAGTAATTTACACGTGGTAAGAAAAACTGGTTTACACAGAAGCTGTTAAGAATTAAGTAATTTTTTTCATTTAAATGTACAACTTATTTTTAATGAAAATGGTCCAAAAGTTAAAAAAAAAACTGCGCCACTCTCCCAATTTGCCATACTTTTTGCTTATTAATGCAGATTTCTTTGGCAGACTTGGTAAAATTTGGCACTAGTTTCCGTCTTTAATAGTTTTTTATAGAAGTCCAAAAGGCGTAATTATAGGAAAATTAAAGATACAAAGAAAACACATAAAGGAAATGTTGTTAAAAACAAAAACAACAAACAAAAATAAATTAAAAAGCGAATACAAAAATAATTTTTCAATGGGATAAGTATTCCGCGCAGGCGGGTTTGTTAAGTCAGTTTATATTTTAGTAAATGGTCCTTTACTTTTCCACATAATTTCCGGGTGATATTTATAGTCAATAAAATGCACTACATATTATGAACAATTTAAAGTAATTTAATTAATAAAAAGTCATATTTTTAATTTTTGCCTTTAAAACTAAAAAACAATTCAAAACTGCCAACACTATATACCTAAAATTCGACTTTTTAGATTAAATCTAATACAATTTATACGTATAAGTATTATAATAATTATTGTTTATTTGATACATAGACGTATAAAGTATAGATTAAAATAATGACTATGCTGATAATCAGCAGCTGATTATAAACTGATGCTTGGTGTATGATACACCGTGTATCAATTGATACACAACCCCGCCGGGAAGTTACGGAACCCCTTCTCCTTAAACGTAAAAACAAGAAATCTGTGAGGCAGCGAGTTGCGGGTCAAAAATGACCCGACGATACCAGTTAAGTAATAAGGAAAAACGGCCGCCTTTGGAAACCACCCTTGTGTGTACACTTTTTAAAATATCTGTGGTGTAAATAGTAATCTTAAAATGGTGTCAAAATCCAACACCAAGTGGTGTTAATATAAACACCATAAATTATGGTTGAAAATGTTATATACAGCAAAAGCAAAACGGTGTTTATCTAAAAATATTTGAGTGCACCTACACAGAAAAAAAGGAATAGTTCATTTAAATATATTAATTTAGTTGACCCATAAGTATTTATTTAAATCAACTGTGGGAAGGTTAATATAAACAAAGATTAGTTTGACGGTACTAAACCAGATAGTTATTTTATTTTTTTAAATTGGTTAAATTAACCCAGAAAACTTTAGTGAAACCAACCCGCTGTATGGTTCAGTTTACTAAATATGTTGTTTGTAAAAAAAGAGTTACTTCAACCCAAAGCACTCTGTTAAAACGATTAAAACAATTTGCCGTGCATTCCTGGTTGCATAGTGTGTACAAATCGTGGCAAAGGCCGTGTGGATCACGTGATGTTCTTAAATCCCGCCTCTGTTGACTTACATGAAGAGTATATAAGCTCAGGTAGTCCTTTGCTTTGGTGTGACACTACAAGTTGTTCGATACTAAAGAGACCTTAAATAGGTGGAAACAGCTGTCAAAACTTAAAGTATTTTAAGTTTGTGGAACGCACTAAAAACATCTCTAGCGAGTTGAAGGTTCAATTTTCTGGAATAATACCACTGGTAATATACTTGTAATGCGTCAAGGAACTTCCTGTTTCCTTTTGTTTCCTTTTTTTCTGTGTAGTAAGATTTAATTTGACCAAAAACACATAATATTTAACACTGAAAAGTCGTTCAATTTACACCAGGTAAAATTTATTTTAATACTGTGTGAAAGTTAAATTTACACTATTTTAGTATTTGTATTTACACTGGACCAACGAACCATATTTAACACCATTTTGGTTTGAATATAGATATTGATCAAGTATGGTGTTAATTTGGTGTTAAAATGGTCATGAAATTTTGAACATTGTAAGTTTTATTTCACCATTAAATACTTTGTTAAAGCATATTAAATTAAATTTATCTAAGAAAAGCGGTTTTAACTATTATAAATTAAGAAAAAATAGCTCTATTTTTATGTTTATACAGTTTTTAAAACAACTACAAGAATCATTACTTGTAAGTGTAGGGTAAACATTATTTTAAAACAATTTTGACTTGATAAATACCAAGCAGTTTCAAATCATAGTTCGAATACTGAGACGTTCTTTTGGGATTCAAATAAGGTCCTTTGATACATTAATAAAATTAAATATGAAACTGTGCAAGTATATTTCGGGAAAACTTAATTAAAACTTGGTGTAACTCTTGTACATGCAAATTTGGATTAATTTTTAAAGTTTTATTGAATCTATAACCCAGTGATTTATAATTTTGAGTGTTTTTAGGATTAAATTTGCAACTTAAACAGTTGATAAAATTATAATAAATATATACGAGGTGAGTATACATGTTCGTCGTAACACTGGGTCGACGAGTGTGATTCTTGTGAGCATTACGTAAAATTTGACCACTTATATACGTTAAAAATTTGATTAGCTTAAATTGTTTTATAAATTTAAATTAGGTGTGATTAAGACCACGGCTTATAAGCCGTATACTTAAAACTAAATTTAGTTTATGCGTACCTAAGGTGGAATGGTCGAGTTCGCATAGAAAACTGAAGCAAAACAATTTATATTTAATATATCTAACACCCTTTTCATTAAGCTATGAAATAGTATTTACATATATTTTTATAAACCTAAATATTATCCAAATTATAACTATTTTCAAAATTATATTAGTATAATTAACCTATCTATGGGTTTAATATTTCGTTGGGCTTTATATTAAGTGTATCCATATCCATATTTACAGCTTAATATTTTGAAACATTTTTGCACAAAATAAATCCTGAAACTCCCAGTGGCGGATTTACCAGCAGGCTCGAGCCTAGGGCGGCAGATTTTGGGGGCGGCAAATTTGGGGAACGATTTTTTTTTTACCTCATAGAAATCAAAAAGATTTTTCTATGACGGTTTTCTGATGTCTTACAGATAGAAGTCTGCAACAAATTTTTTCGATGACTTTTCTCTCTCACTTGTCATTGCACATTCCGAGAGTAGCAAACTTCTATATTCTAGAGTAAAACAGCTAGTTCGCCGCCCCTCAACCAGTAATCGGCCTCTCGCCTCTGCGCCCTTTGCCCATACTTCTTATGAGTGAAAAGAAAATTGTAAAAAATATGCCCCTCTTCCCACTAACAACCCATACATGCCAGTCTTACTACTGGTTGGAGGCTACGAACTGGATGGATTTTTATTCGAATATAATGAATAATTTAGTGAAAAATTTTACAGATTTCAATTTTATGAATCCACTATTACGTGTTTCACATGCACTAGTAGCTTCAGAAAATTCGATTGGAATTCAAAAAAAATCTTTGTGCATAGAGTCGGAATTAATGAACAAGATTACTTACGACGACATCATCGATGATTTTGCCAACAAAAAAGGCATTGTAACGAACTTCTATTTCGTCGTAAGTAATCTTGGTCATTAATTCCGACTTGACTGAGTCGATTATTTTTAACTGTTTGAAAGCGCAATAATAGTTATTTATGTATTAAGGGCATAAAAAGGTTTTTCGTCGTAGGACCATAAAAACCAGTTATGCCAGCAATGCATACAAAACTTTATGCAAGATTAATATATTATTATTTTTAATATATTATTGTTTTTAAAGACGTTTACGTCAAAGAATTTTTGTTATAATTGTCATATTATAATGTCATCGTGCTTAAATATTATTGACATCAGTCAGTTTTAAAGTTTAAAGATGAATGAAATTGAGGAAGCAACATAAACATGACTAATTGTAATAACTGTATTGTTAATATAAATTTAAAATAAAATAAGCTCATAGTTTTGCGCCTAATGTTTTTAATTTTTGACGTTTCATTATAGCCCGCTGGGTCATAATAACGCCCGCGGGCTATAAAAAGACGTTTACGTCAAAGAATTTTTGTTATAATTGTCATATTATAATGTCATCGTGCATAAAGATTATTTATTCACCTTTACCAATTGTTCATTATTGTGTAAATAGCATACATTACCCCGCCCATACATGATTGAGCTTCGATTAGCTCAAAAATACCTATACCGAAAAATTATTTTACGTGCAATTTCAACGAAATTGTTGCATTGTAAAAATAATGTATGATATGACAATTGTTGAGGCAAGGGCGGCAAAAACTATTCAGCCTATACCTTGAAAATTTGTAAAACTGACACTGGAAACTCCACTGACCTTTTTCCTTTAAACCATTGTTTTTGTTCCCTATTATTCCTTATAACAATATTTATATCCGGATTCATTGTCAGAACATTGTTTATTTGAAAAAGAACTTTGGTAGTATTTAAAACAAATATTAGAAGTATTTTCCATCACCAAAACAAAATACAAAGTTCTTAAAGTACTTTTCGCCAACGATGATGGCATCTTCAGAAGCGAAGTGTAACTAAATCTAGGTAACTGTTAAATCAATCATATTTATAATAATTCTTAGCTAAGGTTGACTGAACCGTAAACGGATATAGTTTACTAAACAGTGGACCGTAATCGCTTCAGTGAACACGAAAAGAAAAACTAACAAATTAATAAAATGGCGAAAGTAGTAGATGTGAATTTTCTAAGTTCGACCTTAAAAAGGTTAAATTAAGAAGAATTAATTCTTATAATAATGGAAAAAAGTGCAACAATGAGTAGTGTAGTGAATATGTCAGAAAACACTCTGGTTAAACTAAAAACCACACTAAAAGTACACTTTGAAACAAAAGAAAAATCTCAAGGTGACCCGCAACACAATCAAGGTAACCCAAACGAACAATACCTATTATCAAAAATGGTTACACAATTAGAAGACAGAGTAGAAGAACAATCAAAGGTTATAAAACACTTAATTAACACCAAAAATTCGAACATCGAGGTAAAAAATACTCTTTTAAATGAAAACAATGAAAACAACGATAGAAGAAAAAGAATCAACAGTAGTTCAAACGTACCACAAAACAATAAACAAACTAAAATGAACGAACCCACACAAAAAAATGAAAAGGAAAAAAATACAAAGAAAACAAATATCGAGGGGAGCGCAATTATTCAAGATGCAAATGATTTTCAGGCTGCACCAAAAAAAGCATGGCTATTTATTGGAAGAGCACAACAAACCACAACAAAAGAGAAATTAGAAAACTATTTGGCCAAAAAAATTCCAAATACTGTTTTCGAAGTTGAGGAAATAAAAAAACATTCAACGAATAATAATAAAAACAAATCTTTTAAGGTAGGTCTAGACTTTGATTTATTGGATGAAGTCCTAAAACCAGAATTGTGGCCAAAAAATCTCTTGGTAAGAAGATATATATTTTTTCGAACCAACAAAAATTCCGAACTATAAAAATAATCCAAAACTTTTAAACCTAAATATACAATGATTATCTAAAAAAATTGATCAATTGGCATTAATAACTTTTGAAGACAATTTTGATATTATGTGTATAACAGAACACTGGTTATCCAACAATCAATCAAGTACAATAAAACTGGAAAATTATAATATTATTAGTAGCTTTGAAAGAAAAATTTACAAACATGGAGGTCTACTTCTAGCAGTAAAAAATAAATGGTTGGCTAAGGAATTAGATTAATTAAAAAAACTGAAATTATAGCTGAAACAAAGGAACTTCATATTTCGGATCACTTAGGTCAGATCATATGCTTTCTAAACATTTGTAAACCTGAAGAACAAATAAAAAAGTTAAAATTTAGAATTGTAAATGAAAAAAATACATACCACTTAAAAAAACAGTTAATTGATATAGATTGGATAACTTTCCTTGAAACTAAATCTGCTGACAATGCTTTTAAAGCTTTTCACTTGCTGCTAATGCAATATTTAGATCAATATATGCCTGTAAAAAAAAAATACTAAAATAAACCATATAACTAAATGGAAAACAAAAAATATTTTAAAAATAAAAAATGAACTTGATGCACTATATACCATAAAACAAGTTAAAAAGGATCAGGTATCCGAAAAAAATGTACAGAAATTATAAAGACCTATACAAGAAAGAAATCCAAAACACAAGAAAACGGCAAACTGAAGAAATAATTAAAAATTCACATAACAAACAAAAAACACTGTGGAATATAATAAAGAATGAAAAACCACAATCATAGAATTATAGTACCAACCTAAAACCAACTGACTTCAATTCATTTTTTGTTAAAGTTGGTAAAAATACTTACGAAGAAATTCCGGACACACAATGTTCAGCAATTAATTTTGCTAAGGCCACTCGGTTAGATACAAATAAGTCATTTTTTATGTTTGGTTGCACAGTCCAAGAATTGGATAAAAGTTTCAACCTTCTAAAAACCAAAAACACTAATGATATTTATTTTACAACTACAAAAATCTTAAAATCTATTAAAAATGAACTTTTAGAGCCTTTAAATATAATAATAAATAAATGTTTTCGTGAAGGATGTTTTCCACCGGAATTAAAAAACGCAAAAATTGTACCAATTTATAAAGGAAAAGGAAATAAGAATAAATGTGAAAATTTAAAATCTATTTTACCTTCATTATCAAAAATCTTTAAAATTATACTCAAAAACAGAATAGTAAAGTTTCTAGAAAAAAAAAATTTACTTACAGATTACCAACATGGTTATAGAGTAGGAAGGAGTACTACGACAGCATTACTTCAAGTGATAAACTCCATTACTGGGGCATTAGATAATGGTGAAAAGCTGAGTATGATGAATCTGGACTTGAGTAAAGCATTTGACTCAATTCCACATAATATTTTACTGGAAAAGTTATATTATTATGGTTTTAGGGGTCCAATGTATAATTTACTAAAATCTTACCTAGATAAAAGAACGCAGTGTGTTTATTATAATGATTCTTAATCTGGTGACTTACAAATAGATTATGGTGTGCCTCAAGGCTCTATTCTAGGCCCCATACTTTTTATAATATATATCAACGATCTACAGGTTAAAAATAGCCTCTCCACATGCCTTTATTGCGATGATACTTCATTTTTAATAAATGGCAAAAATCAACAACAAGTTGATTTAAAGGCAAAAGATATATCTGAAAAAGCTGATTGCTGGTTTGCTAAAAACAAACTAAAAATTAATAAGGATAAAACCGAAATACTTACATTTAAGACACATGAAAATCAAATGGTAAAGTTCCTTGGGATCTATATAGACAGCCGACTTAACTGGTCTTGCCATGTAGAAAAGACTTGCAACAAAATCTCAAAAAATATATACTGCCTTAGGAGGTTAAAAACCATTGCAACTCTAAATATTCTTAAAACTGCTTATTTTGCTAACATTCAAAGCCTACTTATGTATGGAATTATTATATGGGGAAGATCATCAGCTGCAAATAAAGTTTTTATTCTACAAAAAAGAGCAATAAGAATAATTTATAACTTGGACCACGATGAAACATGTAGGCCATGGTTTAAAATGAAAAAAATACTTACATTAACTTCTATCTATAGTTTTGAAAGTCTTAAATATGTATATTCAAACTTAAGCAACTTTAACACAAACGGAAAAACCCATAATTTTGCCACAAGAAACCGAGATGAATTATTAATCCCACTACATATTAAGAAAGCCACACAGCAATTCGTGGATTACTGGGGAGTAAAATTTTACAATAAACTTCCTAAAAAAATAAAACCAAGAAATCAATTTACCAAGTCAATAAAATGCATACTTACCACTGGTGCATTTTACACTGTTGAAGAGTTCCTAGAGTGTGATATCTCAACGCTATTGCTCAAATGTTAAATAATTGCGGTTTTTAATCAAAACAATAAACAATAAGTTTTTTTTATACTACTTCCAGCTATTTTAATGTTTATAATGTTTTTTGTATTAATTGTATTCATTGATTTTAATTTGGATATACACTGTGTTTACTTATTAATTATTTATTGTACCTATTATGTTTTATTTTATTGTAACTTGAAATTTTTGACTAGTCATGTAACATTTTTTTGATGACAATAAACTATTCTATTCTATTCTATTCTAACAAACTAATTTTTGGGAGTTGGGACCTGTCCGTTATCGCTATTTAAAGATTTATTTCTATTCTTATAGATGTATAAACTTTTATAACTTCCTTCATAAGTTTAATTTGTGTATTTAGTATTTAATTAATTTATTTATTTATTTATTTATTTATTTATTTATTTATTTATTTATTTATTTATTTATTTATTTATTTATTTATTTATTTATTTATTTATTTATTTATTTATTTATTTATTTATTTATTTATTTATTTATTTATTTGATTATTTATTTATTTATTTATTTATTTATTTATTTATTTATTTGATTATTTATTTATTTATTTATTTATTTATTTATTTATTTATTTATTTATTTATTTATTTATTTATTTATTTATTTATTTATTTATTTATTTATTTATTTATTTATTTATTTATTTATTTATTTATTTATTTATTTATTTATTTATTTATTTATTTATTTATTTATTTATTTATTTATTTATTTATTTATTTATTTATTTATTTATTTATTTGATTATTTATTTATTTATTTATTTATTTATTTATTTATTTATTTGATTATTTATTTATTTATTTATTTATTTATTTATTTATTTATTTGATTATTTATTTATTTATTTATTTATTTATTTATTTATTTATTTATTTATTTATTTATTTGATTATTTATTTATTTATTTATTTATTTATTTATTTATTTATTTATTTATTTATTTATTTATTTATTTATTTATTTATTTATTTATTTATTTATTTATTTATTTATTTATTTATTTATTTATTTATTTATTTATTTATTTATTTATTTATTTATTTATTTATTTATTTATTTATTTATTTATTTATTTATTTATTTATTTATTTATTTATTTATTTATTTATTTATTTATTTATTTATTTATTTATTTATTTATTTATTTATTTATTTATTTATTTATTTATTTATTTATTTATTTATTTATTTATTTATTTATTTATTTATTTATTTATTTATTTATTTATTTATTTATTTATTTATTTATTTATTTATTTATTTATTTATTTATTTATTTATTTATTTATTTATTTATTTATTTATTTATTTATTTATTTATTTATTTATTTATTTATTTATTTATTTATTTATTTATTTATTTATTTATTTATTTATTTATTTATTTATTTATTTATTTATTTATTTATTTATTTATTTATTTATTTATTAGTAGTAACTCGGAGAACATGAAAATTTATCATTTTTAGAATTTCATGGCAGTCAATTAAAACATAAGCAACTTTAAAAATAAATATTAATAAGGAATGTTTTCTTTGAGATTCCGTTGTTATTTTGTTATAGTTGGTGATGCTAATAAGAAAATATTAAATTCAACTAGCATAGTCTAAATTTAATTTAACAAAAATAAAACCGAAGGTTGTTTAAAATTTCTAAATAAAAAACCCAAATTTCTATAAGCCGAAGAAATCACACAATTAATATTATCAATATGATCTCTTACTAAATATGTATTGTGTCTCTGACTAAATAATTGTATTGTGAATTATGTAATTGTAATAGATTTAGGTATTTTTTATTGTAAGAGATCACTTTGCATTTTGTGCATTAAGTGGTAGCTTGGTAATTCATGCTATAGATCACGGTTCTTCAAGTAAATTTCCTACAGGGGGATATGTAAAACGGTGAAAAATTTCAATAACTTCATCCAAGCCCCGTTTGTAAAAAAATAATTTTTTTTCGTTTTAACTTTGATATAATGAAGTATTATGTCTTACCTTAAAATGATTTTCAAATTTTTCGAATTGGAATCTTAGCAACAAAAATATGATTTTTTTTCCAAAAGAGTACATTTGATGCTTTTTTGTAGGCAATACACTAAGCCTTTTTAAGAACAAGATGATAAGATGGTGAAAGATTGTTCCTTAGATACTTCTGAACAAGCGACAAGCAACAAACTTCCATTATTTTCAGAGGAACCCAAGCAAAGACCACTTTTTCAAAATGACATTTTGAAAATTTGCGAAAACTAAAACCAAAATCACCAAGAATAAAAATTCGAAAACAATACCCGGCTGTTAAATGTCTCAATAAAATCCGATTTCTGGTTTTAACTGTTTTTTTTACTGCGTTTTGCATCTTTAGTACGACATGGTGCTGAAGGTTCAAATGATGAAAATTAGTTCTTCTTAAAAAAAAACAGTCAAAACACATTATGATATTCTGTTTTTTTTGGTTTGCTTGTGTTTTTCCAAATTTCGTTTTTTTGCCAACCCAACCGAACTCATCTTACCCAGTTTACTTCCATTCTTCCTTTAAATGATTGAAATGCCAATGCTAGACTTTGCTGCAGCTACAGGACTTCACATCTCCAAATCAACGGTTCGCAGGAGATTGCACGAAACGGGAGGCAAGGGTAGTTTTTGGAAGTGGATGAGTGACTGTTTGGGGTGGAATGGCGATAAATGGAAAGAGTGAATTGGTAATGAATGAAACTGAATATGAAAGAGAGGGAAGGACGCATGGACAATTTTGATGAATTGGTAAATGCTATTCAGGAAGAATGGAATGCCATACCCCAGGAATTTCTAAGGAACTTGGTCGAGGGAATGCCCAGGAGGGTTAACGAATTATTACGGTTTAGGGGAGGCCAACGAAAAATTGAATGTTATTATTGTTATTGTTTGTTACAGTTTTCTGTTGAATGTTGTAGTTTTGATTATGATTATATCTTCGAGTAAAATTTTCAAAAATGAACAAAAATATTTATATTTAACTTTATTACCAATTAGGTACATAGGTACTTATCAGTAATAAGTTATCACTAGTGCGCAATGTGAATGATAATAATAATAATAATAATGTTTATTTCATGTCATAATATTACAGATATTTTCATGTCATAATATTACAGATATTTTACACAAGTCAAATGTAAGTTATGTAACATTATCGTAACCACTCAAACAAATTGCAGTAATTTCGCCCAAAAAATAAATCCCCAAATGGCATTGGCAATGGCATGTTATTGAGATATTTAACAGCCGGGAATTATTTTTGAATTTTGATTATTGTTTTATCTGAAACTTAAATTTGAAAACTGGATCACAATCAGGAGGTCAAAAGTATAAAGAAAACATGTCACGAACGTAAATATCGGTTCAGGTTTAGTTTTCGCAAATTTTCACCAAAATGTCATTTTGAAAAAGTGGTCTTTGCTTAGGCCCCTCTGAAAATAATGGAAGTTTGTTGCTTGTTGCTTGTTTCAGAATTATTCAAGGAACAATCTTTCACCGTCTTATCTTCTTGTTCTTAAAAAGATGAGTGTATTGCCTACAAAAAATCCTCAAATGTACTCTTTTGAAAAAAAATCATATTTTCGTTGCCAAGATTCCAATTCAAAAAATTTGAAAATATTTTTAAGATAAGACATAATACTTCATTATTTTAAAGTAAAAACGAGAAAAAATATTTTTTTTTACAAACGGGGCTTCGTTGAACTTATTGAAATTTTTCATCGTTTTACATATCACACTGTAGGAAATTTTCTTGAAGAACCTTGAGCTTCATATCTATAGCATGAATTGCCAGAGGATGGGGCTAGCAGACATCATAGACCAAAATAAAATTGTTCAAGAAACAAAAAAGTTACAATTTTGGTTTATATTATAATTTGCATATAAAAGGGCTAAATTAATATTAGTTCTACTGCCTTTTTATTGTCATATTTAATAGTTTTTTTTCATTTATTTCACTATTTTATCTGTTCATTGTGATTATTATTAATATTTATTGCCTTTTTTTTACTGTATTTATTATTTTTCTTTCAATACTTTTTCCATGAATACAACACCTCAAAAGTACTTTGGGTTACTAAATTAGTGAGCCTAATTTACCGTAATTATTTAATTTATTTATAAGTAATTTAATATAATATTTGCCGTGTTATATTTCATTTTATAACACTGGGTGTAATTTTTACAGATTCTTTGCTGGGGGGGGGTTCCTAACCAGAAGGATAGGGCTCAAATATGGTGAGTCCGATTTTCTTATAATCTCGTTCTCTATCAAATCGTTTTCAATATCGCGAACCTTTTCGCGCTCAGTGAATGCTTATCGATAAAGTCAGAAGTTTTTTTTTCAACTAACTTTATTAACATTGATGCCTCTAACCTTTCCAGCTCACGTTACTTTCCGCGAAGCAGTCGCCATATTCGTTTATCAGTGCCAACAACGTTTGTTTGTCTTTGATACTCAAACATGCATTAACTTGAGAATCAAGCTCACTCATGCAAAAAGTTGTCGTGTCTTATTAAGATTTGCATGCAAAACACTTACCAATTGTTCATGTTCTTTTTGATATGGATATGCTCTGGTGACAATTTGATTTTGTTTTAATGTCAACACCTATAGTTACTTAAATTGTAAATTGAAACCGTTCCATTTCTAGAGGTTGTTATGCAACCTTCGTAATTGTTTTCTCCACATGAAACCATGATGTTCCCATCATGGTTTGGTAGTTGCCTTCTTAGCACAAAGATCTACCTACTTATTTTTGTGGTAACTGCACAATCACCTTGGAACTTGTTGCTGTTTACTCTGCATCATTTATCAATCTCACATTGCCTATATGTTTATATACAAAAAAGTTTATATACAAAAGTGCTCTTTTAGTTCCACCCTTACTTTCTAAGAAGTCCTAGAAGCCAACTGAATGGCTTGTGCGGGTTAGGGGTAGGAACGGACCGCGGGCTTAAAGTCCCCTCCGAAGGACTATTACACAATAGGACAAACACAAATAAGTACTATTATAGATGTGCCCTTTACAATAATATTTCGTGTGATGGTATCAATGACTAACGCTTCAACATCCACTTTTGCCAAGTCTATTTCCAAGAGGATATTACATTTTTCCAGTGCTCTCGTAGAACCATCGCCGTATCCATTTATACGTACATTTACTGATCCACACCCCATGTTTTGGCTTTTTTTTCTCGGATAAGAACGCCAGCACATCCTGAGTCAAAGTAAGCTTTAGTTGGTATTCCATTTACCAGTCAGTAAACATTAGTATGAGTATGTTTAGTATCTGGTGCTAAAGTTGATACATTTTCCACATATAAGGCTTCTGGGCCATCATAACGTCCCTAGCTCCTGTTAGTGTTGTGATCAATAAAGCACGATACGGCATCTTTGCCCTTGATTTTGCCCTTGATTTTGCATGCTCTAATTAGTTGCATCTTATTGAAATAGTACTGATGCCATGTTTCGTTCCGCTTTTATAAATTTTATTTTTATAAATTTTAGCCAACTTATCTTATCCATTAATGACCGAAAGTTGTTCGATTTTGTCTAGCCACCTAGTTGTGATTAAACTTCTATCTTCCGGTGAAAACTCTAATATACAGTCTGAACGACCGGCATAACGATTCGTAGCTCGCCTTACATAATTTTGTTGTTTCGAAATTTATCAGTTTGTGAAGTAAACTTTCCAGTTTCGCAATTCGGTCAGCTTCTGCTTCTGATCGAGGCTCTACGTTTTGCTACGGTAGAGTCACTTTGCTCGGAACTGTTATTAATTGTGGAGTTCTTGATCTAGATTGTCGTTGTTTACTTGTACGCAATGAACAGTTACGATGTCCTGACTCCTCACTGCTTCTACTACTACTTGTTTCGAGTGGCTTTCCATTTCGTTATGGTCCCTCTTTTTACCAATACCAAAAAACACAACAATCGCTTACTTCAGATTGAAAAGTCCTTTATCCCGCCACTGCACAAAAGTCTAAAAAACAAAACACTCAAAGACTCCAATTATATTTATTATAAATTAATATTTATCAAGATGCTTTCAGTTTTTTGAAAAGTAAAGTTTAAAATTTGAAATTTTTGGTATATTTTAGATAAAATGTTATTATTTTTAAAGTCTTATTTTAACCAAAAATATTTTTTGGGTTTTTTGACCAATAATAATTATTATAATTATTTTCAATAATAAAACTGGAATATAATTACTATTGAAATAGACATGTTTAGGTTACTCAACTTGGGTAAAAGAATAATAATAATTAAATTACTGCAGTTACTAAAATAAATTAAATTGATTAAATGTATGGATATTCGCCATTAAATACTTGTACAAGTATTTCAAAATAAATTCCTATTTAAGTTAGAAAGGCTGTAGTAACCATTTTAATTTATCAATAGGTATTTTATTTTTATACTGTCGCCGCAATAATTTTTTTTATAAAGTTTTTACTTGAGAAATGCCAAACAGTTTTAAATCATAGTTCTTTAGGGATTTTAATAGTAATTAATATATTAATTGATTAAATATTAAACTCAGGAAAACTTAATTATAACCTTCGTAACTTTTATTGACACAAATTTGTGTTCAAAAGTTTTATTATATCCACAACTTCAGTTATAATTTTGAGTATTTGAAGAATTAAATTAAACAGTATTTAAAATTAAAATAAATATATAAATAACATATTTATTTGTCAGCTTCAGTTTCATTAACCTGTTGATATCCGTCCTTATTTTTATTCCTTTCTGTTTCTCTTTCCATTTGATCCCTTTCAGAAATATTTGATTTGATAACCATTCGTTCTTCTTCAGGTTTTTTAGTTTCGATTGAATTCCAAGGCTGAAGTTTAGCATCAGCAAACAAGCAGTAGAGAAAACCGCTGGAAAAAAGCAAGGCCGCTGCCAACCAAAAGAATTTTTGATACTGGCTCACGGATTGCTAAAACAAAACAAAAAAATTAAACTTTTAATAAAAAAAACGTTAGGGATCTATATTTTTATTATATTTTACCTCAGCATATTATATTCGGTATTTTAGAGATGTCGGCCTGTCTAAGAATATTTATGTCAACTATTTCTGAACCTTTATTTTAAGAACCCCAGCATAAACCTAATAAAAGGTATAATAAAGTATAAAAAATATGGCGTTTTTGCTAAATTGGTCAAAATAAACATTACTACTGTATATACAAATTAAGTGTAATTTGCTTGTGTGCATACCTGCAACCTGGACTTCACGTCAATGTCTATCGTCTACTGCTATGTAAATTTTACATTTTAACAATATTCCGTGACAAAGAAGAATTAAATTAAATATTGCATTGATTGCAATAAATACTTTCGAATAATTGATTTGATTTGATTTGATTTGATTTGATTCGATTCGATTCGATTCGATTCGATTCGATTCGATTCGACTCGATTCGATTCGATTCGATTCGATTCGATTCGATTCGATTCGATTCGATTCGATTCGATTCGATTCGATTCGATTCGATTCGATTCGATTCGATTCGATTCGATTCGATTCGATTCGATTCGATTCGATTCGATTCGATTCGATTCGATTCGATTCGATTCGATTCGATTCGATTCGATTCGATTCGATTCGATTCGATTCGATTCGATTCGATTCGATTCGATTCGATTCGATTCGATTCGATTCGATTCGATTCGATTCGATTCGATTCGATTCGATTCGATTCGATTCGATTCGATTCGATTCGATTCGATTCGATTCGATTCGATTCGATTCGATTCGATTCGATTCGATTCGATTCGATTCGATTCGATTCGATTCGATTCGATTCGATTCGATTCGATTCGATTCGATTCGATTCGATTCGATTCGATTCGATTCGATTCGATTCGATTCGATTCGATTCGATTCGATTCGATTCGATTCGATTCGATTCGATTCGATTCGATTCGATTCGATTCGATTCGATTCGATTCGATTCGATTCGATTCGATTCGATTCGATTCGATTCGATTCGATTCGATTCGATTCGATTCGATTCGATTCGATTCGATTCGATTCGATTCGATTCGATTCGATTCGATTCGATTCGATTCGATTCGATTCGATTCGATTCGATTCGATTCGATTCGATTCGATTCGATTCGATTCGATTCGATTCGATTCGATTCGATTCGATTCGATTCGATTCGATTCGATTCGATTCGATTCGATTCGATTCGATTCGATTCGATTCGATTCGATTCGATTCGATTCGATTCGATTCGATTCGATTCGATTCGATTCGATTCGATTCGATTCGATTCGATTCGATTCGATTCGATTCGATTCGATTCGATTCGATTCGATTCGATTCGATTCGATTCGATTCGATTCGATTCGATTCGATTCGATTCGATTCGATTCGATTCGATTCGATTCGATTCGATTCGATTCGATTCGATTCGATTCGATTCGATTCGATTCGATTCGATTCGATTCGATTCGATTCGATTCGATTCGATTTGATTTGATTTGATTTGATTTGATTTGATTTGATTTGATTTGATTTGATTTGATTTGATTTGATTTGATAATTATATACTTAGATTTAAAAAGTTAAGAGTATATTAATTTGATTTCATATACAGGGTGTTTCTTTTAACTTGAGACAGCTCAATATCTCGAGAACTACACATTTCACGGAAAATGTCTTAAATAAAAGGTTAATGTGACCAAAGGGGACATTATTTGCTGCTACCGCTAGCCACCCCCTACCCCTCTTAAGGGTGAAACGGGGGGTAACTTTGGAAAGTCAAATGGAATGCCCCAATTTTTTTCAAAGAGTTTGGTAGTACATAAAAAAATTAATAACTTTTATTTGAAAGTTTTTTTTCAATTTATCAACAGATGACGCTGTAATTCAAAATTTAAGAAAAAGGGGTTTCCTTGTAAAATGTATTATTTGAAACGTTTGAAAAACAAAAATTAACATTAAATCAACAATAGTCGGCTCTGAAAACAATTTATAACAAATGTTCTTTATTGACGGTGCATTAAATGGCGAAAAGTACCGGAATTTTCTATAAAACGATCTGACGGACCTTTTGGAGGATGTACCACTAGCACGGCTCCAAAACATGTGGTACCAGCAAGATGGTTGTCCTGCACATTATTCGACAATTGCTCGAGAGGTGTTGGATCGGGAGTTCAATGGCCGGTGCACCGCGGTGGATCGGTAGACGTGGTCCAGTAATTTGGCCTGCTCGATCACCTGATCTTACGCCACCAGACTTCTTCCAGTGGGGTTACTTGAAAGAA
This sequence comes from Brassicogethes aeneus, assembly GCA_921294245.1. Lineage (NCBI taxonomy): Eukaryota > Metazoa > Arthropoda > Insecta > Coleoptera > Nitidulidae > Brassicogethes > Brassicogethes aeneus. The sequence continues at coordinate 46,079,865 of OV121132.1, read as the reverse complement.
AAAGTTTACGCTGCAATTCCTACAACTTGGGAGGACATGGTGGAGCGGATCAGGAACGCCTGTGTGGCGATACCGCCCGATATGTTGGCGCGTTGTGTGCCAGAATTCATTACCCGCATTTAAAAATGTGTTGAAATGGAATGACGACATTTCGAACATTTGTTATAAATTGTTTTCATAGCCGACTATTGTTGTTAATGTTAATTTTTGTTTTTCAAACGTTTCAAATAATACATTTTACAAGGAAACTCATTTTTCTTAAATTTTGAATTACATCGCCATCTGTTGATAAATTGAAAAAAGTTTTAAATAAAAGTTATTTATTTTTTTATGTACTACCAAACTCTGTGAAAAAAATCAGGTCATTCCATTTGACTTTCCAAAGTTACCCCCCGTTTCACCCTTAAGGAGGGGTAGGGGCTGGCTAGCGGTAGCACCAAATAATGTCCCCTTTAGTCACATTAACCTTTTATTTAAGACATTTTTCCGTGAAATGCGTATTTCTCGAGATATTGAGCTGTCTCAAGTTAAAAGAAACACCCTGTATAAGGATCCAAGTGTTCTTTTATAGAATAATTTTTAGCATAATACACCGAATAAATTTTATTTTAGTATATTTTGTTATTTATAATCTTTTCTTGGAATTTTTATTTGGATTTACCAAAAATGACAATTTCTAAGATAATAATGCAATTAACAAAAATCAAAAATTATTATTTAAACTACAAACTAGACAGAGAAAATAAACAAATATCTATACCTTTTCAACTTCAAATTGAGACTTGTCAGTTTCAAATTGAGACTAATCACATTCAGATTGGGATCAAACATATTCAAAATAAGAATAAACAAATTCAAAATTAAAATATTCACTCTCAAAATAAGAATAAACATACCGTAAACACGGGTGGCTTTGGCTCACTTTCAAACTTCAGCTTAAAATTTTTGTGGTTTTAACAATCATAAACATTAAATTTTGTATACCAAAATTTGAGTCTTGAGTTGCTCTTTCATAATAACTTTGTTATAATATTACATAGGGCTGAGTTTCAAAAATAAACATTAAAAACTGGGTGTGCAAAGTTACCCCCTGGTTGCGGGTTACTTTGTCTCACAGTGTTTTTTCAGTATAAAATGAATGTAATATTATATTTTATTTTTATTAGACACGTGTTAGCAGCGACATATATCTATTGCAAGGGATTACCAATAAAAAAAATAAAAAATCGACATGTAGTTAACCAAGGATCATCATTCCAATGGATTGCGCATAATATAGAAATTGTAACGCGTGTATTTCTAAGAATTTTGCACTGATACGATATATACAATTTTAAAGTGTAATAAATCCCATTTCTTTCTTTAAAACACTGATTTTCCTGTAATATAAACTCAATAGAATCGATCAATTGACAGGTTTAGACCAACAAATTATAAATTTTAATTTTATCGAGTGCGAAAAGATTTTTCATAAATGGGTTAAAGTCACCCGCGGGGTGCAAAGTCACCCGTATTTACGGTATTCAAATTGGATCTTAATAATCAAAATCAAAATAAGAACAATTTGAAACCAAACAACGTCAAATTGAGACTTGTCAATTTCAAATTGACAAAAAAGTTTATAGAGTAGATTGTAACCTAGGGTTTGTAAACAAGTTGACAGGCTAATTGGTAATTGGTGTCAAACTGGTTATAATAAGCAAACAACCAAAAGTCGAGCCAAAAGTATATTTAATATGCCATATATTAAGGAAAAAGAAGCGAAACATATCCGTAAACAAATTTGTGCAGTTTATAATAATAATGGCGACTGGAGAGGACTTGCTAATACTCTTGGTGTGAAGAAATCAACAGCATATCGATGGGTAAAGAACCAGGAAAACGAGAGACCACGTGGTGGAAGAAGGAGAGTCAAAATTTCTGAAGAACATCATAATTTTATTATTCAGTACGTAGAGGAAAATCCAAGGCTAACATTAAATGAACTAAAAATAAAATTTGAGGTAAACCATCAAATCACTGTTTTAACTGAATGTTTAAGAAAGCATTTGGATGGCTTAATGTTTACTTTAAAAGATATTCGCAGGGAGCCCGAACGAACCAACAGTGAAGAAAATAAAAGGAAACGCCAGGAATATGTGCAACAACTTTTGAATTACCAAGCAGACAACATACCAATTATATACATGGACGAAACGAATTTTAATTTATTTATTTCGCGTAGACAAGGGCGTTCTAAAAAAGGTACTCGGTGTAGCTATATTTCAGCAGGCTGCCGTGGGGCCAATATCCATCTAATAGGCTGCATAGGAATAATGGGCCTGATTCACCACGAAACAAGAAGAGGTGCCTTTAGAAGAGAAGAAGCCAATGAGTTTGTACTGCGTGCTGCTCAAAACATATACCAAACCAATGTGGTGCTGGTAGTAGACAATGCTCCTTATCATGCAGCTATTGAAGAAGTTTTTACAGAGGAGGAATTTTGAATCATAATTTACTGAGGCTCGCTCCTTACAGTCCAATGTTTAATCCCATTGAGCTTGCCTGGTCGAGTTTTAAAGCAGCAGTTAAGCGGGACCTGGCTGAGCAACTTTCCCATATTTTGGCTGGTGAAGGCAGGGCAAATATGACTCAAAGTGAGTTTCGCCTTCAACAGTTAGAACATATTATAACTGAGAACATTAACATTATAAATATTAATAATTGTGCCAGATTTGTTGCCCACGTACAAAGGTTTATCCCTGATGCGTTAAATTTAATTGATATGAATGTGTAGAACTTTATTATAAATAAATTAATATTTTTTTTAAATATATTTTCCTGATTTTAATACTTTTTATCAATTTGAAATTGACAAGTCTCAATTTGACGTTGTTTGGTTTCAAATTGAATGTGTTTATTCTTATTTTGAGAGTGACTATTTTAATTTTGAATTTGTTTATTCTTATTTTGAATATGTTTGATCCCAATCTGAATGTGATTAGTTTTAATTTGAAATTGACAAGTCTCAATTTGAAGTTGAAAAGTTATAGTTATGTCTCTGTGTGAAAAAATAAAGTATGCCATGGCGAGGTTTAATTTCAACAATTAATATTAATGGGATTTAAAATCTACCAATATACTATACCTTTTAAACTTCAAATTGGAACTAATAAATTTCAATTTGGAATGTAATAATTTCAAATTGGGATTAATCAACTTTTAATCGTTAACTAACACGTTCAAAATGGGAATAAACAAAGTCAAATTGGAAACAAACAAATTCAAAAAACGCTAAAAACTGCTCGTATATGTGGGAAGCCCCTAAAAACGTTCGTTAGCGTTTCGGGAAAAACTTCGAGCGGCTGCAATTGATGGCAACGCTAACCAATGAAAACGTTCTTCAGGTCTATGACCGGCTTAAGGCATTTTAATTTATTTAATATAAAGTTTAAACGTAACTGCCGTTCGACTTGCAAAACGTATGACAGTTTGAATTAAAATTTCAGTAAAAATTCCAATTTGAAGTTGATTAGTACCAAATTGAATTTGTTTGTTTCCAATTTGACTTTGTTTATTCCCATTTTGAACGTGTTAGTTACCAATTAAAAGTTGATAACTCCCAATTTGAAATTGTTACATTCTAAATTGAAATTGATTAGTTCCAATTTGAAGTTGAAAAGGTATAGAATTTTTATAACTTGTCCGTTACGTCATCAATGTAAAATGTCAAAAACCTGTTTATCGCTCCATAGCGGGCCGCCGCGTGGAAATACAATACGAATGTCTGAGCTATTTCCGTACCTTGGTAACGTAACAGAAAAGTAACAAAAATCCTAGTATACCAATATAGCATTAATTTTATAACATCAGGCTACCGAGAAAATTTATTGATTTTTAAAGGCATATTTGAGGAAAAACGGTTTGGATATTTTTAGTTAGGAATTTTTATAAAAGTTAGTAATTTCTATAAAAGCCTCAAGCATTTTTATAATCCATGAGATTGCGAATAAGCCTACCTAATAAATTCTCAATTGGATTCATGTTTAGGATACATGGGGGCCTTTCTGATTTCCAAATAATTTAGATATATTCTAGATATATTGTAAAAAAAATCCTGGTATACAGGGTGTTCAAAAAAGGTTAGCTCTTTGTTTATCTATTTACAGCAAGGGGTTCAGTAGTGGTGAGAATCAAGTTGTAAAGCATTTTAAGGATTTTAGTCGCATTGGAGCCGTTTTTCGTGTATTGCTCTCATTACCAGTTGCGAAACATTAACTTATTACTTAGGTCTGATGAAAATGAAACAAGTTTTCCGATAAACGGCTCGATTGCAACAAAAATCCCTTACGCTTAACAATTTACAATTTATGCCTACAAATTGTAGGCTACAATTTACAATGGACAAACACCTTTTAGCTCCATTTGGTCTGCTACTAACATTCGACTTAACTAATATACCTAACCACTATCGTCAAAACTTTTAACTCAAAAGTAATCCCAAATAAAAAACGGCTACATAAAAAAATAGTTGGTTTTAAATTATTTGGTTTTTTTGGTCAAAAATAATTATAATAATAATATCTAATAATATAAAATTATAAATAATATTAATAAAAAAGTTACATACAACTCAGGTGGCATAAAAAATATTTTTTTTAATCTGGCCAATGTAAACTAACTATCTACATGGGAAAATTGGTCAGCCAAAACATGTGGAGTGGAGCAACAACAAAATAAATCTTTGGGTCATATTCAACCCTCAAAGTTTGGTTTACCTACGAGTGTATACATAGTTTAAAACCGTATTTTTTATATTTGGAAAAGGTTTTAAATTAAGTTAATAATTGTTAATTTATATTTAAGATAACTAAATGGCATTAAGAAAGAATCTTTAACCCAGTGGTAAACATTGAACGCATTTTAAAGTCCAGGCACGTACATTTACCACTCACCACACACCATATGAAAATGAAATTAATTTTTTCAGGCTAAAAGTTAATCGTATTATGGGATAATATTTCAACTCAGGCACAAGACATTATTAGAATTCTGGTATGCATTTGCGGCCATGATATTGTCATGATGAAAGAGACATGGGTTCAAGTTTAAATAACAAATAGTTTAAGTGTAATATTATTTTAACAAGATTTTTTGTTGGGGCAATTTTTTATACTAGACATATTTTTTGTTGGCTTTAAAGTTGAAATCAAAATATTTTGACATGTTTGTTAGAAGTCTACTATATAATAAAATCTTTATTACTTACGTTGTTGTGAGTTAAGTATCCTGCTACAATTGGAGTCATAAATCCAGTCACTGCGACAGCGGCGTTAACTATTCCCAGGATAACGCCTAAATAAAAAAAAATAGTATATTAATATTATATAATATATACTTTTTTCTTTATTACAAATTTAGCAAGTTCTTATATAAGGATAGTTTGGCACTCTAAAATAAGACAGGTCAAAAATGATTTTTCCAACAGTTTTTTGTAAAGAGAAACTAAGGCTTAAATTATAGTAACTTTGTTATTATTAGAGATGGGATTTTAGTGCTTACGCTAATCATAACTCAACAAAATGATTTTATTTGAGCCTGATTTTATTTTACCTATTTACCTAAATTTTCATTTTCAAAATAAATGGACCTAATTTTTACATTTTAGTACTACTTAATCTGTCTAATTTTACCTATTTCACAAAGATTCTTACCATTCTTACCTTACATTTTAGTACCTAATCTGTCTAATTTTACCTATTTCACGTAGATTCTTATTTTATTATTCCTGTGCAATGTTGCCAGGTGTCGTGCTTTTTACAATCAGTCTCATGTTATTATGTTTTATTTAGAAATCTCATTTATTTTCATGTTTTTTTATGAGAAAGTATTTTTTAAACATTTCTATCACAATGAAAGTGAATTTGTTATTTTCAGCATTTGTATGCTTATTAACAAAAACATTTTGAATGTGCCGCCTCGCCGCATTAAACAATTATAAAATTTATGATGGTATTATAATATTTTGAGAAGATATATTCGTCAGTTATTTTCAATTTTTTTAAATCATAAAAATCTTGTTCAATACAATTTTATACAATAATAAATTAATAGTTATTTACGATATAAGTGGGATAAGAGCTTTATTAACGTACGCCTGCGCACGCAAAAGTACGTTAATAAAGCGTTATCACACGTATATTGTACAAATTTTTATCTACGCCTCTAAATGAAAAAATAAACGGTAATTATTTTTGTCTAAGACTTAATTTAGGGTTATTTTGACATTTTGACTTTTTTATTTGATTGGTTAAAAACAGAGAAAAACGCGTGCGTTAATGAACTTCTTATCTCACTCAAAATGAGTGGGATAAGAAGTTCTTACAGAGGAGGAATTTTGAATCATAATTTACTGAGGCTCGCTCCTTACAGTCCAATGTTTAATCCCATTGAGCTTGCCTGGTCGAGTTTTAAAGCAGCAGTTAAGCGGGACCTGGCTGAGCAACTTTCCCATATTTTGGCTGGTGAAGGCAGGGCAAATATGACTCAAAGTGAGTTTCGCCTTCAACAGTTAGAACATATTATAACTGAGAACATTAACATTATAAATATTAATAATTGTGCCAGATTTGTTGCCCACGTACAAAGGTTTATCCCTGATGCGTTAAATTTAATTGATATGAATGTGTAGAACTTTATTATAAATAAATTAATATTTTTTTTAAATATATTTTCCTGATTTTAATACTTTTTATCAATTTGAAATTGACAAGTCTCAATTTGACGTTGTTTGGTTTCAAATTGAATGTGTTTATTCTTATTTTGAGAGTGACTATTTTAATTTTGAATTTGTTTATTCTTATTTTGAATATGTTTGATCATCATCATTTTAGTACCTAATCTGTCTAATTTTACCTATTTCACGTAGATTCTTATTTTATTATTCCTGTGCAATGTTGCCAGGTGTCGTGCTTTTTACAATCAGTCTCATGTTATTATGTTTTATTTAGAAATCTCATTTATTTTCATGTTTTTTTATGAGAAAGTATTTTTTAAACATTTCTATCACAATGAAAGTGAATTTGTTATTTTCAGCATTTGTATGCTTATTAACAAAAACATTTTGAATGTGCCGCCTCGCCGCATTAAACAATTATAAAATTTATGATGGTATTATAATATTTTGAGAAGATATATTCGTCAGTTATTTTCAATTTTTTTAAATCATAAAAATCTTGTTCAATACAATTTTATACAATAATAAATTAATAGTTATTTACGATATAAGTGGGATAAGAGCTTTATTAACGTACGCCTGCGCACGCAAAAGTACGTTAATAAAGCGTTATCACACGTATATTGTACAAATTTTTATCTACGCCTCTAAATGAAAAAATAAACGGTAATTATTTTTGTCTAAGACTTAATTTAGGGTTATTTTGACATTTTGACTTTTTTATTTGATTGGTTAAAAACAGAGAAAAACGCGTGCGTTAATGAACTTCTTATCTCACTCAAAATGAGTGGGATAAGAAGTTCTTATCTCACTAGCGTAGATAAATTATTTTACCACCTTAAAGTTGCTTTCCAGTACTTTCGTAAAGTAAAGTACCTAATTTAAGAATTTTTTTACCTAAAACAAGAAAAAATTTAACCTAATTTTGCAACCTAAAATTCCATCTCTAGATATTATTAACATAATTTTAATAATAATTTAAAAATGCAATATTTGTTCTAAAACTCACCGTGAACCATTTAAATAAAAGTAATTTTTTTTGTAATAAGTGAAGATATGAATGTTTTTTTAAATAAAAATCTTTGATTTACTTTATTTTAACTGAAACGTATGTATAATATACATTGTATAGTAGGGTGTTTCAAAAAAATCAACTTTTTCTTTTTCTTCAAATGGTCGGCAAATTCTTTCAGAGGATGTCAACACAAAGACCTCGTCAAAATTTGAGCTTTTAATTTGAAGATTTAGAGGTCGCGGATCGCAATTTTCTATTTCCCATTTAAATAACATGGGAATTTTTTTTTTTTAACTTTAAAATTTTATACGTCTGAATCAAATCAACTTATGTCAAGGATCATCTTAGATTTTCATAGTAAATTTAACGCTCTACAAAAAAGGTCTCCTATCATTTTTCTATAAATTGATTCCTTCCAGAGTTATTCGAGGCCAAAGTTTGATTTCCATCGAATTTTCGTGTTTTTTTTTAACATTTATGGTACAATTATCATTATACGGGTGTCCCGAAATCAGGGGGCCAAACTTAAACAGTGCATTATTTGTATAAAAATAACACTTTTTTTGTTTAATAAACATGTATCAAAAAATGCTCCCTAAAGGAGCTACGGCCCCCTGAATAGGAGCCTAAGAGGATAATTTTTTTAAAACTATTCCTAGAGGGTTGAACATGAACAAATGAATTTTCGGTACCTACTTTGGTAATTTTGACATGCTGAATCTAGATCTATGATCAAAACTGTTAAAATTTAATCATAGGCGTAACATTTGGAGGGGGCAAAGTTACAAAAATAGCCCCAACTTTTTTCTGGGTTAATAATTTTTTTTTTATGAAATTATGAGAATTTATAGTTTTTTACGAAAAATAGGTACTTTTAATTTGAATTGCTCAGATGCACCATTTTCGAGAAAAATGCATTTATAAATAAATTACTTTGCATATTATACACATCTCATATTTTCATTAAAACTTTGTAGTAGGCTTTGGAAAAAAGTGACGTTTTTTTGTTTTTTTACAACACTTCCTATGTTTCAGATATAAATATGTGATTTTTTTACTACATGATGCTAAAAGTTGAAAAAAACGAGAAAATTCGATGGAAATCAAACTTTGGCCTCGAATAACTCTGGAAGAAATCAATTTATAGAAAAATTATAAGAGACATTTTTTATAAAGCGTTAAATTTACTATAAAAATCTAAGATGTTACTTGCCATAAGTTGATTCGATATAGACGTATAAAATTCTAAAGTTAAAAAAAAAAATTCCTATGTTATTTAAATGGGAAATAGAAAAGTGCGATCCGCGACCTCTAAATCTTCAAATTAAAAGCTCAAATTTTAACGAGGTCTTTGTTTTGACATCCTCTGAAAGAATTTGCTGACCATTTGAAGAAAAAGAAAAAGTCGATTTTTTTGAAACACCCTATTGTATAGTATAGTTAAAGTCATGTTCAATTTAACCATACATGAATGTATATATAAATTTTATTTTAAAGACAGTTGTGCAATCTAACGAATTACAAAGCAATCAAGTGAGGGCCAAAGTGTTTTATTAAATAACATTCTATTATGCACCATGATGATTTTAAAATTATTGACAATCTCGCTATATAAGTATAGATTTTGCATAGGTCCTAATTAGATTTTGGTTCGAATAGGATCTGTAAATTTATTGAGGGTTTTTATAACTACTAAAAAAATTAAAGTTAACCTCTAATAATCATAATCATAATACTTTATCCAGTCGTTAAATATGTTTGCTTATATCCATTATGTAGTTAATAATGTAACCACCTACATTGTCCTACAACATTTAAAAAAGTTGTAAATATACTTTAATATTTTTAATTAAGAAAAAAACAATTACCTAAAAATTTTAAATTTCTTATTTTATCAGGTTCGTCATAATATTATTATTGTACATCATAAAAAAATTCTAAAAAATTACTTCTTTAGGTATTAAACACGAAATCGGCTTTTGTTTTCTTTATTTTTCCGTACTCATATTAACAGCTGAGAAGTGATTTTTCAAAAGGTCGTATTTCCATTTGCAACAATTTTTCAAAAAAATGACTATAACCTGTATAGGTTAGGGCAATATAGATTATTAAAAAAAAATCTGATGAATATTTAATAATACTGCCTGCTGTCATATTTCGCCGTTTAACCTTACCTTTGGGATTTTGTCAAAAATGGAAATAAGGCCTTTTGAAAAATCACTCCTCAGTTATAGTCGGTTTCCTTTTGAAAAATCACTCCTCAGTTATAGTCGGTTTCCTTTGCAAATTGTATATTTATGTTATATTAGGTTTATTAATTTTATATTAACGAACATAAATTTTGGGCAGTTACTTGCACAGCATTTGATTCGATTTGAGGCAAAAATGTCCAAGTTGCTTATCTTAATGCTTTCATTGTGCCTTTTAAATGATAATGCTCTTGATTTACATCCCTACTACAGTATACTATAGACTAAAATTGATATTACACAAATGTTTTCAATAAATTACCAATTGAAGTTAAATTATTTAACAATGCTTTAAACCATTTGAAATTTACAGTATAAATAATATTTTTAGTATAGCGTTTTTAAAAGCTAGGAACAAGAGTTTAAATTTATTTTCCTACGTTTCTTAAACAATTTTTGAGAATGTTACAGCGTTTTGACAAACGCAAGATATAAAACGCCTTCGTGACGTTCAACCTTTAAGAGATCGCGTGACAATGTTATGACAGATATGTCAATAATTACGAATCTGTTTCTAACATGATATCTAGGTCATGTTCAATATTTTTCAAAGTATTTAAATCGTTTAAAAGTCAAGGTGCAAACTTTATAAATAATTTTATGAACTTTATTCTAAAATAAGTAGTTAGGTAATGGTTTAACAACAGGAAAAAAAAATCTGTCAAAGAAATTGGTTATGTTTGAAATTTTTATTTTTGCATATACTTCATTAGGAAATCTTGACACGCCTATTACACCTACATATATCACGCTACCAAGATAATTTTTAAAACACCCATATATTTACCAAAATATATATAATATATATATAAAAAAATTTGATTTAAAAATATATATATTATATATATTTTTAAATCAAATTTTTTTTATTTATTTTACATATTACATTGTCAAATCCAAATTTGCGTTAACAAAAGTAATCAACATTATTTTAATGTAAATAACATTTTGAAAATCTTATTTATTTATTTGTTATCAAACTACCTACCATACCTATACTACTTAATTTCCATTTGTTTATATTTGACCTAATTTTACTCCGTTAAACTGGCAATTTGTATACTATCCTCTATTTTTATGTGTACCAATTTGAAGTTAAATTCAAGTAACAAAATTGAAGTCCAATCATTTCCCACACAGGGAAATTGGATCCCAAATGAAATTCACTTACTGGCATAATTAGGGCTTATATCCACAATGTTCGCCAGTGGCCCCGTCGAAACAGCTCCGTGTATCGCTATGGCCGTTGTCACAAACACGATGGCCATGGAATAATTGCAACCGGAATGAGCCAGGCCCATCATGAACAAACCCTGACCTATGTTACCTAAAAACGACAATTATAACAGTGTTTTTGATAAATAAACACAATACACAATTTTATGAAATACCTAATAATAAATTATTTAATAGAAAACAAATATAATAGTCAGGGTCGGATTAAATCAAAAGGGGGCCTGGCGCACATTGCGGACAAAAATAGGGTTTTTGGACAAAAATCAATAATTTAATTGTTTTTCAAAAAATATGCTTTTTTCATAGTGTATGTGGTAAATTGTAGTGTAAAGCTTAAAAATAAGTACAACTTTTTAATATGTCATTTTATTAAAAATATTCAAAAGGTAAATTAATAAAAATAAAAAACAGTTGTCTTTAAATTAAAAATCAATTTACTTTTGTGGTTAAAGTTAAACTTAATTTTATTCTTATGTTTTTTTTTGCTCAACTTATGTTGTAATAATAAAAACAAAATTTTTGAAATTGAAAGTATTTTACAACATGAAAATCTTGTGCGATATGCAAGGTGTAAAAAAAATTAAAAATAAAAATACTAAACAGAAATTAAAAATTTTTTTTTATTCCTTGCTTTCGTCAGATGATAAATTAATTTGTTCTTTATATAAGATATTTTTCTATCCCCTCAAAACTATGAGGCGGTCTTTTAGGAATGTTTATGTTCATAGAAATTAAGGGATCAAACAAAAGCAAAAAAATGTTTATTAAATCTATATTTGTATTTTTTCGACTTGTTTTTCTTGTGTGCTATAATCGATTTTTTCGAATCTCCGTATGGGTTGCCTCTAAAGCCTCCTCGGAAAAAATGCCTATAGGGAGAAGAATTGATTATTTCACAACCGTGTATTAGTACATTGCTATATAAGCTATGTAACTGCAAATATAGGTCAAAAGTTTCATTGAGAAGTTCCCTAAAAGTTACAATATTTACTTTTTGTCCACAAGATATTACTCTTAAAATTAAATTAAATTTTTCTATAAGATTTTTATCAATTTTGGTAATTACTGAACTAACTGAGGAATTACTGAAAAATCTCCGGGCAGTGTTGCCATCATTACTTGTGCCATATCCCGGTTTGACTTTATCCACTATTAATCCTAGGCGACTTTTAAATTCCTCTTGAATGCGGTTTTTATTATTTTAAACTAAAGCTTTTTTTTCTAAGCTTCTTGCTTGCCACTTTCGAATAAGAAGTTTGTACGCAACATGCAAAAGGCATTCAAAACATCTTATCCATGAATGTAATGTGGATAAGCCAAACCGGTAATTTTCTGGTTTTGGAGATTTTTCAGTAATTTTCTTACAATAATAATAATAAATATTTTTTCAAATACCAACTCAACTGCTAGGTGTTTTATATGTGGCGCAACACCAAAAGAGATGAATTATTCATCTCTTTTGGTGTTGCGCAACATATAAAACACCTAGCAGTTGAGTTGGTATTTGAAAAAATATTTATAACACTACCATCCAGCATGGTAAAATGAAGCTCAAATTTAATACTTCAAAAATTATTATCCAACATTTTTTCAAAAGAGATAAGATTTTCAATTTTTTCATTTATAAGATTGTGCTGTTGTCTAACTAACTCTGGATTTTCTTTTAAAAATATGAATTTATTAGTACGGCAATATATAGTGGAACTGGGATTGGGGTTAACCCAAATTTCAATATCATCTTCAGTTAATAACTTTAGGGCAAGCAGCAACAAAGAGAAATTCATCTGTTGCTAATAAATTTTCTGCATAAGTATTTTAAGTAAATTTCTGCTTAAAAATACTATGGCCAGAACTGCCATCAAACCCCCAATTGCAAATAAGTTTAAATTATGTACATCACTGTTAATATTAAGCACTTTTAAAATACTCATAGCTGTATAATTTAATAATCATTTTAATTTTACTTCTGCCGATCTTTACGTTGCTTCTATGTCAAAAGGTAAAAATGACTTTTTTATTTCTCTAAATATTTTTTATTTTAGCAAAGAAATTAAGGTGGAAAGTATTTAGGAAACTTCTTAGTCTTATATATTTTCTGTCTGTCAGATGTAAGTCTATGTACATTTTCAGGTGTAGGATTTGGATGCGTTTATTTTTTCATACTACATTTCTGAGAAAGTTGCATCGCAAAAACTAACTCATCTGGGTGTAAAAGTAAATCTTGCACCCTTCGTTTCTTTGTTTTTGAAGATGATTCTAAGAGAGCTGTTTTAGGCCTTCTACGACTAGAACCAGGGCCGGCCCGAGGTACGGGCGAACCGGGCAACCGCCCAGGGCGGCATAATGGGGGGGCGGCATTTTTACGATTTGTTAATGATAATCAATTTTATTCAACATACTAAACATTTTTCGATTGGCAATTTTTTCAAGAATTACGCTCGAGAAATGCAGTTTAGATAATTTAATATCTTTGTTACAAAGATTTAATAGAGGCGCTCTGGGAAGACGACCTTGGCGCCCTCTTTTATTCGTTTCTTCAATCACATCCTGTAGTTTTCTATAATTTTGTTTGACAATTAACAATTAATAATTGACAAATATTATATCACGTGCATTTGCACTGATTTTAAATCATTTGTTTAAAGATGATTCACCTGAAGTAAGTAAGTTACTTAAAATATTCGGGTGCACAAAAATACGATATTTTAACAGCAATTACCTATGTATGTAATAATCTATAGCTATAGCTCGCGGAATATTGCGAAAGTAAATTTTAACAAACCAAAGAATTCTTGTAATATATTATATCCTATATATGGGATATAATCATTGACAAGTGATGCAATTATGTATATATACATATTTAACAGTATATTGCCTTACCTAGTAATTCTAAAGCATAAAAAACTCTTATAAAAAGTTTGAAAAAATAATTACGTTAAACTACTTTTTTCCTATTTCTGCTGAATAAAAAGGGGGCGGCAAAAATATCTTCGCCCGGGGCGGCAAAAAAAGTCGGGCCGGCCCTGACTAGAACCATCTACGGCCTCTGATTGCGTATCTGGATTTTGTGATTCTTGTGAATACGTTTTATTAAAAAATTCCTCAGCTGTAACAATTTCTTTGTTTAACCAATCAGAAAAACGATTTTGAAAATAAATTTTGTTTCGTCGCGATACCTTCCATTTGGAACTAAGACATTTGCAAAAATTTATTGATAAAGGGTGCGGCAAGTTAATTATCTTATTTTATAATGCAATAAAACCAAAAGTATGGAAAATATTGTTTTATATATTTTTTTTAAAATGTAGTACAACAAGTTCTTTTTCACACGGTTTTAAATATAATATCAGGCGATTGACGCCCCCTATTAGCAATACACTGAGTAATCCTATTTCTAAAGTTTACCAAAAAATCGCAGGGCGTTAAATCGGGTGACCGGGCCGGCCATTCCAAATCGCCCCTCAGAGAGATAAGGCGCCCGGGAAAGTGTTGTCGCCTCCGGCTTCCTGCACAACCGCCAATTTGTACGGGTGGAAATGAAGTTCTTCGTGAAAAATTCGCCTCACAGACCGATCGGAAATTCCAAGGGCAGACGCATGTTTGCGCGCCGAACGCCTCGTGGATCGCGCAAATGAACGCCTTACCGCTTCCACATTCTCGGGGGTTCTGACTGGCTTTACGCCTCCAATTTTTCTCTTCTGCACGCTTCCTGTTTCCCTAATTGTGCTAACCCATAAAAGAATTGATGCCCTTACCGGGACATTGCCTAGGGGCGCAATATTAAAGCGATTGCGGAAGGCGCGCCTGGTTGAAATTACCGAACCACCGTCAGAAAAGTACGCCTCGACGGCAAACACGCGCTGCTTATTTCTCCAACGCATTATGACAATTGGACCGAAGGGAAATAAAACTTTAAGACCTGCGCCGTCGAATAAGACCACCCCCACTAATCGCTCAATCAAAATAAGATAATTAACTTCAGAATTTGGCTATTTTTTTCAGAACATTCTTCAATACCCAACAAAGATTGAATTTTTTTGAAAACGTTGCTAACTTTTAAATTATCGTGAGAGGCCAACCACTCATCTAACAGGTCTGCATTTTTTATGCTCACACGTTCTAAAAATAAAATTAAATGATAAAAAATTACTTTGTCACTTACTTAGAATTGAGACATTATACGCTCGAAAACAATGGACAAAGTAAGCTATTATTACATTAGTTAAACAATGGAAATATTCTACCTACCACTAGTGGAACAATGAAAAAGAAGACAATAATTGTTAATATTGTTAAGGAATATTTAATTATAAACTCGCATTCTTGCCCCGCTCGATACGCTCGCGTGCCAAACAAATCGACTATTTGCTTCACTTCTTGAACAATATACCATTTTAAACCCCAAAATATGAAAATCAGACGTTTTATTTAAAAAAATTTTTTTTATAATAAAAAAATAGTAATTCGCCACTAATTTCCATTGCACAAAAATATTCGCTTGCCATAAACATTCAAATGATTTTCGGTAGATATGTATATTTTAAGACTGATAGGATTTTTATTGCAGCAATTGAATAGGTAGGTACCTCAATTTAATTTTGTTTGTGCATTCCTATCGACCGAAAAAAAGGTTGTTTTGGTTTTTTGTTGTGGAGTGTGGATACCATAAATATGTTTGGACAAATATTTTTATTTCATACAAATATATTATTACATAGCACCAATATATTTTTATATTTTTATATATTTTAGTATTGTGACTGAAAAATAATCATTTAAAAAAATTACAGCACCCTTAGTAGCAGCTAGTAGCAAAAAATATTTATGCCACCTTTTTGCCAAATGATTGGACTAATATTTAGGGTTTATGCATTTTTTTAAACCTTAGGGAAAGTAATAATAATTTATTTTTGTAAGCATATCAGTTTTAATTAAATTATTTAAAAAGCTGGATTTGAATTTTACAAAATTTTATTCAAACTAATAGTGTCTATACCACTGTAATACTTAAAGAAAAAATGTTTTATAATACAATGCAGATCCAGTAAAATTAATTTTCTAATGGGTATTTTATACGATTTTATCGTAAAGTTTTAACATTACGACTTAAACTAATTATTTTGTCCATTTTTGAAAGTGCGACTAAAAAATAGTTTATGATTATGCATAAACCGGACTTTTATCTATACTTTTGCAATATTAGAACATTATAAATTCACACTCCCATTTTTGTCCACAGTAGTCCGCACTGTGTGGCGCTAAGCAATGTAGGGGACCCTTAAAAGAAAAATGTAATGTTTAGTATTAAAAATAATAAAGCATCCTAAATTTAAATTTATTTAATAATTGGAAAAGAAAAATGCAAAAGATTAGTGTTTAGTAAGTTTACACGATCATTTTTATAAAAAGCGAGCAATACCTACAGCGGTCAACATAAAAATTGCTAAAACAATATTTTTAATATATAAATGAAAAATATTGGTTATAAAAATTTATCAAAACAATAAACTAAATTAAGTTATTCCAAATTTTAGCTTTAATGAATTTATTTTATCTTTTCCAAAAATTGGTACTACCAATTTGGTACCTACATAAGTAAGTATTGTAGTAAACATAATTAAAAGCATTGTTTTAGAAGTGTGCCGGAAAGCGACTATCAAAGAGGTAATGGAATAAATCATCTTTTGATAATTACTGTCGGATGCCTACTAACCACAAATTATATTTTAGGATGCTTTTGATAAAAAATATTTTAGTTTTATCTAGACCTACATAGATAAATTATACAGTGTATTATTAATCTGACTCCTAAATACTAAGCCGTCGGGGACCCGTTTGAATGGCGGGGTCTGGGGCTCTAGCTCCCAAAGCCCCCCCTTAATCCAGGACTGATAATACTTTATATTATAAAATAATTACCTATTTATATAAACTGCTTAAAAGTTGATAAGACATTTTTAATAAAACATTTATAATAATAAATTGAACATAAAGGTTTTTATGCGGATTTTTCAGAAAAAAATTTGAAACAACTCATATTGATCAGAATAATTAATAGTTTTCGTCGAGTTTTGTGCTTATTTATATTATATTAAAAATTCCTTATCAACTGTTGAGCAGTTTATATTATATTTATTATATAATTTTATTATATCGTCCAATATCGTCAAATAAAGTAAAAATTATTACGTACGTGATATTGTTTGGGCTTCCTTAAAGAATTTTACATTTTTGGTGCTAACAATTTTATTTATTTGATTTATTAATTCAATTTTATCAATATATGTGAGGCGCTACGAGAAAAGGGGCCTATAGGCGTCCCACCGCTAATTTTTGCAGGAGAAAGGAAACGGAGGATGTTAAATGCGTTATTACATGCAAAATATTAAAGAAAAATATTTCTAACTTTAAATAATTAAAGAGCAGTATTTTATAAATCTATAACGATCATAATAGTAACTGTCATTGTAATAATTTTGGAGGAGAAAGGAAAGACCAGGGTAGTGCGTTAGACAGCAGTATAAACGGAGAATGTTTAACGGATTGTTACATGCAAATATAAAGGAAAATTATTTTTAACTTCAGATAATTAAAGAGCAGTCTTTAATAAATCTATAACGATCATAATCCAGGACCTATCCTCACATATTTATTTTTTAATGTTATTATAGCAAGTTAAACGACAGTTTTGGAGCGTTAAACTAGGGTAAATGCTAAGAAGCTTCAACTTCGCATCTGAGAATCAAGGCCATCGAAAGGCGGCAAAAAGTTATCGTACTATTATTTCCATTTTTTAAATAAAAATGCAGCTTTCTTTATAATAGCGCCGACAAAGGATCAATGGCACGCGCCGCAATGTGCGGCTTCTTTTGATTTATCAGAATTTCGCTTTGTTTTTAGGCATTCTTATAAATTATTTTAGTTGATATTGAACTTCTTTGTGCAATTGTACGATGGTTCTTCATGGTCACACTGCCAGATTTTAAATCGCACAGCCAGCTTTTAAGTTGCACTGCCAGATTTTAAGTCGCACTGCAGTGCATGCCAGATAAATAGCCGTGCGCATGATCAAAAATTGCAGTGTTTTTATGAACTATGACCGTTTCAAATATGAAATTCATTCAGTTGTAAATTGAAATAAAAAAAAACCACTTTGGATCAGGGACCCGGACCGGACCGTTTTTGGACAGAAAACCCGACCGAATCCGAACTCTTTAAATTTAAAACGGGTTTAGGTTATTTTCGGTTTTTAAATATTTTGTATCGTTAAAAAAAAATGTATAAAATTAGTTTTTGCAAAAAAATATTTGAACACGGGCTCTAAATCTATTAGGGCTGTACAATTTAGCCGGTTAACCGGCTAAAAAAGTTAGCTAAGTTAATTAGCTAGCTAACTGATCACTGATCAGTGATCATCTTATCTAATTTAACCGGTTAACTGCTGGCGGCTTAACCGGTTAATCTAGCTTAGCTCAGCTAATTATCTAACGGCTAACCGACAAATTTTTTTTAAGCTATTTAATGATTTAAAAGCCATTTTTATAAATAAAATGAAATGTAAAATATTATTTAACCTTATAAATTACTCTATTATTGTTTGTCATAGAGGCATCATCAATATTATTATTTTTTGAAAATGAACATGAATAAGAAATCATTATATAACTTAAAAAAAATATCCGTTTAGCCGGTTAGCCGTTAGCTAATTAGCTGAGCTAAGCTAGATTAACCGGTTAAGGCGCCAGCTAATTAGCTAAGCTAATTCACTTAGCCAACTTTTTAAGCCGGCTTACCGGCTAAATTGCACAGCCCTAAAATCTATAAATTTTACACTCTAGAACAAGTATTGTGCTGTGCTAATAACAATTGTAAATAATAATAAATAATTATTGTAAATGTAAATTAAAATTACTTTATTGGAAAAAGAAAGATATCATATGTATACATATGTATTTTATATTACTAGGCAAGACTGTAATTCAGTGGCGTAACAAGAAAACGACATGTGACTTAAAATCTGGCAGTGCGTCTTAAAATCTAGAACTCCTACTTAAAATCTGGCACTGCAACTTAAAATCTGACCCCGCTACTTAAAATCTGGCAATGCGACTTAAAATCTGTCACTGCTACTTAAAATCTGACAATGTTACTTAAAATCTGACACTGCT
This sequence comes from Brassicogethes aeneus, assembly GCA_921294245.1. Taxonomy (NCBI): domain Eukaryota; kingdom Metazoa; phylum Arthropoda; class Insecta; order Coleoptera; family Nitidulidae; genus Brassicogethes; species Brassicogethes aeneus. The sequence continues at coordinate 46,060,479 of OV121132.1, read as the reverse complement.
ACTTTAAATTTGGCACTGCTCCTTAAAATCTGACACTGCTACTTAAAATCTGACCCTGCTACTTAAAATCTGGCAATGCGATTTAAAATCAAGCAATGCCAATTAAAATCTAGCACTGCATTTTTAAAACATGCACGTGCTGGGCTTTTGAAAATTTTATACAAAATTAATATAATATGTTGAGGAGATCTGCAAATACCCCCCTAATAAACAATCCGTGGGTTATAACGATCCTAATTGTTTAAAATAAAAGTATTCAAAAAGCCTTGTAAATAAAACTAACATTTAAATTTAGCGCGACGGAAATGCAATTGACGTAACGAGTACCGTGCGATTGGGTAGAAAGACTCTCGTGTTTAGGTGGGAAAAGGAAGAGGGGAAGAATGCCGGTAGTCAGACGGGCAGGGAAGAACAAGGAAACATTCGAGAAGAGTGTCCAGCGACTAGAGGTGCAAAATTGTGTGTGCAGAAAAATGTTTAAATTTGTAGGTTTGTACATTTTAAATAACTAAATTATTGTAGTATAAATATTCTCGAGCATTTTGGTATAATTAGTTTACACAAATACCTTGTGTAAAGATGAATATTCGATCATTTGACTTGGCGTCATAGTTCGATCTATTTCGCCATGATGGCTGCTGTTTTAAATAAACCACGCCCGTAATCAACTAAATAAATTTACGTTTAAACTAGGTATTTCGTATTATAATTTATAATCTAAGTTATAAACAATTGGTACTTGATTTTATCTAATTAAATGAGCACGGTTTTACGGGTATTTTATCTAATTAAAAGAACACTGTTTTACGGGTATTTTATCAAATTAAAAGAGCAGGGCCGTATTAAGTTTTATTAAGCTAAATGTCAGGACTGTACTTGAGATTATTTAATTAATTTTAATAAATATTTCAAAAAGGGGATTTAACATAAACGCTGTGTAAATTAAGTGTATTTAATATCGATTTTCTTGAATACGGGATTTATTAAATTGTACTCGCAGATTCATATTTATGTCCCGAAATTTTTTAAGTGATTTTTATCAGTCATATTAAATTATTTGGTATTACATTTGAAGTGAGTAGCAACAGTGATTGTACGATAGCGACATTTGATTTATCCACTGTCCGTGGAGTCCTGGAGCAACAAGCCCATTTTAAATTACTATCCTGTAAATTTTATTAGGTGCCAGCCGGTTTGATTTCATCTGACTGTGCGACGCAGATATTGTTTTTGTTATTTGTGTCATTTTGATTACCTAGTATTTTATGGTAATTATTAATTTATTAAAGTTTGCCGACAAATGAGGCAAAATAGACAATTGCGAACCCTCAGTTGAAGCGATCTTGAGCCTGATAAATTATTTACTCCATTTCCAACAGTTGATTGAGCCTGAACTCTAATAAATATTACATAAAAAAATTATGTAATGGTAAACATAAATTCAACAGTAAATAATTATACAAAAACTTTATTTGGATGATGAAGGCCTATTGCAGACGGAATGCTTGATGAATAAAGTTAAATTTAAAATACAAAATGGAGACTAAGACTCAATCTACTTTCACCCAACAAACAAACAAACAAACAAACAAATTAAAATGAAAACGAGAAACACATACGACAGCAAAGCTCTAGAATGATGTATTATTTATCAAATGGTATTTATATATTTATTTGGGTTGTGGTCGCAGTAAGGAGATAATGTGTGGTTTTAACGGTTTGTAGGATGTCTCTTACTTTGCGGTTATTTTTGTTGCTCTATCCAAATAAATATCATTGTGTGTTATAAATTTTAAATATTTTATACGTGTAACTCACTCCCATAATCCCTCATTTTGTAAGGTTTTATGAGCGATATTTAAATAAAAAATAAACGGGAGCCTTCCGGGTTTTTGACCTGAGTTCAAACGTAACTTATTGCCTTTTATTTACTGTATGTATTATTTCCCTTTTAATACATTCCCCATTAATACAACACCTCAAAAGTACCTTGGGTTACTAAATTAATGAGCTTTATTACCGTAAGTATTTATTTTATTTATTTGTCGTAATTTAATATAACATTTGCCGTGGTGTTATATTTCATTTATCACAGGGTGTAACTTTTACAAATTCTTTGCTGGGGGGGAGGTGTGTACGCTTACAATGTATATAAAGTTATGTTCGTATTATTCAAAATATACAGGGTGATTCAGACTTGTGGTGACAAAAGCTCAGGGGAAATTTCTCTCATCAAAATATATAAAAAAGTTGCTATAAACTCGTGTCCGAAAATGCTTCATTATTGAGATACAGGGTGTTTCGTTTAAAAAAAAATGAGTTTTTTATTTATAGCTTAAAAACGCTTTCTCCGATTTTATTAAAATTGATATGGTTTAATGATTCAAGGATAATAATAACGTAGAGTTCCTGTAGCTTAAAAATTTAACATGAGTTTTAATTTCCCAAGTGTCGAAAATTTTTCTATTGAGGGCCCCCTCCAAATTCGGCCCCAGGGCCTCAAAACTTTTAATCCGGCCCTGATGGTAATTATGTTTCTTTTTCCAAAAAAAAAAATTGTTTATTTTTTCATTAAGTTTTTTTATTAGTTTTACTATAATAAACATTTTCTATATAAACATTAGATTCTAGCAGGGTTTGCCATCATAAAAAACGCTGTTGCCTATGATGGCAAAGTCGTGATATTAATCCGATGGTCATTAAAAAATAAAGCAGGGACTACTTAGGGTTTATAAAGCTATAATAAGAAATTGTTTAACTATTTTTGTGATCTGGAGCCATACTCCTTTCAGGATTTGTTTTTACATTGAATACATTTTTTGACTTGTAGGTTCTCTTGTAATTTTATGTGCAAATTTTTGAAAATAAACGATATTATTATTATTATTAATATTATTATTATTATTAATGAACATTTATGGCCCATAGAACTTTTGCATACCTGAAAAAAAAGTTTATTCATAAAGGTATCACCGGGTATCAAAGTTAAAGCTTAAAAATACAAAATAAGTTTTTCTAAGCTACAAATGTATCTTATAAATAAACATGTTACTTTGAACCTTTGACAATGTCCTGCTTGATTTTGTTTAATTTTTAGATTATTAGTTGACATTCTTCTACTTCCGATTTTCTATCTGAAATAGGCTGATAAATTACAAATTTACATACTAAAAGTTTTGTATTCATTTATAGAAATCGCACAATATTAAATGTAATTTCTTTATTAAATATATTTATATATTTCTATAGAATTGGTAAAATTGGTAAAAAATTTCAGGCGTTCTATAATTTAAGCTTCTTTATTGTCAACGCTCATTACCAAAGTATTCTATTATATGTACAAATAATTTACCAATCAGGTGAAGTTTTTTTTACATCCTAGTCTGTAAAAGACCCGTTTATCTAACCTTACTTTAAACTTTATTCTTTTAATAATTGTTATTATAATTGTAAGCACGTTTTATGTACCTATCGTTTAACAAATAAAACCGTGCCTTAAAGATAAAATGTTGAATAACATTCGCCTGAGACGTGTTTTTTGTGCTTCGCTCAATTGTAGGCCTCCGCTAACGCGTCGAAATTTGAGTTTGGCACAAAAAGACTTACTTTTTAGTTTTATGACATAAATAACTATTATAATAATTATTTATCCAAGTACTTAAGTTCTAACTAAAGTATAAATAAAAAGTTAAATAATCTATTTATTGATTTAATCAAAATCAATGCAAATTTCTTTATGCAGAATAAATTTATTGAATAGTAAATAGGTTTGTTTGAACTGCAGCAATCCCACCCACATGAAACTATGTAAAAGTCTTGATATTTACTATATTTATTTTAATATAACTTACACAATGCAGTTCCAAGTTTCCGAACATTGGTTCGACTTATTTTGTTTGTTCTGAGTAAGTAGTCTCCAATTTGCGAAGTAATATACGACCAAATCATTCTAAATATATGAGGCATTCCTGAGAGCAGTCCCGTCTATAAAGCAAATAAAGTTATAAAACAATATATTTTAAATACATTATACTTACAGTTTTCATGCTCATTCCATGTATAAGTCTAAAATATGTAGGAGCATATGTCGACAAAGCAAAAAGTCCCCATGCACCACCAAACTGGGCAATAATATTCATAATAACTGGAAGGCTTGTTAAAATTGCTATCCATGGAATAGGAGGCTAAAATCTTATTTTTTGAGAACTATATCATTACGAGTATAGTAATTAAATCGCTTATTATTAAAAGGGCTCTAGTCAATTTTTTTAACATACACACACCTATTTCTACTTACTAAAGTGGGCATGACGAATCGTTTGGTAATAAAACGATAAAACCTATTGACTTAATCCCTTTTAATAATAGGCATTTGTATTTTAGTTCAAATAATAACTGGCAAAATTTAATTTCATGATCCTTTAGGTCAAATAAAATGAATAAGTCGAATTTTTGGATATAAAAAATCGAGAAACACTTAAAACCGTCAAATTTCTTTTACTGCTAAAACTGTGTGAGTATATTTATTCCTTAAATTGTGGCGTTTGGGTCGATATATATTTTACTTTTATTAATTTAGTTTGGTTTAAAACTATTAGCGCTATGTATCGTGAAAAGATCTTTGTAGTTCGTGGTTTTTTCATTTAATTTGTAATTGCTAAACGTCATCCGGTCATTATGGTCATCGTTAGAATGTTATCCTATATATTTTTAAACATATTATTTTGTGAAAGCAAAGAGGAAGGATTGGATTAAGTATAGATGGATGCATTTTTGATGGATTGAAGTATTTTGAATGAGAATCGAGACGTCTAAGTTTGACACGCCAATCCCAATGTAACAATGAAATAAAACAACTCTGAGGCCGAGTTAATATTAAATGTCCAGGAAATTCCCACAAAGAGAGTTGAGCCTTGGGGCCGAGAAAAATTTGGGCTGCTAAATCGACATTGCGACATAAAAATAAGGTTGAAAAATTTTAAATTACATGATAGGTCAAGTTATACCTGATTTCATAAACATAAACATACTATTACTTTAAGTTATCCCATCTATAACACTGTAGGGAGGTGAAAATATATCAGCTAAACGCTCGGACACGTAAAGTTAATTTTTGGTCGTGGATTACAAATCCGTGCTTGGTTTAGCTGTATCAGGTCAAAATTCAAAGATATTGAAAACTGTATAAATTTAAACACCCTGTATGAATTAAAAAAAATTAATTTGGCTGGATCCACACATCAGTTCCAAATTAAAAAAAAACAAATTATTGCAAAATTTGAAGTTAATTGATCAAAAGTAACACGGGTTCCTAAGAGTTTTTTATAGATAATTTAGGAAATTCAAAAATTTTTTTTCTCATTTTTTTCTGATACCTACAGCTGAACCGAGCACGGATTTGGACTACGACTACGTGTCCGAGCGTTTAGCTGTGATATTTCAAGAGTTGAAAATTTACCTACAGTTTAATGATATATCTCAACCTTTGAAGGGATCCTGGTTCCGTTGAATAAATCTTAATTTTTAAATGTCCCTTAAGAAGAAAACAAATAAGAAAGGTCAGGAGATCTGTCCGGCTATTCTAATGTTTCGATATAAAACCTCTCCAGCTCCCTTTCATAATGCGGAAGGGATATTGTGTTTGCTAACATTATTAAGTTATGCATGTAGAAGATCTGCTACATATTTATTTATTTTTGCTGCAATGTATTGAAACAGTTTACGTAGCGCAATTTATGTAAGATTTTCGTAAGAAATTAAATATGACATTTTTACGACGAACGAAATGTGTATATAGCTTTCACGAAATGGGTAGATTCGAACCAATTAAAAGGTAGGATCTCCTAAATGTGGGTTTTGAAATACAAAGCGTGCCCGCTTAGTGTCGGCAGTTGGAATCAAAGTGTGATACTGGAAAGGCGTTAGGTCTATTGGAAATCGACGCTACCTAGATGTTTTGGGACTATTAATATTTAGTTTTTAGTTATGTATTATAATGGTTCAGTACTTTAATACGTTTTACAAATTTATTTTAGAATAAGTTTAGAATTTCTAAATTGTGTTGTAAAATGTAAAAAGTTTTGCAAAAGAGGTAAGAAGGGATATTTAGGTAAAGAAATAACAAGTTTTTCAAACTTAACCTAAAGGTCTGGTGTCCAGATGATGCAAGAAGCGATGGTCCAGGTACACGAAGCGAGTAAAGAGGAGAAAAAAACCCAGGCAGAAAGCGTTTGAAAATTATATCGAACACATCGCTCTTATACATTTTTACTAAAACGAAAATTATTGTAAAGTTCTGTTTAAATAATTATTACAAGTGTTTGTGTATTCTCCCAGGTTAGTTCTTAATTTTAGTAGCCCAATTATGTAGTAAAGTCCACTAAACGTAGAACGATTTAGATTTAAATAAACTGATCATTAGTTATTTTGCACTACTACCTTAGTAAATTTTACCCGATATTAACACCTTTTGTTTTAGCTATTTTTATAAAATGTTTTTGCCTTTTGTTAAAATTTAATGTGAAAATTTATATTCCTTTCTTTTATTGTCTAAGGCTTAATTTAGTTGTACACTGTCCCTGTAACTCAAATGTTTAGACCTTCCCCAACACGATTAAGCATTTTTTGAGGTAATTTTAAAAACAAATATCAGTGTTATACAGGACGTTTCGGACCGTTAATTTTAAACTTTGAATGCTCCTTTTTCTTTAGCACGTAGTTTGCAGTAGATACTAAAATGCTCCCCTCCGTGAGAGATAACTGGTCATCTAGGTTCTCTAGGTGGCATCGCAACCTTTATCCCGAACCTTCATCTTTACGCGAGTTGCTTACAGTGTGGACCTCGTTCTCCACAGGGCAACGTTAACGTTGACAGACTAACAGTTAACTGCCCTGTTAAACTAACAACGTTTTTCCTATTTTTGAACCTGTAGGGGGTAGATAGCCGAACAGGGTTTTTTCTCAAGCTCTTTTTCCCTGGTCGTATCTTCCTAAGAGCCACCCCTTGTTTTTTTTTATAAACTGTTTGTAAAATAAATTAAATTTGGGTAAACAAAACACTGTATTTTATTTTTTTGTATACCTAATTCTCCCAAGTATGATTCTTAAAGCAATGTATTTCCATATGACGCTGATTTTTAAGTGGTTTACCCCTCGCACTAATAATTATCAAAATTTGCCTTATCTTTGCTCACTGCCCAAACTGATAAGTTATCAGTGATAACAGCTAGCCGTTTGCATTCTTTTGTTAAATATAAAAAATAAAAGTATTTAACAAGTGTATGGTGCCAAGTTTTTAGGTTAACATATCGATAAATGACTTTGCTAGGAACATCATATTAACGAACCACGTAATCACCTTTCTCTGGCTGTCGCATATCGTTCGAATCAGGTTGCTGGCAGAAGCGTAATTATAAAAGTTATAACATATTGTAGCGAGTACCGCCCTGGATATCGGAGTGATGACTCATCGCCGATTAGTCATTGCCGGTGAGTCATCGCCGGTGACTCAGCGCTCGAATAATCGAGAGTGTGGAGCTCGCTGGAATGTTCCAGAAGACCTTGGCGCTGAATATATAAGAAACGGAGCAGCACACGGCAGTCAGTCCAGTTTTGGTACTCGCGTCGAAATAAATAAATATACGTGCAAATAAATAGACTCTAGTACAGTAGTGATATATAAATAATTAGCAGTTAAGTTTAGTTAGTGTTTTAAGTGTAGTTAAGTTATAAAATAAATAGTTTAGTTCGTTAATAAACCAGTGCGTGTTTTAATTCACACTACGAACAGTAAAAAACGTTACAATTGGTGTCAGGAGTGCGGTTAGTGTGAAAGTTCGCGAAAATGGTTTCGTTAATGGACTTAAAAGTGGCGGACCTTAAGCGGGAGCTGGAAGAAAGGGAATGTGATACAAATGGAAAAAAGAATGTGTTGCAGCAGCGGCTTCGAGAAGCGTTGGAGCAGGAAGGTGAAAATCCAGATACGTATTTATTTGAAGGCCCTTGTGACATGCATTTAATGTTGCAAAATTTAAAAGATCTAAAAGTCGATTTACAACAGAATATTCTAGAAAATTCCAACGAGTTGCAACAGAAAATGTTGGAAAATTCTAGCGATGTACAACAGAGAATTTTGGAGAATTCTAACGAGTTGCAACAGAAAATGCTAGAAAATTCTAAAGAACTGAAAGATTTAAAGGATGATTTGCAACAGAAAATGGTAGAAAATTCTAGCGAATTAAAAGTCGACTTGCAACAGAAAATGGTGGAAAATTCCAACAATTTAAAGGATGATTTACAACAGAAAATACTGGAAAATTCTAAAAATTTAAAAGAATATTTGGAACAGAAGATTCTAGATAATGTCCAAGAATTGAAAGAGAAAATGGGGCAGAAATTTGACGACGTAAGGATGGAATTGAATGACGTAAGGATGGAATTGGATGATAAATTGGAAGTCAAAATTAAAGAAATAAATAGTAAACTGACAGCTGTAAATCTACCCATGATGCTGGCGGAACCAGGAACAATGCCGGAGGGGAGCCGAGTTCGGATGAAACCACCTCAGTTCGATGGAAAAACTTCTTGGACCAACTACATCCGTCAGTTTGAGGCAGCAGCAAAAGCAAATGGCTGGCTACCAGAAGAGAAGGCTACAGCATTGACTCTGGCTTTACGCGGAGATGCAACGGACATCTTGCAGACGCTTTCTCCCAACGAACAAGAAGATTACGAAGCGTTGGTGAAACATCTGGAACTTCGATATGTCCAGACACATCTGGAACATGTGTACCATTCCCAACTGAAGAATCGCTGCCAGAAATCAAACGAGACTTTACAAGAGTTCGAGGCTGATATTGCACGCTTGGTTCGGCTAGCATATCCAGCTACTCCAACGACCGTTATGGAACGATTAGCGGTTCAAGCCTTTTTGGATGGACTTCGAGACAACGAAACAAGACAGGCTTTAACACTGGCTCGTCCGAGCCAACTGGTTGATGCATTGGCTCGAGCTTTGGAATTCGAGGCGGCAAAGCAGAGCTGCAGGAGCCAGCCTAGAATAAGGAGAGTCGAGGAAGAGAAAGAGGAGGAACCCAGAATAATCGAAGAAATCAGGCGAATTCTTAAAGAGAATCTACCAGAAAAGAAGGAAATCCGGTGTTGGAGATGTGGAAAGCTGGGACATATACAAAGTCGTTGCAGAGGAAGCCAGGTGGCGCCGACTTTATTTAGAAAAATAAATAGGACTGAAGAAAAAGATGTATGTATTCGTAGGACTACAATCGTGGATGATCATTGGCAATCCACTGAGATTCAACAAGACCAGGAAAGGGACCCGGATTTGAAGTTCATCATCGATTGGAAGAAGAACAACTGTAAACCAACGTGGCAAGAAGTTGCCCAATATTCGCCGAATGTGAAATCGTACTGGGCCCAATGGAATTCCATCATCTTAAGTGAAGGGCTTCTAAAGCGCGTGCTGGAGACTCCAGAAGGGGTGGAAGACCGAAAGCAGATAATTATCCCCAGAAACAGGATACCAGAAGTGCTGCAGGAAATCCATGATGGAACTACTGGAGGACATCTTGGGGTGACGAGGACGATCGGAAGACTTAGGGAACGGTTCTATTGGGTCAACAGCCAACGAGATGTGAAGGAATGGTGCAAGAAGTGCGCCGTTTGCGCGGCAAGCAATGGACCCCAGAAGCGCCCAAAAGCCCCAATGCGACAGTACAATGTGGGCAGCCCATTTGAGAGAATTGCAATCGACGTGGCGGGTCCATTTCCGGAAACAGAATCTGGAAATAAATACATCATCGTTGTAATGGACTACTTTAGCAAGTGGGCGGAAGCGTACGCCTTGCCAAACCAGGAAGCTGCCACAGTGGCCGATGCCCTTATTAAGGAGTGGATTTGTCGTTTTGGTGTCCCAATGGAAATGCATTCAGACCAAGGCAGGAACTTTGAATCTATATTGTTCCAGAATGTGTGTAAGATTCTTAACATTCGGAAGACGAGGACGACCGCATTACATCCGCAGTCTGATGGAATGGTGGAACGAATGAATCGAACGATAAACAGGTACCTTTCGAAGGTAGTCTCTGATCACCAAAGATACTGGGACCGCTTCCTCCATCTGTTCCTGTTGGCGTACCGTTCTTCTATCCACGATACAACCGGCCAGACATCCGCTAGCATTGTTATGGGACGTGAACTTCGTCTACCTTGTGACCTGAGATTTGGTTGCCTACCAGGGGATGATATTGCTGGAGAAGATTACGTCAACAATTTACGTAGGAAAATGAGCGACATTCACAGCCGAGTCCGTTTAAACATCCAGAGTGCCAGTGATAGAATGAAAGAGGCATACGACATCAAGGCGGAAAATGGAGGATTTCAACCTGGAGACCTAGTTTGGTTATACAACCCTCAGCGCCGTCGTGGTTATTCACCGAAGCTGCAGACTTCTTGGGAGGGACCGTACGAAGTCATGGATCGAATAAATGACATCATCTACAGGATCAGGAAACAACCAAGAGGAAAGCCGAAAGTGATCCATTTCAACCGATTGGCCCCTTACCTTGGAAACAATGATCAAATAGACGATGCTAGAGTAAGGAGAGTTAATCCGCCGGAAAACGACTTGCCTTTTGAAGACTTCATGTATTTATATTCGAGCGGTAAAAAAGCTCGGTATGGTGTCACTCGAGAAGAGCAAAGAGATCTGTTCACGGTTTCGGCCGATTACTCCCTGGCTCACTGTGTTGCGGAAGACCTAAGGATGTCCAGGGGAATAGCGGTTGTTTTTAAAAACAAGTTTGGACGGATCGACGAGCTACGAAGGCAGAATCCCAAAGTTGGAGAGGTGCTTGAAATTGTGAATAATGAGCAGATAGGCAATAGAAGTATCTTCTATCTGGTAACGAAGCAGCTCTCCTATCAGAAGCCAAACTACCGGGACGTATGGAATGCCTTAAATAAATTGAGGGATGCCCTTTTATCCAAGGACATCATGAACCTGGCGATACCGAAGATTGCTTGTGGACTTGACGGTTTAGACTGGAGAATAATTAGAAGTATGGTGGAAGTTATCTTCAGATTTAGTGGCATACACATTCTTGTCTGTTGCCACAACCCTAAAAGAACAACCGGAATGAAGACCGTAGACTGCTACTTCTATAGGACGTCACAATGCAAGTTTGGATCTCTATGCAAATATCGCCATGGAGCTGAGGACCATTTTCGGGACGAAAATGTTTTAAGACGGGGGCAATGTAGCGAGTACCGCCCTGGATATCGGAGTGATGACTCATCGCCGATTAGTCATTGCCGGTGAGTCATCGCCGGTGACTCAGCGCTCGAATAATCGAGAGTGTGGAGCTCGCTGGAATGTTCCAGAAGACCTTGGCGCTGAATATATAAGAAACGGAGCAGCACACGGCAGTCAGTCCAGTTTTGGTACTCGCGTCGAAATAAATAAATATACGTGCAAATAAATAGACTCTAGTACAGTAGTGATATATAAATAATTAGTAGTTAAGTTTAGTTAGTGTTTTAAGTGTAGTTAAGTTATAAAATAAATAGTTTAGTTCGTTAATAAACCAGTGCGTGTTTTAATTCACACTACGAACAGTAAAAAACGTTACAATATATAAACAATCTAACTTGTCTAAATAAATTGCCTATGCACTGTTTTTAAAATATTTACATTTGTTATTTTTTTTAATATATACTTTTTAGTGTCTTAATTTATCATTAAATTTCAAAAATATTTAAACTTTTATTACAAAAATTTATTTTTAAAATTATTATTAAAATAAAGTAACAAATACCCTTTTAAACCATATTTTAAGTCCCAATGCAAATTAAGCATACTTTCTGATCTACCACCGCAGGGAACTTGTTTATTCATATATGAATATATTTATATATACACCACGGCTATAATTATTCATTAATCAATGTAAAAACTTTATAAAAATATCATTATGCCATAAAAAGAGTGAAACTTTGTCGATCAGTTTTTTACGCAAAAGTTACTACAGCATGATTTGTGACCGTGGACAATAATATATTTTTTTATATGGATGGCATCAATAAAGCCAAAGGAATATAACATTTGCTAGTTAATTTACAGTTAATAAAAGTTAAGTTTAAAAAAAAATATTTTTTCTTACTACCTCGACTCAAAATACGTTGTTTCGTCCCCGATTTCACGGCAGAAAGTTTACGTTTCTTGCATTGGTCAAGCTATACGCGCACACTCTAATAGCGGGAGTAAAAATTTTTTAGTCGTGTGCTTAACATTCAAATTTCGTACTGCCAACATGAGAAACACAAAAATATGACAGTTTTAAACCATAATTTTGCAATTATAACAACAAATAAACAATTTATGTTTTTACTTTTTTACTTTTTATGTTGTTTTAAGTGTTTAATGGTACTTTTATTTGTTATAAAGTAGTAATTTGTTAATTAAAATACAACCTTTTATTTTTACTGTATTGGCACCGCTGAATTACCATGACAACGCTACAGTTTGATTGATTTTGAATGTAAACGTCAGAATTAAATTAAACGTCAGATTTTAATTTTGACACAAGTTTTTTTATATACATTTAATTTTTTCCCGTATTTTCTGCGGGGTAGCAAGAAAAATAGTATACACTACACGGGCAGAAAGTGTGAGAGCCCTGAACTTCGCGCCATGATGCCCTCGGCTTCGCCTCGGGCATCATGGCGCGCAGTGCAGGAATCTCACACTTTCTGCCCTTGTAGTGTAATATACTATTGTTGATTCCAATTTTTTTCGTTTTTATTTTTTATCTAGGAAACTAATAAAAATAGGGGAAAAAAACATGATGGCGAGTAAAAAAATTGATAATTTTTTAAAATTTTATTTTAAGTAATTTTAATTTTCAACTTCTCCCCTTAAATTCGCCCCTTATTTTGCCTACTATCCGAGCTCTAATGGTCCAATTCTGGGTAACCTGTAAGCAAATATGTAACTTTTCTATATGTTTCTAAATTGTTTACCCAATTATATTACAAGCTTTGTTTATTTACATATATGTATATATATATTTGCTTACAGGTTACCCAGAATTAGACCATAAGTTAGTTATGCTTTTCGGGCCCTCAATTCTAGAAACGATTATTTTACCTTATTTTTTAAGTAGCTGTCTCCTATACTATTTATGATATGGTCTTTTTCCCATTGAGATATTCTAGGATGTTCAGCAGGACTATCGTAAATTAGAGACCACCAACATATAAACCATAAAGTTCCTAAAACTCCGCAAATGTAAAATGCTGCCTCCCAGCCCCATTTGTCTATTATAAATCCAGACATGAAGTATGTTAAAGCTGCACCCACCGAACTCCCTAAAAATTATAAATCTTATGTAATCATATATTTTTAAGAAAAGGAGAGTACCTATTAGTTTTAAAGTATTGATTTTTAAAACAAAGAATACATTTTCATATAGATTGAAACTTGTTCCTGACTTCCTGAATAAAATCAGTTGAAAACTTTAGTAAGTTATTGAATAAGTATAATAAAATTTTATTAAGTTAACCCTGCATATCAAAAAGTTTAATTTTGTTTTAATCAATTTTATTTTTTGGTGTATATGAAAAACTAAATTTCCGATAACTTTCCCAAGAGATATTAAACTGAACTTTAGAAAGGAAATAGGCAAGTAACAATTAAAAGAATGTTTATCAGATTATATAAAATAACTTTTGACACATAGTAATACATACGTTTTGGCACAGTGATAAATAAAAAAAAGCCAGTTTATTTCAGATTATGTAGTTAGTATGTTTATAAAACATTTTTAAAATTATAATACCACCCGGTCAATCTTCTGATCGTTGGTGCATAATTATATATAACTATATAACAGTTTTGTTATAAAAAAACAATATTGTTAGTATACGCTAAAGAAGCATAGGGGTTTGGCAACGCAACGTGGTTTTAATTTAAATAACGCTTGTAAAATCGTGTAAATTATAATAATAATTATTATAATATTGAATTATTTATAATTATAAATTATGTTGAGAGACAATTGTTGCCGTACTGCACTGAGAAAAAGAAATATTTGTTGTTAACTATTAACATATCGTGAGTTGAATAATGTTTAATGAATATGGCGAAATAAATATTAATTTGTGTCTAAAAACTGGTTAAGTTGAATGCAAGGAGTAGATAAAGCATAAGCAAAAGTAGATAAATTAACTGTTAATATATCAAAATTTCGCTTAATACTTTGGGAATGATTACAATTATGTTGTTTGTATGCGAAAATTAACCAGGGGCACAATTTAAAGGACCTGTGCCCTAAAGAGCTACTTGCTAGGCGCGAAAGATTATATAAAATAACTTTTGACACATATTAATACATACGTTTTGGCACAGTGAAAAATAAAAAAAGCCTGTTTATTTCAGATTATGTAGTTAGTATGTTTATAAAACATTTTTAAAATTTTTATACCACCTGGTCAATCTTCTGATCGTTGGTGCATAATTATATATAACTATATAATAGTTTTGTTATAAAAAAACAATATTGTTAGTATACGCTAAAGAAGCATAGGGGTTTGGCAACGCGCGCACTGTCTGGTGACGCTCAATAGCATAACTGGAGTGCAAGGTGTGAACAATACATTTAAAGCATACAAATTGCGCATAATTTTTATAAAATAAATAAGTAGTTTTTCACAGAAGAGAGGAAGGCAGAAGTCTTACTTGACAAATTTTGTTCGCAAATTTGAAATTGCACAGCTTAACCACGCACGTTATTTCGATTTATTATTATTTTTGTGCTTATATAGTTTGTGTGTTTTTTATCCAAGTGATTATAGTAAATAATTGTGTTTTTAATTGTAAATGTAATTCAAGAACTAATTCGAAGTTACATTTTCATGTTTTGACAAAGGATCCCATTAGGTACGTATATTTTTTGGTGCAGAATTAACTAATGATAACTTTACCTAATATAATTTATATTTAAGATCGGACATTTTCAAGAAATCTAACAAAAAGTAATAGTTACAGAAAAATTACCATAAAATCAAACATTTTTATAATTGAGTCCTCTCTCATTTTAAAATAGTAAAACTCAAAATGTATCCACGGATTTATGGCAACATGATATTATATATAATACCCGTTTGTGGTCTTTTATCATTGAGTAAAGACTTTCTCAATTAACTCTTTTACTAATTCATAATTCAGTAGTCGTTGTTTGCATTTAGACGACTTATTTGTTTTGAGATTTTTACTAAATTTAAATGTTTCCAATTTTTTCGTCAATCATTAATAAAATGTGTATTTATTAAATTTAATTGATATTTTGCTGGGACTGTATGCAATTTATATCTTCATTCGAATTCCCACTGTTTCGGTTAAAACTTAACTCCGGATTTCCTCCCGAAAATAAATCGTTCCACGTTGTTTTTTACAAAATTTTTAACATTTTCCGGGCTTATTCTCAAAAACACTCGTTTGTAATATACCTTCACGTTTGACAGCTGCTTATTAAATCCTGCCCTTTTGTTACGATGATAACGGCCATGTGGTGGCGCCAGTACCGATACTTCTTTAGGGTATTATAATTCTCTAGGTTAGTCGCGCAGGGGACATGTCACCCACTATGAAAAAATAAGTTATATCTCCAATAACTGAGTAAATTCTGCAACAACGCTCTTAGTAACTCTCGGCTATTAAGCAAAGACTACGAAAATAAAATTTCAGTATATTTGTAGCGATAAGAGTGGTGTTATCGTTGGTTAATCTGTGCTGGGTGACACTCCCTTGCGCGACTATTTGTGATTTGTAATTTTTTGATATTTCCACCGGTTGAATTTTAGTGTTGATGAGTAAGTTACAAGACAACTAGAAAGTGATGTGTAAAATGTCAGAATTGGGCTTGCCTTAAAGAAATTTGCTTAAGTTGTATGGAAAAAGACGACGAATAACACAAACTTCTCTTTTTTTTAATTTTGAAGTTAGAGTTGTGTTTACACCACATTGTGGTGAACAAAGTGCTTTAATTTAGTGTAATAAGTTGTTGTTCTAATATTAAACCCTATTTCTTCTTTACAATAAATATGTTTGCACATAAACAGTTTTATTAAAGTGGTTGACAATTGTAACCCACGCGACCTTCTATGTAAAAGTCACGCGACTAACCTAGGGTTAAACTTAATATTTTTAGTGTTGCATAAAGTACCCCAAATAATTCAGAAATAAATACTATATTTGTTTTACCTAAATAAGAAGTAATAAATGAACTCCTTTCATTTGGTGGTATCCATCTAGCTGCCATATTATGCATAGATGGCCAAGCAGAGCCCTAAAAGGAAAAAAATAATAATTATTTATATTTGGATGCAGGTTTGATATTTGCATAATAGGTACGTTCTTTGTCAGCTCTTTGTCAGTAGCAAAGCAAATTTATGCAAAAAAACGTTTAGAGACAAGTCATGGATATCTGAATCGTAATAATCAAGATCTGTTTTCTTTTTTGATATGATTCTACAAAAAAACCGTGTGTACATTTTTAACAGCAAGAGAGCAAGAAAAACGTAAAATGATGCGACGGAACTTGTTTGGCGGATACTGAGCTACTTACAAAAAAGTGAACCTGCAAAGGGCTCCAGCTTCAATATTTTTGCCATCTACTTGTTCCCTGTGCCTAGGCTGGTTTTAATTTAAATAACGCTTGTAAAATCGTGTAAATTATAATAATAATTATTATAATATTGAATTATTTATAATTATAAATTATGTTGAGAGACAATTGTTGCCGTACTGCACTGAGAAAAAGAAATATTTGTTGTTAACTATTAACATATCGTGAGTTGAATAATGTTTAATGAATATGGCGAAATAAATATTAATTTGTGTCTAAAAACTGGTTAAGTTGAATGCAAGGAGTAGATAAAGCATAAGCAAAAGTAGATAAATTAACTGTTAATATATCAAAATTTCGCTTAATACTTTGGGAATGATTACAATTATGTTGTTTGTATTTATCTAAAATGGCCTTTTTAGTTAAAAAAATATTTATAAAATTCATCAAGTCGCTGGCTATGCGAAAATTAACCAGGGGCACAATTTAAAGGACCTGTGCCTAAAGAGCTACTTGCTAGGCGCGACAGATTATATAAA
Source organism: Brassicogethes aeneus (assembly GCA_921294245.1). Lineage (NCBI taxonomy): Eukaryota > Metazoa > Arthropoda > Insecta > Coleoptera > Nitidulidae > Brassicogethes > Brassicogethes aeneus. The sequence goes on along the minus strand of OV121132.1, from coordinate 46,043,300 downwards.
ATAACTTTTGACACATATTAATACATACGTTTCGGCACAGTGAAAAATAAAAAAGCCTGTTTATTTCAGATTATGTAGTTAGTATGTTTATAAAACATTTTTAAAATTTTTATACCACTTGGTCAATCTTCTGATCTTTGGTGCATAATTATATATAACTATATAACAGTTTTGTTATAAAAAACATTATTGTTAGTATACGCTAAAGAAGCATAGGGGTTTCGCAACGCGCGCACTGTCTGGTGACGCTCAATAGCATTACTGGAGTGCAAGGTGTGAACAATACATTTAAAGCATACAAATTGCCCATCATTACGCAATTATGTTGTTTGTATTTATCCAAAATGGCCTTTTTAGTTAAAAAATTCATCAAGTCGCTGGCTATGCGAAAATTAACCAGGGGCACAATTTAAAGGACCTGTGCCCTAAAGAGCTACTTGCTAGGCGCGACTTTGTACATGTATGCCAAGGGCTCGTATATTCCCTTACTCATGCAGTATGTCATATAATTAGTTGTCATCTCTTGTGAAGATAATAGTTTTCGCCAAAGTAAGCAAGTTCTTCCTTTATAACTTTTGCATTAGAGCTACTATTTTTTTTAAAATCATAAAAATTTGCACAATTTTTTGATTATTTATTTGTTGGTAAAGGTTTCGTCTAGGGGTAAACCACTTAAAAATCTTAGAGACCAACGTTCAATGTTAGTGGACGTTTTGTTGTGATTTTTTCCTGGGTGGTTATACTCGAATCGTTATCAATATGAAAAACTTGCTTAATCAGTGCTTAGCGACGCGTTGTGCATGACTACCCTTGTTATTGTTATCCTTAGCCGGTAATTCGTAAGCGAATTTTAATTTTAAAAAATCAGTGGTTTACCCCTCGGGTTTCGTTTACCTAAATGTCGTCAGCATACTGCTTTTATAAAAGCAGTGCGCTGACGCATTAATCTGATTTCTGGTAAGCTTTAAACCTATTCAAAATCGGGTAGTACTTTGTTATCATTGATTACTTTTGTTGATAATTGCATGATATTTTGCAGACTTAGCTATTTGTAGGTACTTGCTTATTTTGGCGTGAACCAAACCATGTATAGGGTGATGAATTGTGGTATAGAGGCGAGAGGTATTCATGCAGTACCAATGAATACATTAGTTTTTGACAACTTTACCCATTATTTAACAGAAATATAAAATATAATCACGAATGATGTATTATAATAATTAGTAGGTATATAATTTGTTTATCTACTATTAAAGAATATCTTAATAGATATTCTAAAAAAATCGCAACTAACGTAACACCATTTTTAAATAACTTAAAAAAAGTAGATATTACCTATCATAATTTATTTTGTAATTACAATTACCAAGACAACAATTTGCTTAGTTATTTTTGCCTTACCCTTAATATACGCGTATGTATTAAATTAAATCTAAAATACTGTTTAATTTTGTATCACGAATGCTATATGAATTGTACATGTACAATTTACGTACGTAGTTGTATAGTTACTATTTATATTTTGTGCAAAATAACCCATTTCCCCCGTGTGTAGCCATATTATGGCAACGGGAAGTACACCCATTTTTAAACATTTTTCTACTCATTGAAATGCCTTGGAGGAGGGTGGGATGAGCCTTATTTAAAGTTTCGATGCTTGATCAGTGCAATAGTGACAGAAGCACAGAATATTCTGTGAGAAGTTTTAGTTTGTGGTTGCCTATTGCAGCGTATAGGCGTTTCAAAAATTATCCGTTATTGAAAAATATTGACATTTGTTTCAAGTACAATCCTGTTTGTCTTCAAAACTTTTTATTTATTTATTTTTGCAAGAGTGTTGGTAGATAGTTGTAGCTATATGTAGAAAAAAGCTTTAACACATTTAGTCAAAACCGATACACACTAAGGTCGTTTGATGTCAGTCCCAACTAGCATTTTTATATTTTATAATACTTGCCAAAACGCTTCCTACACAAAAATTATAAAACAAACATAACTCTCAGAAACGTTTTTAAAATGTTTATAAGATAGCTATAAATGTAAAATTGGCACCACTTTATAAAACATTTCAGTTTTGGTTAGTATTTTGTAAAAGCTTTTGGTAACATAATAAAATTATTTTATAAACATTTCGGCAAGTCTTATAAAAACTTTACAAAAGCATTATAAAACAGTTTTGTTAAAGCTTTTTATACTGCGCTATAAAATATACTTTAAAAAAGTATAAACATTTCTATAAAACAACTATACAATTTTATAATAGCTTCATGAAAACAATATAAAATAAAAATGCATATTGGAATTACAGTAACAAAATAAAAAGGTTTTTTAAAGATGTTCTGAATGCTGCAATTGAGGCCGAGGCCATTAGCAAAGAAGCCATTTTAATAATACCTTAAACACTATATCTATTATTTGGAAAATTTATTTGTGCTACAGGGATAGACATTTTTGATACCAGGGAAATTTTATTGAGAAATATATAGCATATTTCTAACAAAATTTAAGTGCGCCCCGTATTTTCAAGTGTTTTAGGATTTTTTTTTAAATAACAAAAAAACTAGCTTCCTCGCCATGATAATTTTATACAGAAAAACTTAAACCGATTGGTTGTAGAGGTAACTAATAATAATTTTTATGTATTTTACCTTCTGCAAGTGTTATTATACGTGTGATATTTAGTATTTTAAATTCAACTTATTTCGATACCTTGGGGTACACCCATTTTAAAATGGCGTTTTTCTATAAAATAATTTACTTTTGGGCGCAACCATTATAAAACAATTTAAATTACTAGGCAATCTTTATAAAATATTTTGTGTAGGCTAATGATACATATTGTCACAGGGTCGGAGTTTGTGAAATTTCTTTTCGCACTCGAATATTTTTAGAAAATTTTTAATTTTTAAAATACTCTCAAACTTTTTTCTGTTTAATGGCTTCAAAAATAGGCAAAAAATATTGGGTGGACCAGAAAAACATTAAAAAAAAACATGAAAAAAGTTTTAAGAGGTAAAAAAAAGGAAGCTTAAAGAGGTAAAGTGGTACTTTATCTCGAGATAAAGTACCACTTAACTTCCGCTAAACTGTATAATAACGAAAGTGCTCAACAATAAATTAGCCCTTTACTAAACAAATAACGCCAACAAATTTCATCAAAATTGAGTAAAGTATATTCAAGATATATTTAAGATAGAAATTTTTTTTAACACCCTCTGTATCTTGAAACTAAGCACATTTCCTAAATTAGGAATCTTAGGAATCCTAACCCATATTTACATTGATTTTTCATCTTAAAATCATCTAAAGAATTAGCCTGATGAAGTTTGAACATATACTTAATTAACACCCTGTAGAGTAATTATAATTAACTCCCGAATTTACTTTTCTTGCTATAGCTTTTTCATAAAAAAAGTAAAAAGTTATTAACGATTTGATCAAAAATAAAAAAAATTGTAACAATAAAAATACGTAAAAAGTATACTTTCTATAGCAAAAATTGTATGACACCGCGAGGGCGCGCCCTCCTCTACTGTAGGTCTTAGGTAAAAATTAACATAAATGGATTCCTCGACCATATTGTTAAAATAATTTTGAAAAATTAACATGGATTTATAAAATTTTACAAAACTTTTTGGTACCAACTCTAAATATGTATAATAAACAACTGAGGCGTGATCCAAAAAACCCTGACAGGGTTTTGTTGTAGAAGCTATTAAATTTCATTGGTTTCAAACCATTTCCTTTTGCACTGTGTTATTATAATACAATACTTTATAGCTATATAAGCGAGAATAAAATTATTTTAAAAAATTTAAAAAACGTTATAATACCGCCCTGTTCCCAAAATATTTAAAAAAACATGGTGAAAAAAACTGTGTCTTGTTTATAGTAATAAGAGAGCCTATATTGCTAAATGGCAACTTTTTTGCTACCTCGCGACTTTTTAGCGACTCTAATAAAACATATTTGTTGCCATTGATACATTTTAACACCACACGCCACTTTTATACAATCATTGCGGTGCAAATAAGAGTGCCTATATTGCTAACTGGCAACTTTTTTGCGAACTCGCGACTTTTTGGCGACTCTAATAAAACAATAAAATGTTATTAGTACTGACACTTTTTGGCAACTCTAATAAAACATATTTGTTGCCATTCATACATTTTAATACCACAGGCGATTTTTATACGGTCATTGCCGAGCAAATAAAAGTACCTATATTGCTAACTGGCAACTTTTTTGCTAACTCGCGACTTTTTGGCGACTCTAATAAAACAGTAAAATGTTACTGGTACTGACACTTGTGAGGTCTGAACCACTGTTGTTAAAATTGGTAGATGCTTTATGTTTAAATGATCCGTTTTATTATTGTCGAAACTGGAATCCTTATTATCACTACTGATAATTTTTTCGTAACATCTTTTTCATCTTCTGTGCATCAGGCGCCACTTTTCTTATTTTTTTTTCACTGCGATAATTGCGACATTTTTGTTTATGAAACATTGAACACACTGAACTAATGAAAATTATGTACTCCACATCAGCTAATTCAACATAAATTTGTTTTATTGTAATTAGCGATATCAAAATGATAACTATTTAGTTTTATAAGAACTTTGTTATTGCTTTTATATTGTAACCCAAATAACATAATATAAAGCAGTTTTATATTGATTACTAAAGAAACACTTTACTTGAAGAAACGAAATAGTTATCATTGATACTTTAATATAATTGTTTTATTACAGCTATAAAATGCGACTATAAAATAGTTTTATAATATATTTATAAGAGTCTTAATAATATCGCCAAAATTTACTAAAAACAATTATAAAACAATTTTATTTTATAGGTTTGACTTTTGTATTAGTTTTATTGTGTTGATCATAGAAACGTTTTTACGATAAATTTATAAAACATTTCATTTTTAACAACAGAATAGAGTTCATCACTTCTCTTATAAAATTAATTAGTATTTTGGAAGTAATAATAAAATAAGAATAAAATAAAACAGTCGCAGTTCGATGAAATTATAAAATTACTTTGCCATATGGAAACACTAGGCGTTTTTACTCAGTTATAAGGCAATTTGAACTTTTATTTCCAGAAGAGTTTTTCGTTGACCGATTGGATATTAGGGTGGAGTGAATTTTATTAAATTTATTAATTGATTTTTCCTATATTATTAATTGTTGACTAAAGGCGTAAAATGAATAAATATCGAAAAAATATTCCAATTTTTTAATATCTTGAGGTGGCGCATCAGTCTCGAAGTTTTGAAAATTCTAAAAAAATATTACTTTAATCAAAGTAATAAAAATAGCATTATTTATACATAAAAAGTTTATTTTAGTAAATTTAACGTGAAACGTAAACATATTTAATAGTAAATCATATGCTTTAAGTAACTTCAGGAGTGTTTATTGGTAGAAATGAGATCTTCTTTTTCGCGAAAATACTGACATTTGGTATAAAAATTTGGTAATTATTTTCTGACTTTAATTCTTGTTCTGATGAAACCATCTCTTGCTTCCGATCCACAAACCGAGACTGAAGATTCAGTATACTGGTTATAACCAGTTTTACACAGCGTTCCACTGCTTGGGTGTGATACGGAAATTTTTGGAAGTATAGGAAATGGTCACCCGAAGAAATCATATCGGTAATTTCTGTCATCGTATTTCATAGTCATAGGTGGTTCAGTTACCTTTTCTGTCGCCCAGTGAATTAACTCGTAAAAATGTAATGCTTCAGTATTTAGTTGTGGAAGCTTTAATTCCCGTAATCTCGAACATTTTGATTCTTTTCTCGCCTTTAATATTTTCGGCAATGCTAGTTCTCTGATCGATAGATATATTGTAGGTAACATAGCTAGTAATAGGTTTTCGGGATAAATATTAGCTATAGCTTACAAAGATCCAGGCAAGCTAGCACATTCCCTATGGCTGACGTGGGCTAATAGGATTATTCGTTTATATGGGGGGACAGCAAATCCATCGGAAAACCTAAAAGAATTGGCTACTTTTATCATGAAAGTGTATGCCCCAACGTGGTTTTACATCAACAGCAAGCCTACGTGCAAACATGGTCCTATTCACATATTTAATTTGACTAAAAGAGCATTACACCTCCAGAAAAACTTGAAGGCCTTATATCTATAGTTATAAAGAATATTCAGCGAAATATTTATCCCGAAAACCTATTACTTGCTATGTTACCTACAATATATCTATCGATCAGAGAACTAGTATTGCCGAAAATATTAAAGGCGAGAAAAGAATCAAAATGTTCGAGATTACGGGAATTAAAGCTTTCACAACTAAATACTGAAGCATTACGTTTGTACCAGTTAATTCACTGGGCGACAGAAAAGGTGACTGAACCACCAATGACTATGAAATACGATGACAGAAATTACCGATATGATTTCTTCGGGTGACCATTTCCTACACTTCCAAAAATTTCAGTGTCACACCCAAGCAGTGGAACGCTGTGTAAAACTGGTTATAACCAGTATACTGAATCTTCAGTCTCGGTTTGTGGATCGGAAGCAAGAAATGGTTTCATCAGAACAAGAATTAAAGTCAGAAAATAATTACCAAATTTTGATACCAAATGTCAGTATTTTCGCGAAAAAGAAGATCTCATTTCTACCAATAAACACTCCTGAAGTTACTTAAAGCATATGATTTACTATTAAATATGTTTACGTTTCACGTTAATTTTACTAAAATAAACTTTTTATTTATAAATAATGCTATTTTTATTACTTTGATTAAAGTAATATTTTTTTAGAATTTTCAAAACTTCGAGACAGATGCGCCACCTCAAGATATTAAAAAATTGGAATATTTTTTCGATATTTATTCATTTTACGCCTTTAGTCAACAATTAATAATATAGGAAAAATCAATTAATAAATTTAATAAAATTCACTCCACCCTATTGGATATGGTGTATAACGATGATATCGGATATTTACGTGGAGCCACCAGAACCTAATGTAGATATAGACGAGGATTCCGGAGGTGAAGACGAAGGAGGGTAAGCCAACATGAACTTGTAGGGATAAAAATACATCGTGATCGTGATTTTTTTTACATGCTATTTGATAACCTTACATCTAGATAACTAATAGCTAATGCCGAAATAAAACTGCCGAATAACGAAAGAATTAGTGTTAGCTACACAAAAGAAGAAGAAACACCAAATGCGATACCTATACCGGGTCCATCCGTTATTCGTGATTATCCTGCTGCTCAGCCACTTGTTATGACAGAAAAGTTTAAATTGTGGATAGCCGAAAGGCAAAAAAAAAATTAGAATCTAGGTGGGTGAAGGGTGCAGATTTTGACCTAGAAAAGACTTCTACATTTCCTTTACCCGATTATTCCAAATATAAAAATATGTTGAAATATTTGAACAATTTATAGACTCTGAATTAATTCAACATTTGGTACAGGAAACTAAACGATACGCACTGTTTTTGAATTGCGCTGATCCGAAGATAACAGCAGACGAAATTCGCTGTTTTATAGCCATTTTATATGTTAGTGGGCACAACAACTTCCCTTCTAAACGGCATTATTGGGATTCAAGTGAGGATATGAAAAACGACGCCGTGGCAAAGTCGAGGAGAAGAGACCGATTTTTACAAACTACCGATTTTTACACTGTGCAGATAACACCAAAATCGACCCTAATGATAAGACTTCTAAAATACGTCCTATTATGGAGATGCTAAAAAATGTATGGAGAACTTTATACCCGAAGAGCACCTAGCATATGATGGGAGAATGGTAAAATATTTTGGAAGACATGGATTCATATGGGGAAAACCCAAAATTTGGAGCCTTACTACTACAGATGGTTATTAAGTCAATTATGAACTATACCAAGGTAAAGGTCCAAAGGCGATTACCGACTACGAGAAATGGTTTGGAAAAGCTGCTAGTCCCCTACTGGTTATGTTAGATGAAACGCCAGAAGAGAAAAGAGAATTGAGATTTAATCTTTACATGGATAATTTATTCTCTGGTGCAGCTCTATTTTCATTTCTAAGGTCTCGTGGTAATAAAGCAATTGGAAATATTAGAGAAAATCGAATACAAATACAAAGATATTGTCCGTTGACTAGTAAAAAAAATGTTTTTGAAAAAAGAAAGACGATATTTATATTTTTATAGTACAAACACAAATAAACAGCCATACCCCTGGTGGGAGTCGAACCCACGACCTCCGGCAGCACTAACCACTAGTCCACCGTCCACTAATCCACCGCGGTGTTACTATGATTTCAACGTCTTGCGGCACGCAAGAAATTAGTCAAGTCAAAAGATATTTAAAACAGCTAAAGCGTAATATAATGATACCAAGACCAAAAGTGATTGCAAAATACAATTCTTATATGGGTGGAACTGATCAGATGGATCAAAATATTGACTGCTATCGCGTAGAAATTCGTGGGAAAAAGTGGCATTGGCCCATCTTTTCGTGGATGTTAGATGTAGCCGTTCATAATATTTGGATTTTATACAACAAAACAGGAAAGAAAAATAAATCAGAGCTGGAATTTAAAAGGGAGGTGGCCAATTTATATTTGAGAAAATTCTAGAACCTACCCAAAGAAGCGGGAAGGCCTTCATCATCACCCGCATCTTCGGCGGATAGCCGCATATCAGATTCCATAAGATTTGATCGAAGGGATCATTTTGTTCAACATACTGAGAACAAGAAGAAAAGAAGATGTGCTCGTAGTACATGTAAATCAATTATAAGAACGATGTGCTCCAAATGTAATGTTGGATTATGTGCTGATTGCTTTGTTCCATTTCATTCTCGTTAATAATTGTATTTTAATTTTTTTTTCTTTGTCGCATTACAAAAATAATAATAATTGTATAAGATTAAAGGTATATTTTTACAATACAAGAGGCGCTTTAAACGTTTTTGTCTGTTTTTTAAAGCCAGATACATTTGGTAGTATAAGCGCCTAGCGCCTAGTCATATAGTAACAGCAAAAAGTCATACAAAAAAATTTATTAATGTGTTTGGTTTTTTATAACACTGGTTTACCAAGTACATAATAAAAATAGTTAAAAATTAAAAAAAAACATTTCAGGCGCTAATGGGGTGACGGCACGTAACGAAATGAAAAATTTTTATATTTTACGTATTGATTTTGACGAAAGACATTGTCTTGGCCATGTACGCTAGACCCACTCTGGAGAGTACTACACTCAAAACACTGCTGGCAGGTAGAGATTTAAATGGTTTTGTTATAGCTTGATAGTATTTTAAGTATGTTCATTGGTTTTAGGGTTAATAAATATGATATTATTACCATTATAAATCCTTGGAGACATCTAAAAGTAATTAGGTATATAGGTCCCATATTTGCAAACCATGGTATAAAAAAGCACAGTATAACTCCAATAAAATTTGACAAACCAAATACTAATTTAGTCCCATATTTCGACGCTAATATTCCTCCAGGAATCTGAAGTACCCAATGCACCCAGAAGAAACTGCCTAATATTTTTGATTGGATTTTCTCGTCCCAGTCAAATTTTTTGTCTTCTTTTTTTGAAGGCATGTTAACAATACTGGGTGTGTTAGATTCTGTATTGTAAAATAACGAAGATTCAGTGGTGTGATTTAATAAGTTATTATTTTGAGCTGTCATTAAAGTTCCATTTAGTTTGTTTACCAAGCACTCGCTGGATATTGTCACATTATTTTTCGGCCTTGCTTTTATCATGGACACAATAGCAATGTTTAAATTCATTCTAACCATATAATTTACAGCAAATCCAAAAAATACCAAGTACCATAAAACGTTCCTGCTCGTACAGCATCCTCTTTGTAGAACTAAAACAAATAATGTCAAAACCGTACGTTTTTACTAATGTTAGAACTATTTGTAGATGTAAAATGTATTTTTTTAATATTTGTCGAACCCACCTATAATTTGTTATAGTTTTTAAAACCGTTTTTTGTGCCTCTGACATACAAAGATGAACTCCCAACCTCAGGGTGAGCACGGGTGTGTTTAATTTATAAAAATCTTAAACTAATGGAAATTCCCTGAAGGTTAATACATTTACTTTATTTTAAATATACAAACAAAATATATTATCTTTCTTTAAACTTCTACACGCTTTCCTCAATTAGAAAGATCTCATATATAAGAATTATTAAATTATGCATGAATTATATAGTTATTAAATTATGCATAAAACTTAAAAGTTCATTCAGTTTTTAAACTTTTCAACGTTCTGATTACGCATCCACTCTCTTTCTTTGTCTAAGGGCAAAAAAGTACCTGGTAATGAAAATATAGAGCGACCCAAATTCATATGTTGCGAAAAGTATTTTATTTTATTTTTACATGCAATTGTCAACTGATCAAAGTTTAAAATAATATACTTATAAGATCAGATTCTATTAAAATTAGTTCTAAATCGCAAATAAAATACAGGTTAGATGAAAAAAACTAAAGTTTGAAATAAGTCATAAACCATGCCACCTTAAATTTTTAAGGATAATTTCATATTAAAAAAAAACATTATTTACCAAGAAACACAACTTTTCCCACTCCGTAGCACGGTGGATCAGAATCGCCTTTTTGCATTAGAGAAAATCTAAATTGATAATCTTAAAGAAAAAAAAAACAATAAAATTTTACGTGTTTATAAAATTTTGAAAATTTCACCAATACAAAGTTATACAAGGTGTCCCTAAACTTAGTGGCATAAATTTGGAAGCAGATTAAGCAAGTCAAAATAAGACGAAAATCTAAATAAATATTTTTCCTAATTATGTATGTTTAAAAGGTACAGGGTGATAAAGTTTACTTATCATATAAGTTTTTTTAATATAACTTCCACTATGGTAGACGTGGAAAGGTGATATTTTGACAACAGTCACTTACTACCAAAATACATATTCACACATAATAACAATTGTTCGAGTGAACGCAGTGTCGTAGAAACAGGGGTTGCTTAAGCTTATTGTCCCATACAAACTTTGAGGTTAGGTTTTTATACCATTTGATGCATTTTTTCGATTACTCAGTTTGTCTACTATTAAAAAGGTATACCTCTCAAACTTCGATAAAATAAACCGTTTCCGAGATATCCGAGATTACAATAATTGTTATATCGCATTAAAGGTATAATATAGTATATTATGATAACAAATTTTTTAATTGAAAAAACTACAATTTTTTTAATGTGACGGTCAGGGCTTAAAGTCTCGAGGCTCATGGAATGCCGTTTTTTAGGTTTTTCAATTAAAAAATAAAATTTGTTATCATATACCTTTTATTCCTTTTAAATAATGCGATATAACAATTATTGTAATCTCGAATATCTCGGAAACGGTTTATTTTATCGAAGTTTGAGAGGTACACCTTTTTAATGGTAGACGAACTGTGTAATCGAAAAATTGTATCAAATGTTATAAAAACCTAACCTCAAAGTTTGTATGGGACAATAAGCTTAAAGCAACCCCCGTTTCTACGACACTGTGTTCACTCAAACAATTGAAATTATGTGTGAATATGTGTTTTGGTAGTAAGTGACTCTTCGCAAAATATCACCTTTCCAAGACTACCAGAGTAGAAGTTATATTAAAAAAACTGATATGATAGGTAACACTTTATCACCCTGACTTGCTTAATCTGCTCCTAAATTTATGCCACTAAGTTTAGGGACACCTTGTATATAAATCTATAGACTTAAAGTTGACAAAGTTTAGAATTAGTTATAACTATTATTTTTTCTTTAAAATTATTAAATTTAAAATTTATGTAACTATAAAACTAAAAAAACAATAAATTATTGTAAAAAAATTTAGTGATATTAGTAAAAAATAGGCCGATTTACTTTGTATTTTTGTAAATTAAGGAATGCAAGAATTGTTAGGTATATAAAAATAATAATAATAAATGTCTTTATTAAAATAAGAAATTCTACTATTTTATTTGTAGGGATTTAAATTAAAACATTAAAAATGGAGTAATTAATTTTTACATTTTTACATTATTGTTGGGTATATTTATTATAAAAGATAGGGGGTAAAGTTTTAATAAGGAGGATATGCTGAAGGTGGGGCATCCATTAATTACGTTTGGAACATAATTTTTTTTCGAATTGCGAGAAAACTGGTTAAATTAAGTTTGGAACATCGAAAAGTACACGACCCTGTGTAATTAATAATAGTGGTAATTTGATGAAAAAATCGCCAAAATTGCCTCACGTAATGGATGCCCCCAGATGTCATAGAAATAAAAAAAAAATAGGTAAAATCCTCTTAAAATTAAAAAAGATAATGATAGGTAGGTTTTAAAAATTAATAAATATAGCTAATGAATATTATTTTGTAAATTTACCCAACGTTAAAAACCCGATAATATTTCTGATACAAACATTGATAAAACTTTATCCAAAAAGGTGGATACATTTTTAGAACAACAAAGGATTGCTCGTGTGGATATATATATACATATTAGGGTGTGCCAAAAAAACTCGAAATAGTTTTTTTCTTGCTCCCCACCCAAAATATCGTAGAATATGTCCGAACAAATATTCTGTTAAAAGCGGAGCTCATAATTTCAATTTTAAGAGGTCCCTCATCGAATCTGAAGTTTTGCCGCTTAAATAGCACAGAAAACTGACCTTTTTACCTTATTTATTCTTGCAACCTAGGAAGAAATTTTTTTTCATAAAATCCATGACCAAATCTTACAAAGCATTAAACTTGGACGAAAAAATCTTATTAAGCCGAATTTCTATTTTCATTATTTAATTTTTTACAGAGCTTTAAATTTAAAATTTTACGTTTTTTGCCTTTTTCAGCTAAACTATTGAAGTTAGACGAAAAAGTCAAATGGTAATTTTTTAGCTTGTCTGATGGACCACAAAAAAGTTTTAGGCGAATTTTTTATATCGTCAATATTCTAAAAGTTACAGGCGTATAAAGTCATCATTTTTGTATTATTATCTTTAAATTTAAAGCTATGTAAAAAATTAAATAATGAAAATAGAAATTCGGCTTAATAAGATTTTTTTGTCCAAATTTAATGCTTTGTAAAAATTAGTCATGGATTTTACAAAAAAAAAAAATCTTCCTATGTTGCAAGAATAAATAAGGTAAAAAAATCAGTTTTCTGTGTTATTTAAGCGGCAAAACTTCAGATTCGATGAGGGACCTCTTAAAATTGAAATTATGAGCTCCGCTTTTAACAGAATATTTGTTCGGACATATTCTACGATATTTTGGGTGGAGAGCAAGAAAAAAAAAATATCGAGTTTTTTTGGCACACCCTAATACATATATATGTATATTAGGGTGTCCCTTATTTTTATTATTTTTACGCATACCCTCTAATTATATTTATTACGTGTTTATATACTCCCAGTAAAAATTTCAGCTCATTCTATAAACGGGAACCCGTGCCGACTTGCATCTGAATCCTCCGTTAGACAACGTTAGGCGCGCGGTATTTTGTAACACGGTTGGTCGCTAGGTCTTCGATCGTAAGTCATTTTGTGTTTGTTATTATGTGACCCTTATATTATAAATTATTGACAAATGTTAAAATATAGTTTTATTTATGTGTATACTTTGATAAAAATGTATATTTTCACAGGGAGTGGCTAGTTACCCGGAAGGGTCTGGTGAATAGGCCGTAAACTCTGAAATTGATAAACTTAATGGGTTTTACTCTAAATAACTAAAAGAGTCTATTGTGAGAGATGACTACCGAAAACTTATTGAACTGTCTGAAATATTTTTGTGAGGACATCAAGAAAAGAAATGCTTATAAAAAGCTGAAATTTCATATAACAGTATATTTTAGCAATACTAATTAGTATATTAATATATTTAAGGGATAAAATCAACTAAATTAGTGAAACAAATAATAGAAACAAAAGCAATAATATTAATTAGTAATCATATTTAATAAAATCATTAGAAAAATACAGTCATGAAGTATATCTTCTTTTTAAAGTGTTTCGTGTTACAAAATACCGCGCGCGCCTAACGTTGGCTAACGGAGGGTTTAGATGCAAGTTGGCACGGGTTCCCCTTTATAGAATGAGCTGAAATTTTTACTGGTAGTATATAAACAAGTAATAAATATAATTAGAGGGTATGCGCAAAAAAAATAAAAATAAGGGACACCCTAATATATATATATATATATATATATAAATATATAAAAGAATTTTGGAATAAAAAAAAGACATTTAAAAAAATTGGAACTTATAGGAAAATGGGGTTGTGATGGGGCTTCTGGACAATCCCAATATAAGCAAAAATTTACTAATGCCAGTGAATTTGATTTCGGTATTTTCATATGTTCGTTTGTGTCCATACAGTTAAAAGATAAGAAGAAAAACATAATTTGTGAAAATCACATCCCTTTTTAACGCGATATTATAGAACAATATTATTTGAATATGCTAATAAGACACAAAAAAAAGAAAATTCATCGTAAACTACATAAAATTGCAAATCGCCAAATGAATATGAAGTGGTAGTTTTTTCTACAATGGTGGAAGGCAAGGTAGTTCAGGTTCAGGAACACCTTAAGCAGCTTCTTTTCTTCTGTGTGGATCAAATCCAACCAAGATGAATAGGTTTGGATAGGGTAAGAAATAAAAATATAGATCAACAATCTTTAGAATTTGCATTTTTAGTCTTCACGCGTGGTTTAGGTTTATGGAATCTATCTTACATATCCAACCTTTCATTTAAAACATAAACAGCTAAAACAAATAAAAAAAACTTATAAAATCAAAAAATCTATAACTACCAGGTGAATTTTGGAAATGATAATATTAATAATAGACATACACAAACAAATGGCAGGGAATTCCAATGATGGAAATACAGCTCGTAGATTTTTTAAGGATCCGGAAACAATATCAAATATTATAAAAATAAAGGTAAATCATACTCGAAAAGATCTACAATGAATGAAGACTTGCTTTATAGACTTCTATTAACCTCCGATCCATTTATATCCAAAAAGAGAATATTAAAATAAAAGGAAAAATCTTTAGAATTTGCATTTTTAGTCTTCACACGTGGTTTAGGTTTATGGAATCTATCTTACATATCCAACCTTTCATTTAAAACATAAACAGCTAAAACAAATAAAAAAAATTATAAAATCAAAAAATCTATAACTACAAGGTGAATTTTGGAAATGATGATATTAATAATAGACATACACAAACAAATGGCAGGGAATTCCAATGATGGAAATACAGCTCGCAGATTTTTTAAGGATCCGGAAACAATATCAAATATTATAAAAATAAAGGTAAATCATACTCGAAAAGATCTACAATGAATGAAGACTTGCTTGGAAAAATAACGGATTTTAATTCAACATAGACATAACTGTTATTATAAGTTTATTTACTACAGACAGTATAATAAAAAGTAGAGTTACTACGCTACCTATCTGGCTTATAGGCAAAGCCCATAAGGTTCGGTCCTTCTGCGGGACCTACTGTTTAACGTGGAATCCGAACCTCGCTCCTCGATAAATCACCCCTGCAACCACTTTTTAACAGTTGGACTCATCTACCGACCTTTTAACACGCACAACACCCAAGGCTGTGACCGGATTAATTTATTAAAATCATTTCGATTTTTTATAAACTAAGTATATTTATTTGTACATGTACATAAATATATCCATATAACCATCAGGTAAAATTTGATCGGAATAAAGAAATTTAACGAATAATTTTTTTTAGTAATATTATTTTTTTTATTATTTTTTGTAATACAATTATTTCTTTTCATTAAATATTTTGTTATGTAAAACTGCAATTTAATATACACTCTGCACAAAAATTAACGCATCACCATTAAAAGTGACAAAAAAGTTCTTCTTTATTTTAATTTTCGATATATTTGAGTTTTGGGCCACCCTGTATGTTGGATTTGGATACGTACATGCAAAAAAGAATAAGTTTTTTAATGTTTAAATGTTTTTGTAACATAAATACTGATACTTTAAAATGTCAACAAACTTTTGCGATTATTTGCTTTCAATCTTTAGTTAGTAAACGTGGTTATTGTGGTGTTAAATTTTTAAACTTAATAAAATGAACAATCCTGACCGCCAGAGAAGAAATTTGGGACATGACGAAGTGGTTAGAATTATTACATTGCTTGAAGAAGGACGTAGTCAACGTTACATTGCAAATATTTTTGATGTTCAACAATCGACTATTTCTAGGGTTGCTGCCCGGTTCAGGGAAACAGGGCAATACGACAGAAGACCTGGCCAGGGTCGTCCAAGAATTACCACAGCAGCGGACACCCGATTTATAACATTAACCGCTCTTCGAACTAGGCACTGTACAGCGCGAATGCTGCAAAGCGAACTATCAGGGACGAGCCAAGGGTATCTGCCGCCCGGGTGCAAAAATTAAATTTGCCGCCCTCATTAATGTAAAAAATTAGGTTGTCGGTAGGGAAGGAGTTCATAATTTATCTTTGTCAATGAACATATAACAAATTTTATAGTAAAATAACAAAGTATTTATTAACAAATACATAAAAGAATAAAATAAAAATACATTCAGGAAAAAAAAATAAAAATAATTAAACTCGCTTTTTTAATAGCAAATTCCCTAATCAAGTCGCCTACATCCAAGTTGTTAGAAATATCTTCTTCAATACTTATAATTGCTAAATTTGAAAGCCTGAATTGACTCATATTGGATCTTAGGTCTTAATTAGTTTTAATTTCAGCTCTCCATGGGCAACAGTAACTGGCATCGTCAAAAATATTCTTAAAGCTACAAATAAATTCGGAAAGATGCCTTTTAAATCATTAACTAGTTTTTAACTTAAACGCATTAAAAGACAAAAGAAACTACTATGTTTGCATCCTATTTGCCTCACGTTAATAGAAAAACTAAAAATTGCTGAAATACGCAGCCGTCAAATCGGAAGAAATTATGCTTTAACTTAACAGTTCAGCTTGTAAACAATATCACGTGGTACACAGCGCACGATTTGATTGGTTTCCCGTAAGCCCGCTTTCGTAAAACATGAAACTTGACGAACTCGAAGCGGACGGACGGAAGGCGAAGCGGGCGGGCGGCAATCTATAAACCGGGCTTTAAGAAAATTGTCATCATCATTTTTTGTGACTATCGCGCGTTCGGTTATGTCTTTTTTATCATTGCCGCCTGACAGCACAATTTTGGCATTGTTTTTATGTGTAGAATAAAAACGATGATTCCTTGAAACGCCGACATCAATAAAACGCAAGTGTTTTTTAGAAAGTTTTTTGCATATTGCAAGGTGGCTTTTTTATTCTTGATAATATGATACCATTTTTTTGATGACATTTTGCCGCCCTGTGTTAGTGCCGCCCGGGTGCCATGCACCCCTTGCACCCCCGGCACGGCTCGGCCCTGCGAACTATCCGGTGCCCGCAACACAAGAGTTTCTGTGCAAACAATAAGAAATCGTCTTCGGAAAGGAGGAATTAGAGCCAGGGAGGCCGATTTGTGTCCACGTCTTACCAGGGAGCATCGTGTTGCACGATTGGATTTTGCCAGAAATCATGTGAATTGGGATATAGACGATTGGTCCAATGTTTTGTTTTCTGATGAATCCAGGTTTAGCCTGTTTTCATCTGATCGACGTATTCCAGTCTACAGGCGTGATGGCGAACGATATTTTCAGTGTAACATCAGAGAAACGGAACCTTTTGGCGGCTCGCACAGAGTTAGTTCCAGTTGTGGGAGAAAATTTAACAGCTGCAAGATACATAACGGACATTCTTCAACCTCATGTTGTACCATACGGCCCATTTATTGCCGATAATTTTGTTTTTATGCAAGACAACGCTCGCCCGCACACAGCTTTAATTGTTCGTCAGTACCTTACCGAAGTTCGTATCCCCACATTGGATTGGCCAGCTCGAAGTCCCGATTTAAATCCAATAGAGCATGTTTGGGACAATTTATCACGACAAGTACGAAATCGGCCAATTCTCTCCACCACCTTAAATCATCTTCAAAATGCTCTAACCGAGGAATGGAACAATTTGCCAGAACATTTTATGCAAAGCCTTATTTTAAGTATGCCACGTCGATGTCTGGCAGTAATTAGAGCACGGGGTGGCAATACAAGGTATTAATTTTGTTTTAATTATCGATTACAACTAAATTACTTTGTCAAATTTGTAAAAAAAAATCAAATAAATTTTTTTGGTCTCTTAAGTTTTATTTTTGACCAATTTTGCATACAAATAGTTTTTAATTTAACATCAAACTGAAGAAAATAAATTACAATTTTTTTTCATATTAAATATATGGTGAGACTTTGTTTCAAGTTCTGCATATCAAATGAGTTATTTATTTAGGGAACTTTGTTGACGGGTTCTGGTAAGAGGTCGGTGGATACAGCTTTGCTTTGACAGGCGCACCCAATTGCCAATAATTGCCAGTTAACCAATTTAGATTGACAAAGAATGGTTAGCTAGGGATATTGATATGAAGTTGTTGGTTTATGGTCTTATTTTATTATTATTGGTAATCATTTTATTTTGCTATATTTGATTTGCACTGACATGTTTTTATTACATTATCATACCTGATTGTATTTGTTATTTATGGTTGTACAATTAAATGGTATTACCGTTGTCCACTACTATACCACTTGTTATTTATATATTTTATTTATACAAATACCATTTATTATTGTTGTTTGATACCTAAGTTATATTATACTTTATGTTTCACATTATTGTTGTTTGTTGCTATACATTGATAATTATTTCAATTTGTATTTACTTTTCTACACCGTCCGAGCCTATTATTTAAGTAGGTGAATAATCTTAGCAATATGATAATATAATTAATTATATTCATATTGATTACTTTGATTTTGTTGTATTATTTATATTGTTGAGATGTGCGACATGTATTGTATATGTGGGTTTTTAAGGTTTTACCTTATTAACTTAAATCAATGATACTTTTCAAATACAAACTTTTTTATTTATATTATTGATGTACAGTAGCAATAATATTAACTCTTGTATTAATTGTTTTTGTTAATAAACCTATTTTAATTTAATACTTTTTATTTGCTTTTTAAATATCTTTTCAATTGCTCAAGTACTTACGTATCCAGAACCGTATTCACAACAAAAAGGGGTCCTAAATTAATTTCTGTAAACTAGACGATCACGTATTTTGGCCAAAGGTAGTTTTTTTGTGGTTTTAATATTCTTTATTAATTATTAACGTGTGCCCCCTTTCCCCGTTCGTTACATTATAGATACAAAATTTGCGTGGTAGATTATTTTCAATGCCTTCTGGTTCATATATTTTGATAACACTCTTATGCAATGCGTTACAGAGCCCAGTCTGTTTATCAGATATTCTATATGTTGCTTCAATGACAGATTTTCATCAATGTATATACCTAAAAATTTTGAATTTGACTTGTATTGAATTATTTATTTATTTAATTTTAAGTTATTGGGCTTTTCAAGAGACCAGTGGTTGGATTTAAAAAGTATTACATTGTTTTTTTTCTGCATTTAGAATGAGATTGTTTTCGGTGACACTTTTTTGAACCATTGAAAACAATGACCACTCTGCGCTAATAATTCTGGGTAATCTATCAAACGTCAGGTTTGTATTGTCTGTGCAGTTTGTCATGCAGAACTCCTAGTTCCTGTATCTGATTTATATGACCCACCATCGTTTTTTATTTCCACTAACTGTATTCTTTTTCTAAAATATGATTTAAACCAATCCAAGGTTTGGTCTCTTATTCCATACCTTTCTAGTTTTTTTATTAAAATATTGCAATCTAAGCAATCATAGGCCTTGGATAGATCGAAAAACATACCCAGTCCAAGATTATTTGTTTCAATTGCGTTATATATTGATTGTGTAAATTGATATATCCCTCTATTTATATTTTTTCCTTTAAGAAACCCATGTTTTGTTTCAGAGAACAATTTTTGGGAAACATTTAGGAGGTGAGTCCATTACACATTAATGTTTCAAAATTTTTCGAGAAACAGGGCAGTAGGCTTATTGGTCTGTAATTATTCATCATTCCTGGATCATCCTTTTTATGAATAGGTTTTATTAATGCCAATTTTAGCATATCTAGGAAAATTCGAAATTTGAATGAATTGTTAATAATCCATGTTACTGGTTCAACAGTGTATATAAGTGAAGATTTTATAATGGTTATTGGGATGTCGTCGTTTACTTAAATCAATGTTATAATTACCTGCACATATAATATTTTTATTTTCAATGCTTAAGAGATTTAAAATTTGTTCCAATCTTGTAAAAATTATTTGAATTTCGTGGAGGCCTATACACTGAAATAACAATATACTTAACCTTTTCTATTGTAATTTCTACTGCTGCACACTCTATATACATTGGATTTCATAGTATTTTAACGTATTTCCTTTCTTTCCCTATTAAATTTGCCTTAGCATATATGGCTGCACCCCCGTGCTGTCCGCTTTCCTGCCAAACGCTGACAATAACTTAAATTTTTTTATATACTTAACCTTTTCTATTGTAATTTTTGATGCTGCACACTCTATATACATTGGTTTTGATAGTATTTTAACGTATTTTCTTTCTTTCCCTATTAGATTTGAATTAGCATATATGGCTGCTCCCCCGTGTTGTCCGTTTTCCTGCCAAACGCTGACAATAACTTGAAATTTTTTAGGTTGTATGTTTTAATTTCATTTTCGTTTCTCCAAGTTTTCGTCAGGCACACAACATCACATTTCACTTTATTTTCCAGCATTTCCTGAAGTTCGTTATGAGCGTTACCGATTGATTGAATATTTTGATGTAAAATTGTTTTCTGATTAAATGTTATTTTCCTATTTATAAAAATTTGCTGGTGGTTTTTCTGAATTTTTATTAAATCGAAATCTTTTTATTCCTACCCCCTCTGGCCAGAAGCTATTTCGATATAGCTGATCTTTTTTGTCCATTGGGGCACCCACTTTGAACCTTTTTGGTTTATTGCTCTCCATCTATGTCATAACATTTTATTAAATTTAAGTCCATTTGCAATTTATCTTTTAAGTACTTTTTTATCATGTCAGTGGTTAAATGATTTTTAACATTATATATCTATAACCAGGCTTTTCTGTCGACTCAAACAAACCCAGTTTTTTCGTCGACCTTCTCAGTTCCGGATCTTTTTGTGTTTTGTTAAATTAATAATGTGCCAACTCAGACTCTTTTAAGTTAGCATTTTGCTGTTTTTTTAGTCATCGTGTGTATTTAAACTTTTGCTTGATTTATTGATTTTTTTTTACTTTTACTGTTTTCCTCCATAGCCTTATCTTTTCTGTCAAAATTGCTTTGTATGTAACCTCACTTTTCTGTTGTTTGTCTCCGTAAAATGTTTAATATTACTACTTCAGTTATTCTGCTCCCTAGCTGTGATACCATTTTTTCCAATAAATCTTTGGTTTTATCTGATTGTTTATTGCTATGTTCTTCAGTTAATAATACTTGAATGTGCCTTGACCATTTGCTTAAGTTTTTCTACTGTTGCTTCAGACATTTTTTGGACACTTTCTATTTCCACTTGCCTGCTGAGAATAATTAAAACAAATTCTCCTTTGTTTAATCTTGCTAAAGTAGCTCCAAGAAAATTTAGATCTACTTCGGCCGCCATCTTGTGTAATTTGCGATATAGTGCTAGAATGCAGGTAATAATATTTCATTGTAAATTTATACGTAAAAAACAATAATAATAACGATTAATCCTTACGATTTTGAAAATCGGATTTTCTACCTTAACATTCCTAATCAAATTAATGTATACAGATTTTGTTTACCTTAAACTTTATTTATAATGATGCAAACTTAGTTTTATTCTTCTTTTATTCATTTGAAAATATAGCGACTATCTTGTGCAAAAAGCTTGTTGAAATAATTTTTAATTTCAAGGACTTAAATTCATTTATTGAGAACAGAATTGGCAAACCTATAGGTCTATATATAGATGATTAAATCCAAAATACATCGATTTGAGAAGAATGTGAAAGAAAGACTAATATCTATTATACAGTAAACAAAGGTTTCAATCAAAAACTGTTTTACGAATGTTCCGATAGATCAAAAAATGAAGAAAAGCCCAAGTTCTTAGAGAACTGGAAGGAGTTTCATATGTATATGAAAATAAATTAAAACATGAAAAGGGGAATCCTTCATATGATAAACCATTCTCAAACGAGGAGGATTTGGCATTATATTTGGATCTAAATTAATCCAAATCACAATACAAAAAGTTGCGTACAGCGATCTCATTGTAGCATCCAAAAAACTATGCTCTCCCGAAAATATGCACATAGATGAACTGGGTGCATCGGTAGGCTTACAAGAATTAATATCATGTGAAAATTGTGCTACTGAAAATTTAATACTAGTAGGATGTGATTGATTATCTGGCCTGGCTGAATATAAGCAACAAATTTCGAAAGATTTCACAGATGCAAATTTGTTTAAGGGTTCATAAGTACCATTACAGCTAAAAGACGATAACGAAAAGGTCATTTGGGACAATGATTACCATTCTCTAATTAAATACTATAGTCCAATTATGTTTCAATATGCGAAAGAAGATGCAGAGAAGACTAGGATGGTGGTAAATGACAAATGAGTCAAATTTCTAATTTACAACCACTTTTAATTTCGATTGGTAAAAGGAAATTTAGTGTAAATTATCTTTTATTTACCACCATGGTCGAGTACACCGAAACGGCATCTTCCACAACTCGAATTTTTTGTGGTGCCAACCCCACACAAATGAATAAATTAGAGCATATAGGAAATAATCATGTTAAGCAAGATGCACTTGAATACGGCTTGTCCAGTCTACATGCCTGGATACGATTAATGGAGTGCATTTTGCCTATAGGGTACAATCTTTCCTTCAAAGCTTGGTCAGCTCGCTCTGTAGCCAATAAAAGCGCAAGGATTGGAACGAATAAAAACATTCAGGAAGAATTCCGAAAAAGGACTGGGCTTATAATAGATGTTCCAAAACAAGGTTCCGGTCCATCTAATGGTGGCAATACTGCCAGAAGGTTATTTTACCAGCCAGAATTAACAGCTGAAATAACTGGGGTTGATGTTAACCAATAAGAAGGTTTAACATCATACTCCAAGTATTGGCAAGTGGTTCAGGTATTAAGGTGGATTCTTTTACAACTTATCGCGCAAATACGGCTAAATTGTTTGTTGAATTATATCCTTGGTATTATATTAAA
Organism: Brassicogethes aeneus; assembly: GCA_921294245.1. Taxonomy (NCBI): domain Eukaryota; kingdom Metazoa; phylum Arthropoda; class Insecta; order Coleoptera; family Nitidulidae; genus Brassicogethes; species Brassicogethes aeneus. Next base: position 46,019,965 of record OV121132.1, on the reverse strand, counting down.
AAAAATGTGTTAAAGCCCTTAACGATAAATTAAGTTTATTTTTAATTCACATTTGTAAAGGTATAACATTATAATCATTTACGGGGAAAAAATTTTTCCCATTTCACCTTCCGTCATGTGAATTTTACATATGTTATGCATTAATATGTAGCCCAAATTGCAAGTTAATATCTTTTGTAGTTTTTGTTAAAATTAGTTTTGATCGGCATCAGGCTTTTCAGCCCAGTGTGGGCGCGCCGCGGCGAATGTTTATCGTTGAGTCATCAATGTGTAAACGAAGCACAGACATTACAATTAGCTGTTTTCTTTGTATAGTGTTTGGGATTTATGTCAACAAACCGGTTTTTAAAATTGATGACGCAACGGAAAACATTCGCCGCGGCGACTTTATCTCAGTTTGGTAAGAGGGAGTTGCATAACATTTATAAATGCAAGATCCAATAATAAATGTATAATTTTTAGCTTACCTTTACTTGTTTGTGCCATTATAAAAATTAAAATTATCACATATAATTAAATAAGAAAAAAATAGATAGCAACATTTTTGTAACACCAGATAATTTTTGAAATGTTATTATAATTAAATTGTACAATGCTATCTCCTACTGTTTATTTTATAATTACCATAAATTAATGTTTTTCTAGGATTTAGTTGTATAAATATAAAACATATTAAATTACTGATAATATTATTAAAATCTTAATAGACCTTGATAAAAATTTGACTAAAACATTAAAGGGTTATTTTTATTTTACCTAATCTGATTACACTGATCGACACAATAACATTTTTTGTTTGCCACAGGGGCTTTGAAAAAAACGTTTTTTATAAACAAAAATTCAAATGCATAAATTCATTTTCGTAATCAAATAATTTAACCAAGGATCATTGTTATGTACATTAGACTGGGCCAAAAAAATCAACTATTTTTTTTTTTTTTGAAAAGTATATCGAAAATATGGTTTGGGGCGACAAAAAAAAATTATTGTGAAAGTTTAAGTCCATAATATTAATATTAAGAGGTCTATCATGGCAATTTTAATTTTTTTCCCTCATCAAGTTTTTGTCTCAGAACTCCCAAACCATTGAGTTTAACAAAATTTACTTAAAAATATTTTTTTAAGAAAATTAATTGCTCTATATATAAGAGGCTAATATAAGAGGCTTTTTTTGTAAAGCATTTAATTTCACATAAGAATATTTATCGGTTTTTTATGGGTACTGATTTTTACATGAATTTTAAAATTCCAAAGTTAAAAGATCAAAATGTAAAACTATACCAATGTTTAGGGCATGATTTTAAGGAAACGGTTCATCTGACAAAAAATTTCATTTAACCTTTTTTGTAGAGCATTTAATTTTCTTGAAAAAATTTTTTTTTAAGTAAATTTTGTTAAACGGCTGGAGGACTACGGTCAATAGCTAACTTGGTTTTAGTTCAATAAAGCATTATTATTATTTTGTTACACTCAATGGTTTGAAAGTTCTGAGACAAAAAGTTGATGAGGAAAAAAAAATTAAAATTGCGATGATAGACCTCTTAATATTAATATTATGGACTCAAACTTTCACAGTATTTTTTTTTGTCGCCCCAAACCATATTTTCGATATACTTTTCAAAAAAAAAATTGTTGATTTTTTTGGCCCAGTCTAATGTATTTAATATATTTAATTTAACAAAAAAAAATTATACACATATACCTACCTTTAAAGTAAGTCCCTTAAAATAAACTATTTTTAACAAAATAAAATCGCTTCTTTGGCAAAAATTTGACAATTTTTAAAGTAACGCTGTTGAGGTTTATATGGGGTCGAAAATATAAAAATAAATTGTCTCCCTAAAATTAAAATAGATGCGTATTTTATTTTTTTTCGCAACACTTGAGAAAACCGGGGTGGAAACTTTTCACCCTGTATGTATAAATATGTAACTAAAACTTATTTTAATTAGGTAATTTTAAACTTATGTTTCTTCACTCTCTCTAAGTTGAACTCGCTCTAACTTAAACATTTCACATGTTAGATGACTAGAGATAGAAATTAGGTACGTACTTTACGAAAATAAGTACATACTGAAAAGCAACTTTTAGGTGGTAATAGTATATTATGGACCAAGTTTTATAAACGCCATTTTAGTTACTAGTTTTATAAGGCAGAAGCGAAGCTTGCCAGCGAGTGTTTAAAAAAGATAAGTGTCTAGAGAAGTTTATAAAAGGAGTGTACTATACTTTATCTACGACGAACACAAAGAGGAATTTAAAGCCAATTTTATTTGTTAAACATTTGACCTCACTTTTATAATAAAGCCTGTGCCCTAGCGCTTGCGGCAAAAGGCTGAAGTAAATTAACGCCATCTAGGTCTACAATACCCTTAGTAATGCCAAAAATTGATGTAGATTTCTGTAACATTTATTGGCGCGATATTTGAATGCTGATGCCTTTATATATTGTATTTACTGCTGTATTTTAAATAAAACAAGTATGAATATAAGATTTATTTATTGTAGTAATAATATAATATAAAATAAAATACATACATCTATATGTACATATTAAATACATAATCGGTATTCATGAATATGTTTTTGTTTTGGGAGTGCAAACCTAAAAAATATTAGTCTTAATTTGGTAATTTAGTCCAGGCTACTTATACATATACATATAGGAATTTGTACAAGGCTTTTGAATGTGGACTTTTGGCAAGTTCTAACTAACTGTGAAAAATCCATCTTGCCAACTCTTGGTTTTTAAACAACCATAAGTAGCCTGGGCTTGGCCTGGGTTTTTTTAAATTATTTTCATTGCAAGTGCCCCACAAAAATTAAAGTTTTGAAAAAAAAGTACATTGAAAAACAGTAACTTTTGAAAAAAGTCTAGTACCCTACTCAAAAAATCGTCCATTCGGTTATGTTTAATTACCGTATGGTTCGTGATAGATTACTTTTAAAATTGGGCTATAATAAAAAAAACAACAAAATAGTGATTTTGAAAGCAACGCTCAACTTTGCACACTGCGCATAGCAAAATGGCACATCATATAGGTGCGCAATGGGGTTTTATTTAGTACGTAATCAAAAGTATTACAAGTTAAATTCTGAAAAATTGCACGGTTATCGAGTTATGAGCCAAAAAGCAAAAAAACTTCCCTTTCGGGGAAATCCCGCACAAGATTAATTAATTGTTTATCATCCATTATAATATCACAGTTGTTAAATTATTTAAATGTATTTTACAAGAAGTAAACAACAATTTTCAAGATTTTGACACATTTAGGGTTTTTCAAATTGTCCAACTTTTGCAATATTAGGTTGGTCACTTAAGTCGAGCGACTTTTTCACTACAGCGCAGGTTTATACGCAGAAATAAGACTCGTAAGTTAAAAATTGTCAACTTCTTATCTTATCTCCTATTTCTTATTTGTTATTTTAATGAGTATGAACGTTTACAATATACAACAATCCTTTAACTTTAGTTTTTAATTGTTATTTGTTATTTGTTATCTCTTATTTGTTATTTTTATTCAACGTAAACTCGCCATTAATTAGAAATTTTTAGGAGAAATAGTACTTAAAAATGTATGTATAAATAAAATGCGTCTTTTTTGCTAAGAGAATCATTTAATAATAACGAGATGAGTCTTTTTGGCTTAGGGCGGCAGGATAGTCAATACTTACAAATTGGTTACATTTCCGCACCCAACAACAATACATTTCACTACCATTAACACGTTTTATCACTTTTAAGGCGCAAAAATGTATTTAATAATTCAAAAATTATTATTGACATTGACATTTGCAAATAGCGTTTGTACAGATGTCTGCAATTTAGAAATAGGTGTTATGAAATAGTTTTATAATAATAATCCACTTTAAATTAACGTATTTATTCGCAAAAGTAATTAACAATGTATTCGCACGCCTATACACATTCGCCGGCTCAAATCACCTGTTCGCCCGATCGCCGCGTCGCTGGTCAAAGTCTCTCCCGCGCACACTGTTGCCGGACTTTGCACCGCGCTGATGTAACATTCGGCCTTCCTGCAAAATTAATGTCCTCATTAATACGTTATAATTATGACTCTAAAAGATCGATCAAATCAAGTCGATCCATCTCCTCGCCAGAATCATCGCCTGATTCTTCTGAAAGTTCATTCACGCCGTGATAACGCCTAATAGAATCTACCGCCACAATCGCAGAGAATCGCTTATATCCTCTGACGCCTTTAATCGATTCAATAATATAACGGTCATTTCCCAATACTTTACCTACCCTAAATGGCCCATCATACTTATTCGCCAATTTTTGATTAACCTTGGAGTCTAACCTCGCAGTCGCCGCTTTGCGCCACAAAACCAAGTCGCCGACTTTATAGCCCTTAGATGTTTTACGCTTTTTATCATATTGCGCCTTCATTCGCCGCGCAGACTTATTAATATTCCCCAACGCCGCATCACGGATCACCTGTAGCTTATCACCGATCGCCCGCCTTACTACCGCGCCCGTTGTTGCATTTGACGCCGATGCATCGATATCTTGTGCAATAGCATCCAGATCGTCATCCGGCTGCAGTCGCACAAGGGAACCCGGGGTTGCTGTTAGCCTACTAGTACGCCGCACCGATTGTCTGCATTCGCCTTCGCCGTGGCTCGCCGCAGCAACATCGTCCGTCTCCATGGCAGTTTCACCGTTGCCATTCGGATTTTCGCCATCCGCACCTGTTTTACTTGCAAGTTCGCCGTTGGCCAAATCAGCTACGATTCCGTGATTATGTGAGAACATCAGATGAGCAGGAGAGAAATGCGTGCTCGCATTGACTGTATTATTAAGGCCCCAGACAATGTCGGGCAGCTTCTCGTCCCACCTACCTTCAGTCTCAGCACTAGCAGCTAGTGCTTGTATAATAGTACGATTCGCGCGCTCCACCTGTCCGTTCGCCCTAGGGGTTGCAATCGCATTAAGTACATGTTTCACTCCATGCGCCATGAGAAACTCGCCAAATACTTTACTAGTAAACGCCAATCCTCTATCGCTTATAATTCGCCGCGGATACCCGAATTCGCTAAAAATTTCGCCTAGTCGATTTATCGCCTCCGTTGATCTCAAAGTCTTAGTTGGCTTAGCTAAAACAAACTTTGTGAAACCATCCACCAATACGAGAAGGTATGAGTTTCCTCGCAAGCTCTTCACGAAAGGGCCTAGATGGTCTATGTGAACTGTATCAAAAGGAATTGGTCGCCGTTCGATTGGATACAATAAGCCTTCGCCCCTCCCATAATTACATTTCGCAAATGAACACCGTAAGCAAGACCGAACATATTTAAGTACAAATCGCCGCATTTTGGGAAACCAGTAAGTTTCTTGTAGAAGCGCCAAACACCGAGCAAACCCTGGATGTCCAATGTCATCATGATGTTTTTGTAATAAATTAAATCGCGCCATCGCAGGAACATACAATTTTTCGCCATTTGTTGTAACTTTAAATAAACGATTTCCCCTTATTTTATAATTTGCCTTGAGGTCCCTATCAGCCACGCCGGATGACAAAGCAGTAATTAACGCTCGCGCCTTGGGGTCTTGCAATTGGACAGTAAGAAACCAATCGTCTTCGACCTGAGATACAATACGGATATCTACGCCGTGAGGAATGTTTTGCACCTCGCCAATCTGAAAAGGATTTCGACTTAATGCGTCTACATGCGCCATTCGCCCGCCAGGTCGATATTCTACTTCAAAATCATATTCCTGTATCGCCAACCACCACCGTGCTATGCGAGGAATAAGATCACGCTTAACGAGAGTCGCCCTTACCGCCACGCAATCAGTTACTACCTTAAAGTGTATCCCTAGCAGATAAACCCTAAATCTTTTAATTGATTCTACTACCGCCAGAGTCTCAAGTTCATAACTATGGTATACTTGTTCTCCCGATGACGTAGTTGTACTAAAATATTCTACCGGTCGCCAGGCAGAATTAGAGTCATCACTCTTCTGCATCAAAATGCCGCCTAATCCCCATTTACTTGCATCAGTATGAAGTTCAGTTTCCGCCTCACCGTTATACATTGCCAATATAGGTCGCCCTGCAAGAACTTCTTTTAAAGTGTCAAACGCCGTTTGTTGCATCTCACCCCACTCCCATTTTTGATCCTTTTTGGTCAGTTCAGTTAATGGCCTCGCCGTGACCGAGAAGTTTTTAACAAATTTTCGAAAGTATGAGGCTAATCCTACAAATTGCCTAACGCCGTGTACATTTGTTGGTCTAGGAAATTGCATTACCGCCTGAATTTTACGCTTGCCCGGTCGCACCCCGCCTGCGCTAATCTCGTGACCTAGGTACTCGATTGTGTCCGCCAAAAATGAGCACTTATCTAACTTTAATTTTACGCCCGCCGTTTGAACAAGATCTAACACCGTTTCTAGTAAAGTTAAACCCTGCTCTTCGCCCTCAGATGGAATTAAGAGATCGTCCATGTATGCAAGGACCTGATCATGCCGTAGGTTACCTAACATTTTATTCACGATTCTTTGGAATACCGCCGGAGAGTTTGACAATCCAAAAGGAACCCTTAAATATTCATATTGGCCATCCGGGGTGATAAATGCCGTTTTATCAACCGAATCTGGATGCATTGGAACTTGATGATACCCCTGCGCCATATCAAGGGTTGTAAAATACTTTTTATTCGCCAGTCTATCTAATTGATCAGAAATCAAGGGCAATGGATACCTATCTTTCACCGTTATAGCATTCAACGCCCTGTAATCAACACAAAGTCTCACCTCGCCTGTTTTCTTAGGTATTAAAACAATAGGGCTTGCATATGCTGAATCGCTCTCTTTAATTACGCCCGATTCTAAAAGAGTTTGCACCTTATTTTGTACTAATCGCCGTTCCGCCAATGCTAGTCTGTAAGGTCTATAATATACCGGTACGTCAGTGGTTAATTTAATTTTCATTTCGCCAAGATTAGTCAACCCTACATCGTCATCGCCAGTTGAAAAACAAATCGCTTTTCTCCGTAAAAGTTCATGCAATCGCCGTTTACATTTCTCTGACACATTACCGATTTTAATAGCAGAAAGATCTAATTTATTTTTAATAGAAATGGTATTTACCTGAGCTCTGCCGCCAATTACTGCAGTTTTGCATGGATTCATCCGCCGCACCACCCGCCCCTTGGACCACCTTAAGGGTTGGACGCCTAGGTTCATACACGTCAATTTGTCGCCATCTCGCCAAACAGTCGCCGGAATCGCCACAGTGTTGCGCCCGTCATTGATCAGAAGGGGCTCGCAATATACAGCCTCACCTGGCTGGCCGCCTTCCACCTCCACCTTCATTTGCGCCGTTTCGCCTTGCCCACACTCAAAATCTTCGCTTAGGACCATTTTGCGCCTTGGTGCCTCTACGTCGATGTTCAGATGCCTAAAAACGTCACACAAGTTTTCGCTTCTTACCAACGTCGCCTTCCCGGAGCGAACAACCAACGTAACGCCAGGAATTTGAAGTGCCGGTTGTCCAATCAGTAGCTCAATCCTGCCCAGATCCACATCCGTGACCAACGCCGTAAGTTGAAGGTCAGACTCGCCAATTAGCGCCTCGAAATTGACCTTTCCCAAACTTAGCGCCACACCACCGCCAAAGCCACATAGTGCAACGCCGCCACCTAGTTGGTCAACTGGTAGTCCCAACTTATACGCCGTCTTCGCCGATATTAAATTTTGCTGGCTCCCCGTATCGATGTACGCCCTTATCGCCTCGCCGTTAACATATACGGTTTGCCTAAAAGTAGCATCATTAGGTTCAACTAAAAGTCTTACATGAGTTTCGACTCGCCCGCGCTTCCTTGAACAGTCCACCGCAATGTGCCCCGTCTCGCCGCATCGCCTGCACCTCTCCACTTTAGCCTTGGGACAGTCCCGACTAAAATGGTTTCCCAGCTCTTGGCAGTTGTAGCACCTTACAGGGTCCGCTGGAAGCCGCCTCTTTGCCGTCATCGTCGCCGCCGCCATCGCCGTCGGTTCGCCGTACCTGGAGGATGGTTTTCCTGCAAAAGGAGCCGCCACCCTGGTCGAAGGCCTTCCCACCTGGTAGTTGTCCAACCCCGCCAAGTAGGTGTTGTATAACTGTTGCGGAGTGGTGCTGCACACACTATATGCACCCGCCCTTAACTCATTTGGAAGTCCTGCAATCACACAAGAAACCGCCGCCTCACCAGTAATGCTTACCCGCCCACACAGATCAAGCTTGCTGTGGAAATAAGTGGTCATTGTCTCAGAGGCCAATTTCTGCCGGTTGAACATTTCCGCCAGCATTTCGTGGAAATCTCGCCTCCTTGGGAACGCCGCCGCCAAAAAACTCTTCCACTGGTCCCACGAGTGATCGTATGACTCCAACCTCCTGAACCATGCCCTCGCCGCGCCGGATAATTTCGTTTGCAGCATAAAGCTACGCTCGTAGCCACTCCAGCCATGGATATGGCCCAGCTGGTCGATTTTATTTAACCACCTGACCACATCGCAATCAGGTTCTTCCGGGTCGAACCGCTCCACCATCTCCGCCGCCATAGTAAAACCCCGTTTACTTACCCCCTCGCCTATCGCCGTCGTCGATTCTTTCGAAGAACTCGCCACACCTGGAGAGTTCGCTCTTAAATTGACAGCCACCTCAGCCGCCTGCCGCTTGGCTGCTTTCACCAGCTTGTCAGTTAGCCCCCTCGCCAACAATGCTTCCACTACCTTGTCCACCTGAGCATCAGTCAGCCCAACCGAACTGCTCGCCTCGCCTTGCCCTTGCCTTGGAGTCGAAGTGGGCCCCAATCTCAATTCGCCGGCTAAAGAATCCACGTCGTCATCGCCACGGATAGATAAAACATCCTCCTTACTCATTGCTGTGCTTTTCCCGCGCGCCTCACGAACGAAAAACTAACAAAAACACTGATCGTTTTATCAACAAAAAATGGTCGACACCCACGCCGTTTCTTTGTCACGATTTTTCTCGCCACACACCGAATATACGCCACTAACTAAAGCACGTAGCACTATCCCACTTCTGAATTGTTATGAAATAGTTTTATAATAATAATCCACTTTAAATTAACGTATTTATTCGCAAAAGTAATTAACAATGTATTCGCACGCCTATACACATTCGCCGGCTCAAATCACCTGTTCGCCCGATCGCCGCGTCGCTGGTCAAAGTCTCTCCCGCGCACACTGTTGCCGGACTTTGCACCGCGCTGATGTAACATAGATATTGTTGTAGATGCTTAGGCATAACAATGATCAAGAACCTTGGTTGTACAAGCAAGTCAGTATTGAAGTTTCCCGCTGTATTCGTGATGTTCAATTACAAGTTAATATAAATATCTTAGAACAAAAAACAACAGGAAGGAGCATTTAATAAATGACCTTTGGTCCAAAGTGGAGCTTCAATATGGCGGATAGTTGTTTCCGTTTGACAGTGGCATAGTAAATACAATTGAAGTTTAATTTTTATAATAATTAGGTTAGTATCAGAAAATATGATACGCCTATGGTTTTTTCTATGATGGTTACGTTCTTAGGTTATGGTTATGTTCTAAGGTTACGTTATTTGACATTGATTTATGTTTAATATTTACAACTAATTATTTTAAAATATACAATAAGTAAATAAATTAAACGTTAACCAAAATACTCGCCTATGAAATGTAAATGAATATTTTTAATTTTTTGTGCTTAAGGAGCAACCACAAGCTGCACAACTAACCATAATTTGTTTTTACACCTTAAACACTAATATTTATATCTTAAACTTTAAATATTTACACTTAAACGAGAATATATCAAATACAATATTGTCTAGAAACAATGAAACGCTTATTTAAAGTTAATTTAACCAGAAAAACAACATAAAACACCGACAAACACATAAAACATTCAACTTTGACAAATATAGCATCACAAATGTGTCATAATTTGGAGCTTGCAAATGGCCGACTTCGGCCGCAATTTTAGTACGGCTAAAGAATGACAAGACTCCTTCCTGTTGTTTTTTGTTCTAAGATAAATATAAATGTTACAAGTGTATGAGGCGCCGTTTGTGCCATAATTAATATCTCCTATATATATTTAATTTTTTTATGAGGCGCCGTTTGTGCCATAATTAAACTCTCCAATATATATATATAATTTTGAATATATATTTATTTTTTACCAAATATATATTTATTTTTTACTTTATGTATTTGTATTTCATATTTTAATATTTGTTTTTATATATATATTTATTTTTTTAAATATATATTTAAATGCACAAATATATATTTGTAGTTGCTTTTAATATATTTATGAAATTCGACTTCACCATTTGATAGCTAGAGGCGCTGCTTAACTTATTAAATGTGGCAACGCCAATAGCCAATAGGAGCTTTTGTTTACGAATTGAAATAACGGTTTGTTCTGCAAGGTGTATGCCTGGTTAAAAAAATTTACCCCGTGTTTTAAAATTATTAATAAAACGGAATATTGCGAGTATCTACGTGTCTCCCTAAATAAAACCATACAACAGCGGTTTAAAAGGCGCTTTAAATCCAAGATACCTACACCCAAAGAACATACACTTAAATTAAATCTTTGTATCATAAAATAATGAGAACACAGGGAAAACAATGTTTACCGTTATTTTAAATTAGTAAACAAAACCTCCCATTGGCTAATTCGGTGAGGCCCTAGCTACAGCGTTGACACATTTGATCAGTTGAGCAGCCCCTCTAGCGATCAACGGGTGAAGTCGAATTTTATAAATATATTAAAACCAAATACAAATATATATTTGTACATTTAAATATAAATTTATTTATTTATATATATATATATTAGGGTGTGCCAAAAAAACTCGATATTTTTCTTGCTCTCCACCCAAAATATCGTAGAATATGTCCAAACAAATATTCTGTTAAAAGCGGAGCTCATAATTTCAATTTTAAGAGGTCCCTCATCGAATCTGAAGTTTTGCCGCTTAAATAGCACAGAAAACTGTCTTTTTTACCTTATTTATTCTTGCAACCTAGGAAGAATTTTTTTTTCATAAAATCCATGACCAAATCTTACAAAGCATTAAATTTGGACAAAAAAATCTTATTAAGCCGATTTTCTATTTTCATTATTTGATTTTTTACAGAGCTTTAAATTTCAAATTTTACGTTTTTTGCCTTTTTCAGCTAAACTATTGAAGTTAGACAAAAAAGTCAAATGGCAATTTTTTAGCTTGTCTGATGGACCACATAAAAGTTTAAGGCGAATTTTTTGTATCGTTAATATTCTAAAAGTTACAGGAGTATAAATTCATCATTTTTGTATTATTAACTTTAAATTTAAAGCTCTGGAAAAAATCAAATAATGAAAATAGAAATTCGGCTTAATAAGATTTTTTGTCCAAATTTAATGCTTTGTAAGAATTAGTCATGGATTTTATGAAAAAAAAAATTCTTCCTAGGTTGCAAGAATAAATAAGGTAAAAAAGTCAGTTTTCTGTGTTATTTAAGCGGCAAAACTTCAGATAGGATGAGGGACCTCTTAAAATTGAAATTATGAGCTCCGCTTTTAACAGAATATTTGTTTGGACATATTCTACGATATTTTGGGTGGAGAGCAAGAAAAAAAAAATATCGAGTTTTTTTGGCACACCCTAATATATATTTATAAAAATAAATATATATATATTATATAGAAAACATGTATAAATATATGAAATAAATATATATATATATATTGTAAAAAATACATAAATATGCAAAATTAAATATATATAGGAGAGATTAATTATGGCACAAACGGCGCCTCATACAAGTGTACCTGAAGTTTTAATAACATACGAATATACGACATGGCGCAGTCGAAAGTTTACAAGAAGATATACTTAAGTATATCTTCCAATTGGTTGAAAGTTTTTAACCAACGTAAAAGAAAGTTTTTGAACATCAAGTCCACTAATTGACGCTTAGTTTAAAAACATTTTTAAATATGGATGAAGCTAGAAAACCAAGTCAGTTGAGTCTTGACGGCAATATTAGTGCGAACTGGAAAAAATTCAAACAAAGCTACCAAATTTACATGAAAGCTACCGAAAAAAATCTGAAGTCTGAAGAAATTAAAACAAATATATTTCTTAGCATAGCTGGAGCAGAAGCTATTAAATTATTTAATACTCTAGATATTAGAGAAGAAGATAGAGTAAAAGAAACAAATGCTATGGAAGCCTTTGAAGCCTATTGTAATCCAAAGAAAAATATTGTCTATGAAAGGTTTAAATTTTATAAAAGACAACAATTAGATGGTGAGTCATTTAAAAATTTTTTGACTGATATTAGAAAGTTATCTCAAACTTGAAACACTTCTTGATGGAATGCTGAGAGACAGAGTCGTTTTAGGCATTGCAGACCCAAGTTTGCAAGAAAGACTACTTAGGGTTGATGACTTAAATTTAAAAAAATCCATTGATATCTGTAGAGCAGCAGAAGTTTCTAAAATGCAAAGTAATACATTGCAGAATAAAACACCCGTTGATGCTGTGAGGCCTAAAAAAGTTAACAAGTATGAAAATGGTTATAAATTTAAAAAAGAAAGACTGGTAAATGTAACACCTTTACTTGCTATAGATGTGCTACAGTTCATGGTCCAAGACAGTGCCCTGCATTTAATAAAAAATGTAAAAAGTGTGGTATGCTAAATCACTTTGCTGTGTCATGCAAAGTAAAAAATGTTAAGGACATTGAAAAAGAAGTACAACAGCAAGAAGAAGCCTTAATTAGCACAATAAATGTTAAAAATATCAATCGTGTCAGTTCATGGTATGAAAAAATATTAGTTAATAATGTACCTGTAAATTTTAAACTGGATACTGGAGCTAAGGTCAACATTATACCAATGAAAATTTTAGAACAAATTGGAAAGAAAATTATGGCTGCTGGAAATTCAATAGACTTCCTTTTGGTTTAAGCATGGCCCCTGAATATTTTCAGTACATTAATAACAAGAATTTTGATGATATCCCAGGTGTACAAATATATTTTGACGATCTATTAATAGCGGCAAAAAACGAAAACGAACACGATGAAATTTTAAGTAAAGTAATTAATAGAGCAATAAATTTGGGAGTTAAATTTAATAAATCTAAGATTCAATATAAATCTTTGTCTGTAAGGTATTTAGGGCACATATTTTCCTCTGAGGGTATAAAAATTGATTCAAATAAAGTAAAAGCAATAAATGCCTTTGGCATTCCCAAAAACAAAAAGGAATTACAGGGTATTTTAGGCATGGTAAATTTCATGCGACAATTCATTCCAAATTTATCCGAAATATCAGCCCCACTTAGAGAGGTGTTAAAAAACAATGTGTGTTTTGATTGGTTACCGAATCACACTTTAGTTTTAGACAACTTAAAGAGAATTATATCAAAAGCACCAGTTTTAGCAAATTTTAACACTAAAAAAGAAATAACCATACAGGCTGATGCGTCATAATATGGTTTAGGTTGCTGTCTTATGCAAGAAACCAAACCAGTGTTTTATGCATCCAGTCTTTGAGTAAAAGTGAAATTGGTTTTGCTCAAATTGAAAAGAAAATGTTGGCAATTGTCTTTGCTACAAAGAAATTTCATAACTTTATCTATGGTCGGTTAGTAAATGTAATTACAGACCATAAAACACTGGTTGGCCTTCTTGATAAAAAAAGTTTGTGACATAGCCTCATCCAGGTTACAGCGCATGCCTACTAAATTATTTAAGTATTATCTAAGTTTAAAGTATTTCCCTGGCAAATTTATGTACGTTGCAGATCTTTTGTCGAGATCTTTTATTAAAGATAACAATGAAAATGTAGATAACTGGATTACTGAGACAATTTACTCAATTAGTACAGGTTTAAATATAACTGACAGTAAGAGAAAAGAATTTGAAAGTGCTACAGAAAATGACATAATTTTAAATAAATTAAAAAATTATTACTTTAGTGGTTGGCCAAAAAGTATCGAAAATGTAAATGATGATGTTAAATTTTATTTCAAGTTTCAAAATAATGTTTTTGTTGAAGACAATCTTGTATTCTTCAACAACCGAGTAATAGTACCACAAGCTTTAAGGAAATACATATTAAATTACATGAATCACACTTTGGCATTACCAAAACAAAAGACGGAGCTAGACAAATTGTATACTGGCCTGGTCTTATGACAGGCATTGAAAATTTAATTACAAAATGTTGTATTTGCGAAAGGTTTGCAAACTCAAATATTATAGAACCTATTATTCCCCATGAAATTCCAAATATTCCTTTTAACAAAATAGCTTGTGATTTTATGGATTTTCAAGGTAAAAGTTATCTTGTTATGCAAGATTATTATTCAAAATGGTTAGAAATACTTCCGGTAAAAAACAAAACTGCTAGTGAAGTTATAAGAAAAGTATATTTGCTACGCATGGAATTCCAAAAACAGTTATTTGTGACCACATGCCATTTAGTTCATTTTAATGTAAACAATTTTCAAACTCCTGGAGTTTTCAAATTATAACGAGTTCACCACATTATCCTCGAAGTAATGGTCAAGCTGAAAGAGCAGTTCAGACCGCTAAATCCATTTTAAAGAAATGTATGTCTACAGGTAATGATTTAGAAGCAGCACTTCTAGAATATAGAAACAAGCCTGTTTCAGGTCTTAATATTTTTCCTGCCCAAATATTGTTTAGTCGCAGAACACGCACCAAATTACTCATTCATACTAAATTACTAAGACCTAATACTGAAAATGACATTATAACTAAAATCAGGGATAATCAAGTGAAATACAAGAAATATCATGATTTGCACACTAAAGTTCGTTCACTGCCGAACATAGGGAATAACGCGTTGTTAAAAAATAATAATGTATGGAAACCAGCTAAAATATTAGATAAGGGTGATACTCCTCGTTCTTTTATAATTAAAAATGAACGTGGTAATATAATTAGACGTAATTCGTATCATTTAAGGCCATCCCAAAATGAGTTTAAGGTAAACACAGGAACACACCTAGATATAGAAACCAAAAACGAACCTGTTATAATCCTAGATACTGAACCTGCCACGATCCCAAATATTGAACCTGCCATAATCCCAATTAAAAACGAACTTAATTTAGATAAGCCACTTAGAACTACTTGTGGTCGAATTGTAAGACCACCAAGGAAATTTAATGATTTTGTAACCTATTAGGAAAAGGGAGATGTTGTATTATACAACATCCATATAATATGCATAGGCATAACAATTATCAAGAACCTTGGTTGTACAAGCAACTGTCAGTATTAAAGTTTCCCGCTGTATTCGTGATGTTCAATTACAAGTTAATATAAATATAAATGTTACAAGTGTACCTGAAGTTTTAATAACATACGACAGATATAGTTCAGGTATTGTGGCTCTAGAGGGCAGTCGTGGGAGAGTTTCCAATCTATGGGGTGTATTATCTTTGCCTGTGACTATTATACCCAAAAGCCACTGTTGCCATAATGTTATAAAGTCATAGCTTTTCATGCCCGTATGCACCGTATGGAGTCAATTAAGAGTTTAATCTCGCTTAGTTCGAAAGTTTGTCATGCACCGCGCGAAAAATGTAGTTTAAGTGTTTAATTACGAGATTCACCGGCGAGGTAGGTTTAATCGCAGGATTAACTGATTTTTTAACCAAATTGATTAGTTTGGTTAGGGTTGGGCTTTCGTTGTGGTGGATTTCAAGGACTAGTATAATTAAATCATGTATTTAAAAGAAGCACTATTTGTAAAAGCTGATCAAGATATTCTGGACATAATTAACTTTGGATTTCCGCGAGAAAATTATGAAAGGATCGAATATTTTGACACCATGGACAATTTTTCGTTTTTTCGCCGATTTCGATTGACTAAACCCACCGTTCTAAACTTTCTTAATGAAATTGAATATTGAAGCCCAGTTCTGTTTACTTTTTTTGTCTTCCAATATTTTAGAATATCTCATAACAATCATCATTAGATTTTCTTTTTCCGCTGGTGAAAATTTTGGTCTCCCATTTTATAGACAGACGAAGGATGATTCAAACAAATTTTCTATATAAAAACTATTGTATATTAGGCATATAACAAAATTTAAATTTTAGTTTGACAACATAGTTTGTTTCTGTATGGTTGTCTATCGATTTGAATTTACGATTGAGAGTTTTTTGTGGTTTTTTGACAAATAAAACAGCTTTGCCAAATCGCCAATCCAGATTGCACAATCCGCGTACGGTGCATTATGATGGAGAAAGATTAACATAATCGCGATTTGCTAACTAGGCTTAGGCTTTAAAAAGGTGCATACGGGCATCAATCTCATATTTTATTTAATTATACTAGTTCTTGAAATCCA
The DNA here is from genome assembly GCA_921294245.1 of Brassicogethes aeneus. NCBI lineage: Eukaryota > Metazoa > Arthropoda > Insecta > Coleoptera > Nitidulidae > Brassicogethes > Brassicogethes aeneus. Next base: position 46,003,559 of record OV121132.1, on the reverse strand, counting down.
CTACAACGAAAGCCCAACCCTAACCAAACTAATCAATTTGGTTAGAAAATCAGTTAATCCTGCGATTAAACCTACCTCGCCGGTGGATCTCGTAATCAAACACTTAAACTACATTTTTCGCGCGGTGCATGACAAACTTTCGAACTAAGCGAGATTAAACTCTTAATCGAGCTTAAGTCCATACAATGCATACGGGTATGATTGGAAAAACTTGAGATCTATTGCAATTTGCAAAAGCATGAGACCTGGCAAAATTGCACAGGAATTTCACATTCGTATCGCTGTTTGCTATTCCTAGTACCAACCACTAACAACCAACCCAAATTTTACCAATCCTGTAAAACAAAAATAACTACAAACATGTTTTTGATGGTAAATTTTGAAAATTTGTTTCATTTCTATTGAAAATAAGTATATAGGGGAAATTATTACCCTAGTTTTGGTGGTAAAATGTAAAAATTAGGTTAATTTCTCTTAAAAATTAAAATTTATGTAAAATAGGTAAAATAAAATTATTTTCTTTAAAACAGATTTTATTCCATTGCAAAGTTGTGATTAGCGTAGACAAACAAAGGTAATAACAATAAAACGAACTTGACCTAACCATAAAAGGCTTAAAACAAAATACGTGCATTTTCGTTATGACTACCTACCAAAGTTCGTGTGGCATGACCACTGATAGGTGTTACTTTTGTTCACAGATTTTTTTTAGGAATTCCTACGACTTAAGTCGTACGTAATTATAAATTGAATGCAATTTTGGCAATTTTTATTTAATAGTGTTTAAATTTTAACAGAATAAAGTAGATAAATAGGGCTAACAATTTCTTAAATTTATTAAAATCGGACAAAACTGTTCGTAAAATATCACTTTGTCGAAATTTTCCTAAAAAACGATTTTATTTCTTTAAAAATAGGGTTTTTAAGGAAAATGGCTTTGTTTACACATTCCTGGACACGACTGCTATTGCAGACAGATGCGTAGGGATACGACGGCAATTTTTAAACCACAGAAAAACGCATGTCTGCATTAGCAGTCGCTATTTACCATTAAATATGAATTGAAGCATAGCGTCCCTGTGCATCAAGTTGGTTAGCAGAAAAGTGTCCCTCTAAAATTTAGAGTCTAAATGATACATTTTAAGTTTAAATATACATTTCCCGCGCAGGTTGTTCTCTCACGAAAAGCGTCAAGTCTGCAAAAGCAGACAGGAGCTTTATAGCGGCCAATATAAGAGGTTATGTAGTGTCCCTGTAAACGTCGACTTTATTTTGTTAATCTTTGTTTACCTTTTAGATGTTATTATAAGTTGTTTTTTTTTAACTCCCTTGCCTAAAAACTATACAAGGAAGAGTTACTTTTTTAGATGTCTTTATTGCGCACAAAATAAAAAGAGAGGTGCTGCTCAGGGAGAATAACGCCTCTATGTGTGGGTGATTGTTTTACAAAGTTTCATTCCTAATGTTGACTTGATTTTTAACAAAAAAAAATAGTTATAAAAGAATGTAAAAGTTTATTTGTAATATTTTTTATTATTTATTTAAATAAAGTTTATGCTTTTTACGTTTTCCTGCGTATTATCGAAACCAGCATTTAGTTAATTAACGTCTGCAATAACAGACGCATGTCCCTTAATTTAAAATTTTGGGATATTCATGGACGTGTCTGTTATAGCATGCTATAACAGACACGTCTGCTAGCAGACATCTGCAATGACAGACAAAAATAGGTGTGTTTTTCAGTAACCTCTAAAATCTGGAAGATTCCGCGAATGTGCTAATGTATATAATTTATTTGTTTTACTTAAATTACCTTCATGACCAATAATTATAATTCCTGTTTAAAGTATTTGATTAAAAACATATATATATACAAATTTGAATGTTTTCATATTTAAATTATGGTTATTTTAGGAATCAGGAATCAGCGCACTCACATTATCCTAGTGTCACCCTGTGGCAAAATGGCTGTAGACCAGTGTTATCTATTAAGAATTTGAACTAAACCCCTAGACAAATTTGTTATAATTACATAAAGGTATTGAATTTAATTATTTATGTTATACGGGATATAAAAGGCAAACAACTACACCAAGTGATTTTTACCAACTTACACCCTTAAATGAGTTTTACAAAGATCATAACAAATAATGGTGCAGTGTTCGGGTTATAAAGTGGATGCGTAAAAAGTTCTCTCAATTTTAAAGATAAACATTTTAAAATTTGGTTCAATAAACATTCTCTTTTAAATCACCTAATTTGTTCTTGAATCTACAAATCTGTTTATAGGTTTAGTCAGTAGCAATATGTAGTACACAGTTACGCTGCTGTATACCGGTCGCATTAAAATTGCTCTGAGCGTTGACTTTGACATTTATGACCTTTAATAAGTTGGGTTTAATAAAAAAACTTTTGGTTAATTTTAACCCATGCACTTTTAATGGAGTGGGGTCTGTCAAAATCGTATAGGCAATTTTTTATATATAAACATGTTTACTACGAACCTCTTTTATAGTAATTGTTTTTTTCAAAATTATTACCATTAGATATATTTATAAAAATTATACAATTATTTTTTCTTTTGTTTCGAAAACTAATAATATTTTGTAAATAAATAAAAATAAAATAGCTTTGTTAAAAAATGTAGCGTTTGTTCACCTATATCATTTGGTCGTGTTTTGTATGAGTTAATGCCGGTCAATTTATTAGGTATTTAATACAGTTATCACCATCTTTTATTGATCTGATTCTTGATTGAATTTTTATAGGTTAGAACTATTTGTGAAATTTTAATTCCAATGAGATTTTCAATATAAATTTAATTTTATCTACGCCAGTGAGATAAGAACTTCTTATCCCACTCATTTTGAGTGAGATAAGAAGTTCATTAACGCACGCGTTTTTCTCTGCTTTTAACCAATCAAATAAAAAAGTCAAAATGTCAAAATAACCCTAAATTAAGTCTTAGACAAAAATAATTACCGTTTATTTTTTCATTTAGAGGCGTAGATAAAAATTTGTACAATATACGTGTGATAACGCTTTATTAACGTACTTTTGCGATTGCCCACTCGTTGGGCAAATTTCGCATGCGTACGTTAATAAAGCTCTTATCCCACTTATATCGTAAATAACTATTAAAGTTTTTATTTACCTATATGTTAAAAATTGCACTAATTCTAAATTTTGTTTTTTGTGTATAATAAACAAGTTTTATTATAAATATATATATATATATATATATATATATATATATACATATATATATATATATAGATATATATATATTATATAACTACTGTTAATGTACGACACAACATTCACAACAATATGCAGAGATATTTGTATACAATATAACAAATATACAATACTAAAAGGACTTAAAGCGCCGTCAAGGTACTAATTGCGCTTTAGCGCGCTTGCGTCAATAAAAATTCCGTGTGTTGGCGGGAATGCTTCTAAGAGTAATTTTGAGTCACTTACTGTATTGAAGGAAAATTTCATAAAAGTATACAAAACTTGAAATTCAATAAAAATTAGTTGACTGTGTGTTATAAATAAAGTCTCAAAAATGATTAAAACTAGAACCAGCTACCTGTTATGCAGTCTATTATTTTCCAGGTTTAAAAATTGTATACCCTAATACCACCAGAATTATCTATTTTCAGAAATATACTAATAACTTTCATCGAAATAATAATAACTTTGCCGTAAAAGTAAAAAAAATCAGAAAATGTACACAGAGTTTAACTTTCACCTCGAATAACTTTTTAACGAGTGATTTAATCGAAAAATTATAACAGACCTTTTTTGTAGAGCGTTCAATTTACTATAAGAATATATATGTGTTATTGCTGTAAGTCATCTAGCCTGGGAAAAAAAAAATAATTGAAAAAAGTGTCAAAATCCCATGTAATTTAAATGGGAAATGTATCGTCTTTGGGGCAAGGTTTATTATGAATATTAACCCTTTCACTACGGGGCTCGCCCGCGCCATGTGGTCCCCCCATACGGGCAAATCCAAGACTTGCGCAAACGTGCGTTTCCCGCTCTCAGGAACAAACTCAACTTCGTCTTCGTCACTATTATACATATAGCGCCTGCTCCAGCTCTTTTTCAGTAAGGTATATCTTACTCATTTTTGCTAATTTAATATATTTTATAACAAATTATTGCAAATAAACTGCATTTATGCCACCCCGAAATCGTTTTGCGGCAAACTAACCTAAATGTTATTAGAGCGGAAAACGGTTCCGCCAGCGCGACAAAGACCGTCTAATTGTATCGATGTAGACGCAAACGTGTGTTTCCCGTCGTTAATAGTGACTCCACCTAATTGAAAAAATGCGTCTCCCGCGTATCTGTGAGGTCAGTAATTTACGCATTTTTGCGACTCCCGGAGTGAAAGGGTTAAGAGTTTATTTTGGTCTGAATTTTTTTTTTAGACGATAGACTAAAAATTTAGGGGGCGTCGCAAGAAAAAAAATCAACTTGGTAAATAACGGACACCCTAATATCACAGTGTAAATTAGAAATACATAAATCGAGAAGTTTGTTGTTACTATTTAATATGTCGTTATACTGAGTAAATAAATTAATTTGCATAAAATTTGCAATCATGCGAGTTTTAAAATCAGTTAGATTATGGCTTACAAAGTTAGATGCATTAAAATCGCCCAGTATAACTACATTTACAACATTTAGGAGACTAGTTTCAAAATAATCAATAAACGACTGAAATTCTGCATAGCTTACTTGAGGGGGAATATAAATATTGTATCCCAGTAAACACATACACGTTTTTTAAACGTATTTAAAACGTGTGAAAGGTTAATAAAACGTTTTACGTGGAAAAAGCAACGGTTTGATATTGGTATAAATTTACACCAATTAATTTAAACGTTAAAACAACGTTAATTTAAATATGCTTTCTAATAGTGCCTAACTTTTACGTTACAATAACGTTGTATTAATGTGTTCAGTCAACCATATATTTAAAGGTTTAATTTAAACGTTAAAACAACGTTAATTTAAATATGCTTTTTAATAGTGGCTAACTTTTACGTTACAATAACGTTGTATTGAGGTGTTCAGTCAACCATATATTTAGGCCATATTAGTATCTGTGATACAATTGCTGTGTGCAGTCCCGGTTGCATAGTATGTACCGATTGCAGCAAAGGCCACGTCGTTTGACGGTGTGGATCACCTGATGTTCTTACATCTCGCCTCTGTTGACTTAACAACCGAGCATATAAGCTGAGGGAGTAATTTGTTTTGATTGTGTTCCACTACACCAAGTTGCCCGACACTGATGAGACCCAATAAAGGTCGAAACAGCTGTCTGTCGGTATTTGAAGTTGGTGGAACGCATTCGAAACAAAAAACTTTGGCGAGGTGTAGGTTCAATTTTTTCTTATATTCTTATGAATATTACCAGTGATGGGTCAAGAAAGTTTCTTAAAGAAACTAAGAAAATTGAATGTTTATATATTTAAATGTTTAATTTAAACGTTAAAACAACGTTAATTTAAATATGCTTTTAATAGTGACTAACTTTTACGTTACAATAACGTTGTATTAAGGTGTTCAGTCAACCATATATTTAAATGTTTAATTTAAACGTTAAAACAACGTTAATTTAAATGTGCTTTTTAATAGTGGCTAACTTTTACGTTACAATAATGTATTAAGGTTTTCAGTCAACCATACATTTAAATGTTTAAATTACGTTTCAACCCACAATTTTTTTTTCACAAATATTAATGAGAAAATAACGTTTGAAGTAATTATTTTATGAACTGTGCAGGCAGCTCTTTCTTTTAACATTTATACTATGTTATATTCAACACGCTCCATCAAACACTTTTAAAATTACTTTTTATATATTTATTTTGTGAAATTTTTGCTTAGTTTACACATGTAGACAATATGACTTCTTATTTAAATTCTGAAGGTATAAAATCTAAGAGTTTTGTTTTTTAAAAAAATTAATTATGAATTAATGTTAAATGAATAATTTAACTTTTTCACTTTTACAAAAGTATATTTTTATAACGTTAATAAAACGGTTTTTGTCAAATACAAATATACCTACTTTCATCCACATCGTTTTTCTCTAAAATGGGATAACTTGTTTAAAAATAATTTATAACGTTTAATATTTAATAAACTGATGCAACATGTATACATACACAAAAAATATACATAGGTATACATATATATAAACAACATTAAATGAAATTTAGAAATTTTCTAATTACATTCTAAAGAATAGCATAAGTAATTCTATAGTCAATGGTCATACAGTAAGCTTTAGGCAGAACACTATACACATACACAAATGTTGCTTTAAGAAGTGCATTATTTTATTAACATTCTTTAAACTAGACAATTACTGTAATAGTTAAAAATAACGTACTTAATACGTTTAAACAAACGAACTTAATACGTTGAAACAAACGTATTTAATACGTTTAAACAAACGTACTTAATACGTTTAAATGAACGTATTTAATACGTTTATACATAACCATATAAAACGCATAACTGAAGAACGCAATCTGATTGGCCGAATACACATCATGTGATTGGCGCTGCCAATGGCAGGCTGCCATGCCATAGCTGCTCGCTACGTCAGTTTTCAATTTGATTTTGCTATCAAAAGGTGCATTTTTTTACATGTTTTTTGCTCGTAAGATTCGTCCTGCTTTTGGTAAGTACTTTAATGTAATTGTTTTAAAACATACACACTGTTAATATCACGCAGATTTATTGCTTTATTTCCTAATTTTCGGGGGAGTGTGATTTTGTTCTTATTATAATTTGTGCAGTGTCCTAGAATAATATGAGAGTTAATATGTTAATTTTAAAGACGTTTTCTACGTGTTCCAATTGGAATTAGGCGTGATTTTACTAGAGAATTCTCTAGTAAAATCACACTTAAGTCGGCTCGATAAGATACATTTGCTTTGGTTATAGATCTATTCAACAAGACCTGGTGTACGTATTGTAAATTAGTATTTTGAGAACACTCTTATTATACCGGGTGCGCTAAAAATACCGTTTTCAAATTCAGCCCAACGATATTCTACAATACAAATTTTTGAATTTAATCTGTTGAACAACAAAGCCAGCTGAAAACAAGCTTTTTAAGCCATTTTTTTTAATCTTATAGGGTTTTTCGAAAAATTAGTCTATTTTTCATCGTTTAACATAATTTCTTTTTTGTGTTTTAGAAGCAGCTAAATTTTCCAGCGAACGATAAAAATGATTCACCTGAAGACGACTGGAGATACCTCCAAAACCTTTCCTTAATTTAAAAAAATCATTGTCTACAACCTGTATTCATGTTGCAGTTAACGTTAAACGAACGTTTAATAAATACGTTGTAAAAACAAGTATTTGTGGAGTTTTATTTATTATAGAACTAACGTTAGAAAGGACATTAATATGAATTTAAATATAACGTATAGATAAACGTTATAAAAGAGGCAAAAACAATCATTAATTTACGTTATTAATAGACGTATATTAAACGTTCTAAATGTAACATTTCGAAACGTGTAATGTTCGTTTTCTTAACGCCAAAATTAAACGTTTATTTATTAGTATTGTTAAACGTTATAATCTGCGACATTTTAAAGTTGATTGTACGTTATAAATATACGTAAAAACAAAATGGTGTTACGGTTTAAAAAAACGTTTAATTAACGTATGTGTGTTTACTGGGATAAGTGTAAACTTAAAAACTTGGATCTTAATTTACAACCTAAAATATCAATAAGGGGGACGAGGTTATTTAAATTATCACAGTTTAAATCAGTTACATTAAATTCATCTCTAAATGCAAATAAAACTCCTCCACCTTTAGATTTTTGAGTTTGCCTTAGATTTCTATCACATCTATAAACTAAATAACTATCCGGAAATAACTCACTACTTGAAACATCACTGGATAACCTTAACATATTAATTTTTCTATCATCATTAGGTAGTTACAAAAAAGAAAATATTGTGCAACATAACTTGCTTTTCACAAGGATTTATTTTGGAACATTAAAAAAAGTCCGCAAAGACAAAAACAATTTGTAGAAAAAATAATAATTCATTTAAGTACAAGAACAAACAATTAAATTAAAAATATTCTTTAAATTAATGTATTATAAAAATAACGTCCTACAAAAACTCTAATTTATTAATTGAGTGTGTATCAAAGATTTTTCTATCCTGAAAATAATAATTTTATTAAAAAGTGCCTTTTGATAAAAAGACTCAAAGGCTTTAATACTATTAATCATAGAATTTTGTGCTGCAAATTAAAACAATATGGAATTCATTTTTTTGCTTGTTACACTTTTACAATCATATTAAATATAATATAATGTAATACATGTTATATCATAGTTAACAATTTGTGGTATATAGGAGCTTCGAGTCTCAAAATTACTTTGCTACGTCTGGAGTTCTACAAGATTCCCTTTTAATTATAGTTTTAGTATAGTTTAGTGTCTCTGTAAATATAAAGCGGCCATATAAATAATAAAGTAAGGTCGTTATATTTTGGTTCAAAAACGCGTGCCGCTTTATAGCGATTAAACAATGTAACTATTCACAATTCGCCAGCACATTCGATAGTCTTTGACCCGTGACAAATGTGTCCCTACTAAGCTGTGCAACTGGAACGAAACGTAGGCTAAGGGAGATTTAAACTTAACAAAAATATATAAAATAAATTTTATTTAATAATTATAAATGTGTGTAACCAAAAAGCTATACCTATATTTTAATTATTTTTCTTATGTCTCTATATGACTTTTGCAATGATAACTAATGCCTTTTATAAATTTACTACACTAAATCTACTTCTTTTGCTTGTCAGAATATCATGGTATTAAAAAAAATCGTTCAACCTCACAATTTTTTCTAAAGGTCGACTAGTCCGATAATTTTCTAAAAATTCTTTAAATAATGGGTTGTTGATTTTGCATAATGGGGTATTATCAGATTTAACAAGGTCTGCTATAAAGGTTTTTTGATCTTGTTGAGATGAACTTCTGATGCAAGAGATTTGTTGATTCTACGTTTCTTACTTGCAACGTGTTGTTCCATATGACGTTAATGTGTTAGTTTTTGTTCATTTTTATTATAAAAATTATTACATGTAAGCCAGGCTGGTCCAGAAACGAATTAAAAAAGTAAAGTTGTAAATAAACTTGTTCTCACCCTCTAAATTTTTTATATAAAGTAAAAAAAGTTATTTTACAAAATTTGAACCCTTTAGCTTAATTATAAGGGAGTGCTCATAGCTATGATATAATGAATCTGAAGACAGTAAATCCAAATGAAAATAATGGTCCAGAACTCTTAGTAGCATAAATTGCAGCTTTTTTGTGGATTTTCGATTCGCTTCTACGATTTGTAACAAGTCTTACTTTTCGTCCTCATTTTTTGTAATGAGTTATTAGGCTCTTCAAATAGTTTTATCCCTCTTTCCTCTATATCATTTACAACTGGAAGTTTTACAACACACATTCGACCTTGAAAAAAGTAAGAAATAATTTATTGCGTACAGGAGACAAAGTCCATATTAATATTATGATTATTATTATTATTGTTGTGATTAACACAAGTTCATTGGATAAATCTTTTCAAAAAGTTAGGTCGGACATAGGAGCTTTAGCGGCACACGGTGCTTTGATCCAGATTTTAACATTAACAAGAGCACCAAACAAATCGTTTAAGTTGGTATTTTTCTCTTGGCGTAATATGTCACACACCCTGTCATTGAAAGAGAAATATTTTGAAGGCATATATCAACTTAGCCATCCAACGGGCATAATGCACTAGCTCTGGTCCGCGCCAGTGAATTTTTTCCAGAGTTTCACCAAAACGACCAAAGCCAACTCGATCAGTTCCAAGTAGTCGTAGAAGTTTTTGTAATATTAAAAATTCTTCGACGGTTCTAGGTCTAAGCCTACGATCAAAAGGTACTCAAATTATTTTAAATCGATTAAAAATTGGAATATCCGGAGAGCTGCACAACTTGAAAACCTTACTAAGAATTTATTTCCAAAACATGATGACGGCAGGCTAACCAAAGTAAGTACCTATCTGCCAAATTTTTCTCAAGCAAAACGTAGCATCCGTTCTTCATAATACCAGTACCTGATCAAAGTCGAGGTACTCTTAATATCTTTTAATTTCCATCTGCTGAAACCAGTACTGGTAAACGTTCTACTTTAGTTGAGCAGTGGTAATCAGGAAGAACTTTACCATCCCAATGAACGAAAACTAAACCTTCACAAGAAAAACTTTGCTTGATATCTTTTCTTCCTTTCATGTTTTCGTCTCCGGCAAATAGTGCTGCGAGGCAGGTCTTTTCCCAGTACTATCGCAATCGCCTTAGAACATCACGGTCTGAGACATTGTCCCTATCCAAAGCACTTATAACATTTAAACTGTAAAGTGTAGTTTTTAGTTTCTTAGGGTAAGGTGCGGGATTAGCAAATTTAACTAGGTAAGGGTGTGTAAGAAATATATGTTTAGGTAAATAATATTATTTGGTAATTGTAATATTAATGTATTGGGCATAACATTTTATCTAATCAGCGAAAAGATGGCGTAATTTTTTTTTAAATAAATTTAAAAAAACTCAAATCTCAGAGCTAATGAGCACTCCCTTCTAATAAACCTACGGGCCTAAAATTTTGGGAATTTTTTATTGATGTTAGAGGTAAAAAAATTGGGGAGTGAGACAATCTGTAAAATCCACTTTACTTTTTTGGACCACCATTGTAAGGGTGTTTTAAGTATAAAGCCAGTAATCAACGGATTTTGTAATTATTGTAGCTAGATTTAGTAATCTTTAATGTAAATATTTTTTTAGTTAATTTGATGACAACAATTAAAAATTTGTACACTTGCTTTAAAGTCATCTTAATAAAAAACCACCATTCGGTACAGTACAGACGGATACCACAGTTCCAGTCTTCGTTCTCGTGGAGCGGAGGAGTCCCAGGGAGTACTCCCTGCGCGGCCTGCTTCAGGTCCGTGGCAGATGATCGGACATGATGCCACTTCTTTATATGTAGCAAAGAAAACAACTAAGCAGATGTGAATTTACTTAATTTTGAGGTTCGGTCCGGTCCCCCGTTTAGTTCATAGACAACAGGAGAGACGACTTTTGTTACTGTATATGGACCGGAATATTTTGGGGCATGTCACCGACATGCAGTGTTGCCAATGGTATTTATACCATTTTTTGTACCATCGTCAATTTATGTACCATTTTTTATCATTTTGTATCATTATGTACCATTATTTTTTAGACGAAATTGTTTTTTGTTAATTTAATGCTAATTTGGTAAGTTTGTGTCCACCTTTATGGTGGAAAATGTAATTTCTTGCCTACCTGTAGGCAAGTTAAATTACATTTTCCTGCGACCTCTATTAAATGTTTGTGACATTAAACCCGAGAATCGCGCATGTTGCACGGCGCAACCGATAAATGTTGTTCTGTAATTTCCTGAATTTCTGAATAATGTATGTTTAGTGTTCTGTCACAGAACTTATGTGGTTTGAAAGTTAGTGAACGATCAAGAAATTTTTTTAAATTGAAGATTTCAATGTAATATTTTCATATTTCAAAATGGAATGTTTACTATTGAATACAATTAAATAAAGAACTTGTGTGTATTATTAAAAACCTTTAAATCGAGAATTTGGTACCACTTTTTGTTTTGCTTCACCTGGCATCACTGCCGACATGACGCCATTCTCGGCGTCGTAAGTTATAATGGTGACTTTGGGCGGTAAAAGCTCGTGCTAGACTTACACGGACTTCCTTCATTCGGAAAAGGCGGTCAACAAGCATACATATTTACTTTCAGATCCACTTTCTGCAATTTCGGGTACGAGTTCTTCTGGATCCTCATCGGGGATTACGGTAAATAGCCTTGGGAACTTCTAGTTCTCTGCCAAAGTTAACGAAGGCCGGCGACAAACCGGTAAATTCTTGTCGAAAAGTGTTGATGGCAAACACAAGATCGGACAAACTATGATCCCATTTTATTTGACCGGATTCACAGAACTGGGATATCCGTTATAGGAGATTACGATCTTTGGGAACCGAAACGTGGAGATTACTTTCTCATATAGAGCTTGCGGAGCGGCTGACACTCCACTTACTTAGTAAATCGGTTTTGCATTACCAGCAAGTAGGAATGCCCCTTGGAGAATCTCAGAAGAAAGCCTACTAAGTCTATACATACGGTGTCCCACAGGTTTTGGTTTGCCGATGGTTGCATTTATCTGGGTGTTTGTTAATGGGAAAACATCGCCGAAAATATGTGGCAATGTCGCGAAATATACCTGGCCAGTAGTAACGGGTGAAAATTCGGGCAATGGTTTTCGCAATTCCCATATGTCCGGCAGTCGGGCAGTCGTGATTCTTTTCGAGAACACTCACGCGCATTTGGAACAAACAGGTCTCCAGAGGTCCAGAAATGTCGGTATTACCGGTAATATAGGATTATAGGATATAGCATTACTTACATTTATTAAAAAAATATAGTGTTACAAAATTATAATTATAAGTTACAAATCATTATTTGAAAATCTAAAAGGGAAGTAAAGTGACACTTTAGCTCCTTATAAAATAATGTACTATTTCGCTCGCAAGCTTCGCTCATGCCTAATTAAACTCGTTAAAATGGCGTTTTTGATACACAAACTTACTCATGATTATACAAAAAGGGACTATCTATGTGTCCTACTAGTAGGATTTATAGCCTGTTCGCTATATATCTTACTAATAGGACAAATAGTAGTAAGGCTAAATATCCTACTATTATTCAGAAATCGGCAAAAACAACACGCAAAAGTGAGGTTAGTTTAGGCTTTTACACCATATGTTGCAATAATTATATTAAAATGGATTGCAACGTTGGAGAGAAATTCAATTCCTTTTTCGAGATACAGACATTTATAAAGAAGTATGAAGATCAAAACTTTATACAATTGTATAAAAAAGATTCATTAAAATAAATTTCTGCTAAAAAAACTATTATCGGATTACTTATACTTGTTGTAGTGGTGGTAGAAAATATAAAAGTAAATCGACTGATAAGCGTACTACAAGGTAAGTACACAATATTATGTACATAGGTTATATAAAGGGATTTAATTTGGTTTTAGTACTATGAAAGATGGTTGTGATATGAAAAATAGATTGGCTCTAACTTCTTGTGGACAAGTTTTAGAGATTGTAGAAATAAATAATGAACATAATCACCCACACGATAAGGATCTATATTCGAGAATGTCAAAACAGAGAAAATTGAATGAAACTGAAATAATTGAAGTGAATAATTTACTAAACTTGCAATGCAACAAAAAATTAGCACAGCAATATATTCATCAGAAGACAGGGAAGTGTATAATACTTAAAGATTTAAATTATATAAAATCTCACAAAAATGATTTAAAAACTGAAATTATATCAGTTGTCCTTCAAAATAACTTTCGTTATGAAGGTGCATCTGTCGAAGTTGTAGTGGATGAGAATGAAGAATTGTTAGGAATTTTTTTTAGGATTGCAATATGAAAAAGTAGTATAAATTATATCCTGAAATTTTGTTATGTGATTCAACTTACAAACTAAATAATTTAAGAATGCCTCTTTTTATATTAATAGTTATTGATGGTAATGGATGCGAAATTGTTGCAACTTTTTTAGCAGCTAAGTCTTGCGAAATGAATTGCTATCATCGTTTAAGAAGTACAATTCAGATTTGATAAAAACAAGAACCGTAATGACAGACAAGGATTTAACCGAAAGAAAAGTTTTTGAAGAACAATTTCCAGAAGCTCAATTATTACTGTGCTTATTTCACACATTATTCGTACAAACATTACTGCTAAGAAAATGAATATTAAAAACTTGCTTATTCCTTATCTGAAGAAGAATATTTAAAAAATTATCAAAAACTTATGGAACTTAAAAAAGTTACAGAATATTTTAATAGCAACTGAAATAACATTAGGGAACAATGAAATTTTTTCACATTCAACACTACAAATCATTTGGAAAATATTAATAAAAAAATCAAAGCAGTATGTCATAGATTTAGCAGATTAGGTGACTTTTATGATAGTCTGTTAACTGTAATTGCAGTACAGATCTGAAGGAGACCAAATCATTTATAATATATTTATAAAAAAAAATTTATAAATTTGCTGAGGATACTGATGAAGATAAATATTCAAAAATTCTTACCCCTTATGCTTTCAATTTTATTGTTAAGCAACTATCAGATAGTTACAAATGTAAATTATAATTAATTAATTATAATATTATAATATAACGTGATCTGAAAATGTATGCTTGTGGATCTAAAGAATTTAATATTGCTCAAGATAAATGTGATTGTTTATACAATAGGGACATGCTGCTTCCATGTAAGCATATATTAGCATACCGCAAAAATAATTATTTGTCTATGTTTTTTAATGACATCATTCCTGAGAGATACAAAAAGGAATACTGTACGAGCACACTCCAATTCTAGTAGAATTCGGGTACAAGTGTTGTTTATTCTTCTAATAAAACTGTGGTCTGTAAATTATTTAAATGGTTTTAATGTGAAACTACACGATTGAATTTTACAAAATTTTTAAAAAGACATACTTTCTTTACGTCAAAAAAATAACAACAGCCGTCTTTCTAAAAATCTTCTTAATGCCCGCGGTCCGTTCCTACCCCTAACCCGCACAAGCCATTTAGTTGGCTTATGGGACTTCTTAAGAAGTAAGGGTGGAACTAAAAGAGCACTAAAAGAGCACTAAAAAAGGAACGGGCCGGAAAGAGCTCTAACATTAATTCTAAAGTAATGTTGATCAAAGAAATTAATATACCTGTAAATATAAAGAAGCCAGTAAAATATGCTTACAATTGGCAACTTTAATTTCAGAACAAAGTACTTTCAAAAGATCAGTAGGTAAAATAAAAAATAAAATTGAGCTAACCAATGATCATAAAGATTGGAGCATAGTAATACCTGAAAATAATAAAAATATTGCTGTAAATCATCTAGATGATGTGTATGTAATTCATTCAGAAAGTGAAACTCTCCGTAAATGTTACAAAGAAATCTTATATATGGTTATTATTATTATTATTATTATTAAGACGAGAATCAGACAAAAATATCAGTAACAGATGCTGAAGGTACGTATTATTAATAATAAATATTTGTTCCAAGAGCACAGTCAAGGATATAAATGATAGAAAAATCGTTTATAGTGAATGGGCAAATGTTACCATGATAAATAAATTAATATTTTCCTATTTAAAATCAATAAAAAATT
This sequence comes from Brassicogethes aeneus, assembly GCA_921294245.1. Lineage (NCBI taxonomy): Eukaryota > Metazoa > Arthropoda > Insecta > Coleoptera > Nitidulidae > Brassicogethes > Brassicogethes aeneus. Next base: position 45,988,190 of record OV121132.1, on the reverse strand, counting down.
AAAACATTGTTTATTATTCTTGTAATATATACCAAGGATGTGCAAGGATCCCTGATAACTTTTTAGTTGTTTCTTCTTTTTCACTATCTATGATACCTATCAGATAGGTCCTATCTTATGTACAAATTTTATAGATCGTCATAAATCAAGCAAGTGCCGAAGAGTCCAATGTTACAATTTGCAGCCAAGAAAACAATGTGACAGAAAGAATTTGTATTGAAGAAGCAGAGTTTGAGCAAGACAAATAAGGTCATAGTTCCAACATAAATTTAAGTAAGTTAATAAATATTAAGTTAATATGCCTTCTGAAATAACAATATACTAATTACATATTTTTATGTATGTAGATCAAAACCTAGAAATACCATGTTTAAAAGAAAATGCAAACGAGTCTGATACCAGGTACCAACAAACACAATGTGGTGAAGGAAATGTATTTTGAAGAAGCCAATATCGAGAATTACCTTACCAATCCAAATAATACTGTGTTCATAGTTTAAAATGAAGACGACTTGGATTTAAGTAGGTGTGTTTATTAACAGATCAATACTACTAAACTTATAAAACAAAAAGGTCGTCCCAGGGGAAGGGAGGTAACTGCCTTGGTTTAAAACCTTCCAGAATCAAGAAAAACAAATAGATACATGTGTTGAAATTTGAAAATAAAATTATGCAAGTGTACAAAGTATTGATCTTCATTTTCCTTTATAAATTCCTGTATCTCTATTAGGGCTTTAACATTTCCGGAAAAATTGATTTTTTTCGTAAAAAAACAAAAAATCAGGAAATTTTCAGAAAAATTGACTTTTGCATTTTTTCATTTTATTCATAGAGTAGGTAAACCCTAATCTCTATAAGGAATTTTCGACGCTGAATATAATCATAGTATTATGATTATAATCATTATTATTTTTATTTTAATTCAGTAAGAATTTTCTACCGGGTTGATTTGTTAAATCTTGCATTAAATTCGTCTTTCTGTACGTATTCCTACTTTTAAATAATCAAGTCATCCACCAACGACGATTTCTCTTTCGCTTAGGGTGCCTAGTTTCCTCATTAGTAATAACACACACTGCACTAGCAATAATTATTAATTCGTCATCAGACGCCATAATTACTGTCCGGTGAACCCACGCGAAACAAATAGAATGAACGCGAAAAAATTCCTTCGTTAAGTGTAGACGGCAAGCCGATTTTATCAGCAAAGGCCAAACAAATTTGTCCAAATCCTTCCGAACGAATTAGTTCGTCTTCGTTCGCTGTATGTGTACGCGCCTTTAACGTTTACGTTTATTTTAAATCAATTAATTTAATTTAATTCATTGTTTTTTTCTGGTCTGGGAAAAAACGGAAAAAATCAAATTTTTTTTCCATTTTTTTTTTCGACACTTTAAAACCCTAATCTCTATAATGGAATTAAATTACAACTGATTGATGATTTATTATTAATTAAATGAAGAGTGGGTGTGTTATTTTACATTCGATATATATTTAAATAAAATATTTTGTCAGTCTGTTCTAATATGTTAAATAATATTAAGGATGATTAAAATAATGTTTAAATTACAATTCATTTGGTAAAAAAACCCAATGTAACCAATCAAGGACAGGTTTTATATTCCGAATTGGGAGCCTTAAGGCTCCCTTTAGCTTTAATTTTTCTTATTTGATATTATGGTAGATGAAATCCGCTGAATGATAGGATATTTAGCTTTGCTACTATTTGTCTTTTTAGTAGGATATTTAGCGAACATACATAATACAAAAACACTGGAACTGAAAAATTTCACTTAAAATTTTCAACCAACCAAAGGATAATCATGTAAGAATATAGAGAATACATACCTAAAACTGTTTTTAAAACATTCTTTAACGCTTTAACATCTTTTACCAAACTTTGATGTTCGTACAAAACATTGACTTTTCGCTTTTTTGGCTGAACGGCTTCCTTAATAAAATTATTATCCAATCTAGAATCCGAGAACCGAGAACCGAGATTGATCACCAAGTTGCATTTTTATAAATTTAAATGTATCACGCAAACCACCGTGGTGCACCAGTTAGATTTGTCTTTTGCTACCAAGTTTGTGTAGCAAAAACCTGGCCAAATTATATATCAGTGCTGGTCGATTCGCTAATACGATGTGTTGTGTAAAACATATATTTATTTGGATCTGTTTTAACTCACATTCATAATTTCCTGAACTTAAGCCGAATTATCTAGTATCTAGTATTAAATGAATTGCCGGTATGGCACTACTTGCTAATGTTTTTGGGTCCAAATTTTAAATTTTAATTATTTCATCATGCCAGGACAAACAACAGAAAACTGGGTGCAGGAGAATGCAGATTATGACCCAGCAACATTAGAGGCAGCACTACTTCAGGTAACTGATTATTACGACGTGCTTTATGGTGTGCGGTTCAGGATCTGGGGTTACATTACCCCCATAAGTCGTTTACAAGGGCAAAAGCTCTGTTATCAATGGGTAGTAATTAGGAAAAAAAACAGGTTGCAAGGAGAGGTGGTGCAGTTTCGGACAGGACGCATCACGAATGAATTTACAGAATGGCTTAAGACAACCTTTTTGCCGCATGCAAAGGGAGTTAACCTTTCTTTTTATTTTACTGACACTGTTATAACGCAAAATCAAAGTAAAAACTTTTCGCACGCTTGTAGAAAACATATTTATTTACAAATAGAAAAAGATTGTAGCTAACACGCGCGAACAGTGTAATTTACTGTGCAATTTACTGATGACCAAACTCCGCTACGCGTCGTTTGTTCAAAGGCAGTCGCGTGTGCTTTTCGCAATAGTTGAGTAAATAATTAATTATTAGTATTTTAAATTAAATTTGTTTGTTGTAGTTTTTTAAATTATTATGTCTATTTTTTCGGGCTAAAGTTATATTAGTTTTAGTGTGTCTTTTGCAGAATTGTACATAATTTAATTTTGTAATTTACATAAAATGTATTTTTTGAAATTAAATCATTATTGAATAAAGAAGAGGTTATAGACTTCCATTGCCGTAGTATTTTTTATCACGACGTTTCGAATGCTACCCCAACGTGTTTAGGTGAATACTGAATAGGTGTAGTAGCTATGCGTCTATTAATCCAAGCACATTGGAGCATCCAGGTGCAATAAATGCATGGTGTAATTTCAAGGTCATATATGTTTACCAACGGTTTCCAAACATTTCTTATGTTACTATATCAGTCAGTTCTGGTGCATGACGCTGCTTTCTTGAACCTTCTCCTCCTCCAGTGTGTGTGCAAAATGTTTACTAAAGTGTTCATTATATGGCGAGCATGTGATCAGGCGTGGACAGCTACCCCCAAGATATTGTTTTTATGCGTGTTATTACGATGCTTCCTTATTCCTTTGTCGAGTGGTCTTAGTGTCTCGTCAATAAAGGACCGGTCACATTCACAGGGATCCGGTACATGCAGTTATTCCAGTACGCGCATAGAATCCAGTGTGCCTCGATTTTCGAGACTTGCACAAACACCAACTGCATAGGCTAAATTAGGACGGCTTCCTGAATAAGGTACATTAACGCTCCTACTGCTTCTCTATAAGAAAACTTTGGATCATCTTTCTCATCCTTCCCTGATTCAATAGATTCTTTTACTATTGGAGTTGACACAGGTTTGCAATCTTGTATCTTAAACCTCTCTAGTAACTTTTTAGAATAGGATTTCTGGGTAACTTTAATAGATTTATCTGGATTTTTCTGTATTTCCAGTCCCAAAAAGTATGACGCAGGTTTATCTTAAACTCTTTTTGTATATTTCCTAGGAACTTATTCTTCATACCTTCATTAGTAGAAGCCAAAAGTCCATCATCAACATATGAGTATAAAATAAGCATACCATTTCCATTTTCTTGCTTCCTAACAAATAAACAAGAATCTGCATCTGACTTTGTAAAACCCAGTCTAATAATAACATAAACATATGCTTATTCCAACAATGGGGCGCTTGTTTGAGTCCATAAAGGCTTTTCTTTAAGTGACAAACTCTTTCTGTACCATCTGCATAGCCTTCTGGTTGTTTCATGCAGATTTCTTCTTCTAACAAACCATGTAAAAATGGTGTTGATTTGTAAAATTAAGTTAATTCCATTTTTACGCTAGCAGCTATACTAATCACAGCTCGTATTAAAGAAAGCGTTGCAACAGGACTGAAAGTTTGGTCATAATCTTCACCTGGTTTTTGTGAAAATCCCTTTGCAACCAATCTTGCTTTATACTTGTCTACTGATCCATCTGGGTTTCTTTTTATTTTATAAATCCACTTACATGGTATAGCTTATCTACCTGTAAGTAAGTTATTCAAGATCCATGTTTCATTTGACCTATGAGCTTCCATATCTTTGTCCATAGCATGTAACCATTGGTCTTTTTCACCACATCGAATGGCTTCTTTATAAGTATTTGGTTCATTTGTTTCAATTATATTTGCAGCGACTGTCATTGCATAGTCTTCAAATCGAACTGGTTTTCTTAGTCTTTCTCTATTGCGTAATTCTCTTTCATAAACTTCATCTTCAAAACCATAAAACTCTGAAGTTATACTTTCTCTATCTTCATTATTTTCAAAACTATCTTCATTTATTTCCAAATGTTCTCTCCTTAAACTATCTTCTTTATCTTGATTTTCTAAAAGTGAATTATCATCATCTTTGACTTCTTTACAACTTTCTCCTAGGCTTTCTCCTAGACTAGGAAGAAGTATTGGTTCAGGACTTAAGAAGGATATTTCATCAAAAATTCTTTTTATCTGGACACCAAATTCTATAACCGTCATCATCGTCATATCCCACCAGTATTCCTTTTTTAGCTTTTTTATCCAGCTTTCTTCTGCTTGGCTTAGGAATATGAGAATAACATGAAAATGTGTCATACATGGTCTCTTTTGATACCATACTTCATAGGGAGACTTTTTGCTTTCACCAGAAACGCCTGATCTATTTAGTATATAAACTGCAGTATTTATCATTTCTGCCCATAAGCTTTGAGGTAAACCTTCTCTTGCCTGCATCAGTGCTCTGCTAGTTTCAACTATAGTCCCGTTCTGAACACCCGTTTTGTTGAGGAGTATAGGGCATCACTAATCTTTAATGAATCCCATGCTTACTTAAAAGCTCTGTAATTTGCCTATCATCAAACTCACCTCCATTATCTGACGCGAATTCTTTAACAACATAGCCAGCAACTTTTACCTCTGCTAGAAATGTTGTTAGGTGAATTACAATTTCTGATTTTTCCCTCATGAAGAATATTTACGAAATTTTACTGTAATCATCTTTGAATAGACAAAAATATCTAAAGTTTTCAAAAGGTCCACACACGTCAGAGTGTACCTTCGCATAACTCGCTATCTAAAGGTACATCAATTGAAAACTCTCTCTTCAGAATCTGTCTAACATGTCTTTTATTCTGATGACCCAGTCTCTCATGATAAAGTTGAAGCATATTACCTTTTTGGTCAACTTTAACTTGATTAGCTTGCGGTTTGACATTATTAAGAAACAGCTTGTAAAGTTGTTTATTAATATTTTGTATCGCGTAATATTTTATTTTAACCTTAAAACAATGTTCTTTTTTAATAACTGTCTAAAATTATACAAATGTTTTTACAAATGCAGTTTTTTTAGTGCTAAATTTACGCATATTTTAACTGAAAATGTCAATTTTCTACCATTTATATTATTTAGTAGGCTATGAAAATTTGATTTGGTGTATATTTTTATTTAAAGTAATTATAAATATTAATTAAAATATAAAATGCGAAATTATAAAAAAGTATCCAAATTGCAGGAAATACCATCTTAATTATGAAACTTTCCCATTTTTTTCGTCGGGAGGGACTGAACGAAAATTCTTTAAAATGTGTGTATTTGCCTTGCTAGGAAGATACAACGGTTTAAAATACCATAAATTGTATAGAATATGAAATTACTTTCATGGTATTTTTTATCAAGATGGCTTTGAAAAAGTAATATAAAATAGTAAAAATGAAGCTTTATAAACATTAAATATTTATTTTATAATTATAATTAACAAAATAACGCATACATAATAATTATTATAAAATAAAACCAACAATATTTGTATTGTAATCTTATAAGATACAGAATATTATAAGGTACAGAATGATTACATATTGAGGACTACGATGGATCGCCTATGTTATTTGTTAAATGATTTTAACCAATCAGATTTAGTTATTTAATTTAACACAAGAACAATTTTTTGGCTTTTTGAAAAATTATGTGTATTTTAGCAATAATTTTAACAGAGAACTTATTTATTTTTATCGTGAATAATGCTTTATATATTAACGTGTTACTGCATTTATAATAAAAAACGTTTATATTGTTTTTCTACATGGAATCTTAAATTTATCTATTAATCTATTAAGGTAGTTGTTAATTTAAATTTAATAATATTCACTATTGTGTAACCGTATTAAAATTCAACACAATTTATTGTTTTTTTAAAGCTGCAAATTTTGTTCTTTTTAATATTTTTTTATTTTAATAGCGGTTTGATTCTGATGTACTTCGAACCTAAATAATTTGTAAATTTTTAGGCACAAATGAATTAAAACTTCTAGTATTTTTTAGTATAAAGATTAATTTTTGTTCTATTATTTTAGGTTTTATATAAAAAATGTATTCGTTTTATATTTTCATTGCAAAACATATCTAAAGGTAATAAAATTTGATTATATGGTCTTTGCAGGCTTGCTATTCCATCACAAGGTCATTTTCCGTGCGATGTGGCAAAAAAATGCCAATTAATAAAATTATATTTATTTTTATATTATTCCCCACATCCATAAGTAAAATATAATATTTTTTTATTTACGAAAATTTGAAATTATTAAGTTCTTTAATAAAAGTGTAAACAGTAGAGTTATGTTTTAAATAATCACTTATCAATGATAAGTTATCATACAAAAACTTGTATGACACAATTCATTATTTTTATCTTTATAATACATAAAAAAGGGATGTAAAGTGGCCTGACTATTTACCCAGTTAAAATTTTCTATTTCGTATTGTACAGGGTGATCCCCTATAATGTCGCCCCCCTTTAACTTTTTTATTTTAAGTGTAAAATTTAAAAGTGTGGTTATATAGGTACTAAAAACACTTTTTTTACGTATAAAGAAAAATGGAAAATTGATCAATATACAGGGAAAACCATATTTTTTTTCAATGAATCACCCTATATATGAATTTATTTTTCGATTCCTTGCAAAATTACCTAAACTCAACCGGTTTTGAAATATTCGCATTCGAAATGTTATCATTAAATGTTTTTTTAAACTGTTAGAAATCAAAAAGCCTCAGTATACCAAAATTTTTATTTAAAATAAATTACTATATAGTACACCACATTTTTACTTATTTAACAAGACATATTGATATAATGTGACTATATAGTCACATTATATCCATATGTCTTGTTAAATAAGTAAAAATGTGGTACTCAGGCAGAGAAACACAAACTATTTCAAATTATTATCTTAAAAATAATTTAAATATTTCAGAAACAGTTGAATTTAGGTATATGTTATGTTTTATGAAATATGCTCAGAATTTTACAAGGAATCGAAAAATAAATACATATAAAGGGTGATCCTATATATGTATTTATTTTATATATAGTCACATTATATCCATATGTCTTGTTAAATAAGTAAAAATGTGGTACTCAGACAGAGAAACACAAACTATTTCAAATTATTATCTTAAAAATAATTTAAATATTTCAGAAACAGTTGAATTTAGGTATATGTTATGTTTTATGAAATATGCTTAGAATTTTACAAGCAATCGAAAAAAAAATACATATATAGGGTGATCCATTAAAAAAAATAAACTTTTTGTTTTTCCTTGTATAGTGTATACTGATCAATTTTCCAATTTTCTTTATACGTAGAAAAAAAGTATTTTTTAGTTCCTACATAACCACACTTTTAAATTTTTTTAAAGACACAAAATAAAAAAGTTAAAGGGGGGCGACCTCGGGGGCGACCTCGGGGGCGACATTATAGGGGATCACTGTACAACGGAGGAGAAATTTTCAGTAAAATCACCTTGGGAAGCATTGGGAAGCAAATAATTTTTTTTAAAGATGCATATTTTGCCTGAGCTTTTAAAATATAATGATGCTTTTTTAAAGAATCTATTGCTGATAATATTTCGTCAATGAAATCAGAAACTGGGAAATTAAAGGTAAGTAAATTACAAAATATTCACACACATTTTTTTAAATGATATGGACACACTGTTTGAAAATTATATTCTTAGTTTTAAAAGAGTTTGAACATCTGTACTAGGTTCTTCGATATTTTGTAATAAAATATCACATTTCATCAGGTTTTGACACTTCTCATTCAGGAATTGTCCAATGGAGCACATTTTAAAACATGTAAACATGTAAACATGAGAACATGTAAATATTTTTTAAATGTAAAAAATATAGTTTGACTTTTCTATCAAAGCCTTCTTAAACAAAAATCATATATTAATTTAGTGCCATTTCCTATAAAATTTGTCGCATTTTAAACCGTTGTATTTTCTTAGCAAGGCAAATACACAATATTTTTTTTACAATTTTTAGTATATATCGAGGAGAACATTTTGGTTTTTTTTTCTTTCAGTCCCTCTGGACGAAAAAATGCATTTTTTTCGCCAAAAATGGGAAATTTTTATAATACAAATGATATTTCCTGCAATTTGGGTAATTTTTTTATAATTTTGCATTTTATATTTTAATCGATATTTATAAGTACTTTAAATAAAAATATACACCAAATCAAATTTTCATAGCCTACTACATAATATCAACGGTAAAAAATTCACTTTTCAGTTAAATGAAGGGTAAATATAGCAATTTGTATAATTTTAGGTATATAAAAAGTTTATTGTTTTATGGTTAAAACAAAATATTAAGCGATAAAAAATATTAATAAACAAAAAAGTTACACAAGGATTTCTTAGAAACCGATTTGGTTATTCTTTATGCAAACCGGTCAACATGGCCTATCCTAATTTCTCAGGGTGTTTATGAGTATGAGTATAAGAGACGTATAACCGGCCCCATTGCCTCATAGCTCCCGGGCCCCGCATAGGCCTCTGTTTCCTTGCGCCGATTTTCTTTCGCCATCAGCAACGGAGGGCTTCACCCGTGTTTGCTGGTTGCGAATGTTTATTGTCCCGTACTGTCCCCTAATTAGGGCCATTCCCGGGTTCGCCGAGCCGATGCTATATGCCCAGTAGGGTCATGAAGGAGGTAGGATGGGAGGAATAGATATTTTGGTGTTTGGGGGACAATTACGATGACTCAAATCTAAGTACGACGCGGTACCTCCCTAGACCAGGCAGTTAGTATTACTCCAAACATTTGGGATTACTGTATGGAGTTCGGAGTTGTTATTTTTCTGCAGGAGCCTACGTCTTGGTCTACGTTTTTGTCGTTATTGTTCGAGTCCGTGTCCAAGTAGGATTGTTCTGCACATGGTCTTCAGTCTTGAGGCCGAAAACCATCAATAGATAGTTCAGTTATTAGATAACTAACTTGTAGCTTTTGATGTTTTTTATTTAAATTGTTTATTGCTGCAGCAGTGGTCGTTTAGGTAAGCATTGATTTGTCCTGTTTTATTACTTATGTGCTCAAAACGACTACTTAATTCGTTTTTTGCATCCTCGATGTAGGGTCTGTACGTTCCGAGGTTATTACGTAAGTGATTGTTTAGTCTTTGTCTAGTCTCTGCTGTTGTTTTAGTTTCGCGGTGCGATCCTATCTGTTGAACAGCTGGCAGTTGCCAGTGAGGGTTATTTTTTTTACTTTTAGAGTATAATCTAATGTGTTTACAAAATCCATTAGAGTTTTCTAATTTCTCAGGGTGTTTAAATAAAAAAATATTATTGTAATTTTAGTTCATACCAAGCAATGATTTTCAAATCCTAAAACTTTAGTAAAATCTGAGATGTCAAGCTTTTGTTATTGGGTGAAATTTCATGGAATGACTCCTTGGTTAAAAATCTTTTTTCTGAAGGTACGAATTTCCGAGGCAGTATTTAAGTAGTTTTAATAGCCTGAATGATAATTATTTTTCGTACAAAAATTGCGCTACCCATAAAATATTTAGCGACAATGAAGAACAAGATCTTGCGAACTACTTGAATAGTATTCCACCTTTATACGTCTTTCCTAGAGTCCACTTCAAAGATTTTATGTTAAAGGGAGCGCCAGCTGGATCCATAGGTGATGCTCATCCCAGTGGCTGGTCTAATGGAGCTATATTTCTGAAGTATTTGCAGCACTTCATTTACCATGTCAAATGTTCTCCAGATCAGCCAGTGCTCCTCGTACTTGACAATCACGAGAGCCACATCACAGTTGAATCTTTGAATCTGGCCAAAAGGAATGGAATCATGATCCTTACTCTACCTCCACACACAAGTCATAAACTGCAACCCCTCGACAGGAGTGTGTTTGGGCCCTACAAAACGTATTATAACAGCCATTGCTGCAACTGGATGAGAGAACATCCTGGCAAAACAATTTCTATCTACGATGTAGCTGAGTTATCGGGAAAAGCATACACCCAAGCATTCACTTCAGGGAATATTCAGTCAGGGTTTAGGGTGTCAGGCATTTGCCCTTTGAATGAAAACATATTTCAAGATTTTGAGTTTATGGGATCTACAGACCGACCTATTGAAACGGGGCCTGGGCCTAAGCAGGATCTCGAGCATGCGCCCGAGTCTCTTGAAGGGGGGCCCGTAAATAGAACCAATGATTTTGATTTTTATACATCACCTGAAATGGTTCGCCCATTTCCAAAGGCTGCTCCTAGAGCCTCTACATCGAAAGGGCGCAAAAGAGGATCATGCAGAATACTCACAGATACACCAGAGAAAGAGGATGTGGAAAGATGTCATGCAGAAAGGCTGAGTTAGAAATGTAAAAATGATACAAAGAAAAAAACCAATGTTAAAAGACAGGTGCTCCAAGAAACTTCATCAGAAGGAAGTAGTTCTGAAAGCGTTATTTGTGACGATGATTCAGATTTAGATGCAATGGACGACTTTATCGATGATGAGCAAAGCGAAACGGAACGTGACAGTATTTTGACCAAGACTCCTAGCGTGAATTTTACAGATCTACAGGTTGGTTGCTTCTACCTGACAAAACTGGAAGGAAAAAAATCACAACACTATTACGTGGCTGAGTTAACAAAAATTTCCCCTAACATAATGGTGAGATACCTGAAACGAGTCTATTCAAACAAAAACAAATTCGTCAAAAAACAAAATCAAGAGTTTTCCGTTGAGATAGAAGATTTAATCTCAAAACTTCCAGACCCCCGTCGCGATGGACTGACGACTCAAAGACAAAAGGAAACTTTTTTTTTTATTTCAATTTCTCGTGCAATGTTGAATAGGATTGATCATTAATTAATAAAAATATTTATATTGTTGTTTTTTAGAAAAATATTTTTTTTTTTAATTTTATTTTGTACTATTATATTTTTTGCGAAATGCGAAATAAAATATTCTTCGTTTTGATAAAACTTGACATATTGACATCCTCCCCAAGGTACAAGAATATGTGGTTCAAGGTACAAACCAGTCTTGTACCTTGAGCCACAGTGGGCAAAATTTTTGAAATTCAATATTTATTGAAGTTTCAGTTTTGAGAAATTCACAGTAGCGTAATAGGAACTACATCAGGTAGGCTATCTAGGAAAGTTGTTTTTATTGTTTCAAACTAAATGTTTCAGATTTGACAGTTCGTTTAAAAAATCCGGACCAAGGTACAAGCCTCTCCCTACAGTAGGGCGGTGCGAGATTTTACTTTTAGGAAAATCGAAACGCTTGTGCGCGGAAAAGTTGTTACTAGTAAATACAACTTTTTTACCTTTATGACAAAAATTTGTCAGGGTCCGTTTTCCACCTCCCCAGAGTAAAAATAGTTAGGCAGGGAATAACAGCTTTGGGGAGATGGAAAATGAACTCTAATCGATTTTTTTTACTATAATTTTTTTTCCTTTATCTATATTAAATTTTCCACGGTCAGGCCTTTTCAGTTTTAAAAATATTTTTTTATTATATGTTACGAGATATCTCTATAATATTTTTCACTACTATTAATCCATTTATTATCCATTTATATCCAGAAGGAACAGCCCAACCTAAGTAATAGTGCGTAACGCGCATGTGCTACATCCCAACATTAATATTAATTAGTTCACTAAACCACAGTAAACTGTGACTAAACGAACAACCTTGTTCGCGCTGTTTTATTTTAAGAACTTAAAAGTTGTTCATTCGTACATGTTCTACAAAGAAAGAAATGAATTGGCCTTGTACAAATTGAATCTAAAAAGTTTCATCAAACGATTGTTTGATGTTGCGGCCTGCAAGTGTACCAATTTTTCTACATGTGTTTGTGGAAAACAATACAAGGTAAAGTCTAATTTACTTTAAAATGAGGAGAAATTAAATGCTCAGTATTTTATTTAAATGTTAAGTGTATATGATAAATGACAAGTATATATATTAGGGTGTGCCAAAAAAACTCGAAATAGTTTTTTTCTTGCTCTCCACCCAAAATATCGTAGAATATGTCCGAACAAATATTCTGTTAAAAGCGGAGCTCATAATTTCAATTTTAAGAGGTCCCTCATCGAATCTGAAGTTTTGCCGCTTAAATAACACAGAAAACTGACTTTTTTACCTTATTTATTCTTGCAACCTATAAAGATTTTTTTTTTCATAAAATCCATGACTAATTCTTACAAAGCATTAAATTTGGACAAAAAAATCTTATTAAGCCGAATTTCTATTTTCATTATTTATTTTTTACATAGCATTAAATTTAAAGTTAATAATACAAAAATGATGATTTTATACGCCTGTAACTTTTAGAATATTGACGATATAAAAAATTCGCCTAAAACTTTTTTGTGGTCCATCAGACAAGCTAAAAAATTGCCATTTGACTTTTTCGTCTTACTTCAATAGTTAAGCTGAAAAAGGCAAAAAACGTAAAATTTTAAATTTAAAGCTCGGTAAAAAATCAAATAATGAAAATAGAAATTCGGCTTAATAAGATTTTTTCGTCCAAGTTTAATGCTTTGTAAGATTTGGTCATGGATTTTATGAAAAAAAAATTTCTTTCTAGGTTGCAAGAATAAATAAGCTAAAAAGGTCAGTTTTCTGTGCTATTTAAGCGGCAAAACTTCAGATTCGTTGAGGGACCTCTTAAAATTGAAATTATGAGCTCCGCTTTTAACAGAATATTTGTTCGGACATATTCTACGATATTTTGGGTGGAGAGCAAGAAAAAAACTATTTCGAGTTTTTTTGGCACACCCTAATATATATATATATATATATATATATATATATATATATATATATATATATATATATGTATATATATATATATATATATGTATGTATATATATATATATATATGTATATATATATATATATATATGTATATATACCTATAAATGGTATGTTTTGAAGCCCGGAGACGGATGGGTCGCTTCGGAGCCCTGCAGTTGCTAGTGGTTTAGGCGTGTATACTTATCTTCTATCTCATTTAAATCATTAAAAACCTATAGAGGGGAAAGACGAGGGGTGAAGATTTCCCTATAGGATTGTCGGTAGAAACATTTTTGTTCTTGTAAAGCCCAAGCATATATTATTAATACGTTGAAAAGCCCACTAGTATAAAAATATATACTGATTAATCGCTGTAAAGCCCAGCGGTGTTGCCAATTCTACCCGTAACAAATCTATTTTTAGATTCAAGGTCAAGCTTTAAATATTCGTTAATACTCTGCATTTGTGGTTTCTTAAATTTACGGGCTTGTCATAGTAGTGTTCGTGTATAGTATTTGCTGGAATACTGAAATACTATAATATAGTATAATACTAATAATTATAATTATCCCTAAAATTTCACAATTTAAAAAAATGTACTTTAGAATTATTAAAAGTTCTTCAAGATTACATAAAATCTCAGAATCTTAAGTTTATTATTGATTATTTTTGACAGTTCTCTGTATTGTTGGGACATTGTTGAGGCATTGTTGTTGAGGGAACCTACAGCGAATTACAGCGATAATTTTTTGAAAATTTTCTCTGGTAGTTGCTATATATAAAAAACAAATTAAATCTTAATTAAATGTTGTTTTATTCATTATGAAATTCTTATTTGTTAACTGTACATTTCGTCTCATGGTGCAATTCTATTGGCCGACATTTGGGACGAAAAAATAATCCCCCGAATACCACACGAGCTTCAAAATTATCTGGCATTTCCCTCAAGGTTCCCTGCAAACAAATAAAGTCGTCAAGTTTTTCAGGAAAAATCACTCGCGCTTCGCGCTCGTGATTTTTTAACCTGAAAAACTTGACTCCTTCATTTGTTTGCAACGAACCTATCGGGAAAAATACCCGATAATTTTGAAGCTCTTGTGGTATTATAAGTGATAATTTATCCCAATAAAAATGTAATAAATATAATAAAATTAGAATTATAGCTTTTATTATATAATTTAGAATAATTATATTATTAAGTATTATAATATTATAATAATTATTACTGCAATATAAAAATAATAAATATACAAAAATCTTCTTATTTATTTCTATATATTCTAATTTATATGAGTATAATTGGCTTCACCAGTATTTTTTTAACTAGATATTTTTTCTTTTTTAAATCCAGTGTAAAACTGTTTACTTATGTGGTATTTTTGACAAAATTTACTTATATTAATATTGCTAATTAGCAAAACAACCATACATAAATGTAAATATTTTTATTGGAGTTTTTATTATTTTAAATATCTTGAAATCCTATAGAACACTAAGAAAAAATTAATATTGACAGATTTAACGTTTGCAAAATACATTTTAAGTATAAAATAAAGAACGATTTACATTTTTTAAGGCATATCTGACTTAAATTTCTTGCAATATTTTTTTTTCTAACATTCGCTTTTAATCTATTTTTAATGAAACCCTAAAACTTATGTATTTATTCCTTTATTTGTAAAACCAGAACATTTTGTAAAAGTATACGATCTGTAAAATAACCATTACTAAACATTTTACCATTAATATTTCGTAGGTATTGATTGTTAAAACTTTTTACTTTTTAACTTAAAAGTAATGAATCCTAAATATTAATTATTGATATTTTATTTTATCTACTCCTCTATTGAGGACCTGTGGCTTTATGGCATTTTAGTCCCGAGCTGAAGTTAGCAACAGTGCCTTTTAAGTTAACTATATTATAAATTTAGAAAATGTGAGGTTTAAATCCGGGTGACAGTTGACAGATGTCAAATTTTTAACAAATAAAATTCGCCTTAAATTTTGTTTTGTGTTCGTCGTAGATAGAGTATAGTATGTAACTCGTTTATAAACTTCTTTAGACACTAGTTTTTATTAAACACTCGCTCGCAAGCTTCGCTCTTGCTTAATTAAACTCGTAACTAAAATATCGTTTATAAAACTTGATACATAATATACTATTATAGTAATTACTATAAAATAAAATATTAATAATTAATATTTAACGTGTCATTATTAAGTTAATAATTTATTCTTTTTTAATTTAGAATACATTTAAATAATAGTTTTAAGTTATATTAAAACTTTTCACAATATATTATTAATTTGTATTTAATTAAAATACTAAAAGTGTGGAAGCAAATTCCCAATATTATTTTTTTATGTAGTCGGCTACAGGTTCGGATTTAGGAATTTGGCGTGTCTATAATCTATATAGAAATAAGACATGAGACAATCTGACTTTATAGCTAAGAGAGAGTGCGTTTAATAGTTCTTCAACAAATTTTTATCTCAAGTAGTTTTTCACTTCATCATCATTTTATTCTTAAACATTCTATATTTTGAAATTTTTTAATTGAAGACACTTGTCACGAAGTGTTTATTCAAGCAATGCATGCAAAAATTCTCGGTTATTTTTTATCAAGAACTTTGTATGCTATACTAATTTAGAAAAAATTCTGTCCAAATTCATCCAAAGTATTTAGTTACCCCTAATTTTTTCCGTTCTAGGCAGCTGCCTACGTTGTCTGTTCGGTAAATCCGGCCCTGGTCGGCTATCTTTTGCATTTTGTTGGTTATCGTTTAATTGGGTTAAATTAATTATTATTATTTAATTGTGCATATTTAATGGTAAATTCAAAATAGTTAACTATCATTATAGTGTAGTTATTAAACTCAAGTTTAGATCTTCCTTCATTTTGTAATTACTATTTTTCAGTAAAGGCATAGTTGCCAAACAACACTTATGCTAAATATATGAAAATTATTACTAAACCCAAAAGCGCCCACTCCTAAAATATTAAAGCTGTCCCCAAATTACTAAACTTTTTAGTAACCATTCCCAAAACTGTTCTCTCCGTGCATATGCATAAAATGACATGTAGAATCTATATTATAGATATTATCAAGTTTACCCCTTAAGGGGTAAGGGGTTAGGTGTTTTCTATAAATTTGAAAAATATATTTATTGGCCGGCAGTATTTTTTTTTTAAACTACAATCGAATATTTTTAAAAATGTTCTTGTTTAGAATATGAACCAACAGGGGTTTGTGAGCATATAGACTTTCAAAATGTGTCACATCACTTTTCTTTAAAACGAATATTTATCACCTATTTTAGGGTAGTGCAAAATTTGAATATATTTAAAATTGAAACGCCTGAATCATTGATTAATAACTGCTCCTTCACTCAACGCCTGTATATAAAAAATTTGTGTTTGATAAAAGTAAATATTATGGTGAAAAAATATATATTAATATATTTTTAATTCCAATAATCGCTTAGACTATGTAGGGCAATATTTTTACCTGTCATCTGCCAAAAGTAAACCAAGGGCTCTGAGCTTTATTTGACAATTTTTAGCCTATCTAGAGTAATTGTTTAGAAAATTGGACTAGTACAAATTGCAGCGAATATGGCACTAATGCTACCAGGTAATTCAATTTTTTATTATTTTTTAATCATTTGTTCGATAAAATTGTCCTCCAAATACAACTCGCAATTAAAAATATATGTCGAATATTTTAAGGTGTGTAATAGCAAATATTATTTGTAGTTGCAAATAGTACTCGTGGTAATTAATTAGGGGGCATCCATTAATTACTTGAGGCCATTTTGATTTTTTTAGTACTATTTACTAAACAGTTCTCTATACATGGTTATTAATTGCTATAAAAGTTAGCCACTTTTTTGTAAAACCAGAACAACTTTTGTAATACTTTACTAACTTTATAACAATCATTACAACAGTTTAGGAATAATAGTATTAGTAATATATTATGTATATTTTTTATTTTATCCTCTTTTCCACCACTTTGCCCCTAGGGGATCCATGCAAATATATATATATTTATAAATCTGTTATAAATGGAATACACTAAAAATTGTAATCCACGAACAAATAATTGTAATTACTTATTTTAGCTCCTCTGCCAACCTCGCAAATTTATTAAAAATAAAAAAATTTATAATTGAATTCTGGAACCAAATAATAATACATATTTACAGGAAACCCAAAAAATTAAAAAAGGTGTAGTTCCGCGGTTTTAAAAATTGTATGTCGCTTTGGACTGCAACAGCAATTTATAGATCAGTAAACTGCTACAATAAAATATCCTCTAACATATAGTGCTTTTATGATTAATGAAGTATTATTTGACTTTTTCGTCTTACTTCAATAGTTAAGCTGAAAAAGGCAAAAAACGTAAAATTTTAAATTTAAAGCTCGGTAAAAAATCAAATAATGAAAATAGAAATTCGGCTTAATAAGATTTTTTCGTCCAAGTTTAATGCTTTGTAAGATTTGGTCATGGATTTTATGAAAAAAAAATTTCTTTCTAGGTTGCAAGAATAAATAAGCTAAAAAGGTCAGTTTTCTGTGCTATTTAAGCGGCAAAACTTCAGATTCGTTGAGGGACCTCTTAAAATTGAAATTATGAGCTCCGCTTTTAACAGAATATTTGTTCGGACATATTCTACGATATTTTGGGTGGAGAGCAAGAAAAAAACTATTTCGAGTTTTTTTGGCACACCCTAATATATATATATATATATATATATATATATGTATGTATATATATACATATATATGTATATATATATATATATATATATATATGTATATATACCTATAAATGGTATGTTTTGAAGCCCGGAGACGGATGGGTCGCTTCGGAGCCCTGCAGTTGCTAGTGGTTTAGGCGTGTATACTTATCTTCTATCTCATTTAAATCATTAAAAACCTATAGAGGGGAAAGACGAGGGGTAAAGATTTCCCTATAGGATTGTCGGTAGAAACATTTTTGTTCTTGTAAAGCCCAAGCATATATTATTAATACGTTGAAAAGCCCACTAGTATAAAAATATATACTGATTAATCGCTGTAAAGCCCAGCGGTGTTGCCAATTCTACCCGTAACAAATCTATTTTTAGATTCAAGGTCAAGCTTTAAATATTCGTTAATACTCTGCATTTGTGGTTTCTTAAATTTACGGGCTTGTCATAGTAGTGTTCGTGTATAGTATTTGCTGGAATACTGAAATACTATAATATAGTATAATACTAATAATTATAATTATCCCTAAAATTTCACAATTTAAAAAAATGTACTTTAGAATTATTAAAAGTTCTTCAAGATTACATAAAATCTCAGAATCTTAAGTTTATTATTGATTATTTTTTTTGACAGTTCTCTGTATTGTTGGGACATTGTTGAGGCATTGTTGTTGAGGGAACCTACAGCGAATTACAGCGATAATTTTTTGAAAATTTTCTCTGGTAGTTGCTATATATAAAAAACAAATTAAATCTTAATTAAATGTTGTTTTATTCATTATGAAATTCTTATTTGTTAACTGTACATTTCGTCTCATGGTGCAATTCTATTGGCCGACATTTGGGACGAAAAAATAATCCCCCGAATACCACACGAGCTTCAAAATTATCTGGCATTTCCCTCAAGGTTCCCTGCAAACAAATAAAGTCGTCAAGTTTTTCAGGAAAAATCACTCGCGCTTCGCGCTCGTGATTTTTTAACCTGAAAAACTTGACTCCTTCATTTGTTTGCAACGAACCTATCGGGAAAAATACCCGATAATTTTGAAGCTCTTGTGGTATTATAAGTGATAATTTATCCCAATAAAAATGTAATAAATATAATAAAATTAGAATTATAGCTTTTATTATATAATTTAGAATAATTATATTATTAAGTATTATAATATTATAATAATTATTACTGCAATATAAAAATAATAAATATACAAAAATCTTCTTATTTATTTCTATATATTCTAATTTATATGAGTATAATTGGCTTCACCAGTATTTTTTTAACTAGATATTTTTTCTTTTTTAAATCCAGTGTAAAACTGTTTACTTATGTGGTATTTTTGACAAAATTTACTTATATTAATATTGCTAATTAGCAAAACAACCATACATAAATGTAAATATTTTTATTGGAGTTTTTATTATTTTAAATATCTTGAAATCCTATAGAACACTAAGAAAAAATTAATATTGACAGATTTAACGTTTGCAAAATACATTTTAAGTATAAAATAAAGAACGATTTACATTTTTTAAGGCATATCTGACTTAAATTTCTTGCAATATTTTTTTTTCTTACTACCTCGACTCAAAATACGTTGTTTCGTCCCCGATTCCACGGCAGAAAGTTTACGTTTCTTGCATTGGTCAAGCTATACGCGCACACTCTAATAGCGGGAGTAAAAATTTTTTAGTCGTGTGCTTAACATTCAAATTTCGTACTGCCAACATGAGAAACACAAAAATATGACAGTTTTAAACCATAATTTTGCAATTATAACAACAAATAAACAATTTATGTTTTTACTTTTTTACTTTTTATGTTGTTTTAAGTGTTTAATGGTACTTTTATTTGTTATAAAGTAGTAATTTGTTAATTAAAATACAACGTTTTATTTTTACTGTATTGGCACCGCTGAATTCACGGCCTACTGTTATTTATTTATCAAGCTCTTCAAATGGAGATAGGTACATAAATACACATTTAATTTTTTCCCGTATTTTCGGCCGGGTTGTATTTTCGGCCGAGGTAGTAAGAAAAATAGTATACACTACACGGGCAGAAAGTGTGAGAGTCCTGAACTGCGCGCCATGATGCCCTCGGCTTCGCCTCGGGCATCATGGCGCGCAGTGCAGGAATCTCACACTTTCTGCCCTTGTAGTGTAATATACTATTTCTAACATTCGCTTTTAATCTATTTTTAATGAAACCCTAAAACTTATGTATTTATTCCTTTATTTGTAAAACCAGAACATTTTGTAAAAGTATACGATCTGTAAAATAACCATTACTAAACATTTTACCATTAATATTTCGTAGGTATTGATTGTTAAAACTTTTTACTTTTTAACTTAAAAGTAATGAATCCTAAATATTAATTATTGATATTTTATTTTATCTACTCCTCTATTGAGGACCTGTGGCTTTATGGCATTTTAGTCCCGAGCTGAAGTTAGCAACAGTGCCTTTTAAGTTAACTATATTATAAATTTAGAAAATGTGAGGTTTAAATCCGGGTGACAGTTGACAGATGTCAAATTTTTAACAAATAAAATTCGCCTTAAATTTTGTTTTGTGTTCGTCGTAGATAGAGTATAGTATGTAACTCGTTTATAAACTTCTTTAGACACTAGTTTTTATTAAACACTCGCTCGCAAGCTTCGCTCTTGCTTAATTAAACTCGTAACTAAAATATCGTTTATAAAACTTGATACATAATATACTATTATAGTAATTACTATAAAATAAAATATTAATAATTAATATTTAACGTGTCATTATTAAGTTAATAATTTATTCTTTTTTAATTTAGAATACATTTCAATAATAGTTTTAAGTTATATTAAAACTTTTCACAATATATTATTAATTTGTATTTAATTAAAATACTAAAAGTGTGGAAGCAAATTCCCAATATTATTTTTTTATGTAGTCGGCTACAGGTTCGGATTTAGGAATTTGGCGTGTCTATAATCTATATAGAAATAAGACATGAGACAATCTGACTTTATAGCTAAGAGAGAGTGCGTTTAATAGTTCTTCAACAAATTTTTATCTCAAGTAGTTTTTCACTTCATCATCATTTTATTCTTAAACATTCTATATTTTGAAATTTTTTAATTGAAGACACTTGTCACGAAGTGTTTATTCAAGCAATGCATGCAAAAATTCTCGGTTATTTTTTATCAACCACCTCCCCAGAGTAAAAATAGTTAGGCAGGGAATAACAGCTTTGGGGAGATGGAAAATGAACTCTAATCGATTTTTTTTACTATAATTTTTTTTCCTTTATCTATATTAAATTTTCCACGGTCAGGCCTTTTCAGTTTTAAAAATATTTTTTTATTATATGTTACGAGATATCTCTATTCTATTTTTCACTACTATTAATCCATTTATTATCCATTTATATCCAGAAGGAACAGCCCAACCTAAGTAATAGTGCGTAACGCGCATGTGCTACATCCCAACATTAATATTAATTAGTTCACTAAACCACAGTAAACTGTGACTAAACGAACAACCTTGTTCGCGCTGTTTTATTTTAAGAACTTAAAAGTTGTTCATTCGTACATGTTCTACAAAGAAAGAAATGAATTGGCCTTGTACAAATTGAAACTAAAAAGTTTTGAAGCAAATGGCAAACGATTGTTTGATGTTGCGGCCTGCAAGTGTACCAATTTTTCTACATGTGTTTGTGGAAAACAATACAAGGTAAAGTCTAATTTACTTTAAAATGTGGAGAAATTAAATGCTCAGTATTTTATGTTAAGTGTATATGATAAATGACAAGTATATATATATGTATATATATTATAATATATATATATATATATATATATATTATAATATATATATATATATATATATATATATATATATATATATATATATATTATAATATATGGTTACTTCCAGGGCCGGCAGCTTTTCATTTTGACGTGTGGTGCTCATCTACAGTTGGTTGGTAGCAGTTCTTAATGGATAGGGGTGTGGGTGTTCTTTTCCTTGGGGGTTGCGGGAAGGAGAACAAAATAAAATTGGAATAGTTTTTTAATCTATTTATTTATCAAACTGTCACATTTTATATACAGGGATATACTAATTTTAGCACTAATATATCCCCCCCGGAATGATTAAATTTAGTTTATAAAGTTTTTTCGACAGTGCTTATTACGCGACATATTTTAAAGTTTCAAGTTAAAAAACTCACCCTGTAATGGAATTGAATGGGATAGGTATATTAGTGCCACATCGGACGTTTCGTTAAATGTACATTTGCTGTCCCCAGCTAATTTTATTTTTATTTTTGACCTTTGTTGATAAGTTTTGTATTTATTATATTTAAATACCCCCTTCCTATTAGGACCCGTCTTATTTTTTTATTACTTTGTGTTTCTATATATGGCAGAAAAACTAGGTGAAATGTCCTGTAACCTAACTGTCCCCAGAGGCGATTTTTTTATTTAAATTATTATATTCTTCTTCTTTGCAGATTCCTTCTGAAAAAATAAATTATTTTTGAACATTGGAAAGTTCTTTTATTCGTATATAAAACTAAAATAGTTTTCTACAAAGTGGTTTAAACAGAAAAAAATCTTGTATTTTTCCTAACGTCGTCTTCTATGCCGACTGCTTCGAAATAGAGACACGAGATCGAGATACTAGCGTTTTATTTCTAGAGGGCATCCAGTTTGATAGTTCGGCAACAACAAGTGAGCACGTGTAAAGTGTGTAAATTTTTTTGTAAATATTTTAAAGGTTAGATTTTTTTGCGTACACTTTTTGGTGTCTTTTACAAAACACATATACAACTCTTGTTAACTTTTTTATTTTCATTTTGTATTATAGCATAGTAGAAATGCCAAACAAATGTCGAAAGATATTTACATTTAACAGTATTTCTGAAAAATAACTTTTAAAAAAGTCAAAAGCAATGTGTCATAAAACGTTCAGGAAGATGCGTTAGGTGAGAAAAATGTTTAATTTCTTCCTTGTGTTCCTTCCCTATTTCAGATTAACCCTATAAGTTTTATTTCTTTGAAGTTTATTTTTGTTATTTATAAACTTATTTATAGAATTTTTTTGCAGTCTATTACACTGTTCTATCACAAAGGAAAAAAAATCGATCAAATTGACCTGCCTAGACAAAATATATGAATGAATGAAGAGAGAGAGGGGGAGACACTTAAAGTAAGAATTGCCACGATGCTGTCATCCGCGTAAAGGAAGACAAAATATATATACAAAATGTACATTTAACGAAAATCCGCCCATCTATCCACTAACAAAATTGGTGGTAGCCAAGAAGAAACCCAGAGATAATAAACAAACCGCAAGAACTGTAAATAATAATAATAATAGCTATTTTCACGAACTAATTCCGGACATCCTAGGCATGCGCTTTTTAAAATTTGGCGTTCAAAATGTAAAGTGCGCATGACAAATATTAAAATGCGCATGCCTAGGATGTCCGAACTAGTTCGGGATTAGCACCGCGAAAACACCTAATATAACTCAAAGTTTGGTCGGTTACCGTCGGTATAAGGTCAATTCTCATATAACTTGTTCCGATGCTGTATCCACTTATTTTTGTGAAAACTAATTCTCGCTCAAGGTTTTTTTTTAGTGTAATAAGCATGTAGTATTTCAAGGTAATGGGAACTTAAATTATGACAACCCTAATCTATTAATTTTTTCCTAAAATGCAGGCTTTATGTTGCAAATGTCACATAAGTTACCGGTCACCAACTGCAATATCCTAACATCGATGAATATTTCAACAAAATGGCCGTTCAAACAACTAATGTTAGTGCTTGATTAACTAAAAATAGACTTAAGATTGACGAAAAATTATTTTATCCGAAATCGGCAGTAAAGTAGAACTTTACTGCCGATTTATTTTAATTTACGATTGTTGACTACTTTACTGCCTATTTCGGATAAAATAATTTTTTTGTCAATCTTAAGTCTATTTTTAGTTAATCAAGCACTAACATTACTTGTTTGAACGGCCATTTTGTTGAAATATTCATCGATGTTAGGATATTGCAGTTGGTGATCGGTAACTTATGTGACATTTGCAACATAAAGCCTGCATTTTAGGAAAAAATTAATAGATTAGGGTTGTCATAATTTAAGTTCCCATTACCTTGAAATGCTACATGCTTATTACACTAAAAAAAACCTTGAGCGAGAATTAGTTTTCACAAAAATAAGTGGATACAGCATCGGAACAAGTTATATGAGAATTGACCATAATAGAAATACCCTAAATACATGTCGCGACGTGTCGGTATGTTATTCCTACTAAACCAAGATACTTTGATACTTTAAACTTTAGATTTCTCAGCTTCAACCGTAAATTTGTAGAGGGCGTTGGTGTGTAACCCAGGCTAGCAGGATAAAAAATGTATAGACCGCAAAAGCAATGCAATTTTTCTGCTAATGATACGTGTGGTGCTGAGCACCACTATTTTCCTTTACGTGTGGTGCTTGAGCCCGCGAGCACCGCTATTGTCGCCGGCCCTGGTTACTTCGGCCATTCTGAGAATCTATTGCTAAGTATGCTTTGGGATCAACGCAAGCATATTAGAACACTTGCCTATCTAAGAATATTTAAAGCGCGACGTAAAGATAAGAACACCAGCAATAAGATAAAAATTCAAAGTTTTATTATTCCGGAGTTCAACTTTGATGCTGTGGAGTACTATGAACTTGTAGATTGGCAAAATATCTTTTTCAGCGAGCCCCCTATTACTAGGGGTTTATCTCAAGATGAGTTAAAGAAAGTTGTAGAGGAACCTGCCTTCTCCATAATTTCATTCAGCAGGAATTATCCTTGTCAAACACAAGCTGTTAAAAGAGCAGTGAAGCTTGTCACACAGAAGGGATGGAGTCATTAGGAATATAATTAACTTCAGAGCAACAATGCCAAAGTTTGAGACCAAGAAGAATTTTTACTATTAATCGATATTTGCTTTATGTAAAAAAAATCTGCGGTCGTCTTTTATTATGACCCAACTTTTTTGCCTACAGGAGTTTTTTTTTAATTTAGTATAATGGATTTTTGAAGAGGCTTGGGGAGGTGGAAGGGGTTAAGGAAAAATTAAAAAAAAATTGCGGTCGTCTTTAATTATGACCCAACTTTTTTGCCTACAGGCGTATTAATTAAAAAAAAAAAGAATTCCCTATACCGACGCACCGCCCGGGCGCGCCCTAGTGTACACTTTCGACGTCAAACCTGATGAGTTGGTCTTTAGGTTTAATCCTAATTTCTCCTTATATTTAAATGAATTGTTGTGAATTTTTTGCGAAGGACGTACTATTATCATAAAGTGGTTGCAAAAGGAGAAGAAAAAAACATGAGTAGTTCATTTGCTGGAGAGGTGAATGTTATTTGTATTTGTGACTGAGTATTTTCTGGTATGTATTGTTCGGTATACGGAATTTTGTTCGAACGGAAATTTGTTTGAAGGTTTTACTTTATTTACAAGGTTATTTAATTTAAGATCATTTAATTGTGATCCTCCTCATTATATTATTTATAATATTTCTACTCAGTTGAGTCAAGCTGCTG
Source organism: Brassicogethes aeneus (assembly GCA_921294245.1). Taxonomy (NCBI): domain Eukaryota; kingdom Metazoa; phylum Arthropoda; class Insecta; order Coleoptera; family Nitidulidae; genus Brassicogethes; species Brassicogethes aeneus. The sequence goes on along the minus strand of OV121132.1, from coordinate 45,962,429 downwards.
CTACTCAACTACCTGTTACTCCAAGACACCCCGGTGCACCGGGCCGATTTTAATTTTCCAGACGACTACAAGCAGACAAGTAGTGGTGAAAACTTGTTGCACGTTTCTGGAATGACACCCGATAGGATTTTCATTTTTGGCTCCCGTTAAAATATGGATCTTCTCGAGTCTTCCCTACACCGGTACGCTGACGGAACATTTAAAACAGTGCCAACATAGTTCGCGCAACTGTACACAGTACATGGATTTAGCAATTGCATTGCAATTCCATTATTATATGCATTGTTGCTCAATAAAACAGAGACAACGCACCGGGAACTTTTACGTGCTATTAGGGAGTTAAATAAAAATGTTAACCTATTATCTGTAATGATTGACTTTAAAATGCTTCAAGACCACGAAGTAATGCCAATGAAAGCCCAGCAGGTTGTTGATTACTTCGAGGACAATTGGATTGGACGTACGCTTCGCCGACAACAACGCCCTTCACCACGATTTCAGATTGCGTTGTGAAATTGCTTTCAGTTTGTAACCGAAAATCTCCCGAAGACAAACAATTCTCAGGAAGGATGGTATGACGGTTTTCAGGCACAGATTCGAGCAGAGCATTCGACAGTTTGTTACCGCCTTAAAACGAGATTATTGAACTTTGCATTGAACAGGCAATAGCTGGTCAAGCAATTGGAAATAAAAAAAGAAAATATAAAGAGGCTGCTGCAAGACTTTAAGAGGTGTTCCTCACAACATTTCGTACTTAGTGGTTGATAAAAAAGATTTTTCTCTCGATATTTTGGCTTTCTTTCGAACAAATTTTCATCCGAACAAATTTCTTTCCAACAAATTTCGTAGAACCGAATTGTTCATATTTCTTGAGTGTTAATTAGATTCTTTCCTCAATGTTGTAGGTAGGATCCTTTAAAATCCGGGAGCTGAAACATTGTAGTTATTTGAGGCACGTCTAAATCGAATGCGCTATCCATTTTTTCCATCTAAGCAAGCCTTGATAAAAGAAAAATTTTAAATTTTCCCACATTATTAAATCGCGCTCATCAATTTGTCCCAAAAATTTTTAAAAATGTAAATTTAAAACGTAGGTTTAGCAAATACATATATTTAGATATATCTAAAGTAGCATAAAATATATTTTAAAATAGCTTACTATATGGGAGATTTCATGCCAAATCGGCGATGGATTTACTTTTCCATTTTGTATCGGCCTGATATTTTTTTACATTTTTGGCTCATAGAAAGAAGCATTCCTGATTTTTTTTCAAATTTTTCTATTAACCAGTTCACGAGATATGATTTTTTTAAAACGCACAATTTATTTTTAAATGCCTGTAACTTTTTAAAACTAAAGTCCAATCCATACTATCATAAAAGTCAACGCCAAATAAACGCAAATAAAAAGCTAGATTGACACAAAACCTGCAAATTTTTTAGTTTATTATGTTTTCTTTGTGCACAATTCGACGTTAAATTTTGCGCTTCCAAATCCGCTAGGGTTCCTTTTTGTTTTTATTTAAAAAAAATAATATGAAGAAACTAAAATCTAAATAGCGCCCCAACTATAATGAATTAATACAACAAGATTTTTTGGCCATCTTTTAAAATTAAGATTTTAATCCATGTTCACACCCAGATATTAAATTTCATTAACTTTTTCAACTAAAACATTATCTATTTTAACTTCTATGTGATAACTATGTGATAGGTTTCCAAGCTTTAAGTCCAGTGCCCTGAGGCATAGCATATTTAGTTTCTAATTTTTCAGATAAAAAGTTTTTGTATTTTACTTTTTGTGATCTATTTTTTAGATGGCCATTTTAAAACACTGCCTTTCAGTCACATTCTTTACACACCAATAAACCTCTATCCAGTTTCCAATGCACTTTTAAAATCCAAAAACACAGCTACCAACAATGTATTATTTTGTAAACAATTGTACCACTCGTCAAAAACATTTAGTAAACAGATTTAAAAGAATGTTGTTTTCTAAACTCAGTCAGGTTTTCAATAATGAATTAGGATCACAGAAATTCATTAGTTGATTCTTAACCTCAAATTTGTTGTTCTTTGACTAAATTTTTGACTAAATCTTTAATTTGATGTTTATAATATATTTCTGTTTTAAACTGAGTATATTCTTCCTTTATTAAATTTATAATTTTTGTATTATAAAATTTTAAAATTTAATTTCTTTTATTTCATCCATTTTGTATATGATTGTTTTATGAGAAATTTGCATGTGTTGTAATTAGTTAGATTTTTTATTTTTAAACTTAAATATTTATTGTCAATATATTATGATCACTTATTCTTGGTATTGTAAGCTAAGAACTAAAGCATGAAGTTCTAGAACTTCATGCTTTAGTTCTTTTTCATTTTTTATAATGTAATCAATTATGGTTAAACTATTTGGCGTTATTATAATATATAATACAGGGTGTTATGTAATTAATGTTATATATTAAAATGGGTTGTTCCTTAGGGTCCATAAAGAAGCACCTGAAACTTTTTTTTTCTAAATTGCAAAGTCTAAAAATAATTTATAATACCCTTTATCCTACCAAAAAGTACGCCACTGATCAACTAGGAACTTTAGGTTAATCTGGTGGATTTATTATGTTATGGTTGGTAACAGTGTTTCGAAAATCTCTCAAAAAAGTTGACAAACATTGTTTAAATTTAGCTTAATTACAAAAATGACAAAATTAACAATGCAAATTGTCAATTTGGCGTTTTTATTAATTGTTGGTTATTTCATTTTTGTACTGAAGGTAAATTCAAACAAAATCTGCCAACTTTTATGACAGAATCTAGTGCATTTCTTTTAAATTTTTATGTTTTCAAATTGTAAATATCTTAACTAAGGAATGTGCTTTTGGATTTATTTACACAAATTAAATGTTTAAAGTTTAACCTGTGAACTGGTCCCAATTTCATCAGAGTAAACAGAGAAAAAAAACTGATGAAAAAATTAATTTTGTGGTTATGGATTTCCAATTTCAAAGGTACTAAATTTTCGAATCATTGCTTAAGCTAATAGCTGGATCAGTAAATAAATACAGAAGGGTATTAGAGCTTTAAGGGCATAAAACTTTTGTATTTATTGAGTTTTTATTTATTTTTTGCAAGAAAAATTTTTAGTAACAATTTTTTACATCTGGCAACGCATAGCTACTTTGTTGGTTGGTATCCATGTACTCACAAAATACAGGTGTGCAGAGATAAACAAGTGTGTAACCAGTGGCGTATCACAAAAAATATAAAAAACTTCTAATGCATATTTTTTCTTTATCTTTGGAAAAATGTTTTTTTAAATATTTTTCCTTTATTCCTTATGTCAAAAGGTATTCAGTATTTTAATATATAACATTAATTACATAACACCCTGTATATATATAATTATAAACCCGTTTTTGTTAATTATTTCTTTAATTTTTTTGCTATTTAATTTTATTTTTTGATAAATCAATGTTGAATGGCCATTTATTATAATTTGACAATTTATTTAAATAATAATATTAATATTTAAAAAAAAATCATCTATAAACTTTAAAAAGAAATTATATTTTTTATGGAGGATAGTATATACTTACAATGAAATACTTTTTTTTGCAATCCATGCTTCTATAGCTAATAATAATAATAATATTTATTGTGTAAAAATATGTATAAAAAAAATGAATACATTTTTCCACAAAAGGAAGAGGTTAGCACAGCTATCTTACACCCCTCCTATATAAAAATGAGCAAAACATCAAATCCCTTTACTTTTTAAAACAATAGTTTTTAACAATTATACATATGTATATAATAAATCAGAAAAATAAATAGTAAACAAATCAAGAATGAAAAAAAAGAGAAAAAAAATAAAAATACAATTTTATAAATCAAAATTAAATACGTCTATCATTAATAATTTTTAATTTAAATGAATTTTTAAATTTGTTAGAAGAAAAGTTAATTATTAATAACCACAAACAACCTTTATAAACTTACAGATCACTTTATACTTGATTTTTTAAATATATATATATTAGGGTACTACCTCTTCCAGAGTGTTTTGTCGTGCATTTTATAATAACAATACAAGTTTTTGTGTAAATATTTTGAAAATATATAATTTCTCGGGTTAAATCATTTATTAAAATAAAAATAGGTACCATATATCTTTTACAACACTTCGTGAAAGTGGTCATTTTAAATCTGTGTGTAGAATCTATACTAAATATATATCTAAGCGCAAATATTTTTTAAAAATTAAAAATAGACATGAACTCCTTTGAGGCTTAATCGATAGCTTATTTAATAACCTATCAAATGAAATTAATTTTTGTGTGAAACTATGTGAAACTTACTAACTTTTTTATGAAATAAAACAATATTTTACCAATAAAGGATTTAAACTACAAATCAAGTTTTTGTATAAAGATTATAAAAATATAGACTTTCTTGACTTGAATCCATCCATAATAAAAATCGGTACAATAACACTATCAAAGTAGGCACACTTTAAAAGTTAATAACATGCATCTGCCTGCATCTAATCACTTTGGTGGTAATTAGGTACACTGCCATGGTAGCCTGCATATGCGGATGAACTTTGTACCCTAAAAGCAGAGAAACAAAAAAATTCATTTTATATAAAAAAAATAAGGAATCATTGCAAAAAAATGGCCTGAAGCCGATACAAATTGTAAACAATTTGTAGTTACTGTGGATGGCTGCAAAATAACAGATTTAAACAGAAGATATCATGCGGTAATAACTAGGGTAAGGTTGGGGTATCATTAAGCTTACCAAAGTGAATATCCTAGAATTACCTACACCGATTTGAAGAGCTGTAATGAGATCCTGTCGGTAAATAATATTCTGGTTGAATATGATTACCTTTATCAGAAAAGGATCGAGCACGGTTTTTCCAAATTGGGTCTTGAAAAGACGTTGGATTTACTTTTTTTAACGACTGTGATATCTTAAAAGATATTTGAGTATCTGTGATATTTGTAATTATACCTACTTACCTTTTTATACCATTTTTGTATTATATGGTACAGAGTGGTTTTTAGTCAGCAAAAGTTCAGCATTACCTAACAATTTAAGTCCATGAGAATTTTTCATTTAGCAAAAGGGTGACAATAATAATGAATTAAATGAAAAAGGCAAATCCAGGCTATTGGTGATTTTACAAGTGAATTTAATTTTTACATAGATATAACAGTGGTCAAATCGCAATGTTTTGAGAATTGTATCATTGTATTAGTAAATGATCCCAAATCTCCAAATCATATACCTACGCCCATATTATTTGAAATAAATAAAACAAATAGGTTTGGAATAAAAAACCTTATTAAAAATAAAAATGAACCAATAAATATGTCATATTGTAGACTTATAATAGGTTATAGAGATAAAAAATATTTGTTGATTTTAACCAAATATTAACCAGATTTTATGTTAATCCAGGTCCACATAACTTTATGTTAAGTTTACAATCTGTGTACTTATTGAATAAGTAGTTTGCAATCATAACAAACATTTTGTAGATTTTATAAAAAAATACTGTCAATATTTTAGAAACCTTTTTGTAGACCCAGTAACAAAAGTATTTATTGGAAATTGGTTACTAAAATTAAAAGAATTTTGATAAGAAATGTTGCTGTATTAATCAATTCCCTAACCAAAAAAAATTAACTCATGTTAAGAGCGTCCGAGAGCACATTCGTTCGACTGCCCGTCTGTGTTGGTAATGCTAAACACAAAAATAACATACATACAATAATTGTATGTATGTTATTTTTGTGTTTAGCATTACCAACACAGACGGGCAGTCGAACGAATGTGCTCTCGGACGCTCTTAACATGAGTTAATTTTTTTTGGTTAGGGAATTGATTCCCTAACCAAAAAAAATTAACTCATGTTAAGAGCGTCCGAGAGCACATTCGTTCGACTGCCCGTCTGTGTTGGTAATGCTAAACACAAAAATAACATACATACAATAATTGTATGTATGTTATTTTTGTGTTTAGCATTACCAACACAGACGGGCAGTCGAACGAATGTGCTCTCGGACGCTCTTAACATGAGTTAATTTTTTTTGGTTAGGGAATTGATTAATACAGCAATACAGCAATACAGCAATAATTATTAAATAACACACAATTCTAAAATCATCAAATTATAAAGAAATTTGGTACAATATAATTATCAGTAGTACTACAACACTTACTGAGGTATTTCGTAACTTAAACCCACTTCACTGTATCCCCTAATTTCAGTTTGAAAACCAGTGACAATAACACTCTCAAAGTAGGCACACTTTAAAAGTTAATAACATGCATCTGCCTGCATCTAATCACTTTGGTGGTAATTAGGTTGTAAGGACTATCGCTTAATGTAATCTATGCATTTTAAAACCTATTTTTAATTAATTTTTTGTATTTTGGCAGACTTTTTAGTAAAAACAAACAACAGTGCCATGGTGGCCTGCATATGCGGATGAAAAATAAGGAATTATTGCAAAAAAAATGGTCTGAAACCGATACATATAGTACATATAAATAATTTGTAGTTACTGTGGATAATTTAAAATAATTCAGCCTATATTTACTTTGTCCTTTTTTCTTTTTTATGATGCCACTAAAACCTAAACAAATACACATTGTTTAAAAATCATATCACGTATAAGTTAAAAATCCACACGTTTTGTTAAAGAATTCCTAATAAAATAAAATAAAAATATACATGGACAAACATTATTTTAGTTATAATTTGAAAACTAAACTCTCTTATTTGTTTAGAACGTTTGCAGACAAATCTCTCAAGACTATTTAAATAAGGACTTTTAAGAAAATTTAATATTAATCTTACAGATTACCCTTTAAGTTAAGCAGACCGACTAATATTGTATGTATGGAGTACCTTTGAAGTAGGTTATTAAGACCCTGCAGATAACCAAGGGATTACAAACAATCTGTATTAAATTTGAATCTATCAATACTTGTTTAAGCCTATTTGTTTAATGAAATGTTCTTAATTTGAAATGGGTTTTTTATTTGATAGTTCTTTGCTTAAAAAATTTTTTTATTTAAAAAAAATATTAATCTGGGCTCATTCGCCATGGTTTAAGTAGACACGAATTTAATTTAGGCACGAGCAAGCTTGCAAAAAAATTTTTTATTTAAAAAAAATATTAATCTGGGCTCATTCGCCATGGTTTAAGTAGACACGAATTTAATTTAGGCACGAGCAAGCTTGCAAGAGAGTTCTTAAATTAATGAGTGTCTAAAAAGTTTATAAACGAGTTGCATACTATTTTTGTTCTTCGACAAATACATAATATTATCTTAAAACGATTTTAGTCAAATATTTGTGTAGAGCGCCATCTATCTAAATGTCAAATTTGTAAGTGTTATAAAGGTTATAAATCGAAATGTATTTCTTGAATATCGATTAACAACAGTTTTTCACAGTGAAAGTAAAGAACATGTTTTATGAGCACTTTACGGTGGAGTCCGAGCTCGAAATTAAAAGTTCAGTACAATGTTCACATAAACTTTTCAAATATTGGCGTTAAGAAACTATTTAATGCTTTTGTATTTTTGTTTTGCAATAATAAAATAATTTTCACATTTAGTTTTATTTTACAAGGGCACTTTATTTTAACGAAATTTGACAACAGTCAACTAACTTAAAGCTATATTTAGCACGTGACTAAAACCTGTTCCTAACTTCAGCCCGTGACTAAAACGCCATAAAGCCACAACATGTCAATGTGTCATGGAAACATGTACGATAATGGGCGTTTTAAAGGTGGGAGTAGAAAAAATGTATTTTCTTACTACCTCGACTCAAAATACGTTGTTTCGTCCCCGATTTCACGGCAGATAGTTTACGTTTCTTGCATTGGTCAAGCTATACGCGCACACTCTAATAGCGGGAGTAAAAATTTTTTAGTCGTGTGCTTAACATTCAAATTTCGTACTGCCAACATGAGAAACACAAAAATATGACAGTTTTAAACCATAATTTTGCAATTATAACAACAAATAAACAATTTATGTTTTTACTTTTTTACTTTTTATGTTGTTTTAAGTGTTTAATGGTACTTTTATTTGTTATAAAGTAGTAATTTGTTAATTAAAATACAACCTTTTATTTTTACTGTATTGGCACCGCTGAATTACCATGACAACGCTACAGTTTGATTGATTTTGAATGTAAACGTCAGAATTAAATTAAACGTCAGATTTTAATTTTGACACAAGTTTTTTTATATAAATTTAATTTTTTCCCGTATTTTCTGCGGGGTAGCAAGAAAAATAGTATACACTACACGGGCAGAAAGTGTGAGAGCCCTGAACTGCGCGCCATGATGCCCTCGGCTTCGCCTCGGGCATCATGGCGCGCAGTGCAGGAATATCACACTTTCTGCCCTTGTAGTGTAATATACTATTATTGTTAAAAATGAGATACGCCCTTATGTGATAATGGGGACGAAATGTGCTTTAAATGTGTTTAATTTTATATTTGACAAATAATATGAATATGTATAAATTGACAGATAGTTAATTGTATCGTGATGGCTGATAACATTACTTACACTAATCGTGATATTTAAATATCGCAATTGTTTTATACATATCATATGTAACATATGGTGAGTGTGGCAACATTTTGGTAAGAACTGTAAAAACTTTTAATGAGAGGTATCCTCATTTAACTTCTCCAACCAAACACAAGTTTTGAAAGATAGAGCAGACATTTATTAATCACGGCAAAGTTAAAGTTGAGAGAAACAGATTAATGTTTTGGGATAGGAGTAGAAACTGCACTTAAGTGCGTTTAACTAAAAGGAGTTTCTTTATAAAAAACGTTTAAACTGTAAAAGTACAAATTTACCCCAGCAAAAAATCTGTAAAAGTGACACCACGACTGTAAACATAAAAAATATAACACCACGGCAAATGTTATATTAAATTACGACAAATAAATAAAATAAATACTTATGATAAATTAAGATTATTAATTTAGTAACCCAAGTTACTTTTGAGGTGTTGTATTCATAAGAAAGTATTAAAAGGGAATTAAAATAAATACAGTAAATCTCGACCTGGAAGTTTCTTGTTTATTTTATATGTTAAACGTATAAACACTTAAAATATACAACAAATATACAGCAATGTTCAACAAATAATAATATAATTAATTAGATAACGCAACAAAAGTAACAATACCCTAAACCCTTTATAGGTTGATGGTCGCTAAATCGCCAAATTCTATTTAGCTATGTTTCCATGCGCGCAAAGGCGTATAATCAACCAGATATCGGTATCAGTCCTGTACAGACGGTCCTGTGTCGTTATTTCGACCACATATTTATATTTGGTGCGCCTAGCTACTCGAAGCAACCTAAGTGGTCTATAATTCGACCAGTGGGCAGTTAAAATAGTGTATTTGTTTAAAGTTACTTTTGTGCATACTAAAAGTGCCTTTTTTACTGTTTAATTACAATTTAAAAGGTAAGTTAATATATTGTGTACCTTCCTGAATTAATAAAGATTACATTTCTGATAAAATATTGTAAAATTATTAGGTAGTGTGAAAGACTTTTATAATAATCGATATGTAACCCACCTTTTTTTAACACCGCAAATTCAAGTTATGACGGCAACACTTTTTTTGCAAAAATTTATATAAGTTAAAGGACTGTATATATTAACAAAAGTGTGTTTTATCAGTACCTGTTTATATTTGGCCAATACAATTTACCGCTTGGATGTTATTTCGATAACTATTTTTAGGTAATTATTTTTTATGGTACCTAAAATTCTTTTTTTTTTTGTTTTTGGTAAAAATGTCTAAAATAAATTTGGACAAAATATCGAACCTTTCTACCGAAGAACTTTATACATGGCTTGATGGTATAACAGAAGAGCAAGCCGAAAATTCCGAGTTTGAGGGTGATAGTGATGCTGGCGATAGCCCTCTACTTCCGCTTAGAAAATCACAGAAAGAAAGTAAGTTTTAACTGAATTTAATATTAATTTAATTTTTATTTAAAAAAATATAGATACACCTTCTACTTCAAATGGGCATTTAACAGATAAAAACGCTCCAAGTAGTAGTTCAGACGATGTTTTTCTAATTTCTCTACTTCCAGCTAGAAAATCACAGGAAGAAAGTAAGTTATAAACAAATTTTTGAAACAAGGTTATTTTTTCTTTTATTCTAGAAATTATTAATAAACCTTTTACTACAGGATTCTTAGAAAGTCTGTAGTACAAAAAAACTATTGCTTTGAGGAACCAGATTCTGATGATTTAGTATTAGATCCCAAATTTGATATTCGCGAAGTAACAGAAAAATCTGTCGCTTACGTATTTGAATCCGATAGTGAACCAGATTTGAATAATGAGACTGATAATATTCAGTCTGATTTCTTCGTAGCAATTTGGCAAACGAACTTTTAGCAGATTTTTGAAGTAGAAAACAAAAGGGGCCTCCACCTACAACAAAACAATTTAAAAAAATGATAGGCGTACGATCAGTGTGGATCATTCTAATAGAAAATTTGATGTGGGACAGCATTTGCCAATCAAAGGTTCAAGCAGGAGGTGTGCCCTTTGCAGTACTGCAAAGCATAGCAAGAGGTCACAAGTAATATGCCAAAAATGCAGTGTTCCCTTGTGTTTAGAATGTTTTGCGCCATTTCATAAAGAATAAATTGTAATTTTTATAATTCTAGAATGTAGAATGTATTTGTTTTTAGTTTCAAGAAAAAATATATTTTTCTTTTATTATTTGTAACTTGTATTCCTTATTTTTTGCAAATGGTTAAATTTTTAACCAGTGATCATTGCCTGTCACGTGTGACCTTAAACAGGCATTGGTCGAAATATAAACCACCCCCGCCATAAAGACAAATTTTTCTAAAAAAAAATGTTTCAGATTTAGCTCAAATGTTTACGCAAAAAAAATACGAGGATTTGTAAAAAAATAGTACTGCCCTATAAAGGGTTAAAGTTATTTCCTTAAGGAGAACTCTGAAAGAAAGGGACATCCTACAAACCTTTAAAACCACACACAATAATCTCCATACTGCGACCACAAAGCCATATAAATTAAATAAATAAATAAAATAAAAAAACATCATAACCTAAGATCAGGTGCACCTCAACAAGTATAGTAATAATAATAATAATAATAAATCTTTATTGTCCAACAGAATAACAACTCTAATAAAAGGACAACAATTAAATAAATAAATAAAATAAAAAAACATCATAACCTAAGATCAGGTGCACCTCAACAAGTATAGTAATAATAATAATAATAATAAATCTTTATTGTCCAACAGAATAACAACTCTAATAAAAGGACAACAATTAAGGTTAATTAAGAGCTAAACTAAAAAACAATTACAATAAGTTTAAGGTAGAGCCTAACTAAAAAAATAAGAACAATACATGCAAAACCCCAAATGTAACAAAATAAACTAAAAAAAATAAGAAGGGATAAAAAAAGAAAAACTACATAAAATATTTAGTTGCTACAACCAGGAACACATATTATAAATTGGCGACCTAAGCAAAACATATGTTCGCGCTAGCCTGCAGTAAAAAGCAGGGTGACTTCGTAAATTTGGTCTAGGCAGTAAAAAATTAATTTTGAAATGGTGAATCAAGTAAGTTGTGCAAAAGTTTAAATAAAAAAGTATTAGATAAAAGTATTCTTCTGATACGCAAAGATATAAAATTGTGTCTGGTTAACAGTTGTGCATGATCTGTACCTCTTGGAGGGTAACCACCATCTATTCTAAAAGATAAGAAATTTAAAAATCTTCTTTGAACATTTTTAATATAGTTTATATAGGTGTTAAAAATAGGATTCCATATTAAGGCACCATATTCAAGTTACGACCTTACTAGAGAAAAATATAATGAGTATAAGGCGGTTATCTTTGTAAATGTCTTACAGTTTCTTTTAATAAATCCCAACAATCTTAAAGAAGCCACAACGATTTGATTGATATGTGCAGAAAAAGTGAGTTTAGAATCAAACAATAAACCAAATCTTTGACCTCATTGCATCGAACTAACGGTATTGTTATAATGGTAGTTGTAAATAATAGCATTTTGTTTATAAGTGTACGAGCAGACTTTGCATTTACCAACATTCATACCTAACTTAACTAATTAATTAAAAACCATGACTGAACAGTATCACTCTGTGACTGTAGACTTATACAATCAGATACGCCTTTTATATTGCTACAAATCTATAGATAATCTGCATACAACAAACTTTTATAATCACGTTTACTCGTTAGGTCATTAATATAAATTGTAAATAAAAGAGGACCAAGATTGGATCCTTGTAAAACTCCTGACGTAGCGAAGTAAGCTTGAGACTTAAAGCTGTTATATTCCACGAATTGTTTACGATTATATAAATACGAACGTAAAAGTGCAACAAGCGAATCACAAAAAACATATTCCTCCAATTTGCAGCATAAAATTATATGATCAATTGTGTCAAAAGCCTTCGAGAAGTCCGTGTACACAACGTCAACCTGCCCTTGTTCCTTAATAACATTAGTAATAAATTCGGTTTTTTCTGCTAAATTACTTATTGTAGAATAGTATGTTCTGTAACAAGTTTGGAATACAGCATATTCCGCTCGAACGAAGAGTTTATCACACGAGCCGAAGGCGAGTTTGACGGTTTCACGAGACCGGAATATGTAATTCCAAACGTGTTTCAGACTATACTTTTTCTACGTTACCAAAAAATACCATAAAAAAAATAATTTAATTGGAAGAAAGTGAGGTTGGATCGGTCTAAAATTTGTTAGATATTAAAAACAGAGATGTCGCCACGAGTGTTTATTCTATCATCAGATGATAGAATATTTTATTCTGTAACACTTTACGGAATATATGTCATTCCATAGATAAAAGTGATAGAAGGGTCAAATTCCGTAATAGGAGTAGAAAAAGTCTTTTAATAGAGCCATGTTGTTGGGAAGCAATAACTGATTTTAGCTGGTAGTAGAGGCATTCATACATGGACATCTCGAAGACCTTAGCGAAGTTATTAAGAATTGAAATAGGGCGATAGTTTGTTATATCTGCAGGATAACCAGATTTTAAATCGGACGTACTTTAGCCTCTTTCCACTTCTCAGGAAACGTTTTGAACTTTAGAATACTATTAAAGATTATTGTTAGTGGAGTTGCAGAAACAGTGGAGCAAACTTGTATAAAAAAGCTTGGTATTTGATCTTGCCCCGAAGTCATTTTATTGGATAATTTTTTAATTGATTTGAGAATATCATTACTAGAAAAAGACCTTAAGTTTATAGACTGAGTACTAAAGTTAGTTATAAGGTTACAATCAATACTGGGAGCCAAGAATACGTCCTTAAAATAGTCTGCAAAACCCTCAACAATATCCATTGGCTGTGCAAAATGTCTATAGTGAAGATAAACCTTACCTGGAATACGGGAACAGGTCTTTTTTTGTACGGATATAGCTCCAGAATTGTTTAGGATCAGTTGTGATATTATTTTGTATCTTAACTAGATAGTTATTGTAAGCATAAGATATTTTTCTTTTAATCAAGGCTCTCATCCTAGAAAATTCTTGGTAATAAAAGTTACTTTTAGATTTTTTATAGAGGTTAGAATTATCCCAGATGCAAGCTTTGCTCTTTTTTGAAGCGATGTTCGTTGGCTTGTTTGTTGTTTTTTGGGTAAAAGTAGGTTCAGGCTAAGTCTCTATTATTGTATTTTAAAGGCAACTTTCTTCGTCAAGATTTTTATATTTATCATCCATTATTATAATCGGCTTTGAAATCATTCCAATTGAGGGTCAATAATTACCCATTATGCCTCATTTATTGACAAACTTTAATACTGGAATATCATGTAATAATAATAATAAAACAAATAACGAATAAAATGTCTGCGTTGCGCATTTAGATGAAAACAGATCTCTACTGAACTTAAAATTTACAGCATAGTAATTTTAAGTATGTTTTCTTGCAGAAGAAAACCGCGGCCAGCGGTCATAAATTAAATGTCGCTATCGCATAATTGCTGTTTATTACTTTAAATGTAATACCAAATAATTAAATATAACAGGTAAAAATCACTTAACTAATAAGGGGACAAAAATGTAAATCTGTGAGAAAAGTTTAATCCCATATTTTATAAAATCGATATGAAAATTTCACTCAAAAATTATTATTAAAATATTTAGATACAATCAATTAGAACCCTAAAATTAATTAACTTTTAGATTCATAATGTTTTTATTTAAAATTTAATATAATGCAAGATCGTTCAAACGTAAATTTAATTAGGATCGTAATAACTGACTGATTGTTGAGTAGGGGGGTATGTAAATATCCTTAAAACATAAATCACTTCACTTGAAAATTAAAAATTATTTTAATTTATTAGTTTTGCATTCTTAGTTTGATTTTAAGAAAATTGTTTTTTGTTTAAAGGTTTTTATTAAAAAACACTTTTTAGTAAAATATAAAATAAATAATGATTTTACTCATTAGATCAAATCTATTAAAACTGACTACGCAGTGAACACATGACCTTGATTTTAGATCACCAATAAATCATAAACTTAACATAATACCTTCACTTGAAATCGAACTAAAAATTATTTTATTTTATTAGTTTTGCATTCTTAGTTTGATTTTAAGAAAATTGTTTTTTGTTTAAAGTTTTTTATTAAAAAACACTTTTTTAGTAAAATATAAAATAAATAATGATTTTACTCATTAGACCAAAACTATTAAAACTGACTACCCAGTGAACACATGACCTTGATTTTAGATCACCAATAAATCATTAGTAATGAATAATTATTAGTATCTAATATGTAGGTAACGAAATTTTACGTAAATTTGACATAACATTGACATTCATAATGTTTTTATTTAAAATTTAATATAATGCAAGATCGTTCAAACGTAAATTTAATTAGGATCGTAATAACTGACTGATTGTTGAGTAGGGGGGTATGTAAATATCCTTAAAACATAAATCACTTCACTTGAAAATTAAAAATTATTTTAATTTATTAGTTTTGCATTCTTAGTTTGATTTTAAGAAAATTGTTTTTTGCTTAAAGGTTTTTATTAAAAAACACTTTTTAGTAAAATATAAAATAAATAATGATTTTACTCATTAGATCAAATCTATTAAAACTGACTACGCAGTGAACACATGACCTTGATTTTAGATCACCAATAAATCATAAACTTAACATAATACCTTCACTTGAAATCGAACTAAAAATTATTTTATTTTATTAGTTTTGCATTCTTAGTTTGATTTTAAGAAAATTGTTTTTTGTTTAAAGTTTTTTATTAAAAAACACTTTTTTAGTAAAATATAAAATAAATAATGATTTTACTCATTAGACCAAAACTATTAAAACTGACTACCCAGTGAACACATGACCTTGATTTTAGATCACCAATAAATCATTAGTAATGAATAATTATTAGTATCTAATATGTAGGTAACGAAATTTTACGTAAATTTGACATAACATTGACATTCTTTGTGACTAAGTTATGATGTAAAATTACATGATATCATTCTGATATAATACTGATATAAAAAGTGATGTTCATTTGAAGCTTCTTATCTTTAAGTCAGTTTGTTAATAGAATAAGGGTAATAGCGTAAGAACTTTTATTTTTTTTCTCTTTAATTTTTACTTAATTCTATCTTGTGTAACTAATTTTGTATTATACTGCATATTGTAAAAAATGTATATCCTTTATGTAGACTTTGTCTGTTGGATTAATAAACTATTATTATTAATATTATTATTATTATTATTATTATTATTATTATTATTATTATTATTATTATTATTATTATTATTATTATTATTATTATTATTATTATTATTATTATTATTATTATTATTAATACTGACATAAAAAGTGATGTTCATTTGAAGCCACAAAATACAACGTAAGGCAATATGAGGTATTTACGGCGACAGAAGAGAAAACCCAAATACAATAATGTTCCCAAATATTTAAAACCTTAGAAACAACAAAACAAATGTAAAAAAGGATCAAGAGAGGGTTAAAAAAATTGTCAAATTGTTTGCGTGTTGTCAGATAGTCTTGCGCGCAACCACTATTTTACCAAACTCAGTGCTAATACATTTTGTTAATTTGCAGCCACCGCGAAGTAAATCTAAAACTTTTAATATGGAGGTGTTACCATGTTGTAAGTACTTTAAATCAACGTATATATTACCTATGTAAATCTAATTTCTCTAAGAGAAATATCTAATTACCTAAACAAAGTAAAATTTAAATTGTTTAGTTTATTATTAAGTTTAATTAAAGGTTTTAAATTTTTTTTGCAAAGTTTCGCTCTGAGTCCAGCATATTTTATTCACATCCAATGTATAATATCCGTGTTTGTATTTTCTCTAGAAGTCTTTCTGTGTGCAAAAGCATTACATTATTTTTAACTGGCTTCCAGTATATCTTTCGATAGCTGACGTACAGGTAATGGAATAGAGGCTATAATGTCACTGTTGTGGATTATTGGCTTATGCACAGATTCGCTCATAAACATCAATGCGAGTAATTTCAGCAACAGTATCTGTACTTTTAAAAAAAATTAAGGCGATGTTCCCATCGTACATGTTTCCGCCTTCTTGCTTGGGTTGATCGACAAGTAAGCCTAGTTGGTCATAAAATAAATCTGTCAATTTCTTTTTTCCCTTCTTCATTCTTTCTTTTACTTTTTTGCCTCTTGCTTGCCATTCCTGCGTTTTAATTATACACTATGTCTCAGTATCTTGGAATCATATGGAAAACTTTTTTATTATTAGTTTTAGGAAAAAAGTTATTCTATATAAAAAGTTCTGCATAGTGTAAAACTTAAAATGCAACCCACAAATATTAAATTTTTTTAGTCGTATACGGGGTATGTAAAAAAATATGAATTTGGCTCAAGAGTAAAGTACCTTTATATTTGACAATATCGAAAATTGTTATGAAAAAAAGTTAATCAAAACTAAAAACTACGTTCAAATATGCAATTACATCCATTTACATTTAAAAAAAATATTTTTTCTTTTTTGTCTACAACATCAATGCAAATTTAACTGTAACATGTAATCTAGGATGCACTGATAAACAAATGATTTGTTGATAGCAACAAATGTTTGACAGTAAGTTTTAAAACGCGTTAGTTTATGACACAAAAATGGTTTTATTATTAACTAGTGAAGAAAAAATAGAAATTGTTTTAATTGTGGAAGAAAATTATAAAACACATAGAGAAGCAGCTATTATTTTTAATAATAGACATCCCAATAAAAATATTAATCAATCAACTGTTACCAAAATATTTAATAAATTTAAAAAGTATACTGGAAGTATTAAAAATAATTTTAATGTAAAACCCCAATAGCTAATTTTCAATGAGTATACGCAGTTTGAAGTAATGCTGTCTGTGGTAGCAAATCCAAAACTTTCATTGCGTAAAAGGAAGTCATTGATGCAACAAAACGTAAGTAAAGATACTGTAGCTAGAATTTTAAAACTAAATAAATACAAACCATTTCAACCAAAATTCGTTCACACATTGAAAGAAAAGGATTATAATAGGCGCTTTGATTCTTGCTTTCTTATCCAAGGAGAGTTAGAAGATGACCCTTTTTTACGAGGCATATAATTTTTTCCGATGAAGCAACGTTTTCGTCAAATGGAACTGTCTCGTCACAACATTGTCGATGGTGGTCTGAAGAAAATCCTAATTTTACAATAAAGTCTCATGACCAATATTCATTTAAGACGAACGTGTGGTGTGGCATTTATAATAACATATTAATAGGTCCTTTTTTTTTCGCCAAGCTATGAATGCCGAACGTTATTTACAGTTTTTACAAACTTGCAAGAACGTCAATCTATTTGGTTTTAACAAGACGCCACAGTACATTGAATGTTAGGGAATATCTTGAACAAATGTTCCATGGAAAAGTTATGCACAGATATCCTAATACTTTTTGGCCTGCTAGATCCCCTGACTTAACCCCTTTTGATTACTTTTTATGGGGTTACTTGAAACAAAAAGTTCATCAGAAAGGGCCGTTTCAAGATGTTAATCATTTGGAAAGGATAATTTTAGAAACATGCCAGGAAATTTCTCCACAAATAATAAGGAATGTATTACGTGAATTTTCTAATAGAATAATAAAATATATTGAACGAGAGGGTGGATATGTTGAGGCGTTAGTAGAGTGAGTGAAAATTAAATTACCATTTATTTCTAGTTTAATAATATGTTAATTACACTTGTGTAAAAGTTGTAACTTAGTTTTTGTATGTGTTTTTTTATTTGCAAAATAAATTAATTAATTACGTGTTAAAATTGCTAAATTTTTAGAAAACATTTAGAAACGAAAAGGTTTTCATGTTTTTTGTAATCATAACAATGTAAATGTTCATTTAAAATAGAAAAATTTGTAAAAATTAACAAAACCTAATTTTTTAATGTAAATGGATGAAATTGTATATTTGAACATAGTTTTTAGTTCTGATTAACTTTTCTTTATAACAATTTTCGATATTGTCAAATATAAAGGTACTTTAATCTTGAGCCAAATTCATATTTTTTGACAAACCCCGTATACGACTAAAAAAATTTAATATTTGTGGGTTGCATTTTAAGTTCCACACCATGCAGAACTTTTTATAAGGAATAACTTTTTTCCCAAAATTAATAATAAAAAAGTTTTCCATATGATTCCAAGATACTGAGACATACTGTATATAAAATATGTAACAGGAATTCAAAACATCTTAAATAAGCATGCAAAATTGGTATTCCATATTTATAAGCTAAGGTATCGCAAGACCATGTCAATACTTTTTCGAAATTATTAATATCTTTTGGAGTGGTTTTACAAATATTATTACATGCCTGGGTTAATGAAGTACCGGTCAATACGTAACAAGTCCTGGTATTCATCATGGAGCATATTGGAATGTGGTTGAATCAAATATTTTTGTCCGTATTGAAACAAATTTTTAATTAATTCGAAACAATATGAGTTGTTATACAGAAGGAAATATGTTTACAAAGCGTTTCAAATTTCAAAATCCGCATAAAGAATTTTATGTTCAACTTATAATAAAAATGTTTTATTTAAGTTTTAAGCAGTTTCTATAATTCCAAGGGAAAAATGTTACTTAAAATAATGTTAGTGTCTGAGTACCTCGGTTTGTTTTCAAAGTGTTTTTTAAAAATGCTGTTCCCCCCGCTGCCATCAAGACCCCATTTTTAAAAAAACGTCAACGACATACACTTCTGCAGGAAGATGCAGGACAATAACCTCGTACTGGACTTTGACAAGTCTTTTAATAGTATGATCCAATAAACTTTGAAAGAAAATTCTTGCTTTACTTTCTGAAACTGATATATTTTCCAAATAGCAAGTTTTCTTTATTTGCGAAGTAAAATTATAGTATAGGTTACATATTCTAGCTTTTGCTTCTTGTTGTACTTTTATCTAATCTTTCTTGGCCATACTATTATATTCTAGCTTTTGCTTCTTGTTGTACTTTTATCTAATCTTTCTTGGCCATACTTGCGAAAGAGAAATATGCTTAATAAGCTTCTGCACACTTCTTTGTTTAGAACTCTGTGACATTGCTTTGAACTCTTTTTTTTGGTTTGCCTTGTATACGTTTTTGTGGAGTAAACTGAAGGCTTACTTTAAGTATGAAAGTTTGAACTCGACGTTTAACCAGTCCTTATGGTTTTTAATAAGTCGGTCGTAAATCCAATGACAGTTTTTCATTTTTTAAAAAGTTTGAAGATTTTACAGACTTTTTAAAGTTTACCGGGCACGTGCAAAATGTATTCATATAATCGTTCATAACACTTTATTGGTGAGTACTTGTAAAATCGTTATTTTTTTAAGACTAAATTTAGTTATTCTCTTGTGATACACTTTTTAGCTTCCATGGTGTCGTCTCGACCACCTAAAAATAAAGACACATATGTGCAAGTATGTTGAAAAAAGTAGTTTCCATGTAAAACCAATAATCAATGCCATTGTTTTTTGTTATAACAAAAAATTTAAATGAAAAATACATAAATTGTATATAGCAACTAATTTTGTCAAAATATTGTATACTTTACTTTATATGAAAAAAAATACTTAGTTTCTTACTTTGGACCCCAAAACGACTTAAATAGTTAGAAACAATAAAAGTAGCTAAGGAAAACACTGTTTATATATTTGCCTAAGTATCATAATGACCTCGTAAATACATGTATTTACGGGGTGCACCATTTTGCCTGCAAAATATCCCACTTTCTTTCAAGACGCTCGGATGCACTTGGACTCGATACTGTTTATATCTCGTGAAAATACTGTTAATGTAATAAAATAGTATTTACGATTCAATTGAACTAATGGTCCCCACAAATTTAACTTGACAATCAGGGGCGTGCTGGGCCGCCCGGTGGCCTGCGCTACCATGGTGGTCTGCTGGACTAGTTATGTATGCAAATAGAATAGTATATTCTGTAGTTTGGAATTCAGCATATTCCGCTCGAGTGAAGAGTTTGTCACACGAGCCGAAGGCGAGTTTGACGGTTTCACGAGAGCGGAATATGCAATTCCAAACGTGTTTCAGACTATACTTTTTCTACGTTTCCAAAAAATACCATAGAAAAATAATTTCATTGGAAGAAAGTGAGGTTGGATCGGTCTAAAATTTGTTAGATATTTAAAACAGAGATGTCGCCACGAGTGTATATTCTGTCATCAGATGATAGAATATTTCATTCTGTAACACTTTACGGAATATATGTCATTCCATAGATAAAAGTGATATTAGAACGGTCAAATTCCGTAATAGGAGTAGAAAAAAAAGATTTTTATACCAAAAAAAGAAAGTTTTAATTGACTCCCGTAAAAAAATCTAAAACACGTATTTTTTATGCTAACCCTTAACCAAAAAGTCGCAGGTGGAAACCCTAAAGCGTGGGGATATTTTGGATGCTTTCGTAATTATTTTTCCGTTTCTTTGGAAATCCAAACTGATCCGGGGCCACTTCGATAAAATGCAATTTTAGTCAATTTATAAATTATCGGAAGGGGGGATCAGCTCGGATTTATAGAGAAACAGAAATATAATTACAAAAGCATCCAAAAAAGCCCCCTCTCGCAGTTTTTGTCTTAATTTAATCCTTTAATATTAGTGTGAAGTGACGTAAATTTGGAAGCTTTTATGCTGATTGCTGTGGAGAGAAAGGTGCAAAATGGTTTAAATTCTGACTTAATACGGGACGTTTTGTCAGTAGAGGTATTTAATTGTGATGTATTTTTACAATTTATATGAAATTGGCTTGGGCCTAGACTGCTCTACTATCTAGTCCAGGCCTGCATTGATTCAGCCAGCACGCCCCTGTTGACAATTACACGCAGTTGCAGGATATCGCCTATTAATTATCTGAATTTTGTTTACATTTTTTTAGATTACAGAAAAGTTTTTAAAAACGTGTATTTTGTTTTATAAAGTATTTATTTTATTTTTTATTAGTTTAAGAGGATTTAATTATAAATGATGTGTTTTTATATTCCCATCCTGATGATATTTTATAACATGAGGTTTGAACGATAAAATATTTTCTTTAGATCGGATTAAATATAAGTGTGTAAATTTATTATTTAACAATAATATTTTAAAATTTATTTTAAATATAAAATTATACTATGATTATATTTATATACAATGCATATTATACATCCTTTTTTATATTTTGAATGTCGTGCAATAATATATAAAAAACGTTTTTATATTTTAAATCTGTTTATTTGTACGTACGCATATCCAAATAAAATCTAAATGCATAACTATACCAACGTCGCTCACCAGGGGCGCAAACCGATGTTGTTTAATTTGACAATGGTAGATATAAAAATACTTTTCTGTAATTAAAAATAAAAATAATAAACGGAAATAATAAGAATAGTTACAATATTATGGTCAAACTCCATACGTTTTGGTAATTAACTTTTTCAAAGAAATAATTTCTTCTATCCATTAGGAAGTTTACAAAAGGTATTAGAAATATAAAAAGCGCCCCCTACCTACATACCTATACAAATAATATTAAAACAAAATTATAGAAAATGGCTTACTTTTATAAAAATAGTTTTCTTTAGATTTTAAAATGTAAACCTTAAGAGAAATCTTTACTTCCATACGCAAGATCAGTTTTCTACAGAATTATCGATCATTTTCATTTACAACCTAAAGTTAACGTTGTGATATACAGATGGCGTAATCAGTTCCAAGTTAGATACGTTTATAAAAACATGATATGCCTAAAATTTATACACGGTGTTTCACAATAAAACAAAAATATCTGATAAACTAAGCGCATTAATTAAATTTTTAGAAGTAAAGGTCCCTTTATTTATCCAAAAAGGATGACATTTTAGCATAATTACCCTTCACCTTAAAAAATAAATTACTATTATGTTAGTTATTTAAAAATACTGCAGTATATACATGTAAATTTTTATGATAAATATGTTATCATAAAGATATACAGTTTTTAAATATTAAATAAGTTTATGAGCTGTATTCTAAAAACTAACTGAAAAAATACTTACTTTTAATTAAATTCAAGCCAGGTGGATAACAAACATCAAAGTATTACCTTAAGGATAGTTTGTTTGTAAGAAACAGATACCTTATATTTGTCGTGCAGAAAAATCGGCCATCTGTTATCCATTGCCGGGAAAATGTATTGAAGTTTTCGCTGCGTTTTGACAATTTTTTAGTAATACTTCTCCCCTGTAATGGTTTCGCCTGGATTAAGAAAGATGTAATGGATCAGACTAGCCAGCCACAGACTACAAACAATCACCTTAACCTGATTGATCGTGGTTAACCCTTATGCAGGCGCACCTCTTTATACCCCTGATGGCAAAGCGTCCCTGAGTGTTATTTACACTTTTGTTATTGTTTTTTAAGGTTATCAAGTTAAGATGATCTGGGAGAGAATGAGAACATATTTCGTTGCGTTCAAATTTGATAAAAGATGACAAAAAAAAAAGAAAATGTCAAAAGACGAAAATTTTATTAAAATAAAGCATTTATTAAAAAAACATACTTTTACAAGTAATTATTATTCGGTAAAAAAAAGTCAATAGGGAGACAAAACCCAGCCTGCTCAAAGTCACTCACTTTCTATACTAGAATTTACCATGGAATCGAAGCATTCTTTACAAACATTTACACTGTGCTTTATGCACATGTTTTTTTGCACACCTTTTACTTTCTGCTTTAGACAAATAAACACATCTGTCTTTCTTTACCGGCAACTGAGCTCTTGCAGGAACACCTGATAATTTGGCAATTATTGGGCGGAGATGTGTTGTCAAAATTTTATTTGTTGTTTACATAAATTATTAGAACGAACGGAAACAAACAACAAAAAACTTAATAAAGCAATAAAGATAAAAATTAATATTTTGTCGTGCTTTCCAATTGCTTTTTTAAACCTTATTTAAGAAAAGTTGAAAAAATCTACTTAACAAATTAATGCAAAAAAATTGTACGTGGGAAGGCCCACGGGGTGTCCACTAGGGTGGGCCGAAAAAATTATTTTTTGAATTCAATTTAGGGGTAGCAAAAAAAATTTACCTTATGCCAAAAGTAGTTTGTAAAAAAAAAATTAGCGTACTAGCCCAATATTTAAGGCCCCCCCTGGGCGCCCAAAATATTATTTTTTTATATTTTTTTTGGGGTAGCAACAAAAAGTTAGATTTTGTTAACAGTAATTCTAGAAAAAAAAATAGCGTACTAGCCCAATATTTAAGGCCCCCCTGGGGGCCCAAAATATTATTTTTTTATATTTTGTTTGGAGTAGCAACAAAAAGTTACATTTTGTTAACAGTAATTCTAGAAAAAAAATTGATTACTAGCCCAATATTTAAGGTTACCCCGGGGGCCCATTTTTTATATTTTAATTGGGGTAGTCACAAAAAGTTACCTTATGTTAACAATATGTCTAGAAAAAAAGTCTGTGAAGCTTGTAACAGAAGCTGCATTAAAAATTTGCTGTGAGGTAGCAAGAAATGGTTATAACCATATATATATAGATGCGCGGACATCTTTACCGGCCTATATGACAACAAGTCTCAATAATAAAAAATACTGGGTGGGAGGGAGCGGATGGAACTCGAGGAGCAAATATCCAATTAATTAATAATAATAATAAAAATGCTTTATTGCATAAAACACAAAATTAATTACACAAAAGGCTACGTTCGTAAGGACGTCCTTCCATACCACCTACTAAGAAATTAAATCTATTTTATTCTGCATATCACATATTAATTAAACTAAATCCTATAATTTCATATCACAACAGTTAATAACAAATTAAATGTGTTTGGATATTGAAATATTATGTTAAAGAATGTTTTATCGTTCAAAATTTTTATAGATAGGTCTATAAACGAATCCTTAGATTTTGAAGTTTTGTGACTAGGTATTTGAAAAAGATTGTGCCTTAAATCAAGATTGTATTTATTGGATCTTTGAATACAGTTGTTGAATAGGTATTCAGGCAATTATTAGGTATTTACTTTCTGTAAGGATCAATTATTTTTAAATGCTTGTTTTCCAAATAGATTGAAGTAATGGGGTCAAATTTTCTGACTAAATATATGAATCTAATACATGAGTTTATTTTTAAATGTTTCACTATGATATGAGTAGTAGACTGGCATGCAATAGTCTATAATAGGGTGTATATTAATGTTGAAACAATTTTGCACTTGGTGTTAGAATTTAGAACAAAGCTCTGTAAAAAATCAAATAATTAAAATAGAAATTCGGCTTAATAAGATTTTTTTGTCCAAATTTAATGCTTTGTAAGAATTAGTCATGGATTTTATGAAAAAAAAATTTCTTCCTAGGTTGCAAGAATAAATAAGGTAAAAAAGTCAGTTTTCTGTGTTATTTAAGCGGCAAAACTTCAGATTCGATGAGGGACCTCTGAACATTGAAATTATGAGATCCGCTTTTAACAGAATATTTGTTTGGACATATTCTACGATATTTTGGGCGGAGAGCAAGAAAAAAAAAATATCGAGTTTTTTTGGCACACCCTAATATATACTGTACCAATATTTATTACAAGACCCTTTTTGGCATTTAACTGAAGTCTATGATTAACTGACCAAGCATTTACTTCTTTTAAGACTTTATTTATTTCGATAGTGGTTGTGTTAATTAATTTAGAGTAACGCAAAATCTTTTTTAAATTTAATAAAATCAAGCCAAGAGTTGCTAATTTTTTTTCATCAAAAGGCGTCTTAATAAAATAATAAAAAAACTTAGACTGATACAGGCATTTGGTTTGTCTATGCAATAATACATGGGGTAACTTTTTGTTGCCATCGCAATTAAATATATATAAAAAAATTTGGGCCCCCCAGGGCACCCTTAAATATTGGGCTAGAATGGCTATTTTTTTCGAAACATACTGTTAACATGAGGTTACTTTTTGTGGTTACCCCAATTAAAATATGAACAAAAAATATATTTTGGGCCTCCGGGGCACCCTTAAATTTTGGGCTAGTACGCTCATTTTTTTTTTAGAATTACTGTTAATATAAGGTAACTTTTGTGGTTAACCCAATTAAAATATGATAAAAATAAATATTTTGGGCCTCCGGGGCACCCTTAAATATTGGGCTAGTACCCTCATTTTTTTTTCTAGAATTACTGTTAACATAAGGTAACTTTTTGTTCCCACCCCAGTCAAAACATACAAAAAAAAATATTTTGGGCCCCCGGGGGACCCTTAAATAATGGGCTAGTACGCTACATTTTTTCTAATAAATTACTTTTAACATAAGGTAACTTTTTATTGCTACCCAAAAATAAATATCTCAAATATTTTTTTTTTACGTTTTTCGGCCCACCCTAGTGTCCACAGCAAACAGAGCCTGTTTGAAACAAAATACCAGACAACCTATTACATTAACTTCAAAATCGTTAAAGTAATATGACTGACAATACTTTGACAAGAAGGTACTGAAAGTAAGCCCAATTTATTCGAATCGAAGTGATACCGGTAGCTATATTAAGGTTGCTGGGGTGTTTTGTACACCCAGCGTGCCTGCTTAAGGATTAAACAGAGCGTCAACATTTGATGAATAAATATCTGACTTGGGACCAGAAAAAGTTGATATATTATACAAAAACATGAAGACCCCCTTCGGGATTTCTTCATATAAGGTCTAATTTCAATTTTATGTTTTTTAATAATATAAAATATTTTTATTTAAAAGAAAAACGAATGTTTAATACCCCCCAAATATAATTGGGCAACATTTTATTTCTAATTTTAAAAATGAATAAAATAACATTAAACATAATTCTTGGTTTGGCTGATAACATATTTAAAATATTTAACATTAGTAGAAGATTTAAAATATTTTGAAATTGATTCAGTTTAACATTTGGTGACATATAAAACAAACACAAACAGAACTGTAAAAGGGGTGCAGCAATAGTATTGTACAGGAAATTTTTTGCATAAAAATACATATTTTTGGATACTCTAGATTTAACACTTACTTTTTTTTGTATTTTCTAATGAAATAATCAGCGTGCATGAAAATTAAGGTTTTGATCAAACCAAACACCAAAATATTTGATTTGAGTCACATTTAATAATTATTAAATATTGTTATTAATAATGAAAGATTATAATCTTTCATTATTAATAACAATATTTACATTGATCACTAACATTTACACGACTTAATTTAGATTTTTTGCCAAATAAACAGAATTTTGATTTTTGAGTGTTAAACATTATTATCACAGATCCATGTTTTAATATAACATAAAATTAACCCATTAACCCCACATTAATTGTTTTAGGTTAATTTTTATAATAAACTTAACTTATTTTATGGTATAATCACCAAAAAAATTAGTTTTAATTCCTGGGTAAAGAGAAAATTTTCGCCCTCACTAAAGAACAATAAGCACAAGAAATAATATACAATAAGAAGTACACAATACGAAAAAAATCTTTATTATTTATTTTACGACAAAAAGTCACAAAAGTTTAGATCAGATATTAATAAATTAGTAAACCATTAAATCCTTTAAGAGAGTACCATCATTACTTATTCCTTTTAACAATTTTATGAAACAAAGTTGTTTATAAAATTAAAATTAAAATTATTTAACATAACTACCTTCCACCTCGACACACTTTTCCGCTAACTTAATAAATATACCGTACACTTTACGAATAATTTGCGGCTCATTCGTCGAAATGTTGATGGTAAGCTCAGCTATCTTCCTATTTGAATACGTGATCCATGTTCTAGTTTCAACTATGAGTTTGATATTGCTCTTCTAAAATCTTTGATGGATTAAATTTACATCATGGCGACCATAAAATTTAACCATAATTTTGTATTGTCCTTAGCTTTGGAGTTATCTTGGAAATGAATGAGTGATTTAATTTCAGAATAATCACTTCTACTTAAGGCGTCTTTTAATAAAGTATTTTCCAAACCTTCAGCCTCCTACCATATCCAGAAAAAAATAAGAAATAAGAGAGCCAAAAATATTTTGATTTTGTCTGCATATATCTTAAAACATTCTTTTTTTTCATTCGATGCACATGGATTGGCATCGTCTGATAAAATCGTAGACACAAATTTTTAATAAGCTCAAAGGGTTTACCAGCAATAACTTTATTTGTTTCCCTATCAGCTAAATTCCTTGACCCCCATCCACCATAGCCAACTTAGCAGTAGATTTTTTTGTGGATAATTTTTGGATCTTTATGCAAAGGCGGAAAGCGGTACATCATTGTACTAATTGTCCTTATCGTCTTCATTCGAGAAAATATTTATTTCAATAGTGCCTGATATATCAGATAAAATCACATTTTCATCCCCAAAGTCTTTTTCTTTAAACTCCTCAGTATAAAAGTATTCTATATATCTGAAAGACTTTCGCATCATTTCACGATCCATGCTAAATATACCTAAAAACCTGTACTTGTACGCTTTTGTCCATCGTCCTACACAAGAATTTTGTTTAAAATTAAAAAAAAAAACAAATTTACCATAGTTACAAAGATACAAAATGGAGGTAAGTGGTGGTAATGAAAGAGAAAGCGCTACTACCTCACTGTTTCATGCCTGAGAAGAGCTACCTTTTTATTTATCATGCAACAGATTAACATACAGATCCATATGATGTTTATTCAATTATTTAAAATATAAAAACAAAAAATCTATATGGTGACGAAATTCCAACAAGTATAATTAAAAGGTGTGCGTATACAATAGCCATATAATAAATTTATGTTATTTAAACGAGATAGGTTAAAGATGGCAGTAGTTGTAGTTTAACACAAAAAATAACAAATATTTTAAAAAATAGTAGATTTAGCAATACCTTCTCGGCTTGAATGAATTATTGTTAAAAAATATCAAATTATATCAAGTTCTAAGTATAACTTTATGAAGGTTAGTAATACCGTATTAGCCATATTTAATTTAATAAAGCTCGTTCTTAAATAATGCAATGTTAAAATACACGATATCTGCCTCTTTTGGCCTAAGGTCTTGCATGGATAAAAATAAGTTTCTGTAAAACTGGGAAAATATGGTATGAAGTATCTTTACATATATATATATATATATATATATATATATATATATATATATTTTATATTATTAACACCAGATGGGTTTGAGATTCTGTCTAGATCTGTAGATTTAAATAAAGGTGTCTCACATGGATGAATCCTTGGATCTTTATTGTACTGTTCTAAACATTAACAATTAAATTGAAAAAAAAATATGTTCGCCGATGGCAATGCTAACATAAACTTTAAATTCATCTTAAGTAAACATATTTGATTGGTTTAATTAAAATGGAATGAAACTTAATTTAAACAAGACTTCAAACTTAAGTTTGGGAATGCATGGTTTTGCCAATATCCTTTCAATCTATCTTGAAAATGGCTTTAAGTTTGAATTGGATTCCTTAATCTTAATCTTAATCTTATACAACGAACTTATTCGAAAAAAAAAATAAACAGATTATGTTTTAATATATTACTATAATAAACAAATATTATTACTTGCAACTTAAATTTGTTGTGCCAAAAATGTTATGCTAAAGGCTTATTTTAAATTTTAATATTTAAACTTAAAATATGGAATTATATTTTTGAGTGAATTTAGCACATATCTCGGATCTTTTAATATTAAAAAAAATCATGTCAAACGAACTGCAGACTTATTTTAGTAAAAATAGACTTATTTTAGTACAAATAATCTACCAACTCTGTATATGAAGTATATTTTTTATACTAGTTATTTTAAGAAATTTATTGTAATCAGAAATACACATTTATTATTAACGGAATAATAAAAAATAAATACTGCATATAATAATATTTCACCATAATTAACAATTAATAAAGTTCAAGACATTAAAATATAACAATATTATCACTATATAAATGCTGTTATAAAAACGATTTTAACAAAGATTTTAATTTAACCAAAGAAAATCTTGTTAAAAAATATTAATAAAAACACTGCTGCGTTTTAGAAAGTCTGCATTTTGGTATAGTTGCTAAGCTTTAATTTTTCGTATCATCACTATGATGGTTTCTTTGGTTATATGGTTTTACCATATACATTAAATTTAAAATATTTTTGATAATTATACAATTTTTGGTTTTATTATATTTATATTATTTATCCCAATACAAAAATTAAATACAAAAGTGAATTAAGAGTTAATGGAATAAGAAAATAAATACCCACTTATCTAACAATAAAAATCAGGACAAAATAAACTTAAATATATATTTTCCAACTCAATAAACATAAAAACGTAAAAAAAGAATTCTCAATAGTTCCTTAAAAACTTTTGTGTTGAAGGTTTGGCACTGCTGAAAGCAATGTTACAGTATGCCTTTTAACCACGAAAGTTTGGAGATAAATATATATTCTCAATCTGATATAAAGTTCCTTTTATATTTGTTGTGTGTCCTGGAGCATAGAAGCTTCTTTGTTTTCTTCGATTGACCATGAAAGCATTATTTATTGATTTAATAAAAAACATGTCTACTTTAAATATAACAAACAATAAGTATAATATAAAAATATATGCATAATAACTTTGAAATCCGATTCTAAAGATATAAAATTACCTTTAATTTTGCTATGAAAAGTTTATTCTATGATAATGTAACACGTTCTATAATTTATAGCAGATAAATACACAGTCAAGTTATTTAAAGAGCGCGTAAACTTGAATTACGGCCTGTTGCTAAATAACATGTCCAAAGGTGGAATACGAGGCACTAAAGTAAACGTTAACGTTTCATATATAAATAAAATTCGCCTGGTACATATAATTTTAAATAATTATTAATGAATTAATTTAGTTTACGTATTTGAAAACAAAAAAGTTGGTTAGGATTGAATTGTAAGGCAAAAATGGTACGAATCCTACTCGTATTATACGAGGCACCAAAGTAAACCTTAACGTAAAATTTTAATTAGAAAATTCAAATGTAAACTGGGCGAATATTTTCCTCCACTTTTTATGTTTTGATTTATTATTTAAACAGGGTGTAAATAATGTAATACAGCGAGGTCAAAACAGGTCGATTAAAATAAAATGTTAATTATAAACGAGATACAGGGCACTAAATGTAGGATGTTATTTTTGAAAATTTGGTATATTTAGAAAAAAATTTAACGTATCACACTAAAAATTTGTAGGGTATAGTTTTTAAGGACGATAAATAAAAAATTAATAATTTTTGATGGTTTTCCTAGAGGGTGCTAATGACACAGGTCGAATTGAGTAAATTGTGTCGTACCTAGGCTTTAAGTAAGATACTAAGTAAGATACTAAGCTTCCTCTCCGGTTAACTCTCCCAATACCTACCTCGGGTAGCTTTACAGCTAAGAAGGGTTGTAAGAATCAGAATAGAGTTTGTGGTTTAATTTAAATGCAGATGTAACTTAAACTTATTTATTCTTAGGCTGTTGCTATACAATGTACAATATGTATAAAATCAACATATATCCAGAACTAAATAAATCTAGCTTCTTGACCAAACTGAATATGATCGCTATTATGTTAATTGACCAGGTCCGGAGATGGTTCCAGGGCAACCCAAGGTAGGTCGAGGTTTTGGTTTATTTTTTTAAGTCTTAAGATCTCTTAGAGCTAAGCCACCAATCAACATTTCCAAATTCATTTCTTTTATAATGCACAAATCGGAAACCGTAGCGCCATCGGTTAGGAGATCTCTTAGAGCTAAGCCACCAATCAACATTTCCAAATTCATTTCTTTTATAATGCACAAATCGGAAACCGTAGCGCCATCGGTTAGATTTCAGTTAAACTGCAGGATTTTGGTAATTAAACTCTGTCTCTGACGTCGGGTAGCTTGAAAACCATCTCATAGATGTGCATCATTACAAAATCAATACAAACTTTTTTAGTATGTTAGATTTTACATAATTAACAATTAGTACCTCATCTTCACAAGTTAGGCTTAAATAATTGTGTATCGAATAAGCCAAAATAAGAGTAAAAAAATCAAAAAGAAACAAAAACTATCCCACCGATATTTATGATTTTTTTACTCGGGTAATCTATATACTTTTGCGTTACATGTGTTGGTAAAATCTATATTTTATATTTTTTATATATTTTACTATTTAATTTGGTTTTTTAGGTTAATTATATGGTAATTATATGGTAATTACCATAGTCTTAAAAAATATAAATATAAATTATTTAAAAACACAAAATAGTTTTATATATCTATCAATGAAATATTAACATTAATAATTCATTATTAATAAAATCAATTTGAACCAAACGACAAGTTGCAGATAAACATAAACAAATGTGGTATTGTTTTACTAAATATTAAAATATGCATAGGCTATGCGTTGTGTTATACAATTTTAAGAAAAAAATATTTAAAAGAATTGTTTAAAAAATAAATAATTATATCCAGACACGTATTTTTCTTACCATTTAAATACACAATTAAACCAATTACTTACGCTAAAATATGTGCAGTCACTTTAATTTAATTTAAAATAAATATATATGGAAATAGGATATTATTGTTAAAACTTTGTTTTTAAAGTCTCACGTAGCTACGCTACGAAGGTGTTAGGGACAAAACGATGGCGCAAAACCTTATTGTGGTCAATTTAAAAACCACAGTATAAATACCTGGGTTACCTATCCCTGGGCTCAGTAATGGAAATAGAAATATAATAATCCATCCCGGCGCATTCGCCATTTTTGCAATACATTTATTCACTACACGACATAATTTTATGATTTTAGTTAAACTAAATACTTATATAATGGTTTCGGGATATAAAATATTAAGGTACAATTGCTTTACGGCTCTAAGCATAAAATGTCCAAAACAATATTAAAAAAGCAATAGACTTAAAAAAAATCAAGTTAAAAATAACTCAGATGCGTGGTAATTAATTACTTCCCTAAATGGTACCTATATAATGAAGTTGATGCCAAGCAATTATCAATTCACAAATTTATTTTAAAACCTGAAACAAAAGTAAGGAAGGTTGTTAATCATAATGTATATGCTTATAAAAATATTGACGATTTTATAAAATACCATTTCAATTTTATCTGATTCAATGTGCGGTGGTTGATTCCGCAAGCATCATACAACGGCAGAAGGCCGCAACAGCAAAATACATCTTGCAGGCCGGCATAATCGGCTTAGGAGACAAATCCCGCCAGCTAACTTAAATCCTTTATGTCTTGTTTCTTAACATTCCCTATTATCCTTGTTACGTCGCACCGGAACTCTGTCTTTGGACTTAGTTAGACGTGCATGGGATTAATTAAAAATTATTTATATTTGTATAAAGACTAAAGTGACCAGACTCTCTAAGAAAATAATGGGACATTTTGTGTAAATTAACCTTAATTACAAAAATGACACAATAAACAATAATTAAGTAACGTCAAATTTACAATTTGCATTGTAACATTGTGTCAATTTTGTAATTAAGGTAAATTCATACAAAATGTCCCTCTATTTTTTGACAGAATCTTGTCACTTTAATAAAGACCAAATAGGTACCTTCATGAAGGATACATTGCTACACTCTATTTTTTTTTACCAAAATTTTACCAAATATAATAATTATACTTATTTATATATAAGGTACATTAATAATTATATGTAATTATTTATTCTTTTTCTTATAATTCCTTAAGAAGCAAATGTCATTGTGCTTAGACAGATAAAAAATTAGTTAACATCAAGCAATAGAGTGATACACATTTGAAGAACGCGGAATTATGGTTACTGCCTATTTCACCGGTCTGTTGTTTTAACGCAGCACAAATGTTGTCGTTTTCCTCGTCATCCTGCACTATGTGCGCGAACAATTAAAAGTTGGGCTGAGCATATCGTACAAACCGGAGAAACTAGAGATGTCACAAAAAGTGGCCGGTCCCATATTTTCAGTAAAAAAGTGATTGGCTCTTATTTTTTTGTGGACAGATGTAACGCTTTTTTTGTGCCGCAAGTAGCTAAATTGGATCACGAGCTTGTTGGAACCAGCAGGACGGGGCACTACCCCAGTAGCTTCTAATATTGGTCCTATATGGGGCTCGTCTATGCCCAATATTTTTTCTGGTTCCAATATTGGATTTATTTAGCCGATGTTAACCCTATATTTGGCATAAAATGATAATTTAATATATCCTGCCAATGTTTATCCAAGGTTGGTCCCTATATTGGCATATTATTTTACGCAAAATATCATTAACTATAAAAAAGGAAATAAGCAAGATACAGTGAACTACAGACCAATATCACTTATCTCAAACTTGGCTAAAATCTTAGAAATACTTATAAAAAATAGACTAGAATGTTTTATAAAAAAATACAACATAATATCTGAGAAGCAGTATGGCTTTCAAAAAGGAAAGTCGACTCAAGACGCGATTGTTCATCTAATGGAAAATATTTACAAAGCTGTAGACGAGGGTACACCGGCTATTTGTATTTTTCTGGATCTTGCTAAAGCCTTCGACACTGTTTGTCACCAAAAATTAATATCAGTACTCTGGGATCTTGGTATTCGCGGCCCACTTCTAAATCTCTTAACTAGTTACCTTGAGAACAGAAAACAACATGTAAAAATTGGTAAATATACATACATAAGTGATCCACTCACACCTAACTACGGTGTTCCACAGGGCACAATATTGGGTCCACTCTTATTTATATTATATATAAATAATCTGTTTAGGGGGAAAACTAAGGGTAAAGTTTTAAGTTTTGCTGATGATACCACCATACTCTATACGGCCAGAAATTGGATTGAACTGAAAGAGGTGATAGAAAATGACTTTGTCTATATAAAAGAGTGGTTCGACGAAAGTGTTTTAACATTAAATATTGAAAAGACAATGTTCATGCCTTTCGGCTGCTACAAAAACAGTCTACCCACCTTTAACACTTTGACATTTGAACAGGAATCGACAAACTTCTTAATAAAAAGAACAACGTCAACCAAATTGCTGGAAATAATTATAGATCCGCATCTTAAATGGAACCTCCAAATACAATCTATCACCAAAAAACTTAGATGCTTTATTCCAAACTTTAAAACCTTACAAAATATACTAACTATAAAGCAGCTAAATATTGTATACAGCGCTTTAGTAGAGTCTCACTTAAGGTATAGAATTATGGGTTGGGGAGGAGTTTACAGCAATACTCTTAGGGATCTTAAGGTTACACAAAA
This sequence comes from Brassicogethes aeneus, assembly GCA_921294245.1. NCBI lineage: Eukaryota > Metazoa > Arthropoda > Insecta > Coleoptera > Nitidulidae > Brassicogethes > Brassicogethes aeneus. Next base: position 45,927,485 of record OV121132.1, on the reverse strand, counting down.
AAAAAACTTAAAAGTAATGTACAATAAAACAAATATCTACCCCACTAATGAATTATACAAATTATTAAATAGAATGGACTGTAGACAGCTCTTTTTTATGTCACTTGCTATACATATGTTTTCGAAAAAAACTATTTGGGTTATCGCGTTATCCTTCGTCATGCCTTTAAAATAATAAGTCAAAATAAATTTCATCCTGAAAATTCCAGGGAAAGAAAGTGACTCCTTTTCCATAGGTAGGGGCGCCCATAGTTTTAATTAAGTGGCTCCCTAATATCCAGTAGTGGCGCTTATTGCTTATATTTTTTAGTTCTACTGTTACAATAGAAATTGCACCGCTGTTAAAAATATTATTATTTAAACCAAACTAGGGTTTAAATAATAATGTTTTTAATTTAAATTACAGTTTAAAAAATTAATTCTTTTTAATAAATATAAGTTCGTATAAAATTGTTTATTCAAATTTTATTTAATTTAATAAATCATTTTTTGTGCAATATAACGCCCTGTATTCTTCGGAAATTATCGAAATAAAAGGAAATGTTTAGTTTGACTATAGAAATATTATTACAAGTTGGTCAAAATACATATTATGTGGGTAATATTAAAATGACATAAAATAACATTAGAACACGCATAACTAGGTAATCCCGTAAACGATACATTGCAGTAAAATTTAGTCAATCCTATAGGAATGTGCAAACTTACCTGAACATTCAAGTGCTTTACCCAATATTTTGGCGGTCCTTGATGAGACACGTGGGTTTTGCAATGTGCCTAGGATTTTTTTAATTTTCAGAGAAATAAAAAAAGAATTTTTCTACGACCACTATGTAAAAGTCACATTTCGTAATGGCATCGTTGCTTAGAAAATAAATCTTTTCATTGGCAAGGCAAAACTCGAATGTAGTGTAGTGAGTGTAGTTTTAAGAGTAGTGAGTGTATATATGCAATTAAAAGTGAAAAAAGGATTTATGGTGCCACAACGTGTTATTATATACCGCGAAATATAAGGTGCCACTTCGTAAAATTACAGAAATTGGAAACGGTCGTAGCGCTCCCTGGCAAAATGTGGTTAAATTAAATTGCTAAATAAATGGTCGAAAAGGCACCTTTTTAAAATTACGTCATTATTTTAGTTTCAATATAAAACACTTAAAAATGAGATAAAACGTATATTTTGATCGTTGCTACAAAAGTTTATTATGGTTTTAAAACAATACATTTGTCTAACATTAAAGACTTTACTTATGTGAAAAAGCTGATCGCTTGAAAACAATTTATCTTTGTCAAATATAATTCTTAATACCCACTTTTGAATTATGTTTAAATTATTTAAATAACATTCATTTTCTCCACCCCATCCTAATATTCCATAAGAAATATGAGACTGTATAAGAGAAAAACATTAATTGTCTTTGTTCCAAAATAGGTTTTATTTCCCTAAGAAGTGGTAAAATACTTCTTATTTTTTACAACATTGTTAATATGTAGATCCCACTTAAAATGGTTTTATATATATAAATATTTTATTGATGTTGTTTCTGGAATTTCACTTTTCTGATCAATCTTTGGTATACCAAGGTTGGGTAAATGATTCGAGTATGAAGTAAATGGTATTTTTTATAATTTATCGTTATCAAATTAAAATCCATCCAATTTTTAATTTTTTTGAATTCGTTTTCAACAATACACTATATGTTTTGCCAACTATCTGCTTGAAACAACGGTATCATCTGCAAAACTCAAAAGTGTACCCGAACTTATATTCATTGACAGCAAACTTTTGATATATACTTAAAACAACAGTGGGCCCAACACCGTTCCTTGTGGTACACCAAATTTTATATGTCTGGCTGGTATAATTGTCAATGGCCGCAAATTGCATTCTTTTGCAAGGTCTAAAAAAATGATCAGTGTTGGTTCACTTTGATCCATTCCTTTGTACACATAATCAGTTAGTTTGGAAATTGCGTGTTCTGTTGATAGACCGTTTCTAAATGAAAAAAATGCAAATCTGACAATAATTTAAACTTATTTAAATATTTGACAAATCTGTTTTTTATTATTTTCTCATAAATGCAATATTTGAAATTAAAGAGACAGGTCGATTTCCAGTTTATAAAGTGGTTTTATTAACCCTGGAGCTTTATTATTTTTTAAGGTTTTAATCGATTTAATTACTTATATTTTACTTGTACACTGTAAAAAAGGATTTCTTCAGTCAAGTTAAATTAACTTCATTCAAGATACTAAACTATTCCAGGAATAGTATTCCTATCTCTTCGAAACAATATTTTCTTGCCAGCAGTATAAATTATTCTTGTGTTACATGTTCTCCTCGGAGAATATACGTTCTCCTTTATAAGAAAATAAGCAGTCTTAAAAGAAGGATAAAAACTCTTGCGTTAATAAAATGTATTCTTGGTTAAAGATAATATTTATTTCATTTAAGGCAAGTATTTCTTCAAACAAGTATTTAAAATTTTCTTCGATATAGTTAGTATTTTTAAAAGCTAGATTCGGGATTTTTAAGAAGCTTTGACACAAAGATAAAATACAAATAAAAAAAATGTATATGGTGTCAAAAAAAGTTAAAAAATGGTTTACACCTACTTCTGCTTTCTAAAAATCCCGACTGAAGCTTATGTTTTGAGGCTCTTTAATAGAGGTTTTATATTTTCTCTTGTTGATTTGATTTAATTAAATGCGTTTGTGTAATGATCAAAGACCGGATTTTAGGCCATTCAAAATTGGAAATAAGGACACATAAATAGGCAATAAAAACCCACATTTTAGGCCGTTTTAGGCCGAAAGTGCCTAAAATAGGCCTCAACCGCCTAAAATAGGCGATATAAAATAAAAACAACACGATTAAACATAAAATTTAATCAGGTCCTACCTATTAATAAAAATAAAACGAAAAATACATATTTATCTCTTAATATAAAATACTTAATAAAAATAATAACACAAACTCTTGCAAACAATTGCCCGTATGAATAAAGAAAGGGAAAACCTTACTTGTAAAATTTAAAGCAAATCTTTTGCCAATATATATATATATATATATATATGTATATATATATACACATTGCGCGTCAAAATTAACGCATAACAAGTAAAAAAAAATCCAACTCTCAGTTTACGTGTTCCCTCATTTTTTAAGGTTTTATAAGAGATATTTATATAAAAATAAACGGGAACCTTCCGGGTGTCCCTTACTTTTATTTTTTTACGCATACCCTTTAATTATATTTATTACTTGTTTATATACTCCCAGTAAAAATTTCAGCTCATTCTATAAACGGGAACCCGTGCCGACTTGCATCTGAACCCTCCGTTAGCCAACCTTGGGCGCGCGCGGTATTTTGTAACACGAAACACTTTAAAAAGAAGATATACTTCATGACTGTATTTTTCTAATGATTTTATTAAATATGATTACTAATTAATATTATTGCTTTTGTTTCTATCATTTGTTTCACTAATTTAGTTGATTTTATCCCTTAAATATATTAATATACTAATTAGTATTGCTAAAATATACTGAAATTTCAGCTTTTTATATTTCTTTTCTTGATGTCCTCCCAAAAATATTTCAGACAGTTCAATAAGTTTTCGGTAGTCATCTCTCACAATAGACTCTTTTAGTTATTTAGAGTAAAACCCATTAAGTTTATCAATTTCAGAGTTTACGGCCTATTCAACATATAGACCCCTCCGGGTAACTAGCCACTCCTTGTGAAAATATACATTTTTATCAAAGTATACATATAAATAAAACTATATTTTAACATTTGTCAATAATTTATAATATAAGGGTCACATAATAACAAACACAAAATGACTTCGCGACCAACCGTGTTACAAAATACCGCGCGCCTAACGTTGGCTAACGGATGGTTCAGATGCAAGTCGGCACGGGTTCCCGTTTATAGAATGAGCTGAAATTTTTACTGGGAGTATATAAACACGTAATAAATATAATTAGAGGGTATGCGTAAAAAAAATAAAAATAAGGGACACCCTAATATATATACACATTGCGCGTCAAAATTAACGCATAACAAGTAAAAAAAAATCCAACTCTCAGTTTACGTGTTCCCTCATTTTTTAAGGTTTTATAAGAGATATTTATATAAAAATAAACGGGAACCTTCCGGGTGTTTGACCTGAGTTCAAACATGTCTTTTATTTACTGTATTTATTATTATTTTTTAAATACTTTTTCCATAAATACAATACCTTAAAAGTACCTTGGGTTACTAAATTAATGAGCTTTATTTATTTATTTGTCGCAATTTAACATAACATTTGCCGTGGTGTTATATTTCATTTATTACTTGGGGTGTAACTTGTAAGCGTACACACCCCCACCAGCAAAGAATCTGTAAAAGTTACACCCCAAGTGATAAATGCAATATAACACCACGGCAAATGTTATAAGTATTAATTAAATTACGACAAATAAATAAAATAAATACTTACGGTAATAAAGCTCATTTATTTAGTAACCCAAGGTACTTGTGAGTTGTTTTATTCATGGGGAAAGTATTTAAAAGATAAATAAAAATTACAATAAATAAAAGGCAATAAGTTACGTTTGAACTCAGGTCAAAAACCCGGAAGGCTCCCGTTTATTTTTTTATTTAATATCGCTCATAAAACCTTCCAAAATAAGGGATTATGGGAGTGAGTTACACGTATAAAATATTTAAAATTTATAACAAACAATAATGATATTTGTTTGGATAGAGCAACAAAAATAACCGCAACCCAAACGACATTTAACTTAGTGAACTCTGAAAGAAAAGGACCTCCTACAACCCTTTTAAAACCACACAATATCTCCTTGCTGCGACCACAACCCAAATATAAATAAATATATAAATAACATTAGATAAATAATACATCATACTAGAGCTTTGCTGTAGTATGTGTTCCTTGTTTTCATTTTTAATTTTTAATTTGTTTCTTCGCTTATTTGCTGGTTTGTTTGTTTGTTTATTTGCTTGTTTGTTTGGTGAAAGTAGATTGAGTCTTAGTCTCTATTTTGTATTTTAAATTTAACTTTATTCATCATCCGTCTGCAATAGGCCTCCATCATCCAAATAAAGTTTTTATATTATTATTTACTGTTGAATTTATTTTTTACTGTTACACGAAATTTTCATGTAATATTTATTAGAGTTCAGGCTCAATCAACTGTTGGAAAAGGAGTAAATAATTATCAGGCTCGACTCGGGCTTCAACTGAGGGTTCGCAATTGTCTATTATGCTTCATTTGTCGGCAAACTTTAATAAATTAATAATTACCATAAAATACTAGGTAATCAAAATGACACAAATAACAAAAACAATGTCTACGTCGCGCAGTCAGATGAAATCAAACCGCTCGGCACCTAATAAAATTTACAGGATAGTAATTTAAAATGGGCTTGTTGTGTCATGGACTCCACGGACAGTGGGGATAAATCAAATCGTACAATTACTGTTGCCACTCACTCCAAATGTAATACCAAATATTTAAATATGACTGGTAAAATTACTAATTAATTACGGGACATAAATGTGAATCTGCGAGTACAATTTTATAAATCCCGTATTCAAGAAAATCGATATTAAATTCACTTAATTTACACAGCGTTTATGTTAAATCCCTTTTGTGAAATATTTATTAAAATTAATTAAATAAACCAGAGTACGGTCCTGACATTTAGCTTAATTAAATCGAATTCGGTTCTGCCTATTTTAATTGGATAAAGTCCCCGTAAATTCCTGCTCTTTTAATTTGATAATTACTCGTAAAAAACCCTGCCTTTTTATTAGATAAAATCAAGTACCAATTGTTTATAACTTAGAATATAAATTATAATATGAAATACCTAGTTTTAAACGTAAATTTTACAGCGTGATTTGTTTTAAAACGGCAGCCATTACGGCTGAATAGATCGAACGATGACGCCAAGTCAATTGATCGAATATTTATCTTTACACAAGGTGTTTGTGTAAACTAATTATAACAAAATGCTCGGGAATATTTATACTACAATAATTTAGTTATTTAAATGTAGAAACCTACAAATTCCAACACTTTTCTGCACACACAATTTTTAAAACCCTTGTCGCTGCTCCGCTCTGCTCATCGAAAAAGGCCCTGCTCGAATGAATCTTCTCCCCTGCCCGTCACTTGCGTCTAGCCTTCTTCCCCCCTTCCTTTTCCTACCTAAACAGGAGATTCTTTCCATCCAATGGCACGGTACTTTTTATATGTCAATCGCATTTCCGTTGCGCTAAATTTAAATGTTAGTTTTATTTACATGGCTTTTTGAATACATTTATTTTAAACAATTAGGATCGTAATAACCCACGGATTGTTTATTAGGGGGGGTATTGGTAGATCTCCTCAAACTTTTACAGATTCTTTGCTGGGGGGGGGTGTTTGTACGCTTACAATACCTATTACAATAAACGGAAACATATCCCAAAAAGTATTTGGAAAGATCCTTGCATTTGTAAGAAGAAGTGCTATAAAAAAAATTTCAAATAAAAAAGACATATTTAAGAACAACAAAATCAATTTATTGCAAATCACATTTAAAAAGCTTTGATGGAAATGGAAAGGCCAAGGGAAATTACAACGAAACCCATAGTAGAATTTATTACTTGGATAAGAGAAAAAATAATTTTTACTCAAATAAAGACATTTTATTATAATTATTATTATTATTAATAATAATTTAGAAAAACTTGAAGTTTGCCTAATTATGTTTATATCAACACTCCATCTGACCTTAAAGAAAGTTCGGATAATCGTAGAAAAAAACTCGCTTTAAATTCAACCATTTGTTCTGATGATGCGAGAGAAAAACATATAAATTACCATAAACACGGGTGGCTTTAGCTCATTTTCAAACTTAAGCTTAAAATTTTTGTGGTTTTAACAATCATAAACATTAAATTTTGTATACCAAAATTTGAGTCTTGAGTTGCTCTTTCATAATAACTATGTTATAATATTACATAGGGCTGAGTTTCAAAAATAAACATTAAAAACTGGGTGTGCAAAGTTACCCCCTGGTTACGGGTTACTTTGTCTCACAGTGTATTTTCCGTATAAAATGAAGTCAATATTATATTTTATTTTTATTAGACACGTGTTAGCGGCGACATACATATATCTATTGCAAGGGATTACCGATAAAAAAAATAAAAAATCGACCTGTAGTTAACCAAGGATCATCATTCCAATGGATTGCTCATAATATAGAAATTGTAACGAGTGTATTTCTAAGAGTTTTGCACTGATGCGATATATACAATTTTAAAGTGTAATAAATCCTATTTCTTTCCTTAAAACACTTATTTTCCTGTAATATAAACTCGATAGAATCGCTCAATTGACAGGTTTAGACCAACAAATTATAAATGTTAATTTTATCAAGCGCGAAAAGATTTTTCATAAATGGGTTAAAGTCACCCGCGGGGTGCAATGTCACCCGTGTTTACGGTACTCAAAGATAAGCAAATAAATAAATATTATTATGACAACATATTCCGTTATTTAAAATTCATTATTTAAAAGAACAAAATGACAAATGTATAAACTCTATGTTAAATACTGCCAAAAACACTGTAGGATGAAAAAAAAAGAATTTATGTACAGAAAAATGTTTGTAAAAGAATACAACCTATGTTTTAAAAAGCCGTACACTGACACTTGCGCTACATGTGATAAATATGAACTTACATTAAAGTCAGTCAAAGATGTCGACGAAAAGAGTGGTTTGGTCTACCTTAGGACTAATTATTATACAAGGCTTATTTCGACAACAATCCATAAAAAATATTGGGTCAGGAAAAAGAAACAGACATTTGGAAATAACAAGTTTTCAAACCATTTTAAACAAACCTCTTGGTTTACCTGCCAATAAGTTGCAACGTTGAAGAAACATTGACCCTACATTGACGAGAACAGCCGACCCTACTATTTCCAATTTATCAAAAACTTTACTACATCACAAACATTTATAGATACCCTTGGCAGAAAAGAAGACAAAACTCAAAATATTGACGACCTTTGGATTTATGATTGAGTTATAATAAATTATTACTAAAATATTATGAAATTATTATGATTTGGGAATAATTATTAAAATATTAAAATATCATATTTTGCTCCATTATAAGTTTCTGGCCTTAAAAATAAAACTGTTCTTGTAATAAATTGTTTGCATTTTTATTTTTATTAGTAAAGCCAAAGTTTGCTTTATTACTTTATTTAAATACAATACCGGTATTTTATTTCGAACCAAACTTTTAGACGTCAATACCACTTCACAGGGAAATTTTAGTTAAGTTAACATTCAGTATAGTAATTTAAAAACTTAAATCATAGATTGACGAAAATGTACATTTTATGACTTTAAGAACCAAACCACAGAAGAGAGTAAACACAACGTAGCTGTCCCAATTTGGGTAAGCCAATCATGGCCAAAGTCAAAAAACAGTTAATTTATTAATTTTTCATAGAACTTTTTTGAATGAACCTGGTGTAAGGAGAAATTTTTACAATATAAAAAAACTTCTTAAGCTGAACAATTGCGAAAATCTTCGAGTGCATTCGAAAAGTTCTGAAACCCCAAAGGGAAACACGAACAAAAGACACATACAGTGTTGTAAAGAGAAACAATTTTTAAGTTGAACGAAATATAAACATAATTTAGCATTTCTCTAAAAAGTTATACTAACAACTTATAAAGTTTCTTAGTCAACCCGAAAAATCACGTCCCAAATATTTGAAAGTATAACAATCATAAAAGTTTTTAAATGCCCTTACATTCCTGACTCACGTAAGATATACAGGGTGTCCGGGAAAAGGAGGTCAATCCGTTAACCATATATTCCTTGAGTTAAAACAATAAGACTTTCCTAATACCATTTTTCAATTTAGAGCTCCATGTTCGATATACAGGGCGACAAAGTTTGAAATTTAAAACTGATTTTTTTAATAACTCGAGTAATTTATAAGATACTAAGTTAAAATTCGGTACACTACTTCAACATAAATAGTTACATTTTTTGAGACCAACAAAATAAAAAACAATTGTCAAATAATCAAAATAGGGGGGTCCAGTACTCACTGACTCCCCCTATTTTTTAGTACGTGCGCCAATGACTTCCAAACGGTATTTTTTCAGGTAATCATTTATTGTTACAAAAAATTTGTCTCTTATAAAATTTTGATAAAATGAGTTGTTTTAGAGATAATTTGTAAAGTATGGGTCAGTCCATATCAAATCAACCAAAGGTTCTTCCCCCACCATCTCCGAATTTGATCATTTTTGGTAAATTTGTTTACCTCACTAAAAAACTCAAAAATCCCATATATGAACTTTTTTCGATAGGTGGTTTTTGTTTTATTGATTTTTGAAAATCAAAAAATTACGATAAATTTGGGTCTTGCAAGTACTTACAAAAATAGTGATATCTCGTAAACTATTAAAAGTAGAAAGGTGAGTGATGGCTTATTTTAAAGGCCTATTAGAGAACTTTTTTATGATATATCACATGACCTACATTTTTTCAAAAAAAAATTAAATTTTGAAAATTTGATATGGACTGACCCATACTTTACAAATTATCTCTAAAACAAATCATTTTATCAAAATTTTATAAGATACAAAAAATTTTCAACAATAAATGATTACCTGAAAAAATTCCGTTTGGAAGTCATTGGCGCACGAACTAAAAAATAGGGGGAGTCAGTGAGTACTGGACTCCCCTATTTTGATTATTTGACAATTGTTTTTTGTTTTGTTGGTCTCAAAAAATGTAACTATTTATGTTGAAGTAGTGTACCGAATTTAAACTTAGTATCTTATCAATTACTCGAATTATTAAAAAAAATCAGTTTTTAATTTCAAACTTGGTCGCCCTGTATATCGAACATGAAGCTCTAAATTGAAAAATGGTATTATGAAAGTCTTATTGTTTTAACTCAAGGAATATATGGTTAACGGATTGACCTCCTTTTCCCGGACACCCTGTATTACATCGGTTTTTCCTATCAAATATATAAAAGAACCTAAATAGCGAAAGAGATATATGTTGGTTTAAATATTAAAGGAGCTGTACAGATTAAGTTTCAAATACTTTTCTGGATACCTACCTACTCCAGTTTATTTTTGATGGGTTTATATCGCAGGGCTTTTGTCGATTTTATTTATTTTTTTCTATAGAATTTATACTTAGGCATTTTAAAAGTTTGCTGTTTAATTAAAAAATGGATATAAACAATATTCTTAAAAATATCGCAAATATTTATTTTCAATAAAAACCTAATATTTAACTTACTTTATTCCTAAATCTTTTATATTTTTTTAACTATAAAATCATAAATAAATTAATAAAAATATATATGGATTGCTACATGCATTTTCGTCTTTTATTATTTCCTTAAAATGTTTATTTATAAGTACATACTTATAAGTATGTAATATTCTTAAAATCTAATAGTCTTAAAATGAAATAGTCAAAATTCTACTATATGAATTAGTACCAGCATTTTTTACTAATAAAATAGTCCTTTTTACTTTTAAATAGTTATTTTTTACTACGTTAAAGTTTGACTAATTTAAGATTAGACACCATCTTTTATTTCTAAAACTTAAAATTAACTAATTTCTTTAATCGTTTGCGGCCAACAACAATGTATTATTTGAATTAAATAAATGCATATAGGCTCCATGGTTAAATGACCCATAAAAACAAACAAAGATGCAAAACAGCAACACAAATAAAATATTCAACTTTAAAATATTATGAACAATATTTATTGACAAATAAAATTAATTTTTATAAAAGTGACAAATTGGTTATGACAATAGCTTGACAAGCCTGACAAGCGATAGACCTGAGTTCAATCCCCGGCTGAGTCAATTTTTTTTAAATTTAAATCTACTAATTTGACTATTTCATTCAGTAGAATTTGACTAATTACACTGTGATACAAAATTAAGGTTTGCGAAAGGGAATGGAATAAAACCAAAAGCAAATGAAAGTTAATACTTTCCACAAGAAAACCCTATCAGGGTTTTTTTGATAACGTCTCAGTTTTTTTTTGTACGCATTTAAAGATGGTAAATTTTTTGACACCCTATAGGAAAAACATAAGTAAAACTATGTTAATTATTCAAAATAATTTTGTCAATTTGATCGAGGAATCCATTTGTGATGTTCATTTTTACCAAAGACCCTCAGAAGAGGACGCTATAAATTTTTTTTTACTATTTTTGAAGGTAAGAAATCCATTTTTGTCATCCGTTTGTTGTAAAATATACCCTAGGTGATATTCGAAGGCAATTTTTAATATTTTGGATTTATTAGTATAGAAAACTTGTTTTTTTAAGAAAAAATAACATTTTTACTTCTTAACTAAACATTATTAAATTCGCTATTTTATTTTTATTTAAAAACTATCACTGCTGTAACCGGCAGTAACACGAGTTTAAGTACCAGAAGTTCCAGCTGTTCATCAAAAAATTGATAAAAATGCAAAATATAATTTATATAATCAAAAATACCATGTTTTAGTATAAAAATAAAAAAAATACCTGAATTATACCACAACATTGGAACACCAAATTTCTGCAAACTTTTCAACATATTCAATTATATGTATACCGTAATATTGTAGGTACAATTTTTTACATTTTTATATTTTGGAACTATAGACAATATAATATAAAACAAAACTTATAAGTTTTGTTTTATATTATATTGTCCTTTAAATAAAAAAAATAATTTAATTAAATATATTAATTAAGAAAAACGTTTTATGTTGCTGTCACTGATTTACTACCTATATAGTAAATAATATTATGTGTTTTTAAGTAAACAAATCAATTTTACCTTTAAACAACCTCGTTTTTGCTACAAAAACTGCAATTTTTTGTAGTAATATTATTTTTTCAAAAGGGCGAATACGCCGAAATACTTATTTTTTGTTTTTATCAAAACAGGAAAATGGCATATTCGCCCTTTTGCAAAAATACCATCGATATATTACAATATATTACCACAAAAAAATGTAGTTTTTGTATACAAGTATTGTGTTTTGATTAAAGCATTAAAGAGAATATTTTTTTTTATAAAAATGCCCAATTTCCTAGTAAAAATGCTCTTTACTTGGAATGGATTCCTCGACTATATTGCCAGAATAATTAAAATTGTTTTACTTATTTTTTTCCTATTATAGGGTGTCAAAAAATCTACCAACTTTAAATGCGTATAATAAAAAACTGAGACGTGATCTAAAAAAAACCTCATAGGGTTTTTTTGTAGAAGCTATTACCTTTCATTTGCTTTTGGTTTCATCCCATTCCCTTTTGCACTGTTGCACAGTGTTATTAGTGACTGCTTTTTCGCTATGACCAATATGACTTATAATTAGTTATTTTTGACTAATTCATTTTAAGAGAGTAGATTTTTCTATAAGTGAAGAAAAGTGAAAGTTTTCTATTGAGTACAAATATTTTAATTAAATTTCACTCATTTAATTTGCTGTTTTTTTGTATTCTTATGAAAAAATTGTTTCAGACAAGTCTTTTTGTTTTTTCTCATTGATTTTGTTAATTGCATAAATATAAAATGTGTTTCATGTTTTGATTTTATTAATCTTCTCCCGACTGTTCATTACATACTTTTGTGTTACACTATACAATCGTAAGGGCATCTAATTTTTCCGAAAAAAATTGAAAAAACACGTTGCTAAGTAATATTTTAACAAGAAGCATGAGTGCTGGTGGCAACAAAAATCCGAGTCGAAGACGAAGATTTTTGCACCTGCACGAATGCATTTTGTTCAAAAATATTACTTAGAATTGTGTTTTTTCAATTTTTTTCACAGGAAAAATTAGATGCCCGAATGGTATTTGACAAGACTATTTCATGAGTAACAGTTATATATAATATATTACTATTACTATTATACGTACACCAATTTTTGGTGACAACAACTGTCAAGTTTACATACAGTTTTTCCACCTAGAAACTATTTGTAAATCAAAATTGCGCGTTTGTGATTGGTGGAAATTAAGACGAGGGAAATAGTCTTAACAATTATTTTATATTGCCCAAAAAGAGGGACTTGCGACTTATAAATGACAAAAGCATTAATTTCAATTAAAAACCATAATAGATCATTAATTATAGTCACCCGTCGTATACTACTAACATCCTTCAGATAGACGTTATAACCAAAGGTATTATCTTTGGTTCTAACCTTTAAACCACTTTTGTTTTTCTTTTTAAAGATTTGCTTAATAAAAATGTTGTCATGGGCCTTTCCATCTCAAATCGACCAGGCAAAAAGAGGTCGTTATTTTTTAAAAAAATTTTACAGTTTCTCTACCGAAATCGATTACAGAAAATCATAAGTACTAGTTTTATCGTTAGCAACATTTTTTTACATAGGGCCTTTCCATCTTAAATCGACCAGGCAAAAGGGGGTAGGTCGTTATGTTTTAACGGAATTTTTTTTACAGTTTCTCTATCGAAATCGATGACCCTTAAATTTGGTTTGTTCACCCTTTCCATCTTATATCGACCAGGCAAAAGGGGGTTATGTTTTAACGGAATTTTTTTTACAGTTTCTCTACCGAAATCGATGAGACCCGTAGTTTCCTTTTTACGAGTTACATTTTTTCTTGAAAATGCGATAACTTGGCCAAACATGTTTCGATCGTTACAATTTAATTTTTAACTTGTAGGTAAAGGTTTACTACATACCAAAAAAGTTAAGTAAATAATTTTTTTTAAAGGCATAAAAAATTGAGCTCAAAATCAAAAATATGTCAAAAAGTTCCAAATTACACTTTATAAAGGTCTCCCCAGTTTCATGACCCCAGTTAAAATTTTTGCTATGAACCACGAATTTACTAGAAAATGGCATTTTCATTAAAAAAATAATAATTCCGAAACGACGGGACTTTTGGTAAAAAGTTGTTCCTATTATTAACTTCAAACGAAAAAATATGAAGTAAAAAAAAAATGTCGCAATGTCAAAATTTTGACCTACATTTTTTGTTGCCTTTTCTAGAAAAAAACCATTACAATTTTTTTTTCTGAATTTACCTAAGTTATCACATTTGCAAGAAAAAATGTCACTCGTAAAAAGGAAAATACGGGTCTCATCGATTTCGGTAGAGAAACTGTAAAAAAAATTCCGTTAAAACATAACCCCCTTTTGCCTGGTCGATATAAGATGGAAAAGCCCTATGTAAAAAATTGTTGATAACGATAAAATAGTACTTATAATTTTCTCTCAATAAAGTATGTTCTTTTCCATTAAGAATACAAAAAATATAATTTTTCTGATGAATTTCATTTGTTCTTTTATACGAAAGCAAACAAATTCTAGAACGAATTCCCAGTTATTAACCATATCAAAATGTTTATAAAATATATGTTCCTTTCCCATATATAAAAAATGAAGAATCATCCACAGTTTTTTATATTATATTTTGTTTGAAATACAAATTTAAAATTAGTTTTACAGTAAAGTGGGATTATCATAAAATGTCAGGCTATAGGTTCCACCATCAATCAAAAGCCTGTAGGACATCTGAACGGATTGACAGGATCCAACTCTTTCTGACCGGTACACATTTGGGTGCACAACCAAGCTCAGAGACGGATGGGACAGCCGGGAGATATGGAAAATTTTCTCCTAAAACTTCTAGCATCCCGTCGCGGTCAACTGAAAGAAATTTTTAAAATTACGACTTTAAAACAATTTTAGTAATTCACTTTAGACCACTTGCATCAATTTTATTTACTGTTTTGAAATCTGAGCCATGTGGTGCGATATAGAGGACCATAGAGGAAGGACGCCAAAAGCGTTCCCTCATTTTGTTTTTGGAGAATATCCAACTTTATTTTAATCAATAAAAAATGTGGAAATTAAACAAGAAACTACATTTTTTTTAAATTTATATAGTTAAAGAATTTATAGAAATGTAATAGTTTAAAAAAAAAGGTCAAAATAGCAGTACGTTAAAACTAAAGACGATTTTTTATTGATAAATAAAAAGGGGGTCCACTCCAGGATCCCGTAATGTTTTCTTGTTACCCTTATTACTTTTAAAAGACTAAAATTTTTTATCAATTACCCTCTCACAAACACGTTGATGTCCAGACGAGATGATCAAAAAACCGAAAATGTAAAAAACTTACAATTATAGGTCATGCATCAGAGGGCCTTCTAAAGTAAACACCTTCGAATACAGTGGTTAGCATACTCATCGACAGGTTTCCTCAGATATCGGTTCTCCCAGGGGGCCTCTCAAGGAATGGTGTACCGATTTTGGCGTCCTTTTTTACCGAATCTACCGGACTACGAACCTTCTAGAGGAGGGATAGGTAGGTGACGTAGATATTAATATTTGTATTACAGTTTTGTAACTTTTATTTTGTTTTAAGTATTATTAAACTACGTAATTATTATTTGTATGTATTAAGCTGACCATAGACTAGCATACATGAGTGCCAAACATTAATAATAATAAACCGTCTTCATTTCCCCAACGGTCACTAAACATTGATTTTACAAACTTAACCATTCAATTCTAAAAACACTCCAAAATTAATGCTGCCGTGCGATGAATCAATCAACATAAACATTATTATTACGAATCGCTGTCGTAGACTTCTGGTCATCGCACCACTTTTATCTTCAATCAGTCTTATTATAATAGCATTAAAAGGTTAGTTCCGCGTTTAACCCTAAAGCTGTATTAGTGAAATTGTGATAAATATAAGGAGTGAACATTAGCGAAGCCAAGGTGTGTAAGCTTGTGAAGTTATTTTAAACATTTTTGACATTTTTGGATTAATTTTTAGGTTTTGTGCCTAATATACGGAATGGACATTGACGAAACCGAGGTGTGTGAGCTTGTAAAGTTATTTTAAACAGTTTTGACTTTTTTGGATATTTTTTTTTATTTTTTAATTTTTAGTGAATGAGTTTTAAGTTTTTAAAATATACACTTTAAGTAATATTTTAAATATATTTATTTAGGATTTCATGTAATTATGTTTTAAAATTATTTATATATTATATTATATGTTTTGGAACTTTTTAGAAAGAGCCTAAAGTTTCATATTATTTGTAAATTTCTCTTGCAATGTATTCATCAAAAACGTTTTTATTTTAAAGAAACCTCTTTTGTGATTGATTGCTTGGTAATTTATATAAGATATTTCCTATTTCTATGTTGCTAAAACAAAATGTACCCAGTAAACGTTTATATTAAATAAAAAGGTAAGTAAATTTGGCAAATAATTTTAATTGGATTTTATGTATAAATTTAAGTAAATCATAAACTAATGCTTTTTTAATCTATGGTAATTATTTATCTATTCAATAAAAAATATTCATAATCTCTACCGTTTATAATAATTATTATGCTTTCATAATATCGATGAGTTTCTGCCAAAGTATCGCAAGCAACATAACTTAAATTTAGGGATTTGAAAACATTTTTTGTCTTAAAGTCTGTTTTAAATTAAATATAGTCTAAAGGTTTTATAACAAGTAAATAGCTTATAATTATAGCTATTTACTTGTTATAAAACATATAGGTTATATATGGTTTAAAACAGACTTTAAAATAAAAAATGTTTTCAATTCCCGAAATTTGAGTTATGTTGCTTACGATACTTTGGCAAAAACCCATCGATATTATCTCTATGTTCGCTGTTTATTTATTTAACGTACTAATCATAAAATTATGTCCAACGGTCGTTATAGTAACAACCGCTGTTCATAGGTCCATGCTCATAGTTTATTAATTTAACGTACAGGATTCATAAGCTATTGCAAATTTCTTTATCGTATTAATTACTGTCAAACATAGATCCATGCTCATTATTCATCAATTTAACGTACAACAATCGTTTCTTAATGAATAAGAAAATTTACGAACGACTCTTCATTGTATTAACAACACCCGTCATCGGCTAAAAATTAATGTTGTCGTTTATTGATTTGATGTTTTAATAATATCACGTACCTTTTTCGTTCAGTGTATGAGGCTTAATTAAAAATAAAAGAAATTAACCGCGTAAATTAAACTAAACAATTATGCGTGACATTTGGCCACACACCCGCAATTTTAATACAAGTACATGACTGATATAAATAAATGACATTCATATATGACGCCCAAGTTTGAATGACACTCAAGCATGCTAGTGTATGGACAGCTTTAGGTTGACATGTTAATAAATAGTCTCCATAAATTTTTTATCTATACACTGAACCAAAAAGGTACGTAATATTAATAAAAAAGTTATTGGCTTAACGAACTCTGTTTATCGTTTTTCGTCCGATGAACGAGTTAATTGGGCCAACGAATACTTGTACATGTTTATAATTTTCATATATATATTGTCGATGTTTATAATTTTATCACTCAATTAACTTTTTTAATTGGGTTAATAAAAATATTTATTGATTTAATAAATATTATTATCGAATTGATGGATATGTTTGTAGAATCAATGAACTTATTTATTGATGCAATCAAGATATTCGTTCATTCAATTAACAGGTTTATTGATTATATGAAAATATTTATTGATCCAATAAACGGGTTTATTAATCTAAGAACACATTCATAAGCTCAATCATTTTTGTTCATAAAATCAACGAACGTATTCATTGATCTAATAAACGGGTTTATTGATCCAATGAACACATTCATTAGCTCAATCATTCAATCAACTCGTTCATTAATCTAACGAAACTATTTACACTACTACTTAATAAAAGAATACATTAAAAATAAATAAACATTTATTGTCAAAAACTATGCATTTAACATGTTTGCCTTGTTTATGGAATGGAAAAGATGAACAGTTGGTGAAAATATACCATTACATATTTTTATACACTAATTTGTAGTGTTGTAGGGCCCATAATACTGCCGCATAACGCCCATCTGAAAATATTGAAATGACTTTCATCCTCAATGTTGTCCAGCAAACATTTCGTAGTCTTTTCTTTAAGGTTACCTGGAACTTTCAAAAAATCAAAAATCCTCTGAAAGCATTTCTCCCAATGGCTAAGTAAGCAGTCGCTCTTGGAAAATGCTCCTTCAAAATCCATATCAATCTAAAATAAATCATCTCGTAATATTACTAAACATTCGATTTTTATTTCATACTTCGTACCAATCGATATCCCTTTGGAATTTTGTATTGAGACAATTTCTTCAAGATTTGTCCACAGTTTTCTGCCATTTCTAGATCGTTTAATCTGTACCATGTCTTCCAATAGTTATCATGCCCTTAGGCATGCTTCTCCGTCAGTTCCCGGAACTACAAATTTATATTGATTTAACAAAAGTTTTTTAAAAGTTTTGATCAAAAAAGAATCCAAGTTTTTAAGATTATGGAACACATCCTTTCGAGAAAAAATATTGTTATTGTGTAAGGCCAACACAAATTTAGCTGCTTCATTATTCAATATTTTTTTGATATTCATCTATGATGAAGGTACCGGGTTTTTCAGATTCATCATTTAAGATGTTCTTGTCGATCTGGTGAGCAATAATAGGAATATTTTTAGTTGGTTGATCAATTGATTTAAAATACCCTATAATGGTATTTGAACCGGATAGTTGAGATTCAACAGAATAATTCGTCTCCGCTATCAAAATTGTATCCTTGCATAGATTTTGCAACGATTAAGAAACAACCTTTTGGCGCTTAAAATGTCTAATCCTTAACGAAAGTGCAAAACGATTATGACAAAAAAGCAGTGCATAGTGAAATATGTAAATTGAAATGTACTTACCCTTTGGAATTTTAAACCAGAATATCAACTTAAACTTCACCTTTATATAAAACCCAAAGAATTTGATTTGCGTAAATAATAAGTATCGCGAGGAAACCTCTATATCCTTTGCGACGAGACGCCTTCCTTCGCCTAGGTAATTAGGGACTAGACTGGATAAATCTTATAGTGTCTTTTGTAAAATTTACCTATGTCCCGGCAATTTTTGTTTTAACCAAAAAAATCTCTTATATTTTATGTACTGTTTATCAGCTTAATAAACGCATTTATTGGCCCAACGAATGTATTCATCAGTCAATAAACGTTCGTTGAGTCAATGAATGCATTTATTGGCTTAGAGAAACCCTTATATCAGTTAATAAATGAATTCATTGTCCTGACGTACAATTGTTCGTAATATCAATCAAAATATTACTTTAAACCAATGTACACGTTCATTTATTTATCGAACTGATTCATTGATATAACGAATGCATTCATTGATTAATGCCCAGTATTCATTAATCTAACGAATTTTGTTTATCAATTTACGTAAACGCGCTTGATGTACTATGTTTATTGGCCCAATGAACAGGATTCATTGTGTCAGTAAAAAAAGTTACTGACTTCGTAGGAAAAAAGTAATGAACAGTAATTCGTTAAACCAATAACCCTGTTAATCATCCAAGAACCCCTAATAATTGACTTAACGATTATATTCATTGTGCTAATAAATAAATTTCGATAAATAGTGTTTATTGATATTACGAATAAAATTATTTTCAGTGTATTTTATACCTACTAGGTCAGTGACCATGTTGGATGATTTTTTTTTCGGAATTGCATGTTTTTGTAAGTTTGCGATAAAAAACATGGCTTAGAAAATGGCGCAAAATGCCACACTACTTAAGATTCTTTCGCTGTCGTAAACGAAATGTTTGCAGAAAAAACTCGATTTGCATACTCCTGACTTTTTTTTAAATACTTGAAAGTTTGGGTTTACAAAAAAAAATCAGCCATTATAGTCCTTTTAAAGGATAATATCTAGGAAAAAATTGAATATTTTTCGAAATATGCTAGCGAGTTTAAAAAAAATTGTGAACCAGGTTTAAAGAAAAAAATAACGTTCTAAAAATATATTTATTTCGCATAAAAAAATGTATTATACAAATAAAATTTGTTTGCATGCAGTGGTAGCTGATTTAAAATTTATTTTAGTGTTACCTACTACAGTCCTAAAACAAAACCTGTCTCCAGGATAATAATAATAAGTAGTTCGTTTATTTTTATTAACGATACCTATCTATTTTTTATTTAATTTTTTGCGGAACACCAATAAAATTTATTTAATGCATTAGTTTTTTATCAAAACGTTCTTTAGAATTCAGTCCTAAATTTATTATTATTATTATTTATTTTAGACAACATACTTAAAATAGGCTAAAACAAATTTATGTGTACATATACCACTGAACAATAGCATTTCTAATTGTATTTGTTTTGATACAAATGTAAATTAAGGTATCCCTTTTTGCTGCAACTGAAAAAGTATTAATTAACACACTTTGTAACGTAAACTAAATTTAATTAGGATTAAAGCTACGCACAGAATTTTAATTGATGTTTTGGGTAGTTAAATTTACTACCTACGTCGACGAGGTATCTTTATTTCAAAAAGTAAAATGAGCTTGTTTAAAATATGTAAGCTTTAATTTTTATTTATGTTGTATATATTAGGCGATTATTTATGTTGTATATTTTATATATACGCGTGTATTTATAATACAAAATTGGCTTTCAAATGAGCGAATTTTTTTTATTTACATTAAACTCAGATTTAGTGCTGTAAAATCCTAGCCAGTTAAATTTAAAGAAATTAGTAAGTGATTAAAGTTATTAACTTAAATCTATTTATTAATATAACTATATCGGATGGTCTTTAATGTTTGTTCATGATATTATAAATATAAATATAAATATCGGCACATTTTGCCTAAAATATTAGGGATGGGCATAAACCAGCCTCGATAGTCCAATTCTTTAAAAAAAAATTTACCATGTTTCAAACCATGTCCTGTTATTAGGTTTTTAAATCTTGTAAATATAATCCATTGTATTGTACTGGAAAGGCTCATATTTTGTTAACCCTTGGACTTACTGGGACACTGATTTTGATCATGCAGTTCAAACTCACCGTGTATAAATCGCGATTTTTGAAAATATTTCAGCTCAGAACGCCTTGTGTTAACTTTTTTTTTCGAATTAATTTTGAATTACGACTGCATGGCGTTTACAATTAATTACACACGGTATGCCTGAACGAAGTTTAAGTCACATAAAAATGCCGCCAAAAACTGATTGCAGTTTCTTGTTCGATATGATATGATATTTAACAAAATCCCAGCTGCTCCTTTTTTCGAAATTTTTTGTAAATTCATGATTTTTTTTAAATTTTTCTTTATTTTAAAGTCTACCTTTGACAGAGTACACATTTGTACACCAATTTTTATAAAATTAGAGTATATTATTGACGAGACTTAAAGAATAATTTTTATTACTGTTCACATCATTTGATATATACAGGGTAAGCCAAAAATCGCTTATTTTTAATAAAGCAAAAGCGTAATTTCATGATTTTTGCATAACACGCAAAAAGATTTATCCCCATTTTTTTTAGATATTTCTACGTTTATCAGGTTACAAAATGGCATTCTTATTAACCTTTTATAAAAAAAATTTTTAGGTAATAAATTAAATAAAATAACGATTAGAGAATATTTAAAATGTTGTTTAATTTAGGCTTTTATAGTAGTTTTCAATTTTGAACGAAAAACTGATTAAAGTTTTTTGATCGGCACTCTTTGGAGATTTAAAAATGATATTTTCCAAAATTCTAAGTGCTTTTTTTAAAATTTGTTAAAAAATCATTTTTCTTTAATTATTTGTTTATCGCAAAGTCTACCTTTGCCAGAGTACACATTTGTATACACCGATTTTTATTGATTGCAGTTGCTTGTTCGGGACCCTTTGGTAACTTTAAAATGATATTTACCAAAATCCTAGCTGCTCCTATTTTCGAAATTTTTTGAAAATTCTTAATTTTTTTTAAATTTTTGTTTATCTTACCTTTTACAGAGTACCTACAAATTTGTACACCGATTTTTATAATATTGGAGTATATTGTTAACGAGACTTGGAGAATACTGTTTTCATACTGAGCACATCATTAGATTTATACAGGGTTAGCCAAAAATCACTTTTTTTTATAGTAAAAAGCATAATGCTCAAAAAAGATTTATCTACAAAAAATGTTATTTTATTTAATTTTATTTAAAATCAATTTTTCTTATGAAGTCTTAATAAGAATCCCATTTTGTAGCCTGATAAGCATAAAAATATC
Organism: Brassicogethes aeneus; assembly: GCA_921294245.1. NCBI lineage: Eukaryota > Metazoa > Arthropoda > Insecta > Coleoptera > Nitidulidae > Brassicogethes > Brassicogethes aeneus. The sequence continues at coordinate 45,905,241 of OV121132.1, read as the reverse complement.
TAAAAAACATGGGTTGGTATATATCTTTTTTGCGTGTTATGCCAAAATCATGAATTTACGCTTTTGCTTTATTAAAAGAAGTGATTTTTGGCTAACCCTGTATAAATTAAATGATTTGCACAGTATAAAAAAGTATTTTCCAAATCTCCTTAACTATATTAATTTTTGTAGCGTCTAGTCTGTTACAATAGTTAATATTGCACACATGTTTATTATGTTTGTAATAATTGGGCTTAAACTTATAAGCATAATAATTAAGGTAGTTTTACTCACAATTTTTAATTGTAACGGACGCTACAAACATTCCCGAGTAGCGTGGAATGGCTGTACTCCAATATTATAAAAATCGGTGTACAAATGTGTACTCTGTCAAAGGTAGACTTTAAGATAAACAAAAATTTAAAAAAAAATCATGAATTTTCAAAAAATTTCGAAAAGAAGAGCAGCTAGGATTTTGGTAAATATCATTTTTAAGTCACCAAAGGGTCCCGAACAAGAAACTGCAATCAGTTTTTGGCGGCATTTTTATGTGACTTTATGTGGAATGGCTGTACTCCAATATTATAAAAATCGGTGTACAAATGTGTACTCTGTCAAAGGTAGACTTTAAGATAAACAAAAATTTTTAAAAAAATCATGAATTTTCAAAAAATTTCGAAAAGAAGAGCAGCTAGGATTTTGGTAAATATCATTTTTAAGTCACCAAAGGGTCCCGAACAAGAAACTGCAATCAGTTTTTGGCGGCATTTTTATGTGACTTAAACTTCGTTCAGGCACACCGTGTACACAGCCACACAAAAAAAACAAAAGTACCTAGATCTGGGTATGTGACAGATTTTTTATGTATTCGACGCGATGAATCCGAATCCGATGTCTAAATTCACCCTAACCTCAAAAAACTGAAAAAATGTTTTTTCTGTTATAGTGTTGAGGCATATCAATAGTTATGTTTTTCAACGTGCCAAATCCAATTTTGTTGTCAAAAAATAATCTCACACGTCGCGTCGTCCTTGAACCTTAACCTAGGATTGAGGCATATGTTATGTTTTACCACGTGCCAAATCAAATTTTAGAGCCAAAAATGATCTCACCATTTGTCATTTAACCTTAACCTAGGACTCCTCATTTTAGAGTTAATGTTAGACAACTGGTGCGATTATTTTTGGCTCTAAAGGAGGAGCATCCGTGCAAAACCGGCTATTTCCACTTTAATAAAATGTTGGGAAAATGGCAAAAACTCTCGGTTTCCTGGCCTTAGCAGATAAAAGAAAAAGCAAACTTGAGTTTTGTGGGCTTTGTGGTACTTGATTTATAAGACATACTTTCGTTTTCAAAAACTTTATAAAGTATAAATATTAAGGCCAAAATTTCAAAAAATGTTTTGTACATAGCCGGTTTTGCTCAGAAACCGAATAAAATGTGAAAAAAAACCTTTATTATTCAAAAATATTAACAACAATATAAATTTAGTGCAAACATGAAAAACGGAACAAATTTTAGTAGTAGTATCGACATATCCAAGCGACATGCTCATCATCATTATTATTTATGGGATATAGCCGGGTTTGCTATAAAAACGTGGATTTGGCCGGTTTTGCTCCTAAAGCTACCTTTTAAATGTGATTTTAACATGGATATAATCGGATTTAAACAGAATTATCTTGGTTGTCGATAGAAATGAACCCAAGTTGCGAAATCAAAAAAAAAAAACAAAAACTGAATAAAATGGATTTAGCCGGTTTTGCACGGATGCACCTCAAATATTGATTTGGCACGTGGAAAAACATAACTATTGATATGTCTTAACCCAAGAATAGAAAAAAACATTTTTTTTTCATTTTTTTGAGGTTAGGTTGAAACTCAGACGTGCAGGGCGAATTTTGACATCGGATTCGGATTCATCGCGTCGAATACATAAAAAAATCTGTCGCACAACCAGATCCGGGTACTTTTGTTTTTGTGTGTGGCTGTGTTATGATTTAAAAACCGCTCATATTTATTATCCACCATTTATTACATAATTTTGTTTATAATAATGACTTCTGATTAAATAGATTTACCTACATACCTAAATGAACGATTGATTCGATTTTGTGCATTATTTAAATTGTCTGTGTGCCCTTGCTAAAAACCTCTTGAAATAGAAAAATGTAAAAAGTGTATAACTTAAAAAGAGTGGTATCTTAAAATTTAATATTTTATACCGCCTATGAATAAAAATACCAAATTTGGTAAAAAGGTACAAGGATCATGATTTGGATCAATCTATAATGATATTCTGCTACTTAAGGATATTTAAAAAAAATTATCAAACAAAACAAGTTAAAAATAAAATAATCAATATTTTAAAATCCACGTGTAGTAACATTACTTTAGACATCAAAAAACGGGTTCGTATCATATTTAATAAAAACGTTGCGATCAGTGTCCCGTCAATTCATCGCCCGACACTTCATAGCATGATAATTTATCGCGCGACACTTCATCATACGACAATTCATCGCGTAACAACTCATCGCAGATTTTCCAACATTTTTCATAAATATTATAGTATAATTTAATTGGCATGTTTTAACATTATAATTATTAAGTGTTATTAAATGAAGTCATCTGTCATTGATTTAAAAAAAGGAGCATTGTTTCGATGTTTATCGTAAATCCGTTAAGACCTATGATTGCGGAGATATCTGCATGATTTGTGTACCAGTATTTTGATATTCAGTAAAATCTTTAAATATAACAATATTGTTTTGTTAAACCCTGTATACACTACTTTTATTAATTTACTTAACGAAATTTTTTAGTGCCCATATATCTTAAACTTATACAATAATTAAATTTATTTCGTGTTAAACCGTCGCAGTGCCAACTTCATCAGTTTAGAACATTATCGTTATTACTCTGATGAGATTGTACTTGATACTTGCTTCTTACTACCACCATATACGATAGATGATGTATACTTAAAGTTTCAGGTTACATTAGCATTGTTGCTTACCTATTTCACGCTATTCCAAGACAGTTAATTGTAAACTGGATTAGGTAAATGGATGACATTCGAGAAGGGGAATTTTGTAAATTAGCGGCCGCAAACTAAATTTACATATTGTGCATTCGATTGTTAGGTACCTAGGGAGAAAATTAGAATTTAATTTCGTACTTTAACTAAATAAATAATTTATATTTAATAAATCAATAAAAACCATTTCTTGGATATAAAATCGAAAAACTCCATTAAATTTTATAATATCTGACAATACTGAACATTTTAGAATAAAACCGTTTAAATTATATACATAAACCCATTTTTTACCACTACTTTACCTAAAGTGACCAGATTCTCTTCAAAAATAGGGGGACATTTTGTGTAAAATAACCCCAATTGCAAAAATCAAACAATAAACAATAATTAAGTAAAGTCAAATTTACATTTTGCATTGTATCTTTGTGTCAATTTTGTAATTAAGGAAATTCATACAAAATGTCCTCCTATTTTTTGACATAATCTGGTCACTTTATCAAACAACGCAATGCAAATAGTATATTCTGTAACCCGTTTGACAGATGTTAGATTAAATATGACATGCAACTATAATTACTTTAGAATAACCCAACTCGATTGGTCATTATCATTCTCACACTAAAACCCGTGATATTATGTGAGGAGGGTCATTCCAAAACTGGGCTTATTCACTTTTTAATAAAAATGAGTTAGTGGTGTCTGTACATTTAACTTGTATTTCCCTATAACCTGAAAAGTTAAAAATATTCTAAAACTCACCATTCCATTTAAAATTCATTTACAAATCGACTCTCGTTCCAAAATCCTTATCTATTGGTTTTATCATGCAGAACTCGGCATATACGTATGTAATTTTAAATTATTTTAAATTGGAGCTATACCTTTTTAATTAAGATATATAAATGTTTTACTTATGCCTATACATTTCGTTTAAAGTATTGTGTTGGCCTGATATGCGTTAGTACTCACGTGTAAGGTTTTTGACATTTTAATCAAAAACAACTAATATGGATAAGCCGAGTTTTGGAATGCACCTCCTCATGTAACACTTCATTCAGGTCATTTCCTATTAAAAAGTAATATTAGAACGGTCATATTCCGCAGTATACTACTCCTATAGGAGAAGAAATAGTATATTGTTTACCGAGAGTGGAATAGCAATTACTGCCGATAAGGGTTATTTTTATTAACACGTATATAATAAGAGTAAAAATACGATCTGTTGTTTTCTTTAATAATTAAAATATAACAACAATTATAAGAATATAAATACACACAAAATAAACACTTACGATGAACTAAACAAAGATATTTATAAATAGAATTGTAGCGGCATTACCTCCAGTACTCAGGCAAACAAACACCATAAAAACAGGCAAAAGTATAAAACATTTTAATTACAATTACGTGACAAAATGTACGGATTGTCGAGGCTCACATTTAATCCTACCGACAATAAAATAATCCCACAACCAAACTTCACAATACCATAAACATTTCCTTATCCTTCGAAGAATTTCTAGCCTAATTAATATCCAAAATCCCAGAAATTTGGAAAGCCCTTGCATTAGCTCCAAATTTCAGGTCGACGTACAAGAGCACGTAACGGCCGAACTACCTGTATCTAAAATATAAAACCTTGTCCTATCCTAAGCCAATCACTCAAGACTCAGAACTCAATCACTCAGTAACTCAGAACTCAGAGCTCAGTCATTTCAATTCAGTGAACCCAGTTCCACCATCCGGTCGAAATCATTCAGTTAAGTTCCAAACTATCGGGCCTCGACATCCAACTGAAACGCTGTTGTAAGTTACACCACTATTTTTCATTGTAAATAAATAACGTACTACGAACAACACAAGTGTTTAACTTCTCACGAAAAATACCTCACTACAACCCCCGCAAATTGGTGACCCCGACGTGATACGAACATGCAAGTATTTGTGCAAGAAGAAAGCAGTGCTACCAACATGACGAAGACCAAAGCTTCCGGCCTACGGCAATCATTCGCAAACGTAGCGAGCTTCGTAGCACTCCCCTACGCTGCGGTGCACAACACGGTCCACACTGATGTCCAGCACTAAGATCTGCCTCAGTATGACAGTACTGGAGGCCAATATCCACAGCCACGGTCCACACTGGTTCCAGCACGCACTAAGGTCAACCACAGTTGACAATGTTGGATACCACTAACCAACCATCCAAACGTTGGATGACGGTCACAGCTCAATCATCCAAACACTGGATGACGGCCACAACCACAGCTCTAACGTTCAACAGCTATATCGTTCAATAGCTCTATCGTTCAACAGCTCTAACGTTCAAACGCTCTAACGTTCAACAGCTCTAACCTACAACTGCTTTAACGATCAACAGCTCTAAAGTTCAACGGCTTCAATCCTCCTCAACGCGAGATGCCTCAACGCGAGATGCCTCAACGCGAGATGCCTCAACGCGAGATGCCTCAACACGAGATGCCTCAACACGAGATGCCTTAACCCGAGATTCCTCAACACGAGATGCCTCAACGCGAGATGCCTCAACACGAGATGCCTCAACACGAGATGCCTCAACACAAGATGCCCCAAGCAGACATCCCAACGCTGGATGCCCAGAACCATCTGCCCACTCAGACGCCTGGACCGTCCACCTCAAGGAACGTCACACGTTACGGAAGACGTGTCCGATTTCCCGAGCATCTCCAGGCAGGACTCAATTAATTCAATTTTTTTTCTCCTTCGTCAAAAACTGGTAGGGGGGTACTGTAGCGGCATTACCTCCAGTACTCAGGCAAACAAACACCATAAAAACAGGCAAAAGTATAAAACATTTTAATTACAATTACGTGACAAAATGTACGGATTGTCGAGGCTCACATTTAATCCTACCGACAATAGAATAATCCCACAACCAAACTTCACAATACCATAAATATTTCCTTATCCTTCGAAGAATTTCTAGCCTAATTAATATCCAAAATCCCAGAAATTTGGAAAGCCCTTGCATTAGCTCCAAATTTCAGGTCGACGTACAAGAGCACGTAACGGCCGAACTACCTGTATCTAAAATATAAAACCTTGTCCTATCCTAAGCCAATCACTCAAGACTCAGAACTCAATCACTCAGTAACTCAGAACTCAGAGCTCAGTCATTTCAATTCAGTGAACCCAGTTCCACCATCCGGTCGACATCATTCAGTTAAGTTCCAAACTATCGGGCCTCGACATCCAACTGAAACGCTGTTGTAAGTTACACCACTATTTTTCATTGTAAATAAATAACGTACTACGAACAACACAAGTGTTTAACACGAAAAATACCTCACTACAACCCCCGCAGAATGTTAAATTAAATATATTAAATATTGTACATTTTAATATACGTAGCTTAAGAAAAAATTAAGAAAAAATTAGATTACGATATTGTTATTTTAAGTGAAACTTGGAAACTTGAGGATCTTCTACACTATAACATAAACAAATATGTATTATACTCAGTGATGGGCGGCGGGTAAATACCCAATGGGTAGATAAATAAAATTTGGGTAGTTACCTGGTATATATAGACATCATGAATTAATTAGTCAAAAATGACTAATTTAATAGTTAGTGGCTGCTTTTTTACTTGTAGCATGGTTGACCATGGAATACCATGGTATCCCAAAATTTCACAGCCAATTCTTATGTAAAATTGTTCCCTGAATCCGAAAATGTCGTCAAAAGTTAAAAAAGTAGAACAGTTTTTGAGATATAGTCAATTTTCCATTTAATATGGAATTGACTATATCTCAAAATCTGCTCCACTTTCATGACTAATTCATTTTTAGAGAGTGTGGAAAATTGGATATATACCTGATATATACCAGGTATTTACCGTCCGGTTATTGTCGACAACTTGTTGAGGAATTCTATTATAAAATTAGGATATTTCCCTACATCGCGCGGTCGTATTTTCGCTTCGACCGTTCTAATATCACTTTTATCTATGGAATGACATATACTCCGTAAAGTGTTACAGAATTAAATATTCTATCATCAGATGACAGAATAAACACTCGTGGCGATATTTCTGTTTTTAATATCTAACAAATTTTAGACCGTTCCAACCTCACTTTCTTCCAATTAAATTACATAGCCACACAAAAAAAAATTGTGTTCTGATCTGGGGGCCTGACCATATTTTCTATATATTTTTGGGGTCGCTGAATCCGAATCCGAGGTCTATTTAACCCCATCACATCAGGATTTTGCCATAACCTTAAAAAACCCATCATATAAGCTATTACTATATATAACCCTGAGAATGTGGTTTTAATATAAAAATCCAAGCTCTTAAATATCACAACTTTATAACTCACATAACTCCATAACCCCATAACCCATTTAACCTCATAACTCAATGTACATCAACCACGTTTGTCAGATATTTAACTTAATATGTACGTTATTTTAATAACCGCATAACTTTAGTCTCTTCAAAGCTAAATGTCTGACATACGTAACTGTTGGAATTGATGTTGATGGGGTTAAATGGGTTACAAGGTTATGGGATTAAGTGGTTTATGGGATGGGGTTAAAATGGTTATTGGGTTTAATAGCTTGGGTTTTCAGATCACAATTTCATCCTAAGGATTATATGTTTAAATAGATGATGGGGTTAAGTGGGTCATGGGGTTATGGGGTTAAGTGATGGGGTTAAATGGGTTACAAGGTTATGGGATTAAGTGGTTTATGGGATGGGGTTAAAATGGTTATTGGGTTTAATAGCTTGGGTTTTCAGATCACAATTTCATCCTAAGGATTATATGTTTAAATAGATGATGGGGTTAAGTGGGTCATGGGGTTATGGGGTTAAGTGAGTTTTAGGCTTATAGTGTTTAGAAGCTTGGGTTTTTAGACAACAACTTAATATTTAGGGTTATATGCGTTTAATAGCTTAAATTATAGATTTTTTGAGGTTATGTCAAAATCATGATGTGATGGGATTAAATAGACCTTGGATTCGGATTCAGCGACCCCAAAAACATAAAAGAAATATGGTCAGACCCCCAGATCAAAACACAAAAAAAAAATTGTGTTTTGATCTGGGGGCCTGACCATATTTTCTATATATTTTTGGGGTCGCTGAATCCGAATCCGAGGTCTATTTAACCCCATCACATCAGGATTTTGCCATAACCTTAAAAAACCCATCATATAAGCTATTACTATATATAACCCTGAGAATGTGGTTTTCATATAAAAATCCAAGCTCTTAAATATCAAAACTTCATAACTCACATAACTCCATAACCCCATAACCCATTTAACCTCATAACTCAATGTACATCAACCACGTTTGTCAGATATTTAACTTAATATGTACGTTATTTTAATAACCGCATAACTTTAGTCTCTTCAAAGCTAAATGTCTGAGATACGGAACTGTTGGAATTGATGTTGATGGGGTTAAATGGGTTTCAAGGTTATGGGTTTAAGTGGTTTATGGGATGGGGTTAAAATGGTTATTGGGTTTAATAGCTTGGGTTTTCAGATCACAATTTCATCCTAAGGATTATATGTTTAAATAGATGATGAGGTTAAGTGGGTCATGGGGTTATGGAGTTAAGTGAGTTTTAGGCTTATAGGGTTTAGGAGCTTGAGTTTTTAGACAACAACTTAATGTTTATGGTTATATGCGTTTAATAGCTTAAATTATAGATTTTTTGAGGTTATGTCAAAATCCTGATGTGATGGGGTTAAATAGACCTTGGATTCGGATTCAGCGACCCCAAAAACATAAAAGAAATATGGTCAGACCCCCAGATCAAAACAAAAAAAAAAATTTGTGTGGCTGTGTTATTTTTCTATGGTATTTTTTGGAAACGTAGAAAAAGTATAGTCTGAAACACGTTTGGAATTGCATATTCCGCTCTCGTGTAACCGTCAAACTCGCCTTCGGCTCGTGTGACAAACTCTTCACTCGAGCGGAATGTGCTGTTTTTCAAACTTGTTACAAAATATACTATTCTGGAAATATTCCATTAGATACGAGTTGTGAGGTTAAGTTGTGGTTGGGAGGTGTAACAGTTCAACGGTTTGTGTCGCTACTGCTTTTTAGGTAAAAGTAAAGAGGTAGGATTTTAATTAATACAACACTAAAAAATCAAAGATACCTCAAATAGCGATTCGTATTAGGTTCACTGTGAAAAGTGTAAACGAATAGTCTGGTTAGTAAAATTAATACTATTATTAGTAAAGTTAGTAAAATTAATACTACTATTATTTTTTTATAAATATTATCGAAATATTTAAATTAATCCTAAATATACAAAATGTTAAACAAATGTGTTAATTCTTCCCACTCGTTCCTTATGTTTGTGGTAAATTTACTCCTAAAAGTGACAAAAAGACAATTTTTTTGCTTTGCTTTTTTAAGTGTTATAATTATTTAATTCGTGTATATTAATAAGGTTACCCATTTACTTATCTTAGAAACCACTGGAATCAAAAAAAATTGTTGGGAACAAAAGCACAAAATCCCATAAAATGTTAATATATTATTATTAGGTATTTTTATTTATATACGGTATTTCTTTTTTGCTGGGTTAAATATAATTTATATACAATTTTTTTTTAATTTAAAAATATTGCATTAGGCATTAAAATTTATAAAAAAACATATTTTTGTTTTGTACTTATTTTGTTTCAATTAACATGTATTTTTTAACATGAGTTCATTATTTTTCGTTTTATTCGGATTACTTTTTATTCTTAATTTTTCTACAATTTGTTAAACTACCTTAAATTAACAAAGTAATACTTTTGTATTTACCATATTTTTATTTTATTTATTTATTTTTATTTTTTATTTTATTATTTTTAATGTGCTTTCAACAGGCACCAAGCCCAATTACAGAAATACACAATGACAAACACAAACAACCATACCCCTGGTGGGATTCGAACCCACGACCTCTCGGCTTGTAGTCCGCAGTGCTAACTACTACACCACCGAGGGCGGTTGTATATCCGTAGTTTTTATCCACAGTGACTCATACCCTCCTTACCGGTATATAACGGGTATATGGTAAATACCAAATGAATACACCCTGAATTTACCAATTGGGTACATACCGGATACATACCATGGGTATTTACCCAAATTTCAATATACCATGGGTATTTACCCAAATTTCAATATACCATGGGTATTTACCCAAATTTCAATATACTGGGTACTTGCCCATCACTGATTATACTATAATGAATCAACAACAAATCAAAATGATGGTCTGGTTATTTATATTAGTGAAAAAATAGAAGCAAAAGTCAACCATATTAAATTAATTGAATCTAAAGTAACTTGTAAAAACCATTACTTTTTACAAAATATTACTTTTACAGGGGTATTCTACAATTATATATACAATATTAGTCTAGAGTTGTAAAAATAAAAATAAATGAAAAAAAATAAGCAATGGATCGATTTATATGTATATCAGAGGTATTTCAATAACTAATAGACAACTTCCAAAGATATTATAGTCTGGGTGCCAATGTGACTGTTGATGAGATGCTTATACCATTTCGAGGTCTATGTAAATTTAGAATGTATTTGCCGAACTAGCCGGCAAAATACGGCATCAAGGTCCAATGTCTAACAGATGCTAAGAATAATTACCTGTATAACGCCTACATTTATACAGGGTTCTGATGGCCATACACTTTCGATCGAAGAAAAAAAGTTTGGTATCCCCACACAATCGGTTATTCGTTTATGCAAAGGTTTAGAAAAATCGCATCGCAATGTAACGGAAGACAATTGGTTCAGCTCTATACAGTAGGGTGATGCAAAAAAAATTTTTTTTTGAATTCTATGCGAGACCACTCGGGATTTTAAAGAGTATCAAGAAAATAAAAATCTGTAAAAATTTGAGAGAAATCAATTAAAATTTAGAGGTCGCTCAACGCAATTGTTTAATTTAGAAAAATCACGCATCTCAAATGCATTGCTATAAACAAGTAGGCATATTTCATACAAATTTGAATGAAAATGGTTGAATTTTTTTTTGTTGGACTCTTAATGATTATTCTAATAAATAATAATGTCCTGATTTCAAAAAATTGTTCATAATATTTAAAAAAATATATATTAATTAGCAAATATAGCTTAGTTAACAAATAATTTATTACATTTTTTTTTGTTTCAAAATCTGTAAAAACATTGTTAATAGGTCTACAAGCAATTATTCATTCACAAAAACACTCGCCCCCATCGTTAAATATGAAAAAAAAAAATATTTTAATTATCTACACTTCGCGTCAAATTTAACGCACCACTAAAAGTTTGTCACATTTTCAAAGTTGATTTTCTCGCGAACCGTCAAACCGAATTTGGTAATTTTTGTTTTAAAATTGAGGTTTATTCTTTGGTTATGATGCCTTTATTAAAAAATTCTTTTAAATTTAAGTTTTGAGTATATACATATACAACCGTCAAACCGAATTTAGTGATTTTTATAATAAATTGTAGGTTTATTCTTCGGTAATAATGCGTTTATTAAAATATTCGTTTAAATTAACATTTTGAGTATATATAGGGTGCAAGTGTAATAATTAGTTTTTTTCCAGAAATTTGAAACGCCCTGTTGGTTGTACCAGCTAAAACAGCATATGTCTCTTACAATCAAACTATAGCCCCATGTTCTATTAACATTTTGTATGTTTATTCACCGGGTTATCTTTATTTTTAAATGAAATATACATTTAAAGATTAAGGTACCATGAATAGTGTACGATATATCGAGGACATTTTATTTGAGCATGTTGTCCCTTTCGCCCGGTAATAATTTTTTACTGATGCAGGATAATGCTATATAGTGCAAGAGTACTTACATTAGGTGGGTGTTAAAACTTTAGACTTGCCTGCAAATAGTCCGGATCTCAACCCCATCGAGCATTTGTGGGATAATATGGGTAGACGACTAAGAAATCATGATTCCTTGCCTGCCTCCCTTGATAACGTAGCAAATATGCTACAAGAAATATGAAATGTCATTGATCAAGACGAGATTAGACATCTGGTTTCGAGTGTAAGCCGTCGATGTGAAGCCGTAATTAGAAGTAGAGGCAGAAATATGCGATATTGATATTCTTAATGTTGGTTTTATTGATTTTGTTAATATTTTTGTTGTTATTGTTACAATCGTTCTTTTTACATTTTTGTATTAAACTGAAGTTCTTTAATCTTTAACTGTATATTTCATTTAAAAATAAAGATAACGCGGTGAATCAAAAAACAAAATGTTAAGAGAAGATGTGGCTATAGTTTGATTATAAGATACATATGCTGTTATAGCTGGTACAATCCACAGGGCGTTTTAAATTTCCGGGAAAAAACTTATTATCACTCTTGCACCCTGTATATACTCAAAATGTTAATTTAAAAAAATATTTTAATAAACGCATTATTACCGAAGAATAAACCTACAATTTATTATAAAAATCACTAAATTCGGTTTGTTGGTTCGCGAGAAAATCAACTTTGAAAATGTGACAAACTTTTAGTGGTGCGTTAAATTTGACGCGAAGTGTAGTTAATTAAAATATTATTTTTTTTCTCATATTTAACGATGGGGGCGAGTGTTTTTGTGAATGAATAATTGCTTGTAGACCTATTAACAATGTTTTTACAGATTTTGAAACAAAAAAAAATGTAATGAATTATTTGTTAACTAAACTGCTAATTAATATATATTTTTTAAATATTATTAAAAAAAATTTGAAATCGGGACAACATTAATTATTAGAATAATCATTAAGAGTCCACCAAAAAAAAATTCAACCATTTTCATTCAAATTTGTATGAAATATGCCTACTTGTTTATAGCAATGCATTTGAGATGCGTGATTTTTCTAAATTAAACAATTGCGTTGAGCGACCTCTAAATTTTAATTGATTTCTCTGAAAATTTTACAGATTTTTATTTTCTTTATACTCTTTGAAAACCCGAGTGGTCTCGCATAGAATTAAAAAAAAAAAATTTTTTGCATCACCCTACTATTATAATACAGCTTATTGAAGAACTTAAAAAAAGAGGCTTTACCTACGTAGGAACGTTAAAAAAATAAAGCAGAGATTTTATTGTAAAATTATCTGGTTTTTTAAGGTATTTTTATCATGAAATATTTCAATTAGAAAAGGATTAAAATAATACAAAAACAATGTGATTTCACACACAAAAAGTAAAAATTATAAATATTTTTACAATCAAATAGTAAAAATGTTAATTTTTTGTAAAAATGACAGAAATTTCTTGTAATTTTATTTTTACATGCATATGCATATGCATAGAAATTTCTGTCATTTTTACAAAAAATTAACATTTTTACAATTTGATTGTAAAAATATTTATTATTTTTACTTTTTGTGTGTGAAATCACATTGTTTTTGTATTATTTTTATCCTTTTCTAATTTTACAAGTTTTTTGTAAAAAATAACCAATAAAATAAAGCAAAATACTCACGTGACAGAAACATACAATATTTTTGTAATTTTACAAACTAATTGTAAAGTTTGACCAATCAAATATATATCTCGTGACGCTCCCGACAACATGCATCGAATCAATGTATTTTTGGTTAGAACGTGTCCCTTGTTAAAGCGTGTGCCGTTTTGTTCCTTTTTATTGTGGTAAGTATGATTTAAAAATGTAATATATTTGTCAGTTAACAATTAAAGCAATTATAAGTTGTCCCCGTTTCTCAGTTAATTAAAGATTTGTTGTAGTACCTCCCTGTAACTGCTCGAGGCCACTTATTTTTAAAGTCCAAAAAACGCCCTTCCCCTTCTTCCGTCCACCAACGGGCAGCCGTAGCCACTCCGTAGTCATTCTTTCTTTAAGTGCGCGAGAGGTCACATCGCTCGCTTACTAGAACTTGTATAAAGTGTGTGCCACTATGGAAAGAAAACGCCCTTGTGAATATCTTAGTAATTTTGTCAAGAAAAAAATCAAACGAAAATACCTGGAGTAGTGGACAGATGGACAGATAACATGATTCTCGCCGGCAGGTTATGCCCCGATGAAGCATCTGAACCAGATACCACATCAGATAGGTGCTCAACACCTGATTGTGATTTTGAACAAGGTAAATTTGTTGTGTTTTCTCTTGTTTTTTTTACCTCTTTCAATGTAATATTACATTGTTTAGAGAAGAGATTTTGAGTTATGTACGTATGTACAAAAGATGGCTTCCCTTTTTACACATAGTATTATGTTGTTAGAAGATAAAAATCCTCATATCTAAACTGAATAATATTATTCAGTATAATAAATACCTGTGTAGGTATAGGATCTATAAAACTAGCAAACATGTTCATGCTTTTAAAGAGTTTTATAGCATGCTTTTATTTTTCTGCTGATATTTATGATTTGACTGTACCTTATGGAAAGATACGCGTCACTGATGTACGATTCAATCTCAGACGTACTGTTTATAAAAATATTTCTATACAGGACCGTACGCAAGAAATGTTTTTTGACATTTTTGTATTAATTATTTTTGTATAAAAATAAAAATAATTCCTAAAATAATATTTAGAAAATACTGTTTTCTATACAGGACGGTACGCAAAAAATTATTTAGACCTTTTTATATTAATATTTTTGTATAAAAATAATAATAATTCCTAAAAATAATATTTAGACAACAACACTGTATATTGTTAATTTGTCTTTCTAGATGAAAATGCAGATCCCAACGAAGGATCCGTGAACATTCCCTTGCCAAAAAGTATTTTGGAGATTATTGGACGCAATAAAGAAGAAAATACAAAAGTGTCTTGTTCCTTGAGGAAAGAAATTGCAGATACCTGGTCAGGAATTATTAAAGAAGGACTTAAAGACGCTGAAAAAGCCGATATTATGAAAAATTATCTTTCTCCAGATCACTTTAAGGAATTAAGAGGTCCAAAACTTAATTTAGAGGTAGCAGCTGCGGTGAATGAATCAAATCTCAATAGAGACAATCGTATATTAAAAACTCAAGCACAGATGGGACATGGCCTGGCCGCAATGGGCGAGGCATTTTCTCTACTTCTTGAAAAAGGGGAGAAAGCAGATGTTAGAGTCATACAGTGCCTTAGCGACGCCGGTAAGCTTATAGCAGACTTGTTTTATTCCCAATCCTCTACAAGAAGGGAATTAGTCTTTTTGAATTTAAAAAAAGAGATGAAAACAACATTAAATAATGCAGAAGTAGGTGATTGGCTTTTTGGTGAAAAGCTAGACGAAAGAGTTAAGACATCTAAAAATATAGAAAAACTTAGTGACGAGTTAAAATTGACCAAACCCAAGACGCCTTTAAAACAGAATTTAAACTTGAAAAGCCAGTCTCAAATACTAAAGGCTCGCCGAGACTGGCGTCAGACCAACAAACAACGAGCCAACCCTTCCAACCAAGAAACCGTCGCAAAGAGAAGCCCGAATTTTACAAGAGGAACCAGAACCAGAAGAAATTTTACAGGAATCAATAAGTGTAAGTAGATCAGCAGGCAGAATATTTTTTTTTTATAGAGAATGGAAGAATTTCACAGACAATAAAACTGTTTTGTCTTGGATTAAAGGAATAAAAATTCCTTTTGCTGAAAAACCAATCCAAATAAATATTAATGTTGAACCTAAGTGGTCCTCTAAGAAGCTTAGGGACTTGGAAAATTCCTTGTCTGATTTAATTTTGGTAGGAGCAGTATCCTCCGTTTCAGAGTGTAAAAATCAATTTATCTCGAACATTTTTTTGGTACCTAAACCAGATGGTAGCAATCGTTTAATTTTAAATCTCAAAGAGTTAAATAAATTTGTAGAGTATAATCATTTTAAATTGGAAGATTATAAAATTGCAAAAAGTGGTCCTCTAAGAAGCTTAGGGACTTGGAAAATTCCTTGTCTGATTTAATTTTGGTAGGAGCAGTATCCTCCGTTTCAGAGTGTAAAAATCAATTTATCTCGAACATTTTTTTGGTACCTAAACCAGATGGTAGCAATCGTTTAATTTTAAATCTCAAAGAGTTAAATAAATTTGTAGAGTATAATCATTTTAAATTGGAAGATTATAAAATTGCAAAAAATCTAATTGAAAGAAATGATTTTTTAGCAAATTTAGACCTTAAGGATGCATATTTTTTGCTATCTATCAGAGAGTGTGATAGAAAATTTTTAAGATTCAAATTTAAGGGCAAACTATTTCAATTCAATTGTCTACCTTTTGGTTTGAGTTGTGCTCCATTCATTTTTACCAAAGTAATGCGAGTTGTATTAGCTCATTTACGAGAAAGAGGTTTTTTTTCAGTATCCTATTTTTTACTATTAGGCAATTCTTTTAAAGAGTGTAATAATAATATAGTGTTCACTATTAAAATCCTTGAATCCTTAGGTCTTATTATAAATTATAAAAAGAGCACTTTAACTCCTAGTCAGGAGTGCAGATTTTTGGGGTTTATTTATAATACAAAAACAATGGGGACCTTCCACCAGAAAAACGGTTAAAAATTTATAAATTAGTTTCTAGCGTTAAAACATGCAAAATTAGAGAATTTGCAACTTTTTTAGGCACTTTAGTTTCAGTTTGTCCAGCTGTTAAATATGGCTGGTTGCATACAAACTTTTTTGAAAGAGCTAAATTTTTAGCGTTAAGACAATTTAAAGATAATTACGATGCTATAATGTATATTCCTGTTAGTCTTAAAGTAGATTTTCAGTGGTGGTATAGTAAAATTTTGACAGCTTATAATGATATAGGGATTTTAGAATATTCTTTAGAAATATTTTCAGACTCATCTACAACCGGTTAGGGGGTTTGTTGCGGAAAAAGAAAAACACATGGTTTCTGGTCTAGGGAGGAACAACAAGAGCATATAAATTTTTTGGAATTAAAAGCAGCCTTATTTGGCTTAAGATGCTTTGCAGAACACTTACAAAATAAAAATATACTCTGTCGTATAGATAATACAACGGCAATAGCCTACATAAATAGAATGGGCAGTGTTCAGTATCCAAAATTAAACAGCTTAGCGCGGGAAATTTGGAATTGGTGCGAATCAAAAAACATTTTTATTTTTGCTTCATATATTAAATCTAAAGATAATGCTCAAGCAGATCAGGAATCTCGTAGATCTTTGTCAAAAGAAACGGAGTCGGAGTTGGGAGATTATGCCTTTAAAGAAATAGTAAACATGTTTGGTTCTCCAGCTATTGATCTATTTGCCTCAAGATTAAATAAAAAATGTAAGATTTTTTTTTCTGGGTTAAAAGACCCAGAATCTATTCAAGTAGATGCGTTTACTATTAAGTGGACTCATCTGTATTTTTATGCATTTTCTTTAATATTAAAGGTTTTACAAAAAATTAAAAAAGACAAGGCTATGGGAATTCTTTTTGTTCCCTTTTGGCCGGCACAGCCATGGTTTCCACTTTTTAAATCTATGTTAATAAACAAACCACTGATTTTCTATCCTAATGTTGATCTCCTGGTTTTTCCTGACAGGAAACCCCATCCACTTTGGAGGACAACTACCCTGGTGGCAGGAGTCTTATCCTTTAGGGGTTAAGAAAAAATAACATCCTGGAATGATCTTTAAAAATCTGCTTAGCATCAATCTCAGAGTCAACATTGGTACAGTACAATAGGGGTCTTAAAAAATGGTGGCTATTTTGTAAAGAAAATAAGGTTTAGGTTTTTGAATGCACACCTTACCTAGTTTTACGGTTTTTATCCATTGAGTTTGAAAGGGGAATATCCCACGGAACATTAAATTCATATAGGTCCGCTCTGGCTCAAATTTTGAATTTTGACGTAGGTGCTGATCCAAAGATTAAAAGGTTTTTTTAAAGGAGTAGGTAACATTCGTTCCAATCCTCCCAAATATAGTAATATTTGGGATCCAGCAATAGTCTTAGATTATCTTTCTAAAAAAGAAAACGAAACTATTTCGATAGAAAAATTAGGAAAAAAGTTGACTACGTTATTAGCATTGGCAACCGCACAACGGGTGCAAACTCTCTCAAATATTGAAATTGAAAATATATTGACCTTTCAGGAAAAAATAGCAATTAAGATTCCGTTAAAAATAAAGACATCAGGTAGAAATAAATATCAACCCACGTTGGTCCTTCCTTTTTTCGATAAACGCCCGTCAATTTGTGTAGCAAAAACCCTTTTGATCTACTTAGAAAAAAACCAAAAATGTTAGAGATAAGAATGCCCAGAGGCTTCTAATCACTTTTAAGAAACCTTATCATAATGCATTATCACAGACATTGAGTAGATGGATTAAGGAAACTGTAATATATGTATGTATTAGGGCGCATGCCCGGATATCGAGTAACGGGGACATGGACTTTGTCCATGTCAGTGTGGTACGAGATAGCAAAGAGCCAAGTTATATAGAGACGCAATATACGGAGTGTTAAGTAAAGACTGTGTTTCAATCCCCCGTTTCCCGATTGGCACCTCGAACATTACATGGCGACGAGGTTGTGAGTGAGAATCCGAGGGCAGAGTTAAAAGAAGTTCGCGAAGGCACAAATTAGTGAGGAAATTTTCGGCGTGCAGGGCAAAATGGCGACGAACATCCGGTTCCAGGAGTTCAACGTGGAAATAGATGACTGGGAGATTTATAGTGAAAGGCTCCAGCAACACTTCAAAGCTCAAGCAGTCAAGGAGGAAGTCCAGGTACCTATTTTGCTAAGTTTAATGGGGGCAACGACTTACAAATTATGTCGAGACTTATGCTTTCCCGCCAAACCCGCAGAACGCACGTTTGACGAGCTCAACAAGTTGTTGAAGGAACATTTTTGCCAAAAACTATCGGTGTGGAAAGAAAGAAGGACTTTTATGGAAATAAACCAGCAAGAAGAAGAGAAAGTAGGAGACTTCTACGCGAGACTTTGCGGGGCAGCCAGCGAATGCAGTTTTGAAGGCAACCTAAAGGCGATTTTGAAATTAAAGTTGGTTACGGGAATGAAAAAAGGGAAAGTTTACGAACGGGTTATAGAAGAGAAAGATGATGCAACATTGGATAAAATTTTGGAAATTGCAAAGTGCAAGGAAAAGCAAGCAGAAGAGGGCATAGAAAAGGAGCATGCGCAAGTAAACCTAGTGCGCAAATACAACGTCGAAAACAGAACGAAGCAATTTCAAAAGGCGCGCGCAAATGAATATGACAGAACACGTAGTTCAAATGCACGAGATCGGGAAGGTCAAGACAAGATGGCGGATTATAAAGGTAAACATTATAAACAAGAAAGAACAAATCGAAGTAGATGCTGGACGTGCGGTTCCACGAATCATTTGGCACGGTATTGTAGAAGAAAGAGGTTTCATTTCATAGAAGGCAACAGTGACGATAGCAGAAGCGACGATTCGGCAGAAGCTGAGGAGAAGGTGTGGTTCTGTGAACGGGTGTTGAGTGTTAATACCAGTTACAACAAAAACGCAGTTATGAACAACAAATTTAAGGTAGTTGTTAAAGTAACAGCAACATTGGTACAGTACAATAGGGGTCTTAAAAAATGGTGGCTATTTTGTAAAGAAAATAAGGTTTAGGTTTTTGAATGCACACCTTACCTAGTTTTACGGTTTTTATCCATTGAGTTTGAAAGGGGAATATCCCACGGAACATTAAATTCATATAGGTCCGCTCTGGCTCAAATTTTGAATTTTGACGTAGGTGCTGATCCAAAGATTAAAAGGTTTTTTTAAAGGAGTAGGTAACATTCGTTCCAATCCTCCCAAATATAGTAATATTTGGGATCCAGCAATAGTCTTAGATTATCTTTCTAAAAAAGAAAACGAAACTATTTCGATAGAAAAATTAGGAAAAAAGTTGACTACGTTATTAGCATTGGCAACCGCACAACGGGTGCAAACTCTCTCAAATATTGAAATTGAAAATATATTGACCTTTCAGGAAAAAATAGCAATTAAGATTCCGTTAAAAATAAAGACATCAGGTAGAAATAAATATCAACCCACGTTGGTCCTTCCTTTTTTCGATAAACGCCCGTCAATTTGTGTAGCAAAAACCCTTTTGATCTACTTAGAAAAAAACCAAAAATGTTAGAGATAAGAATGCCCAGAGGCTTCTAATCACTTTTAAGAAACCTTATCATAATGCATTATCACAGACATTGAGTAGATGGATTAAGGAAACTGTAATATATGTATGTATTAGGGCGCATGCCCGGATATCGAGTAACGGGGACATGGACTTTGTCCATGTCAGTGTGGTACGAGATAGCAAAGAGCCAAGTTATATAGAGACGCAATATACGGAGTGTTAAGTAAAGACTGTGTTTCAATCCCCCGTTTCCCGATTGGCACCTCGAACATTACATGGCGACGAGGTTGTGAGTGAGAAATCGAGGGCAGAGTTAAAAGAAGTTCGCGAAGGCACAAATTAGTGAGGAAATTTTCGGCGTGCAGGGCAAAATGGCGACGAACATCCGGTTCCAGGAGTTCAACGTGGAAATAGATGACTGGGAGATTTATAGTGAAAGGCTCCAGCAACACTTCAAAGCTCAAGCAGTCAAGGAGGAAGTCCAGGTACCTATTTTGCTAAGTTTAATGGGGGCAACGACTTACAAATTATGTCGAGACTTATGCTTTCCCGCCAAACCCGCAGAACGCACGTTTGACGAGCTCAACAAGTTGTTGAAGGAACATTTTTGCCAAAAACTATCGGTGTGGAAAGAAAGAAGGACTTTTATGGAAATAAACCAGCAAGAAGAAGAGAAAGTAGGAGACTTCTACGCGAGACTTTGCGGGGCAGCCAGCGAATGCAGTTTTGAAGGCAACCTGAAGGCGATTTTGAAATTAAAGTTGGTTACGGGAATGAAAAAAGGGAAAGTTTACGAACGGGTTATAGAAGAGAAAGATGATGCAACATTGGATAAAATTTTGGAAATTGCAAAGTGCAAGGAAAAGCAAGCAGAAGAGGGCATAGAAAAGGAGCATGCGCAAGTAAACCTAGTGCGCAAATACAACGTCGAAAACAGAACGAAGCAATTTCAAAAGGCGCGCGCAAATGAATATGACAGAACACGTAGTTCAAATGCACGAGATCGGGAAGGTCAAGACAAGATGGCGGATTATAAAGGTAAACATTATAAACAAGAAAGAACAAATCGAAGTAGATGCTGGACGTGCGGTTCCACGAATCATTTGGCACGGTATTGTAGAAGAAAGAGGTTTCATTTCATAGAAGGCAACAGTGACGATAGCAGAAGCGACGATTCGGCAGAAGCTGAGGAGAAGGTGTGGTTCTGTGAACGGGTGTTGAGTGTTAATACCAGTTACAACAAAAACGCAGTTATGAACAACAAATTTAAGGTAGTTGTTAAAGTAGGCAATTATTTAATGAAATTTCATGTAGACACTGGTGCAAGCATTTCCGCTATGCCGATAACATTGTATGAACGTAGGTTTAGTCATTTTAGATTAAGACATAGTAACATAACCCTGAAATCGTACAATAACACTAATTTTAAACCATTTGGTTATTTTAAAACAGAGGTGGAGTACCAAAACAAAAGTAAAGTAATAAAATTTTATGTTGTAGAGGAAGCTGCCTGTTGTATCCTGGGACAGGACTGGCTGGAGGAATTCGGTATTGGTTTAGGGGTAGTGAATTGGATTAAAAATGAACAGGAGGAAATAGTGACAAGATTCCCAAACCTTTTTAGTGAAAAACTAGGAAAATTCAAGCTAGCAAAGATAAGGTTACATCTTAAGAAAGAAACAGTGCCGGTTTTCGCTAAAGCAAGGAATGTACCGCTAGCATATAGACAAAAACTTGATGAAGAACTGGAGAAGCTGGAAAAAGAGGGAGTGATATCACCGACACAATCTACAGAATGGGCAACGCCACTTGTATGTGTGTTAAAGGAGAACGGTGAGTTAAGGACATGTGCGGATTATAAATCGACAGTCAACAAGCACCTGGTGGACATGCAGTACCCGCTACCAAGGCACGAAGAAATTCTTGCGAAGTTAGCAGGGGGACAGAGCTTCTCCAAGCTGGATATGAATCGAGCATATCTGCAATTTGAGGTAGATGAAGAGGCAAGCGAGATATTGACTTGGGCAACACATCGAGGCTTATACAGGGTGCATAGGTTACCTTTCGGTATTAAAATCGCATCATTCGCATTTCAAAAACACATTGAATCGTTGGTAGCAGACATAAAAAATGTGGCAGTATTTTTAGACGACATTATTGTCACGGGGAAGACCAAAGAAGATCATGAAAAAAATTTGGCAGTAACATTGGAAAGACTGGAAAAGGCAGGCTTGACACTAAAAAAAAGCAAATGTAAATTTTTCCAGGAAAGTTTGGAATTTCTGGGTCATGTGATAACTAAAGAAGGAGTATATAAAAGCAAAAAGAAAGTTGAGGCAGTATTAAAGGCACCAAAACCAGAAAACGTGGCAGAAGTGAGGACGTTTTTGGGCATGGTCAATTATTATGCAAAATTTATACCAAACTCGGTGGGCATTTTAAAACCGATATATGATCTACTAAAAAAAGACAAGGGGTTTGAGTGGACAGAGGAATGTGAGACCGCGTTCAGGAAGGTGAAGGAGGAGCTAACCTCAGACAGAGTGTTGGTCCATTTCAACCCGGATCTCCCACTAATCGTGACCACGGATGCTAGCGAAAAGGGCATTTCAGGATGCCTCAGCCACGAAATCGAAGGAATTCAGAGACCAATTGCATTCGTGTCAAGAACTCTATCAAAGAGTGAAGAAAACTACCCAATTGTACATTTGGAGGGTTTGGCAATTTATTACTCATTACAGAAGTTTTATCCATATCTACAGGGTATTAAATTTACTATAATGACCGACGCCAAGACTTTGGTGGGGCTGTTTAGACATGATAAGAAGATTCCAGCAATGTATGCCAGTAGGTTAGCCAGATGGGCGGTTTTCCTTTCAAACTTTGATTATGAGATCCGGCATATTAAGGGAGAAAGCAACCATGTGTCGGACTGTTTGTCAAGACTGCCAATAAAAAAAAAACATATAAAGGAAGATAAGGGGGGGTATTTACACTTCACACAAACTATAGAGGAATGGCCCCTGAATAACGATAAAATGCGGGAAGAGACAAGAAAAGAGGAGGAGCTAAGAAGGGTGGCAGAGTACATTAAACAAGATAAATGGCCAAAGGAAGTTCCAGAAGAGTTAAGACCTTATAGGAATAGAAGAGAGCAGTTGACATTAGAGGATGGAGTTATAATGCTAGGACAACGGGTAATCGTTCCGAAGGTATGGAGACAGCAGATACTGAAAGAGATACATTCTCATCACTTTGGAGTAGTCAAGTCAAAGGCGTTAGCCAGATCGTACGTTTATTGGCCATACATGGATGAAGAGATAGAAAAAGCGTGCAAGAGTTGTATATACTGCCTGCAAAACAGTAAACTGCCTCCTAAGAACACCTTAACGCCGTGGAGAATAGAAGTTGAGCCTTTTTCCAGAATAAATATGGACTATTTGGGTCCAATTAACAGACAGTACTTTTTAATTATGGTGGACGCCTACTCCAAGTGGATAGAGATATTTTTAGTAAAGAATTTAACATCGCTAGAACTTGAGGAAAAGTTAAAAGAGCTGGCAGCAAGATGGGGCTTACCTAGAACGGTAGTCACCGACCAGGGTAGACAATTCATGTCTCAGAATATTCAGTTTTTTTTTAAACGGAACGGAATCAGGCATATTACATCACCGGTTGGAAACCAGGAAAGTAATGGAGCGGCAGAAAACGCGGTGGGCACGTTCAAAAGAAATTTTAAAAGTAGACTACTGGATCCAGCAAACAGAAACAAGTCGACAAACATGATAGTATCTGAATTCCTCTTCTCTTATAGGATAACACCTCACTGTGGCACAAAAGAGCCACCAGCAAAGCTTATGTTGGGGAGACAATTAAGATCTCGACTGGACATAATAAAAGAAAGGCAAGAAAAACAACAAGTCACAGAAGAAGTTCCAGAGAAACATTTTAAAGAACAAAAAAGACAGATAAGGACGCACGGAGGGGTGAAAAGAGAATTGCAGGTGGGTGAAGAGGTGATGGTTACAGATTATCGAGAAACGAATAAGATGAAGTGGGTTAAAGCAAGGATAATAGAAAAACTAGGAAGGTCCGTTTACGTTTGCGAACTGGAGGATGGTAAACAATGGAAACGAAGCATAAACCAAATTATAAGAAGAGAAGCGCCTGGGAAAACATCAAGAGGGAAGTTACAAAACACAGCCAAATACTCTTACATCACGGCAGCGACGCGAGAAGTATGGAGTTCACCACAAAGAGGTACAGAAAAACGAGAACATAAACCACAAAATACAGTTACATCACAAATCCATACTACCCCTATCCAATCCGAGCCAAAACCAGCACCTCAGGTTACAGGTCGGTCTCTCAGAGAAAAGAAAGCACCAAAACATTTGACAGATTTTATTGTAAACGTAGAATAATTAATGTAGATATTATATACTAGTCAACAAACTGAAAAGTGATGTCTTAACGTTTAATTTTAAGAAATATGTATTACATAATACTGTTTTTATATTGTAGGATAGAGTACCCACTTACCTTCATAAATAAATATTATTGTAACAAGTGATAAATAATGTGATAATTTGAGCGAATAAGTATTTACAAAATTAGGATAGGGGTGTAATATATGTATGTATTAGGGCGCATGCCCGGATATCGAGTAACGGGGACATGGACTTTGTCCATGTCAGTGTGGTACGAGATAGCAAAGAGCCAAGTTATATAGAGACGCAATATACGGAGTGTTAAGTAAAGACTGTGTTTCAATCCCCCGTTTCCCGATTGGCACCTCGAACATTACAGAAACATTGACTGAAAGTGGTATAAATACAAACATTTTTCCGCTCACAGTACCAGGCTACGTCAACTGCAGCCAGAAAAGGCATTAGTATAAACACAATAAAAACAACTGCCGGCTGGTCTACAAAATCTGAAATGTTTGCAAGGTTTTACCAAAGACCAGTAAAACATTGGAAAACCTTGCAGGCGCTGTATTAGTGTTCTAGTTAGGAAACTTTGTATTATAATTATCCAAGTTCAATAAATGTTGTTCGTTCTTTAAACAACTACAACAAATCTTTAATTATTTGCGAAACGGGGACAACTTATAATCTATGGATCAAACGAACTTACCAAAGTGAAGTTCGATCCTGATTATGAGTTGTCCCCGTTAAAGCAAATAATTACCACCCTGCCCAACCCTTTAGAACAACATTGAAATCTTTAAAGAAAATGACTACGGAGTGGCTACGGCTGCCCGTTGGTGGACGGAAGAAGGGGAAGAGCGTTTTTTGGACTTTAAAAATAAGTGGCCTCGAGCAGTTACAGGGAGGTACTACAACAAATCTTAAATTATTTGCTTCAACGGGGACAACTCATAATTAGGATCGAACTTCACTTTGGTAAGTTCGTTTGATCCATAGATTATTCGATATAAGAATCATTTAAAATATCATATATTTAATAATAAATCGCTTTTTAAACCCTTGAGAAAAGATTGTTTAAGGGAATTCTTAACTTAACTTAAAAATATATGTACACATTAAACAATCACATTGCAGTGATGTTGAATATTCTCAAAGAGTTAAATGCTTTTTAGCGATATTTTTTAAATAAAGGTAGGTAAGTATAATTTTTAAATTAAATATAAAAAAACTTATCATAGTATATGTATAGCATATAGTATATAATATATATTATATTGTATAAAATATATATTATATAGTATAATATATACTATATATAGTATATATATATAGGTGCTCCTATCTAAATAAATATTTTATTTTAGATTCCATACGACGAATATGATGATTTAGACTGTTTGAAGTATTGTAAAGATAGGTAAGTGTATAATTACATTTTTTATAAAACTTCTTTACATATTTTTTTTGTTGCAGCTAAAGAACTTGATATTTATATTGAAAAAAAAGATTGCTTCAATGTGCAGTTAATGTTTGGACTATATTTTGTTCTAAATTTAAAATACCCAACTGAAGGTTCTTGGGTTTTGAAATTTATCCAAAGATATTACTTAAAATTACATGTGGAAAATGAAAAAAAATTAAAACATAAAAAATTTGAAATGGTTAATTTATTAAATAGTAAATTTTGTTTAAGTTAAAAAAATTGTTTCACTTTTAACGAGTTTTTCTTTTGTTGAATTTTTTTTAAATTTACCATTTTTTAATCTTTTAATACGTTGCCATTTTATTTAAATAATTATTTTATTTAACTTTAATGTATTTTTTGGCCGATAACTTTCATGTCTTTGCAATATCTAGTATGCAAAGAAATTATTCGTCAAATAAATCAAAAATGAATAAATCGGCCCTAAATAAAATGTGGCACCCTTAGAATTATTGTTTAATAAATGTATACTTTACATTTAAGTGCCATTCCACGCTTAACGGATAGGACAGTTGCCGTGTTTTTATTTACAAAATAATATTGTTCTATTATATTACCAATGTCAAATTTTTATAAATAGTTCTAAACAAAAGCTGTTTAACAAGGTTTTTATTTGGCAAAATTAGGTATCGTGATTGACTGTTTAATTCCTTAAAAATTAATAATTTAAAGCGTAACAGACGGGACCATTACGAAGTCCCGTCCGTTACGCTTTAAATTATTAGTTTTTAAGGAATTAAACAGTCAACCACGATACCTAATTTTGCCAAATAAAAACCTTGTTAAACAGCTTTAGTTTAGAACTTTTTATAAAAATTTGACATTAGTAATATAATAGAAAAATATTATTTTGTAAATAAAAACACGGCAACTGTCCTATCCGTTACGCGTGGAATGGCTCTTAACCTTAAATTAAAACTTTAAACGTGTATTACAACAAAACAGTAAAAGATATAAAAAATGTATAGACGTTTTTTTAGGAAATTAACTAATCTTTAATCTGATTTAAAAAGTTATGATAATATTTAAATAAAATCGCAAGTTTTAATTGGAGAATTGAAAGTGTGCATACATATTTTTAATAAACATCCAATTAAAACAAAATTAACCGTCAAATTTTTTTTATTTTGCTCTTAAAATTTTAGTTATGACCTAATTAACAAGAATATAAAAAAATTAGGTTTCACAGAAAGTCCAAAAATCACCTCTCAGAACAGCACCGTGATCCGTTCGCAGTGCCCCTCTGCCCAAAATGACTGCCTATTTTATTCTAAAAAAAGATATTAGTCCCAACATTTATTATTTTTTTTTTATATTTATTTATTTAATTTAATCCTATATTAAAAATAAAACTAATAAATACAACTTAAAGTAAAAGTCAATCATATTTTTTTAAAACATTAAAACAAGTCAAGGTACTTTTTAAATACAATTTTACCGTAAGATAAATAATAAACAGTATAAAAATTAATGTTATATATAAATTTTATAGTATAAAGTTAAACGTTAGAAAAAGTACATAATTAACTTTAAGTGAGATTGCGGGTTAAGTTTAGTTTCTTAAGTTTTAATTAAGTCCTAAATAATATACCTACTTATTGGAAATATAATTTCTTCACTTAAACTTAGTAGTCAAGAAAGTTTTATAAAATTTTAAACACAACAAATTACATTATTATAGGTTTTATAGCCTAATTTATAGGATTGATTTTAAATGAAAAAAACGTCAATGCTTCACTTTATTGAGTTATACAATACAATATTACAAAGATGTTTTACGGTTTAAGTTAAAACAGGATTAGCTTGGCAAAGACATTTTCTCAAGTATTTATTCGTTTCAAATTGAGGAATTTTTATTGCCAAGGGTGTTCAAATCGTTGATTGTGCACAAACTCTTTGTTGCTGAATAAAACCAATAACAAACTTAGTGAGTTTGCCCAAAGAAGATGTTTTATTTACAATAATAATGTCTCATCAATTTATTTAATATTATTTTTTTACTATAAATATTGGTTTATTATTATTTTTAACATAATTATTTAACATAATTATATATAACCACAATGTTTAGAAAATTTGTGGGTTCGTAAGTACCTACCTAATAAATTTATTGTAATGCAATGCTGCATGTTTAAATGCCTATATTTTTTGTTTCAGTAAAAAAATATTAAAAAGGACAATAAAATCAAGTTAAACAATATCGATGTAGTTGTGCACAATAATTAAATTTTATTTAACAAGTTTTTCAAAAGCGCGATCGACTAAACAGTGTATCACGCGCTAGGACCTAACGCCGCGGCGCGCCACTAGGTTTGAGGAGGGTTTACTTCAAGTCATCTAGCATTTAAACGAGTGCTCATCCCATTACAAAATTTTGTATGCCTCATCTATACATTTTGAGAGAATTTTTAAGCAATTAAAAAAAAAACAAAAACTGGCCGAAATTAAAAAAAATTATAATTTTAATTTTTTAAAACAAAATTTTTTATTTTTAACAAATTGGAATTTTTAATTTGAGTGCATAACGAAAAAGAGCATACAATTACCTACAAATTTGATTTTTTTTTTTTTTCTACGAAGATTTTTCAAGAAGCTAGACTCCTTTAAAATACACCATGCACAACGTTTTGACGAAAATGTAAAAGCCCCTAGCAGGGTCCCTAGGCTTCGCAGGGTCAAATAGTTTTATGTCAATGCTAAGACCCCCTAGGGGTACAGCATACCCAAATATGAACAAATTTAAACAACTTTGCTTTTAAAGTTGCCCGCTTGGCGTGAAATGCCCCACATATGTATATGTATATAATCTTTATTTCAAAATTACATAAGTATACATCTTAACATGGTACGTTTTTTGGTAAGTTTTTATATTCAAATTTTAATATCTTTGCTTCATATGTTTACAATACCCTAACCCGCACAAGCCATTCAGTTGGCTTATGGGACTTCTTAAGAAGTAAGGGTGGAACTAAAAGAGCACTTTTGTAAAGAGCACTTTTGTATACCAGAAAAAAACAGCATTTCCCAAATACATAAGTACATAAACAGTAAGTTGATTATTTTATTAATCAGCAACAGCAAAGTGTCCAGGATGCTTAATGTGTTTTTATTAAAATTTTTTTATACATTTTAAAATTTGTTTCTGTAATGTATTTATTTTTCGGATTTGTTTAGCTTTTTATAATTAATATTTTTTCTACTCCCACCTTTAAAACGCCCATTATCGTACATGTTTTCATGACACTAAGTGACCTTTTAAAACACATTGAAAAGTTGTGGCTTTATGGTTCTTTAGTCATGGGATAAAGTTTTAAGTCACGGGCTGAAGTTAGTATTAATTTAGTTGACAGTTCGTCACCTGAGAATTATAGTGTTCTATCAGCATTTTTTTTAAATTGAGGTTAACTTCAACCTAATTAGTCCTGTTTTAAGTCTTAAAGATGCATACTGTTCTTTCTATATATAATTGGGGTAGAAATTGTACAGTTTAAGGCTTATAATTATATATAGATAGAACAATATGCATCTTTAAGACTTAAAACAAGACTAACCTTAATTTTAAAAAAATGCAGATAGAACACTATAATTCTCAGGTGACGAGTTGTCAAATGTTATACAATCGTTAAAATAAAGTGCCTTTCTTGTATAATAATGCTAAATGTGAAAATTATTTTATTATCTCAATACAAAAGTACAAAAGTTTTAAATAGTTTCTCAACGCCAATATTTAAAAAGTATATATGAACATTTTACTGACCTTTTAATTTCGCCGGCAGTAAACTATAACTTAAATTCGGGCTCAGACTCCACTGCTCATAAAAAATTTTCTTTACTTTCACTGTGAAAAAAATGTTGTTAATCCATTTTTAAGGATACATTTCGATTTATAACCTTTGTAATCTGTGTTTATAACAAAATTTGACATTTGACGGTAACCTAGATTCCCCTATTGTTTTATAGATGGCGCTTTATACTATTTGATTTAAATCATTTTAAGATAATAATAAGTATTTGTTGTAGAAAAGTATAGTATGCACCTCGTTTATAAACTTTTCTAGACACTCATTAATTTAAGCACTCACTCGCAAGCTCGCTCGAGTCTAAATTAAGTTCGTGTCTAAAATAGCGTTTATCAAACATAGATACTATTATTCTACTAACCTTATGTTTTATTTGACGTTTAATGTAACTTTAACCCTCCGACCAACAGGTGAGCTTAGAAACACACTTTTGATCGGGTGGGGTCAAAAATCTTATAGCCGCTGAGGACATAGGTACTCTTTAAAAATGAAAAAGTCAAAATTCTACTATTTGAATTAGTACCAGCATTTTTTACTAATAAAATAGTCGTTTTCACTTTTAAATAGTTATTTTTTTACTACGAAAATAGTTAAAGTTTGACTAATTTAAGATTAGTCACCATATTTGACTATTTCTGACAGTTAAAAGTAACTAATTTCTTTAATCGTTTACGGGCAACAACAAAGTATTATTTGAATTAAATGCATATACCTCTCCATGGTTAAATGACCCATAAAACAAATAAAGATGCAAAAAGTTTAGCTCAAAACAGTAACACAAATAATATATTAAACTTTAAAATATTATGAACAATATTTATTGACAAATAAAATTTATTTTTATAAGAGCGGCTGACAGCCGACTGGTTATGAGGTTAGGTTGACAAGCTTCTCAAGTGACAGACATGAGTTCAATCCCAGGCTGGGTCAAAACTTTTTTTAAATTTAAATTTACTAATTTAACTATTTCATTCAGTGGAATTTGACTAATTATTAGTGACTGCTTTTTCGCTATGACAATTAGTCAAATATGACTTATAATTAGTTATTTTTGACTAATTCATTTTAAGAGAGTAGACAAGTTCTTCGGTGATTACGAAATTATTACCAAATAAATATTTCTTTGTTTTAAGTAAGTATATTTAAAATAAATAGGTTGCCTAAATAAATAAAAATAAAATGGCTTTGTAAAAATATTTATTATTAAGGGTTAAAATTAGCATGCAGAAATTTAAAAAATGAACTTATACATTCTTTACACAAAATGGAGTGGTTTAATATTCATAATAAATTGTTCCAAGCATTCCGTGCAACATACCGTGTATTAGTGGATATATAATTATATAATATTATATAAAAAATAGCGACCTCAAACACCTCACATATTGCTAAATTTTAGTGATATGAGAAATTTTTTTTGGATCTGAGGTACCAAAAAATAATCTATGTAATGTGGTCAATAAATTTCTATTCAATTCTATTTCTATTTTATTCCAAAAATATCCGCCATTTTGTTTTTGAAAAAATTGGTATCAAATTTGTAATCAGCAATATCAAAAACTACGTGTTGCCAAATTTGAACAATATCAGATAAATGTCCGTCATATTCGATCCGCTATGTTTTTTCAAAAATTCAGCGACCCCAAAAATATTTAAATACCAAATTTACATCCAAGAATTACACAAGATATCACACTTTTGATCAGGTGGGGTCTTTCAGTACAAAATGCCACCTAACAACCATACGAATTTTTGAAAATAAGTATATTTATATAGCCCAAATTATTACTTTTAATACAATACCTATGGTTCATATATACCAATGGTTCTAATAACTAACAATTTTTTTAATTTTTTTCTAAAGAAAAAAATGTTAAAATAATACAAGTAAATGTTACAATAAAATATTACAAGAATTTTAAATCTTATGTGCCTTGGAAAGTGTAGTATTTTTGAAAACTTCTAATCTGTGAAGTTTAAAATGTTTATAAAGTTTTATACTATACAAATATTATTATTGGCAATAATATAAATATTTATAGTAATGTTTTGCTAGTATATATGTTGTTAAAATACTATTTATATTATAATATTATTTTAGGTTTAAATAATAACGTATAACGTAACGTTTAAATCTACAGCATCTGTCTAGGTCATGGTTTAAGATTCTTTAAAGTATTTAAAACTGGCGATAAAGTACATACTAGATGCTAAAATTTTAAATTTAAAATATAAATTTAATAACATTAGGAACACTTCATCTTAAAGATGCATATTGTTCTTTCTATATATAATTGGGGTAGAAATTGTACAGTTTAAGGCTTATAATTATATATTGGATAGAACAATATGCATCTTTAAGACTTTAAACAAGACTAACCTTAATTTAAAAAAATGCAGATAGAACACTATAATTCTCAGGTGACGAGTTGTCAAATGTTATACAATCGTTAAAATAAAGTGCCTTTCTTGTAAAATAATGCTAAATGTGAAAATTATTTTATTATCTCAATAAAAAAGTACAAAAGTTTTAAATAGTTTCTCAACGCCAATATTTAAAAAGTATATATGAACATTTTACTGACCTTTTAATTTCGCCGGCAGTAAACTATAACTTAAATTCGGGCTCAGACTCCACTGCTCATAAAACATTTTCTTTACTTTCACTATGAAAAAAATGTTGTTAATCCATTTTTAAGCAAACATTTCGATTTATAACCTTTATAATCTGTGTGTATAACAAAATTTGACATTTGACGGTAACCTAGATAATAATAAGTATTTGTTGTAGAAAAAGTATAGTATGCAGTGCATACTATACTTTTTCTACAACAAATACTTACCAGAGTGGGGCAAATTGTATTCGATTATGATTATGATTATGATTATTATTTATGAAATGTAATCATGAATAATGATTACAACAAAGTAATCATAAATCATTCTAACATGAATAACGAATATTATTTATTATTTACGTTTTGAGTGGTTATAAATACTGAAATCGTCAATTATCGGAAAAGAATAATGATTAATAATTGTAGTCATTGTATATGATTAATCCCGGCGAAATTATATAACAACGAGTGAATGAATTTTCTTAGTTACATTGTTCACACTTTAAATTCGTTAAGCAAGGATTACAACAAAGTAATCATAAATCATTCTAACATGAATAACGAATATTATTTATTATTTACGTTTTGAGTGGTTATAAATACTGAAATCGTCAATTATCGGAAAAGAATAATGATTAATAATTGTAGTCATTGTATATGATTAATCCCGGCGAAATTATATAACAACGAGTGAATGAATTTTCTTAGTTACATTGTTCACACTTTAAATTCGTTAAGCAAGGATTATTTACCAAAGTAATTATACAGAATGATTATAATTAAATAATTTATTCTTTAATTCTGATTATGAATATTAATTATAATCATATTTCATAAATAACGTTATTCATGATTACAATGTAAAATTTGATTATAAATAATGAATATTATTCAAGTAAAGTATTCATGAATAATGACTACATAAATATTCATTAATCACCAAAATAATTACTATTTATATTCATGATTACAATTTTATTCGATTACTGCCCTACTCTGGTATGCACCTCGTTTATAAACTTAAACACTCATTAATTTAAGCACTCACTCGCAAGCTCGCTCGAGTCTTAATTAAGTTCGTGTCTAAAATAGCGTTTATCAAACTTAATACATACTATTATTCTACTAACCTTATGTTTTATTTGACGTTTAATGTAACTTTAACCCTCCGACCAACAGGTGAGCTTAGAAACACACTTTTGATCGGGTGGGGTCAAAAATCTTATAGCCGCTGAGGACATAGACAAGTTCTTCGGTGATTACGTTATATAAATATCTTTACTACGAACCTTTTTTGTAATATTGCTTGTATAACCAACTTGGGGTTGGAGATACAGCGCCGGCAGCTCTAGTGTCTGGGAGCTAGGTTGTGAAGTTGTGATTTTCCATACTTACTATTTTGTAGGGCGCCACTACAACGTTACAGAGCTGAAATTAACTTTTGGTTGTAGGCAAGAAGTTAAACTCAATTTTCAGTTACTTACTCAATTTTAATATGTATTGATAGTTAAATGTTTGTAGGAATATCCTAGTTTAAAATGTTAATAATTTTATGTAGTGTTGGGATCGCTCGAGTGAAAAACCGCTCGAGTACTCGATTATTGAAATAACCGACATCACTCGATTATTGAAACGACTACTCGAGTTATAAATTCAAGCGAAAATCTTCGCTTAAAATCTACCGAGCACCGAATTAGGTATATTTCTGTAATTTATATTTTATAATAAAATTTTTATTTGGTTGAAATTGCACTTTAGTTTAAAAAGTTAGATTTTTTGTCAATTATGTTTACAATTATTAAAAAGTAAATCGGCGATATCCATCGCTTGTCTCTTGTTTTATTAACGAGCCGCGAATCACATGACACCTAAACGTAAGTGAAAAATTGCTCGGATTATTGCGAGTGATGCAAGCTGCAAGCGATCTACCCGAGTATGAATGCATTCATTAATTGAATTGAAATTTCGAGTGATAAATCGCTCGGGCGATCGCTCGATTATTGAAATCGCTCGAGTATCGAGTACTCGATTATTAAAAATTATCGGTTTTTCCCAACACTAATTTTATATTTAAATGTTTTTAAAACTTAAAACCCAAATAGCTATTTGTTCACACATAAAATACTAGTATCTCTACATTTATAATTATAATTTACCAATCCGCAGACTTTTATAAAATACTTAAAACCTTTTAAAATAACTAAAGAAAAATTAAACCTGGATCCATCCCTGGAGTGTTATCTGGCAACTGTTCAGCATTATTGTTGTTCACATGGGGGTTTCCACCTTATTGTATGGCCTTTAAGCCTGGACAGCATGATATTGTCGGTCTGACCCGATGATGGTAATAACTGGTCTTTAAACCTTCAAAGGCCTGACAAGGAGCACCCCAAAGAAACCCTAATGGATTAATATGCAAATTAGTCTCGCTACCACCTAGGCTGTCAATACTTACGGATTTCTCCGGTTTCTTTCTTAAAATGTTGAAAATGTTGAAAAAACAGCAAACTATTTAGCCTTAAGGCCGATGAAATAGGTGAAACGCATTTATAATGCCATGGAACACATCTACGAGACAGGATGACTTAGTAAATTAAAGATTAAAAATTAAACCACACTCACCATGTTGCACGTGAATTCACAACAACCCCAAACCCGTCTTTAAACCAGGGTAGAGAACAACCAAAACTCACGATGATATTTGCTTAACAAATGTAACTAGGTTTTACAATAAAACCTTAATAAACTGAGCGAGATCGTTACACAAATCCGATCTGTCAATCGCTCGTCGTTCAACACGCTTCTGCTCTGCAGGAAGCGTCCCCTCTCCAACTCATATTTGTTAAGGTCTGTTCCAACGCATGAGTGAGTGTGATTAAAAGACAAATAATATTAATGATTCTAATTATATTCATAAATCCAAAAATAAACAAGATATTCATTCAATTTACTCAGTCACCTGTCCGGTGCTATGGTTATTACCACCTATTGACAGCCAATTTGGAAAATAACAACGAGACCAACTGCATACCCACCATTATTCCAGTATTCCCACGTTATTTAAAAAAATGATAAAATTACCAAAACTCAAGTAAGCAACTGTTTATAATAAAACTAAAATATAATAATAATATAACCTAACTTATGTTTAGATCTTTATGACCTTAAGGGACAACACTAAAATGAAAACTTATCAAGTAATAAAACTGATACAACTAAAATAACCTAATCAGGCTCCCTTAACAGTATTATAACATAACGCATTGTGCCAAACGTAGCCAAGAATCACATACTAAACATGAACGCAAATAGAAAATAAAAATAGGTATCCTTAATAAATGTGACAATACTACTGGAACTTACGGTCCCCACTGCAAGGTAGCCGGTATAAACAAATCATAAATATTCTTTTAAACTTAAAAACTGTAACCGAACATTTGTAAGGTTACATATGCCCCCTTTCAATAATAAAAAAAAGAAATTAACTTTCTTTTTTTTTTAAAAAAAAAATTAAATTTATTAACTCACTGAAGAAAAACATAAACGCAGGTCACAGGTCTCAATTAACAATTGGTAACTTCACTTATAAAAAAAATTCCACAAAAAAATTAAAGCAGTGTAAGCAATTTGCTCATCCCGAGACAAATTAATATAGTGCCCCCACCGGTCAGTGTTTGACGCAGTACCGTCGCGACTACCCCCACCAATACAAGAAAATCGACTACAGGTATCAGAGACCCTTCGCATTTGGATATTAATTAACGCGCCGTTGGCGAACTCTGATAATAATAAACAATCAATGTAAATAACCTCTAGAACCTTCCCATAGCCGAAATTCTCGCACCGGGAGGAGCACCACACGACGCCTCAACGTCACCCACAGAACGGCGATCGCACTATACCGCAAACTCACGGCAAAGGAATGCAACTTACACCGTTGTGATACTATTACCCAGATCCCCGGTATCACACGGTATGTATGGCTACAGGCTGTACGGTTTGGCCGAGCATCCCGTAGCAGATATTACTTTAAGAGTAATACTGGCCTGACTAAAACTCTTGACTAATCACCAAGTGATAACCAAGATTAAACACATAGGACCCATAACCTGACCACGTATTATTTAACAATTAATAAATATATTTACAGAATATAATACACCTTTCTTGCTTTTCACTCCTTCTGGAGTATTCAAGCAAATAGTAGAATAACCTAATTTTTTTTTTTTTTTTTTGAACGTAAAGGATTGTACTTAACGCATACAAAACGTCTTATTATAAAGAGTCACTAGAACACTTGAGTGTTGTACGGGAAAGTTAACAAGTCATAATCGGTAATAGTCAAAATCGGGTTTGGTCATTCTTTACGAAAACTTAAAAACAATCTAGGTTAATCAGCGTCATCATCAGTAAGGATATCATCTGTTGAGTAATAAGGCTTTAAAAGTTGTACGTGCCAGTTACCAACATTGATACCATTTTCGTCACGCAAGTTGTAAACAAGATTTGACAACTTCTTGTGCACTTGGCACAAGATAAACTTTGGAGCTAATTTTTGTGCGAAATCATTGGCGCTATTCGACAAAACTTTATTACGTTTCCACACATAGTCTCCTACATTAAAAGAAATATCTCGTTTACGTAGATTATAGGTTTTTACATTACGCGCGTACGCTACCTTGAGTCTTTTCTCCACGTCCGCATAAATTTTAGACAAGCTACCTAGTTCTTTAGCATAATCACTGCGACTTGAAGTTAACTCTTCATTTACCGATCCGCTATAGTAATTACCCAAACAAGGCACATGTCTCCCAAAATTCAAAAATGCTGGACTAAAGCCAGTTACTTCATGGACAGCGGTTCTTAACGCATAACCTATCTTTGAAATTTGTTCATCCCAATCTTTATGATTACTTTGAACATAACTGCGTATCGCAGTTCCAATAGTGCGATTGCATCTCTCTACAAAATTTACAATGACGGAAAATTCTTAATTACCGACCTGGCCTACGTAGATAAATTAAAATTAATAAAATCAAAAAATTCTAAAAAAGTTCGGTACGGACCTGACCTATTCATAAATGCATAAATTTAAAAATAACCAAAAAATCATAATCCGAAGCTGACACATTCATAAATGCATAAACAATTCAAGGTCGCAAGTGTTTATACCAATAATTTAATTTATAATAATAAATGCGTAGGTACAAAAAATATAATCAAAATAAATTGCATAAAACCCAGCTAACGCACGATGCAGTGCAGATCGCAAGCCGCAGCAGTAATTGTCACAAATAAATAAATTATCACCTTTTAGTATGGTATATCTACTCCAGTAGGATTTCTCAAGTTTTGATATAATTAAAAATAAAAATTGTGTTAAGATTATTGTTGGTAAATTATAAAAATATTACAAAAAATTAAATTTGACATGATAAAGAGAAAAAATTTAATAATAATTATTTCAAAATACAAGTATGGAAAATCGGGGCCCCACGTTGGGCGCCAATTTTATATAACCAACTTGGGGTTGGAGATACAGCGCCGGCAGCTCTAGTGTCTGGGAGCTAGGTTGTGAAGTTGTGATTTTCCATACTTACTATTTTGTAGGGCGCCACTACAACGTTACAGAGCTGAAATTAACTTTTGGTTGTAGGCAAGAAGTTAAACTCAATTTTCAGTTACTTACTCAATTTTAATATGTATTGATAGTTAAATGTTTGTAGGAATATCCTAGTTTAAAATGTTAATAATTTTATATTTAAATGTTTTTAAAACTTAAAACCCAAATAGCTATTTGTTCACACATAAAATACTAGTATCTCTACATTTATAATTATAATTTACCAATCCGCAGACTTTTATAAAATACTTAAAACCTTTTAAAATAACTAAAGAAAAATTAAACCTGGATCCATCCCTGGAGTGTTATCTGGCAACTGTTCAGCATTATTGTTGTTCACATGGGGGTTTCCACCTTATTGTATGGCCTTTAAGCCTGGACAGCATGATATTGTCGGTCTGACCCGATGATGGTAATAACTGGTCTTTAAACCTTCAAAGGCCTGACAAGGAGCACCCTAAAGAAACCCTAATGGATTAATATGCAAATTAGTCTCGCTACCACCTAGGCTGTCAATACTTACGGATTTCTCCGGTTTCTTTCTTAAAATGTTGAAAATGTTGAAAAAACAGCAAACTATTTAGCCTTAAGGCCGATGAAATAGGTGAAACGCATTTATAATGCCATGGAACACATCTACGAGACAGGATGACTTAGTAAATTAAAGATTAAAAATTAAACCACACTCACCATGTTGCACGTGAATTCACAACAACCCCAAACCCGTCTTTAAACCAGGGTAGAGAACAACCAAAACTCACGATGATATTTGCTTAACAAATGTAACTAGGTTTTACAATAAAACCTTAATAAACTGAGCGAGATCGTTACACAAATCCGATCTGTCAATCGCTCGTCGTTCACCACGCTTCTGCTCTGCAGGAAGCGTCCCCTCTCCAACTCATATTTGTTAAGGTATGTTCCAACGCATGAGTGAGTGTGATTGAAAGACAAATAATATTAATGATTCTAATTATATTCATAAATCCAAAAATAAACAAGATATTCATTCAATTTACTCAGTCACCTGTCCGGTGCTATGGTTATTACCACCTATTGACAGCCAATTTGGAAAATAACAACGAGACCAACTGCATACCCACCATTATTCCAGTATTCCCACGTTATTTGACAAAAATGATAAAATTACCAAAACTCAAGTAAGCAACTGTTTATAATAAAACTAAAATATAATAATAATATAACCTAACTTATTTTTAGATCCTTATGACATTAAGGGACAACACTAAAATGAAATCAAGTAATAAAACTGATACAACTAAAATAACCTAATCAGGCTCCCTTAACAGTATTATAACATAACGCATTGTGCCAAACGTATCCAAGATATCACATACTAAACATGAACGCAAATAGAAAATAAAAATAGGTATCCTTAATAAATGTGACAATACTACTGGAACTTACGGTCCCCACTGCAAGGTAGCCGGTATAAACAAATCATAAATATTCTTTTAAACTTAAAAACTGTAACCGAACATTTGTAAGGTTACACTTGATACAAAATTATTACCAAATAAATATTTCTTTGTTTTAAGTAAGTATATTTAAAATAAATAGGTTGCCTAAATAAATAAAAATAAAATGGCTTTGTAAAAATATTTATTATTAAGGGTTAAAATTAGCATGCACAAATTTAAAAAATAAACTTATACATTCTTTACACAAAATGGAGTGGTTTAATATTTATAATAAATTGTTCCAAGCATTCCGTGCAACATACCGTGCATTAGTGGATATATAATTATATAATATTATATAAAAAATAGCGACCTCAAACACCTCACATATTGCTAAATTTTAGTGATATGAGAAAATTTTTTTTGGATCTGAGGTACCAAAAAATAATCTATGTAATGTGGTCAATAAATTTCTATTCAATTCTATTTCTATTTTATTCCAAAAATATCCGCCATTTTGTTTTTGAAAAAATTGGTATCAAATTTGTAATTAGCAATATCAAAAACTACGTGTTGGGTGAGAATTCGTGAAACGGATCACTGTTTTCCCGACTTTGGAATTTACAAAAAACAATTATTGGGTTTTGTAATACTCATTGATAGTAAAATATTCCCAAAATAAAAAAAAATATATATAAACAATTGTAAAAGTTATTTAAGAAAGAGCGTTTTTGACGATTTTTTTTCGAATATCTCTCATGGGAATAAAGCCTTTTAATAAAATTTTACCTTTATTGAAAATTCTTCAAAACTTATCAAATTTTTATAAAAAATATAATTAAATTAAAAAAAAAAATTATTTTCATAAAAAAAAATTATTTATAATAAACAATTTGCATTTTTATAATTTTCTCAATGCTCTTTTTGAAAATCGTATTAATTTATATTTTCCTTAAAGTATTTCCAATAAAAAACTAAAAAAAAAAATTGGATTCTTAATTAAACGATTAATGACATTTGATTTTGTGAGCCGGCGCGACTTTTCTGGCCCTGACGCTCGAGCGCGCTCCCGACGCGACCCGTCCCATTGCGATGCGTACTTTATTATTATTAACTCTGCTATACAATATTATCAAGTACTTGTGATTTAAAAATAATTATATTTATTTATACAGGCCCTGTATTACAGGGTGTATCACGTTCGATGGTAGGTTAGACGTTTATAGAGAACTTTATGGAGAACGGCAAAAGATATTGAATTT
This sequence comes from Brassicogethes aeneus, assembly GCA_921294245.1. Classification (NCBI taxonomy): domain Eukaryota; kingdom Metazoa; phylum Arthropoda; class Insecta; order Coleoptera; family Nitidulidae; genus Brassicogethes; species Brassicogethes aeneus. The sequence goes on along the minus strand of OV121132.1, from coordinate 45,864,480 downwards.
AAATTTTAAATAGCATGCAATTATAATATCATTTAAACTATTTTTCTAAATTATTTTGAACAAAATTACTCTTCCGGTTTTAACAGAAGCGAAATCAACTTTGTTATTTTAAATGAATCATCACATTTTTTTTACATTATCATTCCTTAATAGTGTTTGAGTAAAATTCGGTCAGTTTCACCCTCAACAAAAAAGCTTATAACTTTTTTAATATTAGGTTTACTGATATTCGGTTGGATTTATTGGAATCCTGAAGCATTGTTTTAAATATTCCATGTAATTTATTGTAATATTTCTAAAAAGATACTTTATAAAAAATAATGAATGTAGGAAAATTAAAACAGCAATCACTTTTTTATTTTTAATGGAACGCCCTGTATATTTTAACATAATTAAATATAAAATTATAATACCTTTTCATTAATATAACTATTCCCTATACCTAAAGTAAATAATAACAATGAAATTTTACAATTCCTATTATTTAATATTTAAAATTTTTAAATATTAGTTTTAAATTAATAAACAATACAAGTGGAATCTACGAATGAGTTTTCAAAAACTGAATGCATTCATATGACAAGAAAATAATATATTAATAAAAACAATATATTTTTTAAAAGCACCAAAACAAAAAGTAAATATGTCGCTATGTGTATAAACGGTTTGATTGAAAGCCCGGTATCTTCATTAATTTACTAATAAGGTTAAAAATTCATTAATTAAATAAAAGCAATGTTTTAAATTAATGCAAATTGTTAATAAAATAGTTAAAATGAAGGAAAATCACTATTTAAATGAAGTTTTGATTAACTTTTTCATTCTTCATGGACAATATGAAAAACTTATTGCTATAACATGCAGAAACTTGTTGTATGTTGTACCTTTAATTTGGTTATCCATTAAGAATAAATATTTTTATCTACTCCTACATTGACGAGTTGTGACTTTTGGGCATTTTAGTCACGGGCTGAAGTTGGCATTATTATAAATTGCGAAAAAGTGAGGTTAAATTTGTTAAATGTCAAATTTTATGAAATAAAATTGTCTCTAAATTCTTATTTCTGTTCGTCGTAGATAAAGTATAGTATTCAACTCGTTTTATAAACTTCTCTAGACATTCGTTTTTATTAAACACTTGCTCGCAAGCTTCGCTCGTGCCTAATAAAACTTGTAACTAAAATGCCGTTTATAAAACTTAATACATAATATACTATTATTAACTTCTTTTGAGTGGTTATTTTCCTTTATTTTAATAATAATAAATATCATGTTTTGTTATTCATGCCAAATTAATACACGTGAGCAACATTTTATTAGTTTTTCTTCATATTATTAGGGTAATTGTAAAATATCTTTCTTAATATTAACTTTAGGTATCGGGAATAGTTCAATCAATCAATGAAAAGGTATTATAATTTCATATTTAATTACGTAAAAATATACAATAAATTACATGGAATATTTAAAACAATGCTTCAGGATTCCAATAAATCCAACCGAATATCAGTAAACCTAATATTAAAAAAGTTATAAGCTTTTTTGTTGAGGGTGAAACTGACCGAATTTTACTCAAACACTATTAAGGAATGATAATGTAAAAAAAAATGTGATGATTCATTTAAAATAACAAAGTTAATATTGCTTCTGTTAAAACCGGAAGAGTGATTTTGTTCAAAACAATTTAGAAAAATAGTTTAAATGATATTATAATTCCTATAAAAATTTCAATTCGATATCTTTTGCCGTTCTCCATAAAGTTCTCCATAAACGTCTAACCTACCATCGAAAGTGATACACCCTGTATATATATATACGTATAATATATATTTAATACCCTTACAAAATCATTTTTAAATCAATTACTTGATATTATAGAATAGGAGAGTTAGTTATTGATAATAAAGTACGCATCGCAATGGGACGGGTCGCGTCGGGAGCGCGCTCGAGCGCCAGGGCCAGAAAAGTCGCGCCGGCTCACAAAATCAAATGTCATTAATCGTTTAATTAAGAATCCAATTTTTTTTTTAGTTTTTTATTGGAAATACTTTAAGGAAAATATAAATTAATACGATTTTCAAAAAGAGCATTGAGAAAATTATAAAAATGCAAATTGTTTATTATAAATAATTTTTTTTTTTTGAAAATAATTTTTTTTTTAATTTAATTATATTTTTTATGAAAATTTGATAAGTTTTAAAGAATTTTCAATAAAGGTAAAATTTTATTAAAAGGCTTTATTCCCATGAGAGATTTTCGAAAAAAAATCGTCAAAAACGCTCTTTTTTAAATAACTTTTACTATTGTTTATATATATTTTTTTTAATTTGGGAATATTTTACTATCAATGAGTACTACAAAACCCAATAATTGTTTTTTGTAATTTCCAAAGTCGGGAAAACAGTGATCCGTTTCACGAATTCTTACCCTGTTGCCAAAGTTGAACAATATCAGATAAATGTCCGTCATATTTTTCAAAAATTCAGCGACCCCAAAAATATTTAAATAACAAATTTACATCCAAGAATTACACAAGATATCACACTTTTGATCAGGTGGGGTCTTTCAGCACAAAATGCCACCTAACAACCATACGAATTTTTGAAAATAAGTATATTTATATAACCCAAATTATTACTTTTAAAACAATACCTATGGTTCATATATACCAATGGTTCTAATAAATAACAATTTTTTAAATTTTTTTCTAAAGAAAAAAATGTTAAAGTATTACAAGTAAATGTTACAATAAAATATTACAAGAATTTTAAATCTTATGTGCCTTGGAAAGTGTAGTAATTTTGAAAACTTCTAATCTGTGAAGTTTAAAATGTTTATAATGTTTTATACTATACAAATATTATTATTGGCAATAATATAAATATTTATAGTAATGATTTGCTAGTAGTATATATGTTGTTAAAATACTATTTATACTATTATATTATTTTAGGTTTAAATAATAACGTCTAGGTCATGTTTAAGATTCTTTAAAGTATTTAAAAATTGCGATAAAGTAAATACTAGAGGCTAAAATTTTAAATTTAAAATATAAATTTAATAACATTAGGAACACTTAAATAGTCCGTGTAATACAGAGGGTGTATTGTTTCATAACAGGTAAAAAAAGTAGGTAATGTTCGTATTTTTTGAAGAACTCGAACGCTTTTGACTTTTTGCGACAAATATGGCAATATAAAGGAAAATAAGAACGGCTACATTTTTTTTTATATCTACCCGCTCTCTCATAGTTATAAAATCGCCTATAACTCCATCTCTGTTAATCCTTGCAATATTTTATTGTAATATTCGCTTGTAAAGCTTATATTATTTTGTAAAACGCACCTTAAATCTAATACTTTCTTTACAACAATATTGTAAGCGTTTTTCCATTTTGATTCCTAAGACTCCGAATTATCATGGTATACTTCCGCCCCTCAAACTTTAAAAACAAAAGTCGACCAATATCCCAAAATTTAAACATGACAATATGAAGAAACAACTTTTTGACTCGCTGGAAACCCTCGCTCTCGACGGGAGCCCTTTCCACTTAACGGATTTACATAACAACTGGGTTAGGGGTAAAAAGGCATCACCATAGTTCAAACAAACCTTTGGTAAAATCCACATTTAACACCTGAGAAAACCGGGTAAAAACTTTCCATTGGCCCACCCTGTATATTAATTAGCTTCGGGGTTTATGGGAGTTGCACTACTGTACTGTAACAGGCGAGAGTATACGAGCTGATATTAACGAGGTAGCCTGTAACTTAAAGGCTGTAAGTAGCCGACTCAAAAAAACCTAGTCTGACCGCCCTCAACCTTTCTAAGCTAAAACCAAAAGTTCTTTATAGTTACTTTAGACCACAAAAATTTTATGAAAAAAAAATTTAAACATAAAAGAGAAACAAAAAGTGAGTTTTTTTAATTGTTCCAGGTTTGTTCGATTCTCCTGAGCGCCTAAGAACATTACATTATTAGATCGCCCCGACCCCTTATCAGCACACCAAACTCTGTAGTAAACCAGAAAGTATAATAAGAATGGATTAAGCGTAATACCTCAGTCACCTCACCCAATATTTACTACACTCGCTTTAGAAAGTAAAAGTTTTACAATGTTTTTCCCAAAACCACACAACTGTTTTTATAGGATATCCAGCTGCGCCCTGGTAATAAAATCAGCTGAAATTATAAATAATTCAGCTGCTAACATCGAAATTATGTTTCAAAGCTAGCTGCAAAAGAATATGAATCTGAAATCGAATAAATTGCTAAAATGAAAAGTAACAACAACAAAATCAAAATCATCAATAAAATCAAAGCTGGTTAAAAAGAATTATATTACCAAAACTAAATAATATTTAGTCAATATTATTGACTTCAAAGACCTTCGGTGATATGCAACAATTCTTTATTTTAGGACTTTAAAAATAAAGACATTTGGACAACGTTATGTAAATTTTTACAGATCACACCTCAGCCCAAGGTGCAGGAAACACCCAAGGCCAACTCCGACCTCCCAAAGAAGCAAATACAATATTAGAAAACTCACCTGCTTGTAAATTAATCGGAGAGAGTTCCGTGACCTTAACTCATACTCGCGTCAGCCAACAGAAAAGACAGTCCCAGCAGGAAATTGTCAGACAGTCGCATAGCCAGCAGTATACCTTGAATACTGGCGTAGCATTTTTAGCAGAAAACAACCCCACTGGGTCAGCAAGTGTTAGCACGTCTCCTAAAAAGGTGGGAGGCTGTCACCAAAAAAATCAGAAAGAGAAACCAGACCAACCAACACTATAAACACGATCAAAATTATAAAATATATCCTCTCAGACACTCCAAATTTATCCTTCTATTCAAAATTGTAGTCGAAAAAAAAACAAAAAATGTGAGGATTCCATTTCGACTAAAATCTTTGGTAGTACGGAATAACGAGCCAGCATATGAAGGTTGCAGTACATTTTTCATTGTTTGAGTAAAATCAAAAGTAAATTTTAACTAATATTTAAATTTACCAACTAATATATATTTTCGAGAAATAATAGACAATCGTTTTAGCGATGTTCTTGAAGAGGAAAAACTCATTGCTTGGGATAGTCTGAAAAGCGTCCTAGAAAATGTACTTGGCATTTAATTGGCATTTGGAAGATATTCTGCCATCATTTGGAAACATCGATGTACGCATTTCTTTGAAGGTGCATTTTTTACAATCACCAAGATCACTTCGATCAGCAATTTCCAACAGCTCGTCCACATGGTGAAGGATTTTACCAGGTTTCTGCCCAGCTGGAGAACTTGTACACCGGCAAAAAATTAAACTCGCTGACCTTTGCTGGAATTTGCATTAGAAATGGGGAAATATTAATATTTGATTAATTATTTCTTTTGTTTATGTAATTCTGTAATTCTGTGAAGTAATCATATATGAAAGATCGCACGTTAATTTATATCTTGACAGAGCAAGCGGTGCTGTCAAATTTGACCAAAAGAGGTGATGGCCTAGTTAATCGAAAATAATAACCTACGTTGTGTTAGTTAAGTTCGCTTCTAGATAGGTGAAGTGTCAAGAAGAGAAGATTAGATTAAGTAATAAAGACAATAAGTATGGTTGGATGTTTGCTCTATTAATTGTTTTAGTTAGAATGTAATTTTTACAAAGCGTTCGTATTTAGCGTTTTATGTATTTCTTTGTGAGCTGTATATTGGGTTCAATTAGCTTCTGTTATAAGGACTTTTGCATCTTAAGTTTAAATAAGGTAGATTTATAAATGGTAATAAGACAACCTTTCCCAATAATCCCCAAATATGTTATAAAATTAATATTACTGGATACAAACCGTTTTGTCTAGTGCATCGAAATTTTTTATAGCTATCTAAACAATTCCGTTATAGTGTTGTATACAGTTTGATTGTCACTTACATTGCACGGTATCTCACAGTATACTGTAACATTAAATCTATATTAAACCGTTCTGCCGGATAATCAAGTAAGCAATCATTAGGTAAATAAAGTATTTATAGCAAAATGGTATGATTATCAATGATAATTTATCATTAATAATAAATAAGGCAATGCAACAACAACTTCACATCATTACCCTAAAAGATAAACCCAAACATGTATATAAAAATAGCGATAGATGAATAAATAAATATACCTTGCGATGTGAAAAAGTTGAAACAAGGCTTAATAATATTATATTAAATAATGAATATCAACGAAAATGGTTTATCATAATTATTAAAGTACCCTTCCCAATGCTGTGCTTAAGGCCTCTGCCGGATTACACGGTTAATAAAGATGGGGGTCCCGAGTGTTATGGATTAATATGGATTAGTTAACATTAATAGTTTATAATGTGAACATTAACCACCTTTCCATCTTATTTTCAATGGTATTTTGTGAACATTTCCCCTTTATCTCTATGGTAGGATACTTTAGATAAAATGACCCACTCCAACCATCTTGCAAACACAAAGGACGCGTGACTGTCTCTTTGTACATATCCTTAAAGCGCAGGATAAATCTACGTTATTAAACTCGGTCAGAAAATACAACTACCTTATCTAATTTTAAAAATATAAATATATTACATAGCTTACTTACATGGTATATTTACCACCCAGGCGTAACGATCGACCTCTTCACCTGTTGAAACTCCAATGATGCGGGCAGGGTGGAAGAAGAAGGTGATATATCTCCTATCTCTACAGTACAGAAGCAAGTGTCCAGATAAGTCAGTATTTCGTTCGTTGTTCGTTGGATGGCGAGTCAACCAACAACCTAAGGTTTTACCAACGAAATCCATATATTATATAACAACTTAACTTTTAACAACAAATTATAAGATAACGAAAACTCAAGGAGAGTCTTCTACCCTACTTAATGAAAGTTACATCTTTTCTTACAGCATTATTATAATAATTTGCAGAACGATTGGCAATACTGTAGTATTGCCACAAACGCACAAAATGAAATGGTTTTATTTGAATTTAAATTAAGCTTAGTGGTCTATTCTTTGAAGTTAATCTATGTAATTTTACTAAAAATGGGAAAAGTTTGTTGTGCACCGGGATTAAAACAGGTTCCACGTCAATGCGCCATCTATTGAGACTTTTAACAAATACTGAGTTATTTGGCCGCTTTCCAGGATAGAGATATATCACCTCCTTCTTACACCCTGGTCGCGGGCTTGCTTCCACCGTACAACCAAAGCAGCTAGACGTTATAAAATTCAAGTCAATTTTTTAAGAAAGGCCAACACTGTATCATTTTAAACTTGGCAACTTTGATTAAATATCTATTTAATGATTTAATGAATAGGTAGCTTTCTGTAAGTGCAGATGTATGCTTGGTTTCGTATTTTTCTTTTAACGGATGGCAATTCAACCCAACAACTTAAAATTTTCTCTGTGCAATTAGTAGCCTTTTTTGGTATCAAATAATAATATTAGTTAATAATGATAATACAAAAATTACAAAAAATTACTTGAAAATTTCGTGTATTTTTTTTTTTAAATTTGTCTATTGAACAACCAACAGCAGTTCGATAGGGATGTGCATTTCACACTGTCGAATCCAAAACAAATCATGTCGTTCGACTTTAATCGAATCAAAATATGGTCCCAGTGTGGACGTGACGAACAAGTGGCTTTAAAGTCTAATAAAATCAGGCAGTATCGATGCTTCGTCATTTGAACAGCTTCTCTGATTGTTGTATTATTTTTAAGAGTTTTATTCAATAAACTTTTAATTCCAAAAAACTTGATGAAATGTACTGTGTATTAAATCTAAAAAGCATATTTAAGAATATTTTTGTTTGTTGTTTTTTTTAATATTATTTCAATGATATTTACTACTTATCAGGTTTTCAAGTGAAACCATAAAATTTTAAAATAGGTCGAAATTATTGCTTTGAAGCAAATTAAAAAGAAGATAAACTAAATCTAAATTGGACCGCACTTTACTTTTAAGGCAAAATATTTATTCTGCCGTTCCTATGAGTAAATTGGGTATGCGGAGAAAATGAAACAATAACCATTAATGGACTTATTCACTCAATATACAATGTTAACGTCGATGTCAAGGTCAAAGTACTTATTATTATTATTATTATTATTATTATTATTATTATTATTATTATTATTATTATTATTATTATTATTATTATTATTATTATTATTATTATTATTATTATTATTATTATTATTATTATTATTATTATTATTATTATTATTATTATTATTATTATTATTATTATTATTATTATTATTATTATTATTATTATTATTATTATTATTATTATTATTATTATTATTATTATTATTATTATTATTATTATTATTATTATTATTATTATTATTATTATTATTATTATTATTATTATTATTATTATTATTATTATTATTATTATTATTATTATTATTATTATTATTATTATTATTATTGAATAATGAGTAGTGCCAGGAACTATAACAAACAATATTCTGCACATTAAATATTACTTCCAAACGCTTACATTTATTAAAAAATTGACGAGACCTTTTTTTTAAATCAGTTAATTTTTAACAAAAATATAAACAACTTATTTTGAAAATCTGAATTATTCTGCGAGTTAGTATTTTTTTTAACCTTTTAAATTTTGACATAAGATATCTTTTGAATGGCTAGGTTTATAAAAAGGTTACCTTTTTTAAAAGCATTTAATTTCCTATGAACATGTCTATTGGGCTTAGCTTTATATTAATTTTTTGATAGATATGTCCAGCAACCAATTTTTTGATACATCTGTAGATACTTATTTTCTCTATAAAAATTCCCTTAAAATCAATAAATTAATATCTTGATTAATAAATACATAATTGCACAATTGAATGCATTCCTTCAAGACAAATCAAACAATATAAAAACTCAAGTAGATTATATTGGAAAATTAGATTATTTTTTTCTTTATGGGTTTTACCATGTTTTTTTCAGAATGGAAATGATACCATAAATTCCAAAATATGAAGCCAGGATTTATAATACTGCTAATCTTTAATGTTACAATTTTTTTTATCCCCATGAAGTGACAAGTCATACAATAATTTTTTTTCTAAAACCATACAGCAATTTTTACAACAAATTATCACCATTGCCACCACCAGTGCCATTATTTTATTGGGAAATAGATTCCAATAAGTTTTAGTAGATTTTTATTGAATGTTTTTAATTACACCCTGTTTAGTGTTACCAGACAAAAAATTGCTGCTCTAATGAAACTTCACTATTTGTCTCTGGAGAGTCATTTTTTAACTAAATTCTTTAGCTGCGAAATAATATGGTAAAATTAATGCGATAAATAAAATTGAAAAGATCCGGGAAATGTCAAAATTTTCCACTTCTTTTACTACAAGTACAAGTACATATTTTATATTTATTTTTTAAAGGATTTAAGACAGGATGCAAATAGCATCATCAGGTTCAATCTTGCCCTTGTCAATGAAAAACCGACGTAGGTCTATTGTTATCAAAAAATAAATGTAACGGTGTATTATTATACAAAAAATTTAAAGTTTTGACAAGGGTCTGACTAGTGCTGATTTTAAATAAAGCTTTGAATTACACTTGCCGAAAATAACGACAAAGGACAAATACACAAGATTGGTTTACCGGGTTGAGTATAATTACATAAAAAAACAATTTTCCAATTTTAAGTTCGCAAAACGTCGTTTTTAATTTATTCTTGTTTTGTTGCCCCTCGTTTGTGCTATTTCACCGCACTCTCATTTGTTTCTTTTGAAGACCCACGATCTCACCGGAATATTGATAATGGCTTTTCAAAGTAAAATTCCGCTACACATTTCCACTAATTTTAAGCCAGCATGCTGCTGCATCAAGAACTTTTTAATTTACATATAGGTTCAGTATACATATACATATAGTACGTGACAACAAATTTGCGTAATAAAATATATAACTACATTTAGTTTTTATTTTAGTCCCCCTTAATTTTAACCTATAAATGATTTACCATACAGCTTTAAAATTTGTAAAAAACTATTTTTGTAAAAAAGTAATTTTTGAGTTTTAACTTATAAGAGTTTAATTAATAAATTTTATTTTTTTAATGTTTACTAATACAGGGTGTCTCAGAAGTGTCGCACCACCTTGAAAAATGGGACCCCCAGGATCTCAGAAAATTATTAAAAAATTCCACCTTCGTTAACGAATTCTTAAAAAGATAAATATTTTGTTTAAACGGCTAAATAGGGTGGGAGTTTAATTCCTAATGAAACAACAAAAATTAATATAAAGTATAAATTGAACGAGCTCGTTAGTTTAGGGAGGTTAAGGCAGTACATTGCGTGGAAAAAGGTAAGGAAAGTTGCTTTTGCATTAATAGCGATAGGTGCCAACTTGCAAAAACAAAATTTGTCATTTTATTAAATTTGATTTAAAAAACAGGCAATTTTTAACTGACACATACTAGTTTTTAAAATTTCCGAAAAAATTAAGCCGCCGAAAAAAAAAACGTCAAAATTGGGGTAATTTTCAAAAAAATTGACTTTTGCATTTTTTCTGTATTATCCGTTTACGGATATACCTACTTATACAGTACTATAAATAGGATTTTTTTTTTAATTTTTGAATATTATGTAAAGGTGTGATAACATAACTAAATAGGATTTTTTTTTAATTTTTGAATATTATGTAAAGGTGTGATAACATAACTAAAATTTCGGGCATTTTAACATGTTTGGTTTTGATGTCTGTTATCTAACAATAATCGCCCTACAAATATAAAATGCAGTAGGTATATCCAATTTAAGTGATAAGTATTTAGTAAAAAGATTATTTTTATTCATTATAACAATAAAACTAAGTTAAGTCTTATCTTTTGTCATTTATTACTAAAATGGCGTTTACTGCATTTTAGCGTTGTAGGGCAGTTTATTAAACCTCAAATTATTGACATATATTTTAGATTACGAGTTTATTGATCCAAAAATTTAAATCAATAGACATTAATTAAAATTGAAAAATTAAAATATATTTATCTCGTACAATATTCGCCTCAATTTATATTAGTACAATATTCGCAACAATTACTTTTGATTGGTCCACTTTTGAAAAACTTTTACAGGAAAAATTTTGAATTTATTCTCGTATGAATAATATTATAGCATCAGAATAATGATGCAACGGATAATACGGAAAAATTGCAAAATCATATTTTACGCAAATTTAACAATTTTTCCGTTTAAAATTCTAGGTGTTTTACAGTCTTGGAAAAGAAACTAAATAAAAACAAAATTATTTTTTCCTGAAATGGACCAAAAAAAATTCTTTTATCGGCAAAATTGGATTAAAAAAATTATAAACGGCCTTACTAAGTATTTATTCATAAATAACACAAAAAATGCTTTTTTTTCTTTTAAATATTTAAACACTAATTAACTTTTCTTAAATAAGCCAATTTTTTCAAGAACCTGAAAAAAACACACACAGAGTCCAAATGGCTCTTGAGCATCCTACAAATACAGCATTTTACAATTTTTGTCAATATTTAAGAGAAATGCTAAGACAGAATCAAATTTTGTGAAAATTACACTCTTGTTATATCGGTACCATGGCATGACAAAGCTCCAAGTGCAGCTGCACTGCTAATCGAAAAAGACTTATCTACAATATTAAATATGCATTGTTGTAACAATGTAACAGGTGCAGAATTAATAAGTGAAAATACCACGTTGCAGGAATTTACCTTTATAGGATGTCTAAAAAGTCGTTCCTATATTTTAAGGAGATATTCTACATTTAAAAATTTAAAAACCTACAAATGTCTTATATAAACGGCATAGGCGTCCAAAGGTAGTACTATTACTACTTAAACACTACAATAAAGGACAAAAACGTCAATGTTAATTATTATTCTTTATGCTTTTTTATTAAAATGTTAGTTCGTCATTGATTACTTTAATGTTTTATTTTAAACACACTTCGATAATAGTTTATGCAATGACCTTTTTTGTGTAAAAATATGCTCGAAATCATTATTTTTAGGTAAAAACAAAAAAATGTGTCGTGTTATAATATTAGGAATAAATCAACCAAGCGCTTGCAAAGAAATAAAATATAAACTAGAACTTTTGGGCGACCATAGCTTCATTATAAGACATTTAAGGAACTACAGTTGTCGCCACGAATTCTTGTTAATATGATGGGAATTTCGAATTAAATAACGAATTATAATTTATTAATATACATTAGAAAGAATTGAACCTACACCTCGCCAAAATTTTTTGGTTTAAGTGCGTTCCACCAACTTCAAATACCGACAGACAGCTGTTTAGACCTATATTGAGTCTCATCAGTGTCGGGCAACTTGGTGTGGTGGAACACACCGAAAACAAAGGACTACCTGAGCTTATATACTGCGTTGGTAAGCCAACAGAGGCGAGATGTAAGAACATCACGTGATCCACACCGTCTAACGACGTGGCCTTTGCCGCAATCGGTACATACTATGCGACCAAGACTGCAAATTTTATCACATATGGCCTTAAGGAATCTTGAATTAGCCCAACCGGGCTTTATTTATCTTTGTACAACTATAGTTGGAATAGGGCACCAAGAGTTTAAAAGTTGCGTAATTACATGCCCTTTAATATTGCTTAGAATATTGCAAAAAAATCAGCGCTTCTCAAAATATATAAAAAAAAAATCGGTTAAAACTTATTATCGCTATAACTTTTTTATTTATAGGAATTTAAAAAAACTGAAAGGTTTACATTAAAACATACACAATTACCTACTTTTTAATCCAATTTTTGTTTTTTATTCCAACTTTGTATTTTTGCATGAAAAAATTGAAGAATTTAACTATGTATTATACATGGTACTTAAGCCAATAATAAACCCATTAAAATCAATTTTTTATTTTTAACACACCAACTGTCAAGTTGTCATAAAAAGAAACAATAAAACAATAAACAACAACTATAAAAATATCAAAATCAACAAAGTACTAGTACTTTGTAAATAAAAAAAGACAAAACAACAAATTATGCTCTCATGGTCAAATTTATTGAATAATTTTCAAAGCGGTCAGGCACTGTGGGCCAGGATTTTATAAAACATTATAAAATATCAAACTGAACAAATGTATCAAATTTCATAGTGTAATTATCAAAAACAAAGAGAAATAAGTTAATATCACTTATAAACAGCTGGGGTGCAACGAAAGATTGTGGGACCAGAGTAAAATTTAACGATATTTTGCTATTTTGCAAACTTTACGCACTAGGGCGAAATTATAAAACTTATTAAAGATCTTGTGTTTTGTAATGGAAGATATAGGATATCAAAGTGGAAATAATGTCACAAATAGAACTTTAATAGCCTATTATAGGCTATTAAAGTTCTATTTGTGACATTATTTCCACTTTGATATCCTATATCTTCTATTACAAAACACAAGATCTTTAATAAGTTTTATAATATATCTCTATATATTATTTCTTTTTAACAGTTTTTGAAAAATAATATAGATTTTCATAGACATCTTATGGGTGCAACGAAAGATTGTGGTACCAGAGTAAAATTTAACGATATTTTGCTATTTTGCAAACTTTACCCACTAGGGCGAAATTGTAAAACTTATTGAAGATCTTGTGTTTTGTAATAAAAGATATAGGATGTCAAAGTGGAAATAATGGCACAAAGAACTTTAATAGCCTATATATCTCTATATATTATTTCTTTTTTAACAGTTTTTGAAAAATAATATAGATTTTCATAGACATCTTATGGCCGCAAAAAATATACAGGTACCTACCTTATCGAAACAAAGCCGAAGGTATAAGATTGAAAAGGCTGAGTTTGGCGGAAAAATTATTTAAAAGGCTATACCTACTTTTAATAACAGAAAATAACCATTTCAGATGGCTGCAATAGTGTTAGTGCCTCTGGACAAAATTAATAAATATTTTTTTTATTTCTAATAAAATATTCTTTAATAGTTTAATAGCTATTTTGGTATTTTAAAGTTACTCTGCCAATTTATAGGCGCCACAGCTCAAACGATTGGATAGGCAAAATTCAGCAAAAGTTTTTCTTTTGATAATAAAACTTGAGTACTGGAGAGTTTAAGAGCATCAACAAAAACGTGTAGTTCAGTGTAGATCTTGATGTATCTCTGGTGAAACTAAATTATTTTTTTTTTCGGAACTTCGCAAATAAATCTATAAAATTTATATGGTATAAAACATTATACCTGCATGCATCTGGCCCACCCATATAATATATAATATAATAATGTATGTCAAAAAGTTAATCCACCTTTAACTATAATGTCTTAAACTTAAGCGATTTGAAAATAAACCATACAATAAGTATTAAATTTACCGACATTTGAAACCCGCATGTTTCAACATAAAAACTCACAGACATATTTCTGGTATTTTTGTAAGCTTAATGGCCTACTTGACCGTTTTTAGCATAAGAAAACTCCATCATTACTAAAAATTGACATTTTCAATGTTTAGGGAATTTCTGGCCCACAGTGCGTCGTCTTATAAATACATGTTTAATAATTTTCCATAAATTTTCAAAATCATATGTTGTTATATAAAACATTAATTTTACCTCATTTTGATTAATGTTCTACAGTTTTATATAGATTGCCTCAAAATCAAATCCAAAAATTTCAGGTTTTACAAAACAAATGTATGAGGTTAATTTTAAAATGTAATAAATATACACCATTTAAAACTATATTAGAAGTGTTAAATCTATTAAAGGTTATACAGAGAATATATTTTAGGATAATAAAATAAAAAACGGGAAAGTGCCAAAATATCTATGTGACAAGTTACAATATGTTAATTCCATACATGCATATCAAACTAGAAATACAAATGATTTTTATATAGAAACTTCTAGAACAGCAGCAAATGTATGAACAATGTTTTAAAAATGGCCTTATTATGTTTAATAATTTACCAACAGAAACTAAAAATTGTGATAATTATAATAGCTTTAAGAAATTACTATTAACATATATTAAACAAAACGTGTATAAGTAATGAATTTATTTATGTAAGCTTTAGCTAAATAAACGTTTATTTATTTATTTCCTTCAGATAAACCTCATTTTGATTTACATTTTTAAAATGCACGTAGCCTAAAATAAATATCACAACGTACATTTTATAATTCATTTATTTTATTTATAAAATATATCCCAAGAGATACAGATAGTTTTAATTTTTTTTTGGCTTTTCAAACATTCCCAGTTTCTAAGCGTGCAAATATTTTGGTTTCAGGAACCGGGATACAAGTTAGCTTAGGTTTCAGCAGCATTTCGAAATGCTCTTGCATAAACAAAAAACATATCGACTTTTTCTTCATTAGTGTACTTCATTCCATGTACTTTAAGAAAATTGTTTAGCACCTTGATTGACATTATCAACTTGACAAGCATTTGGACCTGGATAATTGGATTATTTATTTTCATGGCAACTTGATAGTTAGTGTCTCAATACTAAAAAGTTGATTTTATTGGGTTTATTTTTGGTTTATTTTTTCATGCAAAAATCCAATATGGCGGCCATAGGTCAAACAAAAGATAGTGGCCGTATCTCAATATCCAGTTGGCGAAAAATACACAAAGGATCAAAATGTAGGTAATTGTGTATGTTTTTATATAAACCTTTTTTAAAATTCCTATAAATAAAAAAGTTATAACGATAATAAGTTTTAACCAAGTTTCAGTTTTTTTCAAATATTTTGAAAACCACTTTTGTGTGCAATCTTCAGATGCCATAATAAAAGACATGTAATTAAGCAACTTTTGAATCACATTTTGGACACCCTGTATATACAGGGTGTCACCTAATAAATTGTTATCCTTTGGGGGGATAGTACACGCCAAAACAAGAAAGTTTTTCATCTATCATGTTTGCATTAGAGCTTCTGTTTTTTAAAAAAAAAAATTATGATTTTTTTTGACAAAACCAGAAAGCCACTGACTTATCCTATATATCATATATATTTCATCCAAGCAAAAAATAAACAGGTATGCCCACAGTGTATTTGTAATATGAAGCAAACTTTTAAACTTATTTAAAATCGGTTACTACTTTGTTATCATTGATTACTGAAAGTTCGGTTGTTATTGTTGTTACTATTTTTAATACTCGTACGTCTGCATTATTCAACGCATATTTAATGCGATTTACTAACGCCGACTATACCGACATGGTTATATTTTATGGCAAATGCCATGAAAACGCGAACCATGCCGCCCAACTGTATGCGGAGACTTTTCCCCATAAGGATAATCCTGATCGTCGCACAATCGTTCAGGCTGTCCAAAGATAGTTACATAAGCATCAGTCGACGTAAAAAGTGAAAGGTGGATATTAAAATCGACGGAAAAACCACGGAACAATACAAAGTAAGTATTGTTTTATTCAAAGTACCTAAAAATAGCTGAGTATGCAAAACAAAAAGCGATTATCAACAAGTAATCAATGATCAACACAAATGTAAATTGTATATATATTAGACTGGTTGGTAATTCAATTTTTTTTTTCTGATTTTAAACCGCCGGGCAAAAAAAGTTTTTTTGTAACCTAAAACTTTTCTATTTAAATTTTGGTGACGATCGGATAATATTTACTAGCCGCGCCCAGGTGAGAAAATTTAAATATACAAAATATTAAAAAAATTGTTTTTATTTGGATTGTTTATGAGTGAATGCATGCACAAAACTTAAATTAATCAAATAAATAAATATTCTGTTAAATGGTTAATAGAACAACATTCACAAAAAGCTATTAATGTCCAAATTCGGTTAGAAATTTAAAAAGGTTCGTGAAATTACTTAAGTGCGGTTTTGTTACAGGAAGAAAACTTCTTGCGATATGCTTCAACAAACTGAAAGACAAATTGCTTCTGTTCTTCATTTTGAGTCAAAATTCTATTGTAGTCTTTCATGAATTTAACACCGCGTTAAGCAACATCATTGACTACAAACAAACCACGACAAAAATCGAAAGCTTCTTGATAGTCGTCATTGTCTTCCCATGTTGATGGATCAAATTTCAAAAAAGCATCAGGCAAGCCAAACGCATTGAAAAAATTGTAGGTCTTATACGATTTGAAATCGCTTAAAGAGCTTGGGAATAAGACTTCCGGGTTTGAGATTCGTCGCCCTTCTAATAATTTTACGTTTGGTTCTCTTGATTGAAGATTTTTTACCATTTTTCGTTTATCTTCTAGTGAAACACAAGGATCAAAAAATGCCAGAGCTGTGGTCTCCGACCCAATTAAATAATTTATCAATTATTGATATGACGCAAAACATTGTCGGTTGCACGAGTAATTCTTGTTGATGTTGTCGGTGGCGTTTCCGCAGATGAAGTCGATGGAATCGACATTGTAAACACTTTTTTATAAATTTAAATAAAGATATAATCTCTTCACATTTGACGTTTAAATGAGGTTAATAATAGTCAATTATTGCCAATGACAGATAATGATAAATACAGTAACTGTCAACCTGACAACGATATCTATAAAGTTAGTAACATTATTTTTACGCGGTGGAAAAAATAGGTATATTTTGTACTTGAAGAATTAGAGTAATGTCGTTTCTACATTTCATATAAAAGTTCCTTTATTAAAACCAATTTTGAATTTATGTAGTTTTTAGATGAGTTAATTTATTAGCAATGCAACTACATACTAATTTATACATAAAAAATAAGTTTACTACGCCATAAATAAATTTGTTTTAAAAATATTATTTTTATTAATATTTTCCGTATTTTCATATTTACCTGCCTGGGCGCGGCCACTAAATATAATCTTATAACTACGAAATTTTAAATGAGACATATTTAGGCCAAAACAAAACTTTTTTCGCCCGGCGGTTTAAAAAAAATTTTTTACGACCAGTCTAATATATATACATGTAAAATTGTATATATATACATGTAAAAGTTTTCTAAATAGAAATATAATAATCTGTGTAAAATTTGAGCCCGATCAATCAACTCAAAGACGTGCCTCAAGGGCCTTGTTTTGGGGGAAGATTTATTTTTTTATTTATAAATTTATTTAATTTATTAAACACAAAATATGGTAAAGCAAATCAAAAATTTATAAAAATCCTCATCTAAACAAACAAATATAATCTAAACTGTTAATAAAAGTGCCGTTTTACTACTGCTTGGAAATTTCTTACGGTAGTCCAAAAGGAAACTGTTTCTGATTTTCCTTTTTTGTTAAAATAATGTTAAATTCTTCCATAAGTTTGGCCCCTCTTTCGGCCGTGTCATTGACAACTTTAAGCTCTTTGACGATCGACAATCCCTTTTGAAAATCTTTTATAGAGTTCGAAGTAGACGGATGGTACTTCAAAAACTCACACCCAATTTTAAATCGTTTAACATTGTAGCGCCTGGTTGATGTAAGTGACAACATCTTTTTCTTTAAGTATAACACGTTTTATATTCTGGGAATCGTCCTCATTGCCCTCATCTCCCTGGATTGATTTTGCAAGCTCAATTTTTGTTTCAACGGTAACGCTTTCGTCGAAAAGCGCCAAAGCAATTAACTCTGCTCTCAAATACCAAAGATGGCCGCAAAACTTTTTTGAGTGTTTTTATAAGCAAATAAATCTGAAAAAAGAGTATATATATATATATATATTTATATATATATATAAATATAATGTAAAGGCTGGTAAGAAAAATACAAATATCCTTAAGACATTCAATTTCATGCGACGTTAGTTTAAACTGGCTCCTGAAGAGAATATTTTAAAACAATAAATAGCGTTTGCCATCCATCTGGCATGACAGGAGGCTCCTGGAATACGAAAAGATACACTTAGAAATAATATCGGAAGATCTAATAACTCCTTGTAGTCTTTTCTAGGATGATGTATTTCTAGCTGGTTGAGACAAAATTGTAAAATCACCTTAATTTCTAATCCTAACGTTCACATAGTCATCTCGAAGTTCAGACTCATAAGTTATGAGTTATAACGTGTTAAGTCGATTTGGCTCTAAGCCTGTTGAAATCGCCTTTCAAAGGCACATTTTAAAATTAGTTCGTAGATGTGATGCCGACAAGGTATAACAAATCTTTTTCCAATTTTTGTACAAGAAAAACGCAAGCGCCATTTATTCGGCCAGTGTCTGATGCCGTAGTATCGCAACAAAAAGCTTCAATGCTTTTACTTAGTTGGTATTCGTCAAGAAGTTAATGTCATCTCTTCGCCTTTTCCGGATTCAAGTTTTGGAACACCAGTACCATTACAGGTAAAAATAACAGGCAAACGGTCCACTTTTTTTACCAATTATTACGTATAAATTTGTTCTTAATTTACGCTTGCAAGCCAACCAAAAAAACTGTGATGATTTATACCTAGAATAGACAACTAAAAGAAGCGCCAACTAACGATATTTACCAATTACGTACTGCGGCATGTCTCGCCACTACGACTTCGCGACAGATTCAAATACGTGGATTACCATAATCCAACATTATAAATAAGTTTTTACGCTTACAAATACTTAAAACTATTTTGCGGCGGCACAAAGACCGTTTATCTTATATTATTCACTTTTGGAAATTTTTGACCTACGTGAGGCACGGCTTAACAATATCGGATCAGCCTAAAATTTGACAGGGCTTTATATATGATCTAAAAGGAAAAAAATAAGGGGGTGAGACAATTGAAATTCAGAATTCGAAAAATATACATGTATAATGTATATACAGTATGTATCAGTATCTTGGAATCATATGGAAAACTTTTTTATTATTAATTTTAGGAAAAAAAGTTATTCCTTATAAAAAGTTCTGCATGGTGTAGAACTTAAAATGCAACTCACAAATATTAATTTTTTTAGTCGTATACGCGGTGTCAAAAAATATGAATTTGGCTCAAGAGTAAAGTACCTTTATATTTGACAATATCAAAAATTGTTATAAAGAAAAGATAATCAGAACTAAAAACTACGTTCAAATATGCAATTTCATTTATTTACGTTAAAAAATTAGGTTTTGTTAATTTTTACTAATCATTCTATTTTAAATGAACATTTATCTGTTATGATTACAAAAAACATGAAAACCTTTTCTTTTCTAAATGTTTCCTAAAAATTTTGCAATTTTAACACGTAATTAATTAATTTATTTTGCAAATAAAAAACACATACAAATACCAAGTTACAACTTTTACACAAGTGTAATTAACATAATATTAATACTAGAAATAAATGGAAATTTAATTTTCACTCATTCCACTAACGCCTCGACATATCCACCCTCACGTTCAATACATTTTATTATTCTATTAGAAAATTCACGTAATACATTCCTTATTATTTGTGGAGAAATTTCCTGGCATGTTTCTAAAATTATCCTTTCCAAATGATTAACATATTGAAACGGCCCTTTCTGGTGAACTTTTTGTTTTAAGTAACCCCATAAGAACCCCATAACCCCATAAGAAGTAATCAAGGGGGGTCAGGGGATCTAGCAGGCCAAAAAGTATTAGAATATCTGTGCATAACTTTTCCATGAAACATTTGTTCAAGATATTCCCTAACATTCATGTACTATGGCATGGGGCACCGTCTTGTTGAAACCAAATACATTGACGTTCTTGCAAGGGTAGTTCGTCTATAAAGTCATTGATTTGAGTTTGTAAAAACTGTAAATAACGTTCGGCATTCATAGCTTGGCGAAAAAAAAAGGTCCTATTAATCTGTTATTATAAATGCCACACCACACGTTCGTCTTAAATGAATATTGGTCATGAGACTTTATTGTAAAATTAGGATTTTCTTCAGACCACCAGCGACAATGTTGTGACGAGCTAGTTCCATTTGACGAAAACGTTGCTTCATCGGAAAAAATGATATGCCTCGTAAAAAAAGGGTCCTCTTCTTGGATAAGAAAGCAAAAATCAAAGCGCCTATTAAAATCCCTTTCTTTCAATGTGCGAACGAATTTTGGTTTAAATGGTTTGTATTTATTTAGTTTCAAAATTCTCGCCACAGTATCTTTACTTACGTTTTGTTGCATCAATGACTTCCTTTTGCGCAATGAAAGTTTTGGATTTTCTACCACAGACAGCATTACTTCAAACTGCGTATTCTCATTGGAAACTAGCTGTTGGCATTTTACATTAAAATTATTTTTAATACTTCCAGTACTTTTAAATTTATTAAATATTATGGTAACAGTTGATTGATTAATATTTTTATTGGGATGTCTATTATTAAAAATAATAGCTGCTTCTCTATGTGTTTTATAATTTTCTCCCACAATTAAAACAATTTCTATTTTTTTTTCACTAGTTAATAATAAAACCATTTTTGTGTCATAAACTAACGCGTTTTAAAACTTACTGTCAAACATTTGTTGCTATCAACAAATCATTTGTTTATTAGTGCATCCTAGATTACATGTTACAGTTAAATTTGCATTGATATTGTAGACAAACAAGAAAAAATATATATTTTTTTAATGTAAATTGATGTAATTGCATATTTGACCCCGTATACGACTAAAAAAATCTAATATTTGTGGGTTGCATTTTAAGTTTTGCACCATGCAGACCTTTTTATAAAGAATAACTTTTTTCCTAAAATTAATAATAAAAAAGTTTTCCATATGATGCAATATATAGTTATAAAAAAACGTAAAAGAAAAAAATGATTTATTTTTTCGACATGTAATTGCCGATGAAAAAAAGAACGACCTAGATACACTTTTGTGGTTAAAAATTTAATAGGAAAAATCTTTGGTATTATCATAATTATTAAGAATTAGATAAATATGGGTGAGTCCCAGAAAAAAAATTGGGCCATTAAAAACTTTTGTCTTGAAGAAAGGCTGTTTGTGTCTTTGAAACATCAATGTAAAGTTAGAGACTAAAATTATTGGAATTGCCGCAGGTTAACCACCAACTCCTTTATCGCTAAATCGCCGCTAAATTACTTGATAACGTTTTGTACTTACAAAGAACGTCCAAACTTAAATTGGGAAAACTTAAATTAGCGGTTATCGTTTATTAATAGAATAATAATTATTCTTTTCTATTTTTATGTCCTGCATAGTTGATATATTTTAATATTAAGTAAAATAAAATATAAATTAAAATGAAATACAAAAAATATAAACTAATAATACCCACCTCTTATACCCACTACGTACGAAATTAAACATTTTTTTAATTTCCTTTCATTTTGAAACAAATATTTTTTATACATTATATGTCATTATATTTAATTGTTTTTTGTGTATGCTTTAAATGGTCTTTCGAATATTTTCTTGGAGTATTATTTAACACTGACACTCCGGGTATTTGCGGTGTATCTGAACGCTTTCAAATACGTCTGTCCAACCAATCCCAAATAAATAATAATTTAAGTCGGGACTAATCGCAGGCCATGGTTTAAAAATCTTCCTGTAGAACGTTTTTAGTGGTGACTGCAGTATGGGGCCGTCCATAAATCTCCTGACGCTTGGGGGAGGGAGGTTTAAAGGACAGTCGATATTTCACGCCCGAGGGAGAAAGGTTTATTAAAACGTCACGTGACAAGGTAAATCGAATAACATTGCTTATTTCTTCATTCACACTCAGAATATTACTGACAATATAATTCATTAATATTAGAACCAATAAAATGCCAGTATTCCATAGTGACGTATTTTATCACAGCGGCAATATTTTTTATCATCTTGTTTACACGTTACTATGAATTTTGACGTTTTTTTGATTTGACATTTGTTGTCATTTCAATTCTGTTTTTGATATATATCAATAAAATAATGAATTATAAACTCTAAAAGATCGATGGGTTGGTGTAAACGATAATGAAATTAAGGTAAGTTTGAATAAATAAGGTTTATTAAAGTCTTTTTATATTTTAAAGCACATTTTAATTTCAAATGTCAAACTAAAAATTCGTTAAATCCTAAAATTCATTATATTTTCTCACTAAATATAACTCGTGGTATGATTAATTATCGGTGATATTTACTCATTAAAACCGAAGCAGCACATTTCACTCTCCAGCTCGGTTTCAATTCGAAAATATCATCGATGATAATCATACCACTTGTTATATTATGGGTGAAAATATTTTTCGATAATTCCTCACATGACCCTTCAGGGTGTCTTTAAATCGTTACGCTCTGTCACGAGGGAGGAGGGTCAGTTTTGACCATTTTTAGCCTCACGAGATTTATGAACGGCCCTTTATGTGATTTTGCATTATCTTACATGACTCATGCAACATGATTATTAAATTTAGACATATATACAATGTGTGGATTGTGGGCATATACACATATTTTGAACTATGCTAAATCCTAAAAAAAATATCTTAAAAGATATTACAAAAAAACCTTTTGTATTGGGCTAAACTTAATAAAAATAACACAGTTGAGGAGTGATCATTCAAAACGGGACTTGTCCATATTAAATGAATCAGAGTAAAGTGAAAAAAACTAGTAGCGTATAGAATCTTTGAAGGGATATTTTTTTTGCAGGAAGTAGTCCATCTATGCCATGAACTTGATAAGCATTTTTTTGAGAATAGTTTGCTTTGTCACAAAAAAAAATTAATTTGGATATGTCTCGTCTTGTGTGAAAATAACTTAGATGTCCTGTTTTGTTTTACCCTAAGTGGATTGGTTACCAATTATATTCGTTATAAAAAAAGTGTTTTTGAATTAAACGAACTTAAAAAGTTTTAATAATAAAACGAATTTAACAAAAAACGAATTAAAAAATACAAAAAACTTAAATATGTAAAGAATGGTCCTCCTCCAGGGAGTCGCAGACTTCCTCCTCTTTATTTGCAGAATGCCTAAATGTACTTGAGTTTCCCCAAAAATATTATTTTTGTAAAAGCCGTTCGGGAAGATTTTGCCATACCACTTCTTCATTATTAAATTGCTTCTCCATAAGCGTTTTAACTTTTTTTTCTGCCGAAATAGAGTTTCCCATAAGAAGAGGTTTCAGTGCGCATGTTCTTTCACTGCGACCTCTCTTAACTAATGTGGTGTAATTGGGAACCTTTAAATTTCACTGTCGTTGCCTTATTTACACGGAATTTCTTAAAACCAATCTTTTTAAAATCTTTAATGCCAGTTATTTTATTGTAGGTTTCCAGAAATCTTTTAATATCATATAACTGCCAATCGTTTTCCAATTTTTTTACTGTACCAATATTCTCGTAATAGTGGTTATATTCTTCAGGTGTAAGAATCATGCTATGTGTTTTTAATACCTTTTTCGGCTCGGCCATGAGTGTCCTCTTACAGGAAAAGTTAGTTGTATTTCCTTAACGTGATCTGGAGCTTCTGTTATAAGCAAATAAGCTATATGGGCATTCTTATTTTAACCAGAACATAAATCGCAAAATAACATTACACCCTCGTAATCAAGAGATCGGAAATGGGCCAATAAACCCGAGCCCATTTCTGTTGATCCGCGACTGGCTTCATTTTCGGACCAGATGTAAAACACTGACTTTTTAGAGTGTACATCCACACTGCAAAGAGTATATAAACTGATCTGCCTAAAATAAAAAGCATCTTGTATCGGGGTCTTGGGCAAAGGATGGATCTGTACCTTTTAGGATATTAGTGCCGTTTTGTTTTGTTTTTGAAGCCTTTTTATTTTTGACATTTACAAACTCTTCTTCTTCTGAATCTTTTCGGATTTTTGCTGTGTTGCCAGATGTACTTACAATTACATTTATTTTAGTCTTAGTAAAAGTAAAATAAAATAGAAAGTTATACTCGATGAGCTGTCCTGGGGTGTAGCAAGCACCTCCGCATCGATTGAGAATGAATGTAAAGTAGTACACAGTCCAAGTTAAGATGGAGAGCGCCCGCCTTATTCACCGAGTGATTTAGAGTCTAATAATTTATTTAATAGAAGTGATGTAGGTGAAATTAATTAATTATTATTATTAATGGTTTGTTGTATATAAATTAATTATTATTATTAATGGTTTGTTGTATATAGGAAGTTTTCTGTAAACGAGGTCGTGTTTTATGTTGGCGTTATCGTGCTGTCTAGTTAGTAATGTTCTTTAGTAGCGTATTTAATTTTAGCCTAAATTTATAGAATTTATCGCATTTTTCAATTACATAATCTTGAATGTAGGGGATGCTGGAGATTTCATGCAGTTTGTTTATCCTGGAGTATCTGCCTTTGCCTGTTACGTGCCTTAATACATTATATTGTAACCTTTGTAGCGCAATGCTATTAGAGTTTGATTTTAAGCACCATACAGAGTGTCCGTAGGTTAGTATGGGTCTAAGTACTGTTTTGTATAATATTTTATTTTGTTTTCCATATATAAATATAAATTGCTTTAAGGGCGCCAAATATTCTGGGTCTTAAGTTATTTATGTGTTTTGAGAATGTGAGTCTGTTATCTATTGTTATTCCCAGGTATTTAACACAGCACTTTTCGACAAGGGTGACGTGTGATATGATTATTAGTGAACTTTTTTGTAAAGTGAATGAGTTTGGTCCTATTATTGTTGATTTTTATTAACCACTTGTCGAAAAAAGCTGTGAGTATTCTTAGATGAATTCTTATTTGTGCTGCAGCAACTTGTGTATAATGGGAATGAGAGTAAATAGTCGTGTCATCCGCGTATAGGCCCAGTTTAGTATGGGAGAAGATTGGAATATCAGCGGTGAAAATGCAGTATAATTTGGGCGCAAGGACAGTTCCTTGCGTAACGCCTGCACCCAGTGTGTGGAATTGGGATGTAATGGAGTTTATAGAAATTTTGAATTCGCGATTTTTTAAGTAAGAAGCTAGTAAGTAGAGAATGGGGGTGGGCATATTAAATTGTTTTAATTTAAACACGAGACAATTCAGCCAGACTTTGTCGAAGGCTTTCTCGATGTCGAACAGGACCATGACCAAGTACTGGTCACGATTTTTGGCCTGTTGGACATCGTGAACGACCCTCACAGCTTGGTGGACAGTCCCAGGCTTATGACGAAATCCGAATTGCTCATTTGGTGTGATATAATATCAATAATTGTTGCTTTATCCTATTTATCTATATGGCTAAGTATAATTCGTTCGCCGATTTTTGACATAGAACTTAGGAGACTTATCGGTCTATAATTGCTAAGTAGAGTGTGGTCTTTGTCTGGTTTCGGGATAGGGATGATTGTGGCTATTTTCTGTTGATACGGGAAATTTTGTAATCTAATCATGTTTTTTATAATATAATGTAGTTAAACGATAACAATTATCTTTTTTGGTAAATTTTAATTAATATATTGTCGACATTATCAGGGCCAGGTTTGTTGTTTCCTAGTCTCGTGATAATGTCGCCTAATTTATTTGGTGAAGTTATGTATATTTTTATTGTAGGTACCGGATGTATTTAGTGCATTTAAACTACCATTTGTTTTCTTACGCTTTTCTGGAGCATTGGAAAAATACTTCCCATCCAATCCACCCACTTTGCAGGTGTATTTAGGCACAAATAAACAATGTCTCAAAAAGACAAATTAGGTTGCACTCAAAGACGCAAAATAAATCAACAAATTGCTGAAATCCAGAGCAAAGTTTTAAAAAAGTTCCCAAAATAGATGATTTTTTTTTACAAAAAAAAACGAGATAATGCGTTGCTAAGTTCTTCGACAGTAAAGGGTACAAAAAAGTCAGTTTTTTTTAAATTTATAGCAGATATAAAAAGTATTAACATTATTGAACCAGTATTTCCAATCTCCTAGTTCTATTGCAAAAGAAAACTTCCAGGTAACCAACAACCAAAGTTTAAGCATTGTTGACTTGGACCAATCCACATGAGAATTTAAACGCAGTACTCGATTTTATGATTAAACCCCCATTTAATCAAGACGTGGAATCAATAGATTTTAAAAAAATAAAAAGGTCCTATGCAGATCGAAATCGTTTTGCATCCAAAAAATATGTTTTTTATACTCCCACCTTTAAAACGCCCTTTATCGTACATGTTTTCATGACACTAAGTGACCTTTTAAATACACATTGACAAGTTGTGGCTTTATGGCGTGTTAGTCACGGGCTGAAGTTAGCAACAGGTTTTTAGTCACGGGCTGAAGTTAGTTTTAAGTTAGTTGACAGTTTTCAAATGTGATACAATCGTTGTAAAATAATACTAAATGTGAAAATTATTTTAATATCTCAATACAAAAATACAAAATTATTAAATAGTTTTTTCAACGCCAATATTTGAAAAGTTTATATGAACATTGTACCTTTTAATTTCGCCGGCAGTAAACTATAACTTAAATTCGGGCACGGACTCCACTGTAAAGTCCTCAGAAAACATTTTCTTTACTTACACTGTGAAAAACTGTCAATTTTCAAATGTGACATTTGACGGTGACAGACGTATTCCCCTATTATTTCATAGATGGCTTATATATTCAAAAACCAGTATATTCCATTCCATACAAATTATTTTGCAAAAATTAATCAGCCTATTTATTTCTGGTTTTAATAAATGGAAAAATTTAAATAGAATTAAATATCACGAAAATACTTTAGATCACTACAATAATGTGAAAACACTGGTATGCAAATCAAGTATAAAAAGTAAAATTGCACAAATATTATTTTTTAAAAAGGAATATTGAAAAAATGTTCTTAAACGAATCGTAGCTGTTGTTAAGTTTTTGTTCAGTCTAAAGCTGCCTTTCAGAGGTTTTTATGAAATATTTGGTAGAATAGATAATGAAAACTACTTTGGCTGCTTAGAACTAATTGCGAAATTTAATATAATTAATATAATAAACCCGGTAAAGAACATATCTCTTATGTGTTTTACTATTTCTAATGAATTTATTAACATTACGAGGGTTTATTAACATTACGAGGGTAAAAAAACATATCATAGCAGAGCTAAAATAAACTTAATATTATTCAATTAGGACTCTACATCCGACGTTTCCCTCACCGATCAATTAACGTGTATTCTAAGATATGTTCCTAGAGGATGAAACTCCAGTTGTTTATTGATGTCTGGTTTGCAGGTACTAATGATAAGACATAATGCGTTAGCTATAGCTTAGTATACTAATGTTACTTTGTGCTGCAGAATGTTGAAAAAATGCAACTTTATTTATTTTGTTTGTTGAGAAAATCTTTGATTTCTTCTTTGCTTTCACAATAGGTGGCACGTAAGCAAAGTGCTTACCAGCGACAAGTTGTTCTGACAGAGCAGATTCATGCATAGCTGAACTAATTAATGATAAAACTCAATCGTCCTCATCTTCATCAAAACTTAAACTTAAAGCAAGCGGCCTTCTAAAAACTTTTCCAAATTTAAGACTGGTATAATGGTAGTTTTTTGGAGTAAGATTATGCAGGAATTTAATAAAGTAAACGAATCAGTACAAAAATCAAAAATTATTATTTTAAACGCAGCAACATTATATTAGTCACTTGAAAGCTACCTTACAGGACTAAGAGAAAAGTTCAATTACTATAAAATGAGGGTAAAATACTTTTGCAGTGTAACAGCTACCAGGTTGGTTTAAAACGTATAAAAATCCGAAAATTGCAGAAAGTATGCAAAATGAGACAAATTTTAACGGGTCCGACAACATGAGAATAAATACTTTTACCCTTATTGTTGACCGATTTATAAATGAATTACGAAAACGAAAAGACGCATAGAACAGTGTTGTAAATAATTTCGGCTTTTTTGCCGAAAAACGCCAAAGCCCACAAAATATTTATCACACCGAATGTGGCATTGCAGAAACAAGATGACACTACTACTACTGCTGCTGATGATTAAATTAATTAAAAAAATAAGATGTCGTATCATTTGAATGCTCTTGTGCACGCCTGTAATAATTTGCATCGGAAAAAGGTCATTTTCGATATTGAAGCACGTCCAAGACTATTTAAGAAGCAGGTTGGGTCAACAGAAACTAACAGATCTTTCAATTTTGGCTTACTGAAGCTGTTGAACTTTGAGGACATCATTGAAGACTTTGCATCTCTAAATCTAAATCTAAAATTCAATTATAAGTTTATTGAAATGTTTATCAACTTTTCTCTGCTAAATAAACCGACGTCTTTTTTCCCCTGGTGAGTTTGGTGATTTTTAGCCTAGGGCGCCGAGATCCGTTAATCCGGGGTTATGTTATAATATAACAATTGTTATACGCTTAAAACAATAATATATATTTAAATTATTAAATAGAGCAAGATATTTATAAAGGTGTTGGTTTAATTAATTGCTCATAAAATTTTGAAGTTTGTTTTTACAAAATAAACCGAATAATTTTAAGGATACAATGTTCTGTGAAAAATATTGGATATATTTTTCTTTAATTTTTAAAAGTTTATATTATTTTGGGTAATTAAAGTATATTTTGTTTGGTATTATAATTAAGTTGTACAATTTCTCCTATTTTCGGATTTTAACGAGATTTTGATAAATTTTGGAAATAGAGTTGGTCAATGTTAAGGAGGTTCGGGCACAATATTAGTCGCTATAAAAATTTTGAAAAAATTCTAGGTTGTAGTAGAGTCTACTTATTTATATATTTACAAAGTTTTAGAAAGATTGACTGTCTGGTTTTCGAGTAAAAATATTAAAGTTGTTAAGACTACACAGGTAAAAATTTATATGCTACTTCTACAGGTATAACACGGTAGGTCTTAAGTAATTTAAATGCAAGTTGAAAGCAACTCTAAATTTTCTTTTGTGGTATGTTTTATTTTGTAATTAGAAGTCAAAATATCGAAAAACCAAAATCGCAAATCAGCCCTTTTCTTTTTTTTTAACCAAATTACGATTTTTTTTAATGACATTTAAAAGTATATACAAAATAATTAAAAAATAAATAAATGTGTGTGTTTGCATTTATATTTTATACATAAATGTAATATAAAATCAATAACCCAATGCCACCGCCGACGGTGGACTAGAGGAGGGCGTGGGTTCGAATCCCACCAGGGGTATGGCTGTTTATTTGTATTTGTCCTATTGTGTAATAGTCCTTCGGAGGGGACTTTAAGCCCGCGGTCCGTTGCTACCCCTAACCCGCACAAGCCATTCAGTTGGCTTCTGGGACTTCTTAGAAAGTAAGGGTAAAACTAAAAGAGCACTTTTTTTATTATTTTTATGAATTCGAAAATCAGTAATATTTTTCTTATAATGTGGTTTTAACGTTTCACCAAAACAGGAATCAACTACCTTTCCCAAGTTAGATAAACAATTTGCGACTGGTAAACAGCCAATATTATAGCTATTTGAGTTTCTCAAAATGTCAACATTTTTAACAACTTAGCGCAACCATTTCCGTCAAAACCTCGTCCTTCGTTGGTTATCACTCTCGATACACCGCATTCTACCGCCCATTTTAGAGCATAAAGATTCTATTTTTTTGAAAATTGTGTTAACCACCCCTAGCAGAAGGTGCAATTCTGGCGGTGGAACTACATCGATGATTAATGTATCAGGGTTTTCTTTGATTATTGGCATGTTAACGCAGCATTTAAATTCTTTAGAATTTTTCTTATCGCGTCCACTATCTTCCCATTCTCTATAATTTTTTATAATACATCTTACAGGTCATATAACGCCATTTCATGTGTATTGGTTCCATTTACTGTTTGTTTACATCTAGTTGAGAACGATTGTATTACGTAAATACGAAAGAAATATTTTAGGTAGAATCTCTTTCTTGAACGAAAATTAGTATACTTTTTAGTTATCTTAGCTATTTCGCGGCATTCAAATTATTTTTTATTTACATTTAAATCGGCCATTTCAAGCGTAAGGACGAGACAAATCACAAAACTGTTTTTATAAAAATAATTGTAGGTAATTTATTATATATTATTTTTGCAACAAAATTGTCAAATATATTCATCTCTTATTAGGCTATACATTAAATAAAAAAAAATCGCAAGAAATATTTTATAAAAGTAGATTAAATTATCTCTAGATAATTTCAATAATTGACAGGTGTGGACGGGACAGGATAAATCTTTTTTTTGTCCTGTCCACACCTTTCAATTATTAAAATTATCTCTACTTTTATAAAATATTGCTTGTATAACCTAATAAAAGAAGAATATTTTTTTATAAAAACAGTTTTGTTATTCATGCTTTTCGCGCGCTTGAAATGGCCAAAATATCATTTAAAAAAAAAATCGTAATTTGGAAAAAAAAAGAAATTTTGCGATTTGCGATTTTGATTTTTCGATATTTTGACTTCTAATAACACAATAAAACATACTTCGCAAGAAAATTTAGAGTTGCTTTCAACTTGCATTTAAATTACTTAAGCCCTGCCGTGATAAGTGCATTCAAGAAAAAAGAATCACGATTTTCTATTGTTACAAGATATGCGTTAATTAAATACATATCTTGTAACGTGACATTGAAAACTTAATAATTTTTGTTCTCGTAAGCACTTCGGTTTTTTAGTTGCCACCATATAATATGTAAACATAAACTCACCTGTAAATTCCAATTTTCATTGGAAATTTTCGCTATAAATGTAAAAAATACACTATTATCTGCACCTTTAGATGAGGAAAACTAAAATTTTACTAAAATATATGTTTATAGTGTTAAATTTAACAATTGACATTTGGCTTTAAGTCAATTTAGCCAACCTAGTAACATATAGTATATTACACTACAAGGGCAGAAAGTGTGAGATTCCTGCACTGCGCGCCAGGATGCCCGAGGCGAAGCCGAGGGCATCATGGCACGCAGTTCAGGGCTCTCACACTTTCTGCCCGTGTAGTGTATACTATTTTTCTCACTACCTCGGCCGAAAATACAACCCGGCCAAAAATACGGGAAAAAATTAAATGTGTATTTATGTACCTTAGGGTGTCCCTTATTTTTATTTTTTTTACGCATACCCTCTAATTATATTTATTACTTGTTTATATACTCCCAGTAAAAATTTCAGCTCATTCTATAAACGGGAACCTATACATTTTTATCAAAGTATACACATAAATAAAACTATATTTTAACATTTGTCAATAATTTATAATATAAGGGTCACATAATAACAAACATAAAATGACTTACGATCGAAGACCTCGCGACCAACCGTGTTACAAAATACCGCGCGCCTAACGTTGGCTAACGGAGGGTTCAGATGCAAGTCGGCACGGGTTCCCGTTTATAGAATGAGCTGAAATTTTTACTGGGAGTATATAAACACGTAATAAATATAATTAGAGGGTATGCGTGAAAAAAATAAAAAATAAGGGACACCCTAATGTACCTATCTCCATTTGAAGAGCTTGATAAATAAATAACAGTAGGCCGTGAATTCAGCGGTGCCAATACAGTAAAAATAAAAGGTTGTATTTTAATTAACAAATTACTACTTTATAACAAATAAAAGTACCATTAAACACTTAAAACAACATAAAAAGTAAAAAAGTAAAAAACATAAATGGTTTATTTGTTGTTATAATTGCAAAATTATGGTTTAAAACTGTCATATTTTTGTGTTTCTCCACTTCTTCAAAATGACATTTTGGTGAAAATTTTCGAAAACTAAACCTGAACCGATATTTACGATAAATTGGTAAATTCGATTCAGGAAGAATGGGAAGCCATACCCCAGGAATTTCTAAGGAACTTGGTCTAGGGAATGCCCAGGAGGGTTAATGAATTATTACGGGTTAGGGGAGGGCCAACGAAATATTCAAAGTTATTATTTTTATTATTTGTTACATTTTTCTGTTGAATGTTGCAGTTTTTATTATGATAATATCTTCGCATAAAATTTTCAAAAATGAACAAACAAATTTTGGAGAATTGTTTTAGAATTTTAATTCTTGGTGATTTTGGTTTTGTCTAAAACTTAAATTTGACAACTGAATCACATCAGGAGGTCAAATTTATAAAGCAAACATGTCACGAACGTAAATATCGGTTCAGGTTTAGTTTTCGAAAATTTTCACCAAAATGACATTTTGAAAAAGTGGTCTTTGCTTAGGTTCTTCTGAAAATAATGGAAGTTTGTTGTTTGTCGCTTGTTCAGAATTATTCAAGGAACAATCTTTCACCATCTTATCTTTTTGTTCTTAAAAAGGCTGAGTGTATTTCCTACAAAAAAGCATCAAATGTACTCAATTGAAAAAAAAAATCATATTTTTGTTGCTAAGATTCCAATTCGAAAAATATGAAAAACGTTTCAAGGTAAGACATAATACTTCATTATTTCAAAGTAAAAACGAGAAAAAAATATTTATTTTACAAACGGGGCTTGGATGAAGTTATTGCAATTTTTCACTGTTTTACATATCACCCTGTAGTAAATTTACTTAAAGAACCGTGAGCTTTATATCTATAGCATGAATTGCCAGAGAATGGGGATAGCAGACATCACAAACCAAAATAAAATCGTTCAAGAAACAAAAAAGTTATGCCGTTTTGAAAAAGGACGAAATTTTAGGTCGCGACACATTGAGTGGTGCGCAGTTTATATAGTTAACATGTTTTCTGTATACTTTTGCCACCTCCTTTTTTCTTAAAGGCCAAAAATTTGGAATCAAATAAATTAAAAGTCTATAGCTAATAAAATATATTTAATATTTAGACACACTTGTATTTACCTTTTTTCCATTGAGTACTTTCAATTTTGAGTAACTTAAAAGTAATATTCTGTTTTTTACTGTCAAAATATGATACAACAACTTCCTTCTTCAATTACGATGAAAACTGCCCCCTATGATGTTCGCTGGTTATGCGCGACATAATATATTATAATATATTATAAAGTTTACACATAAAAAATGAAATAAAATCGCAAAAAAGCAACTTTCTACCAATTATTGTAGTTAAGTCTTAAAAGGGTTTTCCGTGCAACTACAATAAGTAAAAATAAACAATTTATAGGCTAAGAATACATTGGTGCCGAAACTGCGGAGTAAACTATAACTGTTCATCACAAATCGTTTAGAAGCCCTTTAAAAATTAAAAACTATTTTTTATACCAAATGTAATTCAAAATTACGTAAAATTAAAAAGTATACTATGCAGAGACCTAAAATTGCATTTAAGTGTAACTACAAATGGTAGAAATCGTATAGGTAATTTAATAGAAAATTCCACACCAGTACTTTTTTTTATTGACTTTTAGTCTTTTTAAGACTATTTAGCCAGCTCATGATATTAATTTTTGTTTAATAAACAACTACAACACCCAAGGCTTTGACCGGGAATCGAACCCGGTACCGTTAGACGCAGATTGCTTACAGCTCTGTAGCTCAACCCACTGCGCCATACTCGGCCCCCCAGTACTTTTTAACCAAATAAAATGGGTTTTTTGACAGGTCACCATGCCAATACATGTATTTTTGTACAATTTTTTTTCGCTTGAGGTTACCAAAAGCGGATTAAATCCCGATTTATAGATTGCCTTCCTTCCTTTCTACCTTCCTTCCGTAAAAGATGAACAATACGAAAACCGTAGTGCTGTTCACAATCCACACAACAAGGTCTGTTCTATCTCGTCCTAAAAAACACAAGATCACTGCACAGTTTAACGGTTTACAATTTTTGTGCTTTGGGTTTGTGCTGTTTATACAGATTATTAATCGTTTTAAACGTTGTGTTTCTCATAGTAAAGCCTGAATTATAGATTGCCTTCCTTCCTTCCTCCCGTAGAAGATAAACATTACGTAATTGTCACCATTAACATTTCCCGTGTAGGAATTTTTAATACTTTGTGATAATATTTTGCAATTATAGTAATAACAAAAATCAAAGAATAAAATATTTTCTTAACAAAATCATATTTTGAAGTTATTTTAATATTTTAAAGTATCAATAATTGTTAAGTTTAATTAAAATTAATAACGGGCAATGTTAATGGTGACAATTACGTCAAAAATGTTTATTTAAATCGTAGTGCCAGTTATAGATTTCCGTATCGTAAGGACGGCGTTCCTTCCTCCCGTAGAAATTTTTAAGTTTTATCTTTTACCGTAAAGGTCTTTGACATGACCAATCACAGTGCTTGTTATGGACATGCGCTGTAGGGTGACAGCGCGTAGACACAAAATATTTAAAATACATGATTGTTTAGTATTATTTAAGGTGGGTGTTCAGTTTATTAAATAATTTGTGTATCTAAATAGGATATTTAGATATTGTTTATGATCAATGTCTTTCATTTTTAGAAACGTTGCTTTGTAAAACCCCGTAGTTTCCCGGTCCAACGTCTTGTTCGATGTTTTTTTCATTATACTGCCCTACTATGAAGAAAGGCAGTAACTACAAATGCGTTTTCTTGTGCTATGATAAAGCTATGGACATTTTGTATCTTAATTCAACAAAGAAATGCAGTAAACTATCTTTTAAGTTAAATAAATCAGTTAAATACCTACTGCTTTTTATAAAAATGTAGTTTATGCTAATTTCCCACAAATTTCTTGTCTAGCAGTTACTACCTTTCTCGATAGTTGGGCAGTATACAACAAGCTGCCTGGGCAATTAAAATTGTGATCACTGCACTAATATATAAATGATTATCTTTCATATTTACACACAAAGGGTAAAACGCAAAATATAAACAAAAATAAATGTCAACCATTTTAGGTGTCATCGCGCATGGTTACGGAATTTTACACGGAAATCTATAAATTGACTTTTTACAAGACGCACAAATCGTACGGGCACGACTACGGGAGGAAGGAAGGAAGGCAATCTATAATTTAGGCTTAAGTCTTCTTTAATCCTTATAGTGCTAAGAACAACCCTTTTACTCCTCTATTGTAAAAAATAAACTTTATTTTATCAGGACTGTCATAAAACTGTCAAATGTCAATTTTAAGGTTAAATTATAACCCACAAATTAACCTTTAAATTGTCATTTCACAGCCCTGATAGAATAAGGTATATTTATTATAAAAGAGGAGTAAAATGGTTGTCCTTAGCACTTAAAGGCCTTATTTGAGGCTTACAAGTGCCTCTGTAAGAAACACAAGGTTTAAAACAATTATTAAACAGCATAAACCCAAAGCACAAGAATTGTAAACAACAAAAATGGCCGCCGTTAAACTCTGTGCAGTGTTGCAGTGATTTTTAGTATATTTAGCATGAGATAGAACAGACCTTGTTGTGTGGATTGTGGTGCTGTTTATCCCTTCTTAAAATACCCCATAGAGACCTATATAAAATAATCTATCGGGCGCTACCGGATTCAATATGTGCATTTGTCCATGGTTTTTTCCGGATACGGCCCGATAGAAAATGTATAGGAAATTACCTATAGGCACACCATAACTTTTACATTTTCCCTATTGAGACCGATAGCAAATAACTCAATGAAGGATATATAGGAATATCCCTATAGAACAACCATAAGACATTTGACAAAATTTTATTAAAACCTATAGGGTCCTATGGGGGAAAAACTGATTTCTACATTTATGTGTATTTTCCCCATTGAAACCAATAGCAAATAAATCAAGGGTGGATATCCCTATAGAACAACCATAAATCCCAACTAGGGGTCCTATACATACCGATACACCCTATAGAAACACCATACATTCCGATACAAATATCTATCGGTTTGAACAGGGTCTCTATGGGGTATTTTAAGCAGGGATATGTAGATTCCCGTACGGAAATTTATAAACAGGAAAACGGTTTTCGTTCATCTTTTACGGGAGAAAGGAATGAAGAAAGGCAATCTATAAATCAGGCTTAAATCGTAAATTTGTTGACATAAAAGTCAAAAAATATAATCTTAAAATGATTGTATTGATGTGGAAATTTCTTACCAAATACCGCGCAAGTTTAAATTAAATCCTGAAATTTTATCTTGCTCATGAATATTTTTAGAAAATTATTCCTCGTTTTCGACTCGGGATAATTTTTAAAATATTCATAAGCTCAAAAAAAATCCAGAAATAATTTAACCTCTTGAGGTATTACTAGTGATAAATTATGTTCGAAATGAAAAACACGTTTTACAATAACTTATAGTGATACTCGTATATTGCCGCGGTCGTGCGGCAAAATAACTCGGTATCACAATAAGGGTTAATGTAACTTCGTTTGTAACACTCGTTTTACATTATACTATTTAATATCCATTTTTTTATGTTTTTAATTTAACATTTGAATGTGCTCCCTAAATAAAAATACCATAAGATATGATTGATTGCACTATGGACTTATATGCAATCTCCTAGGTAAGATATCCCTGAGTCTAAAATACGAAAACCAATTTGTTTAATTTGTTATTTATTTAAAACTACATAAATAAATATAAAGAAAAATAAATGGATCACACCTTTATTTAAAACTGATAGGTACATGGGCACTAGAAAATTCTTAATTAAGAACTCCAGCTGGTTTATTTGTTATGTGTTAATTTCATTACTCATTACATGCATTATTCTTGTTCGTTTTTTTGAACACAACAGTCCGGCGTTATAATCTTTGGTAACGGTTCCTCCTTTTTTTCAGTTTTTAACTCTTTTGGATCGCAAAGACACAACCCTGCATCTCTAGCCGCTTTTTCTGCAACTTCCCTTAATCTCATTCTTTTAAACTCTTCAGGACTTGGACAATCTCTAGCTTTAAAGTAGTTCTTAATGTTGCACCACAATTGCTGAAATGTAAATTTACCAGGGGGTGGTGGAGATATCCTTTGTAAATTTATACAACTTTCATCCAAAGACTCTGCCTGACAGGCTTGAGGTTCTTCTGGTTCTTGATTGGTGTGTGAACATAATGAAGGTTGTTTATTACAATTTGATTTATTTTTTAATGACATATATTCATTAAGACCAGGAATATTAAACTGTGATTTAATTTTTTTCTCTCGTTTATCTTGGTAGTCTCCATCAGGACATTCGGTTATAACTTCCGGCTCACAGTCAGATTGATTAATTTCGGAAAACGATGGATATGGACTTATCCGTTTCGAGCATTGTAATTTTGATTTTTTTTTATCTTCGCAACGTATACAATTTTCTAAGTCAAATTTTGGACAAGATTTGCAATTTTTATTTGATGTTGAACTAAAGAGCCGAAAATGTGGATGGAAAAGAGTTGTTGTGAGAGCAAAGTTAAGGAAAGTTCTGCTGTTCGTCTGTCTATAACAAAGAAAACTAAATTAAAAAATAAAAAAATAAAAAATGATTTATTCCTTACGTTTAGAGTTTTTGTGTGGTATTTTCTTTTAATTTTTCTTGAGTCTTGTTTTTCCTGTTTATTGGTTAAAAATTTGCATTGAGTTCTGTCGTTTGGCTCAAAGAAATCTTTGTTTTTTAAAGCTGCATGTGGTTTTCCGAAATCGTTGCAGCATTGCGAAACACCATCATTTTTTATACACAATTTAGAACGAATACACTTTTCTTCCTTCAGGGGATCAAAAGGTTTAAATCCAGGGGCAGGTAAGTGTTTAATTAAATATGCCATTTTTGACAACATCTCATACTTGGGTTGCAGTCTATGAGTAGCTTCCAGGTTGTAAGGACATTCAGATATATATTCGTCAAGTTCTTCAATTACACATTCAGAAAACGACGGGTAGGGACTGTTACGTTTTGTGCAATTATCATCAATTGGGTCCTTATCGCAAGTAAACCTACATCTTGGAGGACAGTTTGGATAACTTATATCAACACATAATTTGCAAGGATTTTTTTTCTTGTGTTTGTTTCTAATACCAGACTTTCTAAACTTTGCTGGAGTACTTAACAAGGGTTTTCTTACATGAGTGGAGAAAACTCTAAAATATAAAATAATTTTTAATTTGATTTCATCTATTTAAAACCCTAAAAATTACCTTTTACCTTTTACTGATTTACAATGCGACGAAAATAAAGATGAATTGGCGCCATTATGATGTGCGGCCATTGTACTAAATTTTTTGTAATAAAATCCTGGGTTATCTCTTTTTGGGCATTTAATACATTTGTAGTTGGGGAAGTTGGTAAATGGTGCCAAATAACTCACAAGACATTCCGAATATGAGGGATAGGGAGTTTGAGCTTTTTCGCAACACACCTCATGTCTAGGTATACACTCGGTTCCACGTGGATTTGCTGGTGGGCAATCATGCATACAAAAAGTAGGACATTCACGAGTACACTTCTTTTCTTTTCCATGTTTGCATGCATTACAATTGTCTGCAGGGGGTAATTTACAATCTTTCTTTGGTTTTTTTATGCATCGTTCATCGTTGGTCGAATATTGCCTACTAATCATATCAGCTTGAATACTGCCAAGTTTATTTAAAAGTACAGGTGTCGATGTACTATTATTTAAATTTCTGCCAAACGTAGCAAAGTTGTCGAAAAGGATATCATTATTTATTTGAGTATTTTCATCCACATGCCTTTGTACACTGGGAATTGGAATGATAAAATCAGGTACAATCTTTGTTACGTTTTCGTAATCAGTGGAAACTGCAGTTAAGGATGAATATTGCCTTTTGGATTGCATGTCTCCTTTAAATGCTGATGTGCTATATGGGCAGCTGCTCCTATTTTTGTCCTTCCTTCGCTTCATTTCGCACTTGTTACACTCACCCTTTCTCTTAACTGGTATTACTCGACAATCTACTTCTGGAGATTCCATGTACTCCCAACAATCTATATCAGCTCTAGGTGTCGTCTCACAAGGGTGAATAGGGCACTCCGGACGTGGCTCACATACCTTAAAAATATGTTGTTAAATTTTTACCAGGATTTTTATATAATATTTTATTACTTCCAAATCCAGTCGTGGTAAAGGAGGGACATCACAGGGCGGAGGAGGTTCCACGCATGGGCAGTCCCTTGGAATCAGTTTGGGAAGTTTCCTTGGTATAATTGGACACTCCCTTTTAATGATTATCTCTTCTTCTTCTGGACAGTACTGGTCCCAGCTTTCCTTGGGTTTTTTTCCTTTTTTAAGTTTCATCGCCATAGGCTTTAACTCAGGTTCTCTTATTTCAACTTCATTAATAGGATCGGTTAAGATTGTTGATTTAATTTTCGGCTCTTTAATAGCTTCATTTAAATTTAATCCAACATTCATTTCAGATAGGGGTACTGGCCTTTGTGCACTTGGGCCTAATGGATTGCAACTTTGATGAAGTTTTCTTGTAGAAGTCGTCATAACATCTTTATTTATTTCATGTCTTAAAATATCAGAATAGGAGGGCCAAATTTTGTTTTTTTCGCTTTTAGTTTCTTCAGAAACAGAATCAAACTTATTTAAAGATTCTTTATTAACTTCAGACGCACCCAAACTAACATTTTCTTCCTCAATGTGTTTTGATTTTGTAGCCATTTTCCTACAGTCATTTTTGTGGTTATGTTTTTTTTCGAATGTGGAATAGTCTCGCCTATTAGTAAATTCATCTTTGGAATATTGTTGGACAGATTTTTCAGACATTTCCTCTTCGACCTCAGCCAAAACTTCATCCTCTTGTGGATACTTAATTAAATCTCTTTGTCTTAAACTTTCAGGAAATATTATATTATCAGTGGAACCATATGGTCTTAAGTTGCTGGGTTGTAAATGTGGTAAAATCCTCCAGTTTTGATTTTGTTGCAATTTGCTCATAAATTCGTATACTCTGTTCACCCTATGCATCTTCTCACGGGGTTTTGCCGCTTCTAATTCATACTGTTCAACGGCATTGTATTCATTAAAGTCCCTGGTTACTCTATCTTTG
This sequence comes from Brassicogethes aeneus, assembly GCA_921294245.1. Classification (NCBI taxonomy): domain Eukaryota; kingdom Metazoa; phylum Arthropoda; class Insecta; order Coleoptera; family Nitidulidae; genus Brassicogethes; species Brassicogethes aeneus. The sequence continues at coordinate 45,823,747 of OV121132.1, read as the reverse complement.
GTACTGTATTTTTGGTTTTTATCTGCATTTTTAGTTATACTTTGTTTTGATGACTTTTTATTTGCTAAAATAAAAACCAATTTAAATATTTTGCAGTTATATTGTTAATTTTAATTTAAATACTTACCAGGAACAATGCCTGACGCTGCTCTTTGATTTGGAGATATTTTAAAAGAAGCCACTGGCGACAAAGATTGAAATTGTCGTCTAAAACGTATTGGAGTTACCTAAAAAGTAATTTATTTGTCAAATATTTGTCAAAAAAATTAATTTGCGAAATTTTTATCATCTTCATTTGTACAAGGAAAAAAGTACTTACTGATTGACCCGCCACACTAGAAATTTTGACCCCCAGTCGCAAAGCCATAATTAGAGATAATTCACGATAAATTTTATAACAGAACAAATGATTATAGTGTCATTAAAAATAAATAATTTCCATGTTACTAGGATTTAAATTTGACAATTTGGTATTGACACTTTAAGAAATTAAGATTTTTGTGTCTTTCTTGTATATAAGGCCTAAATATAAACTTTTAAACAGTCCTTGGATTTTAAAATTTTATCAGGATTTTTCATCAGGTTGGATAAATGCAATAAAAAAAAATATTTTAATCAATAATTTTAATTACCTTTAGTATCGTTGCAAAAGCATATAAAGAGTAATTTTGTGTAGAAAAAAAATTAATGTGACGGTCAGGCTCATGGAATGACTTTTTTAGTTTTTAAAATTCAAAAATTCTTTAATTCTTTAATGCGAACAAGTATTGTAATCTCGAATATCTCGGAAACGGTTAATTGTATCGAAGTTTTAGAGGTACACCTTTTTAATAGTAGTCGAACTGAGTAATCGAAAAATTGAATCAAATTTTATAAAAACCTTACCTTAAAGTTTGAATGGGACAATAAGCTTAGAGCAACCCCCGTTTCTACTACACTGTGTTCACACACAATTATTGTAATTATGTGTAAATATGTGTATTGGTAGTAAGTGACTGTTCGCAAAATATCACCTTTCCATCACCTATATATGACTATCGCCTTCTTTAGGATATAAACTTTCGAATACAAACTGGCATATTAACGAAATAAAAAATGACAACCGTGTAGGGCGCCAAATTGGCAAACAATGTTTAAAATCATTATACATTTTTGAAGCATCTTTTATTAGCTCGGGAAGGAATAGGCAGTAATAAGGTACAGGAAAATTAGTTTCAGGATCCTTTTTTTACTATTTGAGTTATTCCTTTATTTAAAAAAAAGGTTAATAACATGGAGCTCGGCCATCTAAAGAAAGACGATAGAAGAGGAATTAATTCGATCATTACTAGATATATTTACTTCCCTACACTGCGCTTCTGTATTATTATTATAACTCGTACCTGATGAATATGAGACGAGACTGCTAAGGTGGTTTATAGTATTTTACTCTATAGCGTTTCGTTTCTAATTTAACACACTCCTCTTCGAGTTTCTCCAACAATTTTGTAAAACTATTTCCAACTGCGCAGCCCAGCAACTCGACCATAACGATTAAACAATGTATTCATACAACTTAAATAGTATTTTATTCTCTCATCTATAGATGTTGGAAATGTAATAGGCTCGTCATTGTTATGCACAAGGGGGTATTAAATGTTTCACTTGCATAACACCTAACCACACTCGTAGAACTTGCCAAAAATGCAATTCGGGAAACGAGGAGCAGCAACAAGGCTAGGCCATCCTTTGTTTGCTGGGAAATCGTTGGTTATGAATGCTGAATTTAGTAAGCATAAAATAATTCTTGATTTCATTTTGTCTCAAGCTGATGATAGTTCACCGAAAAAAATAATGTAGTCGAGTTAACGTTTGCCTAGATGTCATTTTTGAAAACCTATTGGATTAATCTATATTTTGGTGTCAAAGCAATAGTCAGAGTTTGTCAAAGTTTGTCACACGAGCCGAAGGCGAGTTTGACGGTTTCACGAGAGGGGAATATGCAATTCCAAACGTGTTTCAGACTATACTTTTTCTACGTTTCCAAAAAATACCATAGACAAATAATTTAATTGGAAGAAAGTAAGGTTGGATTGGTCTAAAATTTGTTAATTGTGTGATATTAAAAACAGAGATGTCGCCACGAGGGTTCATTCTGTCATCAGATGATAGAATATTTTATTCTGTAACATTTTACGGAATATATGTCATTCCATAGATAAAAGTGATATTAGAACGGTCAAATTCCGTAATAGGAGTAAAAAAAATAATTTTTTGAATTAAAATGTTTATCCTATTTTGATTTAATAGCTGGAATTGGTTAAATCAAATACTTAAATTTTTAGGATTACCTAAAAAAACTATTAAATTAACGTTTAGTTGCTCTTGAATCCAAAACATTAAGTTTGTTCATTTAACAAATTGTAAATGTTACTTTAAAATTTAAAATGTTAAATTTGCATTCATAAAATTGCCGTGAAGGGCGCTTCGAACACGTCATCAGACGGTGTTGATCACGTGATGTTCTTACATCTCGCTTCAGTTAGCTTACGATAGGAGTATATAAGCTCAGGTAGCGGTTTGTTTTGTGTGTGTTCCACAGTGGAACTTCCACTACACCAAATTGCCCGACACTGATAAGACCCTCAATATAGGTTGAAACAGCTGTCTGTCGGTATTTGAAGTAGGTGGAACGCACTTAAAACAAAAACTCTGGCGAGGTGAAGGTTCAATTCTTTCTCTTTATATTAATTCCATAATTTTGAATGTTACTTTTACATTTGCAGAATGTTAACCCAACCGTTTTGGAACATTAGCGCAAATTCTAAATTATTTTAATTTAACATTTTACTGGTGTTAAATGAATATGATAAAAAGGTTAGCTGGACATTTCAAAAAATTTACCTTAACATCTTAAGAATGTTAGCACAACCATTTTCTAAATATTACTCCGAAATATCAAGAATGTTAAATTAACCAGATAAGCAGATTAGAGCAAATATTCTCATTTTGTTCATTTGACTGTTATTTGTTGTTCAATTAAACAATACAATTTTACATTTTTAGATGGTTAAGTAAACGTGCAAAAAACATTTCTTGTATTTAAAGTGCATAATCTGTATTTAAAGTGCAATTAATATTTTTGTTGTTGTTTCAACCGCCTATTTTTCTCAGTGTTGTATGAAAGTTAATATTTTGGGTAATGATTTCTTTGATTTGTTAGATTCAGGCACAAATATTTCATGTACCGTTGCTAATAATGATAAGTGTGATGTATAGGAGTTGTTTAAAAAACGTTGTTAGGGTTATAGATGTTTGTGTTGTTCCACAGTTAAACCATAGTTTAATTTTGATTATCGATTTTTGGGCTAAAATGGGGATAGTTCCCGATATTCAAAAAGGGGAGTGGCATTTTAGTTCGAAAAAGTTAGAAGGGGTTCTAGTAAATATTATAGAGGGCTTTAGTGACGTCACAATTAGAAGCTGTAGATGCAGTTATCAATGAATATTTTTTGGGAAAAGAGGAAAATAAGTTAGGTACGACAAATGTCGTTGAGCATGAAATTATTTAATAACGCTGTCTAATTGGTTTACTTTTTATAATTTACTGGTAAGACCAGTGTTTCCATTTAAACAAAAAATTATTGATGAGGAGATAGTATACACTGCGACTTTTGACACAAAAGCCAAATTTGAGGTTATTAATAATAATTAATTATTACCAAACATTTTTATAAAACCACCGGGAGTAGAAAAAAATCCTGTGTGTAATTCGAGCACAAAGTGACATTGCCGCTCTCGCGAGATAGTCGCGCGTCAAACTTCTCGCTCAGAGCGACAATATATCACTTTGCGCTCTTAATACACAAATAGCTATTTTCTACAAGCGTGCGGAAAGTTGCTACAAAAATATTGCACCCAACACGGGCGGAAAGTGTCTTTTCTGCACTTAAAAAGTATCACTTTCCGCACTAGTTAGGTAAATAATTGTTGCGTACATAGTAATGAATGTAAAAGACTTTTACGTTATGTAGACGAAAAACTGTTGTTTTGACGATGCTATATTTTAATTTATTATTTTAAATCTAACTTTACTATACACTGCTTACAAAAACTGTCAATGAAAAGTATAAAAAAAATTGAACTTGGCCTGATAATAAAATTTCCGCCTACCAATTATTCTTTTCGCTTTTCTTTTTGTTTACTTTTTTCAATTAGATCTCAACATCTAACACTCAGTAGTTAGCTTTAAAATTACTAAACATTATTGTACGTTTTTCAAATTCTTTTTTTTTAAGTTATAGATTTAATTATTTTTAAAATTAACTATGTCGTACATATTTTATTAGAATGTTTTATTTTTAAGAATATCTGTGAAATGCGTAAACATACTTGAAATATTGCCATGCTGTAGGTACTAATGAGCTAATATTTGATTTAATAATTAAACAAACACTGAGCACATAACATTAGCTTGTGTATGTAGATGTAAATGATTTATTTCGAATAATACATTTGATTAAATTTGACGACAAAATTAAAGCCTTAGAAAAAAGCAATAAAAGTGGTATTACATCGACGTATGGTTATATGGAAAATTCGTGTGTTTGTCAGTTGGTAAACCTGCACGTTGGTATCGCGTGGCAGCCATTCGAGTGTTTGGAGCAGCCGTTGAGTTGTGGCTTACGACGCGTCGTTACGACGACCATAATAAATAATGCACTGCGTTTCATGGTTAACCCACCTGAATTTATTCTCAGCCTACATTTGCGATGCATTTAAAATTATATTTCGAAGTGCCATTATTCCACCACACGAATTATACATACATATCTTACATGTATAACAAATATCTATGCATTAAAAATACTCTTAAATACAGGGTGTCATGTAATAACTACAGAATTAAATAATTTCTTCACCAGTGGAGGGAAAATACGGCAGCAAAAATACAGACTAGCACAATCACATCAGTCGAATTTCTTTAAAACCAGAACCTTGACACTGGAGCGTCTTGTTATTTCTTTAAATGCACTGAACAAGAAACCAAAAACATTTTTAGAAATAAAACCCAAACAAAAACAATGGGTATCTATGAAGTTAGCACAGAACTCCTAATAGATTTTACAGAGCAGTTGGCCAAGCCAATTAACATCATTATAAATAAATGTCTTAAAAAAGGATATTATCCAACTAAAATGAAAATTTCCCAAAGTAATTCCCATATACAAAAGAAAAGGCAACCAGGATCTATGTGACAACTACAGAACCATTTCAATTTTACCTGCTCTATCAAAGGTTTTTTAAATTTTTATCAAGAAAAAAATTATAAACTTCATGGAGAAGAAAAACGTGTTTCAAAACGCTCAACACGGATACAGGGAAAAAAGAAACATAACAACTGCACTCATAGAAATTACCAATTAAATCTCCAAAGCACTGGACATTGGCAACATTAAAGACATGTTAAACTTTGACTTGACACTATTGTCTAAATTAAAATACTATGGTTTTAGAGGAACATTCTACAATATCCTTGAATTCTACAATAGGCTACAATAAGTGTCATGGAACCAAAAACTTTCCAAACAGTACGATATGGCGTACCTAAAGGCTTAATTCTTGGACGTATACTATTCATCATTTATTTAAACGACATAAACATCGAAAATAGTACAGGGTGTTTCTTTTAACTTGAGACAGCTCAATATATCAAGAAATACGCATTTCACGAAAAAATGTCTTAAATAAAAGGTTAATGTGACCAAAGGGGACATTATTTGGTGCTACCGCTAGCCACCCCCTACCCCTCCTTAAGGGTGAAACGGGGGGTAACTTTGGAAAGTCAAATGGAATTACCCGATTTTTTTCACAGAGTTTGGTAGTACATAAAAAAATGAATAACTTTTATTTGAAAGTTTTTTTCAATTTATCAACAGATGGCGCTGTAATTCAAAATTTAAGAAAAAGGGGTTTCCTTGTAAAATGTATTATTTGAAACGTTTGAAAAACAAAAATTAACATTAAATCAACAATAGTCGGCTCTGAAAACAATTTATAACAAATGTTCGAAATGTCGTCCTTCCATTTCGACACAAAGTGGAGCACCAGCGTCCCTGGTCGGTAAACGTTTGATGCGGTACCTTAAGCGAACGATTAATCGGACCCTTCTTTATTGACGGTGCATTAAATGGCGAAAAGTACCGGAATTTTCTAGAAAACGATCTGTCGGACCTTTTGGAGGATGTACCACTAGCACGGCTCCAAAACATGTGGTACCAGCAAGATGGTTGTCCTGCACATTATTCGACATATGCTCGAGAGGTGTTGGATCGGGAGTTCAATGGCCGGTGCATCGCGGTGGATCGGTAGACGTGGTCCAGTAATTTGGCCTGCTCGATCACCTGATCTTACGCCAACAGACTTCTTCCAGTGGGGTTACTTGAAAGAAAAAGTTTACGCTGCAATTCCTACAACTTGGGAGGACATGGTGGAGCGGATCAGGAACGCCTGTGCGGCGATACCGCCCGACATGTTGGCGCGTTGTGTGCCAGAATTCATTACCCGCATTCAAAAATGTGTTGAAATGGAATGACGACATTTCGAACATTTGTTATAAATTGTTTTTATAGCCGACTACTGTTGTTAATGTTAATTTTTGTTTTTCAAACGTTTCAAATAATACATTTTACAAGGAAACTCATTTTTCTTAAATTTTGAATTACAGCGCCATCTGTTGATAAATTGAAAAAAGTTTTAAATAAAAGTTATTTATTTTTTTATGTACTACCAAACTCTGTGAAAAAAATCGGGTCATTCCATTTGACTTTCCAAAGTTACCCCCCGTTTCACCCTTAAGGAGGGGTAGGGGGTGGCTAGCGGTAGCACCAAATAATGTCCCCTTTAGTCACATTAACATTTTATTTAAGACATTTTTCCGTGAAATGCGTATTTCTCGAGATATTGAGCTGTCTCAAGTTAAAAGAAACACCCTGTATATACTGGGATGGGTCAAAAAACCGACTATTTTTTTTTACTTTGTATTCTGAAAAATTGGTTACTAGACACCTCTAGAGAATTCTCACCAAACATGAAAACAATTTATAACAAATGTTCGAAATGTCGTCCTTCCATTTCGACACAAAGTGGAGCACCAGCGTCCCTGGTCGGTAAACGTTTGATGCGGTACCTTAAGCGAACGATTAATCGGACCCTTCTTTATTGACGGTGCATTAAATGGCGAAAAGTACCGGAATTTTCTAGAAAACGATCTGTCGGACCTTTTGGAGGATGTACCACTAGCACGGCTCCAAAACATGTGGTACCAGCAAGATGGTTGTCCTGCACATTATTCGACATATGCTCGAGAGGTGTTGGATCGGGAGTTCAATGGCCGGTGCACCGCGGTGGATCGGTAGACGTGGTCCAGTAATTTGGCCTGCTCGATCACCTGATCTTACGCCAACAGACTTCTTCCAGTGGGGTTACTTGAAAGAAAAAGTTTACGCTGCAATTCCTACAACTTGGGAGGACATGGTGGAGCGGATCAGGAACGCCTGTGCGGCGATACCGCCCGACATGTTGGCGCGTTGTGTGCCAGAATTCATTACCCGCATTCAAAAATGTGTTGAAATGGAATGACGACATTTCGAACATTTGTTATAAATTGTTTTTATAGCCGACTACTGTTGTTAATGTTAATTTTTGTTTTTCAAACGTTTCAAATAATACATTTTACAAGGAAACTCATTTTTCTTAAATTTTGAATTACAACGCCATCTGTTGATAAATTGAAAAAAGTTTTAAATAAAAGTTATTTATTTTTTTATGTACTACCAAACTCTTTGAAAAAAATCGGGTCATTCCATTTGACTTTCCAAAGTTACCCCCCGTTTCACCCTTAAGGAGGGGTAGGGGGTGGCTAGCGGTAGCACCAAATAATGTCCCCTTTAGTCACATTAACATTTTATTTAAGACATTTTTCCGTGAAATGCGTATTTCTCGAGATATTGAGCTGTCTCAAGTTAAAAGAAACACCCTGTATATACTAGGATGGGTCAAAAAAACCGACATTTTTTTTTTACTTTGTATTCTGAAAAATCGGTTACTAGACACCTCTAGAGAATTCTCACCAAACATGAGCTCTTAATTTTGATAACAAGGTCCTCCGCTTTACAATTTTCCATTTTTTCCTCAGTATTAGAAACAAAAATTTATATCTCTTCGACAACTGTTCGTTAAAAAATTACTTTCCTCATATTCTTGTAGGAAATCGCACGCTCTACAAAAAAGGTGTCTTACAATTTTTTCGTAAACCTCACCGTTAAAAAGATATCGAAGGTTCAAATTTAATTATTTTAAGAGAAATTTCTGTTTTGCTTATGAATTTTATAACTCGCTTATAAAAAATTTTTATGAATCGCGCTACTCATAGTTGTGTAGGAAATTAACTACAAAAATGGTGTCTTATGATTTGTCGATTAAATTAAGCGTTTAAAAGATATTCATCGTCAAACTTAAATGCATTCTAATTTTAACAGTTTTTATTGAATAATTCAAAAAATTTCAATTTAATTTTTGAGGTTTAAGAAAATTTATACAAATTTTAGTTTCTATCGTAAAAGTAACTCTTATAGAAGTTTCCCTTTCGAAAATTTATTCGAGACTTTTTTATTTTAATAATATTTTCATGAAATTTATCTTTATAATAACTTAAAATCCTGATCAAGTTGTTATTTTTTTATGGCGTTTGTTTAGAACCCAATTTGTAATAAAGAATAGTATATTCATACTTAATCTACGTTTCCAAAAAATACCATAGACAAATAATTTAATTGGATGAAAGTGAGGTTGGATCGGTCTAAAATTTGTTAGATATTAAAAACAGAGATGTCGCCACGAGTATTTATTCTGTCATCAGATGATAGAATATTTCATTCTGTAACACTTTACGGAATATGTCATTCCATAGATAAAAGTGATATTTTTACAGTAAAAGTGTACGATTATATTATAAATGTATTTGTATAAATTTTCGTAAAACTCAAAAATTAAATTGAAATTTTTCGAATTATTCATCAAAAACCGTTAAAATTAGTATGCATTGAAGTTTGACGATGAATATCTTTTAAACACTTAATTTAATCGACAAATCATAGGAGACCATTTTTGTAGAGCAGTTAATTTCCTACAAAACTATGAGTTGCGCAATTCATAAAAAATTTTTGTAAGCGAGTAATAAAATTCATAAGCAAAACCGAAATTTCTCTTAAAATAATTAAACTTTTTTTGTAGAGCGTTCGATTTCCTATCAGAATATGAGGAGAGTTATTTTAACGAACAGTTGTCGAAGAGATATGAATTTTTGTTTCCAATACTGAGGAAAAATGAAAAATTGTAAAGCGGAGGACCTTGTTATCAAAATTAAGAGCTCATGTTTGGTGAGAATTCTCTAAAGTTGTCTAGTAACCGATTTTTCAGAGTACAAAGTAAAACAAAAAATAGTCGGTTTTTTTGACCCACCCTAGTATATACACCTGCCTATATTGTGATGACACTTTAGTTGTGATAAAAGAAAAAACAAGAGAGTTAGTGAAAGATAAAACCAAATCCAGCCTCAAAGAAATAGAAACATTGTTTCAGGAAAACAAACTTAAACTTAATCCTGAGAAAACGCAACCTTTAAGATCGGAGGAAATAAAAAATCCATAAAATTTTTGGGCATAGGTACACGTTGACTCAAGATTAAATTGGAGTCTTTATATTGAACACACCTGTAAAAAATATCGAAAAACTTATATCTTTTAAGAAGAATTAAAAAATTAGGTACCTACCAAATGGCAAAAACAACAAGCATGCATACACAGCCTCTTAACGAATGGTATACTTATATGGGGCAATCTCCTGAAGCTGCAAATACTTCATTCTACAAAAAAAGGAAACTAGAATTTTGTGAGAGATTGGTTATCGCGACTCTTGCAAGCCCAAATTTATATCTGAAGGAATACATACCTTGCATACATACATACACTATAGTGTATAAATTTTAATTGTAATGTTGATTCATACTCAGACTTAAATAGGCAATAAAAACCTACATTTTAGGCTGTTTTAGGCCCAAAGTGCCAAAAATAGGACAACATTGGCGTAACTAGCCATCTGACCCGGGGGGGCCTAGGGTGGGCCTGTTATTTTGACTAGGAATCTTTAAAAAAGTCAAACAAATGTTGTCTCCAATTTTTTTGAACAAACAGTTTCAGTGAGAAAGGAAGTAAGTACTACAATGTGATCTTAAGGACGTGTCCAAATATAATTGATGACCGTTTGTACCGCGCATGTTGTTATGAAAAGGTACAATTGCTACATACACCTTAAGTGTATGTGCGCATGTTGGGCGGGGCTTAAATACGTCACTTGTTGAGTATTTTTAAATCTTTAATTATCTGCTGCTAAAATTCTTGTTTTTGCGATGCTGATGGATGTTAACTTGCTCTATTTTTTTTTAACTTGTTGTTTTTTGCGTTTAGTGAGGTTCGAATTACTTTTCAGTGTTCAAATTATTGTTATTGCGTTGTGTTAACCTGTTCTGTTTGTTTATTATTGTTTTTGTGTTGTGTTGAAACTTTTTTTGTTTGTTTTAGTTTGTGTCGTGCCATTTGCATTTATTAAAATGCGGTGTGGCATATTTGTATTCAATTTGGACAACCAGTCCAAGAAAAACCCTTTAAATAAAAACAAATTTCATCGATTCCCGAAAAACTTTGATTTTTGCAAACAGTGGTTAAATGCCATAAAAAGAATAGACAATATTAACGTTAAGACCGCTTCTGTTTCCTCTAAACATTTTCTGGACAGTGACTATAAGTTTAATTTAAAACAACAACTCTTAAACTACACTCCTAAATATTATAAAGGACTGAAAGAATCTATTATCCATATTATAACACTTTCTTTAATATTAAGTTTAATAAAAACGCCCTATGTCCAGATATTTCTCTATTTTCTTTGATAATACTACTATTTTTTGTGTATTCGCACGGCAACTACTCATCAAGTGACGTCATATGCGGCACGAACCAAAACACGTCCACGGGAGCATCCAGCCCATGTTTTTATTTAAAGGGTTTTTCTTGCATCCAAATATGCCACACCGGATTTTAATAAATGCAAATGGCACAACACAAACTAAAACACAAACAAAACAAATTAACGCAACACAAAAACAATAATAAACAAACAGAACAGGTTAACACAACGTAAAGTAAATAATAATGTTTAACCATTATTTTACGAACTTAATATTATCCATAATTATTTATAATAAATATTTAAATATAACAAAAACACAATTATGTTTTTCATTAGATTTTCACTAGTTTTGTAATTTGTGGTCCTCGTACTCGCCAAGGCCGTCTAGGCGAAATAAGAGCAAGAAAGCAGGGCCTAATTAAAAATAATTTAATTTTTAGCATTGAAAAATATATTTTTTCTGAAAAACTAAAAGAGCCTATTTTAGGCTCATAAAAATTTCCTTTTGGGACCCTAAATCAAAATTTCTCCATTTTAGGCTTTTAGGCAAAAACAAAGGGGTGTCAAACGCTTTATTTTTTTAAGTTTAGGATTAATATCAAGGTCTCAAACAAATGCCTGAAATAGAAACGAAAAGGCATTTTGCCTAAAATCCGGTGCTTGTTGATGACAATAAATGCTTTTATTATTTTATTCTTATTCTCTTATTGAGTTACCATAAATAAAAATCAATTATTTAAAAACAAATTTCTTTTAAATATTTATTTTTACCCAATCAATATTTTGTAGTAACCATAACAAAACTAAATATATAATTATATAATATTTTTTCTTCATATCTTGTTCGAAAGTACTTACTTTCGTCCCTAATATCAGGGACGAATGTTTAACATTTACTCCCTGTGCTATTAGGGACGAAAGTACGTACTTTCGACCGAGGTAAACTTTCGTCCCTGCTATTAGGGACGAAAGTAAGTACTTTCAACCGATGTATAAAGAAAAATAGTATATACCACACGGGCCAAACGTTGAAATCTTGGTACAACTTTCGGCCCTTGTGTAATATACTAATCCTAAATCCATTTAGTTATGATAACAAAATACTATAAAACTGTCAAATTTTGTGAAAATTCAACTTTCGGCCCTTGTAGTGTTATATACTATTTCTAAATCCATTTAGTTATGATAACAAAATGCTAAAAAACTGGCAAATTTTGTGGGTAGGTACGTTAAATTTTGTTGTCTAGAAATAAGACCCCTTCAATACAAGCACTGCTAGCCCAGAAATTGAAATAACTCTGTAGATAATAAGGGAAACAATTAAATTAATTAAGTACTAAGTATTTTCAATAGATTGGGTTTGTAGGGTATGTACAAAGGGCAAGTTAAAAATGTAAGAGTAATTCCGCTAGCATCCGTAATTCAATCGCGGATTTCAAGTAGCAGAAACATTGAAGAGCAATGCAAACAGCTTGCGACAACATATCACTTCTCTGTTTATATTGCCATTACTATTAATTAATCAACCTTTATTTAAGCACCCCACTTCTTTACTTGCTCTACTTTTGGTTTACTCGAGGGGATATCCTGTCTTCCGGAATGTATGTTTGCACAGCAAACCGTATTTATACTCAAACGATTCAATCTCCAACCGATGCTGATGTGCTTAATTGATTTGCTGATGAGAATTGTTGGTTCGCCTTCCAAGCGACTTTTCAAATAAACCCATTAATTTCTTTGTACAATTTTTATTTTTATTAAAAAATGTGCTTATTTTTATATGTCACCCCGAATTTACGTAATACCCGATTTCATGGAACAGGCAAAATTTTGCATAATTTGTGATATCAGCAACAGACGGTTTTATGTAACTGCGGCGTTAAAAGCATAAATATTTAATATTATACTAATATTTAAAAATATTTACCCTTTCTCCTCAATAAACATCCTAGTTAACAATTCCACTGCGTTTACAAATCCAAACGATGCCATAAAAGCCCTTTATATCTAATATCACTACCAAAATTGTATTCTAACTATAATTATAAGAGGCCATTCATTTTCTATATTGAATTAAATTAAATTTTCAACTATTGACCCATTAATAAAAAAGGTTAATCTAATCTAAAATATTACTATAAAATTAAATAATTATGCTTTTTACGCCGAAGAACGAAGTTACATGAAGTCCGTTGTTGATTTCACGAATTAAGCAAAACTGGTGCAAAGGTAAACACATCCTTGAAACATAAAACATGTTTATATATGCTTTATATCGGAAATATATTTTTAGTACAACTTCGTTTAGTGTTCCAATAAAGATTTCTCAATACACCAGGTTCGTTTAAAACTATTTTGTGACTTTGGCTCGTGATTGTCTTACCCAAATTTAGACCTCTACGTTGTGTTTACTTTCATGTTTTTTTTTAATTGATTGCTTTAGGAATCATATTTATGAGAATAAGGTATAAAAAAATAAAATTCAAATAGAGGAAAACACGGGCTTTTACTAAAACGACCAAATAAAGCTGCTACACGGATAAAGTGAAAGAAAAGACACAAGAAACTGATACATTTTATATAAAAAGTAAGAGATTTTAGGAAACACGAGAATTCAAAAATTTGAGAGAATGTTCGAAAACTCGCATGGGATCCCAAAAAACAATGTGATATAGAAAAAAATTTAACTCGAATAGAGTGCTTGAAAATAATAATTAAAAATTGAAAAATTACTGATCAAGAACAAATTGCTAGTGAAGCAAACAATTAATTTATAGGCATTGTGAAAAATATTATTAAACCTGCAAAAAAATTTTAAAAAACACACTTAACACAATTCTGATCAGTCATTTTACCTACAATACACAACAGGGAAGTCATAGGCATGAAGGAATGAAAACTATTGTTAAAAAGTTAGTAAACATTTTGGCACCAGTAATCTTAAAAATTATATATAAACATCTCAAAAAAAAAACTGAATTTTAAAACTATAGGGCCTATATCCGTCCTCCCAGTCTTCTAAAAAATGTTTAAAGTGTTATTGCATAAGAGACTACTAAGTTTTTTAGAAAAAATAAAATGTACTCAATAAATGGTTTTTATAAAAAATGAAACACTTAAACCGCAATCCTTAACCTGACTGAATTTATATATAAAAAATAGATAGGAAGAAGGTAATAATGGCTGTGCTTCTCGACTTATGTAAGGTCTTTGATGTTGTGGATCCGCGCTTAAAATATTTTCCATTTATTTCAATAACCACAAGCAGGTTCGGTACTTGGACCGTTACTTTTTTATAGTTTTTATAAATGATCTTACTGAATGTAATATAAAAGGAAACATGGTACTCTTTGCCGATGAGAAGGGTCTTTTCTATTCGGTAAATGAACAATAAGTTTTAAAACAAGCACAAAATGACTATTAGCGAGTGGATTAAAAACAATAATATAAAACATAAAAACTATCTAGTCTTTAAAAAAACAAAATGTGATAATTCCTTAGTTTTAAACAATACAGAACTCGAATAAGTACAACGTGCAAGTATGTGGGCTTAACTCGAACAACTACCTAAATTTTATTGATTATTTAATCAAACTATAAGCCAACATTTTAACAAAAGTTATTATCTTCGCAGGAATTCCAAGTTATTAAATAATAATAATAATAATAATAATAAGTCTTTATTGAAACATTTTACATTTTCAAACGGCGAAGTTCAGCGTGTTTAAAAGAAAACATCTGTTCTTCCACTTAACCAAATAACCAATAACAAAACAAAACATCTTGTATATAATGCTAACACTCAATGTACCTTTCTGCTTTTTGGGGTATCCTATTTAAGACAGTAGAAAAAAAAATATTTATTTATAATAAAAAAGTTATTGAATTTTTGCCGCAAAACGGCATTTTTTGACCATAGTGCGGCGCTTTATGCAATATGGGAGCACTTTTACCAAATGTGTGTTTTAAATTTAATTACCTTAATGCCCAGACGTGTTTACTGTTCAGGCTATTATAAGAGCCCAAAGAGGAAATACTAGGTATCTCTTAATTATTTATTTCATATTTTTAAATAATGTCATATATGACTCATTTTTTCTCTATATATTGTATATCTTTTTTAAATTTAATAATTTCCCGTACAATTATACCAGATCCAAAACTTTTTTTTCTACTTCGCAAAAAAATACATATGGATTAAAATTTTTGCACCTAAGTTTATATTCTATGTCATTAAATTCTATAAATTAAATTTTAATTAAACGTTTGAAAAACAAGTCTAAATATTTCAATTATTAACCAATATTATAGCAAACACAACAATGATACAGCTAAATATTCATTGAATTTTCCCCTTGTTCACGGTATTGTGTGCGAAGTTATTGTTTTGCAACAATGGAGTCTATACTTGAGAGTTAGGCGTAATGCTTACATTGGGTCCACGAATAAACTGAAAGTTTCGTGAAAACACACAAAATTGGAGAAAACTTGATGTGAACAGGTGTTTCGAAGAGCCTTTTGTGGAAAAGAATAATACAATGGGGGTGATTTCAATATCAGAAAATAAAACTCACAGAAGATTGATATTACAAAGTATTATATAATAATGGTGCTGAAATAAAATTTGTTTTTTTTATAGCTGCTCTTTTTTACAGATCAATATAAAACGATATTATTTAACATTTACAAATAATATCAATTTGAAACAATTATTTTTTATCTGAAAAAAGGGGTGACTTCTCAAAAATATATTTTTCTAATACAGGATGTCCTAGAACTCGCGCCACATAGAAAACCGGAACGTGCCGAAAGTAACGTGAAACACATATTTGAAAATTAAAATTGTCTAACGCAAAGGATAAGCGAGATAAGAATAAAAAACGATAGCCAATCCCAATAGATGGCCATAGGGAATTCTTTAAATTGCTAGGATACTTAGGTTGCATTGTTTATAATAAAAAATATGTAAAATATTTGGTCCACTGGAATCCAATTCATTGTGACACTGCTGTCAAACTCCTGTCATTAATATTATATTAGGTTATAAATTAAGTTATTATAAATAATGTTTTCCTTAGATGATTATTCTGAAATGATAATTATCATTATTTATTTATTTAGTGTGGGCACAACGCCAGGAAGACAACGCGAGTTTTTTCCCAGCCCTTTCCTAATCGTTATTTTAAAACATTGGCGTTCTGAAGTTTAAGTCATAGATTAAAACCTCATTTTTGAAAGCTTTTGACAACTTAGTAAATACAGTTGGCCAAAAGATTTTTAAATGTTTTTAATACAACAATGTTCTATCGTCTCCTAGCAATTTTTAAAGCTCTCACGTTTAACCTAGCGACCATTCCAAGCCCATGGACAGGACACATCAAAAACATGTTTAAATATATTCTTGTTACTTCCTTAAGTTTACTTATTTTTTCTACGAGTATTTATGAGAAGTATTAGCCAAATTTGGCTAATACTTCTCATAAATACTCGTAGAAAAAATAAGTAAACTTAAGGAAGTAACAAGAATATATTTAAACATGTTTTTGATGTGTCCTGTCCATGGGCTTGGAATGGTCCCTAGGCGAGAGCTCTCGGTATTGGCTGCCGCTTTTTTGCTGTCATTCGATAACACTATTACCTAAAAATTTCTTATTTTTAAATTTGGCATCTCCATTGCTATCGGCACGCCCCCTTTTTCTCTGTGGCTCGAGTTCTGGGACACCCTGAATACAAAGTACTACAACATTCTTTGGAAACTAAAAAATAGTTGTTCTTTTTTAAACAATTTTATTTAAGTAAAACAATTATTTTTTTTCACACTCACTTAGAATTTAGACATTATACGCTTGAAAAAAAAAAGAACAAAGCAAGCTATTGTTACACTAGTTAAAGAATGATGAGGTCGGTGCCTGTTTGTGTAGCATGTTTGAAAGCAAAGCACAGGGACGTGCTACGGCACTGATGAGGTCTAATAGGACCGAAACAGGCTTTCTGTCAGTGCCTGTTTGCATAGCACGAAACAAAAGCAAGGTGAAGAGATTTTACAACATGGGCACTACTCCTTAAGTAGTAAACCATTTTTTAAGAATTACTATTTCCACCAATCACAAACGCGCAATTTTGAATTACAAATGATTTATTTATTAATTTTTTTAAAGAACAAATAATTTAATTGTAGGCTAATTTCTTCTAACAGATGTTATTATCTTAGATCATATAACACTGGACGTGTAAACAAATACGATTTGTGGCTTCAAGATGGGTTTGGACAGTTGTTCGGTGTTTTGTATTGTTTTGAAGTTTTTTTGCAAAAACAACATAAAATGGTAGAAAGGAGCATACCTATTTGTGGTTAAAAATACATCGTTAATGCGACAGAAAGACGTACTTTTACCTTTAAGTAAGTCCTCTTAGTCATCGCCCTCCCTTGCCAGTTCGCCGACATGTTTTTATTTTACTGTTAATTAAATATTTGATTTGTCAATAATACATACAATTTTTTCTACGACCACTATGTATACATACATTTATAAAAGTCACTTTTCATGATGGCATCGTTGCTTAGAAAATGAATCTTTTTATTGGCAAGGCAAAACACGAATGTAAAGTGACATTTCTATGTGAAAAGTGACAGGTCTGTGTAAAAAGAAATTGACATCATTGTTTGACATTCAGCTGTCAAAAAACTTTTTAGGTTATTTTGTTTTGTATTTAAAAATAATAAAAAATAAAAGGGTCGCAGAAAAAACACTGTGTTATACTTGTGAGAAAAGCTTTCTTCAACCTCGTGTTAATGCACACTCGGCCTAACGGCCTCGTGGGCAACTTAAAAACTCGCATGAAAAAGTCGCTTTTCAACACTTGTAAAACAAATAACTATTTTATGTATAAATTTTATCAATCTATAACAATAATAATACTTAAGTATTCAATTTACACATTTTCTTAGATTTCCTTGAAACAGCTCCGCTAGTTTACTTGGAGGATTTTGACACACACGCGTCCAGTTTTATAAGGGTAGTATACAACAGGCGAATATGATAATTTAGGGAAACGCTTTGTCAGTTTGTTTTGCAATTACATAAAATTATACAATAAAATAAGGTTTTTGCTAACGCAAAAAGACTACTGTCAGATCTACCTAACCTTACGTTCTACTTAATAATTATAATTTTACGTTCAATATATCGTTTAATAAATATAATTATGCCTTGATGATAAAATGGTGCATGTCATGCGGCCGGGAAGTGTCTTTTTGTGCTTCGCTCAATTATAGGCCTTTGTTACGCGTCGACATATCTATTAGTTTAGTCTAACACCCAATACCTAAAACTTATTTTATACTTGATCTTTTTTTAAAATAAACGCCACAACATTTTACTCAAATATTATCCACTAACAAAAATTAATTATTTAAAAATTAATTATTTAATGAATGATAAATAATATTTATAACATATATTATATTTTTCGGTTTATTTAAAATTCAAACGGAGCTGAATATTTAAACGAATAACGATAAGTTGTATCGACAGGTAGGTTCTTCTGTATGCCAAATATAACGCTACTTCAATATGTATGCAGATATATGCGTGTGACTTGGTTACTAACCCACGTCATCTTAACAGTTAGGTATACAGTGTATGTATAGTGGTTGTTTTCTTCTTGCCTTGACAAAGTGTTTAATGTTTCTTTTTTAGTGAATCCCTATACTTTATAAATGAATTATATAGTGTTTTTTAATTATTCTTTTAATTCATTTAAGAAATAATACCGTTCTTATTATGATTCTATAAACATCCGCCCCCTTTTTGGATGCAGAACTTCAGGTATTACGCATTTCTTTTATTCTAAAAGAATTTTTTATTTACATTCATTTGTTCTCATTTATGCTTTTAGGTTTATTCTGATTTGAGTATTTAATAAATCCTTTTTAAACAACATTAAGTTTTCCTTAAAGATTTGTTTTGTATTTTTTATTTACATTTTATTGGAAATAAAAATTAACTATTTAACTTTATAAAACATTCTTGCATACGTGCAGAAATATGGAATTCATGCAGATAAGACTTTATATTATAATGCACTTCCTGCTATATCTTCACTGTCGTAAGATGGCGTTGATGCAGGTTTTTACGGCACCTTTTAACCCCTGAACTTACATAATACTCCGGAAATATGTCATCTTCTAAGAAATATAGTTTGATGTTTTTAAGTAACACACTTTCGTAAAATATTGCTGTGTGTTTAAGAAATTATGCTTCAAGGAATTTTTGCATAGATCTACATAAAAGCTAAAATATAAAAAAAAATTAAAGGAAATACGGTATAAATACGTCTGTACGCTTTTTATTAAATATAAGCAGTTATTCTTTAATCATTGTTTTAATAGTAACTAACAATAATCATATAAATGATTTCATAATAATTGTAATAAAAAATAACATCATTATAACAAAAAAAACACTTGTACAATTGTTAAAATGTTAATATTTAAAAAATGTTATTTTAGAATCTAAGTAAAGTTTATTTTAAAGAAGTTAATATTTATTTAATTTGTTTTATTTTTTATTATATATTTATTGTTTATAAAGAATCGTATGTCTAAACGGATAAAATTAAGTAAAAAAGAGATACTTTTATTTTGTTCTTTTATAAAATATAAGAAAATAACCTTGACAAGTTTACCTATATGCAATGTATTAATAATATATCATCTCAAGTCTCAAGTAAGTACTCTCCTGTAACTCTTGCTTGTTAAATGTTAAGAAAGACTTT
This sequence comes from Brassicogethes aeneus, assembly GCA_921294245.1. Classification (NCBI taxonomy): domain Eukaryota; kingdom Metazoa; phylum Arthropoda; class Insecta; order Coleoptera; family Nitidulidae; genus Brassicogethes; species Brassicogethes aeneus. Next base: position 45,803,962 of record OV121132.1, on the reverse strand, counting down.
AGATGAAATAATCTTATTCTTATTTTAAGATTAACAATCGACTAAATTTTAAAAAATTCCCTCCAAGCCCATTCTATTCTTAAAGGGATAAAACTATACTGGATATAAATATACTTATATTTATTTTAAGAATAGTTAATATTGGTACGACTGACCTATTCTTAAAAATATTCCCGAACGTGTCCGCTAACCCTGTTTGTGTAGGCGTTTTACACAGCGTCAGCCCAAAGAATTGCGTCAGCCCGGCAAGCATTGTTTGTTACTATTTGGTTGAGTGTTTCGTATAATATTTGTTTTAAAATTATGGAAGAACTGCTTGATAAGTGGAATTTAAAAGAATTAACCATCAAATTTATGGGTAAGTAATAATTATTACATGTAATGCACAACCCACACAACAAGGTCTGTTCTTTAGCAGTTCGCGAAGACTGAAAATTACCAAATACTTGCCGCCATATTGTTTGTTTACGTTTCAAGCGTGTAGATTTTGATTTGGTTAAATTTTGTGCTTTATGTTATTTGATTTTGTGCCTTATTTGCCTTAATACAGACTTATAAACGTTGTTAGGTATTTGAACCAGTTATTTAGTTGTTTATTTGTGTTTTGACTGTACTAGCGTACCTTTTTGAACCTCAATTCTGCAAATCTTAGTGTTTAACCAGTAAGTAAATTCTAATTCTAAAAATTAGCACGTTTTTTGTAACTGTTGGTATAAAAACATTTTAAAAAGTAAAAAAGCGTAATTAAAAACCTTAAAAAAATTAACTGGTAAAATACTTAAAAATATATTTTTAATTTTGACAGATTAGAGGTTATATTTTGTTCCACATATTTCTTTAACAAACCATAGAACCTATGCACAAACAAACTATAATATATAAATAATAATAATATAATAACTATAATTTCGGGGAATTTAAACTACCCGCGGTAAGATAACGGCCGGTATCAAACTTCTATTTCGGGGATTTTAAATTACCCGCGACAAGATGGCGGCAAGTGTTTGATGACGTAGGTGCGCACAACTTCACCGATTTTGGTTTAAATTTTTAAGCTAAAGAACAGACCTTGTTGTGTGGGTTGTGCATTACATGTAATAATTATTACTTACCCATAAATTTGATGGTTAATTCTTTTAAATTCCACTTATCAAGCAGTTATTCCATAATTTTAAAACAAAAGGCGGGGTTTACAGAAATTCCAATATAGCCAAAAAATGTCCGCCTCGCCATCAAAATCAACGTGTCTAAAGGTTTAAAACAATCATTGCAGATATTCAAAAAGGGGTCCGTTATAAAAGAAAGTATTCAAGTATACATACATATATATATTAGGGTGTGCCAAAAAAAGTCAATATTTTTTTTTCTTGCTCTCCACCCAAAATATCGTAGAATATGTCCGAACAAATATCCTGTTAAAAGCGGAGCTCATAATTTCAATTTTAAGAGGTCCTCCATCGAATCTGAAGTTTTGCCCCTTAAATAACACAGAAAACTGACTTTTTTACCTTATTTATTCTTGCAACCTAGGAAGAAATTTTTTGTTCATAAAATCCATGACCAAATCATACAAAGCATTAAATTTGGTCAAAAAATTCTTATTAAGCCGAATTTCTATTTTCATTATTTGATTTTTTACAGAGCTTTAAATTTAAAATTTTACGTTTTTTGCCTTTTTCAGCTAAACTATTGAAGTTTAAGGCGAATTTTTTGTATCGTCAATAGTCTAAAAGTTACAGACGTATAAAGTCATCATTTTTGTATTATTAACTTTAAATTTAAAGCTCTGTAAAAAATCAAATAATGAAAATAGAAATTCGGCTTAATAAGATTTTTTTGTCCAAATTTAATGCTTTGTAAGAATTAGTCATGGATTTTATGAAAAAAAAAATTCTTCCTAGGTTGCAAGAATAAATAAGGTAAAAAAGTCAGTTTTCTGTGTTATTTAAGCGGCAAAACTTCAGATTCGATGGAGGACCTCTTAAAATTGAAATTATGAGCTCCGCTTTTAACAGAATATTTGTTCGGACATATTCTACGATATTTTGGGTGGAGAGCAAGGAAAAAAAATATCGAGTTTTTTTGGCACACCCTAATATATATATATTATATATATACATATGTATATATAGGTAGGTAACATAATTAAGATAATGCCATACACCAATATCATTTCTTTCAGGTGATTACGTTTATTTCAGTATTAAGAGTGGATTATCCTATCTCTTTTTCTCTCTGTAGGAAAAAGAGAAAGAATAATCCACTCTTACCTTTTGAAATAAACATGGTCATTATATCCTAACCTTTATTTAAAGTCAAGCAAAAGTTAAAAAAAAAATAGATAATATTTGAAACAAATATTGCTTAACTTACATAAAAGATACCTTATATTTAATCCAAACGTAAATATTGTAAATCCAAGAATTATAAAATTTGTATGAAAAAATACTTATTCTTAAATTAAGCATAGTTTATATTTTATTTGAGGGTGTTCTGTTTAAAAAAAGTATTGCTTACATTTAAAACAATGTGATAGTTTTTCTTGATATAAGAATAAGTTTACCCTTGCAACTAACATTGAATTTATATCCAAATAAGTATAGGTTAGTTCTTGCATTCAACCCACTATATTCTTTAAATAAGTAATAATTTATATTACAAATAAGAATAAATCAATCCTTGAATGAAAATTAGCTATACTTGCGGAATGGTGAGTTGAACATATACTTGGACCGAGATGATTTCTCTTTAAAATATAATAGCTTTTTTTCCGTGTGCTCAGTCCTGTTAGGACTTCTGTGATGGCTCTTAACTGGTTCTTGTTAAGTTCCAAAAATTGTTTTGCCTCTTTGCAGTTTGTAGGACCCTTTATAAAGACCCTTGACTGCCTGAGGCCTTGTTGTTCACGTCATTTGTTCTGGAACCGCTTGTTAGTCATGTTCTTGATCTTGGTTTTTACCAGACAGGAGGCGACCCCTATGACAGGTTCTGGCCCTAAAAAAGCCGTGTTACTGCACTCACGAGTCAGCTGGTCTGATTCCTCGTTGCCTTTGATGCCCCGATGACACGGTACCCAGATAACCTTGTTGAGCACACTGAGGGTTTTTATGCAGTCCAGTGTAAGCCCTTGTAAGACCTTGCATGCCCTGAGTTCTCCCCCTCGTGAGCCCACTGTCCCCAATCGTTAAGTCTGACCGAGGCCTCCCGAGTCAAGCCTCCACAAAGAGATGTCAAGGCGCTGATGAAGGCTTTAAAAGAATTATAAAATATTCCAAAATTAATTTTATCAAATTTATCAAATTGATCTAGAAATGTTCCTGAATTTAGTAAAGAAACATGCCCATGTTCCTGGAATACTTCCTGGAATATTTTTCGGAATATTTTGGGAGTTTTAGAATATTCCTGGAATAAAATAGGAATGCTACTTTGCGGTCTAGGCAGTATATGGCCGGAGCGTCAATATTTGTCTGAATATTCAAAAAACTACAATTCATTAAATCAACTGCAATAAATATTTGTAAGGTAAAATTATACCCTTATTATAGCCCTTATAGGTATTAGACAACTTTTATTTTAAACTAATAAGAAACAAAATTAGTACTTAAAATTAACAGAGAGTAAATTATGATAAATAGACTTAATTCTCTAAATTTTCGTGAACTAGCAATAAATTCAATTCAATTGACAGCAAAAGATAACATAACTGACGTAGGTACCTGTTTTTTTTCTGCTCCACATCGATAAATTTGAAGCCGACACAATAAACAAACTTATCATATTCACTTTTTAAATCAAAATATTGTCACATCGGTGATCGTTTTTTAACCGATGATATTTTCAAATGGATTTTTACCACCTATAGTTGGAATTTCTGCAGCCCAAATTGATTCAAAGCAAATAATCTAAGAAAACCTTCGCATAAATATATTATTGAAACAAACAAGTGGAATTGAGTAATGTATCATTGAAAAAAGCCAAGAAGGTATATACTGACCAGTGACGGATCCAAAAAGGAGTTTTCGGGTCCGGACACCCCTTCCGGCTCGAAAAAAAAAAAACAATATATATTTGTTTATGTTTTTATTAGGTATTATTAAGTGATTATCCAGGATAGTACAGACATTTTTGTGGACACCTTCCCCTTATCAAAATATTGGATCCACCCCTGATCCTGATGCAATTCCTTGCGATATTCTAAAAAAGGGAATGTAAACATATGTCCTAAAATGCTTCGTTACTGTTAAAAATTATTTTTTCATTTATTTTTTTTTTAACACCCTTTATCTCGAACTCTAAGCATCTCCGTTTACATGAATTTCTTAAAATTTTACAAGGAATCATGCTTTCTAGCTAATTTCATTTTTCACATATCTGACTTGTATGCTGAACAATGTTCGGTTATCCGAAAATATTAAGTCATTTTTCTTGAAAACCGTGTATTTTATAAACTTTAATAAAACAAAAGTACCTTTTTTGAGCATTTTGAACTGATGTGTTGTTGTTTTCAAATAAACATTTTTACACTGTATAATGAATGAAATAGCTATTTCTGTATTAAGATCGCAAAGTGATACATTGCCGCTCTGAGCGTGAAGTTTGACGCCCGACGCTTAGCGGAGCGCGGCTATCTCGCAAGAGCGGCAATGTCACTTTACGCTCGAATTACACACAGGATTTTTTCTACAACAGGTGTTTCTATAATAATAAGAATGTATGGTAAAAATTAATAGTTATTGATAACCTTAAATTTGACGTTCATGTCAAAAGTCGCAAATACACTAAACATTTCTTTATTATGGTTTCCATGGTAACTAAGCGAGCGACAAAGTAAAAAAACGCTCGCTCCTCGGAAAAGTGCAACTTTGCCCTTTTTTTTGAAAGCGCAAAGCCGGTTATCCGGATTTGAATCTTTGGTATAAGGCCAAACAAGTATTTGTTTAATTAATCTCTACTTATTTTATAGATTTTATGAATTATTTGATATTTTTTCTTAGTTTTATTTATTTTTATGCTTATATGCATGAATGCATAACTACTACATAAGCATATATGCTAAGTAGTATATGTAGTCGGATGCGTATGGATTAACTTAGAAACTATTATTTTACAAAAATTAATTTATAAATCACTTAGTATTAGAGGTAATATTGTTAAATATTAATTTCAAATTAAATTATTAATTTGTACATTTACAATACCATACAAGTTAAAATACAAATATTATTGATATATCATAAAGCTTCTTTCACTATAACTAAATTTATTTTAAACAAAAAGTCTTTGTTACAAAGATACGGTTTTTCCTTATTTTTGTCTAAGGAATATCATACAAAATTAAGGTGTAGTGTGAAAGAAAGATGCTTTAGGATACTGTAATAAAAATTCCGAAAAGAGAATTTAAATTGTGATCTGATACGCATGGTATCAGTTGGGTATAGAATAATGCAAATGTGACCGGTAGCAGTTATCCAGTTCATACTTTACCTAAAAAGAAGTTTCGTTTTACGCTCTTTTTCGTCCATTCTTTACTCTCCCTTCATACTTATCTTGTGACTATTCAAGGAATCTCTTTTACAATCTTAGATCCAAAAGATATATGCATTTAAAGTTTTATACATGAGATGATACGTAAAATCTCCATTTTAAGAAGTCGTGTGTTAAACTACTTGGACTTAAAACGAATTTATTAGTACCTATAGTATTTTTTTACAAGGATTTTTTTTTATTAATGTAAAGCCAATTTTTTTGTTACTATAGTATTGAAAACTAAATTTAACAATATATGTATAATATATAGTTACCAATAAAAAAAATAATTTTTAATCATTTTATCAGGTACTCTTGTAAGTTTAGGATTTTTTCGGGTACTTTTTTACTATTAATTTTATTTTATAGCAAATCAAGTTAGGACATAGTATATTGTTGACCTAGGCAGTAAAGTTACATTGTTCCAGCCTGAAAAAAGAAATGTACAGGCGAGATTTAGTTTCTTAAAGCCTGGAAGATCCTTTTACCACCGTGGTTTTTAATTAGGTAATTAATTAAAATTAAAACGGGAAAACTTTGACACTTACAAGTGTAGATTCAAAAAATATCTGTGTGTAAATTCTCTTTTTTTTGTGTTAACATTAGTATTCAAATTTTGTGTAAAAATAGTTTAAAATTTGAACCACCCTTAGTGCCAAAGCTAATTGCTGCCATTGTGTTTGCTTGTTTTATGCGTGTCTTGCCTTCTGTGCGTTTATAGATAAATTGTGCTGGTGTTTTTCTTATAAAAGAATATTTTGTGATACAACGTAAATAAACACATTCATATACATATTAGGGTGTTTCAAAAAAAACTAAAATTATTTGTTTTTCTAATGGTGTTGAAAAATTAATAGTACATTAAAAAACAAAAATTTTGGCGCATATTTGAGCTCTTAATATTAATATTAAGGTTTGCCTAAATTCATTTGTTGTTTTTCCATTTCAATAACACGAGAATGGTTTGTTTTCGCAACACCCAAGCTGGAGGAGTTATAGACAATTTCACGCTCTACAAAAAATATCTGAAGGTCAAAGTTCTTCAGGTCAACCGTTTCAAAGATATCAGCGATTAAAAATAACACTAATAAAAATTTTCAAATATTTTCAAATAAAATACAAAAAAATATCATATACCTACCATATTTATATTATTTTTTATGTAAAATCACTTTAATTTTTTTAACCTGAGACTGTAAACTTTTTTTTATGTATATATGACATATTATGTATATGTATATATACATAATATGTCCCCGGATTAGGGTTGCCAAGAGGAGAAACTTCTTTATTTTTCATTTTACGAGAAAAATGTATTTTTCATAATAGTTTTTGCTTGTTTCAAAATAGCTGAATCAGTTTCCACCGTTTCAAATTTCCTTTCCGTTCAAGAGAAACATGAAAAAATAGGTCCTTTTAGTTGAATATTTGTCCCAAAAATTACTTTTCGTTTTCATGGCAACAGTTAACACGACTATTGTTTATTAAGTTTTTATTGCAACAATTCAACAAAAATCAAGTCGTTTCATTGTCAGTTTAAAACGAACATTTATTAAGTTTTTATTACAATTCAACAAAATAATTAAACTACTAATAAATTTCACTCGATCCATTCACCACCTTCATGAACGCATAGCTCAAGTCTGCGACGCAGTTCCCTATAACTGTTTCTGATCTCTTCCAGCGGTAAAGACGCCACAGTATCTCTGATTTTCTCCTTCAAACGTTCTACATTCGGAGGAAGATCATTCGCATAAACTATTTGTTTCAAACGGCCCCAAAGGTAAAAATCTGCAATAGTCAAATCAGGGCTCCTTGGTGGCCATAAAACAGGACCATTTCGGCTGATCCAATTCTCTCTAAATTGCTGATTTAACCATTCTACAACTATTCGAGCATAATGGACAGGACAACCATCTTGTTGAAAGTAACACCTTGCACGATAATTAATCGGTAGATCGTCCAACCTTTCATTTAGAAAATGTTGTAACATATCTAAATACGTATGCTGATTAACCGTATTTTTAAAAAAATTTGGTCCAATTATACCATGATAAGAAATTGCACACCATACATTAACTTTAGCCGAATATTGTCGATTACGAGCGATTCGGAAATAGGGATTGTGATTGCTCCAGTACCTCACATGCTGAGATGAAACAGTACCATTGGTTGAGAACGTGGCTTCATCAGAAAATATAATATCTCGATAAAAGTATTGATTATCAATGATTTGAGCACCCATCCACAAGCAAAAATCCAAACGTTTTGAGGGATCTCCGTGCTCTAAAGCGTGATTAAAAATTGGTTTGTAAGGATGAATTTTACATTGTTTCAATATTCTTTGAATGTGTGTTTTACTTATCCCGAATTGAAGCGATCTTCGTCGTAAAGAAAGTTTCGGATTATTTTGTATCAAATCCGTTACGATAAGAGTGGAAGCGTCATCTTCATTGCGATCTACCTTAATTTCTTAATTAATTTTTGTGCACCACATTTTGAGATGTAAATATCGGGAAACTTTTGATTGAATTCTTCTATAACTCGTCGGGTTGCTTTATCACCTTTACCATAGCACTGTATTAAATAAATTCGTTGCTCTTTCGACAACATTGTCATTAATTTTGACAAATTTTCGTTTTAGACTGACAATAAAACAACTTGATTTTTGTTGAATTGTTGCAATGAAAACTTAATAAACAATAGTCGTGTTAACTGTTGCCATGAAAACGAAAAGTAATTTTTGGGACTTAAACAAATATTCAACTAAAAGGAGATATTTTTTCATGTTTCTCTTTAACGGAAAGGAAATTTGAAACGGTGGAAACTAATTTAGCCATTTTGAAACAAGCAAAAACTATTATGAAGAATAAAATTTTTCTCGTAAAATGGAAAATAAAGAAGTTTCACCTCTTGGCAACCCTATCCGGGGACATACTGTATGTATGTTTGTAAGTATATGTATAATATACATTGTATATATATGTATATGTACCTTTATATAAATAAAAAAAGTTTACAGTCTTAGGTTAACAGAATTAGAGTGATTTGACATAAAAAATAATATAAATATGGCGTATGATATTTTTTTTGTATTTTATTTGAAAATATTTAAAAAATTTTATTAGTGTTATTTTTAATCGCTGATATCTTTGAAAAGGTTGACCTGAAGAACTTTTACCTTCAAATGTTTTTTGTAGTGCGTGAAATTGTCTATAACTCCTCTCGCTTGGGTGTTGCGAAAACAAACCATTCCAAAATTATAAGAATTCAAAATTTAAAAAATAAAAATTCCCGTGTTATGGAAATGGAAAAACAACAAATGAATTGAGGCAAACCTTAATATTAATATTAAGGGCTCAAATATGCCCCAAAATTTTTGTTTTTTTAATGTTCTATAAATTTTTCAACACCATTAGAAAAAAAAATAATTTTAATTTTTTTTGAAACACCCTAATACATATGTAATATAAAATTTAAACTTTGACTTCACGGAACAAACTAGGTAATGGCAAATTTTCCAGTAATTCATGAAATTTAATCTTTTTTAGGTATACCTAAATAAGTAAATTTTAAACAATTAAAATTTGTGTCCTTTATTACTTGAGTAATATTGTAGATGCGGCCTTTTAGCTAAGCAGGGCGGTATTTGTTTTTAACCCTAAACAGTTTTTAACTTACACAACATTATTAAAATTTGTTTTTTTAAGTTTTTAACAATTTAACGTTAAAAATATACTGGTTCTTTTCATATCAAAACGACCGGTAAGCGCAGATCATGATTTTCTTTTTCTATGAAACTTAAATATGTTGTTTTTAGGTATTTTTTTGTTTGATGAAAAAAATATTGTAGTTGATTTTTGGCAAATTATTTTTTTGCGGTAAAAATCCGTCGACCGAAAAAGCTTTTTTTTAAATGCGTATAACTTGTACAAAAATTGACCGATTTGACAATTGAACTTGCAAAATGCTTGTACTGATTAACACTTTCCATTAAAAGTAACAAAAATTTTAAATTCATTGTGATAATTTTTTATACGATTAAAAACGAAAAGTACAGAATTTTTTCAAAATTTAATTTTTCAAAAAGAGTATTTTTTATTTTTTTTTATCAAAAAGTAGACAGTTAAAACTGCATGCCAAGGGACTGTTAGCCAAAACTTTTTGTTAAAAAGATATGAATTTTTTTTTCAAATTCTATTTTTTCCGTAATGAAAGCGTGATGCTAAATAAATTTTATTTTTAAAGTAAGTTTTATGTGAAATAGCAAACAAATAAGATTGGAATTTAAAGTTAATTGTGGTATAATCATGACTCATGAGCATAGACAAGGGATTGGTTTGGGTGGGGAAGATTTATTACATAAGTATCATATTGGTTTAGTACTACTAAACCAAGATTGCCTTGAGCGTTATAGAATTATTGTTTGACGGACTGTTGTGTTATTTCATTGACTGTGTCAAGTCGTGACTTGTTAATTATATAAACCTGAGAATCCATTAATTGCTCCCGTAGAATACTTGAAGATTCCATGTAAGTTGTTCTACGCTTATAATTGCAGAGGCAAAAAATACTTAATACTCGGAAATTCCCTATATTTATTATTTAACTAGGAATAAGACTTTTTTAATGCAAATATTTTTAAGGTCTAAATAATTCATGACACCTTATTACCTATATTAAATATTCCAATTATGAGAAGTTAATAAATTACACAGGGCCTTCAAAAATATGTTTATTCTTCATCTTAAATGTGTACTATGCTTCATACATGACACTTTTAGGTCAGTTTAATGCTAATTTTGACCTATTTTCTAAAAATAATACAATAAATTTATGTATATATATTAGGGTGGCCCAAAAAAAAAAGAATATTTTTTTTCTTCTCGTCTCTTGTGAAAATATGTTGGTTTGTCATGTTTTAAGAGCCCTGTCAAAAGATCAGCACCATTAAAAAATTTTTAGGGGTCGCTCAAGATTTTTAAAAGTTGCCAAAATCGTCAAAAATTGGATTTTTTTTTATTTTAATTTTTTTTCTCGTTCCGATATTATTTTTTAATTTAAAAATAATAATGATTCTGAAAATTTCAAATCGATATTTTAATTTCTAAAGGTCGCTCAAGATTTTTTTAACTTTCAAAGTAGTGTATTTTGAATGTTTTCGAGCGACCTCTGAATATAAATATCAACGAACTTTTAGCGACCTTTAGAAATCAAAATATTGATTTGAAATTTACAGAATTTTTATTATTTTCAACCTAAAAAATATTATCGAGACGAGGAAAAGAATTAAAATAAAACAAAAATTCAATTTTTGACGATTTTGGAAATTTTTAAAAATCTTGAGCGACCCCTACAAAATTTTTAATCGAGCTGATATTTTGACAGGGCTCTTAAAACATGACAAACCAACATATTTTAACAAGAGACAAGAAGAAAAAAAAATTTCTTTTTTTTTGGGCCACCCTAATATATATAATATATATATATACATAAATTTATTGTATTATTTTTAGAAAATAGGTCAAAATTAGCATTAAACTGACCTAAAAGTGTCATGTATGAAGCATAGTACACATTTAAGATATATATGTATATATATATATATATATATATATATATATATTATATATTTATATATATATATATATATATATATACAGGGTGTTTCATAATATATGCGCAGGACTTCAGGATGTGATAGCTCATCCAAAAAGACGAAAAAAGTCGCTATTAACTTACCCTCTAAAATGCACAATTTTCGAGATACAGGGTGTTGAAATTTTAGAAAAAAAATCGTTTTTTTCGAATATCTCCGGAACCGTTTATCGTACAAAAAACAGCTTTTGTAAGCATTTTCTACTCAAAATAAGCTATGTTTTGTGCCAGAAAAAAAATTTTTTTACTCATAATTGGTGGAGATTTTGAGGGGGTAGCTGGTGTTTTTCTCCTCAGCTTCTACGCCCCTGAAAAATGTACGGTTTTGAGAGGCCTATTCGAACCGCCAATGTTTTATACACAAAAAAGGTACTCTTTCTGGCACAAAACATAGCTTATTTTGAGTAGAAAATGCTAACAAAAGCTGTTTTTTGTACGATAAACGGTTCCGGAGATAATCGAAAAAAACGATTTTTTTTTTTAAATTTCAACACCCTGTATCTCGAAAATTGTGCATTTTAGAGGGTAAGTTAATAGCGACTTTTTTCATCTTTTTGGATGAGCTATCACATCCTGAAGTCCTGCGCATATATTATGAAACACCCTGTATATTAAGGTGGGCCGAATTTTAACAATATCGGAATTTTGATTTGGAATAGTGTGAAAAAGTTGCGTTTTGGCAATACAAAGAAAATGTTTATTTTCGATTTTTTTGTCAATTTGGTTTTTTCACCCTCTACAGGGGGTTAAAAAAATTTAAAATTTCGAAAAACTGAAATTAGTAATTTTGGCTTGGAATAGGGTGGAAATGCTCTCTCTTGATAAATGAAAGAAAATATTTAACTTTAATTTTCCCCTCAATTTGCGATTTCCACCCTCTACAGGGGGTTAAAAAATTAAAAACTACGATATAACTCAAATTGTGGAGCAGCTCTTCACTTTTTCAATATTTATTAGGCTAATAATAGATATTAAAAAACCCAGAACTCACCGCGGAGAGGTGGCTGCTCAGCGAGTTCCATCCTACCCTCCCTCTTCCGAAACTCAAGTGATTTACTGATTAAAGTCTTTTTTAGTTTCAAACTGGGGCATTGATGTTCGTGAATCTATCTTTGCTTTAATAAAACCATCCCTTTTATCTATGCCAACAACTGAACAAGATGCTTCCGTCACTAACTTGACACATCGTTTAACCGCTTGGGTGTGGCACGGATATGACTCACATTCAAAAATTTTCTCAGGATCACTTTTTATAAAATGCTTGATATCTTCAAAGGTCATGCTTTGAAATATCGGAGGACAAGTGATCTCATTTTCCTGCCAGTTGAACAAATCGATGTAGTCATCAGCGTCAAAGTTAAGTTTGGGTAATGTGAAAATTCGAATTTTATGTATTTTTCGCATTTATAATCCGTCTAAGAGCAAGCTCTCTTACAAAATTACGAGAATCGGATAACATACATAACAGCAGGTTCTCAGGATGTGAAAAATATGAGTTGCGCTGAATCACAGGGTAAATAATACTTTTTAACTCTTGGTTTAAATATCGGCTTACCTTGAAAGTTTGAAAAACATGCTTTGCTCCGTGTTTAAATGATGGATTAAATTTTATTAGAAACCACATGGGAGCATATACTTTCAAAATAAAAGTAGTCAACGGCATTAAATTTGTGTTGAGATCTTCTGTGCCGATATACAGGCGTAAGATACGATTTGCCAAAGTTAGCCAACGGGCATGGTTTAATTTACCAGGATTTCGATTTATTAAGTTCGTGGAACAGACGCCTAAGGAAATTCCTTCACAGATTTTATATAAATAGTTTTGATCTGTACTTAAGTCACTACACGTCACAGGAGGTAGCACACAGTCAATATTTTGGTAGTTTGCAACTGGTAAAGTTTCGCAGTCTTGTATTTGCTTTCCCAATGGACCTGCAAATGCTTTAGGTCAAGATGTTTGCCCATCAATATGCTGGAATATATGTCTAAGAGGGAGTTCATTAGCGTGTAGCTGACACACGAAATGCTGTAATAGTCGACCTAATTTCACCTCAATTTGGGCAATTACACCATTTTTCAACCCGGTGTTCACTACGGTCCCGTCACAACCAACCGCAACCAGATCACTTAAATCATATCCCTTCTCTTGCAAAAATGAGAAAATGCTGTCGCATATACCTTTTGCCGATCCATTGGAAGGTACAGTATGACCCAAAAAGATGGATCCTGGTTCTTGCAGTAATGTGATGTGCTCCTGAACTACTGACCGTCGATGATGTTTTTTATCCACTGTTTTAACCATTAAGGTTTTGTCTTTTCTTCCATCAAAATATATTGCTTTGAGAGATTCATTTTCTTGTTTAGAATAGGATTTTCTGGATTTTTCTCTGGCCCGCCTCAATTTATTTTTGTCTATCACATGCGTAGTGTCAAACGATTCCAAAGTCTTGCAATACTGCTGTAACGACTTCAGCTGCAGATCTATCTGACAAACCAAACCTGTCACAAATTTTAGCAACCGTAGGAAGCCTTACAGTATTTAGGGGCGCCTTTAATGTTTCGCCAATTCCCGCAGAGGTGGAGGGCAAGTCGCTTACATTTAAGATGTTTGATTGGCACATGTCCGACGTTTTGGTTCTAGATTTTATTGTTATTTCATTTTCAAAGTTTAATTTCTTATTTTGCGATTTTTTTTTCCATTCTAATTGTTTTCTTCAATAATTTTTTTGTTTCGTTGGCATCAATTGAACCAATTACCATTATTCTGGCACCTCGCTGAAGAAAGTCACGCTCTTTGATTGGAACTTTATGGTCTTTACTGCAAACACATTGTTCAAAGTTCTCACATTTACACGCACTGATGTCAAATAACTTTTTGATTTGAACTTTAAATTCTTCTACTTTTAAATTATAACTTTCACTTTTTCCAGAACTTGGATACCTCAGAAGCTTCAAATATTTTTCATGCTGCGCCTTGATCAATTGTAGAACACGTTTTCTTGTTACCGTGGGTATTGACGACTTCTGCCATAAATACAAAATCTTGTCGGCAAGTATATTCGATATATCGAAAAACTTTGGCTCTTGTCCTGAATTGGGAGTCTTCAATCTATATCTAATGCATACATAGCATTTTAAAACTTCTTCTATACTTGGAAGAATATTGTCTTTTAAATCAGAAGGAGAGCCTAGTGAAGGACCTCGTATAAAAAAGCTTTGAAAAACTCGTCTAAATATTTATACTAAAAATGAAATTCAACTTTTATCGCACACACTAATTTTACCGCAACGAGCCGAGCATAGCGCGAGCCTAGATAAAACTAATATTAAGTTGAAAACAATAAATCACTGAGCGTTATTAGATCAAGGACGCGACACCCCCACCACAGATATAGAGGTGTTTAGGAAAGATAGGATAGAGGTAAATGTATAAAAAGACGAAATATTTTCTGCCCTTTTCTTCGGTACACTAAAAAATCTTAATTATATCGTGATTTTTCATTTTTCAACCTCCTGTAGAGGGTGGATAACGCAAATTGAGAAGGAAATTGAAGATAGAAATTTATTCATTTGTCAAAAGAAAGCTTTTCCACCCTATTCCAAGCCAAAATTACAAATTTCAGTTTTTCGAAATTTTAACCCCCTGTAGAGGGTGAAAAAACCAAATTGACAAAAAAATCGAAAATAAACTTTTTCGTTGTATTGCCAATACGCAACTTTTTCACACTATTCCAAATCAAAATTCCGAAATTGTTAAAATTCGGCCCACCTTAATATATATATACATACAGGGTGTCCGGGAAAAGGAGGTCAATCCGTTAACCATATATTCCTTGAGTTAAAACAATAAGACTTTCATAATACCATTTTTCAATTTAGAGCTTCATGTTCGATATACAGGGCGACAAAGTTTGAAATTTAAAACTGATTTTTTTTTAATAATTCGAGTAATTGGTAAGATATTAAGTTTAAATTCGGTACACTACTTCAACATAAATAGTTACATTTTTGGAGACCAACAAAACAAAAAAACAATTGTCAAATAAACAAAATAGGGGGGTCCAGTACTCACTGACTCCCCCTATTTTTTAGTACGTGCGCCAATGACTTCCAAACGGTATTTTTTTAGGTAATCATTTATTGTTGAAAATGTTTTGTCTCTTATAAAATTTTGATAAAATGATTTGTTTTAGAGATAATTTGTAAAGTATGGGTCAGTCCATATCAAATTTTCAAAAATTAATTTTTTTTTTTGAAAAAATTTAGGTCATGTGATATATCATAAAAAAGGTATCTAATAGGCCTTTAAAATAAGCCACCACTCACCTTTCTACTTTTAATAGTTTACGAGATATCGCTATTTTTGTAAGTACTTGCAAGACCCAAATTTATCGGAATTTTTTGATTTTCAAAAATCAATAAAACAAAAGCCACCTATTGAAAAAAAATCATATATGGGATTTTTGAGTTTTTTAGTGAGGTAAACAAATTTACCAAAAATTATCAAAATCGGAGATTGTGGGGGAAGAACCTTTGGTTGATTTGATATGGACTGACCCATACTTTACAAATTATCTCTAAAACAAATCATTTTATCAAAATTTTATAAGAGACAAATTTTTTTTAACAATAAATGATTAATTGAAAAAATACCGTTTGGAAGTCATTGGCGCTCGTACTAAAAAATAGGGGGAGTCAGTGAGTACTGGACCCCCCTATTTTGATTATTTGACAATTGTTTTTTGTTTTGTTGGTCTCCAAAAATGTAACTATTTATGTTGAAGTAGTGTACCGAATTTAAACTTAATATCTTATCAATTACTCGAATTATTAAAAAAAATCAGTTTTAAATTTCAAACTTTGTCGCCCTGTATATCGAACATGAAGCTCTAAATTGAAAAATGGTATTATGAAAGTCTTATTGTTTTAACTCAAGGAATATATGGTTAACGGATTGACCTCCTTTTCCCGGACACCCTGTATATTCATAGGAAATTTCCGAGTATTAAGTACATTACCTGCCTCTTAAGTCTAGCAATCAGTTACAAAGATTAACGATATGTACAACTTTAATAAAAAAATAAGATGATTAGATTATAATTAGATGTCATGAACTATTTAGACCTCAAAAATCTACACATTAAAAAAGTCTTAGCCTTAGTTAAATATACCACAATGAACTTTAAATTCCAATCTTATTTGTTTGCTATTGCACATAAAACTTACTTTAAAATAAAATTTATTTAGCAGCACGCGATCGTTAGGAGAAAAAAAGAATTTGAAAAAAAAATTCATATCTTCTTAACGAAAAGTTTTGGCTAACAGGTTCTTAGCCAAAATGCAGTTTGGACTTTTTAATAAAAAAAATAAAAAAAAATTCTATAGTTTTCGTCTATTATCGTATAATATAACATATTTTTATGAAAAATAAAATAATCCACAAAAAATTTCTATGAAATTTTGTAATAAATAGAATTGTTTTACATAAAAAGTAAGAAAAACTTAAACTTTACTATATCTTTCAAACAAGTAGATTAGTCATGCAATTATAAAAGACTATTTTTGTAGAGCGTTTATAAATGCCCAGAACATATCTGTTCTGATCATTTTAGTTATCGAGTTATTTAAATAGGAAATATAAAATCGCGATGAGGGACCTCTAATAATATTAACAAGATTAATTTTTTATTTAATGTCTTTAAATTTTCACTGTGGGCTGCAGCCCATACCTAAATATAAAATACGTCATCTTGTTTGAATTTAGATACAGAATCAGCGATCTGGAAACATACCAGTATTCTCAAAATTTTGTGAAAATAAAAGATATTTCTATTTTTAGCAGGTTATATGGATTTAACACGGCTGCTACGTTAGGCTATTCGTTACAGAGCTAGAAATTGGAGAACTGATTAATAAGTATTAAAAACAATAAAACTATTCTCAACCAAAACTCCTTAATGCAAGTATTATGTCCATATCGTACAATGTACAGCTAGACATGTCTCTACATTTCTTCTTGAATGTCCTTATCAAAACCTATAATTGCGACATTTTTTTAACTTATCTTTCGTATTAAACTTCCCTGTACTTAACAGGACTATAATATTATTCCATTTTAAATGGAATTATTTTTTTATATTTTAAAAAAATAGAAAAATTTACAGTATCATAATTAACAGTTTAAACTGGTTACAAGAAAATGACTATTTCCATACGAGTACCTTAATAGTTGGGAAAAATTACAGGATACTTGTTTACCACCAAAGGAAAGGTTTTTTAGTAAAATATCAAATGAAGACATTTCAGGCGATGATTACAAGCATGCCATCACTGTTTGGAATCAATTTAATATTAAAAATTTACAAGAATATGCTGAATTGTATTTGAAAACAGATGTGTTACTTTTGGCTGATATTTTTGAATGCACTTACTGGTGTTTGCTTGGAACTCTTAACTGACATGTATATGGTTAATTTTATCGAAAGAGGTATAAGGGGCGGAATTTCACAGTGTTCAAACCGTTATGCTAAACAAACAATAAATACAGGGAATCTGATTATAATGCGTAAGATCACCTCAAGTGGACCCCCTATTTGCCACTTGATCGTTGAATTCAAATTAATATATTTTAATATAAAGCCGTCACTATCAATAATGAAACCCTGAAACATTTCTTTTAAATTTTCATTTTAACAACAATTTTTTTTACAATAAAAATTTTGGAGGCTTTTAAATAAAAAATAAATTTCAGAAAACCTGTTTGAGGTATTTTATTGAAATTTTCATTATTTATTTTTTAATATTCACATTTTGAAAAATAATTCAAAATTTGAAGTTATTTTTTTATTATCATATTTTTAATTAACTTTTAAATAAACAAATAAAATTTTTTATGACTTCTCCCTCAAATTATGAATTTGTTTTTTATTAGTTACATGCATTGTACACTTTAGTTAAATATTTTGCAAAAAAAAATGTCCAGTTTAAACAATATTAATTTATTTATCCCCGAGCGCGAGCGCTGTCGGTATAGCGCTCCAATCAGTATTGACAGAAAATAAACTCACTTTTACAATAAGAAACAATGTTATTTAACAAATTTAATTTTAATAATGGGGCATTCCACGTTACTCGGTAATTTTTGTCCCGCCCGTCACAATTAAAAATTGTTATTAAATTAATATTTTATAATATTATTTTTATTGTGCTTATATTTTATTAAAAGCATAATAAACAATATTTTAAAATAACTTTTATAACGTGTAGTTTTTACTCACAATTTTTAATTGTGATGGGCGGTACAAAAATCCCCGATTAACGTGGAATGACCCTAATGTATTAATT
Organism: Brassicogethes aeneus; assembly: GCA_921294245.1. NCBI lineage: Eukaryota > Metazoa > Arthropoda > Insecta > Coleoptera > Nitidulidae > Brassicogethes > Brassicogethes aeneus. The sequence goes on along the minus strand of OV121132.1, from coordinate 45,785,434 downwards.
ATAAAAAATAGATATAATTATTTGTTTTTATTTATAAATAAAGACTGTAAAAATGAACAAATAAATGAAACATAAATTTCCCAATTTTATCAATTGTTATTTTTGTATCTTCCGAAAAAATATTACACTGAAGTGATACAATAGTGTAACTGTCGGGTATTTTTTATGGTAACAGGTTGTTAAAAACGTAGTTTGTATTTTAGTTCGTGAGAATCATGTTCCAAAAACCAAAAGCAATTTTTTAAATGAATTTTCAGCCCATTTAAATAATGATTCTGCAGTAGTAATGTTCTTCTCATTGTCGCGTTGAAGCGACGATAAGCTTGTCTTTTCACGTTTCCTTCCAAGCCATCACATGCTCCTTTACCGTGAGATGTCGCGAAAAAGTTACATTCAGCTTCAACAAGTCGTTCTTGTGATATTTATTTTTATACTGTCAGAAAGACCCGAATTTATTTTTTTCAGATACAATTAACTTTGAATTAAAAAGATGAACTAAGCTTGCGTCATGAATTTTTTTGGAAATTATCACGTGATTTTTCTAAAAAAAAATTTTTTTTGTACAAGACGCAATTTTATCTTTACCCCTACGCAGTGTATTATATATAATAATTATAATTATCGAGAGAATGAAGTTTTGAAACATGAAAATTAAGTAATAATTTCAGAAAAACTTACTCATGACGCAAGCTCAGTTTATCTTTTTAATTCAAAATTATTTGAATTTAAAAAAAATCGATGCTAATATTATTAAAAGAATGTCTTACTTCTCCGACGGAGCAGCTTCACAGTATAAAAATAAATATAATTTTGCAAATTTTGTTAATTATAGGAACAAATTTAATGTTAAAGTTGAATGAAACTTTTTCGCGACATAAGGCCCTTACCGTTAGATGTCGCGAAAAAGTTTTATTTACCGTAAAGGAGCATGTAAAGACAAGCTTATTGTGCTAGTCTTTAAAGCGACAATAACAAGCACATCACTACTGCATGGTCATTATTTAAATGGGCCAAACATTTATTCGGAAGATACAAAAATAACAATTTATACAAGGTTTAAAAAAAAATAAAAAAGTAACATGCTGCTGGGAAATTTAGGTTTAATTTATTTATTTGTTCATTTTTACAGTCTTTATTTATAAATAAAAACAAATATTATATCTATTTTTTATAATTATTACAATAGTAAAATTAAATTTGTTAAATTAAATTGTTTCTTAATCTAATAAGTTTATTTTCTGTCAATACTGATTGGAGTGGTGACCTAGTCTACGGCGCGCTATACCGACAGCGCTCACGCTCGGAAATAAATAAATTCATATTGTTTAAACTAATAGCTGGCAGTGAAATTTTCTTGCAGAATATTTAACTTTAGTGTACAATGCATGTAATTGATAAAAAACAAATTAATAATTTAAGGAAGAAGTACTTAAAATTTTTATTTGTTTTTTTTAAGTTAATTAAAAATATGATCATAAATAAATAATTTCAAATTTTGAATTATTTTTCAAAATGTGAATATTAAACAATAAATCCTAAAACTTTTAAAATATCTTAAACGGTTTTTCTGAAATATATTTTTTAACTAAAATTCTCCAAAATTTTCTATGTAAAAAAACTGTTTCAGGGTTTTATTATTAATAGTGACTGCTTTATATTAAAATATATTAATTTAAATTCCACGCTCAAGTGGGAAATGGGGGGTCCCCTTGAGGTGATGTTACTCAATGTTAATAAGCTTCAATCGTATGTGATGTATTACGATGTAAATAACCTTTACGGAGCCGCGATGAGTTTTGCTCTACCCATAGGGGATTTTCAGTGGTTAGATGTTGAACATGATGACATAACCATTTTTAAACTTCCTAATAAAAGCGAATATGGGTTAATTTTTGTCACCCTTGCGAGCTTCACAAAGATTTGCCCCTTTGTCCTGAGCATTTGGTGCCACCAATTTTACCCGACTTGAACAAATCAAAATTATTACATGAAAAACTATATAATTCACTATGTTATAATAAAACAGACTCTTCAGTTGGAAGTAAAAGTTGACCAAATTAATAAATGTTTAAAATTTGGTTGAAAAAATACATAGATTTAAATACAGAATTGCGGAAAGCTGCAGATAATAAATTTAAAAAAAATGCCATACAAATTATTAAATAATGCCGTGTTTGGAAAAACGATTGAAAATGTAAAAAAGTATAGAGAGGTGAAATTGCTGACTAGATGGTTGGGAAAATTTGGTGCAAAATATTACATTTTCCAGTTGTATAATTTTCGATGAAAACATGATACTTGGTGAGATAAAAAAACTAAAAATTGAGTTTAACAAACCGATTTATGTGGGTATGACAATTTTGGATATATCAAAAACCTTTTTATATGATTTTCATTACAATTCGTCGATGATATTAATGCTTGCATACGGAAGGTTATTGATACGTTTGATACATCTGATTATCCTTCCAATAATATATTATATTATATATATATATATATATATATATATATATATATACATATATATATATATATATATATATATATATATATATATATATCTCAAATACCATTGAGGAATAAAGTTTTGGGGTTGATGAAGGATGAAAATAATGGAAGTTTATTGAATGAATTTATTGGCTTACGATTAAAAATTTATATGTTAAAGGTTAGGAAAAGTGATGAAGATAGGCAAGTGGAAAAATTACAATAAAATGAATATTCCTCGAGAGATATTGATTGTTCTATTTTCAACTTTGATCTTGTCAAAAAGGCTAAAAGAATTAAAAAATCAGCAGTTAAAAGCATTACTTTCGAGGAATATTATAATTTACTCTTTTATTTCAAAAGTTTACCTGTAATACAAAATTCCAATGTATCCTTGCGGCATGAGGTTTTTACAATCCAGCAAGAAAAAATTGATCTTAGTTCATTTGACGATAAAAGAATTGTTGATTATAAAAAGACTGATACAGTCCCCTGGGGTTATAATGACTAAGTCCTTTGTCAAAGTTAAATTACTTGTTCACACACACACACCTAAAAGGAATCCACTTATGATACCAGTAAGTGTATAATATTATTTCTTTATTTTTATTTTTTATTTAAATATTGTTATAGATTCACGAAACCAAGTGGGATAGGTTTTTTTTATAAAAAAATTGGATCAACAACAAAAACTATAAAACAAATTATTCCAACATCAACAATGTGTGGTCAGAACGCTCAAAAACCAATTCGAGCATTTGTGAATGATGAATAAATAGAAGAAGACCTATATCAATGTGCTCTGGCATATTTGCGAGGATTTGATAGTTTCTTTTTTAAGTGGTCAAACGAGAACGAGATGGAAGCATATTTGGAATCATACGCAACACCACCTTATGGTCAACCCTATCTAAATCAACATGCAAAAAAACATTACATTACAGGATTTGTGTTGTTATCATCCAAAACACATTTATTTACTTTGTTATTGGGCGTTTTTGGATGTTGGTTATGCTGTTGCATTCCATACTGCACAGACAGTTATCAGAGCAAACAGCACTTGTGTCCCAACTGCAAGGCTTTCATTGGAGAATACAATAGTTAAATATTTGCCTATTCATAAATTTTGTATGTACGTATATAAGCGTTTAGTTAAATGATTTATCATCATTTAAGTTTTAAAGTTTGTGCAATTAACATCAATATGAAATTATTGGTGCAGTACATTTGGATAGCAGCAGTGATATCAAGCAGAATATTTTTAACAGCGAATATTCACCGGAAAATGCTAGTTCATATGTTAATCATGAATTATACAACAATGGTAGCAGATTCATGTTAACATTTAAAAACCTTTTGTCGAGATACCCTCACTTGTCCATATTTGCAACCAACACCAACAAAAGTCAACAACACCATCGACATATTCAAAAACACGTTGGTTTGGATAATGTCACCCCATCAACAATGACATTGATGACTTCATTTAATTTGAACCATATTCAACAATTATTTAGTATACCTATATTTATTTGTGATTATATTAATACACTCTTCCAAATAATCCACTTATTTATTTTGGTCAAAATAGATTTTTCCAACCTTAAAATTCAAAATTAGATGATATTTTTTGTTCTAATACATTAACCTACCTTTGATACAGATATTCTTATTCCATAATGAAGAAGTTAGATTTTTTTAAATAAATGCGGTTTAGTTTTAAGAGAAATGTAGACCCAATGCACAAAAATATCACATATTTGGCACCATACACTTTAGAATTTCATTAAATGCAGTATTTATATTCCTAAATTCTTAAACCAACCATTGTTATTGTGATACTTTAAAGATTTATTAACTTTTTACGCTTAAACATAATTTTATTGACTATACTTTGACAGATACATAACCTGAAAAGCCTTAAATGCCAAATTTTCAAAAGACTGCGTTCCGTAAGTGGTCACGTGGTGGGACTTTGAGGTGTGGAGCTACTTTTACAAAGAAATAATTTGTTAAATAATAACAAAATAATCTATAACCTTTTAAAATTAACAAAATGCTTACTAAATTGCATATTACAAAATTTTCCTTTGTTAATTAAATTAATTAATTTAAAAACCCTGGTTTTATATAAAATATGTTAAAATTAAAAAAAATAAAATAAACAAACTACAAACAAATCAGTCTTTTATAACAGTGTAGGTATACATACATATTATAATTGAACCTAAAAAACCTACCCTACAGACACAGGCTTTCTCAATGCCAATAATATTTACACAAAGTAAAAATGAATAATTTTAAGGGAATTTGAATTTGTTCCATTTGAAGTAAAAAAAGCTCTTAATGTTACGTAGAAAAGATAAAACAAAGTGCTGAATTTACTATCAGAGTTCATTAAATCGAAAGACAGAGGAAAGATGAGAAGAAGAGAACTATAGGAAGATATTTCCATTTGCTCCGAGAAATGATATGAAGGGCGTATAAATATTCAACACCCCGCTCGTTAGATATCAAGTGGCATTTGAATGATAGAGGTCCCACGTTTTAACGACAATTTACCGTCGTATTAGTTGATATTTTGCATTCTCTTTTATGCATTCTTACTCAATAAATACAAATTAAAGGTTATGAAGGGTCAAAGAGTCTTTGACAAAGACACTTTTTTCCAAAGTTAAATTATTTTATATATATTCATAACCTTTAATTTGTATTTATTGAGTAAGAATGCATATATATATATATATTGTAATATAACTGATTTTTTACTAGATTATCACTTTGCCAAAATAATCCTAGAAGGATTTTACGATTTTTAATTTCTTCCAAATTTATTGTTATTCAATTTTTCCTGTAATCTTCCGACCTGTGCTTTTGTTTATGCTATAAAATAACAATATTTACAACAATTTAGCAAAAAAAAAGATATACAGGGTCACCAAATAGGTTGTCAACCTTTAAGGGGATAATAGTAAACGCCAAAATAAGAAAGTTTTCCTCTATCATTTTTGCATTAGTGCCATTTTTTTTATAAAAAAATCATTAAAATTTTTATAAGTAAAGTAGAAATTTTGAGCCGCCACTGGTTGTTCCTGACCTACGACAAATTATTAAAACATTCTCGCACAGTTTACATTTGTGTTATCATTCATTACTTGTTGATAATTGTTTTTTGTTTTGCATACTCCGCTATTTTTAGGTACTTTAAATAAAACAACACTTACTTTTTATTGTTAGGTATCTAGTTTTCGTGTTCTGCAAAATTATAATAAATGTTCAACTATCCCGCCGTTATTATCCACACAAAGTATCCGGATAATTTCAGATTTCATCTGCAGCTGCAGTGACAAGTTCGCGGAGTTGTTCTAATGTGTCAACTTCGCTTTGGTACACTAAACTGTTCATGTAGCCCCAGATAAATCACAATAACAACCGAACTATCAGTAATCAATGATAACAAAGTACTAAGGTGTCTATTCTGTAACTTTTTAGTTATAAATAACCCAGGGTTATATCATATCGACTGGTTAAAATCTCTAGAGCGATTCTGTAACTTCGTCTTTGGTTTAAAATTTAACCTGATGCCGATATAATGCCGGTTTTACACCAAACCGACTAGTTGAGTTGCTGTTTTGTTGCTGTTTTAAAAAACAAAAACTCAACTGTTTTTAACGATAAAACTGTTCACACTAAACAGACAAAAATTAGTTACTGTCGAGTTTTTGTTTTTTGTCGTTTTACATCAGAGAAACAGTTGCAGTTTTGTTTAGTTCTATTCAGAAAGTAGATGGTTGTTCATTATTTTATATTATTTATTTAAAAAAATTAACATGGATAGTGACGAGGAACGCTTTTTTTTCTCGTGTGCGGTTGGCTGTTGGTAGGTGATTTAGAAAAAAAAAAAGAAAACGTCTTACACGCAGGTATACCTGCGTGCAATATATTGGGTGAGATCCTTATTAAATAGAAGGAAATATGATGGTGGTGCAAAGATGTTAGTAGTAGTAGTAGTACGGTTGGGTAGGCTCGAAGCCTGACAATTAGACTCCATGGTCCTTTTTATCTGCCCCTCCTAAACCAACCAGACTACTCCTCATCTTCCTCTTCGCCCATACCAGCCCTTTCGAATCTTCCAGACCTTCTTATAAAGGTCAGGATATCCTGCCAGGCAAGAGAGGCCAACTCTTCCCTTTGGAGTGTCATCACTCCAAAGATTTTATACCTTAGTCTGCCGAGGGCCTCACATTGTCCCAGGAAGTGAAAGGAGGTTTCATCCTCCCTTCCGCACTGGGTACAGGAGGGGCTGGTTTCAGCCCCTATTCTTGTGAGGTGTTTCCTTAGGCCATGACCTGTGAGTATATTCACAAGTGGGCCCAAGGAGGTTCGGCTTCTACCTAGAAGCCAGATGGATTTGGGTTTGCTTAGGGTGACCAGAAAATCCCTGGTCTGCCTACAGCCACCGCTTCTTCTCCAGCTTTCATTCGCTCTTTTATCAGCCCAATTGTTTAGGGCTGATTTGACCTGCTTTCTCGTGATTCCAAAAATTGGTTCGGGTCCTACACAGGGGGTTTCAGATCCCAATCTGGCCAACTCATCAGCCCGTTCGTTACCCTCAACCCCACTATGACCTGGTACCCATACGAGATGCACTCTTTTTGTACTTGCTAGCTTTTCCAGCGCTTCCTCACACTCTTGAACCAACTTCGATGTGGTTCTCGCTGCCCAAAGCGCTTTCAGAGCTGCTTGGCTATCTGAGCAGATGTATATATCTGTCTCACTCCCTGTTCTTATATCCTCACAGTTTGCAACCTCAAGTATGGCAAACACTTCCGCTTGAAAGACAGTGGTATATCCTCCGAGCGGGTAGCTCCTTTGGATATCCCTGTCCTCCACGCAGAAACCTGCCCCTGAAGACAGTGTACTCGCCATACGAGAGCCATCAGTGTAGCACACTAGTGCATTTTGTGCAAAGTGTACATCCTTTTTCTCCCACTGCTCTCTTGTTGGTATCGTGAGGGAAAACTTCTTTTTTAAACTTAGGCGGTCTTTTGCTGGCATCGTTCTAATACTGCTAATTGGGACCTCCCTCTCAGCCATATCCGCGATGCCCTCATGACCATAAGTTATTCCTTTTCCTAACCAATTGTTGGCATCCCTCATCCTTAAATGGCTCGCCATTGCTTCTCTCTTTATCCAGAGGGAAAGATTAGGCAAGCTCAGCAAGGCCTCTAATGCCGTCGTTGGAGTAGTCCTCATTGCGCCTGTGATACCGAGACATGCCAGTCTCTGTATCTTGCTCAATTTTTGAGCGATGGTGGTTTTGCTCACACTGCGCCACCAGACCACTGATCCATAATGTATCCGCGGTCTGATGACAGCAGTATAAATCCAGTGAAGGACTTTGGGATTTACTCCCCAGCGTTTTCCCACCACCCGGCGCAGCTGCCAGAAAGTTGCAATCGATTTGTCAACAACTCTGTCAACGTGTGATTTCCAACTTAACTTCCTATCTAGGGTAACACCTAGGTACTTGACCTCTTCAGTAATCTCAAGAGGTCTTCCATACATGGCTGGTGCCCTGAAGTCCTGTATCTTCCTTCGTTTGGTAAAAAGAATCATGTCAGTTTTTGTTGGGTTAACCGACAGACCGTTTTCTTTGGACCAATTTTCTATTATTCTGCATGCTGTCTGCATTCTGTCGCAGACTACACCTAGAATGCCTCCTCTGATTAGGACTGTACCATCATCTGCATATGCTTGTGCATACAGCCCTTCGGCCGTCAGTCTCTCCAGAAGTCCATCCATTATTAAACACCATAGGTGGGGTGATAGGCAGCCGCCTTGTGGGCAGCCGCCCCTCACACCGATGTCCAAGTGGCAGTCTCCCAGAGATGCACTGACCTGCCTCTCCTCCAGTGAAGATTTAACCCAACTAACCAGGACTGGGGGAGTGCCTCTGGCTTGTAGCGCTTCACAGATTGTAGATGTCCTCGCCTTATCAAAAGCCCCCTCTACATCAAAGAAAACAGCTAGTGCCATTTCCTTGTAGTGCAGTGCCTTTTCGACTCTATGCACTATAGAATGAAGAGCCGTTTCGGTCGACCTTCCATTTCTATAGGCATGTTGATTCTTATGGAATGGGTACCTTTTCAGCACCCCTTCTTGCAGGTACCGGTCCACGATCCTTTCTAATGTTTTAAAAAGAAAGGATGTTAGGCTTATTGGCCTGAAGGACTTTGCAGCCGAGTAGTCTTTTTTCCCTGCTTTGGGTATAAAGACCACTTTAGCTGCCCTCCAGGCTCTTGGGACATATCCCAGTGCCAGACTGGCTCGGAATATTCGTTCTATTCTTGGGAGAAGAATCTCCAAGCCTCTCTGTAGCAATGCTGGGAATATTCCATCCGGTCCTGCTGCCTTGTATGGATCGAACGCATTTACTGCCCATTCCACCGATCCCTCCTTCACGACGTCTTTGGCAAGGCCTAAGTCCCAGGTAAGGGTCTCTGGCCCCTCCGTTGTTGACGTGTGGGAAGGAGTTTCGCCGGGGAAGTGCGTTTCCAGGAGATGTCTTAGGGACTCTTCACTGGTGTTCGTCCACGATCCATCCAACCTTCTTAGGATTCCTACATTCCTTTTTGACTCACAGCTAAGGATCTTCATCAGCCTGGTTGACTCCTGAAGTGACTCTACAGTTCCACAGTATGTCTTCCAGCTGATATCCTTGCTGCGCCTTAACTCTTTTTTGTAAGACTTTCTGGCCTCCCTGTACGTATCCCACGTGGATTGCAGCCCATCCTTGATAGCCCGGTTGAATGCGCGCCTTGCCTTCTTTCGAAGGTCGTCAAGCACGTCACTCCACCACGGGACCTTTCGGCCCTTAGCCACCTTGGCCGGACAAGCAGTCTCGTAGGCTGTGGCAATCGTACTATTTAGGTGGTTAACTTCCTTCTCTAACTGTTCTTTGGTGGTAATGTCCACAGGAGGTTCCCAAGTTTGACTTTTTAGATTGGTGAGATATTTCTCCCAATCTGTAGCCCTTGGATTCCTCCTTGGGTTAGGAGTGACCTTGTCGACATTTAACTCAAATCTGATCATCCTGTGATCAGACATCGTTATATCGTTGGTCACTCTCCAGTTAGAAACATCTTCATATACTGACCTTGATGCCAACGTTATGTCTATTACTTCCTTCCGGTTGCAAATAACAAACGTTGGTTCTTTGCCTCTGTTTATTACCTCCAAGTCTGTTGATGCCAAATACCCTAGCAGAGATTCTCCCCTACTATTGGTGTTGGTACTGCCCCACACGTAGTGGTGGGCGTTGGAATCACATCCTAGCACGAGGGGTATGCACTTGTCACTCGCGAACTTGATTAATCGAGTTAGCTCCGGAGTAGGGCACGGTCCCTCGTACGGTAAATAGACGCTTCCTAATATAATCCTATTTCTAATGCCTCTTACCTTATATTCCAGCAGAACCGCCGTGACATCCCTAGCCCCCAATTGTGGAAGTGGTAGCACATTGAGTTCCTTGGACGTCAGTATGCATGTTCTGCTGCTCTCCTCCTCAGTGCCAACCATGATGTTTAGGCCAGTGGCACCCATTCCTCTAACCCCTTTCCTGTAAACATACGGTTCCTGTACCAGGACAATCTCGCCCTCCCTCCCTGCCAAGACGCTTGCCAGTTCCCCAGCAGCGTCCTTGCAGTGATGTAGGTTGATTTGGCTTACCCGTATGGTGTCCATGACGGAGTGTATCATGGTACGGCCTCAGCACCTAGTTTTCTTCAGTCTGCTTCGAGGTTCCAGCACCAGACGAGCCCTGGCGCACCACGCTACTCCAAGCCGAGACCCTCTTTACAGAGAGGGTCACCAACTCGAAGTAGAGGGCCCACCCAGACTCCTCCAGGCGCTTCACAACCTCTTGGCTAACCAAGAAGACTAGATGCCATGCTCCTGGTCCCCCTGTGGTCTCCAGATGTTTCCAATTCCCCACGTTAAGGGAGTGGTTCTGGAGATCAAGCATCCTTGTGACCTCTGCCAGGTCCACCTTTTCCTGCCTAAGCCAGAAACCAATCTTCACTGGCCATGGAGCTTCGGCGGCCTTCACCGAAGTGAAAACCACCCCCTCAACAGTCAGAGAAGACCAGCTCTCCAGCAGCCAACGCATCGAGGTGTCGTCCCTAGCCGATACCAAGTACCAGCCCGGGTCGACAAGGCCCGACTTGATGAATTTGAGTTCCAAGCGGGAGGATCCCTTAGTGGAATCCTCCATAGCTCGCCTCATTTCACTGATCAGGCTTGCCCTGATGCGTTCGCTTTCATTTGGCAGAACAGTACCTCCAATTCTGTTCGACAAGATGACCACTTGAAGACTTTTGTCGATTGTTGGTCGACTAGTAGCCTCCTGTCGAGCTTCTACCTTTTCTCTACTTTTCGGTCCCCTCTCCGACGCCTCGGCAATGTCTCTCTTTAAGGGGGAGACATACCGCCTAGCATCAGAAAAGGGCCTCGCCCTCTTTTTATTATATTCCGGAGGTGTCCCCTTATCCGCCCTCTGCCTTTTGCTGGAAGCTGGACCAGGGGCTCTTGTTTGAGCCCCCGTTTCCTGCCTCCTTGCATTAGCCGGCGCCGATGGTAATGGGGGGACGTTTTTACCCTTTCTCAGGTATTCCCTCCTTTTCGGACCTCTTGGAAGCTTGCCAGGTTCCCCAATTCGATTTGGCTTTACCCTTACCTGGCTTGAGCAGCTTGGTTGGGGGTCAGCCATCTCGGATCCGGTTGCCTGTTGAGGGACGTCAGATACTACTAGAGAACGTTGGTCCTCCTGTAGCCTCTTCAGTTCCTTTTTAGCCTCCTTTTCCTTAATTCTCTTTCTCTTATTTTTCTCTCTAGTCCTCTCCTTCCTCCTTTGGGCTTTGATCTCCAGAGCAGTGGCTTTGGCCGGCTCTGGTGATCCAGCAGGAGAGTTGAGAAGATCTACCTCTTCTACTGTCAGTGGTGACGACTCGCTTGTCACCACTGTGGAGCTGAGGGGCTCCGGTGTGCGTTCTTTTTGCACGTTACTAACTTCTGTTTCTTTGTACTCTTCCATAGTTGGTTTTTTTGTTTTGTTTACCTGACCAACACACACGCGCACACACTTATTTGGGCAGATATCTTTGGACTTTGGGCCTCCCAAAACTTCTCCTAGGGCCAACATAACACAACGTGGATCCCGGTGAGGAAGGTTGTCGGCCGCTTTCAAAAAGTGAAGCCCCCCGGAACATGCAGCAGGCCCTCACCCAGGCGCTACCTGGAACTACTACATGTAACGAGATTATACACCGATTGATAGTGCAAAGATGTTAATAAATTTACAAAAGGACGACATAGGGTTAAGTGGCGAATTACGTTCTTCTTATCAACTCAAGTTGATAACATACGTTTACACCAAGCCGACTGAGTTGCAAAAAACGTAGCAACTCTTTGAAGTTACCGACATCGATCGGGAAACGAAAAACACAACAGCAACTGTTGAGTTGCCGAAAAATCTTCAAAAAATCTGCAAAAAGTTGCGGTTTTGTTTTTTTCAACTCGAATTGCTGTTTTGTCGGTTTGGTGTAAAACCGGCATAACGCTGGTTATTCCGAAATGTATATCGTAAGGTATGTTACTAGGCGATAAAAATAACTTTTGAGTTATAATTTCGATTTAAATAAAAAACACTTTCAAAGGTGCATTATAAGAATAATTATTACAAATGGCTGCAGTACTAAACTTTTTTGCTATTAATTACATAAATGAAAGAGACAGGAGAAGACGGTAAACTATTTCATACCCTAGAGTATTTTATTATTTTTTTTTTGATTTAGTAATGCGGCACGAATAATGAATCGCAATTTACGTGATACAAGTGACGTTTTTCAACTGCCCGAATATTCATTCTTAAAATTATTTAGACTTAACAAGGAAGCTACTTATTTTCTTATCGAAAATCTTTTACCACATATGAATGATGAATTAAGAAACACTGCAATACCTGCCCATCTAAAAATATTGTGCACTAAAATTTTTGGGACATGGGGGTTACCAGCTGGATACTAGTACCACTCTTCATTTTGCAATGAGCCAATCATCAGTTAGTCGTTGCATATCAGAGGTGTGTAATGTTATTAATAATGTTCTTTTAGATGGATAGTTTTTCCCTCCACCCCTCAAAACATTAATCAGAACATTAATTTATTTTTTGTTGTTGCAATCATTTCTCCACCAAATGACCACCCTCAATATCCAGCAGGCCCTTATTATAATAGAAAAGGATATTATAGCATTAATGTGCAATTAATTGCAAATGCTGAATTAAAAATTTTAAATGTAAATGCTAGATTTCCCGGATCAGTACATGATACTGCAATTTGGCAAATGTCAAGAATTAACATGCACTTGCAAAGAATATATTTGGAAGGGAATTCAAATTACCATTTGATTGGTGATGAAGGATATTCATTATCACCTTGGGTGCTAACACAATATCCAGGAAATGTTCGAAATGATACTCCACAAGGCAGATTTAATACTCATTTAAGAAGAGCCCGAGTGACCATAGAAAGAGTCAATGGGATACTAAAGGGAAGATTCCGATGTTTATTGAAACACAGAACACTCAATTATAATCCTGTTAAAGCAGGAAAAATTATAAATACCTGTGCTGTACTACATAATATTGCCTTACATTTCAATGTAGATCTCCCAGATGATTATGATGAAGTTGTCGAAGAGGAAATATTTGACAATGACCTCCAAGAAGGCAATTTTTATGTTCAAGGCAACAGAAAAAGGGATGTAATATGTCAGGAATATTTCCAATAAAAACGTTATATTTTTATTATTTTTTATTTAAATATATAAAAAAATAGTTTTTGAACTTTGAACAAAACAAGAAATAAAACAAATATCACAAAACTAAAATTTTTTGGGTTTACCAATATCTGAGTTATTTGACATGTTACCCACACCAAACTTATATGAGTTTATAATGACATTGAATGGACAGGTTCTGCGTAAGCAAAATTTAAATTGAAAAAGTTAGTTTTGCACCCCCTATTTAAGCTTATTCAAATTAAAGAGGTGAAATTTATAATTCACTACTGTGTCAAAATCTATTTTGAAAATCCAAAAGTATTTTATACCATTTTCAATTTTTTTTAAATCATAGTTAAATTAATAAAAAATTAAAATGGTATAAAATCTGTAATAATCTGTAAATTAATAAAAATTTAAAATGGTATAAAATCTGTAATACCTACTTATTAATAAATTTTGAATTTTTTTCAATAAACGTTGGTGAACGTATGAAAGTGATTGAATAATCGTAATTAAAAAACTAACATTTTTCGCAAACTTCAATTTAAATTTTTCTTGCGCAGAACTTTTTCATTTGATGTCAGTAAAAACTCATATAAGTTTGGTGTGGAACTAATATCTGATATCAGTTTACCCAAAATGCTCCAGCAGCCACAAATTGTATTTATTATCGCCTTCTAATGGCCTTTGCAATATTATTAAGCCCCTTTGCCACTGCAAAGTTGCTGGCTATCAACTGCCGGAGCAGTATATCATGATTTACAGACATTTTTTTTAGCCTTCTCCTTATGGGCTTTTTCCGGATAGGTGCAGGATCAATGTTTTCTATATTCTCACTGCCTTCACCATCTTCTGAATCTAAACCTAAAATAATATTTATCTTTAATCGGTGTATAAATTAAATTTTATTGTTGTCAACAATTAACACTACGTATTGATTATGGCCTCGGCATTTTAAAATTATTTATAACCCAGGCCTAGGACATAAAAATTTATTATTTACCGCGTTTTGCATAAAATTCGATAACTGTCAGATGGTTCAGGTTCACCTTCTACTTTTAATAATTGTACATTTCATTAATTGTTAAAATAAAACCAATAAAACTGCAGAAGCAATAACTTACTTTAATATTTATGATTCAATTTTTATGTACCTGTCTCATGTAGTTTTATGTTTTCTACTGGTGGCTCTAAAAAAATCTCTTCTATAATAATTCCACCTTCATCAATACCAGAGACCCCTTCAATAACCACTGGGTTAATTAGCTGGATTATCCTTTCATCCAGTTCTGAAAGTTTTATGCCAGAACTTCGACCTCCACCAGTTCCAGTATGCTCAACAATTAGTTTTCTTTGTTTTTTTTTTGCGTTCGACTTTAAATCATTAAACACCTAAAATCTCAATTTAGTCATTGGATAAGTCCTACAAAGTAAAGCTATTATCGTAAGACATGTTTACTTACACTTTTCCACTGCTTCGTCGTCTTCTGTGGCCCATCAATTGCGTTTAAATGTTTTGCCAGGTCTTCCCATTTTTGTTTAAACGCCTGATATTGGGCGGCTTCGTTTGAGGGATAAACCATATCTCTGTTTTCTTCTATGTATGCTACTAAGGCATGTGATTGTTTTTTTGTCGATCTATCCCTTTTTTTATTCATTTTATTTTTATAAACTTCACCTTTGCACAGATTATAGAAAAACTATACTGACAACACTTGACACTGTCAAGTTGACAGTTATCCCGCCAATATTAAACACGAAGTTGGAAGGATTTATTTTCTTTAATTTAACATTTACTTAATAGGATTTCTATTAAAAATTATGTAGTACATTTTTCCGTAAACTCCTAATAAGTATTAACATTTGTCAATCTTGAAGATGGTTCGTTGAAGTTCGTTGAAATTTGTAGCTAATATCACTACGAGTTTTAACCCTGTACGATATGAAGTTAAAAATAACTGATAGTTATATTCATAACTTACAGAATGGAAATTACAGTTAAAATTATATCGATTTAGTTATAAATAAACTTATAACCCAGCCGATAAACATAACTGAAAAGTTACAGAATAGACCCCTAAATAAGTTTAAAAGTTTGCTTGATATTACATAATAAACTGTGCGCATACCTGTGTATTTTTTGCTTGGATGAATAATATCATTATTTTTAGAGGTAAAAACAATGATGATATAGGATAGGTCAGTGACATCCAGTGGCTCCCTGGTTTTGTCAAAAAAAAATTCATAATTTTTTATTAAAAAACAAGCTCTAATGCAAAAATGATAGAGGAAAAACTTTCTTGTTTTGGCGTGTACTATCATCCCCCCAAAGGATGACAATTTATTAGATGACACCCTGTATTGACGGATTATGATAGCTGGTTTAATAACATAGATTTGGATACAAAAATAACTGTCAAACTTGCATATGATCGAAAGTTATGCGTTATTTTATGTCGAGGGGCCGCGCGCTGTGCCTCAATACGTGCAATGCGCTCATTATAACGTAATTTTTTTATTCTTTTTTTTTAAGTAAAAGTTCTTTTATTTTAAAAGCTTGTCAAAATTTGTGTTTCGGATGGCACTATTTGATATAAAATGATATAAAATAAATACGGCATTAATTAAATTTGTTGTTAACTTGTGTGGAAACAGTCAGTGAAAATCTGTGAGTGAAATTGAGAATTAAACACTATCAAATATCAAATCAAATAGCTATAAGGACATGCGTATTCAATAGACACTAGCCGACGACAAGTCAGCCAAACGAGGGAAATATGTTTTACACTTAAAGTAGAATAGTAAAGCTATCGACCTATCCAGCTTATAGGCAAAGCCTATAAGGTTCGGTCCTTCCACGGGACCTACTGTTTAACGTGGAATCCGAACCACGGTCCTCAATAAATCACCCTTGCAACCACTTTTTAACATGGCACCGAAAAAATTAATGTAGTTGAGTTAACGTTTGCCTAAATATCATTTTTGAAAATGTTTCATCCAAAAACCCGGACTATTCCTTTGACACCAAAATATAGATTAATCCAATATCTATATTTTGGTGTCAGAGTTTATTTGTTTATTTGACAGTTAAAATATTGAGTTAACAGAAACTAATTTTTTGAAATAAAATGTATATCATATTTTGATTTAATAGCTAGGAATTGGTGGAATGGTTGCTCTTTAATCCAAAACATTAAATTTGTTCATTTAA
The DNA here is from genome assembly GCA_921294245.1 of Brassicogethes aeneus. Taxonomy (NCBI): domain Eukaryota; kingdom Metazoa; phylum Arthropoda; class Insecta; order Coleoptera; family Nitidulidae; genus Brassicogethes; species Brassicogethes aeneus. The sequence continues at coordinate 45,768,888 of OV121132.1, read as the reverse complement.
CAAGTTGTAAATGTTACTTTAAAATTTAAAATGTTAAATTTGCATTCATAAAATAAAATTGCCGTGAAGGGCGCTTCGAACACCAACGTCATGTTATTACACGGTGTGGATCACGGGATGTTCTTACATCTCACCTCAGTTGGCTTACCGTATATAAGCTCAGGTAGCCGTTTGTTTTGGGTGTGTATCTGTTAAATATTTATTGGAATAAATAAATAATTCAACTAGCTCAGAGCGAAATCAATGTATGTTTATTATAACAAATAAAAGTGTAAAAGTACAGAAACGAAAATGTAGAACAAAGTTAAAAAACAACTTGCTGTGCCGACGATATACAATCAACTAACTTTAAAGATATACCCTAAAGTATTGCTTACACTAGTAATATGTGACAAAAACCATATGTTAAACATTCAAAGAAAGTGACCACCCAAAATGTCTCTTTTGCAGTTAAAACTTAAAGCAGATGTGAAAACAATCAACACACAAATTCAAAATATAAATGCAACATATTTTAACACTCCCACTTATATTGAATGTCCTAAATTATACATAATTTATCTCTTAAGTAACAAAACTGTAGTTTAGCTATCGGTTTTGTAAGAATATCAGCTAACTGATCCTTAGAGCTAACATATTCTATTTCTAAAAGGTTTTTATTTACAAGGTCTCGAATATAAAGATATCTCACATCAATATGTTTGGAACGCTTATGGTGCTCTGCATTTGAGGCTAGTTGGATTGCTGCTTGATTGTCGACAAATATTGTAAAAGCATTGCAATCAATATTTAGTTCTGTTAAAAACTGGCGCAACCAAACAGCCTCTTTGGCACCGTGAGATAAAGCTATATATTCGGCCTCAGCGGTTGATAATGAAACTACACTTTGACGCTGACTCGACCAAGAAATTGGAGCCCCATTATAAAAGAAAACAAAACCGCTTCTGGATTTTCGCGTATCTAAACAGCCAGCATAATCGGCATCAGTAAATCCCTGCAAACAAATTAAGCTCCCACTGTTTCTAAATGTAATTCCAAAATCAACCGTGCCCATTAAATAACGCAAAATTTTCTGCACAAATTTCCAATGTTCTTGATTATAAGACTCTACAAACTGATAGGCATAGTTTACTGCAAATTCAATGTCAGGTCTGCTTATTCTTGCTGCAAAAATAAGAGAGCCTATTGCTTCACGATAAGGTACCTTGCTTTTATTAAAAGATTTAGAGTCTGATAATTTATCTTTGTTAAGGTAAATACCTGGCTCAGCAGGTATGCTAGAAAATTTTGCGTTTTGCCTATTAAACTTATATAATAGCTTATTTATATATAAAGGTTGACAAATTTTTAGCGATTGCGTATAATTTGAAAGCCTAAAAACTCGCATGCACTATTTACAGTTATCTTAAAACTACTTTTGAGGTACTCTAGCACTTCCAGTATCGCGTCACGATTTTCGCACATTAACAGCCCGTCGTCAACGTATAACGCTAAATAAACCGCGAAACCTTTAACAACGCCCATAAACACTCACTTTCACAACTAGCAAAACTAAAAGTCTTTAGGAAACCGACGAATTTTTCATTCCAGTAGCGTGGGGACTGTTTCAATCCGTAAAGACTCCGATGTAGTTTGCAGACCGAATTATCATCTTGACAGTATCCGGGAGGCTGTTCCAGATATATCTCCTCCTGAACTTGACCGTAAAGAAAAGCTGTCTTTACGTCAAACTTCCTAATTTCATAGTCTCGTTCTGCCGCGAGTGCTAAGAGCAACCTTACCGATTCATATCTCACTACAGGTGCATATGTATCAAAAAAGTCAATTCCAGGTCGTTGAAAAAATCCTTTTGCAACTAATCGAGCTTTATACCTTTTAACCTCTCCGGAGGAATCTGGTTTGGTTGCATAGACCCATCTACAGCCAATTGCACGTTTCCCTTGGGGAAGCAGCGATAAACTCCATGTATGATTCTCTTGAAGTGCTTCCATCTCTTCATCCATGGCTTTTTTCCATTTATCTGCTTTATCACTAGTTATGGCTTCTTGATAAGTGGTAGGTATTGCTTCAGTATAATAAGCCACAGGTACACCGTACCTATCAGGCACTTTAATCAAATCCCTGTTACGCAAATTTCTATGCTCGGCCTCTCCTCCTTCCTCTGTTGCTTTTAGCTAGGGTTGCGTAACAGGAATATTTACAGTTTCAGCAGGCTGGTCGTTCTCTTCTACAGAATTAAAATCAATATTAAAACTACCTGGATTTTTTAAAGTAACGCTTTCATTCTCATTAAAATCTACATCGCTGCTAATGTAAATTTTATTTGTGCTATTATCCCACAATCGATAATTTGTTGACTCACCCTCGTAACCAACAAAAAACACTTTTCGGGATTTTGGATCAAATTTATGTCGTTTTTGTTTTGGTATATTTAGGTACGCCAGTGACCCAAATATTTTCAAGTGTTTTACCTGCGGTTTAAAACCAAACCATTTCTCAAAGGGGGTTGTATTTTCAGAAGGTTGTAAAATGACCCTATTAAGAACATAACAGACAGTGTTAATAGCCTCCGGCCACAATTTATGATCTATGTTTCTTGCTAATAAAATAGATGTTGCAGTTTCTGTTATTGTTCTTATTTCGCGCTCAGCTCTGCCATTTTGTTCATGAATCTACGGGGAGGAAAATTCATGTACAATTCCTTGTTTACGAAGATAGTCGCTAAACTCTTTGGATGTGTATTCTGTCCCATTGTCCGATCGTAGTACCCTTATATTAGTTTTAAGCTGATTTAAAACAAATGCTTCAAATTCTTTAAATCTTCCAAAGACTTCAGACTTGTGACGCAAAAAATAAACTTTTCGAAACGACGTGCATTCGTCTTTAAACAATAAGAAATATTTTGTACCGCGAGGTGACTCAATATTTATAGGTCCACAAACGTCGGTGTGGATCTTTTCACCTGGTCCAAAACAACACGGATTGTTCGTGCTTGTATGTGTTTTTCGCGATTGCTTACCCGCGACACACGATTCACAAAAAAAGTTAATTTTTTCACATTTCTGGTCCAATACATTGAGCTGTCGACATGTATTTTGAACCGCGCGAACATTTACATGCACCATTCGCTCATGCCACAGTTTTAAAGTGTTCGTTGTAACTTCAGCTGAGTTACATTCAAGAGTGATCTTCACTTTAAACAGCATACGAAATAAATTTTTATAACGGACACCTATGGACGATAGGTTTCCGTCGCGATCACGTATTTCACACTTGTCTTTATAAACATGGAATGAAAAGTTTTTATCGCTTATGGTACCGACCGAAAACAAATTTCTTTTTAGCTCGGGAACTAAAAGAACGTATTTTAATTCGCGCTCTTGTAAACGGCCTTGTATAGTTTCCACTATTAGTATAGTGCCCTTACCTGTTGCTGCCAATTTCCTATTATCAGCAACTCTAACATAATATGGCTGCGGTAGTAAATCCAGATGTATGAAGTATTCCTTTTTAAAAGTCATATGCATGCTGGCACCGGAATCAGCTATCCACACATCACTATCGTCCAAGAAATTGTCCGAAACATTTGCTGCGACATCACCGACGTATGCTGACGCACTTTTAATGTCTTTATTATCGTTCTTTTTTTTAGGACACTCGCGGATCCAATGGCCTTTTTCTTTGCAATACGCGCACTTGGTACGGTTTTTCAGATCTTGCATGTACCGCTTCTGTTTTGTTTTGCAAGAATTCTTTGGAGCACTACTCAAAGACGTCCGATGTACCTGAAGAGCAAGAGCTGACACATTCTCTTTATTTTCTGAAATTCGCTTATCTTCTTTAAGTAGTCTTGCTATAAGCTGTGATTTCTTTCGTTCCGCTTCAGGCGTGCAATCCCAAGCAATGCGAAACACAGAAAATCTGCTGGGTAGGCAACTTAATATCTTAGAAACTATTGCTGTTTCCGAAGGTTTTTCATCCGCATCTTTAAGTCTTTTGCATATGCTTTCAAGTTTTTCTAATTGAATAGCAACAGACTCACCATCGTTCATTCGAAACGCGTAAAACTGTTCCCAGGCGTTTTGTTTCGCATCAACACTTGTATCTCCATATAAATCTCGGAGTTTATCCCAAATTTCTTTTGGGGTGCTGCAGTTGATCAAATTTGGATGTAAAACTCTCTTCACCGAGCTTAGTAGAATCAACGCTGCTTGCGTCGGGCTTAGTTGCTTTATCAGGTTCAGTTTTCTCACCATTGACAAGACCTGTTAGCTCGTTTGCTTGTAAAAGAAACCGGACACCAAAATTCCACATAGAATAATTGGTTCCATCAAGTTTTGTCAACTCTAAAACTTCTCGGTCAGCCATGATTAAAAAAATTACTTACTTTGCACTGTTACACACAAAAAACACTGCACTAACTGTAAACTGTTGCTGAACAGTAAGTCGCGCGCGACGTTAGCTAAATTAGAGACAGCACTATTCTTTGTTTAACAAAATAAAATGATTTACGCAGTGGAAGCGTGCTGGGCCCATAACCTGTTAAATGTTTATTGGAATAAATAAATAATTCAACTAGCTCAGAGCGAAATCAATGTATGTTTATTATAACAAATAAAAGTGTAAAAGTACAGAAACGAAAATGTAGAACAAAGTTAAAAAGCAACTTGCTGTGCCGACGATATACAATCAACTAACTTTAAAGATATACCCTAAAGTATTGCTTACACTAGTAATATGTGACAAAAACCATATGTTAAACATTCAAAGAAAGTGACCACCCAAAATGTCTCTTTTGCAGTTAAAACTTAAAGCAGATGTGAAAACAATCAACACACAAATTCAAAATATAAATGCAACATATTTTAACAGTATCACTACACCAAATTGCCCGACACTGATAAGACCCCAAATATAGTTCGAAACAGCTGTCTGTCGGTATTTGAAGTAGGTGGAACGCAAACAAAACAAAAACTTTGGCGAGGTGAAGGTTCAATTCTTTCTCTTGATATATAATTTTGTTTTGGATGCCAACCTTTAAGGAACGTTACTTTTATATTTTTAGAATGTTAACCCAACCGTTTTGAAATATTAGCGAAATTTACCTTAACATCTTAAGAATGTTAGCACAACCATTTTCGAAATCCATATTTCAAAAATGGTTGTGCTAACATTCTTAAGATGTTAAGGTAAATTTCGCTAATATTCCAAAACGGTTGGGTTAACATTCTAAAAATATAAAAGTAACGTTCCTTAAAGGTTGGCATCCAAAACAAAATTAATTTTGACGCGCAGAGTATTACTCCGACATATTAAGAATGTTAAATTAACCAGATTAGCAGATTAGAACTAATATTCTCATTTTGTTCATTTGCTATTTGTTGTTCAATTAAACAATACAATTTGATATTTTTAGATGGTTAAGTAAACGTGCAAAAACCAATGCTTGTATTTAAAGTGCATAAAAAGTTAAATTAATATTTTTGTTGTTGTTTCAACCTCTTATTTTTGTCAGTGTGGACTCATCTGCCGACTTTTAACACGCACAACAAGCAAGGCTGTGACCGGGGATCGAACCCGGTACCGACGGACGCAGTTCGTCTAGGCTTAGGGACGGTTTATCAATGTCCAGTTAAAGTTGCACTTAGTTATCTGGCAGATATTCTCCATGGATAATATTGTTCTCACAACGATTGATATAGAATTTAACTATCCGTTAGACTAACTGGAGCTTAACCAAAGATTGATAAACCGGCCCTTAGTAGCTTAAACCACTGCGCTATCAACGGACTCGTTTTACACTTATTTTCCCAAATTGGACAATTCTTTATGCTGCAAACAAATGGATATTATGTTCGGTAGACCATGAATTTTCGATCTTTGCTTTTGGGGCAAAATATGCATCTATCTATAGTAGTACGTGGCCTAGGTTGCAGATGTAATGTAAGGGATTATTTTTAGTATTCAAAATTTTGATGGATTCGCGTCTTTATAGAAACCTTATAAGCTGGAGTTTCCAAACGACTCTTGTGTCCTCTTTTACCCCAAGGATCAAATTTATTTATTTGGGATGAAAAAAGCACTATCTGCGATTAATACCACAATATAAGGACAACATTATGCCAGGTCCTTAGTGATAGCGACAAAAGCAGGCGCGAGCGGCTACAGGCGGATGCGAGCGACTCATTTTAAGAAAGTGTTCTTACTTAACGCTGGATGAAGCAAGAATTTAGTTTAAGATAATAATACATTTTAAATAATTAGTTTGGCAAGAATATAATAAATAAACGTCAGAGAGACAACGGAAATTTTTACTTTTGTAAATTTTATAAAATACATACTGCAGTGTGTGATAATGTTTTAATGATTAGTACCAAAGTAAGGGACGTTTGTTTACTACCAAAATCAAGTTTTCTTCATCAATGTCCGCCATATCGTTCTGCAAACTTCCAAACGCCAAACTTAAAATAGTATTGGAGGCACAAGGGGTGTACAAAATTCCTTGTAAGAATTGTGACGGATGCTACGTGGGACAGACGTATCAATGTTCGACGCTAAGAACATCGTAACGAAGTCTTGAAACAAGAAAAAACATCTTCCTTAGCTGAATTTGAATCATGTTTTGCAGTAATGAAAACTTGTTTTTAAAAACTATTTAATGGAAATTAGAGTTACTATAACCTGCACTAGCAGAGATTTTAAGTAAACTAACAAGAGTGCATTTAATTTTTATACAAAAATCGTCCATCAAGGGATACATAAATTTTGTTAGGAAGTGATAAGTTATCACTGATAACAATTAATTTAATTACCTTAGGAAATACTAGTAAAAGAATTATCTTAGAGTATTTTAAGTACATAACTCCTTCCTTCCTAAATCGGAAAATAAGGGATCCATTATTTTCTGCGAAGTTGTGGGTGGTTTCAAATTTCTTTGGTGACGTCGGGGTTTGTAGATCTTAATGTAGCACAAGATGTACTGAAGACTGCTATTATAAATAGGAAAGTGTTGATCCATGGGTGACTTGTACTTGAACTGTTATTTAAATCAGGGATTTGTAAATTATTTGCAATTCTGTTGATATGATCGATGTCTTCACTTGTTATTTGCTGTAGGTAGAAGGTTTTGTTCGTTGTGTTGAATCCTATGTGCGGGAGTTCTATTTTGTGTAATTCAAAGATGAATTCTTCATGGTTGGTGTCTTCAGCTTGGAAAAGTTTTCCATTTATTGAAATTTTGCATTTTTTCATTGACAAAATGCTTGGTTTGGATGTTTCGTAGATGCCTTCGATGTCACATGATGATTCGATTTTCGTATTTCTTGCAGGGATGATAAGTACATCTGATGTGGGTTATGCTTGTTTCGGAATAATGAATGTTTGTATTTTGGCAGTGGATTTTGCCGTTTCTGATGAGGTCTGCGAGGCATGGTTGGTGTTTGTGCAGATCGTTTTGGCGACAGAAATACCAATTTTCTACTTCAGGTCATTGTTGCGATGTTGTCCAAAAGTCTTTTGTATTGAGCAAAAGATAAGGTTGTTCAGGAATAATGGTCGTATTTGTGTGTGGGATAGTGTGGGATAGGATAGAGGCGGAATAATTTAAACTGGGAAGATACAATGGGTATGTGAATTTTAAATAAAATTAATTTTTCTTGAACAATTACTTGAACCGAGAATATATAATAGTAATTTAACAATTCTTTTAACTTAGGTATTTGTTCTGGTCGATAAATATTTTTAAGTTTATTAATTAGTAATTTTAATTGTTATGGATTGATAACTGAGTTATGAAGAGTGTTCAATCTAGCAAAGGAGATTGCAATTTCCAAGTTATTATTAACTATATACTAAATAGAGTGAAGTTTCATTAGTAAATTATCTATGATATTTGAAAAGAAAAAAGCTTGTTCTAAATGTATAAATCCATTCTTCTTTTGACAGATATTTAACTTGGTTTTCTAGGATGATTTGATTATTATTTAATTCTTTAAAGTGAGAGCTATATATAGCGTATACGTATACGTATTCGAAATCTGTTTGAGAACAGTTTGTTGATTATAATCATAATCATTATTATTTATTATCATAATTATTATTATTTATTATAAATTTTTTGTTCATTCACATCCAAATTTTGTAAATAATTTGAGATGAATTTTTTATCTTTAGAATCTAATGTGCCAAATAGCCATTTGTACTTTACTTTTAAATATATTGTTAAGAGTAAATATTTTAATTTTATTTCTAATTATGTCGGTTAATGACATTGCGTTTTATTAGTTTTTAGTTAGTAAGGTTTAAATGGTATGCTTATTAGTTATTATTTTAGATATTGGGTTTTTTATTTCATTTATTTCTAGCGTCTGGACTAATCCTAGAGCGTAAAGGATAAGGCACAGGTGCATTCTGACCTGAAACAATACGTTGTGTTCTAAGTAATTTTTTGTGATAAGTCTTATTTTTAGTTTTTAATGTTGTCAAGAACCGTAGGGTTTTCAACTTTATCGTAATGATTTGATATTTTCTTTTGTGAAGCATTAACTTTTTTAATTTTATATAAAGCTTTAGTGGGGTCTATTTCTATATTTTCCATTCTATTTTGCTTAAATTCTTGACTTTATTGTTTTTTAATTTTTCGCGAATTAATTCATTAAGTGTTTTTAAGTTATCTGTGTGATCTTGCATATATTAATATAGGTTTCTATTGTTTCGATAGGTTTAGAGTTTTTTAAGGTTAATATTGTTTCTGCTATCGCCGAGTGAAATCTTTCCACAAGGCTGTTACTGTTTTGATTATGAAGACTTGTAAATGAATTTCTATTTCATGTCTTTTGCAAATATTTTGAATAATTTTGTTTTTCCATTCATGTCCGTTGTCGGTAGTAGTCTTGGAAGACGGAAGTGATTAAAAAATTTTACTGGTTTATTAGCAATTTCTATTGCACAAGGGAATTTAATTGGATAAGCTTGTCCGAATTTTGAAAAACTGTCAATTATGGTAACAATACTGTCCGTGTGTTTTATAAGTATCTGCGTATAAATGATCAAAAGGGTCTTAACCGAACGGGGTTGGTTTGAAAATTAATTTATTTTGATGTCTTTCGTATTTTGTCTTTTGGCATATTTCACATGAATTTACGTAATCGCGAACATCTTGATCTATTTTGAGCCAATAAAATGATTTTTTAATTGCATTATTTTTTTCTTGAATTCCACGGGGTTTTTGTTTCATTGTATTGTTGTAACTTTAGTTTTTGTTCGTCTTCCATTGTTACGTCTGTTAGGAAGGTGTTTGAAATTGTTAATACAAATGCGTTGTTTTTAAAATATTTTTGAATGGTTGTGATAAACTGGGGTTCGAGTGATTTGTCTTTAAAGTAAAGACAATATGATTTTTTTGGTGCCATAGCTTCTTTAATAAATTAATTTAATTAGTTAGTAATTTTTCGTTATTATCTTTAGGAATAGTTAGATGAATTCAGTTTTTATCAAATATTTTTTCTCTATATAATTATTTTCGGTTATATTTTTACTTGAAATTATAATTTGGTTTTTGTGATCTTCGTGACTTGAATGAACTGTTTCGTTATCGGTAGAGGGATTAATGTTTAATAGTATATTACTGTGAATAATTATTTTTTAGTCTTTTGATGACTCAAAATTTTCTGCATGAATTTTTATTAAATTTTCAATTTCTTCTATTTCGGGATTTGGATATTCAATGTTTTCGTCAGGGTTGTTTAGTAGCGAAATGTTATCTAGGTCGTCTAAAATATTGTCTAAATCATTTTGGTCATTGGATTCTAATGCGTTTAATTCAATACGAGAAAGTGCGTCGGCGTTAGTGTTCATTTTGCCTTTTTTATAGATTAAATCATAATCATATTCTTCTAATTTTAAGCGCCAACGAACTAGTTTAGAATTGGGATCTTTAAGAGAAAATAACCATTAAAGGGGTTAGTGATCGCTAATTATTTTAAATTTTACTCCAAATAAATAAGGACGAAAATATTTAATGTTCTAAAAGTTCTTTCTTGATTGTGCTATAATTTGTTTCTGCGGGGTTAAGAGTCCTAGAGGCATAGGCTACTAGTAGATCACTTCCTATGGGACCCTTGGGATAGAACTGCTCCTATTTCGAAATTTAAGGCGTCTCTAGTTAAACTAAATGTTTTAGAGAAATCCGGGTATTGAAGTATGGCTTCGTTCAAAAGGATTTTTCAATAAGTATTAACCCTTGATTAGTCGCACCCGGTGTGTGAGATCGACGCTTTAAATTTTTTAACGTACTTCTTTAGCGCATCGACTTTACGCTATCTCCTCCTAGGTATTTTCCTACATTAGCCTTTCGAACTTCAGTCTGAAAGCCTTGGCGCATGGGTGTGATTTAGCGGCTTCCAGAATTTATTTCGGTAACTATGTATTCTTCCATAGCCGACCAATAACTACTTTAAAAACTAATGGAAGACAAAGATTCTGAATATGAAAGTAATTTTAATGACGATGAAGACAACGACGAAGAAGATTTCGTAAAGGAAAGGCATGAAAATAGCGAGTCAGAAAAAAATATTTGTTCTGATGAATTATACTAATTTTTTGTTCTTAAATTGATATTTTGTTATGTTTGTTTATTAAAAACATTACTTTTAAGCATATTAACATAGTGTTTTTTTTAAATTTAAATATACACACAAGATATTTAATAAACGTAATTTTTAACTTTCGGTCTCAAACACCGAAGCGACTAATGGCGTTTCAGAAAACAGTGCGATAAGGGTTAAAGGAATTTACGAATTCAGGGGTATGCTCAATATTTTGATTTTTCTTTAGACAATTTGTAAGGGGTTTAGTTAATTTTGCGAAAATTTTAATGAATTTTCGATAGTAACCTACTAGTCCGAAAATGATTTTATTTCTTTAGGTGTCTTGGGGATGGGAAAGTATTCAATAGCTTTGAGTTTTTTAGGGTTTGGTTTTATATCTTTAGGTGTAATGATGTGACCTAGAAATTCTATGGATTTGCATAGAAATTCGGATTTATCAAGTTGGATTTTTAAACCGGCTTCTTGTAGACGTTGAAAGACTTGTTTTAAATTATTTATGTGTTTTTGTAGAGAGGTAGAGAAGATAATAATGTCGTCCATATATATAAGACAAATTTTACCTTGAAGGTCTTTAAGGACATCGTCCATAACTCTTTGGAAACTGGCAGGGGCATTTTTAAGTCCAATTGGCATTCAAACGTATTCGTAATGTCCGTTTTCGACGTTAAAGGCTCTAGTAGGGATTGTAAAATATTGGTATCTACCTAATTTGTCTAAGATGTCTGTGATGTTTGGTAGGGGGTACCTGTCATTTCATTAATTTTACAGTAGTCAACAACGATTCTCCATTTTTGTTTGCTGTTCGCATCTAATTTTTTTGCCGTCTTCTAACATTTTTGAAATTTGTTTCTGAACTTCGGTTTTATGTACGTGGGGATATCTATATGATTTAGAGTAAACGGGAATGTCGTCTTTTGTTTTAATTTTATGCTTAATTATATTTGTAAGTTAATTTTTGGTCGGGTTGGTGAAGAATACTTTAATATTTTACTAAAAGATTTTTAATCGCGTTTTTTTCTTCGGAATTCATATAATAAGTGCGTATGAGAGAAAAGTCAAATTCGTTATTTTCAGGCTGTGGGTTTAAATTAAAAGTAAATATTTGTAAAAGTCTTCATTATAAAGATTGGGGTAAGGCCTTAATAAATTATCGTCTATAGTTATTAATATATCTTGTGAAGTTGGGTTATTAAATTCTAGTGTGGTTAGACCATTTTCAATTTTTAAAAGGGATTCTGGAATGGTAACTGAATTATTAATTAGTTCTGGTAGAAATATTTCACAATCTGGAAGATTATTTTATTTTTTTTTAGGATAGAGGTAAGGGCAGGTATTTTAATTTTTTGAGTATTAAATTCATTTCTGTAATATAATGGAATTTTTATTCTATTATTAAATAAGATTTTATTATGGGTGAATATTTATTTTATTTATTATTATTATTATTTATTTTTTTTAGGATAGAGGTAAGGGCAGGTATTTTAATTTTTTCAGTATTAAATTCATTTCTGTAATATAATGGAATTTTTATTCTATTATTAAATAAGATTTTATTATGGGTGAATATTTTAATTTTCTTAGGTCGCGAATACCTAAAATACCATAAAAAAATTCGTGAAAGCTATATAATACAAATTCCAGGTTACCTGTAAGAGGTTTAAATTCATTGAATAAGGGAATATTAGCTTTATAGTTTGCTTTACTTTGTCCATTGCAAGTTATAATAGGGGTATTGTTCTCCTCTATAAGGGCGTAACAAAGAGGGATGGCAACCATCATCTGAGTCAAGCCACGTCAAGTGGGACCAGAAAATTTCACGAAATCACCGATTTTAAAAATAATCACATTATTGTGTAGTAGGCATGCGGCATTTGTCACAGTAAAAAAATTGTTTTGAAATTCTCTTTTTTAGTTATGTTATTAAAGTTAATAATTTTGTCAAACTTTAGAGCATGGTAAAATTGAAAAAATAGAATCTCTGGGACCTCTGTATAATTGAATTAAATTTCACACATTATTGTAGCAATGTTTAGACTATTGAATGATCATTTAATGCATACATTTATTATTATAAACAATTGAAATTTTTTATGTGTTCTTCACGCTGAAAAAAAATTAATCTTTTGTCATAATATGCGGAAAACGTTCCCGTTTAATAAAATGTACTCAAAAATTTGTCCTTCATAGGTCATTCCGGGGATATTAATTTTTTTCTACCGCTGTGTGCTTGAGCAGTACGCAGCGCGCTTCGCTGCTAGCTCGTTAGCACAGCTTTCCGTTAGAACGTTAGAACCGACGAGCTAGCAGCGAAGCACGCCGCGTACTGATTGAACGCACAGCGGGACAAAACATTAAATATCTCCGTAATGGATATAAAGGACAAATTTTTGAGTAGATTTTATTAAACGGGAATGTTTGCCGCATATTATGACATAAGATTAATTTTTTTTCAGCGTGAAGAACACATCAAAACCCTAGTAGAAATTTAAATGGGGAATCAGTAGGGCGCTAGCTAGTTTTCCCCAAATGAAACGAGGGCCTCGCTAGGAATCCCTACTAGTTTCCGACTAGTCATGTAATGCTTTTCCTGGTGGGGAACTACTGGGAAAAATCTGGTAGGGAAAACTAGCTTAAAACTGGTTGGGAATATTTGTGAATTTTTTAACCAATAATAAAAGCCAGTAGCTAAAATTCTTTTATTAGATTTATATATTTACATAGTTCGATCACTTTTGGAATTATTATTGTCGGTTGTAAATTGGTTTAGTATAACCTCTTGTGACAAGCCAATATTTTTTTCTGCACGATTGGAAGAATCTAACAAGTAAATGGATAATTTAATACAACGGGTGAGTTTTAAGTAGAGATGTTATTTTTAACAGCGTGTAGAAATCAAGTAGACAAAAGAATACTTCAAGTATCTCAAAAATAAGAGAGAAACAGTAAGTAAAACTTTTCACGCCGAAAATGTCGCGCATTTGATCCATAAAGTGCACGTCACTACTGCAAATAGATGCAACCATCTGAAAAATATTGCGCATAGGTACAGTCATCTGGTAACTACTGCGCATAGGTACGATCATCCGGTAACCACTGCGCATAGTTTCAACCATCTGGTACCTACTGCGCCAGTTCAAATTCTTAATTTTGTTTTTTAAAAAATAAAGTTATTTGAAATTTCAACAAATTATGTTTGACCATTGATTTCTAGACGCCTGTTAATAAATAAACTCCCTTAAGTTGAATATAACCTGTATCTTCAAAACAAACATAATTCCTTAAATGTTTGTCCAAAAGAAGCCTTGTAAATTAAATTTACATAAATAGTAAAATTAAAAAAAAACTAAGGTTAGGTTTAAACTTTAAAATATCTTTACACATAAAGCAATAACTTACCGTACCGTATTTATTTAAACTTGCCTTAATTTCACCAACCCATCGATCTTTTAGAGTTTATAATTCATTATTTTAATCATATAACAAACACAGGAATTAAATGTCAACAAATGTAAAATCAAGAAAAACGTCAAAATCCTTAGTAACCTGTAAACAAGGGGATTTTCCCTACATTTCCTTACAAGTTTATGGTGAGGAAAACTTGAATCAGCCTAGACTGGAATTTAATGAGGAAAACTAGATGTGAACTAGTCAGTCAGACTCGAGTCACAACTAGGCAAGTTTTACTGGTTAGTTCCTAGTCGGGGCCTATCTAGTATTTCCCTTTCTAGTTTTTCCCTATCTAAACCCAGCCAGCGCCCTACCAATATTGAGGAAAACTGGACAAATTTCTACTAGGGAAATTTTAATTGTTTATAATAAATGTATGCAAAACTCTTGTATTTAAACAAATTTACCTTAATAAAATGACAATTCTATAGTCTAAACATTGCTACAATAGTGTGTACAATTTAATTCAATTATACAGAGTGGTCCAAGAGATTCTATTTTTTCAATTTTACCGTGCTCTTAAGTTTAACAAAATTATGAACTTAAAAACATTAACAAAAAACTGAATTTCAAAACATTTTTTTTACTGTGACATATGGGTCATGCCTACTACACAATTATGTGATTATTTTGAAAATTCGTGAAAATTTCTGGTCCCACTTGACGCGTGGCTTGACTCATCTATAAGTAATTTAAAAGGTGGATTATTAATTTGTATATAGGGTAATGAATTTGGTGCAAAATTATTTAAGTCTATGGTATTTGAGGTGAAGGCTCGTTTAACCAAAAATTTTGGTCATTGTCACAATTGCTATTTTCGTTAATATAATCTAAGGGAATATTTTGCGTGTTATCATTGTAAGGATAATAGTTGCTCTCATGATTTTGTGCGTAATTAGTATTATGATTAATTGGATATGATTCCCATTCTTCTGGTGAATAGTAATTGTCATGATAAGAGGGATAATATTCATATTCTTGGAATTAAAGTTTTTAAATGTGGAGTTGGTTTCGACATTTGTTAGTGTTTGGAATGAAAAGTTTGGTTTGTTATTATTTTGAAAACAATTTTATCTTTGGGGTGGATTATTTTTTAAAGAAGGGATTCTACTTGTGGTTGACATGGGTTCAGGTTTATTTTATGGTTTGTGTGAATTTTTTGGAGAGAAAACATTTGTTGGTTTGCCAAAAACTTGAATGGGTCTGGGTTCAATTTTAATTGGTTGATTAGGAAATTGTTGTTGTCGATGATAGTTAGTATAATTAAAATTATTACGTTGAGGGATGTTATTGTTAGAGTTTAGTGGAAAATAAAAATTAGGATTTTGTTGTACTAATTTCTATTTACACTTTTTTTGAACAGGTTTTTGTTGTTGATATCTAATATAAATTTGTTGTTCGTAAAGGGAATGGTTAATGACTATATTTTTAGGTTTACTTAACATTAAAAGGGTTCTAAGCCAGTGGCGGCTGGTGGATTTTGGGTATAACGATATCTCAGTTATTAGATATAATAACTAATAATAATGACTTAAGAGGTGGCTTCCTCTATATTTTTAGGTTTACTTAACATTAAAAAGGTTCTAAGACAGTGGCGGCTGGTGGATTTTGGGTATACCGATATCTCAGTTATTAGATATAAGACCCACACCAAATTTATATGAGTTTATAATGGCATTAAATAAGCAAGTTCTGCGCAAGCAGAATTTAAATTGAAGTTTGCGAAAAAGAGATAACTTTTTCCTCGACCGTACGGGGCCCATAGCGCCCCCAATTTCAAATTTCATTTAAAAAATCCAAATTATACAGATTTTATACCATTTAAAATTTTAATATTTCCTTTCAAAGAAATAATAAAACTTTAAAATGATATAAAATCTGTATGATTTGAATTTTTTAAATAAAATTTGAAGTTTGTCGATTAACTATGGTAAATAATAAATTGCACCAATTAAATTTATTATATATTTATTGGGGGCCCCATTGAGCCGGTACGGCCGAGCAAAAAGTTATCCTTTTTTCGCAAAATTCAATTTAAATTCTGCTTGAGCAGAACTTGTTTATTTAATGTCATTATAAAGTCATATAAATTTGGTGTGGATCTCATATCTAATAATTGAGATATTGGTATACCCAAAATCCACCAGCCGTTCTAAGCTCTGAATTACAATTAGAAATTAAAACTGGCTGTAATGTCGTTTTGTTTAATAAGAGTTCTTTTGTTTCTTTGTCGAGATCTTTGTCTGAATTAATTTTTAAATTTAATCGCATTTTTATAATTTTTAATCTGTCTAAAAATTCTGCTATTGATTCATTTTTATTACGACTTAAAAGTATAAATTGTTGTTGTAATACATTTCTATCTATTTTATCGCCAAATTTTTCATTTAAAGCCTGGCATTTTGTTATTTAAGGTTAATCTATTTAAAGAATTTGTAAATATTATCAATATTCATAAAAATAAATTCGTTTTTATAAAATAAAAAAATCTTTTTAATATACTTTTCAATTATTATACGAAGGGACAATAATAACAGTTTTTTTAAATTCAATTATAAATAGGGTAGGAAAATAGAAGGCTCAACACTTGAGAATCAAATCTTCTCCCAAGGATTATTTGTTCTTCCAGGTAAATAGTTGAAACTAATGGTGAAAATTATGGCAGATTTTCAACACCTGGATTCTACAGCGACTGCGCCAATCATGTTTTTCAGTGATGAAAACTTGTTTTTAAAAACTATTTATTTGAAATTAGAGTTACAATAACCTGCACTAGCAGAGATTTTATGTAAACTTACCTAACTTACAAGAGTTCATTTGATTTTTATACAAAAAATGGTCTATCAAGTGTACATAAATATATCATTTGAATTTTGTTTGGAAGTGATAACAATTAATTTAATTACATTAGGAAATATTAGTAAAAGAATATTGATTATATTACTTATTGTCTTAGAGAATTTTAAGTACATAACTCTTGTCCGAAAAACTTCATATGAAATTGACTTTGAAAAAACAAGGGTCTTGGCTAGCATCGAACACAGGACCAAACGTACCATCCGTGAAACCATTGAAATAGAAAACCCTTAACACAAGAGAAGATACACAGAGACTACCAACTGCATAGAAACCAGCTGTTACAACCAAAGATAATACATTATCTTTGGTTACAACCACCAAAATGCCACGCAGATTAACGAGATCAATGAAGCCGAACAGTACACAGGTACAATCGCCGTCACGGTTAATGACACGGTAAACTAAGAGCCTCTTAGTAAGAGGGTATATAAACACGATCAGCGGCAATGGAGCTTACTCTACGTCTAACTCGCAGCAGAGCAGCAACAGCATCCCAGCAGATAAGACCTGAAGATGGTACATGAGATTGTACCGAAACGTCGTCAGACATACGGTTCTTCTTAGAACCAAAAACCGACAAGACATAAATATACTACATAAATATACTCCACGTCTAACTCGCAGCAGAGCAGATAAGACCTGAAGATGGTACATGAGATTGTACCGAAACGTCGTCAGAAATACGGTTCTTTTAAGAACCAAAAACCGACAACACGGAGCAGATCCCGAAAAAACACTACAAACACTACAATATAAATAATGTATACATACTAAATATATATGTTTACCGACTGGGTGTGCGGGTAGGTAAGCGAATTGATCGATTGGGCATATACAAACTTAACTTTATTATATACACACTTATACACAAACTATATACAAACTTAGCGTGTAGTTACCCGGAGCCGATATATATAAATATTTAAGACGAAGCAAAAATCCAAAAAGTAATAAAGTCTATTATATTTTAAGATTTAATTTACAAAGGTAAAGGAGAGGTAAAGGTAAGCAAGTAATGCAATGATGGGAAATTTTGATGTGTTGAAAGAAACGGCTCCGGGTAATAAAATATTTACAACATAATTAGGGGTTTAGTCCCCACATATGTATATGTATTTAATAAATATAATATAAATAATATAATATATATATATATATATATATTAGGGTGTTTCAAAAAAATCGACTTTTTCTTTTTCTTCAAATGGTCGGCAAATTCTTTCAGAGGATGTCAACACAAAGACCTCGTCAAAATTTGAGCTTTTAATTTGAAGATTTAGAGGTCTCGGATCGCAATTTTCTATTTTCCATTTAAATAAAATGGGAATTTTTTTTTTAACTTTGAAATTTTATACATCTGAATCGAATCAACTTATGTTAAGAATCATCTCAGATTTTCATAGTAAATTTAACGCTCTACAAAAAAGGTCTCCTATCATTTTTCTATAAATTGATTCCTTCCAGAGATATTCGAGGCCAAAGTTTGATTTCCATCTAATTTTCGCGTTTTTTTAACATATATGGTACAATTATCATTATACAGGTGTCCCGAAATTAGGGGGCCAAACTTAAACAGTGCATTATTCGTATAAAAATAATATTTTTTTTGTTTAATAAACATGTATCAAAAAATGCTCCCTAAAGGAGCTACGGCCCCCTGAATAGGAGCCTAAGAGGATACTTTTTTTTAAACTATTCCTAGAGGGTTGAACATGAACAAATGAATTTTCGGTACTTTGGTCATTTTGACATGCTGAATCTAGATCTACTATCAAAACTGTTAAAATTTAATCATAGGCGTAACATTTGGAGGGGGCAAAGTTACAAAAATAGCCCCAACTTTTTTCTGGGTTAATAATTTAATTTTTTTTATGAAATTATGAGAATTTATAGTTTTTTAAGAAAAAAAGGTACTCTTAATTTGAATTGCTCAGATGCACCATTTTCGAGAAAAATGCATTTATATATAAATTACTCTGCATATTATACACATCTCATATTTTCATTAAAACTTTGTAGTAGGCTTTGGAAAAAAGTGACTTTTTTTGTTTTTTTGTTTTTTTACAACACTTTCTATGTTTCAGATATAAATATGTGATTTTTTTACTACATGATGCTAAAAGTTGAAAAAACGAGAAAATTCGATGGAAATCAAACTTTGGCCTCGAATAACTCTGGAAGAAATCAATTTATAGAAAAATTATAGGAGACATTTCTTATAGAGCGTTAAATTTACTATAAGAATCTAAGATGTTTCTTGCCATAAGTTGATTCGATATAGACGTATCAAATTCCAAAGTTAAAAAAAAAATTTCCTATGTTATTTAAATGGGAAATAGAAAATTGCGATCCGCGACCTCTAAATCTTCAAAAAACGAGGTCTTTGTTTTGACATCCTCTAAAAGAATTTGCTGACCATTTGAAGAAAAAGAAAAAGTCGATTTTTTTGAAACACCCTAATATATACGAGGGTTGCCTTTTATATTTCGGGAATGGCCGAACCTGCTGATGCTATCGGACAACAGATGTCTGTATCGTTAAGTTCGACCTTTTAGACGGTGTTCTTACTTAAAACGTTTTGACGTGCGGGCGCAATTAGTATTATTAACAGTCACTTGAAAAATTAATGTCGGCCAAAAAAATGGAATTGACCCGTGAACATTTTCGTGCTATAATTTTTACAACTTTAACGTGGATTATCACAACAATAATGCATCGATGAACTTAATTTGACTTTTGGCGACAAAGTGCCATAAAAAACAAGTAAATATTGGTGGTGTTCCGAATTTAATCGTGGCCGTGGTTCGCTCACCGACGAATTTCGTGAAAGTCGTCCAAAATCACTCGTTCTTGCAAAAAACATTGATGCTGTGCGTGAACTGGTAATGCAAGATCTTCATGTGACATATCGTGAGATTGGGTCATCCTTGGGCATTAGTGGGACCAGAATACATTCAATATTAAATGAACATTTGGCCTTCAGAAAAAATTGTTACCGTTGGATCCCACATAATTTGACAATCGATCAAAAAAGGGCTCAGGTCTAGTGGTCAAAAGAAATGCTTAAAAAATACGATGGCGGTGCTTCAAAACATGTTCATGACATTGTAACAGGTGACGAATCATGGATCTATGCGTATGAACCTGAAAGTAAACAGCAGTCGACTGTGTGGGTCTTTAGAAGCGGTTGATGCATTCAAAATGCATGTTTTGGAGGTGCCTCAATCGAAGTGAAAAAAATGCTTCGAAAATTGGTTCAAGTGTTTGCAAAAGTGTGTCAATCTTCATGGAGAATATTTTGAAAAACAATAAAGCCATGTACGATGATTAATTGTTGTTTGTTTTCTCTATTCCCGAAATATAAAAGGCAACCCTCGTATATAGCTGTATTTATTAGTGCCGGGCCATATTGCTACAATCGGAGAAATATCATGTAATGAAAAGCATAATAATTTAAATAATCAGGTATATTTGATTCAAATAGAAAATTTTTGTAGTTTTATATACATTAACAAACAGTTTTACAATGTATTTGAATATTTTTGTTGCACCCTGCACCCTCTTTAAAATATATATACAAAAAAATTATTTAATTGCATTTCACAACGTTTTTTTAAAAAGATATGCATTATAAAATTGTTATACACCTACTCATTTTATGGGACACACCAATAACGCAAAAATATATTTAAATCCGTAATATCGTTTTTATTGATTTTATAACATTTTTTCTCTATGTGTATGTCGTATTATACAGTAGTATAGCTATAATAGCTTTTTTCTACTCCCACCTTTAAAACGCCCTTTATCGTACATGTTTCCATGAAACTAAGTGACCTTTTAAATACACATTGACAAGTTGTGGCTTTATGGCGCTTTAGTCACGGGCTGAAGTAAGCAACAGGTTTTTAGTCACGGGCTGAAGTTATTTTTAAGTTAGTTGACTGTTGTAAAATGTCATACAATCTTTAAAATAAAGTGCCTTTCTTGTAAAATAATACTAAATATGAAAATTATTTTATTATCTCAATACAAAAATACAAAAGTATTAAATAGTTCCTCAACGCCAATATTTGAAAAGTTTATATGAACATTGTACTGACCTTTTAATTTCGCCGACAGTAAACTATAATTTAAATTCGGGCACGGACTCCACTGTAAAGTCCTCATAAAACATTTTCTTTACTTTCACTGTGAAACAATGTCAATTTTCAAGAAATACTATTAGATTTATAATCTTTATAAATGTGACATTTGACGGTGACACACAGATTCCCCTATTATTTCATAGATGGCGCTCTATGCAAATTTTTGATTTAAATCATTTTAAGATAATAATAAGTATTTGTCGTAGAAAAACTTTTTCTGAATAAGTATAGTATGCACCTCGTTTATAAACTTTTCTATACACTCAAGCTGCTCGTGCCTAAATTAAATTCGTGTATAAAATGGCGTTTATCAAATTTGATACATAATATACTATTTATATGGTTCGTTTTCTTGTTTTTTCCTGGTTTGCTATAATACAAAAAGTGCATTAAACGTCATCAATTTTGATTATTTAATTCTGTGTTTAATATGGTAAGTTAATTTAATCTATACAGTTTTATTATTTAAGTTTAATTCTTCTTTAGCTTATGTTAACATAACGTTGTTTGTTTATTATTAAATATAAAATAGATTAAACCACAGTTCAGACTTGATTGATTGATTTTATGTGTTCAAATTACTTGTTACCTGTTTAGTTTAAACATATTTATTTATTTAAGCATATTATGTGTGCTTACATGTAACATTTTTATTTTTTGTGTACATATTAATTGTGTTAAGTAATAAAACAATTTTATAATATACATTTATAATACATTTTATTAAATTTAATTTAAAAAACAGCCAATTATTCTAACTGAACTTTTAATTATTTTTTATTTTAATACAAAACGCTTAATGCTATACGAGTATATTGGTGAGTGCCAAAAAAGCCGATATCGTTTTTTTCTTCGCTCTTACATGAAAATTCCATAAAAAACGTCGAAATAAAAAGTCTGTCCAAATCCCAACCCTTAATGTCAATTTTAATAGGTGCATAGAGTTTTATTATTTCATATTGAAATAACACAGGAAAATATTTTTTTTCGTATTTTCTCCCTTCATTTTATGTGGCCACTTTTTTCATATAAATGACTGATCCTTTTCAATAAAAAGCTTCTATCTTTTATATTTTATTTACTACACACATGAAAATTTTTGTTTTAAGTCAAACAAATTCATATATTTAAATGCGTATACTAAATGGAAAGGTATTATATTTAAAACAAATCTATAACTATTGATATAAATTTAGTAATTTATTTTAACTGAATCTTTGATTTATTTAAAAGATATTTCATTTTCAATAAAAAGTTTCTATCTTTTATATTTTATTTACTACACAAGTCAAACAAATTCATATATTTAAATGCGTATACTAAATGGAAAGGTATTATATTTAAAACAAATCTATAACTATTGATATAAATTTAGTAATTTATTTTAACTGAATCTTTGATTTATTTAAAAGATATTTTATATTTTACTTTACAAGTGTATCTTAAAGCTTTTGTTAGACTATTGCCAATAATTATGTTGAACATATGAAAACATTCATTTTAAATAGAGCAATATTCATATTCAATTGCTTAAAAGTTTATGATATATTAAATTAGAATATACAAAGAATATGTTTATTTACTTTAACATCAAATAAATGAAATTCTTCAACAAAATAATTAGCTTTACTCACTTTCAAATATTTCAAAGTCTTGTTTTAAGACGACCATTCTTTTGAATGGGGAGTTATTAAGATATTAATATAACGAGATATTTATTACAAACAATTCAATTAATCGCGCATATAGAAAATAGCGGTATATTTAAAATAAATAACATATTTTTACAGCAAACACTGCGTTTTTTGTGTATTTTGCGTTTTTTACATTATTAAACGTAACTATTGATGATAGCCTATCATTGATAGGTCAGAAAGTTTAATAGCACATTACCATTGACTTGTCATTACATTTAATATTCTACAAAATTGTTTTTTTACAAATGTATTGTATTAATATACAGGGTGTATAACCTTAAGGGTGTGAATCCTTAGTTGATTTTAAGAAAAAAAGTTCAAATAAACCTATGACCTAAACCTCTTAATTTTTGAGTTACAGGGTGTTAAAGTTTTAAGAAAAAAATCGTTTTTTTATCATAACTTTAATAACTTCCTAGATATTTTTATAAAATTTGGCACACGCCTTCTAAGCATTAACAGTAAGTTTTTGATTTAGAAGATTTTTATTTTTTTTACCAGTGGCATCCGTACAGGATGTGGTCTAGATATTTTTGAAAAAAATATTATGCATGCCACTGCTATTTTTCAAAATAAAAATTATTTTTTAAATCCCCATTCATTTTAGGGCAAATTTGATTTCTTGACCATTTTTTCGTACGACTAACGGTTTTCGCTGAACAAAATAAAAAGCATTTAATGCGCATATTGAGAAAACAATGCCAATTTAATTATAAAATAATTTTAAAAGAACTAACATTAAATAATGTAAACAAAAACAAAAATAATTTAGATTAGCTGTTGAAAGTGGCCACCACCTGCAAGTATGCATGCTTCAGCTCTTCTCCTCATTAGAAAAATTCCTGGAGTATTTCTGATAGTGTCACAACAAACTATTATGCGGTTTCTCAACTCCTCCTCAGTATTTATTGGGGTGCTATAAACCAACGCCTTAGGATGTCCCCATAGGAAAAAATCTAGACCGTTTAGGTCTGGCGATCTAGGTGGCCACGATTGTGTTCTTCCGCGCCCTATTCAGCGATTTCTATAATGTTGATTTAAAAATTTCCGTGCCTGGAAACTGAAATGGGGAGGTGCACCATCGTGCATAAACCACAGATGAAGCCGGGTAAAAGCAGGGACGTCGTCTAGCAAATTTGGTAAACTCTGTTCAAGAAACTGGCGATAACTATTTCCGTTCAATCTGGTAGAAAATAAGGTCCAAGTAAATAGTCACCAATAATTCCAGCCCATACGTTTACAGAAAATTGTTGTTGGTAGTTGGATTCCGTGATGGCATGCGGGTTTTCTTCAGTCCATAAATGATTGTTGTGAAAATTTCTTATGGCGTTCTTGGAAAAATTAGCTTCGTCCGTAAATAAAATTTTGGCGTCAAATTGGGGATTGTCGCCGACAATTTGTCGGTAACCATTTGAAAAAACCATTGGCAAAAATTTAACCGTAATGGAAAATCCCGAGGAAGTAGGGCCTGGACCCGTTGAATATGGTATTATTTAATGTTAGTTCTTGTAAAATTATTTTATAATTAAATTTAATTTTAATGTTTATTTAATCATGGCATTGTTTTCCCAATATGCGCATTAAATGCTTTTTATTTTTTTCATCGAAAACCGTTAGTCGTACGAAAAATGGTCAGGAAATTAAATTTGCCCTAAAATGAATGAGGATTTAAAAAATAATTTTTATTTTGAAAAATAGCAGTGGCGTGCATAATATTTTTCCAAAAATATCTAGACCACATCCTGTACGGACGCCACTGTAGTGTATTATAATAGTTAAAACGTTATAGATCCACAGCCAAAAGTCCCACCCTGACATTTTAAAACAAATAATTGAGGTTATTTATCTCTCAGTTTATCGCTAATTTTATCTTATTATTTTATATAAATAATATAAATTCATTAGTCGGTATTCACGAAATTCACAAACGAATAACGAAAATTTATAAAATCATTCGCATTCGCATCCGGTGTGTGAGACTGAAGCTTTATGTATCAAGTTTTATAAACGCCATTTTAGTTACGAGTTTTATTAAGCACGAACTAAGCTTGCAAGCGAGTGTTCAATAAAAACGAGTGTCTAGATAAGTTTATAAAACGAGTTGCATACCTACTATACTTTATCTACGACGACCACAAAGAAGAATTTAAATCCAATTTTATTTGTTAAACATCTGTAAAATGTCAACGGAATTAACTTTTCTCTAATTTATAATAAAGCTAACTTCAGCCCGTGACTAAAATGCCCAAAAGCCACTATTGCTAACTTCAGCCTGTGACTAAAACGCCATAAAGTCACAGCTAGTCAATGTAGGAGCAGATAAAATTTTTTACTTCTTTAGCGCATCGACCAGGGTGGAAGAAGCCTTGGCATCGACTTTGCGCTCTCCCCTAGGTACCTTGAAGGTACTACCTTCCTAAATTAGCCGTTAGAAGTTCGAACTTCGAAAGCGTTGGCGCATGGCACACCCATATGGGTGTTATTTAGCAGTGCGCGAGACCGATGCGAGTAAGGTTTTAAAAGTTTAACTATGTATTCTTCCATAGCCGACCAACAACGACTTTAAAAACTAATGGAAGAGAAAGATTCTGAAAATGAAAGTAATTTTAATGACGATGAAGACAACAACAAAGAAGAATTCGTAAAGGAAAGGCATGAAAATAGCGAGTCAGAACAAAATATTTCTTTTGATGAATTATACTAATTTTTTGTTCTTATATTGTATTTTGTTATGTTTGTTTATTAAAAACATGAGAACAATAAAGTTGCTAAATTTATTTTAATATAAATTTCATGGGAACAACAACAATAAAATATACCTATAGTCCAATATTTCCAATGATGGGTACCCAATCATTGGAAATATTGGACTATAGGTATATTTTATTGTTCCCATGGAAACAACAACAATAAACTTGTTTAATTTTTTCTTATATTATATAATACAGGTAAGATATAAATTCTCCATAATTAAATAATTCTACTTGTTATAAAATAAAAAAAACATTACCTGGAATAATTTTGTTATAAAATTTTGTATATATATATATATATATATATATATATATACAGTATGTCTCAGTATCTTGGAAACATTTGGAAAACTTTTTTATTATTAATTTTAGGAAAAAAGTTATTCTTTATAAAAAGTTCTGCATGGTGTAAAACTTAAAATGCAACCTGTAGTGTAGTTACTGCGTTATCGGTTGTTCCCTAGCTAAAGCAGTACAGCTAAGGCAGTAGAGTTACATAGTATATAGATAGTTGTAATGTTGAAGATATTAATATATAGTTAATTAGTACACCTCGTTGGTTTACCTTTTGCCTTACTTCCAAACATCACATGGCGATCCTGCAATCGAACTAGAAGGAGTCTTAAAAATGTGTCGAGCAACGTACAGTCAACCAGAAGTTACATCAAATGGCGTGGTAAATTCCAAAGTTATTGTGGAGAATCAAACCATAAATTTACCCACCGATGTAAAAGTGCTACTATACATGATCTTTGGAATCTTGTGTTTTTTGATGGTGATGAGAATCCGGGAAGCCTACAGAAAAGGTCTCAAGAAGAATCTTTCCAGAAGTATGTACCTGCGTACTCTTCAGGCCCCAGCAGCAGGCACCGCATCAACGATTGAGTTGTAGGACAGTCCGAATAAGAATACGCATAAGAAGAGAGTTTCCAGCGTAAGGTTAGAGTGGGGTTGCAGTACGGTATGTAAAAAGAAACTTTTAAGCAGTTTAGGAAAAATCAAAAAGACATTCTATATAAATTAGGTCACACGCGTAAATTTTAGTGCAAAATGCTTGTCAGCAGAAATTGTTGATTGATGGTGACATAGGTTATAGCTTATAATTTTTATTTAAATAATTCAAACAAAATAATTTTGCAAGAAATTCATTTTGCAATACAAGCAAATTAAGTAGTACAATTAGTTTTTATTTTTAAATGAAAAATTAAATTAAATTAATGAATAATTTTAAATAGATTTGTATTTTGGGTAACTATAAGTTAATGGAGACTAGTTTAGCTAAAATATACGAGGACTTAAAAAATGTTAAAATATATTTAGTAAAAATCGGCCCTACAAGGCGTAATACAGGAAGAGATATTTTGGCTAAAAAAAAAACTATTACCCAAATAAACAGTTTAATAAAACTAGAAAAAGTTTCGATAAAAGACACGTTGCTTATAAAAGAAACTCAGGAAAAAATTAAAGAAGTGTATGACGCAATCAAAAATTTTATGTTAGAAAAGTCCGACACACCCAATCTCGATCAAAAAACTTCAAACATGTCCCAATTTGATATTAAGACCGCAATTAGCCTATTACCTGTTTTGGATGATTCTGAGGAGGTTACGAACAGTTTAATATATGCTTAATGATGACGGCAAAGCGTTGCTAATTAAATTTGTCCTTAAAACCCGATTATCATGTAGCGCGAAATTGAAGTTAGCTCAGTCATACGATTCTGTACAGTCTTTAGTTTCGGATATAAAAACGCATTTATTTACCAAAAAATTCGATACTGCCTTGTAATCTTCATTGTCTAGGGCTAGACAAGGAGATAAATCAGTGGAAGACTTCGAAAAGGAATTGGAAAAGCTTTTTGTAGATCTTACCATTTCGCAAGCAGACGGAAACTCGGATGCGTACAAAATTTTGAAAGCCGTTAACGAGAAAAACGCCATAAAAAGATTTTCGGACGGTTTACGAAATTCTCGATTAAGTACAATTATTTCAGCGCGGAATTTCACCTCTTTGAAAGATGCGATACGAACGGCCCAAGATGAGGAACTGTCTAGACCGGAACCCTCACAAGTTATGACAATGCATAGGGGTAAAAGGCCGTATAGGGGAAATAAGTATCGCAACTATTCTAATAGAAATAATATTAATAGCAATATTCCAAACATCACATAATTAGTAAAAAAAAAATGCGATTTCCTAAAGAAACAAATTCTTTATCTAGGTCACGTAATAACTTCAGATGGTATTCTACCAGACCCTGAAAAAACCAAAGTAATAAAAAATTATCCCACTCCAACTAGTTGTGACGAAATAAAACGGTTTGTAGCATTTGCCAACTATTATAGAAAGCATATTCCAAATTTTGCTGAAAAAGCATCTTGTCTAAATAAATTAACAAAAAAAATGCTCAGTTTCAATGGTCAAACGAATGTCAACAAGCCTTTGAATTATTAAAAAATGCTTTAATTCAACCAAAAATATTTGATTACCCAGATTTTACAGATAAAAACGAATTTATTTTGCAAACTGACGCATCAGGTTTCGCACTAGGTGCAGTTTTACTAAATAAAAATAATAAACCCATAGCTTTTGCAAGTCGAGGGTTAAATAAAGCAGAACTAAACTATGCAACAATTGAAAAAGAATTATTAGCTATAGTTTGGGCGGTTAAACATTTCCGACCTTACTTATATGGCAGACGATTTAAAATTTTAACAGACCATAAACCATTAATATATTTATTTAACCATAATAATCCGTCGTCGTTTAACTAAGTTTCGGTTATGTTTAGAAGAATATGATTTTTATGTGGAGTATGTAAAAGGTACAGACAACGTAACTGCAGATGCTTTGGCTAGAATAATTGTGAGTGTGAATGAGTTAAAATGTATGAATGAGGAAATCCTAAATGTAATGACCAGAGCACAACAGAAAAAACTTGTCGAACATAATATCAGTCAAGCCAAGAATGATACCAATAATTGGAATGCGCATCCAAATATCCCACATAGCAAAATAATATACCTAGCAAGTGCTCAGAATCAACTTCTTACGTATAAGGATATTAGGAATATGTTCTGAGCATATGCTAGGAATAATGCTTTTATATACTAGGGAAATGCTTAGCATATCCTTTTGGCCACAAGTAGCATGTGCTATGCACTACAATTGGGAATGTTCTAAGAATATACTGGGAATACTTGGCTATATATACAGAGCATATTCTGTGAACATACTTGGTAAGGTAAAAAACAGCTACCTATATGCTTAATAACATTTATTAATAAAAAGGTTATAATATGTATTAGGTATTATGTTCTTCCTCATCCTGTTTGTCAGCCAATCTAAAAAAAATTTATATATTATTATACAGGGTGTCCCAAAAAGAATGAGGTAACAGCGTATTCCTTACGCAAAAATATTGTGATCGGCGCCATCTTGTCTTATCCTAAAGTAAATAGTAAGCGAGGTACAGGGTGTCAAATTTAAATTTTTAATTTCAATTTTATTAAATAGTTATTCTTAAAAATTAAAATTTTTGTTTGACATTTGGAGATCGGGGGTTTTCGAAGTTGGAGATGGTGGAGATGGAGAAATAGAAGTAGAAACCTTAAGAGTGTCATTTAAAGTAAGCAAAAGTTCTGCTTCACGAGTTTTTTTAGTCACCATACGTCTAAGCGAGCGTTTACTTTTTGGGTGGTTTTTTGTGAACATTGTATGTCCTCCAACACAGCTTAACCACAACTAACTATAATAACTACCTACTTACACACTTAAGTATATATGAATACTATAGTATACTAGAATGTAGTATACTACATTCTTAGCACACAACTAACCTTAAAAAGTCAAGCTTTTTAGTCTTCCTTTCCAGATTTTAATACTCGCACATCAAATACAAAACTTAGGAACTATACCTCTGTGTTTAATATTTAGTGTTTTCTTTTAGAGCTTACACCACTTACGACCTACACCACAAAATATAAGCCCCTTATCAGAGGAGTGCAATGCAATGCCCACAGAATACAATGCCCCCGTGGCCACCGTTTACGCACTATTTTAACTGCACAACACTTTAACCTTTAACCGTTTGTTTTGAAACTTTTTTACGATAAACAAATCCTCGGACAAAAGACAAACCATTAAAATGGCGTGCGGCCGAGTTGACATACAACATAACAACAGCGCCACCTGCTGCTCGATCTGTGACAGATCGATCTGTCACAGATCGAGCAACAGGTGGCGCTGTTGTTATGTTGCATGTCACAAGCATATACTACGTACATGCTACAACTTAGTCAAAAGTATATCCTGTAAAGTTTTTATAAGCATATAGCGAAATATCCTTAGCATATGCTATGAATAAATGCACGGGAATATACGTTTTAGAATATAGGTGGTACATGTTTATATATTCGTGGAACATGCTAAGAATATAAGAATATGAATATAAGTTCAGGTACATTCTGGGTATATGCTATGGATATGAATATGCTTTTTATTGTTATGTGGGAGTAGAAATCTTAAAAAGACCTAAAGACTGTGTAGAATTCGTTATAAATAGTAAAACAAAATTTAGCCAATTAAAAAAGCTAAACCACATTTCGACTAAGTCAGAAAGTTTAATTTTTGTACCAGAACTTTCTACAATATTTATAAATCCAGTACCTCGATCAATATACACGCCAGACGATATGTTGAGAGAATTGGATTCAATATGTATGCAACTAAATATTCCGGAAATAATAATTATGAAAGATAATAATAACGATAAACTTATTAAGGAGCTAGCTACTCAAATTAAAATAAATTTAAATAAGTTAAAAACTCGAGTTTGCATAATACGAAATTAAAAACGAATAATTGACAAGGAAAACAAAAAATTAATTTTAAACGATTTTCACATTCTTCCGACAAGTGGACATGCGGGAATAAATAGAATGATAAACAATATTAAAAAATATTACTTTTGGCCAGGTATGAACAAGGACGTAACGGAATTTGTAAAAAAAAGTGTGATAGTTGTCAGCGTAATAAGTACAGCAAACACGTAAGAGAACCGATGGTTATTACGACGACGGCTAACTCACCTTTCGAAAAATTGTATTTGGATATTGTAGGTCCAATGGAAACCGATTCAGAAAACTTTTCTTATATTTTGACACTGCAATGCGAATTAAAAAAATTTGTTGAAGCTTATCCGCTAAAAGCTAAAGACGCTATCACGGTAGCAAGAGCTTTTGTAAACAATTTTATATTGCGATACGGTATTCCAAGCAAAATATAGTAAATTTAAAAGTAAACTACGTACACGTCATCAATCAGCTGATCGGGCACGGTTGTCAATGTGATGCTAAAATCCTTGCATCAAGGGAAAGTGGTAGTGCAACTACAGGGCGATAGATGGCGTTTACATGAATAATACCAAAATGTCAAAAGTCTGAGTTTTTATAACCAATATGATGCACCGCCAAAAGTATGTTTTTAGCCATTTTTAAAGACATTTTCTGATATAAAACCCAAAAATGTTGCCATCTAAAGTCAGTCTCTGGTATATATATTATTATTTCATGTATCCAACATATATTTTGTTAAATATTCTAATATATAATTAATAATAATCCTATTTACCTCTCTAACAGCTGTTAAAGGTAACAAAGGTCCATTATTATCCCGTTCTGCCTCAAAATAGCGTATTAAGGATGACACCAACTCTTGACTCCGACTATTTAAATGCTTCGGCATTTTAAATATAGAAAACACAAAAAAGCGATATATAACAAACACAAAAACGGCAATGAAAACTTAAACGATATAAAATAACACAAACAACAAACAAAATAAACGAAATAATACACGAATTAAACGAAATATTCAAAAACACAACTGAAAGCTTCGAAATTCTAAAACGTCAAATTCTTTTTTATGTATCAATTAAATATGAAAAATTAGAATGTAAACATAACAACATCACAATTGTTGCCAACTTAATTTGGTTAAAATGCATTCAAATATTCAATTACAGACTTCGATTTAGTAATTTAGTGTTGGTACCAATGCGTAAAATTTTTGTTTTATTGATGACGTGTACGTAGTTTACTTTTAAATTTACTATAGCTACAGATCGGGGGGCGGAGTTTATTTCTTCCACAATGAAAGAAATATGTAAACTCTTAAATATTACTCAACTTTATAGTACTGCCTATCATCATGAAAGTATAGGATCATTAGAAAACTCACACAAGGTCTTAGGAGCATATTTGAGAAATTTGGCTCAAAATCAAAGAATTTCGTGGAGCTCTTGGGTTCCATTTTGGTGTTTCTCTTATAACACAACGGTGCACACCGAAACTAAATATACCTCCTTCGAATTAGTTTTTGGTAGAACATGTAATATTCCTACTAAATTAAGTCACGTTAATGTAAATCCTTTATATAACTTCGACGACTATCCTCTAGAATTAAGATATAAGTTAGAACGAGCCAATGTAGATGTTCACCAAAATCTTGTCAAAAGTAAATATCTAAGAAAATTGAGTTATGACAAAAAGTCAAACCCTGTAAATTATAAAATAGGTGATTTTCTTTTGGTAAAGTGCGAAACAGGGAACAAACTTAGTGCAGTGTTTGAATGTCCATATAAGGTATTAAACGTGAGTGATCCCAATGTGCTTATTTTAAAAAACAATAAAGAACAATTAGTTCATAAAAATAGGACTAAGCCATATTACAATTAAAATACATTTTTTACAGTTATAAATTATCATTTTATTTATAAATTATGTAATTTAAGTAACTTAATTAGATAACAGGTACCTGGGTGTATAATAATAAGTTTGATTTTAATTTGGCAATAGTATTCTCTTCCCAAAAACAATTTATTTTTCTATATAAATTGTTTTGAAAAAAAAAAACGGGGAAGGTGTAGTGTAGTACCTACGTAGTTATAGTGGGGGACAATGCGTTACTGCGTTATCGGTTGTTCCCTAGCTGAAGCAGTACAGCTAAGGCAGTAGAGTTACATAGTATATAGATAGTTGTAATGTTGTAAATATTAATATATAGTTAATTAGTACACCTCGTTGGTTTACCTTTTGCCTTACTTGCAAACATCACAACCCACAAATATTAAATTTTTTTTAAATATATTTTTTTAATGTAAATGGATGTAATTGCATATTTATACGTAGTTTTTAGTTCTGATTAACTTTTCTTTATAACAATTTTCGATATTGTCAAATATAAAGGTACTTTACTCCTGAGCCAAATTCATATTTTTGACATACCCCGTATACGACTAAAAAAAATTAATATTTGTGGGCTGCATTTTAAGTTTTACACCATGCAGAACTTTTTATAAAGAATAACTTTTTTTCTTAAAATTAATAATAAAAAAGTTTTCCATATGATTCCAAGATACTGAGACATACTGTATATAAATTATTTGAAACTTAATCTAATAACATAATTTATATAAAATATGTTATTAGATTAAGTTTAAAATCATTTTAAACCACTGTGTTATCAAAACAATGGTTAAATTATGATTGAAACTTAAAAACAGTGTTTGTTGTTCACACATTATATTAGGGACTATAGGTATTATTAGAACATTAAAAACTAAAGACTCCTATTTGACGCCCCTAGAAATACTTCTTAAATAAATGTTAACCTAAATGTTACTGTTGTTCGCATCAATGTTGACTGTTTTTTTCTCCGTGCAGCGGAGCCAAACATTTAAGTTTAACTTTACTCGTTAAAGAATTATTTCCATGGGCTTCATGGAGTCGTCCTTTTCCGATATTTAAAATTTCAAATCAAAAATAAAAAAAATCAATTTTTTTGTGAAAATGTTAAAGATTATTAGTTTTTCTATGAATTCACTAATCGATAAATTCGTGTTCTTTTTATACCTAGGTATAAGAGTAAGAAAGTTAGTTTTAAATAAGATATTTATTTCCTATTTTCCATCAAAAAGACCGCGAATTTGCCGACTAGTAAATTCATGGAAAAACTTAGAATCTTTAACAATTTTTAATAAAACATTTTTACAAAATACTTTATTGTTTGATTTGAAATTTGAAATATCGGGAAATGACGACTCTTCCATGTTTAACCTAAATGTATACAGTGTGGCCCATTTAAGATGAAAACACCCCCGTCATGTTTTTATTTGTTACTCGATTTTAATGAACAAAGGCTCAAAGATAGAGAATAAAAAACTCTATCTAAGCTATAAAAAATATTGTCAATGTCACTTGACAGATGCTTATTATAACATTTTTTCTATGTCAAAATTCGGAAAAAATTATTAGGGTAGATTTTTCGAAAAAAATAAGTACGCCACTGAATGTGGCATGCTTCAAAATGGGTATACATATAGGAGGTTTAGGAGAAAAATGAGTAAGCCACTGAACTGGGCATACTTTAGAATGGGTACCAACTTAATTTCATCAAAAATTAAGTATTAATAACTATTTCAGACAAGTTTATTTTACCACATTATAAACATAAATTTTAGTTTTTTTGTATTGTATCAAATTATGTTTATAACTTTGTAAAATAAACTTGTCTGAAATAATTATTAATAGTTAATTTTTGATAAAATTAAGTTTGTACCCATTCTGAAGTATGCCCAGTTCAGTGGCTTACTCATTTTTCTCCTAAACCTCCTATATGTATTTTATTTTTCGTTATACATATAAAAAAACTTGTCTAAAATAGTTATTAATTGTTCGTTTTTAATAAAATTTGGTTTGTACCCATTATGAAGCATTTTCAGTGGCGTACTTATTTTTTTCGAAAAAAACTACCCTAATAATTTTTTTCGAATTTTGACATAGAACAAATGTTATATTAGGCATCTGTCAAGTGACATTGAAAATATTTTTTATAGCTTAGATAGAGTTTTTTATTCTCCATCTTTTGGTTGTTAATTAAAAAAGTTAAAAGTCAACAAAATTCCTAGGAAATTCGTAGGAAGTAAGGGAAGTGTGCAATTGCAAATTAATTAATTGATAAGACGCCCTGTATTAACAATATAAAAAGTGCGTACATACGCGGAAGTGAAGGAAAAACAATTGCGTTGCGAGAGTCAAACAAGTCGGTCGATAGGAACGATAAAAATAAAACTAAGAACACAAGTGCAGTGCAGTTTTTCCCCGTTCAACTAAACCACTCTATGGAGTGAAAATGCTTGAGGGCATCTTCATCATACAGTCCACACTCTAAAGAAAGTAAGTTTTTTCTTCGAGCACCACGAAGACTCCTCATTTGGTCTTCGAACCGGATCTTCGCCATTCGAACCGGCAGTTTTTGGTATCGCCCGGTATCTTAGAAATGGGATGTAAAATGGTAAGCAATGCATAATTATTTAGCGGCCAATTTATCCTACTTTGTCCTTCCTTACATATATAATGTTAAATATAAATTTTATACTCGAAAATTATTAAAGTATCAACTTATAGTTTTCTTTCTGGGCCAACGTGTTTAGTTTTTTTTTGTTCTTGCTCGCCGTAAAGTGTCTCGACCTTGAATTTATTAATACCTTTTAATTAAATATTTTAAAAATTCACGTGCAAATTTATGATGCATTTTTATTCAAATAATAAAGAATAAAATTTTGATACCTATTATTAGATTTTTAAATAAAATCTTTCGTTTTTAATAATTCTCGTATTGTAGTTTAATTATAATTAGTTTTTAATTATTAAAATAAAATAAAAATACAAAAATACTAATATTAGATTAAAAATAAAAATAAAAATAAAATATTGTTTTCAGACAATTTTAATTTCTCGTTTTTTAAATTAACTTTGAATTATTATTGCGCATTCTGTATGTGTTAAAATAATTTTAGTTTTGCATAAAATAATTCTCGTATTGTTACAATTTTAATTTCTCGTTTTTAAATTAACTTTGAATTATTATTGCGCATTCTGTATGTGTTAAAATAATTTTAGTTTTGCATAAAATAATTCTCGTATTGTTACAATTTTAATTTCTCGTTTTTAAATTAACTTTGAATTATTATTGCGCATTCTGTATGTGTTAAAATAATTTTAGTTTTGCATAAAATAATTCTCGTATTGTTACAATTTTAATTTCTCGTTTTTTAAATTAACTTTGAATTATTATTGCGCATTCTGTATGTGTTAAAATAATTTTAGTTTTGCATAAAATAATTCTCGTATTGTTACAATTTTAATTTCTCGTTTTTTAAATTAACTTTGAATTATTACTGCGCATTCTGTATGTGTTAAAATAATTTTATCCTTGTATAAAATAATTTAAATTTTGATAATTTTAATTATTTAAAAAACAAATAAACCTTATTATTTGAATGTGTTAAAATAATTTTAGTCTGGATTAAGATAATTTTAATAATTTTAATTTTTGTCTTGTACAATATTAACTTGTAGTTTTTCATAATTTAATTTTGAAATCATGGAAGAATTAAAAAGAAAGCGTGGTGTTATGAAGGGCCAGCTCACTCGACTTCAAACGTACGTTGCTGGATTTGATCAAGATCCTAATTCTAATAGATTTCAATTATCGGCGCGGTTGGAAAAAATTGATTTACTTTGGTCAGATTTTAATAAATGTCAAGATGAAATAGAAATGCTAAATCCTGAGGATGCAGAAAGGGAAGTTTTTGAGAATGCATATTTTTCTGTTGTAGCGCGGGCCAATCAAATTATTGACACCCTTAAGTGTAGAAATGTGACATTTGAGTCGCGTTCTATCACACCAAATGATGGTAATCCTACCAATAATATTCAACCTAACTTGAAGCTCCCCACTCTAAAACTTATGGAATTCAATGGCGATTACAGCAATTTTACCGAATTTAAAGACATTTTTCAATCTTTAATAGATTCCAACGCGTCTCTATCTAATATTCAGCGCTTGTATTATCTAAAATCTTGTTTACGCGGTGACGCTGCGCATTTACTTCAAAATATTCAAGTAAGTGAATCTAACTATGACTTGTGTTGGAAACTCTTAAAGGAGCGCTATGATAATAAGAGAGTTATTGTTAACTCTCATTTAAAATCAATTTTTGACTTATCGGTTATTAATCGTGAGTCGGCTTTGGCTCTTCGCAATTTATTAGATAATTTAAAGCGCGATATTCGTTGGTTAGAGGCACTTGGCCTCAATGTTAAAACTTGGGATTGTATTTTGATTTTTCTTGTGTCTGCGAAGCTAGATTTTCAAACAAAAAAAGA
The DNA here is from genome assembly GCA_921294245.1 of Brassicogethes aeneus. Taxonomy (NCBI): domain Eukaryota; kingdom Metazoa; phylum Arthropoda; class Insecta; order Coleoptera; family Nitidulidae; genus Brassicogethes; species Brassicogethes aeneus. The sequence continues at coordinate 45,732,146 of OV121132.1, read as the reverse complement.
ATGGGAAACATCCTTAAAAGGAAGTTCGCTACCCACATTTGAACAATTTGAAACATTTTTAAATGAAAGATGTCAAATTTTAGAATCGTTAAATACCCACAGACCTGTAAGGTCAATCGAAAAACATTTTCGCCCTGATTCTCGCTATACAAACTTCGCGACACAACGCAACTTGTGTCCATTTTGCGGTTCACAACATTTTATTGCCGAGTGCAAAATATTTCTAAATAATAAACCTAAAGATAGATTTTCAGAAATAAAAAGGCTTGGTAGATGTGTACTATGTTTAAAGGAAAACCATGCTGTTAAAAACTGCAAATCAAATTCTAAATGCGCCTTTTGCGGCCGCTTACATTCAACGCTATTGTGTTTTGCTAAGGTAGATTCTAACGAATCAAGCAGTTTGAATGAAAATCAATCTTATTTAAGTGCTCAACTTAATACTAGTTCTACTGATAATATGCCCAAATCTACGGGTGCCACAAATCATTTAACTAACAATGATGATCAACTTTCACTCACAGCTCACTCATTTAATAATAAAATAAATCCTTTTATAAAAAATAATAAAATTATATTGTTGTCGACTGCTATCTTGTATATTTTTGACATTGACAACAATCCAATTAAATGTAGATGCTTATTGGACTCCGGAAGTCAAAGCAACTTTTTGAGTCTTGATCTTTTTACTGAATTAAAATTAAGCACATATAATAATTATAAACCCATAATGGGAATCAATGGTAAAGTTACTAATATTCACCACAAGACATATGCTTGTATTAAATCACTTCACAATGAGTACAACAAAAATGTTGAATTTCTTATTTTAGATAATATAACGGGAAATATACCCCCCCTTTCGTTCAATTTTAATTTTGAAATGCCTAATAAAATTAAACTTGCTGATCCGGACTTTAATAAGTCTGGTCGTATCGATATGCTTTTGGGTTCCGGAGTGTACTGGTCACTTATGCGGGATGGATTAATATCCTTAGGACCTAACAAGCCCTTTTTGCAAAATACTGTGCTAGGTCATATTTTTGGCGGGCAATTGCTATGTGATAACGCAAGTAAAAACCTATCTGCTAACTTTTGCGGATTTTCACTCGAAAATAAAATATCCAATCAATTAGAAAAATTCTGGAAAATTGAAGAATGTGAAAACAAAAAATTTAGTTCTATAGATGATAATTTTTGCGAACGACATTTTATCGAAAACGTTCATAAAAATAATAGTGGGAAGTTTGTCGTCAAACTGCCACTTGCTAAAGATGTTTCATGTTTAGGTAACTCTTTGCAGAGTGCAATTAGTAGATTTTTTGCGCTTGAGCGAAAGTTTTATCGCGACCCAAGGTTAAAAAATGATTATGTCGAATTCATGAATGAATACATCGAATTAGGACATATGTCAAAAATTGATGAGTCCAAAATACATTTAAGTGATTATGTATATTATATACCACATCACCCTGTTATTAAAACTGATAGTTTGACTACTAAACTCAGGGTGGTATTTGACGGCAGTTGCAAGACCTCGACAGGCTTTTCGTTAAACGACATATTATTGGTCGGTCCTACTATTCAGGATGATCTTTTTTCTATACTTTTGAGATTTAGAAAGCACTCTGTGGTTCTAATTGCTGATATAGCTAAAATGTATAGAATGATATACGTACATCCAAGCCAGCGCGATCTTCAGCGTATAATTTGGCGCGACAGTCCTGATAAAAAGCTTGAACATTATACGCTAAATACGGTTACATACGGTTTAGCTCCTTCTGCGTTCTTAGCCATTCGTTGTTTGCGGGAATCAGCCGAGAAATATAAAGAAATATTCCCCCTAGCTTATGAGGCCATTATTAAAGGCTTTTATGTGGATGACCTCAATTGGGGCGCTGAAGATATTAACACGGCCAAATTACTCAAATCTCAAATAACTGATATCTTAAAGGAGTCAGGTTTTGAATTACGAAAATTTTTGTCAAATAAATCTTCTATTATTTCCGAGTCAGATCAGCCTGACACGCCTTTTTATGCTATTTCTGATGGGTCTAGTACCAAAGCTCTCGGCATTTTATGGGATTCTAAAAACGATATTTTGGGATTTTCGGTCAGTAAAACTAATATCTCTGAAAAAATTACAAAACGATGTATTTTATCGAAAATTTCGCAAATTTTCGATCCCTTGGGGTTGGTAGGTCCGGTAATAATCCGTGCCAAAATTTTACTCCAAGAGCTATGGAAATCAAAATTATCCTGGGACGACTCGGTACCTGAAAACATAACAAGGGCATTTTTGGAATTCGAAAAAGACATTATTTTTCTTAATTCTTTAAAGGTTCCCCGTCATGCGTTTTGTTCTCAACCCTCTAATATTGAGTTGCACGGGTTTTCGGACGCTTCACAAAAGGCCTACGGAGCCTGCATATTTGTAAAATCGCGTAATCAAAATGGATTTCAAGTTAAGCTGCTTTGCGCAAAGTCTCGCGTTGCGCCTCTAAAAACCATTTCTCTGCCACGTCTTGAGCTTTGCGGACTTGTCCTCCTAAATAAATTAATGAATCAGGTAGGAAATTCTTTACAGTTAGGCAACGCAAAAATATACTATTGGACTGATTCAACGATTGCTCTGTCATGGTTGGCTGCAGAACCGTCCACATGGAAAACCTTTGTGGCTAATCGGGTGTCGGAAATTCAGCGTACAAGTTTGTCAAAAAATTATAACTTCGTTAAGTCTGCAGACAATCCTGCCGATATTATATCGCGCGGTACTGACGCAGTTACGTTAATGCAGTCATCTCTATGGTTCCATGGTCCGGGTTGGCTGAGTTTGGATAAAGAAAAATGGCCAATTTACACCAGCACTAACCATGAAACTGAGAAACTTCCAGAACTTCGTAAACAAACAGTATTAACTACAACCGAATTAGACAATTTTGACATCTTTGAGCGATATTCCAGTCTGTACAGGCTACAATGCGTTACAGCTTACTGCCGCCGGTTCTTTTATAACCTTAAGTCCAAAAACGGGTCAAAATTAAGCGGCAAAATATCTACGGAAGAAATGAATAGCGCACTAATTTGCTTAATTCGTTTAACCCAAAAACAAAGTTTTAATGAGGAAATTAGGTATTTAACCACGGGTAAAGTCTTAAAAAACAAAAGTAACTTACTGTGCCTCAACCCTTTTGTCGATAGTAACGGTTTATTGCTACTTGGTGGCAGGTTAAAAAATGCGGACATATTGTATTCTCAGAAACACCCCATTCTGCTACCTCAAAGTCATCAATTAACTAAACTTCTAGTTCAATATGAGCATGTTAGGCTACAACATGCTGGGCCTCAATTAGTGTTATCTACCTTGAGATTAAAGTACTGGATCATCAATGGTCGAACAGTCGTACGAGGTGTGCTCAGAAAGTGCGTAAAATGTTTTCGCGCTAAACCTTCATTTTCTGAACCCATTATGGGTGATCTTCCTAAACATCGAGTCACACCAACTCGCCCCTTTTGCAACTGTTCGGTCGACTTTGGGGGTCCTTTTAAAATAAAGGATGGGATTACAAAATCCCGAAAATATGTCAAAACATATATTTGTTTATTTATTTGTTGCAGTACAAAAGCCATACATATTGAACTGGCAGGTGATCTTTCCACCCCCTGTTTTCTTAATTGTTTAAAACGCTTCATAAGTAGAAGGGGCTTCGTAAAAAATATTTGGTCTGATAATGCTACAAACTTTGTAGGAGCAAATAATGAAATCATTAGCATATTTGAAAAGGTATCTAACAGCTCTGTCTCCAAATATTTATTGGAAAGTCGAGTGAGTTGGCACTTTATTCCTCCTCACGCTCCCAATTTTGGCGGCTTACACGAGAGAGCAATTGGCTCTTGCAAATTTCACTTGAATAGAATAATGGCTGACGTAAATTTGCATTATGAATCTTTTCTCACCATATTAAATCAAGTTGAAGCAGTCCTTAACTCCAGACCTCTAACTCCTTTGTCTAGCGACCCTACTGACCTTAACCCCCTTACCCCTGGTCACTTCCTAATTGGTGCGCAACTAATGGCATTGCCTGAGGATAACCTTCAAGACATTCCTACAAATCGTTTATCAAAGTATCAAGTGCTTGCCCAATGCATTCAAAAATTTTGGAACCGATGGCATTTAGAATATGTGACAAATCTACAACAGAGGAGTAAAAACAAGAAATCACATGGTGCTGCTCTCAAGGTTGGTGATATGGTAATCTTAAAAGAAGATGGTCTGCCTCCTATGCAGTGGTGTTTAGGAAGAATAGTCAAAGTATTTCCCGGCAAGGACAATGTTGTGCGTGTCGTGTCAGTAAAAACTAAAAGCGGACTTTTAACCCGTGCCTACTCCAAAGTAGCAGTTTTGCCAATTGAAGACTAGAGTAATTTTACGTGACAATTTGTGTTCGTCCTTTTTGTGTTGAAAGTGGATCCTTTCAAGGGGGCCGGCTTATGTGCAATTGCAAATTAATTAATTGATAAGACGCCCTGTATTAACAATATAAAAAGTGCGTACATACGCGGAAGTGAAGGAAAAACAATTGCGTTGCGAGAGTCAAACAAGTCGGTCGATAGGAACGATAAAAATAAAACTAAGAACACAAGTGCAGTGCAGTTTTTCCCCGTTCAACTAAACCACTCTATGGAGTGAAAATGCTTGAGGGCATCTTCATCATACAGTCCACACTCTAAAGAAAGTAAGTTTTTTCTTCGAGCACCACGAAGACTCCTCAGGAAGTTTGGGGAAGTTCAGGGAAATTTTGGTGTCCCCTATAGGGGACCCCAAAATTTCCCCCTATAGGACTTCCTTCCCCGTCTTAGGGAAGTTAATACAATTGGGTTTTTGACCTGCGAAATTTAAATTAAGACCTTTAAACACAGAAATATTATGTACTGTATTATTTTTGGAAAATAAGACAAAATAAGCATTCAATAGTTTACCTAATACACTAAAGATTTGTTAATTATATTAATTATATTTGGTAAAATTTTAAAATAATTTTTTGTATAAAACATGTGTTTGTAATTATTTTAACAAAGGGAAATATTTTATCTTAAGTTTTGTAAAGGTAATATCCAATTTTTTAAGCAATGTCTTAATTTTCAAAGGTTAAAGATTAATAAGTGATTTCAGGCATGTTCGTAACAACTGGAGTGTTTATATAATATATTACCAGAAATCTGCTATTATTGTTATTCGGATTCCTTATACGTGTCAAACAAACAAAGTGGAAAATATCCGAAAAAAGATGCCATCACTGGTTTTTAAACTGAAATTATGGGATACAGTGAAGTTGGTCAAAGTCAGTGTTGTAGTAGGTAGTACTGATAGTTAATATTGTGCCAAATTTCTTTATAATTTGATGATTTCTGAATGGTGTGTTATTTAATTTTGTGTATGTTATTTTGTGTTCATTTATGTAAGTGTGTGTTAATTTTTTTGTTTAGGAAATTAATAAATTAAGCAACATTTCTTATCAAATTCTTTTTATTTAAGTTTCCAATTTCCAACAAATAACTTCGTTACTGGGTCTACAAAAAGGTTTGTAAAAATAAGGCCCTTTTTAAAAATTATAAGAATTATGGTTGAATTATTGACAAAAAATTATTATTACAAACCACTTATTCAATTAGTTAACAAATTTGGACCTGGATTAACATAAAATCTGGTTGTTATTTAGTTAAAATTAACAAATATTTTTGTACTGTATACAAATGAAAATAATTTTTAACTATTATTCATACAACAAATTTTTATGATACATACTAGTAAATGTACTATAAAGTTCAGGGCCGGATTAAGATAATGTGTCGCCCTAGGCTAATAATAAAATGGCGCCCATAATAATTAATATAGGCCATGTTAGTACCTATGGTTTTAATATAACACAATACGTTTTAGCCGACAGGGGCGCACAGATAGGGGGAGCAAGTAGGGCACGATTTATTAATAAGTATCACTTACAAATGTTAAAAATCAACTGGCTAAAAGCCAGTGGTTGTAGTTTTTAATTTTAAAATTCTTGTTTATTAATCATGCATGTATGCATTTTTAGCGGGGTAGATTGCATTTCGGCACGCGCTGTGGTATAGGCGACATCAATCAAAGAATAAAAAACTATTCATATTTCCTTTTTTGTTATTAAAATAAACATGTTTGATAATTATAATTATTTATTTTAATTGATTTATTAAGCCTTCTGCCTGGGCATTTATTGGCTTCTCGGCGCTCTAGGCCATAACCTAGATTGGCCTATAATCCAGTACTGATAAAGTTGCTATTTAACATATTAGCCTATCATCAATAGTTTAAAAAAACGCGTAATTTTTAGAATTAAAATGAAAGGTTGGAATTTGGACAGAATTGGACGTTTTCTATGAAGATTTAATTTTGAGAGCGAAAAAAAAAGATATTGTCTTTTTTGTAACACCCTAATATATAGTACATAGGTATATTGTAACACAAAAACGTGAATTAAGAAAAAATAGGATTTAAACGCGACAAAAGTTGTTGAAAGTTGTTTTCTATGAAAACGCTTTTTGCTTTTGACAATGGCAGTGACAGTACTAGTATACGAGGTGTGTTCAGAAAATATCGGAAATTTTCGTTTTTTGAAACAAATATTTATTTATTCGTCTACATTAATGTTGTCGCCTTCAAAATAGTCCCCATTGGATATTATGCACATGTGCCAGCTCTTTTGGGATAGCCTTTAGTTCTTTCAGCGATGCGCTTTTAATGTCATCTATGCTTGCAAAACGACGGCCCTTTAAGGTTCTCTTTATTTTTGGGAATAGGAAAAAGTCAGACAGAGGCATGTCTGGCGAATATGGAGGCTGGGGCATCATTACAGTATTGTTTTAGGCCAAAAATTTTGTTCAAAATTTGACAATTTTAGAAAAAAATTTGTGCCACGCGTTTTATACCCAAAACATTCGAAAAAATTTCATGGGATGAGCCAATCGATATACCAACATCATCAGCGACTTCTCTGATTTATAACCATTTATTCCACTTTTTCCATGTTTTTATCGGTTCTTAATGTGCACAGTTCGTGGCGTTCGTCATCTTCAACGTCTTCACGGCCATCTTGGAAACTCTTATACCACTTGTAAACTCTTGTTTTACTTATAGCAGACTCACTATAGGCCTTTGTTAATATTTCACAGAATTTATTTCATTTTTTAAGCAAAATTAGATACAAATTCTTTGATCCATTTCTTTTAACGATCATAAAACACGTCTAACCTTAGCGGCTGCCACAGACAAAGTTAACAATGAAAACAGGTAAAGTTTTTATCATACTTCGGGGGCATGTATACCAACATAATAAAGAAAATTTTATGACAACCGGACCCCCCGAACCCGCGAAATTTAACAATTCCTGTTATTTTCTGAACACACCTTGTATACGGTGTTATTTAAAATATAAAAATGAGTTGTAAATTAGAATAAAGTTCACTATAAAAAAATAATAAAAAAAGGTATGGAAACAAAAAATAAAGCAACCGTATGTTGAATGCAGCGAAAGTCTAAAGAGAAGAACAGAAAACAAAGGGAAGAAAACTATAGAAGGCAAAAGGATTGTCTAATTATTTAATAAAAATAACTTAATACAATTCTGTTTTTTCAAATAATTTACCTTAAAAACGAAATTATGGTAGTAACGAAATAAATCAAACCAAATATCCCTAGATAATCCAGTGTTCGTAATCCAGTGTTGCCGGATCTTCTGGAATGACAGATTGATAATTTTGATTAAACACAGTCAACATTATCTCTAATTATTGCAAAACTGTGCGGTAAAAATTATATGTCACTTATACAGGCAAACGAGAAAAAAAACATTAATTTTTCAATCTCAGTTTATAATATATGCATTAATTAAATACATGGGCTGTATAGGAGATGTATTTAATTAACATGACCATAATAAATCAATGATTTTTTTCTGGTATGTACTTATGCTGGATTTATAGTTCTAAAAAGTAGCAGTAGCAGTAAGAGTAAGGCAATGCTGCCAACCAATAGGATTGGACTGCAGTAAGGAAAGTAGCAACCAAGGTCTTTATCGTAAGAGATGACCATCTTTCATCTTTTCTTGCTGCTACTGCTACTCCAGCCAATCACAATGCAGACATTTGGGTGTACCATGTTTTTTTTAAGTTGGTACTTTTGTACGTCATTTTCGAAGCTGTCAATTAAGAGTGTTTATTTTCTCGTATATAGAACTAATATTTTTCATAGTGCTTCTATTAGGTTTTGTAGCTGTTTCCTACAAATATAGACATTTAGTTAAGTTTTTCGTGTAAGTTAAGTTTGACAATGGATATTGTAGTTTTTATATCCATGATACAAGCGTTTCCGAATTTATGGGGGCAAAGCAAAGACTATAAAAATGCGGAAATGAAGGAGCAGAGTTGGCTGTAGATGGCAAAGGTTATGGAGTCCGCTGGTAAGATATCATTTTAAATTGAGTAATATTTTTGATGTGCAATACTTTACAGTTGCTGAGTGCCAAAGGCAGTGAAAAAGTCTCAGGGACTGCTACTCTAAAGAGAAGCGAGCCCTACCTTCAGACTCCGGCAGTGGTGTTCCCAAATGAGATTATTTTAAAGCTTGCTTTACGACCATTGGTTGCTTCGCAGAAAGTTAGTAAGTTAGTTGTAATCTAATAATATGTCATTAACTTTATTATGTACTGATAGGAGAACTTTGACAACAAAAAGGCTGCTTGTAGATGTAAAAACGTTGGCTCCATAAAAGAAGCCCATTGAAAGAAACCTCTGTAACTGTAACGTCTACTCCAAAGACATCATCCAAGGCATTAAACCCTACCAGTAAGTCAATTACTGACAAAATTACAATTTCAGTGCAAACAAATCCTTTTGTTGTAGGGCCAGGAAGTAAACGTAAGGCTTTCCCAAAGGACAAGAAATTAGTAAATATAGCACAAGGACTTTCAACCCAAATAGAAAACTTTGCGATGCCACCAGTTATATTGAGAAAGTGCTATATATATATATATATATATATATATATATATATATACAGGGTGAGTCATAAGTGGTGAACTTCCCGAAAGGTGCATGTAGGGAGGCCTTAATATATGTAGGGAAAAATGTTTAAAAAAATCTATCTGCTTTGGTACTCGAGTTATGGCCAAGAACTCAAAAGAGAATTTTGGCAACGTGTAAACACTAACAATGTTACAGGAAATTATTAGATTTCATTTTAATTGAAGTAACTTAGGAACTTATTTGAATTGTTACGTGCTTATATTGTTGTCGTTAACTGTCATAATAAAAGACAACAATGAGACAACAACTGTTGTTGTGATTATAATACTTAAATAATAATAATTAAAACCAAAATCAAACAAAATAAAAATTTATGAAAAAAATAACATAAAGAAGCATGAACAAACATTACAAAAATTGCTCAAATTGATGCCCCTGATTTTCCAAACACAATTCCAGTCTTCTTCTTGTACTAACTTGTACTTGGGTCAATATTTCTGGGGTCACAGTTGTTAAAGCATTTCGAATACGCAGTATTAGTTCCTCTATATGTACCGGTGTTTGGTACACCAATGCTTTAACATGACTCCATACCTAGGAGGCCAAGAAACTGGGCCGTTACGACCTATCCACCTGTTAGGATACTGTTCATTTAGCCAATTTCTAACAGGAGCGGCAAAATGAAGTGGGGCACCATCCAGTTGTATCCACATGTTGCGCAATGTGGCCAAGGGTAAATTGTTAATTTCATTAGAAATTTCGTTCTCCAAAATATTTAAAAATTGATCCCTATTCAACCGCCGCGGTAATATGATAGACCCAATAACCCAATTTTTAATTATCCCAACCCAAACATTTACACTGAAGCGATTTTGATGATTAAATTCCCATTTTCTATATGGATTTTCTTGGTTATAATAATGGCAGTTTCTACTATTAAAATACCCATCCCTACTAAAATTTGCCATAAAATACGAGTTAAAAAATCACCATCCTCATTAATATTTCCCAATAACCAAAATACAAAAATTTAAACGCAAACCGAAATCGTTGTTGTTTAGAGCCTGAACTTTAGTGTAGTGGTATGGATGGAACTTCTCCTTCTTTAATCGCCTGGTTATTGATGTCTGGGACATGCCTAGCTCCTGAGCAATCCCTCTGGTACTTCTTGTTGGATCTTCTTGAATCAGCTGGATGATTAACTCATCGGCTTCGGGTACAATCTGTAGAGGCCGACCAAGGTCAGGACCTGCCGTGGGAATTAGAGATCCAGTCTCTCTAGCTCTGACCATCATCCTTCTAAAAACTCCCGGCGATGGGTGGGTTATGTCAGCGAATCTTGCTGCGTATACCCGGGCTTCTTCATTGCAATTTTCTTCACAGTATCCAAGTACCAGCATCATATTCACATATTCTTGATTGGTGTACATTTTATTAAATAGACTCGACAAAATAATAACCAAAAAAATAAAATATAAACGTCAAACTTAATTTTCGCATTGTTGATTACAAATAGACTCGACAAAATAATAACCAGAAAACACTAAAAAATATAAACGTCAATGTCAATTTTCGTATTGTTGATTACAAAGTTGCCAGATCATTTCAATTGTTAAAAAATCATTCTAAAACATTAAAATTAAAAGAAAATACACTTTTTCGGGCAATTTTTTTTGCTAGGAAATATTTAAGAACCCGAAACTCTTCAGTAAAAATCATATAAGGTGGAAAAATATTAAATAATAAAAAAGTTAAATTTAAAACTTAAGACCTGAATTCCTCGGTCACTTTTTCATTTGGAATTTTTTTAACATTTTTCCCTACCTATATTAAGGCCCCCCTACATGCACCTTTCGGGAAGTTCACCACTTATGACTCACCCTGTATATATATTTAAAATACATTTAATTTCCTATTATTTCTCCATCCTCGCAATTTCACAATAGTAAAGGGAGGGCGGGGACGAATGAATACCAGGGGGTTGGAGGGTAAATTCTTATGACGTCAATATTTTTCTCTTATGTAAAAAATCTGAAAATTTTAAAGAAAAATAAATTGTAAATATTTGAAAATGAAAGAAAATCAAAAAAATTATGACGTGAACAGAAAGGAAGGGTAAATGTTGGTTTTTGGAGGACATTGAATACAATCCGGAATCCTCCTCAACCGGGGCTTTAGTAATAACCCCATTCAATTGGGATTCATGAATGGGGGTAGAAGTGTTAGTAAGCTGCTAGAACCTGACCTTATTGGAGTCCTTCTGAACGTCTCTGTCCGAGTCGGTTTCCGGTTCCTGGTAACCGCTTTAGAATTACTTGCCCCTCCGTGAGATACTGAATCCTGTCTTCAGTACCGAAGTGTTGACGGCCGCGACCCGTCGTAAGTGCCCTCTGCCTTCGTGGATATTCAATCCCTTCTTCAGAGCACTGACTACCAACTATGTATCTTATTTGTTTATTATTGTTATAAGTGACTCAATCGTTTACCATTTAAATTTAGTTCTTTGAATTCTTACTTTATTATCAATTTAATTTAAATTAATTTACAAACATTAATACACAAATAGATGAAGCCGGCCCTGTAGTGAACGTAATTGGAATTGGCAGGTTTGGCAGTTTAATTGAGAGGGTCGCCCCTTGTGCTAGAAATTGTGTTTACGTATTCTTTTCTTATATAACAATTAAGAAATTGTAATTTTTTTAATTTACTGCTTCTACCATTTGTTTTTTTTATACTCGAGAAAGTCTCGCAGTTTATTTAAGCAAAGATTATAAAATGGTTTGCTTACTTACATAAGATTTATGGGTTTATTAAGTACTACTTGTCACGTCCTATACTACTGAGAGTACCTTCGAATTTCCTTTACTTTACTTTACTTTGGTCTATTTAATGTTAACCCTGTTCAACTCTTAGTACACTTGGGAAGGTATAAACACACCCGTAGACTCGGTAAATTTTTATTTACGCAATTAGCGACGTGCAATATTAAAAACTTATCTGAATATCGCAGATGTCTCTTCCAGGTTCTCTTCCAGGTTCATGCCGCGGTGAACCACCTGTTCAGGTCTGTGACTCCGACAGGTGGGGTGGCAATTAACTTCACACTTTTAACTTTTAGATATATAGGTTTTAAATGTACTGCTTATGCACTGTATACTTGTTTATAGAGCGGAGAAACGCACGTGTGGCCCCTAGGAGCGATGATGCAGTACTGAGGTTACAAACAAAAATAATAAATGGTAAATAAAATATATAATTTATATAATAATATATACAATATAAATAAGAAGTGGTATAGTATTGGACAACGGTAATTTATTTTAATTGTACAGTCATAAATATCAAATAAAATCAGGTATAATAAAGTAATACAAGTATGTCCGTGCACATCAAATATTGCAAAATAAAATGATTATTAATAATAATAAAATAAGACAATAAAACAACAATTTCATATCAATATCCCTACTTAACCATTTTTTGTCAATCTAAATTGGGTAATTGGTAAATATTGGCAATTGGGTGCGCTTGTCAAAGCAAAGCTGTATCCACCGACCAATCAATCAATTATTACTACCGAATTATTAATTTTTAGTTAATAATCACGACCTACCAAATGGTGGCCCACAAATTTTGACTTAAATGTATGTACTTTGACCAGTTTTCTACAAAGGGCGACATAGACCTCCCTTCGTTTTTAGGGAATTAGCACTAAAGCTGTGGCGATTTCAATACGGAAATCTCTGATATTCATTTTACTTTTAATCTCTTCTTCGCCCTCTTGTTGATCTTTATCTACCAATCAATTTATCTTTCTCTTTCTTTTATTTGGGCTTTGTCCTTTTTTGTTCTCTTTTTAACTTTTTTGGTATATATTTTGTTTGTTCCCCTCTTGATGGGCTTTTGTGCCTTAGTTGCGTTATAATAATATAAAACTTTTTTTAGATCATTAATAAGAAATTTTTTTGTTAAAATTAGGTTCTCACCATTTTGGCTATTATTTAAATGAATATTGGAGAGGAAAAAACCAAACCTATTTACATATTTTCGTAAAGAAATATAGGGATCCTGAAATTCTGGGCGTAATGACCAATAGTCCTTGTAGATTGGAAGACTCTTTATCCCCAATAATATTGATGGCCAAAAATATTTTTATTTTAATAACAGTGGTAGGTTTAAACCTTTTCCTGATTGCGTGCAGTATAAAAATTTAATAAGCAAGATCATCGAAGGTTCGTCCAGTTTATCGTTGCCTTAAAAATCTACGTACGAATTCAAACCTTTTAAATCATCTGCTTTAGATGCCCCATCTGCTCATTCTACAAAAAAAAGTGAAATAAACAATTTTGCATAATGATACCATATATAATTTCCTATAAATTCCTATAAATACTAATTACTAACGTGAATTTGACAATAAATGTAAGTTTTGCAAAGTAGTTCCATCAGGATACCATTAAATAAATTACTAACGCAAAATTAACAATAAATATCAGGAAACACATGTTTTACTTTAGCCAAAATCCTGCGAAACTAGGTTAGGCACGTCAAAATTATGGGTAAGTAGAGATATATACAATGTATATTATACATTGTATATATACAAGGTGCATCGATACTTGCGATTTTATTACATAGAGGACGCTTACCTCACATGGTATGACTGCGACCGCATTGCCGCCCAGAAAAAAACGTTTATCACCACTTATATAATAATATTAAATAATAAATAAAAAAATAAAATAGCAGAACACTCTTCAGTACGACTAAAATAGACATCTGCCTTACTTTAAACACAATAATTATTAATTATTAATAGATAAATATTGTGCTGACGACCTAAAACTATTTGCCAGAGTCGAATCTATTAATGATTGCCTTATTTTGCAGAAGTTTATGTTTGGTGCATTTATAACAAAATTAAAAATGCAAAAGCTTTATTTTTTCTCTGAAATAAATAGAGTTCCTTTAATAATTATTATAGAATTGAAAATGCAAACTGATTATATCGACGATTTAGGTGTATTATTTGATAGCAAGTTCTTATTTAATGGTCATGAGCATCTATTGATATGCTTAAACATAAACAATCAAATTTTTTAAAACCTGGTTTTTTCTTAAATACATTTTTCCCATGGGCATTAATCAGCAATCGCTTTCAGATCAATCAAATTCACTTGGCCAATGTATGTTGTTTTATTAAAATTCATGTACCGCGTTTTAATTTACTATAAAAATTTACTATGTCTAGAAATTTTGACTGTATTAGTCAAGAATGTGATTTATTTTTTAGTAGCCTGTAGCGGCATTACCTCCACTACTCAGGCAAACAAACACCATAAAAACAGGCAAAAGTATAGAACATTTTAATTACAATTACGTGACAAAATGTACGGATTGTCGAGGCTCACACATTTAATCCTACCGACAATAAAATAATCCCATAACCAAACTTCACAATACCATAAACATTGCCTTATCCTTCGAAGAATTTCTAGCCTAATTAATATCCAAAATCCCAACAATTTGGAAAGCCCTTGCATTAGCTCCAAATTTCAGGTCGACATACAAGAGCACGTAACGGCCGAACTACCTGTATCTAAAATATAAAACCTTGTCCTATCCTAAGCCAATGACTCAAGACTCAAGACTCAGTAACGCAGTAACCCAGTAACTCAGTAACTCAGAACTCAGTCATTTCAATTCAGTGAACCCAGTTCCATCATCCGGTCGACGTCATTCAGTTCCAAACTATCGGGCCTCGACATCCAACTTAAACGCTGTTGTAAGTTACACCACTATTTTTCATTGTAAATAAATAACGTACTACGAACAACACAAGTGTTTAACTTCACACGAAAAATACCTCACTACAACCCCCGCAAATTGGTGACCCCGACGTGATTCGAACATGCAAGTATTTGTGGAAGAAGAAATCAGTGCTACCAACATGACGAAGACCAAAGCTTCCGGCCTACGGCAATCATTCGCAAACGTAGCGAGCTTCGTAGCACTCCCCTACGCTGCGGTGTACAACACGGTCCACACTGATGTCCAGCACTAAGATCTGCCTCAGTATGACAGTACTGGAGGCCAATATCTACAGCCACGGTCCACACTGGTTCCAGCACTAAGGTCAACCACAGTTGACAATGTTGGATACCACCAACCAACCATCCAAACGCTGGATGACGGTCACAGCTCAATCATCCAAACACTGGATGACGGCTACAACCACAGCTCTAACGTTAAACAGCTCAAACGTTCAACAGCTCTATCGTTCAACAGCTCTAACGTTTAACAGCTCTAACGTTCAAACGCTCTAACGTTCAACAGCTCTAACGTACAACTGCTTTAACGATCAACAGCTCTAACGTTCAACGGCTTCAATCCTCCTCAACACGAGATGCCTCAACGCGAGATGCCTCCACGCGAGATGCCTCAACACGAGATGCCTCAACACGAGATGCCTCAACACGAGATGCCTCAACCCGAGATGCCTCAACCCGAGATGCCTCAACCCGAGATGCCTCAACACGAGATGCCTCAACCCGAGATGCCTCAACACAAGATGCCTCAACGCGAGATGACTCAACACCAGATGCCCCAAGCAGACATCCCAACGCTGGATGCCCAGAACCATCTGCCTACCCAGACGCCTGGACCTGCCACCTCGAGGAACGTCACACGTTACGGAAGACGTGTCCGATTTCCCGAGCACCTCAATTAATTCAATTTTTTTTCTCCTTCGTCAAAAACTGGTAGGGGGTACTGTAGCGGCATTACCTCCACTACTCAGGCAAACAAACACCATAAAAACAGGCAAAAGTATAGAACATTTTAATTACAATTACGTGACAAAATGTACGGATTGTCGAGGCTCACACATTTAATCCTACCGACAATAAAATAATCCCATAACCAAACTTCACAATACCATAAACATTGCCTTATCCTTCGAAGAATTTCTAGCCTAATTAATATCCAAAATCCCAACAATTTGGAAAGCCCTTGCATTAGCTCCAAATTTCAGGTCGACATACAAGAGCACGTAACGGCCGAACTACCTGTATCTAAAATATAAAACCTTGTCCTATCCTAAGCCAATGACTCAAGACTCAAGACTCAGTAACGCAGTAACCCAGTAACTCAGTAACTCAGAACTCAGTCATTTCAATTCAGTGAACCCAGTTCCATCATCCGGTCGACATCATTCAGTTCCAAACTATCGGGCCTCGACATCCAACTTAAACGCTGTTGTAAGTTACACCACTATTTTTCATTGTAAATAAATAACGTACTACGAACAACACAAGTGTTTAACTTCACACGAAAAATACCTCACTACAACCCCCGCAAGCCCATAAATACAATACACTTTATAATGAAATATAGCCGTTTTATTAAATGTACAATTTCTATACAATTAAAAAGAATTGGGCTAGGGATGTAAAATTTACCGTATTTAAAATGGTCAAAATTTTCATAATGTTAATTTTTTATTATACCTTATAATAAGGTCCTTTTTACAGTTACATCAATATTTATAAAAACAGTACCTGCCTTGGATTTAACATCGTTAAAAACTGTTAGAACTGTATAAAAATAAAATGGTACAAAAAACAACTACATATTGCAAATGTGTTGATGTTATATATTAATTCAATAATTTAGTGGTGCACAAATATTTTATTTTTTATTTATATCTTACTTTAAGTTGCAATGTTTTTCATATACCTTGTAATATTTGAACTATTTAAAGCGATGTTTAATATAATTTTTATTGTATGAATTAAAATGGTGTATTGCTATATAATTACAGTATGACAGTACTGGAGGCCAATATCTACAGCCACGGTCCACACTGGTTCCAGCACTAAGGTCAACCACAGTTGACAATGTTGGATACCACCAACCAACCATCCAAACGCTGGATGACGGTCACAGCTCAATCATCCAAACACTGGATGACGGCTACAACCACAGCTCTAACGTTAAACAGCTCAAACGTTCAACAGCTCTATCGTTCAACAGCTCTAACGTTTAACAGCTCTAACGTTCAAACGCTCTAACGTTCAACAGCTCTAACGTACAACTGCTTTAACGATCAACAGCTCTAACGTTCAACGGCTTCAATCCTCCTCAACACGAGATGCCTCAACGCGAGATGCCTCCACGCGAGATGCCTCAACACGAGATGCCTCAACACGAGATGCCTCAACACGAGATGCCTCAACCCGAGATGCCTCAACCCGAGATGCCTCAACCCGAGATGCCTCAACACGAGATGCCTCAACCCGAGATGCCTCAACACAAGATGCCTCAACGCGAGATGACTCAACACCAGATGCCCCAAGCAGACATCCCAACGCTGGATGCCCAGAACCATCTGCCTACCCAGACGCCTGGACCTGCCACCTCGAGGAACGTCACACGTTACGGAAGACGTGTCCGATTTCCCGAGCACCTCAATTAATTCAATTTTTTTTCTCCTTCGTCAAAAACTGGTAGGGGGTACTGTAGCGGCATTACCTCCACTACTCAGGCAAACAAACACCATAAAAACAGGCAAAAGTATAGAACATTTTAATTACAATTACGTGACAAAATGTACGGATTGTCGAGGCTCACACATTTAATCCTACCGACAATAAAATAATCCCATAACCAAACTTCACAATACCATAAACATTGCCTTATCCTTCGAAGAATTTCTAGCCTAATTAATATCCAAAATCCCAACAATTTGGAAAGCCCTTGCATTAGCTCCAAATTTCAGGTCGACATACAAGAGCACGTAACGGCCGAACTACCTGTATCTAAAATATAAAACCTTGTCCTATCCTAAGCCAATGACTCAAGACTCAAGACTCAGTAACGCAGTAACCCAGTAACTCAGTAACTCAGAACTCAGTCATTTCAATTCAGTGAACCCAGTTCCATCATCCGGTCGACATCATTCAGTTCCAAACTATCGGGCCTCGACATCCAACTTAAACGCTGTTGTAAGTTACACCACTATTTTTCATTGTAAATAAATAACGTACTACGAACAACACAAGTGTTTAACTTCACACGAAAAATACCTCACTACAACCCCCGCAAGCCCATAAATACAATACACTTTATAATGAAATATAGCCGTTTTATTAAATGTACAATTTCTATACAATTAAAAAGAATTGGGCTAGGGATGTAAAATTTACCGTATTTAAAATGGTCAAAATTTTCATAATGTTAATTTTTTATTATACCTTATAATAAGGTCCTTTTTACAGTTACATCAATATTTATAAAAACAGTACCTGCCTTGGATTTAACATCGTTAAAAACTGTTAGAACTGTATAAAAATAAAATGGTACAAAAAACAACTACATATTGCAAATGTGTTGATGTTATATATTAATTCAATAATTTAGTGGTGCACAAATATTTTATTTTTTATTTATATCTTACTTTAAGTTGCAATGTTTTTCATATACCTTGTAATATTTGAACTATTTAAAGCGATGTTTAATATAATTTTTATTGTATGAATTAAAATGGTGTATTGCTATATAATTTTAATTTCTAGAATTAAAATTAAATCATAGTACCTATAATTTGAAATTTATGATTTAAAAAAATAATTTTAAATGGGCGTACTAAAATTAACTGTACATAACGTTAATTCAATTAAAATCATGTATATATAGTTTAATTTTAATTAAGTGAATTAAAATTATGTATACTTAATTTTAATTCCGGAGTAAAAATTATACGCACATTATTTTAGTTTACATAATTAAAATTATACTATACATAATTATAATTAAATTAAAATTATACTATACATAATTTTAATTAAATTAAAATTATACTATACATAATTTTAATAAAATCAAATAAATGAATCAGTGAGTTCCAAAACAGTACTAGTGCAAAATTTAAAATTTTGACACATTATTTTAAAACATTATTTTTATAGTTTAAAATGCATTTTTGTGAGAACATTTCAACTATTGTACAAAATATGGTTATACTATTTTATAAAATAACTTGTAAACAATTTTTTTTGGACTTGTATTGTACAAAAGTCCTAAAAGAATGCAGCCACTTTTAACCTTGACCCAGCAAATCCAATTAAATCTAATATTTTTCACTTAATAAAACAATATTTTATATTTTTTGTTTTTATAAACAACAACAAAAAATTACACCACATAATTTATAATAACAATACGAATTTTAATATTAATTTATTTGTTTAGTTAAACACAACAAGTGTACTTATCTACAATGATGTTAACATAGGTCACGTTAAACATAAAAAATACATTATATGTAAAGAACCACTAAAATTCCCCTTGTAAATTAAATATGGTATAAAAAACACTATATAAAAATCATTTCAAGATGAATTTTAAATCAATTTTTTTAATTTTTTTAGTATTCACTGCTTTATATGTACATGCAGTAGATGAGGAACACTGTACGTTTTAAACTTTTTTATATGTTAAAAAATCGTCTTTAGGCTTGGATAGTTTTTTCACATTTAGATTGAAGCTTTTACTTTAATTTGGATAAAATTTATTCTTTAGAATAATAAGTTTATTAATAATAAATTAAATATATTTTATTTTAGTCATATATATACGGAAATTTAAGAGTAAGGAAATCCATTAGATGTCGTGATGAAACCTGCAGGTCCATATGCACGGTCATTCAGTTCTGGAATATGTGGACCGGGAGGTACATGCATATGTGGATAACTTTAGTAGTCATAAATAATTAATAATTATTATTAGTAATAATAATTACAATAATTTATTACTATTGTTATGTATAAAATATATGGATATATTTGATTTATAAATATTTTATAATAGTTTTTTTCCAAGCGAATAACAATTTTCTTCTTATAACACCTATTATAAGCCTACACAGAAATACTTCATATTTGTATGCAGTTCAAAAATCAAATTATTATACACGTTTACGTTTTAAACTTTTTTATATGTTAAAAAATCGTCTTTAGGCTTGGATAGTTTTTTCACATTTAGATTGAAGCTTTTACTTTAATTTGGATAAAATTTATTCTTTAGAATAATAAGTTTATTAATAATAAATTAAATATATTTTATTTTAGTCATATATATACGGAAATTTAAGAGTAAGGAAATCCATTAGATGTCGTGATGAAACCTGCAGGTCCATATGCACGGTCATTCAGTTCTGGAATATGTGGACCGGGAGGTACATGCATATGTGGATAACTTTAGTAGTCATAAATAATTAATAATTATTATTAGTAATAATAATTACAATAATTTATTACTATTGTTATGTATAAAATATATGGATATATTTGATTTATAAATATTTTATAATAGTTTTTTTCCAAGCGAATAACAATTTTCTTCTTATAACACCTATTATAAGCCTACACAGAAATACTTCATATTTGTATGCAGTTCAAAAATCAAATTATTATACACCGCCGTACAATAATAAAAATACATTGAAATTACATAGGAAAAGTGGTTCCATCTATCACGTTTACCTCGAAATCAGCAAACAAAATGTAAACTTACAGGTCACTGTAGAATAAGTTTATGTACATAACCTATAATATAACATATGTCAAACGTCAAACCTGGCAAAATGTAGCCAACTCGATAATTTCAATGTAAGTTAAGAAATTATTAAATGCTTAAAAAAATAGTATATACAACACGGCGGGGAAAGCATATTAACTACCTCGCTCATATCTGCAGCCTCGGCTAAGGCCTCGGTAGCGAACACTGAGCGCTTTCTCCGCATGTTGGATAATGTACTATTCTTAAACATTTCAAAGAAAATACAATTTTTGAATGTATCTGGACCTGCTGTAGATACATTTAAAATAAAATATTTTTTTAAGGTAAAGTGGAATTAGGTGTTTTTACTAGAAAAGTCACGATAATTTTTAGACTTTAAAAAAATAGTTAGAGGTAGCTTGATAATTTACCAGGAAAAGGCTCTGTTCACAGTTTAAGCCTGTTATTTTTAAAACAGGGTTTTTTAAAAATCTAAAATTTGAACATTTAACCCCTATTTTATAAAGAAATGAGTTTAAAGGGAGTTTTTATATCAAATTATATAAAATTTATTGTTTTTTTTTTGTTTTTTAACTGTATACTGAGGTGAGAAAAAAATGGCTAAAATATGGATAAACTTTCAGTAAATTGACCTTTTGATAGCTACCCTATAGGCTTATTATAATAAATAATTAACAAATTTGGACTAATTATTTCCTTTTTAGATGATACAAAAATTAAATGATAAAAATTAAATTAAATTTTAAAAACCTCATAATTCAAAAATTTATAATTCAAAAATTATAATTTATAATATAATAATTATTTATCAAACAAAAAATATTGTACTATTTTTAAAATTACTTTCCCTATCGGGTGCGTCATTTTCGTGGCAGACCAAAGGATAAATTCCTCTTAAAATTACAATACAAATTTTCGAATGAGATTAATAAGAGCCCAGTATTTCTGATTTTTCTTAATCAATTTTCATATTTATATCTACAGGGTGAGTTTTTTAAAGTGTTACAAGACAATATCTTGAAAACGGTTCAATATTTTTTTGTGAAATTTGGGTAAAGTAATGAGGACATGGGGGGACATATTTGGACATATTTTTGAAATTTACCCCTCCACCCCATTTTGAGGGGCAAGGGGTAACTTTGGATTTTTCAATGGAATGATGTATTTTTTTTTATAAAATTCGAATCTACGTAAAAAACTACGTATGTGTGCCAAAAAAAAATTCATTTGCTCTTTTGGTTACGGAGTTATGATTTATTATGTTAAAATACTAAAAAATAATTTCAATGTTTTTATCAAGTCTGTTAAGCTGCACGTTGTTGTTTATTTCCATGGAGACGCGTTATTTTAATCTAAGTTAGTCGAAAATTTTGACATTTTGACGATTAATTCTCAATTTATTATTCAGTTAAACATGGAAAGTAATTTTAATTATGATTTATTAAATTACAAATTACACAAAAATTATTAATTAGAACAAATTTATTTTTTGCTTATTTAAGAAATTGTTCAAAATGCCGACCTTGAAGTTCTAAGCACTTTCTCACTCTTTTTTTAAATGAGTTCCGTACATTCTGCAGCATTTCAGGTGTTACATTAGAGCAGGCAACTCGGATTCTGTCCTTCATGTCCTCTAATGTTGTAGGCGCAATCGCCATCACTTTGTCCTTGATAAAACCCCAAAGGAAATAATCCAGAGGGGTCAAATCAGGTGACCTAGCAGGCCAATTGACCGGACCAGCTCGACCAATCCACCTATTTTGAAAAATTTCATTCAAATAGGTTCGGGCCTCAATAGCATAATGAGGTAAATGGTTTCTTAAAAAATCCGTGTACATTTCTCAATTTAAGTGCCCTTCAAAGAAATGCGGACCAATAACTCTTTCCTCCATTATTGCACACCAGACATTAAGTGACCATGGGTGTTGATTTGGCCGAATTCTTACCCAGTGGGGATTTTCCGCAGCCCAGTAGTGCATATTGTGTCTATTTACCTTTAAGAAAAGTACCAAACAAAAAAAAGAAATTAAATTTCTACTGATAAGGGATAAGGGATAATTTAAATTTGTACCTGCCCACAATTATGAAATGTAGCTTCATCGGAGAAAATAATATTTTTTAAAAATCTGTTATTTCCTAGCATTTCTCTGGCGACCCAATTGCAAAATGCAACGCGATTTTCAAAATCTTGTCCGTATAGCTCTTGGTGCAGTGTCATGTGATATGGATGAAATTTGTACAAATGCAATATGTTCAGAACAGATTTTTGACTCAGACCAGCATCTCTAGCAAGCCGCCTGGTACTGACTTGCGGGTCAACAGCTACCGCTCCTAAAACGCCAATTGCACTATTTTCATCAGTTTTATATCTCCTCCGAACTCGTTTTTTTGGTTTCAAACTGCCAGTAGTACGACTCCTCGCTTCCAGTCTTTGAAATGCCATATGAGATTTACGATTATCAGGAAACCTCTCTGCCCACACTAGTGCAGCTTCTCTGTAGTTTTTTCTACACTCCCCCAAAATCAACAACATATCAACTTGCACATTAAAATTATTTTCCATGTTTAATTGCTCAAAAAGCTTTAATCGTCAAAATGTCAAAATTTTCGACCAACTTAGATTAAAATAACGCGTTTCCATGGAAATAAACAACAACGTGCAGCTTAACAGACTTGATAAAAACATTGAAATTATTTTTTAGTATTTTAACATAATAAATCATAACTCCGTAACCAAAAGAGCAAATGAATTTTTTTTTGGCACACATACGTAGTTTTTTACGTAGATTCGAATTTTATAAAAAAAAATACATCATTCCATTGAAAAATCCAAAGTTACCCCTTGCCCCTCAAAATGGGGTGGGGGGGGTAAATTTCAAAAATATGTCCTAATATGTCCCCCCGTGTCCTCATTACTTTACCAAAATTTCACAAAAAAATATTGAACCGTTTTCAAGATATTGTCTTGTAACACTTTAAAAAACTCACCCTGTATATAAAGTCTACATACCCATCTTAATATTTATTTACATTTCAACAATATCGTAAAGAATAAACTACCTCATCTAGTAATTCCAGATATATTTATCCTCTTATGTTACCAGCAAGAGTTTTGAGTGTGGACCCTTGGATATGCATCTAACCAGTAGCGCCAATTATGTTAATTGACAGTTGAGTTGAGAAAAAACGTACAAATGTTGGGTTAAAGTTTCTCAGCAGCTTTTTTACCGAGTCCGGCCTCTGTTTAATAAACTATTAATACTCGTTTAAATTATTGCTTATCAACAATTACTTCTTTTTATCAATACACAAGTATTTTGTTAACTTATTAACCTCTAGAAATAATCAAGAACATTATTTGTATTTATGGTTATTATTATTATTTCGCAATTTGCTCTGTCAATAAAATATAAAATGAACCATTTCAATTTCTTAGTTTTAATATTATTATGTTGTTCTTGTGTGGCAGTTAAAAGTTTTAATTTTTATAGACATGGTGAGTGTCTATTTAAATGTAAATATGACAAGTGATTTCAAGGTATTTGTTTTTAGATTTTAATGAAAAAATAAAATCAGTGGATTGTAGTCCAGAAGTATGTTCAGATTACTGCAGTCAACACCCAAAAAAACGTAATGATAATTGTGTGTGGACCGGAAAATGTATTTGTGATATTAATGATTTTTATCAATAAAATATGAAAAATATTTATGTTTTTTATTTTTCATTTAAATAGGATTTTTTACTTCTTACTCAATTTCCAAAATCTAACCATTATTTTGATTTTTTTAATGAAAAAATAAGCTTATAAGGGAATATTTTATTATTAAAACTTAACATTGGTAGTATTCTCATTAAAATTATATTATTAACCAAAAATTAGTACATTATTTTATAAGTATCACTCCGCATAAAATATACTTTTTTTTAAACGTCAAATACATAATATATTTAATTTTCTGTCAAAAAAGCAATGTTTAAATGATCTGGACCAAAGATAATACACCCCATAAATTGGAAACTACACTAGCGCTAGCGGCAAGAGGCTTAAGTAAAGGTGACCTTATCTAGGTCTGCCAAAAATTGAAGTAGATTTCTGTAACATATATTTGCGCCATATTTGAATGTTAATACTTCGTGGGTTGCCTTTATATATTGTATTTACTGATGTACTTTAAATAAAACAAGTATGAATATAAGATTTATTTATTGTAGTTATACCTAATATAATAAAAAATAAAATACATACATCTATATGTACATATTATATACATAATCGGTAAATATTACAACAGTTATGGTAAGTCTGGGTCAGCTACAGTCAATTCATGTTACCAAATGTAAATTAATATCATAAATATGTTTTTGTTTGGGGAGTGCAAACCTAAAAATTATTAGACCTAATTCTTTTATAATGAGAGAATATTGCTATTTGCTAATTTAGTCCAGGCTACTTATACGATTGTAAACTTAACATATATGATTTTGTACAAGGCTTTTGAATGTGGACTTTTGGCAAGTTGGCAAGCACTTGGTTTTGGAACAACCATATGTAGCCTGGACTTGGCCTGGACTAAATTACCATTAAACAAGCAATCCTAAATAATTCATAATTAACAAACAGTATTTTTAGCCAAAAAGAAGCATCCCAACATTTTTACTTAATAAATTATTGCGCTTTATTGTTTTTTTTTTAAGATACGTTCAATTTAATTAGCAATTTTTAAGAGCTATATAGTACTTAAAAATATATGGATAGTTAAAATGCATCTTTTTTGCTAAGATAATAAGTTAATAATGATAATGAGATTCGTCTTTTTGGCTCAGAACCGCAGGATAGTCAATACTTACAAATTGGTTACATTTCGAAATGCAGATCTGCACCCAACAATACATTTTACAACCATTAACACGTTTTATCACTTTTAGGCGCAAAAATGTATTTAATAATTCAATAATTATGATTGGCATGAATAATTATGATTGATATTGACATTTTAAAATAGCGTTTGTACGGATATCTGCAATTTACAAATAGATATTGTTTAGGTATTGTAGCTCTAGAGGGCAGTGGTGGGAGAGTTTCCAATCTATGGGGCGTATCAAAGATAATTATTATTATCTTTGGGGCGTATTATCTTTGATCTGGTCCACAGATTAAAGTAGGATTGAATGTTACCATAGAAACATAAATAAAAATTTTAAATTTCGAGGTGACATTTTGTTTGTTGGAATTTTTTGTTCATTTGTAAGTATTTTTTTTGGGTTTATTGATTTTTTTACTAAAACTTACTTCTTCTAGCATTATTTGTGTCAGACAAAGACTTTATTATGGGTACGCCGCCAGATCTGCCACCGATAACACTGGTTTACAAATTAAAATTTAAAAAATGTACCTTCGCTGCCACTATTTCTTTCTAATGTATTGTGACCTGTTAAACTTAAAAATCACAACAAAAAAAATTTTTATGGCAAGGTTTTTGAGATAAAATTTTTTCTTTAATATTTTGGTTCTTTAAGAAAGCAGCTTTACAATTTGGGTCATATCTCGGGTTAGAAATGGCCAATCTGGTTGAAAAAAGTTTAAAATTAAACATATTTGAGTCGCCAACAAATATCACCTTATTAGTACCCAATCAGTTAATAAGCTTAAGTTCAATGGGCTCAAATATTGGAAAAAGTCGTTTTTTTTGGAGAAAAATAAGAATGTAACATTATTTTCTTTGCCAAGGATGAATACAAATCAACAAAATATGTCAATTTTTAAATTATCTACGTGGAGTTCAAACTGTTATAAAGAAAACAAGATATTTTTAAAACAAATCTATTGATAATTATTATAATTAAAGGGGTTAATGCAAAAAGTGGACAGGTAAATTTTTTTCTGAAATTAAGTTTTTTACAAAAAAAAGGTTCTATTTGCCTAATAGAACCTTTTTACTGTTAAATAAATTTTATTTTATATTTTAATATTAAAATACAGTGTGTTCCTTTTAAAACTAACCCCCCTAAATTCTCGGAAACTAGAAGTATTTTAAAAAACGCAGAGACAGGTAAAGTTTTATATCGAGGGGGAAAACTTTTTAAGGCAAAATTTGGTTTCCCACCTTTACCTTCTGCGCCCCTGAGTTACCCCCTTAAGAATTTAAATAGAGAAGGGGTACAGAGTACTACATTATTTTAAAGGTCTTGAAAATCCCTATTAAACGGCATTTTATTTTTTTTAAATTGGTCAGTTCATTTTTTAGATATGTACAAATTATTAAGGGGAAAGCTCCTGGGCATAGAGAATAAGGGTGGGAAACCAAATTTTGGCATTAATAGCATTAATGGCAAAATTTGTTGTCTCCCTCGATATAAAACTTTATGTGTCTCGTGAGTTTTCAAAATTCTTTTAGTTTCCGAAAAATTCAGGATGTTTCATTTTAAATGGAACACTCTATATATCATTATAATATAATTTAATATACAATACTATTGTAAATTAAAAATAATTTAGGTTTTTAGATTGCCTTCTGTTTTCGTTATCTGATTCCCTTACAAGGAACCAAATATAATCCCCCATCATTCTTTCATTCCAAAAGCCCTGATAGCGCCGTTCCATGGATTTTATTTCTTGATGAAACCTTTCACCATGATCATCACTCAGGTCACCAAGATTTTTGGGAAAAAAATGTAAGTGGGAATGGGCATATTTTAATGATTTTTGCTTCTTTTTGGTAAAATAGTAAATACTTAATTCTAATTTTGTCCAAAAAATTGACTTTTTCTCGATATTTGGCCCCATTGCACCTAAACTTATTGACTAATTGGGCATTTATACAATTACATTTGTTATTATGTTAATTAGGTTTAATTTGACATCTGTTGTAATCAAATTGGCCATTTCAAACTCGAGATATATATATATATATATATATAGATATATATATATATATATATATATATATATATATAGATATATCCCAAATAGTAAAGCCGGCATCGAAAAATCAAAGACTTTTTTTTATTTGGAAAATCTTGCCATAAAAAAAATTTTTATTGTCATTTTCGAGTTTAGCAGGCCAAAATACATCAGAAAAAAATAGTCGCACTCAAGGTACATTTTGACTGTAAATTATAATTTAATGCCAACTAAATCGATAACAAATTATTCACAAAATGTTTTTATTTCATACTGTACTTTAATGTGCCATTTCCCGGACTCATTTGAGTCCGGAAAATGATACATTACATCACTAGGCCGGTAAAGTAACTTTACCGGACTGGTATATTTTAACAACACATTATAAGTTTTGCGCCATTCACAGAATATCTCGTATTCCTTTTGATATCGTCCGGAAGACTTGACCGGGATAAGTTTCGCCGTCGCTTCAGAGCTTTTTTTCAAAATCTCTGCATCCATTTTATTTGAAATTGTTTAAAACGATGCTGAATTGACAAACAAGACAATCAATAAAAAAAACTCTTTGTTACTGTTAGCAACCGATTCAAAGCATACTACATTATCACCCTATGTTACTGGTGCTACATTTTATAGTTTGTTTAGACAATACTGATACCATCATGTACTGACACATTACTGACACCTTCACCTGAATATACAGTTCAATTACCAAAAATTTGATAAACATATTGAACAGTGTGAAATAAAACATTGTACGATACACGGCCGTGAAATGTCATTAAAGTACTTGTCTAGAAATTCCAGACTCGGCTCCTTCGTCGCCTCGTCCGAAAACATCTAGACTCGTACTTTAATAAGCCATTTCCCGGCCTTGTAACGTAAATTACTATTTCTGGCGTATTTCGGAGGAACCGTCAGAAAAATTAAATCTTCGACAATGTAGTCACAATATTTATTGATAAAATCATACTTAATATCAAGCATGGAGTGGATCAGCAAATTCATGAAACTACGGCCATATAACAAAATAAAAGCTAGTTCCCAAAAGAGTCGAGAGTGTTTACAAAAAATAAATTTAAGCAATGTATGTCCAATGCTTCTGAGAAATTAATTTTTTATCATATACAATAAATATAGATAAATTTTCACAAAGTATTTTATTATTTATAGATTGCTTTGTTGATTGGCATATCTGGGGCATGTAGATATGACGAAATTGTAAATATGAAGATGGGCGATATAGAAGACTTAGGATCTCTTTTTTATATTAAAGTTCCTGACACAAAAAACAAATACCATTGCTGAAGAGAACTTATTTAGAAAATATGCCTCTTTGCGACCAAAAGTTTTTTTAATATGTTAATAAAAATATCAACGTTCTGTTATGTACATCCATACAATTGGTCTTGTGCCTAAAAATGTGGCTTAATTGTTGAATTTGCCAAATTAAAAGGAGTATGCTTAAGAAGAACATCTGCTACACTTCTTATAGATGGAGGGGCCGACGCGTCGCGTCGTCACCTGCCTTAAACGCCATGTTGGGTGGAAATCTAGTAGAGTAGTAGAAGATTACATTAAAGAATACATATCTTATAGGAAAATACTGTAAATGATTCCTGAACCAAATTATTATAATTCTTAACCAGGTTATTACTAAAAAACAGCTCTAGAGCTGCCTACTATGCAGTTTATGTTTACTAAAAATAGTGTGCAGCATATATGCTATACCATGTAAAATGTTTCCATAAGCGTAAAAGTTCTTTTACTGCCGCTCGTCAGTGGAATACAGCCTATTCCGCTCGATTAAAATTACTTTTAAAAAACAAATATATAAATAAGTAGAAGAAAGTAAGGATTAAAAGTTGTTATACAACAAGCTACTATGATGATTTTTGGATATCCAAACCCGATTGGTCCTAAATATTCTCACACTGAAATTGGTGATTTAATAAATATTCAGTTACACCGTACCTAATAGGAGTAGAAAATAGTATACAGGGTGTCCCGAAATTAGTGCACCATACTTTAACAGCAGATTCTACGTGCAAAAATAAGAAAAAAGTCCCTATAAATATAGGTCGAGAAATGCCTCCTAAGGGAGCTACAGCCCCCGAAAAGGGAGCCCCTGAAGATGGTTTTTATCTAATATAAATAAAAAAGTAGAAACACCCTGTCACTTACTACATGAAACTGTCACCTGTCTTGAATTATTCAATTTTTTCCTAAACATGGCAGCCGTATTCCAAGGACCACGCGAGTCAATTTCTATGGTTGTGATTTAATTGTGAATTTTTATGCCATGTAAAATAAATATAATTTTTTATAATTTATAAATTTAATTTATTATAATTTTCAAATCGATTTTATGCGAAAACGGTGTATGTTATCAAAGTTCAACAAGATGACCTTTTTTATGTGCAAAACTCTAAAATTTCATAATCTGACACCAAATTCTGGTACAAGATACGTACAAATAAGTTAAGGTGGTTTTAACCCTACTTCCTATCAATTTGACCCAAACCTCATAAAAATTTTTAAATTGTTATTGTTACGACTTATTGGTCATAAAAAGTTTAATTAATTCCCCAAATTTCACTTTTATATCTTTAACGGTTTTGGAGATATTAAATAAAAACCATCTTCAGCGGCTTTCTTTTTGGGGGCTGTAGCTCCTTTAAGAGGCATTTCTTGACCTATGTTTATAGGGACTTTTTTTCTTATTTTTGCACGTTCAATCTGCTGTTAAAGTATGGTGCATTAATTTCAGGACACCCTGTATTAAAGAACTAATGTCATAAGGCGTCATTTTATCGCATGCGGACAATTTATATATGTAATGGACGAGTGCGATAAAAGGTCTTATGACATGAGTTCATAATGCTATTTTATCTATTTTGCAAAAACCCTATAAAAAAATTAATTTTATACCTTAAATTTAGTTTGGTCGAATTTTACTTTAGATAGTTAGATAGGTATTACAGTCATCGGTTCGCCATGCCGTCCTTAATTTACTTATTTACAATAAGCGGCTGTTAATGTTAAAGAAGAAAAAAGGGTGCTAAACAAAATTTATTGCCAGAAAAGTCTCGTAAGTACTATAAAAACCATAAAAATATTATAACCAATATGCAAAATATTAGGCTGTTTAAAGAATAGCCAACCTATAAAATTTTGGGTGGGATAAAGTATCTCATTACAGTACCGAAAAAAATAGATTTTTTTTTTCTTTGGCCGGCGGAGAAATTCTTTACGAACACTCGGTTCCTCTTGGGGCCCCGAGTAGTGTGGGACTCCGTCTATTGACGTATACCCACTAAAACTCCCCCGTTAGGTGGTTCAAAGCCCTGCACTGCGGTTTGCTTTCGCAATCCTATTGTGCCCTAAATGGTATTACTTCCATAGCTCTAGCTCCGTTGCTTCTATGAAGCGCAGTGGCCGAGGCAGTGGGAGCAATTTTAAAAGTTCTGGTGTAAGTTTAGACTCTCCCAGGTGTGTTCTTCTTAAGGTGTTGAACACATAATGTGAAGAGGTGTTTCCTCTTCTTCTTCGCATCGTCTACACAAGGGGTCATCTGTCATCCCCATTTTGTGAAGATGTTTTTTGAATGGAGCATGGCCTGTGAGAAGGCTTAATGCTTTCTTTAGTTGGGTCCTGGTATATGTCCTCATTGGTTTCTGCTCTTCAGCAGATGGATTGTCCAAAAGTGCTTTCGGCTTTCCCAGTATTGTTTGTGTTGTAGTTCTGTCCAGTCAATTAGTTTTTTCCTGGACGATTCTTGGCTGGTGCCACATGTGGGTTCCGACCCCATCAGCAGGGTTTCGGCTTCACCAGCTGCGAAGTTTGGCTTCCCCCTCATCGAACTGTTTCTGCCTTCTTCTTGCACAAGGATAAGAGTTATCTGGTTTTATGCTTCGGTTAATGCCGTCATATCTCTCAGACATTCTAGTACGGCCTTCGAATTGATTTTAAATGTCTCCAGTGCCTGGATTGGTTCTGGTTCGTGTGTAATTATGAGCAACTTCTCCGTGGGATTGCTCTCCCTCATTCGTTGGAAACCCAATTGTATGGCAATGATGCCCGCTTGAAGATTGGTTATCTCTTTTCCCAGGTTTAGTATTTCTTGACTGCCCTGTTGAGAAACCTCTTTTATGCCCGCAGAAACACCGGTCTTTGACCGTTTGTGTTCTACGTACCAGATTAGGTTTTCTTCTTGCCTGAGTTGGGCAATTTGGTTGTTTATCTCCTCAGCCTTTATCCTTTTTGAGATAAAAGCTTTATTGAAATGTTTGACCTTGGCTTTGTCTGATCTAATGGCTAAACTGCCAGTATTTTCTAGCTCTTCAAATATGGCATTATGTCTGATGTTGAAAATAACTTCGGCCTTATTTGAGATTAGTCTTTGGGCTCCCGCTAACGCTTCAGCTTTAATCTGAATGTGTAGAGAGGAGAGTCCTAGTATGTTTTCCATGGCTGCGGTCGGTGTAGTTGTCATTGCACCAGTTATTCCCAAGCACGCCAGTCTTTGGATTCTGTTTTACAGTCCTTGTTTTTGTTGCGTGCCACCATATTAGCGCCGCGTAGGTAATTATGGGTCTGACCCATTGTACCATGTCTGGTGACAGTCCCCAAGATTTACCAAATGTTGTTTAACAAGTAATGAAGGTTTTTATGGCCCTATTTGTTATGTTTTCTATATGCATCCGATAGGTGAGTTTTTTTATCCAGTATAACTCCTAGATATTAAACCTCGTCTTTCAAGGGCAGCGTTTCCCCGTAGAAGATTAGATTTTTCACGGGTTCCAACTTTCTTTTACGAGAAAAGGCAATAAGGGAAGTTTTTGTGGGATTTACCCGAAGTCCCTCCTCATTGCACCAGTTTTCGACATCGTTTAGCGCTCTTTGCATTTTGGTAAACACATGGGCTGTGTTGATGCTGTTGGAGTACAATGTCGTCCGCATATCCTATTGCGTATATTTCTTTGTTTTCCAATCGTGTCAGTAAACTGTCCGATACGAGGTTCCATAGCAGGGGTGATAGCACCCCCCTTGAGGTGTCCCTCTGCACACTTTAGCTCTAACAGTTGTGTTGTTAAGAGTGGTTCTGGCTCGTCGTTGAGCCAGCATCTGTTTGATCCATTTGCAAACCAGAGGTTCTATCTTGCAAAATAGATAATAGTACAAGTTTGATAAACGCCATTTTATACACGAATTTAATTTATTAAATTGATGAGTGTATAGAAAATAATAATAATAATACTTTATTTACGACAAAGTCAGAAAGTTTAGAAACGAGGTGCATACTATACTTTTTCTTCGACAAATACTTATTATTATCTTAAAATGATTTAAATCAAAAATTTGTGTAGAGCACCATCTATGAAACAATAGGGGAATCTGTGTGTCACCGTCAAATGTCACATTTTATAAACACAGATTATAAAGGTCATAAATCGAAATGTATTTCTTGAAAATTGACAGTTTTCACAGTGAAAGTAAAGAAAATGTTTTATGAAGACTTTACAGTGGAGTCCGTGCCCGAATTTAAGTCAATTAAAAGGTCAGTACAATGTTTATATAAACTTTTTAAATATTGGCGTTGAGAAAATATTTAATACTTTTGTATTGAGATAATAAAATAATTTTCACATTTAGTATTATTTTACAAGAAAGGCACTTTATTTTAACGATTGTATGACATTTGACAACTGTCAACTAACTTAAAACTAACTTCAGCCCGTGACTAAAAACCTGTTGCTAACTTCAGCCCGTGACTAAAGCGCCATAAAGCCACAACTTGTAACGTTGCGGATTGAACTTAACGAATACGTCCACTATTTCACTCGTTATACCCTTTACTATATATAATTCTTATTGGTTTTCATTGTATTTATTTGGAGATCAACCTTGGGTTGGTGTTGAGTCTCTATTTTCCCCTATGACGAGTGGTTTCACCTAAAAAGCGTAAGGTTAACACTTTTAGTTTATTTTGAGGTTATTTGCGATATGTTACCGTGGAGTCTGACTGGAAGTTTGTGGATGGTTGTTCAATTGTCGGGTGTTATCTGTGATGTTATGGTTATGTTTTGTCAAAGTATTTATTGACCTTTATTAGGGCAGTGTGGAACTTTGGACCTCGCTAAAATATAGAATAATGGTCACTTAACTTGGTTGCGTTAATAGCTTGTTACCGGCTAATGAATTTACCTTATTTTGCCGTGTTTTAGGCGGTTTTCGATTTGTTTATGTTTGCTGCTATGACATCTGTCATCGCGGCACGGCGGCCAACTTAGCAGTGTCGCCAACTGCGGGCAACCTCAGTTACTGGTGATTTTTGGTTTGGTCGCGAAATTCAAAGTTTTTATAGGCTAATTGGATTGGTGGGGAAGGTTGATTCCGGAAACGATACTAAACCATTTTGGCGATTGGGCAGAAGTTTCGAGGCACATGGTGTATTCTAGGTATTCTGATAAAATTGGTATTTGTTAACCTCCATGGAAGTGTGCACACTATTTCTTGGGATTGTTAATCAAGAAAATCTATTGTGGATTTGAAGTGGCCGTTGTTATTAATATTGGAGATATTTTGGGCTTTCAAATCATACGGTGTAGACCGGATTAAAAAGCACGCCGTGGAATCGAGTACAAAAACCGCATCCAACACCGCTGGAGGGATTTTGTGTATAAGTTGCCGAGTTCCCTTCAGCCACGCGTGAGTTATGTTCACTCTATGTCTTATTTTAGGGTTTATTTATTGTTGACTTTATAGTCAGTTTGTGTATCACGTTCAATGGGTTGTGTGGTGGAGTACTGTACCTGGTGGGTTGTTATTGGATAGTTAATACCCCGGCAAACAGTAACCTCCTGTATCTTGGAGCTGTTGGCGTATTGGGTTGGATCAACTCGGGAGACCTGGGAGTTGGGCTGAGTGATTTACCGAATAAGAATACTTTCCTGAAACAAGTGACAGGATCTAAATAAAGGAGCGGTAGGACTACTTCTGCCTCATTGTCCGACGGAGAGGATAAGTCGAAACCTTCTATTTAAACTGTTATACGGGGGGGTTCAATTTTAGTTGGGGATCTCAAGATATTTTTCTCCTTGTACAGACCCTATTCAGGGGTACTTTTAATTCATTAAAATCCTGTAAACCATATCTTGGGGTGGCTTTCTATTTCTATATCATTTTCCATATTCTTTAACGTAACAACAAGTTGGCTGTAAGCCTACGTGATCACGAAGGTGGGCTCCAGTATGATGCCCATACTGTCCAAATATATATACAGGGTGTTATGTAATTAATGTTATATATTAAAATGGATAGTTCCTTAGGGTCCATAGAGAAGCACCTGAAACTTTTTTTTTCTAAATTACTAAGACTAAAAATAATTTATAATAACCTTTATCATACCAAAAAGTACGCCACTGATCGACTAGGAACCGCGGATTAACCTTACCTATTACTTTTTAATGCAGTGTTGGCAAATGTAAAATTAAAAATGTATTACCTTATATGAGATGCTCAAAATGATTTCATTATTTAGAATGCAAGCTTAAACTCTGCGAAGTATGCTTTCGCGCACCCGCGTAAAAATGTCTGGACTATTTACAATTAAGTTCCTGAGTTGCTGCCCAAATCCCGTCTCTCGTAAATGTGGCCTCATCGGTATACAAAACACTACGGCTCCAATCAGCATCTTCTTGATTTTTCTGTATATACCAATGGCAAAATTCCAACCG
Organism: Brassicogethes aeneus; assembly: GCA_921294245.1. Taxonomy (NCBI): domain Eukaryota; kingdom Metazoa; phylum Arthropoda; class Insecta; order Coleoptera; family Nitidulidae; genus Brassicogethes; species Brassicogethes aeneus. The sequence goes on along the minus strand of OV121132.1, from coordinate 45,696,865 downwards.
CAGTGCATAATCTCCATCCTGAAGAGCTTGAACTTTTTGTAGGTGATAGTGGTACAAACTATTTTCGTGAATCGTGCGCCACGTAACAAAGTTGGACATTTGTCCAAGTTGGGCAGTTAATCGTCTTGTACTAATTCTCGGATTTGCTTCCACTTCGTCCAAAATTTGCTCTTCAAGGGTCACAAATTCACGTCCCTGAGCCCGACCCCTATCACCAACAAATGCGCTAAATCTTCCGCGGTCCCTTAAATTTTGCACAGCACGTACAAAACTTTGCTCCGAGGGCGGTGGATGTCCGTCATTGGCGTTGTGATAATTTTGAATATACCTACAAAATTCTTGCTTGACGAGCATTTTGCATCGCTTCCCCGTAACACAAAACCATATTTGTTAATTGAATATTTGTGAGCGCCCGACCCGCCATAGCATAAAATCTTTCGCACTAATTACTTATTATTATTACTAATAAAATACAAATTATCAAACTTTCAAAATATTTATAAAAGAATAAAAACCTGAAAAAAACTTGAAAAAAAATAAAAACCTGAAATCGCTAGATCACTAATTAGACCTTGTAAAAATTTGTAAACTAATGATTTTTTAAAAATCGTTTTAACATTGTGATTTAAAAACATACTTAAGTATTAAGTACTTATAAAAAATATATCTAAATTTAGACACACCAACTTTATTCATAATTCGTAATGATTTACTGAGTTAATCTGGTTTAATTTATTATGTTATGGTTGGTAACACATTCTGTCAAAAAATTGTAGGTTATGTGCTCAAATTGTAAATATCTTAACTAAGGGAAGTGCTTTTGGGCGTTTGGATTTATTTACACAAATTGAATGTTTAACGATTAACCTGTGAACTAGTCCTAATTTCATCTGAGTAAACAGAAAGAAAAAAAACCGATGAAAAAATTAATGTTATGGAGTTTTTAAATAGGTACTAATTTTTCTTATCATTGCTTAAGTTAATAGCTGGATGAGTAAATAAATACAGAATGGTATTAGAGCTTTAAGGGCTTAAAACTTTTGTATTTATTGAGTTTTTATTTATTTTATGCAAGAAGATTTTTTAGTAACAATTTTTTACAACTGGCAACGCGCAGCTACTTTGTTGGTTTGTATCTATGTACTCACAGAACAAAAGTGTATAACCAGTAGCGTATCACAAAAAATATAAAAAACTTCTTATTTTCTTTATCTTTAGGAAAATATCTTTTAAAATATTTTTCCATTACACCTTATGTCAAAAGGTATTCAGTATTTTAATATATAACATTAATTACATAACACCCTGTATATATATATATATATATATATATATATATGTCTGTCATGATAATGATATAGAATTGTTTTATGTTGATCCAGATTAGATTATGTCACTGCACCCTAACTGCCCTAGGCTTTAGTATTTTCTGCCTAGGACTTTTGCCTTTGTTTTGAAAATACTTGGCGCCCTATTCACTTTGTTATTTTGGAACCCAGCCCATCGTCACTGGGACTTAGCCGCGAGCTTCACGACTCACAGTGGGAGGAATTTCAAAAATCGCGGACAAAATTAGGGACACATTATTTTAAGCCATTTTAAGGTTTATGCGGTGGTAAATTTATGCCAAAATATTAATATTAATAAAATGTTTTAATTATGTACACAAATTCACAAATTTGTTTTAAACAATTTGAAAAAATTCGGTATTGTCGATCCTCCATTTTCCAAAAACATAAATTAATAAACAAATATATTACGCAATATTACCTAAGCTAAAAATAGAAAAATAAACAAAAAAAAACAATAACAATTAAGGAATATTCGAGCTAAATCACTTATATACATTTTTTTTCGATAAATCTTTTCTTTGTAAATTTCGCATCTTTTGCTTTATTTATATCGACTACTAGAGTGACTTGGTCCAAAAAACCCTATATCGATGTTAAAATAACATTTAAAAGTTGACTTTAAAGCAAAACCGGTTAAATCCACGTTTTTCACCTACTCCCTAAAAATGAATTAGTCAAAAATGACTAATTTAATAGATATTATTGGCTGCTTTTTTACTTGTACCATAGTTAACCATGGAATATAATGGTATCCCAAAATTTAACATCCAATTCTTATGTAAAATTGTACCCCGAATCCGAAAATGCCATAAAAAATTATGAAAGTGGAGCAGTTTTTGAAATAAAGTCAATTCCATATTAAATGAAAAATTGACTATTTTTAACTTTTGACGATATTTTCGGATTCAGGGGACAATATAAGATTTATCAATAATATCCAGGTTTTCGGTTAAATACTTTAAAAGTTTGTTGTGTTTTTCTTTGTTACTAACATTTTTAATAAGTTAATACAACTCCTTATTAGTCGTTGATGGCATTTCTACATAAAAAGAAGCAAGTTATTCAAATAAACATGTAATATTTATATTAATATTTATATTATAACTTACCAAATATTATTATAAAGCGTTAATAAACACAAAAACACGATGAGATTGTATGTATGATTGACTTTTACTGGAAACTGACGTTTTAGAACTAGCAAAAGGCAACTATGATGACTTATAAATATTCGACTAATATGATAAATTCATGGACATATTTCATATTCTGCTGACCAAACAGGCAAAAAAAGGCAGCTTAATTATTTTGACTTTAAAAAAAGAAAATTTGATGAACGTTCTGGTACCAAATACTTTGCCTCACACCAAGGCACACCTAACGAAATATCTTGTGGTTTGTAAAAGATTTATCTACTTTTAAAGGCGATGGTAAAAGGTTTATAAAAACCGTATTTATGGTAAAATTTGCAATTTTAGACTTTTATATGAAAGAACAAGGATAAGGAATGTAGTAAAATATACCATCATTTCCTTTCATTAATTACGCAAAACAAAAATGGGCTTAAAAAACTTACATACAATTTGCTCTAAAAAACCGACACGAACAATGTGACTTTTTAAGCAAGTTTAAGCGGGCATTTTATCATAAAAAAATATATTTCTTTTAAAATCATAATCTCTGTGCTTTCTTTTTTTATAACTCGTAATTTAAAATTTACTATGTTGATTTTTACAAAATAGGGTTTTGTCCGCGATTTTTGAAATTCCTCCCAGTGTGCGACTGTCGGGTGACAGTCAACACAACCAAACCACCCTCTACGAAAGAGGGGTGGCAGTGTATTTAAAAGGTCACTTAGTGTCATGGAAACATGTACAATAAAGGGCGTTTTAAAGGTGGGAGTAGAAATAATAAATTCTGAAACCATGGTTTTAACTTTTAATAATTATATCTACCCCATGTATGTCTATTATCATTTTTCTTCATAATTGCTGGTGGAGGGTTATACAAAAATGCCATAAGCAAATTTTCACCCTTAAAACTTGATAAAATTAAATTAGGTACCTATTATAATTACGAACGAATTTATTAAATAAATTAAAAATAAATCAATAATATTTTGACAACAAATATTTACCTTTAATTTAGAATTCATCAAATCAAGGTATACTTTAATTAGATTAACTGTCTTGCCCGTGTCAACTCTATAAAATTAATGATGTCTCCAAATATGTTTTCTTAGGACCTAGTGACGTAATTATCTTTGTTATTCCTCATAAAATTACTTTTGTGCATTAAAAGTAAAGTAGTTTGGACTAAATTAATTAGTTATATGATTAAATTAAAAAATAACAGTAAAATAAATTACTTTGTTATTATATTAAAATTACTAGATAAAAACTTGTTTTTAGTGGTGCTTTTGTTTAAGGCCCAAGTAAAGAGGAAACAGTCCTGTTTCTGATTTAAATTATTTTTGGCTTGTACTATTATTTTTACTTAATTTGTTGTTCAGAGTAACAAATCAAAAAATCATAATTAAGCAGAGATTATTATTATTATTTTTAAATTTACTTATGTTTATGTGCATCACTTTTTGTTTATTTATTTTAATTAATTCAATAATTGCCTCGAAGAATATAATTTTATATTTAATTTATGATTTTGCTTATGAACATATATGTATTTTCCCTTTTTTATTTTTAAGTGCCCAAAAACGCGGTTTAATTACGTTGACCTTATTTTAGAAATCTATTAAAACCTTTCTTTTTATAGCTTTTTTAGGATAATTAAATTTAATATTTCATCGAATTAGCTAGATGTCATTTGTTTTCTAAGTTTAAATCTGTTTTATCTATATAAAAGAAACTTTTCCCCCGATAATTATAATGTCACTAATTTAGAGAAAGGAATCTAAGATACGAAACTAAATTAAGAAATGCGTACACGAAGAGTCGCTAAATTAGAGATTACAGACAGAAATTGCGTTATTTTTTCCAAAGTTTAATTACAAATGAAATCTCAAATTAAATTAACAATTTGTTTAAATTACCCAAATATTCGTGATTAAGAATATCTTTTAATGGTTTCAGTTAATATAAATTAAGAAGGTTTTCCCCTAAAAAGTTTTTATACGATAAATGCAGCATAAAAGTTTATATAAGTTTGTTCAAAATATCAGGACAATAAAAGTGTTATTTAGGTAAGTAAAGATATAGAGACCACTAATGGCTCATATATTAACCCTAGCTATTCATGGACCTATTTAAACTCCATTTGAACCATTCAATTTGATCAATAAAAAGGAAATGGCCTTTTGAATTTCAGATAATGTTTTCTGGGGTCGGCCCTTCTCTTTAAGCTTACTAACAAAAATTAACAAAACATCAATTCAAAACTTTAAATAGGTTTTATTTTTTAACTTTTGTGCTTTTAAAATTTTACTGCACCTCGTATTAAAAATTTTAGTAGCATAATATGTGATTGTCGAAAAAGGGGCCAAAGTGTAAAGCGTTTTTATTGTAATAGAACCGGTTATCAAAAAGCGCTTTATGTATACTTGCATTTCACCAGAACACTAATTTTATCCTGAAAGCTGTTATATGTTAATTAATTTAGTATATTTAGTTTTATAAGGTTTATGTGTTGGCAACACTTGCAAAAGCGGAAGTGTTCCTATCCCTCTCTGTATCTCTCTCTCTCCGTGATGTCGATTGTAATGGAATGGACGTGCAAATATATAATTAAGGAAATCTATTAATGTTTTAATGATAATGAATAATCAGCACCTGTAAACCACATAACATGGCGCAGTCTTAAAGGAAGAACAAAAATAAATTAGTATTGTTAGTGAAAAAGTACAAAAACAGAAATATAAGAAAAAGTTTGGTTAGTCGCGTGGAAAAAGTGAGGTTAAAAAGAAATAGAAAAGTGAAAATGGAATTCTTAAAACAGCCCAAAAGCATGCTAATGGAAGGAGATTTGTCAGTAAATTACAAGACGTTTAGGAAAAGTTTTGAATTGTTTATAACGGCAACTGGGTGTGCAGAAAAATCACAAGAGGTACAGGCAGCTGTACCACTGCATTGTATTGGTCAGCCAGTGTTGGAAATTTTAGATACATTAAATATTAGTGAGGCTGATGTGAAAAATAAAAATAAAATACTAGAAGAGTTAGAAAAATATTTTGTACCTAAGGCAAACACAAGTCTGGCGAGACAGAAATTTAACAGCAGAATGCAAGGGGTGGATGAAGATTTTGACTCGTATTTGAAAGAACTGAGACAATTGGCTCAACCTTGTGAATATGGTGAGCTTAAGGAAGGTATTATTAAAGATGTTATTATTAGTGGTATTAGAGAAGAAAAAGTGAAAAACAAATTACTCACCTATGATGGAAATCTTACGTTGGATATGGCAATAAAAATATGTAAAGCTTCTGAAGCAGCAGACAAAAATATTAAGGCCCTTGCAGCAGGAAAAAATGAAGACAAAGCAATAAGTTATGTAAATAAGGAGACAAAAAATTATGGGAATGGAAATCAACGAGGCAGTTTTGAACACAGAAATCAACGAGGCAGTATTGAATACAGAAATCAACGAGGCAGTTTTGAACACAGAAATCAACGAGGCAGTTTTGAAAACAGAAATCAACGAGGCAGTTTTGAGCACATAAATCAACATAGCAATTATGGTAATGAAAATCAACGAGGCAGTTACAATCACAGAAATCAGCAGGGAGGCAGTAACTTTTACCAAGGCACAAATAAGATAAGTAAATGTAATAATTGTGGTTACTCTCATGTAATATATGGTCATTGTCCAGCTAGGGGCAAAACTTGTAACTTTTGCAAAAAACTAAATCATTTTTCTACAGTCTGTAGAAACAAAAATAAACCATTACATGAAGTAACTACAACTAAATCAAAAACTGACTATGTACTAGATACCATTTATTATGATAACAGTTTACAATGGTTTGTTAACATTAAAATTTTAAATTGCAACAAAACTGTCAAATTTAAAGTGGATACGGGGGCACAGATTAATGCTATACCTTGTAATGTTTATAAAATTTTAAATTTAAATAACAAGCTGGAACCTTGTTACTATAATATTTCAAATTATACTGGTAGCAGAATTAATGTTAATGGTAAAATTAAATTAGACTGTCTATATGAAGATAAGATGCATTCTATTGAGTTTATTATTGTTGAAACAAATAACAATAGTGCTCCAGTGTTAGGCCTTGAAACAGTACAAAAATTAAAAATTTTAAGTTCAATAAATTTAATCTCAAATAACACTTTAGGAAGTGAACAACTAATAAATGAAAATATGGATTTATTTGAAGGCATTGGTAAAATTTCAGGCTATAAATGTAATTTTAAATTAAAAGAAAATTATGAACCATTTGTTTCACCTTGTAGAAAAATTCCATTCCAATTAATAAATAAATTAAAAATTGAACTAAACCAAATGTTAAATGATGATATAATACAAAAGGTTACAGAACCAACTGAATTTGTTAATCCTATAATTATAGTCAAAAAACCTAATAATGATATACGAATATGTCTAGACCCTCAAAAACTAAACAATGCTATTTGCAGGGAACATTATCACTTACCTACATTTGAGGATTTCACAAGAGAAATGTCAGGATCAAAAATCTTTTCAACCTTGGATGCAAATCGAGGATTTTGGGCCATTGAGCTTACTTATTCATCTTCTATCCTGACCACATTTACCACACCATTTGGAAGGTACAGATTTTGCAGACTACCCTATGGCATCTCAATAGCACCAGAGATTTTTCACAGAACGTATACAGAAATATTTGAAGGTATTCCGGGGGTAAAAATTTATATAGATGATATTATAATATATTCAAAAACTGAAAGTGAACATAAAAATACATTAAATTTAGTTTTAAATAGGGCTAGAGAAAAGGGTGTTAGATTTAATAGATACAAATCAAAATTTTTCTTAGAAGAGGTTAAATATATAGGACATATTATTTCAAAGGAAGGGATAAAGCTAGATAAAGACAAAGTAGAGGCCATTAAACAAATAAAAATTCCAAAAAATTCCAAAGAATTAACTAGATTCTTGGGTATGGTAACATATGTGTCAAAGTTTATACCAAATTTGTCTAAACTAACAACTAATTTGCGTAATTTAATTAAAAAGAATATAGAATTTAAATGGAAACAAATTCATGAACAGGAATTTAATAATTTAAAAACTTTATTAATGACAACACCAGTTTTACGATTTTATGATGAAAAAGCGGTTATAACTTTATCTGTTGATAGTTCTAAAGATGGGCTAGGTGCGGTAATTTTGCAAAATGGGGGTCCTGTAGCTTATGCTTCTAAAAGTTTAAATTCATCACAACAACAATATGCACAGATTGAAAAGGAAATGTTAGCAATAACATTTGGTTGTCAACGTTTTCATCAGTACCTATATGGAAAATCATTTTTAGTAGAATCAGATCATAAACCTTTGGAATATATTTTTAAAAAACCGTTAAGTGATAATGGTCCACAATTTTCAAGTCATAAATTTAAACAGTTTTTTAATTCATGGTCAATAGAACATATAACGTCAACTCCGCGCTACCCACAAAGTAACGGCTTTATTGAAAGACATGTACAAACTATAAAAAGAATTTTTAAAAAATCGTATCATGATAAAAAAGACATATATCTGTGCTTACTAGAATATAGAAATACTCCCATTGGGATTAATCTACCATCACCAGCTCAAATACTTTTTAGTAGAAAGTTAAAAGGTGAAATGCCCGTTTGTGAAAAATCTCTGATGCCCAGGATAGTGGAGAATGGTGTTTGTTTCGGTGAGCTCAGTGGTAGACAAAATAAACAACAAAATTATTATAACCAAAATGCAAAAACCTGACACCCCTCTTGATAGGTGATAATGTAATGATACTAATGAAAAATAATTTATGGGAGCCAGGTAAAATAGTAAATATTGATAATGATAGGCCTAGAGGTTATTTTGTTAAACATAATGCTAGTGGTCATATTTTTAATAGAAATAGACGTTTCCTAAAACCATTTAAGATTGACAATTTTAATAATAACTATGAAAATTTATATAATGATTTAGTTGATGAATATATATCCCATAATGTAAATAATAGTAGTAAGTTAGAAATTAAGAATAAAAATGTACCAAACACCCATATGACTGAAAACCCAAATTGTGATATTGTGAATCCAAATAGTGACTTAAAAAACCCGATTTTGACTGAAAGAGATTTAAATATAAATTTAGGAAAGGAGAGAAAATGTGAAGAGAAAGATAGAACACGGTATGGACGACAAATTAAAAAACCTACATAATATATTATAAAATATTATTTAAAAGACTATGTATGTATAATTTTAATATTGTGTTCTTTCTTTGTCTAGTTTATAATTTAGTTATTGTCCAACTTTCAAAAGAAGGGAGGTGTTATATGTTAATTAATTTAGTATATTTAGTTTTATAAGGTTTATGTGTTGGCAACACTTGCAAAAGCGGAAGTGTTCCTATCCCTCTCTGTATCTCTCTCTCTCCGTGATGTCGATTGTAATGGAATGGACGTGCAAATATATAATTAAGGAAATCTATTAATGTTTTAATGATAATGAATAATCAGCACCTGTAAACCACATAACAAAAGCCGCCGTATTTATCGCGCTTATTGCCAAATATTTGAAGCTACTGGATCTAAAGTATGTCTCCGAATGCATTTATCACGTATTAATTATATAATTATATATAATAATAATAATATAATAATAAATGTCTTTATTTATTTTTTACGTTATTAAGAGCACCAAATTGACATATCTTGAAGAAGTTCAGGTAGATAAATATATACATATATATATATATATATATATATATATATACATATTTAGCGCATTTTTTTTTGCGGATCTTGTATTGATGACCTCTGAGCTGATGGTTATTTAAGGTGACCAACTGTTCTGATTTAATCAGAACTATACTGTATTTGAAGTCTTCATTCTGACAGGAAATCGAAGGTAGTAAAGGTTCTGATTTTCCTATTTTGGTTCTGGTCTGTTCTGATTTAGCTTACCAAATAAAATTAAGTTCCAATTTTGATAAATCCATAATAATTTATTAGGTATACCTAATAACTAAAAATAACCAGGCTAAAAACACAAATTTCATAATAATTATATACCTATACATATATGTATGGGGAATTCCACGCCAAATCGACCACTTTTGACCTAACCCCTTTCGATTTTACAGAACTTTTTAAATTTTGTCAAAATTTGACTAAATGGGGCGGTTTTTTTTTGTTTTTAATGAACTTTTCAGAAAAAAATACAAAAAAGTTTGGGCAAAAATAAATTTTTTGAAAAATTTTAAACATGTTTTTGGTCGGGTGAAAAAAACTAAAAAATTCTAAGAATTTTTAGTGGGGTGAAAAAATCTAACATAATTTCAGCCAAATCGAAAGAGGTCGGTTTCAAAAGTGGACGATTTGGCGTGGAACGACCCATATATAAAATAACTATTATGAAATTTGTGTTTTTAAAACTCAATTGAGAGTAAATAATAATAACATAACACAGATAGTTGCCCAAAAAGCAGGCAAAAATAGGGCAACACCTGTTTTTCTAAAAAAAATTCCTACAGGCCACCGCTGTTCTGGTTTTTTCCTTTACATAGTTAGTCACCTTAGGTTATTAGAGAGATCATACATTTGAAGATTGTATTTGTATTAACTTTTAGTATTTTAAATGTATCTAGTCTTCCCATAATCTCCTTTTCGAAAGGGTACCTAGTTATAGGTATACATATATAGGCGTTCGATCCTTGTTTTGTAAAGCAGGTGTTTTGTCCCCATCCTAAATAATAAATTAAAAGTGCAACAATACTTAACGGCCATTTCAAGCGCGCGAAACGCACGAATTACAAAACTGTTTTTATAAAAAAAATTGTAGATTATTTATTATATAATATTTTGGCATCAAAATTGGCAAAAATATTCTTCTTTTATTAGGTTATACATTAAATAAAAAAAAACTCAAGAAATATTTTATGAAAGTAGATATAATTTTAATAATTGAAAGGTGTGGACGGGACAAAAAAATATTTATCTTGTCCCGTCCATCCCTGTCAATTATTGAAATTATCTCTACTTTTATAAAATATTTCTTGCGATTTTTTTTATTTAATGTATACCCTTATAATAGAAGAATTTTTTTGACAATTTTGATGCAAAAATAATATATAATAAATTAGCTACAATTTTTTTTTATAGAAACAGTTTTGTGATTTGTCTCGTCCATCCGCTTGAAATGGCCGTTAAGCTTACAAAATCCCGTTTGTAGGGTGGTGACCCACCCTTAGTATTCTCTGAAAAATCTTACTTATATTTTTGTAATATTAAAATATCCCTAATTAAATATTATTATTTAATTACAATTTTATGCTTTTAGTTATAGGCAACTGTTTGTACAGCCGTGTATTTTTGGTTTTATAATCATTATTATTTTATAATAATGTTATAATTGGGTTTAGAAGATTATTGTGAATTATCTAGTTATCGTAAATAGTTTACTTATCTAATTAATATTTGAAGTAGTGCTGTTAATCCTTAAAAAAAGAATTGACAGAAACTTCTACGATGCGCATGCATAAAGAAGTTTCTACGGTTTTTGGACGTCCATTATTTGATGATGGTAGGAAGAAGGCTCGAAAGAGAAGGTTTTTCGATGGAATTATTAGGGTGTTGGCTGTTGGTGACTACACACTTGAAGCGAATAATAATAAACAGAAAAACTTCTAAAAGAATATGGTAATCTTTGTGCATTGTGGGTTCTTTATATTAGAGGAATATACAGGTTAGTTTAATATTATTTTTACTACATATATTGCTGTAAATGATTGATTTACATGTTTTTAATTTCTCCAACGACTGCCATTACACAATGCTTGTAGTCACGTACCTCAAACAAATGCCTATTTTTCTCCATTATTTATTATTTAGAAAAATATTGAATTAACATTTCATTTATACTTTAAATACTATAATAAACATACGTTTACAAATATTACAAATTATTAAAATACATAATTTTAAACATTATTATGAAATTATTAAATTACACACTCTTAAACTAAATTTGTATCAATATTACATTTAGTAATATTATTGTGATTGGTCCAGTTTTACAGTTTGATTAATATCTGTGTTTTCAATTGACTTATCGAGACAAGTGAAAAATAACACTATTTATTATTAGGGTTTAAGGTCCCTTGATTTATGTATATGATTTGACCATGCTCCTTGAAGATTAAATATAAAAAGTTACAACAAATAAATATGTCGCCTAAATGGCACAATAATAAATATGTCGCCTAAATGGCACAATAACAAATATGTCGCCTAAATGGCAAAATAACAAATATGTCGCCTAAATGGCACAATAACAAATATGTCGCCTAAATGGCACAATAAGAAATGTGTCACCTAAGTGTCACAATTAAAAGTATATTACCTAAAGGGTAAATACAACAATATTATTACCGAAATGGTATACAAACTTGCCTAATTGGCTTTACACACAATAAGTTGTTAACACCGTCGTTATTTTTATCGACGAGGTTCAGGGTCTCAGTATATATTCTTGGTTGACCACTCTACCTGCACGGTATAATTGTAATGATTTTGACTACTATTAGGTTTTGGATCAGGGCCTCCTTGGATTGACCATAATCCTAACCTTATTTTAACTACGAGAATCCGGCACGGTATAATTGTAATGATTTTGATTACTATTAGGTTTTGGATCAGGGCCTCCTTGGATTGACCATAATCCTAACCTTATTTTAACTACGCGAATCCGCCACGGTATAATTGTAATGATTTTGACTACCATTAGGTTTTGGATCAGGGCCTCCTTGGATTGACCATAATCCTAACCTTATTTTAACTACGCGAATTGCAGACATTTAGATCTTGTTTCGAGCATTGATTGAGTTGTAGTAAAATAATTTATTTAAGTACTGGACCAAAGAAATATTCAAAATTACTTATATGTTCATACAAGTGTACAATATTGACAAGATTACAAATGAAATTAATTTACTCTTTACTCAACGTTTTACCGGGTTTTTAAACCACAGAGGAATAGTGGCACCTCTGACCTTATAAATAAATAAGTCATAAATGAGCATGCTAGTGTTTTATTTAAACAATTTCTGACAATAAGTAAGTATAATACCTTGAAAAAGAACTGTAGTTACTATGTAGGTTATTAGTTAAACATTTCACAACGAGACGATTAGAGCTATTTGGCCAATTAAATTAAACCTAATATTATTATATTTTTTTTGTATTACCCTTTTTCATTAAACGATGAGGCAGGGGTCTCCACCTTACACGTTATCAGCGGTGTAACTAGAAAAAGTGCCGCCCGGGACAGCAGTGGCTGTCGCCCTTATGTTTTTTTTTTGGGGGGGGGGAAGAGAGGTTAGGTTAGGAGTCAGTTTTGAGGACCGTACGCAAAATTAAAAATATATAATTATATATATAACATTAAATTGTAATATTTTAAGAATTAAAAACAAACAAAAATTCTTAGACCTAGGAAAAACAACAAATAAAATGTGCTTTAACATAATTTATATGAAAAAAACAAAGAGATAAATTCACAACCTTATGTAAAAGTACCTACAAAAAAACTTAAACCTGAGTAAAAAATAAATAAAAATGTTTAAATATTTAGAATACCGGTCTTGTTTCTATTTTTTGCTAGCTTTTTTGATTTGGAATATTTTGGGAGTAATTGTATAAATCTCAAATCTATTGGAATTTGAATTATATTATTTCGAAAGAGAATATTTAATTATCAAATATTTTTTTTATTTTTATATTCTGTCTTCCAGTTTTTTTCGCATTTTCTCTCACGATTTTTGCCGCCCCAAGAAGTGCCGCCCGGGGCGGACCGCCCCCCCCCGCCCCCCCTAGTTACGCTACTGCACGTTATAGTAAAAGTTTGGAATAAAAAATAAATAATGTATTCATATGTTTTTCAATAAATAACTGAATTTGATATTTTTTATCGTAAATTGGCATAATAAGTTATAAAACTTCTTTAAGTTATAATTTATAGATAATTATACATTATTTTCATATTTTTGTTTAACCCTAGAGCGGGCGCGTCCTATAATATTTCATAAGTGGGCGCGTGGTGCTAATATGCTACCAGCTGTAAATTATAGTTTTAAAACAGCCTTAATATTGTTTTAGCAGTAAATACTTTAAATTAAGTCTAAATAATTAATTTTATATGTTTATTAAATATTTAAATATTATATCTATTAAACATTTATATAATATATTTATATTTTACAAAAAAAAAAGTTAGTCATCTTCATCATTTTGAACTAAATATGTTTTACAAAATTGTACTTTCACTATGCTCTTCACAAACAAAATTATCACATTTGTCACAAAATAGTGACGTAAATTTATATTTCTGTCATCCACATATAGTACAACGTCCCCGCTTTTTTCTTCGTTCACCTTGTTTTTTTATTACTTCTACAGGTTTGTAACGCTTTAGAAATAATTAAATATGTGAAGGTAAAACCGAATTTTAGATCTTTTGCCCTAAAATAAAGTAAATAGAATAAAATACACATTTTTGGTAAGCTAATAATAATAATAATTACAGTTATTATTATATTTAAACATGTATTAGGAATGCCAATATTAATAATAATAATATTATTATTATTCAGAAACTGGTAAATGATATTTTTTAGCAATATTAAACTAGTAACAACAAAAAAATAGCACAATTAAAAAAGAATCAACTAAAAATATACTTACATCATACTAAGCGATATAAAACAAATAAAACACTTGTTCATGCCCCATGCCCTTATTAAGTATTATTGGTAGCACATTTGCACCAACGCGCCCGCTCGAGGGTTAAGTATAACTTAAAAAAACATATTTCCTAAAAAAGTGAAAATAACAGAATAGCACTAACTAGACATAATAACTAGACATTCTCAATTTTCAGAATTTTATTCTAGGACTGCTTCAGTTTTATTTTATAATATTAATATCACATTTACTACCCTATCAAACAAAGCATACATTATTTCAATACCTATTCTAAAAAGCTAGAGCCCATTTTGTACAAGTATGAAATTTACCCAATTTTTAACTTTGGATGGTTAACGACCAGAAGTTATACAATAAAAAAATGGTGGTGGTTTAGCATTTCTGGCACTACAAAGATTATCCTTATTTTTTATATTGAAATTAAAAATGCCGCATTTGTTGATTTTATATGAAATCTTGAAAAAAAATTGCATTAAATGTTGCTATAAGAATGGAATATAGTGCAGAATTTTATTATAAATGTTAATTATTGCTTTTAGTGAGTTTACTATGAACAGTGGTATAAGGGTTTCCAAAATGGCCGTTAAAACGTAGAAATATATGAAAAAGTTTAACCTAAATTTCATATACCTACTTTAAGAAAATAATATATAGACGAATAAATAATAAACACCATCAACCAAATAGTTTATTAATCTAATACATTTTATATATATTTTAATATAACATATATGTTATATTATTAAAATTATATGAACCATCAAAGTTAGCATGTAGGTGTTTCTGATAATATATTGTTTATTTGCATTTGATAAATTGCAACATGTTTATGTACATTACTCTGCCAGAACAGCCGCTGTTGCGGCACTTTGCGCCTTCCGGCGACTGTTTTGTTGCTCCGTTCCATTTGTCTGTCTTTAAAACTTGAAAAACAGAAGAAAATGTTTTTTTGTATTTCCATTTTTTATTAAAAAACTAGAAAACAAAGCCATTATTAGGTCATTGTCTTAAACACCACAAAATACAACCATATTATATGAAGTACCTATCATTACAAAATTGACAACTCTGTTAAATGTCAATTAACCCAAGGTAAATTTTTATGAGACCAAAAAACATAAAATATAAATGTATAAAATTTGTAATTATTATTTAAGCAATTTTTTGTGGCAATAAAATAATATGTAGTCATGATTATGGGTTCATCCAAAAACAGATACGTTAAGATATCGCTTTCATACCCAAAACAATCGAAAAAAATTCATGGTATAAGTCAATCGATATGCCAACATCATCAGCAACTTCTCTAATTGTGATTCGGTGATCGTTCAAAAAACCCAACTAAAATGGGCAATAGCCAGGGAATTGGTTGGTTAGTTTACAAACTAGCTAAAGCTTGGCTATTTTGTGTTACTAGAAATTTTGGTTTTCATATTAGCCAAACTGAATTGGATAGTATACAAACTATCCAGCTATTTTAGTTTTCCTAATAATTTCATGTAAATTAGCCAAGATCCTTGGTTATTTTGTAAACTAGCCGCTAATTTAGTTGAAAATATATTTTCAATTAAAATAGCTGACAGTTTGGCTAGTTTATAAACTATCCAAGTTTGCACATTAGCCATAACATATATATATATATATGTATTTTAATTATAAAAACAAGTAGCAGAAAACGTTTAAAACGCAAAATTTCAGTTTATAAAATAAAATTGTCTTATCAAATTTTACATTTGGTAACGCAGATATTGCGGGAGCTCTAATTCCAACAAAGGATTCCAAACGAGCCGTGTCATCAATATTAAACATCAAAGAATTTAAAACATATCCGATTGCGCTGATTTCTTTTTGAACCAGTATTTTAAGGATCATTATGATTGAAAATCTCACTCAATTTACTGTGAATAATTCTCATCCTGATATTCATTTGATCTTATTTTTCATAATGTTTAAACACTTCAAAAGAATATTTAATGTATCGCTGTGCTGCTCGGAAATTGTAAAACTGCTGCTGTATTTAATATAAAGAGTTTAAAATTCACAGTTTTGATACTATATTCTTGAAAACCAACCATTTATTTAAAGTTAAGAAACTTTGTGAAAAAATTAATGCTCTTTAAAGTATTTATTATTTTTTGATAGGTTTGTATATACGTATAATATTTTTTATAAAAGCAACATCTTTTGGAATAATAAAACTAATGGTAAATTAAAAATTAAAAAGTTTGAGGCGCGTCGACACTGCTATCATTAAAATAAAAATTCATTATTTTTTAGAGAGTGTAATTAAAATGTTTTCTGAGAGGACAAAGTTTAAGTAACTTTTAAATTATTTTAACATTGGTGGTTCTGTAATCAACCGCTTCTTAAGGACCCTTCTCGGCTAAAGTCTACGTGAGAGTCCTTCTGTAACTTTCCAGTCTTGAATTACACGCTCCCAATTTACTTCTAATTCACCGGCCTTTGTCTTTACATGCCTCATCCTTGCCCAAATTTACTTTTAACTTATATCGTTAAACTATTTTGGATCAAACAACCTAACTTGCTTAACTTTTTCGTGGCTCTTGTACTGCCTGCCTAAAATAACTTTTCGCACTAAGACTTGACCCAAAAAAATAGACCATCATTATAGTTATTTATGTCATAAGTCTAAGAAGTGAGTTCCGTCGCGTTAGCGGAAGCCTACAATTGAGCGAAGCACAAAAAGGTACGTCTCAGCTGAAAGGCATACAAAATTTGATCTTTGAATCTTTAAGGCTAAGGTTTTAAAAATTACTGAAAAGTTGAAAACGTAAAAATTGGGAAATTTTCAGAAATATGCATTTTATTTTAAAGGTAAGTAATGCAAAAAAAGTAAACGTCAATTTTTCTGAAAATTTACAAATTTTTACAGATAATATCAGTATACTGATCCGTCGCTGATTATAATCATATAATATGATGAACATAACAACTATTCCTTTCAGTAAGATTCTATTTTTTTTCTACCAGGTAACAAAAAGAACATATTAAAATAAAATTACATTTTATTTGATACTTTGATTTATAAAATTATAATTTTGTAATGAGGCATTTTCAATGGACTCCTTTTTTGAAAAAGACCCAACCGACAGTATATTTAACGTTTACTTTTATTTTCTTAAATTAATTTTATTCATTTCAATTCAGTTTATGTTTTTTTCTGTAATAAAGGATATTTTTTTAAATTAAAATAATATTAAGATGTTGTTTGCAACTTTTTTAAAATGTTTATATTTTCCAAAAGAAAAATCAGGTTACTCAAAAAAAGACATTTTATACAAGACCTGGAAAAAAACGACAAAAAGTATTCGGAATTTGAAACATTTGATTATGTTGGTACAATATACTTTGATATTTTTAATATTTAAAATTGGTACTCCTGTACAAGCCTTAATTTTAAATTAAATTTATCATTTAATTGTCAGAAGTATAATATAATATAATCCCAAATCAAAAAATTTTGAACGAAAAGAAATTTTTAAAATTAAGACAGCATTTTAAAGAAAAAATTCCCAATGCCACAGAGGAGAAAAAGATTAACCGACTTAAAAATATTTTTTAAGTAAAAAGGGACGCATTTGGTTTCACCAAAATAAAATCATCGAATATTTTTAGCTTAGAAAAACAACAATAAATAACATTTTGAAAAACTTAAAAACTTTATAAGCATAATAATAATAATAAATAATAATATACCACAATTATTTTCTCCACTAAATTAGTTTGTAGCCAATTATAAATTTAGGGTTCGTAGAATTTGCCAATTCCAAATAAAAAAAAACAACTGTACCTACATATAGATAAAAATATGTTCTAAAGAAATGAATCACATATATTTCGTAAACATAAGTGTTTACGTAATTTTCTTTAGTATAATAATAATAAACGTCTTTATTGAAATAAGAAATTACACTATTTCAAATGACAGAGTTTGAATTTAAACATTAAAAATATAGTAATTCATTCTTACATTTAACCATAAAATGCCAGCTATACCGGCTATAATATTATTTAATTAATAGCTATAGCCAACAAAAAAATTACAATTATGCTAAGTAAAAATACCAAACTTGTGTCATTGCTGCTCCATAAATAGTAAACTTTGGTTTTAAACAAGCGCTATGACCATTTCAACATATAACACCGTGGCAAGTAAGTGGCAAGCCATTAACGTAGCTAGTAAGAATATATGAAAAAGTCCTTTTAAATAATTCAGTACGATGAATAAAAATAAACAAATTAAATGCATTTTGCGCCTGTTTTCCATGTTTACCTTCCATTTTGTAAGAAATGGATCATAGACAGTATCACAATAATTTAATAAGGATAAAACCAAACTATTACAAAGCATTTACTTAAATTTTAAATTTAACAAATCGCACATGGGCGACAACAGTTTCATAAGTCGAAAAAACTGAATTTTTGGGGTTTTTAGTGCTTTAAGTGTAAAATTACTCATAGTTAATGCTGCAACAATGGCATAAAAATATTTTTTTAAATTAATCCCTAGATGGAGACTTGTGTCTGTCTGCAATTTGTAAAATCCCTATCATAATTTTAATCAACAGTGTCATAAGTATGTTGCCTGTAAGTTGTGAAAGTAATTTTGTTAGCATAGGTTAGTAAAGTTAAAGTTGTCAACAATAAAAAAATGAATAAGTGACGCTCCTCACCTAAAGGCAAACAGTCGTGTGTCTAGGCTCTAGGGCATGATACTAAAGACTTATGTAGTATCATGCTCTAGGGTCTCGTTTAACGCGTTCGTACTTCCATATTGCTACCACTGCTATCGGTGTTCAAATTCATAAGACGTTGCCGATCGGGCCAGTCATACGTTCGTCATATTCTTATTCAACAATAAAAGAATGAAAAATTAAAAAATTGATCCACACATTTTTAGCAATACAGACATATCTGCAAAATTCATACACATATTTTCAGCAATACAGACATATCTCCAAAATTGATTCACACCTTCTTCGGCAACACAGACATATCTACAAATAGCTCTTATTCAAAAAGGGTATTTTCTAAAATCTAATTATTAACTGGCTCAGATTCTTTGTGTGGTTCTTCATTTGCAAAGAAAATAATGTAAGTTAGTATAATTTTATAAATATGTGAGAATTTTATTATTCAAAAATCTTTGACGGTCCTTATCTCGGAATTAAGGTTTTACTACTTATGACACTGTTGTCGCACATGTGCGAAATGTCTGACCTGATAAATTTGCTTTAAATTAGAATACGCCGGTTTTAAGCGACTTCCAACATACTCGAAAAAATGCAGATCCTCATCCATTAAAAGTCCCAAATTTTTTACGCAATTTTGAAATTTAACGGGTTCATTGTTTAATAAAATATCGTACTGTAATGAGACGATATATGGGGCAGTTAATTTTTAACATTTGGTAGTTTTAAAGCTTTACGAAATATTATAAAATTGTAATAGGTGTTAGGTATAAGTTTTTACTTTAGAATTTGATACACTCTTTATTTTGTTTATTACTCTATCCATCTGGACGACCACTTGAGGGTCGTTACAGAAAGACCAAATTTGCTCTTTTGGTTATTAATACGCAAGTTTGGGTTCATATTCCTAGTCATAAAAATAAACATAAAAAGAGCGTGTTAAAAACTTAGGGAAGAAAGTATATTTTGAACAGTTACGTTTTGTTTTTTGAAGAGAATTGCTGAATTTTTTAATTTTGCAAGAGAGTGAATTTAAGCAATAAATAATCCACTGATTTTATATAAATTAAGTTTTGTGAAAGTGTTGTTTATTTAAATAGGTATGTATTTTCTATATTTAATTATTATTATCTAAGGTCACAAATATCATAATGAGTGGTAAATTATTTAATATTTAATTTAAACTATATTTTATTATTATTTCAACTTATTCTTTGTGAGAGAAAGATTAAGCTGAACATTTGTATTTTAAATGGTTGTGGTGGGACAAACCAAATTACAAATGTATTATAATCATTACTTTTTGTTTATAATTATTATATTTATATTACATTTGCTTAAACATATTATATTGTAATATAATTTAACATTTTACTATTATTTATATTTAACATTTATATACTTTATTTTGAACAGTTTATCTTATTTTATTTATTTGATAAATTGTTTCAATTTCGGCACAACAAATACTTGTTAGAATTTTCTTTCTATTGTTTAACGGTGTTAATAAGGGGTAGAGCCCGGGTACCAATAATTATCAATTCACCCATTTTTACAATGAATGCTAGGTAGGGCCCATGATGTGAGTTTTTGTGACATTGTCTTCTTTTATTATTATTGATAATCATTTTATTTTGCTATATTTGATTTGCACTTTGAATTTTATTAATTTATTATACCTGATTGTATATATCATTTATAACTGTACACCAATTTTATTGCCTAACTCTTGTCCACCAATATACCACTTGTTATTTATATATTTTATTTACCACTACCATTTATTATTGTTGTTTGTGACCTAAGTTATATTATACTTTATGTTTCACATTGTTGTTGTTTGTTGCTGTACATTGATAATTATTTCAATTTGTATTTGCTTTTCTACACAGTCCGAGCCTATTATTTATGTAGGTGAATAATCTTAGCAATATGATAATATAATTGATTATATTCATATTGATAACTTTGATTTTGTTGTATTATTTATATTGTTAAGATGTGCGACATATATGTATGGATGTCTGTATTGTATATGTGGGTTTTTAAGGTTTTACCTTATTAACTTAAACCAATGATACTTTTCAAATACAAATGATTTAATTTAATACTTTTTCTTTGCTTTTTAAATATCTTTTCAATTGCTCAAGTACTTACGTATCCAGAACACAACAAAAAGGGGTCCTAATTTAATTTCTCTAAACAAGACGATCACATGTTTTGGCCAAAGGTAGTTTTTGTGATTTTAATATTCTTTTCTAATTATTAACGTGCCCTCTTGCACCGTTCGTTACAGTACGTTCTCGTGATTAATTTTAAACGTTGTTCGAAGGTTACTTTTACGAAACATTATTACTGCTGATTTAGAGGCATTTAAGAGTAAACAATGTTAAGTAGAATATTTTAAAAGTTCCCTTAAAACATATTTTATTGCAGTTATAGCCTGAGTACTTTTATTTGGATCAAAACTTAAATACAATTGTATATTGTCAGCATAATAGTGTAAAAAACACGAAATTAATATTAAATTAAACTAACCAATATAAATAGAAAATAATAAATGTCCTAAAATAGAACCTTGAGGAATACCACATTCAATCTCAAGAAAATTTGATAACCATTATATTGAACCGCCTCAGTTCTATTACACAAAAACATTTTTATTAATTTTAATTAACCTTGTAACAGTCCGAAATACTTAAGAATTGATATAAGGAACTAATGGTTTATAGTATAAAATACTTTTTTGTAATCGAGCAGGACAAGACATGTTAATTTTTTGTTATCAGATGCCTTCAAAATAGCATCAGTAATGCTTAGTAAAGCAGTGCAACAACTATGAGAAGAACGAAATCCTGACTAGTTTGGAGGAATAATGTCAAGAGATAACAAATATTTCTTGAATTGCTTTTCTAGAACTTTTTCCAGTATTTTTGAAAATGTAGACAACAGGCTCACTGGTCGTAGGTTATTTAAACTTATGGGACTTAAAGGATTTGGAAAAGACACAATTAATGCTTTTTTCAAATCAATGGGAAACACTGATTAAGTGATACAATATTTAATACCTAATATAAGTAATACATGGGAGTAAAAATAAAAGGCTTAAATTTAAAGTAAAGATATTTATACCATCAAACCCATAAGCTTTGCTCTAATATTGGAGACAATTAACAGGACATACATTTCATCAACCATTTTAAAACTGAACACTCTACGTCTAACTCGCAGCAACAGCAGCCCAGCAGATAAGAACTGAAGAAGGTACATGAGATTGTACCGAAACGTCGTCAGACATACGATTCTTTTAAGAACCAAAAACCTACAACACGGAGCAGATTCCGGAAAACCACCAATACATATATCAGCCAAAGCTCGTTTTTTGTATTTTTAAATAAGTATGTTTTTCTGATAGTTCTCCTGGGTGTAATAATGTGAGACAAAGATGTTGGTGCCTTTTAGTTTATTTGCAGCCTTAAGCATATTGAGCTTTTATTTGTAATGCGTTAGTTTAATTAATGTAGTCCTGTATAACAATCTTATAAAAGAAATATTAGTAAAAATAGAACCATATAGCATAAATGAATACCTAAATTTTAAGTTTTAATAGGTTATAATTTTGTTATTGAAGATCAATTGCAGGGCCGGGCCTAAGGGGGGTGTAGGGGGGGAGTCACCCCCCCAAAGTCTTGGCAGTTGGTTCCAAATCCAAACACGGTTGGCAAAATCTATAGTATTTGGGTCGGTTGGTTGGGTATACCTACCCTACCAACCAACCCATCACAATAAATAAAATGAAATATAATTTTTAAACTTTACCTACATATTACAAAATTATAATTTTTAATCTATTGTAACCTCCTATAATCGTTACCGTCAAGAAAATTGTATTGGTCAACCTTATTTTTATTAAAGGACATTATATTTCACACAAGCGGCATGTACAAAGTCGGCACCGCCTCGCGGCTTTGTCTTTCTAAATTATTAATTAGGTGAAGCTTATCTAAGCTAAGTAAAACTAGTGTCAATAAATAGGAATTATTATTTTTTTTTAATATAGAAAAGAAAGCTAGACCGGGCCGAGTTCTAGTAAAATGCTCATTATGTGGATCTGTGGGACTAGAATAAAATGCACGAGGAAAATATTCACGGTGGAAATTTGGTTAAAATTAAAATTGTTACTGTTCCGGATAATCCACTTACATTGGTAGCAAATAAAAAAAAAGAGACTTCAAAAGAGCATGCTAATGGTAGGTAAAGACATTCTTTATCTACACTTTACAACACTTTACATTCATGATAAAACTACTGAAAATGTTTACTATTACTACTAAAGTATCGATAAAAAAATATGTTGTTTTTTTTATCGTCTCCACCCCCCCAAAAAAGTGTGCCTTGGTACGCCCCTGATCAATTGTTAGTATATATTAGGGTGTTTCAAAAAAAATTAAAATTATTTTTTTTTCTAATGGTGTTGAAAAATTAATTGTACATTAAAAAACAAAAATTTTGGCGCATATTTGAACCCTTAATATTAAGGTTTGCCTCAAATCATTTGTAGTTTTTCCATTTCAATAACACGGGAATTTTTATTTTTTTTTATTTTGAATTCTTATAACTTTGGAATGGTTTGTTTTCGCAACACCCAAGCGAGAGGTTTTATAGACAATTTCACGCTCTACAAAAAACATCTGAAGGTCAAAGTTCTTCAGATCAACCGTTTCGAAGATATGTGACATCCACAAAATTATAATGTGCTTTGTGACATCCATACAGTGTTGCCAGTTGGGTAAATAAAACCTAAGGATAAAAAGAACTCGGTCTAGTTTTAAATAAAAGATATGTGACATCCACAAAATTATAATGTGCTTTGTGACATCCATACAGTGTTGCCAGTTGGGTAAATAAAACCTAAGGATAAAAAGAACTCGGTCTAGTTTTAAATAAAAATTATTTTTGGTATTGGTTCAAAGTACTTACTTAAATACAGCTCTTTCACACTAAAACCGAATATATCTATATATATATGGGGCGTGGCCTCGCCTCCCTCCAACGCGCGACACAGTAGCTAAGCAAATAGACTGCATCGCTAATGAGATTTTTTGCATTATTATCATTTAATTTTTTAAGTCCTCACCTGCTCGACCTTTCGTCATGTCGTTTATCACACAAGCTACTGTGACGCGCCTTGGAGGGAGGCGAGGCCACGCCCCATATATATATAGATATATTCGGTTTTAGTGTGAAAGAGCTGTATTTTTATTTGTGTCCACGTTTTATTTTTAAAGGTTGTTAAATGCAGTTTTTTTAATTCTTCACATTCAGGTTTCCTTGGAGGTTGTTTTAAAGCCAATTGTCTTTTAAAAAATATTTGGGCATATTTTTTTTGTTCGCTTGTCCATGGTATTAAGACTCGACGACCTTTTTTGGCTGGTTGCTAAAATTGCAAAAATTTAATTATTTTTTAGTTAAATTAATAGAAATTGGATATTAGTGTTTTTTTTCATAACACTAGGCATAATAATTAAATAAAAGTTTGGTTTGTATATTCTTCTAAATTTTGATATAAAATAAAATTTTTTAGGTTATTGATGAATAGTACATTCTGTAACAAGTTTGGAATACAGCATATTCCGCTCGAGGAAAAATTTGACACACGAGCCGAAGGCGAGTGTGACGGTTTTACGAGAGTGGAATATGCTATTCCAAACGTGTTTCAGACATTATTTTCTCTACGACTACGTAAGAATAGTAACGCTTATATAATTTTAAACAGAGAAAAGAAACCAAGCAGTTTTTGACATTTAAGTTTTTTGTATTGTCAAACCATTTTCTGCCGTCACAATTTTATAATGTAAATTATAATAAATTTAAACAAATGGTATGCCTAAATCTTTATTATAATTAAAAATAGTTATTTACACTAACTAATAAAAAAAATAACATTGTAACAAATACAAAACTATACAAGTAATCTATGCCAACATCTATTCTTTTTCTACATTTTAAAGGTCTTTTTTTAAACTTTTTGAATCTGTCAAAACTTCAAAGCCGGTATAGTAGGTAACTGGTTTATCATTTTAATATCAAATTTATTATAATTTTGATTTGTATATTTGAAAAACAATAAATATAACTAATTTTTTGTGCCTAAACCTTAATAATTATTATACAACTGCTAATATTTTTAAATTAATAAATAATACAGTAATATTTAAATATTTTTAAATTTTTTACGTTTAGTAAACAGCCAGGAGATGTCGTTACTTGTGACCATTCTTAAACAAGAGTAGGAATATTCTCGCACAGTATTGCAGAAAAACATCCTTTCTATGATCAAAAATTACACTAGAATGTTACTATTCTTAAGTAGTAGTAGAGAAATGTATTTTTTGTAGAATGTCGGTCAAAAATATTATCTTACGAGGTTACAAAAGCAATGTTTGCTATTATTAATTAGGTAAACGGTACCTAGGTACATCTATGTTAAAAAAAATGCAAAAATAACATTAAAACTAGCCTACTCGATGATTGTTTTATTTTTTGTTTAAATGTGACTTAACATTTAAATAAATACATTTTAGTTCATTATTGAAACTAAATACTGTTTTAAAGAGCCCTGTAATTTAATATTATTAACTGACATCGAAAAGCATCTCTAAAAAGTACCAATATCTAAAAATTCACTTTCATGGTTCAAGTATTAAATAATCATTTTATTAATTGGTAATTAAAACGTTAGGCCACTTTTTTCCATTTTAGTTTTTTTAGTTTGCTTACCTTATTATTATTCACATTGCATTCATCCTTCATAGACTTTTTTGCTAACAGGTGCGTTAATGTCACTTTTATAAAATTAGTTTTATTTGTGTATAAATATTGTTAATAATACTTTAAAGTTGAATTTTTTTTGTGTTGCTGGTTTGAGCTAAACTTTTTGTATTTTTGTCTTTTTTATGGACCATTTAGCCATGGAGCCTATATGCATTTAACTTTAACAATAATTTGTTGTTGGCCGCAAGAATTAAAAACAATTAAAAAAATTAGTTACTTAGTTACTCTCAGAAACAGTCAAAGATGGTGACTTATCTTAAATTAATCAAACTATAACTATTTAAGTAGCAAAAAATAACTATTTAAAAGTGAAAACGACTACTTGTTGGTAAACAATGCTGGTACTAATTTAAATAGTACCGTAAACACGGGTGACTTTGACTCACTTTCAAACTTTTGCTTAAAATTTTTGTGGTTTTAACAATCATACACATATTATATACCAAAATTTGAGTCTTGAGTTGCATTTTCATAATAACTAGGTTATAATATTAGATAAAGCTGAGTTTTAAAAATTAAAATTAAAAACAGGGTGTGCAAAGTTACCCCCCAGTTGCGGGTAACTTTGTCTCACAGAGTATTTTTCGTATAAAATTGGTACAATATTTTATTTTTTTTTATTTGACACATATTAGCCGAGACATATAGCAATTGCCAGGGATTACCGACGATAAATAAAAAAATGATCCATAATTAACCAAGGATCAATCATTCCTAAAGATTGTGTCTAGAATAGAAATTTTACCGCGTGTAGTTTTAAGGGTTCTGCACCGATGCAATATAAACAATTTTAAAATGTGATAAATCCTATTTATTACTTTAAAACACTATTTTTTCGGTAAAATAAACTTCATAGTATCACCTCATTGAAAGGTTTAGAGAGAAAAATGTTAAATGTTTTATTGAGCGCGAAAAGATTTTTCATAAAAAGATTAAAGTCATCCGCGGGGTGCAAAGTCACCCGTGTTTACGGTTGTTCATTTTAAGAGAGTAGGTAAAACTAAATTAAAATCATACCTATTAATTGCATGTATGGGCGCCCAGTTTTTATTATTTGTGACGCAATCCGAAAAAAATGATTTTTGAAATTATTTATATTTTAAGTTGAGTGGAAAACGATCTTTCGAAAGGTCCAGTTAAAATTTGTTTATTTAAAAATTTGCAAATTTGTCATGACATTGCTATTAATTTTTGTCGAGCGTTACTACAAAAACGCCTGCCTCGCGAACTTCAATCGCCTCTCCTGTAAAATATGATTTTATGTCCCTTTTATCGGATCGCGTCATATTAAATTTTGTAGTATAGGTACAATTTAGCATGTGATGATTACCTTTATATCTTAGAAATTATTGTAATTTATTGACTTTACGATATATAAATATAACCTAATAATAGTAATTTAATTAATTGTTTCGACTTTTACTTGATGAAACTCCATGTTAATATTGTTTTATTTTAATATAAACTACACTGTTTAAAAGTTTCACTATTTTATTTAAATATGACAATTGTTTCGCTACACTGTAGCATCTTCAGATCGTATACAAACTAATATTTATTTTACTTTTATATAGATGATGGTTTTACAGGTAATATTTTTAGTACAATATTGGGGAAGATTAAATTAACGTTATACAATAAAGGAACAATAACTATGGGGATGCCCTGTAATTTCTATAGTTATATAACACTAAAAATTTTGAATTTATTAAAATAAGTTTAATAACGGGGAATTATTGGTATCTATTTGGTCATTAAGAATAATATCAGTTTTTTTCTTTAAATTATTAATTTCCATCGATTCTAATAAATTCAGTTTCATACTTTTATTTTCTATGTGTAGGATTTTAAAGTTAGGATTAAAATTATGGTTTTCATTAATAAGGTGGTTTGCAAAAGTGGAATCTGTTTTTTGGTTTATAAATGATTTTCTATGTTCGTTAATTCTAGTTTTAAAGCAGCGACCTGTTTGTCCTATATACGTTTTAGGGCAATCTGCACAAGTTAATTGGTACACTCCTGATTTATTATTTTTACTTGTCTTATCTTTATTATTTTTAATAAAATTTCTTAAATTATTATTAGTTTTAAATGTGAATTTTATGTTATTTTTATTTAGAAAAGTACACAACTGTCTCATATTAGTACCTAAATACGTAAAAGTATTGTATGTATTTATAGGGTTCTTAGGTATTGGGAATATTAGGTTAATTGCTATTTTATGGATTTTTTTATTATAAATGTTATTAATTAATTGTGGATTATATCCATTATTAACAGCTATTTGTTTTATTAAATTTAACTCGTATTTGAAATCTACTTCGGATAATGGTACATTTAAAAGTCTATGTATCATCGAATTAAAAGCTGCCATTTTATGTGGGTACGGGTGTGAGGAAGAGTTATGTATGACTGTATCTGTGTGACTAGGTTTATGGAAAATTTTAAATGAATGGATACCTTTGTTATTTTGGATAGTAAGGTCTAAGAAGTTAATTTGTTTATTTTGTTCTACTTCCATAGTGAATTTAATGTTGGGATGAATATTATTAATAAAATTTAAGAAAATATTTAACTGTCTTTTAGTACCTGTGAAGCATGTGAGTATGTCATCTACATATCGGTACCAATATATGAAGTGTTGTATCTGTGGATGTTTGTGGATAATTAGTTCTAAATGATTAACAAAGATGTCAGCTAATAAAGGACTTAGTGGGTTGCCCATAATTAGACCATTATGGCTAGTGTATATTTTATTATTAAATTGAAAATAATTTTGTTTTAAACAGATATTTAGTGTATCTAAAATATCATTTTTTATGACTAGGTTAATTTTATTTTGATCTAAGAAATTATGTATTAAGTTTATTGTTTCTTGTGGGGGTACACTGGGAAATAAATTTGTAATATCAAATGAAATGAATTTGGCATTATCTGGTAATGGAATATTTTTAATATTATTAATTAATTCATACGAGTTTTTTATACTAAATTTTGGTTTAAAGTTACAGTGTGTGGTTATTAAATTCATAAGTTTTTTAGATATTTTTGATGAAGGGGCAGTGAAGTAAGATACTACTGGTCTAATAGGTAAACCGTCTTTGTGGAGTTTAATTAATGAATACATTAATGGTGGACTTGGGTTCATAATAGTTAATTTAAATATATCTGAATCTATAAAAATACTTTTTGCATTTTTTATAATATGTCTGACTTCTTCGTTAAATTTCTTAGTGGGGTCTTTAGTTAAAATTGAATATTTGTCTGGTGTAAGGAAGTTATGTGTTTTTTCCAAGTAGTCTGTTTTCTTAATTGGAAAAAACACATAACTTCCTTACACCAGACAAATATTCAATTTTAACTAAAGACCCCACTAAGAAATTTAACGAAGAAGTCAGACATATTATAAAAAATGCAAAAAGTATTTTTATAGATTCAGATATATTTAAATTAACTATTATGAACCCAAGTCCACCATTAATGTATTCATTAATTAAACTCCACAAAGACGGTTTACCTATTAGACCAGTAGTATCTTACTTCACTGCCCCTTCATCAAAAATATCTAAAAAACTTATGAATTTAATAACCACACACTGTAACTTTAAACCAAAATTTAGTATAAAAAACTCGTATGAATTAATTAATAATATTAAAAATATTCCATTACCAGATAATGCCAAATTCATTTCATTTGATATTACAAATTTATTTCCCAGTGTACCCCCACAAGAAACAATAAACTTAATACATAATTTCTTAGATCAAAATAAAATTAACCTAGTCATAAAAAATGATATTTTAGATACACTAAATATCTGTTTAAAACAAAATTATTTTCAATTTAATAATAAAATATACATTAGCCATAATGGTCTAATTATGGGCAACCCACTAAGTCCTTTATTAGCTGACATCTTTGTTAATCATTTAGAACTAATTATCCACAAACATCCACAGATACAACACTTCATATATTGGTACCGATATGTAGATGACATACTCACATGCTTCACAGGTACTAAAAGACAGTTAAATATTTTCTTAAATTTTATTAATAATATTCATCCCAACATTAAATTCACTATGGAAGTAGAACAAAATAAACAAATTAACTTCTTAGACCTTACTATCCAAAATAACAAAGGTATCCATTCATTTAAAATTTTCCATAAACCTAGTCACACAGATACAGTCATACATAACTCTTCCTCACACCCGTACCCACATAAAATGGCAGCTTTTAATTCGATGATACATAGACTTTTAAATGTACCATTATCCGAAGTAGATTTCAAATACGAGTTAAATTTAATAAAACAAATAGCTGTTAATAATGGATATAATCCACAATTAATTAATAACATTTATAATAAAAAAATCCATAAAATAGCAATTAACCTAATATTCCCAATACCTAAGAACCCTATAAATACATACAATACTTTTACGTATTTAGGTACTAATATGAGACAGTTGTGTACTTTTCTAAATAAAAATAACATAAAATTCACATTTAAAACTAATAATAATTTAAGAAATTTTATTAAAAATAATAAAGATAAGACAAGTAAAAATAATAAATCAGGAGTGTACCAATTAACTTGTGCAGATTGCCCTAAAACGTATATAGGACAAACAGGTCGCTGCTTTAAAACTAGAATTAACGAACATAGAAAATCATTTATAAACCAAAAAACAGATTCCACTTTTGCAAACCACCTTATTAATGAAAACCATAATTTTAATCCTAACTTTAAAATCCTACACATAGAAAATAAAAGTATGAAACTGAATTTATTAGAATCGATGGAAATTAATAATTTAAAGAAAAAAACTGATATTATTCTTAATGACCAAATAGATACCAATAATTCCCCGTTATTAAACTTATTTTAATAAATTCAAAAATTTTTAGTGTTATATAACTATAGAAATTACAGGGCATCCCCATAGTTATTGTTCCTTTATTGTATAACGTTAATTTAATCTTCCCCAATATTGTACTAAAAATATTACCTGTAAAACCATCATCTATATAAAAGTAAAATAAATATTAGTTTGTATACGATCTGAAGATGCTACAGTGTAGCGAAACAATTGTCATATTTAAATAAAATAGTGAAACTTTTAAACAGTGTAGTTTATATTAAAATAAAACAATAATAGTAATTTATTTACCTGCCGGTGTCAGTTAAATTTAGTTCCAGAAAATAAATAATAAATTGATTTAAATAATTGCAAGAATAAACAGCAAAATATGTTAAACCTACGTCTTATTTGAATATTTATTTGTTTTTATTTATTTATTTATTCTCAAACAAACACAATATAAAATTGTTGTTACATGTAAGAGTGCCTATACCCTAAGTTATATCCTATATAAACTAAATCTAAAACTAAAACTACAAAAAATCACAATTAAAAAAAGTTTGGATTTCCCTAACACTTGTATTAAAAAAATCAATATCACAATTATCAATTAAATTATTGCACTGTACCAACATAAAATTAAGCGGCGAACAGTCTTTTTTATTTATAGAAAACAGTCTTTTATTCTTTATCCTTAAATTAATTTTTGGCACTGAGATTTTAATATTATTTATAATAAACAGATCTTTATACTTTAAATTATTTACGATATAAAAAACAAAACAGCTTGCATATTTCTTCTTTTTGCAAGAGTATTAAAATTAAAATCTTTTAACATAGACACATATGATACCATATATGGATAAATATTATATTTCCTTACATATAAATATCTAAGAAATCTTTTTTGTACTTTTTCAATGAGATCAATGTTAACTTATGCTATAGGTGACCAGATAATACAAGCATATTCAAGATGATACTATTATACTATTGCATTGTATAATTTAATAATGGATGAAATGTGTTTAAAAAATTTTGAATTTCTAAGTATAAATCCAAGTACCCTAAATGCCTTATTTACTATTGTATTATAGTGAGTATTAAATTTCATATTTGATTGCAGATACACACCCAGATCTTTACATTCATAAATTCTAGTTAAGTTAATATTATTAAGATTATAAGTCCTATTAATAAATGCAAGTTTACGAGTATATGTTATAGTAGCACACTTATCTACATTAAGAAACATTTTATTCTCCTGGAACCATTCTGATACATGGTCCAGATCTTTTTGTAACAGTTCGCTATCGTTTTCGTTATTAATTTGTTTAAAAATTTAAAAATCATCAGCAAACAGTAGGCAAGAGGAATATTTAACACTTAATGGTAAATTATTGACAAATATAGCAAACAGTAGTGGCCCTAAGTTACTTCCCTGTGGAACCCCTGACGTCACCATAATCCGTTCTGAAAGACATTCTCCTACCTTACCCTGCTGGTATCTTCCATTCAGATATGATTTTATAAGTATAGCCGCACTTCCCGAAAAATTAAAGTCCCCCAACTTTTCAAGAAGAACTCCATGGTCGACCTTATCAAAGGGTCAGTCATAACAACATCCAACTGGGAACCACTATCGATTGCCCGTGCAGCAAACTCTGTAAAAATGCAGAGGTTGGTAGCTGTTAATCTATTTGATAAAAACCCCCTTACAGTTATTTATAATGTCCTCGCACAGAACAACTTCAAAAATTTTTGCCAAACTATTTAAAATACAAATTGGTCTATAGTTACTTATACAGTTCTTATCATTAGTCTTGAAAATTGGGGTTATTATGGATTCCTTTAGTTTACTTGGAAAACAATTAGATTTAATAGCAGTGTTAAAAATAGCAATCAGGGGTTCCACAAGAAAGTCAACACAACCCTTGTAGCTGGAATGTTATCTTTACCTGTTGCCTTCTTAGATTTTAACTTTTTTATACTGTTTCTTACTTTGGTCTCCGTTATAAGTGAGAAGTTAAAATTTCCCTCGCACCCTTTTTTATTTACTGAGGACATTATATATACAGAGCTAAAATAACTAGCGAAAGCATTAGCTATAGAGATTGGGTCATTATAGGCTGTGCCATTTAATACCATTTTCGTTGGTATGCCCTTAGTAGAACTTTTGGATTCGATTCCAGAAACTACTAGGGTCTTCGTTTATGTTGTTCTCTATTTTTTCATGATAAGATATATTCGTAACTTATTTGTTTCTTAATTAGATGCCTAAGTTCTCCATAGTCCCTTGTTTGTTGTAAACTAGCTTTACCTAGCTTGACAGGTCCATGGAGCTTATTTTTCTTTTTAATTTTTTTAATTAAGTCATAACTAAAATAATTCGGATACTTACATTTATTTTTATGTGAACTTATCTGTTTTTTTGGAATAGCCTGGTCAATACATTCATATATTCATATATTTTTTTGTAAAAAATATCAATTAACACATTTACATCACTAATATTGTTAAGTTCATTCCAATCAAGGGATCCTATAGGATAATATAATAAATTAAAATCACCTTTAGCATAATTATAAATATAAGCCGGTTGAAGAATTTCATCTTCATTCAAATTTTTTTACTTATAACATAACATTACTTATCTCTCTATTTAACAAAACTGAATTTTCCAAATAATAACACTTAAAACTCAAGAAACAACGTTGCCAATATTTTGATGTCACAAAGCGCGACAAATAAAAAGATAATAAACACTACATAAAAATGGATGTCACAGGATACGTTGGTTTTATTATCTAAATTATACAAAATAAACATTGCCAACTGTCCAGCGCGCTATCTGGTGGGTAAACGCGTGAAACAATTATACAAGCAAATTTTAAAAGCATGTTTTTTAACATCCGTTTTATTTTTTCCCACCCTCTCCTATCCTTGTTATAAGTAGATTTAGCATGGAAAACGTTGTGACATCCAATTTTGGATGTTACAACGTCAATGGATGTCGCAGCGCCGGTAGAAATTTTGCACCAGGAAGTCACAACGATATGCGGATAAAACTATATATATATGTATATATATATATATATATATATATATATATATATATATATATATATATATATATATATATATATGTATATATATATGTATATATATATATAAATAAATAAAAAGTTTACAGTCTCAGGTTAACAGAATTAAAGTGATTTTACATAAAAAATAATATTTTTTGTAACCTGAGTCTTTTCCAATTTTAGGCGTTGAAGATCGTCCAGGTATTCAACAGTCCAGGGTGGATTATTGGGAACAAATTAAGAGTCGCCGACCGGCATGTTTAGGTGCAATTCATCACCCATCAGTCTTGCCTTGGAAATAGATGATGTGTACCTAGGATTTCTCAAGGGTACGTCATTAATAAGATAAGGGTGGACAAAGTTGGTAATTCCCCATTTTCTGCACTTGGCAATGTAAGATAGTGCCAAAAACAATCTTCTGTTTTCCAGGGACAAAGATTCTACGTGAAGACTATGAATAGGTGTTGTCGGAAAAGCTCCTACAGCATATCGTATTCCCGCATTGTGTAACACATTAAGTGGTTGCAATGTGGACTTTGGAGCGGACCCATTTACAACAGATCCGTAGTCCAGCTTGGAGATAACCAGTGATTTAAACAAGGTAAGTAAAGAATCTCTATGTGCTCCCCATTTAGTATGGGCAAGACACTTGATCAAGTTAAGGGCTTTTAAGACTTTTCCCTTTAAATAATCCATATGCTTTTTCCAGGCAAGACGTTCATCCCAAATGAGCCCAAGGTATTTTAATTCTTCCACACAATTTAAGGGGTTTCCCTTTAGGGTTAGGAATGGACGGTAATGGGGAGTCCTTAAGTGGCAAAAATGCATAGTTTTTGATTTGGAGGGGGAGAACTTGAAACCTCTATCTTGGCCCGCTCGTACAATCTGATCTATTGCCATTTGCATTTGTCCATTTATGTTTGATTTTATAGGACCAGAAATAAAAATCATGATATCATCGACGTACACACTACGCATAACGTTAACACTTATATTATCACAGATTTTTTACTCCATTCTCCAGAAGACGACGCCCTGAACAGACATTTCCAAGACGAACACGAAAAAATCTTTCCTTTAGAAAGGACTCAACAAATAAAAGTAAGTTTTCACGATACCCCCACTAGTAAAGGTATTGTAGGATCCCCAATCTCCAAGTCATGTCGTAGGCCTTCTCTATGTCAAAGAAGGCGGCTGACAGGTGGTGTCTTTTAGTAAAGGCTGCCTGAATATTATGTTCTAGATATATCATATTATCAAGGGCTGACCTACCGACACGAAATTCCGACTGGCCAAAGCTACATCAAGCTCTTCCATAGTAAATGGTGCGTTATAATTTAAATTTTCGTGAGTAAAAAAATTTGGTTCTTCAACTTCCCTTTGTTCCAGGAAGTTAGGATCATAGTTTATTGAGCTGCTGACACTATGAAAGTAATCTGCAAGCCTTTCCACGATTATTTCCTGGTCGTTAATATTGACACCATCCTCTTTTAAATATGGTACACTAATAGCTTGCTTGTACCCAGACATTTTTTGTATTTTTTTCCATACAAGAGAATAGGAGTTTCGGGGTTTATGCTGGCCACATAATTTTCCCAGGAACTTCTCTTGTGTTTTAAAATCGTACGTCTGGCTTTGGCTCTTGCACGTTTACAACTAATCATGCTTTCAAGAGTTTTATGTCTTTTCAAAAAATTGAACGCTTTCTTTTTTTCCTTTATTGCATCCTTGACTTCTTTGTTCCACCAGGGTACCTGCTTCTTGGAAAAATAGTGACCTTCTGAGACTGGGACTCCTTGCATCGCTGCCTCCACGAGACGGTCCGTCAGGATTGCGATCTCATCGTTTACTGGTGTATCTTCCAGATACATTGGAGTAAAAAGATTGGCTCTAAATATATCCCAGTTGGCCTGATCAGTTTTCCATTTATAGAGGGGTATTGGGTATTGCAGTATGTCTATTTTCTAGCGAATTAAAAAAGTTATCTTTTGGGCAGGATTAAACGGTATTAGAAATAACTTTTTACTTTCAAAATTATTTGTAGGTTAGAAACAATTACTTTTAACCAAGGCCAACCATAATAAGTCGAAATGGGGGAAATAACGAACATCATAATCAGGGGCGTAGCTACCGCTGTGTCAATCATACGGCGCCCCCGGCTCGAGGGGCCCAGGAGTGGCTCCGAAAAGCGTACGCAAAAATAATATTACCCACATATTGATAAAAAATAAAATTAACCTGAGATCGGCCAGGTAAAAAAAATGACAGTCCTTTATTTTAGATACCATCTATAAGATTTCAAGAACGGAAAATGTCTTTTATTTACATACTAATTTTTAAAATTTCCCAGTGCCTAAAAAAATATATATTATTTATTATACTGTAATGCAAAAAAGAATTGTTAGCATAAAATAGGTTTTTGGTTTGCCAAAAATGTTTTTGCCTGCGGCCCTTCCCGTAAACGGGATATATAAGCTCCCCGGATTATAGGGCTAGGTATGTTAATGATCCTAATCTAGGTAACTACACATCAAGTTATTATAAATAATTATTATAATATTTATTGTACCAAATAATATAAATATTTTGTATTAATAAAAATTTAATAAATTAGTTTAATAATAATTTTAAATGTATTGCGTTTTGTTTGATCGCTCCCTAATTTTCCTATTTAATCAGAACTCAATATATATATTTATGCACGATGACATTATAATATGACAATTATAACAAAAATTCTTTGACGTAAACGTCTTTTTATAGCCCGCGGGCGTTATTATGACCCAGCGGGCTATAATGAAACGTCAAAAATTAAAAACAACAATGTTACACCATTTGATATATTCGAAGTAAGTTTTTTCGTATAAAGATTTTGATTTTTCCGGCAGCAGGCCGCAATTTTTTGCCTTTTCAGCTGCTTCCTCTATTTCATTCATCTTTAAACTTTAAAACTGACTGATGTCAGTTGACATTATAATATGACAATTATAACAAAAAATCTTTGACGTAAACGTCTTTAAAAACAATAATATATTAAAAATAATAATATATTAATCGTGCATAAAGTTTTGTATGCATTGCTGGCATAACTGGTTTTTATGGTCCTACGACGCTTTTCTAGCCCTCGCGCTAACGCGCTCGGGCTCGAAATAGCGCCTCGGACCATAAAAACCTTATTATGCCCTTAATACATAAATAACTATTATATAATAATTATATTTAGTTGCTTTTATTATTTCAATTTAATAGTTATTTATGGTACTAGTATTTTATGTTAAAAATAAGTTTTTGAAGAAAAAAACGTATAGAAAATGAAGGAAACCGATGAAAATTACTTCCTGAGGATATCCTTACGGAAGCGGAAGAAGCAGCGATGCAGATTTTGCCAGAAAAGTCCCGAGATGCTTACGACAAGGAGTTCAAAATGTTTGAGTCTTGGATGAATTCACGGAAGATAAAAGGTATCGATGAAAATGTTCTATTGGCTTTTTATATTTGCAAAAAAAATTAACCCCATCGTCGCTATGGACCAAATACTCGATGCTTCGCTCGACTATTCACCTTTATAAAAGAATCGACATTTCAAAATATGGCAAACTAACGAGCTTTTTGAAAAGCAAATCACAGGGATACAAACCAAAGAAGTCCAAGACAAAGATAATATTATCTTTGGTCCAAGACATTAGAACGACCTGAAATAGAGAAGTTTTTGAACGATTATCTGTTGATGAAAGTGGCTTTGATAATAGGGATTAGCGGTGCTTGTAGATGCGATGAATTGGTAAATTTAAAAATTAGAAAATATTCAAGACGAAGGGAAATATTTTCACGTAGTTTTGCCAGACACTAAAACCAAGAAATTCAGAAGTTTTACCATACTTAAGTCATCCCGATCAATTTGTGTAAAAAATACATATCTTTGAGACCAAAGAATACTAGTTCTAGCCGCTTTTTTTATTTTTTACAAAAATGATAGGTGTACCAGCCAGTTTGTGGAAATAAATACGTTGTCGAAGATACCTTCAAGAATTACAATGATTTTGAAATTGGAGGAACCAGCACTCTACACCGGTCACTGCCTGAGAAGGTCTTCGGCGACTCTTTTGGCCAATGCAGGGGCTAACATGACTACTTCAGCGTCACGGAGGATGGAAGTCCTCGACGGTAGCAGAAGGATACCTAAAAGAATCGGTGCATAACAAAATACAAATTGCAAAAAAAATACAAGGTTCTAATGCGTCGGCTTCTTCCAGCACTATCAGCAGCTGTACCGTTATGGGAGCGTCTGGTTTCCCATGAACCAACGAATTTTACAATTACTTCAAATTCGAATAAACCGTTTTTCTTTTATTTCAATATCAATGTGAATTCTGATTGTAATAGTAATAAATAAATAGAATACTACTTTAAATATGAACGTGAGGTATAATCCATAACTCACTAGTGTGTTATGGATTATAAGTTATTTCATAAAGGCCAAAATAACACAATATTAACTATGGTTTCGCGTAAAAATCGAACAAATTTTGGACATTTGTTTGCAAGTGATACCAGAATTGAATATAATTTTTTTAACCTTGTTTCTACATATAAATGGTAATTTTTTTTTTAAAAGTTTTTTTTATTCATTGACCGCTTTGGTTTTCAGGCCTTAAGTCACTCTACTGTGTTAAAAATAGATAAATTTCGATATTTTTTTTTTAAATAATAATAATAATTTTGATTTAAAAACGTATCGAAATTAAGATAAAATGTAGAACTTATTAGTGGCAATAAATCCACGATTTTTTTTTTAGATTTTAACAAGGGTTAAAAAGTCGAAGAAGCAACGTTGTTTTATAACTTTGAGAATATCACGTTAAAGTACTGATAATTAACTATTATTTTATATATAAACTTTTACATGCAAATTATGTTTTTACGAGAGACACCATTTTTAAGTTAGGCCTTCAAAGAGCATAATACTAACGTGTTTTACAAATTATATATTCTTTTATCTAGTTTTATAAAATAATGTATTATATATTACTTATTAAACATTATATATTATATATAATATATTATATATAACATAGAATTTATACATATTTATTTAAAAAAGTCGCCATAAAAGGAGCTAAAATTAGTTTAATTTATAAATTTTAATTTTTTTTAAGTTCCCTAGTTTTGATCATAGTAGGCATCATAGACTTTTCTCTATGGTAACCTACCATTGGAAGCATGAAAGATAACTTGACAGTTCAGTTTATAAGTTGCAAATGATTGCGTTTCAATTTATAAATGTACTACTATAAACTCAAAACATTAATTTATTAAAATAAATAAACTAAATAATAAATATAGACAGTGTCAGCAAGTTAGAAATTAAAACCTACATTAATTTTAGAACCTTCTCAGAAATGATTTGGATGCGTCGTTGAGACATGCGTACTAAAACAAATTTATTCGCCAGGGTGGAGTCAGTCACTGACTGTCAGTGTGGCTATGCCATAGAGGTGGGAAGTTCGATTCTTTTTGGTGAATCAATTCTTTTAATTCATTCTTTTAAAATGATTCGTTCATAAAGATTCGTTCGCGACTGATTCACTTTCTGATTCAGGAACAAATAATTAACGAACAATTCAGGTTCGACCGAATTAATGACTTGGTTCTTGAATCGTTTGTAATAATGACTTGTATTGGTTGTATCGTTCAATGAATCAACGGTTGTATTATTAAATTATTGGATTCGATTTTTATTTTGCTTACGTGTAAATTAACCTATGGCTTTTCCGGTGCAACAACAGCACAGCTTACATAAAAAAACAAAATACAAGTACCTAGGTTGTTTTGTAAACTTTTGAATCAAAAGAGTATTTTGATATTTGACAAAAAATTACCTGAAATATCCCTAGAAATATCACCAAAAAGACCGACATTTTAGCCTAGTGATCCGAACCTAGCATTTAATTCAGTGCTTGTAACCAAGTTTATATTTATTTTAAGGTTTAATTCACTTTTTAGTTCACTACCTAATCGTGATTTAAAAAAAATGATTAAAAAAAGAATTGATTCTTTTACAAACTTTGTTCGATTCATTCGGTTCATTTAAATGATTCGTTCTTTTTGAACAAATCGGAATCAAACTTGCCACCTCTACTACGCCACTTGCGCTGTGAGCATTGATGTACAGTTGTATTCATTAAAAAAGCGTACAAGAATTAGAATGAGAGAAAACTGTCAACATTATTGCGTAAAACCGGCTTTCCACTGACTTAAGTCACTATAACTGACAGTAGAAAATAAAAATGCCTCGTCAGTAAAAAGGCTCAAATAAACTACTCAAAACGAATTAAGGACCACTTTTTAAAATACATGTATCTTTTTTAACTTTTAAGCAACCCTTGATTATTTTTATAGGCTTGTACTCATATTATGTATAATTTATTTTATGTAAACAAACATTTTTTGTTTTCATAACTTTTTGTAGAAATGCGATTTGTTTAAAAAACAGTGCATTTTAACATTTATTGTAAGTCATTTTAGTCGTTGTTGTGCATTGTGCTAAGTTCAATAATTAATTAAAATGAATGTTGATGCTTTAGGAAGGCCTCTTCATCAAAGGAGGCATTTAAATCAGGTTGAAGTAGTGACAGCGGTTACTTTATTTCAAGAAGGACATTCGGTTAGAAGTATTGCCCGAAGACTTCAAACAAGTCATTTGGTAATTTCTAGACTTCTTAACAGACATAGAGAATTTGGTTTTATCACTAGAAGACCTTATCCGGCAAGAGAACGATTCACAAACCCATGTGAGGACCGTAATTTGGTAAGGTTAGCCACCCAAAACCGAGCCAGAACAGCAAGAAACATTGCTGATTTACATTTTGACGCCAGCGAAAGGCGAATATCCACTCAGACAGTTAGAAATAGACTTCATGAAGCCCATCTACGTTCCAGAGTCCGAGCTGTTCGGCCCCAGTTAACCCGTGCGCACCGAAGAGCTCGATTAACTTTTTCTCGAAATCATATCAATTGGGATATGGATCAGTGGGGACACGTGCTCTTTTCAGATGAGTCTAGATTTTGACTTAGCCACAACGATGCACGTGTACGAGCATGGAGGCATAGAGGTGAGCGTTATTTAGATTCAACTGTAACAGAAACTGTTCACTTTGGAGGTGGCTCACTTATGGTCTGGGGAGGTATAACTTTAACGGGGCGTACAGGTTTGCATATCTGTAGGGATGGTGTGGTAAATGCTCATAGGTATTTGGAAGATATTGTAGAACCCTATATAGTCCCATTTGCCGCAGAAGAAGGTCCACAGTTTATTCTACAGCATGACAATGCGAGGCCCCACACTGCTCATATTGTCACACAATATCTTGAGGAGAATAATATCGAAGTTTTAGAGTGGCCCGCAAACTCCCCGGATCTAAATCCTATTGAGAATCTCTGGGATGTTCTTCAGAGAAGGATAAGGGATCATCCGGCACCAGAAAGCTTGGAGAAATGCTTCAAGAGGAATGGAACAATATTTCCAGAGAAGTAATTAGAAATTTAGTGGAATCGATGCCTAGACGATGTGAAGAAGTTCGGCTAGCCAGAGGAGGACACACACATTACTAATTTTGTTGAAAATATTATTTATAGTTTATTTAAAAAAAAAACATTTGTGAAAAATTAAAGTTTTATTTTCCAAGCGTTTATTTTTTATTTGATTTATAAAATATATACTCCATTTAAAACCCTAATGTTTTTCATAACTAACAGCAGTTACAGAATGTAAAAAAAAGTTTTTGATTAAAAGGTATAAACAAGTTTAAAAGTGGTCCTTAATTCGTTTTGAGTAGTTTAGTATCAAGAATCGAAGAAGAATGGTCAATTCGTACCGTGGTATAATAGAAATAAAAAATCTATATTAAAAATTAATAATTTTTGTAATATTATTTAATTAACCTACGACGTCAATGCTCTTTATAACCTATAGTAATTATTTTAATGACTTATGTCAGTGATAAGCCGGTTTTAAGCAATAATATTATTTTGACAGTTTTCTCTCATTCTAATTCTTGTACGCTTTTTTATTGAATACAACTGTACAACTATGCTCGAATGAATTCCTTACGTAAATTAAATTTTTATCCATTAGAACCAGTTTTTTATTTTTCTGCTAACTATTAAAATTTGTTTCTTTTAATACGACCTGTGTAAAAGAAATCAAATTGATTTTTATTAAAATTAGCAGAAGTTTAAAAAACTAAATCATAATCATATGAAATGTATGATTTTGTTATGTTTTGTATTAAATAAAAGTATACTTTGAAAAAACAATTAAAAATAAAAAGAAATCCTAAATAAAAAACTTAAAAATTAAACTCTAACAAAACTAGAGACGCTTTTCAAAAGTACCTCCCCCTTGTGCCAAACAATATACCAACCTATCATAAAATTTCCGCCGGACGTTTGCTAGCATAAGAGGAGTAATGGCCTGAAATTGGTCTTTAATTTTAATTTGAAGCTGATTTAGGTC
This sequence comes from Brassicogethes aeneus, assembly GCA_921294245.1. Lineage (NCBI taxonomy): Eukaryota > Metazoa > Arthropoda > Insecta > Coleoptera > Nitidulidae > Brassicogethes > Brassicogethes aeneus. The sequence goes on along the minus strand of OV121132.1, from coordinate 45,654,581 downwards.
ATTAGCCCTCTGATGCTCAGGTCCATAAATCATAGACTTAATATAGCCCCACAAAAAAAAGTCATTCGGGGCCAAATCAGGTGACCTCGCCGGCCACCGAATTGTGCCCCGTGTTAAAAAAATTTTGTTGGGGAATATTTGTTGTAGATATTCTACAACTCTTAGACTATTATGGGCTGGACATCCATCCTGCTGAAACCATACATTGTCTAGGTTTGGATTAATGACACGCAATGCAGGAATAATTTGGTTCTGCAATAAGTGCAAGTAAGATTCACCATTTAAATTGCCATTAATAATAAATGGTCCTACAATGTTATCGCCAAAAATACCAGCCCAAACATTCAGTTTTTCTGGGTACTGAGTACGCAAGTTTAACTGCCGGTACTCATTTTCAATGGCCCAGTAACGCAGAATGGACGAATTGTGTTTTCCATGAAGTGGAAATGTGGATTCATCCGTAAAAACAATATTTTTTGTAAAGTTCGGATCCTCGTTTGCCATTTCCATCACGGTTTCACAGAATTCCATTCTGCGGTACTTGTCATCATCATAAACTTCCTGATGAACCTGGTATTTGTAGGATTTAATTTTTTTTTTTTATATTTTATGAACTTTGCCCACACTAACTCCGGTGTCTTCAGAAAGTTTGGCAACCGAAACGGTGGAATCTTGTTGTACCATTGCACAAACCATTATTTCCTGCAATTCAGCGTTGTCATTAATCCTGGGAACATTATGGCATTTACATGGTAAAAGGCAGCCTTTTGATTTTAAATTTTCATAAGTAGAGGAAATAGTTTTGGTACAAGGAATTGGGCGATCCGGGTATTTGAATCGTCTAATTTCAAAAGCGGCCATCTCCAATTTTTTTTTTAAATGAGTTATTTACACTAATAAAATCGAAATATTATGTAGTACCTATATTAGTGCAAAATTATATCCCAACAAAAACGGCTATTTGCAAGGAAAATAATTCATTAAAGTTTTATGTTAGTTTCAATAACGGCCATCTCCATTGATGTTTTAAGTACAAAAATGTACTTAAAATGCCCATTTCCCTTTTGAAATATATGTTTTTTTAATTAAAACTTAAATCTAGTTACTTATTTTGCAGAAAAAAAATTTTTAGTTACCATATGAATAAGTTTTCCAAAAATATATATTTTTTACCCATTACTGTTTAGAATGTTTTTTTGACGTTTACTTAAAATATTCTTCAAAGGAGATGGCCGCTTTTGAAATTAGACGATTCATTTCACAGAAAAAAGATCTCTCGTTTCCCTAAAAGAATTTCTCCGAATTACCCAATAAATCATATAAAACTTTTCCTCTACAGTATAGTGATTCATTTTAAAAATCTATTTTATTTTTAATTGTTTACCAGATGTACACCGCACAAAATATAAAACAATAATAAAGCATCGATGTATGAAGCAAGGTCAACTGTTACGGCGCATGCCAGCCTACTCGTCCACGCGTCCAAATCATTTCTACAACGTTTTTCGCTTCGTGCTGACTAAGACTTATCTGGTCCAGTTACAATGTATTTTCCCTATGGTTAGCTTGCAAATGAAGGTACGGTATATTATATATTAGATATTATATATTATATATTATATATTATATATTATATATTATATATTATATATTATATATTATATATTATATATTATATATTATATATTATATATTATATATTATATATTATATATTATATATTATATATTATATATTATATATTATATATTATATATTATATATTATATATTATATATTATATATTATATATTATATATTATATATTATATATTATATATTATATATTATATATTATATATTATATATTATATATTATATATTATACAGGGTGTTTCTTTTAACTTGAGACAGCTCAATATCTCGAGAAATACGCATTTCACGGAAAAATGTCTTAAATAAAAGGTTAATGTGACTAAAGGGGACATTATTTGGTGCTACCACTAGCCACCCCCTACCCCTCCTTAAGGGTGAAACGGGGAGTAACTTTGGAAAGTCAAATGGAATGACCCGATTTTTTTCAGAGTTTGGTAGTACATAAAAAAATAAATAACTTTTATTTAAAACTTTTTTCAATTTATCAACAGAGGACGCTGTAATTCAAAGTTTAAGAAAAATGAGTTTCCTTGTAAAATGTATTATTTGAAACGTTTGAAAAACAAAAATTAACATTAACAACAATAGTCGGCTATGAAAACAATTTATAACAAATGTTCGAAATGTCGTCATTCCATTTCAACACATTTTTGAATGTGGGTAATGAATTCTGGCACACAACGCGCCAACATATCGGGCGGTATCGCCGCACAGGCGTTCCTGATCCGCTCCACCATGTCCTCCCAAGTTGTAGGAATTGCAGCGTAAAATTTTTCTTTCAAGTAACCCCACATCCTCCAAAAGGTCCGTCAGATCGTTTTCTAGAAAAATCCGGTAATTTTTGCCATTTAATGCACCGTCAATAAAGAAGGGTCCGATTAATCGTTCGCTTAAGGTACCGCACCAAACGTTTACCGACCAGGGACGCTGGTGCTCCACTTGGTATCGAAATGGAAGGACGACATTTCGAACATTTGTTATAAATTGTTTTCAGAGCCGACTATTGTTGATTTAATGTTAATTTTTGTTTTTCAAACGTTTCAAATAATACATTTTACAAGGAAACCTCTTTTTCTTAAATTTTGAATTACAGTGCCATCTGTTGATAAATTGAAAAAAACTTTCAAATAAAAGTTATTCATTTTTTTATGTACTACCAAACTCTGTGAAAAAAATGGGGTCATTCCATTTGACTTTCCAAAGTTACCCCCCGTTTCACCCTTAAGGAGGGGTATATATTATATATTATATATTATATATTATATATTATATATTATATATTATATATTATATATTATATATTATATATTATATATTATATATTATATATTATATATTATATATTATATATTATATATTATATATTATATATTATATATTATATATTATATATTATATATTATATATTATATATTATATATTATATATTATATGTTATAATGCTATACAGGGCGTTTCTGGAGAAACACAAACGATATGGATTTGAAATTTTAATAAAGGGTTTTTCATTTAGAGCGTCAGAACTTTTAAATGAGATAAAAAAATAACTACATGTTATAATCCCGTAATCTATATTTTATTTTGAAGAACGATCGATGACATTATGTTTTAAATATAATATCGTTTAAATGTCCCCCTTGACTGAATGCATTATGAAGGCCTAATTTCTACTATTCTTTTACAAATATCGCGTGGTATACTTTGAATAGTGCGTTTAAGGTTTCGTTTAAGGTCGAGAATTGTTCGTGGCTTATTTTTGTAAACCTGAGATTTCACATGATCCTTTAGATGCACAAAAGTTGACTTATTTGCCAGTAAACCAGTTTTTTCTTAAACGATAAACCTTATATTTCTCCCAACTTGCAAAATGTTTGGCAAACCGAACATGCATTTTGATGGTAAATACGAATTATTTCTAAGCGCTGTTAAATTGTTATCTGTCCATATTAATTTGACACAATGTACTGAACACATGTGTTGTCAAGATTTGACACTTACATTCCAGAGCAGCCTTATTTTTAGGGTTAAAGTTATGACGCTTTAAATGGAAAACCCTTTAGAATATACAATTTGATTTTGACTATAACTAAAGTTAATAGTTAATTAATTTTTAATATTAATTTTTTTCGTTAAAATTTTGCTAAACGCACGTTTATCAAAAATAGCCTCTAATTTTTTTGTTATTATGTTTGCTGACATGGGGTTGGAATTTTTGGAATGTTAATTCATTGTTTAAGTAATTTATCTTTTTAAAGGTTTTTCAACAAATACCTTGAGAAAAACCACTTGAAATTTGGCAAACTTCAAACAATAATAACGTTTTTATTATAAATGTGAAATCCTGTATGTTTTAACATAATCAAATAGATCATTAAATAATCTTTCGATTGGTATTATAATAACTGTTTCCTAAAGTTAAAATTTCTGAGACATTTAACAATTTCTAATATCTAAACCTGTGAAATTCTACATGTGGTTTAATGTGACCACCAAATCTGTCATTGTTTAAAATTAATTAAAATGTTTGATTAAAAAATTAATAACTCAAAAAATATTGACTTAAGGTATAGGATATTGTATAGCCATTTTACTCAGAATTTTATGTAGAATTAAAAAATGTAAAAATATATGAGGTGTCCTGTTTAAAATAATAATGTCTTTCGCGATTCCCTAGAAACTTCTAACGGACTACGTACGTGTTATGCTATACTTAATTATTGATAAAAGATACAACAATATTTGTATAAAAACGACAAAATGTACTTCTACTGCTAATTCAAAAGTGATCCTGACCACAGTAACATCATTTGCATAAAAAAGTTAATATATCAAATAATAGTCAAATATCAATACATTAACGTGTTATACTCAAATCGATTATTTACCCTTCAAAAATTGTTAAATTTTAAATTAAATTATCACCAGCGCCCCCTGTACGTTAAAATCTAAACAATTTTTTTTCATGAATTAATTGTCATTTATAAGATCTACATTTTGTCCAAATTTGAAATTGATACGTTTTGAAATATAAAAGTTATTTTTAAAAAAATTAAATTTCATTTCATTTTTAACACAGTGAAGAAAAAAATAAAAATAAAAACAAAGTTGTCATTGGACGAGATTTTTTTTTTTAAAAAAGTACTGCATTTAAATGTAGAAATAAGGTAAAAAAGTTTCAATTGATTTCTTGAACCCTTGCAAATCGACCGTTCGATCCTTTCGCATAACATATATATTAATATAGAATTAATTCCTATTAATAATTAAACGTCCCTTAAATATATTTTTTTAACCCGGCATTGGACAGGTGGGGTGTGACATACCCCAGTGGCTTTAAAATTGCCGCTAAATTTTATCCAGCGCCGCCTGGGGGGCGATTCTCGAGTTGAGAGAACGCTATTCTCATGAGAAGTGGGCGTGTTTCACTTGTTTTGACAGGCTGCATTCTTAAAATCATGCAATAGTTTGGTTCTCCTAAAGCAGAAAATAGTTTCCGAGAGAAGAACGCACTAACTTATCTTAAATTCAATAATGCAGCCTGTCAAAACTTGAGAGAAACGCCCACTTCTCCTATGAGAATAGCATTCTCTTAACTCGAGAATCGCCACCCTGGTGTCTGCCGCTTTAAGTATCTTCCAAAATGTTCTTAAACTATGTATTAGCAAGCGCGTTTAGTAATGCTTTAACGCTTGAAGGAGCTACGTCGAATTAAAGTGCGCTGGGGTGTATTAAACCCCACCTGTCCTAATACGTTTGTTTTTTTTTGGAATATTTTAAAATTGAATTTGGAGTTTATTCAGGTTATTTATTATTTAATTTTATATATTTTTGTAATATTTATTGTTGCTTATTTATTTGTATAGTATCTCTTACTACGAGAAAGAACAATCCTATTTATTGGATTTATGGAAAGACATGGAAAATGAAGATAATTTAAATAATGGCGTTGAATTTGAGAGCGATGAGGATTCTGAAAAAGATGAACTAGAAGATGAAGATGAAGAAAATTTAAATGGCGTAGAATTTCAGGAAGCGGAGGAAAATATAGAGTTGGAAGAAATTTTTGAAGCGAATGAAGAAGCGGATGAAAATTACGAACCGAATGAAAGTGAGGATGAAGTATCAGAGGAAAATATTTTGACTGAAAATGGAAAATATTTTATATCAAAGGATAAAACTAAATGGCTAAAACAAGTTTTCCCTCAAAATGTAAGGACTAGAGCAAAAAACATAATAACGCATTTGCCAGGTGTAAAACAATATGCTAAAAATGCCAAAAGTCTGGATTGCTGGAGCCTATATTTTAATCACCAAATGATCTCCGATATAGTAAGATATACAAATATAAAAATTAGCGCGAAGGCAGCAAAATATAAAGAAAATAATTATCACGTAGGAAAAACTTCAGAGTGCGAAATAAAAGCATTATTTGGCTTACTTTATTTATCAGGAGTTTTTAGAAATAACCACCGAAATATTGAAGATTTTTATAAAACTGATGGTACTGGAATTGAAATATTTCGAGCTACTATGAGTATGAAAAGATTCATGTTTCTTTTAGTATGTCTTAGGTTTGACAATATAAATAATAGGGAGGAAAGGCTGAAAATTGATAAATTGGCACCTATAAGAGCAGTTTTTTATATGTTTGTTGAAAATTGCCAGGCATCATATACTCCCAGCGAATATTTAACTTTGGATGAAAAATTAGAGTCATTTCGAGGAAGGTGTTCATTTAGACAATATATACCGAATAAGCCATCAAAATATGGCATAAAAATTCAGGCATTGGTTGATGCTAAAAGTTTTTATGTTTTAAATATGGAAGTTTATGTTGGCCAGCAACCTAAAGGACCATATAAAAATAGTAACAAACCATTCGACATTGTTATTCGCCTTGTAAGACCTATTGCAGGTACAAATAGAAATGTTACATTTGACAATTGGTATACAAGCTATGAGGTTATGAGGGAGCATAAGCTTACATCTGTAGGAACATTAAGAAAAAATAAAAGACAAATACCTTCGCAATTTTTAAATGTAAAAAATAGAAATCCCTGTTCAAGTATATTTGCATTTCAAGAGGACATGACCATGGTTTCCTACATGGCAGTAAAGGGCAAAAACGTTATTTTGCTATCAACTTTACATAATGGAAACCAAATTGTAGAAAATTCTGGGGATAAACGACTTCCCGAGATAATACAATTTTACAACGAAACTAAAGGAGGTGTCGATGTAGTAGATGAACTTTCATCCTCATACAATGTATCCAGAAATAGTCGTCGATGGCCCCTGACTGTATTTTATTCTTTAATGAATACGGCTGGAATAAACTCCCAAATTATACATCGTGTTAATAATAATGACTTTGTCCAAAAACGCAAAGAATATTTAAAGGCTTTAGGCTTGGCACTTATAAATGAACAACTAGAAACAAGAAATGAAAATCCAAGACTATCAAGAAAAGTAAGACTTTCAATAAATAACATGGTTAATAAAAATAATGAACCAGATGCAAAAAGACCTAAGATAAAGCCAGGTCGTTGTTCGGTATGTCCCAGAGCTAAGGATAGAAAAACAAAATACACTTGCAATATTTGCTTAGACTATTTATGCTTAGAACATGCCATAATTGTTTGCAATAATTGCAGCAAATTTGAACCCGAATAACTTTTTTATGCACGGTCGGATTTTTTTAATTTAAAAAAAATATTTTTGGGTGTTTTGTTTTTGATATGATTTTATTTTTGTTTTAATTTAAAAATATAAGTTTTTTTTGTGTTAGTACAATTTGTGCCAAAGAGATTTTGAACGTTTCTAAAAAACGCATATTTATGTTTATTAATAATTTAGTTTTATTTATCAAAATATTTAATTTATTTTATGTTAATTATAATAAACTGTTGTTATTTTTACTATTTGTATTAAAAAAATATAAATAATTTTAATATTTTATTTTTTATGCTAGAAAAAAAAATTGGGGTTTGATAAACCCCACCTGTCCTAACTTGTAATTTTTTTTCACCTGTCCAATGCCGGGTTAATAAAAAATTTAACTACAAATACATTTAATCTAGGATTAACAAATGTTTTCACTAATTTTATGTTTCTTCTTGAGACATTTTGTGTTACTTTTCTTGAAATTGCTTTTTGCAATCTATATGAATGTTTTAAAGAAGTACAATGGTAATGTGGGAGAATGAATATGAGAAATGTAGAAAGTTGGTTACATATTTCAAGGACACAAAATATAAATCATAGTACTCTACAGGTAAAATTCAGAAATATAAACATGTTTTCCCATGGAGTGCAAAGCAGGCTTTCCCCAAAGAGCGATACATTCTTTATACTGTTGAAGATTTATAGATAAAAGTTCCTGGGTTGGACACAAGGCTAATACAACACCTGTGCCAGACGAACATATATTTTCCTTTTACTTATAAAATCCTTCTACTTTGCAGACAAATCGATATATTTCTTACTACTGCCATTTTTAGAAACATTTAATTTTTTTAAAAGTTGATTAAAAAATCAAAAAAAGGGCTTTTTTAATATAATTTAAATTTCATACATAAAAAATAATTTTTAGCTTAAACAATATATTCAAGGGAAGTTTTAAATTTAATCCAAACAAAGAGCAAATCGTCGTTTTTAAATAAAAATAGATTGGATTTTAATTTTAACTAAAAATAAATAATTATTTTTGCATCTATATACTATCCAGCTAGTTTATAAACTATCCAAGTTTGCACATTAGCCGTTTTGTTTCTGGTTAATATATGAGGAGTGATTTTTCAAAAGGTCGTATTTCCATTTGCAACAATTTTTCAAAAAAATGACTATAACCTGTATATGTTAGGGCAATATAGATTATTTAAAAAAAAAATCTGATGAATATTTAATAATACTTCAGACCTGCTGTCATATTTCGCCTTTAATATATGCCTTTTAACCATACCTTTGGGATTTTGTCAAAAAATTACATTAAAGTAAAAATGGAAATAAGGCCTTTTGAAAAATCACTCATATGTTTTATAGTAAAGTTACATTTTTGGTCCTGTTAAACGAATGTATGGGTCAACAAATTAAATTTTGTTTAATAAGGAAATATTTTATAAAAGTTATTCCTTCTTTAAATATATTATTAAATATACACATAAATACATTTATAACTGACTAAACGTTAATATTGACAAAAACATAGTTTTAAAGAGGTATTCGGCAATATAAAACACAACAATTGGTTTATGTTCGTAGTTTGTATGTGTTTTGTTACAAGTATAATATATAGCTTAACAAAACTTTTTTTAATATAAACTTGTTAATTTTTTTTATTAAAAATGAGCTCTTATGCAGTGCTTTTTTTTAAATTATTTTTTAAAGTCGATACATTATTATTATTCCATCAAACTACATTTTTTATTTCAAAAATTTTAAATTTTATTTTTCATTTAAAAAATTACAAGGCCCAGAACGTAATAATTGTTTTTAATGGTAAGTTCATATGAAATTTAATTTATAAAAACTTTTATTTAATAAAAAGTTGGTAAATTAAAGTTGTTTATTTATTTATTTATTTACTTTGTTCAAGCGCTAGCGCTCCGTGCAGCGTTCTATGCAGGTTTGAACAAGTGTGTTGCCTGAAGTTGAATTTTCTCATATTCCTTATAACTAGATATTTAACAGTTTGAAAACAAACTGAAAAAAATAAAAAATAATATGTTAAATTTTATCTGAACATCTGAATAACCGGTATGTAGGTATTCCGATATACTTTGTGTGTTGGTTTATTTTTTTTCATTACAATTGCGGAAAAATTTAGGACGAGATTCATTGCAAAAATTTATTTATTCCAGTAGCGTCCCAAGGCATCTCAGCTATTATTTTTAGGAAAAAATATGGCACGCCACTGTTTTTTATTGGTTTTCATATTAAATTTTGTGCTAGATGAAACATTTAGCAATTCAAATTTTTTGTCTCGTAACTGTTTTTTGCATCTAAAAAAATATCTTTATATGAGTAAGCTATTTAACCATCTCATTTTTTATTAACATAGAAATAAATTAGTAATTATTGATGCACAGAACAGTAATCCACTCAAGAAACTATTGAAAATAGTATTTGCAGAATATTGCTCACTATAGTTTTACTATGGCTTTACTCATTAACGTGACGAAAATTGTCAAAGAAACCAGTAAGGTTTTATTAGTTTTATTAAAAAATGTATAATTTTAGTGCATCGACCTAAACATTCTCGTTGACATTGTAAATTAAGCTAATTATCACTTTAATGGTTACCCGGTCAACACGGTAACGTAACATTAACCAATTTCTTGTATAAGAATGTTATGTGTTTCATTGCAGTTACTTTAGGGTATTTCCCCGAAACCTTTCCTCACCTCGACAAAAAATCAGATGTGTTATTTAACAAATTTAAAATTATAGTTATAGTCAAATAGTTTAATTGCGACGTAATTTATAACCTTAAAATGTTCTTACATTGTGATGCTAAGAAACTAACATTAAGAATAAACACGAAAGAGTTTCAATACTCGATAAAATGTTCAAATTTCCCACCCGTTACATTTTAAGAAAATTTTATAAAAAAAGTATACAATATTTGTGCATTTTAAATACGTGCTGGTTTAAGGTTACTCGAGGTTACTATTCAAGTTGTGCACAAAAAATTATTACTATACTCTCTTAAAATGAATTAGTCGAAAATAACTAATAATAAGGCATATTTGAATAAATGTCATAGCGAAAAAGCAGTCACTAATAATTAGTCAAATTCAACTAAATGAAATAGTCAAATTAGTAAATTTAAATTTAAAAAAAGTTTTGACCCAGCCGGGGATTGAACTCAGGTCTATCATTTGTCAAGTTTGTCAAGCTGTTGTCAAATCAAAATCAAATCAAAAATATTTATTTAAGTTATTGTAAAATATAATAAATTGTAAAAGTAATTTCAAGTATATAAAGGTGTATAAATAAAATGAACAAAACAAATGTGCCTGGCACGTAATGTTCATCATAAAGGAGGCCACTATACGTTGTAACGCAATATAGCAACCCCCCTGGCCGATGTTTTGGCCTACCTGAAACCATGATACAATTTGAAATTGTCTCGCAGCTCGCCATTCCCTTCGCTCATCCGATACAGGGGCAATATTGTTTAGATGTTTTATGTGTAAAAAATTAGAGACTGTCAGTTTGTGCTTTTTATAATTTATGGTATAGATAAGCTGTTGTCTTTACCCATTCGACCATCAGCCGATCTTATGAAAATCAATTTTATTTGTCAACAAATAGTGTTCATAATATTTTAAAGTTGAATATATTATTTGTGTTGCTATTTTGAGCTAAACTTTTTGGATCATTTTTTGTTTTTATGGGTCATTTAAACATGAAGCCTAGGTATATGCATTTAATTCAAATAATACTTTTTCGTTGGCGATTTACGTAGTAAAAAATAACTATTTAAAAGTAAAAACGACTATTTTTTTAGTAAAAAATGCTGGTACTAATTCAAATAGTAGAATTATAACTATTTCATTTTTAGAGAGTATGCTTTCATCCAAAATTTTACAGTATCAACTTTAGAAGCCAACTTGGTGGCATTTGCCGATTTTCTAAGGTCGCGCCCGTTACGCTATTCATGACGTTCTGAAAGATTTTCTTTTTATTGACATTTTGTTTGTGTTAAATATCTAATTTTTTATACTATTTTTGTATATTAACTTATCTTGATATATATGAACAAACACTTTATTATCATGAAAAAACGCAGAGTCACACCCGTTACAATGGAAACATCTTTTACCTAATTGTTTTAAATTTTCCCGCTTTTTACGTTGTCGTTACATAAATGCATTTACATATAAATGTTGTTGTTGTATGTAACTTTTTTATGAATTACAATGTTACATTGACGTGATAAAAGAAAAATATAGGTAACATTTGTTTCAAATTTATGTCACATGTATGTAATAATTTTTAATCAACATAATATTGTTATATTAATAAATTACATTCATATTCGGCTATTATAACTTGTTTGTCAAGATTTAACATTATCATTATACTAATGCAAAATCAACCCAATCGGGCTGCCTGATCCTAAACCATACTATACCAAATTCTAAAATTAATTAAATTAATTTTATATATTAAAATGGGTTGTTCCTTAGGGGTCATAAATAAGCACCTGAAACTTTTTTTTTCTAAATTCCAAAGTCTAAAAATAATTTATAATAACCTTTATCCTACCAAAATGTACGTCACTGATCGACTAGGAACTTTACGCTAATCTGGTTGCCTAATTTAATTTATTATGTTATGGTTGGTAACAACAGTGTTTCCAAAATCTGTCAAAAACGTTGACAAACATTGTTTAAATTTGATAAATTATATTTATAACTGAAAATGTGCATCATTTATTTGACAAATTTATTTGACACTACTTTATATTATTAATCATTTCTAATTATAACAACATTCATTTTGTTATAATACATAGTTAACTTTAACAAAATTTAGCTTCATTACAAAAATTACAAAATTAACAATGCAAATTGTCAATTTGGCGTTTTTATTAATTGTTGGTTATGTCATTTTTGTACTGTACATCTTCTCTGCTTGAGGACCAATGAATTATGGTGCTTCGTTTATATACCTCGCAAGGGTCAGTAACAGGAGCGAGATGGATGCACTCATAATAAATTGTATAATATGTGAATATCTATATGTGGAATACTCTACCTCTACTTGGACTCCTCCGCCCGACATCATCTAACCGCGCAGCGGTTATCTTCACAGGATTTAAAGGTCTGATTAGATTAGTCATTTGTAACGGTGTAACACATACGAGAACATCAAAACCCACAAGCTTCCATCGGCCAGCCAAGGAATAAGAAATAGTATATTATTTCTATTTATTACAATTTTTTGACCAATAGATCCTGGAATAGTATTTACTGCAGCTTCAAAACTTTTAATAACATTGACGGATTCCAATAAAGGTAGCTGTTGTTTTTGTGTGCAAGTTCAGGTATTTTTACAACTTCCTGACATTCTTGAACTGCTTTGCTTTCTGTGCCTTCAAATTCAAGTAACAATCTCTTAAATTCTGTAAAATTATCGGCATAGTACACGGCAGCATCTAGCCAAGTTCCCCATCTTGTTACAATTGGTTCTGGAGGTAATGGAACATCAGGCAATCTCTCTTTAAAAAATTGTACTCTTAATGGAGCTTTTATGAATATTTTTTTGCCATTTTTTATTAATGTGTTGACCAAAGGATACTGCAATCTTATAGTTTCTGCTATGCGGTTAAGCCCATGAGCTAAGCAGGCAATGTATTAAATTATAGTAAAAAACCTTTAAATTTGATGCAGCTTTTATCATGTATGCAGCAGCATCCGAAAGCATCAATAGAATTTTTTCATTCGGAACCACCTCGGGCAAAAAAAACTTGTTTAATTCCTCAAGAACAAATCTAGAAACAGTGTTATTATTCGTTTTTGTTAATTCTTTGGAACTTATTAAAAATCCTTCTGTGACGATATCTTCATTTAAGACTCCTATAATTAAGTTGGCTATATATCTTCCACATCATTTCATTTCATCGTTTCATCTACAGCAAACCATATATAATTATTTGCTATCTTCTTTTTAATTTGCTGCATTGTTTCGTCATAAACTGGAGAAACATAATTTTTACGAAGAGTACTTTCATCTGGAATGTTTCTGGGTTTATCTTAAACGGTTCTCGAGATATGAATTTTTAAACCTCCCATAAAACAAAGCAATCAAATGATTTCATTTTAAATTTAAATTCCAATAAAATGTAAACACTGTTCTCATGGAACGTTTAAACATTCATATCTTCAGAACCGTTTAAGATAAACCCATCAATGTGGTATTTTTTGAGTCGGATTGAAAGGATCTTTTATTCCAAGATAAAAAATACTACCATCTAAACTGCGCACCACTCAATGTGTCGCGACCAAAAAGTTCGTCCTTTTTCAAAACGACATAACTTTTTTGTTTCTTGAACGATTTTATTTTGGTCTGTGACGTCTGCTAACCCCATCCTCTGGCAATTCATGCTATATATATTAAGCATACGGTTATTTAAGTAAATTTCCTACAGGGTGATATGAATATGATATAAAACGGTGAAAAATTTCAATAACTTCATCCAAGCCCCGTTTGTAAAACAATATTTTTTTTTTCGTTTTTACTTTTAAATAATGAAGTATTACCTATGTGTTACCTTGAAACAACAAGCGACAAGCAACAAACTTCCATTATTTTTAGAGGGCCTCAGCTAAGACCACTTTTTCAAAATGACATTTTGGTGAAAATTTGCGAAAACTAAACCTGAACCGATATTTACGTTTGTGACATGTTTTCTTTATAATTTTGACCTCCTGATTGTGATTCAGTTGTCAAATTTAAGTTTCAGATAAAACCAAAATCATCAAGAATCAAAATTCGAAAACAATTCCCTGTTGTAAAATGTCTTAATAAAATCCGATTGCTGTCGTGTTTCTTGCATATTTATGATAAAAGTGCCATTTGGGGATTCATTTTTTGGGCGAAATTACTGCAATTTGTTTGAGTGGTTAGGATAATGTTACATAACTTACATTTACATTGCGCAGTAGTAATAACATCATTGATAAGTACCTACCTAATTTATAATAAAGTTAAATAAAAATATTTTTGTTTATTTTTGAAAATTGTATGCGTAGATATAATCATAATCAAAACTTCAACATTCAACAGAAAAATGTAACAAACAATAACAATAATACCTTTCAATATTTCGTTGGCCCTCCCCTAAGCCGTAATAATTCGTTAACCCTCCTGGGCATTCCCTCGACCAAGTTCCTTAGAAATTTCTGGGGTACCCCATTCTTCCTGAATAGCATTTACCAATTCATCCAAATTTTCCATGCCTCCTTCCCTCTCTTTCATCTTCAATTTTATCCTGCTCCACACATGCTCAATAGGATTCATATCCCGAGACAAAAGTGGCCAATTCATTTTCTCAATATGCAGGGTTCCCGTTTGTCATAAAATTTTTAAATATCATAAAATTGGTTAAATTGTCCTAAAATGTCATAAAATTCACATTTTGTCATAAAAATCATAAAATTTCATTATTTTTTAAAAATTTTCTCACCTTTGATCTTTTTTATAAAATGGAAATTTTGTAAAATAAAATTTAAAGCCGGTCCTGTAGAATAAAACGCAATAAAATGTTTTAAATATGGCCTTGGTTGTTGACGTATGAACTTCATACTATGAAGGAAAAAGAAGTTAGGTTAGGAAATGAATTTTAAATTTGAAATAAATAATGAGAAAGGTAAATTTATTTTTATACTATATTACTTTACTAAGGAATGCACAAAGAAGGACTTGAAGAAATTGATACTATTTTGGCAAGTAAGGAAGCAGAGTTAAAAATAACAAGAAATATTATTTCTGAAGGAAATAAGAAATTATCGAAGTACCTTAACAATAACTACATAACTACTCTTAAAAAATCTGAAATATTGGAGGCTCAAACAATGATTAACATGGGTCTAAAAAAGCAAAAAAAATAGTATATATACTATTTTTTTTTGCTTTTATGAGACCCATGTTAATCATTGTTTGAGCCTCCAATATTTCAGATTTGTATACCTTTGTGGTTTTATTTATTTTGAGATTATACACGGAAAAAAATAATCGGTAGAGGCTACCGATTGGCAATCGGTAGCAGCTACCAATTGCCAATCGGTAGACTCTACCGAAAAAATCGGTAGATTCTACCGATAAAATCGGTAGTCTCTACCGAAAAAAAATCGGTTCCCTCAACCGATTTTTATCGGTAGCAGCTTCAGATTATTTTCGGTAGAGTCTACCGATTTTTTCGGTGCAGGCTACCGAAAAAATCGATTACCAATTTTTGAAAATTTTTGTATTTTTTTAGCGAGAAGTTAAAT
Organism: Brassicogethes aeneus; assembly: GCA_921294245.1. Classification (NCBI taxonomy): domain Eukaryota; kingdom Metazoa; phylum Arthropoda; class Insecta; order Coleoptera; family Nitidulidae; genus Brassicogethes; species Brassicogethes aeneus. The sequence goes on along the minus strand of OV121132.1, from coordinate 45,638,946 downwards.
ACTCGCTTTTTATTAAATAGAAAATAGTATTTTTTTTTGAGGTATAAATAAATTTGAAATACAAAAATATTAAAAATGAGGAGTAATTTTTATTAACTTGAATAATGTTTAATATTATTTTTAAATGTTAATATTTTTAAGTATTAATATATTTTTTTTAATTTTCTAACAGCGCATCGATGCGGATTTTCTCGGTTACGGCTACCAAAAAAATCGGTAGACTTTACCGAAAAAATCGGTAGACTCTACCGAAAAATAATCGGTAGCTACTACCGATAAAAATCGCTTGAGGGAAACGATTTTTTTTTGGTAGAGACTACCGATTTTTTCGGTAGAGTCTACCGATTTTTTCGGTAGAGTCTACCGATTTTTTCGGTAGAGTCTACCGATTTTTTCGGTAGAGTCTACCGATTGGCAATCGGTAGCTGCTCCCGATTGCCAATTGGTAGCCTCTACCGATTATTTTTTTCCGTGTAATACCTATTATAATAAAATACTAAAGTAACATATATTAAAAATATTATGGCAGAAATATTTATTTTTATATAATAAACCGTTAAAAAATTACATTTATTTTATTAAATAACTTTAGAAATAATAAATTCTTGTCATAAAAAATGTCATAAAATTTGAAAAATTTGTCATAAAATCATAAAAAAAAAGTACAAAACAATGCTGGGAACCCTGAATATGGTGGTCCCTTAAAAACTCATTTACGATATGTAAAAAAACAGTAAAAACCAACAATCGGATTTTATTGACACATTTAACAGCCGGGAATTGTTTTCGACTTTTGATTCTTAGTGATTTTGGTTTTATCTGAAACTTAAATTTGACAACTGAATCACAATCAGGAGGTCAAAATTATGAAGAAAACATTTTACGAAAGTAAATATCGGTTTAGGTTTAGTTTTTGCAAACTTTCACAAAAATGTCATTTTCAAAAAGTGGTCTTAGCTTAGGCCCTCTAAAAATAATGGAAGTTTGTTGCTTGTCGCTTGTTTAGAATTATTTAAGGAACAATCTTTCACCATCTTATCTTCTTGTTCCTAAAAAGAGCCTTGTGTATTGCCTAGAAAAAGCCTTTAATGTACTCTTTTGGAAAAAAATCATATTTTCGTTGTTAAGATTCCAATTCGAAAAATTTGAAAAACGTTTCGAGGTAACACATAATACTTCAGTATTTCAAAGTAAAAACGAAAAAAAAATTATTTTTTTACAAACGGGGCTTGGATAAAGTTATTGAAAATTTTCACCGTTTAACATATCACCCTGTAGGAAGTTTACTTGACCAACCGTGAGCTTCATATCTATAGCATAAATTGCCAGAGGATGAGGCTAGCAGACATCATAACCAAAATTAAATCGTTCAAGGAACAAAAAAGTTATGTCGTTTTGAAAAAGAACGAACTTTTTAACCGCGACACATTGAGTTGTGCGCAGTTTATTAAAAAAAATTCGATGTGTTCGAGCATTTTTTTTAACTCTTTTTTATCCTCTTAATTTTGAATAAATTTATTCTATACTTTATGACCACCCTGTATAAGACATAAATAAATACTATATATTATTTAGAAATGGGTTAAATATGTTCTTAAAAAATCAAGCTATATTTCTAATACAAAATGGTCTCATTAAGAGGTTCAAGAAAAAATTGAGGTTAAAATTTGATTAGGTAATTTTTTTCTGCCCGCTTAATTTTGCAATCCTGTATAAGATTAACTAAACATTAAAAAGCAGGGCATAAAACTTCGGGGAATTACCCGGGGATTCTCGCGATGCCTGGTGCTGTTGCCGGATGTTCCTTTTTTCATATATTTTATATGATTAAAAAAAATTTATAAAAATATGGAAAAAAGTTTAAATAAGCACGAAATCGAAAAAAAAGCATAAAACCTTAAAAAAGCAAAAAAAGCATTAAAAAAACACTGCAATTTACTTAGTTTCGCGTAAATTCGTGTACAAATTAATTAGCTCTTGGTTGCTTATAAAATTCAGCAATAAGCATCATGCTTAAAATTCGGTCTTTATTTATTAAAAATTAATTAAGTTAATATTGTTTATACATTATGACCCTTAGTAAATTCAGGGTTCACTTCAGAAAGCCTTACCCAATGTTGATATGCACGTATTTCCTCAATCTTTTTGGTAAGCAATTTACAAGGTGGGCTAAGTTCATCCAAATATTGAAATCGATATTTTCTAGTTATTTTTAAGACCTAATTTAAGTTGTACTCCTGGGACATAATAGATCACATTGCATAATAAATCATTTTGACGACCTTTAAAAGGCTTTCCTTTGTCAAAGGATATTAATGATTTTTTACCATAAAAACGACTATTAATTAACTTAATGTTTTTTAATAATAGCTACAAGCTTTCTTGGCACACAATTTGAGCCTACAATAAAGAACTACAATATCTAAAAAGACAGATTATAAAAGTTTGATATTTATGAATTAAATAATATTTTATAGCTTTTTTTAAATTTATATTTTTTAATGAATATTGAAAAAGCAGTTTAATTTAAAAATATGCTAAAAATAAAACCACCTTTACATTAAAATTACAAAAGTAATTAAGCACAACCGTATAAATTCTCTCGTTAACAAGTTTGACAAAATTAAAAGTAACATATTATTTAAATTTTAATTTTCAAGCCATGCAAAATTTTTATAACCTATTATTTGTAAATAAATACACTATTAAATAAAAAAATAAATAACTTCTCATTAAATTTTATTTCATTAAATTAAAATACACTATCAAAAAATAAAAAAAATTATAATTAAATTTTAATTCATTAATTAAAATATTATATTATGTATCAAGTTTAATAAACGCCATTTTAGTCACGCGAGCGAATGTTTAATAAAATGAGTGTCTAGAAGTTTATAAACGAGTTGCATACTATACTTTTTCTACGACATACTTATTGTTATCTAAAAATAATTTAAATTAAATATTTGTATAGAGCGACATCTATAAAATAATAAAGTAACCATTCTTGGGAATTTGTATTACCGGTGCGCAGGTGAAAATGTCAAAATTTTATGTGGAAGTTAAAATGTGTCCGTTGAAAATTGATTAACCATGGTTAATCAATTTTCAACGGACACATTTTGGTGCACCATTTAAATCCGATATAGGAGCAGTTTTCACAGTGAAACTGAAGAAAATGTTTTATGGCCACCTGAAATTTTTAAAGTTAAATCTAGAAGAAATGAAAAAGTCAGTAAAATGTTCCTATAAACTTTTTAAATATTGGCGTTAAGACACTATTTAAAACTTTTGTATTTTTGTATTGAGATAATAAAATAATTTTTACATTCAGTATTATTTTACAAGAAGGGCACTTTATTTTAATGATTGTATGACATTTGACAACTGTCAAATAACTTAAAACAACTTCAGCCTGTGACTAAAAACCTGTTTCTAACTTCAGCCCGTGACTAAAACGCCATAAAGCCACAACTTTTCAATGTGTATTTAAAATTAATGTTATGAAAACATGTACGATAATGGACGTTTTAAAGGTGGGGATATAAAAATATATTTTGTTGTGTTTAATTGTAATCTTTGTTCCGGCAATGAAAAAATGTAAATCTACAACGTTAATTTTTTTCTTTCAATAAAAAATTGGCGAATGCCTAGGGATTACAATTAAAACAAAACCTAAAGGTTTTAATGAAAAGAAAATTAATATAACTAAGTCACTAACCAAAAAGATAAAGCGAAAATAAAACACTACATATTTTAGTCATAATGACGGTGTTGTAGTAGCCCAAAGCACTCTTAACTTTAAGATTGAATACGAAAACTAATTTTTAAAGTAAAAATTGTGTAATTTCATCATTTAACAAATATTGATATTTTTCCAAGAACCTTAAGAAAAGTTAGTACTATAATATTAGGTGTTTTCGCGGTGCTAATCCCGAACTAGTTCGGACATCATGCATGCGCATTTTAACATTTGTCATGCGCACTTTACATTTTGAACCCCAAATTTTAAAAAGCGCATGCCTAGGATGTCCGGAATTAGTTCGGGATTAGCTCCGCGAAAATAGCTATTGCTTCAGAGTACAATTTTTAAATATTTTGGTTTAAAAGTTTTAAATTTATTGCAGTTTATGGTTGTCATCCATGTTTTAATAATTTAAAAGTTAAATAAAATTATATTTCATTAATTAACTAATAAAAACACACAAAAAAATTACATTAGGCATATCTGGGTTAATTTTGTAGAATATTAATAAAATAATTTTATTTATATTTATATTTCTTGCGAATTATTATAGTTAATTTATACAAACATTCTAAACAAATACTCTTATTTAATTAAAGTGTTATTAAGAGTTTAAATACATTTTCCTAAATTTAAATTAAAATATAAAATTGTAATATGTTTACAAATTAATTTCATCTACTTTCACATTGATAAGTTGTGACTCAATAGCGTTTTAGTCATGGGCTGAAAATAGGAACCCTGGCTTTTTAGTCAAGGGATTTATTATAAATTGCTAAAAGTGATGAGATAAAATCGTCTGACAGTTGTCAGATGTCAAATGTTAAACAAACAAAATAGCTTTAAATTCTTATTTGTGTTCGTCGTAAATAAAAGCAACTTGTTTTTAAACTTTTCTAGACACTGTGTTTTTATTTACTCAGTAGCTCTGCTTGTGACCAAAACACCGTTTCTTAAACTTGATACATAAAATACTATAAATGTTATATTTTAGATTAAACTTCCGTAGAACTTACAAAGTAAACTGTTTTCGTTGGCCTTTTGCCGCCCTATTATTACACAAACGTGACCATGATTTGGCTGAGAGAAATAAAAAATAAGACACCTACAATGTTTATCAAATCATTTTTTCTACTACCTTACTAGAAAACTTAATTTTCCAACCCCGAGCGAGTTAGGAAAATGCCTCTTTTCCTCCCCGGGAGTAAAAAAAATTTCCTCCCTCTTTTTTTTTAACAGTTTTACATTAGCAAGAGTTTTTGTACCTTGTCTAGCCCTATTTGATTTTGTAGGAAAAAGATTTACTCCGCGCTTGTCCAACCATTCTTTTAACAAACTATATTCATTTTCATATCGCTCTTTCGATTTTTAAGGAAGGAAATTAATTGCAACTATTCTTGCCTCTTTAGCAAGATTTTGCGGCAGGTCTTTTTCGCTAGAAGTCATTTTCAAAACGTAGGAAGAATTTCAAATTTATGATAAACATTCTGACAGCTTATAAAAACTGTTATGTTTGTATTACCAAAAATACCATAGCAACAAAGCGTTTTCAACATAACGTCGGCGACGCAACGCCTACTTAATATTTTGTCATAATTTTATAGCCCCATTCCGGGTTAGTAAAAGGAACCGGAACGCTCAAAATGTCTTAAAACCGATAAAAGGTAATATAAAAAACTATATACATACATCAGGAGGAAAATGCGTTTCCTCCCTTGAATATTTAATGCCCTTCGCTTCGCGTCAAACTATTCGCGGAAGGAAAAGCACTATTTTCCTCCCATGGTATGTTAATAGTTATTTATTCATCTATAAAAAAACAAAAAAAATATATTCTTGTTAAAATAAAACAAAAAACAAAAACAATATATATATAAAAACTTAAAACAATATACACTGTATATTTTATATGTCCCAAAATGACTACACAGTAAAAAAAATTTTCTACGACCACTAAGTAAAAGTCACATTTCGTATTGGCATCATTGCTTAGAAAATGAATCTTTTCATTGGCAAGGCAAAACTCGAATGTAAAGTGACATTTCCGTGTGAAAAGTGACAGGTCTGTATGAAAAGAAATTGACAACATCGTGACATTCGTTTCAAAATTTGTATTGTATTTGTATATGTACATATGTTTAAATATCATTTAGAACAAAATTAATTGTGTTTGTATAATAAATTCTAATTTTTAGTGCCTTTATTTAAATTGAGAAGGTAAGTTTATTGATTTTGAGTAACATAAAAATTAAAAGAATAAGATTAAAGTAATTTTAACAGCTGTCAAACACGTTTTTAGGTTTTTTGTTTTGTATTTGAATATAATAAAAAATAAAAGGGTCGTAGAAAAAACATTGTGTTTTACTCGTAAGAAAAGCTTTCTTCAAGCTCGTGTTAATGCACACTCGGCCTGACGTCTTTGTGAGCAACTTAAACACTCGCATGAAAAAGTCGCTTTTCATTACTTGTAAAACAAATAACTATTGCCCGTGTACATTTTTTAGTGTAGGGGTAAAAATATTTGAGTTGATTTGCTTATTAACTTTATTAAACACATTTAAAGATTATGAAAATTATTCATTGGGACATTCACACTATTTATTATTAAAATAAATCAAAAGGGTAGAAAAACTTGTAGAAAATGCGAGTGTTTATTACCCCTTAATGTGTTAAATATTGACAAAATGAACACTACAGTGCATGCCAATTTCTTTGTCTATTTTGATGTTACTAAGAGCTCTTTTTTCTTTACACTACTAGTGCACATTGTATCACAATTAAAGTTAAATTACACCAATAGTGGCAAAATAGCCTGAAAAAACTGGTAATAACCGAAATGAGTTTTAAAATGTTTGGTTGGTACAGTCAAGTGCATTGAATCAGTACCACCCTAAGGCTTATATTCGCCTGCAGCCATTGCGAGGTGGTGCACCACCATGGTGGGGTGAAAATTATTGCCTTAACGTAAAAAAACTTATTTGGGTATTTCTTACCTGAACCGGTATAAGGTTTATTGTTTCATATTTATTTTGATGAGTTTTGACGTTATTTTTGTAATAATATTTTTTTTTAAATTTTATCAATACCAATAGATATAATACATAATTCAGACTTTTTTAAAGTTAAACATAGGCTTTTTGGCATAAAATACTATTAATTTTTATTAAACAAGTATCAATAAACTTATTCGCAATATAATAATATAGATATTATCTAAAATTTGTTACCCACCTACCTATGGTGGTCAAGCGCTGCAAAGAGTTTCAAGTCGCCCCGTTTTAAGGTATTTCCTGTTAATTTATCTTTCTTACAGAAATATTCAATTCTCTTGATATTTGCGATATATTTTGCCCTTCCTCATGCAAAAACGTGTGACCTTGGTTAAGACAGAATAAATTAAGTGGTTAAGATACTAGAGTAGGCGGAGCTATGACTGAGCATCGCAAGCGATTTTTGAATTGCCTTGGTACTGAGTCAGTACCAAGGCAATTCAAAAATCGCTTGCGATGCTCAGTCATAGCTCCGCCTACTCTAGTATCTTAACCACTACTACTGACTTATTGCACTCGACTGTGCCTACCTACCTACACAGTGCATATCCGGAGATACCGCGTTGTTGAAGTGTGGCATTTTTGTTCAGTTAGATAATAATTACGGTGAATCCATAAGGGGACATTCTTATTTTTGGTAAGTATTATACTTCCTTTTTCTTTAAGCCTTAATACTCAATAAATACCAATATGTTAAAAAGGATGTCGATACCCGACCTTTATTATATATCAATAATTTACGGCTTTACGGCAGTAGGTCGGGTACTTGTAACATTAATAATATAAATACATACTGATGAATTCTCAAGATAATTCATTGCTTACAAGTTGACAGCCAGTAAAACATTACATTGATCTAAAACTTTTACGTTTTAAGGAACCATTTTGCTTAAGCCAGCCATGCGACTCAAATATAAAATTATATTTTAAAAGGCACCGATTTTGATAATTGTCATAGATTTTTGTTCCAAATAAATGTTTCTCTTTATTTACCTTTTCGTTTTATTCACTACCACCAATAGGTTTCGCTCAAATAATAGTGTTAATTTACACTAGAAGTTTGCACTAAAAGAGTAAAAGTACCTTTCTAAAATTATAACTTTTCCAAAGTAGTGTTAATTTACACTGAACAAAAGTGGGATTTCGCCCAGGAAGTGTAGAAGTACACGATTTTAGGTAAATTAACACTTTTTAATACAGTGTAAAATTACTTTATCCTCAGTGCTATAGTGTTAAATCATACTTGCTACTTGGGGAAAATTACACTACAAATTAACTCTAATTGTATTGTTATAAAACAACAATATTTAGTGTGGACCTGTGTGAACTCTAATTAGTGTTGCTTAGAGTTGATTTTTTTTACTGTGTAAATACTTACTTGAAAAAACTCTAACATGATCTTCTATACATAACTATAGTAAATATATTAATTAATAGATAATTTATCATATTTATCTTATATGCATGCATGCTTCTATTGCTACTGCAACAAGTATCCTTGATGAGACGCGTTGTCGCTCGGCGAATCATTACGTGGATATTCACAAACCCGCAAGATTCTTCCCGAAGAATGCCGATATTTAAAATTTAGAGATAACATTTTATTGTTGATTTAAATAAAAGAAACAATTGAACTAATATATTTGTATTTAAAAATTATGCTAGGTATAATGGTTTTTACAATCTTGACGCGATATAAATAATCCTATCAAACCAAGAAATTTTAAATTAAATATAAATACTTATATAGAACCGACGAAATGTACCTATTATAAACTATGTACCTAACATACCTACTTCATATGTTTAATATTAAACTTTTGGTATTTTTTGTAAATAAATCTTTCTTATAATAAGGCAAATAGATTTGTTTGACTCTCTGTGACCTCCTCTAATCAGGCTAAGCTGGACTGGATCTAGACTTAACGTTCTTAAAAATGATGTGTCGCAAGGTATAGGGTGCCATTTAAAAATTTTTAGTAAGGGTATCTGGAGGTCAGAGGGTGCAACATAAAATTTGTTTAACTCTGGATTTATACTTAGACCTGTTTTTGTTTTTTTTTATTTGAAAGCCCTGAATAAATGTTTATATTATTATGGTTACTACGAGGACTTGGTATAAGTGATAACCTTTTATAATATTGTTCTAAATATTTAATTGTTTAAAAAATTTACTTTATTTATTATTAAGTTAATAATTTACTATTTAGTTATTAATAAATATCACAACAAAAAATGGCAAGATTGCACGCGGGTTTTTAAAATTTGTCACTGAATCATCAAATAAATATTAATTTATTGATGTCTTCTAGGTCGGTAGGATTGTTTATGCGCATTCCCCTCGGTGATGACGTTCTTTGGGTCCGCACAGGTCGACCGACCGGCCGCAAGCCGTAAATCCGACCGGAGATGGCCCGCGGGATTCGGGACTGTTTCCATTTGGTTTGCCGACGAAAATCAGCCCACGGTCACTTTGGTTAAGCTCCATCTAACTTGGCATAGTTCCCCCTAAGTCGACAAAACATGAATTATTATTACGCTACGCATAATTGCAAAATTAATCGCTATATCTACTCGTTATTAGGTTAAATTACATGGTAAAAATGGTATTAGTATTTAGTATTAGTATTAGAAATTATTAATTTAATATTGTAATAAATTTGCTAACCTTATGCAGTAAGTAGGTATAATCTGGGTTAGGATTAGTTAAAAATATTTAACTAACCCTAGCCCAGATTTAACATTATGAAATATTAAATATACAGGGTATTACAAAAGCTAGTATACTATAGTATAGTATAGTATGCTATAGCATCAATATCCCATTTTTGACTTGGCCACTATATCTGACCGAACGTTGGCTAGAACTTGATTGCAGCACCACCTACCGGGTCCAATTGTGACTATTTTAAATTTTAAATTCTTATAACTTTGGAATGTTTTGTTTTCGGAACATCCAAGCGAGAGGAGTTATAGACAATTTCACGCTCTATAATAAATATCTGAAAGTCAAAGTTCTTTAGATCTAGCTGCCATTATCCTCCTAAGACCAAGTTCTCTAATATGTTTCCGGGAATCAGTTATCATTTCCAAAAGTATATTTTCATGAATACCAAAAAACGCATTCCTTTAAATAACTGGATCGATTATATCTTTGTAATGTTTTTTGAGGTATCTGGAACATTAAATGATTTCCCACAAATGAATTGATTCATCCTTACAAGAAGGTTTTACTTTGATATTGAACCACATATGATCATAAAATTTAATAACATATTCGGCAAGAACTTTCAAATTTTCAGAAGGAGTTTTACAGGACACATATAAACGCAAAATCATATTGGCTCTTGTTAACCAACGAAAATGGCCTATTTTTTCTGGATTCCGCCTTGCTAAGTCTTGGGGAAATATGCCACAGCTTGACAAATTTCGAACAAGTACTTCTGGTCTGTACTTAAATCTAGAGATGGGAATCGGAAAGTTTCCATTTTAAGGAAACTTTCCGTTTTGGAAAGTTTCCAATTGGGAATTTATTTTCATTTTGAAAGTTTCTTTTAAGCTACGGGAAACATTCCTTGGAAACTTTCCTTGTTTTTTTCATTTAAATGTCAATTGTTTAACCGCTGATTTTCTTTAAGGCCATGATACAAGGCCAAGAAACTTTGAATAAGAATTTAATGTGTGTTAATTTAAAGCAGAAGAAGAAGTATAAATAATGCAAGTTATGTTACATAACCTCAATGAAGCCGGATTATTTATCATCATCACAAAAAACTTAAAAAAAAAGGTAAACAAAATAAAAACAATAAACAAAGTTAAAATCATTCTTACATTTTTGTTGTTTATTATATAGCATAGCACAATGCCAAGAAAAAAATCTAGTGTTTGGAATTATTTTTTACTTTACTTTTTACTTTTCAATATTCCTATATATTAGTTACTTTGTCCCTTTTATTTTTTTTTACGTAATATCTAGGATTTACTAGCAGTGAATTTCTAATAGTAAATATTTTATTTTTATTTTGTAGGTTTCAGTATACAATAGGAATATTCCAAAGTAAAAGATACTAAAAATAGTATTGCAGTTACATTCTTATAAACATTTTTTTAATTTTTTTTCTTAATAAAATTTGACAAAAAGTTAATGTGTTATATATTTTTGCAAATCCCTGGCATAAAAAAAATATATTTTCGCAATAATTTTTTTTTTAATTTTCGGAAAATGTCGGGAATTTTCGATGGAAAGTTTCCGGGAATTTTCGTCAAATGGGAATTTTCCCATCTCTACTTAAATCCTCAATATAAATTTGTGGTAGCTGCCAATCAATTTTTTTAAACTTATAATTTCCATACCTTCGCATTTATCAAGTTGTTTTCCTATTGGCCCAGAAAATCCTTTAGGACCCGTAGTTTGCCCTTTGAGTTTTTGAAATAAATGTCTGAAGGGAAGCTCATTTGCATAAAGCAAGCAAATTACCCATTGTAAAGGCCTTTTTAACCTAGTTTATAATACTTTAATAATTCCAGATTTACTTTCCGCATTGACGACGGTTCTGTCGCTTCCAATAAGCTTCAAATTTGAAATTTCAATATTTTTATTTTGAAAGTACGACAAACTTTCATTCGCTATATTATTAGCAGTAGAAGATGTTGGTGAAATATGACCGATATGTTTTGATCCAGGCTCTTGCACTGAGACCACATGTTCTTCTTTAATGATTTTTCGATATACTTTTTTCTCGTTTGCTTCAGTTACGATGGTGTTATCTTTCCTGCCGTTAAAATACAAGCTTTCTAAAATTAACTTATGTAGTCTTTCTTGTACTTTCAAATTCTTTCTATTTTTCTCTCTTTGTCTTCTTAAAGTCATTCTGTCAATTACCTTTGCTTTGTTATTATCAGAAATAAGTCCCATATCTCCTAAGGTGGCATTTGCAATAAAAGCTGGTGATCTGTCTTATACCCCTGTTCTTTCAATTGCCAGGGCAAGTGCAGGAAGATAAAAATTTTTAGCTCGTTTTATTATTTTAGTTCCGCTATTAGTTAAGGTAGATGGTTGATCATCAAATTCAGGATCAGTAGAATTACCGATATTTTTTAGGCTGTCTTCTTTAGATGGCGTATCATCCATCACAATGTCACTTCCTTGTTTTAAAATTCCCTTTTCTTTCCTTGAAAATTTTTTCCTGTCTTTCGGCGCTGCGCATAATTTTCTTCGTAGTTTTTATGTCTACTGATCCTATTGTCATTATCCTTTTATCCCTCTGGTCCTTGAGAAAGTACGTTTTTGTTCTGGTACTCGAAAAACTTTGGTGCATTTCCACAAAGAAAAGTCTTTGCACTTGCAGGAGCTTACATCAAAAAGTTTCTTTGCCGATTGCCTAAAATTTTGCAATTTCCTATTGAATGTGGGATTATTATTTTTATTTTTAATACTTTTCTTTAAATTTCGATATTTGTCGTGATAATCTCTAATCATTTTAACGATTCGTGTATCAGAAACTATAGGAATTGAAGCTCTTAACCATATATGTTTTATTGCGTCAACAACAATATATATGATATATTTCAGAAACAGTAGGTTCCCGATTCCAGTTATCAGATTTTAGGTTAAACTGAACCCATAAATGATGTTTCATAACATCTTCATATGTTGGCAAAAGAAAATAGTCTAGAGTTAATTGTTTTGATTTACCAAATACAGGGCACATTAATAAATTTCTAGTCTTATATACGTTAGCAGACATTATCACATTTGTCACTGACCGTTTAGTAAAAATAATTGAAAAAACTGGTAAACGCACAAACACGACTCTAATTAAACTTAAAATTAGACGTTATGTCACGCTCTTATCAAGTTAGATAGACAAGACAAATATTGCTGAAGGGAAACGCCATCTTTTGCATGTGATCCAAACTAAAGTATTTTCTTTATTACAGGACTAATATCTTTATGTTATGTTTTGCCTAATTTAAAGTCACTTATAAGCTTTTAAAATATCTTTAATGATATTGTTGTGTTTTTTTTAGAAAATCAGAGGCTTTGCGGCACCGGAAAATATTATTTTAAAATGAAAAGCAAAATATTTTCGTTATATGGACTAAAAAAGGAAAATAATTTTCACTATTACAAAACAAAATTTAAAACTTCGTTTTTAGTTCCACCCTACCGTACAGTCAAAGACATTTTTTTAAGTTTACAGTGTACACTGTACCGGGTTTTCTCAAATTGGTTGTCCGTATCGGCTATCTCAGTAAATATAAATTAATAATAAATTAAAAAATTCGAATACATTGGATGATTTCCTCAAATTTTCTCGATTTTGACAAATGCTTGTAGCTTCGTTAATATTTGAGTTACGAATACAGGTTTAAGACATTATATGGCACTTTTTAATTCATTGGCATAGATAGATTTTTTTAGCTCTTTCAGGTTAGGGGTCTGATGTACTGGAGAAGAGCCACGTGTGGAGAAACCAGTTGTTTCAACTTTGGACGCTAACAAGTTTTCAGTACATCGGATGGTTTAAATTGATATGGACTTAATTGAAGGGTAAACAGTAACGAATGTAATGATGATAGCTGTACACAGTGCCTAAATTCAGGATTAAGGTCTACAAAAATAATGTATACAAAAAATAAAATATTGCTTAGAACCTTTTATGTTAAACGTAAAACTGCATATTATTCTTAAAATTAATAGTTGAATGCAGTATACCAATTTGTCCTGGTGCCTTTTAAGACTACTCTGAACCGAATCATTAGATACAAGACCCGAAAAGAGTCCTCGAGCCAAAGGAATGTTAGCGAAGCTTTTCAGAGAAATTTTAGCGAGAAAAATTATCAAAATGAAACCAAGTGTCACTTGAAAAGATTGGACTATTAATTAATCCCACCGCGAGCGTGAGAATTCCCTTTTGGCTCATGCAAATGTTGTTTTTATATTGTCATCTTGCATGAAGCGTATAATTAGCCTCTAAAGGCGTTTACTTTATAATACGCCGACGAATATTTGAGTTTTATATGAAATAAAACCTTTTTGAAACTTTACAGGCAAATTTTATTTTGGCTCTTACAAAAATGCATTTATTATTTATTTTTATATTATATTTACACAGTAAAAAAAATTCAACTCTAAGCAACACTAATTAGAGTTCACACAGGTCCACATTAAATAGTGTTGTTTTATAACACTACAATTAGAGTAATTTTGTAATGTAATTTTTCCCAAGTAGGCAAGGTAATAATAAAGTAATTTTACATTGTATTATAGTGTTAATTTACCAAAAATAGTGTACGCTTTTGTTGTTTGGAATACAGCATAGGCTCGAGTGAAGAGTTTGTCAAACGAGCCGAAGGCGAGTTTGACGGCTTCACGAGAGTGGAATATGCAATTCCAAACGTGTTTCAGACTATACTTTTTCTACGTTTCCAAAAAATTCCATAGAAAAATAATTTAATTAGAAGAAAGTGAGGTTGGATCGGTCTAAAACTTGTTAGATATTAAAGACAGAGATGTCGCCACGAGTGTTTATTCTGTCATCAGATGATAGAATATTTCATTCTGTAACACTTTACGAAATATATGTCATTCCATAGATAAAAGTGATATTAGAACGGTCAAATTCCGTAATAGGAGTAGAAAAAGGTAATTTTACACTTCTAGTGCAAACTTTTAGCTAGACTACTAGTGTAAATTAACACTATTATTTAAGGAAAACTTATTGGTAGTGAATAAAACGAAAAGTTAGAGAAAAAGAAAGATTTATTTAGACAAAATAAAGATCTATAAAATATTTAACAAAAGTAATTCTTACGTATAATTAACCAGCTGCTTAAGTAGTATGGATGGCTTAAGCAAAACGGTTCCTTAAAAAGTAAAAGTTTTAGATCAATGCAACGATCCCATTGTACACTTCATTTGAACAGGCGGACACAAGTACAAAATTTACAAAAGACTAGTTTAAACTTATTCCATAATATTAATAAAAAATTATAGGTAAATATGAAAATAAAAAGTAAATCAATTATATATTAAAAGTATTAATGTTACAAGTACAAGACCTACTGCTGTAAATTATCGATATATACATAGGTACTTTAAGACGGGTATCGACATCCTTTTAGCCTATAGGTATTTAAAAAATATTAAGGCTTAAAGAAAAATAAAGTATACTACTTACCAAAAAATAATAATGTCCTTATAGATTCAACGAAACTAAAATGCCACAGTGTATTTTGTAGTGTAACTTTTACACGGGCAAATTTTTTTACTGTGTATTATTATTATATTATTTCATTCATTCACTGTTTTACAGCGCAAAAATATAAACTTTGGGTGCGCTTAACATAAAAAACATACTAATTTTTTCCCATTTGGACACTTCACCTAGGTAACGGTATATTTGGGTTTTTCGATTTATGATTTTACTTAAATCAGCATCTCGACTAAACGGCAAGCCCGATCGAGATAATTAATGGGGGTCCAACGGTACACATTTTTTTCGATCCGATGAAAAATGTCTCAGTTGCATCTGATAAAAGTTTAAATTTCATGCAATTGTTGAAATTTTCAGCCATGTTCTTTAGTTTAACATTTTTAATCGATAGTTTATTTAATTACAAAAAAATAGGCCCTAGCAGACCAAGATCGAATAAAAAATAAAAATGTTATTATACAAATAAAAAAAAATAGTATTTAATTTCACTGCACAATTTATATTTTTTTAATCATTTAAACTTTGTGAAGATAATGAGGCTTCGACTTAATTTTTACGTTTTTTGTCGGTTAGATCTTCACGGATAAGGAACCAGCAATAATCAGCCATCATTTGCTCGTTCCAAAAGCCTTGATATCTCTAGCCATTTCTTGGTGAAATCTTTTACCTTGTTTATCGGTTTCAGCGCCTGGATTTTCTGGGTAGAAATTCAAATGACTGAACAGAAAATGCATCTTAATAAATATTGTTATATTTGAACCCGAAAATCGAAATTTAATATATTTGCATGAATATTTGGTAGAAGGAATTAATTGAAACATTGTACATATGTACATAAAAGTCGAAAAAATGTGGATTTTCTTACGTTTTTTAAAAATCACTCATATTTAATTGTTTCAGGAAGATACTAAAAAATAGTTTACGTCCTTTTAAGATCGCAAGTAACAGATAATTCTATAACAAAAATATAAAGCGTAAGTTTCCTTAAATAGGACGACAAATTTCAAAGTTATAGTATAATAAGTGAAAGCACACAATTTTATATAATTATATATTTATAAATATATATATATTTTTGGTCGAAAATATATTTTTTTTTTACTTAAACTTCGTTTATGTTGAGTTAAATCTTCGCGAATTTGCATCCAGCAGTAGTCACCCATCATTCCTTGATCCCAAAAGCCCTCATACCGCTTTTCGATTATTGCGATGTCCTGGTGAAATCTCTTCTTGTTCATCGCTCTCAGCTCCCAAATTTGGCGAAAAAGAGTCCAAATGACTGTAAAGAAAGTACAATTTTAATTACATGCGCGCACCTGACATATATTTATATATATATATATATATATATGTATATATATATATATATATATATATATATATATATATGTATATATATATATATATATATATATATATACAGGGTGTTTCATAATATATGCGCAGGACTTCAGGATGTGATAACTCATCCAAAAAGATGAAAAAATTTTTTCTTAACGACTTAAGTCGCTATTAACTTACGCTCTAAAATGCACAATTTTCGAGATACAGGGTGTTGAAATTTTAGAAAAAAAATCGTTTTTTTCGAATATCTCCGGAACCGTTTATCGTACAAAAAACAGCTTTTGTAAGCATTTTCTACTTAAAATAAGCTATGTTTTGTGCCAGAAAAAAAATTTTTTTCCTCATAATTGGTGGAGATTTTGAAGGGGTAGCGGGTGTTTTTCTCCTTAACTTCTACGCCCCTGAAAAAAGTACGGTTTTGAGAGGCCCATTCGAACCGCCAATGTTTTCTACACAAAAAAGGTACTCCTGGTCATAAGCTCTAAAGTTGACCGTTTTCGAGAAAAATCAACTTTTATGTTTAAAAAAAAGTGTTAAATTAAAAAAAAAAAATTTTTTTTTTACTAATTAAACAAAATTTATTTTAACATTAGAACAAGTAACAAAACCAAACCATAATTTCAAAATAAAAAATGATTCAAAAGTTGTCTTTGCTAAATTCTCCAAACCGTAAAGGTAACGCATTTCGCACATTTCAGCATTTGTGTAAAAAATCATTTTTTATTATTTTTTTTAATTTTGCAATTATCGTTTGGTTTTGTTACTTTTTCTAACGTTAAAATAAATTTTGTTTAATTAGTAATAAAATTTTTTTTTCAAAAAATTGACCATGTTTTTAAACATAGAAACGTAGAAAACATTGGCGTAGAAGTTGAGGAGAAAAACACCCGCTACCCCTTCAAAATCTCCACCAATTATGAGGAAAAAAATTTTTTTTTCTGGCACAAAACATAGCTTATTATGAGTAGAAAATGCTTACAAAAGCTGTTTTTTGTACGATAAACGGTTCCAGAGATAATCGAAAAAAACGATTTTTTTTCTAAAATTTCAACACCCTGTATCTCGAAAATTGTGCATTTTAGAGGGTAAGTTAATAGCGACTTTTTTCATCTTCTTGGTTGAGCTATCACATCCTGAAGTCCTGCGCATATATTATGAAACACCCTGTATATATACTGTATATACATTTGTGTTAAAAATCGAATTGGTCTATTTTCACTTAATATACCATAACTTCGACATTTTTTGTCCGATTTAGGCAAATTTAGGCTTTATATGTTTTTAATAAAATTATCTTTTAACTGCGATCCTAAAACTATGTTAAAAATGTTTGTATACTTTTAAAACAATATATGAGTGATTTAAAAAAAAAAATGAAAAATGCACTTTTTATATACTTTCATCACCTGCTACCCAATAAATTTTAATTTTATTGATACCAACAGTAGGAAAGAAGAAGAATATACCTATCGAAAGAAATACAATTCATGTTAGTTTGATTAACCGCTCTCGATATTTATATATAAAGCTGGCCCTGCTTTTAGTTACTGATATATCAGTAACTAAAAGCAGGGCCAGCTTGGATCTAGATAACGCTTCTTTAAAAAAAAAGTGATTTTTTCTTTTTCAGCGACCCAAAATTGCTCTAGAATAAACTATTCTCATCTGGTTCATTTTTTGTGTAAACTAGTGTTTCCTCGCACACAATCTACTGCCTTGGGTTTTGCCTTAGCAGTAAAATTGTATGTCCGGCAATAATATGTGCTTTCTCCGCCCGGTCTATAATGTACTATTTTTGCAATATTGAAACTGAAACTTCAAAAAATAATACAAACAGTACATACAAAGTCTTGAGAATATAAATGCGAAATAAACACCACTAGATCCTTTTTCTTTTGATGTACGAGAAATATTCAAAATAATATGTTCCATTAAAAAAAAAAACAAAAAAAAGATACCTATGGTTTCGCCACAGAACTGCTGAAGAAAATTAAAAAATAAATTATTATCCCTTTAACGATTAAGATAAATAGATGTTTATTAAAGGAATTAAAATCTGCCAAGGTAACAACAATACATAAGAAGGGTAATGTAGACCGCTCCAACTTTAGAATCATATCAATATTACCAGCGCTATCGAAAGTTTTTGAGTTATCAGTAAAAATAAATTTCTTGCATTAAAAAAAAGACGTTCTTAACATTGCAATAATAATAATTTTAGTAAAGCTTTCGACACCATTCTGCATAAAGTATTACTACAAAAACTAAATTAAAGTACGAGGTATTCTACACGATATGCTTAAGTCATATCTGAAAGATCGAATTTAGCTAGTATCCTGTAATGGAACAGCATTAGAATTAGCAAGTATTGAGTGCGAAGTCCTGCTAAGGATCGGTACTTGGGCCGATATTATTCATTAAATACCCAAATGATCTAACATTTAGCTGTAAAACCGATATTTCCCTATATGCT
The DNA here is from genome assembly GCA_921294245.1 of Brassicogethes aeneus. Lineage (NCBI taxonomy): Eukaryota > Metazoa > Arthropoda > Insecta > Coleoptera > Nitidulidae > Brassicogethes > Brassicogethes aeneus. Next base: position 45,620,115 of record OV121132.1, on the reverse strand, counting down.
TATGACAAGAGTTTTTTGTTTAATGGATCATCATATTTAAATATGAATAACATAATAATAATAATAATATAATAATAATAAGTTTTTTTACACAAGTCAAGTTTTGAAATACATAAAACAATAGGTAAACAAATACAAAATATGAACTAACATTCAACACAAAAACTATATCTAACATAAAAACTACAATCCACATTCTAAAAACTCTTCAAACGAATAGAAAGCTTTAGAAATTAGTTTTTCCTTAATTATTAGTTTAAATTTTTTTAAAGGTAAAGGTTATATAAGCTGTCAATTTTATTAAAAAATATTGGCCCATAATAATTATTAGCATTTCTACTCGCTTGCAATCGTGTATATCTAAGTCTAATATTATCTTGATGTCTTGTATTATAGTTGTGAAAATCCAAATTTGTATCAAACTTGTCAATATTATCCTTGACCATGACTACCATACTACCATGAAATAATATTATTAAAGATTCTAAATTTAAATTAAACGAAACAAAAACTCAGTCATTTCTTTTTAATAGCACTGAAAAAACATCAGTAAATTTCAAAACGCCGCGGGCGGTGTAGCAATAAAGTTTTAAAACGCTGCCGGCCGCACAGTTGACTCTGCCAACCTCAATTCTACTATCATGACACATGACATAAAATTAAGGTTGGTTATTGGATTTGTCAGTGACAAATAACCAACCTTAATTCTATGTCATGTGTGAGGTAAGTTAAGAGAGAGCTCGCTACTTCCTTACTCTCTTATGCCCACAGTGGTCCTCATAAAAATGACGCCAAAAACTGACTGCAGTATTGGAATAAGGATGTCCTTTGAAGTTTAAAAATATGTTTTTCAAAATTGCAGCTCTTCCTTTTTTGCTTAATAATCCAAATATCCAACGTCATTTGGTGATTCATTTTAGGTTTTTGCTATCTTTAAACGGAGGCTTTTGGAAAAAATGTTTAAATAAGGAAATAAAGGTGATTCCATAATTATGCCTAAACTATTGGCCTACGAAATCCATGGACGTAGTCGTGAATTTTTTATGTTTAACTGTGTATGTTACATTTTTTGTAAATAACCTGCCATAGGTTACTTTCAACAGTACTTAAGTACTTAATAATTGTCAAATATTATAATAATAATAATAATTAATTAAAGTAATGTTATCAACATGAGAAAAAGCATTAAATATTTTTTGATGAAAACTCTAAAACTGCTCTTTTTAACTACTCTTTGAAGTTAGGATGTGCCATGTTGTTATCTTGCATTTATTCCAAAAATTTTATAAACTCGCGGTGGACATTCTTCCAAGTGATTAATTAGTACATGAATTTTTAAAGTTTGAGATATATCAGCAGCTTCAAATAACTACTAATGTTTGTATGTGAATTTCTCATCCATAGTAGGACCAGTATGATAAAATGACCAAAGGACTAACAGTTTGCAAAAAATCTTTTGTTAGAAGAGTTTCAGGATGTTTCAGAAGCATTTAACATGCATTTTCCTCAAAAATGTCACCTTGGTAGTACTTAGATGCCAAATTCAGTGTTTTAGGCCATCTCAACGCCTGTTCTTTTCCCAGAAGTTTCACTAGTCAGTTCCAAAATAGGTATGCAAAAGTGTTGCCTGGCAAAGGTGATGGCTAACTAGATTTTTTTAATTACTCCTTGTTGGCAATTTTATGTAAGCAACTGATGGTAGTATTATTGCGTGAGCGTATACCTCAACTGAACATCCATTACTTAGGTACTCAATTTATTTAAGGGTAATGCTTTTTTAAATACATCGTTTTTTTAATAGATAAACCATTTTCTGTTGTCCTTTCCATTTTTTAGTAAAATATGGTTTCGGCGATTAATGTGCAAAAACATCAAGTTTTTAAACATTTTGTAATTAAAAAAAATTATACCTACTCCAATGGTTGCGGTTGTTGAAGCATCATTTAATAGATAGTTTTGTCGTCTTTAATTCTTTATTTTAAATTTTTTTCCTAAAGAGCTGTTTTAAAGAAATTCATAAAAAATCTTAAATAAGTCACTAAATTACAGTTGGTATTTGAATTAACTTCCAATATTTTAAAAAAGGATCACCTACAATTTTGAATAACATGTTTTTAAAGTCTAGAGAGGGTCCTTATTCCGATAGCGCATTCAGTTTTTTGCGTCATTTTTATGTGACCTATGACTCATTCAGGACCCCAGTGTGCCTGAGAAAAGCAAATTGTCCTATTTTTTTAATCGATTAAATATATTCTTTTTTTGTGATAATACGTAGGTATAGTACCTATAAACTATTGATAATTTAAAAGCAATAGTTTTTGTACAACTATCGATAGCCACTATTGATAGTTTGATACTAATATACATTGTTGTGTGCTTTTTAATTATTATAATTCTTGTTAAACATTGTGTGTAAAATATTTACAATACCTACATAAATATTTTTGATTATTATTATAATATTTTGACCCTTATTTTAAATATTAATATTTTGTTTAAAATATTATAAAATTTAGAGTTTACCTAATCGCTGTTTTGTTTATAACCACGTTAATTATAACAGTAATTAATAGAAAGTAATAAAGGACCATTAATAGGCGATGTAGTGGGTAAATTATCTCGAACATGAAAACTCGGGCTCAGAAAAGCATAAAAAAGTTAAAGCCATGAAGTTATTCATGTCGAGCTCGAAAACGATCCTGAAAGGGTTATAATGTACTATAAAACAAGTAATTTAGATCATTATGTTAAGGGTAAGCAACGCTTAAGTAGAGACACTCGAGTTAAACTTTTTCATAATTCTCATCTACAAAATTGCTGTTAAATATTCATGCTGTTTTGTATTAAGGTTTTAAAACAATCGTATAAAAAGGTTTGCAAATTACAGTTTTTATAGAAATATCTAATGAAGTCATTACAATGCTACCACAACAAAAGCTATTAGGTAAACGTTACACAATATTATGCATATATTAAAAAAAACCCAATTGATTGACTTTTTAAATTAATTTAAACAAAGTACAACATACAAAAAGTTTTTTGGTTGGTCCAGCGATATTTCACACTTCTCATGCCTTTCGAATAATGGATACTGTCAAGTGTCTCAAAATAGACATGTTTTCCATTCGACCTCTTCGTTTGAGTGAAATTAATTTTGTCAATAATAATGGCGTTTTTGTGAGCTGGGGCATTGTCTTGGAGAAACAGGTATCTTCTAAGCTGCTGTCCGATAGGTGGAAAGTCCGAGACTACTTTTAAGGTACAGACCACGGTCTGTGATTAAAAGTCACACAAGGACCGGCGCGCCTTGGTGGCAGAAAGTGTCCAAAAGCCCCTAAGTTTATTGTCTGCAAATGGACTAAAATTGGTCCATTGGTTCAAATTCTCAACCCATCGTTGGCGCGCGGTTTTTTGTAACACAGTCGCGCGCTCTACGATCGTAGACCATTTTGTGTTTGTTACTATGTGACCCCTTATCTCACGAGTCATTACAATTTTTTTAAATATTGGTTTATTTATGTGTAAACTTTGATAAAATGTACACAGTAAAAAATTTTGCCCATGTAAATTTTTTAGTGTAGGGGTAAAAATATTAGAGTTGATTTGTAAGTGTAAAAGTTACACTACAAAATACACTACACTGAGAGAAAAAATGTTGTAGAATCATTCAAAACGATAATAATTCAAAGGAATTCAAATATGTTTTGGCGTCATTGGCGTTTCCCATTAAATTAATAGGTGTATAACAATTGCATAATACATATCTTTTTGAAACAACGTTGAGAAAGGCAATAAAATAAATATATTTCTTTTTGTATATATATTTTAAAGATGGTACACAATAAAAGTGTTTAAAAACATTGTAAAACTGTTGGTAAATGAATATAAAACTAAAAAAAATTCTATTTGAATCAAATTTACCCGATTATTTAAATTAATATAATTTCATATGCTTTTCAGGACATGATATTTCTCTGAGTGTAGGTAGCATTTAGTGCTTATTAACTTTATTAAACACATTTAAAGAACATGAACATTATTCATTGGTACATTCACACTATTTATTATTAAAATAAATCAAAAGGGTAGAAAAACTTAATGCGAGTGTTTATTACCCCTTAATGTGTTAAATAGTGACAAAATGTACACTACAGCGCATGCCAATTTCTTTGTCTGTTTTGATGTTACTAAGAGCTCTTTTTTCTTTACACTACTAGTGCACATTGTATCACAATTAAAGTTAAATTTGACCAATAGACTAAAAAAACTGGTAATAACCAAAATGCGTTTTAAAATATTTGGTTGGTAACTATCTACCTACGCAGTGCAAATCCGGAGATACCGCGTTGTGGAAGTGTGTCATTTTTGTTCAGTTAGATTTTAATTACGGTGAATCCATAAGGGGACATTCTTATTTTTTGGTAAGTATTATACTTTCTTTTTCTTTAAGCCTTAATACTCAATAAATACCAATATGTTAAAAGGATGTCCATACCCGACCTATATTATATATCAATAATTTACAGCAGTAGGTCGGGTACTTGTAACATTAATAATATAAATACATACACTTGATTTACTTTTCATTTTCAAGCGTAATGGTTGTTATATTAACCTATATACATTTTTATTAATATTATGGAAAATTTGTACACGTGTGGTAAATCCCCGACATACAGCCGCGTGACGCCTCTCTACCAATGGGATCACCCATTTTTTTATAACAGAAAAATGGATTACTGATGAATTCTCAAGATAATTCATTGCTTACAAGTTGACAGACAGTAAAACATTGCATTGATCTAAAACTTTCACGTTTTAAGGAACCATTTTGCTTAAGCCAGCCATACGACTCAAATATAATATTTTATTTTAAAAGGCACCGATTTTGATAATTGTCATAGATTTTTGTTCCAAATAAATGTTTCTCTTTATTTACCTTTTCGTTTTATTGACTACCACCAATAGGTTTTACTCAAATAATAGTGTTATTTTACACTAGAAGTTTGCACTAAACGAGTAAAAGTACCTTTCTAAAATTAGAACTCTTCCAAAGTAGTGTTAATTTACACTGAATAAAAGTGAGATTTTACCCAGGAAGTGTAGAAGTACACGATTTTAGGTAAATTAACACTTTTTAATACAGTGTAAAATTACTTTATCCTCAGTGCTATAGTGTTAAATCATACTTGCTTACTTGGGGAAAATTACACTACAAATTAACTCTAATTGTACTGTTATAAAACAACACTATTTAGTGTGGACCTGTGTGAACTCTAATTAGTGTTGCTTAGAGTTGTTTTTTTTACTGTGTATATTTTACATAAAAATATTTTTATATAAATAATAGGTAGAACTAAAAAACAAAAGTGGGGGGAGGAAAATTGCCATATTTTTACTCGGTCAAGCAGGTAATACACGAATTTGCTATGTGTTCTTTGCATGCGTAATGGCCACATTTTACACAAGCATTCCCTGTAGACTTGGGCAAATATGGCATCGGGCAGCGTAATTTTGACGTTCCCGCCGAATGGGAAGGGGGGCTAAAACCACCTTTAATTCAAGAAGAGTACGCTCGTCTTTTTAGCTCCACCGGTAAGGAGAAAACAGTTGATATTACTTCTTTGTGTGGCTTGATCAATTCCCAGGCAAACTTCACTTCTAGATATTGTTTCTTGAGGATAATTTGATTTATAAAGGGCATTTATACCGATTATATATAGGTCTACGCCAATTTTAATTCTATTGTAACAGGTCTCGGTTTCCGGATCAATCTTATCATCATAGTGCATAAAAGAAACTAAAATAACGAATTTATTTTTTTGGGGTAAAACCATTTTTATATCTTCTTGGAAACCAAAAAGTTTTATTCTTTTTTTCTTCTTTATTCTTTTAGTCAAGAAAATACTCGTGAACCAATTATCTCCTGCGATATTGCGATTATGTCCCTATACTAATCGTAGTACAACGTCCTCAGCAGAGTTGCTCACTTTATAAGGTCCATCCGGGCCAGTTTCACATCGAATGTTGGGTGATCTTGAATAATTTTTTTACACAAAAATTATTTAACAATTTCCTACCTAATTATAAAAAATTTCTCTTTTTCAGATTCTGTGGAACGATCCATTGCATTTTTAAGTAATCGAGTCAAGTAAATACTCGTGAACCAATTATTTCCTGTAATATTGCGATAATGTCCCTATACTAATCGTAGTACAGCGTCCTTAGCAGAGTTGCTCACTTTATAAGGTCCACCCCGTCCAGTTTCACATCGAATTTCTTTTTGACTTCAACTTTAACCTTGAATAACTATTGATTGAATGAATTTAGCCAAAAATGTTAAGAGGCTTTTTTTTAAAGCATTTGATTTCACATAAGAATATTTATCAGTTTTTTTATGGGTACTGATTTTTACATGGATTTTAAAATTCCAAAGTTAAAAGATCAAAATGTAAAACTATACCAATGTTTAGGGCATGATTTTAAGGAAATGGTTCATCTGACGAAAAATTTCATTTAACCTTTTTAGTAGAGCATTTAATTTTCTTAAAAAAATATTTTAAAGTAAATTTTGTTAAACTCAATGGTTTGGGAGTTCTGAGACAAAAACTTGATGAGGGGAAAAAAATTGCGATGATAGACCTCTTAATATTAATATTACGGACTCAAACTTTCACAATAATTTTTTTTGTCGCCCCAAACCATATTTTCGATATACTTAAAAAAAATAGTTGATTTTTTTTGGCCCAGTCTAACCTACCTATAATAATAAAATTTACTTAAAGGACATAGCGAAGGTTCTAACATTAGTTTTAATAAAATTCCGACTTTTTCGAAGCTTTTGCCGACTGCAGCAATTTTTTATAGGTGGAAGGTTAAGGAAAAATTAAACTTGGTGCAAATAAGTCTTTGAAAGTCGCAGCTACAGTCGGCATTAGTCGGCAGCTAATAAAAATTTTGAAAATGCCGAGTTCTAAATTCATTTATTCCATAGTAAAATGAGGAAACGAATTCACTTTCGTATTTTTTTCAATTTTATCACCTAAATTACGTTCCCATTTATTTAAAATATTGAAATTTATATACTATCTTAACCTCGGAAAATACAACTCCAAAACCCAAGTGTTTAACCCCCCACCCCTCACATACATATTGTTGTAATTAAGGCTACACATGTCATTTATATATGATAAATAGTTATCACGGATTTATTTGCTATTTTTAATACCTAACACCTGTCACAAATACAGGCAAACTCACATAAATTGTAATGGGTATTGTTTGCAATTATTTTGTTAATTTTGAAGCTTCATTGACTAACCTACGTCAATATGCACGTGGCCTACTAGACAAAACTTGCGTTATACCCCGTTGAACTTATATGGCACTTAACCTTATTTGATACTTTGGCCGTTAATGAGTTAAAACATAATATTATTGTACATACTTTCCTAGGCTAACAAAGTTAGTCAAAGTTAGTCATTTTGACACAGTATCTTTGTTTATAAGCTGCCTTTAAAATAATCCAAATTACGCATTATTACCTATTTATGGGATAACGATTTTTATTGCATTTATGTGGATCATAAAATACTCAGTATTAAAATAAAAATTTAATGCATTTTTGAACTTTATATTTAATTGAAAAATAGGCAAAATTAATTGAATTAATTAATTCTTGTCAATACTAACCATTGTAAATATACTTTTTATAAATTACAAAAAATAAAATTATAAAGGGTATACGTTATTTATATTATAAAATTAAAAAAAATTAAATACAAATTTAAATCTTGTTTTATCTATGATTTAAATAAAACATGTAATATCATTTAAAAACTTCTTTTCTAAACGACTGTAATAATTCTCCTGACAACGATCACATGGAGTCAAGATAGTGAATAATTTACTAGTTTAAAAACGCCTTTAAGAATAAGGGAAAGAAAACCGTTTCTATAATAGAACTCCCGGGAGTCAGGACGATTAACTGATCTCTTTCAATGACATGTAAAAATGGCCTTTTAAAAAAATATTTTAAATGTATTTCAGTAATTTTCTTTGAACCCTTTAACTTTAATTAGGTAGTTCTTACATTAATTTGGCCAAATGGTACAAATAAACGTTAATGTTCCCCAGACCGTCGTTGTCGCCATACTATTAACAGGATATTTTCAAGTGTAGCTTTTTGGAAAATCGTGTGTGCACCAACCTACTAAATAATTTTTGTATTTGTATTTCGCAATATTTTCTATATTCCAAGTTTTCCATCGAAAAAGTAAGTAACCATATTTTTGAACCTACTTGTATTTTTTCTCTGATAAATATTTTTTTGAATAAAACAGGTTATGATAATTTTTACTAACTCCGCAGACATAATATGTATATTATATACACTAAGACATAAAAAATATAAACTTTTTATATTATAATGGGGCGATATATGGGCATTTCATTTTTAACATTTGGTAGTTTAAATTTTTAAGCTTTACGAAATATGATATAAAATTTTAAATATTTATTTTAAAATTGTATTAGGTGTTAGGTATACGTATTTACTTTAGAATTCGATGCACTCCTTATTTTATTTATGTTTTTGTTTAAGCTGAAATTTGTATTTTAATGGTTGTGGATGGACAAACCAAATTAAGAATTTATTATAATTATTATTTTAAGTATATAATTATTTTATTTATATTACATTTACTTTAACATATTATATTGTAATGTAATTTACTATTTTAGTACATATTTTTATTTAACATTTACATACTTTATTTTGTACAGTTAATCTTATTTTATTTATTTGATAAATTGATATTCATTATTTAATATATTGAGACTTTGTTTCAATTCCGGCATTACAAATACTTGTTAGAATTTTCTTTCTATTGTTTAACGGTGTTGATAAGGTCGAAGGGGTCGAGCCCAGGATTACCAGTAATTATCCATTCACCCATATTTACAATGAATGCCCATGCCCATGCCCATGATGTGAGTTTTTGTGACATTGTCTTATTTTATTATTATTGATAATCATTTTATTTTGCTATTTGTATTTTATTTGCACTGACAGCATTTTATTACTTTATTATACCTGATTGTATTTTTTATTTTTGACTGTACACCAATTTCATTGCATTACTCTTGTCCACCAATATACCACTTGTTATTTATATATTTTATTTACCACTACCATTTATTACTATTGTTTGTGACCTAAGTTATATTATACTTATTATGTTTCACATTGTTATTGTTTGTTGCTGTACATTGATAAGTATTTCAATTTGTTTTTGTTTTTCTACACCCTCCGAGCCTATGATTTATGTAGGTAAATAATCTTAGCAATATGATAATATAATTGATTATATTCATATTGATTACTTTGATTTTGGTGTATTATTTATATTGTTGAGATGTGCGACATATATGCATTTCTGGATTGTATATGTGGGTGTTTAAGGTTTTACTATTAACTTAAATCGATGATACTTTTCAAATACAAATGTTTTTATTTATATTATTAATGTAGGGTGAGCCAAAAAAACTAACCTATCGGAGTTATGGGTTAAAATGAACCTACATACCGAGAAAAAAATTTCCCTGCAAGGCAAAATTTTTTGCTCAATTTTAAAAGGTGTCGGTGAGCATTCTAAGTTTTCCATTGAAATAACACGTAAAAAAATCTTTTTTCATTAAAAAGACTATAACTTTTGAACCGTTTAAGATAAAAATTTTTACGTCGCGGATTCTTGTAGAGCATAAAATTTCCCAAAGAATCTATACCAGGATAATTTTTTTTAATTCAAAAATTCGTATGTTTGAAAGCTTTGAAAAGTGTAAAAAATCACTAAAACTGCAGTTTTAACAATTTTTTACACTTTTCAAAGCTTTCAAACATACGAATTTTTGAATTAAAAAAAATAATCCTGGTATAGATTCTTTGGGAAATTTTATGCTCTACAAGAATCCGCGACGTAAAAAATTTTATCTCAAACGGTTCAAAAGTTATGGTATTTTTAAAGAAAAAAGATTTTTTTACGTGTTATTTCAATGGAAAACTTAGAATGCTCACCGACACCTTTTAAAATTGAGCAAAAAATTTTGCCTTGCAGGGAAATTTTTTGCTCGGTATGTAGGTTCATTTTAACCCATAAATCCGATAGGTTAGTTTTTTTGGCTCACCCTAATGTACAGTACCAATATTATTAACTCTTGTATTAATTGCCTTTATTAATAAACTTTTTTTTAATTTAATACTTTTTCTTTGCTTTAAATTTTTTTTTCAATTGCTCAAGTACTTACGTATTCACAACAAAAAGGGGTCCTAACTTAATTTCTGTAAACTAGACGATCACGTGTTTTGGCCAAAGGTAGTTTTTTTGTGGTTTTAATATTCTTTTCTAATTACTAACGTGCCCCCTAGCCCCGTTCGTTACAATATATTTAGTGTTTTATGTCTGGTATGAAAGAAACGGCGCCTCTTTACTTAGTTCTATGTTAAAGTTGCTAAACAATAAAGTTGAAATTTATAGTGCAAAGTTCAAAGGACAGATTTCTAGTGAAATGGCAAGAAAGTTTTTGACGCAAAGATAATTGGAAGAAGCAATGGAGGATATTAAAATTAAAGTAGAAGATGATCTTGGTAAGTGATACACTTTTATGTTATGGTTGTGGTAGCTTTTAACGTATTTTTTAACATAGGTGTATTGAAGGCAGTGTACATCCCACCAGAGCTTGATGAATTTACAGACGAGGTGAATATTGATGAGTATTGAATGAAATATCACTTAACATGAAAATCGCCGGAATATGTGAAATAGATGTTGTTAAATTCATATGACAAATAAGACGAAAAAACAGAAAAAAGAAGGCTTTTAAAAATGCGCTTGGTTAAGTGGGAAAAAAGTATACTTTTACTTACTTTACTTTTTTTTTACTTTTGACTTTTTTTAGTTTTCTTTTACTTATAAGTAATGCACACTCGCTTGTCTGTCTCAAATAAATCTGAAACCCTACAAAAACTACATTATCGCCCATAATATAAGTAATATATAAGTGAATTGAAACCGAGCTGCAGAAAATATAATGAAATTTTAATTTAACGAATTGTCACTTTGACATTTGAGATTTTTTTTGATAACTATTTCACTATTAGAAGTAATATTATAAATAGGTGCCCATTTGAAAAGGTCAATACTTGATTTTGAGTGATTTTTCAGTCGAATGAGAGATACAACTAAGCCTTGTCAGAAGAAACGACAATTATAATGTTACTGTCGCTCGCAATAATTTCTCCCCGCAACCTTTATCAAATACCAAAAGATAAAAACGAAAAAAACGCAAACATATCAGATAGGATAAAGCCATACTATTCCTTCATGTTTGGAATTAATCTTCACGATAATGCTATTGCTAATTATAATTACAGGACAAGCATTATAGGCAAAAAATGGTGATGGACTTTATTTCAAAATAGTTTAGACAACACTATAGCCAACTGCTAAAAGATTTACCATAAAGTAAATAACGCCAATATGATACAGCTTAAACTTAATTCTTATAAAAGTGATGATGCCGCTGCAGACAAAACTGCTATCGGAAGACCTCCAAAGGAACCTGTTGTGGATTTTAGGCTTGACAGAGTAAGACCATTGAGTAAGGAAGTGGGGAAGAGGCGTGGTCTAATGTATTTAAAATAACTCCAAAATCCATTTCAAATGTTAGAGGCGCCACAGTCGATTTCATTTCAGAATTTTAATTCTAAATTAGAGTGAGACCGTTAGAGTGAGACAGTAAGAAACGCGTCGTCATCAGCATCCCCACTTTCTATGCATGCATCGTGAAGGTCGACTGGTTTGTTCTGTGGATTAAATTCAATTTAGTTTGCACAAAGCAATTGCTCAAGTAGGTTATTGTACTTAATTCGTTAGCGAAAATGAATAATTTACCTACAAATACCTACTTGTTTATATAAAATTAACTATTTATTATTTACAACTTTTACATTATGGTCATATCGAAAAATTAATAAATATGTTATCTATTTATTATAAAATAATTTTATTTTTGTAATGAATAATTAAGGAAATATATATGAGAAAAAAAAATCGGCAAAATGTTAGTGTTTTTAAAATTTGTCTTTTAATTTAATAATTTAGTTAATTTTTTTAGTAGAAAAATTTAAATTTGTCTTATATATTTTTTGGCCAAGACACGAAAACATTACGTTTATTTTTATTTTCAATATTATATTAAAAAATTACGTTGGTTATGATATTTCTAAATTAAAAAACCAGAAAAATCGATCTTTTTACAACTTTTTTTAAATAAAATTTGCATAAAAAGTATAAGATTTTAAAAAATTCATCATTGGATATTTTGCCAACAAAAATTAGGGATTTGTTTAATCTTATTTTATTTACAAACAATTCTGAAAAAATCGATTAGTTTAGAAAAATCATAATTATCTAACGTTCATAAATGATGTCACACACTTAGGGAGGAGGAAGGGGTCGTCGTATACAGGGGAACCCAACAATGTTAATGTTAATGTTACGAACCTACTCATAGTGGAATAAAATCGCTTCTTCGTTTGGAATTAAAATTCTTTATACATTATATTATGCAAAATATGACAATTTTCAGAAAAATGAGCAATTTTAAATGCCAACAAATCAATTTTCCTAAAGTCTGTCGCTGATACAAAAAAATAAATATGTAATAATAATATTTTTGGGGCAATTTTTTTTCAAAAATCAATAATTAATTTATTAATCACAAAACTACAACAAAAAATGGTTAGTATGACGAGTCAAAATTATTAGTGTCATATTATTTTATTGTGGTAAGTTGAATTAATATTACTTTTTTTTTATTTTGGCTATTTGCAATATGTCTGTGCATCCATGCATTAGAGACCTTATTGTTTCAACCCTTGAATGCTTGGAAGAGTTCCCTGACGATAGCAGGAAGGTTTTTTTTCAAGATTTGCAAAGAAACAATGGCTGTGAGTATGAAACGAGCAAATATTCACGTCACCATAAAAAAAATTATTAACTCCAATTGTCATATTTTGCATAGTATAATTTATAAAGAATTTTAATTCCAAACGGAGAAGCGATTTTATTCCACTATGAACATAATATAACATAAACCGTTGTATTAATTCTAGAATACAATCGAAAATTCTGTTTTTTTGCAGACCTATACTTGAAATGTGAGCGCTTCTAATAGCAATTCAGAACTTTTAAAAATTTCTAAAGATTTTGAATTTTTTTTTTTTTAAATATAGAGTTATCAAAATCGTACATAAAAAACTTTACTCTGCGGCGAGCTATGTGAATTATTGAAAATTTCTATACATATATATCGAGTCAAATGTAGTCACAAGATTGACAAAGTTTTAAAAATAAAAATTAAGTCGCTTACCTGAACGGTTACAGAAATATGAATTTTTATACTAGTAATTTCAATTTAAAATATAAACACATCCGTGAGGTTAGTTAACCGGTAAACTTTTAATTTAATTTTGCCAATAAAATAATATTATATTATAAATTATATAGCGAAAAACAATCAAAAAATCATTGTGTTAAAATATTTTTATTGATTTTTTATATTTGTTAAAATATAACACAGCCACACAAAAAAAAAGTGTCGTGATCTGGGGATGCGACATATGCTTTCCTATGGATTTTGACGCGCTGAATCCGAATCCGATGTCAAAATTTGTCCTCCAAGTCCGCGTTTCAACCTAACCTCAAAAAACGTGAAAAAATTAGTATTTTCTGTTCTGGGGATGAGGCATGTCGATTCTTATGTTTTTCGATGCATTGAATGTAAATAATCTCTCAGAATCGATCGCACACGTTGTTATTTTGACTCTAACCTCGAAAAAACCCAATGAAATGAAATATACTGAAATTGTGATATACTGCCTTGAAGGCTAGTTTTTTTTTGAAAGCCTATATCAGCGGAGTCTCATTCATGTCATTCATGCAAAAGTAGCAGTCGTTCATACGAAGCGGTTGTTTCCATATAGCTAGTGTGGAGAATCTGCAATACTTTTGGAAACCTGAATTTCGAGAACGATACAGCATCAGTCTGCAGGAATTACAGATGATGTGAGGAACCCAATTTGTTTCTTGGTGTAACACTTTATGACCGAAACATTTTTCATAGAGCGTGCTAACTTCGTCACCAATTTTCTTCCGCAAAGACGTCACTTCATATCTGCTGCAAATATAACAAAAGGAATTTGCATTTTTGTGGCAGTCGTGCGCGTTTAGAAAGCCCAATGTATTTTTTCTTGTCGCATAAGACTCTCCATAAACCAAGTTACCCATTGATAAAGAGGGGCGGTTGCATGATGACGACATCGGCGAGCCCGCATTCCCACCCTGACCCGACGCCGATACTGGGGTTCCGAATCCCTGCATCGTAAAACACTTTCCTTCTGTGCCTGCCATGACGGCATGAACGCCGTTTACCCAGGGACTCAGCCGGTATGGATCCGTTGCCCACCGTCACCACGTGGAGGTGCCCTGGTTACAGGCACAAGCAAAAAATGCTAAAATGGTCAGCGATATCATTATGTTCACCCATTCTTCTAGAAATCCAAAAATAGAGAGAATAAAACAGTAAATTTCATATTCATTTCGTTGTAAAGACATTGCTTATCGTGTTGAAATTTACCTTTTTACAGAATAGTAAAATCTGCGATAGAAGATAAGGGTTATATAAGGCCAGTTTAGGTTAAATTAGGTGATTTAAGGTTAGGTTAGGTGAGTTAAAGTTAGGTTACGTCAACTGTAAGAATGAGACTCCGCTGATATAGGCTTTCAAAAAAAAACTAGCCTTCAAGGCAGTATATCACAATTTCAGTATATTTCATTTCATTGCGTTTTTTCGAGGTTAGAGTCAAAATAACAACGTGTGCGATCGATTCTGAGAGATTATTTACATTCAATGCATCGAAAAACATAAGAATCGACATGCCTCATCGCCAGAACAGAAAATACTAATTTTTCACGTTTTTTAAGGTTAGGTTGAAACGAGGACCTGGAGGACAAATTTTGACATCGGATTCGGATTCAGCGCGCTGAATCCGAATCCGATGTCAAACGCTGCAGCGTGTCAAAATCCATAGGAAAGCATATGTCGCATCCCCAGATCACGACTTTTTTTTGTGTGGCTGTGTAATATACAGGGTGTCCCGGAAAATGTGGGAAATCTCTCGGATTCAGATAGAACATTAAAAAATAAGATGACAAGTTCCCATAAATTTTTTTCCTAGCGGCCCTCCCTACGGAGATACGGCCTCCTAAAGGACGCCACTGAAAATCAGATTTTCTTGAATAACTTTTAAACTGCTTAATATAATTTAATGAAAATTTAATAGAATAAACAGTAGTAAGGACTTCTTAAAATACTGTCCTTAAAACATAATTAGCTTGTTTAGTTTACCAGGGGCGGACTAGGTTGTACATTTTAATGCTTACATTTTTAACACCCTGTATGATAGGGAGTTAAAAAAAATAAATTTGGATACCTTGAACATTAAGCTAAAGAAAAGGTATTCCTGTTTATTATCCATAAAATGAACCGTTTTCGAGAAAAAAAATAATAAAGAATTAATGTTTTATTTTTATTAAAAAGAACCATGATTTCTAATTTTTTGTCTGCAACAAAGTGTGATACGAAAGTCATTCAAGAAACAGAAAAGTTTTAGTTTAGGTTATTTAATCCGACAAAATTACAAGATTCTTAAAAATTCAGTCTTGTCCCAGAAAGGCACCTTAACAAAAATTATTTTTAGAAATATGTTTTTCTTGAAATTATTTAAAAAACAACCTTAAAAAATAATGTACAGAAAAATTAAATTAGAAATAATCAATTAAAAACTTCATAAGTGGGTTCAATATGGGCTCCGTGAACTCTGATACACTCGCGGGCACGACGAATAGAGGACTGCTGTACTCGCCACAACAACCCAGCATTGTTCCTTATCGCATCACAATGAAATGTGATTCTCTGTAAAAGTTCCTCCCTAGTATCAACCGGAGAGGAATACACCAAGGTTTTGAGATGTCCCCACAGGTGAAAATCCATTGGCGTTAAGTCGGGAGAGCGTGGAGGCCAGGCAATGGGACCTCCTCTGCCTATCCAACGGTTTGGATAGACGTTATTCAGATAGTCCCGTACAGCAACGCTAAAATGAGGTGGGGCTCCATCATGCATAAAATACATGCGCTGGCGGGTTTCAATTGGCAAATGCTCTATTGAATCCAGAAAAGCATTCTGAAGGAACTGTAAATAAATTTCACCATTCAATCGTGGCGGCAATACGCATGGCCCAATCAAAAAATTGGCAATTATTCCTGCCCAAACATTAATTGATTGGAACTGATATTGATAATGATGAACAACAGTGGCATGAGGGTTTTCATCAGCCCATACATGCGAGTTATGTAAATTTACAATACCATTTTTGGTAAACCCTGCTTCATCGGTAAAAAGAATAGAGCTAATGAAGTTTGGATTTGTCCGTTGCTGATCTAACATCCAGTTTGCGAACGAGGAAAATCTTGAGGAAGTAGTTGATGCACTTTTTGCAAATGATAAGGTTGTAACAACTGTTCTTTAAGTACTTTATGAATTATCGTTTTTGACGTATGAAGCTGCGAGGCTAATCTTCGAGTGCTTATTGAAGGAGGAAAATCTTGAGGAAGTAGTTGATGCACTTTTTGCAAATGATAAGATTGTAATAACTGTTCTTTAAGTACTTTATAAATTATCGTTTTTGACGTATGAAGCTGCGAGGCTAATCTTCGAGTGCTTATTGAAGGAGTATCAGCTACACTATCCAAAATATTTTCCTCCAATTGCACCGTACGTACTGTTCTTCTCACACCAGCATCAGTACTTGTTTTCCCAAAACTTCCTAAAAATTATTAAAGAAAGTCAATAATGTTGTTCAAAATTCAATAAATTAATATCGAAGTAAAGGATCAACGTGCTAACAATATGAAAGATGACAAGATTTAAAATACACACGTCAATGCAAGATATTTATTATTTCGTAGGTACCATAGTAACGTTTGTAAAAACAGTGCGTTTTTTAAGGCTAATGACAGTTTTATTTCAATTACTTTCGAATCACACTTTGTTGCAGACAGTGTTAGGTACAACATTTTTTCTACAAGCGTGCGGAAAGTGTCTACAAGCAGAGAATCTCGAAATTTTCTTTATCGGTTTCCATTTTAAGTTTTATTTTTTTTTGTTTCCGCTTGTAGACAAAAAAATTAGAAATCATGGTCTTTTTAATAAAAATAAAACATTAATTCTTTATTATTTTTTTTCTCGAAAACGGTTCATTTTATGGATAATAAACAAGAATACCTTTTCTTTAGCTTAATGTTCAAGGTATCCAAATTTATTTTTTTTAACTCCCTATCATACAGGGTGTTAAAAATGTAAGCATTAAAATATACAACCTAGTCCGCCCCTGGTAAACTAAACAAGCTAATTATGTTAAATTTTCATTAAATTATATTAAGTAGTTTAAAAGTTATTCAAGAAAAACTGATTTCCAGTGGCGTCCTTTAGGAGGCCGTATCTCCGTAGGGAGGGCCGCTAGGAAAAAAAATTATGGGAACTTGTCATCTTATTTTTTAATGTTCTATCTGAATCCGAGAGATTTCCCACATTTTACGGGACACCCTGTATATTTTTAATATTTGTTAAAAAAATCATCCTTGTATTTTAGAAAATTTTTATTCGGTATACTCTTAATTTATCTTTTTGACTTGTCGTAATAACCATTTTCTGTTGTAAACTACAACTTGTAGTTACATATATGATTAATAAATTAATTGGTGGTTTTTGAAAAAAAAAATGTGTCCCAAAAATATTATTATTATTTGTTTGTATCTGCAACAGAATTTAGAAAAAATGATTTCTTGGCATTAAAAATTATTAATTTCTTTAGAAAATTGTCATATTTTGCAGAGCTGTTGCAAGTACCCTACGATAGTACTGTCAGTATCCAGTAATCAGTATCATAATATTTCATTTTACTTCCAGTACCAGTATCCAGTATTTAATAAATGTACTTACAGTATCAAGTAAAGTACTGGAAATTATAAAAAAAACCCAGTACCAGTACCAAGTACTCATAAAGTTATGGTTTTAAATACTTATAAGGAATTTTGATTACTGCCAGTAATTTTGATTACTGCAAGTAACTTTGATTACTGCAAGTAATTTTTATTACTGCAAGTAATTTTTATTACTTACAGAATTTTCAGTACTGGTGATATCAGTATCATATTCATAATCATATTATAAATTTTTGAATATAATTTTACTATATTTAAGAGTTTTAGATGTAATTTATGAAACTTAGATATTTATAATTTTTCGCAAAACAATCATAATCTTAATTTATCTGCAAGTATTATAATTGCATTTCCTTAAGAATTATTTCAAATTTGATGAGGAAGGCAGGTGCCAGGTGGCAGAAAATAATGAAAAATACATAATATACCTATTTAGTATTATTATTTACTTATACTTAAGTACTGAAAGTACTCAGTACCATACTTGCAGTATTTTTTCTACTGAGTACCACAGCTCTGATATTTTGCAAAATATAATTTAAAAAGAATTTTAATTTCACGCCGATTTTATTCCGCTGATTCGTAACATTAATAGTTGTATTAATTCTAGAATACAATCTAAAATTCTGATTTTTTGCAGACCTATACTTGAAATGTGAGCGCTTCTAATAGCAATTCAGAAATTTTAAAAATTTCTAAAGATTTTGAATTTTTTTTTTTGAAATATAGAGTTATCAAAATCGTACATAAAAAACTTTACTCTGCGGCGAGCTATGTGAATTATTGAAAATTTCTATACATATATATCGAGTCAAATGTAGTCACAAGATTGACAAAGTTTTAAAAACAAAAATTAAGTCAATCGGGGTAACTTTGCCCATTAGGTTAACATTAGCCCAAGTGTGAGAAATCTATTTAAATCTATCCCGGCAGTTTATTTGAAAAGTGTAAACAAATTCTATCATTTAAAATTGTGTTTTGGTATATTGAGCGCCATCTACTTAAAGTAGATTAAATAGTTCTTAGAATAAATGTGATTTTTGTTAATTAAGTCAGTTTCTTTGTCTTGGCATGTATATTTTAGAAAAATAAGGTATATTTGTTAACGACATTCAAAAAGGCACGGTTTCCGGGTAACTTTGGCCCGGGCCAATGTTACCTTTCTGGGTAACTTTGGCCCGGGCCAATTTTACCTAAATTTCGATATTCAAACATTTAATTATTATTTTTTTTTAGTCGACCGTTACGAAAATGTCAAGAAAAAGGGCTAGCGGTCTACCTGGAGTTCGCCGTTATGGAACCAAGTCAAATTATACTAATGCGACTCTCCAACAAGCTCTTGAACAAATAAGAGTGGGTACTCTTGGTCAACGAGAAGCAGCAAAAGTGTTTAATATTCCGAGATCAACACTGAAAAATAAATTAAAAGAAAAACACAAATTAGCAGTAGGACGACCAACAGTATTTACACGAGATGAGGAAGTGCTTATAGTGAATCATATTATTGCAGTTAGTGAACAGGGTATCCCCATAACAATTTATGATTTACGCTGCATCGTAAAGAGTTACTTGGACTACTTGGAACGAAAAGTCCCAATATTCAAATGCAACAAACCAGGATGGGAATGGGGAAAGTTATTCCTAGCCAGACATTCAATACTTAAGGAGACTTTCGCAGCCAATATTTCCAGAAAAAGAGCCCAGGTGGGAGAGGTCCAAATAAATAAGTTTTTCGACAATATTGAACTAGAATTAGAAGGTGTGCGACAAAATCTTGGGAGCTTGTGCCACCATATCTAATTTATAAAGGAAAATATAAATGGACGGACTGGATGTACAAAGCTCCACCAGGCTCTGGGATGAATGTTTCAAAAAGTGGCTGGATTGAAACAGACATTTTTGATGACTGGTTTGAGAATCATCTATTACCGGTTTTAAGGAAGAAGGAGGGAAAGAACGTTGTGATTGGAGACAACTTAAGTTCTCATATAAGCATCAAAATACTAAAGCTGTGTGAAGAATATAACATTAAATTTTTATGTCTTGTGCCAAATTAAACGCATTTGCTCCAACCGCTGGACGTTGCCTTTTTTTCACCTTTTAAAACAGCGTGGAGATCTGTCCTGTTACAATGGAGGATGACATCAGAAGGAAAGAAATCTATAAGCCTCCCCAATAAAAGGTTCGCACGGTTACTAGCTGACACACTAACTCAAGTGCAGTCCAGAATCTCTGAAAATCTGATTGCTGGCTTTCAAGCAACTGGCATATACCCAGTGTCACGAAACCGAATTATTTCTAAGCTTCCAGATTATACCAAATCTGCTGGTTCACATAATGTGGAAAATGTTATTGGAAAACAGTTCCAAGAATATTTAGAAAATATTCGTGTATCCGATCTCGCAGCGCCAGAGAGGAATAGAAAATATCAGCTTCCTGTTCTCCCTGGTAAAAGTGTATCAGCTGAGGAAGTTGAAGCATTTTATAAAAATAAGGAAGCTGCTAAAAAAAATAGTGGAAAGGAAAAACGAAAGAGAAAAAGAGAAAAATATCCACAAAAGGAAAACCTGATCTTTCTTCTGGCAGCGAATCAGATATAGATATAGATAGTCTAGCGTCAAAGAAATGGAACAAAGATGATGAAAACTCTATAGATGCAGAAGAAGAATTAGAAAAGACAAAAAAATCCAAAAAAAGAAAACCTGATCTTTCTTCTGACAGCGAATCAGATATTAGTCTGACGTCAAAAGAATGGAACATAGATGATGAAAACACTATAGATTCAGAATTTGAAATCTGTGAAATCTCGGAAATTTATGAGAATACAAATCATAACGAAGAAAACTTTTTAGAACAACTGGATATGGGAAATGAAAATAAAGTAATTAAAAATGCTGATGACGAGATCAGTGAAATAGCCGCAGAAAAAGAGGCAGTAGGTGGGAATTTGATTCAAAATATTGATGAAATTCCAATAATAATTCAACTATCAACCGCTGAAGAATACATCGTAGTAGGTTCTGAGCTACATCAAGTTTCAGAGTCTGTAGCACCAAATGAAATAAAATATCAGGTCAATGACTATGTTGTGGTTCATTACAATAAGCAATATTTTCCAGGAGTTGTCACTGAGATCATTGGAAGTCAAGTAAATGGTTTTACCTACCTTGTCAATGCTATGGAACGGATTGGAAAAAAATGGCATTGGCCTAAGATAAAGGATGAGATAATCTATGAAGAAGTAGATGTAATAAAAAAAATTAATGAGGATGATATAAAACCTCACACCAACAAAGGGACATTTACTGTCAAAGATATTTTTATTCTGGAACAATGGGGTGATCAGAGTCTGTTAAAACCTGTCAAAACAATTTATCAAAAAAAAGATTACGTTATTGTGCTTTATGACAGACAATTTTTCCCAGGTGTTGTAACAGATATACAAGATGAATGTGGAAATTTTTTGTACAAGGTTAACGCTTTAGAGAGGTTTGGAAAAAAATGGAAGTGGCCAGCAAAACGGGACGAAATATTCTACCAAGAAAAAGATGTTATAAAACGGATTAACGATTCAGATATAATTCCCTACAGCAACAGAGATTTATTTATTATTAATGATTCATTTCTTGCAAAAAAGTGGAATGGTTAGGTAAATTTTGATGTACTACCATGGTGTATAATATTTTTTATTTGCCTATTTTGAAACTTAATACAATTTTGTAAAAACAATATATATCTATATTTGTCATAGAATTTAGATTTATTTTCAAAATACCCAAAATGTTATTAGAACACACAAAAAAAGGCCCCTTAAAATGTCCATATATCTTAGGCCGTAGGGCACCGAGTGGCGTTTTATTTTAAAAAAATTATACCTACAAAACACAAGTTTTTAAAAAATTTTTCCTAATTTTAATCAATGTAGCAAAGTGGTACAAAGTTACCTTGATAACTTATTCGACTGAAAATCACGTATTTTGGTTGATTTTTAGGAGCTGGGCCAAAGTTACCCGACCTTGGGGGGTAACTTTGGCCCACCTTTATTTATTACTTTAAATATATAACAAATGGGAAACAAGTATTTATTGTTTAAAAACATTGTAGCTGTTATTGGCGTTAACCCATATATAAGTAAAAAAATAAACCATTAGCCATCACCTTGAAAATATGCTAACATTTATGCATGAAGTGGAGCAAAGTTACCCTGATTGACGCCGATTCGTAACATTAATAGTTGTATTAATTCTAGAATACAATCTAAAATTCTGATTTTTTGCAGACCTATACTTGAAATGTGAGCGCTTCTAATAGCAATTCAGAAATTTAAAAAAAAATTTTTTTTTGAAATATAGAGTTATCAAAATCATACATAAAAAACTTTACTCTGCGGCGAGCTATGTGAATTATTGAAAATTTCTATACATATATATCGAGTCAAATGTAGTCACAAGATTGACAAAGTTTTAAAAACAAAAATTAAGTCGCTTACTTGAACGGTTACAGAAATATGAATTTTTATATTAGTAATTTCAATTTAAAATATAAACACATCCGTGAGGTTAGTTAACCGGTAAACTTTTAATTTAATTTTGCCAATAAAATAATATTATATTATATATTATATAGCGAAAAACAATCAAAAAATCATTGTGTTAAAATATTTTTATTGATTTTTTATATTTGTTAAAATATAATATATATTTTTAATATTTGTTAAAAAAATCATCCTTGTATTTTAGAAAATTTTTATTCGGTATACTCTTAATTTATCTTTTTGACTTGTCGTAATAACCATTTTCTGTCGTAGTTACATATATGATTAATAAATTAATTGGTGATTTTTAAAAAAAAATGTGTCCCAAAACTATTATTAATATTTGTTTGTATCTGCAACAGATTTTAGAAAAAATGATTTCTTAGCATTAAAAATTATTAATTTCTTTAGAAAATTGTCATATTTTGCAAAATATAATTTAAAAAGAATTTTAATTTCACACGCCGATTTTTTTCCGCTGATTCGTAACATTAATCGTTGTATTAATTCTAGAATACAATCTAAAATTCTGATTTTTGCAGACTTATACTTGAAATGTAAGCGCTTCTAATAGCAATTTAGAAATTTAAAAAATTTCTAAAGATTTTGAAAAAAAAATTGCAATTTAGAGTTATCAAAATCGTGCATCAAAAACTTTACTCTGGGGCGAGCTATGTGAATTATTGAAAATTTATATACATATTTATCGAGTCAAATGTAGTCAAAACATTGACAAAGTTTAAAAAAAAAAATTAAGTCGCTAACTTTAACGGTTGTAGAAATATGAATTTTTATCCAAATGCGCGCCTGAATCATACATACACCTAACTGGAAACAAATTTTTGAAGGCAAAAACGAAAAATCCACTGACGGCGCGAGCAGATTAGGCAAGACAGAGAAAGCATGTCGACAGGGTTTAGAATATCCGACCACTGCATCGCTGTTCCTGGACATAAACTTGTTTTTGTCTGGCCGTCGCTGTTGATTTCAGTGAAAAGAGGGGTAAGAAGCTCGAAGCGGGAGATCGGAATTTCAAACGAATACCCCTTATTTTATCATATTTTTAAGCTTGGAACATTGGTGGGTAGATGGCGACACCTTACGGACACATTTTCTTGTAAATTAATAATAATACGCCTGGCACAGATCGTCCTATCACCTTGCGTCTCTTCCCAACTTCCTTACTCAATGGTAAGACATTCTGAAAAGGCAAGAAGGAGATTCAAGCAGTTCAAAAATTATAATATTTATCTATGTGTTAAATGCATAGTTTATTTACACACTAACTACCTATTTTGAAATCTTTTATATTTAAAAAATGCTATTCCTAGTTTAAGCCAATGGTGCGTATACGCACCACGTCATCAATTTTAATTAATTAATACAAAATTTCAAACTACATAAACTATGTTTTAAAATGTTACTTTTAAAACAAACATTGATTTTTATTATTTCTTTATAACTTGAACGCCCTTCACTGGCGGATCCAAGCAGAAGTTCAAATCATACTTGTGGCCACTGTACCTTGCCTTTAAGACAAACTTTTTCTTTTTAAAATTACTTTATAGAAAAATTAGAAAAGGAAAATACAAATTTTTTTAAAATTTTTAAAACACAAGTATGTTTTTATAACGCCCTTCTTCGAACTTATTGAATCACGCAATCGCACCTAGATTAAAAAAAAAATTAACATTTTTAGTTTACTAAAAGATCGTTTTAAAAGAACACTTTTACAAAAAAAGTAAAAATAGCATAAAAATAACATAAAAACTTCACAAAAGTCTGCTTCCCTGCGTCCTTTCTTTAAGTTTCATTAAATCAAGCAATTATTAAACTGATTTACAAAACGATTCAGATATTTTCTATTTTATTATTTCCAATTCTTCACAACTTTGTAACAACATTTTTTAAGCCTATGAATAAATACGGCGACTCCAAAAATCAAAAGTTTATTTTAGAGTGAGAATAGCAGAACAATTTTCAGAAATCTTTATTTCTTATTTTCACGGTATACGAGTACCGAATTCCTTGAAAGAGAGTGCTGACATTTTGCCCCCTTCGAGCATAATTTGGGTTTTGTATTTATAAGCAAAATGATCTCGAACGGTGCACTGCGGTGTCCCGTCGCCGCTGCAAAATATTTCCACCGTTTTAAGGTGTTCGGATGCCCTTGGCACTACCTTTAGTGTAAAAATACGGTTTAAATAAATATTTTAGTAGGGGTGCAATGGGGTGTTAATTTTAATTAATATTTTATTTACTAATTTTCTTTATGTCTTGGGGCCCCCATATGATCGGGGCACCCGGGCCCTCACCAAACTACCCATGGTACTATGCTCCATACCACGTGACCACGTACGGAACGCAGTCTTTTGAAAATTTGGCATTTAAGACTTTTCAGGTTATGTATCTGTCAAAGTATAGTCAACGAAAGAAATAATATTATGTTTAGGCGTTAAAAATGTATAAATCTTTATAAAATTACAATAACAATGGATGGTTTAAGAATTTAAGAATATAATTACTGCATTTAATGAAATTCTAAAGTGTATGGTGCCAAAAAAGTAATATTTTTGTGCATTTGGTCCAAATACCATAAAATAATTTTAACTGAACAGCATTTATTGAAAAAATCTAGCTTCTCTATTATGGAATAAGAATATCTTTTTTAAGGTTAATATATTATAACAAAAATATCATCCAATTTTGTAATTTTAAGGTTAGAAAAATTTATTTTGACCAAAATAAATAAGTATTTTGGATTATTTAAAAGACTGTATAATATGGTACCTATTTAATACGACGACTGAACTTGATCTACATCGAAAAATCATTTTAACTTATATAAAATATAAAATTTTAATATATCACATGTCATGGGAGTATTAAATATTTTCACATTGTAAGTCTCTCTTAAAATTGTTTGTTTTCTTATAATCTAACTTAAAGTACGTATGCCGAGAGGTATGCACAAGTTTTGTCATTAGAAGTATAAATAAAAGCTTCAATTTAATTTGAACCATATTCAACAATTATTTAGTATACCTATATTTATTTATGACCATATTAACACACTCTTCCAAATAATCCACTTATTTATTTTGGTCACCTTAAAATACAAAATTAGATGATATTTTTTGTTCTAATACATTAACCTACCTTTGATACAGATATTCTTAGTTAGTTAGATATTTTTTAATAAATGCTGTTTAGTTAAAACAATTTTATGGAGAAATGTAGACCCAATGCACAAAAATATCACTTATATTGCACCTTACACTTTGAAATTTCATTAAATGCAGTATTTATATTCCTAAATTCTTAAACCAACCATTGTTATTGTGATACTATAAAGATTTATTAACTTTTAACTCTTAAACATACGCGGTAACACTATAAATATTATTTCTTTCATTGACTATACTTTGACAGATACATAACCTGAAAAGCCTTAAATGCCAAATTTTCAAAAGACTGCGTTCCGTACGTGGTCACGTGGTGGAACTTTGAGGTGTGGAGCATAGTACATAATATGTATATTATACTAGGGTGGGTCATTTTTAATTTTTTTAACGGGCACAGTTAAAAAAAGGTAACATTTTTATTTTGGGGTTTGGTTGAGTTTAACTTCCTTGAATTTATTTCTTAATTAAAAGATAAGGTATATTATTCATCAAATAAAATTTATATTGGATTAAATGACAAAATATACTATTAAACAAATGTTTTGACCTGTTTTTGTTATTTTTAGTTTAACGATTCTAATTTAACCCTCGAGCAGTCGCGTCCTAAAATATTTCATGAGTAGTCGCGTGGTGCAAATATGCTACCATCTGTAAATTATAGTTTTAGAACAGCTTTAATATTGTTTTAGGAGTAATTTATAAGTAAACAATATAAATAAAGTCTAAATGATTAGTTTTATATGTTTATTAAACATTTATTTATTATTTTACATATATATATATATATATCAGAGGCTGAGTCACAAGTAACCATATCTTCTTCTATTTCCATCTCCGAATCTGAATTATGCTCTTCTTTGGTAACAATCTCTTCATCTTCTTCACTCCATTCATTATCATCCATGTCATTATCTTCCTCTACGTCAGACAAATCTTCTAAAAATTTTCGAAGCTCTTCGTCCGAAAGTCCCTTTGCCCTAAAATAAAGTAAATAGAATAAAATACAAATTTTTGGAAAGCTACTAATAATAATAATAATTACAGTTATTATTATTTTATATAATCAATATTATTCTTGTATTATTATATGATAATATGAATTACAGTTATTATTATTTTATATAGTCAATATTATTCTTTTATTATTATATGATACTTGTATTGAGAATGCTAATAATAATAACAATAATAAAAATATTATTATACAAAAACTGGTAAATAACATTTTTTGGAAATTTTAAACTAGTAACAACAAAAAAAATATCACAATTAAAAAAGAAACAAATAAAAATATACTTACATGATTGGGCGCGTGGTAGCAAAATTGCTCCAATTAAATTTGAACCGTTGTAGACAAACACACTAACAAAATTTTAACTGAACAAACGTAACTAACCCTTCCTCATCAATATCTTGGAAGATACTGAGCGGTATATTACAAATAAAACACTTGTTCATGCGCCACGCCCTCATTAAGTATTATTGGTAGCATATTTGCACCAACGCGACTGCTCGAGGGTTAAAACTTCATATATGAGAAATATTGTATTTAGCATTTACAATGAATTAAGTATGTAAATAAGTTATATGTGGTCTGCTTAAATGAGGTAAAAACATCAGGGAAACTTCTAGAATTTGGATTAAAAATCAAAAATTTGTTGCTTAATTATTATATTCTATAAGTATGGAGGAGCGAAGAAGAATTGGAAATGTGTCTCATTTGGTAATGTGTGTGATTAAAAAAACATATATATTACTCACTTATACAGATATCATACAGTTTTATAAGTGGACCCGACACCAGGGCCGGATTAGGAGTTTTAAGGCCCTAGGGCCGACATTTGCTGGGGGCCCTCAATATTTCTAAAATGTTTGACACTTGGGAAATTAAAACTCATGGTAAATTTTTAAGCTAGAGGAACTTTACTTGATTTTTTAATATCTTTGAATCATTTATTATTTAACGAAACACCCTGTATCTCGCTATAGCGAATTTTGGGACACGTGTTTATATGAACTTTTTTTTATATTTTGATGAAAGGAATTTCCCCTAAGCTTTTGTCACCACAAGTCTAAATCACCCTGTATATTTTTAATAATACGAACATAACTTTTTATATACATATTACCCAAGTCTGAGAAATTATAAATTCGTATGCAAAACTATAAAAACGTAGAAAGTAGAATAGAATTGTGAATGAAAGGGTTTTTATATCCTTTATATATATTTTGAATAAACGAACATACCCTTACATACATTTTACTCAAGTAAAATATAAATTGATCTATGTTTTGTTTGTATTTTTAATACTTACCGCAAACTGAAAAAAAGTGCATCAAAAGTCGTATTATTTGTTTGTTTTTCATACAAAATCAAACAATAAAACAAACAACAACAAAGAAAAGCACGAAACAGTATTTTGGAAACACCTGAAAATATTCCACAACACTCCAATTTACCAATAAAGTAATAATTAATTGACTGTTTGCCTATAATTTACAAAAACGTTACGACAAGCACTAAAGGAGCAACTGCTTAAAATTGACCATATAAAAACGTCTTCGAGCGCCAAAACTTTCAGTGAGATAATTTACATTCTGATTTCCAAGGGGATAAGCGATAAAGAATCCGCGAAAAATTAGAGTTAGATCTACGAAAAATTAATTGAAAATTACAGGATTCGCGCGGTATAACCGATCCAATTTTTTGTTTTTTCGCCAATTTTTTTCATATTTGTTTAATTAAAAGCAACATATTGCTTTGGTGGGGGCTCCTAAATGGTGGTTTTAAAACTTATAAAAATACAGTAGAGGAAAAACGAGTTGTAATATATTGTTATACTTGTTATTGTTTAAATTAAGCACGTATTTTTTGTACATATTTTTTATTACACTGTAACGGTCGACACAACGCAAGTCAGTCAGTAATAAACCATCACCAAGTACACTGAGTTTTAATTAGTAAAGATATTACAATGGCGACGACGGAAAATAATTTAATTGGTTCAATCAAGGAGTTTAACCATCAATCATCTGATTTTTCGGTTTTTAAAGTGAAAATTGAACAGTTTTTCCTCGCGAATGGTATTAAAGAGGATCAGAGGAAACGAGCCATATTGCTGAATTCCATGACTTCGGAAAAGTTAATGGAAAGTTTATCCAAGCATTGTACTCCCGTAGAGTCCTACTTCACGGCTAGATTGAAGTTTTATGGAGCTAAGAGAGGAGATGAAGAAAACGTGGCCGATTGGGCTGCTAGGGTTCGTAGTTTAGCGTCTGGGTGCAAATTTGGGGACGAATTCAAGATAGTGTCACGATATATCTTTGTTGCTGGTATTGGGTCTGGTCCCATAATGGATAGACTTATGGAGGAAAATGCAACCTCCGATAAAGCCACGTGGGAGCACATGCTTAAATTTGCTCTTAGTAAAGAAGCCGTGCTGAAGGAGAAAAAGAAAACATTGGAAACTTCATCATCTGAAGTTTTAAAAATGTCTGGATCAAGGTATTCCCGGAGTTCCAGAAATTCCAGTAACGCCGACCAGGGAAGGAAGAGCGACAGCGTTGCCAGTTATAAGTGTGACGTATGTGGTCGTAGAAATCATGCAACAGCGCAGTGTCGGTATAAAAATTGTGTTTGTGACGTATGCCATGTCAAGGGACATTTGGCAACGGTGTGTGCGCGACGCTCCAAACCAAACAAAAACTATAAACAATCAAGGTACGCAAAAAAATCCCATTTTATTAGCGACACAGAAATAAATAATCTAACTTTAACTGATAAAATAGACGAATGTTTATTTTATTCAGATACCTCTGAGGTAATTAAAGTTGACTCAAATTTACAGCCTTTAATAATTCAATTAAATGTAGAAAACATTAAGTTAAATTTTGAAATTGATACGGGTTCAAAACACAACGTTATTTCTGAAGAAACATATTTAAATTTTTTTAATTTTAAGCAATTGCACAAAAATAATTTGCTTTTTAAAGATTATGTTGGTCATACATTTACACCAATTGGGAAGATCTATTTAGATGTTTTATATAATAATAGAAATGTAACT
The DNA here is from genome assembly GCA_921294245.1 of Brassicogethes aeneus. NCBI lineage: Eukaryota > Metazoa > Arthropoda > Insecta > Coleoptera > Nitidulidae > Brassicogethes > Brassicogethes aeneus. The sequence goes on along the minus strand of OV121132.1, from coordinate 45,590,207 downwards.
TTAGAAACGTTTGTTTTAAAAAATGGTAGTTCGCCGTTACTAGGCCGAACGGGATTAAGTGAATTAAATATTGGTATATCAAAACTAAATTTGTTAGATGAAAATTTGCAGAACAAACCAAGTATTTGTTCTTTAGTTCATAAATATAATGACATATTTAAAAGTGAGTTAGGTACTTTTAATAAAACAAAAATTTCCCTAGGTTTAAAAGAAAATTCTAGTCCAAAATTTTTTAAGCCCCGTCCAATTCCTTTTTCATTGAGAAGTAAAGTGGAATTAGAAATTGATAGGTTGGTTGGATTAAAAACTTTAGAGCCAATAGAGTATTCTGATTGGGGAACACCAATTGTTCCCGTATTAAAACCGAATGGTTCTGTTAGAATATGTGGGGATTTTTAAATAACCGTAAATCCGTGTTTGGAAAAGGTTTCTTACCCATTACCACGTATTGAATATTTATTTTCTAAGCTAAAAAACGGTAAAACCTTTTCTAAAATTGATTTATCGGACGCGTATCAACAAGTTTTAATTGATGATGAATCAAAAAGAATTGTTACAATATCCACACACAAGGGTTTATTTTCATATACACGTTTACCTTTTGGAATTACCACGGCTCCAGCGATTTTTCAAAAAATTATGGAACAAACATTAATAAACATCCCTGGAGTAGTTTGTTTTCTAGATGACATTTTAATAACCGGTGAAAATGAAAATGAACACTTAGAACGCGTAGAATTAGTTTTTAAAAAACTTCAAGAATGTGGGTTAAGATTAAAAACAGAAAAATGCAAATTTTTACAAAAGTCACTAACTTATTTAGGTCACATAATTGACAAAGATGGGTTACACACTAGTGACGAGAGAACGTTGGCAATAAAAAATGTTCCATTCCCCGAAAATGTCACCGAACTGAAATCTTTTTTGGGTATGGCAAATTTTTATTGCAGATTTATTCCCAACGGTTCTACACTTATGTATCCAATGTATAAACTTTTAAAGAAAAATATAAACTTTAAATTTGATAAAAAATGTCAGGATGCATTTAACAAAGTAAAGAAAATATTATTATCTTCAAAAGTTTTAACACACTATGATAGTGAGTTACCAATTAAATTAACAGTGGATGCAAGTCCAGTGGGGGTTGGGGCAATAATTTCGCATATTTTTCCAGATAAAAGTGAAAAACCAATAGCTTATGAATCAAAAGTGTTAACTAGCCACGAAAAAAATTATTCTCAGTTAGACAAAGAGGCATTAGCTATTGTATACGGCATAAAAAAATTTAATCAATATCTATACGGTCGAAAATTTGTATTACATTCCGATAACAAGCCTTTGGTATCAATTTTTGGGCCAAAGAAAGGCATTCCTGTAATGGCTGCAAGTCGATTACAGAGATGGGCTCAATTTTTGTCTAATTATGATTTTGATATAAGTTATATCAAATCTGAGGAAAATATGGCCGATGCTTTATCTAGGTTAATAGAAAATAATAATGATAAAAATATGATTGAAAAAAATATAAGTAATAGCTCATTCATAAATTTAATTTCTGAACAAACATATATTCATTTAGATGTAAACAAAATCAAAGTTGAATCGAGGAAAGATTTAATTTTAAGTAAAGTCATTAAGTTTGTTTTGCAAGGTTGGCAAAGCCAACAAAATACTACAGAAATTTTACCTTTTTATAAAATAAAAAGTGAACTTTCAGTCGAAAATGGTTGTTTAATGTGGGGTTACAGGGTAGTTATTCCTCAAAAATTTAGATTAAAAATCTTACAAGATTTGCACAGTAATCACTTAGGCATAGTTAAGTTAAAATCTTTAGCTAGAGCATATATTTGGTGGCCTAAATTAGATCAAGATATTGAAAATATCGTCAAAAGTTGCGATATTTGCAAACAGTTTTCAAACTCTCCTCCATTAAGCGAACTAAAATCTTGGCCAGAATCAAAACAACCTTGGTCATGGTTACATATTGATTATTTAGGACCATTTTTAAATTTCAATTACCTTATTTTAGTGGATTCATATAGTAAATGGATCGAGTGTTTTAAAACTAAAAGTATTACATCCACCGTTACTATAAATTTTTTACGTGAAACTTTTGCAAGGTTTGGTTTGCCCACTGAAATTGTTTCGGACAATGGGCGATCTTTTGTATCAGAGGAATTTGAAATTTTTTTAAAGCAGAATGGCATTAAACATACTACAAGTCCTCCTTTTCATCCTCGTAGCAATGGTTCTGCGGAAAATGCCGTTAGGACTATAAAAAGTTGTTTAACTAAAAATAAAAATATTTTGAAGGAAGCAAACACGTTAATGATTTTAAATAGATTTCTGTTTCAATATAGAACTACCCCGCATGTTACCACAAATGAGACTCCCGCAAAATTACTTTTTGGGCGTAATTTAAGGACCAGATTGGACTTAATAAATCCACTAGCTGTAAGTATAAATGAAAAAATGGAAAAACAAAAACGTTATTTTAAAGGAAACAAAAATAACTCATTTCAAATCGGTGAGAGGGTAAGGGCTAAAGATTATCGAACAAATACTTGGTCTACTGCTAATGTTATTAAAAAAATTGGAAATCTAATTTATTTAGTAAAAACACTAGATGGTTTAATTTGGAAACGTCATTTAGATCAAATATTACCTGATCAATTTTTAACACTAAATGTACCAAAAAATTCAGTTGAAAACAATGCTCAACAAATATCGCCGAACAGCGATAATATGAGACATAATTTAAGACGTAGAAGCCAAATTTCTAAACCAGTAAGGCTGGGTTTTGAATAAACTTTTGTATAATATTTTTATAGGTATACCAAAATAATATTGTTTCATTGTTTCATATGTCAGTATATTTTGGCAGTGTATATATTTATTTAGAAATAAGTTTTTTTTTGTATGCATTATTTGTAAATATTAGGTATTAGGTACTATTGGTATTATGTAATTTAAATACAAATGTTATTGTATAGGTAAACTCATTTTAATTTTAGGGGCGAAATATGTAATATATTGTTATACTTGTTATTGTTTAAATTAAGCACGTAATTTTTGTACATATTTTTTATTACACTGTAACGGTCGACACAACGCAAGTCAGTCAGTAATAAACCATCACCAAGTACACTGAGTTTTAATTAGTAAAGATATTACACGAGTAAAAGCTATGTCATAAGCATATCATTTAAAATGCAAAAACATCTTCAATTCTCACCCAAAAATGGCAGAAAATAAATTTGAAGAATTCCGACTAGAAGGCAAAGCTTTGTTTAATATTTTAGGCCTGCAGGTGCCGATATATTACTAAATTTACCTGCCCTAAACAGAAAAAAGTACATATAAGAAAACAAAGGTTTTTAATAGACCAACGCACTTTCAGAAAAATGGTGATAGGGGGAATAGATGTTTCCACAACTACGCAAATTAGCTCTCTAAAAATGAATTAGTCAAAAATGACTAATTTAATAGTTATTAGTGGCTGCTTTTTCACTCGTACCATGGTTAACCATGGAATACCATGGTATCCCAAAATTTAACAGTCAATTCTTATGTAAAATTGTCCCCTGAATCCGAAAATGTAGTCAAAAGTTAAAAAAGTAGAACAGTTTTTGAGATTTAATCAAATTTTTATTTAATATGGAATTGACTATATCTCAAAAACTGCTTCACTTTCAAAATTTTTGACGGTATTTTTGGATTCAGGGGACAATTTTACATAAGAATTGGTTTTTAAATTTTGGGATACCATGATATTCCATGGTTAACCATGGTACCAGAGAAAAAGCAGCCACTAATAACTATTAAATTAGTAATTTTTTACTAATTCATTTTTAGAGAGAGGAAAGCATTAAAAAAAGGTACAACTAGAAAAAGTCCTAAGTGAACGTCAAAAAATAGATGAAACATGTACGAAAGAAGAGCTTAGTAGTACATTTGAATGTAAGTCTGATTGCAAAGACCAAACTATATATCAGTTACACGCTGCAAACACTGAATCAGAAAGTAATTTCACCATAACAGTTGATTATAATAAGCATAATTATGCTTTACTATCAAAAACTTTCGATAGACATAGGAGTGTAAGGTATGGCAGGGTCATCCATCACATCAGCACTTCTTAACTCATCTACGCATCACAAGTTATAGACAAAAATAAACTGCGTCGATAGCGAAAAAAAAACAAGAGAAGCTATAGTTTTATCACACCTACTTCTGGAACAGCAAAAGATATAGAACAGTCGACCATTTCTTAAATGCAGATATATCTATGGGTACTCTGATGGCAGTTGGGTGTGATGGAACCAATGTAAATGTAGGCTAATACGGCGGTATTATACGGTTGCTTGAGAAAGGATCTACGCATCACAAGTTATAGACAAAAATAAACTGCGTCGATAGCGAAAAAAAAACAAGAGAAGCTATAGTTTTATCACACCTACTTCTGGAACAGCAAAAGATATAGAACAGTCGACCATTTCTTAAATGCAGATATATCTATGGGTACTCTGATGGCAGTTGGGTGTGATGGAACCAATGTAAATGTAGGCTAATACGGCGGTATTATACGGTTGCTTGAGAAAGGATTTAATTGATGCCTATTTTATATGAATGAAGTGCCTTTTAGACTTTTATTTCAAAACCTTGATGGCAGTACATATGGACCACAGACTTTTTTGGTATCTGTTGGCAAAGAGCTGGAAAACTGTGAAAAAAGACATGTACTTCAGTTTGAACCTATTACCACGGACTTACCAAAGATATTAGTACGGATCAAAAATATTTATACAGAATAGTCCAGGCAATTGCTACTAGAATGTTTCCTAATAATTTAGGGAACAAATCTCCAGGAGATTGTTTTTCCTTCTGAAAATTATTCTTGAAACCTATATTGTCAAAGTCAAGTTAAAAAGATGGAGTACAACATTTGTTTCCTGTCCCTATACTAAGTTTTTTGAATAAATGGGCCAATTATTCAAAAAACAGATATTTTGCATACGCGAAAAATTTACTTCTTGCAATGTTGACCGACCCCCAGTCGCACATTCGTGAATTAACAGCCCGTCGAATTCTGAAAGCAAAAGGACCTTACCAACAGGCTTGCGTCTTTTTTAGCTACCAAAACTTAACTTTAATGCACCAACATATTTCGAACTTGTGGATTGGCACCAAAATATTAATGAACCACCGATACTAAAATCTATAACGGAAGAAGAACTTCAATTGTTGGTCGAACATAAAGGAGAAGGAGACCTGTCTTTATTACAATTAAAGGACTTTTTATCCAACCACATCAACTTAAATACTTAACAATATTTATAATTTCTCTTTAATAAATCGTCACCTGAGAATTATAGTGTTCTATCTACATTTTCTTTTTTTTATTCAGGTTAGTCTTGTTTTAAGTCTTAAAGATGATATTGATCTATCTATATATAATTGGGGTAGAAATTGTAAAGTTTAAGGCTTAAACTGTACAATTTCTACCTCAATTATATATAGATAGAACAATATGCATCTTTAAGACTTAAAACAAGACTAACCTGAATAAAAAAAAGAAAATGCAGATAGAACACTATAATTCTCAGGTGACGAAATGGCAAGTTACGATCTTAGTATTTAGCAAATACTATAAATTATACAGTTATTTAGAGTGATTTCTTATACGATAAGTTTATTCCTTAAATGGTGACTTTTTTGGTAACTTTCGGAGGCAGAAGATGAATTTCGATTATAATAAAATTTTATATGCTATTTAAAGTCTTCATTTGACACCAATTTTTGACTGTGCACGATTTAATATTGAATTATTTTTGTAATTCCTATATAAATGGCCCACCCTAACCTATAAGTTGTTTGTATTATAAAATAAAAATTTAAATCTGCTTTTATCTATGATATAAATAAAATATGTAATATAACTTAAAAACACCCTTTCTAAACGACTGTTATAATTCTGTCTCCTGACAACCATCACAACATAGTGAATAATTTACTAGTTTAAACGCCTTTAAGAATAATGGAAAGGAAACCTTTTTATAAAAGAACTCCTGGGAGTCAGGGCTATTAACTAATCTATTTTAATGACATGTAAAATTGGTGCTTTTAAGATATATTTTAAATGTATTTCAGAAATTTTCTTTGAACCCTTTAACTTTAATTGGGTAGCTCTTAGATTAATTGGGCCTAATGGCTGTTAACAACAAATTTGGGTGGTCCGAATAAACGTTAATGTTTCCCAGACCTTCGTTGTCGCCATACTGTATTGATAGCATATTTTCAAGGAAATTTAATTTACTTTGCCATTCAATTTACTAATTACTGGGCTCGGTAACAAATCCCATATCATGACTGTAATTAATTATTGAAGTCGGCAAATCAATGTCATTAACTTTACGGGACCGTGCCACAGTTTACGCTTTGGAGCTGTTCAAAAGAGTCGCCTATCAATCATATCCTGTAATTAATTACTATTATAAAAACATGAAAAACTGATTTCAAATTGGGTTCATTGTGCGAATGATATATCGATGATAGGAGGCGCTAAACGATGCCCTGACCTAGATTATCTTTTTTAAACCTACATACGTACACATTAGTGGCCCTTTATTAATTATTAATCTATATTTTATAAAACTGAAAAATTATTTTACTCAGGGCAGGATTATAACCGGGTTAGAATGGTCATGGTGGTCATGAAACCCACCAATCGTAATATTTTGATGGTCGGCAATATTAAAAATGGGTTCCTTTTAAATATTCTATATGTTTTTAATAACTATAAAATCATTATGAATTATGTATTCTTTTGTTAACCCTAGATTTCCAACGTTCCTATATAATGCGTTAAAGCCAACGTTCATTTTACGTATACAGGGTGTACCAAAAGTCGACGATATTCTTTGGAGTACTGATAGGCTGGCTCATAACTTATCAGAATATAAAAACATAATCTTGGTAAAAAAATCATTCGTTTTTAAAATATTGGCACTTATAGTAGTTTTTCACCTTGTTAAAAAATTAGAATTTTTGCGTAAGGTTATAATTTTTGTCTACTTCTATGCTTTAATTCGTTTATTTACTCTTAAATTGACATGTTGCGTTTTAGTCACGGGCTGAAGTTAGTAACAGTGGCTTTTGGGCTTTTTAGTTAGCAGTTATTTAGAAAACACTATTATAAGACATTTTCTACCTGTATAATAATAAGATTAATTATGATACAAATTGTTTATTACGATACAGATTTTTCACCAATAGAAATGCAATACATGGCAATAATAACCAATAGAAATGCGATAATGCTATAACTTGGCCAAAAATGTCAATCGTTGCAATTTTTTTTAAATAGTTTTTTCTACGTTAGGCAAAAAAAATGAGGTCAAAATTTTAAAATTGCCATGCATTGCCACCAAAAGTCCCGAGCTGGCTAAATTCGTCGTTTCAAAATTATTATTTTTTTAATGAAAATGCCATTTTCTAGTAAATTCGTGGTTCATCGCAAAAATTTGGGATTCTGTCTAGGGTTATAAATAAAGATGGGATATTTAGGTACTAAAAACTGAAAAATATATTTATAGGTAACTAAAAAGGTACTAAAAAAAAAGCATTTTAGGTTAAACAAACAGCATTTTAGGTAAAAAAAACATTAAAAGTTCACGTTTCGTTTATAATTTTGTTTAGCCGCATACCCAAACAGAGAACATACCCACAATAAACTATTTCTATGCAATAAACTGTGTTTCACTAAGTGACAGAACATAAGCTCACTACAAAAAAGGTAACTGTAAAGAAAGTTACTGTTACAGTATGTGACCATAAGAAAAAATTCTATACCGTTGAGTTGCACGCCCTGGATAAAATATTGGCGTAAAATTTAAAAAGAACACAAAAAAATAAAACAAGTAAAAATACGTAATAATATGTAACAAATAGGTGAAAATAAACAGACAAATTAAAAAATATGTAACAAAAGTATAAAAAGGTAGTTTAAAGCAAAAACCTCCAAAAAAGGTAAAAAAGGTGAAAACAAGTTAAAAAAAAAGGTAACAAAAGTATAAAAAGGTAGTTTAAAGCAAAAACCTCCAAAAAAGGTAAAAACAAGTTAGGTTCATATAAAAGAAAATCTTTTAAAACACATTTTGGCATTATTGGTTTTCAAATAGCTACATCGGTTAAAAAAAGGTAAAATAACTAAAATCCCATCCCTAGTTATAAAACAGGGACCTTTATAAAATGTAATTTAGAACTTTTTGACATATTTAACATATTTTTGTCACTTCAGGTTTTACCGGAACTTTTTATATTTGCATTTTTACATATTTCGATTTAAAATAAAATTCTAAATAAATACATATGTCATTTGTCAATGTTTGACAGATCTAATCATGTTTTAATTAAATTTTATTTCTATATCTAGAGTGCCTTGAATTGGTTTTTCTGCTTCATGTTGGGCCAAGTAGTTTAGAAAAAAACACAATTTTATTCTTTTTTTGCAATTAATTAAAACCATAGGTACTTTATGCCAAATTTATTTATTTTTTAATAAATAAGGGTTGTTCGTTGGTCATAAAAAAGTAGTTTTTTTTTTTAAATTTGATACCAAATATTTATGCATTTTTTAATAATATCGCATATAAACTCTAAATTTAATGTTTTTAGGTTTTAAAGTGTGTACAGAAGTATATAAATTTAGAAAAAAAAATCTAAAAAGAAAGCAAAATAAGATAACTTTATGACTTTAAATGAACCTAAGAGCGTCTCCAGCCAATGGGTGAGGAGAGGCAGGATTATAGTTAAAGGATATAGTTAAAGGATATGAATTGTAGGTTAATAGGCTAAATTTTAGCCGAAGTAGAATGTTATAGGTCTTAAAATAATTAAACTTTGGCTTTGGCCGAAAAACTCACTGGATACTAACAGTTTGTATGACCTATAACCCTGCCGCAGCGGCCGATGCCGAAAGTGGGTGAAGGAGCACATAGATTATAAACATTTTTTTTTAAGTTTGTAAATTGCTTTTTCTTAAATGTTGCAATATTGCATTGCAATAGTACAGTGAAATTTTTTAAATAAAATACCTTACTAGTGCGGAAAGTTCGGTCATCAGTGAAGTGAGAAAAAGATACTTTTCGTGCTTAGGTATTAGGTACAATATTTTTTCTACAAGCAAGGGAATCTAAACATTTTCTTTATTTGTATAAAAATATTTTTTTATAAGCGTCAAAAAGTTGCTACTTTTCGCACGCTTATAAAACAATAGTAGATTATGTCATAAGGAGTAGAAGTGACTCTTTTTGTGGTGAGTACAGAGATTGACGGCCGAAGCGTAGCTGAGGCAGGCACAGTACGAAGCACAAAAAGAGCTTCTACTCCAAATACCATATATAATTTTTTTTTCGTATACATTACCTGTTATTTAAGGTATAACAAAGGGTCGGTTTTCTTTAAAAAAAAAAGTGGGGTGACTGGGGGTGAATCTGTGAAAAAATAAAAATTTCAAAATCAACTGAAAATTGCGTCATATAAAATAAAAATCGACGTGTCCGAGCATTTTTCTATAAAATTCATATTTTTTAAGTTCTAGGGGCTTTTATATATCTCCATTATTCGAGCTAAACTAGCAAAACCCCTTTAAAGATTAGTTTTGGGGGTTGCATAGATTCGATTTTTCCACATTTCATCCCAGTTCAAATTGTAAGGTCAAAATTTGTCGCACAGTGTAATTAATATTGATGATTATTTCCCTCATTATAATATGAAACAATCAAAAGCCTTGAATTTTCGAATAAATTTCGTTTAAATAAGCGATTAAATCACTAGAACTATTTAACAACGATTAAATTTTAGCCTCCATATTGGATTTTTGTTTACGATTTTATGGTGTTATTTACAAGTTTTAACAAACATTTTTTAAAAAACAATAAAAAATAAGTTATCTAGTTTACGAAATATCAATTATTACTTATTACATACCTTAAATTAATGGAATTTTCTTTAAAAAAATATTTATAAATTTTGACACATAGGTACGTCAGATTTTATGAATTGTCAAATAGTTTCCTTTAATTCGAGAAATAATCTAGACGTATAACACTCAACCTATAAATTTAATCTGTCAAACTATGCTCAGTAAGTTTTTTATTTGATTTTTCTTTTTGGAAAATAGTTTCATGCAAAATAATTAAAAATAAAACCTCTCGTGATTTTATTAAATTATTTTGCATTCAAAATTTTCCAAGAAAAACCAAACAAAAAACTACTGAGCCTAGTTTAACCGATTAAATTCATAGTTCTCGTGATATAATACATATATGATTAAATCAAATGTCATTTGATGATCAAATCAAATTTCATTTGTATGTATGGTGTCTACGTATACTGTTTGTTACGACGGTTATTATATATTTGCCCGCCGCGGCGATTTTTAATGTAATAAAATTAACTTAAAAAAGTAAAGTTCTACTTTACTGCCGATTTTTTTTACTTTACTGCCGATTGTTGAATACTTTACTGCCGATTTCGGATAAAAATATTTTTCGCGATTTTCCAAGATTGAATCTTGAACTAAGAAGGAAAAGGATTTAATAGAATGGCAAGTGGATGCAACTGTAACCGATATTTGTACGTAGGTATCACAAATTAAAGTATCTATATTATTTTATTAAAATTTTTGGTGAAGTCTGCTGCGATCCATTTAAACGCCATAAGTCGATAATTTAGTCCTATTATACACATAAGAAAATTTTCCGATTCATATAACTTTTTAGAGGTAAACAATAGTAAATAGGTTTTTTAGGTGATTGTAAAATTTAAGAATATGATTTGTTCAGTTTAATTATATGCAGTAAGGTTTAATTTAAATTTAGGATATAATACCTGTTTTTTTTTGTCTAAATATAAAGTTTATGAAAAGAATGTCTTTTAGTCATTTAATTAATTTTTAGTACATTTGATTATGTTTTCTTAATTTAAAAAATAAATAAATGGGTAGTTAATTTTCGACGCCACTGTATGCGGTTTTTATATTTTATATTTTTATTCAGAATGAATTAGAAGTCAATCCCAGGCTGTCGAGTTATTTTAAAGATGTAATACGCTTTTTCGAAATATATGGTTAATATATGGATTTAGTCACATATATGTACATCTACAGCCCAGCTAAAAGAAATATACACAATAATTTTATTAATGGTTATTGGAGGCTAATAAGTACCTGTGATGATAAGCATAAATTGGTTTAAATTGACTCACTCAAACATAGCCTTTTTAAAGCATGAAATGGCTGAAAGTCAGGTGGGCATATTGTGTATTTTGCTTATAGCTGGTTTGTACATACAGCCACAGCCCAGTTAAAAGCAAAATACACAATAATTTTATTAATGTTTATTGGAGGCTAATAAGTGCATGTGATGATAAGCATAAATTGGTTTAAATCGACTCACTAAAACATAGCCTTTTTAAACCATGAAATGGCTGAAAATAGTGATTTTTCGAAAACATGAATTTTTATTATATTTTTTTGAACTCTTAGCCAATATTTTTTGAAAATGTTTTTATTGCTTTTATATAGAGTAAGATCTTTGGTAACAAACTACATTAAAAAATTTTTGCTGGCAAGTTGTTCTAAGAATATATGAATTTATAAAATTAGACAATTTTGACAAAAAACTGCATTTAGGGCATCAATAAATAAATGTGTCCTATATGGTTTAAAAGAGAAATATTTTCTTAACAATTAACAGTTTGTTTAATGTGGATAGCTTTATTAGCAAAAAAAGTACAATTTTTTAAAGTTAGGTCTGCATAGTAACTTTTGCGTAGCTGTATAAATAGGTGATAGGGGGAGAAAAGAAAAGGGGAGTTTTTTTCACTTCTTGCGTCCATGTCTACTTACAGTTAAAAAAGAAATAAAATTAGAGTATATGAGGTGCACTCATTGGTGGCTAATAAATGGAATTACCCTATACTAACAAACTAGTTGTTCTTTATTTCGTTCAATTAAAATTTAATAAATAATCACTAAATATTCCGTGCGATTATAATAAATATAATTAATAGATCGTGATTGCTTTGTATGAAATGCTAAATTAATTTTATTATTTGACGTCTATTGAGTCACCTATGGATTTACTTCTACCCTAGGCTTTTTTGAGTTTTTTATCTGCCGCTTATGAAAAAGACGCACTTCAACTATCTCTATACATGCATATAAGGTTGTATATCATGGCCGCTTAAAAAAAAAATATTTTTTTACTAAAGTAAATTAATACAAAATACAAAATTTTCTTGGTAATAAAATTATAATACGCTCTATTAACAGTTTTTTAAAAAGTCGCTTGATACGAAAATGTAATTGTCCCGTTTTTCCACTAAGGTTATCAATTAATGGTTCTATTAATTAAAGACCTTGGTTTGCATTACATTTTTGTACTAAGCAAAAATGTGTTAACCTTAATACTTAATATACTTTCTTATCCATAATTATATTTCATAGATTTACGACTATGAGTATGAGTATAAGAACATATAACAGGCCCCATCTTTCAGGGTTATTTTACCCCTTTCGGTTCTATACGTATCCTGCCACTGCACAGCCTTAACTGTGTTTGGTGGATCCGAATTTTCACCCCGGCAGGTAATTTTCCCTAAAAGGTCGTGGATGATAGTGTCGACGGTTAAGGCCATTCCCGGAATTTTGTCGCCGGGCCGACCATATGCCCGATTTAGGCTAGTGGAGTGTAGGACAAGGCCCTCCTACAAAGTTGGTTTTTGGGGGCCTTGAACTGACCTAAAACTAAGTACAATCCGGACTACCCCTCAACCAGGGTATTAGTAATGTCCCCATTCAATTGGGGTTTATGAATGAGGCTTGGGTTATTAGTGGCTTGGACATGCTTGCTGGACATTTATTTTATCCGGGTCTCTGTCCTGGTCTGCTGAAATTCGTTATATCGTCACCTGAGAATTATAGTGTTCTACTATTTGACATTTGCATATCTTGTGGGAATTGCAATTGAAAAATTTGAATGTTCATGTGCAAGTAATTATAAATGATATTGTTTGCTAAAGCAAATTTTTTACTTTATATACATAAAAAAGGCCAAAAGGAAGTGTTAGTATTTTATTAAACTTTGTTAGAGAAAACATATATGAAAAAAAAGGTTTGCAGATAGAACAATTTTATATATTTTTTTCAACAAAATACATTTTTTTGTTCTATCTGCTTAATCATTATTATAATAAAAAAAATATTAGAGTACTCTAATAAAACAATATTATTTTTAACATTTTAACATTTTAAACTCAAAATAACACCTATAGATTTTTTGCTCTCTTCTTACTTGAAGAAGCACCATGTTGAGGATTTTTTTGTTTTGATATATAACTTGACTTTGTGCTTTTTGATGTCGAAGGTTCATCAAACTCATATTCTGCATATTTAGATTTCTTAGATTGATCTATTGTTGCCTCTTTTTTTTTACTCTTCTCTAGTCGTTTTAAAGTGTGAGGATCATTGTACTGTTTAAATAGCTTCTTTATAAATAATGTGTCAACTGGTGGCATAAATTTAAAAAGTTTACATAAATCAATAACTTTTGCCAAAGGTAGCAAGCATTCTTTTGGAGGAGCGCATGCTTTTAGTGTTGACAATTTTTGTGAAATATTAAGTGGCCTTATTAGGTTTTTTCGTATTGTAACAGTCGTTAAATCTACTGCCAAAAATCTGGGTCTGTGTGATTTAACTTGTAGTATACTTTCATAGGTTCTGATCTTAAATATTTAATTTGTTTTAATGAAGCATAAGCGATATTCTTAAGATTGTAGCCTAAAGTAGCTTTCTTGAATTCCTTAAAGTCAGTTTGTTGTAAGTGGTAAACTTTAAACTTATTTCTATTCTTTACTTGTGGGAGTAATCTAAGTAAAGCCAAAGGACTAAATATTTCTTGCCCCTTAAGATATTTTTCCGTTTGACTATGTATGTTATCTACTTCATATATAGAACTATGGCCAGGTTCACAATATTTTTGTATTATTTCCTCTACAGTAGGATTCTCTTCCATGAATTTCTTAAATGCCATTGTCATTATACTATTTTTATTTTGTGGGACACACGAATCGGACCACAAAATATTTTTTTTTAAATTTGGTATGTCAGCTAAAATGTTATTCAAATTTATACAAAAAGCTGCGGCCAGATCCTGTCCTGTCCGTCCATGAAGCCCCTCCGACCATACTGCACAGTATGCTCTTTTATTTTTGTTGCAATGACTGGTCATATTATATGTATTTAGTTTCCTACTATAAAAAAGGCAGATATGTTAGACCTTGGTAAAGCAAACAGATTTTCTAAGTCGAAGCAAACGACTGCAGTTTCAGGTTCATTATTTTTTCGATCCTTTTCACGCTCTGTTTTTGTAATTTCTTTTGATATTGAGTGGTTGTTAAAGTGAACAAGTTCTTCTTCTAATAAGCTGTTACTTTTTTCTTTTAGCCGTAAAAGTTCACAAACATCACACGTGTGAATTCTTAAAACCGAAAAAAGATAGGTACCTATCTTTTTTTGGTTTTAAGAATTCTATATTAAATGTAAAATTAAATGTGTGTCTGTAGAAGCTTTCTTTAACGGGAAGAATATTTTTTCATTACACCATTCCACATAGAGACAATATAATCTCGATAAATTTAAATTTACATCAAACTATCTCGCTGCTCACTGGAAATAGTCTTTTTTGTATGTTTTCCACGGTTACTTGGCAGAGGAACTCCACTCACTATTTGCCTTTTTTTCTCATGAAAATACGATACACGACGTTGACTAATATCAAGTGTGTCAAAAAAAAATTGCTTGCAAACTCGTATCTGTTCATAATTAACATTAAAAAAATATTTTTATGAAAATTCACCTTGTCTTTTAGAATCATTATTTTTAACAGTACCATGTGCACGTTTTTTTTAAAGAACATGCAGTATTTTTGTTAAAAAAATTTAGTTTTCCCTCATTAGATAAATCCCGAAAATTTCTATGTAATATAATTCTAGTATCTTCTTTTATTTTAGTTTGACATTTAAATTTGCAGCTGGTTTCACAATTTTTTTTGTTTTTAATTTCTCTTGCTCTGCGACTTTTACCTTTTACGTCTTTATAAGATTGTCCATGCTCACACAGTTTCTTGTTTACATTTCTCTTCCATTCTGCCTCATTTCTTAGCCGCTTTCTAGTAAGTTTTCTGAAAATACACAAAAAATATATAAAATACACACACTGCTACAAGAAATTGCATTTATATTTATTAACGACGTGCAAATATTTAAAAAAAACTTATCTAAATATCGCAGATGGCTCCTTGTCCTCTTGTAATTGGTCTCTTTCATGTTTATGCCGCGTTTATAGTTCAGAGCGGAAAAACTAGTACGTCTCTTTTGTAGGAGCGATGATTTTGTACTGATTTACAGATTTACGACTAATACGATACGATAAATAAATTTCAAATAAAGCTATGAGTTACATTAAAGCAAACTTAATACACTCTTAGATATAAAGAAAACATTGGGGGTTTTAAATCTGGTCCTGATTTTTCTCGTAGGTTTTATTAATCTGATCCAATTTATTTTAATAGAATAAAATCATGCTTAATTTTGTAAAACATAAAAATATTTATTAGTTTATTAAAACCGTATTTTAATGTTTAGTTGTTTAAAGGAAGTAGTTGTAAAGTTTAATTTAAGATTAGAAAATATAAAATGACTGTGGTATTTCGACGACACGTAAATTTTGCATATATGAAAATTGTTTGTTCGAGTTCTAAAAGTGTATAGGTGTATCACAATTTTCTTTATAAATATCTTTTATGTCTAACCGTAACAAGAAAATTCTATTCGAGACAGAAGAGTGAGTAAAGTTTTTTTCTTTCAAGGCAAAACTTTTCACAGTAATATGCTTCGGTTGGCAAAAGTTATACCGGTTTTTATTTGAAATAATTTAAAAGTTTCGAGTGTTATGATGTAAAAAGCTACAGTTGGTTACTGTAATGTGTATTAGTGCTGGAACGTGCTCGAGATATTTTTATTATTGTTTCAATAACAAACTTTTCAATAACTTTCTAAATAGATTTCATTTTGTGAATTCCGTTTCAAAATTAAACCCATTTTGCCCTTTAAGCTTAATTAAATTTGTTTTACTTTTACTCGTTTTATGCAAATACTAATAAACTCGTAAATATCCCTTCAATAACTTTAATCAACCAATATCAACTATAATAAATTGCTAACGACCTAGCGTTAATAGTCTAATAGCAATTTATATATTGTTTACATAAAATTTAATGTTTAGGCAAATAACTAAATTCAATTTTAAATAACTCATTTAAATTAATTATTTCAATTTTGTTCCTTTATTGTATTTTTTATCTATGTCAACATAATTAATTCTTTGGTTAAACTGCCCTCTAACTTATCTACATTATGAGCAAATAAGGTTTTAACTTATGCACGACTGTTATTTAGGAACTATGTATAAAAATAAATATTTTGGTACAGGATAGACAACGACTTTTCTAGGGTAATTATTTCATGGTTAATCCAAAAATGGCAATGGTTTTGCTCAATCATGATTTAGAAATTGAAAGCTGCACCTTTTGTTTTTTGAGATTTTATGAAAGCACATTCAACTTTTAATATGTTTACATATCGCACATGGGCGACAACAGCGTCATAAGTCGAAAAAACTGAATTTTGGGGTTTTTAGTGCAATAAGTGTAAAAGTTTTTATAGTTAATGCTGTAACAATGGCATAAAAATATTTTTAAAATTAATCCCTAGATGGAGACTTGTGTCTGTCTGCAATTTGTAAAATCCCTATCATAATTATACTTCTGCATAAAAGGCATACAAATGGATTTTTCATAATTTTTTCCACGAATCTAGATTTCAGCAGGATTTTCTGGTAAGCTAAAGAGCTCATTTTTGTACTCATTTATCATCTAACCCAAATAAAATTGTGCCTTGAAGATGTCATTCGGCTGAAAAGTGCTTTGTTGTGCTTCTCTCAATTGTAAGCCTCCTTTACGCGTGCCCTTTAACTTTGAGCTCAACACAAAAAGAGTGGCTTCTTAAACTAGACGCTCACGTGTTTTTAGTTTAGTTTTTTATGGTTTAAATATTTTTTCCAATTAATAATGTGCCCATTCCCCGTTATTTTCATTGGTAATTCGTTAACCTAAGAAGTACACGTAATTCTATGTTCAAGCATCAACAAATCATAAATAAAATTGTTAATAAGTTTACTTCAGAAGTAATTCTACTACTGTTTAAGCATGAATAAATTATAAATAAAAAAAATTTCTTATTCTTATTTTTGATATTTTAAAATAAGTATAAACAACTCATTTTCTCTTCAACAATTTCTAAATTACGACACACATATGTAATATTAAATTATACCTAATAACTTATTTAATTAAAAATCGTTTAATTGTTATTTTTAATAAGTTTAAAACTTATAAAGCCAAATAATCGTTAATGTCAGCAAGTTACTTATACCAAACCAGTGAAAATAACAAGCGTTCGCCGCGGCGATAAATCCGGTATTATGTTCGAAATTTACGTTTATTGTCATCAAATAATTAATTTAATTGTCCTCTCCACCGGCCCTAACTAAGCCAATTTTAAAGCGCACTTGCGGGTAAATTATAATAACAAATAGGTTTCGAGCACACCTTATGCTGCATATACATTATTGCTTAATAGTCTCTATATATAAACCTAGATGACAACAAAATCATCTGCAACGGTAATTAAATTTATGGCTGTGTTGTTATTACTTGATTAGGCATGGCGCTTTGTTAATGCAAATCGGCTGTAAAAGTAATGCCATTGTTTATGTTTAATTAAGTTATCCAATATTAACTATTAATTAGTTTTCAGTTCATTTGGTATTGAGCCAATGCTGGAAGTGGCAAAGCAAGTTTAATATTATTAATAATTATTGCTCAGAAGGGAGCTATTTAAGTGATTATAACTGAGAAATCAAGTAAATAAAGTTTATTTTCCACTTAAAATTCCTTCAAAGTAAAATTTTATTGACTGCAAAAGTTTTTTAAGTGGAATTTATAAAAACCTTTCAAATTTTTATTAACGTTAAAGTAATGGAAAAATCTGCACAAAATCTAACAGGTGTTTTAAATTTCATGTAACTATTAAAAATTTAAAGAACAACTTCGCATTGTTGTTGCATTAAGTTTATAAATCCGCATTATCTTTAACGATAAATTAAATTTTTACCTGCAGGGCAACAAACAAAATTTGCGGCACTGGTCTGATGAAAACCTTACCAAAGGTAAAGTTTGGACTACTGTTGACGGAATTATCGGATATTATTTTTTCGAAGACAATCAGGGATGAGCAGTAACCGTGAATTTAGAACGGTATCTGCATACGATAAATACTTTCTAGGGCCTTCTCTTCGACACTGTCAGACCAGGTCTGGTCTGGTCTCTATTGAACCTCAACCAGTGTCAAAAAGAAGGCCCTAGAAATTTATTTATCGTATGCATATGCGGCTTCGTCAACATTTTCTGAATCAAATCATTTCAAAAATAGGCACTCGGAGTCATGATATGTCCCCAATTAGATTCTTTGTTGTGGTATATTAAATCCAAGGGATATTAAAATGCGCAACGCAATTGAAATTAGTGTAATAACACCAAATAACCTTGTACACGTGATCCTAAGTTTCAGACTTAGCTTGGAAGAGGTCGGACGTCTTGATCGGCGTTTTATTTTATAAAGAATTTCCTAAAAACTGAAGTTTATTTTGTATCTTGAATTATAATAATAATTATTAAGATATTTTATTTTAATATCGGAAACCAACGATTACCATCTAATATTGTGTATTACACTAGTAGTTACTACTTAAAAACTTTTTATTTATTAAAATATGTTTCACTATGTGTCGGTGCCTGGTGAGGAACACATGTAATAAAACACTGACGAGGTTATATAAGTTTTTACTTTCGTATATTTTTATCGTATATAATACCACTAGTGGTAAAATATTTATACGAATGTTTTTTTCTTTAAAATTTCGCAAGTGGCATTAATTTTTAAGTGGTTTCAAATAAATGCCACGAGCGAAATTTTCAAGGAAAAATCTTGAATAAATAAAAATTAGAAACATTGACAAATATTTTTGGAATAGCAACCAATCTGTTGCTTTGCAACTCGTATAAACGAGTGGCCTTAAGGGTAGGTATCTAATTTTTCCGAAAAAAATCGAAAAAACACGTTGCTAAGTAATATTTTAACAAGAAGCATGAGTGCTGGTGACAACAAAAATCCGAGTCGAAGACGAGGATTTTTGCACCTACACGAATGCATTTTGTTAAAAAATATTACTTAGCATTGTGTCTTTAAAAATTGAAATTTTGGTGACAGCTGTCAAGTTTTGCCGCGGTTAAACTGGAAAAAAACTGCTGACAGGTTTATCCACCTAGAAACCATTTGTAATTCAAAATTGCGCGTTTGTGATTGGTGGAAATTAAGACGAGGGAAATAGTCAACTAAAAAGTAGTTTTACCGCTACAAAACTGAAAAAACACTCATTTTCTGAAATCTGATTGGTCCATTAAGTAATGAGTGGAATAGTCGTAAGTAATATCATAAGGGCATCTAATTTTTCCCAAAAAAATGGAAAAAACAGCCACTAATAATTCTTGTTAACATCAATTTGTATCCCGGGCATTTAGCAGTCAATTTCTATGTAAAATTGTCCCGTGAATCCGAAAATCTCATGATGTAATAAAAGTAAAATAGTTTTTGAGATAAAGTCAATTTTCTATATAATATGGAATTGACTATACCTATCTCAAAAACTGCTCTACTTTCATAATTTTTGACGGTATTTTAGGATTAAGGGGACAATTTTACATAAAAATTGGCTGTTAAATGTCCGGGATAAAACTTGCTGTGGACTTCAGTTATTAGTTACCACTTTTTCACTTTGAAAACTAGTGGTTTTTGACTTATTCATTTTTAGAGAGGGCAGTGGCTTCCAATACACAAAAACAAGCCACGACCTTTGAACAGTAGATGGTGATGAAATCCTTCGTTCACTGTGCTACCGCTGTCGTTTATGCTGCCGCCTATTAAGCGACCGATTATAGACGTGTTCCATACGTCCAAAAGACCGAAACAGTCTGTCTGTCGGTACCTGGTGAGAAATAAATTTGTAACAAAATACAGTGACGTGAGGTTCTATAAGTTTTTAATTATGTTTTATTTGTTACGTTTTAAAAATTATGTAGTGCAATGTTGGTCTCGATGGGTGATGCACATTACCTTAAGGGACGGCTCTAAATATGCAACACCCATCTGGGCCAACATTTGCACGACATAATTTTCAAAGAAGTTCATATTATTTGGCAAAGACTAAATATTATGTCCCAACATGCCCATTTTAAAATATAACTTATTTACATAATATTATCCTAATATTATTTTTTGTTAGTCACAATCTTTGTGTCTGATACTCATACTTTTCTTGGAAGAAATGTTAAGGTACATACTGTATATGTAAAGAAATCGTCTCACTGCTTTTTGTATGAGTTGGTATTTTTTCCAAAAATCTACGACGCTTGTTTATTGATAGTATTTTTAACTTTCTGCAGAAGCCTTCCATGCAGGTCCTTTTTTTCCAGCGTGCTAGTTTGTCTACATCTTCTATGCTTAAGGTATTTTCTATATCACTCAGTATAATATATTAGTATTTTTCATATTTAATGTTTGCGCTATAGTATTGGAATTCTGAATATTTTGAGTAGAAATATTCCTGAAGGTTGTTGACAATTTTGTTATGCAGGTTGATTATATTTATCAGTCCCCTGCCTGCGTCTTTTATTTTTAGCCTGGTTCTTTCTATTGCTTTAGGATGATGGAATCTATGTTTTGTTAGGGCTACTTTTTTATTTCTGTTTGTATCCATTTCAGCACTTCATATGTTTATGTTAAGAGTAAAACTGCGTAGTTATGTATCGCTGTGAATAGGTTTTTAGCTTTTAGTTTATATTTCATGGAATATTTTAGTTATTTTTTATTTATTTTTTTATAAAATTTATGTTTCGTGTTTTTCTTAAAGAGAAAAAAAATATTATGTAGTACAATTTTTAACTTCCTAAACGTTACTTTAATCAAATTGCTAGAATAACAAACTTGTACACAAAAAGAGTGTTAAAACCACCATAACCCAACTTTAACGGTTTAAAGAAATGTGTCCAAATCAGTGGCATTTAAAAAATCATAATAGTAGTAGAATATAGGGTCGAAAAGGTATTTAAAGGTAAGTAATGTTTTGCAAATTTTAGCTAATGAACATTTTAACAAATGTTGAAAAGTGATAACACATTTAGAATACTTTAATGACTTATGCGCAGTAATTATCACATATTTTATCTAATTTGGTGGACAATAGTGTTTTTGATTAAGTTATATTTAGAACATTAATTATAAAACTATATTTAATTTTTTTAAAAGGTTTCACATATTCTGCTATATTATTAATGACTTTTTGTCCATAGGAAAACGACTAACTTTATTAAGATCTACCCCTGTCTTCATTAAAAGCAAACATGGAAAATCATCTTGGTCATTTCAATTTATATTTTTTTAGCGTAGGAAAAGAGAGCCACAAAATCTTACTAGTGTATGAGGCATTAGGCACCCCAAAGTTTTCATTTGAAGATGTATGCGATCGATTACCTAAATAACGGGGTTAGATACGGCGATTGGCGCCATATCCCGACGACAAAATTTAATAATTTTAATTATTATTATTATTTGTATTAAAATTATTATTATTATAATAATACATTTCCTAACATGCATGGCTTTCTTAAAGGGTTATTTAAATTAAACAAATAATAGAATAGTACCTATTTCTTTTTTTTAATTTGAAGTACAATTGACACCATTCTATATAAAAACTATTTTAGTTGAATAACGCAAACTTAAGATGCGTTTAAAATTATTATAATATAATATCAATTTTTAGTTATTTTTGGATTTTCTACAGATACTATTCTTTTCAAATTTTCAAATCTAGGAGCGTTAAATCTTCGGTCCTTCCTTCGGCTAATATTAAAACCTCGTGAAATTAGTATTTTTTTTAAATTACAAAACTTTAAAATCTCCCCCTTAAAAGTGATTGTATGTATGTCATGTTGAAACCAAAATGGATCCAATGAACGGAGAAACTGATTTTCTAAATTTAGTAGTTATTACTATAAAACTCAGGCAATGATTATTTTTTTATTTTAAACCAGAATAACTTTTGTAATGTTATACTATATAATCATAACTCCAAGCTGAGACAGATATGTTCATATTTTATTAATAATGAATCATTATTTAAATTGTAACTAAATGAGTATTTAAATTAAAAAACTGCAATTTGCAAAAAAACACTGATGTAAAAATATGATGATTTTCTCTATAAATGTCGGCTTTGTATGAATTAATTTTTGCTTATTTATTTTTTTATATTATTTTATTATTATAAATAATGTTTAAAAACTTTAATTACTTTTGCAGCCAGTAACAGTGTAACCGAATTGAGGACAATTTGTGATGTTTAATACAAACTGTCAAATGCAATGCTGGATTACAATGGTAATAGGAAACTGGAGCATTGAGAATTTGTGCACACACTTGCACACAGTGTTAGTTTATAGTATAATTAATGACGGAAGAGAAAATCATTAAATAAGGACAATTAATATTGCAAAGGGCAGATGGCTGCCGCCGCGTTGACAGGTACAAGTCGAGAACGGGTTCATATCGTCACCTACGCTTCTATGCCACCTGGACGAGTAATTTAACGTTATCTGATGGACCAGTGTACGAGCATAAATGGATTAAGATAAGCCTAATATATTATAAATCCATTCATGCCGCGCGCCAAATTTAATTTGCCTGGCTGCTTAGGGTTACCTAAGTTTTTAGCTTCCATTGTTGCCATGGACAATGGGACTTCCTCTTCATTTAACTTAAGCACGAATACATTACCACTTTTTCAGTTTAACTTTTGGTCAGTCTAATAATACTTGGGCTAAAATTTCTTAAATAAGGTGTCTATAAGTTTGTAAATATATATTTTTTTGTTTTTGTCTTATTACCTGACCGCCATGTTGATTTTATTCTCTAAAAGGTAAGTAACTTTGTTTCTAATAAATTAAATTTATAAATAATGTCTTAAGATTATTTTATTTATCAAAGGGCTCACTTTTTTATAATTTTTTTTTATTTATTTTAAATAACCATAGGCAATATTTTGTTGGCAAGTTCTTTACAGTTCTGATATATTGTTAAAATTCGGTATTCTGTCCGCTCCTAGATAGTTATTTCATATCGATAATTCTTTCCTTGGCCCGCTGATAGGCTTATTGGTCACGGGCTAAGAAAACACCCCACATACGAGGTGTGTTCAGAAAATATCGGGAATTTTCGTTTTTTGAAACAAATATTTATTTATTCGTCCACATTAATGTTGTCGCCTTCAAAATAGTCCCCATTGGATATTATGCACATGTGCCAGCTCTTCTTCCAATACTCGAAACACTTCTAAAACTCGATCTTTGGGATAGCCTTTAGTTCTTTCAGCGATGCGCTTTTAATCTATGCTTGCAAAACGACGGCCCTTTAAGGTTCTCTTTATTTTTGGGAATAGGAAAAAGTCAGACAGAGGCATGTCTGGCGAATATGGAGGCTGGGGCATCATTACAGTATTGTTTTTGCCCAAAAATTTTGTTCAAAATTTAACAATTTTAGAACAAATTTTGCTGCGACGCGTTCCATACACAAAACATTCGAAAAAATTTCATGGGATGAGCCAATCGATATACCAACATCATCAGCGACTTCTCTGATGGTTTATAACCATTTATTCCACTTTTTCCATGTTTTTATCGGTTGTTAATGTGCTTGTGCGTTCGTCATCTTCAACGTCTTCACGGCCTTCTTGGAAACTCTTATACCACTTGTAAACTCTTGTTTTACTTAAAGCAGACTCACTATAGGCCTTTGTTAACATTTCACAGAATTTATTTCATTTTTAAGCAAAATTGGACACAAATTCTTTGATCCATTTCTTTTAACGAACGAAAAATCGCCAAGAACATAAAACACGTCTAACATTAGCGGTTGCCACATACAAAGTAAACAATACTTCGGGGGCATGTATACCAACATAATAAAGAAAATTTTATGACAACCGGACCCTCCGAACCCGCGAAATTGAACAATTCTCGTTATTTTCTGAACACACCTCGTAGATATAAGCCGAATTCGACCTCCTTTGTCCAAGATGCAGAAGAAAGGAATAAATCTTCCTTTACTTTCTGGGACAATGTGAGACGTTTGGCGGATTTAGGCATAAAACTTTTAATGTGAATACACTTCTAAGAAAGAAGTTGGCCTCTTTCACCTATAAAGTTATTCTGAACTTTATAAGAGGGTCCAGAAGGTTAAGAAATCATTCTGATTGGTTTTTGGTAGGTCAGATGAAAAGTACCATTGAGGACCATACTTTTATGAATCCACAGCGCATACAGTACAACAGTATAAGTGTTGTTTTCTTATCTAACTTTTTGACAAACTTACCGCGCTTTCGTAAATATTAAGATCGTGTTAATTGTCCGACAAAGAGTACATTTTGATTGGACTGTCACTAAGTTAGTAAGTGATCATATAACGCCAGTACATCGACTTACTAACCGTTTTATTAAAAACATCGAGAACAAATAATTAAAACATATTTCTTTCAAAATAATTAAGAATATGTTGTTACTGACAGTAACTTACTGCCAATAACAAAATATATTAGACAATTTTAACCAAATATAGTGTGTGTAATATTAATTGTGTAATTTAGTTTCAACATGACGGCGCACAGTGTTTCAATTCTCGAAATTATCGGCAAAACCAAAAAAATTGACATTTTTTTCGGGTAAATTTTGAGTTAGATGGGTAGTTAATACCTGTCTCCATCCTCTTTAAGGTATGTAAAATTCAGATATGTATTTGTTTTTCGGTCTGTTAAAATCGCAAACTTTGAATCGAGCTTTTAGAACAATAGAGCTACAAAAATTGTAATGAATTGTAAGGCATCAGTTCAAGATCCATTGAATAGCTTAGAGTTTTGTCTATCAAGCCATAAATAAATTATCTGCCCCAACTTGCCCCCGGCTCTTTAAAACTACATGTTCTTGGGCGCTCAGGCACGGTTGTGGTAAAAAAACTCGCGATTTTAAGCCTATGTCGCGCGCGTATCTGTGTTTTTGCTTTACAAAATATAAGATTTTTTTTTATTTCTGGGTTGCGTTCATGACGTTTATTCGATTAACTTGGATTTAACTCAAAACGTTTATTACAACAGCGGTGTCTAGAATTTCACTTGCGTAAATCGTTCGTGACTACTAAGATATTTAACACCGATTTTACATATTTAACCCACCTCTTGTAGGTGCGTTAAAACAACTCCGCATGCGCATTGTAGTGTGTTAATGTCAAATTTGAATTGTGGTTATTTGTGTTGACAATTTTATTAGCGAATCCGGTGACGGAGATTGTTTAATATATATGTAGGTATTAAATAATATCATATAAATGAAATTAATTAAGCTATTTTATAAAAAAATGTTTTATTTACATTTTAAAAAGAACCTCTTATAACCCATATATGGGTTTTTAATTCATTTCGACAATTCTTTGATAAAAATGTCCTCCATTTAAGGTCCACCATTTTGAATTTTGGAATTATAATTTCAAATTCATTATCACCGACTACAAAAACCCCTGTATGGTGATTTTCAATCTATTCCGTTAATTTTTTGACAACTATGTCCGCCATTTTGGATCTACCATTTTGAATTATGGAATTCTGATTCCAGATTCATTACCAGCGATAACAAAAACCCCTATATTTTGATTTTCAATTTATTTCGTCAATTTTTTGGACAAATATGTCCGCTATTTTGGATCTACAATTTTGAATTTTGGAATTCTGATTCCAGATTCCAGATTCCCAAAAACCTCTATATACGGATTTTTAGGAGAATCCGACTACTCCTTGATATTTTGACGAAAATTTAGAGAATTGAAACACTGTGCGGCGCGTGAAATTATTACTTTATAGGCTGATTCTCACTTATAGACTGCAATCTTTGTACAAATCAATAAATATTGATTTAAACAAATTTCAATAGAAGCATTTTGGCGGCTAAAACGGAACGGCACGAGAACGGCATGGCGCGGCATAGGCAAAGCACTATGTGAGAATCAGCCTTTAATAAAACTGTTTTATAGCAGCAAAATGAATGTCTTGGAGTTTTAGGAAATAGTATTATTTTCTTTTTAAAACAGTTTTATTTCTCGTAATGTACAGAACCAAAATCGTGTATAATTTTTTTTTATATTTAGAATAATAATTAATAATGGTTCCCTAGGAACAGGGTTCCATAGAGATTACATATATTTATTTAATAAGCATATATGCTTGAGTAACTCAATCTCGAACATAAACATTTCGCATTCCGCATGCTATGATTTTTTTTACAAATTGAAAACAATGAACAAGATCAAGATTTAAGCCTGATTCACAAAGACAGGTAATAAATATTGAATAATTACAGTTAGATATATTTATTGTTTTGTCTGTCCGTATCGTGTCTTTCGATGTCTGATAAAGTAAATCAGACTTTAAAAATAATATTGCATTAATTACTGATGAAATTAATTTTCCATGATAGGGTCATTTAGTTTAGAACATACTGTTTTATTGATTGTACTTTCAACTAAAAAAATAAATACAACAACACAACAGTTTAATTTGTGTCGTTTCGCATTTTTATTATTTTTCAGGACAGAGGTTTAATTTGTATATAAGGTCACAGTTTTTGATCCATCTGAAAATAGCATTTTTTTGAGATACGACACTTTGTAAAATTAACGACGAATTGAGATACGACACATTGTAAAATTAACGACGATTTGTGCTTAAAAAAATATTAATAAATTAACTATTTTGTAACTTTGGCTCGCGATCGTCTCACCCAAATTTGGACCTCTACGTTGTGTTAAAAATCATACTTGGGAGAAGTAGGTATACAAAAAAGTAAAATACAGTGTTTAGTTTACCCCAATTTAATTTACTTTACAAACGGTTTACAAAAAACAAGGGGTGGCTCTTAGGGATATACGACCAGAGAAAAAAGAGCTTGAGAAAAACCCTGTTTGGCTATGAGGTAGCAAAGGATTTCACGAATAGGCATTGTTTCTTTAAAAGTTTATGCAAATCAATGTAATGAAGCAACGCTTGTTACTTTATCTAACCCCCACAGGTTCAAAAATGGGAAAAACGTTGTTAGTTTAACAGGGCAGTTAAATGTTAGTCTGTCAACGTTAACGTTGCCTTGTGGGTAACAGGGTCCGCAATGGAAGCAACCCACCTAATAGATGTTGGGTCGGGATAAAAGTTGCGATGTCCCCTAGAGAACCTAGGTGACCAGTTATCCCTCACGGTGCACCGGTTCACACGTATGGAGCTTTTTAGTATCTATTGCAAACTACGTACACCGATATTTGTTTTAAAATAACCACAAAAATTGCATAATCGTGTTAGGGAAGGTCTAAACATTTTAGTTACAGGGACAGTGTATCTTAATTAAGTTTTGAACAATAAAATATTGACATCGAATTTTTTACATTAAACTTAAAAGCAAAGAAAATTTTGTAAGAATAGCTTAAAGAAAAGGCAAAATAACTAATGCTCAATTAACTTACATCTGAGTCGTTTTAAGTTTAATGCACTTTACTACGTAATTTGGGCTAATAATATTAAGAACTAACCTTGGAAAATACACAAGAGCGATGCTTTCGATACCACTTTCTGCCTGTTTTTTGCTAACAACAAAATTTAGAAATTCCAAACATATTCAAAAATAAATTTTAAAAACGTATTAAAGTACCTACTGAACCATTACAATATATTAGTAATAAGTATCATCTAAATTATTTGTTTACAGTGTAAAAACAATTTTGGAAAAAAATGTTGTTTAACCCTGCCTACATTAAGACATTTCGTAATACAAAATTTATAACTCTCTAATAAATAGACTTTATCGTACATGTTTCCATGACACTAAGTGACCTTTTAAATACACATTGACAAGTTATGGCTTTATGGCGCTTTAGTCACGGGCTGAAGTTAGTTTTAAGTTAGTTGACAGTTGTCAAATGTCATACAATCGTTAAAATAAAGTGCCTTTCTTGTAAAATAAGAATATGTACGGTTGCAAGAAAAAATGTTAAAGATGATAGCAATCTTTAGGTTTATAAACTTGCTTTTTAATGTTCCTTAGTTTAGTTTCATACGGCCGCACAGTGGGCGGAAATTATTTGTTTAAGTAATTCTTAATTATTGTTTATTTTTTCGTTCTTATTAATGACATTTTTATAAAAATTACTTTTTACTACAAATATAAAAACAAATCCACAATATAATACTTAAACAAAATTATATATCTTTGTATCATGGCAAAATTAAAATCTATAGTTTAAATGAGTAAATTACAAAAATATAACTAAACATTTATAAAATTAAACCTAATTTTTACGTATGACAGTATTTAATACAATAATATTTCTTCTGGGCTCTCAGCGTATTTTCTATATTTTTTGGAAGAAATTAAATTTTTGAATTGAACTTTTTCCGAGATTTATTTTTGTAATCTAAAACTAACTTTTTATTAAAATGCTTCAAACAAAAAATATTTGTGGCACCTGATTTTAGATTTATTTGAAAGACAGAACAGTAAGCTATTAAAAACACTTAACACAGTGTAAGAATGCGTGATATTTTTTAAAACCTTAGTAATGTCCATACATACATAAAAAATATGCAGCGCTTTCTTTATTGACGTAGGGACAGTCCAATAATTATAAAAACTTACCATTATTT
The DNA here is from genome assembly GCA_921294245.1 of Brassicogethes aeneus. Lineage (NCBI taxonomy): Eukaryota > Metazoa > Arthropoda > Insecta > Coleoptera > Nitidulidae > Brassicogethes > Brassicogethes aeneus. The sequence continues at coordinate 45,561,181 of OV121132.1, read as the reverse complement.
GTTCCAAAATTAAGAATAAATTAGGAATTAACATTGTTAGAGAAGCAAAACCTTCACGCGCAATTTACCAACACAAAGCAAGTAATTGACCATATGCAAGGAATGCGGTCGATGTTGCCAATGGTAAAAAAATAAAATTCCCTATTGGGAACATTCAATTATATTACGTTGGCTACACTGAAATTTTGAATTTCCCGCACAAACTGACATACATTCTAGTAGTTCCCAGAGATAAAGAAGGTAATTCCAATGTTGTATAATAAATTAAGGTGCGAATTTCAAATGTGGGAATTATTATTATTTATTATTATTAAAAAAAAAGATACCCTTAGGGTATGTTCCGTAAGTCAACTTGGTTGGTTTGGTTTCGGTTAAGGTGTCCCGTAAATGAAAAATTCCTGAAAATTATGTAGTTAAGAAACGCGGTTCCTGAAAAATAGGTTAACTAATCGTTACCGAAACGACCGACGCTGTATGATCGGTTAAATCGAAATAAAACACTTACTCATTTTGAATTTTCGCGCACTGGAAGCGCTCTCTAGCCTACCGCGGTGGTAGGAAAAATTATTAATATTAGTTAATAGTTATCAGTAATTAATTGAAAATTATTAATTGTTAATTAAGTTCTTTCCAAAATACATCTATTTTTGTTATGCGTAATAAGTAACTTAAAACTAACTTTATATTGAAATGCACTTTTCACATAGCTCCGTATGAGTTAGGGATAATGTTTATACAAAAGTTTATATACAAAAGTGCTCTTTTAGTTCCACCCTTACTTCTTAAGAAGTCCCATAAGCCAACTGAATGGCTTGTGCGGGTTAGGGGTAGGAACGGACCGCGGGCTTAAAGTCCCCTCCGAAGGACTATTAACTAAAAAAATAAACAAAACATATTTGTTGCGCCTACTAGCACTTGATTTTAGATTTATTACAGAACGGTAAGCTATTAAAAACACCTAAACACAGAGTGTGACAGTGCTTAAAATTACTTGTTATAGAGTGAATGGCTCTTTAGATTTAAACCTAATAGAAATGTGTACTTCCTTGAAAATTTTGGAAATGATTGCATTCAAAGTTTATTCGATCAAGGTAAAATAAACAATATTTAATTAAATATAACATTGATTTATATTAAAAGTTAAAATGCTTCAACCGAAAATTAAAAACAAATGAAATAAGAATAGTCTTTGTTTCTTTTAATGTTTATGATTTTTATTCCAATGAAAACTAAGGTAAAGTAAGTTATTACTGTCTTACAGTGAATACCAATGTTTTCACTGTCTTGAAAAATACTTGATATTTGCCCAATTATTATTCCCATTTTTTTAATGCGGCCTATATTCAATTAAATGATTGCTAAAATTCAAAAAAACGCGCCAGGGCATCATAACAATTTATTTCAATAATTTCTTATGTTTTAACTAGCTAAGTTTTAATACGGATTTAATAGAATCACAATTTAATTTAATGACTTCTTATGTTTGAACTAATTTTAAGCAGGTTTGCACAAATAAAAGTAATTATTCATTTGATCATAGCTGTAATTCAGGTATTGCAAATACAGTAGGTACACCATTGGCTCAATGGTTAACCCATTCACAATATAAAATCTTTTTTTCTGTGTATACCATACCTATACTTTTTGCAGTTTAATATATTATATTATTATATTATAAAATTTATTATTGAAATAGTCTGTAAGTCTTTAAAAAACTTAAATTTAAATCTAAAATCACGTGTAATAATAAACACCTTGCAACGTGTCCGTACCACACAAATCGAAATAAAATGTAATATATTGTGACGAAGTGGGACTCCACCATCGATGATTGAGACTCCACCAGTAGTGATTTGGACTGTTGGGTGACGTATGGTTAAAAGGCCAAACTTACATTATAACGGCTTTATTTCTGAATGAATTTACATTACAAGCAATATGGGTTTATATACAAAACTAGAACACTACGTCATATACACGAGAAATACATGTTTGCTGATTATTGCAAGATTGCATTTCTTACAATAAATTTCCACGTAACTCTATTTGAGAATCAAATAGTCTGCAATAATCTGAAACTTTCCTGTTGCTTTTATGTGGGAAAATAATTATTATATTAAAATAAAAGAAAATTAATAAATTGCATTTTTTCTTAAATAAAGGAAGTTGTTTTTATTTTACGTCCTAAGCCCACGAACATTACTTCAAATAAAAAAAAAATTTAAAGGACACTACACATCATTGCAATAATATATTATGTATTAGAGCGTTTAAAAACCAAGACAATATCGCTTATAACAAAATTTTCATGTTTGTTATTTTCCTTGGTTTATATTTATTAGGTATTATTAAATTGTTATCTTTATATTTCAACTGGTATGAAATACCTTCTGGAGGAACCGCAATCGTAACAGAAAAAAACATCCACGATAATCTCCTTTATCCTGATATTCCCTTATCCTTTCTGCTAATAAGCGTCCAGATTTTCTAGTCACGCATCGAGCAGGATCTAAGGATCATGGATGTGACAAAGATTCTTGAAAATACGTAAAGATTATTACTCAAGAGAAGACTCCACTCCTGAACAAAGTATACGAGCTTAAAGGCTCTATTTAAATTAATTTTACGGTAAAAATACAATTTTGCGTTGTGAGTGTTTCTTTTAGGGATTTATTAATAAGTTCTAAAAGAATAAAATGTTTAAAGAGTTTAAATGTTCTAATAAAATAAAATGTTTAAAGAGTAATAACACTGGTCGACAGCAATTTTGTAACATGGTGGCCAACATCGTTTCTAGAGTAATTTGGGTGCGCTTATTCCAAAAATGACCATCATTTGGCTCAATTAGCTTTTTTTCAAGATATTGCAAAAAAAAACGTTTTTTAATGCATACATGTATATAAAAGTCTAGGGATATTTTTACAAAATCATAAACGAGATAAAATTAATTTATGTATCGTTCTAATTGTACTTGGAATATATGTATTAATAATATTGCTTACTATAAAAATATTTGTTGATTAAAAAAAAATTAAAAAACATAACAAAAAGTTGATAAACACGAGAGATGAAAAAAGTAGAAATCCTACACTTCGTTTGGTTTCGCATTAAGTCATTCTATAAAGCTCTTATTTAGTGGGTACTTTTAAAATATTGTGTTTTACCATGGAACGAAAATTTCAGAAAAAATACAAGGTTCTAATGCATCGGCGTCTTCCAGCACTTTTAGCAGCTGTACCGATTTGGGGGCTTCTGGCAATGAACCAGATTGGGATATTTTTAGAAAAAATTGACTTTTTTAATTTTTAAATTTTATTCAAAAGGTAACACGAAACAATGCAAGTCAATTTTTCTGAAAATTCCCAAATTTTTACAGATAATATCCGTACACTGTTATCAAGAAAAAAGTGAATTTCGCTTATTATAATCATAATATTATGATAATAATAATTACTCCTTTTATTTTAATTTAGTAAGAATTCTACCGGGCCGCAAAAAATATATATTCGTTGCTGTATTGACATAACTTATTTAACACTTCGATTTATGAAATTATAGTTTGGTAATTTAACTTTATGAAACAATCATTATTTTGTAGTTGGATATTTTACATATACCTTTTTTTGCAAAAAAAAACAACCGATAGTATATTTTTTACGTTTATATTTTTAAATCAATTTAATTTAATTCAATTCAGTTTTATTTTTTTTTGTAATAAAGGGTATTTTTTTTAAATTAAAATATTGTTAAGTTGTTAATAATTTAATTTATATTATGAGCACAGACAATATTATGTGTATTATTATTATTATTAATACAATAATTAAAATTATAATAATTATTATTATTATAAGACAAATTTCTTATTTGTATTGTGTTTTTGTTATTTTGTGTAAAAAATTTAATAAATCTACTAAAGATACTAAAGAAGAAAATGTCAAAATTTACTAAAAACTTATATTTTTTAATCCGCCCATAAATAACTTACTTAAAAACAAAGTTTGATAATTCAAAAACAAAAGCTCAATTGAAAAAGATTTATAATAACATAAAACACATTGTACTTATTTATATCATTATTTTAATATTTAAAAAACATTATTTTTAAAATAATTAAATTAGCAGAGAAATGATGATTTTTTTACGATTATAAGTCTACAAAAATGATCATCGTTTTTCTGCCTTTCTGCATCTGCATTTATAATTTTAAAAAATACATTGACACAATTACTTATGGACAAAACAATTTTCTCTTACAATCGGCCGTCATAATTGTAAATTTCATAAAACTCTAACGCGCATCCCAAAATTATAATATAAAATTATATATTTTTACATTTACACGAGTGTCTGTCTGTAGCATGACGCCACGCTGAGCGAGAGAGACAGCGCTACCATTCGCAACAACAAACCCTGTTTGAATTTAATTCAAATAATAAAAACATAGGCGAGATGTCGCCAAATTGTGCGATGCAACAACATACAGTATTTAAAAACACGTATATTGGAAAACGTATATTATCGCAACGCCCTCATCGTCAAATTGGTTGAACTAAATATACACATTTTTTCCATTTTTAGTATGTTGCCGCACACTTTTTTTTTCAAAATTTTTCCAAATATTTAAAGAAAGCAGGGCTGGACATTAAAAAATTTTGTACACAAAAATTGGGCAATAAATTCTACACAGATAATAATAATAATAATGTTTATTGTGAAAAAATTACTTTACACAAATGGTCGAGGTTCTCACTGAGATCTTCCACCTCGCCAGTGCACTGGTTTAATTAAATAAAATATTTAACAAAAAGAAAAAAAAGTCTATCATAAACAAATCCCCAACATCAAAGACATTTATGATGTTTATATATAAAAAATATATATATATATATATATTCTACTACAATAACATAAATACAATATATGTACGAAAATAATAAAAGAATAAAAAAAAGAAAAAATAAAAACTAATCCATTTCTCGTATCCGGGTTTTAATAACATTTTTAAAGGTATAAGTTGGCAGTCATAAATAATTATAAAACATATTAAGTAATTTTGGGGCCATATAAGCAAAAGTGCCTTGAAATTTATTGGTGCGATGTTGTGGTATGTTAAATGTGTTACTTCTTAAATTATGAATGCTCAACCTTAAATTTATTTCTTGTAAAAGATATTCTGGACTATTATTCTTTAATATTTTGTGTAAGAAGACACCATATAAAACTGTTGATCGTTTGTCTATTTAAAATTCATTATTCATGTATAGTGTTACGTGTTCTCTAAAAGGTATGCAATCACAGACAAAATAGACTTGCCCTGTTCAGTATCGCTAACATGAAACCAGCGTGCCATAAATCGGGGAAGGGGGGCAAGGGAATGTATACATTATATTATATATTATATAAGAGAAGATATGTGCCTGCCAGGCCCGTATTAAATAATTTCGTACGAGCGGTATCTTTTTAGAAAGTATTAAATTTATTTTGTTTTACATTTATATATTTGTAAGTACATAAATTCGTTATAGATTTTAAACACGAAGAAACGTAAAAATAATTAAATAAATTATGTATTTAAACAAATTTTAATAAAAAAAATAGAATAAATTATAAATTCTCTAATCAAAAAAAAGGCAAATTAAGCTCTTAAAATAAAAAAAAAAATTAAAATTCTGAAAATTTTAAAATAAAAAACTGAACGAAACAAACCAATTTCGCTAAAAAGTCAGAATAAATAACTCCAAATGAAATAAATTTCCACTAAAATTGAAAAAAGTATTATTTTAATATTATATTTTATTTAAAATATTCCTAGTGGATTATCAAAGAAATTCATCTAGTTTTACGCTCCAGAATGAACGACGTACGGCTCTGTGCAAAGGAGAGAACAACACAACATCTGTGTGCGCACGCAAGGTATTGACATGCAAAATTAATAAAATCGCTTAAAATTTATCTCGTAATTACTACTTACTGGAAAAAGGAAATTGGTTGGAATTGGCTGGAACTAGTTTCACTACGACTAGGACACATTTTGACAACACATTTACCCATAATGTTCAAAGAATTTTACATAAATAATATATCCTCACAGGTCAACTGCTCAAATATGAATGATGCGAACTGGAAAACAGGCACCCGTTCAGGCACCCGCCCGGCCGTATCATTTTCTCCCTAAGGCAAGTCTATTTTGTCTGTGTATGCAATAAACATATCTCATAGCTGAGTTTTGTATTTTTTGTACCGTATATTTAAGTTCTTGCGTTAAAAAATAATAGTACACAGAGTTACAATATTCAATATTTGGATATATTAAACTTTTAATCAATTTTAGTTTTGTACTTGGATTTAAAAAGTGTTTTAGACGGTATAACATTTTTAGCTTCATCATACAAGTGTAATATACTTTATTAACATGAGTTTCGAAACTGAGTCTTTCATCTATAATAATGCCTAGATTCTTTGCTGACTGCACCAATTTTATGTTTTGATCTTGAATCATTAGGTTGTTAGATTTTAGGTCAATTAGATTTTTTAGTTTATTATTACCAATACACAAAGCTACTGTTTTGTTAGGATTTAATTTAAGTCCGTTATTTGTACACCACTGTACAATACCCTAAAGATCACTGTTAAGTGATGCAGCAGCAGCTTCAAAAGAATTAACATTGAACGACAAATATAATTGGATATCATCCGCATAAAAATGGTATTTGCCAGATTTTAAACAATCGGGAATGTCAAATATAAAAATTGAAAATAAAATGGGCCCTAAGATACTTCATTGTGGTACACCGTTCTTTATTTGAAGAAAGTCTGAGTATACTTCATTATATCTGACACATTGTTTTCGGCCATATAAATAATTTGAGAACCACAAAACCACATCCTGATCGCAACCAATAAATCTCAACGTCGCCAGTAACAATTCAAAGTTTACCAAGTCAAAAGCTTTACTTTGGTCCAGCAAAACTCCGAATTGTCAATGGCTTTACCAATGTCATTAACCACTTTTAATAAGGCTGTTTGTGTACTAAAATTCGTTCGAAACCCTGATTGTAAGGATGGCAAAATATTATTAATATTTAGATATTCTCTTAACTGCATTGATATAATTTGTTGCATTGTCAACCTTAGGGAATGGCAGAACTACACCAGTTTTCCATAATTCAGGATAATTTGAAGTTTCTATAGAGTAATTAATAATATGAACCAAGATATCAATAACAAAGGGTAAGACAAATTTTAACATTTTTATATCAATAAAATCCATACCGACAGCATTTGAGTTTATAGTTTTAATCATTTTGTAAACATCACTATGTGAAATGTATTTAAATTTAAATTTTGGTTTATGATTGTGAAACATTATATTATTATTATAGTAACTTAATCTTTCTTGATTTATATTTAATTCACCAGCTATATTTACAAAATAGTTATTTATATTATTTGAGGACATATCATTTGAAAGATTACTGGTAAATTTGTTTCTCGCATTTTTAACTCCCCATTTACCTAGATTATTCCAAATAACTTTAGAATTTTGTTTATTGTTATTTAATACATAGTTCATATAGGGTGTTTTTTCCCTTACAATTGCTTCAGCAACAAACGTTTTCAAATCCAAGTAATACAGTTTATCATTATATTGTTTTGTTTTTAAGTATTTTTTGTGCGCTTTGTTTTTTAAACGGATCATACGTTTTATTGTGTATGTTATATAGGGTGGATCTTTCTTTTTATATTTATATAATGTGCGTGGTGCATACCTATCAAATATATTATTAATAAAATCATTAAAAATGGTTAATTTATGGTCTATACCATTAGAGTATAATAGATCGTTCCAATTCATACTTTCGGCACACTGAGCAAAACTATCTAGATCAATGTTTTTTAAATCTCTATAATACCTTTTTTATCATCTTTTATATTCGAGCTAGTATTAAAACTATAATAAACAAGCATATGATCCCTTAACCCACATCTATAGTTTTGCAGTTACCAGCACTTAAATTATCACTTACACACACTAGATTAAATTTAGAAATGTTATCAAGAAATTTTTTAGAATAAGTATCCAGTTTAAGCAAGTTTATGTTAATGTCCCCCACTATAACTACATTTTCACATTCACAATAAATGTTCTCCAGAACATCAAACCCAGATAGCACCATTCGTCCAATGGACGTCCGTTTAAGATCCATTTTAAGTACATTGGTCCACGGACTAAAAATGTATGTACTATGTACGTCCATATATTTACATCCTTTGTACGATTTTAATGGACGTCCATATAGTGTCCATTTTACGTCCATAATTATTATTACAGAAATGCAAGTTAAAACGTATTGTTGGCTGCATAACAACAGTTATGATCAATCTCACTGACATTCAAGCAAGCGCGTGCTATAAAGGACTTAAGCTATCAATGAAATGTTAAACACATGTAATATTGCAAATGTAATGTTCCTGAGTCGAATACAAGGATTTCCTGCAATGTTCAACATTGAATGTTGTAACTTTTAACAACTTTTAGAATATTTATATTCCTAGTGGGATTGTTACTGAGTCAGACAAAAGGCATTTCAGTCATGTTGTAGAAAATTTTCTGCAACATCGCAATGAAAATACAGTCGCAAAAAACAGTTAAAGTACCTAAGCAAAAAAGCAAGTCCTGGATGCTGGAGGAATGGTTCAAACACCTTATAGACGTCCATGGGTGGACGACTTATTGATGTCCAAAGTTGTGACATCTGGACTCTAAACGGATGTCCATGGGACGTCCATAGAAAAAAAATGGACATCCTATGTACATACAGACGTCCACGAGCATACGTCCATTGGACGTCCATAGTATACCTTTGTGCTATCTGGGAAGAGTTCATTTAAATTTTTTGTATTTGCAGTAGGAGGTTTATACACTACACCTATAACCACATGAAGCTTTTTATTAAGATGCACTTTAATCCACAGTTGTTCTACTTTGGTTCCATCGCTCTAAGACTTGAAAATGATTTTGTATTTATAGGTGTTTTTAAGATAAATGGCCACACCACCTCCACGTGTGGAGCGATCATTTCTTATGATATGATAGTTGTCCATACGAATGTAGTTTGAAGGAAAAGACTCGTTTAACCATGTTTCAGTCACGCCAACTAGATCAAATAAATGTTCTTCAATAATATCACAAAATGAATGAAAACCAGCATTTAAGGATCTTACATTTAAAGTTCCTATTTTAATATTTAGTTTTTTGATGTAACAATGGTTGGTACGCCTTTTACATATTTTATAAAAATATTTGTTTCTCCGTTTTTAACTTTTTCATCTAATTCATTTTTAACCTTTTTATATGCTTCCCTTTGCATGTTAGTCTCATCAAAAGCTATTGCCACTTGGTATTCACTGTTTTTTAGTTTATTTTTATTCCATACCACTTTTTTCACATCTTCTTTACAATTTAGAGTAAATTTTATCATTCTATCTGTACCAGTATTGGTAATGCGTTGCACATAAATGTTTTCGGTGTTTACATCCCCAGATATATGTTTTATTATATTAACAACTTGTTGAGAGTCATCAGCTTTCTTAGCATTTGGTGAATCTTTCTTGGATTCTGGTAGTTTAAAGATTATTATATTTTTTTCTCTTCTTTTTCTTTCCTCAATTTCGTCAATGACTTTTTGAATCTGCATACCGGTATCTTCTTTACTTGAAGATGCTTGCATTTGTAATTTTAAATTGTACACTGTTTCCTTTAGTTGATTCAGGGTTTCAATTAGAGTGGGTATCATGGAACAGCCTGTACATACATTGTTTGATTGTTTTACACATTCAGGGCATTTCCAAATAATTGTTTCTGTGGAATTTATAATATCAACTTGATTTTTACTTGTTTGCACATTTATAATGTAAATACATGGCACATCCATTACACTGAACAACGGGATTTCTTGTTCGTTGCAGACTTTGCACTCCGACATTTTGTTGAAATTTTACTATTTATCACTGCTCGCTTTAAACAAACTATATAATTTAACTAAGAAGATGCCACTTTGTAACCCTAGGTTACTTGTTTTTTATATTATTTAGCCTTATTTTACCTATTTTACTTAGGAATTATTAGACGAGTTTCGCAACAGGTGTGGCTCGCGAGACTTTCAGTATACTATCTGTATTAACAAGACTCTTAGAAAGTGCTGGGATGAAGTGAATTTTAAGAAATAGGCGCTTGACATTACTGAGTCAGATATACTAACGCAATAAGGTCGTCGACGTAATAAGAATAGGGATTTTATAAATGTATGGACGCAGCAATGATAGAATTTTGTATATATATATATAGGGTGACCCAGAATACGTGGGCTCCCTCTACGGAGATACGGGTCCATAACGGACGCCCCTGAAAATCGTTTGTTTTTAAATAACTTTTGAAGTACTTGGTGGAATTTAATAGTTTTTTAATATGTTGGTTACTGATAAAGTTTCCTTAAAATGGGCAATCACATTAGGCTTATTTAGTTTTCCAGGGACGGACTAGCTCTAACAGAATAATGCTATTTTTTAAACACCCTGTATTATAAAGGCACAACAATAATATTTTTGGTTAGCTTAAACTTTAAACTAAAAAAAGGTACTCTTGATCGACATCAAGAAAATGTACTGATTACGAAAAAAAAATTGTGTTTTGTATCATAGGGTTTTTTGCATTCTTTTTTATCTTTTTTGCAATGTTTTTTTTTGACATTTACCGATTTAAATAATGATGTCAGTGTCAGTTGAAAATAGAGTGTTTTAAATTTTTGATCTTTTTTTTTCTTTTTAGGGGCGTCCGTTATGAGCCAGGTTCTCCGTAGAGGGGGCCGTAGTAAAAAAAAATGTTTAAGAACTTATATCTATTTTATCTAAATCAGGGAGATTGCCCACATATTCTGGGACACCCTGTATATATATTTTCATCAAATACTTTAACCGAGGATCATTGGTAATGTTGCTAATTAAACACTATAAAATTATATTATACACATTCATAAACTTATATCCCTTGAAACCCTGTTTTTAATAAAATAAAATTGTTTTTCTAGCAAAAATTGTTGTAAAACTTAGTTTTGTCGACCAGTGTTTTCTATTTTTATTATTCTTTTAACATATTTTTTAATATAATGTTCAAATAAAACCATGTTGTATTATTATAAAAATTTATTGAGAAACTACTACATTATTACAATACTACAAATACAAAAAAATTTACTTTCCATCTTTATTGGATGTATTTTTAAGTGTATTATTCTTTTCAATTAACTTTCTTTCCGGATTTTCAAGATCTTCATCATTAGCTTCCTCTGCTTCTTCTATAAACGGCCCCGGTTCTTCCCTTTCAGCTCGTTGTAATACCAAAGGAATGTCGGCACCACTGGAACCTTCCTCAATGGATCTCGAATATAAAACCTCCGTATTAACCAGAGGACGAGCAGCAAAAAGACACTCGTATCTAAAAAGAAAGGCGAGTCTTCTCATAAAAGCATGGTTGGGGTAGTCCATAACATATCTAGTAGCCACCCCATTGTTACTTTGAACGGTGTAAGTAGATGGCGGAATAAGTACAACACGATTATTTTCATCTCTTCTTAGCTGCATATTTACTTGTAGTGATCTTCTGCGAGGACGTCCAGGAAACATTGTTGTAATCTAAGAAATATAAATAATTTAAGTTTGTTAAATTTAAATTAGGAACATTAAATTTATTACCTGCTGCTTTAAATATATAACTGATAAATGACTAAAATAGTATAGTATACAACGATAATGGTTCTAATGTAGTGGGAAAACAATTACTCATCTGTAGAATATTTCTGCTGATACAAGTTTGCTTATGTTTATAATGACATTTTTTTCGTATCAGTAATAGGTAGATACGAAGGATGGATATAAAGTTTGTTAAAAATAAAAAAATATATTTACAAATATTTAAAAGAACTCCTTACCTAATATTTTAATCAGTTTCTACAATTTAATCTATACTTATACATGTATTTAAAATCTATATAAATGTATTTAACTCTGTTGCACAGGTAAAATTAAATATCGGATGTGATTTGGAGAGAAGCAACATTAGCCCTGATCTAAAAACGATCGAGCATATTTACGTTTATTAATATATGAATAAAAACAACACTGTTTTAAAGTTTCACTATTTTAAAATAGTGGAACTTTTAAACAGTGTTGTTTTTATTCATATATTAATAATATGGAGTTTCATCAAGTAAAGGTCGAAACAATCAACAATTATTTAAGTTTATTTTTTTACAAACCCTTAAAAAAACTAATAACAATTATGCAGTATGCAGTCGTTAAAATTTATCTTTATTTTTTTTATTATGAAAACAATTTGAATTTTTTAAATTTGACAGTTCTTAAAAATATATATTTTTCCACAATTGTGTATTTTCCTACCTTTATTGCATAATATTAGCATTATTTGTTTTTTTTTCTTATATTATGGTAACTCATTACAGCCTAACAACGGCAATAATGGACTTATTATTTTTATTATTATTATTATTCAAGTTGATAGTCATTATTATTCAATGTGATTTAAACCAATTTAAATTGGGAAAAAGTAATTTTGGAACAGATTTTTTTATTATTTATTGTTTGTATATAGGAGGGGCGAGAGGCACTTTAACATCGACAGAAAGTGAGGTTTAGTGGCGGCTCGTCAGGGAGACAGTTTAATCTAAATATTTTATTTAAATATGTACAGTTGGCGACATCCAACAATAAAGTGATGGTGTTATTTAGAGTTTGTGTCATAGACGTCCATTTGACACGTATTTTATTATTATTATAAAATACATGTCAATTTATGACAAAAACGCCGCAGAATCTAACAGAAGCTTAAAAGTCAAGGGTCATGGCAAAATTGAAAAAAAATTGGTCCTTAAGTGGGGGCTGCTGCTTGAAATGAAAAAGTAAAAGCTGCATATTTTATATTAAGAAACGCTTGTAGGAACAACATAGAATACGAAGACCTACCAGACAAGGTGTGGAAAATGTTTCTAATGAGAATGAAGAAAATGCTCTCTACGAAAATATCCGCCGTGGCAGCACGAGAAGACGCATTATTTTCAGGATCTCCTAAGACTGCCTAAAGACGTTTTAAAACAAGCTTGGTTAACAACTGCCATCTCTGCCATCAAGGTTTTTTTAACAGACGATGCGAACTTTAGTTTGAAAATAAATCACGGTGATGATTTTTTGAATAGGTTGTATTTTTCGATGAAAAGATCTTCCAGTCATCAAATAGTGGAATAATTCGAGTTTTCCGCCCAAGAAATTCAAGATACAAGGAGAATTAAACGTTGGAAACAAGAAATATTGGGCGATTTTCCATTAATTTTTGGTGTGGATAAGCGTTCATGGTCCTGAAATATGCTGGCTTATTTATAAATAAAAAGTTTATTTTAGTAAAATTAAGGTGAAACGTAAACATATTTAATAGTAAATCATAAGCTTCAGGAGTGTTTATTGGTAGAAATGAGATCTTCTTTTTCGCGAAAATACTGACATTTGGTATCAAAATTTGGTAATTATTTTCTGACTTTAATTATTGTTCTGATGAAACCATATCTTGCTTTCGATCCACAAACCGAGACTGAAGATTCAGTATACTGGTTATAACCAGTTTTACACAGCGTTCCACTGCTTGGGTGTGACACGAAAATTTTTGGAAGTATAGAAAATGGTCACCCGAAGAAATCATATCGGTAATTTCTGTCATCGTATTTCATAGTCATAGGTGGTTCAGTCACCTTTTCTGTCGCCCAGTGAATTAACTCGTACAAATGTAATGCTTCAGTATTTAGTTGGGGAAGATTTAATTCCCGTAATATCGAACATTTTGATTCTTTTCTCGCCTTTAATATTTTAGGCAATGCTAGTTCTCTGATCGATAGATATATTGTAGGTAACATAGCAAGTAATAGGTTTTCGGGATAAATATTAGCTATAGCTAACAAAGATCCAGGAAAGATAGCACATTCCCTATGGCTGGCGTGTGCTAATAGGATTATTCGTTTATATGTGGGGACAGCAAATCCATCGGAAAACCTAAAAGAATTGGCTACTTTTATCATGAAAGTGTATGCCCCAACGTGGTTTTACATCAACACCAAGCCTACGTGCAAACATGGTCCTATTCACATATTTAATATGACTAAAAGTGCATTGCACCTCCAGAAAAACTTGAAGGCCTTTCAGCTATCTTTCCTGGATCTTTGTTAGCTATAGCTAATATTTATCCCGAAAACCTTTTAGAGAACTATAGCATTGCCGAAAATATTAAAGGCGAGAAAAGAATCAAAATGTTCGATATTACGGGAATTAAAGCTTCCACAACTAAATACTGAAGCATTATATTTGTACGAGTTAATTCACTGGGCGACAGAAAAGGTGACTGAACCACCTATGACTATGAAATACGATGACAGAAATTACCGATATGATTTCTTCGGGTGACCATTTCCTATACTTCCAAAAATTTCCGTGTCACACCCAAGCAGTGGAACGCTGTGTAAAACTGGTTATAACCAGTATACTGAATCTTTAGTCTCGGTTTGTAAATTGGAAGCAAGAGATGGTTTCATTAGAACAAGAATTAAAGTCAGAAAATAATAACCAAATTTTGATACCAAATGTCAGTATTTTCGCGAAAAAGAAGACCTCATTTTTATCAATAAACACTCCTGAAGTTACTTAAAGCATATGATTTACTATTAAATATGTTTACGTTTCACGTTAATTTTACTAAAATAAACTTTTTATTTATAAATAATCCTATTTATATTACTTTGATTGAAGTAATATTTTTTTAGAATTTTCAAAACTTCGAGACTGATGCGCCACCTCAAGATATTAAAAAATTGGAATATTTTTTCGATATTTATTCATTTTACGCCTTTGGTCAACAATTAATAATATAGGAAATATCAATTAATAAATTTAAAAAAATTCACTCCACCCTATTAAATATTATGAGAGTGCCCATGTCCAGAAAACTGGAGAGTGTTGTGGCAGCTAATAATTCTACAATATAGTATTATAATACTATAATACTTGTGCAGGATACTATAGTATTCAAAAGGATTTTAAGTGATATGTTTAAAGAGATCATGGTCTTCATTTTTATTAAATACCTTGCTTACATTTTTTTTAAATGTCTTTGTAATCTATGTTGATCCTGTCAGCGTTTCTTAGTGTAAAGTATGCAGCATTTAAATCAGCAGCTACTTTATTCAAGAACCATTTTCCTTCCAACTTTGATCCCATATTAATTTAATTTTTAAATAAAAAAGTGTTAATGTTATTTTATTTAATTAAATTTTTAAACTTAATTATTATTATAATTATATATTTTTCTAATAAATGAAAATACTTAACCGCACGCGCGCTTTATAATCGGACTACGCGTCCAAAGATTCCGTTGATATTCAAAATCTATTAGTAAAAGTTCTCACGACCGCTACCGACCGGACACGCCGTGCTTATAGGCAGAGAACGCCGTGCTATAAGCAATTATACGGTATACGGTGGAGGCTAGCCGCAAAACACAGACTATCACTGTCACCGTTTAAAATTTTGAGCAGGCAGGCAGGGAAGTCTTTCATTTTGTTATGTCGTCAACAAAATAGAAATTAAAGGAGAAACGTAATGTGATATCATAATAATATAATATTATTAAATTTTCAAATCGGCCAAAATACTTAATTTAAATTTAAAATTTGACATCCGTCTGATCTATGCAACATCACTTTGTTCTTCTAATAATTGTACGTTTTATGAAACGATTAACAAATAGAATTGAGTCTTGAAGATAAAATGTTGTATGCTATTCGGCCTAGAACTGCCTCAGCACAAAAAGAGTAAATTCTTGACCTAAAGACAAAAATAACTATTATTTTATGAATTAAAAGAGCTTGGCTAAAAGTTTTTAAGTTTTACCGAATAGACCCATCAGATTATTAGTTCTTAATGCATTAGTACCTCCACGCAAAAAAATTAAAATTAATCATAATTTTTTTATAAAAAATTTTATAAATAAGAAAAATATCTACTTGTTTAAATTATGCGAGGACTTTTACCCGATATAATTAATTGTTTTGACCTTTACTTGTTAAAACTCCATATAACACTATGTAAATATAAAACATTCTGCAGAAGCTACTGTGTAGCGCAACAATTGGAAACGTTAAAATAAATTACGTGAAACTTTTAATCATGGTCTTCACAATATAATTTACTTAAACTTAATGATATTAGAAAATAAACAATTTAATTTGTATGATAATTTACTTTTCTGAAAAGCCTCAGTTATTAAATAATAATAGTGTATTCAGTAACAAGTTTGGAATACTGCATATTCCTCTCGAGTAAAAAGTTTGTCACACAAGCCGAAGGCGAGTTTGACGGTTTCACGAAAGCGGAATATGCAATTCCAAACGTGTTTCAGACTATACTTTTTCCACGTTTCCAAAAAATACAATAGAAAAATAATTTAATTCGGAGAAGGTTAGGTGGGATTTGTCTAAAATTTGTTAGATATTAAACACAGAGATGTTGCCACCAGTGTTTATTCCGTCATCCGATGATGTAATAATTCATTCTGTAATACTTTAAGGATATATTTCATTTCACACATTCTAACATTACTTTTTAATGTGGAATTACATATAGTCCGTAAAGTGTTACAGAATTAAATATTCCTATCATCGGATGACGACATAAACACTTATGGCGACATCTCTGTGTTAAATATCTAACAAATTTTAGATCCAACCTCACTTTCCCCCAATTAAATTATTTTTTGTACTTAAAAGTATGGTCTAAAACACGTTTGGAATTGCATATTGGATATGCCGTATTCCCAAATTGTAACAGAATACTATTCTACTCCTTTTATAAGCACTGGTGTTTAATTTTTAACAAATTTAAGACCTCACTTTCTCTCAATTAAATTATTTTTCGTTGGTATTTTTTGGAAACGTAGTAAAAGTATAGTCTAAAACACGTTTGGAATTGCATATTTCGCTCTCGTAAAACCGTCAATATCGTGTGACAAACTTTTCACACAAGCGGAATATGCCGTATGATGGAATAAACATTGTTGGCGACATCTTTGCGTTTATTATCTAACAACTTTTAGACCTATCTAACCTCAAATTAAATTATTTTTCCATTTCTTTTAATATTTAATTTAAATTTATAATTATATATTTAATATTTAATATTTAATATTTAATATTTAATATTTAATATTTAATATTTAATATTTAATATTTAATATTTAATATTTAATATTTAATATTTAATATTTAATATTTAATATTTAATATTTAATATTTAATATTTAATATTTAATATTTAATATTTAATATTTAATATTTAATATTTAATATTTAATATTTAATATTTAATATTTAATATTTAATATTTAATATTTAATATTTAATATTTAATATTTAATATTTAATATTTAATATTTAATATTTAATATTTAATATTTAATATTTAATATTTAATATTTAATATTTAATATTTAATATTTAATATTTAATATTTAATATTTAATATTTAATATTTAATATTTAATATTTAATATTTAATATTTAATATTTAATATTTAATATTTAATATTTAATATTTAATATTTAATATTTAATATTTAATATTTAATATTTAATATTTAATATTTAATATTTAATATTTAATATTTAATATTTAATATTTAATATTTAATATTTAATATTTAATATTTAATATTTAATATTTAATATTTAATATTTAATATTTAATATTTAATATTTAATATTTAATATTTAATATTTAATATTTAATATTTAATATTTAATATTTAATATTTAATATTTAATATTTAATATTTAATATTTAATATTTAATATTTAATATTTAATATTTAATATTTAATATTTAATATTTAATATTTAATATTTAATATTTAATATTTAATATTTAATATTTAATATTTAATATTTAATATTTAATATTTAATATTTAATATTTAATATTTAATATTTAATATTTAATATTTAATATTTAATATTTAATATTTAATATTTAATATTTAATATTTAATATTTAATATTTAATATTTAATATTTAATATTTAATATTTAATATTTAATATTTAATATTTAATATTTAATATTTAATATTTAATATTTAATATTTAATATTTAATATTTAATATTTAATATTTAATATTTAATATTTAATATTTAATATTTAATATTTAATATTTAATATTTAATATTTAATATTTAATATTTAATATTTAATATTTAATATTTAATATTTAATATTTAATATTTAATATTTAATATTTAATATTTAATATTTAATATTTAATATTTAATATTTAATATTTAATATTTAATATTTAATATTTAATATTTAATATTTAATATTTAATATTTAATATTTAATATTTAATATTTAATATTTAATATTTAATATTTAATATTTAATATTTAATATTTAATATTTAATATTTAATATTTAATATTTAATATTTAATATTTAATATTTAAAATTTAATATTTTATATTTAATATTTAATATTTAATATTTAATATTTAATATTTAATATTTAATATTTAATATTTAATATTTAATATTTAATATTTAATATTTAATATTTAATATTTAATATTTAATATTTAATATTTAATATTTAATATTTAATATTTAATATTTAATATTTAATATTTAATATTTAATATTTAATATATTATTTAAATATTAATTTCTAATAATGTAAGAAACTTTTTTAATAAAGCCTGAATAAAATAACATATTTTATAGATGTTTTTATATTATTAATTGACTTACAAATTATATTTTTTACAAAAAACACTTTATCAACATTTTGTATAAGAAACAACATAAACACAACATCAATTAATTGAGAAAATACAATTTCTCACATTCAATTCCATTAGGGGCTGTTTGTCCACCAGATAAATCAGACCTTAAGAATGAACAGAAAAAAGGATAAGAGTTAAACGCTGACACAGACACATTTAAACTATTAAGAAACATCCATTTATCCTGTGGCACTTCTAGCGAACTGCTCCGCTGACAGATGGTTTTTGGGACCAATCGAGACATAACTAAAAACAAGATGTTGAGCTGAGATCAAACAAGTGGTCAATATATGATCTTATCTTTAGTTAGTAACTGCTGTTATAATTTTGTCATCTTTACTTAATAACTAATATATTATTTTATTTACTTTTACTAAAACAATCGAAATTGTTCTGAAAAATAAATAAAGTCCACTACACAGACAAAATTTTAAAAAAGTTATGGGAACTAAAAATAAAGCAACAGAAAACATGTAATATGTTAAATGCAGCGGAAGTCTTAAGAGAAGAGCAGAAAACAAAGATAATAAAACCATAAAAGGTATACCTTAAAAATAAATAACTTATAATACAAAAAAAAATCATAAATTTTTCGATGTACCTATTTAATTAACGCATATCTTATTAAATGACAATAAAAAATCGCCTCTAGGCGAATGTTGCATAATTTGCAATAATAAGTAATTAACCTCATTTGTTTATTTCACTATACTGCTGTGGGACAAATATGTCCTAAAAATACGTCTGAAAAACAGGCCCTATTCCATTATATATTAAAAAAAATAATTATTTCAAAAAATTGTATTGAGATATCAGTATATTGGGACATATCACACATGGGCGACAACAGTAACATAAGTAGTAAACCTTAATTCCGAGATAATGAGCGTCAAAGATTTATGAATAACAAAATTCTAACGTATTTGTAAAATTATATAAACTTACAGTATTTTCTTTGCAAAGGAGGAACCACACTAAGATTCTGAGCCAGTTAAAAATTAGATTTAAAAAAATACTCTTTTTGAATAAGAGCTATTTGTAGATATGTCTCTGTATAGCTAAAAATGTGTTGATCAACTTTTAAATTATTTATTCTTTTATTGTTGATTAAGAATATGAGGAAAGTATGACTGGCCCCCTCGGCAACGCCTTACACTGATTTTCCGCCACTGCACAGCATTGCCTGTGTTTGGTGGATCCGAATTTTTACCTTGGCTGGTAAATCTCGTCTAGGAGGTCGTGGATGACAGTGTCGATGGTTAAGGCCCCTCCCGGAATTTTGTCGCCGGGCCATACGCCCGATTTAGGCTAGTTGAGTGCAGACAAGGAAGGAAAACATTTTGGTTTTTGAGGGACATTGAACTGATCCAAAACTAAGTACAATCCGGAGTCCCCCTCAACCAGAGATTTAGTAATTAACCCATTCAATTTTGGTTCATGAATGGGGCCCGGTTGGTTAGTACGCTGCTAGGACTTATCTGGTCTTGAAGTACTTCCTGTTCGTATGTGTGTCCGTGTCTGTCCGAGTCGGATTCCGAGGTTGCTGACTATCAATAACGTTGCACCCCACTGTGCGGTTGTTTATTATTTCGCATAGAACGTAATTTATGTTTCCCTTAAATGTGCCTAGTAATCAAAAGATTTTTTTTCTTTAGGATGAGTTTCTTTTGCCTAGTGTTTATTTTAACTTCAGTTCTTTGGCCATGCTTGCTGTTCTTATGTCAACTTTTGGCGACTAATTAATTTTTACCTCGTGGAGTTCTCTATAAGTTATGGTTGCGAATTTCATATTAAAATTTAGTTTTTAAGTATTATTAAGTTTATGCAGACTTGGACTTTGTGTGCATTGATAAGGAGGTGTTGTGAAATTATTCCTTAACCTCGACAGCCAACTATTAGCACGTGTTGTTTCTGTGTTGGTAATCCAGAAAAAAATATTCGTTGTATTCAATCACCTCACTTACACCCTTTTTACAGAAATCCGCAATTTGCACTCTTTTTGCACTTGGTTTTATTATATCACCTGTAGAATCATTTGATTTTATGAATTTGATAGCGGTGGTAGCACTATGAAAGTACGAACGCGTACACACGACCGTTTGTTTATTCATTCTTTTATTATTGACAACTTTAATTTTACCTACGCTAACAAAATTACTGTCACAACTTAAAGCCAACTTACTTATGACACTTTTGATAAAAATTATGATAGGGATTATACAAATGGCAAACAGACACAAGTCTCCATCTAGGGATTAATTTCAAAAATATCTTTTTGCCACTTATTGCACTAAAAACCCCAAAATTCAATTTTTTCGACTTATGACACTGTTGTCGCCCATGTGCGATATATGACCCATTAGTAACGAAAGTTATACAAGTAGACACAGGGACCTTTTAAACTTCGTATATTTTAAGTAATCTGTAAAACGTTTAAAAAAGCTAGGTTAGAACAGCAAGACAAAACAGCAATTTGTAAAGAGTTCGTTTACTAATACCATTAAAAGTGGACCAAAAACAAAAATACAATTCAAGGGAGCTTTATTAAGAAACATCTATTGGTGAAAAATATGAAATTTTCGTATTTTATAAAAATGTATTGGTTTTTATATTTTATGTGTTGATAGGGGTTTGCAAGGGCAGGCAAATAATTTCGTGATATAAGGGACAAAAGAAACCAATAACACAATTTTGGGGTGGGCACAGTGAATTTTTAAAGAATGCGGATTTTATTAAAATTTATAAGTATCTAAGTTATATTATACGTGTGGATAGGGGTTTTTATGGGCAGGCAGAGAATTTCGTGATAAGAGGGCAAAAGTTAACATAAAAATAAAATAATTTCATTGGGTTTTGTTTAGGCACATCTTTTGGGGTGGGCACAGGGAATTTTTAAAATTTGCGTATTTTATTAAAAATGTAGGCAAAGAATTTCATGATAAATGGGCAAAAGTTAACATAAAAATAAAATAATTTCATAGGATTTTGTTTAGGCACATCTTTTGGGGTGGGCACAGGAAATTTTTAAAATTTGGGTATTATATTAAAAATGTGTAAGATATATTATACGTGTGGATAGGAGTTTGTAAGGGCAGGCAAAGAATTTCGTGATAAGGGGACAAAAGTTAACACATAAATAAAACAATTTCAACGGGGTTTGTTTAGGCAAATCTTTTGGGGTAGGCACAGGGAGTTTTTAAAATTGGCGTATTGTATTAAAAATGTATGTTATTTTATACGTGTGGCACATTTTGGGTCAAGAATAATATTCTTAAGTAAAAAATAAAATTACTTAAGGAAAAAGAGTTAAAAGTAATTGAGTTTTGGTGGAGTAGTAATTATTCTTCATTCAAGATATTATTCTTCGCATTAATCAGAGTAATTCTTTAATGAAACCGTTCTTTTCTCTATAGAAAAATTGTTTGCTTTTTGTGTCTTGCGTTAATAAAATTTATTCTTCTTAAAGATAATATTTATTTCATTTAAGGCAAGTATTTCTTCAAACAAGTATTTGAAATTTTCTTCGTTATAGTTAATATTTAAGCTACATTCGGGATTTTTAAGAAGCAGAAGTGGGGGAAAACAATTTTCAACTTTTTTGACACAAAGATAAATTTGTAGGTAACAACCTTTTATTTACAAATAAATAAAAATAAAAATGTATATGGTGTCAAAAAAAGTTAAAAAATGGTTTACACCTACTTCTGCTTTCTAAAAATCCAGACTGAAGCTTAAATATTTACTATACCAAAGCAAACTAAAAAAAAGTAATTTTTAATTGCCCAAAAAATATTTAAAATAGTTACCTCCATTACCCTAAGGGGTACGATGGTTAGGTTCTCTAACCACTGTCCCCTTACACTCCGACTTGCTATAATCTAAACAATGTTATGTCAATTTATATATGTATTTCCTATCTGTTTATATTGACTGTAGAAATGATTACTTGATTTATAATTAGATGCATTTAATTACAAAAAATACCAAGTGTATCTAATAAAAAAATCGTGTACATTTAATATGATTAAACAGAAACAGTTTGATAAACTATATATGGTTGATTATCTGTTGGGAAATAAAAATGTTACCTAATATACAGGGTGTCCGGGAAAATGTGAGAAATCTCTCGGATTCAGATAGAACATGAAAAAATAAGATGACACGTTCCTATAAATTTTTTTCCTACTGGCCATCCTTACGGAGACATGGGCCCCGAAAGGACTCCCCTGCAAATTGGTTTTCCTTGAATAACTTTTAAAGTACTAAATATAATTTAATAAAAATTTAATATGATGGACCCTGGTAAGGACCTCTTAAAATAGTGTCATTAAAACATGTTTTGCTTTTTTTGTTTACCAGGGGCGGACTAAGTTTTACTTCTTAATGCTTAAATTTTGAACACCCCGTATAACAAAGACTTAAAAAAACTAAATCTGCATAGCTTGAACCTTAAACTAAAATAAAGGTACTCTTGTTTATTGTCAATAAAATGAACCGTTTTCGAGAAAAAGAATAATAAACATATTCACGTTTATTTTTAATAAAAAGGACCATAAAAAATAATATAACGTATTGTTGCAAACCTTAAATTAAAGGACGATAATTCGAAACAATTAATTAAAAACTTTATAAGAGGGTTCAACATGGGTTCCATGAACTCTGATACATTCGCGGGCACGACGAATTGAGGACTGCTGTACCCGCCAGAATAACCCAGAATTGTTTCTTATCATATCACAATAAAACGTGATTATCTGTAGAAGTTCCTCCCTAGTATCTATCGGAGTGGAATACACCAAGTTTTTTTAGGTATCCCCACAGGAAAAAATCCATCAGCCTAAGGTCGGGAAATCGAGGAG
Source organism: Brassicogethes aeneus (assembly GCA_921294245.1). Lineage (NCBI taxonomy): Eukaryota > Metazoa > Arthropoda > Insecta > Coleoptera > Nitidulidae > Brassicogethes > Brassicogethes aeneus. Next base: position 45,537,375 of record OV121132.1, on the reverse strand, counting down.
GCCAGTCAATAGGTCCTTCTCTACCTATCCAACGGTTTGGATAAACGTTATTCAAGTGCTCCCGCACAGCAACGCTGAAATGAGGTGGTGCCCCATCGTGCAAGAAGTACATGTTTAGGCGGGATTCAAGTGGTAAGGGCTGGTAAGAGTAGTGCTAATGAAGTTTACATTATTTTGTTGCTGATTCAATAGCCAGTTTGCAAACTGCATTCTACAAGGAAAATCTTCAGAAATAAGTTTATGCACTTTTTTGCATATGATAAGGATATAACAGCTGTTCTTAAAGAACATCATGCACTATTGTTTTCGACGTATTAAACTGTGCTGATAATTTTCGAGTGCTCGTTGAAGGAGTGTCATCTACAGCATTTAAAATATTTTTTAAACTTACCTAAAATTATGAAGAAAGTCAATAATATTACTTTAATAACTGAAATTGTCCACCATTCTCTTTAAGACGTTGGTCAATTCGTTAAAATGTCTTCTGATTTCAAATAATAAGAAGAGAATGGTGAAAAATTTCATTTATTAAAGTAATATTATTGACATCCTTCATAATTTTAGGTACGTTTGTAAAAAAAGTTTTCTTTTCACGGATGAAGCAGGATTTACCAAAAAAGGTAACACACATGTATGGGCTGATGAAAATCCTCATGCCACTATTGTTTCGCATTTTCAACATCAGTTTCAACCAATTAATACGTGGGCAGGAATCATTGGCAATATTTTGATTGGACCATTCGTATTGCTGGCACAATTGAATGGACAACTTTTTTGGAGTTTCTCCAGAACGCTTTTCGGGATTTAATAGAGCCCTTACCACTTGAAACCCGCCTACACATGTACTTCTTGCACGATGGGGCACCACCTCATTTCAGCGTTGCTGTGCGAGAGCACTTAAATAAAGTTTATCCAAACCGTTGGATAGATAGAGGAGGACCTATTAACTAGCCTACTCGATCTCCCTGACCTTACGCTGATAGATTTTTTCCTGTGGGGCCACCAAAAAACTTGGTGTACTCCACTCCGATCAATATTAGGGAGAAACTTCTACATATAATCACGTTTCATTGTGATATGATAAGAAACAATTCTGGGTTATTCTGGCGGCTACAGCAGACCTCAATTTGTCGTGCCCGCGAATGTATCAGAGTTCACGGAACCCATGTTGAACCCTCTTATAAAGTTTTTAAATCATTGTTTCGAATTATTGTCCTTCAATTTAAGGTTTGCAACAATACGTTATATTATTTTTTTTATGGTCCTTTTTATTAAAAATAAAACATGAATTCGTTTATTATTCTTTTTCTCGAAAACGGTTCATTTTATTGACAATAAACAAGAGTACCTTTATTTTAGTTTAAGGTTCAAGCTATGCAGATTTAGTTTTTTTTAAGTCTTTGTTATACGGGGTGTTCAAAATTTAAGCATTAAGAAGTAAAACTTAGTCCGCCCCTGGTAAACAAAAAAAGCAAAACATGTTTTAATGACACTATTTTAAGAGGTCCTTACCAGGGTCCATCATATTAAATTTTTATTCAATTATATTTATTACTATAAAAGTTATTCAAGGAAAAAAAATTTGCAGGGGAGTCCTTTCGGGGCCCATGTCTCCGTAAGGATGGCCAGTAGGAAAAAAATTTATAGGAACGTGTCATCTTATTTTTTCATGTTCTATCTGAATCCGAGAGATTTCCCATATTTTCCCGGACACCCTGTATAGAACAGATATTAAATAAAAATGGATATAAAATAAAATAAATTTTATTACAAAAAATGGTTTCAAGAAACTAAATAAATAGTATTGTAGCGAGTACCCCTCTGGATCTCGGAATCATGACTTATTGCCAATGAGTCATCGCCGGTGAGTCAGCGCTCGAGCGATCAAGAGCGGTCCGGAGCTTGCTGGAATATTCGAGAAGGCGCTTGCGTGACTGGTGTCACTTAGGCACTGAATATATAAGGAACAACCCAAGTATGGGGCAGTTAGAAGAAATAAATAAAATATAATGCAAGTGCAAATATATAGACTCTTGTAAATATAAATATTTAGTACTTAAGTGTTTAGTTAGTTTTATAGTGTTTTAAGTGTAATTAAGTTATAAAATAAATAGTTTAGTTCGTTAATTAACCAGTGCGTGTTTTTATTCACACTACGAACAGTAAAAACGTTACAATTGGTGTCAGAAGTGGGATTTGTCATTTTGGTGTCCCAATGGAAATGCATTCAGACCAAGGCAGGAACTTTGAATATACATATGTATATTGTTCCAGAATGTGTGTAAGATTCTTAACATTCGGAAGACGAGGACGAACGCATTACATCCGCAGTCTGATGGAATGGTGGAACGAATGAATCGAACGATAAACCGGTACCTGTCGAAGGTAGTCTCTGATCACCAAAGAGAGTGGGACCGCTTCCTTCATCTGTTCCTGTTGGCGTACCGTTCTTCTATCCACGATACAACCGGCCAGATTCCCGCCAGCATTGTTATGGGACGTGAACTTCGTATACCTTGTGACCTTAGGTTTGGTTGCCTACCAGGGGAAGATATTGCTGGGGAAGATTATGTCAGCAATTTACGTAGGAAAATTAGCGACATTTATAGCCGAGTTCGTTTAAACATCCAGAGTGCCAGTGATAGAATGAAAGAGGCATACGACATCAAGGCGGAGAATGGAGGATTTATGATATATAAATAATTGGTAGTTAAGTGTTAGTTTTATAGTTTCTTAGGGCCGGTTTTTCAATCGTTGGTTAAGTTTATCTTACGGTTAATTTCCTTAGATACTATTGTTAACACAATAGTATCTAAGAAAGTTAACCGTAAGATAAACTTAACCAACGATTGAAAAACCGGCCCTTAGTGTTTTAAGTGTAATTAAGTTATAAAATAAATAGTTTAGTTCGTTAATTAACCAGTGCGTGTTTTTATTCACACTACGAACAGTAAAAACGTTACAGTATTATTACATTGCATAACGTTTATAATAAAATTTAAAAAAAATTAGCCCGCTTTAAATTGTTAAAATAATAATAATTATTTGAACAATTTAAAGCATACCAACATTTATTTAGTATTTAATACTGGTTTAAAACTAATAAGAACATAATACTTAAGACTAGAAACACATTTATAACTTACAGTGGGTAGCCATATTATTAGAAACACCTCGAATTAGCAATTGAAAAAAATCTAAAAATAATTAATTCGAAAAGTTGCTTCGAAACGGTAGTTTGACAATTAACCCTTTTACCCGTACAAAATTTTTCTGGTTTAATTGTTTCTTATAATTTGGCCACCAAATACGATCTACGTAAAGTTCACTTCAAATATTTTGTATATTAGTAGGAAATAAAGAAAAACAATTACCAATTTCAACAAACATTTTTGAACATTTTTTTTTTAACCTTAAAGGCACAAAAATGTTGACTATAACCTATAGTATCTTATTCAGTTCACTCAAACCGTATCTCTTTTAAAATTCACTTGTCAACAAAAATAATGCTTTCTGGAGTATTCCATTAAGTGAATAATGACCTAATACCTATAATGTAATCTTTCGAATAATCACTCATTTTTAAACATTTAAACACAAGCACGGTTACTTTTCAAATGAGGGTGTAGGGGGGTACGGGTTTATCCCCTTCTCAAGGACAGTTCGTAAATACAGTAAATTATCTAATAATTATTCTTGAAACGAAAAGTCAAACGAATAGATTTTCTTAATACAAGAACAATAAATTTAAATATTTTTTAAGTAAAATGTTCAAGCCCTGATTTTCCCAAGAAAGGGAATAAACGCAAGTAAATATTTTTAAGAAAAATATAATTCTATATCGAAGAAATCCTTTTTATCAGTGCAGGCAAATAATTTCATGAAAAGGCCCTTTTCAAAAGGGTGCAAAATTTAACATATTAATAAAAAAATGTCAGGGGGTTTTGTTTAGGCATATCTTTTGGGGTGGGCACAGTAAAAGGAGAAAAAAGTTAACACATAAATAAAACAATTCCAGGGGGTTTTGTTTAGGCACATCTTTTCAGGTGGGCACGGTAATTTTTAAAATTTACGTATTTTATTAAAAATGTATAAGTTAAATTATACTTGTGGATAGGGGTTTGTAAGAGCAAGCAAAAAAAATACCAAAAAAATAACTAAATATATTGCAATAATTATAAATATTTTAACTTACTATCGTGGTTCTTTTTTTTAGATATCACCAAAACAATTCATTTTAACAAGTTTTGTGCAAATACATACGTAGAAAAAAGCTGTTTTTGACGTTTTTGGTTCACAATACAAAAAAACCAAGCACGATTTTGTAGATATACAAGAAATGTTCTGAGTGTCATTTTTTTGTATATGATTCTTATGTTTTTTCTTTTGTTACAGCAAAACCGAGGGGTAAAGCACTTGATTTAAAAAAAAACAATTGTACACGAAAAAACGCGTCGCTAATAGATATTTCTTATTGATAAGGATTTTTTCTTATTATAATAACGATTGGACGCTAATGTAAGCTTCGAATAAGGAAATAACGTCTTTATAACGCTGAACGTTTTCTTGCTGATTTTAAAGTGTTTACCCCTCGAGCAAAACTTTGTGTCATTTTAAAACATAATTCAAAGGATTAACTTTTAATTTCGAGCTTTTTATAGAAAAGCGGTTTAGTTTAATTTATTTTTTTCATCAAAATGTTTGAGATTCTCTTATTTTTATGTCAATTTAGGCAGATATATGACATGCAGAGTAGGATATATTTTACATCAAAAAGTTAAATCGGCCTGTCACATAAATATTAAAATAATAGGGGCCTGACGAAGTAAGGCGCCTCTCTTGATATGCTTCGAGAGTGTAAACTTTCTTTAAATATTTAATCATAATAACAAAAGTTGAATGTTTTATATTTGAAAAATTTATGTTACATAAACCTAAAAGTATATTTGCTTACATAAAGTTATTAAAATACTTTAAGTGCCTTCATGATATTTGCGAAAGTTTTTGTGAAATACCTATAGGTTTAATGTGCCCTTAATAATGTTTTTAGGTGTTAATATTTTTATAAGAATATCTTAAATCTATACTGGTTTTTAAGTAAAACTCTCAAAACCCAATACGGATTTCAGAAATAATAGTCTACAAGAAGATAACTGATTTGGGATTGGAGATAACTTTGATATTTTAGAAATGAGCATTTTTGTATTTACTATTTTTTTAAATTCATATATTTAGCATAAGTGTGCTTTTTGGCAACTTTTTCTTGACTGAAAAGTAGTAATTACAAAAATACAAAAACGTGGTAAAGGTGTGTTGATTTCGAAGTGTCAACTTACAAACCGAAAATTACTGGAAAAATATTAGAAAAGTATGAAAGACAAAAACAACAACAAAACCCTGCCCGTCATATTGTCAAAAAGTGTCGCCAAGTTTATCCCGAGACTAAAATGTCCAAAAGCCACCATTGCTAACTTCAGACCGTGACTAAAACTCCGTGGAGTTACAAATCGTCAATGTGGGAGATAGTAGTATGTTATTATACGAGAGATAATAATTGTATAATTATTAGTAGATGATTTTCAATCCTATTTTCTACCAATTTTTAATAATAATATATTTAAATATTATTAGTCGCCTTCTTCCAATTTAAAACCCCTTTAGTTCTAATTTCAGTGAATATTGAAATCGGCCAATCACTGATGCCTAATAACGTAAATAATGAGTTTATTATTTCTGTTCTTAAGCTGGAAAGAAAGAACCCTTATATTATGCAATAGTAGTGGATAATAGTATATTCTGTAACAAGTTTGGAATACGGCATATTCCGCTTAAGTGAAAAGTTTGTCACACGAGCCGAAGGCAAGTAAGACGGTTTCACAAGAGCGAAATATGCAATTCCAAATGTGTTTCAGACTATAATTTTCTAAGTTTCCAAAAAATACCATAGAACAATAATTGAATTGGGAGAAAGTGAGGTCGGATTGGTCTAAAAGTTGTTTGATAATAAATACAGATATGTCTCCAACAGTATTTTTTTCGTCATCCGGTGATGGATTTTAAGGAATATAATATACATATTATGTAATCTCACATTAAAAAGTTATATAAGAACGGTCATATTCCATACATACATATAATAGGAGTAAAAAAAATAAATTATTATGCTTTTTAGAAAAGTGTGAATGGTTATGTGTGAAAATTTGAAGTACTAAAATTTGATTACTTTTTAGGCCGTGAAGGGAAATAATTTGAAAAATAGGCTCCACCCTGTAACAATAAATATATTGTTTTATTGGGACAAAACTAAAATTTATAATTTGTTATATATGTCCAAGATATAAATTCAAGTTTGTTGCATAAAAACCAATTTAAATTATTTGCAAGTCAAGTTTTTTTAATCAATGATCACATATGATCGATAATAAAATTAGAAGAATTATATAATATAATGGAAGTATATACCTACTAAAATAATAATAAAAGTAAGAAATTTGTGAAAGTTTCTGTAAAAATGAACTGATTTATAAAGAATCATAAAAAGTTATATTTTTATTCATTCAAAGATAGAGAAATAAAAAAGTATTGTATTAAATTAGAAAAAGAGAGTTATCAATGCAAAAAAAGTTGAAAATTTTAGTAATCGGTTGGTCACACCTTTGCAATTGTACGGAAACACAAACCTACAACTGGACACATTCCTTGATTAATTTTTGAATTTATTTAACAGTGTTTCCAAAACTGTAAAATATTTATTTATCACATTAGATGCTCAACGACGGATTGACCATATTTGTAAAAGAGTAAGCTACTCAAACTTTCCTTTGTTATCCTTAAGTGGAATTTTGCCTCGGCATGGACTCCTGAAAGTATATTATGTTATGATTAATTTCCATTTATCCTTTAATCCAACTTTTATTTTAATATTAACTTTCATAGGTATTCTACTACTTTTTGTGATCCGACTCGGATCATCCGGGACATTTAACAAAAAGAAATTACAAGTTTTTCGAACTTTGACTAAAAATCTGGTATTAGGTATACGAAGCAAGAAAACAGGGAAAAAGGTTTTAAAAATAGTATGGTTCACTTCTTATAAATTTTTGCTTAAACGAAAGTTATTGTAAAGTTATGTTTAAATAATTGTTACAACGTTAGTAGTAGCCCAAATTATGTAGGAAAGTCCACGTAGAACGATTTAGATTTAAGTTAATTGATCATTAGTTATTTTGCACTACTATAGTATACGTTTAGCTATTTTCACAAAATGTTCTTGGCTTTTAAATTGTTTAATGTAAAAATTTGGATTCCATTATTTTATTGTTCTAAACTTAATTTAGTTGTACACTGTCCCTGTAACTAAAATGTTTAGACCTAACACGATTATGTATTTTGTATGGTCATTTTAAAACATATATCGGTGTGATACGGGACGTTTTGTTGCTTAAAAAGGAGTATTGACCGTTAATTTTAAACTTTTAATCCTCCTTTTTTTAGTGCACATGCCATGCAGTAGATATTAAAATCCTCCACACCATGAGGGATAACTGATCACCTAGGTTCTAGTTGATATCGCAACTTTTAACCAGACCTTTCATTTTTAGGGGAGATTTTTCCAGTGCGGACCTTGTTCCCCACAAGGCAACGTTAACGTTGACGGACTAACGGTTAACTGCGCTGTTAACTAACAACTTTTTTCCATTTTTGAACCTTTGGGGATAGAAGTAATGAGCCTAATCGTGTAATCCTTTGCTACTTTATAGCCGAACAGGTTTTTTTCTCTAGAGCTCTCTTTTTCCCTGATTGCTACTACTTCTAAATTTGTATTTAATGAAATTTCTGTTGGTCCTTTCTTTTTTTAGTGTAAATGGCAACGCCTTCGCTTGCTGTTTGTGTATTATGTCTATTTTTAAAGAATTCAGTATAGCTTTTTGGAGTATGAGTTTTTTTGAAAGTGGGTTTGAGAGTTGAAGCATTTATTTACGAATATGATATCTGTTTGTGTTCCATTGTAACAGTATTGTATTCATTGTTAGATTGAGAAGATTAAGAAGCATAGCATTACATCTTCTGTTGATACAAGGTCAAGTAAGTAGTTTGTTAGTGTTTTCTTTAGTCTGGTAATAGGGGTATATTTGTCGAGCATATTAAATTGTGTGAGAATTTGAGTTTTACTTGCATAGTTTTCAGCTATTATATGTGGGTATTTTTATTCACTTGTATTTTGTTGGTTTTAAAGTATGTTTTCAAGACATTTTAATCATAATTTTAATCGTTGTTTTTCCAAAATTAAATGATATTGTTCAAGAAAACCAATATTTTTAACAATATGGTGCAAGATGCTAGAAAATTCAATTTAATTTGTTTACGTTCTTTGACATCAATATCGAAAAAGTCAGAATAATTTTTTTTCAAATATACATACATACAAAATACACATAAAAACGCTATCGTTCACTAACTATCTAATAAAAATGTTTGAACCGCATAATCACAGAGGCTTGAGATTGAAGCATTTATTTACGAATATGATATCTGTTTAGGTTCCATTGTAACATTATTGTATTCATTGTTAGATTGAGAAGATTAAGAAGCATAGTTTACATCTTCTGTTGATACAAGGTCAAGTAAGTAGTTTGTTAGTGTTTTCTTTAGGTAATGGTAATAGGGGTATATTTGTCGAGCATATTAAATTTTGTGAGAATTTGAGTTTTACATGGATAGTTTTCAGCTATAATATGTGGGTATTTTTACTCTTTTTAAACTATGTTTTCAAGACATTTTATTATAATTTTATTCGTTGTTTTTCCAAAATTAAATTATATTGTTCAAAAACCCCATTATTTTTAACAATATGGTGCAACACTGCTAGCAAATTCAATTTAATTTATTTACGTTCTTTAACAACAATATGGAACAAGTCAGAATAATTTTTTTCCAAATGTACAGGGTGATCCCCTATAATGTCGCCACCCTTTAACTTTTTTATTTTAAGTGTCCCAAAAAGTTTAAAAGTGTGGTTATGTAGGTACTAAAAAATACTTTCTTTCTACTTATAAATGAGAAATGGAGATGCCAAATTTAAAAATAAAAAATTTCCAGGTAATAGTGTAAGCGAATTAAAGCAAAAAAGTGGCAGCCAATACCGAGAGCTCTTGCCTAGATTAAACGTAAGCGATTTAAAAATTGCTAGGAGACGATAGAACATTGTTGTCTTAAAACTTTTAAAAATCTTTTGGCCGACTGTATTTACTAAGTTATCAAAAGCTGTCAAAAATGACTGATACCTCAGAACGACAATGTTTTAAAGTGAGTACATTAGATGCAAAACTCGGTTTTTGCCACAGACCTACAAACAACTTGTTTGTAGGTCTGTGGTTTTTGCACATTTTTAAAAAATATATATTTTATCTTATTTATGTTCATAACTGCACTGCCCACAGCATACCTAAGTAAACCAGATGCATAAGTTAATATTTGTAGAATAAAATACATTTATAAACTTACCGCAGCTGCAAATTTGGGTATTTGTTTCTTCCTGTCGGATGCAAAACTCGGTATTTGACCAATCACCAATCACGTCGCTAGTATACGCATTAACTGACGGCATAACAATCACCTGATTAATTGTTATATTTTTGGTATTTGCACTTTTCACTTGCAAAACTTGGTCTTTGAACGAGGAAGATGCAAAACTATGTTTTTAAATCTTTTGATTTAAATTATTTACTAAACTACTTAATTTTAAAGGACTTTTTTTTACTTTTTTGAATAAGAAATGATGCAAAAGCACGTCTATACGATTTTTGTATTTTTTTTTCAAATATGACCTTATGAGCGGTTTTTCGTGTATTTCTTAAAATCACTTATCCTGCAAATACAGAGTTGTGCATCTAATGTACTCAAGTAAAAAATTAAACAAGTTGTAATTTTTTAGGCTTTTTTAGTTAAAATTTTAGAAAAAGTCATAAGTTACAGAAACAAATAAACAAACTTTTAAAAAATTACAAAAACTATAAATTTCCGTAAAAGTAAACAAACAACATTAAGTAAAACTAAATTAAATATTATGAAAATGTGTTAACAACTAAATAAAAAAAATATGCTAATCTGTTTACAATAAGTGCTCAAAGTGTGCACCATTCCTCTGTTTCGATGGGTACACTATAAATAAAGTTTTTAAGGTGTCCCCAAAGAAAAAAATCCAAGGGATTTAAATCGGGTGAACGAGCAGGCCAATTTTGTGGCCCACCTCGTCCTATCCATCGGCCAGGATACTGCCCGTCCAAGATTCGCCGAACGTCGCGACTAAAATGTGGTGGTGCCCCATCGTGCTGCAACCATTCATTTACTCGATATACCAGTGGCACGTCGCCTAACAAATTCTCTAAATTGTTTTCTAAGAAGTCTGCATAAATTTGGCCTGTTAACCGTGCAGGAAATTCAAAAGGTCCAACCTAGAGGAAAATGGCCAAATTAGAATAAAAAAGAAAACCTAAATAGTTTACATACAACGCGATCTCCTATTATAGCACTCCAAAAATTAATAGAAAATCGATGTTGGAACCCCCCTTGGAATATAGCATGCGGATTTTCATTTGCCCATACATGTAAATTATGGGCATTGAAGCATCCTTGTCTGGCAAAAATTGACTCATCCGAAAACATAATGTTAGAAACAAAATTTGGCTGGAGATTTTCTTGCTCCAGCAACCACAGGCAGAATTCGACTCTAGCGGGATAATCTTCCGGCTGAAGGTGCTGCACTCGGGTAAAATGAAAAGGGTGTTGCCGATCGTTCTTCATAACCCGCTGAACTGTGGAGCGGGAAATATCCAGTTCTCGAGCAACTTCCCTTATGCTCTTCCTACTATTTTCCTCAAACGCATTCAAAACGCTTCTTCATTTTCCACTGTTCTAATACGTTTGGGAGCACCTCCAATCCCCTTACGAAGCGGAACAACTTGACCGGTCTCTCGGGTTCTTGTGATAGTTCTAAGGATTACTTTACTGTCCAGGGGACGATCAGGAAAGCGCTGGGAAAAAACTCTCGCTGTCTCCCTGGCGTTGCGCCCACACTCCCCATAAATAATTATCATTTCGGTATAATCATCTAAGGAAAACATTATTTATAATAACTTAATTTATAACTGTGTTATAACCAAATATAATATTAATGACAGAAGTAAAGATTGACAGCAGTGTTACAATGAATTGGATTCCAGTGGACCAAATATTTTACATATTTTTTATTATCAACAATGCAACCTAAGTATCCTAGCAATTTAAAGAATTCCCTGTGGTGATCTATTGGGATTGGCTATCGTTTTTATTCTTATCTCCCTTATCCTTTGCGTTGGACAACTTGAATTTTTAAATATGTGTTTCAAATTACTTTCGGTACGTTCCCTTTTTCTCTGTGGCGCGAGTTCTGGGACACCCTGTATGTATTTATTTTTCGATTCCTTGTAAAATTTTAAGCATATTTCATATACCATACCATATACCTAAATTCAACCGTTTCTGAAATATTTAAATTATTTTTAAGATAAAAAAGTTGAAATAGTTCGTCTTTCTCTGTCTGAGTACGCCATTTTTACTTATTTAACAAGACATATTGACATAATGTCACTATAGTAAATTATTTTCAATAAAAATTTTGGTTTACTGAGGCTTCTTGATTATCTAAACATTTAATGATAACATTTCGAATGCGAATATTTCAGAAACGGTTGAATTTAGGTATATGGTTTATTATATGAATTATGCTCAGAATATTACACTGAATCGAAAAATAAATTCATATATAGGGTGATCCATTGAAAAAAAAATAAACTTTTTGTTTTTCCCTGTGTATTGATCAATTTTCAATTTTTTTATACGTAGAAAAAAAGTACTCTTTAGTACCTAGGTACATAACCACACTTTTAAATTTTTAAAACACTTAAAATAAAAAAGTTAAAGGGGGCGACATTATAGGGGATCACCCTGTACATACATACAAAATATACATAAAAAATGCTATCGTTCACTAACTATCCAATAAAAATGTTTGAACCGCATTTTTAAACAAATAAATTTTTTTAAAGTTTTTGACTAGGTCAGGGACATCATTAAATAGCCATGTGCATGATGAGAGATCTGCCATAGGTAAGTAAGCTTAAGTTTTCTGAAAGGAATATAAAATTTATTCGCACCCTTGGTATTGTGGTTGTAGCTCAGTTGTTTGGTATTTTTTTACAATGATGATTGAATTAAATCAGTGAAGCTTATGTTGATTTTAACAGAACCCACTTATCTGTTCTGTCATGTATGAAAGCGGAGAAACATCTGTTCCGGTCATCGTCCGATTTAAAAGAAATTAATTGTGATGCATCATCAGCATACATAACCAGTAGCGGTTTTAAATTAGAAGACAAATCGTTTATAAAGAGTATGAACAGGATGGGGCATAGTATGAACCACCGTGGAACACCTACATCTATATATGGACAATACTGACTGGCTCAGAACGCTTAGTACACCTGTCAGTCTTTTGCAAGATCTGCACCACCTCTGTCCGCTCCCTAAGATACGTTCTGAACCATTCCAGGACTGAACCCCTGATGCCGCAATGAAATAAGTTTTCAAGTAAAAGATCATGACTGACATAGTCAAAATCCTTGCTTCACAAATCACAAAAGATCTCAGCAGGGTACTCGCCCGCGTCAATCTTATTTAGCAGATTGCTATAAAAGGTTAGGGTTGCAATCAGTTTGGACCTGCCCCGTTTAAAGCCATGCTAAAAATTGTCAATAACTTGGTTAATGTAAAGAAATATTATAAGTCTGTCCAACATGCAATTCTCAAATACCTTAGAAAAGGCTAGCGTTATAAATTTCAAATGGCCGCTAAAATAGTGTTTATTTTATTTAACGTTATTGAATTATTTTTTCTGGTGCTACACAAAATCACAAGCTTACAAAAACAATCCCACGACTCTTAAGGACCTTGATGCAACATTCGAAATAAAATAATATTATATAAAAAAAACACTTGAATTCAACCCTCAAACCAAAGTAATAGATATGTAGATAGATGAATGTTTATTATTTTACAACCAATTTTATAAACACAAAATATTTAAATTAATTATATGCAAAAAATACAGAAAAATATTAACTTTATCGAGAAAAACCAACGCCAAAGTCTTGCTTGTTCGCGTCTTTTCTTGGTTAAGAAATTAAAGTACAAAAAATGTATACTGTTTACAGTATTAAAAAAAACATTTAGTCTATTACAATAAATTGCAGAAATCAACAATATTTTTTAGGAAAGGGTATTAATTAAATATGTAGAGTTATGTCTTAAAAACTTAATATGTTTCATAAAAGTAATATATAATAAAGAGTGGTTATATTTCCTTTTAAAATTTGGAACCTTTATTTATTTATTTAAATTTTCTTCATTCTTGTTAACATAAATGGGAGTTAATTGTGAAAGCCATCGGTATCGATACGTTAATTATGCGTGTTGTGTATGGTAAATCGTAAACTAAAATCAAGCAATGTTGTCATCGTATCAGCCGACGGCCAATAATTATTACTACTGACGATGTAGCAGCGACCATGCCAACATAATAGCGTTGCATTAGGTGTAATTAATTAGCCTAATCAAGCATTAATCCCACTGAATAGGAATAATCCCACGTAACATTAGCGTTATGAACGCGATACTCCTGATCCTTACAATCTGCTGTATTGCTGTATTATATTATATGGTAATTGCGTTTAGCGTTTAGATTTTATTGACTTTTAATCGCATTATTGATTTAACAAATAAGCTTCATTTTGACAGATGACGTGTTTGGGATTCTTCGGGTACAGCTAATAATTCATTGGTGGAAAAATTGTACCTAGTGATTTTTACAGGCTTTTCCTAAAGCAAACAAAACAAACATTTACTGTTCATTGTCCCACAAAAACCAAAATGTTTTTTCTTCTGGTCCCTCACTATAGTGTATACACTAGCCTAAACTCGGCGTATGGCCTGGGCCGGCGACAAAATTCCGAGAGTGGCCTTAACTATCGACAATGTCATCCACGACCTCCTAGGGAAGATTTACCTGCCGAGGTAAAAATTCGGATCCACCAAACACAGGTAACGCTGTGAAGTGGAGGGATACGTAGGAGAACCGAAAGGGGGTAAAATAACCCTGGGAGATCAGTGTAAGGCCTTGTCGATAAGGATGCTAAGTATATTGCCTATTATTATTTCTTTATTTTAAAATATTTTTATAGTATACAGGGTGGTCAAGGTTTTATACAGCAAACATTTATGATCGATAGAGGCGAATAAATCCAGGAAACATAATATATTATATACTATAAGTGGTAATATGTGCGGAAATCATTATAAAATATTTTTTTAAATTTAATGTGATGTCATGTTATGCAATAAATCGCAGCATCTTAATGTATTTTAAAAATAGCATTATGCCTAAATGCCCAATTCAAGCACATTTTCTCGAAATTTCAAATTTAAGTCTGAAAAAATCTCTACCCTTTGAAGGTTTGAAATAAACACGCATTCCTTCTTTGTCGCAATCGCAATTTAAAGTATATTTCATATGAATTTAAACAAATTTAAGAATATTTGTTTATATTCAATAATTTTGAAATTCATATTTGTCCCGCTTTTTTTGCGTATCTACCCTGGCGAATTTCAGTTAAATAAGGGCCGGTTTATCAATTGAAATCAAGTAAAAGTGCCGGTTAAGGATCTTACAGTTATCCGAATAAAAGTGTTTTTCTTCGCCTCGTATGGTTCCTGTTTTGTATCCGCCAGTTTGGCAATTGGGCAACACTGTCAAGATACATTTTAATTGGTTAAGTTTAAATGCATGCGCATAAAACACATAACCGTAAACAACTCTTATTTTGTGAAGTTATTTTTATTGTATAGGTATTACACCTACAGTAGATATGTACATACAAATCTTTATAAAATAAATTATCTTTTATTTTTACTTACACACATTAATTTAAAAATATCGCAATTTAAAATCTTACTTTTTCATACAAAATCTATTAAAGATCAATACATTTCAAATTGTTTTCTTGATACGTAAACAAATATTTAGAACTTGTACGAATCTATTCGTAAAAGTTTCTTTTTCTCCCTCTATAATTTTCACTATATTTATTTCTGCAGCCGATATCTCAAAAAAATCAACATTATTGTTATAATTATCATAATTTTAAATAATTTTATGTTTTTGCCGTTCTAAAACTCTATATAGTCTTCTCTTGTATTGCACAAACTCAACAATTTGATTATCGTCGTGGCTTTCAAACAAATCTCCAATAATCATTTCAAAAACAACACTACACAAACACAAATATAACCTATAAATCGCGATAACTGTTAGTTAATTCCTTATCCTAACACTTGCAGCTTTCAGTTAAATTTACTTCCAGTTATCTTAATTTAAGTTCTTAGTAAAGGTTAGTTGCATATTGATAAACAGTTTAGCTACCACTTTCATTTTATTTACCAGTTAAGACACTTAACTGTCCATTGATAATCCGGCCCTAATACAAACCGAAATATTAGCCGGCCATTTTTACAGTTGCGCTTAATAACACGCATTAACATAAAGTTAATAATAAACACACGAGCCGTTAATCCGCTGTCATTTGTTCATAGATAATAAATCATATAGATACGCCACTGTCACATATTTGACGCTCCTTGTTACGCACACTCCGTCCGCTATGCCGCTAGTGTACCCGCCTGACATTTATTGGTTTTAGGTTATGGTTTTAATTTAGGTTATCCTGTCAAATTTTGACAGACAAAATAGTAAAAAATAAAAGGCCTGATAGTTTATTTAAATTGTTTACCTATTTGAAAAGCAAAAATAAATTAATTATATTTTAAATTATTCAAGGTATTTAAAACTAAACTAAACCAATTAACAATATAATAATGTATTCAAGTGAATTTTATCTTATTAAAGAACACAAATCAGTATAAAGAAATAATATTATCTACCATATTTGTGTAAGTACCTTGTTTTAATAAAATAGTTATAATTAAATAATACAATACAACCTTGTCATCATTGTGAAAAGTATGCATCATAACTTGACTGTTAGAGCAGCCCACAGCACAGCACAACACCATGTTAATGTTCAAATAATGTAGCAATATTTAAAAATAGAGTACACAGATAACGATAAATCTCAATTTTAAAAGTTTTTAAGCGTACAGAACAAACCAAATAAACACAATATGAATTTACAAAACTTTACAAAATTTATCAACCTGAAGTTTGTTGATTTCGTTACCAAGCAACCGTCAAGATTAACCGCCGCTGCTGCCACATGTTTCCCGAGTGTAAACTAAAACCAAAGTCGACTAGACAAAAATGTGGATTTTGTTTGTTTAAGGCGAGTGCACAGGGCATGCATTTGTTAGTCTGCGCAACGCAACAGTCATTGTGTCTCTCCACTGGTAAGTCAAAAAATTTATAAAATTTACTTAATTTATTTGCTTTTACTGCCTATATTCAATAATACTAAAATATATAAGGTGTGATATTATTAACCCAAAATGAACCAATGTATAAAATTTAAATTTCTTAAGAAAACGTCTCCCCCCTGCCATATTTCCCCTGGCATTGTTGCAAAAGATATCACGAGCAGTGTCTCTTAAGAGAGTGGGCAAAAATAAAGGACTTATTTTAAGAATTCGATAATAGAATATACAAAAAATGGGAATCCGTCATCGTTAACATTATAATGTATACTGATGTATACTGATCCGAAAACGCATAAGAAAACAAAAGTGACAAAGTATTTAAAAAAGTCCATTCAGATTTATCCTGATTATCCTGATTTAATCATGCAGTTAGAACATAACTTTAAGCATTTTCTTCAGGTAGTTTTATGTAAAATAGGGGACAAAACCATAAAATTATTAAAAGTTGATTAAGAGGAAATTTCATTTATCTTAAATGACCAGATTGTCCAAACAGTCCCTACAGTAAATCTTATTTAAAAGGGCAGGGTGTTTTACTCTTTTAAAAAGACGGTGGATGTGTTTTAGAAACCTTAAGCATATTTTTATTTTTTTAATAATTGATTTTTGTTTAAAGGCAAAATAATGCCTTTTAATTTACTGTGTTATATTTTTACATTATATCATAAGTAAAATATGTAGATTTAATGGAATTAAAGGTAATATAAAAATTATTCTGATTATCACCAGTTTGATTATCACTTAAAAGGCGCTAGTCTACTTTGTTAGTATTGATTAAAAAATTTATTGAATGGGCGATGTCACGTATTACCTGAATTACTTATATTTTTTGTCACATACACTAAAAAGCTCTACTTTTAGGTTTAAAAAAGGCTTTATTACAAAAATTTTACGATTATAAGTTAAATAAAATGTTGAATAATTGTATATGTTTAATTGTTAAATCCATTAGAGCAGTAGTAGGTAAGTTATGTTGTTTATAAAATAAAAGGCACTTCTCTGCTGGTTTGATTAATTTTAATAACCGACTAGTTTCGCCTTTAAGGCAGCATCAGGGTTTCTACAAGAAATTACATTTAAAATATAGTTATAAATAAGTAAAAATAAGAGTAGAAAGACTTACACGTTAATGTTAAAAAATTTAATAAAAATCCCAATATATACACTTTAAAATTATTATTATTTGGATACTTATATACTCTTATTACAACATTTATTAAAATTTGACTGCAACTATCAAACAAATACTAAAAATATTATGACAATTTCTCTCCTTTTATTTTGATATTCATATCAAAAAAAAGATTAAGCCGCCAATATCAAAGCGGCAAAAGACGCTTTATAGCGGCTGCTCTCTAAAAATGAATTAGTCAAAAAATACTAATTTAATAGTTATTAGTGGCTGCTTTTTTAATTGTACCATGGTAAACCATGGAATACCATGGTATCCCAAAAATTAACAGCCAATTCTGTAAAATTGCCCCCTGATTTCGAAAATACCGCCAAAAATGATTAAAGTGGAGCAGTTTTTGAGATTCCATATTAATTAATTCCATATTAAATGTAAAATTGACTATACCTCAAAAACTGTTCTACTTTTTTAACTTTAGATTCAGGGGACATAAGAATTGGCTCTTAAATTTTGGGATACCACGGTATTGCATGGTTAAACATGGTACAAGTGAAAAAGCAGCCACTAATAACTATTAAATTAATTATTTTTGACTAATTCATTTTTAGAGATGGAAATAGAGAGGCATATGGCTTTAATGCGGCCGACGTTACAACCCTAATTTTAATCTAACCTAACTGTTTTAATATTTAACAATAATTTTAATTTTCAAATTTTAATAATTGTAGTAATAAGTGTTTATTTATATAAGTAACCAAATAATAATAATTCTAAAGTGTATATATTGGGATTTTTAACATTGACGTAAGTCTTTCTACTCTTATTTTTAATTATTTATAACTATATTTTAAATGTAATTTCTTGTAGAAACCCTGAAGGCGAAACTAGTCGGTTATTAAAATTAATCAAACCAGCAGAGAAGTGCCTTTTATTTTATAAACAACATAATGTTGAATAATTGTTTGATGGTAATTATTATTTTATTACGTTAAAGTCTCTCCCTTGGTCAAAAAAGTATCTACCCTGAATTTGATGTCTCTACCCTGCCCGATGTATTTACCCTCGCTTTCCAAAAAGTAACTAAATATATTTAAATTGACTTGCTCTTACGCTAATGGGCCACATAAAAGGGGCTAAAGTCGTAAAATATTTATTAAATTAAAAAACTCCAACTTTTCCCCCTTGGCCGCATCCTCTATGGTTTCAAAACCACTTATTGTAGAATTACCCATATCTCAAACGCATAACGGAGATAAAGGCTGTCCAAGTAAAAACATCGTTTTTTTCGAGGGGTAAACCATTGATTTTTTAAATAAAAAATCGCCTAAGCATAACAATCACAAGGGTAGTCATGCGTAATGCCTCGCTAAGAGAATTTTCTTATTGATTTTTCCTTATTGATAACGACTGATAAGAAAAAAAATCAGAACACAACGTCCACATAACGTTGAACGTTGGTCTCGCTGATTTTAAAGTGGTTTACCCCTCGGTGTTTTCTCATAACTTTTGAACAACAATTTTGTTTAAATTTCTCTATTAAACAATAATGACTGGTATTATTACAATGTATAAGAGGTGTAGATAATGGGGATGCCTTTCTTATTTTGTATCCCCTGGTTATTTTAAAAAATGGTTATATTTAAATTCTACGTTCCATTTGGAAGAAAAATAAACGCTTGAAAAATTTTGGATTGGAGGCTTCGTTTTCAAGATATTTGGGTTTGAAACTTTAAAAACATTAAACGCGTTAGATGTGCCATTTTAAGCATTTACTACAATAAAATTGGAAATAAATTGCGTTATTGCTGTAGTTCATTTACTGTGTTTAATAACTGGAATTTATGAAACTTTCCGCACGCATTAATTTCGTCACTGTTGAGCGTGCGGAAAAGTGCAACTTTCCGTACGGTTATGCGTTACGCTTGTTAAAAAGAGGCGTTTACGTTCCGTAGACAAAAAGCTATTGTTTTGATAGTTAATAAATATAATGTAAAAGTCAAATTTTAATTTAGTTTTTAAAGTGTTATATATACCTAGTTGTCGCGGCGAATGTTTCAAATTGCGAAATCAAATTCTGAACCAAGCACAGACATTACAATTATTGTTGTTTTCTTTTACGTATATAATCCAAGGAACCTCTAGGTTAACCGAATGTCGAGAAATCGGTTTTTGACATTCGACATTCGCCGCGACGACTATAACCAGTGGCATCTGTCCTCTGATATTTTTAGCACTAGATCAGCGAAATGTTGTTTCCTAAGTAATTTGGTGTGCTGAATTCGAATATGTAGTCGGTTTTACTCCATTAGGTGAGGTTCTAACCCAAAAGTATTAACCCACAACCATATTATGGTAGGTATTTTTTTAAATTAATTTTGAAAGTTTAGGGTTTTTAAAGCCTACCCTTATTTTAAAAAAAAAAAATTTTTAATTTTTATTAGTGGTGGAGAATTTAAAAGTTAAAAAAAAATCGACCCACCCTAACCCACACAACAACACAACCAAAAACCAAAAAGTCAACCATGTCTGATTAAATCAAAAATTATATCATAATATATATTATAAATATACAGTGTGTACCGCTTTTTATAAATCCACCCTTATTAGTTTGTTAATATTGCGATTTTCTTCAAATTTGGGTTGGAGAAATGAAATATTTGCCATAGTAAATTTTTTTATTTATCATTGGCATACGGTGTTAGGAGGTAAAGGGGGTAGATTTTTTGGCAAAAGGAAATTAGGGCTTATTTTAGATAATTTTTTCAATGATATTTGGATTTAAAATCCCCAAAAAACCCCTTAATCCATATTCTTAAAATCTCAAAAACTGATTATGCCAGAAAAAAAAATTAATTAATTTAGTGCACATTAAATCAAAGAGTTCTTTGACAGTTTTGTTTGACATTTGGCAATTCGTACAAATTGTCAACAGTGTCATTTATCAATGCAGTAATAAAATGGCACATGACATCAACAAATTGTTTGCAAGAACCGGATCCGTGATGAAAATAAGACCAAGAAAGTACAATTTAAATCGACGACATTTTTCAGACGACAAACTCATTTTAGCAGAATTTCGGAATGGTAGTATAAGGGCAGTAACTGTTGCGAGGGCACTAAATTTAACCAAAAATAAAACATAAAGGAGTTTGAAGCGTAATATGATACTCTCTTAGATGGTAATTTTGAACGACGGTTTGAATTTTACCTATGGTTGCAAGATAATCTTAACGATAGATATTTTTTAAAGAATATAATGTTTAAAGACGAGGCAAAATTTTCCACAAACGGTGTGGTGCCTAGTCAAAATTTTAGATATTGGGCATCCGAAAATTGTGAAAACCAATATAGTCAAAAAGTTAACGTTTGTTGTGGCATGTTAAACGAACGAAGTGTTGGCCCCTGTTTCCTGGATAACCTCAAAGGAGAAAATTTTCTACATTTTTTACAAAATGATTTTTATTATTTTTTAATGGCATTGATTTAGCACAGAGAAAATTTATACTTAAGATGGTGCCCCCCGCACATAATTCCCTAATAGTGAGAAATTTTTTAAATGAAAATTTTCCTATTAGAAGCATGGCCCCCTAGATCGCCTGATATTAACCCTTGTGTTTTTTTGTAGGGGTACTTAAAAAATAAACAGAGAACATATTTGCGTCAGGATTAGGAAAGCGTGTCAAGAAATAACTCCCCAAACTTTAGTGAGTGAACGGTTAAGAAAATTTTTAGGTTTGTTATTGCAACCAAACAAGTTGTAAAAAATTAAAAAGTGTCCTGATAAATTAATTAATTTTTCAAGGAAAAAAGTTAGAGCAGTTTATACAATGCTGCGCGCTGCTCTCTCTTCTTAAAGCGTTTTAACTTGTATCTTATAATGAATACATGTATCCTGCAGGAACTATTTAAAAAAAATGTACCATTGCACGATGCCTTCTACGATGTTGGATGGAAAAGTTGGACAAGTACTTACTGGTACCCCTTCATCACAAGCCTGCATTAATTGTGGAGTACCACTCAAACAAATAAACGACTTAATAAAAACGCATAATTTAATACAAATATGTGAGGGAAGAGTCCTTTAATTATGGATTATCAAGTTTAGACGCTTGGATCCGCTTTATGGAGTGAATACTTCATATTGCATATAATATGTCATTAGAGTCTTGGCAGCAAAGAGTAAAAATGTCAAAGAACTGCTTCAAAAAGAAAAAAGACGTATACAGAATGAATTTCGCCAAGAACTGGGATTATTAATGGGCGTTTCTCTGTAAACTGGGCAACTCATTGTCTCAAGCTAATATTGTTTAGAAAAATATCAGATCATAAATATTTCGTAGATAACTTCAAAAGATAATAACCTAATCTACCTATGCTCGACGTTCAAAATCCAATAAAATAAACTTTAATGTATTAAAATCGTTTTTATAGTCCTTAAAAACCAGTCCCCTGACGTGTCACCAAAGCAAAATGGTCACTTCAGACTAAATTAATTAAAGACAGTAACTATTGGAATCAACCAAATTGTTTAATTATTCAACCAATATTGTTTGCATGTTACTGTGACTTATTTATTTTTTATAATTATTATTTTGTAATTCTAAAAAAGTCATCTAAACTTTGTCTCCGGATTTTATAAACAGTCCTCTGTATAGATTTTTCAGAAAATGCTCAATGTTTTCCAATGTTTTCCAAAGTAATTTTGGTTCATCTGCCGTATACTAATAAATAGACCGATATTTATTCCTCGAATAACATTTATTAAATACAACAAAAATATAACAAAAAAACTTGTCTAGACAATTTCTTACTTCAAGTTGCCCAGTTTACAGAGAAACGCCCTAATAGATATCACAAAACAAGGAACTGGAAATTCCAATGATGGGAATACTGCCAGAAGATTTTTTCAAGATGCACTAAAATCTTTCAAAATTATAAAATTAGATTTTAAAATATTTTCGCTACATGCCAACACTTTTAAAATTATGGAAAACCTTTTTTAATTAAGTTAACTTAGGTTTTTCATAATCATAAAGTGCTGGCATGTGGTGAAAATATTGACACTGTAAAATTTAAGAAGTACGTTGGAAAACTGCAGAATTGGATGTATCATTATATCCTTGGTATTATATGCCGGCTTCTGTGCATATAATTCTTATTCATGGATCGGATATCATAAGTAACTTTTCCCTGCCAATAAGACGACTATCAGAAGAAGCCAAGAAAGCACGGAGTAAGGATTATAAAAATAAGAGAATTCCATACCAGAAAATTTAGTAGAATATCGACAAATACAGATCTAATTCACAGGTTACTTACAACATCTGACCCGAAGATGCTGAAAGACACTATTTGACGCCCAAACATACAGTGCGGACGTTAAAAGTCCCCCCCTGTTATCTTTTGAACGAAAAAAGGTATCGACATCGGACTAAAACCATTGTCAAGGACATTAAGAATACTACTTTTTGACGTCAAATTGATAGGTGCCCATTTAAGGAGCGCCAAGAGGGCAGTATCAACTTAAAAATTTCAAAGGGAAAGGGGGGGCTTGTGATACCTCATTTGAAAGGTATTTCGATTCTCTATTCGATGCTATTTTTAAATTTTTAAAATCCGTTTAACAGTTGCTGAGATATTAAACGTTTCAATAAAATTAAGTCTCAAATCAAATTTTGTTATTAACTATGATTTCGCGAAAGAATCGAACGATCGATTTACAACACATCTCAGATTTTTTTTTAATTTTAATATTTTGTTTATACATCCAATTTAACACTAAATCTAAAATTTTTCTTTCATCTGACTTAAACTTTAGCTCCTAGAAACCATTTAATTTTGCCTTTCACAAAAAGGCCAAATTCCATTATTTTGGCATACATTTTTTATTAAAATACTGAATGATTTGAAATTTGGCCCATATATGACCCCTATTAGTACCTACAATTCTGTCAAAAAAAAGTTTTAATTTTTTACATACAGGTGGCGCTGCAATTTTTTTTTCTTCGAAAATAGACGTTTTTTGAAGACCAAAAATTCTCTTAAGCAACAATGCTCAAAAAAACTAAATAGCGTACCAGATAATATACATATTCCTTTATAATTCGACATATAAAAATTTACTTGCAAATGATGCTGCCGCCCGTAAAGCCAACTTAAAGTTTGGTTTACCGCATTAAAAAAAATTGAATTACACTTTCAACTCTATCCTTATTTATAAACTAAGAAACTCCAGGTGATGGCTTTTATTGATAACTAAAACGCAACAAAAAAAAGTTTTATTTTTTTATATACAGGGGGCGCTGCAGCCTTTTTTTTAAAAATAGACGTTTATAAAGACCATAAACTTACTTAAGCAAAATAGCTTAAAAAACTAATGACATTATTTATAATGTATCAAATAATATAGATATTCTTTTATTGTTTGACATATAACAATTTATTTGCAATAATTAATGCCTGTTGTAGGGACGATTAAAATTATAACTAGTGCACGTACCCGCATATTGTTATATAAACGCCTTTTTTCGCTTTTATTGTTGTATGCGGACAAAAGGTAACAAAACCAAAGAAATTTTAATTACAAATGGTAACAAGTATTTCAGTGACTCTATAGTAATAGTAATAGTATGACCATTTGTTTAAATATATTTTAGTATATTTCGAGAGGCAAAGCATTCTTTATTATCGTACTTTAAAATTAAACTAAAGTCAAGCCTAAAGGCTGGGAATCAAGTTATCCCAACAGTTGACAGTTACTGTCAAACGGTAACCATAATAACATTTAAAATTTTGACGTTATTACAAAAGTGACTTAAATTGTATCGTGCCGATTATTTTTTTTAAACATTTAAGTTATATTTTAAGTATTGTTTCGTTCCATTGTTATTTTTAGTTATTTTAGTGTTAGTTTAGTTGTGGTTATTAGTTTTATAGTTAGTTTAAAGTTAAATAACATGAGTGAATATAAACAATGTCAACTTTTAAACTCCTGTGGACCATACAAGCCAAGAAACGAACATGGCATATTTCTTTTAAGTTCCCTTACTGAGGATGTTAGTTCTCTTTGTGGATCTACGAATGTCCTAACGGAGATGGAATTGATTTGTGACCGATCTACACAACCATTGGATCCCAATAAGTATATTTGTGCCTTTCATAAATATTCCCTTGGGAAAAATTGGCGATCTCCTTCTATTTGTAAGTCCCCGATTTATGAAGAAAATATAAAAAATAGTAAAGTAATTAAAGTTTCGTACAATAAGCTATACGAAATTAAACAAAAGTTTTCAAATTTTTATTTTCCAATAAATTCTAAAATATGTAGAAAATGTTACCAAATCCTTGTTTTTGACAAAAATTTCATATACGAAGCTGAAAATCAATCCATTGAAGATAAAGATATAGACTGGGTACCTCCTGTGTTAATTTTCGATGAAGACAATGCTAAAAACCTCAAAGAAAAACTTGACAAATTAACCAATTTATTAGGTATGGAGCGAATAAAATTTCAAATTAATTCAGGCATTGAAAGTATATCCGATAGCACAGTATGGTATTTTAAAAATTATCTAGACCAACTTATTGATACAACACGAAACCTTTTTTTTGACTGTGTGGCCCCAGGACAATCCGACTTTTTAAAAGAAAAATTGACTAAACCCGAAAAGAACGAACATATTCCATCTGAACTAGAGCATTTAGTTAACTGCTATAAATCTTGTGTAACTAATGAATCAAAGATTTCTTTACTGGCTTTGGTACCTACAAGTTACAGGAAAGAATATATTGCTAATATTTTTGGTACTAATTTGTATAAAATAACCGAGGCTAGACGGCGTCTATCAGAAGTTAGTTCTTTTACTAAAATGAAACCAAAAGTTTTAAATCGCTTCAGAATAAATAGCGAACAAGTATCTCACTTTATTGAGTGGTTATTTACCAGTGGGCTTTTAAAAGAAGAAGCCTACGGTACCACCAATTTGAAATTTGAAAGTGGTGAAAAAATGTTAATTACAAATACAATTTTGGATGGTGTTCACGAACATGTATGTCGTGAATATTTAATATATTGTTCAGAGGTTGGGTATTCTTGTTTAAGCAAAACATCTTTGAAAAATATTTTAAAGGCATTTAAACCTAAAACTCGCCAACGAGTTGCCGGAGTTGACAGTTTTGTTGTAGAAGGTTATGCTGCCTTTGAGGCACAATAGTCCATTTGATTGAATGGCTTTATTATTATTTGTTTTTTTTTAGGATTTACATCAGTGCATTAATATTCTCACAGATGAAGAAATAAAAAAGAAGGCGCATGAGAGAGTAGACAACGGAAAAAACTATTTTAAAACACGCTACCACTTTCATTGCACAATAGATAATGGTTGTGCGTCACATTGCATAAGCCATGCACTATCGCATCCTCAAGAGAATAAGCTCCAAAAACTTTGCAAAGTACCCCATTCCAATATTTGTCCGGAATGTTATGATATATTAAATACAGTTAACATTATTGAAAACAATATAAGCCTTTTAAAGGATTCTCATGAAAAAGACACGACAATGTTTAAGTTTTTACATGCTAAACAAAAGATTTTTGACTGGCAAAACCATATTATAAGAGCTGCCCAACAAGGTAAAGCTAGAACGACTGTTATGGATATTCTTGAGTCAAGACAAGCTTTGTGGATCCGGGACTGGGCAGAAAAAATTTTGCCATCTAGGGTTGAGTTATTTTACTGTTTTACATGTATGTTCACAAATTAATTTTAATACATTTTAGAACCTGGAAAGTATGACTGAATATTTCGGAAAACGAGGTTTTAGTTTATCTGTGGAAGTATTTTTAATTAAAAATGAGGAAAAGTGGCAAAAATTTGTTTATTTTGTGGCACTAGATCGTTGTGAACAGGAATTATTGGACTGCCTATCTATAGCAGATATTGTTCTACAGCAATTTAGTCATGACAATCCTTTAATTAAGCAAATACACCTTAAATCAGACAACGCTGGTAGGATAATATTCAATAGTTATTTTAAAATATTTAACTTTTTTTTAAAATTAGGATGCTATCATACTAATGGCACAGCAGAAGGAATATACAATATTTGCCAAAAATATCACATACAACTTCTGGATATACATTTTAACGAGGCACAAAAGGTATTATTGTAGACAATTTTTTATTATTTATTTAACAAATTTTTTTTTTTTTAATGTTTAGGGGAAAGATCAGGCCGATAGAGAAACTGCCTATTTTAAAAGAAACGTTGATCTATATATAAATAGCAATCAAAATAATAAAGTAACAAATGCGGCTGAATTAATTAATGCAGCTATGTTTAATGGGGGTCCAAAAAATAGTAAAATGTGTGTCATAGAAATTGATAAAAATCTTACAAAATTAAAAAAAAATTTATCCATTCCAAATATTAGTAATTACCACTCAATAATATTTCAAACAGGAGGTGCTGTATATTATGAATATTTTGAAATTGGAGAGGGAAAATATCATGCTTTTAAAGGTACGCAAAGTTAATAAATTTTCTTTAAGTAAATCAAAATTCTAGGAATTGAATTTTCTTCTGGAGTAAACATGAAAGTTCCTTGGACGTCATCGAGTCGACAAAAGGAAAATCTAAATAATTTAAAAGCAATTAAATATAGGTGCGACGAATTACTTTGCAGTAGGGTTTTTGAAAATGAAGATGATCTTCTAAACCACCTTAAATTTCAAAATCATAAATTTCCTGAAATTAGACAAACTATAGGTGATGTTGCTAGAATGGAATTTTTAAAACAAAAAGATGTTTTAACTGCAACTAGTTCAACAATATCTGCCGTTAATATATGCCCAAATGAAGAAGATAAAAATACGTTTTTTCAAGTTTATGCAAAAGGGTTCGGAAGGCGCAAAATTAAAAAATCACGTTTTAATGAAAAACAAAAAGATTTTGTTGGCAACCTTTTTGAAGAAGGTGAAAAAACTAAAATTAAATATACGCCTGAATATATAGCAACAGCTTTACAAAATTATGAAGTAAATGGCAAATTTTATTTTTCTTCAAACGAGTATATGCATCCTAATCAGATACGCGGCTTATTATCAAGATTATCGTCAGATAGAAGGTTAAGCAAAAATAGAAAAAGAAAATTAAAAAATTTGCCGGAAGAAATTGAAGAAATTAGCCCAGAAGCGGATGAAGTTTTTTTTGAAGTTTTATCAGTTTTAAAGTAGTTCCTTTGCGGCCTAAGTAACTTTTAAGTTATAAATAACCCTGGTTAAAATCTCTAGACTGATTCTGTGAATCGCTCTAGAGATTTGAACCAGCCGGTATGATATAAACCAGGGTTATTTATAACTAAAAAGTTATCGAATATACCCTAGAGCCCAACAAGTTTAAAATTTAATGTAAAGGTAACAATTTTTATTATTATAATAATTATTAGGATATATCTTTATTATTTAATATATGCAAATCTTACAGCTATAGCTATTTCTTTATTATTTAACATATAACAATTTATAAATTGTTATATGTTAAATAATAAAGAAATAGTAATATCAATAATAATAATAATAAAGAAAAACAAAATAAATAAAATAAAGAACAAACCTATTAAATAAATAAAGGAATACATAACAATATTATCTGAAATGCTATATAGTTTTTAAAGAAAAAAGGCTGCAGCGCACCCTGGGTGTGAAAAAATGAAACTTTTTTTTGCTGTGTTAATGTTACAAATAAAAGTAATCTCCTGGAATTCCTTAGTTAATAAATAAGAATAAAGTTGTAAGTGTAATTCAATTTTTTTTAATGCGGTTAACAAAACTTTAAGTTGGCTTTACGGGCGGCAACATCATTTGCAAGTAAATTTTTATATATCAAATTATTAAGGAATATGTATATTATCTGGTATACTATTTAGTTTTTTTGAGCATTGTTGCTTAAGAGAGTTTTTGGTCTTCAAAAAACGTCTATTTTTGAAGAAGAAAAAATTGCAGCGCCACCTATATGTAAAAAATTTAATTTTTTTTTTGGTAGAATTGTAGGTACTAATAAGAGTCATTTATGGACCACATCTCAAAACATTCAGTATTTTAATAAAAAAAATTATGCTAATATAATGAAATTATGGCTTTTTGCGAAAGGTAAAATTAAATGGTCTCTGGGAGCCAAAGTTTAGGTCAGATAAAAGAAAAATTTTAGATTTAGGGTGGAATTAGATGTATAAACACAATATTAAAATAAAATAAAAATCTGAGATGTGTTATAAAAAAATACCCCAAAATCGTTCGATTCTTTCGCGAAATCATAGTTAAGTACAAGGTTTTCATTCATTAAGTACAATAAATCATCAAATTAGATGTTTATTTATTTATTTATTTATTTATCTATTTATTTATTTATTTATTTATTTATTTATTTATTTATTTATTTATTTATTTATTTATTTATTTATTTATTTATTTATTTATTTATTTATTTATTTATTTATTTATTTATTTATTTATTTATTTATTTATTTATTTATTTATTTATTTATTTATTTATTTATTTATTTATTTATTTATTTATTTATTTATTTATTTATTTATTTATTTATTTATTTATTTATTTATTTATTTATTTATTTATTTATTTATTTATTTATTTATTTATTTATTTATTTATTTATTTATTTATTTATTTATTTATTTATTTATTTATTTATTTATTTATTTATTTATTTATTTATTTATTTATTTATTTATTTATTTATTTATTTATTTATTTATTTATTTATTTATTTATTTATTTATTTATTTATTTATTTATTTATTTATTTATTTATTTATTTATTTATTTATTTATTTATTTATTTATTTATTTATTTATTTATTTATTTATTTATTTATTTATTTATTTATTTATTTATTTATTTATTTATTTATTTATTTATTTATTTATTTATTTATTTATTTATTTATTTATTTATTTATTTATTTATTTATTTATTTATTTATTTATTTATTTATTTATTTATTTATTTATTTATTTATTTATTTATTTATTTATTTATTTATTTATTTATTTATTTATTTATTTATTTATTTATTTATTTATTTATTTATTTATTTATTTATTTATTTATTTATTTATTTATTTATTTATTTATTTATTTATTTAT
Organism: Brassicogethes aeneus; assembly: GCA_921294245.1. Taxonomy (NCBI): domain Eukaryota; kingdom Metazoa; phylum Arthropoda; class Insecta; order Coleoptera; family Nitidulidae; genus Brassicogethes; species Brassicogethes aeneus. The sequence goes on along the minus strand of OV121132.1, from coordinate 45,507,553 downwards.
TTATTTATTTATTTATTTATTTATTTATTTATTTATTTATTTATTTATTTATTTATTTATTTATTTATTTATTTATTTATTTATTTATTTATTTATTTATTTATTTATTTATTTATTTATTTATTTATTTATTTATTTATTTATTTATTTATTTATTTATTTATTTATTTATTTATTTATTTATTTATTTATTTATTTATTTATTTATTTATTTATTTATTTATTTATTTATTTATTTATTTATTTATTTATTTATTTATTTATTTATTTATTTATTTATTTATTTATTTATTTATTTATTTATTTATTTATTTATTTATTTATTTATTTATTTATTTATTTATTTATTTATTTATTTATTTATTTATTTATTTATTTATTTATTTATTTATTTATTTATTTATTTATTTATTTATTTATTTATTTATTTATTTATTTATTTATTTATTTATTTATTTATTTATTTATTTATTTATTTATTTATTTATTTATTTATTTATTTATTTATTTATTTATTTATTTATTTATTTATTTATTTATTTATTTATTTATTTATTTATTTATTTATTTATTTATTTAATACATCATCTAACAGTCCTTGGACCAATGACAAGATGAGAAAATTTAAACAAGTATTACATTATATAGCCTTATACATATAAATTCATATAAAATATACATAACAAAGTTAAGACACAAAAAAAACTTTAAATATCAAATATCAATTCAAAGCAAAAACACAATAATATTATAAGGAAAGATAAATAAATTAGGTATTTATAGTAATACTCCTTATTATTTGAACATTACATGAAAAAATATCAAATCTGTCTTGCAAATAATTGTACTTTCCACACATGAAGTATAGGGGTGAAAAATTTAATATGTTTGTTTTAGGTGATGGCAGGTAAAATGTAAAATTATTTGTGTATTATTATATGTTCGAAACGCTCCCCTTGGACATTTTGACACAATAATAGTCTGTTTCTAATTTCAGTTCTCACATTTGTAAACGTTTCTTGGGTAATATTCGCACATTCAAGTCTAATACGTTGTTTTAGGTCATCAATTGATTCTGGTTCGGTGATGTAGACCTTTGATTTTAAATAACCCCACAAAAAAATCAAGTGGCGTTAAATCAGGAGACCGAGCCGGCCATTCGGTAGGACCACGCCTACCAATCCACCTATTTGGATAAGTCTCATCAAGCCACAGTCTAACATCCCTAAAATAATGTGCGGGCGCTCCATCTTGTTGGAATATTACTTCCATGTCAAATTCTTTAGGATTAGCTTGAACTATATCTTGAATCATTGGATGAATTTGTGTTTGAAGCATGTTTAAGTACAAGATGCCTGTTAAATTTCCTTCCAAAAAGATGGGTCCTACAATATGGTTTCCCAGTTGTCCCGCCCATACATTGACTTTTTGTGGATACTGGGTATGACCTTCACGAAAAGCATGTGGGTTAACATCTGACCAGTAACGTACATTTTGCCGATTTACATTGCCATTTAGGAAAAAAGTACTTTCATCACTAAAACAAATTGATTGCAAGTACAGGGGATTTTGTATTATGCGCTCAAACATAACTTCACAAAACTGCGATCCGGGTCATCTTCAGTAAGTTGATGTAATATTTTACATTTATAGGGATGAAATTTGTTTTTTTTAATATTTTTTAACAGTTGATATTGCTACATCACAATCCCCTGCAAGTGCCCCTGCAAGTGCCGCCGTCGATTGTTGTGGATTATTAACGACGGAACCGACTATTTCTATTTGTTTGTCTTCTGAGATTGATTTTCTACCCGATCCTTTCTGCCTACTCAAACTTCCAGTTGTTTGAAATTTAGTCACTAACTCCCGTAGATATTTTCTGCAAATAGGGTTGTCTGGGTACCTTTCATTAAATACCCTCTCTGCTTGGTGCAAATTATGTCCAACTTCAGCATAAATAAAAATTGCTTCTGTTTTATAACTACAATGGTACGTTTTTTTTACAAAACAAAAACAAAAAAGTGTCAAAAAAAATAAATGTTGATACAGATTTACGATAATTCGCACCGCCAGGGCCGGATTTACCGAACAGGCAACATATGTAGCTGCTTAGGGCGGCAAGAAAATGTATTAGTTTGAAAAACTGAAATGCTCAATTACTTAGCAACCGTTAAACGGATTTTAAAAAAATAAATAGCATCGAATAAAGAATTGAGGTATCACAAGCCCCCCTTTCCCTTTGAAATTTTTAAGTTGATACTGCCCTCTTGGCTCTCCTTAAATTTGACGTCAAAAAGTAGTATTCTTAATGTACTTGACAATGGTTTTTGTCCGATGTCGATACCTTTTTTCGTTCAAAAGATAACAGGGGGGACTTTTAACGTCCGCACTGTAGACAGTTGGATGATGAAGCTTTAAATTTATTATTGTTAGAAACTGTAAATTTGCAAATATATAATATATGTAAATATTTAACTGTAAATATGTAATGTTATTTAATTTTAGTTTAGGTATAAGTTCCAAGTTACTTCAGAAATCTAGTTTTTTATTATAAATTATTATAAAATCTAGTTTTTTATTATAAATTTACAAATTACAAATTAATGAAATATTTTTATATTTATAAATAGTATCTGCCTAAATTATATTAGATAAAATCTCTTTAATAATAAAATAAAAATAGGTAACAAATTAATAAGTTATGGAAAGTGTAAAAAAATAGCTATTTTTAGTTTTATTAAAATGACTATTTCCCTCGTCTTAATTTAAACCAATCACATACGCGCAATTTTGAATTAAAAATGGGTTTTAGGTGGAAAAACTGTATGACATCACCTGTCAGCAGTTTTTTCGAGTTTACCCGCGGCAAAACTTGACAGCTGTTGTCACCAAAAATTGCAATTTATATTTTAATTGTTAACTGTTACTCATGAAATAGTCTTGTCAAATACCATTCGGGAATCTAATTTTTCCTGTGAAAAAAATCGAAAAAACAATGCTAAGTAATATTTTTTAACAAAATGCATTCTTACAGGTGCAAAAATCCTCGTCTTTGACTCGGATTTTTGTTGCCACCAGCACTCATGCTTCTTGTTAAAATATTACTTAGCAACGTGTTTTTTCGATTTTTTTCGGAAAAATTAGATGCCCTTATGATATTACTTACGAATATACATTTTAGTTTATCCCACTATAAACAAATTAAAAAAATATATATCAAAACTTAATTAATAAATTTACAAAATATTTTGTAATAGAATAGTATCACCATAAAAATGTATTTTTTTTTAAATTTAGTGCTTTATAAGAGAAAATAAGGTATAAATATATTTGTTTAGTTTAAATGTTTGCAAAGCATGTTTATTTCTAAACAAATTTTAAAAAAATTGGAGCTCTATCCCAATAAATAAGGTCACAAATTATTTTTTTATAAAATAGCGTAACCATAAAAATGTAATTTTTTAAGTTTAGTGCTTTATAAAAAAAATGTATGCATAATTTTTTTTGTTTATACACCACAATAAAGTTTACTTATTTCTAAGCAAATTAAAAAAAAAGATAAAACCTCTATCCCAATTAATAAGGTAACAAATTATTTTTTACTAAAATAGTGTAACCATAAAAATGTAATTTTTTAAGTTTAGTGCTTTATAAAAAAATAAGGGATGCATAAATTTGTTTGTTCTTAAAACTTCCAAGCAAATTTAAAAAATAGAGCTCCAATTAATTAATTAATAAGATAACAAATTATTTTTGACCTATAAAATAGGTTTCTGCACCACCTTGCCACAAAAGATTATTTTAATTTTTATTTATAAACAATTAAAATGATCTTTTGTCCTTTAATAATTAATATTGCAAATACGGAACACGGCAGCGTACTGTGCCTCCGCTACCTACTCAAAATTTAAACGGCGCGCAAAATCACAAAATTTTAATTTAATTTATTTAATTAAGAAAAGTGTAAGAATCCGAATTTATGTAGAGGTTAATCAGAAAAAATATCCTCATACAAAATGTCAGTACCACTTTTTGCAGATGATATGTGTGCAGAGGCGCAACTGGTGAAGCAATAGAACGACTAAAAATATGTACTTTTATATCCTACTAATACACACAAAATTGGAAATAATATCCAGTGCTTTTAGAGATATTAAAAAAACTTTAAAAAAATTACTTTTTCAAAACCCTGTAGCAAAAAATGTAACCCATTTTGGACCCATAGCCTTAGGACCAAAAATACTTGTCTTTGTGTGACCTACGTCCCCTTGTTTATATACTATTTATTTTATAAGACCGTGTATAATGTATTTTAAGAAAATATAAAATATTATAATCAACTATGCTGCACAATTTTTTTATATAAATATAAAAAATTAACGATAAATTAATTACAATACTAACACCAAAACGATATAAGCCGATTGGAAAAAATAAAGCATGATACATTGTGTCAATCATTTCTAAAAATTTAATAAAATATGATTGATAATATCACGTATGCAGCTGCACATATTATCGCTAAAATTTACCAATACATTGTCAGCACTAATGAAAGGAGATTTCAAAATATAGGACTTGCGAAGGTACGTGTAATATCGCGGATATTGAACCAAATATTGCGTGCCAAAAAACGGCCATAAAACTTACGTTCAGTTTAAAATTATAAAGTTTAGAAAAGTAGTTATATGATAGTAATATCAATCATGTTTATTAGTACCTATCATTCTAAATGCTTAATACTTAGGCCAGGTTGTACAATTCGAGTTCAGCTTTCACTTCGATTTAAATTAAGCTCAAACTATTGTTATACCAATGGTAACTAAACAAGTGAGACTCGATTAAAGTTAAACCGCATCTGAACTTGAATTGTAAGGGTAAGTCGATTTAATTTCGAATCAAATACCTACATAGTATAAACACTCTATTACAGATTACTACCTGCATTATGTTAAGTAATTTGCTTTGATTTTAACGCTATAATCATTACAATTTCGTGGATTGTTAATAGCAACATAGTTGTGCTCCATTAAAGGATCATAATGTGAACGTTTCCAAACCCTGTATAATCAAGTAGAAGCCAATTCAGTTCAAATATTCCACATAACTGGAGACTGCATGAGAGGACATAGCTCTAGACGAGGGCACAGTTCGCTTTTGTCTGACTGGAAACGCAGATAATAATAACTTCTGACGGAAATGAAACATGACGGGTAAATTATTAGATACTTTAAACAGAATCCGAAGGTGAAAATCAATTCCTTGCAGGTGTCTTATTGTTTGGCTTAAATTGAAAACAGAAAAATATTATAATACAGGGTGAGTTTTAAGTAGACGCGTTCCTTTTAACAGCGTGTAGAAATCAGATAGACAAATAAATATTTTAAGTAACTTTTTTATCAAAACTCAAAAATAAGCGAGTTATAGCCCTTCAAAGTTTAATTAAATTTTGAGCCGGTCCTGGCTATTGTTAACAAAAAACATAACCATAAAAATAAAAATAACAAAATAAACAATGCAAAATGTCATCTATGACAACAAACATAACCATTTAAACCAAAATGACACATTTTTAACAATAACTATGAGGCCCAAAAAGTAAATAATGACATTTTTCATTGCTAAATGTCATTTTCATTTAAATGGTTATGTTTGTTGTCATAGATGACATTTTGCATTGTTTATTTTGTTATTTTTATTTTTATGGTTATGTTTTTTGTTGACAATAGCCAGGACCTGCTCAAAATTTAATTAAATTTTGAAGGGCTATAACTCTATTATTTTTGAGTTTTGATAAAAAAGTTACTTAAAATATTTATTTGTCTATAGTTCTTGGTTACAAGGATATAAGATCAGATTATAGGTGCTTTCCTTTCATTTTTGAAGTGAGCCAAGCAAAAGTGAGATAAGCGAGGCCACTTACGCGCACTCATCTTACCTAAAATAGACCAAAGGAACGGTTGGTAAGCCTATTTTCTCTAAAAGTGACACTTGACAGTTTAACCCTTAAGCCTGAATTATAGATTGCCTTCCTTCCTTCCTCCCGTAGTCGTGCCCGTACGATACGGGAATCTATAACTGGCAATACGATTTAAATAAACATTTTTGACGTAATTGTCACCATTAACATTGCCCGTTATTAATTTTAATTAAACTTAACAATTATTGATAATTTAAAATATTAAAATTACTTAAAAATATGATTTTGTTAAGAAAATATTTTATTCTTTGATTTTTTTTATTACTATAATTGCAAAATTTTATCACAAAGTATTAAAAATACCTAAACGGGAAATGTTAATGGTGACAATTACGTAATGTTCATCTTCTACGGGAGGAAGGAAGGAAGGCAATCTATAATTCAGGCTTTATGTTCTGTGGTTTAACCATTTCCCTCAACGGTTTAACGCAAAGATTAAAGACTTAACGAACAAAATGTCGAATCAAATAATACAGGTAGTTAAACATATAAATCCAATTTAAACAATAATAAATACCTTTTTTTTTCTTTAATTTTATAGAATGTAGTGAATGTAATATTCAGCAGCGATTCTGAAAATACTAGTTTAATCGTATCGTATCATCGTAATCGTAAATTACTATTTACATAGTCATACCTAGGTATTCTAGTCGCCGAATGAATCGTTCAATTTGAAATCCGATTCGGATTTCAAATTGAACGATTCATTCGGTATTCGGATTATCCGAATGAAAATATGCGATTAATAATCGCGGATTACTTAATTCGAAAATAAACGGCGATTATAAATCGCATACTTTCATTCGAATTATCAATTCGATTAAATTATTCCGATATTGAAATCCGAATGAAAGTATGCGATTTATAATCGCCGATTATTTAATCGAATTATCATCGGATTATTAATAATTCAATTGAAATAATCGTATCGGATATAATCGGTTATTGATATAATCCGATTATGCCCATCACTAATATTGTTTTAATTTTCTTCTGTTTTGTTTGATAGAAAGTGTACAACCTCACTTTTTGGCGTGCATCTATCCCCACCACCAAGTAATCAAAATTTCTCATTTGTAAGTGTGCTCCGGAGGTTGTGCTTGATCGGTAAGGGGGGAGGTAAAATTCTCACTTTGGCTTACCTGTCATTTTGCAAATGAAACGGTCTCTAAAGTGAGATAAACCAAGGTGAGGTAAGAATATCTAAGAATCGTGGCAAAAGGAAAGCACCTTATATTTGATTAACAGGTATTATTTATACTTTAAGTTGACGCGTGTAGAAATTAGATATATCTAATTTCTACACGCTGTTAAAAGGAACGCGTCAACTTAAAGTATAAATAATACCTGTTAATCAAATATAATCTGATCTTATATCATTGTTACCAAGAACTAAGTAAGAATAAGATGTGACTTTTTTATTAATAAAATCACGATAAATTAACGCCATTTTTTGTTGTTTTAGTATCTCTAATATTAAGTAATAAAGGCAAAAAATCAATTTTATTGTTTTTAATAATAAAAATAATTTTAATTTAAGTTTAGCAGGGCAGTATTGTTAAATAAAAATGGTCGTAAAAACTTTATTTATAAGTCATTAAATTAGATGTTCGAAATTATTCAGTTTCAGTTCTCACTTTTGCGTAATATTTGCTCATTTACGTCTAATCCGTTGTTTTAGATCATTAGATTTTAAATAAACACAAAAAAATCCAGTGGCGTTAAATCAGAAGACCAAGCCGGCCATTGAGTATACTTTATATAAGTCTTATCAGGCCACTTTCTAACATCCCTAAAATATTGTGCGGGTGTTTCATATTGTTGGAATATAACTTAAATGTCAAATTCTTTGGGATTAGCTTGAACTTGTTAATAATTTGATGAATTTGTGTTTAAACCATCCTACCAAGTACACGATGGCTGTTAAATTTCCTTCCAAAAAGATGGGTCCTAAAATGTGGTTTCCCAGTTGTCCCGCCCATACATTGACTTTAAGTGGGTACTATGTAAGACTTTCCCGAAAAACATGTGGATTAACATTTGACCATTAAAGTAAATTTTGCCGAATAACATTTAGAAAGAAAGTGCATCAATGTCAAAACAAATTGATTGCAAGTACAGGGAATTTTTTATTATGCGCTTACACATAACCTTACAAAATTGTACTCTGCGATCCGGGTCATCTTCAGAAGTTGATGTAATATTTTTAAATTGCAGGAATGAAATTTATTTAGGTTTTAATTAGTTTCTAACATTTGGTTTTGCCAATTTCACAATCCCCTGCAAGTGCCGCGGCATGGCGCCGTCGCGACGATTGTTGTGAATTAGTGACGACGGAACCGACTATTTCTATTTGTTTGTCTACTGAGATTTATTTTCTACTCGATCCTTTCCGCCTACTCATACTTCCAGTTGTTTAAAATTTAGTCGCTTACTCCTGTAAATATTTTCTACAAATAGATTTGTCTGGGTACTTTTCATACCCTCTCTGCTTGGTGCATATTACGTTCAACTTCAGCATAAATAAAAATTGCTTTTGTTGTTTCTTTCAACGGGCGAGCAGAACCATTTTCAAATGAAATAAAACGAAGTAAAATTGCAGGCACACTTGATAAATAGTGTTAAACAAAAGTAAAATACGTTTTTTTACAAAACAAAAAAAACAAAACTTGAAGAAAAAAGTGGCAAAAAAATTGTAATACATATTTGCAATAATTCGTACCGCCAGGGCCGGATTTACCGAGCAGGCAACGAAGGTAGCTGCCTAGGGCGTCAAGAAAATTTATTAGTTTAAAAAACTCAATAATTTCTCAAAACAGACCTGTTTGTTTATTTGTTTATTTATTTGTATACAACAGGCACTGGGCCCAATTACTGAATTACATATTATAATTACATTTTAATTATTTAGTCATCCCAGATATTTATCAATATCCATATACACCATAAATATTTATAGCCAAGCTCTGGCAGTGCACAGTAGTGTAAATATGCAATCAGGGGTGTTCTAAAAGGCAAACTTGTTTCGTTCATTGTTCTCTCAGAATTTGTGTTGAAATAATGCACCAAGCTGTTAAGTTGTGGTTTATAATTGTTAACTAAAGGTAAGTCAATTTCAATTATTCATCATGGTTTATAATTTCAAAAATTTGTTTTGGTTCATAAGGTCGAATATCGGGTGAAAATCGCGTTTAATTTATTGTACAGACAAATTTTAAGCACAGTTCTTACAATAGCTCAGTTTAATGTACTATATAATAAGTAAGTCGTTTTTTTTTTTAATTTTTAGATGTTTTTCCTGAGAATAAAACATGTCCATTTCGCCAAGTTTGGAAACTTTAAAACTTTACCCATAATCTTACCAGTGCAATACCAGTAGATGGCATTTTATGATGACAACTTTAGCACTGAATTGCAAAGTGGACCTTTAGTTAAAGTTTAATTTTGATATTATCACTGCAAAAATTTGGTATATAATTATATAAAAAAATTTCCCGATTCGATAGAAATTTTAGTCATAAAATCGGTAAAAATTGCAATTTTTACCGATTTTATGACTACCTTTATACAACTACGAGATGTTAAGCTTGCTTTACAAAGAGCTATACAATTTACACCAACTAACAGTGTCAACTGGTACTTTGTGCCAAAATATTATTTTGTGTTTTTAACGTATTTTTATTAAGTAATTGCCAAAGATTAGTTTTATTTTTTGTAGCAATCGACTGTATTTTTATATAAATATAAATTTTATTTGTTTTATATGAACATTATTTAATTACCCCATGAAGAAATCTGCAGCGCTACCCAAAAGAATTGCCTCACTCTAAATCTACTAACATGTATGCTCAGAGATAATATGTGCTTTCTCCGCTTGGTCTATAATGTACTAATATTATATTATATATTATACCAGTTTCATCGACATTAAATGAATTTTATATATGTTACTTTAAGGGCGCACCAATCTTACACTAAAGAGTATAACCCCTAGAGTTAAAATAACGCTAAAATTCACACTTAATTTTGGGTGAAAATTTAAACTTTAATAAAGTGGACCTGCTCAAGCTATAGCTATATATATATATAACTAGTGTTCTCTATAACTAGTGTTCTCTAGTGAAGCCTAGTGTAAAGCTTATTCTTACTGTGTACCTACTCTTGCTTACAAAAAGTGTAGGTTTGAACCAATATAAATTCATGACGTCTTCTCATATTTTAAATGCAATAGCAATAAAATGTAATAAGAACTTTAAACAAACCTATTAATAAATACAGACTAGACTAGACTTTTTTAGTTCAATTATGAAATAAAAAAAAAACAAAATTAAATTAAATTTACTTATTAAGTTAGGTGCTAATTAATTTTAAAATATAATATAATATATATAAACCAGAAGTTATATAAAACAATATCAATATAGTGCCTGAGTGAACTTGTAGCAAGGTTAATCTCGGGAGAGAGGCAGTGTGTATAAATAAAAGGGGAACGGAAAACGTTGCCCGTGTTATTGATATAAATGAAGAAACCAAAAGTGAGATTTATGACAGCCAAAGCTGGCTTACATCTTAACATGGTGTGATTTTTTTTGCACAGGGAAAGAGAATTAGGAGTTATATGACCCATGTCGATAATGTAAAACCATGATTATTTATTTTATTTTACAAAACGTTTTAGTAAAAAGCTATCTTAACAGTAATGGCAAATTCTTGTTAAATTTTACTCGACCTTTACAAAGAGTAAGTTGATTAATTACTCAGATTGCTATAAAATTAACGCGTAACTGGTGAGGTCACTTTTTTTACATAACTGGTGAGGTCGGGTTTGCCAAACCCCAAATGAAAAAGGCGATTCTGCGAAATCAAAATAAAAAACGCGTATGTTATTCACTCTTGGGTAACCTTTATTGATAATATTGCGTACATACTTTTAACAAAATTAAAAAAAACAAAAATTTTAGCAATAATTAAATTTTACTGTGGGACTTCACAAAACTTACTTCAATACTTATTTTTAATTGCAATATGTAATCAAACTGAAAAGAATAAGTACATAACTACAAAATAGCGAAACACGTTTTTTAAATCCGTTAAAAAACATACAAAGGAACAAAGTTTTAACAAAATCGTATTTCTAGTAAAAATTGATTAACCCCAATTCGTACAAAAATCGTAATATTGAACACCAAGTAAAATATCGCACTTAACCAACGATTGAAAAACCGGCCCTTAGAATGTCTGGGGTTTGGGAACTCACCAGTTACGTTTTTTGAGTTAGATTTCTCCTTTTTTTAAACACCTATAGGAAACACCTTAAAATATTATGTAAATTAGGCATAATATGCATAATAAAAATTGTAAATGCAAGGTATTGCACTAACGTATGTACTATGCTCCACACACTCCACCAAGTGACTCTGTACAGAACGCAGTCTTATAAAAATTTGTCATTTAAGGTATTTTAGGTTATCTATCTATCAAAGTGTGGTCAACGAAATAAATTATATTAATTATATGTGGATAAAACAATATACCTACTAAACAATTCGCATATGGGCTACAGCAGGGTCATAACCTTAATTCCGAGATAATGACCGTCAATGATTGTTGAATAATAAAATTTTCACATATTTGTAAAGTTATATTAACTTACAGTATTTTTTTTGCAACGAAGAACCATACTAAGATTCTGAGCTTGTTAAAAATTAGATTTTAGAAAATACTCTTTTTGGATAAGAGCTATTTGTAGATATGTCTGGTTTGTTGAAGAAGGTGTGCATCAATTTTGGAGATATGTCTGTGTTGCTGAAAATATGTGCACGAATTTTGTAGATATATATGTCTGTATTGCTAAAAATGTGTTGATCAATTTTTGAATTAATCATTCTTTTATTGTTGATTATAAATATGAGGAACGTATGACTGGCCCCATCGGCAACGCCTTACACTAATTTCCCAGGGTTATTTTACCCCCTTTTAGTTCTCCTACTTATCCCGCCAATGCACAGCATTGCCTGTGTTTGGTGGATTCGAATTTGTACCCCATCTGGTAAATCTCGCCTAGGAGGTCGTGGATGATAGTGTCGATGGTTAAGGCCACTCCCAGGACTTTGTCGCCGGGTCGGGCCATTCGCCCGATTGAGGCTAGTGGAGTGCGGACAAGAAGGGAAAACATTTTGGTTTTTGAGGGACATTGAACTGACCAAAAACTAAGTACAATCCGGAGTCAACCTCAACCAGGAATTTAGTAATTACCCCATTCAATTGGGGTTCATAAATGGGGCTTGGTTGGTTAGTACGCTGCTAGGACCGATCTTCGCTGGTTTTGAAGTACTTTCTGTTCATATGTATCCATGTCTCTATCCGAGTCGGATTCCGAGCTTGCTGATTATCGATAACGTTGCACCCCACTGTGCGGTTGTTGATTATTTCGCATAATAGTTATTTACGATATAAGTGGGATAAGAGCTTTATTAACGTACGCATGGGAAATTTGCTCAACGAGTGCGTAGCACGAGTTTGGCAATCGCAAAAGTACGTTAATAAAGCGTTATCACACGTATATTGTACAAATTTTTATCTACGCCTCTAAATGAAAAAATAAACGGTAATTATTTTTGTCTAAGACTTAATTTAGGGTTATTTTGACATTTTGACTTTTTTATTTGATTGGTTAAAAGCAGAGAAAAACGCGTGCGTTAATGAACTTTTTATCTCACTCAAAATGAGTGGGATAAGAAAATCTTATCTCACTGGCGTAGATAAAAGGTAATTTATGGTTCCCTTAAATGTGCTTAGTAATCTACAGATGTTTATTTCTTTAGGATGAGTTTCTTTTGCCTAGTGTTTATCTGAACTTGAGTGACTGCTTATGTGAGTCCTTATTTATGAGTTATTTGGCTATGCTTTCTGTTCTTATGGAAACTGTTGGCGACTAATTAATTTTTACCTTTTGGAGTTCTTTATAAGTTAAGGTTGGAATTTTCTCATTAAAATTTAGTATTTGGGTATTATAACGGTCATTTAATTTTTGTAGGTTTACTTATCCGGTTTATTCGGACTTCATGTGCATTGATAGGCAGGTGTTGTCAAATTATTTCTTAACCTCGGCAGCCAACTATTAGCACGTGTTGTTTTTATGTTGGTAATCCAGGAAAAATTATTCGTTGTATCCAACCTCACTCACACTCTTTTTCACAGGGACTTTGGGACCTAATCCAGGAGGAGGTGCCGCACGCAATTTGCACCCTTTTTGCACTTGGTTCATGTGTAGAATCAATCATTGATTTTATGAATTTTAACTCCGATATCGGTGATAGCACTATGGAAGTACGAACGCGTTAAACGAGACCCCAGACAAACGACCGTTTGCCTTTAGGTGAGGAGCGTCACTTATTGATTCCTTTATTTGTTGACAACTTTAACTTTACTAAACTACGCTAACAAAATTACTGTCACAACACACAGGCAACTTACTTATGACACTGTTAATGGAAATTATAGGGATTATACAAATGGCAGACAGACACAAGTCTTCATCTAGGGATTAATTTCAAGAATGTCTTTATGCTACTGTTGCAGTATGACCTATGAGTAATTTTACACTTATTCCACTAAAAACCCCCAAAATTCAGTTTTTTCGACTTATGACACTGTGCGCCCATGTGAGAATTGTTGAATATGCACAGTAAAAAAATATTTGTTAATTTTAACCAAAAATAAACCAGATTGTATGACCAACTGTAATCTGTTAATTAATTAATTGAATAAGTAGTTTGTAATTATAACAAACATTTAGTAGATTAAATAAAAAAATTCTATATCAATAATTTAACCATAATTCTTGTTACTTTTTGTAGACCCAGTAACAAAAGTATTTGTTGGAAATGGGGAACTTAAATGAAAAGAATTTTGGTAAGGAATGTTGCTTTATTAATCAATTTCCTAAACAAAAAAATTAACACATACATACCTATACAAATAAACACAAAAATAACATACACACAATTAAATAACACACCATTCTAAAATCATCAAATTATAGATAAATTTGGTACAATATAAAATTAGTACTACTGATGTATTTCGTAAATTTAACCCGCTTCACTGTTTCCCCTAATTTCAGTTTGAAAACCAGTGATGGCATAATTTTTCGGATACTTCGCACTTCGCACACTCGTTAAATAGGTATTAGGAATCCAAATAACAATAATAACAGATTTCTGGTAAAATATTATAAACACTCTGGACAGTTCTTAAGAACACGTTACGAATTAGAATAAAATAAGCAGAAACATAAGTTGCAGACGCTGAAGTCAGTTGAACTTGTTGATGAGTATTGTCAGTGGGAAATGTTTTGTTTGACTGCCTGAAAATACGTGTACTTTGTTAAACATAACCAAAATATTCTGTAACCTTTAAAATTAATTAAATGCTTACAAAATTGCATATTACCTTTACAAAACTTTCGGTTAAATATTTTCCTTTGTTAAAATAATTAAAAACCTTGGTTTTCTACAAATAAATATGTTAAAATTTTACAAAATAAAAATACCAAACTACAAACTCATATTAACAAATCTGATTTTGATAATATTGTGGTTGAAATTAAATTGAAGCTTTTATACTTTTAACAACAAAACTTTATGCATACCTACTTTAAGTTAGATTATAAGAAAACCTAAAATTTTTTAGAAAAATGTGCAATTTGTAAATATTTTATAATACTATAACATGTAATTTAATAAAATTTGAAAATTGATGATTTTTTAATGTAGATCAAATTTAATTGAAGCTTTATACTTGTATTGACAAAACTTTATGTATGTATACATTTAGCTGGATTAAAAAAGCTACCACAATTTTTTAGAGGAAATTGTAAAGTATAAATATTAGATACTCCCCTACTGTGGGATTTATTTAAATTTTAAAAGTTTAATTTAAGGTTATAATGATTGTTTGATGTGAATCAAATTCAGTCTAAGTATTTATAGGTACTTGTATTGACAGTATGGGTATATTAGTTGACAGTGGAAACTGTAAGGAACTTTAAGAAGGTTAGCTATTGAATTTACAAAAACATATAGATGTAAAAACAATTCACAGTTTTTCTGATAAAGTTATGAATTTATGTTTGAGATCTCCTATACTGTGTTTCTCAGTATTTCGTTTAATTTCAAAATGCCTAATGCCTAGATTGACTAAAATAAATAACATCCTCAAAGTTGCAACAAAAACCTTACACTAATCAACCATTATTACTGAAAACAGCTTAATAGTGTAAAAATACCAATATTAAGTAATAACGTCACAAAACATAATTTTTATAAGCATAAACTTAAGAGGCCAGCCCCATCAAATTAAAATGTTTAAAACTTAACAAAACTAAAATAAAAAAGTCTTAAAATACCTTCATTAAACTAGCAGGTAATTAAGAATTCTTAAGTTACCAAAACAAAGAAAAGTCAACGCAGTCATATAAAGGTCAACTAACGAAAACTAAGGATTACGCACAGTGGGGTAAAATAACTCGTATATCTGTTACCATTTTCAGCAGGTAAAATAACGGCTGGCTAAACAGCTGCATATTATGAAGTCGGTACTTGGCATGAGGTGTTGAATTACCACGAAGGCAGAGGGCACTTCTAATGGCTTGTCGTGGTCGGCAACACTTCGGTACTAAATACAAGATTCAGTATATTACAGGGGAAAACAATTCTAAAGGGGTTACCGATTTTTCAGCATAATTTTAGCAGTTAGACGATCGCAGACAGACACTATCAATAAAGATCGGTAGTCGCATTACCAACCATAGAAAATTATTTACCGATAGTGCTTGAATTCTAGACTAAAGAAATGGTTTCGCATACATTTGCATACAGCAGTTTCCGATTTCCAGCAGACTTGGACACAGATGAACAAGAAGTACTACAAGACCAGCAGCGTTCTAACTAACCAAGCCCCATTCATGAATCCCAATTGAATGGCGGTATTACTAAATCTCTGGCTGAGGGGAGCTCAGGATTGTACTTAGTTTTGGGTCAGTCTAATGTCTCCCAAAAAAACAAAATATTTTCCCTCCTTGTCCCGCACTCCACTAGCCTAAATCGGGCGTATGGCCCGGCCCGGCGACAAAATTCCGGGAAGGGCCTTAACCATCGAAACTGTCATCCACGACCTCCTAAAAGAGATTACCAGCCGGGGTGAAACTTCATATCCACCAAACACAGGTAATGCTGTGCAGTTGCGGGATACTTATGAGAACTGAAAGATGGTAAAAATACCTCTGGAAGATCAGTGTAAGGCGATGCCGATGGGGCCAGCCATACGTTCTTATACTCATACTCAGATCTCCTGTACTGAGTTTCCATCAGGCAGTTTTTTGATTACAGTTTACATTTAGTTGATATCTATTTTGTTTTACTTAATAATAATAATAATAATAATAAATGCTTTTATTGGCAAACTGTTTTACATAGGTAAACAAAATAATATTCTATGAACACTAAAGAATAGATAACAGTTTGTCAAAGGCAGAGTTCAGACTAAAGTGTCTGCTCTTCCACTCAACCATAAAAATTAACTAATAAACAAGTATATCCCAAAAATAAAACAACTAGTATTATACACATGAACACAACATTCCCGCAGTAGTTAAGAAAAATTAGATTAATTAGAAAAAATTTATACATTTATAATAACAGATCATTGTGAATTAATGTTTTAACAGCAGACTTAAATTTATTAGGTTTATAAGTTTTTAAATAATCCGGAATTTTATTGTAGGTATAGCAGCATTGGTATGAAAAACAAGATTTGTATGCTTCAGATTTGTGTTTGGGAATTGATAAAATATTTTTAAATCGGACATTAATATTGTGAATATCATTTCTGTATCTTATTTTATTATAAAGATAAGGTGGTGTTTTGTGAAGTATAACTTTATGAAAAAAGCAGCAACTATGTAGAAGAGCTCTTTTTTTTACGTTGAGCCAGCCGATTTCCCTGTAATAGCTAGAAACAGGGTCAAATTTGCGAATACTAAATACTAGTCTAACACAGCTATTTTGAATAAGCTGAAGCCTATTGATATCCCGCTGTCTAAGAATGCATAAAAATTTTATATCTACTGTAAAACTTAAATATACTTCAAGATTTTTACAAATCTGTTTTTTCGAATTAAAACACTATTAAAAACAACAAATAAAATTAGAAAAATTATAAAATAAGTTTAAATAATTGTTTTTTTTATTATTTGACAAATTTTAAACTTATTGCTTCTAAAAAAGTGTGGTAGTTTTTCTAATCCAGCTTAAAGTATACATAAATTTTTGTCAATACAAGTATAAAGCTACGATTAGATTTGATTTACATTAAGAAATCATTATAAGTGGGCATTATAACTTTTTAAATTTTAATAAATATTTTTACATTGAACTTTTTTTATAATTTTTTTTAGGTTTTCTTATAATCCAACTTAAAGGTATGAATTATTATTATTATTATAAAGTAGGTATGCATACAGTTTTTTCGTTAGAAGTATAAAAGATTTAATTTAATTTGAACTATATTCAACAATTGTTTAGTAGGTATATATTGATATTACCACATTAACACAGGCTTCCAAATACTTTAAAATATTTATTTATTTTGGTTAAAAATTTTAACTTAAAATATGTTTTCCTAACATTATATTTACATGATAATTTTTGTTATAATATATTAACCCACCTTTGATACAGATATTTTTATATTTTATTATACAGAGGCTCGGCTTTTTTAATAAATGATGTTTAGTTAAACCTTTTTTTAAGAAGAAATCCAGATAAGTAGAACAAATGCACTATATATTTTCCAACCATTGTAATTGTGATACTATACAAATTTCTCCATTTTCTCCATAAGCGGTAAACGAATAAACATGATTTATTTCATTGACAGATATATAACCTAAAATGCCGTAAATGACAAATTTTCAAGACTGCTTTCCGTACATAGTATGGGTGTCAATCCCAAGCCCTTTTTCCAATCCCGGGACCAGTATCGAAAAAATATATATCATTAATTTTAAAACCAATTTAAAATAAAGGAACAAATAAACTAACGAACAATATCTTTCAGACTTATCAGAAAGGAATGGTTTTCAAGAATTCGTAGGCACATTGTACCCACATTTACCCCCATTAACAAATACATAATTCCATTTCTTCTATCAATCGGGCCTTGGTGAGTTCCAGTTGGGGCTGTAACTTACATTGACATTATCGAGTTTGAAAAATGTAATTTTACATTTTCTATGCTGATTTTATGCTAAACGCGATAGATGGAATCACTCTTGCTATGTAATTTCAATGTATTTTCATTATTGTACGGCGGTGTATAATATTTTTACCTTTGAACTGCGTTCAAAAATGAGGTATTTCTATATATGCTGAGTATTTTATAATATAATAATATTTATTCAACGGTAAATAACCAATACATTATATATATATATATATATATATATATATAATGTATTGGTTATTTACCGTTGAATAAATATTATTATATTATAAAATACTCAGCATATATAGAAATACCTCATTTTTGAAAGCAGTTCAAAGGTAAAAATATTATACACCGCCGTACAATACTGAAAATACATTGAAATTACATAGCAAGAGTGATTCGATCTATCGCGTTTAGCATAAAATCAGCATAGAAAATGTAAAATTACATTTTTCAAACTCGAAAATGTCAATATAAGTTACAGCCCCAACTGGAACTCACCAAGGCCCGATTGATAGAAGAAATGGAATTATGTATTTGTTAATGGGGGTAAATGTGGGTACAATATGCCTACGAATTCTTGAAAACCATTCCTTTCTGATAAGTCTGAAAGATATTGTTCGTTAGTTTATTTGTTCCTTTATTTTAAATTGGTTTTAAAATTAATGATATATATTTTTTCGATAATGGTCCCGGGATTGGAAAAAGGGCTTGGGATTGACACCCTTACTATGTACGGAAAGCTGTCTTGAAAATTTGTCATTTACGGCATTTTAGGTTATCTATCTGTCAATGAAATAAATCATGTTTATTCGTTTACCGCTTATGAAGAAAATGGAGAAATTTGTATAGTATCACAATTACAATGGTTGGAAAATATATAGTGCATTTGTTCTACTTATCTGGATTTCTTCTTAAAAAAAGGTTTAACTAAACATCATTTATTAAAAAAGCCGAGCCTCTGTATAATAAAATATAAAAATATCTGTATCAAAGGTGGGTTAATATATTATAACAAAAATTATCATGTAAATATAATGTAAGGAAAACCTATTTTAAGTTAAAATTTTTAACCAAAATAAATAAATATTTTAAAGTATTTGGAAGCCTGTGTTAATGTGGTAATATCAATATATACCTACTAAACAATTGTTGAATATAGTTCAAATTAAATTAAATCTTTTATACTTCTAACGAAAAAACTGTATGCATACCTACTTTATAATAATAATAATAATTCATACCTTTAAGTTGGATTATAAGAAAACCTAAAAAAATTTATAAAAAAATTTCAATGTAAAAATATTTATTAAAATTTAAAAAGTTATAATGCCCACTTATAATGATTTCTTAATGTAAATCAAATCTAATCGTAGCTTTATACTTGTATTGACAAAAATTTATGTATACTTTAAGCTGGATTAGAAAAACTACCACACTTTTTTAGAAGCAATAAGTTTAAAATTTGTCAAATAATAAAAAAAAACAATTATTTAAACTTATTTTATAATTTTCAAATTTTATTTGTTGTTTTTAATAGTGTTTTAATTCGAAAAAACAGATTTGTAAAAATCTTGAAGTATATTTAAGTTTTACAGTAGATATAAAATTTCTATGCCGAAGTAAAACAAAATAGATATCAACTAAATGTAAACTGTAATCGAAAAACTGCCTGATGGAAACTCAGTACAGGAGATCTGAGTATGGGTATAAGAACGTATGGCTGGCCCCATCGGCATCGCCTAACACTGATCTTCCAGAGGTATTTTTACCATCTTTCAGTTCTCATAAGTATCCCGCAACTGCACAGCATTACCTGTGTTTGGTGGATATGAAGTTTCACCCCGGCTGGTAATCTCTTTTAGGAGGTCGTGGATGACAGTTTCGATGGTTAAGGCCCTTCCCGGAATTTTGTCGCCGGGCCGGGCCATACGCCCGATTTAGGCTAGTGGAGTGCGGGACAAGGAGGGAAAATATTTTGTTTTTTTTGGGAGACATTAGACTGACCCAAAACTAAGTACAATCCTGAGCTCCCCTCAGCCAGGGATTTAGTAATACCGCCATTCAATTGGGATTCATGAATGGGGCTTGCTTAGTTAGAACGCTGCTGGTCTTGTAGTACTTCTTGTTCATCTGTGTCCAAGTCTGCTGGAAATCGGAAACTGCTGTATGCAAATGTATGCGAAACCATTTCTTTAGTCTAGAATTCGAGCACTATCGGTAAATAATTTTCTATGGTTGGTAATGCGACTACCGATCTTTATTGATAGTGTCTGTCTGCGATCGTCTAACTGCTAAAATTATGCTGAAAAATCGGTAACCCCTTTAGAATTGTTTTCCCCTGTAATATACTGAATCTTGTATTTAGTACCGAAGTGTTGCCGACCACGACAAGCCATTAGAAGTGCCCTCTGCCTTCGTGGAAATTCAACACCTCATGCCAAGTACCGACTTCATAATATGCAGCTGTTTAGCCAGCCGTTATTTTACCTGCTGAAAATGGTAACAGATATACGAGTTATTTTACCCCACTGTGCGTAATCCTTAGTTTTCGTTAGTTGACCTTTATATGACTGCGTTGACTTTTCTTTGTTTTGGTAACTTAAGAATTCTTAATTACCTGCTAGTTTAATGAAGGTATTTTAAGACTTTTTTATTTTAGTTTTGATAAGTTTTAAACATTTTAATTTGATGGGGCTGGCCTCTTAAGTTTATTCTTATAAAAATTATGTTTTGTGACGTTATTACTTAATATTGGTATTTTTACACTATTAAGCTGTTTTCAGTAATAATGGTTGATTAGTGTAAGGTTTTTGTTGCAACTTTGAGGATGTTATTTATTTTAGTCAATCTAGGCATTAGGCATTTTGAAATTAAACGAAATACTGAGAAACACAGTATAGGAGATCTCAAACATAAATTCATAACTTTATCAGAAAAACTGTGAATTGTTTTTACATCTATATGTTTTTGTAAATTCAATAGCTAACCTTCTTAAAGTTCCTTACAGTTTCCACTGTCAACTAATATACCCATACTGTCAATACAAGTACCTATAAATACTTAGACTGAATTTGATTCACATCAAACAATCATTATAACCTTAAATTAAACTTTTAAAATTTAAATAAATCCCACAGTAGGGGAGTATCTAATATTTATACTTTACAATTTCCTCTAAAAAATTGTGGTAGCTTTTTTAATCCAGCTAAATGTATACATACATAAAGTTTTGTCAATACAAGTATAAAGCTCAATTAAATTTGATCTACATTAAAAAATCATCAATTTTCAAATTTTATTAAATTACATGTTATAGTATTATAAAATATTTACAAATTGCACATTTTTCTAAAAAATTTTAGGTTTTCTTATAATCTAACTTAAAGTAGGTATGCATAAAGTTTTGTTGTTAAAAGTATAAAAGCTTCAATTTAATTTCAACCACAATATTATCAAAATCAGATTTGTTAATATGAGTTTGTAGTTTGGTATTTTTATTTTGTAAAATTTTAACATATTTATTTGTAGAAAACCAAGGTTTTTAATTATTTTAACAAAGGAAAATATTTAACCGAAAGTTTTGTAAAGGTAATATGCAATTTTGTAAGCATTTAATTAATTTTAAAGGTTACAGAATATTTTGGTTATGTTTAACAAAGTACACGTATTTTCAGGCAGTCAAACAAAACATTTCCCACTGACAATACTCATCAACAAGTTCAACTGACTTCAGCGTCTGCAACTTATGTTTCTGCTTATTTTATTCTAATTCGTAACGTGTTCTTAAGAACTGTCCAGAGTGTTTATAATATTTTACCAGAAATCTGTTATTATTGTTATTTGGATTCCTAATACCTATTTAACGAGTGTGCGAAGTGCGAAGTATCCGAAAAATTATGCCATCACTGGTTTTCAAACTGAAATTAGGGGAAACAGTGAAGCGGGTTAAATTTACGAAATACATCAGTAGTACTAATTTTATATTGTACCAAATTTATCTATAATTTGATGATTTTAGAATGGTGTGTTATTTAATTGTGTGTATGTTATTTTTGTGTTTATTTGTATAGGTATGTATGTGTTAATTTTTTTGTTTAGGAAATTGATTAATAAAGCAACATTCCTTACCAAAATTCTTTTCATTTAAGTTCCCCATTTCCAACAAATACTTTTGTTACTGGGTCTACAAAAAGTAACAAGAATTATGGTTAAATTATTGATATAGAATTTTTTTATTTAATCTACTAAATGTTTGTTATAATTACAAACTACTTATTCAATTAATTAATTAAGAGATTACAGTTGGTCATATATATATATATATATATATATATATATACAATTCACATAATATAAACAAAGCAAAACTTAAAATTAGTATACATAAAATTAAAAGTAAATATCACAGATTCTGAATCGACAACTTAAATCTTTTTAAACTACTACAAACAAAGTCAATATCCAATTCATTTGCAAGTCTGCTTGCTCTATCAATTGGTGAGTTAAATCCATAATTGGTGGTATGTGAGCTTACATAGAATAAATAACAGTGTCTTACTTGTCTTTGAGGAACATGAAACTTAAGCAATTCCAGTAATTCTGGACAGTTTATTGCATTATTGATTAATTTGTACAAAAAAATTAAACTCGATTGGTCGCGTCGTATACTTAACGATTGAAGATTCATCATCTGCCTTAAAATGTCATAATTTAGATCATCAGATTTTAAATTTAATTTAAACGCACAAACACGAAGAAATTTATTCTGGACGTTTTCAATACGTTGCACATGAATGTCATAAAACGGGGACCATATAATACTACAATACTCTAAAACAGAGCGAACATATGAAATAAAAACAGTTCTCAAACAGTTCACATTATCAAACTCAAGAAGCTGCCTTTTAATAAAGCCCAACATTTTAAAAGCTTTATTAGTGACAGCGCTTATGTGATTAGCAAAAGTTAATTTATTATCAAACATAATACCTAGGTCTCGAATTTCACTCACTTTTTCCAAATAGGTATTAAGTATCTTATATCGCGATAAAATTGGAGATTTCTTATGAAAAAAACTTATGCATTTGCATTTTCCTAAATTTAGTGACATATAATTGGACTTACACCATATAGCAATCCGATCCAGATCAGCCTGTAACAGTAGATTATCACTAATGCTGTTCACAATTCTAAAGATTTTTAGATCGTCTGCAAAAAGTAAACATTGACCAGATTTAACAACGGAACATATGTCATCTATAAAACAGTTGAACAGTAATGGCGATAAATGCCCACCTTGTGGGACACCAGATGTTACATGAATTGGACTAGATTTAAAGTAGTTGTTTATAAGAACAATTTGGGATCTCCCCGTGATGTAACTAAAAATCCACCTCAACAAACTACCATAAATGCCAAACGCTTTTAATTTGGCTATTAATACTTTGTGATTAACAGTGTCAAATGCTTTGGAGAAATCAGTGTATATGGCATCGACTTGGTTTTGCCTCTCCAAAGCATTTACGAGAAATTCATTATAAATTAGTAAGTTTGTAGAAGTGGACTTACCGGAAGAAAAACCATGTTGCTGAAAGGATAAAACACCACGGAACTGGTATGTTATTTTATCTACTATAATCTTCTCGAGCATTTTAGGTATAACTGAAATTTTTGAAATTGGTCTATAGTTGCCAATATTTGACTTATCCCCTGCCTTATGTATTTTAATATAAAAATTGTCATACGCTTGATAAAAGAGTATATTTTATTCTTTATAACTTATTACTAAGATCTCGGGATTGGGACTTTGGATCCCGAGATTTTCGTGATCGTCAAAATTAATTTAAGAAAATAGATATTAAATTCATAATAGGGTGAGCCACTGTTTAGGAAAAAAAATGTTTTTAATTTTTTTATTCTTATATTGATCAAAGTGTGATCTATCCCAAAAGGAAAAATAAATTATAATAAATATCAAGAGCATGAGTGTGACATGGAAGTATAAAAAATGGTTTTGCCTCTCCAAAGCATTTACGAGAAATTCATTATAAATTAGTAAGTTTGTAGAAGTGGACTTACCGGAAGAAAAACCATGTTGCTGAAAGGATAAAACACCACGGAACTGGTATGTTATTTTATCTACTATAATCTTCTCGAGCATTTTAGGTATAACTGAAATTTTTGAAATTGGTCTATAGTTGCCAATATTTGACTTATCCCCTGCCTTATGTATTTTAATATAAAAATTGTCATACGCTTGATAAAAGAGTATATTTTATTCTTTATAACTTATTACTAAGATCTCGGGATTGGGACTTTGGATCCCGAGATTTTCGTGATCGTCAAAATTAATTTAAGAAAATAGATATTAAATTCATAATAGGGTGAGCCACTGTTTAGGAAAAAAAATGTTTTTAATTTTTTTATTCTTATATTGATCAAAGTGTGATCTATCCCAAAAGGAAAAATAAATTATAATAAATATCAAGAGCATGAGTGTGACATGGAAGTATAAAAAATGTCGTTAATGCCTCTTGATTTCACAAGAATTTAACTTCTCGAAGGAGGTTGCGAGTATTCAATCTACTCGAAGGAGGTTGAGAGTATTCAATCTATAAGGTCTATGCATAATTTGACATTAGGATTTATTTTAGATACCACAAAAAAAGAAAGCTTTTCAGCGAGTTCAAAAATGTGTTTTTGAGTATCTGAGAGCATCGACAATAGAACATTTTCTGGATACGCAATAAAACTAGTTTGCATAACTTTTATCATTATGATATCATTTAATTTTGCAGTATTTTTAACCGTAACGGTATTCTGAGTTCTTTATCCACAGTAATTCATACCCTCCTGAATAGACCCATCTTTACATTTACAAGAAGGATCGATTTTAATTCCGAACAAACTCTGACAACAAACATTGCCGTATGTTTTAGATTTTTAGGTGGTGCTTTAGGTCTTTGGTAATGTCTCTGTTTCTGACGAACCAGGGGGCGTTGGTCATCCTCTTCGCCGCTAGGTTTTGGATGATTTGGTGTTTTCTGACCTGTTGTTTTGGGCCGTTAAACCAGGTAGCTGCGCCGTAGGTTATTGTCAGTAATATGACACACTTGTAGAGGATACTTTTAATCCTAATACATATGGAGCGATGGTTTATGATGGGCCCCAGCTCTCGTAAAGCTTATCTGGCCTTGGTTTTATCCTCGATGTGCTCTGACCATCTCAGTTATTTGATCGAATATTTGTTTCGTTCAGGGTTAGGCTTGGCGGATTTGCTTGGTTTATAATATCCGGCAATACACTTTATATATTTTTATGCCTACCACAAAACAGGACGTTTTTTACATTTATCAAGTAATTTTCCAAAAGAGCCCATCCAAATATGAAGTACCATCGCTCCATCCAAATTTAAAGTAGGTGCCTTACAGGCAATTAAGACAGAAAGTAAATGCTGATTCAATTTAATTAAGTCGTATAACACCGCCATACTTTGCGGAATTGCTTAATTTTCCGCTAAAAAGGAAGAAAATGATTTTTAAACAAATGCTTTATTATTATTGCACTTTATAATTATAAAAAAATATTTAACACATAATTATTTTTCGTTTAAAAAACGAGGGTTATTCCAAGAATTTTAAGGATAAACATTTTATAATGGTGTATCATATCGTCCCAATTGTCACATAAAGGCGTATCTTATATTTACATTAATAGCTTTAGGCCAATTTAAATTATTTTATGAAAAAAAAAAATTGCTAAAATGCTTTGTAAAATTGTTAAATATGAGATACGCTCTTATGTGGTAATTGGGACAATATGTCCATAGCCTTATATTTATTTTACCATATCTATGGTTAACAGCGCCACCTCACCAAATTATTATGTGTTGCCGTTTGCGAGTATTTTTCCTGAAAATCGAGTATTTTACCCGAAAATAGGGTATTTTTGTTATGTCGGTAAAATATTAAAGCGTGTAAAAGCGGGTGTTTTGAAAATTTGATACTAACTATAGACACAGTATATGGAAGACAGTAGAGTCAGTCCCGAGATCTGTGCGGCTCGCTTATCCGCCGTTGTAAAAAGACTGGGCGGGGCGTGGAATGTTAGAGTAAACAAAGCTTATTCATATGATCTATGTGTGTTTATAGTTTATTATTTCTGTTTAGTCTTTGCCTTAACTTAAAAATGGAAAGTGGTGAAAAAAAGCGTACAATACATTATTGTGTTGTGAATTCATGTAAAAATAATTCAAATAATTATAGTTAAAGGATATACTGCATAATATATTATAACGTTTAGATTTAGAAATATGTTTACATATATTTTATATTCGTTAATTAGTTTTAGGTATATTGAATTATAAATAATTGTATAATGTATATACATATATACATATGTACATTCATTGTAGTGACGTTACTGTCTTCCATATTCTGTGCTATAGTTTGGTTTAAATTATATTGTTTATTTACTTAATTTACTTAATTATTTTATTATATCCTGTTAACATTGTTCATTTTTATTTCAAAATTCAATTCATTTTTAAAAATATAGTAAATGCGCTAGAAAATTAATAAAAAAATTTTTTTTACCATTGCGGGTAAAATCGGGTATTTTATAATATTTGGCGGAGAATTTCTATAAAATTCATCTTGAACACTGTTAATTATACCACGTACCGGTTCTTATGTTTCTAACTAAAATGTAATAATAAATATTATCAATATAATATTTCTCTTTTATATAGTTATGTGCCTCGTATATTTCAATCCAGTAACTAAGTGCCGCAAGCAGGGGCGTGCTGGAAAAACCAATAAAGGCCTGGACTAAATGGTAAGGCAGTCCAGGTCCAAGCCAATTTTATATAGGTAGGTTGTAAAACCACAATATAAAATAAAACCACATTTACTGTCTGTCCACTCTAAGTTGGCTGAACTAAGGAATTTTGTTGTTTATATATTAAAGAATTGTCGTACTGTGTGCTTTTAAAACAGATTTTATATTATAAATAATACTAGTATATAATATGTACTAGTATTATTTATAATATAAAATCTGTTTTAAAAGCACACAGTACGACAATTCTTTAATATCTAAACTACAAAATTCCTTAGTTCCGCCAACTTAGAGTGGACAGACAGTACCTTTGTAGTAGAAATATTATGTAACTTACAATATTAGATACTATGATGACACCTTGGCTGATAAAACGTCCCGTGATAACTTTCTTCGCAACGAAGAACTATCAAATTTAATCACTTCATAAGTATTAGTACTGATATTGAAGAAAAGTATTAACATAAAATATCACGACAAATACTGCGAGATAGGGATAATTTTGGATGCTTTTGTAATATTTTTTTTGTTTCTCTAGAAATTCGATAATTTATAAATTGACTGAAATTGCATTTTCTTGAAGAGGGGATCAGCTCGGATTTCTAAAGAAACGGGAAAATGTTTACGAAAGCATCCAAAATATCCCCCTGCTCAAGGGTTTTCACCTCCCACTAGACATTATAAACAGAATTGTTTTATGAAGAACTTTTTTTTATTTATATTTATTGTTTAGTTTTCTCTTTAAAAAACTGTTTGTTTTATTTTATTGATATAAAAAACATATGATGTCCAGATTCACATTAAAACCTTGTGTAATAGATTTTTTTTAAACAGCTAAACAAATTTATAGTATAATTTTACCGTATATTACACTACACTGTTCAAAATTTCATGACCATTTTAACACCAAATTAACACCAAAGCAAAGGATCACCTGAGTTTATATATTCTTCATGTAAGTCAACAGAGGCGAGATTTAAGAACATCACGTGATCCACACCGCCTTTGCCGCGATCGGTACACATTTTCAAACATAATTCATGGTGTTATATTAACACCACTTGGTGTTGGATTTTGACACCATTTTAAAATTACTTTTTGCACCACAGATATTTTAAACAGTGTACAAGGGCCGAAAGTTGAATTTTCGGCTCTGCGCATCATGATGCGCAGGACGCGCAGGACCGAGATTTCAACGTTTGGCCCGTGTGGTGTATACTATTTTTCTTTATACATCGGTCGAAAGTACTTACTTTCGTCCCTAATAGCACAGGGAGTAAATGTTAAACTTTCGTCCCTGCTATTAGGGACGAAAGTAAGTACTTTCGAACAAGGTATGAAGAAAAATATATTATAAACTAAATAACCCAAGTAGCATCGCACGTCATATTGACGTCATATGTTGTCGTATGACTTCAATATGAGGTACCCTATATTAGGAATATTTTAGTACTCCATATTAGGACGCGTTCGGCAAATTGTAAACAATGAAATATTTTTGTTTAAAAATAGTAACCAAAACCTATATGCACAAAATACCTACATATTAACAATCCTACATTAGTCAATAAATTAGAAAATAATTCTCCAGAATATTACTTAACCCTTTGTGTCCCAACTTTACTTTTAAGTACCACCTTTTTGAAACATCATTTATATCATATATCTGAATATAATCCGCTAGCAGACCTGACGGTACATTAGAGTACAGTATTATACAGCGAGTCACTGTTATATTCTTATGTAGGCAACCTGCAAATAAAGGTTATACGACTTGACAGTAGTGATCATGTTGTATCATGTGTTTATTGTATCATGGTGATCGTTGGTGATCGTTGTGAGGTACAGGGTGGTCCACGTAAGGTGACCCATATACTTATCTCAGAAACTACTGGAGTCACAAAAAATTTGTAAGGAACAAATATTCACGAAGTAAAGAATATTTTTAAAATATTATATTTTTATTTATACAGGGTGTTCGGTTTTCCTTGGGACGATAACAACTTTCTTATTTTCAATGAAACACCCTGTATTTTTTTACATTTTTGGATTTTTCCCACTCTTTTAGGTATACTTTGTAAATACATTAAATTAGAAAATGTTAATACTTTTTGAGTAAAATTAAGATTTATTAAAATTTCTCTAAATGTAGACACTCGCTAAAAGTTAAAAATAACCAACTAAAAGTTATTATTTTTTATATTATGTAGTATCCATCTCTTTAATAATAAGTAAGCTATAAGTTGATTATTATATTTTTTGGAAAATATCATACAGGGTGTTTTCTATGTCCCGTTGAAAATAGCAATTTTAAAAGTTTAAAATCTTGTTTTTATTCAATGGAACACCCTATATATTTTTGCATAATTGGATAGAATAAATACATTTTTAAAACCATGCCCGTATTTTTTTCAAATAAGTCCTGACGGTACTCCCAAGCCCTTAAAAAATTAGTAGTGGGGGTTGTTTTTTTTTTAAACTAAAAACATGTTAAATTTAAGGTAAAAAATAAGTTAAGAAAAAAATTTGCACAAAAAAACCTTATCTGGAACACAACTTGTAGTAAGTCGTTAGGCAATAGCCCCGAAAATGCGTAGGGCAGTTTTCAAAATTTCTGTCTAAATATTTTTAATTTATTCTCACGCTCTTGTCATATTAATGGTTAATAACAATATAAGTTTGTTATTTTAAACTTAATCCAGCGCCCTACAACAAATCAGAAACCATTTTCGATGTAATCGAAAATCAAAGTACCATGTGATTTGGTTTACACAAACAGTAATTTCATTTATTAATTTTAAAATCAATAAATCCATGTTTAATTAATAGGTAATAATTGAGGCGTTCATATCTGTAAAACAGTTTTTTAATTAGCGTTAACAAAGATAAATTTATTATTTTTTTGCTGACCTGTTTATTAGTATCTACAATTAATACCGATAAAAATAAAAACGAAACGCTGGACTAACTTTTGAAAAGATTTCTTTTGAAATTAAGTGGGGGCGTTAGTTCCGTATAAATGATTCACCTTTTTCAAACAAATTTCAACGGAGGCAATATTTTTCGGAAGACTTTACCTCTGACAGTTGGCATAAAGGAAATCCAACTTTCCAGACTCAATTGAACTTTTAGTTATGCTCGAAAAATTTTACTGATTTAATGTCGCAATTTATTGTTTTCGAATAACAAAACAAACTGTAAAACAATTGTTCGAACATTGAAAACATCTAATATTCCGTAATCGAACTTTTTTAATTTAAAGCTTTTGTTTCAGGTTTCATATTTTTTCTTTTAATACATTCTTGAATCTCTTTTTTGAAGAAAGGAATAAATTTTGCTATTTAGTATCTAGTTAATAAATGCCTATTATTAATAGGGTCTAAGTAATTTTTTTGACATTTTAAGTTACATACCTATTTCTACTTAATGAAGTAGGCAAGAAGGTTTGTTTGGTGATAAAACGATAAAGCCTATTCCACTTTCTGGTATAGGAAGTTAGATCGTTTTATTACCAAACGATCTGTTTAGGCCTCTTTATTAAGTAGACATATGTATACAATGTAATACTTATACAGGGTGTCCCAGAAGTCGGGCACCACCTTGAAGGTGGATGATTTACAGACCCTCAGAAATACCAGAAACAATTCTACTTTTATTATTTAAAAAGATATAAGAGCATAAACAATAAGTATTTAAAACTTAAGTAGGTAATAATAGGTTTACCTTAATTATATTCTTTTAAATCGTATTATATAGATTAATCTAATTAGACCTAATAAGGTCTAACGAACAGAATGTTCAAACAATGGTTTCATTAGGAATTATTGTTTCATCTTTTCAAAAAAATGCATTTTAGGATTTTTTGTTTTTAAGATAAAGGGTGATAAAGTATTACTTATCATTAGGGATGGGATATTTAGGTACTAAAAACTAAAAAATAGGTAACTAAAAAGGTACTAAAAAAAGCATTTTAGGTTAAAAAAACAGCATTTTAGGTAAAAAAAAACATTAAAAGTTTAAGTTTCGTTTATAATTTTGTTTAGCCGCATACCCAAACACAGAACATACCCACAATAAACTATTTCTATGCAATAAAATGTGACTGAGTGACACTCACTACACAGAAGTTCCATGACAGAACATAAGCTCACTAGTAGTGAGTCACTACAAAGAAGGTAACTGTAAAGAAAGTTACTGTTACAGTCTGTAACCATAAGAAAAAATTCTATACCGTTGAGTTGGCGCAAATTTTAAAAAGAACAAAAAAAATACGTAAAAATAGGTAACAAATATATGAAAATAAACTGACAAATTAAAAAATATGTTACAAAAGTATAAAAACGTAGTTTAAAGCAAAAACCTCCAAAAAAGGTAAAAAAGGTGAAAAAAGGTTAAAAAAATAGGTAACAAAAGTATAAAAAAGGTAGTTAAAAGCAAAAACCTCCAAAAAAGGTAAAAAAGGTGAAAACAAGTTAGGTTCATATAAAAGAAAATCTTTTAAAACACATTTTGGCATTATTGGTTTTCAAATAGTTACATCGGTTAAAAAAAGGTAAAATAACTAAAATCCCATCCCTACTTATCATATTAGTTTTTAAATATAACCTCTACTATGGTAGTCTTGGAAAGGTGATATTTTGCGAACAGTCGCTTCCAACACACATATTCACACATAATTATAATTGTTTAAGTAAACACAGTGTCGTAGAAACGGGGGTTGCTTTAAGCTTATTGTCCCATACAAACTTTGAGGTTAGGTTTTTATAACATTTAATGCAATTTTTAGATTACACAGTTCAGGTACCATTTAAAAGGTGTACCTCTCAAACTTCGATCAAATAAACCGTTTCCGAGATATTCGAGATTACAATTGAGGAGGAGACTGCGCGCGAGTTATTACAATAATTCGTCATGTCTAAATGTTATTACCAAAATGATCACTTTACAAATCAAATATACGTAAATTATCCGACACAATTCACAAATAACATTACATTATCAAAATCAAAACCGGCGTGCACGCGATAGCATTTAAAAATATAGGTTATGTTAACTGTCAAAATTAGATAGTCAAGACAACAAAAAAGTTTAGAGGGTTCGATAATACCGTGCCTTTAGGGGGATTTCGCTGTATCAATATGAGTATGAGTATAAGAACCCAGAGTTATTTTTACCATCTTTCAGTACGAATCATGTAATCTCTAAATCTCTCTTAGGAGGTCGTGGATGACAGTTTCGATGGTTAAGGCCCTTCCCGGAATTTTGTCGCCGGACCGGGCTATACGCCCGGTTTAGGTTAGAACATTTTGGTTTTTGGGGGACATAACACTGACCCAAAACTAAGTACAATAGGGGAATCCCCCTCAACCAGGGATTTAGTAATACCCCCATTTAATTGGGGTTCATGAATGGGTTGTGGTTGGTTAGTACGCTGCTAGGACCCATCCTTGCTGGTCTTGTAGTACCTCCTGTTCTTCTGCGTCAGTGTCTTTTAGTATAGAGTATTGAAATGTATTTCAGAAATAGGGATTGCAATCCGGCACCAATTTCAATCCGGTTGGGTCCAGTCAAATTATTTATTTAATGTGCTATATCTACACCTTTTCCAATTGTATTTCAGAAAGGGTCAAATGTATTTCAGAAAGCTACAAATTTCAGAATAGTGAAAATATATATTTTGAAGCTTTTTAATTGCTACTGTGGTTAGTTAGTATAGAATATACAACATGAATTTATTTAAACGAGAATTATACGGGATGTGTGTAAGTAGAAAATAAATAATAAGTACAAATGTATGTATTTAGAGCCCCACTTGCATATGTTCCATGGCTAAGCTACAGCATAAAAAACTGTTGAATGCTGAGCAGCTCGCGCGAGTTAAATATTTTGGATGAAAACACAAGTTTTTATGTACACCAAATATTTATTGAAGAAGAAGTTAACAAGTTAATGATTTGACGATTCAATTAACACTGATCAAAAATAAATTTTATAAAAAGGAAAAAAGCACAAAATGATTATTTTGCAGAATTGCGAAAAGTAAATTACACGGGTTTTTATGTCTTAACGGATGTAGCTTGATTTTGTTTAATATTATATGATATTTCCTTTAACTTTAATTCTTAGGTCGCTGTACCGGCTGCAGGGTCGGCGTCCGTAACACCTCCCTCCTTAAGAAAGAGCTCTAGGGTTTCTCTTGTAACTCTGGGGCGATTTAGAAAGTGGTGGATCCTCTTCTTTTTCTTAACCATAATGTAGATGAAGGCCAAAATAAAAAGAAGACATGATGTCGATATGCTCCAACTGATGTAGGTGGTAACTGGGTGCAAATGAAGGGGTTGGATTGGTGTTATGTCGAATCCGGTCGGGATGTCCATTTTCTGTAAAATAAGTTTGTTTCTTGCCGAAGGCAAATTGTGTGTGTAAAATTCAGGTGTGACGTCTTCTTCTTTATCGGTACATTGGATCGTGTAGCAATCGACTGTTATGGATTGGTTACACCGGAATGTCTTCGTTGGGGAGTACACTATTTTTCCATCTGGTAAATCGTATTCAATCTCGGATTCGGCTTTAGCTGTTGGGCATCGGTGAGGATTCGTTATGGAACAGTTGCTGGTGATTTTCTTATTGCAGAAAAAATGTCTTATTGAAATCTGCTGACAGATCTCGAACCAATCGTTGTGGGAGTTCCATGAAGTTGGTGGTAGGATAAGGGTTTTGTCTTCATTAGGTATTGGGAAAACTTTGATTAGCGGGTAGGATTTGACTTTAAGGATTGGAATTTTCAAAATTAATATAATTTTATAGTTAGTGTGAATTAGAATAGTTTGACAGTGTTCAAGCAGATTAGTTGAAATAATTTGATTGGTATCGTAAAATTTTTCTAATTCTATTTCTAATCTTGTAATTTCATCGGCAGAAAATAGTTCTAAATTTGTTAAATTTAATTTTGAAAATGTTATTGTACGTAAAAGCATTAATAAAAAATCATTTACGTGTTCGATATTAGCGATATTAATTTGTGCTTCATGAATTCCTAAATCATTTTGTATATTGCGTAAATATTTTTCCAGTTGTTTATTGTTACTATTAAAATTGTCAATTATTAAATGAAATCTTTCTTGAATATGTTGTGCATTTGAAATAAGTTTATTAGTTTTTATCGATTGTTCGTCTGTTTTATCCGAAATTGATTTTATATTGTCATTGATTAAATAATAATAATCTAGGTCGTCATTGTCTGGATTGCCCGTAATAAATTTAATAGCAGACCCCAAAAAATTAGCAAGTCCTCTTTTTTGTCGAAAAAATGTTAATTTATGAAAATTATTAATTGCTTCTTTAAGTTTTATATTGTAAATTCTGCTTAAAGGTGTTTCATTATTCATGAAGGGCATTGAATTTAGACTTTTTTGAATGTTATGAAGGTTAATGGAAACAGTGAATCTATGGAAATGTGAAAATTCTTGTTGGGTTCCGGAATCATAAGGATAAAACCCATTATTAGGCACACACGAGTAAGCAAGGATGTAGCTGTAACAAGAAATTTTGTTTATTTGCGGGGACGTTTAATTTTTCTAACATTATTTTTTGTCTCTATTTTGATTTTAGGGTGTACTGTATAAATGATATCTTTATTTTCGTTGTCTTAATTTTTAAATAGTTCTTTTCTGTAAGGTTTTTCGTGTTTAGATCTTCTAGCTGTACAAACATATACGGGAGTGTCAGAATTAATTGTGGGCTGATCTGTTCTGGTTTCGTTAATTTTGGCAAGGTTATTATCGGCTTTTGTTTTTTGCTTTGTGTAAACATGTTTTATAAATGGCAGAATTTCGTTTTTTCTGTCTTGATTATATTTTTCATAAATTGTCAGATTATTGTCAAACAGTATCTCATGTTCGTATGGTCCGTATATTAGGGAAAATGGAGAAAAACCTGTAGCTGAATGTATGGATTGGTTGTAAATAGTAATGGCAGATATCATACGTTCTATAATATTTGTTTCAGAGGGTTCTAAAACACGTAATTTTTCGATTATGGTGGAATGTAGGCGTTCGATAGGGGAGTTGGATGAGGAGTTAGATCTGGATGTATAGTGAATGTTAATTTGATGTAGATTAAAAAATTCGTTAACTACTTTATTTTTAAACTCGGGACCTTGATCGAAAACAACATTTTTGGGAAAATTGTGGTGTGCGAAATAGTGTCTTAATTTGGAGAGGATATGGATTGAAGTTGTATTTTCTACGTGATAAGCTTGGGCGTATTTTGTAAAGGGGTCAATGATTGTCAAAAATTTATGTCTCAAATAGCTAAATATGTCAATATGAAGTGTTTTAAAAGGGAGAGAAGGAAGTAAGGGACCTTTAAATGGTGTTTTTATAGGATTTCTTTCGTATTTGGATGTTAAACAGATTTCACATTTATTTATTATTGAAGTTATTAAATTTTTCATATTTGGCCAGTAATATTTTCTACGCAAATGTTCGTACGTTTCGTTGATTCCGTTATGATTAGCATTGTGATAGTCATTAACAATTTCCAAATGATTTTCAATTTCTGGAACATCTTGAACTTTAGACTGACAAAGAATAATTTTTAGTGTTGTATTAAATAAAGATGAAAGAATGTTTTCAAGAATAGGACGTAGTTCTCTGTCATAAAGATAAATATAGTACGTCTTTTGAGGGTCTATGATATGTTTTAATGTTGATGAAAAATGTTTTTCTAAATTATTTGAAACAAGAGTAATTAAATGAATATTTTTATTAAATCGATTAGTGACTGAATGAGACTGTAATGTTCCTATACGTACAAAAATTTGGTTTTGAAATTTGTTTATACATTCCTCCGAAATGGGTAAAGTACAGGAAATATTTTCTTTTTGAGAGTGGACGGTAGATTTTCCGGAAATTACAGATTTAGGTGCTTGGGGATCATAATCGGCAGGGGCATGGACAGTGACAATTTCATCAAGATCTACGTTAATCATTAGTGATTCATTATCTGAGTCAGAATTGTGAACGTTAATCTCAACACGAGAGAGTGCGTCAGCGACAATATTTTCCTTACCTTTTTTATAGGAAATGTTGTAGTCAAATTCGTCTAATTTTATTTTCCATCGAATTAAACGGGAATTGGGTGTCTTTAAACTACTGAGCCAAACGAGGGGGTTATGATCGGTTTCGATATTAAATTTTTGTCCAAAAAGGTAGGGCCGAAAAAATTTTGTCGAGGCAACTATAGCTAGTAGTTCCTTTTCAATCGTGGAATAGTTTCGTTCTGCAGAATTTAGTGTTCGGGAATAAAAAGCAACTGGTTTTAACTCTTGGGATAAAACTGAACCTATGGCAATATCGGATGCGTCGGTTGTCAAGGTGAATGTTTTGTTAAAATCGGGATATTGTAGGATTGGAGAATGGGTTATTAGGTTTTTGCACTGTTCAAAAGCAGAAATATAACGTGGATCATGAATATTGATTTTTTCTCCTTTTCTTGTACATTTATTAATTGGATAGACAATTTTTGCAAAATTTGGAATAAAACGTCTGTAGTAGCCTATTAAACCAAGAAAAGATTTAATTTCTTTAATAGATTTAGGTATGGGAAAATTTACAATAGCAGCTATTTTCTTTGGATTTGGCTGAAGGCCTTTATCAGTTACAATGTGTCCTAAAAATTCAACTTTTTTTGAAAGAAACTCGCTTTTGTCGAGTTGTACCTTTAAATTTGCGGATTTTAAACAAGAGAAAATTAATTTAAGGTCATTAATATGTTCTTGAAGAGATCGAGAGAAGACGATGACATCGTCCATATATACAAAGCATCGTTTGTAAATATGAGATTTTAGAATTTCGTCCATCATTCTCTGAAACGTTGCCGGGGCATTTTTGAGTCCGAACGGCATTCGGAGATACTCGAAATGACCATTTGGCACGGAGAAAGCAGTTTTGCTAATCGATTCTTCAGACATCGGAATTTGATGGAAACCTTGTGCAAGGTCTAGGCAAGAAAAGTATGTGCATCGACCTAGGTTGTCAAGAATTTCATCTATTCGGGGTAAGGGATATTTGTCTTCTGTAGTTTTTGAATTTAAAGTTCGATAGTCTATTACCAGTCTATATTTCTTTGTGCCTGAAGCATCTAATTTTTTGGGTACAATCCAAACTGGACTGGAATATGGTGATATGGAAGGTCGAATTATTTCATTATCGAGTAGTTTTTGAATTTGAGAAGAAATTTCTTTTTGTATTACCGGGGGGTGTCTGAAAGTTTTTGAGTAAACCGGTATGTCATCGGTAGTGGGGATTTTATGCTTAATTGTCGTAGTTGCCGAAAGCAATTGGTTTTCATTATAAAAGATTCCCGAAAAATCTTTACATAGTTTTATAATTTTTTCTTTTTCTTCGGAATTAAGGTGATCGAGTCTTAAATTATTTACATTTAATGGAGTTTTTTCTTGGGGAATATTACCGATATCAAAATTATGTAAGGGTTGAACAGGGATAATGTTATGAAAATTCACATCAATATAAGGGACAGATACATAGCCGTTAAAAGCGGTATGAATTGATTGGGGAATAACAATTGTGTGATTATTATTAAGTATCGAGGGAAGTAAAACATCACCGTCAGAAATGGACACCGGGATTTTTGTTATTTTGGGATTGAAGTATTTAAATTTGATTAAAATTGGACCGATAGTTAATGTGTTTGTTTGATAGTCTATATTACTTTTAAACTGTCCTAAGTCGTGGGATGATAGAAGGACATCATATTGAGTATGCCAATTTATTACATGAAAATTCATAGGAAAATTTATGCCAAAATGTTGTAAAATGGGATAACGTAAATTTATATTATCGGAGTATGTTTTCGTTAGAGATCGAATAGTAAAAGGTTCTTCAAAAAAATATTGTTTGGAGAATTTTGCGGCAGCTTGAGGGGTTATTATTGAATCCGTAGCTCCAGTATCAATTAAAACTCGTAATTTTAAGTCGGGGATGTCGAAATATGGTAGTCGGGGTGAATTTGCTAAGTTGTTTAAATCTATCTCGGGGGCTGATGGTGGCTCTCCGTGTAAAAATTTTGAGACTCGAAATCGTAGTCAGATGATTGGAAATCGTTGTCAGATGTTTGAAAATCGTAGTCAGATGTTTGAAAATTGTAGTCAGATGTTTGAAAATTGTCATGAGATGTTTGAATATCGTCATGATAATTAACAGAATTTTCGAAATTTGATTGTTCACAATCCAAATTTTTGTCAAATAATTCTAAATTGTGATGATTGTGTTGTTGTCTGTTAGATTGAATGGTAGAAGTTGACATGGGCTCGGGATAGGAATTTTGCTGATGGCGTGAATTATTAGAATGAGTTGTGGAAGTGGACATTGGTTGGGGGTATGAGTTTGGATGGCGGTAAGAATTATTGAAAGTCTGGTTGTATCGTCTTTGAGGATTGTTTACATTACCGGAAAAACCTGGTTTATTCTCAGAACTTTGTCGCGGATACGTTTGCGAATGATAAGAAGGCGAATTAGAATTTTGTGGCAAATTTTTATTATAACTTTGACTTTGCGAACGATTGGGGTTATTTCTAAAATTTTGCGAATAGTTGGGGTTATGTTTAACATTTTGAGATTGATAACTTAAACTTTTTCGATGAGCCATTAAATTATCGTAATCAGAACAGCGTTTTACACAATCCTCCATTGTGTCGGGGGATGTTGAACATAAAAGGTCTCTATATGGTTGATTAATACCTGTTTTAAGCGTCATTAATGCCTTGTTTGTATATATTTGTTTTTGAGCTTCAACTACAGCTGGTTGTTGATTATTTTTTAATCGAGTTAACTGAATAAGCTCATTTAATTTTAAATTAATGCGAAGATGAAAGTCCATAAAAGATTCATTTGGTTTTTGAGTTAAACTACATAAAATTCTTTCGAGGGTTGCCTCCGATCGAATTTCACCAAATTTTGTCAGCAATTGGGCCCGAATAGTTGCCCAAGTATTAAAATTATTAGGAACAAACGCGTCATAATTATTAGAAGTTATAAAATCTTTAGGAAGCCCTTTAATTTTACCCACTATATATAAATTAAACAACAAACGTTGAGGATTTGTAATAGTAAATGTTCCTGGAAAAAGCGATACTATTTTATCAACAGCATGAATGAATTCATTTAGATTACCATTCTCGTGGCTGTACTCAGGTATCGTTTTACAAAATGCTTTAAGTTCATCATTAGAAATTGCAATGGCCATGATAATATTTTCGCGAAAGCGGTTATCCAAACTACGAATAGAGAGATCCGAATCTGAATCGGAATTTTCGTGGTTTCGATAACGTAAGTCTCGGATGGTTTGCAATTCGTTTTCGTCCAAATCACTTAAATGAATTTCACTCAATGACATTTATTTACACGATAAGGCTTAATAAAATATGCAACGTATACTAAAATTAATAAAAATAAAAATAAAATTTATGCGATGTAAACTAAAATTAATATATTATTTAAACAATAATAAAGTGTTTGCTATTAATTATAAATTATTATTATTAATTAATTAATAAATTTGTCTATTTATTAACTGTGCTTAAATTTAAATTTAATAATAAAATATAAGCAATAAGGTTTTTAATTTAATATTAAAATGTATGCAATACCTAAATATAAATTATTAACCAACGTGCTTGAATATAAATTAATTTTTTATTTTTCTTATTTTTATTAAGTGAGTGTGATTGATTGATTTTGAACAAGGGGAAACCAAGAGGTACTTACGGAAGGAAAATGAGGGAATACCACATAACGTTGAAACAGCAGACTTGGCAGCAAATTCCGGGAAGAATGTTCAAAAATTGACTTCGATGAAGAATTTGGTCTGATCAGGTCTTTCTGTCGATAAGCTTCTTGATTTTTCTTGCGTCTTTAACGTTCTTCGTTCTTGGTCCGGATTTCCAAATAAATCGTAAAACGAACCGTTGATATACGTTTTGGCAATCCTGTTCGCAGCGCCAGTTAAATATTTTGGATGAAAACACAAGTTTTTATGTACACCAAATATTTATTGAAGAAGAAGTTAACAAGTTAATGATTTGACGATTCAATTAACACTGATCAAAAATAAATTTTATAAAAAGGAAAAAAGCACAAAATGATTATTTTGCAGAATTGCGAAAAGTAAATTACACGGGTTTTTATGTCTTAACGGATGTAGCTTGATTTTGTTTAATATTATATGATATTTCCTTTAACTTTAATTCTTAGGTCGCTGTACCGGCTGCAGGGTCGGCGTCCGTAACACGCGCAGTCTCCTCCTACAACGGTATCCTTGGCATTATATTTTACAAGTAGACCAAACGTTGATTAATTATATTAATTTTAATTTTTTCTGCCAAAGAACGTCGATCCATACAATTTGTTTTTCATGATGAATATTTTTATTTAAGGTTCTGACATAATTTGTACGTTATAATTTATTTTCCGCTAAATTCATGGTTACAGGTTACAGGTTGCACCTGTTTTATGGTGAACAATCTATCTTCTATGTAATTTCCTATACTGGATTGGACTATTCTAAAATACATTTAACGCTTTCTGAAATACATTTGACCCTTTCTGAAATGCAATTGGAAAATACGTTCTGTAATACATTTGACGCTTTCTGAAATACATTTAAACCTTCATAATACATTTGACTATTCTGAAATACATTTGACCATTCTGAAATACATTTGTCGCTTTCTGAAATACATGTGACGCTTTCTGAAATACAATTAGAAAAGGAATATATTATACACCTGGTGTATAATATATTCCAAGTGGACCAAACGTTGATATCCAACGCCAGGAGGATTTCTTACTCCAGATATTCTCAATAGGGTTGAGCATTGGAGAATAGGGACCGAAGCAACTCTATTTGACTATTCTAAAATACATTTGACTATTTTAAAATACATTTGACTATTTTGAAATACATTTAACGCATTCTGAAATACATTTGTCGCTTTTTGAAATACATTTGACGCTTTCTGAAATATAATTGGAAAAGGTGTAGATTATGTTTGAATCTCTGTGGAAGAATAGCAAATATATATATACATACATACATATATATATATACACTATCGGACAAAAGTAGAGCAACACTTCAAAAAATATATGAAAATCCCGATATTATATTTTTACATGCATGATAATGTATAAAAATGCAATAAGTTTTAAGACATCAAAGTAGGCTATGATTATCGGTGACAACAAGAATTTTCACAAAGAAACAAATGAATTTATTTTGACATTTAGTTTCAAGCTAAATAGTAATGCGTCAAAAGAGGGTTTTAGCGAAAGTAAAGGCAAAGCTAATTGTGTGGGGTTTATTTTATATTCTTTTTAAAAAAAATTGTGCTGAATTAGTTATGCCAAAAGGAATTCCAATTTCAAAAGACTTGAAGCAAAGAGTTGTGAATGCATTCATGGAAGGTAACAGACAAGCCGATATTTCAAGACAGTTTGTGTTACCCC
Source organism: Brassicogethes aeneus (assembly GCA_921294245.1). Lineage (NCBI taxonomy): Eukaryota > Metazoa > Arthropoda > Insecta > Coleoptera > Nitidulidae > Brassicogethes > Brassicogethes aeneus. The sequence continues at coordinate 45,465,934 of OV121132.1, read as the reverse complement.
GGTACAGTGTATCTAAAATATTTTCATCGTATAATGACAGGGACACTTGAAGAAGTTACCAAAATCGGGAAGGCCAAAGAAAACAACAGTATTGACCGACAGACGCATCAAAAGAATTGCTCAAAATGATCCCTGAATTCCGCACCTAGAATTATTGCCGAAATTCCAGAAATTACGGTTGGTATTCGAACAGTTCAAAGAAGATTAGTAGATGCAAAGTTGTTTAGTAGACGTCCAGCTAAAAACCCTTTAGTTTCGGGAAGAAATAGAGCAGCATTTGCACGTCGGCATTTAAAGCTTTATTCAGTGATGAAACGCGTTACAAAATATTTAATTCTGATGGAATGAGACGTGTGAGGCGGCCAATCAATACAAGGTTTAATCCTAAATACGTAACACCTACAATTAACATGGTAAAGGCAGTTTTTTATGGGGTTGTTTCTCTTGGAATGGGGTAGGCCCTATACACTTTATTAATGACACGATGCATCGCGATGGACCGATTTGTTTATCGGGATATCATGCAAAATATTCTGCTTCCTTATGCAGATTGGGAAATGCCATTACGTTTTATTTTCCAACAGGACAATGATCCAAGCACTCTTCACAAGTTGTTAAACAGTGGTTTGAGGAAAATAACGTTCGAGTTTTGCAGTAGCCTGTACAATCCCCAGACCTAAACCCCATTGAAAATCTCTGGGAAGAAGTAGAACGTCGTATTCGTACGCAAATGTTTCCAAATAAACAATCGTTGGTAAATAAAATTAGTGAAGTTTGGACAAATATTCCCGAAAATGTCATTCAAAAGTTGATCGCTTCAATGCCGCGCCGTTGTCAGCAAGTAATTAATAATAATGGATATTCTATTAATTATTAATGAATTACATTTAATTGTTAAAGAGTTCTAAAATGTGTTCAATATTTTATGTTGAAATAAAATACAATAAAATTCTGTTGAATACAATTTGTTGCTCTACTTTTGTCGCACCCATTCTCATTAATTTTTGTAATTATTATTATTTACCACTCTTAAACTGATTTAAAGTGCATCAAAATATTGTGAAATATTAATTTTGAACTAAAGATAGTATTTTATTAAAATGAGCTAAAAATTACAACCCACTATTTTTTTTATTCAAACATGACTAAAAAATAACTTTGTTTAAAAAAAATCGACTTTTTCTTTTTCATCAAATGGTCGGCAAATTCTTTCAGAGGATGTCAAAACAAAGACCTCGTCAAAATTTGAGCTTTTAATTTGAAGATTTAGAGGTCTCGGATTGCAATTTTCTATTTCCCATTTAAATAAACAAAGGAAATTATTTTTTAACTTTGGAATTTTATACGTCTATATCGAATCAACTTATGGCAAGAAACATCTTAGATTTTTATAGTAAATTTAACGCTCTATAAAAAATGTCTCTTATAATTTTTCTATAAATTGATTTCTTCCAGAGTTATTCGAGGCCAAAGTTTGATTTACATCGAATTTTCTCGTTTTTTTCAACTTTTAGCATCATGTAGTAAAAAAATCACATATTTATATCTGAGACATAGGTAGTGTTGTAAAAAAACATCCTCTGAAAGAATTTGCCGACCATTTGAAGAAAAAGAAAAAGTCGATTTTTTTGAAACACCCCAATATGTATATACAGGGTGTCCAAAATGTGATGGGATAGCATTGCTATCTCGGAAACGGTTATAGATGGAATAGGGCATCAAGGGTTCAAAAGTTGCGTAATTACATGCCTTTTATTATGGCATCTGAAGATTGCACACAAAATCAGCGGTTCTCAAAATATTTGAAAAAAACTGAAAATTGGTTAAAACTTATTATCGCTATATTTTTTTATTTATAGGAATTTTGAAAAACTGAAAGGTTTACATGAAAACATACACAATTACATACGTTTTGATCCATTTTGTGTATTTTTACGCCTACTAGATTCTGAGATATGACCACTATCTTTTGTTTTTCCTATGGCGGCCATATTGGATTTTTGCATGAAAAAATTGAAAAAATATCAACGATTTTAACCATGTATCATACATGGTACTTTAGCTAAAAATAAACTTTTTATTATTATTATTTACATTAACTATCAAGTTGCCATGAAAAGAAACAATCCAATTGTCCAGGTCCAAATGACGTTTATGCTTGTCAAGTTGATAATGTCAATTAAGGTGCTCAAAATTTTCTTATAAGGTGCATAAAAATGAAGTACACTAATAAAGAAAAAGTCGATATGCTTTTTGTTTATGCAAGAGCATTTCGAAATGCAAAAAATGCTGCTGAAACATACGCTAACTTGTATCCCGAAAACAGGTACCTGACACAAAAATATTTGCACGCTTGGAAAAAAATTTGCGCGAACTTGGAATGTTTGAAAAGCCAAACAAAAGGAAACCAACTGTAATAAAAGAAGGAGGTGAAAAGGAAACCAATGTCTTGGGTAATAGGTATTTTATAAATAAAATAAATAAATTTTAAAACTTACGTTGTGGAATTTATTTAAGGCTACGTGCATTTCAAAAATGTGAATCAAAATGAGGTTTCTCTTAGGGAAATCGAAAAAGAAACAGGTGTCAAAAAATGTCGGCAAGAAAAATTTTAAAAAGACACAAGTACAGACCTTATCGCTACAGGAAAGTACAACATTTGAGGCCAGTGGATTATAATAAAAGAAACATTTTTTGTCGGTGGTTATTAAGAAAAAAGAGACAAGATGCAAACATTCTAAAAACAATTCTGTGGAGCGACGAAAGCAGATTCTGTAATAACGGATGGTTTAACAGAAACATCCACTATCGCTGGACCCAAGGAGAGGTTCGGTATAAATGTTTGGCTCGGAGTATTGGATTCCAGTGTAGTGGGGCCTATCTTTTTTGAGGAGCATTTAACAGGGGAAAGGTATTTGGATATGCTAAGAAATACCCTACGAGACCTCTTGGATGACATGGCCATTTTACCCATTAGGCAGGCAAGGCAATTGCCTTAGGCGCCACGAAAAAATAGGCGCCTTGTCCCCAGCCAACTTAAAAAAAAAATAAAAATTGTACCAAATGGTTAATTTTTCCCAAAAATAAAACAAATAAAAAATATTTAATTATAAGTAAGGTACCGAATATTCTTTACTATTTTTATTATTTTATAAAAATGCAGCTTCCTTTGTAATTGTTGTGTAGTTAACATCTAAAAATATAGTTGTCGCTTCTCAGTTGGCACTACTGAACAAGTATAAAACATGGCGCTTCGAGTTAAATAATAATACCAAAAAATAATAATGGATGGTTAGGAAATTAACGGATTTAAATAATTTGAGGTTAGTCGCGTGGTGAAGCAAGGAAAATAATAAGTAAGAAATTAAGTAAAATGGAGGCATGAAAACTATTTCAAATCATAGGGGATAATTAGGTTAGTATGCCCGGGCGCCCTTAAGCTAACAGTTTGGGGTGGCTCTGATAAGCTTTTTTAAAATTTGACCCGGGACCCGAATGTATGTTATTTAGTTATAGGCGACAGATTTTTAAGTGCCTAAGGCGCTCAATTGCCTTAAGCCGGCCCTGTTGGATGACCTTCCCCTAAGTGTCTTCAATTTTAAATACTTCAACAGGATGATGCACCAGCACATCGAGATAGGCGTGTTACAGAATTTTTAACTACGTTTAAACCAAATTGTTGGATTGGTAATAATGGACCCATAAATTGGCCGGGCCGGTCTCCAGACCTAACCCCTATGGAGTTTTTCATATGGGGAATTATTAAAAATTTGACCATGAGAGCACACATTGTTTAATAAACAATGGTGGTCATTTTGAACACTTTTTGTAGTAAATTTGTGGTTTTGTCTTTTATTATTTACTACTCTGTTGATATTGATATTTTTATAGTTGTTGTTTATTGTTTCTTTTTATGACAACTTGACAGTTAGTGTGTTAAAAATAAAAAGTTGATTTTAATGGGTTTATTTTTGGCTAAAGTACCATGTATGATACAAAGTTAAAATCTTTATTTTTTTTTCAATTTTTTGATGCTAAAATCCAATATGGCGGCCATAGGAAAAACAAAAGATAGTAGCCGTATCTCAAAATCTAGTTGGCGTAAAAATATACAAATAGGATCAAAATTAATGTAATTTGGTATGTTTTAATGTAAACCTTTCAGTATTTTAAAATTCCTAGAAATAAAAAAGTTATAGCGATAATAAGTTTTATCCGATTTTTATATATTTTTTAATATTTTGAGAACCGCTGATTTTTTTTTGCAATCTTCTATGCCATATTAAAAGGCATGCAATTACGCAACTTTTGAACTCTTGATGCCCTATTCCAACTATAACCGTTACCGAGATAGCAATACTATCCCATCACATTTTGGACACCCTGTATATATGTATACAGTGTGGCCCACTTAAGATGGAAACACTCCCGTAACTTTTTTATTTGTAACCCGATTTTAAAAGATCAAAAGATAGAGAATAAAAAACTCTATTAGAGCTGTTAAAGTTGTTTTCAAAGTCACCCGACACATGCCTACTATAATTTTTTTTCTGTGTCAAAATTAAAAAAAAACATTTAGGGTAATTTTTACGAAAAAAATAAGTACGCCACTGAATTTGGAATGCTTGAAAATGGGTAAAAACGAAATTTCATTAAAAACAATCGATTGATAATTATTTTACAAGGGTTTATTTATTGATTTTTTAAATGTTTATAACGACAACGACAACGACAACGACACACATTAAAGGTTTAGGAAAAAAATAGGTACGCCACCGAGTTTGGCAGGCTTTAAAATGGGTATATACTAGGGTGTCCCAAAAAAAAAGAATATATTTTTTTTCTTGTCTCTTGTAAAAATATGTTAGTTTATCATGCTGTAAGAGCCCTTTCAAAATATCAGCTCGATTAAAAATTTTGTAGGGGTCGCTCAAGATTTTTAAAAATTTTCAAAATCGTCAAAAATTGAATTTTTGTTTTATTTTAATTCTTTTTCTCGTCTCGATATTATTTTTTAGGTTGAAAATAATAAAAATTCTGTAAATTTCAAATCAATATTTTGATTTCTAAAGGTCGCTAAAAGTTCGTTGATATTTGTATTCAGAGGTCGCTTGAAAACATTCAAAATACTCTACTTTGAAAGTTAAAAAAATCTTGAGCGACCTTTAGAAATTAAAATATCGATTTGAAATTTTCAGAATCATTATTATTTTTAAATTAAAAAATAATATCGGAACGAGAAAAAAAATTAAAATTAAAAAAATATATATTTTGGTAATTTTTAAAAATCTTGAGCGACCCCTAAAATTTTTTTAATGGTGCTGATCTTTTGACAGGGCTCTTAAAACATAACAAACCAACATATTTTCACAAGAGGCGAGAAGAAAAAAAATATTCTTTTCTTTTGGGACACCCTAGTATATACCAAATTTCATCAAAAATAAACAATTAATAACTATTTTGGGCAAGTTTATTTTTTTACGTTATAATCAATAATAATTAATTATTGCTACAAAACAAAAACTAAGATAGCTATGCTTACAACTTCAAACAAACGTCAAACCAAAAACAGGCGATTTGACAGAAAATAGTAGCGTCCTTTTTGTGTATTTTTTAAAGGGTGTTTAAAAGTTCTTATCTACAATCATTATGGCCCATCAGTTATATTTAGAGCACAAAATTAAAATTGTCCGTTTAGTAGGAGATAACGTTCGTTCAGCAAGAGAAGCAGCTAGAGAATTTAATAATAGGCATCCGGAAAGGCAGCCTATAAGCAGTAGTACTGTTTTTAAAATAAATAAACTATTTAATGAAAGTGGTATGGTTTTAAAGAAGTTAAGAAATAATAATCCACGTCAATGGCAAAGACCAAATAATCAAATAATTCTGAATTATTTTAATAACAATCCGAAAGAAAGTTTAAGAAAGGCTAGCTTAGATTTAAATATTTCAAAAGAATCCTTAAGAAGATAATTAAAAATTAATAAAGTAAAACCTTACAAGCCTAAATTTTTACACACTCAACTGCCAGGGGATAATGAAAGAAGATTGGAGTTCTGTCTATGGTAGAGTTGGGGATGGTCAATTGACCGCGGTCAATTGACCAGTCAATTGACCGGTCAAAATATATTTAATTTTTGCAGCATTTAATTTAGGTATCAAAAATTACCCGTGATTCTCAAAATTTTTGCGATCGTGCAATATCGACATCATTTACAATTTGGTGGTTCCCCGAGTCGAGGGGTTGCTAGGCCGGACTCGGCGCTTTGCCCTTAAAGCGGGACATATATTTTTTAATAGCGAAACATAACTTTTTAAATCCGCACAAACGTTTCTAAAGATGGACATAACTTTTATATTAAAAAAAAATTTGGTAACGTATTTTAATTACCTATTTATTAAGTACAAATAAATCACAGTAATATTTATTTTGATATTTTATTTAATTTTATTTTGGTCAATTGACCGGTCAATTGACCAAAAACAATTTGACCGGTCAATTCCACAACCCTAGTCTATGGGCACAGGGCGAATATCTCAATAACCCAAATTTTTTTAAACATGTATTATTTACTGATGAAGCAACCTTTACTACTAATGGAGTAGTCTCATCTCAAAATATTAGACATTGGTCTGTAAATAATCCAGATTGGATTATTAATTGTAGAAGTCAGTACTCACAAAAAGTAAACGTGTGGTGCGGTATTCTAAAAGATAGGGTACCTTTCTTTTTAAATGGAAATCTAAATGGTCAAAGTTTTTTGGAATTTCTTCAGGAAGAAGTTACAAATGCTTTGGACAATTTACCCCTTAATTATCATAGAAACCTTTATATTCAATTAGACGGCTGTCCGATTCATAATTCAGTTAATGTGAGGCAATGGTTAAATTTAAATTTTGAAAATAAATGGATAGGTCGCAATAGCCCATTAATCTAATGGCCTCCTAGGTCTCCCGATCTCACTCCTTTAGATTTTTTTTATGGGGTACCATAAAAAACAAAGTTTATAAATTACGTTCTCAGAACATTGCAGATCTTGAAGCCGGCATACGCAACGCCTGTAAGGAAATAACTCCACAGCAATTGAGAAGAGTCCAAAAGAATATTTTACGTAGATTTAATAAGTGTATTGAATTAAATGGTGGACTAGTGGAAGCTTCCCGGCTTTAGTTTTCTTTTTTATGTTCTATTGCTCGTTATAAAATATTGTTTAAAAAAATTAATAAACTTAGGTAACAACCTCATAAACTGAGTTTTATTGGACGTTTGTTTGAAGTTACTAGCATAGCTATCTTAGTTTTTGCTTTGTAGCAATTTATGACTAATATTAATTATTTATTTTTGATGAAATTTGGTATATACTACCGTTAACACCATAAAGTCCCACTTTAAAATTTGATTTTTAAACATGAATTTATCTCCTGGCTGTTGGGTGTGTAAAAATGTTGGTTTTACTTTACTAATTTTTAAACATCTTCTTAAGAATTTCTTTAAAATATTTAAATCTAAGCTCGCTTTTCTTAAACTTATTATTATCTGAAGATTGTCATTAAAATAATTCAGAATTATTTGATCATTTTGTCTTTGCTGTTGACGTGAATTATTATTTCTTAAATTCTTTAAAACCATACCAGTTTCATTAAATAGATTATTTATTTTAAAAACAGTACTACTGCTTATAGGCTGCGAACGTTATCTCCTACTAAACGGACAATTTCAATTTTGTGCTCTAAATTTAACTGATGGGCCATAATGATTGTAGATAAGAACTTTTAAATACACTGTTAAAATACTGTTTAAATACACAAAAAGGACGCTACTATTTTCTGTCAAATCGCCTGTTTTTGGTTTGACGTTTGTTTGAAATTGTAAGCATAGCTATCTTAGTTTTTGTTTTGTAGCAATAATTAATTATTAATGATTATAACGTAAAAAAATAAACTTGCCCAAAATAGTTATTAATTGTTTATTTTTGATGAAATTTGGTGTATACCCATTTTAAAGCCTGCCAAACTCGGTGGCGTACCTATTTTTTTCCTAAACCTTTTATATGTGTTTCTATTGTCGTTATAAACATTTAAAAAATCAATAAATAAACCGTTGTAAAATAATTATTAATCGATTGTTTTTAATGAAATTTAGTATTTACCCATTTTTAAGCATGCAAAATTCAATGGCGTATTTATTTTTTTCGTAAAAATTACCCTAAATGTTTTTTTTTAAATTTTGACACAGAAAAAAATTATAGTAGGCATGTGTCTGGTGACTTTGAAAACAACTTTAACAGCTCTAATAGAGTTTTTTATTCTCTATCTTTTGAGCCTTTGTTCAATAAAATCAGGTTACAAATAAAAAAGTTACGGGGGTGTTTCCATCTTAAGTGGGCCACACTGTATATTAGGGTGGGCCAAAAAAAACTTTTAATTTTCTTTTCTTTAGCTACCATGAAAATATCGTCCAAGATGACGAAAAAAAATTCTGATAAAGTTTGAGCTCTTAATATTAATATTAAGAGGTGGCTCATCGCGATTTTTTATTTTCCATTTAAATAACACGGGAAAAATACATTTTTTTGTTTGGAATTTTATTGCGTTTTAACGAATCAGTGAGTTGTAGAAATCAATACATATTCTTATAGGGAATTGAACGATTAACAAAAAAGATTTGATATGATTTTTTGCATAGTCGACTCTTTTAAAAGTTATTTGAGGTTAAAGTTCAACTTCAAATAGTAAATGATGACTTTGATAGTTTTTCATACTGTATCTCGAAATATTCTCTCAAAAACATGAAATATCATAGTTTATCGAGTGTTCTTCGGTAAAACAATACAATTTTTACGAAATATCAATAATCGTGAAAAAACCGGTTTTTTCCTATATTTAATTTTTTTTTAATTCGAAATATTTTTTTTACCTGAGACTATTAGGTAATGTATGGTAATAAAAGCCATGTTTCAATAATTTTTTAATTAAAATAAAAAATGTTATTCCATAGTATCCAATATACATATATATACAGGGTGTTTCACATTCGTGGACCATTAGAAGTTTCTGGGGAACGGAAAAAGATATCGATTTGAAATTTTAAAAGCGTTTATAATCCATTTAAAACTATTTTTCTAAAATATTTTGAACAAAATTCCACTTCCGGTTTAACCGGAAGTGACATCAACTTTGTTATTTCAAATAGAACACCCCATATATTTTTTCATTTTTAAGTTCTACATAAAATTCTGAGTAAAATTACTATACCATGTCCTATACCTAAAGTGAATAGTTTTCGAGTTATTAATTTTTTTCGTTAAAATTTGACAAATGCTCGGCAATCAAAAATAGCCTATAACTTTTTTGTTAGGTTTGCGGGGGTGGAATTTTTGGAATCCTAAAACATTGTTTAAAAGATTACATGTTAATTCTTTAACATTTTTTAACAAATTACCTAAGAAAACCCAGGGCAAATTAGGCTAACTTGAAAGGTTAATAACTTTTTTATTTTAAATGTAACACCCGGTATGTTTTACATAATCACATAGTAAATTAAAAAATCTTTCGATTGATGTTACTATTCCCTATACCTAAAGTTAATAATTTTAGAGATATTTAGCAATTTCTAAAATTTTAAATATTATTTTGTATCAAGAAACCTGTGACGGGTGAGTTGACGGTATCTATGGTTAACACGTAATCTCTCATTGTTTAAAATTTAATGGCGTCAATTTATAGTTTTTTAAATAATTTGTTAACTAATTAAGTGTTTTGTAAAAATGAATCAAGAATACACAAATATTGACCTTCTCAACCTCTTTGCAATATTTGGAGAGTGCAGTAAAATTGTAACAAGAACTTGCAGAACTTTTAACACAAGATATCCAAATGTGCGTGCAATCACACCAAAAATATTTCGGCGAATTTACGGTAATTTTGAGGCACGTGGAAGACAAAATGCCGTAAGAAATAAAGCTCATCCTATAACAAGTAACGAAGAAACAGAAATTAATGTTTTGGCGTACTTCCGCGCTTATCCTCAAGCATCAATTCGAAGCGCTCAAGATAATCTGGGTGTTTCAGTCTCGTCGGTGCATCGTATTTTAAAGAAGTACAAATGGCATGATTACAAATTTACAAAAGTGCAGCATCTGCACCCTCAAGATGGCGCTGCGAGAGTAGAATTCTGTGAAATGTTCTTGGTAAAAATTCAAGAAGATGAAAATTTTAAGAAAAAAGTAATTTGGACTGATGAAGCCAAATTTTCCAGAGAAGGCATTTTCAATACTAGAGCTAATCACTTCTGGGGTGATGAAAATCCACACTTAACCAAAGAACAGAATTTTCAAGTAAAATTTAGTTTTAACGTATTTGCATTAATAAAAGACAACACCCTGGCTTATTACATTTATGATGAGGCATTGACTAGTCAAAAATATTTAGAAATATTACGAACAGTAGTTGATGATTTCGTAGACAATTTACCGTTAAATAAAGCTGTAGAATGCTGGTATCAGCTAGACGGAGCACCAGCTCACTGTACTGAAGCTGTAAATAGAGAGCTATACCAAATGTTTGAAGACAGATGGTTTCGTCGTTTGGGTCCGTGGTCATGGCCTGCAAGATCTCCAGATCTGTCGCCTTTGGATTTTTATTTATGGGGGACTATAAAAAAGTGTACACTAACACAACTCCACTGCGTTCAAAAGACGAACTACGAAACCGTGTCCAGGCTGCTTTTCAAGAATTAGAAGAGTTAGGAAAAGCAACGTCAAATGTAGAAGTGAGAATTAGAAAATGCTTGAATATAAATGGAGGACACTTTGAACATTTATTAAAAATTAGATAGGTTATTGGTAATAAAAATTGTTAATTGTTGGTTTATTAATTTTTTTTTATTATTAAAATATTTTATAATTATTAAATCAGGTTGGCATTTAATTTTTTAATGTCTTCAATAAGCTAGTGCTTCATGTAGAAGACATCCTACAGTTTTGTTGATTTTTTGGGTTATTACTTTTAAATTTTAAAAATGTTTGGCTTGTCAATGTTTTTTATGAGTCAGTGACTGCTATTTTTTTTATCAGTAATTTCGCTTTCAAAACAGTTAATTAGTTAACAAATTATTTAAAAAACTATAAATTGACGCCATTAAATTTTAAACAATGAGAGATTACGTGGTAACCATAGATACCGTCAACTCACCCGTCACAGGTTTCTTGATACAAAATAATATTTAAAATTTTAGAAATTGCTAAATATCTCTAAAATTATTAACTTTAGGTATAGGGAATAGTAACATCAATCGAAAGATTTCTTAATTTACTATGTGATTATGTAAAAACATACCGGGTGTTACATTTAAAATAAAAAAGTTATTAACCTTTCAAGTTAGCCTAATTTGCCCTGGGTTTTCTTAGGTAATTTGTTAAAAAATGTTAAAGAATTAACATGTAATCTTTTAAACAATGTTTTAGGATTCCAAACTTTCACCCCCATATTCGCAAACCTAATAACAAAAAAGTTATAGGCTATTTTTGATTGCCGAGCATTTGTCAAATTTTAACGAAAAAAATTAATAACTCGAAAACTATTCACTTTAGGTATAGGACATGGTATAGTAATTTTACTCAAAATTTTATGTAGAACTTAAAAATGAAAAAATATATGGGGTGTTCTATTTGAAATAACAAAGTTGATGTCACTTCCGGTTAAACCGGAAGTGGAATTTTGTTAAAAATATTTTAGAAAAATAGTTTTAAATGGATTATAAACGCTTTTAAAATTTCAAATCGATATCTTTTTCCGTTCCCCAGAAACTTCTAATGGTCCACGAATGTGAAACACCCTGTATATACACTATTGGACAAAAGTAAAGCAACAACTGTATAAAAAATCTAACCCCAAAACGCCTTTATTAATCTTTAAGAAATTTTGGATAAAAATACTTGAACTTAAATCTCAGTTTACGTGTTTGAGGGTTTTTTAAAAAATATTTTTAAAGCCCATTTTTTTAATATTAAAAAAACCTTCGAAAAATAATTTTTACGGAAATTTTTTTTCAAGTAAATAAAAAATATACTGTTAAATACCGTATTTTTGTTAGTATACCCTGAAAATTTTGTACAAATCAAATGAACAGTAACGAAGATACAGCGATTCAAATACTAACAAAAATACGGTCATTAACAGAATATTTTTTATTTACTTGAAAAAAAAATTTCCGTAAAAGTTATTTTTCGAACGTTTTTTTAATATTAAAAAAAATGGGCTTTAAAAATATTTTCTCAAAAACCCTTAAACACGTAAACTGAGATTTAAGTTCAAGTATTTTTATCCAAAATTTCTTAAAGAATAATAAAGGCGTTTTGGAGTTGGATTTTTATACAGTTGGTGCTTTACTTTTGTCCAATTGTGTACCTATATATTAGGGTGTCCCAAAAAAAAAGAATTTATTTTTTTTCTTGTCTCTTGTAAAAATATGTTAGTTTATCATGCTGTAAGAGCCCTTTCAAAATATCAGCTCGATGAAAAATTTTGTAGGGGTCGCTCAAGATTTTTAAAAATTTTCAAAATCGTCAAAAATTGAATTTTTGTTTTATTTTAATTCTTTTTCTCGTCTCGATATTATTTTTTAGGTTGAAAATAATAAAAATTCTGTAAATTTCAAATCAATATTTTGATTTCTAAAGGTCGCTAAAAGTTCGTTGATATTTATATTCAGAGGTCGCTCGAAAACATTCAAAATACTTTACTTTGAAAGTTAAAAAAATCTTGAGCGACCTTTAAAAATTAAAATATCGATTTGAAATTTTCAGAATCATTATTATTTTTAAATTAAAAAATAATATCGGAACGAGAAAAAAAATTAAAATTAAAAAAAATCCAATTTTTGACGATTTTGGTAATTTTTAAAAATCTTGAGCGACCCCTAAAAATTTTTTAATGGTGCTGATCTTTTGACAGGGCTCTTAAAACATGACAAACCAACATATTTTCACAAGAGACGAGAAGAAAAAAAATATTCTTTTTTTTTGGGACACCCTAATATATATATATATATATATATATATATTTAATATATTTGATTTACCCATTGACTATATCAATAAGAATGTAGAATTTTGGACACAGGATGAAAGCTATCAAGATAATCTAGTATTTTTTAAACGTCTTAGCGTTTTCAATGATGTAGCAGAAAGAGGAATGCATTAATAGAAGAGTACAACAAATGTTTGATTCTAAGATAGTACAAGTTATGGAATAACTTTTTTTATTTTAATTGATCTAAATCAAGTATAGAAAAAAAACGGTTTTTCACGATTATTGATATTTCGTAAAAAAATTCATTGTTTTACCGAAGAACACTCGATAAACTTCACGAAAAATATGATATTTCATGTTTTTGAGCCAATATTTCGTAATAGAGTATGAAAAACTATAAAAGTCATCATTTACTATTTGAGGTTGAACTTTAACCTCAAATAACTTTTAAACGAGTCGACTAAGCAAAAAAATCATATCAGCCCTTTTTTGTAGATCGTTCAATTCCCTACAAGAATATGTATTAATTTATACAACTCACTGATTCGTTAAAACGCAATAAAATTAAAAACAAAAAAATGTTTTTTTCACGTGTTATTTAAATGGAAAATAAAAAATCGCGATGAGCAACCTCTTAATATTAATATTAAGAGCTCAAACTTTATCAGAATTTTTTTTTCGTCATCTTGGACGATATTTTCATGGTAGCTAAAGAAAATAAAATTAAAAGTTTTTTTTGGCCCACCCTAATATATATATATATTAGGGTGACCGCAACTCATAGGGGGTGGAAAAAAATGTCGGAGTTTTGTTCGTCTGGACCCCACAAAACGATTCCCCTTTCCAGATATTGAGTTAGCCGAAATTTGAGCTCGATTAAACGACGTTAGCCCGTGCCGCTCGTCGCTCAAAGTTTGAAAAAATCCAAATTTTTGGCCAAAAAGCTGACATATGGAGCCATAACTCCAGAACGGTAAATAATAAAAATACGCTTAATATCTCAAAAGAAAGCTAATGTTGTTCTTAAAAATTTGTAATCTATACATAATTGTTGTTATTTTAAGTCAAACCGAGTTACAACAGCCTTTAGCCCCAAAAACATGACCTGGTACCACTAGGAGCATACTTCGTATATTTTGTTATTAAGTGATAAATTTTGCTTTTATTGGTATATTTTTGAGTTTAAAGTGGAAGTATAATAAAAAAACAAGTAATACTGATAAATCTAATGACATTTTTTATTTTAAAATATAAAAATTAGGTATATAATACATACAAAACAGACACAGAAAAGATACAGACGTAGTAACTACATGAGTTGATTTTACATAGTTATCTAATCTATTCTAGAGCTTTTGTTAAAGTAGTTTTTGAAACGTCAGGATATAATGCTCGGCATTTGCTTACAACTTGCAGGACATATTGCTTTTGGCCTTCATCTTTAGTCAGAAGGTTGTTAAAGTCGGTTATTAATTTAACACCACGCTCAGCCATATCATTAACTACCTTTAATGTTTTGACAATTTTCAATCCTTCTTGGAAGTCATTATTTTGAGGCCAGGTGTTTGGATGTTGTCTTAGGAAATCTGTTTTTATATTAAATCGGTTAAAGAATGTAAATGTTTCTTTGGTAAGTAAATTTACCAATCCTCCATCAACTACCTCTTTTAATTTTTCTTTCCTAACTTTTGGATTCACAACCCTAGCGTGTTCTGATGGTTCATCTGTGCTACTGACCAATTTATTAGCCATTAACAACTTTTCATAGTCTGTAATGGTGGGATCAAAAAAAGATAATCCCACCAACTCTGCATTCAAATACCTTCTTGGATTTGTCGGTTCATTTTTGCAAGTTCCTTTTGCCCTTTGATTTCTTCAGCTCGAGACAACTTGAGATCCACTCCAGTCATGGAACCTGGGCGGCCCTTTTGCCTCTGTTTCACGAGAAACGCCTTATCTTCCCGATTTCATCAGAGCCAAGGCATCTTGCTGAGCAATATCAAAGAGATCATCCAACTTTTCAACGAACTGTTTAAATTTGTTCTTAGCCGTTTCCGATGTTTTCTTCCGGTCTTTTTGAAGAGTTCTCCACTCGGCGTAAAGTTTTTCCAGCTTAGTAATTGCATCTTGCTCATGTTAAGTCGGAATTCGAGCTTTCTCCCAAAAAATGAACACTTCTCGTATGGCAAGTTTTGCTGATTCTCTTACAGTTAATTTTACAGCACGTAAATTATAAAATAAAACACACAAAACTTGACGATTTGAGGGTAGTTTACAACCGGTGATTTAGTGAATGGGATAGCCCATAAGAAATATTTTATCCTTGGTTCGGCTTTGTACACCTGATGTGGATGCCATTTTATCCGTAAAACATAAGCATACCACTCTATAGGCCGTCTTATATTTTCCTAAAAGGATTAATGCAAATAATTGTATAAATTAAATATAGGTAATTACCTACCTGATTTTTTGTTAAAACTTAACCTTTACCTTTATTTAGTAAAATACACACAGGTAAAACTAAATAATAATTTTTGGAGCAAATAGTAAAAATTATTTTAAAGAGCCTTTTGTTTAAATTTAATCTTTTATTATATGGGGATTACCTGACTATATTTGAAAAAAGGCTCTTTTTGTTTGAAAATTAAGTTCCAAAATAGTTTTTAATAAAAAATGTTAATTCCGAGACACATTATGTAAAAACCCGTAAAACTCTTAATAATAAACCCAAACTGGCTCCTAATGCTGCCAGGGCACGTTTTTGGGGTCAAAGGCTGTTGTATCTCTGTTTGACTTAAAATAACAACAATTATGTATAGAATATAAATTTTGAAGAACAACATTAGCTTCCTTTTGAGATATTAAGCGTGTTTTTATTATTTACCGTTCTGGAGTTATGGCTCCATATGTCAGCTTTTTGACCAAAAATTTGGATTTTTTCAAACTTTGAGCGACGAGCGGCACGGGTTAACGTCGTTTAATCGAGCTCAAATTTCGTCTATCTCAATATCTGGAAAGGGGAATCGTTTTGTGGTGTCCAGACGAACAAAATTCCGACATCGATTTTTTGCGGTCACCCTAATATATATATATATATATATATATATATATATATATATATATATATATATATATAGCTTTAAAGATACTAAATTATTTATAATAAATATATATAAATAGTTAAAAATATAATAAATAGAACAATTTAAAACCCTTTGATCGGTAATAAGTAACTTAATTGAGTCAATATTTTTTTCTACTCCATTATGGAATATGACCGTTTTTAATAACTTTTCACTTAAGCGGAATATGCCGTATTTCAAACTTGTTACAAAATAAACTATTCTGTTGTCGCTCTAGAAACGTGAAACCAAATATTTTATATAGAAACAAGATTCTGAATCGATTAAAATAAGTTTTAGACCGATTCGAGCACACCTTTCCATTATATATTTTTAAGGCATTTTTTACGTAGAATAGGCACGTATACGTATGTTCATATTGATAATTTAAGGAAGAGGGAGCGAAAAATCTTGAATGTGTATTTGAGTCAGTAAGTTTTGTGCTAAACATTTTCATCAATAAGCTTGGCCATCTCATTTAACACAATTATAACATATAATACTAATACTTCCATTTGGTCAAGTAAATCAAAACCTTTATTTGCTTTATTTTTTATGACTTCCTATATTTTAACATCTTATCTGCCTATATACATTGGGACACTTTATACAACCATAATAGTTCATAAAAACAAACAAAGATGCAAAAAGTTTAGCTCAAAATAGCAACACAAAAAATATATTCTACTTTAAAATAGCTATTATGAGCAATATTTATGGACTGTCACCGATCAGAGGGTTAATAAGAGTCTTAAAGGCAAAATGTATATAAATATTCACAAAATAACTTTTTTCAAAACCATTTATCAAACAATTTAAGCCGTTAAGGACCTATTATATACAAAAGAATCCACACTGAAATATTAAGGCAAACCCTGTACAAAACTTTCGTTAGGTCACACAATATTTTTTACCAATTCTAATTTTTTTTTAAAACGAGTTAAGTTCGTAAGAAAATTAACTTGTTACCTAATATTTAAAATTTAAATTATTCTGTTATTAAATAAATTGGGACGCCGAAAGCAAAGCTTTAAGACTTCAATAATACATAAATATTTACCTATAAAGAGGAACCGAGGTAAGAGATATGCGGATTTAATGGTGTTTAAACTTTAATTTGTGGTTGTTTTGTGTTTGACAACTTTTTAGTTTTGTGTTTTGCAGCTCTACGGAGAATGACTAGAATTATCAAAGGACGAATAAACTATAGTATAATAGTTGAAAACTTCACCCACGGTCTTGGGATTTACCTAAATGCTGAAATTAACATTGATATGCTCTGCTAATTTACCAATTTACGAGTCAAAATCTTAACTAATCCAGTCATTTTTGGATAATAAATACACAAATTAAAATGACATTTATGCCAGTTAATTTCTATATCGGTTGTTTATTGATGTCCGAAGACGGTTTGAATGTCTAAAGTGGTTTGAAGCAGTAACAAGTAACTCAAACCTAATAAAATTTGTTATCTAAGAAGGGTCCGGGTTAGACAAATGGACTTAATAACGCTCCTTGTATATTATTATTGCTGTCATTTGCCAGTCAGCGAATAAACCCCAAAACCATTGTAAACACACTATTATATTAAGAAAGAATAAATAATAAGAGAGAAAGAAAAGAAAATAAACTGTTTTGCTTTGATATTAATTATGACTAGGACACAAAGGATAATTTATATCGTTCTGTTCTACTCATATTGATCTTGAGCCAAGATGATCTCAAGCGAAAAGGAGAACACTGCAGTAATGTGTCGGGAATAATTCATCGTTTATTTCCTCCTTCCACTTTAAAAGCAATCCACTCTCCTATCATTACAATGCGGAGAGTTTGCTTAGATTATATGTGTAGAAACTTATAAGTTATAACGTGGCCGCTAAAAGAATTATTTTTTATATAAATTGTTATTATATAGCATATTATACAATAGCTTTGGGAATAGATAGTGTCTGTGAGAAGTAAGTCTCCAATGTCTTTGTCGCCATCAAGGGAAAATCTAGAACAGTCTGGCCAATTTACGTAAATTAGGATCTATGAAACCAAGGAGTTACTAACTTGATGTCTCCTTTGTGATCCAAAGAACTGATGTGGCAGATGCTGAACAGCAAGTATGTAATCTTACTTGTTTTGCATTTTAATATTGCAGTAGGTATACGGTTAATAAAAGAATATAAACAATTTTATCGATTTAATTTGTAAGGATAAAAATTGAGTCTGAAATATTTTTCACATTATAACAGCTATTTTATATGTTTAGATATATGTACAGTGTGGCCCATTTAGGATGGAAACAGCCCCGTAACTTTTTTATTTGTTACTCGATTTTAATGAACAAAGGCTCAAAATATAGAAAATAAAAAAAACTATATAAGCTATAAAAAATATGTCCAATGTCACTTGACAGATGCCTACTACAACATTTTATCTATGTCAAAATTCGGAAAAAAATATAAGGGTCATTTTTTCGAAAAAAAAAATAAGTATGGGTAGAAACCAAATTTGATTAAAAATGAACAATTAACTATTTTAGACAAGTTTTTTTTAAATATGTTTAACGAAAAATAAAACACATTTAGGAGGTTTAGGAGAAAAATAAGTACGCCACTGAACGCGGCATACTTCAGAATGGGTACAAAGGTTATGAAATAGTACATTCTATTCATTTAAATTTTTTTTTAATGGAACGGATTTGGTTTCATCAAAATTATATCATGGGTTATTTTTAGCTTGGTAAAACAACAATATATATGAAATTTTAAAAAACATTTTTAACCCTTGAATTTGCTAAACCGACCAATTTTTGACGTCAAATTCTAATATCGAACATTTATTTTCTAGATATATTGTTAACATGAGGTAACTTTTTGTGGCTACCCAAATTAAAATAAAAAATAAAAATTTGGGCCTCCGGGGCGCGTATTGGCATTGTGTACTACGATACAGAGCCATAGTGTTCTGAATCGCAGTAAGGATTGACAAAATTAAACGCCACTAAGTACAATACAATCCTTACTACGATTCAGCACATCTCCCAGTTTGTGATGTTCTGAATCATAGTAGAGAATGGTGTAGGGTATGCGCGACCGCAGCAGGCCATACTTTACTACGATTCAGAAAATAGTATTCTAATTTGAATTGTACACACTAAAAAATGTATGGTCGTAATTACAATAATTATGACAATTGCAACTATAATCAATTATTAAATATGATACAATGATTTGCAGTGGTCAGAGAAACCATAAAGTTATTATTACAGAATATGGTCAAAGCAATCACATTGTGTAGTTAACTATAGTGGTGTTGTTAGTACAACCAAATGGAATATAGTTTTATTAATTATATGTTATGGTTCTGTTGACCATTAATTTTAATTAAATGTTCCAAGAGCTATAAAATTTTAGTTACTGCAATCCTTTCTTATTGTTAATTTAACCACTTTTATATTTATGACAATCAAATTATTTTGTTCTATTAAGCCGGGTTTACAATTGTCGCAGGTCGCAGAACATAAGCTTGCGCAAAGCACCCAGCTGACAAAAGAAACTCCTTCCATCGCCACGTCGCGACGTGGCGATGGAAGAAGTTTATTTTGTCAGCTGGGTGCTTTAGGCAAGCTTATGTTCTGCGATCTGCGACCTGCGACAATTGTAGACTCGGCTTTATGCTATAAATTGGGCGGGAAATTTGAATGAATACAATTAATAATATAAAAAATATATTTATTAAAAAATCTTACAAATAACAATAATAACCATGAGTTAAACAGTCCATGGTCCTGCATATATAATAAAATGACCTGTGAATCTAGATCTCGATTTCTTTTAAAACGTGGGTTAGTGAAAAGTTTTCACTGAAAACCGTATTTTGATATCTCCAATCATTTCCGAGATATCGGCAAACATTTCCATTTGACCGATTTCGAAAATATGTATTTTATATTTATGGATATTTTTTCAAACAGTAAAAACACTCGACCTAGAATAAGATTTATTATTGAAAAAACGTCGCTTGTCAATAATTGACAATTAACAAAATTGGCTTTGAAATCTAACAACTATTGTTAGATATCAAAGCCAACTTTGAAATAATCCATCCGATTTAATAAAAAACAAAAATTTTAACTTTTATTTGATTTTTTACTTGTTTTAGCGTTAAAAATAGCTAATGATATTTTTGTATGTATTATTATTTTTTGTTTATTTGATTCTAATTTAGTTTAGTAAAAAAAACAAAACCATACCTACTACGAAGCTAATAAAACCTTTTCCTAAATGCAATATAAGCAAGTAGGTAGTTGTTAGTTTAATTTTAAAATTAGTTAAAACAAATAAAAATGGTATTTTTGAAAAAAATTAATATTAATTTTTTCAACAAAGTTTGAGGTTATATTTAAAAAAAATAAAGTAGGTAGGCCATGATTTACAGTATAAAAATGTGATTTAAAGTTATTTTTGTTTTTTTTTAATATGGGCACCTACACTGCCCTACTATGGAGAAAGGCAGCAACTACAAAAAATTCCTAATGCTTTTTCTTGTGCTATGATAAAGCTAGGGACATTTTGTTTCTTAATTCAACTAAGAATTGCAGTAAACTATCTCATACGTTAAATACATCAATTAAATATCAACTGCTTTTTAAAAAAATTTAGTTTATGCCAATTTTCCACAGATTTCTTGTTTAGCAGTTACTGCCTTTCTCCATAGTTGGGCAGTACAGGTATACCCTATATAATATTGGAGATGTAGCTAATTAATAAACAAATGTAATTACCCAATAACCAGTCTACTTTAAGGCCCCGTATATACGAAACACGTAACCCAATTTGAAAAAATGGAGTACCTACAGTTAGTACCAAGTTTGATATACATTTTATATTCGTTTGTATGGTTAAGTCCAGGCAGGTTTGGTGCGTTTTGTCTCATTAGCGAAAACTTTTGTATGTCTTACATTGCATTGCTATTATAAAATTTAATATAGGTACTTACCCCCAAATCTAGGCGTTAAATGCTCTATGCCCCACAAACTTAATAAATTACTTACATCCATCTTTAACACGTGATACACTTTGCGAAACTAACCCTACCAAATGATGCATAGTTGACCGCCAAGCGCACCGATTGGACAGCAAAACGCGGAAACTTTAAATACAATCAAAGCACATTGTTGGCATAACCACAAATTATAATAATCAATTCACCGACCACTTATTGTGGTTGTCAGAATTATATTAAAAATGTATTTTACCAATTTATGATATTTATAATTAAGCTAACCACAATCTTTTTAACCAAAAAGATATAGTTAAAGTGACCATCAGGTTATTTTACATTTGACTTGTATAATGATAATTATAGTTGGCTCTACTATTATTTTCTAACTAAATTTTATTGTTTTAATATTTTTTAGTGTGTAGTTGGATAGCTTACCTACAAATACGCTAGCTACACGCCTTATCAATAAAATTGGAATTTATTTATATTAATAAATATTAATAAAAACAAACTAGGTACTCTCTGCAGTTTTAATAATAAATATACATTAACCCAAAGGAAAAAAAATCATTTCAAACTTATTAACAAAAAGATCGTTTTACCCAAAAATTTTGCAAGTATCAGATATAAACGTACCACAACGGATTTAAATAATATTTGAAATAGTTCATAGGCTTTTTTGTACTTTTACATAAAACTATTAATTTTGCAAAAACAAACATAAAATATACATAAATAAGAAATTTTATTTTATTGTATTGTATCATATTATATTATATTATATTATATTATATTATATTATATTATATTATATTATATTATTTTATATTATATTATATTATATTATATTATATTATATTATATTATATTATATTATATTATATTATATTATATTATATTATATTATATTATATTTTATTATATTATATTATATTATATTATATTTTGTATTGTGTTGTTTTCTTTAATAGACACCAAATAAAAATACATAGATTATATTTGATATAATAATTTAAAGTTATATTTTTTATTTTTTATAACTCTGGCTTATTACTTTATGCGTGCGGCACATACGATCGCATAGCCAATATTTTCTGAATCGCAGTAAAGTATGGCCTGCTGCATTCGCGCAAACACTTCAATATTCTCTACTATGATTCAGAACATCACAAACTGGGAGATGTGCTGAATCGTAGTATGGATTGTATTGTACTTAGTGGAGTTTAATTTTGTCAATCCTTACTGCGATTCAGAACACTGTGGCTCTGTATCGTAGTACACAATGCCAATACGCCTCCGGGGCACCCTTAAATATTGGGCTAGTACGCTAATTTTTTTCTACAATTATTGTTAACATAATGTAACTTTTTGTTGCCACCCCAAACAAAATATAAAAAAATAATATTTTGGGCCCCTACACTGTTCAAAATTTCATGACCATTTTAACACCAAATTAACACCATACATGGTCTATATCGATACAAACCAAAATGGTGTTAAATAAGGTTCGTTGGTCCGGTGTAAATTTAAATACTAAAATGGTGTTAATTTAACTTTCACACAGTATTAAAATAAATTTTACCTATCATATTACACAGAAAAAAGGAAACAGGAAGTTCCTTGACGCATTACTAGTATATTACCAGTGGTATTATTCCAGAAAATTGAACCATCAACTCGCTAGAGATAATGTTTTTAGTGCGTTCCACTAACTTAAAATACTTCAAGTATTGACAGCTGTTTCCACCTATTTAAGGTCTCTTTAGTATCGTACAACTTGTAGTGTCACACCAAAGCAAAGGACTGAGTTTATATATTCTTCATGTAAGTCAACAGAGGCGAGATTTAAGAAAATCACCGACTTTGCCGCGATCGGTACACATTTTCAACCATAATTCATGGTGTTATATTAACACCACTTGGTGTTGGATTTTGACACCATTTTCAGATTACTTTTTACACCACAGATAATTTAAACAGTGTAGGGGGATCCTTAAATATTGAGATAGTACGCTAAATTTTTTTATACAAACAGCTTTTGGCAACTTTTTTTGGCACCCCTAAAATGAATTTAAAAAATAATTTTTTCGGCCCACCCTATTATACAGTCCATATATTCTGGCTTTACAAATCAGCGCTTAAGTTTTAATGAATTTTTTCCAAAGTTAGAGATATATTTATATCTCTAACTTTGGAAAAGTACATACTCATAAATTTAAAAATTTACTTTTCTCAGGGCCGGTTTATCAATCTCTGGTTAAGTTCCAGTTAGTCTATCTGACAGTTAAATTCCATATCGATCGTTGTGAGAACAATGGTATCCATGGAAATTATCTACCAGATAACTAACTGCAACTTTAGCTGGACATTGAAAAACCGGCCCTCAGGGTCAATATCTGGTTAAGTCCCAGTTAGTCTGACAGTTAAATTACATATCGATCGTTGTGAGAACAATGGTATCCATGGAAACTATCTACCAGATAACTAACTGCAACTTTAACTGGACATTGATAAACCGGCCCTCAGAAGCGCACTAACTTACGCTTTTACTAGTAGATGTCTACATTTACGCCACTAAGGTAGCATAATTAAGAAAATGTTTATACTTATTGAAAATATAAAATAAACTTTTCTCGAGAAGACTATATACTATATATGTATAATATTATTGGATTTATTTATTTTTACATGTTCCATATAATATATATTATGATAAAAAAATACTTTAGTTCGTACATGTATATGTAATACATAAACATAATTTTTTCTGTAACCGACACCGAAATAATGCAATATCCTGTAATTTTTTAACTATTATTCATCATATTGTTTTACGCTGAAATCACTTTCTTATAATAATTCATGTATATGAATTCATATATGAATTAGCATAGTATTTAGGTACGTATACGTAATTATTAAAGCAATAATGTATATAGTTGATAAAAGTATTGGAAAATTTTATTAAAACTTCGTACCTAGTTGTTATAAAATAAACTTTCCGAATCGTAAGTTAATTAAAATATAGCCTACACGCAACAGGAAATTGTTCTGTCATGGTAATATTTACAAAGCTTTTTAATTCACGTGAAATAAAAAACTCCAAAAAACTATTTCTATAATCTGAAAGTACATAACGAAATTGATTAAGCAAAATAAATGTTCTCACACCAACTAATTTTTGTATATTACTTGATTCTGACTTAAAATAAACGTAGGAATATAATCGATACATTTTTATATTCCACTGAGTATTGTCAGTGGTCCAGAAAAAGATTAAAATGTAAGGCTGTCAGGGGAGGATAACAATACAATATCCTAGGTTGTAATATATATAAACTGATGTCAAATATTTACTTTCCACATTTTACCATTTTCGATGTTTACCTTTGTCTCCTACGCTACCAAAATGGAATTTTATCGCATCTAAAATAAATTTGGTTCATGAAATATATTTTAAGAACGCACTGTTACAATTTGTTTATAAATCAATCGTGTTTTTGTTATTGTTGACATAAAAATGTAGTTAATTTATTTTATCGAACAATTGAAATGTATAAAGGTTTTATGTTACTTTTTTAATAATAAAAGCAGTGTAATACATTTATTTTGAACTTAAATGGTAAAGTATGAATGTAATAGAATATCTTTAAAAAAATGCCTGCATTTGGAATAAGGCTACTATTTCGCATGTCCCTGACGTCCATTTGACTGTTAAAATGCTCAGTAGGAACAAACAAATAATTACTAATAATAATATTAATAACAACAAATCTTAACAATACAAGTACAAAATAATATTAATATAATATTTATGCCTACGTACTATGCTCTACATACGACATTTGATGCGGAACGTAGTCTTTTAAAGACTTGGCATTTTAGGTTATGAACATGTCAAAGTATAGTCAATTAAAGAAATCATAAATAGTCATTATTATAAGTTAACAGCTTATGTTTAAGTGTTCTGCTTTAGGTTTCCAAGGGCGTTATATAATATGTATTGATGGTTTTCCGGGATCTGCTTCGTGTTGTCGGTTTTCGGTTTGGTTTTTGGTCAGACATACGGCTTTTTAAGAACCAAAAACCGACAACACGGAGCAGTCCTGGAAAACCATACATATATTTCTTTTTATTGCTAATATTCCAAACAGAACTTAAATGTCTCTTTTTCGGACCATCCGTGGACACGCTGTACGAGGTGTGTTCAGAAAATAACGGGAATTGTTAAATTTCGCGGGTTCGGAGGGTCCGGTTGTCATAAAATTTTCTTTATTATGTTGGTATACATGCCCCCAAAGTATGATAAAAACTTTAGCTGTTTTCATTGTTTACTTTGTCTGTGGCAGCCGCTAAGGTAAGACGTATTTTATGAGCTCGGCGATTTTACGTTCGTTAAAAGAAATGGATCAAAGAATTTGTATCCAATTTTGCTTAAAAAATGAAATAAATTCTGTGAAATGTTAACATATGCCTATAGTGAGTCTGCTATAAGTAAAGCAAGAGTTTACAAGTGGTATAAGAGTTTCCAAGATGGCCGTAAAGACGTTGAAGATGACGAACGCCCCGAACGCACAAGCACATTAACAACCGATAAAAACATGGAAAAAGTGGAATAAATGGTTATAAACCATCAGAGAAGTCGCTGATGATGTTGGTATATTGATTGGCGTATCCCATGAAATTTTTTTTTTAAGTTTTGGGTATGAAACGCGTGCCAGCAAAATTTGATCTAAAATTGTTAAATTTTGAACAAAATTTTAGGCCAAAAACAATACTGTAATGATGCCCCAGCCTCCATATTCGCCAGACATGCCTCTGTCTGACTTTTTCCCATTCCGAAAAATAAAGAGAACCTTAAAGGGCCGTCGTTTTGCAAGCTTAGATGACATTAAAAGCGCATCGCTGAAAGAACTAAAGGCTATCCCAAAGATCGAGTTTTAGAAGTGTTTCGAGTATTGGAAAAAGAGCTGGCACATGTGCATAATATCCAATGGGGACTATTTTGAAGGCGACAACATTAAGAAGACGAATAAATAAATATTTGTTTCAAAAAAAGAAAATTCCCGATATTTTCTGAACACACCTCGTATATATTTTCTGAAAAAAATGCATTGTCAAATTCGTAAACTGATCCCATTCACCCCTTTAACATTTTATTGAAAATGAATTTATTTACCCAAATGAAACATTTATTTTGTAACTAATATACATATTGTTCATTGTGAAAGGAATTTTGACAAATTGTTTTCGAATTACGTTTTTATTGCTTACGTGAGTGGATATTTATTTCCGTGTCATAAAATAAATGTAAACTGATATGCTTTGACGTTTTTTATCTAGAGAAAATAACAATAATACTGTTGATAATTTAAAAACACATCCCTTTCGTGTCGCAAAACAGCGTGATACAGATAACATATTTCGCATTTCGTAATACTATAAGTATAAGAAGGTATAGAGCAATTTATTGTTTATTTTCCAACAAGAGTACGGATATATTGTGGTGAAATAAAAGCTCTTATCGATTTATTGTTATATTTACGTCGGCTTACTTAATTTACTTTGTTTGTTTAAGTGGTAATAAATTCTATCTTTACACCTGTCATATTTTCAGTTTGTAAACGTTCAAAGATTTTGTAAGCTCTCTTTTAAAACAAAATATATATTATTGTATAGGTGTAGGTATATTACCAGTTTAGTTTAGTAAATTACAAATAAAATTCAATAATGTTTTTATTTAATTAAAGGAATTCTACATATTATAATATTGATTAGGAGGAATAAAAAAGAAATCATTTTTATTAAAAAAAATATTCATGCCATTTGTAATATTGTTGTCCATAAAGTACGTCACACCTTTTTAGGATATTTTATTCCTCCATTTTCCCTCATGTTGCGCATAACAGCAATATTAAAGCACACAATCTCACAAAGACACAAACGTGTGACATACATAAAACAAGTTAAGCCTTTATGTTAAGATAATTTTTGTTTATTATTTAAAATGCGTTTGACAAAATACATTAATTAAAAGTTTCTCATTAGTTTGTTATTATTTAGGCCAAATCCATACATACACTAGCTGTTAACCCGCGAGCTCTGCCCCGCGGTATACCGCTTTTATAAAAGCTAAAAATATATTGTGGAAATGGAAAAGAAGCATCGGGTTTTCGCAACGCGCGCGCCAACTGGTGGTGCTAGATAGCATTAATTAACATTTAAAGCATACGAACTGCACATTACTTTTAAACAAATAAGTTTTTTTTTTCACAAAAAGAAGTCTTACTCAAAAAAATTTGTGGCAATTGCACAGCTTAACCACGAACATTACTTATGTTTCGCGTTGCAAGTAAAAACTGATAAGCTTTGGTTGGTTTATAAACCAACCAAAGCTTATCAGTACTATAGTACTTGATTTTAATTTATTATTCTTTATATACTTAGTATAGTTACGTTCGTGTCTGTACTTTAACTAAGTGATCATGGTGAGTTATTGTTGTGTTTTTAATTGTAAATGTAGGTTATTCAAGAACTAATACGAAGTTGCATTTTCATGTTTCTGTTACATGGTGGCGCCCCTAGCGATGCTTCTTTAGCGTTTTGGCCTGAATCGGTTAAGTCGTCGGTAATTGCATCATAGTGACAGATAAACATGATAAGCGTTTTAAGAAAATGTGGATTAAGTTAATATCAATTCACGTACGGTAGCCCAAACTATATTCTGTTTACCCAGTAACTTTTGCCTTGCGAAGCGTGCTTTGTAGACCTGCTCATTCTATAATATTTTGGGTTGAGATCCAAAAGGGTTTTTGAATTTGAGATTAGGTCATCTGCTAAATTATTTTTTTCTTTAAAAAATGTGGTCATTTTTTCCAGAATTTTATGGAAACCTTGGTGAATGTTTCGTTTCTTTTCCTTCGAAATATTAGTTCCATTTTCGTAATCGCAATCGAAACATGTTCAGTTGTTTATGGCTGTCATTAAATTTTAAAATTTAATTAGATACCAAATTTGTGAAAAACTAAAAAAAACGCTTTAATAGGCATTATAGCCAAGATAATACAAAACAGTTAGTATATGCTCCACACCTCAAAGTCCCACTACGTGACCACGTACGGAACGCAGTCTTTTGAAAATTTGGCATATAAGGCTTTTCAGGTTATGTATCTGTCAAAGTATAGTCAACGAAAGAAATAATATTATGTTTAGACGTTAAAAATGTATAAATCTTTATAACATTACAATAACAATGGATGGTATAAGAATTTAAGAATATAAATAGGTACTGCATTTAATGAAATTTTAAAGTGTATGGTGCCAAATAAGTAATATTTTTGTGCATTTGGTCCAAATATATATATAATTTTAACTGAACAGCATTTATTAAAAAAATCTAGCTTCTCTATTATGGAATAAGAATATCTGTTTTAAAGGTAGGTTAATATATTATAACAAAAATATCATCTAATTAATTTGTAAAATTTTGTAATTTTAAGGTTAGAAAAATTTATTTTGACCAAAATAAATAAGTATTTTGGATTATTTAAAAGACTGTATAATATGGTATTTAATAATGTGGTAGTTTTTCTTATCCAGCTTAAAGTGAATCTACATAAAGTTTTGTCAATACAAATAGTTAAAAAGCTACGAGTGAATTTGATCTACATCGAAAAATCATTATAACTTTAAAAATTTTAATAAATCACATGTCATGGGAGTATTAAATATTTTCACATTGCATGTTTCTCTAAAAATGTTTGTTTTCTTATAATCTAACTTAAAGTAAGTATTCCTAGAGGTATGCACAAGTTTTGTCATTAGAAGTATAAAAGCTTCAATTTAATTTGAACCATATTCAACAATTATTTAGTATACCTATATTTATTTATGACCATATTAACACACTCTTCCAAATAATCCACTCATTTATTTTGGTCAAAATAGATTTTTCTAACCTTAAAATACAAAATTAGATGATATTTTTTGTTCTAATACATTAACCTACCTTTGATACAGATATTCTTATTTCATAATAGAGAAGTTAGATTTTTTTTAATAAATGCTGTTTAGTTAAAACTATTTTATGGAGACCCAATGCACAAAAATATCACTTATATTGCACCTTACACTTTGGAATTTCATTAAATGCAGTTTTTATATTCCTAAATTATTAAACCAACCATAATAGAGAAGTTAGATTTTTTTTAATAAATGCTGTTTAGTTAAAACTATTTTATGGAGACCCAATGCACAAAAATATCACTTATATTGCACCTTACACTTTGGAATTTCATTAAATGCAGTTTTTATATTCCTAAATTCTTAAACCAACCATTGTTATTGTGATAATATAAAGATTTATTAAATTTTAACGCTTAAACATAAGCGGTAACACTATAAATATTATTTATTTCATTGACTATACTTTGACAGATACATAACCTGAAAAGCCTTAAATGCCAAATTTTTAAAATACTGCGTTCCGTACGTGGTCACGTGGTGGGACTTTGAGGTGTGGAGCATACGTACGTGAATTGATTATAGTTGTGGTTTGACTTTTTATATAATAATAATTTAATAATAATAATTATTTATTTATTTATGACTAAAAAGGTAAAATACATTTGAATATGATTTCCAGTAAATAAATAATAAATAACCCCTTAAGTTTAACTTGTCTGGGGACCTTACACATAAAGTTTACATTACAAATAATATCGAAAATATTTGGGGTTTGATTGTAAAAAAATGTATCAATGAAATTACATGCCTCAACATTCTGAGGATTCATTAAAAACTATACATGACAGCTGAAAAAATATTAATCCAAATATTGTATTAAATTTAATTCAGTCAATCCCAAATAGATTGGAAGAACAGGAATGCATAACCCTAGACCAAACCAAATAGATGAACATCTGACGGTATAATTTTGATGCAATGAAGCGCCCTTATACGGTTATGGAGGAACTAAAATGCAGCGTTGCCAAAAGCGACCGCGTATATTTAAATTTTAAAAAATTATTTTATTATTTGAGATTGTCAGCGTTACCAAATTCTGTCAAAAAAACGTAGATTTCGAAATAACCTTAACTAAATAACTAAATATTTTACACAATCAACAATAATTAAATATCATAAAACGACAATTTGCATTTTATCATTTTTATAGTTATAATACAATAAATAATATAATCAAACAAATTATACCTTTTTTTACAGAATTGGGCCACATTGGGTCTATATATAAAAATTTTAAATATACAAATTAAAATAAAAATAGTTAAGGGTATAATTAAAGTAATTTGAATTAGAAATATTTCTTTATTATGTATTACAAAAATATATATAAAATATACCTCTTAAAAAATATTAGTAATAAAAGTACATACAATAAAAGATTATAACATAAAAAAAAATTTTCTTTACAATATGTAAAAAAAATATTTTTTAAACCGAGACCAACAATAAAACCATTTTATTAAAGGGGAAAATAAAACAATTTTTTAGATTTATCGAATTCTTCCCCAAACATGGAATTATCAAGGTTTTAACCAAACCTTTAACTTTGACATTTAATTAGTGAGGGATTCATAGGGTTTTGTTCTCCGTTCGCGAGCTCCTTAATTATAAACTTTTTTTTTAATTTAAAAACCTAATATTTCCCCTTAAAATTTAGCAAAAAACTTGTATTAAAAAAAAACAAACCTCTACATTTTTTAAAACTAAATTTAATAAAACTTAAAAAATACCTGGTAATAATTTTGTTGGGTAAGCCTGACGATTAAGCCTTCTATTAGCTATAAAGTCTTTCTCAGCAAAATGCTTTGAACACACTCTGCAGTTTTTGAAGACTTTTTCAGGTGTAGTTTCAAAAAGTCGTTTATTTTGACACAACTTAACCCACTGATTAAACAAGTCCATATGCCAAGGACGTGACGTCATTAGACACAGCGACATCTGTAGGACATGGAGAAAGTTTATTTTAAAATAACTCCCCCCCTATTGAGATATTCGTCTATTTGGTTTGGTCTAGTTGCATAACTAAATATTAAATTGTAATTGTAATAATAATTTTTGTAAAGTTCATTTTTTTTATCTGGACTGCGCCAACGTTGCAAATTTAAGGTTTTGGTTGGTAAATACGGAACCAAAATTCCTTGCATTGATTAAAATAAAGTAAACTAGTTATAAATGTAATTATAATGTAATTGTGGTTATGTTTAAATTATTGTAGGTTACATTGAACAGTTGTCAAGTTGAGTCAAGTTGATACAGTTATAAATGTAATTATAATGTAATTGTGGTTATGTTTAAATTATTTTAGGTTATATTGAACAGTTGTCAAGTTGAGTCAAGTTGAGTTGTCAAAATTCGTAGATAAGTAAAAATCATATAAAAAAGTAGTTAAATATAGGTGACCACGGCCCAGGAGAGACAAAGTATTCCTTGGGGTTAATAATCTTCGCTCTGAAAAGAATTTATATAAAATAAATTAAAATTTTATATGAACACTGGTGAATGTTGTCCAATCATTGGACTCCAATGGTGAATGGGTATTTAATGTGTGATTTAATATTTGTAAAACCAAAAACGTTACTTTTTTACTCCAAAAATATCCATAAGGCGATGTACTTTTTCTGCCATTGAGACATTATTTTTGGCATAGTTATCTTTTTATATCGATATAATATAATAATTAACAATAATAAATATTACTGTCAATTTGACAATGTTGGAGTATTAAGGACTTCAGCAGAAGTACCATTTTTTAAATACTAAATCAAACTGGCATAAGCTACCATAAAAAAACGGGGTGACATTCACAATATCGAAATTCATTATATCGAATTCAAAATATCGAACACTTTTTATCGAAAATCAAAATATCGAAAATACAAAATGTCGAAGATCAAAATATCGAAAATTCAAAATGTCGAAAATGATAATATCAAAAATTAAAATGTCGATTTGAAAATGTCGAATAATTAAAGGTAGTGTCTCCCCGACCGTCGGACGGACGTATAAAAGTGTGTGCTCGACCGTCGGACGGACGTAGAAATGTGTGTGCTCAACCGTCGCATATTTTAACCTCATTTTCAACTAGAGGCTAAATGTAGCAAAGTATTCCTCAAGGTTATGACGAATAGCTGTCATTTTGGTTATGCAGGTACACTGCATTGTGCCATACCAAACTAACCCAAACTTAACAACCCAACCCAACCGACCCCGCCCCATTGGGCCCCTCCCGCCCCATTGTCACAATCCAGCCTGCCCTTAGATATATATTATTATGCAGGTACACTGCATTGTGCCATACCAAACTACCCAAACTTAACAACCCAACCCAACCGACTCCGCCCCTTTGGGCCCCTCCCGCCCCATTGTCACAATCCAGCCTGCCCTTAGATATATTATACCTCTATTGCTCAATGGGGCGGGAGGGGCCCAATGGGGCGGGGTCGGTTGGGTTGGGTTGTTAAGTTTGGGTTGGTTTGGTATGGCACAATGCAGTGTACCTGCATAACCAAGATGACAGCTATTTGTCATAACCTTGAGGAATACTTTGCTACGTTTTTGTGGTAAAAAGGCAGTAATATGGCTTTGATTGGCAATATTGAAACCTTCAACGAAAACATAACTGATTTTGAAACATATTTAGAGAGAATAGAACATTTATTCACTGTAAATAAAATAGACGATGACAAGAAAGTATCGTTGTTCATTACGTTAGCAGGGTCACAAGTTTTTACTACTTTAAAAAACTTGAGTGCTCCAAAGAAAATAGTGGAATATAAGTATAATGAAATAACAAGTTTGTTAACAAAACATTATGCACCTGCTGTAAGTGAAATTTATGAGCGTTTTGTATTTAATAAATGTATACAAAAGCCAGACCAGTCGATAGCTGATTATATTGTGGAGCTACGTAAATTAGCAAATACATGCAATTTTAAAGTTTTTTTAGACGAAGCATTGAGAGACAAATTTGTGTGTGGGTTAAGGTCCGAAAATATTCAGAGAAAGCTGTTGTCTCAAGCAGATTTGACCTTCACTAAGGCATGTCAGGAAGCACAATTTAACAAATTTGTTTCTTTAACATATAAATACATATAATGCCTATTTGGTTTAAATATATATGTTTAATTTAAACATAAATTATATATGGCAAAATATTTTGTTGAATAATTCAACAATTAATAATTATTAAAGTAATGGATATAAGAGCTGTGCTAATAGAAATCTCTGTTTGTTTCGAATATTAATATTCTAAATTTAAATTGCAGATACATAACAAAGTATTTAATGAAAAGAAAAAATTGTATTAAAAAATATAATAATAAATAATACTAGAAAAATGTATTCGTTGCATTTCTTTATTCCGACCAAATTTTACTTGATGGTTATATTTATATGTACAAACAAATATATTTATTTTATAAAAATCGAAATAATTTTAATAAATTAAATACAATTTAAATTTTAATAATAATAACAATAGGTATTATATTAAATAAAATCCCGGCATAATATATATATATATATATATATATATATATATATATATATATATATATATATATATATATATATATATTATTCCCTACTCTCGTACTAAACCAGAGGTCCAAGCTTATAATTTTTCGTACAAAATCGCCAATAACAATTAAACAAGGAAAAACATTGTGTGACCTATGTGCTTTATTATTTTGCAACATTGTCTACTAGAGGATTTTATATAATTCAACATAATATCGCCCGGGCTTAACTCGGCTAATGGGCTTTTGTGTCGTCAGGGCAAAAAGTCCCGAGTCCCCGTTTAAATTTTCTTCGGTATTTAAAAAAGTTAACCAATTAAAATCCCCGAAATCAAATCGAGAACAGGTGGATCCAACAAAATATTAGGTAACAATGCGGCATTGCCAAATTTAAACAAATTTCCCAAACGAAAAAATATCATTAATAAAATTCATTTATCGGGTGGACCTTTGAATTAAAATCGATTTAATTTTTTTCGCAAATCATATACAGGTGAACCCAACAAAGTATCCAACAACACTTTGACAGATGTCAAGTGAACAGGTGTCAAGTGGCAGATGTAAAGTTTACAGATGATAGTTGACAGGTGACAGATGATAGATGACAGACGACAGGTGACAGACGACAGGTGACAGATGACAGATGACAGGTAACACATGACAGATGACAGGTGGCAAATGACAGGTGACAGATGACAGCAGACAAATGACAGGTTAGAGATGACAGGTGACATATGTCAAGTTGTCAAATGACAGGTGACTAATGACAGGTGACAGATTACAACTGACTGATGACACATATAA
This sequence comes from Brassicogethes aeneus, assembly GCA_921294245.1. NCBI lineage: Eukaryota > Metazoa > Arthropoda > Insecta > Coleoptera > Nitidulidae > Brassicogethes > Brassicogethes aeneus. The sequence goes on along the minus strand of OV121132.1, from coordinate 45,431,439 downwards.
GGTGACAGAAGACGTGAGAAATATAAAATTCATCTTTAAAATTACTACCCAGTTTATAACCTATAGGTTAGGTATAGATTCCCACCCGCAGCGAGCACCAAGCTCAGCTTACTGAGCTTGTTAAATTAACATAAATTTCACGTCATTCCTCGCACTTTCATTTAAAAAAAGTAATTTTCGTGTTTTATTTTTGACATTTAAATAACATCACGATTTTAACAACAAATTAACATAAATATTTGGTGATTTTATAACTAAATATGAACATCATTTATTCCTGTAAAATTAACATGAATTTCACGTCATCCCTCCCACTTTTCTTTAGAAAGTGATTTTCGTGTTTTATTTTTGACATTTGCATATGAATATGCATATTCTTTTTTTATTCTACGCCAAGGACTCGTTTGTAACGAGCCATTTTCTTTGTTCTTGCTAACAAATTGAACACGTGTTCTGTGACAAAATTCTGTGTTTTTTATTTCAACACCATGTCGAAAACTGTAAGTACCTAATTATTTTCTACAATGCCTGGTTTATACAACATTAATGTTGTATGTCATGCAAATTTGCATGATATTTTAACCAAACTATACAAGGTGTTCCGAAATTAGTGCACCATACTTTAAAAGCAGATTCTACGTGCAAAAATAAGAAGAAAAGTTCCTATAAACATAGGTCAAGAAATTTCTCTTAAGGGAGCTACAGCCCCCGAAAGGAAAGCCCGTGAAGATGGTTTTTATTTAATATCTCCAAAACCGTTAAAGATAGAAAAGTGAAACTTTTTATGACCAATAAGACATAAGAATAACAATTAAAAAAAATTCATGAGGCTTAGGTCAGATTGATAGAAAGTGGAGTTAAAACGACCTTAACTTTTTTGTACATATCTTGTACTAGAATTTGATGGCAGATTATACAATTTTGGAGTTTTGCACATAAAAAGGGTCCGCTTGTTGAAGTTTGATAACATACACCGCTTTCGCTTAAAATCGATTTGAAAATTATTTCACATGGCATAAAAATTCACAATTAAATCACAACAATAGAAATGGACTCGCGTGGTCCTTGTAATACGGCTGCCATGTTTAGGAAAAAATAGAATAATTCAAGACAGGTGACAGTTTCATGTAGTAAGTGACAGGGTGTTTCTGATTTATTATCTATGGTGTTTCTACTCTTTTAGAAATAATAAATAAAAACCATCTTCAGGGGCTCCCTATGGTGGCTTAGCTGGTGGCATTACAACATTATTAGAAGGAATCCCTATAGGTATACCTTTAAAGGTACTTACCTTATATAAAATTTAATAATAAAATAACTACTTTTAGTTTTTTAGGAACCCATTCCAATATATTTTGATTTTTGATCGTTTTAAAATATAAGTATAAATTATTATTATTATGTTAATTTTAAACGATTTATTTTTTGAATAATAAATTATTTTACCAAACCTTGTGGGGCAAACAATGTTATATTTAAACTTAATTTTAGATTTAAACTCTTAAAATACCCAATAATAAAAAGTGAACTCTTATTATACCCAATAATAAATGATGTTATTAATTAATATCGATGACTTTCTGCCAAAGTATCGCAAGCAACATAACTCAAATTTCGGGAATTGAAAACATTATTGTCTTAAAGTCTGTTTTAAATTAAATATAGCCTAAAGGATTTATAACAAGTAAATAGCTATAATTATAAGCTATTTACTTGTTATAAATCCTTTAGGCTATATTTAATTTAAAACAGACTTTAAGACAATAATGTTTTCAATTCCCGAAATTTGAGTTATGTTGCTTGCGATACTTTGGCAGAAAGTCATCGATATGATGTTACTACAACATCAAAATCACGTTATTTAAAATGTTTATTTAATGACATTAACATGATGTTAATAGAAAAGTTAATATAACATCAAAATCAAGTTATTTTAAAGATGTTATTAATGATGACATCAATGTAATGTTATTATACAAGCTAATATAACATCAAATTCCCGTTGTTTTTAAAATGTTTATTTTATGATGTTAATTAGGTAAGACATATGACATATATGACGTGAATGCCATGTTAATTTCACTAAAATGAGAACATTACAGGTGAAAAAAGAACATCATATTCACGTGTATAGGATGTTATTTTGCTCCCTAGGTACATTATAATTAAAATAATATGTCAAAAACATGTCAAAGTTGTAGGCTTAATTGTTTGTAAAAATTGATCAATTTGAAATTTAATGGAAGAAATTTATAGTATTTAAATAATAAATTTCTTCTTGTTTATTTTTCATAGATATATGTACAAAGAAGAAACTGATCCCATACATTTATTTATTTTCTTATCATATGGAGCAGTATCGAGTAGTAGCACGCCGCCCTCAGTAAGGGAGTTTTGGCAGGTATGACCCCTGCAGTGGGAACATATTCGGAATGACCATTTTTGGTTTCCACTGCTATTGACCCTCTGGAAGTGATGGTAAGCAGCTGCTTTAGTTGTTTTTAACGGTTTCTTCTGAAAGAGTTGCAAATTTCGTTCATGAATAAAAATAAAACAGTTTTTTAAAGATTGGCGTTCTTCTGAAATGTTTAAAAATTTTGTTTTTCCCTGCCTGAATGCAGACGTGCTGTTGCAGCCACAACAATTTTTTTTTTGCATTTTTACACATCATCCCCATTATCACATAATTATTCCTTAGCCGTTAATTTGTGTTTACCCCTCGGGTTCTGCCCAAAGAGTTTCTCTATGGTTCTGCCTGCTGATTACAGTCAGCACAAAAACTGTCAAAAAATACATCTGTCATATATGTTAACTTTGATGTGTTGTTTATTTTGAATATGTTCCATAAATACACAAAAGTTACCGGTTACCTTTATTTAAAAATCATAACCCAACTTTAAAATATAACTCTACATTTTTCTAATATCCATAGATAACAAAGCCTTTTAGATTGGCAACTTCGGACGCCACGGTGACGTTGAACTGAACTAAAAGTGGAAAAGCGGGAACCTGGCTCTTTTTGAATAAATTTCAATTCTTACTATTACATAATATTTTGGTTTAAGGTAATAAAAATACGAAAATACAAAAATCTTATTATTATTATTATTATTATCCTATTATTTATATACAAAGACCGGATTTTAGGCCCTTAAAAATTGGAAATTAGTACACATAAATAGGCAATAAAAACGTACATTTTAGACCGTTTTAGGCCGAAAGTGCCTAAAAAAGGCCTCAACCGCCTAAAATAGGCGATATGAAATAAAAACAACACGATTAAACATAACATTTATTCAGGTCCTATCAATAAAAATAAAACAAAAAATACATATGTATCTCTTAATATAAAATACATAATAAAAATAATAACACAAACTCTTGCAAACAATTGCCCGTATGAATAAAGAAAATGGAAACCTTAAACCGTAAAATTTAAAGCAAATATTTTGCCAATAAATTGTGTGATTCCAACGGTTGTCAAAGTTGGCTTTAGCCATCTATTGTCTTTATAGAAAAACTATTTACCACTTGTAAATTGTGGAGAGTTATTTAATTATGCCATAGATTGGGACAAATTGTATTACTAAAAACTGTTAAAAAGTCTGAAATTACCATATATGTAATACATATCTATATGGAAATTACAGTAAAACCTACGAAAACAAAGTAAATAATAATTTTCAACCATTATTTTACAAACTTAATATTATCCATAATTATTTATAACAAATATTTAGATAGCAAAAACACAATTACTTTTTTTATTAGGTTTTCACTAGTTTTGTAATTTGTGGTCCTCGTACTCGCCAAGGGCGTCTAGGCGAAATAAGAGCAAAAAAGTAGGGTCTAATTAAAAATAATTTATTTTTCCGCAATGAAAAATATTTTTTTTACTGTTAAATTAAAAGAGCCTATTTTAGGCTCATAAAAATGTCCTTTTAAGACGATAAATCAAAATTTCGCCATATTAGGCTTTTAGGCAAAAACAAAGGGGTGTCAAACGCTTTATTTTTTTTGGTTTAGGATTAATTTCAAGGTCCAAAAAAAATGCCTAATATAGAAACAAAAAATACTATACAAAAAATATTAAAACAATTAATTATAAATAAGTAAATAATATCATGCAATAAAAAACTGAACTAAACATTTTAACTAAAGTAAAAACTAGACATTTTTAATAAGTTTAAAAAAAATTAATATAGAACTAAAAAACAAAGGTTATTAAAATAAATAAAATAGCATAAGGACTTAAGCCCCCAAATTACTTAATAATTTATAATAATTACTTAAGCTACTTTGTAATAAATAATAAACATTTGGTTTTTTGGGTTAAAATAACCTACAACTTTTGTCAAAGTTTAAAAGCTTTGTAATTATGTAATTTAAGCTTTTTACTAACCACATACTAAATTGGTTGACATACTTGTACTTTTTGTAGTACTTGAAGCCCCAAATTATGCACGGGTTTTCAAAAAGTAATTTTTTTATAAACTACTATAACCTAAAAACACACCTCATGGTTCTTGGGCAGACGGTGAAGTCTTCTCGCCTTGCTTATTTCCACATCCTTGCACAACACAAGCACGACCCATCTTGCAATCAGTTAATTAATTAATTATTAACCGCCGTTGAGAAATACCACTTCAAATTCTAACCAAAAACCTAAAGGCTTTGTTTTGTATGACTCAAATGGTAGGTGGCGGTCGCCGTTGAGAAAAACTTAAATTTAAACCTTGAATAGCGATCGTAGCGCTCGGTGACGTTGAACAGAACTAAAAAAAGTTCCCAGGGTATGCTAATTCCCTTTCAGCAAACTTTCAGCAATCTTTCAGCAAACTTTCAGCTAAGGAGCAGACTTTCAAAATGCTTTTTGTCCAAATGGTATAATTTTCAGGAAACACAAAAGTCTGGTGTAAAGTAACTAATATATTTGGAGCAAAATTCAAAATGCCAGTTTATTTGGAAAAGAAGTCCTCTAATAATAACATAACCTTAAAAATATTAAGAATTTCAGAAATCTGAAAAAAGATAAATCCTAAAGGGTCTTTGATTGTCTAAAGCGGACAAAACTAAGTTTATTTGGAAATAACACTTGATGCCCTTTTATAGTAAAACATACGACATTTCAGAAAGTTAAACTTTATTAAAATATTGTCCTTTTAATTATTGCTGATTCCATTAATTTTATTCTCCACTAACTTACATAATTACTTGTCCAATTTCAAAATAAAGATTCCAGTACTTTTTCGGTGATTTTATTGTAGTGTGTGATCTGACAACACTGGCGTAAAAAAGGAAAAAATGCGTTTATAAGTGTATGTGTAAAGTACAAAATGCACAACGTCCAGGACTACTTTCGCCAAAGATAGGACTAGACGCGTTTAAAATGTGCAGAGTACAGTTAGACGATGCGCCTTGGAACAGAAAGCCATCTTTTTTTCAAAAGTTAAATATTTTGGCAAAACGCATTTTGAAAGTCTGCTCCTTATTAAAAACAAGAATTAAATTTTTAAGTTTGTAAGCGTACAAACCCCCCAGCAAAGAATCACCCCAAGTGATAAAATGAAATATAACTCCACGGCAAATGTTATATTAAATTACGACAAATAAATAATATAAATACGTACGGTAATAAATCTCATTAATTTAGTAACCCAAGGTACTTTTGAGGTGTTGTATTCATGGGGAAAGTATTAATAGGGAAATAATAAATACAGTAAATAAAGGACAATAAATTACGTTTGAACTTAGGTCAAACACCCGGAATTCCGCCTAGCCTCGATTAAGTTTAACCCAAAGGTGCTTGCACCTCTAATTTTTTTGTTTTACATGTTTTGTTAATGGTTCCTGATTATTTTAATGCCAGGTAGGAAAAAATCTGCTGAGCCGTTATTTAGAAAACCGTATTTTTTTCCTTTTCCTAATAATAAATAGGTATTGTAACCAAATATACAAGCACACTGGCGATTCCAAGCGGCAAAGCTTGGTAGGCGCTAACTGTCATGTAGCTGTCAGATTGATTTTGTATCTATCATTTAATCTGTATGATTTTCTTAAGTACTTACTTGAAGATGACCAAAGACCACGCAGGAACTCATGATGAGAATCGACTAAATATTTGCTTACTGTGTTTCGGAAAAACTAAAGAAATGATTAAGATACAAGGTAAACCTAAAAAACAAGTAGAAAATCTGTTTGATTACGATGTCCACGATAATCGTTTACCACTTGCTCTATGTAGTAGTTGTAAAAGAGATATATATCGCGTAAAAAATGGAATCCAAAAAAGCATACAACTGCCAATTTTTTCTGAATTGCGACCTCTCAAGAAAATTACAAGATCTAATGCCCATTTTCAATGTGATTGTCATGTTTGTAAACTTGCAAGAACTCCTAAAATTGGTAATTTTACAAAAAACGGTATTTTACCTCCAAGAAAAGGAATATTAGTGGAAAGTTTAAATACTACTACCTCCTGTAAGTATAAGATCCCTTAATTAATTGAGACCAAAGTATCTATTTCTTTTTAAAATTTAGGTAATCCTAAACGACCGTGTTTCGAAAAACGTTGTAGTTCCTGTTTTTCTGTTATTGCAAGAGGAAAGACACATAAATGTAATCTTTCAACAAGATTTGATAACTTAAACAAGGAGCTATTAGAATCTACATCAAAATTTCAACAGCAGGTCATTTCTTCACTAGTAAAACAAAACATTAATAAAAAAAATAAATTAAAAACTACTTCACTTTCGCTGATTCAATCAAAGGGAGGACAACCTCTTACCGTTGTTGTTAATCCAAAGAGAACTAAAGATAACGTTCAGAAAAACTACTATCAGTGATGACTTTTTAAAAATACAAACAAATTTTAATCTTAGCCAAAAAACAACTTGTGGAATAGCAAGTATTATCAGAGTAGCTACTAAAAACCGCAAAGTTATCGAACCCGACTTGAAGAGGAAAATTTCAAATAACATTCATTCCGTCGATAATTTTTTTGGAATAAAGTGTTTTGATTTTGTGAATATAAAGGCTAATGCCGGTTTTACACCAAACCGACAAAACAGCAATTCGAGTAGTAAAAAACAAAACCGCAACTTTTTGCAGATTTTTTGAAGATTTTTCGGCAACTCAACAGTTGCTGTTGTGTTTTTCGTTTCCCGATCGATGTCGGTAACTTCAAAGAGTTGCTGCGTTTTTTGCAACTCAGTCGGCTTGGTGTAAACGTCTGTTATCAACTTGAGTTGCGGCGAGCTGTGTTTTTGTCATGGTGACAGTCGCGGCAAGTTTATTTATCAAAAAAGAATAAGTATATAGTGTTAATTATTAAGAATAATAATAAGGCAGTGCAGTGTTTTCTTTTTTTTCTAAATCACGTACCAACAGCCGAGAAAAAAAAAGCGTTCCTCGTCACTATCCATATTAATTTTTTTAAATAAATAATATAAAATAATGAACAACCATCTACTTTCTGAATAGAACTAAACAAAACTGCAACTGTTTCTCTGATGTAAAACGACAAAAAACAAAAACTCGACAGCAACTAATTTTCGTCTGTTTAGTGTGAACAGTTTTATCGTTAAAAACAGTTGAGTTTTTGTTTTTTAAAACAGCAACATAACAGCAACTCAACTAGTCGGTTTGGTGTAAAACCGGCATAAGGTTTCGACTGATGCTAAAGAGCTTGTAGTTTACTGCAAGGATCTTGGTGGATTCATTGAATACGTTAAGGAAAATCGACAATCATCTGAGGTTCATTTGAAATTTGGAATAGATGGAGGTGGAGGGTTTTTAAAAATATGTTTATCCATTCAATCAACTGAAAATGTGGAATTGAAAAAACATCGACAAGAGTACATGGAAGGAATAGCTGCTAAACGATTTAAAGACTCAGGTGTGAAAAAATTGTTTATTCTTGGGTTAGCGCAATGCTCACAAGAAAACTATGAAAATGTGTCAAAATTATGGTCTGCAATTAACATTAACGATTTTGAAGGAACAATTGCAACTGATTTAAAACTTGCAAATATTCTAATCGGCGTCATGTCGCACAGCAGTCTTTTCCCTGTACATGGTGTTACGCCAGAAAAGATAAACTTTGCGAACGTGGCACTTTAAGAAGTACTACTAACACATTACAAAATTATTCCGCTTGGCTTAAAGCGGGAGCTGTAAAGGAGAAGGCAAAAGAATACAAAAATTGCATTCATCCGCCGCTTTTCTCAACTCCCTTAGATAAAACGTTTTTAAATATTATTCCTCCACCGGAACTACACCTAATGCTTGGCGTGGTTAATACGTTGTTTACGCATATGTTAATAGATTTTGAAAAGGAAGCCTTGGCATGGGCAAAACATTCAAATGTTCAACGTGAAGTAACTCATGGCGGTCCCGCTTTCAAGGGAAACGCGTGCAAAACACTTTTAGATAAAATTGATGTCTCGACGAGATTGCAGCCTGGGCTGCCTAAAATTTGTGAAAGTCTTTGAAGACTTTAAAGTAGTTGTTAAATCATGTTTTGGTCAAGTTTTAAATCCAGATTTTAAAAATTTTATTGCGGCCTTCAAGAAGAGTTACCTGGAACTGGAAATTAGTGTAACCCCTAAAGTTCATGCAGTTTTTTTTCATATCGAAGATTTCTGTGATAAAACGCAACAGGCCTTGGGCTTCTTTAGTGAACAGGCAATGGAGTCTGTGCATTTGGATTTTAATTCGGTATGAAAAAAATACAAAGTCTCCAAGAACTATTCAAACTACCCAGAGAGGTTACAACGGGCTGTATGTGAATATAATAGTCTTCACATTTAAGTTTTTTACCTAAATATGAAAACTTGTTACAATTTTAATTCTTGGAGTTGTATTAAAAAAAATATAATTACTTAGCTTTATTTTGATAAGGTTTTCCGCAAAAAAATTATTTTCTAAATGAAATTCAAAAACGGCTCAGCAGATTTTTTCCTACCTGGCATTAAAATAATCATAATTAACAAAACATGCAAAACAAAAAAATCAGAGGTGCAAGCACTTTTGGGTTAAACTTAATCGAGGCTAGGCGTGGGAAGGCTTCCGTTTATTTTTATATAAATATCGCTCATAAAACCTTCCAAAATGAGGGATTATGGGAGAGATAAAGGTATAAAATATTGTAGCGAGTACGGCTCTGGATCTCGGAATGATGACTGAGTCATCGCCGGTGACTCAGCGCTCGAATAATCGAGAGTGTGGAGCTCGCTGGAATGTTCCAGAAGACGTAGGCGCTGTAATATTTAAGGAACGGCGCTGCATGGAGCAGTCAGAAAAGCTTTGGTACTCGCGTCGAAATAAATAAATATAAATGCAAATAAATAGACTCTTGAACAGTAGTGGTATATAAATAATTAGTAGTTAAGTGTTTAGTTAGTTTTATAGTGTTTTAAGTGTAGTTAAGTTATTAAATAAATAGTTTAGTTCGTTAATCAACCAGTGCGTGTTTTAATTCACACTACGAACAGTTAAAAAAACGTTACAATTGGTGTCAGAAGTGCGGTTAGTGTGAAATTTCGCGAAAATGGTTTCGTTAATGGACCTAAAAGTGGCGGACCTTAAGCGGGAGCTAGAAGAAAGAGAATGTGACTAGAAAAAAGAATGTGTTGCAGCAGCGGCTTCGAGAAGCATTGGAACAAGAGGGTGAAAATCCAGATACGTATTTATTTGAAGTTTCTTGTGATATGCATTTATTGTTGCAAAATTTGAAAGGTGATTTAAAACAGAACATTCTGGAAAATTCTAACGACTTACAACAGAAAATGCTAGAAAATTCCAACGAATTACAACAAAAAAATGTTGGAAAATTCTAGCGATTTAAAAGTCGATTTACAACAAAAGATTCTGGAAAATTCCAACGAGTTGCAACAGAAAATGTTAGAAAATGTCAACGATTTAAAGGACGATTTGCAACAGAAAATGCTGGAAAATTCTAGCTAACTACAGAAGAAAATTCTAGAAAATTCTAAAAATTTAAAGGAGTATTTGGAACAGAAGATTCTAGATAATGTCAAGGAATTAAAAGAGGACGTAAGGATGGAATTGAATGACGTAAGGATGGAATTTGATGATAAATTGGAACTCAAAATAAAAGAAATAAATAGTAAATTAACAGCTGTTCATTTACCTATGATGCTGGCGGAACAAGGAGCAGTGCCGGAGGGGAGCCGAGTCAGGATGAAACCACCTCAGTTCGATGGAAAAACTTCTTGGACCAACTACATCCGTCAGTTTGAGGCAGCAGCAAAAGCAAATGGCTGGCTACCGGAAGAAAAAGCTACAGCATTGACTCTTGCTTTACGCGGAGATGCAACCGACATCTTGCAGACACTTTCTCCCAACAAACAAGAAGATTACGAAGCGTTGGTTAAACATCTGAAATTGCGATATGGCCAGACACATCTGGAACATGTGTACCATTCCCAACTAAAGAATCGCTGCCAGAAATCTAATGAGACTTTGCAAGAATTTGAGGCTGATATTGCACGCTTGTTCCGGCTAGCATATCCAGCTACTCCAACGACCGTTATGGAACGATTAGCGGTTCAAGCCTTTTTGGATGGACTTCGGGACAACGAAACAAGACAGGCTCTGACGTTGGCTCGTCCGAGCCAACTGGTTGATGCATTGGCCCGAGCTTTGGAATTCGAGGCGGCAAAGCAGAGCTGCAGGAACCAGCATAGAATTAGGAGAGTCGAGGAAGAAAAAGAGGAGGAACCCAGTATAATTGAAGCAATCAGGCGAGTTTTTAAAGAAAATCTACCAGAGAAGAAGGAAATCTGGTGTTGGAGATGTGGAAAGCTGGGACATATACAAAGTCGTCTCAGAGGAAGCCAGGTGGCGCCGACTTTATTTAGAAAATTAAATAGGACTGAAGAAAAAGATGTGTGTATTCGCAGGACTACAATCGTGGATGATCATTGGCAATCCACTGAGATTCAACAAGACCAGGAAAGGGACCCGGATTTGAAGCTCATCATCGATTGGAAGAAGAACGACTGTAAACCAACGTGGCAAGAAGTTGCCCAATATTCGCCGAATGTGAAATCGTACTGGGCCCAATGGAATTCCATCATCTTGAGTGAAGGACTTCTAAAGCGCATGTGGAGACTCCAGAAGGGGTGGAAGACCGGAAGCAGATAATAATCCCCAGAAACAGGATACCAGAAGTGCTGCAGGAAATCCATGATGGAACTACTGGAGGACATCTTGGGGTGACGAGGACGCTCGGAAGACTTAGGGAACGGTTCTATTGGGTCAACAGCCAACGAGATGAACCATCATGAACCTGGCGATACCGAAGATTGCTTGTGGACTTGACGGTTTGGACTGGAGAATAATTAGAAATATGGTGGAAGTTATCTTCAGATTTAGTGGCATACACATTCTTGTCTGTTGCCACAACCCTAAAAGAACAACCGGAAGGAAGACCGTAGACTGCTACTTCTATAGGACGTCACAATGCAAGTTTGGATCTCTATGCAAAATTTCGCCATGGAGCTGAGGACCATTTTCGGGAAGAAAATGTTTTAAGACGGGGGCAATGTAGCGAGTACGGCTCTGGATCTCGGAATGATGACTCATCGCCGGTGAGTCATCGCCGGTGACTCAGCGCTCGAATAATCGAGAGTGTGGAGCTCGCTGGAATGTTCCAGAAGACGTAGGCGCTGTAATATATAAGGAACGGCGCTGCATGGAGCAGTCAGAAAAGCTTTGGTACTCGCGTCGAAATAAATAAATATAAGTGCAAATAAATAGACTCTTAAACAGTAGTGATATATAAATAATTAGTAGTTAAGTGTTTAGTTAGTTTTATAGTGTTTTAAGTGTAGTTAAGTTATTAAATAAATAGTTTAGTTTGTTAATTAACCAGTGCGTGTTTTAATTCACACTACGAATAGTTAAAAAAACGTTACAATATTTAAAATTTATAACAAACAATAATAATATTTATTTGAATAGAGCAACAACAATAACCGCAACCCAAACGACCGAACTTAATATTCTGAAAGAACTCTGAAAGAAAGGGATATCCTAAAAACCCTTAAAACCACACAATATCTCCTTAAGTAAGTACTGCGACCACAACCCACATATAATTTAAATAAATAAATACCATTAGATAAATAAATAATACACCAAACTAGAGCCCAGCTGTCGTATCTGTTCCTCGTTTTCATTTTTAATTTGTTTCTTTGTTTGTTTGCTTATTTGTTTGATAAAAGTAGATTAAGTCTCTATTTTTGTATTTTAAATTTAACTTTATCCGTCAAGTATTCCATTTGCATTTGGCCTCCATCATCCAAATAAAGTTTTTATATATTATATTGTTGGTGATACAAAAAAAAACGTTTAAGTTATAAGAAATAAATAGAGAAAATGATGAGTAATATAATATTTTTAACTTTTTAAGGCAATACTGGATTTTTTATAATAAAAAAGTCATTATGTCATGGATATAATGGATTTTCCCTCATGTAATAAAGCAATTGTTTCGGAAATTTTATGATCGTAAGAATTATTGTCTAATACAAGAAACCAGAAGAAGTCAATTTCGATCACAATAAATACAAATGTTGCACTTGGATGGACTTTTATCATTCTAGACATCGTAGATGTGCGATAGACGCAGTTTTATATCTTTTCCCATTACGGTCGGTAGAGATCCTGAATATTTAATTTTTACTTTCCACCTTCCCGTCGTTCATTGGTTTTATCGGCCAAACTGCTGATTCGCACCGTACTTTATGCATCAAAACGAAACTGTTTATTTTCTAGGACGAACTGATTTTCCCTCAATTCAATTGTCCTTTTAATAATTGATTTAACCACTTTATGGCGGTTCTACATTTTACTCAAGAATAATTTAAAAATGACTACAAAAAAAATCGTAACAATAAATTTTATAAAATATTTACGAACAAACGGAAGTTTTATAAGTGTCAACTTTACACAATGGGACAATAATTGTGGAAAAGTGCCCGTCGAAGAAATTTTTTAACAGAAAAAAGCTTTAAATATTAGCAAAAAACAAATACATTAGCAATATATAATTATAATCGACTAGGTAATAAAGCTAAAAAAGCCTTAAATTATAAGTTAAATATGTCGCGATAATTGGCAAATGTTTAGCGGAGCTCGGAGCTATATTTGTGAATAAAGCCCTTCTTACTTTAAGCTTAGCTTCCCACGCATGATGACATACGATATTATTTTTGTTTTATATTTTAAGTTTTATTCTTTTTATGGACCTGTAATGCTTTAGAAACTGTTACTATAAACAGATTCATCATTAGGAAACCGGTATTTTAAAGTAAACTTCCCTAATTGTAAGTTATGCTTTCATTAAATATTCAATAATTTGGTTAAATATTCGGTAGTTTTATTGCTTGCTTATAAATTTAGATTCACATATATCTATTATCGCTTTCCAGAAAGAGAACATTAATTTTTGCCCTACGACCGGAATTTCGCACAGGTAGAAAAGAGAAAGAGAAAAGTTACTTATTTGTTTATACCAAAGGAGTGGTACGCTTTAACAGAGAAAACTTCGGGTCAATCAGGACATGCTTAAAGATTTTCGCAGTTTTGTAAAACAATATTCCAAAAAAACGATAGGGAATAAGTATGGAATTTTTTTCATCACAAAATACACATCATATAAATACAGTGACAATGAAATAGTTGTAAGTGAGAAGTACAATCAGAAAATTTTCTTATTATAAAGGCAAACATACCTATTCCATTTGACTGGTCGCCAGACAGACTATACAACGAACCTATTCCTATCAACCCTTTTAAATTAAAAATTATACAGAAGCTTTCTGAATTTCTACTATTTGCATACCAGCACTGGTACAATTTGCTTTAAACAGGCGCTACCAAAGCTCTAGAAGAAACCGAATCCACGGATTGCTCAGAAACATTATAAAACATTTTTTGTTATTTTTATTTTTGTGTGTAGCACTGGTAGTTTCTGTATACTGTTTTATAAAAAAAAACATTACTGAACGTGCAAACTTATTTAATTCAACCAAAAAATGTAATGAAAATAAAAAGAATATATATAAAAAATCAAAAACAAAGAAAAAACACAAACAAAATTGGTACAATTTCATCATTATTAATAAGTAAAACATAACAGGATCCGAAAATAATAACAGGAGTACTGCGTTTTCCTAGATAAAAATAGTTTTTTGCCTCTCTTGTAAAATTACGTTTTTGGTCTTTATCCTTTTCATTCTGAGGTATTAGTTCTGAGTCAGAACTTCTGACATATTAGGAGTATTATATTTTATAAGTTGTATAATCATAATGAAGTATTTAATTGGTTAATTGGTGTTTAAAGAAGAATGTAAAAAATATATTCTAGGTCCTCATGGTTTATATCGTAAAGTATTATAAGTGAACTTAATAAAGAGTTAATATAAACGTATAAACAAAACGTTGAGCAGTTTTTTGTCAGTTTCTTTAATAATTTAAACCAAGTTAATCTTGTTGTGTTATTTTTATTCTTTTAGTAGAGCACTAAATAGTTAAAAGTTATATGTATACATATTAGGGTGGTCCTTAATAAGGTTATTTTCAAATTTCTTTGCTCCCAGGGGCTCAAATGCTTCCAAATTAATAAAAAAAAATTCCCTGAAAATTTGAGCTCTTAATATTAACTCTAAGATAGTGCGCATTCCAATCAAAGTTTCCTATGGAAATAGCATAGGAAAAATTACTTTTGTTGTTTATAATTTTATATCTTGGGAACGAATAAATTAAAAATTATAAATCATACATATTTTTATAGAGAATTTAACGCTCTACAAAAACGGTCTCCTATAATTTTTCCATTAGTCTATTGGTTTAAAAGTTATTCAACGCCAAAGTTTAATTTTCATATTATTATTAATATTATCAAGGCTTTTTTATGAGGCGCCGTTTGTGTCAAAATTAAAAGTGCTAAATAAACTTATTTTGTTTTATAAATAATTAATTATATGCTTTACTAAATAATTTTTTTATAAAATTATTTTTTTATAAAATATCTTTTTTTAAATTATTTTTTTATAAAATAGTTTTTTTTTAAATTTTTTTTTTTTAAATTTAAAAAAATTATTTTTTTATAAAATAATTTTTTTTTTAAATTATTTTTTTATAAAATAATTCTTTTTTATAAAATTATATTTTTTGATTTTTAGTTTTGTTTTATGAGAATTGATTTATTTATTTTAATTTATTTTCAAGAGAATTATTTTATTTATTTATTTTAGTTTTTAACAAGTGCTTTCTTATAAAAAAACGTTTAAACATAAAGAATTCGTGTTAAAAACTAAAAATCAAAATAAATGTAGATAAAAAAATTAATGAATTAATGAATAAAAATAATAAATTATTATTTTCAATCGTTTCCCCAAATTGCGTCAAACAAAAGCCCAGTCCGTCATAAAATTGTATCTGGGGAGGGGCGTTCGGGTTTACTCGGGTTTACTCGAGTGTCTACAAACAAATAGAGATGGCTGCAGTAAAAATTATAAATGCGCCCATCGTCTTTTATTAAATATTATTTAATTCGAATTGAAAATTATTTTATAAAATTTTTTACAAAAAAAAAATTATAAAAAAATTATAAAAATTATAAAAAAATTATTTGGTAAAGCATATAATTAATTATTTATAAAACAAAATAAGTTTATTTAGCACTTTTAATTTTGACACAAACGGCGCCTCGTAAAAAAGCCTTGATAATATTAATAATAATATGAAAATTAAACTTTGACTTTGAATAACTTTTAAACAAATAGACTAATGAAAAAATTATAGGAGACCTTTTTTGTAGAGCGTTAAATTCTATATAAAAATATGTATGATTTATAATTTTTAATTTATTCGTTCCCAAGTTATAAAATTATAAACAACAAAAGTAATTTTTCCTATGTTATTTCCATAGGAAACTTAGATTGGAATGCGCACTATCTTAGAGTTAATATTAAGAGCTCAAATTTTCAGGGAATTTTTTTTTATTAATTTGGAAACATTTGAGCCCCTGGGAGCAAAGAAATTTGAAAATAACCTTATTAAGGACCACCCTAATACATATATGTATTTGAAATGTTAGTGTTGAAAAAAAAATTGGCACAATCTGTAAATACTTCTATAAATTTTAATTTATAGGTAACTGGTTAAAATAAAACATGTAAATTATAATAAAGGGGTTTATTTTAAATATTGTTTTGGTTTTTGCTTATATATTTTAATAATTTCAAACTTCTTAGAGCTTGAATATTTTTGTAATCTTAAATTTTCATAAGGAAAAGGTATAAAATTATGAAATGTTTTTGTATTTTTAATTGCAATTAAATTTATGAATCTTTCCATTAAATGTTTCTGCAGCTTCAAATCTCTTTTTTTTTAAGAGTTTGATTCCAGGAATATTATAATATTATATATTATAATATTATATATTATTATTATTATATTATTATATATATAATAATATAATATTATATATTATTATATTATATGATATATCTCACAAAAATAATAGAGTAAGTCGTACCATTTTAATTTTTATAATTATTTCCTTTATTTGTTTTTTTTTCAGTTTAGCAACGTTGGTTTCCTAATATGCAAGCAAGATAATTCTGGATAAAAAAATCCTTAAAACATTATAATTTTTGTGTTAAAAATTATGTGACTAATAAGCACCAGCTAAAACTTATATCGCCACTAAAATGTATACATAAAAATGACAGCTGATCGGTACTTGGCTTTGATATTAAGTAAAAATCCATACAAGCCTAGTAGGTGCACCTCTGCTTTGTCCAATAAAACATAGATGTATCTAGTTTGGTTGTAAAGATACATGCCTACCCCATATTAAGAATATACCTCATAATAGGCGACTTTCCTCTACATTGTTTGAGGGGTTAAGATGTGATTACCTTGGGTTTTTTGTAGACTGCCTTTTCTTACAATTATCTTAATAGTTCCTCCTGTACCATCACGGGGGCTTTTTCCGTGAGAAGTAGTGAATAAATTCCATTCTACTTACAACCCAAAGTCATCATTATAAGAACACAAATTAAAAAAAATATTTTTTTTACTCCCACCTTTAAAACGCCCGTTATCGTACATGTTTCCATGACACTAAGTGACCTTTTAATTACACATTGACAAGTTGTGGCTTTATGTCGCTTTAGTCACGGGCTGAAGTTAGTTTTAAGTTAGTTGACAGTTGACAAATGTCATAAAATCGTTAAAATAAAGTTCCTTTCTTGTAAAATAATACTAAATGTGAAAATTATTTTCTCGATTTTTATGTAAGAATGTCATATTCTCGCACGCAAAATCGTTGAAGAATGAAGCTTATTCTTAAACGATTTTTGGTAACATTTAGTTTTTAAGTATTGGTACCCCCAAAATGTCAAACTGTTTAATAACCTCAAATTCATTACTTTTAGGATTATTTATAATAGCTTTGTTTGTTATTCTGCACTAGTGCAACCTGATTCAGGTTACCTGAACTACACTTTTATTGAAAATGAAGCCGTTATTATTGTTTTGTAATATTAAGTTTGCTCCAACAATGCATTTTAATGCAAAATTTTAAGTTTAATGTGAAAAAGTGCAGTTCAGGTTGTACCTCCTGCAGTGTTACCAGATTCTGTCAAAAAAAGACCGTGCGTTTCGTTCGAATTTACCTTAATTACAAAATGACTCAATGGACAATATTAAATAACGTCAACTTGACATAATTGCATTTATTTGCATTGTTTCATTGTGTCATTTTGTAATTAAGGTAAATTCGAACGAAACGTACGGTCCTTTTTTGACAGAATCTGGTAACACTGACCTCCTGTGACATTTTACACAGCTAAAAGTAAACACAATTGTTCAAAAAATCAGAAAACATTAAAAAATAATACAATACTTACACAAAACCTTATTATCCAGTTGACAAATACAGACAGATTCATAGATGACCGATTATTAATAAATAGTAAATAAAAATAAATCTACCTGTCCATGCAACTGTCATTTTGTGTTGCCAACTGACATATTGCGAGAAAAATCCCCCAACTAACAACGACCACAAAACAATTAAAAAAACCTAAATAAAAGTTAAAATCGAGAAAATAGTATAAATCACACGTTGCAGAAGGCTATTCTCGCACTCATTCGTTCGTCCACTCGCTCCTTCGTCGCTCGAGGCCAAATTTCGAATTCGTGCGAGAATATGTGGCCTTCTGCAACTTGTACTTTAATATACTATTATTATCTCAATACAAAAATACAAAAGTATTAAATAGTTTCTCAACGCCAATACTTGAAAAGTTTATATGAACATTGTTCTAACCTTTTAATTTCGCCGGCAGTAAACTATAACTTTAATTCATAGATGGCGCTCTATAAAAATATTTGATTTAAATCATTTTAAGATACCTAATAATAAGTATTTGTCGTAGAAAAAGTATAGTATGCACCTCGTTTATAAACTTTTCTATACACTCATTAATTTAAGAACTCGTTCGCAAGCTCGCTCGTACATAAATTAAATTCGTGAATAAAATGGCGTTTATCAAACTTGATACATAATATATTATTATATTGTGAGGATGCACCATCACTAAAATAGTATACCTACCATTTCCATCGCTGAGTAGTTTTGTTTAACATATTTAATAACAACATTTTGATACCATACTGTGTAATACTGTCACTATTAGTATGAGTATGAGTATAAGAGTCGTATAACTGGCCCCATTGCCTCATCTCTCCAGAGCCTTGCACTAGCCTACGTTACCCAACGCCGATTTTATTTTTTCGCCACCAGAAACTTCACGGCTTCACCCGTGTTTGCTGGGTGCGAATGTCCACCGCGTCCGGTACTGTACCATATTTGGAGCTCGAGACCAACATGCGAATAGTTTGAATAGCCTCTACCGGTTTCGCTGGGCCGTTGCTATACTCCCAGTAGGAACACAAGGAGGTGGGGGGTCGGACATTTTGCTGTTCAGGGTACAATTACGCCGACTTAAATCTGAGTACGACGCGGGATCCCCATGGACCGGAAAATTAGTATTACTCCAAACATTTGGGATTACTATTTAAAGTTGGGGAGTTCTTAGTTAGCTGTAGGGACCTATCTTCCTTATCGTAGACTACAGTTTAACCGTCATCTTGTTTCCCTTCCCAGTTCGTGGTATTTCGTTTGCGACGTTAAAGACGTCCGAGGTTGTGTTGTTTCCACTCCTTCACAAAAGCCGTTTTTGCCGTAGTCGTTTAATTAGGCATTGGTTTGTCCGTCTTTCTCTGTTATGTTTTCGTAAGAACTGTATAGTTCGATTATTTTCGGCGTAGGGTCTATAAGTTCCCAGGTTCCTATGTTTATGTCTTGGTTAGTTTACATACTTTTGTTTATTGAAACCGTTCTTTAAGTTTATGGATATTGTGACTTACTTGGTAATTGATTTATTTGTCTTGCTCAGCTATAATCCCTTGAATGTCAGCGATAAGAGTTAGGACGGCTTGGTTTTGTTTTTTGTATTGTTTGTTTGTTAATATTGTCTTTTTATTAATGTTGCTGTTACTCTTTTTTTACATTGTTTTTTTACAAGGGTTGTGTATAAGCAAAAAGAACCGCTCTTAGGGTTGTGTAGGTATCTGAACGTGGTTAATGTTGCAAATTTACGTATTAGGTCATGTGGTAGTTAAAAGTAGTTATCAATTTATGCAGATATGGCCCTTTCCACTCTTGGTTAGCCTGTTCTTTACATAAAATGCTTCCTATTGTCAGGTGGATCGTCAGGTGGGTCGCCAGGTATGCTGTCACTTCTCACTTTATTACTTTCGTGACCGTAAGGTAGCCTTTAATTCAATAAAGATACAATGCATTATAGGTTATTTGCACTGTAAAAGTAGTTTATTTTGGGTTGTAAAATGTTTGGATTTGAGCGAGGTTACTATAAGTTTTACCTCGTCAAGAGTTTAAACGTGACTATGCTGTGTTTAATACTGTCAATAATAACACAAAATGTTTTACGAAAATAAATTACGAAATGTCTTGAACCAGAAATGTAAATGTTTCAAAAAAATCTACTAATATTATGCAATCTGAATCATTGGTTATTTTATAATAACACTGGTCTGCAACAAAATCCTCCTTTAAAAAAGTACATCAAAAATATGAAGTTTTTCTCGTTGGCCGATTTTTTCACGTCTAGATTTTGTGAAATTATTTTTTTTTCAAAATATCATAAATTTAGGTTTTTTTAAATTCGTTGTACCTATGCGTAAACAATGTGTATACATACAAAATAGGTTTTAGCGAGTAGTAAGAGAAATAAGGAAAGTACCGAAAGTGATTTTTATGCGCTTGCGCAGTATTCTCTGTGACTTTACAGCACTTGAAAACTTTTATTTTAATTGCAATTGTTTACGTTCTATATATATATATATATATATATATATATATATATATATCAAGTATTTTGGTAAGTTTTGTACAAAGATCATATTCTATATATTTTTGTTAAGTATTTTATGTATAGTTTATGTAAAACTTAAGCCATAGTATTTTTTCACTTTTATGTAATTGTTGTTACTTTAATAGTATAATATTTTTTATTAAATGGACATAATATTTAAAATCCATGTGCTGTATTTATTTGCATGTTAAATTCCGTGTTTAGAGCACCAAATATTATGTTATCATGTATGAAAACAATGAGGAGACCAGTGTAATAACAATAATTTTTAAATATTGGGATTGTTTTTTGGCAATAAAATGATAATGATATTCCATTAACTGTTCTTTTAAATCCTGACTTTTACTGCCCATTGCTTGTATGTTATCATGGATAATAATTCAGCATCGTTATGAAATTCAGAATCAATTATATCTACCCCTGGAGATTCTTTGCAATAGGATGAGCATACAATTTTCATTATAATTATAATCATCGCAAACAATTTTTTTCATTAAATGAATATTTTATTTTACTTGCCATTAACATAAATTTAACATTTTAGTGAATTAAACATACACATACTGATTTGTTCAGCTAGCACTTGCTAATACACAATTATTGGGCCGCAAAAGAAAAAAAATTGAAAAACCAATGTTAATATATGAAAAACTTTGCTTAAACCTGGCATAAATACCTTTAAATTAAATAAAACCAATATTTTTTGCTTTTTAAATTTTTCTCCATCTTTATTACGTACAGTTAAACAATCTTTTGGACCTGGCATTACTCTACTAATATCGTCATCCTCAAAATTGTTTTACAGAATTTATAATTAGGTATATCGTTAAATTTCTTTTCACTTTAGGTAGTACACCATACTTTTCTCGCAGTTTTTTAGCATTTTTCAATTCAGTTAAATTAATTTTATATTTTAGAAATAGACCAATTTTTCGGCAACAAACTTAAAATTTGGTATTTTTCTTCAAATGTAACCAGTTTAAATTGTTCGTTCTACAGTTTCCTCAACTTCAAATACATTTTCCAATTTTCAGTCAATTTTGTTTGCAATCTCGTTAACTTTCTCATCTATTTTTCTTTTTCTCTTAAAAATAAGAATTTTTTGTATGGCAGCGATAGGAGATTCTCCCAAAATTCTATATATTTCATTAAGTGACTCTATCGCAGAAAAATCTGGCTCAAACTGTTTCTCGCTTTATTTCGTTTCATAAGAACATTGGGCATCTGTGTTTTCGTTTGTACAAATAACCTAACTGGTATAAGTTTTAAGTGGTTATTTTCTTCGCAAAAAGATAAGAATATTTTGAGATACTCTTTTTATGAATTGCTAATGGATTACAACACTTAATGCCAAACCGACTATAAAACTGATCCAAAAATGTTTTATATTATTATGTACAAATATTTACAATTGATGAAATGCCAATACGTCTAATTAGTAGCTGTTTATCCACTTCACTTATTTCACTATTCGATATCAACCATGAGGATCTTGAATAAATTGTACCACCATGTAAAATTCACTTTTCATGATGGCATCGTTGCTTAGAAAATGAATCTTTTCATTGGCAAGGCAAAACACGAATGTAAAGTGACACTTCTCTGTGAAAAGTGACAGGTCTGTGTGAAAAGAAATTGACAGCATCGTTTGACATTTAGCTGTCAAAAAAGTTTTTAGGTTATTTTGTTTTGTATTTAAAAATAATAAAAAATATTGTGTTAAGCTCGTGTTAATGCACACTCGGCCTAAGGGCCTCGTGGGAAACTTAAAAACTCGCATGAAAAAGTCGCTTTTCAAGACTTGTAAACAAATAACTATTGTTACATTCTTCTTTTTTAAACAAACCAATCGAACTTTTTAAAATCAAAAAATAAATAGGCAAAAATAATATTAATAAAATATTTTTGACAGTTTTGACATTTCTCTATCAAACATGAATTGACAAAGTCAAAGCCATCTAAATTTTAAATTATAAATAAAACCAACAATATCGCTTCTTAACTGACATTAAAAAAAATAATATATCTTTTAAAGGGATAAAAATAACAAAACAAGACTAACTGAACTGAAAAGAGAAAGGTGGAAACTACATTTCCTGAAAGTTTCAAATTTTTTGTTTTTCCTTAACATAATGATT
The DNA here is from genome assembly GCA_921294245.1 of Brassicogethes aeneus. Classification (NCBI taxonomy): domain Eukaryota; kingdom Metazoa; phylum Arthropoda; class Insecta; order Coleoptera; family Nitidulidae; genus Brassicogethes; species Brassicogethes aeneus. Next base: position 45,408,797 of record OV121132.1, on the reverse strand, counting down.
TCTGAGGGAAAAATTTACTAATTTTGTGATTTATCAAGATTTAATAATTTTTTTAATAAAGAAAATGATAGGTCTAGAAACCTAAAATAATCGTTACAATAATACCTGAAAAAAATTAACTTTTTAGATTTAGTAGAATAGGCACAGGAGCCACTAGGTTTCTAAAGTGTGCCGATTAAAAGTAAAGCAACTAAAAGTTAAACCGACAACGGTTTTTTTATATATAATACCTAAAAGATCATCCTCAAATTTTTTCATTAAAATAAAGCCAGACAAAAATCACTAGGTTTCTAAAGGGTGCCGATTAAAAGTAAAGCAACTAAAAGTTAAAACGACAACGGTTTTTTTATATATAATACTTAAAAGATCATCCTCAAATTTTTTCATTAAAATAAAAAATCATGCAGCGCACTTTTAAATTCATTTTTGGTATTGTTATTTGGATTGACTCAGGTATATTTATAGATAACATAATACGTTATCTATAAATTTACTTGAGTATATTATATGTTTTTGCTGCTTCGTTAGTTTTGTTTTAATTCTCAAAAAAATTGGATTTTAAAAACAATTTATTAAACACTAGTTCAAATCAGTTGATTCATCTGAAGTTTTGTTCCTGTGCATTATTCAATTCTGGTTCGTTCTGTGCATCATTATTTAAGGGAGAACCGTGTCGCTACCCTCATCACATTCTTCATTTTTTTGTTAACCTCCAGAGAACAAGGTCCCTCGAATTTTTTTCATTATTTAATTTGCCATACGAATTCAAACCACATTCTTTACTTACCGCAATCAGTGTCGATGATGCGTTGCTATTTTATATTTCAAACTACTAGCCGTTGCTCCTTGAAACGGTTTGTCAACAATCCCTACATATCCTTTATTTGATTTAAATCCAGACTCTAAATGGGCCAATTAAGGATATCATGATTTTTAAACCATGCTGCCTGTATGCTTGTTGGAATAATATTTTTTTCAGTATCCTACTATGATCGTTACTTGTTGGCCTCTCCTCTACATACATTATGAACTCAGCGCTACTCGCCGAAATCCATACCCAAATATTAATAAAAAGTGTCTGTTACGTGATATACTTAAATGTGCCAAAACTATGATACGCCGCTCTGGAAAAGGGTTACCATTTTAACTTTTAAACCATTAAAGTAAGATACAGCTGGCATTGTATAATATACAATGTATATATCACTGATATATAATATCAGTAGTGGTTGTTTTTTTTAGGATGGAGAAAATGCATTTACGCAAAAGGTGTGGGACTCAAAATTAATTTCTACCCACTAAAACCTTCTCGCCCTACTCCGACTCTTACACAGAAAAAACGCTAGCATAGCATGAATGAGTGAGCCATTAAACTAATGGGATCTTGTAATTCGTATTCCTGAATAACAGTTCCTATAATACCAATAGGTATGGTTTATAATCGTTTACTGTTTTTAAATTAACAACAAAAGTTATTGCTCCTAAATCTATTGATATTTATTTGATTTTATATTAGAATGTTATTGTAATAAATACTTATTTGATTTATTTAATATATTAATAACGTTACTATAGTATGTATACTTTGTTTACATTTAGGCAAAATGTTTCCCTATTTTGGTTTAGTAGTAATTAATTGAGCAAATAACAATTTGGATTGCTTCAATTTTAATGCATTCAATGACAGCGCTGTTCTTGGTACTATGTTAGATTTTTTATGTGTAGTTTCGGAACCGCTTTTTCAGAACTGAGAGCTGTCCTTTCATTTTCTTTTCTTTTAATACAGATTTTATATATATAATAAGTGGGGACTAGTTCCCAATCTTAACTACTTCGCAGCATTGCTCTTACAATGTTTTCAGGTTTTAGATTTTCTCCCATACTCTTTCGAATATCCCTTCTCCGTTTTTTCCATCGTTGGCAGACCCAAAATTGTGTTCTACTTCATCTTTTATATCCTTTTTATAAAAATAAAGCGGTGTCATTGCATGTCGACACTTGTAGCTATGAAATTAATAGGCCATGACCCGCCAGGAATGTAAATATATGGTAGTTAACCTATTCATGAGTCCTTTTGAACAATCTTCTGTATCGCCTATAAGACGGACAGTCCACCTGCTCTGTGCGGAATCCCGGTGGCAGGTTCCATTTCTTTGTCTTTTACTCTTCTCGGCTCGTATCTACCACTGTAGATGATTGTGCCATCAAATCTTACTATGCAAGGAACAAAAATTAAGTTAAGAAATAATTACAGCATTTAAAAAAAAATCCATATGTAAAATATATGGTTTTTCTAAAAGATTAATAATTCAAAGCATACACTGTTTAAAATATCTGTGGTGTAAAGAGTAATCTTAAAATGGTGTCAAAATCCAACACCAAGTTAATATAACACCATGAATTATGGTTGAAAATGTTATATACAGCAAACACCAAAACGGTGTTTATCTAAAAATATTTGAGAAGTGCACCTACACAGAAAAAAAGGAATATTTCATTTAACTATATTAATTTAGTTGACCCATGAGTATTAGGTTAATATAAACAAAGATTAGTCTGACGGTACTAAACCAGGTGTGGATCACGTGATGTTCTTAAATCTCGCCTATGTTGACTTAAATGAAGAATATATAAGCTCAGGTAGTCCTTTGCTTTGGTGTGACACTACAAGTTGTTCGATACTAAAGAGACCTTAAATAGGTGGAAACAGCTGTCAATACTTGAAGTATTTTAAGTTAGTGGAACGCACTAAAAACATTATCTCTAGCGAGTTGAAAGTTCCATTTTCTGGAATAATACCACTGGTAATATACTAGTAATGCGTCAAGGAACTTCCTGTTTCCCTTTTTTTCCTTTTTTCTGTGTAGTATGATTTAATTTGACCACAAACTCATAATATTTAACACTGAAAAGGAGTTCAATTTACACCAGGTAAAATTTATTTTAATACTGTGTGAAAGTTAAATTAACACCATTTTAGTATTTGAATTAGGTAACCATATTTAACACTATTTTGGTTTGTATCGATATAGACCATGTATGGTGTTAATTTGGTGTTAAAATGGTCATGAAATTTTGAACAGTGTATTGGCTACAAATCACTGTTGTCATTCCTAACATATTTATGCCAAGAAGATTTTTTTAGTCTTTTTTTAACTTTTATAATAAATAGCCGACATCTTAAAGCCGTTTAAGCCCATTATACCATTATGTAAACGCCGAAAGTAATAAATTTTGTCAATTATTAACTTCTTGGTGGTTTTCTCAAATAAATTTAGCTGAAAGAGCCGGATTAAATCTACCAGAATATTTATGAAATTGAGGTGTGCATCTGAGTACATTTATTACAGAGCTATGTACGTTTTAATGTTGGTATTTATTTAAGCGGTTTCCTTTGAATATCTATTCATAATAAACCTTTAGATTTAACGGTCTAAATTCACAATACAAAATATTCTATTAAAAAATATCTAGATTTGTAGTGTTTTTATTTTTGAAAACTATTAATGGGTAATTCCGTCTTAAATCGTAATTTTGTGGTCACCGTAATTTTGAAAATTTGCAAACAATGAGTTTAATTATATATTTAGTTGTAATTTGACTTAATAACTCCTTTAAGTGTTTCTTATAAATGCCATTACTAAAAAATTTAAATTTTTGCTCATATTTAAAAAAATTACGTTCTATGACCAAAATCTCACGTAAGTTTCCTGTCACCAACTGTTTTATTATACTTTAAAATTAAATTGTACAGACACTATTAAAAAACAGTATTTTTAAACTAAAAATACAAACGCGGTGCTGTTCTAAGAGGTGATTTTTGGACTTTCTGTGAAACCTAATTTTTTTTTATATTCTTGTTAATTAGGCCATAACTAAAATTTTAAGAGCAAAATAAAAAAATTTTGACGGTTTGAATTGTTTTAATTACAATTGTTTTAATTACAATTACAATTTAATTAATACAAAAAAAGGTCTTGCGCACAATGTTGGAACTAGGACACATGGAATCATGCAGAGGTATTTTTAAAACAAACAAAATCTTAACCATTTATGGTCTTTATGCTTGTGAACTTGTCTTATTTATGTACAAAAATAAATTTTTATTTCAAGATCTAAAATCTTTAAGCACAAGACACAATTATTTTTATTACCCTTATCATAGGTTATCAATATACGAAAAAGGCTGTTTTTATGCATGTATAAAAGTATTTAATAGTCTACCTGCTAATATCAAGGAAATTAACAACCTAAATTTACTTAAGAAGGAATTGTTTAACTATTTTTGTGATCTGGAGCCATACTCCTTTCATGATTTGTTTTCACATTGAAAGTATTTATGTATTTTTTGACTTTTTTCTTTTTTGTACATATTATTGAGTTTTTTCTTGTAATTTAATGTGCAAATTTTTGAAAATAAACGATATTATTATTATTATTATTATTATTATTATTAATTGGCTGTTTATTAAAAATATTATGCACTCTTTTAATTATCCAATTAAAACTAGCGATTTAATTTAAATATTTAATATTTGCATAACTAAAAAAAAGGTTTTTACAATTTTTTTTATATATTTACTGTTTTGTTGCAATAAACGTTCAAACTTTTAATCTAACCTTTGACGTATACATTTATGTTCCCTTAATTAATATATCCTTAAAGGTTGCCATAAAACTTAGATCTATTAAAAATTTATTTGACGTTTGAACTGTCATTTTCAGTATACGTATTCTATAATTTTTGTTTAGTTTTTTAAAGTGTTTTTTATAAACAAAAATGAAAAATTGTAGTGAAAGTTACGAAGAAATTCATGAAATTTAACTAAGGACCGGTTTATTCATCTTTAGTAAAGTTTATTGGGCCGATAACTTTCATGTCTTGGCAATATCTAGTATTCAAACAAATTATTCGTCAAATAAATCAAAAATGAATAAATCGGACCTAAATAAAATGTGGCACCCTTAGAATTATATCAATAATTATTGTTTAATAAATGTATACTATACATTTAACCTTAAATTAAAACTTTAAACGTGTATTACAACAAAACAGTAAAAGATATAAAAAATTGATAGACCTTTTTTTAGGAAATTAACTAATCTTTAATCTGATTTAGTTATGATAATAAAATCGCAAGTTTTAATTGGAGAATTGAAAGTGTGCATACATATAAACATCCAATTAAAACAAAATTAACCGTCAAATTTTTTTTATTTTGCTCTTAAAATTTTAGTTATGACCTAATTAACAAGAATATATAAAAAAATTAGTTTTCACAGAAAGTCCAAAAATCACCTCTCAGAACAGCACCGTGCAAATTAACAATGTAGTATTTTCGTTTTAAAAGAGATTTTGACCTTAACATGATTTATTTTATATATTTTTTTTCGCTTTAGGTTAGTCACCCTGTTTTTGGTCCCATAAGTTACTTTCTACATTGAGGTAACATGTTTGGGACTTGGCAACATAGCAGTGAAGCCGGCTCCAGTCAAAGTGTCATATATTTTATAAGTTATTTATTATTTATTTTGTTATAACAATTAACATTAAATAATTAACGTGAGATCTGTGGTTATTGTTTAAAACAGAAGAGTATGTTTATTTAGTAGTCACATAAGTTATTACGTAAATCACGCAATTTTAATTATTTTTACAAATTGTTCGTAAGATAATCTTAAATGTATGCAATCTTATTTAAAACCCACGTTGCCGGCTTGCTTACAAAATTTAAAAAGGCAAGAAAAGTCACATAAGTTACTGTCTCACAAGTTACCGCTAAGTGGAGAAAATACAAATACTTCAAGAAAAAGCATTGGACGTAGAAGTGAGATTTTTTTTAAATATTCTATTTTTGCGTTTTTAGTAACATACGAGACAATCACATAAGTTACTAGTATTCCTTTTTCCTCAAAGGGTTTTTTCCATTTTATTCGTTATACTTGTTCTAATGTCTGTTAAACGTATATTTTTATAATATTGACGTGTAAGTTATATTTTAAATCTCTATATTATCATATATCTTTATACTATTCTTGTAGAAACCCTGGAGATGCCTTAAGGCGAAACCGTCGGTTATTAAAATAAAATAAAAAATTTACAGCAGGAAAGTGCCTAATTTAATTTTATTTACAATAATAAACTAAATGTTGAATAATACTTTTGCTGTTTTACTAGCCCAGAAATTAATTATTAAGGGATCTTTTCCAATGATCGATTTAACATAATTACTTTAAAGTGGCTTAAATATGCTAGATAAACCAGAGTAAAAAATTAAATAAACCTGTAATTTGTGGAATGTGAAAATTTAACACGTCACTGCAGAAACTGGTATACTATTTTAGGATATATGTCTGTCACTGTGAGCGTTCCCGTCAGGATTTTGTTGCCGTTGCACGTTACATTAGTCAAATAAAATTGATGTTTGACTGAGGTTTCGAGTAAATACAACTCGCAAGATTTCTACCACTAAAAAATATATGTATAAAGCAAAAAGCAAAATAATATACCTACAATTTGCATACATTTAATTAAAAATTTATTTTTACTAGAACTAAATCGAATAATGCTCTTATATATATATTAGGGTGTGCCAAAAAAACTTGATATTTTTTTTTTCTTGCTCTCCACCCAAAATATCGTAGAATATGTCCAAACAAATATTCTGTTAAAAGCGGAGCTCATAATTTCAATTTTAAGAGGTCCCTCATCGAATCTGAAGTTTTGCCGCTTATAATAACACAGAAAACTGACTTTTTTACCTTATTTATTCTTGCAACCTAGGAAGATTTTTTTTTTTCGTATAATCCATGACTAATTCTTACAAAGCATTAAATTTGGACAAAAAAATCTTATTAAGCCGATTTTCTATTTTCATTATTTAATTTTTTACATAGCTTTAAATTTAAAGATAATAATACAAAAATGATGACTTTATACGCCTGTAACTTTTAGAATATTGAGGATATAAAAAATTCGCCTAAAACTTTTTTGTGGTCCATCAGACAGGCTAAAAAATTACCATTTGACTTTTTCGTCTAACTTCAATAGTTTAGCTGAAAAAGGCAAAAAACGTAAAATTTTAAATTTAAAGCTCTTTAAAAAAATAAATAATGAAAATAGAAATTCGGCTTAATAAGATTTTTTCGTCCAAGTTTAATGCTTTGTAAGATTTGGTCATGGATTTTATGAAAAAAAAATTTCTTCCTAGGTTGCAAGAATAAATAAGGTAAAAAGGTCAGTTTTCTGTGCTATTTAAGCGGCAAAACTTCAGATTCGATGAGGGACCTCTTAAAATTGAAATTATGAGCTCCGCTTTTAACAGAATATTTGTTCGGACATATTCTACGATATTTTGGGTGGAGAGCAAGAAAAAAACTATTTCGAGTTTTTTTGGCACACCCTAATATATATATATATATATATATATATATATATATATATATGATTACATGAAATATTTGAATCACATGTTTGATGCCTTGATTACTATAAAAATTGTTATTCTAAATACATTTTTTAGTTAATTAAAGAGGCTTTTATATATTAAAATTAAATCAAAACAAACAATTAAAGGCAAGTGGATGAAGGAATTAAGTAAATTTTTTAATAATAAAGGTCAAAAAATATTTTACAATACATATTTTTTTTGTTAAACGATTTATAAAACGTAAATTTATAATAAAATGTATTAAAAGTAGAATGTTAAGTAGATCTGAAAGATGGTCCAAACGGGTTTTTACAGACTAGGAGGGTAAAAACCTGATTTTCAGCAATAATCCATGGAGCCCACACAAGGAGTGATATCAATCACTACATAGTACTAATTAATAAAGTATAGGTATAATATACCTGGTGTATATACCAGGTATATATACATAGAAAGCTTAAATAGTAAATATTTTAAAAAGTTTGAAAAAATACAGTAGTTATTAAAAAAAAAATTAGTAGCATAATATTGTTAAAAAAATGCAATTTATTTTAAATATATGTAGGAGGGTAAAAACCTGATTTTCAGCAATAATCCATGGAGCCTACACAAGGAGTGATAATCAATCACTACATAGTACTAATTAATAAAGTATAGGTATAATATACCTGGTGTATATACCAGGTATATATACATAGAAAGCTTAAATAGTAAATATTTTAAAAAGTTCGAAAAAACACAGTAGTTATTAAAAAAAAAATTAGTAGCATAATATTGTTAAAAAAATGCAATTTATTTTAAATATATGTAATGCGCGTTCTAAAAGTATATTCTGTAACAAGTTTGGAATACGGCATATTCCGCTCGAGTAAAAAGTTTGTCACACGAGGCGAAGGCGAGTTTGACGGTTTTACGAGAGAGGAATATGCAATTCCAAATGTGTTTCAGACTATATTTTTCTACGTTTCCAAAAAAACAAAAAAATAATTTAATCGGGAAAAAGTTGTTGATAAACACAGAGATGTCGCCACCAGTGTTTATTTCGTTATCCGGTGATATAATAATTAATTATGTGACACTTTAAAGAATATATCTAATTCCACATTAGATATTAGAACGGTCATATTCCGAAATAGGGGTAAAAAAATACTATACGCTTTCTGAAATTCATTTGGCGCTTTCTGAAATACCTTTGACTATTTTGAAATTACATTTAACGCATACCGAAATATATTTGACTATTCTTAAATACATTTAACGCATTTGTAAATAAATTTGACTATTCTAAAATAAATTTAACGCCTTCTAAAATACATTTAACGCTTTCTAAAATACATTTAACTATTCTGAAATACATTTAACGCTTTCTGATATACATTTAACGCTTTCTGAAATACAATACCCACATAGCAAATTTATGAACAAAAAAAATTGCTTCCGATATACATGACTATACTATTATAATAGTAGAAATATAAGTATGAGTATGAGTATGGGAACGTATGGCAGGCCCCATTGACATTACCTTACACTAATCTCCCAGGGTTATTTTACCCCCTTTCCGTTCTCCTACGTATCCCGCCACTGCACAGCATTACCTGTGTTTGTTGGATCCGAAGTTTTTACGCCGGCTGGTAGATCTACCCTAGGAGGTCGAGGATGACAGTGTCGATGGTTAAGGCCACTCCCGGATTTTTGTCGCCGGGTCTAGGCATACGTCCAGTTTAGGCTAGTGGAGAGCGGGACAAGGAGGTTAAAAATGGTTTTTGGGGGACATTGAACTGACCCAAAACTAAGTACAATCCGGAATCCTCCTCAACCGGGGTTTAGTAATAACCCCATTCAATTGGGATTCATGAATGGGGGTAGAAGTGTTAGTTCGCTTCTAGAATCTGTCCTAGTTGGTGTACTTCTGAACGTCTCTGTCCGAGTCACTTTCCGTTTCCTGGTAAACTCTTTAGAATTGTTTGCCCCCCTGTGAGATACTGAATCTTGTCTTCAGTACCGAAGTGTTGACGGCCACGACTCGCCGTAAGTGCCCTCTGCCTTCGTGGATATTCCTCATGCCGAGTACCGGCTACCGACCTGGAATATTCTTTTTTTATTGTTAAATTAGTGTTTATACCGTTTACATTTAATTTATATTTTTGCATTCTTTTTTTTTTCAAATTTAATTTTAAAATATAAATTTTAATATACAAAATAAAAAAAGCCGGCCCTGAAGTGTACGGAATAATTTGTAATACGGCCTGACAATAGCCTTGGCTGAGGGTCGATCTTCTTATCTTCTGTGATGTTGTGATGTTTTATTATATTGATTTATGGGTTGTCTATCCCTATAGGGATCTGTTTATTTTCTGGTGCCAGGGGTACTTGGAAATTTACGTTGCGAAGTATATTAAGTTTTACGTTTAGATTTTTAAGAATAGAATTGGTATTGTTATTAGGCATGCAATTAAAAAAATTACTTAGCTAGATTAATTAGGCTTGAAATCCTGATGCTTTGTCTTTAACGTTGTTCCTTGACCACGCCTGCAAGATTTTGGCACGCGTTGATTGTGGCGATCTCTCAGGTGTCTAGGTAGCCCGGTTGGCTTATCGATGTGACCTAGCCTTAATCACTTATTCACTCGCACACTTTTAGGCCGTTATCACACTTTGTGGCTTAACCGGGGGCCACCCGCACTTTTCGCACTTATTGTTTTTTATGTATTAATTTTTATTATTTGTTTTATTGGTTTTTGAATCGCTTGTATCCGATATTACCGATATTGCCGTATTCTTAGATTATTTTTTGGTACTTGCGTTTGTATCGTTTACACTGTTTAGGAGGGATCTCGTTAACGACCGTAACGCGTCCTCGCAATTCAAGTGCTAAGACGAAACTGGTATTATAAGAGTAGAAATACTAACATATATTTTAAATTTAAAATGTTAGGCTATTCAGGCTATTAACAACTTTTTGATTAGAATAAATGAAAAGTAAAACAATTTGATTCTTTTCGGGCTATTACAATTTTTTTTATTAGAATAAAGAAGAAGTAAAACAATTTGATTTTAAGAGTAAGGGTGCGCTTCATTAAATATTACAAGAACACTTAACAAGTGAATATTACAAGTCTTGTAATACAAGAACCTATTGCTAGAACGAGAAGGAAGATATGGCAATTGTATAAGTATGAGAGAAAGGATACATATTGCAAGAGAAAAATCAATTCATCCCTGTTCCACTTGTAATTGCCATCTTTGTTTTGCAAGGTAAAAAACGTACCTCCTGAAAAAATACGTACACAACCAATTTCGGTAACTTTTTTACTTGTACTATAGTATAAGGTTTTTAAAATTATGTTTAAAACTAAAATTTACGCCTCTAGCATGTACTTCACGGTGGTTTGAATAATATCAAAATAACCAACAAATGTTGGGTATTCATTTAAAAGTTACACTGGTATAGTTATATATTTAACAACTTATCTGGTATTGTGGGTCAAAATTGACCCCAAAATCAAAAACGGCACAATACAAAATTTTAATTTTAAGTTTTTTTTTAATCATTGGCTTCTTTTTAGTCAAGAATAATAATACTATAAATATTAATAAATAATGATAGTATTAATAGTATTAATTAAAAAAAGTACAAAAAATGACATGAAAATGTGGTATAAAGAAATTTATTAAATAAATGTAATGAATCGAAATCTAGAGCCAAATTGTTGTTATTTTAATAAATAAATGATTTTTTTTTGGCAAGTGTAAATTATACATAGTTTAGTTTTTATTTTAGTTTTAATTAATATTTTAAGAATACAAAAAAATGGTACACCCTTTACCATCTCAACACACCAAAAAAATAACAATATTTCCAATAATTAAACGCGGGCAGCAAGAATTCATTATACATTAAACTAAGTTTCTAGGACTACGTCGGCAGTTTATTGCAAATTTAGAACATGACACCGTAAAGCCCAGTGGCGTGCTTTCTAGGCAAGGGAGATGTCACGAAATAATAAAATAATATTGATTTATTTTAATTAATTTATTATATTTTATTCAAATAATCATATTTCCACAGTCAAGCGAAATAAGTTTCAGATTATTGCAAACTTGGTATATGTATTTTAATAGAAATAAACTGCAATCTTGCAATAATCAGAAAATACATGGGTACGTTCTAAGTTTGTATATAAACCACATGTTTATGTAATATAGTGCTTAGATAAAATAAAGCTGTCATAATGTAAATTTGGCTCTTTAACAATATGTCACTCAATAGTCCCAATCACTACTGGTGACTTTAAAGGAGTCCAATATAATAAAAAAGTGCTCTTAAAAGCAATTAGAATTCCATTATTTAAAAAAATGGTCTAGTAATAAATTATGGTAAAAATGTAATTCTAAGGAATAAAAAATAATTTAAAAAATCATAAAAAAATGCTACAAAAAGGTATTATAAAAATTGTTTGAAAGGGGCAAAATATCTAAAAAAGTTCTTTGAGGGAAGAATGTGTTTTGAATGGCTACAATTCATTATTATTAAATTTTCATGCTAATAAACATGTGATAAATAAAATTAAAATAAAAGCTGAAAACTGAAGCTTTTATTATATAATTTTAGTATTACAAGGCAACCAAATAAATTATTGTGTTGTTTTACATCAAAGAGTTGGCTTTGGAATTTGTATTGTTCAATTTGACAGGTGAGAACTAATTATGTAGACAATACCATAGCGTGTCTTTTGTGCCGAACAATTTCCTGAGTCAAAATCAATTACCGTCGTGGAAAGACGGTTCAGAGCATAATTCCATTTCAGAAATAGTCCTCCACGTCCAACTGTTTATTCATGGTTAAAAATTTGAAAAATTAATACTTGGTTTTAAATATAAAACCACCACGAAACTACCTTCTGTAAATAATCCCGAAACACAAAAGATATTTAGAAAAGCAATTATTGTCTTAAAGTCTCAAAATAACAGCTGAAAAAATTATAAAATTATAATTATTAACAATATTTTATAGTGATTTAAAAAAAATAAGTAAACAAATAATAAAAAAGTTCAAGACACCATAAGCAGAGTTTAAAAGTGACATTACAAGTGTTTCTGGTAATAAATTGTTAATAATTGTTTAATAGGTAACTAAATATTAGTAAAAACAATTAAAAAATGCATTCCATGAACAGCTGCCCCCCTAGAGACTGAACAAAATTTAACAAATCCCAGATCCGATTGTCCAATTTGGAATTTGTAGCAGTTACGGTTTATATTATATTTTAGTACGTTAAACTGCATTATTTTACACTTTAATTCGTCATTTTTGTCTGCACAATTTCACTTTTGAAAAGTTTTTAACGGATCCGTCCCATTTTTAAGAATCAAAATTTGATGACCGTCCCGAATCAACTTTTACCCAAATTTTGATTTTCGGTAAACGCACAAAATTGGACAAAAAAATAGTCTAAAAGTAGGTCTCTTGAACGAAAAAATGGTAAACATATCGACTTTCCACCGTTACCGGTTTTCAAGCCACCGGGATTCGAGAAGATTTACATACTCACAGGCAACAGAATTCCATTGCAAGTCGATGCATACATTTTAAAGTACAATGTAGGAATTTTGACCGACTATCATCCAATTGATCTAAACTTCCTTTATAGACAACGAACCGGTTATCACTGGTCTTGTGTTTTTGAAAGCCAAAGCAAAAACAGTCAATATTGTATCTATTGTATACAGATTTATACATGGACAACCAAATTATGACGTTCAAAATTTCGTGTCCGCCACTTTACATCTACCGGTGCTACTTGATACAAACATCCGGTACCTACTGAGCATGTATACAAACATCTGGTCCCTACTAGATACAATCATCTAGTAGGCATGCATCTGATAACTATTCTGCCCTACTATGGAGAAAGCAGTAACTGCAAAAAAATTCAAAATATGTTTTCTTGTGCTATGGTAAAGCTATGGACATTTTGTAACCGAATTCAACACAGAAATGCAGTCAAATATCTCATAAGTTAAAAAAATCCATTAAATACCTACTGCTTTTTATAAAAATGTAGTTTATGCTAATTTTCCACAAATTTCTTGTTTAGCAGTAATATCTCACCGGTCTGTACAAAACTTTAAACATACCTAAGAATAAAGAATAGTTAAAAAACGAAATAAAAATGGAATTTAAAGATTTTTTACAACCATGTCCATCAGGTGTTGGAAGACCAGAAAAGGATTTTTTGGATTGTTCCGACCGAGCTAAAAGGTATATGGTTAGACATTTTCGGAAATCTGTTGATTTTAACTTGTTAACTGAGATGCCAAGTCTTCCGAAAATGTTTTGAAAAAAATATATATGCCCACTGAGCAATGTTTTAAATAAGAGCAATGTTTTAAATAAGATTGAAATTTTAATCCAAAATTGCTCCACAGCATTATTAACCAATCTGTTTAAAACAAAAAAAAATTATATCCAGATTTGATATAAAGTCAAACTCCACCTCCTCTACTAAACCTATCACATCTTACAAATATCCCTGAATACTGAAACTAAATCATCTAAAATATAAGGTTTCACAAATTTCTATAAAATTATATTTTTGCTCCAATAGCAGATTTTTTAAAGACTGCAAGGCTTTTTAGCAGTTATCTTACATTAAAAAAAGAAAAACAAAAATGTTTCATAGTAACTATATAACTAACATAAGAATAATACCTAATTAAATCGTAAATAGTTTTTAGAGTTTATTATTATAATCAATTACTTTCGACACTCGACGTGTTGACGACAATAAAGTTTAATGTATAGACCGCTTAGAGATCACCTTTACATGCTCTTTTATTCTCAATAGACAATTACAATCTGCTGATTTTATCTTGTTCCATCGTGCTATGCAAGTAGTTTTTAATTAATTTTATTTTGAAAAAGTGCAATGTGCAAAGGCCTATAGTAGTTCCGGGGCCCTGATTTGCTAAATGCATTATAATTTGGTGATAAGCATTATATTCTAAAGCTACTACAGGGTGTATCAGGACACAATGTCTTTTAGAAAGGGGTCGGAAACGAACTCGTCAATTTGATAGACCTTATCTTTCTCTTTTCGAAAGAAATTTAGTTCTGATACCCCCTGTATAAGTTGATAGCTCATAAAAGTATAATATGTTGATATCTTAATTTAATAAAATAGAAAAATTTATTTGAACGAAGAATACTCTGGTCGATTTGAAATAAATAAGAGCTAGAAGCGAAACCGTGTTCCGTAAAGGGAATAAACTTAAACACAACAGGAAAGAGGTACTTAGAATATGCAGAAAACAAAACTTTTCATGGAAATTACATTATCGGTGTGTTTGGAAGACAAGAGATAAGGAAAATACAGTACAGTCAATTGCGATAACTGCCATCTAAACAACAAATGAAAACTAACAGATTCTATCACGATACGTTTGCAACATTCGCGCTGCACCTTTCAAATGGGTCCCGGCTGTTTCGTTTCAATAGAATTGCATTGCAAAGTGTTTCGATGAGACAATCGCTGTATTAGTTTAAAGTGCTCGGGTTGTTAAGGCAAACATTAAAGCTGAGCTTCCGTAATTAGCGAATTCTAGATGTTCCTTCACAGATTCGGCACCGATAATCTAATTATCTTGGCAAAGCGATGTTTAACAGATATTATAGCGAAAAATCTTTGTTACTTTTTGTAACTAGTCATTATAAATGGCTTAAAATTTTTTATCTATATTAACCTCCCAAGGGCCAAGCTGTCGTCCAGTTGGAGCCCATTTGGTCCTTATTTTGTTAATTGTAATCATCCTGGTTATTTTTTATACAATTTCTTTATTCGTAGCGTAAAAAAAATATCTAGGTATCTATTTTAGGTGTTTTGACCACAATGATTACACTATGACAATGTTTAATTTAATTAATCCCAGATTTTATTCACAAATAAATTTAAATTTTGGTTTATTTATTACAGTGAACACAAATTTAAAATGGGCTTCGCCAACAGTTTAGTTATTACTTACGTTCACGTCCAAGTCATTACGGTTTTAAAATTCATGTATACACAAATTTGACTGTAAATAGTTCAAAATTTATTATTTACTTATATACAATAATAAAACGTTTCCGATCTAGATTCATGCAGGAGTCGACCGCGACTGCAAACTCGATAGTTCTTTATTTATATATGGTCCATGCAAGAATATGAAACTCCTCCCTTTATTTTATGATATCGCTAGAATTATTATAGTGATACAATTTTTAGTTAACAAAATATCATTAAATTTACTTAAGGGAAACTGTTGCACAGAAAAAAAGCTAGCATAGCATGAATGGGTGAGCCATTAAACCAATGTGACCTTGTAATCCGTATTCCTGAATAACAGTTCCTATAATACCAATAGGTAGTTAGCATTTGGTTTATAATCGTTTACTGTTTTTAAATTAACAACAAAAGTTATCGCTCCTAAATCTATTAATATTCATATTGATATTTATTTGTTAGAATGTTAGAATGTTATTGCATTAAATACTAATTTTATTTATTTAATAACCTTACTATTGTATGTATACTATGTATACATTTAATGCAATAAATTCTTTGACATTTAGGCAAAATATTTCCCTATTTTGGTTTAATAGTAATTAATTGAGCAAATAACAATTTAGATTGCTTCAATTTTAATGCATTCGATGACAGCGCTGTTCTTGGTACCATGTTAGATTTTTTTCTGTGTGTATATGGAAAAATAGTCAAATGGCGCAAATAATTTCATTATAAAGGACTGTGCTAACGTACTGGTTTATCCCCTAATAATGTTTTTTAATCTAATATTGTCCAAGTCCACATTTCCTGATCTTTGAAAATTAACCAAAATATGTACATCTTGAAGTCCGGCGATCCTTGTGATTTAATGCACAATAGACCAATTGCCTCGCCAATTGCACTGTTGTCAAATTTTGCAAAAGTTTTTGAGATATATATACTATTATTTATAATAACGCCAAACATCTAATTTCGTCACAACAACATGGCTTTATAAACAATTGCTCCATAGTAACTAATGTTATCTATAGATCTATATATAGATTTTTCTAAAGCTTTCGATAAAGTCTTCTTTTGGAAAAATAAAGGACTTTGGATTTTGTCACCCGTTAACTCAATTACTACGATCTTAACTCTTTGAAAGAAAATTATATGTCTCATATAATGGTTTTCAATCTAATTATTTTTTGTCTGCGTCAGGAGTCCCTTTGGGATTCAATTGGGGGCCCCTTTTGTTTAATCTGTTTATAAACGATCTATATTGACTACTTTCATGCAATCATTTACTATTCGGTGATAATCCAAAGCTGTTTGATAAAATTTCAAGCGTACATAAGAATATTTACCTTCAAGATCAATTAAACATAGTTTCTTTATGGTGTACCTCCAATAAACTTGTACTAAATATAAAAAAATGTAAAATATGCTCATTTACTTGTAAAACCGCGCCGATGGTATTTGATTGCCATATTGATAACACTCCTCTCTCACGCGTTGATGTGATCAAGGACTTGGTGTCTTTTTTGATTGTAAATTAAATTCTCTTTTAATAAGCATATAAAATGTATTTCTTAGTCTTGCATTAGACTTTTGGGCTTTATTTACAGAAATACCAAAGCTTTTACAAATATGACAGTTTTAAATGCGTTATATTATCAATTAGTAAGGTCTAGGCTTGAATCCTGCTCGATTACTTGGTACCCTTAACATCAGATTTAAATAAAAACCCTTGAAGACATTTAGAGGCGTTATTTAAATCTCTTTGCATATCGTACCAATAGAGTCTACCCCCCTCGTGGTAGTGATCAAAAAGCATTACTGGCACGCTTTCACTTTAATTCACTACATATAAGACGGATAATTTTTAGTATTAAGCTTTTGTACAAGTTCTTACATCGCAAAATTGACTCTCCCAACATCCTGGCTCTATTAAACTTTATTTATGTAATGAGTAACAACTTTATTTTATTTTATTTAATTTGCAGTAATTGTGATTTGTTTTGTGCATTAGCAAGATTATCGACATAGCTTCTTTTTATTGTTAATGATTATTAAGTTTTTTTTCTCGTATTTTTTTAAGTTTTATTCATTTAATTTGTCCTGTAATTGGAATTTTCTGTTGGGCAATAAATTATTATTATTATTATTATTATTATTATTAAACAAGCAAGCTAGCACAACTGTTACGTAAGTTACGTAACGTAACTATAGCAACTACAACATAATCTCAAAAAAATGTTTAACCGTGCGATCGGCCAATGTCACACACACTATGTGTGACTTTGCATAGATTGTTCTTTCAGAATTTAAAGCCAATTTTTGTTTGACATTTTACCTGGCATCTGATAACTGTCACTGTTGAACCAATCTGACTTTCTTTTCATCAAGACCTGTCACTTTTCATTTAGGTTTTGCCTTGAAAATGAAAAGATTAATTTTCTTGGTAACGACGCCGCACAGTGTTTCAATTCTCGAAATCACCATACAGGGTTTTTGGGGTCGCTGATAACGAATCTGGAATCAGAATTCCAAAATTCAAAATGGTAGATCCAAAATGGCAGACATATTTGTAAAAAAATTGACAGAATTAATTGAAAATCACCATACAGGAGTTTTTGTGGTCGCTGATAATGAATTTGAAATCAGAATTCCAAAATTCAAAATCCTACATACCTACATATATAATAAACAATCTCCGTCACTGGATTCGCTCGTTGTATCACCATCAGAAGATAGCAACAGTTTTATGGTTTCGCGGGACAAAGATTTGCTCTTTTTCGGAGCAAATTTTCTGAAGCTAGAAATATACGGATCAGAAGATGCCATAAGCCAATGGAAAACATCTTCCATCGTTTTCTCCCGAAAAACTTTCAAAATTTATTTATAAAATTTAAATATAACAGATTTTAAATTTGTATTATTTCTTTTACTTAATATTTTAGCAACGATTTCTTAATTCGCTAAAAAAATTGTCAACACAAATAACCACAATTCAAATTTGACATTAACACACTACAATGCGCATGCGGAGTTGTTTTAACGCACCTACAAGAGGTGGGTTAAATATGTAAAATCGGTGTTAAATATCTTAGTAGTCACGAACGATTTACGATTTAAGTGAAAGTCTAGACACCGCTGTTGTAATAAACGTTTTGAGATAAATTCAAGTGAATCGAGTAAACGTCATGAACGCAACCCAGAAATAAAAAAAAATCTTATATTTTGTAAAGCAAAAACACAGATACGCGCTCGACATAGGCTTAAAATCGGTGTTTTTTACCACAACCGTGCCTGCAGGCACGGTTGTGGTAAACGCTCATGAGCGCCCAAGAACATGTAGTTTTTAAGATCCGGGGGCAAGTTGGGGCAGCTAATTTATTGATGGCTTGATAGACAAAACTCTAAGCTATTTAACGGATCTTGAACTGATGCCTTACAATTCATTACAATTTTTGTAGCTCCATTGTTCTAAAAGCTCGATTCAAAGTTTGCGATTTTAACAGACCGATCTTGTCGGTTACAATAACCCGTTGTACAAGCAAAATCTACAAAAAACAAATACATATCTGAATTTTAGATACCTTGAAGATCACCCTTCATCAAACCGCATAAGAATCGGATACACCAAACACAAGTTATTCACTTTTAAACAATAAACAATTTTTCGCAGCGATCGCATGTAAAGTATCCTCAACTGAAAGCGTCAAGTTTAAACTGATGTACAAGACAAAATATACCTATTTTATATAATTTTTTTTCAATACAGAATGAAGACAGGTATTAACTACCCATCAAACTCAAAATTTACCTGAAAAAAATGTCAATTTTTGAGGTTTTGCCGATATTTTCCAGAATTGAAACTCTGTGCGCCGTACGAAATGGGATTTTTACATAGCGGTAGTAGGAAATAGCTATTTGTGTAGTAAGAGCGCAAAGTAATACATTGCCGCTCTGAGCGAGAGCGGCAATGTCACTTGGCGCTCGAATTACACACAGGATTTTTTCTACAACCGGTGTTTCTATAAGAATGGTAAAAATTAATAATTATTGAAAACTCAAATTTGACGTTTATGTCAAATGTCGCAAACACACTAAACGTTTCTTTATTATGGTTTTCATGATAACTAAGTGAGCGACAAAGTAACTTTGTCGCTCGGCAAGCGACGAAGTAAAAAAACGCTTGCTCCTCGGAAAAGTGCAACTTTGCGCTTTCTTTTGAAAGCGCAAATTTGTACTTGTTTTATTTGTTGTAGTTGTAGAAAAAAAATATTTACTATTTACAAAGTGAACATAATATGTTCACCTGCTGGCTTATGTTCAACCAAGCATTTTTTTCATAGGTAATACATACATTGCAATACATATACAGGGTGCACCAAGTATTCTTTTATATGTATACTTTTATAGGTATTTTTTTTATTTGAAGAGCTACAAGGTCGGTTAAATTAAAGAAAAGTTGGGGAATTACAAGCCGTTTAACATGAAATTTACGAATTAAAAAAAAACGCCGGTTTTCAAAATATTTAAAAAAAAACTAAAAAACATTTAAAACCAAAAATCTTTGTTATTCCTGCAGGAACATTGAAACAAAGTAAGTTTTACATGTAAACATATATCACATTAATTTGTATACACATATCTTTACATATTAATCTACAATTTAATCCAATTTCTTCACCATGTTTTGTTTTTATAATGGCCGCCATAACTGTAGTCCAACCATGGAGTTTGATACATCGTTGAATTTCTTGTTTTTTATCTAATCATGTCAAATTTCAATATGGCCCCCATAGAAAAAACTAAAAAAACTGGTGTTATATCAAAATATAGTAGTAGTAGGCAAAAAATCACAAATGTTTACACGTTAAACTTATTTTTTTTTTAAATTCCCAGGAATAACAAACTTAAAAAGATTTAGTTTTGACAGGTTTTTAGTTTTTTTTAAATTATTTAAGAACCGCCAATTTTATATCCAATTTTTAAAAAATTACCTTAATCGTGAAAGTTGGGAGTGTTTAAATGATTTAAACAATGACAATAATGATGTACACACTAAATTTCAAAATTTTATAAACATATTAGAATATTATCATAATATAAGTTTTCCTATTATATCTAAAAAAAGAATAAATGTACTTAAAGATAATAAATGGATTACATCTGGAATAAAAAAATCATCACAAACACTAAAAATATTACATACCTTACTTAGATCAAATTCAATTAATTTAAATTATTACAAAAAATACAAAACTATTTATACCAAAGTCTTACGTTTAGCCAAAAAAATGTACTATGATAAAAAAATCGTGAACTCCAGTAACAAAACAAAATTTGTTTGGAACTTAATAAATTCTAATGTTAAAAATACTGACCGTGAAATTAAAATATCAAGTATCACTATAAATGGAGAAGAAATTATAAATCCTACTGAAATAGCTAAACAATTTAATGATCACTTTATAAATATTCCTAAAAAATTGCTTAATAACAATCAAAATTTTATAAATAATGCTGTTCAAATACCTTTTGTTAATAAAACCATTTATTTATCTGATGTCACACCGACTGAAATCAACTACATATTGCTTAGTCTAAAAAACTCGCATTCCACTGGTTATGATAACTTGTCAACAAATTTATTAAAACATTGTTCTTTATATTTAGTCAAACCTCTTTGCTATTTAATCAACTTATGCCTGCATAAAGCTATTTTTCCTGATTGTTTAAAAATTTCAAAAGTTATATGTTTATTTAAAAAGGGTAATCAAAAGGATATTAATAATTATAGGCCAATTTCATTGCTTCCAGTAATTTCAAAAATATTGGAAAAGGTTATTTTTAAAAGAATTGTCTCATTTTTAAAATGCAATAGTATTTTAGCCCAATCTCAACATGGCTTTACAGAAAAACGTTCAACCATGACAGCGCTGTGTAGTTTTTTGGATTTTGTGTATAGGCAGCTTGACAAGGGAAATAAAGTAATGGCTTTATTTGTAGATTTAACAAAAGCTTTTGACTGCGTTAATCATGAAATTCTCTTAAGTAGATTAGAATATTATGGTTTACGTGGTCACTGTAACAAACTTTTGAGATCATATTTTGCTAATAGAAAACAATTTGTTTCCTATAATGGGGCCAATTCCAATGTAAAAATAGTAGATATAGGGGTTCCCCAGGGCAGTGTTTTGGGGCCTCTTTTGTTTTTGTTATATTGTAATGATTTAAATCAAATAATTAATACTTTTCATTGTGAGTTTGCAGATGATATAACAGTGGTGGCTTCAAATACCTCACAGTTAAATACAGTAAGACAAGTTTGTAATAATCTTGAATCGCTTGCTGAATATTTTAAAGCATCAAAATTAGTTATGAATCAACAAAAGACTCAATTTATGCAATTCCATCCCTATAGTGCACATTATGTATGTAGTCCGTTAATTAAGCTTAACAATACAAGCATTGAACAAGTGTCAAGTTTTAAATTGCTGGGAGTTTATGTTGACCTTTCTTTGAATTGGAAGGTCCATATAGACTACCTTTGCAAGAAACTATCAAGCAATTGTTATGCGCTGAAGAGGTTGAATGCTATATCCAGCAAGTTTGTTGTCAAGACTTTTTACTACTCAAATTTTGAATCACATATTAGATATGGTATATTATGTTGGGGCTATTCAACAGATGTAGATAGAGTTTTTAAAATGCAAAAACGTGCGATTCGATGTATGTTTGGTCTAAGTTTTAATGAATCTTGTAAATGTTTTTTTATTAATGAATGTATTTTAACTGTACCCTGTATTTATATATATGAAATCCTAAAGTTTGTAAGGAATAATATGGACAAATTTAAGTCGTTAAACATAAATCACACATATATGACAAGATATGGTTTTAATTTGCAACATGATCGTCATAGAATGAGCTTATTCGAATTGAATCCATTATATATGGGTCCAGTACTATATAATATATTACCAGCTGAGTGGAAAGTTTTATCACTTAAAAGATTTTTTAAGTGTGTAAAAGAGTTTTTAATAGCAAATGCTTTTTATTCTGTAAGGGAATTTCATATGTATGCTTTTTAATATCTATTTTATCTATTTATTATTTTAATCAATGCATTTTGTGATTGTATTATATTATATTAAGTGTTTATGTTTTTTTACTTGTTGTTTGTTTATGTTATTTATTACTGCTCATTATTTAGTACCTGCATGATACAGGTTGTATTTATATTTAATACTTTTGTAAAATAATTGTTGACTTGTCCTATACTCTGTTTTGTAGTCAAAAGGATTAATAAATTTATTATTATTATTATTATTATTATTATTATTAAATGCCATGTTAATAGACTTGGCAACTTTTGTCTAAGTAACCGACATTGCACCTCTATAAATAAAACCCATGCAAATAAAAATACTTGTTGCACCCTCATTCATGTATTGTAATCTATTACCTATAAAAAAATGCGATATATGGCTTCAATTTAAATACCTATATATTTTATACACTTTTTTAATATTTTTGGTCTTGTGATTTGCTAAAAAAATTAAATAATTTTAGTATACACCAGCCTCACCTAGAATCTAAAATTATTTGTAATCTTAGAGAAATCAACAACTTGTTAGTCCTTTATTTTCTGTTTCTGCTACAAAAGTATACATATTGTGAAAAACGTAGTATTACTATGCCAATATTTATTATCCTTATTTCAATATCATGGTTATTTTGTAAATATATAAAAATAATTAAAATCCATCAAACTAATAGTACACATGGGCTTGTAACGTACACTATGTATTTTTGTAACCCAATTCTTTAAGTATACTGAAATACTTATTTTGGCATATTCGTGATCATCTAGTTAATTTACTTACTTTATAAAAATTGTGTTTTTACGTACATTGATATTAATGTAATTAATTTGAAACCTCTGATTTAATTTAAGCCAGGACATAGGGGGGTGGCCCGTTGAGTCAGAGCACAGGGAAAAGGGACCATAAAAACCCTGGCGACTCACACAGTTCAAATAAAAATAAAAATTAAATAAAAAATAAAACAAAGTTATAATATTACATATTATGTGTCATAAACACAAGAATACTATATAAATATTAAGTGAATAAAATAACATGAAAAGCAGATAAACATATTTCATATAGTTTTGATGTTTTTATCAATGAGCGATCGTCATTTTAAGAGGAGGATTTGTACTATTTGTTTACCTTACCACGCATTTTCAAACTATTGAACGAGGATACGATTTTATATAAATAAACTACAGCAACGACACATTTCCAAAAAAGAATTTAAATACTTTAAAAGGGAGGGGAAACATGGAAAAATATAATCTAGTGCAGATATTTAACAGAAACCAATAACCACACTATGGAACAATAGCATACTCTGTGAAGTGATATAACGAACCCAAATGTTCTTACAAAATCAATGTCCAGCACAAGAGAATAGTGATACAATAAAAATTATTACCAAAAATCACTTGCTATTAACACATATTAGAATGATTAGGACCCAATAAAGTAGGAATGATAAACAACATAGACCAAGATGCGAATTAAATAATGATGTTTAAAACTATAAGCAAAAATGTAATAAAAAATACAAAAACAGATAGTTTTTTATCATCACTGTAGAAAATATCATTTTATAAAAGTGTACATACCTAATTATAGTAGTAAAACGGTTACAATCACAATAACTATAATTATAATTATATTATAATATAATTCTCACAAACTTTTTACAGGCGTATCATATAAGGATCAAGACCTTTCTGCCCTAATTATATTTTTTAAAACCTTTTGGCCATTTGAGAAAGAATCTCAAACATAAACAAATACCACTAACATTTATACGTTTAAATACAAAGAATTAAAATTTTAAGGTAGTTGTCATGGTACAATATTGTCAAATTTTTTTAGATTATACGCACCGTAAAAGTATACGAGCTTGCAGCTAGGTGATTCATAATTTTTTCGCAAGACTGTAACCTTGCAGACGTTACCTTTACGTAATACTTTTAAATATTTTCATAAGTTTTAATTCGGCAACGTCCCTTATGCTCAACCAATAGATATATTGGAGACTGAATCAGTCTGTTTGAATTTACTGCGGAAATAATATCTATACTCGCGTACAGCGTTTCCAAGTTGTTTTTATCTGACACTAGTGATTTATACTTTTTTACAAATTGTTGAACTTTAAACTTATAAACAATTGGATTTAAAATTTTTAATTATTTTTTTTAACTCATCAAAAATACATTAAAAGACTGTTAGTTTTTTGAAAGCTTCTGAGAGTTAGTTTTTTATAACTAAGAAACTGGTACAGAACTACAGAAAGCGTATACAATCCATGTTAATTATCCAATTTTTAATTGAATTTATCTCGGGTTATAGACGGTCAATCGACTTCAAATTTTAAGGATAATTGTATTTTCATGTCCTTAATAAGTATACAAAAATTTAAAATTTTCTGATGGTATGCTTACAGCACGACAACTACCTTAAAACTCAAAACATAAAATAACGTAAAACTATAATATTAATTTTAGTGTGTTATTTAAATTTTCCTTGCTTAAAACAGCGCCAAATTTGAATTTAAAAGTTTATATACCACAGGACCCTTACAGGCTATTAAATCAAACATCAAAATGTAAATAAAAAAAATAAAATAAATAAATACCTAAATACATTTTTTTGTTTTTAACTTTTTTTTAATATAATATTACACTAGGCAACAAATTTTAACTTAAAAAAAAAGGTCCTGGTTAAAAATAAAATTATTCGATTGTTTATGACTGAAATAGATCCAAAATGTTTTTAAAAAAATTTTCTGAAGTCGTAAATAGGAGCACAGTATTTTGTTATCATTTATTGCATATATATACCATTTGAAAATTTTAGGATGACGTTACTTTTAACTTATATTTCAGCATTCCATGAACAACATATCTGTACTTATTGTAAAAATTACTACCAAACGATTATTCTAATATTACATGTAATTAACTTATAACTTACTAATTAGTTTAAACTACTAAGTAAACTAATAACTGTTTTTTTAATGTTTCTCTTATACACAGCCTCTGGTTCCTCTCGAAGAAGCGTCCAACAGTAATCTGCTATCAGTGAAATATTCCACTTCCCTTGGTATCTTTTCTCCATATTTGCAATTTCAAATTATTTTGTTTACTTATTTATATCGTTATTATTTAAGAATTTTTCTTTGCATCATGGTGCTGCCCTTATCGTCTAAACGAGACTTTGGAAAATTTTTTGGGAGCCGGATTTGCGTCGAGCAGGTCAAAATCTATAGGACTGAGCTATTTTTATTACCGACCTTTTTTATTTACTAATTTTTATCGTTATTATTTAACAATTTTTCTTTGCATCATGGTCCTGCCCGTATCGTCTAAACTAGACTTCGGAAAATTTTTTGGGTGCCGGATTTGCGTCGAGCAGGTCAAAATCTATAGGACTGTGCTATTTTTATTACCGAGCTTTTTTATTTATTAATTTTTATCGTTATTATTTAACAATTTTTCTTTGTATCATGGTCCTGCCCGTATCGTCTAAACGAGACTTCGGAAAATTTTTTGGGCGCCGGATTTGCGTCGAGCAGGTCAAAATCTATAGGACTGAGCTATTTTTATTGCCGACCTTTTTTTATTGTTTACTAGTGTTATCAATGTTAATATTATTTCTACAGCTATTTAGCATTACTACTAAATTTATAAAATTACTACCTAAACTGCGGACGCCTTGTAGGAAATTTAAAAAAAACTAAAAACGAGACAAAAAATATAAAAAGAAAAATGCTTATGTTGCTTTCCAACCCATATACTATTACTATACAAAAAAATACGTAGATCTGTATCTGTATAAAAGGCAAAGCAACAAACAATCCTATTTTATCAAATATACTAGGGTCTCCGAATTCCATCAAAAAAATTAAAGGGGTGATTCTATAGCGCAAAATATGGAAAAAAGTTCCTAAATCCATGGGGTCAAAAATTATTCATGAGGGAGCTATGCCTATGAAGATAGCACTCAAAGCCTCAAAGCGATACAAAAAAACGTTTGGTTTTATACATTTTAAACAAAAAGATCTTTTTTGTATAAAATTAAATGAAAGGTTATAAAATGAAACGAACAAATAACGAACCACGTAATTAAAAAAAATAAAATGGGAACGATACACCCTCCTGATAATATGTCAATGTCGGGTCTATAACAAGAAAGTTTTATTTGTTAACTGTATTTATTCTGCCAAACTTTTTTTAGTTAAAGTACACCTAAAATAAAAAATAAAATTTAAATGTTGAGTGCCATTTTTCTTCGTTAAATCCAACATCTGTCATAAACTTCTAAATTTACTTTTTAATCATTTCTTTTTTATTTCACCCGATGAAATAATTCAATATTAGTAGAAAAAGCATACCTATAAGCATACCTATAGGTACTATAGTATTACACTAAGGATAATATTATCTTTTTATTCGGATGATTTACATCTCTCGTCTGGCGGCTCTCTGGTGTGCATTATCTGGTATGATAATATACTATTTTAACTAAACTGCGCACCACTCAATGTGTCGCGACCAAAAAGTTCGTTCTTTTTCAAAACGACATAACTTTTTTTTCCTTAAACTATTTTATTTTGGTCTGTATTGTCGGCTAGCCTCATCCCCTGGCAATTCATGCTATATATATATGAAGCTCACGGTTTTTTAAGTAAATTTCCTACAGGGTGATATGTTAAACGGTGAAAAATTTCAATAACTTCATCCAAGCCCCGTTTGTAAAAAAATAATTTTTTTCTTGTTTTCACTTTAAAATAATGAAGTATTATGTCTTACCTTGAAATGATTTTTAAATGTTTCGAATTGGAATCTTAGCTTTTTTCCAAAAGAGTACATTTAATGCTTTTTTGTAGGCAATAAACTTAGTCTTTTTAGGAACAAGAAGATAAGATGGTGAAATAATGTTTCATAAATAATTCTGAACAAGCGACAAGCAACAAACTTCCATTATTTTCAGAGGGCCTAAGCAAAGACAACTTTTTCAAAATAACATTTTATTTTTTTGCATAAGTTATACCTACCTACGAATATACCTACCCCTATCTTACCCAGGTTACTTCCATTCTTCCTTTAAATGATTAAAATACCAATAACAGACTTTTCTGCAGCTATGGGAATTAACATCTCCAAATCAACGGTTCGCATAAGATTGCACGAAACGGGAGGCAAGGGTGGCTTTTGTATGTGAAGGAGTGACTGTTTGGGATGGAATGGCGATGAATGTAAAGCGTAAATGCTGAGAGATATAAAGATTTGGTTGTTAGTGATATCGTGGTCCCTTATGCCCAAAATGTTGCCAATAATTGGTGTTGGTGAACGACTATGCCCGTCCGCACGGCGCCAATATCGTAAATGAGTATTTTAGGGGCCACCATATTGAGAGAATGAATTGGCCACCGGATATGAATACTATTGAGCATGTGGGGAGCAGGATGAAACTGAAGATGAAAGAGAGGGAAGGACGCATGAAAAATTTGGATAAATTGGTAAATGCTATTCAGGAAGAATGGGATACCCCAGGAATTTATAAGGAACTTGGGCGAGGCCCAGGAGGGTTAACGAATTATTACGGGTTAGGGGAGGGCCAACGAAATATTGAAAGTTATTATTGTTATTGTTTGTTACATTTTTCTGTTGAATGTTGTAGTTTTGATTATGATTATATATTCGCATAACATTTTTATATTTTTATTTAACTTTATTACCAATTAGGTAGGTACTTATTAGTGATAGGTTATCACTAGTGCGCAATGTAAATGTAAGTTATGTAACATTATCCTAACCACTCAAAAAAATTGCAGTAATTTCGCCCAAAAAAATAATCCCCAAATGGCATTTTAATCATAAATATGTAAGAAACACCAGCAATCGGATTTTATTAAGACATTTAACAGCCGGGAATTGTTTTCGAATTTTGATTCTTGGTGATTTTGGTTTTATCTAAAACTATTTAAATCACAATCAGGAGGTCAAAATTATAAAGAAAACATGTCACGAACGTAAATATCGATTCAGGTTTAGTTTTCGCAACTTTTCACCAAAATGTCATTTTGAAAAAGTGGTATATTATAACAGCCGGGAATTGTTTTCGAATTTTGATTCTTGGTGATTTTGGTTTTATCTAAAACTATTTAAATCACAATCAGGAGGTCAAAATTATAAAGAAAACATGTCACGAACGTAAATATCGGTTCAGGTTTAGTTTTCGCAACTTTTCACCAAAATGTCATTTTGAAAAAGTGGTCTTTGCTTAGGCACCTCTGAAAATAATGGAAGTTTGTTGCTTGTCGCTTGTTCAAAATTATTCAAGGAACAATCTTTCACCATATTATTTTCTTGTTCTTAAAAAGACTGAGTGTATTGCCTACCAAACCCCTTTTGGAAAAAAAATCATATTTTCGTTGCTAAGATTCTAATTCGAAAATTTGAAACCCTTTTCAAGGTAAGACATAATACTTTCAAAGTAAAAACGAGAAAAAAAAATTTTTTTTACAAACGGGCTTGGATGAAGTTATTGAAATTTTTCACCGTTTAACATATCACCCTATAGGAAATTTACTTGACGAACCATGAATAGCCAGAGGATGGGGCTAGCAGACATCACAGTTCAAAATAAAATCGTTTAAGAAACAAAAAAGTTATGTCGTTTTGAAAAAGGACGAACTTTTTGGTCGCTACACATTGAGTGGTGCGCAGTTTTCATAAAGTTAAGTTAAATTTTATATAAAAATATATAAGTTAAATATTATATAAAAATAAATGCCCATTACTAAAACTGTTACTGTTAAACATTTTAAATAGCTTAAAGAACATTTAAAAAGAACAATTTAAAAAATAAAAAATAAAGTTAAAATTAGTGGACTTTGTATAATAGCATCATATGTAAAAACTTTATTTATGAAGCATGACAAAAAATAACAAAATTGATCTGAAACTAAAATTTTAAAGTTTTTGCCCATAGGTTCATAACTCTAAAACAAAAGCAAATACGTTTTAGGCAAACTAACCTAATATTCACAGATAAAACTTTGTGGTTAAGGTTTGGAATTTACTAGAAAAAACATTGATTTTACCTTTTGGGGGTATAAAAACGCACCTTTGGACCCTAATTAATTATTGCCAGACACAACGTGCAAACTTGACAGGAGAAGTTTCAACGACGACCGCAGAAGAAAGGCATTAAAATATTACAGACAATTAAAACAAATTCGACGCTAAGAGGAATTCGTTTTTATTTAATGCGGCTTAGGTTTATTTTATTTCTAAAAAATCGCTTTTTAAGATAGAAATCTTTTTCCACTGTTTGCAAAAAATAAGCTTTTTATACGATTTACATAACTGAGACATTTTATTTTATTATAAAATTGTAAAATTCCATGCAAATTTTTTATTAAAAGCGTGACCAAGCAAATCTCAAAAACTCAAGAAGGTGCAAATTTTCGCACGAATGGCAAATAAGTAAATAAAAAATTTGAATTATGCAACATATATATTTGAATCCCATTTTATATATTTTGGTTTGTTTTTTGTACGCAAATCAAACATTCCGAACATGAGCCAACTTCAAGTTGTTCCATATTCAAATTGCCTACACATGTTCAATCTGGAAATAATCGACGTATGTAGTACACATAATGCATTTTACTATGCAAACATCTACCTGGATTTCTTATCTTTGCAAAAGTCAGATTAATTTCAATTTTATGTTATGTTATAATCGAAACGAGAAATCATTTCTAAAATGCTTGTACATGAAAAATTCATATATATATATATATATATTAGGGTGTTCCTTATTTAGGGGTCGGAAAAAATTTAACAGAGCCGCCCCCCAAATCGGTTCCAAATCATAAAAAAAAAATTCCTGCAAAATTTTAGGTCAATCGGTCAAAGGGAACACGTGCCCCACAGGGGTTTTTTAATAAATAATTGAGAAAATTCGGAAGGCTGATATAACTCCGAAACGGTCCATCGTAGGAAAAAAAAGTGTATATAAATTTTATGTGTTTTTTTTAGATAAACAACTTTTGTAATAACAGTCCTGCGTTAAAAAAATTTATTCGGGGTCAAAACGCGATAAAACGCTTTTTTGTGTACTTTAGCGATACCTACTTTTTGAATTTTCTGTCCTAGAGCATCGACCCAATGACATAAATTGTAGGGGACAATGCACCCTACATTTTTTGTAAACAAAATTTTTTTCTTAAACTAACCGATTTTAAATAAAATTAAATCCAAAACTTTTTGAGTTTTCACTAAAAACACGTTGTGCTCCGAAACTACGAAACGGTTTATCGTAGGAAAAAAAAGTTAAAATATATTTTGTAGTTTTTTTCAAGCTAATCAACTTTCCTAATGCCTTTGTCACAATAGTGTTAATGTTAATGGTAATGGTAATAAAGCATAGACAAATGCGTACGTGTTAGTTTTGACGGATTAATCTTAAATTTTGCAAGATTTTTTTTGCGTGAATCATTGTGGCCTTATAAGAAAAGCCTAAACTCAACTGCGTTATCCTACTCCGGATTAAGGAGAAAACTCAATTTTTGTTTTTTTATATTTTATTTTTCTCAAAAACGATAAGATTTAGAAAAAAATTTTTAATCAAAAAATGTAGTCCCTACAATTTATGTTATTGAGTCGATGCTCTAGAACAAAAAATTTCAGAAGTAGGTAGGGCCAAAAAAACAAAAAAAGCGTTGTATCGCTTTTTGAACTCGATTTTTTTTTAACGCAGCACTATTATTATACCTCACAATAGTGTTAATGTTAATAGTAATGTTAATGTTAATACCCAAAGCATAGAAATATGCGTGTATCCGTTCACAATGATGGTAATGTTGATGGTTACGTTGATATACGCATTTGTCTATGCTTTATTAACATTACCATTAACATTATCACTATTGTGACAAAGGCATTAGGAAAGTTGATTAGCTTGAAAAAAACTACAAAATATATTTTAACTTTTTTTTCCTACGATAAACCGTTTCGTAGTTTCGGAGCACAACGTGTTTTTAGTGAAAACTCAAAAAGTTTTGGATTTAATTTTATTTAAAATCGGTTAGTTTAAGAAAAAAATTTTGTTAACAAAAAATGTAGGGTGCATTGTCCCCTACAATTTATGTCATTGGGTCGATGCTCTAGGACAGAAAATTCAAAAAGTAGGTAGCGCTAAAGTACACAAAAAAGCGTTTTATCGCGTTTTGACCCCGAATAATTTTTTTTAACGCAGGACTGTTATTACGAAAGTTGTTTATCTAAAAAAAACACATAAAATTTATATATACTTTTTTTTCCTACGATGAACCGTTTCGGAGTTATATCAGCCTTCCGAATTTTCTCAATTATTTATTAAAAAACCCCTGTGGGGCACGTGTTCCCTTTGACCGATTGACCTAAAATTTTGCAGGAATTTTTTTTTTATGATTTGGAACCGATTTGGGGGGCGGCTCTGTTAAATTTTTTCCGACCCCTAAATAAGGAACACCCTAATATATATATATATATATATTAGGGTGTCCCTTATTTTTTTTTTTCACGCATACCCCCTAATTATATTTATTACGTGTTTATATACTCCCAAAAAAAATTTTAGCTCATTCTATAAACGGGAACCCGTGCCGACTTGCATCTGAACCCTCCGTTAGCCAACGTCAGGCGCGCGCGGTATTTTGTAACACGAAACACTTTAAAAAGAAGATATACTTCCTGACTGTATTTTTCTAATGATTTCATTAAATATGATTACTAATTAATATTATTGCTTTTGTTTCTATCATTTGTTTCACTAATTTAGTTGATTTTATCCCTTAAATATATTAATATACTAATTAGTATTGCTAAAATATACTGTTATATGAAATTTCAGCTTTTTATAAGCATTTCTTTTCTTGATGTCCTCCCAAAAATATTTCAGACAGTTCAATAAGTTTTCGGTAGTCATCTACCACAATAGACTCTTTTAGTTATTTAGAGTAAAACCCATTAAGTTTATCAATTTCAGAGTTTACGGCCTATTCAATAGACCCTTCCCTGTAACTAACTACTCCCTGTGAAAATATACATTTTTATCAAAGTATACACATGAATAAAACTATATTTTAACATTTTAATAATTTATAATATAAGGGTCACATAATAACAAACACAAAATGACTTACGATCGAAGACCTCGCGACCAACCGTGTTACAAAATACCGCGCGCCTGACGTTGGCTAACGGAGGGTTCAGATGCAAGTCGGCACGGGTTCCCGTTTATAGAATGAGCTAAAATTTTTTTTGGGAGTATATAAACACGTAATAAATATAATTAGGGGGTATGCGTGAAAAAAAAAAAAATAAGGGACACCCTAATATATAAATATATATATATATATATATATATATATATATAATATATATATATATATATATATATATATATATATATATATATATCTATCAATACGATTTTATTATGCAAAAACATAACCAATATTTTAAATTATTTTAAAAATATTTTTAATATGATATTAAGAAAATTCAATTTTCAATTATTATATAGTTGGTCTTTATTCCTCCCAAAATAAATATAATTGTTATCTAGATTTCGGCTACTATTTTTGCCATCATCAGACATTAAACATATAAAAGCATATTTAAAACTTATTAAAACATTTTATATTAAAACCTAAAGGGCGATATCAATTTAACATAATATAAAATGTTTTAAATATGTTTGATCTGTTTAATGTCTGATGATGGCAAAAATAGTAGCCGAAATCTAGATAACAATTATATTTATTTTGGGAGAAATAAAGACCAACCATATATTGAAAGTCTAAATTTACATAAGGTACACTATGTATTTTTGGTAACCCAATTCTTTAAGTATACTGAAATACTTATTTTGGCATAATCGTGATCATTTATTTAATTTACTTACCTTATAAAGATTAAGACTACGTTGTATATTTACGTACATTGATAATAACGTTATTTTGAAATTGGCCAGGTTTAATGAAACACGAGTATTTAATTTGAAACCCCTGATTTAATTTAAGTAAAGACAAAGGGGTAACCCGTTGAGTCAGAGCACAGGGAAAAGGGACCATAAAAACCCTGGCGACTTACACAGTTCAAATAAAAATAACATACAAAATAAACAAAGTTATATGTGTCATAATCACAAGGATACTACTATATAAATCATAAGTGTATAAAGTAACATAAAAAGCAGATAAACATATTTCATATAATTTGGCTATTTTATCAATATTTTAAAAATTTTATACTCAGGTAAATTAATTATTAGAGATTGTCATTTTATGACTATATAAACACACAATATGTGTTTATATAGTACAAACCTATTAAACATATTATGTGTACTATATAAACACATAGGTGTTTACCTTACCACACATCTTCGAAACACAAATGCAAATACAAATAAAATAAAGAATATTCAATAAAAGATAAATATGAGAGCGTCATTACAAAAACCACATAAATATAGCCTAAAAGTCAAACTACATGAAAGTGTCGTGCTGTATAAAATAAATATCATAAGAACAAAATATAGCACCTAAAAAGTCATTATCAAGTATTCAAATTAAATCGCTTAGTTAAGCAGGTTTAACCCTAAGTCTCCAATCCGAATCTATCAAAATTCTAAACGTTACTATATTACCTTACAATGATATTATATACCTAATGGTAATATCAAATTATTGTAATAATAAGAGGTCTTACCCGTACGTTACCCAAGTTATATCCATAATATAATAATAATATAATTGTTTAATTAGGTTTAACCTGAGTACAAATGCAAAGAGTTAACATAAATAAATACTTTAGTACCGCGATACACTGAGTTCCATAAACAATAAAATACATACAGTTAAAGACAAAGTTATCCAAAGTAAGACAAAAGGGAACAACAAAACAAAGTTATTTACTCTCTAAAAATGAATTAGTCAAAAATGACTAATTTAATAGTTATTAGTGGCTGCTTTTTCACTTGTACCATGGTTAACCATGGAATACCATGGTATCCCAAAATTTAACAGAAAATTCTTATGTAAAATTGTCCCCTGAATCCGAAAATACCGTCAAAAATCATAAAAGTGGAGCAGTTATTGAGATATAGTCAATTCCATATTAAATGGAAAATTTACTATATCTCAAAAACTGTTCTACTTTTTTAACTTTTGACGACATTTTCGGATTCAGGGGACAATTTTACATAAGAATTTTCTGTTAAATTTTGGAATACCATGGTATTCCATGGTTAACCATGGTACAAGTGAAAAAGCAGGCACTAATAACTATTAAATTAGTCATTTTTGACTAATTCATTTTTAGAGAGTATACAAAAGTAAGTAACGACAATCCAAAATCAAAATATAAGATAAATGTAGTTCAGGGTATGTGATGAACACCACAATGCTGGATATTGGAACTCAATGTATGCTCGTTGATGAAAAATTAAACAGTGATACAATAAAAAAATATTACAAAAAAGCACTCAAAATACCGGTATTAACTATGATTTCGCGAAAGAATCGAACGATCGATTTACAACACATCTCAGAATTTTTTTTAATTTTAATATTTTGTTTATACATCCAATTTAACACTAAATCTAAAATTTTTCATCTGACTTAAACTTTCACAAAAAGGCCAAATTCCATTATTTTGGCATACATTTTTTATTAAAATACTGAATGATTTGAAATTTGGCCCATGTATGACCCCTATTAGTACCTACAATTCTGTCAAAAAAAGATTTAATTTTTTACATACAGGTGGCGCTGCAATTTTTTTCTTCGAAAGTAGACGTTTTTTGAAGACCAAAAATTCTCTTAAGCAAAAATGCTCAAAAAAACTAAATAGCGTACCAGATAATATAATTCGACATATAAAAATTTACTTGCAAATGATGTTGCCGCCCGTAAAGCAAACTTAAAGTTTGGTCTACCGCATTAAAAAAAAATGGAATTATACTTTCAACTCTATCTATATCTTACAAACTAAGGAACTCCAGGTGATGGCTTTTATTGGTAACTAAAACGCAACAAAAAAAAGTTTTATTTTTTTATATACAGGGGGTGCTGCAGCCTTTTTTCAAAAATAGACGTTTACAAAGACCATAAACTTACTTAAGCAACATTGCTTAAAAAACTAAAGACATTGTTTATAATGTATCAGATATTCTTTTATTGTCTGACATATAAAAATTTATTTGCAATAATTAATGCCTGTTATAATTTTAATCGTCCCTACGATTAAAATTATAACTAGTGCACGTACCCGCATATTGTTATATAAACGCCTTTTTTCGCTTTTATTGTTGTATGCGGCAAAAGGTAACAAAACCAAAGAAATTTTAATTACAAATGGTAAAAAGTATTTCAGTGACTCCATAGTAATAGTAATAGTAATATGACCATTTGTTTAAATATATTTTAGTATATTGCGAGAGGCAAAGCATTCTTTATTATCGTACTTTAAAATTAAACTAAAGTCAAGCCTATAGGCTGGGAATCAAGTTACCCCAACAGTTGACAGTTACTGTCAAACGGTAACCATAATAAAATTTAAAATTTTGCCGTTATTACAAAAGTGACTTAAATTGTATCGTGTCGATTATTTTTTTAAAACATTTAAGTAATATTTAAGTATTGTTTCGTTCCGTTGTTATTTTTAGTTATTTTAGTGTTAGTTTAGTTGTGGTTATTAGTTTTATAGTTAGTTTAAAGTTAAATAAAATGAGTGAATATAAACAATGTCAACTTTTATACAAGGCAAGAAACGAACATGGCGTATTTCTTTTAAGTTCCCTTACTGAGGATGTTAGTTCTCTTTGTAGATCTATGAATTTCCTAACGGAGATGGAATTAATTTGTGACCGATCTACACAACCATTGGATCGCAATAAGTATATTTGTGCCTTTCATACATATTCCCTTGGGAAAAATTGGCGATCTCCTTCTATTTGTTAGTCCCCGATTCATGAAGAAAATATAAAAAATAGTAAAGTAATTAAAGTTTCGTACAATAAGCTATACGAAATTAAACAAAAGTTTTCAAATTTTTATTTTCCAATAAATTCTAAAATATGTAGAAAATGTTACCAAATCCTTGTTTTTGACAAAAATATCATATACGAAGCTGAAAATCAATCCATTGAAGATAAAGATATAGACTGGGTACCTCCCGTATTAATTTTCGATGAAGACAATGCTAAAAACCTCAAAGAAAAACTTGACAAATTAACCAATTTATTAGGTATGGAGCGAATAAAATTTCAAATTAATTCAGCCATTGAAAGTATATCCGATAGCACAGTATGGTATTTTAAAAATTATCTAGACCAACTTATTGATACAACACGAAACCTTTTTTTTGACTGTGTGGCCCCAGGACAATCGGACTTTTTAAAAGAAAACTTGACTAAACCCAAAAAGAACGAACATATTCCATCTGAACTAGAGCATTTAGTTAACTGCTATAAATCTTGTGTAACTCTTTACTGGCTTTGGTAGGCTACAAGTTACAGGAAAGAATATATTGCTAATATTTTTGGTACTAATTTGTATAAAATAACCGAGGCTAGACGGCGTCTATCAGACTTTAGTTCTTTTACTAAAATGAAACCAAAAGTTTTAAATTGCTTCAGAATAAATAGCGAACAAGTATCTTACTTTATTGAGTGGTTATTTACCAGTGGGCTTATAAAAGAAGAAGCCTACGGTGCCACCAATTTGAAATTTGAAAGTGGTGAAAAAATGTTAATTACAAATACAGTTTTGGATGGTGTTCAAGAACATGTATGTCGTGAATATTTAATATATTGTTCAGAGGTTGGGTATTCTTGTTTGGTCAAAACATCTTTGAAAAATATTTTAAATGCAATTAAATCTAAAACTCGCCAACGAGTTGCCGGAGTTGACAGTTTTGTTGTAGAAGGTTATGCTGCCTTTGAGGTACAATCGTCCATTTGATTGAATGGCTTTATTATTATTTGTTTTTTTTAGGATCTACATCAGTGCATTAATATTCTCACAGATGAAGAAATAAAAAAGAAGGCGCATGAGCAAGTAGACAACGAAAAAAACTATTTCAAAACACGCTACCACTTTCATTGCACAATAGATAATGGTTGTGCGTCACATTGCATAAGCCATGCACTATCGCATCCTCAAGAGAATAAGCTCCAAAAACTTTGCAAAGGACCCTATTCCAATATTTGTCCGGAATGTTATGATATATTAAATACAGTTAACATTGTTGAAAACAATATAAGCCTTTTAAAGGATTCTCATGAAAAAGACACGACAATGTTTAAATTTTTACATGCTAAACAAAAGATTTGTGACTGGCCTAACCATATTATAAGAGCTGCCCAACAAGGTAAAGCTAGAATGACTGTTATGGATATTCTTGAGTCAAGACAAGCTTTGTGGATCCGGGACTGGGCAGAAAAAATTTTGCCATCTAGGGTTGAGTTATTTTACTGTTTTACATGTATGTTCACAAATTAATTTTAATACATTTTAGAACCTGGAAAGTATGACTGAATATTTCGGAAAACGAGGTTTTAGTTTATCTGTGGAAGTATATTTAATTAAAAATGAGGAAAAGTGACAAAAATTTGTTTATTTTGTGGCACTAGATCATTGTGAACAGGAATTATTGGACTGCCTATCTATAGCAGATATTGTTCTACAGCAATTTAGTCATGACAATCCTTTAATTAAGCAATTACACCTTAAATCAGACAACGCTGGTAGGATAATATTCAATAGTTATTTTAAAATATTTAACTTTTTTTAAAATTAGGATGCTATCATGCTAATGGCACAGCAGAAGGAATATACAATATTTGCCAAAAATATCACATACAACTTCTGGATATACATTTTAACGAGGCACAAAAGGTATTATTGTAGACAATTTTTTATTATTTATTTAACTAAATTTTTTTAAAAATGTTTAGAGGAAAGATCAGGCCGATAGAGAAACGGTCTATTTTAAAAGAAACGTTGATCTAAATATATATAAATAGCAATCAAAATAATAAAGTAACAAATGCGGCTGAATTAATTAATGCAGCCATGTTTAATGGGTGTCCCAAAAATAGTAAAATTAGAAATTGTTACAAATCTTACAAAATTAAAAAAAAAATTATCCATTCCAAATATTAGTAATTACCACTCAATAATATTTCAAACAGGAGGTGCTATATAGTATGAATATTTTGAAATTGGAGAGGGAAAATATCATGCTTTTAAAGGTACGCAAAGTTAATACATTTTCTTTAAGTAAATCAAAATTCTAGGAATTAAATTTTCTTCTGGAGTAAACATGAAAGTTCCTTGGACATCATCGAGTCGACAAAAGGAAAATATAAATAATTTAAAAGCAATTAAATATAGGTGCGACGAATTACTTTGCAGTAGGGTTTTTAAAAATGAAGATGATCTTCTAAACCACCTTAAACTTCAAAATCATAAATTTCCTGAAATTAGACAAACTATATAATAGTTAATATATATTAACGGTAGATATTGTTAAACTAGTTGCAGTTAAAACATCTTTTTGTTTTAAAAATTCCATTCTAGCAACATCAACTATAATACCTATTAGTTCAACAATATCTACCGTTAATATATGCCCAAATGAAGAAGATAAAAATACGTTTTTTCGAGTTTATGCAAAAGGGTTCGGAAGGCGCAAAATTAAAAAATCACGTTTTAATGAAAAACAAAAATATTATGTTGGCAACCTTTTTGAAGAAGGTGAAAAAACTAAAATTAAATATACGCCTGAATATATAGCTTTACAAAATTATGAAGTAAATGACAAATTTTATTTTTCTTCAAACGAGTATATGCATCCTAATCAGATACGCGGCTTATTATCAAGATTATCATCAGATAGAAGGTTAAGCAAAAATAGAAAAAGAAAATTAAAAAATTTTCCGGAAGAAATTGAAGAAATTAGCCCAGAAGCGGATGAAGTTTTTTTTGAAGTTTTATCAGTTTTAAAGTAGTCCCTTTGCGGCCTCAGTAACTTTTAAGTTATAAATAACCCTGGTTAAAATCTTTAGACTGATTCTGAGAATCGCTCTAGAGATTTGAACCAGCCGGTATGATATAAACCAGGGTTATTTATAACTAAAAAGTTATCGAATAAACCCCTTAGAGCCCAACAAGTTTAAAATTTAATGTAAAGGTAATAATTATTATTATTATTATAATTATTAGAATATATCTTTATTATTTAATATGTATATGCAAATCTTGCAGATAAATTGTTATAATATACATATTATGTTAAATAATAAAGAAATAGTAATATCAATAATAATAATAAAGAAAAACATAATAAATAAAATAAAGAACAAACCTATTAAATAAATAAAGGAATACGTAACTCTTTATAATAAAGGAATACATAACTATATTATCTGAAATGCTATATAGTTTTTAAAGAAAAAAGGCTGCAGCGCCCCATGGGTATAAAAAAATAAAACTTTTTTTTTGCTGTGTTATAGTTACCAATAAAAGTAATCTCCTGGAATTCCTTAGTTAATAAATAAGAATAAAGTTATTAGTGTAATTCAATTTTTTTTAATGCGGTAAACAAAACTTTAAGTTGGCTTTACGGGCGGCAACATCATTTGCAAGTAAATTTTTATATATTAAATTATAAAGAAATATGTATATTATCTGGTATACTATTTAGTTTTTTTGAGCATTGTTGCTTAAGAGAGTTTTTGGTCTTCAAAAAACGTCTATTTTTGAAGAAGAAAAAATTGCAGCGCCCCCTATATGTAAAAAAAAAAATTTTTTTAGTAGAATTGTAGGTACTAATAAGGGTCATTTACGAACCACATCTCAAAACATTCAGTATCTAAATAAAAAAATTATGCTAATATAATGAAATTATGGCTTTTTGCGAAAGGTAAAATTAAATGGTCTCTGGGAGCCAAAGTTTAGGTCAGATAAAAAAAAAAATTTAGATTTAGGGTGGAATAAGATGTATAAACACAATATTAAAATATAAAAAAAATCTGAGATGTGTTATAAAAAAATACCCCAAAATCGTTCGATTTTTTCGCGAAATCATAGTTAAAATGATTAATACCCAATAAACTAGCAATGATAAACGACATAGACCAACATGAGAATTAAGTAAAGTCGTGCGGAATTATAAGCAAAAATAACAGGTAACAAGTCTACATACCTAATTATAGCAAAAAATCGGTAACAATCACAATAACTATAGCTATATTATAAAACATATCTCACAAACTTTTTACAAGAGTCTATCGTATAGCGAGACCTCTATGCCGTTTCTGCCCTAATTTTATATTTTAAACATCTCGGCCACTTCAAGCAAGAATGTGAAACATAAACAAAATCCCACTAACATTTCTACGTTCCAATACGAGAAGTGAAATTTTAAACGAACTTCAGTACATTAAAGTTGTTTTTGTTTTTGAAAAAGTTTTTGAAAAAAAAATAAAAACTCTACATTCATTAGTCGGGGTCATTCGCGATTTCGATAAAATTGTTTTAAGAATACCCTTTTTAGTTATGATCAAATTTTGTATTTGAGAGGCATAGGTGCACCCCATATAATTATACCGTATGATATAATAGCCTCAACCATCGATTTATATCTATATAATATATATATATATATATATATATATATATATATATATATATATATATATATATATATATATATATATATATATATATATATATATATATATATATATATATATATATATATAATCTATCTCTTAATTTATAAAAAGTAAAATTTATTTTTTTTAGTTTATTATCGATATAGGTAAGAAGATATAAGAAGAGTGATCGTACCATTTTAAAGTATTATTTATTACTAAGCCCAAATATTTCACAATTTTAGTTTTTTTAATAAATCTTTGACATTTGCAGTTTCTACTTTGGTCACATTTGGAATGAAATTTAATTTTTGTAAAGTGTGGTTGATTGGAAGAACTATTTGTAAATGTAATCAGTTTAGTTGTTGTAGAAGAGTAGCACAGTGTCATCAGCATAAGACAAAACATCTCCACATTCAGGCATTTTAAGCATATCATTTAAATAAAGCAGAAACAATTTCGGTCCCAAAACCGTTTCCTAGGGGACGCCACATTCAACCTTTTTTGAAAAGCTTAAAACATTTTCAATTTTTACATAAGATTCGCGATCTGACAAGTAGTCTTTAAACAATTTTAATACTATTCCTCGGATACCGTACTCTCTAAAAATGAATTAGTCAAAAGTAACTAATTTAATAGTTAATAGTGGCTGCTTTTTCACTTGTGCCATGGTTAACCATGGAATACCATGGTATCCCAAAATTTAACAGCCAATTCTTATGTAAAATTTTCCCCTAAATCCGAAAAAGTCGTCAAAAGTTAAAAAAGGGGAACAGTTTTTGAGATATAGTCAATTTTCCATTTAATATGGAATTGACTATATCTCAAAAACTGTTCTACTTTTTTAAATTTTGACGGTATTTTCTGATTCAGGGGAAAATTTTACATAAGAATTGGCTGTTAAATTTTGGGATACCATGGTATTCCATGGTTAACCATGGCACAAGTGAAAAAGCAACCACTATTAACTATTAAATTAGTTACTTTTGAATAATTCATTTTTAGAGAGTAGGCCTCTAATTTTATTAGTAATAAAGAATGTGATATCCTGTCAAAGGCTTTTGCCAGATTCAAAAATATTCCTATTATTTTCTTTTTTTTTATTTAATGATATGTGTATTTTTTTGGTAAAGCTGAATAAGGCATCCTCCGTGGAGTGTCCGGCTCTGAATCCAAAAGTTGGTATGACGGAGATTGGCCTGTAATTTTCTGGGTTTGTTTTTTGTCCACCTTTAAATATAGGTGTTATAACTTCTTGTTTTAAATTAGTAGAAAAGGTTCCCATTTCAAATGCTAAATTTATGATATGTACTAGTACATCACTTATGTTGTCTTGAACTTCTTTTATTATTTTTGTGTTTATTTTATCAAAACCACTGGAAGTGCTATTTTTAATGATTTTATAATTTTTATTACTTAACCTTTTGACACAGGATTTAAAAACAAGGAATTTTTTATGTTGATATTAGGCGCGGAAGCTGGACTAATGTCTGAGAAAG
The DNA here is from genome assembly GCA_921294245.1 of Brassicogethes aeneus. NCBI lineage: Eukaryota > Metazoa > Arthropoda > Insecta > Coleoptera > Nitidulidae > Brassicogethes > Brassicogethes aeneus. Next base: position 45,366,024 of record OV121132.1, on the reverse strand, counting down.
GATCGTTTTTTATATTTTTAGCCATACTTTCGCCTATTTGCGAGAAATATTTTATAAATGTGTTAACAACATCGCATGGTTTTGATAAAATAGTACCGCCTTCATTAAGTTCGATTACATCTTTTTTTTCGTTATTTGTATTTTTAATGATGGTAGTTATGAAATATTTAAATTTTCTTGAAAATAATGTATATGCTCTGTTTGGATCTCGTTCTTGATAGATATCTTCCCATTTTTCATTGTTTAGCATTGTATTTAGTGTATTATAGTTAATAATTTTTAATTGTTTGGTTTCAAATTTTTTTCTTTTTATTTTATTATCAGTTGCTAGATTTATGATGAGGTTATAATGATCTGTTATATGGGATCTATATACAATATGTGTTATGTCACTATGTTTTATACGCTCACTATTTTTTATAAAATCATGATCAATGCAAGTTTTTTTGTCTAAAGTTACCCTAGTTGGGCGGTTTATAAAAGAAAGATATCCGCAAGAATTTAGTACATTTAAATACGAATTTGTTATTTTATCTGAGGTTTTCAGATCGATGTTTATATCACCAATTAATAAATTAAAATCATGTGTACTGTTTGTTTATAAGAATGGCTCAAGTTCCCCTACACAAATTTCAGAGTTTGTAGATGGAGGCCTATATGTTGTAAAAGTATTGTAGCCCAAGTTATTAATTGAAAAACTTTCTTTAGTTATAATTATTTCAGAATTTTCTAATTTGTTTTGAGTAACTTTGGCTTCAATATTATTGTTTATGTAAATTACAACGCTTTCCAACCTTCTAAGTTTAAGATCATCAAGTTCATTAAAGTTATTAATTTTATAAGTATTTATATTATTATGATTTTCAATTTCGATTAATATATCTGCCATAAAAAAATTAAATAAAATAATTTAAATTGAGTTAATAAAAAAGAAAATATAAATTTATTGATATATCTACACTAGGGTGTCCCTTATTTTTTATTTTTTCACGCATACCCTCTAATTATATTTATTACGTGTTTATATACTCCCAGTAAAAATTTCAGCTCATTCTATAAACGGGAACCCGTGCCGACTTGCATCTGAACCCTCCGTTAGCCAACGTTATGCGCGCGGTATTTTGTAACACGGTTGGTCGCGAGGTCTTCGATCGTAAGTCATTTTGTGTTTGTTATTATGTGACCCTTATATTATAAATTATTGACAAAATTTGTCAATAATTTAATAATTTGTTAAAATATAATTTAATATAATGTTAAAATATAGTTTTATTTATGTGTATACTTTTATAAAAATGTATATTTTCACAGAGAGTGGCTAGTTACCCGGAAGTGAATAGGCCGTAAACTCTGAAATTGATAAACTTAATGGGTTTTACTCTAAATAACTAAAAGAGTCTATTGTGAGAAATGACTACCGAAAACTTATTGAACTGTCTGAAATATTTTTGGGAGGACATCAAGAAAAGAAATGCTTATAAAAAGCTGAAATTTCATATAACAGTATATTTTAGCAATACTAATTAGTATATTAATATATTTAAGGGATAAAATCAACTAAATTTTTTTTTGGTTATTTTTTAATGGACATTCAGATATATTAAAATAAAGAATTTCGGGTAATTAGTTTTACGGCCTATTCACCCGACACTTCCGGGTAACTAGCCACTTCCTGTAAAAATATTCATTTTTATTAAAGTATACACATAAATAAAACTATACCTATTTTAACATTTTTTAATAATTTATAATATAAGGGTCACATAATAACAAACACAAAATGACTTACGATCGAAGACCTAGCGGCCAACCGTGTTACAAAATACCGCGCGCCTAACGTTGGCTAATGGAGGGTTCAGATGCAAGTCGGCACGGGTTCCCGTTTATAGAATGAGCTGAAATTTTTACTGGGAGTATATAAACACGTAATAAATATAATTAGAGGGTATGCGTAAAAAAAATAAAATTAAGGGACACCCTAATCTACACTTATGTGTATAACAAAAAATAAATAAATTAAGGGGGCTTAGATGTGTAGTATTTTCCCTCTCCTAGTAATAATTACATAGTTATTATATTATATAACTGCAGCAAAATAATTATGAGGAAGGGAAAATATATATATCCGATATAATAAAATGTAAATATTTGCTGAATGAAAAAATCTACTATGGTAATTTTTGTCAGACCAAAGATTCGGTAAAGATAAGTGGCTCGCGAGTTTTAAATAAAATAAAATCCTTGTGGTAGATGGCTACAATACGATTATGCTAATTGTGGGACCCCCGAATGCCCTTGCGAATTTGTTAGGCCTTAATGAGGACGAGCAAAGAATGCCGCAGTTATTTGTATTGGACTCTTACAAATTGATTTAGCATATATTTTCGACTCCCAATAAGTCTGTCGGCGCTGGTTTTGGCATCGCTTAAGATAATACAATTACTAAGATTTTTTTTCTGATTTTTTGTTGTATTTTTATTGTTCAAAAGAACATTAAGAATCTGTACAAAAATTTATCTAACACAAAACATTTCATAATTTTTTAAAAACTCATTTTTCGTTTAATTTTTAGTTAAAATCTGATTTTTACTTATTACTTTTTTATATATTTATTATTATAGGTTTATCTAACTAGTAATTTTATATAATCATGTATTCTTTTAAGGTTAAAGAATATATTCTATTTTTAAGTTATAATCGTTAATGGGCTGCAAACTCAGATGCTCACACAAACAACACTAGATTTAAGGACTTATTGCTAATACCTAGATGTCGTTAAAAACACCCAGCAAATTGTAGACGTGTTACTAAAATATATAAGGCCCCTAAATAATAAAATGTTTTTAAAGACAGTAAAGGAATTAATAATGGAAAATGTGTTTTATTCTACACAAGACCTTTTAGTTTTAATTTTAATTTAACTTAAACTCTATTTTAGCATATATTTATTAACTATTAGTTATATTAGTTTTAGTGTAATTTAAATTAAATCTATTATATGTCGGTTAATATACCATACAATTGTAAAAATTGGTTCTATGTAACGTATAATCTTATTATATTGTTATTATCATTTATATGGAAAAAAGTTGTAGTGCGACATACATAAAAGCGTGTATGAAATAAATTCTTAAGAAAAGAAAGGTTTTAACTTGGATTTAAAAGTATATTTTGTGATACTTAGAAATGTTAAAGTGCCCAGTTAGTGTAGACTTAAATATAGACGCAAAAAGTGATGTGAAATAACAATATTATTAGATATTTGATTTAAGTTAAAGTGTACGGCAATCGGAATTTTACTGCAAAAAACATTTAAAAAACCTTGTAAAAACAATTGACTGTTCGTTAATTTAATAGAAAAATAAAAAGTTGACCCGAGTCTGGGATCGAACCGGCGACCGTCGAGGTGTGCGTTGGACCTGTGCTTGCTGTTGGTGCTCTGGACGACTGAGCTACCGAAGGTGTTGATAAAATTTAAAATATGAGTAAACAAATCACTAATGAAGACCTGTTTAATTTGATCAAAAGTGAAAATCAGGTTCTAAAAACTGAAATAGCTAATGTAAAAAATGAAATAAAAAGTGAATTGGATATTTTAAAAATAAAAAATGAATATCTTTAGAAGGAAAATCAAGAATTGAAAAGACAAATTTTATTTCTGGAAAGAAGGCAAAAGAAATATAATGTGATAGTATATGGAATAGAAGGAGACGAACAACTAACTGATAATAAAACCCTAGCTGTATTAAATGAAGTCCTAAATATTCCATGTAATAATAAGGATCTACGTGATATACGCAGGATAGGAAAAAAAGTTGCTGGTAAACCCCGACCTGTCCAAATTGAAGTGATCAATTATAATTTGAAAAAAGAAATACTGAATAAATCAAAAGAAAAACAAGCAGAATTAAAAGAAAACAATATATTTTTTACCTCCGATTATGCATCCGAAGATTATAAGGAAAGAAAGTTACTAAGCCAATTTTTAAAAGCTGCCAAGGAAAAAAAATATAAAGCAAAAATTGAAAATAACAAACTTGTAGTCGACGGAAAAGAATACACTTGCAATCAACTTAAATCAAACACTTCCAAGATACTAAATAATAAAGCAAACATTGAAACAGAAGAAGTCTACGAATCATTACAAAAAAACCTTCATGAGAACATTGAACAAATATTAAGAAATACATACGAAGAGGACGAGGAAAATAAAAAAAGAAAATTCAAATTAACTCCCACCAAACCTATAGGAGCAGCACCAAAAAGGAACACCAGAGCTGAGGCTAAGAAAGTCCAAGGAGATCTGGGAGAAAAAACAACAATATAACCGCTTATTTTAAATTTACTGCTTATATAATTATTTTTTTCTTTTATTTTCTTTATACAATATCTATTCAATTTATTTTATACCCTAAGAATTTTGTTATTTTTTTTATTTTTTTCTGTTTTTCTTTGTTAAGTACACTTACGGAATGAGGAATTTATCTTTTGCATTTTATAATGTACGATCATTAACAAACAATTTTGCAGATTTTAAGGTTTTTGTCTCACAAAAAAAATTTGATTTTATTGGTGTTTGTGAAACGTGGTTGTCTGAAAATGTAAACACTAATTTAATTGATATAGATGGATATAGGTTCTTTCGTCGAGATAGAGTAAGTAGAGGTGGTGGAGTGGGATTGTATTTGAACAACAATTTAAGCTGTGAACTATTATATACGGACCCTAATAACTGTGTTGAACAACTTTGGGTTAAAATTAGGTTTAATTATAAGTCATATATAATTGGGGTACTATACAGGCCACCAAATAAAAAAATACCTGATTTTATTGAATCGTTAGACAATGCTATATCTGACTTCTTGCCCGAATGTGATGAAATTATTTGTGGGGGTGATGTTAATATAGATTTGTTACAGTCTGAACATCAATCAACCTTGACATTTTTAAACTGTATTGATTCTTTTAATCTTAAACAAATTGTTGACTCTCCTACTAGAATAACTAAAAATTCAGCAAGTCTCATAGACATTATTTTAGTATATAATCACAACGAATCATACATTACTGGTACAGAAGAAATATATAATGTTTCAGATCACATGTTAGTTTATTGTAATATAAATTATGTTCAACCAAAAGTTAGTCCTAAATATATTCAGTGCAGAAGCTTGAAATACCTCGACCATAATTTGCTTTCAAATTTTCTGGAAACTGCTCCCTTCTATAATATCTTACTTATTGATAATATATGTGATAAGATACAATTTTTTAATGCAATAATTATGAATATTTTTGGTATATTAGCGCCTGTCAAAAAAGTAATAATTAAAAAGCAAAATCCTCCTTGGCTAACTGACAATATTAAATTAATGATGTCCTTGCGTGATAAAGCCCTTGCAAAATTTAAACGTACCAAACATGAAGAACATTGGAATTATTATAAACAGATTAAAAACCAACTAACATCGGCAATAAAAAACGAAAAAAAAGCATATTTGGAGTATTGTGCAAATAATTATCGTAACAACAGCCGGGTCCTTTGGAATAAGTTAGGCGATTTAAATATTCACAATAAACCTAAATCTAAAACCCTACCAGATAATTTAAATAAACCTGAGGAAATAAATATTCATTTATCGCAATACTCCAAATATACACCTCCAAATTTAGATCTTTTAAGTTATTACAACGCAAATTTAAAGCAAAATTTTGTAGAATTATTTAGTTTTTCCCTAACAACTGAAGATGAAATTAAAACTTGTATAAATAATATTACCACAAAATCGGTTGGATCTGATAAGTTGAGTATTGACATGATTAAATTGTGCCTGTCAACTATATTGCCTTATTTAACACACATAATAAATTCATGTCTTCTTGAAAGTTATTTTCCTGACCAATGGAAGGAATCCAGAGTAGTTCCATTGCCAAAGAAAACAGAAATAACGAATTTTAATGAGCTGCGTCCTATTTCCATTTTACCGGTACTTTCAAAGGTATTGGAAAAAATAATGAATATCCAAATTCGTAAACATCTAAATACATTTAATATACTACCGGCATTCCAATCAGGGTTTCGCCAAGGATACAGTTGCACAACTGCCCTCCTAGACGTAGTCGATGATATCATAAGAGATATTGATAAAGGTAAAACTGTTTGTCTAATTCTTCTGGATTACTCAAAGGCATTTGATACCATTAGCCACGAAATATTATATTCCATCTTGCATTATATTGGATTCTCTTATTCCTCCATTAATCTAATAAAAAGTTACTTAACTAACAGAGTCCAATATGTGCAAACTGACAAGGGTCAATCCAGAAAAACTCAAATAAAATGTGGTGTGCCGCAAGGGTCTATTCTGGGTCCATTACTTTTTAGTATATATACTTGCGAATTAACTAAATGTTTAAAATTCTGCAAAGCATTTTTATACGCAGATGATACACAGTTAATGTATTCTTTCGAACCAGACAACTTATTGTTGGCCAACTCTCGCATAAATGACGACCTAAACGCATTAGTCGAACTATCCAACAATCACCAGTTATGTATAAACTCACTAAAATCCTCAGTTCTTATATTTGGTAGGCAAAAACACTTAATCTCAAACTTGATTAAAATACAAATCGATGGAAATGATCTGACAACCAGTAAGGTGGCTAAGAACCTGGGTATCGAAATTGACTGTAATTTACGATTTGACAATTATGTTACTAATTGTCTAAAAAAGGCTTACAGTGCATTAAAAATTCTTTATCCTCACCGCCAAATATTATCACAAGAGCTTAAAATTAGATTAACTGACACTTTGGTTCTAAGCTACTTCAATTATGGTGATGTACTGTATGGTCCCTGTATAGATAAAAGAAATGTAAATCGTATACAGTACATTCAGAAATCATGTTTAAGATATATTTATGGTATAAGGAAATTTAATGCAGTATCTTACAAATTGTTAGACGCAAAATGGCTAAATATGGAAGAAAGACGAACACTTCATTCGGCAACACTGTTTCACTCCATAATAACAAGTAAAACACCACCATACTTACATAGGAAAATTCAATACCGTACCGATGTTCACAGCTTAAATTTAAGATTCAAAGGCCTAATATCCCCACCTGCTCATACAACTGCAATATTTAGACGATCCTTTTCATATAACGTTTATGCCATATACAATGACCTACCCGCACATCTTAAGACTCGGAAATTAAAACCTTTTAAATCTGCTTTAAAAAGGTTGATACTTAACAAGCTTTTGTAAAAACCACTATTTCCTGAAAAACCACTTTGTCGTTAAAACCTCTTTCTACATTAATTTTTATTTTAAAATAGTCATGGACCTATATTAATTTTGTTTATTTTGTTTTTAAATTTGTTGTATCAGATTAGTTTTGTATATTTCTCTTTATACTTTTAAAATGAAATGTATTATGTTTCTTTACAACAAATAAATTATTATTATTATTATTATTATTATTTACTTACCTATGTACCTGACGTTTCTTTTAATCTTTATTAAACAAAATAAACAATATTATTTTTTTTATTTTGTTTTAATATAAGGGCATCAATTGCCAAGATCATTAGCATCAAACCTCAGAGAGAAAAATCCTCATGGACACCCAGACAGCACATGATTTGTTCCGGACTTCTACCGGCTATAAACCTCTCGAACGACGCGTCACGGTAAGTATAAAAAGATGTAAATGGGGACATTAGGAACACTTACTTTATATACGTCGAGTGAAACAGTACAAAGACAAAAATAATAATTAGATTAAAACAAGGGAATAATTGTGTATAAGGATAAGTAAAGATAACATTTAAAAAACAATAAATAAGTACAATATTAAATTTCTTGAAAGTAGTTTACATCATTGAGGTAAGACAGAACTTTAAATGTGTTTATAAAATCATAATTAAGCAATGTTTTAAAGTCCAGATCCGCAACATCAAGAAGAACCCGCTTTCACGAAGGTTAGGACATTTCACCAGGATATTGACTGAGAGTACTTCTCCACAGCCCTCGTTCTCAGGTAAGTATCCACCCTCTAATATATAAGATTTGGTATGGCCTAATCTTAATCTGGTAATTATAACCTGTTATCTCCTACCTAAATCAGCAACCCTCACACCCTCAACAGAGTAAATAAATTGACTAAAGAAGGTGTCTTTTTTAGAGATTCAAACTATTAATACCTTGCTCATATTCTGCCGTCCAAGGTGGGTTTAAAGGGAAATATGTTTCTACTTCAATGAGCATACATATTGATACATTTTCAGCCCGAAGAAATGCCCTGGTAAGAAAAGATGTTCATCTTGTGGTTCTCTGGAATTCCGCGATGTTATCGGTCAAATATACTCTGTTATGTTATATAACCAATTTTCTGATTTTAGAAATGTAGTAAATAGCTAAGAAAAACCTTCTTTTGTCAAGACTCATAATGCCTGCTTTTATATGCAAACTGTACGTAGGTGGGGTCCGATAGGCTCCAAGAATTAGACGGATCCCCGTATTGTGAATTACATCAAGGGGTCGGAGTGTTGATTTAGGATTTGTAAAGTACAGATAAATTTAATAATATTATGGATCTTGGTCGCACGGACTTTTAAAGAGTCAACCTGTGGTTTCCAAGACATGCGCTTATCCATTACGACACCTAGATATTTTAGTTATAGAACACACTGTTTGTGTCATCTACATATATAGTATGGCACATCTTATCACAGATATTGTCACAGATTGAGTTGATTGCTATTGCAAAAAGGGTTACTCTCAAGGTGGAGCCTTGTGGTACCCCATTTTCCAAAGAGCGGGTAATCCAAACGGTAAAGTGTTTCAAAAATTTCATACCTCCACGTCATGTCATAAGCTTTCTCAATATCAAAAAGGCACATAGTGTCTTTTACTAAAAGCGGTCTGAATTTCTTCTTCGGGATAGACCAGACTATCCAAAGTCGATCTTCCGGTAAGGAAACCTAACTGGTGTTTCTCTTCAAACGCCAGACAAGTCTTCTATTTACCATAGATTTAAGAACTTTGCTTAGACATGAAGTAAGGCTTATTGAACGATAAGACTCAGCGCTGGAGGGATATTTTCCCACCTTGTAAAGGGGGACTAAATGTGCTTCCCTTCATTGTGTTGAATAATTGCCTTTTTCCCAGATATTAATAAAAATACTAACTAGATGTAACTTCAATTCTTGATGAGCTTTCCAACAAAAGTCGTATACTATATTATCGGAGCCCGGGGAGCTCTTTTTTAATTGTTTTAGCGCCTACTCGTTTACTGACATTATACTGGTGTTTTCCTTAAATAAGTTTCCTCGTAGTTCTGCAAACTGCTCACATTTTGAAAATGGCCTGCAAGCTTTTCTTCTATGGCAGTTTTATCCGTTATAGAAGTATTATTTTCTATAAGTTACACCAGTGACGTTGGTGTGAATGGGTTTATATAACCAACATACCTTTCCCAAGAAGACCGTTTGGCGTTTATAATAATAGGCCTTGACTTAGCTCTGACAATTTTAAATTTAATTTGATTTTTGAGTTTGGTACCTTTTGTATAGATTAAATGCCCTCTTCCTTTCTTTTACAGCATTTTCGACTTCACTACTCCACCAAGGCACCTGCTTCTTAGAACCCCTTCGTTTGCTGCCTGAATCAATTTATCTGTAAGGATAGCCACGTCATTATCAACAGAGGTTTCTTAATGTTGAAGTGCTTAGGTTGGTTCTAAACTTATCCCAGTTACATGGTGGCCCATTTACACGAGGTACATCAAAAAAATCTATAAAGCAACTGAGCCAAATAAATACTTAGTTACTGCCAAATTAAGCCAAATAAATGCAATACATGCTTAGTTAATGCCAAATATGATGAAAAAACTATTTTCGGAATATTATTTCCCTGGACTTTTTTATATTTTGAAAACCATTAGAAGTTTTCATATTTACTTTACAATTTATAATTCATTTTTTAGTAGTTTTGAAGTAGTGAAGCAAAATACCTATAATATTGTTTATTTTAAACCTTTTTAAACAAAATAAACAAAACCTTTACAGAAAGTTAAATTAAACATGTTTAACAGATGTATTTTTTGACAGTTTGTGTCATAACTTTATTATTATTATATACGCTAAAGAAGCATCGGGTTTTTGCAACTCGCGCGCTATCCTATGGCCCTCGATAGCATTATTGAAATACAAGGTTTCAAACCTTTGGTTTGTCAACAATACATTTAAGGCATAAGAACTTCATTATTTTTAAATAAAGAAGTAGTTTTTTTCTCAAAGAGAGGAAGTCTTACTCGACAAATCTTATTTGCAAAGTTGCAATTGCATAGTTTGGTTTAAGTAGTAGATTTTATTTTATTATTCTTTATATGCTTACGTTTGTGTGTGTATTTATTCATAGGTAATTATAGTAAATTATTGTGTTTTAATTAAAAACTTAATTGTAAATGTAATTAAAAAACTAATCGAAAATTGCATTTTCATGTTTTGCCAAGGTATCCAATTCGGTACCTACGTATATTTGCTGGTGCAGAATTATTTGATGATAACTTTATCTATAATAATTTATATTTAAGTTTGGACATTTTTAAGAAATCTAGCACAAAATAATAGTTATACAAACAAAACCTTAAAATCAAATATTTTTATATTTAAGTCCTCTAAAAAAACCCCGACAACTGCATTTTAAAACAGTAAAAGACAAAATATATCTACGAATCTATAGCAACATAATATTATACAGGGTTAATAGAAAGGATCGCACTAAACTCTAGGACTGCATTCTACACATCAAAATAATAAAAAAAATTCAACTGTTCTTATCCGATTCTTATTTGTTTTCAAGTTATAGCGGAATTAAAAAAAAAAATTTAAAAATAAATTATTATCTAATTCTTTGAAAAACTATGGAAACAAAGTTTTTGTTTCCATAGTTATACATATTGTTTACATTTAAAAGGCCTAACTGTCAGCGTCAGTGGTATTTTTGTAATTTTTCAGTTTAAATTTTTTTTTAATGCCAAAAGTTTATTCAAATTTAGAGTATGCTAATATGGTTTTTGTTTATGGCTTTTGTAATGGCAATGCCACAGCTGCTGTAGAAGAATATCGGCGACGTTTTCCACGTGAAAGGGCTCCTGACAAAAACGTGTTTATTCGAGTTTTTAACAAACTTTGCGAGACTGAAACTCTTCCAAGTGCTAAAATAACATCTGAAAAAGCTGATCGACAAACTTTAGAAGAAGTGGAAAATATTTTGGATCTAGTGGAAGAAGATGCAACGACCAGCACCAGAAGAATCGCTACTCAATTGGACATTTCACAAAAACGGGTAATACACACATTTCACGAACACAGGTTTTCAGTATGTGTGGTGTGCTATGATTGCTGGGTATTTAATTGGCCCTTTTATCATGGAGAATCGCCTCACAGGGGAACACTACCTTAATTTTTTAATAAATGAGTTGCCAGGATTACTAGAGAATGCCCCTTTAAATGTAAGAAGGCGAATGTACTATCAGCATGATGGAGCCCCTGCACATTTCGCTCGTAAGGTCAAGCAACACTTGGATGAAATGTTTCCATAGCGTTGGATTGGTCGCGGAGGTCCAATTAATTGACCTCCAAGAAGTCCAGATCTAACCACTAGATTTTGTTTATGGGGTTGGTTTAAAACAGAAGTTTGCAAAGTTAAAGTGAATAATCAAGAGGCACTAATTCAACGAATAATTAATACCGGCGCAGTTCTTAAAGAAAAACAAGAGTTAATAGGACAAGCAACAGGCGATGTTCGCAGACGTAGCAGAGCATATTTAGAACTCAATGGGGGTATTTTTAAACACCTTATAAAAAGTCATAACTATTAAACAAATGTTACCGTTTCATTTTATTTATTTTTTAATTACGCTATAACTTCAAAACAAATGAGAATCGAATAAGAACATTTGAGTTTTTTTAAATTATTTTAATGTGTAGAATGCAGTCCTAGAGTTCGGTGCGATCCTTCTGATTCACCCTGTATATACCGTACCTTCATTTGTAAGCTAACCATAGGGAAAATACATTGTAACTGGACCAGATAAGTCGCAGTCAACACAAAGCGAGAACCTTTTCAGAAATGATTTGGATGCGTGGTCGAGACATGCGTACTAAAACAAATTTTACCAGATTTACACGGCACAAAATAAAAAACAATAATAAAGCATCGATGTATGAAGCAAGGTCAACTGTTACGGCGCATGCTAGCCTACTCGTCCACGCGTCCAAATCATTTCTACAACGTTTTTCGCTTCGTGCTGACTAAGACTTATCTGGTCCAGTTACAATGTATTTTCCCTATGGTTAGCTTGCAAATGAAGGTACGGTATACTACCTGTGTAATCCATCTAAAATTAAATTTTTGAAAACATGTTAGTAAGTAGCAAAGAATTACCAAAAATAAAAATGTTATTAGGCGCGCGGGCTCCGATCGTAGCCCAGTTTGACTCTAAATTACAAAATTGAAAGAACATAAAAAAATTAGTATAAGTCAATTCGATGTGTTTAAGTATTTTTAACAGATACAGAAAAAATGCTGTTTAAAAAGGCTTGGGCTACCATTGTAGACCGCGTGCCTAAGGTAGGTTAATGTTTAATTTAGGTGCCTATTCCCTTTTTCTAAACATGCATGTTCATTAACTACATATACATTAGATATGTATTATATATACATAAATTCCCTTTTAATTATTTCGTCTATACATGCATGCGCTTAAAGAATTTAATAAATATACATTTTGTAAACATCACCGATGTTTAATTAGCTATTCCGTTTCCAAAATTCGATGTTTGAAAACATATGTTTACGAACACCTGCTTGAGAGGTGCTGTTAACCAATATTTTTGTTTTTTTTATCTTGCATCTTGCAGTAAAGTATCATTATCAAGCATAGTGATTGCCTTAATTAATAATCATTAATTAATTACTCATTAATAATTAATACCTAATCAATTATAATTTTAAATATTAAATAATTATTTATAATTAAGAATAGGATAAATCACGGGGTTATAACAACACCAAACTAATAAAAATATACTTGCAGTTAACCAATATTTTAGGTTTTTTTATCTTGCATTAAACATAAATTGGTGCGATGCTTTATACAATATACAGTACAGTATCATTATCAAGCATAGTAATCTTAAATTAATTAATAATCATAAATTAATTTCAGACTATCACAATTAATTAATGACTTATTAAAAATTAATACCTAATTAATTATATGTAATTATAAATGATAAATAATTATTTATCATTAAAATAGGACAAATCACGTAAGGGGGTCATACACCAAACAAATGAAAATATATATTTTTTCAATACCACTAAAAATATGTTTGGGATTTGTATTTTTTATTTATTATAATAATACAAATTTTTCTTTTATAAAAATTATTTATTAAAATTTATTATTTAACCCAGTAAGAACAAGCTGGCCCGCATACGGCCCGAATACGTTTTGCCGAATCGGCCGCGTGCGGCCCGACACATATTTCTTCCGGCGTGTAGAATGGGCAAATGTCGGCTATATTTACTCGGCCGAGTGTCGGCTGCGTATAGTTTGCCGAGTGCCGGCCATAACCGCCTGTCCATTCAAAAAAAGCTTACACACGTCCTGGAATTCTCTGAATGGCAAGATACATCTTTAACACACTCGACTAGTTAGACATTATTCGTTACTGAGCAGATGAGGATTGAGATGGGGACTCCAAACAATTAATGTTCAGCTATGCCCTTACGGACGCACACTTCCAACTAAATATTGCAACCAATCGCTATTTATAGTTAGCTCGCATGCGTAAGCAGCCGTTAGATGTATCGCTTTTGCCGCGGCAGGTCGTATTCCAGACGTAAGCGGGCCGGCTAGGGCAAGCCGAAGGATTTTGCAGCGGCATGCCGTATTCTGGCCGACTTCGGTTAGAACATGGCTAAACGGTACCGGGGTAACATAACGCGGGCCGTAAGCGGGCCGGCTGGGGCAAGCCGAACCGCCGGTCAACCCCCTATGCCGAGCGAAGGCCGACTGTTTGCCGAGTGTTTGGTGCCTACTGGGAAAAAAACAAAAATTTTTCAAAATCTTAGTTTAACGTAATAACTTAGGGAAAGTGAGGTCAAGACTTTGACAATATGCGACGAGGGGAGAGAGTGTCCAAAAACGACCCCTAAAAACTATTATATTTTATTAAAAACACAACAAATATTATTACACAAAATATTATTATACAAAACTAAAGATTGGACAAAGAAAATTAAGTATAAAAACATAAAATACAAAAAAATATCCATCTAAAAACTCTATTTCATCTAAAATGGGTTTGTTTAATTTAAAAATCTGTCTTAGGTATTTCACCACATATCAATACTTAATAATTTTGCACCAAAGAACACTTTACACCTTCGCTTCTCATGTTTGGGTTGGACTTTCTGAGAAAGTCTTTCTCTTGGCTTTTTTTCATTTTTGTTGTAGAAGGAGCCTTTCCACACTGCCTGTGTTGACCGTAAAGGATGGTCAAGAGTTGGTAATCCCTCCACCACTAATTTTCCTGCTAGGGCTAGTAATTTATCCTCAATGTCATTAAGTTATTTTACTGGTTTCCCGACATTGCCAGTCTCTATGTTTAAAATGTTTGCCCTTTTCCTCACCTAGGCCTTTATATCACTAAAAGTCTGTATAAAAATAAATAAAAAATAATTATTTAAGATATTTTAAGATTACCCTTTTCCATTCAAGGATGGACTTGATGCTGTTCTTTGGTTAGTTCAACATAAAAAGTTTTTGCCACGTATTTCTTAGAACTTGTTGATTTTCTTCACTTGTTTTCAAATAATTTTATTTATTTTGCGTTCATAATGACTTCATTATAACACCGCTTTCGGTGGTTTAATGAGATACTTTATCCCACCCGAAATCTTGGTTTTATAGGTTGGCTATACTTTAAACAGCATAATATTTTGTTATTGGTTATAATATTCTTATGATTTTTCTAGTACTTTTGTGGCAACACCAAAGAAAATCATTTTTTTCTTCTTTATAGCAATAACAGCCGCTTATTGTAAATAAGTAAATTAAGGTCGGGAAGGCGAATCAATTTTGACATTAACTATCAAACCAATGACTGTGATACCAACTAACATCTCTATTGTTCTAAAAGATGGGTAAAAAACTAAAAGCGCAGTTGTTTTGGTGTGGCTACGCATGGTTTAGACATAAAATCATCGACTTATAAGAACAGTCGACGTGAACGAGAAAGTTTCGTGTGAAAACAAGCATGCGGTCGAGGCAGTGTGCACTGAGCAACGAAGTCTTTTGAGCGGAACACGTTCGCTCTAATTAAACGTGGTCGGATTTGGCCGCCCCATCGTTAACGTCATAAATAACATTAAAATACAATAACTGAAATATTCGTTAAGGCTGCACAAGATATACGGTCTACCTGTACCGTCTTTAATGAAATCATAACGAAGACAACGTTGATAGCGCTCTCCAGCTTCTTTTTTTGGGGTTTGTTAGTTTACGGCTTTATAACTGAATGTTTAATTTAAAGTTATTGCCAAATTAAATTAGGATTATGCACAGATTACAAATTGCGAATAATATACCTTCAAACCCTTTACATTGTATTTTATAAAATTATAGCCCAAATTTCAAATAACAGGATAATTTAAGATTTTTATAATTTTCAGAAAAAGCAACAATATTTATTATTAGGAAAACATTGACATTTGTAGGTTTTAAAGAAAACAAACTAACATGTAATTGAACAATACTCTCTTAAAATAACTAATTATAAGTCATATTTGACTAATTGTCATAGCGAAAAAGCAGTCACTAATAATTAGTCAAATTCAACTGAATGAAATAGTCAAATTAGTTGATTTAAATTTAAAAAGTTCTGACCCAGCCTGTGTTTGAACTCGGGTCTATCGCTTATCAAGCTAGTCAAGCGGATGTCATAACCAATGCTCTATCAGTCACTTTTATAAAATTCTATTTTATTTGTCTACAAATATTGTTCATAATAATTTAAGGACTTTAACTTAGTTAAATATATTTTTTGTGTTGGTGTTTTAAGCTAAACTTTCTGCATCTTTGTTTGTTTTTATGGGCCATGGATCCTATAGGTATGCATTTAACTCAAACAATAATTTGTTGTTGGCTGCAAACGATTAAAGCAATTTTTTACTTTTAACTCTCAGAAATAGTCAAAGATGGTGACTTATCTTAAATTAGTCAAACTTTAACTATTTAAGTAGTAAAAAATAACTATTTAAAAGTGAAAACGACTATTTTATTAGTAAAAAATGCTGGTACTAATTCAAATAGTAAAATTTTGAATATTTCATTATAAGAGTATGCTATAGAAGTGAAACTTTTTTGCAGTATTCACAATCACACCAAGTTGGTGAAAATAATTGTTAATAGGCATACCTACACAATCTCTTAAATACCTCTGTCAGATTAACATCCCAGTAAGCACCAAACACTCGGCCTTTGCTCGGCATAGGAGGTTGACCGGCGGTTCGGCTTGCCAGAGCCGGCCCGCCTACGTCCCGCGTTATGTTACCTCGGTACCGTTTAGCCATGTCCTAACCGAAGTCGGCCAGAATACGGCATGCCGTTGCAAAATCCTTCGGCTTACCCTTACCGTACGGCGATACATCTCACGGCTGCTTACGCACGCGAGCCAACTATAAATAGCGATTGGTTACAATACTTAGTTGGAAGTGTCCATCAGTAATGGCTGCCGCTTTCTAACGTGGGGTACGGCGGCTGGTTAACACCTCGCCTTTGGATTTCAAGGGTGTGGCGACTGATTTATTGGATAATAGGCCCTTAAGACCTTAAAATCATAAATACTGAGTAATACGGTAAAATTTGTGGAGTGCGTAGGGATGGAAACTACTGCTTGTTGCCGCCGGAACTGGACCGCCACACGCCATGTTACCATGGTACAAACCATGAAAGGTGTGTGTGGTGGGGGAGAGTTCGTGACAACAAGCAGTGGCGAAAATCCAATGCGTAGTCCACAAAAAACAGCAAAATATGTAAACAATTTTCTACCAGGTTTTTTAAAAATTTTCCTGGGCAACAATAATAAAACTATGTTTGAAACAATTGCAAAAAGGCCGTAAAACTATTAATTATCGACTCAGGTCCCAATACCAGCAGAACCATATGATCACCAAGTAAAAAACGGTTAAACTCAAAAACAACGTCGGCAATTCGAGAGGTCGTGGCCCCCCGGATGCAGCTCAACACAGAAGTGGCAGAATTATTATTATTTTTGTAAAAAGTCTGTGTTAAAATATGCTACTTTTGTTATTGTTAAATCCATGCTAAAAAACTGTGATATTAATTTTAAACTAAATACTCTTTGACTTTGACTTTGACTTAAACATTAATTGTTTGGAGTCCCCATCTCCATCCTCATCTTCTCAGTTACGAATAATGTCTAGCTAGTCGAGTGTGTTAAAGAAGTATCTTGTCATTCAGAGAATTTCAGGACTGAACTTAAGGATATACCTCTCCAGGACGTCTTTGGCTAGCCGACACTCGGCCGAGTAAACATAGCCGACATTCGGCCAGGCGGACATGCCCGTTCTACACGCCGGAAGAAATACGTGTGTCGGGCCGCACGCGGCCGATTCGGCAAAACGTATACGGACCGTATGCGGTATGTGCTTTTAAGTTAAATTCACGATATAAAAAATCCCACAACGCGTTGCAACGGTTGTGCTTCATCTAGAGCAAAATAACATTAAAATCTCTTTTAAGATGAATTATAAGCTAAGGTTGACTGAACCGTAAACGGACACAGTTTACCAAACAGTGGACCGTAACCGCTTCAGTGAACACATAAAGAGAAACTAACAAACTAATTTATACAAACCAGAGTTGAGTACCGGTCCGGTATCGCTTATAGTTTTAGGTTTTCAAATCCTATTCTATAGAATATACGTATGACCATCATCAAGTATAAGTTGGGCAACACTCGATTTCTCTGTCCTACCAAATCTAGCATGGGCCAAGTGCTCTTTGAACCTTATTTGGATGGATCGTTTAGTTTGTCCAACATATTTACTATGTAGATATAAAAACAATTTTGTTGTAAAGTTTCACGAAATTTATTAAATTTTGACAGCTGTTTCGCTACACAGTAGCTTCTTCAGAATTCTGAAGAAGCTACTGTGTAGCGAAACAGCTGTCAAAATTTAATAAATTTCGTGAAACTTTACAACAAAATTGTTTTTATATCTACATAGTTAATATGGAGTTTCATCAAGTAAAGGTCGAAACAATTAATAATCCAACATATTTCTTGTTAAAATCTTGACAGTTTATTTCGTAGATCCTCGACTTTCCAATTTTAGGAATCTTATCTTTTGGATTGCCTAAAAGGGTCTGAAGTGTGTTATTGCTTTTAGTTCAAGCAATAATGAATACCCTTTCAAGCAATAATGAATACCCTTTTTACAAACCCCCACCTTTCAAAATAATTACCGATAAAAACAAAAATACTTAAAAAAAACCTTAAAAATATATCAAATGTTATGTTGAAAGCAAAATTTCAAAATCCAATCCCTATGTACTCTCTTCCCAGTACTAGTTTAATACCAATGTCGTCTCTTCGATTATTAGAGCAGTCAAATTTAATATTTCTAATCAAATTAATATGTTGATTTAAAGCCGGTTTTAACAATTTTAAAAAGCTGGAAAAGATAAATTCTCTTAAAAAAGGTTTGAAAAAATGCTTCGACATGTTTTGGGGGACTCATAAGATTTTAGAACGGGTACCCGTTCTACCCCACTACCAGGTTCTGCATGGCTTTAGTAAATCTACTTTCTTCTTCTGTAACCGTAAGAGAAGAACTAAATTTAATTTTTGTGTGCGCAGTTTGTACACACATTTCGCATTCATTTTTACTAATATTCGTTTGCTTTAGCTAAAGGGGGTCGTTTCCATTTGTTGTCATAAGAGCATCAACTATTTATGTCGCGAGTTTACTCTCTATACCAACAGATCGCTGCTATACCCCCTATCACATATTGTCACAAAGTCTTGACCCTCCTTACCACAAGGTCACACGTCTGTTTTTTTATACATCTAATTTTATTAAACATGTTCTGGTATCTTCAATAATTATAACGCTTTGACCGCAAGGGAGTGTAAGTAATCCACCTACAGTAGGTGGCCTATTTATGAGTTTTTAATCCATATGTGTTACTACTTATTAGTTATTCGTTACTACCTAATTTTTTTTGACGAAATAAATATTTTTAATATAAAACACCTTTGCACGTCAAAAAAGAAAATTAACCCAAAGATATAAAATTTAATTTATTTAAAATAAATGCACTAAAAGAAAATAGGACAATTTAAATAAATAAATAATCAAAATATAATAATAATTTATATTATACGTTGTAGAAAAGGTTATTTAAGTATAAAAATATTAGTAGTATTCCACTCGATTCCACCACTAAGAAATCATATAAGTCTAAAAAACTCAGCAACACGTTTATTTGGTGTGCCACACTAAGTGTGGCGAAGTCTTCGTCACAAACGGTAAAACCTCTTTCCCTAAACCTGTGACATACCCCTTAATTTTATTTGTTTTTAAGGATTTTTCAGAATTTGTACATCCAATATTATTTAAATAATAATAAAAAGCTTGTAAACCGATACTATCTAAACTTTAAGTTAACAATCAAAATTTTAAAATTACCAAAATATAAGTTTTGATAAACAAATAATAATAAAAGACAATTGGCTATTTATATCATATAAATAATCATAATAATAAATTAAATGAATCTAAAATAAGTAATTAAATTGTAAACATTTACATTTCAATACCTACATAGATATATATTATTCATTACTCGTCTACTTCAAACGATAATAGGAAATAATATAATTAGTAAATCAGTTCACATCATAAGTTCCAATTACACATCCATAACATGTCTCAGACAGGAGCTAATGAATGTTAACCATTTGGCGGAACAGCGTCAGATCAATTTTATAACATGCTACACTAATTAACAGAGAAAGTTACATAATACTTAAATCAATACAATTTAGTTATAAAATTTTATTGGTTTTAAAATTTAAACTAATTTAATATTATATATTGCGTAATAACAAAATGCATGCACCTGTGATTGTGTGATTTCTGTTATCAAATTTATAGATGTATACATCTATAAATTTGATAACAGAAAGCTCACAGTCTCATATATCTATAGATATATGAGACTGTGAGCTTGTGCCATAAAAATATTCATTGAAATTTATGTTTCCAAAAAAACCCTTTAAATGTTATAATTTTTAATAATATTCTAGTACAAATTTACGATTACCATTTACAATAATCGCATTACGAGCCGCATCACATAGTTAGTTTTTCTGATTGAGTACAATTTTACATTTATTTATAAAAATATTTTGCGCGGCATAGTCCTTTGTGTAGTAACGCTCGACTTCAAAAATTAATAGCAATGTCAATTTTTTTAAATGAAAAAATTCTATCTGGACCTTTCAAAAGATCGTTTACCACTGTACTCAAAATAATGATAATCTAGTGATTTTTTGTTACACATTTGACTTGGTACAGTTTACCTCTGAAGTATAAACATACCATGATATCTGCCCTGGGCGGCAATTTAAGAGGGCGCCAAATTTATGTGAAAAAAAGTTTTACTAAACTGCCTAGCATACAAGGCGCATTGTACTATCGATGCTTTATTTTATGTTAGCATTTAAAGTTGATTTTTAGAAAGTAATGTATTTAATCCAGAACAATATAAAAATAAGTTTTATGTAAGATATTATTTGAATCAGGACAATGTCCTGTGGACATCTAAAATTTATTATAACAAATTAAGATATTTTTTAAAACTTTACATATCGAATACATTTTGTACACCATTGTGTACCATTTGTAAACTGTTTTAATAATAAACCATATGCATTGTGATTGTAAAGTAAAAACTTAATTATAAATGTTTGTATGCTTTATATAAGTATATATATATATATATATATATATATATATTAGGGTGTGCCAAAAAAACTCGATATTTTTTTTTTCTTGCTCTCCACCCAAAATATCGTAGAATATGTCCGAACAAATATTCTGTTAAAAGCGGAGCTCATAATTTCAATTTTAAGAGGTCCCTCATCGAATCTGAAGTTTTGCCGCTTAAATAACACAGAAAACTGACTTTTTTACCTTATTTATTCTTGCAACCTAGAAAGATTTTTTTTTTCCGTAAAATCCATGACTAATTCTTACAAAGCATTAAATTTGGACAAAAAAATCTTATTAAGCCGAATTTCTATTTTCATTATTTAATTTTTTACATAGCTTTAAATTTAAAGATAATAATACAAAAATGATGACTTTATACGCCTGTAACTTTTAGAATATTGACGATATAAAAAATTCGCCTAAAACTTTTTTGTGGTCCATCAGACAAGCTAAAAAATTACCATTTGACTTTTTCGTATAACTTCAATAGTTTAGCTGAAAAAGGCAAAAAACGTAAAATTTTAAATTTAAAGCTCTGTAAAAAATTAAATAATGAAAATAGAAATTCGGCTTAATAAGATTTTTTCGTCCAAGTTTAATGCTTTGTAAGATTTGGTCATGGATTTTATGAAAAAAAAATTTCTTCCTAGGTTGCAAGAATAAATAAGGTAAAAAGGTCAGTTTTCTGTGCTATTTAAGCGGCAAAACTTCAGATTCGATGAGGGACCTCTTAAAATTGAAATTATGAGCTCCGCTTTTAACAGAATATTTGTTCGGACATATTCTACGATATTTTGGGTGGAGAGCAAGAAAAAAACTATTTCGAGTTTTTTTGGCACACCCTAATATACATATATAAATATGTGTTCTGCTTTAGGTTACCACAGGCGTTTTATGTATTAGTGGTTTTTCAGGATCTGCTCCGTGTTGTCGGTTTTTGGTTCTTAAAAGAACCGCATGTCTGACGACGTTTCGGTTCAATCTCATGTACCATCTTCAGGTCTTATCTGCTGGTCTGCTCTGCTGGAACTCCACGTCTAATATATATATATATATATATATATATATATATATATGTATTTTAAGTAGGAACGATTTTGTAGATAATTTAAAAATGCACAATAAGTACTATTTCTTATGCTTAGTTAAAATAATTAAAACGCAATGGAAACAAATTTACTGATGTACTCCGAGCTTGCAATGGTGACGGACGATGAAGGAGACGGTGACTCTCAAAAGAAGAAAAAGTGTGTTTTCTGTAGTGAAAGTTTTAGATCTTGTGGCATCAGATGCACAAATTGTCAATGTAGTATTCATTCTAAGTGTTTCGAAAGAAAGTGTTTAAGGCTGGTAGGCTAAACTGGCAGTGCAAATCGTGCGTTGATAAGTCTAGTAATAATAGGATAAATGTGGATAATTATCCTTAAGGAGATCTTGCAAAAAGAAAATGAGTGCCTAAAAAGAGAAGTTGAGCTGTTAAAAATATTAGTAAGTGATCAAACTTACTTGATTTACAAAAGGAAAATTTGGAACATTTAAAGAATTTAAATAATTCAATTTAAAGTAATAATCAAAGTTCGATGCTTTCTTATAGCGCTACGGTTAAAAACCGCGACTCGATAAAAAACACCGTAAATAAAAATGTAAACAGCTGTTGTAATAATAAGGTCTAAGTCCAATGTAGAAAACGAATCTATGATTAAGGAAATCAAATCAAACATCAATCCACAGGAAATAAACGTGTCTATATTAAAAACTAGAAGTGTAAAAAATGGATTTTTAATAAATTGTGGTGGTTCAGAAGATCTCGACAAACTAAAATTAAATATAACCGAAAAATTTGGAGACAAATACTCCTTTAACGAACCCACTAAACTTTGGCCACGTATAATTATATATAAGGCTATGAAATAGAAAACCATTTTGTTGACAATTTTATCTCTAGGGCTAATCTAAATTGTTTACCTATAGGTAAACTGACACAGTATAAGTATAGTATATAGTTATAGTATATAGTTATAGTATATAGTATATTAGGGTGTCCGTTATTTACCAAGTTGATTTTTTTTCTTGCGACGCCCCCTAAATTTTTAGTCTATCCTCTAAAAAAAAATTTCAGACCAAAATAAACTCTTAATATTCATAATAAACCTTGCCCCAAAGACGATACATTTCCCATTCAAATTACATGGGATTTTGACACTTTTTTCAATTAATTCTTTTTTTCCCAGGCAATATAAATTTAATTTTAAAGTTTTTATTTACCTATATGTTAAAAATTGCACTAATTCTAAATTTTGTTTTTTGTGTATAATAAATAAGTTTTATTATATAAATAACTTCTGTTAATGTACGACACAACATTCACAACAATATGCAGAAATATTTGTATACAATATAACAAATATACAATTCTAAAAGGACTTAAAGCGCCGTCAAGGTACTAAATGCGCTTTACCGCGCTTGCGTCAATAAAAATTCCGTGTGTTGGCGGGAATTCTTGTAAGAGTAATTTTGAGTCACTTACTGTATTGAAGGAAAATTTCATAAAAGTATACAAAACTTGAAATTCAATAAAAATTTGTTGACTGTGTGTTATAAATAAAGTCTCAAAAATGAATAAAACTAGAACCAGCTACCTGTTATTATTTTCCAGGTTTACAAATTGTATACCCTAATACCACCAGAATTATCTATTTTTAGAAATATACTAATAACTTTCATCGAAATAATAATAACTTTGCCGTAAAAGTAAAAAAAATCAGAAAATGTACACAGAGTTTAACTTTCACCTCGAATAACTTTTTAACGAGTGATTTAATCGAAAAATTATAAAAGACCTTTTTTGTAGAGCGTTCAATTTACTATAAGAATATATATGTTTCATTGCTGTAAGTCATCTTGCCTGGGAAAAAAAAAGTTAATTGAAAAAAGTGTCAAAATCCCATGTAATTTGAATGGGAAATGTATCGTCTTTGGGGCAAGGTTTATTATGAATATTAAGAGTTTATTTTGGCCTGAAATTTTTTTTTAGACGATAGACTAAAAATTTAGGGGGCGTCGCAAGAAAAAAAAGCAACTTGGTAAATAACGGACACCCTAATAGTATATAGTATAGTAAAGTATACTGATGTCAAGTTCATTACTCCCATTAAAAAACTATATAGTGATAACATTATTTTGGAAGTTTCACCAAGTCTTCACAAAGTGTTCTTAGAAAATAAAAAGGTTTATATTGGGTGGCAAAGTTGTATAATTAATGATTATTGTTCAATCTTTCGTTGTTTTAAATGCTGTAAATTTAATCATATCATAAAAGATTGTAAATAGCATGACCTGTCCAAAATGTTCTATGAATCACAGTGGCGGCTGGTGGATTTTAATTATTATTTAATTATTTATTTTATTAAAATAAAAAAATATTTAAAATGGTATAAAAACTGTAATATTTGGATTTTTTAAATAAAATTTTAAATTTGTCGATAAATTATAGTAGATAATAAATTGCACCACTTTAATTTGAATTATCTCAAATAGGGGGGCCTGGAGGCAGGGTAGGCGACAGGAAAAACTAACTTTTTTTCGCAAACTTCAATTTAAATTCTGTTTGCGCCGAACTTGTTTATTTAATGTCAATATAAACTATTATAAATTTGGTGTGGGTCCCATGTCTAATAACTGAGATATTGGTATACTTAAAATCCACCAGCCGCCACTGATGAATCATGAAGCTAAAGTCTGTACAACCGCATAAGTAGATTTTAAATGTAATAATTGCTTAGATTATAATAAAATAAACAAAACAAATTTACCAGTTGATCATGCTGTTTACGATAACTGTTGTAAAATCTATAAAATGAAGATTGAAGCTCTTGTGTTTAAAATAGATTATAATTAAAATTAATTATTGTAAAATTTTGTGTTTTATTCTCGATCTTTATTGTATGACAATTTATTTCAGACTCTTATGTGTGCACCTATTACATAGATAGTTACATTGGAGGAGAGTGCGCATATGCGCTCTTTAACAAAGTACAAACTTCTCACTTAATTGATTTTTTTTCTGGAATATCAAGTCCTGTATTTTGTATATCAACCTTTAAATTCCAATATTCACGATTGAGCATTAAAAAAGTTGGCCCATACCACCATAGGCGTAAATCAATAAGCTCATTTATTTTGGCTGTTCTAGAAATTATGTCAGCTGGATTATTTTCCGAGTTGACATGATTCCACTGCTCAATTTTTGAATACTGCTGGATTTCCGATACACGATTGGAAACAAACAACTTCCAGTTACTGGGCTGTGCGGAAATCCAGGCAAGGCAAATTGTTGAATCTGTCCAGTAAAATTTATTGGAAATTTTGACATTTAATGAATTATAAATCTTGGATTCCTCGAGGATGATCATCGTTATTTATTAAAAAGGATTCTGTTTTCTCTAAAGAAACTTGTAACAATTTTTTGAATTGGAGTTCCACTTTCTGAGTATCAAAATATTAGAAATATCCTCCTTTAACCCTTTTGTAGATTCAATGTCATTTGACCCAGTTATAAGATCATCAACATAGAAATCCCTTTTTATTGCCATATAGGCTGAAGGGTGACTCTCCTTGAAAGATTCAGCTGATTGCTTAAGACACCTTATGGCCAAAAAAGAGGCGCTAGCTGTACCATAAGTAATGGTTTTTAATTGAAAATGGTCTATGGACGATAGGGTCGAATCTCCAAACAATTCGTTGAAAAGGTTGATGAATTTCATGTACCAGAATTTGTCTGTACATCTTTGTAATGTCTGCAGTAATTACATAGTTATATTGCCTGAACCTAATTAAAATAGAAAATAAGTCATCTTGTATGACTGGGCCTATCTTAAAAACAATATTAAGAGACATGCCAGACTCTGACTCGCAAGAGGCATCAAAAACGCACCTTAACTTTGTTATTGAGTTTTTTACGACACAATAATGTGGCATATAATAAGTTAATTGCTCCTTTGAGTCGAGTCTGTGATTAACCATGTGACCCAAATCTAGATATTCTTGCATAAATGAATGATATTGTGTTTTTTAAATTAGAATTTTTATTAAGTTTTCTTTTAATCGCAAATAATCTTTTCGTTGCATTTTCTACATTTGAACCTAATTTTTTGTAATTTGATTTAAATGACAATTTAACAACGAAACGTGCAGAAAAATCCCTATTATAATTATTTAAAAAATAATTTTCGACTTCTAACTCCTCCTTCGAATACTCTCTAAAAATTAATTAGTCAAAAATGACTAATTTAATAGTTATTATTGGCTGCTTTTTCACTTGTACCATGGTTAACCATGGGGGACCATGGTATCCCAAAATTTAACAGTCAATTCTTAGGTAAAATTGTCCCCTAAATCGGAAAATGTCGTCAAAAGTTAAAAAAGTAGAACAGTTTTTGAGATATATTCAATTTTCCATTTAATATGTAATTGACTATATCTCAAAAACTGCTCCGCTTTTGTAATTTTGGACGGTATTTTCGGATTCAGGGGACAATTTTACATAAGAATTGGCTGTTAAATTTTGTGATACCATGGTATTCCATGGTTAACCATGGTACAAGTGAAAAAGCAGCCACTAATAACTATTATATAAGTCATTTTTGACTAATTCATTTTTAGAGAGTATATATTTTGTTTAGTATCGCACTCCTCCACTAGCCAAAATTTTTCAATTTTAGAATCTATACTTGACAATGAAGTCAAATGCGATTGGACCTGGTTGGCAGATATATTAGTTAATGGACCTGATACAAGCCATCCTAATTTTGATTTTTGCAAAATTATATTATTGACCCATACACAGCAAGTCAAAAATATGCCCGAGCCAAGTAATAAGTCTACCTGAGTCGGAATGTTAAACTTTGGATCTGCAATAGATATGTTGGTTGGAATTTGTATAAATGTTTTTTCAAATGAAACTGATGGTATAGTACCTGTGATTTTATCGAGAATTAAAAATGATGTATTGTTTTTATATGGATTGTAAGTGGACTGTTTTGTAGCATTTGTAAATTTGGATATATTGAAATTCGAATTATTTATGCCTGTAATAGGTAAATTAATATTTTTTGAATTTAAATCGAGTTTGTTTAATAATTCTTGAGTCATGAAATTAGCTTGACTGCCAGAGTCCAACAGAGCCCGACAATGTACCGGTTGTCCATTGGAATTGAATATTTTTACTATTGCTGTTTGCAATAAGATTTGTGAACATATAGGATAATTACAATAAACATTGATTATTTGGTTATTTTGAGAATTAAGATTTCGATTTTGTTCGTTATTTGAGGTGGTGGTGTTATTATTTTGGGGGTGCATGTTAGGGTTAATGTTAGAAATATGATTTAAGTTTTGTAAAATTTCAATATGTAAAAGTGTATTATATTTTTTACCGCATTTTTTGCATGCACCAGAAAAACATGAATTAGTGGAATGTCCTGATTTTAAACAATTTGGATTCTTTAGCCTTTTTATTTCATTAAAACGTTGCTTGGGATCAAGTGCTAATAGTTTTTGACAATAAAAAATGATATGTGTACCCTTACAAAGTTTACAAGTGATATTTTGATTATTATTTTTTTCATTCACGTGTGAGTATGATTTAACGAAAGTTTTATCATTTTTAGTTTCAATATACTCTAAAAGTTGACATCTTTCATTGAGAAATTTTGTAAATTCTGTTAGAGTTGGGAGTTCAGAGGCTAATGTTTCTGAGTCCCACTCTACTCGAGTTTCAGTACTTAATTTTGTTGCGAGTAAATAAATTAATAATTGATCTACAGGTTGTTTTAGAGATTGGAGGCATCTAAAATGAATTAAAAAGTTGTCTGGTAATTTTCGCAATTGTACATGTAATTCCTTTGTTACTTTATGCAGTTCAACAATATTTTTTATGTGTGAGTATATTATTATTTTATTGTTTAGATACCGTTCCTGAAGCATTTTCCAAGCAATGCCATAATTTGCGTTTGTTGCTTCAAGAGCCTTAAGGACTCCTGACGCCTCATCTTTAAGAGCAGACTTAAGTAAAACTTTTGAATATTGGTGAGGGAGTTGTTAGTATAGATTAATGCTTTAAAGGTATCGTGAAAGCTCAACCAATTTTCATATTGACCAGAAAATTCAGGTAGGCTAATTCGTGGTAATCTTATATTAGCTTCCTTTAAACTGGTTTCTGATGACGTGATAGAGCTTAGAAGACGTTGGGCATGTGCTGATAACTCATAGTATTTTTCTTCTATAGCTATTCTATATTCAGACTCGTTATCTTGAGAAACCAATTAAATTTCAGTTTGTATAAGATTGAATTCGTTAAATGCTTCATTTAATTTTCGTATACGTACGCTTAAATCAAAAAACTTCGTAGAGTTATCAGGGTTTTTGAGATATGTCTCGATTCTGATGATAGAGCCCTTAATAACACCTCGTCTTTTTGCTAAAGCTTTAACATCAGTCATATTTGCAAAAAAAGATAACTAGCAATTGAAAAATAATGAAATTTTGAGATTTATATGAGATGTAAAAATGAAACAGCCTGTATAGCAACAAGAGTAGGGCAGTCATCGAATAAAATTGTAATCATGAATATAAATAGTAATTATTTTGGTGATTAATGATTATTTATGTAGTCATTATTCATGAATACTTTACTTGATTAATATTCATTATTTATAATCAAATTTTACATTGTAATCATGAATAACGTTATTTATGGAAGTATGATTATAATTAATATTCATAATCAGAATTAAAGAATAAATTATGTAATTATAATCATTCTGTATAATTACTTTGGTAAATAATCCTTGCTTAACGAATTTAAAGTGAGAACAATGTAACTAAGAAAATTCATTCACTCGTTGTTATATAATTTCGCCAGGATTAATCATATACAATGACAATTATTAATCATTAGTCTTTTTCGATTATTGACGATTTCAGTATTTATAACCACTCAAAACATAAATATTAAATAATATTCGTTATTCATGTTAGAATGATTTATGATTACTTTGTTGTAATCATTATTCATGATTACATTTCATAAATAATAATCATAATCATAATCATAATCGAATACAATTTGCCCCACTCTGATAGCAACGAAATTGTAAATTGTATGAATGAATGAAAGCAAAAAATTAAATAAAAAATTACTACTATTTACTTTAAATTTATGAATGAAATTAATTATTTATATGATAAATTGTATAAATTGCACAAATTGAAGCAAACGGTAAAATGGGATAACTGGATGGATGATGGAATGGACTTACTTTTGACGGTACATGAGCGATCGCTTGGCCTGGTTTGGTTAGATTTTTCCCAAAAAATGTTATTCTAGCTTGAAAACCTCTGGGTATAGACGTGGACTGATGGAAGACGCGGTGGACCTCGTGATTTACGCGCTGGACCTCGTTGCTGGATCTTCCACGTGGTTGGATTTTCAAAATAATCGATTATCCTGGTTCGAAGTGACCAATGATAAGGATCTATAGTTGTGTTTAATTCTCGTTCTTGATTGCATGACAATTTATTTCAGACTCTTTTTGTGCACCTATTACATACATAGTTACATTGGAGGGGAGTGCGCATATGCGCTCTTCAACAAAGTACAAACTTATATAATATTATTAATTAATTTAAACACTTAACACTATTCACAAACAATAACTTATTTCGTAACATTGTTAATCAAAATAACTTTGATTTAATAGCTGTGAGTGAAACTCAAGATTATAAATTTTATAGAAGGGATATTGGTGTATACGTAAAATCACATCTATAGATAAATAAAAATATAAATTATAAATTATAAAAATACAATTAATTGAGTATTATTTTGATGGAATTCCGGACATTGAATTTATGTGTCTTACATTTAAAACTGCTAAACTAAATATTTTTCTTATTATTGTTTACAATCCCTCCATTAAATTTTCTAGTCAATTAATACAATTATTTAAAAATATCTTGCCTATTGCTATGTCGTCTTCTGATGTGGTCATCATTTTGGGGGATATTAACATTAATATTTTAAATGCAAACAACTGTATTATAGCATGTTCTGATTTACATGGGGTAGTACAAATACACGTATTGCAGGAAATTCCGCTACTCTGATTGATCCAATTTATATAAATAATGAGTTATAGTTTATAAATTAAATTATGGAACCCTTGACATGTATCCGCTATCTGATCATAAATTGGTGTTTAGTAAACTTAACATTGTTTTACAAAAATGTAGACAAAACTTTATTACTTTTCGAGACTTAAAAAACATAAACCTTGATGAATTTAAAGAAGATTTATCTCGTGTAAATTTGGATTATATTTTCTACTTTCAAGGTATAAATGCTACAGTAAATGTATTAAGCTCAGCTATAAATATATATTTAATACTCATTCACCTATAAAAACCGTTCGTGTAAACAAGCCCGCGCCCCCCTGGTTAACCAATACATTAAAAATTATTTTTTCGCAAAAACATAGGGCACTTAAAGCATATAATTTAAATAAAACTAAAGCAAAATGGGATCATTACAAAGAAATGCGAAATTTTGCTTTATCTTCAGAAAGAAGGGAAAAAATGGCATATTTAGAATATCTTAGAGCTCAAAACCGTCCTAAAGACCTCTGGAAAAGCTTAAATGACCTTGCAGTAATTTGTAAAAATAGATCTGACTTGCCTAATCATATAAGTAACCCAACTATCATAAATGATTATTTTATGTCAGTTTATAATACAACTGAAGTTAATCCAGAAGTTTTATCTTTTTACAAAAGTAATAAGTTTAAAAATAATATTTCCTTTTTTTTTCTCTTGTTGACTGTAGTAATATTTATAAAATAATAGCAAAATTAAACTCCAATGCATGTGGTACCGATAATATATCATTAGGTATGATCAAGTACTGTCTTCCAAATATTTTAAAAAATATTACACACATAATTAATTGCTGCATTAAAACGGGCTTCTTTCCAGAGAGTTGGAAGAAAGCTATTGTTTGTCCTGTCCCTAAAACAAAAAACCCAAATGATGTATCGGACCTTAGGCCCATTAGTTTGTTACCGGTATTTTCCAAGGTTTTGGAAAAAATAGTTAATTTTCAAATTGTTGAATATTTCGACAAAAACGGTATTCTGCATGTAAATCAATCGGGCTTTCGAAAAAACCATAGTACCACCTCATGCCTTTAAGATCTTACTGATAATATATTTAAAGCCTTGGATAAAAAACAAGCTGCGATTTTGTTCTTTGTTCCAAGCTGCCCTATTATGGTTTCGATCAAATTTCTTGTCAGTTTTTTCACTCATATTTGACAAAAAGATATCAAAAAGTAAGCTTAAAAAACACTTACTCGACTTCCTGCCTTGTACCATCCGGAGTACCACAGGGCTCCATTCTCGGACCCTTACTCTTTATACTTTACACTGCAAATTTATTTGATCAAACTATGTGTATTTATGTTTATGTATGTATAATATACATTGTATATATATGTATATGTATATATATATGAAGGGCTTAGTGGAAAAACTTGACAAGCCACAAAATTAATTTGTTTAGAAAACAGAGATTTAAGTTTTAAACAAATCTCAAAAATCTTCTATTAAATATTTTTGTTTCAAAGTACTTTTTTTATATATAGTAGTTTAGGAGCTAACTTGAGTAGTATAATATTAATAAATAAAACAACATTATACTGAAAAAATACATATATTGTGAAAAAAACGTGGCTTGTCACCTTAATACATTCTGAATTATAATATTTTTTGTTTGCAAAATAAAACAACATAATATTTATTATAATATTAATAAACGAAAATTTTATTTAATTAACTGAAATTTTATTAAGAAAGATTAAGAAACTTTCACATATAAAAAACAAAATACCAACAACCTATTCTAAAAAGTAACAAATATTTTTATTAATCTATAAGTTCTGCTAAATCCTCCATTTCCGTAACTGGTCTGGCTATTAAGTTATTATAAAAGAAATGGTATATTGGTGGAATATACGGTAACAATGATTGTACATTTTGAATTTTTTTTATTGAAATTTTTACGGGTTCATTGTATTTGACACTTAGTCTGTTAATCGAAGAAAATGTAGGTCTTCCTTTTTTTGTGATGCTCACCTCAGTATATTCTCCATTAACTGTGTGCTTGACAAAAATTGATTTTGTATTTTCAGCTTTAAATAAAAAAGAATATACACCAGAAAAGTTCATATTTCCCCCTTCAATAGTTTGGGTATTCTTCTTAATGTTGGCTAATATTGGATCGAAGTTAAAGAAGTCGTCTGGTTCCATTACCGTGACAATGAATGGGCTTTTGCTGTTGGCTTCCCTAACCACTGTGTACCATCCTTCGGGTGAATAAATCACCGGTGCATATTTTCTATGTCTTTTTTCTATTAGAGCGAAATCCCTGTCGGATGGCAAATGGGTGTGACCGCTAATTAAAAAATGATGTGTTATGGATTTAAACCGGTTTTCCTTGACCAACTGTAACCATAATGACATAAGTAGCCAATTTTTATTTTGCCCAGGGCAGTTGTCTGTGAAAACAACAAGATCTTCCACATTATTATTTTCCAAATTATTAAGAAATTTTAGCAGTACAGAGGCTATTTCGTCAGCCCCTCTCTTAGCTTTATCCTCACTCCATAAGTACATGTACCCCTGCTCGGCGGTACAATCATGGATCCCTAGATTATACAACCATATTTTTCGGCAGTAAAAAGCAGGTCCGGTTGTCAACTTTGGTATGGGCATTGCCTGCTGTAAATCAAAAGAAATCACCAGTTTTTTAGAACCTTTAAGCCTTGAGAGTTCTTTTTCAGATTTTAATAGATCTTGCATTGCCTTAGCTCTTGACTTATGTAGGTTTAGGGTTGTTGACAATATTGTACGTTGTTCATCGTCATTGTTCCTTATAGCGGTCTCTAATTTGATGCTAGTTTCATCACACGTTTTGCAGGTATCTGATTTTGGCAACTTAAAGCCGATATTATATTCCGTGCAAAAAATTTTGCGATAGGCGTATTCTTTTACTGGAACAATATTTTGCTCTTCACACCACGGAACATAAAATTTTTTGTACAAATGTGCTATTGTCATGTCGCAGTTAAGATACATTTTGGCCATGTTGTCAGCCCTACTGTAGTGGCTCTGATATTTGGGAATTAAGTCAATGTGTCTTCTAACCGATTGTTTTTGTTCATCTGTAAGTTTAAGTGGCCTATTTGCATGTTTGCCCCGTCTATCCGGTTCTGGAACAGAAGACCCCTGTGCTTTCATTTTAACCACACGGTTAATTCGGCCTCGGGAATTTTGGATCCCATGTATACTCATGAACTCCACCTTACATATTTGTACATCTTTGCCGTTAATATTAACAGTGTACTCTGCATTAAAGGTTCTACTAGATTCTTGCCGTTTTTGTTTCTTTTTGTAGGACCTTTTCTTTTTATGAATACGAATGCAGCCAAAAAGATAACTGTTTTGCAAATCGAATGATCCCAAATCCCAAAATTTGTTAAAAATAGCTTCATGTGTGTTGTCTAATTTTCCTCTACACATATTTTTGCAATGACAAGGGGGTCCCAACTCGCGTGCTTTGATGACATTCTTGCTTTTTACGCTTAAGTATTCCTGACCCAAATTACGCTTTCTCTTGCTCTTCACTCTTTGGTAACTGGCTTCTCTTTTTTGTCTCCAACGAGATTTTGGAGGTTTTTCAGGTGATTTCTCAGTAGATCGCCGCGTTTTGGATGCTAAACTTGCTAGTTCATTTTCGGATTCAGTAGAAAAATCTTCCCTCTGAAAATATATCGCAATAAAATGATAAGCAATATGAGTAACCTGCAATAGGGTGACAAGCCTCAGTTCAAAATAAAATAAATATTTTTTGGAAGAACATGACAAGCCACAAAAACTTTAAAAATACATACTTCACTGTTTTCTGAACTTTCATCGTTGTCACTTAATACATAGTCCTTGTCGGCAACACTATCATCACATGAATCTTCAAACTCGTCACTACAGCTGGTACTTTCATCACAATCCATTATTTTATCCGGTACTCTCACATTGCTGGCGGCCATCTTAGTGTGGCTTGTCACATTATGTGTAATTTTTTACCCCAATTTGTAGAATGTTATAAGATGATTATACTAACAACAGCGCCATCTTTTAGAGAAATGCAAAAACCTTTGCTAAGTGGCTTGTAATACTATTGCTTAATGCTACAAAGCAAAAATGTTGTTTTTTGAAAAAGCGTGGCTTGTCACGTTTTTCCAATAAGCCCTTCATATATATTTCTTATTTGTTTTATTAACTGGTCTTATAATATATTAAACACCAATTATAATAACATACTTGGTTTAGTGTAAGAGTAGCCTTGGGCTAAACTTCGCCATTGTGTGCCACTTTAATGTGAAATAAACCGCTCGTCAAAAAAAACGACGCACCTAGTTTTTTGGAAAATATTTGAAAGCTCGTTATTGGAAAATTACTGAATCGATTTTGAAAATCTTTGAAAATTCTGAATAGCTGATTCTTTGACTCTTATGCCTAATTTTGGGAATACGATATTTTGCACATAGCATTATACTACAGGGTGTTAAACGAAGAGATGCATTTTTTTCGAAATTTCAAGTTATTCCCATTCATAGGGCAGTTGACTTTGATAGTCGTAGTACCTCTCCCTGATATAAGTTGGGTAATCCCTCGGAACGTTTTCGAGATTTTGTGGATATCTTGGCTAACTACGATTATATGCCATTTTTTTTAAAATTGTCCTTATTCCCCAGTTTAGTCCAAAAAATGAGCAATAGTGGATTCTTTGACTTACGTCTAATTTTGGGAATACGATATTGTGTACATGACATTATACTACAGGGTGTTAAAAAAAGAGATGTTTTTTTCCAAAATTCCAAATCTCCATGCACAGGGTAGTTGAGCTTGATAGTCGTAATACCCCTCCCTAATAACAGTTAGGTAATCCCTCGGGACGTTTACGAGATTTTGGGGATATCTTGGCTAACTACGATTATATGGCAATTTTTTGAAAATTGTCGTAATTCTAAATTTTAGTCCAAATAATGAGCAATAGTTGATTCTTTGACCCTTATGTCTAAGTTTGGGAATACAATATTATGCACATAGCATAGCAAAAATATTTTTATATTCGACGAAAAAAATGACAACAATAATTGAAGCGATGAAAGTCAAAACCAGATATGCACCATATTTTTTAAACTTTCATGCTCAACCGTTTGTAGAAAATTGCATGAATATAGCCTGCATAAGTTTACGAGAATAATGTTGTTTGGTTTGCGTTTTTATTTTGAATTTCACCAAAAAAAATGCTTCCGTGTAAAAAATTTCAGATTTAATGAATCACGCAAGGTACATAAACTGAAAGCACGTTACCTACCTTAAAACTCTGTGTTGATAAATAATAGATATCTTCCGTAGTTTGCTCATTTTTGTGACTTGAGAGGAGAATAACGTGAATTTTCGAAAAATTGCCATATAATCGTAGTTAGCCAAGATATCCACAAAATTTCGAAAACGTTCCGAGGGATTATCTAACTGTTATTAGGGAGGGGTATTAGGACTATCAAGCTTAACTGCCCTGTGAATGGGGATTTGGAATTTTGGAAAAAAACATCCCTTTTATTAACACCCTGTAGTAGCATGCTATGTGCACAATATTGTATTCCCAAACTTAGACATAAGGGTCAAAGAATCAACTATTGCTCATTATTTGGACTAAAATGGAGAATAACAACAATTTTCAAAAAATTGGCATATAATTGTAGTTAGCCAAGATATCCCCAAAATCTCAAAAACGTCCCGAGGGATTACCTAACTGTTATTAGGGAGGGGTATTACGACTATCAAGCTCAACTACCCTGTGCATGGGGATTTGGAATTTTTGGAAAAAAAAACATATCTTTTTTTTAACACCCTGTAGTATGTAGCTAAGTGCACAATATCGTATTCCCAAAATTAGACATAAGAGTCAAAGAATCAACTATTGCTCATTATTTGGACTAAAATGGAGAATAACGACAATTTTCAAAAAATTGGCATATAATCGTAGTTAGCCAAGATATCCCCAAAATCTCGAAAACGTGCCGAGGGATTACCTAACTGTTATTAGGAAGGGGTATTACGACTATCAAGCTCAACTGCCCTGTAAATGGGGATTTGGAATTTTGGAAAAAAAACATCTCTTTTTTTTAACACCCTGTAGTATGTAGCTAAGTGCACAATATCGTATTCCCAAAATTAGACATAAGAGTCAAAGAATCAACTATTGCTCATTTGTTGGACTAAAATGGAGAATAACGACAATTTTCGAAAAATTGCCATATAATCGTAGTTAGCCAAGATATCCACAAAATCTCTAAAACGTCCCGAGGGATTACCTAACTGTTACTAGGGAGGGGTATTACGACTATCAAGCACAACTGCCCTGTGAATGGGGATTTGGAATTTTGGAAAAAAACATCTCTTTTTTTAACACCCTGTAGTATAATGTCATGTACACAATATCGTATTCCCAAAATTAGACGTAAGTCAAAGAATCCACTATTGCTCATTTTTTGGACTAAACTGGGGAATAAGGACAATTTTAAAAAAATTGGCATATAATCGTAGTTAGCCAAGATATCCACAAAATCTCGAAAACGTTCCGAGGGATTACCCAACTTATATCAGGGAGGGGTATTACGACTATCAAAGTCAACTGCCCTATGAATGGGAATAACTTGAAATTTCGAAAAAAATGCATCTCTTCGTTTAACACCCTGTAGTATAATGCTATGTGCAAAATATCATATTCCCAAAATTAGACATAAAAGTCAAAGAATCAGCTATTCAGAATTTTCAAAGATTTTCAAAATCGATTCAGTAATTTTCCAATAACGAGCTTTCAAATATTTTCCAAAAAACTAGGTGCGTCGTTTTTTATGACGAGCAGTTTATTTAATAACTATATTATTGTAATATTTTACTTAAATAAAAACGATTATTAATAATAATAATAATAATAATAATAGATTTATTTGTTGTTAGGATGTATATACATTTTATAGTTTTACACAAAAAAAAATGCATTTTAACAACAAAAGGGTCTAAAAAGCAGCAGAGCTGATATTTATATTTTAGACCAAAAAAAAAAAAAACTATAATCAATAGCATTACCAAGCTTGTAGCAAACATTAAAAAGGAGGTTTAATAACAAGTCAACAAATAATTTTTCATTTCTTTTTTAAACTGGGGTATTTTAAGGTTTTTAATTGACGGGGTAATAGAGTTGTAAAGCAGATAACCGTTGTATGTAAAAGATCTCTTAACTATTTCTGTTTTATGAGTTGGGGGTGAAATAAGACCTTTATGTCTTAAATTAACATTATGAACGTCTGTTCTGTACTTAATTTTTTGGTGGAGGTAAGAGGGTTTTTTATGTAAGATAACTTTATGAAATAAAACGGCGGAGTGTAGCTTACGTCTATTTGCCATGCTTAACCACTTACTTTCGGAAAGTTTGTAAGATATTGGTTCATATTTTCTGATGCCAAAAGCATAGCGCAGGCAAGATTTTTGCACACTCTGTATTCTATTTATCATTGTTTTTTTTAGACATGGACTGTAAAGAATATCGCAATAGTTAAAATGACTAAGAACCAGGGTATCAGTAAGATTAAGTTTTAATTTTTGTGATAATATATGACGATGAGGGTATAGGAGTTTTAGATTGCAATATGCTTTTTTTAAACAGCTGTTAATATATTTTTCAAATCTTAGATCAGTATCTATCACCACACCCAAACTCTTGGCCATATCAGAAGTTGGCAAAACCACATTTTCCACCTTTATTTTTATATCATTTTCTAATACTTTATTAAATTTTCCAAAAACCAAAACTGAAGACTTAAAAGGATTTAATCTTAGTTGATGTTTACCAGACATTTGCACCAAAGAGTTAAGATCACTATTAATGCACTCTACAGCTTGTTGGGCCTCTTCTGCATTAAAAGAGTATTTTATTTGACTATCGTCAGCATACAAATAAGGCTTGCAGTATTTAAGGCATTTGGTCATATAACAAGTGTAGATGCAGAATAAAAGCGGTCCCAAAATCGACCCTTGTGGTACACCACACATTATGTTGCCAGTCTTAGATTTACCCTTATTAGTTTGAACGAACTGCACTCTGTTCGTTAAATAACTTTTTAAAAAGGTTATTGACAAGTTGGAAAATCCTACAAAATGCAGAATGGAGTACAATATTTCGTGGCTAATTGTGTCGAAAGCCTTTGAATAATCTAGTAAAACCAGCGCCACGGTCTTACCAGAGTCGACATCTCTCAGAATATCATCCACAGTATCAAGAAGAGCAGTGGTACAACTGTAGCCCTGGCGAAAGCCGGATTGAAATTCTGGAAGAATATTAAATTTTTCGATGTGCTGTTTAATCTGTCCATTCATAACCTTTTCTAATAATTTTGAAAGCACTGATAATATAGATATTGGACGCAATTCATCCATACCAGATATATTACTTTTTTTAGGCAGAGGTACTATGCTCCACACTTCAAAGTCCCACCACGTGACCAGGTACGGAACGCAGTCTTTTGAAAATTTGTCATTTAAGGTTTTTCAGGTTATGTATCTGTCAAAGTATAGTCAATGAAAGAAATAATATTTATACTGTTACCGTTTATGTTTAAGCGTTAAAAGTTTATAAACCTTTATAGCATCACAGTAACAATGGTTGGTTTAAAAGTTTAGGAGTATAAATACTGCATTTAATGAAATTCCAAAGAGTATAGTGCCAAATAAGTAAAATTTTTGTGCATTTGGTCTACATAATATGTTAATATATTATATCTGGTTTTATCCATAAAATAGTTTTAACTAAACGGCATTTATTAAAAAAATCTAGCTTCTCTATTATGGAATAAGAATATCTGTATCAAAGGTAGGTTAATATATTATAACAAAAAATATCATCTAATTTTAAAATTTTAAGGTTAGAAAAATCTATTTTGATCAGAATAAATCAGTATTTTGGATTATTTTGAAGAGTGTGTTAATATGGTCATATAAATATAGATATACTAAATAATTGTTGAATATGGTTCAAATTAAATTAAACCTTTTATACTCCTAACAACAAAACTTGTGCATACCTCTCGGGATCCCTACTTTAAGTTAGATTATAAGGAAATAAACAATTTTTAGAGATACATGCAATGTAAAAATATTTAATACTCCCATAACATAGTTCCTTACACTGTCAGATAATATACCCATAATGTACAGTATAAAAGCTTCGACAAAATTTTATCTACATCAAACAATCATTAGGTATAAATAACCTTATAAATTCTAAAATTTAAATAAAACCACAGTATACTCTATCTAATATTTTTACTTGTAGTAGTCTTTCTTATCCAGCTAAAAGTATACCTACATAAAGTTTTGTCAATACAATTACGTATAAAGCTTCAACTGAATTTTATCTTCATCGAAAAATCATTATAACTTTTAAAAATTTAAAAAATCACATGTTATGGGAGTATTAAATATTTTTACATTGCATGCATCTCTAAAAATTGTTTGTTTCCTTATAATCTAACTTAAAGTAGAGATCCCAAGAGGTATGCACAAGTTTTGTTAGGAGTATAAGAGCTTTAATTTAATTTGAACCATATTTAACAATTATTTAGTATATCTATATTTATATGACCATATTAACACACTCTTCCAAATAATCCAAAATACTTATTTATTTTGATCAAAATAGATTTTTCTAACCTTAAAACTGCACAAAAATGTTACTTATTTGGCACTATACACTTTAGAATTTCATTAAACCAACCATTGTTACTGTGATACTATAAAGATTTATAAACTTTTAACGCTTAAACATAAATGGTAACAGTATAAATATTATTTCTTGCATTGACTATACTTTGACAGATACATAACCTGAAAAGCCTTAAATGCCAAATTTTCAAAAGACTGCGTTCCGTACGTGGTCACGTGGTGGGACTTTGAAGTGTGGAGCATAGTACAACTCTCGATTCCTTCCATTTTTTAGGAAATATGGATTGCAATAAACAAGAATTTAGAATATGCGTTAAAAAGGGTAAAATAAAAGGACAGCATAATTTAAGCATATCAATATTGATTTCATCAGAACCAATTGACTTGGATTGTATTTGATTTATAAATTTAAAGATTTCTTCTTCACTTGTCAAAGAAAACTCAAATAAATCATTAAAAGAACATTTAGTGTTATTCTGATAAAAGCTAATAAGGTCTTTATCTGGTTTTGTTAATTTGGAAAACTAAAGAAAGTATTTATTTATTTCTTCTGGTTTATTTAAGGCTTCAGGTAATGATTCTGATTTTTATTATAAATATTAAGTTCATTAAACTTTTTCCATAAAACTTTACTATTACTAGAATTTAGATTTATAATGTGTTCTAAATATGCTTTCTTTTCATTTTTAATGGCAGAAGTAACTTGATTTTTTAATAGTTTATAATAATTCCATTTTTCAGGATTTCCAGTTTTTTTAAATTTATTTAAAGCTTTATCCTATCATCATAAGCCTAATATTGTCAGTAAGCGGTGGCTTAAGTTTTCTAATAGTTACACATTTTATTGGAGCAAGAATATTAAATATTGTTAAAATTAATAAGTTAAAAAAATCTACTTTGTCGTCTATGTTATCTATAGCAACTAATTCATAAAATGGTGCATTATTAAGAAAATTAAATAACAAATCTTTATCAATTCTTGCAAGGTCTCTATGGAATAATTGTTTAGGGGTGGTATTAGAAACATTAAAATTAACTTCACAGTAAACAAGTAAATGATCCGACACAAAAGGTACCTCCTTAGCCCCTGAAATAAACAGTTTATAATTATTGGGAATTAAAATTGCATCAATAAGTGTTGACGTTGTTTTTGTAATTCTAGTTGGTTTATTGATAACTTGGTTTAGATTTAGAGAATCAATGCTGTTTGCAAAAGTAGAATTAAGCTTACACTGAGAGTTTAATAAATCTATGTTAATATCTCCCCTACATATGATGTCATTACAGGTTGGAATAAAATCTGATATCAAAGCATCAAGCACACTCATGAAATTTGGAAAATTTGTATTTGGTGGTCTATACAATGAACCTATAACCATTGAAACATTTTTATGCTTAATTTTTATCCAAATGTGTTCAACAAAGGCATTTGTTTCAGAAGCCAATATCTCATATACATAAGTTTCTCTTAGATAAATACCCACACCTCCACCTCCACCTCCACCTCTAGAACCTCTTGTCTTATAAACTTGTACCCATCTATGTTAATGGAATCATTGGATATATTATCATTAAGCCAAGTTTCAGATACACCTAAAAAATCATAATTTTCCTTTAATACAAACTCTTTTAAAAACGAAAAATTATTTGTTATTGATCTAGTATTTAAAAAAGCAAAAGATAATTTTTTCATAATAATACCATTAATTAATGTACTCTTTACCTAATTATATGGGATACAAGTTTGAATTTTTAAACTACAATGATAAAAATTAAATAAAATATTTAATTAAATAGAGACTTAAATAATGACTAAATTAATGTAGTAAAAGCTTCTATTTCTTTCCAAAACGGGTGGACCTTTTAGGAATTTCTTTCTCGTATTTTGATGGTGATTGACCAATTTCCTTTTCAACAGACTGCAGATTTTTAGAAGAAGCACAAGCCTCATCCACTTTTAAGAAGTCGGGGTTTCTTTTCAAATATTCTAGCGTGTATTCCTCTTCGTCGATGACTAATTTGTTGTTTCGTATTTTGGCATCCGGTTTGTTGGTTTTTGCAGTTCTTAAAAAGCTTCCAAGCAATTTTCTATCTAGATAATCATCTGTTGCGTATTCTGGGGTAATAAATATTTTTTTTTCTTTAAGTAGTTTGGATTTTAAATGGACGTTCTTTAAAATCTCTTTTTTTAATTTGTAATTTTGTGTCTCTACAACTATAGAGCGAGGAATATCTTTATTAACTTTCCCTATACGAAAGATATCTCTAAAATCGGCTGTTTTACATTGAGTTTGTAGCGTCTCATTGAAAAGATCAATTATTTTATTCTCAGTTTCCTCCTCGTTACCATCCAATCCATATACAATAATATTATACTTTTTTTGCCGTCTTTCAACTTCTAGTAATTTATTTTTTAGTTTTCTATTTTCGTTTTCTAATTCCTCGTTTTTACTCTTTAAATTGTTAATTTCTTTGTGAATTCCAGATTTTAGATCTTTGAAATCTTGTTTTAAGGAGTTGTTTCCTTCTATTATTAACTTATATAAATCTTCATTTGATACAGACATTGCCAATTAGTTTTGTAGTAGGTAATTACGAAATTTAATATGTGTACTATAGCTCAACGGCAGAACACTCGCATCCCAAGTATGTCATGGATCAGGCAAATAAATTCTACACTAAGAAACTACACCGACACCCGTTAACACGCCATATAACTACGCTCAGACAACACCACAATGCGCGCTATAAACATGGCCTGATCTATGGCAGATTGCCGATATTTCGCGACCCCCCGGTGCATCACTGACACCGCGGTAGCTTAACCCTCAGAACAATACGCGACGTGGGAGATGTCTGTTGATTTAGGACTTTAGGGTTCTTGACCTTGAGACATCTCCAACCAGACTTTAACATCCCCTTCAAATCCAACCGTAGTACCAGGGTGCTGCAGGTATTTTTCCTAACTCTTTTCCATCTTTTATGTATTTTTCCAAATTTTTTAAGAGGGTTTTTTCAATTATTTTTCCCTCGAAATCATCTTCTACCCGGATCAAGCTGGCCTCACATTCGCTCTGCGAGAAAAGGCCAGACAAGCTCCATGCTAATAAAAAGGGCTAATACAAGGGACAAAGACCGTCGGAAGACTGCGCTGCTACCACCCTTACCACGCATCTTCACCGCAGGGAGGCTCAAGAGTTGGAACCACACTTCCACGCGCCTCTTTACAGCCAACCACATCACCACATTGCGGCCTTTTATTATATACCCTTTTTATGACTTGTAATTATTTTAATTTAGAAATATATTGATTTTGATTTTGATTTTGATTTTGATTTTGATTTTGATTTTGATTTTTTGCATCCCAAGCAGACGACCGCGGTTCAATCCCAGTCAGTGTGAAATTTTTATTGCTGGACCATTTAATTTAATCAAATTAATTTTAACGTTTTTTGTATGTTTTTTGTGAGTTTTCTTTCACTGCAAGACTTACTAGTTTTATTACT
The DNA here is from genome assembly GCA_921294245.1 of Brassicogethes aeneus. Lineage (NCBI taxonomy): Eukaryota > Metazoa > Arthropoda > Insecta > Coleoptera > Nitidulidae > Brassicogethes > Brassicogethes aeneus. The sequence goes on along the minus strand of OV121132.1, from coordinate 45,322,509 downwards.
TAAATAATATAATTTCTCGACTATTACTGTATTTTCTAATACAAAATTATCCAAATCCTCATCTCTTCTCACACAGGTATTTGACAGCACAATTTCACGTTTTAATAATCACTTATAAGCACTTTAATTATACTTTTTATCGCAGCAAAAATTTACACGTATGATTACGTTCATCATTATTATTATTATTATTATTAAACTTAAAAGAACAATGCCAATAAAATGTTATAGATTAATTGAAGATAAAATGTTTTATGTCATTGCTTTGTTAAACTTTTAGTTCAGCATAAAAAAACTCACGAATGACACGTGGAATTAAGAAAAATATTGAAAACCAAAAATGTTGTTTATCTTTTGGGAAACGTAAACTAAATATTGGTTGTTCGTATTTGAGAACCCGACCGCTGGCCCACAAAACAGAAACGGAATAATAGCAAGGGAGCAACCAACTGTTGGGTGAACAAACATAGAAAGACACACACAAACAAAACAAATACTTGTGTGGTAAGTCCAAATGTAAACTTGCTCGATAAGAAACACAAACTAACGGTGGAAAACTTAGAAACACCGCTTCCTTTTGCCGAAAACTTTTACTTCTCAACTCATGCATCACAATGTTTTATGATATTAATTTTATAATTTTACGATTATACATAAGACATTTTATAGGGTTGCAGATATAAAAATTGGCTTTTTTCTATTTACAGTTTTATTAGAAAAATATTTAACAATGAAATAAAGTAATGTAAATAAAAACCCAATCTTAATTATTCTATGAATCACGGCGTTCTCTATAGAGAACGTCGTGTTTGAATTGAATTCAGGAATTCTAAGCATTGCGTTAAAGTTAATGGATTAAAGTTAATATTAATTTGGATTTTAACTAATTTGTGAAATTCTCTAGTAATAAAACAATCCTTTCATGTAATAAATCTTGGTTTTAAAATGAAGGTTATTAAACTTGAAACTACTTTGTTTTACCGATTTTAATTTAGTGTTGTAAATTTTAACGTTATTAAAAAATGTTTATTATAACATACAAAGTAAAATTTATAAGCTAAAATTCCTTGGCGCAGTAATAAAAAACGATATATATATATTTCCTTTATAAGCGCAAATAAAATTTGTAGGGTTATTGTTTTCGTATGGGTAAAATGACACTTTGTTACATTACAAAGTTGATTGCTATATAAAATGTATCTTAAAGTTTTTTGTTTTATCGAATTAAATTTATTATTTAAAGTTTTAAGAGGCCTTTAAAATAGTTTACTTTTATTTATTTAATAACCAGACATTGCTTGCATTGATTTCAATAATCATTATAACATTACAGGTGAACAATATTATATAAACTTTAAGTGTAAATAAGTATAAGTTATATATAACTCAAATTACCCTTTGAATAAAATTCAAATGTTTAAAGGAAAATATGAAAAAGACAAATAGGGGTAACTTCTTGCATCTATTATAAAGCAAAAACGATATATAAACATTAGATAATCCCCGATGAATTTATGATTTATATGGATTGTTATTCCAGAAAATTTACTAACATATGCATCTGAAACGAACGTAAAACAAGAAACAAAAAACACATGGGCAAACTGTTAAACACTTTTCATCTGTCCGAAACCTTAGCGCAAGGTCCCTCCTCTGGGAAATTTAAATTCGCAACACTTGCCGGTGGCAAATGTTCTCTCTCAGTAATTTTACGCAAACAAAATAAATAACCGCTGTCGATTCCGTGATGTAAAATAAAATTATCATTACAATTACCGGGACTAACAGTCTATAGTAATTAATTTCCATGTTTCTCGAATATTTCCTTCAAACATCGAAAATTATTGTTTGACAATGCGTTGCAATTTACGTACAAAAATATGCATGTTTAAATGCTACGAAATCGCTTATACTATAGTGTTCGCTGAAAATCTATATAGCAAAATATTGAACAGTAAATTTAGCAACGTTTAACACGATAACTGCTGCTATACCTATGGTGTTGTACTTTTTAAGTGTATATGGTTTGTGTTTATATATATAACTATTTATTAAGTCTCTATAGAGACTTAATAAATAGTTTAGGCAAAACATAGAGTTTTGCAGCTTGCGAAGCATTTTGGCGGCATTCGCCCAAAATAAAAGCCATGTCAGCAATTTGCGAATAGATTTGAAAACATCTTTGTATTTTAAGTTAAAAGAAACTTTGCATCAAAGAAAAAGAAGGTTTGTATTTAGTTATTAAATTTTGTTACATGGTAACAATGTAAGTAGTTAAGGTGCCAAAACCGTTGTTGCCAAATGCTTTTTACAGCATCTTGATAAAGAAAAACAGTATTTTCTTATTATTAAATTTACGAAGCCAGTAAAATATTTTTTAAATTAATATTTTTGTATAGGTACTTATAAATTTATCTAGTTTTTTTAAATGCCTCCTAACATTTTTTCGCGCCAAATAGAAATCCATATTATTTTTTTCGTACTCTACTAAGTGTCCCCTAAAACGTTCTGAAGGGTCTATTCATCATTTTCTTTACACCCTGTATAATTTTGGTTTGTATTGGTAGGATATAAAAGTACATATTTTGTTTATAAGTAATTTTTTTAAGCTTATAATTAATTTTGTCATAGGTAGATAATGTGGATGTTTGACAAATTATTTGCATGAATTTATTCTAGTGACCTGTAATTAGATATACCTACTTTGATTTCGAGCTAAATGCAATAGATTGGACTAGCCTAGGCTAGAAAGCTTTCTATGTAATTTCAATGTTTTTTCATGTTTTAGTGGGGTGTAGTATAATTCTTTGACTTTTAAACTGGGTACAAAAAGTATTGGCGTATGAGTTTTATAATATGGAAATTGTTATGCGCTTAAAAAAATAAACGTAATTGTTTAATAGGAAAGAATTTTTTTATATACCTACTTTTTAATTCTTTGAACTGTCATTAAACAATAATACGGTTTATTTAAAAAGAAATAGTTTATAGTTCCGAAAACTGTTTGTGGCCCCTATGAGTTCTTTTTATTTTTTAAACTATATTTTTACTCCATTCAACAAAATGCTATAATAAGAATTTTCCTCTATATATGTTTATTACACATATTACGCATAGAGAAAAATTCTTATTCCAGCGGGACCAACGCAAGGTCTATTTATTTTTTTTAGCATATTTTCACCGCATGTAATAGGAAGTCTACTTTGAAACAAAATTGTTCTTCTCACTTATTAACATTTTGGCATCTGCTCCGTGTTATGTATATATATATATATATATATATATATATATATATATACAAAAGTGCTCTTTTAGTTCCACACTTACTTCCTAAGAAGTCCCAGAAGCCATTATAATAATATATATATATATATATATATATATATATATATATATATATATATATATATATATATATATAGATATGCAATCCTACATTACCAAGCCCGAAACGTTACATTCTACAGTATAAACGAAGCCCACTCGGTTTTTACGAAGCCGAAATCGGGCTTCCTAAAATTAGCGTGTATAAATTTGTTTTAGAGTTAAGTGATGCCCCCTTGTTTCAATGGCGAAAAAGTGGTGGGCTTCCTAATGCCATTCAAACCTATCAAAATATACACCCTTAGTTCCAATGCTTTGGCGGTAGGGGGCACACGAGTCAAACGAGATTATATACAGCTTTGTATAAGTATTACGCAGTATACGAAGCCCGTACATCTGGCAACAATGGAGACTATACGCTCGATGACTTTTTGATAGGAAGGCGGGGAAAATAATGCGGGATTCTTAAATTTGTATCTACTGATTTTCAAAACAAATGTTATATTCCCAAAATTATGTTTTGTTCACCACATGGCGTGGATTAAAAGGCAATGTTTTGTTAAATACTTTCGTAATACACTTAATTTTAAAGAAATATTTATTTTTGAAATATTATTTGGAGTGCATTTTTCTTTGGGGCGGTTTTACAAGTTGTCCAGATATTTTACATAGTTTTAATTGGGGAAACAAGGGGATTTGTATATATTATTATTATTATTATTATTCAATGTTACATTTAAATAATTTAAATAAAAATAATTTTTAATTTATTTGAAACATTTCCAATTTTAATAAAAATAATTTTTAATTTATTTAAAAACTTTCCAATAGCGGTATGAAATAAATTAAAAATTATTTTTATTAAATATCATTTTAATGTAACATTGAATTGCATAAACTGCTTTTTGACAGATAGCTTCTCATGGCAATTTGTCAATTAATATTCACAACTGGTCAATTTATTTATACATGGCAAACAACGACCAAACGACCAAACAACAATAAAAAATTGGGTTCTTTATTTGGATAGTGCTTATCTAAAAGGAACCAAAAACTTGTTCGGAGCTTAACAAACTTATTTGTATATACCTAACTCATTTTTAATGCTGCTCAAAAACTTAATTATAATTTGAAAGTCCTCTCAATAATTTAAAAGAAGTTCTAAATAATGAGAAACTTTTTGAGCATTATTAAAAATGAGTTATTTTACAAAAAATGTTGTTAAGTCCAAAAATAGTTTTTGGCGCTTGGTTCCTTTTAGATAAGGATTGTCCATTTATACTTACCATTACAATATTATTTTATCAACCGTTTTGGTTAAAGTAATATTTTATCTACGATTTTTATTGGATAAAAGGCAGCTTTAACTTTACAATGTAGCTATAAAACAATATTTGGTTTGTAATTTTTCTTGTTTATAGGATGCTAAACTAAATAGCAATTTTCCCCACTTATTTTTTTTATTTTTCAACTTTTAATTTGGTTTAGTTTTTCTATATTTTTAAACATTTATTAAAATGGATATAGCCGGTTTTCCACGGATGCTCCTCAACTATGGTCTAGGTCTTTTAAATCAAATTTGCCTCTAATTATAAATTTAGACAATATTTTTAAATAATGACTTATAATTCATTCAATAATATAATAGTTTTTATTAAAATAATTATAAATCACACTATTTTTAAATACACTTCCCTACAAAATTATTGCATAATAAATAAAAAAAATTTACTCTAAAACGCCTTTACTAATCTTTATGAAATTTTAGATAAAAATACTTCAACTTATATCTCAATTTACGTGTTCAAGGGTTTTTCGAGAAAATATGTTTAAAGCCTTTTTATTTAATAATGAAAATAAGTTCGAAAAATCACTTCTAGGGAATTTTTTTAAATAAATGAAAAATATGCTCTTAAAGAGCGTATTTTTTTAGTAAACCCTGAAAATTTTGTACAAATCAAGCGAACAGTAACGAAGATACAGCGCTTCAAAGTCGTAAAAAATGACCACTTTTCAGCAAAATAATCAAAAAGGCGTCATTTTATAAGTTCAAGTATTTTTTTAAAAATTTCATAAAGATTGGTAAAGGCGTTTTATACAAAAATTATTTATTATGCGATAATTTTGTCGGGCAGTGTATTAAAGTATACGTCATTATTTAGATTTTTTAGAATTTTTGGTGTATTTAAATCTAATAATTTAAAAATACTAGATGTCTTTATAATTCATGAAAAAAATATTCAGTCAGTTTCACTTGTTTTGATTCCCATTTAAGTTTTACACAAAATTACCTAACCTCAACAATAATTCTTATAATAATTATAATTATTGATATATTTGTATATTTTTTATTAACATATGGAAATATATTTTTAAAGGCTTAACTTTTAAACAAAAACGAATCGCATCCATGTCATTTAAGAAAAAATGTTTATAATTAACCCAGCTATCATCTGACAAAGTTTGCCATAGAGCTTGTAGAGCACCCTGTATAAGATATTTAAACCTTTTCAAAATTATGATGTATAAACAAAATAAATGAAATGTTTATACCTATAGGTACCTAAATTCAACAATACTTTTAAATTATTATAATATAAATAATTATAATTTAACGATAATTATTATTATAATAATTATAATACGTCATTATTTAAGAATATTGTTAAGTTTAAGTATCGTCTAGGTATTTTAAATCAAATTTGCCTATAATTATAAATTTAGACAATATTTTTAAATATTGACTTATAATTAATTTAATAATAATTATTATTATAATAATTTTTATTATAAAAATTATAATTCAACAATATTATTAAATATTTAAGTATACCTACGTCATTATTTAAAAATATAGGTTAAGTTTAGGTATAGTCTAGGTATTTTAAATCAAATTTGCCTATAATTATAAATTTTGACATTGGCAACACCGCAGGGCTTCTGATACACAGCGAAGTGTGTCTCCTGTTGTTTATGCACCAACGAACAGTTAACCGCCCCGTCCCGCATTACCGGGCTTCGACTAGCCAGTGTAATGCACCGGGCTTCGTATTGATAGCCGTGCATGTATATATATATATATATATATATATATATATATATATATATATCTATATATTATATATTCAGGCTGAATAATTCAGCGTTGGGATGTCTGCTTTGGGAATTTCGTGTTGAGGCATCTTGCGTTGAGGCATCCCGAGTTGAGGCATCCCGAGTTGAGGCATCTTGCGTTGAGGCATCTCACATTGAGGCATCTTGCGTTGAGGCATCTCGCGTTGAGGCATATCGTTTTCAGGAGGATTGAAGCCGTTAAACGATAGAGCTGTTGAACGTTAGAGCTGTTAAACAGAGCTGTTGAACAGAGCTGTTGAACGTTATAGCTGTTGAACATTAGAGCTATTGAATTTTAGAGCTGTTGAACGTTAGAGCTCTTAAACGTTGGAGCGGTTAAACGTTAGAGCTGTTGAACGCTGAGGCATCTCGTGTTGAGACATCTCGCGTTGAGGAATCTTGCGTTGAGGCATCTCGCGTTGAGGCATCTCGTCTTCAGGAGGATTGAAGCCGTTAAACGTTAGAGCTGTTGAACGTTAGAGCTGTTAAACGTTAGAGCTGTTAAACGTTAGAGCTGTTAAACGTTAGAGCTATTGAACTTTAGAGCTGTTGAACGTTAGATCTGTTGAACGTTGGAGCGGTTAAACGTTAAAGCTGTTGAACGTTTGAGCTGTGGTTGTGGCCGTCATCCAGTGTTTGGATAATTGAGCTGAGACCGTCATCCAGCGTTGGATGGTTGGTTGGTGGTATCCAACATTGTCAACTGTGGTTGAACCAGTGTGGGCCGTAGCTGTCGTTTTTAGCCTCCAGTACTTTCATACTAAGGCAGGCGTGTATTCAAGACGGAGAATTAGGATGTAGTGGTCGAAGAGGGCTCCTACATCTTCCACCGGGCTCTCACGCCCCCCGATTGGTCGGGGTAGGGAGTAAGTAGAAAATATTTAGAACGAATTAAAAATCAAAAAAATAATAAAGTCTATTATATATTTGGATTTAATTTATAAACACGAATATATTTCTTTTGTAAAGGTTAAGAAAAGGTAAAGGAGTAATTAACCCAGGGATGTTTGCAAATGATGGAAAATTTTGTGTTGAAAGAAACGACTCCGGGTACTAAAATAATTACAATATAATTAAGGGTTCAGTCCCCAAAATAGAAAATAACTTTTTAACTGTGCTCACATTTTTAACATTACTTTGACATTTATTTAGTAAGTTAAATTTAAATATTCGGGCTTTCATTGTCTTAAATTTATTGAATACACAACGTTTAATCAATATCTTTGATCGTATATGGGTGTAATATAGATTATATAGGTACTAGAAGAAAGTCTGCCCAAGCGTAACCGTCTGATCATGTTTCTTCTAAATGTTTGGGATGGCTAAAAATTTCTTGGTTTTGTCCAATAAAGGCAGCCTCAACAAATTTTCGCTTTTTCCGGTGTGGCTCCCTTTGCACAACTTTTACTTCTGACAACTTTATGTGGTGTTGATTCGACCAGACATGATGGACGATTTCTGATTTTGTTGTCTTCCCTTTTTGCGTGTTTAAATAATGTCTCTTGATTCTGACTTTTAGTATCTCCGATGTAATATTTACCACACTTACATGGGAATCGGTAAATGCAATCTTTATCTTGTTTATGTTTTGGTTTTGTTTTTAGTGAGAAAGGTTCTTAAGGTGTCACTGAATCTAAAAGTTCACAGAAAAAAATGATTTGTGAAATTCCAGTACGGATATATGGCAACTGTATTACCATACATCCGAACAGGAATTTTACATTGTTGTGGAAAGTTACATAAATCCAAATGAAATATGCATAGGAATTTTCCAATCGTATTTAATATTACTAAGTATTTTTACTCTTGAAACTTACTTGAAAGTTTATAGTTGAGGTAAATTTCTCCTGTAAATTTACAGCCAACGTGTAAATTTTATATGGAAATTTAAGGTTATATTTGAGGTGAATATCTCCTGTAAATTTACAACAAACGTGTATATTTTATGAGGAAATTTAAGGTCATAGTTAAGGTGAATTTTACCTACAAATTTACAGCAAACGTCTAAATTTTATAGGGAAATTTAAGGTCAAGTAGCGATTAAAAAAATTTACAAATTGCAGAAGACCATTTTAATATAACTATTTTATAAAGAAACAAAAAAATAAGATAGTTTTAAAAATCTTAATAGTAAAAAATAAATATTTTTCTAAAAACAATTTTTCCTAAGCTAGGTAAACAAATAAAATAAAAACATTAAATTAAAACATTCAAACAAAAAAACTTAATATTAATTTTAAAAACCCCATCCTTTTCAGCAATCTTCAGATTCATCCTGAAATTTTTTATGAAATAAAATTTTTGTTAACATAGAAATTATAGTAGGTACATACCTGCTCAGTCAAATTCTTCAATAAAGAAATTACTTTTTTTTTTGAACAAGAAAAAGTTGAGCTTTTCGTTCCATGATCAGGATTTACTTTAATGAAGTATCTTTGGACAAGTTCTAAAGTCGCAGATACTTTAGGCGGATACTTCAGGTTAAAGATAAAGTAAGTTGCATAACACATTTTAAAGCAATCTAAAAAACTATCATCTCCTCCTGGATTTAAGATAATTCTTACCAATAATAAAGGTTTGCAACTCTACTATACTTACCAATTTTATATTTTTCTTCATAACACCCAAAGAACACCGCTCGACACCATGTACTCACTACAAGTCTATACACCAAATGACGCCACGCGCGTATACGCCCTATAGGGCGCGGCAATTTTAACTGCAATTTTACTTTAAAAATATGGTATTTTTACTGCACTACAGGAATTTTCCATGTTTCAGAATGAACAATCATGTTTTCCCATGTAAATTCACAATTCCGTTTTTTGTTTTCACTTTTGCTGTAATAATACTTAAAAAAACATTGTATTCACAATGAAATTTACATGATTTTGGTAAAAATATCTACATATTTAATTTTACATCAGTTTCTATTATATTTGGCGGCCATTCTTCTATTTTTTTCTAAGGAATGGTAAGAAATATGCACATGTTCCGAGTGTTATCAGTGTTGTTTCTTGCCTGAAGTTTAGAAATGCTGCGTGTTAAAAACCATTTTGCTGTAGGTCTGTTTTGATATTTTTTTCAGGAATTTTTATTCATCCAAAAGTGGAGATTCCTAACATTTGGAAGCCTTTCTCCAACAATGCAAAACACTTCGGGGATAATTAAAAATGATCAGACGGTTAAGCATGTTTATAAGCCAGTGGTATAAAAACAAAATCTCATTCACACCTGAAGACGATCAAAAATAACTTATTGATTGAAACGTTGTGTATCCAATAAAATTAAGACAATAAAAGTCCGACAATCTAAATTTAACTTAAAACCCACATTGTCTACCATATTTAAACAAACAAATTTGTATAGTGTTTGACAAAAATGTTAGAATCGTGAAGATTATGTGATTTTTATGGTCCTTATAATAAACAACTAAGCTCGTAGTGTTTGGTTAAATTTCGGACCATATATGTATATATGTATACATTCACATCAACGCGCTTATAAGACTAAATGCCAATTTCATAATTAATTTTGTCATTTTCTAAGATTTTCTTGGAAGCCTTAAAATTAGAGATTTTTTATTTCAGACTGTTGGCAACACTTTTCATTTTTATGTCATCGATCAGTTAAAAAGTCGCTTTACTGGTTTTGTTTATTAAAGTTATATTATAAAATGTGAATAAAATCATTGGAAGTACATAAATATAAACTGTGTCTAGCTCTTATATTTAATTTTGACATTTCGCTTTACGTACTAAATTACTTATTTTTTTTAAGATTTATTTAAATTTATTAATAAATTTTTGTCGAAATAGACAAAATAGTTTAAAAAAACTCTTGTTTACTCGTACCTACTATTGCTTGGTATCACAATAAGAGTCATTGTAACACTCGTTGTACAATATAGTATTTAAGTTGTAATTTTTATATTTATATACCTAATGTAAAATTGAATTTAATAATATATAAGGCAAATAAAACTTTTAATTAAAAAGGAAATTTAATTTCATTTAGTGATTGTAAATTGTTTAATATTAATAAAATAAATAAAACTTATGGAGTAAAAGTTTCACGTTCCTCATAATTAAATTAATATAAAATGATATTTGTTGTTAGGGTTATATTTATGAAATTTTATTTAATGAAAACATAAAACTTGTATTTGGTTTTGATCAATAAATATAAAATATTATTTTCCAAAGAATGAAATGTCAGTTTATTTCCTAAACTACGCAACAAAAGTATACGTTATAACGTTATACCTCAAAGTCTTTAGCTTTTCACGCAGACGAATACAATAAACATTTTTGGTTTTAAATTTATATTAATATTCTTAAAAAACATAGATACGTGAAAAAATGTATAATAGTATATTCTATAACAAGTTTGGAATACGGAATATACCGGTCGAGTGAAATATGTAATTTCAAATGTGTTTCAGACTAAACTATTTCTTTGCACCGAATTTCAAATAAGCTGGCGCTGCGATTGGACAATAACAATGTCAAAATTTGGGGTTATGTAAATTATCTTTACGTTTTTTGGTTTTGGTGTAGTTTATTTGTAAATATGTGTAACGAAAACCCTATTGAACTCTTTCTAAATGTCATATTAGGTACATATGTCTATAACACCTATATGCACTGTAAATAAACTATGAAAAAATATGACATGCTATGTTTATTATGAAATAACAACTTCATAGTCTTCAAAATCAATATGATCTTCTTTCTTAACAAAAATGAACGGTTAAATACATGAGAAATGTTTATTTACGAACTTTTTCCTATATTTGTAGTATTTGTACATAGTACATATGGTTACTATTTCCACAATACAAAATTTAAAACTATCGATAGTGTGGCGACCTGCATCTGCAGATGACGAATAGTTGCCGCTGATAATCATTTTGAATGTTATATAATCGTTTTGTTCTGTTATGTTTTAAGTTACTTGATTTGTCATATCAATAGTTAGTTATGTTTTGAATGTTAATGGTGCAGGTTGTATCTGTCTAATAGCTATCAATAAAAGCGATATTATTATTACAGTTTATTTGTGTATTATTTACAACGGTAAGAAACCCGGGGTAGCACAACTGGCGACGAGGATAAACTAACTTTATTGTATTTATACAGGGTACATAGTCAAAGTCCACGCTAATAACGTGAGTAAGGCCAAAGGGCCGGCGTCAAAGGACGTAAAGTGAAACAAAGGGTATCCACGGCCCAAAACGTGAGTAAGGCCAAAGGGCCGGCGTCAAAGGACGTAAAGTGAAACAAAGGGTATCCACGGCCCAAAACGTGAGTAAGGCCAAAGGGCCGGCGTCAAATAACGCAAGTGTCCACGACTTGAGTAAAAGAAAAAATAACAAAAATAAAATTCATTGTGTAATAGTAAATTATTTATTAAAGGGTATCCACGGCCCAAAACGTGAGTAAGGCCAAAAGTGTCAACGTCAAATAACGCAGGTTAAAAAGTGTCCACGACTTAAACGTTCAAAAAAAAAATGGCAGAGAACACAGGAATTAAACATTTTTTTGCGAGTCCATTGACAAGGCTGTGTTACGCAACGAGTGGGAGAAATGGCTCCGTGCTCTTAAATTATACCTAGATGCAGAAGATATTAGTGACCCCGGTCGGAAGAAAAGCAAATTGTTACACCTTGGAGGACCACAACTGCAAGAAGTGGCCTTTAATATACCAGGAGCATTGGTAGAAGGTAACAATGAAGAAAACAAAAACGTATTTGAAATATTGGTCTACAAACTAACAGAGTACTTTTCACCACAACGCAATTCCACTTTTGAGCGACATCTATTTCGCAGCATGAAACCAATTCAGAACGAGGGACTAAGCAAATTTCTTGTACGTATCCGTCAACAAGCAGCCAAATGTACATTTGGGGAAACAGCCCAAGAAGCCATGGAGATCGGCTTAAAAGACAAATTAATTGATAACTGGGCATCAGCGGACTTAAAAAAAGAGACTGCTGGAGAAGGAACACACTTTACCGGAAATTATTGATCTTTGCCGAATTCATGAAGAAATCACAAGTCAATCTGAGATAATGCTAGTCTAGAACAAATACTGAAGCAGAAACCTCCACCACCCAAATCAACAGAATCACAAGTCGCCATGAAAGTAATAAGTACATGAATAGTGAATGCATTCGTTGTGGGCGAAAGGCCATCATGCATCCGATAACAAATGCCCAGCACAGAAGGTCACATGTCACACATACGGCGCCGTAGGACATTTTGCTGCAAGATGCCGAACGAGACCCGAAAATCGGCATTTTAGAAGTGCAAATCAGACACAAACAGGCCCACAGGCAAAAAGGAGGAGGATGAGATCTACTGTAAACCACATTAGTACCAATGCGAGAGCCGAAGAAAATTTAGACGCAAACGACAGTATATCGGAGTTTGACTGCTTTCAAATCACTGCAAAACGTGTTCGAAATAGCCAATACAGCCAGCAAGGGGGTGAAGACAACGATAGCGAATTAATTGAGTGTGTTATTGGAGGGATTGCTATACTTATGCTTATAGATTCGGGATCGATGGCTAATGTGCTCAGCGGCGCTGACTGGGACATACTACAACAACAACGGGCAGCAATATGGAATGTTAACCCAGATAACGGAAATAGACTAACTCCCTATGGGTCTAAAGAACCGTTAAATCCTAAATGCCACTTTACTGCTGGTATCAGTGTCAAGACAGGACAAGAAGTAATTGCACCATTCTACTTCATAGAAAAGGGTAACATATCTCTATTGGGAAAAACTACGGCGATGCGATTGGGTGTATTAAAACTAGGAATTAATGCACTACAAAAAGATATTCCCGAAAATAAAAGGCGTACAATTGACCGATCGGTTAGACCAGTACGCCAGCCAGTGAGACCAATACCTATCTCAGTTGAAAAAGCCGTCGAGGATAAATTAAACGAGGCCCTTCAAAAAGACATCATTGAACGTGTGAAAAAGCCAGGTTTGTGGATATTGTGGTCATTTTTAAACCAACTGGTGGCATTCGCATATGCGTTGATATGCGTAGGGCGAACGAAGCTATTAAGATGGAGAACTACCCCCTTCCCACGTTCGACTCGTTTATGTTAAGAAACGCAAAGTATTTTTCACGACTGAATATGGAAAATGCATATCATCAATTGGAACTGAATCAGAGCTGTAGGGACATTACTACTTTTATTACACACAAAGGTAGATTCCGTTATAAACGGCTGATGTTCGGTGTCAATTCCGCACCAGAAATCTTTCAGCGTATTTTCGAAGAACTACTAGCGGAGTGTGATAACTGCCTCAACTATCTTGATGATATTATAGTATTTGGGTCCTCGGAAGAAGAACACGACAAATGTTTAAAAAAAAAGTAAGATACGTACTACAGGAGAACAACGTGCAACTAAACAAGGACAAATGTCTGATCAAAACTAAAGAAATACAGTTTTTGGGCCATACACTAACTACCAGTGGCATCAAGGCTGATGAAGCAAAAATAACTACAGTACAGGAGTTTCGAGCACCCACCACGAAGAAACGCGTAGTTTTTTAGGCTTGGTGACATATGTAGGGAAATTTATACCTGATTTGGGAACATTAACAGAACCACTTAGACGTTTGACTCGTAAAGAAACACCATTCAAATGGACACAGGAACAACAATACAGTTTTGACCAGTTAAAGAAAGCAGTGACCAAACCTCAAACCTTGGCTTATTTCGACCCATCGAAAAAAAAAACGAGAGTGGTGGCAGACGCTAGTCTGGTTGCATTGGGGGCCGTTCTCATACAATTCCACGCAGAAAATACCCCCAGAGTCATCTCATTCTCCAGCAAAAGCCTATCTGCAGTTAAACGAAGATACTCAGAAACTGGAAAGGAAAGTCTGGCGTTGGTTTAGGCAGTGAAGCGTTTTTATTATTATTTAGCAGGACTTGAATTTGAATTAATCACAGATCATAAACCACTAGAGGCAATTTTCAATCCAACATCAAAACCCCCAGCACGAAAATCCAACATCGCTGATGCAGTAATCTCGATTGACGTATGACGAGGGTGATGAAATCCACATAAATACAGTCATGGAGAAAGCTGTTCCAAAAGCAATAAGTTTATCGGAAATAATTAAGGCAAGCCAAGAAGACGCGACTCTAATTGCGACTGTCGAAAAAGTAAACAGCGACTCATGAGATAATTGTCCATATTTTCCGTTCCGAAACGAGCTTACGTTATTAGGACCGGTTTTACTTCGAAGAAATAAAATTGTTATACCAGAGTCGTTGCGTGAACGGACACTGAAACTAGCTCATGAAGGCCATCCAGGGCAAACGGTTATGAAAAGAAGACTCCGAGCTAAAGTGTGGTGGCCATCAATAGACCGACAAGCTGAAGACATTGTGAAAAATTGTCGTGACTGCTTGAGAGTATCGCTGCCTCCAAAACCGGCCCATATGAAACGCCAAGAGTTTCCAACAGCACAATGGCAGTTTCTCGCAACAGATCTCATGGGACCACTTCCAAACCATGAGCAGGTGCTAGTAATCATCGATTACTATTCACGTTATCAAAACGTCAAATTTTTACGGTCGACCACTGCGTCTGTAATTATCACTCACATGAAAGAGCTTTTTGCCAAGTTCGGAATCCCAACATCACTTAAAGCTGACAATGGACCACAATTTGCTTGTGAAGAATTCCAAAAATTCTGCAAAGATTACAACATCCGGCTTATCCATTCAGCCCCGTATTGGCCTTAAGCAAATGGAGAAGTGGAAAATGCAAACCGAGCACTACTCAAACGACTCCAGATATGTCATGCAAATGGAAATAGAAACTACAAAATGGAAATACTTGACTATATTTTGATGTATAATACTACCCCCCATGGAACAACGGGAAAATCAACCTCAGAGCTTTTGTTCGGAAGGAATATCCGTGACAAGATACCTTCGCTTGCCGACTTTATTATGGAACATGGAGACGAAGAAGCCCGAGACTTGGATATAATCAATAAGCTTAAAGGAAAAATAAGGGAAGATACGGTGCGAGGGGCGCGCGATACTGACATCAGCCTGGGAGATAAAGTATTGGCGAAAAACACGGTAAAGCCTTACAAACTAACACCTACATTTAGTGATATAGAGTACACCGTGGTTAAACAATGGGGAAATGAATTACTCTTACAGGATGGGGGCCGACAAATCCGCCGGAATATTGGACATGTAAAGAAACTCCCTAAACCTACAGATGATCCTCTTGCAGACTACATTACAGATACGAATAGGACACACACAACGCCTTCTCCTAAGGCCGTAGCTGAGGCACTTGAACCTCAACCACTTCAAGGTCCTTCACAAATAATTCCAACGATAAAACCACTCCATCTAAAAAGAAAAGAAGGGATGTGGCGACCTGCATCTGCAGATGACGAATAGTTGCCGCTGATAATCATTTTGAATGTTATATAATCGTTTTGTTCTGTTATGTTTTAAGTTACTTGATTTGTCATATCAATAGTTAGTTATGTTTTGAATGTTAATGGTGCAGGTTGTATCTGTCTAATAGCTATCAATAAAAGCGATATTATTATTACAGTTTATTTGTGTATTATTTACAACGGTAAGAAACCCGGGGTAGCACAGATAGCACTATCAATTTGATACCAAAAAATAAAAACATGTTCAGATAAAATTAACTGAATTAAAAATCACTTCACAAATAAGTCAAAGTCATAGAGAAACAAACTATGGTCAAAGTTTGACTGTCAAACAAAAATTTGCTTTTTTGTTTTTACTCACAATTATTCAGGTATTTCCATGAACTTTTTGGTACCATTAAAAGATATATACATATTATATATAACGACTTGTCATAATAAACAATACTTACGTAATTCTTTAAATATTAATTACTTAGTAGTATTTAATAAATAACCTATAAACAATATTCAATGGTAGTTTATTTAAATATTGAAGGTTAGGCCCCCTCTCGTTATTATTATATGTTATTATTATTATTATTAATATTTTTACTATAACTTACATCTTTGATGAAAATGAGCTTTTAATCTTTTTATAATTGTACAGAAAGAAAGCAATCGTTAATAATTGTAGGTACAGAAAAAAAGCAAAGCGAAAAATGAAAAAACCGACTAAATTTAAAATTGTTTAAAAAAGCTAATTAATACAGATATAATAATTTAGGCTCTTCCAATGAAAAAAAGGAAACTATTTTCTCTAATTCCACAGTTTTAATTAAAATTTAGTTAAGGATTTTTTTGGTTTGGACGATAAAATGACAAATACCAAAATTGGTTAGAAAGTTTGTTGTAAGGTGATATTTTTTTACACTTCTTAAAGGTTCAATACACCAACAAAAAATAGTGTTATCTTAAGATCTTTGTAATAAGCACTTGCCTTGATCCTAAACTAAAGTCTCCCCTAAACATGAAGCTACTTTAAAATGCGCGCTGCCAGATCAACAAATAATATTACGATAGTTAATAAACAGTCCCATAGACTCCGAAACACCGGTTAAGGGTTTAAAACTCTCGACCTAATTCTTTAAGAATGTAAATGTCTATAAAAAATATATAATATACATATAGAAAAAGAAACAACTACCAAAATCTTTTCATAAAATAAAAGTCAAGGAACATGCATATAATTTTATATTTTGGGTGAAATATTCGCGACAAAAGACAAAGATCAACAGTTATATCGTTGCCGTCAGTAATTTCCTTACATCTGATAATATAAATAGCTGTTAGAGGAGGAAAATGGAAAAGCTGACGTCAATGGCGCGGCCAGTGTGCATTTCTTTAGAGCCACAAGTGTTTATAGTTGGTATCTCTAAATCATCGCATTCACTCGGAGTGGTGCCATGATTACCCATTTCTCGCCCCTTTTTCTCCCTTTTTTACACTACTTTATACAAACAAACCGTTGAAACTGTTGGCTGCTGGTGCATTATGAATAGATCTACTGCACCACGGACCTGGAACAACAGGAACGCATATTTTTTGCTTTTTTGTTTTTAAACAACATATTTAACGATGTAGTATTATGTGGTTTTAATGCGTTTTTAAAAGAAGTATACACAAATATCCATTAAATAAACAAAAATAGCGGAATTTATTATTATAATGCTTATTTAACTTATATATACCCCCTAAATGGTTGTAACAGTCTTTCAAATAGTATCTTCTTCTCGAGCTTTTCCAAAATATTTATTTATCTTTATTCATTCTATAATTTTAACGTTATTGTTGTCATTACTCGTTAATAAAGTGATTATAATAATTATTTTGGCCTAGGTAATTAAAAATAATTTATATCAATCGGGTTAGATTATTTATAGCTCAGGCTATACAAAAATATTATTTACTACATTTACTACATCTATCTAACCTCAACTTTACTTTTAATATTTATCTATTATAATTGTACATTTTAAGTACTCATTCAATGATATGTTTGTTTTGTAATGTTCTCATTTCTTTTTTTTGACATGTTTCCCTTTTGTATATATACTGTTTAATTAATTTTGTATGTGCAAATTTTGAAATAAAGATTATATTATATTATTATATTATTATTATAGTTTAACAAATCAAATTGTGCCTTGAAGACAAAATATTGTAGGTATGTCATTCGGCCAAGAAGTGTTTTTTGTGCTTCGATCATTTGTAGGCTTTAACCTCAGTAGAAACTCACTAATAACTATTTTATTAAGATACTATAAATTTGTTGTAGTTTTAAGGTCAGCACTACTCATACTACTTAAAAAATATTTGATTTGTTTTTAAAAGAAAACTTAGTCCCCAATTTTCTTAATTTTAGTCAGAGCGTCTTTCGCAGCAGCATGAAACAAATTTTTGATATCACTTCTGAGAGCTAAATATCGTTCATATAGTGTTGATAGTTTTCTCACGCATAAATTGAAGAGGTACATTCTGAAATTGAAGAGGTACATTCCGAAACTCGGCTTATCCACTTTTTAATAAAAAATGAGTTAATTCTAAAATTCAACTTATTCCATTTAAAATTCATTTACAAATTGACTATCGTTCCAAAACTTGCCTCATCTATTGGTTATATAATGCAGAACTCGGCATATACCTATGTAATTTTAAATTATTTTAAATTGGAGCTATACCTTTTTAATTAAGGTATATAAATGTTTTACTTATGCCTATATATTCGTTTAAATTATTGTGTTGGCCTGATGCGTTAGAACTCACGTGTAAGGTTTTTGACATTTTGCTCAAAAACAACTAATATAGATAAGCCGAGTTTTGGAATGCACCTCCTCAATTATACTGCGTACGTACCTTGGCACGATTTCAAACAGTCAATACTAAAATTGAACTAAAAAAGATAAAATTGGCAAAATTGCTTCACCAAATTTAAAATATGTCTAAATGCTCTTTAAAATGGGCTGAACACTGTTTAGTAAACAGTCCAGGAGCTTTTATTAAAAACATTTTAAAATTCGATTTTATTCTTCAACATTTTGGTTTACGGATTCTAACAGTCCTTTATACATTTTAAATCTTTTAAATAATACTTTTTGAAAATACAATTTAAGTTAAAGGAACTTGAAGATACATATTTTTTCAAGAGCCTCTTTCCTCGATAATCGATAATTGTCACCAGGAGCCTATTCCTCATAATATGTTGGATGGGAAAGCAATACAATGCCCAGTTCTTTCATCGATTTTATTGCGGAGTGAATTGTGTTTCTTCCTCTACGCTAAATGCTGTCTCTTGATTTCATTATCCAGATGGTAAAATAAGCCATTATATATTTTTTCCTTTAATGTTTTTTTTTATACAAATACCAATATACAATATTGACATCGAAAATTACAATCAGTGAGATATGGGTCAGCCTTGACCTTGTTTACCACCGTGGAAAGAACCGATTAGTTTACTGGAGTCTCACAGACGCACTGATGCACTATGGTGTAAGAGACTGACGGGAGTAAAGGAGAATTAAATAATTGCTATTTAAATTAAACATAAATAATAGAAATTCCTGCTATTTTTAAAAAAACATCTT
Organism: Brassicogethes aeneus; assembly: GCA_921294245.1. Lineage (NCBI taxonomy): Eukaryota > Metazoa > Arthropoda > Insecta > Coleoptera > Nitidulidae > Brassicogethes > Brassicogethes aeneus. Next base: position 45,302,979 of record OV121132.1, on the reverse strand, counting down.
TTAATGAAATAATAAAAAATATGTATTAACCTTAAATTCGACCATACCGTTAAAAAAAATTTCATTAAAATAGTATATTCAATATAATACCCTTATTGTGATACCGTGTTATTTTTCCTCACTACCGCCAAGAGGAGTGCGGCAATAGTATACCATGAGTTTTTTATACTATTTTGTCTATTTCGACCATAATTTATCAATAAAATATATCTTAAGAAAACAAGTATCATGTTTCTAGGTTGGCATAATAATTATGCCAATTATTGAGGTGAAGCAAAATGTCAATATAAAATATTTAATGTCAGTTAAAATAAAACGCCAAATCTTTTTGTCTATTTCGATGCTTTTAGGAGTTTACACAGTTTACACAGTTTACATTTACTTTATTTACATTTTATAATATAATTTTAATAAACAAAACCAGAAAAACGAGTTTTTAACTCATCGTTGACATACAAATTAAAAGGGTAGCCAACAGTCTGAAATAAAAAAAACTCTAATTTTGATGCTTCAAAGAAGCTCTTAGTAGCACTGAAAACCATGCGTCCAAGCAGGCGCTTGCTGGCCCACTGGGCGACCGGGAGTTTCCCGGTGGGCCCTCATAAAATGCCCATAAGGGGCCCCATGACCCCGACGCGTGATAATTTTAAGTTATTAGCAGGGACTTGTAACAAAACCTCGTTTAAAAATAAAACTCCGTTTCTGGCGTTATTCTTCCGAGTAACAAAAAGATTAAAACATAATCAGAAACGAAACGTTGGAAATCGTTTCCAACAAGTAACAAAACTAGTAAAATTCTATAGAATTTTGCTAGTTTTGTTACTTTTCTGTTACTTGTTGGGAACGATTTTTTTCTTATAAGCAGAGCCGAAACACCGGGTATGGAAACGAAACCAGCAACGCCACCTTAGTAAGGAAATTGTAACAAAGCCTCTTGGTACAGAAACTAAACTAGTAACGTTTCTTTTGTATCGAAGGAAACTATTAAGTACCTAGTTACGTTTTCTGTTGAAGAATGAATGAAGCAGCGTGCTTATAAAATACCTTTATAATTTTGTAAATATTAGTGTATTGGGCGACTCGTGGGAGAAAGAGGAGATTCCTTGAACTTAAAGTTAGTAACAAAAATCGCAAACAATGTTTTATTCAGTTACCGCAAGAAATAAATATTCTTTCCTGCGCCACACACGTTTTACTCGAGAATTTTACCCGAGTGTTTCACTCGCGCCACTAGTGGGCGGAATAGCATAAAGTTAGTTTTAGGTTAAAATTGGAAAAAAGTGTGGCTAAAAATGAGTTTTATATGTCAGGAGGAATCCCTTTTTCTCCCAGAAGTCGCACATTATACTATTAATAATTATAATACATATTGTACAATATTGTTTATTCAATTTTTTACCCAATATGAACTTTCTTTACAATACTTGACAGCATGACAACTTGACAGCTAGTAGACGAATCAAGAATATTTTTACCAAGACTTTGTGTTGATGTGCAATTTGTAAAAGTTTTTTAAAATTCAGCATTTGATTACAGTTTCGTTACTCAGTTAGTGTTACCAGTTTCTTTTTAGTATAAAAATTGTTACTAAAAATTTTTCTTGCAAAAAATAAATAAAAACTCAATAAATACAAAAGTTTTATGCGCTTAAAGCTCTAATACCCTTCTGTATTTATTTACTTTTCCAGCTATTAGCTTAAACAATTATTAGAAAATTTAGTACCTATTTGAAAAATCCATAACCACAAAATTAATTTTTTCATCGGTTTTTTCTTTCTGTTTACTCAGATGAAATTGGGACCAGTTCACAGTTAAAACTTTAAACATTTAATTTGTGTAAATAAATCCAAGAGCACTTCCCTTAGTTAAGATATTTACAATTTGAGCACATAACCTAAAATTTGAAAGAAATCCACTAAATTATGTCAGAAAAGTTGGCAGATTTTACCTTCATTAGAAAAATTACATAATAAACAATTAATAAAAATGCCAAAATAACAATTTGCATTGTTAATTTTGTCATTTTTGTAATTAAGCTAAATTTAAACAAAATTTGGCAACTTTTTTGACAGAATCTGGAAACGCTGGTTGTTACCAATCATAACATAATAAATTAAATTAGGCAACCAGGTTAGTCTAAAGTTCCTAGTCGATCAGTGGCATACTTTTTGGTAGGATAAAGGTTATTATAAATTATTTTAAGTCTTTAGAATTTAGAAAAAAAAGTTTCATATGCTTCTTTATTTACCCTAAGGAACTACCCATTTTAATATAGGTATTACACTAATTACATAACACCCTGTATAATATAAAGTGTACAAGTGTACTATATATTTGTACTTACTGTACTTTAACTTTTAATGTAAGCGTTAAGTGCATTATTTATTCGTTCGTGTTATTAAAGTTTTCCCAATTTAAGAATAGGAAAAATAAGCAAAATAAACATTGCTTAAGTGTCAGCTCAATTAAAATTTATTTGCATTGGGTATCAAACTAAGTGACAATGAGACAGTCGTTATTCGGGGTTGTTATTGGATTTTCAAAGTTGGTAAGACTCGGTGGCTGGAGTTTTCTCGAAGAAAACCGCTGTTTTAATCATCATTTAGCCGGTTGTTGCTCGCCTTACTAATCACTGCCAGGATGCAGTAACTTTGTTTACAAATTAGCCAGACCACACCCCCACGGTTTATATCTCCTGCGGTTTCTTCTTTCCTTCATCCTGCAAACGCCGCACGAGAATGTGCAAATTGATATTTAAATTTCATACGCTCCATTAGATTTTAAATTATTTAGTCGGCGTAATACTACTCGTTAAATAAACGATTATTATTTCGTAAGAGTGTTTTTGGACTTAAGCTAATAAATCAGACAATACCTTTAACCACAAAACAATAAACCACACTGTTAAAAATAATGGTAAATTTACTAAATGTTTACTACTGAAAATTATAGTTAAATAACAAATCTTAGTTTTGAGAATGGCATTTGCTATACTAAATCAGGATATTTACAAAATGTAATTGTATTATTAGTATTTTTGTTGTAAATTTACAAGATTAACTTATTAACTTATAAACTTATTAACTTATAAAAAGTTTAGGAAAAATGCAATACTACTACAGTACTTATAATTACTTATACAATTAGGCATAAGACTTCCTATATTTTATTGTAAAGTAGAGATAGAAATTTTAAACAGTGCACAGCCCAGAACATCGTAAAAAAATTGCGTTGTGTAAACGTGAAGGTGTCGATTGTTAAAATGTGGATGCTAAAATATTATCAAAATTTTGAGTTAAATATACTTTACGATAAAAAGTTTGTTGTTAGGAAACCTTTAAAAAAATGAAACTATTTTTTTAAACAAGTGAAAATTAATAAAACTTCCCAGCCTGCGAGGAAATTTTTTTACATTTTATCTGACTTTACAATCCCTTACGAAAATGTTGGTAAAAAAAGTTATTGTTTTGTAATAGGTCAAAAGTTATACATGTTTTTTTGACCGCGCTCCGACCTCATTCATGAGGCAGTTGAGTTTGATAGTCGTAATACCCCTCCCTAATATTAGTAAGGTAATCCCCCGAAACGTTTTCGAGATTTTGTGAATATCGCGGCTTACTACGATTATATGCCAATTTATCGAAAATTGTCGTTATTTCCCAGTTTAGTCAAAAAAATAAGCAATAGTGGATTCTTTGACTTACATCTAATTTTGAGAATAAAACATTGTGCACATAGCATTATACTACAGGGTGTTAAAAAAAGAGATTTTTTTTCCAAAATTCCAAGTCCCCATTCACAGGGCAGTCGAGCTTGATAGTCCTAATACTCCTCCCTAATAATAGTTAGGTAATCCCCCGGGACATTTTCGAGATTTAATGGATATCTTATCGCGATATCTTATCGCTAACCACGATTGTACGGCAATTTTTCGAAAATTCACGTTATTCTTCATTTTAGTCCAAAAAATCAGCAATAGTTGATTTTTTTACTCTTATGTCTAATTTTGGGAACACAATATTGTGCACATAGCATGATACTACAGGTTTAAAAAAGAGATGTTTTTTCCAAAATTCCAAATCTCCATTCACAGGGCAGTTGAGCTTGATAGTCCTAATATCCCTTCCTAATAACATTTAGGTAATTTAAAAAATAAAATGACGGAAGTAAGATTGCATACCACGCAAGACGAAGAGCTGGCTGCCCTCTTTTTCTGCTAGAAGAAGATGGGCACAAGAACATGCAAATTGGGGAAACGATGTGTTGATAACTAATCGATACCTTTCGTAGTTTGCTCATTTTTGGGAATTAGGTGGAGAATAACGACAATTTTCGAAAAATTGCTATATAATCGTAGTTGACCAAGATATCCACAAAATCTTGAAAACGTTCCGAGGGATTACCTAACTGTTCTTAGGAAGGGGTATAGGACTATTAAGCTTAACTGCCATGTGAATGGGGATTTGGAATTTTGGAAAAAAACATCTCTTTTTTTAACACCCTGTAGTATCATGCTATGTGCACAATATCGTATTTCCAAAATTAGACATAAGAGTCAAAGAATCAACTATTGCTCATTTTTTGGACTAAAATGAATGAATTTTCGAAAAATTGCCATATAATCGTAGTTAGCCAAGATATCCACAAAGTCTCGAAAACGTCCCGAGGGATAACCTAACTGTTATTAGGAAGGGTTATTACGACTATCAAGCTCAACTGCCCTGTGAATGGGGATTTGAAATTTTGGGAAAAAAAAACATTCCTTTTTTTAACACCCTGTAGTATAATTCTATGTGCACAATATCGTATTTCCAAAATTAGACATAAAAGTCAAAGAATCCAGTATTGCCCATTTTTTGGACTAAACTGGGAAATAACGACAATTTTCGATAAATTGGCATATAATCGTAGTAAGCCGCGATATTCACAAAATCTCGAAAATGTTCCGAGGGATTACCTTACTTATATTAGGGAGGGGTATTACGACTATAAAACTCAACTGCCTCATGAATGGGAATAACTTGAAATTTCGGAAAAAATACATCTCTTCGTTTAACACCCTGTAGTATAATGCTATCTGCAAAATATCGTATTCCCAAAATTTGACATAAGAGTCAAAGAATCAGCTATTCAGAATTTTCAAAGATTTTCAAAATCGATTCAGTAATTTTTCAATAACGAGCTTTCAAATATTTTCCAAAAAACTATGTGCGTCGATTTTTATGACGAGCAGTTTATATTAAATATCCAGGTTCCATTTTTGTTAGATTTTGCGACAAGCTCAGTGTAATTTATTAAAATGTATTGTTATTATATATATTTTATTTAATATTTTAATTTTTTTCAAATATCAAAAGTTTCAACATAAAATTTAAAAAAAATGAAATTTACTGTAAATTAAATTTTGAGATCGAATAACTTTTGAACGAAAGATTTTATGAGAAAATGATTAAAAACCTTTCAATTTCCTACAAAAACATGTCTTGTTGATTCCTATAAGATTATCTGGTGTTATAAAATTCTAAATCTTAAAAAAATATTTATCATGTTATTTATAATAAATTGGAAATGGAAAATTACAACTAAAAAAAATACAACTTTAAATATTAATATTAAGAGCTCATATATATATATATATATATATATATATATATAAGTCTATGTAAAATGGAGAAACAGGCTTTCAAAGTTTTAGTAAAGTTTGTCATGGTTAAGATATTATCTTTTTAAAATAGGTTAGAATGTAATCTTTTTAAAATACATTCAAACTTACTAATATTGTATTTATTATTAATTTAACTTTAAGTCACTTCTTTTTAATGCATAAAACATAATATAATTGAAATTAATATTTATTTATTTTTTGCGGATCTGGGCATTGACTTGTCCTAAAAATTATGAATATAAATAGTAGTAGAAATAAAACTTAAAGCCGAAAACATTTCATTTAAAAAAGTATTTTGGTACGAATCGTTTTCATTTTATTTTATTATAAAAATTAAGATTTTATGGGCGAAACCGTAATCAATACATCCTAATCCTTTTTAATTTATGAATAGGATAAATAATACTAGAGTAGATCTGTAGTAGAAATGAATATTTTGTATTGTCATAAGAGTAAGTAACTAACTAGACACGAACTAAAAAGTTTTATGAACAACAGTCTTAGTTCCATTGTGACTCTTTGCTTTAGTGTGAAATGTAATCTGAATACTTTTTTCAGACTTTGAAATCGACTTATTAATTTAGCCAATAATTATCTTTACTTTTTAAAAGTTTTACTTTTCCTTTTAAATTAGCTACTCTGGAGCAATTAAACGAAAATCAGTCAATACTCCACCGTAAGGTTCAAAAAAATTATTTTTAAAGCCAATTTAATTAAAAGGATAAAAGTACATAACTAATTATTTTTTTAAGGAAGAAAATTATAATTCTGAAAACTTTTTAGCTTTACGTTTAAAATTTGCTTTAAACGAGAATTTTTAATTAATTAAACATTTTATTTATAAAGTTGTTATTGTTAATGGCTTCAGTATAAAAATTGTAAGGGTACTAACCTCCCCAGCAAAGAATCTGTAGAAGTTACACCCCGAGTGATAAAATAAAATATAACACCAAGGAAAAAATATATTAAATTACGACAAATAAATAATATAAATACTTATGGTAATTAAGCTCATTAATTTAGTAACCTAAGGTACTTTTGAGGTGTGCAGTAAATAAAAGACAATAATCTCACGTTTGAACTCAGGTCCAAGACCTGGAAGGCTCCCGTTTATATTTATATAATTATCTCTAATAAAACCTTCCAAAATTATGGGAGGAATTATGGAAGTGGTTAAACGTATAAAAAACTTAAATTTATAACAAACAATAATGATATTTATCTGGATAAAGCAACAACGGTAACCATAACCCAAACGACATTTAAATAATTTTCTGAAAGAGAACTCTAAAAGAAAGGGACATCCTACAAACCCCTAAAACTACACAATATCTCCATACTGCGACCAGAACCCACAAATAAAATAAATAAATAAAAATAATTTGATAAATAGAGCTCTGCTCTCGTTGATGCTTCTTGTTTTAATTTTTTAGTTTGTTTATTTGTTGGGTAAAAGTAGATTGAATATTATTCTCTATTTTTGTATTTTAAATATAACTTTAATGTATCCCTTAAGAATTAATAAATTTTGAATTTAAGTTTATTGTTACATGATTATTCATGTAATATTTATTAGAGTTCAGGCACTGTTAGAATAAGGAGTAAATAATAATCGGCTTCGAGGTCATTCCAATTGAGGGTCTGCAATTGCCTATTATGCCTCATTTATCGGCAAACCTTAATAACTTAATAATTACCATAGAATAATGATAATAATATGACCAAATAACAAAAGGCAATGTCTGCGTTGCGCATTCAGATGAATCCACACTTTTACGCACCTCTTAAAACTTACAGGATAGTAATTGAAAATTGGTTTCTTATGTCAGTGGTCATAAATTAAATGTCGCTATCGCACAATCACTATTGCTACTCACTCCAAATAATTAAATATGACTGGTAAAAATCACCTAACTAATTACGGGACATAAATGTGAATCTGCGAGTACAATTTAATAAATCCCATATTCACGAAAATCGTTATCAAGTGCACTAAATTTACGCAGGGTTTATGGTATAAGAATTGTTCATTAAAATAATTAAATAAAATCAAGTACAACCCTGACTTTTAATTAGGTAAAATCAAGTACAACCCTGCCCTTTGTGTCGTACCTAGGCTGGTAATGGCCTTAAATACGCACTATAGGGTCTCTCTAGTTCTTCGACAGAGAGAATACCTACCTCGAGTAACTTTACAGTGGAGAAATAGGGTTTGAGAATCAGTTCAGTTTTTGTGGTTTAACCTTCCGGCGGGCGCACATCTTTTGTGCACGAGTTCGGGCGCAGTGATCTGACAGATTCAATTTTCAGATAGGCTTAGTAAAGTGCTTTTTTATATTTTTTATCAAATAAATAATTAACACTACTTTTTATAATACTATATACTAACTTATTAAATACTATACATAAATAAAATGCGCAAATAAAATCAAATATAACTAATTTTTTGCACTTTATTTAGAAAGCCATCTTCGTTTTTGAGGTGGTTGTTCTTCTTCTTGCTGTACTATCAAATTATAAATTTAAGTAAAAATGCATACAAAAAGTTATAAATCAATACTTTCGTTCATGAAAAGTTAAAATTTTGTAAATATTACATGTAATACTGCAGTATAACGCAATCGGGCGCACTGTATCTAGCAGATCAAAATGCCTGCCGTCACCTTACAAGGCGATCAAACACAAACTGCAGTAGACATATCGGTAGAAGTCCTAAAAATATGAAGCTACTGAAGGGTGGGTAGTTATGCATATAAAAACAGTGCGTCCGCGTGCAATATTTTAACTGGTGTATCTCTTAGATCGGCTGCGCCCGCCGGAAGGTTAATTTAAATGCCAAAATAACAAACTTGTTTATTCTTTCATAGAAATATATACAATATATACAAAATCATAAGTAAAGGATATATTCATAAAATAAAGGTCTATCGTAGACAGGTATTATACAATGTTCTTTGATACCCCAAAAGGCAACAGGCAGGTACAGGCTCCGTTTTCCTCCACAGACAGGCAGGTTCACTTGCAACTGGGGCTATAAAGAAGAAATATTTAATGCAAAATATATAAGTAAGGTTATGTTCACTTGGATGTTAAATGTGGATTAATTATTAATGACAGGACGGGTGGCAGGATAGCAAATAGGTTAAATACGGCATAAAAGCTCAGCATAAAAGCCCAGCATACAAGCCCCAGGTTAACCTACTGTTTTATATCACTGGAAAATAGTCCTTGTGCACTCAAGTCTCGGTATTGGTTCTTCCATCCAGTATTCGACCAGTCGGAATTTGAGCCACCAATAGACTGATTTTAATAATGTCCAAATCCGCCTTTTATAGCTAAAACTTGCACAAAGAAATCATTTAAAAACAACATCACGCCGTTCTGCTCCAATAAATGTCAAAATTCGTTGTTTTAGTACATGGTACGGCATCTGTTGGCTGGTGGATGTACTATCTCTTGCAGGTAACAGAAAACTGCGGTGAATTACTAATGGTTCATTACATCCCCCCCTTACAAAACTATTGTTTTTAGATCACTAAAAACAACGGTCGTACACAGGATTTAAAAGAAATACCTGGAAAATAAAAATAAAATTATTAAAACCAAATCAAAAAATTTCTTCTAAAACATCTTCACGGCTCCGGGTTCCGGGTCCTCTTCCGTGAATAAGAAATGGCCGTTGGGAACTTTACCCAATCCCTTGGCGGTAAACAATTCCACCGTCGCATGGTTGCAGGTTCGGAGTTGGGGCAAAGTTTGGCGCAAATCGTCGGTATCCGGTTTCTAGAACTTGAGGAATTGCTTGTCCTCGTGCCTTCTTTATCGAGACGTCGTTGATTTTTCGAACATTTGTGCAGAATCGTGGCTCTCCATTAGCTTGCTTGACCATCACTGTTGGTGAGTAATCGATTTTCTGTATGGCGGGTTCTTTGATACGAATATTATGTTGTATCCTGCTGTTATTTGTATCACAGGACTTTAATTCGGTGGGCATAAAGTTGGCCACTTTTTGTTGTTCTTCGGGAATCAGGTTTTTCTGGATCAAGGACAACAGGGCCGGACTTTTTCCTGGTTCTTCTGGGTTTTCTGGTTCATTTTCTGGTTTTTCTGGACTTTCTGGTTTCTTTTTTGGATTTTCTGGTACATTTTCTGGTTTTACTGGACTTTCTGGTTTATTTTGGATTAGGTTTTCCAATATCTTATGCTTGGATATAAAATCCATCCCCAAAATAATATTTTCCACCAAATTTGGTAGAGAATAAAACAGGTGCTGAGTATATTTGTTGTCAAATTGACAACTAAGGGTGTAGGCCCTAGTGACTGGTTGTAGGGACCCATCAGCCAATTGTACCTGGGTAGTACATTGTTGTCCTGGTTGATTTGATATATTTTCTACCACGGATTTACCGATATATGAATATATGGCTCCGGTATCCAAAAGGGCATCCCATTCTATTCCTTTAATTTCCAATTTCAGGAACATTCTGGGGTCGTTAGCCACATTTTCGGGTTGATTGGCTAATCCATTGGGAATTATCATCGGAATTTTGGCATCACACTGTATATTTTGTACTGAGTACGGTCCTGGTGAAGCCGGTAGGGACAGGAATTCAGACGGCTTCAGTTCTGGCTCCCTCCGGAGTTTTCCGGGCGTGGGCATGTGCAGTCTTTTGACCAGACATCCTGCTTGCCACACCTGGAACAAAATATTCGGCCCCTTTCGCGACATTCAGTGCGAAAATGCCCCTCTTTACCACACCGCCAGCACACACGTTTTCGGTTATATACTGGGCGGCCATTTCAAGCGGATGGACGGGACAAATCACAAAACTATTTTTATAAAAAAAATTGTAGCTAATTTATTATATATTATTTTTGCATCAAAATTGTCAAATATATTCTTCTATTATTAGGGAATACATTAAATAAAAAAAATCGCAAGAAATATTTTATAAAAGTAGAGATAATTTCAATAATTGACAGGGATGGACGGGACAAGATAAATCTTTTTTTTGTCCCGTCCACACCTTTCAATTATTAAAATTATATCTACTTTCATAAAATATTTCTTGAATTTTTTTTTATTTAATGTATAACCTAATAAACTAAGAATATTTTTGACAATTTTGATGCCAAAATATTATATAATAAATAATCTACAATTTCTTTTATAAAAACAGTTCTGTAATTCGTGCGTTTCGCGCGCTTGAAATGGCCGTGGGGTTTTTGGTGGCTTCACTGATGGATTTGTTGGCCGGTTATGGGTAGAATACTGATTTGCTGGTAATATCGGGGCTACATGGGGAATTTGAACCACCCTAGCAGGTTTTCGTGCCTCTATCTCTTTTTGCAGGCTTTCAAACTCCTCTGCTTGCCCCACCAAATCTTTAACCGACTTGGCATCGGTGCGCCGGATGTATTGTCGATATTCTGGGCGTAAATTTTTATACAGAGTGTATAATTCTTGCTCTGGAGTATATTTGCCATATCTTCGCATAAGTGACTGTATTTCAATCATATACTCCCTGAAACTTTCTTTGGGCCTCTGATTTCTTCGAGAAATTTCCTCCAGCAAGTCTTCGGTATACCTGCTGGGAAAGTAAGTTTGCTTGAAATCCTCTATAAAATCATTCCAGTCATTCCAGCCAGCCTTCCAGTTTCTGTACCACAATAGTGCACTTCCTCTTAGTAGCTCTGGTCTTTGAGTAGATTTTCCTCATCAAAGTCATAGCATACTTTTAATTATTTTATTCTTTCGAGGAATGATACTGCATTACTATTGCCATCAAAGTGTATATTCCACTTTCGAACCTGGTCACAGACCTTTCTATCATCAGCAGGTGGGCCTAAAAATGAGGTTTCCCACAAGGGTAGATTGGCTGGGGTTTCTTTGGTTCCGGTGACATGATTTCTTAGTCTCAAATGCAAATCGTTTACTGTACCGGTTGCTTCTAAGCCATAACCCGTACAAATGTCGATTAAACCTTCCTTACGAAGCGTGTAAATCCAACTTAACCCTGTTTTCTCCCCAGTTGCAGCTGAGCCGTCGGTTGAAGCATTTCCAGCCTCTGCCTGGGAAGGGCCTTGTGTTTTAACCTGGTCGTCGGGTTTTTTCATCGGGGTTGTTTTTGTTTTTGACATTTTACTTGGTAAAAATTAAACCACCTTACTCTGATTCTCACGGGTTTTGTAGGTTAGGTTTTTAGGAAATTTTCAGGATAAATCAGGTCCCTGCTTGGGCGCCAAATTTGTGTCGTACCTAGGCTGGTAATGGCCTTAAATACGCACTATAGGGTCTCTCTAGTTCTTCGACAGAGAGAATACCTACCTCGAGTAACTTTACAGTGGAGAAATAGGGTTTGAGAATCAGTTCAGGTTTTGTGGTTTAATTTAAATGCCAAAATAACTTAAACTTGTTTATTCTTTCATAGAAATATATACAATATATACAAAATCATAAGTAAAGGATATATACTTAAAATAAAGGTCTATCGTAGACCGGTATTATACAATGTTATGTGTGCAAACAGGTCAATATTTCGTTCGGCTATAGAGAAGAAATATTTAATGCAAAATATATAAGTGAGGTTATGTTCACTTGGATGTTAAATGTGGATTAATTATTAATGACAGGACGGGTGGCAGGATAGCAAATAGGTTAAATACAGCATAAAAGCTCAGCATAAAAGCTCAGCATAAAAGCCCAGCAAACAAGCCCCAGGTTAACCTACTGTTTTATATCACTAGAAAATAGTCCTTGTGCATTCAAGTCTCGGTATTGGTTCTTCCATCCAGTATTCGACCAGTCGGAATTTGAGCCACCAATAGACTGATTTTAATATTGTCCAAATCCGCCTTTTATAGCTAAAACTTGCACAAAGAAATCATTTAAAAACAACATGACGCCGTTCTGCTCCAATAAATGTCAAAATTCGTTGTTTTAGTACATGGTACGGCATCTGTTGGCTGGTGGATGTACTATCTCTTGCAGGTAACAGAAAACTGCGGTGAATTACTAATGGTTCATTACACCTTTTTATTTGATAAAATCAAGTACAACCCTAACTAACTAATTACGGGACATAAATGTGAATCTGCGAGTACAATTTAATAAATCCCATATTCACGAAAATCGTTATCAAGTGCACTAAATTTACGCAGGGTTTATGGTATAAGAATTGTTCAATAAAATAATTAAATAAAATCAAGTACAACCCTGACTTTTAATTAGATAAAATCAAGTACAACCCTGCCCTTTTAATTTTATAAAATCAAGTACAACCCTGAGCTTTTAATTAGATAACATCAAGTACAAATTTTTAACCCTCTCGCTACTACTATACTATATGTACGACAAACATTCGTACGCTACTAACTTTAAAATTGGTGCAACCGTATACCAGTTAGTATTTCATAGTTGTCAGAGACCAAATCATATTGGTTTATAACCTAAAATTCTATGTTGGCGCCTTTTATCTTCCTTTTAAACAGCTGATCCACCAATGTTAATTCATTTAGTGATAAAAAAACGTAAAAAATAGTGCAATTAATAATTTTCTTTTATTATTTGTGTAGTTATATTTATAGTCATTAAGTATTATTGATTGTAATGTTTAGTTTAGGATTTAATCTAGAAAAAATAGAGTGGTACAAATGTGTACCAGCTCAGTTTTTAAGTGCCGTTTATATTTCTACCATTTGTACTATTGTTACAGATGTAACAATAGCAATGTCTCGAAAAAAATTAACAATACAAGGCACTACAAGAAGGCGATGTAAGGGTTGTACCAAAAATAAAATTCAAATCAGGACCACAACATTATGTCAAGACTCAAGAGTGTAAAATCCTACTATGTAAAAATTGTTTTGCTCCGTACCACACTTAGTTAGTATTCTCTAGTTTGTACAACCCAGGTGGTTCATAATGGTACTACAAATAAATGTTTTATAACACTGCTGGTACATAAATATACATCCCATTTTTCATTTTGTTTTGCTCAAACTTCTCTTATTAAGTACAAATAAGTTAAAGAAGATAAGAAAAAAAATATTTTTCTAAAAAAAACTAAAAACTAAAATCCGAAAGGGTAAATATTTAGAATCTAACGTTATGCGAGATTGTTCAAACGTAAATTTACATGATTTCGATTATTATCGTCGTTTATTAAACAGCAATCAGCATGGCGGAATAGATCGATGACGCCAAGTCAATTGATCGAATATTTATCTTTACACAAGGCATTTGAGTAAAATAATTATACTAAATTGTTCGGGATTATTTATAGTACAATAATTGTGTTAGAAGCATGTACAAGCTGTAATTTAAACACACTTTTCTATTCACCGACCTTTTCACCTGTTGTTTTTTTACACCCGTTTTTTTCTAAAATGCCCGATCTTCCCTTTCCGTCTTCATTCCCGCCTCCTTCCCCCTTCCTTTTTTTTCTCTCGGCATTCCACGCCAAGCACTCGGCATCCTACGTCAATTATATTACCATGGTAAAAGTCATTTAAATAAACTAATATTTAAACCTAGCGGGAAGCAGGGAAATAAGCATTTTTAAGGTTGCAACCTTAAAAATGCTTACTTCCCTGCTTCACGCTAGATTTAAATGTTAGTTTATTTAAATGACTTTTTGAAAACATGTTTAAAACAATTAGGATCGTAATAACCCATGAATTGTTTATTAGTGGGATGGAGTATTTGCAGATCCTAAAATGAAGATGCATTTGTCGGGTGTTAACTTTGAAAATGTTCCAAATTATATCAAAAGTTTAAAATTATTCCGACTATTACAGCAGTTCGACACGAAACAAGTCTCTACCATAAAATAACTAGCATTTAGTTTTACCGGTTAAGCCCCGGTAAATTTCAAATTTGCTTAAAATACTGTTTAAAAAAATATGTAAATTGTGGTTATACATGATCTATACATTTTTTATTTTGACAAAGAATTGGGTCGTCTGGTGTAATGTCTGGTGGTACTTATTTATGTCATAAGGCTGAGTGGGTCTTGTACTTATGACACTTAAAGTTTAAAGGCTGACGCGTATTGGAGGCCTACAATTAAGCGAAGCATAAAAAGACATTTCTTAGTCGAATGGCATACAATGTTTTATCTTTAAGGCACAACTTTATTTGTTAAACAATACATAAAACATACAATTATAATATTTATTATTAAAAGTAAGGTTAGGTAGTCTGACTGTAGTCGAATTGGTTTAAACGGTTTTTTACAGACTAGGAAAAAATAAACTTTACCCGATCGGTCTAAATTATAATTATAATTATTTTTACAGACTACAGCGATAATCAATCACTTTAATGGTGAGTGTTGGTAATAATAGTTTAAATTGAAGAACGCTTGAAGATTAAAAGTATTTATCTTCAATCAAAAACCTTTTAGGATGTAAAAATAGTTAAGACTATACAAATAAAGTTTTTTACCCCCTAGTCTGTAAAAAACCGATTGGTATCAATTTTTGGTACAACTGAATAAAAAGTAGGATTTTTGTCATGCATTGGACATTTTAGACTTAAAACGCAAAATAATTCTAGTTTTGCTACAACCAAGTTGCTCTTACTGTACATATGTAACAAGAACCAGATCCTAAGTGACTTCTCATTGTTTTAATAGAATAATATTTGTGAATGTTTGTTTGAATGTAAGTTTTTTAATTTCAAAATGAGATGAAGGTTATAATTGAGGGTAAGGCACAGGAATCCACTGGTTTTGAAACAATCAAAAGTAAATACATAGTGTATCTACTATCAAAAAAACTGTTTTTTTTTTGTTCCAATTCTAAATTTGTATTGCAAAAACTATATTTCTTAAAATAAAGCATTTAAACTACATTTTGTGCAAAAAATTAAAACTGGCATAAATTGCATTACCATCAACACATTGACGATGCCTTTGACGAAAATTAGTTTTGACTTTCTCCAGTATCTGTAAGCCATTGATTTGTTGACGGATCGACCGATCCTTCTATGTATGGGGCTTACTTCGCACACACTTTCTATTAGGTATCCCCATAGAAAAAAAATCACATAATGACAAATCAAGAGACCGCGAAATAAGGCGGTTGACCGCGGTCGGGAAATAATATTCTAGATATTACATTTTTTAGAGTAAAAATCACAGTTTTTATGATTAATCCATGCGATTATGCCGCAACTAATATAATTCTGGCAATATTTTTTTTTTGAGTTTTTAATCTGTTTTCGTGCCCCACCCTGTATTATCTCAATAATTATTGTTTCTGATGTTTAATAAAGGCCGTATTACAGCCGGCAATTCTTCTTGCAGCAATTTTTCTTGCAGCAATTATTCTTGCCATCAAGTGTTCAAGGCCGTATTGCATGTTGTTTTACAGTCAGCAATGGCAAGACAACTTGCTGTTTATTACCGTGCTACCAACCGAAGAAAAATATACGATTTTGTAAACACTAAGTTTATTTGTTATTTAGTAGATATTTAAAAATTAATGAGTAAAATGGATACTAGAACTTTGAACAAAATGTCAATCATAAAACAAATAACCTTAAACTGTTTAAGTCAAACAGCGTCTCTTTAGGGAATTTGTAGTAGGGTTGGTAACATAAAAGTTACCAGATTTCACCCCAGAATTGCCGTGAAACGGCAATAAAAATCCATCCGGACCGATTTTCGGCAATTGCAAGAGATTCGTCGAAATGTCTCAACCGCGCATGCCTATGGCAATTTTCATTGCAATTGCCGAAAGAATTGCCGGCTGTAATACGGCCTTAACGCATTTAACTCTGTTCAATAATTGTTTATTTATAAATAATTTATATAAAATTTTATCTTTATCGAACTAATAAAAAACGACCCCAGCGGTTTTGTTCGAAATACGCTGTCATAACTAGATCTTATTACAGTGTTTGAAAGGTATGCTTGTTTTATTGTGACACCTTGAAAATATGGTAAATACGGGTTATTACATCGAGTTTTATGGTCAAAATACTTTACTTCGTAAGCTTGAAACTGCAAGAATGTTTTCAAAGTACTTTTTTATAAAATATCGTCAAAAAATTGCGTCTTTGTATATAGGGGAATTTTAACATTTAAGAGATTTTAACAATAAAAATGTTTTGGTCTAGTTGCTTTAAGATACGTATCATGGCAGTTAATTTGAAGGATGTAGTTTTTGAAAAACTTGAGGACGTAACTTTCTTCGCTCTTTATCTGTAAGTTTCTAATGATTATTAAAAAATCTTGTGAGCCATTACACTAGACGACCGAAAGTAAATCCAAAACCTCTATAAAAGCTTTTTCAATAAAGGTAATATTTTTTTAATTTAAACCTAAATAACAACAAATAAAAATACCGTGACCAAGTTTTTAATGTAATATCCCAAATGGGTAAGAGGCGTCTCCTGCAAGCCAAATTTCAATACATTTAATTTTTAAAACACTTAATTTGATCAATTAGATCTTATTAATTTTAAAACATTTTACACCCATTGAAAAACCCCTTTATATTGTGTATCACCTAATTGCAAACTTTAAAAATATTTTAAATCGGTTATAATATACGAGTACTATGATGTAGGATGAGAAATTGGTCCTAAAAACTCAAAAAAAAAGCGATTTATTCTAACAGATTCTGTTAGCAAAAAACATTAAACCTTCAGGTTGACATGTCGACTACTTCACATTTCAGCTATAATTTGTTTATGCTTGGGCTATAAATGTTGTCAGTTTTAATCTACCGTACATAATATGTATATTATAAACTCGGTTTCAAAAGTCTTGCACCACCAAATATAATATAAAAATAATATTTATTGAATTTCAGTAGTATAAATATTGTCAATTATTTAAATTATCTTTTTACTTTCATAAAATATTCCTTGCGTTTTTTTTATTTAATGTATAGCCTTATAAAACAAAAATATTTTTGACAATAAAAACAGTTTTGTGATTTGTCCCGTCCGTATGCTTAAAATGGCGGCTAACCTCCCGGACAACATTCGTGATATTCATACGAACATCATGTCGTGATTTTCACAAATTTTATTCATACTGATATCATACGGAAGTCGCAGCGTAATAAATGAAAATCATACGAACGTCACGTCGTGATTTTCACAAATTTTATTCATACGGATGTCACTGCGAGAGAAATGAAAATCATGTCGTGATTTTTTACGCCATCGCTGTTTGCGATTGACCAATGGCCTAAAAAATCATGTCGTGATTTTTTATGCCAACGGTGTTTGGATAATCATTATTGCGCCACGTTCGTACTCTAAGAGAAAAATTATGTTTAATCAACAGTTTTTGCGGTTAAATGCATTTAATATTTTCTTGGATTTAAATGAACCATATATAGTTAATTTAAATCCAAGAAAATATTGAATGTATTTAACCACAAAAACTGTTGATTCAATATATATGTGGGTATACTTTTTTTCTCAATGTACGAATGTGGCGCAAAAATAAATATCCAAACACTGTCGGTGTTTGTTCATAAAAAGTCACGACATGATTTTTTATGCCATCGGTGCACCGACATGATCGGATATTTATTTTTGCGCCACATTCGTACATTGAAAGAAAAAAGTATGTTAACAATTGAATTAACAGTTTTTGCGGTTAAATACATTTAATATTTTCTTGGATGTAAATTAACCCGGACAACATTCGTGATATTCATACGA
Organism: Brassicogethes aeneus; assembly: GCA_921294245.1. NCBI lineage: Eukaryota > Metazoa > Arthropoda > Insecta > Coleoptera > Nitidulidae > Brassicogethes > Brassicogethes aeneus. The sequence continues at coordinate 45,284,626 of OV121132.1, read as the reverse complement.
ACATCATGTCGTGATTTTCACAAATTTTATTTATACTGATATCATACGGAAGTCACCGCGTGATAAATGAAAATCATACGAACGTCACGTCATGATTTTCACAAATTTTATTCATACGGAAATCATCCGGATGTCACTGCGTGAGAAATGAAAATCATGTCGTGATTTTTATGCCATCGCTGTTTGCGATTGACCGATGGCACAAAAAATCATGTCGTGATTTTTTATGCCAACGGTGTTTGGATAATTATTTTTGCGCCATGTTCGTACACTAAGAGAAAAATTATGTTAAATCAACAGTTTTTGTGGTTAAATACATTCAATATTGAATGTTAAACTGTTGATTCAATTGTTAACATACTTTTTCTTTCAATGTACGAATGTTTTGCAAAAATGAATATCCAAACACCGATGGCATAAAAAATCATGTCGTGATTTTTTATGACCAAACACCGATGGCATACAAAATCATGTCGTGATTTTTTATGCCATCGGTGTTTGGATATTTATTTTTGCGCCACATTCGTACATTGAGAGAAAAAGTATACCTACATATATAATAAATCAACAGTTTTTATGGTTAAATACATTCAATATTTTCTTGGATTTAAATTAACTATATATAGTTAATTTAAATCCAAGAAAATATTAAATGTATTTAACCGCAAAAACTGTTGATTCAACATAATTTTTATCTTAGTGTACGAACGTGGCGCAAAAATGATTATCCAAACACCGTTGGCATAAAATATCACGAAATGATTTTTTAGGCCATCGGTCAATCGCAAAAAGCGATGGCATAAAAAATCACGACATGATTTCATTTCTCACGCAGTGACATCCGTGTGATGTCCGTATGAATAAAATTTGTGAAAATCACGACGTGACGTTCGTATGATTTTCATTTATCACGCGGTGACTTCCGTATAATATCAGTGTGAATAAAATTTGTGAAAATCACGACATGATGTTCGTATGAATATCACGAATGTATGAACCCTGCGTTCAAAACGTTCACGTTTTGTTAAACATTGGAATATCTTTTTTAATTGAACCCGGACAACATTCTTGATATTTAAACAACGTTTTATAAATTATAACGGTGTAATGTGAATAACAAACTAGGTTTTAAATTCGCAGTTCGCAGGGCTCATACGCATGCACAAATTTTGCAAATATCACACCGTGAGTACTACATGATATCACTGTGATAAAGCATGGGTATGCACTCAGGATATCACAGCGTGATAAAAAAATCACGTTGTGATATCATCATGCCTTCACCAGTAAATCCCGATTGTTGTCCGGGAACTATTAATTTAAATCCAAAAAAATATTGAATGTATTTGACCACAAAAACTGTTGATTCAATATACATATATGGCGCAAAAATAAATATCCAATCACCGATGGCATAAAAAAACACGACATAATTTTTTATGCCATCGGTGTTTGGATATTCATTTTTGCGACACATTCGTTCATTGAAAGAGTATGTTAACAATTGAATCAACAGTTTAACATTCAATATTTTCTTGGATTTAAATTAATTATATACAGTTAATTTAAATCCAAGAAAATATTAAATGTATTTAACCGCAAAAACTGTTGATTCAACATAATTTTTCTCTTAGTGTACGAACTTGGCGAAAATATGATTATCCAAACACCGTTGGCATAAAAAATCACGACATGATTTTTTGTGCCATCGGTCAATCGCAAAAAGCGATGGCATAAAAAATCACGACATGATTTTCATTTCTTACGCAGTGACATCCGGATGATGTCCGTATGAACAAAATTTGTGAAAATCACGACGTGACGTTCGTATGATTTTCATTTATTACGCGGTGACTTTCGTATGATATCAGTATAAATAAAATTTGTGAAAATAATGACGTGATGTTCGTATTAATATCACGAATGTTGTCCGGGTAGGTTTTAAATTCGCAGTTCGCAGGGCTCATAGGCATGCGCAAATTTTGCAAATATGACAGCGTGAGTTCTACATGATATCACTGAAGCATGTGTATGCACTCAGGATATCACAGCGTGATAAAAAAAAATCAGGTTGTGATATCATCATGACTTCACCAGGAAATCCCGATTGTTGTCCGGGCTGTAAACCTGTTTTTCCGGCTTTCAAAATGGCAGTTAGTTGTGAAATTTTTCTGTAAAAATCGAAATTTATCTCTTAAAATGGACTAACTACCAATAAAATCCGACGTATAAGCAGTTTTTTTACAGTGAAAGTGAAGAGTATGTGTTATCGTTATCGTCAAATACAAGTATACCGCGAAATCAAAAGATCATGATGTATATGATACATAATAAAAAATTGTAAAAAAAAAATTTATTTAAATTTTAATTTTTTTATTAATTAATTACTGAGGTTTTTTTTTAATTTTAAATGGAAACTCAATTTTAAATGCAATTATATAAAAAATAAAGGAGAATAAATATTATTAAAAATATTTTATATCTCAATATTATCCCGAAACTAAAAATAAATTTATTGTCTGTTTTTTTTTTAATTTTAAATCGATCTTTGAGTACCCTTCTATCTACGCATGCGCAATCGCTTTAAAACAACGGAATTGCGTCCTTGTCTGATCATGAGCTAACTTTCCCGTTTTTTATCTTTAACAGTTGGCAAGCCCTATTTGCGGACACTTTATTTTAGGCAACCAATATGACAGCTGTCAAAATGACAGGTGCCAAAATAACAGCTGTCGAAATGACAGGTGCTAAAATGACGAAGCTCAAAATGACATCTGTTAAAATTACAGGTGCCAATATAATGGCTGTAAAAATGTCTGATTCCCGAATGACAGATGCCAAAATATCAGCTGTCAAAATGACAGGTGCTTAAATTACAGCTGTCGAAATGATCGGTGCGAAAATGGCAGGTTCCGAGTTATACAGCCCAGCAAACACAACCGTAAAGGTTCTATAATGGCCCTTTATAGAAGTAATTTTAAGGTAATTTGAAAGTCAAAGTGCGAAGAAATGGATACAAATATTGGAAAAAAATCAGGTTCCTATTGGTTTTTCAGGGTCGCCGAAAGGTTAAAACCCTTTTTTTTAAGATCATTCCATTTCAGGTGGTCACTGCATTTGTGCTCTCATGAAAGTTTAAACTACTTTTTCACACTTTGACCTTGAAATAACCCAGAAATGCCTTTGAAATAACCTCTGGGCGACCTTTCCAGGTCAATTAAATGCCAGGTTTTCAAATACTTTCAAACACTTTTACACACTTTTACCTTGAAATAACCTCTGGATGACCTTGCCGGGTAACAAACGACAGTTTTGGATTCTGCAATCCGAAAAGTTTAATATTTTAAATTTTTTTTCTAAGCAATTCTTCTTACTTTGACCTTGATGTGATAGAGGTCAATTGACCTCGGATACGAAATCAGCGACCCCAAAAACCCCAGGGTGCTCTACTGAGGTCTATTGATACTTCTTATATCAAATGTTGACCTGTGTAATTCACTTATTATTATTTTTATTTAACGCTTTTTTTAATTTTTAAAATTCGTTCATGGATTGCCAAGTTTTAAATTTTGTGAATTTTTGAATGGATTGTAAAAATTAAAAAAAGGTTGAATAGAGAATCAAAATACCTTTCAAACAAGGTATCACAACCCCCTTATTCTATTTAGTCCTGACATCTTGACACTTGTTAGGCAGGCAAATGTCAATTTGACGACTAAAAGTAGTATACATAATATTCTTGAACCTGTTTTTTTCCTGACCTCGATATCTTTCTTACTTTGTTATTTTTAAATTATTTTTTTCAAATAACAAAACTACAGATAATGTAGGTAACTATTTTAAAGAAATAGTTTAAGTATCACACATTATATAATAAATAATAATATAATAAAACCAATTTTTTTATAAGAACATTACCCGCGCCTATTACTAATGCAGATCCTTATCGTGGTAAGAATCGTTGGATGAGGCCGATAAAATATAAATCGAGTAGAAAATACAAAGCGATGTTGCCAAATTAGTTGAAGCCATACTATACTAAACTCAACAAATATATACACGTAATGTATACGCAAATCACGACTGCAGCGCCAAAATGTATGAACTAAAATATACAATTTTTGTTATTTAACGACATTAGGACCTCACTAATTTTTTAAGATTACGCCCTTATTTAATAAAAAATAATAGATTTCTATAATTTTTCATGTTCAAAACTTCCATTACTATATCATAGATGTCACTTAAGTTAAACATTTTAACCGCAGACAGTAAAAATTGGCAAAAACATTACGGACTCAATATACTGAGGCCGTAGTGAATGGCATGTTAGAAGAGGTCATTGTTAGTAGAACAGTAGGCAAATGTCAATTTGACGACTAAAAGTAGTATACATAATATTCTTGAACCTGTTTTTTTCCTGACCTCGATATCTTTCTTACTTTGTTATTTTTAAATTATTTTTTTCAAATAACAAAACTACAGATAATGTAGGTAACTATTTTAAAGAAATAGTTTAAGTATCACACATTATATAATAAATAATAATATAATAAAACCAATTTTTTTATAAGAACATTACCCGCGCCTATTACTAATGCAGATCCTTATCGTGGTAAGAATCGTTGGATGAGGCCGATAAAATATAAATCGAGTAGAAAATACAAAGCGATGTTGCCAAATTAGTTGAAGCCATACTATACTAAACTCAACAAATATATACACGTAATGTATACGCAAATCACGACTGCAGCGCCAAAATGTATGAACTAAAATATACAATTTTTGTTATTTAACGACATTAGGACCTCACTAATTTTTTAAGATTACGCCCTTATTTAATAAAAAATAATAGATTTCTATAATTTTTCATGTTCAAAACTTCCATTACTATATCATAGATGTCACTTAAGTTAAACATTTTAACCGCAGACAGTAAAAATTGGCAAAAACATTACGGACTCAATATACTGAGGCCGTAGTGAATGGCATGTTAGAAGAGGTCATTGTTAGTAGAACAAATATATATATATATATATATATATATATATATATATATATATATATATATATATATATTTATATATATATATATATATATATATATATATTATATATATATTATATACTCATTTTTACCCAAAATTTAAAAAAATAATGGTCAAAATTACTTGAGTTGCTCACATAAGGCTACTTTTCGTTATCTCTGGCCTCATCTCGTTTTCATAAAAAAAGATGCTTTTTAAAGATTTCATTTGTTTTTCCAAAAATATTTTTTTGGCAGTGAGTGGTGTAGTTTCTGTACCTAATTTGTGAAGACGTGTTGGTTTTTGTGCAATATACCTATAATTGCATGTTACGCATTTGTTGAATTTATCGAGGATAAAGTTCGTCTTATTGTAAATTCTAAGGACATTAAAAAAACCTATATGCAAATCGGTCTGCAATAGATGTAAGCATCATGGAATCGGTCTTCGAAGGCAGTACCAGGCTTCATACCACCAAATTATTTCTAATGCGACCATCAGAAGACGCGGCATTGCATCGGACTTGCTTTGTGGAAGACCTTTACGAGTGCCCATGTTAATGCCTAGACATAGACAGTCGCGGTTAGAATTGCCTTAAGATCACCAAAACTAGTTTCGTGTCTGGAGAGAACGGGGAGCACACCAGCGACTTGCTTTTGCCAGACAGGGCGGAAGTATTATGTTTTGGGCTGGAATCATGTATGGAAGAAAAACTCAACTAGTTCATGTTCCTGGCAATATGACTGGACAAATAAATTACATGGATTTAATTATTCGGCCTAATATTCAACCAATTCGAGATAAAGTAGGTCTCAATTTTATCTTTATGGATGACAATGCCCGTCCACATCAAACTAGATCTATTCTAGAGGTTTTGCGAGAGAGTGAAATTGACAAAATGGATTGGCAACCTCTTTCTTCGGACATTAATCCCATTGAACACGTTTGAAATTATTTATTCAGATTGATTTGTAACCGTTTTAACCCTTTCATTTAAAAGAGATTATTGTAGCCGCTGTTGAGAAATGGAATAACATTTCTTAAGAATCTCTAAAGGCATGCCCAGACGTGTTCAAGCATTGTTAAAGAGCAGGGGTGACAATACAAGGTACTAAAAAAAGTGTTAAAAGTTCTTAGATTATTAATTGGGTAAGTACATACAAAATTTTCAATTACCTAGAATAGATATAGAAAGAGGATAGTTTGTTACCATTAAATGCGCTAACTTCTAGATGGAATTACAAAGTGGTACAAGACTTTTGAAACTAAGTGTATATATAATATATTAGAAGTGTATTCTTATTTAAGAATAAAAAAAAATAAAAATCGATTTTCTGATCGCTACGGTGTTTTCTCATATTATGTTAATTTTGTAAATTATATTTGTATTTGTAATGTTGTGACCGCCTATTGGGTAAATTAATTAGGTTATATGATAATTGGAAATACCAACACTGCAACATAAACAGTTACTACAAATAGGTCAGAGAGGACATGCATGTATGTTCCTTGCGGCTTGCCAACAGGATCGCCGGTTATTGCTTGATTATAAGTCTAGCTGCTAGACTCTAGCAACGAAATACTCTATGAACGAAAGAGACAGACGACGAGGCGGCATCGGCTGCAAGTGTCGGCAAAGTGCACCAAGATAAACAGGTTATCTGGTCCGGCAAGTGGTCACTTGTAATGGCTCTGGAAACTGCAACATTGCAACGACGGAAGTTAATTTAGTGCCGGTTGTCTTCTAGCAGGCATTACGTGCCCCGACCCTGTACATCCCAATCAAATTATCTAGTTAATAGTAGACTGCGCTCACGATAAACAATTACTTAAGCCTAGATGGCTGCCTAAAACGCCACCCAACCAACCCATAAACTTCCATATTCATTAGATTATTTCATCTGATAAAGAAAACTAAAAGCCGTCAATTGTTTCATTTACAAAGATTTTTTACAAACAAATACAATAAAAATTAGTTCAAATTTATAAACAGTTTACGACTACATTTAAATAATTTATATGGTATAAAATATTTATTATTACAAAACATAAGTTATATAAAAACATTTAAAACAACAACAAAATATATAAACCTATCCTAAAAAGTTTTAGGTAGTTTTTAGTAAAAAAAGATAATATAATATATATACGTCTAAGTGATGCACATTATTTTACCAAACAGGTACATTGAAAAATGTACTTGTTTTATATATAATAAATGATATTTAACATATAATGATAAGCGCTTTTAAAGATTTTTTAATATAAAAACGGTTTAATGTGATTTTAGGATAATTTTTTTTCCTCCAATAATATTTATTACTTTTCTTGTATAACTTACCTTCATTTCGACAAAGTATGAAATTTTGCCACCCTACCCGCTACTATAGACTACTATAAACAATATCTGCATCACTTTTAACAGAGCGTAAAATTTGACGTTTCTAAACGCCTCGCTCAGGTATGGCGGTAGGCCCTTTTACTCGCTTTCTCAAAGCCCAAATGGATAAAACATAGCCAAATTTTTGGCAGTTGGTGCAGAAATAGGTTCTTAATAGAATACCGTATTTTGTTTTACAAAAAAAAACATTGATTTTTTAAATTCTGGCCAGCTTTTTCCCCTTTTCCGACCACTGTGCGCGTGTTAAAACTATGCATTTGATTACGTGCAGAGTAATCTGATATGTTTTTTTACATGAGTCCATTATTTGCAAAACTTGCTATTTGCTGGAATGCATTTTTTTGGGAAATCCAAAAAACGACTAACGTTAGTATACGGCTTTTTTCGCATTCAAAAAAAAAATATATTATTGTTGTTTAAGGTTTATAGGAGTGGAAAGTAGAAGTTTGCATCCTAAAAGAGTAACATATTTTTAAAAAAAAATGTTTATTGCATATAGCTAGTTTTGAAAATAAATCTAATTTAAAAAAAGTTTAATAACGAAGGCAAGGGATTTATTGAGGAAAAAATAAAAGTTTTACTTTTATTAATACAAAATAATATGTAAGTAAGTACTTATAAACATTAAAAAAGAAATGGAAACTCTTGGGAACTTAAACAAAACAGTCATCCTCAGCATTTTAGCAGCTTTCCTAACCATCAACGGTTTCTTCCACTGAAGAAGAGTAAGAACATTTCTGCAAGTGTAAAAATCTTGTTCTTGAAGGCTGGTCCAATTTAAACTTTAAAACAACTAAAGCCGGCGGTCTCAAACTTCGTTCCGTTTATGTTTTTCTGGCTGAAAAAATTTCTTGCGTCCTTTTCCGTGTGGACTAGGTTTAATAGGCACTATATTTTGACCTTCTAACTCCATAATGTTTAAAAATAATTTAAAAATTACCCAATTCGAAAGAAAAACACCTGTGTGGTCGTTTAAATCCTGTCTATTAAAAAGCGTTTGGTTTGATTGGCGGCAGAGCAAAGAGCGAGTTTTGCAAGTGAGACGTCAAAAAAAAGAGCCGTTATTTTCTAGACAATAATTTCATGCTTTGAAGGCAGTTTTGCAAATGTTCGATTTTAGTTTTGAAAATCTCGTTAAAATTTATGTTTGCATAAAAAAAAACAATTTTTTAAGGTTTTGTCGATTAGCGAGTTTTGCAAATAATGGACTCATATGTAGTAGGCAATTATATATATGCGCATGGAAAAGTAACGTTGAAGGTTTGTTGTTAAATATTACATATTAATGTCTATTAGTCATGTATGAGCGCAACAAGGAACAGGCACCTTTTCCAAAATTATACCATTGTCACAAAATATAACTTCAGTATAGCTACTGCTTTCAAACGATTCGTATATTAACTTTAATAAATTATTGATTGCCATTGTTGTAGACATTCCCGGCCAATATGAATGGCAGTCATTAAATAATTTATTAAATTCAAAATATTCTAATTTTTTAAGGCCTTTTTTATGACTTTACTTATTATAGGGGTTATAGATATCGGTCTATAGTTACCAGGGTTATTATGTCAGCCTTTTTTGTGTATATAATATATACACAAAAAAGGCTGACATAATAATAATATATTATAGGTAACACCCGTGATATTTTTAAGAATGATGGGAAAGTAGCTTTTGTCAGGCAAGTGGTAATAAGCTTTGTTAAAGGAACAATAATTAAATTTGAGAATGTTTTAAGACTAGTAGAATTATTTAAGTTTTGAATAATTTCTCAATAAAGGTAAATTGAGAAAACTTAAATTTGGGACTATACAGGGTGTCCCGGAAAATGTGGGAAATCTCTCGGATTCAGATAGAACATTAAAAAATAAGATGACAAGTTCCCATAAATTTTTTTCCTAGCGGCCCTCCCTACGGAGATACGGCCTCCTAAAGGACGCCACTGGTAATCAGTTTTTCTTGAATAACTTTTAAACTACTTAATATAATTTAATGAAAATTTAATATGATAAACAGTAGTAAGGACCTCTTAAAATACTGCCCTTAAAACATAATTAGCTTGTTTAGTTTACCAGGGGCAGACTAGGTTGTATATTTTAATGCTTACATTTTTAACACCCTGTATGATAGGGAGTTAAAAAAATAAATTTGGATACCTTGAACATTAAGCTAAAGAAAAGGTACTCTTGTTTATTGTCGATAAAATTAACCGTTTTCGAGAAAAAAAAATAATAAAGAATTAATGTTTTATTTTTATTAAAAAGACCATGATTTCTAATTTTTTTTCTACAATCGGAAAAGTGCAACTTTCCGCACGATTATGCGTGTGGAAACAAAAAAAATAAAACTTAAAATGGAAACCGATAAAGAAAATTTCGAGATTCTCTGCTTGTAGACACTTTCCGCACGCTTGTAGAAAAAATGTTGTACCTAACACTGTCTGCAACAAAGTGTGATTCGAAAGTAATTGAAATAAAACTGTCATTAGCATTAAAAAACGCACTGTTTTTACAAACGTTACTATGGTACCTACGAAATAATAAATATCTTGCATTGACGTGTGTACTTTAAATCTTGTCATCTTTCATATTGTTAGCACGTTGATCCTTTACTTCGATATTAATTTATTGAATTTTGAATATCTTAGTAAATTTAATTAAATAATGGGATACACATTTAGTGAGTATGCAAATATGCATCTTATGTACGGGCTTGCATCTTGCAATGATGAATGAAGGTTGTATGAAGAAAGATATCCTGATGGCAATATTCCAAATCAGAAAACATTTCAGCGACTTGATCAACGTCTAAGAGAGACTGGTGGGCGATTCTCAGTTAATAAGGCAACATTATTGACTTTCTTTAATAATTTTTAGGAAGTTTTGGGAAAACAAGTACTGATGCTGGTGTGAGAAGAACAGTACGTACGGTGCAATTGGAGGAAAATATTTTGGATAGTGTAGCTGATACTCCTTCAATAAGCACTCGAAGATTAGCCTCGCAGCTTCATACGTCAAAAACGATAATTCATAAAGTACTTAAAGAACAGTTGTTACAACCTTATCATTTGCAAAAAGTGCATCAACTACTTCCTCAAGATTTTCCTCGTAGAATCCAGTTCGCAAACTGGATGTTAGATCAGCAACGGACAAATCCAAACTTCATTAGCTCTATTCTTTTTACCGATGAAGCAGGGTTTACCAAAAATGGTATTGTAAATTTACATAACTCGCATGTATGGGCTGATGAAAACCCTCATGCCACTGTTGTTCATCATTATCAATATCAGTTCAAATCAATTAATGTTTGGGCAGGAATAATTGGCAATTTTTTGATTGGACCATGCGTATTGCCGCCACGATTGAATGGTGAAATTTATTTACAGTTCCTTCAGAATGCTTTTCTGGATTCAATAGACTCTATGCTCTATTGAATAGAGCATTTGCCAATTGAAACCCGCCAGCGCATGTATTTTATGCATGATGGAGCCCCACCTCATTTTAGCGTTGCTGTACGGGACTATCTGAATAACGTCTATCCAAACCGTTGGATAGGCAGAGGAGGTCCCATTGCCTGGCCTCCACGCTCTCCCGACTTAACGCCAATGGATTTTCACCTGTGGGGACATCTCAAAACCTTGGTGTATTCCTCTCCGGTTGATACTAGGGAGGAACTTTTACAGAGAATCACATTTCATTGTGATGCGATAAGGAACAATGCTGGGTTGTTGTGGCGAGTACAGCAGTCCTCTATTCGTCGTGCCCGCGAGTGTATCAGAGTTCACGGACCCCTTTTGAACCCACTTATGAAGTTTTTAATTGATTATTTCTAATTTAATTTTTCTGTACATTATTTTTTAAGGTTGTTTTTTAAATAATTTCAAGAAAAACATATTTCTAAAAATAATTTTTGTTAAGGTGCCTTTCTGGGACAAGACTGAATTTTTAAGAATCTTGTAATTTTGTCGGATTAAATAACCTAAACTAAAACTTTTCTGTTTCTTGAATGACTTTCGTATCACACTTTGTTGCAGACAAAAAATTAGAAATCATGGTTCTTTTTAATAAAAATAAAACATTAATTCTTTATTATTTTTTTTCTCGAAAACGGTTCATTTTATGAACAATAAACAAGAGTACCTTTTCTTTAGCTAAATGTTCAAGGTATCCAAATTTATTTTTTTTAACTCCCTATCATACAGGGTGTTAAAAATGTAAGCATTAAAATGTACAACCTAGTCCGCCCCTGGTAAACTAAAGAAGCTAATTATGTTTTAAGGACAGTATTTTAAGAGGTCCTTACTACTGTTTATCCTATTAAATTTTCATTAAATTATATTAAGTAGTTTAAAAGTTATTCAAGAAAATCTGATTTCCAGTGACGTCCTTTAGGAGGCCGTATCTCCGTAGGGAGGGCCGCTAGGAAAAAAATTTATGGGAACTTGTCATCTTATTTTTTAATGTTCTATCTGAATCCGAAAGATTTCCCACATTTTCCGAGACACCCTGTATAGTCCATTCCATTTAAGAATAAAGGAGATGTCGCTGCAAAACGAGACAGGTTTACACAGGAGTACGCGGCAAATTTAAATATAATGGCAGATGTCGTTAATAGAATATTATTATATTACAACCACGGTCTTATATAAGACCGTGATTACAACAAATATGGACAAATCATAGCAACGTTGAAAATAATTTACTATACCAATTAAAACCTTTAGACACAGAAAAATACATGTATTATATTATTTTCAGAAAATAATAACAAATAAACATTAATTTGAGCAACATAACCTCAATTATTTAACTGCATTCCTTATTTAAATGTCAGTTCATTTTATTGATGTGTAAAATAGTACATATTTAAATGGTTTAATAAATTTTTATGATTTTATAATATAAAAATTTAGTAATTAACAAATAGACCGAGTTTTATTAAACATGTAAGAAAAATTAAATGGTAAATGAACAGGAAAAATTATTTTTTTCTTTGAGTGTTGGCATACATCCATGGATTTGAAAAGGGCATTTTTTAATATAAAGTATACATATGTCCGAACCCGGTAAAGCGAACTTTCGGTTAAAACGAACCAAGTTGAATAATATCTACGAACCAAAGGCCTATATGAAATTTGTTAATTTTTTCCAAAATAACTAACAGCGAACCATCGTTCATGGTTTATTACGGTTCGTTATAAGCGATTGCTATTCCAACATTATTTGCTAAGGAATATTTCATTAAATTGATCGAATGAAATTAATTACTCTATTATTTATTCATCGATTTATATTTTAACGTATAATGAAATTTGGGTTAACTAAATTAACTGATATCAAGAAAATAAAATAGATATTTTAAAAATTTGGATTTGGATTTTTTTTTACATTCATTCTAAACAACTTACATAACTATCAGTCCCTACTTACCTCACTGAAAAAAGTCAAAAAATTAAATCTATTTTCTAAAGTAAATAAAATACAAATTTAATTAATGAAGGTTTTATTAAAAAAACAAAATTTTACAGAGACGAATCACGTCAAAATGACCTCCCAATTTCAACTTGGTTATAGAATTTAAATTTAATACATCAATCGTAATAATTAATATTCCCTTAGAATATATTTTTTAATTCTAAAAAAATTATTTTTTATAAAGATGTAGCCTTTCCCTCATGTTCCATTTGTTTAATGGTGGACCAAATGGTACTTTTTGAAATACCAGTTTCTTCAGATGTTAATATTACACTGGCACTTTTTGATTTTCCTTCATCGATATGTTTTTTACCATATTAAAAAGTATTATTCTTTGACCTCGTCGTATATATTGGCCAGATTTGTTTTTTAGGACAGAGGGTTGGTTTTCCACATTGTTTATATTGTCCATATTATCAATATTGTCTCTCAAAAAAATAAAAATATTTTTCTTTGGTTATGTTAAGCGATTTTAATGTAATTGACTTGCCTGTTTTTTTATTAACAACGGTTAATACGTTAAATAAAGCCAAAAAAATCACAAAACATGTAATAAATTAACAAAATATACACTTTGTATATCACCTGATGCAATCGAATTGAATGCTACGTTGCCAATGTGCGATAAATCCAACCTTTTGAAAAGATAAATTCTTTCTATAATTAAAATATTTTTGACAAATTGATGACAAAAGCTAATATAATATAGTTTTATAATTTAAATATTATAAGAACTCTTGCTTGTTTATTGTATAATATTATTATGTCAGTTTGTAAATTTGTTTTTATAAGCCATGGCAACGCTGTATAAGAAAATATTAAGTGTATCAGAACTACGTTATACAACATCCAACGTATTAAAAAGAGATGGGTTATAAATTTTCGCCTGTGTAAAAAAGCCACAATTTTAAGCGTCGTGAATGGTCTATAATAAATCCTATTCAACTCAATGCTTTTTTCTTAAATGGAGTATTTAAGGAATTTATATAGACTGGAGGCAGTAAGCTTGCCTAAACAAATTGAACTGTGACAGTAGGATAAACTATTTATCATTGGTGTTCATATGAATATTGCTATAAAATATTTTTTTTTAAATTGGACTTATTTTTATTATATTTTTTATTTTGGCAACCCGGGATTAAAAGGGTAAAATTCGCCTACTAGGCTAATTAACATCTATATTCCTTAATAATTTGTAATGTCAATAAAGTTTAAAACAGTTAACGTATATAAAAACAGTTGAGTAAATAAGAAATTGGTATAAAAATAAGGAATTAGTAAAATTAAAATAAAAGAACCACATTACTTGTTCGCAAAACCGTTAACACAAACACCCTGGAGACAAGAGGCATGGACGAATGAAATCCTCTTGTATCGACATTCTGTTCGACAAATTCTCAGGCGACTTTCAAGATTTCTACAAGATGCTACTACGAAAAACGTTTTCGTTTCGTGTGTTGTGGCTGAGCGGATAGCCGACCATTAACAGAAATCAATCAGAATCGGGGCCCGAGGCAGCGCCAAAGGCCGGCAATCACCGGCCCACCGCGGTGCACCGGGCCCGAAACACACAACAACTTGAACTTTTACAAATAGATCAAAACGAATTGCTCTATAATTGATAAATTGACTATAATTGAAAAACCTTTAAGATAAATACTCATAAAAAGGACGAAAAAGTGTATTACTTTATTCTATTAATCGATACATATAATAATTTATATACCACCCTAATATACAGGGTGTTATGTAATTAATGTTATATATTAAAATACTGAATACCTTTTGACATAAGGTGTAATGGAAAAATATTTTAAAAGATATTTTCCCAAAGATAAAGAAAATATATGCATTAGAAGTTTTTTATATTTTTTGTGATACGCCACTGGTTACACACTTGTGTTCTGTGAGTACATAGATACAAACCAACAAAGTAGCTGCGTGTTGCCAGTTGTAAAAAATTGTTACTAAAAAATTTTCTCGCATAAAATAAATAAAAACTCAATAAATACAAAAGTTTTAAGCCCTTAAAGCTCTAATACCATTCTGTATTTATTTACTCATCCAGCTATTAACTTAAGGAATGATAAGAAAAATTAGTACCTATTTAAAAACTCCATAAAATTAATTTTTTCATCGGTTTTTTTCTTTCTGTTTACTCAGATAAAATTAAGACAAGTTCACAGGTTAATCGTTAAACATTCAATTTGTGTAAATAAATCCAAACGCCCAAAAGCACTTCCCTTAGTTAAGATATTTACAATTTGAGCACATAACCTGCAATTTTTTGACAGAATGTGTTACCAACATAATAAATTAAACCAGATTAACTTAAAGTAAAGTAAATCATTACGAATTATGAATAAAGTTTAAATCTGGTGTGTCTAAATTTAAATATATTTTTTATAAGTATATTTTTAAATCACAATGTTAAAACGATTTTTAAAAAATCATTAGTTTACAACCCAAGGTCTAATTAGTGATCTAGCGAATTCAGCCTAAAATTTTCAGGTTTTTATTTTTTTTTCAAGTTTTTTCAGGTTTTTATTCTTTTATAAATATTTTGAAAGTTTAATAATTTGTATTTTATCAGTAATAATTTATCGAAGATCCTTTTCGTATAACATTTACCTTTTATATAATCAATTGCCAAATGAATTAAAATTGCTTAAGCCTGCTAATTTTAACATTAAGTGTAAGGCCTTTCTGCTTAAATAGTTTAAATAGTTTTCTTGAATGCTTTACTTAGGTAGTTTTCTTGTATGCCTTACTCTTTACTCTTTACTTTTTCTCTATTACTTTTATTTTGATATGTTTTTATTTTATTTTTGTTTTACTGTTTTGCTGTTTTCAATGGGATACTTATTATGAAAGTAATTATAACTGACAGATTTAGTTTTTCTTTTTTTTCTCCTTTCTTCTTGTTAACTTAATTGATTTAGGTTTAATTTTAGGTTTAGATTTTAGGTTTAGGTCTATAGACCATTCCTATAGGAATGGCTAAAACTAGATCAACAGTCTCAACGTGAGTCATGTTGTTTTTTAGCCTTTTTCATTTATGGAAATGTAATCTTTACAAACATGTATTCATTTTATATATATATATATATATATATATATATATATATATATATATATATATATATATATATATATATTTTTTTTTTATTTTTGAAATGTTTTAATTTGGCCATATACATAATTGTAATTTATTCTGTAATTTCTATGAATGAATAAATATTATTATTATTATTATATTATTATTATTAATAATAAGTAATTAGTGCGAAAGATTTTATGCTATGGCGGGTCGGGCGCTCACAAATATTCAATTAACAAATATGGTTTTGTGTTACGGGGAAGCGATGCAAAATGCTCGTCAAGCAAGAATTTTGTAGGTAGGTATATTCAAAATTAACACAACGCCAATGACGGACATCCACCGCCCTCGGAGCAAAGTTTTGTACGTGCTGTGCAAAATTTAAGGGACCGCGAAAGATTTAGCGCATTTGTTGGTGATAGGGGTCGGGCTCAGGGACGTGAATTTGTGGCCCTTGAAGAACAAATTTTGGACGAAGTGGAAGCAAATCCGAGAATTAGTACAAGACGATTAACCGCCCAACTTGGACAAATGTCCAACTTTGTTACGTGGCGCACGATTCACGAAAATAGTTTGTACCCCTATCACCTACAAAAAGTTCAAGCTCTTCAGGATGGAGATGCACTGCGGTTGGAATTTTGCCATTGGTATATACAGAAAAATCAAGAAGATGCTGATTGGAGCCGTAGTGTTTTGTATACCGATGAGGCCACATTTACGAGAGACGGGATTTGGGCAGCAACTCAGGAACTTAATTGTAAATAGTCCAGACATTTTTACGCGGGTGCGCGAAAGCATGCTTCGCAGAGTTTAAGCTTGCATTCTAAATAATTAAATCATTTTGAGCATCTCATATAAGGTAATAAATTTTTAATTTTACATTTGGCAACACTGCATTAAAAAGTAATAGGTAAGGTTAATCCGCGGTTCCTAGTCGATCAGTGGCGTACTTTTTGGTAGGATAAAGGTTATTATAAATTATATTTAGTCTTTGGAATTTAGAAAAAAAAAGTTTCAGGTGCTTCTTTATGGACCCTAAGGAACTACCCAGTTTAATATATAACATTAATTACATAACACCCTATATATATATATATATATATATATATATATTAGGGTGGTCGTTAAAAATGAAATTTTTTGCGACGCCCCCTAAACATTCCCACCAACACTGACACTTGTAACTAGATACATTACAACACTGCTGTTTCGACCTGTTGGGTCTCATCAGTGTCAGGCAGTCGGTGACGGGAGACACGCATCAAGCTCTGCACTGTTCACTTATAAAGAAATAAGTGACCAGGACAGCGGCGAGATGTATCGGCAAGTCAGTCTGGAGACAACTACCGTCTAAAGCGCCTCTTAAGGGAGCTAAAGCCCCCCAAAAGGAAAGCCCCTGAAGATGGTTTTAATTTAATATCTCCAAAACCGTTAAATATAGAAAAGTGAAATTTGGGGAATTAATTAAACTTTTTATGACCAATAAGACTGTCGTGAAATTGTCTATAACTCCGCTTGGGTGTTGCGAAAACAAACCATTCCAAAGTTATAAGAATTCAAAATTTAAAAAAAATCCCATGTTATTGAAATGGAAAAACAACAAATGAATTGAGGCAAACCTTAATATTAATATTGAGGGCTCAAATAGGCGCCAACATTTTTGTTTTTTAATGTACTATTTATTTTTCAATACCATTGGAAAAAAAAATTGTTTTTTTAAACACCCTAATATATATATATATATACAAAATTCTATCATTGCTGCGTCCATACATTTATAAAACCCTTTTCTTATTGCGTCAACGACCTTACTGCGTCAGTATAACTGACGCACTAATGTCAAGCGCTTATTTCTTGAAATTTACTTCATCCCAGTACTTTCTAAGATTCTTGCTTATACAGATCTGAGTAGAATTTAATGCCCAATTTTTGTGTCCAGAAAGTTTTTATGTCCGACCCTGCGTTTTTTAAATATTTAGAAAAATTTGAACACAAAAAGTGTGCAGCAACATACTAAAAATGGAAAAAATATGTATATTTAGTTCAACCCATTTGACGATGAGGGCGTTGCGATAATATACGTTTTCCAATATACGTGTTTTTAAATATTGTATGTTGTTGCGTCGCACAATTTGGCAACGTCTCGCCTATGATTTTAATATTTGAATTAAACTCACGATACTGTTGCGAATGGTAGCGCTGTCTCTCTCGCACCGTGTGACGTCACGCTAGAGACAGTTGTTCTTTCGTTTAAATGTAATCATATTATAATCTTGGGGCGCGCGTCGAGTTTTATGAAATTTACAATTATGACGGTCGATTTATTAAAAGTGATTGTAAGATAAAATTGTTTTGTCCATAAGTAATTGTGACAATGTACCTATATTTTAAAATATATATGCAGATGCAGATTTAAAGGCAGAAAAACGATTATCATTTTTTACGCTTATAATCGTAAAAAAATGATCATCGATTTTCTGTTAATTTTACTATTTTAAAAATAATAAAAGTTTTTCATGTTTTTAGATACTTAAAAAAAAGGTTAATATCAATGTAAATAAATACAATGTAATTCAAAAAAAATTTAAAAAAAGTCATCAATGTTATAAATACAGGGTGTTTCTACTAAAAACTTACAATCTAAATTAGGCTTCCTATAGGAAGCCTATATTATTATAATAAATATTTTTCAATTGAGCTTTTGTTTTTGAATTATCAAATTTTGTTTTGAAGTAAAACTTTTTATGCAAGTTATTTATGGGCGGATTAAAAAAAAATAGTTTTTAGTAAATTTTGACATATTTTCTTTAGTATCTTTAGTAGATTTATTACAGTTTTTACACAAAATAACAAAAACTCAATACAAATTTGAATGTCTTATAATAATTATTATTATAATTTTAATTATTGTAATAATAATAATATTACATCATATTATAATAATAACATTACTAAACAAAATTAAACATAATAATATCATTAAACAATGCAGTAGCAAGTTAAATAAGTAGTTTCGAAACTCGAATGTTGAGCGTTCTATGCAATGTCACCCTGTCCATCATCTCTATGTTCAGGCATAATTAAATACATGTATTTAATTTTAAGATATCTTAAAATCAAATAATACCACACAATGTTAGTTAAAAAAATTGTCTTAATTTTAAAAACATTCAATCCCCCGGGGGCGCGGCAAAAATTATTTTTAAAAATAAAAAAAAACAGTTTATACAAATACCCTTTTCACAACTTTTTTTTAACTAAGTGAGATTTCCAAAAATAATTATTTCAGCCCAGCCTACCGAATTTCTAATTTTTGCCGCGCCCCCGGAGGATTGAATGTTTTTAAAATTAAGACAATTTTTTTTAACTTACTTTTTGAATTTGGCATATTGAAAAACTATAAGGTATTAACTCACTTGTAATACAAAAAAAATCTTGTTAATATATTTTAATTTTAAGCCCCTCCCCAAAGCTTTTAATGTTCTAATATGCATTGAATTTTGAGGAATTTCAACCCCCCGGGGGCGCGGCTAAATTTGTTTTTAAAAATTTGAAAAAAACAGCTTATTTGTGTACCCTTTTTACAATGACAATGAACCCTCAAAAAAATAAAAGTTCCCGGGAATTTTTTGAATTTAGTGATTTTTTTTATGTTCACGGACATTTTTGTACTAAAATTGTACACCTTTTTGTGGCCTAGTTTACACAATAGATTTGGTCAATAAGTAGATAGGGAATTAACTTGGAAATTAGTAAAATTAGGGTAATTAGTAGGGAATTAGAGGAATTACTAGGTATTTTTTAAATTAAAATGGAATTATAATATATAAGGGGAATTAGTAAGGAAATATAGGAATTAGTAGCAATCCTGGGAATTAGTGTAGGTACACATTTTCTTTTGCGGTTTACCCCGAGGGGTAAACCGCAGGGGAATTTTGGTGTACAATCTGTAGAAATTAGTAAGGAATTAGAGGAATTTGTGGGGAATTAGAGGAATTTGTGGAAAATTAAAGGAATTAGTGGGGAATTTGGGGAATTACTCGGTAAATTAGTAAGCAAATAGTGGAATTAAAGGGGAATTAGAAAGAAATTGGAAGAAAATTGATGTCTCGTTTAGCACTTGAATATAAAGAAAAAAACAAAAAAAACCCGGAAGTTACAGAGCTACTCCATTCTTTACCAGTTCCAGATTAGGAGTAGTACCACTGCAGCATTGAAAAAAATGAAGAATGTTATGTACAGCACACCACCCATATTTTAACAAAAATTAGTACTCGTTTCCTAAAACCAGGAATACATCTGCCAATTGGGAAATACACTGTCTTCTCTGGTCATCTCAGGGAATTAATTTTAAAGTTTCTAAAAGACAAATATCTCCTGACAGATTCGGATCTCAAAAGTGAAGACAAGATGAATTTTGCATCCGCAGAAAAAATGTTCAGTTTGATAGTAATTGAACGACTGAATAAGGAAATTCCACAAATTAAATAGGGCGTGGCGTATCTCAAGCTAATGTACTACATCGAATCGTCGTTCTTAAATTCCAGCACTGTGTTGCCTACTAGATTATATCGCATCTGGTATGATGTATTTTTTACTAGAATCTGGAGAGCCTGGATTAAAAAACAAAAAGAATATAAAATAACAGACAACTTTTTGACCAGTAATTGTAACCTTTGCATCGAAACGCCCATGCTTTGATTAAACTAATACTGAAGCTTAACAGCGGTGAGTTAAAACCAGATATGTTCATCACCGGCATTTTTGGTAGCCAAGCATGTGAATCCTTATTTCGGGCTGCCAGATCCATGACTTCTACGTATTAAACAATAATACATTTTAGTATAAAGGATTTCAGCATTGCTGGACCGAATTGAGAGAATTAAGACAACTGATACCATAAACGATCTGAGGGGGACTTTTACATTTCCAAGGGAAGACAAAAGATTAAAAACCAGACTAATGAAATAAAATTTACCACGAAGAAGAAATTTTAAATTTGGATATCAAATCTACAATTAAAAAAGCTCTACAAAATGTCATAGAGGACATGAAACATCTTGGAATTAATGCAAAAGAAAACGATTGGAAATACATATATGCAGGTAGGTACCGTTAATAAGACGAAAACAAAATATTGCAATTACACAGGATAATGAAGACGCCGACGAAGACAACGCTGAAATTGTCGAAAACCCCGAAGAAAATTGGCAAAAACAAATATTAGTAATGAGGACGATAAAGTTATGGATGAAGTTATGGACTTAATTTCGAACGAGATTTCTAATGAAGATCGCGAATGTGATACTTTGGAAACGAGTTGTATAAGTTTAAAAGACCTTTCTAAAAAAGTGCACAGTGTATCGGAAAAATCAACGTACCTATATAATATTATATATTCAATTATTAAAAAATCATCGTACTGCTGGCTTTTAGATCAGTCCGACGGTAGAGTAAGTACTGGCCGATTAAAAAGATTTATAGGCAGTACAAGGAAAACACCGAAGAAAACACCTTGAAAAAATTTCAAGTCGACCTTGACTATAAACAGAAGCTATGCATGGATCAAGCTAGTAGCACAAGCACTGTATCCTCCTCCGACTCTATCGTGATGGAACTCGACGACTCCGATGATTTGGAGGAGTTTTCAGATGAGATCTTGTCGTATAAATCAGAAAATGTATCGAAATTTGCCGGACTCGAGATACACTTAGAAAACTATTATGCGGTTTTCTATGATCAATCGTGAGCTTTGCTGCACGAGCGAGGCGAATGTAGAACACACTATTTACAAATCGCCGCCTTTCACCACGAAATATGTACACTATTTTTTATGACAAAATGAAAATTCGACTTTCGCTGCCCTTTAAGAGATAAATTTTTTTAATATTTAAGTTAATTCATAAACAAAAATATACCAAACTAAAGACAATAATTGGCATAATTAATAATATTAATTATTAAAGAACTTATGTTAAGCGAAAGTCGAATTTATGCTGATAGTGTCATGAAAAAGCATTGATTAATATAATACTTTTCTTTACTATTTCTCTTAGTAAAGTAAGTATGCTATTTTTTATTAAGAATACAAACAAATATAGCCTTAAAAAATATAGCCTTAAAAAATATACTCTTCAAAAAGAATTACTATAGTAATTACTATAATATTAATGGTAATTATTCATGTTAAAATGTATAGCAAGAAAAAAATAGAAACTAAAACCTTGAAGGTTAAAAAATAATAGGGATATTTAAAATTTAATATAAAATTAATTAAAACTTTTTAAACCTCACATTCCTTATACAGACATTATTTTATAAACATGCAAAATATCAATATTAAAAATTACATGTTAAAAATTCATTTATATCGTATTAAAGTTGACTCGCTAAATACCGTATTTCTAGGAGACGCAATAAGGTCGCGAAATGTAATGACGCAATATTGTATTACGGATATACATATATATATATATATATATACATATATATACATATATATATATATATTATATATATATGTATATATATATATATGTATATATATTTATATATATATGTATATATATATTAGGGTGTCCCTTATTTTTATTTTTTTTACGCATACCCTCTAATTATATTTATTACTTGTTTATATACTCCCAGTAAAAATTTCAGCTCATTCTATAAACGGGAACCCGTGCCGACTTGCATCTGAACCCTCCGTTAGCCAACGTTAGGCGCGCGGTATTTTGTAACGCGTTGGTCGTGAGGTCTTCGATCGTAAGTCATTTTGTGTTTGTTATTATGTGACCCTTATATTATAAATTATTGACAAATATTAAAATATAGTTTTATTTATGTGTATACTTTGATAAAATGTATATTTTCACAGGGAGTGGCTAGTTACCCGAAAGGGTCTGGTGAATAGGCCGTAAACTCTGAAATTGATAAACTTAATGGGTTTTACTCTAAATAACTAAAAGAGTCTATTGTGAGAGATGACTACTGAAAACTTATTGAACTGTCTGAAATATTATTGGGAGGACATCAAGAAAAGAAATGCTTATAAAAAGCTGAAATTTCATATAACAGTATATTTTAGCAATACTAATTAGTATATTAATATATTTAAGGGATAAAATCAACTAAATTAGTGAAACAAATGATAGAAACAATAGCAATAATATTAATTAGTAATCATATTTAATAAAATCATTAGAAAAATACAGTCATGAAGTATATATTCTTTTTAAAGTGTTTCGTGTTACAAAATACCGCGCGCGCCTAACGTTGGCTAACGGAGGGTTTAGATGCAAGTCGGCACGGGTTCCCGTTTATAGAATGAGCTGAAATTTTTACTGGGAGTATATAAACAAGTAATAAATATAATTAGAGGGTATGCGTAAAAAAAATAAAAATAAGGGACACCCTAATATATATATATACATCCTTAGTAAAATATTGCGTCATTACAATTTGGCAACACTGTAGGACCCAATAAAGTCTGTACAAGCCATATAAAATTTAAAATGAAATATACACGTGACGCAATATTATATCAAGATTAAAATGAGTTGATAATGTACTGACTTTTGAAAAAAAAGTGTATATCTTATTTTTTAAGATAAAAAAATCTGACCAGATTTTTGGAATCAGCAAAAAAAAGTACGCCAATATACTCTTCTATATTTTCGCTAAATACCGTATTTCTAGTAGACACAATAAGGTCGCGAATTGTAATGACGCAATATTGTATTAGGGATGTATATATATATATATATACAGGGCCGGGCCTAAGGGGGGTGTAGGGGGGGGAGTTGGTTCCAAATCCAAACACGGTTGGCAAAATCCATAGTATTTGGGTCGGTTGGTTGGGTATACCTACCCTACCAACCAACCCATCACAATAAATAAAATGAAATATAATTTTTAAACTTTACCTACATATTACAAAATTATAATTTTTAATCTATTGTAACCTCCTATAATCGTTACCGTCAAGAAAATTGTACTGGTCAACCTTATTTTTATTAAGGGGCATTATATTTCACGCATGTACAAAGTCGGCACCGCCTCGCGGCTTTTTCTTTGGTTTTGGCGGCGTTTGACTCTTTTTACGCACCCCAATTTTCGGCGTCATATTTTTCTAGATTATTATTTAGTTGAAGCTTATCTAAGCTAAATTAAACTAGTGTCAATAAATAGGAATTAATTTTTTTAATGTGGAAAAGAAAGCTCTAGTGTATTCAAATCCAAGATGGACTAAAACAAAAACGCCCAGACGCATGATAACTTGTTCTTATTGGTCGATTCTGATGGTGTCACTCGGATTGTGAGTTCTTATTGGTCGATTCGGAGGATTGTGTTTACATTTAGTCCAGCTTGGATTTGAATAGACTTTAGACCGGGCCGAGTTCTGGTAAAATGCTCATTATGTGGATCTGTGTTTAACAAGGACTAGAAAAAAATGCATGGGAAAAGTATTCACGGTGGAAATTTGGTTACAATTAAAATTGTTGCTGTTCCGGATAATCCACTTTTATTGGCAGCAAATCAAAAAAATAGAGAACGAGAATCAATCCCATCGACTTCGAAAGAGCATGCTAATGGTAGGTAAGGACATTCTTTATCTACACTTTAAATACATGATAAAACTACTGATTTCACGGTTAATTCACGGTGAATTCAAGTTAACTCAATACATCTCACGGCTGCTTACGCAAGCGAGCTAACTATAAATAGCGTTGGGTTGCAATATTTAGTTGGAAGTGTGCGTCTGTAATGGCATAGCTGAACATTAATCCTCATCTGCTCAGTAACGAATAATGGCTAGCTATAGTCGTGTTAAACCTATAGGATATACCTACCCTTGCGGCCTTTTAGTTCACGGTTTATTCACCGTGAATTCACTGTGAATTTATCGCAAAAACAGCGTGAGTTCACCGTTTAATTACCGTCTACAAATGTCACAAATGGGCGGTATATTCACTGCACATAAACGGTGTATTCACGGTGAATTCACGCAAACGGTGAATTCACCGTAATTTCAAGGCCGCAAGGATAGTAGTAATAGTAAAAATTGTCGCCGCCAAAATACGGTGGATTCACAATTAAAATACTGTGAAAAGTGCGTGAATTCACCGTCTAACTACCGTTTACAAATGTCACAAGCAGACGGTTTATTCACGGTGAGTTTACGGTGAATTCACCGTGAATTCACGGTGAATAAACCGTGAACTCAAGGCCGCAAGGGTAACGTATCGATAAAAAAATAAATAGGCTTTTTGGCATAGTCACTGAACATTAAAAAGTGAAAAGTTGGTATATTGTAACAATGTAAATAAAAATATATTTTATTTTAATCAATGTAATTTATATATAAATATTATTTATATTATTTATAAATAATTATAATTAAAACATTGTTGGTGTACGCGTACTAATCACCGTAACCTCCGTTACCACGTTGACCAGTGGCGGCTCGTGATCTATGATAAAGGAGGTTCACAAATTTAAAAAATATTAAAATATATTAATGCAACAGAAAACTAATAATAAAAGCCTTTATAAAATCGCTAAACGCAGAAACGCACCACGAATTACGAAATGAAAACAAGTCAATCTGTGGCACGTGATCATGTGATCCTATGGAGAAACCGCCACTGACGTTAACTGCAGTCAACGCTTCCGTTTCGCATAGGTCTTACTTATAAGTTACAAGAATATACTGGAAGGTGTGTGAATTTTGCGCACCTAAGCAAAATCTTTGTTTAAATGTGTAATTTCGCAATTAATACCAGCGATAGTCTACTATGTTTACTATGTGTATATAATGCGCAACTTATAAAGAAAAATGTTTGGTATGCAAAAACAGCATTTTTTTAAATAATGCATTTGCGCAAAATTACCCACCTAACAGGGTAATTTCGCGCATCATATGTTTTGTCTGTAGTTTCATCAAAAGAATTTTTATGTTAAATAGTAAACTTGTTAGTAATTATTTCTGACGCTATAAATTTAAGATTTTTACCACTGTCAACATTCATATAAATTACGTGAAACTTTCAAAACATATTTGTTTTTATATTTATATATTTAATATGGAGTTTCATCAAGTAAAGTTCGAAACTATTAATAATCTAAATAAACCGTTCATTTCTATAATAATATTATAATAAAACATAAAAATAAAACAAAACTATTTTCTCTATGAAACAAATAAAACAAACAAAATCAAAAATAAATTTTTGTTCTTAGAAATTGGAAGATGGTCTACATGCAGAATGCTAGCATTTGTCACATATTATGTAGTTTTAGGGGTTATTTTTTCCGGGTACCCAAATGGCACTGTTTATGCTGAACATCTTGGCCAAATTTTTTAGCGCAAAATTTCCCCCATTTTCAGCGTAAAATTACCCCAATTGCAAGGAAAATATTGTGATACTAAAAAAATTTCCAAAAGTTATAACCAAGTAGTGTTATAAACATTTAAGCGATTGGACAGAAACTTATCTTGTAGCCGTAAGAAAACGGATTTCCTAAATAAACGTACATGTATAACAGTTTACTGGTCACTACTATGGCCATATAACCAAATACAAGCTTAATTGCGATACACTTTAGTCCGCGTATTATTTACTTCATATCTGGAAGAATTGTTTATGCGTAAAATTACCCACTGCCCAAAATTCCCCCACCTTCCCCTACATCCTATTATTTTTGTATATTTACAAATTGCAGAACTTTAAAGTACAATTTGCCTGCAAGGAAAGGAAAAACGTAATTAATTATTTTTATATTAAATTTTTACGTTATGTGTAATTACTTATAAAGTTAGTCATTTTATGGTAGCAAGTAATAACCTGTCCGAATAAATGGTTATTTTCTGCTACAATCGTAATCCTCGTTACACAGGAATGGCCGATATTCAAAACATAACAGAATTAAATTCAATACAAAAAAATTTATAAAAAAACATTAAATTTTTTGCAGAACTTTATTTCAAAAAGGATATTTTAAAATTCATATAGGTATTTCCAAACATAAATTCTTAAAAATTTCCAATGCAGCACTGATAAAAACCTATTAAGACAGACACGTTAAATTAAGAACCAGTTAGGACACTGCACTTTTTGTCGTTTTATTTAGTTTATTTTTGGATAGTTTTTTTATTTTGTTTTTGTGTTCTCTCTTTATAGACTGCTAGCGTAAGATTTTTTGTTATATTTTGTAAACATAATTTAGATTAATAACTACCTATATATATATATATATATATATACAGGGCCGTACCGAGGCACACTTTTTTGAGGGGGTTGAGACGATAAAAAAAACCAACTTATTTATTTATTTAAAAAAATAAGTTGGTTTTTTTTATCGTCTCAACCCCCCCAAAAAAGTGTGCCTCGGTACGGCCCTGTATATATATATATATATATATATATATATAGGTAGTTATTAATCTAAATTATGTTTAAAAATATGGATACAAAATATAACAAAAAATCTTACGCTAGCAGTCTATAAAGAGAGAACACAAAAACAAAATAAAAAAAACTATCCAAAAATAAACTAAATAAAACGACAAAAAGTGCAGTGTCCTAACTGGTTCTTAATTTAACGTGTCTGTCTTAATAGGTTTTTATCAGTGCTGCATTGGAAATTTTTAAGAATTTATGTTTGGAAATACCTATATGAATTTTAAAATATCCTTTTTGAAATAAAGTTCTGCAAAAAATTTAATGTTTTTTTATAAATTTTTTTGTATTGAATTTAATTCTGTTATGTTTTGAATATCGGCCATTCCTGTGTAACGAGGATTACGATTGTAGCAGAAAATAACCATTTATTCGGACAGGTTATTACTTGCTACCATAAAATGACTAACTTTATAAGTAATTACACATAACGTAACAATTTAATATAAAAATAATTAATTACGTTTTTCCTTTCCTTGCAGGCAAATTGTACTTTAAAGTTCTGCAATTTGTAAATATACAAAAATAATAGGATGTAGGGGAAGGTGGGGGAATTTTGGGCAGTGGGTAATTTTACGCATAAACAATTCTTCCAGATATGAAGTAAATAATACGCGGACTAAAGTGTATCGCAATTAAGCTTGTATTTGGTTATATGGCCATAGTAGTGACCAGTAAACTGTTATACATGTACGTTTATTTAGGAAATCCGTTTTCTTACGGCTACAAGATAAGTTTCTGTCCAATCGCTTAAATGTTTATAACACTACTTGGTTATAACTTTTGGAAATTTTTTTAGTATCACAATATTTTCCTTGCAATTGGGGTAATTTTACGCTGAAAATGGGGGAAATTTTGCGCTAAAAAATTTGGCCAAGATGTTCAGCATAAACAGTGCCATTTGGGTACCCGGAAAAAATAACCCCTAAAACTACATAATATGTGACAAATGCTAGCATTCTGCATGTAGACCATCTTCCAATTTCTAAGAACAAAAATTTATTTTTGATTTTGTTTGTTTTATTTGTTTCATAGAGAAAATAGTTTTGTTTTATTTTTATGTTTTATTATAATATTATTATAGAAATGAACGGTTTATTTAGATTATTAATAGTTTCGACCTTTACTTGATAAAACTCCATATTAAATATATAAATATAAAAACAAATATGTTTTGAAAGTTTCACGTAATTTATATGAATGTTGACAGTGGTAAAAATCTTAAATTTATAGCGTCAGAAATAATTACTAACAAGTTTACTATTTAACATAAAAATTCTTTTGATAAACATACAGACAAAACATATGATGCGCGAAATTACCCTGGTAGGTGGGTAATTTTGCGCAAATGCATTATTTAAAAAAATGCTGTTTTTGCATACCAAACATTTTTCTTTATAAGTTGCGCATTATATACACATAGTAAACATAGTAGACTATCGCTGGTATTAATTGCGAAATTACACATTTAAACAAAGATTTTGCTTAGGTGCGCAAAATTCACACACCTTCCAGTATATTCTTGTAACTTATAAGTAAGACCTATGCGAAACGGAAGCGTTGACTGCAGTTAACGTCAGTGGCGGTTTCTCCATAGGATCACATGATCACGTGCCACAGATTGACTTGTTTTCATTTCGTAATTCGTGGTGCGTTTCTGCGTTTAGCGATTTTATAAAGGCTTTTATTATTAGTTTTCTGTTGCATTAATATATTTTAATATTTTTTAAATTTGTGAACCTCCTTTATCATAGATCACGAGCCGCCACTGGTCAACGTGTATATATATATATGGTAACGGAGGTTACGGTGATTAGTACGCGTACACCAACAATGTTTTAATTATAATTATTTATAAATAATATAAATAATATTTATATATAAATTACATTAATTAAAATAAAATATATTTTTATTTACATTGTTACAATATACCAACTTTTCACTTTTTAATGTTCAGTGACTATGCCAAAAAGCCTTTAAATTAATGTAATTTTGACAAAGCGATCCACTTTGTTTGGGTGCACCTGGGCCTCTTTAATGGATACTGTGAGTTGTGCATCGTCCATCATGGCTTGCGAAAAACCCTTCTGGGCAATTACAACCTTTTTGGCTGTAAAGGCCTCTTTGAATGACCCCGACGCGTCGGATGTCGCGACGTTGCCTTCTATACAACTCGTGGGCTTGTGGGTATGCTGCTGTCCGACTTTGGCCTTATTTAGGTTGTTGTCTTTATTATTTGTTCAGTCCTTCCTCTGCTTGTCCTTTTTTTTGTTTTCTTGGGCAAGCCTAAAGTTTTTCTTAATTACTCATTTGTTGGCTTTAATATAATCAAGGCCTTTTCTCATCTGTTCTTTGACTCAGGCACTATTGACCTCTTGGTCTGTTATTCTGTTTAGTTCCTTTATTGAGCCGTTTTTCTGCTAATGGCCCTATCTGCTGCTCCCGGCTTTGTTGCTGACTATTGGTCTACCTTCTGTTGCCTTATGGCCTGTTAAGGTTGAGACCGTGGACTTAACTAGGCGTTCTGGGTTTTTTCTTCTCCATATTTGTTCTTGGTCAAAGCCCCGCATCTAAAGCTACATATATGTTAGCTACCCCATGTTACGCACTGTAGCCATCCAGCTCTTGGCACGTTATCTTACACCTTAGCTTGGCGACAGTTTTTATTGCAAAGGAGGTAACCAATAGGCAAGGCATAATGGGATCCGCCCATGCCTCAAGAGATCCCGTTAGTCCTTACCTCCCTACCCGTAGATCCGCAGTCTTTTGCATTAAGGTTGTCCGGGCATGAGTTTTAGTGTTTTGATCGTGGTAGAACTGTGTCCTATCCTACAGTATTAGATTTAAAATCCGTTGCCAACTACTTGCAACCAAAATTCACATGGGTAAAAATTCCATTTTTAGGCGAATTTTTTATTATTTTGCAACGTAATTGCATTGTCAGTTTATGAGGCGTTGTTATAGTGTATGTGAATAAAAAAAAATCTATAACATCGCTTTTAAAAATTTCGCCAATAACAGTCGCAACGCTTGGCAACGTCGTATTCGCTGTCTCTTTTACCCTTACGCTTGCTACATACGTTCTCACTCACATCTATGTAGCACCGGACGAGAGCGTTCCTATCTGATGTCAGCGACGTTTCCATGAATCTCCAGTGCAAGCGTCAAATTTCGTGAATTCACCGATTTAACCCAATAGAACTTTTTTCCTACCGACATGATCATTATGAAACTTCGCGTATCATGTTTTGAAATTACGCTCCACGATATACTCATTTTTAATTGCAATCCTATCATTACCAATAATTATTTCGGAGGAGAAAAGAGTAACAATCCACGTGCTGCCTTAAGAACCCGTGTATTTTTACTCAACTTTGAAATATATTTACTCGGCAAGAATTTTTATTAAATAAACAGGATGATGTAAAGCCTCATAAAGAATTTATTTGTAAATTTTTATCAAATTCTGATTATTCGACACTCACTCCAGGACAACCTTAAGCAGCATTACCCACTTTTTTCAATTAAAAAGGTATCTAGTTATATTACTTATAGTAATTCAATTATCCTTTTTCTGAAAATAATTAAAATGCCTAGTTGCCAATAAAACTAAGGGTGGTTTTATTAGAAAAAATATTAAGTTTTTAAAAATTCTACTATTTAGCGTTCAAAAAGTAAAAAATACATATGTAGAATTTTGTCTTGTTTAAAATCACAAGCACACAAGTAAAATTATTAAAAGAAGTTTATCAAAAAAAAATAAATAGAATTAAATTATAAAAATTAAAGTAAAAAAGCAATTTCATTTTCTTTTATCGAAAATATGGCATACGAGTGGAGTTTATTTTTGTTAGTCGTTGAGGTAGAGAACGCTGTTTCCTATTACTCAGGAAGTTTCGATCGAAATTTCTTTATTTAACTTATTTTGTATGGGTTTCATGTTTCGGTAAGACATTACTATTGAAAATGTATATCCAATACATTACATAAAATGTCTCAACTTACTCACTCGCATTATAAACCAAA
The DNA here is from genome assembly GCA_921294245.1 of Brassicogethes aeneus. NCBI lineage: Eukaryota > Metazoa > Arthropoda > Insecta > Coleoptera > Nitidulidae > Brassicogethes > Brassicogethes aeneus. Next base: position 45,253,133 of record OV121132.1, on the reverse strand, counting down.
TTTTATACTTAAATCCTTTATTTAGGTATACAGTTTCTAATCAAACATTAAAACAGGTTGTTACATATAAAACAGTATTAAACATATTTTTGTAGAATATTGTACATAATTATATTACCTATTTATTTAATATAGAAAAGGTATATCAGTTTTACATATGGTATAACAAGGTGGAAAACATGATTTATATTAGATTTAAAACAAATGTTTAAATAACTTATTAATAATTTACAAAATAACGAAACCCTATATAGAATTTTAATTATTATTTTAAAATTAAATTGTTTGTTGTTTTTATTTCGACAATTACCAAACCAAACAATTTTGTGATTTTGACCCATAGAAAATATTTATTAATTATAATTAGTACTAACTAATATTTATTTTAATTAGTATTTAACTAATGAAAGGAACTGCCGTATCCTGCAGGACAAAATAACTGTTGCGCTATTTTGTTATTTTGTTATTTTGTTATAAAATTTCTTCATGTTAAATTGTAATATTTAAAAGTACAAATGTATTAAATAAAACTAATTAATTATATAAACTTACTAATTGTTAAAATTTACTGCCTGTTACTTAAACGATTTATGAATTGTATTTTTATTTAAAAGTAAAATTAAAACATGGCTTATTTGCATAAATAAAATATAAACCTTTCTTTACCATTTAAAAATTTTACTTGTTTATACAACAAAATAGGTGGTTATCACAGGTCTGTGGTAGTTATGTATAAGATATCATGCTAACAAATTAAATATAATTAATTAGTACCTTCTTCGTGCTACATTAAATTTTACGTAATAAAATGTGAAGGGCACACTCGGCATTATTAAAACTATTAGGGCTTCTATGATTACGTTTTGGCGTGTTCTAATTGAATGTTGGGCGGGATTCAAATCTTTATGCTATTACCGCTTTTCTTTGAGAATTCGCCACAAAGCAGTACAATTATACACCAACTCAGGTAATGTGTTTTCGAAGGTGGAAACGCGACAATGCAAGATTTATTATTGAAATATTCGAACAGATACTAATGAACACCTTGTATATAATCAATAATAAATTAAGTTGGTTGCGTGCTCAGGTACACGTTGTAAAAAATTAATAGTAATACTTTTTTAAAGAGAAAAATAAAAGTTCAAATGGAGAGTTAAATCCATTCGAAATTCTACCCTAAGCCATTCACAAATGCTGAATCTGCGAAACGTGTTAGGTTTTCAAGATTCCGAATCTTTATTTCACACTTCTTTAGTAAACATTTTTTAACTAGCGATTTGTCTTCCATGTGATTTTTAAAAAATTAATGTTGTATTATAAATATTCTTTCTGTTAAGTTTTATTTTTTAAATCTAGTTTTAGTCAACAAATTTAAGTATATATTTATTTACCTACGTTATATTTTATTTCTATATTTTATGTTATATTTTCTTTCTTTAAATCTTTAACGTTTTTAGTTTGTAATTTTTGTTGTTCTGACCTGTGTAAATGTATCTGTGTATGTTAACATGAATAAAGATTATTATTATTATTATTATTATATATGCAGTGCTGCAGAGCGTAGGTATCAACAATTGGTTAAATTTATTTTATAAATAGATAAAACAATCTATAAAAGCGCAGTTTTAATTTTTAAAATTTTTATTGTTGATACCTACGCTTTGCAGCACTGCTCTGCAGCTCTGCAATCTCGCCGTTTAGTGTCACCCCTGTCACCAACCTGAACAGGTGGTTTATTTTGGCGGGAACTTTAAAGAGATCAATTATGAGAAAACAAGGCAAAATACAGATAGTATAAATAATATTCACCAAGCCTACCAAGACTTCGGGTTTATACCTTCTCAGGTAGAAACAAAAAGATTAATAGAGGTGAACAGGGTATAAACCAACATCTTAAAAGACTAAATAATACCTAATTTATTTATTATTAATTCCAACAGGCACAAACTGACACACACAAGTAAACAGCCATACCCCATAGGTTCACACTCTAAAGCAGTTCCAGTCTTTACCTAACATAAACATAAACTAATTAACCACTTGACACCTATAACTTTAAGAGATTAAATAAAAGTTGAGAGCAATTATGAATAAAATAAAAATTTTACTTTGGTAATAAACATTAATAAAAAAACTATTAAAACCTATCGATAACTATCGGATGCCGACTATCTAACGATAGTTCTCGACAGTGGGGCAAACAATTTGCGTACAGCTTCCGAATTTTCAGCAGACTACAAGACCTGCGAGGACAGGTCCTAACAGCGTACTAACCAACCCGGCCTCATTCATAAACCCCAATTAAATGGGGGTATTACCAAATTCCCGGTTGGGGGGAATTCTGGATTGTACTTAGTTTTGTGTCAGTCCAATGTCCCCCAAAAATCAAAATGTTTTCCCTCCTTGTCTCGCACTCCACTAGCCTAAATCGGGCGTATGGCGTATTCCGGGAAGGGCCTTAACCTTCGAAACTATCATTCACGACCTCCTAAGAGAGATTTACCAGCCGGGGTAAACATTTGTATCCATCAAACACAGGTAACGCTGTGAAGTTGCGGGATATGTATGAGAACTATAAGATGGTAAAAATAACTGGGAGACATAAGGCGATGCCATACGTTTTTACACTCATACTACTCATACTTATATTTTTTATACGAGATTGCAATTTGTTTTTTTACCAATGTTCTAGTGTTTTTATATAAAGCAATACCCACTCCACCTAAACGTTTAATTTTTTTATAATATTGCTTTTTTTAATATTATTAATTATTTTACTATTGAACCCTTCAAATGAATTAGTCAAAATTGATTAGTTTTCATGGTAAAAAAACAGCCACTAATGACTGTAGTTCACATAAATTTGTGTCCTGGACATGTATTAGTCAATTCCCATGTAAAATTGTCCGCTGAATCCGAAAATACAGTCAAATGTTATGAAAGTACTCTCTTAAAATAAATTAGTCAAAAATGACAAATTGTCATAGCGAAAAAGCACATCAATTTAATCCCGGACATTTAACAGTCAATTCCTATAAAATTGTACGCTGAATCCGAAAATGCCATCAAAAGTAATGAATGTACACCAGTTTTTGAGATGTAGTTAATAATATAATAATAATAATAACTCTTTATTTATATTATATTGTCCCAAAATTCAGTTTTAAAAACTGGTACCAGGGCCTAAAAAAATATACATATAACAAAAAAAATAATTCTAACCTAAATTATTACAAATATTATACTTTATATAAAAAACAAAAGTTATACTTTATCTTGAAATAATATTCTATGATTAACAACAATTTAGAGTTTTATCACAATTAGCTGCACAAAAGCTTTATTTCCCTTAAAAAATAATGAACATTCTTTGTAATTTTTAACTGTTCTGGTAGTTTGTTGAAAGCAATGATACATTTAAAGAATGGTGAAGTTTGCGTCTTATTTGTAAGTTTTAAATTAGGTCTTATGTTGTTTTTATTTCTAGTCAGGTATTCATGGAAATATTTGTTATAATTGATGGTTTGGTTTAATTTTATTCTACCTTCTTTTGCGTTAAACGCCTTTTTAAGTTGTTCAAACATAAGCAAGTTATCAAAATTTGGAATTTTAGTCTTTATATATACATGCTTTGAAGAAGTTCTAAGGGGTAATTGATATAGTATTTTTAATAGTTTATTTTGCAGTCTGCGTACTGGTTTTAAAATATATTCGGGAGAATTTCCCCAACAAGGTACCAAGTAGCGTAGATTTGAGCATACAAAATTGTTGTACAAAAGTCTTTTCGTATTGTCATCGATAAGATGACGACACCTATAGAAAACACTAGCCATAGTCATTGTCTTTTTTATAATAGTTTCTATATGACTTCCCCACGATAGTCCTTCATTTAATGTTAGTCCTAAATATTTCACCTCACTTACTTTGCTTAACTCATTTCCATTAATTTTAATTTACACAGTTCCACAAGGTTTGTTTTTTTGTTTGATTAACATATAAACAGTTTTTTTAACATTTAAACTTAATTTGTTAACAATAAGCCAGTTTTTATATAAATTAAAGCTGTGTCGTCAGCAAATGTAAAGTATCTAGCTTTTAATTGTAAGTTTTTTAAGCTATGAACATATAGCAAGTACAGAACCGGACCCAGTACTGACCCTTGGGGTACTCCCATAGACACAAGAAGTTTTTCACTAGATGTTTTGTTTATCACTGTGTATTGCACTCGATTTTCCAAGTAGGTTTTCATAAGTTGGTAGGGTGTTCCTCGAAATCCCATGTGTTCCAGTTTATTTAGTAATAGGTTTATATCGACAGTATCAAATGCTTTTTGTAAATCGACAAAAACAGCAATAACATATTCATTCTTATTAAGGTTGTCTGAGATATACTCTAATAAGTCTGTGGCTGCATAAAGTGTACTAGAGTTTTGTTGAAAACCATATTGGTATTTATCAAATTTAAAAGTAGAATTTACAAAATTAACTATTCTTTTTTTAATGACACTTTCTACTATTTTTGAAAAAATCGACAGGATAGAAATTGGGCGGTAGTTACGTATATTTTCCTTTGAGCCCCCTTTGTGCAATGGGATGATCATGGCCACCTTTAATTAATTTGGAAAAACTCCAGTTTGAAGGATTTTATTTACCAAATAGACCAGTTTGAAACTTAACACATTAAAGGTATTCATAATATCTTGTTTATTTACATGGTCATGTCCAGCTGAGTTGGTTTTTATTGATGAGATAATGGTAAATATTTCATTTTCATTGGTGGGTTGAAAGAAAATGTTTAAGTTATTCGTCTCTTCATGAAATGTTGTGTTACTTGCTGGTATTACTGAGGCCAGTATGGTCCCAACTGTATTAAAATAATTATTAAAATATTGTGTTATTTTGCTTTTATCTGATATAATTTCGTTATTTATTTTAATATTTTCTATTGTGTGTTCTTTATCTTGTGACTTGCTATTATATATTATTTCATTTATAACTTTCCATTTTCTTTTTGTGTCTTGCCCCGCTGTGTACATTTCTTTTTTAATATTTTGGCCATGTTAGTTACTTTGTTTTTTGCTTTTTTAAATTCCGTTTCTAAAAACTCAGTCTTTAGTTTTTTCCACGATACATATAACTTATCTCTATGTTTCATTTTACGTAAAAAATCATTGTTGATCCATTTATTATTATTAAAAGTTTTTAAATTAATTGTTTTAGTGTGTTGTAATTTTGTTTCTTTAATACATTCTCCAAGTTCTTTAAAAGTGTCAATATTATTGTTTGTTATTTTTTGCTTTAATAAAGTATTCCATCCTTCTTTATTTATTATTGTTTTAGTAATCTTTGTTTTTGTATTATGTTTAATTTGTTTCATAATTTGAATATTTAAGATTTTATGATCTGAAATACAGTGATCCTGTAATTTTATTTTACAATTAATATTATTATTGGCCAAATCTATAATACTTGCTTTTTGTGCACCAATTCTTGTAGCATGTTCTGTTTTAATAATATTTTGTATTTTAAAATTGTTCATTTCAATAACGTTACTGTAGTTATTTGTTTCTTGTGTATTTACCAGTATATCTAGATTCATATCACCAATTAAAACACAATTTTTATTTCCTTGCTTTTCTAGTAAAAAATCTATATTTTCAATAAAAACGTTATATTTACAGGTTTGTGGCCTATACAGTATAAAAATGTTTAATGCATTGTCTACTAAATGTATACCTGCACAATTACAATAATTGTATATATAAATTAAACTTAATATTATTTTTAATGTATAAGGCCACACTTCCCCCTCTAGAGTCTCTACAATCATGGACTGCAAGGAACCCAGGAATATTGAAGTATTGTATTTCATTAGAAAATAGCCAAGTTTCAGTAAGGGCAATTATATCAATATCTTTTTCTTTTTTTATTATTTCTTCTAGTTGATCAAGTTTATTATGAAGACTTCTTATGTTAATATACATTAAAGATAGCTGGTATTTGATTTTATGTGTTTGTTTGTCCATATTATTTGGAAAATTGACTATAACTTTTCAACTTTTATAACTTTTGACGACATTTTTGGATTCAGCTGACAATCAGGCCAATTCACTTACATAAGTTGTTAACGTTAGCCACTGGAATCAGTGGTTATCGTTATATTTAATCGGCATGATTGGCCGGATTGCCCGATAACCACTGAGTGGTTAACCTTAACGACTCATGTTAGTGAATTGGCCTGATTAATACATAGAAATTGACTGCTAAATGTCCGAAATACAAATTTCTGTTGACTAAATTTATTAGTGGCTGCTTTTTTGCTATGATAATTAGTCATTTTTAACTAATTTATTTTAAGAGTCAACAAGTTTAATAGGTTTAATACTTTTAATGGAATTCATAAAAAAACATAAATACGTATTTATAATTTAATTTGATTATAAATAAAAAATGTTTCTAATATATTTTTATTTTTGGTAGAAATATTAAAAACCATTTCTTAATAATTTAGATTTGGTCTTTTAAATCACGTACACATTTACACATTTATAACAATTTGAAAAAAGTTTAATCAAAACAGAAACAGAGGACTCGTAGAATCTTGAAACTCGGTAACATAGTTACGTTTCTTTCCTGTAAAGTATAAAGTAGATTTTAAAGTATTCTTGCGCAAGTTTTGTAAATTTACGTCGGTATATCTATGCATTCAAAGGGAAATTGGCAATTTCATTTTACAAACAAATTCATTTACTAGGATTGTTGATATTGTATACACCATAACGTTCGGCAGTATACAGATTATAATGCCTGATAAAAACACTTTGAATATTGCTACGTGTTTTACTAAACCGCTTGATTAATATTCAAAATTGTATCTTTTACCGATTTTATTAGCATATTCCGGTTACATTTTTTCTGGTCTTTTCATTTTTCCTCAAATAAAAATTTCCGGCATAGTTTGGTTTCAATTAAAAAAATACACTTGTAATAAAATAAATCGTAGTTAATAAATATGTAAAAACCAGAAATTTATAAAAACGAAATCTAAGGAGGAATGGTTAATTTACTTATACAACATAAAAGCTTTTAATTAAAGAAAGATCAAAACTAAGAACTCCGGACAAAGAAAACCAAGATCCGAAAGTTAAAAACTAAGGTTTCTTTGTGTAAATTTAGCTATTAATCTTCCTTTGATTAAAAATTTAAGATTTAACCCGGTTCACTTGTGGTATAATATTTTATCCTACTAAATTTTATAAATTCAAAAGTTTGTTTGAATGTTTTTCAATTACTCTAATAATAATAAAAATAATAATAATAATAAAAAAAATAATAAAAGTAATAATAATATTAATACTAATACTAATAATAATAATAAAAAGTATCTTATATACATATATATTTTCATAGCTATTAAAATTAAACCAATTAAGTTATTTATTAAAAGTAAAAGGTATTAAAATATTTAAAACTCAAATTATTTCAATTTGATTTTGGAGCAAAATTTTAAGATTTACATTATTTTTTCCCAAAAGTACCAAAAATTGCAAATGGTTAGTTTATTCATCATCACTTTTCATAGGCCGAAGTTGTGGTTGTAGTATTATGGTCCATAAAAGGCTCGTTTCATAGAGCGTCAATTTTAGTTTGGGAAACAGGAAAATGTCGAAAATTTAGTGGCATCTGTGTTGGTCGAATACTCAGCATGATTTAAAAAAAAAATCAAGCTTTTGGCACCAGTCCAGCAGTGACGCTTTTTATAAGCAAAATTCACACAAGCACTCCATTCTTCACAATTCCTCAGAAGTCTGATATCTTTTTTTATCAAACTTTATAATTATACAAATAGTGCAGATAATAGAAAGAAGTTAAAAAAGACTCTTAAAATAATTCGTAGAAAAGGCAGCACTTATAAGTTTCTTAGAAAGGTATCAAAATCCTCAACATGTGCGAAATAAGTTAATTTTAAGACGGGTACTCGAGATATAATGTCATTAGGGATTTATTGGGTGGTTTTAAAAAAAAAATCAAATATATACGGTTACCTTAAAGCCGATCGAGCATTTTTGTTCGAAGGACTACCATGTGGCAAACTTCACAGTTTAAAACTAAACCCAGAGAGAGAGATAGATATAGATTATAGAAATAAGATTATATCGTATTGTTTTGTAAATATGGAAGCGCTGCTACTTATTAAAAGAGAAGTAAATGTAAAGTAATTTTAGGTTGATAAACCTCATAAGCATAGCTTGAAGTAAAGGCAATTAAATCAAACTGAGTTAATAGGGTTTAACAACCAGAGAGGAAAATACTGGATTCGGTCACTAGGCAACCGTTGTTACTTTAAGGCATGTTATTGGGAACCATCAATAATTAGGGAATTTAGAAAATTATAATGTATATATATATATATATTAGTCCTTCGGAGGGGACTTTAAGCCGTCGGTCCGTTCCTACCCCTAACCCGCACAAGCCATTCAGTTGGCTTATGGGACATCTTAGTTTGGATGTAAGGGTGGAACTAAAAGAGCACTTTATAACTTTATATAGTATATAAGTATCGCAAGCAAAATTTCGGGATTTGAAAACATTTTGCTTGTCTGTTTTAAACGAAATAGCCTAAAGTAATTACTTAGCTTATAATTATAGCTATTTACTTGTTATGAAACATAGTCTAAACCCCCACTAAATTTATCTCAGGCGTTTCAAATATTCAAGTTCATCCCTTAATTTAACTTGACTCAAAAGTTAACGCCTTCCTAGAAACCATTTAACCCCATACCTTAGTCATTTTAGGTTTGTACGATTTTTTATCACCTTTGAATCAGTCAATTTTCTATGACCTTTGCGGGGGGAGTTACCATAATTTTTTATATATATTGTAATATAATAACATTTAGTGCCCAACAGAATACATAATTCCAATTACAGGAAAACATAATATGTAATAACAACACCATTAAGTGTTTATAATAACAAAAAATAAATCATTTACCTATTCCTCAAATTAACAAAACAATAACAAATATAAGTTTTAAGTATTAAGGGAAAAAAATAACATGGCTGTATTAGATACACTTCTAAAACCATCATTAAACAAATCACATAAATTACAAATTTGGTTAAAATTTTGACACATAACATGTATTGGGGACTTAATTAAAATATTTGTTCTAGCGTTTGTGTTATAAAATAAAGTCTCTGATCGTAAACCCAATCTTGTTACAAAAATGTTTATTTGCGACAGGAGACTAGGAGAATCGATCCTGTTATTAAACAACTTAAAAAGAAACTTAATGCTTGAAACTTGTCTTCTAACATGTAATGGATTAAAATGGAACCGTGCGAGTAAAATGCTATGATCAATACCACGGGGGGGGTAGACTCTATCTGTACGATAGGAAATCAGCTTGACCAATTGTCTTTAAGAATTTATCCCTTCGGATTATCCCTTAATATTTTCTATAAAAAAGCAACGCGACATTCGAATCGCTAGTCTTTATCTAGTCAGTATCCGTCAGCTTTAATTGTGTAAGGTACATATAGTAATAGGAAAGAATTGAAACTACACCTCGCCAAAGTTTTTTGTTTTGAGTGCCTTCCACCAACTTCAAATACCGACAGACAGCTGTTTCGACCTATATTGGGTCTCATCAGTGTTGGGCAACTTGATGTAGTGGAACACACCCAAAACAAAAAACTTTGGCGAAGTGTAAGTTCAATTCTTTCTTATGAATATTACCAGCAATGGGTCAAAAAAGTTTTTTAAAGAAACTAAGAAAATTGAATGACAAAACCCACGACCTCTCATAAGCAAACCAAACAATAAAAAATAATTGTATAGTCGCGAAACAAACCATTATACACAATTATCATTTTTTTATTATTATACTACTTAAATTAAAATAAAACAGTTTAAATAAATTTTAAAATTTTTGACATATAATAATTTATTAATAAATATACACAGTTTGTATATTTAAAAATGAGTCATCATCACTAAATTATCGATGTCAATGTTTCTGGGAAGTTTATCATTAAATGTAAAATATGGTTAGGTGTAATAAATATAATTATATTATAAAAATGTACTATGAAATACGACACACAAGACTCTTGTGACAAGAGTAGAGCGGACCCTAAAATAAATTAATTTGGTTTTTGTAGTTTCCAGTTGTATTGATTTAAATAAAGTCCTTACTCCAATAATGTAGGAGCTGAGTGTTTTCATGAAAGCCAAAACTAAAACTGAGTGACTGGCACGCTTCACTAATTATTGATGCACTAAAACGAATTCCAAATACATTCATTACGTTCGAATGCTCGCCGCTTCACTTGATTTTTAAATTATAGCCGAAAGCGAAATTGGTTATTCATATTTAAATGGCTTCCCAATGTGCGGAAAAAGAATAATTATGTTGCAGATAAATTCTGCAATGGGGTTCACATTGACGTAAAAACTTTTCTTTATTCTGATACATTTTTAAAGCATCGCTCCAATTACTTTCGTTAAGCGAGTTAAGCTTTTGTTATTTAGTCGACAAAAGTTATAAACTATGCACCTGCATGTATAGTTGAATTAAAATTTTAGTTAAATACTTTAATTAAAATTTAATCCTAATTTTAAAATAAATATTTATTAATATTTTAGCAGACAAACAACTATTTATAATACATTGTCTGTCCGATATAGTAGCAATTATCATTGCAAATTAATTCAAACGGAATAGTAGCGTTTTCTGTGCAAAACATTTAAAAAAATGATTATTCCGGCACGAAAAATTTTTCTTTAAGTTCAGATTTTTTAGTAAAAATCAGTGTCCCACTGAATGTACGATGAGGTCGTAGATCAAATTTTAGGCCACAAGTTATAATAAAAAATAAGTACAAAATAAACATAAAAGACTAAATGCGATTTTTAAGGAACAATGGTTAATATTACAGTTTTTTTTAAATTTTAGAAAAATTATAAAACATAACATGTAAGGGTGATTTAATAGGACATTGCTACTAGCAAATAAACATTTAAAAGTATACCATATATGGCTCTGCAGATCTGGCGACTAACGGTTTTGGGAATCAGAAAATCAATTGGAATTAACAGGTCGAAACAATTTATTTTAAAATTAATTAGTTTGTACAAAAAAGTTACCCTTCTAGTGAACAAAGATACAAAATTTAAAGAATTCAATAAAATAACATGATCGTATCCTTGAAATTTAAAACATTAAAACTTTAAATGACGTCTCTGTACAGACTAGATTTATGTGACAAGAATTTTAAGTAAAATACAATAAATTTAATGTTTAAGAAATATTGGTGACGCGACATTTGACCTGCGACAAAATATCCTTGAAAAAATATCTGATGACAAAATACCCGAAGATAAAACACTCACGATAAAATAAACGTCAAATTAGAATAGTAAAAACTTAATAAATACAGTCAATGACACACAGCTGCAAAAAAAAGCGAAACAGGCGTCAAGTCAGTAAAAAATTCAATCTTTCTTGAGCCAGTACTTGAACCCGAACTAGTAAATACAATTCAAAAACTAAAAAATTCGAACTCATGTGGTATTGATAATTTTCCAAATTTCTTACTAAAAAATGCGATGGAAATATCCAAACCTCTCTGTTACCTAATTAATATGTGCTTTACAGAAGGCTGCTTTCCAACATGTCTTAAAACCTCAAAAGTAGTTTGCATTCTAAAAAAAGGTGATCCTAAATCAATTAGTAACTATAGACCAATCTCGTTACTGTCCATCTTTTCCAAAGTTATTGAAAAATTAATAGTCATGCGTCTTATAAAAATTTTAAATCAAAACAATATACTTTTCGATAAACAACACGGGTTTAGCCAAGGCAAATCAACTCTATCTGCACTTATTGACATTTTAAACTTCATTTACACCAACATGGAAAAAAAGAATAATATCATGGCGTTGCTATTGGACTTATCAAAGGCGTTTGATTGTGTCGATTCAGATGTTTTAAGTGAAAAACTGGAACAATGCGGGATTCGTGGAGTTTGCAAACAACTTATCCTGTCTTTCTTAAGACACAGAAAACAACAAAGTTCTTTTTTTTGGCACGTTGTCAGACGATAAAGAAATAGACACAGGAGTAGCGCAAGGCAGCGTTATGGGGCCTGTTATATTCTTAATATACTGTAATGATTTGAGATATTATTTATCCAACTTTCACTGTTCTTTTGCCGATGATACTAAGTCTATATCCGCAAACAAAGGTAACATTTCCACATTAAGGCAACTTAATGACAACCTAAATATTGCAGCGCAATACTTTGCCTACAATAAACTGGTACTAAACCAAGAAAAAACTGTCTTGATGGAATTTTATCCGCGAAATGCCAGTTATATGTGTAGCCCCTTAATAAAACTCAACGGGAAATCTATCCATCAAGTAACTATTTTAAAATTACTAGGTGTCTATATTGATTGCTTACTTTTAAAGATCATGTGGACTACATTAGCAAAAAATGTGCAAGCAACTGCTTTGCGTTAAAAAGATTACTAACTAACCAAAGCATTGTTAAAATGTTTTACTACTAAAATTTTATTTCTATAATTCGTTATGCAATAGTTATTTGGGGTAATTCCTCCCAAGCCGACAGAATATTCACCATCCAAAAAAGAGCAATTCGCTGCATGTACAATCTACCTTACAGGTACTTATGCAGAAACACTTTTATAAATGAAAAAATACTTACCTTACCTGTATTTCTTAAAAACTATACACATTTTCCTACGACAGCGTCGGAACTACTGAACAAACACAGTAGATCAAACTGCATGCCCTTGTATCTGGCTGCATGCCGCGCTGTTGCCATATACAAAAGTGCTCTTTTATACAAAAGTGCTCTTTTAGTTCCACCCTTACTTCTTAAGAAGTCCCATATGCCAACTGAATCGCTTGTGCGGGTTAGGGGTAGGAACGTACCGCGGGCTTAAAATCCCCTCTAAAGGACTATTACACAATGGGACAAATACAAATAATCAGCCATACCCCTGGTGGGATTCGAACCCACGACCTCCGGCTTGTAGTCAGCAGCACTAACCACTAGTCCACCGTCGGCGATATGCTATTATTGTTTCCTAAAAGGGTTGTTTTTCTTATTTTTTAATATTAAAAGTAAGAAAATTAACTAAATCAAATTATTTTTGACATATTATTAAATTTTTTGTTATTTTTAAAGTTTCAAACAAATGAAATTGAACTATTTATTAAATAATTATAATCGTTCTCTTCTGATTTAAAACAACCTGGAAACTATGGTTCGTAATTACGAATGGCTTGGTTTAAACCACGCCCAATTAAAGTTTGTTTCTTTTTCTCTGATCAGAATATAATTTGTTATCCTTGTCTGCAGCCTTACTTACTTGATTCTATACAGTCTGTATATATAGATATAAAATTTATTTATATATATATATATATATATATATATATATATATATATATATATATATATAGATATATATAGATATAAAATTTGGCATATTATAATATTTAATATTTAATATTTAATTTTAGTTTGTTCTCTATACGACATTTGTCAAGTCCATTTAAGTTATACTGGAGTGCTACGCAATCGTCCAAACCTTGTGTCTGCTGATACATTTTTAAATGGTCCTTTTGGTCCTATTAGGTCGGTCATCTGTAAATATAAGAAAAAGAGGGGGACCCTGTGGGACTCCTGAATTATATATAAAAGAATCTGAAGAAAATCCATTAATTGCTATATTCTGTTGTCTATTTGGTAAATAAGATGTTAAAAGATAAACAATTGTTATTAAATTTAAAGATTTTATTGAATACTTTTTGGAAATCACTATATACAACATACAACTGCAATTATTTTACTGGCAAACTGTGTGAAACTGAAAGCTTGGACATAGTACTTTTTTTCATAAAGCCGTGTTGATGTGGTGATTTTTAATTTGAGTAGATTAGTGATTAAAAAAAATGTATATATATATATATATATATATATGGGGGGCAGGAGGCTGGGGGGCAGGAGGCTGGGGGGCAGGAGGCTGGGGGGCACACTTAAAAACTAACTTTTTTTCGCAAACTTCAATTTAAATCTCGCAGAACTTGTCTATGTCATTATAAACTCATATAAACTTGATGTGGGTCCCATGTCTAATACGTGAGATATGGGTGTGCCCAAAATCCACCAGCCGCCACTGCTGCAAATGACTTGGGGACAAACATTTTACGATGTTACTACATAGTAAAGTTTAACTTTAATTTATCTATGTTGACACGGAATAGCTATTTGTGTATTAAGAGCCCTGAGCGCGGCTATCTCGCGAAAGCGGTAATGTTACTTTGCGCTCGAATTACACACAACCGGTGTTTCTATAAGAATGTTTGGTAAAAATTAATAATAACTGATAACTCAAATTTGACGTTTGTGTCAAAAGTCGCAAATATACTAAACGTTTCTATGGTAACTAAGCGAGCGACAAAGTAACAAAACGCTCGCTCCTCGGAAAAGTGCAACTTTGCGTTTTCTTTTGGAAGCGCAAATTTGTATTTTGTGCTTGGTTGTAGAAAAAAATATTTATTTGCAATATATAAGTATTTAAAACGATATCAATTTGTTGATGAAACTAATTTTAAAATGACGTAAAAGCATGCTGAGAAATCGTTCTACAGCGAAAATTTCATAAATAAATGTATTACATTAAAGAGAGACCGCAAAAAATATTCATTAATCCGGTTTTCTTTGATGCCAGCTTCTTGTCATTATAAAATAAGAGACGTTGGAAAAGACTTTTTAATTTTAAAATTAAAGTAATAAAGGCCAGCGAACCAAATACAATTACATCGTTTTACGAGGTTATTGAGTTTGTTTCTTGTTCTTTTTGTGAATAATCAAATTAAATTGTTAGTTTAGTTTTTAAGAGTCATAACTAAAATCGGACATTATTGAAATTCTTGAAAACTTAAACATTACCATTATTTTATTAACATCTATTTTAAACGTCTGAACCATTTAAAAATTAAATGGTTTATTTGAAAATTCAAGAATTTAGTAACGAAATGTTCTATTGAGTTGAATTCCGATAATAAACATTTTAAACCTTACGAATTTAATTTGGTATTTGGTCGCATTATAACGATAATTAACATTTTAGGTTTAAATCTTACATGTTTAATTTTGTTGTATGGTCCTTTATTTTGTTACAAAATAAAGGACAAAATTTTTGTAGCAATTAAATCATTTAATTAAAAAATACTTGGATTTTTTATTTAAAAGGCCCACATAAAAGCTATCGACAAGAATGTTTTCTTGTAAGTTGACACTACTGTACCTTATTATTAATACATGTTTGAGTACAATCTGTAAATTAGTATGTTTACAGCAGTCAATGATGCACCCTAAATATAACGCCTTTGATTAAATTTAAAAAAATTTAATGTGTAATCGTATACGATTATATATAACCCGCTATGGAAGTAAAACTTTGCTGCAGTATTTAAAATCATAACAGGAAAAGGGTTAGGAAATTGGTTCAGTTTGTTAAAATAAGCATACACTAACTATTGTATATTTGTATTTATTTTTATGCTGTACTTTCTTCATATTCACACTCCAGGCACGATAACTAAAATATGAAATGTACATTTTCAATGTAATCTGTCTAAATTCACGATCTAAAAAACTATTAACGGTTGTACCTGAAGCATCCTTTCCTAACCTTGTGGGCCAGACTGTATTAAGTACACTTTTTTGAAATCACACAATTTTTTGCTTACATTTTTCACTATTTTTAATGGTAAACAGGATTAAGTCCTGGTTTATTTAGTTTTTAGATATATCAAAAACATAACATAAACACCTGATTTTAAAAAGTGGACTTAATACAGTTTCGTTCTGGGGTACAGATATGTGGATCATCTTTGCAAACACACATAAGCAAATTAATTTCCAGTGATAATAGACAATTACTTTATTTAGTTTTAAAGCCACCATGAACGAAAACCTTTGTTCGCATAGGTAAGAAGTAGTGAAGGGGATCAATCTTTTCAAAGCTCCGCTACTAGGCTTTCGTATTTGAGGAGCTACTCTACAAAACGCAGTTTTTACAAAATTTAGAGTTTTTATTAATAAGTGCACTTAGGTGCTTAGAAATGAACTACATCGACTAACAAAACTCGTTTGGATCAAATATGATATTTTTCGAATTATAGTGTCTCAAATCTCGGTGTTTGTTTCAAACCGTAATTTATATTGCCAGGTTGTCGGTTTCAAAACGCAGTTAATCTAGAAATGACTTTGGCTGTCAAAGTTTCACAGTAAGTGAAAACTTTCTTTTTATCCACAAACTAATCTGTGCACGAACTTTTGTGAGAGTTTCATTAATAATTGCATCGAAAATGAATGCAGATGGTGAGCAATCGATTTTGCTAAAACACAACAGGACTGGTTCACGAAAGAAAATCAAGAAACCTCAGAGAAGAGCATTGTAAAAGGAATTTAGGTAATTTTTGCAAATTGAACAATGAACATTGTTGAGCAATAACAATTTTCAGACACGCTAATCATTTTCCTAATTTGGAGGATATGGATACAAGGCCCTGCAACCATGAAAGAGGTCCTACTGCCAAAGAGGCGAAAATTAACTTCTATAATTGACCCTAGAGAAAAGTTATACGCTGCAAGTAATGGAGTACCATTATACGCTGAATGTAGTACTATTCAGGACAACAAGATTGCACATTTATTAGTAGTGAAGTATCCTAGGAATAGGTCAGGTTTTAAATATGTACAAAGTGTTCGTATAAAGTAAATTTTTTATGATTTTAACCAAAAGACCTTGTTGGTTAAAAATTTTTTACTAAGTTAAGTCACTTAACATCACACAAAGGCAAAGGCACATAGAGGAGGAGATCGTCGGTCAAAAATGTACGATGGAAGAAGACAAGCTGTGCGTGATTTTCTTGGAAATTTGAATGCAACCGACACTCACAGGCAAACACACACAAATTTTCTATAAATTTCAATCGCAAATAACTTTTTTATTTGATTTCGGATTTAAACAAATATTAAAGAATATTGTAGATACATTAATGGAGAATCGCTCACATTTTAAAAATTACTAAAAAATACACGTACGTTTATAATATACATATTGTTTTAAATTAAGTTTTAATTATCAAGTCACATCTATTTTTAACAGTGTTTTTGGTTTACCTTGATTTTTGTGGAAAATATGAATTTAAAAAAAAAAAACATTGCAATTTCCAAATTTCCAATATTTTTCCTGTATGAAGAACTAAGGTTGCTATGGTCCATCCATAGCCTATGGAGGATGACAGTGACAGTTTTGTTGAATCATCCCATACTTGGACATGTCATATACAGCTTTCAAAAGGTATCAAATTGTCTTTTGTAAATTAATGTGTTAATTTTGAGGTGTCTTCTTACTTTTAAAAATGTCTCCGACTGATTTTGCCCTTTGTACTTTACTTCTTGTGACGTTTAAAACACTTGCCACGTAATACTGTGACCGTCTATCCTGGATTAAATTAATGGCTCTGGCAACATCAGTCGGAGACATATACATTTTTTTAAGTAAGAAGACACTTCGAAATTTAAACATTTATTTGCAAAAAACAATTTGATAGCTTTTTAAAGCCGTGTATGTCATCCATAGCCTATGGATGGACCATATCAACCTTAGTTCTTCATACAGAAAAATTCTGGAAATTGCAATGTTTTTTTAAAAAATCCATATTTTCCACAAAAATAAATATATCGAGGTGAACCAAAAAAAAACTGTTAAGAATAGATGTGACTTGATAAATAAAATTTAATTTAGAACAATATACGGTTTTGCCACTCTACAAAGTGTCTTAAACTTAAGGTAAAACATCTTTTTGTTTAAACCTGTATATTATAAACGAACGTCTATTTTTTAGTAATTTTTTAAAATGTGAGCGATTGTCCATTAATTTATCTACAATATTCTTTAATACCTATTTGTTTAAATCCGACATGAAATAAAAAAGTTATTTACGATTGAAATTCATCGATAATTTGTGTGGATCGATTATTTTGCCTGTGAGTGTAATAATAATAATGTTAATAATAATAATAATAGTAATAGTAGCTACTCCACTATAACAGAGAAAAATCAAAACGAATCTATTTACCGTCGGATTGCTCCATTTTAAAATTATGGAAATGTACAATTCTGCAGCTGATCTCAGTTTAAAAGTGAAAAAAACTTTTTTATGGGATATTTTAAAAAGATTTTAACATTTGGTTCGCCAGCTACCGACGTGTGTAGTTATTGCTATCAGCTTAAAAACCAGCTTAAGATGGCAACGAATCCAGCAAAGAAAATGGAAATCATGACCAAATCAAGACTGCATAAATTATCTGCTAAGCAATACCACCTATTAATGAAAAATAATGATGTAAATACTTTTTTCTACAAGCGTGCGGAAAGTTGCTACTTTCCGCACGCATAACTGTGCGGAAAGTAGCACTTTTCCGCACGCAAATACTTTCCGCACGCAACCCCGCAATTGTTAAGCAGAGTAGTAGCATTTCCATTATTGGTTTCTATGGTTTTTAAAATACTAAACATAATTAAGTCTTGAAACGTCAAGGTTTTGAGTTTAAAAATGGAAAGTGAAAGTGAAAATTACGAGATTCCCGAGTCTATCCTGGAAGAAGCAAAAAAAGCCAGCTTGGAATTACTTCCTGAAAAATTACGGGCGAGATACGAAAAAGAATTCAACATATTTAAGCAATTGTGCGAAAAAAAAAACTTTAAAGGAATAAAAGAAGAAATTCTTCTAGCCTATTTTTGGTTCCAGTACACAATAGCACACTCTCAATATCCAATTTTTATTGGAAATTTTCGACACAAATGGATATAAAACCACATTTTAAGCATATTTAGGTGCGGAAAAACCAAACTTTCACTAAAATATATGTTTATAGTGTTAAATTCAACAAACCTTGCTTAAAACTGTCACCTTTTCTATGTACAGCACTGAATTTTAAACTGTCACAATTTAAAATGACAGAATTAGTGTTTTAAGGTTGGTTATCATGTATTTCAATGTTGTCAGGTTTAAAATTGGCAAAAGTATTACATTATTTTGTAATTGAAAATGTATATTGTATCAAAATAAATTCCGAAATATGCTAAACATTAAAGGAAATATTGAAATTAGGGAAGTATAAGCAAAATAAGTATAGGAATAATAATATAATATTATCTTAATTAACGGTACCTATGTAGGCAACCCAGATAACAAGATATTTAAATTTATTATATTATCATTTAACTAAATACTTTAAATAATTTTAATTTAAATACTTATACATGTAATTAAAATAAATTATTTATATTAGGTATTGGATTAATTTTTGCACTTAATTTAATTTCATAATTTGAAAATTTTGTTTTTAAACAAAATTTGTTATTATTGCAGTTTTCATTTAATTGATATAGGTACCTTTTAAGTAGTGTAAATTTATTTGTGCTATTTGCTACTTATTTCAAAATGAATATTCAAAACATTAATAATGTTTATAAGCTTACATCTAAGCCAGATGGAGAGTTAATAACTGCATTAGAGCAGGCTGGACTTGTAAAAGCCCAGTTACGCTGCAAGGTGAGGAACTGTACTAGAATTTGCATTTTAAGACCCAGAGCTGGAGTATATATATAACCTGGACCACGCCTTTTTAATAATAATAATAATAATAATAATAATAATAATGTCCTCACGGGTAGTTTTTTCGACACAATTAAAGTATCTGTCCGCGACGTAATCCACATTATGTGGTATTGGGCTTCCGAGGTCAGGACTGGCCTCGTCGCCTAAATTATGGGTACGCGTCGTGGGCGAAATATCCCTAATATAGCGATAGGTTTGAACAATCCGCCCACTACGAGTACCCATAATTTGGGCGACGGGGCCATTCCTGACCTCGCAAGCCCAATACCACATAATGTGGATTACGTCTGGGAGTTTTTGTTTGACCAAGCCCGGCTCGCTTCGATCGGCATTTATTTAATTTGATTACGTTTATAAAGAGCCTAGGCGGGCTTGGTCAGTGCCTGAGCCCAATTTCGCGCGCGCAAAATTGGGCTCAGGCACTGACCAAGCCCGCCTCGCTTCGCTCGGCATTTATAATAAATGATTTATTAAATTTAATTACGTTTACCAAGAGCCTAGGCGGGCTTGGTCAGTGCCTGAGCCCAATTTTGCGCGCGCGAAATTGGGCTCAGGCACTGACCAAGCCCGCCTCGCTTCGCTCGGCATTTATTTAATTTAATTACGTTTACCAAGAGCCTAGGCAGGCTTGGTCAGTGCCTGAGCCCAATTTTGCGCGCGCAAAATTGGGCTCAGGCACTGACCAAGCCCGCCTCGCTTCGCTCGGCATTTATAATTAATGATTTATTAAATTTAATTACGTTTACAAAGAGCCTAGGCGGGCTTGGCCAGTGCCTGAGCCCAATTTTGCGCGCGCGAAATTGGGCTCAGGCACTGGCCAAGCCCGCCTCGCTTCGCTCGGCATTTATTTAATTTAATTACGTTTACAAATAGCCTAGGCGGGCTTGGTCAGTGCCTGATCACAATTTTGCGAGCGCGAATTTGGACTCAGGGACTGACCAAGCCCGCCTCGCTTCGCTCGGCATTTATAATAAATGATTTATTAAATTTAATTACGTTTACAAAGAGCCTAGGCGGGCTTGGTCAGTACCTTAGCCCAATTAAACGCGCGCCAAATCGGGCTCAGGCACTAAACAAGTCCGCCCCGCTTCGCTCGGCATTTATTTAATATGATTACGTGTGCCAATACTTTGTAAAAACTGATAGACTTTACAAGTTGCCTAGGCGGGCTTGATCTGTGCCTAAGCACATTTCATATAAGTTTTTGATATTGAATTTATTTTATTTTTAATAACAAATATCTTAGTAACAACAACTCACATGAAAAAACTTTATTTGGCTTTTTGGTTTATCCTTACAAGCTCTTCATATTAGACCTTAAAAAAATTAACATTTTTTAATTTTGCAAAATCTACAATTGTATTTTTTTGCGCACCATGTTTGACAAAATAGGAGTTTCTCATCTTGAATGGTATTTATATAACAAGCAAAAGAAATTATGAAGAGTGACTTTTCCTCGAAAAATTGAAAATAAATATTTTTACAAGTATAGTTATAGTAAGTGCATCCGTGGACACACTGTATATAAATATATATATCATATATAGAATTAAAACGGCCATTTCAATCACGCGGACGGAACAAATCACAAAACTTTTATAAAAAAAATGGAAGGTATTTATTATATATTATTTTGGCATCAAAATTGTCAAAAAAAATGTTTTATATAAGGCTATAAATTAAATTAAAGAAATGCAAGAAATATTTTATAAAACGAGATAATTTTTTTAATAATGTACAGTCGTGGATGGAACAAAAAAATATTTCATGTTCTCTAAAAAATAATAATAATAATAAAATACTTTATTTTCATCCCAAGAAACATACAGTTTAATAAATATTTTTTAATTCTTAATACATTTCTTAAATGTAAATTAATTTTACTTTATTAATACATTTTAATTCTGAATAGGAACATATCATTTAAATATAATATCACAGAAAAAATAAAAAATATCACGATATATCATTGTTTATTCAATAAAATTCGCCACACAAGACGACATATGCTTTTTAAATTTAAATCCTTTAAGTTCTTTTATATTGTTTGGTAATTTGTTATAAACAGATGCTCCCTTAAACAGTATAGAGTTTTTACCGAATTCTGAAAATACTCGAAAAAAGGTATAAAATGTATGTATGTATGTAATTAGGAATAATTTCATGTAATCTGGGTTGCATAATAAATTTCCCCAAACAGCATAAAAATTTTACATCTGGCAACATTGCGATGAATTTCTTTGAATCTGACATTTCTTGACAGTTCTTGTCAAAAAATCTGTCAAAAAGAGCATTTTCAAACTTAATTTTCTCAAAAACTAGTGAAAAACCCGCAATTTTTATTTATGAAATTTACTATTTAAAACGCCCTTTTTCAAATGGTAAATTTTTTTTTTGGAAATTCAGAGTGTGCTATAGTGTTCTGGACCCCTATTTTTCAGAGGCCAGCAAAATTAATAAACCATCGCGGTAATTAAAACAAGAAATAATGTTGACATAGGAAGATTTGCTAAACTGTCAGCTTATTGAAAACTTCAAAATGTTGGTTTTCGACTGATCACTATTAAGTTCCCTTTATATTCGATGTTATCTACTGTTAAATAGGCCAATTCTTTTCGACGACACGCTCCAGCCAACCCAAATATTGTAGCGACTTTCATTAAAAGATAAATATCATCGGGTGCCACATTAATAAATTTGTAAATTTAATTTTGAGTTAATATTTTTGATCAGTATTCCTGACACAAAAACCCATACGAAACGAACCTTTGTCATATCTACTGAGTTGAACGTATGTACCTTAATTATTATAGAAAATATTCTGAACTGCATCCTACAAATACACCACATAGAAGATTTTTCGTTAAATACGTTCATGGCAAATGTACTACGCAATGCGTAGGTATCAATATGATTGGCAAGATACCTTTAAAAATTGCTACGTTCCTGCACCTACCAAATCCCGAGAAATATACTGGGCACAGTTTTAGACGGTCTTCGACGACTATACTTGCTGATTCAGGTGCAAATATTACGTGTATAAAACGGCATGGAGGCTGGAAATCCAGTAGCGTGGCAGAGGGGTACATAGAGGAATCGGTGGAAAATAAGAAAGAAATATCCAATTAAATTTTAGCAAGTGTAAGCAGCTCCATGCTCATGCAAAATACCAGTCAGTCAGCATGTTCTTTGCTAGGAAATCACCCAGAAGAAAAAAGCCTTAGTTTGCCATCAACATCTGACATCATAGCATCGGCAACCAATTGCAGTTTTAGTATAAATATTACAAATAATTAGACTAAGTACATGGTTGTGTTATTATTTAAAAAATGTCTTGTGTATTAATGTTAAAATAAAATGTTTTCCATATTATTTCATGCGCTTGTAGAAAAAATATTGTACCTACCACGCGCGGAAAGTGTCTTTTCCGCACTCGACTGATGACCGAACTCCGCTACGCATCGTTCGTTCAACGGCAGTCGCCTGCGAAAAAGTAGCAGTTTCCGCACTAGTTAGGTAAATAACTATTAGAGTGTGTTTTGATCTTCAGCAAGTACAAGTTCTTCCCAAAGTCCCGATACCAGAGGCTTTCTATGTAACTCAACTTTCTTTGTATAATTTTTGTGTTACTGACAAGCAAACCTCTGATCCTGTGTTTTACACCCGGTTGGGGACTCAGGCAAATAGAGGCTCAAACGAGATAGGATCGGCAATATACAATTTTTTAATGAACGCTTACCTACCTCAAGATTGTGAAGTTATAAGACTGTTTTGTGATGGGTGTTCTGGACAAAACAAAAATTCAAAAGTGATCAATATTAACATACTTAACAATAAAACCCCACATAGCATCTGAAAAATTAAAAAGAAAACGAGGAAGAAAGAAGAAATTTAAAAAAAAGATATTGTAGCATTTTTTCGGAAATAGGGACAGTAAAAGTTTTGGGAACTGATTGGGATTTTTATGACATAACAGCTAAATTCTACTTTCAAAAAACTTGATAATATTCGTAAATCGAAAGAGAATTTTAATACAAAAAACCGATTCTGGAAGAGTTATTTTGAAATTCAAAAACTTCTATAAAAACGACCTAAATAAACCAAAACTCTTCCTTAGACCTGGAAAATCACTTTTCAATTTCAAATTGAATAAAGTTAAACTAGGTAGACCCATTAAAGAGAAGGGAAAAAAGACATCGACAATTTGTTACAAAAATCCTATGGAAGAAACGTAGCTGGCAACAAAGTTAATTGGAGGGAAGTAGGAGATCTAAAATGGTATGCAGATCTAATAGATAACCAAAACAATATTGCAACCGGGGAAGAAGAAGGGGACGATGAAGAAAACTTGATCTGCGACTGCAACGAAGTAGACTTTCGCCTAATAATTTAATACCTTTAATATTTTTTAAGTTATATGTTTATTTACTTTTTAATTAACTAATTCTTTGTTACTGGTTACCTTTTAAATAAAATTAATGTTTATGTTTTGAGCAGACCGCAATTTATGAGTAAATTCCGTTGCAAACCCCGCAGTATTTTGTAGTGTTCAGTTCAAAATGTAGTTTCAATTTTTTTAAAGAGATACAGTAACGGCAAGAAAAAAAACAATATTTTGACAACCACCTTGTATGGAATTCTCGCATTTTTCTTTAATTTTTACATTTTTTACAAAAACTCAAATTTTTTAATTAAGTACAGTTCATCTGGACTCGTGTTTTTTTGTTAGGTTGGTGGCTTATGCCAGTTTGACTTAGTATTTTTAGTATTTAAAAATGGTACTTCTGCTAAAGAATTTAATTAAATACTTTGACACTGTCAAATTGACAATAATATTTATTATTGATAATTTACTTGTCAATTAGAAATAAAAAGATAAATATGCCAAACATAATAGCAACGAATTCGAAAGTAAAAGCCCTTTTGGGGTCAAAACTTCATTTTGATGAAATTATGCCAAATGCCACAATGGAAGAAAAAGTACATCGCCTTATGGACATCTTTGGAGTAAAAAAGTAACGAATTTTGTTTTATAAATATTACATCACACATTATTTTCACATTATTTACCACTGGACAACATTTACGTTCATAAAAAATTTTAATTTCTTTTATATAAATTCTTTTCAAAGCGAAGATTATTATCCGCTAGGAATACTTTCTCTTCTGGGCCGTAAAGCAACCTATATTTAACTACTTTTTTATATGATTTTACTCATCCAAGCACCACCAAAGCCAAATTAATTGCATTTTTAACTACGAATTTCGACAACTCAACTTGACAACTGCACAATGTAACCTACAATAATTTATACATAACCACAATTAGAATTATAACTAGCTTAGTTTGTTTTAATCAATGCGACCAACTTGACAACTGTATTTACCAACCCTAAATTTGCAACGTTGCCGCAGTCCAGATAAAAAAATGAAATTTATGTAGAAAAGAATTCTCTATCCTGAAAAAATGTGTTTTTTCAAAAAGCTCCTAATTTACATCGTTTAAAACAATGTATAATTGCGACCGGTCGCAACGTTTTTTATTTAACTTTTTGGTTATTGAGAAAAGATGCTCAAGAGCAAAATTAACATTGAAACCTTCACTTAAGATAATAGTCAGTTAAAAAATAAATTAACAAATCTTAATTTAATTCGCAATATGCATTAAAACAGGTAAATATAATAACATTTTAATGTTTTTAGTCAAAATAGTCCGAACTGACGAATTACTTCTTAAAATTTTTAAACTGCAACTACAAAAAAATAGTAGCAATAATTAAAATAATATTATAAAGTTGTTGCAAGAATGTAATACTTAAAAGCCACCAATAAATTTGTTTGTAACAATAGTGGTATATGTCGTTCAAATATGTATTTTTGTTGGGCCTATTCTGGACAATACTTTTTTCTTTTCTGTAGTATAATCACATCACTACAGACTAAACGTAGAAAAAATTAATTTTTCATATATGTATCATGTAAGTCACCAATAAAGAATATTCGTTTTTTTATTTAAGAAAACATTTTATTTACATAATAAAATAAATCAAGTTCTAATTAACAGTCAAATGAATACTGTTGAATAAAAAGCAGACAGGTGCTCGGCCGTGCTAAGCAAAAAGGTGTATTACTTAATATTACGACATGTCAGCTTTTGAATTTACTAGACTCAAATATTAAAAAAAAAATACAGATACAAAAAATAAAATATTAGTTACCAAAGTAAACATAAATAATTAACTCTAATTGAATCGGCTATTCCTACTATAGTAAAGTGTCCAAGACAAATCGTTTGGAAGTAAAACAATAAAGCCTATACACACATTACTTAAATACTTACCTACGAGACACACAATTAAACAATAACACCTTGTTTGTTCTAATGACATGACATTCACGGCCTTGTTTGGCGGGAACCATTTAGCAGCTTAGCCAACCCCATGGTACAAATATTAACCCTACATCGCCTAAGTTCGTAATGCAAATTTATTAAGTATTTTAGGGCAACAATAATATTTGATAGCGAATTTGTCATGCTATGTCATTTGGCTGAGAAGTAAAGCCCGCTGCACAATAGCCCGGTAACGGGAACGGGAATCTGAACAGTAAAGGTAGGAGAGACTAAGAAACCACTGTTGATCATATACCTATAACTCCTATACGGGTAAACGACTGACGACCAGTGTTGCCAAGTCGGTGCATATTGCACTAGATCTGGTGGATTGAACCTCCATCTAGTGCCCGGAATTCGATTTTGGTGCGCTAGTGCAAAATCTAGTGCATCATCGATCATTAACCAAATTTGGTAAATAAGAATGAAAAGGCGTTTATACAATGGTTTTATTTTCATAATTTTTTAATCATACAACTCACAGCCCACATTTCTTTCAGAAAATCTGAATACGCCCCTGCGCCGATGTGTTGGTAAGTATATGGTTGGTAGCATATACCTGTGGTGGTCAATGTTGCCGTTTGCGGGTATTTTACCCGAAAATCGGGTATTTTTGTAATGCTTGCGGGTAAAATATTTAAACGGGTAAAAGCGGGTATTTACCAAATTTCGGTCAAAATATTTAATTAATTTATTTTTGCAAACAGAGCTGAAGAATATATTTTTTAATAATTTTATTTTATTAAGAAAATATATATTTATATACAGGGTATCCCTGAAATGGCGCACCTACTCCATACCATACCGTTTCAAGCCCATTTAAGAGACATCTAAAACGATTGTTATGGAAACAAAGCATCTACAGCCATTTTAAGTTAACATGGTTGACAGATGTATTTTTTAGCAGTTCCTGTCAGAAAACCCAAACTTTAAATCATCATAACTTTGTTAACATTAATAAATTTAAACTTTTAATTTTTTAAACTTGATTGTGTTTAATTCTTTTATAAAAACATATACCTATTCTTAAAAATTTAAAATAAAGAAAATTAAATTGAACTTTTAAATATAAGGTAAGTATTTTTTTACTCTTGCGGGTAAAATCGGGTATTTTGTAATTTTTGACCGGGGATTTTCATGAAAGACATCCGGCAACACTGGTGGTAGTACCCCTAAACTTGGTTTAGGGTAGTATCACAGATTATAAAGGTAGTACTGCGCTGCCGCTGCTCTGCGATTGGCTGGTTTGTTGAATTCTTTCACAGAACCTCTGTTTCGATGTATTATTTTTCTATGTTTGTTTCAAATAACAAAAGAAGTCTAGTATGGTAAATTCTTATTCTATGGAATAGTATATTCTTTTCTATGGTATGGTTTAGTTCTATAGTGATTAATTATCAGCGCTTTATTGTTTTAGTGATTTTTTACACTTTTCAAAGCTTTCAAACATACGAATTTTTGAATTAAAAAAAATAATCCTAGTATAGATTCTTTGGGAAATTTTATGCTCTACAAGAATCCGCGACGTAAAAAATTTTATCTCAAACGGTTTAAAAGTTATAGTCTTTTTAATGAAAAAAGATTTTTTTACGTGTTATTTCAATGGAAAACTTAGAATGCTCACCGACACCTTTTAAAATTGAGCAAAAAATTTTGTCTTGCAGGGAAATTTTTTGCTTGGTATGTAGGTTCATTTTAACCCATAAATCCGATAGGTTAATTTTTTTGGCTCACCATATTGCTCATTCATACATTGTGTTCATCTAGAGTGAAATTCAGACTACTGCATTACTGATCGGGTGGATTTACCTTTCTAAGGGATTTACACCGAAGTGAATTTGGTGCTTTTCTAGTGTTGGCAACACTGCTGACGACGCCCCTTGCAATTCTATCTATCTATCTATCTCAAATGGTAAAATGTTTCCAATGCGCATGCTACACTATTAAAATACTACAGCTTGCCTTGTTTCTTTTATATTGTCTTTTAGAGGATTTCTTTATTCAAATTTTACTGGTAAATATGGTAAAAATTTAAAAAATATCTTTTTTAAACGTTATTGTTTTATTGTCTGAATAATTTTAGCCTAATTGTATTTATTTAAATCTACAAAATTATTATTTAAAAAAAGTATATAATCTGTCTTGGTCAATTTGGCAACAATGCACTGCCATCTTGGTTGTTTATTATTTTGTGTTTACGCTCGT
Source organism: Brassicogethes aeneus (assembly GCA_921294245.1). NCBI lineage: Eukaryota > Metazoa > Arthropoda > Insecta > Coleoptera > Nitidulidae > Brassicogethes > Brassicogethes aeneus. The sequence continues at coordinate 45,224,799 of OV121132.1, read as the reverse complement.
GCTTCTCGTGTATTTTTCTTTTATTTCTTCTGTGTGATTAATAAAACTTATATTACTATGCCTTCAATTAAGTATTGTTACCTTTGTGGTAAAGTAGAAAGTACATCTACCTTGTATGCATAGGTAAGAAAAATATTGTAAAGTAGTAGTACAAATATAAATTGACTTATATTGCAGATTTCCAAAAGATGAAAATCTTAGAAGTTTGTGGCTGGAATGCTGTGCTTTAACCAAAGCAAACAAAGTAGATAATTTAAGATTATGTTCTAAACATTTTTGATTTGGCGAATTTAAAAAACCGGGCGTGGCGCACATGCGCAAAAGTTCCCATTTAACAATTGAAATAAGGGCATCTTTCTTTTACGGCAAGAACTTTTGCACATTGAATGAATTGTCGGTTATCCGTATAGGATAGGTTGATAGATAGTGTTTGCTGAGTCTCTCCCACCTTTACCGTTTAGGTTCCCGTTCCCGTTCTCGTTACCGGGTTGTTGTGCAGCGGGCTTAAGTCTTTTTGTGCTTAGCTTAAAGTTTGAAGGCCGACGCTTCATCGGAGGCCTACAATTAAGTAAAGTACAAAAAGACCAATTTTGGAGGCAGTACGAAAATGCATATGAAACTGTCTTTATACCATAATAATTATGGTATACAAATAGAAAAAACATTTTTTTTTTTAATATTTTTTTTTAAGTTTCCATAAAATTGTTTATATTATAATACTAATAAGCATATATAGAAATACTTTATTTTTGTACGCAGTTCAAAAGTTAAATTATTATGCACCGTGTTGTCGGTTTATGGTTCTTAAAAAAACCGTATGTCTGATGACGTTTCGGTACAATCTTATGTACCATCTTTAGGCCCTATCTGCTGGGCTGCTGTTGCTGCTGCGAGTTAGACGAGGAGTGAGCATAGATTAGATAAAGTGAGTGAGGGAGTGAGCTCCGTTGCTGCTGATCGTTGTTAATATATAACCTTTTAGCTTTCCGCGTCATTAACCGTGACTGCGTTTATACCTGTGTTATGTTCGGCTCCATTGATATCGTTAATCTGCGTAGTCTCTTGTGTTGAGGTTTTTTGGACGTTTTTCTATTTTTTAAAAGTCAATTTCATGGGAAGTTTTTCGGACGTGTTCAGATTTTCCTAATAAATTTTTGCTCTAACCTTATAAGACCAGTGCCGAAGCCTTTAAAAATGGTAAAAAGTGAAAAAAAAATTACAGTAGGATGAAACCCATTGGAAAAGGAGGAGAGTATAATAAAAAAGAAAGGAAAAATAAATTACGGGCGATCTGAGTTTGGGAAGTGGGGGGTGAGGTTTTAAGGGTTAAAAATGGTTTATCTCGATTTCCGGCAAAACTACAAGTCCTATGGAAAAAAGTTAAATGGCAAAGATCTACAACTTTTGTATTTACAATTTTTTCACATAACCTCAAAATTTATGTGAAAAATTCAAATAACCAAGTTTTTGGTTTTTTATTTTTATCTTTTTCAAAGAAAATTTTTTTTTCCACGAAATTTGGTGAAAACTTACCTTTTTATGTCCCAAATACACTGTAATTTATTTGATTTGAAATATTTATTATTTCACCTTATTTTGACTTAATATCAAAAAAACACCCTAATTTTCAATCGAAAATTCTCGCGTCAAAATATCAGCTTTTTTTAAAAAGTCGGTGTGCTTTCTGTTCGTTGAAATCTCTACTTTCTGATGGTATAAAAAAAATATACATTACTATAGTAAATGTTCTCAGAAAATGCAAAAAATCGAAAAAAACTCGAATTCGAAATTTTTTTTTAATTATTATGTACAATTTCAACAAAAAAATGTGATTGTTTTTTTTTTAGTTAAAAAGTTTATTTATTAAATTCTAAACTTGCCTTTTTATGTCCCAAATACACTGTAATTTATTTGATTTGAAATATTTATTTTTTCACCTTATTTTGACTTAATATCAAAAAGCACCCTAATTTTCAATCGAAAATTCTCGCGTCAAAATATCAGCTTTTTTCAAAAAGTCGGTGTGCTTTTTGTTCGTTGAAATCTCTACTTTCTGATGGTGTAAAAAAATATACATTACTATAGTAAATGTTCTCAGAAAATGCAAAAACTCGAATTCAATTTTTTTTTTAATCATTGTGTACAATTTTGAGCTATTTATTAAAATTTACACTTTAATTACTCAAAAAACTTAAGATTCCATGTTACATTGATAAACGAAAAAATTGCAAATGAAAATATACTACTATAATTAACAAACAAATAAGTTAATAAATTTAATATCTAATAAGAGATCTACAATATTTTGAGAAAGTTGTAAAAATCTTCTCATTTTCATTTTTTCTAAAAGCTTTACATAATAAATAATAGTGTTAATATATAATATTATAATGATAAAATTATTATTAATATATTATTATTTATTATGTAAAGCTTTTAGAAAAAATAAAATAAGAAGATTTTTACAACTTTCTCAAAATATTGTAGATCTCTTATTAAATATTAAATTTATTAACTTATTTGTTTGTTAATTATAGTAGTATATTTTGATTTGCAATTTTTTCGTTTATCAATGTAACATGGAATCTTAAGTTTTTTGAGTAATTAAAGTGTAAATTTTAATAAATAGCTCAAAATTGTACATAATGATTAAAAAAAAATTTGAATTCGAGTTTTTTTCGATTTTTTAAATTTTCTGAGAACATTTACTATAGTAATGTATATTTTTTACACCATCAGAAAGTAGAGATTTCAACGAACAAAAAGCACACCGACTTTTTGAAAAAAGCTGATATTTTGACGCGAGAATTTTCGATTGAAAATTAGGGTGCTTTTTGATATTAAGTCAAAATAAGGTGAAAAAATAAATATTTCAAATCAAATAAATTACATTGTATTTAAGACATAAAAAGTTAAGTTTAGAATTTAATAAATAAACTTTTTAACTAAAAAAAATTACAGCAATCACATTTTTTTGATGAAATTGTACATAATAATTAAAAAAAAAAAAATCGAATTCGAGTTTTTTTCGATTTTTTGCATTTTCTGAGAACATTTACTACAGAAATGTATATTTTTTTACACCATCAGAAAGTAGAGATTTTAACGAACAAAAAGCACACCGACTTTTTCAAAAAAGCTGATATTTTGACGCGAGAATTTTCGATTGAAAATTAGGGTGTTTTTTTGATATTAAGTCAAAATAGGGTGAAATAATAAATATTTTAAATCAAATAAATTACAGTGTATTTGGGACATAAATTGAATTTTTCACATAAATTTTGAGGTTATGTGAAAAAATTGTAAATACAAAAGTTGTAGAACTTTTTATTACCTACAACTTTGCATTTACATTTAACTTTTTTCCATAGGACTTGTAGTTTTGCCGGAAATCGAGATAAACCATTTTTAACCCTTAAAACCTCACCCCCCCCACTTCCCGAACTCAGATTGCCCGTAATTTATTTTTCCTTTTTTTTTTATTATATTCTCGTCCTTTTCCAATGGGTTTCATCCAAATGTAATTTTTTTTTGTTTCAAAAACTATCGACCCTGGTCTATTAACGCAAAGCAAAATATTGACAAATTAAAAGTTGAAATTTGGGACTGACAAATTTATGGATAAAAATTAAATATACGAATTTTTAAACAAAAGTTGGTCTCTGGGGTATTCTTTTGATTCTAACCAACTTTTCTTTATAACTTTTTGCTATAACTTTAACGCGAAGCAAAATATTGACAATGTGACCCATGTTTTTGATCGTAGTAGGCCAGGGTAATAACGTATTTTGCGCTTAAGGATATGAATAGATGCCTCTTAGTGAGCTGCACAACTGATAAAAAATTCAAATCGATTCATACCAATTTTACCGCCTGTTGTATAATTTACTATTGTTAAATAAATTAGATGTACAATTATAAATATTTATTATAAAAGTTTAGAGATGTTTTGATAGGTAGCTGCAATCTGAAGTGATTCCAAGTAAAGTTTTATTTTGAAGAATCGCCAAAACGGATAAAAATTTAAGAATAATAAAGCTAAATAGCTATAATTTAAAGAGCAATTTATTTTTTTAGGAATCGATAAAGCTGTGCGTCTGACATCACTGCTCAACCTTTTGTCACACACCGGAACTGAAATTCCGTCACATAGCAAGTCGCCTAAAATTATTTTGCCCTACCGCGGTATACCGTGGGTAAAGAAGTTTTACATAAAAATAATTAATAGGATGTACTTACAAAAGCTCTTACTTCTTTTTTGTACGATTTATAATAATAATTTTTATCTCCACGCGGTCTATAATTTAAACTTTATTGTTGTCAACATTCGATAAAGAAATAACTTGTTATGGCCTAGGCCGATAAAAATTTTTATGAGGCAAGTAATTAGTTCGATTTTTTCTCGCTAGGGGTATTGTTTTGAAAAATTAATCCTTTTCTAAGAAATTAACGTACTAAACTGGTTTAATTTATTTATAATAAGCACTAATTTGTTTGTTTTACTGTTAATGTTTATTATTTTTCATTAAATTATTGTAAAATTAAATATGAATAATAAAACAAAAAGTAAGGTTAGGACATTACAATTTGACGTTTCTGTGGATTTCACTGATGTGTTTTCTTTTTCTACGATTTAAACATTCCAAACTACCTATTTTTTTAATAAAAATGCAAACAAATTGAAATTAGATACCTATTTATTAAACAATTAATTGAATTCAATGTAATAGCAAGAGGGTAAGTAAACCATTTTCTTACAAAAATCCATTTCTACTTAAATCATGTAGCTAGGTATTGTCAAACTATTGCTGCTTCTAAAAGAAATAATAAATATTGTACATTTAATGTAATCTTTAGCTAATAAATAAATGACATTCTAAAAAAGTGAGGTTAGACCGCTTTCATGTTGAATTAAATTGACCTATATAAAGTGCTTTGAAGATAAAATGTTGTATGCCATTCGGCCAAAAAGTGTCTTTTTGTGCTTCGCTCAATTGTAGGCCTCCGCTACGCGTCGGCCTTCAAACTTTGAGCTTAGCACAAAAAGCCTTACTTCTTAACCTAATGACATAAATAACTATTATTGCTCCTAGAATTTGCAATAATATATTATGTATTTGTCAATTTAGTTTCAGCACAGCCTGTAGAATTCAAATCATTATTAATTAATAATTTATTCCTTCATATTAGCAAACTAATGAAAACAGTCAACTTTAAATTAAGCACTATGTAAAATCTTTATTTAGAAATCATTGACAAAAATCGATTTGGTTCTGGGAAACTGATATTAATGCACGTAAGTGACGAAGTTGCGGTTTCACAAACCATCCAGTGAACTGATTTCAATTAGTTCGATGGCTGCTTTATATTTAGAGACGTTGTTGGAACCCCCCATAAATGTCAGAATGTTTTCGAACTATAATTACTCTAATATTGTTTTCTAAAGTTCTCATGCTCGAGTTTTATCGAAATTCCTATTTAACACAAACTAACGTATAATCAATATTTATTTACTAACTTGGTGTTTAACGGTTGTTTGATTAAATTGAAAAATTAAATATCCTAAATAAATATCTTCTGTTCAGTGAATAATAAAAAATAGGTAAAATACAGTTTTATTATTTATAAATAAATTAAAATAATTTTAAAAAAAATATAAAGCAAGAGACACAGACACAGACACAGAGAGTTGCTTTACCAAAACTGTAAATTCCGTACTAATTAATTTAAATTGCAACAAGTTTTAAATTAAAAGCTTTTTAAAAATTAAATTAATACATCTAATAGCTATACTTGAGGAGGTCCATTCCAAAACTCGGCTTATCCACTTTTTAATAAAAATGAGTTGGTGGTGTCTGTCCATTTAACATGTATCCCCTATACCATGAAAAATTCATAATATCATAAAACTGACCTTATTCCATTTAAAATTAATTTATAATTGACTATCGTTCCAAAACTTGCCTTATTTATTGGTTATATCATGCAGAACTCGGCATATATATATATGTATACGTATACGTATGTAATTTTAAATTATTTTAAACTAGAGCTATACCTTTTTAATCAAGGTATATAAATGTTTTACTTATGCCCATATACAAAAGTGCTTTTTTAGTTCCACCCTTACTTCTTAAGAAGTCCCATAAGCCAACTGAATGGCTTGTGCGGGTTAGGGGTAGGAACGGACCGCGGGCTTAAAGTCCCCTCCGAAGGACTATTACACAATAGGACAAACACAAATAAACAGCCATACCCCTGGTGGGATTTGAACCCACGACCTCCGGCTTGTAGTCAGCAGCACTAACCACTCGTCCACCGTCGGCGATGTATTTCATTTAAAGCATTGTGTTGGTCTAATATGCGTTAGTACGCAAGTGTAAGGTACCTACCTATAGGTATTTTTTAAAGTTTTACATATATGTAAAACTTTAAAACCACTACACCACCGAGGCCGGTTCATCCAACACAAAATCTCAATTAACATAAAACAACAAATAGAAAATGTTAACCAAGTATTGCAAATATCGCCTAGGAAGAAAATTAAGTCCCTAAAATACCATGGCAAATATCACCTAGTGAGAAAAAAATGCCCCTAAAATAGTTCGCATCTATGGGGCAAAATTTGCCAAGTGTACAAGGTGAAAAAATTTTTGTCACCGATTTTGTTTAAACTTTACTTATTTGTTTTTCTTATAACGAAGTATCATAGCATACAATTTTTTTGCTCTAGGATTGTTCATTCAAGAGTTATGAATTATTGAAATTTATCGATTTATTACTTTTTGGTGAAATCGCTTTTTATTTAAAAATTCATAACTTCTGTTCATCTCTTTATTAAATATTTTAATTTAACCACCTTAAATGATTTTTTCCGTACTTTTTAATGGGCTATACCGTTTTTGCAACAAAAAAAATTGCATTTTTTTTTTGAAATTTTGCAATATTTTGCATTTTTTTAACCCTTTATAGGTTAATGGTCTCTATTGTGTATTTTTTTATTTTTTTTTAAATAGCATAAAATCGAAGTTTATTATGTTACCTTTGAATAAAAAAAAATTTAGAGTGGGCCCGACATGTAGAAGGGAAGTTTTTCATATTTGAATGCGTGCGGGTCTAGCCATCGAATAGCTACTACACTGCCGTATGCGTCTATACCTAGTAGATGCGAGTAAACGAATACAAAATGATAATTTAAAATGTAAAATTATGTTTGAGTAGTCAATGATATATTTTGCAAATGTGCACCTCTTTACTTGCTGGGAAATAAACAAATTTATTTTAATTTTATAATCTAAACAACCCAGAACTCACCACGAGGAAGTGCTGCACTTTAAGTATGGGCTTCTCTCCAAGCAACGATTAAGAGTGTACTATTTACAATATTTTTAATTTACATTGTCTTATTTCTTATTTATGCCGATGCCACTTTAAAATCGCATTTGATCAGGTCTCTGGATTTAAGTGTCGTACTAATGTCTCAGTCCCTTTATTGTGGTCCGCATACCGTAAATGAAGCTTTAGTTACAAGCTTCACGCAACGCTCTACACAGTGTTACATGGGAACTCCTTTGTATCCCTCACCCGATTATACATATAAAGCTTTTAATTTCTTTATTACTTACCCCTCAGACAAAAGGTAAAAACGATATTTTTGTAGCGTCCCAATTTATGATTTTCGTGTTATCTAATGCATCGAATATTGTAAATAGTTACCACTCTTAATCCTTGGATAGAGGGAACGGTGTGGGTGGAACTCGAAGAAGTGCAGCCACCTCCTCGTGGTTAATTATGGATTGTTTGGATTATAAAATTGAAATTAATTTGAATATTTTTATGCAAGCGATATATTTTTATGTAAACAATAATGTATAAATATGACTTGCGTGATCGGAAGACATTCTCAAAATAACAACATTATTTTTTTTCTTATAAACAAACACCCACTTTAACCTTAAGGCAAAAACCTAAACCAAATCTTAAAAAATTACAAAAAAAAAACAATTTTTGCAAATATTTAAATGTTTTGTGCGGTGGCAAGATATGCTTTAAAACCAGTGATTTTTTTGTAGGCTATTTTATACTAGTACTATAGCGTTAAAAATACAAACCCATAAATAAAAAAAATTAAAAAAACTTTTATATCGCCATTTTCGGCGTTCTGCTTGATCGAAAGATATTGTCTGATTTTTTTTGTTATGCTAGTAGCTAAGGCAACTCTTCTGGGGTATAGGAAATCGAAAATATAAATTTGAAATTTGACATTTTTTGCACAGGCCAATGTCAAAATTAAAAATTGCTATCGAGTAGACGCCATCCATACTAAGAAAATTATATGTTGCGAGATACTTTAAAATATTCAACCAGATAATTTGTCCAACATCGTAGCTGTAGAAGCATTAGAAGCCGAGACCAACTAACTCATAAGATTCAATTGGATAGCCACACTCTTTTTGTTGAGATCTATTATTATAAGAAGTTAATGAAACTTAAAGATATCTATAATTATCAAAAGCTAACAATTAACAATTAGTTCGTTGAAAGAACAAATTAACCTAATAAACTTATTTAAAAACATTGATAAACCGATGCCAACAAATAAAAGTAAACCTTCTAACCACCAATAAAATAAAATAAATAATGTTAAAACTAAAATTGATCATTCTAACGAGAAAAATGGTAAACAGTGCCTATAACTGAAAAAATAGTAAACAGTGATAAAATTGTGTCGATCGCAATTTTAGAGGCATACTGTACAACTATTTTAACAACTAAAAAATATAAATAAAGAATTAGATCCAAACCACTATAAGGTAAAAAAAGATTATGCTAAAGTATACAGAGTAAAAAAAGAAAGGTGTAGTAGAACCCTATAACTGCGGCCTATAGTTGGCTCCAAAAAAACATTAATCTACGTATCCAGACTATATCCAGATACAAAAGATTTTTTTTAAACCAATTTTCCTGAAGTGGTATGCCAAGAAGCTAAATCTGTATTTCCGGAAATTTATAAATCTTTTAAAATAACAGTTAATCTGTGGAATTTTGAGAAAGCTATGGTTCCAGATCAAGGAGCATATGTTACAAGGTTTTTTCATTTGAAGACCCAGAACGGCTTTTCAAATACCAAATGCAAACAAATAAAAATATTTTATCAAAATATTCAAGACATTTGAAACAAAGATATAATACAAATTGTAAATACTTATAGAAAAAATCATGGGTCATGTGATGCAAGATTTTAACTTTGTGTCCAGTTTTTGTAAAATGAAATGTAAAAATATAGAAGATTTAAATAATTTTTCTGTATGCAAATTATGTGAATATTCCGCTATTGAGTGTACTGTAAATAATTTTAATATATTGATTATTGTGTATAATATACACTGTATATAGCTATACCGTACCTTCATTTGCAAGCTAACCATAGGGAAAATACATTGTAACTGGACCAGATAAGTCTTAGTCAGCACGAAGCGAAAAACGTTGTAGAAATGATTTGGACGCGTGGAGGAGTAGGCTAGCATGCGCCGTAACAGTTGACCTTGCTTCATACATCGATGCTTTATTATTGTTTTGTATTTTGTGCGGTGTAAATCTGGTAAAATTTGTTTTAGTACGCATGTCTCGACGACGCATCCAAATCATTTCTGAGAAGGTTCTCGCTTTGTGTTGACTGCGACTTATCTGGTCCAGTTACAATGTATTTTCCCTATGGTTAGCTTGCAAATGAAGGTACGGTATAGGGCACCGGACAGTAATGGTGATTTGTTCTTAATCTAATTTTAGGTCAAATAACTGACAAAAAATGTAATATTTTTCTTGCGGAAGATTTTAACATTGATACAAGAGTAAATAATAACTATTATCCGATTTTGTATCATTATTACAATCTTATAATTTGTACCCGTGTATACATTATTTTACCAGAATAACTAATTTATCCAAAACCTGCATTGATAACACAGGCCCACAAAAATAAAATTTCTGTTTGGTGCATGGCAACCAACAACTTTTTAAGGTTAATTTAGGTGCGCTGATTCAAAAAATGAACATAATTTTGCTCAATCAGCTCTTGTTTTTGCGATGTAGACAAAAACCCATTTTTTTCTATATGTGCACATTTAAATTCTTATTTATATTTTTTTAAACTTCTAATTTAAGCAAGCATAGTTGGTTATATTGCTATGCTAAAAAAACTACCATATACATTGATAATGGTATTCTCTTTAAAAATCTTGCTTTCATCGAAAGAAAATCGATTTTTTAGCCAAAATTCGGATATTATTAAAATTAAAAGTGATACAGCATGATTAATTTTTGCCCGATTTAAATAAAATTTACCCTAGAATACCATTATCAATGGATATTGTATTTTTTTCAGTTTAATAAAGACCCATAGCAAAATTACCAACTATCCCGAGTCAAAATTTAAACCGTAATTTAAACCTACTTTGACATACCAAAACTGATTTAAAACCTGTTCAGTCTGTTTACTCCAATTTAGCACTAGAACAACCGAATTAATCTTCATTTGAATCATCATTTTTGGTTTAAATTTAAACGTAATTAGAACCGAAAAATCGCAGTTTTAGGTTTTTTTTACACTTTTCAAAGCTTTCAAACATACGAATTTTTGAATTAAAAAAAAATAATCCTGGTATAGATTCTTTGGGAAATTTTATGCTCTACAAGAATCCGCGACGTAAAAATTTTTATCTCAAACGGTGTTATTTCAATGGAAAACTTAAAATGCTCACCTACACCTTTTAAAATTGAGCAAAAAATTTTGCCTTGCAGGGAAATTTTTTGCTCGGTATGTAGGTTCATTTTAACCCATAAATCCGATAGGTTAGTTTTTTCGGCTCACCCTAATATATATATATATATATATGTTTATATATATATATTAGGGTGTCCCAAAAAAAAAAAGAATATATTTTTTTTTCTTGTCTCTTGTAAAAATATGTTAGTTTATCATGCTGTGAGAGCCCTTTCAAAATATCAGCTCGATTAAAAATTTTGTAGGGGTCGCTCAAGATTTTTAAAAATTTTCAAAATGGTCAAAAATTTAATTTTTGTTTTATTTTAATTCTTTTTCTCGTCTCGATATTATTTTTTAAGTTAAAAATAATAAAAATTCTGTAAATTTCAAATCAATATTTTGATTTCTAAAGGTCGCTAAAAGTTCGTTGATATTTATATTCAGAGGTCGCTCGAAAACATTCAAAATACTCTACTTTGAAAGTTAATATTAAAATATCGATTTGAAATTTTCAGAATAATTATTATTTTTAAATTAAAAAATAATATCGGAAAGAGAAAAAAAATTAAAATAAAAAAAAATCCATATTTTGACGATTTTGGTAATTTTTAAAAATCTTGAGCGACCCCTAAAAATTTTTTAATGGTGCTGATCTTTTGACAGGGCTCTTAAAACATGACAAACCAACATATTTTCACAAGAGACGAGAAGAAAAACAATATTCTTTTTTTTGGGACACCCTAATATATATATATATATATATATATATATATATATATATGTATGTATGTCAATAATTTTAATAAAATTTAAATTTCTGCTAAAGCCATATCAATGCAGTGAATAATTTTGTAGTTAACGTTATTTTATTTTAGTTGTAAAAAGGACCTAATTTAATAACTACCTAGTTTAATTAATTAAATATGGTATCAAAAATAAAGAAATATTATAAAAATACGTCATAATTAATAAAACGGATATAAATTATTTATAAAATCGTTTGAAAATGGAAAGAATCTAAATTACTTAATTATTTTTAGGTTATATTTTATATAAATCAAATAAAATATTTCTTTCGGCAGGTTTTCTGTATACTAAATAATTTAAGTGTTATTTTCTTAATTTTTTTACGGTACCATCATAGTGCGATTCCAATTGTTGCTTATTTTATAAGATGATACGTTTTTATTAACAAATTATTTTTTTCTGTAAAGTTCAATACACTGTCTCAGAGGGTATTAAAAAACTAGGTAACCCTTAAATTTTTAATAATATCCATTAAAAACTAACGGAGTTATTTACTATTTTGTGCAGTAATAATTTCGCGGCTCAAATGTGCAAAAATACGAAAATTGATTTGTGCGACCTCTAAATATTCATCGAATTTGGATTTTTTGGTATCAATATTTTAGTTTTAATGTAATCTTTATAATTTAGGCCAGTGCGGGTTCATTTTTAAAAAAAGGCTTTTTTGAATCACCCTAATATTGGTGCTACGTTATTTCGTTTCCTTGTGTCATATTGGTGAACGTCTTGATGTGGATTACACATTCGTAGATGTACAATGACGGGACTGTTAAAAGATTCTTGTCCAAAAATGCCTGCTTACAATCATCCTGAAAGCCTAAGCCTGCCAGCAGTCTAATAGCCCTTCTCTGTATATTAAACAACCTTTCTGCAATGCAACTCACTTTGAGGTGCATGGCCCCATGCCAAAATGGCGTATGAAAGGTGGGCTTGGAAAAGTGAGAAGTACGCCACTTTTAAAACTTCAGCGGAAAAACAGTTCATGAGATTTCTTAGAACAAACAAACTCCTACCAAGTTTTGAAGCAATAAAGTCTATGTGTTGATCCCACAGCAACGTGGGGTCTAGATAGACTCCTAGAAACTTGTTTTTTTCTACTTCCTGCTCCACCTTTCGCATGGTAAACATCATTTTGCAGGTTTTCTCTTTGTTTAATAAGAGTTTGTTTGCCCTAAACCAGTTTTCTGCCTTTTCCTGAGCTATTGACAATCTGACGTCTGCATCAGTTTGTGTATTTGCACTGAGAGTAAAATTTATACTCGGGTCGCTTCTCGGCAAGTCATTAATAAATATTAAGAATAGCAGCGGTCCTAGAATAGATCCCTGAGGAACGCCTACCGTGATATCTCTCTCTGCTGAAGACACACCACTGACTCTCACCACTTGGCTTCTGTTCTGTAAATAAGATTTAAGCCGATTTATGCTATTTTCACTAAATCTGTAACAATAGAGCTTTTTAATTAATATGTTGTGGTCCATACAGTCAAATGCCTTGCTTAGGTCGCAGAATAGGACAGAATTATACTCCATGTTTTGGAAACATTTTTGAATGTTTAATATTAAATCTAATATACCCAGAACTGTGTTTCTTCCCCTTCTAAATCCAAATTGACAATCAGTGAGTAGGTTATTTTCCTCAAAAAAAGTTGATATTTGTTTGGCCATGCTTTTCTCTATGATTTTTGAAATTACTGGCAGCAGGGAGATAGGTCTGTAGTTTTCAGGCTTATCAATGTCACCCTTCTTATGTATTGGAACCACCACAGCCCTCTTGAGAACCCTCGGAAAAGTACCTTTCTTTAGACATAGGTTGATTAGCTTTGTAAGAGGGATTACAATTAAATCTTTAATGGTTTTAATTAATTTGATGTTTAGACCATGTATATCACGGCTATTTTTATTTTTAAAGCTGTTAATAATGTCTCTTACCTCACAATATGATAATTCTCGGAAAGAGAACATTTCATTTGGGGGTGATAAGAAATCCAGACCCCTCACAGGATCTATATTTGGAACTGGCATCTGACTCACAATATTTTTTGCGACATTGCTGAAGTAATCGTTAAAATCATTTGGAGATAAATTAATATTTTCGTTCTTTTCAGTTTTACCTCGATATTTGTTAATGATTTTCCACATGGAATTGGCTAGGTTGCTAGAGGATTTAATAATTTTTTCATTTGCCTTTACTTTAACCTCTTGTATCGCTTTTTTGTATTGTAACTTGTATCTTCTATAGTCCTGTGAAAAGTCTGGATTTCTATCACTTAGTTCCCTTAAAAAGTCCAATTGCTTCCTCATTATCCACAACCTTCTATTGAACCATTCAATTTTATTTTGGATATTTTTTGAAACAAATGTCCTTTCCCTGAAGGCTTTCAAGAAGACAGACTCCAATAAACTAATAAAATCAGTAAACTTTTCATCAACGTTACCAACCCAGTATATAATTTTGTTAAAATCAAAATTTGACACCATTTCATAGAAATTAAACAGTCCTTCCTGTGTAATAGGTCTTAATACACTTTTAGTGATTTTATTTTTGTCACCTATCTCATATTTAATTTGAACTAGTTGTCCAAGATGGTCAGACATACATGGGTTGATTGTTTGTGCAAGGCTGATGTTCTCACTATGACTCACAAAGACATTATCCAAACAAGCATTTTGTCTCGTATTTTCGAAAATAGTTTGATGGAGACCAAAACTTTCCAGTAGATCCGTTGTTTTTATAGCATCATTTTGTTGTGTGCCAAAATGTGCATTAAAATCACCACATAAAATGATTTGATTTTTAGTATTTGATATTTTTTTAAAGATATTATCTATTGACCCTAAAAATGTGTCAAGATTTCCCGATGGGGACCTGTACAAAGCTAAAACATACATATTAAAATTTTACATATAAATACCACATATTTCTAAAGTTTTTTCAACATTTAAAACAGAAATAGAGTTAACACTACTACATATATTCCTTAGTTAAAATTAGTGCCCCCCCTCCTATAGAGATCTTTCTGCAGAAGTAGGCTGCAGTTTTGTATCCCTCAATATGCAGATATTGTATTTCTTCTTCTTCCATCCAGTGTTCAGTGATACAAATTATATTGATATTTTTGTCAGCTAAGAAAGCTTCCAGTTGCCCTACCTTATTGCGTAGAGATCTAGTGTTTAAATGCAGAATACTTAGGTGGCCGCAGGTTGAGCTTTTTTCGGTTCTGTAAATTTAGAAAATGGTTTATTATAACCCCTTTAGGCCAAAGTTCCACATTCAGGTACTCTTCTCTTTTATTAAAGGGCACTATTAATTTAAGAGCTACGGTAATTTTCTTTCTTAGTGCTTGTTCACAATGGACGTAACCATAAAAAAACATAAGAAATACATACAAAAAATACATAAAGATACATAAGAAGCGTTCACAATGTGCGTAGTACGTAATCTTTACGTTTATGTGACTCTTATGTAAAAATTATAGAGTACCGTAAAAATCACATAAAGTTCAAATAATTTAACTTTATGTAATTTTTTGGGAAAATTCGGTGACTTTTGGTTTGTTATGTTTTTATATTGGCAACTCTTGCGGTTCCTATAACCATTTGCTATGGAAAAGGTTGAGTCACCGGTAGACAAATACCTAAGATAAAGCCAAATTATTATTTTAGTTTTTTATTATAATAAAAGTAGGCACAAGACACCCAAAATAACAGAAATTCAAACATCCCAAAAAGACATTACTTGAACTATTCAAATCCATTTAGACTAACTTCTTTTTTTTCTTTTCTTACCATTCTATACCAAAATTAAAAAGCATTACCATTGCCATTATTATTGTTTAATATCAATTTAAAATTAAGCACATTTGGCTGAAGGACCTCGGTCATTGGCCATTTAATCTTATGTTGTAACTTTACATTGTATGTATTTACATAAGGATTAATAAATACGTTATTTATTTATTTAAAAGTGGGTAAACAACCTCAATGTAATGGCCAACCGTTGACTTGGACTCAGTGGTTTCGTATGCTATGTTTAATCAATTTAGGGGACACTAGTTTTAGCAATTCCTCAAATAACTCAAATAATGAAGCTGTCATTCTAGTATAAGTAAAACACCATTCATTGTCATGAAGTCGCATTTCAATAATAAGTCTTCGAAATCCTTTTTTTCTCTATCTCTATTTATAGGACGAACCCACCAGCGTCTTGTTCGTTTTGGTTTTACCCTATCTTGGCGTTCTTGGCATCGTCGTCTTAGTAGTAACAATAATAACAATTCTTCAGTCTCACTCATTTTAAAAACACAATTCACAAATTTTAATTTAAATTAAATTAAAATGACATTAGTTTGACATGCTCAACATGTCAATTTTTATAGTCATTGTGAACGCTCTTTGGGTTTTATGTAAATTTTATGGTTATGATTTATGATTTCATTATGTATCTTTTATGGTTATGTCCATTGTGAATCCACACTTAGTCTTCATTTTTTGACAGGAACATTGGTCCATAGATAATAAATCATATAGATACGCCACTGTCACATATTTGACGCTCCTTGTTACGCACACTCGGCCCGCTATGCCGCTAGTGTACCCGCCTGACATTTATTGGTTTTAGGTTATGGTTTTAATTTAGGTTATCCTGTCAAATTTTGACAGACAAAATAGTGAAAAATAAAAGGCCTGATAGTTTATTTAAATTGTTTATTTGAAAAGCAAAAATAAATGTATTATATTTTAAATTATTCAAGGTATTTACTAAACTAAACCAATTAACAATATAATAATGTATTCAAGTGAATTTTATCTTATTAAAGAACACAAATCAGTATAAAGTAATAATATTATGTACCACATTTGTGTAAGTACCTTGTTTTAATAAAATAGTTATAATTAAATAATACAATACAACCTTGTCATCATTGTGAAAAGTACTTGACTGTTAGAGCAGCCCACAGCACAGCACAACACCATGTTAATGTTCAAATAATGTAGCAATATTTAAAAATAGAGTACACAGATAACGATAAATCGTAATTTTAAAATTTTTTAAGCGTACAGAACAAACCAACTAAACACAATATGAATTTACAAAACTTTACAAAATTTATCAACCTGAAGTTTGTTGATTTCGTTACCAAGCAACCGTCATTTCCCGAGTGTAAACTAAAACCAAAGTCGACTAGACAAAAATGTGGATTTTGTTTGTTTAAGGCGAGTGCACATGGCATGCATTGGTCTTCTAAATTTTTTGTTTTAAGGAAGTCAACAATTTCTTGTGGCTGAACTTCTGGAGCAAGTCCCGAAAGGAAGAGAAACGACATTTTACTTGCCGCTTTTAGTGCGCTTTCCTCATTGCAGCCCTTCAATGGCTCTGGTCTGGTTGCTATTTTATTTGTTTTTTTGTTCTTCTTTACTACCTCTGTTCATTCCTAAGCTAAACTACTATTGTTTGACAGCGGTAGTTGTAATGAACCATCCGTAGGATTAGTTTTCCCAGTGTTGGCAACATTGCTTTCTACTTTGTTTACTATCTCAGTAGTTATGGTTTTTACCTGGTTGGTAACAATGCTATCTTGTTTGTTTACTTCAGTAAAATGACCATTCGATGCTGCAGAAGAAGACGAGAGATTTTTTATTTGGCCTATTTCCCGCATCTTTTTTTCTTCTTTTTGCAGTTTTTTTCCAAATTTAGCACTTTCTCTTTTAATAAATCACAGTTTTTACTCAAAATTTTGTTTTTTTCTTCTAGTTCTTGTACGATTCTATTTAAATAACCGATTTCTTTTTCATATAGCTGTTTTTCTAGGTGGCGTAATCCAACCTCACTTTCAGCCTCCTCTATAATATGCTGGCATTCAGCGTTTCTTGCTGCTGCAGATTGCCTAATACATGCCGGATGAAACAGTTCTTGGCACTTAACACAATTAACTACGATTTTCTTACAATGTTTACACGTTTTAATTGCCGGATCGACATCGCCATCGCCCGCAGCCGTTGGCGCCATCTTGACATGATTATATATCTTCCGATAATAAATGAAAAACTATGGGAAATGGGGTGAATGACCTAAAATTAGGTAACATACAAAATAAAATACAAATAAGTGGGAATAAAGAAGAAATTGTAAAAAAAATTAATAAATCACGTAGCGAGACTTGTTAAAAAGATGGAAAGCGAGCAA
The DNA here is from genome assembly GCA_921294245.1 of Brassicogethes aeneus. NCBI lineage: Eukaryota > Metazoa > Arthropoda > Insecta > Coleoptera > Nitidulidae > Brassicogethes > Brassicogethes aeneus. The sequence continues at coordinate 45,207,043 of OV121132.1, read as the reverse complement.
TATGTATCGGATAAGAAAAGTCACAAAAGTTCCATAGCCAGTAAGTAATGGTAAAATTTTAAATATTAAAATCTCCCTTAAAAATAAAATGCGCTTAGGTGTAGATGAAGTACTGCAGGGAGGAAGTAAAGTGTAGGGTTGGGACAGTTGAAATTTTCAAATGAAAATCAAATCAAACTTGAAATATTTCATTTAGTTGGAAAAGTGCAATTTTTAAAAATTTCAAATAAAATTTTCAATTCGAAAATTTCAACATTTCCTGTGAAACTTTCAGTAATTTCATTGAAAGTTTCGCAATTTACTGAAAATTTCGCATACATTTCACATGCGGCCTCTCCTGGGACCTTTAATAATAATTTACAACAGATTCCAAATCAACCAAAAAGAACGAGTTATCAAGCGTCTGGGCGTTTTTATTTAGTTCGGCTTGGATTTGAATACACTATAAGTAATTATTGTTACTTAAGTATAATTATATGCATAAATTAATTTAATTCAGTTTCCAATTTAATTTGTAAATTAAATCAGACTTTAAAATTTTTTTAAAAGTCATAATTAAACCTTTACTTTTGCTATAATTTCATCAGAAAACGGATAAAAAATGCCTTTTGCTCATAAAATTTTGATGAAGTTTCTTCAATTTTTGTAAAATTTCAGTAAAATATATAAAAATAATAAATATAAAACAATGAAAGGGGCACAATCTCATTAGGTTGCCAAAAAGTGCTATATCTCTCTTAGTTTTAGTAGGTAATTTTAAAAATATTTTTAGAGGAAATCTCAAGAAATTTGTGGTAAACATAGGTATTTACTATTTATATTATTGGTGCAGGGGCCCACAGAGGGGTGGGAGGTAAGAGAGGCAATTTGCCATGGTCACCGAGTGGGCTTATTTCAATATTAATATATTACACTTAAAGTGATTGAAATTTATTGAAAGTTTCAATAAATTTCATAAATTTCATGAAATTTCAGACATTTAGGAAATTTTAATAAATTTCATAAATGTCGTGAAAATTTCAAGTGAAATTTCAAGTACAAGCAAAAAGTGACCCCAACCCTAAGTAAGTGTACCATTAACGACGTTAATATAACGTACTCTCTTAAAATGAATTAGTCAAAAATAACTAATTATAAGTCATATTTGACTAATTGTCATAGCGAAAAAGCAGTCACTAATAATTAGTCAAATTCCACTGAATAAAATAGTTAAATTAGTAAATTTAAATTTAAAAAAAGTTTTGACCCAGCCTGGGATTGAACTCACGTCTGTCACTTGAGAAGCTTGTCAACCTAACCTCATAACCAGTCGGCTGTCAGCCGCTCTTATAAAAATAAATTTTATTTGTCAATAAATATTGTTCATAATATTTTAAAGTTTAATATATTATTTGTGTTACTGTTTTGAGCTAAACTTTTTGCATCTTTATTTGTTTTATGGGTCATTTAACCATGGAGAGGTATATGCATTTAATTCAAATAATACTTTGTTGTTGGCCGTAAACGATTAAAGAAATTAGTTACTTTTAACTGTCAGAAATAGTCAAATATGGTGACTAATCTTAAATTGGTCAAACTTTAACTATTTACGTAGTAAAAAATAACTATTTAAAAGTGAAAACGACTATTTCATTAGTAAAAAATGCTGGTACTAATTCAAATAGTAGAATTTTGACTATTTCATTTTTAGAGAGTATAATATTAATAACTCCTTAACCCAAGGTATATTTTACGATTGTATAAGTCAAATAATTAAAAAGGTGAACCCAACCTTAATGGAAAACTATAGACCAATCAGTGTTTTATCAGCCTTTTTAAAAATTCTGAAACAGTTATGAGTAAAGAACTACTAGATTTTTTTCACAATTTTAACATTTTTAGCCAAAACCAGGACGGATATTTGAGAGGAAGTTCATAAGGTACTGCAGTTTTGTAGATAAAATTCTTAAAGACATTAAAACACAAACTGTTAGCTTGTGAATTTTTCTTGATTTTTCAAAAGTATAATATGCCTGCCTAGATCATAATCTGCTATTACAAAAGTTACATACTTAAGGGTGCTACCTCTCAAATCGTAGTCAAAAAGTAACTCTCTTCGGATATCCAGTTTTGTAGAACAGCCAAACCATTAAGGTTGGAATTCCTCAAATAAGCATTTTAGGTTCAATATTATTTAAAATATTTATTAATGACCTTAACAATATAGTTAATTCGGGCCCATGTAGTCAAGTTCAAGTATGCTGATGATACCAATCTATAATCTATAATTAATAGCAAAAACAATTAAAAAACCAATTTCATTGGGACCTAATTTTGTTGTAAATATAGAAAATTGGTTCAAAAGAAACAAATTAATTATAAATAAAGATAAAACCAACTGTCTCGTTTTCACATCTAAGCAATCTGTATAACCATTTACTAACAATATCTATTAATACAAAATTTCATGGAATAACTATATATGAAACCTTGAGCTGGATTGAGCCTATACATCAATAAATGAATACTTTTTTTATGCAACTCAAGTTATGTCAAAATACTTTGACCACTCAATATGTAGAGTTATATATTTTCTTAACTTTCACTCTGTGATGAAGTACTACCTTGTATTTTGGGGACAAAACCAGAAAAAAAAATTAATTTAAAATTGATGATAATGTCAGTTTTAAATTTACCATATGCTCAGAGCTGTAAAGGTGATTTTAAAAGGCTTAATATTCTCACCTTGTACATTTATGTAAAGTTCTTTATTTTTTTAATCAAACAATATGTTTTTCTGAGAGTCAAACAATTAATGATTTTCTTTATCCGCGGCATAGGCCTACTATTTAATTCATTTAATTAGGCACTCGCTCGCAAGATCGTGCCTAAAAATTAAATTCTTGACTAAAATGGCGTATATCAAACTTGATACATAAAATACTATTATTTATACAAATTGTTATCTAAAACCTATGCATAAGTCACCTAAATGAATAGCTTATATTTTAAACTTATTTTTATCTACTCCTACATTATGGCGTTTTATTGACGGGCTGAAGTTAACAACAGTGGCTTTTCGACATTTTACGCCACGGGCTGAAGTTAGCTTTATTATAAATTGGGAAAAAGTGAGGTTAAATTCGGGTGACAGTTGACAGATGTCAAAATTTTAACAAATAAAATTGGCTTTAAATTCTGGTTTGTGTTCGTCGTAGATAAAGTATAGTATGCAACTCGTTTATAAACTTCTCTAGACACTCGTTTTTATTAAACACTCGCTCGCAAGCTTCGCTCGTGCTTCATTAAACTCGTAACTAAAATGGCGTTTATAAAACTTGATACATAATATACTATTAGTGTAAAATTTAAGTAATTTTAAAATATAATATATACACAGACATAAACAATTAGGTTATACTTATGCATAGGTAGTAGATAAATATTTGTATAAATAATAGTATATTATGTTTAAAATTTAATAAACGCCATTTCAGTCGCGAATTTAATTTAGGCACGAGCCAGTGCTTAATTAAATGAGTATCTTGAACAGTTTGAAACAATTTTTTTAACTACTATCTATAAGGTAGCTTAGTACTTAAAATACATTTAAGCCATGGCGCGCCACTTTGTAAAGCCAAACGTATGAATAAAACCTTATTAATATTTCAACTTTTGTCAGATACGCGACTACTCATGACTACGTGCGGAGACCAACGATTTGTATATTGTATGCAAGGCGTACTATAGTTATAACGTCCTACCACGCTATATGGGGAAGTATTTTAAAGGTTAAAAAAATCAATATAAATTGTTTTGGTAGTTTTTAAGTTAATAATCATTTAAACTTGACAATGCTGTGTATCTATTAGATTAAAAATTACAAATGTAAAAACAGCTGTTATATAAAGCGTGTAAATTAGCCATGAAAACCTACTTTTGTTATTATTATTAAATTTTATTTTTGAAACGGCCCTTTTGCAAGATTTATTTAATTGGATTTTTCAAATAAATTTTTTTAATTTTTGTATAACTGTGTTTTTAAATTATAATTATCATATTATTTAAACAAGTAGGTACATTTTAAATAGAATATTAAAATATTACTATAATTTAGACTTAATCTAGTTATAATAAAAAAACAAAAAACATTCCCTAAATACTTTATCGGTATTTTAATAAAAAAACACCCCTTCATAATCACAACGCCCCTGATTACATTGGGTCTTTAATAACAGGATAAAATGTTTTATTTTTTACTTAAAATTTAATTAAATACAGCGGTATCTTTTTTAATTTGAAGTCAGCGTGAACTATGAAAGTCATTAACTCCTATCGTCGACAATACAGCGGAACGCGGTTAGAATCCAAAAACCGATAATAGCCGTATTTGTAGCAAAGAATAATTAACCTGGCAATGTGAGGGTTGAAAAATCTATTATTTTCGTTATAAAATATGAATTTGTATTATCAGATGCCGAGACGAATCAATTGCGGCTTTCCCAAACAGTTTTTATTCCTAATGTTCCTTTTTGGTTTTTCTTTTATGATTATTAAGTGCGGCCAACTGTAAACCCGGTTTGATTAAAGTTCGGGCAATGAGAATTGAATCAAGTGATTTTTGATTTGCTCGCTTTTATTAAAACATTATTATTTGATATGGAATTTCTGAACTCTGATTGAGTTTTCATTCACCATTGTTACCGATGCGGTGGTGAATTTTATTCCCTTCCGATCCTCGAATTGCCTTTCTTATATAGACGAAGCTCTTTTCCTTTACAAATCTTAATTAAGGAAGTAATTTTAAATCAACCAACATTTAATAATTTCCAATTAATTTAAGTTTTTTTAATAAAAAAAATAGAACGAATTTAATATTCTGGTTGCGTTTAAATCTATTGTAGATGGGGGCGTTGAAATCAATGATGTCCTAGCCAAAGGCTATTCTTTTTTTCTCAAAAATAGATTTGTAAAACAATATTATACGTGACCACAAAACTAAACCAAAAAAAAATACATTTGTTATAAATGATGTGAAATTGTATGCTTTATCAAAATTGTTTCCTTGTTTGAATCTAACATATCATTTCCTAAAAAATTAAATAAATAAAATCTATTTCAGTCAAAATAAAAGATCGTAAACATATTTTTTTAGAAATCCTGGAAACTGTATTAAATGATCAATAGAAGTGTCAATATTATGTGTCTACTAAATAAGGTAGATGTGTCTACTAAATGAGGTAGATTAAATGAGTACTATAAAAACGTTTCAATTACGATTGGATCATCATCATATATGGTGATTTCATCGGTACTGGCACCTACTCTTCTTGCCTCTATAATCACAACGGTTGTCAGGAAATCTAACTAGTTAAAAAAAGTTATTTGGTACTCCTATTAACTAAAATCTTTTAAAAATTACCAATTTTGTGATATTCCACGGCTTTGTAGAATAATAAAAATTTGTAGAATAACAAAAAGCTTTTCCATGCATTTATGTTAACCTGAGTATCAATTTTTAGAATACATTTTTGTCATACTCCATGACATCGACATATCCAAATAAAAGCCTTGTTAACATGGATCTATAGACTTTATTAATGCCAACATTTTTAAACACTTTTGGCGACTGGGTGTGCGGGTAGGTAAGCGAATGGATCGATTGGGTATATATAAACTTAACTTTATTATATACAAACTTATACACAAACTATATACAAACTTAGCGTGTAGTTACCCGGAGCCGATGTATTTAAGACGGAGAACTCGATAAGTGCCCTTAGATCTTACACCAGGCTCCCTTATCCCCCACCGCTGCAGCGCGCTGGTCGGGCTAGGATCTATAGACTTTATTAATGCCAACATTTTTAAACACTTTTGGCGACTGGGTGTGCGGGTAGGTAAGCGAATTGATCGATTGGGTATATACAAACTTAACTTTATTATATACAAACTTATACACAAACTATATACAAACTTAGCGTGTAGTTACCCGGAGCCGATGTATTTAAGACGGAGAACTCGATTAGTGCCCTTAGATCTTCCACCAGGCTCCCTTATCCCCCACCGCTGGTCGGGCTTGGAAGTAGGTAGAAAATATTTATAACGAGGCAAAAATCCAAAAAGTAATAAAGTCTATTATATATTTAGATTTAATTTATAAAGGTAAAGAAGAGGTAAAGGTGTAATAAACCCAGTGGTGTTTGCAAATAATGGAAAATTTTGCTGTGTTGAAAGAAACGGCTCCGGGTACTAAAATATTTACAACATAATTAATTAAGGGTTTAGTTCCCACATCACTCCCCTGCCAGTAATGATGATCACGAGACTCCGGATTGGAAGCGATCGGGAAACGGTACCCGTCTGTCGGATCTCGTCTGTCGATGAATTATGGTGGAGGCTGGTGGGTAGAATGCTGCCGGAACGGCCGGGACGCGTGCTGCTGGGACGTCTGGTGCGTTAAGCGCTGCTGGTGGCTCAGGCGTTGCCGGAGCTGTAGTAATAATAAATCCGCTGGGTTGTTCCAGCTCTTCTTCGCGTTCTTTGGTGTTATCGGGCAATGTGGGTGGCGATTGAAACCGTAGTATTTTTCCCTTGACATTCACTACGAAGAATTTCTCGGAACGACTAACAACCCGATACGGCCCCTCGTTAGGATGTTGTAGAGATTTCTTAGGGCCGTCGTGGCGGATGAATACTTTCCCTGCCGTCGCAAGGTCTTTAAAAATTAAGGTCTTCTTGTCGCCATGAAGGGTGATGACTGCAGGCCCTATATCCTGCAACCGCTTCCTGAGCTGTTTAACAAATGTCTTTGCGTTGATATCATCGCCATCAGGGATTCATGGTGTTAAAAGCTCTCCTGGAAGTCGCAACGATTGGCCATAAATCACCTCCGCGGAGGTAGCACCCATATCTTCCTTCCAAGCTGAACGGATTTCCAAAAGCACCGCTGGAAGCGCCTCTTTCCAGCGGCTTTGATGACAGCAGATGGCTGCGGTAAAACCGCTCGACCACGCCGTCGTTCGTATGTGAGTCGTATCTGTCATGCGATTCAAGCGCTTGAACAGGTTCGACTCGAATTGTCTTCCTTGGTCCGTCGTGACTCGTAGTGGGACGCTTAAAGCGAGCAATCCAGTGGTCGAAGAATGCCTCTGCAACAGTGGTTGCCTCCTGGTTGGCAAGTGGGACAGCTTCGGGCCAGCGAGAAAATCTATCAACCATGGTCAGACAATAACAATACCCGTTGCAGTGTGGCATAATGATTAGGTCGAAGTGTGTGTGGTCGAATCTTGCTGATGATGGTGCAAACAAACCCACTGGCGCTGAGACATGGCGAGATATTTTAGACCGCTGACATTCCACGCAACTTCGCGCCCACTGATGAAAGTCTGAATTAATTGAGGGCCAGACGTACCGTTGTGTCGCAAGCTTGCACGTGGCGTTTGCCCCGGGATGGGATAATTGGAGCACCGAATTAAACGCCGCCTTTCTAAATGGTTTTGTGATGTACGGTCGAGGCGCTGTTGCTGACACGTCGCACGTAATAATTGCAGTCGTGCCTGGAATCGGTACCGATCTGGAGAGATGAAAAGCCCTCTTGCAGATTCAGAAGCTCTTGATCACTCTTCTGGGATTCTGCAAGTGCCTCGTAATTGATGGTCGCAGTCAGCTCTTCGATGCGTGACAACGCAGCCTTGCCTGGCACATGACGAATGTCGGTGGAAAATTGGCCGATGAAGTCCAGGTGCGTTCGCCGCCTTGGGTATGAATCTCCTGTAGAAATTCACCATTCCTAGAAACTGCCGTAGATTCCTGACCATCTGTGGCTGCCCTGCTTAAAATACCCCATAGAGACCTATACAAAATAATCTATCGGGCCCTACCGGATTCAATATGTGCATTTGTCCATGTTTTTTTTTCGGATACGGCCCGAGAAAATTTATAGGAAATTACCTATTGGCAAATTATAACTTTTACATTTTCCCTATTGAGACCGATAGCATGCTATTTGCAAATAACTCAATGAAGGATATATAGGGATATCCCTATAGAGCAACCATAAAACATTTGACAAAATTTTATTGAAACCAATAGCAAATAAATCAAGGGTAGATATCCCTACAGATTCTATAGTATAGAACAACCATAAATTCCAACTATGGGTCATATACATACAGACCCTATAGAAACACCATACATTCCGATACAAATATCTATCGGTTTGTACAGGCTCCCTATGGGGTATTTTAAGCAGGGTGGGGAAACGACCGGATGACCTCCACTTTGTCTGGTAATGGTTGAGTTCCCAAATAGGAAACGAGGTAGCCAAGAAACTGGACTTCAGATGCTCCAAATACACACTTACCGGGATTAATGACAACACCGCCCGAAGAGTATTTTTCCGGCGATGAAGAGGCGATTAGGATGTCATCAATGTAGGCATAGCAGAAGTCCAAGCCAGGTAGAACTTCGTCGATAAACCGTTGAAAAGTTTGGGCTGCGTTACGAAGTCCAAACGTCATGTATGGAAATTCGTGCAGTCCGAACGGTGTCATAATGGCTCTCTTGGGGATGTCCTCCTCGGCTACGGGTATCTGGTTGAACGCATGCACTAAATTGACAGTAGAAAAGATAACCTTTCCGTGCAGCATTTGGGCAAAGTCTTGGATGAGGCGCACCGAGTATTGGTCCGGTTGCGTCCGGTCCTTGAGACCTAGGTTATCACCACAAGGTCGCCATTCGTCGCCTTTCTTGTCCGGAGCAAGGCGTCTCGTTCTCAATGCTACCGGAGGACCAGGCGTTGTGATGATGTTTGACGTTTGCGATTAGAAAGTTCCACGAAAAGTCTCGTCTCAGCCCAAGATTGAAGGTGAGCGTCGTTACTCCGTAAGTCGCGATGCGTGTGCCGTTGGCCGCGGAAAGCTCGTAGCTGGACTTTTTACACGGCCCCCGGTAGAACTTACGCGGGAATACGCACAGATCAGCACCAGTGGATACTAAAAATCGGAATCCCGACTCGCGATCGCGCACAAAAATACGGCGAGATGTTTACGGTCGGGTGTCGTCAGCTGCCATTAACGAATGCCCCTCTCGTTTCCCGGAGCCCAACTACAAGGCTTCGTGCACTTCTGCGCATCCTCCGCAAAAGTCCAGTTGTACCAACACATGCCAGCTGAGCGCGGTCCGCGCGAATTTGACCTCGAGCGGGTCTGGCTTTGTGTGCTCCCTCGGGAGCTTAATGCCTCTTAAATCTGACCGAGTAGCCTTTTCAGCTCAGCCACTTCGAACCAAAGCTGCTGCACGTGGACTGCTTGTTGCACGCATGCATCTACTGCTGATGGAGGTTGAGATGCCTCTGCGACGGTCGAGCGCGGTAGTAATAACCCGTATACCGTATCTGCAACTTCAGCAATGTCGGCGATAGACTTGTCCTGTACGGTGACCATCGTAGGCTTGATCTTCTCGGGCAAGCCACGCATTCACAACGTTCTGAGCAAGGTGTCCGGTATTGCTGTCGCTGCTAGAGCTTGTAGTTGACGGAGAAACTGCAATGGCTTCTCGTCTTTCATAACTACGTTCTCAAGTAACTCGGGCGTCTTTTCACCTTGAGATGAATCGTTTCACGAGGTGCTTCTTCAAATTTTTGTACGGTTCCTCGCCTAATGGTTGCACTAGGATATCGCGCACTTAACGTGTTGGTAAGGCCGATAACACACTCAGGTACTGTTTACGGCTGTCGTTTAAGCCTAACGCTTCAAAATACCTCTCAGCGATCGAAAACCATAATTCCAGATCAGCCGAATTGAACTTGGGAAAACGTGGTTGTTGCGATATCGTGACTGCACCCGTGGCGGTTCCTTCGACTTAAGTGAATTCAGTCATCTTTATACTGCTACAATTGGCCGTTGATATGTCTACTATCAAGCGCGCACCCCCGAAAAACTACCCGTATAAGTCAACCAGTTGACACAAATACGGCCACTAATGTGCTACTTACTTAGCACTGCTTTCTTCTTGCACAAATACTTGCGTGTTCGGATCACGTGGGGGTCACCCCTTTGGCGACTGGGTGTGAGGGTAGGTAAGCGAATTGATCGATGGGTATATGCAAACTTAACTTTATTATATACAAACTTATACACAAACTATACAGTGCTTGCAAATGCAAGTCCGACCGCACTGGAAAGGACGGCTGTTCAATACCCGCGTAAAAAGAACAAGGATAGAACGCCAAATAGAATTTGATTGGCCAGAGCCCCGGATGCGTGCGAATTGTAAGCGAGGTCAACTCTGGCTGCCACTCTGGCAGCATTTAGACTAAATGATTTAGTGTTAAGCAAACTGCGTTAGAGTGAAGATGCAGATTTTAATTTTCTTTTTAAATATTTTATACCCGAATCCTAAAAATAAAATTTTTTGATTTTTTTCCTTGAGAACTAGGGCAACAACAAAAATAGTATTCTTAATAAAAAAGATTTCTCAAATAAAAATAACTAAAAATAAAAAGCCTTTAAAAATGGTAAAAAGAGAAAAAAAAAATAACAGTAGGATGAAACCCATTGGAAAAGGAGGGGAATATAATAAAAATTAAAGGAAAAATAAATTACGGGCGATCTGAGTTCGGGAAGTTGGAGGGGAGGGGGGTTTTAAGGGTAAAAAATGGTTTATCTCGATTTCCGGCAAAACTACAAGTCCTATGGAAAAAAGTTAAATGTCAAAGTTGTAGGTAATAAAAAGATCTACAACTTTTGTATTTACAATTTTTTCACATAACCTCAAAATTTATGTGAAAAAATCAAAAAACCAAGTTTTTGGTTTTTTATTTTTATCTTTTTCAAAAGAAAAATTTTTTCCACGAAATTTGGAGAAAACTTACCTTTTTATGTACCAAATACACTGTAATTTATTTGATTTGAAATATTTATTATTTCGCCTTATTTTGACTTAATATCAAAAAAGCACCCTAATTTTCAATCGAAAATTCTCGCGTCAAAATATCAGCTTTTTTTAAAAAGGCGGTGTGCTTTTTGTTCGATGAACTCTCTACTTTTTTTAAAAATAAAAATAAAAAACGAAAAACTTGGTTTTTTGAATTTTTCGCATAAATTTTGAGGTTATGTAAAAAAATTGTAATTACAAAAGTTGTAGATCCTTTTATTACCTACAACTTTGCCATTTAACTTTTTTCCATAGGACTTGTAGTTTTGCCGGAAATCGAGATAAACCATTTTTTACCCTTAAAACCCCCCCTCCCACTTCCCAAAGTCAGATCGCCCCTAATTTATTTTTTCTTTTATTTTTATTATATTCTTCTCCTTTTCCAATGGGTTTCATCCTACTGTTATTTTTTTTGGTTTCAAAAATTATCGACCCTGGTATAATAAAACTCTAAAAATAAATAAAATGAAAAATTAAATTAAATGTCCGAACAAGCAATTATTAACGGTTCTGGCCTCGAACATTCCCGCAAATAATCTTTGAATTTCTCGTTCAGAATTACCAGCAAAATGCCAGATTAAAATCTGAACTTTTTGTTCCAACGTGTACCTACATTTTTTAATTAAATAATCTTTTTTACTAAAATTACTACCTCTTGCTGGCACCACTGCAGTTCTCGTTCTAATATCCTCGTGTCAAGCACGCTGCGAGGTGCGCGATGGGTATGCGTTGTCGTAGCCTGCCGGCTGGCCAATCAAATTCTATTTGCCGTTCTATCCTTGTTCTTTTCACGCGGGTATTGAACAGCCGTCCTTTCCAGTGTGGTCGGACTTGGATTTGCAAGCACTGTATACAAACTTAGCGTGTAGTTACTTGGAGCCGATGTATTCAAGACTACTAGGATGTAGTGGTCGATGAGAGCCCTTAGATCTTCCACCAGGCTCCATCGTGCCCCACCGTTGGTCGGGCTAGGAAGTAGGTAGAAAATATTTAAAACGAGGCAAAAATCCAAAAAGGAATAAAGTCTGTTATATTTTTAGATTTAATTTATAAAGGTAAAGAAGAGGTAAAGGACTAATAAACCCAGAGGTGTTTGCAAATGATGGAAAATTTTTCTGTGTTGAAAGAAACGCCTCCGGGTAATTAAATATTTACAACACACACTTTTCATAGACTTCATGCCAAAATCATTGTTATCATGTTTTTCAAAATTTTTTAAAAATATACTTATAATATTATAATATCTGATTAATATAATAAGTACATATTATATACTATTTGATTAACAAAGTCAATAATATTTTCAAGGCTGGCTTTAGCTTTTGAGAGGCCCTGGGCCATTAACAATCGTGAGGCTTTTATTATTAGGTGTTTGTCAGGTGTTCGTACTTAAACAGTACGCTAAGCGCAATAGTTTTTCTAAAACTTGCCGTTCATATAGAACAAACATTTGCATATACAAAAACTGGGATTTTTAGGGTAAATTCTAAAAAAAGTTTATCATTTTTGAAAACAACTAGTTTATTTAAAGTTTAAGTAATAAAGTTTTGTTGTTTCAAAAAATATGTCGTGCAAATGTTCGTCTTAATGCGCGAGGTACATTTGCACCCTGTAGTGGTACTACACCCCCAAATTTTTTAATATAAAACGTTGATTTTGAAAAAAATCAATATTTTCCAAAAACGATATTCGATACGATACGATACGATATTCGGATCCTTTTTATCATATTTTTTCTGTGAATTCACTAGTCTGCAATATTTAAAGTTTTATTTGCTGCCGACTAATACCGACTAAAGCTGTAGCTTGCAGCTAATGCCTTTTTTATGAAAAATCGGGATGAATAAAAAAATTTTTGTAGTAATTTCAAACAATAAATAGGTAATTTGCAGTGACTTTTTAGAAATTTCCCTTTTTTCTTATTTAATTTTTAAGTCAAAATATTTTGATGCTGCTAAAGTAAAGTGAATTTGAATGTCAGTGAAATAATGAAGACTTGAAGAGAAATTCGAATTGTTATCGTCATGTTCGATGATTTTGTAAAATTTCTGTATTCGTTCGTAAATTTTGTAAATGCTCACTAATGAATTTGCATACATTCCAGCGTTAATTATTATAGTCCACAGTACAAGTTTTAGGATTTTCCTTAAATTAAGCCTAACTTTACAAAAGTTATTCTTTGCCCCAAAAATGCACTACACGGAAAATATAAGACAGTTTCTATTGATCACAGACACTAATTATTATTGCGCAGAACACTAATCAATTCTCTTAAAATGAATTAGTCCAAAATGACCAATTGCCATAGCAAAAAAGCAGCCACTAATAATTCTCGGCAGCAATTTATGATCCGGATATTTAGCAGTCAATTTCTATGTAAAATTATACGCTGAATCAAAAAATGTTGTCAAAAGTTATGAAAGTAGAACATTTTTTTAGATATAGTCAATTTTCTATATGATATGAAATTGACTATATCCCAAAAACTTTTCTACTTTCATAATTTTTGGATTCAGGGGACAATTTTACATAAGAATGTACGAGATACAAATTGCTGTGGACTGCAGTTATAGTAGCTGCTTGTTCACTTTGAAAACTAGTCATTTTTAACTAATTCATTTTAGAGAGAACTTAATATAATAATTAAGGGATACAAGTAACATTTAAAAGAAATCTAGTTATGTACAGAAAAAGTAAATGGAATATTTTACTTGGTATCCAATGGATATAACTGAATTCCAAGCATAGACATCTTGAAAAACAAAGTTAAATTTTAACTCCAAATCACATGTGTTTTTTTCTTACTTTAAACATGATTATCTCAAAACTAAACAAAATGTACTTGTACCCTTAGACTTCTAGGGTCCTCAATTAACATATGTAAAGGTGAGTTTTAGCATAAATTAATATTTCACTCAACGGTTTTAGTTTACCATTTAAAATTACAAAATTTCTAATAAAACATCACGAGTTAGGTACTTTGACAATAATTAGTTTGATAATAGTTAGTTTTGTAAAAATCAGTGAGTAATGTCGGGAACTGTGGTGATCAATGTTTTGCACATTTAATTAATATTTTGAATTAAAAATAACAAGGATTACAAGATTACTGTTTTATTTTCTCCAAGTAGCTAGTCATTGATCTCCAGATCAATTTATTGACTTTCCTCCTACAATGCCTATTATAGAAGACAAAGCACACCAAATGGTAAATTTGGGGCTTAGAAGATGGTAACATTCTAAGCAGGTTTACCAACAACCTTTAACACCTAACGGAGGCTATTTTTGATTAAATGCTTGTAAGAGTGGATAAAAACTCGTCAAGGCTATTTGCACGATGAATTTTTTAAAATCTTAACATAATGCTTGATTACCTACATGTAATTATAACATTTTTTATAGAAATAACTTTGAAAATGTGGGAAATTATTATTTCCATATATCAACAAGAAAAAAAAATCAAATAACAATCCAAGCACTTTAAATTAATTAACCAAATTGCGATGTGTTTATAAGACAACAATAAAATGTGTTATTAATAATACGAGATTACGAGACGAGACGTATTATTATTCGCGAGGCGGGACTTAAGTTCAGTCCCGATTGACGTCATAATTTTAAGATTTGTTATGTTATAATAAAATAATAATAATAATAAATTGTACCTGTATACATGTTAAGGGCACTTTAGTTACGTCATAAAACCAAAACAACCCAAACTCAACAACACAACCCAACCGACCCCGCCCCATTGGGCCCCCCCCGCCCCATTGAGCAAAAAACCCAACTAAAATGGGCAAATTTATGTTACGATAAAAATAAAACACTTTTTAACAAAGAAACAACAAATTTATAAAATAAAAAAAAAATAAAAAAAGTTTGACAACTTCTAGTGGATTCGAACCCGGTACCTCTCGCATGCCAAGCGACCGCCCTACCATCTAAGCCATCGAGCTTGACACAAATTATAAAATCTCGGGGAATAAAAACGGATTTACAGTGTGTGACGTCAATCGGGACTGAACTTAAGTCCCGCCTCGGGACGGGAGCCACATCGATTATTATTAATAATAATAATAAAACCAAAAACCTTTGTTATTATTTATCTAAAATTATATGCTAACGTTAGTTTTTATGTTTGCATATGACCTTTCGTATTAAAAATAAAAATTAAGCATATTCCAGTGGACATGAAATACCGACGTTATATTTCACTGGAAATCTTGTACGAAATCTGTACGAAACAATTAAAATGATTAACCCTGCAGTGGTCGCGCATGTTATTCGTACATAAGTAGTCGCGCCGGTGTACTGGACCGGGATCTTTTTTTCGTGTTAAAATGGCTTTTTGGGAAAAGTGTTTGTATCCGTTAGTATAATTTTAAATTTATTATAAGTAAATAAATATATATTTGTGTTTTAAGGTACTTTATTGGTAACTGAGAACAGTTTAAAAATTAAAATAAAAAAACTCGTCTTCATATTCAGTTTCAGTCTCTACTTCTTCAAATAATCTTTGCAGTCGCTCTATTTCATTTTCATAATCCATTACTTTTTAAATCTAATAAATAATTATTCAATGTAGTATTATAAACAACGAAAAACAAAAATATTTTACCGTATATGCCAGTTTAACACAAATAATTCAAATCTAAAGTACCACGTTAGTAGTCGCTCACGGTGCAGCGGACCGTGTTTGGTAGTAACTCGAAAAGATGTTGACTATTTGGCATGCCCTTGTATACTGATATTCCTTAGGCCATGCTCGAAAGGTATAGGGGATAACATTCGGTTCTCTTCCGTATTGGTTTAGTTATGACTAAAAATAATAGCACCCGGTCTCGTACACCGTGCGCGACCACTCGAAGGTTAAAAGTAATGTCATTATTATGTGTCTACTATGTGAGAGAGAAACTTAATATAAGGTACTGTCTGTCCACTCTAAGTTGGCGGAACTAAGGAATTTCGTAGTTTAGATATTAAAGAATTGTCATACTGTGTGCTTTTAAAACAGATTTTATATTATAAATAATACTAGTACATATTATATACTAGTATTATTTATAATATAAAATCTGTTTTAAAAGCACACAGTACGACAATTCTTTAATATCTAAACAACAAAATTCCTTAGTTCAGCCAACTTAGAGTGGACAGACAGTAAGGACCTTACCGTAAGGTGTTGTTTTGCGCGGTTTGGGCATTAAAATAAAATCAATCCTTCATCTGGACGGTTATTACTGTTGTATTTCACACCGTACTTGGTTTATGAGGCAACAACTAAAACCGTTATTATTATTACCTTAATCCGAAGTATGTGTCTGACAGGCACGTACTGTTTCTATTTCTGCTTCTGTGATTGTACGATCTGTTTAAACAACCCCTTCCTTTATCTATCCTCCTGACGTGACCTTGTACGCCAGAGAAAGCCTATTATGCTCAGTTGTGATTTTGCGTTTGGCGAGTACAGTGCAATTTTGAAAAGTCACGGTGTCTCGCAGACACATACTTCCCGTAACGTAACTATTTCTCAGTGTCTACTGGGCACATACTTCCCTTAACGCCGCAAAATAATTTAAGTAAGGTATCTAATTTTATGTTTATTTCGGAATAATTATTTAGAAAACGTTTTAGACCTACATACCGGTACATAATGAACACAGGTGCAAGTACATCACGTCGTACTGCACCAAAACGGAGTAGAGAAGATGTATTTCGTTATGACGATCCCAATTTTGAGGAAAAGGTTATGAGATGTTTAGATGAAATAGAAGAGGAAGAACAAGAAAATGATTTTTTTGATGAACCTATAGACGATTCGGATGATGATCCTGATTACGTGGATCGACCAGAAATAGACGTGAGACCTGATGATTCTGATGATAGCGATATAGATAAGGAGAATGTTGAAAACGTGAACCAAAATACGCCAAATACCATCCAAGAAATACCAGAACCATTGCCAGATTATTATATTGGAAAAAATGGATTTAAGTGGAGTAGCATAGGGCCATCAACTAGACAGAAAACAGCACGGCATAATATTATAAGAGGCATTCCAGGAATAACAAATGTTGTACGAGCTTTAGGCCCTGAACCACAAATAGAAGAAATTTGGTCACTTTTATTTGACAAAGTTATAATTCAGGAAGTTGTAATCTGGACCAACGTTAAACTTGAAAGTGTTAGGGTAAAAGTTGGCGAGCACCAGAAAAGTAATTATAGGGATACAGATGAAATTGAAATCAATGCGTTATTGGCTCTTCTTATGTTGACAGCAATTTATAAGTCAAATCGCGAAGATATGCGATCACTTTTTTCAACGAATCATACAGGCAGACATATTTTTCGTGCAGTGATGTCTTTAAAACGATTTGAGATCCTTTTAGCGGCCTTGCGCTTTGATAATCCAGCTACCAGGGATGAAAGAAAAAAAGAAACACCAGCAGCTGCAATTTCAAATATTTTTGAACGGTTTGTAAAAAATAGCCAAAAATTGTATTCATTGGGTGCGTATGCTTGCATTGATGAAATGCTTATCCCCTTTCGAGGGCGATGCAAATTTAAAGTTTACATGCCTGCGAAGCCAAATAAATACGGCCTAAAAGTTTTGGCCCTCACAGATGCTAGGACCAGTTATTTTTATAATGGATATATTTATTGCGGAAGAGGTTCGGACGGCATAGGTTTATCAGACGAAGAAAAAAAGTTTTCAATACCCACACAAACCGTACTTAGATTGATTCCACCAATTGTTAACAGCAACAGGAATATTACAGCTGATAATTGGTTTTCTTCGATGGAATTAGTTGACGAGCTACGAAAACAAAAACTAACATATGTAGGTACTCTAAAAAAAAACAAAAGAGAAATACCAAATGAGTTTTTGCCCAACAGAAGTCGTAAAGTATCTTCCACGTTATATGGATTCACCAACGAAGTCACTTTGCTAAGTTACGTGCCCAAAAAAAACAAGTCAGTTTTAATGGTTTCAAGCATGCATCATTGCAAGAGTACGGATGAAGAAGTAGATAAACCTGAGATAGTAACGTTTTACAATATGACCAAAGGAGGAGTTGATTCAATGGATCATAAATGTGCGAATTATTCAACGAATAGGAGAACCCAACGATGGCCATTATCAATATTTTACATGTTGATAAATATATCAGTAACAAATTCTTACATTTTATACTTATGTTTTAAAAATGTGGCTCCCATAAAGCGCTTCCATTTTATGGAAAAATTAGCTCTGATACTTATAAGACCACTTCTGCATAGGAGACTTTTTATTCCTAATCTGCGAGCAGATGTAAAAAGACTTATTGAAACCATACTTGGGACTAGCAAAGAAAAGCCACCGATCGCCGGAAATGATAAATTAGAAAAAAGGCGAAAATGTGGACTTTGCAATTACACAAAGAACAGAAATACAAGCTATAAATGTGTGAAATGTGAAAAGCCGATTTGCTTGGAATGTTCCAGAAAATTATGTGTGCAATGTTGCCAAAATATATAAAATGTTACAATATATATATGTTCAATGTTAAATGTTTAAAATGTTAAAAATCTTTAAAAAAATATTTTTTTATTTTTTTGTATATTCTGTATTAATGGCTGCTTTATAAGAATAAATTTTTATTTTTTAATTTAATCAAAATATTTTAATTTAAATGTTTAATTCAAATATGTGTCTGAGAGACACATACTTCCCGTAACGTTAGAAAATAGGTCCTTCGGGTTAAGGGTTAGCATATACAGTTAATTAAATTAATTTCGCACAATAAACTTATTTTTAATGTTTTAATTGTTATTTTATTATTAATCACGGCGCATTTGCCATTTTTGACAAAATCAATTTAAAATATTATACTATAGTATAATAGTAATGTATACATTTAAAATTGTTTATTACGAAATAAATAAAGGATTAAACATTTTATAACTGTACTTAAATTTATGTTTTTAAGTGTATTAACAAATATTTGGTTGCAAAAATAATAAGCCCCATTATTTCAAGAATTTATAGCATTAACTACACAGAAAAAAACCGCATTTAGTTATATTCTACAACTATATATTTGGTTAAAACTAATTTGTTTACCTAACTAGGTTAACGCCTTGGTACAACTTGTCCATAGTAGCTAACAATAAAAATATAAGATTTTGATCTAGAAACATTTTTTTAAGCCATTGTTTTTATATTTTTCAAGAAACAGGAAATTCCTTGACGCATTATTAGTATAACACCAGTGGTATTATTCCAGAAAATTGAACCTTCACTCGCTAGAGATGCGTTCCACCAACTTAAAATACTCCAAGTATTGACATCTGTTTCCACCTATTTAAGGTATCTTTAGTAGGTATCGTACAACTTGTAGTGTCACACCAAAGCAAAGGACTACCTTATATACTCTTAATGTAAGTCAACAGAGGCGAGATTTAAGAACATCACGTGATCCACACCGCCTTTGCCGCGATCGGTACATACTATGCAACCAGGAATACATGGCAAACGTTTTAATCGTTTTAACAGAGTGCTTAAGGTTGAAGTAACTCTTAATTTACAAAAAACATATTCAGTAAACTGAACCATACAGCGGGTTGGTTTCACTAAAGTTTTCTGGGTTAATTTAACCAATTAAAAAAAATAAAATAACTATCTGGTTTAGTACCGTCAAACTAATCTTTGTTTACATTAACCTACCCACAGTTGATTTAAATAAATATGGGTCAACTATATTAATATAGTTAAATTAACCATTCCTTTTTTTCTGTGTATGAATAAGCTTTATCGATCAGAGAGAAAAAGGCATTTGTGTTTAAAACTGTTTAAGGTATAAATTAAAAATTCCATATTTATATAAAGGGTGTAAAGAAAAAACATTTTGTCGTTTATTTGTAATACTGCTTGTACTTATGTGCCTATTTATTTTGATTCTTGTCAGGTAACGTTCTTTAAATTGCAGATCTAATTCAAATTGACTATTGACAAGGTTTACAAAGTAAAAGTAAAATGCACTCATATTATATATCTAAATGTACATATGATTTTTTTAATATCGAATTTTCTCATTATGAGGACCTATCGAAATATTTTGCTGTGGTGTAGATGCATTAAGATCCTTTTTATATACAAGCTTGGACTATTATAAATTAAAAAAATATTATACATAATTATATTATAATTATAATGAAAAATTGTGGGGTATCTATTTTTTCTTTCACGATATTATATTATATTATATTATTGATATATGGCCATGATACATCATGATATGATCGATATATGGCTACGGTACTTTTGGTGCATCGAAAGTTATGATTATTTAAAACTTAAATTTTAAGGCCAATGCTTTTAAAGTATCGTAGAAGAAAATATTAATACCCAAGATTTTGATTTTTTAAAAGAAACTTTAATTAAATTTATAATCTAATAAATTTCATCAATTTGACAATTATAGTTGTCTTGTGACTTGTGAGTGTATACATACATGTATAGTAAATAACCCAGCCAACATTGGATGACAGCTTTGCGCGGTGAGCTCACCTATTTGGCGTAACATTTTCTGCCGATAGTTACTGCTCCTTTATTTATTCTTCTTGGTTTTGTAAAGTCCTCCTTAAAAATAGTATATTACACTACAAGGGCCAAAAGTTGAAGTTTCGGCCCTGCGCATCATGATGCGCAGGACCGAAAATTCAACGTTTGGCCTGTGTCGTGTATACTATTTTTCGAAAGTACTTACTTTCGTCCCTAATAGCAGGGACGAAAGTTTACCTCGGTCGAAAGTACGTACTTTCGTCCCTAATAGCACAGGGAGTAAATGTTAAACTCATCCCTGCTATTAGGGACGAAAGTAAGCACTTTCGAACAAGGTATGAAGAAAATGTATTTTTGTGTTCGTCGTAGGAAAAGTATAGGATGCAGCTAGTTTATAAACTTTTCTAGAGACTCATTTAATTAAGCATTCGCTCGCAAGCTCGCTCGTTCCTAAATTAAACTCGTGACTAAAATGGCGTGTATAAAACTTGTTGCATGTGCACTATACCTATTTACCAAAAAATAATAGGTTGTAGTAGGTAGTTTTGTTTTCAATGGTAAATAATAATAAAGAGAAAGAATCGGGTAAAATGTATATTAATTAAACTTTGAAAATATAATATTTTATTAAAAAATATTGTATTCTTAGGTGACGTTTCTTTTGATGAATTTATATACATTAATATACTCTCTTAAAATGAATGAGTCAAAAATAACTAATTATAAGTCATATTTTAATAATTGTCATAGCGAAAAAGCAGTCAGTAATAATTAGTCAAAATCTACTGAATGAAATAGTCAAATTAGTAGATTTAAATTTTTAAATTTAAAAAAGTTTTGACCCAGCCGGGGATTGAACTCAGGGGTGTCACTTGTCAAGCTTATCAAGCTGTTGTCATAACCAATGTGGCTATCAGTCACTCTTATAAAAATCAATTTTATTTGTCAATAAATATTGTTCATAATATTTTAAAGTTGAATATATTATTTGTGTTGCTGTTTTGAGCTAAACTTTTGCATCTTTGTTTTTTATGGGCCATCCTATATGCATTTAATTCAAATAATACATTGTTTTTGGTCGCAAACGATTAAAGAAATTAGTTACTTTTAACTTTTAGAAATAGTCAAAGATGGTGACTAATCTTAAATTAGTCAAATTTTAACTAATTACGTAGTAAAATAACTATTTAAAAGTGAAAACCACTATTTTATTAGTATAAAATGATGGTACTAATTTAAATAGTAGAATTTTGACTATTTCATTTTAACAGAGTACTTAAGTAAAATTCGTCTAAATATATGGTATGTAATATATGTTGAAATTTTTTAAATAAAATGCATTTTTAAATCCAATAACATTTTTTTATTTAGAAAAAACCATTTAGTTTATTAGCACCCTTCTTCTTGTATTTATTTCCCTCGGCTTCAAACTTTTTGCATTCCATTATAATGGAATACTATAAATAGATGAAAGAAGTCGAAGAAAATATTTAAAAAAATAGTTTACCTAAAGACTAACAATAAAAATTAAATATTTATAAAACGATAAATCATAATTACAATATTTACTTTAAGTTATTTAACATGTTGAATAATTTATACTTTAAAAATAAAATTGATTTATTGCAAATTTATAAACCATTTAATTAGAATAAAAGCAAATATATATTGATGGATATAAATATTTATTCAATCATTTAATTTAATATTTAATTACCAAATAAATAAAGACAAACATTTTTAACCAATTTTAGACTTGAATTTAATTTAATATTAAAATATTTAAAACAAAAATTAATATATAGGTAATTATAATGGAAATCTCAAGTATTGCAGTTATGTATGTGGATTAAAAAATTAATTTGGCAGTTTATTTATATTGTTTACCATTATATTTTATTAAAGCTTACATTCTAATCCGCAAAGCACTTTCTGGATTTGTAAACCTATTAAAAGGATCACCATGCCAACTCCCCTATTCGCAGTAATTGAGCGAACAATGCAATAATATTCAATAATTTTGTCTGTCTAAAACAAGCTTGACTCGAACTCGTCACAAAAATATAGCAGACAAAATGGAGCCCATTTATTTTATTTTTAATGTTTAAGATTATCTCTCATTTCATTATTTAAAAGCTTATTTCAAATCTATACTACCTATTTATTAAAATAAAGCGTTTGTTCTGTTATTTATTTAAACGAACTTTCAACGCTCTCGTGGTTAGACTTGAATACTTCTGAGTAAATTAGTAGTCCTAGAAAACCCCTTATTTCCAGAACATTTGTATCGCCTGTCAGATCCTGAATATTTCTTTTTCATTTCAGTAATTTTTTTATTTGTCCAGTGTATTATTTCTTCGGTCATGTCGTCTGAAAATAATAGGTTCAAAATTTCTACAATTTCTGGATTACAACCAAGTATTTTGACCGAATTGCGCAAGCCTTGCAAATGTGTTATTATATTATGTCTTCTTGTACCTACGTTTTTTGGTGGTTGCTCTTTGCGCCACTTGAAATTATTTTTTCCACAAAAAAATTGATTACCTACTCCACTCTCTGCTTGGGAGTCAATATCTTCATCTTCCATGAGTTCTTGATCATTTTCACTTGCCCGTTGCTCAGATTCACTGCTGTGACTACTTTCAATTACGTAATCAGATTCTTAATCACTATCGCTATCACATTCATCCATCCATTGCTGCACGACTTTTTCAAACTTTGGATCTTCTGAACGTATTCGCGAGGGCCCCGGGCGGTCAGCCATTATTATCTACTATAAATTTTATTTGAGTTATAAAAATAGAGTCGCAAAGCTAATAAACTTAAGATTTTATCCGCTTAACTCAAAATTACAAGGGAAACTAAAAACATTCACAGAGTTACGTAACTGGTATACCACCGTCTGTGAGACGGGTTCTTGCTTCCAAGGGTGACAAAATCAAACTGATTAGGAATTAAGATGTGATATGAATTACAGCGCGTATAAGACAATCCCGCCAGAAGGTAGGTGGGACCTTAGATCCGTCCAGCCAATAAAACTATGAAAATGGGCGTAATTAAAAACTATACCCGTCTCAGAGACGGAGTATACCAGTTAAGGGTTAAGTTAGTTGATAGTTGTCAAATGTCATACAATCGTTAAAATAAAGTGCCATTCTTGTGAAATAATACTAAATGTAAAAATTATTTTATTATCTCAATACAAAAATACCAAAGTATTAAATAGTTTCTTTACGTCAATATTTAATATAAATCATCAATCATCAGCAAAGTAGATTTTTCATTTTCTTTACTTTCACTGTAAAAAACTGCTTCTATATCGAATTAAACGGTCCATTTTCAAGGATCGATTTACACATAAAAGTATGAACTCAACTTGGTTGCTCTACTGTTATATAAATGTCGCTCTATAAAAATATTTAATTTAAATCATTTTAAATAATAATAAATATTTGTCGTAGAAGTATGTAACTCGTTTATAAACTTTTCTCATGTAATGAGTATACTCGCTCGGAAGCTCGCTTGTGCTTAAATTAAATTCGTGTCTAAAATGGCGCTTATTAAACTTAATACATAATATACTTTTATGATTGTGCTATTATGTTTAAATCTTTTTTATAGGAACCTTTCTATTGATTTTTAATAATTTAATAAATATATTGCAAAATACTGTAAAATAATAAATAAATTTAAATTTTAGCAGCATGAGGGGGCATTTTTTTTAATTCATTTACCGAACTGTAGATTCTATAAATTTTAATATATATTTATTATTAAGATTAAAATGAAATTAAAAGTAAAATCCATAAAAATGCCTCATCACTGAAAAGGATGTTAAAGTTTTGCAGTATATTCTGAGCAAATTCTGATCATTTGGGGAAGGAAGGTTTACAATTGGCTTATACACTGTAACATACACTGGGGGTCTAAAATCGACCACATATGTAATTAATTATATAAAAACCGAAGGACCAGTGTACCTACATAATGTACATAATGAAGTACACCAGGTGTAAAAGAGGTCCTCCTTTTCAAAACTTTTACTATTGGAACTGCATTTCAATAATGCTATTATTATTACTATTATTATATTATAGGTACCTAGGTCGTAAATTTTGGTAAGTTAACTTACTATTATTTAGCGTTCTATAGTTTATAATAATAGTCAACACTTTCTACTATAGTAGGTAATTTTTTTTTTATTATTAAGGGTCTCGACAACTAATGGTCATTAGCCCGGCTAATCACAACATGTCAAATTATCTGGGCATTCTTCATGTACAGATCAGAAAAGGGTAGGTTAAGTGATCTTATATGATAGGGTGGAGTTGGAATAGATATCACAGGTAGGTAAGGCTTTACAATAATTATAATCCCAACATTAGATTTGTTTCTTTTAGAAAGAACAATATTTTAAGAATTTCTCTTGGATCCTCCCAACAGACCGAGTTATAACCCTTATAAGGGGATTTAGTTTTCAGTTCGCGCGTGTCTTCGTATAACGGACAATCGTTAAAAATATGTTCTATGGAGAAAAAGACATAACAGGCATTGCATTTGGGGGGCCGCTTTCCTTCTAACAGATGGACTGAGGTTAGGTTTATTATCGCCTATGCTGTAAAAATAATTTTGACCAATCGGATAGTCTGTAAAGAGCCCATTTGGACCAATGAAAAATGTGTATAACTGTTAGATATACCTATCCCCTATTTTTAATATTTATATATAATAATATTATATAATAATTATAATTATAATTATAATTATAATGGTTTGGTTTAAAAAATAAAATTATGTCTTAAAGATAAAATTGTGAACGCCATTCGTCTAAGAGGGTTCTTTTTGTCGAAAAGATTTACTTCTCAATGTTTCATCATGTGTAATTATGTATATGTAAATAACTATATGAAGCACCAAAATAAGAAAATATGTAAATATAAATTACATATTTATACAAATATTAGGGTAGTTAAAAAAAATTCTAATTTTGCTTCAAGATTCTTCCACTATTTTAACAGGATTTAACCTCATGAACAAAGTTAGTTTTTTTGCGATTGGATATCATTTAGAGGTCGCACTATATATGTATATAAAAAATTTTTTCATTTAAATAACACGAGAAAAAAAGAGTTTTTAAAAATTTGCGAGAAGCGCAAAAACGACAGGTGCCTTTTTTACCTTAAGAAGCCGTTTTTGTAAAGCAATAAAAAGATTAATGGTCGTTTCACCGTATCTTAAACTTTAAGTTACAAATTAGTTAAATCAATTGTTTATTTAAAATTTAGCAGAAAACAAGATTTTTATCCGGGCACTAATTTAAACTGAATTAAAGGTAAAAAAATGATATACCTACATAGATTGGGCCAAAATTTAACAACTTTTTCGTGAGGTGCTGCCAAGAAGTATAGAAGGCGCTTAAAAAATAAAAATTATTTATATATTTTTATATATAACATAAAGTAAATAAAAAAAGTATAAATTAAAGTCAAATAAAGTAAAAAAAAGGTTACGAAAAGTATTTCTGCTATAGTATTATTCAATGTTATTTTCATAGTAAAATAAAACTAAAATCTGTAAAAAAGTTTACTTATCAAAATGTACACCTTATAATATAATATTAATAGCATTATTGAAATGCAGTTCCAACAGTAACAGTTTTGAAAAGAGATCTGCAGTAACTTTGAAAAACCTAGTAAGTAAGTTTTATAATGTTTTCAGGAGAAACATGTTTACAGTTTTGTTTGACCTTTTTTCAATTCCCTACAAACAAGTCCAAGTCCAAGTATTTTGGGTTTGTGGAGTAAAAAACGGACATAATTTATCACCAGTAAAGCTTATTACACAGAATTAAAACAAAAAATAGTTATAAACCAGCAATTTGACTTACTAGTTTTTTTTTTAATAAAAGTTAAATCAAAATTCTGAAATATTATAAATAAATAAATAAATATTATAAATACGCACAAACCAAGTCGACTTGGTAAATTATTATTATTATTATTATTAAATTTTTAACATGCCATGGATAGCAAGGCACTTAATTAAACAAATAAAATTTATTTTGATTTGCAAAAATAAAAAAGTCTTGACATAGATCCAGCGATTTGTCATTTGAAGGCAAAATTTGCCAAAACAGCATAAAGGTATACCTTTATATATAAGCATTTTTTATTTTTTTTTGCTTGTTTAAATCCAGTGGTTCTAGAAAAGATTTTTCTGAAAACTTCTGTGACATCATCTTTAAAGTGACCCCTTTCTAAACTCCCCACTTTTAAATTGGGAGCGGATATGGAATTATTAGAAGAGCTTCATAAACCAGAAACCTGGCCAAGTGGAATCTATATAAAGAGATTTTACTTTTTTCGACCAAACAATGCTAAGTTCGGAGCAGAAACAAATTAAATTAGAATTAAATAAAGATTTCAAAATTATAAATTTAAATATACAGTCACTAACAACAAAAATTAATGCCTTAAATAATCATTTATTAAATAATAGTGTACAAATTTTGGGATTAACAGAACATTGGCTTACAGATGAAATAATTACAAAAATAAGAATCCACAACTATTCAGTGGCAAGCTACTTCTGCAGAAAAAACTTTATTCATGGAGGGGCAGCAATATTGGTGCATGATAGTTTAAAATATGCAGAACTACCTGAAATAAAAAATATATCAATTGAAAAGGACATAGAATTAGCAGGGATATATATTAAGAAAAAAAATATGGTTTTTATTACTACTTATCGGTCTCCTTTGGGAAATATGAATATTTTTATGGAAAAACTAAACTTGGTTTTGGAATATGTAAATAATAACTATAGTGATACAAATTTATTTTTATCAGGAGACTTTAATGTAGATTTTCTAAAAAACTCTGTATGCAAACAATAGTTAGAAAGTTTATTAGAAACATTTAATTTAAAACCATGCTTTAAAGAAGCATCGAGAATTTCAAAAATCTCTTCTACATGTATTGACAATATTTTTACAAACATCAAGGTATATGAAGGTAAAACACAAAACTTGCATATTTCGGATCATAATGCACAAATATTAACAGTTAAATCTAATAAAATTCAAAAAGCTCATACAGTAATAAAAAAAAGAATAATTTTAGATGAAAATACTTACAACTTTGTATCACTTGTAATTAATCACTTTAAGGAAAATGAATATATGGCAAACAATGAAGGTTTTTCCAAATTCCATGACCTTCTTATTCAGTGTTTTTGTACCGCTTACCCTGAAAAAAATATAAAAGTTAAACCCAAAAGAAAAAATAAAATAAATGAAACCATAGAACTTCAACAAATAAAAAAACAACTAGATGGTCTTGCAACAATTATGAAAGTAAATAAAGACATAATTTCATTTAAAACCTATAAAGAAATGAGGTCTTACTACTATGAAGCTTTAAATAAAAACATAAAAAATAGGAATTCTAATTATATATCAAATTCATCCAATCCGAATAAAGCTATATGGGAGGTGATCAATAGTGAAACAAACAAACATAAAATATTAAGTTCTTAAGAATCCACTTTAAAAGCTGAAGATTTTAATACTTTTTTTAAAAACATAGGAAAATTTCATGATGTAGAAGCTAAACCTGCAGAAGAGTTTCTAAACAATCATAACAATTTTAGCCACACTTCATGTTACTTCGAAGAAGTTACTGAAAAAGAAGTTTTTAGTATAATTATGAACCTTAAATCAAAAGAAACCTTAGATATTTATGGACTAAATACAGTAATTTTAAAACAAATAGCTCTTTACATAAGTAAACCACATGCAATATTATTTAATAAAAGTGTACAAAATGGCACATTTTCCGATAAACTAAAAATTGCAAAAATTGTACCCATTCATAAAAACGGTGATGCAAATAAGCCAGAAAACTATAGGCCTATATCAGTTCTACCATCATTATCAAAGGTTTTTGAAACAATAATCAGACAAAGGATAGTAGAGTTTTTGGAAAAAAAGAAGCTTTTTAACAACCAGCAACATGGATATCGAAAAAATAGATCTACTACAACAGCAATAAATTCCATAATAAAGTATATACAGTAGTTGTAGTTACGGCACATGACAAAAAACAAAAAGTAGAAATGGCATGTTGCGATTTAAGTAAAGCCTTTGACACGGTGGATAGACAACTACTTTTAAGAAAACTGGAACATTATGTATTTAGGGGAATACTTTATGAGCTATTAAAATCTTACCTAATGGATAGACGTCAAGTTGTTAAATGGAAAAACGAATATTCCACTGAAGTAGTCACGTCATATGGGGTTCCTCAGGGTTCGATTTTGGGTCCAGTACTATTTATCTTATATACAAATGATTTGCCTGCAAATATTCCAGAAAGTGAAGTCTGTCTTTATGCAGATGATACATCAATTATTTATAAAGTTCCTACAGAAATTAATATAGGTGAAAAATCTAAAACTATATTAAAAACAGCCAAAGAATGGATGAACTCCAACAAACTCAAATTAAATGAGAAAAAAACACAAATAATAACTTTTTTTGGAGATAGTAAAACTACAATCAAGTTTTTGGGTGTTCATATAGATAGTGAACTTAAATGGAACAAACATGTAGAAGTCATTAGCAAAAAACTTACCAGTGCAATCTACTGCATGAGAAGATTAAAACTCTGTGCCAATATGATATCCACAAAATCAGCCTATTACGCCATGTTTCACAGCATTGCCAGTTATGGAATTTTATTCTGGGGGATTTCTACCGATTCCTACAAAATATTTATTTTACAGAAAAAAGCGATTAGAATAATCTGTGATTTAAAAACAAATGAGAGTTGTAGAGAACATTTTAAAAATCAAAAAATACTTACAATTCCATCTATATTTATTTTGGCAGCAATAAAGTATGTATATTTAAATTCAGACGAATTTGATAGAAATTCTGAAAATCACACCTACAATACTAGGCACATGAACTTTTTCCAAATTCCACTTCACAAAAGCAAATTGGCACAACAAAGTATTCACTATTGGGGACCGAAACTGTTTAATCATCTTCCAGAATCAATAAAAAAATAAAGAATCCCAAAGCTTTTTCAAAATCTGTGAAAAGTATTTTAATCCAAAATTGTTATTATTCTTTAAATGAATACTTGAATACTAATTTTAACTTTCAATGTTTATAAATATGTTTTGTTGTTTATATTATATGTACATACCGTTTTTTTAATATGTTTTTTATACCTATACCTATGTTCATTTTATTTTTTTAATTTTATATACATATGTACCTGACGTATAATGTAATGTTTATTACTTAATAAATGTATCTATCTATCTATCCATCTATATTTTCTTTCTTTCTTTAAGGGAATATTGTTGTTGTGTTGTGCTAAGCCCTTAGTTTTTTTGATCTGTTCGATAATTTAAAGTAATTTCTCAAAATCATAGATATTTGAATATTTTTTCATTTCAGTGCTTATTTAGCCGCCATAAATAAGTGTCCTGGATCAAAATACTTTAAGGTCATTTTATTTGGCTCTCATTCAGCATTGACGAAACACACGAATCCTGAATACAATGACCAATTTTTGTTCTGGGCAGAACAATTATCTACCCAAAATATAAAATCTTTAATTTCGATATTGGTATTTTTAATAAAGTTATAATAAGCTGTCAAAAATAATAGAAGGTGCTTAAAAAATAAAGATTGTTTATATATTTTTTTTATATAATATAAAATATAGTAAAAAAATCTTTTAAATTATAGTCAATTAAAGTAAAAAAAGATGTAATAATATATATAATATGTAAGAAAAATGGCTAATTTAAATTTAAAGAATTAACATCATACTTTTACTTCATTAAGAATTATTAATTAATTATTGATGTTCGAATTAAGTAAAACAAAATTCTTTTTCGAATTTGTTGAATTTAATTAAGAAGTATACTTCCTTGCTTGGTTAATAATTTTTATTTGCGACTAGTTTCGGTATTTAAAATACCATCTTCAGGCAAACTACAAAAAACATGGTATTTAATATAATAGTTAAAAATTTTAAAAATGTTTGGTTAAGTTGTATAGGTCAGAATATTTGTTGTTAAAATATATGCCTATTAATAATAAGTAAATACATAAAATTTCTACTTACAATGTCAAGTTTTAAAATCATTTAAAAATATGGGATAAAAAATTCAATATTCAAACCTTGTTAATTAAAAATGGACTACAAAAACCTAATGAAATATTCTTTTCTTTACTTAATCATTTTTTTTAAACCATCACTATAAAACTTATTTTTACGATACAGCAAATTGAAAATAAGTCAATAAATAAACTCTATATAATTCTATTCAGCAAAAATTCAATTGAAACTTTTCTTAGCACGTCACAGTTTTAGCGGCAAAAATGTACTGAAAAATTGAAGCGATTTACCTGAACGGCACAGAAGAATATAGTTCGTGTAATAAATAATAGAATCTGAGCAACCTGTTTGAATAAATCGCCAACAGTGGATATCCTGCATATTGAATAAACCCATATATTTTCTTTTGTCCAGCATAACGTGTCCGTCAAATAAACTGCTCGTCATAAAAAACGACGCACCTAGTTTTTTGGAAAATATTTAAAAGCTCGTTATTGGAAAATTACTGAATCGATTTTGAAAATCTTTGAAAATTCTAAATAGCTGATTCTTTGACTCTTATGTCTAATTTTGGGAATACGATATTTTGCACATAGCATTATACTACAGGGTGTTAAACGAAGAGATGAATTTTTTTCGAAATTTCAAGTTATTCCCATTCATAGGGCAGTTGACTTTGATAGTCGTAATACCCCTCCCTGATATAAGTTGGGTAATCCCTCGGAACGTTTTCGAGATTTTTTGGATATCTTGGCTAACTACGATTATATGCCAATTTTTTGAAAATTGTCCTTATTCCCCAGTTTAGTCAAAAAAATGAGCAATAGTGGATTCTTTGACTTACGTCTAATTTTGGGAATACGATATTGTGTACATGACATTATACTACAGGGTGTTAAAAAAAGAGATGTTTTTTTCCAAAATTCCAAATTCCCATTCACAGGGCAGTTGTGCTTGATAGTCGTAATACCCCTCCCTAGTAACAGTTAGGTAATCTCTCGGGACATTTTCGAGATTTTGTGGATATCTTTGCTAACTACGATTATATGGCAATTTTTCGAAAATTGTCTTTATTCTCCATTTTAGTCCAAAAAATGAGCAATAGTTGATTCTTTGATTCTTATGTCTAATTTTGGGAATACGATATTGTGCACTTAGCTACATACTACAGGGTGTTAAAAAAAAGAGATGTTTTTTTTCTCCAAAATTCCAAACCCCCATTTACAGGGCAGTTGAGCTTGATAGTCGTAATACCCCTCCCTAAAAACAGTTAGGTAATCCCTCGGCACGTTTTCGAGATTTTGGGGATATCTTGGCTAACTACGATTATATGCCAATTTTTTTAAAATTGTCGTTATTCTCCATTTTAGTCCAAATAATGAGCAATAGTTGATTCTTTGACCCTTATGTCTAAGTTTGGGAATACAATATTGTGCACATAGCATGCTACTACAGGGTGTTAATAAAAGGGATGTTTTTTTCCAAAATTCCAAATCCCCATTCACAGGGCAGTTAAGCTTGATAGTCCTAATACCCCTCCCTAATAACAGTTAGATAATCCCTCGGAACGTTTTCGAAATTTTGTGGATATCTTGGCTAACTACGATTATAAG
This sequence comes from Brassicogethes aeneus, assembly GCA_921294245.1. NCBI lineage: Eukaryota > Metazoa > Arthropoda > Insecta > Coleoptera > Nitidulidae > Brassicogethes > Brassicogethes aeneus. The sequence continues at coordinate 45,174,830 of OV121132.1, read as the reverse complement.
GCAATTTTTCGAAAATTCACGTTATTCTCCTCTTAAGTCACAAAAATGAGCAAACTACGGAAGGTATCTATTAGTTATCAACACAGAGTTTTAAGGTAGGTAACGTGCTTTCAGTTTATGTACGTTGCGTGATTCATTAAATCTGATATTTTTTACACGAAAGCAATTTTTTTTGGTGAAATTCAAAATAAAAACGCAAACCAAACAGCATTATTCTCGTAAACTTATGCAGGCTATATTCATGCAATTTTCTACAAACGGTTGAGCATGAACGTTTAAAAAATATGGTGCATATCTGGTTTTGACTTTCATTGCTTCAATTATTGTTGTCATTTTTTTCGTCGAATATGAAAATATTTTTGCTATGCTATATGCACAATATCGTATTCCCAAAATTAGACATAAGAGTCAAAGAATCAACTATTGCTCGTTTTTTGGACTAAAATGGAGAATAACAACAATTTTCAAAAAATTGCCATATAATCGTAGTTAGCCAAGATATCCACAAAATCTCGAAAACGTCCCGAGGGATTACCTAACTGTTACTAGGGAGGGGTATTACGACTATCAAGCACAAGTGCCCTGTGAATGGGGATTTGGAATTTCGGAAAAAAACATCTCTTTTTTTAACACCCTGTAGTATAATGTCATGTACACAATATCGTATTCCCAAAATTAGACGTAAGTCAAAAAATCCACTATTGCTCATTTTTTTGACTAAACTGGGGAATAAGGACAATTTTAAAAAAATTGGCATATAATCGTAGTTAGCCAAGATATCCACAAAATCTCGAAAAAGTTCCGAGGGATTACCCAACTTATATCAGGGAGAGGTATTACGACTATCAAAGTCAACTGCCCTATGAATGGGAATAACTTGAAATTTCGAAAAAAAATCATCTCTTCGTTTAACACCCTGTAGTATAATGCTATGTGCAAAATATCGTATTCCCAAAATTAGACATAAGAGTCAAAGAATCAGCTATTTAGAATTTTCAAAGATTTTCAAAATCGATTCAGTAATTTTCCAATAACGAGCTTTCAAATATTTTCCAAAAAACTAGGTGCGTCGTTTTTTATAACGAGCAGTTTATTTACATCGAAAAAACTGTGATAATGAAATAATCGAAAATATTTAAATTTACTGGTTTCAAAATTTCTTATTTTATAATATTCGCATGTTGAATAATTTAATAAAATATATTGGGATCACGTTTCAAATCATGGTTACATAAAAAAAATTGCCTGGACACAAGGGAACATCCATCAATTTTGTAAGTTATCTTACTTGACGTAATGTATCTTTTGCTAAAATTTATATTTTATAAAATAAATTAATTTTTTAATAGTATATTATGTATTAAGTTGGATAAACACCATTTAAGTCACCAATTTAAATTGAGCACGAGCAAGCTGAGAGCGATTGTTTAATTAAATGGGTCTAGAAAAGTTTATAAAGAAATTGCATACTTATATAGTAAAGTATAAAAGTATATAGTACTTTTTTAATACTTTTAACACAATTTCCGATTACACAACTGTAATGCAAGAAAAAAGTTTTATTGTTACCTTCAAAATGAAAGTTGGTTAAGTGCCTTTAACTCAAAAAGTGCTGATCTAGGTTTTAAACATTTTTATGTAAAATTTCTAAAATATTTTAATCAATGTTTTCCATTAAAATCTATTGTTTTTACATTGTTCAGATATGTTAATAATTTTCTTTTGTAAAATTTAACATAATTTTTTGTAGAAAACCAGGGTTTGTAATTATTTTAACAAAGGAAAATATTTTACCGAAAGTTTTATAAAGGTAATGTGCAATTTTGTAAGCATTTCTTAATTTAAAGGTTACAGATTATTTTTTTAATGGTTAACAAATTATTTCGTTGAAAAATTACGCTTGATTTCAGGCAGTCAACCAAAACATTTCACACTGAAAATACGCATCAACAAGTTCAACTGACTGAAACTTATGTTTCTGCTTATTTTATTATTATTCGTATTTGTAACACCTGTTTAGAGTTTTTATAATATATTACCATAAATCTGTTATTATTGTTATTCGGATTTCTTATAATTATTTAACGAGTGTGCGAAGTGCAAAATATCCGAAAAAAGATGCCATCACTAGTTTTTAAACTGAAATTAGGGGATACAGTGAAGTGGGTTAAAGTTACGAAATATATCAGTAAGTGTTGTAGTAGTACTAATAATTATATTATATGCCAAATGTCTTTATGATTTGATGATTTCAGAATGGTTTGTTACTTAATTTTGTATGTTATTTTGATGTTTATTTATGTAGGTATGTTTTAATTTTTTTTTGTTTAGAAAATTAATTAATAATGTAACGTTTTTAACTGTTCGTAGTGTGAATTAAAACACGCACTGGTTAATTAACGAACTAAACTATTTATTTAATAACTTAACTACACTTAAAACACTATAAAACTAACTAAACACTTAACTACTAATTATTTATATCACTACTATTGTTCAAGAGTCTATTTATTTGCACTTATATTTATTTATTTCGCCGCGAGTACCAAATCATAACCCCCTGCTCTGTGATGCGTCGTTCCTTATATATTACAGCGCCAAGGTCTTCTGGAACATTCCAGCGAGCTCCACACTCTCGATTATTCGAGCGCTGAGTCACCGGCGATGACTCACCGGCAATGACTAATCGGCGATGAGTCATCACTCCGATATCCAGGGCGGTACTCGCTACATTGCCCCCGTCTTAAAACATTTTCGTCCCGAAAATGGTCCTCAGCTCCATGGCGATATTTGCATAGAGATCCAAACTTGCATTGTGACGTCCTATAGAAGTAGCAGTCTACGGTCTTCCTTCCGGTTGTTCTTTTAGGGTTGTGGCAACAGACAAGAATGTGTATGCCACTAAATCTGAAGATAACTTCCACCATACTTCTAATTATTCTCCAGTCCAAACCGTCAAGTCCACAAGCAATCTTTGGTATCGCCAGGTTCATGATGTCCTTGGACAAAAGGATATCCCTCAATTTATTTAAGGCATTCCATACGTCACGGTAATTTGGCTTCTGATTGGAGAGTTGCTTCGTTACCAGATAGAAGATACTTCGGTTACCTATCTGCTCATTATCCACCATTTCAAGCACCTCTCCAACTTTGGGACTCTGCCTTCGTAGCTCGTCGACCCGTCCAAACTTGTTTTTAAAGACAACCGCTATTCCCCTGGACATCCTAAGGTCTTCCGCAACACAGTGAGCCAGGGAGTAATCGGCCGAAACCGTGAACAGATCTTTTTGCTCTTCTCGAGTGACACCATACCGAGCTTTTTTACCGCTCGAATATAAATACATGAAGTCTTCAAAAGGCAAGTCGTCTTCCGGCGGATTAACTCTCCTTACTCTAGCATCGTCTATTTGAGCATTGTTTCCAGCGTAAGGGGCCAATCGGTTGAAATGGATCACTTTCGGCTTTCCTCTTGGTTGTTTCCTGATCCTGTAGATGATGTCATTTATGCGATCCATGACTTCGTATGGTCCTTCCCAAGAAGTCTGCAGCTTCGGTGAATAACCACGACGGCGCTGAGGGTTGTATAACCAAACTAGGTCTCCAGGTTGAAATCCTCCATTTTCCGCCTTGATGTCGTATGCCTCTTTCATTCTATCACTGGCGCTCTGGATGTTTAAACGAACTCGGCTGTGAATGTCGCTCATTTTCCTACGTAAATTGTTGACGTAATCTTCTCCAGCAATATCATCCCCTGGTAGGCAACCAAACCTCAGGTCACAAGGTAGACGAAGTTCACGCCCCATAACAATGCTAGCGGGTGTCTGGCCGGTTGTATCGTGGATAGAAGAACGGTACGCCAACAGGAACAGATGAAGGAAGCGGTCCCAGTCTCTTTGGTGATCAGAGACTACCTTGGACAGGTACCGGTTTATCGTTCGATTCATTCGTTCTACCATTCCATCAGACTGCGGATGTAATGCAGTCGTCCTCGTCTTCCGAATGTTAAGAATTTTACAGACATTCTGGAACAGTATAGATTCAAAGTTCCTGCCTTGGTCTGAATGCATCTCCATTGGCACACCAAAACGACAAATCCACTCCTTAATAAGGGCATCGGCCACTGTTGCAGCTTCCTGGTTTGGCAAGGCGTACGCTTCCGCCCACTTGCTGAAGTAGTCCATTACAACGATGATGTATTTATTTCCAGATTCTGTTTCCGGAAATGGACCCGCCACATCGATTGCAATTCTCTCAAATGGGCTGCCCACATTGTACTGTCGCATTGGGGCTTTTGGGCGCTTCTGGGGTCCATTGCTTGCCGCGCAAACGGCGCACTTCTTGCACCATTCCTTCACATCCCGTTGGCTGTTGACCCAATAAAACCGTTCCCTAAGTCTTCCGAGCGTCCTGGTCACCCCAAGATGTCCTCCAGTAGTTCCATCATGGATTTCCTGCAGCACTTCTGGTATCCTGTTTCTGGGGATTATTATCTGCTTCCGGTCTTCCCCCCCTTCTGGCATCTCCAGAACGCGCTTTAGAAGCCCGTCACTTAAGATGATGGAATTCCATTGGGCCCAGTACGATTTCACATTCGGCGAATATTGGGCGACTTCCTGCCACGTTGGTTTACGGTCGTTTTTCTTCCAATCGATGATAAGCTTCAAATCCGGGTCCCTTTCCTGGTCTTGTTGAACCTCAGCGGATTGCCAATGATCATCCACGATTGTAGTCCTGCGAACCAACACATCCTTTTCTTCGGCCCTGAGACAATGTTTACAGTCTTCCGGGCACGGTCTTCTTGACAAGGCGTCAGCATTTCTATGGATCGTCCCAGCCCGATGTTCTGTGTCAAAGTCGAACTCCTGTAGTCTTTCAATCCATCTTGCTACCTGTCCTTCAGGATTCTTGAATTGCAAAAGCCATTTAAGGGCAGCATGATCCGTTCTTAGCAAGAATTTTCTTCCATACAGGTACTTGTAAAAGTGTTCGACTGCTTTTACCACTGCCAACAGCTCGCGTCGAGTAACACAGTAATTTCGCTCTGGTTTTGATAGAGTTTTACTGAAGTATCCAATAACTTTCTCTTTTCCTTCTTGAATCTGCGACAAAACAGCTCCCAGGCCCACATTGCTGGCGTCCGTGTCCAAAATAAATTCACCATCCGGAAGTGGATAACTCAGGACTGGTGAGCTGGTCAACGCGTTTTTCAGGTTCTTAAAGGCTTGTTGGCATTCGTCGTCCCATTGAAATCGTCTTTCTCCCTCTGTTAAACGTGTCAAAGGCTTAGCAACCTTTGCGAATCCTGGTACGTACCGACGGTAGTAGGTGCATAATCCAAGAAAGCTTCTTAAGTCATGTTTATTCTTCGGTATTGGCCATTCCCGCACCGTCTTCACCTTCTGTTTATCCACTGCAACTCCTTGACTTGAAACGACATGGCCCAGATACTGCACTTCCCTCTGGAACAAGTGACATTTCTTTGGGCTAAGCTTCAGGCCGAAACTTCTTAAGCGCTGAAAAACTTCCTTCAGGTTCTTCATATGGTCCTCAAATGATTTTCCAACCACAATAATGTCGTCAAGGTACACCAAGCAAGTCTTCCAGGATAGTCCCTTCAAAACCATTTCCATGAGCCTTTCAAAAGTTGCAGGGGCATTACATAGTCCAAACGGCATGACAGTAAACTGCCACAGTCCAGCACCCACGGTAAACGCCGTCTTTTCTCTATCTTCTGGTGCCATTTCAACCTGCCAGTAACCGCTTTTCAAATCCAAAGTCGAAAATATTTGGGATCCAGCCAATGTATCCAGGGTGTCATCTATCCTAGGCAGAGGGTAGCTGTCCTTCTTCGTCACGTTGTTCAGCTGACGAAAATCGACGCAAAATCTAGTTGATCCATCCTTCTTCTTAACTAACACCACTGGGGAAGACCATGGGCTGTTAGATGGTTCGATCACCCCTTCCTTCTCCATTTCTTGCACTATTTTATCAGCTTCCTCTCGCTTAGCAAGGGGTAGCCTTCTTGCCGACTGTCGAATAGGCTGTGCATCACCGGTGTTAATTTTATGCTGGACAATTCTTGTCCTACCCTTCTTTCCTTGTCCATCATCAAAGACGTCCTGATAGTTGTGTATCAGCTCTCTCAGCTTTATTCTCTCATTTGGTTTTAAGTCCTTTGAAGAAGTCGAAAGCAGAGTCGTCAATTCATTGCTAATTTTCTTGGCCGGAACTCTAGACTCACGAATGCTTCTAATAATTGAGGAAACAGAAGAACAGTTCCCCAAAACCATTCCTTTTTTCAAGTTTACAGAGTAACCATTAACATTCAATACTCTTACAGGCACTTCTTTTCCGACACGTATTAAAGTCTTCCCTACTACAACTCCTCGACCGACCTCTTTGTCATCAATTTTCGGCTCCAGAAGCATTATACTTCCATCTTCTGATTTACAATCCAAGAAAGCCTTCAATATCATCTCGCTGTGTTCCGGTATCAAAGCATCTTCTGTTAGCATTACACGAATATTCTTTTCTTTTGATCGATGCAACACGACTTCTTCTCCATTTACTCTCAATATTCCTTGTTGAAAGTTTAGTTCAAATCCTATAGAGTTCATAATGTCCATGCCTACAATAACTTCATCTTCAATATCTGCTACTAATGCTCGATGTTTAAATTTCGTGTTTCCTATGACCATAGTGATGTCCACTTCTCCATGAACAGTAGCAGTATCTCCTGTTGCAGTACGTAGTCGCCGATTGGTAGATTTTATTTTCGACTTTTCGACAATATCTGGCCGAATAATTGTCTTCGTCGCACCTGTATCCAGCAGCAGCACATGTAACTTTCCATTAATAAAGCCATCCACAAAAACACTGCTGGACTGATGTAGAAGAGATGCGACACGTTCGATATCCTCTGGGGCATGTTGGTTACAGGTCGACGGTTGCCCCTTTTCCTCGACCCTATCTAGTTTTCCGACTTGGATGAAGTCGGCGCCTCCTGGCTTTTTCTGCAACGACTTCGTATATGTCCGAGCTTTCCACATCTCCAACACCGGATTTCCTTCTTTTCTGGTAGATTTTCTTTAAGAAATCGCCTGATTTCTTCGATTATACTGGGTTCCTCCTCTTTTTCTTCCTCGGCTCTCCTAATTCTATGCTGGCTCCTGCAGCTCTGCTTTGCTGCCTCGAATTCCAAAGCTCGAGCCAATGCATCAACCAGTTGGCTCGGACGAGCCAACGTCAGAGCCTGTCTTGTTTAGTTGTCCCGAAGGCCATCCAAAAAGGCTTGAACCGCTAATCGTTCCATAACGGTCGTTGGAGTAGCTGGATATGCTAGCCGGACCAAGCGTGCAATATCAGCCTCGAATTCTTGCAAAGTCTCGTTTGATTTCTGGCAGCGGTTCTTAAGTTGGGAATGGTAGACATGTTCCAAATGTGTCTGGCCATATCGAAGTTCCAGATGTTTAACCAACGCTTCGTAATCTTCTTGTTCGTTGGGAGAGAGTGTCTGCAAGATGTCCGTTGCATCTCCGCGTAAAGCCAGAGTCAATGCTGTAGCATTTTCTTCTGGTAGCCAGCCATTTGCTTTTGCTGCTGCCTCAAACTGACGGATGTAGTTGGTCCAAGAAGTTTTTCCATCGAACTGAGGTGGTTTCATTCGAACTCGGCTCCCCTCCGGCATTGTTCCTGGTTCCGCCAGCATCATGGGTAGATTTACAGCTGTCAGTTTACTATTTATTTCTCTAATTTTGACCTCCAATTTCTCGTTCAATTTTTCTTCTCTCGTATCCAATTCCATCCTTACGTTATTTAATTCCATCCTTACATCGTCAACTTTCTCTTCTAATTCATTGACATTTTCTAGAATCTTCCCTTCCAAATATTCTTTTAGGTTTTTAGAATTTTCTAGCATTTTCTGTTGCAAATCGTCCTTTAATTCGTTGACATTTTCCAGAATCTTCTGTTGTAAATCGATTTTCAAATCGCTAGAATTTTCCACCATTTTCTGTTGCAAATCATCCTTTAAATCGTTGACATTTTCTAACATTTTCTGTTGTAACTCGTTAGAATTTTCCAACATTTTCTGTTGTAACTCGTTAGAATTTTCCAGAATTCTCTGTTGTACATCACTAGAATTTTCCAACATTTTCTGTTGCAAATCGACTTTTAGTTCTTTAGAATTTTCTAGCATTTTCTGTTTTAAATCGTTTAAATTTTGCAACATTAAATGCATATCACACGAACCTTCAAATAAATACGTATCTGGATTTTCACCCTCTTGTTCCAACGCTTCTCGAAGCCGCTGCTGCAACACATTCTTTTTTCCAGTTGTTTCACATTCCCTTTCTTCCAGCTCCCGCTTAAGGTCCGCCACTTTTAAGTCCATTAACGAAACCATTTTCGCGAAGTTTCACACTAACCGCACTCCTGACACCAATTGTAACGTTTTTAACTGTTCGTAGTGTGAATTAAAACACGCACTGGTTAATTAACGAACTAAACTATTTATTTAATAACTTAACTACACTTAAAACACTATAAAACTAACTAAACACTTAACTACTAATTATTTATATCACTACTATTGTTCAAGAGTCTATTTATTTGCACTTATATTTATTTATTTCGCCGCGAGTACCAAATCATAACCCCCTGCTCTGTGATGCGTCGTTCCTTATATATTACAGCGCCAAGGTCTTCTGGAACATTCCAGCGAGCTCCACACTCTCGATTATTCGAGCGCTGAGTCACCGGCGATGACTCACCGGCAATGACTAATCGGCGATGAGTCATCACTCCGATATCCAGGGCGGTACTCGCTACAATAAAGTGTTTTATCAAAATTCTTTTCATTTAAATTCCCAATTTCAAACAAATATATTTGTATAGTATACTTAATATATTTGTATAGTATACTTGTATAGTATACTTGTATAGTATACTTTTGTTATTGGGTATACAATAGGGTGTCCCTTATTTTTATTTTTTTTACGCATACCCTCTAATTATATTTATTACTTGTTTATATACTCCCAGTCATTCTATAAACGGGAACCCGTGCCGACTTGCATCTGAACCCTCCGTTAGCCAACGTTAGGCGCGCGGTATTTTGTAACACGGTTGGCCGCTAGGTCTTCGATCGTAAGTCATTTTGTGTTTGTTATTATGTGACCCTTATATTATAAATTATTAAAAAATGTTAAAATATAGTTTTATTTATGTGTATACTTTGATAAAATGTATATTTTCAAAGGGAGTGGCTAGTTACCCGGAAATGTTAAAATATAGTTTTATTTATGTGTATACTTTGATAAAAATGTATATAACACGGTTGTTACAAAATACCGCGCGCCTAACGTTGGCTAACGGAGGGTTCAGATGCAAGTCGGCACGGGTTCCCGTTTATAGAATGAGCTGAGTCGAATATAAACTGTTACAATATTGTTAAGAAATACATAACATAAATATGTATTTTTATATTGCATTAATAGTAGGTAGGTACTAAAGAATAGATTAAAAGAAATAATTCTAATTTTATTTTATTTATTACTTGTTTATTAGGATAACTATTTAATAATAATGATCTTGGTCCCCTTTGAAACACATTTTTACCTACACATTGTATTTCCAAAATATGTTTTCACGTTATGTTTTTAATTCCTTAAATCAATTTGGTCTTTCGAAAACGCGGTAAAGTACAGTAGTATAATTGGCTTTTTATTATTTTTTAATTTTATACACTTTTCCTTTGTCAATACAACTCTTTAAATCCAGTGTAAGAGTGATTACTTACATAATTATATATATATATAAATATACAATACAGTATACCATATAGAATATTATTTTTAACAAAATTTATACTGACAAAACATTACTTTAAATATTTTATTGCTTTAAATAACTCTTTGTTTTAAATAACTCTATATAGAATATACCTATCGGACAAAAGTAGAGCAACAAAGTAATTTTTTAGTCATGTTTGAATTAATCAATTATTTTGATGCGTCTGTCGGTCAATACTGTTATTATACGATGAAATTATTGTAGATACACTGACCAGGGTAACACAAACTGTCAAAAAATATCGGCTTTTTTGGTATCCAAATGTATTCCCAACTCTTTGCTTCAAGTTTTTTAAAATTGGAACTCCTCTTGGCATAACTAATCCAGCACCGAAATGTTGAAAAACAATTACTTTTGCCTTTACTTTTGCTAAAACCCTCCTTTTAAAAAAAATATTTAAATGTTGCTTTACTTTTGATGCATTATTATTTAGCTTAAAACTAAATGTCAAAATAAATTAATTTGTTTCTTTGAGAACATTCTTGTTGTCACCGATAATCATAGCCTACTTTGATGTCTTAAAACTCATCACATTTTTATACATTATCATACATATATAAATATAATATCGGGATTTGCATATATTTTTTTTGTTTCTCTACTTTTTTCCGATAGTGTAACATTATGAAAAATTTAACGTTTCCAAAATAAATTATAAAAACAAGGGCATACGTTTTCCAAGTCATATCTGATTTGAATTTCTTGCAATATTTTCTTGTATCTAACATGTTAAGATTTCGTAAAACGAACCCTTAATATATTTAAAATTTTAATAAGGTATATCGCAAATACGTTATTCTAATAAGTATGTTATTAGTTGCAATATTCTTTGCTGTTTGTCGGCTAACTGCTTTACATCAAGTATACATATTAATATATCAATATAAATGTCTGTGATTATGCTAATATATACGGTATTGCCTATGACATTAATTGGTTGGATATTAATACCTACATTTAACATTACCATGGAAATATTGCAAGTCTTAATTATTAATTTTGAAATTGCTCAATATATGCACAAAAAAGTTACTAACATATCAGATGGATTTTTTTGAATCATATTAAATTAAACATTTAGGAAAATTATTTACTACAAATACCTAACATTATCCCAATGTGCACCAATGCCAGTTATTTAAACAATACCCTATTGCTTCAAAATTCTTAAATTACATCATTGCTGTGTACCGGTCGAAACCCTTAAGTCGGATTTATAGTTCTAAAACGTAGCCGTAGCCGTTGCAGTTGCAGTTGCAGTAAGTAAGTAGCTAATTTTTACAATTTATAGTTCAGCGCGTAGCAGTTGCAGTAGTGGCCGCGTAGTGACATTTGTTCTGTTTACAAACATTTCAAGTATTTTGTATCGGTGATTTTCGCTTTGTTTATTTGGTTTAGTTTACTTATAAACATAGTTTAGTGACATTTGTTCTGTTTACAAAGATTTCAAGTATTTTGTATCGGTGATTTTCGCTTCGTTTATTTTGTTTATTTGGTTTAGTTTACTTATAAACATGGTTTGGGAGCCTTGTTTTTGAGTTTGACAGTTTTTCTGCAATATCTGCAATTTGATTGGCTGTAGTAGTCGTTGCCGCAAGAAAAGATAAAAGTTGGTCATCTCTTACGACAACTTACGACAACGACCTTAGATGCTACTGCAAAGATCCTCCAGCCAATCACAGACTGTTTTGCCCCTACTGCAACTGCAACTGCAACGACTACGGCTACGTTTTAGAACTATAAATCCGACTTTACGGGTGGATCTTTCAGGATCCAACTTCGCACGTCAGTATCAGAGAGAGAGAGAGAGAGAGATAGAGAGAAATTAAACAATTTTATATGGCGACCGCCGCGGCGTAAGATAATACATGGTTCTTCTTCTTCAAAATTTTTTGGCCTTTAGCTAATTTGAAAGCTATTTGGCCACAAATACATGGTTATATTTAAAAGTGTATTTAAATATTTAATGTTATATTAAATATAACCTCAAATATTTAATAACACCACAGACACCACTATCTCATTTTTATTAAAAAGTAGATAAGCCGAGTTTTGGAATGGACCTCCTCATTTAAAAGGTTTATAGATATAATTTATACATACTTAATATGTATAAATAATATCTTAAAACCTCAAATATTTAAAAATACTTATATTAATAGTGTTTTCAAATATTTGAGGTACATAAGTACTATTCTATTAACTATTATTCTTAATTTTTTTGTTGTGGGAAAAATTTGCACGGTGTACATACGGGACCCGTATACAAATATAATTGTGTCAGAGTTTTTTGCTTAAATACCCGTATTACGGGTATTTAAGCAAAAAACTCTGACACAATTATATTTGTTCTAATTTATGTCCCTGTTCCTCTGCACATAAAAAAATCTAACATAGTACCAAGAACAGCGCTGTCATTGAATTCATTAAAATTGAAGCAATCTAAATTGTTATTTGCTCAATTAATTACTATTAAACCAAAATAGGGAAACATTTTTCCTAAATGTCGAAGAATTTATTGTGTTAAATGTATACATAGTATACGTACTATAGTAACGTTATTAAATAAATCAAATTGGTATTTAATGCAATAATATTCTAACATTCTAACAAATAAATATCAACATAAATCAATCAATAGATTTAGGAGCGATAACTTTTGTTGTTAATTTAAAAACAGTAAACGATTATAAACCAAGTGCTAACTATCTATTGGTATTATAGGAACTGTTATTCAGAAATACGGATTACAAAATCCCATTGGTTTAAGGCTCACCCATTCATGCTATGCTAGCGTTTTTTCTGTGTGATTTAATACAGTATGGCATAAGAAAAGATTTTCAACTAAAATTTATCGATTATATTCCATAAAAATATACACTCTCAACAATGAAAAAAAGGAACAATTTGGTAAATAAAACATATTCACATTTCACATTTTTATAATTTATTTATTAAAAAAAATAAAATATATATAATATAGAGTTTTACTTGCTTATATATTTTTGAAATATTATCTTTTGTTCACAATAACATAAGTCAATTTAGATCATTAAATACTTTGCAACACACGTGGTCAACATTTAGAACATAGTATTCATAATTTAACTTTGTTTGAAAAAAATCCTTAATATATTGGTATTGTTTTATATAATAAGCCCCCAGATTATTTAAAAAACATTCGCAAGTTGCAATCATTTAAACGTGAAATAAAAAATATTCTAATTGAATGTTGTTTTAACGATTTAAATTTAAGGTTAAATTTTTAGTTTTTGAATAAGATTGGTTTTGGTTTTCCTCTTTTTTAATGTCACTATTATTTTTATTTTTCTTCATAATTAATAATTTGTTATGACTTGTCCTATAAGGTTTTTGGATTAATAAATGATTTATTTATTTATTATTAAAACTATATTATAATTGTATAATTTTATTAAATTAATTATTAATCTGAGGAGGAATCCCAACCCTCTACGTCACTTTCCACTTTTTGTGTAATTTTTTTTGGAAGTAGTAAGATTTCAATAAACCTTATTCGAGCATGTAAACTTGATAAACCAAATGATAAATTTTCAATATTTACCTTATTGTTTCTTGATAAATCGTACAACTGCTTCAATGTTGCTTGAAAAATGTAACATATCATAGTCTATTTAGTTTCAGTTTCTGCATTGCACACCTTGCCATCCACCATAGTCAAAAACAGTTTTGTGCTTAACGACTATTTCTTTTGCTTCTTTGTCTATCTTCGTAGGTAATAGTGACTCGATTTTACTTTTGTAATAATTAATTTCTTCTTTTGTTATGTCCGATGTCTCGTGTATGAATTTTATCCTCATAAGACGATAAAATCGAGGCGAAGATGGAGTAGGATTTTGCCAAATGACTTTATTGATACAAATAAGTCTTAAAGGGACCAGAGAATACTCAAAAATGTTTGCTATTCTGAAATGTTTGCTTGTATTGGCCAAATTAAGGACCATCACAGCCCCACTTGTACATAAGTTCAAGTGAAGCCAATTCTTCACTTGTAAAAACTTCCAATACATTGCTTAAGTAAAGCATAAGCCGCTCTATAACCGCAACCCAAACGACATTTTAATTATTTTCTGAAGCGAAATCTGAAAGAAAGGGACATGCTACAAACCCTTAGAACCACACAATATTTTCTAACTGCGACCACAACCCACATATAATATATATAAATACCCTTAGATAAATAATAAACCATACTAGAGCTTAGCTGTCGTATGTGTTCCTCGTTTTCAATTTTAATTTATTTCTTTCATTGTTTGCTTATTTGTTTGTGTGTTGGGTGAAAGTAGAAGGAGTCTTTGTTTCTATTTTTGTATTTTAAATTTAACTTTATCAGTCAAGTATTTCATCTGCATTAGGCCATCATCCAAATAAAGTTTTTAAAATTATTTACTGTTGAATTTAATTTTACTCTTACTTTAATATTTCTTAGAGTTTCGGCTCAATCAACTGTTGAAAAAGGAGTAAATAATAATCGGCTTCGAGGTCATTCCAATTGAGGGTCCGCAATTACCCATTATGCCTTATTAGTCGGCAAACTTTAATAACTTAATAATTACCATAAAATACTAGGTAATAATTTGACCAAATCACAAAAGGCAATGTCTGCGTTGCCCATTCAGATGAATACTGCGACCTTTACACACCTCTTGGTCTTGTTATGTCAGGACTCCACGGACAATGGATAAATCAAATGTCGTTATCGCACAATTACCGCCGTTGCTCACACCAAACGCAATACCAAACAATTAAATATGACTGGTAAAAATCACTAATTATGGGGCATAAATGTGAATCTGCGAGTACAATTTATTAAATCCCGTATTCAAGAAATTATATAGATATTAATTACACTTAATTTACACAGCTTTAAGAAATATTTATTAAAATAATTAAATAAACTTAAGTACAATCCTGACTAGATAAAATCCAATACGACCCTGCGTTTTTAATTAGATAAAATCCCGTACCATCCTGCTCTTTTAATAAGATGAAATCCCGTACAACCCTGCTCTTTTAATTAGATAAAATCAAGTACCAATTGTTTATAACATAGAATCTAAATTATAATATGAAATACCTAGTTCAAACGTAAATTTATTTCAGGTCGATTATGGGGGTTATTAAAACGGCAGCCATCATGGCGGAATAGAGCTATGACGCCAAGTCAAATAATCGAATATTTAGCTTTACACAAGGCATTTAGTTATATATAGGAGTGCCTAAATGTTAGTTTTATTTACATGACTTATTGAATACATTTATTTTAAACAATTAATATCGTAATAACCCACGGATTGTTTGGTAGGGGGGGTATTTGCAGATCTCCTTAGAACAGAGAAAGTATTTATAGCTAAAACAGAAACTGGCTACAAGGTACTTCTTTCGTAGACTTGACAGATCGTAGTAAACGCCGTAAAACATTAACTCTAAGGACGAGTAATTATGCCCAAGAACTGCCCAAGAACTGCGACTCAAGGAGACAAATACAAAATATTATACAAAAACAACGATCCCTCTTGAGCATTAAAAGGAGGCTTATAATGTAGCTGTTCAGCTCCCACAAAAATCTTTCGTAGACCTGACAGATCGTAGTAAACGTCTATTCTATAAACAAAT
Source organism: Brassicogethes aeneus (assembly GCA_921294245.1). Taxonomy (NCBI): domain Eukaryota; kingdom Metazoa; phylum Arthropoda; class Insecta; order Coleoptera; family Nitidulidae; genus Brassicogethes; species Brassicogethes aeneus. The sequence continues at coordinate 45,159,323 of OV121132.1, read as the reverse complement.
ACAAAATAGCATACAAAAACAAAGATCCTTCTCAAGCATTAAAAACAATGCAACTAACGCCAACAGAAGCTTTATCGGTGTTTGTGGAAGCGTCTTTAAGCAGAAGACAATATGAGGTTATTCGAGAAGCTTCCAAGGATCGTTATCCTTGTTACAGTATTTTGCAAAAAGCAAAAAAAATTTTATCCGGCAAAAAAATATTATTGGATTAATGAAATATGTGCAAAAATAGATTTGCAAGCATATGTTAAAATATATATCATCCTCTAGTAGACAATGTTGCAAAATAATAAAGCACATATGTCACACAATTTTTTTCCTTTAACGGTTATTGACGATTTTGTACGCAAAATTATAAGCTTGCAAGGTCCATGGACCTCTAAATTTGGAATAAATAAACCTGCCGCGCACGGCTGGCTTGGTACGAGAGTAGAGAATAATACCTATTTTATGCCGGGATTTTATTTAATATAATACCTATTGTTATTATTATTAAAATTTATATTGGATTTAATTTATTAAAATCATTTCGATTTTTTATAAAATAAGTATCTATATTTATTTATACTCCTATATCCATTTAACCAACCATCAAGTAAAATTTGGTCGGAATAGAGAAATTTAAAGAATACCTAAATTTTTGTGGTATTATTACTTTTATTATTATTTTTTTTAATACAGTTTCATTAAATATTTTGTTATGTAAAACTGCAATTTAAATTAAGGATATTATTATTCGTAACAAACCGAGATTTCTATTAGCACAAATTTAATTCAACAAAATATTTTCACTGAGGAAAAAGAATATTTTTAAGAAACGTTGCAATTGTTTGAGCCTGACTGCTTTGAATCAAACAACTAAAATTTAATTCAAAATTACTGCTTTTGCTAAGAATGGGTGAACTGCTTTGCCAGAAATGGTTGATTCGTTTAGGCTGCTGTCTTTGCTTGGAATATTTTTAAGTTCTATGTAAACTTTCTATTGATAGTCAAAGGATTATGTTTTTTATGTTTGAATTAAATTTAGGTGGGTTCCCATAAAACGTGCAATATTTTCCACTAAAATTTATTAATGGGTTAACTGAAATAGATAATAGAGATATATAATAAATCTGCTACCATTTTTGAAAAAAGCTCAGCATTTGCAACAAATATAATAAGTTTGTAGCAAACATATCAAAGTTAATGGGCAATTGTGCTTAGTTTGGAAAGCGCAATTTTTAGAGTGGGGGACGCGTCTTCTCGTGCACGTACAGTCACTGTACGACAGTGTCTTATAGTTTTAAATTTGCCTCCACTGTATACTTACGGTTCTTACAAAATAATTTTGCTTCCATGCAAACATTTGGATGAAACGGCATAACGCTTAAGAATATGGTATAAATAGTCAGCCTTATCACGAAGTGAGAGTTAAATTACCATGGTCTATTCTATTAGTCCTAGAGGTGGCCAGTGGCACTGAAATTCAAATATCCGAGCACTGGAGGTGGCCTATAGTACCTACAAAGTCTGTACTATAAAAATATATAGGCCATCGTAAGTTAATCTGCGAAAAAACTCATTTTGTTTTTCAATTTTGTGGGTTAGGCCTCTTCGTGATAAGGCCGACGATGTATATAATATTCCTAAGCATTATGCCGTTTTGTCCAAAGAAACCGTAATTTCTTCAGAAATGCACGTACGTTTAATGAAAATGAACTTTATTGGTAACAAGCAGATACCAATTTTTCCTAAAGTTACTTACCAAGAAATTTAAAATTAGTAAGTTTGAGGCAAACTTATATCGATTCATAGAAAATCGACTATACTGGTAGCAAGCAGTTACCAAATTATCAGAAAAGTATTCAATAAAGAATTCAAACTCAGCAAACTTGACACAAATCTACATGCGTTTCGTTCAAAAGCAGTTTTCCGGAAGCTCCAAAGTCGTATTTAAATATGTCATACGTTTTGCCTTTCGCTGAAATAAAACCTTGTCTCATTGTTGCCATATATAAATTATGTTTGAATTAAACATGTATATTTAAACCAAATAGGCATTTTATAGTAAATTATTTTGTTGAAATAAGCATGGAATAAATTGTAATTAAATTAAATGTTTAGTAGCTTATAATAATTATAATTAATAATTATTAATTATATTTATTAAATATTTAACAAAATAATTTGCTGGTATGCAGGTAATAATATTTAATTGTAAATCTATAGGTAAAAAATAAAAATGAAACGATTAATAATAACGATTAATTGGGTAATTACCACAACAACCTACGATTTTATACCTAAATCGATGTATACAGATTTTGTTTAACTTAAATTGTATTTATAATGATGCAAACTTTTATTCATTTGAAAATATTTATTAAGAACAGAATTGGCAAACCACACATTCGTAAAGTTATAAAATTATAGCCATTCAGCCCAGTGTGCGGCGATCGGTGGACGCACAGATTAGACAACTAGATGGACGAAAGCGCCTGCTTACTGACAATAGACTGACATTAGAAGACCTAACCCCCCTACAAAACTACCCATAAACACTAAGGGCTAAAACCACCCCTTAGCTTTATTCACAAGGTTTTTTTTATATTTTCCTTGAGTTATTTACCCATCTCGTTTTTGCAATGACAGAAGCATCAGGAGTACCAAATGCCATAAGGTTTGTATATCCAAAAAACACCCTCATAAGCGCTAACATCTATATGCGTGGTTTTGTACTGGTTTGATTGTCAAAGTCTGCAAGAAGGATTCTACGCCATTCTGGCATCCACAGCCCATTTGGGGCCAAGCTAATTTGTTATGTTTTTGACCGGGAATCCAAAACAATACCAAAAAACTGTGATATTTAATATATTATGTTGTTTTGTAATTTGATAATGTAGTTTAATTAATATTTTAATGATTAATGAACAATGATAAGAGTGGTGCTAATCTGCTCAGTAACAAATAATAGCTAGCTAATCGAGTATGTTTAAGTACAGAGGATCTGTTTATATACCCAAGGACAAGTATAACCAGTGGGACGTTAATAGGACCCATCCAGGACGTCCGTAGGCTAGCCTTTTTTTTCACCACTTGGCCTTGTTTGGGATGTGCTAAAAAGGTCCGAGGATACCCTTGGAATATCACAATATCCTGTAAGGCTTTCCTTTAGACGTCATAAAGACCGAATTGTGCCATCTGGGTTTTATGTTAATATATTTAAATAAACATGTGTCAGCAAATATTACTAAGACACATTGTGTTTTGTTTTTATTTTGAGATATTTTTCAGAAATATAGGTCCCGGAAAGTTCTTTAGATCTTTAAAGATTTTTAGCATTGTATGTGTATCAAAAAGCCCTATAATAAATATTCCAATAAGGGGCCGATTAACCTTAACTTAAATTATATGACCGCCAAATCACTTACTTAAAAGATAAGACACGCTATATGGCACCGTAGTTAAATTAGAAGATTTTATGGAAACTTTTTAACAGATTCAACATCTGATTTTCTTGAAACTGATTCTTTATTGTGGGAATCAAACAGTTAAAACCAAGAGATGAGGCGTTATTTATCAGGTGCTAAAAAGCTGTTTTATTTGTTATAACAAAGGTTATTTATCGTATACGAAATTTAATTAATCTATTATAAGAAATGAGGAGCAAAAGCAAAAGCAAACGCAAGTTATTTTTGAGAACCGGAAACAGAATCCGAACACAAGTAATTAAACTCAAAACGCATTATAAAATGTTTTAATTTATCTTTCTGTAAACTTTTTTTGAAATTTTTTAATCCTCTTCAATTTGCGGATGACTAGATAGAGCTTGTTTTAATGAAAAAAGTGAAAGTTATGCCAAAATAAAACCTAATCTTTTTTTTATTTCATTTGGGTAAACAAATATTTGCATAATTAAACAAATATTATGCATAAATTAAGCTTGAATTTGTACAGACATCATGTGTTGAAGTTTTTTAACACATACTAGAAGAATAGGTTAAAATAAAAATATTTTTTAATTTTAGGCCAGTCTGTTCTTAATTATAACCTTTATAAATACATAAAAAATAAACTGAAAGTTAAATAACGTTTATTATTTGTATAAAAATGTCAAAGTGAGAAGCATATTACTTACCTATTATACTCGTTTCTACAATTTGATATTGGTTGAGTGCTGTTTGGAGCCTAAAGCAAAATTAACAGACTTTGATTTTTAACTGTAATTGTTGTGTCGTAAACTGTCAACCAAAACATACAAACCCTCTATCCCTGTCTAACCATTTATAAATTATCTTTGTACTCGTTTCTACAATTTGATATTGGTTGAGTGCTGTTTGGAGCCTAAAAATTAACAGACTTTGATTTTTAACTGTAATTGTTGTGTCGTAAACTGTCAACCAAAACATACAAACCCTCTATCCCTGTCTAACCATTTATAAATTATCTTTGTCATCGTGAAAAAATACCTACAATATATATTTTGAAAAAATAAATTTAAAAATAATAAATGAGATCTAAAGCTTTATGTTAAGGTAATAAATCAAGGCCGCTCGTATATGACCAGATAAAGTACATTGTGTATGCCGCCAAAAATAGCCGGTCCTCTACTTCCTACGAGCACTATAGACTCTTCACGGTGATTTTCTTATCCTTAAAATATGACCAAACTTTACATAATATAGGCTGTATGCTGTATACAGCTTATATTATGTACTCAAAGTTTAGGCGTATTTTAATAATAAGAAAATCACCGTAAAAATCGAACCTAGAAATCCCGATCAAAATGATGATATCTGCAAATTTTCTACTGTAGACCGAAGGATGGTGTCTCGTTTAAGGACAACTATCTTTTTTTTTTTAAGAAATCGTATTCATATCGGGTGGACTTTTTTAAATCATAGGTATACCTAATTCCAAATATTTTGTAGTATCATTAAGGTCGTAGGAGGGTTAGAGAAGGGCTTTTAGCCCAGGTTATTTAGAAGTACCTACAAAAACCTATGTAGAGAAATCTATGAAAATAGAATTTAAATGACTTATGGCTAAATTATATAGGACAAAAAAACACTCAAACTTAGGAGTGGGTGGGTACATTCTTGAATGGTATGGATATTCAAATATATATAATTATTTTATTTTTTTATGCATGCTAACTGAAAAATAGCCAAGATAAAAATTGTGGTTCTTTAAATTTCTTACATGCTACATTGGTAAATTATTATTTCGAATTTATTATACCGTTATGTAGGAATCCATAACTAGTTTTGCCTCCTATTGTTATATTCTTACCAGTGACGACTCATGACTTGGGGTTGCACCCATATGTAGGTGTAGATATTACGAGAGATAAACAAAGCCAAGATCGCATTAAAAAATAATTAAAAATATGACATTAATTGCCGGCCTCGGTGGTGTAGTGGTCAGAGCTCCTGGGTACGAGCCGAGAGGTCGTGGGTTCGAATCCCACTTGGGTATGGTTGTTTATTTATGTTTGTCCATTGTGTATAGTCCTTCGGAGGGGACTTTAAGCCGTCGGTCCGTTCCTACCCGTAACCCGCACAAGCCATTCAGTTGGCTTATGGGACATCTTAGTTTGGATGTAAGGGTGGAACTAAAAGAGCACTTTATAACTTTAATTGCTACTAGGGTTTTAAGTTGATACAAAATTAAGCTTTCCAACATCCATTTCGATCTTTCATCATGTCCTCTTAATACGAGTTTGAAAGAACGCAAACAATTAATTATAATGTTTAAAGTTTAAGGATAATGTCTATATTTTTTGGGTTTTGCAAAACCTGCAAACCTTAGGTAGAGCCCCCACTGATTCTTACGTAAGAAAAAGTGTGTACACAGAAAAAAATCTAACATAGTACCAAGAACAGCGCTGTCATTGAATGCATTAAAATTGAAGCAATCAAGCAATTGTTATTTGCTCAATTAATTACAATTAAATCAAAATAGGGAAATATTTTGCCTAAATGTCAAAGATTTTATTTCGTTAAATGTATACATAGTATACAATGTATACTATACATACAATAGTAACGTTATTAAATAAATCAAATTAGTATTTAATGCAATAACATTCTACCATTCTAACAAATAAATATCAATATGAATATCAATAGATTTAGGAGCGATAACTTTTGTTGATAATTTAAAAACAGTAAACGATTATAAACCAATTGGTATTATAGGAACTGTTATTCAGGAATACGGATTACAAGATCCCATTGATTTAATGGCTCACCCATTCATGCTATGCTAGCGTTTTTTCGGTGTAGGTTAGGGTGGAGTGATTTTTTTTTTATTAATTTATTTTTCCTGTATTATAAATTGTTGACTAAAGGCGTAAAATGAATAAATATCAAAAAAATATTCCAAATTTTTAATATCTTGAGGTGGAGCATCAATCTCGAAGTTTTGAAAATTCTAAAAAAATATTTATTCAATGAAAGTAATAAAAATAGCATTATTAATAAATAAAAAGTTTATTTTAATAAAATTAACGTGAAACGTAAACTTATTTAATAGTAAATCATAAGCTTTAAGTAACTTCAGGAGTGTTTATTGGTAGAAATAAGATCTTTTTCGCGAAAATACTGACATTTGGTATGAAAATTTGGTAATTCTTTTCTGGCTTTAATTCTTGTTCTGATGAAACCATCTCTTGCTTCCGATCCACAAAACGAGACTGAAGATTCAGTATACTGGTTATAACCAGTTTTACACAGCACCACTGCTTGGGTGTGACACGGAAATTTTTGGAAGTATAGGAAATGGTCACCCGAAGAATCCATATCGGTAATTTCATAGTCATAGGTGGTTCAGTTACCTTTTCTGTCGCCCAGTGAATTAACTCGTAATAATGTAATGCTTCAGTGAAAGTTTTAATTCCCGTAATCTCGAATATTTTGATTCTTTTCTCGCCTTTAATATTTTCCGCAATGCTAGTCCTCTGATCGATAGATATCTGGTAGGTAACATAGCAAGTAATAGGTTTTTGAGATGTATATTTCGCTAAATATTCTTTATTATAGTTATAAGGCCTTCAAGTTTTTCTGGAGGTGTAATGCTCTTTTAGTCATATTAAATATGTGAATAGGACCATGTTTGCACGTAGGCTTGGTTTTGATGTAAAACCACGTTGGGGATATACTTTCATGATAAAAGTAGCCAATTCTTTTAGGTTTGCCGATGGATTTGCTGTCCCCACTGTTGGAATTTATCTCCAACAAAAGATTCAAACTTTGTTTTAACTTTGTTGGCGCCTTCCAGGTGGCAGCATTGTAGTTTTTGCGCATTGCGCGTGACGGTAGCAGAAGAGTTAAGTCAGTCGAGTCAGTTTGGCGGCATAGTTAGAATTGACCCTGCCTTTTGGGCATTCAATAGTTAATATTTCATTAATTATATCAACCATTAATAATTTAGAAGCTTAGTAAGCTGTTAGTGTTAAAAAACAGTAAATATATACCTACATATTATGTATATAAATTGTAAAAAGTGTAAATACAAAGAAACCATCAAAATTACAGTCCATTATTGAAGAAGGCCACGAATTCACAAACATTCGTGTCCCAAACATGGTCAGTTCTCACCGAATTTTTTGTGAAAAAGTGATAAATGTAATTAGTGTCCGCTTTTGCAAATGGCTGCCAGTAGCGGTTGAGTACGAAAAAACGCGTCAACGGTAGGCCATGATCCTTCAAAGTATGCAACTCCCCATAGGAATTTCTGTACACATCCTGAGCAGCAGTTTCCTGTCATTGTGTTCTACATTACCGGCTGCAAAATAGGCCACAATTTGACATTCCGAATACAAACGTCAAGAAGTTCAAAATAAACATTGTAAGGAGGTTTGTGAGTACAACAAAATAAATAAATAACAATATTAAACACTTAAAAGGTGAGCAAACTACGAAACATAAAGTGCGTTTATTGTTTAATTTATTTCTGCTTAAAATAATTTTATTGTTTGTAAATACCATATTAACAATCAACAAAAACAAGTTATTATTATTTTAGTCCTTGATGTTCTGGGATTTTAGTGAAGTAATCTGACAATCTTTTTGAGTACATTTTCTTAGTTTTGTACGTCAAGGTTATTAATGATTGCAAATTTTGTAAAATACTATGTAATTTTGATGTCACATTTATTAGCATGCTAATTCGTTTAAGTAAAATAAGCTTTGTGTTATAATATAAAACGTATGTCAAAGAAAACTAAATTGTCAAGGCCTAGAAAAAAAAGAAAGCAATGTAAGGCTGCTGTTATTAGGATTAATCGCTTTATTTTAAAACATAAAGATGATGTCCTGTCAGATCATTTATTGGAACAATTTCAGACCAGAAAATGTATTGTACAATCATCATATTCAAGTTTTCAAGAGTTAAATGTTGATGTTTTGTGTCTGGACCAAAATGACTCTGAAGACCTTGAAGAATTTGATAAAATTTATTTTGATACTTTGTCTTGCATAAATACTTTGTGCACAAAAAAGACAGAGACAGAAAATGCAACGATAAGCAATCAAGTGCCTTTGAATCGTTCATTTAGTTCTACCTCAAAATTGCCTCATATTGACATTCCTTCATTCGATGGGAAGAGCTTGAATGCATTTAAACCCTTTATTGACATATTTATTGCGGTTATTGACAAAAATGTTAGCTTAAAGGAGAAGCACTAAACTTAATTAATAACTTACCACTTGTTAATGAATCATTTGATGAAGCCTTAAGTTTATTGAATAATAGATATGATAACCCATTACTCTTAATTAATTCTCACATTTTATCAATATTAGACTTGCCTTCTTTTACAAAGGGTACTTCTGGTGCTTTAAGGGAGTTTATTAGCATTGTTAAACAGCAGTTAGCTGCTTTAAAAAATTTAAATCAGCCTGTCGAGACATGGGATAAAATTTTAATATGTATTTTGTGTAAAAAACTTGACAATTATACAAATAAGGCCTATCAAATGGATAGAAACCAAAAAGTTTTACCTACTATTGACAAATTTTTTGAATTCTTGGAAAATAGAGCAGCTGCTTTAGAAGCAGTTGGACTTCCAGAGTATAAACATAAAGACAAATCTGCAGTTTCATATATTTCAGTTAAAAGCAGTTATACAAAGTTTTCTTATTGTGCAGAACAGGGCCATAAATTGTATAATTGCAAAAAATATAAGTTATTAAGTGTAAACGAAAGAATATCTCATGTAGACAAAAATAAATTGTGTAAGTTGTGTTTGAACACTCATGCAGCTAAATGCAATTTAAATTTAAAATGTTCGATTTGCAAAAAATATCACAATTCTCTTTTTCATTTAGAGTCTAAAGGTTATGCTACTGCATCAAGTGTAAACTATTCTTATAATAATTTTGAAAACGTTTTACTGCCAACAGTTTTAGTCCAAATTAAATGCAGAAATGGTGAGTATATTACTGAAAGAGGTTTGCTAGACAGTGGCTCTCAAACATCATTTATAACTTTTAAATTGTTCAAAAAATTAGATATAAATTCTTTTAAAAACAAAATTAGTGTAGTAGGCCTGGCAGGAAATTGCACAGAGATTCAACGTGCAGTCAACATAACATTAGAGTCTTGTATTTACAAATATTCTGTAAACATTAACTGTGCAATCGTACAAAAAATAACTAGCGATTGCTTCAAAACTCTCTTGATTTAAGTTCAGTAAAATTTCCTGGCAATGTAGTTTTATCAGATAACAATTTTAACACATCCCAAAAAATAGATCTCCTTTTGGGAGCAGATGTGTTCTTTAATATTTCTTCAATAAAAATGGGCAAAAACAATTTTGTCCTTCAAAATACTTTCTTTGGTTTTGTGGTGAGTGGATCTATACCTAAATCACAAATAAGCTCTTGTAGTTTTTCTGTTGTGTCTTTGTATTCTGCTAATATTTTAAGTAAGTTGGAAAATTTAGTGTGCAAATTCTGGGAATCAGAGTCGGTTCCAGAAAAGTTTAAAGAATACTCTTCTTGAAATTTTATTTAAGATTTCTGTACAAATTATTGATAACAAATATTATGTAAAATTGCCTTTAAAGCAAAGCTTGTTTGAGCTTGATTAGGTAATTCATTTTCGGTGGCATTCCAAAGATTTATCAATTTAGAAAATAGATTGCAAAGTAATCCTGCACTATTTAATCAGTACAAGGTGTTCATTAAAGAATACATAGAGTTAGGGTATGTAAGGATTGTGGAATTGGGTGAGTACAATCAGAACAGTCCAGTTTACTTCATGGCTCATCACCCTGTTATAAGGGAGGATAACCGTACCACAAAACTGAGAGTAGTTTTTGATGGGAGCATGAAAACAAAAAATAAAATTTCTTTTAATAATGTCTTGTATAACGGTACCACAGTTCAAAATGAACTGTTTGATATTCTAATTTTATTTCGATCTTTAAAATACATTCTATCCACAGATATAAAACAAATGTAACGTATGATTGCGATTCACCCGGATCACCGGTCATTACAAAATATTTTGTGGAGGGATGATGTTAATAAACAAATTCAGTGTTTGCAGCTCCAAACAATGACATATGGATTAAAAAGTTCCCCTTTTTTGGCAACTCGTTGTTTGGTCGACTTGGCAAAAAAGTCAAGGCAACAATTCCTTTGGCTTCTCAAGCTCTCTTGTCCAATAATTATGTTGATGACATTTTGTCAGGTGTCGACACTATTTCAGATGTTGTGGATTTAAGAAACGAATTAATCGAATTGTTTGGCTCCCACTCATTTCACCTGCACACGTGGTGTTCCAATGATCCAGGGGTTCTGGAGGACATTCCTCTCGAGTTGCAACATTTTGACGACATTAACATTGCTCAGGAGGATATGACTGTGAAAACCTTAGGTATTTCTTATAACACATCCTCTGACTCTTTTAAGATTTCTTGCCCTATTAAAGATTCAAATGAATGCATCACAAAGCGTCAAATCCTTAGCTTCATATGTAAGTTTTATGACCCATTGGGTCTGGTAGGTCCGATATTTGTCGCGGCAAAGGTTATTATGCAAAAACTTTGGATGCAAAATTTAGATGGGATCAAGTTTTATTCGATGACTTATTGACGGAGTGTCAATTTTTTTCAAACAATTTATCCAATATGCCCATCATAAATGTTCAGAGAGACTTATTTTTCCACGTTTCTGTTAATATTAAATTAGTCGGGTATTGTGATGCCTCATCACCTATGGCGCTTGCATATATTTTTCAAAGATAAAATATATTGTAATCTAATTTGTTCTAAATCTAGAATAGCCCCATTAAATAAAAAATTGACAATACCAAGGTTGGAGTTGGCAAATTTATCTTCTAGAATTTACGACCTCTTTAAATCAAAAATTTCCAGGGTTTTTCTCTTCGCTGACTCCAGTATTTCCTTGGCGTGGATTAAATCCGATCCTTTAAAACTTAATCCATACGTTGCCAAGAGAGTGGTAAAAATTCAGAGCTTGACTCACAATTTCAATTGGGCAAGATAAATACAAAACTGAATCCTGCGGATTGTCTATCCAGAGGATGCTACCCTCAAGAACTAAAAACAAATGATTTGTGGTTTAATGTTCCCAAACAATTGGTAGATTTAAATTATGACCCTAAAATCGATTCACAAAAATTTGAAATGCCAACAAATGTTCCTGAGAGAAAAACTCTTGCTCAAACTGTTAAACAAGAAACATTTTTTAATAAATATTCTAATCTATCGCAATAACAAAGAGTAGTCATTTGTCGTTTCTACAATAATTCAAATAAAAATAATAAAAAATTAACAGGTCCATTTTCTATCAAACAATTAAAAAATTTGTTAAAAATAATAATAAAAAATATACAAGAAATCGAATTTCATTAGGAATTAAAAGCTTTAAAAACAAAAAACCTCATTAAATCCAATTTAAAGAATCTTTCTCCATTTATTGATGGAGAGGGTATTTTACGCGTGGGTGGTAGGCTGCAAAATGCAAAAATAAGTTTTGACAAAAAACACCCCATAATTTTGCCAAAAAATAATTATTTTACCAGTTTAGTTATTAGCAAAGAACATTTAAGATTACTGCACGCTGGTCCAAAACTCATTCTGTCAAGTCTTAGCTCTCAATATTGGATCATAAGTGCAATGCGTGAAGTGAAAAAGATAACTCACAAGTGCGAAACATGCTTCAAAACAAAAGCAAAATGTTCGGAGCAATTAATGGGCTCATTGCCTGAAACACGAGTTAATTTTGCAAATCCATTTTACCACGTAGGTATTGACTTTTGCGGACCATTCCTAATTAAAAACTCTTTGTTAAGAAAGTCTGTAAACACTAAGGCTTATGTTCTTATATTTGTGTGTTTCATAGTCAAGGCCATTTACATCGAAGTAGTTTCAGACTTAACCACAGAAAATTTTCTATCTCCACTTAAGAGATTTATATCAAGGCGCGGAAAATCGGCACAAATCCATTGTGACAACGGTTGAACTTTCAAAGGAGCTGATAATCAGTTTAAACAATTCTTTCAAAATAATTTAGGGAACACTACTTATGAACAATTTAATACAGCAATTATTCAAGTGGAAGGAATCTTAAATTCTAGACCACTAACTAGTGTCTCAAATTATCCCACGGACCTATCTTATTTGACCCCTGGTCATTTTCTAATAGGTAGAGCAATAACAAGTTTCCCTGAACCTGACATAACTGCTATTCCTTCAAATAGATTAACAAAATGGAAACTTTGTACACAAATCCAGCAATATTTCTGACAACGTTGGTACAAAAATTACCTTTATCAGCTTCAAAGCAGGCCAAAATGGCATTCGAGCATCCCCAACGTTCAAGAAGGAATGTTAGTATTACTAAAAGAGGATAATGTACCCTCGTCAAGGTGGCCAATGGCACGTATTGTTAGATGCATTCAGACTCAGAATGGAACATATTTACGTTCAATAACGAAAATAGCGATTCATCCAATAAATGATTTATAAATATTATCAAAATTTTGTACTTGTTATAAATGGTTATTGTAAATATTTAGTTTAAAAAAAAAAATAATGTAATATAATTATTTCATCTTTTAGATATAAGGGTATATTATGTACTATAATGTAGGTTTTATGTTAAAACTTCCCCGCCCCCAGTATGTTGGAATTTATCTCCAACATAAGATTCAAACTTTGTTTTAAATTTGGTGGCGCCTTCCAGGTGGCAGCATTGTAGTTTTTGCGCATTGCGCGTGACGGTTAGTAGAAGAGTTAAGTCAGTCGAGTTGAAGACTTGTTGTTTGGCGGCATAGTTAGAATTGACCCTGCCTTTTGGGCATTCAATAGTTAATATTTCATTAATTATATCAACCATTAATAATTTAAAAGCTTAGTAAGCTGTTAGTGTTAAAAAACAGTAAATGTGTTACATATTATAAATATAAATTGTAAAAAGTGTAAATAGTGTAAATACAAAGAAACCAGCAAAATAACAGTCCATTATTGAAGAAGGCCACTAATTCACAAACATTCGTATCCCAAACACCCACATATAAACGTCAGCCATAGGAAATGTGCTAGCTTTCCTGGACCTTTGTTAGCTGTAGATAACCAAGATCCTTATAATGAAGTGGGAATTGTACCGCTGAGCAAATTTGGTACAAATTTTTTTGATGCTCAACAAACTAGCATTAATTTCGGGCAATTTTACGTCGATTACTTCAAAATCCTGTCCTGATTAAAGGCTATGAAAGAATCTTTATGTTCATAGTCTACGATACTTTTGTAAATACTGTATATATACTTGTAATATAATTTTGTACATACTTTTACCTTGGTAAATAAACCAGTATAAGTTACTTTTGCATTTTAAATTAAACCACCAACCCTAACTGATTCTTATAAACCCTACTTTCTCCACTAAATAAATAAGGTAGTGTCTCCCCGACCGTCGGAAGGACGTAGAAAAGTGTGTGCTCGACAGTCGGACGGACGTAGAAATGTGTGTGCTCAACCGTCGCATATTTTAACCTCATTTTCAACTAGAGGCTAAATGTAGCAAAGTATTCCTCAAGGTTATGACGAATAGCTGTCATTTTGGTTATGCAGGTACACTGCATTGTGCCATACCAAACTAACCCAAACTTAACAACCCAACCCAACCGACCCCGCCCCATTGGGCCCGTCCCGCCCCATTGTCACAATCCAGCCTGCCCTTAGGTATATTATACCTCTATTGCTCAATGGGGCGGGAGGGGCCCAATGGGGCGGGGTCGGTTGGGTTGGGTTTTTGAGTTTGGGTTGGTTTGGTATGGCACCATGCAGTGTACCTACATAACCAAGATGACAGCTATTCGTCATAACCTTGAGGAATACTTTGCTACATTTAGCCTCTAGTTGAAAATGAGGTTAAAATATGCGACGGTTAAGCATACACATTTCTACGTCCGTCCGACGGTCGAGCACACACTTTTCTACATCCGTCCGACGGTCGAGCACACACTTTTCTACGTCCGTCCGACGGTCGGGGAGACACTACCAATAAATAATAAAATAAAAATAAAAGCAACCCGAGGTAGGTATTCCTCTATATCTGGAGAGTCAACCGGAGAGGAATCTTGGTGGAGTACTTAAGGCCATAACCAGCCTAGGTACGACACAAATTTGGCGCCCGAGCACTAGGACCCGGGTTTTCCTGAAAATTCCTGTAACCTAACCTGAAAAAGTTTTCATACAAAACATAACCTGCAAAAATCCCGTGAGAATCAGTAAGGTGGTTTAATTATTACATTCTAAAATGCCAAAAACAAAGACCAGCCCGTCAAAAAAACCAGAAGAGCAAATTAAAACCCAAAGCACTCCTCAGGCAGAGGCTGGAAATTCTTCGACAGAAGGTACAGCTGGCACTGGATAAAACAAGGACTAAGCTGGAATACACCCTGCGTAAGTAAGGTTTAGTGGATGTTTGTAAAGGTTTTGGTTTGGAAACATCCGTCACAGTAAACGAATTACGTTTACGACTGCGAAATCATGTCACCGAAGAGAAAGAAGCACCAGCTAATATACCACTTTGGGAAGCATCAATTTTAGGTACACCACAAGATGATCGAAAGGTCTCTGACCAGGTTAGAAAGTGGAATGTACACTTTGATGGCAATACTAATGCAGTTTCATTCCTCGAAAGAATTCAAGAGCTTAAAATATGCTATGATTTTGAAGAGGAAAACTTACTGAGAGCATTACCGGAACTGTTAAGGGGCAGTGCCCTATTGTGGTATAGAAACTGGAAAGCTGGCTGGGAATAATAGGATGATTTTGTAGAGGATTTTAAGCAAACTTATTTTCCCAGTAGGTATACCGAAGACCTACTCGAAGAAATCTCTCAAAGAAAACAGCGTCCCAAGGAAAGATTTCGAGAGTACATGATTGACATCCAGTCACTAATGCGACGACATGGAAAATACAGCTCAGAGGAAGAGTTGTACAATCTGTATAAAAACCTATGGCCACAATATACAGGGTGAAGCAAAAATCCCGACGATTAATCGAAATTTTGTATCCAATCAACCCGAAAATGTAACAAACAGCTATATAGCTATATATTCTTACATCGGAAAATCCGTGGTAGAAAATCTACCAAAACAACCAGGACAACAATGTACTAGCCAGGTAAAATTGGCTGATGGGTCCTTACAACCCGTTACTAGGGCCTACACCGTTGGTTGTCAAAATATGGAAAATTACACCCAAAATAAACCAGGAAAACCAGAAAACCCAGGAAAACCTGAAAACCCTGAAAAACCAGAAACATTTCAAAGTCTAGCCTTGTCTGTAATTCAGGCAAACCTGATGCCCGAAGAACAACAGCAGGAGGCCGAATTAAAGTTCTGTGATACAATTCCCGGCTTTACTAGATTGTTAAGAAAATCTACGACAAAGTTGATAAAAGGTTGTCAGAAAAAATCAAGACCTCCCATAGTTCTTGCAGTTCACCAACCGTGATTGTCAAGAAAGCTAATGGGGAGCAACGATTCTGCATCAATGCCCGAAATATTAACAACGTCTCGATAAAGGTGCCGGTGCCACAAGTAAAAGCAGTCTTAGAAAAAGTCTCCAAATACCGACGATCTAAACCAAACTTTGCATAAATTTCTGTCCCGCAGCCATGCGACTACGGAACGATTTACCGCAAAGGGGTTGGTTAAAAATCCCGATGAGCCAGTCCCTAATCACGGAAGAGGACCCGTAACCCGGAGCCGTGAAGAATTTTTAGAAAAAATGTTTTAATTTGTTTTTAACACCTTGACTGCCGATGACGCAAATTTTGCGTCACGGCGGCCCCCTACCAATGACCGATGACGCACCTGTCGAGTCAAGTACCATTGAATATAATATGAATATGAAGCCATGATACATCATAATATGAAGCAGTGTTGCTCCGGGTTTTGTGCAAGGCAGTTCATTTTACGTTGGCTTCTTGTTAGGTTATAAATTGGTATTTTTTGCATATCGGTTTTTTATAATTTTATAATTTTTATAATTATTACAACACTAAAAAACACTTTTTGGAAAGTTTTAAACAAAAAAACCATTCGGTTTTTCGTGAAAGTCCTTAATCTGGCATCGGCAGTCAACGTGTTAAAACAGTTTTTTTTTAGTTTCCAGAAACCAGTTTTAATCCAGTATAAGACCGTTGTTTTCAGAAAACTGAAAACAAGATTTTAGTAAGGGGGGATGTAACGATACACATTACGACATCTATGAGATGATTTTCCTAACTACCCGACGTCAAGAAAAGAGTTGGACTACCAGAAACCTGCAGTTAGACGGAACTCTAACAGATGGCGCTTGGACAGTTGTCAACCGCATATGTGTTGTCAACACTTGTTGCACACGGCCCGTGTGACGGATTTATTTCACACGGCTCCAATTGTTTTTCATCAAGCCTGTCATCAGAATTTCGTCTATAAAACCGCTGCATTTTTCAATGGACAATCAGTTGTCTGGTGGCTCAATTCCAAATGGTTTTACCAATTGTGAGCCCGAAAACCAACCACTAAATCACAGAGAACTCTCAGTGGAATATTAACAGTAAGTTAACCTGTTTTTAATATCTCAGGGCTTTAAGCCGTATAATATTAAGCTTTAATAACAGAGTTAATTAAACTGTAAATCCTGTATGCATAAAACATAAACTAACAACATGTATTTTTCCACTAGAGTCCAATTGCAAATCTGCCCTGTCTCTCTGTAGGACTGAAAACCACGCCCGTGCCTGCCAGTTGCCTGTGAAAAGCCCTGGAACATTTGCCCGTCCTGATTAACACGTTAAACGCCACGGCGTTATTGGTGATTTTTTTTATTGGGCCAAGTTATTTTTGTATTTACTTGTATCCTTTTAAAAAATAAAATTCTCCAAATACAGATTAAAATTAAAAAACTCTTGTATCTTCGTCAGCCATCAGGGCCAAGCGGTCCTATGCATGCTTTAAAATACCTTATACGAGCGGTCCGCTGGCCAGACAATCATGTTAAACAAAAAACTGACACTCCACAGGGACCGCCGTTGGCTGGATGGAAAAAGTATTAGCGGTCCCCTAGGACCGACTTGGCAGTTAACGTGTTAAAGGCTATGAAAGAACCTTTATGTTCATAGTCTACGATACTTTTGTAAATACTGTATATATACTTGTAATATAATTTTGTACATACTTTTACCTTGGTAAATAAACCAGTTTAAGTTACTTTTGCATTTTAAATTAAACCACCAACCCTAACTGATTCTTATAAACCCTACTTTCTCCACTGAATAAAAGCAACCCGAGGTAGGTATTCCTCTATATCTGGAGAGTCAACCGGAGAGGAACCTTGGTGGAGTACGTAACCTTTCAGTAGACGCGCTATTTTTTTTAAGTTTAGTCGCCCCGGTCTGTAACACCGGGTTGTTTTTTTATAGGTTTTGCGATTTTTTTTTATAAATATTTACTATCAGTGAAGTTTTATGGGTAAAAAGTTACATATAAGTACAAAAAAGTTTTAAGAAAAAATATATATTTTAGAAAATATAGGCTAAAAACAAAAATAAAATTCATATAAAAAAGGTCTTTAAACTTTTAACATACAAATAAAATTGCAACTTAAAAAAGTTAAAATAAAAAAAAAATATTATTTTTTGGTCCTTATTTAATACGGTAGTGAAAGAAAAATTGAAAAATTAAGCTTCGAAAGGACTTTGCTTGCAAGATTGGCAAATGCCTATTATGTGCTCTAAGCACATGTAGGTATTACGTTTAAAACACACAAATCCAGTTTTTCTATATTTTTTCCAATTGCAATAGGCACATCTACCACGGGTAATATTTTCTTGAGATTTTTTAAGTACAATTCCACAAAATTCTTGAAGTGAAAATTTCAACTTTGTGGAATTCCGGTCAAAGCAGCATGAGTTATTTGTAACACGAATGGTCACCCCGGTCTCACACACCGGAAGTCACTATAATTGGCAATAAATATGTTCAATCGCATCCAAATTGCAACTGAGCATGCATATACACTATTTAGGAAGGTACCTGGGCGGTGAAGTTTTTATCTCCACCATCTTCAAAGATTAGTTTAATTTTAAATCGCCCCGGTGTCAGACACCGTGCGCGACCACTGAAAGGTTAAGGCCGTAACCAGCCTAGGTACGACACAAGTTTTTTGGACTTGTCGCAGAATAACTTCTTTTTTACATCATTGCGAAGTTTAATCACGCCCTTGTACTTGTTGTAATATGAAATCAACCCCGCCACAACTTGTTGATGGCTAACAATATGAAACGAAGTTTTATTTATTCCATATTTTCTCGATGACACAGGAAATAATTTCACACATCTTTGATAGCATGCACAAAAACAGACTAAATTTAAAATCGCCTTTGAAAATAAAGTTTTAAAATAAGCTTTAAACCTAACGTTATTTGGGTTTTTGTCCGGTAATACGTAGATATGTTTTTGTAAGAATAGAAATTTGCACTGAAAAGATTATTATTTTTTATTAAAGAAATATCAGAGACTTGCTTAATTTCGTAGTTTGACTCATAAAGTAGATACGAAGCACGATTAATTCTGTGATAGTTTAAATTTATTAAAAGTAATAGCAGAATCAATAACGACCCAACATTTTATTGTTTTGTTTCATAATTAAACGCTATGCTGGAACAACGCAGTCACCGCCAGAATGTTTTGTGGGAAGTCTAGAAAAACTGTTTGTCATGTGTTATTTTAAAATTCAAAAAAACTTTTCTCTTGCTTTACAATACGGTAGATACAAACCACATAAAACATTGTTTGCTTCGATTTTCATTACAACATATATAACCTTTAATTATCTGTTAATACTAGGGGGGTAAATTATTTATTTTTTCAATATTTTTATGCCAAATGTTGATCAACTTTAAAGTAGGTACTCTTAATTTATTGAAATTAATTATTAAAAAAATTTCTAGAAATCACCTAACCTGAATCCATGTGATTTTTGTTTGCTTCTCAGACTCGGAAGAGCTATAAAAGGAAAACGTTTTGGCATTGTAAAAAAAGTAAAATTAATATCTCTGAAGCTATTCCAAGAAGTGAATTTCAGAACTGTTTACAAGAAAGAATGCATATCAATCAAATACTACTAAGGAATAAACTTCTTTTTAACAGTTCACTATCCCATTACACTGAATACATGTTATTATTATTCTTAATTTATAAATGAATTTTTAGTCCGTTAGGTAAACCAAGATGCATGCAATATAAAACATACGAACAAGTAAGAAAAACAACCATCGTTAAACCGGTACCTTAACAATCTCACAAATACTTTCTCAATGAATTGAAATAATTAAACCTAAATATGCTGGACTAAACGTTATGAAGTTTTATTTTTAGGTTTATTAAAGTCCTATTTAGAATAATTAAACAAAACAAACAAACCAAATATTAAAACACTAATATAAAATATACCTGAACCGAACTGAAGCAAATACGTCAAGTACGTGTCATAACACTTTGACCTCTGTGGAGGTCATAGCTTATTCATTCAATTCTAAGCTATGTGAAAATTAACTTGGTTTACTTTAATTTTAAAACAACGCAAACAAAACCAAAAAAAATATGCTTTTTTAGAAAAAATCCATATTAGGTTTTTTAAAGATATAAAAATAAAGTAGCCCATGATGTACAGCGTAAATATGTGATTTAAAATCATTTTTGTTTTTTTAATGGTTTAATATTTGTGGAAAATAAGTATATATATATAAGATAATTACCAAACCACTGTAAACCCCGACCACTTTAACTGTTCCAAGTTTGGTCAAAATCGCTAATGTCGAGGTAGATGACAGGTTTGGCGCGTTTTAAATTACATTATTGCAATAAGTTATTTTTACAGAGTTTTTAATTATTATTAGTTGGTTCCCTTTTAGTAAGCGTCATCCAGGCTTTTTAAAACATAATTATGTGACTTGTAAAAAAAAAATAAACCAAAATTAAAGATTCCAATTGCTAAGGGGTATTCTATCATCTCGCTTTGCTGTGTCAGCGAAATGTTCAATGCGGCAAACAACGGAGGAGAAGAAAATCGAATTACGTCGAACATTTATTTTCGATTTGGTCAATTTTAAACATCATCGACAAATTCAATGTTAATCTGAGTCTAGTTCTGAATATCCCCCTAAAACAATTTAATGTTATTTTTTTAACCGCATTAAACTTTGTTAATAAAATCCTCTCCGTTACGGAACCTTATAATTATAATATAAATGTACAAATATATTATGTAGTTAAATAGGTTCACTTGTTATACAAAATCTATAAATTTAATTTAATATATTAGTTAAATAGGTAGGTACACTTGATCAATATAACTCATAATTGACGTACTTATTATGTTTTATGCTTGCAAAGGCATGTAATTACTATAATATTCGATGGTAGATAATGGATAATAATATTAAACAATACAAAACTACAACTTTTAATAATCACCTGTCAAATGCGTATAATACAAACGAGTGCTTTTGAGAATAAAGTTGGAAAATGTTAAAAATATCGGAAAAAGACGGTAGCACGATTTGTTGAGTTGTTGGGTGTTTTTCGATAGGGAATCCTGGATTAAGTTTTTACCGGTTTCCCAAGAAACAGTGAAAATCCGAATATGAGTGAGTATGAGTATGAGTATAAGAACGTATGCCAGGCCCCATCGGCAACGCGTTGCAACGCCTTACACTGAACTTCCAGGGTTATTTTACCCCCTTTCGGTTCATACGTATCTCGCCACTGCACAGGGTTACCTGTGTTTGGTGGATCCGAATTTATACCCCGGCAGGTAAATCTTCCCAAGGAGATTGTAGATGACAGTGTCGATGGTTAAGGCCACTCTCGGAATTTTATCGCTAGGTCGGACCATACGCCAAATTTGGGCTAGTGGAGTATAGGATAAGGAGGGACAATATGGTTTTTGAGGGCCTTAAACTCACCCAAAACTAAGTACAATCTGGACTTCCCTCAACCAGGGTTTTAGTAATAACCCCATTCATTTGAGGTTAATAAATAGGGACTTGACTGGTTAATATGCTCCTAGGATATATCCTTACTGGTTTTGAAGTACTTCCTGTTCGTCTGTGTCATCTCTGCCCGGGTCATAATCCCAGCTTATCTATATCTTATTATCTATAATGTTGCGCCCATATAAATAGAATACTATCCTTAGTAGTATCTTTTCTATGTTTGCACCCCAGTGTGCGGTTGCAATTGTTTATTTTCGCTTAGAACGTTTGAGGAGTCAGCCAATTTATGGTCCCCTTAATGTCTTAGTAATCTATAGATGTTTATTTCTTTAGGATGAGTTTCGTTTGTATTAAAATTAGTATTATTATTTGAGAATATCGTCATACAAGTTTGGTAATTTTTACTTATCTAATTTATGTAGACTTGTACTTCGGGTGAATTTCCAGGTAGATGTGATGTAATTGTTCCTTAACCCCGACCGTCCACTTTCCAAGAGAGTATTCATTGAAACTGAAGGTCTCACTCACACCTTTTATCCAGGTAAAACACTTAAGGACTTAATCCAAGAAGAGGTACCATACGCAATTTGCACTGATTTTGCACTTGGATCTGGTATATCACATGTAGAATTGTTATTAATTTTTGTTTTTTGATTTTTTGAAAAACTTTAGCGGTGATGGCACTATGGAAGTATGAGCGCGTTAAGGGAGCCCTTAACCAAGCGACCGCTCGCCCCAAGGTGCCGCGCATCACTGAAATAGTGAAAATCCGAATAAAGAAATAAAGAAATAAATTGCATACCTGTAAATATAAATTTTAATCTCTAAAATAAATAAGTCAAAAATGACTAATTACTACAGTTATTAGTGGCTGCTTTTTCATTTATAGCAAGGTATCCCGATATAATAGCCAATTGTTATGTAAAATTTAAAATAAGTAGAGCAGTTTTTGAGATATAGTCAATTCAATATTATATAGAAAATTGACTATATCTTAAAAACTGTTTTACTTTTATAACTACTATAAACATTTTCGGATTATGCGGACAATTTTACATAATAACTGACTATTATATCGGGGATACCAAGGTATAAGTGAAAAGCAGCCACTAATAACTTTAGTAATTAGTCATTTTTGACTAATTCATTTTTAGAGAGTACCTATTTGATACAATCAATACACATTTTAGTAATGATTTACATTTAAATTCAGTAAAAATCAGAGAACAAATAAGTCGTCTAAATTTAAACAGCATTATGCATTATTAAAAGCGTTGATTAATAAAGTCTCCACTTAACGGTATAATAACAAGAACCGGTATTATGTTATCATAACATTGTTATGAATTATATATAATATTATGTTGCCATGAATTCGTAGATATATTTTGTCGTTTAAAATACAGTTGTCGGCATTAGAGAACTCAAATATAAAAATGTTCGATTTTAAGGTAATGTTTGTGCAACAATTATTTTTTGTTATATTTCTTAAAAATGTGCAAACTTAAATATAAATTATATAAGGTATCATTAGTTAATTTTGCACCAACAAATATACCTACGTACCGAATCGGATCCTTTGGCAAAACATGAAAATGCAACGATTTAGTTCTTGAATTTACAATTATTTACAATTAACAACACAATACCATGATCACTTGGATTTATAAGATACACACACTAACGTAACTATACTTATATAAGCATATAAGAATTGAGTTTCTTTTTGTTATTTAGTTTTTACTTGCAACGCGAAACACAAATAACGTGAGCGATTTAGCTGTGCATATAAACAAAATTTGTGGAGTAAAACTTCTTCCTGCCTTCATTTCTTTTGTGATAAAACTACTTATTTATTTAAAAATGATGTGCAGGTTGTATGCTTAAATGTATTGTTGACATTTGTTGAATTGTCAACAATACTATCGAACACCACCAGATGGCGCGCGCAACGGGAAAACCCGATGCTTCTTTAGCGTATAACAAATATTTAAACTATTTAAAGTAATGTTTTGTGTTAAATGCAGTGGCATAGGCAGGGGGGTTGAGTGGTTTGAACTTCTTCAAAATGTAGGAAACAGTTGCGTTTTGGGATATTGTAAAAAATCCTAACTAGCTTATGATCTTTATAGTTTTATTTTACTCTTATATTGTAAATACATGTACACACTTGAAATATAAGAGTAAAATAAAACATAAGCTTGTGAGGATTTTTTACAATATCCCAAAACGCAACTGTTTCTCACATTTTGTTTTCAAACCACTCTATCAATTTCATTCGTTTTTAGAGAGTACAATTTCGGTAGTGTTATAAGTAGGGATGGGATTTTAGTTATTTTACCTTTTTTTAACCGATGTAACTATTTGAAAATCAATAATGCCAAAATGTGTTTTAAAAAATTTTCTTTTATATGAACCTAACTTGTTTTTACCTTTTTTACCTTTTTTGGAGGTTTTTGCTTTTAACTACCTTTTTTATACTTTTGTTACCTATTTTTTAACTTTTTTTCACCTTTTGTACCTTTTTTGGAGGATTTTGCTTTAAACTACCTTTTTATACTTTTGTTACATATTTTTTAATTTGTCAGTTTATTTTCACATATTTGTTACCTATTTTTACGTATTTTTAATTATTTTATTTTTTTTGTTCTTTTTAAAATTTGCGCCAATATTTTATCCAGGGCGTGCAACTCAACGGTATAGAATTTTTTCTTATGGTGACAGACTGTAACAGTAACTTTCTTTACAGTTACCTTCTTTGTAGTGACTCACTACTAGTGAGCTTATGTTCTGTCATAGAACTTCTGTGTAGTGAGTGTCACTCAGTAAAACACAGTTTATTGCATAGAAATAGTTTATTGTGGGTATGTTCTGTGTTTGGGTGTGCGGCTTAACAAAATTATAAACGAAACTTAAACTTTTAATGATTTTTTTTACCTAAAATGCTTTTTTTTAGTACCTTTTTAGTTACCTATTTTTCAGTTTTTAGTATCTAAATATCCCATCCCTAGTTATAAGGAAACAATCATTATTTAAGTTATTACTTTAAGATTGTTCTCTTATGAATACTTATAAATAAATAGTGAAAGTAAAGTATATAATAATTTTAAATATTGCTAGTAATAAAAGAAAATGCTGTGTTCCTTGCAAAAATTTGCAAGATATACGTCATTATTTTTTAACTATGGAACCATAGATTTTATCTAGGTATGGAACCTCAACTAGACTAAGATTAGTGTCATATTAATTTCGCAGAAAAAAGGGGTGTGTGTTGACAACCGAAGTAGTCTACCAGTAGGTGCTGTTCCAACTTTAAATCTACCAGCTTAGCTTGTTTTTCTCTTAAACTGTTTGTATTTAAGGAGGTTCGGGCAAGATATTGGTCGCTATGAGAAAATGTTAAAATAATTCTAGGTTATAGCAGTTCTAAAAGAATTGACCGTCTGGTGTTCAAGTAAAAAAATATTAAAGTTGCAAAGACTAGGCTGTTATCGTTTATTATTGCTAAACTACATATATTGTGAATGTTAAGAAAAATGTATATGTCACTTGTACACCTATATATATAATATATAATATATCTATACAGCCCATGTCTTTAATTAATGCATATCTTATAACGTGACATTGAAAAATTAATGATTTTTTTCTTGTATGCACGTATGCCTGTAGAAGTGATATATACATTTTAGTGCTGCACGGATCCGATTTTTTTACGGATCGGGGATCCTTGAAAAAAAAAACCGGATCCGGATGTATCCGCATCCGGATTTAAATATAGGAACCGGATTTGGATCTCAGATCTGGATCCGATATCCGAATAATAATAATGTATAAGTTATGGGCATACAAAAGAAATAGTATAATTGGTAGCACAAACAAATTTAATTTCTTACTAAGCAGTTGTACAGGGTGTCCGGAAATTAATGCAAGGAAATTTGGTCACAGATTCTCTAAAGAAATTTAGAGGACACGTATTTTTTAGTTTTACCCCTAAAAGTCGCCCAAAAGAATAGTCTTTTTCTTATATCTCAAAACCCTGTTGTACGAGAATCACTAAATTTGGTATACAGGGGTTTTTTGATATGTGGAATCTAATAATGTTAAGGTTTTTGGCTGGGGACACCTTGAGACGTTTTATTGTAGGCCCCCTTGTCTTTGGATCCACAAAACTTTGGTTGCGTATTTGTTTTTTTAATTTTAACCCGTAAGGAAGTCCATTCAATTTAGAAACTTTTGTCTTTTGAAATTTTTTTCAATCCGGATCAGATCCGGATCTGATCCGGATTGAAGAAGATCCGGATCCAAAGACATTTTTAAAGTATTGCTTGTCTACGTGGCTAGTTTTAAAAAATATTTTATCAGGGTTTTTCTTTTTTACAAAATATTCAAATACATTTGACCATTTAAATTCATTTCCGGCATTATCTTTTTTTATAGATTTGTTGATCCAAAAAGTCATTATAATTTAATTGGTAAACCTTATAAGGATTGTTTTGTCTTGCCAACCGAAATACTATTTTTAATTTTAAGTTTAAAAAGTTCCGTAGGAATTGTATTTTGAAAGTAACGAAATTCTTTTATTTAAGCGGATATACCACATTTATTTGACATTAATAGAAACAAAGCACGCCAAGTCGAGTACAATTTATCAACAGTCAATTAGAGGGGAAATAGCAGGAACATTCGGCATGGGGTTTTTCGACATGAATCTTGATTTTGATGAAACTTTAATCAGAAAACCCAATCGAGGTGCATAATATTTTGCCCTTACAACTTAATTTATGCAAATTGCGTTTTTGACAACCGGACTTCGTGACACCGCTTGACCTATTACTATATTATATTATTAAATCGCGTGTTTTGCAGGTATTTATTTATTTCAGGACATGAACGACGCTTTCCAAATTTAATATGTCTACCTTATTTTATTACCAGCTCGACGCAGTATGTGCGCTTTGTTTAAGTTTATTTTGGATTTGTTATTCATATCTTTGGGGAATTTTATAGTTACAAAACCATTAAACATTTAAAGCACCCTGTCAAGATTTAATTTTCCTTTTAAATGAACTCTTAATTACATTTGAATGCATAAATTTTATTTTATATGTTAATTAATAAACAAAACCGACGGGAAAATAGGTAGTTTTCAAATAGATTGAACAAAATTAATAATATTAAATTTTACTGTAAGAATTTTTTATGAGACTTCAAAAAGCTAACCAGGGATGAATTTAATTATATCCCACACATGCATAATTAAATTTACATCCGGGAAAAGTATGGAAAAGTCCAAAAATAAATTTTTATTTGATTTCTATTATTTTAAAGAATATTTACAGCATTATGAAGTTCTTTTCTTTTCATTTGTTGATTTAATTATTTTTTTAACAACTTTTCTAGGATTTATTGTTTCGACATAATATAATATAAATTTAGCCGCTTGATTGAGTTTGAAGGTATTCAATAGAAACTACTGTATTAAAAAAACAATTGTTAATTTAAAATAAACTTGTGAAATTCTGGGCATTGTAGTTTTTTTATTTATACAAGGTGTCCCTAAACTTAGTGGCATAAATTTAGTAGCAGATTAAGCAAGTCAAAATAAGACGAAAATCTAAATAAATATTTTTCCTAATTAGGTATGTTTAAAAGATACAGGGTGATAAAGTGTTACTTATCATATCAGTTTTTTTAATATAACTTCCACTATGGCAGACTTGGAAAGGTGATATTTTGCGAACAGTCACTTACTACCAAAACACATATTCACACATAATTACAATTGTGTCGTAGAAACAGGGGTTGCTCAAGCTTATTGTTCCATACAAACTTTAAGGTTAGTGGTGTGTATTTACACCACAGGTTAGTTATAATAAATAGATTCAAAAGATTATACTTACAAATCGTTTTATTTGTCAATATTTATATATTATAATAATTATCAGTTATAATTTATTATTTCTTGCTTCTAATTTCCTTCTTCTGTTTCTTTTTCTAACATCTTAATTTTGCTCCTTTTCTAACTTCTTTATTTTGCTCCTTTTCTAACTTCTTTATTTTCTTTTATTTCGTGTCTTCTTGTTATCTATTCCTTATCTCTTTATTTCTTATGCTTCTTTAACTTTATTATTTATGTTTAGTTTTATTTTATATAATATGTATATATAATTTATTATTAAAATTATAATGAATTTTATAAATCTAATATATTATTAATATTAGGTATATTTTATTATATTTTTTATGTTATTATTTTTGATGTGAATATTTTTTATGACTTTTTTATTATTATTTTTTTTATATATATGTATATAGCAACCATAGCCGACTAAATTTATATTAACAAATAGACTTGCAAACAAATCAAAAAATCTACATACTCAAACTAACCTGTGGCGTAAACATGCTCCCCGGCTTTGAAATGTAAATTTCAAAATATTTTAAATTAATATTTGAATAAAATAAATATAATAAAATTTAATGTTAAAATTAAATATGCAAGAATCACTGTGTTGGAATAGGGCAAAGCTTCACCACCGGTCGCTTAAAAATCCCATTTTGGGAACGTACTAATGCTACCCTAATAACCCCATCTTTTCCAGGATAAACTTGTTCTATAACTCCCAATGGCCAATAAAGTGGAGGCACATCATCCTGTTTTATCAAAACAATTGTTCCTATATTTATGGGATTATTAGATGTATTCCATTTTTGTCTTAATTGTAACGTATGTAAATATTCCAAATGCCATTTTTTCCAATAAGATCTAATTAAATTATCTAATAACTTTTTCCTCCCCTTTAAGGTTTGATCAGAATTTGACAAAAATGGTAAAAACTGAAGGGGCGTTGACATTAAAAAATGCGCAGGTGTAAGAATCTCTGGATGAGGTTCCTCAGATAATAAACAAAGTGGTCTAGAATTTAATAAACATTCTATCTGAATTAATATTGTATTTAACTCTTCATAAGATAATAACTGTTTACCAATAACTCTATATAAATGCGTTTTAACACTCTTTAAATTTGCCTCCCAAATACCTCCAAAATGAGGTGCCGAAGGAGGAATCATTTTCCACTCTATTTTTCTAATATTAAATTCTTTTTGAAAGGATTGTTTAGTTTCATTTGCATATAAAAAATTATAAATTTCATTCAAACGTCTCTTAGCTCCTATAAAATTTGTCGCATTATCTGAATATAAACATGAAACAGGACCCCTTCTTGCAATAAATCGTTTAAAAGCTTCTAAAAATATATTAGAACTAAGATCTGAAGCTAATTCGATATGTATTGCTTTAGTTGAAAAACAAATAAATAAACAGATATAAGCCTTTTGACTTTTAATACCTCGTCTTCTAGTCATAGTAATATTTATTGGACCAGCATAATCTACACCAGTATGTGTAAATGCTTTTGCTTCTTGAACACGAGCAGGGGGTAAATTAGCCATTTTTGGAGTTAAACATTTTGGTAATGTTCTAAAACAAAAATTACACAAACGTACTCGTTGGCGTATTATATTCCTAGCCGAAATAATCCAATATCTTTGCCTTAATAGTGACATCAACAAATATGGACCAGCATGACAGTTTAAACAATGAAAATGATCAATCAACAAATTTACAATATGATTTCTGCCTAAAAGTAAAATGGGATGACGATTTTCAAAAGGAATATTTGCATTTGATAAACGACCTCCAACTCTTATTAACCCTTTATCATCAAGAAAAATATCCAATTTTCTAAACGTGGGACTAAGGGAATTTTTATTATTAATATTATTAAATTCATTTTTAAAATATATTTTTTGTAATTCTTTTAAAATAATTATTTCAGCAATTTCCAAATCAGACACCTTAATTAAATTTGTTGATTGTATTATTTTCATAAACCTCAAAATATACACAACTATATTTAATAATTTAGTCCATGATGAAACTCTTAATGAAAGATTATAAATAATTGAAGTTTCATACGATGTATTAATAAGTGTAATAAATTCCTTTTTTATTTCAGGAATCTCCAATTTATATTTTTTAATATCAAATGGCTTAATTGGCCAATCTGATATTGGAAATTTAGCCCATAAAGGGCCATTCCACCATAATGAATGATTTATCAATTGTGAAGGTAATAGACCTCGTGAAACACAATCACTTGGATTTTCAATTCCATTAATATGATAAAAATTTGCAGGTGCTAAATTCTCCTGAATTTTTCCAACACGATTGGCTACAAATGTTTGCCAACGATGAGGGGAGGAATGTATCCATGATAATGCAATAGTTGAGTCAGAAAAGGCAAAAATTTTATTAATTTTATATCGATTACTATAAGTATCCAATATATGACGTACCAATTTAGATAATAACAAGGCTGCACATAATTCTAAACGAGCTAAAGAAAGAGTTTTTAAAGGTGCAATTTTAGATTTTGCACAAATTAAATTTACCGAAATATTCAAATTTGAATGTGTTACATGCATGTAAATACAACAGCCATAAGCTTTAATACTAGCATCTCCAAAAGCTAAAATATTTACATTACACCCATCAACAATACCTAAATGTCTTGGAATCTTTAACTCAGTCAATCGTGGTAACTCATTTTTAAATTTTATAAAACGTTGTAATATATGTTCAGGAAGTTTATCATCCCAATCACTTTTAATTAACCATAATTCCTGAATCAAAAGCTTAACATATAATATGACTGGTGCTACCAATCCTAATACATCAAATAAACGAGCAATAGTAGAAAGAACTATGCGTTTAGTATAAACATCATTAGACTCTGTCAAATTTGAAGTAAAAGTAAATATGTCAGACACTGGCAACCATTTTAAACCTAAAATTTTTAAAGAATCTCCATCTAAAAACTCCTTTGAAGCTCTATAAGATTCTGGAACCTCCTTTAATAACTCTTTTGAATTACTAGCCCATTTTACAAGATCTAATCCACCACATTTAAAAAGATCAATTAATTCCTTAGAAAGACTTATTCCTGTTTTAATTGAAGATACTGAAGTAATAAGATCATCCATATAAAGTTCTCTTTTTGCTACATCAGACGCTAAAGGAAATTTATCGTACTCATCATCTGCTAGTTGTTTAATGGTACGCATTGCTAAATAAGGACTTGATTTTAAACCAAAGGCTACAGAATTAAATTGAAATAATCGAATAGGTTCTAAATCATTAAACCTAAACAAAATTTTTTGATATTAACGATGTTTTTCTGACATTAAAATTCTTAAATACATTTGTTTTATATCTGCTGTAATAGCAATTGGGAAAAGTCTAAAATTTATTAGAAGTGAAAATAAATTAGCTTGTAAATTTGGTCCAGTATGTAAAATATCATTTAACGATACACCTGTATCAGTTTTAGCACTTGCATCTAAGACAACACGAACTTTAGTTGTTACTTTATCAAGTCTAATAACAGCATGATGTGGTATAAAATAACCACTATTAATATTTTCATCAGAATATGAAATTTCAGATAAATATCCTTTATCTAAATACTCCTTTATTACCTCATTATAAGCTTGACGTAATTCTAAACTTCTTTTAAATTTCCTTTCTAAAAATACAAATCGACGTTTAGCAATAGCATGAGAATTACCTAATAAAGAAGGATCATGTTTAAATGGTAGTTCTACAATATATCTACCAGAAAAATCTTTTAAAAAAGATGATTTATAGAGATTCTCACAAAATAATTCATCT
This sequence comes from Brassicogethes aeneus, assembly GCA_921294245.1. NCBI lineage: Eukaryota > Metazoa > Arthropoda > Insecta > Coleoptera > Nitidulidae > Brassicogethes > Brassicogethes aeneus. The sequence goes on along the minus strand of OV121132.1, from coordinate 45,128,078 downwards.
GAATCTTGTATGTGATCATTTGGAATTTCCTCTAAATTCCAGAATTTAGTTAAATTTGCATTTAAATTATCATTTGTTATTGGCCCAAAAGTCCAACTTAGATTAAAATGTGAAAAGGAATTATCAAAAAACGTATTAACGGGTACTTCACCAATTAAAATATACCCAAGTGTAGTTTCAAGCGCTTGTGGTGCAATTAAATTAGAAGGGGGAGTAATACGACCTGTTAGTAATAAGTTTGGAAATAATTGAGCTCCTAAAATGACGTCAATATCACCAGGTATATTCCAAGATTCGTCTGCTAAAGAAACATTATTTAGGTAATTTAATGATAATGTATTTATATTAGTTGTTGGTAATTTTTCAGTTATATTATCCACTACAATTAAAGTTATATTGTATTTATCAAATGATATTCGTGATTGAATAGTTAAAGAAACATATCCTTTCATTGGAGTTTTAATAGAACCTACTGTATTAATATACGAATTACTTATGGGAATAATGTTCAATTTAAGTTTCTTACAACAAGAAATGGAAATTAAATTATTTTGTGATGCACTATCAATAAGACATCTAATTATGGTTTTATTCCCATTATCACCTAACGCGTATACTTGCGCTGTTGATAATAATACAGTAGTGTTTGTATTTAAAGAAGCTTTTGAATGCATAGTAATAGATTGAGTTAAAGGTTTAAAAGAAGAAGATGAAGCTATATTATTTTGCATAGTAGGAGATTCAGTTTTATGTGTTTCAAAGTGTAATAATGAATGATGACGTTTCTTGCATATTTTACAATATAAATTTGATTTACATTTACTGCTAGTATGATTTGACCGTAAACAGTTAATACAATATCTTAATTCTTTAACCTTATCAAATCTAACCTTAGGTGACATATTTTTAAATACTTGACATTCGTAAATATTTGAATGATCATTTTTATTACAAATTATACAATTTAATGGCTTGACATCTGTTATTGAAAAAGAATGGGATTGTACAATTGAGTGTTTATTTTTTAAGGAAGAATTAGTGAGTGTATTATGTTTTAGACTTGAATGTGAATTTGTAAGTTCTAAAATTTTGACCTGTTGACGAATATACTCAATTAAATCTTTACATGATGGAATTTCTGAATTACTTACTGAATTTTCAAACAATTGTATAATTTGTGGATCTAATTTGTTTAGTGCCAAATGAAGAAATATGAAATCCGAAAGGTCAGTAATATTTAATTGTTTTAATGCACTTAAAGAGGAAGAAAAGCGTTCTATAAAATTATTAAGTTGATTGGCATTATTAGACGCAATCTTAATTTCAAATATATTATTTAAATAAAATGTTCCTAGCGCTCTCTTATCTTGATACTTTTTTACTAACGAATCCCAGATTGTTACATAATTTTCTTCATTAGGAAGAATTCCTGATAAAATAGTGAGTGCCTTACCACTTAATTTACCTACTAAATATTGAATTTTTTGCGAGTTATTTAATTTTGTATTAAAGTGTATATTTGTTTTAAATGCTTCAAAAAATAAGGGCCAATTTTCAAGTTTACCATCAAAATTCGGCATTTCAATTGGAGGTAATTTTATTAAACCACTTAAATCCTTATTTGGTGATGCTTGTGGTAAAACTTTTCGATTTTCCAACACAGTTTCCCTAATATCTTTAATTTGACAAAACATGTTTTCAAAGGTGATCCATTCATCAAATTCAGGTTTATAATCTTTATTATTTTTAATTTCTAAATTATTTGCTTCATCATTTAATTTATTGTATTGTTCATATAAATTTTCCAAATTTATTGTGTTTGTCAAAAATTCCTGAGTTTTTCTAGTGTCAGCCTTTGAAACCTTTTTTGCATTTTCATTCAAATTGAGAATTAAATTAAATATAGCCTCTTTTTTGGCATTTATGAATTTTAATGACATTTTAAATTAAATGAAGTTTAATGAAATTTTAAATAAATTAAATTTAGTGGACTGTATAAAGTTAAATTCAAATCCGGCTCGAAGGACCAAAATATGGTGTGTATTTACACCACAGGTTAGTTATAATAAATAGATTCAAAAGATTATACTTACAAATCGTTTTATTTGTCAATATTTATATATTATAATAATTATCAGTTATAATTTATTATTTCTTGCTTCTAATTTCCTTTTTCTGTTTCTTTTTCTAACATCTTAATTTTGCTCCTTTTCTAACTTCTTTATTTTGCTCCTTTTCTAACTTCTTTATTTTCTTTTATTTCGTGTCTTCTTGTTATCTATTCCTTATCTCTTTATTTCTTATGCTTCTTTAACTTTATTATTTATGTTTAGTTTTATTTTATATAATATGTATATATAATTTATTATTAAAATTATAATGAATTTTATAAATCTAATATATTATTAATATTAGGTATATTTTATTATATTTTTTATGTTATTATTTTTGATGTGAATATTTTTTATGACTTTTTTATTATTATTTTTTTTATATATATGTATATAGCAACCATAGCCGACTAAATTTATATTAACAAATAGACTTGCAAACAAATCAAAAAATCTACATACTCAAACTAACCTGTGGCGTAAACAGTTAGGTTTTTATACCAATTTTTCGATTACTCAGTTCGGCTAGTATTAAAAAGGTATATCCCTCAAACTTCGATAAAATAAATCGTTGAATTTAGGTATATGGTATGTTATATGAAATATGCTTAGAATTTTACAAGGAATCGAAATATAATAATAATAATAATAATATTTATTCGTGTTAAAAATACAAGGATTTTTACAGACGTCAGGTACTATGCTCCACACTTCAAAGTCCCACCACGTGACCAAGTACGGAACGCAGTCTTTTGATAAATTGTCATTTAAGGCTTTTCAGGTTATGTATCTGTCAAAGTATAGTCAATGCAAGAAATAATATTTATACTGTTACCATTTATGTTTAAGCGTTAAAAGTTAATAAATCTTTATAGTAGCACAGTAACAATGGTTGGTTTAAGAGTTTAGGAGTATAAATACTGCATTTAATGAAATTCTAAAGTGTATAGTGCCAAATAAGTAAAATTTTTGTGCATTTGGTCTACATATATCTGGTTTTATCCATTAAATAGTTTTAACTAAATGGCATTTATTAAAAAAATTTAGCTTGTTTATTATAGAATAAGAATATCTGTATCAAAGGTAGGTTAATATATTATAACAAAAAATATCATCTAATTTTGAAATTTTAAGGTTAGAAAAATCTATTTTGATCAAAATAAATAAGTATTTTGGATTATTTGGAAGAGTGTGTTAATATGGTCATATAAATATAGATATACTAAATAATTGTTGAATATGGTTCAAATTAAATTAAAGCTTTTATACTCCTAACAACAAAACTTGTGCATACCTCGGGATCCCTACTTTAAGTTAGATTATAAGGAAACTAACAACTTTTAGAGATACATGCAATGTAAAAATATTTAATACTCCCATAACATGTGATTTTTGAAATTTTTAAAAGTTATAATGATTTTTTCGATGAAGATAAAATTCAGTTGAAGCTTTATAAGTAATTGTATTGACAAAACTTTATGTAGGTATACTTTAAGCTGGATAAGAAAAAATACTACAAGTAAAATATAAGTATACTGTGGTTTTATTTAAATTTTAGAATTTATAAGGTTATTTATACCTAATGATTGTTCGATGTAGATAAAATTTTGTCGAAGCTTTTATAGGTACTTGTATTGACACTATGGGTAAATTAGCTGACAGTGTAAGGAACTTTAAGAAGGTTAGCTATTGAATTTTTAAAAAGAATTTACAGTTTTTTAAAATTAAGTATCTAATGGTTTTATATTTGAAATGTTTAATATTGCTTATTTCCAAGAGCCAGTTGTTCAATTATGATGTCTATTTTGTTTTACTCCGGCATAAATATTTTCAATTTGAATTTTGACTAGGTAAATAAAATAGTTGTTTGAAACCAATGAACAAAAATAAATCTAACAATAATAAATAAAAAAGTAGAATTACTAAAATGGGTAAAATTTACGTTAAAATCACCTGTTACAACAATTTTTGTAGACACACCTAAATCATTAAAAACTTTTTCCAAGACATCCAAAAATAGTTTAAAATTACTATTTGGGGGTCTATATATATTTATAATTACTAAATTAATACAAGTAACCTTAATGACACACATCCTTTTGTATTGATAAAGATATTACTTATAAGTATAGGTATACCTTATTTAGTTCAATATAACACTCATCAGGATCAGTGAGCCCGATTAGGTAATATAGTACCTACATAATAAATTATATTGTATATATGTATATGTGTGTATGTAAAATATTATTAGTTTTATTTTGTAATTATATAATTAAGAATTATACATGGTGTTCATAAATAATGAGACAATTTAATTTTAAATATAATTTTAAGAAAATACATATAAACGTCTTTGATTAATTAAATAAACAAAAAATAATATATTTTAAATAAAAATTTAAAGAATCTAAAATCGATAAAAGTTCAAAAACTTACATATAGAAAAAAAATAAGTTTGGAAATTTGTAAAATAATAAAAAACATTATTTAAAATTATTTAATAATTTGCAAATTTTAATAATTTTAAGGTGTTGTTTTTAGATTCCTTCTTTAAAATTAACCCCTTTATATATTTAATTAATTTTAAAAATCTTAAAATAGTTAAGTTTTACAGTTGAAAATATTTATGCCGGAGTAAAACAAAATAGACATCATAATTGAACAACTGGCTCTTGGAAATAAGCAATATTAAACATTTCAAATATAAAACCATTAGATACTTAATTTTAAAAAACTGTAAATTCTTTTTAAAAATTCAATAGCTAACCTTCTTAAAGTTCCTTACACTGTCAGCTTATTTACCCATAGTGTCAATACAAGTACCTATAAAAGCTTCGACAAAATTTTATCTACATCGAACAATCATTAGGTATAAATAACCTTATAAATTCTAAAATTTAAATAAAACCACAGTATACTCCATCTAATATTTTACTTGTAGTATTTTTTCTTATCCAGCTTAAAGTATACCTACATAAAGTTTTGTCAATACAATTACTTATAAAGCTTCAACTGAATTTTATCTTCATCAAAAAATCATTATAACTTTTAAAAATTTCAAAAATCACATGTTATGGGAGTATTAAATATTTTTACATTGCATGTATCTCTAAAAGTTGTTAGTTTCCTTATAATCTAACTTAAAGTAGGGATCCCGAGGTATGCACAAGTTTTGTTGTTAGGAGTATAAAAGCTTTAATTTAATTTGAACCATATTCAACAATTATTTAGTATATCTATATTTATATGACCATATTAACACACTCTTCCAAATAATCCAAAATACTTATTTATTTTGATCAAAATAGATTTTTCTAACCTTAAAATTTCAAAATTAGATGATATTTTTTGTTATAATATATTAACCTACCTTTGATACAGATATTCTTATTCCATAATAAACAAGCTAAATTTTTTTAATAAATGCCGTTTAGTTAAAACTATTTAATGGATAAAACCAGATATATGTAGACCAAATGCACAAAAATTTTACTTATTTGGCACTATACACTTTAGAATTTCATTAAATGCAGTATTTATACTCCTAAACTCTTAAACCAACCATTGTTACTGTGCTACTATAAAGATTTATTAACTTTTAACGCTTAAACATAAATGGTAACAGTATAAATATTATTTCTTGCATTGACTATACTTTGACAGATACATAACCTGAAAAGCCTTAAATGACAATTTATCAAAAGACTGCGTTCCGTACTTGGTCACGTGGTGGGACTTTGAAGTGTGGAGCATAGTACATAAGAAAAAAAATTATATATAAAATACAAATTGAAGGGGTTAGAATAGAAAGGGTATAAGTGCAATTTCTTTAATTTAGGAGATAAGTTCGTTTTGTGAAAGATAAGGTTCCGACGTATCGAAATGAAAAGGATTTAAGTAATTTTCATACTTCTAGGGACCTCTATTATCCAGTAGAAAAACATTACTAAACAAAATTCTTCACTTTTTTATGGTAACATAACTTTAACTTCAAATATCTCCAAAAAATGAAAATGTTACTTATACCCTTTTTATTCTAACCCCTTCAATTGAAATAGATAAAATACAGTTTAACCCGTAACCGGTATTGTGGTGTCTGGGAGACACTCATCAACGAACAAAGCGCTGTCACACCCTCACCTTTTGTTTTAAAAATCTGTCGCTTCCAATACTTTTAAGTTGAGCAGTTATCAATATGCTCTCAGACTTTGAATAAGTTGGATTGTCAAACGGACAAATTATTACGAGTGAAAGTGTTGAGGTGTCTAGTAGACCACTGAGTACCGTTTACGTAATTTTTATAAAACAATTAATTCCTTATGGATTCGCAACAAGGGCTTTCTAAAAGTGTCCAAAGTGATAACAAAGGCTTCAAGGAAACTGTAATGTAGTGGTTGTATGAAATCGACAGCGATATAAGTTAGATGACTGTAGTATACTACATAACCATTATAGTGATTATGTCGTTGAAGATAATCACAGCAGCGATTCAGGACTTGTCTGTGAAGAGTCTATAGAAAATAATTTTATAGGGTCAGATAGAGAAGAATTTGAAATTTTTTAAGAATTTGAAAAAAAAACAAAAAAGTTACTATGGAAAAAATAATTGCAAAAATCAGCTATAGTTTGAAGCAGTTATTTTTGCTGTTAAAAAAAGATATATTTGAATTTTTTTTGTTTATGTTATTTTTTAAGGTATATTCTTCGAAATAAAGATCGTTTTATTTTGTTTGGTTTAATATTTTTTATAGTTTAATCACAAAGTTTGCACTACTGCACTTTTTGTACATGTTTTGATTAAAACCTATTTGTTTAAATTTTTCTTTTATTTAGGTATTATTTTTGGTGATATTCTAACTTTATAACCTTGTCGATGGACAATGGTTTTCGGCCGCCCAATTAATCTAATATTAAAAAAGGACACACCACTATTTTTTTAAAGCAATATAAGGTTGATTTATCAATAATACCTGCATATTTTTAATTAAGACTAATTTTAAATTTAATGTAATATATTTATCGCCAAACAAAGATTTGTCCCTGTTTTATTTAATAATGTTTATCTATTTTGCGTTCATAATGACTTCATTATAACACCGCTTTGTAATGAGATACTTTATCCCACCCAAAATTTTGTTTTTATAGGTTGCCTATACTTTAAACATAATATTTTGCAATTTTTTATGATTTTTCTAGTACTTACGAGACTTTTATGGAAATAAATTTTGCTTAACACCAAAGAAAATCCTTTTTTTCTTCTTTAACATTAACAATCGCTTATTGTAAATAAGTAAATTAAGAATGGCATGGCGAATCGAATTTGACAATACCTGTCAAACCAATGACTGTGATACCAACTATCTAAAACAAAATTCGACCAAATTAAATTTAAGGTACAAAATTAATTTTCTTTTAGATTTTTGCAAAATAGATAAAAGAACTCATGTCATAAGACCTTTTGTCGCACTCGTCAATTGTCCGAGGGCGACAAAATGACGTCTATTGCATTTTATTGACATTATTTGGGTTTTCGTATGTAATGGTAACCATTATAACCGTCCCGCCTAACAACGGAAATAATGAACCTATTATTCACGTTGTTGCATTAGTAATTGGTCGATTTTAATATTCACTGTAATTTAAACCAATCGGGTTTTAAATTTAAAAAAATGAGGTTGGAACTGCAAACAGATGTCCGATATAATTATAATGATCTTTAAAATCAAGAGAAAGTGATGTTATAATATATGTTTGTACTAATAAGAATTACTTCATTGGAAAAAAAGGCATAGTATTACATTTGAGTTAATGTGCATTATTCACTAGGATGATTTACGCAAACCTCATCCTCGTGAATAAAAGCCTTTATAATAATATAATATTGTGTTTTATAATTAATCCAAAATATACCCTATTTTTACGGTAAAATTATACAGAACGATTGCATCCAAACCGATTTGGTTTAACCGGATGCTGCCATGATGTCAGCTTTGTACACCAAAAATGAAAATACGGTATAAATATTTTTTATTATTATTACGGTATAAATATTTTTTATTTAGGTATACCTATACATATATGTCTTTTTAACATCTTATTACAAATTTCATGTACACAAATACTTTAATTACCAAGTTGAATTTATTTTAATTTAATCAATTAATTAATTTTTAGTTTAGACCAAAAAAGTTTTTAATATTAATATTACCCCTTGCCGAAAACAATACATTTTCCCTTAATAACATGGTTATTGAGTTTTTTACTTTTAACATTTTGTTTCTTTTAAACAAGTAGGAAATAAAACGCTCTACAAAAAGCTTTTCTACCAATTTACGATAATAGTAGTAAAACGAGTGTTACTATGGCCCTTTTTGTGATACCGAGTTTTTGTAGTACGAGTATCACAATAAGAAACAAGAGGTTTTTATACTATTTTGTCTATTTCGACCATAATTTATCAATACAATTAAATAAATCTTAAGTAGTTTAATTCTTGTTACTAGGTTGGCACAATTGACGTAAAGCAAAATGTCAAAATTAAAAATTTAATGTCAGTCAAAACAAAACGTCAAATTTTCTTTTATCCTATTCGATTCTTCTAAGATCAAGACACAGTGTACATTTACTTGTAATAATTTTATTCGCATTTTATAATAAAATTTTGATAAACAAAACCAGAAAAACGAGTTTTTAACAAATCGTTGACATGAAAATTAAAAGGGTTGCCAAAAGTCTGAAATAAAAAAAGCTTTTAAGAGGCTCTTAGCACTGAAAACGATACGTCTAAGAACTCTTAGTAGCATCGAAATGGAAAAAATTACTTATTTAAAAGTTGAGTCCATGATATAGCAGGTGTCTCTCAGACCCCTCAGTACCGTTTATGACCTGAAAGTCGTACCGTACCGGTTACGGGTTAAACTAGATAAAATAAAGTTAAAAATAGACAATATAGTTACATGACAAATGGTAATACAATTACATGAATACATATTAAATATCAAATTAAATCAGTGCATTGCAAATATTCATTAAAATTATAGAAAGCTCTCCCAAGGAGGTACTTTTTGACAAAAATTTTATATGATTTTATGTTTAAGTGTCTTACATTATTTGGCAGTTTATTGTAAAATTTCAGTGCATAGTATAGAGTAGAATTTATTTAATCTAAGATAATCCACCACAAATTGTTTTTATTCCGCGTGTTATAATTGTGTACATCGCTGTGTGTCTTGTAGATATTTATATTTTATATTGCATACAGGGTGATTCATTGAAAAAAAATAAACTTTTTGTTTTTTCCTGCATACTAATCAGTTTTACAATTTTCTATATACGTAGAAAAAAAGTATTTTTTAGTACCTACATAGCCACACTTTTAAATTTTTTGGGACACTTAAAATAAAAAAGTTAAAGGGGCGCGACATTATATAGGATCACCCTGTACAACATCGATGTGCTTAATTTTTTAACAACCTAATACATCAAGCTTTACATGGCGATCCTGCCAATTCTGACTGCGTATCAGAAGACTACAGGATTAAAATAAGTGTAACAGTGCTAATAGCATCCAAGTTTGCCAAATAACAAAATGGGTAAAACGAACTTAAAACACAGCGAAGTAACCGATACCGGAGTCGTAAACTCTAACTTTATAGTTGAGGAGGACTCAATTGAAGTGCCAACTGATATCCGTGTTTTTCTGTATATCATCACATCCGGACTTGTTACTCTTAGTATTAAAAATACAAAAGGCATATCGAAGAGGACTAAAGAAAAACCTGTCTTGTAGTATTGTTCTCAAATCGCAGGCTGGTGACGTTTAAAGTTAAGTGTTCTGGTGCATATTTAAAAAAAATGACATAAAATCAAAGAATTTTGTGAAGCTCTTTGGTTTCCATTTTGGTGTTTGTCTTATAACAGAAAGGTGCACACCGAAACTAAATTTACACCTATACAGCTTTACACCCGAATTAATTTTTGGTAGAACGTGTTATATTTCTACTAATTTAAGTAATGTTAATGTACATCTTTTATATTACTTCGACGACTATCCTCTAGAATCAAGGTTAGAATGGTGGAAAATAACTTAGTAAAGTGTTCGAAGTTATAAGATATAAGTTGTTAAACGTAAGTTATCCTATAATGTGCTTATTTTAGAAAACAATGAAGAAAAATTAGTTAATGAAAATAGGACTAAGCCATATTACAATTATAGTATATTGTGCGATTAGTGGGAGAAATAGGAGATTCCTCGGTACGCCATGGCGAACAAAATATTATTATTCTATTTATTACACTTTATTTTACTTTATAAAAACAATTCTAAAACTGGTACAGCAAAACTGTTTTAATTTAATAATATTATAATAATAATTATAAATGCTTAATAGGGTTGTCGTTAGAAATTTAATTTTTTGCGACGCCCCCTAAAAAGCTTCTTTTTGATAAAGAAACACGTGCCTCAAGACGATCTAAGTTAATTTTTTGGTATAGGTCATGTTTTTTTGGGAATTTTTTATAAAAATTAAATTGTATTCGAAATATAAACAATTATAGAACCCAAATCAATAAAAAAACAATAGTTAATCGAAATAACAATAGACAAAAATTTAAATTCAAAATTTTTCCCAGTTGATTTGGTCTATTAAATAAAAAAATGAAAGATATTCAAATTGATATTTTTATTTTAAAACTAAATTACTACAAACGTAATTTTAATATTTAGATTTATTCACTCCAAGGTGAAGTTATTTCATTGTTAATAATTTTTAAATCTCAAAAAAATTACTATTCCATATTTTCAGAAAAGACATGATTATACCATAAAATTGAATAAGATCATCTTGAGGCAATTGTTGTTTTTAATAAAAAAAAAATTGTCAGTGTTTTTTTATCAAAACAAAACTTTTTAGGGGCGTGCCCGGGCATCGTAAAAAATTTAATTTTTAACGACCACCCTAATGCTTAAACGTAAACACACTTAATATACATTTCTTTTTAGAGCAATATTTCGAGAAAAATGTTTAGCATCAAAATCCAATAAAACTGATAATCTCCCTAAACGAAACATAATCATAGCCGAAAAAAAATCGAAAGTCCATTTACGAACGGATCACATCTTTTGTATTTTGTACGCTAACGTATCCAAGTCGAAAATTGATGACACTAATTTCCACATGAATAAGCGAATGTTTGAGATGTGTAAAATTCGCGGAGTTTAGGATCGTAAAAAGAGGTCAACTGATATTCGTATAGGGAATAGCGGAAGCGCCTGTTTTGGGTTTACAGTATGATCCATGTTCATCAAAGTTTTGTTTTCCTAAAATCTTAAATTCTAATTCTGCAAAATATTATTTACATACAAAATAACGTTTAACGTAAATGCTAATTTTAATAATGCTAAGAATATTAAAATATTGTTATTAAATTCTAAGGAAAAATCATTTTATGTTTTAACAAATTTATTATTTTTAATTTAAAATATGAACCTAATAAAATATTAGTATGCTTTATCACATGGCTAATGTTACTAAATTTATTTAACATAAAACTTTACTTTAATCGTTTATTTTCATTAAACCAGCATTAATTATTATTTAAACCTATTCAATATTGTTTGATAATAAATACACTTGTTAAGTGTTTAATTATACGTTGCAATGCTTATGCTAAAAAACTTTAAATATTTTGTGAATAGGTAATATTAATTGATATATTAAAAAAAAAATGTGTTTTTTTATTTAAATTTGGTAAAAATTAATATTAAATGTTTTTTTTATTTAGGCTTACAATATTTTGGCAGGGGCGCACAATGGTATTTTGGGGCATTGCCTGTGGGTACCTTTATTTTAGCGGCACCAGCGCACGGTATATTTATTTTGTTTAGCCTTTGCATGTAATATGACCAGAACATTTTTCGTTCCAATAAGGCCCACGCGTTTTATGTTCACTATTTTCACATATTTCCAACTTGGCAAACAATCGTATTCAAATACGCCGGCGCAGGGACAAATTACCCGTTTTGCCTCCCCTGTGTGCGCCCTTGCATTTTAGCATTTAATAGTGATATATGTAAACCCGCTGCACAATAGCACCGTAACGGAAACGGGAACGGGCATCTGAACAGTAAAGGTGGGAGAGATTAAGAAACCACTGTTGATAGATAGTATTTACTGAGTCTCTCCCACCTTTACCGTTTAGGTTCCCGTTACCGGGCTGTTGTGCAGCGGGCTATAGTTTTTATATTATAGAAAAACAATCCTGACAGAACTTTCAGAGATGGGGTACGTGCATTAGGGTGGGTCAAAAAATTCGACTATTTTTATTTTGACTTCTGCCACTGAAAAATCGGTTTCTGGGCACCTTCAAAACATGCTTAGCAACGATGAGCTCTTAACTTTGATGGGAAGATCCGCCTCATTACAGTTTTGCCATATTTCTTAGTCCCCTACAAAAAAATTCATATCTCATCATTCGTTAATCATACAGCAAAACTCTGAAGGAGTTATTTGTAGAAAATTAAATGTTCTACTAAAAAGATTTTCTATACTTTTTTGATCAATCTAACTATTAAAGAGATATTCAAGGTCAAAGATTGAAGAATTTTAAGAAAGATAACTTTTCTGTTCTGAATTTTGTAACTTACTAAAAAAAATTATCGACAATTGAGATTTTACTATGTCTATCGAAAATTGAACGCTCTACAAAAAAGGTCTCTTAGGATTTATCGATTACTCTAACCAATCAAAAGATATTCTCATTGGAATATCAGTGCACACATCAATTGCAAGAAGAAAGTTTTTAATTTCAAATTTTGTAGAAAAAGAAATATGAGTTACATATTAGATAAGTTACATATTGAATAAGTTACATATTAGATAAATCCGTTAAAATAAATAAACGAACCTAAACCGTGATAAGAGTGAAAGTATAGAAAAAAATTATTGTTAAGCAATTGATTGAAAGCAATACATTCTCAAACGAAAGATAAGGCATAATTTGGGAACTGACATTTCATCAAGATGAACTTAAATTTTATGAATTATCTCAAAATTTATAAATTACACAGATGAATTGGAAAAAATCATTAAAAAACTATGAATAGCAGTATGCACTGACATTCCAATGTGAATATCTTCTGATTGGTTAGAGTAATCGATAAATCCTAAGAGACCTTTTTTGTAGAGCGTTCAATTTCCGATAGACATAGTAAAATCTCAATTGTCGATAATTTTTTTTCAGTAAGTTACAAAATTCAGAACAGAAAAGTTATCTTTCTTAAAATTCTTCAATTTTTGACCTTTAATACTTCCTTAAAAGTTAGATTGATCAAAAAAGATTAAGAAATCTTTTTTGTAGAACATTTAATTTTCTACAAATAACTCTTTTAGAGTTTTGCTGTATGATTAACGAATGATGAGATATGAATTTTTTTGTAGGGGACTAAGAAAAATATGCAAAACTGTATGTATTTACATAAGGATTGTATGTATTTACATAAGGATTAATAAATACGTTATTTATTTATTTAAAAGTGGGTAAACAACCTCAATGTAATGGCCAACCGTTGACTTGGACTCAGTGGTTTTCGTATGCTATGTTTAATCAATTTAGGGGACACTAGTTTTAGCAATTCCTCAAATAATGAGGCTGTCATTCTAGTATAAGTAAAAAACCATCCAGTGTCATGAAGTCGCATTTCAATAATAAGTCTTCGAAATCCTTTTTTTCTCTATCTCTATTTATAGGACGAACCCACCAGCGTCTTGTTCGTTTTGGTTTTACCCTATCTTGGCGTTCTTGGCATCGTCGTCTTAGTAGTAACAATAATAACAATTCTTCAGTCTCACTCATTTTAAAAACACAATTCACAAATTTTAATTTAAATTAAATTAAAATGACATTAGTTTGACATGCTCAACATGTCAATTTTTATGGTCATTGTGAACGCTCTTTGGGTTTTATGTAAATTTTATGGTTATGATTTATGATTTATGATTTCATTATGTATTAAGGCTTTAATGGTCTGTGGCATAAATAATATTGACGTCTGGCAAGGCTTTGTTATCTATGGTCGAATCGTTTGTCCAGTTGGAGCTGGATGCAGGGGAAAGCTGCGTCCAAATTCGAGTTGCGTTAAAATAACTGATGAATTATTTTTCAAAAACATTGTTACAATTTTTCCTCGTTCTTGAGAAGTATAGCGCTCCATTACTTATACTTGTAATTTTACTTTTTTACTCAACACAAACGTAAACGTCAGGCTGACAGGAGACGCAATTTTAATAATGTATAGCCTTCTCCGAAAGAGTGATACATTTTGGCACACCTTGTATAGTAACATTATTGTTATTGTATGACGCGTTTTTTACTTGCTTGTCCGACATTTTTGCATTTTTCAAAAATAATTTTTGCTATTATCTGAGAAACTGTTATGGTGCAATTCAAATTTTTAGACAGCTTTTAATATTCCGGTGCAGCCGTATACATTTCCGCCAGTTGGTTTGCCCATTTTTTGGTTTTAAAATCCAATGCACGTTAGGGTGGGTAAAAAAAATCGACTATTTTTATTTTGACTTCTGCCACTGAAAAATCGGTTTCTGGGCACCTTCAAAACATGCTTAGCAACGATGAGCTCTTAACTTAGATGAAAAGATCCGCCTCATTAGTGTGGATTCACAATGGACATAACCATAAAAGATACATAATGAAATCATAAATCATAACCATAAAATTTACATAAAACCCAAAGAGCGTTCACAATGACCATAAAAATTGACATGTTGAGCATGTCAAACTAATGTCATTTTAATTTAATTTAAATTAAAATTTGTGAATTGTGTTTTTAAAATTAGTGAGACTGAAGAATTGTTATTAATGTTACTACTAAGACGACGATGCCAAGAACGCCAAGATAGGGTAAAACCAAAACGAACAAGACGCTGGTGGGTTTGTCCTATAAATAGAGATAGAGAAAAAAAGGGTTTCGAAGACTAATTATTGAAATGCGACTTTATGACACTGAATGGTTTTTTACTTATACTAGAATGACAGCCTCATTATTTGAGGAATTGCTAAAACTAGTGTCCCCTAAATTGATTAAACTAAACATAGCATACAAAAACCACTGAGTCCAAGTCAACGGTTGGCCATCACATTGCGGTTGTTTACCTACTTTTAAATAAATAAATAACCTATTTATTAATCCTTATGTAAATACATACAATGTAAGCTTACAACATAAGACTAAATGGCCAATGACCGAGGTCCTTCAGCCAAATGTGCTTAATTTTAAATTGATATTAAACAATAATAATGGCAATGGTAATGCTTTTTAATTTTAGTATAGAATGGTAAAAAAAGAAAAAAAAGAAGTTAGTCTAAAATGGATTTGAATAGTTCAAGTAATGTCTTTTCGGGATGTTTGAATTTCTGTTCTTTTGGGTGTCTTGTACCTACTTTTATTATAATAAAAAACTAAAATAATAATTTGGCTTTATCTTAGGCACAGATTATAAAGGATCTTAGGTATTTGTCTACCGGGGACTCATGTATGAAATGGTTACTATATAGGCTGCCTATAATAGTCACCGCAAGAGTTGCCAATATAAAAACATAACAAATTAAAAGTCACCGAATTTTCCCAAAAAATTACATAAATATTTCATAAAGTTAAATTATTTGAACTTTATGTGATTTTTACGGTACTCCATAATTTTTACATAAGAGTCACATAAGCGTAAAGATTACGGACTATGCACATTGTGAACGCTTCTTATGTATCCTTATGTATTTTTTTTATGTATTTCTTATGTTTTTTTATGGTTACGTCCATTGTGAACAAGCACTAAAGTTACAACATAATATTAAATGGCCAATGACCGAGGTCCTTCAGCCAAATGTGCTTAATTTTAAATTGATATTAAACAATAATAATGGCAATGGTAATGCTTTTTAATGATGGTATAGAATGGTAAGAAAAGAAAAAAAAGAAGTTAGTCTAAAATGGATTTGAATAGTTCAAGTAATGTCTTTTCGGGATGTTTGAATTTCTGTTATTTTGGGTGTCTTGTGCCTACTTTTATTATAATAAAAAACTTAAATAATAATTTGGCTTTATCTTAGGTATTTGTCTACTGGTGACTCAACCTTTTCCATAGCAAATGGTTATAGGAACCGCAAGAGTTGCCAATATAAAAACATAACAAACCAAAAGTCACCGAATTTTCCCAAAAAATTACATAAATATTTCATAAAGTTAAATTATTTGAACTTTATGTGATTTTTACGGTACTCCATAATTTTTACATAAGAGTCACATAAACGTAAAGATTACGTACTACGCACATTGTGAACGCTTCTTATGTATCTTTATGTATTTTTTTTATGTATTTCTTATGTTTTTTTTATAGTTACGTCCATTGTGAACAAGCACTTATGTTTTTTTTATGGTTACGTCCATTGTGAACAAGCACTATCTTTTATGGTTATGTCCATTGTGAATCCACACTTAAAGAACAACATGTTGTGTTGTTAAGTGTATTTTGAGAGGAAATCCTTGGATGAGATTTTACCGGTTTTCCAATAAACAGTGTTGATCTGAATGAAGAAATAAATTTCATAAAGTCCCTGTAAATATAAATTGTATCTATTAGATACAATAAATACACATTTTAGTAATGATTAACGTGAAAAGTGTGCAGTAAAAATCGTCAAACAAATAAGTCGTTTAAATTTAAACACTGCAATACTATTATATTATGTATTATAATATAATTACATATAATATTATGTTGCCATGAATTCCTAAGTATATAGTCTAATATAAAAATGTTAAAAAGGTTGTTTGTGCCAGAATTATTTTTTACTAATTTCTTAAACATGTCCAAACTTAAATATAAATTATATTAGGTGAAGTTATCATTAGTTAATTCTGCACCAATAAATGTACTTACCGAATCCACCGATCCATTGGCAAAACATGGAAATGCAACGATTTAGTTCTTGAATTTTATTTGCAATTAAAAAAACAATAATGCACCATGATCCCTTAGTCAAAATACACACACTAACGTAACTATATAAGCATTTAAGCGTTGAGTTTCTTAATCAATGATATACTCCTTGCTTGCCCTAGTTAGATCATATCTTAGTGATAGATCCCAATATGTTGAGGTTGCCGGGTTTCAATCCAGTAGCTACATTGTAACGTCCGGGGTTCCCCAAGGTTCAAACTTGGGTCCCTTACTGTTTGTCCTTTTTATTAACGATCTTATAAGTTCTATAACCGTCAACAAGCTAGCATTTGCTGATGACTTAAAGCTTTTTAAAAGGATTGATTAGAGGTGCCGCGAGACACGAGACACGAGACGTCTCGTCTCGTCTCGTCTCGTCTCGTCTCGAAGCCATTTTGTCTCGTCTCGATAGCATTTTGTCTCGAATTTCGAGACGAGACGAAACGAGATAACATCCTTCGAGACAAGGCGAGACGAGACGAGACATATTCGAGACATATTCGAAATATTTTAATGAATTAATACGCTTTTAACAGCATTTAAGTTTTAATAATTGTTTTTAACTTCAGAATTAGCAAAAAACAGCATTATAGGGTATGAGCTGGTAATTCGTGCATATAAATTGTTAAAATAAAACTTGTAATAAAATATAAAACCTTTATTCAAAAACTGCATGGTGTTTTTGAGGACATACATACATACCTTATAAAGAATAAACAGTAAAAAAGAAACCAAATAAATGTATTTTATAATAAACAAAATAAATCAATAAACTCTAAACTGAAAATAAATATTAAATAAGGTAAGGTGGGGTAATTGCGATATGTTTTTTTACTAGTTGGGATTGTCTCTTGAATTAAAAGTAAGGAGTGATAAAACTAAACCAAACCCAAAGCTCATTATAGCCCAACTACTCAAGAATTATATTCTAAAGTATAAAACGTTAGGAACTAAGAGCTAAAAAATTACATATTTTTTTTAAACGTTCCTAACATATTGCATTTGCCCCAAAAAATGGGGCAAATGTGTTAGCGGCTAATTACATTACACTATTAATGCATTTGTAGTGGGTATGGGGCTAATGTAAAAGAGGAAAAAAATAGAATTATTTTGGTGTAAAATCGTGTGAATCCGTTAATAATCATAAGGTGTGCAATTTTTTTTTATTTTTAATTTAAGAATTAACAGACTTCGCGGTTAATACAAAAAGGAAAAAACGATTTATTATTATGTACTTAAGTAACCAAGTGGTACTGCGCAGTAGTTGTCGGGATTTCTCTACTTAGATATGCAAACCAAGACAACAGCGTGCGTTTTTATTCGTTTGCTTTTATTTACTACTTCAAGTAAGAATTTTATCGCAAGATGTTACATTTACCCCAATCTTACAATTACCCCACCTTACCTTATATCATTAACATTGTTAGTACGAATATCACATTACAGGGAAATAGGTATGTATGCATGAGTATGAGTATATGAATATAAGAGACGTATAACCAGCCCCATTTCATCATCACTTTTGGACCCCGTACAGGCCTATGTTTACTTACGCCGATTTTTGTTCGCCCCCAGCAACTGCACGGCTTCACCCGTGTTTGCTGGGTGCGAATGTCCATTGCGTTCGGTACTGTCCCCTATTTGGGGCTCGAGAGCGAGATGCGAATAGTTTTAATAGCCATTCTCGGGTTCGCCGAGCCGATGCTATACGCCCAGTAGGGTATATGAGGAGGGACAAGAGGGTGTTAGTTTTTGGGGGACAATTACGCCGACTTAAAACGACGTACGACGCGGAATCCCCCTAGACCAGTCGATTAGTATTACTCCAAACATTTGGGATTACTATTTGGAGTTGGGGAGTTGTTATTTCGCTGCAGGGGTGTAGTTTCCTAGTCGAGGTCTTTGTCTTGTTCGTTATTGTCATCGTCCGTATCCTGGTCAGATAGTTTCTGCACTTGGTAAAGTGTGTCAGTTGTTTTTAATAAATTTTGTCCCAAGCACGTTTTGTGGTAGAGTTTTGTCTTTTTTTCTTAAATTCCAAAATTAAGTATTGCATTTATTTATTAGTTAAACAAATGACAAGCGCAATTATTCTGTTAACTAATGTTTACAAATCTAGTAGAGTTTGGTTATTAGGCTTTTTTTACTGTGTTAGAGTTATAGTGATTAATGTGTTAGTTTATTCTGTGAGTCTAGTGTTTATTTTCGGTTTCGTTAAGGATTGCATTACGCATTTGTTGTTGACAGATTTATTGCCCTAAAGATATATGCCGTATTTAAATTGCAGATTTTGTATTAGGTCATGCATATTCTTAAGGTAACTTATCAATTTTTTTGCGGATGGCCACCTCCCCTCTTGTTTGACATCCTTTGTTTGTCCAGTGAAAAGCGTCCAATGACAGGTGGCACTTAACTCATTCATATCACTTAACACTTCACTCCTCAATGACCGTTACACCATTTTAGTTTGCACTCTATGAAAATTGTTTGTTTCACTTTATTAGTTTGCACTTTTTAAAAATTATTGTTGGTTTTAATCTTTAAACTTTAACGTTTTAAGAGCTTTCACACACGCGTCGTATCCTAATCCTAAATCATTAAAAAAATATTTTGGTATTACAGCATGGGGTAAGTATAGGTAAGTTTCACTAATCAAAGTTTAGCTTATCTTTCAACGTACCTACAAGTGTACCATGAATTAAGACATAATAATGAACGAGCCGACTCAGCATTAGGTCGATTCCGAAGTTCAGTGACTACTAATCCAGATTTTGAAAAAAGGCCTTCTGAAGGAACGCTTGTTGCGGTAATACTTAATAGGTCTCTTGCCATCTTTGAAATGTGTGGATAATTTACTTCATTTCTTTTCCACCATTCCAACAATATTTCCCCTTTTGTTGCTCTCTCTGAATAAAAGTATGCGTTTAGTTCTTGTTTCCAAAACGCTTCAGTTTCGGATTGAGGAGTAGCCTTTTTGAATAAAAATTCAATATCCATGTCTTCATCTGAGCCAGATTTTTCTTCAGTTTCTTGTATAGGTGGAATTGGCCTAGTCGGTGCGTATTTTTACAATAAATTGTTTCAAATTTTTGGTATGATTTATTTCTCATTTCTGCACCACAGAAAGTCATTGAATAGGTTTCCAATTTGTGACGTGGATCTATTAAGAGTGAGGCGAATAACTGCGTTATCTTTTTTGTTTTTTGAGTAAGACATTTTTTATTGAATTTATCCGATAATTCAAAATTAAATTGAGATAAACCAAAAAACCAAAACAATTCGAGACAAAACGAGACGAGACGAGATAAGGCCTTGTCTCGTCTCGTCTCGAAAAATGTTATCTCGAAATTTCGAGTCGAGACGAGACAAGGCCTTATCTCGTCTCGTCTCGTCTCGCGGTAACTCTAGGATTGATACCTATGATTGTGTGATATTGCAAGATTCCATTAACAAAGTAAATGAATGGTGTAAATCATCAAAATTAATGTTAAATTTTTCTAAATGTGTCGTGGTTTCATATACCAGAAAGAGAAAAATCATGGAATTTAGTTACAGCATTGCTAATAATCAATTAAGGCGAAGTGAGGGTGAGAAAGATCTGGGTATACTATTTGATATATTTGAAACAATTTTCATTTACTAACCATATTAATAATGTGGTTTCCGGTTCCTTTAAAACTCTTGGTTTTATTTTGAGAAATTGTAGGGACTTTAAGGATAACAAATGCTTAATCTTTCTTTTTAATTCGTTGGTTAGAACTAGGCTTGAGTATGGGTCCTTAATTTGGTTTCCCATTTTTGAAACCTACATTCGAGTCCTGGAATCTAACCAGCATAAGTTTTTAAAGTACCTTACCTTTAAAGAGGATCGCATATACCCTGAATGAGGAATAGATTATTCTATCCTGCTTGACAGGCACAACATGATTTCGTTGGAAAAGCGTAGAGTACAATCTTTGTCATGATAAAATTGACTGTCCATATTTACTAAATTGTTTAAAATTTAACGTACCCAGATTCAACTCCAGAAATAATGTTTTATTTAGAATTGATACTCCCCGTACTAATATGCTACGTCGCGCACCTGTGTACAACATATGCTCTTTATTTAATAGTTTTTGCTACAACTGTGATATTAATTTTGATTCCTTAAAGTCTTTAATAACATGTTTGTGATTAATATACTATGTATTTGTATATATATATATATTTTTCTTTGTAATCATACTTGCTATTTAACTTCTTTTTTTTATGTTGTTATATCTTTATCTTAACTTTTCTTCTTTTTACATTTCCTGTAATTGGGTGTATTCCTGTTGGAAAAAAAGTTTATTATTATTATTATTATTATTATTATAAAGAATAATCAATCGAAATCGAGTACTAAGCCAGTTTTTTAGTTTTTTCCTTGCAACGTAAAAGACAAATAACGTGCGCAATTTCACTGTGCAATTGAACAAACAACTTCTGCCTTCCTCCCTTTTGTGAAAAAACTACCTATTTATTTAAAAATGATGTGCAGTTCGTATGCTTCAAATGTATTGTTGATAATTATTAAATTCACACAAAGTCCACCACCCGATATTTCTTTAGCGTATATAAGGGAACAAAACTTAAAGGTTTAAATAAAAATAATCTAAAAGAGATCATCTGTTTTTCATTTCAGGAAAAAAATATAACCAATGCAAATAAGATGATTCTTTTTGGCCCACCTTGTATAATATATAATATAATATAATTATAAAGATAGACACATGAAATTTAGCATGGTTAATTGAGATATAAAATACAACTAATAAGAGTACAAAATGAATTTTTTGAACTTCGGCTTTCGCCGGAAATGATTCCAACTTTTGATTTTTAAATGGAATGCCATATATATTTTTACATATTTGGAATCCTGAAGAAATTCTGAGTCAGACAGCATCCTCAAATTGACCTTTTGACGTTTCGTCATAAAGATCAATCTAGAGTGCTTTGAACTATCTTATTTTCTCCTAATGGATTCATACAATGCCTAAAAAATGGAACTTGCATTAGAAAGTTGTTATTCCCAGCAGTCTTTTTTCTCAAATAACTTTTTTTTTAATGGCTATATATTAGTTAACTCCAATTGGAAAATGTAATAAAATAGTGCCTTTTATGACGAAACAAACGATGGATTTAGTAGCAGTTTAAGACCAACATGACAAGTGTATTAAATAAAACAAAATTTAAAATGCGCAACAAAAGCAACAGATATTTTATTAGTTGCTATGACAAATAAATAAAAACAAATGAAAAGGTCCTTTCTGTCATTGTTGTGATTAGCAATAATAAAGGTGTAATAACAATTATTTAAAAATATGGATGGTCGCATTTAGTATACATAAAGCGAATAAGTTAATATGCTTCTCATATTCGAAGAATTTCAAAGAAATGCAACAGCAGTGGAAGAAAAGTTTCGTCGACAGCCAGGCGAAAAATTTATTATAAGTGAAGATCCTGAAATTGATGTTTTGGCCTATTTGGAAGTCAACCCGTCTCTTTAAAAACATAAATTTAAAAGCTACAAATACCATTTGCATCAACATTTTTACGAGGGAGACGGTGTACGAAGATTGAATTTTTGCAACTGGATATTGGAACATTATGAAGGCAATAATAATTATAATAATAAATAATTTTCATACGAACATCTTATTTAGTGACGAAACGAGATTTACAATAATGGATTGTTTAACCGAAACAATAACCGGTTTTGGGCAAGGGAAAATCCACGATTGGTTAGACCGGGTAATTTCCAGGAACGATTTGTGGGCAGGAATACTGCAACAGAATTATTGGACCCATAATATTTGATGGTCAATTAAATGTGCAAAGATACCTTTCGTTTCTTTAAAATGAAGTTGAAGACTAATTATAAAATATTCAATTAAGACAACACGAGGTTTTGTATTTTCAACAGAATGGTGCGCCCGCCCACAGCGCTCGCATTGTTACTGACTATTTATACCACAGATTCGAAAATCATTGGATCGGAACAAACGGTCCTGTGAGATGTCCCCCTATATCTGCAGAACTAAAACCCCTAGATTTTTTTGTAGGGTCATATTAAAAATAAGGTTTATTCTACGGTAGTGCGTACAAGAGAAGAATTAGAAGATAGAGAAAAGTCGTGTAACGTAGTGCAGAAATGAGAATGGGGGCCATTTTCAACAATTGCTGGAATAAAATATTTTTACTTATTTCAAAATTTTTTTCCATTTATTTGTCATGGTTTACTTTCTTACTTGCGCATTTGAAATTTCCCCGCAACTTTGTTTTATTTGATATAGAGATGTTACGGATTAGCTTTTTATTGTACCCAGTTTGACCTGTACCAGTTCACAACGCGAACCTATTCCAGATACCTATTTTGGTTCTTGCCTATTCCGACCCAAATGCGCGCTTGTAGGCATTCCCGCTGGAGCTGGTTCAGCTGGGTAAACATAATCAGGTGACCCTCGCAACGTCGCAAAAGGTTAAAACTTTTACGAATACGAAGCAGTATTGAGTATTTACATTTAGTTTCTCGATGCCGAAATCAATGCGGTAATATGTGAAATATTTTGATTCCTACACTCTTATTTATTGCTTTTTTTAATAATAAAATAAAAGGATTTAATCCATATTTCTCTTGTAGTTTATTCATTAGTCTCATCAGTAGCCATAATTTGATAATTAATTAATAATAAACAAAACGTATTGGGTTATAAAGTGATCCAAGAAAATACCTACTGCAGTTCCAATCGTCACAGGCATCGCGAATAAAATAGATATGATTCCTTGTATTATGAGAATAGATTGCACTGAAACCTATTCCAATAAACGGTAAACCATAGAAAACACACTAACTGCGCGACAGCGGCTGCCAGGAATAGGAAAGGCCGGAATAGGTTCCGATATTTGGGTATAGGTACGCGGAATAGGCGGTTATACCTATTCTAAAGTAGCCTATCCAGTTCCACTGTAACATCCCTAATTTAATAAACATGTCATGTTGGTCTTACACTGCTACTAAACCCATGATTCGTTTCGGCATACAAGGCACTGTTTTATGAAATTGTGCAACCAATATGAAGCAATTGAAAAAAAAATAAGTTATTTGAGAAAAACGAATTTTGACAAATTTAGACTGCTGGAAATAGCTGAATAACAACTTTTTAATGCAAGTTCTATTTTTCAGGCATTCTGTGAATTCATTAGAAGAAAATAAGATAGTTCAAAGCACTCTAGATTGATCTTTATGATGATGCATTTATTGATGACGAAACGTCGAAAGATCATTTTGAGAATGCTGTCCGACTCAGAATTTGCTCAGGATTCTAAATATGTAAAAATATATAGGGCGTTCCATTTAAAAATCGAAAGTTGATATCATATCATATCAAAAAATTCAAAAAATTCATTTTGTAATCTAATAATTGGCATTTTAGATCCTAATCCTAATTTATTTTAGCATGTTTATTAAGCATTGCTTAACTCAAATATGGTAATAATTTTTTGTCGTGTAATTTTTTTTTCGATCGGCTTCGATCCGACAATCATCACTTTCCAAATGCCCAATCAGTAAATAGGTTTAAGTGCCAAATATCGAAGAAAGTGTTTTTTTTTACAAAAATAAGAATACAATTATTACGTTTTCGAAAGAAATCTATGGAAAAGTATTAAAGTTCGGACCGCTATGTACAAGTAGCAAAATTCAATTTATTGTTAATTTTTGGAATTTTACCCTATTTAAAAAGTATAGTCTAGTTTAATATAATGAATTTATAATCTTTTGTAAGAAAAAGTTTTTGCCGTTGAAATATTAATTACTGTGGTTAATTTTTCCTTTAAATTTTGAATTTGACGGTGTAATGTCGCTATATCGACTATATATAGTCATATTCTAAAATTTTAGGTTAATAATACTGTTTTCTTTTATTGTATTATCTCAAATAACACAGTAGGCTGAAAATTAGGATGATCCTGTCTTCTGTTTAACCTATTGACACTTATCTTTCCATTTTCAGACCTAAATATTTAGTGGCTGAAGAATTATGAAAAAAATATTATTAATTAATATTTTTTACATTGCATTTTTGGTCACAAATCTTTTACTTTTTTAATCAACATTTGTAAATATGTTTTTAAAGATCCATTCATTGCATTTAACCTGAGTAACGCCATGGTGAAAGATTTGACCAAGAAAGTTCATGAAGCAGCGCTATTAATTTTAGATAAATGAATGATGAACAAGTAGGTTTATTTTGTTCCTAATATAAAAATTAAATACCAAACAAAAAGCAAAAGGTTAAAAAGATAAAATTATATGTAATACACTGCTATCATACCAATACTACTATACTTTTAAACGTAAAGGTTCAAAACAAACAAAAAGTTGAATTTTACTATGTACTTACTTTGGTACTTATTTATAGATTTCTTTAAAAAATACCTTGTTTACTTTGCAACACTGTAAATAACACCAAAATGGGCAATGCCCATTGGGCATATTTCAATTATTCGATTTATTCTAGAAGAAAAGGTTAATGTTGCATTCTTATTTTTGACCAAAAATATGATATTTTTTCGATATTTAGGACAGATTTTCTGTTTTTAACTCAAAATCTGACCCAAATTATAAAAGTGCCTTCGAGAAACAACAATATATTTTAATTCAGCCATATTTTTTTATCGATTCAGCGGACCAATAATGAAGCAAACGTTTTGCGTTAAGTTTTTCGTATAATTTGGGGGGGGGGGTAGTATAACAAGTTATTGTTCTTAGGGTGACACCATCGATATCCGACCCAGGTTCCACTGCCAACACTTCAGGTTGTTCCTTAATTTGTTAGAAAAAGTTTTAAATAAATATAATGTAAAAAGGACTATAGTTTCAAAGAGTATTTTTAATAGTGAAACTATCAAGAAAGCAATTTAAAAGGGATTAAAATGTAGCCCGATGTGGGAGGTTTTGTTATCACTTATCGCTACAATTTATACTCCGATTAACATGTAATTGTGAGTTAAGTTCCAACGGCCACGCTATTAGGTGCCGGCTTTCCATCCCATGTTCCACCACCGCCATGAGTTATTGCTCCCTTTTACCTAGCCTAATTTTAATTAATTGTCCGGAAAATATTAAGCGTGGATTTATTATGAAAATGTTAAAATTACTGCAAAAAGTTTAACAACCTTTATATTTTGACAATGACCTATGTTGGCTTATTATTTAGGAACTGAAACTAGTGTAACGTTCCAGTAATAACATTTTTACCCATAGTAATTTTTTTACTACTTTATAGTCAAATTTTTAACTTCTTAAGATATATTATAGAAAAAAAATTGACAGATTCGCAGAATTTTCCCAAAATGTATAATATCCTTTTAGCTAAAGTATCTAAATTTTGTAAAGTTCCACTATATGATAAACGCTTATTAATAACAAAAGATAAAAAGAAAACCTAAATATACAAAATGTGTGTTTTAATTTTTCTTATCTTATGCCTACAAATAATATATTAATATTCAAGAGAATAAGGTTTGCGCCTTGAGCCTCCAGGCTTACTTTATCTCGATTTTTAAGATTATTTTAGTTGCCTCTCGTATTTATCAAAAAATCTGACAGTCATTTTCAAACTCACTTCTTCCCAATTTAAAACCCGATTTGTTCAAATCACAGTGAATGCTGAAATCGGCCAATCACTGATGCCTAACTACGTGAATAAAAATATCAATATACCAAAATAATGTTAATATTGCAATAATAATAGAAAACAAGGTTTTAATTAATAGTTATTATTACAATAATAATAACTGCGTGCAACTGTAACGTTCCAGTCCATAAATTAAGGTCCAATATGCGTTGCACGCAGTTATTATTATTGTAATAATAACTATTAATTAAAACGTTGCATTTATATATAATATTGCAATATTACCATTATTTTGGTATATTGATCTTTTTATTCACGTATACATACAGTAATTCAATAATATTTTTTTTAATATCTAGCAACCCTTATTTTAATTTTCTTAAAACTTATGTTTGCTTACAAAAAAAATCGCCGGCTTGTGATATAATTAGATTTAATTTATTTATTTTAGTGGCGCCCGTGGCAGCTGAGCTGTTATTTTTCTAAAAAAATATAACACCTTACTGCTATTAATTTATTTTCTTATTAAATTTTGTAAAGTAAAAACAAATCTTATTTGTCTCGTTACTGTTTTTCTTTAATGTATTTCTTCACACTTCTGAAGGCTTATGACAAGTAAAACATACACACAGGTATGCTTAAAATAAAGGAATTTTTAAACATGCAAAATAAAAATAAAATATTATTAAAACGAAGTTATATTGTTGTTTTTATTTTAAAGGTATTTTAGAAATATATTATAAAAATTGGTTATTTTTAATTTTATTTATTTTTAATTTTTAGCAATCCTCTTTATCCCGAAAAAAACTTATTCCAGAACCTAGAAAAACTAGTTAATAGATTTTTTATATTTTCATGCAAGGAATGTGTCTTTAAGCTGCGATGTCTCTTTCAACACCTTGAGCTACGGTGTTTCTTGCAACACCTTAAGCTACGGTGTCTCTTTCAACACCTTGAGCTGCGTTGTCTCTTGCAACACCTTCAGCTACGGTGTCTCTTTCAACTCCTTGAGCTACAGCACCTCTCGTTAGAACTCTCTAACTCACTGGGGACCTGGCTGTAAGGCATTTTTCTTAAGTGATCGTGTGAATACTTGTAAGATCTATTATTTGTTAAAGAGTTTAAGGTATATCTATCACCTTTTAGAACTTCTGCTATCAGAAATGGGCCTCTGAACTTTGGATCAAGTTTGATTTCTCTCCTCATTTTTAAGTAAAACATGATCACCTACGTTAAATCTAACTACTTTAGCTTTATTATTATAAAATGTAGACTTATCATACAATGCACTATTTTTTTTATTTTGACTTGCGCGATTTCTTACGTCAGATATATTAATTACGGGTTCTTCATTAACAACAGACAGTAAATCGAAAGGTCTAGCTACCTTGTCAGTCAAAAGTTCTAAAGGGCTGGCTTTAGTGACTCGATTGATCGTGCAATTCAATACCAATTGAATTTCACCTAACGCGTCCTGCCACAAGCGTTGGCTGGTCTGGACTGCATATTTTTTAGTGTACCCATCACTCTTTCTACTTGGCTGTTTGCTCGACTAGATCCTCTGGCTATTAAATGTAATTTTATATTTTGCAAACTACAAAAGCTTTTAAATTCTTTGCTGGCAAAACACTTATATTGATCAGCTATAATACGGGAAGGTACTCCAAATAAGGTTATAGCTGATTTTAAAGCTTTAATGCTGCTATTTGTGTCGATTTTTAGAGTATGACATAACAAAACGTATTTCGTAAAGGCGTCAACTAAAACAATTACGTATTCTTTTAAATCATTTTTGCCTCTTAGTTTACCGGTTATATCAATGTGTACTGTATGCCAAGGTATGCTTATCTTAGGAATAGGATAAAGCTCGGCTTGAACTTTACCTGAGTTGGTTTTAGATAGTTTACAAGTAATACAATTGTCAACGAATTTACGAACATACTTGGACATTCCCTCAAACCAATATTGTTCATAAATCTTATCAAGTGTCTTCTCCCATTCTAAATGCATGACTGACTCGCGAATATGATGAATTACAGACCATCTAAATGCTCTCGGAATTATAGGTAAACATCGTGTACGACCATACCTTTGTATTTTGCGATACAACAATCCCGATCGCAACTCATATAATTTTACCAAATCGTCGGCAAGGGAATGCTCTTTAAAGTTAGAAACAATATTTGAAATTTCTTGATCGGGTTGCTGTTCCGCAATTAGCCAGTTGTCGGATATTTCAGCGAGATTAACACGTTTTTCTTGCACTGCAGATATTGGGTTACAGTGTTCCAACGGTAATAGATTTTGAGAAAAGAAATCTACGTGTGCCATGCGCTTTCCTTCTCTATATATGACATCAAGATCAAACGACTGTAAAAAGGCCCACCAGCTATGTACTCTGGGGGTCAGGTCAACTTTATTTCGCGATGCTTTTAGGGATTTACAATCGGTGACAACTGTGAACTAATGACGAAAATGTTTTACTAACAACCGCCAGCGTTTCTAATTCTTAGGAATTATATCTCTGCGAAACTATAGTTCATTTACTAAAATACTCAATAACCTGAGGTTTATTATCGACTTTTTGCAGTAAAATTGCACCGTAGCCTTCGGCACTAGCATCCGTGTGTAGTTCAATTTGGTACTTCGGATCAAAAATCGCTAAAACCGGTTCATTTGTTAGCAGGGATATAACTTTTTGGCGTATGTGTTCATGTTCTGTTCTCCACTCGATATTCTTTTTACCCGTAGTTAATTGATAGAGAGGTTTCATTATCTGCGAGAATTTGGGTACAAATTGACGGAAATATGATGCGAGGCCAATTAACTGTCTCAGCTGAGAGAGAGTCTGAGGAGCAGGTAGAGTAGTAAGTGCTTTAATTTTACGACCATTGGTACTATTTTTAAGAAAGGATCATTTTGAAATATTAAGCGAAAATCCTGCTTTTGTAATCATAATATCGTCCATATAAACGATGACGAAAGAATACGCAAGTTTTCTTAATGCTTTCATAACCGATCGCAGAAAAATTGATGGTGAACTTCGAAAACTAATTGAAATCTCTCAAACGCCTCCTGTATTGTACGAGAAGCTATCATAATATCGTCCATATAAACGATGACGAAAGAATACGCAAGTTCTCCCAATGCTTTCATAACCGCTCGCTGAAAAACAGATGGTGCCTTTCTTAAACCGAATGGCATGGTTAGATACTCATATTGCCCATCTGGGGTGACGAACGCGGTACTCTCAATAGAGTCTGGGTGAACCGGGATCTGATGAAAACCAATGCCAATTTGATCGGCAATAAGGGGCAGTGTATAACTGTCAGGTACTGTATTACTGTTTAATTCGCGATAGTCTACGCACAAACGGTCCGAATCATTTTTCTTTATAACTAATAATATTGAACTAGCAAAGGGAGAACAACTGGGGCGGATAATACGCGCCTCTAAGAATTCGTCTATTTTATTCTTTGCTATTTGTCGCTCATCAGGGCTCTGTCTCTGAACAGTAATATTAGGATAAATTAAACGTATTTTAATCTTACCAGTATTGACCCGAGTAGATGGAATGCCTATTATAAAAGACGCAGAGAATTTTTGTAAGATCAGCAATAATTTTGATTTGTCATCGCCAATTTGGATCGTCGAGTTTTGTACAGATCTAAACAATCATAGTCCGATTAATTTTACATCAAAACCTTGACAAAGAATTTCACTACCAATCTTTATGTCACTTTGCAAATAAGTATCACGTATTAGATGAAACAGAATTTCTAAGGTATAGGTAGAATTAAAAAGATGATGGTAACCAGTATAAAAACAGAGATTAAAACGAGGATTATAATTAAAAAAAAGATGTGATCTCTAAAAACCCAAACACAGTATCAAGTAAGTGTCAAATATCATATTAATTAAATCGGTGATAATAAGAACAGTAAAAGTCTAAAAATTTAATTTCGACAAGTCATTTTCTAAAATCAATTTTAAAGTTCAAAATACATATTTGTAAGAAGATATAAATCATCTTACAGAATATGAATAATATTTTTTATAAAATAGTAAAAATATTCCCACAAAAATGCATTTAAAACTATAAAACTGATTTTTTTAAATATTTTGTCAAAATTTTAACTTTTGGACTTGTACTATTCTTAATTTCACCGATTCAATGGTATTCTAATCAAATTGTTTACTTCAGCAGATCAGGTGCTTCCTTGCTTGTGATGTCATCCTGATTATAAAGCTGGTTCTAAAGAATAAAAAGATTGAGGTGAAACAGAAAACCGACCCATCAAAAATGATGTGCCTTTTTCTAAGGTAATAAGTTGCTAGAGGAAAACATTATCAATCTAAAACCAAATTAATAAAAGGAAAACAGTTGAAATCAACCTGTCATTTTAAGGGTATTGACAAGATCTGTAAAGATTCAAGAAAGGCAGTTTTGTGCAGTCGATAAAAATCAGTCATAATGTTGGAAGTAAATGATTTGAAAGTGCTCTATAATGCAAGGAAATAGGAATATTATTTTTCAAGACTCTAATTTTTGAGTAGATCTGAATCTAATTCCATTGAAATCACTTGTAGAGTTTAGTTCCGAATCAGGTGCATGAAATTTACAGAAATTTAGCTTATTTGAATGGGGATTCTGATAAAAATTTTAATACAATTTATTATTTCATATATCAACTGTTTAAAATTTACGAATTTTAGTTTTTTTATAATAATATTTTTAACACATTACCATCTTCAAGGAATGTCGTTTTTAATGTCCAAAGGTAAATATAACTTTTTCATTAAAAGGATTAGGTTGGTTCTCAATTAAGTAAAACATGTAGGGTGTATTGTAAGCGCTTACATGTTTAAAAAATTAATTCTGACAAATGTTTACTTATTAAAACTAAATACCCAAAATGCGCGACTATAGTATATAAAAGTTCAACACTTAAAAATTCGTACCCCGGCCCCCAGGCTTCAAAACCAAAAAAAATGGTGACAATATTTAGGTATAAGAGGTATTACATAACAAATTTTGACAAAAATTGGATAACTTTTATTTGGCACCCCTAACTATTAGTTTCAAGAAAATTTGTCTGGATTATTTTTTTAACCTATAAGCAATTATTACACTACATGGAACCCAAGTGCTCATTGAACCTTATATTTTTTTATAGAACTTTTATTGATTAAAATAATTTTTTAACATATCTTGATAATTGTCGGCTTTTCACTTCACAAAAAGTTGCAACCTTTCTAAATACTCTTTGGGGAAATTGGACAAAAAAATCTTATTTTTCTTTATTCTGTCCTTTGGGCTTATATTTTCTTTAGTTTTCCTTTTTGAATAATTCCAATATCTTTATTTTAAAGGACAATGCAATATCACATCGACAATAAAATTTATTAATATTAGAACCAATAAAATGCCAGTATTCCATAGTTACGCATTTTATCACAGCGACAATATTTTTTATCACCTTGTCTACACGTTACTAAGGATTTTGACACTTTTATTTATTTGACATTTGTTGAAATTTAATTCCTGTGTTTGTTATATGATTAAAATAATACATTATAAGCTCTAAAAGAACGATGGGTTGGTGTAAACGATAATGAAATTAAGGCAAGTTTAAATAAATTATGTTTATTAAATTTTAAAGCACATTTCAATTTGAAATGTCAAACTAACAATTCGTTAAATCCTAAAATTCATTATATTTTCTCACTAAATATAACTCGTGGTATGATTAATTAACGATGATATTTACTCATTGCTACCAGGGATAGATTGTCAAATTATGATACGCATGTACCTCTGGGTCCAAAAACTCGTAACAAAGACAGGATAAGGTTACCATTTTTACGATTGGAGTCCAGTCAAAACTGTTTTAATTATTACTGTTTTAATTATTACTGTTTTAATTATTACAACTCTGATTTGTATTCCTTCACTTCTGGTGTCCCGCAGGGGTCCAACCTAGGCCCCCTTTTTTCAATTTATTTATAAATGAGTTACCCGATTTAATCGCGTGTAATAACCTAATGTTTGCGGATGATCTAAAGCTCTATACGGTAATTAATAACTTTAAAGACTGTGTTAACTTACAAAACCAATTGAAGCTATTAGAAAAGTGGTGTAACACTAACAAACTTGAATATCCAAAAATGTAAAGTGTGCACATACACGTTAAAACCAATCCTGTAATTTTTGATTACCAAATTGATAACCAGATTCTTGAGAGATGCACTGAGGTAAGAGATTTGGGTGTTCTGTACGATAGCAAACTCTCCTTCTCTAAACATATAGGTAACATAAGCGCGTCTGCTCTTCGCATGCTGGGATTCATATTTCGTAATTGCACCAGTTTCTCTAATTCCGCTTCTCTCAAAACTTTATACTTTTCTCTTGTAAGAAGTAGATTGGAATATGCATCTCTAGCATGGTATCCATATTATCAAATTAACATAATTAAACTTGAAAAAATTCAGAGGCGGTTTATGAAATTTATGTCGTTTAGAGTTGATGGTGTCTATCCAAGGAGGAGCTGCGATCATCGGGAGCTACTTAATAGATTTAATGTCCAGGCCTTTGATGAGCGTAGGTTTTCTTTTTCCGTTGTATATTTATCCAAGCTTGTGCACGGTGTTGTGGATTCTCCGGTTCTCTTATCTCAGTTGCAGTTTTATATTCCCAGAGTAAGCTCCCGTAACCAGATGGTTTTTTATTGTAACTTCTCTCGTACAAACATACATTCAAAGTCGCCAGTAGTAGTAATGTCAAATAACTTTAATGTGATTTCGCCTTATTGTGATATTAATACTAGTACATACCAAGAATTACTTAAATGTTGTAAAGATCATTTCAGATTAAGTTTGTTTGATTTATTTATATATAAATATTATAATATTATAATTGATTATATTTAATGAACAATGTATCTCATTTATTATGTTTTTTTGTCCTGTAATTGGAATTTCTGTTGGGCAAATAAAGATTTATTTATTATTTATTTATTTATTTATTTATATATTACGGCCCAACTCTATTTAATTTGTTGCCTGCTGATATGACATGCATTCCAACAAAGGCATTTAAGAAAAGACTGCGAGATTACCTGATAAGTCATGCTTTTTATAGTGTAAATGCTTTTAAAATTAAATTAAAAGATGTTTAAATATAACATGTTGTAACTGTAACTGTAACGTATTTATCTTTGGAATTAATAATGTTTCTATGTTGTTATCTACATTTATTTGTTGTATATTATGTTAAAATGTGTTGACTTGTCCTATACATATGTAAATATGCCCTTTGGATAAATAAACTATCTATCTATCTATCTATCTATCTATCTATCTATCTTTGTATAGTATTGGCTAAAAATTATTACAACTAAAAAAGAGAGTAATTTGGTCAAAATTTATGGAATGCCCAGTATCCAGGAAGTGTTCTGCAACCGCCGATCTAGTGTTCCTTTTCTTCGTGTCTGCTTTATGTTCCCCCTGGTACTGATGTTTTGCCCTGTCCAACGTATGCTTTTCTGCAGGAGCATGGGATATGATAAATGCCCATGCCTTACAATCGGTTTGGTTTTTACTGGATTTTAGATTTAGTAGGTGCCAATTATATTTGAGACCTTGAATACAACCTTAATATTGTTGAGTCTAAGGATCCTCGCTGTTTACAACATTAAGGTTGTATTTACCCAGCATCGATAACAGTTAATCTCTTTAGTTTCTGAAACATGAAACCAAATTACTAAGTGACGCGGCTTAAAACCCCTAAACCTAGGTAAATAGGTAGGTATACATAATTTGGTTTCTTATCAGCTTTATCTAAATCTACATGTTTTCTTTAGGTTCTGTATAATTTTCGTTTACGACATTAATTTCAAGTCATACTTTTATTTTAGAATAAAAAATTAAATTTGGCAGTGCCAAATTAGTAAAAAAGACAAAGAAAAGAAGGAACAAATAGCAAATCCAATGACATTACAATGTATATGACCGGAATTGTGGGTGGCCAACAGAAAAGTACGTGCTGTGCGATGCACGCAATAAGATATAAGTGACAGGTGACTGGTGACCAGTCACTGGTCGCGTGCTACCCTCAATCCCCCTTCCTATTGTCCTTATTTTTGTCTCCTAAGATGGCATTAAGGACAAAACATCAAGTACGAGAAACTTCTTTATCATGTGATGAATGGCTGTCTGCGAAGCCAGGGCCGAGCTCGTTATTAAAATTAAAATTATAAAAATAAACACTTACACTGAAAAAAATAGGCTGTTGAAACAACAACAAAAATATTAATTAAACTCTTTATGCACTTTAAATACAAGCAATGGTTTTTGCAAGTTTACTCATTCATCTAAAAATATCAAATTCTATTGTTTAATTTAACAACAAATAACAGTCAAATGAACAAAATGAGAATATTTGTTCGAATCTGCTAATCTGGTTAATTTAAAATTCTGGATATGTGGGAGTAATATTTCGAAAATGGTTGTTTTAATATTCTTAAGATGTTAAGGTAAATTTCTTGAAATGTCCAGGTAACCTTTTTAACATATTCACTTAACACCAATAAAATGTTAAATTAAAATAATTTAGAATTTGCGCTAATGTTCCAAAACGGTTGGGTTTACATTCTGAAAATGTAAAAGTAATATTCCATAAAGGTTGGTATCCAAAACAAAATTATGGAATTAATATAAAGAGAAAGAATTGATCCTTCACCTCGCCAGAGTTTTTATTTCGAGTGCGTTCCACCTACTTCAAATACCGACAGACAGGTGTTTTGACCTATATTGGGGGTCTCATCAGTGTCAGGCAATTTGGTATAGTGGAACACACCCAAAACAAACGGCTACCTGAGCTTATATACTCCTATGGTAAGCCAACTGAGGCGAGATGTAAGAACATCCCGTGATCCACACCGTCTAATGACGTGGCCTGGGTGTTCACGGCAATTTTATGAATACAAATTT
The DNA here is from genome assembly GCA_921294245.1 of Brassicogethes aeneus. NCBI lineage: Eukaryota > Metazoa > Arthropoda > Insecta > Coleoptera > Nitidulidae > Brassicogethes > Brassicogethes aeneus. The sequence continues at coordinate 45,092,297 of OV121132.1, read as the reverse complement.
AACATTTTAAAGAAGAACTAATCGTTAATTTAATATTTTTTTAGGTAATCCTAAAAAATTTAGTATTTGATTTAACCAATTCCTAGCTTATTAATCAAAATATAATGAACATTTTAATTCAAAAAATTAGTTTATGTTAAATCAATATTTTAACTTTCAAATAAACAAATAAACTTTGACAAACTCTGACTATTGCTTTGACACCAAAATATAGATTAATCCAATAGGTTTTTTTATGAAACAACATTTTTAAAAATGACATTTAGGCAAACGTTAACTTAACTACATTATTTTTTTCGGTGTATAAAGTTTTCCCAAAATATTAGTCACATACGCAATTTTCTATATAATAACTTTTCAAAATATGAAAAGATCAAAATATATATTGTACATGATATTTTTTATGAATGTAAAGAAATTTAAGAACGTATTTATTAAAACATACAATCATCTTTTTTTTTGTTTTATTATTTTACATAATATTAATTATGTTTTTTTCACCCCTTGCCAGTTATAATATGTGTACCATAGCGTAAATTGGGAAGATAAATGAATAATATTAATTTATGTTATAAGTTTTAAATTTTTCTAGAGGGAGCGACAGGGCCCACACTTTGGTAACTCATGGTTTAGTGATTTTGTTTTAAAGGATATTCCAAAATTTACGGAAGAAGTAGTTTTGTAAGGAAATACAGATTTTTAATTAAAAAATTATTAATTTTTAAAGCAGACAGTATTGGGTCATGTGTGAAATAGAATAAGGTTGCTGAATTTCGTGGATACACCGCTCAATTTCATCATTTAAGGCATGGGCCCACGACCCATTGGCATAAACCTTATACTTCAAAAAACTCCAAACGAAAAAATCTAACGGCGTCAAATGATCTGGGCGTCCAATTTTGATCACCAAGATGTGAAATTACACGACCAGGAAATTACTTATGCAATAAGTCAATTGTTTTTTGGGCTGTTTGACATTTGGCAACGCCTTTTTAAAACCACATCCATATCATACAATTTAGATACAAAGCACAGGATTATCAAGTCGCGATAGCCAGCACCATTAATTGTTATTGCATTAACAGCTGCATTTTCAAAGAAGAATGGTCCGATGATAATTCCAACCCAAAATCCACACCACAATGACACGTTGCATTACACCCAGCATTTGTTTCTTAACCATTTGGAGATTTTCTGCACCCAAAATGCTACAATTCTAACGAAGCCATTCAAGGGAAAATGAGCCTTATTTTGTTTAAAAATCAGCATCCTTTATTATTCTTAAGATATTGTTTAGCTTAACAATTGTTCTTTGATGTAGCGCTTAATTTTTAATAAGCCTGAAGTATTAGCTGTCACTCCGTCTTTTTTTCTCGTTGACAAAACTTTGTAAACATTTAATGTATATGAAGTTGTTCAAAAATCTTTTGCTTTGATTAAAAAAAAATCTCTTCTAAAAAAAATTTACCTAAGTGTAGGTACTAACAGTTTGCATTATTTTAATTCATTTTCGGTCATAGTTATTATATAAAAAACTTTTTGTTTTGTTACCTATACATAATAAGTTACAATTTTTGTTTATATTATAATTTTTATTTAAAAGGGCTACATTTCTACTGCCTTGTAGCCATGTCATATATAATAGTTGTTTTTCATGTATTTCATTTGTTCATTGTGACAATAGATAAACAATTTATTAATTATATTATTATTATTATTATTATAGACAAGTATCTGATAAAAATATAAATGATATTTAATAAAAAAAAAATAACGCCACTGAAACTTTTACTTTTAAACATCATAATTTGGTAGAATATGACGTTGCCGTATCAAACTTACATAAACTCATTTTGGTATTATTATATTATATTGAAAAGCTTTTAAAAAGTTTTGTTTATATTTAATTTGAATTTAAAACACATTAAACCAAAAATATAGATATAAGATCTTAAAATGTTTATAACATTATTTATTAAAAGGAACCGGGTCTAGATGTGTAAATTATTGATATTACACTTACAGTCCATAAAGAATTCATTCGATCAATCAGGCCAAAAAGTCAACTGCTCCATCGGTAAAAACAAATCCTGAATTTTTAAAGCGATTTTTTGTGGCGAAACTAATATTCTCGGGAAAAGAGGTTCGATTACTTCTGGCCGTACACCATGAATTATAGATAAGCGAGATAAATTGCTTCTAAAAAAATGCATACGCATCGTTTTATCGACTCGAGACCTTTGTAATTTTGATTGCATTTTTTATTTGCCAGGCCCCAAAGGAAAAAATAATCTGAATGACTCATTTTTATTGCTTTTTTGCTCAGAAGCAGTTTTTTTTTGTAAATACACAAATTCTTATCCAACATATAAGGACCAGTAGCTTTCTATGAAATATTAAAATAATATTTTTAAATAGAAACATTTTTATTGTTCAATATTTTGTTAATTGTAACAAACTGTAAAAAACTTTAAAAGTAAGTACGTATCTTCTTAATATTATTTGTATTATTCAGAGAATTATTTATATAGTACCTACATATAAAAAAATTACAGAACACTCGTATATGTACAATTTCTTATTAAATTATTGAAGAAAAAAATCTCTAAACACGCAATTGACAAATGGTCAATCATTCGAAAGGAATATGGCATAAATTAGGTACCTACATTAGGTTTTTGTTCTTATTAATAAATTTAGACCTAAAATAGATTTGTAAAATATGTGTTAAAATAAAAGGCCTTTATAGTAATAAACACTAGTATGAATCATGATATATTTATTGTATTTTAAATTTAAAAATTTGTCTCTATTTATTTCGAAGTAATGGAACAAAAATTCAAATTATATTGCGCATAAACCCAACAATAAAGCAATACGCAAATTGAAGTAAGTTGGGATTCAAATATTCCTTTGCTCGGGTCATATAATATTTTTCCAGGCAAATAAAATTAGCCTAAACTTCTTTCACTATAACCGAGGGGGACTGGCGCTCGTAAAAGTTACAACGTATTTTATGCGTATACACTGGCAAATTTAAACTAAGGGTTCCTATCTTTAAGACCATCTTTAAACATATTTAATTACTTTTTGTATTTATATTTTAAATGTTATTTAGCAGTAACTACAATTTTAACATATACTAACATTAAAAATATAGCAAATCTACATGGATTAATAAAAATGTTGTCTACCAAATGTTATAATTATTTTACGGTAATGACGTTTTGTACAAACGTATACCAAAAAAAAAATGGCTAAAAATTAGATACTGAACCGAGGGGTAAACCACTTTAAAATCAGCGAGACCAACGTTCAACATTATGTGGACTTTGTATTCTGATTTTTTCCTTATCAGTCGTTATCAATAAGAAAAAATCCTTTTATTTAAGTTAATTCGTATGCGATTTTTAATTTAAAAAAATCAGTGTTATGAAAAAAACTGGGCCCAAATATGCAGTTTTAAAACCCGCGAGCCTTAATATAAACTGAGAAGCTATGGCCCATGGGCCCGGTTTAAAACTGTATATTTAAACCAAGTTTTTCATAGGAATATTGTCAAACAATTTTTGGTAGCGCAATCAAATTGTTCAGACTGGTGCGTTTCATATTAATTTTTTCTTAAAAATCCGTGATTTTCGACGATTTTTGGCCTACCCTAATGCAAAGCCTTTAATAAAGTATTATAATAAACATAGAGAAATTGAGGGTATTTTTTTAGGTTTTTTAAATTAAAACAAAATAACAACAAAAATATATTTTCGGGCTAATGACCTTAGATTTAGATGGCAAACAATAAAATAAAAACAAATAGGTATAGCTCAATTGTTTTATTTTTCCTCGTGTTAATACATCAAAACAACTTTTTTTTATTCCAAATTTCCAGTTGTTACCTAAACATAAAGCCGGTTGATTTTTTTTAATTGGTAAAGCCCGTATTACAGTCTGCAATTACTTGCAGCAACTTTAATGCATGCAACTTTCTTGCACGAAGGCATGCGCATAGCGACGTTTCGATCAAGTTTATTGCCGTTTCAAATTATCGGTCCTGCTCGATTATTGCCAGTAACATGCAAGTCTGGGGGAAAAATTGGTAACTTTGTTAATACCAATCCACACTTTAAATTCCCTAAAGACGCTGGTTAGTTAGTTTGTTTATTTAAGTGATTTACCTGTTTTTATTATTTTTGCTTTATGTTTTATTATAATATTTTTTAACCTCACAAAGTTTTATAAAGAGATAAACGTTTTATATTTTTCTTCGGTTGGTATCATGCAAGTCGAAATTTGAATTGCAAAGTGTTTTACAGTCAGCAATAAAGCTTGCATGCAAGAAAGATGCTGCAAGTAATTGCGGACTGTAACACGGGCTTAAGTATGTTTTTTTTATATATTTTGCACGCTGAATTTGAATGCAATGTTTTTGGTCTGAAGTTTTATCACATCCAAAGCACTACCTCTTTCAATTCTTTTAGAATTTTATTAATACCCTTTCTCCTCTTTAAAAAAAATCATTAGTTGAAATTTATAAGTTTAGTTTGGTTAAATGTTTAATTTATGGTTTTAATTATTAATTTTAATAATAACGATTTCTCGAAGAAAAAAGTATGTTAAAAAATTTAAAAAAAAATTAAATAAAAGAGTATTACTTTTAGAATCTGATGGCTAACAAGTTTTATTGAAAAAAGTACCATGGGATCAGTGCCCCTAGTCAAATCTTAGCTGCGCCCTATTTTTATAGGGGTCCCTTTTAAATACACCCTGACAAATACTTTAATCAGGAAGTTTATGTGCAAAACTGTTTTGATGCGTTTCAGAAGTGAAAAGGATGTTTTAACGCTGCAGTTTGTTATCGCCATGCAAACGTGAAAATTATGTTTTTCTCACGTATATACTGCAGTGTACTCATTACAGAATTTTGAGGAATATTGTTAGGTAAAAATTTCTTAATATGCAAACATTCTGTTGATAAGTCCTCATTAATGTCGAAATTATAATGTGATGCAGGTGATTTCCTTTTCCTTAATTCACTTATTTTTTTTAACTACTTATATAATTTATCTAAAAGACTGCTGTCTCATTTACGCGCATTTTCAAAACTGACAAATTAATTACTTTTCTATACGTAAATAAGTTTGGATTGCCAGAAAAATCTGAATTTTTCGTCAATTGATGAAATATTAAGATTTTTCAGAGGATCTTAATTAAAGACTGCTCTTTAATTATAATTATAATTAGACAAATATCTGAAGTTAGAAATAACTTTTGCTACTTTTATTGAATATGACCGCTCTAATATCACTTTTTTATGTGCAATGATATATTTTCCTTAAAGTATTACAGAATAAATTATTTTATAATCGGATGACAGAATAAACACTGGTGGCGGCATCTCTGTGTTTAATATCTAACAAATTTTAGACCGATCCAACCTTACTTTCTCCCAATTAAATTATTTTTCTATGGTATTTTTTGGAAACGTGGAAAAAGTATAGTCTGAAACTCGCCTTCGGCTCGTGTGACAAACTTCATTTTAGCGAAATATGCCGTATTCCAAACTTGTTACAGAATATGATATTCCATGAATATTTTACATGTAACAATGCATTTAACATTTTCCGTTTGTGCTGTTCGCCTATTCTTTCCTTTCTTATCAAAAGGGATGCTAGGTCTCTTCTCTTCTCAGGGCGCGTCACATATAACCTTAAATATTAAAATATTGCGATATTCCACTTTTGGGTTATTATTTCCAGAAAACCTGACCTGATCAAGCAAAACTAGAGATTTTAAAAGATGAAAATTATTGTTACCAAGAAATAATTTATTTTACCATCCGATATTTAAATTTGATATGCATATATACCAAAAGGAAATACTTTTGTTAAGTTAAAGTGGTGGGGGCATTTGGACCCATAATTGTTTAGACTTAAGTCCTAATTTATACAGGGTGACCCAAAATATCTGGGGCAAAGTCAAAGAGTGCAATATGCGTAAAAAACACTAATTTGTTTTATAAACATGTATCAAAAACTGAAATGAAAATAATTTGTGATACTTTTGTAATTTAGACATCCTTAATCTTAATGTAAAATCAAAACTGTAAAAATAAAATCATTGGCGTTAAAAATGGCACCAATGTTCTTAAGGTTAATATTTTAATTTATTTTTTATAAATTTTAAAACTTAGAGCCTTCTTCTAAAAAAAGAGATCTTGACTTGCAGTGCCTAGATCCACCATTTTCGAAGAAAAAAAATGCATTTATAAACTACTTTGTTTAGTATACCCATCTCATATTTTCATTAAACATTAACCCATATTTTACCAAGGTACTAATTAAATAAAAAAATGTATTTTTTTATTGTTATTATTTATTTATAGAGTAAAATAAAGACAAATTTTGAAAAAAAGTCTTAAAAAGAAACAAGTTTAGAAAAAAACAAGTGTTGCGTAAACGCAACGTTGGTAAAAAAGGTAAATAATATTTTCATTTTATGAAATTCTTCAAAACAATCACTGTGAAGATATGCATTACATTTTTTGCACATAAATACTGTTTGACTGTGACAAGCCTTGCATCTTCGCCGGATTTTATTGTCACTTTTTTTATGATATGACCAATATTGTCATAGCGAAGTTCATCAACTACTACAAGTTGATGGTTTTGACCTGCGATTTTCAGCTTTTAGAAGTCTGACAGCGATGTATGACTTAAAGTCTAATTGTGACATTTTCTTACTGTTTACTGAGTTGTAAATTTTCCAAGCATTGACGATTACACTGTCTATTGTATTTATAAACAAAGGCCACCACCACTTTTTACCACTTACGCCAATTTGGTAGTTTGCCACTCCGTTATCGTGCAAATCCACGCCTCCCATATATTTATTGTAAACCTTGATTACATTAGGTTGCTGTATGTTGACTTCTTTTTTTTCCTTTCTGTTATAACGTTTTGCTGTAGACATTGGCTCAACGCTAAGGTGGTTACTAATCATGGTTACTAAAGAGTTATCGTTCCATCTGACTAAATAAACATTTGTGGTGTCGTCGTAAGCAGCGTTATAAGATCCTCTCTCTTTTCTATTTATTAACTTTGCAGCTTCCAAAGGACAATGGTTAGTCCTATTGTCTCGAATAGTGCCGGAAGCGAAATATTTTTGTTCAGTAAGTGCAACAAACAGTTTGTAAGAAGAAAAAAAATTATCGAAGAATATTTGATGATTTTCAAGATCCTTTACGGAAGACAATAAATCAAGAACAACTTGTCCTCCCATACCAATGTCAGATTTTTGATTAGCAGGACTTGCACCTGCATATGGCAAGAATTGGTAGAGGTAGCCATCTGACGAACATAAGCACCATAGCTTGAAACAGGTTTACCTTTTATGCATGTACATTTTACAAGAATGTCTTCCAAACTATGGCACCATTTGTTCGTCAATTGATAGATTGTGTGCATATATTCCAAATTAGAATATTAGTGCATACGTTTTTCATTTTCTAATTCATTTGCAACATCTTCTAGGGCAGCTTCCAATTCTTTTTGAGTCAAAAACTATTAATTTTTATAATATTTTTTTTCCTTATAGTAATCAAAATAATGTAACAAACTAAATAAATACCCTTACTATGCCGTACAGGGAACGACGATACACGGTTGACCCTAGAGTCTAGGGCCTAGACAAGTGTTTGTTTTGGTTTAGGCGGTTGACCTTCTCATAGCCCGGGTATTCACATATCTTACCAACGTTGCGTTTTCGCAACATATAAATTGCGGTCGATTTTGTTTACATCCAGTATATGTTTTTTTATGTTTTTTTACCATGTTTGCCTTCTTTTATCATTTCTATCACCATTTTATAAAAAAAATATTTATTTTAATAACTCTTAGAATTCATAATATAGTATGCATTAGTCTAAGTTACCAACGGGCTTTTTTGTTACATTTTAAACTAATTTTTTTCTATAGAATATTTAATAGAATCTGTCGTGGATTTTTGTGAAGTCATAAGAAACCTTTTAAAACAAGATTAAGTAATAAAATATTTTTTTTAAACGTCAGATTGTTTAAAAAAAAATCGACAATATGGTGTTGCGTAAACGCAACATTGGTAAAAGATGGGCAATCTATAATTAATGTTTTTAAAATTCATTTTGCTAATGGGGCAAAACGCCTCAAATCTGCCACCTACCTGCCTCGACGGCACCAATTTTGACCAAACTTGGAACATCCTAAATTGGGTCACGCATTTTCTATATACAGGGCGTTAAAGTAGGCCAGTTAGTGATTACAATAGTTTATTAATTACCTTATATCTTTTACATATATTTACCAATTTTAAAAAACAAAAATGATTTTTAATCAAATTTTTATGCTGTACATGGCCTACTTTTCTTGATAAAAAAAGAATTTTATTATGGCTTAATACTTTAAAAAATGCAAAACCAGAGTCGGATTCAGCACGGGCCTCCAGGGCCTGGGCCAGGGGTTTCATAAAATCGAGTAATATAATTAACAGTTCAACCAAAATGAGCAGTAGAAACAATTTTTTTTATTATTTTATTTTCAGGGCAGGATTTAAAATTTTTGGAACCTAGTGGTGCATATATTTTTTTAAGGGAACACTTTAATAGTGTATTTTTTAATTTCCGAAAATGTTACTCAAATGGAGTTTGCTGGGTTTAATATTGTTTAAAATTGTGACTAAAAGCTATTGTAATTATTTTGCTTATAAGCTGAAGCCTAATTTTTACAAGCATGATAAACATGCTATTTAATTACGGTAGCTTTTACTCACAATTTTTTATTATTACGGATGCTACAAAAATTGCCAAATAACGTGGGATAGCTGAATTATTAAAACCATATTGTATTATTTAACAGAATCATAACATATAACTAATAAAACTATATTTCATTTGGTTATACTAACAACACCTCTATAGTTAACTACACAATGTGATTGCCTTGACCACATTCTCTAATAATAACTTTATGATAACTTTGACCACTGTAAAGCCTGATTTATAGATTTCCTTCCTTCCTACCCTAAAAGATGAACAAAACGAAAATCATAGTGCCATTTATGTATTCCCGTTCAACGGTTTTTGTACTGTTCATCTTTTACGTGAGGAAGGGAGGAAGGAAGACATTTAATAATGTATTTTTTAGTTTGTGATTTGTTAAGTAAACTTGTTTATAATCAAAAATTTATAGAGTTAAGAAGTTATTTTTAAAGAATATTTAATATGAAAATTGTATTATCCACAGAAAAAAGAAATGGTTTAATTAACTATATTAATTTAGTTGACCCCTATTTTTTGAATTAACTGCACATGGGAAAGTTAATATAAACAAAGCTTAGCTTGACGGTACTGAAGCAGATACATAGTTATTATATATTTTTAAATTGGTTAAATTATCCCAAAAAACTGTAGTTCAACCAACACGTGTACACTGAAAGAAATTTGTTGCTAAAAGTAAATACAAATTTATACTAAAAATTTTATACTAGTGCTTTACACATTTATACTACTGTTTATTATGAATGTATGTTAAATTTTGTAATACATTTATTGTAAAGAAGATATGTTAGATCTAAATAAAAATAAACTTACCCTTACTATAAAATATTGCTAGAAACACATTTATATTGCTATGGCAGCATTAGGCTGCTAACCAAACGAATATATTTGTTTTAGCAATGTATGCGGTAGTCCATATATGAAACATAAAATATATTTGCCCTTATTATTTTTTTATTTAACTTTAGTATATATTTCTTTCAGTGTAGGTCAGTTTACTAAATATGTTTTTCAAAACATTTTATTATTGTTAAATAATGTTTTTGTTAGGTATATAAATACTGCAAACAAATTATATTGAGTCAATTCAACCCAAGATATTTAGTACATTGTACTGCAGTCCAGTCGACTGGTAGGTTAAGAACAATTCAACTATATACATTAGGGTGGTCCTTATTTAGGGTGTGTTCGAATTTTTTTTTCGATACTCCTAAATAGGATCCAAATATATATAAAAAAAATATGCCAAATTGCAGCTCTTAATTTTAAAATTAAGCCGCCCCCCCCCGACAGCCAAAGTTCTGTTATTACTTTGGATTTTTTAAGTCATGAACTAATAAACGGATTATATAGAAGGATAAATATTCTTATAGAAAATGTAACGCTCTACAAAAAAGGTTTATTGTGATTTTTTGCTAACTTGACTGGTTCAAAAGTTATTCGAGGTCAAAATCAAAGTTGTAGTCAATTTCAGGGTTTTTTCATTTTTATTGTGGTTTGATGATTCAAAAATGTAAAAAGGGTTATAATTTATATTCTGGATGACTTTTCTTATCTTGACGTTTGCTCTAAAAGAAAAATATTTATTGATTAAATATTATTAAAATTTCAATGGATTAAAAAAACACCAGATGGTAAGGCGGTCGCTTGGCATGCTAGAGGTACCGGGTTCGATACTACTAGAAGTTGTCGAACTATTTTTATTTTTTTACTTTATAAATTTGTTGTTCCTTTGTTAAAAAGTGTTGGGTTGGGTTGGGTTGGTTGGTTTTTTTTAGTTTTATCGTAACATAACAAATCATAAAATTATGACGTCACTCGGGACGGGAGCCACAGCAATGTTTTTAGTAAGAAGTTTGAATTTAAAACTAGAGTTTATCAAAATATTTACCAATTAAAATCAAAATCTTTTAACAATACCTATGTCCAAAATATCTTGCGTGTCCCAAAATTTAAAAAATACCTACTTAAAAGTTACGACAGTGCAAAAATAAAAAACAATTGGTGTAACTAACTTTTTAGGGTCACGATTACCCTGAAAGTTTTCTAAAAATAGGACCATCTAAAATATAAATTATAACCCTTTTTACATTGAATCATTAAACCACGTTGAAAATGGAAAAAAAACAGAATTGACTAGAACTTCCATTTTGACCTCGAATAAATTTTGAACCAGTTAAGTTAGCAAAAAATCACACGAGACCTTTTTTGTAGAGCGTTACATTTGTTACAAGAATATTTATCCTTCCACATAATCCGTTTATTAGTTCATGACTTAAAAAAATCCGGCTTAATTTTAAAATTAAGAGCTGCAATTTGGCACATTATTTTTTTATATATTTGGAACCGGGCTATCGTGAAGAAAAATTCGAACACACCCTAAATAAGGACCACCCTAATATACATGTTTATTTTAACCAAATAAATAGTTGTAAAATATAACTAAATGCGTTTGTTTAAATCACCAAATGTTTATTTGGCTCTATTAAAACAACAGATTTAGTTAAATGAAACAAATAATAGTTTGGCTAACTAAATATTTTTTCTGTGTATTAATTAAACTGGTCTACAAAATAAAATTATTTGTTTACCACAGGGGAGCCAACAAATTTTCTAGAGTTATTTGGGTACGCTGATTCCAAAAATGACCATCATTTTGTGAAAAAACAACAACAACGGCAAGTTTAAGTTTAACTTGCTGTTACGCGAACAATATTTGTCAGATTTTTGTGTAGTTTTATTTATTTACTTAACTTATTGTACAACCGCGCGTGTAAAATTTTAAATTTAGGATAAAAATATATTCGAAACGTTTTTAACATATCTCGAAAAAGCACCAACTGACTTTAAAAACTAATACACTAATTTAGGGATTTAAATTACCTTTAAAATGAGGTATCCCTCTTCCCTTTTAAAAATTGTAAAGGTAAACATCACCCCGCTTAGGGGTTGATGTAGAGTTGAAAATATAAAAATAATTGTCCATATAAAATTAAAAATAGATGTGTGCGAGCGTGTTTAGGGAACTAAGTTTATAAATGTGTATAATTTTTTTTTTAATTTATTTAGTACTTTTAGCTGAATCACCCATGATCCTTGGTTAAAGTATTTGATTAAAAAAGGTACAAATTTGCATCCCGGTACAATATCTCGAAAAAATGGCTGTTGACCAGTGTTATTAGTTAGCTATGGATTTAATATCCAAATATTTTCATATTATGCATTAAATAAAAACTATTTTTATGATTAAACAGTGACAAAAATCTAAATCTTGTGCTTTATAACGAACAAACATGACATTACAAATATTTTTAAAAACAAAAACAAAAATTTAATACTTTTGGGTATTTACATAGAGCAAATGGGAAAAACAAAGTTGTCACATCAGCTTTATTTCAGCGACATACATATTAATCAAACGGACCGGAATGACAGACTTGTTGGGCACTAGATTCTTGTTTCAACACGTTCTTATCAAGAAGCCTGTGTTAGGCTGTCACCGTGAAAAATAGTCCTTCTTTATTTGTCTGTCCTCCATCTTGACTGAGGGACATGTTTTGCCACATGGCTTTTGTGCAATTATATTAGTGTTAAAAGTTGAAACAATCTATGAGACTGTGTATTTGGAAAATAAAGGAATTCAAACAGGAAATATTTTGATACAATTGAGGAAATGTTTAAATAAAAAATAATAATAATGATAATAATATTTTAATATTTTAAAATAAAACTAATGCATAACGTATTACCATGTCATGATATAATAATGTTTATTCCCTTCCTTGTTTAAGTATTTACCGTCGGCGTAGAATATGACCCTTGGAGGTTATAAAATAGTAAAATAAAGCACTCCTTACTAAATATTTTATTTAAAAGATGTATACTTATTTTCTTGGCCAATTCCTGTTTTCTAAAGAAATATTCACTCAAATATTACGCTGGACTCAGGGGTTCCAATTATGGGGCTAATTAAAATGCCGGTTTTTTTCAAATATTTTGCATACCATAACAATTTTTTAGATTGATTTCATATTTTTTTAAAATAAGGTATTGCTATTTTTTCGACTGTTTATATTATTTTTATAACGTAACGAATTTGCAATGAAATAAAATTCGCTGATGTAGCTAAAACATTTTTCGCCCGTGTAAAAAAATAATCCTTTGTACAAAATTTGATTTAATGTACTCTCCAAAAATGAATTAGTCAAAAATGACTACTTTTCAAAGTAAAAAAGCAGTTACTTATATCTGTAGTCACAGCAATTTGTATCCCGGACATTTAACAGCAAACTATTTTGTAAAATTATCCCCTGAATCCGAAAAGACCGTCAAAAATTATGAAGGTAGAGCAGTTTTTAAGATTCCATAATAAATGGAAAATTGATTATATCTCAAAAACTGTTCTACTTTAATTACTTTTGACGAAATCTTCAGATTCAGCAGACAATTTTACATAGGAGTTGACTGCTAAATAAACAGGATACAAATTGCTGTTGATGATAATTATTAGTGGCTGCTTTTTCGTTATGACAAGTAGTCATTTTTGACTAATTCATTTTTTAGGAGTATGACTTTTGAATTAAAAAAAAAAATTAAAACTTTTTCTGTTGCCTATCAATTTGCAATCACACGAAAATGCAAATTCATTAGTCGGCATTTACAAAATTATTAAACATGACAACGCGATTTAATTAATTCACAAAAAAATCGGAGCAAATTTGCCAAATACGACTTTCCAATAAATAAGTAAATTCTTTGTCTATATACTATACTTAAATCGATGTACCATTTTATCGAACTAGATTTTCTATTAAGTTTATTATAGTCTTACCCAATTAAAGCTGTATTGAGAAACTAATTAAAATAGATTGTTCGAGGCATTCTCTTAGAGCGCCATTTATTCTAATATTGGAAATGGCCAGTTGCACTGCAAAATCATATTAAGGTACAAAATAGATGATGATATAGAGTGAAACATGTAACATCAGTTTCAATAGCAACTGATCATCTAGTGGCATGATAGATGTTGTGTTGGGGAGACGTTCCTACGTTTGCCAGAGATTTATTGCCCCGTAATTTTTACATTGAACTTGGATTTCACTTCGCTTGTATGAATAACCGGTGGTTTTTATTTATTTATACCGCACGCTCGGTTTTATTTTGTTATTTACTGGTTTTCTGTGTTATTTGATAGAAAGGATATTCTCGTGTTTAAATATAATACAGTATTTCTAATATTTGTTGGGAAATTTAATTTAATCAAAATATTCATTTTAAATTATAATTAAGTTATCATAGGTTTTAAAATTTTGTTTTATTTGCTTTAACTTAATTTTCTTATAAATAAAACAGGAAAAAAATTTTTTGCGAAAAAAGCATTTTAGAAATGTTCCTTTCTTTATAATTTTTGTGCAAAGATCCTTACTATTTTTTTTGCAGCAGGATAATATCCTACTGAAGATGTTAAAATACTTAAAACAATACTACTTGACAATTAAATACATTCTGTAATACAACTTAGTAACTACCTACATAGTTGATTACAGCGCTTGTGCATCTTTTCGAAACAATAAAAAGTATGCCCATTGGGCAGATTTCTTGCCTTTTATATTAAATCACTTAAACAGTTTTTATTTACAACTTGATTCATAAAAAATATCATTCTAAAGACTGTACTTTAATATTAAGGTAGTTGTCGTGCTGTAAGCATACCATCAGAAAATTTTAAATTTTTGTATACATATTAAGGACATGTCAATACAATTATCCTTAAAATTTGAAGTCGATTGACCGTCTATAACCCGAGATAAATTCAATTAAACATTGGATAATTAACATGGATTGTATACGCTATCTGTAGTTCTGTACCAGTTTCTTAGTTATAAAAAAAACTAACTGTCAGAAGCTTTAAAAAAACTAACAGTCTTTTAATGTATATTTGCTGAGTTTAAAAAAATAATTAAAAAATTTTGACCGTCCAATTGTTTATAAATAACCGTTTAAAGTTTAACAATTTGTAAAAAGTATACATCACTAGTGTCAGATAAGAACAACTTGGCAACGCTGTACGCAAGTATAGATATTATTTCTGCAGTAAATTCAAACACTGATTCAGTCTCCAATATATCTATTGGTTGGGCATAAGCGACGTTGCCGGATTAAAACTTATGAAAATATTTAAAAGTATTACGTAAAGGTAACGTCTCCAGGGTACAGTCTTGCGAATAAATTATGAATCACTTAGCTACAAGCTCGTATACTTTTACGGTGCGTATAATCTAAAAATTTTTGACAATATTGTACCACGACAACTACCTTAATTGCATTTTTATATTTTTATTATGTAGTAATAACAACTGTTGTACTAGGGCATTTTTGTTTGATTGGTTAGTTTATTGCGCGAAATGTACCTTAAGCAATTACACGACTGGCGGCGTTACACACTCGCCACCACGCGGCGTCTTTTATAACATAGGCTATGTTACATAGCCGCTCATGAGTTATACGCTAGAAGCATCGCTAGTAGCGCCACCACGTGGCCGTTATTATCGTAACAAAACTACAACTTTTAATAATCAGCTGTCAAACACGTGCACTGAAAAAAGTAAGCTGTTGAAACAACAACAAAAAAATTAATTCAACTCTTTATGCACTTTAAATACAAGCAATGGTTTTTGCACGTTTACTTAACCATCTAAAAATGTCAAATTGTAGATATTGTTTAATTGAACAACAAATATTAGTCAAATGAACAAAATGAGAATATTTGTTCTAATCTGCTAATCTGGTTAATTAAACATTCTTGATATGTCGGAGTAATATTTCGAAAATGGTTGTGCTAACATTTTTAAGATGTTAAGGTAAATTTCTTGAAATGTCCAGGTAACCTTTTTAGCATATTCACTTAACACCAATAAAATGTTAAAATAAAATAATTTGCGCTAATGTTGGGTTAATTAAATTATGGAATTAATATAAAGAGAAAGAATTGAACCTTCCCTCGTCAAAGTTTTTGTTTTAAGTGCGTTCCACCTACTTTAAATACCTACCCACAGACAGCTGATTTGACCTATATTGGGGGTCTGATCAGTGTCGGGCAATTTGGTGTAGTGGAAGTTCCACTGTGGAACACACCCAAAACAAACGGCTACCTGAGCTTATATACTCCTATCGTAAGCCAACTGAGGCGAGATGTAAGAACATCACGTGATCAACTCCGTCAATTTTATGAATGCAAAATTAACAAATTTTAAACATTTACAATTTGTTAAATGAACAAATTTAATGTTTTGGATTTAAAGAGCAACTAAACGTTAATTTAATATTTTTTTTAGGTAATCCTAAAAATTTCAGTATTTGATTTAACCAATTCCAGCTATTAAATCAAAATAGGATAAACATTTTAATTCAAAAAATTAATTTATGTTAAATCAATATTTTAACTGTCAAATGAACAAATAAACTTTGACAAACTCTGACTATTGCTTTGACACCAAAATATAGACTATTTTTTTTAATGAAACAACATTTTCAAAAATGACATTTAGGCAAACGTTAACTCAACTGAGGAGTGATTTTTCAAAAGGTCGTATTTCCATTTGCAACAATTTTTCAAAAAAATGACCATAACCTGTATAGGTTAGGGCAATATAGATTATTTAAAAAAAAATTCTGATGAATATTTAATAATACTTCAGACCTGCTGTCATATTTTGCCGTTAATATATGCCTTTTAACCATACCTTTGGGATTTTGTCAAAAAATTACATTCAAGTAAAAATGGAAATAAGGCCTTTTGAAAAATCACTCCTCAACTGCATTATTTTTTTTCGGTGTGTGTTACAAACGAGTGTTTTTGAGAATAAGGCCGTTAGTTTAAAAATATCGACAAAAAAAACGTTTACCGATTTGTTATATTGTTGGATGTTTTTCGGGAGTCCTAATAAAGAAATAAATTGCATACATGTAATTTACGTGAAAATTGTAACATTTAAATTCAGTAAAAATCATAAAACAAAATTTGTCTAATTTAATTTAATGTCGTCTAAATTCAATTTAATTTAATTTAATTTAATGTCGTCTAAATTCAAAC
Source organism: Brassicogethes aeneus (assembly GCA_921294245.1). Taxonomy (NCBI): domain Eukaryota; kingdom Metazoa; phylum Arthropoda; class Insecta; order Coleoptera; family Nitidulidae; genus Brassicogethes; species Brassicogethes aeneus. The sequence goes on along the minus strand of OV121132.1, from coordinate 45,075,399 downwards.
AGTGTTATGCATTATTAAAAGCGTTGATTGAAAAAGTCCACTCAACGAGTGTTGTTTACTATTATTTTTTAGAGGACTCAAATGTTTGATTTTTAGATTATGTTTGTAAAGCTATTATTTTTTGTTAGGATTATTTTAAATGTCCAAACTTATATATAAATTATTTTAGCTAAAGTTATCATTTAATTCTGCACCAACATTTGTTGGTATATTTATACGTACCAAATTGGATCCTTTGGCAAAACACATTTACAATTAAAAACACAATAATTCATTATGCAGTTTATACTTGCAACGTAAAAAGAAATAACGTGCGCGATTTTGTCGAGTAAGACTTCTATCTTTTGTGAAAAAAACACTTATTTATTTAAAAATGATGTGCAGTTTGTATGCTTAAAATGTATTGTCAAAAATTCTTGAATTCCCACAATGTGCCACAGATGGCGCGCGCGTTGCGAAAACCCGATGCTTCCTTTTTGCTTATTTTAAAAACTCTAATCGTTTATTGTTGTATTCTGCACAATAAAATTACTATACATTTTGATTACAGATGGCAGTTGTGACTCGATTTTTTTCTTACCGCAAATAAATTAATTGTCAATAAATCAACTAACTTTCAAGCCACCAAAGCGCAACTGTCTGAACACCTAGTAAACACATCGGTCCTGAGTTACATGGAGCGGCATGAGTCGGGGATGCCGCCTCCAAGATTTACCGCATTTTTAGTAAAAATGGTTTATACACCGGCGCGGGTAGTTAAAGGTTAATAGTTATTAGTTGCTGTTTTTTCACTTGTGCCATGGTTAACCATGGGATACCATGGTCAAAATTTAAAAACGTAGAACAGTTTTCGATATATAGTCAATTTTCCATTTAATATGGAATTGACTATATCAAAAACTGCTCCACTTTCATAATTTTTGACGATATTTTTGGATTCAGGGGACAATTTTACATAAGAATTGGCTGTTAAATTTTGGGATACCATGGTATTCCATGGTCATTTTTGACTAACTCATTTTTAGAGAGTATGTTATTTTTTAACGGTGTATATACAGGGTGGCCGATTTATCTGAAGACATTGAAATATTTCGAAAACTACGCATCGGATCAAAAAAAGTTTTGAATAAAATTTGTTCGCCTGGAAGGGGGACATCCAATGATACCAAAGTCGACCCCTCACCACCACCCCATGGGGTGGGGGTGGGGGCAACTTTAATATTCTAAATAGGAACCCCCATTTTTTATTGCAGATTCGGATTTACTATTAAAAAATAAGTAACTTTTATGGAAAAACTTTTTTTAAATTCCTGATAGATGGCGCTGTAATCGCAAGAAACCCGATTTTTGGGAATATCTTAAAAAATTACACATCGGATCGAAAAAAAGAAAAACTTGTTTAATTTTTGAATTTTATTCGTATATCAATAAGTTAACATCTATTTTTAAAATTACCCAAGAATGGGAAATCCGAATCTGCAATTTTTCAAGATATTCCCAAAAATCGCGATTACAGCGCCATCTATCAGGAATTTAAAAAAAGTTTTTCCATAAAAGTTACCTATTTTTTAATAGTAAATCCGAATCTGCAATAAAAAATGGGGGTTCCTATTTAGAATATTAAAGTTGCCCCCACCCCCACCCCATGGCCATGGGAACATGGGAACATCAAAAGGAATTAATTAATTTAATTTATTTTGAATTCCCTTACAATTCTCGTATACACTAATTATATTTTTTAATGGGAAATCCGAATCTGCAATTTTTCAAGATATTCCCAAAAATCGCGATTACAGCGCCATCTATCAGGAATTTAAAAAAAGTTTTTCCATAAAAGTTACTTATTTTTTAATAGTAAATCCGAATCTGCAATAAAAAATGGGGGTTCCTATTTAGAATATTAAAGTTGCCCCCACCCCCACCCCATGGGGTGGTGGTGAGGGGTCGACTTTGGTATCATTGGATGTCCCCCTTCCAGGCGAACAAATTTTATTCAAAACTTTTTTTGATCCGATGCATAGTTTTCGAAATATTTCAATGTCTTCAGATAAATCGGCCACCCTGTATACACCATATATGGTTATATGGTCTATAATGTAATATATTGCATGGTTCAAAAATCATGGTATTAAAATTACTATTTTTAATACCATTGTCAAAAAGACACCTTTATTGTTGATATGAAAGCGTCAAGCGTTATTTTTATACTCATTTTATACTATTATAAATTTGATAAAAAGAGAACAAAATTGTTTGTGTATATTACAACTGGTATTTAAAAATTCAAATATAAAGCCACTTTTTGCACTATGAGATTTTTATAACTCGACTACAGCATTATAAAAATTACGCTTATAAGCGTATACGTGCAAAAATGTCTTGTTATACCTATGTGATGCGCTCCGATATTTCAAAAAGTCCAATAATAATTTTTTTATCTTAAAAATTGACAATGCTACATATTTCCAAAGTACAAACGCCTATGCTACGCAAACTTTAATCGCCTCTCCAGTAAAATTTTATTTTAAGGTTTGTTCTCTCGGAGCGCGTTACATATTAATGATGCATAAATTACTAAGTGCTTTTTTATATTTACAAAATTACTTTTTATATTATTTCCAATTTTTTTGGGTAATATTAAGATATATCACTACATATTTAAAAAAGTTTTTATAATGCTTCACCATTGGAGTCCCTGCAAACATGTGCTTTGATATTTTTTACGAAAATGTGGTACGCCTTTGACATTTTTCCATGTGGTAATTGTTTTTGATTATTCCATTCAATTCTACATGAAACGGTCTCCTGCGTTTTTATTGCCAAACCCATTGTTCTTATAAACAATAATTAAATTAAAATTGCTTCATTTATAAGTATTGACGAATAACACTAGTCTACGGTTTTGGACTGGATCAACCAAATGCTGTTTCTTAAGTAATTTGATGGGCTTAACTCTAAATATTAAATACCCCATTTGACTTATAAATTTTGTTCATAGATAAAGCAATTTTTCTAGGAATGCTATTCAGAATTTTTAACCATAATCATGTGTGGGCCAAAGAAAACTTAAATGTCATAACCGAAACCCAATTACTGTTGTAATAAAGATCAAAAAGGAGAATAAAATCTAGTAAGGATGCACTAAAACCTAATAGGATATTGTTTTAGTGTAACTATGTAAAAATCTGAAGTTAGTCAGTTTTTGACATGAAATAAAAACTTGTGTTAAAAGAATAATCTTCGGTGTTTCCTTAATCCCAACCTCAGTAAATAATAGGTTATGGGCTCAGGCCGTGCAATCCCAGGCAGTGTAGTTCCAGGACGCCAGTGAAAGATTATAGAAAAGAAAAATATTACAAAATGGCGAATTACCAGTTGGGAGTTCCCAGATTAAAGGGCAGAGAAAACTATGATGAGTGGGCATTTGCGGCGCAGAATTACTTAGTTCTAGAAGGTTTGCAGCATTGCATTCAGGCAAGTACTAGCGCAGGCACAAATGTTGCATCAGAAGACCAAGCCCAAGAAGCTGCAGCAAAGCTCGAAGATGACAAAGCCAAGGCAAAATTAATTTTGACCATTGACTCCAGTTTGTATGTTCATATTAAGTCGGCAGAGACTGCCAGAGATTTATGGTTAAAGTTGAGGGCTATGTTTGATGATAGTGGTTTTACAAGAAGAATTAGCTTGTTGAGAATGTTAATTTCCACAAGGTTAGAATCATGTGAATCCATGGGTAGTTACATTAACCAGATTGTAGAAACCAGTCAACGCCTGAGGGGAACAGGTTTTGGCATAGACGAAGAATGGGTAGGCTCATTAATGCTTGCAGGGTTGCCTGACAGATTTATGCCAATGATTATGGCAATTGAACATTCTGGTATAGCCATTACAACAGATGTTATCAAGACCAAACTTCTAGATATGGAAGGAAGCGAAGTCAAGAAGAGTACAGGCAGTGCATTATATGCAAAAAGTGGCAAGCAGCAGTTTAATAAGAAAGGCAGTTCATTAAATGACAAGTTAAAAGACATACAGTGTTTTAATTGTAAAGAGTTTGGGCACTATAAGTCACAATGTCCAAAAGATAAGAAAAACAAAAATACCAAAAAGACGGAGAAAAAGAATGAGAGTGCTTTTAGTGTAGTTTTTCTTACCGGAAATTACAAGAAAACAGATTGGTATGTTGACAGTGGGGCAAGTATACACATGGTTTCAGATGCCAAGTTATTTAATGGAAACAGTCCTTGTCAAACAAAAGAAATAGTGGTGGCTAACAATACAAAGATCCCAGTAGTTTCCCATGGTAATGTCAAACTGACTACAGTTGTCAACAGTAAGTCACATGAAATTGTTGTTCAGAAAGCTCTATGTGTGCCAGATCTTAGCACAAACCTTTTATCCGTTAGTCAATTAATCAACAACGGTAATAAAGTTATTTTTGATGCAAATTGTTGCAAGATTTACAACAAACATACTGATTTAGTTGGTGTAGCTGATTTAGATAATGGTGTGTACAAACTAAACACCTTGTCAAAAAAGTGTTTTTTAACAAGCAGCAGGGAAGTGACAGCAGACACATGGCATAAGAGGCTTGGTCATTTAAACAGTGCAGACCTAAACAAGATGAAAAATGGTGCTGTAGAAGGTCTAGAGTGTGCTGAAAAAATAGATATTGGAAAATATAATTGTACCACATGTTGTGAAGGTAAGCAGCACAGGTTACCTTTTCCAAAAAACGCCAAAAGAGCAGAAAATGTATTGGATTTGATACATTGTGATCTATGTGGGCCAATGGAATCTAGGTCAATAGGAAGTTCCAGATATTTTTTAAATCTGGAGGATGATTATTCAAAGTATGGGTTTGTTTACTTTTTAAAATCTAAGGACCAAGTACTAGAGTGTTTAAAAGATTTTAAATATCTTGTAGAAAATCAGCAAGATAAAAAAATTAAAATCTTGAGATCTGATAATGGTGGCGAATTTGTGAACACTAGTATGGATACTTATCTTAGGAACAGTGGCATAATTCACCAAAGAACAAACTCATATACTCCAGAACAAAATGGCGTGTCAGAAAGGTTAAATCGAACTATAGTAGAAAGAGCAAAGTGTCTACTATTTGAGGCGAATCTAGAAAAAGTATTTTGGGCAGAGGCAGTTAACACCGCCATTTACCTAAGAAATAGATCACCTGCAGTTGGTTTGCCAGACAATAAAACACCATTTGAAATGTGGTTTAAGAAAAAGCCAATGGTTAACCACTTGAGAATATTTGGAAGCACAGTGATGGTGCATGTTCCAAAGGAAAAACGCTTAAAGTGGGACAAAAAGGCTGAAAAGAAAATTTTAGTGGGTTATAGTGAACATGTTAAGGGATATAGGGTTTATGATCCTGAAAAGAAAAAGGTGTGATTGTATATGAAAAGTTCAGAGAAACAGCTACAGCACAAACGGTTCCAGAAGAAGTCTTAGTTTCAGTGGGGGAAGAATCTCAACCCCAATCCGAGCTAATCCCTATCACAGAGAATAGTCCAGAAAATGCAGAAATTGAAAGTTCAAGTAACAGTTTAAGAAACACTGACAGTGACTATGTATTAGACGAAGAGGCCAGTGAAGGAGAGGTAAAAGACAATGAACTTGAGCCAGAAGTCATTGAACCACCAAGAAGATCACATAGGGTGCCACAACCTAAATCGTTTGATGATTTTGTGACATATATGTGTACCAGCAGTCCCAGTTTATATGATGATCCCCAAAACGTGGAAGAAGCATTATCAAGAGCTGACTCAGCTCAGTGGCGACAAGCAATGGAGGATGAAATAGATTCTTTTAATGAAAATGATGCATGGGATGTAGTGGACCTTCCTCAAGATCATAAAGTGTCTTTAGTTCAGTGTAAGTGGGTTTTTCGCAGAAAAATAGATTCTAAAAACAGTGTTAGATATAGAGCTAGACTAGTTGCAAAAGGGTTTACTCAAAAATTTGGAATAGACTTTGATGAGACATTTAGTCCAGTTGTAAGACATTCAACACTACGTATGCTAGTTGCATTAGCTGTAGAATTAGAATTAAGTATTACGCATTTCGATGTAACCACAGCATTTTTAAATGGTAAGTTGAAAGAAATTGTCTTTATGCAACAACCAGAAGGTTTTATTGTTCCTGGGCAAGAAAGTAAAGTCTTAAAATTAAATAGGGCCGTTTATGGTCTTAAACAGTCTTCTAGGGTATGGTACCAGAAAGTTGAAATAGTTTTATCTGAATTTGGCTATGAAAAATTACAATATGAACCATGTGTTTTTAAGAAATTAAATAAAAATCATAATGGGTTAACTGTAATTGCACTTTATGTGGATGCTTTTTTTATTTTTTCAAATTGTATTAATGAAACAAATGATCTTAAAAATAAATTGGGTTCAGAATTTAAAATTAAAGATTTGGGTAAAGCTAGACAATGTCTTGGGATAAGAGTTTCAACAGATCAAAAAGGAGGCATCACTTTAGACCAGGAACAATATGTAGAAAGTTTATTAAAGATATTTAATATGCATGAGTGTAATGCTGTGAATACACCAATGGAAAATGGATTAAATCTTAATAAAGGCCAACTTTGTAACTCTTCAGTGCCTTACCAAAAATTAATAGGAAGCTTAATGTACCTTTCAGTAATGACTAGACCAGATATTTCATATTCAATTAGTTATCTTAGCCAGTTTAATAATTGTTATAATGAAGAGCACTGGAAAGCTGCAAAGCGTATCTTGCGATATTTGAAGGGCACCAAGAATTATGGTTTACATTTTAAAAAAGATAATTTAGAGTTAAAGGGTTTTGTTGATGCTGATTGGGCGAGTAATTCTTTTGACAGAAAATCATATACAGGATTTTGCTTTAAATTGTCAGAGGCAGTGATTTCTTGGGCCAGTTCAAAGCAAAAAACGGTTGCTTTATCCAGCACGGAGGCAGAGTACATGGGGCTCTCCGAGGCTGCCAAAGAAGCTATTTATTTGCGCAATCTATTAGGTGAAATAGTAGGCAGTCAGTTAAATAGTGTAACTATATTTAATGATAATCAGGGGGCACAAAAACTTGCTATTAATCCTGTATTTCATAAAAAGTCGAAACATATAGATGTGCGACATCATTTTGTAAGGGATGTTATTTCTAATAATATAATTGAGTTAAAGTATTTGTCTACTAATGATATGCCTGCGGATATTTTTACCAAGAGTTTAGGTAGTGTTAAACATTATAAGTTTGTTAAATGTTTAGGTTTAGTAGCTATATAAGTATATTGAATTTTTTTTTTGATCTAGTGGGGGTGTTGTAATAAAGATCAAAAAGGAGAATAAAATCTAGTAAGGATGCACTAAAACCTAATAGGATATTGTTTTAGTGTAACTATGTAAAAATCTGAAGTTAGTCAGTTTTTGACATGAAATAAAAACTTGTGTTAAAAGAATAATCTTCGGTGTTTCCTTAATCCCAACCTCAGTAAATAATAATTACAGTAGCAAATTTGTATGGAAAGGAATTATTGGTAATAATCTCAAGGCCCCAGACACCTAAACAAACAGATTTACCTACTTTTCAACCAAAACTTTTTATTTTATTTTTATAAAATTTCAAAAATTTAATTTAATTTTTATAAATTAGAACGGTGCATCTGGCAAGAAAAACCCAAAAGGCAATTTTCATGTAGATTTAATTAGGTTAATGCCAGTGGCATACCACCTTTTTTGTAAAAAATTTCAGAGGGTATGTTTGCATGGAGCAGGAGCAATAAAATAAGTTTTCAAAACAAAATATGTAGTTTTATATCCTTTTAATTACCTACCACTTTATTTTAATAATATCTATAATAACGAAATATATTTTTTAAAACCGTGTGGTAAAAAAATTATGAAGCCGTTAAGAACATATATTTATATGAACTTTTCTTCACCAAATCGCACCCTGAAATATTAGCACGCCATTAGGAAAAACCCTGTACAAAAAAAATCATAATTAAAACTAAACAACTTGTAAATTTCCTTAAAAACAAAATGTATTGTATATAAAAATCGATGAAACATTTTCAATAAAACTTTTGTAAACACCAATTTTATATCCATTAACACAAATAATAATAAATACTTTCTGATATGTCAACTGCTACTAATGATGTGGTTTTAGTCATTTATTAAAGCTTATAAAAACAATTATCCAATGTTTAGTATTTTATATTATAAATCAAAAATATCCAATGAAAGCAAGGTTGTTCTGTATTAAGAAAATAAAATTTAATAAATAACATTGTAACAATTCCTTTAGGAACTACATATATTATAATAATTGAGAACCCTAGAAGCCAAGGCGCCGATTCCATTTCAAATCATGCAGGGCAATTTGGGTGAAGACATATATTTCATTCTTAGTATTTTTTTATAATTATTCAATTAAAAAAAGACGACACATATTTTTTTGTTTCGCTCAAATCCTTTTCGTAACGAAGTTACAGAGTATTTTGAAATATATCTAGCGAAAGTCAACGACGATTAAAATGACATATAAATTCACGTTTTGGACCGAATCTTTGTTATTCATGTATTTATTTTGATTTTTTGCATTGGTTTCTAATAGACTAACTATTTTCTATTGAATTATTGCCTAAAAGTAAAAAAAATATATATTATCCAAAACAAACTTTAAATTTAAAAACATCATCGTATTTTTTCTTGAATTTTTTTTTGTATATTAAAGTATTTACTTGGTTCAGAGAATTTTTTTTCTAAATATATATGCATTTCGCAATTTGTGTTTTATTGACGTATACTATTATTCTAAAATATTAAATAAATAAATAAAGATACTATTCTTCATGAATAACTGATTCTTATAAGAATTTTGAATATATTTTTAATTAATTAATTCCTGCTAAATATCGAAGTGGTATGTGTTTATGTAATGTAAACCCTTGATCAAATCTAGTGTGAAACTAATTTCAAATTGCAATCTATAACCTCAAAGTTCTCAAAAAACTTTCCTATAAGAAAAAAGTTTTCTGATTACGAAGAATTGCATCCACAAGTTATATATACTCATGGTCAAAATAACAAATTTATAAAGTGAGAGGAGCTGAGTATTTGATAAAAATAAATAATTTCCTACCAAAAATATTAGTGATGAGAATTTATTTGCAAAAATTGTTATCACCGATTTGCATCTTTATTTGGTGCCTAATCCAACGTTCGAGTAGTACAGGTGGAAGAGGTGGAGAATTACCTACTCAGACAGAAGAAATTACTTTTTTGAAAACTGACGAGGATTATTTTACAATGAACAATGCATGCATGCATGCAAATCATGTTCTCGATATCTGTAAAGATTTTTTTTATGAGCATAAATTATTTATCATTATTATTATTATTATACTTTGTCTGTTAAGACAAACAATTGTTTCTGGTTTACCAATGAATTTTCGCGCTTTTGAAATCGAGCGATTCTCATTTATTTCATTCATAAAATAATCCTCGTCAGTTTGCAAAAAAGGAACTTCTTCAATGTCTGAGTCATTCTCCACCTCTTCCACCTGTACTACTCGAACGTTGGATGGTGCACCAAATAAAGATGCAAATCGGTGATAACAATTTTTGATAGAAAATAAGGGTTTTATCAAAATACTCAGCTCCTCTAACTTGGTCAAAATCTGTTATTTTGACCATGAGCATATATAACTTTTTTATGCAATTCTTAGTAATCAGGACACTTTTTTCTTATAGGAAATTTTTTTTTAGAATTCGAACTAGAAATTATTGTCACATATACACAGATCTAAGAAGATTATATTCTGGAGCTTCAACTCCGCATTTGATAATAGATAGAAAAGCGTCGCTTGGCAGCGTCGATAAAGGAGGGGTCTTCTTTGGTGTACACTGCACACAAACAATTTTTAATCAACCGCGCATAGACTGTCGACTCACGTGATTAACTGCAGTGCACGCATTGGTTGGAAGATTGTGCTACTACTTATTTAAATTTGTAGATTTAAGCCAAATCTAAAATATATCGTACCTAGAGTATTAACGTAACTGAATATAATGCAAATATAGTCAATCAAGCTGGTCAGAATATTTTTTTAGGTCACCCAATGGTAACAGGCAGGTACGCACAGTTTTTTTTGACAGGCTTGCAAATGAGGTTTTAAAAAGGAAAAATATTTATAAAGTACATGTAAAGTTAAAGTTAGGTTATGTTTACTTGGTAAATAATGAGCAGGTTAAATTAATATGACACTATAAATACAATATTAAATTTAATTTAAAGGCTAACTAAGCACGGTCTAAAGCCCTTACATAATAGGTACAAGTTTACTAACAGGAAACGTTTTGATGCATGGTAGGTCGAGGTTTCCGTCTTTAGATTATTTGAACTCAAGCCACCAATCGTACCTTGTACATTGCAAAATTCAGTAATTTTATAGGTAAACCCATGGGTAAAAATCGCGAATTCGTCCAATTGTCTTTCAAACGATCGTCTTTCAAACGATCATCTTTCAAACGATCGTCTTTCAAACGATCGTCTTTCAAACGATCGTCTTTCAAACGATCGACTTTCAAACGATTCAATCGGTTGCGTAGGTTAGGCGGTCGGCTGTACAGACGAAATATATATTTGAAATTCTTCTCTATTATAATAAAGAATTTCAAATATACTTTGGAATATTTGGAATTGTCTATTATTCGAAGTAGGTAGGTAGTAGGTTAGAATTGTTTTTTTAATTAATTTAATTAATAATTATGACAAAATAAAAATATTTTCTCATCGGTTAAGTTATAACTTAAAATTTTAATTAAAACGATCGTCTTTTTTCGACTATTATTTTAGATGATCGCCTTTTGTATCGTTTATCACTTTAAACGATCGTCTTTAGGGTCGGCTATTATTTTAGACGATTAGACGATCGTTTAAATAATTAAACGATTTCGTTTGAAAGTAGACGATCTTCTTCAGACGATCGTCTTTTTTACAAAAGATCGTTTAAAAAATTAAGCGATATCGTTTAAAAATAGACGATCTTCTTCAGACGATCGTCTTTTTTTTAAACGATTTTTTCCCATGGGAAAATCTCGTGAAGAAATGTTGTAAAAACAATGCAACCAATTCGCTTCATGTCAGTCAGTTATATAATATTAAACAGTTCTTTGGGTGGATGGACTTCCTTGTACCGTCGAAGTTTGGCAGTTCGACAATCGCCTCAAAATCTGAGTCACTGATAACCAAATTAACATCATACCTAACAGTTCCGCTTTCTGTTCCAACGACATACTGATTATTTTATAAATTTACTCACTGTTTTAGCAAAATGTTCCAATAAGACTTTATTATAATATTATTTATTATTATTTACGACTTTGGAAAAGGCGTTGAGTGAATCAATCGTAAAATTATTAAATTTATTATTATTATTATTATTATTATTATTAAAGGATTGGAGGGAAGATGCGCAGAACTTAATTTTACGTTCTCTGTCATTGTACACGTGCGACGTAAATATGGTCCCCCCCCACTCCTCAAATTTCTATGGAGTTGAAGCTCCTGAATATAATCTTCTTACACAGATCATAAAGGTTATAGATTGCAATTTGACATTTGTTTCCACACTAGATTTGATCAAGGGTTTTCATTACATAAACACATACAACTTCGATATTTTACAAGAATTAATTAATTTAATTAATTAAAAATACATTCAAAAATTTTATAAAAATCATTTATTCATGAAGAAAAGTATATTAATTTAATTATTTAATATTTTAGAATTATAGTATACGTCAATAAAACACAAATTTCAAAATGCATATATATATTAAGAAAAAAAATTCTCTGAACCATGTAAGTATTTTAGCGCACTTGAAAATACCTAGAGTGTATTTCTAATATAAGTGTTCATACACAAAAAAAATTCAGAAAAAAATACGATGATGTTTTTAGAAAAACGACTTTAAAGTTTTTTTTTAAACCGCCGCCATTTTGTTTTGTATAATTATTTTTTTACTTTTCCGGCATAATTCAATAGAGAACAGTTAGTTTAATAGAAACCAATGAAAAAAATCAAAATAAATACATGAATAACAAAGATTCGGTCAAAAACGTGAATTTATATGTCATTTTAATCGTCGTTGACTTTCGCTAGATATATTTCAAAATTCTCTGTAACTTCGTTACGAAAAGGATTTCAGCGAAACAAAAAATATGTGTCGCCTTTTTTTAATTGAATAATTATAAAAAAACACTAAGAATGAAATATGTGTCTTCACCCAAATTGCCCTGCATGATTTGAAATGGAATCGGCCAAGGGGTATAAGTATATTTTGTTTAGTTTTGATATACCTAATCATGTTTAAAGTTAAAAAACACTTTTTATTTTGAGTCAAAATTGTTTGTTGTTTTATGAATTTGTTTTTCAAGATGTCTAAGCTTAGAATTCAGTTATATCCCTTGGATCTTTTTCTGTACATAACTACATTTTTTTTAAATGTTACTTGTATCCCATGGCTTCTAGGGTCCTCAATTATAATAATATTAATTATAATAATAATAATAATTATATTATTATAATAAAATTAAAAATTGCCAACCATAGTAATAATACACTCTCTTATAGCAGCTATTGAATCTATAACCTTTATTTAAAATTATTTGTACTAAATGAATTGAAGTTGTACGCATAGTTGAAAAATTATTAGCCTTCTGGGATTTAAAAAATGCGGCATCTGTAGCATATTAAATAATAATATTTCATCAAACGTAAGAATTAATTCAGTTAAATTGTTAATTTAACCATGGCCCAATAAATAACAAAATACGTCAAAAAATATATTAAGAACGTTGATTGAAATTACTTAAGGAAGAATAAAAACAATCAAGGGACTGTCAGGTTTACGAAGTTGTGTGGGAAGATAATAATAATTTAAATTGCCGATCTTTCAAAAAAAGGTTTTTGCACGATAGTGGTCAGCGATTTTGGGCTTTAGAGGTAATAACGAAGCATAACTGCATCCCGGGGGTCTAAGGAAAAACTCTCATTGGTAATGCATTCGAAAGCACGCAAGATATATTAGCAGATGTTTCAAAAGGTTTCTGTTTAAGAGTGCCTTGTGTATTTAAATAAATTAACAAACTGACAGACAAGTGTATTCAAATTTTATTATGTCCATCATTTTATATGTATACTCTCTAAAAATTAATTAGTCAAAAATGACTAACTACTACATGTAATACATGTGTAGTACAGTGTATACAGTTATTATTGGCTGCTTTTTCACTTATACTACGGTATACCATGGGATAGCAATGTATCCCAGATTTAAAAGTCAATTCTTTTGTAAAATTTTCCCCTGAATCCGAAAATACTGTCAAAAATTATAAAAGTAAGCAGTTTTTGAGATAAAGTCAATATAACTTTTGAAATTTTCGGATTATGCGGACAATTTTACATAAAAACTGGCTATTATATCGGAGATACCATGCTATCACATGGTATACCATGGTATAAGTAAAAAAGCAGCCACTATTAACTGTAGTAATTAGTCATTTTTGACTAATTCATTTTTAAAGAGTAACTTTTCAAATGTTTATTGTAAATTATGGATTATGCTACATATTATTAATAATAAGTAAAAATGCATAATTAGAATATAAAAAAATATATTCGTATAAATTTAATTTGATGCAGTTGGTAGTATAGAGCTTAAAACTAGCTTAAGTAAAGAATCAAAACATATATTATGTTTAAAGTTTAGTGAAATACATATGATCAAACGTAAGTACAAGTCTAATGAACAGTGAGTACATAAGCAGTTAATATTTGCTCTGTAACTGTTAACGATATGCTGCATCGCCCAATTATTTAAACATCAAACACATATTTGTGCTTAAAAGCAAAGCACATCGGGCAAATTACTATAGTAGCTATAGCTACTTAAGTGAACATCTAAATACGCATACGTATGAAATTATACGCAGTCAACCGCCCATAAGGAATTGCTTCGAAATTATTTTTAAAGACTACAATGCACCATTGAATCCTTAAAAGTTCTTAAGTTAATGCAATAAATTTAAAAGTCGTTTTCCGTATGTACTTTTAATCATTTTAGTCTCGAGTATGGGGGCCTGTATCTCGCTTCGGGCTAGAAAACTACCTCCCTTCTATTTAGTGACGCGTATCAATCGAATTACGGGTTTTGTGATTGGTAAGGAACAGATTTCACTTGGAATGGATTTCTTATTGTCGAAGTGAATTCTATTTTTATTACTTGAGATTGATGGTCAGATAAGTGGTAAGCAATTTGTTTAATAGCATTTATTTGTATTTATATACAGAGTGTCCGCTGAACAAATAGTTTTTCAGTTGTAAAACTAAATTTTATTTTCTTTTTAAAAATTTTAAGATTATGTGGATTAAACAAAATTTTCTAATCACTTTATAAAAAACAACTTCCAGATTTAACTTGGTAGTTTATGTATAAGGTTTTTAATCAGAAAATGAGATTATTAAAGTATACATGTAATAATAATTTAACAAACACTCCAACCATCAAAGTGAATTTAGAATCAAAGCTTTTCTAGGATCTACCAAGTCTTACTTTGTTGGCCTTAAGGGGTATCCTAAAAATGATCTTCTCCTTTCCTTTAGGCCTATCTGGTTTAAACTATTATGGCTAAAGGTATTTAGTTAGGGTTTATGTGCGTAGGTAACTATTTACACAAATAAATATTTCATCCGAAATTATAGTAAAATCGTCAACTACTTTTTTTAATCGTATTTTATTTTTAATAAGATACAAAATTTAATAAAAATTTTATTATTAGTAAGATTTTTTATGGAAAAAATACTGTTCAAGCATGATAAGTATTATGGCATCCAGGCCCACTGGAAGCGGGGGTGCACCGCATCCGGGCGTCACTTTCAAGGGGGCTTCAAATACAGGAATCTCCCCATCGAGCTTATTTACTTTTACCTATGTATTTTTAAGATGTCACAACAACAAAATCTTTTGATCAATACGGAAAGTAAATATAACTTCTGCAGGTTTACATAATAAAACAATGGTGTTTTTGCTTAAAAAGGAATTAAAAACGTAGTTTTCAATATTAAAATACAATGGTGGTTTGTTCTGCATTTGTTATTGTACAATTTATAGTTCTAAAATTAGAGGTAGTGGTAGTAGTAGTAGTGGACCGCGCATGCGCGTTTGAAAAAAAGAAGAAATAAAATCATGGAACCAACACAAGGAGTCGGAACCTAATAGGGGGAATTGACAAAACCTGCCCAATAAATAGCACAAATTAGGTTTTTTTTCACGACCAGTGGCGCTGAATGTTAATGCGTATTGACGTCTGCTGTTTTGGAACAAACTAAACAATAAACGAAACACCAGCGTCCTCTTAATTTAAGGAGCTATTTGTATGGGTACATGAAGTTCGGACTCCTTGTGTAGACTCCATTAATTAAACCTTGGGAAAATTAACTTAAAAAAAAGCCACAAAAACTAACAGAAAACAAACACACGCTGGATTGACAGCTAAATTTTGACATTGTTAATAAAGTACCAACTTAAATTGTTGCACAGCTGCCAACCTAAATGTCTGCAATCTGATTGGCTGAAGTAGGAGTAGCAGCAAGAAAAGATAAAATAATTTAATCTCGAATGTCCACATCCTTCGTCGCTACTCCCCTTACTGATATTTTTGACTATAAATTGTTTCTTATATTATTCAATGCCAAACCCAGTACCGATACTCCTTGCTTCTTACTTCTGCTTTCTACACCTACTGTTTAGAACTATAAAGCCAGCTTTAAGGTCATCACTATACAGCCCAAAACCCTTTTATGAAGCCCAGTCAGGAAAATGGGGATAGAAAAGGCCGCGGCGCGATTGACGTAAAGGTGCACCGGTGCACCATGGTCGTATGAACAGTGTTCATTGAACGGAGTGGGCGCCCAAAAGTAAAGGAACTAGTGAAAAATATTTTCCAAATTCTTTTAAACGAATATTTAACTAAAAATAATTAAATGGGCAAGGTTTTGGACTTAAAATCCAAATAAAAAATTAAATTACCATAAGCTAATAGACAAAGTAAAAAAAAACTTGCAGTTAAATAATTATAATAATCCTAGTAAAATTTACTAATTATTGTTCATCCTTTATTACCATATGTATTTATACCTACATGTACACACACATAAATGTGTTAATTTAACCAAACTAAATGGTTGGATAAATACGTAGGTTGCGTTTCAAAGGTTTGGCGGTTTTTAGAGCAATCTGTAAACCAGTATAGAAATTGTTGATACTCTAATTTAATCTATGGAAATAATCATAATCGTAGCACAAAGAGGCTACTAACCAATATCATATTGCATTCACGTTCTTGAATAAATTTCTTATCAATAGATAAGCAGCCAAACTGGAGTTCTTTATTATCGCTTCTCTTTATACTGAGACGAATTTAACTCAAGTTTAAGTTAAGAATACATCGACTAAATATTAAAAATATTAAAAGCTAAATAAATGAATAAAGCACTTTACGAAATATTAACTTAGTTTGTTGTAAATTTTGGTTTTATTGCGAAGCATGTTGCTTAAAATGTAGGTGGAAATATGTAAACTTGGATACGAATATACCAAATAAGTTCGAAACGAGAACAGCACTACAAAATATGAAAGTTAGTCAACCAGCATTATAATCATAATGAAATTCATATGGTATTTGAGATTCTAGTGACACTTTTCTCGCTAATAGATTATTGTGGATCTGCATGTTTTGGTTCATAAATTGTCTTCGTTGATACATGTTCTGGAGCAATTCGGGATTGCATGAATTTGCATAACCTTAACTTTATTCGTATAAATATCGCCTAAGTGTATAGTCTATACTATAGTGTATTTTATTGAATGGAAAGGAATTCTTAAATTATGTGAATTCTTTATGATATTTATTATGTAAATTTATTGTATGTTTTGTTTGTTTAATAGGTGGGATTAAAAGAGATAAAAAATAAAAAGGATTATTATAATATTTATTGCACCTCAAACAACAATATAATGTTCATGAACATTATATTGTTGTTTGCAATTTTGCAATTTTAAGTAACCGGCTTCAACAGTTGCCCCAAATATCACCCGTCTATAAATTGCCAATTCGGATTTAAGTTTTATTCATTGTCTGGAATGATGCCAAAATACATTCTGCAGTTAAACATGTGACTAATGTTAAAATGACCAATCTTATTGTACGAGCCATTAAACCGGCATTGAGTTTGTCACGACAAATTGATTGTAAATTTCTAGAACATTGGCATATTTATTACTTTATGGGTATCAAAGTGCCAAACTTAATTTTAGTTATCCTATTATACAGGCAAGTTTCCATCAGTAAATTTAATAATTGATTGATTAATGCTAAATAAATAACAAATATAAATGAACATCAAGTTTCTTTTTAATTTATTGATTTTTATTAGGTGTTTGAGTACATTCTACATTATATTTTGAATTATGATTTTTTTTTACAAAACCGTGTGACAAAACTTCTAAACAATGCAACTTTGACACAAATTGCGATGTATTAAAGGTAAATGGTTGTTTTATCTCTCTTTTTATAAGATAATTTGTCATTTTAATATGCAAGTATGATTCTGCTGCTACCATTTTTCGATCGACATATATTTTATTTAACTTAAATATTATTAACCTTACATTATAAAGCTCTTTATGTAGTTCAAAAAAGGTGCGTACTGAAATAAATATCAATCTTCCAAAATATATCGAGATACACCGCCCTCGGTGGTGTAGTAGTTAGCACTGCGGACAACAAGCCGAGAGGTTGTTGGCAAAGATAATATTATTATCTTTGGTCGTGGGTTCGAATACCTGGCTGTTTATTTATATGTGTCAGTGAACTCCTGTAATTGGGCCTGGTGCCTGTTGAAAGCACATTTAAATAATAAAATAAATAAATATATAATAACTGAATTAAACCTTAAATTTACTTTATCTGGTCAAATAGTATTTGAATTTAAAATATAAATAGTACCAATAATTAATATTACCAATTATATGTTAGCCCACATCTCACCTTAAAAATGACTAATTGTCATAGTGAAAATGCAGTCACTAATAACCCCAGTCAACAGAAATTTGTATCTCGGATATTAAGCAGTCAATGTCCGCTGAATCTGAAAATGTCGTTAAAAGTTATAAAACTAGTACAGTTTTCATATAATATGGAATTAACTATACGGTATATTCGGATTCAGCGGACAATTTTAGGATTTGACTATTAATTGTCCGGGATACAAATCGCAGTGGACTCTAGTTATTAGTGGATGCAATTTTACATAGGAATTAACTGTTAAATGTCCGTGATACAAATCTCCGTGGACTACAGTTATTAGTGGATGTTTTTTTGCTGACAATTAGTTATTTATGAATAATTTAGTAATTTATGAATAATTCATTTGTTCTACTTCCACCTTTAAAACGCCTACACTGAGAAAACAGTTTATTAACAATTAACTAGATTTATCAATAAGTAATAAATGCTTTATTCGATTATGGCGGAATAAACATTTATTTAGGACAAACAAAGCATTGATTAAAATTGTTTTAATAAATCTTGTTATTAAAAAATAAAGATAAACTTATAATAAATATGTTTTTTTTTTTTAATAAATGCTTGTTTATAATAAATAAAGATTAATTTATAATAAATTTGTTTTATTTGTGATAAATAAATGCTTGTTAATAATAAATACTAAAATATTTAGAAGACATAAAGCTTTATTTGTAAAACCTATACTTCAATTCACTATACGAGTAAATGTATCCAGCAAGTCGTTGAATCCATTGCTTTCTAAAAATTTGCATAGCTCGTCCATGGTTGCAGATCTTCCATGTTTGGACTAGCCGGCACACAGAAAATGAGCGGTATTTTGACACTATAGGCATTGAGTAAGATGCTTTACTCAATGCTATAGGTACAATTTAAATTAATGCTATTACAAAAAGATTTCAAACGAAATACTGAAACCCTGAAATAACAGTTCAAAGAACAGAATCACTAAACTAAACAGTACACAGAACATGTTCAGAAGAATCACTAAACTTGGCAAGGCAAGTGGTACACCATACACACGCGGTACACCACGCAGACCATTCCAGAAACGTCTATGCTGTTTTGGTGCGTTTTGACAGAAGTTTGAGTACAATATACAAGAAATAAATATTTATTCATTGTTAATATTAATTATTACCTAAAAATAAATTCGAAATTTATAATAAATAAATTTTTAAGATAGCCTAAGCAAATAGGTGTTTATTATTCCAAAATTTGCATTATTAATAATAAACATATGGACAACAAACAAAGTATTTGTTTCTGCTAAAAAAAAATATTACTTAGATTATTAATAGTTAAAAAGGTTGATTAATAATAAATTTACTTTATTTATTGTAAATAAATGCTATCCAAATAAAGATTTGTTAACTATAAACTACACTTTTTCTCTCAGTGTATTACCCCACATGTACATGACACTAAGTGAACCTTTAAAATATACATTGACAAGTTGTGGCTTAATGGACTTTCAGTCACGGGCTGAAGTTAATGCTAAATGTAAAAATTATTGTATTTCTTAATAAAAAAATACAAAAGTATTAAATAATTTCTCAACGTCAATATTTGACAAGTTTATATTTCGCCAGCAGTACACTATATTTAAATTAATTTAGACTGGATACTCCACAATGAAGTGCAAATAAAACATTTTTTTTAAATTTTAATGTGAAAAACTTCTTTATCTGATTAAACGGTCCATCTTCAAGAGATATAAAAATTTGACATTTGACATTATTACCATTTCCAAAATGTTTGATTTACATCATTTTTAGATAATAATTTGTATTTGTCGTAAAAAAAGTATAGTATGCAGGCCCGTAGCCAGAAATTTGGTTTGGGGGGGCCCAAAACGTAGTAATAATTTTTTGGGTGGTAGGGGGGGCGGAAATGGTTGATGGATATTTCTTATTAAAGTTAGACTCATTAGTAAAAAACTGCTTTATTGTTATTAATATCATCACTGTATTTTAATTGTCAGTCACGCACATACACATCAAGAAATCATCAGTAGAAAAAATTTAAAATTTTAACCTTCGCGATTTCTTTGCTGCCATAATCTCAAGAACCTTATTCGGATCGATACCTAAGTTTCCATGAATTGACAGTACGGCGAGTGCACTAAAGGTACGGATTCGTTGATGCGACTCGCGGCTGCGGCTTGCGGCTGCGACCTTAGCCGCGCCACTGCTTAGTACAATTTGTGTGTAACACACACACTGTGTATACGTTTTGGTTGGCGCGTTCAGTCGCAGTCTGCGACTGAACGCGTCAACCAAAACATATACAAACAAATTGTACTAAGCAGTGGAGCGGCTACGATCGCAGCCGCGAGTCGCAGCCGTGAGTCGCATCAACGAAACTGGTCCTTTAGTCTTTCGTTGCCCGTTGAGTTACGTAAGTAAGTCTTGATTCTTTTCATTGTCGAAAATATTTTTAAAACATGATTCACATATTTAGGAATATTTTAGGGTTCATGAAATTTCGGGGGGGGGGCCGGGCCCGTCGGGCCCTACGGCTGGCTACGGGCCTGATAGTATGCAACTCGTTTATAACCTTTTATAGACACTTATTTAATTAGATATTCGCTCGTAAGGTTGCCCATGCCTAAATTAAATTCGTGTTTAAAATGGAGTTTATTAAACTTGATACAAAATATACTATTAAGAGTAACAATTCTTTAAAGTTTTTAAAATAATGAATTAATTAGGTATGCGTATATCTTTGTATTGTTACGGTTTCACGCATTGTCTCTTGCATGTTAATGATATTGATGTTATAAAGTCTAAAATTTGGATTATAAATAAAAAAATCTAAAATTATAATAATAGTATTTCTAAATTTTAGAAATAATAATAAAAAACAATTATGTAAATAGTACAGTGGTGGACAGGGATTTTCGTCGTTGGTCGTCCTTGTGTGATTCTGTAAATAGAAAAAGATACAGTAATGATGATATTTAATTTAATGTCAAAATGACAAGAATGGTGATAATCGTTGTCCACATTATAAAGGCAGTTTTAGATTTTGCTGTCAACAGAATGATAGTCGTTCGAAATTCCGTGTCCCTAGTTGTACATAATATGTGACCTGCTCCGAGAAAATTAAATTTAGATCAAAAAATGATTTTTTCTACGACCACTGTGTAAAAGTCACATTTCGTAATGGCATCGTTAAGATCATGATTGTTTCAAGTAGTATACGATTTGTGAAATACTCCAATAATGGTTTGTTTATCTCAAAACACAAACGCCTATGCTGCGCGAACTTTTTACCGCCTCTCCTGTAAAATTTAATTTGTAAATCTAAGGTTCGTTTTGTCGGAGCCTGTCACATAATATGTACGAATATGGTGATTAATAATCGGAGTCTTCATATAACTTTCCTATTAACTGGCTCCATTAGAAATGTCAGAAATGCCAGAAAAGAATGGTATATTCTGTAACAAGTTTAGAATACAGCATATTCCACTCGAGTGAAGAGTTTGTCACACGAGCCGAAGGCGCGGTTTGACTATACTTTTTCTACGTTTCCAAAAAATACTATAGAAAAATAATTTAATTGGAAGAAAGTGAGGTTGGATCGGTCTAAAATTTATTAGATATTAAAAACAGAGATGTCGCCACGAGTGTTTATTCTGTCATCCGATGATAGAATATTTCATTCTAAAACACTTTACGGAATATATGTCATTCCATAAATAAAAGTGATATTAGAACGGTCAAATTCCATAATAGGAGTAGAAAAACAACTTTTGGTCTGAATTTTACAAGCGAGCAAGTAGATAAGCTTCACTTATTTTCCCCAATATACACTCCTCCAAGAAATTAACGCACCACCAAAAAATAACCAAAAGTTTTAAGTAATTTTTTGTCAAATACAATTGTCCGATTTGAATATTTTTTTTTTTTAATAATAGGTTGTCCCTTTCACAATGTTGGTATACTATCTGTATTCCGATAGAAACCTCTTTTTTACAAATACCGGATGTAGCAATTATAGCGTGTTTTTTCATAAAATTTGTAACACCCTGTAGAGTTTAACAGCTACAATATCAAGTTAAAATTGAAATCAAACTTTAGCCTTATCTTTTTTTACATTTTGTTTTTTTATTTACTCCATAATCTTTTATATTACACGAGTAACAATATTTTATAGGATAGCATGATTTTATTGGTTTTAATGAGCATTTTACTCACTAAAGTAAGTCAGGCTATGGAAAAATATGAAATGTCAAATTCTGATGTTTATTGTCAGTATCAATCCTTTTATCGTACTCGCGAAGAATGTGCCCAAGCATTAATATTGTTTGAGGAAGGTTGGAGCTACCGAAGAATTGGTGAACGCTTTTATGTAACTCACACAACCATTTCACGAGTTATACAACGAAATAGAGAAACTGGAAGTAATAGTCGCAGGCCGGGACAAGGAAGGAAACGAAAAATCACTCCGATTCAGGAACGGTATTTAAGACTCTAAGCATTGAGACAACGTTTTGTAACAGCTCGGACCCTTCAAACTCAGCTTAGAGAAGCTAATGGTTTACAAGTTTGTACAAAAACGTTTCGTCAGCGACTAAGGGAGCGTAATTTGAATTGCTGCTCGAGATCCATCTTTAACTAGAGTTCACCGAAGAGCAAGGCTAAATTTTGCTCCCTGGGCATTGTAACTGGTTAGCGTCTGAATGGCAACAGGTATTATTTACGGATGAGTCCTGATTTTGCTTGTACAATAATGACAGGCGTATGAGTGTATATCGACGCCCCAACGAAAGGTATGCTCAGTGTAATTTCTCGCATACAACATTATTTGGAGGAGGATCTCTGATGGTCTGGGGGATATTTATTTGACTGGTTGCACGGAACTTGTCATCGTAAATGATAGCCTTATAGCTGAAAGGTACATACTGGAGGTGAGACTAACATGTATATGCGCCATATATAGGGCAAGGATTTTTGTTGATGCAAGATAATGCCAGGCCTCACGTTGCTCGAGTTGTGGCATGGCAAGCTCGGAGCCCGCACCTAAATCCCATAAAGAATCTTTGGGACACTCTTGGGAGGAGATTACAAGAGAAACGCAACGTAAACACTTTGGAAGACGTAAGGCAGAGACTTATTCCAATATGGGAAGAACTGGACCAAAATGACATAAGGTCTCTAATTTTAAGTATAGGCCGTCGTTGTCAAGAAGTTATTCGTGCCAGAGGTGGAAATACTCGTTACTGACACTTTCGTTTTAATTGGTTTGTTAAATTTTTTATCGTTTTTTCTTGTTAATAATTTGCAATAAAATCATGTTATCCTATAAAATGTTGTTACTCGTGTAATATGAATGATAATGGAGTAAATAAAAAAACAAAATGTAAAAAAAAAGATAAGGCTAAAGTTTGACTTTAACTTGATATTGTGGCTGTTAAACTCTACAGGTTGTTACAAATTTTATGAAAAAAACACGCTATAATTGCTACACCCGGTATTTGTAAAAAAATGTCTATCGGAATGCAGTTAGTATATCAACATTGTGAAAGGGACAACGTATTATTAAAAAAAAAGTTCAAATCGGACAATTGGTTTTGACAAAAATTTACTTAAAACTTTTGGTTATTTTTTGGTGGTGCGTTAATTTCTTGGAAGAGTGTATGTTTTTTGTTATTCTTGTTAAGGATTTTAAACTTTAAGCACTAACTATCCAAGTTTGCAAGTTTTTTGATAAGTAATACAAATAAGAAATAGCGAAAAAATCAATTGTTAATGTTAATTTTTTATTAAGCACTGCACGATGCATTGGTATAAATCTTATGGCCGCCAAAATAATTAAAAAATCAGATTTATTAACATCAGTTTGTAGTTGGGTAAAAATTTCTCAAGTGGGCCACCCAAAAACCCTTCAGTCAAATTTTTTGTTCAAAATATATTTTTTGGGTAAAGTTTAAGCACCTCCACCGATTTGCCCAAAAATTTGTCTAAACAATTTTTTTTTTGTCTCAAACATTAATGAACTAAGTTTTAAGACACTTTTTTTTATAAATTAATATCTCCTAAAGTAATGCATTGATTTTTAAAATTAAATCACCAATTAATTTAGATTTTAAAGTAGTTTCGATAAAAAAAAATTATAACCTTCAAAATTTGCATGTTTATATATTTTTTAGGTTAATATTTATGAAAAATTGTAAAAAATTGTGTTCTTCATCGAAATTTGTAACGAAAAAAATAGTGTATATAAAAGAAACCTTATTAAATAGATTTGCGTTTAGAAAAAAAATGAATCTCTTCTAGGAATGGAGATATAAAAACATTTGTAAGGCGGAGCGCGATAAAACGGGTCGCCGCGACGACCCGCGCGGAGCGCGCCCATTTTGTTTGATGCGTAGGTATGTTAGATTTAATTAACTCAACAAAATCTAGACACAAAACCAAAAGGCGATATTTGACAACTGTCAAAAACGTTTAATACTTAATATGTAGTGGGCTTTGACGTCCTAAACTTAAACCCTCGAACTGTCATTTATTCGTCAAAATATAATTTGCTGGGTAACAGTGTTGTTGTAAAGTCGTTATTGATAAGTGTTTAATTATTAAAATACAATTGTTCAATTAAGTTTTTGGTAAATAATTATTTAAGGAAGAAAAAGTTATTTCTGTAAAATAACAGCTTAAATAACAATTCTTAAATACATTTATTTCGGTTCCTATAAGTAGGATATATAATTTTTTCCGCAAACGTCAAAAAATGTCAACTTTGTTAACTTCAATTCATGATGTCAAAGTTTGATTTCACAGACGGCGTATGGTTGCCCATAGCAGCGTAGAAAATAGTATATTATGTATCAAGTTTTATAAACGCCATTTTAGTTACGAGTTTAATTAAGCACGAGCGAAGCTTGCGAGCGAGTGTTTAATAAAAACGAGTGTCTAGAGAAGTTTATAAACGAGTTGCATACTATACTTTATCTACGACGAACACAAAACAGAATTTAAAGCCAATTTTATTTGTTAAAATTTTGACATCTGTCAACTGTCACCCGAATTTAACCTCACTTTTTCCCAATTTATAATAAAGCTTACTTCAGCCCGTGGCGTAAAATGTCGAAAAGCCACTGTTGTTAACTTCAGCCCGTCAATAAAACGCCATAAAGTCACAGCTCGTCAATGTAGGAGTAGATAAAAGTACTTTTTTGTACGTTCACGGGCGTAGAAAAAAGTACTTTTTTGTACGCTCACGGGCGTAGAAAAAAGTACTTTTTTGTACGCTCACGGGCGTACAAAAAAGTGAAATTATATAAATTTAAAAGAGAAAGGAGGATTTTTCTGAAAATTTTAGTTTTGTTATTCAAGATGCAATTCAGTCTTTTCATTGGTCAAACAACCAAGTTACGATACATCCCTATGTAATTTATTACAAAGAAAATAATGAAACCCTTCATCACAATTTCGTAATTATTTCGGAAAGTATGAAACACGATTCAACGGCAGTGAATTTATTCAATAAAAAGATGCTGAATTATTTAAAGGAAGTTCATGGGGAAAAAAATGTAAAAAAGTTGTTCTTTTTTTCTGATGGTTCCGGTTCCCAATATAAAAATAAGTTCAATTTTCTCAATCTTGTATTTCTAATGAAATCTACTGGTATCAATGTCGAATGGAATTTTTCTGCAACATCCCACGGAAAAAGTGCCTGTGACGGTATTGGCGCGACAGTAAAAAGAAATGCTTATCGTGTTAGTTTGCAACGACCTGAATATAATCAAATTTTAACGCCCAAGATTTTTTATAATTGGGCAATTAATTTTTTTGAGAAAGTTTCTTTTGATTTTTGCACAGAAAACGAACACGATCGGGAGCATAAAGCTTTAACTTCACGTTATAAGAAAGCAATTGCAATAAAAAATACGCGCCAGTATCATTGCTTTAAACCAAGTGAAGACGGCAAACATATCATGTGCAGAAAAATTTCATCGTCCAATGAATATAAAACATGTGCAATCAGGAAGTAAATACTTGTGCAAGTAAACTAATGTATATGCAAAAAAAAAATTATTAATAATAATTAACAAATAAAGAGTTTTTTTTAATAAACACGTTTGTTTTTTCGATTTTTGAATAACAACGAACTTCGAAGCTTGAAGATAACGCGCTCCGCGCGACTACCCGTTTTATCGCGCTTGCCAGTGCAGCGCGCCGCCTTACAAATGTTTTTATATCTCCATTTCTAGAAGAGATTCATTTTTTTTCTAAACGCAAATCTATTTAATAAGGTTTCTTTTATATACACTATTTTTTTCGTTACAAATTTCGATGAAGAACACAATTTTTTACAATTTTTCATAAATATTAACCTAAAAAATATATAAACATGCAAATTTTGAAGGTTATAATTTTTTTTTTATCGAAACTACGTTAAAATCTGAATTAATTGGTGATTTAATTTTAAAAATCAATGCATTACTTTAGGAGATATTAATTTATAAAAAAAAGTGTCTTAAAACTTAGTTCATTAATGTTTGAGACAAAAAAAAATTTTTTAGACAAATTTTTGGGCAAATCGGTGGAGGTGCTTAAACTTTACCCAAAAAATATATTTTGAACAAAAAATTTGACTGAAGGGTTTTTGGGTGGCCCACTTGAGAAATTTTTACCCAGTTTGTAACTTTTATTTTGAAAAATTTTAACATAATTCTTTGTATAAAACAAGGGATTGTAATTATTTTAACAAATACAAACATTTTACCGAAAATTTCGTAAAGGTACCTGCAATTTTAAAAGCGATTTGTTAATTCTTATAGGTTACAGATTATATAGTTAAGGTTTAACAAATTATTTCGTTAACAACGTACATGTGATTTCAGGAATGCAATCAAAACATTTTCCACTGACTTTTTTATCGTCAACCATCCAGCTTCAGCATAAGCATACGCATCAACAAATTTAACTAACTTCAGCGTCTGCAACTTATTGTTCTAACAACTGGAGTGTTTATAATAAATTACCAGAAATCTGTTATTATTGTTATTCGGATTCCTTATCCTATTAACGAGTGTGCGTAGTAGAAAGTATCCGAAAAAAATGTCATTATTGGTTTTCAAACGGAAATTAGGGAATACAGTAAACTGGGTTAAAGTACATCAGTAAGTGTTGTTGTAGTACTATTGGTTATATTGTACCAAATTTCTATATTATTTGATGATTTCAAAATGGTGTGTTATTTAATATTTTAATTTATGTTAAGTTCTCAATTTTCAACAAACTAACTACTTTTGTTACTACTGGGTCTACAAAACAGTTTGATAGAATAAGGTTCATTTTGAAAATTATACATAGAATTTTGTTATTAAATCTACAAAATATCTGTAATAATTGAGGAGATGCATTCCAGAACTCGGCTTATCCATATTAGGTGATTTTGAGCAAAATGTCAAAAACCTTACACGTGGCCAACAGAATACGAAGTATATAGGCGTAAGTATAAAATTTAGATACCTTAATTAAAAAGGTATAGATCCAATTTAAAATAAATTAAAATTACATACGTATAAGCCAGTTCTGACATGATATAACCTATAGATAAGGCAAGTTTTGGAATGATAGTCAATTTGTAAATGCCGAGTTTTGGAATGGACCTCCTCAATTACAAAGTTTGTAATTGAGGAGGTCCATTCCAAAACTCGGCATTTACAAATTGACTATCATTCCAAAACTTGCCTTATCTATAGGTTATATCATGTCAGAACTGGCTTATACGTATGTAATTTTAATTTATTTTAATTTGGATCTATACCTTTTTAATTAAGGTATCTAAATTTTATACTTACGCCTATATATTTCATATTCTGTAATACAAACTACTTATTTACTTAGTTAACAGATTACAGTTTGTAGTAAACGTAACATAAAGTTATGTAGACCTGGATTTACATAAAATATGGTTATTATTTGGTAAATATTAACAAATATTTTTTACTGTGAATAGTATATAATAATCATTGTGATAAATGATTCGGTATTAAAGAATTTATAAATATTTTTTATATAAATAATAAAAATGGCAGTGGCCCATACCTAAACAATCATATCCAAACAAAATAAATAAAATAATATCTTCATCTTCATTATAAGGCCTTACTTAATCTCTCTAGTTACAACAGAGATATGACCCTGACTAAAACTTTCTTGCTTTTTGTGTTACCACCACTAACAGATTTTTACGAAAATTTACTGTTTTAACATCATGTTTCCCGAAACCTATTTTTTGCTAGTCCTCTCCACATGTTTTTGCTAAAATGCTCACCGATTCGGTTTTTTTTTTCCATCTAGATCACTTTGACCTCATTAAAAATAAATAAATTTATAATGTGTTATACTACTTATGTACAACAATTTCAAGTCATGTTTTGTAATTGTTTTTTAATTATCATTAGTAATATTTATTGATTATTATTATTTAAATTAATATTATTATTTTCGACCAAAAAAGGCCATGATTGAAAAAATAAAATAAAATGTTATATCCAGACGTTTTTGATTTTCGACCCCCTATAGTAGTTATGTTATTTAAAATGAGCAAAAGGAGTAAAAGGCGCTTAATTACATAATCTTTTACAAAATATTTTTATTAATGAATAATAATTATTATAAATTGGATTTGCGTACTTATGAAATCTAATGAAAAACTTTATGTTAGTTATGTGCACGTATTTGATGACCATGTACGACCAAGGGGTACGAAGATAATATTTAATTTTTTTGAATTATCTCTTATCTTTATTGTTCATGATTATTACATTTTTAGTTTAGATTATTCATTCTGTATCTTGCTTCTCGAAACCAATCTATCAAATTAATTACTTTAATTGGCGCAGTCGGTAGGATTGTGTGCAGTTTATTACCGAAAAGTCACGGTATCGGACCGATTTAGCGTATTAAACGTGGATTTAATCCTTTGGCTACAATCGAACTTAGTTTAATTTGGAGACTTTAAAAGTGAGTTCAACTACCTGAGCACTTCCTATGGACTATCTACGAACTATGTTTTTCGTGTGGATTTAGCGTAGAAAAAAGTGACACTTCCTATGGAATACTTATAGACTAGTTTTTCGAAGTTTCTCTCAAAAAGGCTTGAACATCCAAAAAGAAGACTTCAAGTTTCATAAATGCCATTTTAGACACGAATTTAATTTAGGCACGAGCGAACTTGCAAGCGAGTGCTTAAATTAATAAGTGTCTAGAAAATTTATAAACGAGTTGCATATAGTATACTTTTTCTACGACAAATATCAAAAATGATTTAAATTAAATATTTGTATACACTGTAAAAATAATTGGAAAATCACAATAAATTATCATTATTCTTATATTAATAATTCCAATGAAAGTGGTGTAAATATTTTAATTACATTTATTTTTGTAAAATAAACTACGTTTACAAAAATCATTTAAATCATTGTAATTTCACAAAAAAATAGAGTATTTTCTGTACATTTACATAAACTTTGTGTATTAACAAACGTATCTGTAATTATACATACCAAAATGTCAATTTTCCTAGCATGTTCATGTAAGTTTCTTTCCAGACTCCTACGAGGCAACATGTGATATGTTTTAGAAGTGATATTTTTATAATTCTAGTAAGTATGTGATAGTTTTTATTTAATGTATTTAAATGTACTTTTAGGAATATTGAAAAGTATAATGCCCACCAGTATTTTCATAGGACTACAGGCAAGCATTTTGAATGTTTATACACGGACTGTAATCTAGTGTTAAATTATTAAATTATAATTCATTTTATTCACATATACAAAGGATTCATAAAAAGCCTAAGCAACAATATTATGTCCAGTAGGGTGGGCCGAAAAAAGTCGATTTTGAGGTTTCAAAAGTTGTGGGTTTACTTCAGTAACAACTCTGCAAAATCCTAATTTAAAAATAATATCTTGAGTCTGCGCAAGGGGATTGAAAATACGGATTTTTTGTAAAAAACTTGTTTTTGGACAAAAAAATAATAATGCCAAGTTGATATACCAAGTATGGGTACGGCTTAGAGGCTGGTTTAAGACCTCTGTTACATCATATATAAAAATCACAACAAAATAATAACGCTCTGAGTCTGCGCAATTCAGCTGATTTTTAAGTAATTTTGTAAAAATTCGTTAAATATAGAGTTTTTGTGCAACTCTTCGCTAGTTTTTGAAACTACCCAGGACTCACCACGTGGAGGTAGTTGCACATCGAGTCCCACCCGTGACCCACCCTTCCACCCTACCAAGAGAGGACCACTAAAAATTTATAGTCTTTTTTTGATTCAAAACTTGAGCATATTTTCCTATCCAATATGCGTGTCCGCACAACTCCGTCCCGCTTTGTTTCATCACAAACTTGTTTAGACGCAGCTGTAATTTCTTTAACACATCTTTCTACTGCTGGAGTGTGTGATGGAAGATCAAAAAATATTTCGGAAAAATCGTCACTTTAATAATTGCTGACACTCCTCGTTATTTAAATGTTTGGTAAGTAGAGGTTCAGTTACATTCACATTTTGACAACTTATCATGTCCACAAAGTCTTTAGCAAAAACATTTATTTTAGGGAATTCAAATCGCCGTATAGTTTTATTTACTTCAGCTCTAACCCTTGCTGCGATAATTCGCCTAACACCTAAATGACGAATGTGTCTTCGTTGATATTTTAACATCGCTAGGATAATGTTCTCTGAATGAAAAAAGAATCCATTATCTTGAAAACACTTTTGCACAATTCTGCCGTGCTTAATGAAAACCAACAATTTTGCGATTTTTGGTTTACGGTATTTTCTACTAGAACAATTCATCCTGCGTCTATCCCCGGTACTCAAAAAACCGTATCTATATCTATACGGTTTTTTGAGTACCGGGGATAGACGCAGGATGAATTGTTCTAGTAGAAAATGCCGTAAACCAAAAATCGCAAAATTGTTGGTTACGGCGTTTTCATTAAGCACGGCAGAATTGCTTTGTATTCGTCTTTCAAGTAGAAACAAAATGAAATGCCTTTAAAAAGATTTACTGCACCTTGACCTATTGTTGGGTTATTTTTTATAGTGAACCACGCTGGTGCATACACTTTAATAATAAATTTATTTAGTTCCTTTAGTTCGTTTGATGGTAGAGAAATACTTATATATAATCGAAGCAGTCTGTTGGCTGTTGTCAACCATCTAAAGCTGGCATAATTCGACTCACCGAAGAAAGGCTTAATCGACAATTGCAGTGGGTTATACTGCACACAAATGAATTATATATAATTATTTCTTTACCATCAAACGAACTAAAGGAACTAGCTGAATTAATTATTAAAGTGTATGCACCAGCGTGGTTCACTATAAAAAATAACACAACAATAAGGTGCAGTAAATCTTTGGAAAGCTATTTCGTTTTGTTCCCACTTAAAAGACGAATACAAGCAACTGTGCAAAAGTATTTTCAAGATAATAGATTATTTTCTCATCCAGAGGACATTATCCTAGCGATGTTAAAAGATCAACGAAGACACATTCGTCATTTAGGTGTTAGGCGCATTATCGCAGCAAGGGTTAGAGCTGAAGTAAGTAAAACTATAGGGCGATTTGCAATCGCTAAAATAAATTTTTGTGCTAAAGACTATATGGATATGAAAATTTGGCAAGATGTGAACATTAAAAAAAAACATTTAAATAACGAGGAGTTA
Source organism: Brassicogethes aeneus (assembly GCA_921294245.1). NCBI lineage: Eukaryota > Metazoa > Arthropoda > Insecta > Coleoptera > Nitidulidae > Brassicogethes > Brassicogethes aeneus. Next base: position 45,043,534 of record OV121132.1, on the reverse strand, counting down.
CGGCAATTACATATTAAAAAGTGATGATTTTTCCGAAATATTTCTTTATCTTCCATCACACACTTAAGCAGTAACAAATGCTAATGTTCAGTAACAAATTGCTTCTATAAAACAAATAATATTGCGGCTTCGTTTACTTATCATATTTTATATAGTAACTTTTTTATTTATTTTTAGATTAGGTATATCTTTTATTTTAATTTTAAGATTTTGTTAAAGGGTAATTTTAAAAATATAAAAGGCATAAAATAATTAGGTATATTTTTATATTTCTAAAATAACCTTACTTAAAAGTTCATTATATGTTTAAAAACTGTTTATGGTAAATGTATTTTTACCATTTTTTTAAATGTTTTTTGAGAATATTTTATTTGTTGGAATTAAAATATATATGTATATATTTAAAATGTTGTATTTTTTACCTAATTTTAATTAAAATACCATTACAGTAAAAAATCAAATTCTGGTAAGTATGTATGTATTAACCTGCACCGAAAAAACAAAGCCGTTTTATTAACAAATAAATTTTTTGTTGCAACTATTGTTGTTTGTTCTAATAAGACATTTGTTACCCAAAGTAAAGAATTTAATAACATTCTTAACTGCAACAAAACTGAATTTGTTGGGAATTAATAGTTCGCACTACTGACAAAATGCGTTGCCGCTAATATGTATCCTTAAGTTAAAGTAACAAATATATTTTTGTTGATAATTCCCGCAAAAATTCGCCAATCAGAATTGCTTTGTCAAGGATATTGTATTGTTTGGGTTTCGATGCAGGGCAGCGGGTGTTTGATGTGGGAGTGCGGGGAGTTCATTAGCATCAAACATGGTAGCCGGAGCCTGTACGCGTGCATTTTCTATGATTTTCTGTGTCTTTTGCTGCACCCAAATAATTAAGAAAGTAATTTTTTGTGTAATTTGTGCATTGTGCTGTGCATGATGGATGAAGCAGTGCAGTTATTATTAACAGAGTGGGGATTTTTATCCTTTGGGAAATACTTAGATTTTTATAATATAATTCTACAGTCAAATTGGTAAATTGCTTTATAGGTAAGAACACTAAGTGTTATTATGCATATAATTGAGAAGCGATCAGACAAAACGAGACAAATCCATTTTAGCGATTTTCAGAAATAAGTCAAAAGCAAAAGCATTCTTTTATTTTTGACTTGTTTTTGCAAATCAGTAAAATGGATTTGTCTCGTTTTGTCTGATCGCTCCTCAATTGTATTGTATTGTAGGCCAAAAGACAAAAATTTAAAGAAACAAATAAATTATTATTTAAAACAAATGCAAAACTGTTTTAAGAACCAATAGATTATTAATTAAAATAAATACAAATTGTTTGAACTGCGAAATATTATTGTATGTGATAACAAAAATATTAGTTACTTCAAACTAAACGACTTTGTTTTGTCAACAGAAAATATTAGTTACACACAGTAAAAAAAGATTACAGAAAATTACGTTGGCCACATAGTAACCAACGTAATTTTCTGTAAAATATTTTACATAAAAGATTATGAAATATCATCACAGAATATTTTCTGCAAATTAAATGTACCAAAAATAATCTGTAAAATATGTTGCAGTATATATTATGTAATTCTCAATTAATACATTATTTATTCCGTACATTTTTCTTTAAAAAAATGGTAGATCACATTTTAATTTATGTAAAATGCGCAGAATATATAGTTTATTTCTTAACTTATACAGTATTTATTCTGTTAATTGTACAGAATACATTATGTTAAAATACATATTAATTTATGGGACATTCCACGTTACTCGGTAATTTTTGTTCCGCCCGTCACAATTAAAAATTGTGAGTAAAAACCACAAGTTATAAAATTAATATTTTATAATATTATTTTTATTGTGCTTATAACTTATTAAAAGCATAATAAAACAATATTTTTAAATAAATTTTATAACGTGTAGTATTTACTCACAATTTTTAATTGTGACGGGCGGGACAAAAATCCCCGAGTAACGTGGAATGACCCTTATATAATATGCGCAGAATGCTGTATATATATATATATATATATATATATATATCATCACATCAAAGATTTTTATAGGAAACGAAAAATATATATAAATATTTTATTTTTTAAAATGTATAATTCTTTTATAAGAATACCAAAAAAAATATTGGTACATTGTACAAGAAATGGAAATAAATTTTATAAAATAAAATATTTATAATTTTTTTTCGCTTCCTATAAAAGCGACTTTTGCCGTTTAACCATCGATATTAATACTTACAATGAAACATTTACGTACCAAAGGAACTAAGTACCTACCTATTGTATTGTATAAAGTACTCTTTGGCTTAGTGAATCAAATTAGACAAACATCATGAGAAAAAAAGACTAAAATTTGGAAGGAACAATATATTTTAAGAAATAAAAATGTTTACATTAATCAAACAAAACTCCTTTATAATTTTAACATTTCCTCTAAAAATACAAGATAGTGATCCTAAACAACTATAATAATAATAATAATAATTAATATTATTATTATAATAATATATAATAAATATTAATATTTATATAATTATAGTTGTTTTAAAAGGAAATTGTCACCTTATGACAACTTGTTACAAAAATAAAAAACCTTATAATTAAACAGATAAAAATTTTGCTCCTATTAATATTATTAATATTTATATAATTATAGTTGTTTTAAAAGGAAATTGTCACCTTATGATAACTTGTTACAAAAATAAAAAACATTATAATTAAACAGATAAAAATTTTGCTCCTATAGTATACTTTATTCTAATACACTGATTTACAGCAAAAAAATATAGAAACTTTCTCTTATATTTTTGTAGAGTAATTTGAGTGCCCTGAATACGAAAAATATACTAATTTTTTCCCATTTGGGCCATTCACCTATATAAAGGTAACGGTTTATTTGTGTTTTATCAGTATAACTAAAAAGGTGATTAAATTATGGGTCCAAAGGAAGAAATACTTATATATAATCGAAGCAGTCTGTTGGCTGTTGTCAACCATCTAAAGCTGGCATAATTCGACTCACCGAAGAAAGGCTTAATCGACAATTGCAGTGGGTTATACTGCACACAAATGAATTATATATAATTATTTCTTTACCATCAAACGAACTAAAGGAACTAGCTGAATTAATTATTAAAGTGTATGCACCAGCGTGGTTCACTATAAAAAATAACACAACAATAAGGTGCAGTAAATCTTTGGAAAGCTATTTCGTTTTGTTCCCACTTAAAAGACGAATACAAGCAACTGTGCAAAAGTATTTTCAAGATAATAGATTATTTTCTCATCCAGAGGACATTATCCTAGCGATGTTAAAAGATCAACGAAGACACATTCGTCATTTAGGTGTTAGGCGCATTATCGCAGCAAGGGTTAGAGCTGAAGTAAGTAAAACTATAGGGCGATTTGCAATCGCTAAAATAAATTTTTGTGCTAAAGACTATATGGATATGAAAATTTGGCAAGATGATGAGATACATGTATCTCATCATCTTGCCATATTTTCATATTTGTTACTGCAGTAACAAATATGCTTCAACAAAAAAAACTTGTTCTTCCAACAAAGATTTTAGTTGAGGCTATAGCTACAAATAAATTTTGTTAGCGCAACTTTTTTTTAGTTGCCTGAACAAATTATTTTTTCAGTGTGAATGTATTACATTATCATGTAAGTAATATTAATGCATGAAATAATAAGTAAAATAGTTTAAAATTTTAAAATATATTACATATTTTATATATACATAAACAAGAATGTAAAATAGCATAATATTAAAGTAATTTTAAAAATATTACATAAACCTCTATGTAAAATTAAGAAAAAATACATACAAAATAAATCACCCAGCAGGACAACAAGAACCTATTAGTAGGAAAGTAGTAAGTCCAAGTACTCATGTTTTCCCATTTTTCCCCGTATAGGAAAGTTTACATTAAGTTTATATTTAATACAACTTAAAGGAGCGAAAAAATATTTAATATTTAATGACTACCTTTTAAGCAATTTCTTTAATAATTTAAATTAATCAGACATAAATACAAATTTAAATATAAACAATTCACCTTCAGCTGCAGCTATCGGAGCTACTGCAAAGAGAACTGATTTAAATATGCTGAAAATGTACGTTAATAAGATCTTTACCTTCTCATATTCAATTTTTGTTAAGAATTAAAGAACCAGATAGTCTGGAAGACGCAATGGCGATTATTATAGAAGAAAAAAATTTTAAACACTAATAATCAAGCTTATTAAAACAAGCACAAGTACCCCGTCAACAATTTCCAATGGCAAACCCCTTGATTCTCACAACAAAACACTCAAATATATCCATATCAACCAACACAATGGAACACTCACACTGAGAGAAAAAGTGTAGTTTATAGTTAACAAATCTTTATTTGGATAGCATTTATTTACAATAAATAAAGTAAATTTATTGTTAATCAACCTTTTTAACTAATAATAATCTGCGTAATATTTTTTATTTAGCAGAAACAAATACTTTGTTTGTTGTCCATTTGTTTATTAATAATAATGCAAATTTGGGAATAATAAATACCTATTTGCTTAGGCGATCTTAAAAATTTATTTATTATAAATTTCGAATTTATTTTTAGGTAAGAATTAATATTAACAATGAATAAATATTTATTTCTTGTTTATTGTACTCAAAACGCACCAAAACAGCATAGACGTTTCTGGAATGGTCTGCGTGGTGTACCGCGTGCGTATGGTGTACCACTTGCCTTGCCAAGTTTAGTGATTCTGCAGAACAGGTTCTGTGTACTGTTTAGTTTAGTGATTCTGTTCTTTGAACTGTTATTTCAGTGTTTCAGTATTTCGTTTGAAATCTTTTTGTAATAGCATTAATTTAAATTGTACCTATAGTGTCAAAATACCGCTCATTTTCTGTGTGCCGGCTAGTCCAAACATGGAAGATCTGCAAACCATGGACGAGCTATGCAAATTTTTAGAAAGCAATGGATTCAACGACTTTCTGGATACATTTATAGTGAATTGAAGTATAAGTTTTATAAATAAAGCTTTATGTCTTCTAAATATTTTAGTATTTATTATTAACAAGCATTTATTTATCATTAATAAAACAAATTTATTATAAATTAATCTTTATTTATTATAAACAAGCATTTATTTTTTCAAAAAAAAAAACATATTTATTATAAGTTTATCTTTATTTTTTAATAACAAGATTTATTTAAACAATTTTAATCAATGCTTTGTTTGTCCTAAATAAATGTTTATTCCGCCATAATCGAATAAAGCATTTATTACTTATTGATCAATCTAGTTAATTGTTAATAAATTGTTCTCTCAGTGAAGATACCAACCTATATAACCAAATATGCCAAAATTTCCAAGCCAACCTATAAATTTACAACCCCAAACATCAAAACAAAACTTTTTTACGAATAAACAAATTTTCGGACCCCCGAAAGACGTATTTAAACCAAAAGGTCAAATTCCGACTTACAATCCCGAACCTATGTCAACAACTTCTAGAGTTACAATCCCAACCTCATTTAATAGACAAAATAATTTTAAACCTGGTCCAAGTAATTTTTCATAGTTGCCATGAAACTTCTTATACGAGCCCTGTCTCAGTGAAGTTGGCCCAACTAACAAAAATAGTGTTTTGAAGATATTTAGAATATTATACGGTAATTAATTAAAATTAACACATTGTTTTAATTAAATAAATAACGTTTATTAAATTTTCTACCGTTAAATTGTATTTTTAAGTACCTAATAAAAAAATATTTAAAATTCTCTTATATTGTCCGTAAACCAAAAATTAAGAAAAAAAATTATTTTAAATAAATAAATTTTAATTGGAAACTACCACTGCGTAACATCTCCTTTATGGCTTATTACTGCCTGTATACGTCTCGGCATGGTGTCAACCAATTTTTGACAATCATCCGGCGTAAAATTATTCCAAACTTCTTGCAGGCGAGCAGGCAACTCTAAGACTGTTCTTGCGGGCTGTTCTCTGAGCTTCTTTTTCATAATATGCCACAAAGTTTCTATAGGCGAAAGATCTGGACTACTAGATGTCCATTTTAAAAGTGAAATATTATTTTCTATCATCCAAGCTTTCACTTTTTTAGCCATATGACACGCTTCACCATCTTGTTGGAAGATGCATTCAATATCATTTAAACGCATTTCTTCAATTTGCGGTTTTAAGATATTTTTTAGGACGTAAATATATTTATCAGCATTCATAATGCCCTCTACAAAGTGTAATTTACCGATCCCTTTAGCTGACATAGATCCCCAAATCATCACAGAGGCCGGAAACTTTACTTTTTTCTTAACACAGTCATTGTGAAAGACTTCTGCTTTAGTTCTAATGACTCGGCTTCGATTATCACCAACGCAAACTTCAAATCTAGCTTCGTCACTTCATATAATTGAATCCCATTAATTTTGACACCAAGTCCTGTGCTCTTTTGCCCAGAGAAGTCTATTTTTCTTCTGTTTTTTTGTCAATAAAGGTTTTTCCTTTGCCTACAGATAGTAAAATTATAAATAAATAAAAATCGTATACATTATAAGCAAGCCTTGTAAGTTTTAAACCCAAGTTTTTGAGCAGCTCTATGACAGGTTACTCTTGAAAAACATTTACTCGTTGCCTGATTCCACAAAAATTTTAATTCACCGTAATTAGCCCTATATTTTGAACGATAATTTTTCTTAAAGCCCTTAAATTTTTATCAGAATAGTGAGGACGACTTCCATTTTTTGGTTTCTGCGCCACAGATCCTGTGATTTTGTGCAGTTTAATAATATTTCGAACTGTATATCGTGACAAATTAACAGTTTCAGCGATTTGTGCAGCGGATTTTCTTTTTAAATGCAAGTGAATTATCACTTTTCTTATTTCTTCAGAAACAGCTTTTTCTCGGGACATTACTATTTGTCAACCACACCGAAAGCATAAATATATACTGGAATGTCACTACCGACTTGCTTACAATTATTTAAATGTCAAATATTATCTTTACTTTTAGCACAGCCGACTTGCATTAAAAAATCTGGCCATCCAAGTTAATGCATTTTTGTCGTTTTTTTTGTATTGTAACCAAACATCCAACTTAAACTAAATAATAAACATACACATATTTTTAAAAAAAATTTACCACATAAAGATTGACCAAGAATTACATATGATAATAATAATAATAATAATAATAATAATAATAATAATAATAATAATAATAATAATAATAATAATAATAATAATAATAATAATAATAATAATAATAATAATAATAATAATAATAATAATAATAATAATAATAATAATAATAATAATATTTAAATATTTCCTTTATTTTATTTAATTTTCATATTTTCTTTGATGGAATTTTAGGTTTATAAGAATTACAACGTTTTAATTTTCTTATAGATTTACCAAATAAACAGCTTACTAACAATGAAATAAAAATACCTTTAATTTTTAGAAACTTCAGTAAAGAAAACTCTAGAATACGTATTAATGCCAAAGCTCTTGTTAATATTCCCGTGTCACAAGATAATTGCTACATTATCATTCCAGAAAATAAAACCGAAAACCTATATTGGCCCGAAACACTTAGCATAGAAAAAATGGTTTTTCTAAATCTGAAATTCACAACTATTCAGACGAACCAATCGAATTAATATTTAAAGAACCTGTTAAAGTTTACGCATTTCCAGATTCACATAAAATAAATTTTGAAATATTTCAAATCGACGATTTTAAAGTAGATCTTAAAAATCGTAGATTACAAAACATCAAAAATTAATTACTTTAATTTACTAAATTACTTTAATTTGTTACAATAAGTTTTATAATAAAAAATGTAGATACGTTGTTTTTGAATAAAATTCTTGTCTAGAAAAACATTAATTTTAATGTAGAATGTTCTTAAAAAGGATTGTAGACCTGGAACAAGCCAAAATACTTTTTTTACGTTTTTAACAAAATTTTGTAGGAAAAATCAGTGTTAAACTTATTGCTGAAGTGTTTTATTAAATCAACAAATTAACTTTACAATTCAGAATTTCCCTAAACAAAAAATGTACCTAATTTTGTGGACCACAAAACGTAAAGGTAGTGCGAAATTAACCGGTTAATATTAAAAGCGCAATCAGGTGTTAAGTAAATGAGACTCATATCCAAAACAGTTAATTATGATCCATCAAACATTAGGCAATGAGATACACGTCGCAAGCGTCCATCACGGGAAATGGATATGGACCCCCGATTACATTATTAATCCATTTGGCTTCTCTGGTGTTCCACGCCACCAAAACGGTTAACTTAATCAAACCCATTCGATATTATAATGCGGGAGGATGTTCCCTCGTTTTCCAATTTATCTATTACTATGATCGTTATCGGCTCGTAACTCGATAAATATTACCTACTTGAATTATATGTTAACTAGATTTTACTTCCCAAATGTGCCATTCTTTATTAGACAATTATTCTAATTAGCGTAATATGCATTTTACCTTAGCATAAGAGAGATTTTACAAATACTTTATTTAGATAATTATTGTGTGGTAATTTTACATTCATACACAAGGCACCATGGGCGTCGGGGCAAAGGGTGCAGAGGGGGGGCAGCAATTAAACAAATTTTTTACAAAATAATATAAAATTAAGGCTAGTTTGTAGTTGTTTTGTACCTATATTCTGTATTACCTAATTTTTTGTCAATAGACTATTTTGTATTTTTTTAATAATAAACTGTTCCACCCCAGTTATATTAAATATTTAAAAACAAGTACCTAAACTTAAAGTAAAATATATAGAAGTTTCTATATAAAGACAGAACAAAAACTTATGTTAAAAATAAAACAATATAAATATCACAGATAAGAACAAAATGGTCAGGTTGCGTAAATGTTGACTATAGTCTGGTAGCTACCAGTTTTATTTTTGTTTTAGGGGTTTTTGGGGTTTCTCTTCGGCAACCCTTTTCCCCTTTTTCTTTTTTCTACTTTTTTGGCTGATGTAATAATATAATATTTGTTTCTCCTCCATTAGAGGGTTTTTTAACTCTTCAGTGAAACTTTCCTACTATGTAAAATTTCTCTAATACTACTAAATTTTGATGTTCCTTATTCCAAGTACTTACATCTGTTTGTCAAAAGTCTTAGGTATAATGCCAGTAGCAGATATAATTATTGGTCTAATACTCACTTTCTTAACCCTTAACAATTCTTATATTTCTCATGGAAGATCCCTATACTTGCTATTATTTATTATTAACTGTTTGAGGACGGTGTCGGCTCCAGCGGCGCAGTTGGTTGCGGGCTTTATTCCGATTGATCTGTTTACAAACGCCCAAAAGCGAGGCAGCGTCACCGTCGTTCACCAGGAAGGAAGAAAAGGAGGCATTTCTAAGAAAAAGGCAGGTCAGATGGCACAGCGAAAGAGGGTGATGGCTTATTAGAAATCTGAGAAGTTAAATCGAAAGGAAGCATGGTAAAACCAACTATTATTTCACGCAGTTCATGACTGGACACAAATACTTTCAATCCTTTCTAAAGAAGATAGGTCAACCGACACATTGTGCGTGTTCTGCCGATGAGAAAAAGATTGCGCTGAGCACACTTTCTTTGAGTGTGCTAGGTAGGAACGCCTCCGAAGCGACCTTGTTGCTGAAGTAGAGATACTTAGCCCGGATACCGTCATCGGAAAGATGCCAGAAAAGACAGAAAACTAGGATGCTATCACACAATGCGTCATTACCGTTCCAAAAACGAAGGAATCAAACCGAGGCGAATAGAACAGGTCACATTGAGGGCACAGAGAATGTCAGATTAAACCACACCGAACCCCCCAAATGGGAAGGAGGAAAATGAAAGTTATTCTGTCCTGAAGTTATACTGTCCCGGGACCGTTTCAGAACAACTGAGGTGATTTTAGTGAGTAATCGGATACAGTCTACATAGAGACCAGATTTCCACACAAAGGGCGGAAAGACCTACCACTACCCTTTTCCGCCATCATGACGCGTCTGCCTATAAACGGTTTCCACGTCAGAAAGAAAAAATATATTATTATTATAAGTATAAGTATAATAATGTATGGCAGGCCCCATCGGCTACGCCTTACACTGATCTTCCAGGGTTATTTTACCCCCTTTCGGTTCTATACGTATCCCGCCACTGCACAGCGTTACCTGTGTTACCTCGAACCGAAGCTGCTGCACTTGGACCGCTCGTTGCACGCCGGCCTCTACTGCTGATGGCGGTTGTGATGCCTCTGAGACCGTCGAGCGCGGTGGTAATAACCCATACAGTGCTTGCAAATCTAAGTCCGACCGGGTTGGGAAGGACGGGTGAAAAGAACAAGGATAGAATGCCAAACAGAATTTGATTGGTCAGAGCCGGCAGGCGTGCGTATTGTAATCGCCCTCTCTTTGGCGTTCTATCCTTGTTATTTAAACGCGTCCTTCCCAAACCGGTCGGACTTGGATTTGCAAGCACTGTATACCATATCCATAACTTCAGCCATGTCGGCGATAGACTTGTCCTATACGGTGAACATCGTAGGCTTGATCTTTTCGGGCAAGCCACGCATCCACAATGTTCTGAGCAAGGCGTCCGGTATTGCTGTCCCTGCGAGAGCTTGTAATCGACGGAGAAACTGCGACGACTTCTCGTCTTCCATAACCACGTTCTCCAGTAACTCACGCGTCTTCTCATCTTGAGATGAACTCAATCGTTTCACGAGGTGCTCCTTCAAATTTTGGTACGGCTCCTCGCCTAATGGTTTCACTAGGATATCGCGCACTTCGTTCGCGTAACGTGTTGGTATGGCCGATAACACACTCAGGTACTGTTTACGGCTGTCGTTTACGCCTAACGCTTCAAAATACCTCTCAGCGATCGAAACCATAATTCCGGATCAGCCGCATTGAACTCGGGAAAACGTGGTTGTTGCGATATCGTTACTGCTCCCGTGGCGGTTCCTTCGACTTGAGTGAATTCAGTCATCTTTATACTGCTACAATTGCCGTTGATAAGTCTACTAACGCGCGCGCACCGCCGAAAAACTACCTGTGTAAGTCAACCAGTTGACCCGAATACGGCCACTAATTTGCTCAAACAAAAATAAAAAACTGCTTTTTCTTGCACAAATATTTGCTTGTTCGAATCAAGTCGGAGTCACCACTTTTGCGACTATGTACGAGTAGGTGATACACAAACGAATTGTGTAACCGTCATTTTGACAGCTACCCATTTGTTTTATTTTATTAGTTTTTTTTACATATAGATCGGTTTAGATGTGAATCATTTGGTTGATTTATTTAAGTTTAACTATTGTTAAAAAGGATATTTGTTTAGTTGTTTAGTTGCCTCCTTCCAGGAGAATAAATTAGTTTATTTGAGTTCCTTTTACTGACACAGGGATGTCGTTGCCTAGATAGGCGAACTGTAATTAGATTTCTTTTTATTTTATTTCATAAACTTTAATTTGATATTAGGCAACCCGGAACACAGTGATGGATTGTGGGTTGTATGTACGGTTTTCATTGATTTATTGGCGTTTTGCCATTATCAACAATTTAGTGTCAGTTAAGGCAGGTCGTTATTTTGAATTTTGGAACTGTTAGAAGGGTATGAGTATAGGGTTTACTAAGGGAGTATTTGTGTTTGAGACTTGGGTTCTGGTGGACTTTGTGGGAATTCTTTTGAAAAATGTTTCTTAACATAGGCAACATAGCCAGATTGGGTTCGCGATTTTTCCAGCAGGTTTTCTACGCATTAAATTTACTACGCAACAAGTTTTGAGTTGAGGTCCTTTTCGATTTGGTCGTTGAAGCGATTAGATGAGAGTTAAGTCTGTGCTTAAATTATGGAAAAGTTCCAATAATACGTGGGAAATCTCTCAATCTAATTGAAATATTTCCGACTAAAGCACTTTTCGTGTGGTACGATGAGCTCAGGGTAAGTTATTAACTTGTTGCTGAACCTATTTTTTTTTACCCACGCGGTTCTTCATTTTAGGTGGTTGTTGAATCCAATATATTTTTTGTTGACCTAGTCTCCATGCGGCCGTGACGTTATTGGTTAAAAAACTCCTTAGAAGGGTAAGTCTGGAAGACTGTAGTTGCTGAATGCTGAGGCATCTTTATGTTATTTTAGGGTTTTTAATTACGGGTTTTAAGTAAGGATGTTAAAGTCCTTCCTGTACCATTTTACATCGGGAAAATTCTTTCAACCAGTTTTTATGGGAGTTTACCTTGACTGTTTTGGCGTCAAAACCAACTTTTGAGTCAACCGGAGAACCACTACGTAGGATTCCTAATTCTTCAGGATCCACCAGAGCTCAAGCTAATCAGGTCGTACCCACTTTGAAGTTATAGTAATGTTTCAAGAAACACAGTGTTCACTACACGCCGTTAAACATTTGTGTATTTTTAAATTAAGGAAATTTTAACTTGGTCTTCAACCTTTATTTATCGTAACTCAAGTTTTTATTTATATTACCAGTAAAATTTTGCTCATGTTAAATTTAGTCATATCGAATTTGGTTCTTTGTAAACCATATACAGTGGTTCCATTTAAAACGAACCACCCTAAATTTCTCGGAACCTGAAATTTTTTTGAAAAAACGCCGAGACACGTAAAGTTTTATATCGAGGGGGACAACTTTTCATGTCAAATTTTGGTTTCTCACCCCTACCCCTTGCGCCCAGGAGCTACCCCATTAAGAATTTAAATAGGGAAGGGGTATCGACCAATACATCATTTTAAAGGTCTTTAAAATCCCTATACATCAATGTTTTATTTTTTAAAATCGGTCTGTTTATTTCTGAGATATTTTAAAAAAAACCATGCAATATGCTTTTAAAACTTCCCACCTTAAATTTTTCGAAAAATGGAAGAATTTGGAAAAAACGTGGATACACATAAAGTTTTATATTGAGGGGCACATTTTTTGCCGCTACTGCTACTTTAACCTCCTTGAGTTCTGCAACCCCTAACTCAAAAATCCTAAATTGCAAAAAGTATCATGTGGCACATCATTTTAAAGCTTGTTTAATTTGCAATACTGTTTAGTTAGTTTTGTAATTTATCGGTTGGTTCTCAAGAAAAAAAAACAATATTTATTGTTTGGAAATTGGTTTTTACTAAATCTAAACGAATAGGTATACAAATTTATTTATCAATTACAATTGAAAATAAAAAATAATAATATTTTTAGGTCAAATGTTCAAAATGTCCCCCGTTCTCTTGCAAACAATAATAAAGCCTGGATTCAAATCCCTCCCTCATATTACGGAACATCGCTGGAGTTATTTGACGGCACTCTGTTATAATCCGTTGACGTAGTTCATCGAAAGACGCAGGTTGTGTCACGAAAACTTTCGACTTAAGGTATCCCCACAAAAAAAATCGAGTGGATTTAAGTCAGGTGATCGGGCAGGCCACTCTACAGGACCTCTTCGTCCAATCCAACGTTCAGGATATCGCATATCTAGATGCCGACGAACTGGAGCTGCGTAATGAGGAGGAGCGCCGTCTTGTTGAAAATGTAAGTCCTGTTCAGCAAGCAAGGGATCATCTTCCAAAGTTTGGGTTATCAAGGCATCAATTTCATTTTCCATCATGTTTAGATACATTTCGCTGTTCAAATTACCTTGAATAAACAGAGGTCCAATTAAATGGTCCCCCAAGATTCCTGCCCAAACATTCAACTTTTGCGGATGTTGAGTATGAACTTCCCTGTATAAATGAGGATTTGTATCACTCCAAAACCTGCAGTTATGCCGATGGACCTTGCCATTGAGAGAGAAAGTTGACTCGTCCGAAAAGCAAATGTTGTACAACAAATTTTGATTTTGAATAAGACGGTCACTCATGATTTCGCAAAATTTCTGTCTTTTATCAAAATCGTCTTCATTTAATTCATGTACCAGCCGAATTTTGTAGGGATGAAACTTGTTTTTGTGTAAAATTCTAAATACGTTAGTGCTGCTCACGCCGGAAGTTGCAGATATTTGCCGTATTGACTGCGTATTTGGCATAAGCTGGATATGTCTCAATACCACAGCAGCTCCTTCGTCATTCACAAGTCCTCTGGAAGCCTTTTTTTATATTTAAAACTGAACCCGTTTCAACAAATTTTGAGATTAATTCCCCGATGTATTTGTGGCCAACATTGCAATCAGGGTGATTTTCGTTGAACACCCTTGCAGCTCTTCGAGCACATTTTTGATTTTCGTAATAGCAGCCTACCAACTCAACACGTTCTTGTAATGTGTACACCATATTTAAACAATTAAGCAATGTAAGAATAGTGATTTACAATGCATCGAACGTTCAAACATTAGCGTTTTTAGGTAAAAACTTTATTTATCAACAATAAGCAAAAAACGATTGACGACAAGTAAGTTATTTTAAATGGTTTAGTTCTTCAAACAAAAACAGTAAAAAATTTATTAGAATGTAATTCATAGGCATTGGTTTTTTCTAAATCTAACCGAGTTTCTTTTATTTTTAGATTTTCATCGATGAGATTTGTTTAGTTCCGAAATTTATTATACATAGACATTAGAGATTCAACTCACTCCAAAGCCGTTTTGACCAGGATTGATACGGTAATAACAATAAAAAATGTTTTTTCTTTACAACCTATCGGTAAATTACAAAATTACACAGTTGTATTGCAAATTAAAAGAGCTTAAAAATGATGTGTCACATGATACCTTTTGAAATTTAGGATTTTTAAGTTAGGGGTTGCAGAACTCAAGGAGGTTAAAGTAGCAGTAGCGCCAAAAAATGTGCCCCCGATATAAAACTTTATGTGTGTCCGCCTTTTTTCCAAATTCTTCCAGTTTTCGAAAAATTTAAGGTGGGAAGTTTTAAAAGCATATTGCATGGTTTTTCTAAAATATCTCAAAAATAAACAGACCGATTTTAAAAAATAAAACATTGATTTATAGGGATTTGAAAGACCTTTAAAATGATGTATTGGTCGATACCCCTTCCCTATTCAAATTCTTAAGGGGGTAGCTCCTGGGCGCAAGGGGTAGGGGTGAGAAACCAAAATTTGACATAAAAAGTTGTCCCCCTCGATATAAAACTTTACGTGTCTCGGCGTTTTTTCAAAAAAATTTCAGGTTCCGAGAAATTTAGGGTGGTTCGTTTTAAATGGAACACACTGTATGGCCATATAAGGGTGCACCAATAACATAATTAAATGTCCTTATAATCATAATCATTTTTAAATGATATCACCTTAACAACGGTGATAACCAAATTTTATTATACTTAATAATTTTTAAACTTGACTTTTTTTTTAATTGCCCTTATGCCCATTAAGTTTGTGTCTGGCTTATGGGGACTTTACCAACTGGCCCAAATAAGACACTGGCGCCCATTTTATTTTTTTGTTTTCTTTTGGAATTATGCACGTATTGAGGAACAACATTAGCCCATTGACCCATCTCACCACTGTAAAGCTGCCGTTAGCCATAGCCCTCGAGTTGAGGTTACAATTGATCGATTAGGGATATACAAACTATCTACGAACATAGCGTGCAGTTAGCCGGAGCCGATATATTCAAGACGAAGGATGTAGTGATCGATGAGGGCTCTTAGATCTTCCACCAGGCTTCCTCGTCCCCCACCGTTAGGTAGTAGGTAGAAAATATTTAAAACGAGGCAAACATCCAAAAAGTGATAAAGTCTATTATATTTTTGGATTTAATTTATAAAGGTAAAGGAGAGGTAAAGGAGTAATAAACCCAGCGGTGCTGCAAATGATGGGAAATTTTGCTATGATGAAAGAAACGGCTAAAATTTTTACAACATAATTAAGGGTTCAGTCCCCACAAGTAGTAGAATAGCTGTTTATTAAAACGACTATTCTTTGTTTTCTGGTTGTGATAGAAATTGTGTTTACGCTTTATTTTCTTATTTAATAATTAAGAAATTGCATTTATATTTGTTTTTACTGCTTCTACCATTTTTTTTATACTCGAGAAGGTCTCGCAGTTTGTTTATTTAAGGCAAAGATTATAAAATGGTTTGATTACTTAAATAAGATTTATGTGTTTATTAAGTACTACTTGTCACATCCTACCTAAACGACGGATTACTTTTAAGTCGCACTGCCTGTGCATTCAGTATCTTTGGTCTATTTAATGTAGGGGTTCGTTAACCCTGTTCAACTCTTTTATTCTTGTTGATTTCTACGGATTTGTCACTTGGGAAGGTATAAACACACCCGTAGGCTCGGTAAATTCTTATTTAGGCAAATAGCGACGTGCAAATATTAAAACACTTATCTGAATATGGCTCCTTGCCCCCTTGTAATTGGTCTTTTCCAGGTTCATGCCGCGATGAACTACCTGCTCTGGTGGGTGGTTCCGTGACTCCGACAGGTGGGGTAGCAGTTTACTTCGCTCTTTTAAACTTTTGTATTAGGTTTTAAAATGCACTGACTATCCACTGTATACTTGTTTATAGTTAAGGGCCGTGAAACTAGCAGGTCTCGACCGGAGGAGTGATGATTTTGTACTATTATGTAGTCCCGAAGAGCAACCCCTTGCTTTTTTTGTAAACTGTTTGTAAGTAAATTAAATTGGGGTAAACTAAACACTGAATTTATTTTTTTGTAAACCTAATTCTCCCAAGTATGATTCTTAAAGCAATGTATTTAATAAAACAAGTAAGTAAACACAACGTAGAGGTCCAAATTTGGGTAAGACGATCACGAGCCAAAGTCACAAAATACTTCATTTATAAATTTTTCATAAAACTTGTTTTAACGAACCTGGTGTAAGGAGAAATTTTGACATTTTTGTACATTATTATTATTATATATATTATTATTGTAATTTGGTTTAATTTTGATGATATATCCAATTAAAATAGTTTATTTTAGATTTGTGATATTCGGCATATTAAGTCACTCGAACGAATATTTCGGGACTCTGTATGTTTAAAAAAATATGACCATATTATTACATATTTTACATAAAATAAACATTAAAAATAAGCAAAATCCCCAAAATATTTCTTGATGAAAAGTCAAGTGATTAACAAATTTAGGATCTGATCTGATTTAAAATCGGTTTTTCGTCAATCACGCTTAGTCCTCCTCAAACAAAAAAAGTTTGTTAAGCTTTTATCCCAAATTTTAATACAAATGAACATGATTGAGGTTGAGATTCATACCGTGCCGTTGAATTATAATGGGGATTTATTTCGAATTGTGGATTAAAGCATTTACAACACTACCGCGCGCTGTTATCAGAACTTTATTTGTTAATAGACTTTTCGTATGAAGCACTAATTTCCTGTGTCGTCATAAATTTGCTAACGAGGTCCGATGAAAGTTTTGCGTGGTTTAAAAGTTAAAATTTTAGTTTTATGCAATAAAAAGTGTTTTTTTTATAAATCCAAGCATAGGCAGCAAATAAATAAAAATGCACTCCTAAAAGAACAACTAAAATTTTGTTTAATTTAAACTAAAATAAAATATTAAGTCTTTTATCAGTTATAATAATTTTGTTGTTTATTATATACAAATGGTTTTATTCTGACTGCAGGGCCGTATTTAGAACTTTAAGGCACTAGGGCCTTTAAAATTTATTAAAAAAAATAATCTCTGGAAAATCACAGTAATTTTTGTACCTTTTTGTTTTGTGCTTACGTCCAGGGCCATATTACCCATTAGGCAGGCAAGGCAATTGCCTTAGGCGACACGAAGAAATAGGCGCATTGTCCCCAACCAACTAAAAAATAAAAATTCTCAAAAATAAAAAAAATAACATTACACAATTATGAAAATAATATATTCTTTATTGTTTTTATTATTTTATAAAAATATGGCGTGCTTTGTAATAACGCGGTGTAAAGCCGCAAATTCACTTTTTCAAGGTGTTTTTTAATATTTGGTAGTTTATTTTAACTATATAATTATTATTTACCAAATATGGTTATGTACTCTTGAAACGAAATAGTCAAAATTCTATTATTTGAATCAGCATTGTTTACTACTAAAATAGTCGTTTTCACTTTTAAATAGTTATTTTTTACTACTTAAATGGTTAAAGTTTAAATAATTTAAGATCTTTTACTGTTTCTAAGAGGAATAAGTAACTAATTTCTTTAATTGTTTTTAATTCTTGCGGCCAACAACAAATTATTGTTAGCGTTAAATGCATATAGGCTCCATGGTTAAATGGCCCATAAAAACAAACCTTAGTAATATTACTAACTATTTAAATATTTGGTTTATTTATAGTCAATTTAAACTCTTAAAATAACCTTAATTTACCTATAAACCAAATATTTAACTAGTTAGTTATATTACTAAGGTTTGTTTTATTAGTTACATTATACTAAAAAATGACCTTTGATTTACCTTAAGGTTATAGCAACCAGTAGGTAAATTTAAAGGGTTATGTTTTAGTTAATAGTAACCTTAAAAAAATGTTAATGGTTGAATACAACTAATTGGTTAAAAAACATGTTTAAAAAACCGTTATTTTACTTTGATGTTGGTTATTTTACTTAGAATGCTAGTTATTTAACCAGTTGTGCTACTTGGGTAATGACATCTTGCAATCCTTTGCAGAAAAAGGCACTTATAAATTTTAACATTTACACTTTTTATGAACATTATATTTATTATGTTTGTATGTTATTTATGTTTTTAATAAACATAGTTTTTGATAAAAAGTATTTTAATTCATACGGGATAATTGGTTAGTAAGCCCGGGCGTCCTTAAGATAACAGATTGGGGTGTCTCTGATAAGCTTTTCTAAAATTTGCCCTGGGCCCCGTAAGTATAGTATCTAGTAATAGGTGCCAAATTTTAAGTGCCTAGGGCGCAGAATTGCCTTAAGCCGGCCCTGCTTACGTCTAAAGGATTTAATTATGCTTACTTCTAAAAGCTTTGAAATTCTTAACTAGAGGATTATGTATTTGAGGAAGTAATTAATTAAAACCTAAATTGCGAAGAATATTACTCTTTAAACAAGGGAGTATCAGATTGTTCAAGCTATCTTGTTTAATTTAATACTCGTTCGCAATACTGTTTTTGATGATTTTTAGTTTTAAAAAAGATCTTTAACCACTGCACTTCGTCACAATCATAGTACATGCAAAGAGCAATTTTTGCATTTAATAATATGGATTAAATATTATTTTGTAAATTTATACGATACAGAAAAAATTTCATAGATAATCCTTCATTCTCATATTGTCTCGAAGAGTTGCAAGATGCACTAATTTGAAAGATAAATCAACATTCAAATATTGAGGATAAAAAAAGTTTCTTGGCTTTAAGTTTTAACTGAGGTTTCATCATGCTTATCCCAGATAAAAACCTGAATCGTTTATTAACCACTTCGTATGCATAAATTCGTTCGTCCAAAGATACGATGTGATGATAAGAGAAAGGAAAGATTTCATTCAAAATTTTTTTTTGGGTAATACCTAATTGTACCGCATATGCATTTTCATAATTGATGGGTTTAAGTCGTACATTAAGATATCGAACACGTACGTGTAAACTGATATAAAAGTTCATTAGACAATTTATTTACTACGGTTTCATAAAAAATGCTTTTCTTTTAGATTTGGTGAACATTTTTAAAAATGACCAAATATTGTTGACCATATTGTTAACCCATAAATTTAGCGTGCGTTTTAAAACACACCTCGACTGCCTAAAAAAGAATCATTTTTAATTCAATGATTAAAATTACGCGAAAAATTTAAATATTTTTATAAGAAACTTTACAGAGGAATCGCACGATACAGCTGATTCAATTTTTTCCTGTTTTAATTGCATTGATGGAGACCCTCATCTGGTGGAGGCCTCGGGGCCATATATGGATATATCCTAGTTGGTTCCATGGTGGGTAGGATCGCGTTATGCGTCCTGCCGAGTAGGCTTAAAGGCTCTTTTTTATCGTCGCCGGTTACTGCCTCTGGACTATGCATATTACCCGTTTTTGCAGTATCTTAGCTAGGGACCAACAGTTTAACGTGATATCCGAACCACGGGATCGACGGTCTTTCCAACCGGTGAAAACCGACTTACTTCTTCTGAAGAAGTTCTTCAGGTTATTAAGAGTATTACCCTGCGTTTTTTCTTTAGGCCGTCGGTTATCTCGAGCATTAACCTGCAAAATCCTTTAGGATGGGATTTAATTTTGAAACTGATAAAACCATTTTTTGTATTTCTTGCTTTATTTGCTTTTTTATTTAATTGGAATGTAAAAAAGGCCATTTTAAACAGAATTGCATAACACAAATATTTTGGATTGTGTTGGTTGTAATAGTCTTAAAGATAGTAGAGGATCCCAAGTAAGGTCGACCTTCACTCATCTGCTTACCAGATGAAAATTATATTTTATCAAATAAAATATGTTTCTGAACATTAACCAATAGGGTTGCCATAAAAAATATGATCATGGCTATAATAAATTAAAAATTAAAAAAATAATTTATTTTTTAAATTTCACCGACTTGCTTGCCAAATGAACGAAATTCCAATGGAAAGCATACAACATACAGAATATGTAACAGGTTGCCTATCTTTTTCTGGTCCCTATTACCTGGTTGCATTGTACAAACAGGTAAGTTGATATCAGTAATTGCACTCATATGCTTACCACAAAAAATATATCAAAATAAAGCCAATTTTATTACGAATACAGTAGTATAGGGTTGCTTTGAAAAATCCGTTCATAAATAACGGTTGCTAGACTTTTAAATTAAAAAATTGGAGCAAGCAAAGATGTACTATCGCTAACAAAAAAAACTTATACAGCTATATTGTGGCTGTGTGAATAAAACTTTTCCGTCAATGTCAAGGTGACATCGAGCTGTCACATCAATTATGACTTTATGAACAAAATTTAGTATTTGAGTATATGCTATTGAGAAGCGTTTTGGAGCAAACAGTTCGTTTATAAACACGTGTTTTGTGAAAAAAATAAAAATGCCGAAGAAGTGTTTTTTTATGTAAATCAAGTGAATCAGTGATTGACTTTGATGAAAAATCTTTTGAGAATTGTTTTTTGAAGTTAGCGTACCGAAAATCTAAAGACTTTAAGTATAGTGAGGTACAGTTAAACGAACATTTAATAGACTTGGTAGGATATCACTCCTCATGTTCATTATTTTTAACAAATTCATTAAAATCTTCATTGTTTTTTTTTTTAAACAGTCACTTTTTTATAACACATGTCAATAGATATAAAAATTACAAAAATAGTTAGTTAAATCTAAAAAAAAACATCACATCATTTTTTTAAAGAAATATATATTATATGAAATAATTAGCAAATATAATAATTATAACAGCTATTATTATTATTAAAGGATAAAGCATTATTGATTATTTCAGTTTGTTTCTTGACGATGTAACGTCAGTCCAATTCATTGTTCATTGAAATATAAATTAACAATTGCATTTCGCGAACGGACTCCTTCATTTAGAACATGTGCTCACCAACAATTGGATCATCTAAGGGGATGCCGTTTCGTACACTAATATTGTGCAGCACAGCACATGCATTTATTATGCCACAAAGCTGCGGACTGTATCTAAGCATCCGTTCTTTAAGTAAACTACGGAACCTCGATTTCCACAGATCTATGCAACGTTCAACACAGTTACGAGCTCTAATATGTGCTCTATTATATCTTAACGTTTCAATGTTCTACAAAGTTAAAAAAATGATTTATAAACAATCACAAAATAAGTATTATAACCATAGAATAAAAATTATTATTTTTAGGTTAAAACCATTTTTTCGTACCTTAAACTTTAAAACGAAAAATTACTATGTGAAATTAGTACAAATCTTAGGGATTTTTAAAAAGTTACTAGAATATGAATGTTTTTAACGGGTGACGTTCACAATATCAATTCATTATATCGAATTCAAAATATCGAACACTTTCTATCGAAAATCAAAATATCGAAAATACAAATTGTCGAAAATCAAAATATCGAAAATTCAAAATTTCGAAAATGATAATATCGAAAATTAAAATGTCTATTTGAAAATGTCGAATAATTAAAATATCGAAAATTAAAATGTATGATTAAAATAGTATGTCGATTAATTGAAATATTTTAACAAAATATCCAATTCAAAATAAGAAAATATGGTTTAGTTTCACATTAATTGTAAAAATAAAAGTAAGAATAATTACCCCAGGTACTAAATAAAAAAATAACTTTATTAAAAATTAAAACAAAAAATAAATACTTATAGAATAAAAGCTATGGATTTTAAATAATTTAATAGAATATGTGGTTCATTTTGATAATTTTCTTGAAAGTTGCTTACAAGCGTCTTTAACCTTTCTGAATGACTTTCGGCCTTTTTTGGCTTTAAAATTGTTACGCCACACATCCTCTGAGATATTTTCATTTCCATCAGCCCTTGCTCATTTTGAATACCTTCGAGAAACTTCCAAATAGATGGTTTTTTAGCTGAAAATTGATGGTGCCACGATTCAACTATATTATTGGTTTTTTGTTGACCGGTCAATGTCATATCGTAAAAATTCCATAGCTGATGCTCAAATTTTGGTTTCTTTCTTTCATTAAGCCTTTCGCGGCGGCCCACCCATGTATCTTCAAAGTAATTCAAAATAACTTTTCCTTCATGTCGGATGATACCCTTTTTTTCAATTAAATCAAATGCATAACACACATGATGTACGGGTACGAAAGCAATAGCGACTGAAATGTCACGTCGCTGTCATACAGTTTCTTTAGTCCAGAGGAGCAAACTTTTTTGTAAATACTTTGCTTAAAATGGAAGTAACATCCTTTATTAGTTGCCAGTGGAAACAAAAGCTTTAAGGCTGGTATGGCAGCTATTTCAAAATAGGACATTATAGTTTTTACTTTTGGTGAAGTTAATGATTTTCTTAATACCTCAAATGTGGTAATGTAGCTTTTTCAGTTTTATTTGGCAAAAGTGCATATACCAAGGGATAATACTCTTCGTTAAATTTTGCGTGAATGGTGTACATTTGGTAAAAAAACAAAGGAACACATTGGAAAGTACCATCAATGTACCATTCACTACTTTGATTTAAAATTGATAAATTACTATTGGTACTGAATATAAGTATCCTATTTTTATCTTTTGAATCGAATAAAAGAAAATTCTCACCTTTTTTGTCTTCGTTAATTTTTCAGGAACGTTTAAATCCTCTATCGTACTTGGAACACTAATTCCTTTATTTTTTTGTCTTGTACGGCGCACACATTGGCCTAAGCCACTGGCGGTTGGTAGAGATGCACAACTAACCTCACCAGCTTCAGAACACTGCCTTGAGATGATGGCTCTGGGGGCATCACGGGATGTAGTAGCATCAGATTTAATTGCGTTGATTTTTTTGAAAGATTCAAATTTTTGAGGATTACCTTCATGATTGTGATCATTCTTAAAATTGTAATCTGTATTTTTTTTTATTATTCTAGCCTTGCACCCATTTGTGTAGTTGGTGCACCTCCAGTAGTTTGTCTCACCTCTACTTTTTTCTTGGGTGAAAAAAAAACCATTTAAATAGATTTTCTTTTTGCCTTTTTGATTGAATATCGTTTTTGTCCATAACGTTGATTATTTCCCTCATTATAATATGAACCAATCAAAAGCCTTGAATTTTCGAATAAATTTCGTTTAAATAAGCGATTAAATCACTAGAACTATTTAACAGCGATTAAATTTTAGCCTCCATATTGGATTTTTGTTTACGATTTTATGGTGTTATTTACAAGTTTTAAAAAACATTTTTTAAAAAAGAATAAAAAATAAGTTATCTAGTTTACGAAATATCAATTATTACTTATTACATACCTTAAATTAATGGAATTTTCTTTAAAAAAATATTTATAAATTTTGACACATACGTCAGATTTTATGAATTGTCAAATAGTTTCCTTTAATTCGAGAAATAATCTAGACGTATATCACTCAACCTATAAATTTAATCTGTCAAACTATGCTCAGTAAGTTTTTTATTTGATTTTTCTTTTTGGAAAATAGTTTCATGCAAAATAATTAAAAATAAAACCCCTCGACCGCTACGCGGTCTCGTGATTTTATTAAATTATTTTGCATTCACATTTTCCAAGAAAAAACAAACAAAAAACTACTGAGCCTAGTTTAACCGATTAAATTCATAGTTCTCGTGATATAATATATGACTTAAAATATTTAAATAGCAACAGTTATTTTTATTGTCGGTGTTCCGTTAAAAAGCCTACTTCTTTCTACTACTGTTTTAGCAAAAATAAAATTGGTTGATTACCATATGGAGTTTGGGTTTGTGTTGTTTTTTTTTCTGTGAAAAATAGAGAAGTAGATCAGTACGGACGAGTGGGGGAGGCTATGTATGGTGTGGAGTGTAGGGGTGATATTTTGCTCTTTCGATATTTTAATTTTTAATATTCTGTAATTTCGATATTTTATATGTCCATATTATTATAATCGATATTTTAAGCAGTCCAGAATTTATTTTCGATAAATTGAAAATTCGATTAAATAAAATTTTGATATTTTCATTTCGACATTTTGTATTTTCGATATTTTGATTTTGATAAAAGTGTTCGATATTTTGAATTCGATAAAGTGAATTTCGATATTATGAACGTCACCCGTTTTTAACATAGGTAGTACAGTAAATTTCTTTCAGTCGAACATTACCGATCTAAAAACCGAACACCGTCGGACAAGAAAGAAATCGTCATACAGAGTAAGTTGTAAAAAGGAAATGTCTTTCTATTTCTTTGCTATCTCTATTTCCATTTCTATTTCTATTTCTTTTCTTTACAGAATCCCACTGCTGCAGTAAACATCAATCAATCAATTTCTTCACATCGCGATGCATTTTTTTTAAATCCTTACTTTTAATACTTGATACTGTTAAACATGTACATGCAGGTTTTATAAATATACATTAATCCATTATCCATTAACTTAAAAAAATGTTTAAATTTGGACAAACATTGATAAATAATTAAATTATATGTATATCCTTTTATATTAGCAAAAATAATTTCCATTTTAATGGAATATCATCTGCTTAATGGCATAATCGTTAAATTTTACGCGATTTCACCAAAACTATTTATGTCGCAATTGCAGGATAATAGTTTTACCCACACTTAAAACTAATACTCTTAACGTTTCAATTGTACCGCTAACAAGGCCAAATAATCTTCGCGTATGAAGTGCAAAATGCAGTTTGCGTTTCTCAAATGTATGCCGGAATACCATAACTGTAACGAACGGGATTGCCTTCAAGCTACTGCTACCACTGCTAAAGCTTTTACATACTAGAATATTATTATTGGAAACAATGTTTTAGAAATAACTGCACATAGTTTTGGGTATTATAAAATATAAATAAAAATTACACTAAGCTACAGTTATTCTCAACTCCATGACCTGGTGTAGTTGTATGGTGAAGTTTAACTCGATAGTTAAAAAATGTATTTGGTTGACAACCATCTAAACTAGTGGAGCTGGTGTTGGCTGTCCCACCACAAAACCATTTCATATTTTGTTCTGTCAGTTACTAACATAAACAGAACAAAATGCATATCATGTAAGTGTTCTAACAATAGTTTTACAAGTTTTGAAAAGCGACTTTTTCATGCGAGTGTTTAAGTTGCTTACGAGGCCGTTAGGCCGAGTGTGCATTAATACGAGCTTGAAGAAAGCTTTTCTTACAAGTAAAACACAATGTTTTTTCTACGACCCTTTTATTTTTTATTATATTCAAATGCAAAATAAAATAATCTAAAAACGTGTTTGACAGCTGTTAAAATTCTTTTATTGTTATTCTTTTAATTTTTAAGGTACAAGTTACTTACCTTCTCAATTTAAATAAAGGCACTAAAAATTAGAATGTATTATACAAACATTTGTATGAATTTACCTTAATTACAAAATTAACACAATGATACAGTGCAAATTGAAAATTTGACGTTACTTTATTATTGTTAATTGTATCATTTTTGTAATTAAGGTTAATTTACACAAAATGTCCACCTATTTTTTTGACAGAATCTGGTCACTACGTTTGGAAGTAGTACTGCTTACCAGATAAGAAAATTATTGGTTAAATACCGTAACATTAGTACATACTGGTTATACAAGTACTAAATATTACCCTGATAAGTTAATAAATAATAAATATTACTTTTTTTAATGGCATTTCGTTGTTATTAAATATATCTCACTTAAAGCATATTTCAAACGACTAAAGAATGTTCAGACTTACTATAATGCAGTAGTTACTATCAGAATTCGGTAATTCTATTTGATACCACAACGTTGTAGTACTGCTTAAGAAGCTATTAATGGTTAATATGTAACACGACATTTCATTTAACATTACTAAGACTTAAAAACATTTTTGTTGTGGTAATAAATACCACAAACATTTGCTGTCACCTATTTCAACCGTAACAATCTATACTTATTTAACAATTTTTCGGTAACGGCTAAGGATACATTTTTTCAGTGTACTTATCTCTTTTTAATAATTTTTATTTTTTTAATAATACAATAAAATCGAAAAAATTACTATAAGTTTAACTTTAACCTTAAATAACTTTTTTCTACTACCTTACTAGAAAACTTATTTTTCCACCCCCGAGCGAGGGAGGAAAATGCCCATTTTCCTCCCCGGGAGGAAAAAAAAATTCCTCCCTCTTTTTTTTAAATTTTATATTGGCAAGAGTTTTTGTACCTTGTCTAGCTTTATTTGATTTTGTAGGAAAAAGATTTACTCCGCGCTTGTCCAACCATTCTTTTAACATTCTTTTAACAAACTATATTCATATTCACTATTTTAGATTTTTAAGGAAGGAAATTAATTGCAACTATTAAATTTATGATAAACATTATGACAGCTTATAAAAATTGTTATGTTGGTATTACCAAAAATGCCATAGCAACAAAGCGTTGTCAACATAACGGTGGCGACGCAAAACCTACTTAATATTTTGTCATAATTTTATAGCCCCTACCGGGTAAGTAAAAGGAACCGGAACGCTTAAAATGTCTTTAACCGTTAAAAGGTAATAGAAAAAACTATATACATACCTCAGGAGGAAAATGCATTTCCTCCCTTGAATATTTAATGCCCTTCGCTTCGCGTCGGGCATCAAACTATTCGAGGGAGGAAATGCAATATTTTCCTCCCATGGTATGTAAATAAATAAATCAGTGAATTTATGAAAAAATCATAGGAAAGCTTTTTTGTACAGCGTTCAATTTCCTATAAAAATATGTGTATCTTATTGCTGTATATTATCTTGCTCGGGAGAAAAAAAAATAAATGTAAAACTTGCCGAAACCCCATGTTATTTAAATGGAATATATATCGTCTTTGTATCACGGTTTAATATAAATATTTTTTTTAGGTCATAAACTAAAAATTTAGGGGGCACTTGGTAAATAACGGACACCCTAATGCTTATAACCTCTAGCTAGTTTCATCGGTGTTATTTTATTTTTAAAAGGGCCTTGTAACAATGTTGAAAGATAATATGAACTACCTTTTTAAATGGTGTAAACCACATAAAATAAAGATGATAAATCATGAGTAAATATTCTCTCGCGAAAATAAGATAAATCAATTTAATTTAACAAGACAGTAAAATCTCGAACTAAAACACTTAAAATGTGAATCTGAATCGAGAACTAATTTTATTCGAGCGTAATAAATGAGTTCAGCGCTCGATGAAAGTCTTATCGACAATAAATTATGAGTAAGTGTTGCTTCTATTACCATAACTGGCAGTAAATTTTCAATCGTCGTGAAAAAATTGGCAAACGTAATATTCATTTCCGTCGAAATGCGGTACTATTAAGGCGAGAAAATAAGTCAAGATCAGCCCGGGAGATTGCAAATAATTCAATTTCGAGGCAGTAGCTTTCGGACCATCTCTTAATGTCGTCTTATAAGAAATATATTCTACAGACACGTTTGCCTCTAAATAAGCAAATCTTTTGCTGCTGCTCCTGATGCTTTTCTTCTTTTACTTGCCACGGTTCATTCGCACATTAAAGTCATTTCTTCCAAGGAATTTAACATTTATAAAATCCAATTTCATTTTTATAATTAAATATTAAGATAGCGATTTTAAATAAATTGTCATTCATTTGTACGAGAAGGTGCACCGTGGGTAAGAAAATATAGGCTTTAATAGGGTAAATTGTTTATTTGTAAATAGGTTTAATTATTGCATATTTATTAAAATAAAATTATATAAATAGTTAGCTTTACCCTTAATTATCCGCACTGGTGTACATATTTTGTACACCACTCTTGGAACTATTACTACATTAACCATTTTTTTGGAAAATGGTTTTCTCCTTTTTTAAGAAAAATGTAGGTACTCCTGAAATTTTTTAATTTTTAAAATTTTCCATAAAATGACCGTTTACTTTAAGTAAATTTATTCAGTGTAGACTGGACAATCCACCAAATTTCGACGTTTTGTTTAAATAATATTTTAACCCAGGGCCAGATTAAGAGTTTTGAGGCCCTGGGGCCGACATTTGGTGGGGGCCCTCAATATTTCAAAAAATTTTGACAATTTAAAACTCATGGTAAATTTTTAAGCTAGAGGAACTTTACGTGATTTTTTATTATACTTGAATCATTTATTATTTATTAAACCA
This sequence comes from Brassicogethes aeneus, assembly GCA_921294245.1. NCBI lineage: Eukaryota > Metazoa > Arthropoda > Insecta > Coleoptera > Nitidulidae > Brassicogethes > Brassicogethes aeneus. The sequence goes on along the minus strand of OV121132.1, from coordinate 45,014,773 downwards.
TATAAATTTTAATAAATTCGGCCAAAGCGTTTTTAAGCTATAAATAAAAAACTCATTTTTTTTAAACGAAACACCTTGTATCTCGATAATGAAGCATTTTCGGACACGTGTTTAGAGGAACTTTTTTTCATACTTTGATGAGAGGAATTTCTCCTGAACTTTTGTCACCACAAGTCTGAATCACCCTGTATATTTTGAATAATACGAACATAACCTTATATACATTTTACCCAAGTCTGAGAAATTATAAATTCGTATGCAAAACTATAAAAACGTAGATAGAGAATAGAATTGTGAATTAAAGTGTTTTTATATATTTTGAATAATATGAACCTAACCTTATATATATTTTACTCAAGTAAAATATAAATTGATCTATGTTTTGTTTGTATTTTTAATACTTACCGCAAACTGAAAAAAAGTGCATCAAAAGTCGTATTATTTGTCTGTTTTTCATACAAAATCATCAACAATAAAACAAAGAAAAGCACGAAACATCGGAAACACCGGAAAATATTCCACAACACTCCAATGTACCAATACAAATCTGGGACAAAAACTAACTTTAATATTAGATTATAAGTAATTGACTATTTGCCTGTATTTACAAAAACGTTACGACAAGCACTAAAGGAGCAACTGCTTAAAATTGTTTTAAGTCATAACTTATGACTATAGACTTTATAAAAACGTCTTCGCGCGCCGAAACTTTGAGTGTGATAATTTACATTCTGATTTGCAAGCGAATAAGCGATAAAAAATCCACGAAAAATTTGAGTTAGATCTACGAAAAATTATTTTAAAATTACAGGATTCGCGCGGTATAACCGACCCAATTTTTTGTTTTTTCGTCAATTTTTTTTATATTCGTTTCATTAAAAAGCTACATATTGCATTGGTGCGGGCCCCTAAATGATGGGGCCCTGGGGCCGTGGCCCCGCTGGCCCCATGCGTGGTTAAAATTTAACCATTTACTATGGCACGCCGTTTTAGCATTTATAAGGCAATAGTTTAAAGAACTAAGTTTAGCACTTTAATGATGTTTTAACAGAAATTTACAAAGTTAAATTTTTTAAACTTAAGGCAATTGACAGTCAAAAAATATTTTAAATATAAAATACAACTGTAAAACTTTAGGCTTAAAAATATTGATTTTTAAAAATGTTAGTATAAATATTTTATCCTACAAAATTATCGTTTTAAATTTGTAAAGAGTCATAAATGATAGTCGATACATTTTTGGTACAAAAATTCTCACATTAATCACTTATATTTAAATATTTAAATTTTGTATATGTAAGCTTTAAATTTTAAAGTGGTAATTTTTGGACTAAAAATGTATCGACTATCATTTAAATTTAAACTAAAACTTTTTATTTTTCAATTTCAATTTTAAAATAATACATTTTTAATACAAAATTTATAACTTTACATTTAAATGTAAGTCTATAATTTTTAATTTACAAAGTGTAAACGTAGCTTTAGCAGACCGCGTCTTTCTAGAGTGGTCAATTTTAAGCGTACCTACACTGAGAGAAAAAAGTCCCTACTTAATTTATGAAGTATACTTCATAGGTAGTAGTTAAATAGGCGCCAATAACTACTTTTGGTATTATTTACAACTACAAAATTGTAACTATAACTGAACAATTTCAAATTTCACTAACAGCAAATGTATAATAATGACTATCAAAATAATTAATATCTAATTTTTTATAACACAAATAACATTTTTTATTTTAAATTAAAATTATGTCTAACAATATACTGTTCAAAATTTCATGACCATTTTAACACCAAATTAACACCATACATGGTTTATATCGATACAAACCAAAATGGTGTTAAATATGGTTCGTTGGTCCGGTGTAAATTCAAATACTAAAATGGTGTTAATTTAACTTTCACACAGTATTAAAATAAATTTTACCTGGTGTAAATTGAACTCCTTTTCAGTGTTAAATATTATGTGATTGTGGTCAAATTAAATCATACTACACAGAAAAAAGGAAAAAAAAGGAAACAGAAAGTTCCTTGACGCATTACTAGTATATTACCAGTGGTATTATGCCAGAAAATTGAATCTTCAACTCGCTAGAGATAATGTTTTTAGTGCGTTCCACTAAAAATACTTCAAGTATTGACAGCTGTTTCCACCTATTTAAGGTCTCTTTAGTATCGAACAACTTGTACTGTCACACCAAAGCAAAGGACTACCTAAGCTTATATACTCTTCATGTAAGTCAACAGAGGCGAGAGTTAAGAACATCACGTGCAACTATGCAACCGGGAATGTACGGCAAATTGTTTTAATCGTTTTAACAGAGTGCTTTAGGTTGAAGTAACTCTTATTTTACAAACAACATATTTTGTAAACTGAACCATACAGCGGGTTGGTTTTACTAAAGTTGTCTGGGTTAATTTAACCAATTAAAAAAAAAAATAACTATCTGGTTTAGTACCGTCAGACTAATCTTTGTTTATATTAACCTTCCCACAGTTGATAAAAATAAAAAAATACAAAAATAAATACTTATGGGTCAACTAAATTAATGTAGTTAAATGAACTATTCCTTTTTTTCTTTGTAGGTGCACTTCTCAAATATTTTTAGATAAACACCGTTTTGGTGTTTGCTGTATATAACATTTTCAACCATAATTCATGGTGTTATATTAACACCACTTGGTGTTGGATTTTGACACCATTTTAAGATTACTCTTTACACCACAGATATTTTAAACAGTGTACCAACATTTTTTTTTATATCTAGAAGTTTTACCCTAAGACCAATAAATGCGACTAATTTTTCAATGTCTGTAATACTTAGGAGAGAAAACGCCCCTTCCACAACACTCCAATGTACCAATAAAAATCTGGGACAAAAACTAACTTTAATATTAGATTATAAGTAATTGACTGTTTGCCTGTATTTACAAAAACGTTACGACAAGCACTAAAGAAGCAACTGCTTAAAATTGTTTTGAGTCATAACATGACTATAGACTATATAAAAACGTCTTCGCGCGCCGAAACTTTGAGTGTGATAATTTACATTCTGATTTGCAAGCGAATAAGCGATAAAAAATCCACGAAAAATTAGAGTTAGATCTACGAAAAATTATTTTAAAATTACAGGATTCGCGCGGTATAACCGACCCAATTTTTTGTTTTTTCGTCAATTTTTTTCATATTCGTTTTATTAAAAAGCTACATATTGCATTGGTTTTCTAAAAATGAGGTAAGAAGCAAAATTATTATTAAAATTTAAGAAAAAATAGTAAAGACCGGTTTTTAATTAATAATAATAAACGTTTGGCAAGATAATCATGTTTATTAAACATTCCGAAAGTTATTCCTGTATAACACCTTTACGCATTTTCCCCAATCCAATAGTTTTTGCTCTATTCGTTTTGTAATTTGTAATATAACTATCAAAAACCAAACACAGGTAAATGGCGAACACTAGCCAACACGTGCACACTTGAACCGACCTGCTTAATTTTGGCTTGCATATATATATGCGCATGTGCATATGTCATGCAAAGCGACGATTGGCGAATTTAGACACGTGAACAAAAATCAGCTACTATGTCTTCGTATATCTATAGAGATACTACTTTGTAGTTGTAAATTATAGGACCAAGTTCAGATTATTTAATACGAATATTTTATTATGTATATTATGCTAATTTTTTAGTTTCATTAGTGAGTATTGGTAGTTGTAAATAATAAAGTAATGTATATTTAAAGTGTTTTATTATTATTTACTACAACATGGTTTTATATTTAAGTAGTTCGTTGATATTAAATATACTATTCGAATTTAAAGTATTGGTAGTTGTAAATAATAAAGTAATGTATATTTAAAGTGTTTTATTATTATTTAATACAACATGGTTTTATATTTAAGTAGTTCGTTGATATTAAATACTATTCGAATTTAAAATTTAGTAGTTAACTATTGTAATACATACAAATGGTAGGAATGCAAAATAATTATACAAGTTTAAAAAACTTAAACGTGTATTAGTTTTTAAGATAAAAATTAAATTAAAACAACATTTTGTAAAAAACTTTCGAATTATTTCTCTCACCATAGACGGTGAAACGTACAGAGCGCGAAGTGCATATGCAGTCAGCCAAAGCAGCGATTACACTTTGTGAATTAAAAATTATCGACTTACATTTAAATGTAATGTAAATATGTTTGTGTTAAAATAAATAAATTTAAATATGTTAAAAATTAAAGTTATTGGTTTAAATTTGTAAAGAGATTTAAATGATGGTCGCTAATTTATAAAATTACCACTTTAAAATTTACAACTAACATTTAAAATATTAAAACTACAATTTTTAAAAACAAATATTTTAAACTTAAACTTTTACATTTGCATTTTATATTTAAAATATATTTTGATTATAATTGATAATTATAAATTGGTTTGAGTTAAAAAAAAAATTAACTTATTAAACTATTTTGGTAGAAAATGTTTTACATGTGTTTTTATGTCTCGACACTATTTTTAAATACTAAAAATTTTTATTTTACCTATTTAATTTAAATCATTTTATTAAATATTTATTTAAGATTTAAAAAACTCTGCCCAAATAAATTATACTTAAGAAGATATTTTTATTAAAAAATAATGGTTTGAAATTTTTGCAAAAATTGGGATTGGAATAGTATTGTTTAATAAAGAAGTGAACTGTTGGTAAATTTTGTCTTTCAACACATGATAGTTAAAAATATTTTAAATTTATAAATATTAACCTAAAATTTTTAGTTTAGTTCAAACCAATAAAATTTTGAAAGGGTTATCCCTTTAACGCTTACTGGTAGGAAATCCTACCAAGAGATATTACGGTGCATATTTACGCCATATTGCACAATATATAGTCCGTATTGACTCTAATGGGAGTACCCAACATTGTAAATGCCTGCTGGTAGCTTTCGTAGCCATTCGTTGAGTGTCGGCAACGGCAATCGGCACTTTACGCGCTTCTGGTTGAATATGCTACCACTGGGCGTTTGAGCCACATATAAAACAACCACATGTAGATTTTACGAATTTTTGTGTCTTTTTAAATGTATTTGTGATAATTTACGCATAAATAGGTCGCATAATTAGGTAAGTACATTTATTTTGTAACGTTATTTGTTAATTTGTGTATAAAAATACATATAATATACCGGTAAAACGAAGAAATCCTAACCTCTTGCAAAAAAACAATTATAACCTAACTAATTTTATTTATTTTTTTTTGTAAAATCCATGTAAAAAAAAAACAAAAAATATATATATTTTTGTTATCCGAATATTTAACCTTGTGTAAATAAATTCTTGAGGCAAAATCTGTTTGCGCCTTGAAGTTTAATGTATATTTGTAAAAAAACTAAACAAATTTTACATTGTATTTTCACATATCTTGTAAGTAAAACTGCAATAGGTATTATAAAAATAAATTATGCCATAATCGTAACACTTTTTTTATAAATCAACTTACTTATTTAGAAGATTTTGAAATAAATGTTTTAGTCAATAAAATGTTTATAGTCAATTCAAAAAACATTTTCTAAATCTACCTACTTATTTTGTAGATTTTGAAATATTATGTTTTCAGTTTTATATCAATACCTATAAATGTAAAAACATATTTATGCACTTTCTTGTATTGTATATAATACTGATTTTGTTTATTGATTACAGTAATCATGAAAAAGCATAACAAAAATTACGATAGAGAATACTATGAGATTACCAGACCATTGTCAAATGATGAACTGTTAGCTGCTATTTATGAAATAAGTGAAGAACAAGCGGAAAATTCTGACATTGGAGGAGATTCGGATGCAGATGATAATCTTGAGGAGACTTCTTCTACTACAACTAGATCTTCAGCTGTCTCTACTCCTTCAATTTCCGGACAATGCACTTCTTTAACCTCAACTCCTTTGAATACAAATTCACAGATGAAGCCACCTATTGCTGAAACTATTAACAAAAAATCAGAGGAATGCGATTATGATTCGGATGACTCTATAAAGGATCCCTCCTATCAACCAGAAGACCCAAGACCAATACAAGTTCCAATGTTGAGTAGTTCAGATTCAGAACAAGAGGTAGAAACCCAAGATGATTATCCATGGTCTAAAATAGGTACTATGCCTCAAAGATTCAAGAATCTAAATTTTACTGAAAATATGCACTCCAATATTGATGTTCAAACAGTAGAACCAATACATTTTTTTAACATTTTCTGTACGGAATCCTTTATAGATAAAATTGTCGAGGAATCCAATTTATATGCAGCACAAAACAAAAAGTCCCTAAACACAAACACAGAAGAATTTTCAGCTTTTCTTGGAGTTCTTATAGTGATGGGATTTAATGTGTTGCCAACTCAAAGAAAGTACTGGTTAACTAATCCTAATTTTCACCATCCACGTATTTCTAACGTTTTTTCGAGACATAGGTTTTTACAGTTATTAAGATTTCCACATATTAATGACAATACAAGGATGGCAAAAAGAGATAATCCCAACTATGACAAACTTTATAAGATTCGGCCAATGTTAGATCACTTCGGAAAAGTTTTTAAGGAATCATTCACACCGAGTCGTTGTTTAGCAGTAGATGAAAGTATGGTGACATTTAAGGGTCGCTCGTCCCTAAAACAGTACATGCCTATGAAGCCCATAAAAAGGGGTTTCAAAATATTGGCTTTGGCATGTTCCGAAACGGGATATCTCTACAGCTTCGACGTCTACCAAGGAAGAAGTGCTGTTAGTGAGGAACACACTCTTGGGGAACGTGTCATACTAAACCTGGCCAAAGATTTTAGGGGAAAAGGTAATTGCCTCTATTTTGATAATTTTTTTTCCACTATTCCATTGATGATAAAGTTGTCAGATCTGGGACTCTTTGGATGTGGTACAATACGGCAAAACCGCAAGTATTTTCCGAAAGAAAATCTGAAAGTCGACAAAAAAATGGCGCTGGGCAAATCAGATTTTGCAATGAGTGGAGACATTTCCATATGTAAGTGGAAAGATCGGGGTGTAAAATGCGTAACAGTTTGCAGTAATATGCACAATGGTGCAGACACAGGAACCGTACTAAGAACAAACAAATTAGGTAACCGTGATATTGTTGTATGTCCACAGTCTATCGTTGACTACAATAGGTTTATGGGTGGCGTAGACCGCTTTGACCAACGAATGGCTTCCTATAACATCTCCTGGAAGAGCAGACGTTGGTGGATAAAGCTTTTTTATTATTTTATAGATGCATCGATAGTCAATGCATTTATATTGTATCAAATAACAGTAAAAAAGAATAATCCACGAAATAAGCCAATGACACATTTGCGAAGCCAACTAGCAGATAAACTAATTGCTCAATTCACTTCGAGAAAAAAAAGAGGTCCTGCTACAGTACCAGATTCTTTACATGGGGTTGGTCATCTTGCAGAAAAATCATCATCTCGCAGGTGCAGGGAATGTGCCAAAACTGGCAAACAAAAAAGAAGTAGTGTTCAGTGCAAAAAGTGTCAGGTGGCTTTGTGCGTAGAATGTTTTGTACCATACCATACCTAATATATTAACTATAGTTATATTCTTATTATATATTATTATCCATTTTTAAATAAATACAATTGGAAATCATTTTTTCTTGTGTTGCTTTAAAAATCTTTTATAGTGGTATATATGTAATACCAGTGAGCATTATAAAAAATACTTGTCTTAAATGTCCACTGGTAAAACGGTTTACCAGCCTATTTTTTCTAAATGATTGTAAAAAAATATTTTTTTTTGCTCAAGAATCATAGTTTTAGACCAACTATTGCGATTTCCAGGAAAAAAAATTTAAATTAGAAAAAAAATAGTTTTGGGCGTTAAAGGGATAAATAATTGTTTAATAAATGTTAAAACGGCGTGCCATACTATACGGCCTTTTAAAATTATTATAATTATAATTTAAAAATATGTCTACTAAAAGCGAAATTTAGAATTATTAAAACTTTAAAATTTACTTACTTTTTTGTGGATGCATTGTGGCGTAATTAAAGAAAAAACAAGCTGGGTGATATTGCGCTCGACGCTCCCGCTAAACAGAGCTACTGATTTCGAGCGTAGATTGTCCAGTCCCATGGGACCAGTGTTGCAAACCGTACCATAATTATGGTATTTGTACCATAATTTTAAAGGTCTGTCCCTCTCATTTTTATAGCGTTTTTTACAATATTGTTTTAACATAATTTAAGTATTATAATTTTTAAGCATGTTTTTGCACCGAAAATAAATTAGGCAACATTGCTGCCAGTACAGTATTAAATTTTCATAAACAGCTGTTAATGAAAATTAATATTAAAGTTAGCAGCAGTTATAACTGTCATGTTCTTTTCTATTCAAACTTTTGTTTTTCACCTCTGTGGTTTTTAGGAGCGGTAGATATAAGAAAAAATGTGCAAATAAATAACTAAAGATAATTTATTCAATAATCAAGACTGTGATGAATGCGATATTATTTTTAATTAAAAGTGTTAATTTATTAAATTTAAAATAATTTATTATTTTTTTACCAAAGTTTACTTTTTGTTTGTACCTAATTTATTTTATTTTATCAAAGTTTGTGTTAAAATAAATATGACTTTTCTTAAAGTGCCTAGATGTTTGAATTTTAAAGTCCTAAAATATACCATAATTTGTGCCATAATATTTGTTTGGTGTGTACCATAATGTACCATAATTTTTCTAAATGTGTACCATAATTTTTATTTTGAAGTTGGCAACACTGCATGGGACTGACTATTTAATTTAATTAAATAGTCAATTTATAGGACAAAATTTTCTAAAAAAACATTGCAGTAGGGGTAAAAAGCGTGAAAACCAATTTTCAAAAAAGTTGTTGCGTTTTTTTGCATACACTCGTATTTATGCAACAACGCATCGGTGAGCAAAATAAGTTTTATAAAAAATGTTGCTCATAAAATTGCCTGTATTTTTTAAGTTTATTGGTCTCTGTGCAAAAAACGGTTCTTAAGTCATTAAAACAAAAAGATCGTTTTTTTTTAAATGGCGGGCCATGGCGGCGCGGGGGTTTTTCGGATCAATCCGAGAACAAGAATATACATAGTGAGTTGGGAGGAAGTTGAAAAATTTTAAGGGTGTAATCTACGCATAAAACAATAAAAATGTTGTTATTCCATTTTTTATTGGTTTCGAGATACAAGGTTTTTAAAAAAATTCCCATACAATAATCTAGAATATATTCTATTTATTTTAATATCAAGCAACACTTTGACACGTGTCAAGTTAACAGATAACAGATAACAGGTAACATATGAAATGGAAAACGTCAAAAAGCCCGTTGCCATGTTGGATCAAATTTAATGAAGTTTTCTTCCAATTTTTTTAATCCAATTTAAAACCCAGTAAAAAATTTAAAGAGTGTATTCTAAGCATGGAAAAAATTTAAAAAAAATTAATATTGTTTTCCGATTTTTTATTGTTTTCAAGATGAGTCAAGCCACGTCAAGTGGGACCAGAAAATTTCACGAAATCACCGATTTAAAAAATAATCACATTATTGTGTAGTAGGCATAGTAAAAAAATTGTTTCGAAATTCGCTTTTTTAGTAATGTTATTAAAGTTAATAATTTTGTCAAACTTAAGAGCATGGTAAAATTGAAAAAATAGAATCTCTGGGACCACTCTGTATAACTGAATTAAATTTTACACACTATTGTAGCAATGTTTAGACTATTGAATGATCATTTAATTAAGGTGAATTTGTTTAAATAAAGGAATTTTGCATACATTTATTATAAACAATTGAAATTTGTTGTGTGTTCTTCACGCTGAAAAAAAATTAATTTTGTGTCATAATATGCGCAAAACGTTCCCGTTTAATAAAATGTACTAAAAAATTTGTCCTTCATAGGTCATTCCGCTGTGCGCTTGAGCAGTACGCAGCGTGCTTCGCTGCTAGCCCGTTAGCATAGCTTTCCGTTTGAACGAGCTAGCAGCGAAGCGCGCCGCGTACTGATCGAACGCACAGCGGGATAAAAAAATTAATATCTCCGGAGTAAGATATAAAGGACAAATTTTTGAGTACATTTTATTAAACGGGAATGTTTGCCGCATATTATGACACAAGATTAATTTTTTTTCAGCGTGAAGAACACATAAAAAAATTTAATTGTTTATAATAAATGTATGCAAAATTCTTGTATTTAAACAAATTTACCTTAATTAAATGACAATTCTATAGTCTAAACATTGCTACAATAGTGTGTAAAATTTAATTAAATTATACAGAGTGGTCCAAGAGATTCTATTTTTTTAATTTTACCGTTTTCTTAAATTTGACAAAATTAAATAACATTAATAAAAAACTGAATTTCAAAATAATTTTTTTACTGTGACATATGGGTCATGCCTTCTACACAATTATGTGATTATTTTCAAAATCGGTGATTTCGTGAAATTTTCTGGTCCCACTTGACGTGGCTTGACTCAGATACAAGGTTTTCAAATTTCATCTGTTATCTTTCAAATTGACACCTTTAAAAGTGTTGCTCGATATTATAAGAAAACAATGATTAGAAAATTGTCTAAATATCATTTATCAAAATTATCTTTTGTTTTTTTGATACTTAATATTACGGATACGGGGGTTTGGCTTAGCACTGCAGAATTATGTAGGGATTTTTTCCAAAACCTTGTATCTAGAAAAACATAGGATAACAACATTTAAGTTTTTTTACATTGTTTTTATGTCTATAATACACCCTACAAGTTTTTCACTTTCCTCCCAAATCACCATGTATACCTACTATTTAATTTATGCTCTTTCGGTTATAAAAATAAAATTTAACCGGTATAAAAGTATTGCGTTAACATACGCTTTTACTGGCCTAACTAAGGTAAAACATTTTTTTAAATATGAAATTAATATATATATATATATATATATATATATATACGCGTAAAAGTACCAAGTGACACCAAAAACTACATTGACGTTCCCGCACCTAATATTTTTTGCGCTTAATGTGAATTAATGGCACCTTATATATTTTTTAAGTATATATGCGTTCTGACACTATACAGATATATAATTCCTTTGTTTGAAAGTTAGTGTTTTATAAAAGTAAAACTAAAATATTGCTCGCTTTAGGAAGTCCTTTGTCGAAATAATAAGTCAGATGTTTCGAATAAAATATTTATTGTCATCACATTTATTTTACTTTTCGTTTTAAATATTCTAAATTAAAAACTAACCTCGGAGAATACACAAACAGTCTTAACCATAATTTAAATAGAACTTTGCAATAAATTTCGTTTTAGCAAAAATTTACAAGAAACGATCCGTTCGCTAACACTTCCAAAAACTTTCTGCCTGTTTTTTGCTTCCCTTTACTCGATTCGTGTACCTGGACCATCGTTTCTTGAATCATCTGGACGCCAGGTTTTTGAGGCAAAGTTCGAAAAACCTGTAATTCCTTTACCTAAGTGTACCTTTTTACCACTTTTGCAAAACTTTTTGCCTTTAACACGATAATTTAGAAATTTCAAATTTATTCTAAAATAAATTTGTAAACCGTGTCAGTACGGAACAATTACAATATTTACATAAAGTTCGTTTTTGGGTGTACAAAAATCCATTTTTACACATTTCATGTGATTGCTGTTTTTTCACGAATATAAATTGTGACAATAATAATTTTGACTTACCGAGTTTTTTAAATTTAATTTACATTATTATACAGGGCCTGCATATTGAGACATGTGATCTTATTCAAGGGGTAAAGTAAATTTTTTTTAATAAAGTAGAAAAAAAAAACAATATTGTGATTATAAATTAAAATAAATTTGGTATTGCAATAACAATTTTGTTTGCCCTTACTTTACTATTACTAATATGTCTTTATAAAAGTATCAATTTTACCCATTTTTGGGTGCAACCGTTCTGGCAAACCAGCTATGAAATGACATAAAAATAAAATCATATAATTAATTTCTAAAATTAATGTAAAGCAAATTTTGCGACAGATTAGAAGAGAGAACAGTGGCGTAGCGACAGTACCGCGAACGCTCGCCACCGCGGGGGGCCCTAGCCTTGTGGGGGCCCGGCCTATACTTGCCCCAAAACATTATAAAACTTATTTCCATTGTATTATCTGCAAAACAAAAAACGTGACGGGACGCTTAAAAATTATGGCAACATTGTAAGATTGCGTAGATTGCTAGTTATCTTTGTATGTTATAAAAATATGTTATTATTTTTCTATTATTTTAGTAGTACGACAAAATTTAAATTATTTTCTCAAGATTACAGATTTTGAAAATAGACTTAAAAAATGATACCCGTGTCTGGGCGTGTTTTCAGATCACGGCTTCAATAACAGCTAAATGTATAAGTACTTTTTGAAAAATTTTATTCAATGAATAAATTTAAAAAAAATCAAAAATAATTTTTTTTTATTTTTATTTATAGAATTTTTTTTATTTAAAAATTTTTTTTAAGTATAATTTTTCTATTATTTAAAACATTCAATATTTGAAAAAATAATTTATAACAAAATGGAAAATTAAATATTATGTATATGTTAAAATAATAAGAATGGCTGTATAAAAAATTTTAATGACGTGATTTCGTAAAACGGTAAGTCAGGGACATGTTTTTTTTTAACCTATATTTTAAAATCTATTAAATTTTTTCATGGGAGGTAAATCGTGTTGAACTGTATAAGAAACAGTGGAGAACCTTATTTAAAAAAAATATACTTTCGCATTTTGTAAAAAAGTTTTTATTGTTATTTTTCGTTTACAAATATTTTTTTTAATAAATAATATTAATAAATAAAAATAATAATTTTTATTTTCAATATAAAAATAAAGATTTTAAAACATGTTGCCTTACGGCCATTCCAAGCGAAAAATAATGTTATAGTAAAATATCATTTAATTGATTAGTATCTTTTTATTAATAATTTTTGTTTAGAATTTATTGTTGAATAATAAAACATAAAAATTATAATAAAAAATTGCCTTTAAAAAAATATATCATAATTATAACAAATATGCGAAAATAGTGCATTAATTCGTTAAGTATGTGGTATTTTGAAGAGTTGGCTGTGACAAAACAAAACAACTCCTGACCGCGTCGTTATTTTTTGACATTTACAAATTACTTTAGGCGACAAGTGGTAATGATTCTTTTAAGAAAAGGTAAGTGTTTATATATTTTTTTAATAATTTTATAAGTACTAATATTTTGTCCCGTCCATGGGTCAAAAAATAAAAAAAATTGTAGTTTGGGGATGGAAAAAGGCGCTTTATATTTAAAAACTATTTTAGTTGCGTCAATTTATCTAAAAAATGGCTCCTAAGTCATTATAGATCCACAATTTTTCTTTTTTGCATAGGATAAATACAATTAAAATGTGTCCCGTCCATGGGTTTTACATATACTAGGGCAAAACATAACAAGAAATAATAAAATTGTACCCTATACTTTGTGTTTTTTTTTGAGAATTTAGAATAAAAATAAGTGAAAATTTTTCAAAAGTATGAAATTTATGACTGACTTGACCTTACTTCTAATTAAAAATATTTTTTGACTCTTTCTTGGTGGACAGAAATGTGTTTGTGATTTTTTGCACCAAATGCATAGTTTTCTCAACAGGAAAAAAAATGTTTATAGTTAATTTTCCTTCCTTTTTTTTTATTTGGTTTTTTAGATGGCACGCGTAAGAAATAAAGAAAAGCATAATCATTATGAAAAAATACGAAGAAAAAAGATTAAGTTAAATAGACAAAATTTAATGTAAAGCTTTTAAAGAAAAAGATGCGGAAAAATAGAGACAGTTTCGGAAAATGCAAAAGGAACTTGCTGAACAGGGATTTATAAGCGCTGCACAAATAGAGATAAAGAAAAGTTATGAGCGAAATTACAAAAAAAATGTACCGGGAGAAAGTCAAATCCAAAACACAATTAAATGAGAAAGAAAACAATGAAAAATTAGGTCCATACCAAATACCATAATCACTGGGAAAGTTACTAATAGCAGTTAATAGAGTTCTCCCAAAAACTGAAGATAGACGTAAGCGTACTGTAAGAAAATTAGCCGCAAAATTTCCCTACTTAAAACTTTTTGATGATAAATCTGCAAAAACAGAACCCTGGAATAAACTTAGTGAATATGAAACTGAAAACTGAAAAATCATCCATTTTTAAAATCGTGATGACATCAGCTGGTAAGCGCCAGGAAAACGAGATGTAGTATCCATAAGAGAAACATCGGGAGGGAAAAAGAAGATGCAAAAAAGATATATGATGGTATACCATCATATATCTTTGTATACCTTGTAAAGAAGCTTATTCTTTTTTTCTTAAAAGTTTATCCAAATTTTACGAACAAGACAGTTCGTTAAGTTTTTTAAGTTCTTTGCAACATCCCAAGGCAAAGGTGCCGTAGACGGTGTGGCTGGTAAAGAGAATCGCTTGGGAAATGGTTAGATCCAGAAGAGCAAGTATCAATGATGCAAGAGAATTCTACGAAAGTGTATTAAAAAAAGTTCAAGCTACAAATTTACTGTATATATCTTCAGACGAAGTTAAATCATACAATAATACGATTACAAAACGTTCGGAAAAAGTTTTACCAATCAAAGACATAAAATCTAAGCATTATTTAAGGCCAAGCGAGAGACAATAGTTTGTATGCCAAACTGCAAAAAATTACCACTATGAAGTTTTAGCTTTTAGAAATTATTATTAAAGAATTTTTCATAATTTTAAATTCAAATTGTATTAGATTTGTTATTACTATTTAAGATTGTTTAACCTCGATGATTAAGTTATACACAAGTTTAGAGAAATATGACTATGACATAAAATCAAAAAAGACTTCAATTTCTAGATGTCCCGTCCATGGTCAGTTTTATCTGGCCTTATATCTAGTATGTTACTAATGTTTGATAATTCGATTTAATCAAAATATTTCTTCTGATTTGGCTAATACTTCTCATAAATACTCGTAGAAAAAATATGTAAACTTAAGGAAGTAACAAGCATATATTTAGACATGTTTCTGATGTGTCCGGTCCATGGGCTTGGAATGGACCCTTAACAACAAATGTAAAAAATACTTTATTAGTTTCCTGGCAATAATGATAGGTTATTTCTAATGTTTTGATTGGTTAAAAAATACATATGTATATATGTTCGTATTTATATGGATATCCATGACTGAAATTCAAATATTCTATTGGTTTTTAGAAAATGCTTAGTAATATTCACACAAATACAATAAGTATAGTCGTCTCGGCAAATGTTTTACATTGCTTCATTAATTTGTGAACAAAGCACAGACATTACAATTTGCTTGTTTCTATGTATACGTATGTGGGATGTATGTTGGACGTATGTCAAAAAACAGATTTTTGACATTTTAAATTGATGACACAATGTAAAGAATTCGCCGTGACGACTATACCTACTTTTTTATTAGAATTGATGAAACGTGATAATTTAACGTTTAGTTTGTGTTAAGAACATTTTCTTTAAGATTTACCAGTTAAAATTATGCAATAATATTGGTTGTTTAAAAAATCTAGGTTAGAATAATTTGTTTGTTATTAAAAACAGTGTGGTTTTGTATATACTTAAATAAAAAAATATCTGCCTGCTGTTATGTTAAGTATTGATTTTTATTTTTTTAAATATAAACAAGAAAATCTTCTAATGCTTTTTTACTAATTTTTGTGACCTAGTCATAAAACGTGCAAAAGCATCCGTAGTTTCCGCAAATAATTGATGGTTTCCCTAATTAATTTAAAAAAGTTTAATTACTTAGTTTTTTTAATTACCATCAAAAACTTTGTATTTTTGATCCATTTTTATCTAATTTCACTACTTCACTAGCCGTAAATAATACTAAGACTAAGGAGCCCAATATATACTACTTAATAGTAAATTAAATTAAATCTTAAATATCGGGAAACGTCTAGAATCTAGACTCAAAAAATACATGGTGCCGCAACGTCCTATTGTATATATTCTATCATGGTGCCGCTACGTTGTATATTTTACTCACGTAGTAAGCGCCCTCTGTAGATTATATGGTTCAACTAAAATTGTACTTTTCTATATATATAGTCCAAGTGGCACCATCTGGAAATTTTGTAGGGATAATACTATGACACATTAGAGTTTATATATGAAATAAAACGTTCTGGCACCTTGAAATGGTGCCACAACGATTATATAGGTGCCACTTGGCCCATATATATCCGAATTTGGTGCCTTAACGCCTGTTTGTATATATATATATATATATATATATATATATATATATATATATATATATATATATATATATATATATATATATATATATATATATATATATATATATATATATATATATATATATATATATATATATATATATATATATATATATATATATATATATATATATATATATATATATACATCCCGCCTACAATGCTGCGTCAATACATTATGAAATTTGAATTCAATGCTGCGTCAGGTGTAATGCTGCGTCGTATATTGACGCAGCATTACATTTAAGGTTTATTTTACTGGTGACGTCACGACAATCCTACACACCGATTTTAAGGGTGACGCAGCATTGATGGTTTTTTGTAAAATACGTGTATATTGAAGTTTGGCAGTTTGCCGCAAGGGTGCGCTTTTAAATTTGGTGTATATTGAAAAAGTGAATATTTCTTTTAAACTTACGGTAAACCTGCATCAAGTGAAGCTGACAACAATGTACGACGCAGCAACGTCGATACAATGTACTTAATATTATTCGACACATAAATAATTTAAGATCGTTAAACGAACGCAGCAATGCTGCGTCACATGTGTTAATGTGAATTTTGGAATAATTGTTTGGTAGCCAGTTTGTTTTATAAAATTATTATTGCCAAGTTCCTTTTAATAATTATATCTATAACTTTAAGAATAAAAAAGAGTAAAAATAGTATTATTTGTCCCGTTTGTAAGGCCTCCAGCCCAGGGATGGGAAACTGACGCAAAAATTGCGTTTATTAAATTTTATACATTGACTATTTAGTAAATGTAGTATGTAGTAAATCACAGAACATAGTAAATTATTGTGTAGTAAATGTAGTAGGTAAATTACGTGATTGGTATTTTGGTTGAAATCATGATTGTTAATGAGAATGTAAGATGATAAACATAATAACCTAACGTTTTACTCAAAAAAACGTGGTTTTGTGTTATTCTGTGAGCTGTCTTCTAAGTTTGATCTGTCAAACTTAGAAGTGGGCTGTGGGCTCTTGTAACTTTGCAGGTTGATATAATTTGTTGTTTTGTCAAAAGAAATGACTAAATACTAATGCACTAATACAATTTTTTTTAAATAATATTTTTATAAACAGGGTATTCGGTTTTCTCTGGGACGGTTCCAACTTTCTTATTTTTAATAAAAATATCCCTTTTATTTGCATTTTTGGATTCCACAGACTTATTGAGACATGCTCTGTAAATATATTTTTCTAATCATATTAAAGAATTTGTACATTTCCTATCCTTTTTCAATTAAAGTGGCTCAGTCTTAAACTGTGGAGAAAATTGAACTCTTTCTCCACGGTATACCGCGGTAGTATTATAATAATCCTACTAGGATTTATCATTACTATGACGATTACACGGTGGTTCATTATTTTCTTAAAAATTAATTGACACTGACTTTTGTAGAAACTTTCCACACGCATGTAAAAAAAGATATAGATATAGCATATTTTTCGATATTTTTTTTTCAAAAAATATTCCAAATTAGCTAACTAGATAGAATTAGATAACTTTCAATCTTTAAAATGCTCTGTAAAATTGTTAAATTAAAGATACGCTACCATACGATTATTGGGACGATATGTGATGACAGCAACAATAATAATAATTATATTATCCAAAGACGAAAGTAAACATCTGATTACATTTTAGGACGGAAAGTAAACAGCTGTCCTAGTACAAAAATGTGACGTTTTCAAAATATTAAAAAGACATCATCCTTAGTTTTTTACATACAATTTGGCCCTTTATATTTTAAAAAGGCAAAAAGTTTAAACAAATTTAAAATAAATATTCTTCACTCCTAAATTGATTAATATTGATAAAAAACTAAAATTGGAAAGTTTAAACCGTTTCGCCTTATTCTAAGACGTAGTTAAATAAAGATTTAAAAATCCTTTAAAATAATCCCTTTTTTATTTATGGTTTTGGTAAAAACGCCTCCTTAGATTAAGAGCACTTTTTTAATTACAATTTAAAAAAACGCCCGTCAATATTTTTATTTTAGATACATTTTTTGACGTTTTACTTTCAAACACTTATACATATTATATTATAAACAATTTATATTAGGTATACCAACATTAGAGCGGCAAATTTTATTACCCACCCTGACTGAGAAAACGTTAGAAACGGTCCTTCGAATATCTAAGCCTTATTTGGAAATATTAATTAATTTCTTAGCTAAATCTAATAAAATATTTAATACGAAAAATATCAATAAGGAACCTTATTGTCTACAATTATCATAATTGAATTATGCTATTATGCTATTAAAAATTAAAAATGTCAGTGGCACACATTTTGTATGTTAATTTAACATATCAAAAATTAATCCCGTAGGCTAGAATTTTTTCTGCACATCCTTTAAAGCTAAAAAATTGAATTTATCCAGACTACCTTAAACTATTGAATGACAACAAATTATACATAAAAAATTTATCATAAAAACAAGTCACAACGCACGACGAAATTATTGGGTATTATGATTTTAAATATTTATTTTAATAAATTTAATATTCAAATCCTAGTACAAAAGACAATCAATGATGCGTCGACAAGATCTGGCAACATAGGTGACGCAGAAAAGACGGGGGAGTTGAAAAAAATATTCACTTCTGTTGCAGCAATGATGGTTTAACAAATTCGATATACATCGACGCAGAAATGATAGCAAAATGAAAAGAAGCAGCAATGATAGTAACATGAATTTTTAGTTTAAAAAAGGGTTTATAAACATTTAACGTAAAATTCGGTCAATATTTTGTCTAATTAACACTTCTACAATGTTAAATCACGATATACTGCAGTATTTCTGGTAGACGCTATAATGACGGTACTTTGAAATGATGCAGCATTGTAAGCGGGATGTATATATATATATATATATATATATATATATATATATATATATATATATCTATGCACATTTTATTCCTTGAAACATAGTTTTAAATGAACAGATTGCCGAAGCTAAAAAGTTCAAACTAATAGTTATATGGATGGTATAGCGGTCACAGTAAAGAGAAAGGTATTTATAAAAGTTTATAATTGCATATATGCAATTATAAACTTTTATAAATACCTTTCTCTTTACTGTGACCGCTATACCATCCACAGTACCCTTTCCGTGTGATGACGCAAAGAAATTCCATTCCATTGCTCTTAAATTTATTTCTGCTGGTAAGAAGCACAATGAAGACATCGTTTTTGAACTGCGCAGCGCATCCATCGCTAAACACGCATAATTCTTCAAAATTTAATACTTTCAGAAATTCAATGATTTTCTTAAAAAAAAAGCGTATCTATCATGTGAAAGATAGTTGGAAACGATAGCAAAAGAAAGTATTTTGTTTAGACCCCAAGCAACGGCAGTATAGATTGTTACTTGGCTATGCGACCAATGCGCACTTTGAATTTCATCTTGTGCCGTAATTGAAAAGTTTTCCGCAAAGTCCATTTGCAATATCTTTTTCGCCAACGGTGCTTCTTTTCAAATCAAAATACTTTTGTTGGCTGTTTTTGATAAATGTGTTTTTTGAAAAAAGGCAGTTGATTTTCTAAGGTGGAAATAATCCTTTCAATGGACTTGTCAAGACTTATTATTTCTACTTTTCCGTTGATAGTTGCCCACTGACTCGTCATATTTCAGAGGTAGAACTAAATATTTTAAGTCAATGTCTTTACAATTCTGACAAATCCCCATCATACAATCTTCACTTTTTAAGTAGCAAACGATCTCTTGAAGAAGCTCTCTGTGTGTTTTTGGGAACTTTACATTTTTGTATATATATATATATATATATATATATATATCAATTAAATAAAAGACATTGGCATGATACCTGCAGACACATACAGATTAAAAATGTATGATTGAAAATGCTTGGCATAGTGTCCACCATCATTCCTCCATAACAAGCTTGATACCTAGCGCTATAGTGGTCATCTTAATAATAAGTACTTGGTTTGGAATAAAACAAATACAGGTTTGGAGAACATCAAAGAAGACACCAACAAACCCAGAAGAAGTAGTGACCCTTGAACCACTGTATCCCAAAATCGAGAAGATTCGCCCCACCCGAATCCTTTGCCGGCCCGGCAGGGTTAATCTTAAAATTAAACAAAAATTATTTAATTGACCTTTTTTAGTCATCTAATCTAACATGCCGCGTCAGCAATAACATAACAAAATCCAACCTTCAAACGTTAAGATGTTTGTAAAATTAAATTAAAATTAATTAAAATAAAATATCCCATTTGTATATAAGGAAACATTTTTATAATTAATGTCAGTATTAAGAAGACTATTGTGTTTTACTCAACCCACTGGTTTCCAAGGCTTAACTTTATTTTTGTAATAAAATTGGTTCAGAATAAGTGTTTTTTTATTTCCAAAACCCTTTTTTGGAATAATGTTTGTGTGTGATCCCATACAAGTTTGGTTGTGTGTATGTTACAAGATACCACGCGGGAAAGCAATAAAATCAGACTATTAAAATATCAAAATAAAATTAACTGATTAATTATTGTCAATTTAATATGAAAATATTGTTTTATGGCTGCGAAACCCTTATTTTATATTGAATTTACATGCTATAAATAGCATACCTAATAATTAAGTTATATTAAAGCCCGGTCTACAATTGTCGCAGAATGTTTTTTACGTCTTACGTTTTACACCTCAAATCAATCAAAGTGCTTAAAATGGTTGACGTAAGACTAAAGTCTTGAAAGATACATTCTCCGAAAATTGTAGACCGGGCTTTATATACGTAAATCCATACTAAACCATACGGATAATAATATTTTATATATTAATATTATATATTCGTAAGAACATGATGGATATAAAATAAAAACGTATTTATAAATACATGTATAAAACAACATATCTAAAATATATAAAATAATAAATTTGTGCAATGTGTATTCAGTTATTTCTAATGACGGTTTTTGATTTGAATATGATTTGGAGGCATTTATAAAAAATGCCTTAAATTATTCGGTATTCACAAGCCATGGCTATTAAACTGCATTACATATATTTAATGCAGTTTAATAGCCATGGCTTGTGAATTAACAAAAGTTTTGCGTTGTGTTGTATCACCAATTGCAGTCTGTTATTAAAGTGTATAAAATTCAAATTGTTCATAAAATTTAACCGCAAGATTTACTGGCACGAATACAATATTGTATAATGAGGCATTTTATTTATTAGGATATATGAATAAGCAAAATTGTCAATACTGCATATGGGCTACCGAATAACCCTTAACCACGGTATTTATTTAATCGTATGATAATGTTTATATTTAACGCGCTATGAGAAAACGGACCAAAAAATAATTATTGAGATTATGATTATTTTAAGTAGATTGGTACAATATCTTTCAAAAAGTCGACCTTTAGTACACAAACCTAGGGGTTGGTTCGCGAAGCATAGGTGCTTCGCGAACTTAAAACGCCTCTTAGTACAATTTCATTTTTGGACTTATGGTTCATTTTGTCGGAGCGCTTCACATATAAAAACATTCCATATTAATAATTCAAAAGTAAAATTGTACGATAATTTTGAAATTTTTACAAATAAAGAAATAAAATAATTATTAAATGTTTTAATAGTTATTTTAAATAACTTATTTATGTATGTCATTAGGTCAAGAAGTAAAGCCCGCTGCACAATAGCCCGGTAACGGGAACGGGAATCTTAACATTAAAGGTGAGAGAGACTAAAAAACCACTGTTGATAGATAGGGTTCGCTGAGTCTCTCCCACCTTTAGCGTTTAGGTTCCCGTTCCCTTTACCAGGCTGTTGTGCAGCGTGCTTAAGTCTTTTTGAGCTAAGCTCAAAGTTTGAAGACCTAAGCGTAGCAAAGCACAAAAAGAATTACTTCTTGGCCGAATGGGTGAGGTTAGATATATCTGACAGAAGTCAAATATTTTTTTTTTGGTTCAAAGCAGTAAATACTGTTTTTTTACAGCCTTGGCTGTATATCACCTAAACCGATTGCTATAAATCATTAGGTGAATAGGCCATAATCAATCACTTAAGTGTTGACAACAATATTCAATGTTTAAATGTTGAATATTTGTACCTATCTTTATTTTTTTTAGTATAAAGTAGTTTCTCGGAAGTGTTTTTGTTTTATTAGGTAAAAACGATTTGTTTTACTATATACTTTTGTTCTTTAAGAAAATATATTTTCATATTAAACACCTCAAATTTTATATTTCATTTACCCTTTTTCCATCCCCTATAACTATAATTTTCTATCATCATGTCACTTAGACCTTACTTAAAAAAATATTCTAAAAAAATATTACCTAGAACACGGCTGCGAAAGCTTATTAATTGCCTCAGACACAATCTACTGCCTCGGCTAGCGCGTTGGCATCAAAATTTATCAGGGAAGCATAGAGGGGGCAGGATGGGCAATCTTACCGGGGCCCCGCGTTCAGGGGGAATTACGATAAAAAAGACGACCACATAATAAGTTTGAACAATAGGGTGGATCGAAAAATTTCAAAGTTGAAATTTCGACTCGCTATACCGCGCAAAAGTTGCCTTAGGTGTATAAAAGCATAACAAAAAAAAATTATTAAATTCGGATAACATCTTCCGATCGCGCAAAACGCCGAAAGTTTTAAAAAAATACGAATTTGACAGTTTTTTCGCATATGCTTTTTTTTAACTTAAGGTTTGTATTTTTTAGCGCTATGGTGCTTAAACGTTAGTAATAGTATTGACTTGCCTGCAGAAAAAATATCCCACTTTTAAACCAAATATTTGCAAAATATTTGCAAAATATGCAAATTTTTTCCGTAAGTTTACATATACAAATGTGCAAATCTTTGCTTGCTTAGAAATAATTTAATTAATTTTAATGTATTATCTAAACAACCCAGAACGAGGATGTGGCTACACTTAGAGTTCCACCCACACCCTTCCCTCCATCCAACCATTAAGAGTGTGCCGATTTATTCCAAATTTTCCAATGTCACTTTGTAATCTGCCTTACTGCTGAATTCGTTAATTGCCTCTCTCGATTTGAGTGTTGCCCTAATGTATCCATCCCTTGATTGCGGCCCGCATACCTTAAGAGAAGCTTCGGTAACTAGCTTCACACAACGCTCCACAGCTTGCGTGTGACATGGGAACTCTCTTATATCCCAATCCGGGGTCTCCTCGATTGTATGACGCTTTTGATTTCTTTATCACTTATCCCACGGAGAAGAAGTGCTTTTTGTAGTGCTCCAATCTATCATTTCAGTGTAATCTAATGCGTCAAATTTAAGTGAAGGAGTGTGAAAGTTCCTAATGCCTTTTCCAGTCGAAGCAGACTGCCTGGCCTTTAGCACTCTTCTGAGCCCTAACTCTCTAATGTGCCTCCTCTCATCAAATAGCATGGCTATTAAAATGTTTTCAGGATGAGCGCAGAAAGAATTTCTTTCAATTACCGGGAATACCACTGCCTTTAATTCATTACTCAGGTATCTAGATGTTTCTATTGCCCGGTACTGGGTCTGCTTGAAATTCGGTTGTCACACTTAATTTTGAACCACACCGGCAATGGCAAGGCATTCTAAGGATACCTATATAACACTAACATATAGCCGAAGGATTCTATTTGCGCAGGTGCACAAGCAATTAAATCTCGCACTTTTCCAAACGATCAAAGATCTTTGATCTTTGCTCAGTAGGTTATTATCAATATCTGGGATCTCACAGTCAATCAGTTGAAATTCTACCACTTCTCGATTTTTACAGCCAATAAGACTGTCCAATCGGACCACTAAATGATCCTGGCCCAAGCTTCGACTGGAAAAGGCATTAGGATCTTTCACACTCCTTCACTTAAATTTGACGCATTAGATTACACGGAAATGATAGATTGGAGCACTACAAAAATATCGTCTCCACCTCTTCTCCGTGGGTTTAGAGATGAAGAAATCAAAAGCGTCATACAATCGGGTGAAACCCCGGATTGGGATATAAGAGAGTTTCCATGTCACACGCAAGCTGTGGAGCGTTGTGTGAAGCTAGTTACCGAAGCTTCTCTTAAGGTATGCGGGCCGCAATCAAGGTATGGATACATTAGGGCAACACTCAAATCGAGAGAGGCAATTAACGAATTCAGCAGTAAGTGACATTGGAAAGGTCGGAATAAATCGGCACACAATCTTAATGGTTGGATGGAGGGAAGGGTGTGGGTGGATCTCTAAGTGTAATCAAATAGCATGGCTATTAAAATGTTTTCAGGATGGGCGCAGAAAGAATTTCTTTCAATTACCGGGAATACCACTGCCTTTAATTCATTACTCAGGTATCTAGATGTTTCTATTGCCCGGTACTGGGTCTGCTTGAAATTCGGTTGTCATACTTAATTTTGAACCACACCGGCAATGGCAAGGCATTCTAAGGATACCTATATAACACTAACATATAGCCGAAGGATTCTATTTGCGCAGGTGCACAAGCAATTAAATCTCGCACTTTTCCAAACGATCAAAGATCTTTGATCTTTGCTCAGTAGGTTATTATCAATATCTGGGATCTCACAGTCAATCAGTTGAAATTCTACCACTTCTCGATTTTTACAGCCAATAAGACTGTCCAATCGGACCACTAAATGATCCTGGCCCAAGCTTCGACTGGAAAAGGCATTAGGATCTTTCACACTCCTTCACTTAAATTTGACGCATTAGATTACACGGAAATGATAGATTGGAGCACTACAAAAATATCGTCTCCACCTCTTCTCCGTGGGTTTAGAGATGAAGAAATCAAAAGCGTCATACAATCGGGTGAAACCCCGGATTGGGATATAAGAGAGTTTCCATGTCACACGCAAGCTGTGGAGCGTTGTGTGAAGCTAGTTACCGAAGCTTCTCTTAAGGTATGCGGGCCGCAATCAAGGTATGGATACATTAGGGCAACACTCAAATCGAGAGAGGCAATTAACGAATTCAGCAGTAAGTGACATTGGAAAGGTCGGAATAAATCGGCACACAATCTTAATGGTTGGATGGAGGGAAGGGTGTGGGTGGATCTCTAAGTGTAATCAAATAGCATGGCTATTAAAATGTTTTCAGGATGGGCGCAGAAAGAATTTCTTTCAATTACCGGGAATACCACTGCCTTTAATTCATTACTCAGGTATCTAGATGTTTCTATTGCCCGGTACTGGGTCTGCTTGAAATTCGGTTGTCATACTTAATTTTGAACCACACCGGCAATGGCAAGGCATTCTAAGGATACCTATATAACACTAACATATAGCCGAAGGATTCTATTTGCGCAGGTGCACAAGCAATTAAATCTCGCACTTTTCCAAACGATCAAAGATCTTTGATCTTTGCTCAGTAGGTTATTATCAATATCTGGGATCTCACAGTCAATCAGTTGAAATTCTACCACTTCTCGATTTTTACAGCCAATAAGACTGTCCAATCGGACCACTAAATGATCCTGGCCCAAGCTTCGACTGGAAAAGGCATTAGGATCTTTCACACTCCTTCACTTAAATTTGACGCATTAGATTACACGGAAATGATAGATTGGAGCACTACAAAAATATCGTCTCCACCTCTTCTCCGTGGGTTTAGAGATGAAGAAATCAAAAGCGTCATACAATCGAGTGAAACCCCGGATTGGGATATAAGAGAGTTTCCATGTCACACGCAAGCTGTGGAGCGTTGTGTGAAGCTAGTTACCGAAGCTTCTCTTAAGGTATGCGGGCCGCAATCAAGGTATGGATACATTAGGGCAACACTCAAATCGAGAGAGGCAATTAACGAATTCAGCAGTAAGTGACATTGGAAAGGTCGGAATAAATCGGCACACAATCTTAATGGTTGGATGGAGGGAAGGGTGTGGGTGGATCTCTAAGTGTAGCTACCTCCTCGTGGTGAGTTCTGGGTTGTTTAGATAATAAATTAAAATTAATTAAATTATTTCTAAGCAAGCAAAGATTTGCACATTTGTATATGTAAACTTACGGAAAAAATTTGCATATTTTGCAAATATTTAGACGCTTTGCGCGATCGGAAGATATGGTTTAAAAGTGGTGATATTTTTTCTGCAGGCAACTCAATACTATTACTAACGTTTAAGCACCATAGCGCTAAAAAATACAAACCTCAAGTTAAACAAAAGTATATGCGAAAAAACTGTCAAATTCGTATTTTTTGAAAACTTTGGGCGTTTTGCGCGATCGGAAGATGTTATCCGAATTTAATAAATTTTTTTTTGTTATGCTTTTATACACCTAAGGCAACTTTTGCGCGGTATAGCGAGTCCAAATTTTAACTTTGAAATTTTTCGATCCACCCTATTGAACAAGGAGATCTGGTGGCCATCTTTCTAAAATATGAAAATTAACTCATGCATTTTTTAGGCAATATGCTTTCAAGCAAAATTATCGATAATTTTTAAGCACTTGTGTAATTACCCCCGATAATGTATTTATTTTCAGATTCTGTTTCACATTGTACTGTCGCATTGAAGCTTTTGGGCGCTTCTGGGGTCCATTGCTTGCCGCGCAAACGGCGCACTTTTTGCACCATTCCTTTACATATCGTTGACAATTGACCCAATAAAACCGTTTCCTAAGTCTTCCAAGCGTCCTCATCACCCCAAAATGTCCTCCAGTAGTTCCATCATGGATTTCCTGCAGCACTTCTGGTATCCTGTTTCTGTGGATTATTAACTGCTTCCGGTCTTCTCCCCCTTCTGGAGTCTCCAGAACGCGCTTGAGAAGTCCGCACTTAAGATGATGGAATTCCATTGGGCCCAGTACGATTTTACATTCGGCTAATATTTGGCGACTTCTTGCCACGTTGGTTTGCGGTCGTTCTTCTTCCAGTCGATGATGGGCTTCAAATCTGGGTCCCCTTCCTGATCTTGTTGAACCTCATTGGACTGCCAATGATCATCCACAAGTGTAGACCTGCGAATAAACACATCCTTTTCTTCCGCCCTGAGACAATGTCTTTCGGGCACGGTCTTCTTAACAAGGCGTCAGCATTTCTATGGATGGTCCCAGACTGATGTTATGTGTCCAAGTCGAACTCCTGTAGTCTCTCAATCCATCTTGCTATCTGTCCTTCAGGATTCTTGAATTGCAAAAGCCATTTTAGGGCAGCATTATCCGTTCTTAGCAAGAATTTTCTACCATCCAGGTACTTGTAAAAGTGTTCGACCGATTTTAACACTGCCAGCAACTCTCGTCAAGTAACGCAGTAATTATGTACATTCTGGTTTGGATAAAGTTTTTCTGAAGTATCCAATAACTTTCTCTTTTCCTTCTTGAATCTGCAAAAAACAGCTCCCAGTCACACATTGCTGGCGTCCATGTCCAAAATAAATTCACCATCCGGAAGAGGATAAAGTTTCTTAAATCATGTTTATATTTCGGTATTGGTCAATCCCGCATCGTCTTTACCTTCTGTTTATCAACTGCTACTCCTTGACTTGAAACGACATTGCCCAAATACTGCACTTCCCTCTGGAACAAGTGACATTTCTTCGGGCTTAGCTTCAGGCCAGACCTTCTTAAGGGCTGAAAGACTTCCTTCAGGTTCCTCATATGGTCCTCAAATGATTTCCCAACCACAATGATGTCGTCAAGGTACACCAAGCATGTCTTCCAGGATAGTCCCTTCAAAACCATTTCCATGAGCCTTAGCAGAATACATGGTGATAGACGAAATTAAAAAGTAATTAAATACCCATTAATGAGTATTTAACGACATTTTCTAATGACCTAATTAGGTGATTAGAAAATGTCATTAAGGGGAAATCGACTTTCCAAATGCTAATGACATTCCAATGACGTTTTCTCTTTTTATTTTTCAGAAAATAAAAAGCTGAACTGGGATTTGAACCCATATAGACCTGGTTCAAAGCGAACTGCCTTTTTCCAAATTCCAAATTCCAAATTCCAAATTAGTTTATTTAACAATAATTACATAATAAATTTTAATCAGCCTAACTATAAAGGTATAAAGGTACAATATGTATATAAAAAAAAGAAAATTTATAGAGTTTAGAAAAAATTTAGAGAGTTAATAAATTTTGAGGTAATCCTGGCAAGAGTACGTGGTCTAAAGGGGGCAAATATAAAAGTGAAAAAAAGAGTGAGTGAGAAATGTTAAAATTTTGAGGTGACAAGAAGGTTAAAACGTAAGTAATTAACCTCCTTGTGCGAACTTTATACCGCATAGAGGCCCAGATTATCGTAATTGGTCAGTGCTGTTCCACTTTTACTCGCATGGCGATTTTGGGGAAGATACTCAGTAAAAAATTTTAGAAAAGTAATGGAAGATAAGGTGAAGTAATGAATAAATAAAATAGTGAGTGATTTGAAGGAAAAACAAATTAGAAAAAACCTTCTTAAAAGTAATGATATATTTTTTAAAAAAGAAGAAAGAAGGGATAGTACAAGAGGAAAAAGAAAAATTTTAAGTGCCGAATATGTCTAGGAAAAATTTTGAAAAAACCTAAATATGAATAAATGAGGAAAATTAAAATTAATAAAAAACCTCGCTGTGGATGGTAGTTTTTGATTTAGAAGCAAGTGCGACTATTGGAGAAAAATGGGAAGTTTCCTGTAAATAAGGCCGTGTTTAATGTTGTGATTGTCAAAGCGTCTGATTTGTGTAATTTGTGAAGTTAAGTTGGAATTTTGAATGGAATTTTCGAAAAATTTATTCGAAATGGCGAAAACAAAATCTTTAATGAATTGGAACTGCCTTAAACAATTCGACTAGCAAGCCTTCACATAAAATTGTGCATTGATGATTGATGCGTACCTTAATAATGTCTTTTATTTTTCTGAAAAAAACAAAAAAAAGCCCTGTCGAGAATCGAGCCACGGACCTCTCTATCCGTGGATCTGGTTTTTAGATAAATAAATAAAAAAGTTACTACGCCCCCTATGGACAAAAAGCATAACTAACGTTGGTAAAATATAGACAGCTTTATTTGTTTTTATATGTTTAAATTAGATAATGGTAGATGGCGTTGTTTTAGATAAGGTAAATAAAATAAAACTAAATAAATAGGCCCCCTATGGATAAATAGTGTAACTAACGTTGGTAAAATATAGATAGCTATATTTGTTTTTATATGTTTAAATCGGTTAATGGTAGATGGCGTAGTGGAAAAAAAACAGGGTTTCCAACTTAAATTTTAATAAACTTAAAGAAATAAAAGTCACTAAACGTGGCTGACGTGGTTTCTAAAATTTCTTTAACTTTCCAAAAAAATATTCTAGAAAAAACGAGAGACGTCATTGGAATGTCAATTAACAATAGAAAACGTATTTTGGAAAAGTCGTTAATGGATTTTAAAAATATAAATAGCAGTTTTTAAAGCTAGTACAATCAGTTGTGTCTATACAATCGAAAATAAACAGCAAAAATAAAATGTGTGCTAACTTTAATAACAATAGTCGTTTTGAACAATTTTTAAAGCCTGATGCATTTTATAACGAAGCACCACCTCAAGATGGACCGAACATACAGATGGCAGCTTACGAGAAACATCGCATCCTGAAAGAAGTTAGAATACCCATTACTCTATCTGGTAATCGTTTATACTGTGTAGGTATAAACCCATACAGTAAATTTTCAATAACCGTAAGAATATGTAAAGTTGACAAGGAATATCAGGGACTTATTTTCACGGAAAAAGACTTTGATGAAGTTATGATGTGCATACCGAAGATTCTGGATAAAGACAATAAAAGTGAAGAATGGCATCTGCAAAACTTTTTAATAACAATCGTACCTTTTATTACATCGATGGTGAAGATAATGAATAAAAAAACAGGGGCATATGATATATTTAAAAAAGATACATTAAATAACTTACTTAACTTAAAACCATTCCATTGTAACCTAGTTGAGGATTATAAAGAACTATGTGTAGCCGACGAATTTAAAGCTATTTTAGAAGACGTAATTGTTGGAATTCTACATAATGATAACAATAGTAATAATAGGTATGATACAGGAGATTTTCTTAAATGTATCGAAACTAGGCCTAAAATTAATAATTATTTATTATTTTTAGAATTAATTTATAAATTTAACTATTTTGTATACACAAGCATAGGAAATAGATTAGAAATGGTTTTAGATACAAATGCATTCTTTTAAAAACTGCATAGAAATAATAAAATAATAATAATAATAAAATGTACATACTTTTTGTTTTTCTTATATTTAGGTATAATAAATTTATATTTTTATTTTAAATATATATTATAAAATTTACATACTTTTTGTTTTTCTTATATACACCTTATATTAAATTTATATTTTTATTTAAATATATATAATAAATAAATAAATTTTTGTTCAGTCTTTTAAAATCATTCCATAGTTAAACATAAAAAATGGATCTAAGATTTACACACCCTTTTACAGCAATTATTGCGGGGCCTACTTCTAGTGGCAAGACAGTGTTTGCCTTAAATTTTATAAAAAATATTAAAGAAACTTGTAATATTCCATTTAATAATATAATATGGTATTATGATGAATGGCAATTAGGATATGAAGAAAACAAAATAAATATTAAATATATGCAAGGTCTGCCGAATATTACAGACTTTAATGGTTCGGAACCAACTTTAATTATAATAGATGATTTAATGAAAGAGGCTGGTAGTGTCATTGTAGATATATTTACAAAAGGAAGCCACCATAGAAATTTAAGTGTATTTTACATAACACAAAATCTTTTTCATCAAGGCAAGGGTCAGAGGGATATTTCGTTAAACGCCAACTATATAATTTATTTTAAAAACCCTCGCGATAAAGCACAAATTTCACATCTAGCTAGACAAATATTTCCCGAAAATGCAAGATTTATTCAAGAGGCATATAGAGACGCTACTAGTACACCACATGGATATTTAGTAATCGATTTAAAACAAGCAACACCGGAACCTCTCAGAATCAGGACAAATATATTACCAAATGAATTTCCGTCTATAGTTTATGTTCCCAAGAAGGGAAATAAAAACGAGTCATATACTGAATATTGCATTAATTCTGTTTAAAATGTTTAATAAATATTAAAATTAAAACAAATTTTGTTGTTATAAATAATAAATTTTAATAAACTATTTTTCGTGTGTTTCAATAAAATTTACCTTAATACTTATTAAAAACGAGTCATATACTGAATATTGTAATAACCCTTTTTAAAATCTTCAATAAAATTTATATATATATATATATATATATATATATATATATTAGGGTGATTCAAAAAAAGCCTTTTTTTAAAAATGAACCTGCACTGGCCTAAATTATAAAGATTACATTAAAACTAAAAGATTAATACCAAAAAATCCAAATTCGATGAATAGTTAGAGGTCGCTCAAATCGATTTTCGTATTTTTGCACATTCGAGCCGCGAAATTATTACTGCGCAAAATAGTAAATAACTCCGTTAGTTATTATTCGATATTATTAAAAATTTAAGGGTTACCTAGTTTTTTAATACCCTCTGAGACAGTGAATTAAACTTTACGGAAAAAAATTTTTCATGAAAAAAAAAATAATTTGTTAATAAAAACGTATCATCTTATAAAATAAGCAACAATTGGAATCGCACTATGATGGTACCGTAAAAAAACTAAGAAAATAACACTTAAATTATTTAGCATACATAAAATCTGCCGAAAGAAATATTTTATTTGATTTATATAAAACCTAACCTAATAATAATTAAGTTATTCAAATTTTTCCCATTTTCATACAATTTTATAAATAATTTATATCCGTTTTATTAATTATGACGTATTTTTATAAAATTTCTTTATTTTTGATACTATATTTAATTAATTACACTAAGTAGTTATTAATTTATGTCCTTTTTATAATTAAAATAAAAAAAATCCTTTTCATCAAATTTTCTGTTTTTTTTTTAATTTTATGGTATAATTAGCAGACGGGAGGTGAAAGGTGACAAAACAAGGCAGCGTTGTCCCCCCCCCGCTGGGGCACCCAAAAAGTTTCGTAAATTTTTTGTTTTATTGTTTTTTTCGGTTTCTAAATCATTTGAAAATATATTTACTCACCAAGAAAAAGGATGGTACAATTTTGGAAAACTTTTATATGCTCATTTTTTGGGTACCCCATTTTGCCCCCCTCCGCTGCCTTGTTTTGCCCCCTTCCAAAACAGAAAATTTGATGTTAATCAAACTTTGACCTCGAATAACTCTAGAAGAAATCAATTTATCGAAAAATAATAAGAGACCTTTTTTGTAGAGCGTTAAATTTTATATAAGAAACTGCAATAATCGTTGCCATAAGTTACTTTGATACAGAGGTATAAAATTCCAAATATAAAATTATTTTTTCCCATGTTAATTCAATGGGAAACTAAAATAAAAACAGCGACCTCTTAGAGTTGAGCTGGAACGCCCATATTTGGTGAGGATTTTCTTTATATTAAATAAAAACATTTGAGAGGGTAAGAGCGAAAAAAAAATTTTTTTGAAGCACCCTAATGTATATATATATATATATATATATATTTATATTTATATAATTTATCAACTACCTGGTAGTAGGTCTTACTATCAAAATTTAAGAATAATAATTATTATTGTGGTATGTCAATAATTTTAATAAAATTTAAATTTCTGCTTAAGCCATATCAATGCAGTGAATAATTTTGTAGTTAACGTTATTTTATTTTTGTTGAAAAAAGGACCTAATTTAATAACTACCTACACTGAAAAAAATATTGGTCATATTATTAAAGAACGCCCTTCATTAACCATGTTTTCATTGAAAGAAAGAATTTTTTCATTGATTCAAATAAACACTGTTCATGGATTAACAAGCAAATTCATCAATATTATGCATAGATGTTCGTTAGCACAAGAAAAACATGATCATCAAAATAACGAAAAAATTACCTTATTACAATGAAGTGTTCATTGGCACAACGAATGGTTTTATTGTATCAATGAATTTGTTGCTTATTTTACATTCAAAAAAATAATGAATTATTCATAACATTAACGAACAAAAATCTTTAATTTAACGTACACGTTGTATTGCATCAAAATATTTAAACATTAATATAAAGAATTACGTTGCCAGGGAAGTTTTTTCTTACTATTAACGAATATATTCTTGCACACAAAGAACAGGTTCTTTAAACGCCCCCCTCCACTTTAATAAAGAAGATCAGATTCCACATATTTCCTATTTCAGTTGCAAAAAGTTTTTATGTATGCATGTACTTGTTCCTAAATGTGTGATTAGCGATCACTGTTCACCTAAAGAGGTAAGTCACAATTAGCAATAATTATTTATTTCCAAGCTTATTAATTAGTTAATTTGGAAAAAACTTCGTTAAAGTGTATATCTGGAAACACAAAAACTAAAAACAAGAAAACAGAGAGAAAGTTAAGCAGGCTTGACAAAGCATTTGGTAGGATTTAAGATATGTTTTTTTCTTTTGTTTTTATATCTTAACAAATTTTAGAACCTGAAACGGATGCTGAGAGCTGCCTTCGGGCACTGAAATTTGACAATTTAACGTCAGAACAGTTTGACCATACATGGAAAGCCTGTTGCCAGTTCAGACTGGAATATATCAAATTGCACACGATCGAAGAAGTAATGGATAAATTCCCGTTTTATAAATTACCTTTAGGATATCGACTGGTTAAATAATTTCACACATTTTATTTATATTTTTCTCAATCATTGTGTTTCAGATCAACATTGATTTCAAGATGGCTTTTGGAAACGAGGATGGCTTATTGAAACAGTGGGAAACAAATTGTGATAGAATTGTTTCCTTTTTAATGGTAGATAATCATGTAAAAGATAAAAATGTAAAAGCGCTTTTACAAAATTTAAACAATTCTTCTATTTCTGAAAGTAAGTATTTTTATTCTATTAGTATGGCCCAACATAAGTACATACATATGTTACTTCTTTACAGATG
Organism: Brassicogethes aeneus; assembly: GCA_921294245.1. NCBI lineage: Eukaryota > Metazoa > Arthropoda > Insecta > Coleoptera > Nitidulidae > Brassicogethes > Brassicogethes aeneus. Next base: position 44,980,425 of record OV121132.1, on the reverse strand, counting down.
GGCGAAACGCTGCAATAATCTGGCCTCTACACGGTTACTTCGTACCTACAACCAAATTGATCAAAAAGGATATAGTAACTGGAAAAAAAAATATAACTAAGTTTACTATAAAAGACTCTCAAGAGGCAGTCATTTTTGTGGGATACAGTGCGCAAGAAGTAGAAGACCATATCTCTCATTTAAAAAGAACCAAAGTAACAATACAACCATCCATTTACACCATCGGCAAGGACATCTTTTCAGTTGAAGATATTATGATTTTTTTTAATAATATTAGGTATAAATTTACTGAAATTTTACGTGCCCTAGATTTGTGCTTTAAACTAACTTATCTCTTTGATTTGGAATTTCCAGAAGAATCCAAAATGTTTTATTCTTTTATCGAAATTTATTTTTTTAAATTTGCTCCCAAAAACAAATTTTCTAAAGTTCAAATTATTATTGAAAGTTTGCAATAGCCATTTTTTTAAATATTATTAACAAAAAATTCCACATTTTTATTTTATAACATTTTATTTAGTTTTTAATTCCAAATATATATTATAATTAAAATTGCAATGTTTTATTTATAAAATTTCCATTTAATACTAAATTTCCAATAATTAATTATAATTCATTCATTAATTCATAAAATACAGCCTGTTCAGAATAAAACCGAATATATCTATATATATATATATGGGGCGTGGCCTCGCCTCCCTCCAAGGCGCGTCACAGTTGCTTGTGTGATAAACGACATAACGAAAGGTCGAGCAGGTAAGGACTTAAAAAATTAAATGATAATAATGCAAAAATCTCATTAGCGATGCAGTCTATTTGCTTAGCTACTGTGTCGCGCGTTGGAGGGAGGCGATGTCACGCCCCATATATATATAGATATATTCGGTTTTAGTCTGAACGAGCTGTATATGAAACATTACATATAATTAATGATTATTATTCATTAAGATGACGATTTTGGTTTATGTATATAACGAACCCTGGTCATAAAGTTAAAGAATGCAGATCACATATCCAATGAATGCTATTCATAATATGAATGAAAGTATTCATCAAATTAAAGAAAATCTGTTCATTAATACCAAGAACATTGTCTTTGAATTAATAAATTTATGTTCTTTGTATCTATGAACAAACTTTCATTAAATTAATGAAAGTATTCATCAAACTAATGAATTTCGGTTCAGTAATACAATGAACATTGTCTTTGCATTATTTAAAGTAGACCTTGACCTAAAGAATTTATGTTCTTTGAATCTATGAACAAACATTCATTATATTAATAAACTTTTTCTTTGGCTGAAAATTAAAGAAAATGTTCATTGATTTAATGCAATTTTACTTTAAATATATGCTAACTTTTGGTTCAGTGTAGTGTAATTAATTAAATATGGTATCAAAAATAAAGAAATATTATAAAAATACGTCATAATCAATAAAACGGATATAAATTATTTATAAAATCGTTTGAAAATGGGAAAAATCTAAATTACTTAATTATTTTTAGGTTATATTTTATATAAATCAAATAAAATATTTCTTTCGGCAGGTTTTCTGTATACTAAATAATTTAAGTGTTATTTTCTTAGTTTTTTTTACGGTACCATCAAAGTGCGATTCCAATTGTTGCTTATTTTATAAGATGATACGTTTTTATTAACAAATTATTTTTTTTTCATGAAAAAATTTTTTTTTTCTGTAAAGTTCAATACATTGTCTCAGAGGGTATTAAAAAACTAGGTAACCCTTAAATTTTTAATATTATCGATTAAAAACTAACGGAGTTATTTACTATTTTGTGCAGTAATAATTTCGCGGCTCGAATGTGCAAAAATACGAAAATTGATTTGAGCGACCTCTAAATATTCATCGAATTTGGATTTTTTGGTATCAATATTTTAGGTTTAATGTAATCTTTATAATTTAGGCCAGTGCGGGTTCATTTTTAAAAAAAGGCTTTTTTTGAATCACCCTAATATATATATATATTCTATAATATTTAATATTAACATTAAAAACAAATTTTCTTGTTATAAATAATAAATTTTTAAAACTATTTTTCGTGTATTTCGTTAAATTTTACCTTAATACTTATTTTTAAAATTTATTACTTGTGAAGTTTACAAGTGATTATGAAATATTAGGTATAAAAATTCCAAATTTTGTATTAATCCTGCTTAAAAATATCATGTAATAAGTAATAAATCTTAAAACTATTGTTAAATTTACCTGAATACTAATATTAAAAGTTATTTTAAATGTGTAGTCTTTAAAAGGTGATTATGAGAAGCGATTAAGAAAATATTTTTGGAAGAGGTAGATTATACTTAGCATATCAGAGGTATATTAGTATACTAATCACCTTTAAAATTGAATATATAAACCCTCACAAGCTTTCTATTATTACTTCAAGTTTTAAATTTGAAACAGTGACTTCCTAGTTTAAAGAGTTTAATAATGGCTTCTCAAACTATTGAAAACATCGTTTTGATTAACGAATATGAACATGAAATCCGGAGATTCAACCTAACTGCTAGGCGGTTTGAATTTAGATTTCTTGATTACAATGGACAAGGAACACCTATTGACTGGCTAAGAGTAAGTATTTTTGAAAACTATAACCATTTTGAAAACTATAAACATTTTGAAAACTATAAACATTGTATAAAATTATTTAATTTTAAAAACAATAACAAAATTATGAGGCGCCGTTTGTGGGCCATTCCACGCTTAACAGTTGCCGTGTTTATATTTACAAAATAATATTGTTCTATTATATTACCAATGTCAAATTTTTATAAATAGTTCTAAACAAAAGCTGTTTAACAAGGTTTTTATTTGGCAAAATTAGGTTTCGTGATTGACTGTTTAATTCCTTAAAAATTAATAATTTAAAGCGTAACGGGCGGGACTATTGCAAAGTCCCGTCCGTTACGCTTTAAATTATTAGTTTTTAAGGAATTAAAAAGTCAACCACGATACCTAATTTTGCCAAATAAAAACCTTGTTAAACAGCTTTAGTTTAGAACTATTTATAAAAATTTGACATTGGTAATATAATAGAACAATATTATTTTGCAAATAAAAACACGGCAACTATCCTATCCGTTACGCGTGGAATGGCCCTTGTGTCAAAATTAAAAGTGCTACATAAACTTATTTTGTTTTATAAATAATTAATTATATGCTTTGTAAAATTATTATTATTTTTGATTTGCAAAAATAATTTTATAAAAAAATTATTTTATAAAAAATTATTTTATAAAAAAATATTTTAAAAAAAATTTTTTATAAAATAATTTTTTATAAAATTATTTCTTTATAAAATAATTTTTTTATAAAATTATTTTTTATAAAATTATTTTTGCAAATCAAAAACAATAATAATTTTACAAAGCATATAATTAATTATTTATAAAACAAAATAAGTTTATTTAGCACTTTTAATTTTGACACAAACGGCGGCTCATACAAAATTGTATAACATTTTTTATTTTTAGAGAGGTTTAAACGCACTTATTAATAATGGTATGCGAGGATTCGAAAATAATGATAGAGTCGGTATCACTTTTTTCAACGCCGATTTTCCCGATAGGCCGTTACCCATGTCGTTTAGGAGGAGAGATCAGATATCTGCAGATGCTATATTGAATACTTTGGGCAAAGTTTTGCAGAGTAATGCAAGCTTCTTTACTAATAATTTACTGACCATGACAATCGATCGGTTCCAGTTGCCCAATGGTAATGGCGCAGGACTAACTTTAAAAGGTTCAACGTATGAGGATTTTTGTTCCAAAAAGCGAGGTATCGTAACTATTTTTAATAATAATGATAACTATTGTCTGGCTTATGCTATAGCATTGGATATGGCATTTAAGGTTGATATGGGTGAATTTAAAAAACTTAGAAATGATTTTATTATTTTGAAACAACGGGGGTTACAATTATGTAGGGAAAGTAATGTTGATCTTTCGAACGGGGGAACTTATGATCACATTAAAAAATTTCAAGATAATTTAAACGATTTTACGATTGTTGTGTACAGTGATAGAAAGGGGTCCGTAACTTATTTTGAGGGACCGCGAGACAATAGACGTAAAACAATAAATTTAATTTTAGATAACAACCATTATAACCTGATAATAAGCTTAACAGCTGCCTTTGCTACATCATACTATTGCGAGTTGTGTAAAAAACGTTATTCAAATAAAAAGTATCATCTTAAATGTCCTTATATATGCCCAAATTGTCATACTTCACCGCCATGTAGAACTGAAATGGATCAAATAACTTGCGAGGCATGTAAAAGGACATTTAGAGGTATTGAATGTTTAAATAATCACAAGGAAAAACTCTGCTCCAAAATACATAGATGTGTGAAATGTTTAAATAGTTATTGGACTAAAGATAAGCATAGATGTGGATACGCTTTTTGTTCAATTTGTTTAAGTGTTAAAAAATTAGGACATAATTGTTATATGCAGCCTCATAAACTATCCGAACAAACTAAATCTTCTATAGACAACGATTTCCTGTTTGTATTCTATGATTTTGAATGTATGCAGGAAAAAAAGATGTCCAATAACTCATTTTTACACGAACCAAATTTATGCGTCGCGGAGCAGGTGTGTTCAAAATGTATAACGAATGAAGATATCAATATTGATTGTAGAAACTGTGGTAAACGTCAACATATTTTTTCAAATAATCCAGTTAGCTCCCTTATGGAATTTTTACATAAATTTGAGAAAAAGTTTAATATTTTTGCAATTGGGCATAATATGAAAGGTTACGATGGTTGTTTCATCACGAAACATATTTTACGAGATGTCAATAGATGGAATCCACATTTAATTAGAAATGGATGCAAATTTGTCGCGATTACGTGTAATAAGATTAAATTTATTGACAGCCTAAATTACATGCCTTTACCATTAAGTAAACTACCAAGTGCTTTTAAATTTGAAGAGGTTAAGGGGTATTTTCCACACTTATTTAATAAAACTGAAAATATAAATTATGAAGGGCCCATGCCTGATGCCGATTTTTATATGGCTGATTCAATGGATACGGTATCCAGAACTAAATTTTTCAAATGGTATAATGAGCAGGTATCAAATAACGTTTTATTTAATTTTAAAGAAGAGTTAGTCAAGTACTGTATATTAGATGTCGCAATTTTAAGGAAAGCATGTATTAAGTTTAGAGATTGTTTTTTAAAATCGAACAATATCGATCCCTTTCAAGAAGCAACCACTATAGCCAGTGTATGTAATAAAGTGTTTCGGAGGAATTTTTTGCAACCCGAGACAATCGGTATTATTCCAGTTAATGGATATAGACGTGCCGATAACCAATCCGAAATAGCGCTAAAGTGGTTGTTTTGGAAAGAGGCTTCACATCCAGGGAAAATAATACATGCTGGTAATGGTCGGGAAGTTAGGTTAAAGGAAAATATTTTGGTTGACGGCTTTTGTGAGGCTACCAACACTGTCTTTGAATTCGATGGTTGTTATTTTCATGGGTGCGAAAAATGTTTCCCTCACCAAACCACTTCATTTCAGAATAATACTGAAGAATATAATTTTATGTTTACAAGACGCGAGTTAACTGAAGCTAAAAGGGATCGACTTTTAAAAGCAGGGTATATAGTGGAATCGTTTAGAGAATGCGAATTTAGGTCTTTATTAAAAAATAATGAAGAAGTGAGAAGTTACATTGATAATAATTTTAAATATTCAGATTTACCATTGAATCCAAGAGACAGTTTTTATGGTGGTCGCACAAATGTTACAAAAAAATATTATAAAGTTTCAGATGAAAACGAACAAATCTGTTATTTTGATGTCTGCTCGTTATATCCATTTATAAATAAATATGGAAAGTACCCTGTGGGGCACCCTAAAATTCACATCGGTGACAAAGACTGCAGAAAATTACCAATGAATTCGGTAGAAGGTCTAATTAAATGTTCTGTGTTACCCCCTCAAACTTTATATCACCCTGTACTACCGTATAAATGTAATAAAAAACTTACGTTTCCGTTATGTAAAACCTGTGTGGAAACAATGAACCAAGAGCAATGTATTCACACAGATGACGAACGTAAGTTTACTGGTACCTTTGTAGCTGATGAATTGCGGAAAGCCATTTCTTTAAATTATAAAGTCTTGGAAATTTATGAAATATGGGAGTATAAAGTAACACAATTCGATCGCGTTACCAAGTCTGGCGGTTTATTCTCTAAATATGTTGATAAATTTTTAAAAATTAAGCAAGAGTGTAGTGGCTGGCCTAACTGGTGTACTACACAGGAAGCACGACAAGCCTATATTCAAGACTATTTAGAACATGAAAGTATTTTGTTGGATATCTTAGAAATATCAAATAACCCGGGTATGAGATTTATCGCAAAACTCATGTTAAATAGTTTTTGGGGAAAATTTGGCCAGAGACTAAACTTGATGCAGACAAGTATTATTAGTGAACCCTTTAAGCTATTTAACATGCTTACGGACCCCTCTATCATTGTTAATAATTTGGTAATTATTAGTGACGATGTTCTTCTTGCATGCTGGAGTAAGCATGAAGAAGCAGTAACACCATTAAAAACTGTTAATGTCGCTATAGCAGCATATACCACGACAATGGCGCGGTTAGAATTGTATTCTTATTTAGAAAAACTCGATCGCAGAGTCCTTTACTTTGACACAGATAGTGTTATATTCACACATAAATCAGGTGAATGGCTACCAGAGGTTGGCGATTACTTGGGAATGCTAACCGATGAATTATCTGAATATGGTCCGGGTAGTAAGATTACTGAATTTGTAAGTGGGGGCCCTAAAAATTATGCTTACAAAGTATATTGTGCGGATAAAAATGAATATAAGACTATCTGTAAAGTAAAGGGTATAACGCTTAATCATAAAAATACTCAGTCCGTAAATTTTGATGAACTAAAAGCCCAGGTATGTGATAATGCTGAAGCGATATATGTCCACAACAGTCGTAAAATTTGTATTACGGCAAATTATAACGTTATATCGCGATCCGAGAATAAAATTTATCGTACATGCTATACCAAAAGACAACGGATTGAAAATAGTTACGATACTGTGCCTTACGGATACAATGACCCTTTGATAAACCAAAACGTTTTGGTTTATCATCAAGAACCCCCTCAGCCTGTGGAACCCCCTCAACCAGAAGAAGAAGCCTCTCGGTCCTGCGAGCCTCCTCCGTTGGAAGAAGACATACTGCTAAATGAACTCCTCTTTTGGATGAAAGGTTAGATTTTAGAATGATTCAAAATATTTTTAATCTATATTTATTAACATTTATTTATTATATTTATAAAGAAACCCCTCATCTAGAAGAACCCCCACAGCCCGAAGAAGAAGAAGAAGTAGAAGAAGCCCCTTTCTGGATGGACGGTTGGGTTTTAGATAAATAAAAAATATATTAAACTTTATATCTATTTATGTATATTTATAAAAATTTATGTATTATATTAAAAACAATTTTATTTATTATTATTATTATTGTATAGTTTTTGTTTTTGTTTTACCTACTTATTTTTATTTAATTATATTATATATTTATTTTATTTATTTTCATAAGCTTTATATTGTTTACCTATTTTTAAATAAAACTTGTTTTAACTTTTAAAAAATGTATTTTTATTTAATTTTTGAAACATTTTTCTTACAGCGTTATCATTTTTATTTGTATTAAATGTAAACAAATCTAAAAAATTATTTAGATTGTATTTCTTACTTAAACATACTAAGCATAAAATGCAATATTGACCACAAACAGTTGAAAATAAGCTTTGAAGAACATTCGGATTGTATATCCATTTCCTAGAATTCTTATTTAAAAACTTTTTTATAATATATTTGGGTGGCCTTTCGTAACTATCAAAAAAGTATCCATAACCATGTTTATTAATAAAAACAGCAACCCAGTGACTTCCAGGCATATTATCAGGATCTTCATTAATAACTACAGCACACGGTTTACTTATATAAGTTGGTATACGATTTAAAGCGTAAACTCCTTTATGAAAGTATGTTGGCAAAAACGAGTGTAAATATCTAAGAACTTCATAAGAACGCATTTTAACCTTTTATGTTTGAAGGTACAAACAGTTATACTAAAATATCATAGGTACAAATAAATTTAAGTTAAAATAAAATACAGGTTTACGGAGTGCTATTTAGGTTTATTATTATTATTATACATACATACATTTTAAAATTAACTACTATAATCTACAACTACATTTCTATTCCTATCTATTTCAATTATACTATCGAATTCAGCATAAATAATACAATTAACTGTTTCAAGAAGGGCTTCTTTAAAACGCACTTCCAAACGCAAACTACCATTACGAATTAGATTCCAGTGAGTCATAGTATTTGCAGCAAGATCCGGAGTTAAATCAAACGCTGTCAGGCAGAAACCATTAGGATATTCCTCTCTACTTATGCATAGACCATTGTTTGAAAAATGAATACCAGTACCCGAAAATAAAGTATTGTACGATCTTATATAATTTTTACTATCAAAATCAGGCTGAAGTGGTTTAGAGGGAATTTGCTGTCCATCAATATATAAAGATAAAAAGTTCATATCGTAATGTTTAAAATTGAATGGATTTTTCGTAAAATCTCCATTAAAAGCTCTATTTGATACAAAACCAATTACACACCTTTTGGGTAATTGACCCAAAAATATATTATCCAAAGATTTTCCTTGAACACCTGTAGGTATAGTAATAACTTTAACGTCCACTCTTGTTATGGGGTATTTAACAGGTGCTACTTGTAAGGCTTTAGCATGAGCTAACAATACAGAAGGGTTAATTTTTACTCTTCTTATTAAAAGACTAGCATCCAAAATTTTAAGTTTTGGGTCCATATCTTGAGGGGCCATTAAAACAAACTGATCTCGCGATCGAACTAATTTTACACGAAGTTCAAGACCGTTCATTAAAAACTTTTCCTGATTAAATATATCGCCACTAAGCCTACCTATTAAATCAACACGTTTACTTAATGATGTAAACTGAGTTCTTTTTGTATGTCCAATGTTACTTTCGTTTAATATATCCATTGAATTAGCTGTATCTAAATACCATAGACTTGAAGTAAGATGCGATTTTGCTGCTTCAGGGCCATAATTAAGTAAAGTTTCTATATATGATCTATATGCGTAAGTGTTGTTTGGTGGCGAAATTAATTTTTGATTTAAATAAACATCAACCTGACTAAACATTGAATGTAGCAAATTATTTACAGGTCCTATCGATTTTTCGCCCTCTAATTCATTTTTGTAACTGGAATTATCTGGTTTACATATTTTAGCTTCTATATGCAGTAAAGTATGGGACAGATCCAAATATTCGTCGCCTATGCCAGGTATAACAAATTCCAGAGGTGCTTGATCGGTTAGAGATGAAAGAGGTTTATAATGAATCCACTGTCCTGACTCTATACTAGTTTGAGTTGATGGTATAGCAAATAAGTCCAGTTCACTTTTAATACATTCACAAGATTGATTATGGATAAAAGACATCGTTTTTATTTATTTAACCAAAAATATCTTCAAGTTTTTGTTTTTTAGGTTTTCGTATGTTCTTACTGCAGCTGGTTGATGGTTTTTGATTTCTTTTAGTCGTTCTCTTTCTTTTTATATGTTTACCAGACCCCACCATGTCGTCAACTTTTTTCATGGCTTTAACTTGTAAATTTTTTGTGGTTTCATTTAAGCGCTCTTTAAAAGAAGTTTTTGGTGGTTTACTTTGAATAACATCCTTGAGAAAATTAATACCACCATATGCTGCCTCTGTGCCCAATGTTTTTACGCCACTTTTAACCAAAGGAAATATAGTTCTAAATAAACCTTTTAAAAAACTTCCGACTCCATGCCCTTTTTGATAGTAAGCGCCTTTATATACGGTGCCAACACCAGACCCTGCTTGATTAACATAGTAATCGTTATATGGACAATTTACAGTCATTTTATTCTTCTAAAATGAAGTTTAACACAGACAGTCCCGAATAAGAATGGTACAGTTTCACCAGTTTCAGTCCTTATATCAATTTCGATATTTTCAAATTCACGTTTTAAAACAGGTACGTAGTGAGGTGGTGAGAATATTTTCATTTTTTGACTCCCGTAAATATATTTTGAATTATCAACGCTTACAACCCGAATAAGTTTAGCTAATGTATCGCCTACAAATTGAGGACTTATAATATCACAATAAATAAAAAATTGTGACGGTAATCCCAAAATTATATTTGATGGGTGTGGTGCATTGCATATTTTTAAAATATCTTGATCCGGCTCAAATCCCAATTGTAGAGCAAGATAAGTTGAAAAAACCATAGAAATTACACTGCTTTCTTGAGGAATGTTTACAGATACTTTATGTGTGGTATTATTCATATTAAAAGATATGCCCCTTCCTATTAAGTGCGTATTGGCATTTAATGCTGATAATAAATCCTCTATGTTATAGTAGCTACCTGTACTGATTCTTACTTTTTCATATACATAATCTGTTTTTCCATCAGTTAGTTCTTTTAAGTATATAATATTTTGGGTTTTTCTCACAGTCAGAAGCGAACAAGGATATTGAAATTCTGTTATGCCTACTTGCCATTCTCCCTCAAGATGAATTGAACTGGGCAATTGAGTACTAAACTGTGTTGTTTTATTGTTTGGAAAATATTCTCGAGAACTATTACTAAGCAGAGTCAAAAAAAAATCGTTTTGCATTATTGTAAAGTAATATTTTCCTGGGGGATCCAAGAATTAAATTTGTCAGGGTAACCTCTCCACTTCACGTATACTTCACGTATGCCACGATTAATTCGCTTTCTTAATATTTTATCTATTTTAAAAGCTGTATCTTCAGAAAATGTTACTTTTTGAAGTTCGGGTTCGTAGAAAATGCCTTCTACAGACTCGTTTTGTAAATCGCATAGTTTATACACCGAATGTGGATGTCTATTTATAACTTTTGATATTTTAAATATTTCCAAAGTCCAATTAGATTCATAACCTTTTTCAAATACATGTTTGTACTTGGAAATTCTAACGAAATCATTTAGTTTAAATTTATTTTTATTTTGGTTTTTAGCCGTTATTCGAAAAGCATTATTATAAACCTCCAATATGTTATTTTCATTGACATCTATTGGGGCCATTTTAATTGTCCTGTGTTTTGTTTTATTATACGTATCTACTAAGGTTTGCAATATATTAATGTACTTATAATTATTATTGTATGTAAAATACTTAAACATTTTTTCTTTAAGCGTTCTATTAAATCTTTCTATAATACTAGCTTTTATATCTGGATTTTCGGCCTGTATATGATTTATGTTATATTTTTTAAAACACTTTTTTGTTTCACTTCCTAAAAATTCAAGACCCTTGTCTGAATGTAAATTAATCGGAATTCTATTAGAGGTTTCAAATATATCTTGAAAAGCCCTAGCAACTTCCTTGGATGTTTTTGTTTTTAACATTCTAACCCATGCATATTTACTAAAAACATCAATGACTGTTAATATATATTTTATTTCATCATTAAAATTACTTAAACTTTTTAAATCAATTAAGTCGGCTTCAAATAAATCATCGATATTTGTTACATGATATTTATTTCGTTTAAAATTTTTAACAACACGTTTATGTAAAGTATAAGTTTCTTGTTTTTGCAACCAGTTTTTTATTTCACTAACACTATTATTAGGTACAGCTTCTTTAATTTTCTTAACAGATGAAAAAGCAGATACTTGTTCCGGGTTATAGTATAAATTATTCATGGTTTAAACTTTTCCCAATTTAGAGCTGATAGTGTTGATTGTCTCGTCTTTTTAGGGGGTGGAGGTATATTTTCTATCTTACTATTGCTAGACGATTGTTCCTGTTTCGATTTTAAAAGCGTACTATCTTTTTTCTTGTGGTCTTTAAAAGTTATAGGACTACTGAAATAGTCTGTTTCGTCACTCGAGGATTCACGAGTAGTATTTATGGGGGTTGTGTAGTCTATGAAGTGATTTCGATATGTTTTATTTCGGATAAATTCTAGAGGAGTGTTAATTTCTTTTAAACTCCGAACCACGGCATCTCTGTTTTTCATGTCTTTGGGTTGACGGGGACGCAATATATCATTAACAACATCAATAATATTTGAGTCTTTTAAAAGTTGATTATTAACTAGAATCACTCCATTCCTATTCCATTTCAAATTGTCATTTTTAGAAATGTGTTGTAAAAGTAAAGAGGCTTTTTTCTGCATGTTTTTAGGTACTGTTTTTAAAATATCGTCAACTGTTAAACTTTCATTTTTAGTTGAAAATGTTTTGCCCTCTTCACCCTCTTCTTGGTCATTAAGTATTGGTAACTTAATTGATTCTCGGGCCATATTGGAGAAATGCAAAAATCTTTGTAGAACTTGCTGATACTCTACCCATTTTTCATGGTCATTTATTTTTGAATTTAGAACTTTATGCATTTCTAGATCCAGTTTTGAAAGTGTTTGTGGATTAATATTTGTCGAATCCTGTATTTTTTGAAATGATTCCGGATTTATTAAAAACATTTTTTTAGCATGCTCCATTTTAATTAAATAAACTACTTAGTACACCACTAATTAATGGTGCAAGTATTAAAGGCAATAGAGCACCCCCTTTTTGAATTAGGAACTTTTTCTTTTTCAATAGTGAGTCGTTTTTTTTTACAATTTTTCTTAATATGTTTTTATATGGTGTAAGTTTTTGTTTTTGTATTGAAGTAAGAGGAACTTTTCCTTTTATTGTATTATGAACACACTCACACAAACAAAGTATTAAACCTCTATCTGCACTTTTTAATATAGCTTTTCTTTGTCTTGGACTTGCTTTGGCAAGAAATTTTAAAACAGCTGAGTTCTTGACGACTGTCTCGGACATTATAATTAAAATGATTTATTTTTAAAAAGAATCTCTGTTATATAACATACGGTAATATTATCCCTTCTTCTTTCATAATAGAAAAAAGTGTATTTAGATAAAATGAGAATAGGTTTTTTTTCTGTAATAATAATCAAATATGGCTTTAAACATTATTTTTATTTATTTTGTATGACAATAACACGTATCCGGACCTTCAGTATTTTCATCTAGAGACCATGGACATGTGATTAAGTGTTTTCCATGTATACTATTTTTCACCTCTAAACACGGATGTTTTTTCGTAGAGTTTATTGTTTTTATTCTTCTATTTGTATTACAGTCTGTATTAAACCTCTGTTTATCGCAAAACACAATATGCCATTTATTCACATTTTCGATATTGTATTCATCAGCCTGTATGACTTGTATAGGAGAATGTTCTTGAAGTTTCGCATCGGTCTTCATGGATTGGTCAAAACGCTTATCACTGTTAGAGTTATACATTTTTTCTTTTTTTTTTTGTTGTAAGTTTTTCAACTGCATACACATTAATGATCAAAATAATTTTAATACAGCTATTTATATTTTTTAAAATCAAAGTACCTTTTTTCTTTTATTTTTAGATATATTTATGTGGCAAAAATGCGTTTTCTATTGTTAATTGACATTTCAATGACGTCTTTCGTTTTTTCTAGAATATTTTTTTGGAAAGTTAATCCATTAACGACTTTTCCAAAATACGTTTTCTATTGTTAATTGACATTCCAATGACGTCTCTCATTTTTCTAGAATATTTTTTTGGAAAGTTAAAGAAATTTTAGAAACCACGTCAGCCACGTTTAGTGACTTTTATTTCTTTAAGTTTATTTAAATTTAAGTTGGTCATCATGTTTTTTTTCCACTACGCCATCTACCATTAACCGATTTAAACATATAAAAACAAATATAGCTATCTATATTTTACCAACGTTAGTTACACTATTTATCCATAGGGGGCCTATTTATTTAGTTTTATTTTATTTACCTTATCTAAAACAACGCCATCTACCATTATCTAATTTAAACATATAAAAACAAATAAAGCTATCTATATTTTACCAACGTAGTTATGCTTTTTGTCCATAGGGGGCGTAGTAACTTTTTTATTTATTTATCTAAAAACCAGATCCACGGATCGAGAGGTCCGTGGCTCGATTCTCGACAGGGCTTTTTTTGTTTTTCAGAAAAATAAAAGACATTATTAAGGTACGCATCAATCATCAATGCACAATTTTATGTGAAGGCTTGCTAGTCGAATTGTTTAAGGCAGTTCGCTTTGAACCAGGTCTATATGGGTTCAAATCCCAGTTCAGCTTTTTATTTTCTGAAAAATAAAAAGAGAAAACGTCATTGGAATGTCATTAGCATTTGGAAAGTCGATTTCCCCTTAATGACATTTTCTAATCACCTAATTAGGTCATTAGAAAATGTCGTTAAATACTCATTAATGGGTATTTAATTACTTTTTAATTTCGTCTATCACCATGTATTCTGCTAGCCTTTTAAAAGTTGCAGGGGCATTACATAGTCCAGACGGCATGTCAGTAAACTGCCACAGTTCTACACCCACGGTAAACGCCGTATTCTCTCTATCTTCTGGTGCCATTTCAACCTGCCAGTAACCGCTCTTTAAATCCAAAGTTGAAAATATCTGTGATCAGCCAATGTGTCCATTGTGTCATCGATCGTAGCTGTCCTTCTTCCTAACGTTGTTCAACTGTCGAAAATCGACGCAAAATCGAGTTGACCCTTCCTTTTGTATATATGTTTAAATTAATTTTATTAAATTTTAAAATGATTTAAAAAAAATCACAAGTCTAAATTATTGTATTATTAGTTAGAACAATCGCCAACCTCGCCACAAACTAAATTTACCTAAAATATTTTTTAGATTTTATTTTATTTCTAGGAAAATCCTATTTATCTTTAAATTATTAACAGCTAATAAACAGTTTAAATTACTAAATAAGTTAATATTTATTTATTAATAATTGTATTTACTTATTTATGATACTTTGACGGTTCCAATGTTGTTTCAGTTCATGTTTTATTTATTTAATGATTGAGCGCAAACTAATTTTTACAAAATTGTTTTCGATTAAATGCATTAAATCTTATACTTATAATTATAATATTGTATGTTATAGATATATATAGTTAAATTATATAATTTAACTAAATTAATTTATAATTATTATTAAAACAAAATTTTCACATCAATATAAAGTATTGTATTAAAATAACATACATATTTTAATGTTAAAGTGTTTATTAAGATATTTATGTTTATTATTGTAATGGGTACAATATATGGGGCAGTTAATTTTAACATTTCTTAATTTATTTTTAAGCTTTACAAAATATGAGATTAAATTTTAAATATTTACTTTAAAATGGTATTAAGTGTGCATTAACTTAATATTTAGACCCATTCTGTTTATATTATATAATTTATTTCCACCTTCTTGGTAAATGACATTTTATAGGTTAATTTTGTTGTTTTTGTATCCAAGTAAACGATACATTATGGGAACAGACCTGTAATATTTTACGGGCTTGTATAAAAGACCTGTAAAGTTTTACAGGCTTGTAAAAAAGCAATTTATGAAATGAAATGTCACATTTGACATATTAATTAAAATTTTAAATTTAAAAATCGTTATCTAAAGGTAAAAATATAAGTTTGTACGTATCACGCTTTGCAATTAATCTTTACTATGCTCACTGGATTATGGGGTTCGCTCTTGCGTCGCTCATCCCACAAACTTTCAGCTCGCCCGTAAAGATTCATTTACAAAGCTCGACACATAAATAATTATTATTAGGGCCATATTTTAACCTAAGCATTTTAAGATATAGAGACGTTAGCAAATTACCAGAATAGTGTATAGTCTGTTTTAGTTGGGAGGATTTTTTAAAGAAATAATATTAATTTAAAGTCACAAATATCATAATAAGTGGTTAATTAATTAATATTTAATTTAGACTATATTTTTTATTTTTTATTTATCTTTTCTTTGTAAGAAAAGGAACAAGCTTAACTATTTATATTTTGAGTTGTTGTGGGACAAACTTAATTAGGCATTTATTATAATTATTATTTTATGTTTACCATTTTAAATATTTACATTTTACTACATATTTCTGTTTAACTTCTACTTACTTTGTTTTGTACAGTTTACATTATTTTGTTTATTTGATAAATTGATTCCAATTCTTTATTTAATATGTTGAGACTTTGTTGCCAATTCTGAGCCATGGATAGTTGGTCCTAGGATGTAAAATAGATTTATTTCGTCGTGTATTTCGCGATTTATTTAATTTTGTTAATCGATCTTTGGGGACCTTCTAAGGGAGTAGACACTATGATGTGCGCTGAGTCTTAGCCACTTAATTTATTAACGAAACATGTTTTATTGTTGTTGGCCAATTAGCTATGAAGTATGAACATATGATGTTTGTAATGAAAGAGGCATGTGTATGTGCACGAGTATACGAGTGCCGTACGAAAGTAAATTGAGTTAGGGCTAAGTTTTTGCCTCATAGTCTTAGTTTTTATTTACTTTGATCGTTCTTTTACGCTACTATTCTCCAAACTATTATATTTTACTGGCTTAAAATGTTTTATTGATATTTTATGACGTTATACATCTAAATGTATTTATTATTTATGAATGTATACAAATTTTATTGCATTACGGTCAGGGCCGGCCCGACTTTGTTTGCCGCCACGGGCGAAGATATTTTTGCCGCCCCCTTTTTATTCAGCAGGAATAGGAAAAAAAATAGTTTAACGTAATTATTTTTTTCAAATTTTTTATAATAGTTTTTTATGCTTTAGAATTACTAGGTAAGGCAATATACTGTTAAATATTAATACATAATTGCATCACTTGGCAATAATTATATCCTTTATATGTATAGGATATAATATATATATTATACACTATAAAGACTGTCACTATTATAGTGAGTATAATTAAACAATATTTTTAAATTACAAGAATTTTTTGGTTTGTAAAAATTTACTTTCGCAATATTCCGCGATAGCTCAGATTATTACATACATAATTGCTGTTAAAATATCGTATTTTTAATGTAAAAGTATACAGATAGAGTGCACCCGAACATTTTAAGTAACTTACTTTAGGTGAATCATCTTTAAAAGTAAATTAACTTAATAATTACGTAATGAGTTTAGCGGACTTTGGCAAAACCGAATGCTGCTGTGATGCACGTCAGAAGATTGATTTTAGACCTCTAAAAACAATGTTTAGATGTAAGTACACAAAAATTAAACCTCATTTTCATATATGCAATATTGTTTAATTATAGTATAATTATTATACCTGTCTACGATGGTTCTTTTTGCAAGAATTTGGAAAAGGTTGCTGCTAGTACTCGATTTTCTGCCGCACGCGCCCTTCTTTTTTTATATAAAAAGTTTTACACTCCTAATTATCAAATTACCTTAGCAATGCACTGATTCTACAACGCACGATCGTGATATAATATTTGTCAATTATTAATTGTCAAACAAAATTATAGAAAACTACAGGATATGATTAAAGAAACGAATGGGAGAGGCGAGAGCGCCTCTATTAAATATTTGTAAATTATCTAAACTGCATATCAAGCGTTATTCTTGAAAAAATCGCCAATCGAAATTTTTTTAGTATGTTGAATAAAATTGATTATCATTAACAAATCGTAAAAATGCCGCCCCCCCATTATGCCGCTCTGGGCCGTTGCCCGGTTCGCCCGTACCTCGGGCCGGCCCTGATTACGGTTGTCCACCGCTATACCACTTGTTATTTACATACTTAATTTACCACTACTATTTATTATGTTCTCTTTGACTTACATGCTTTTTTATTTTACTCATTGTTTTTGTTTGTTGCTGTACATTGATAATAGTTTCAATTTGTATTTGCTATTTAAACACCGTTCGAGCCTACCATTTATGTAGGTGAATAATCTTAGCAATATTATAATATGATTGATGATATTATATTTGATTACTTGATTACTTTGATTTTGTTATATAATTTATATTATTTAGATGTGCGACACACATGCATTTCTGGATTGTATACATGTATAATGTGGGTGTGGTACTTACGAATCCAGAACCGTATTCACAACAAAAAAAAGGTTCTAATTTAATTTCTCTAAATTAGACGATCACGTGTTTTGGCCAAAGGTAGTTTTTTGTGGTTTTAATATTCTTTTCTAATTATTAACATGTGCCTCCTAGCCCCGTTCGTTACATTATAAATATTTGTTATGGTGTGCAATGATTTATTTAAATGTACAATTATAAAAAGTTTTATTTAAATTACAAAACCATTGAACATGTAAAAAAATGTCAAGCAGGAACTGTTTGCGAAACATGATATATTGCATAAAATATAAGTAAGGGATTTTTTCAATAAAGTTTGCTTGGGTAATACCTTTCTATTAATTATACAGTTACATAAACTTAAACAATATTAAAATAAGGAAGTTCGGTCTTGGTGCTGGTGGAGCCTGCATCGCTTATGAAAGAGTGTGAAAAATATCCGACTATCATAGTCGGCTCAGAAGAGGCAAAATGAGATTTCCAAAATATAAATATTCCAGTATTGTCCAATGGTGTATGGGTCTTGCTGAAATCATTGGACGTTAATACTAGTACCTGGTTAATAAGGACTTATGTTCAAGACCATAAGGGAAAAACTAAAATAAATAAAGAAATTATTATGAGATATTAGAGATATTAAATGTTAAATTAATTGCAACATTAAAATTTAAAATGCGGTTATTACTTAAAGCATTATTGAACTTGTAATTTTATGATACGAAGTATAGCTACGTAATAAAATTTTCATCACATAAAAGTTGCACTTGACACTTATGAAATGGACGTTGGCTATTAAAATTGCTACCAGTCTGAATCGATAAGCTTAAACTGACATAAATTTACTTCATGCTTTTTATATTACAATGCCAACTAAAGTGTGAAAAATAGTACATAAAATATTTATTTCTGCAGAAATATTGAATTCAATTAAACCTTAAAATAATTAAACAATTTAAAATAATTTCGGGATGAAAAATTAAATCATATTTTTATGGAACGCCCAGCAAAAATTCGACTTTTGCTGCCTTTTGGCGGATTTCTAAAAACAAAAGTCTAAACGTCTACAGCTGCAAATGCAAAATTTAACTTCTTTAATTGTCTTAAGGTTAATATTCATTAATTATTAACGATTTTTTTGCTATCTTAAAAGGCAGCGAAATTCGAATTGTACATATCTCGGGGCAAAAGGCGGCAATTTCTAAAGAGTGTGTTGCTCAGAGCTGGGCACGAGTACTAAAAAAAATATTCGTAGAATTTTAAGTACGAGTACTTAAAATAATTACTCGTAAGTACTTTACTCGTAAAGAGAGGTTACGGTTACGAGTAATAATCGTGAAAACACGAGTACTTTCGAAAAGTTAATTTAATTGAATATTCTTTACTCTCTGAAAATGGGTTAGTCAAAAATGACTAATTGTCATAGCGAAAAAGAAGACACTAAATTTATTAATTTTTCATATTTACCCGGAAAGGTTTTAAACGAGTTATAAAGAATCTAGAATATAGCGAGTTACTACTGGATTATTTTAATAAAGTAGGTGTTGCAAATTTAACATAAATTTAGAAACCATATGTAAAAAAGGAGAAGTTAAAGTGTAATCATCAAATTATTTCCCTATCTTAATCGTGTTATTTGCATATCTTGCGTAGGGCGGTGTTACATTATCATCGCACTAATAATTAATAATCACTTAAAGCCGCTTTTCTACCCTTTCATTTTACATATACTTGAACAGCTACATAACATAATATATATTATATGCCATAGTTAAATAGTGTTTCTCCTGTGGTAACACTTATTACGTTAAGTAACGACATCGATTTGCTTTATTAAATGAATGTTGTAACGTTACAAATAGTAACGCTACATGATTTATGTATTAGAAATAAGTTAAGCACTGTATAAGTATTATTTAGTTTATTGAGTACACACCTGTTCACACTGTATATCTCATATCGGCTTAAGAGTATTGTATTTTTATGTTTTGGTTATTATTTTGGGATCTTTAGGTCGCTGGCTTCATGGTGTTGATTTGCCATGCCTAAAAGAGTACGTTTATTTTAGTTTTATTGATAACCAGGAAAATCTTGGTACATATTTTAGGTTACGACTGAAATTACCTTTTAGTTATTGTTTCGATATGTATGATGTGTGATAAGTATGAATGGTTGAGTGAACGAGTGTAGGTGAATGATGTGGGTGCTCCTGGGTCTCCTTTATAGTATATATGCGTTTTAAGTTTATCTGGGGCCCTGGTGATCCTACAACATTTGTGTACTTTAGAATAGGATAAAAGGGGGTTAGAATAAGTTAGTTATAATTATTATTTTTATAAAAAACGTTACTTACTTTTATTTCATGTCGGGTTTCATATTTGGAAAGTTTGTTTGTCAATTTTGGTGGTTGGATTATTTCATATTGTTTTGACGTTTTATCCGGTGTAGGGACTTTTGGTATTTGGCAACTGTTTCTTAGGAATGCATTCACGAAGGGCCATGGCTCTAAAGTTGGTTTAAGTTTGTTTGTATTCACTGCGTTGCTCATTAATTCTTTAATTTTTTGTATATTGCTGAAGTGCGCTTTGCATTAAGAATATTACAATAATTAAATCGTACGTTGGTAGCATTGTTTGGTGATATTGCGCATAAGGGGTTGGTTCGAGAGAGGGGAGAATCAACAGGTAGACGCTGATGTTCTGCAGGTAGACAGGTGCGAATGGCCGGTTCTCAAGTTAGATGATTTGTTAAATCTGACTAAAGTATAATTACGATTCGTTTAGTAATTAACTAGTTGTTTGCCTATCATACCAAGTTAGCGCAATTAGATAGAACAGTGGTTGCCGTGGTCTCCTGAACAATTGAGTTTTTTGTAATCGAGCAGCGTGGTGAGTGCAATCAAATGTATATTCCAATTTTTTCTAAGTCATCCTATTTCCTAGTTTGCTAAATAGCCATCTAAAGTACCTGGGAAATATTCCATCGACCTGGGAAGGTCTTATTTTGTAGAAATTCATCGAAAAAACCGGAGAAACTCCGTAAGTATTTTTTTGTTGTGGTAACCCATTTTTTATTCAAAGTATTATTCATTTAGGGTTTTTTCTTGGGGGCACATTTTCTGGAAAGGTTATCCTGGTCTTCGCTTAAAACTGTAGTGAAATTTCCTATGGAGGAGTTCCTGATGGAACGGTCGACCTGGCTGTCTCAACGATCGCTTTCATGACAGTACCCATGGAGCACGAATAGCCCCTTGCATCCAGGAGCCTGATCCAGCCCTAGGAATGAGTATACCAGACATCCAGTAACCCTAATCGGGATACAGGTTTTTTTCATCCTTATTAATTTTTTTTATTGCGCAAAACTGCGTTGCAGTAAATTATGAAACATTATTTTATTTTTTAACAATTTTTAGTCTAGTGTAAACCAATAGCTATTCGGTAATGATTTTAACATTAACTTAAATTTAATATAATTTTCATTTAAAATATAAAGTAAGTAACTAAACCTTGAGTTTAACTTAATGACCACAACCTTAGGTTATTGTACTCTTTAAAATTGTGGTGGCGCCCAAGCAAAGTGTAAGTATGAAGAATAAAAACCCACAGACCTATGCTCCCAGACACGAGAGCTGCCGGAGCATATAACCACAAGTTGGTTATAATGTATATATAAATATTTGTTAAGTGAACAATTTTATTTTAGAATTTTAGCATTTTAATTTTTTGGGTAAGCAGAACGGGTTCGGACGTCAGCCCAAAATAAGTTGGATATAAAATAGAGGTTTTGTAAACACGATAAGCAATAATAAGCATTCATAAAGGATACCGCATACGCGTTTTTTCTTTTTATCTTTTATTTTAGAATCTAAATTCCCACACTTTTAAAGAGAAAAAGATACTGAGCGAAGGAATTTTCATTGGAAGGCAAGAGTTTTAGA
Organism: Brassicogethes aeneus; assembly: GCA_921294245.1. Lineage (NCBI taxonomy): Eukaryota > Metazoa > Arthropoda > Insecta > Coleoptera > Nitidulidae > Brassicogethes > Brassicogethes aeneus. Next base: position 44,958,371 of record OV121132.1, on the reverse strand, counting down.
ATAAACATTAGATTTTTCTAAATTTTAACCGAAATATAGAAACATTTATTTTTATAATATATTTATAATGTCAAAAACACAGGCATTTAACTAATATTATGTTATAAATTTGACTGTTAACATGTTACAAAGCATTTAAAGACAGCTAAGAAGTATGCCCCTATCAACGGCTTACATAGGTTAAAACATTTACTCTGTAACAAAAAACATGCCTAAAAGATTACGGAACTTTTGCTTTTTTGGGTAACAAGTATCATTTAAAAATTATTAATAATAATGGTACGAATTAAATCGTTTGAAACGTTAAGGTCCAGGGCCATCTCTTTAAAACTTGTATGACGATTTTTTATCGTGATTTTACTTACTAGTTCTTGAATTACTTTTACATTTAAACACACTATAATTCACCAAATTCACCACATGGTAATCATTTAGATAAAATATACACACTGACGTAATTATATAAGCATATAAAAAATAATAAATCGAAATCAAGTACTTAATCAAGTAGTTTTTTAGTTTTTACTTGCAACGCGAAACACAGCTTTTTTGTAAATTTTTGTCTGAAATCAAGTTAGTTTTATTTGTCTCTCTGATATTGTTAATAACCAAATCTGCAATACAGTTGATTCTAAACATAAACAAAATAAAGGTTATTTTTCTTAAATGTTTTATTTAACCTCCTATCAACAAAATCTCAAATTTTTTGGATTATTTCCGCTGGATTCAAGTGTTTTATTTACTCTATCTGGTATTGTCTATTAATACCTAAATCTGCAATACGGTTGGTTCTAATCATTAATAAAACCCCCCTCTGTTACATGCAATACAGTTGGTTCTAATAATGGAAAAAAAACAATACTTTTCTTTAACATCCTCTACCTCTTAATCTTACTTGATTTTGTTACCTTAAAGTATACTTAGTATATAGATTTTGTAAATTTATTCTAGCAGATAAAATACTAAAATTAATTAGTCTTACATTAGATGAGTTACCTTGTAATTTTGAGTGATTAGGTATAAATGTGCAGAATATAAGACGGCTTGTTGCTGAAATCGGTATTTGTACTACCAATAACAATGGCTGTAAACACAAGACCCTACTTAATAGACACTGTGTTTGGTGTTCCCCGATACTTTTATCTTTATTAAGTGAATCTTCTGCACCAATGAACCTTCTACATTACACTGCTTTACAGCTGAGCGGCTCAGCCTGAGCCTTCAACGTCAAGTGGGGATAAATCTTAGTCATCCCGTACAGATGCGTCTAAAATTGCATCTTTAGCCAATATGTGAGATCGATATGGGGTATCAAATAGAGCAGGTGCAGTTATAGCATCGGCAGTTTTGAAGGATTGTGGTTTAATTTCCCAAGAAGATTCATCCAAGATAATTAACAAGTGTAAAATACAACGGGATAACTAGATAACTTGACCACAGCCAAACATATAGATTTAAAATATATTCGTGGGGTATACTTCGATGGGAGAAAGACAAGACCCATACAATTACTGAAGAAGACCTAGAGGAACCACAAAGTACATATTTAGAACATACGATACCCTCCTCGGGCTCGGCATGACTTAAGGAGAGTAGTAGTTCTTGTCATTTCTTGAAACGCTTACTTTGCTCATCCTGAACATTTATTACTGGCAATGCTGACAGATTAAAGAAATCATGTAAGAAAACTGAGTTTGGGTCGTATTTTGAAAGCTAGAGAAGCTAAAGATAAAGATATTTAAAGGTTTAAAATCCCCCTCAACTTTGATGCTGATATAAATCTAATTGACCGGCAAAACAATGAAGTTACAAAGCCTTGAATTACATCAGATATCCTGAAGCAATGTATTCCGAATCCTGATATACAAGTGGTAGACTTAAAATTTCCCTGTCACACTCAGGATGTAAAAAGATGTGTAAAACTGGTGACAGAAGCAGCAAAATCTTTTATAGAAGCAGGTGCAAGAGATGGCTTCATTCATGCTAGGATTCAAGAAAGGCCAGAAATGTCGCATTTTGATCCAAAGAAGATTTCAATGTTAAAATTTAAATGTAAATAACGTTAAAATAATGTTAAAATTTAAATGTAAATAACAATAATAAATTATTAGCATTATTATTATAATTATTATTTTTGAAAGGGAAGGGGGTTGAGAGGTGTATTAAAGATTAATTATTTATTTAGAATACCAGAAAAACTATTTAAAAGAACCTAAATTCAGTCAAAAATTTACAAAAATCTTAGATAATAAATATATATATATAAATAAATAAAAATAAGTTATGTTTTATGAATAGAACCAACTGCATTAAACATTAAGTTATTTGCAATATTAGAGAGACTAAATAAAACTAGCTTGAATCCATCAGAAAATATCCAAAAAAAAAAAGTTTGGGTATGGGTTGGAGGCAGAGGGAGATAATAAAATTTTTTAAAAAAATAGGTTTTGTTTTGTTTATGATTAGAAACAATTGTATTTCAGATTTAGTTATTAACAAAATCAAAAAGACTAGATAAAATGAATTTGAATTCAGCTGAAAATTTACAAAAAAACTGAAACGTTGAGGAGTTGGGCATAGAGGGAGTTGAATTAAAAATTTAAAAAATAACCCTTTATTAAGCAAGCCTGTTGGCATATTTTAGAATTTTCGAATTTTTCCATTTTTCGACCCTCACTACTGTGCAATTCACATTTGCGAATAAAATTTGTGAAAAAACTACCTTTTTTATTTAAAAATAATGTGCAATAGGTACCATAATGCTTTAAACGTTTTCTTAAATTCCAACGATGCTATGGAGAGCCACCAGATGGCGCGCAAAAATCCTTTGCTTCTTTAGCGTAAAGAAGTACTCTAACTAGATTATGCCGCAGGTACGATAAAAAACTTATAATAATAAATAATAGCATTTGTAAGTTGACAACTTTAATAATTCGTTCTTAAATATTAGCCTTGATCTTATTGTATCTCAGATTTGCTTTGGGCCTTGACAGCCTTAGGGAAAGATCTTTAAGATATGTTATTTTAAATCGCTGCCTTTTTCTGAAATATGAAACAATTCCTTGTCAAATCCACCACAGATTACACACACGCCCTCGTGAGTGGATTTGCCACATCTGCATACTCCTTCATTTTCGCATTTGTCAGGAGAATGAAAAACTTTGAAAGAGTTTGAGAACCCCAGGATCTTCCGAACACTGCATCTTTTAAAAAAATTGCATATAATAATAAATATTAATTTGCTTTTTTATCGTTAATCTCAAAAATAACAATTATTGAGAATATTCATGTATGATCTCTTTACGCGCCCTACTGGTTGGAAAGTCCTGCTTTAGGGCGATAAATCCATATATTTATGCAGATAAAAATGCAATTGAAAATATTTATAATTTAAATACCCACTTCTGCTAAATCAAAAACTAAATTGCTAAATTATATACGTGGCAGCAGTTCAAACATGTGTGGAATCCTGTAACAAATAAATTCATTAGAGCAGAAGGTATAGGTACATTTTTTTGCTGCAGTATTTGCTGAAATTAATTTAATGGCAAAACAATAAAAAAATATTTATCATGATTTATCGGATATTGTTTGGGCAATCAATTTTAAATAACCCAGAGCGATTAGCGTTAACCGATCGGAATTATACACATTTAAAAAAAATGACAAAAGGAATAAAATAGCGCCACAAAAAATTCCAATAAAAATTCCATTAAAATCGACATTTCCCCTGAGGTGCGGCTCTCGTTTATGTTTATTTATTTATTGCAGGTGACGTTAAATCTCTGTAATCATTGGTGCAAATGAAATGTTTCTCTTTGATGTATTACTTTAAATTAATTGCCAGCAACAACACTCATAATTTTTATCCTCCAAAAATTCCATTCATTTTATTACGTTTTTTGCAATAATACCACATTAAATCAACAAAAGATAACGAAATTAAAAATTGGAATAAAACAGGTTTAAATATATTTTTTTTAATTTATACATATACTTAATGTTCTTTTTCTCACTGATTGTACCATATATAGATAATTAAGTTTGTAGTATTTTGTGATTAAATAAATTACATATTTTTCAGTTTTTAATGTTTGAAAGCTATGTGTATGCAGATTAACTGTTACTCATGAAATAGTCTTGTCAAATACCATTCGGGCATCTTATTTTTCCTGTGGAAAAAATCAGAAAAACACAATGCTAAGTAATATTTTTTAACAAAATGCATTCGTGCAGGTGGAAAAAACCTCGTCTTCGACTCGGATTTTTGTTGCCACCAGCACTCATGCTTCTTGTTAAAATATTACTTAGCAAAGTGTTTTTTCGATTTTTTTCTGAAAAATTAGATGCCCTTATGATATTTCTTACGACTATTTCCCTCGTCTTAATTTCCACCAATCACAATCGTGCAATTTTGAATTACAAATGGTTTCTAGGTTGAAAAACTGTATGACAGCACCTGTCACCAGTTTTTTCGAGTTTACCCGCGGCAAAACTTGATAGCTGCTAAAAAAATTGCAATTTATATTTTAATTGTACGATAAATAATTAAGTTTGTAGTATTTTGTGATTAAATAAATTACCTATTTTTCAGTTTTCAAATTAATATCTACATATTTATTATGTATGCATGTATAATAGTAATAGTAATAGTCCTTTGGAGGGGACTTTAATCCCGCGGTCCGTTCCTACCTCTAACCCGCTCAAGCCCTTCAGTTGGCTTGTTGGGACTTCTTAGGAAGTAAGGGTGGAACTAAAAGAGCCCTTTTGTATAATAGGTAGTATGTTTTGTAAGCTATGTGTAATACACATTGTGTATGCAGAATAACTGTTACTCGTGAAATAGTCTTGTCAAATACCATTCGGGCATCTAGTTTTTCCTGTGAAAAAAATCGAAAAAACACAATGCTAAGTGATATTTTTTAACAAAATGCATTCGTGCAGGAGTAAAAATCCTCGTCTTCGACTCAGATTTTTGTTGCAAGCAGCACTCATGCAGCATGAGTCATGCTTCTTGTTAAAATATTACTTAGCAACGTGATTTTCCAATTTTTTCCAAGGCCTTGGATGTACTTTCTAAAAGTCTTCGTCGTTTTGTTATCTTGCTAACCATGCACAGTTCGTAGCAAATGTTAAGTTTGACAGCTGTTTTTCTACGATTGCATACAACAATTTATGACAATGAAGAGGCCGTCAATTGTACTGATATTTCGTTTTACCTCGGAACCTAGTAAAATGTATACAATATAAATATATGCAATCAGGGGCGGATGGGCATGATTCAAGCGGCCCGGGACGATTTTTGTAAAAGCGGCCCAACTTGTTTTTTTATAACACCTTCCGCCTTAAGTATTTGCCTACAGGCAAATACTTAAGGATTATATAGAGTGGAAGTGGTAATTAAATATTTCTGTAACAGAAATTCTGTTATTGATTTTGCAACTTAAAAAATTATATATTTTTTTGTCTAAAAATTATCATGCGGAAACTACTGAATGTTCTCAATCGGTAGTAATTTTGTTTAACAAATAATTATTACAGAATATGAAAGAAAAAATATCTGGGATGGGACACAAGTTTGTAAATATTTGGTATTTTATTGCACAGGGTGCGCGAGAGTAAGGGGTATTCAAACCCCCCTCAGGAAGGTTTTAAACTGTAATTTTCACTTAAAATACTGAAAAATTATTTATAAATATGACTATATTTTTTGAATTTCATAAATCTCGTGAAGCTAAAATGGTCAAAATTGACCCCCTTTCCCTTTCTTGGGACGATGTGAAGATTATGGAATTATCGAACCCGCTACCCCCTTATTTATTTTTTCCAATTCTTTTTTGTAGTCGATCTGACAAAAAATGAAACGAATATTCGATTTATTTGGTCACCTGACTTTCCCCCTCCTTTACGAGATTTATGGACGGCCCTAAATTTGATAACCCCCCTAGGAGGAAATCCTGCGCACGGCTCTGGTGCCGCCACCTGAATGGAAGAAGTAAAGTGAAAACACTAAACACTAAAAATCTAATCTAAGCAGGCGGGAATATAGGGGGGACCAATGGGTGCAATTGCTTCTCTAACTCACCTATTTGTTTTTATTTTAATTTTTTTTAAGACATAAAAGTTAAGATGGCCGGCGGAACAGGTGATCCTGATGAAGCCTCCTCTAAAAAACTGCTTACGTGCTGTATTACGACAAGTATATCGGTAGCAATATGTATAAACTGTGGCAACGGCTTTCATGTAAGTTGTCTCAAAAAGGAAGAATATCCATATAATTGATAAAACCAGAGTTATCTGCTGCAAAACAGAAGATGAAAACATAACCTCAAATATGCAACCAGCTAAAAACGTTACCAATGTACATCTATACAAAGAAATATCCTATCTTGAAAGGCTAGTAAGTGAAATGGAAAGCAAAAACGTTATTCTCCAAGAAAATAATATTTTGCTAAAAGAAAAAATCGAAAACCTACAAGAACAGGTTAAAAAAATTACAGATACCTGTGACAGAAAAGTAATACCCTACGAAAAATATTCAACAAATAGCGGCACCTCCAAAGCCTACCAGAAGCTTATCCACCGGACACGAGACTCCAGTCGACGTTGCCATGATGAGTAAAAACCAACAAACAAAAAGAATATACAAATTACGTCACAAAATCCTAATACATCAAAGAAAAACGAAACATCGGCAACACCGCAAGATCATGCTTTGACAGATAACCTCCAAAACACGCAACTAAATAAACAAACACAAAACGAAGAAAATTATACTTTAGTGCAATCGAAAAAGAAGAAAAGGACTTTGGGTACAAAAGAAGGCTCATCTGGATTCGTATGTGTGGAAAAGAGAGTCTGGATATATCTGCATCGTATACAAAGAAAAGTTACAAAAACTAACATTGAATCATTTATAAAAGACCAACCAGGCTGATTTTAATGTCAAAGAACTTCCCACAAGCGAAACCCAAAACACTAGATGCACAGTTTGACCTAAAAGATAAATTATACGATCCAGCTTTTTGGCCGAAGGGAGTTGGTATAAAAAGGTACAGTTTTCAAAAACCCCAAGATAATAATAAAGCTTTTTTATAGATACAGATAAAAAATGCTACAAATTACTAAACCTCAACATACAATCAATCTCGAGAAAAATTGATCAGCTATCAATCATACTATATGAAAATCAACTTGACATTATTTGCATCACTGAACACTGGTTATCAAGTGATAAAATTCCAATGTTAAATGTTGAAAACTACAAGATAATAAGTTCTTACTCAAGAAATCTTTATAAACATGGAGGAGTAATGATTCTACTAAAAAATAAGTATAAAGGAGTGGAAATTGGTGAAATCAAGGCGTTAACTGTGGAAAAGGACATTGAAACAGTTGGAGTTAGCATTCCAAATATGAACTCAATTATAATATCCGTTTACAGAGCACCCACTGTAAATTTACAAACCTTTTTTAACCAGATAGAAGTGTTGCTAAAGTTTGTTCATAATAAATTCAATGGAAAAACAATTATTCTAGCAGGTGATTTTAATATAAATATTTTAATACAGAGCAAGGAACTGATCAATCTTAAGGATATAATGGAATGCTATGGACTTTATAATGTTTTCTGAGAAAATTCTAGAATAAATAAAATCACAAGTACCTGCATAGATAATGTTTTTATTAATAACAAAAAGTACCTGGGAAAACAAACTAAAGAATTACACATTTCAGACCACCTAGGTCAATTTATCCAACTTCCAATGATAAATGTGGAACCTGAAAAACACCAATTCATTGAAACCCGCAAATAAATGCACCGAATACTTACCTGCTTAAAGAAAATCTTCGCAAGGTGGATTGGGAAAAAGTACTTGAATCAAAGACAGCATCAGAGGCCTTCACATGCTTCCATACCATCCTACTGCAAACGTATGATACTTGTATACCTGTAAAGAAAAAGAAAATCACTATTAATGTAAAAAAACCAAAATGAAAAACAGAGGCGCTATACAAAATGAAAAATGAACTTGATGCTCTCTACACCATCTCACAAGTACTAAAAAATAAAGAATCCCAAGAAACATACAAAATATATAAAAATCTGTACATAAAGGAAATCATAAGAACAAGGAAATGTCAAAATGAGCAATTCATAAATAATGCAACAAACAAACAAAAAGCAATCTGGCAAATAATAAACAATGAACAAAAGAAAGAAGACAACGAATCAACTTTTAAAAATCCAGAAGAACTCAATGCCTTTTTTTCAAATGTAGGGCAGAACATATTTGAAAACCTAAGGCACCCCCACACTCCCCATGGACCTGCTAAAAAACCTTAGTTTGAATAATGAAAAGACCTTTTACCTTTTTGATTGTTCACTAGAGGAAACTAGGCGAAATTTTAAACAAATCAAAGAAAAGAATACGACTGACACCTATAATATTACAACAAAAATGATTAATATCGATGAACTTATCATGCCAATAACAATTATTATTAATAAATGCTTCCAAGAAAGTTATTTTCCCACAGAACTGAAAATAGCAAAAGTTATACCTATATATAAAGGAAAGGGCAATAAGGAGGATAATGGAAACTACCGACCCATCTCTATCCTACCATGCCTATCAAAAATTTTCGAACTAACAATAAAAAATAGAATGGTAAAATTTCTGAAAAAGAATGCACTTTTAAGTAACAGTCAACATGGTTATAGAGAAAAACGAAGTACAACAACAGCACTACTTACAGCAATTAAATTTATTTGTGAAACAATGGACCAAGGTGAGTGCTTAAGTATGGTAAACCTAGATTTGAGCAAAGCCTTCGATTCAGTACCACATAACTTTCTCCTGGAAAAATTGTTTTTTTATGGTTTCAGAGGTCCAATATTTACCTTACTTAAGTCATATCTGAATAAAAGGTGTCAGTATGTTTCCATTAAAGCAAAATCATCAACAGAGCTTCCAGTCAAATTTGGAGTGCCACAGGGATCTATACTGGGGCCCATACTTTTTATTATTTACATCAATGACATAAGGTCACAACATAGTCTTAATACTTGTTTATATTGTGATGACACTTCCTTCTTAATCAAAGAAAAAAAAACTAATCTAGTCAAAGAAAAACAACAAAAGCTTTTAACAGAAGCAGAAGACTGGTTTGTGACAAACAGATTAAAAATAAACACTGAAAAAACAGAAATACTCAACTTTGGGATGATAGATATTAATATCTTTGGCGATACATAACCTCATAAAACAGCATCAGTTAACCATGTGCAAATTTTTATTTTGATATACATGGGGCACGTTCGGACAAATCGGGTGGGGCAGCTTCGGACTGTCCGAATGTGCCCCATTTTACAAATAAAACCCAGTTTTGATTGATTTAACTTTCTGGGATGGTACGTAACTAATTTAAAAAGAAAAAAGGTAAAAGGTAAATCCAGAATTTATACAAGCACACCGGAAAAGGAAAGAATTCAAGAATTGGAAACAATGAGAAAACAAAAGTTGGAGAAAAAAACACGAAAAGAAAAGCATTACAAAGCGAATGTGAAGTGAAGAAAAATGATACAAAAGTTGGGGAGAAGAGCAAAGGAAAGGCGCCGAAGAAAAAGTTAAAAAAAATAGAAAGTGACTCCTCGGATTCTGATATAGATTTACCACAGAATATTGTGCATGAGACAAAAATTTTTGATTCCGATTCTCTGGACGAGTTTCAAGACAATGACGATGTGCTCATGCTATTGCATAATGACGTGATCCATTGTCATGTTTATTTGCTTGTCAAATACCCGACCAACAGAAGGACACTTCATTATATCGGCAAGGTAGAATCTTGCAATAATGAAGGCTCTTACGTCTTAAATTTTTTGAGGAAGTATAAAAGCGGTTTCCGCTTTCCGGACTTGCAAGATATTTCGACTGTTTCCAGAGAAGATATAGTTTCGAAAATACCGAAGCAGCACCAGAGGCAGCACCAGGAACTTCAAGGATGTGTTCGCTCTTTAAATTTAATGTCAATTTTGATGGTTGTAATGTTTAATAAACTTTTTCTAATATAGTCTCTTATTCATCCTAAAAATAAATAGGTTCTAAATTTTCTCAGGCCTGTCCGAAAGTACCCCACTACTTGTCCGAATGTGCCCCAATATGGGGCAGATTCGGACAAATGCATTTTTTTAAGTAAAATATCACCAAACGAAAACCACTTAATATTTTTTGCTTAAGATAATGCTAAAATGTTGGAAATAGACTAAGCTATCCGTAGTATTTGCATTAAGTCTAAAAAAAATTGTTATCTTTGAAATATTAATTTTTGAAAAAACGTGTCCGAACCTGCCCCACCTTACCCTACTAAAAACTGCTTATTTTTCAAGCTTCCACAGCCTCCTAAGCTATGGTATATTAATATGGGGAATAGCAAGTAGCACTGAACGTATCTTCAAAAAAAGGCTATACGGGTAATGTATGATCTTGGACCAAGAGATTCATGCAGACCTGCTTTCAAAAAACACAAAATTCTCACTCTAACTTCGATTTATATCCTGGAAGCACTAAAACATGTACATACCCAGCTTCCCTAAAAATGGAGAGCATGGTTTAAGCACAAGGAACAAGTTGGAGCTAAGAATTCCTTACCACTGCAAATCCTCTACCCAACAATTTGTGGATTATTGGGGCCCAAAACTTTACAATAAGTTACCTGCAAAAATAAAGTTATTAAAACAGAATCTTTACGTTAAACATGTGAAAGATATACTTACTCAAGAAGCCTTCTACACCCTAGAAGAGTTTTTAAATCATAATTTTCTGTGATAGATTTAAATTATAATTTATACACCTAATGTTTTTTTAATTTTATTATTTGTTTTGTTCTAACTGTGATTCTATGTTTAATATTCTACTTACCTTTTATACTATTTATATACACTTTAATACTACTATTTATATACTATTTTATCTATACATATACATTGTACATATACATTGTACATATAATGCTCTCTATACAACTTGAAATCCTTATCTTTTGTGTGACATGTCATGTATTTCTTTTGATGACAATAAATATTATAATTATTATTATTATTAAACAGCATTATGCAAATCCAAGTAGGTATTACATGTATAACAAACTAAAATTTTACAAAATTTTTGTTTATAACGAATTTTCTGGATGATACTCGTATGTAAAATCGCACAAAAATCTACCCACACTTACTTGTGTTCATTTTACTAAAAATTGTAAGAAAATTATGTTAAAATTCATTTTTGACCCTTTTATGATCTTATGAAACACAAACTAGTATAAACCAGGCCCGTGCACAATGTTTACTTAAGATACTGAAAAAAAACCTAAAATACATATTTTTTATAAAAATTTTTAGTGAATTTTTAAAATGAATAGAATTTAGACATTCTTATGTGACAAAAAACAAATACCCGTTACATTTTTAAAATATGTATTTAAAGTTTATTATTTTGTAAAAAAATTAAATAAAAAAACCAATATAAAGTTTTAAGGGAGATTATAAGGGGAGAAATTTTCATAAGTCGTTAGGTGTTTTATTTTTATAATTTTTTTGGGCCAGTCTAGATGATCATTCGACCAATCTGACAAAGCGGTCCCACCGGGATCCGTCCCGGCGTCCCGCCGGAGCCCATCCGCTCCTTTATACAATGCATATATTTATATTATGCAAATATGCATTAATAGTTGGAACAGTATGTCTGACGACATTTCGGTACAATATCATGTACCATTTTCAGGTCTTTTCTGCTGAGCTGCTGTTGCTGCTGGCCTGCGTTCCTTAAATTTGTGCTGCTGGTGCAGATAAATTTAATTTAATTTTATTGATTAGTACTTACGTATTATCTTATTAACTGTTTAAAGTGTTTCCATAAATTGTAAAAAATATCGGATGTAATTTGTTGGGATTCATTGGTGATGCGATTCCGTTAATCTTTTAAAAATACTGGCTGTGGCATAAATTTTAAATTTTTGATGTCCTCACAAAAATAAATCAAGGGCAGATAAATCCGGTTATCTCGCGGGCCATTCGAAAGCACCCCTTCTCCCAATCCATCTACCAAGAAACGTTTTATACAGAAACTGCCGTACAGGTTATGCATAATAGGGAGGTGGTTTTCCATAATTTAAATCAGCGCTGGGTTGACGGCTTTCTCCAATAAGTTTAAGTAAGTACCTAGCTCCATTTAAATTTTCCGGTAAAATGGTCGAATTATGTGATCACCAAAAATAACAGCCCAAGCGATTAATTTCTAAAGATGTTGAGTATGAACCTCATGGAAGATCCTTGGATTCGTGTCGGACCAAAAACGACAATTAACGATATATATTAGTGGTTTTTCTGGATCTGCTCCGTGTTGTCGGGTTTTAGTTCTTAAAAGAACCGTATGTCTGACGACGTTTCGGTACAATCTCATGTACCATCTTCAGGTCTTAAGAGCTGGTTTCCATGCAGTTGGTAGTCTCTGTGTATCGTCTATTGTGTTGAGGTTTCTTGGACGTTTTTCTATTTTAATGGCTTTACGGATGGTACGATTGGTCCTGTGTTCAATGCTAGCCAAGACCCTTGTTTTTTCCAAAGTCAATTTCATGAGAAGTTTTTCGGACGTGTTCAGCTAAGAAAAAGGTTTTTTCTTATTTTAAGACTGCGTTACGATGTTTTTCGCGTCGAACGTTAATTCGTCTATTGGTCTGTCCCACGTAGCTTCCATCACAATTCTTACAAGGAATTTCGTAAACCCCTTGTGCCTCCAACTCTATTTTTGGTTTTGCGTTTGGAAGTATTTGACCAATCTTTCTTGGGGCGGTAAATGTGGTCTCAATGTTATGTTTTTTGAGAACTTTGCCTATTCTTTCGGTTGTCCCTTTGACGTTGGGAAGAAATGCCTTCGAAGTTGGTTTGTTGTTCTCGTCCTCTGTGGTATTTAACCGGCGTCGTGGTCTAAGAGCCTTTTTTATGGTGGTTTTGGAGAATCCGTTTTGCTGTAGCGTCATTTGGATTTTTAGGTCTTCTTGTTTCTTGTGGTCATCATCCGCCAGCCTTTCAGATCGCGTGACAAGTGTCTTAATAACTGACTGCAGTTGTAACGGGTGGTGGTGAGACTGGGCGTTGAGGTAGCGGTCCGTGTGTGTTGGTTTTCTGAAGACCGTATGCCCTAGTTTGCCATTATTTTTCTTGATTATGAGGACATCCAGAAAAGGTAATTGGTGTTTTAAGTCGGTTTCCATTGTGAACTTTTTTTTGTAAATTCGGTTGAGATAATAATAATAATAATAAATGTCTTTATTGATTATAAGATGGTCCAGGAATTTCTTTAATTCCGCTTCTTCGTGGGTTCAGATGATAAATGTGTCATCTACGTACCGTAGCCATAATTTTGGTTTTAGTGTTGCTAGCATCAAACACGGGACCAAACGTACTATCCGTTAAGCCATTGAAATAGAAAAACGTCCAAGAAATCTCAACACACAGGTTCAATCGCAGTCACGGTTAATGAAGCGGAAAGCTAAGAGGGTATATAAACAACGATCAGCGGCAACGGAGTTCACTCCACGTCTAACTCGCAGCAGAGCAGCAACAGCAGCCCAGGAGGTAAGACCTGAAGATTGTACCGAAACGTCATCAGACATACGGTTCTTTTAATAACCAAAAACCGACAACACGGAGCAGATCCCGAAAAACCACTAATACATATAACGCCCGTGGAAACCTAAAGCAGAACATAAAAATTTTAAAAGCGTTTATAATTCATTTAAGTCTATTTGTCTATTTGACATTAACTTTGTTATTTCAATACCCCATATATTTTTACATTTTTAAATTCTACATACAGATCTGAGTAAATAGTTTTCGAGTTATTAATTATTTTCTTTTGACATCAATCAAAAATAGCCTATAACTTTTTTGCTATTCTTTAAAATTTTTTAACAAATTAACCAAGAAAACCTAGGCCAAATTGGGTTAACTTAAAACGTAAATATTTTTTAAATGTAACACCCGGTATGTTTTTACCCACTCAAGTAGCAAATTAAAAAACCTTTAGATTAATGTAACTATTCAAATTTTAAGAAAAAAAAACTTTAGGTATATCACATGGTATAGTAATTTGACTCAGAATTTTATGTAGAACTTAAAAATGTAAAAATATATGGTGTTCTATTTGAAATAACAAAGTTGATGTCACTTCCGTTCAAACCGAAAGTGGCCTTTAGTTTAAAATATTGTAGAAAAATAGACTTAAATGGATTATAAACGCTTTTAAAAATTCAAATTGATATCTTTTTATGTTTCCCAGATAGTAGATAGCAATGAACCACGAATGTGAAACACCCTGTATATATAATATTATTTTTTTAAGAAACTAAGTTTCCCATATGTAGAGATCTCACGCAAACAAACTGTATATTAGAATACTTAGTGAGTACTAACTACTCGCTAAACTTTAGTAACTAAAGCAATACATATCAATTAATATTTAAGAGAAATGCTATAATAGTTATTTATGTATTAAGGGCATAATAAGGTTTTTATGGTCCGAGGCGCTATTTCGAGCCCGAGCGCGTTAGCGCGAGGGCTAGAAAAGCGTCGTAGGACCATAAAAACCAGTTATGCCAGCAATGCATACAAAACTTTATGCACGATTAATATATTATTATTTTTAATATATTATTGTTTTTAAAGACGTTTACGTCAAAGAATTTTTGTTATAATTGTCATATTATAATGTCAACTGACATCAGTCAGTTTTAAAGTTTAAAGATGAATGAAATTGAGGAAGCAGCTGAAAAGGCGAAAAATTGCGGCCTGCTGCCGGAAAAATCAAAATCTTTGTACGAAAAAACTTACTTCGAATATATCAAATGGTGTAACATTGTTGCTTTTTAATTTTTGACGTTTCATTATAGCCCGCTGGGTCATAATAACGCCCGCGGGCTATAAAAAGACGTTTACGTCAAAGAATTTTTGTTATAATTGTCATATTATAATGTCATCGTGCATAAAAGAATATAATTTTGAATTTTAACTGTCAATCATTGTCTAACGTGTGGTGTCAATAGATAACATTCAATTAACCAATTATTTGTTGTGATAATCAACTGTTGCACATCATGTTGCCAAACGCATGCGTACACTGTTCAAAATTTCATGACCATTTTAACACCAAATTAACACCATACATGGTCTATATCGATACAAACCAAAATGGTGTTAAATATTATGTGTTTGTGGTCAAATTAAATCATACTACACAGAAAAAAGGAAAAAAAAGGAAACAGGAAGTTCCTTGACGCATTACTAGTATATTACCAGTTGTATTATTCCAGAAAATGGAACCTTCAACTCGCTAGAGATAATGTTTTTAGTGCGTTCCACTAACTTAAAATACTTCAAGTATTGACAGCTGTTTTCACCTATTTAAGGTATCTTTAGTATCGAACAACTTGTAGTGTCACACCAAAGGAAAGGACCACCTGAGTTTATATATTCTTCATTTAAGTCAACAGAGGCGAGATTTAAGAAAATCACGTGATCCACACCGCCTTTGCCGCGATCGGTACACATTTTCAACCATAATTCATGGTTTTATATTAACACCACTTGGTGTTGGATTTTGACACCATTTTAAGATTACTTTTTACACCACAGATATTTTAAACAGTGTATTTTAAAAATCCTAAAATGCATTTAAAATAATAAACATTAATTCCTTATGAGACCATTGTAATTTTCTATACATTCTATACTAGGGTGATTCATTTCCGCTAAGTTTTTGTTTTCTTCGGTGCTCAAGCAAAATATTAATCTGCATATAGAAAAAAAAATTCTCAACAAGTTTGAGCTCTTAATATCAATTTTAAGTACTTGCAGTTTAAATTTAAAGTTTTCCCATTTAAAATGCATGTAAAAAAAATGTTTTTTTTCAAGTTTCTAATGCTTACCCACCTTTGACAATATTGCAAATCGGTTTAATACACCTTATGGGGAATTTCACGCTCTTTAAAATTGCTTTTGAGTTTTTTTTTTGTAACTCGCATTGGTTCACCAGTAGGAGTCGTCAAAGGACAGTTTTTGAAAAAAATCGTTTTTTTTTTTAATTTTTTCTAACAAACCGCAAAAAGTAGGGAGAAAAGTTTTTGTTTTCTTCGGTGCTCAAGCAAAATATTAATCTGCATATAGAAAAAAAAATTCTCAACAAGTTTGAGATCTTAATATCAATTTTAAGTACTTGCAGTTTAAATTTAAAGTTTTCCCATTTAAAATGAATGTAAAAAAAATGTTTTTTTTTTAAATTTCTAATGCTTACCCACCTTTGACAATATTGCAAATCGGTTTAATACACCTTATGGGGAATTTCACGCTCTTTAAAATTGCTTTTGAGTTTTTTTTTGTAACTCGCATTGGTTCACCAATAGGAGTCGTTAAAGGACAGTTTTTGAAAAAAATCGTTTTTTCTTAAATTTTTTCTAACAAACCGCAAAAAGTAGGGAGAAAAAAGGGCTGAATCATAAAAAAAAGTTATTCAACCAATATTTAATGAATTTACAGCCATTTTTATAATTGAAAACATAATGTTATATAGATTGATTTTTTCTATTTATTATCATTATATTTCCCTACACTAAGAAGTTTTTTAAAATTATTAATTTCTCACTTATAATGAATACGAAAACAACAGATAAATTCATAAAAAAATAGCAAAAAAGTATAAATGAAGATTATTTAATTTTTTGAAGCGAAATTTGAAATATGTTACATAACCTTCTGTATATTCCGATTAAAGTTTTGTTGTTTTTTTTATGAATTTATGTGTTGTTTTCATATTCATTATGAGTGAGAAATCATAATAATTTTAAAAAAGTTCTTAGTGTAGGGAAATATAATGATAATAAATAGAAAAAATCAATCTAAATAACATTATGGGTTGGTATTTATCAATTTCTTACGTTTTCAGTTATAAAAATGGCAGTAAATTCATTAAATATTGGTTGGATAACTTTTTTTTATGAATCAGCCCTTTTTTCTCACTACGTTTGGCAATTTGCTCGAAAAAATAAAAAAAACGATTTTTTTCAAAAACTGTCCTTTGACGCCTCCTACTGGTGAACCAATGCGAGTTACAAAAAAAAACTCAAAAGCAATTTTAAAGAGCGTGAAATTCCCCATAAGGTGTATTAAACTGATTTGCAATATTGTCAAAGGTGGGTAAGCATTAGAAATTTGAAAAAAAAAACATTTTTTTTACATGCATTTTAAATGGGAAAACTTTAAATTTAAACTGCAAGTACTTAAAATTGATATTAAGAGCTCTACCTTGGTGAAAATTTTTTTTTCTATAGGTAGATTAATATTTTGCTTGAGCACCGAAAAAAAACAAAAACTTTGCGGAAATGAATCACCCTATTCTATACATTAGACCATATCTAAATAATGAGACTTAAAGCAATATAAACAACCTAAAAACCTATTATTTGTAGGGGTAAATTTAAGAATATGAGTAAAACTTTACGTATCATCAAATAAACACTTTGTTTTTCGAAGCACTTAACTTGGGAAGTTTTATTATAGACCTACGTAAGTTTCATTGAACGTCGAATAAAGCCGTAATACGTTTATATTGTGGGTAAAGCATAAGAAATCGATAAAAAGGGGCCTCTTTTATGAGAAACGAGCTAATGATATTCTGATAAATAGCCTACAAACAAATTCAATTCATTTCCATTTATTATCGGGAGCACACAAATTTTATGTGCAACAACAAGCCCTTTTAGCGGCAAATGGTCTCGCGTTGCAAAATAAAGTTTCTTTTATCTTTACCTTAAAGCAGTTATTAGGTTATAAAATAGTTATTAAATTACGATATTTGCTTTCACTGATTTTTTCCTCTAAAATAATTTTATGCAAATCTTTTTATTTGGAAAATAAATATAGAAACCAAAATATAAATGTAATAACCCATATGTAAAATTTATTATAAATAAATTTAAATCTATACCAGAACATATAATTTTGAGCATATATTATTATTTAATGTTTGGTGTTAAAAATCTGTTAATGTTGAAATTTTGATACCAAGTAATTTAATATCTATGTTAGAGTACTTACCATAAAAGTGTGTTAGCTTAATTGGTAATATGTTTCGTTTTTGAACAAATAAAATTCTGTGTGGTTTTAAGGTTTTTATTAATCTTCTAGGTTATAAATAATAATTTGTTTTCATATATTCTTATTTATTTAATAAGTTTTATAGAACCATGTCATCTTTTCGCTTCACTATGTACTTCATACACAGAATTTTCTAATTTTTTAGTTGTCTTTAATCTTCAATCATCTGATCCATCTCTTAATTATTTCTATATATTTTAAAAAGTTCTTCATTAATACCAGTGTATTTCTACCCTGGGAGTCCGATTTTGCCTCTCCTGGGTGGAGAAGTCACTTATATTTCACATACTCTTTCATAGAGCTAACGAAGACCACGAAACGCAAAACTGAACTGGTCAATTACCTTGTCTTTGTTTTTGGGGTTATGATTTTATTGTTGTTTTGGGTCTTTTCTTATGTTTATTCCTAGACGAAATCAGGTGTTTATTTTTGTGTTTTCTTTTGTTAAGTTTTTGTGGCTAACTTTGTGGATAAGTGTTTTCTAGGTATTTGAATTCGTTAATATCGTTCCTCTTGGCCTCGGCATTCCGAGATGGCGGTCGCATATTTGCTAAAAGTATCATGTAGTGTTGAAGGGACAAAGGCCCAAAACATTCACTAAACCAAAAAGTAGCGTAAATACAATAAAAAAGTTCATTTTCTAGATGAAATGGTACCTTGATATTGGTCCAACGAACGATTTTATCAAATCAATGAAACACATTTCATTAATTGATCAAAGAATTTATTAACAAATAAATAATTAATTTTATTAATAAAAATCAATTCATAACGTGTAACGAACACTATTTATTTTTTAAATAAATATATTTTGTTAATTTTACAATTGTTAGTTATTAATTATATAATTATATATAATATGTATTTGTTTTATTAGTCTTATCAATAATAGTAATAGTTGGAAGGAAAAAAAATTATTATTACAATTAATTTTATTCGTTGATACGATCAGCTACAATAGTTCGTTAAGAGTATACTCTTAACGAACTATTGTAGCTGATGCAACAAATGACATTGTCAATACAATGAATTTTAGTAATTGTTATAATAAATCAGTTAATGTTATGAACTTAATTTATCGATACAATAGTTCTATAGAACAAGTTGGAAAAGACAGAAAAAATCTTAACGTGGGTTCGATCACCACACCAACAAATTTTTTCTGTCATTTCCCGCATGTGCGATTTGCTGTGAATTTGCCAATGTTAATGATGAATTTCATATACTTAATAATAATTTTTGAAATGACTTTTGAAAACAAAGGAAAAAAAAATATATATTGTTTTTTTTTTTAAATAATACAAATATAACTTAAAAAAATCTAAACGTCATTTCTGAGTAGCTGTTGCAAATTAAAAAAACTTTTTTTCGCTTTATCTAGTTGGAAAACTTAAAAAAAAACAAGATTAAAAACAAAAAATATTTAAAAACCCAAATTCACAGCCCTTAAAAATCTAAAAAACTTTAATGTTATTAAAAAATATAAATTTCTTTATTAGAAAATATATCATTACCTATGCAATAAATAAATGGTTGTATATTTTAATTAAATTTAAAGAGGTAATGTGACTTCTTGTAAATATTTTTCCACAAATAGAAAAGATTTCTGGGAATCTTTAATTGTGAATTTGTTGGTTTTATTTTTCCCACCACCTGTATCTTTCTTTACGGTTTTATTGGAAGGTACAAAATACCCATGCAAATAAAATTAAATGATATTATTTTTAGTTTTTATGCTCGTAGGTCTTTAAGCCTACTTACTATTGGAATATATATGCCTACTTACTTTTAGAAATACTATTATTGGTGTTTGGGTTTTCCAAAAAAGCTTTAATATTCTTGTCTTTAACATTATTTTCATTACTTAAAAATTCAAGGTACTTGTCGAAGTTCTTGCTCCAAATAATTAATAGCACATCCGCATTATCGAAGACAACATTAAAATCCATATCGATCTGTAAGTATAAAATAATATTGTTAAAAAATTAAATTATAACGCATACCTACCAATTGATATCGGATTTTTATAGAAAGGCCATTTCTCCATTATCGCATCAGTATTCCCAAAACTTTTTAAATTTTTTAAACGATATTTACTGCAGGCCTTCAGAAGTTAAATTATCAAACCATAAGGCTCTAAAGCATGCTTCCGCATCATCTTCGGGTTCTAAAAGACAATACTCAACTGTTTTATTCACATATCCACAAAATTAATAAATAAACGAAATATAAAACGTAATTTGAATTAGCTTACCAAATGTTTTGCAATTCGACATGTCTGGAAGACTTTTATTTTGCTGTTACATCAACAACATGTTTACCAACCACAGACTTAGTTTATAAAAATTGCAAAATTTCTTGTATATTCTTCTGTCTACAATTTCTCTTTTCGGTCTATAAGGTAATTGGAACACCTTTAACTTTAATAAATTGCGCTTCCAAGTTTGAGGTTAGCTGTTCATCTTGAAATTTTAAAAATGTATTGTAATATTCCACAAGCATAGAACCTTTAGGAGTTTCATTTAATATATAAAATAAATATGTCACAATCGTCTGATTTTTTATTAGAAATACAATATGGTGCGAAACGCGGTTCTTGGCACGGAAGAGTTGAAGCTCTGGAAGCACATGGATTCATAATTATTATTAATTTGTGTTTGATTACCTGATGTTTTTGCATTTAAAACA
Organism: Brassicogethes aeneus; assembly: GCA_921294245.1. Taxonomy (NCBI): domain Eukaryota; kingdom Metazoa; phylum Arthropoda; class Insecta; order Coleoptera; family Nitidulidae; genus Brassicogethes; species Brassicogethes aeneus. Next base: position 44,937,472 of record OV121132.1, on the reverse strand, counting down.
TTAATTTCAAGCTCTGTATTTAGAACGTCGTTTGGATCGTTGTTGAGTTGGGTATTATAATTTTTCAAAAAATTATTGTTTAAATGTTTTCTACTGATATGTTTTTTAAAACTACTTATGTTTTAAAAACTTTGACCACAATTAGGTATCTTTAAAACATCTAAATACTGAATTTTTGGTAAGATCTTGATTTCGTTTAAAATGCAATATAAGTAATTTTAGGAAATTAATTTTATTTGCAAATAAAGCATAACATCGTGTTTCGACTCTAACTATCCGAAATTTAAATTAGTTTTCCTACGCTTTAGGATAAGAAGCTATAAGTGTTTTTTAAACCTGATACCTAATACTAATAAATCAGTTTATCAAAATTATATTTAAAAACTAAATTATAATTACCTTTTTTAAATAAAGCCAGTCACTAAGAAAATTTCTTCTTCTTAAAGAAATACACTGTACTAAGAAATATCCTCTTTCATGCAGTTGATGCCCGCACTATTTTTCAAATAAAGGAAACTAAGCAGAGCTAGTTTCCAAACTCGCCTTGTCAAGAATTTTCATGTCCTTCATTAAAACAATTTAATCCCTACATTGAGACAATATTAATAATTTTTATTATATTTCATTTGTTTGGTTGTACGTTAATATAATTAACATTAACATTAACTGTGTACATTAAGTCAATGATTGTTTTATCGTTAGGACAGTACATTTATTCAATAAATGCGTTTGTTAATATAATAATATATAATATAAAGTATGCGTTTCATTAATCGATGCATACTGTACATTAATACCGTGATTTTTATAATTAGTACATTATTTCAATGAATGCATTCGTCAATGTAATGTATACTTTTAATCAAGCATTTTATTTGTTCGTTGCGGAAATTAATCGCAAAACATTAACACAATGGACAAATTATCATTTAATACTTTATTACATTATCATAACGAAACAATTTAGTAAAAGTTGTTCATAAAAAATAATCAACAAATTTATGTATTTAATGAAATTGTTTACTGGACTGATAACAAATTTGTTGTCAAAATAAATATTATACATTGACTAATGTAAAATTAATTACTATTACAATAACTACTAGTTTATCATAATGATGAACCACATGATTAGTTAATAAAATACCGTACATAACATTTCTTTACATTAATGAAAAAATCGTTGTCCCAATAAAACATTTGTCAATAAACTGTATTAATTTATATTATGGACTAAATTTTTTTCAGTGTTTAGTGTAATATCTTTTTAAATTTTCATTGAAAATTTATCGGGTCTTTTCGATTTTTAGGCCTTTTTTGGGTATCTTGAAGATTTTTTAACCTCCCAATTTGGGTTAAAAGTTCATGGAGCCCCATTGTTGTTATTAACTATCCGGGAAATCGTCGTTAAGTCCTTGTAACGGCTTTAAGTGCCCTTACGCTGCTGCTGGGCAAAGATTCACCTTTAGATTGAAGATCTGTAAAGCTACGATCACGTCTGGAGCCTACGAGCCTTTGTGAAGATCAACTTCATAGAAGTTGAAGCCAAAAGTTAAGGTTATGTCATGCTGCCCTAAGCGTTTTATTCTGGACATCAGCGTTCCATACAACCCCTGAAATCTAGTTCGGGGAACCTGGAAGGTAGTACCTTTTGTTTATTTTTTTATAATAAGTGTTACGTGGACCCTATTATAGTTTTGTTTATTGAGAAGTGTATATTTGTAAAAATTATAGGAATTGCTCTAGTAAACATTTTTTATCTGTAGTAATTTTAGAATACGGCCGTATAAGTAAAGTACGTAGGACATTGTAAAGGCACTCAAAACAACAACTGCTTGGCTGTGTTGCCATGTTACTTTTTTTAAAGAATTTAATTTTTTTTATTTTCTCATTTAATTTCAATGAATTTAGTGGGTACTTTATTAAATGTATGGGTCCTGGTTAAATTTGTATTTTATTAATAATTTCCCAAACTTACTAAAAAAAAATAACATCTTGAACCCAGACCTAGCACCGACTACTATGGGCAAAATGGTAAATAACTTAATTATTTATCTAATTAATACGAAAATTTCAACAATTAACCGATTTTTAACACCAAACATAAAATAATATTATAGGCTCAAAATTAAGCCATTGATCTCGTTAATCTGCGTAGCGTTTTGGTGGTTGTAAGAGTTGGTTTCCATGCAGTAGGTAGTAGTTGTGTATCGTATATTGTGTTGAGGTTTTTTGGACGTTTTTCTATTTTAATGGTCCTGTGTTCGATGCTAGCCAAGACCCGGTTGTCCCTTTGACGTAGGGAAAGACAACCAAAAGAATAGGCATAGTTCTTAAAAAACATTACATTGAGACCACATTTAAAATAGAGGTGGAGGTACAAGGGGTGTACGAAATTCCGTGTAAGAATTGTGACGGAAGCTACGTGGGACAGACCAATAGATGTATTAACGTTTGATGCGAAGAACATCGTAACGCAGTCTTGAAACAAGAAAAAATAATAAGAAAGCAGGGTTGGGCAGTAAATTCTACACAGATCTGTATTAACAAGAATCTTAGAAAGGGCTGGGATCAAGTAAATTTTAAGAAATAAGCGCTTGACATTACTTTGTCAGATATACTGACGCAGTAAGGTCGTCGACGCAATAAGAATATGGATTTTATATAGGCGACTAACGTACGTTTGTACTGATCTTTCAATTGGTAATATAATAATTGTTTCCTAAAGTTAAAACTTCAGAGACATTTAACAATTTCTAATATTTTCAATACTTTTTGTATGAACAAACCTGTGAAATTCTACATGTGGGTTAATTTGACAGTATCCATGTTTCTGTCGTTTGTAGCGAGTACCGCTCTGGATATCGGAATGATGACTTATCGCCGGTGAGTCAGCGCTCGAACAATCGAGAGTGTGGAGCTCGCTGGAATGTTCCAGAAGTCGTAGGCGCTGAATATATAAGGAACGGAGCAGCATTAAAAGTCAGTCAAGTTTTGGTACTCGCGTCGAAATAAATAAATATACTTGCAAATAAATAAACTAGTAGTGATATATAAATAATTAGTAGTGTTTAGTTAGTTTTATAGTTTCCTAGTGTTTTAAGTGTAATTCAGTTATAAAATAAATAGTTTAGTTCGTTAATAAACCAGTGCGTGTTTTAATTCACACTTCGAACAGGAAAAACGTTACAGTTGTTTAAAATTAATTAAAATATTTGATTGAAAAAATAATAACTCGAAAAATATTGACTTTAGGATATGGTAAAGCCATTTAACTCTGAATTTTATGTGGAATTCAAAAATGTAAAAATATATTAGATGTCCTGATTAAAATAACAAATTTAAAGACATTTCCGGTAAAACAGGAAGTATTATTTTGTTCAAAATAATTTAGGAAAAAAGTCTAAATCGAATAATTTACTCTATTAAAATTTTAAATCAATGTCATTCGCGATTTCCTAGAAACTTCTTACGGACTATGTACGTCAAACACCCTGTATATTAAATGTCATTTATGTGTTATGCTTTACTTAATTATTAATAAAAATTTATGAATACTGCTACTGCTAATTCAAAACTGATCCTGGCCACATAAACATCATTTGTATAAAAAAGTTAATATGTTAAATAATAGTCAAATATCAATAATTTAACGTGTTATACTCAAATTTATAAAACTAAAATTGTTAAATTTTAAATTAAATTATCACCAGCGCGCCCTGTACGTTAAAGTCTAAACAACATTTTTCCATGGATTAATTCTCATTAGTAAGATATACATTTATTTATAAAAAAAATGAATTTTCTTCATTTTTAACACAGTGAAGAAAAAAATTTAAAAAAATTTGTCAATGGACGAGATTTTTTTTTTGAAAAAAGTACTGCATTTAGATGTAGAAATAACGTAAACAAGTTTTAATCGATTTCTTGAACCCTTGCAAATCGACCGTTCGATCCTTTCGCGAAACCGTAGTTAACCACAAATTTTCCAACATAATTTTATTATATTTTTTCCTTGTATATTATTTTATTACTATTGTCTGTATGTAATTTGTACTGTTATTATTATAAGAAATCGATGATTTTTTTTCTCGTATGCACTTGGTATATACATTTTTGTATGGTTAACCCTCCATAAACTTTGTAAATGTCTTTTAAGTAGACTCTACTGTAACATTTTCTCAAAGCGACTAATATCGTGCCTGAACCTCCTTAAGCTTACTTAACTATTTAAAATACCCCGCCACCAACTATGGCGAACAATTTTTGACCTAATTTTAAGTTAAATTATTTATTGTTTGAAATTTTTTAAATTGTTTTATTTTTTTTACTATAAAGTATTATGGAGAAGTGTTTTGAATACAGTACCCCCTGTAGACACATTTTACAACATGGTTAAAGTCATAATTGGCGTTTAGATGGCCCCCGTAAAAAATAGGATAAGAGGTATGATCCCATAAAACTTACGCTTTGCGATTTTTATAAAGTTGGGTGTATGGAGGATAGTGTATCCTATATGTGCCTTTTTTCAACGATTGTAACGGTGGTAATGTGGTCTGATGAGGTGGATCTTTAAAATATGATGTTAGTAAACCACCCTGCCAAAGTGAGCACTTTAAGAAGCAGTTTCTACTTCTTTTACGGGTCTTTGTCTCTGGATGTTAAAGGGATAATTATTGAGCCCGGAGGTGGTAGAAAGTAAATTACTTATACAGACAAGGTTCTGATAGAATCCCCCTACCTCAACATAAGGTGGACAAGAACGAGGTAAAATGGAAGAGGTCGCTTGATGAGTAAGGATGGAGAATATAACAGGTATTGTTATCATAAAGCATAGAAAATTTCAAATCCTTAAAAAATGTCTAGAGCTAGGCAAAAATGCATTGGTTGTAATAATCTCGCTCATAAAAAGTGTATAGTGGAAGATAAAAGTGTTTTAAGTGCGTAGCTGAATATATTATTTCTGTTACTAATGGTGAAACAGAATTCTGTTAACATAAAACCATTGAAAAAAAATTTTTGAAGAACGAAAACAGAATTTTAAGTAGATTATTGTAAAAACTTGAGTCTTTAAATAAATTACTAGAAGAAAAAATAAATAATTTGTAAGGTCAATTTGAAACTACAAAAATCTGTATGAAAGAAATTTCAAAAACTGAATCCAAAAATTTACACAGTAAAGTGGCATCTACCAATACATTAATTATTAAGTCTAATAGCAGCGATAAAAACACATATAGAAAGAAGATTTAAAATTGACAGTGTTAAGTCAACAGCAAGTTGCGCAATATTAATTCTGTGATAGTGTGCAATCAATGGAAATAATTCAAAATACAATTGAATCTAAAAGACTTTTAGTGGTGAGTATTCTGTGAAACTACCAAGTAAGTTAAACCCAAGGGTTAGAATAAAAAATGTTGATAAAGATGATAAAATTGTACTCTCAAATGATGAGATATTAAAAGAAATAATTAATAAAAATAACTTTGAACTTGCTAGCACCTTAAAACTAATAACCAAATTGGAAAGAAATAATACATATGATTTAGTAATTGAAACTGATATTCATGGTCGTAATTTAATTATCAAAAAAGGATTTATTTACTTTTGCTGGAGAAAATGTTTGATCTACGAATCATTTCATGTTATTAGATGTTTTAAGTGTTTAAAATTTTGAGATATGTTAAAAGACTGTAAAATATATATATATATCTGTACAAAATGTAGTGGTAGTCATAGTTAAATGCAATAATTGCAATAATAGAAATAAATGTAATAAGACTTAACTTAATACAGAACATTCAGCCACTGATAGAAATTGTCCTTGTTATCAAAATGTCCTAAATCACCTAAAATAAAACACGTGATAGTATAAATAAAATTCATAATGTCTAGTTTAAATAGCAATTTATCAATTGCGTATTTAAATGTAAGATCAATTGTATTAAAATTGTTTAATATTAGTGAATATTTAATCACTTTCTTCCGATGTTTCAAATCATGTGTTAAATGTCCCTAGTTACAATCTTCTTAGAGTGGATCGTGAAGGAAGAGGAGGTGGAGTGTTATTATATTATAAGCACATTTATAAAATAACCAAAGTTGCAATTGAAAATGTATGTTCTTTTGAAAAACTATTTATTTCGGTTTTGATAAATAAGACTAAGTAGACTAAGTATATTATTGGTGTTGTATACAGACCTGTGTACAGGTGACTTTAACATTAACTTTTTAAATTTGTTAAATAAAAATGCGTCAGATTTTCTTAATATTCTTGACTCTTACAATTTAAAACAAATTGTGAGGAACCAATGCATGTCTCTGTAAATAAACCTTCGCTTATTGATTTGATTATCTGCTCTAAGAACCTGTCAAATCTGTAAGAGTTGATAATTGTGTTGTTATCTCGGATCACTAATTAATAGAGTGTACTTTAATTAAAGAAAATAATAAAAACAGGAAAATGTACAATAAAAATTTCAATAAAATAAATTTACCAGTTTTTTTATCATGATTTACAATTACTTTCATTTAACCATATGTTTAATTCCGTATGTATTAATGAAAAACTAGGCTTATTAAATGAATATTTGCTAAATATTTTTAATAAACGTGCACCTTTACAAATAAAAATGATTACAAAAACCAAAGCACCATGGTTAATGGATAACTTAAAATTTATTTTTTCATTAAGAGATAAGGCGTTAGCAAAATATAAAACTACACATTCACAAAATGATTGGATTAGCTATAAAGATTTAAAAAAGTATACCAATACCGCAATTAAACATGAAAAAAGCTTACCTAAATTATAAACTGAGTATTAACAAAAACAACAAAGAAAATTGGAAAACATTAAAAAATATGGGTGTGAAGAGGTTTTAACCATTAAAATGCTTACTTTTCAAACATAACAGCAAATGTGGAAAAGCCTGATATTGATTTATTAAATTTTTATAAAAACCATAGAAAGGATAAGTTTGAGCTTTGATTTTTTGATGAAGAATGAAAATGAAGTACATGGTACATTGTTGTCTATAAAATCTAAAGCCATTGGGTATGATGGCATAGGTTTAACAATGTTAGTTCAAAGCTGTCCTTTAATAATACCAGCTATCATTTTTTAATGAACTTATTTTGAACAAGAGTCCTGAATATTTGTACAACACATACATTGCTAAAGGGAAGGCAATTTAAATCTGGATTAAAACTAATAATTAATAATTTAATAGGTATTTAAGTTGAAGAGAATTAAAACGAATTAATTTCATGTGTTAGTTATTTTTGAATAAAGCTGTTTTATTGGACTTTTATGGGTTTCAGGCCAAAATTAAATTAGGTTAGATGAAGGGGTGCATTTTAGCACAAAAATAAGTTATGAGCAGAGTTAAGTAGTTTAGAGTCCAATTTTTTTTTTAATTTTCTTATAACCTGAAAATTGTACAAACATTCAAACAAGTATCCAGATTTTTGTATATATATATATATATATATATATATATATATATATATATAGCAAAAACATTAGTTTAACTTTTGCTTCTTACCCATTCATATAATATTTTTTGTTGATTACATTTTTGCCTTAACTTGTTATACTTACCTACTAATGCATATGTAAAATTTTACACGAACAAAATACGGTAATAAAATGTTTTATGTATCCGCATTGCATATAGGTTATCTGCAAAATAAATTCAATATTTTAAAACTTCCTTACATAAATTCACTCTATTTTAGAAAGTAAATATAACACACAAAGCCACCTTGCACCTAATATATGCATACATATTTTTTAAACTCCAAGTCTGATGACAGAAAACGTTTTGTATCAAATCCCTTGTCAGGACCACATGTGCTTTTACAAGTTTCAACTCCTCAATAGAAAAATGACAAATGAGTTCACGTAGCGTAGCGTAAACACTCTTCTGCAATAAAAATTGGACCAAAAAATTATTTATGTACAAAGACATTGATTTAGAAAACCAACAATGATCAATATCTTGTAAATATTGCAGCTTCTTCAATAAAAAATTAACAAGAACAGCTAATCCAAGAAAACTAACTCAAGGATCATGAACCTTAACAGGGAAATGTAGTATTATATGGTAAGGCAATAGTAGGTACCTAAATTTTAAGTAAAAGAAAATCATTTAATAAGAAGCATTTTAATTTTTATTGTAAAATTAAATTATAAGTTATTATGTGAATAAAAAAACAACTGTTAAAAAGTTCACGTGATTGAGATTTTAAATTGACAATTATTTCGTTACACAGTGACTTCTTCAGAATGTAAGGATTAAAACTTCTACCTAAGTTAATGGTACAATATTTAGGATCCACATATATATTTTAATTTGCGTAATGTATTGAAAGCGAATAATAATTGAAAAACCCAATCTAAAATAACCTGTTTTAAAATTAAACTGGTATAATACAATAATTGAGGAGCATCCGTGCAAAACCGGCTATATCCATTTTAATAAAATGTTGGGAAAATGGCAAAAACACTTAAGTTTTGTGAGCTTAAAACTAAAGATGCATTTTTTTATCTGTAAAGGCCAGGAAACGGAGTTTTTTCCATTTTCCAACATTTTATTGAAATGGATATAGCCGGTTTTGCACAGATGCTTCTCAATTGTAAGTATACATCGAAACCAACAACTCACCTTTGTTATCTTTATTATGTGTAATGCTAGAGTAATTTATGATTATCATCTGATCGGACACTTGAGGGATCGTTATAGAAAGACCAAATAAGTTTAGGTACAGTTCCTGTTTTTCAAATAAACATAAAAAAGATCGTGTAAAAAACATAGAAAAGACGGTAGATTTCGAAGAGTTACAACTTGGTGTTTAAAGAGAAGAGTCGTAGATTTTGAATGGAACAGTTTAATTTTCTAAAAATTAATTAATAAAAAGCACCACTTGTCAAAAAAGTATAGTCTTTCGCATGGAATCACATTTAGTCCCTCAATGAATTCCTTCACTCGCCTATGGGCTCACTCGAAAACTTTCATCATTGCTATGATTCCACGCTCTGTAAACAATATACTATGGACCAACCGATTTGGATTGTTCCAAAGTCATCGAACAAACTAAAAAACTTAAATTATTATAGTCGCCTGTCCTATACTATACCTTAAAATCTAACATCTGTCAAACGTATTTAAATTTTTCCTCCTTTATTTCTTTGAATAAAATTTTTTTAATAGGCGTAAAATTTTGTTCCAAATATCGATGACTTTCTGCCAAAGTATAGCAAGCAACATAGCTCAAATTTGTAGAATTTTAACATTTTTGTTTTGAAGTATGTTTTAAACTAAACTGCTCGTCATAAAAATCGACCTAGTTTTTTGGAAAATGTTTGAAAACTCGTTATTGGAAAATTACTGAATCGATTTTGAAAATCTTTGGAAATTCTGAATAGCTGATTCTTTGACTCTTATGTCTAATTTTGTAAATACGATATTTTGCACAAAGCACTACAGGGTGTTAAAGGAAGAAATATATTTTTTCCGAAATTTCAAGTTATTCCCATTCATAAGGCAGTTGAGTTTTATAGTCGTAATACCCCTCCCTAATATAAGTAAGGTAATCCCTCGGAACGTTTTCGGGGTATTATTAAGCTGTGAATGGGGATTTGGAATTTTGAAAAAAAAAAATCTCTTTTTTTAACACCCTGTAGCATCATGCTATGTGCACAATATTGTATTCCCAAAATTAGACATAAGAGTAAAAAAATCAAATATTGCAGATTTTTTGGACTAAAACGAAGAATAACGTGAATTTTCGAAAAATTGCCGTCAAATTGTGGTTAGCCAGGATATCCACAAAATCTCGAAAACATCCCGAGGGATAACCTAACTGTTATTAGGAAGAGGTATTACGACTATCAAGCTCAACTGCCCTGTGAATGGGAATTTGAAATTTTGGAAGAAAAAAACATCCCTTTTTTTAACACCTTGTAGTATAATGCTATGTGCACAATATCGTATTCTCAAAATTAGACGTCAAAGAATCCATTGCTCATTTTTTGGACTAAACTGGGAAATAACGGAATTTTCGATAAATTGGCATATAATCGTAGTAAGCCGCGATATTCACAAAATCTCGAAAACGTTCCGAGGGATTACCTTATTTATATTAGGGAGGGGTATCAAACTCAACTGCCTCATGAATGGGAATAACTTGAAATTTCGGAAAAAATACATCTCTTCATTTAACACCCTGTAGTATAATGCTATATGCAAAATATCGTATTCCCAAAATTAGACATAAGAGTCAAAGAATCAGCTATTTAGAATTTCCAAAGATGTTCAAAATCGATTCAGTAATTTTTCAATAACGAGCTATCAATTATTTTTCAAAAAACTAGGTGCGTCGATTTTTATGACGAGCAGTTTATATATAGCCTTTAGGTTTTATAATAAGTAAATAGCTATAATGATATGCTATTTACTTCCTATAAAATAATATGGGTATATACGTTAGGGTGGGTGGATTTTCTTTTATTTTTCTATGCCTGTGGTAAAAAAAGTTGTGTAATATTGTAGTATTGTAGTTAAATGGGGTATTCAATAACAAATCGCTGGATCCTAAAAAAATATAAAATAAAATTAAAAATCAATAAAGCCTAATACGCCAAATCCTTAGCTTCGAAGAAAACCACGTTACCGGCTGAGCTGGAACAAGTCGTCCATCGTTTTGTGATCGCAAAGATCAACTCTATTGTGTTAAAGGAATCAGCTTGTGAATATATAGGACATGTAACACCTGAAAATGATACTGCTACAGACAATATCTTTAACCATTTTAAATTTAATAACAAAAGGTGGATTGCCCACAGCAATAAACTGTTGGCTGCGATGGTACAGTCGTAACCACTGGATTTCACGGTGGTGTAATATATTTGTTAAAATTTAATTTGAAACTAGCTTTGCAATGGCTAATATGTCAATTACATATACCTGGATGGAAATACCACTAAACATCAATAATTTTCAGGTCCTATCGGAAAACTTATTGAATCTTCTAAGCAGTTACCTGTTTTGTGATATGAAATAATCAAAGTTGAGCTACCTATGTGCTTAGAAGAAAAAACAACAGGAAGGAGCATTTAATAAATGACCTTGGGTCCAAAGTGGAGCTTCATTGCAATATGGCGGATAGTTGTTTCCGTTTGACAGTGGCGTACTGTGTGTAAAGGATAAATATAATAGTATATATTGTGGGTTTATTTATTGAGGTCCAAAATTTTATGTAGCTTATAGGAATGCATTAAATAAATTATTATTATTATATTATAAATGTATTGTTGTTATTTCTATTAATCAAACTTTAATTAAAAAATATGTTATACATATACCTACATATATTATTGTATAAAACATATTTTGTTATTTCTATTAAGTTTTGCTTTAAGTTTAAAAATTAAAAATTTTAATTAATAAAAATAATTAATTAATGCACATTAACGGCTTGTTAAATATGCATTAATAATACATTTAACTAATAAGATCTTATGGTTTTCTAATGGGCTTTGATCATGCATTATCATTTTTGAGAATACATTCTTATCCATTACATATTTAAGAGTTCTTAAACATAACATTTCTTTATCTATTTTTTTTATATTGTGCTGGTTCACTTGGTCCAGGTAGAGCCAGTATATCATTAGTTTCCACGTTTTCTTCATTTGTGTTAGTTTACTTGAAGGTCCAGGTAGAGCCAGTATATCATCAACATCCATGTTTTTTTATATTGTGCTGGTTCCCTTATTACAGGTCTTGTATAAAGGGGATTCAAGGCCCTTTCCTACAATTAAAAAATAATACTCATAATTTCATATAATATACATACCACAATCCATTATACAATATTAGTATTACTTATTTATAAGTAATACTAACTTATAAGTTAGAATGTTTAACTAAAAGTATACTTGATATATGAAGGGGTAAAAAGCTAAAAGTGCAAAAAAGAGAAGTTGAGTTTTTGCTATATACAAAAATCTGAATACTTGTTTTAATATTGTTGTTTGCAGTACTTGTACAATTTTCAAGTAATGAGAACATTTAAAAAAAAAATTGCACTCACCTTATTTTTATGAATACAAAAATGCACTTGTACCCTTTTGCTTCTTAACCCTTCATATATTAAGTATACTTTATGTTTATCAATGTTGCAATGTGCATTAAAAACCAAAAAAAGCTTGGTTTATTAATACATTTTTAGAAAAAGCAATATTTATATCAATAAAGATGCTATTTATTCCATGCGTGTAGATTTAAAAAAAAATATTGTTCACTTACATATTTTAATCGGTCAACTTCAATAGTAGGAAGGGCATTTTGTTACCAAATTTTGGTAATAGGCTGACCTTCAGCTGAGATGTTCGATCAAATAATTATTTAGCAAAATGATTTGAACACAGGACACTGGAACTTTTTGGTGTAAAAACAGGTTTTTTTACTAAGTTAATCCAAGCATTTCTCATACCAGTCTCTTTAGGGAACCTAATACATCATATTAGTAGATTAACTCAACTTTTTAGTTTTGTTTATTAAAAATTTAAAAAATATTAAAGAAATAAATATTATTCAGGTAAGTATTTCTTTAAAGTTTTTAAAATAATTATAAATAAAGAATTATAAATAAATCATACATAAACAAAAATACCTATCTTTATCTTTAGAAAAACTAATAAAGTAGTAAATACAATTGAAGTTTAATTTTTATAATAATTAGGTTAGTATCAGAAAATATGATACGCCTATGGTTTTTTCTATGATGGTTACGTTATTTGACATTGATTTATGTTTAATATTTACAACTAATTATTTTAAAATATAAAATAAGTAAATAAATTAAACGTTAACCAAAATACTAAATACCTATAAAATGTAATTGTATATTTTTTATTTTCTGCTCAAGGAGCAACCACAAGCTGCACAACTAACCATAATTTGTCTTTACACCTTAAACACTAATATTTATATCTTAAACTTTAAATATATCAAATACAATATTGTCTAGAAACAATGAAACGCTTATTTAAAGTTAATTTAACCAGAAAAACAACATAAAACACCGACAAACACATAAAACATTCAACTTTGGACAAATATAGCATCACAAATGTGTCATAATTTGGAGCTTGCAAATGGCCGACTTCCGTCGCAATTTTAGTACGGCTAAAGAATGACAAGACTCCTTCCTGTTAACAGGAAGGAGTCTTGTCAATTGTTTTTTTCTTCTAAGACCTATGTGAGATGGCTTACTAGAGCAAACCGTATTTTGCGGGCTTACATTACAGAGGAAAAAACAACGTTCGGTTTAAAAATTTTGGCAGAGTATATCCTTAGAGTGTATGCAAGGGTTTGGTTTCTTGTTAAAACTATACCTTTATGCACATCTCAAGCCCTTTAATTTAAATTAAAGGTATTTAGGTGACAAACTAAAAGCTGTAGTTGACCTCGTAATTTAAAAAAATGGCTTTTATGGCCACTCTGAAAATAAAATATAAATGGAATAATAAGTGATGGAACTCGATTGCAGCTACCTACCCCTGATTAGTACTGGGTAATTTTCTATATTTTATGATACAAAATAAGCAAAGAGCTGCTCTTAAGCCAGCAAATAAAAAATTACTTGATTTATTATTAATCTAAAGGGGTCGGCGCGTAGCGGCGGGGGTCTAAATGTATTACAAAACTTTTTTTTGCTAAATAGGAAATCATAATACATAACTTTGTGGTAGAGGAGTAATCATTTTTTGATTTTTGATCACCTAAACTAATTTATATCCCATTTTAAAACTTTTAGTACACTATCTATATACTTTAAGCTATATTTTGAAATTAAAATGATTTAAAAAAAGGTTTGAAGTTATTAAAATTTTGATTTAAAATTTTTACTTCCGGTTTTGTAAAAAACAATATTTAAAATACGAATCTGACTTTATAATTAAAAAGAGAAGTCAATTTTAGATAAAAACCACTGTTTCAATAATTGTGAATTTGTTACATTTAAAAAAACTCCTCCCGAAAAATTTGTACTTCATATTACGTCAATATTTAGAAGCCCATAATTTGACAACCAAACCTCATACAAAAAATGATTTTGGGTTTACATTCACACCACCTAGAAGTATAAATAGTAATGTACAAGAATTTCAGATTTTTGTCTCACATAAAATGCCGTATGTCAGTTGTTTGGCAATTAATCAGCTGTTTGTTATTGTTAATAAGCCTAATATTAACGTTTATTTGATTGTGAGACAAAATAAGTAATTTTCTACAACCAAGCGGAGAGTACAAATTTGCTTTCCAAAAGAAAACGCAAAGTTGCACTTTTCCGAGGAGCGAGCGTTTTTAACTTTGTCGCTAGGCGAGCGACAAAGTTAGTTTGTCGCTCGCTTAGTTACCATGGAAACCATAGTAAAGAAACGTTTAGTTTATTTACGACTTTTGACAAAAACGTCAAATTTGAGTTTATCACTAAAATATTAATTTTTACCAAACATTCTTATAGAAACACCGGTTGTAGAAAAAATCCTGTGTGTAATTCGAGCGCAAAGTGGCATTGCCGCTCTCGCAAAATAGCCGCGCTCCGCTACGCGTCTCGCGTCAAACTTCTCGCTCAGAGCGGAAATGTATGACTTTCCGCCCTTAATACACAAATAGGTAAGTATTGTGCAACTTGTAATAAATGGTCGAATTTGATTCTTGCCACGCTCGTTCAGAATTAAGCATTTTCCCCACTCGCTGCATAGTATACAATTAGAAGATTTTAAGATTTCAAATAATTTTGTATTGTCACTTTTCAGTTTTTGACAAAAAAGCGACAATGCTTATATTTTGGTTTAAATCGTCAAAAAAAATTATTTTGAATCGACTAAAAAATTTAAAACATTTTGATTCCTGAGGAAAGTGCGTTGATAAAATTTAAAGGAAAAATATGTTTTTTCGGACTATTCCATTTTTTAACAAACAATTTTCAACGCTGAAATTCGTTTTTATAATATTTATAATTAACTACCTATTATAAAAACGCATTTCAATTATTATTTGTCAAAATATAAAAAAAAAATGGATAAATCGAACCTTTTCGGAGGAAATAAAAAAAATTAATTTTTATTTTATATTTATTTATAAACTAATACGCAAAATATTTTTATAATTTATGCATACGATTTAAAATAATGTGAGGATTAGATTTTACCTTAATACGCAATAAAATAAAATGTCTCAGTAGGTACAATTGGCGTCTCCGAAATGTGAAGATTTTTTGTTGTCATGGATTTTTTTCATAAAATTTATTCGTTCATTCCTGGCTTCGGCCAGTGGTGTTACATATAGAAGGGAGAATACTAAGAATAAGAACAATATCCTAAATCGTTCTATTTTTTTAATAATATTTTAACAAACAATAATATAAACAATATAACAAATAAATTAACTTTAATTTGGTTTTATACAACAATATAAATTAACAAGTAGGTAAATACACAATAAAAATAACATAACTAAATTAACATATTGCTCAAGAAAATTGGTTTTTAAGTGAAATAGCGGCAGATTTAAATGTCAGTAAAAGCTGCATGTTTTATATCAAAAAACGTTGGCAAAAACAACAAAGATTGAGAAGACCTATCAGGCAAGGTGTAGGTAAAATCTCCAACGAAAATGAAGACAATGCTCTTGTCGCACTTATTAGGCAAAATCCTTTCAATAGCGCATTTAAGGCCCGAGAAGATACACAATTTCCAGGATCTCTTCGAACAGCTCAAAAAAGATTGAAACAAGCTGGCTTAAAAAACTGTGCTGCTAAGCTATTTTAATACTTAATTGCAGAGCCATTAGCTGCCACAACCCTTTGCAACCTTCTTGGCATGGACATTATTAGCTCACGCATGTCGTATGAATCAGCAAGCTCATCCCAAGAATTTTCAACAGCACTCCATAGTTCATCTCGGTTTGCTGGCCTAAAGTCCCGTTGATATATATTTTTAACTATAAAACCCCACACGTTTTCAATGGGGTTTAAGTCAGGGCTTCTAGCTGGCCATGGCAAAACAGTTATGTGGTTGTTGTTTACCCACTCTGTAACCACGCGAGCTGTGTGAACTGGTGCATTGTTCTGTAATATAATATTTATTAGAATCGTTTTTGAATACTATACAGTTTTCTTACATGTTGAAATATAAAGTTTTCTGGAAACACATGTCTAACTGAAGGTAGCATAACGTTGTCCAAAATCCTGGTATAGTGCTCAGCCGTTAATCTACCATCAATTTCCCAACATACTCCACGCCCAAACATTTATGGAAAAGCGTCCACTATTTGAGGTTTTTAATGTATAGTTCTCCTCAAATCTTGCGTTTCTTGGACGATATACACGCAGCCTTCCATTATTGCAAGATTGGAACGTTTTTTCATCCGAAAATATAACATTATTCCAAAAATCTTCTCCATAATTTAAATAGTCATTGGCGAACTGGACTCTCCTGCGCTTATTTTCTTCAGTTAAAAAAACCTTATGAGCAGCAGCACAGTTTTTTAAACCAGCTTGTTTCAATCTTTTTTGAGCTGTTCGAAGAGATCCTGGAAATTGTGTATCTTCTCGGGCCTTAACTGCGCTATTGAAAGGATTTTGTCTTATATGTGCGACAAGAGCATTGTCTTCATTTTCGTTGGAGATTTTTCCTACACCTTGCCTGATAGGTCTTCTTAATCTTTGTTGTTCTTGCCAATGTTTTTTAATATAAAATATGCAGCTTTTACTGACATTTAAATCTGCAGCTACTTCACTTAAAGACCAATTTTCTTCTAATTTGGCTATTGCCCTGGACCTCTGAGCCTCGGTTAAGTGGGGTGGCATTTTTAATATTGCAATTGACAACTATTATCAAATTTGACAACTACCGACGACACTGATGCAAAGCCCAAATTACACGATTAAATTTTGCCGTTCACATTTCGGGGACGGCAATTGTACATAATGCAGGGAAAATTTGTTGCAAAATGTTTGTTTCAAAGGGAGTCTTTTAAGTCGCTAATCTGCTCGGGCCGGTCTTACCAATAAACTCTTTGGAAATCATTCCAACCAATCCAAGATTTAAAAAGATGTTTATGTATTTAATGTTGCCAACCTCTAAGATATCATTTTACCTTTACCTACATGTAAATATTTTCACTTTTAGTAAAAAAATCCCATTTGCAAACAATAAGCAAATAATAATTAAAATACGAGCGTCTCTGAGAACTAGAGTAGCCTAAAGCACTAAATTTCATATTGGGATATTTTTTAAGGTTATTCTCTTTAAGCGCATAGTGGTCTAACTTTATATCCTAATCCTAACTGAGAAGTAGGGCTGTGAAAAGTATGCACCATTAACCATTAAAATATGCAGCATAATATGCATGATACAAACCATCAATTTTGCATAAAAAAAAACAAAAATTGCTTCAAAAACATTTTTATTTCTATAATTTTATATAATATTAAAATATGAAGCATAATATGCACGATATAACGAATTATGTCCTTATTTAAATGTATATGCTAAAATATAAGCAAAACATGCATGCATGCTTAAAAAATCTAAAAATATGCACGATAAATAGAATAGTTAAATCATGCGCCAATCTCAAAATTTGTATTTATAGGCAATAATAAATTTTGGCGGTTTACGTAATTTATAAAGAGTTAACTCTTAACCAATTGGTTTCACATTTTTTCCACCTTGTTTGCACATCAAATTGGTACATTTTTTTCAAAAAAAAAAAAAAAATTCATCCATTGACCGCTGTGGTTTTCAGGCCTTAAGTCACTCTACTATGTTAAAAATAGATAAATTTTGATATTTTGTAATAACATTTATATTTAAAAACGTATCGATTTGAAATTAAGATAAAATGTAGACCTTATTAGTGGCAATAAATCCACGTAATATTTTTTTAAATTTTAACCCACAGGGGGCCAAGGTACAATTTAATTTAAAATTTTACCTTTTAACACGTTCATGGACAGAACTGCAAATGCCGTCGGGCCCAATATGACACGACGGCTATAGCAGTCGCAATTTTCTAGCTGATTTATGACAAGCCTGCATATGCAGGCGCATTAATAATGAGATCCATAGGAAGCTCTGACATATGTGTCCCATGAGACCTCATGTATTTTTGG
The DNA here is from genome assembly GCA_921294245.1 of Brassicogethes aeneus. Lineage (NCBI taxonomy): Eukaryota > Metazoa > Arthropoda > Insecta > Coleoptera > Nitidulidae > Brassicogethes > Brassicogethes aeneus. Next base: position 44,919,280 of record OV121132.1, on the reverse strand, counting down.
TTGCAGAATGTAGTTGGTTGCAAATTAATTTTTTAAATTTTAAACCTAAAATTCGGCCGTTTTTGTGACCGATTTTTGTTAGTTGGAATAAAAATTTGAACAATTATAATATTTTTTATCACTATATAACTTCTATAACTATATTTTTATCGTTAAAATGTTTTTTCTCGTCCTAAAAACGCAATTTCTTTTTATAAAATAAATTTTATATTATTTATAGGTATTTTATAACTTATAAATTATTAAAGTATTTATAGATATATATAGACTGTTAAGATTAAAAATAAATATTTAAATTTGAATCTAGACTTTTTGTCATTATTAAAGTATAATTTGTTCACCAGTGACTTTATACTACCATAATGGATAAGTAGAAATGAAAAAAACATGGACGGTTATGACCGTCATGACCCACCACACCTTTTTTTTTTTGAAAAAAATCTCATAGTGGGGCATGACGGCTATAGCCGTCAAACTTTTTTAAAGGCCATATACAGCCCTAAAGGCATGATCAAGTTACCGGTAAAATTTTTTGATGATAGGATAAAAGGTGGATGAATTATTCAAGTGACGCAGCAGGTCCCGCCAAAAATTTGTCTGTGTCCATCAACGTGTTAAAAAAAGGGTTAAAAAGTCGAATTTTGAGTAGATCACATTAAAGTACTGATAATTAACTATTATTTGATATATTTAAATTCTTTTATCTAGTTTTATAAGATAATATATTATATATTACATACAATATTTTATATATAACATACAATTCTTACATATTTATTTAAAAAAATCGCCATAAATGGAGCTAAAATTAGTTTTATTTATAAATTTTAAATTTTTTTATGATAGGATAAAAGGTGGATGAATTATTCAAGTGACGCAGCAGGTCCCGCCAAAAATTTGTCTGTGTCCATCAACGTGTTAAAAAAAGGGTTAAAAAGTCGAATTTTGAGTAGATCACATTAAAGTACTGATAATTAACTATTATTTGATATATTTAAATTCTTTTATCTAGTTTTATAAGATAATATATTATATATTACATACAATATTTTATATATAACATACAATTCTTACATATTTATTTAAAAAAATCGCCATAAATGGAGCTAAAATTAGTTACCGGTAAAATTTTTTGATGATAGGATAAAAGGTGGATGAATTATTCAAGTGACGCAGCAGGTCCCGCCAAAAATTTGTCTGTGTCCATCAACGTGTTAAAAAAAGGGTTAAAAAGTCGAATTTTGAGTAGATCACATTAAAGTACTGATAATTAACTATTATTTGATATATTTAAATTCTTTTATCTAGTTTTATAAGATAATATATTATATATTACATACAATATTTTATATATAACATACAATTCTTACATATTTATTTAAAAAAATCGCCATAAATGGAGCTAAAATTAGTTTTATTTATAAATTTTAAATTTTTTTAAGTTTACTAATTTTGATCATAGTAGGCATCACAGATTTTTCTCTATGGTAACCTACCATTGGAAGCATGATGATAATTATTATTATTTAACAGTTCAGTTTATAAGTTGCAAATGACTGATTGCGTTTTAATTTAAAAGTGTACTATAAACTTAAAATATTAATTTATTTAAAATGAATAAACTAAATAATAATAATTATTATAGACAGTGTCAGGAAGTTATAAATTATAACCTACTTTAATTTTATTTTTTGCTCCACAACCAAGCTTCAATTTATTTTTTACTCGATAAGCAAGCTTTAATTTTAACTGAGGAAAGTAATATTTACCCAATAAATAAATTAGAATAAATACTTTTTATGTTGCAAACGGCTATTTAGATATATCTTTATTTTTTATTCAGTTGTTATTATTATTATTTTGCATTTTTTTATATTTAATATAATGCTACATGGTGTTTCTGGAGAAACGCAAACGATATGGATTTGAAATTTTAATAGCATATACAATTTGATTTAGACTATACCTAAAGTCAATAGTTTTCAAGTTATTAATTTTTTTCGTTAAAATGCACGTTAATCAAAAATAGCCTCTAATTTGTTTGTTATTATGTTTGTTGACATGGGGTTGGAATTATTGGAATATTAAAACATTGTTTAGTTTTTTAAAGGTTTTTCAACAAATACCTTGAGAAAAACCAATTGAAATTAGGCAAACTTTAAACAATAATAACGCTTTTATTATAAATGTAAAACCATGTATGTTTTAACATAATCAAATAGAACATTAAATAATCTTTAGATTGGTATTATAGTAACTCTTTCCTAAAGTTAAAATTTCAGAGACATTTAACAATTTCTAATATTTTCAATACTATTTTGTATCAGAAACCTCTGAAATTCTACATGTGGTTTAATGTGACAGTATCCATAGTTACCACTGTGATTGTTTAAAATTAATTAAAATATTTGATTGAAAAATTCAATCTCAAACTCAACAAATATTGATATGGTATAGCCATTTTACTCAGAATTTTATGTAAAATTAAATAATGTGAAAATATATGAGGTATTCCGGTAAAACAGGAAGTATTATTTTGTTCAAAATAATTCAGGAAAAGAGTCTAAAGCAAATAATTTAGGCTATTAAAATTTTAAATCGATGTCTTTCGCGATTCCCTAGAAACTTCCAACGGACTAAGTACCTGAAACACCCTGTATATTAAACGTCATTTATGTGTTATGCTATACTTAATTATTAATAAAACATACAACAATATTTGAATAAAAATGACAAAATGTACTAAACTAAACATTTATGAATACTGCTAATTCAAAACTGATCCTGGCCACAGAAACATCATAAAAAAGTTAATATATCAAATAATAGTCAAATATCAATACTTTAAATTTATAAAACAAAGGTGCTTCTTCGATTATTTACCCTTTAAAAATTGTCAAATTTTAAACTAAAATATCACCAGCGCCCCCTGTACGTTATAATATAAACAAATTTTTTTCATGGATTAATTGTCATTAGTAAGATCCACATTTTGTCCAAATTTCAAATCAATAGGTTTTGAAATAAAAAAGTTATTTAAAAAAATGAAATTTCTTCGTTTTTAACACAGCGAAGAAAAAAATAAAAGCAAGGTTGTCAATGGACGAGATTTTTTTTTTTAAGTACTGCATTTAGATGTAGAAATAAGGTAAAAAAGTTTCAATCGATTTCTTGAACCCTTGCAAATCGACCGTTCGATCCTTTCGCGAAACCGTAGTTAAAGTTCTTAATTAGTGACACAAAAACATAAAACATAAACGTCAAAATATATTTTTATTTATAATTTCTCTTCTTGGCTTCATAGGATCATAGGACTGCGTTTCTTATTCTACTTAAGTTAACGTTTTTGGCGAAGAGGATAGTATAAAGTTTAAAAAGATTTAAGATTTTTAAACCTATTAATTAAAAAGTTTTTTAACAACAAACAAAAAAGTTGTATTTTAAATTACAAAAAACCCATAAACGATAAGCATATTAAGCCCCAATAAAACATTGTTCTAGTGGGAACAAGAAAATTAGCATAACAATTAGAACACAACCTCGGCAACATTATGAAAAACATAAGGCACACCAAGAGGTAGACGACGATAATCCTAGTGCCGAAGCCGAAGACAAAAGCTTAACCTGGGCGCTAAAGAAGCAGAAAGCTGAACCCTATGCGTCCGCTGACAGAATCGGCGTGACATAATAATTAGAACGGCCGTGACTAACTGCGTATGGCAAAAGCTCCGGAGTTCGTAATTAACGCCCGGAGTAAGGGCGGCCGCGATACGGCATAGGGATATCCGAAAGGATGTGATTAATGCTGTGCAGCGACGAGGGTAAAACAGTGTTTCGCGTGGCTCCTCAATCCGTTACACGACCCTATGTATTCCATACATAAATTCCATAAATTTTTTCAAATAAATTGCATTTTAATTCTGATTTTAAATAATATTAAAGGGGTATGAAAAACACCATGCAGGATATGAATTTTATAAGAACTTTATGTTTTATAAACGTTGTTTGTTAAAAACGAAGTACATCAAAATATTGTCAAAGTAATGTCAAAGTTAAAGCAAAATTGTTTGTGAAAATCAGAAGATAATAATTCTAATAAATAAATAAATAAGTAAATAAATAAATAAAAAATTTTAAAATATTAAGTTCGTTCTTAAGAAATATTTTATTAAAGTTTATAACTAATTTTTGTATAATAATTTTTAGATGGTTTAGATGGTTTAATTAGGTCTGCAAGGGGGGCACATTTTTTAGTTTTTTGAGGTTCTAATGTCAATGGTTTGTTAAAAATTAATATGACTTTAATATAGGGCATTGCCTTTTAAATGATATTTTTTTAAATGCAAAAATTGTAAAAAATGGAGCATTTTTTAAAACTATCAATGGGCCACCTTAAGACAATATAGTAAATACAAAAAAACTTTTATTTAAAAACACAAAACATGCAAAACTTATATAAGTATGCCAAAGTAGCCTTGATATAAAAATGAAATTTTAACGAATGTTAATGCTGTCAAATTTAATTCCAAGACTGTTGCCTTTTTGTTCCAGTAGATTTAATTTTGGGCGGCAAAGTACATCTAATATTAGTTTTATTTATAAATGCTATGTCCTCAACTGTAGGAAAGATAAAGATGTTTTTTACCTTTATACTGTAACGTAAATAGCTAACTTTGAACTCAAAAATGGATTTTTTGTCGTGAAACTATATTAGAACAAACGAGCCAACCTCTAGACTTTCTTTATCACTTGAATCCATTTCAAACTCGTTAAATAACTCTGCATCAGAAGAGTCTGATACAAATGAATTCACGTCACTTTCGAGAGAAGATGGAGGGGGTATGTCAACAGAAATGGGAGTTAATTTTCTCTTAGTGGTCTTGGATTGATTCTTTCCTTTTCTTCTTGTTACATTGCTCTTCTATTATCATTTTTCTGGAGTATCTGTCACGATTTTACTTCTACCTTTCTTTATGGTTTACATTTTTTTTCGTGGTTGAGCTTTTGGGAAGCCAAATAATTCTTGTGGTTGGTGACTTTTTTCTGGTATTACAGTTTCATATGTTTTTAAATTGTTACTGTTTTCATACTGATTATTCTCTACAGATTGTTCTTGATTATTCTCTTAAGATTGTGGTTCCCTATCAGTGACACTAAAACTTTAAAAACAAAATGTAAAATAATCAACAAAAATGGTTGCTTAGAAGAGCAAACATTTTGGCTTCGGAAAAGGCTTATAAAACCGTAATTAAACATTTTTTGATGATTGAAAGCTCATTGTAAAGGGTTTTTAAGTGTACTAAAACTAAATTATCAAAAACAAAAATGTTATTTCAAAACAAAAGAACTGCTTATATATGGATTTAATAATGCACAATGGCATATAATAAAAATGCCACTGTAATTTGAGGAGATATTCCTGCAGTTTCTTGGAGTATTGCTACTTTTAATTCGTCAATAATTTGGTTATGGTGTTTAAAGACCTTCGATTTCAGGTAGACCCAAAGAAAAAAGTCGTATGGGGCAAGATTAGGTGAATGCGCAGTCCACCCAATGTCTTCGCGTTTTAAATGACTGCTTGAGTGATGGAAATATTCATAAATCCGCTTCGAATATGTATCGAAAAAAATAGTCGCTACTTGGGATTTGTTATTTTTAAAACTTATAAAAACAAATGGAATTTTGCGGGACCCTATATTTTAGCATACAGTGCTTGCAAATCCAAGTCCGACCGTGTTGGGAAGGATGGTTGTTTAATACCCGCGTGAAAAGAATAAGGATAGAATGCCAAACAGAATTTGATTGGTCAGAGCGTCAGGCGTGCGTATTGTAAGCGCCTTCTGTTTGGCGTTCTATCCTTGTTATTTTCACGCGTCCTTTCCAAACCGGTCGGACTTGGATTTGCAAGCACTGTATATGGACTTATTTGTAATTATTTATTTGATTGATCCATATCTCTTTAGAAATAATTAACTACAAAACAAAAATTAATTATTAAGTACAATTAAGTAAAAGCGTGGGTAATAATGCGTTAAAGTGTTGTAAACGGCTAATGGAGAGGAAAACAATAACTTAAATAAATTGGAAAACAGTTCCATTACCAATTATCCGAATCGACCAAGCAAGTAACCTATATATTTTTGTCACTGGCAACGTCTTTTAGAACGATAACACTAAAGATAAGTGGAAGCGAAGTATAAGAGAATCCAATAAGAGGAAGTTCTAACTGATCACTACCTATGATTGTCATCTTGTCCTTTCTCCTATCAAACGCTTGACTACACTTTCCAGGCTCAAATATAAAATTGATATAATTGACGAGATAAAAATGTCTCGACATGATCATTTCAAAAGCAAATTTAAAAATATTAAATCGAAATTTTAATTTTACAATACCATCCGTGTTAAAAAGTTATATGCACTCAACGTAATAACAGTTTTTTTAATCAAATTAAAATGAAAAAATACAACCATCAAATTATGCAATGTATCAATTTGCACTAGGTATTTTTAAATTATCAAAGTATAAAATCTGTTTTTAAAAATATTTTAAAGCATTGGAAATTGTAAATCAATATGATGTTAGGTACATTTACTTCATTTTAGTATGTTTGCATTGCATAATATATGAATATAGTGGAAAGAATCCATTAGTTAAAATAATTTTCCTTCGATTATTTAAACTATTCAGTAATGCTAATATATTATCTGCCTTGCTGCGAAAATGATGTAATATCTGTCAGGTATAAAATAATAAGCCTAATAACGCGGTCAAGGGAAACCGGAGCTATGCAAAGTGCTCACCACGAAAAGCTGTCCATTTATTGGACTGGGTAACTTACAATAAATACAGACACAAAGTGTGCGCAGGAGTTTGTCTACTACTGACTCAGTAGTAGCATACTCCTGCGCACACTTTGTGTCTGTAGTACACGGAAAAAAATCTATACTGATTCCAAGAAAATTCAACTCTATCCAAGTATAGCTTAGTTTCCCTATTCCGCAAGTAAATTTATACTTGTTTCAAGTATCCTCATATTCTTATAAAATAAAGATAGCTTCGGTTTAATCTAAGATTACTGCTATACTAAAAATAAGAAACACACTAATTTTGAGTTAAGTATACAAATTTGTCTTCAATGAAGACTACGGTATTCTTGTTGTAACGTTAGTATGTACTTCATCAAAGTATAGTTTCTTTGTAAAATCTTTACAGTATTCTTGTTTTAAGAATATACTTTCTTTAAAATTTATTTATTTATACTTATTGTAAGTACACGCTTTACTTGCATAAAATGCTTGTATTCTTACTTTTCCTTTTTTTATATTTGATAAAAGTATAGTATATATTTAAAATAACTTTACACTATTCTTAAAGAAAGTGGTTGATTAGAAAAAAAAATTCCCTCGTCTAGCGACTCGGAATAATTTTTACAAAAAAAAAACACTCGTGACCCTGAAAAATATTTGTATTAATTATCCTACCACTACGGAAAATACAAGTGAAAGTGAAAATATAATCGTTATGACAGTAATTTAACAGTATTTTTGGCATATTATTTTAATTATTTTAATGTACTAAAGTACTAATAAGTATAATAGGCACTGATATCACAATAGGTTTATTACCTAACAGTCTTAGAGGTATTAGAAAAAGTACTGTCAATTTATATAAATTCATTACCTAGGTATCACATTTTTGGTGCTATATGTAAAGGTAAGGTTTTTAATCACAATAGTTATTATTTTTTTAAGTAGGTATTTTTATTGTCAGTAAAATATATCTCCAACTAAATAATTTGTAAAATGAGTCTCTAAGAAGGCTACCATTATCATCGTAGATGGTTTGGTGTTAATTCTTCAATTTTTTCTCTACACTTGATCCTCAATCCTATTTTGGGAATTAATTCCTTTAAATTCTCCTCGCTTAAGTTTACCATAATATCGAGATCTATCTCGTTTTCTAAAACAAAAATAATGTAGCTGAATTGGAGGCTATAGCCTTTCTGCTGTTTATGTGCTATTGTCTATTACCTGTCGTATGCTATCCATTTTACACTACAGTATACCTATCCATTTTACACTACAGTATACCTATCCATTTTACACTACATTTTTACGATCATGCCTAGTTAATTACTTTAAATTAATGAAATATTATTTACTTACCCAAAAATGTGTCTAGTAAACATTCTAAGCCCCAATTTTTAAGTTTCTTCTCCATTATTTTTTATTAAAAATAACATCCAGACCGAAAAAGGAAAAAACGAACTGCCGGCGCCGACACGTACACACGCTACCACCATAGAACACAGGACAGAAGTTCTGTCACAGAACTGAACACAGAAACTGCGTCTTTTCTTTTAGCGAAGCGGTCTTAGAGGGTGGACGGTATTTACTTAAGCGAAGAATTAGGTATTTGTTTTATTAATAGCTATACTTAAATACAGTATAGTGTATTCTTTGTTCTAGAGGTCTTATACTTAAATTGAAGTATAAGCGTTCTTGTATTAAATATACATATATTTAAATAAAGTATACCGAAATTTCGTACAAATATACAGAATACTTAAAATAAGTGGCAATATTCCGCTTTGAGTAAAAAACTAGAGCTCTTTCATCTAAGCATTATTGTATATTTGATTTAAGTATACCAATTTTCTTTAAAATAAAATACCTTTAAACTCAATCCAAGAATACTCATCTTAAATCAAGTAACAGTTTTTCTTAAAAATTAAGTATATCCCATTACTTAGTTTAAATGTACGCTAATCTCATAGAAATAATAAATATACTTAAATCAAGTTTGGTCAATCTTATACCTGTTAATATTATAGTTAAGTAGTATTATTTTTATGATCAATTGTATACCTATTTATTTTATAGTCCTAGGATGACATTACAATGTTACAAATAATGTCCATCCTTGATTGGCTGTCAACCCTAAGGGCGGGCATAACTGTTTGCCTACGGCGCAACAGCCACTTGATTTAAGGGAGTATAACTTTTACTTCTTGCACATATTTTAAGAGTCAATATTAAGCAGTCGTAAGATTAACATGTTCGCTTCAGGATCAGCAGATCTCTGGGCAACATTTTTTATTGTACATAGTTAATAAAGTTGTGTTATTTTAATTAAGTGAGTGTTTCAATCAAATTGCACAATCATCAATAATTCATGATCCATCAAGGATTCAATTTACAACCTCATTTATGGTTCATCAAGCCAGTTTAATTCACAACAATTAACGTCACAACAATTCACAACATTTTTTGGTCCTTCGAACCGGATGTGGGCAATTAATTGGCAACAGTCTACATCTACATAAAAGTGGCATCAGCTACAATCTACACAAATCAATCATCAACGTAGCAACAGTCTACATCTACACAAAAGCAATCATCAAAGTGGCAACAGCCACAATCTACACGCAGCAATCATCAAAGTGGAAACAGCCACAATCATCGAATTGGAAACTTTCACAATCAACCGATAAAATCCGGTGAGTCCACCAATTCCTTAACACTAATCCTTATAATTTATTGCAAGTTTCTATTTGTGCCATAAAGTTTTTTAATCGTACGAAACACTTAATATTTTTTTACCACTGGTTAAATCGCATTTATTTAAATCAGCCATACAAGCATTTTTTTTTATTTTTTTTGTTTGCTACCTGCACAATTTGCACTATAAACAATGGCGGAAGCAATACAAGCATTAGAGGTTTCATTAGATACGGCAAAAAATCGTTTAAAGGAAACGCGAGACATTGCTCTTCAAGCAGAGACTGATGACACTGTTCACATACCTTTTAAATTTTGATATGAACAAATTCAAGGTTTATTTAATGAATTTCAACATATTCAGCAACAAATCATGACAAAAAAAATTAAGGCTAAAACATTTGACGCGGCTGAACACGAAAGGGCTAGGGTAGAGTGTGATAACTATTATTATGCAATTAAAACTAGTCAGTAATGGTTCAGCGTCTAGTAATGACGTAACACGGGAGTCTAAGTCCAATGTAAAACTTCCTAAATTACAGCTTCCTATGTTTGACGGAACGTTTCAAATGTGGTTATCGTTTCGAGATTTATTTCACAGTTTAGTTCACAACAATACTTCGCTGTCAAACATGGAAAAATTTCAATATTTGCTGACCTCGCTTAGTGTCAAGCCAAAATCTTTTATTAAATCTATTCCAGTCGCGGAAGAACATTATATCATGGCATACAATAAATTAATGGATGAATACAATAATAAACGACGTTTGGCAACGGCGTATTGGGATCAAATAATGGCATTTCCTAAGGTATACAACGAATCAACGGGTAGTTTAAAACAGCTTATCAATACGTTTGACGAAAACGTTGAATCATTGAAATTGTTAGGCTTTCCTACAGATGAGTGGAATTTTCCTTTATTCAATATTTTATTAGTTAAATTAGACACAGATACAAGAAAAGCGTTTGAATTAGAATTTAAGTCGGTTGAAGTACCTACGTATTCCGAACTTAAAGGTTTTCTCTTAGAGTACAGTAACGTTTTAAACAATTCATGTATTAAATCGAAAAAATTACTTCACGAGAACAATCAAATAGTCAATTCAAGAAATTTTGATCAAAGAAAACAAGTTCGTTTTGCGGCAACAGCGTCTGAACATTCAAAAAAATGTTTCTTGTGTAGCAAGCAAATTCATCCCATTTACCATTGTCAAGATTTTTTAAATTTATGTCCTTTGGAACGTCATAAAGTCATTAAAGGGGCTAATCGATGTGTTAATTGCCTGAAAGCAGGTCACAATTCGAGGGTAACTATCGATTGCGCACAGCGGTCAGTTTTTACCTGCAAAAATTAACCCTTAATCCCATTCCCAATTGATTTACAGGGTGATCTCAAAAAGGCTATTAAGGGACACATATTTAAACAATAAATTTATTATTATTTTGTAATATATTTATAACAAACTTTTTGTACAAAATCAAACCTAGTAATTGAATTATTTTTATAAGAAGTAACTAAATTGTATATATAATCCTGATGTTTCTTATAGTTGGCATTTTTAGAAACAGGCAAGTGAACACTGTTTATTTTAATTGTAGTGTTTAACTGAACATCTCTCAACACACATATGAACCTGAAAATGTCTGGGTGCGCAACATAAAAGTTTTCACCCTTTGTAGTATGGCATTCATAGGAGTCCAGTGCGCTGTGGATATCTTCCAGTGATCGTGGTAATGCAGGCTGCATACTTCTTCTCGACCGGTAGACACTTTGTTTCATGTTACCAATATCTTTTGTTGTTAACATATTCAAGACATTTGGAGCCTCATTAATTCCCATATTAATAATTTTTGATGGGCGAAGAGATATGTCTTCTGTCACTTTTCTTTTAATTGCATTTTGTAGCTTCTTTACTTGAAGATTTTCAATGGAAGGATGGTTATGCTGATCATTTACTTGGAGTAGAACCTCTTCTGTCTTGTCCACGGATATAGATGCGCTACATGTTCTAACTGTACATCTATAAAAAACACCAAGTGCCGTTTCTCTATGTTTACGAAACTTATACTTTTGAATTACGATCAATTTTTTGCCTCGCTCACTTAACATAGTTTCCATTTTGAATAATTCACTTTGCTCCCAAGAACTGAATTGATTAAATAATGCTAAACTATATAAATAAATAGTTTATATACCTCAATAATAATTAATATTACCTAATCACCAAATAATATTACCTTAATAAGGATTAAATTAAATAATTGACAAAATAATGTTTAACAATATTAAACATTTTTTTACCTTAAATGAGGTATTTTTTTTAATTGAAAATCGCATTCATATTATTAAAAAAAAACAATTTTAACTCCATTTTTCAAGAACTATAAAAATCACCCCGTATACAAATATTGCAAATAATCCTTTAATGCTGACAGGTAAAAACTGAACATTGTGCGCAATCGATAATCACCGCAATTCGAACGCTTGCATTTTTGGACAATGCAAGCAATGTGGCTTAAAACATAACACCCTCTTACATTTTCCCTCGAAAAGCAGCAGCGTCAATAACGATAACCGAACCTTCACACATTTCTCGGAAGATCATTCTAATCCCTCTAATTCTAACCATTTAACCACTTCATTAGGGACAACTTTTACAGGCAATGTGTCTAATATCACTCAGGGTGGCCGGAAAACCATGACCCATATACCGAGGGACTCGGTAAAGCAGGACCGGGTGGCGCCTAATTATTTCAATGATTCGAGTATCGTCTTATTATCAACAGCTGTCGTCAATATTTATGATCGATTTGGAAACGTTCACAAATGTAGAGCTTTATTAGATTCAGGTAGTCAAAACAATTTTATAACACAAAAATTAGCCAAAAAATTGCAATTGCCCTTGGAAACATATGAATTATCCATTGCAGGTATAAATCAAAGGGTGACACAAGTAAATTACCGTACAGAAGCGGTACTTAATTCAAGACATAACACTTTTAAAAGTAAATTACAATTTTTAATTTTGCCCAATATTACCAATCAAATTCCAATAGTTTCATTTCCAATTGATAATCTGCATATAAAAAGAGATATTTTATTAGCCGACCCAACTTTTAATCAGGCGGGACCTATTGATATTCTTTTAGGAGCAGGTATATTTTACCATTTATTGGAACCAAAGACAATGACCCTCGGCAAAGGGCATCCCATTTTACAAGAAACTAAATTCGGATGGATAATTTCAGGGCTATTTCAGCCAAAGATCGCAAAAGCAAAAAACCATATCTGCGCTATCAGTGTAAATGATCAATTATCCAAATTTTGGGAGTTAGAGGAACTCCCGTCGCAAAAAAGATTTTCGCGAGAAGAGCAATATTGCGAAAATTATTTTAAGGCCACTACGATCCGGGATGACAAAGGTCGTTTCGTCGTACGGCTACCGTTTAAAGATTGCATGCACAAATTGGGAAAAACCGAAACAATCGCCGAAAAACGTTTAAAATCCTTGGAATATCGCTTTCAGCAAAATCACAATTTAAAAATTGCATATTGTGAATTTATACACGAATATGTTAACCTCGGCCATATGGGAATCGATAAGTCCATAAGGCCAAAATATTTCTTACCACATCACGCGGTGTATAAAGACAAAAAAATTCGGGTGGTTTTTGACGCATCGGCTAAGCCCGAACAGGGAGTTTCATTAAATGAGTGTCTATGCGTCGGGCCTACGATCCAAGAAAATCTCTTTGATATTGTGCTGAGGTTTCGATCGCACAAATATGTACTGGCAGCCGACATCAAAAAAATGTACAGGCAGATTTTAATTAATCAAGAGGATCTAAAATATCAAAATATATTATGGCGAGAAAACAACGCAGAATCAATTAAAGTCTTTAATTTAAAAACAGTCACGTATGGCACGGCATGTGCACCATTTTTAGCTATACGGTGTCTCCACGAAATTGCCCATCAAAACGCTAATAATTATCCTGCAGCATGTAATACGATCATACGCGATTTTTATGTTGATGACCTCTTAACAGGTGCCAACACTTTAGAGGAAACAATGCAACTAAAAACCGATTTGACGTTATTGCTAGAAAATTATGGATTTGACTTATGCAAATGGGCTTGTAATATTTCACAGGTAAACTTAGGGTCAAGCGACACCGAGCCAACAGATTTATTTAAAAAATTTTACGCAAACGATACCGCTGTAAAAACATTAGGTTTATTTTGGAACGCGAATTCAGACACTATTCATTATTCTTTTAACTGTCAATCCACAGAATACCAAACTAATTTAACAAAACGCAAAATGTTATCTATTGTCTCAAGGATATTTGATCCGTTAGGGTTGTTAAGCCCAATCACTATGAAGGCAAAGGTTTTTATGCAAAGTTATGGCAGCTCAAGGTCGATTGGGATGATAAGTTACCTTTAGAATTGATATCAACATGGCTAAATTATGTTGGTCAGCTACCACTAATTTCCAATATTGCAATTTCACGTCACTTTATATGCGATAACCCAACAATTGTGGAACTACACGTGTTTTGCGACGCAAGCGAAACGGGTTACGGTTGTTGCGCATATTTACGTTCAATAAACGATCATCTGTCAAATTACACAACTAAATTAATTTGCGCTAAATCAAAGGTAGCTCCACTAAAGAAAATAACCATTCCACAATTGGAGTTGTGTGGCGCGTTATTACTTTCCAAATTGGTACAACAAATAAAATCTGCATTAACAATAAATATCTCAAGGCAGTATTATTGGACAGATTCAAAAATTGTATTGGCATGGTTAAAAATTCAACCATGCTATTTAAAAACATTCGTTGCTAATCGGGTTACTCAAATAAATGAATTAACTAGGGTTACAGATTGGTACCATATTGATGGAAAATTAAACCCAGCAGATACTTTATCCCGTGGCGCAAGCCCCACGACTTTAAATAAGTTTAGTTTATGGTGGGACGGCCCACAATTTTTACACAATGATTTTGACCCAATTAATTATCAAATCTCCGAACCTCACAATGAAATACCTGAAATAAAAAAATCAACTTTCACTTCTTTGTCACTAGTAAACGATTATAGTATTTTTGATAGGTACTCGTCATTATTTACATTAAAAAAGGTCGTCGCCTATATGCTTAGGTTTGTAAATAATTGTAAAATAAACACAAAACGGAGAACAGGTGCTTTAACGATAACAGAAATTAATCAAGCCACTACGACCTTATTAAAGCTTGCACAACAGCAAGAATTTGCGGAAGAGATTCGTTCATTAAAACAAAAAAAACCATTATCGCGCCATAGTAAGCTTTTGCAATTAACACCATTTTTAGATCAAGTTGAAATACTAAGGGTAGGAGGTAGACTTCAAAATGCAGTAATTCCCTTTAATCAAAAACACCCAGTAATACTTCCACCAAAACACAAAATAACAGAAATGCTCATTCAAGATTATCATTTAACCAATTTACATCTGGGTTCACAATCATTATTAGCAATTATGCGATTAAAATATTGGCCGATCACGGGCAAACAAGCTGTCAAAAGAATTTTAAGAAAATGCATTACATGCTATCACACTAAGCCGGTCCCAATGAGTCAATTAATGGGAAATTTACCTGTAAGTCGTGTCACAATTGCAAGGCCGTTTCAAAAGTGCGGCATTGATTATGCGGGTCCGCTCTGCATCAAAGACAGTGCAGCAAGAAAACCCAAAATTTTTAAAGCCTATATTTGTCTATTTATATGTTTTACAACAAAGGCGATTCATATCGAATTAGTAAAGGATTTGTCAACTGATTCATTTATTAATGCTCTCAAGCGATTTGTTGCACGTAGAGGAAAGCCCTCTGACATTTTTTCGGATAACGGTACAAATTTTGTGGGTGCAAATAATAAATTAAAGGCAATTTTTAATCTTTTAGCAACTCAAAATAATCAAAAGAAAATAATTTCACATTTACAACAAGACAATATTCAATGGCATTTTATACCTGCTAAGGCACCCCATATGGGTGGACTGTGGGAATCAAGTGTTAAATTAGTTAAAAATCAGTTAAATAAAATTCTTGGCAATGTGTTTTTAACGTTTAAAGAACTTTACACTGTACTTGTCCAAATAGAAGCGTGCTTAAATTCCCGTCCCTTGACCGCTATTTCCAACGATCCTTCCGACTTTTTGCCATTAACCCCTGGTCACTTCCTTATTGGTGATTCATTGGCAGCACTACCTGAGGAAGATGTCACCGATATCAAAGAAAGTCGATTGAACAGATTTCAACGTCAACAGCAGATAATCCAACATTTTTGGCAGCGATGGTCGCGAGAATATTTATCTCAACTTCAAGTTCGCAACAAATGGCAGTTTATCAAGGACAATGTGCGAATTGGTGATTTAGTGATCCTTAAAGAGGATAATGTGCCACCGCGAAAATGGCCCATGGGCAGAATTGTCGAGCTGCACCCTGGTCAAGACGGATTAGTGCGGGTGGTATCTTTAAAAATGCCGTCCGGCACTATTACAAAAAGATCAGTCAATAAAGTGTGCTTATTACCGACGGAAAATGAATTAAAATAGCAAACCTCAGTGAAGTTAAATCAAAACAATCATTTCGCTATTTTTGTCATGACAATGACAACAACTGTACTTACTGTAATTATTTAGTCAATAGATCATTTATAACCGTAATTGTAGCAATAGATAATAAGTTGTTTGTTTTAATTTTTTACTTTCATTCATAAGTAGATATGTTTTTATTTCATAGTGCACAGGGCTTATTTGAAAGCCTCAAAGCTTTCAAGGTGGCCGGTTTATGGTCAATCTTATACCTGTTAATATTATAGTTAAGTAGTATTATTTTTATGATCAATTGTATACCTATTTATTTTATAGTCCTAGGATGACATTACAATGTTACAAATAATGTCCATCCTTGATTGGCTGTCAACCCTAAGGGCGGGCATAACTGTTTGCCTACGGCGCAACAGCCACTTGATTTAAGGGAGTATAACTTTTACTTCTTGCACATATTTTAAGAGTCAATATTAAGCAGTCGTAAGATTAACATGTTCGCTTCAGGATCAGCAGATCTCTGGGCAACATTTTTTATTGTACATAGTTAATAAAGTTGTGTTATTTTAATTAAGTGAGTGTTTCAATCAAATTGCACAATCATCAATAATTCATGATCCATCAAGGATTCAATTTACAACCTCATTTATGGTTCATCAAGCCAGTTTAATTCACAACAATTAACGTCACAACAATTCACAACAAAGTTCCTAACATGAAGTATAGAACTATTCTTAAACCTAGTAAGGGATTTTTTTCCGTGTACTAAGTACGTACATTTTTTGGCGTATCCCTCGGTGGGATTCCCACCTAGCAAGTTACTCTTAGTTTTTTGGATAACCCAAAATGACATGCTTCTTTTAGTGAACCCCTAAAGTATTATTATGGATCATAATTTATGGTAATAGTATGATTATAGAAGATACTTGGACTGGTTTTTAAAATAGTGTCGTATATTGAGATGTACAAGAAAGTATCCATGAGTAAGGATTAATTAATTAAAATGTAGGTAATATTTAAACTATGCATGCAGTAATGCTAATATAATATCTACCAATTTATTATATGCCCCCTAATGTATTATAAATTTTAATTAATAATAGTCATAGGGCCGTATGCAGAAACGTTCATTTATTTATATTAACTTATTTACGGATATCCACTGATTTAAGTTTGAACCAATTTGGCAACAGCAAATTTTAAATGACAGTAGATTTGTAGGTTATCTTACTTATACTTAAATTTGTGTTTATTACATTATAAGAGTGATACATTTTTAAAATGTTTTATTAAATATACACATAAATAGATTTATAACTGACTAAACCTTATTATTGACAAAAACTTGGTTTTTGAGGAGGATTGCGGCAATATAAAACACAACAATTGGGTTATGTTCGCAGTTTGCAATGTGTTTTGTTACAATTACCTTAATTTGCATAAGAAGGTATGAAAACGAAAATTACGCCTTAAAGCCTCTGAAAAGAACAAAGAAATTTTGTTAAAGTTGGTGAAAATTTTGTCCAAGTGTTTGTTCTTGTAATAGATTAATTAATAATATTATAATTATAATAATTATATTATAATTGTAATAATAATATAATAATTTTAATAATAATATTATAGTTGCCTAAAAAGGTGTTATTGGTACCTGTAAAAGAATACAATAGTTTAAGAGCATTGCCTTTTAGAAACAGGTCTAGTATTCCTATAACTATAATATAATTATTATAAATTATAATTATAATATAATTAATTAATCTTTTACAAGAAACCTAAATACAATTTCCACCACTTCAACAACATTTCTTTGTTCTTTTCAGAGGCTTAAGCCTAAATTTAAGCCGTAATTTTCGGTTTTCATACCTTTTAATGCAAATTTACTTATACCAGAACACATTGCAAACTGCGAACATAACCCAATTGTGTATGTTTTATATTGCCACAATACCCTTCAAACCAAGTTTTTGTCAATAAAAAGGTTTGGTCAGTTATAAATGTATTTATGTGTATATTTAATAATACATTTTAAAAATGTATATATATATATATGTATAACCTACAAATCTTTAATGTCATTTAAAATTTGCTATGTTGCCAAATTGGTTCAAACTGAAATCAATGGATATGCGTAAATCAGTTGATATAAATAAATCAACGTTATTGCATACGACCCTTAGTAGTCATATTTTTTAGTTTATGGATATTGTATAAAAACCCGAAAATTGATGATCTTAAGTTTGTCTGAGTAAATCTTTCATTTACCGATGTTATCGGAGTGTCGAGAATTGCAAAATTGCTCATTTATCCTCAGCCTCGTAGGGAAATTGCGTTTTTTCTCAAACGGATTGGTTGCGACTCCAATTAAAATAAGGCTGGAATATTTCATTCATCGCAAATTTCTTTAATAAAGAATCTTTACAAAAGAAGTTTTTACATTTTTTGTCATAACTTAAATTTAAACTTGTAGCTTGGTTGCAACCAATTTTTATTTATTTTTATATTTTAACCCGAATGATTTTTTCCGCTCCCTAATTTGGCCGCCCCCTGACTTTGCCGCCCTAGGTTTTTGCCTAGTTTGCCTATAGGTTGCGTTTGGCTGTAGACTGATGAATAAATATTATTTCTATTTAACTAAAAAATTATTACTTCCACTCAGAAAAGAAGAAATCAGAAGGAAGGACTTTTTTATTTTTTTTATAGTGTATTTTTATATAAATAAATGTATACACTAAAAATAATGATTTGTTTTGAATTCCATATTTTGTTGATTTATAAATATTTAACATTATAAATTAAAATTTAGTTACGTATTAGTGAAGTATTTTTAAATCAATCTCAAACATTCTGTCCATAACTTCGAAATCAGTAGTTTAAACTGAATATGCCATAGACAGTACATGGTACACACATCAATCATAGGTTACATGGAAAGGTCATTCAACTCCAAGAAAACGACAAAAAGTTTTAATAAAAACGGAACACTAAGTGCTCTTGCGCGAGTATTTAAGGGTTAAGTATAAAAAAATTACACTGTCAGAAGACCCAAACCTTTAATTTTTTACAACTTAAGTATTCACTTACAATTTTTGAAGTATTTTTCATAGTAGTTAGTCCCACTAAATTACTAACAAGAAATCATTTTTTTTGTGAATAAAGGTATGTGTATAATATATATTATCGGTTTTTTGGCGCTTTCCATAAACCCGGTAGGTTTAGATTTTTTATATTCATGTGTAAATAAATGCTGTCCGGCGTTTTAAGATGGCCATAAATCATCAAACGACGTGTTAGCCAATCTCGTTACCACTTCTTATCGATGACCTTTCAAATTTCGACCCAAACATAATAACGACGCTCTATATGCATGATTACGCTTGAGGATTCGAACCCTCCAGACACATTACATAATTGAATTACGGTTGATTGTTTTTGCATTAGGTTAAATTATTTATTGGCATCATGCAAATTTTAATGTCGATATTGGTATAATAGCTTAATTTTATATATTACAAATGGTATAAACAAAAATTTTATACAAAATATAAAGGGCACCTTAAATAAAGGGTACAATTTCTTTAAAGTTAATAAATTATAATATAATTTCTTACTGTATATGGCAAACGGTAAACCTTCTAGAAGAGTAACTCTTAACTGTTAAGGTCTTATTATTTTTTACAGGTTATAGAATTTTTAACCGTTTTAAAAAAATATTTTAAATACAACAATATAGAATAGATATAAAATTTGTTGTAGTAATAATAATGTAATATACGTGGTGTGTTCAGAAAATATCGGGAATTTTCGTTTTTTTGAAATAAATATTTATTTATTCGTCTACATTAATATTGTCGCCTTCAAAATAGTCCCTATTATGCACATGTGCCAGCTCTTCTTCCAATACTCGAAACACTTCTAAAACTCGATCCTTGGGATAGCCTTTAGTTCTTTCAGCGATGCGCTTTTAATGTCATCTATGCTTGCAAAACGACGGCCCTTTACAGTTCTCTTTATTTTTGGGAATAGGAGGCATGTCTGGCGAAAATGGAGGCTGGGGCATCATTACAGTATTGTTTTTGGCCAAAAATTTTGTTCAAAATTTAACAATTTTGGAACAAATTTTGCTGTTACGCGTTTCATACCCAAAACATTCTAAAAAATTTCATTGGATGAGCCAATCGATATACCAACATCATCAGCGACTTCTCCGATGGTTTATAACCATTTTTTCCACTTTTTCCATTTTTTTATCGGTTGTTAATGTGCTTGTGCATTCGGGGCGTTCGTCATCTTCAACGTCTTCACGGCCATCTTGGAAACTATTATACCACTTGTAAACTCTTGTTTTACTTATAGCGGACTCACTATAGGCCTTTGTTAACATTTTACAGAATTTATTTCATTTTTTAAGCAAAATTGGATACAAATTTCTTTGATCAATTTCTTTTAACGAACGAAAATCGCCGAGCTCATAAAACACGTCTAACCTTAGCGGCTGCCACAGACAAAGTAAACAATGAAAACAGATAAAGTTTTTATCATACTTCGGGGGCATGTATACCAACATAATAAAGAAAACGTTATGACAACCGGACCCTCCGAACCCGCGAAATTTAACAATTCCCGTTATTTTCTGAACACACCTCGTACCTACGCTAAAAAAACATCGGCAATCGATAGCATTATTGGACTTCAAGGTTTGTAAACAATACATTTAAAGCATACGAGCTGCACATAATTTTTAAATAAATAAGTAGTTTTTTTAACCAAGTGAGAAAAGCAGTCTTACTCATATTTTGTTCGCAAAGTTTCAATTGCACAGCTTAACTGTGCACGTTATCTGTGTTTCGCGTTAAAAGTAAAAACTGAAAAACTTTGCTTGTACTTGATCGTGATTAAAATCGAAATATTATTCTTTATCAACTCCTACATTGACGAGCGTTTTAGTCACGGGCTGAAGTTAGAAACAGTGGCTTTTATGCTTTTTGGTCATGGGCCTTATTATAAATTGGGAAAAAGTAAGGTTATTTCCTGTGACAGTTGTCATGTCAAATTTTTTACAAATAAAATAGAGTAATTGCATCAAAAATGAAAATCCCTAAAAACCTTTTTAATGTAATCTAGAGGTAAAAACACATTGCGAAAATATTTTTTATATTCCAAAAGTTCAACCCGGCCCCAAAATATCAAATTGAAAAAAAGGTACTTTTCAAACGTTCCCGAACTCCCGCCATATTGCATGACGTCATAAACCTTCACCAGTGTCAGAAATCAAGATGTCAACAAATAATAAACACCGATAAAGTTTATGTTTAACATGGAAAACGCGAAAACAAAAATTGGTTGTAAATATTGTTTTGTGCCTTGTTGTACAAATACAACCTGGAAAACTCCTGGGAAAAGGTTTATCACCGTGCCAAAAGGAAAATTAAGGATAAAGTGGATTAAAATAGCTCGGCGCGATATCAAAACATCGTCACCGCAGTCAACATTATTTTGCTGCGAGGATCATTTTAATGTAAGTAAAATATAATGTCGTTTACTAGGTATGTGGTTGGAATAGGTATGTTAAATAATAGTAAACTCAAGAAAATACGCCGTAACGGCTCTCAGTGTAGGGTCATAAACTTTGCTTTTGATAATTGAAGGGACAACTTTCCCAGGAGTTTTCTAGGTTGTATTTGTACAACAAGGCACAAAACAATATTTACAACTAATTTTTTCGCGTTTTCCATGTTAAACATGTAAAACATGTTAAACTTTATCGGTGTTTATTATTTGTTGACATCTTGATTTCTGACACTGGTGTAAGTTTATGACGTCATGCAATATGGCGGGAGTTCGGAAACGTTTGAAAAGTACCTTTTTTCAATTTGATATTTTGGGGCCGGGTTGAACTTTTGGAATATAAAAAAATATTTTCGCAATGTGTTTTTACCTCTAGATTACATTAAAAAGGTTTTTAGGGATTTTCATTTTTGATGCAATTACTCTATTGGCTTTAAATTCTGTTTTGTGTTCTTCTAGACCCTCGTATTTATTAAACACTCGCTCACCAGCTTCCCTCGTGCTTAATTAAACTCGTAACTAAAATTACGTTTATAAAACTTGAAACATAATATACCATTGTATGCTTATATAGTTACGTTCTTGTATGTATTTTCTCTAACTGATCAAGGTGAATTATTGTGTTTTTAATTGTAAATGTAATTCATGAACTAAACCGAAGTTGCATTTTCATGCTTTGTCAAAGGATCCAATTCGGTACGTATATTTGTTGGTGCAGAATTAAGTAATAATCACTTTACCAATTTAATTTATATTTAAGTTTGGACATATTTAAGAAATCTTACACAAAATAATAGGTATACAAACTTAACCTAAAAATCAAACATTTTTATATTCAAGTCCTCTAAAAAAACCACAACTGCATTTTGAAATATTAAAATACAGAAAATACCTATGTACGAATTCATGGCAATATAATATTATATAAACAATATAGAATCTATATTATAGATACCTAATACCTGTTTTTGGTCTTTTATATTTGAGTAAAGACTTTCTTAATCAACGCTTTTACTTATTCATAATGCCATTTGCATTTAGACTATATTTTATGCTTTTTACGTACATTATCAATAATATTTATAGTATCTAATAGGTACAATTAATATTTTGCCTGCAATTTATTTTTTCATTCGGATTTCCACTGTCCTCTCTAGAAACATTTTCCGGCTTTATTTTTTAAAACAAGCAGTTTTGTTACAATAAGTATGGCGACGTGGTGGCGCCACTAGCGACCCTTTACAAACAGTCAAAATTTGTCTGCGTAATTTTAAAGACTAGAGCTGATTTAAAAAATCGTGCAAACTTCAAGCATGCGTTTGGCTTTTACAATAGGGTTGGGACAATAGGGTTATTGCATATTTGGATCTACGCAAACGAATTTGACATTTAAATTGTCTTCCTGCGTTTCTCAAATAATTAGAAAAAAACTACCGCTGTCCACCAAAAGTTTGTGAAGATTCCGGCCCGAGTCTGGCCGATTCTCAATAACGACCGTCTCAAAGCAACTTTTCTCTAAATTTGATTTAACAGTTTTTATTTGTTTCCGCCGAATTGGGCGCAGCCACGCTACTAAGATTTTTATAATCATTTTTAACAAATTTATAGCAAAAATCGGGTGGGTTTAGTTGATTGAAAAATACTTTTATGCTCTAAAACATTACAATGTACATATAATATATATATATATATATATATATATATATTTATATATATATATTTGTAAAACCTTATCTAAGATAATACGCACCTGTGGCTAAATAAACTCTTGTCTCTCCTAGGAGAGATAATCTTTTTTTTAAAAATTGAACAAAACATAAAATCTGAAATGAGAATACTTAAACTCTTTTATAGTAAATGCTCAATTACACACTAGATTTATCACATGTAAACACATCATTAAAGAAAAGTGTTATGTAATACAAAAAGTTAACAACACGTAACAGTTCCAAGGACGGTAGATAGGTTAGGTCGGTAACTTGTTTAAGGTACTTGTCGTGCTGTAAGCATATCATCAGAAAATTTTAAATTTTTGTATACTTATTAAGGACATGACAATACAATTATCTTTAAAGTCGATTGACCGTCTATAAACCGAGATAAATTCAATTAAAAATTGGATAATTAACATGGATTGTATACGCTTTCTGTAGTTCCGTACCAGTTTATTAGTTATAAAAAAAAACTAACTGTCAGAAGCTTTCAAAAAACAGTCTTTTAATGTATTTTTGCTAAGTTTAAAAAAAAAATATTTAAAAATTTTTGACCGTCCAATTGTTTATAAATAACCGTTTAAAGTTCAACAATTTGTAAAAAGTATACATCACTGGTGTCAGATAAAAACAACTTGGCAACGCTGTACGCGAGTATAGATATTATTTCCGCAGTAAATTCAAACACACTGATTCAGTCTCCAATATATCTATTGGTTGAGCATAAGCGACAATTCCGGATTAAAACTTATGAAAATATTTAAAAGTATTACGTAAAGGTAACGTCTCCAGGGTACACTCTTGCGAAAAAATTATTACGGTGCGTATAATCTAAACATTTTTGACAATATTGTACCACACAACAACTACCGTAAGAGTCATAAATGATAACATTTAAAGTTTTTTGTTTGTTTTGTAATTTAGTTTTATTTTCAATCCATTCTGTTAGCTCGTGTAAAAAGTATAGTATATACCTTAAGTTATCAATAACACACTAGTTGGATTGCCGAACTCGCCTGCAATTCGTGCGCAAATTTCCAACGTGTGTGTTATAGCTTAATTACAACTATCGTTATATATCATATATGTACTAGGGTGGCCCAAAAAAAAAGAATATTTTTTTTCTTCTTGTCTCTTGTGAAAATATGTTGGTTTGTCATGTTTTAAGAGCCCTGTCAAAATATCAGCTCGATTAAAAATTTTGTAGGGGTCGCTCAAGATTTTTAAAAATTTTCAAAATCGTCAAAAATTGAATTTTTGTTTTATTTTAATTCTTTTTCTCGTCTCGATATTATTTTTTAGGTTAAAAATAATAAAAATTCTGTAAATTTCAAATCAATATTTTGATTTCTAAAGGTCGCTAAAAGTTCGTTGATATTTATATTCAGAGGTCGCTCGAAAACATTCAAAATACTCTACTTTGAAAGTTAAAAAAATCTTGAGCGACCTTTAGAAATTAAAATATCGATTTGAAATTTTCAGAATCATTATTATTTTTAAATTAAAAAATAATATCGGAACGAGAAAAAAAAATTAAAATAAAAAAAATCCAATTTTTGACGATTTTGGTAATTTTTAAAAATCTTGAGCGACCCCTAAAAAATTTTTAATGGTGCTGATCTTTTCACAGGGCTCTTAAAACATGACAAACTAACATATTTTCACAAGAGACGAGAAGAAAAAAAATATTCTTTTTTTTTGGGCCACCCTAATATGTACGTATATAACAAAGTTGATATAAATTGAATTGGTATTTACAACGTACTATTAACGGATTACTATAATTGAGAAAGTTGTTTATATTGTAAATACCTATACAATTCATATCAACTTTGTTTCCTACAAAAGACCGTTTCGGAGATGTAGCGCGACGGGTTTTTGGTAAAAACTCAAAAAGTTTTTGGATACCATTTTTTTTAAATCTTGGTCCCAAAATTTTATAGTACTAGAGGATTTTTAATTTTATTTAGTTAGGTTCTGCAGTTAAGCCAGGAATATTTAAACTTAATTGATCTTACAGCTTGGTGCAGCATCAATAATGCTTATGTTTAGGGTTACCTCCAAAAAAAGGTTGTTGTAACAACAACATGTCAAAATGCAAGCATTTGATTGGATAAAATTACACAGTATAAAATTTCTGGTAAAAAATAACACCAAAAGTGGTCTATTATATAATATAGGTCCACACTAGAAATGGTATATCTAACCACATACAATTTGGTAAATTTTACCCTTTTTAATTGGTTAATAATCTACACATAATATTCGTACAAAAAACTCGTAACAGTAACAGTAAAAATGTCACACGAGCCGAAGGCGAGTTTGACGGTTTCACGAGAGCGGAATATGCAATTCCAAACGTGTTTCAGACTATACTTTTTCTACGTTTCCAAAAAATATCATAGAAAAATAATTTAATTGGAAGAAAGTGAGGTTGGATCGGTCTAAAATTTGTTAGATATTAAAAACAGAGATGTCGCCACGTTTATTCTGTCATCAGATGATAGAATATTTCATTCTGTAACACTTTACGGAATATATGTCATTCCATAGATAAAAGTGATATTAGAAGGGTCAAATTCCGTAATAGGAGTAGAAAAAGTATATTTTATATTACTTACAACCTATTAGATATGAATACAAATAGGCTTTGGTATAAAATGATTAACACTACTTAGGTGTAAGTATTCTTATACCCAAGAAGTGTTAATATTTTTTTTTAATTGAATGAAAAGTAGTAATATTTTAAGTTTTTCCAGTTTGTGCAAAACCATATTTAGCTTATATAGGTATATAAGTTAAATATGATATGTAATAATGATAAGTTAAATATTATTTTTCACTAGCTTAAAATATAACTACATTTCACATAAGTTGCATTCACTGTCACATTGCACCATTTCACCACACCACTGAATTTTAATTTAAAAACCATGGTCTTAAATTAAAATAGCTTGCATAGGTATACCTACCTATACTACCATCAACTGCACTCGGAATACTGATCGCGCCCTGGACGTTAGCAAATGATGACACAATTTGTGTAGCTGTCAACACATAATAGTGTCAAATGTAAACCGCGCCAAGTTTATCTTTAAATTAACACTAGATTGACACGGTGCTGTGTTAAATGAATTTAAATTAACACGAATGAATTTTACCACAATTTAAAATAAACACTTTGACCAATTTTAGTGTATATATATTAACACCAAATGATTTTACTATAGTATACTCCATTTGGTAACTTTACACCGAAATATTTTATACTGTGTAACAGGTATAACATTTACTACGAAATATTTCGAGACACATATATTTTTGTTGTAAACATTACATGGCCAAATTACTACCTACAGTACAACAATACTACATGCTTATTAAATTTTGATTTAAATTTTACAATTTGTTAAAAAAATTTATGTTTCCACCCGGGATCGAACCGGGGACCTTTCGCGTGTTAGGCGGATGTTAATCAATCAATTAACTATGGTTTCGCGTAAAAATCGAACAAATTTTGGACATTTGTTTGCAAGTGATGCCAGAATTGAATATATTTTTTTAACCATGTTTCTACATTTAAATGGTGCATTATTTTCAAAAAAAAAATTTCATCCATTAACCGCTGTGGTTTTTAGGCCTTAAGTTACTCTACTGTTAAAAATAGATAAATTTTGATATTTTGTAATAACATTTAAAAACGTATCGATTTGAAAGATAAAATGTAGACCTTATTAGTGGCAATAAATCCACGTATAATTTTTTTTAGATTTTAACATACAGGGGGCGCTGGGGACAATTTAATTTAAAATTTTACCATTTTTTAAGGGTTAAAAAGTCGAAGATGCAACGTTGTTTTATAATTTTGAGTATATCACGTTAAAGTACTGATAATTAAATATTATTTGATATATAAACTTTTACATGCAAATGATGTTTCTACGAGAGACACCATTTTTAAGTTACGTCTTCAAAGGACATAATACTAACGTGTTTTACAAAGTATGTATTCTTTTATCTAGTTTTATAAGATAATGTATTGTAAATTACATATTATACATTATATATTACATATAATATATTATATTTAACATACAATTCTTACATATTTATTTTAAAAAATCGCCATAGATGATGATAAAATTACTTTTATTTATAAATTTTAAATTTTTTCAAGTTTACTAATTTTGATCATAGAAGGCATCTCTATGGTAACCTACCATTGGAAGCATGAAATATAATTTGACAGTTCAGTTTATAAGTTGCAAATGACTTATTGCGTTTCAATTTAAAAGTGTACTATAAACTCAAACATTAATTTATTAAAATGAATAAACTAAATAATAATTATAGACAGTTTCAGCAAGTTAGAAATTATAACCTACTTTAATTTTATGTTTTGCTCCACAACCAAGCATCAATTTATTTTTTACTCGATAAGCAAGCTTCCATTTTAATTCCAAACTGAGGAAAGTAATATTTACCCAATAACTACTTAACATTATATGAAAAAAGCCCTTTTTATTCTGGAGCTAAGCTCTATAACAAATTACCAGCTTGTATCAGAGATTTGCCTTTCAAGAATTATATGAGAAAAATTAAGTTTATACTGACAACAGAAGCCTTTTACTCGATTGATGAATATAATTCATTCAATTTTAATAAATTCATCTAAATTGAACTTCTTTAAATAGTTGTGTATTACTTACTTTATGTATTATTTTGACTTATCCTATATCACTTTGTGATCTTTGGACAAATAAAGAATTATTATTATTATTATTATTAGAATTATTATTATTATTATTATTATTAGAATTAGAATAAAGACTTTATTTTTTATGTTGCAATCGTCTATTTAGATATACCTATGTATATTTTTTATTCAGTTGTTTTTCGCATTTTTGTAATTGGTTATTTTGCATTTTTTATATTTAATATAATGCCATACAGGGTGTTTTTGAAGAAACGCAAACGATATGGATTTGAAATTTTAAGAGCATATACAATTTGATTTAGACTATACCTAAAGTCAATAGTTTTCAAGATATTAATTTATTCAGGATTTAAGTAGAATTAAAAAATGTAAAAATATATGAGGTGTCCTGTTTAAAATAACAAAGTTAAAGACAAAAAGTATAAATCTATATAAATATATTAAAATTTTAAATCGATGACTTTCGCGATTCCCTAGAAACTTCTTACGGACTACGAAAGTGAAACGCCCTGTATATTAAACGTCATTTATGTGTTATGCTATACTTAATTATTAATAAAAGATACAACAATATTCGTATAAAAATGACTAAACATTTATGAATACTGCTACTGCCAATTCAAAATTGATCCTGGCCACAGAAACATCATTTGCATAAAAAAGTGTTAATATATCAAATAATAGTCAAATAATAATACTTATATATCAACGTGTTATACTCAAATTTATAAAACAATGTTGCTTCTTCGATTATTAACCCTTTAAAAATTGTTAAATTTTAAATTAAATTATTACGTTACAATCTAAATAAATAGTCAATAGTAAGATCTACATTTTGTCCAAATTTCAAATCGATAAGTTTTGAAATAAAAAAGTTATTTAAAAAAAATTAAATTTCTTCCTTTTTAACACAGTGAAGAAAAAAATAAAAATAAAAACGAAGTTGTCAATGAACAATATTTTTTTTGTTGAAAAAAGTACTGCATTTAGATGGAGAAATAGGGTTAAAAAGTTTCAATCGATTTTTTGAACCCTTGCAAATCGACCGTTCGATCCTTTCGCGAAACCGTAGTTAATATAAATTTATTATAAATAATATAACAATATTACAATACATTTAGTATAATTTACAAGTCATTTTATTATATGAAATAAGGGGGGGTACCTAGAATAAGGGTGCCTGGCACATCCTAGGTAGGCTGACTGAGCTGTGATGCAGCATCACTGATGCTTCGCTGTACGCATGGTAAAGAGTCGCGACACAGCCTGGCTGATGTGCCATGTAAAATTATTCCAAAAAATTACCACGGTCAGTGGCGTGGCGATGTTTTTGTTAATTTCAAATTTTCCATTATGAACAGATAAATAAATAACATACAAAACATTATTTACGAAATAATTTGAGACACTTGAATATTTTTGTTATAAACATTATGTACATGGCCAAATTTTGCTATTAAATTGTCTTGACAAATATAAATTATAGAAATTTATGTCATTATGCCAAGATTTAACATTTTATCTTTAAGTTGTAACGTTTTTCTTTCGGCCAATCACTGATGTCCAACAACTAATTACTAGCCCATAATGATTTTTAGCGCTGAGACCGCTTGAAAATAATGTAACCTATTTTTCTTAAAAATAAATTAAAAAAATTAATTGTTTATGATCACGAATTTTTTTTTTATATTTCCAAATCTAGTCTTATAAATTTGTAGCTACGCCTCTGATACATAGGGTATCATGTAATAATTACTTTTGCATTACTGCTAAAGTTTTTAATTAAATATTATATATTCACGTTAATTTATTTAATTAAAAACTTTAGCAGTAATGCAAAAGTAATTATTACATGATACCCTATGAATATTATTCACGTTAATTTATACGTAAATATTAAGAATTTGATGGGCAGACACTGGTTCCGTTGGGTCAGCAACAATTGTAGTCGAACGAAATTTAGTCGGCCGTTACTCGTCTACAGCAATACAGATAAGAACCACAGTTAAACAACTATCCGACTCTACTTAGTCCGTCGACCCCAAACGCTTACACGTTAGGTAAGTCATGGTTTAAACGAATCCAGTGTCATAACAAACAAATTACGTTCTTGATTAGTTTTTTTTTTAAAACGCTAGCATTAAAAATAGGAATAGGATAAAAAGTTACTTACTTTAGCTTGAACTACCATCCACCAAATGGTTGACAACTTATTACATGACAAACTGTAATAATAAAATAATAATAATAATCACCTTTACATTAGAGTGATTAAAAAAACTTGATCAAAACTAAAAAATTGATACCAAAAATGTTAAACTCGATGAATATACATTAGGGCGGAGCGATAGTAATGGGTACGAAAAATAAACTATTTTTTTTTTGTTTAGCCTGGGAGCGGGATCGTTGCCTTTCATTTAATTAAATATACCTTTCTTTAAAAATTATTTAGTCCTTCAGGTTCCTTTTCAATTTAAAATTGAGAAAAAGTTTCAATTTTTGTTGCAACCCCGAATCCACCACGAGGAGGTAACTGCAAGACGGATACCACCACCTACCCTCCCATTATTTTAAATTTTTTTAAGTTAATTTACTTGGTAAAATATTTCTTTGTTTCCATTTGTAGTGTAGATTTTCTATAAACAACTTTTGCTTAAATTCGAAGATTTTGTGACTTCATCTGATTGACAATTAATTAGCTGTGTGTAATCGGTAGCATTAAAGTTTACTTCTGGCACTTTAAAATTACGAAGTTGGAGGTTGGTTTTGGAATCTTGATATTTTAAAATTTGACGTAAGGCCAACTCTATAATGTGTTTTTTCTACTCCTATTACGGAATATAACCGTTCTAATATCACTTTTATCTATGGAATGACATATATTACGTAAAGTGTTACAGAATGTTCTATCATCGGATGACAGAATAAACACTCGTGGTGTCATCTCTGTTTTTAATATCTAACAAATTTTAGACCGATCCAACCTCACTTTCTTCTAATTAAATTATTTTTCTATGGTATTTTTTGGAGACGTAGAAAAAGTATAGTCTAAAACACGTTTAGAATTGCATATTCCGCTCTCGTGAAACCGTCAAACTCGCCTTCCGCTCGTGTGACAAACTCTTCACTCGAGCGGAATATGCTGTATTCCAAACTTGTTACAGAATATACCTACTATTATGTCATTGCCCAGCATTGCAATTAAAACATTTTCCGAATGAGCAAAAGAGGCATTTCTTTGGATAACCTTATTTACAATGTCTTTAAATTTGGTTGGTTAATATCGAGAAGCTTGGATTAAATGAAATAAATGTTGAGGGCCATACTTACAAGCTGACTTGTACTTAAATGGTGTTATGCAACAGGGAACCATCCCTCATAATAAAAAAGCTGAATAAATGTATTAACGTGATGGGGCCATGTAGGGCCATCTTTTGAAAATATTTTAAAGAAATAAAACATGCGGAAAAATACTGAATTAAAATATTCAAAATAATATAGAACTCTACAATTTTAAATCTCAACAAAGCTTTAAGCTGCATGGTTGTGCCAACTTTCCCTTATATATTGAAATTGTGAAAGGTTATAGAGCGCCAAGAGGCTTGGTTAACGTTACTTTTGACTTAACGCTATATATTTATACTGCAACAAGGATCCATGCTACTTGGATCTGGAATGTTGGAAAAAAATACTAATGGTTTTATATGACAAAATCAATATTTCCAAAAAAAAATAAGAGAAGACCAGGAGGATCTCAGAGCTAAAATTAAAAGATTTAAAATCTATTTATCACCTTATTCCAAATGATTGTTTCCATGTTATAATAAAACAATAGGCAACTATCTGTTTTATTTATTCTACAAGGGATCAACCAACAAATTTACTTATTTTATTGAAAATAAAATAATTAGTACTAAATTACCGATTTGGAAATAAAATTAAAACGTTGAATCTATAATTAAGACCACAGTAATGAAGGAACCACGTAATTTTTCGGACGCTATTATCTTAGTTTTGCAACAGTGAGGGTTGGTTCCCTGTTGCATAATACCATTCACTTAATATTCTGTTTGTTGTTGTTAACCACCTTGCCTTCTTCTATTGCCAGAACCAAGTACTTTTGGTCTCTACTTAAATTGCTAAAATTTATTGGAGGCAATCCAACGTCAGGTTTAATTATCTGAAATGGCACAACAGGCATCTTATCACAATAACTAAGCTGGTTTCCTATACGACCGATAAAGCCTCTTAGATCACTAAGTTCATTACAGTGCAACAGGCATATAAACCAATGGACCCGTATTCCTAGGGAAACTTATAACACCATTTTTGAAGCCTGTATTTACTACCGTACCATCACAACCCACTTCCGCAAATTTGTTTAAATTGTCACCCAAATACTCTTGAATGAAGTTAAAAAGGCTTGTCTTAATACTACTGGCCCTTCCCCAAGTAGGGATCACATGACCTAAATTAGTAGAACCTGGTTCTGCAATAAGAACTATATGTTCCTCAATAATTTGCTTACTGTGATAAGATGATCCAATTTTTTCAACTGAGAGCGTCTTGTCTTTTCTTCTGTCGAAGTAGATTCCAGAAACTTCTTTTTGTTGCCGAATTTTCATATTAACTAAATTTTCCCTCGTTTCCTTTTTCTTCTTATTTTACTTTTGTCGATGATTAAATAAGGATCCTCGTCACTTACTAAATTAAAATCTTTAGGTACAGCGTTTACCAGGAGAGACGCATTTCTATCTGAGAGTCCACTTCTGTCGCATGCTTCTGCCACATTAGATAAAACCACTCTTTTTTGTGACTTTTATTTTTTCTTCAAATCTCTTTTTCTCGAACTCCATTTTCTTGGTAGTTTTAGTATCGATATTTCCGATCATCATCTTTCTTTCACCCCTCTGCTCTTTTAAACTGATTTTATGAATAAAAAGTGAAACATTTGCACGGAGAAATTTTTTCAAGCAGTTTATTTTTCTTAATCA
The DNA here is from genome assembly GCA_921294245.1 of Brassicogethes aeneus. NCBI lineage: Eukaryota > Metazoa > Arthropoda > Insecta > Coleoptera > Nitidulidae > Brassicogethes > Brassicogethes aeneus. Next base: position 44,886,184 of record OV121132.1, on the reverse strand, counting down.
CCTTATACTTTTCCGTGTAGTCTTTTATTTTCTGAATTATTCTTTGGACTGAAATAATAGGAAGGAAAGCTTTTTTCCAAACAGATTTAATATCAACAAGAACTTTTTTACAAATGAGGAGTGATTTTTCAAAAGGTCGTATTTTCATTTGCATCAATTTTTCAAAAAAAATCACTATAACCTGTATAGGTTAGGGCAATAAAGAATATTTAAAAAAAAATTCTGATGAATATTTAATAATACTTCAGACCTGCTGTCATATTTCGCCGTTAATATATATATATGCCTTTTAACCATACCTTTGGGATTTTGTCAAAAAATTACATTCAAGTAAAAATGGAAATAAGGCCTTTTGAAAAATCACTCCTCAAATGTCCAAAACACTTGGGTCTTTTTTGCTTTTATCCTTAAAAATTTTACGATACCACAATTACATCGGAATCCGCAATTAGGCTCGGCGCTTAAACTAATTTTGTAAAGCACTAAAGCCCTCCTGCCTTTCCTCACCACACCAAGTTTGGTTTTAGAGGGTAAACATAATTTAAAATATGTGTTTTTCATTAAAATTTTAAATTAAAAAAGAAACCTGAAAGTTTTTTTACCCAAAACTGATTTTTTGTGTGTTAATTTAAACTTAAATATGTAACCATTGGGCACCCAGAGATATAAAAAATTAAAAATAAAAAACGTTAATTTTAAAAAGTGTAAAAATTTGTGTTTTTTATTAAAGTCTTTAAATTTACAATGTCATCGCACAATGTCATTTTTTTAAAGTTAAATATAACCTAAAAAGACAAATAATCCACACCCAGGTATAAAAAATTTCGAAAAAGTTTTTTATCGCTCCGTTTGTTCAAGCTATTTAGTATTTCTGCCCATCCGAGCCATAAATTTATTACTGCGCATGATAGGTAGCTTTGTTATTTTTACTTGATTTTATTAAAAAAATAACTACTTACACTCACCGACGAGTTGCGATAAAAACAATAATTGTTTTAACATAACCCAATCAGGGCCGTAGCGACGGACTCAGGGGCCCCGGTGCAAAACTTTAGTATAGTATAGGATATCGAAAATTACGATTTTTTAGTAAAACTTTTTAGTTTTGGGGGCCCCTTTAAGGTCGGGGGCACTGGTGCACCGCACCGCCTGCACCAGCCTCGCTACGGCCCTGAACCCAATTATTTAACATAACCCAAAAATATTGTATAGCTGTTTTAACAATAAATTTAACATACGAAAAAACTAAGTACCTACCTACTTAAATAACACAAGCATCCGAGCCATAAATTTATTACTGCGCATGATAGGTAGCTTTGTTATTTTTACTTGATTTTATTAAAAAAATAACTACTTACACTCACCGACGAGTTGCAATAAAAACAATAATTGTTTTAACATAACCCAATCAGGGCCGTAGCGACGGACTCAGGGGCCCCGGTGCAAAACTTTAGTATAGTATAGGATATCGAAAATTACGATTTTTTAGTAAAACTTTTTAGTTTTGGGGGCCCCTTTAAGGTCGAGGGCACTGGTGCACCGCACCGCCTGCACCAGCCTCGCTACGGCCCTGAACCCAATTATTTAACATAACCCAAAAATATTGTATAGCTGTTTTAACAATAAATTTAACATACGAAAAAACTAAGTACCTACCTACTTAAATAACACAAGCATAATTTAGCATACAGAAAACCTGCCCCAAAAAATATTTTATTTGGTATATTTTTTTAACTTAAAAATGGTTGAATAATCCAGATTATTTTCATTTTATTATGATTTTATCTCGGATTTATTAAATTTGACCAAGTAGTTATTTTTTTGCCCTATTTACAATTCAAATCAAATAACGTTTACTAATAATTTATTCACTGCTCTAATATAGCCAAAGCAGTAAATTTAAATTTATTTTTTATAAAAAAAAATAATTTGTTCGTCAAAAGTATTACCTTATAAAAGGTCACGGAAATAAGTAGGTACTGCAACAAAAACAATTTATCTTGCTTATTTACGGTACCCCAAAAATATTTTGTCTGTTTTAACAATTAATTAATTAATTAAATACAACCTTAATATCGATATCTTTTTCAAATATCAAAAAATATATACATTGTTATCTTGTATAATACCTATACGCTAAAGAAGTATCGGGTTTTCGCAACGCGCGCGCCATCTGGTGGACTTCGAATGCATTGCGTGACTTTAAGAATTACAACAATAAATTTAAAGCACCGATTATACATCATTTTTCAATAAATAGGTAGTTTTTTTACAAAAGAGAGGAAGGCAGAAGTCTTACTCGACAAATTTTGTTCAATTTCACAGCTAAATCGCGCACGTTATTTGTGTTTTACGTTGCAAGGGAAAAATTAAAAAACCTTTTTAGTACCCGATTTCGATTGATTATTCCTTATATCATTAATTAAGAAGCTCAACGCTTAAATGCTTATAAAGTTACGTTAGTTTTATCAAACGGATCATGGTAAATTATTGTGCTTTTAATTGTAAATAAAATTCAAGAACTAAATCGTTGCATTTTCATGTTTTTTCAGAGGATCCAATTCGGTAAGTACATTTGTTGGTGGAGAACTAATGATAACTTTACCTAATATAATTTATATTTAAGTTTGGACATTTTTAAGAAATTAGTAAAAAATAATTTTTGCACAAACATAACCTCAAAATCAATCATTTTTATATTTGAGTTTTCTAAAAACGCCGAAAACTGCATTTTAAACAACAAAATAGGTATACCTACATACGAATTCATGGCAACATAATATTATATAGGTACTCGTATAATACATAATATAATGGTATTTTACCGTTGAGTGGAGACTTTAAAGAATTCTTAATCAACGCTTTTAATAATGCTAAATGCTATTTAAATTTAGACGACTTATTTTTTGACGATTTTTACTGAATTGAAATGTTTACACTTTTTACGTTAATCACTACTAAAATGTGTATTTGGTGTATCTAATAGGTACAATTTATATTTACAGAGACTGTATGTAATTTATTTATTCATTTAGATTAACACTGTTTATTGGAAAACCGGTAAAAACTCAACCCAGGATTTCCCAACAACACAACAAATCGATACACGGTTTTTTTAACATTTTCCGGCTTTATTCTCAAAAACACTCGTTTGTAACCTAAGCGTTTGACAGCTGATTATTAAAAGTTCTACTTTTGTTACGATGATAACATTTTCCGGCTTTATTCTCAAAAACACTCGTTTGTAACCTAAGAGTTTGACAGCTGTCATTAAAAGTTCTACTTTTGTTACGATGATAACAGCCGAGTGGTGGCGCTACTAGCGATACTTCTTTAGCGTATATCTAGTGGTAAGTGGCATAAATTTTTAATACCACGAGCCACCAGGCGAGTGGTTTTAAATTAATGCCACGAGTGAAATTTCCAAGGAAAAATCTTGAATTAATAAAATGACACAGTCAACAATAATTAAGTAACGTCAAATTTACAATTTGCATTGTATCATTGTGTCAATTTTGTAATTAAGGTAAATTCATACAAGACGTCCCGATTTTTTTTGACTGAATCTGGTCGCTTTAGGTATTCGGAAAGACAATTTCACGAATATTTTTTTAGGTACAACAAATGTTTTATTTAAATATTTATAAAACAAAATATAATTTCCAAATGGAACAACAAAAACTAACCAAACAATTTCTGTATGATTTTTTTAACAAAACGCATATTTTTTGACATTTTTATTTTAAAATTAGAAACGTCAACATTGACAATTATTTTTCTCAGAGCAACCAATCGGTTGCTATGCAACTAGTATAAACGATTGTTTTTTTCGTAAGTAATATCATAAGGGCATCTAATTTTTCCGAAAAAAATCGAAAAAAACACGTTTTGCTAAGTAAAGAAGCATGAGTGCTGGTGCACCTGCACGAATGCATTTTTTAAATTACTTAGCATTGTGTTTTTTCGATTTTTTTTCACAGGAAAAATTAAATGCCCAAATGGTATTTGACACGACTTTTTCATGAGTAACAGTTAACAATTAAAATATAAATTGCAATTTTTGGTGACAACAGCTGTCAAGTTTTGGCGCGGGTAAACTCGAAAAAACTGCTGACAGGTGCTGTCATACAGTTTTTCCACCTAGAAACCATTTGTAATTCAAAATTGCGCGTTTGTGATTGGTGGAAATTAAGACGAAGACAATAGCCACTATAGTAATAACACTACACAGTGGTCCTGAACGAGTCATAGGTCACATAAAAATGACGCCAAATACTGACTGCAGTATTGGAATAAGGATGTCTAAAAATATGTTTCTTAAAATTGTAGCTGATCTTTTTTTAAAGTTTTTTTTAATAATCCAAATATCAATCCAATCATTTAATAATAATAATAATAATAATAAACGTCTTTATTTGATAATATATACACTCACATATACATTTCAAAATGGCGAAGTTTGATTTCACATCACTCTTCCACTTAACCAAAATTTACAAAATAAAAAAATCAAACAATAATTGTTTGATTTTTTTTATTTTGTAAATTTTATAATTATTATATGAATTATATAAAGCAAAAAATATAAGGAATATTACAAAAACACAAAAATGTAATTATATCAGATCTACTATGGTTTATAATTTAGTTTTGAGAGTTGTATGGTGATTCATTTTAGGTTTTTGCTATTATCTTTGAAACGGAGGCCTTTGAGAAAAATTTTTGAATAAGGAAATAAAGGTGACTTAACTATCTATTAAAGCATGCCTCCCTAATTATACCTAAACTATTTACCTACGAATTCCATGAACGTGGTCGTGAATTTTTTATGTTTAACTGAGTATGTTAAATTTTTTTGTAAATAACCTGCCATAGGTTACTTTCAACATTGCAACATAATTTTTCTTTAAAGAAATATAACCTATATAAAACAAAGAAGACAAGTAAGTACTTAATAATTGTCAAATATTATTTATTAATCAAAGTTATATATCAGCATAAAAAAAAGCATTAAATATTTTTTACAACTGCTCTTTTTAACAACTCTTTAAAGTTAGGATGTGCCATGTTGTTTATCTTGTATTTATTCCAAAAATTTTATAAACTCGCGGTGTACATTCTTCCAAGTGATTAATTAGTACATGAATTTTTAAAGTTTGAGATATATTAGCAGCTTTAAACATAACTACTAATTTTTGTATATGAATTTTTATTTAGTCCTAATTTGGCGTTTTGGTAGAAAAATTATTCTCAACTAATTTATCCATAGTCTTAAATTGGGACACGTATGGAAAAATGACCAAAGGACTACTAGGACTACTTAGAAGTGTGTCAGGATGTTTCAGAAGCATTTAACATGCATTTCCCTCAAATATGTCACCTTGGTAGTTCTTATAGAGATCAAAATTTAGTGTTTTAGGCCATCTCAACGCCTGTTCTTTTCCCAGAAGTTTTACTAGTCCGTTCCAAAATACGTAGGCAATAGTGTTGCCTGGCAAAGGTTGTTGACAATTAAATGTAAGCAAGCAGCAGTATTAGTGCGTGAGCGAATACCTCAACTGAACATATATTACTTAGGTACTCAATTTATTTTCTGTTCTTTCCTTTTTTCTGTGAAATATGGTTTTGGCGATTAATGTGCAAAAACATCAAGTTTTTAAACATTTTGTAATTAAAAAAAAATTATATCTACGCCAATGGTTGCGGTTTTTGAAGCATCATTTAATAGATTATTTTGTCGTCTTTAATTCTTTATTTTAATCTATTTCCTTAAGTGCTCAGTATTAAATAAATTCGCAAAAAACATTAAGTTAGTCATTAAATTTCAGTTGGTATTAATTTAAAAAAAAGGATCACCTACAATTTTGAAAAACATGTTTTTAAACTCGAGAAAGATTCAGGACCCCTGTGACTAGAAGTCAAATTATTTCCGGAAATTTCTTCGAGCTCATGAATATTTTGAAAATTATCCCGAGTCGAAGACGAGGGATAATTTTTTCAAAATTTTCATGAGCGAGAAAAAATTTCCGGATTTAATTTGACCTCGTGTGGTATTCGTAAAGAAAATTATACCCCAAATTGTGTTTAAATAAACTGCTCGTCATAAAAATCGACGCACCTAGTTTTTTGGAAAATATTTGAAAGCTCGTTATTGAAAAATTACTAAATCGATTTTAAAAATCTTTGGAAATTCTGAATAGCTGATTCTTTGACTCTTATGTCAAATTTTGGGAATACGATATTTTGCACATAGCATTATACTACAGGGTGTTAAACGAAGAGATGTATTTTTTCCTAAATTTCAAGTTATTCCCATTCATGAGGCAGTTGAGTTTGATAGTCGTAATACCCCTCCCTAATATAAGTAACGTAATCCCTCGAAACGTTTTCGAGATTTTGTGAATATCGCGGCTTACTACGATTATATGCCAATTTATCGAAAATTGTCGTTATTTCCCAGTTTATTCCAAAAAATGAGCAATAGTGGATTCTTTGACTTACGTCTAATTTTGGAAATACGATATTGTGCACATAGCATTATACAACAGGGTGTTAAAAAAAGAGATGTTTTTTCCAAAATTCCAAATCACCATTCACAGGGCAGTTGAGCCTGATAGTCATAATACCCCTTCCTAATAACAGGTAATCCCTCGGGGCATTTTCGAGATTTTATGGATATCTTGGATAACTACGATTATATGGCAGTTTTTCGAAATTTCACGTTATTCTTCACTTAAGTCCTAAAAATAAGCAAACTACGAAAGGTATCGATTAGTTATCAACACATCTTCTCCCCAATTTGCATGTTCTTGTGCCCATCTTCTTCTAGCAGAAAAAGAGGGCTGGCAGCTCTTCGTCTTGCGTGGTATGCAATCTTACATCCGTCATTTTATTTTTTTAAATGTGATTTTCTGTTTGAAAACTACGGAAGGTATCAACACAGCGTTTTAAGGTAGGTCACTTGCTTCCAGTTTCTGTACGTTGCGTGATTCATTAAAAGTAAAATGTTTCACACAAAACCAATTTTTTTTGGTTAAATTCAAAATAAAAACCCAAACCAAACAAAATTATTCTCGTAAACTTATACAGGCTATATTCATGCAATTTTCTACAAACGGTTGACTATGAAAGTTTAAAAAATATGGCGCATATCTGGTTTGGAGCTTCCTTCCTTCAATTATTTTTGTCATTTTTGTCGTCAAATATGAAAACATTTTTCAAACAGCAAATCACATTTAAAAAATAAAATGACGGATGTAAGATTGCATATCACGCAAGACGAAGAGCTGCCTGCCCTCTTTTTCTGCTAGAAGAAGATGGGCACAAGAACATGCAAATTGGGGAAACGATGTGTTGATAACTAATCGATATCTTTCGTAGTTTGCTCATTTTTGGGAATTAAGTGGAGAATAACAATTTTTGAAAAATTGCTATATAATCGTAGTTAGCCAATATATCCACAAAATCTCGAAAATGTCCCGAGGGATTACCTGTTATTAGGAAGGGGTATTATGACTATCAAGCTCGCCCTGTGAATGGTGATTTGGAATTTTGAAAAAAATCATCCCTTTTTTAACACCCTGTAGTATCATGTTATGTGCACAATATCGTATTTCCAAAATTAGACATAAGCGTCAAAGAATCAACTATTGCTCATTTTTTGGACTAAAATGAAGAATAACGTGAATTTTCGAAAAATTGCCATATAATCGTAGTTAGCCGTAGATATCCACAAAATCTCGAAAACGTCCCGAGGGATAACCTAACTGTGATTAGGAAGGGGTATTAGGACTATCAAGATCAACTGCCCTGTGAATGGGGATTTGGAATTTTGGAAAAAAAAATCTCTTTTTTTAACACCCTGTAGTATCATGCTATGTGCACAATATCGTATTTTCAAAATTAGACATAAGAGTCAAAGAATCAACTATTGCTCATTTTTTGGACTAAAATGAAGAATAACGTGAATTTTCGAAAAATTGCTATATAATCGTAGTTAGCCAATATATCCACAAAATCTCGAAAATGTCCCGAGGGATTACCTGTTATTAGGAAGGGGTATTATGACTATCAAGCTCGCCCTGTGAATGGTGATTTGGAATTTTGAAAAAAATCATCCCTTTTTTTAACACCCTGTAGTATCATGCTATGTGCACAATATCGTATTTCCAAAATTAGACATAAGCGTCAAAGAATCAACTATTGCTCATTTTTTGGACTAAAATAAAGAATAACGTGAATTTTCGAAAAATTGCCATATAATCGTAGTTAGCCGTAGATATCCACAAAATCTCGAAAACGTCCCGAGGGATATCCTAACTGTTATTAGGAAGGGGTATTACGACTATCAAGCTCAACTGCCCTTTGAATGGGGATTTGAAATTTTGGAAGAAAAAAACATCCCTTTTTTTAACACCCTGTAGTATAATTCTATGTGCACAATATCTTATTCTCAAAATTAGACGTAAGTCAAAGAATCCACTATTGCCCATTTTTTGGACTAAACTGGGAAATAACGACAATTTTCGATAAATTGGCATATAATCGTAGTAAGCCGCGATATTCATAAAATCTCGAAAACGTTCCGAGGGATTACCTTACTTATATTAGGGAGGGGTATTACGACTATCAAACTCAACTGCCTCATGAATGGGAATAACTTGAAATTTAGGAAAAAATACATCTCTTTGTTTAACACCCTGTAGTATAATGCTATGTGCAAAATATTGTATTCCCAAAATTTGACATAAGAGTCAAAGAATCAGCTATTCAGAATTTCCAAAGATTTTCAAAATCGATTCAGTAATTTTTCAATAACGAGCTTTCAAATATTTTCCAAAAAACTAGGTGCGTCGATTTTTTATGACGAGCAGTTTAGTTAAAATTTATTTTTAGATTTAATTTGACCTCGTGTGGTAAACGGTAACAAAATTCCACATCAAATTGTGTTTAAATAATTAAAATTGGCTTCTCAGCCTGCCCTATGAGATATTAATTTTTACTTGTTGTAGTTATACGGTAATGCACTTTTTTAATAAAACATATTACATTCTTTGATTTTTTATTTACTTTTGGCTACTACAAGTGGTAGAAAATAAATTTTTTATTAGTTCTATAGAAACATACATGAACAAATTTAGTTTGTCTTCTCACCAATGGATTCTTAGCCTATAAACTGTTGATTTCTACTGATTGTAGTAGCTCTAAAGTGCCATTTTAGGACCTGTAATATTATATTCTTTCATTTTATAGTTACTTGGGCTTACTACAAGTGGTAGAAAATCATAATTTAAAATGCATGAACAGTGCGTCACAGTTTTGGTAGCAATTTAGACGTTTAAATTGTTGACTTCTACTCGTTGTAATTGCACGAAAATACCATCTCAAGACACAACACACTATATTCTTTAATTTTACATAAGTTTTGAGTAACTGTTTTTATTAACTTTTTATACGCGCTTTGTTGGAATGGAATTTATAACCAGCCTGCAGCGTCAGCAAGCTGTGGTCATCGTATTTTGTCGTAAGTAATATCATAAGGGCATTTAATTTTTTCGAAAAGAATCGAAAAAACACGTTGCTAAGTAATATTTTAACAAAAAGCATGAGTGCTGGTGGCAACAAAAATCCGAGTCGAAGAGGAGGATTTTTGCACCTGCACGAATGCATTTTGTTAAAAAATATTACTTAGCATTGTGTTTTTTCGATTTTTTTCACAGGAAAAATTTGATGCCCGAATGGTATTTGACAAGACTATTTCATGAGTAACAGTTAACAATTAAAATATAAATTGCAATTTTTGGTGACAACAGCTGTCAAGTTTTGCCGCGGGTAAACTCGAATAAACTGCTGACAGGTGCTGTCACACAGTTTTTTCACCTAGAAACCATTTGTAATTCAAAATTGCGCGTTTGTGATTGGTGGAAATTAAGACGAGGGAAATAGTCAGTTCAAAACATCAGAAAAACTCGCAGTCAGTAAAACCAAAAAAAAATTTTGTTTTAAAAATGAATCTGTTTGAAAATCATACTATATGGAAAATATGCGTGAAATTGTCTGATCAATCATCATGCAATGCCTTATTTACCCGCATTAAAAGATGATTGTGGGTCCTACTTGAAAGAAAATTTGTTTCGAATTATTGACGAATATTTGCATCTAAACTATTGAAAATTCAAAGTGCTAAATGGAAAAAAGGTGAATAGAATAGTGTCTTAATATTATGTATATTTCATTAGATTTAGACATATAATTCATTCCATTCCAAGTCCTGCATTTTCGCCATTAAGAAGAAAGGAGGTGTCCAAAGAATATAGAAAACATCTTAGCTTTGTAATTGAAATGTATCATGTAAACAAATAAAACAATTTCCAGTATAATTCGTTGTTGGGTACCCACTAGGAAAAAATTTGGCGACCTACCAACCGAAATCAGCCGGAATACGGCCATCTCACGGCTGCTTACGCGCGCAAGCTAACTATAAATAGCGATGGGTTGCAATATTTAGTTGGATGTGCGTCTGTATGTTATGGCACAGCTAGAGATTGCATATCCAAAAGATATTTAAGACCAAGCAGTTTACCACTTATACCACATAAAAGAACTTGCAAATAAATTTTTTACCATTATTATCAAACCATCAAATATCACTGCTATTTGTCACGGCGACCCTGACATTATCTAACACGGACTTATTTACAAAGACCTACCTGTGTGTATTTTGAAGGGAGATGATTTTGTTCCGCTGCAGCGCGCTGGTGCGTTAGTCCCCCGAATGCCCAGGGACGCGAAATTGGCGCTTTTGACGTTTTTTGACACCTGACACTACTTTACACTTCGCAAAAATTGTTCGTGAAAATATGTCTCAGGCAAATATCGGCTGTCGCTACCTGACGTTCACAATAAAGGTGTAGCGACAAACACGACCCACCACCACACCTTTATTTTCATTAATAGAGGTGCACAAACAAAGTTGCATAAAGGTGTGCCGACAGGTAAAACCAGTCGCCGAACCTTTATCATCAAATAAAGGTGTAGCGACGATTACAATATAAAGGTGTATCGACCGCCTATTTAGGTCACCAACCTCTCGTCGTACCATTATCTTCAATAAAGGGGCGATGATCGTTCCCAAATAAAGGTGCAGCGATAGCACCTTTTGGTACCACACCTTTATTTTCATTAAGGGTGTGGTGATTGCACAAATAAAGGTGTGGCGAATCAAATTAATTTTGATCAACACACCTTTATCTTTAAATAAGAGTGTAGCGACCGGCTTCACCAGGGCCTGCTGCGCCCTTATACAACATAATTTTTCAAAAACGGCCTTAAGCCCATAAACAATTATCAGAAATTGTAGGGAAATGCCTTAAAATTTGACGGGAACATGACAGGGTTTATTAAATAATATTTACCTGAATTATACTGCACATAAATAAATCACAAAAGGTCATAGAACATTGTAATAATAATCCTTCAGGGCGAAAATCAATCAATCAAACTCCTCCATAAGCGATAAGCGCAAATAAAAGAACAATGCCAAGCGGAATAGTAGGTATGTGTTGCGATAAAAATTTTATATTTTGTTTAATCAATTACGTAATGTTAAAAATTTATATAGAAAGACAGAGACAAGTGATGCAGCGGGCGAGAGGCCAAGTCACATGTGATTCTTGCGAAACGGGCTAGAACTTGGTTGGTTGGGTCAGGATGGGTTGGTTAGTTTTTGTTTTATTTACATAGGTAATAATAATAATATTATCATATAATATATAGATATATATTATTAAATTCGCGCGCTAATTAACTAATTGCCAATATTAAACACATACACTGACTATACTGCCGTGCTAAGCTAAACCCCCGTATCTGCAATATTAAATAATAAAGGACAAAAGATACTTTTTATTGTTTTAACAATGAAAATGATATTTTTTCCTTTATTACTTAAAACGGGGGTTTGGCTTAACAGGGCAGTATAGGCGGCAAATTTGTAAATCCGCCTCTGCCAGAGGCCCTCTGGTCAAGACTGACAAAGCGTACTCTATAGAGAAATTAGTCAAATTTCATAGACCTGGCGTTTTTTTACTTTTTTAACTTTTAAAACAAAATTTTTGCATGCGCAATAGTAACACAATAACCCTAATCAAGCTGCTTGATGAAACAAACTTTTTTTTAAATCATGATACCTACTATTTTCGTTGCATAGTATTTTGAACATACGTACAAAAATCCTTTATATAATATAATATACAGTGTAGGGTGTATATAATATAATATACAGTGTAGGGTGAGCCAAAAAAACTAACCTATCGGATTTATGGGTTAAAATGAACCTATATACCGAGCAAAAAATTTCCCTGCAAGGCAAAATTTTTTGCTCAATTTTAAAAGGTGTCGGTGAGCATTCTAAGTTTTCCATTGAAATAACACGTAAAAAAATCTTTTTTCATTAAAAAGACTATAACTTTTGAACCGTTTGAGATAAAATTTTTTACGTCACGGATTCTTGTAGAGCATAAAATTTCCCAAAAAATCTATACCAGGATTATTTTTTTTAATTCAAAAATTCGTATGTTTGAAAGCTTTGAAAAGTGTAAAAAATCACTAAAACCGCAGTTTAAAATGAATATACACTTTATAACATATGTAATATATACCTTTGTATAAGATTTGTGCTGATGTGTGACATAAGGGCGTCTAATTTTGCACAAACACGTAGCAGATCAGTTAATTATAATAATAATAATAAAATAAACTTTATTGGATTACTCCAAAAGGCTAACCTTAGTCTTTCTGCCTGTTAATTATATTTATTCTGGTTTTAGCATTTGCTATTGAACACAGTTATTTTTTGTGTATCAAGTTCATTTTTAAACGCCCATAGTGTTAAATCTTAAGGTAATAGGGCAACACAAATTGCCGAGTAAGCCAGTGCAGCAATTTAAAATTTCAACTTTTTCCACTGAAGACTCGTTTCGTTCGCTATCGATAACAAGATTAGGAAAACCTTAGACATTCAATAAATTACATGGTGCTTTGGGACCACAACCTACATAGTGCGAAATCGGCGTTTTTTGTTTGATTGCATTTTTAGTAGGAAACGCTTCCTTCTTAGTTTAATTTTCCTTTAAATTTTTAATAAAACAAATAAAAAATAAACATATTGCAATAAATACATATACCTATGTATTATGTAAATAGTAAAAAAAAATATTGCAAAAAAGAGTTGGTTGCTACAACATTATTTGATTGCAATTTTAGTAGGTAACACTTATGTTCCACACAAATGTTTTTAATAATTTATAAATTTGGTATAGGTATATTTTAAGGCGGTTATTACAAATAGAATGCAAGTTTATGGATTTGTTTAGAATTAATTATTCGCTTCTGTTTAAAATCATTTTTAATATAATTATTATAATTATTATTATAATAATAATTATTAATAATAATAGCTTCAAAAAGGTTTGCAATGCAGGTTACAAATAAAGATTGCAATAAATACATACCTATACCTATGTATATTTGTAAAAAAAGGCAAGCAAGAATTAGGGTTGCAAGTTGCAACTTGCAACACCATTGTACTGATATTGCATTACGGTTTGGTAAAACATTATAGATTACTAAGCAACATTGCGTTAACATTGCAGCAATGTTGGTTTGCTCAGTGGGTCAAAACTAGTGCAGTCTTAACATTTTTATTTTATTTAACATATAAATAACTAAAAAATCACATTTTTTATTTATAAAATTAAAGACTTAAAGACGCAATAGTTTTATAAAACAGGAACCTAACCGCAAACTGTATAAAACTCTTTTATTCTTATAATTTATAAACCTACTGGTAAAGGTTACTATAGGTTAATAAAAATGTTTGTAGATACAATTATATAACCCAACATATAGTGGTTACACTAACCTTATATACCTAATCATTATAAAACTTGGAAATTAAATGGCGATTTTATAAAACCTTGCTATACTCTTATATAATTTGACTACCTTTATATAATCTTTATAAAGTTTATCGTTACCATAAGTAATACAAATTGTATATTGGGACTGACGTTCTGTATTTAGGAAACGCGTCAATCAATTTGATAAATAATAACAGTATTTATCTGTTTCAAGTTTGGTTAATGTGATGTCGAGGCAGACAGGTGGCAGGTTTAGCGCTTATAAGCGTAATAAAATCCTTATTTTCACTATAAAAATATGAAAAGTTGACTAAATATATTCCAAAAAATTTCATTGACGACATTTTCGGATTCAGCGGACTATTTTACATATAAATTGACTTTTAAATGTCCGGGATATAAATTGCTTTTGACTAAGTATATACCTTCTTAGTCAAAAGCAATTTAGCACTATAGTGTTATCTTTTAAAATCAATTCATTCCAAAATCAAATTTAAGTGAATGTTTTTCAAATTTGGTACCTTCTTAAATTGTTGCCCGGAGCAGGAGCTCTGGTTTAGTGGACATCCATTAATTACGTGAGATAAATATGGGGGAGGGGTCTAGCAAAATCTCACCAAATCTCATTTTAAGGGGGTCATTGAAAATCTTACGTCAACTTTTGAGTTTAAAGAATATGTATTATAATTTTATTTTGCTACAAAAAAAATTAATGAGGCATTCCATGTCAACTCGGCCACCCCCTCCTGTGCAAAATTGACTAAAGTTTTTCGAAACGTGCAACTGATAAATTTTTAGCTTATCGTCTTAACTTTCAAATGCCGAGTGGTATTTTGTAAAATTTCAAAATGGCGGTGTCAATATAGTGACTGCAAGCAATATAAATCACTTTAAAAAAACCGTATTAGGTAGTTTACATTAACTAACAGCGTTATAAAATTAAAAATTGAATTTGATTATATGCACTAATCTATTATCAGTGATTCTATGTTTTTTTTACCGCTGATTACACAATGGTTCGCCCCTAACCCCAAAAAATAACTTAAAAAGCAGTTTTATGAAATTTACAGCCCCTAAATTCATTTTGATACATATTTTTGCATTTGTTTTTTGTATTTCTCATTGCCTAATATAAATATGGCCTTACCTTAGAGTCGACATAAAACTGTATGTTCCTAACCTAAAATAACTCTCAAAAAATGTACTTGTACCTTCTTTATAGCTGTTTAAAGCATTTTAAAGATTGGCATGAGGTTAAATTTTTATACTTTTTATCGCCAAGTACGTAAATAATCCAACTATAAATTGCAGACTAAGCAGTTTACCCCTAACCTTAAAAATATTTTCTAAAAATTAATTTTCTGCAGATCAACATGCATGGATGTATATCTTTCTTTGACGGCAATTCTTCGTTAACCTATAAAACTTTGCATAAATCGTATGTTAAAAATATTTTTTATATAGTAGTTATTACATAAGAATATGCTAAAATTGTAATAATCTACATCTACCGATAATTAAATTCGTACCAAAAATAATATTCTTTTGTGGTATTACCAAATAAAAATGTACTCTTAAAAAAGTATTCGAATGCTCCAAATGGCTCCGAATTTAATTATCGTTAGAATCTTATATAGATAATTACAAATTCAGCATATTGTTATGCAATAACTACTATAGTACAGTAGAAACCACGAATATATGAACGAGACTCATCAGGCACGTACGAAGCAATCTATCGAAGGTCACGGTCCAGTGCAGTGCTGTTCTAACGGGGGCATAAGTATTTGTAAAAAATCTTGTGTAATGTTGGTTGCTATACTTCTGATATATTTGCTTTTAAAGTTAAATTTTAATAATTAACATCTACGATAATTAAAAAAAAAGTAATTTTCTTAGAAACTAATTAATAAATAAACTTTTCTTTTAACTTTAATGAAATATTCATCTGATGACAGAATGTACACTCGTGGCGACATCTCTGTTTTTAATATCTAACAAATTTTAGACCGATCCAACCTCATTTTCTTCCAATTAAATTCTTTGTCCATGGTATTTTTTGGAAACGTAGAAAAAGTATAGTCTGAAACACGTTTGGAATTGCATATTCCCCTCTCGTGAAACCGTCAAACTCGCCTTCGGCTCGTGTGACAAACTTTTCACACGAGCGAAATATGCCGTATTCCAAACTTGTTACAGAATATACTATTCTTTTAACTGTAAACGCAAATATTTCAGAATTGGTGACAAAAAAACAAAATGTTTACGCAGGTCAAGTACAAAGTGAAAGATATTTAAATTGTGTAGATATAAAAACAACTTGCGTTAGTATTACGAAATTTATTAAATATTGATCATTGTTTCGCTACACAGTAGCTTCTTCAGAATGTATTAAACTAATACTAGTACAAAATTTATATAATAAAAATATTTCTGTATTCTAGCCTAGAATTTCTAGGTTAGGATTTTTATACGACATCTACCTGTGTTACATAATATAAACCACTGCCACTACAACGTTTAAAACGATTATTAATCCGTACACACACCGTTTATTTAAAGTCCAAAAAAAACGTACAATAACAATTGCAATAAAGTCCAACAAACGTGCAATAACAATTGCAATAAAAACCACTAGCACTACAACGTTTAAAACGATTATTAATCCGTAAACACACAGCAGAAACACTATATGCAAAATCAAAGATCATATGACATATAAAAACAAATGGCTGACGGTAGAGTTGGTTGCCTTACCTACTATTTAATAAAATAAAATAAATTGCCTAAATCACGAACTCTACTGAATTCCAACAAAAATAAGTAACAAGCTAGGACACGCGTCATATGTCCATCTTTGTCGAACACCTAGGCAGTTTTACATCACAGATGGCGCATTTTAGACCAGATGCTTAAAAACCTACGTGTGAGTACATTTACCGCTCCATCGAATGTACAAGACAAGTAAAACATTACTGCTAGCATGTCTGAGATATGTTCGGCACCCGATGAGTCACGTTCATATATTGGTGGTTTCTACTGTAAATATTTTTAACATATCATTTAAACCTCATTTTTATTGCATAGGTAGGATGCAAAGTTTTTTTAGGTTAACAAAGAACTGCCATCAAAGATCATAAACATTTTTAGCGATAAAAGTGTGGAAATAAATCTATAAATCCCATATTTCAATTTTCTTTAGCGTCTGTATGCTGCAGAAAACTAATTTGTAGAGGATATTTTTAAGGTTAGGGGTAAACTGCTTTGTGTGCAGTAAATAGTTGGAATATTTACGTACTTAGCGATAAAAATGTAACCCTATGCTAATCTTTAAAATGCTTTAAACAGCTGTAAAGAAGGTAAAAATACATTTTTTGAGAGTTCTTTTAGGTTAGGAACGTATAGTTTTATGTCGACTCTGAGGTAAGGCCATATTTATATTAGGCAATGAGAAATACAAAAAACAAATGCTAAACCATCTATCAAAAATGCATTAAGCGGGAGTAAATTACGAGAGAAACAGCTTTTTAAGTTTTTTTGAGGTTAGGGGCGAACCATTGTGTAATCAGCGGTAAAAAATACATAGAATCACTGATAATAGATCAGTGCATTAAATAAAATTCAATTTTTAATTTTATAAAGTTGTTAGTTAATGTAAACTACGTATTACGGATTTTTTAAAGTGATGTCTATAGCTTGCAGTCGCTATATTGACACCGCCATTTTGAAATTTTACAAAATACCACTCGGCATTTAAAAGTTAAGACGATAAGCTAAAAATTCATTACTTGCACGTTTCGAAAAACTTTAGTCAATTTTGCACAGAAGGGGGTGGCCGAGTTGACATGGAATGCCTCTAATAAATTTTTTAAAAACTTTTTTGGGTTTTATCATATTGTCTGCATAGAAAGTTTCATGGCTAGAATCTTACATCTTACCAAATCTCACGTAATTAATTAATGTCCCTTACCCCTCCCCTAGATCCTGGGCTATATTCACTAAAAAAATATTCTGAAGAATTAAAAATTAGTTAAATTTCGGGGTAACAAGTTTTAAATCATAATTGGTTTTCACACGGTGTGAATGCCGCTATTTAAGGAAAAAAGTCAGTATTCATAAAAACTCCTGCTTTTAAAAAAAAATGACATTTCCATAAAAAAATTAATCATATGTACAGGGTGCTCATAAATTAGGAAAACATGAAAATTCTTTAAGATAGAAAAAAAGGTGACTTTATTTATTATTTTATTGAAAAATGTTATGAGAGAAAGTCGTTTTAAATTTAAGTGTAAAAACTAAATAAGAATCTTTCATTTTAAAATTTTATTGGTTTGAAAACATCGCGGAAAACATGAAGGACATGCAGGACAAAAATATTGGAATTTTAATGCCAAATTTCAATAACAATATTGTCTGCTCTTTTCTACACCTTTAAACAACGAATATTTTTATTGTAAATTAAAATAAATTTGTTATTGCAATTGTAATTTTAAAATATTTTCTGTCCTTTATTATTTAAAATGTTACTTAACCCCTTCATCCACTTGCCTCTTCAATTGACACTAAAATCCATTAAAGAAAATCCAAAATTATTTTACAAAAACGTTAACAAACTATAAATTAGTAAAAGCCACCTTCAATGTATTTAAGAGAACAAAATGTTCCTGTTCAAACCAAAATTTTGTCATACACTGAAAGATGTGTTTGTGGGTTGCAAAGAAATACCTGAACGATCGAATTTTTACACAATGATTTTTTTACGTATAAGTAGATATTTTGTACAAACGGTTATGTTGCATTCCAAAATAGTCGGTTCTGGGCTAACCAAAGTTAAAAAGTAAACGTTTGGTGCGGATTATTTTTAATCATAAAGTCGCAACGCGTAGGCCCATATTTAATTGAAGAAAATTTAAATTAACTTGTTTATTTAGATTTATTGGAAAATTATGTTGTACCACCAGACATGCAAGAAAACATTACCTGATTACAGATTACCTGACCGATCGACTTTTTTGTGGGGAGTTTTAAAAAAAAAGTGCACTTTTCCATGTATGGAAATGACCTCCCTACGAGGTAAATGTTATATGTAAATGAAATACAATTTAATGCTTATACAAATTTTATTCAAAGAATGGAAATGTTAATTTTTGTGTATTTTTCATTTATAATGTCGTAAGCATGTCAATAGCGTTTTAAATCGTGAAATAGTATATTCTGTAACAAGTTTGGAATACGGCATATATATATGCGGTATACCGTTCGAGTGAAAAAATTGTCACACAAGCCGAAGGCGAGTTTGACGGTTTCGAGAGAGCGGAATATGCAATTCTAAACAGGTTTCAGACTATACTTTTTCTACGTTTTCCAAAAATACCAGAGAAAAATAATTTATTTGGGAGAAAGAGAGGTTGGATCGGTTTAAAATTTGTTAGATAATAAACACAGAGATGTGTTTATTCCGTCATCCGATGATATAATATATCATATTATCTAATAATAATGTTTTATTGAACTAAAACCAAGTTCAAAGGCTATTGACCGTAGTCCTTCAGCCGGCATATTATCTATATACATACTCGTCATTTCACATAACTCTGTCGCCTATATATCTGACAGCCGTCTGTGTGCCAAATTTCTATATGGCAGATATATAGGTCAGCCGTACTGAAAGGGTTAAAAACTGATTTAATAACGCGTTCATATTGCGGTCATATTTAGTAATAGAAGTAAAAAAAAATATTTTTTTTTAATTTTAAAAATTTACACATCCTAATAAAAGGAGCATTTATGTTTTTATTAATTAATGCATTATTTTTACTTAGTAATGCCGTTCGTAAATTTTTTAAATACAATTTTTTCGATGAATGACTTTTTTTACACCTTGCAAAAAATAAAACTAAAAAAGGGCATCGCGTAATTTATTTATTTGCATACTTAAGGTAGTTGTCGTGGTACAATATTGTCAAAAAATTTTAGATTATACGCACCGTAAAAGTATACGAGCTTGTAGCTAAGTGATTCATAATTTTTTCGCAAGACTGTACCCTGGAGACGTTACCTTTACGTAATACTTTCAAATATTTTCATAAGTTTTAATCCGGCAACGTCGCTTATGCTCAACCAATAGATATATTAGAGACTGACTTAGTCTGTTTGAATTTACTGCGGAAATAATATCTTTACTCGCGTACAGCGTTGCCAAGTTGTTTTTATCTGACACTAGTGATGTATACTTTTTACAAATTGTTGAACTTTAAACGGTTATTTATAAACAATTGGAGGGTCAAAAATTTTTAATTATTTTTTTTAAACTCAGCAAAAATACATTAAAAGACTGTTAGTTTTTTGAAAGCTTCTGACAGTTAGTTTTTTTATAACTAAGAAACTGGTACAGAACTACAGATAGCGTATACAATCCATGTTAATTATCCAATTTTTAATTGAATTTATCTCGGGATATAGACGGTTAATCGACTTCAAATTTTAAGGATAATTGTATTGTCATGTCCTTAATAAGTACTTATACAAAAATTTAAAATTTTCTGATGGTATGCTTACAGACTAGCGGATGGCGACAGTCGGTCATTATTAAGTTGACAGTGTTTCCGGTTTAATCAAGTAATAATTGGACTAGAGGCTAAATGTAGCAAGTATTCCTCAAGGTTATGACGAATAGCTGTCATCTTGGTTATGCAGACCTGCATAACCAAGATGACAGCTATACCTATACAGTGTACCTGTACACTGCATTGTGCCATACCCATCCAACCCAAACTTAACAACCCAACCCAACCGACCCCGCCCCATTGGGCCCCTCCCGCCCCATTGAGCAATAGAGGTATAATATATCTAAGGGCAGGCTGGATTGTGACAATGGGGCGGGAGGGGCCCAATGGGGCGAGGTCGGTTGGGTTGTTAAGTTTGGGTTAGTTTGGTATATTAACCTATAATAAAATAAAATTAATTACTCAACGATTTTTGAATTATTTCTAACGTAAATAACAAATTTTTAGTACAAATAATACTTTTATGATTTGATTGAATTATTTACCATTTTGTCGTTTTGTAGGTTAGTTGACGTTTTTTCTATTTTGATTAAACCGGCAACACTGTCAACTTAATAATGACCGACCGTCGCCATCCGCTAGTTGCTTACAGCACGACAACTACCTTAAAGTGTATTCTCGGTACAATTTATTAATATTAATATAGTTTAATAATTGAACCATTAACTTTAGTTATGTAACAATATTTTTGCAACTTTTCAGATCTTGTAATAATTAGAGATGGGATATTAGGTTGCCAAATTTAGCGAATGAAGTTATCCAGCCAGATGGGTCACGCCGACAAAATGACTGGGAGCGTTGCAACAACGCGTTGTTCATATAAGCTGGTTGCATCCTGATCCTTGGAAAAATTAACAAAGTTTTCGCTTGCATTCATACTACAGATAACGTTGGTCCCTCATTCGCCAGGTGAAATCTTGATTAGGTACCCTACGCTTTCCTTTCGGAGTTAGAACCTTAGGATTTTTGGTCGCTACAGTCGAAACACCCGTTTCGTCGGCATTATAGATTTGGTTTGGCTGAAACGAGTGTTTTTCTCTTGTTTCACGAAGGACATTAAAAAAATGGGACACACTTTCTTTATTAAAAGCCATAAGTCTAGCAATTGAAGTAGACTCGGGAGTTCTAAGGGACACTTTAAATTTCTTCATGAACCATTCAATAAAATGTCATCCAGTTTTTTTCTTTTCTTCATTAAATCTATGATTTATGTTACGTTTTTCAGCAAAATTATAGAAAATAATAACAAATTGCTCTTTGGTTAAACCAAAAGCCCGCTTATCAATCTCCGTCACATAATTATATATACAAATCTTGCAACTGTTCATTAGTAAAAGTTTGCTTATATCGACCGTAAAACCTACAAGTCACATAAATTTTGTTAAAATATATACCTATATGTAAGAGTCAAGCAATTGAATCTTATCAGGATATTTCTTTAAATATCTGCGAAGCGTTGGCTCTGGAAGATTATAGTTGTTTGCAGTGGAATTAACGGAAATAGCATTGTTTTGTACTTCGTTTATAGCATTCTTCATATTTTCCTTGTTTCATGTTTGTCTTGGAGTTTTTCGAGTATAAACCCGACCCATCTCGCAACCTAGACCACTAAACAATATTTTATAAATTAATAAAATATTAGTTTTAGGTGTTGGAGGTAAGATGACGAAGTTCGCCATCTTAGAAGCATTGTTGTTCGTCAAGTTACCTCCAAACGACATTCCTAAAGTTTGGGAAGATATTTTTTAAATGGCAAGTAATGTTTGACTGCATATTTAGAAGACCCTTTTCCAAAAACCCAAGACCACTGAAAAAATGTCTAGAACTTACTTACCAGTCAAACTTATTTCAATAACCTTAAAAATTTCTAAGAAAACGTACGAATATCACTTATCGGCGTCAAATCTCAAACTGCCCTGCTCTTCCGCCGAAATAGCGAAGTTACCATACTGCATAAGCCAATAGGGATGTTGTGTCGCGATTTTAAGGTTTTAAAACGTTTGGTATAGTAGGAATCTGCAATTCGTCATCTTACCGACTTCGTCATCTTAGGGCCCTTTCCCCTAACTAAATAGGTAACGTTTTTTTTTGTTTTAGGTGAGAAAATTCTTAAATTAGGTACGAACTTTACGAAAAAAAGACCTGGAAAGCAACTTTTAGGTGGTAAAAAACTTAAATTTAATATTGTATAAAATTCTATTGTTAAAACAAGATTAATATGATTTTAAAATTTTTAAAATAACTGACGATAAAAATATTATTATACCATTATAAATTTTGAAATTTTTTAAAGCGGCGGCACATGCAAAATGTTTTGCATACTATTGCTGAAAATAATAAATTCACATTCATTATGATAGAAATGTTTTTAAAAATAATTTCGCATAAAAATGTACAAATTTGCTAGAATTTGTGAAATACATGGGATTTTTAAATAAAACATGATAACATGCAAAAGCATGAGACCTGGAAATATTGCACAGAAATGTCACATTCGCGTCGCTGTTCACGACATGGATCATAAGAATTATGCATAAGAATCCAAATACGACAACCCCAATATTACAAAAAAACATGTTTTGATGGTAAAATTAAAAAATAGGTGAAATAGGTAAAATTACACTGGTTTAGGTAGTAAAATGTAAAAATTAGCTAAAATAGGTAAAATTAAATCAGGCTCAAATGAAATCATTTTCTTCAAAACGGTTTTTATTTCATTGCACCTAAAGTTATGATAGGTAATAGGTAACACTAAAATCTCATCTCTAGTAAAAATACAAACACTTAACTAAAGAAGTGACATTATTTATTACAAAAAAATCAATAATGAAATTAAATAATTATAATTTTATTTGGGTTCCCAAGTAAATCAAGTGTTTTTGTATTTTTTTAAACTACAACCCAGGCAACACAGTGACGTGAATATCACGTTTAATTTACGTCTACGGTGACGTCGAAGTCACCAACTTAGATACGTCTTATCGTCGTAAAATTGACGACAATATGTCACAGCGATTTCACGTGTAAAATCACGTAATATTACGTAATTATTTACGTAATTTGACGTGAATAATCACGTAATATTTCTTGAATAATATATGATTAGGTCATACACATAAAAATAATTATCGATACTGATATCAGATATTTCAATGCGAAATGTGATTTTGTCAAAATTAAAAAAACAAAAAATTTTTAGTTGTACTTTTAAATTTTAAGAAATAAATAGGTAAACCCTACTATATATAGTATATATATACTACTATATACATATATATATATACTACTATAGTAGATATATATTTAGTAAATAATTAATAATCAAAATAAATGTATGTAAAAAAGTAGAATATCAAAAAAAAATTTGTTAGTTAATCTTTGCAGAAACACATACATATATCTGGCATTAAAATATCGGATATAAGAATAAATAATTATTTTTACCAGTGCATAAAGGGCTTTTGGTTTAATAATTAATAAAACATGTTTTAAGTTGCTCAAAACATTTATTATAAAATCAAACACATTAAATTTTAAGACAGATGACAGGTCAATATTTTAGGAGCTTATGTAGGTACTTCATTTAGGTGTTATGACTTCGTTACGGAATATACTGAGTAATTAAAACATTAATAAACCAACAAAAATTGACCTACCTGACACAGCCAAAGTATTATCAGTATAAATGGTTTGTTCTATGTACAAATGCCACAGATTATAAAAGTTGGACGCTTGAATCAACCATATTGTTTTTTAGGAATAAACGTTCCCTCGCTTTGTAAGTAGTGCCAACTTACCCAATGCCAAAGAGAAACAGGGTTGCCAGGTGTAAAAATTAATATTATCGAAGAGGGTTAACAAAATGATCAAATTTACAGAAAATTATATAAAATTATCAAAACAAAAATTGTATAAAAACAAGCAAAACTACTAAATTATGTTACAATTATCGATTATTATTTAAATTTTACCGAATTACCGAATTTTACTATTTTAAAAAAGAAAATTATAAAACATCTGGCAACACTGTAGATAAATAATTTTACTAAAATTAAAATTGTGATTGTCAACTGCAGTAACATGTTAATTTCTTATTTTGTGATAAAATGATAAAGGATTTAAAAATCGCGAATTTGTTTTAAAAAATCCATTGATCAATAATTATTAATCTATCTTAATTATTTTAATCTATCTTAATTAGTTTAACCAAATAATGTTTAAAATTATTTTAATAAAATATTGCACGTTGATTCTCCGTCGAAATAACGTAAATTAAGTAAAAATAATAATTTTTGTTTTTAAAAATATTCCAAAACTTTTTGTCGGCCCATTAAAACGGGCCAACTGTTTCTTATTAATTATCACTATATTTTCAAATTTTCTTAAAAATTTCGTCATCTGTTCACGTGATAATGACGTCATTTATTGGTTATCATCGACCTAAGTTAATAATTGGTCGTGTTTTGGTAAATTTTGAGACCAATTATAATTAATTAATTAATTAATAATTATTAACTTAGGTCGATGATAACCAATAAATGACGTCATTATCACGTGAACAG
The DNA here is from genome assembly GCA_921294245.1 of Brassicogethes aeneus. Taxonomy (NCBI): domain Eukaryota; kingdom Metazoa; phylum Arthropoda; class Insecta; order Coleoptera; family Nitidulidae; genus Brassicogethes; species Brassicogethes aeneus. The sequence goes on along the minus strand of OV121132.1, from coordinate 44,861,137 downwards.
ATGACGAAATTTTTAAGAAAATATGAAAATATAGTGATAATTAATAAGAAACAGTTGGCCCGTTTTAATGGGCCGACAAAAAGTTTTGGAATATTTTTAAAAACAAAAATTATTATTTTTATTTAATTTATGTTATTTCGACGGAGAATCAACGTGCAATATTTTATTAAAATAATTTTAAACATTATTTGGTTTTAAACTAATTAAGATAGATTAATAATTATTGATCAATGGATTTTTTAAAACAAATTCGCGATTTTTAAATCCTTTATCATTTTATCACAAAATAAGAAATTAACATGTTACTGCAGTTGACAATCACAATTTTAATTTTAGTAAAATTATTTATCTACAGTGTTGCCAGATGTTTTATAATTTTCTTTTTTAAAATAGTAAAAGTTGGTGACTTCGACGTCACCGTAGACGTAAATTAAATGTGATATTCACGTCACTGTGTTGCCTGGGACCCCTTTTCTACTTTGCCACTAATTATTAATTAATTAATTAATTGATTAACTACATTCCAAAATGGGGTAGCCAAAAAATTTCGTAATTTATTTTTTTTATTGTTTTTTTTCGGTTTCTAAATCATATGAAAATATGTATATTGACTCACAAGTTCACGCCTTTAATCGAAAATAATTGTTTTGAGATTATAGGTATGCAAACTAGGGTGCTTAAATTTTTTTTTTTTTTTATCAATCACCAACATTTGAGAGGGTAAGAGTTGAAAAAAAATTCATTGTTTTTTTTTTGAAGCAACCTAGATTGCATACACTCCATGGAAAAGTTTTCCAAATTTGTACCTTCGTTTTTCTCGCTCTACAGGCTCAGAATAATTATTTTCGATTAAAAGCGTGAACTTGCGAGTCAATATATTTTCAAATAATTTAGAAACCGAAAAAAACAATCTAAAAATTTTTTGTTTTGCCCCCTTTCGCCTACCGTCTGCTAATTGTACCCTAAAATGAAAAAACCCAGAAAATTTGATATTAATCAAACTTTGACCTCGAATAACTCTAGAAGAAATCAATTTATCGAAAAATAATAAGAGACCTTTTATGTAGAACGTAACATTTTATATAAGAAACTGCAATGATCAATGCCATATGTTACTTTGATACAGGGGTATACAATTCTAAACATAAAATTATTTTTTCCCATGTTTATTAAATGGGAAACTAAAATAAAAACAGCGACCTTTTAGAGTTGAGCTGGAACGCCCATATTTTTAAGTTTAATCCTTGATTATTGTACCTGTATTAATAGTTTATATAAATTATTTAATAAATCAAAATTTAAATAAAAATAAACACTACAACTCTGCCGTGCTTAATGAAAACGCCGTAACCAACAATTGTGCGATTTTTGTTTTACGGCATTTTCTACTAGAACAATTCATCCTGCGTCTATCCCCGGTACTCAAAAAACCGTATATATATAGATACGGTTTTTTGAGTAGGTACCGGGGATAGACGCAGGATGAATTTTTCTAGTAGAAAATGCCGTAAAACAAAAATCGCACAATTGTTGGTTACGGCGTTTTCATTAAGCACGGCAGAACTCCTATGCTACTTTTATCTTCAATATATTTTACGTAGGAACTTACTTACGACCACGGTCTTATAAGACCGTGCTTACGACAGAAATTGACCCATGCGATACCGCTTACCATTTCGTTGCTACGATGTGAATGCTCCTAAACTTGCATAACCTCAATTAAATTGTTTGTAAATATTTTAGTTTACTTTACCGGGTAGTTTTAATTTAATTTAAATAGTTATAAGTTGTTTTAAAAAGAAGACATTTAATCGGTAAGAATGTATTTATATACCCAAATATGTAAGATGCACTATAGGTGGTATAAGTTTATATCATTCACATAATATTTTTCCCATTAAGTACCTACCTAAAAACCTTTTTAACTCAATATAAGTAGGTTGTATGTTTTGAAATAATAATTGTAATTATTACAGCTACCTATCTAACTATAAAATAATATAATGCATAATTATTTAATAAATATAGTTCCTATACATTTTCTATATTATTCAAATGTACATGCCGGTTTTTAATTATAAAGCACCACCCTGCTTAAAATACCCCATAGAGACCCATACAAATAATCTATCGGGCGCTATCGGACTTAATATTTGTCCATAGTTTTTTCCGGATACGGCCCGATAGAAAATGTATAGGAAATTACCTATAGGCACACCTAAACTTTTACATTTCCCCTATAGACTGATAGCAAATAACTCAAGGAAGGATATATGCGGATATCCCTATAGAGCAACCATAAAAAATTTGACAAAATTTTGTTAAAAACTAGGTATGGAGAAAAACTAATTTCTACCTTTATGTGTATTTTCCCTATTGAGACCAATAGCAAATAAATCAAGGAAGGATATCCCTATAGAACAACCATAAATCCCAACTATGGGTCCTATACATACCGATACACCCTATAGAAACACCATACAATCCGATACAAAAATCTATCGGTTCGAACAGGGTCTCTATGTGACATTTTAACCAGGGCAGGTAGGTAACATTAAATAACGCAAATTTGCGTCCTTTTATGTTTATTCGCCATTGGGTTTACTTCCCAAATTTTAATAATATTATCAAACATGATTTATTTATTATTGTATTAGTACAAAATTAATAAAACATCATGGTGTAGGTAACTATCAAACTCAACCTGTTTAATTTTATAGTTCTTACAATAATTATTATACCTAATAATATTATATGGAAAACAATAATAGATTAATAGATTATTGATTTAGGGACCTTACGTTAATAAGTTTTTACGAGAATTTTCCTACTAGAACTTTGTACTTTTTTAATAGAAAACATCCATTTTCAGGGGCGGTTATGGAGGGGCGATGGCCTCGTAGCTTACAATAAAATAATTTTTTTTTATTAAAATTTTATGTTGAATAAAAATGCCAAGTATAGCAAATTTTAAGATCACCACATCAGGCAGTGATGTCAAATGAAATAGTCACTAACTTTGTTCTTTGAAACTCGACTGAGCAGTTACTGTAACCAGCAAAAAAGCTCCCTAATTCATTATTTTTGATATTTTCAGAAAATAAGACTAAATTCGCCATTTTAACGTAAAGCCTAATTGCTATTATTAGTAACTCTTTGACAAACACGCTCAACATTATCAATTGAAAGAGCTCGATTAAATGTTATTTGTTATAAGGTATACCTACCTAAAAAGCAAAACACGCCAAACCTGCCACCTATCTGCCTCGACATCAACCATTTTGTCCAAACTTGTGTTTATATATATATTAGGGTGTGCCAAAAAACCTCGATATTTTTTTTTTCTTGCTCTCAACCCAAAATATCGTAGAATATGTCCGAACAAATATTCTGTTAAAAGCGGAGCTCATAATTTCAATTTTAAGAGGTCCTCCATCGAATCTGAAGTTTTGCCGCTTAAATAACACAGAAAACTGACTTTTTTACCTTATTTATTCTTGCAACCTAGGAAGAAATTTTTTTTTCATAAAATCCATGACTAATTCTTACAAAGCATTAAATTTGGACAAAAAAATCTTATTAAGCTGAATTTCTATTTTCAATATTTGATTTTTCAAAGAGCTTTAAATTTAAAGTTAATAATACAAAAATGATGACTTTATACGCCTGTAACTTTAAGAATATTGACGATACAAAAAATTCGCCTTAAACTTTTTTGTGGTCCATCAGACAAGCTAAAAAATTGCTATTTGACTTTTTCGTCTAACTTAAATAGTTTAGCTGAAAAAGGCAAAAAACGTAAAATTTTAAATTTAAAGCTCTGTAAAAAATCAAATAATGAAAATAGAAATTCGGCTTAATAAGATTTTTTCTTCCAAATTTAATGCTTTGTAAGATTTGGTCATGATTTTTATGAAAAAAAAATTTCTTCCTAGGTTGCAAGAATAAATAAGGTAAAAAAGTCAGTTTTCTGTGTTATTTAAGCGGCAAAACTTCAGATTCGATGGAGGACCTCTTAAAATTGAAATTATGAGCTCCGCTTTTAACAGAATATTTGTTCGGACATATTCTACGATATTTTGGGTTGAGAGCAAGAAAAAAAAAATATCGAGGTTTTTTGGCACACCCTAATATATATATATATATATATATATATATATATATATATATATATATATATATATACAGGGTGTCCCAGAATTCGCGCCACAGAGAAAAAGGGAACGTTTCGAAACTTATACGAAACACATACTTGAAAATTAAAATTATCTAATGTAAAGGATAAGTGAGATAAGAATAAAAAACTATAGCCTATCCCAATACATGGTCAAAGGGAATTCTTTAAATTGCTAGGATACTTAGGATGCATTGTTGATATTATAATATGAAATATTTGGTTGACTAGAATCCACTTCATTGCGACACTGATGTCAATTTTTGTTTTTGTCATTATTTATAATTTTAAGGGGGCTTTCTCTGTGGCACGAGTTCTAGAACACCCTGTATATATATATATATATATTTACAGGGAGTTTCACATTTGTGGTCCATTAGAAGTTTCTAGGGAACGAAAAAATATATCGATTTGAAAATTTTAATCCATTTAAGTCTATTTTTCTAAATTATTTTTAACATAATGCCATTTGCGGTTTAACCGGAATAGAAAACCCCATATATTTTTAAATTCTGAATAAAAAAAATTTTTTTCGTTAAAAATAAGTGTTTTTCTTCTCCTCGTACGGTTTCAGTTTCGTATCTGCCAGTTTAGCAATTTGGGCAACACTGTCAAGATTCATTTTAATTGGTTAAATTTAAATTCATGGCATGCGCATAAAACACATAACCTCAAACGACTCTTATTTTGTATATATTGTTATGCTTCTTTATTATTTTAGTGTAGATATTGATATGTATTAAATAAAAATACGTACATAAATATTTGCATACAATTTTTTGTTACACACATTAATTAAAAAATATCGCATTTTTTAAATAATTTTACCAAAACAAATCTATCGGTTCAAATTGTTCTTTTGATACGTGGACAAATAACTATGTAGAATTTGTACGTACATATCCGTAAAAGTTTCTATTTCCTCCTCATTATTTGCTTCTGCAGCGGATATCTAAAAAAAATCGTCTAAATTTTGAAAATGTTCTTTCCGTTGTAAAACTGTATAGGTACCTTTTCTCGTGTTGCACAAAATCAACAATTTGTTCATCGTCGTCACTTTCAAAAAAATCTCCAATATTCATTTCAAAAACAACACTACACAAACACAAATATAACCGCGATAACTGCTAGTAAATGCACTGACAGCTTCCAGTTAAATTTCCTTCCAGTTATCTTAAATTAAGTTCTTAGTAAACGTTAGTTGCATATTGATACACAGTTTAGCTACCACTTTAATTTTATTTACCAGTTAAGACACTTAAGTGAACATTGATAAACCGGCCCTCAGTGGAATAAATTTAAAAGGTTTATTAAACATAGTAATTTTGATTTTTTGAATGACTTGTTTTTATATTTGATAATAACTAACTAATGAATTTGCCTAAAATTGAAGTAAAAAATGCAATTATGACATAAATTTAACTTAGACTTTGAATAACTTTTGAACTCGTTGGTTTATCGAAAAATGATAGGAGACATTTTTTGTAGAGCGTTAATTTTTCCACAAGAATATATATCGCTCTTAAAAATCTGTTAATTAGTTTCTTAGCTAGAAAATTATAAAGAAACAGAACAAAATTTCCCATGTTATTTAAATGGGAAATACAAATTCTCGATGCGCGATCTCTAAATATTAAAATTAAGAGCTCCGGTTTTCACAGGTGTCTTTTTTCAGAAAAAAAAATAGTTGATTTTTTTGAACCAGCCTAATATGTATATATATATATATATATATACAGGGTGTTTCATAATATATCCGCAGGACTTCAGGATGTGATAGCTCATCCAAAAAGATGAAAAAAGTATTAACTTACGCTCTAAAATGCACAATTTTCGAGATACAGGGTGTTGAAAGTTTAGAAAAAAATTCGTATTTTTCGAATATCTTCGGAACCGTTTATCGTACAAAAAACAGCTTTTGTAAGCATTTTCTACTCAAAATAAGCTATGTTTTGTTCCAGAAAAATTTTTTTTTTCCTCATAATTGGTGGAGATTTTGAAGGGGTAGCGGGTGTTTTTCTCCTTAACTTCTACGCCCCCGAAAAAAGTACGGTTTTGAGAGGCCCATTCGAACCGCCAATGTTTTCTACACAAAAAAGGTACTTGGTCATAAGCTCTAAACTTTAATGTTAAAATAAATTTTGTTTAATTAGTAAAAAAAAATTTTTTTTTTTTTAATTGACCATGTTTTTAAACATAAAAGTTGATTTTTCTCGAAAACGGTCAATTTTAGAGCTTATGACCAAGAGTACCTTTTTGTGTAGAAAACATTGGCGGTTTGAATGGGCTTCTCAAAACCGTACTTTTTTCAGGGGCGTAGAAGTTGAGGAGAAAAACACCCGCTACCCCTTCAAAATCTCCACCAATTATGAGGAAAAAAAAATTTTTTCTGGCACAAAACATAGCTTATTTTGAGTAGAAAATGCTTACAAAAGCTGTTTTTTGTACGATAAACGGTTCCGAAGATATTCGAAAAAAACGAATTTTTTTCTAAACTTTCAACACCCTGTATCTCGAAAATTGTGCATTTTAGAGCGTAAGTTAATAGCGACTTTTTTCATCTTTTTGGATGAGCTATCACATCCTGAAGTCCTGCGGATATATTATGAAACACCCTGTATATATATACCTACAGCGTGTTTCACATTCGTGGTCCATTAGAAGTTTCTGGGGAACGAAAAAAGATATCGATTTAAAATTTTAAAAGCGTTTGTAATCCATTTAAGTCTATTTTTCTAAAATATTTTAAACAAAATGACCCTTTTAGTGGGATGGGGTTGTGGTAGGCTCGTTCGAAATTTAGTTTGCAACGAGACTGACCGCGCGATAGTTGTTGTCCGAAGAACTTTACTTAATTTGGTGGAGAACTATAAACTATTACCAAATTTGTGGGATTATTAAAAAAAAGAAAAAAGGTTGACGCATGGAATGAAGTTGCTTCAGCCGTCGAAATATCTGACAGGCCTACTTCTTCGCTCACCATCATGTTGACACCATTGACTAAGGAACCCAACCCAACCCTACTTCTTCACTCAACGGTGACACCATCAGTGCTGCCGGAGCCATATGTCAGCATCACCCGCGTGCGCGAATGAAAATACCCGCTTTTACCCGCCATTTTAATTTTAGAAAACTTGAAATTTAAAAGTGAAAAAAAAACAATCAAATAAAATCCAGTGGCGGCTGGTGGATTTTGGGTATACCAATATTTCAGTTTTTAGACATGGGACCCACACCAAATTTATAATAGTTTATAATGACATTAAATAGACAGGTTCGGAGCAAACAGAATTTAAATTGAAGTTTGCGAAAAAAAGTTAGTTTTTCCTGTCGCCTCACCCGCCTCCAGGCTCCCCTATTTAAGATAATTCAAATTAAAGTGGTGCAATTTATTATCTACTATAATTTATCGACAAATTTAAAAGTTTATTTAAAAAATCCAAATATTACAGATTTTATTCGATTTTAAATTTTTATTATTTATTTTATTAAAATAAAAAAATATTTAAAATGGTATAAAACCTGTAATATTTGGATTTTTTAAATAAAATTTTAAATTTGTCGATAAATTATAGTAGATAATAAATTGCACCACCAATAATTTAGAAAAATAGACTTAAATGAATTAAAAGTTTTCAAATCGATATATTTTTCCGTTCCCCAACAACTTCTAATGGACCACAAATGTAAAACTCCCTATATATATATATATATATATATATATATATATATATATATATATATATATATATGTTAAAAATAATTTAGAAAAATAGACTTAAATGGATTAAAATTTTTAAATCGATATATTTTTCCTTTCCCCAGAAACTTCTAATGGGCCACAAATGTGAAACTCCCTGTAAATATATATATATATATATACAGGGTGTTGTAGAACTCGTGCCACAGAGAAAGCCCCCTTAAAATTATAAATAATGACAAAAACAAAAATTGACATCAGTGTTGCAATGAAGTGGATTCTAGTCGACCAAATATTTCAACTTTAAAAAATCAGTGGTTTACCCCTCGGTCAAAGGGTAGCTAATAGTAGCAATTAGGTTAAAATGGCGAAGTTATTCTTATTTTCTGAAAATATAAAAAATACTGAATTAGGGACGTTTTTTGCTGGTTACAGTAACTGCTCAGTCGAGTTTCAAAGCACAAAGTTAGTGACTATATCCATAAAGGTTATTAATCTATGACTATATCATTTGATATCACTGCCTGATGTGGTGTATCTTAAAATTTGCTATACTTAGCATTTTATTCAACATAAAATGTTAATAAAAAAAATATTTACTTGTTAGCTACGGGGCCATCGCCCATCCCATAACCGCCCCTGAAAATTCATGTTTTCTATTAAAAAAGTACAAAGTTCTAGTAAGAAAATTCTCGGAAAGTCCCTAAATCAATAATCTATAAATCTATTATTGTTTTCTATATAATATTATTAGGTATAATAATTTTTGTAAGAACTATAAAAATAAACAGGTTGAGTTTGATAGTTACCTACACCTTGATGTGTTATTAATTTTGTACTGATACAATAATAAATAAATCATGTTTGATAATATTATTAAAATTTGGGAAGTAAACCCAATTGAATACGTCATGCAATTACAATTTGTTAACTGACGCCACGTAACAAATTCCAATTGAAATAGTTAAATACTTAACGCAAATTTGCGTTATTTAATATTACTTGGTTAAAATGTCACATAGAGACCCTTTAAGGAACATAAAGTTTTGTCAAAAAATAAATAGGTATCGATTTTTTCTTAAAAATACCATTTCCATTAAAAAAAAATTGCGTACTTAAGATTAAAGTATACCAAGTCGATTCCCATAAAGCCTAAAATGGAATCAAATAAGCTATGAACTTCACAAAAGTCAAAGTGTGGTAGTGTTATGACACGTACCTTGTTGACTTATTTGCTTATGTTGGGTTCGAGATTAAGTTTTAGTAGTTTTTTAAGATTTTGTTTGTTTGTTGGTTTGTTTTGGTTAATTAACCTAAATGAGCTTCAAATAAAGAAAAATAATAGGAATAAAAATACCATTTCAATTCATTCGGTAAGTAACATTTTTTTTAGATCGGTACCACAGGGTACCATAAGAAGACTTAGTTTTCAACACATTGCAGCTTTTCCGCCATCTTGGATTTAGCGGTGAATTTGCTAATAACAGCCGTAACTTATAACAAAACGCAATAAAATTACTATCCGTTATAATTTTATCAATTTTAATGCAAAAATAGCGCTTAAAATAGTATATTGTAAAAGGACTATATTGAGTTATTTTATCTTAAAAAAATAAAAATTGTTTGCGCGGATCCTAACACTACATTATTTTCGAGGCTTCTTTTTAGACCAGAAGCAATAATTTTTAAGTATAGTACATATATTATTATCTATCCTACGAATTTGCTGTACACAGAAAGAAAAATTTGATTAATAGTTAATAAATATAAGTTTAAGGCATATATGCTAATATACAGTATAGCAATATACTAAATATATTACTAAAATTATTTTAAAAATTGTATTCTAAATAATAGAATGTGGTTTTCTTAATAGTAACCTGGGATAAGTTAAAGGCTATTGATTTAATGTTAGTGGATGTAGTTTTGTTGTTAATAAAGTCAGTTTGTTCCAAATATTTAGGACAATTTCAGAAGTTATAATATAAATGGGTAACTGTTATTTTATGATAAATAAACTTATACCTTGGTATGCAGATATCAAGTATAAGTTGCAATAATTATCAGCATTTGAATGTTATTGCAAAATATAATATTCTTTATAATATTAATCAAAAATTAACTTTTAGAAGATAAATTATAACTATCATTATAACCGAATTGTGCGAAAAGTAAAAAGGTAAATATTAGCGAATGATGTACGCCGCGTACGCCTAAGTCAGTGAGGATACTCATGCGGTGAGGTTGATACAATGACAGAGACCAGAACACGAAAGAATTATTAGAACTTTGGGCTTTGTACTTACTTATTATAAATATCTACTTTTGCTTTTACAAAAACTGTGGTATATAAGAGATATGCCATAATTAATACGCCGAAATCGTGTTTTTGTCACCATGATAGAAGTAACAAGCGTTTGAACCATGAGGTTTTTTGTTGTTGTTTTCTAAACAATTAGGTAATAGTTTATATTAGTATTAATAATTATTATTATTAAATTGTTTTAATGCTGGTGGATATACATAAGTATTATTTGTTTCGTATTTATTCTTTTTAAGCATATTGTTAGCGGATGACTAATTTAATGGCAATTCGTTGTTATTATTTTATAAGTATTGCGTTCATTAGACTTAGTCATTGTTATGTAAGTTAGTTGTTTTGATGAGCAATATAATAGTATTGGATAACCGCTGGCAATCGCAGAATAAATTCATTATTATTCGTGCGCTTGTAGAGAACAGCCGTAAATAAATTGTTAAAGTGAATAGTCGTTGTTTTTTCCTTAATTTACACCTATTTCGCTATCATCAGAAGTGGAATAGTGCCTACGATCCTACTACTATTTGTGCGTGTGTGGAACGTGAACAAAATTAGTGCCAATATGGAATAATTGTTGTCGGAGCTTGTAAAGGCAACCAAATTTAATTCCTCGTCGTAGTCGGTGGAGTTGCCAACATTTAGACCCGGAGTAATGGATGCTCGTAAGTGGATTGATCAGTTAGAAAAAATCAAAGTGGAATTTTCCTGGACTGAACAACAGATATTGTTGAGAATTGGACGCTCGTTGACTGCGGTTGCAAAAACCTGGTTTAACACCTGGATGCCTGATATACGCGACTGGGAAAACTTTAAACGGGACTTTTTGGAGGCGTTTCCACCAAGGAAAAATCTCGGAAGCTTGCTGACTGAAGCGGCTTTGTTCAATAGTGGTCAATGCAATACATTTGACGCATATGTGTATGAAAAAGTATCACGCCTGAAAAATCTACGTGTCCAATGGGAGGAAAGAGACTTGGTCGAAATAATAGTCCGCGGTATCGTTGACCAGGAGGTGCGTGCGCATGCATTTAGCAGTGGCATTGGTAAGGTGTCGGATTTAATTGCGTTTTTGGGACCGATGGCTAAGAATGCAAAGTGCGAAAGACCCGTAAATGACTTTAAGCAGCCACCTCTAAAACGTCCTCGATACAACGAAGTCCTTAAAGGGAGTCGCATTAAGGCTTGCTACCGTTGTGGTGGACCCGGACACATGCAAGGAGGCTGCACTGCCCCGTGTTGCTCGATGGTGGACTTATATGCAGGATTTTGACATGTCGGTGGAATACCGTACAGGAGGTTCTCTGCAGCATGTCGGCTACCTCAGCGGAAGTCCTGTCACTGTTCGGCGCGTCGTACATAAGAATTGCCTTTATATTGAACAAAGTGGAGATGCTGAAGTTGCCCAATTGATTGAAGATGCTAAGGATGGTCGACTGGATCGCAATCAATATCAGGTTTTAGATGGAGTACTACACTACATGGTCGAGACGCCTGAAGGGCCGGTTGCTAAACCATTTTTCCCGAGACAGAGTCGACTGGGACTGTTGCGCATCTTTCACGATGAACAGTGTCATGTTGGCATCGACAAGACACTTGAATCCATTCTAATGCATTTCTGGTTTCCCCGATTATCAAATTTTGTGCGAAGTTGCATCAGGCATTGTTTGGTGTGCGCAGTTAGGAGGACCAGATCGGGCCCTATGCAAGGATTCGTAACCGTCTCAACCGATGAGTGCTCTCCATGCCTGGGCCCTTTACCGACTACGAATGAGGGATTTGGGCGTGTGCTGGTCATGGAACCCCGGAACTCATAATTATGGATGCTGGCAAGAATTTTAAGAATTTGAAAATTCCTGAATATTTGGATACATTGGGCGTTTCCTACCATTATACCACCCCAGATGTCCATCGATCTGGCGGTCGGGTCGAGCGGTGTATGAGGACGGTGGGAGGTTTGTTGCGGATCGAGGCTGCTGTCGCCACGGAATGGAACGTCAACTTGTGGAGGATTCAGCTGGTCTTGAATGCCACCTTCCACAGGGCCACCGGGGCTGCGCCTCTACAACTACTGGTCGGTGTGCCGGAGGCCGCACCCTTGATTCGGTCGCTCCTGCAAGGCTTGAGCTCGGATCTCAGTCCGATCCGAAACCTCAAAATTGATCGTGAGCGTGTTGGGGGCAGTCTGGATGGGGCTGCTGAGGGGCCCTTGGCCGTGAATTCCAGGAGGAGAAATACTGCAACCTATTGTGTTGGGGACTTCGTCCTAATGCACAGGGATGAGAAAATGTACCAAAGCAAACAAAACTATGAGTTCCAAGAACCATACGAGGTTGTGAGCATTACTCCAGAAGGACGATACGAATTGAGAAGAGTGGGAAAGTCACTAATAACGAAGGCAGCAAAGGATCAGCTTCGGAAGTGGCCCACCGATTGGTCCTTGTCCGTAGACATGACGGAGTTGCTTGAACATCTTGAACAAGAATCAGAGTAAGTAGTTGGAAGGTTATACCTTCACTCAGAATCTAATTTAGTGTGGTTTTGGAAGGTTAGCCCTTCACATCAAAGTTATTTTAGTAAGTAGTTGGAAGGTTATACCTTCACTCACAATCTAATTTAGTGTGGTTTTGGAAGGTTAGCCCTTCACATCAAAGTTATTTTAGTAAGTAGTTGGAAGGTTATACCTTCACTCAGAATCTAATTAAGTGTGGTTTTGGAAGGTTAGCCCTTCACATCAAAGCTATTTTAGTAAGAAGTTGGAAGGTTAGCCCTTCACATCAAAGTTATTTTAGTAAGAAGTTGGAAGGTTAGCCCTTCACTTAGAATTAAATTTAGTGTGGTGTTGGAAGGTTAGCCCTTCACATCAAAGTTATTTTAGTAAGTAGTTGGAAGGTTAGCCCTTCGCTTCCAAATTGATTCAGTGTTGTGTGGAAAGGTACTCTTTATTTAAAGGCCAGTTTAGCTAATATTGGAAGGTTAGCCCTTCGTATCAAGGTACGGCTATAATAAAGGCCGAAATGTTGTTTGAAAATTATTTATCGCAATGTTGGAAGGTCAGCCCTTCACATGCTATATGCCGTTAGAAGAGCTGCCCTTCGATGAAAAGGCTAAACATGCATGAGCAAATTGGTTTCCTTTCGGAAACGAAGAAGAATCATGCTCAGGTCAGGGTGCGACGGAGATGGCAAAGCTACGACATAGAAGATCTTCGAGAGCGAAGCTAATGGTCAGGAAAGGCCGTGTTAGCGGATGACTAATTTAATGGCAATTCGTTGTTATTATTTTATAAGTATTGCGTTCATTAGACTTAGTCATTGTTATGTAAGTTAGTTGTTTTGATGAGCAATATGATAGTATTGGATAACCGCTGGCAATCGCAGAATAAATTCATTATTATTCGTGCGCTTGTAGAGAATTGTTAAAGTGAATAGTCGTTGTTTTTTCCTTAATTTACACCTATCTCGCTATCAATATGCTAACATAATACTTACTTTCATAGATTAACTATTAGCTGATGGAAAAATAACTGATAACTCAGAAAATGTGATTATTATAATAAAATACTAATAGAAAACCAAATAATATAACAGTTAGTAAATACAATATTTAAAATAATAAGGTAAATTTAATAGTTATTAAAGTGATTTAACTATTAATATTTCAAAACCTTTCTATTAATAAATGAAAGGTAAGATTAAGTACTTCTTTATACCTTGTAGTATTATAACAGTTAGTTCATATAGGTTTGGCAGAATACGAATCCACTAAAGGGTAACTATTACCTTGTAACAGTTAATATTATTATTTCTTTAAGGCTTGGGACCACTCCTTTTTACAATCTTCATTAATGACCTACCAAAGAGTATCACACACTCATCCTGCCTTATGTTTGCTGATGATTTCAAGATGTTTAAGCCTATTTCCTGTTTGGAAGATTGCGAGGAAGATTGTAAAGAACTACAATCTGACTTGGATACAGTAGTTGATTGGTTTAAGAAAAACAAAAAGAGCATCCTACAGTGTTAATAGCGAGCACCTTGTTCGGAAGTCTCAATGCAAGGACCTAAGTGTCTATTTCCAAAGCAACTTTAAGTTCAATACTCACTATGAACATATTGTAAACAAAAACTAAATGTATAACAAAATTGTTTAATGCTCTTGTGATGCCTCATCTTGAGTATCCTTCTGTTGTATGGTCACCTCGGGCAGAATTCAACATAGATCTTATAGAGAGGGTTTAAAAAAGATTTCTTCGGTTTCTCTATGTCAGGGTGCTTAACCTCTATCCATATATGATCTCCTACACTGAAATAAATATATGTTTGTTATAGCAATGTATGTAGTAGTCCATATATGAAACATAAAATATATTTACCTTAACCATTTTTATATTTAGTTTTAACATAATATGGTTAAGGCAAATATATTTTATGTTTCATATATGGACTACCACATACATTGCTATAACAAACATATATTTATTTCAGTGTACAGAAGCATTCTTGAGGAGTTCAATTTTGTCACACTCGAAAGAAGGCGGTCATTGCAGGCTGTACTTCTTGTATATTTTATTATCAACAACTAAAGTATAAAAATCTTCAATTGATGAATTTTGTTAAGCTATTGGTTCCAAAGATACATTTTCGCATGCAGGGAACTAATATGTTTTATTTTGATCTAACAGACTGCTCCCCATTTAGAAATATGCTGGAGCAATGCAACTTATTATTGGTATCCAACATTGACCTATTTATGGGAAATAATACCAAAGAAATTAGATCACACTTTCTCTCATTCTAGTCTTTTATTCTTAGTTTAGGCTACTTTTACATCTGTTTTTGTTTTGTTACTGTTTTTGTATTAAGATTCTAATTATATTCATGTATTTATCTCTTAATTTTAATTACAATTTGTATTGTGTTTGTAAGTAGTATCAAAAATAAAAAATATAAAATATATAAAAATTATAAAACTTGTAAAGAGGGTGCCAAAATGACTGATTTTTTTAATCATTTAATTTATTAATTTAGTTTATGCTATAAATAAAATAAATTTAAAAATGTTATAACTGCATGCAGGATCTTAAAGTTAAACAAACGTATATTTATTAAATAATTATAATTATAATTAAACAATAAACCTTTTAATTTAAAACTTAGATTTTAAGATTTTGGATTTAAAATAAGTAAAATAGTAAAGGTATAATAAACGTGCCACTTGGCGACTTAATCTATTTCTGTATTTACCTATACAAAATTACAATTAGAGCCGCCCCCATATACCTAAATTGGTAAAAAAAATACAATAAAAATACATAAAATCAATATTTCTATAGGTCGTGATAGCAAATTCAGCGGTGACAATATAGTACAAATAAAACGTTATATTTTAATTAGCAGATTAATACTTTATAACAACAAAAAATTTAGTAATATTAAAATCTAAAAACAACATAAAAAGTAAATATGGTAACAATATAAATTCTTAATTTGTTGTTATAATGTCAAAATTAAGGTTTAAAACTGACATATTTTTGAGTTGCAAGGACAAAATTTGAAATGCCAATTTTAAAAAGTGTAAAAAAATAGTTTTTTAATATTTCCATAGAAATATACTTTTTCTATTTCTATTGCATATAATTGACATTATTTTTTTTTGTAAATGTTGTTAGGCATCAGTGATTGGCTGATTTCAATATTCACTGTTATTTGAACCAATCGGGTTTTAAATTGGGAAAAAGGTTAACAGATGTCAGATTTGTTTATATATACGAGGGTCGACTATAATAATCTTTAAAATCGGGAAAAGTGAGGTTATAATAAATTTTGATTTCAATGAAAATTACTTAATTTGAGTATTATTTACGCGGATGATTTACGTCTCTCGTCTGACGGCTCGAGATGTGCATTTATTTTTCTACATAGTCGTTTTAGTTCAATGCACTTTGTCCAATGTTTTTCCAATAAGTGGATTTCATTCCGGAAGTGGGATTATGGAAGGTCTGCAAAATAATCATCTACGGCTTCCATCACCTCTTCATTTGACCCAAAACGTTTTCCAACAAAATTTTTTTTAGATACCTTTGTGAACAGGTGCATTGTCCTGGTATTCATGATTTTTTTTCTTGTGCACTTATGCAATCCAGGCGTCTTTTCACGAATTTTTTTATCTAGTTGGTCCAGGAGACTTGTGTAGTATTCGCGATTTATTGTTTGTCCTTTTTCAGGGTTATCATATAAAATAATCTTTTTTGCATCCCAAAAAACACTGGTCATGACATTTCCGGCAGACAAAATCGAATTCGCCTTTTTTGGTGCAGAGCCACCCCCTTCCACCCATTGCTTCGATTGCTGTTTGGTTTCTGGCGTGTAGTGGTGGAACCACGTCTCATCCATAGTAACAAATCGAAACATAAAATCGGTTGTATTCTTTTTAAAACGATACTTACATTTTCACAAAGTTTTTTTATGCTTAATTCGTGATATAAAATGTACCGTACCTTCTAAAATGCCTATGGCCCCAGCTATCTCATACACCTAATCGCCGATCGTCCAATACCATAGTGTGGACATTTTCGATGTTTTCTTCTGTGGTCGCATTTTTGGTCGTCCTTCAAGCTGATTATTTTCAAGAGATGTACGACTACGTTTAAATTCAGTGCCCTATTTTTTGACTGTTGAAAATGAAAGAGAAGACTTATTACTAACCTTGCAATTTGAATTTCCGTTGGTGAAAAATAGTCCAAAAGGAAAATTTTTATGACGACACGATACTCCAGTTTATATATTTCAACGAAACGCAAAAAACGTGTTTACTTGAAATTTGATTTTTTTAGCCATCACGAAATTGATCAAACCACATTTTAAACGTTTAGACTGACAAGAAAATCGACGCTGCTAGTACCGAAGGAATAAAATCGGTCTACTGGATTTGTAGCTTTACTATTTTCGTGTAATCCATGTGTATACACATATACTTATAAGTTGTATTATTATGATGGTAATATTTTAAATTAAAATTGTATTTTTTTTTGGCTTTGGACTTTTAGTCCATCTAGTCAGGCACTAGCTTGTAAATAATTTTTACATCACTATAGTACATACCCACGTGGAATTTAAACCCACGACCTTTCGGCTAATAGTCAGGAGCAAAATCAATATGTTTAACAATTAATATACCATACAAAAGAAGGGTCTGTAAATAGTCAGGAGCGCTAATTACTACACCACCGAGGACGGTAAAATTGGATTTAATATGTTAATTTTTACCTTTAACACTTGGATGGCTTAATTTTAATAATTAAAAACTATGAATATTTATAAAGCCGTTGTTTCGTGTTATGTCGGTTTTAGTTTATTAAAATATAAATATATATATATATATATATATAATGAGGTAAATATTTTAATTTTTGCAATAAATTTACCTACTTTTTTGCAAATTCTTTCGTGACATATAAGTTTCAAAGATATGACTATATTATAGATTTTATGTGTAAAATAAACATGCGAGTAGATTGTTTCAGTTTAGTACATCCAACAGGTATCGATTTTCTAATATACAGGGTAAGTAGGAAGGAACCCACAAGTGTATTCTACACTTAAAATAATTTAAAAAACTCAAAGGGGGAATCCGATTTTTATTGTGATAGCGCTTTTTCAAAACTGTAGGCGCCCATTGCTTCCCCTTAATTCTTTATTTATTCCTTTCGGTAATAAATTAGTTCAATTGCGTTATATCTGGATGTCTTGGAGGTCAACTGCGGGAAGCCCTGAAACTCTTTAAATGCACTCCTAAAACTTGGTGCGTTCCTATCGACTTCGACTGCTCTGTTCCTTTAAAATATTTAAATTTAAAAAACAATTAATAAACCTTAGACGTTGTGTTCATATCCACTTGTTGTTAAATAAACACTAATATTGTTTTACGAAATTTAAAGAATACGATTTTTTGGTCATAAATTTCGCCCAGGGCGTGTCCAACCAACGACAGACATTAACCACACGCAATATAGTTAGTTAATTATAGCTTTTAATATAAACCATAACTGCTCACTTTATATTACACTTTCTATATAATTAGTGCTCTTAATGGTTACTTTAATGGTTAATGACACTATTGTTTTCATGAAAAGAAAAATACCAAAATCAATAATGCGCATCTTTTTTTTGTCAAAAGCCTTTTAAATACTAGTTTTTATGTTTATTGTAAAAATCTAATTATAGTTAACGGTTTGTCAAAAAAATTGAAATTAATAATAAAAATTAATTTAAAAATTTAATAGATTCATTATTCTTTCTAGTTTGCTTCTATGAAGATATAAATATTTGCATAGAATTTTTTTTTTTTTAATTCTTATATTAAATAAGACAATTTTTTTTATACCAATTATAAATCTGTTAATTAAATTGTTGTTGACAGCTTTTGAAATTTTCTTATCCCACTGTGCATTGATAAAATACTGTTATACAGTTAAGGGCAATCAATATTAATGTCTAAAGCTCACTTAGTCAAGTGCAAACAATTTTTTAAATAGTTAATAGACAAATATGAACACAATCAACATATATAAAATTGTTTGCCTGTATTGAGTTAAATTAACGAATGTTTTATTTAACGCGTTTGCGAGTATTATAAATATTGTTAAATTGAAATATATTAGTCAATAAAATTTACCCTTCTTTATTAATGAAAATATAACCGGATTTTTTTTGTTACAGATTAATAAAAATGGAAAAATTATACAACACTGGGGATAGGTTACTATTGGAAGTCAACGAGAGTGATGTTTTTGAGGGAAATTTATACAGTGTAACAGATCAAAGGATTGATTTATACCAAGTAGTAAAGTATAGTCAAAATACAAACCTAAATGGCATGTACTCATTTTTTAAAGACGAAATAACGAACATTAAAAGAATTTATCTTAGAGACTGTGATTTTTTTAATAAACTTATTGACCACATAAACAACTTGGATATATCTTCACTAGAACCTAACTTTAAGGACACAGTTGTTTTAAGCTATGAAGATTACAGTAAAATACAAATGCTTAAGACTAATGCAATATATATTGACCGTCCAGATGCAAGATACTTTAAGGCTATGAACGAGTTTAAAAATACGCAGCACTTAGCAATTGCTCCGGTGGGTTTAGAGGATCAAAGAGTCAATAGAGCTTTAAAGTTTTTGGTTGTCTGCTCATTTTCACAAGTCTACATATTCGACTTTAGGAACAAGAAAAAAACTGAGTTTCCAAAAGAATTACGTCAAATGTTAGAAAGTCCATTCCATAAAAAGATTATTTACAATGGAGCTTTTTTCGATGACTTTTTGATTTACAATTATAACTTTCAAATGTGCAATGTTTTTGATATAAATATCTTTGATTTATGTATCTTTCATCTTAAAAATGAAGAGAGTGGATGGAGGACCCTTGAGAAATGCCTGGAGACATATTTAAACCTGGTTCCTGCTGTGGTGCGACCGGAAGGGGAAATAAACCGGTTTGAATGGAGTCAAATATCTCTTCCAATATTATATAAAATACAATTGGCGGAGTTGGTGGTCTATTTAATACCACTGGAGAAGGTAATTTGCAGAGAGTATAATAGACTGACTAAAGAATTTCTTACGATATAATCTTATATATAAGTTTTATGTATTGTGATGTAAGCTTTAAATATATTTTAAGTTATTACCATTGTTACTTTTCAAATTGTCTAGAAATAAGTTATATTTGCTTGAATAAATTGTATGTTTGATAAATTCGGTATATATTTATTTTAAATCAATAATTGGCAAATAAATGATGCCGAAACGATATTAAAATTATACACAATTCTACATTTACGAACGAGATTAGTGTTTACTTTATTTCGAGTAAAAGTTGGAGGGTCGAAAAAAACGTAAACGCTTTTTCTTCGCGAGTAAGATGGTTTTGAAATCGTTACTTTAATTCCACTTTGATAGGCACTCCTTTACAAATTGGCTTATACTGTGGTATAACGCAGCTACACAAATAAAAAAACAAATTTTTATAAAGTAAATATACTTCTTCTCTCTAAAACGTATTATAACATTTTCTTTTAAATGTATTGATAGCGTAAGTTAAAATTGGCTTAAAACAAGTAATTTATATTGTAGCTCACGGTACTCTAAGGGGGATATTGCGTGTGATAAACCGCAATCCACAAACACACATGTGTGGATTGTGTGTTAAACTATATTTCAATCTTATTTTATATATTACAAAATATTTTTATATAAAATAAAATTGAAATTAATATTTCCCCAAAAAAATAGCGAACTGAAATTTTAACTTAATTTGTTAACTAAAATATATCAATTTAAATCTATGTTAATGACTTTGAGGGTAAACTTTCCTATAAAAATAGCAATGTCAATGATATCACTTATTTTCATCCAAAAACTCCTATGAAGCTTAGATTATAATTATAACAATATTTAACGAAATAAAAAATCATTAAAATGTATGTAATAATTAAAAAATTATTTGACTTTTTGTCCGATTTTTTCTGTGCCTGGTTATTTAAAAAGTAATACATTTTTAAAAATTATTGTATCGTGAGTCAGCAGAGGTCAAAAATGACTGGTGGTTCTTAAAAATCAATGTTTGATTTTTTTTAAATGTAAGTATCCAGTGGCGGTTTTAAGTAAAACTAATATAGTGTAAGGGTCCCTAGGAAGCTTTTTCCCACTGGGCCTTTTTACTTAAAACCGCCACTGGATACTTCTAATATTTAAAAAAATCAAACATTGATTTTAAAGAACCACCAAACAAGATTATTAGCTCTTCAATCGTTGCAGCAGTCGCACTTAGTGATGCGGTTCCGTAAATCTTTTAACGATTCAGGATGGGTAGTATAAATTTTGGATTTCAGATGTCCCTACAAAAAGAAATCCAGGGGAGAAAAATCCAATAATCACGCGGGCCATTTGATGGCACCATCTACCAGAAAACGTTTCATCCAGAAACTGCCGTTCAGGTAATGCATCTTGCTGAAATGTTGGATTTTCTTCATGGTTACGTTGGTCATTTTCCATAAAATAATCGATCAACGCTGTGTTGAGGGGATTCTCCAACAAGTCTAAGTAAGGAGTTCCATTTAAATTTCCCGTTTAGAAAGATGATCCAATTATGTGGACACCAAAAATACAGCCCAAACGATTAATTTCTAAGGATGTTGAGTATGAACGTCATGAAAGATCCTTGAATTCGTGTTGGACCAATTACGACAATTATTACGATAGAAAATGACATTGAGAAAAACATTTGTCTGAGAAGCAAACATTAAAAAGGTACCGTAAACACGGGTGGCTTGGCACCCCGCGGGTGACTTAAACCTTTTTATGAAAGTTTTTCGCGCTCGATAAAATTAACATTTATAATTTGTTGGTCTAAACCTGTCAAATTGAGCGATTCTATTGGGTTTATATTACAGGAAAATAAGTGTTTTAAAGAAATAAATGGGATTTATTACACTTTAAATTTTTTTATATTGCATCAGTGCAGAACTCTTAGAAATACACGCGTTACAATTTCTATATTAGGCGCAATCCTTTGGAATGATGATCCTTGGTTAAGTACAGGTCGATTTTTTATTTTTTTATCGGTAATGGCGTGCAATCGCTATATGTCGCTGCTAACGTGTCTGATAAAAATAAAATAAAATATTGAGTTAATTTTATACGGAAAATACACTGCGAGACAAAGTTACCCGCAACCAGGGGGTAACTTTGCACATCCATTTTTTAAT
Organism: Brassicogethes aeneus; assembly: GCA_921294245.1. Lineage (NCBI taxonomy): Eukaryota > Metazoa > Arthropoda > Insecta > Coleoptera > Nitidulidae > Brassicogethes > Brassicogethes aeneus. Next base: position 44,839,166 of record OV121132.1, on the reverse strand, counting down.
TTTTATTTTTGAAACTCAGCCCTACGTAATATTATAACATAGTTATTATGAAAGAGCAACTTAAGAGTCAAATTTTGGTATACAATATTTAATGTGTATGATTGTTAAAACAACAAAATTTTTAAGCTTAAGTTTGAAAGTTAGCCATATTTATGGTTGTTGAAAGTATTTATAATTATTTAATCTTGTATTTATTAAAGGAGTGTTGTATGGGTGCCATTTATTATGTTTCAGAATTCTCTGTACGGTGGCACGCGAAACTCCCGTTACATCAGAAATGTGTCTGGTACTTAAAGTAGGTTCCAAACACAGAACTGTGTACTGTGGTTCCAAAGTAATTTCGCCCAGAACTTCTATTGCCTCATTTCTTACCGGATTTTCAATACCTCGTTTTTTATTTGCCACTAAATCAGTTTGCCGGAATTTTGCTACTAATTTTAGGATGTAACCATGATGTACGTATCTATTTGCATGCCTCTCATTAAACAAAGTTGCTGCTACTCTTGCACATTGGTTGTATATAAAATAAATAAATAAATAAATAAATAAATAAATAAAGTTTATTTAGCCAAAGCTATTTTTAACAAACAATTTGGTTATTTACAATTTTTGTTACATACAAATCTTTAACATAGGTAATCTCTTAACATTTTTTTAAAACTATTATAATTATCACAAAATTTAATACTTTGCGGCAAGTCGTTAAATAATTTCAAACCATTAGAAAAAATACTCTTTTGCGTCCTACTTTTTTTACAAATTCTAATATAAAAATCTTTATTTTGTCTGGTTTCATATGTATGCACCTGATTTAAATAACATATATCACTATACAAATATTCAGGTACCATTTTATTCTTTATTTTAAAAATTATATCTAAAGCTTTAAAAGTAATTCGTTGCTTAACACTCATAAAACCCAATACTTCTAACATTAATTTAATTGGTGTATATTTACTACATCTTAATACAGTACGTAAAGCTCTATTTTGTATTACTTGAAGCTTTGAAACTTCATTTTGATTTAAATTAAAAAGGACAGTTGAACAAAATTCAAGGTGAGGTAAAAATAATGACTTATACAATAAAATATTAACATATAAACTTAATTGTTTCCCTATCCTATTTAAAAAGTACACTTTTTTGGACATTTTAGACATAACATAATTGCAGTGACTAGAGAAATTTAAACACTGATCCAAAATAACACCTAAGTATTTCATCTCTCCGACGACGCAGTCAACGTGTTAACCCTATCCAGGCTAATATTATTGATTTTTATATCTATATTTATATTAGAAATTTTAAAATTTGAACCAATTACCATATATGTATTTACATTTATTTATATTAAGACACAGATCATTATCACACAACCAGTTATTAAGAGAACATAAATCATCATTTAACATATTTACCATTTCATCAATATTATTTCCACAGACATATAACATAGTATCATCAGCAAACATTGAAACATTGCACTTATTAACATGATTAATCATATCATTAACATATATTATGAATAACAATGGACCCAAAACTGTACCTTGAGGTACTCCATTTTTTACATACATTTTGTTAGATACATGTTTATTAAACTTTACATTTTGAGTTCTATTAGTGAGATATGAACTAAACCATTTAAGTGCATTACCTGCTATTCCAATTTTTTCTAGTTTTTTTAATAAAAGTTCTCTATTAATTGTTTCAAATGCACGACGAAAATCCAAGAATATAGCAATAACCACTTCTCCCTTGTCCAATACATTAACCCATTTATTACAAATATTTAAAATGACAGTTTCACACGAATGCTTATTCCTAAAACCTGATTGACACATGTTTATCACAGAATTTCTATCACAATATTCAGCTAATTGATTTTTAACACATAATTCTAAAATTTTCTCAAATGAACACACAGTATTTATGGGTCTAAAATCTTCACATTTGGTGGAATTTGTGATTTTTTGAATAGGGATAATTGTTGAGTTCTTCATACAATTTGGGAATTCACCATACAACAATGAGTTGTTAACAATATCAAGGAATTGATTACCTATCACTTCATATGCATCTTTTAAAAAGAGGGTGGTTATTCCATCTACATCTGCAGTTTTTTTAAGGTTATTTATTATTTTATTTAAATCTGACATAAAAATTGGTTCAAACTTATTAAAACGTTCACAAAATTGAATTTTAGGCAAAACATTATCATTATTACTTTTAGGTATATTTTTCACAATATCATCGATACTCTGTATAAAGTATTTATTAAATTTATCTGCAATTATAATTGGGTCATTTATTTCTATTTTGTCAAACTCAATACTTGATGGTGCATTATTTTTATTGTTTATTAATTGTTTTAAATTTTTCCATAACTCTCTGCTATTGTTTTTATTTTCATCTAATACTGAGTTAAAATATTCCTCCTTATTTGTTCTAATCGTACTTGTCACATAATTTCTAATCTTTTTATATTCATTCCAGTCCTCCTCCTTATCAGTTATTACAGCCCTTTTATACATTTGGTCTTTTTCTTTTATTAGTTTAGTTACCCTTCCATTAATCCATTTATTATGTTTGTGCTTACTATTTATTGTTTTGTTTTTTATTGGACACATGATATCTATAGTATTTTTTAAATTGTTCCAGAAACACTCCATTAAAAAATTTGTATCTGTCCTATTATTTTCCCACTTTTTTCCATTAGTATTTCTTAAAATAATTGTTTATTGTACCGATTGTAAGAGCGATATTGGATTTTAATTTCCACTCTCTCCGCAATATATAATCAACCATTTTTTATCGATTTAAAAGAAAATAAAAGCTCAGAAATAACAAACCATCCACTACTTTACTGAAAATAGGTAAAAGCGATTTGTCCACTGATATTTGTTATTTTAAAAACAATTTTTTCAACGAAATTTTTTGCTTTACAAAATTTGTAAATAAGCGGTCCAGTAAAATGTTTGGAATTCCATTGCTCGGCGACGCGTAGCTTAAGTTTAGCGTCATTTTAAAGAAAATTGAATACCCTTTTAAAAAAATGTATTACAACATAACCCTTCCCATTTGAGATCCGCCCCCGCTAAGGGGTTAAAGTTACAGTTGTGAAAATAATGTGTTAATATGTCCCCCTCAAAACAAAAGTATACGGGTCCTAAGATTTTTTTCACGTACAAAGCCGTAAACCTTGCTGGAGTGTTTTCGATGGGCCACCCTGTAAATTATATAGTCTATAGAGATTTACAAAGTATAGACTATTTATTATATAATATTATTATATAGTGATGAAAAGTTCAACAATATTAATAAAGTAAGAAATTTAATAAAACAAATATTAATTATTTTTGCCCTTTTACTATACCTATACACGCGGTGTTTCCACTTAAAATGGACAATGTAAGGTAGATCCCATCGAGGCTAACACTTGTTTTAAATATTTTTTTATTTAAGCTCTTGTTAAATTATTTTTTTGGGTAGATTCTACAATTTCTGTGTTAAAGTTTTTGAAATTTGGCCATAAATAATATAAACAAAACCTCAAATGAAAAATATTTATTTGAAAAAAGTGTTAGTCTCATTGGGACCTACCCCTATTACGCGTATACGCTGTCCATTTTGAGTATAAACACGCTGTATACGGAGTGTCCAAAGTTATCTGCTCACCATTGAAAACTTCGTTATTATTTGAGCTACAAAGTTGAAACAAAAAATTATTATTGCATAACTAAAAATAAACAATTAGTAAGCACTTTAACTAATTATTTTTTATTTTTTATTTTAATAATAATTTGTTTTTGTTTCAAATTAAATTGTCTTTTAAAATATGTAAAAATATACACGGTGTCCCATTTAAAAAATGTTATTTTTATAAATATTTCGGATATGACGTTTAAATGTTTTTATGTTTTCACAATTTAAATCAGAAAAAACACTAATTTGCTAATTTAAGCGACTTTGTAACTCTAATAATATCGGAACAATGGTGAGTGATATTTCTTGAAGGTTTTGCAACAAAAACTCATACAAACTCTTAGCTATGTTTTCAGGGCCGAGCCAAACCGGGGTGCAAAGGGTGCACTGCGCCCGTGCGGCAACTATCGAGGGGCGGCATTTTAGAAAATATTTGTTCAGTTATTATAATATAATAACAGTCAAAATCTCAAGAATCAGATGTTTATTTTGTAAAATGCCGCTTATACCGCGGCGCGCCGCGGCGCCTGTCAAAGGGCGATGCTGCGGCAGCCAAATTAAAATCAAAGGCGGCCGCGCTAGAACTTTTTGCATGCATGTACAATAAATAGTCTTGGATTTTAAAATAAAAACTATAGTCAATTGATTTTTAACTTTTGGGTGCTTTACATGTTGTGAATGATACTTGGATTGTTTTTTACGTAAAGTGAATAAAAATACAAACTTTGATTTTTGTATTGCCGGTGCTTATTTTTAATTCGGTAAGTAAAACAAAATACATCCGATATTATTCAGTTCTTAAAGAAAAATGTGACGGTAAACTTTTTAATATTGTAATTGATTCTGATCCAAGTGCATGGTCTACATGTAGTTGTTGTTTTCTTATTTGGTAGGTTACCCTTTTCTACTAGCATTAATTTGTCAGATAAAGCTGCAGCTTTATCTGACAAATTAATGCTAGTAGAAAAGGGTAACCTACCAAATAAGAAAACAACTTATCCCAAAGAGCAGTAGAAGTTTTTCAAAGTTTTTTTATTAGATAAAAATAGTGTTTTTAAGATTTTTTTCCTTTAAGGGGCGGCAAGCTTTTAATTGCACCCGGCGGCAAAAACACTTGGTGCGGCCCTGTATGAACATACAAAATTAATACTTTACTCAGTTGTATATTTCCTACTAATATAAATTAAATGTCCCTTACTTGAAGGTCCAGTCTGCAACGACATATTTTACACCGACTTATTTTAGATACATATGACAACTTTGCACGCCATTTTTTTTTAGTTATTTCAACCGTTAGTGCAAGGAAGTGTTATTACTGGTAAGTCAAAAGCATAATGGAAATCAATAATAGCATAATCTCCCCCAGCCCATGGTCCAGTCAAAATCTGCCAGTGTTTGCTTGTAGTTTGAATACATTCAAATTATTGTCTCTAAGTGAGTTAGAAAAAATAGTAAAGTCTTTAAACAATAAAAGTAACCCTGAAAATGTACTTAATGAAAAAATTTTAAAAAGCACTTTTAAATCTACGGGAGCTGCCTTATTATCTTTTGTTAATAATTCACTAAAAGGTGGAACATTTCCATCGGAACTTAAAATATCTACAGTTGTTCCTATTGAAAAGGTTGCTCACACTGATTGTGCTAAAAACTTCAGACCCATTAACACCCTACCACCTATTGAGAAAATTTTAGAATTGGCTGTTTCCACCCAAGTTGTTAAATATTTTAACACCAACAATTTATTTTACTCACGTCAATCGGGCTTTAGAAAAGGTTATTCCTGTGAATCTGCCTTGCAACTTATTATTTCTAAATGGAAGTATTTAATTGATCAGCAAGAATTTGTTCTGGCCGTATTTGTTGATTTAAAGCGAGCTTTTGAAACAATAGATCCACACACGATGTTGCAAAAACTTAAATATTATCAGATGGGTGATAGGGTGTTGAGTTGGTTTAAAAGTTATTTAAAGGGTCGTAAACAGAGAACTAAAATTAATAATATCTTCTCAGAATTGAAAAATGTTAACCTAGGGGTGCCCTAGGGCAGTGTTCTTGGACCCCTTTTATTTCTGATATTTATCAATGATATTGGTTTTTGCCAGATTTGGAGTTGTTGAATGTGTTTTTGTATCTTTTTGCTGATGATACGCTTATAATGGATAATTTAATCGAAAGAATGAACAACATACTTAAAAAAATTGTTGACTACTTTAATATTAATAAGCTTAAGCTTAATGCACAAAAGACAAAATGTATGGTCATTACAACTAGACATAAAAATTCTAGATTAGATTTGGGTAGGGTAAATATTTTTGTTAAAGGTAAAAAAATTGAGGTAGTGGACAGGATTAAATATTTGGGTTGTATTATTGATAATTGTCTAAGTTTTAAATCACATTTTGATTATATTTATAAAAAAATCTCAAAAAAACTATACTTTTTTTCCCGTGTAGTAGATAATCTATCAATTGGTACATCAATAACAGTATTTAAAGCAATCATACAACCCCACTTTGATTACTGTGCATTTTTGTTATATTTGCTTGATAATGCATCATTAGATTCACTACAAAAACTTCAAAATAGGGGAATGCGTATTATTTTAAGATGTAGTAAACGTACCTCTATTAACTTAATGTTAAATACTTTACAATGGCAATCAGTACGTAAACGAATAAACTATCTAACACTTACTTTTATATATAAAATAAAAAATAATATTGCTGCCCCCTATGCATATAACACAAGAGGAACCAATAACTTTTATATTAATACTACAAATACTTATTCCGCAATGAATTCATTATTTTTTAAAGGGCAATATAACTTGTTACCACAAGAAATAAAAAATTGTGAGACCTTAGCAACATTTAAGAGAGCTTTATGTGCATTTTTGTTAAATTAAAAATCGTATTATGTTTATTTTTTTTTTGTAAGTAAATATTGTTAGATTAGATTGGTTGTTAAAATACAGTTTAATTTATTTAAAGAAATATTAATGTTTTTATAATTGTTTTTATTGATTGTATATTAGGATTTCCTATTTAATAAAGATTTATTATTATTATTATTTCAAACAAACAAAACATTAAAATTATATATATTGCAGTAATAGGATTGTCTGCAATGTCCATTCTGTAACAATATTTACCTGCTGCAGAATGGACATCGTCCTTGCAGAAAGGACACAATTATTAAATCGTTAATTTGACATGCCAAAATTAGTATTTAAAGTTAATAAAAACGCATTAATTTGTTGGGCAAATAATTAATATAAAATGACTAAGTTTCCAGTGCATTATTCTTGACATAAATTCTTAATTTAATTCGCTGCGAAATTTTTATTTGTTTAACTACCCATACAATTAATTTTATTATACAGGAATAAGTTTTTGGGTGCGTTAACAAAAATGTTTACCTAATCGAAACGATTGTTTCTTTTTGTTATTTTTATTTGATTTACCATTTGTACCGTACTTATGTAAGTACGTTTTGATATTTAGGGATATCATGAATCCAAAAATAAGAAAATCTTGATTGATACATTAAAAAGAGAAAAAGAAGCAGCATTTTTAAGAAATCGGGCTGCGAAGATTGAAAAAAAGCATTTATGGTTATAACCAAGCTAAACAAAGAAAAAAAAGACGATGTGAAAATAATTCCCCCAAAGAAGACCATTTCCTTAAATCGGCCAAGGATTTAAGCAAAGACTGACTTAGACATGACTTATCGGTCAATACAAGTTACATCTTTCTTTTATAAATGTATTAATAAATAAATTTATTAGGCTGTTTATTATTTTTAAAATTCCAATCTGCAACAAATTGTCCCCGTCTGCAACTCGTAAATTTGTGAACCTTAAAGAAAAATATATCTACCTACTTTAAATTGCATATTCATTATTCATCATGCTCTTAAGTTATAAAATTATCATATCTTACGGTCTTTTAACAAATATTTCTATACAAATAGGTAAGTTAACCTGTAATATTAGAGATTCTGCGCTTTTAAACAACTTACAACCATGTTATAAAATAATCTATTTAAATATTTATAAAACCTTATATTTTTGGTTTTCTAGATGCGTTTATCTATCTAATTATATAAAAAACACCGCTATTAATGTGAATATAAATATGTTTGTTCAATTGAACGAATGTGTTCCAGAAAGGAGAGAAATAAGTTATTATCATTAAATATTATTCACTAGCAAAAAAGTTGACCAAATTTGTAGAATCCCATATAAAAACAGTGCACTATTCAAGGAATCATAAAATTCAGTTTGCCTTAAGGTTTCAAAAACTTATTTTTTTTTACGGGTATTTTTCCCTTTTAGGCCCAATATATAAAATATACCCTTAATTATAACTTTATCATTACTGGGAATTTAAAAGAAAAATAAGTTTTACATGTAAAACTTTATTTTAAAACAAAATCAAAAATCGGATGGAAATGTAGATAAATGTATACTCGTATGTATACATGCATGGAAACATATACATTTATTTACATTTCCATTCGATTTGTGATGTTTTGTTTTTCCATTGGCCGCCAAATTGAAATTTTACATGGTTTGGTACACAAAAAATCAAGAAATCCAACGATGTATCAAACCACAAAATTTATTTCGGTTATTATAAAAAGAAAAAAAGGTTATAAGAACGAAGCTTTAATGAATTTTTCTTTTGAAAGGTTTTTAGTTTATTTTTAAATATTTTGAGAACCGCTGGCTTTTTTACAATTTATAAATTTCATTTTAATAGGCTTGTAATTACGCAAATTTTTTCTAATTTAATCGACCTTTTAGCTCTTCAATTAAAAAAATACTCATAGAAGTATTATACTTATAAATATAATAATACTTATAACAATAATAATACACAGGGTACTTTGTGCACCCCTTATAGGTAGGTACTCAAATAAATTTGCGGTTTTAAAGACTACCAAAAATTTCTGATTTTCAATTCCTTTCTGGGCAGTCATGCACTAGCATGGCAACAGGAGATATGAAAAATATGGTTAAATATAACAATGATTTGAATGCTCTTAAATTAGTATTAAAAATGCAAAGTGTATGTTTCAAAACGCTGAGTAAAAATATCATAAATAAATTTATGATTTTGAATTAGTTTGAAGCTACAGTAGTAACGGCTGACAAATTAACAATAATTTCTATAGAAATATTCATAGCCATGGCTATCTTTGCAAAGATTAAAATTATGAATATATAATCAACGAGTGTGCTTAATTGAAGACTATAAAAGTAAAGTTGTAATTTTTATTAGAAATAATTTGTTTGCTTTTGTTACTTGTTAATGTATATATATCTTTTAAAAATTAACTGTAGGTATATCCCATATATTCTATTAAAGGGGGCGTACATTTGTGTTTTCGCCCCCGGAACCATATTTCCTTACTGCGGCCCTGTTGAGCAGAACTTTGGACACGGTGCCAATTAAATTTAATTTTAAATATTAATATTAATATATTCAAAATTTAAAAACTATATATTTTCAAACATCATCACCATTTTATTAAGGTAAAACTTGGTTATAATTTTAATGTCTTTCACTAACATTAGTTAAAATTATCTTATAAACACGTGTTTTATATTGTAGCTCTTTATTAGCGAGGTCCGTTTCTCCCCCAAGGCGAATTCAGCAATGACCAATAAACTATCCGGTTTGATTGAGATAATGAGATGGTTTGCGTGATTTTCTAACACTCATTTGAGCAAACGCAGGTTCATTTGTGCCCAGACTGGTAATTTATTCGTTCGATTGCAGGCCCAGACACGCGAAATTAAGCCATTTGTTACCATTTTGACGCCTTTGTTAGCACTGAAGGTGCGACTTAGGACTGCTTATATCAGTCCGCGGAAATGATGCCTAGAAATATAAGACAAGATTTATTTACCTGAAAACAAGCAATTTTAAACACCGATTTCATTATAGACTAAAATATGAAACAAAAATCTTTTTAATCGCACTCTGTAATTTAAAACCATTCTCTTTTATCGGAAGGAACATGCATTTTATCAAACTGCACATTAAATCATAAACAAGTATTTATTATTGGGCTCATATGATATGAGTCATATCAATTTTTCAATAATTAAGTAAGTATACATGTAAATTTCGATGTTTGTTTTTAATTACGTTTGATGCTTGATGAAATAATTTTCCACGGAAAAATTAATTAAATGTTTTTCGTGGCATTCAAAATATTTGTTATGCCTACCCAGTAAATAAGTGTGTATGGTGTATGTATCTTGCAAGCTATAGCTAACACTTGGCTTAAAAATTATAGTTTTTCACTTCCATATATGGAACCTATAGGTACTGGGCGTTAATGGGTTAATTCGTTTATTACACTTCTCTGTATCATAATAAGATCCATTATGATACATATTTTTCATTACGGTTACAGATTTTTAACCAATAGAAATGAAATATTATCTAATAGAAATGTGATACCTGGAAATATTCTATCAATATCAACTATTGCCTTGGATTTCTGATAGATCTAACATCAGTAACTTTTAACAAGTAACTGTTTACATAGAACATTTTTAAACTTTACATTTTTAAAAGTTAAAATTACATGTGCAATAGTGAATGTTAAATTGGAAACCCACCAAAAATTGTAACAGTTATTTGCGGCGGTTGTTACCCGTAAAATCAGAAAAAGGGAACGAAACAGTTTAGAATTAAAATGTTAATTTTCTACTTTATTATGAGATCGTATGGGATATTATGATATTCGCCTTCCTTTTTATCCGTTAGCAAACCGTATTTTTTACAGTTTTTAATAGGTCTAAATCAGGGCCAGTTTAAGACAATTTGTCGCCCCAGGACAATAATAATGGCGCCTATAATTACAGCCCATATTAGTTCCTATGGTATGAATATAACACAATAATAGTTAGCCAACACGGGTGTACAAAGGGGGACAAGTATGGTTTTATAAAAAAATTACAATAAAAAAATAATTTATTTTTATATAGAAAAACAAAACAATGAAGAACCAATTTAATTTTTACAATTTTTAAATAACCTAAAACAAAATTTTACCTATAACATTTTGTCGTTGATACTGCAAAAGGTCACTTTGACGCCTTTCTAAACAAGGAAACCAACCCAAAAAAAAATCGAGAGATATACAGGGTGTTCCTTAATATCATGTACAAACAAAAGGGGGTGATTCTTTGGCTTATTTTATGAATAAAAGTTCCTATAAACATGGGCCCGCAAACGCTTCGTTACCGATCTACAGGGTGTTAAAGTTTGGAGATTTTTTTAGTTTTTATCTTATAACTTCTGCAGTTTTTGAGATATTTGGCCCAAATTTGGAATATAGGTTGGGATATAAGGCTTACATCATTGGGCATGCCAAATGGTTATAAGAATCTACAGGGCGATACTTTTTTGTATGTCATGCTCCCCTTTTTTCCCAAGAACTTTTTTATGGTGCGCTGCTGGTAGATTTTAAAATACAAAATAAGTTTTCTGTTTTGTTTAGAAACTTTTTAGTAACCTAAAGTTTTTTCGTATCTGCAACCATTATCGAGAAAAAAAATATAACACAAGTTGTTGTCATTTGCGAGATGAAATTCAAATTTCTAAAATAATCTGGTTGGCTTTATTAATAATTTATTTTTATTTATTTTTAAAATAATATTTCTATACTTCTTATTAGAAACAAAACGGTTTTGGTTACAATGATTTATTTTAATACAAAAAACTTAAATATTTAGAAAAACTAGAAAATTACCTTACAACAATTGTTGTAATGGTGTACTCTTTTAAACATGATTTGAATTCATTTCTGCCACTACTTATTAAATATCAAATCTGAAATAAAATGGTTTATGTAGCTATTGGATACAACATCACAGACAACACACTGTCTACAACATCAAAAAAATACATAAAAACGATGCTATTGACAGCACGCATTTAAAGTTTTAAACTGCAAGGTGTAAAATTATTTAAAAGACTCGTTATAATTAAATTTCTTATCAGTCCGTAACAATGCCAAATTATACGAATTCTGAAATGGCTGACATGCATTTCATCTATGGCCTTGCGGATGGAAATGCAAGAGAAGCTACACGCCTGTACATGGAGCGCTATCCCGATAATAGAATAATACCCGATCATCGAACATTCACAAATATTCATAGGCGTCTTGCAGAAAGTGGAACTTTTAAAAAGAATACCAATGATGCAGGTAGACAATATACGGTAAGAACACCACAGATTGAAGAAGCTGTTTTAAATGAAATAGAAGAGCATCCAGATACTAGCACTAGAAAAATTAGTGAACATTTCAACATTAGTCATCAAGTTGTTTGGCGTATCCTGCGTGATTCTCTGCTATACCCTTACCACATTCAAAGGGTGCAGGCGCTCCTTCCTCGAGATTTCCCATTAAGGCTTAATTTCTGCCGATGGTACCTTGCCAGGCTAGCAAGAGACCCTAATTTTGACTGTAAAATCCTTTTTACCGACGAAGCCAACTTTTCTAGAGACTTAATTATAAATTTTCATAACAACCACATATGGGCTGAAGAAAATCCACATGAAATTGTAGAAACGCATTTTCAAGAACAGTTCTCGTTAAATGTATGGGGTGGTATAATTGGGGATTATTTGATTGGTCCTTTCTTTTTGCCTAATCGACTTAATGCTCAGTCATATAGGCATTTTCTTCAACATGAATTGCCTTTTTTAATAGAAGATTTGCCTGTTTTGCTAAGAAACCGTATTTGGTATATGCACGATGGCGCCCCAGCACATTTTTCTATTTTGGCTCGGGAGTATTTAAATGTAGCATATGAAAACAGGTGGATAGGACGGGGTGGACCTCAGCCATGGCCTCCTAGGTCTCCTGACCTAAACAGCCTGGATTTTTTCCTATGGGGGCATCTCAAATCTTTAGTCTATGCAACACCAGTTAATAATATAAATGACTTACAAAATCGGATAGTAGAAGCATTTGAAACCGTAAGAAATACTCCGGGGGTGTTTGAAAGAGTAAGGGCATCAATGAGAAGAAGAGCAGATGCTTGTGTGAGAATTGGAGGAGGTCACTTTCAACAATTGTTGTAATGTAGTTTTCTTGTTTTTCTAAATATTTAAGTTTTTTGTATTATAATAAATCATTTTAACAAAGAGCATTTTGTTTTTAACAAGAAGTGTAGAATAAATTGTTAAAATAAATAAAAATAAGTTATTATTAATAAAGCCAACCAGACCCTTTTAAAAATTTGAATTTCATCTCACAAATTTTGTTCTACATATTTTTCTCGATAACGGTCGCAAATACGAAAAAACTTTAGGTTACCAAAAAGTTTTTAAACAAAACAGAAAATTTATTTTGTATTTTAAAATCTACCAGCAGCGCACCATAAAAAAGTTCTTGGGAAAAAAGGGGAGCATGACATACAAAAAAGTATCGCCCTGTAGATTCTTATAACCATTTGGCATGCCCAATGATGTAAGCCTTATAGCCTAACCTATATTCCGAATTTGGGCCAAATATCTCAAAAACTGCAGAAGTTATAAGATAAAAACTAAAAAAATCTCCAAACTTTAACACCCTGTAGATCGGTAACGAAGCGTTTGCGGGCCCATGTTTATAGGAACTTTAATTCATAAAATAAGCCAAAGAATCACCCCCTTTTGTTTGTACATGATATTAAGGAACACCCTGTATATATATATATATATCTATTTAATAACTAATTGTCCCACCCCCATTTTGTAATAGAATAGAGAAAAAAAATACACAAAAATTTGAATGGCTAACTCAACCCCTTCACGTGCCTGTAAGGAGTTAAATTTCGACAGGTCTATAAAAATTGTTCCCTGAGATTTTATCCTAGAATGCACCATTTCGTGGAAAATTGCATTTGTGCATAATTACCACAAATTTTCCTGAATTTAATCGGAAGAGGAATAATATTTTCAAAATTTATTTTATTGACTTCTTCTGCTTCTATAATAATAATAATAATAATTTATTTATTGCCCAACAGTTTTCACAATAAAGGACATTCAAATAACAAAATTTCAGTAGATACAAAAACAATTAGTAATATACATAAAATAAATAATAAAATAAATATACTTAACCCTAGATCACTCGCGTCCTGGTCTTTTTGACCGACCTCTTGGATTTTTCTACATAGTATTCGAAACGCGCATGTCTGGATTTTATGGCACCGTGACAATTCCTAAAAACCTTCAATACGTTGCACCCCGTTTCAAACTTTTAAAGAATATTTTAATTTTAAATAATAAACTTTTTTCTTTTTGTTTTATTAAAAAATAATATTTTTTCACGCTTTAAAAGTTTTGTATTGTTATTATATTATTATAATAAACAATAAAAAAATATCATAACTCTTTATATTTTTTTAAACTGCAAAAATCGTGAATCGGTCGAAAAGACCGGGGCGCGAGTGATAACGTTGGCTTAGGTGCGCGAGTGATCTAGGGTTAAATATATAAAGTGGTGTTTAAAAAAAAGTAGACAACGGATAAAAAAGATAGAAGAGCTAGATTCGCAGTCTTCTCGTCTACTAGGCAACTGCGTTGAACATTTTTTATTCTTTTTAAGAAAGAAAAAGATCTTTCTCCTGTACAGTAGCAGGAAGGCATACAAAAATCCTCAAAACTATCCACACTGAAAAAAATAAGCTGTTGAAACAACAAAAAAAATATTAATTCAACTCTTTATGCACTTTAAATACAAGCAATGGTTTTTGCACGTTTACTTAACAATCTAAAAATGTCAAATTGTATTGTTTAATTGAACAACAAATAACAGTCAAATGAACAAAATAAGAATATTTGTTCTAATCTGCTAATTTGGTTAATTTAACATTCTTAGGGTGTTAAGGTAAATTTCTTGAAATGTCCAGGTAACCTTTTTAGCATATTCACTTAACACCAATAAAATGTTAAATTAACATTCTGAAAATGTAAAATTCTTTAAAGGTTGGTATCCAAAACAAAATTATGGAAATAATATATTATTATATATGGAATAGAATCTTTGTATCATGTGTTCCACCTACTTCAAATACCGACAGACTGTTTCGCCCTGTATTGAGGGTCTTAACAGTGTCGAGCAATATGGTGTAGTGAAAGTTCTACTGTGGAACACACCTTAAACAAACAGATATCTCATCTTATATACACCTAATCGTAAGCTAACTAAGGCGAGATGTAAGAAAACGTCATTGTCTAATGACGTGGCGTGAGTGTTCGAAGCGCCATTCTCGGCAATTTTATGAATGCAAATTTTACATTTTAAATTTTAAAGTAACATTTTAAATTTGTTAAATGAACAAATTTAAAGTTTTGGATTAAAGAGCAACTAAACGTTAATTTAATAGTTTTTTTAGGTAATCCTAAAAATTTCAGTAGTTGATTCAACAAATTCCAGCTATTAAATCAAAGTACGATAAACATTTTAATTCAAAATATTAGTTTATGTTAAATTAATATTTAAACTGTCAAATGAACAAATAAACTTTGACAAACTCTGACTTTTGCTTTAACACCAAAATATAGATTAATCCAATAGGTTTTTTGTTGAAACAACATTTTTAAAAATGACATTTAGGCAAATGTTAACTCAACTACATTATTTTTTTCGGTGCATATTGGGAAATGTTGAAGTAATGTTTTTCTCCTTAATTAATTTTGACCATATGACTAACTTGGAGTATTTTCTATTTAAAACAATGTTTTTTATAAAATATTTATTTATTTTAATTGATTAATTTTAATATTCAACCTACTTTAAAAAAATTGAGCCTTCTGCCGATGGCCTAGGTTGGCCTATAGGTTAATCCAGCACTGGTCTAAATTGACAGGATTGGAGAAGATAACTTTCATACCGAAACTTAATTAAAATAAAATGTCAAATAATGGTTATTTTTTACAAAAAATACATTATAATTTTAGTTTTAGTATTTAAAATGCCATACCGCTAGGTTAAATATTATCTATTTGACGTATTCCGATTACTTTAGTACAATCAAGATAAATTTAAGGCAAACTAATTTAATAAATAATTAAAATATTAACAAAAAAAATACATTTTGAGGTGATTGAGCAGAGCATTTTATTACGCATCTATTTTAAATCCTAGACGTCGTAGAGCAAATCAAGTGACATTTTTTTAAATCAGCGGGCCAAAATTAGTTAAACTAGACCGGAGAAGTCAATGTTAAAAAAAAAGTTTATAAAACTATCATAGTATCATTGTATGTTTTATGTATCGTTTAATAAATAAAATTGCTTTGAAGATCAAATGTTTTTGTTCTTCGCTCAATTGCAGGCCTCCGCTACGCTTCGGCCTTCAAACTTTGAACTTTATTATCAAATTTATCCTGAAGATTCTCAGCTTGGTATTTTGGATTAGATTAATAATAATATAAATTATTATACTGTGCTGATTCATCAGTGATGAATGCAAAATTATCAGATTTGATGAATAATATTAGCAATAATATTAAATAAAAAATGAACAGTAGGTACTTTAAAAAATATATTTTTTTTTGCAGCTGCCCATAAATAATATAAATATAAACTTTATAGTTTATATAATTTTACTTTAATAATTTTATTTCACAGATTTTCAAGAGTATGTTCATCAGTAAGTAAACCCGTTGTGGCCAAACGACAAAAAAGACGTATTATACAGCAAAATGTTTATATACATATTATCAAGTTATAAATTTTAAAACTAAAGCTAGCTTCAATAAAATTTATAACTAAGAAAAAAATATACAAAAAATAAGTTTTGCGAAATCCTTTCGTGATCATATAATTGTAGAGTGTTTCTGGTCAGAAAAATCTCCAGGTTTCAGCAGTAATCCTTCATGATTATTATCTATCCTATCGTCCCTGGTTCCTAGCTGATTCTATTTTCCAAGTGCGCTTCCTGTATCAGATTATACCTTTCACATTGACGACACAATGGCATTTGCATCCGATATCCAACAAAAATACAGATTTTATTTTAACAAATTTTCTCGGTTCGGCTCAAAATGTAGATAACCTATTTCTTCATCAGGACGGCATCATTTCTTCATAAGAACAACATTATAACAAAAAACATAAAAAACTCCGGAAAACTGGGAAAAAGCTGCATTCTTTAAATAATACAACTCTAAAATATATGCATAATAAAAGTTTACCAGATATTCCTTTATCTTTAAAGGATTCCGATAAAATTAACGATTACTTTACTTCCGTCTGTAGTAAATTAAATAAATGTTTAATAATATCAGATTTAATAATTCAAATTTATAAAAATGACCTGCATTTTAAGCTTCAGATTAAGTTATCAACTGTATCAACCATTTTTTTTTCAGTATCCGCTACAAAATACGGAACACCAATACACCTACCCGCCAGGGGTCTAAGAAATAAAATATTTCCAAATTTGAAAGTGGTTGCTTTAGTGATCTGTTGGCAATTTTTAAAGCTGGTAAACACGCTTTTTTTGTACTTGTTTTTCCCATTTCGTCACCCTCTTGTCCTATATAAAACGATTTACTCTCACTGCATACACCTTGATCTTCTACCTCGAGTAATAATTTCTTATTCTGTGTTACTATTTTCTTTTATTGTCTCCAGCTGATCTAATTTGGAATCTGATTCAGAATCATCGAAAACCTTGTCGTCTGGATTTTAGTCTTCTTCTTCCCAAATGTCTTTCCACATTTGTACCAGTTGCAGTGTGCAGAGTTAAATTATGTAAACTGCAGTTTTAGTGATTTTTTACACTTTTCAAAGCTTTCAAACATAGAAATTTTTTAATTAAAAAAAATAATCCTGGTATAGATTCTTTGGGAAATTTTATGCTCTACAAGAATCCGCGACGTAAAAAATTTTATCTCAAACGGTTCAAAAGTTATAGTCTTTTTAATGAAAAAAGATTTTTTTTACGTGTTATTTCAATGGAAAACTTAGAATGCTCACCGACACCTTTTAAAATTGAGCAAAAAATTTTGCCTTGCAGGGAAATTTTTTGCTCGGTATGTAGGTTCATTTTAACCCATAAATCCGATAGGTTATTTTTTTGGCTCACCCTAATATCCATAATATAAGCAGTACAAAAACAATAAATAAGTCATAAATCATGGAATATCGAAAAGTTTTTATTATTTGCCATAATATGGAATCCATATTATGGCAAATAATAAAAACTTTTCGATATTCCATGATCTACTTATTTATTGCTTTTGTACTGATTACCCTAAAAAAATATAAACGTTACCACCAAAATAAAAAAATAACAAATTAAAACATTGAACATATTTTTATTTAAAAATCAAAAAGAATGTACACACTTACAATTAATGGCAAATAATGAAAACTTCGAAATTCCATGATCTACTTTATGATGGTTTATTGTTTTTGTACTGCTTAGGGGAGACCGGGGCAGCGAGGTCCACCGGGGTAATAAGGACCACCGGTCTACCGCACAGTACGTTTTAATTAGGCGCAAAATTTCACGTTAGTAGGTTGCCAAAACTTCATGTCAGTTAGGGTGGAGCGTAAAAAATTTTATTTACAATTTTCACTTGTACATATGAAAAGTGGTATCCAAAATTATGTAGAAAAAATTCATCTTGATAAAAAAATATTTAGAGGTTTCACAACCACCTTGAAAGTTGGCAAAAAAAATTCAATTTTTTTAATACATTAAGGGAATATAGGCTACATATATTCAATATGATGTAAAAAAATAATAAAAAAATATTAAACAGGTTCACAATGAAATTTGTAATGTACGGTTTTTCGCTTTTTTTTAATAGGAAGTTGGTTAAACTGATACAACGTTAAGAATATTAAAATATATTTTTCCAATACATAGTTATTATATTATTATTATAATTTTGTGCGAAACTGCTTCTTGGTACTAAATTTGGGCATTATATTTCTAGATGGAATTCTTGATCTGATTAGACCATCTCTGCGTTGAATCCCAAAAACTTCTTTTGACGCCTCGGTTATCAACTTAACACAACGTTCCACGCTTTGCGTATGACATGGAAAACGAGGAAAATTGATGCTGCTAAAGTCACCACTTGCAATTGTCTCGAAAATTACCTCGTCAGTGAGGAATTTAGTTACAGGAGGTTTTGTTACATCAATATTTTGCCAATTAATTAATTGAGTATAATCCTTTACTTCAAAATTTAATTTTGGTACCTGAAACTTCCTAATGGTTGCTTGAGTTTCTCCTGACCGCACTTTTATCACTCGTCGGAGGGCTAAATCGCGTATGGATTTCTTTTTATCGGTCATCATAGCTAGCAGTAAATTTTCCGGGTGAGCGCAAAAGTAATTTCTTTCAATGACCGGATCTATAATTTTTTTTATATCTGAATCAAGATATCTGGACAGAGAAATCATTTTCCACAAATGGCGTGCCCCATCTTTGATGGACGGATGTCCTTTGATTGAGAACCACACCGGGGTATAAACACGACCGACAAAATTCGCCATAGTAACCAAATTATGAGATGGATTTTTCGTCCCAATATATAGCCTCATATTTCTATTTGCCGTAGTCAACCAACGTGCATGTGACAATTTTCCCGGACTTCTTGATAATAATGTTTTTGCACATTTTCCAGTGGCTACTGCCTGGCATATATCATACAGATATTTTTGATCACAGCTAAGATCCTTAATTTTTGATATGTCTGGTAAAACAGAAAGTATTTCCTTAATTGGTTTAAATTTCGCCAGTACTGTCTTTTCACAACTTTCTTTTTTTCCAATAGGTCCAGAGAAAGCTGATGGTCCTGTTGTGTGGCCATCTAATTCCTGTAGAAGATGTCTTAGCGGTAGCTCGTTACAATGAAGCAAGCAAATGCACCATTGCAAAGGTTTATTCACAGCTTCTTCTATCAATCTAATAATCCCGCCGTTTACAACAGTATTGCCTACGGTTCCATCACACCCAATAGACACTAGATGAGATAAATCAATTTCATTTATGCGAAAAAAATGCATTATTGAGCCTTTAATGCTCCTTGATTTTCCATCGCTAGGAGAGACATGACCTACATAATGTGATCCCGGTTCTTAAACAGCAATTTGGTGGTATGATTTTTCTCCTTGTTTGGTTAAAATTTTAGTCTTATCTCTTCGCCCATCAAAATACAGACCTTCAAGATGGGTTCCTTTTAACAAAATATTTGTCTGCAACTGTAAATTCTGTCTAACTTTAGCCCTTATTCTCCTTATTTTGGATCTATCAATAATTTTTGATTGGTCCTCAGGGGATATAATACCAACGTCTTTCAACACACAACTTGCGATTATAGCGGCAGTTCTATCTGATACCCCCGTTCGATCACATGCAAGTCCCAAGCTCGGTAATTTTAATAGGTTTTTAGGCACAGGATTTGGATTTTTCTTTAACAAATTCACCGCCAGTTTCATTTATTTCAGACGAATCAGAATTATTACATTGGTTTTCCATAATATCCATGAAAGTATTTGTTTCAAACAATTGCCTTTTTCGTTGAGAACTCTCAGATCTTTCTGCTTTTTTTTACGCTGCTCAATTACACGGGTTGTTATTAAGTCAACATTTCCAATTCCAATTTTTCTTAAATTCCTTTGATCTGTCAAAAATTCTCGTTCTTGCAGTAGCACTTTTTTATCCCGATTACAGAAACACAACACAAAGCTCTTACACTGGCAGGCACATATATCAAACAGCAACTCGGATTGTTTTAAAAACGGTTGAATTTTTACTTTATATTCTTCAAGCTTATTCCGTAGAGTTTGGTTATTTGGAACTGTGGGGTATCTTGGAACATGTTAATTTTGTGACATTTTATTTAATACAATAAACATTTTTTGACTAAGACTGTTAAATTTTATTTTGTTTTCGTACTAGAAGCAGGATTTTATTTTTTTTTAATTTAAAAGGCTTCTAAGATGCTCTTCTTCTGCTGTTATTTTTAATTTAAATGCGTTCCAAAATGCCCTATGCATTTATTTTTAATTTAAAAGCGTTCCTAGTTGCCCTTCTGCAGTAAAACATAGAAACATGATAAAAATTTACATCTGTTCCAAGTTATCAGAACGAAGCAAAACTTGGAACACTAACTTTTTTTTAATTCGATAGCTTTCGTGAATTTTAAATTTGCGGTATATATATGTATCAATTTAAAAGGTACTCGTACACACTTTGTCATTTAAATATCGAAAAAAATGCTTTTTGTTGTTTATTTATGTAACTTTTTTTATTAAAAGTGTTCCAAGTAACCCCAATCTACGGTTCCTACTTTTATTAATTTTATAGTTCTTTAAATGTTTCATAATGCATAATTTTGGACAAAAATGGGCACCACTTTTCATATGTACAAGTAAAAATTGTAATAAAAAAATATTTTTTTTTACAAATTTTTAAGGGGGTTGTGAACCCTCTAAATATTTTTTGATCAAGCTGATATTTTTTTTGCATAATTTTGGACAAAAATGGCCACCACTTTTCATATGTACAAGTAAAAATTGTAAGAAAAAAATTCTACGCTCCACCCTAATGTCAGTGCTGTGTTAATGGCGTCCCACCATAAGCAGCTGTTTGAAAGTGCTACAAAGAAATCAAAATTTCATGGTATGTTGATCTAACTTTTTCATCGCAATATTGTCCATTCCTGAGAAACTACTGTGGAATTAAAGAAAACTCAGTTTATAATAGTGATCCATATTAAATGTGCTTCAAACCTTACCTATTGGTTTACCAATGCTATTGCATGGAAAAATGTTCCGAGGTGATTCCTTCCTAGCGACATTTGAGGTAATGAGAACTACTTAATTTGGGGCAAGCAGGACCGTGGATGATTTATGTTTTTATTGTGAAACTCCCTACAAAGAGTTGGAGGAGACTGGGTCCAGTGCACAAGTTGTGAGCAATGGGTCCACGAAGAATGTGCGGGGGTAGAAGAAGATTGTAGTGCCCCGTGTACGCCTATGTATTGTGCTCAAATTAGGACGACACGTGGCTAAGACATCAACCTTTTAATTGTGTAACTACTTAAGTATTTCATGACTATTGCAATATTGCTGAGTAGCAATATACCTATTACCAAATATAATGCACAGTTGTAATACAGAGCCGAATAAAGTAACATTGTTAAAAAAGCACCGAACGTCTTTACCTTTAATAAGTCCCAGAAATAAAGGCGCATCACATGGCGATCCTGCCAAAGAAACAAAAAAAAATGGCGAATTTCCAAGAATAAGTTGGATTCTTTTAGTACCTAAGTGTAGTGGTATTAAAAACAGTTAAGTTGTAAATTGGACAATGTTAAAAGTGTAAGTGAGCTAAACAATATTCGAATCAAAGGAAAAAGATGGGAAAATCAAGCTCAAAACACGCTGAGATCACCGACACTGGGGTAGTCAATTCAAATTTTATAGTAGACGAGGAGTCCATCCAGCTGCCGAGCGACATTAAAGTGGTGCTGTATTTGATACTGTTGGCCCTGTGTGTATTAATTGCTCTTAAGTTTAGAAAAAACTACAGAAGAGGCCTAAAGAAGAAGATGTCGAGGAGTATAGCGTTAAGGTCTCAGCTTCCAGACGCCGGATCCCAGGCGTTAGAGATCTAGCCATATCCAGCATACCCAGAGAATGTACAGTCTCCGCAGTTCTCCAGCTCGGTGAGTCAATTCCATGCTTCTATAAAACATTGAGTGTGCCCGTGAGTTTAAATATTGAGATGCCACTAGTTCGTTTTAAATAACAAATCAATAAAGAAATATGTGTAGGCTTAAGACAGCCATATATTTATATAAATTTTATAAATTATATTAAAATGCTTAGGTATAAGTTAGCTAGTTAAATTAATTATTAAGTACTTTTATTTTTAATGAGTTCTAAAACTGAACAACTATTTGCAAAGTTAACAAATTTTAAAAATGAGATTGATAAACAAGCTAAGCGAGTTTTAAAAACTTTGGTACCAAAAAAGGATAACGTAAGAGCGGAAATAAGGGATAATTTAGTTTTGTCATATAATAATTTCGTTAAAACGTTAGCCATCTATTGGGCTAAAACTATTTTCAAGTCTTAGAGATAAGGTAATTAGGTGTTTTCAAGTACTTGGGGTCAATTATAAAATTCCAACATCCTGCTTAGAGGTGATCAACCCCAACGTCTTAGAGGAAAATATAATTAGTGACGAAAGCGACATAGAATCTTGCCGCGAAAATTGTCCCAGAACAATTTGATGGGATACCGGAAAAACTACAAGCCCTCTTGGATGCGTTAGAGTTACTTAAACTTAATGCAACCAATCACACTGAAAATGCGTTGGCATTTGTGAAAACAAAATTGACCGGAAGAGCGAGAGACTTGATTGAAGATGGAAACAATTTGGACACAATCATATCCAAACTAAACTCGGGCATAAAAGGTGAAAGTTCTAAGCTAGTCACAGCCAAGTTACTTGCTCTGAAACAAGGCCCAAAAGAGGTATCCCGGTTCGCCAATGAGATAGAAAGCTTTTCGGCAAGCTTAAAGCGAGCTTTTATTACGGAAGGTGTACCCGCCAAGGTAGCTGAAAATTATGTAACGGAAACTACCGTTAAATCACTTAGCAAAGATGCTAATTCCGAAAGAGTTAGAATAGTTATGGAAGCTGGAACATTTAGTAATGCCCAAGAAGCCTTAACCAAGTTTGTCAATGTTAGTACTGAAAATGCATCGACAAACGTTTTATACTTTAACAAAAGTTTTAATATGCGTGGAAGAGGAAATCCAAGATTTCAAAGAGGCAATTTTAGAGGACACTCTAGAAACAACTACAATAACCATTATAGCAACAACCGAGGACGAAATTATCAAAACCCGGTGCAATCATCAAACTACAGACCGCACAACATAAGAGTGCTTGAGCCAGCAGAACAGGCCCAGGGAAACTCCCAGGACCCCCACGTTCTGGGGGAAATTTAAAATATGTATTTAATTTCGATCTCACACTTTCAAACTTTATCTATGTCCAAGTAGAGATGACAGGCGATGATAAAGTTATACTACTAGTTGATACTGGAGCCGATATATCCATATTTAAGAGAGGCAAAGTAAATCCACAGACTCTAGTATACACCAAGTATGGCAGTACAATTAAGGGTGTAACAAATGGAACAATTAAATCGCTAGGGACTACAAACACAAATATATACTTTAACAATGTGAAGGTGCCACATACCTTTCACATTGTAAGCGAAGATTTCCCAATCCCAGGTGATGGAATTTTGGGTAGAGATTTTATTAATTAGTACAATTGTAAATTAGACTATTTAAATTGGACCCTTTCAGTTCGACTTAATAAAGAAATATCTATCCCAATCTTTGATAGTCCAGAAGATGACATGATCTGTATCCCTCCAAGATGTGAAATTATTAGGAAAATTGACCACCTTAAAAGATGACTTTTTTATTTGCGAGCTGTGCGAATAATTTTTAAATTTTCAATTTGTGCAGGGCGCAACAGAATTTGCTTTTATTTGTTTTTATTTAATTAATTTATTTAATAAATTCGTTAAAAACTACCAAGAGGTATTATTATTAATGCGTGCAGGTGTTTCAAATGGTGGACCTTCTTACTCCGATACCCGGGGCAAGGAGGACCAATGTAATAAAAGTGTTTTTTTTTTCTTTACCAAACAATGTTACAATTTTTTTTTCGGATTTGTACTAAATTAGTTAGACCATATTATTTAGGTTTTTGAAAAAATTGCTTATGTCTATTCTTTCATATATAGCTGAAATATTAAAAAAAAATGCTTAAGCGGTCCTCGCTGCCTCGGTCTCCCTACCCTGAAAAAAATATAAAAGTCACAACAAAAATAAAAAAAATAACAATTTAAAACATTGAACATATTTGTATTTGAAACTTATTAAAAACTAAAGTCTTACTAAAACAAATAATCTTTATATTAGTAAACCACTTGCAATATTATTTTAAAAAAATTAAAGACTGGCATATTTCCCCATAAGCTAAAAATTGCAAAAACTGTACCCATTTATAAAAAAGGTGATGCAAATATACCTGAAAATTATACTGCCGCGGCTCAAGCCAAATGTCGTATTTACATTTTATACACTTTGTCAGAAATGGTAAATTTAGATTTTACAATAGGCTATGATTATTATTGAATATTGGTCATGATATTGTAGTAATATTATATTATATTTTGACATACCCTCTTTCATAATTTTTATACATTTCTCCATTTTGGATAGCCCTGCTTAAATTTACAGTTACCTAGGCGTGGTCGTAACTAAATATAAGTTCGATCAATTTATGATATTTTTGTATCACTTTCAATAATTTTATATATGAATCACGAGTTATTTCATTGATAAAAGTTTTTAAATATATATCTTAATACAAATTTTGTATGATAACAATAATTTATATCAATTATAATTTCGGTGAAATTAAACCATTGTTTTATGTTAAATATATTTAACATAAAACAATGGTTTAATTTCACCGAAATGATCGATGGATGTATATTTTTTTGTCATTTAATCATTTATCACTATAGTGAGTTATAATATTGTTTGTTATCGAGTATATTTTCTATGGAACCAACTTTGTAGATAAATAAACTTACATTATTTTATGTAGCTTAGCTAAATTAATAATAGATAAAATTGGTCAATTATATCAAAAATATATTTTTAGTGACTAACACAAGTAAGTTATTTATAAGAAATTTTACAATTAGAAAATTTAATCCACTATAGACTATTTAAATCGTATATATTGGGTTTTAATATAATTATACAAGTCTTCGTTGCCCTAAAGACGCGTCTAGACGCCACAGATGGCAAAATAAAGCGATAGAGCTTAATTTGACCACATTTCTAGTTTTAAAACTCTTAGGGCGGGTTTATCAATCTCTGGTTTAGTTTCAGTTAGTCTATCTGACAGTTAAATTCCATATCGATCGTTGTGAGAACAATGGTATCCATGGAGATTATCTGCCAGATAACTAACTATAACTTTAACCGGACATTGATAAACCGGCCCTTAACTGGTTAAATATGAAAAATACACCCATCTTACCTAAACTAATTTGTATTCATAAATTAATACAACCATCTACACCTTTATATCTAAGAGAAAAATTAATTTTTAGAGGCGTAATTTACGAAAAACCCTCTTACTACCCGACACCATACTTTTTAAAACATAATTTAGTTACACTGTTTAAAATATCTGTGGTGTAAAGAGTAATCCTAAAATTGTGTCAAAATCCAACACCAAGTGGTGTTAATATAACACCATGAATTATGGTTGAAAATGAACACCAAAACGGTGTTTATCTAAAAATATTTGAGAAGTGCACCTACATAGAAAAAAAGGAATAGTTCATTTAACTATATTAATTTAGTTGATCCATAAGTATTTATTTTTTTGTGGATCACGTGATGTTCTTAAATCTCGCCTCTGTTGACTTACATGAAAAATATATAACCTCAGGTAGTGATTTGCTTTGGTGTGACACTACAAGTTGTTCGATACTAAAAAAACCTTAAATAGGTGGAAACAGCTGTCAATACTTGAAGTATTTTAAGTTAGTGGAACGAACTAGCGAGTTGAAGGTTCCATTTTCTGGAATAATACCACTGGTAATATACTAGTAATGCGTCAAGGAACTTCCTGTTTCCTTTTTTTTCCTTTTTTCTGTGTAGTATGATTTAATTTGACCACAAACACATAATATTTAACACTGAAAAGGAGTTCAATTTACACCAGGTAAAATTTATTTTAAAACTGTGTGAAAGTTAAATTAACACCATTTTAGTATTTGAATTTACACCGCACCAACGAACCCTATTTAACACCATTTTGGTTTGTATCTAGACCACATATGGTGTTAATTTGGTTTAAAATGGTCATGAAATTTTGAACAGTGTACACGGCCGCAAATCTCTATAACGTATTAAAACCAGGATTCACTACCATTAAACACGTTTTAAATTAGTAAAAAAGCAAGGTTAGTTTACCACACGTTTGTCTTTTGTAATTGGTTATCACTAGGGCCGGATTAAGAAATTTGTCGCCCCTATAGGAGTTTTAAAAATGGCCACCTTTACTCTCCTTAAATAAAAATAAATAAATTAGGTACAACAAGATTAATACAATGCACATTCCTGTGACAATATTTATGTAGCAAGGGTGTTATTAAGATGACGACGGATGGATGTCGCTCTATGGGCGTAATTATCCGCTATTATCTAGTAAGGCCAGTGGTACATACAAGATTTTTTTACTTCACATAAAACTAAAAAAATAATGTTATTTATAAGGGCGTTTTAAGAGGGCAAAATAAATCCATTATGTCCCCTCTTTACATATTGGTTGTTATGAAAGCATTTTTCACTTAAAACATAAAAATGAAAAAAAAAATTGTTATTATTTGAGGATGTAATACGAGGGCATAATGAATTTATTACGCCGTCTAATTACGTATCGGATGCTATAGATGCATTTACTAGATAATAGCGGATAATTACGCCCATAGAGCGACATCCATCCGTCGTAAATTTTACATATCTCGTTTCCAATGCATTATGACAAAATAACAGTCAAGTGAAAAATTACGTCTTCGCAATCGCAATCGCAAAGTTATTAATACTGTCATCACAATCTAAAGATATGATCAAATATGACTCTATAGCTAACAAAGCGAGTTCTTCAGCGAGTTTTGATCTTAAGTACTTTTTTACCCGTAACACAGAAAATGATCGTTCAGCAGTACAATTTGATATGGGTGTGCAAACGAGCATTTAGTACGCTATATCAACATTGGGAAAAACTATGTGAAGCTCGTTGTTTCTCTGTAGCTACCCAATAATTTTGAAATTTAATCATCTTATTCTCGATATCTTGATCGTGGAAATTTTTCAATTGAAGAGATTTATCACGAAGTTGTTTTTTATTAAAACTATGCAGTGTAAATGCAAACATTCTTGGCTATTACAGTTATGCATATCTGTAATGACCAAGAATTTATGATTAAGAACTTTGTAGGTATGCCATAGATTCAGATAAAATTCTGTTCAAAATCACGTTAAAAGTTCGTGTCTTGAAGTTTTCCCAACCCACGAGTTCACCTTCTCCATTCATCGCATCTGAGTTTTCTTGTCTTTTTTTCGCGTAGTAAGCGTTTGATATTCTTTGATAACGAAAATTAAAAGAGATTTTTTGTTCATAGTATAAATAATTAATTATGTTGTAGTTTAGCGATTTTACATATCTGTCCAAAACCTGACTTTTGAAAGATAGATTTGAAACGCGGCATTTTCTTTTTTGCATTATTATTTAAAGCTAAGTTTTTATGGAACTTATGGAACAAAGTATTTTCTGTGGGTTTCATATAAATCGAGCTTTAAACAACAAGGCAGATGAATTTTTGAGGTTTAAACTGCTGGTAATCAGGTTTTTGGACTTGGAATACTTGGCTCTGAGGTAGAGATATTTATTTAGCTTGAAACCCTTGATAAGATAAAAAAAAAGCGTCGAAAAGTAGCTGGTCGTCTACCTTGCTGTTTAATTACCCAATAAAATAGGCAGAAAATTGTTGTTGTTCCAATAATGACACTACTAGTTTCCTGTTGTTTTTTGTAATTAAACTTTGCCATTTTGATTTGTATATCAAATAAAGCTGTGTAATAAATTAATTTGGGAAATAAGAGACATCAACCTGCAAATATTTGTGAGTTGACTAACTTAAATGTTTACTTGTAAGAGAGCTCCTTAGAAAGTTTAGTAGACAACAAGAACTATTTTTAGAATAAAAGTTTTGTTTAATGCTGTTATAAACAAAGTAACACAAATTAATGTTAATGCCCTCTAATACAATTAATGTAAACCTTATAGGACCCTAAACGAAGTAATGAAAAATATCTACTTGAATAACTTAGCATGACTATTTCACCTTTAAAAAGGTTTTTTAGCTGAAAAACGGCCTCGTTATATTCAAATACGTTGTGCGTGTCAGGAGATTTTTTGTAGATAATCAGAAGAAAAGAATAATGCTGAAGATCGAACGAGCTAAGCTTTGAAATCGGACACTTGTTAGTGACAGAATCTCGTATTACAAATTGTAACAAATTTTGCCTTTAAAGCAAATGAATTTATACCTAAATAGAAAATATATTTTTACAAATGAATTGGCAATGAGATTGTAATTTGCAGTAGGTAAGTAAATGTAAATAGATACCAATTACGTCATTGTTTAAACATTTTAAATATAATATAACAGCTAAAAATTACGTTTATTTGTGTTGTTTTTAAAATCGAATTCATGTAATATGCACAGTGTGCACTGCACACATGAACTGGGAATAAAAAGCAATAAATTTTTTAGATGGTTGTTGCATTGAACGCATTAACTTTGTCGACATATTAATAACTCAATAAAAACAGCATATTTATCACAATTTAAAATCAATTATTGTTGCCGATTGGTCGCATATACATTATATTATTTGAATGGGTTTTTTACACCACACAAGTAAGCATTTAATGTACCTGCTTTTTCCAAAATATTAATAATCATAAATAATATATTACGGTAAGCCTTACCGGGTAAGGGTTTAATATGTTCGTATTCGAAATATAATTTTAGAGCTAATTAGTAATATATACCATAGTACAACCTTGGTATTATTAAGATTTTAGAGCTAATTAGTATTACATCCAGTTAGAAGGCCTTCTAGGGCTATTAGCTTTGGCTTATATCCCGGACTATAGTCCTATAGCTAATTTTTTTTAATTAAATTTAATATGAAAATAACTATGGCCAAATAAACAATTAAAAAAAAAACAATTAAAAAAAATTAATAATACGTAGATTGGATATAAAATTCGAAGACCAATCGAACCTAATGTTTAAAAACATTGTCTTTTTTCTACATGTTTTGACCACAAGCCATTTAAAATTGATGTTATAATTGTAAATGTAGATACAAATTCCAAATTAAAAGAAAGAAATGTAAGGACATGGCAAAAACTATCTTAATGCCAACAATACAAAAAATAACGTATATCCTATTACATTGCCAACGTTCTCATCGAGGGCGTCTCGACGCCAATAGGTCAGGGGAGCCAAGATGATAGGGGATATAAATTGTAGGTTAATAGTTATTTACGTGTCAAGCTTTGTAAATGAATCTTTACGGGCGAGCTGGGAGTTTGTGGGGTGAGCGATGCAGGAGCGAACCCCATAATTCAGTGAGCCTAGTAAAGATTAATTGCAAAGCATTTCACGTACAAACTTTTATTTTCACCTTAAGATTGCTTAAGATTGCTTAAGATTGCTTAAGATTGCTTTTCTACAGGCCTGTAAAACTTTACAGGTCTTTTATACAAGCCCGTAAAATATTACTGGTCTGTTCCCATAATGTATCGTTTACTTGGATACAAAAACAACAAAATTAACCTATAAAATGTCATTTACTAAGAAGGTGGAAATAAATAAATATTATTTGTAGTGTCTACAAAGCTTCGGCTTGAGCCAAAAACGCCTCCTTGGCCAAATATTCGGCTTTGGCTAAAATTAAGCCTAAGCCAAACATATAACAGAGTACCTGTAAATTTCCTAATAACTACCTTCAGATCAATTTTAGCCGAAGCCGAGTGTTTGGCTAATGGACATTTAATAAAGGTTTCATATTTTTTATACAATTAAAATAACCAAACATCGGATTTGTCCGAAACTTTACCTTAGCACCGACAGTTATACCTTCAAATGTATAGATCGACTCGCAATAAAATTCTGAACAACTTTTTTCTGTTGTCTGTGAATCGCTTTTTCTCTAATGCCAGTGGCTCGAAAACCGATAACGGTGACCGACCAAATTTTGTCAATTTTTTAGATTTTTCCGTCAAATTTTGTCCGTTTACCAGAAATCGAAATTTTGGAAAAAGTTGCTTTCGGGCGCGCATTAACTTTTTTCTGTTGTCTGTGAATCGCTTTTTCTCTAATGCCAGTGGCTCGAAAACCGATAACGGTGACCGACCAAATTTTGTCAATTTTTTAGATTTTTCCGTCAAATTTTGTCCGTTTACCAGAAATCGAAATTTTGGAAAAAGTTGCTTTCGGGCGCGCATTAAATTTTGTCCGTTGAAAATGGGTGATCCGTTAAAAACTTTACGAATTGGGCAAACTGGCCGCCCAGTGTACATTACGGATGTGGTGATATCACAGTGACGTTTAAAATGTTCAATTTTAAGGCACTTTACCTACGTTTTTTGGTTATGTTCAATTAACGTAAAAATTACGCTAAAAAATAGAAGATGCTCTCGAGCTCGTCACTATAACGTCCAGGCTATGCCTTTTATTTTACTTTGGCGTATTAGGTGCAAAACACAATGTAAATTGTACGTCACCAATATGACACATGATAAATACGGATGAGGCCGAAAATTAATTTTGTTTTAAGTAGGAAAATAGTAATAACCATTTCCATGCTCCATTGTAATGGACATTCGGGTTTTGGTAATAAAACTAAACATATTTAAATTTAAACTCAATAATTTTACCTACCTGATATTTATCATTTTTTCTACGCACATTTCATTGGACTTTTAAGCTTTTATGCAATAATCTAAACCATTTTAATATTTAAGGAATAAAATTAATTTTGAAATAATTTAATGATTCAATAATTCAATGAATAAAAATCCAATAAAATATGAAAACGACAAAAACTTATAATAATTCAAGCTTGGTCTTCCCAAAGGGTCAAAGTGCCAAAAATAAAATTGTGAGTAATCAGATTTTGCATACATATTTTGAATTATAAAAGATTATAATTATGAAAGATTAAGACAAAATTAAATTATTATACTTAAAGTTAGTTTTTTTATGATGTGGGAATAAATATAGAAAGGAAACATAAGAATAATTATGTTTAGAGAATTACAAACCAAACCAATTATGTGGTTATACTATTCAAATCCGCAGCATTTAATAGACGATAAAAAAGTTTAGTGCGAGTAAATTTAAAATGCAATTTGGAACGCGGTCTTAAAGGACTAGAGAGATAGCGATCAGTTTTAATTTTATACCATAATATCGTCTTAGAGACTCTATTTCCCTACTACAAAGAAGGCGAACGAATCACTAATACCGCTTGGTTTTTATATAAGAGTGGAGCTCGAATTTGGCTACGTCATCATAATACGAGTGGCTGCCAGTTGAAAATTGCATTAAACGAGTAAAAAGGCCTTAACTTTGGTTTTTCTCTTTTGTATGCAAAGTGAAGAATGGGGAATTTTGTAACATTTAATGAAATTTTTAAGCCTCCAATTTTTATGTTAAACTTCTGATAATAAAATGTTAATTACGATTTTCACGCCTAACCTTATAACGAGTTATATCGAAATAAAAATTTTAATCTTAACATATTGAATTATTTTTTATTTTTTTATTAATTAATTAATATGCATAATTAGATTTATTGTAAAATAATACAACCACGTTTTTCTTGAAAAATGGGTTTTTTATTTTTACCTTAACTTAAAATTATTGATTTAGTAAAAACATTTTTTATACGTATAACAATTTTTATATTATAACACTTTAGAAATACTTTAATTTTGGCTATATTTTATATATATTGAGCCATACAATTCTTCTAAAAAAATGGAATCATTCGGCATTCTTGGAGTGGCACTAGACTTGATGACATCATTTCTGACAAATAAAAAACAGATCGTTGCAATTAGATCAGTACAAAATGGATGTAGATCACTTACCTTTTCAGATAAAGTTAACCTTACATTGGTTGTTGCACAAGAATCAATTTTGCGTCCTACACTTTTTTTAATATATGATCTTAACAACCATCTGAGCAATCTCTGTCAGTTTGCTGATGATACGTCCTGCATAGCTATAGGCACATCAATTATCGATTTATCTGTAAAATCAAGTAATGTAATTCAAATTATGTCAGAATGGTATTTACCAAACGCACTATTACTTAATGCACTCAAAACTAACTTGTTAGTGTTAAATAAAAACTTTAATAGTAAGATGCAAAGTTTATTAGCGTTCGCAAACGGAAATTCGATTCCAAATTGTGAATATGCAAAATTTTTAGGTCTTCATATTGACTCAAGCCTTAGCTGGGAGCAACATATTAAGTCAGTTAACCCAAAAGTACATCGTGGTAATTATATTTTACGCTATATGAATAGCCATTTGTCTGCTTACAACTTAAAGTCGTTTTATTTTGCTTACGTTCAATCAATATTGTCATATGCAGTTATCTTTTGGGTGTCTTCTACGATGTTTTCGTCAGCCTTTGTGGCACAGAAAAGAGCACTTCGCGCTATGCTACACTTGAAACGTACAGAATCCTGTAAACCACATTTTAAAGAACTAGGTAGTATGCCGTTACCATGTTGGTATATTTACCATTTGCTAATTTTTTCTAAGAAAAACCCAAGTTTGTTTGTAACTAATAGAGATGTCTCTAGGGCTATGAGTACCAGGGGCGATGAAACTCTTACTATTCCAAGACGCTCATCCGAGTTGTTTCATAGGAGCGTTCTTCTACGATGTATACTAGTCACAAATAAATTACCTAATTATATAAAAGAAAGTAAATTGTTGCCTATATTTAAAAATGTCATAAAAACTTTCCTTGTAAACAACTGTTTCCTTAAATGAGTTCTTAAATTTTACCGACTAGCTAATAATATTTACGATTTTTTTAACCATTTAAATGTTTACTAAATGTATTAAATGTTTATTTATTTATTAATTTATTTATTGTATACCGTATGTTTTATGACTAAATGTTTCACCCACAGACCACCAAAACAAATGGACGGCGCATTGCCATTCAATAACAATGATTTGTTTGCGGTCAACAAACGGTCACAGTCTAGCGTCAAATTGGAGATAGAATTTTATGTTTTCTTCCAGTGACGTCATCAAACGGTCACAGTCTAAGCGTTAAATTGGCGATAGAATTTTATGTTTTCTTCCAGTGACGTATTGGGATTAAAAAAATAAGTAGGTAGGTACTTACAAACGATATTTCCATGTAGGTATTGTTATTTTTAGTAAAAAATAATGTATTTAAACTCTATAATTAACTTAAACACGATATAAATACACAAACGAAAACACAAAACAACAAGCTGTCAACCCACAGAACATAACCTTTTACTATGCTGTCAAATATGACGAATTTACCAACGTTGTTAATATTTAATTTTAATAATTTTTAAATGATTTACTTTCTTTAAATAGAGAAAAATATCTAAAGAGAATGATGAACAAATCCTTTTTACAATTTTTTTATTATTCAAACGAATTACTGGTAATTATTAATGTTCATTATGTTTGATGAACGTCCAAAAAAGCGTGTAATCTATACTTCTGACAACGTTGGAAGCCGTGTTTCTTTCGACGGTGTTTAGAATGTGAAAGTATGCTTTACTCGCTTTTTAAACGTAAACAAATCCGTCCATTTGTTTTGGTGGTCTGTGGTTTCACCTTATTATTTTTCGTATTTTGACGTTTCTTATATCATGTATGATTGATCTTATTAGCAATAAACATATTATTATTATTATTAATATTATTATTACTAGTGTATAACAAAGTTTGATTTAAACTGTATCCAGATAATGCAAAATGCATGTGTTCGGTATATCTGTGGAATCTGTAGGGGGTAGCATACCTCTCAAAGCCTTAAAGATATTAAATGATCAAAGATGTCTGAAAGGAGATTCAGTTACAGTGCCTTACATTTTATAATGACCTTATTAAGAAAAAGTTCTGAATATTTGTACAACACCATAACATTTAGAACCGACGTACATAATTTAAACATACGCTACCGATATAACATTACTACACTTCTGCACCCAACAGCCATGTTTAAGTTATAACATTGCTAAATTGAACAACTTATAACCTAGACAATTAAAAAGAAATAAGGGCAAATAATTTAAATCCGAATTAACTAATAAATAATGGTTGAATTGATATTTAAGTTGAAGGGGAATTAAAATGTATTAATTTGATGTTATTTATTTTTTATTAGAGCTGTAAGCATTTGTTTAACTGGACTTTTATTGGCTTAAGGCCAAAATAGGGTTAGGTTAGGTTAGCTTAAGTTTAAGTTTAGTGGAAGAGCAGCAAATACATGCTTTGTATAAGCTAAACTATAAGCCCATTGATTGTACCTTTTATAATCAATAATAATAATAATAATTACATAGAAAGAGTGGTTCCATCTATAGCGTTTAGCATGAAATCAGCTGAGAAAATGTAAAATTACAGGTTACTGTAGAATAAATTAATGTGAATAACCTACAATATAACATATGTCAATTGTCAAACCTGACGAACTTCGCAAAAATGTTAATGTAAGTACGGAATTATTAAACGCTTAAAAAATAGTAAATACAACAGGGCGGAGAAAGCATATTAAGTGTATCGTTCAGAACTTCAGCGAACACTGACCTTGGCTATAAATACTCGCTTTCCGCGCCTGTTGGATCTTTTTCTGGGCATTATATAATGTACCATTTTTATACAAAAACAATGAGGTTTTATTGTTTTAATACTATTTTCGTTTAGTTAAAATTCAAAACATATTATGAAATTTTTTAATTGACATTTTCTCTATTTTTTGTTCAATCTTATTTTTGTGGTGTTCTTACAGGGGCCTCTTCCCATGTTTGGCCCCGTCTGCTCAAATTTCACTAATGGATCACGATTATTGTGTTTTAATCCATGATAAGCAAAAAATTATCTTCGTGCAGCGTTTAAAAAATTATTTTTTTTAAATAGGCTTTCATGCCCAGAAAAAGATCTTCACCAGTGTAGCGATCCATACCAACGGTGGTCAGAAGTGTCTAAAAAACCCCAAGTTAATTGTCTTCAAGTATATATTTTACATTCATAAATACCAATACAATGTATAGTACACAGAAAAAAATCTAACATAGTACCAAGAACAGCGCTGTCATTGAATGCATTAAAATTGAAACAATCGAAATTGTTATTTGCTCAATTAATTAATATTAAACCAAAATAGGGAAATATTTTGCCTAAATGTCAAAGAATTTATTGCGTTAAATGTATACATAGTATACATACTATAGTAACGTTATTAAATAAATCAAATTAGTGTTTAATGCAATAACATTCTAACATTCTAACAAATAAATACACTAGTAAACAATAAAAAATGGTCGGTAATAAAAATAGCTCAGTCCTATAGATTTTGACCTGCTCGACGCAAATCCGGCGCCCAAAAAATTTTCCAAAGTCTCGTTTAGACGATACGGGCAGGACCATGATACAAAGAAAAATTGTTAAATAATAACGATAAAAATTAGTAAATAAAAAAGGTCGATAATAAAAATAGCACAGTCCTATAGATTTTGACCTGCTCGACGCAAATCCGGCGCCCAAAAAATTTTCCGAAGTCTCGTTTAGACGATACGGGCAGGACCATGATGCAAAGAAAAATTGTTAAATAATAACGATAAAAATTAGTAAATAAAAAAGGTTGGTAATAAAATTAGCTCAATCCTATAGATTTTGACCTGCTCGACGCAAATCCGGCGCCCAAAAAATTTTCCAAAGTCTCTTTTAGACGATACGGGCAGGACCATGATACAAAGAAAAATTGTTAAATAATAACGATAAAAATAAGTAAACAAAATAATTTGAACGATAAAAAACAGTAAACATAAAAAAACATGCCTTAAATACCACAGAATAAACCAAAACATACAAAAAATATATCGCACCCCACAAGTACCTGGTTTAGTGCTATTTCAACCGTCGCACACTGGGGTATTTGGACACCATGAAGGGACAAAATTTATTTTCAAAATAGGTTGAGAGTTTTAAGTCGGAATAGACTTTAATATCCTGGAAATATGTTGACAATAGATATTACCTTAAAATTATGGAATATATACAGGGCGTTTCATTTTCAAAATAGGTTGAGAGCTTTAAGTCGGAACTCCGACTATTAATAGGCTTTAATATCCTGGAAATATGTTGACAATAATTATTAACTTAAAATTATGGAAATATATACAGGGTGTTTCATTTTTTCAGGTTCATAAAAATTTTTACTACTTATCCAGTATAGCTTCAAGAAAAATAACAAAACATACCAAGTAGGTAGTTAAACCTTTTTTTGCAGTATTATTTTATAATAATGTTGAAATTTTGCACACTTGACAATACTGAATTGCATATTTTATTTACTAAAACGGTGAAAATTAAATAAATAATTGCGGGAAAAAATACAGAAATCAATTTTTTTTTTAAATCCATTGTTTTATTTTGACAGAGTTGATAAAGCTAAGATTATTAGTTAATCGATCTTACTCTTTGGGTTATCAAAACTGACATATGTTGACAATAGATATTACCTTAAAATTATGGAATATATACAGGGCGTTTCATTTTCAAAATAGGTTGAGAGCTTTAAGTCGGAACTCCGACTATTAATAGGCTTTAATATCCTGGAAATATGTTGACAATAATTATTAACTTAAAATTATGGAAATATATACAGGGTGTTTCATTTTTTCAGGTTCATAAAAATTTTTACTACTTATCCAGTATAGCTTCAAGAAAAATAACAAAACATACCAAGTAGGTAGTTAAACCTTTTTTTGCAGTATTATTTTATAATAATGTTGAAATTTTGCACACTTGACAATACTGAATTGCATATTTTATTTACTAAAACGGTGAAAATTAAATAAATAATTGCGGGAAAAAATACAGAAATCAATTTTTTTTTTAAATCCATTGTTTTATTTTGACAGAGTTGATAAAGCTAAGATTATTAGTTAATCGATCTTACTCTTTGGGTTATCAAAACTGACATTTTGTTCCGCCATATTGAATTTTTTGAATTTGTGAAAAATATTTCTTTAAGTTTACAAACCTACCTAATAGATTTTTATTGACATCGGGATAACAGTTCATGAATTATAGCCAATCAAAAATTAAAGTGGCCGCCATTTTGATCTGCCATGTTGGGGTTTTTAAAAAAACTAATCAAGTCTTTCTGTTGTTGTACGTAAGTCGCCTGCCAAATTTCATCAAAATTGAATCAATACTTTTTGAATTATGCTGACCAAAATAATTTAATACATTGGTATTGTGCAAAAATGACGTGTTAACTGCATTTAACATTATATTCAGGGATTTACGGAATAGCAAATATTAGCAATTTTTTTTTACGGTTTCATAATAAACGATGATTGGACATTATTCTGTGATGAACTATTCATTTCGGAAACGCCCGGAACACAACAATAACCTCTGCCAAAATAAGCAAAAATTAAAAGAAAACTTCTAATTTGCGATACTGACAAACAACGCTCTATATAAAATCAATAGACATATTAAATTAGTATGTGCCATTACGGTAAGAATCTAATGGCTTACCTAAATATATTTTTGCCCAAAAACAGGAAAAGTTCACTCTTCGCTTTTCCTGAAATGGCTGTGAAATTTTGAAAATAAATTTAGAGTAACTATGACAGCAAAGCGTTCAATCAACACTGATATCTTTGGCATGCTGTCACCGCCCGTTTTAAGTGAGAGCCTACTAGTTTTGCTTGCGCTAGTTTAAGCAATGTCTTTAGTTTATTTTTGCATTAGATTTCTAACATAATTAACAATGTATGTTTTTTCCTTTTTGTCCCTTCGATAGGCATCCATACTCCAGTGTGCGTCGTATCGTTTATTGTAATATATATTATTACATCTATCTAAATGTCGCACAAGTGTATTAATGAGCCAAGCAATTTTTGTTATATTTGTGGAGATGTAACCTTTAAGAGGCAAAAAAGAAATATGACTCCTTTAATTAAGAAAGCCTTTGAGTTGTATTTTAAATGTTGGTGATCAAGATAAAAAATGGACGCCCCATATTTGCTGTTGTGCCAACTGTCTTCGAGACTGGCTTAATGGAAGAGGTCGGTCAATGCCATTTGCTGTACCTATGGTTTGGAGGGAACCAAGAGACCATATATCTGATTGCTATTTTTGTCTCACACCTCCAATTAGTAAAGGTATTAGGATGAAAACAAAGGATTCTTTTAGGTACCCTAACATACCATCTGCTATTCGCCCTGTGTTGCCTGTTCCGGTTCCCCCTTAGAAATATAGTATTGACTCGGAAGAAGAATTAGATGTCAAAGAGGTGGAGGATCCAGATTTCCTTCCTGAATCTTGTGGTACCAAGGAACCTCACAGAGTAACACAAACTGAGTTGAGTGACCTCATAAGAGACTTGGATTTGCCAAAACAAAAGGCGGAGTTGTTAGCATCTAGACTAAAACAGTGGAACCTGCTTGATGATAAGGTAAAGGTTTCTGTTTATAGAAGTCGCCATACATCGCTCATGCCATTTTTTAAAATAGAAAATGACTTAGTAGCCTGCCAAGATATTGATGGTCTAATGAAAGCTTTAGGTATAGAACACCACCCTCATGAATGGCGACTTTTTATAGACTCATCAAAAGTAAGTCTTAAAGCGGTATTACTACATAATGGCAACATACTTCGATCAGTTCCAATTGGTTATGCTGCTTATATGAAAGAAACATATCCCAATATAAAACTATTGCTGGAAACTTTGCAATATAACAAATATAGTTGGCAGATTTGTGCAGATTTGAAGGTAGTAGCTAGTTTACTTGGCATGCAATTGGGGTATACAAAATACTGTTGTTTTCTATGTGAGTGGGATAGTCGAGCTAAAAAGGATCACTATAAAAGAAGAGTTTGGCTACAAAGACAATCTTTTGAACCAGGAGCTAACAATATTACGAATAATCCTTTAGTTCCTTCGAAGAACATATTACTTCCGCCGTTACATATCAAACTTGGCTTGATGAAAAACTTCGTTAAATGTATGAATAGAGATGGCCCTGCCTTCAATTATATAAAACAAAAATTTCCCAGAATAAGTGAAGCCAAAATTAAAGAGGGAATTTTTGTGGGACCCCAGATAAGACATCTTCTCATGGATCCGGAATTTGAAGCTGTACTTGAGGGAAAAGAAAAAGAGGCATGGGAATCCCAGATATTGTAAAAAAAACTTCTACAATCATATGAAAATATGGGGTGTAATATGTCCTTAAAAATACATTTTCTACACTCTCACTTAGACTACTTTCCCGCAAACTGTGGAGACGTGAGTGACGAACATGGAGAACGATTCCATCAAGAAATTGCAAATATGGAGAAAAGATACCAAGGGAAGTGGAATATTTCAATGTTAGCAGATTACTGTTGGACGCTTCTTCGAGAGGAACCAGAGGCTGTGTATAAGAGAAACATTAAAAAAAACAGTTATTAGTTTACTTAGTAGTTTAGTTAGTTATAAGTTAATTACATGTAATATTAGAAAAATCGTTTGGTAGTAATTTTTACAATATGTACAGATATGTTGTTTATGGAATGCTGAAATATAAGTTATAGGTAACGTCATCCTAAAATTTTCAAATGGTGTATCTATGCAATAAATGGTACCAAAATACTGTGCTCCTATTTTTTATTTACTAATTCAGAAATTTTTTTTTAAACATTTTGGATCTATTTCAGTCATAAACAATCGAAAAATTCCATTTTTAACCAGGACCTTTTTTTAAGTTAAAATTTGTTGCCTAGTGATATCAATATAAATATCAATAGATTTGGAAGCGATAACTTTTGTTGTTAATTTAAAAACAGTAAACGATTATAAACCAAGTGCTAACTACCTATTGGTACTATAGGAACTGTTATTCAGGAATACGGATTACAAGATCCCATTGGTTTAATGGCTCACCCATTCATGATATGCTAGCGTTTTTTCTGTGTATACATTCATGATTTGAAACCCATTCTTTTTAAAATAAAATTTACACTGTTCAAAATCAAGCCTTTTGAAATACCTAATCAGAATTAGTTAAGGAAAAATAAGGTAATATGCTTAAACGAGCTTTATTAACGTACGCATGCGAAATTTGCCCAACGAGTGCGTAGCACGAGTTGGGCAATCGCAAAAGTACGTTAATAAAGCGTTATCACACGTATATTGTACAAATTTTTATCTACGCCTCTAAATGAAAAAATAAACTGTAATTATTTTTGTCTAAGACTTAATTTAGGGTTATTTTGACATTTTGACATTTTGACTTTTTTATTTGATTGGTTAAAAACAGAGAAAAACGCGTGCGTTAATGAACTTCTTATCTCACTCAAAATGAGTGGGATAAGAAGTTCTTATCTCACTGGCGTAGATAAAGCAATTTACCTTCTCGTTTATTAGGCAGAAACGAATGCCTTAGTTCTATGGTGTATTCACTAACTTCTAGATAAATATTCATACTTTACTTAATAAACTTGTTAAATTTAAAAAGATAAGCAGATTTAGTCAAAATCTCAATTACTTTTAGCTACGACAATTTTGCTTTTAATTTAGGTAATTCTTTTTAATTATTGTGGCAAATTATTGAACTAATTTAGGTAAATTCCTTTAAATATTAGTGACTTACTTGCAATTGGCTACGATCGCTAATACCGACGTTTTACGATAAATATTCGCGCCTATATTGTCCACCATAATGCCAAAATCAACGAAAGCTT
This sequence comes from Brassicogethes aeneus, assembly GCA_921294245.1. Lineage (NCBI taxonomy): Eukaryota > Metazoa > Arthropoda > Insecta > Coleoptera > Nitidulidae > Brassicogethes > Brassicogethes aeneus. The sequence goes on along the minus strand of OV121132.1, from coordinate 44,797,738 downwards.
AAAGACCGCGTTGTGTGCTATTGATTTAAAGTACCTTTTTACTATCCTCCCTTCTTAAATTTAGATACATTTTACCTATTTTTGCTCGTTTGTCCTGGGTCTTCCGTGGTGTTGTCCCTATTGACTTTGATGTCTATGTTTGTTTATTAATCTCTTACTCCTGATTGTTTTTTCCAGAACCCTTACTTGTTCCCATGCCTAGTCACATACTTATAAAGCCGAACAGTCCGATGATTTCTGTTCGCGGCACATCGTCATCGACCGGTACTGAGGTTTCACTCCTCTGCACCGTATACCCATTGGCGTTTTCCTTGTTCATTGCATTTTGCTTAAATTGTTAATTAGTTATTAGTTGTACAAACCTGTGTATAATTTACATTTATATTTAATTTTAAAAACTTTACAAGAAACACCCGCCTTCGGGAAAATGATGATCAAATATTTTTTTGCTCAAATTGACTTTCGGTTGGATTTTTATAAAAGTTCTTTTCTGAAAAATGTCTTGGCCTAGCTTATTATATGTCCACTGTATTACTAATTTAAAATCAAAAATTAAATTCAATAAACAAAACAATAACAAAAATAATAATAAGACATTACAGTCATTAATTACTCCCAATGAGCTTTAGTGCCCTAAAATAAACATAAACATAAAAAATAGTATTTTTTTCTTACCTTATTTTTAGTTCTTGAAAAAGGACACCTTTGGTAAAATGTTATACAAATATTAGAAACTTTCCCCAACACCAAAACAAAACACAAAGTGCTTAAATTACTTTTCGCCAACGATGTTGGCATCTTAAGAAGCGAAGTGTAACTAAATCTAGCATATTTATACTTATTATAAGATAAGGTTGACTGAACCGTGAACGGACACAGTTTACTAAACCTAGACCGTAACCGCTTCAGTAAACACGTAAAGAGAAACTAACAAACTAATTTATACAAACTAGAGTTGGGTACCGGTCTGTTATCGCTATTCGAAGATTTATTTCTATTCTTATAAATGTATACATTTTTACAACTATCTAGCAAACTTGGTTCCCTAACTTCCTTAATAAGATTAAGGTTTTCAAATTCTATTCTATGACCATTATCAAGTATATGTTGGGCAACACTCTATTTCTCTATCCTACCAAATATAGCCTGAGCCAAGTGCTCTTTGAACCTTACTTGGATCGTTTAGTTTGTTCAAAATATTTCATGTCACAATCTTGACAGTTTATTTTGTAGATCCCCGACTTTTCAATTTTAGGTATCTTATCTTTGAGGTTGCCTAAAAGGGTCGAAAACTGGACTTCAAAATTGCTTTTAGTTCAAGCCGTAATAAACAATTTTAAAAATGTTAAAACCTACTTTTTTCAAAAGGTCATTTTTCCTGTATATTATGTTGGGAGTTTTACGGTCATTTGCGGCTTGATTTATTTTATCAAATAAATAAAAACTTGGTTAAACAGACCTATAAAACAACCGGATATATTTTTTTTAGAATTGTACCCAGGAGCATTTAATTTTGTTGATATCCTAGTAAATATTAAATATTTTTACGATGGAAATCAAACGTAATGTCCCCCAAAACATTTACATTTGGGTAATTGCGTCCAATAATAAGCCCGCGATATTGGCAGGCAATATATTAACTAAAATTTATGTCGCCAGCGTAAAAGCGGGCCAGGCCAGCCCTTCATAATTGACAAATACCTAGAAGTAACAATAAAGCAAAAAGTAATAAAGCACGGGTACGGGAAACCTTTTGCATGAAACCATTTGGAAAATGATTATTAGAAAAGTATTTTCATGTAATGGATCTGGTGGTTTTATTTTCAACGCTATCCATTTGGGGCTTGGAATCACGCGTATTTCACGCACTTATTATACTCGGTATTTATGAGAATGCTAGCGAAACCTTTCTATATTAATTAGCAATATATTCCTGGCAACACCTACTTTTTGTTTGGAAGTATCGTGAAGTATCATGAAATCACTTCATTAAATTAATTTAATGTTTTCACTTTTGATATATTTGGTATATTTATTTTAAATGTAGGTATATGGATCTTTTAAAAATAATAATTTAATAATAATTAATAATAATTAATATTAATATATAGGTTTTATCAGGGAAGTGGCTAGGGGGTGCGGTGTGCGAGTTTTTTTCTTATTTATTTTTTTGTCACAAACACAACACATATTTTGTTGCTGCTAAAATAAATTTAAATATGTTATTGACACTTTTTAGTCTGGAAAGTAAATAATGAAGAGAAATTCAAATCGTTATTATCGTCCTGCTTGATGATTTTGTGAAATTTCGTCATTGGTTCGTGAATTTTTTAAATGCGGACTAATGAATTCGAATTTTCGATTGGTTTCAGATTGGTTTTACGATTTTTGTTAAACTACGCCCAAATATTGAAAAGTTATACATTTGACGAAATTTGTCAAATCGATTATTCTTTGCCCTTTGCCCACTGATCTTCAGATGAAATATTACAAATTAGTGGCCCTTCTAAAAATGTCATAAGCAGTAGAATAAATAATAATGCATTTGATATATTTATTTTAAAAAATTATGCTTTAAATCTAACGTATTCCTTTACATATTAAGATTTAAAAGTCAGAGAAATCTTTAAAAAGTCGTTATTTTAATTAAAGTCACACACCCCATAACAGGAACCTTTGCTATTCCTCGTCGTCATCGACTTTTATCGTACATGTTCTCATGACACTAAGTGATCTTTTAAATACACATTGACAAGTTGTGGCTTTATGGCATTTTAATCACGGGCTTAAGTTAGTTGACAGTTATCAAATGTTATACAATCGTTAAAATAAAGTGTCTTTTATGTATAACAATAATAAATGTGAAAATTATTTTATTATCTCAATACAAAAATACAAAAGTATTAAATAGTTTCTCAACGCCAATATTTGAAAACTTTAAATGCACGTTGTACTGACCTTTTGATTTTGCCGACAGTAAACTAGATTTAACCCATTAACCATTAAACATCTCGGGTAGAGGCCCATAAAACATTATCTTCACTTTCACTGTAAAAAACTGCTTCTATATCGAATTTTTTTGTCCATTTTTAAAGGATAGGTACATTTTGATTTTTACAAAAAAAATTGACATTTTACCCGCGCGACGGTAATATAGATTTCCAAGTTACTAACATGAAGTTGGAACTTTAGCAGAGTTGTTTCCAAATCAATTGAAACCTAATCTTCCCAATAAAAGGATATGGCTTCAACAAGACGGTGCAAAAAATATAAACAATGCAAAAAGGACAAACGCAAAAAATGGCATTAACAAAAAACAATAACAAAGCGAAAAAACATGAATATCTAAATAGCGAAAGCCACAATACAAGAAACTAAATCATAGAATAACAATAAAAAATTCATACTTGTACTTTTTAAATATTCACCCTGTATTGAAAATTATGGTTACTAAACCCTACTTATGTGGTATCGTCGTACTCAAAAAAATGTGTACTATCAATTTTCGATGAAAAAAAGTGGGGTTGTTATTTAAGATAAGGGTGCCTAATGTGCAGGGGGGAAAATGGTGGGGGCATAAAATTTAAAATGATCATTATAAGATTTGGAATAAAAAACTAAAGTTTAAAATTCTTTTCTCAACGAATAACGAATTTTATTCCATAAGTGAGTTCCACACTGTATTAATAAATAAATTTATTTTAATATAAATGTAGTTGGTACATATAAAGAATATAAATATGTTAGGCATGTTAATCAAGTAGGTAAATTTAATTAAACAAATTGTTTATAAAATACCGTAAATTAACATTTACAATTTAATTAAAAAGAAGGTTAAGAATGCTGGTATCTTATGAATAAATTGGGACGTTGACAAAAACGTGTGTTTAACTGTGGGATTAGTATCCAGGGAATCTGCGATTAGCTTTAAAATACGCCTTACCTAAATTCCTGCATAGATATTAAGGGAAACTTGTAAGTAACTAATTAGCAATTTTAACGTAAATGTAATTGGCCTGTTCCTTAAGATGACTAAGTAATTAAAAAAAATCAATTCAATTATTATAATTATTAATAAATACCTTTGATAAAAGTTTAAATTCTCTACTTTAAATAATGTTATAAACCAATTTATTTTTATACACAACATTGGATTAAGGGTTGTAATATGAATTTGAATTTTAACATACTTAATACTATTATAAACTTAATGCATTTTCATACCCTATATCGAAGTTTTGATCAGTTATGAGCATAATATAGATTAATCAATTAACAAAGTTTCTTAACTCATAATTACTATAACGCATGTAAAACTTTACTATTCGAATTAACTAAGGTCTAATATTTCCATTGTAAGCTCAAGAGCTTTATAAAACAACATAAAAATGGATTGTTTTAAAAAATGACGATATACATAAAACTTATTAAAATTTCTACTTCGGCTTGATAAGATTTTGGATATCGCTGAGGCCGGTACTTATACAAACCGTTTTCTTCTTATCTATTGTTGGGGTAAACTCCATTAACTTTAAATTACTCCCTAGCACCTCCGGGGCAATAAAATGGCCGTTTCTCGTGCCAATCATGCTCTATTGCTAAATTAATTATTTATATTTAATATTAATTACAAGGTATTATATTATCTTTAAATCTATAAATAATAAATGGGTAAAAGTTTATAAGTCATATTAAAAAAAATGTTTGATTTTATTAAATGAACTCGAGATAATATTTTCTTATATTATTAGATTTGAACAATAAGTAAATTATTTAAAAAATGTATAATTCATACAAAATAATATCTTCTTCTTTACGTATTGCTTTAATTTTTAGTGCTAATAGCCCCCCGAATACTTTTATGCGATTAACTTAGTGTTTGTCCTATTGTGTAATAGTCCTTCGGAGGGGACTTTAAGCCCGCGGTCCGTTCCTACCCCTAACCCGCTCAAGCCATTCAGTTGGTTTCTGGGGCTTCTTAGGAAGTAAGGGTGGAACTAAAAGAGCACTTTTGTTTTGTTGTTTATAAACTCAAAGTATATAATAATAATAATAATACTTTATTAATCCAACAGACAACAGTCCATATAAATGATATAAATTATTTAGGTTACATTGACAAATTACAGTTATATGTTGACAAATTTAAAATAGCTAATTAGGACAAAATATATACGTATACATATAATTAGGTTTAAAGTTAAAACTCTTTTGTAATTTGAAATCAAAATTGTTTTTTTTTATTACTCAAGCCAACAAACAAAGCTTTAGAAGCTTATAATTAAGTTATATTCCTTGGCTACCAAGTAAAATGTTTGTTTACTTAAAAAAATGTCACTTGTATCATTTGTTACTATTTAAATGTCCGTATTTAAATTGTTAAAAAAAGTTCTTGGAATTTAGAGCTTTCTATAATATTGTTCTGGACCCCCAATTGAAATCTCTAGTTATTAAGCATATAACAAAAAAAATTTGAGCATATTGATTTTAATAATAACATACTATATATAATTCGGGAAATTCGTAGCAAAGGTTCTGTTGATGACAAACCAATTATTAATTATATTTATTTACATTAAAAATCGACATCAGAATTACTGCCCAATTTTAGTCTTACAATGCCGTTGCTCATAATTTTGCTCGGACAATTATCTGAGTGCTTCCTTTCCATAATATTGCAACAATTTTACTACTGTCTTAGTACCATGCGTTACAGTGTATGTGGTCAGCTCTAGAGAAGGGGACAAGCAGGCCATTTGCCCAGAAATAGGCCACAATTTTAATGTTGATTTCCTCTCGAACCTCTAATCTGATTTTGATGATTTTTTTTAATTGTAAGTTAAATTTTATAGTAGTAATTTTATAGTAGACATTTTTACTCTGATTTTAATTAAGGCATATACAGGGTGCAAAAATAGAAAAACGTTTTTTTTTAATTTGTGATACCCTGTGGGGTGCATCAGCAATAACAGCGGATGTCAATTGAAATCATACAATAGTACTATCTTTTCTAGATATTTCGTTTTTTTATGAACGTTATTATTTCTGTTATTAACAAAGATACACTGTTTTAAGGCCAACTCCTCTGATAACGTGTTCATATGATTATCTCACAAACCGCTCAATAATTTTAATTTTAAACACATACAGGTACAGGGTCCCTGTAACATGGTGCAATAGTAAAAAGAATTTTTTCCTCGAAATTTGTGGGATGTTTCAGCAATATCAGCGAATATCAATTAGTATTTTTCTGTAGCCCCATTTTTTTAACATTAACAAATGCACTGTTTTTAAGCAAACCATGTAAAAAAGTTGGTGTGAAGTTGACATACGCTGAAACGCATGTTAGTTATTTTGGAATAGAACAGTAAGTGTTATCAAAGGTTGTCCAATAAAAAATGTCGTTTGTATTTGTATTAGAATCACAGTAGCAGGGGGCAGCAAAAATAAGTCAAAAAACTTAACCATATACTATTGAATTAAATTAATTTTAAAAGTTCTGAAACTACATTTAAACAAAAATCCAGTTTTAATTTCGGAATTTTTAAATGATTTTATTTTAACGCTAAAGAATTAGCACAGAATTTTTTTTAATAATTTATCATTACAAGGCAAAGACGAACCAAATATCCAAAAGTAAAATAAGTGTTTTTTATTTTATGATTGACAATGCTAAAAACGCTTTGGAACAGAGGTTCGTGCAAATAAATTAACCCATTTACGACATTTACGACATCTTTAAGTTAAAGGATGTGTCTAAAGAGAAGCTGTGAGTCTGCTTCAAAAATTTGGAAGTAGCGTTAACTTATAAAAGAATTTTTAGTTATTTAAGGGCAAGATTTTTCCAAAAATCTATTAGATTTATGTACAATGCTAAACAAAAAATAAACTCTTGGACGTACTTAAATTCATAGTAAAAATAAATTTTAGGCCTAATGTAAGTATATAGCTTTAGAAATACTTTTAACTCTATAGTGTTGTAATAAAGACTTGGTGAATTAGACTACATCTATTGAGCATGATAATAAATTATAATTTATAATCTATAGTTTTAAGAAGGAATTAGAAATTTTAATAGCAATTGGTATTACTACCAACATTTAGTATTATTTTACAAGCAGGGTACTTTATTTTAACGATTGTATGGAATTTTACAATTGTCAACTAACCTAAAACTTCAGCCCATTACTAAAAAACTTAAGGTCGTGACTAAAACGTCATTAAGCCAAAAATATCAATGTGTATTTAAAATTTTACTTAGTGTCATGGAAATATGTACAAAAATGGGCGTTTTAAACCTAATTTTTGTATATGGCTATTAGTTTAAGTTTTACAACCAAAATTTTGATTCTTCCTTTACGATAAATTGTTTGCCGGCTTACACACAACCTTTTTCTAAGGACATAATGGACACAGGTTTTACCAACATTAACTACTAACTAATGCATTTCTATCTAGAAAAAACTTGTAAAGGTATGATTGAGTTTTGAAAAGTTTTACCGAAATTAATAAAAAAATATCCTTTTTGGAGTAGACAAAACGGAGTTTAATTGAAAAAGTATGGAATAATATTAACGATAAGTTATTAATGACAGGACAGAAATGTATCTTTAAAAGATATAAATACTAATTAGTTCGATATAGTGGGAAAGTTTAGGTACGCGCCTTCATCATCCATTCATTCGGATTGTAACTGAGTTTCCATTTTCAAGTCCCCAGATATTACAGTAAAACCCTTTTTGCTCGCCGATTTGTTTTGTTTCCGTGGCGTCAGGGAACAAAAAACAAAAATTCACTGCACCGTATGAACATTTATTAGTCGCTTTAACTTGAAACGGACAAATGTTGTTGATTCATGCTATTTGATTTATCTTGGTTTACGGAAACTTAAATGTAAAACATTTAACTATGAAAAGGGACTCATTATTAATTAAATAGTATTGAAGAAAATGCAAATGCCTAGTAAAACTATTCCCGAAAATAAGTATTATTTTGAGTTCTTGTATATTTTTCTGCTTAGCAGGATATGTCTTTTAAATGTCAATATAGCCTTGATATTAGTTTTAAAAATAGATATATCTATCCCAATAATAATGTAAACTTAAGCTAGATTTAACGGTCTAAATAAAGGAGTTAAGCTTTTTTGTCTAGATTTTATTCCAGACAAAACTTAAATAGATATAATGTCTTAAGCCTGCCCACTTAAAAAAGATAAAAATGTATATACTTTGGCTAAAGAATGTCAACTTTTTGAATGAAATGAAATGTTAACGAAAATGCCATTGTCGAGTTGACAAGTTTGTCTTGTGTTTTTGCTTGAAAAGGAATTAAAGACGTCAGTTTCAATATTAAAATAAAATGGTGGTTTGGGCAATCCAAAGTCTCTCTATTACTTTTAAAAAAAATTATAGCAAAAAAACGTTTTCGAGATATCAAACTCACCTAGTAAAAATACCTGTCTTCAGAATTAAATTAAACAGGGAGAAAACTAATTGTTTAAATTTGCTATATATTTGGAATTAATTTCTAAACAATCAAGTAAATTGGGGACATGCAAAGATAACATTTTAAAAACATCAAAACCATGATAGATACGGATTTACTATAGGTTGTATAACTTTGCGGAAAATAAAAGATTTTATATTTATCGTTGGGTGACAATTAAAATAGGATATCACAAGTATCAGTTTTCAGCACCGAACCGGAGACAATGGAACGCTTATTTCTGCAAATTTTGCAGTAAAAACAATATAACTCGATGACAAGGAAAAGCTTGAAGTTATAAACGTATTATGCATTTTAGGGAATCCCAAGAACTCTCCATGTAGCTTACGTCAAGGAAAGAAAGAATCCTCTCTCGACAATCTGCTCTGTTCAGCGGGGACTTCTTACAAACAAATTTATTTAGTAAGCTTAATAGGTATTTACCTAACTGATAATAATAATAATAATAATAAAAATAATTAAATAGAGATCAATTAAGATTCTATTAAAATGATAGAGTAAGCAGTGTTAAACTATATCTTTATTAATAATTTGTTGGGTTTTTATGTCCAGCAAATTTAAACAATTTACAAAACATATCATATTATTTGATGTTTTAGAACTATTAACTTAAAACAATTAATAATTATATTCAAAACAAATATCAGTAGCGCACTAGACAAAACATGTGTTTTTTATTCTGTACGCTACTGACTGGAACTTTTGCTGACTAAGTAGTTCATAGCACAAAGGCCGAGTTTACGCTATGGACCTACTTGTAAGGTTAATATCTAAACAATAATAACAACTGTATGTTTAACTATTTCTTTGTTAAACTTGGGCTTTAATCTATAATTGAACGTTCTGTCGGCTAAGGATTTATCTGTTAAATCTGTGATTGAACATTCTGCCGGTTCGCCATTTAAGATTTTTATGTTAAAATTGTGTTTTAACATTCTGCCGGCCACGAATCTTCTTGGCTAGTGGAGGTATTGGTTTTATTGGCGGAAGATAGTCTAGATAGCTGCCGTCCTGCAGCTCCCATTCCTCTTCTTCGTGGGAAAACGTCTTTTACGGGTGGTCGTATTATTCTGTTTTTATTTGTTCGGGGTCGTAAATCCCGGTTGTTGGTCGTTGTGGATCGCCTGATGATGGCTGTGGACCCAGAGCTCCTTCTTGGTGAGTACTCTGGCGTCTCGAATGCTGACCCGAAGCTTTTTCTGGTTGAAGGCTTCGGTTTGTGGTATGGCCTGGAAGTGGCTGCTGGCCCGGAGCTTGTTCTGGTTGAAGGCTCCGGTGCCTGGATTGATCCGGAGCTTTTCCTTGATGAAGGCTCCGGTTTGTGGTCTGGCGTAATTTCTTTCCCAATGTTTCTTGGTGAAGTGACATTTGGTCGTCGGATGGTATTTTTGGTTGTGTGGAGGCGAATAGAGGTCCGGATTCTTTACTTTTCAGGACTGTGCTCTTCTTTACTCCAAAATCTTCTGGGTTGCTGGATCAGTTCGTCCTCCCAGTGTAAGATTTTTTTTTGTGGCTTGGTTGTGTGGAGGCGAATAGAGGTCCGGATTCTTTACTTTTCAGGACTGTGCACTTCTTTACTCCAAAATCTTCTGGGCTGCTGGATCAGTTTGTCCTCCCAGTTTAAGATTTTTTTTTTGTGGCTTGGTTGTGTGGAGGTGAATAGAGGTCCGGATTCTTTACTTTTCAGGACTGTGCTCTTCTTTACTCAAAAATCTTCTGGGCTGCTGGATCCGTTTGTCCTCCCAGTGTAAGATTTTTGTGGCTTGGTTCGCCATGCTAAGCACTGGGCGAGTACAAAGATTTTCTCTTTGATGATGCTCACCTCCCAGCGTTAGCACGTAGTTCGAAGGACGATGATCCTATCAGGTTCGAACGACCATGAATAGAGATCAATTTAGATTATATTGAAATGATAGAGTAAGCAGTGTTAAACTATATCTTTATTAATAATTTGTTGGGTTTTTATGTCCAGCAAATTTAAACAACGTTCTGCCGGCTCAGGATTTATCTGTTAAATCTGTGATTGAACATTCTGCCGGTTCGCCATTTAAGATTTTTATGTTAAAATTGTGTTTTAACATAATAATATCAATAATAATAATAATAATATTTATAATAAACGTCTTTATTATAAAAAGTACAAAAGTACATATTAATTAAATTAAAACATAAAATATAACAATCATTCTTACATTCAACCACAGTGCAGAATAGTATATTCTGTAACAAGTTTGGAATAAGGTATATTCCAAGAGCGGAATATGCAATTCCAAACGTGTTTCAGACTATACATCTTCTACGTTTCCATTAAATACCATGGAAAAAAAATTAATTGGCAGAAAGTGAGGTTGGATCGGTCTAAATTTGTTAGATATTACAAACATCAGTCGAGTGTGGAAAAGACACTTTTCGCGCGTATTAGGTACAATATTTTTTACAAGCAATTTTTAATTCATACAAGTGGAAAGTTGTTACTTTCCGCACGCAATTACAGTACAACTTTCCGCACGGTTATGCGTTAGGGTGGGTCGAAAATCAACTTTTTTTCGCAGGCGGAACGTAATAGCGCGGAAAAGTTACATTTCGTCAAGACAATCACAACAGAAAAAAAAAATTGAAATTGCACAATATTTACCTATGGCGCATCGCGTCTGAAGTTTGATCATTTGAGTCAATTTTGAACTTTTTTATAATTTCTTTACAGTGTCCAAAACTGTTTGGATTGCCTTCTAAATCGGCTTGGGTGGACCTGTTTTGAAAAATCAAATATTTTTGGGGGGTTGATACCTCCTCCAAGGGTAGTGGCGGGGGTTAATTTTCCTCAAAAAGTGAGAAAAATGTCGATATATGCTGAGCGTAATGTACCACACGACCGAGGTTAATGTTATGAAGATAGAAATAATCGATCCCCCTTCGTATTTTGTTTAATGCGCAGACCGCGGTTGTGGTGGAGGGGGAAGTGGAAAAGGATTAAAGGGCAGCTAGCCTAGCGTTAACTTTAGTCTAGTCGTGTCATTAAGTCACAGTAGTCGAGTGTATCACAGTTTAAATAATGCCGAAGTTGTGCCGGAACGACATTAAATGTCCTTTCTTTGGTAATCCTAAACACTTTGGTCCGCGTTGCCTTCCCACTAAATCTGATGTTGTTCTTGCCTGTTTACAAGTTAGGTACGAAAATGCCTTGACCACAAACTCAAACAATATAAAGAATGTAAGCTTTTCTTTGGTGGCTAACGAAGTTGCAGCACAAGTTCAGGCTTTGTACGCAAAGTCTTCACTTCCAACTGTTTCTCGCAACAGAATAGTCAACCAAATCCATGACTTACAAGACAAATACTACAAATTTCGTAAGTCTTTTAACAGAGACAAAGAAAAGGGCAGAACAGAGCCGTATACAAAGTTTATATCAGACTCCAAGACACACTTATTTGACATTACCTCCTGCAAATGCACAATAACATTTACTTGCACTTGCAACAACCTCAGCTTTGCCAAATGCAAGTGTCCAAACCCTTTTCACATGGCTTGCAACTGTCCTGCAGACATGAAAGTCCCTGTACTTGAGAGAAAATTTTTATTTGATCAAAGACATTACAGAATAATGCAAATACAAGGAGTTGATGTAAAGGAATCTGGAAAACTTTTAAAGCGATTAGCTAGACAACAAATGGAAGAGCTTGCTATTAGACATAGGAATGGTATCTGAAACAGACAATACACTGGTTGTAGACAAGAGTAAAGTTCAACGGTCAAAACTACGAGCACGTACTTCTCTACAAGCTAAACAAATGAGCAGAAGTGGAGATACGCTTCAGGGTTTGTATTTTGACGGGCGAACAGATGAAACAGTGGTCATTGAGGTCGTAAATGATAAGCGCTATAGGAGAGTTGTCAAAGAAGATCACATCTCTGTGGTACAAGAGCCTGGCTCAAAATATCTGACTCATGTGGTACCTACGTCTAAAAAAGCAGACGGCATTGCTAACAGTATTATATCTTATTTACATGCAAAGGGTATTGACATTTCTAACATCAAAGTCATCGGATGCGATGGTACAAACACTAACACAGGATGGAAAGGAGGTGCTATAAGATTTATGAAGCTCGCTTTTAAAAAGCCTGTTCAGTGGGCTGTCTGTTTGCTACACTTCAATGAACTACCCTTGAGGCATTTGTTCATTTCTTTGGATGGGAAAACAAGTAGCCCACATACTTACTCTGGTCATCTTGGAAAACAGATACAGGGCTCACTACATTCCAAACCTGTGGTTGATTTCCAAATAATAGAATGCTCTCTTCCTGAATTGAATAAAGATATTCTAAGTTCAGATTAAAAGTATCTCTACGAAATCTCTCTTGCCATCAGTTCTGGTGTGTTTCCTCCGGATTTATATCTGCGTGATCCTGGTCCCCTAAATCATTCCAGATGGTTGACTGCAGCAAACCGTATCCTCAGACTCTATGTGTCCTGCAAAAAACCGTCAGCCTCTCTTATCCATCTGACTACCTACATACTAAGAGTATACTCACCGTTATGGTTTGCCATAAAAACCAAGCCTTCAATACTTGATGGACCCAAACACGTATTTCAATGCATAGTCTCTTCTAGGTACTTACCACAAACGCTTAGGAAAACGGTTGATACTGTCATTCAGCACAATGCTTTCTTTGCTCACCCAGAGAACCTGCTACTTGCAATGCTTGTTGATGAAGACCCAATATAATCAATTTTAATGCAAAAACTTATACAGACATGATCGATTGGTCCAATATTAAGCTTTCTTGCCCTCTATTGCTGACAGATTACTTAACTGAGAACATAGAAGATCTCATAAAATTAAATGGCACATTACCTACCTTAGAGTTTCGAGACTTTCCAAATCACACGCAAGCGGTTGAACGCACAGTCAAACTTGTGACTCAGGCTGCTTCGAAAGTCTGCGGAGCTGACAGTAGGGATGGATTAATCCGAACAACACATTTGTCTCGGTCACAAATGCCTGTATTTGACAACAAAGGCCAATTTGCTACATCAAGTCAGCCATAGATATAATTCCCCGCCCATGGTTGGTTGGTTGGGCAGGGAGTGGGTGGAACTCGAGGTGCAGCCACCTTCACGTGGTGAGTTCTGAGTCGTTTGCAACACGCACAACGGGCGAAGAGCTGCACAGCATATATCCCAATTTTCCACACTGTTTCATAAAAATTTACCCCCCGCCACCATCTTTGGAGGGGGTATCACCCCCCAAAAAATATTAGTTTTTTCAAAACAGGTCTAGGTGTCTACCTAAGCCGATTTAGAATGCAATCTGAACATTTTTGGACAATGTAAAAAAATTTCCAAAAAAGCTCAAAATCGGCTTAAATGATTGAACTTCAGACGCGATGCGCCATAGGTAAATATTGCGCTATTACGTTCCGCCTGCGAAAAAAAGTTGTTTTTCGACCCACCCTATTATGCGTGCCAATAGCAACTTTCCGCACGCTTGTGGAAAAAATAAATACTAATACAATTATTTCTTTACTTTGTTTTTATTATTCGTTCTTACAAAAATTGTAATTTATTATTATTTAACAGCTAAAACTTAAATAAAAACATGGTTTTGTATAGTAAACCATTACCATTATTAAAAATTGTGTGGCTCAAAGCCTGATTTAACAATTTTTTGTGAGTTTCTATTTTTAGACTTCATCCTCAAAGGTTTAGCTTTTTAGTTTTGCTTTAATCCTTTAATTATATTGTAATGTATTTCTCCTTTTTCGAATTTGAACTACAAAATAATGTGTAAGATAATGTTACAAAACTATGATAGTGGAAAATAATATGGCAAATTTTCAAGTCGTCGCATTTAATTTTTATTAAACACTATTTTTTCGTGGTTTTAACATCTTTACCTTTATCGGTGATCTAACATATAAATTTTACATTGCGAAGTATTTTTGTTTTGTTTATTTTTGTTTTAAATTTATGTTGCTTTTTTGTAACTTATCCCAACTATCCTAACGGGATGTTCCACATATAAGAAAACTTTTATGGGACCAACTTGCAGTCAGTGGCGGACTAGCCCATCGGGGCCCGGGGCGTCAAAATAATATGGAGCCCCTAAGTCTGCTTTCTCTTTTACAATATATTTTTTATAACTTTTGTTTTCTTAAAAAATCTTTTTTTTTTTAATTTGCTTACACTCCAAATTTACCAGGTAGAACAATTATAATTTAAAATGAGAAGAAATTTACTCGAAAATGTAGTATCATTCTTTATCTTTTTAAGCCAGTTAATCTTGTTTTGTTAAGTTTATCTCACTGGAACTAAAAACTTTTTATTTGATACTTAAAAGATCATCCTTAATTTTCTTTATCAAAATCTATAGCTCTAATACCTGCATGCACAGTGTGCAGTGTGCATTGCACACCGATTGAACGTTTTCATATGAAATGACTCCATAGTCTTATTCAACCTAATTTATTTAGAAGTTTACAGTCGAATTATTTAATTTGACCTAATTATATATTATGCTTGAAAACAAATCAATTTGAAAAATTTGCAGAATTTACCAGAATTTTAGGAAAATTTTTAATTATCATTGTAAGGTTATAATCTTAGGTAAAATGTGTAATGTGCCAGTACATGTAAAACGCTCATTAATTAAAAAAGGCAAAATATAAAAAGAAAACCTAAATGTAAAAAATGTGCGTCTCAATGATAGGTACTTATCTTATGCCCATTCCTCCAGCCTGAGGTTAAACTGCCCTGTTTGATTCCACACAATCGACCGACTCCTTTAAAAACCGAACCTTGTTCAAACTTCCACTCCTCATAACCTGCCCAATGCGCTCTGCAGTTACCTGTCTTGGCATTAAATTGAACCGTCGTTCGAACTTCCACTCCTCCTGCAAGAGGCTAAACTGCTCAAGGGGCTGCCACCTGTTTTGATCTAAAAATGTACATTTTCAAACGTCCACTTCTCCAGTAAGAAGTTAAACTGCATTGTTCGATTCCACAAAATTCGACCGACTCCTCTAAAAACTAAACCTTGTTCAAACGTCTACTCCTCCAACATGAGGTTAAACTGTGACGCTGTTTCGGACATTCTCTGTCCACGAGCCCTCTACGCACGTAGAAGTGGCTTGTGGCTTGTGGCATGTATCTCTCAGTAGGTCGATCCTCTGCATTATGTTAAACTGCTGAGTATGTGCTCTGCTTTTTATTAGAAGTTCGTATAATTTGCAGATGATATAACAGTTGTTACAAAAAATAAAAATCCTGACACTATGAGAACTACAACTTAATTTGGAAAATATAGCGTCATATCTAGGTGCAAATAAACTCGTTTTTAATCAGGAAAAACTTTTATAATGCATTTTTTTCTACTGCAAACCAATATACTTATGCTTTAAAACGTCTTAATCAAAAAGTAAGTAAGGATACAGCCTTATGTTTTATCATTCAAATTTTGAATCGTCTTTACGATATGGTGTTTTATGGGGAAATAGCTCGTCCGTAAATCGTTGTGTTACGATTGCAATAAAGAGCAAGATGTATTTTTGGTTTATGTACAACTGAATCTTGTGGACCTTTTTTTTAAATTAAATATTGAGTTTTCCTTCCTTATATATTTTTGAAATATTATCTTTTGTTCCCAATATCATAAGTCAATTTAGATCATTAAATGTTTTGCATACATATAACACACGTTTTGGTCATCATTTAGAACATGGTATTTATAATTTAACTTTGTTTGAAAAAAATCCTTAATATATTGGTACTGTTTTATATAATAAGCTACCATACTATTTAAAAAGCATTCGCAAGTTGCAATCATTTAAAGGTGAAATAAAAAATATTCTAATTTAATGTTATTTTTACGATTTAAATGAGTATTTAAGATTTAATTTTTAGTTTTAGACTAAGAGTTTAATTGGTTTTTCTCTTGTTTTCACTATTATTGTCACTATTATTTTTTATTTTTCTTTATAATTATTAATTTGTTTTTTATGACTTGTCATATATCTGTAAAGGTCTTTGGATTAATAAATGATTTATTTATTTATTATTTATTATTATCTGCGCTTGCCTGCTATGCTATCTGATTAATCCACTTACTTTAATCCACTCTTCTCCTTACTTCTGCCTACTTAGACTAGGTTAGGTAGTTTAAGTTAATTTAGTTAATATAGTTGAGAATTAGATTATATCCTGTACATTACATTACACCTGTACATTGCTCACTTTCAAAATTCTCATCAATAACGGAGGTTATAGGTACTCCGTTACCCTTTGGGTAGCTGCGACGAGTGGGTCTGGATGGTTTTTTATCTGGTATAATATTATGAATTTTACAATAAATATAAAACAGCTTTTGAAGCAAGGGGCAAGATTGGGGAGATAGTGGAAAGGCAAGCCCATGCTTGTGGGTTGTGCCGGGGGTATCGGACGTGGCGGCTTCACTGGTGATGCCTCCACGGCCGATGCCTGCGTCACTGGGGCCTCTGTTTTTCTTTTTTTTACCTTATGCCCATAAGAAAATTTTATTTTTTATTAATAGTTTTTTTTTTCAAGCGGCCATGATATACGATCTTATATGCCTGTATAGAGATAGTTGAAGTGCGTCTTTTTCATTAGCGGCAGACAAAAAACTCAAAAAAGCTTAGGGATAGAAGTAAATTCATAGGTGTCTCAATAGACGTCAAATAATAAAATTAATTTAGCATTTCATACAAAGCAATCACGATGTATTAATTATATTAATTATAATCGCACGGAATATTTAGTGATTATTTATTAAATTTTAATTGAACGAAATAAAGAACAACTAATTTATTAGCAAAATATTATGATGATAGACGAGTCGCCAATGTCGAAACTCCAAACAAATGTCAGTACGTCAAAATTAATTCAAGCGCAGCATTTTGACAGCAGTGTTTATTTTTAGTTTAGAATATTTATCGGCATTGCAAGTAAGGGTTATAAGTTTTTTTTAGTTTTTATCAATAATTTATAATGCTTTTAGCCAACATTTTATACCACATGAGTTATGAGTAAATAAAATAATTCTATTGCTTATCCTATTTATATTACGTCCTTGAAAAAAAAATTGTATATGTTATTTGGAAAAGAAGCTCTTTTTGTGCTTCGTACAGTTGCCTGCCTCAGCTACGCTTCGGCCGTCAATCTCTGTACTCACCACAAAAAGAGTCACTTCTACTCCTTATGACATAATCTACTATTATTAAATTCATAATAACTGCGCTTAACTGTAACGTTCCATTAAAAATAATGAGCTAAATACATTATAAATGTATAACTGATTTTTTCTAAATTAAACTTAATTACAAATATTATAATGCCTTATAATTTCTAATTCGGAACTATGTAGTTTTTATATTAATAGGTGTGATGCAAAACAAATGTTAATGAGTATTTCTAAGATAGCTAATTTATTTCCCATTTTGTGTTGATACCATTTACCTAAAATAAAGAATGACAACTGCTTACATGTAAGAGGATATTAAATCTTTGGTAATACTGCAGTATTACCAAAGATTTAATATCCTCTCAAGAAGATAGTAAATATTTTATTTCATGCAAATAAGATGGCGGGCGACGAATGTCAGAGCGATCCTACAAGAAGTGCAATTTGGCAGTTAATAATAAGAATATTGTATTTTGTTGTAGTAAATTCAAGTATTATTTTTATAGTGATTGTGTGCAGTTAAAAAAACAGTTTTGAATGTGCTAAATTCTGTCAAATCAGTTAAGTTTTGCGAGTCATGTGTCAATCTGTTTTCCTAATTAGTCCATTTTGCTATTGTTTCCCTTTTCATAAAGTCTTTATATAATTCTTGTCGAGTTGGATATTCATGCTAAAATTTTGACTTTGTCATATTTTTTTTTTTTAATTTATTAATATTTTGGATGGCCCTCCTAATTTTCCTTTCGCTGCATACAACCATAACTGCTGAATAATTAATAACGAATTTTTCGTTAAAATTAGCATTTATAATTAAAGATGTTCTACGTGAGACAGAAGACTGAACTTCTTAGGAGTCACGTGATAATACCAACAAAAAAAAATATTTTAATTGATGAAGAAAATTTTATCGCTTGACGTCACAAATCCTAATATTGGAAGTAAAGACATGCTTCCACTCTACAGTTCATTGCCCGCTAAACTAGACCTCTCAGCCAATGACACAAGGTTTGTAACATAAAACAATAACTATTTTTTTTAATTTTCTTTTATTTTTTTAAATATTCTACAATACTTTACATTATACATTATATTTAGGAACAATTTTTTTGATGGTTCTAGGGTACGTCGAAGCAAACCTACGGTGGTCCTCAAAAAAATCCGCCATGGATCTATGGATAAAGCAGTAAAAGCCTTATTTAGATTATTTGTATCTTCATATAATTTTATTTTTTCCTTTAATGCTTGCAAATTTTAGTTTTAGTTTTCTGTACGATAAAGATTCAATTCTACGGTTGGAAGCCTTAAAGCCACTTGTGTAAAATACTAGGGTTTGTAGTGCTACACTCACCTGATTTAAAATGATTTATACACATCGGTTTTTGGTTTTTAAATATTCGCACAAGTTCAATTCTTCAATGTTTATAATTTTTAAATTTGGTAATGACAGCTCGCAAACTGTTTTTAAATATTTATAGGTTTGGTTTACATTTACATCAACAGTATATTTAGTATATTTAGGCAATAATTTCATTAAAATATTATTTATTTCATTAAAATTAACGTATCCCTTTGAACGTTTGTACATTTTCCTCTTCAAAACGGACTTGTTTTGTATTCAAAATCGATAATTTTCTATATTCGAGCGCTGGTTTTAAAAAATAATGATTTGTTTGCACTCCATTGGTGATTGTTATTTCTTTCGGATGAAAAAGCCAAGCATTCTCGCAGAATAAATTAAAGCCCTGAATACTTATGCACGCAACTTTCATGGTGTAAAATTAAATTAAAACTAAAAAAAGTATGTTGATCCAAGACATAGATATATAAACAATTATGACAAAGTCGCTGGATTGGTGCAACTATTTTAAGTCCATTTTCAAAGAATTGGAGAGAAACACTATGAAACATTTGTATTTATTGTAACTATATTGTTTTTTTTTGCGTCATTCTTTTAAAAATTGGAAGGTTTTACAAGAATGACGCAAAACTGAATTTAATTACAATAAATAGAAATGTTTAATAGTATTTTTCTCCAATTCTTTGAAAATGGACAGGATAGTCACTGAGTGGTAGATGCTCCATGATAACATTATGTATAATAATGCAATATGCCTTAGTTTTATCAGGAAAACCTTCTCTTGCTTCTATATCAACTTTAATATCGACTGTACTAGATTTTACTGATTTTACTGATGACTGTACTGATTTTTTGAGAACAATAAATTACAAAAAGAGTGTGGTTTTTAAATTTTAAATAATTAAGTAAAGGGTGTTTAGAACTCGCAAAATCATTTGTAAAACTTGGATAAAATTGAGTATAATTGTAAAGGGCTTCAGCATAATTATTTTTTCAAAATTAAGATTCATGCGCTCTATGGGATAATATTCTCCATTTAAAATAACCCGTATATCTGATATGCCAATGTTATCAAAATATGATGGATCTTTAGTATTATCACTCCTTCCTATCGGTTTGAAAGGCTAGAATAATGTAGCGGGGGCTTTCTAGCGCAGTACACGTTTTAACAGACCAATAGCATCTTTAGTTGGCTGCGGGAGTTCGTGTGATTCCCATTTTCGAAATAGTATTACTATAGGTTTGTCTAATTGTATCGACTTCAGGCATAATAACTTGTACTCTTAATGATAATTTTCAATTCTGCTTTTGTAGTGCCTACGGGGTTAACATTTTTTTCTTTTATAATTATGCAATCGTTATCACTTCGGGCTCTTACAAAACGCAAAGTCTGTTTACCAAATTGTGCCAACTTATAATCATTAAATATCCCAAATAAATGGTGTAATGGTATGCGCATATTAAAAGGCGAATTATTCAATTCCACCCAGCAATATCTAAATGGTTTGAATCATCGCTGCTATAAGTTAGATATCCCTTAATTGTGCTGACAATGCCTAGATCGCGTACATTATCAATTTCTTTCCCATTTAATTCATAAGAAATTCGATCGAACAAAAATGCTCCAACAATATTTGCAAGCGATTCATCACCATCGCCAGCCGTTTTTACCTTCAATTAATATTGCAGCATCATGCATAAGTAACCAGGAATCTGTTTGATTTATTGAAATTTCTATAACATCATTATTATTAAAAGACTTGACATATGGATATTACGTTCGAGTTTAGAGTTTTTGAATTATTTCATCAAACTGCGGTTTTTGATAAATGTCGAAAGTTCGGTTTAACGACATTATATCCCAGCGATTGTAAAAAAGACGATTTGAGCGGGCAAACGCTTGCTGTTAACTG
The DNA here is from genome assembly GCA_921294245.1 of Brassicogethes aeneus. NCBI lineage: Eukaryota > Metazoa > Arthropoda > Insecta > Coleoptera > Nitidulidae > Brassicogethes > Brassicogethes aeneus. Next base: position 44,776,769 of record OV121132.1, on the reverse strand, counting down.
AATTTAGATTGTTCGTACCAGTATTTTTTATTAATAATTGTTAAATTCCAAAACCATAATGATAATCTTTTTAACTCCAAACGAATGATAATTTCTAACTCCAAACGAATGATAATTTCTAATTACCTGGCTTGAAATCCTAATTAAAAATTGTTAAAGTAATATTGGATATTTATTGTTTATTCGGTACTGGTAAATAAATAAGATTCTTGGGAATTTCGTTGATTGTATAACCAGGGTCAACGTCTATGATATAGGATATCATATATTGTGGTTTAGTTTTGTCACTTTTTTATAATAAAAAAAAATAACCTAAATGAAAGAGTCTAATTTTTCTTAAAGATACCTCAAGTACTAAGAGACGTTAGAATATGATCACTTAGTATATTATTCTTACTTAGTGTCTACGATTTTATTAAGTTAAAAAAAGAATAATACAATTATATTGTTTTTATATAAATTGTTAAATAGTAAAATTTATTATTTTTTAAAGTTTCTAAAAGCCAATAGAAATTTTCAAATTCAGTCATATGTGTACGTTTAAGCCAATCAAAAGATTATTATTTTGGAAATATTATCTACTGGTAATTATTTTCGCGTCAGATTACAAATATCTGTAATCAGTATTTTAAAATAAACAGTAAAAGGTTTAGTTCAACATCTGAGGATTAAATAAATGCTCAAATAAGAAAAAAATACATTAAAAAAATACTCCAACCAGCAATAAATCAATTTAGAAACAATTTTAAAGAAAAATAATCCACTCGAGAGATCACTAAATTAGAAAATATTCTTCAGGAAATTTCTCAAACTTTTCATTCGGCAATAGTCATTAAGCCCTACAGGCTCTCGTGGCTATTGCCAGACAACAAGTTTTCGAAATATCTGTCAAATTATTTTCAATTTATTTTCATTCTCTTGTGATATTACTGCCTTTTAGTCAAAAATTCCATTTAGAGTACTACTAAGAGCAACTAGAAACTGCGATCTATTTTATTTATTAAAGACCAGTACCAATATGTTTATAATGTCTCACGCCCGATTTAGGCTAGAGGAGTAAGGGACAAGTAAGGATTTAGTAATAACCCCATTAAATTGGGGTTAATGAATAGGGGTTGAGTGGTTAATAGCAGCTAGGACCTATCCTTGCTGGCTATCGATCACCATTCACCCCACTTTGCGGTTTCGTAAAGACGTATTATGTCACCTTCGGTTGGTTATCTAATTTATTACGTGTGCTTTGTAGTCTACAAATGTTTATTTTTTAGGACGAGTTTCTTTTGCCTAGTGTTTGTCTAAACTTGATTGATTTATTAGTGTTTATTAACATTCGTTATGAGTTCATTAGCTTTGATGCTTTTTTTATGGGAAATGTTGGCGACTAATTAATTTTTACCTAGTGGAGTTACCTAAGGTTGCGAGTTTTGCATTAAATTTTAGTATTTGGGAATTAATTTTACTTATCTGTTTAGGCAGATTTGGACTTGAAGAGGAACATGATACCTAGGTAGGTGTGGTAGTTATTCCTTAACCTCGACCGCCCACTATTGGCACGCGTTGTTTCTGTGTTGGTACTTCTGGAAGTTCTTCGTTGTATCCTGTAACCTCACTCACACCCTTTTATCACAGGTAGTTAATTCGGCTGATCTGGTAGATCAAGTATAGGATTTTATTTTATGAATTTGAACAGCAATAGCGTGGTGGCACTATATGTGTACGAACGCGTTATACGAAAGCCTAGTCGCGGCACGACCTCGCGTCTCGAGTTGTGAATAGTGACCGACCAAATATTTTTCTTATCTTTATGTATTATTTATCATGTATTTCTTACTATTATATTGTTTTAATCTATCCTGTAATTGGACATAAGCCTGTTAAATTTGTACTTTAAATAAATAAATATACCTAACCTTTAAGTACTCGCATTGACTATACATCAGTGACGGTCTGTCAGGGGAGGCAGTGCTTCCCATAGGGAATTAAAGAACTAAAGTTAAATTAAATATTTTACCTTCTAATAAAAAAATTTAATATTTGGATTACATAGAATGGTCTCCAACCTTTAAATTAAGGCATGCCTCTGACTTTACTCTGGTTCGTGCTTCGTTGCCATATTCAACTATATTGTAGTTGTCTCACTCTAGTACACAATATGGCAGCATGAGACAAAGAATGGTGTTCTTTGGCAGGAGGTGCAAATAAGGATAAAAACAAAATTCTGCAAAATAAGTATTTAGAACAACATAGGTCGTTATATTTATAATTATTTTTGGCGCAAATAAAAAAATCATTTTAAAACCCTGTTGTACCTACAATTGGCAACATCGTAACAGAGAATAGCTGCTGTCCGAGCTGCGTCGCGCAATATCGTCAACACGTATTTCTTTTGTTATTGTTTAATTAAAATTAAATTTGGTGATTCGATTGAATGTTGTCATTATGAATAATACGGTGAGAAATGTACCGATATTGTTGATTTCCTTTTTTATTTTCAATTTAGTCGTCTTTCATTTAATGATAAAATGCTTGTTAAGGAATTGAGTGTCCATTGTCCAAATTTTAGTAAATTATTTATTAATCGTGGTAAACCTAGTCGTGCTTTTGTTAATACATAGTATAAACAATGTTTAGACTAGGTTGCGACATCAAGTTTTTTTTATGTTAGGTTAACATTTTTGCAGCACAAAACCTTGCCTCTGCCTCACCAAAACAAAATCTCACGCCACTGCTATATACATAACTGCTCGAGTGGCGATTTTCAGGCGCCAATGTTATTATGAGTAATAAAACTCAACTTTATCTATTTTGTTTAAAAAAACAGAACCAATGTTTATATATATATATATATACCTTTTTTTGTTTTATTTTTCAATAACCTAATACTAAAAAATGTTTTTTAACTTAACATTAAAATTAATTTAAAAATAAATAATAAAGTCTGGAATTAATAGAATGTAAAAGATTTACGAGGCAATAAAAAAGAAACGAACCTAAGCATAACAAAGTAATGGAAATATTTATTTTCCGGAAATAATCAAATTTTCATTTGGCTTCAACTAGGCTGCGCGAAGAACGTAATATAAGTACCTACTTTACAGCTAGCAATGTGCAACTCTTATTTGTGGCAGACACGATGACGCATCTTAAATTTCAATTCCGGCTTATTCCGTTGTTTGATGAAGCGAGCCGTTATTCTAAAATAATAATTGAAATCAGCCATAAAACAAATAATACTTTGTATCAGTTTGCCTCCAATTGCATTCTACGCCGGCAGCTTTACGACTTGCATAAAATATTTCATACAAACTATTGCAATTTGCTATAGAAACTCAATTTTGCTTCTTGAGATGATATTTCATTACATTAAATTATTACTCTTCTGCTAGAATTCCATTGCTATATTTTCAAATGTCATACTATGCAGGATGTCCTACGGTCCTAAAGTTATCCAGTGACATCCTGTATAAAAATGTTAAATACGTTATGTCACTTTTCCAAAGAAGTGCAATGGGGCGGGGTCGGTTGGGTTGTGTTCTTGAGTTTGGGTTGGTTTTGGTTGGTTTCGCTCACTTTTGCCCATTTTAGTTGATTAACAGTAGATCAGCTGATAAACCAAAGCGCATGTGCGGGATCAAAAGCCTTTGTGAAGAATGGTCTGTAGACTCTAGTCGATTTGGGTGCCATTCAGATGAACAAATAAAAAAATTGGTTTCAGAAAATATCCCATTAAATACTCAGAGGTCCAGAAGCTCTATTTGGACCCAATTCTCAGAATTCCTACGGGTGAGAAATTTTACACTGGAAAAATATACTACCGCAACGGAACTAGCAAAAATTCTGGAAGATTACGCCTTTAATATGAAAAAATGCAATAGCGAAGACTATAAAGAGTCGTCTGTAAAGTCTATGTGGAATTCAACTGCAAAAATGGTACAAGAAAAATATTTTACGGAATACGGCATAAAAATCGATCTTTTCACGGATATATCTATCAAATGTTCAAGTTTGGCCAGAGATACCAAGCGAAGGCAGCTTCAAAGTTGTCCAGAAAAAAGAAAACTTAGTTCAAAAGCATTATCCACCGAAGAACTTTTAAAAATGATCCAAAGCTACGACGAAGAAACCCCCGATGGAGCACAAAAAAAGTTTTTTCACCTCTGCTCATATGAACTTGCTTGGAGAGGCAATGAGGCCGTAAACTGCAAGATTCACTTTTTCCAGAAGGAATTTCATAATGTGGGAGAATTTACGGGCCGAATTGAATACAACAGCATTTTTTCGAAAACAACAAGGCGGGTCGAAAAGTTTGGCAAGCAGCAAATGGTTGGTAAGAAATTTTTCAAACGAAGATTTATGCCCAGTTAGATTATTCTTGAAATTAATAGAAAAAAGAGGACCAAATATTTTATCAGACAGACTTTTTCTTACCGTTCACCCCAACTGGAAGAATGGATCTTGGTTCAAAAACTGTCCACTTGGAATCAACATCGTATCTAAATGGACAAAGATGTCAGATGAAAAAATTGGAATAGACACAAAAAAACATAAAATAACAAACCATTCGCATCGATTTTCAGCTGTGTCAGCCTTGTTTAAGCAAGGTGTTGCTTAACAGGAGTTAATTAAATTAACGGGTCACTCAAATGCAAGCTCCCTAAAACCATACCTGCAGCTGGATTCTAGTCACCACCAGAAGTTGATCGAAAATCTCCGAACAACAAATGAAGCTGGACCTTCGAGTTCCCACATGCTACAGGTCAATAATACACAAAATCGTGATTTGGTAGAAAAGAATGGGCAAACTACCATAACATATAATAATTGTACATTTAATATTAACAAATAAATTAGGATTACATGTTTCCTTAATATGGTGCATTAATTGTCTTGTTTTTTCTCGTGAAAAAGTCTTGTCGAATATCACTCGAGAAAAAATTTTTACCGGCAAAATTTTCTTCTGGTTTCATTCAAGTTTGTTGCTTTTTGGCAATTTTCGCTCATGAAATTCTCGAAAATTGCCAAGCAACAAACTTTCATACCAGTCAAAAATTTTGCCGGCAAAATTTGTTCTCTTGTGATATTATATAGGTACGAATATTTATCTTATGGAAATAAATATCTTAACTATAAATAACTTACTTTTAAATTGTTTTCAACTGGTTTAGAACAAATACTGCCATTTGAAAAATAACTCTTGAAAAATAACTCTTGAAATTTTATTTTAAAGAACTATTTTTTAAAATTATTTTTGTTTATTTTATGCACCAGTAAGGTGGAATAACCTTTATATGAAACCTTTTAACAAACATTTTAAATTGCTTCTTTAAAATAAAATTCTATAAATTAATCTATTTTATCTACCCCTACATTGACGAGCTGTGACTTGATGGCGTTTTAGTCACGAGCTCTAGTTAAATTCGGGTGACAGTTGCTCGTGCTCTACTAAACTAGTAACTAAAATGGCGTTTATGAAACTTGATACACAAATACAGGTCTCTTTGTGCTGAGCTCAATTGAGCAAAGCACAAAATACATTCTGGGACGAATTACATAACATTTTATCTTCAAGTAGCAATGTTTTTTAGAATTTAAAGCCATTTTTATTTGTTAAAAACTATATACAATTATTGTAAAAAGTAAGATTAGAGCCGTCTAGATGGTTAGTTTTATAAACTTTTTTAGAAACTCGTGTATTAAACTCTCGATCCGCAAGCTTCGCACGTACCTAATTAAAACTCTTAACTTAAGATTATAAAAGTTGTTGCATAATACTATTATGACGCCAGTAAATTGTTGTTAGGCGTAAGTGAATGGCCGATTTCATTAATTACTTTAATTTAACCAATTTAAAAAATTAATAAAAACTTTCTCGCCCTCCTATCCAATCATAAAATTCGCCATCTGTCAGACGCGGTTTAAATCAAAGTAAATAATGAAATCGGCCAATCACTTACCCTTAACAACTATTACTAGCCTCATAAAAGTATTATGCAACAAAATTTATAAACGGCATTTAAGTCACTAGGGTTTAATAAACGAGTTTCTAGAAAAAATTATAAAACATGAAAATTGAAAAAAATCATAAATAATAATATATAAAGTTTGTTTTAAAGGCGCAAGGCTGGCCGTGGCCGTGTTATCTTAAAAACTATGTTTATATATTATTTATAGGATACATTATTATTTAAAAAAATATATAAATATAGTGTTATAGAGTAAAATTTGTCATTTATAAGAAAGTTCACATTTTTTTATTGTTTGCTTATTCAAGTCTGCTTTGAAAGAAAACTTTAGTTATTTGAAAAGTTGGTTTTTACATTCATAGACTTCTTGGCTTTCAAAAAAGTTTGATTTAATAAAAAGGTCAAGTTTTTATGAAAATTTGATGTAATATAATATTATTTTAGGCATTTTATAAAATAATATTTTTTTATCATGCCTTTACACTGTTAGCAATTTTTTCATTAAATTGTAGTATATCATTAATATGACTTTGACATAATAAATCAATATATTTGTAATCATTTTTGTATTAAATTAAATAAAACCCTTTTATAAAATTTACCCTTAACATTAAATACATTATTTAGAACAAAAATTATTCCTAATTAAAACTTCTGCTTGTTTAAAAAATGAAATTACCATAAATAAATGGTTTTTTGTCCACATGGTATTCAGACTTATTTTTTAATTAGAAACAACTTTTTCCTATGCAAGTTTTAAGAAAATTGAAAATATTGGTATACCAGAAAAACAAGAAATCGATTCAAGAGGAAAGTGTACTTCCCTCTATTTTTGAACAGGGTGTAGAAAAAAATATAAAAATTTGTTATAAGAATTTTAAATTTAATTAAGCAAGAGTAAAATTTTTTTTTAATTAAAAATAAAGGTACTTTTTTAATGGTTACTGGGATAATAATTTTCCACCGGGCCTAGAGAGGTCCAGTTATGTTTCAGTGGTTATATATTAACTAAAATATTATTCTGTGTAATAAATAGTCGGCAGGCTGCAATTAGGAAAAACGTTACACAGCACCATAGGTGGGAAAATATTATCAATAAAATTTTCACTTTTTCTAAAATTTGTTGCATGAAATTATGAAAGTTACTCCCAAAGTAAATAAAAAGTAGTAGTACAAATGGTAATTGCTTTAAAAATATCGTTTTTACACTTATAAATAGCAGTAGGCCATGTTTCTTCGTGGCGAAATTGAAATATATGGAGTTTTATTTAGGCACGGGTTTTGAGAAAACATTTTTTGGTAAATGTAAATGTATTCTGACTATTGTCCTACTTCATAAATAAAACATTATTAAGTGTAAAAAATATTTGTCGGGGCTGCAAATTATAAATAAAATGTGACCTTGTCATTTTTACATTTTAGAATGGGTTGGGGTTAAAAATTTGGTTTATCAAAAAAAAAATGTGTGAGAAAAAATATTTTGAAGAAGGAACAGCTAGCTAGGAAAGATGATTTATTAAGAAGTAATATTATTTGTACAAAATAAAACATCGCATTGTGCAAAGCAAGTTTTGCACCATTCCATAAATCGCAATAATTTTTTACACAATATGAATTGTTCGATATAATATAACTTCGGTAAAAAGTAAGTTCCACTTTTTCTAAAATAAGTGGGAATTATTTATCCCAACTCACAGTAGGCTAGAGAGCGCTTACAGCGCGGAGATATTCAAAATAAGTAAGTGTTTTATTTCGACAAAATATAGGGAATTTTGAATTCTTTAATATCTGTAGATAATGAAACAACTTTAAATCATCTTCAATCTATTGAATTTTAATCAAGTAACCAGTCAAAGTTTAGGAATTATAATTACTTGCTTCGTGTTGGTAAATTACCCGTAAAGGTATAGCTTCTTTTACAATGTTTATTATTAATTTATTCTTACTTTTTGACTATAATTGTATTAAATACTGTTATACGTTATGGCTGGAACGAATAAGGGTAAGTTTTTATTATTATTGTACTATCACCACTTCAATAAAGTAACTGCTGCATACTTTTAATGTATGTATGGACATTACTAAGGTTTTAAAAAATGTCACGCACTGTCACACTCTGTGTTTAGATGTTTTTAATAGCTTTCCGTTCTGTCTTTCGAATAAATCTAAAATCAAGTGCTAGTAGGCGCAACAAATATGTTTTGTTTATTTTTTTCAGTTAATATATTATCCCTAACTCACACGGAACTATGTGAAAAGTGTTTTTGTTTGAAGCATTTCAATATAAAGTTAGTTTTAAATTACTTAGTAGACTACGCATTTACAAAAATATATGTATCTCGGAAAAAACTTAATTCAAAAATATATTTTTTTAAATATAGAAAAACGCTGGAAGCCCAGAAGAAATATCATTGTATTAAATACTGTCATACGTTGGCGATGGAAACAATCAATTAAAAAACTACTAATAACAATTAATAATTTTGAATAAATTACTGATAACTATTAACTAATATTAATAATTTTTCCCACCACCGCGGTAGGCTAGAGAGCGCTTCCAGCGCGAGAAAATTCAAAATGAGTAAGTGTTTTCTTTCGACAAAATTTAGTGAATTTTGAATTCTTTAATATCTGTAGCAAATGAAATAACATTATATCACCTTTAAATCTGTAACCAGTCAAAGTTTAATAATTCTAATTAGTACTTGCTTTGTCTTGGTAAATTGCGCGTGAAAGTTTTGCTTCTCTTTCATACAATGTTTCTTTCTAATTTATTCTTAATTTTTGACCATCATTGTATTCAATACTGTCATACGTTATGACTGGAACAACTATTGGAAGGTTTTTTAATTATTGTACTGTACCTACGTCAATAAAGAAAGCGCTGCATATTTTTGATGTATACATTATATTATTATGCAAGGTTTTAAGAATAAGACCAAAAATAAACATTAAGAATTACTTAAACAAATAATTTCCGCGTGTTAAATTGGCTCTCTCGCCCATTGTGCAACGGTTCAATTAGATTTACCATTACACTCTTTGGGATAATAATTTTTCACCTCAAAAAAATGTTGGTTGGAAAAAAAAAGGTTTAATTGATTTAGACTAAAACATACTATTCAAACGAAACCCACCTAAAAAAATTGATTTAAAATGTGTCCCAGCCTTCTGTCACTCAAAGGGATCTCATGTTTTCCTAATTTTTAAACACTCTGTGGAAAAAATCTAAAATTTTTGTAAGGGAATCTAATTTTTTAAACAAGCAGAAATTTGTATTATGAATAAGTTTTTTTTAACAAAAATTATAGATTTTTATTATATATTATATTATTATTTACGGTCGATTTTTCGCAACGCTAACAGACGATGAGCTGGTAATACATAACCACCACTTATATTAGAATATACCAGGTGAATTAATTATTTAGTTTTTATTCGTTTTACTTTTTCTTTAAAGGTATTTAAATTTTGAGTATCTATCTTACAATTTAGTGTGTTATTTAATGTTATGTGTATTTCACTTATTGTTCACTTCATATAGTGATTTTATTTGTCTAAAATTTTAAATTTTATAAAATCAAAATTATGTAATGTGTTAAAGTGATGTTGAGCTAGAGCTGTTTTTTCTTTTTTGTTCTTGTTGAAATCTCTACAGTCATATTTGTGTTGGTACAGTCTGTTTTTTAAATATTGTTTAGTCATCCCTATGTAACATTTATCACATTCTGCACATGGTATTTTATATAAAAACTATATAATTAATTCACCCGGTATATTCTAATATAAGTAGTGGGGTTATGTATTGCCAGCTCATTCGTCTGTTAGCGTTGCGAAAAATCGACCGTATATATGTTGGTGCTACTCTTTTAGTGCTCTTTTAATTTTATTTTTATTTTTACACATGGACTATATACTTTTATTATAAAAATAGGTAAGCTTATTTATGTGTTTAAGATTATTTAATTAATATGTGCTTTATTTAGTTCATGTGGAGAATTTTTGTTTGTTAACTCAATTAAAACTATATTTAAAGGGTTCTAGTTGTTACCTTTTGTTATATTTATAGGAATTGATCTAAATCTAAATTATTTATATATGTATATACAGTATTATATTTACTATAACTTTATGTGCTTGTTATTTAATCTATTGAGAATGTCAATAGACTAATTCGACTATTTTAACTCATTTTTAGCCTTAAAAAGAAATAAATATTTTCGAAACGTCGCACAGTGCGGACAAAAATAGGGTTTTTGGACAAAAATCAATAATTTAATTGTTTTTCAAAAAATATGCTTTTTTCATAGTGTATGTGGTAAATTGTAGTGTAAAGCTTAAAAATAAGTACAAATTTAATGTCTTTAATGTCATTTTATTAAAAATATTCGAAAGGTAAATTAATAAAAATAAAAAACAGTTTTCTTTCAAATAAAAATCAATTTACTTTTGTGGTTAAAGTTAAACTTAATTTTATTCTTATCTTTTTTTGTTCAACTTATGTCACTATAATAATAAAAACAAAATTTTTGAAATAGAAAGTATTTTACAACATGAAAATCTTGTGCGATATGCAAGGTGTAAAAAAAATTAAAAATAAAAATACTAATCAGAAATTAAACAATTTTTTTTATTCCCTGCTTTCGTCAGATGATAAATTAATTTTTTCTTTATATATAAGATATTTTTCTATCCCCTCAAAACTATGAGGCGGTCTTTTAGGAATGTTTCTGTTCATAGAAATTAAGGGATCAGACGAAAGCAAAATAATGTTTATTAAATCTATATTTGTACTTTTTTGACTTGTTTTTCTTGTGTGCTATAATCTTGCTTGCTACGCTCGCGTGCCAAACAAATCGACTATTTGCTTCACTTGTTGAACAATATACCATTTTAAACCCCAAAATATGAAAATCAGACGATTTATTTAAAATAATTTTTTTTATAATAAAAAAATAGTAATGTACATACCTTCGCCACTATTTTGCATTGCACAAAAATATTCGCTTGCCATAAACATTCAAATGATTTTCGGTAAATATGTATATTTTAAGACGGATTTTTATTGCAGTAATTGAATAGGTACCTTAATTTAATTTTGTTTGTGCATTCCTATCGACCGAAAAAAAGGTTGTTTAGGTTTTTTGTTGTGGAGTGTGGATACCATAAATATGTTTGGACAAATATTTTTATTTCATATATATTATTACATAACACCAATATATTTTTATATTTTTATATATTTTAGTATTGTGACTGAAAAATATTCATTTAAAAAAATTACAGCACCCTTAGTAGCAGCTAGTAGCAAAAAATATTTATGCCACCTTTTTGCTAAATGATTGGACTAATATTTAGGGTTATTGCCAGTCTGTGCAAACCTATGCAATTTTTTTAAACCTTAAGGAAAGTGATAATAATTTATTTTTGTAAGCATATCAGTTTTAATTAAATTATTTAAAAAGCTGTATTTGAATTTTACAAAATTTTATTCAAACAAATAGTGCAAGTCTATACCACTGCAATACTTGCAGAAAAAATGTTTTATAATAAAATGCAGATCCAGTAAAATTAATTTTCTAATAGGTATTTTATACGATTTTATCGTAAAGTTTTAACATTACGACTTAAACTAATTATTTTGTCCATTTTTGAAAGTGCGACTAAAAAATAGTTTATGATTATGGATAAACCGGACTTTTATCTATACTTTTGCAATATTAGAACATTACAAATTCACACTCCCTTTTTCGATTTTTGTCCACAGTAGTCCGCACTGTGCGTCGGCAGATTGTTGTTTTTATTTTACGTCCTAAACCCACGAACCTTACTTCAAATAAAAGATTGTAATTTACTTTTTTACGAAATCCAATACGCCGTTTAAATCTTAAAATATTCATAAGGAACTAGATAAACAAACCTTATCTTAGCAAAAAAAATAGTTTAAAATATAATAGTATATTTTTATACAAGAGCAAATGTGCAATACTATGATTTTTTTACTTAGTTTAAAGATTATTATAATCACCCCTCGTACATATAAAAAAATCATAAATAGTTCTAACCTCACTTTTCCCAACTTAAACCCCGATTGGTTTAAATCACAGTTACTTATAGTAAAAATTTTGTATAACTAATAAATTAAAACCAAGAGTTACAGACGACATAATCACTCAATTTTATTCCTACACAAAAAATGTAAAAAATAATTTTGATCGCGACTTAATGTATATTGTGCGTTTAGATTAAAAGATAAACGTAATAAGCGACATTAGCACGGAGCTTATTATTTTTCTTTTGAAGTTGAAGGGATCGTGCCGTTGATAAGACTAAGCGTTATCGGTTAAATTACAGCCTACATTTTATAATTCACTAATAATTCATGTTTCATTATGCCATTTACTTTTAAAATTTGGTAACGGATTTTATCAAAATTATTCTGATTTCACCTAATTGCACGCATTGAGGAAGTTTTTAAAGTAAATCAATGTTGAAAATCTACTTTAATATCACTATCCCGGCGCATTCGCCATTTTCTACTTCGGTCGAAAGTACGTACTTTTGTCCCTAATAGCACAGGGAGTAAATGTTAAACTTTCGTCCCTGCTATTAGGAGCGAAAGTAAGTACTTTTAAACAAGGTATAAAGAAAACATTGGCAATATAATCTTAGAATCTAAAAAAATTTAAAATTGACAAATGTTTTTTAGCCTGATTTATTAACTAGTGCCAAATATTATAAAGATTTTAATGTAGTTAATAATAAAATATCCACATGGTCATTCTCATAGGGTACAGTAAGACAATTTTAAATTTTATTACAATTTATTACGATTATACTAGGTTTGATTATTACACTATTTACAGTTTAATAGTGTTGTTATTTTTTAGGCTGTGTATTAATTTATAAAGACTTAGGTGGTTAGGCAACTTTTTCCTAGTGTTGTAGGTAAAAAAAAGGGTTGTAGAAATATTAATTATTTCTTAATCGACTTTAAATATTTTTTTTAATTCACACATTTTAAATTATTTTCAAAATGAATAATTTAATAATATGTTCAAAAATTAGTACAAACAATTAAAATAATAAAAAAATAATTGAAACAAAAAATACGTTCTATGGATATAATAAAAACATATATATATATGACTTAAATAAAATTTAATAAAAACTCATACTAATAATATATAATAATAATAAAAACTAAATGTCGAAAAGCTAATGACCGTTGAAAGTCGATGCTTCACAAGAAAAAAAATAAGAAATAAGTGTAATGCCTAAGATCTAAATTATAAACACAACATTTTCCTTTTGTTCAAGAATAAATAAAAATCATTGAAATATGACTATATTCGAAATATCTACATAACGAAAAAAATCTGGATAAATGACAAAGTTATGAATAAGTTTATCTTAGTGTTTTTTTTTCGACTTTTACCTTAACGTACGTATATTGTAGTAATTAATTTACAATAAATTTTGAAGTTTTTTTTGTTTAAATTTTAAATTTTACAGTATGATGTCGCTCTTACCAATAAGCTATTTTCTTAGGATGAAGATACGGTTTCTGTTGTGTTGTTTCGAATAACTCAATATATAAAAATCTAAAATATTCATACTCCTTTTTTTAACTTTTTGCTTATTGATAGATTTTTTTATTGTAGTATTTTTAGTTTATTAGAAATAGTTTTATCTTTTTAATAGTCTTCTGGTTTTTTTTTCGGTATCTGATTTTTTTATGAGAAACCAAATATAATTTCCCACAATTTGTTCATCTAAAAATCTTTTATAGCGTGGTTTCATGGACTTTCTTGGTGAAATCTTTCACCATTTCATCACTCTAATTACTGAGATTTAAAAAAAAAAAGTTTGAATGGATGAATGGATTTTCCGGAATATATTTACGCACGTTGATTAAAGTAATAAAAGATATGTGACCAAAAATGTAATGTTAAATAATAAAACAATTTTTGCATAAATTTTCAGCGAATCTTTGACGATTATTAAATTCAAAGATGGAAATATAAGTGTTAATAAGTTAAAAAGAAGACAGCAACATCTTAATTTTTCAGCTACCATGTTATTTGACATAATACACAATAAATAAAAACCATAAAAAAACTTCTTTGTGATGAAAACAAGCTAATAAATTGGCATATTGACTAGATTAAAGTTACACTGTCAAAATGAAAATTGGAACCACAGACAGAGATGGGTTAGGTGGTTGAGGGGGTTGATTGGCACAAACAAAAAAATCTTAGTAATTAATATATTAACCACAAAAACTTTTTTCTAGAATTTATTAAATAAAGTCCAAAAATATAAATTTTGCTACTTGTAAGTACGTAAGTAAGTAAGTTTATTCATGTTAAAATACATTAAGCATTTATATTCGTTAAGATTTGAAAATAAATTGAGTATACAAAGTATGTATAAAAATAAAAATAAAAATCTAACATTCAAAATATTTAATGTAAAAAAGTTAAAAACTTAATAAAATATATAGTGCATAATTAACAATATTTAGGATTAAGGAGAAATAACAGAAAATATCGTAATAATATAGAGTGTTATAATATAGAGATACTAAGAGTTATTGCTTCGATACTTCTCAAGACTCTTAAAAGCTATCGTAATTAATATAGCTTTTTGGAGTCTTGAGAAGTATATGAGCAATAATATATAATAATTATTAAAATAGTTTTTAATTTTATTTTTAAATAGGAAGGGTAACAAATTTTGGTAGATAGGACATTATAGTATATTATGTATCAAGTTTTATAAATGCTATTTTATTTACGAGTTGCATACTATACTAATATATAAAGTTTATAAAGCCTTTATCTACGACGAACAGAAATAAGAATTTAAAGCCATGACATTTGACATATTTTTTCACTTTTTCGCAATTTACCAACTGATGTCACATTTAGTCTCAGAGTCAGGTTAGACTTTGTCGCAGTTTTTGGTGTTATGTTTAGGTATAGTTTATAGCCCTAAAGCGGTTCATGTTACCCTTTAGGAATGTTAGGCACTCCAATATACCGGGTGAGTATAACAAGGGGATATTTCGAAAACGGTTTAAAATTTGTTTGTGAAATTGTGGTAAACTAATAGAGAGGGGTGGGGACATATTTAAACATATTTTTGAGACCTACCCCCTTTCCCCATTTTAAGGGCAGAAGGTAACTTTGAATTAATAATAGGGATGATGTACTTTAAAAAAAAATTAAATCTACGCAAAAAACCAGATAAGTGAGCTAAAAAATTTTGATTTGCGATTTCGGTTCCTGAATTATGATTTATTAGATTATAAGAATCTAAAAAAACTCGAAAAAATATTAACAATTAAATTTAAACTAATTTATTATCTGGGAAATTCTTCAAAATGTCCCCCTTTAATTTTTAAAAACTCTCTCATTCTTTTTCTAAATTAATTTCGTACACTTGATAAATAAATTAAAATTATTTTTTAGCATTTTATAATTTAATAAATCATAATTTCGTAAGCCGAAATGCAAAACAATTTTTTTTGCACACATACCTACTTTTTTTTACATAGATTCGAATTTAAAAAAAATACATCATCCCTATTAAAAATCCGCGCCCCTCAAAATATGGATAAAATATTTAAATGTGTATTAGTTTACCAAAATCTCACAAAAAAATTTTATAAAGTTATTAAAATATCCCTTTGTAATACTTTAAAAAACTCACCGGTATAGAGGCAGGGGAATGTAAGAATTCTTAAGAAAGTACCCTTATCTTTGTACCCCAGCCCACTAACTATCCGTACAGCCCTAGTCCAAAAATTTTTTTCCCAGAAGCAGAATGACCCCAAACCATAGGACAAGTTAGATTGGATAACAGATAAATATACTGTTCGAAATAGAGAAGTAGATAAGCAATTAGAGAGACTTCTTAGAAGAAAGCAACATTTACTGACCTTATTTGCCCCTACATCAGCATGTTACCCTCTATGACCAAGAACCTAGCACTCTGTAAATGGTCTTCTTTGTTATAAGGTCGAAGAGAAAACACCATATTGACAGTCTCATCAACATTTAAACGGAGCCCATTTGAGCTAAACCAACTGGCAGCTTTCGATTGTGCCTTATCATTAACGTTAATAGCCGTTACCAAGTTCTTGATCTTGGTAATAAATGACGTATTAGCAGCGAAAATAGTGAAATTTGCAATATTTGACACGATTGGATCATGTCAGGCCGGTCATTGATGTATATAAAAAAACAATATTATTATACTTTATCTACTCGAATAAGTAGATAATTAAATGATTTTCAAAAATAAATATATAAAATCTGACATCTGTCAATGGTTAACCTCACTTTTTACCAATTTTAAATGTTATTATAGTCGCCTTTTTCCAATTTAAAACCGATTGGTTGAAATCACAGTGAATATTGAAATCGGCAAATCACTGATGCCGTTATTAGGCAGGGAATTTATGTTTATTATTATTCACGAAAAAAACAAAATATTCTACGATATGAGTAGATAAAATTATAAAAGTATTTTATAATTGCAACTTATTTCCTTAAATATATCTTGTGGGTTTTACCTTTTTATGTTTGTAAATATATAAAAATAATACTTTTATTTATATGTCAAGTTTTACATAAAGCGACTTTTTTAAATTACTTTTTCCTTTTGGATTTGTTAAAATGAACTTTACTTAGGTGTTTATGTCACAGCAACAGACAATTTGACATAATTGAGATTGATTGGCTTGTAATACGAGAAATATTCTTACAAAATTTAGGACAATAATATATTATAATAAAACGTTTTATCATGATGGCTTATATAAATCAAATAAATTCGACGATAGATTATTATTTAATTTTCAAATTCCCATTTTCAACTATTTCGCGTGATTTTGCTACAATAACAATAGGATTCAATCAAAAATACATTTGTATATCTATTAATTTAATATTTAATCAATTTTAACGTTTGGTTCGCAACATTTTGGTGATTTTTGTTAATACAGTCTTTTCGTAAGCAGGTTAATAGTACTAATCTATTAGTAGAATTAGTAGAATTTGAAAATATAGGGCTACTAGTGCTGTCCTAGTATAGACTACAGTATCTTGCGTAAAAATGCCAGCAAGTTATTTTACGTTGGGGGCCAATAAACAATTTTGGGGACAAGTTTATATATAAAGAGCTTAAGTACCATTAAAGCTCTGTTAATGTTGGAGGTTGGTTTGCTTCTGTTCTTTCAATGCTGCTCGAATGCTACTGATCTCCGATGTACTAAAGCAAAGTTTTTTTTATATATAAAATTAAACTACAGTTTACCACGTATTCAAACCTGGAAGTAAAGAGTATTAAACATTTATAGATTTTTATGTTTTAAAATTCAAATATTTGTTGTAATCTGCTCGGTTTTAATAAAATATATAAATAAACGTGAGGATTTTTAAAATTACCAATAAATGGAATCTGAAATTTCATGTTCATGTAGGTATAAACTCGGTTACTACCAGGTAGTAAAAATAAAAGTGGGAAAATAAAAACAGTGATGAACGTCAAGGAGTATTGGTAAGCATTTTTTTAAAGCCTAAACAATTAACACCTTAAAAATAAATTAATGTTTATTTCTTAATTATCCCCTTGGGGATCGAACCGGGGACGCTTCGTTGACTCCATTGCTAATTGAAATTCACTATCTCAAAGAAATTATTCTACAAAAAGACCTAATAATTAATAATCAAACGATTGCAATTGAATCTTTAAGAGATCAAATAAAATTAATGAATTCAATAAAAAACAACAATACAAATTTAGAGCTTTACAGCAACTCTGATAAACATAAAAATGCTAATAAAATCCTAGAAGTAAATACATCTACAAACAACAAAAAAAATCAAAAAATCGAAAAGTTAACGCCAGAAATATTTAATTCTCAAACTGTTTCTTTAGCAATCCAAGAAGCTACAACAAAGACTGTTTGTGATAAGGTAATTAATATTAATAAACCTGAGGCTTCCAAAACCGCCTCTGAATCCGGATACGCTAAAGCAGTAAAAAAAACTGCCAAAATAAATGAAAAAAGAAGTAATATCAAGGTGGTGAGAACTTTAAAGAATTCTACCGCATGTTCCTTAAAGGTTGTTCCTAAAAAGGCTTTTGTATATGTGTCTAGGCTTGCTCCTAAGACTAGAAGTGATGAATTAATCAATTATTTAACCCTTTATAGTATTCCTGAAATCTTATGTGAACCTATAACATCTAAGTTTCCATATTATTATTCCTCATTTAAGCTAACAGTTGATCTTTTTAACTTTGAAAAGGTCATGAATCCTGACATGTGGCCTGAAGGAGCTTACGTGGCAAGGTTTTTTCACCCAAGAGTCAAAACAAATCCACCAACATAAATAACCAAAGACGAACATTCCAACAAAATAAAGGCAATAAAGGCAACAAAAACAAGAACAAATTAAACAATTTAGTAATTTACTATCAAAATGTAAGAGGTTTACGAACCAAATTAACTGAGCTATTTAAAAATGTCCTAACAACAAATTATGACATTTTATGTTTTACTGAAACGTGGCTTAATGAAGATATTTTGACTTCAGAACTAAATCTTCTAAACTATAATGTTTTTAGATTAGACCGAAACCGTTTAACAAGTAACTGTAAGAGAGGTGGAGGAGTTCTTATTGCTGTCAGGCAGATGTTTACTTCAGTGGCTATTAAAACTGAGGTCATTGATGTGGAACAATTTATAATCGGTTCAATTTATATCCCACCGAACTCTTCTATTGAAATATACAAAAACCACTGCTCTTCTGTTGAAAGTTTAATGGAAATATATGTTGGTGATGTAGGTGCTTATATATGTGGTGACTATAACCTACCAGGTGTACAGTGGGTAAATGAAGATCTTGGTGTACAAGCTTTAGGTAGAGTAACCGAAAATGTACAAACTGTTGCTGATTGCTTTGCTTATTGTAATTTTTATCAAATTAATTTAATTAAAAATATGTTTAATAATATGCTAGATTTAATATTTTCAAATAATGTAAATGCTACAAGTGAGATTGCCAATGAAACTCTAGTCAAATGTGATAACTACCATCCTGCTATTTGTATAAATGTTAAACTTTCTACTGAAGAGTTAATGAATTATGAATATGTCTATTCTGATTTTAAAAGCACTGATTTCGATTCTTTAAATGCTCATTTGAGTATTATTAATTGGGATTTGGTGTTTTTAAACAATGATGTTAATATATGTTTGTCATTTATTTGAATTGTACGTCCCAAAAAAAAAGCGCTTTAAAAATAAATTTCCAGTTTGGTTCTCTAAAGACCTTAAGAATGTTATAATCGAAAAAAAAATTGCTCACAAAAGATTTAAACAAATTTCATCTAATAATAACTATGAAATATTTTCAAATTTAAGAAACCTTTGTAAAGAATTAACAAATGAATGTTATGTAAATTACATTAATTCATTAGAACTAAATATAGGCAATAATCCAAAAAACTTTTGGAACTATATTAACTCTAAAAAAAACAGTAATATACTACCATGCAGTATGAATTACGAACATAGTTATTCTGATGATCCTGAGAATATTGCTAACTACTTTGCAAATTTTTTTGGTTCAGTATATACTAACTCTAACTGTGATAATATACCTGATTTTTTCTGTGATAAAACTTTAAATTTAACAAACTGTGATATTGATGAAAATGATGTCTTTAATGAACTTTTAAATTAAATCCATGTAAAGGAACAGGACCGGATGGTGTACCTGCTTTGGTTCTGAAAAACTGTAGGTTTTCCCTGACAAGACCTATAACTATGTTGTTTAGGATGTCCTTAAACAATGGTGAAGTTCCCACAATCTGGAAAGAAAGTTATATCATCCCATTATTTAAAAATGGTAATAAATGTGATGTAACAAATTATAAACCAATTTCCAGACTATCTCAAATTCCTAAGCTATTTGAAAAAATAATAACAACAAAATTAACACCGTTGTTTAAGAATGTCCTTATTGAGCAGCAACATGGATTTTGCAGGGGTAAATCTACAGTTAGTAACTTAGTACTGTATGAGCATGATTTGTTAAGTGCTTTTGAGAGAAGGTGTCAAGTAGATGCCATCTACACCGATTTCTCTAAAGCATTCGATAGAGTTGACCATGGAATATTGCTAAAAAAGTTATTTTCCATGGGAATTTTTGGAAAAATGCATAAATGGTTAACAAGTTTTTAAATGGTAGAACCCAAACTGTTTTAATTAATAATCGGTTTCGGTCAGTTAAAATAGCTGTATCATCAGGTGTACCACAAAGTGGTCATCTGTCCCCACTTCTTTTTAACTGTTTTATAAACGATATTTGTAATAGGATAAAATTTTGTAAGGTATTATTGTTTGCAGATGACCTTAAATTGTATAGTGTAGTGTCCAGTTTAGATGACTGTAAAAAAATTCAAGTGGATATTAAGAATTTAGAATCTTGGTGCAGTAATAATTGTATGTCTTTAAATATTAGCAAATGCAAAGTAATAAATTTTTTTAGAATAAAAAATAAAATAAATTTTTCTTATAGTATTAATGATGTTATTTTAGAAAATGTAAATGTAATTAAGGATCTGGGTGTTTATTTTGATTCTAAGGTTACATTTAACGAACATATAAATATTATAAGTAATAGAGCTTTAAAATTGTTAGGTTTTGTTAAACGGAACTTAAAAGATTTTAATGATGTGATGTGTATAAAAAATGTGTATTTTTCATTTGTTCGAAGTATTTTGGAATATGGTTGTGTAGTATGGTCTCCTCACTACTTAACTTATTGTATGCAAATCGAAAGAGTACAAAATAAATTTTTATTTTAAGATTTTGTGCATTTAAATTAAATTTAATTATTGATGACTATGATTATGTACAATTGAGACACTTGATTAATGTTGATACCCTAAGCAAAAGAAGGGATAAATTTGATATGCATTTCCTATTTAATTTTTTAAATGGGATTATAGATAGCCCTGAATTGCTTGGCAGAATTAATTTTCAAGTGCCTCAGTTAAGACTAAGAAATAAAAATCTTTTTTATATATGTCACCACAATACAAACTATGGTTATTATGCACCATTACATAGAATGTGCAGAAATGCAAATACTTTAAATGTAGATTTCTTTGGCAATACTCTCCAGTCCTTCAAAAGGTCTTTAATGTAAAATTGTAATGATTATTTTTGTTTATATCTAATGGTTAATCCGTCAATAAAGATATTTATATTTAAATTTAAATTTTAATATTTAAATTTAAATTTATTTAACATTTATATAGAAACATAAAAGCTTGGAGCATTAGAAAAACATCTTAAACTTGGGGTTACTTTCTAAATGGTAAAAAAAGTTAAAACCCTTAGAGGATTCCTTGGCTATGGATCTTTTTCAGATGAAAAAATTTGATTCCCAATAACTTAATGGAAGAAGTAAAATAAAAACGGTGGTGGTCGTAAAAGAGTCAGAATTCGTAAAACAGATCACTAAAAATTGGTGGTTCTTGAACTCAGAATAAATTAGTTTATTGTGTTAAGTTTCGATATAAAACACGATTTCCCAAATAAAATTTCGTCGTAGTGTTTTTTTTCATTTGAGTATTATTCAAAATCTATTGAATGGAATTAAATACAATTTTGTGAAGAATGTTTTAATATGTAGTTTACAATCCATCTTTTTTTTATTCGTCAACCATTAATTTTTTTTACATTTATTGTTTATTTAATATGACAATTTTTTAAAAAACATTGTTCTGGCGGATCTAAAAATATAAAAAATCACAATTAGAGTTTGTTCCAATATGTTATATTAAAAGTGTTGGTATTTTTTGTTCAAAAGGTATAAAAAACTGACTGAAAATTGTTTACGACAATAACTGGAAGACATTTTTTTTAAGCAGTTTTATCTGGGGAATTGTATTTTATATCTAAACTAAATAGCATAAACTAATTAAATTCATGTTTATTTCTTTAAGTGTATTTGCAAACATTTAGTCTTGAGTAATTTTGCAAAAAATACCACAAAATAAATATTTCTTTTGCTAAATTTTGAGAAATGCCAATACCAATGAAAAAGGCAGTTATGACTTGCAAAATTTACCAAAATCTAATATAATATAAAGCAAAGGCTGAAGGGCCCCGGTCGATGGCCTTTTGTATATTTTGTATTATATGTACATATGTTCTGTATTGTACTGAATATGCAATAAAAACTTTATTTATTTATTTATTTATAAAGCAAATTTTGGTGAAAAATCATATTAAGTTTAATTACTTTTACCGAGAGAGCTTCGATATGGTGTGCAGAGAATCAAGATAAAAATGCTTTATAGTAAAGTACCAAAAGTGTCCTGGAAACAAATTTTTTAACACGGGGAATTGCTGAAATAAGATACACACAATGATAGTTCAATCAAAGTTATTTCTTAATTAACGCTTTTGGGTAATAAGTTGTCATAATCAAAACTATAATAAAAATTTATTTTTTTAATTTTTCCTTACAAACATGAAACCGCGGCCAATTTTCTAAAACACTCAAAGAAATTACAAGTAGCAGCAGCCCAATCGTCATTTCTAATAAATCTTAAATATAGAAAGAACAATTTTTAAAAAAGTCAATATTGTTCAAGACGCAAATAATTCTCTAGCGACCCTACAGATTAACATCGGAAATAACAAACAAAATAACGTTTTAAGAAACGAAAATGTTGTTTAAGTATTATGATTTATTTAACAAAAACGTAATTCAATGAAAATAAAGTTTTGTGACAATCTCATGAACTATATTCAGGTCTTATCTGCTGGGCTGCTGTTGCTGCTCTGCTGCGAGTTAGACGTGGAGTGACCTCCGTTGCCGCTGATCGTTGTTTAGATACCCTCTTAGCTTTCCACGTCATTGTTATGTTCGGCTCCATTGATCTCGTTAATCTGCGTGGCGTTTTGGTGGTTGTAAGAGCTGGTTTCCATGCAGTTGGTAGTCTATGTCTAGCGTCTCTTGTGTTGAGGTTTCTTGGACGTTTTTCTATTTCAATGGCTTCACGGATAGCCAAGACCCTTGTTTTTTCAAAATCAATTTCATGAAAAGTTCTTCAGATGTGTTCAGCTAAGGAAGAAATGTTTTTCTTAAATTGTATTTATTGATTCAGTTAAATTTTCGATATATTTTTGTACGTATCAAAAGACGCTTTACTTTTCAAAACCCCGAATATATGAAATTTTAAAAATTGAAAAATACGATACGGTAATTTTCAGAAATTCATAACTCGTAACGTAACGTCATTTCACCGGTGGCTATTTTCTTCGTTTTGAAATGCAGTTTTTGAAAAAAAATATAGAAACCAAAATTTTTTTTTACTGTTTTTTCCCAACTTTTAACTTAAATTTTGACTTTTTTGAAGAGCGACATTTTTTGTTTTTTTGAAAAAAATATATGTTATACTAGACTGTAAAACATTTTTTAGCCACTTTTTAGTATATTTCTAACCATAAATTTTTTGAAAATTTTCTAATTTTTTATGAGTTTCATTAAAGTTTTCTATCAAAATACCATAAATTCACGTTTAATATTGGAAAAAAATAATTTTGCAATGCTTGATAAATAATTCTGCGCTTATTTTTTTAATTTTAATAATAATCATAATATTTTAGTTTTTTTCTGGCGCTTTGTTATACATTTTTGTAATATTTTTAGTTTTTGTATTTCTTCTGTGAAATATATCCGTAGAATGTTTCTCATTATCGATTGTGATTGTGAAAATATAGGTACTCGCAATCAACCGATTTTAAAACGCAGGCTATTTTAAAACCAACAATTAATTCGAAAAAGAGGACAAGAAATCAAAGATAATAAAACAATTCAACTAAATTTTTGTGTACAATATAAAATTCCGTAAAATCTTGAATGGTCATAAAATAGAAAAACTTATTTCCTCAATAATTTATATTTCACAGTATACTAGTCCGTAAAACAAAAAAAATAATCAATTCACATAGTTGGCACAGTAGGAAAATATTAGTTGTTCATATTTAAATTGAAATTTTGGAAAAAATTAGAAAATTGTCAAAAAACTCGAATTTATGATTAAAAAAATACTAAAAAGTGGCTTAAAAAATCGAAGATATTTAAATCCCACTTTCATTATGGGCCTAAAAAATTTGTTTTACAGTCTAGTATAACATATATTTTTTTCAAAAAAATCAAAAACGTCGCTTTTCAAAAAGAGTCAAAATTTAAGTTAAAAGTTAAGAAAAAACAGTGAAAAAAATTTTTGGTTTTTATATTTTTTTTAAAACTACATTTCAAAACAAAGAAAATAGCCACGGGTCAAATGAGGTTACGATAATTTAAGCAGGAGTTATGAATTTCTGAAAATTACCGTATCGTTATTTTTTTGCAATTTTCAAAAATTCATATCTTCGGGGCTTTTAAAAATTAAGGGCTCAAAATTAGGGTTGGGCAAATTTAGGTACAAAAACATATCAAAAATTAAACTGAATCAAAAATACAATTTTTAAAATTTGGTGATTTGATATGGGGTGTCATCTAATAAATTGTCATCCTTTGATGGGGATGATAGGACACGCCAAAACAAGAAAGTTTTTCCTTTATCATTTTTGCATTAGAGCTTCTGTTTTTTAATAAAAAAAATATGAAATTTTTTTGACAAAACCAGGGAGCCACTGGATGTCACTGACCCCATCCTATATATTATCATTGTTTTTACCTCTAAAAACAATGATATTATTTATCCAAGCAAAAAAGAAACAGGTTTGCGAACAGTGTATTAAGTAATATCAAGCAAACTTATTTAGTACTTTGTTATCATTGATTACTGATAGTTCGGTTGTTATTGTGATTTCTCTGGGGCTACGTGAACAGTTTAGTGTACAAAAGCGAAGGTGACACATTAGAGCAACTCCGCAAACTTGTCACTGCAGCGGCAGATATATCTCACTATATATATCACTGTTCAAAATTCCATGACCATTTTAACACCAAATTAACACCATACATGGTCTATATCGATACAAACCAAAATGGTGTTAAATATGGTTCGTTGGCCGGTGTAAATTCAAATACTAAAATGGTGTTAATTTAACTTTCACACAGTATTAAAATAAATTTTACCGGGTGTAAATTGAACTCCTTTTCAGTGTTAAATATTATGTGTTTGTGGTCAAATTAAATCATACTACACAGAAAAAAGGAAAAAAAGGAAACAGGAAGTTCCTTGACGCATTACAAGTGTATTACCAGTGGTATTATTCCAGAAAATGGAACCTTCAACTCGCTAGAGATGTCTTTAGTGCGTTCCACTAACTTAAAATACTTCAAATTACTACCTGAGTTTATATTATTATATTCTTCATGTTAGTCAACAGAGGCGAGATTTAAGAACATCACGTGATCCACACCGCCTTTGCCGTGATCGGTACACATTTTCAACCATAATTCGTAGTGTTATATTAACACCACTTGGTGTTGGATTTTGACACCATTTTAAGATTACTTTTTACACCACAGATATTTTAAACAGTGTAACATCTGAAATCATTTGGATACTTTGTGTGGATAATAACGGCGGGATAGTGGAACATTTATTATAATGTTGTGGTACACTTGAAAACCATGGAAACTTTGAGATACCTAACAATAAAAAGTAAGTATTGTTTTATTCAAAGTACCTACCTAAAAATAGCTGAGTATGCAAAACAAAAAACAAATATTAACAAGTAATGAATGATAACACAAATGTAAATTTATAATAAATATAGTGTATTGCCCACTGTGCGAGCATGTTTTAGTATTTTGTCGTGGGTCAGGAAAAACCAGTGGCGGCTCAAAATTTCTACTTTACTTATACGATTTTTTTATTTAAAAAAAATGTCACTACTGCAAAAATGATAGAGGAAAAACTTTCTTATTTTGGAGTGTACTATCATCCCCTTAAAGGATGACAACTTATTTGGTGACACCCTGTCTAGAGAGTCAAGTTAGAGAATTAAACATAAAATAAACATATTCTTCTAAATCAAGTATCACCCGAGAAAACCGGGGTGGAAAATTGTCATTGACCTACCACAAAAGCTCTGTAATGTAATTTTAATATTTTTAAAATTTGGTTTTTATAAAGAATAATTATTATTAAATTAAACGCCTTCAGAATAAAAAAAACATTTATTTAGATACTTATTATTTTATTCTTTGAACGAATTTAGTTTTTAAAGGAAATATCGGCAAACCTTTTATTGCATAAAAAATGTATATACTGTATATATATAAAAATGTGCCAAGTATACAAATCTGGCGATTATTTATAAAAAGCGAAAAACTAAACAGCAACGTAAGGAATAAAAAAGAAGCGATGAACTTGGGAAATGTAAAGGAAACCATTGGTTAAAAAAGTGCTGACCGAGGAATTCCGAATAACGCTGACTTAAATGCGTTTATTTGCTTTATTCTTATGGAAAGTGGTTTCTTTTTTATTTCAGTTATATTTGAATATATGTCAATCGCGTTTGTATTTGAATAAGGCTCGAATATTTTATACAGCATAAAGGGTAATGCGATTCACATGCGGCTTACATAAATTAGCTCTCTATATCGATTCACAAATTCTTTATCTCCGTTTTATATATCAACTATGTAAATTTATATAACTTTATCCTTTTTACCTATTTTGCGAGGAAACGGAATGTTATCCAACTTCTTTATATATCTCTGCATTCCGCTCGATTCGAGCAGGAAATAAGAATATTTTTTGTTTCATCTATAGCACAACTAACTTTTCATTATTTTATTATGTGAAATACGCTGATTTTTCAAAGTGGATATAACATAATAGTTTAATGAATTTAGTAATTTATTTGGACTTGTAAAGCATAACAACATTTAATGTAACGGTCAAGGTCTGTGCGACGAATAAAATGCTAGATATAAGCTATTGAAAAAAAATTATTCAAGATGGCAGGGAAATACAAACAAACAAGAATAATAAATAGATAAATAAATAAATAAATAAATAAATAAATAAATAAATAAATAAATAAATAAATAAATAAATAAATAAATAAATAAATAAATAAATAAATAAATAAATAAATAAATAAATAAATAAATAAATAAATAAATAAGTAAATAAGTAAATAAGTAAATAAATAAATAAATAAATAAATAAATAAGTAAATAAGTAAATAAGTAAATAAGTAAATAAGTAAATAAGTAAATAAGTAAATAAGTAAATAAGTAAATAAGTAAATAAATAAATAAATAAATAAATAAATAAATAAATAAATAAATAAATAAATAAATAAATAAATAAATAAATAATTAAGTAAGTAAGTAAGTAAGTAAGTAAGTAAGTAAGTAAGTAAGTAAGTAAGTAAGTAAGTAAGTAAGTAAGTAAGTAAGTAAGTAAGTAAGTAAGTAAGTAAGTAAGTAAGTAAGTAAGTAAGTAAGTAAGTAAGTAAGTAAGTAAGTAAGTAAGTAAGTAAGTAAGTAAGTAAGTAAGTAAGTAAGTAAGTAAGTAAGTAAGTAAGTAAGTAAGTAAGTAAGTAAGTAAGTAAGTAAGTAAGTAAGTAAGTAAGTAAGTAAGTAAGTAAGTAAGTAAGTAAGTAAGTAAGTAAGTAAGTAAGTAAGTAAGTAAGTAAGTAAGTAAGTAAGTAAGTAAGTAAGTAAGTAAGTAAGTAAGTAAGTAAGTAAGTAAGTAAGTAAGTAAGTAAGTAAGTAAGTAAGTAAGTAAGTAAGTAAGTAAGTAAGTAAGTAAGTAAGTAAGTAAGTAAGTAAGTAAGTAAGTAAGTAAGTAAGTAAGTAAGTAAGTAAGTAAGTAAGTAAGTAAGTAAGTAAGTAAGTAAGTAAGTAAGTAAGTAAGTAAGTAAGTAAGTAAGTAAGTAAGTAAGTAAGTAAGTAAGTAAGTAAGTAAGTAAGTAAGTAAGTAAGTAAGTAAGTAAGTAAGTAAGTAAGTAAGTAAGTAAGTAAGTAAGTAAGTAAGTAAGTAAGTAAGTAAGTAAGTAAGTAAGTAAGTAAGTAAGTAAGTAAGTAAGTAAGTAAGTAAGTAAGTAAGTAAGTAAGTAAGTAAGTAAGTAAGTAAGTAAGTAAGTAAGTAAGTAAGTAAGTAAGTAAGTAAGTAAGTAAGTAAGTAAGTAAGTAAGTAAGTAAGTAAGTAAGTAAGTAAGTAAGTAAGTAAGTAAGTAAGTAAGTAAGTAAGTAAGTAAGTAAGTAAGTAAGTAAGTAAGTAAGTAAGTAAGTAAGTAAGTAAGTAAGTAAGTAAGTAAGTAAGTAAGTAAGTAAGTAAGTAAGTAAGTAAGTAAGTAAGTAAGTAAGTAAGTAAGTAAGTAAGTAAGTAAGTAAGTAAGTAAGTAAGTAAGTAAGTAAGTAAGTAAGTAAGTAAGTAAGTAAGTAAGTAAGTAAGTAAGTAAGTAAGTAAGTAAGTAAGTAAGTAAGTAAGTAAGTAAGTAAGTAAGTAAGTAAGTAAGTAAGTAAGTAAGTAAGTAAGTAAGTAAGTAAGTAAGTAAGTAAGTAAGTAAGTAAGTAAGTAAGTAAGTAAGTAAGTAAGTAAGTAAGTAAGTAAGTAAGTAAGTAAGTAAGTAAGTAAGTAAGTAAGTAAGTAAGTAAGTAAGTAAGTAAGTAAGTAAGTAAGTAAGTAAGTAAGTAAGTAAGTAAGTAAGTAAGTAAGTAAGTAAGTAAGTAAGTAAGTAAGTAAGTAAGTAAGTAAGTAAGTAAGTAAGTAAGTAAGTAAGTAAGTAAGTAAGTAAGTAAGTAAGTAAGTAAGTAAGTAAGTAAGTAAGTAAGTAAGTAAGTAAGTAAGTAAGTAAGTAAGTAAGTAAGTAAGTAAGTAAGTAAGTAAGTAAGTAAGTAAGTAAGTAAGTAAGTAAGTAAGTAAGTAAGTAAGTAAGTAAGTAAGTAAGTAAGTAAGTAAGTAAGTAAGTAAGTAAGTAAGTAAGTAAGTAAGTAAGTAAGTAAGTAAGTAAGTAAGTAAGTAAGTAAGTAAGTAAGTAAGTAAGTAAGTAAGTAAGTAAGTAAGTAAGTAAGTAAGTAAGTAAGTAAGTAAGTAAGTAAGTAAGTAAGTAAGTAAGTAAGTAAGTAAGTAAGTAAGTAAGTAAGTAAGTAAGTAAGTAAGTAAGTAAGTAAGTAAGTAAGTAAGTAAGTAAGTAAGTAAGTAAGTAAGTAAGTAAGTAAGTAAGTAAGTAAGTAAGTAAGTAAGTAAGTAAGTAAGTAAGTAAGTAAGTAAGTAAGTAAGTAAGTAAGTAAATAAATAAATAAATAAATAAATAAATAAATAAATAAATAAATAAATAAATAAATAAATAAATAAATAAATAAATAAATAAATAAATAAATAAATAAATAAATAAATAAATAAATAAATAATAATAATAATAATAATACTTTATTGGTGTCATTACAAAAAAATATGTTTACACAGGTCAATAAAATCACAAATACGTTCAACGATATATAACAATACAATTAAGGTATATGACAATACAATTAAGGTCACTCACTCGTCCGAGAACCCCTCAAAATGCGATATCGAAATCTCACACCCCAGGAACTCCTCGAACGAGTAAAACGCCCTATTAAACAAAAAACTTTTTATGATACCCCGGAACACATTCTGATCCAGCTCTGTTATTTTCTTAGGTATTTTATTATAGAACTTTGGTGCTAAGAAACTTATACTCTTTTGAGATTTGGTCAATCTAAATTGCGGAGTCCTAAGATCATTCTTGTTTCTGGTATTGTATATGTGGTTTATGTTATGGTTAAATTTATTAAAGTTTAGTTTTGTATATTTTAAGATTTCGTAAATGTATAAGCTTGGAAAAGTTAATATTTTATGTTCTATAAATTTTGTTTTGCAATTATCTCTGTAGTTTAGGCCACATATTACCCTTATAGCTCTTCGTTGTAATTTAAAAATTCGTTGCCATTCCCCTGCCTGTCCCCACACAAGAATTGAGTATGATAGCAGAGAGTGACACAATGAGAAATAAACATTTTTAAGTATATCGAAGGACAAACAGTTTGATAGGCTTCTGAGCAGAAATATGTTTTTTGACAGTTTAACTGAGAGAGCATCAATATGTTTGTCAAATTTTAGTGTTTTGTCAATATAGACACCCAAAAATTTTGAAAAATCCTGAAGGCCATGATTGACATCATCACTGCTCCTCATAAGGGAGAACAAAATGGAGACTGTTTTTTCATTATTAAGAGTTAATTTATTACCTGTAAACCATTCCTGTGCCCTCGATCGCGCCCCCCTTGACCTTTCCATTGCCATATTTAAATTTTTATCATGGACTGTTAAAGTAGTATCATCTGCAAATAGAATATGTTTGGCTAAATTATTAAATTGTGGCAAATCGTTGCAAAATATTAGGAATAATAGTGGACCTAGGATAGACCCTTGGGGTACGCCATGTATAATTCTTTCTTTACTTGACATTATTCCATTTATTTTTACACGCTGGTATCTATTATTTAAATAAGATTGTATTAAGTTAGTAGCAGAGTTACTGAAGTTATACATTTTTAGTTTTTTAATAAGAAGGTCGTGGGGTACGCAATCGAAAGCCTTTGAAAGGTCACAAAACACCACCATTGTGTATTTTTTGTCCTCAAAAGCCCCAATTATATCTTCCAGAAGGTCCAGTATTGCCATTGAGGTGTTTCGTTTGCCCCTAAAGCCATATTGACCATTATAAAACAGTCCTTTTTCCTCAAAATGTGCGGTGATTTGCAATGCTAAGACCTTTTCGAACACTTTTGATATAATTGGTAGTAGCGATATAGGTCGGTAATTGTTTAAATCGTTTACATCATCTTTTTTATGTATTGGTATGACAACCGCTTCTTTTAATATATCAGGAAAAACATTTTGCTCTATTGCCCTATTTATGAGGTTAGTAAGAGGCACAGTGATGATGTCCCTTACGGCCCTCAAGACCCCCACATTAAGCCCAAAGATATCCCTACTACTTGTTCTTTTTAATGAGTCTATAATTTCTCTGACTTTAACACTTGAAATTGGTTCAAAAGAAAATAATGGTATTGGAGATGATGTTGCATCATCATACGCAAAACCCTCGTTATAATTAAACAGTGGTTGCTCTAATTTTTCCATAAGATTCTTAGCTATATTTATAAAAAAATTATTAAATTTGTCTGGTGAAATATCACAGATTTCATTAGTTTTAGACCTT
The DNA here is from genome assembly GCA_921294245.1 of Brassicogethes aeneus. NCBI lineage: Eukaryota > Metazoa > Arthropoda > Insecta > Coleoptera > Nitidulidae > Brassicogethes > Brassicogethes aeneus. The sequence continues at coordinate 44,745,542 of OV121132.1, read as the reverse complement.
TTTTTTTTTTCGTTTACAATATCCCACATAGTTTTAATATTTGATTTTGAATTTTTGATAATGTTATCATTATAATTTGTTTTAGCTTCCTTTATTGCCTTTTTGTATATGCCTTTAAAGTTTTTTTTCGCTTTTTGTAGTGTTATATCGTTTGGGAAACCTTTACAAAAGTCATTTAGTAAATGAAAATATTCTCGCATGTTTCTGAGTGAGTTGTTAAACCAAGCTTTATTGTAGCTTGATTTATTTTTCTCAAGGATAAAGTTTTTTTCTGGAAAAGAAATCTCAAAATTATTTACAAGGATATTTAAAAAGTCTGTGAATCTTGTGTTTATATTTTCGTTGTTATTTTTAATAAAATCCCATGATATCTCACCAAGCAAAGTATAGAACAAATTAGTTCCCTTTAAAGTTATAGGGCGGTATGTTTTTTTAATTAAAGTGTTTTTTAATTTTAGCGTTTTTGTTGGATTGAAAGAGATAGATTGTGCTAGATGATCAGATAAGATCAGATAAATAAATAAATAAATAAATAAAATCAATAAATAAATAAACTCTGAAATATAGAAATAAATGGCTATAAAATGGAAAGGTGCGATATTGAAACCAGAAGGACAGGTGGCATAGTGATGTTTATTAAACAATACTTAAAATACAAGTTATATCATATTGGTATATTAAAAAACTAGTGTCATAAGACAATTTTATATTGGACAAAAGTGCTACAAATGGTCTTATGACATGAGTTCTTTATGCTATTTTGCAAAAATTCTATAAAAAAATTAATTTTATACATTATATTTAAATAGGTCGAATTTTACTTTAGATAGTTGCTATCACAGTCATGGTTTGACAGTTAATATCAAAATCGATTCGCCATAGCGTCCTTAATTTACTTATTTGCAATAAGCGGCTGTTAATGTTAAAGAAGAAAAAAAGGATTTTCTTTGGTGTTAAACAATTTTTTTTTGCCAGAAAAGTTTCGTAAGTACTAGAAAAATCATAAAAATATATAACCAATATGCAAAATATTATTTTACTAGTATGCTGTTTAAAGTATAGCCAACCTATAAAATCAAAATTTTGGGGGGGTAAAGTTAAGGTAATGTAAAGTAAATTCATTGCAGCACCGAAAGCGGTGTTACAATGAATTCATTATGAACGCAAAATAGATAAAAAAATATTTTGAGGACTTTTATGGATTTTAACAATTGAAATAAGGATAATAGGATTACTTGAAGAAAATCTCGACTATATATATAGTACGACTATATAGTATTGAATATAATTTACAAATCATATGTGGGGAGTTTAATTATAACTTATTAAAAGAAAGTTGTTATGGTTAAAAATGCTTAAAATTAATTTATGAATATGGTCTAGTGCGAATGGTTAAAGAAAATAAAATAATAACACAACAAAGTTGAACACTAATTGTCTTTGTAATATCAAATGAAAAATATTTACAAACAAAAGTGCATTTAAACCTAAAAATAAGTGACCATTAGGGTGATTCATTTCCGCAAAGTTTTTGTTTTTTTTTCGGTGCTCAAGCAAAATATTACCTAATCTACCTATAGAAAAAAAATTTTTCACCAAGGTAGAGCTCTTAATATCAATTTTAAGTACTTGCAGTTTAAATTTAAAGTTTTCCCATTTAAAATGCATGTAAAAAAATGGTTTTTTTTTTCAAATTTCTAATGCTTACCCACCTTTGACAATATTGCAAATCGGTTTAATACACCTTATGGGGAATTTCACGCTCTTTAAAATTGCTTTTGAGTTTTTTTTTGTAACTCGCATTGGTTCACCAGTAGGAGTCGTCAAAGGACAGTTTTTGAAAAAAAACTTTTTTTTTTATTTTTTCGAGCAAATTGCCAAAAGTAGTGAGAAAAAAGGGCTGATTCATAAAAAAAAAGTTATCCAACCAATATTTAATGAATTTACTTCCATTTTTATAACTGAAAACGTAAGAAATTGATAAATACCAACCTATAATGTTATTTAGATTGATTTTTTCTATTTATTATCATTATATTTCCCTCACTCATAATGAATATGAAAACAACACATACATATTTCAAATTTCGCTTCAAAAAATTAAATAATCTTCATTTATATTTTTTTGCTATTTTTTTATGAATTTATCTGTTGTTTTCATATTCATTATAAGTGAGAAATTAATAATTTTAAAAAACTTCTTAGTGTAGGGAAATATAATGATAATAAATAGAAAAAATCAATCTAAATAACATTATGAGTTGGTAATTATCAATTTCTTACGTTTTCAGTTATAAAAATGGCTGTAAATTCATTAAATATTGGTTGGATAACTTTTTTTTATGATTCAGCCCTTTTTTCTCCCTACTTTTTGCGGTTTGTTAGAAAAAATTAAAAAAAAAAACGATTTTTTTCAAAAACTGTCCTTTGACGACTCCTACTGGTGAACCAATGCGAGTTACAAAAAAAAACCTCAAAAGCAATTTTAAAGAGCGTGAAATTCCCCATAAGGTGTATTAAACCGATTTGCAATATTGTCAAAGGTGGGTAAGCATTAGAAATTTGAAAAAAAAATATATTTTTTACATGCATTTTAAACGGTAAAACTTTAAATAGTAAGTACTTAAAATTTATATTAAGAGCTCAAACTTGTTGAGAATTTTTTTTTCTATATGCAGATTAATATTTTGCTTGAGCACCGAAGAAAACAAAAACTTTTCTCCCTACTTTTTGCGGTTTGTTAAAAAAAATTTAAAAAAAATACGATTTTTTTCAAAAACTGTCCTTTGACGACTCCTACTGGTGAACCAATGCGAGTTACAAAAAAAACCTCAAAAGCAATTTTAAAGAGCGTGGAATTCCCCATAAGGTGTATTAAAGCGATTTGCAATATTGTCAAAGGTGGATAAGCATTAGAAATTTGAAAAAAAAAACATTTTTTTTACATGCATTTTAAATGGGAAAACTTTAAACTGCAAGTACTTAAAATTGATATTAAGAGCTCAAACTTGTTGAGAATTTTTTTTTCTATATGCAGAATAATATTTTGCTTGAGCACCGAAGAAAACAAAAACTTTTCTCCCTACTTTTTGCGGTTTGTTAAAAAAAAATTAAAAAAAAAAACGATTTTTTTCAAAAACTGTCCTTTGACGACTCCTACTGGTGAACCAATGCGAGTTACAAAAAAAACCTCAAAAGCAATTTTAAAGAGCGTGGAATTCCCCATAAGGTGTATTAAACCGATTTGCAATATTGTCAAAGGTGGATAAGCATTAGAAATTTGAAAAAAAAACATTTTTTTTACATGCATTTTAAATGGGAAAACTTTAAATTTAAACTGCAAGTACTTAAAATTGATATTAAGAGCTCAAAATTGTTGAGAATTTTTTTTTCTATATGCAGATTAATATTTTGCTTGAGCACCGAAGAAAACAAAAACTTTGCGGAAATGAATCACCCTAGTGACCATTCTATTATTCCTATTAATATAAAAAAAATTAGTTAGACTAAAGTAATATCTAGACTACATAAACTTAAATATTGGCCAGTTCCAGAAAAAACTGACATCAGCAGAATGGAATAACAGGAATTTTAACAAATGTTCGACTCAAAACTTAATATAAAATCGTTTCCTAGATGTTGTAAATAACTCTCTAAATATGTAGTAGGTCCAAGTAACTGAAAAACATCTACAATTTTACCTGTTCCAAAAGTTCCTGTTGTGTTTGTACTTAATAACAACAACTCGTAATAAAACCAAGGTTCGCTTTGGTTTATACTGTTAAATTTCTAACACTTTACAACATTCATTTATATAGTGTTCTTGCATCATCCATCTTTAAAAACTCAGGACGGATACGGAAGTGTGCCATCTTGCTATCCCCTGATAGGTTACCATAAAGGTGGCGCGTAAATCAAACATTTGAAATAAATATGTAACACCCCCTTTCTAAAATAACACACTTACGTAGCCATTAATATGAAATAAAAAATAATTTAAATTTAACATAAACAGTCAGATATCGTCGAACTTTTAAGATATCAATTTCTCAAATCAAATTCCCTTAAATATGCTGGTAATCTTATAGTTCTTCGAGGTCTGCCTGCGTTTTGTATTGGATTATCCCTAACCTGTGGTTCCATCTCATTTTGGCCTTCAACCTGCTCATTTGATTCGGGGCCTGTACAGAAGGTTCCGCCGGAAGGTGTTAATCTAAATCTGGTTCAGCACTTACACTGTCGGGCGAATTTAATGCAAGCATCTGATTCACATGCCTAATCCACACCTTACCATCAACTGTCTTTACTCTGTAATGCAACTTTCCTACTTTTTGTATTATACAACCAAAAAACCATTTAACTTTACCGCAATAGTTACGCACCTGAACACTTTCCCCCTCTTTAAATTCCCGGTTTTTTAAATTAACATTGTACTTTACTTTAGTGTATGTTTCTGGCATAAATAAATTTACCCTTGATCTAATGACTCTACCAAACATAAGTTTACATAGTGCTACATTTGTACTATTTTGAGGCATAATTCGGTATTGCATTAGTAATTTTTGTAAGTTTAGGTCCAAATTTATATTATTTCTTTGTAATTTTAATAACGCTTTTTTTAATGTCTGAACAAAACGTTCTGCTTGACCGTTAGTTTGCGGATGATAAGGAGCTGAAAATTTTGAAACTACTCCGTTTTCTTGAAATTTGACAGATTTAAATGTTGTCCCATTATCTGTCACAAAGAGTTTGGGTAAGCCAAAACATAAAAATATCTCTCTACAAATTTTTATTGTAGTTTTCGCGGTAATATCGTTTATAATGTGAACAAACGGATACTTTGAATATGAATCTACCAAAATAAAGAAAAATTTTCCCAGGAAATGGTTCTGAACATGGTTCCCATATATGCTTATCGGCCTGCATTGGGTTATTTTTATTTAGGTTGCAATTTGTGCAACTTTTGGCTAACTTTTCAATGTCGGCATCAATGCCAGGCCACCAGCAAAATGCTCTTGCAAGTCCCTTCATTTTTACTATTCCGAAATACCCATTGTGTAATTCATTTAAAACTTTTGCCCGTAATGATTTTGGTATGACCGCTTTTTCCCCACGCAACAAAATTCCCTGCTGTAAACTAAATTCATTTAAATTTATATGAAACCTGTCCTTTTCTTGAAGGTGGTTACCTTTTTCCAACGCATCAACTATTTTTGAAAAATAATTATCTTTTGAAGTCTCCGTTTGTAAATCTTTTTTTGTAATCGGGAGAGTATTTAAACTTTCTATTTGAAATATATCTATTACGTCTGCAAGATCAGATTTACTTTTTACTGGTAATCGCGATAGACAATCCGCGTTACTATGTTCTTTAGTATTTCTATATTTAATTTCGTAATTAAATCCCTGTAAAAATAATGCATAGTGTTGCATCCGCATTGCACTATAAATTGGTAAGCTTTTGCAAGGAGAGAAAATTTGTACTAAGGGTCTGTGATCCGTGTATAACGTAAACTTATTCCCGTATAAATATTGTATAATTTTTTTTACGCCAAAGATTATGGCATACGCCTCTTTATCTATCTGGGAATACTTTTGTTGAGTTTCTGACAACGTTTGTGACGCATATTGAATAACTCTCTCTTCGCCGTTTGGGTAAATGTGGGATAACACCGCTCCCACACCATACCGACTTGCATCCGTTGCTAAAACTAATGGTAATTTCGGATTGTAGTGTACTAAAAATTCATTACTTTGAAATTTCTCTTTGATTAATTTAAAACTCTTTTCGCAATCACTTGTCCATAGAAAATTTGTATTTTTACAAAGTAATCTATTCAAGGGATATAGAATCGAGCTTAGATTTTTTATGAATCGCCCGTAATAATTTATCATTCCGATAAATGCCCTTACTTCGGTCGTATTTTTAGGTCTTGGCATTTCATTTATAGCTTGTACTTTGTCTTTCGACTTATGCAACCCATTCCTATTAATGATATACCCGCAATAACTAATTTCCTCGCAGAAAAATTGACTCTTTTCCAAGTTAACTTTTATATTGTACTGCTGTAGTCTTGTAAAAACTGTTTCTAATGTTTTTAAATGTTCCTCATTTGAGGTTCCAGTAATTTTAATATCGCCCAGAAAAATTAAAATTCCCGGTATTCCCTGTAAAATATTCTCCATAGTGCGCTGCCAAATTGCAGGTGCCGACGCGATACCGTACAACAACCTGTTACACTGAAATAACCCTTTATGTGTGCTTAACGTAAGTAAATGTCCATTTTCCGGAGCGACCTCTAACTGTAAGTATGCATTTTGTAAGTCTATTTTTGAAAATAATATGGGTAATGGGTGTTCGTCAATCTCTAAACACGGATTTACTGATACTTTGAAATCGCCACATAATCTAATTTTTTTATTGCTTTTTAAAACTGGTATCACTGGTGTTGCCCAGTCTGATGTATTAACCTTTTCTAGAACCCCATGTTTAACCAAATTATCTATTTCATTTTCTACCAACTCTAAAAGTTTAAAAGGTACTCGTCTAGCTTTAACAAACACTGGTTTAACATTTTCTTTTAGTTGTAATTTAGCTTGTACTCCTTTTATTTTAGAGATCTCTTTATTAAATATATTATTGTATTTGTGTAATAAAATTTTTAATTTACTATTTGTGTTTTCTACAACTAAATTTACTGTATTGAATTTAATTATTTCTAATTGACGAATCCATTCGCGCCCCATTATAGGTGGTCTATCTATATCAGTTATGTACATATTAAGATTGTAAATTGTATTACTGTATTGAACCTTTACTGTAGCATAGATCGCAACTTTTAAATTGGTGTTACAAAAAGTTATTAATTTAATATTGGTGTCCACAATGGTAAGATCTGGAAATAGCATATGAAAAAGGCTCTTACCCATCAACGTAACCGCCGCACCACTATCAACTTCAAAATTAACAGTTTTGTTGTTTATTTCAAGAGACATTGAATATTTGCTTCTATACCCTTCATCTTTAATTTGTAGGATTTCCTCCACTTGGTTTAGGTTGTTCCCCTTAGCCTTCATGCAGACCCTCTGTAAATGCCCCGATCCACCGCAGTTATTACATTTAGTGGATAAGCTTAAACTACATTTAGTAGCCAAATGATTTGCACCACACCTGTAACATTGAATATTTTTAGATTGTACATTTTTGTTGAAATTTGAAACATTATTTTTAAAATTTGTCTTATTTTTATTGTTATTTGAATTTTTTGAATTGAAATTATTAGAAAAATTGATACTTTTATCCTTTTTCTTTTGTGCTGTCCCCTGTACATGGTGTTTTGAGTTGATCACGTTGACCGATGCCTCTCCGCTTAGCTGTTTAACATCCCTCTCTGAAATGTCCATGCTGGATGCCACCTCCACTGCATTTATCAATGTTAGGTCCTTTGTCTCCAAAAGCCTGCCCTGAATTCTCTTCGAATTTAGTCCAAAAACAAACTGGTTGCGTATTGCATTTTCCAAATAACTTCCAAAGTTGCAGTTAATGCTGAGTTTTTGTAATGCATGACAGTATTCTTGTATTGATTCACCTTCTTTTTGTCTCCTTGATTGGAATCTAAAGATTTCGGCAATTTCGAGAGGTTTTGGTGAATAAAAGTCTTCCAGCAATTTTATAATGTCCTTGTAAGTTTTTGTTTCCGGCTCTGTCGGTGCCACTTTGTCGCATAGAATATCGTACGTATGAGAGCCCATGTAATGTAGGATAAAATGTACCTTCAAATCATCCTCCGTTTTGAATACCTTGAATGCCCCTTCTAACCTCTTGACCCACCTGGACCAAGTTGTAATTTCAGGATTAAATGTTTCGACTGTTAGAGTTTGGCTTAATGACATCTTGAATGTATTCTTTAGAACGAAATGTAAAAATGTTCTTTTCGTTAACACGTGCCCTTTCTATGTATGTATGATTGTATTTGTAATTATCCTATTCTCGTCGCCACTTGTTGGGTTTGTACTATATAACAACAACTCGTAATAAAACCAAGGTTCGCTTTGGTTTATATTGTTTAATTTCTAACACTTTACAACATTAATTTACATAGTGTTCTTGCATCATCCATCTTTAAAAACTCAGGACGGATACGGAAGTGTGCCATCTTGCTATCCCCTGATAGGTTACCATAAAGGTGGCGCGTAAATCAAACATTTAAAATAAATATGTAACAGTTCCAAATAATAATAATAATAATAATAATAATAATAATAATAATAATAATAATAATAATAATAATAATAATAATAATAATAATAATAATAATAATAATAATAATAATAATAATAATAATAATAATTTATTTATTTGCCCAACAGAGTAATACTCCAATAACAGAGCAAAAATAATAAACAAATAATTACATAGTTTAACAGTATGAACTAAAAGTAAGATCTAGCTATAAAAATTACATCATTCAGACTACTAAAAAATAAATCATATTCTTGACTAATAAAATTAAAATTTCTAGACATAGTAAGTACAGGTGATTTAACCAAACTTATTGTTCGCGCACTGTCACAATAAAAACAATCACTTCTTCTAGAATTGATACGCGGTACAAGAATTTTAAATTGACACAATAAGTTGGCTGAATCTATCTGATTGTTGAAAAGCTTAAACAGAAATTTAAGACCAGAACAAACCCTTCTAAACTCTAGGGAATCCATACTAAAACGTTCCAAAAGAGATTCCTGGCTAATACCTCTAGCTGGATACACATTATCCAATCGAAAAGACAGGAGTTTTAAAAACTTGCGCTGTATATTTTCAATCATATTAATAGGACTGTTATAGTATGGGTTCCATACAATTGAACAATATTCTAATTTTGACCTGACAATACAAAAATAAAGGGATTTTAAAGCAGATTCGTAAGTAAAATCAATGGAATTTCTACTAATAAAACCAATCAGTTTACAGCTACCAGATACAATTCGATTAACATGATCATTAAATGATAACTTTTTGTCAAATAATACACCTAAATCATCAACAAAATCTGCTGAATTCAAGGCAATATTATTAATACTATAATTATAATCAACTGTTTTCATTTTCATAGAAAAAGTGCAACATTTGCACTTATTTATATTAAGTTTCAGTTTGTTAGAACTACACCAATCATATACCAGATTTAACTCATTTTGCAAGTAAAGACAGTCACTGTGCGTGTTAATAATAGCGAATAGTTTAAGGTCATCGGCAAAAAGTAAATGTTGACAAGTAAGTGATAATGACAGATCATTAATAAAAATATTAAACAATAAAGGCCCCAAGTTGGAGCCCTGCGGAACACCGGAAGTTGCCACAAAGAAATCCGAACTAAAACCATTGTAAGTTACACATAATTTGCGATTTATAAGGTATGATTGAATAAGTAATACTAGGGAGTTGCTCAGACCGAAGGAAGAGAGTTTGCTTAATAATAGACCATGATCAACCTTATCAAGCCTTTGAGAAGTCCGTGTAGATAGCGTCAACTTGGCCCCTATCACCAATACCGTTGGAGACATACTGAGTAAACTCAACAAGATTGGTAACGGTTGAGCGCTTAGGCATGAAACCATGTTTATGAGGAGAGATAGCTTGGTAAACACCATTGAAGATAAATGTATAAAGAGACTTCTCAAAGACTTTCGAGAAGTTAGAAAGAATTGCGATGGGTCTGTAGTTGCTAATGTCGCTGGGATCACCATTTTTAAATATTGGAGTAATTTTAGTAGTCTTCCAAATTTCAGGGAATTTGGAAGTTTTAAGAATAAGATTAAAGATAATTAGAAGAGGTTCAACCAGTATACCAGCGCAATTCTTAATAAGAAAACTAGGAATATTATCACAACCAGAGCACGAATTATTTTTTAACGTTTTAATGGACTTTAGAATGTCACTATCACTGAAGTACTCTAGCGTAAAGCAATCACGATAATATTGAAATGTATGAAAATCACCAATACTAGGATCATCATATACACTTTTAAAAAAATTGGCAAAACCATTAACTATACCGCCTGCATCATTATAAGTCTTATCATCAAAATACATAGTTGTAGGGATTCTAGAAGCACCCCTTTTTGATTGAACAAAACTCCAAAAAGTTTTGGGATCATTTTTAAATTGTGATTCAATATTACTAAGGTAGTTTTTGTAAGCTAAAGAAATTTTATTTTTATAATGCGTCTAAGGCGTTTAAATTCGTCATAAAAAAGGGCATTACCTGATTTTTTGTATTTTGTATAATAATATTTTTTTAGTTTAGATTGCTAATAATTTGAGGGGTATACCAACATGAATACGAACTTTTATCGGATTTATGTACCGGTACGAACTCATTAAAGAGTGAGTATAGTAGCTCATTAAGACTATCAACAGCAGAGTCTGGCTCAGTGTGGTTTTCCATAAATTCCCAATTAACATGACACAGTGACTCGTATAATCCCAAAAAATTGCCCTTTTTGAAGTTAAAGGATTTATTTAATTTATTATTAGGAAACTTAAATGAGTCTCTGTAACCAAAATTAAGGTCAATGTTTAGACCAGGGTGGTGTATATCCTCAGGTAGTAATGGTATACTTTCCTTGGTTACAGAACAATCTATATGAGATAAACAGAGGTCTAAAAGTCTGTTGTTATCATTATTAATGAGGTTAAAGTGAGTAAGCAAATTAACGTTCATAAAGTTAGTTATAATCCTGGTTTTAAAGTCATTTAAATCATTGGATACAAATCGCGTTGCATTAAAGTCCCCCAATATAACTAGGTTCTTTAAATTAACTATTACAAACTCAAAGCATCCAAAAAAAAATATCAAAATCATGATTAGTAACATGTGGTGGAATATATACAACGAACATAAAAATTTGTGAGTATTTCGAGATTAATTTACAGCCTATAACATCAATAAATGACATAACATTATTTAGATTATCACAGTTAAACTTTATAACATTAAAAACATCCTTAAATGCAATAAGAACACCACCTCCTCTGGTAGTTTGGGAAGTCTCAAAGTTCCGATCTTCTCTAAATACAACGTAACCAACAGGAAAGAGTTGCTTAAAACTGCTTTGCTGAGCCAGGTTTCAGTAAGAGCAATGCAATCGTATTGATTGTCCAATAAAGATGTGTAAATTTGCGAGTTTTCTAGTTTAATCCCCTTACATTTTGATAATAAATTAAGAAATTGGTAGTAATACTGTTGGGCTGATTTAGTTTAAACAAATAATTTGTGGAGAGCCTCGTATAAACTTAATTCTAAGATTGGTTTCGCCATTTTCCACTCGTCGAGTTAATTCAATTTTAATCGTTTTATACTTATCAAGTTGATATTTGGTTTTATCATAAGATATATAAGTGTTTTTCTAATCAGTATTTTTTAGTTTAGCCGCTTGTTTTACTATTTTATGGGTGATTTCTTCACTCGGAAAAGTGATCTTTATTGGGCGAACTTTGTTACTAGTACTATCATATTTGCCAAGGCGAAATATATTAAATTCAGTGTGGATGTTGGGATCAACAGGTTTTATAATATTGTTGACTACACCATGTTCAAGATTAGCTCTTTCTTCCTTGTTGAGAATATTATCTTCTTTGAGTCCAAATAAAATTAGATTACATTTCCTGGAGTTTCTATCTTCTAATTCATGGATAATTTCATCCATGGTGAAGTTAGCTGATTGGGTTAAGTGTTGTTGGTTAACTGACTTGAGACTTTCCACTTCTTTCTGCAGAGCCAACACAATGCTCTTAAGATAATTAATGGTATCTCCAAAGTTGGAGCATTTGACACAGGACCATGTAAGATTTTTAGACGCCTTTATTTTTCTAAGTTCAGCGGTGGATAGATCAACACAAGAATGCAGGTAGGACTCTTTGCAGAACACACAAAAAATAAGCTTATGCTCATCACTATGCTTATTACAGCAAGCACAAACCAATTGAGTCATGTTTTAGGTTTGCGCAAATATTCGAGTAATTACGATACTATTGGCAACACAGCAAATGTTTTTAAAATTTAACGTTTAAGCAAAGATTTACAACTAAAGATGTACACTATGTAACTGTTCACACTGTTGCCACGTGAAGAATTCTGTCCAATAAATACTGTTTCTTTATATAAGAAGATTTTAGAACTGGCTGTTAATCTTTGAACTGCTTAAACACTATGATAGTTCAAAATCAATCTGGTTTGAGATCCAATTATTCCTGTGAGTCTTTAATAATAAATGTAAGTGAGAGTGGGTTTAAGGCCCTGGACAAAGGTGAATAGGTCATTGCAGTTTTGTTGGACTTTCGTAGAGCATTAGCAGATATTTTACTCAAAAAACTATCTAAGATTGGTATGGGTGGAACTGTATTAAAATGGTTTGAATCATATTTAAGTGGCAGAACTCAAAATGTTAAATATAAAAACTGTATATATAAAAATGTATAGTGTTTCTATAGGGTGTATCGGTATGTATAGGACCCATAGTTAGGATTTATGGTTGTTCTATAGGGATATCCACCCTTGATTTATTTGCTATTAGTTTCAATGGGGAAAATACACATAAATGTAAAAATTAGTTTTTCTCCCATAGGACCCCATAGGTTTTAATAAAATTTTGTCAAATGTTTTATGATTGCTCTATAGGGATATCCCTATATTATTAATTGTTTATCCCTATATATCCTTCATTGAGTTATTTGCTATCGGTCTCAATATGGAAAATGTAAAAGTTAAGGTGAGCCTATACGTAATTTCCTATAAATTTTCTATCGAGTCATATTCGGAAAAAACCATGGACAAATGCACATATTAAATCCGGTAGCGCCCCATAGATTCTTTTGTATAGGTCTCTATAGGGTATTTTAAGAATAGAATAGAATAGATTTAGAATAGATTTATTAGTTCAGAAAGATTGCAATGGTTACAATGTTGAACACGTCCAAAAAAGTATATATAAATATTTAAGATTAACAATGTACTAACAAACAAATCCAAGAAAATTTGGTACAAATAAACAAATACAAGAAAAACATTTAGTTAAAAAAATCATCAACGCAGTAATCACATCTGTTTACAAGGTATGCTCTTAAGCAAGGTTTAAATTCCCTAAAACTAAGGCATTTTATTGTTTTTGGCAATTTATTATATAAAGTTAAAGCAAAGTTTTGAATACTCCTGCACTGAAAGAAATTTGTTGCTAAAAGTAAATACAAATTTATACTAAAAATTTTATACTAGTGCTTTACACATTTATACTACTGTTTATTATGAATGTATGTTAAATTTTGTAATACATTTATTGTAAAGAAGATTTGTTAGATCTAAATAAAAATAAACTTACCCTTACTATAAAATGTAAACTATAAGTGAATTACAGCAAAAAAATATTGCTAGAAACACATTTATATTGCTAGGGCAGCAATAGGCTGCTAACCAAACGAATATATTTGTTTTAGCAATATTGCACATATGTATGTGGTAGTCCATATATGAAACATAAAATATATTTGCCCTAATTATTTTTTTATTTAACTTTAGTATATATTTCTTTCAGTGTGTAAACGGTGTGGGTCCTTGTTTGATTAATTAACATTAAATCTTTATTTCTAGTGAAGTAGGAATGCTGTCTACTAGTATTGTTAAACATAAAACTGTTTTTCTTGTAAAAAATTAAAGTTTCAAAAATATAAAGATCTGGTAGTGTTAGTAGCAGGGCTTTGAATGTTTGTATTAATTAATTGACAGAAATAAAATATTTAGGTGTTATTATTGATAAAACTTTATCATTTAAAAATCATGCAATTAACTTAATGAATAAAATGTCAAAAAAGTGTACTTTTTAAGTAGAGTTGGAAAATTATTAAGTATGTATGTAAAAAATTTAATGTAAAACTCAATTGTGCTACACTTGGAGTTTTGCTTTACAGTTTTATTTAATTTAAAGAAAGGTGGCATTTAAAATATGCAACAAATTCAAAATCAAGCCATGCGAGCTATTTTAGGTTGTAATAGATATACCTATTGTAACCATGTTTAACGTTCTGAATTTTATGTCTGTAAAACAAAAAATTTAAGATATGTAATCTACTGTATATTCGTACTTTTTTTAATAAAATATTATATAAATGCTTTAAATTATCTCAAAAAAACAATTAATATCGGTTTTTGTGTTTAATGTTCTGAATTTTATGTCTGTAAAACAAAAAATAGACTTGGAATCTACTGTATATTCGTACTTTTTACAATTACATAAATGCTTTGAATTATCCCAAAAAAACAATTAATATCGGTTTTTTTGTTCTGATTTTTATCAAATTTTTTTAAATAACTTTGGAATTAGCAAAAAATATCAGCTAATTTTAATAAAATGTTTGATAAATACCTACTCTCTAAAAATGAATTAGTCAAAAATGACTAATTGTCATAGCGAAAAAGCAGCCACTAATAATTATCGTCAATAGAAATTTATATCCCGAACATTTATCAGTCAATTTCTATGTAAATTGTCCCCTGAATCCGAAAATGTCGTCAAAACAGTTTGAGAGATGTAGTCAATTTTCCATATAATATGGACCCCTTTTTAATTCTTTAAATTATTTTAAAGTTTAAAAAAAAATTGTTTAAATTTTTAAAACAATAATTATTATTCTATTTGGTTCGGGATTACTTGCCAAACTGTAATGAACTAATTTGTGGAGGCGATATTAATATTGACTTGCTTGATTCATTAAATACTAATACAATTTGTTTTAATAACTCTATTGACTCTTTTAACTTAAAACAAGTAATTAAATCGCCTACTCGAATTACAAAAACAACAGCTACAACTTTGGACATTATTTTGATAACAATCCGTATACATGGGGAACAAAAGATGTCTATAATATATCAGATCATCAACTGGTTTACCAAACTCGTGGAAAAAGTAATACCCATTTCGATCCTTCTTTTTTTCTCTAAAGTGCTATAAATAATAATAAACTCATATGGAACATGTCAATAATTATCAAATATTGACACTCACTCAGTCAGGGTTTCGGGACATAGTTGTGCTACTGCTTTGCTGGATATAGTGGATGATATTATAAGGGATATAGATTCAGGAAAGATAACAGCGTTGGTTCTTCTGGATTATTCAAAAGCCTTTGATACCATAAATCATGACATATTATTTTCAATTTTACATTTTATAGGATTTTCAATTGAAGGTATTAATCTTATAATAAGCTACCTAAGCAACAGAATACAATTCGTAAAAACGAAAATGGGCAAATCCAGAAGAAGCAATATTAGTTGTGGGGTTTCACAAGGCTCAATTTTAGGCCCTTTACTCTTTTGTATATATGTGTCATTTAGATAAATCCATAATTAATTGCCAATCCTATTTTTACGCAGATGATAGCCAACTAAAATATTCATTTTTTCCAAACGAAGTTGAAGCTGCGAGTATGCTTATTAATGAGAATTTATCACAACTAAGAAAGGTTTCTAAGCAGCTTGTTATTTGGAAAAAATAGAGAGGACTTGAAGGATCGTATGCAGATCATAGTAGATGGTAACAATTTTGAATTTACTAAAAAGCAAAGAACTTGGGTATATTAATGAATTGAACACTGCGTTTCAATGAACATATAATTAATTGTTTAAAAAAACCTATTGTAGTATCAAACTACTTTACCTACATCGACAAGTTTTATCAAAAGAACTTAAAACTAAATTAACTGATTCACTGGTATTAAGTCACTTCAGCTACTGTGATATTGTATATGGTCCCTGCTTAGATAAAATTAATATTAATAGAATTCAAAAAGTGCAAAAATCTTGTACATATACGAAATACGTAAATACGAACAAATATCATACAAACTTAAAGAAACGTGATGGTTAAGTATAGAAAATAGGCGAAAACTACATGCAGTTGTACAATACCAAACCATTATTTTAAACAAAACATATATAATAAGATAAAATTCCATAAAATCTAAGATTTAAGGGCCTAATTTCGCCACCTCCACATCGTACAGCCATTTTTAGACGGTCATACTCTTATAACATATAATTCTTTACCAGAAACATTTAAACATTACAATATTAATTTAAAAATTTACTTTTGAAAGAATAAATTTTTTTGTCTCTCTCTCTCCCACTACTTCTTTTTTGGGCATTTTTTATTAATTTTTTTAAATAACATGGTTCTATATTTTAATTTTATATGTTTGTTATTAATTGGATTATTTAAGGGCTAAAATTCTATATCAGTTTTTAACTGCCTTTTGGCTCCTTTTCATTGTCATTGCTATGATTATATAAATTACCTATATAAATATATGTATATATATATATATATATATATATATATATATATTATGTTATTATTTGACAATGAATAAACAGTTTATTATTATTATATTATTTTGCATGAAAGATTTTAATTATTAATTAAATTAATTTAATTTAGAACATATGTCGTATTACCCATGAATTTTGAGTTACCTACTAATTGTTTACTCAAGCACCGATTATACATGCTTTTAGCTATTTATATATGCGTTATGTGCTCTCAATGAGAGAATAAACGATGTATACAATGTGACCGATTTATTTGCCTCTCACTAACATTATTTTGAACATTATATAAAAGCACGATTGCCCTTTTGACATGCACTTTTGCTCGTTGGTTTTAAAATAATATTTATTTTAATATATTATACTGTGTGCAAAAAAAACTGAGAGCCAATTCATCTTTTACTACGGTTAATCCTGAAAAACTAAACTAAATCCAACTAAAAATAATGTATATGTTTTATATACAGCCTGTTTAGAATAAAACCGAATAATCTATATATATATGGGGCGTGGCCTCGCCTCCCTCCAAGGCGCGTCACAGTTGCTTGTGTAATAAACGACATTACGAAAGGTCGAGCAGGTAAGGACTTAAAAAATTAAATGATAATAATGCAAAAAATCTCATTAGCGATGCAGTCTATTTGCTTAGCTACAGTGTCGCGCGTTGGAGGGAGGCGAGGCCACGCCCCATATATATATAGATATATTCGGTTTTAGGCTGAAAGAGCTGTATATGTTTTATAAAGGAAATTTGTACTTTTAACAAGATGGATTCACTATGATTTGGCAGTCAGAGAATGGTTGAACCAACGGTTTCCCGAGAAATGGATTGTTAGAAGAGGTGCTCAAGAATGGCCGGCAAGATCTCCAGATTTCCAATTTTTTTTCTTTGGAGTCATTTAAAAACACAAGTATACAAAACACCACCTGAAAACATTCAAAAAGAAATAATTCAAGAATCATTTTTCAATTCAAGAATCATTCTTGAAGAATGTAAAACGTTTTAAAAAGTTCGACAAGAGTTTAAGAACAGATTTTATTATTGTTTAGCAAATAACGAAGCACAATTTTTTTAAAGAATTCTTTGTTTTATTTATATTAAAACTTTTTTGGCTATAACTTGCAAACTGGGGGTGAGAGGATGCAATATAAAATTTATTTAATACTGGATTTATACTTCCCCCTCAATATCTAAATTTTTGCTCAAGATTATATTTCCTATCTCAAAAGTTATTAAGGGTGGCTAGTTTTTAATTAAAAGTCATGCTGCGATTTAGACGTGGAGTGCAGCAGAGCAGCAACAGCAGCCCAGCAGATAATACCTGAAGATGGTACATGAGATTGTACCGAAACGTCGTCAGACATACGGTTCTTTTAAGAACCAAAAACCGACAACACGGAGCAGATCCCGGAAAACCATCAATACATATAACGCCCGTGGAAAACTAAAGCAGAACATTGTTATTATAATGTTTTGTAATATTTTAAGACAACGATCTTAATAAATTTAGTAAATTGAATGCTGATTCTATACATATAGTGCAGTGTTCATGACATTACCTTACCAATTCAAAAATAAGTGAAAATACGCATGCGTTTTTTCACTTAAAAATTAGTTTTCTAAATGCATTTACAAAACTATTTTTTTTACTACAGTATATACAATTTGATATGACTTAATATGGTTATTTGCAAAACCGCAAACAGGATGCAATTTCCGTTAATTAAAATATATGTGGTTAAAAACAACATGCCAATTTTGCGGATGTTTTAATCACTGCTTTCACGTAGACAAAGCGAAATTTTCCATGTTTTACGCGCACTATTTTAGTTACGTAGTTTAATTTATCTATAAAACTACGTAACTAAAATTGCTTTTATAAAAAAACTAATAACTAATCGTTGCAAATAAACCATAATTAATATTAAACATGGTAGTAACAAACCGAAACACACCGCCTGTAAACCCTGAGCAGTATTTTAGGGAAAAATAAGTTTATTATTTTATATTTTTATATGTTTTGTTATTTACCTATATCTTTTTAGAAATTTTACCCCACCACCACCCCTTTTTATAATACAATTGAAACAGTAAGTTATGTAATATTATTTAATGTATAATAAAAATATATAATTTTGTTTAATTTTTTAATTTTTCTACAGAGCAATAGCTCGGCTATTAAAAGGCTAAACATTTTTTCCTATCTCAATTATTTTTTTAAAGAAACCATAAGCCCAGATGTCCACAATTAATTTGTTTAAAGTTTTTAAAACAATTTACTAGGTCTTTGGGCGGTTTAAGAGCACCAAAACTATCAAAATAATTAACAGAATTCTTCTTTTTATTATAAGCTACCCAATGTGCACCTAAATTTTTCGAAATATATTAATTTAGGATTCCAGATTCATTTTTATTAGGACCATTTGCTGGTAAAGCATTTTGCATAAAACACCACAAAAATAAGGTATTTTAAGCTTTTGCGAATATTTTACTTATTCAGAATCATACATACATACATGTTGTTGTTTTAAAAAAGGTGATATCCTCCCTTATCATTCTTTTTTAAAAATACAGAAACTTTTTTGCCTATTTACTCCATAGCCCTATTATGTCTACTTCAAGTTTCTTTTTAGCATTTTTTGTGGCAGCGCTTGCGCCTCCAGCCAGGGACCCTATAGCACTATATCCTATAAATCAAAATTTATAACTTGA
Source organism: Brassicogethes aeneus (assembly GCA_921294245.1). Taxonomy (NCBI): domain Eukaryota; kingdom Metazoa; phylum Arthropoda; class Insecta; order Coleoptera; family Nitidulidae; genus Brassicogethes; species Brassicogethes aeneus. The sequence continues at coordinate 44,726,444 of OV121132.1, read as the reverse complement.
ACATGTCTTTTAACTTTATCAACTTCTCCGCGTTTTTTTTTGAACAACCATTACAAGTTTTCTTTTAACCTTTATTCCAGTTGTTACTAACCAAGCAGATGCTTTGTTAACCAATTTTGAGTCTTTAGATTTGACCCGTTCCCAAGTTCTATTTTCCAAAATCCAATCCGCTTTATGCCTGTCCTCCAAACTTATTTTTTGAATAAGCAATATCCTGCTCTTTACATGCAGTATCTAATGGGTTTATACCAGTATCACCCCTTTTAATGATTTTATCTAATTTAGTACCTGGCCCACAAACTTAGTATGTGGGTAAGTGAAGCTCAAAGGGTAGGTTGTTAATAGCAAAAATTAATAAACCACTACCTTTATGTTTATTTATTTTAAATAAACTCCAATTATAGGTATTCATAAAAAAAATATCGTTATTTCATCACTTATGTTTAAATTATATCTCTCCTAAAATAATATTAAAGCTTCTTCTAAATTATTCATCAAAAACTGAACTTTTAAGGTATCCAAATGCGTCTTTATCAGTAGTTGGTTCTACCAAGGTTGTATGCTTACTTAGCAGAAATATTAATCGCAACTTTAAACCCATTAAAGACCTTCAAATAATAATTAAACTTTAAAATCATTTATTTTTAATAATATACATTCGGTACCCAGTCAAAAATAAAATTTATATGAATTTTATATTAAGCTTCTCAGTAGCGCCATCTCTCTAACCACAATTGCAAATGGCCGCCCACCGATGCCCACCAGCCCCAAAATTGAATTTAAATAAAAATTAATAATGATTATTTTTAACTCTAGTTTTGTTTAAGAGGCTTGTTTAATTTTTTATATTACAGGTCTGAATTTATTTCTAATTTTGTATGTTTCTACACGGAGAGAACCGTTTAGAAATAATTTCTGAAAAATCAAGTTATTGGAGACAGCTTGGGCATTTTAAGAATGAGTGCTTGTGTGTTTAGTAAATATTTCTATATTATATAAGCTGTCCTCAATTAATTGATTTTTCAGCAATCATTACCTCATTAAACTTCTCATAAAAACTAATATGAATGACAGTTTGTTAATATTAGTCTGTTAATGCCAGTCTTTAAATGACAGATGCTTAATATTAATGAATTGGGTAAAACTAGTATATTGTAAAACAATTTATTTTGCCGCACGACCGCAAACCGGAGTGCGAAAATAATACGGGTATCACAATAAGTCATTGTAACACGAGTTTTTCATACTATTTTGTCTATTTCGATCATAATTTATCTTGTTAATTAAAAGGGTTGCCAGAAGTATAAAATAAAAAATATAAGAGACGTATAACCAGCCCCATTTCATCATCACTCTCGGACCCCGTACAGGCCTATGTTTACTTACGCCGATTTTTGTTCGCCCCCAGCAACTGCACGGCTTCACCCGTGTTTGTTGGGTGCGAATATCCATTGCGTTCCGTACTGTCCCCTATTTGGGGCTTGAGAGCGAGATGCGAATAGTTTTAATAGCCATTCTCGGGTTCGCCGAGCCGATGCTATACGCCCAGTAGGGTATAGGAGGAGGGTGTTGGTTTTTGGGGGACAATTACGCCGACTTAAAACTAAGTACGACGCGGAATCCCCCTAGACCAGTCGATTAGTATTACTCCAAACATTTGGGATTACTATTTGGAGTTGGGAAGTTGTTATTTCGCTGCAGGAGTGTAGTTCCCTAGTCGAGATCTTTGTCTTGTTCGTTATTGTTATTGTCCGTATCCTGGTCAGATAGTTCCTGCACTTGGTAAAGTGTGTCAGTTGTTTTTATTTTTTAATTTTTTTAATTGTTGCTTAGTTGCTCCCAACTGGTCTTGTTAATTTATGCATTGTTAAGTGCATGTTTTGTGCTAACGTGTCATGATATGTGAAGCATGGTCTCCCGACTTTTCTGTCTGTAAGGTCTAGTTAAAGGGTGGCTTGTAGTATGTTGTTGCGTTGCCTACGAGTGACGTGGGCCCAGTATTTTAATTGGGCTTCTCTTACTCTTTTGGTAATGGTTTTGCCCATTAACAGGTCGCAGGGATGTTGGTGATGGTAGACGGGAAAGTCTGTCGTTAGTAGTGTAATGATCTTCCGTTCAAGTTTGCGTAAATTTTGTCCCAAGCACGTTTTGTGGTAGAGTTTTGTCTTTTTTTGTTATATTCCAAAATTAAGTATTGCATTTATTTATTAGTTAAACAAATGATAAGCGCAACTATTCTGTTATCTAATGTTTACAAATCTAGTAGAGTTTGGTTATTAGGCTTTTTTTTTACTGCGTTAGGGTTATATGATTAATGTGTTAGTTTATTCTGTGAGTCTAGTGTTTATTATCGGTTTCGTTTGGGATTGCATTACGCATTTGTTGTTGACAGATTTATTGCCCTACGCCGTGTGCCTTTCATACGTTTTAAAGATATCTGCCGTGTTTAAATTGCAGATTTTGTATTAGGTCATGCATATTCTTAAGGTAACTTATCAATTTTTTTGCAGATGGCCACCTCCCCTCTTGTTTGACCTCCCTTGCTTGTCCAGTGAAAAGCGTCCAATGACAGGTGGCACTTAACTCATTCATATTACTTAACACTTCACTCCTCAATGACCGTTACACCATTTTAGTTTGCACTTTATGAAAATTGTTTGTTTCACTATAATTTGATTGCACTTTTTAAAAAAATTATTGTTGGTTTTAATCTTTAAACTTTTACGTTTTAAGAGCTTTCACTATCGCGTCGTGCCTTCTCAAGCGCTGGAACCTGACTGATGCTTTAAAGTACTCTTAGAAATAGAAAAAAATACTTTTTATCGCTTACACAGTACACAAATATTTCTTAATTTTAACCAAATATTAACCAGATTTTATGTTAATCCAGATCCACATAACATTATGTTAAGTTTTACAACTAACTGTAACCTATTAACTATATTGAATAAGTAGTTTGTTATTATAACAAACATATTGTAGATTTAATAACAAAATCCTGTCAACAATTCAACCATAATTCTCGTAATTTTTAAAAAGGACCTTATTTTTACAAACTTTTTTGTAGACCCAGTAACAAAAGTATTTGTTGAAAATTGGAAACTTAAATGAAAAGAATTTTAAAAGAAATGTTGCTTTATTAATAAATTTTCTAAACAAAAAAAACACACATAGTCGTCGCGGCGAATGTTTTAAATTTAATGTCGAATGTCAAAAACCGATTTCTCGACATGCGGTTAACCTAGCGGTTCCTTGGATTATATACGTAAAAGAAAACAACAATAATTGTAATGTCTCTGCTTGGTTCAGAATTTGATGAAGCAATTTGAAACATTCGCCGCGACAACTATACCTATAGTAAATTTAAAAGGAAACGAAGTACACGTCATCAATCAGCTGATCGGGCACGGTGATCAATGTGATGCTAAAATCATTGCATCAAGTGAAAGTGGTAGTGAAACTACAGGGCGATAGATGGCGTTTACATGAATAATACCATAGGGTCCCTAGATTTGGGACCTTAGAATACCAAAATGTCAAAAGTCAGAGTTTTATAACCTATATGATGCACCGCCAAAAGTATGTATTAGCCATTTTTAAGGACATTTTAAGCTATAAAACCCAGAAATTTTGCCATCTAAAGTCAGTCTCTGCTATATATAATATTATTATTTTATGTATCCAACATATATTTTGTTAAATATTCTAATATATAATTAATAATAATCCTATTTACCTCAATCACCTGCTGTTAAAGGTAACAAAGGTTTATTATTATCCCGTTCTGCCTTAAAATAGCATATTATAAGGATGATACCAACTCTTGACTCCGACTATTTAAATGCTTCGGTATTTTAAATATAGGAAAAACAAAAAACGATATATAACAAACACAAAAGCGGCAATGAAAACTTAAACAATATAAAATAACACAAACAACAAACAAAATAAACGAAATTATTAAACGAAATTATTAAACGAAATTATACACGAATTAAACGAAATATTTAAAAACACAACTGACAGCTTCGAAATTCTAATACGTCAATTTCTTTTTCTATGCGTCATTTTATTAAAAATCTTAATCTAAACATGACACCATTGCAATTACAGCCAACTAAAGTTGTTTAAAATGCATTAAACTATTCAATTACAGACAGATTTAGTATTGGTACCAGTGCGCAAAATTATGACGTCATCGATGATGTGTACGTCGTTTCCTTTTAAATGTAGATATGTAAATGAACCTTAAAAACATACACAAAATTAAATACCACACCATTCTGAAATCATAAAATTATACAAAAATTTGGTACAATATAGTTATCAGTACAACTACAACACTTACTTATGTATTTCAAAACATAACCTACTTCACTGTATTCCCTAATTTCAGTTTTAAAACAATTGATGGCATCTTTTTTCGTATACTTCGCACACTTGTTAAATAGGTATAAGGAATCCGAATAACGATAATAACAGATTGGTAACAAATTATAAACACTCTAGACAGTTGTTACGAACACGTTACGAATTAGAATAAAGTAAGCAGAAACATAAGTTGCAGACGCTGAAATCAGTTGAACTTGTTGATGCGTATTTTCAGTGGGAAATGTTTTGATTGGCTTCCCGAAATTATGTGTACTTTTTAACAAAATAATTTATTAATCATTAACAAAATAATCTGTAACCTTTGAAATTAAAAAAAATTGCATACTACTTTTGCAAAACTATTTTTCTTTATTAAAATAATTACAAATCCAGTTTTTCTAAAAAAAATTATGTTAAAACCTCACAAAATAACAAATCTTATTATTGTATTGTTTTAATACAATAATAAATAAATTATAAGGGCTATAGATCTATAGATAAATTAGAAGGTAATGAGTATTGGTTTTTAAAACGTAATAAGTATTGGTTTTTAAAAGGTAATGAGTATTTATTTTTAATAAATAAGTTGTTGAATTGTTTGTGAAAAACGGTTATAAAACCCATGTGAAAGATCTACAAACGCATAAAAAAATCTTTCAATTAAATTATATAAAATCATACTTTTTCTACTTCTATTACGAGATTTGGCCGTTATAACATATAGAAAAAATAAAAATTTATTTGTAATAAAAAAGTTATAGAATTATTACCCCAAATGGGTTATAAAACACTAAAAACGCATTAAAAAAACCTTTTTTTTCAATTAGTTTACTTAATTATGCCTAGTAACTAATTACTAATAAGTCTTACTAAACAGAAAATAGTATATTATTATACGGTAGATAATGCAGGCTATTTTCACAAGAATAATCTCAAGTGTAATACTTTATCTACTCCAATAAGTGGATAATTAAATGATTTTTTAAAATAAATAAATTAAATCTGACATCTGTCAAATGGTTAACCCCACTTTTTACCAATTTTAAATGTAATTATAGTCGCCTTGTCCCAATTTCAAAACCGATTGCATGGAGCCTACACAAGGAGTCCGAACTGCATGTAAACAAGAATCTTCCTAAGTTAAGTAGGCGCTGGTGTCCCGTTTATTCTGAAACAATTGACTAATTTGTACCGAAACGCTACCAAAAGAGCAGACGTCAGGACGCATTAACAATCAGCGCCGCTGGTGGTGAAAAAAAAGACTTAATTTGTGCAATTTAGAGGGCAGGTTTTGTCAATTTTTCCTATTAAGTTCGGGCTCCTTGTGTAGGCTCCATGACCGATTGGTTCAAATCAGAGTGGATATTGAAATCGGCCAATCACTAATGCCTAACAACGTGAATTATTTTCGTTGCTAGGCAGGGAATTTCTAATGTTATTGTTATTTTTATTATTATTCGCGGAAAATATCAATATTATGCAATTGAAGTAAATAAAAATAATCAGTATTTATTTATAATAAAAAAGTTTCTCACGATTAAAAAGGATCGCTTCTCATTTTTAAACTCTTATTGCAAAATCCTGCAGTATGTATAGTTTTATGCGTACGATTGAATTAAATCGGTTGACATAAGTGTGTCCTCGCTCTTTCTGTTTGATTCGCCACCTATTAAGCAAGGCCAAGGTGATATCCTTGGTAAGAAAGTTTGATTTTTATTAGAACTAAAATATTATTTTTTTTAAGGCCGTACCATATTACTGTGTAAAACTTTACCTTCTAGAGTATCCATTCAGTGAAAGTGATCACAAAAATACCTGTATAGGTACTCTCTAAAAATGAAATAGTCAAATTTCTACTATTTGAATTAGTACCAGCATTTTTAATAAAAAAATAGTCGTTTTCACTTTTAAATAGTTATTGTTTACTACGTAAAAGTTTGACTAATTTAAGATTAGTCACCATCTTTGACTATTTCTGAGAGTTAAAAGTAACTAATTTCTTTAATCGTTTGCGGCCAACAACAAAGTATTATTTGAATTAAATGCATATACCTAAGCTCCATGGTTAAATGACCCATACAAACAAATAAAGATGCAAAAAGTTTAGCTCAAAACAGCAACACAAATAATATAAGTATTCAACTTTAAAATATTATGAACAATATTTATTGAAAAATAAAATTGATTTTTATAAGAGCGACTGATGGCCGAATGGGTTATGACAACAGATTGACAAGCTTGACAAGTGACAGACCTGAGTTCAATCCCCGGCTGGGTCAAAACTTTTTTTAAATTTAAATCTACTAATTTGACTATTTCATTCAGTAGAATTTGACTAATTATTAATGACTGCTCTTTCGCTATGACAATTAGTCAAATATGACTTATAATTAGTTATTTTTAACTAATTCATTTTAAGAGAGTACAATTTTGTTACTAGTAATGCGCCATTATAGCCATTTTGGTAGGAATTTTTTGTACGGTGTACCCACGCTTCGAGGTACGAGGAGTTTGCAAAAGGTACCAAAAGTTAATTAAGAATTGTTCCGATATTCCGACAACTTGGGCAAATATTCCAAATAAGGTTAAAAAAACAGCCTTTTTCAGAGTATATTTTAATTAATTGTGGTAAAATCTTTATTTACTTCAATTAGCCAAAGAAACACCCTATCAAATTAAAGACTTTTTTTGTGTTCGTATGTGCTAAAAGGTGCACAGTAAAAAAATATTTGTTAATTTTAAAGAAATAACAACCAGATTTAATCCAGGTCCACATAACTTTTTGTTAAGTTTACAACCAACTGTAATCTGTTAACTAATTGAATAAGTAGTTTGTAATTATTACAGATATTTTGTAGATTTAATAACATAATTCCATGTCAATTTCAACCATAATTCTTATATTTTTTACAAACTTTTATGTAGACCCAGTATCAAAATTATTTGTTGTAAATTGGAAACTTAAAAAAAGAGAATTTGTTATAAGAAATGTTGCTTTATTAAACAATTTTCTAAATAAAACATAATTAACACATACCTACATAAATGAACACAAAAATAACATACACAAAATTAAATAACACACCATTCTGAAATCATGAGATTATATAGAAATTTGGTACAACACACAATCCACACAACAAGGTCTGTTCTATCTCGTACTAAAAATACACTGCAACACTGCACAGTTTAACGGCGGCCATTTTTGTAGTTTACAATTTTTGTGCTTTGGGTTTGTGCTCTGTTTATACAGATTAATAATCGTTTTAAACGTTGTGTTTCTCATAGTAAGCCTTAAAAGAGGCCTTAAAGTGCTAAGAAGAACCATTTTACTCCTCTTTTGTAAAAAACTTTATTCTATTAGGGCTGTCATAAAACTGTCAAATGTCAATTTTAAGCTTAAATTATAACTCACAAATTAACCTTCAAATTGTCATTTGACAGCCCTGATAGAATAAGGTATATTTATTATAAAAGAGGAGTAAAATGGTTGTAATTAGCACTTAAAGGCCTTATTTGAGGCTTACAAGTGCCTCTGTAAGAAACCCAACATTTAAAATAATTATTAAACAGCACAAACCCAAAGCACAAGAATTGCAAACAACAAAAATGGCCGCCGTTAAACTATGTGCAGTGTTGCAGTGATTTTTAGTATTTTTAGCATGAGATAGACCAGACCTTGTTGCATGGATTGTGGTATACAACATAACTATCAGTACTACTAAAACACTTACTTCACTATATCGCCTAATTTTAATTTGAAAACCAATAATGACAATATAAACACTCCTGTCACCGTTAAATATTATAAACAACCGTTGACGCTGACAACTTGTTAATAAGTGATGGAAATGTTTTAATTGGCTGCCTGAAATCACGTGTACTTTTTCTACGGAATAATTTGTTAAGCATTAACAAAATAATCTGTAACCTTTGAAATTAACAAAATGCTTATGAAATTGCATTTTACCTTTACAAAACTTTCGGTAAAAAATGTTCCTTTTTTTAAATAATTACAAACTACAAACTCATGTTAACAAATCTTATTTTTGTAACAGTGTGCGTGTAATGTGTCACTTTAAAAATTTATTAACTAGTAGAAAATCTTCTGTTACAAGTTAATAAATTATTAAAAACTCTATTTTTTACTAAAAAAAGTTAAATTATTTTCGTAAAACGGTGCTTTCTTAACAGTGTGCGGCATGTTAGGGGCACAGCACTACATGTGTAAATGAAACATTGCCACCTTTGTATTTATAAATCAATTGTTTTGAAAAAATTTTAACAACGGCATGGGCACTAAATTTAAATCAGCCTTCATAAGTTTACCAAATCTTTAAATGACACTTTTTGCTTTAAGGCAAAAAAGATGATAAAAAACGTGTACAATTTTATATATTATTTCCTTATCACGGTTCATGTTTCAAATCTAAGTACTGTGCTCTAAACACGCACACTCGATATATAAATGTCAAAAACAACACACAACTCGCACAGCCGTTAACGTTTGTATCGCCTGCCTGCTTTAAAACAACAGCAAATTTTGTCAGACTTCATTAAATCTTATATATTTAAAGAACCTTACTCACATTTTTTTAATTTTTGCTTTACTTTTGATATTTTTCATTTAGAAATATTCTAATGGTAAAATTTTATTTCGCTATTTAGTCATGAAATTTATATATATTTATACCTAACTGGAATTTTAATATTTAAAAATAGTGTGGAAAAGCGAATTTTTCATGCAAGTTTTTAAATTGCCTACGAGGCTGTTAGGCCGAGTGTGCATTAAAACGAGCTTGAAGAAAGCTTTTCTCTCAAGTATAACACAATGTTTTTTCTGCGACCCTTTTATTTTTTGTTATTTTTAAATACAAAACAAAATAACCTAAAAACTTTTTTGACAGCTGAATGTCAAACGATGCTGTCAACTTCTTTTCACACAGACCTGTCACTTTTCACACAGAAATGTCACTTTACATTCGTGTTTTGCCTTGCCAATGAAAAGAGGGCAATTCCATGATCGATGCTTACTTTTTAGTAAAATTCAATTATCGAAAATTTAAAAAAAAAACTTAATAATCGTTTAAAATTGAGTTAAAGTTTATGAAATATTAGATAAATGTTACGAAAAACTGCAGGAATCCGTTCCCGCGTCAAACTACATAAAAAGCATTGTTTATCTCTGGTCGCTATGGAGAAACAAAGCAAGTGCTTGCAAACTTGGTGCCCGTCAAAAAATGTTGTGCTGTCAAACTTTTAAAGAGTGAATTATTTTTGTGCAAAAAGTAAGTAGAACTTGGTTAAAAATTGCTTATTTATATTGCAAAATTTTGTCCCGCGAGAAAGCACAATTCAATATTTTTTTAGTTTTTAACTAGACCGTAACAAAAACTCTAGATAAAAACATAAGATTTCTTAACCTTTGATTTGCTCGTTATAATAGCACGATAGATAAATATTAATACGCCTAAAATATATTTTTAATATATTTTCTTTATTTGTCCCGCGAGTAATCTAATGGTCTAGAAATATTTAATTTTTATTTTTAACACAAAAGCGTTTTCAAAAAAAAATTGAGATTTTAATAAAAATGCTAGTATATTAGTAGCATCAAATTATTTGTAGTCTAATTAAGTATTTAGGTAATTTTTTATAATATATTTTTTTTAATTTTTTAAAAATACTTTGCAAACTACTAAAGGTTACGGAGCGGTTTAGTTGTGTTTTTTTGAGTTGCAAAAAAGAAAGAAATTATTGGAAATTATCCATTTTTAGGATGCCGAAAATACAAAATGATAAGAGGAAAATGAAAGTGAAAGAGTATGTTAAAAAGTATAGAGAGAAAATAAATGCAAATGAAAACCTTAAGTCGATATACCGTAAACGACATGTTGAATGTTGCAAAAAATACCGAACAAAAATGAAACAAAAGATTTTGTCCTCGACAGATTTGTTAGAGTTGAAAAGAAAACAGGAACGAGAAAGAAAAAGAAAATACCGTGCAAAAAAATATGCTCAAAGGTTGGATAAAAAAGAGAATAGTGCCTATAAGACCCCTCAAACTATTGGGAAAGATTTGAAAAAAATCAAAAATGTCCTTCCAGAACACAAAGAGAAGAAAATAGAGATCATGAAAAGGGTTTTGAAAACGATTGATAAGAATTTAACCATAAGTTTCGATATTGGTCAAGAGTTTTTTAAGTCTGTCACAACAAATAATATGTATAACCAGCTGAATACGGAAACAATAAGAAAAGTTGAGATTTTTTTTTGTAGAGAAGATATAAGCAGGGTTTCGCCAAATGTTAAGGATAAAATTAAAATAAAATCTGAAAATGGAACAGAGTACGCACAAAAAAGACATATGATGTATACAGTTTCAGAAGCGTTTAGCATTTTTAAAGAAGAAAATCCGGAGGAAAAGATAAAAATTAGTAAATTTTATGAACTAAGACCTAAATTTGTCATGCTTATGTCAGATATGCCTCATGACGTATGTGTCTGCAGGTATCATGCCAATGTCTTTTATTTAATTGATATATTGCACAAACATGTAAAGTTCCCAAAAACACACAGAGAGCTTCTTCAAGAAATCGTTTGCTACCTCTGAAATATGACGAGTCTCTGGAATTAATTTTTAAACAGTGGGCAACTATCAACGGAAAAGTAGAAATAATAAGTCTTGAAAAGTCCATTGAAATGATTATTTCCACCTTAGAAAATCAACTGCCTTTTTTCAAAAAACACACATTTATCAAAAACAGCCAACAAAAGTATTTTGATTTGAAAAGAAGCACCGTTGGCGAAAAAGAAATCATATTGCAAATGGACTTTGCGGAAAACTTTTCAATTACGGCACAAGATGAAATTCAAAGTGCGCATTGGTCGCATAGCCAAGTAACAATCTATACTGCCGTTGTTTGGGGTCCAAACAAAATACTTTCTTTTGCTATCGTTTCCAACTATCTTTCACATGATAGATACGCCGTCAATGTTTTTTTAAAGAAAATCATAGAATTTCTAAAACTGAAAGCATTAAGTTTTGAAGAAATATGCGTGTTTAGCGACGGATGCGCTGCGCAGTTCAAAAATCGTTATACGATGTCTTCATTGTGCTTCTTACCAGCAGAAATGAATTTAAGAGCAATGGAATGGAATTTTTTCGCGTCATCACACGGAAAGGGTGCTGTGGATGGTATAGGGGCCACAGTAAAGAGAAAGGTATTTATAAAAGTTTATAATTGCATATAACTATTAGTTTGAACTTTTAGCTTCAGCAATCTGTTCATTCAAAACTATGTTTTCAAGGAATAAAATTGTAACAACACTTCATATTTTAGGTCTGGATGGAAATAAAAAGTCGAAAGTCTTTAATTACTAATGCGAAAGACTTTTACCAATGTGCTCAAAAACTGGATAAGATAAACGTCATTTATGTAGAAACAGAAGAGATTGAAGCAGCAAAAAAAACTTTAGATGATAAGTGGAACTTGGTAAAAGCAATTCCCAACATAACAAGCTGCCACAACTTTCGATTTTTGGATAATTATCATGTAGGAGTTAAAAATGTATTTAATTCAAACGAATCAAGAGTTGTTTTGTGTTTTTCTATGTAATTCCTTAGTGTTAATTGTTTATTTAAATAGCTGAAATAAATATTTGTTTACTGAAATCGCATTGTCCCGCGAGTAATGTCCCGCGAGTAATCACTATTGGTTATATATACAGAATTTCAAGCATTTTGGCATCTTAGTTATGGCCTTATAAATTTCAACTAAGAGTAGGTAAGTTTATAGTAATATTAATTTTTTTAAATATCTATAAAATTTAGAGAAAAAAGATAATTAAAACTTGCATATATTTTTTAAAATATTTGATGTCCCGCGAGTAAGCATAGATTTTTCAAAAACTTTATTTATTAGGTTTTGCCTTTTTTAAAAAGAGCAAGTACTAATAGCAGAGAAACCATTGCCATAGTAGAATATCAATAAATCACATGAGACCTACTATGCCTATGGTAAAAATTGATATTTTAAAAATTGATGTTTTTCTAATTGTCCCGCGAGTCATCATGGAATTGCCCAAGATTCATTTTCTAAGCAACGATGCCATCATGAAAAGTGACTTTTACATAGTGGTCGTAGAAAAAGTATTTTTTATATTATATAATAATGACAATTATGTTACCTGTTATCTGTCAAAAGTAAATCAATCAAAGCGCTTTATTTGCCAATATTTGACCATTCAAAAGTAATTCTTGCGTATATTGGACTAGTACACATTGCAGCGAATGTTGTACCCACTAGTACAATATTTGCTGCAATTTGTACTAGACCAATACTTGCAACAATTACTTTTTATTGGACAAAAATTAATAGTAACTACGAGGTAAATATTTGTCCAACACAATTTCGATAGCTTTTGATTTGAATTTTTTTAAATTTTTGTTCAATAAAATTGTCCTCTGAATACCACTCGTAATCAAAAATGTATGTCGAATATTTTGAGGTGTGTTATAGCAAATTCTGTTGTGCTGCGCACTCGTACTATTCAAATCAACACGCCACTTAATTTTTTGGATTCATTTAAAAACATCACCTGAGAACATTCAAGGACTTAAACAAAGAATAATTCTAGAATGTAGGCGGATAACTCCTGAAACGTTTCAAAAAGTTCGCCAAAAGTTTGAGAACAGATTGTATTATTGTTTAGTAAATAACGAAGCACATTTTAAACATTTAATATAATTTTTTTATGAAAATCCTATAAAAAAGTCAACCCAATAAACCCCATAAATCATAAATTGTTAACCATGGAATAAGTAAAAAAGCAGCCACTAATAACTGTAGTAACTAGTCATTTTTGACTAATTCATTTTTAAAGAGTATAGATAAGCTCATAAATCTTAATAAAGCCAAACCAAATATGGAAATCGAACACTAGAGACTAAGGCTGGGAATTTGTTAGTTTTTGGAATTCGAATACTCGTTTAAAAATTATTTGAAATACTCGAATTATTCGAATATTCGAATTATTCGAATATTCGAGTATTCGAATTATTCGAATATTCGTGTATTCGAATTATTCGAATATTCGAGTATTCGAATTATTCGAATATTCTTGTTCTCGTAAATTCGAATATTCATGTCTTTATAATCTGTAATTCATGTCCTCGTACATTCGAATAATTCGAATATAGAGTACATTTTTAAATATTCAAATAATCGAATTTTTCAATACTCGAATACTAAAATATTTCAATTAATCAAAACTATTTAATCTAGAAAAATTCCTATCTTATGTTTAAGTTTAGCTCGGATTATTTAATTAAATATTTAATAAAAAAAATAAATTTAACAAATGGGTTATTATTTTTTATTTTATTTTTTTTTGTAAATTGCTACTCAAAAAACAATTTTTTTTTACATTGTCTGGTTTCAAGCAGGATCGTTTTGCTGTAACAATGTTGCCCGCTTTGGAGAAAGCTCTTACCTTAAAATGCTACATGCTCATTACACTAAAAAAAACCTTGAGCGAGAATTAGTTTTTACAAAAATATGTAAGTGGATACAGAATTTACCAATTAAACATATAGTAATTAGTAATTTACTAATTACTGATTACTTTTTGCTACTGTCCAAAATGAAGCGACTACATCGCGACTATATCGCTTTTTTCGAATTTGATTATTTTTGGAATTTTCAAAATTCAAAAGCCATCTAATTTTTTATGAGAGCTGTTAATATTTTTTAATAAAAATGACAAATTAACATATTCGAAAAAAGTTTTTTTTGCACCACCCTTATATATACTAATTTAAAGTGTTTTAATATTCGAGTATTCAAATATGCGAGTATTTGAATATTCGAGTATTCGAATATTCGAGTATTCGAATATTCAAATATTCGAGTATTCGAATATTCGAATAATTTATAATCGATTTCCACCCCTATTCGAATACTCGAATATTCGAATATTCGAATTATTCGTAATCGATTCCCAGCCTTAGTCCAGCCCTCTAGTAGAGACTCAGCACTCTCTTTTCATAAATAGTTATTTTTACTACTTAAATAGTTAAAATTATACAATTTAAGATAAGTCACAATCTTTGACTGATTGTTAAATTGCTCATAAAAACAAACAAAGATGCAAAAAGTTTATCTGAAAACGGCAACACAAGAAACAAATTAATTTTAAATAATAACAATTTATAGACAAAATACCGAAGTTTAAAAAAAAGCCTTGGACAAAACTTTTTTAAATTTAATCCACTAATTATACTCCTATACACTTTCTTTAAGTTCTTGAATGTTATCAGGTGAATGTTTTTAAATGAATCAAAAAAATTAAGTGGCGTGCTTGCTTTGAATAGTACGAGTGCGCAGCACAAACAGAATTTGCTATATTACACCTCAAAATATTCGACATACATGTTTGATTACGAGTGGTATTCAGAGGAGAATTTTATTGAACAAAAATTTAAAAAAATTCAAATCAAAAGCTATCGAAATTGTGTTGGACAAAATGTTTACCTCGTAGTTACTATTAATTTTTGGCTGGCCCCATCGGCATTTTGGTTTTTGGGCGACATTAGACTGACCCAATACTGAGTCAATCAGGAATCCACCTCAACCAGAGATTTAGTAATACCCCCATTCAATTGGTGTTCATGAATGTTTTTTTAATACCTCCTAGGAGGCTGTTCTTCAGCGTCTGTGTCTGCTGAAATTCGGAAACTGCTGAACATAAATTATTTGCCCCACGTGCTCTACATTTCTTCGGTCTAGAGGTCGAGAACTATCGATAGTTTTAGGTCGGCAATGTAGTTACCGATAGTTATCGATATGTAGTTTTTATTAGTTTTAATTGTTTTTATCCTAGTAATGCGAAGTTATCTGAAATTTTGGTTAATTTTGCCCGAGCGTTTCGGATTAAATTTAAAAAAGTTTTGTCCCAGGCGGATTATTAACTGTTGCGCCACTGCTACTTTTTTAAATTTCGTTATTTTATCTATAAATTGTTATTATTTAAAATTAATTTGTTTCTTGTATTAATGTTTTCAGCTAAAATTTGTGCATCTTTGTTTGTTTTTATGAGCCATTTAAGCATGCCTTTAACTCTAACAATTGTTTTTGGTCGCTGGATTTAAAAACGATTAAAGAAATAAGTTATTGTTCACACTAAGAATCAGTCAAAGATTGTGACTTATCTTAAATTGTCTAATTTTAACTATTTAAGTAGTAAAAATAACAATTTATGAAAACAACAATTTTGTTAGTAAACAATGCTGGTATCAATTCAAATGGCAGAATATTTACTATTTTATTTTAAGAGAGTGCTGTCTATAGTGTTCGATTTCCATATTTGGTTTGGCTTTATTAAGATTTATGAGGGTGGGTTGCCGCTTATATATATATATATATATATATATTAGGGTACACGGAAAAAAAAGACAGTAAGACTTACTGTAAATACAGTTAAATTAACTATATTTTCTAATTAGTATTTGGACAACATTATGTAATGTTAATTTAACAGTATTTTTATTGTTAAAAAGTATTGTATATAACGAACTAAGAATGTAAATTTTAATATTTTAGATTGTAGCCCTAACTATCCTGGATTGTAATAAGTACCATTTGTATAGTAAAATTAAATAACTTACTAATTAGCATTAATTGTATTGACTAGTTAGATTAATTATCCTGGATTGTAATGGGTATCTTCTTATATAGTAAAATTAAATAACTTAGTAAGTACAGTTAAATATATTAACTGGTAATATTAAATATTCCGTATTGTAGTACGTACCATCTTATATAGCAAAATTAAATAACTCGGTGAGTTCAGTTAAATATATATTAACTAGTCTTGTAATACTTACCATCTTGTATATTAGGATTAATTATACAAATATTTTTAAGATTAAGGGGTTATTCAGGCAATAATAAACAACAAATAAATAAAAAAAAACTTTTATTAAACTATACTTTATAAACTATACTTTGTTAAACATTATTTTTATATTTTATAAACATAATTTTTCGAAATATCATTTTAATAATTATTATTATTATTTTCGTTAATTTAAAATAATTTTATTAAATCTGTTTATTACATACTTTCATACCGAGTTTCATACTTTACGAAAGTATTATTTTGAGTTTGATAAGAGTGATTGGGTGTTTTTTTTTATTTTAATTTTCATAAATCAAGTTCATAAACGTAAATATGTTGTTATTAACAAACAGAACGTCTATGAACTTGTTTTATGGGTATAGAATAATAAGAAAATGTTTGAAACACCAATATCACTCTTATCAATAAATATTTTAATTTTATACGAAATGTTAACCAAAAAAAATCATATCTAAATTTTAAAAAAGGCTTAAAATGTATGTAATAAATAATTAAAAAATTGTAATAACATAACCACAATTAATTTTTTCACTAGTTTTTTTACACAATATAGTCAATTACTAACCTTAAATTTTTTACAATGCAAAGTCCAAATAAAAAAATTAATCTTGAATAATAAAATGAATTTAGTAATAATAAAAAACTAACCTTTAAATTTATCAATGTATTCTTCCAGTTGCCACTCCGTTAAAATTTCGTCACGTACATTTTACTTCTATCCCTTAAAATTGTGTTAACATCCTTAAGGATGAATTTTATACTCTGGTAACTATATACAGTGACCTGCAAAGGTATGACAAAAATTCATTTAAAAATTCCTTTTTTTTGTTCAAAAGAAAAATCTCCGAACACGTCGATTTTGTTTTTCAATTTCGTGCTAAATGTGCATTTTGATGTAAAACTTTCATATTTGCCGCAATTTTTGTGGAAGCTATGACCCACACCAAATTTAAAAGAG
This sequence comes from Brassicogethes aeneus, assembly GCA_921294245.1. Taxonomy (NCBI): domain Eukaryota; kingdom Metazoa; phylum Arthropoda; class Insecta; order Coleoptera; family Nitidulidae; genus Brassicogethes; species Brassicogethes aeneus. Next base: position 44,709,193 of record OV121132.1, on the reverse strand, counting down.
TTTATAATATTAAATAAAAAGTTTGCGGAAAAAGTTGGGTTCCCCCAAGTGAGATAATTTTAGAAGTTTTATTAATACAATTTATAATTTACTATTAATTAACAATTGTTTATAGATAAATTTAAAAATTTATTAAAACAATTCAGATTTTATAACAATTAAAATTTTATTATTTATATTATTTATTATAATTGAAAAAAAATAAAAATGGTATAAAATGTGCATATGCACCCTGCCACATTAATGTGAAAATTTATAAAAAAAATCATGTATTATAATACGCTATATCATACAGTTGCCACTGGAGACAGTACGAAGCGCCAATATGAATTATTATTATTCTCAAAATTTTGGCAAATAGAAAAAATAGTAAAAATAACTCATGTCATAATACCTTTTTTCGCACTCGTCCATTACAAAACTCCCTCCTTCGTCGGTCGTTTTGTAAATTGTCCTCGTGCAAAAAATGACGTCTTTTGACATTAGTTCTTTAATATTTCTATTGTAAATTTGACGTTTCTTATTATTGTTATTGTTCTATTAAAATTTTAGTATTTACTAATATAAAGCAAAAGTTAAAACATTTTTTTTCTAGTTTATAAATCTCTAAACCCAATTACCCAATCCTACAGAGTTCAATAATAATTGCAACCGAAAAAACCGCTTGCTTACACACAAAATTTGATTATATATTTTTAAATGAAACCATAGATAAATGCCTAAAGATTTTTAAAGTTTAAGAATGTGATAATTTATCTGCCAGTTCATAAAATCTCTAGAAGTAGCAATAAAATCACAAAATAAAGCAAAATTATTTATGATTTTATAGTACCTAACTAGTTAATTATAGATAAAAAAACAACCCACCCCATCCATCTTGGAAGACTCGAGTCTTGATCGCACTAGTTACACAATTTATAGTACAAATCCATTTTAGTAAACTTAGGTATTTTTAATGATTAAATGCATTTTAACGCACCTTACAAGTTTTATGTCTCACTAATCCCTCTAGACACAACACAAACACAACCTCTTCCCAATATTTGTTGAACGCCTTCTGACCACCCCTGCCTTAATTATTATAGCGTGAGCGCGAAGCCCTTTGATTGGGCGCTGTATACGATGCTTATAGCAACTTGCTATTGTTTAACACAGATGTCGCCCTTTTTATATTCATTTCCTATAAAAAATACAGTAAAAGTAACTAAATTTTACTGTAAAAATTCATTTATTAAAATTAACTAAACTATCTAGTTAAAGGTACCTACTGGATATATAGTGAAAGCAACAATAAAAAATTCAACAGTAATTTTACGTTTAACCGCAATAACCCATATGGTTAGATTGACTGAATTTTATATTTAGGCTTACTGTAAATTGTCAACAATAAAATATAACATTTCATTTTTTTCCGTGTACTTAAAAAAAATAATATTTTTTGTTCGCTCTTACCCTTTCAAATGTTTCTATTTAATATAACAAAAATCCTCACTAAATATAGGCGTTCCAGCTTAACTCTAAGAGGTCGCTGTTTTTATTTTAGTTTCCCATTTAATTAGGAAAAAATAATGTTATGTTTGGAATTTTATACCTCTGTATTAAAGTAACATATGGCAATGATAATTGCAGCTTCTTATATAAAATGTAACGCTCTACAAAAAAGGTCCCTTATTATTTTTCGATAAATTGATTTCTTCTAGAGTTATTCGAAGTCAAAGTTGATTAACTGAAACTGCAATGATTATTGCCATAAGTTACTTTGATACAGAGGTATACAATTTCAAACATAAAATTATCTAAATCTAAATTAAAAACAGCGACCTCTTAGAGTTGAGCTGGAACGCCCATATTTGGTGAGGATAATTTTTATATTAAATAGAAACATTTGAGAGGGTAAAAACAAAAAAAATATAAAAGTTTTTTTTGAAGCACTCTAATATATATAATAATATATATATGGTCAATACTATTTTTGGATAAGGCCAAATTCCTCTGTTGGACTCTACAAATTTATTTAGCTCTGTTAGATGATAAGCGAGGAAACCCTTTCCCTTTTAGTGATTTTTTGTTTTGGTAATAGATAACCATTTTGAGTCAAGTTACCCGGAAGGCCAGCGCAGTCTTTCCTAACTACATATGTGAACATACCATCCATCGTATGCCGGTTCTATAGTATAGAAATCGTCCTTTATGAGCCTGTATAAGTCCAACCCCTAAGATCAGATTCAACCAATTATTATGTAACTTTGAGAGAGCTGCTTCAAGAACGAATGTGTGCAAATATTGACGATTTTTTCTGGATTATTCTGTATTGTATTTTAGTTACATTAAACTAATTATTACTGTAATAAATATAGGTTGTAAACCTATTATAATTGGCCAGTTATAACAGGGCGTAAAATAGTGTTTACCTGAAAGTTCTAATAGATTGACCCCTTAACGTTATAGTTTACTTCGATCTCGCAATAATTAATTTAAAAGGTAAGTGGGTCACAATAGTTGACCTAAATCTTCGAACCCAAGGCTGTTTTTATTTTTAGTTATTAAATAAATTTGGTTGTTAAATTTATTTATATTATTAAGTTTATCACCGGACAATCAAATGTACTATTAAATTAGAGAATGCTTGTAAATAAAATAGTATTATATATTCAAGCGTTTAAAAAATACTGTATATCGAGTTTAAAAAATCAAAAAAGCGTTTTTTTATACGAGTTTCAAATTTATGCTACTAAGGGCTTACACTGTGCAACACCAAAAATCAAACCGCACCGAACTATTTTTTTCTGAAAATATGCTTATCCAATAGAAAAACCCTCGCTGGGTTTGTAAAAGTTAGCTCGATTTATTTTTTTATGGCCGTTTGTATTTTCTAGCTTCATATACCCCAATTTAGACTTATTAATCGATTTTTTTCGCATATATTCGATTTATATCGTCAAGATTTTTTGTAGAAATGTAGTTACTGAACAAATAAACCCATTTTGTGAACAACCTATATCCCAAAACCCAATTTTAATATTTAAAATTTCTTGATACTTCTTCTGGCAAAAATGTTGTAAAGTATACTAAAAGAAGTAATTTATAAAATACACACACAAAACTAAACTTTAAGTTTACTTATTTGCTGGAAAACAATTTTTAAACAAAATTTTCCAAAATATTCATCTTTTCATACTCAACACCAAATTTTTTGCAAAAATCTTTGGAAAATCTGTAGGAAAAAATTGAATAGATAAAATAGAACTGTAGAAAAGTACAGAGAGTTTGGTTTTTTTATTTTTTATTAATTTTATTATTAAAAAACTTTTTTATACCAAAACATTGAGTAATCTGATTCATTGCTTCTTCTCCTTTATTTTCTTGTTCTTCATTTTCATTTTTTGATTTATCACTGGAGAATTCCATCCCTTCATTTCATATATTTTTTATATTCATTTCATTTCAGGCGTTTTAAATGGTCCTGATATTCAGAAATTGCTAAAGTATGAAGACTTTGAAAGGGCCTTGGTTCACAATGAGATAGTTGCGTGGGCGTCGATAAGAGAAATCATCGTTGGACTTTTAGGCAAACATCTTTCTCCCAATTATGAAGGATCTGTGCGACGAATGTTGGATGTATTTTTCCAAAATTGGAGTCAATATGTCGTTAATTATTCATTTCCTATTTGGACTACTTCAGTCGACAGTTATCGACAAAATCATCATGCGATGCCATTTGAGTCCAGATAAAGAGGAAAACGAGCTCCAGCCTAGCCTAAACATTTTGGTGAAGTAAACATATTTTTGACTACGATCAGGAAGAAAATGAAAATGAAGAACAAGAAAATAAAGGAGAAGAAGTGGAAGTGATGAAATTCTCCAGTGATGAATCAAAAAATTAAAATGAAGAGCTAGGAAATAAAGGAGAAGAAGTGGAATGGATGGAATTATTCAGCAATAAATCAGATTTCTCAATATTTTGATATAAAAAAGTTTTTTAATAATAAAATTAATACAAAATAAAAATCAAACTCTCTGTACATTTCTACAATTCTATTTTATCTATTCAATTTTTTCCTACAGATTTTTCGGCAAAATATTTGGTGTTAAGTGTGAAAATATGAATATGTTGGAATATCTTGTTTAAACATTATTTTCCATCAAATAAGCAAACTTAAAGTTCAGTTTTGTGTGCGTATTTTTTAAATTACTTCTTTTAGTATACTTTACAACATTTTTGCCAGAAGAAGTACCAAGAAATTTTAAATATTATCAAAAAATTAAAAAAAAATTTTTTTGAATATTTGGTCCCAAAAATTGGGTTTTTGGGATAAAGGTTGTTCACAAAATAGGTTTATTTCTACAAAAAATCTTGACGATATAAATCGAATTTATGTGAAAAAAATCGATTTATAGGTCTAAATTGGGGTAGGTATATGAAGAAAAAAATGGTCCGGTGTGGTTTGATTTCGATGACCCGAAAATTGTCGCACAGTGTTATCAATGTCCAGTTAAAGTTGCAGTTAGTTATCTGGCAGATACTCTCCATGGATACCACTGTTCTCACAACGATCGATATAGAACTTAACCGGCCGTAAGTGTTCATTTTTAATAGATATAATTTTTAGTTTTTTAATATTTTATTCAGATTTTAAAGTTTAATATAAAGAATAATTAATTTTTTATGATATTATGCTAAACATACACATTTTTAAATGTTGAACATATTTTATATTTATTGTCTACATGGACAAAATTAACGTTAATTCGTAACGTGCTTGTAACAACTGGAGTTTTTATAATATATTACTGTTAAGTGTTTATAATATATTACTACTAATAGTTTGGAATATACTACCAGAAATCAAAATATGTTTCATCAAAAAACATCCCGAAATATAAATTAGGTTTTGAAGGCGTCCGACAGTAGTTGATCAGGACTTATCAAAGGGGCTTGGTGCTTGGTGCTTGAATCACTTTTTCGGATGATTTGTCCATATCTGTTTTTGTGTATGTTATTTTTGTACTCATTTATGTAGTTTATATTACTTCTTATCCAAGATAATGTGTTTATTTTTTTTGTTTAGGAAATTGATTAATAAGCAACATTTCTTTTTGAGCTCCCAATTTTCAACAACTACTTTTGCTACTGGGTCTACAAAAAGTTTGTAAGAAAAAGGTTCTTTTCGGGAATTACAAGATTTGGGGTTAAATTATGGACATAATAAATAAAATATCTAAAATAATTACAAACTAATTATTTACTTAGTTAACAGATTACAGTTTGTTGTAAATGTAACATAATGTTATGTGAACAAATCTGGTTATTATTTGGTTAAAATTACTAAATATTTATTAACTGTATAAAAATCGATCTTTATACAGCAGTTTGTAAAAGGAATTTTATGCAAATTTTATAAACAACTTATTTTAAACAAGCGGTTTTTGAATTATTCTCTAAAGTTTTGAAAGTTGAAATAACGGAATCGGATTTATGTTGTATTTACCCAATAGGAACGAAAGCCAAAAAGGCAGTTGCCAGTTTATTTTAAATAATAAAAAGGTTTCAGTTATAAAGTTATAAGTTAAAAGACACCAATATTGCAATAAGTCACGATTTATGTGTTGAAGACCAAGAAAATAATAAATTGCTTATAAAATATAAAAAAGACGCTGTAACAGAAGAAAAAAAACTGTAAATTTTGTATGACGGAATAAAATTGATGGAAAAATAATATCTCTGGAAGAAATAAAGAAATTGGAATACCAAAAGAATAGCACAATTACTGAAGAAAACCTACCAAAACGCACAATATCTGAATTAAACTTAATTGAAGAAGAAAAAGGGAATACAGCACAAGAAGCAAAAAAAAAAAGGAAAATTAATAAACCATGGTTTATTAATTTTCCTTTTTTTTTGCTTCTTATGTTGTATTCCCTTTTTCTTCTTCAAATAAGTTGTTATTTTAGAATAATCAGATGCATCTTTTGATTATTCTAAAATACCAACTCGGTCTACGGGTAATTTCATATCAAATCCACAAGAAAAGGTAAATTTTGTTTTCAATATCTTCGATTTTGATTATTTAAGGTAAAGTTGTTCTACGTCCTGAAAAACTCGAAAACCCAAAATTTCCTTTATGCATTTTTAAAAATTAAGAAATTTACCAATTTTCTGCAGGCTCTGAAAACAATAGATATATCTCAGGAACTGCTCACAGAGCATTGAGTAATCCCAAGCAGCAATTTGTGCCCGAACTTGGGCACGACACTTTTTGTTTCCAAATTGTTTCGACACAAATCGAAAAACTTATGTCTAAATGGAAACTGTCCATTCTTCAAATTTGTGGTTGCTTTGGGTCGACACCTTTTAAACCAATTGTGTCCAAAAAAAGTATGGGTCTAAGTAGCATTATTTTAGAAATATGTGCCCAAGTTGAGTCGCTTTTGTGCCCTCTTGGAAACAGTAACACAATTTGGACTCATTAGGGTCGACACTTAGTCGACTCAATGTTTCCATATTGTACCTTATCAATCTGTTTCCATTTTATTACCAAATTGAGTCAAGTGGACGCAAAAGTTTCCATTTAGATGCATTTTAGATTCATGGTGTCTGATTTGTTTCAAAAATGTGTGGGGCGGGCGCATTAGGTTCCAAAGGGACACATTCGCCATATTTTTTGTTGAAACAGATTCGACGCTTTAAGAAAAAATGGCAAATGTGAATTTTTTTTACATAATTTAACTTTCTGGTGAAATTTAAACTTAAAATTTAAAAAATGCAATGTTTTAAGTTATATAGAAGGCACATACGTCTAGTTTTGATAAAAATAAAGAAAAAAAAATATTTTTATTAAAAAAAAAATTATAAATACTTATTATTTGTGAGGCCCTATCAATTTTTAAAAGTATTTTGCTTATAACCAATAAAATTTTGTTCGCAATAAAAATGAAGGTAACATATACCAAAAATGTTAGATTTAAGTTATAATGTATTTCATAATATTATATTATATACATAATTATTAATAAGACATCACGCCTTACTTTGCCTCTTTGTATCTAGTTTGTTTCCAATTCGTTTCCAATTAAAAATAGTTAGCGTCCATTTGGGTTTATTTTAGGACACAATACAGTACTTTGGCAACAATTCGGAACAAATGGTGACCATTTGGTAACATACAAATTAGAAATTAGAAATTCTTTGGGCATAAATCGGTCACACTACCGGGCACATTGTGGGCAAATTTTAAGAAAAAATCGGGCACATTTTGTGGGCAAACTATGGACACTTTTTGGTACAACTTTCATCACCACTTTGGTCTCATTTTCCACACTTAGTGGTCTTAAAGTGGACTTTGTATCTTTAAAATGTGTCGTGTCCAAAATCATGTTTCGACGCTGTGTCGACACATTGCCCAAAATGTCATACTTTGCTGCTTGGGATAGCTTGTTTTAAAGGTATTTTGAGAAATTTACAAAAAAAAAATTTGCAAAAATTCTCATTTTTTTTAAATACAAAGTATTTCATGTGATCATCATCTGAAAGGGCTTCTAAAGACCTTTTAAACAAGCTATTGCTCAATGCCTGTGACGAGCAGTTTCTGAGATATACCTGTTTTAAGCCTGCAGATGCAAATTGGTAAATTTCTTGATTTTCAAAAATCTATAAAAGGAAAACTACTGTTATAAAATTAAAATTTAGGTTTTTCAATGGAAAGAGCAACCAAAATTTATCAAAATCGAAGATGGTGCCCTCAAAACCTTTGGTTGATTTGATATGAAATTACCCCTACATCAAAAATTTAATAATTGTTGTTAAAATAAATAGTTTTTTTGTTGTATTTTATTTGTGGATTGTATTTTTTTTATTTTTTTAGATTTTAACTGGTTTTATTGTATTTATCTGCATTAATTTTATTGTATTTATTATTGTATGTAGATATATAACCTCCATGTTTTTAAACTGTATAAAATTTTATGGTTAATCTGGCTGAATATTTTAAGTATCCAGTAAATTTAATTAATTATTATATTTAATATGGACCCCTATTTAAGAGATTTTCAAGAATGTTTAAATCAAACCTACTTATTAAATTCCACTAATGAATGTGGTGAGGTTCTTAAAGTTAATGCAGGGGTAAGTTCTTTTTCATTATTTTATAAAAAGCATTTCAAAAATTTTTAACCATTTAATTGTCTACTTGGAATGTGTGAAAACTTACTTTGATTGAATTGTCCTTTAGGAAAGGTGGTTTGTTGGAGACACGTCACTATACAATATCCCTGGTTATAGTCTCATTTACAATAAAGGAATGTATGACGGTGTAATTGTATTTGTTAAAGAATGTTTTAACTTTTGTTTTAAAATTATTAATTTGATGGTTCCAATTTAATTCAAATTACATTATCTATAAGCACCGAAACTATAAAATTGCATGTATTTATAGGTCACCTGCATCAGATACTAAACATTTTATAACCGAGCCATAGCTCTACATGTCTATGTGGAAAATAATACGGGCGATGTTAATATTGATTTATAAAAAAATAGTGATGATGTCTCCACATATCTAGATACGTTAAGTGAATTTGACTTTTGATCAACAATTAACTTACCTACCCGAGAAGCGGCATGTTTGAATCAAATTTTTTTAAGTAAATTAAATCACGCAGATTCAATCCTACCCATAATAATAAAATCGATAATTTCAGACCATTCCCTAACTGCATTGCAAATTGTAAATATAATTGAAAATAAAAATAATAATAATACACGCTACAGGCATTATATATTTAATATAAACTTTAAAAAACTTAATAATATTTTACAACAAACATCATGGCATGAAATATTTAGTAAAGAAAGCGTTGAGAAGCCACCAACGATTTTATTAAGATATTAAATTAAAAGATAAAATTGAACTGTGTACCAATATGCAATTTTTAAATCATAGAAAAAGAAAAAGAAAACCCTGGATAACTTCAGCCCTTATTAAGTCTATTAATACAAAAAATGAATTGCAGGTAAAGCTTGCAAATTATTCAGATAATTTAGAATTAAAAAAAAAATTATAACCAATATAAAAACTTCCTGACTAACCTAATTCACGAAACAAAATATAATTACTACAAAAAAACGAAAAAATCAAAACACATCAAATACAATCAAATTTTGGGAGGCGGTTCGTAAAATAACTTGCGACACAAACAAAAAGGAAATAAAATCAATTAAAAATGATGATAAATTAATATATGGCTCTTTTAAATTTATTTAATAATCAAAAAAACAAAACTTACATTTCAGTTATGAGACCAGCACAAAACAGTTCAGTTCAGAAACAAATCCAGAAATACAAATACAAAAAAATTTAAATTCTCTAAAAATAAAAAATCAACAGGAATAGATAAAATAAATACTAAAACAATTAAAAATATTAGCAACAACATATCTTCCCCCCTTACTCATATTATTAATAAAGTAATAGAAACTGGGTACTGTCTATCATGATACAGTACTATTTTTTAAAGCAAGTAATTGGGAAAATTTAAAAAACCTAGTGGAAAATAACTTAATGGAAAACTGGTTTGATGGTATGCTACTTTCAATAAACTTTGGGAAGACATGTTACATACCTTTCACATAATTACAAACTTCCGTTGTTTAATAAAATTAAAATTAAGGAAACTGACGTTGAAATTAATCAAGAAAGCTTATAAGCTTAATTATAATTAAATATATAGGAATTGTGATTGATCAACATTTTAAATGCGAAGTGCATATCCAACATGTTCTAAAAAAAAATTGAATTATAATATACAAATTTAAATATCTAAAACCACCTACAATGATCTAAAAAATCTGTATCATGCCTTTGTAGAAAGTCATCTGTCTTATGGCATTATTGGATGGGGGGAGTATTTGACGCTCATTTGGATTTTTTACAAAAAATTCAAAAAAGAATACTTAAAATATTGCATGATAAAGAGTTAACCTATCTGTCTGATTTGCTTTTTTCCGAGACACGAATATTAAGTATAAGAAAGTTGTATTGCTTTAATCTATGTCAAAATCAATTTTAAAAAAAGATAGCTTAAGCCGGGTCTACAATTGTCGCAGGTCGCAGATCGCAGAACATAAGCTTGCGCAAAGCACCCAGCTGACAAAAGAACCTTGCTCCATCGCCACGTCGCGGGGTGCTTTGCGCAAGCATATGTTCTGCGATCGGACCCCTGCGACAATTGTAGACCCGTCTTTACCTCTGTTCCAAAAATAAAGAAAGTAGTTTAAACAGTTACGAAAAACTTTTATTCATTTAAAAAACAACTAAGAGATTTTCTAATTCACACCTCAGAGAGTTCAATACATTTAAGACACTACTGGTTCTGTTGTTTAACTTTTGTATATATATTTTATTTTTTTTGTATATTTTTTGTATAATTTACTATTGTTAATGTTATTTACGTTGTTTTACCCATAATAATTAAATTTTTAATTTTTTTTGTTTAAAATTTACTTACGTTATACATATATTTGTATTTTCTGTATTTATTTCCCCAGACAAGTTGCAACTTTGTATTTATTTTACCAATTATTTTATTCCATTTTATATTTAATTTTGTAGGGTTTATATGGTGAAGAAATATTATTATTATTATTATAAAGTGGACCATGTATTTATTAATATTACTTTTATTATATAGAATAGAAACCTTGTGATTATTATTTTACTAAATATTTATTACATATGTACAGGGTGTCCCAAAATATGTGGGCAATCTCCCGGATTTAGATATAACACATACAAATAATATAAAAAGTTCCTTTAAACATTTTTTTTCCTACGACCACAACGGCCCATAACAGACGCCCCTGGAAATCGTTTTTTTTTAATAACTTTTGAACTACAAGGTGGAATTGAATAATTTTTCAATATATTCTTTACTAAGAAATTTTCCTTAAAATGGGAACTTTTAATCACATTTTGATTATTTAGTTTGCCAGGGACGGACTAGCTCCAACAGAGTAATGCTATTTTTTAACACCCTGTACTATAAAGGCACAACAATAATACTTTTAGTCAGCTTAAACCTTAAACTAAAAAAAAGGTAATCTTGATCGACATCGATAAAATGTACTGTTTACGAAAAAAAAAGTTTTTGTACAATAGAGTTTTTTACATTTATTGTATTGGTCGGTATCTCCGTAGGGGGCGTAGGAAGAAAATAATGTATAAGAATTTGTCATATTATTTTTATGTGTTATATGCAGTACTGTAGTACTGTACTGTATATACAGTAACAAATAAATAAATATGACGTAAGAATAAAAAATAGGTCGCAATATAAAATTTATAAAAATATTGATTTTTAAAATGTTGTTTTCTCGTGCGTTTTATTTTCCTATGTACTTATTGCACAATGTTTTAAATATAAATAAATCTCTATGTAGACGAAAAAATATAATAAAGTTTAAAGAAACATTTCATAATATTTTATATCTCCCTGTCGCTAAACATACATTGCTAATAAAATCTATACTAAAACAAGCTATTTTAACTTATTATAATTGTTGAAAAGTAGTTGGGTGTTGTTTCACTACCTTTGTGGTCATATAACTTAATTCTTCTTTACTAAATTATAATTATAAATACTTCTTTTTACGTAGGTTAATTTTTATTATTATTATTAAAATAACTTTTAATATAAAATAAATTAATTGCATCATATACATTTGTTTTATGTGCAAACTTAACTATATGAAAGTCTCCTTTAGATATTAAAAATAATAGTAGTATTATCTAACAGGCGGAGAAGGCGCTTATTTAGTTAAAATGCTTTCTCCGCCGTGTTGTATATACAATTTTTTTCAAGCATTTAGTAATTCTGTACTAACATTGAAATTATCGAGTTTGCGACGTTTTGTTAGATTTGACGTTATATTATAGGTTATGTACACAAATTTATTCTACAGTGACCTGTAAGTTTACATGTTTTTTGCTGATTTCGAGTTAAACTCGATAAGTGTATCCACTCTTCCTATGTAATTTCAATGTATTTTTATTATTGTACAACTGTGTATAATAATTTGACTTTTGAGTGTATATAGTGTTACAATATACATATAGGTAATTGTTATATGCTTAAAAAAAGTATATTATTATACAGAAGATAATGCGCCTCTCGAGTGTAATACTAAGCTTTTTTATACTTCTATTTTCATTGGGAGAAATTAAGGGGAAATAATAAATCAATAAATAATAAAAGGATAGAACCTGTTGCCAGATGTTAGATTTTATTTAGGATAACAGGGGCGACTATGATCATTTTGAAATAAGCTAGTTTGCAAGTACCAATCGGTCCAAATCTCAGTAAATAATGAAAACATCGCTGATATCGGAATAAAAAATTTATTATTTCCATGGTTAGGATATCATTTTATACGGAAAAACCAAAATAATGTCAATAATATGCAATAAGGTTGTAGGAGTAGACAAACATTATTTAATAAATTATGTATATCTATTCCTTATTTAAAACGTTTTTCACCAGCCATCTTGTTATAAAAATTAAATAAAAATTTGCGCTTTGATACCTCCTTTGATTTATTTGTTAATTTTATTTTGTTGTTCGTTAAATGTAACCGTTATTTTTCTGTGTTTCGTTTTATTGATTGCGTTTTCAGGATGACTGATTTCCATATGTTTGAGGAAATGGGTCAATGCAAGTTTTAATACAGCGTGGATCCAAGTGGTAATAAGCAAAATGCAAGTTAAATAAAATAGAATCGACATTTAAATTTTCAATTTTTAAATGTTGTTATTTTAGATCCGATAAATCGATTTTAATGAAATTTTAAAAGAAATTAAATTATATTAATTATAATAAAAATATTCAACAATGTGTTAAACAACGCAGCATTTTTTTTTATAAAATAACTATCATTATAAGTTTTTAAGGCTTGCATATTTTCTTGACGAATATGGTTCCTTATATTTTTGTTGTGAACTAACATTTTTTTATATTTTGAAAATGTCCAGAAAAGTTGTAAAAAAACTATGTAAAAATTTATAAATTATTATGAGAACAAATATTTTTGTAAATTTTTATTGCCGTTAATATGCCAAAGTCTTGATTAATTTATCTGTTGAAAAAACAACAAAGCCCAAACTTAAAAAAGTATATATTCAAATCTATTCCATACTAATTTTTGTGGTCAAATTAAATCGTTTTTCCAACATTTAGATAACAAATAGGGGTAGCAAAAGAAAAAAAAAGGATTTTAGAAAAAGTTAAATTGCATCTTCCAAGCGGCCTACTTTTGCCTTTAAAACAACACAATTTTGTCGGGTTTAATGACGTAAATAGAATAATTATATGTAAGTTTAAAATATATAAAAAATTTAAATAAATAATTTATTACGATCATTACATTAAAATTATTGGTATAAACATATTAAAAACTTTTATTATTAAAATAATTATTAGGGATATTTGCAAGGCTATAGTTAAATACGGTTTTGAAAAAAATATAGCATATAAGAGCGAGGGGCTTATTGTAACAACGAGGAAAAATAATTTGATTTAATATCTATTTATTTATATATTTTAACTTTCCCTGTATTATTAGAAATCAGAGAAATTCTTTGGGGTTATATAAAAGCAGGTAAAAATAAAAAGAAAGTCAACTTTAATATAAGTATATTTTAGCGTTTTCTATAATTTATCCCGAGGGAAATTATTACATAATTTTTCAAATCAAAACAAAAATGATAAATTAAAAAAAATTCGAAATTAATATTTTACTAGCCAAAATAAAGCACAAAAAGTATTGTTACTTGATAAAGGACTACTTTGGTAATATGTTAAAAAAATATTAAAAATATTCCCCAACACCAAAACAAAACACAAAGTGCTTAAAGAACTTTTCGCCAAGGATGTTGGCATCTTCAGAAGCGAAGTGTAACTAAATCTAAATGCTAATTCGACTATATTTATAATAATTATAAGCTAAGGTTGACTGAACCGTGAACGGACACAGTTTACTAAACCGTGCACCGTAATCGCTTCAGTGAACATGTAAAGAGAAACCAACAAACTAATTTATACAAATTAGAGTTGGGTACGGGTCCGTTTTCGCTATTTAAAGATTTATTTCTATTCTTATAAATGTATAAACTTTCATAACTATCTAGCAGACTTGGTTCCCTAACTTCCTTAATAAATTTAAGGTGGTCAAATCCTATTCTAAGACCATCATCAAGTATATGTTGGGAAACACTCGATTTCTCTTTCCTACCAAATCTAGCAAGTGCTCTTTGAACCTAACTTGGCGAAAAGTACTTTTAGCACTTTATGTTTTGTTTTTGTGTTGGGGAATATTTATAATATTTGTTTAACAAAAAGTATTGGTTCATAAAGATTATATTTCCCATAAAAAATAGTTGTTACTGCCTCTTTTAGGTATATTTATGAGTCCAAATTTTTATTAACGTTTTATAGTACAGCTTTCTTGTTAAATTTAAAATGTCTAACAAAATTTATTCTGTAGTGGTAGGAGCTCAGTATGAAGCAAATTACAGCAGTGTCTATTATGATTTGTAGGCTCGATTACTCGTAGATAAGCACGTCGTATTTGATTATTCGGCTGTGTAATTGGATTGGCTATTGATTTGATTATTCTTTAATTAAGCCCTGACAAATTAATTATATATATATATATATACATTGGTTCATCCCCATTTAAATAATATAAAAACAAAATTAATACTATTTTTTTATTTTATACCGATATTTTCAATATATCCTCGCGGGTTTCGTTAACAACAAAAATGGCTATTTTTATCACATCAATGAGAATTGCCAGGATTTATAGTGAGCAATATTCTGCTGTTTAATGCTCCCAAAATCCAAAAACACCAAATAAAAAAACAAGCTTTTATTTTAGATTACTTAAAAATTAAATGTTTTAATTTGTCAAAAAGGCGTATTAAATAAATTTTATTTTATTTAAAGGTAATTAAACATATACTCAGTAGGGGGTTTGCATATTATTATTTAAAAAAAATTTAAGACCCATAAAATTGATTATATGTATTTTTTTTTTAACTTACCTGTAAACCTTAAGGTTGAACTTTAAACTTTAAGGTTGACCTTTAAACTATATTTTGATAACGCTTATCGAAAAAGGACCAAGCGCCAAAAACTTTTAGTTTTTAGTAATTATTTGTAAAATAACTCATTTTTAATAATGATCAAAAGGTTAAACCTCATTTGTAACTTTTCTCAAAAGGATTGAGAAGTTATTTTGCAAATAATTTTGTTTACCTCAGAAAAAGTTTTTGGCGCTTGTTTCCTTTTCGATAAACTCTATCCATTTAGTAACATTTATTAACATTCGTTGCTATCAAGATAAATACACCTGCGTTGCAGATCACCCAGCTGACAAAAGGACCTTGCTCCATCGCCACGTCGCGGGGTGCTTTGCGCAAGCTTATGTTCTGCGTTCCAACCCCTGCGACAATTGTAGACCCGGCTTTACATGCGTTGCGATGTACTCAAAATGGTTTTAAATTCGTTTTAAAATTTTGTCTTCACAATTTTAGTAATTTTTAATTAAGATAATAATCTTTGGAATACAGTTTTTAAAAAAATGTTGTTTGATACTCTATTGCGAAATTCTTTTGCATCCTCGAATGATTCCTTGACAAAAAAACCTTGCTCCATCACCACGTCGCGGGGTGCTTTGCTCAAGCTTATGTTCTGCGTTCCAACCCCTGCGACAATTGTAGACCCGCCTTTACATGCGTTGCTATGTACTCAAAATGGTTTTAAATTCGTTTTAAAATTTTGTCTTTACAATTTTAGTAATTTTTAATTAAGATAATAATCTTTGGAATACAGTTTTCAAAAAAATGTTGTTTGATACTCTATTGCGAAATTCTTTTGCATCCTCGAATGATTCCTTGTGCTCGCTATCGCTCAGAAAAAAACTTTCACTCTTGAATGCATTGACATGATGGTGGGAACCGGCAACGGATTTGAATTCAACGCTCAAAAATACGTACGTCTTGTCAAAGAACTTACCAATATTTGTAAACCTGTGTATTAATTGCCAAGTAAATTTGACAATAATTAATAAACTGTTATTTTAATGTGGGTTTTAACGTAAAGTTTATGTTTTTAATTCAAAAAGGAGTTTTTTTACAAACGTCGGTAAAAGTATATTTTTTAAAGCACTGGTGCTAAAATTAAATAAGGTAATTTATTTTAACACTGGTGCGAAAATAAAAAAATTAACCTTTTGCATGAGATTTGTTTAATTTTGCGCTTCTGCGAGAATTTTGTCAATTTGTTCCCTGGTCAATACTTTAGACTTTTTCTATGGATATCATTCGCCATTTTGCTTCATCTCCTTATTCTTCATATATGTTCATTATCGCCTTTAATATATAATAATTTAAACAAGCTTCGACGATTTCCATATTTTTGACTTTTTTCAAAGTACCTATACGAAAAACACTTTTTTTTTCAAGCGTACAATAATTTTTATATTATAACACTAATAAGTATTTATCTAACCTAAAAATAATGTGACAGAATCTTAAGAAATAATTTAATTAAAGGCAGTGGATCAGGTCTCGGTAACCATGACCTAAAATAAAAATCCTGAAATGGTCCAAATGGCTTACCGTGGGGCATGCCCATTTCTGGTGAGCTGTGCATGTAGTGGTAACCCAACCCAACCAAATGCAGTCACTGCCGGGAAATGTAGGAAGTCCCCGTTGTCGGGAGTTTAAATGTATTTTATAAGTAAAATGTAAAAAATCCCAGTTGTCGTGATTTCAATAGTAATTTTTAGGTCCCGGCTGCCGGGACCTTAACACCATCTTAATTAAATGCTTGAAAAAAAAATTGTATACAAAGCCCGGCGGCGAAAGCTTATTAATTATATTACCGGCGATAATAAGACTTACTGAAGACAATACTGAAAATACATTAAAATTACATAGGAAGAGTGGTTACATCTATCGCATTTTGCTCGATATGCAAATAAGATGTAGGTCACTGTGTAATAAATTCATGTACTACATAACCTGTAATATAACATATTATGTCAAATTTTTCAAACTCGATAATTTTATGTACATAATAATCATTATTATAATTATTATTGTGCAAACCATTACTTGTCTATAGTACCTGTCTATGTCGAGCTGTTCAAAATAAGAGCTGACTTCAAGGAAGAATAAGCTCCTCCTTCAAAGTACTGACTTCAAAGAATATTTAGCCCCATTCAGCCAGTTGTTATTATATCTACTAAGCTGAAAGTGTAGAAAACAGATATACACAAATTATTTTACCACATTGTGCGAATATTTTTAATGTGTTACTGAGCCTCTCAGTCTGTTTTCCATGACTTTGATCCACTGCATTTCGAGATGACTGTTTCTTTATTTTATGTCGCATATATCCGTCATATACTTTCGCCTGCCTAGTTGCAGTTTTTCTATTCCCAATTCAATATAATTTACACACTATGTTTTGATTACATCCCCCTCCAGCACTTGTATTTTATGCCGCTTAGCCCCCCTGAGAGGGGTTGTTGGACAGTTCAAGACCGCTTACCAGTAAAGATTGCGCCTTAAATCATGCGTTTTTAAGCTTTGGTTATCTGTTTGTGTCCTTTTTCTGTACATGTGACACTTGCCACTTTTGCACGGCACGCATCCTTGTAAAAAAATTTAAGCTTAATACTCACTTTTTTTTGTAAACTGTAAGTCTGATTATTTTTTTAATGATTTATGAAAGTGCTCTTGTAAACGTCTGGCTTCTTCGAGAGTTCAGTCGATAGTATCGACTCGATACTGACTTACTACTGTTTTATTTGCAGAACATAAATTTTATAATAAAATAATACAATTTTCTAAAAAAAGTTTCCTTGTTCCCTTGAAGCACTTTTAGGATATTTTGCCATTCGAAGCCATTTTTATAAATGTATTCCAACTCATTCAAAGCCATTTTTATGAGTTTTTTTGTTATTTCAAAATTCTTCGAAACACTTTTTTATTATACTTTACTTCTTCGAAGAACATTTCTTTTAAGTTGGAATCTTAACTGCTTTTAATATTAACTGTATTTAATCGTTTGAAAATCGCATTCAAGTACATACTAGAGGCGTTGATTGAAGACGCTAGTGAATTAAATCAATCAAATACGTTGTTAAAGGTTTTATTATTTATTTCAAGTAAAAAGGTTTGAACTGTCAATTCTCAAATATGTTCATATTTTTATGAAGAACTGTTAATATAAAAAGTTAACGATGTTAATAATATATTATAAAGTGGGTAATAGATATTGCAATAGATACCTATACAATCGCAGATAAGACGACATCCATAAATCCATAAAGGGGAGGAGGATGGTTTAAAGGATCGTTACGATTTGTTTGTTTCAAAAAAAATATTTTTAGGGGGTATGGTATTTTGATATTTCGTAATATGAACCTTTATTGGGGTCTTTAAATCGTCACATTCTGTCACAAGGGAGGGAGAGTCAATTTCCTTGTTTTTGCAATATTTTCTTGTTATTTTCACTTGTAAAGTGTTCTTGTAATATTTCTTGAAACGCAACCTAATAAATTTTTCACCATTTTACCTAAATGTTTAAATTAATTATTTTTTAATTAAACCTGCCGTCATAGATCTTGCTCTCATCTGCAGGATTTTGGATTTTGCTCAAAGACTTTTATGTGCACGATAAAGGGTTACGACGCTTGGACGAGAATCTTTTAAAGTCAAGGAGACAAGTTTGGGCAGCTAGACTAATGTTGCGATACAGACAACAGAACAAGCTTACCAAGGCTTAAATAAAAATGATAAAAAGATGCGTTTTGTTTAGGTATTCCATATTTAGCTTATGTTATCATAAAATACTGCAAAGAGTTTGGATACCTTGTATCATTAATGGGTTTTATTCTACAAAATTGTTATTTCGAAAAAACAAGAGATATTCTTTAGGATTATGTTGTTTAATTTTTTCCTTTAATTAATTCAATTTTATGTTAAAGCAGTATATTTAGAATGGCTTGCTATGGGCCCAGTCAAGAATTTGATTGATCATGGGATGAATTAATTAAAGAGAATTTTTGTATTCTATTTTTGGTTCCTTAAATAATATTTATGACACTTAGGGCCGGTTTTTCAATCGTTGGTTAAGTTTATCTTACGGTTAACTTTCTTGGATACTATTGTGTTAACAATAGTATCTAAGGAAGTTAACCGTAAGATACACTTAACCAACGATTGAAAAACCGGCCCTTATAGTTTTCCTTGCAAACACGTTTTTGTTTGTTTCCATTACGGACTAAACAGGATAGAACAAATTTTAATTATACGGTACAACATTTTTAAACAAGCTTTGCCAGTTGTCCATGTAACGACTAGCTATTTAAAAAAGTTTAATTGTATTATAATAATAATAATAATACTTTATTAGCTTCCAAAAAGATAATTACAAAGCACGACAAGGTAAGTAAAGGTAAATGTTAAAGTAAATAAAAAATGTGCAAAAGTGCAAAATATACAGTGACATAGTGAAATCGAACATATAATAAGGAAGGTAATTGTATATGTAAATGTAAATATAAAAATAAAATGTAAAATAAACAGTGACAAAATATAATCTAACATATATATAATAAGACAATTTCTAAAAAGACAGATTAAAATATTCATTAAAATCATAGATTATATTTTCTAATAAAACTACTTTTACGGCATCTTTAAAATTTTGTATACTTTTAAGTATCCATAGGTAACTTATTGAAAAACTTAATACCCCAATGGTTAAAAGAATTTTGGGTCCCAACAATTCTATTTTGTGGTGTGTTCAATTTTTTTCTATATTACAAAATTTGCTTCCTTATTTAAATATTTCATAAAATATGCAACTCAATAATTTATAAAGTAAGCATAAAATAAAAAATAAAAAATTGCGCAATATCGACAGTCGAAATACAGTTTTAAAATATGAGCACTATAAATCGGTTAACTAGCAGTAGGTAGATCTTATTACGTCACTGAATTTCTTTAGATAAACGTCTCGGTGCCGGATGGATGTTGCTTTTAACTCTTTCAACATAAAAGTAACTAGTTCTTACAAAAACTTTTATAAATCTTTATGATAAATGGGTTTTTAGAAGTCGCCTGTATCCGTCGTAATTTAAAGGGTTAATCGCTTATAAATCTACTTTAAAAGAGTTTTTGTATAAACTTAATTATATTAAGCAAGTATATTCTTTATACCAATAACCTCATTCACATCACCCCATGTCCTTTTATAAATATAAAAAACAAATTCTAAAAAAAATTTTTTTCATTGTTAAACTGGGGTATAAGGTCCTAAGATACTAATATAATATATAATAGATTGTCTTCATGATTTTGTGTCTACTTTATGGCAGTGGCGGCTGGTGGATTTTATGTATACCAATATCTCAGTTATTAGAAATGGGACCCACACCAAATTTATAATAGTTTATAATGACATTAAATAGACAAGTTCTGCGCAAACAGAATTTAAATTGAAGTTTGCGAAAAAAAGTTAGTTTTTCCTGTCGCCTCACCCGCCTCCAGGCCCCCCTTTTTAAGACAATTCAAATTAAAGTGGTGCAATTTATTATCTACTCTAATTTATCGACAAATTTAAAATTTTATTTAAGAAATCCAAATATTACAGGTTTTATACCATTTTAAATATTTTTTTATTTTAATAAAATAAATAATAAAAATTTAAAATCGAATAAAATCTGTAATATTTGGATTTCTTAAATCAAATTTTAAATTTGTCGATAAATTATAGTAGATAATAAATTGCACCACTTTAATTTGAATTGTCTTAAAAAGGGGGGCCTGGAGGCGGGTGAGGCGACAGGAAAAACTAACTTTTTTTCGCAAACTTCAATTTAAATTCTGTTTGTGCAGAACTTGTCTATTTAATGTCATTATAAACTATTATAAATTTGGTGTGGGTCCCATGTCTAATAACTGAAATATTGGTATACCCAAAATCCACCAGCCGCCACTGCTTTATGGTTATATAAAGTGCACAGATGTATTATACATCTGTGTACTTTGGCGGCTGGTGGATTTTGGGCACACCCATATCTCAGTTATTAGACATGGGACCCACATCAAATTTATATGAGTTTATAATGACATTATATAGACAAGTTCTGCGCAAGCAGAATTTAAATTTAAGTTTGCGAAAAAAAGTTAGTTTTTAAGTGTGCCCCCCCAGCCTCCTGCTCCCCCAAATTAAGATAATTCAAATTAAAGTGGTACAATAATAAATTCACTGAAGTTTATCGATAAATTTCAAATTTTATTAAAAAAAATTCAAGTATTACAGATACCATTTCTGTTTCTTTTTAAATTTAGTAAAAGAAATAATAAAAATTTAAAATGGTATAAAACCTGTATTTCTTGAATTTTTTTAATAAAATTTGAAATTTGTCGATAAACTTCAGTGAATTAAATATTGTACCACTTTAATTTGAATTATCTTAATTTGGGGGAGCAGGAGGCTGGGGGGCACTAGGGTGCTACAAAAAACAAAATTTAATTTTTTTTTCGCTCTTACCCTCTCAAATGTTTCTATTTAATATAAAAAAATCCTCACCAAATATGGGCGTTCCAGATAAACTGTAAGGGGTCGGTATTTTTATTTTAGTTTCCCATTTAATTAACATGGGAAAAAATAATTTTATGTTTGGAATTTTATACCTCTGTATCAAAGTAACTTATGGCAATGATCATTGCAGTTTCTTATATAAAATGTAACGCTCTACAAAAAAGGCCTAAATTAATTTCTTATAGAGTTATTCGAGATCAAAGTTTGATTAACATCAAATTTTCTGTTTTTTTTTTAATTGTTGTTGTTTTAAATTCCCTGCCACAACTATGAGCTACTTAACTATAGCAATTACAATATAATCTTATAAGATTTTAAAGTAACGTTTACTTAAATTGTCAGTTATACAAAATTTGAAGTTTTACATAGTGGTCGTATAAAAAATAGAAGGTTAAAGTAAAGGATAATTACACGACCTAACTTTAAAAGTGTATATAAAGGTTTTGGTTTGTACAAAAAATTAAAATGGTTTGATTATTGATACTATTTTAAATATTTATGATTTTAATGAAAAATTATTTAAGTGACTACCGCGGGTACAGGGTGATTAGTTTATACCAATTTCCTGCAGTTTTCCACCTGTGGAATGTTGACATTATCTCAAAAAGTAATAACATATTTTTAAATCACACGATTTTAAATTACCATTTCTTCCAATATTTGACTATTCCATAGTAATGCAAGCAATGTGTTAAATCTCCCATCTTGTTGAAAATAAATGTCGTCCAAAACAACTTCATAAAATTTTGTAAAAAAGTAAATAATCCGTGCGATAATCCACACCAAAGGTTTTTTCTGTGATTCTTGGCGGATGCATATCGGTTGTGGATTGGATTCACTCCAATAAAGGCAATTTTGCTTATTAACTAAGCCAGTTTGCCAAAAATGCACCATACCAATAGATTAAAGAGAACTCGATGTTCTAAAGTGATCCGTTATTCCTTTAATGGAATTTTAAACCCTGGTAAATACAAACCACTGCAAAAGTCAAAGAATTGTTTTCAAACATGGTCGCCACATGGCGAAACCTAAAATATATGTAAATATATTTTGCACGAATGTAAAAAGTAAATTAAAAAAAATTATTATAACTTTTTTTTTAAATTTATTTACATTTTATAATATTGTTATGTCGAATCATTTATTAATGTAAAACGGTTTTTACCAAATTTTCTTATTACCTATTGGGCTTAAATTTAACTATTTATTTTTAAAACAAAATATAAATTGTATTTGTAAAATAATCGTACATTCTGTTATTTAGGTAAGTAAAAAGTTGAGGTTTCCCATCTTTTCACGTTTCGTCTTGTCCTTTCCGGCGAAATATCAGAGGTAATAATTTTTGGAAGGAAACGACACACACGGGCAAGGAACCAACCTCTATTTCCGCTAAAAGATGCACAAAGGTCCCATTGGATATCCGCGCTAATGTAAAAATGTCCAATACGAAAGTTTTTATGTCTAGTTTGTTTGCCTTTTATTCCAATAAATCTGACTTTATTAACATAGGTAAAATGCTTGAAATTGGGATTTATCGAGGGAAACCCGTATGTTTCTTTTATAAAATAGGATTTTATAAATGTATAAATCATTTTGTTTTATATTATTATGATTTTGTTATGTACAAATATTGGGGTGGTCGTTAAAAATTAATTTTTTTGCGACGCCCCCTAAAAAGCTACGTTTTGATGAAAAAACACTAGGAATTTTTTTTTTTTAATTAAAAACAACACGTGCCTCAAGACGAGGAGTCTCCATGGTGCTCGAAGAAAAACTTACTTTCTTTAGAGTGTGGACTGTATAATGAAGATGCCCCCAAGCATTTTCACTCCATAGGGTGGTTTAGTTGTACGAGGAAAAACTGCACTGCACTTGTGTTCTTTGTTTTATTTTTGCTCATTGCTATCGACCGACTTATAAGGTTTATATATTTTGGATAAAAGATCTTCCACATTAAGAAACATTTTAGATAACACCAAAGATAAAAGTTTAGTGTGTTTAAATTTGGTGAACGTAACCTCCTCTTCCAAACCATCGTTTGAGAAATCGATGGTCCAGATCACAGACCACCAAAACAAATGGACGGATTTGTTTACGTTTAAAAAGCGAGTAAAGCATAGTTTCACATTCTAAACACCGTCGAAAGAAACACGGCTTCCAACGTTGTCAGAAGTATAGATTACACGCCTTTTTGGACGTTCATCATAACATAATGAACATTAATAATTACCAGTAATTCGTTTGAATAATAAAAAAAATTGTAAAAAGGATTTGTTCATTATTTTCTTTAGATATTTTTCTCTATTTAAAGAAAGTAAATCATTTAATAATTATTAAAATTAAATATTAACAACGTTGGTAAATTCGTCATATTTGACAGCATAGAAAAATGTTATGTTCTGTGAGTTGACAGCTTGTTGTTTTGTGTGTTTCGTTTGTGTATTTCTATCGTGTTTAAGCTAATTATGGAGTTTAAATACATTATTTTTTACTAAAAATAACAATACATGGAAATATCGTTTGTAAGTACCTACCTACTATTATTTTTTTAATCCCAATACGTCACTGGAAGAAAACATAAAATTCTATCGCCAATTTAACGCTTAGACTGTGACCGTTTGTTGACGTCACTGGAAGAAAACATAAAATTCTATCTCAAATTTGACGCTTAGACTGTGACCGCAAAACAAAGCATTGTTATTGAATGGCAATGCGCCGTCCATTTGTTTTGGTGGTCTGTGGTCCAGATACTGGCGCACGTTCAAACCAAAGAGCCTTTTTGAAAGAGGTGCCCCGTCATATTGAAACCACATGCTGTTTGTAATGTTTGGAGAAATTTTTTTAATAAATCCGGCAGCACTATTAGTTTTTCTGCAATAATACCCGCCCACATGTTTGCTAGTATTTTCTAGAAATCATAGCATAAGGCTTTTCATTATTCCAAACAAGGCTGTTTTTGTTATTAAAATAAGCATCACGCGAAAAATAAGCTTCATCAGAAAAACATACGATTCTCCCAAAGGGATGTTCCATTAAATTGCCACCCAAAGACCATTTTGTAAGTTTTGATAATATAATCACAAATATATTTTGCTACTTCAATACTTTAATATATTTATTGATTAGATTAGATTAGATTTACTCTGTACCCTTGTCAAAAAAACTCCCAAATTTTGAGTTTTTACACTCAAGTTCAGTGTCCAAAGAAACACTTAATTGAGTATAATTTCGTACGCTCAATTTGAGGGTACTATCAACTTAAGAGTACTCTCACTTTGGGTGTTATACTCTATTTAGGTGTAACACTTAATTTAAGTGTAACACTTAATTTGAGTATAACACTCAAATATATCTAAACTCTCAAAATTAAAGCCACATCCAAATTGTCATCACTGCCTGCGCGAAAAATGATTGTATCTCTTGCTTTTCCCTTTTTCAGGCCTTGGTAATTCGTTCCACTAGTATAACGCCTTTGTTCCACTGGGAGAACGATTAACCAAGGCCTAGAAGAGAAAGAGAAAAGCAAGAGATACAATCATTTTTCGCAGGGAGTTATGACGTCACTGTACTCTTTACTAATAGTTTTACCTCTACAGTATACCAGAAGTTCCTACCTTTAAATATTCAATAGGAGATTGTAAAAGAAAGAAACTATCTAGTATAAAAGTATACTTTAATAGTTTCTTTCACACGTTAACTCAGAAACTCTCCCATTATAATAAAAATATAGTAAACACGTGTTTACTATATTTTTATTAGTACTGAACCGTTGAGGGTGCACGCTCAAATTTCAGAGAACACTGAATAGTTGAGTATAAACACTTAAGTTTCAGAGTACACCCAGAATAGTTGAGTATAAACACTCAAGTTTGAAGGTTAATACTGAATTGTTAAGTGTATACACTCATATTTGAGAGTTAACACCCAAGTTTGAGGGTTAACACTGGATCGTTAAGTGTATACACTCAAATTTGAGAGTTCACACTGAATAGTTGAGTATAAACACTTAAATTTGAGAGTTAACACTGGATTATTAAGTGTATATACTCAAATTTGAGTTTAAACACTTAAATTTGGGAGTAAACACTGAATTTTGGGTGTAAACACCCAAAATTTGAGAGTTTTTTTGACAAGGGTAGTACCTACCTGTACCTACTATAATAATCTCCCAAACGGCTGAATCGATTTTGTCAGGACTTTTGACTTTTTGAAGTAAAAGTTCTTTGCCGAGGGTAAACGAAAACTTGGCGTTTCGAAAGATGAAACGGACATGCCTGCGTCGTATTAAAATATTTGAACAAAATTCACACAGTAGCATAAATAAAAAATTGGTAGGACAAATTCTTACACTACAAATTCTTACACTACAAAATTCAAAAATGGTAGGAGAAATTTGTACAGTTGAAAATAAAAAAATAGTGGGAAAAATTCGCATAGTGGTGTAAAAATTAAAAACTTCCAAAATTTTAAAAATTCAAAATTTTAAAAATTTACAAATTTTTAAAATTCACTGCTATAACTTACTTTTGACATCTTTCATAGCCCATTTATTCTAATTACAGATGAGATATGTATAAAATGACAGATGTTTTGATCATTTCCGTCTGCTGCTTTTGCGATCAAAAAAGTCCATCCTGTTTTCCTGGTTAAATTGGATCAAGTTTGAAATTTCGATCAGTTTTAATCACGAAAACCAGTAACAAAAACCGCATAAAAAAATGATCAAAAAGGATCGCGTTTTAAAACACGATAATTTATCGAAAAGTTTTTTTCAGCAGGAATTTAATCATAATTTAATTCCCCAATTACAAAATAACGTTAATTGTTTGTTAAATTAACGTTCTAGTACTTATAGTATTACTTGAATTAATTAACCAGTTGAAATTTTATTTAACTTTAAGGTAGCCTATTTAAAAATTTATCATGTAGTATAAAAGGTCACAAAAGTTAAAATTATGTTTTGTTTTTCACAGCTAGAGTAATATTTGTACCATCTATTTGTTTATTAAAATAAAAGCAGATAGACAAAATTATTAATTTAAACCATAACACTGTGCAACACCAAAAATCAAACCGCACCGGACTATTTTTTTTCTGAAAATATACCTATCCAATAGCAAAACCCTCGTGGGGTCTGTAAAAGTAAGCTCGAATTTTTTGTATGGCCGGCCGTTTGTATTTTATAGCTTTATATACCCGAATTTAGACTTCGTCAAGATTTTTTGTATATATGTAGTTACTGAACAAACAAACACATTTTGTGAACAACCTATATCCCAAAACCAAATTTTTGGAACCAAATATTCGAATTTTTTTTAACATTTCGATAATGTTCAAAATTTCTTGCTACTTCTGGCAAAAATGTGTTATAGAAGACAGTAATTTATAAAATACGCACTGAACTTTAACTTTGCTTATTTGCTGTAAAACAATGTTTGAAAAAGATTTTCCAAAATATTCATCTTTTCACAATCAACACCAAATTTTTTGCCGAAATCTTTGGAAAATCTGTTTGAAAAAATTTAATGGATAAAATATAATTGTAGAAAAGTACAGAGAGTTTGATTTATTATTTTTTATTAACTTTATAATTTTATTATTAACAAACTTTTTCATATCAGAAGAGAATACCATCCCTTCCACTTATTTTCCTTTATTATTTTGTTCTTTATTTTCATTTTCTTCCTGATCATAGTAAAAAATATGTTTGCTCCACCAACAGGGTTTGGCTAGTATCATACTAGTAGTATGGCATCTGGAGCTCGTTTTCCTCTTTATATGGACTCAAATTGCATCGCAGTTTGATGATTACGCTCTCCCTGTTCCTCTGATTTTATCGATAACTGTCGACTAAAGTAGTCCAAATGGCGATGATTGAAATATGTGGTAATAAAAATGAATAAAAAAATCTATAAACTTAGCGAATATGAAAATTATTTATATAGAGGCCTAACATATTTTTTTATTATTACTGGTCCCCTAAACCAATAAATATGTATTAACGTGTTAAATTTGGTGCGGTAATAACCAGAATTATTTGTTTAAAACTACACATTTATTTCCCTACAATGGCGAATATTTGTAAACATGTCTGCTTTTGAAGAAGGGAACCTTAAAGTGGTAATTTTATACGAAACGTGGAAATCACTTAAGGATGTAGCAAGAACGTAGCAATCACCACCGCAATTATATAATCAAGTTTTGCCACATTCAAGGTTTGGGAAAAGTTCCGAAAACGTTGCCAAAACTGATATACCCACTTTACTACTACTACCACTTCAAAGTAATACTTAAGTGATGTGATTTAGTTACAGTTACTATTAATAATCCACTCTAAAGTTTAGACAACTTTAAGGTGGTGTCAAAAGTGGTCATAAAATTTCAGATACCAGACTAATACACCAAAAAGTTATAAAACTATAAAGTATATTATGCTTGTGCAAATCACTTCTTTACAACTATGCTAATATAATATGGAGATATTTTAAATGTATCATGGTAGATTTAATTATTTAAACGTTATTGCCAATCATTTGAAGTGGTGATATCAGTTTTCGTCACTATAATGCTACTTGGGAGGATCCAACATTCGTCGCACAGATCCTTTGTAATTGGGAGAAACGGGGCTAAAAGTCCAACGATGATTTCTCTATCTCATTGTCAACCAAGGCCCTGTCACGAAAAGTTATAGGCCAAGACAAAGCCGAGCACTGTAATCGTTTCGTCGAAATCGGCATTGTCAAAATGTGTAATATTCTATTTTATTTCAAATTAATTCAAAAATGTACGTCAATAGTATCGATTTTTAGTAAATTTAAAATAAAATAGAATATTACACATTTGATAATGCCGATTTCGACGATTACAGTGCTCGGCTTTGTCTTGGCCCGTAACTTTTCGTTTCGTAAAAATCAAAATTGTCAAAACCCACAATATAATATATTGCAACGATTTCATATATTTTCAATAAAAATTTAATATATTTTTCATATTCATTTTATTTCAAGCGTTTTAAATGGTCCTGATATTGGGAAATTGATAGTCTGAAGACTTTGACAGGGCCTTGTTTGATATTGAGATAGTTGCGTGGGCATGGATAAGAGCAATCATAGTTGGATTTTTAGGCAAACATCGTTCTCCCAATTGTGAAGGATCTGTGCGACGAATGTTGTCGGTCTCATGACATAAGGCCCTATCTCGAGATAGGGCCAAAATGTGCCAAGGTCAGCGTTAGTTTCTATCTTGTGTATACTTTGTTTTAGCTAAGGGTCCCATCTTAAAATTCATTTATTTCTTTATAAAACTTACAAAACACCTGGCCCTATCTTGAATTTTGACAAGTACTTTTATAGCATAAAGGCCGATCTTATGATAGGTCTTTTTGTCACTTACGTGCAAGAAAATCTTGACTTAGGGCCTACCGCTATTGAAAACAGATAAATGCCGAGACTTAAACATCACCGTGCGATGCTACTTTTTCTTGCTTTATTTGTATAGGTTAGAATAAGACCAAAAATAAAATAGTTTCAAATGTTTTGTGCTTGTTTCGATTTGCAACAGGTGAAATATTTGCCTATTTCTAATGACAATGCCAATTTTTATAAACGTAGGTCTGCTTTTAACTTCACGATTTATGACTTAGCCAACCGTGACTGTTATTGTCTGACTTGGTATGCATGTTCTAGTGGCCGCGGATCTTCTGAAATTACCACCGCGGTTGTAATGATCTTAAAAAAATACGACGAAGAAAAACATGTTTCTTCTGCGAATTGTTTTCAGACGGCTATGGCGGGCAAAATAAAAATTCGATCATGGCAACTGCTCTTTTATATACGGTTTTGGAATCAAAACACCTGACGGAAATAAGTCTTAGATTTTTTTCGCCTAACCATGGACAGAGTGAAGGAGAATACGCCCATACGCATTAAAAAAGCTGGAGATTTGTTCACTCCAAGTCAGTTGGTACCAGTATTTCGGTTGGCAAGACAAAACAATCCTTATAAGGTTAACCAATTAAATTGTGATGACTTTTTGGATTAGAAAAAGTTAATGACGCCGGAAATGAATTTAAATGGTCAAATGTATTTGAATTTTTTGTAAAAAAGGAAAACTCTGATAAAATATTTTTTAAAACTAGCCACGTAGACAAGCAATACCGTTCAATGTCTTGAAAAATGGAAAACAAGTTACATTTTTTGACAATCAACAAATTATATAAAGGAGAAGAAGTGGAAGGGATGGAATTCTCCAGTGATGAATCAAAAAACGAAAAAGAAGAACAAAAAAATAAAGGAGAAGTGGAATGGATGAAATTTTCCACTGATGAATCAAAAAACGAAAATGAAGAACAAGAAAATAAAGGAGAAGTGGAATGGATGGAATTATCCAGCAATGAATCAGTTTACTCAATATTGATATCAAAACATATGTTTTGATACATATGACAAAGTTTTTTAATAATAAAATTAATACCAAATAAAAAATCCTACTTTCTGTACTTTTCTACAATTCTATTTTATTTATTCAATTTTTTCCTACAGATTCTCCAAATATTTTGTCAAAAAATTTGAAAAAATTTGAAAAGATGAATATTTTGGAAAATCTTGTTCAATCGTTGTTTTCCAGCAAATAAACAAACTTAAAGTTCAGTATAGTGTGCGTAGAAGAAGTAGCAAGAATTTTTGAATATTATTGAAAAATTGAAATTGAAAATTCCGTGTCCGCTACTGTACGTGTTAAAAGTGACTAAAATATACTCAAATTTTTTATCATCGAAAATAGGGAGCGTCGAATTTTAATTACCATGCGACCATATAAACCAGATTGTTTAATGTAAAAAAATAGATGCGTTTTTTTGTACGGTATAAAATGCCGATTCTATAAATTATATTTAAAAAAGCAAAGGAAATTGTGTTAGATTTACTTTCAGTAAAATGTCAAAATTATGAAAAGGAATATGAAGCATTCATTTAATGAAAAGAAGTGAACAACATTGTAATTGTAGACGAAGATTCAATGTTTAACTATTTAGATGACAATACAATTCATTATTATTAGAACCAATAAAATGCCAGCATTCCATAGTTACGCATTTTATCTCAGCGGCAATATTTTTTATCATCTTGTTTACACGGTACTAAGGATTTTGACACTTTTCTTGATTTAACATTTGTTGTCATTTAAATTCTGTGTTTGATATAATATATTATATCAATAAAATAATGAATTATAAACTTTTTTTTGTATATAAACTTTGTATAAGGTTTATTAAAGTCTTTTTATATTTTAAAGCACATTTTAATTTTAAATGTCAATCTGACAATTTTTTAAATCCTAAAATTCATTGTATTTTCTCACTAAATATAACTCGTGGTATGATTAATAATTATTAATCATACCACGATTCGATTATATTCGATTATAATCGAAGATATTTACTCATTGAAACCGAAGCAGCACATTTCACTCGCGAAATCTGCAGCTCGGTTTCAATTCATAAATATCATCGATGATAATCATACCACTTGTTTATATTATGGGTGCAAATTTAGTGCCGATATTCTTTACATACAATATTAATAACTTATTACTATTTTAAAAATAATGCTCTACTATTGTATTGCGGTGATAACCCGATTGCTTGAGATTTGTATTGTACGGGGTAAAAATGGTAGTATTTCAATACAATGGTAAATTATAATTAAATATAGTCATTATAATGTAGTTCAAACAGTGCCGACCGAACTCTAATTTGGCGTGTCCTCAAAATAGTATATTATGTATATAATAAGTTTGATAAACGCCATTTTATACACGAATTTAATTTAGGCACGAGCGAGCTTGCGAGCGAGTGCTTAAGTTAATGAGTGTATAGAAAAGTTTATAAACGAGGTGCATTCTTTTTCTACAACAAATACTTATTATTATCTTAAAATGATTTAAATCAAAAATTTGTATAGAGCGCCATCTATGAAACAACAGGGGAAACGGTCAAATGTCACATGTTTACATTTTATAAACACAATTATAAAGGTTATAAATCGAAATATATCTTGAAAATTGACAGTTTTTCACAGTGAAAGTAAAGGAAATGTTTTATGAGGACTTTACAGTAGAGTCCGTGTCCGAATTTAAGTTATAGTTTACTGCCGGCGAAATTTAAAGGTCACTACAATGTTCATATAAACTTTTCAAATATTGGCGTTGAGAAACTATTTAATATTTTTGTATTTTTGTATTGAGATAATAAAATAATTTTCACATTTAGTATTATTTTACAAGAAAGGCACTTTATTTTAACGATTGTATGACATTTGACAACTGTCAACTAACTCAAAACTAACTTCAGCCCGTGACTAAAAACCTGTTGCTAACTTCAGCCCGTGACTAAAGCGCCGTAAAGCCATAACTTGTCAATGTGTATTTAAAAGGTCACTTAGTGTCATGGAAACATGTACGATAAAGGGCGTTTTAAAGGTGGGAGTAGAAAAAATTATGTTTACACCTCATGAAAAGCCAGTGTTGAAATTGACACAAGAGTTAAATTGTTTGCTTTATTGCAATATAACAATTAAATTTGGTAATAATAGGCGTGGTACCCAGTTGATTGTGCTTTCAATTTTAAACCTAATTACACATATGTGTGTATAAATCAGTTTTAAAACACAATTATTGCTTTATAATTATAATTAATTCCATTAAAATTTGATTTGTAATAGGTGCTCTATCAAATATCATCGTTAGAGGTCTGTTTAATTAAATATTTAATTAAAATTATGATCGATAACATATTAAACTTAATATTTCTAAATTATTCTGTGACATATTTCATTATAACGAAAAGTTTTCGTCGTTATTAAATGCATGATTTGAATGGATGTTAAGTATGCCAAATTAATTGGTAATTACATCGACTTTATTGTGTTATAACATGTGAGTTTGAGGCTTTAAATTATATGCTTGATTAACTGGTCAACATTTAATACAACTGTAATATTACTTATAATGTATAATATACAGTTTGCTGCACGAACGGAGTGAGTGTAGCAACACACTCACGAGATAAGTAAACTATTTTTTATTTTTGCAGCATTTTAAAAGAGCGATGAAAAAATTGTTAATATTTACGCGTTTTTATACATCATTTAGCGAATCATAGTGAATTTAACGCCTAAACAAAAATTCAATCGTACCAACCTAAAGCCAATTAAGGAAATCTAACTTTGCGATTACAGTTGATTTTTTTGGCAAAAAAAATCTGCTGTAAATGAAGAAACGCTGTGGATGAAGAAAAGGTATCGGGGTCGACCTGAAAAAAATACTGGATTATTTTTATAACTTATCTCCAATATCAGTGGTTCGTCTTTGTTTCAATTAGTCAATATTGTTGTCAAATGTCGAATGTGTAATTATTTTTGTCTACTCCTATTACGGACTATGACTGTTCTTATATAACTTTTATATATATATGGACCATGTTTCTCTATGGGAATGACACATATTCCGTAAAGTGTTACAGAACAAATTTTAGACAGATCCAACCTCACTTTCTCCCAATTAAATTATTTTTCTATGGTATTTTTTCGAAAAAAGTGTAGTCTGAAACACATTCGGAAATGGATATTCCGCTCTCGTGAAACCGTCAAACGCGACTTCGGCTCCTGTGACAAACTTTTCACTCGAGCGGAATATGCCGTATTCCAAACTTCTTACATAATATTATTTTTATCTAAATTTCTATTAAAGATGTCAAGGCATAGTGGATATTTTAGTAAAATATTGCACAATTGAATTTTTATTAACTAGGTTAAGTAGGTTATCTAAAAATATTATATTTTGACAACTTAACAAATTAATGCTTTTTATGCTTTATTTAATTCTTGGTAATATTATAATATTTTAATAATACACCTAAACAATAGTCATATTTAATAATATTTTTTCAAAATCAAATTTATTTGGTGAATAATATTAAACATGATTCTAAATATTTTGTGG
Source organism: Brassicogethes aeneus (assembly GCA_921294245.1). NCBI lineage: Eukaryota > Metazoa > Arthropoda > Insecta > Coleoptera > Nitidulidae > Brassicogethes > Brassicogethes aeneus. Next base: position 44,675,521 of record OV121132.1, on the reverse strand, counting down.
TGTCATTGGCTTACCAGAGATCTATGGGGTCTGGTGTTAAACCATGGAATTTTTAAAAACCAAGACAATTGAACATATCGTCATTAAAAGTTGACATTTGCATAATATTTATCAAGTTTCAAAACAACTGTTTTATCTTTAAAAGTCTTGCTAGTAGCAACGGATGTAAAAGTCTTTTACGTCCACCTAATTTCATAATTTGTTCATTCCATAAAATCTTTATAAGCACACTCATATTGCCTGATTGATTTTTGAGGAATAAGCCTATAAATTGCACTATTCGCTGCATCAGACACTTCAGTTGGTAAATCTTCATCGCTTTCTGATAATATGTTTTATTTAAAATCAGGGTTGTGAACCGTAACAAAATTTCGGTCCATGGACCGGTTCGCCAGCGGTTCAATTCCAAAAAAGGTCCATGTAACCGGACCGTTTGTGGACCGTTTGTGTTGGACCGGTCCAGCAAAAATAGGTTCGACTGAACCGGTCCGTTTTGGAACATTGACAGTGTGGACCGCCAAAAACGGTCCGGTTCACGGTCCATGGACCGGTCCGAACGAACGAAAACGTATCCTCCCAAACGTTTTAAAGGGTGAATATGGCACGTCAATTTTTATTTGTAAAGGGAGACATTTTATTGTACGACCCCACCCGCACCCCTACGCGCTCTACCCCACCCGCCCCCAAAATCTTAAATTACACGGGGGTTTAAGTGATATAGTTTTAAAGGTCTTTTAATTCTTAATAAGATACTGTAATTTTCTCATAAATCTGTTGGTCAGTTTTTTAAAGTAGGTAAATTAAGAGAAAAACAAAAAAATTGTTTAATCAACTTTTTTGTGGGTCTCATGGAGCAAATGTAGATTAGGATTGCTCCAAATCCTAATCACTAGCTAAAGGTGATTTATTCAATAGCTGTATACTTGCGGCTTTGCTCGGATAACGTTTTTTCAGCAACTGTCATTTTGACAGCTCATTTCGGCACCTGTCATTTTGACAGTTTTTATTTGGGCTCCTGTCATTTTGATAGCTGTTATTTGGCTGACAACCCGACCTGGCAAGGACGCCATTTATATATACTTATACCAGCACGTAGTGTGTACCTATTACGAAATTATTATATGTATATTATTATATGAAAATTGGGTTTAGAGCAGTTATCCTTTTGCGCGCGTTTAAAGTTTCACTTCTAAAATCCGTGAGGGCCAACAAAAAAAAACTTTATTTATAATATATAAAAAAAATCTGACATCTGTTAGTTCCAATCTCACTTTTTCCAATTTAAAACCCGATTGGTTCAAATCACAGTAATAATAATAATGTCAATAATATGAAATAGGAGTGGAAATAATCTAATAATACAAATGTTTGGACCGGTTCAAAGTGTTTAAACCGGTCCAGTACCGCTCCAAAACACTTGAAAACGGTTCGGTCCAAAATTTGTACCGGTCCAAGTAATTTTTAAAACGGGACGGTCCATGGACCGGTCCAGAATTATAACTTGTTTATTTTGGGTACGGACCGGTCCGTAACAAACAAGCGGTTCTTGGACCGGTTCACAACCCTGTTTAAAATTATTAAATAAACCCAAACCAACTCAAGATTTTGAACAATTATTGTTTACTAAAGCTTGTTTGTTACGTTGCTCTGGCGTTGCTACGGCGTGGTTATGGCGTTGCTATGGCGTTGCTATGTCGTTGCTATGCGGTGCAAAGAATATTTGATATTAAAATATTAAAATTTACGTCAAATAAAATAATTTTATATGTCAATTTTTTCTTTGTATTTTTATTAATTTTAAAGCTGTGGGATACAGTTTTCGAAAAAATGTTGTTTGATACTCTATTGCGAAATTCTTTTGCATTCTGGAATGATTTTTTTGCTCGCTATGGCTCGCAAAAAAAACTTTCATTCTCGAATGCAAAAGTGACATTTCGCAATCTAGTATCAAAAATAACTATTTAAGTAAATACTCAAATAGTTATTTTTATTTTACAATATTGTAGTGGGTGCCAGCAAAATATTTAACAATGATTTTTTGCTTTATTTATCTACTGTTTAAAAAAATCAATAAACTATTTCTATTAGTTTCCAAAATATAAATAAAAAAAAGAATGCGTAAATTTATGATTCCCGATTATACAGAAAGAAAAAATTAAATTAAAACCTTTATTTTTAAAAAGGATAAGGTTTTTTAAAGTAGATCTTTACCTAAAAAAATAATCCAAAAAATAACTTTACATATTTTATAGTTTAAACTAAAGGTTACTTAATATTTAGTAAAATTATTTTATTATTTATATTTACAAATTTATATTAAATAATGTAATACCTTGTAAAATATTAAAATTCAATACTTAACTTGGGATAATATTGTATCTCAAAAAATTACGAACAAAGGTATGGTTATCAAGAAAAGTTATAGCAGTTTATGAAAGGTCGCGTACCAAGATTTTTTTGTTTAAAAATGAATATAGTGCGCGCTTTAACTTATATTAACATAGTTTATATTTACTGTCAATATTTTTATTCATTTGTCATAAATATAATAGATTAATATATATTTGTTAATTAAACTATTTATTTAAATTATGGTATATTGATTATTTAACACTTTTTATATATTTAATCCCTAATAATTCTTAATCAATGCTAATAGTAAATGACTAAACATTAATATATTTTTAAATTAATATATATGTTAATTTCGTAAATGTATACACTAACTAGCTAATGTATACAAATTGTATAATACAATAACTGATTTTAATACGTAAATGTACTCAGAAGCGCATTAACTTACTTACTAGCACAATTAATTATATTAATTAATTATAATTAATTGATAATTAATGATAATTAATTGTGCTCAAGCCTGCCTGAGCCACTTAAAAACAATATAAAAACTAAATAATAAGGTTTGTTCAACAAAAAGTATATCCCGCATGGTCTAGGATATCTGGGATATCGCGATATGCCCGTAATATGCTCGCGATATACTCGCGATATGACATATTTTTCCAGACTTACACCTCGCCAAAGAAGTTTTACTTTAAAAATTAACTGGGAATTCGTCAATTTTTTGTTTCTAAATTAAATAATATTAAATATAATAAAGCTTTATGTCTATTTATAAGGTCACATTTTTACTAAAATAGTCTAACCGTAAAAAGGTAAAGTTTATGGCCCATAGCACACATAACTTATTTTTGTTTATAGCACTGCCAAGACTATTTTTCCTTAACACATTTAAACAAATTGATTTTGACCTGAAAAGTAGGTTTTTAGACCACCGCGGGAAACTGTTCTGAGGAAGAATCTCTTTATCTCCGGGTGATCTGCAAATTTCTCTGGGCCACCAGATTTTTAAAAATAAGTTTAATTTAATTTTTGTTTTTGACTTGAAAAGGGGATGGTCAAAAAAAATGTATAGTCCAGTTTACATTGTAACCGATAACAACTGATTATTAATTAATTAAAATCGCAACAGTCAAAAACAAAATTAAGTAGATTTTACTTAGGAAAATCTAGTGGCCCGGATAAATCCATTCGTCATATTATCATAATCAGGTTATTAATTTCATAAGCAAAACAAAGTAGGTAACCTTTAAATTAGTTTTTCTCTTAGGTATTTAAAATGGATTTTTTTATTTAAACCAAGTTTTAGTTCTGGACAACTTGGGAAACCGCCTTTAAGAAAAATGCAGACACCAAATAACATTTCTAGAATAAATGTTTCTTTAAAATTAAACGTATTTCGATAGTATTAACCAAAATTTTTGTTTTTATCTACGCTATGTCGAGTATAAAGCATAGTTTTTGGAATATTTATTTTAACTCTGAAAATCCCGCTTCATTTCCCCCGCCGAAAATTCTCCAGTCCTACCCCTGCACCGCGCTGCTTCCCATTGTTGCCAGATGTACGGGCTTCGTATACTTATCCTTATACGTGATACTTATACAGAACTGTATATAATCTTGTTTGACTCATGTGCCCCCTAGCGCTGAAGCATTGGTACTAAAGGTGTATATTTTGATATTTTTGGGTGACATTACGAAGCCGACCACTTTATCGACATTGAAACAAGGGGGCATCACATCACACAAAAATTTATACACGCTAATTTTAGGAAGCCGGGCTTCGGGCTTCGTAAAAACCGAGTGGGCTTCGTTTATACTGTAGAATGTAACGTGTCGGGCTTGGTAATGTAGCTATCCAAGCTATCCTTTGTACAGTTGGACGCAAAAGTGCACTGTTATATTATGAGTCGGCAACAAATAAAATTTAGTGGGTGTGGTTAGCTGCGGTCTGAATTACGTATTTAGATTAATGTTTAAAACTTGATTTCCAGTAAATTAAGTTAAAAAAATAATAAATGAATAAATACAATTTTGTTTCTGCAATGAAAGTTTGCGGATTTTTAATAATTTTGCAATATAAAACCTGTAGGTAAACATTTACGAATGAATAAAAAAAATGGTTGTATTTTTTTAATTAATTAAATGTTATATAAGGTCTAAAACAATAATACAACCTAAACAAGGGGCCTACCTAATTTTGTTGTTTAAAAATTATTTAAAGTTATACTTATTAAATTCAATATTTTTTAAACAACAAAATAGGCCCCTGGTTTAGGCTATAATATTAATCTAAAACAACATAAAATAAATAAAACTAATAACTGCTATTTTAAATAATATTTGGGATTTTATTAAATAGATTATTTACCAGGTTATTATTAAATTTGTTATTGTATTCGTATTTGATTTATAGGATACATTTAATGGGCGTGAATTACAAATAATGAAAAGAATTGCACGTAACGAAGTAAAATTAAATCAATTTGTCTTCGTTAAATGTCGTTATTCGTGGCATTTGCATGCGACGGGAACGAACAACGACAACAACGTGAAAAAAATCGACGTAAATCAAATAAGAGATGGTTAATTATGCAATTGGTAAAATTGGTGTCCGCGACACTATTATTTACAGTAAATTTATGGGTCGTGGCGCGATGCATTGATGAAATCCCCAGGGGTCACCTGCTCGTAACTACAAAAGCCGATGAGAAAACAAGCGACGCTCTACGTTCTCTGTCTCTTTTCAAACTACATGAGCTCCCAAATCTTTAACTTAAAACAAATGGTCGCATAATTGACCTACATGAATGAAATATTTTTGGTTTTACCTTATTTAGTCAAAATGAATTTTATTCAAAACTTTTATGTTTTAAATATTTATAAATTGTATACACAGAGAAAAGTAATCTATTGATTTTACTATATTTGGCTTGGCTCAAATAAATTTTTCATTTCGATATCTACAAGAAGATATTTATTTAGTGGAAAACTTGGCTTTATTTGACTTTTTAAACTGATATTTGGTTAATAGTAAATATCTACTTGGCTTTTTATCTCAGGTTTAGTAGAAGCTTACTTAAAAAAACAAAATCTACATCCAAACAATTTAATTAATTGCTCTAAATAAATATTTCTTTACAATTAATCACAACAATAAGTTGTTTTCAAGAAACTTGATGATTTACAACCAAATAATAGTATTTCCTTATTGTAAACAACAAGTTACTACGAATATGATTAAAGGTGAATACATGCATGCGAAGTATTCGAGATGCCGATGCTGAGAATTTAGCTAAACCGTGTATTATTTGCAAAGTGGTTGCCCGATCGGGCCTTATATGTGCAATATGTGGTACTGTAACGCATACTAGTTGTGCCAAGCGGGCAAAGAAGTGCTGTGGAGTTGTATTAAAGGAAAATGAAGAAGCCTTAGAAGCCATAAGTGATGTGAGTTTAGTAAACTTTGATCTCCTAAAAATGCTTGTTACTGGACTTAGATGTAGTAATAATCTGCTGACTGAGAAAGTCGCCTTTTTGGAAGCTGAAATGTCCAAAAAAGATGACCAAATTCCCCATTTAACTAATAATGTTTCAAAAACGCCAAGTCATGATCTCGGTAAGAAGTTATCGGGACATGCTAATGTAGGCAACCCAGGCGGCACTTACGCCGGTATAACAGCAACCAACAGACCGAATGTCACTGAGTCGGTTGAGTTTGCGCAAGGATCCAAAGAAAATGGCAGTGCAAATGCAATTGTAAACAAACCCCAGAACAAACCAAATAATACTGATGTAGATGGTTTTCAGAAGGTAGCACATAAGAAAAAAAAGAAAAACATAATTTATGGTGATAATACAGATGAAGGTATGGGTTTGACTGCTTACATACTAAAATCAAACATACATGTCTTTAAACTTAGCAAGGAAAATACCAAAGAAGACGTCGTAAATTATATTAAAACTAAAGTGCCAAAGTTAGAGCCTACCTGTGAGGAACTGAATGTAAAATCTAAAATGTACCGAAGCTTCAAGGTAACTGTGCCAGTGACTTATCGAAATCAATTGCTAGATAAGTCATTTTGGCCCTCAAGTATGGCAGCGAAAATGTTTATGGAGAGAAAAGAAAATTTTCAGAAAGAGTCAAGACCTCAAACAATCTCTTAAACTTAAAGTGTACAACTGAACAGGCCAGCATTCTACATCAAAATGTGCAATCCATCGGCAATAGTGTTGATCAATTGGAAGAATTTTTAAAACTGCACAATTGCTTTACTGTGTGCATAAGTGAGCATTGGAAATCCAAAGAACAGTTAACAAAATACAAGCTACAAACTCAGACCTTTTCGCTGGCACCATCATTGAATGTGGTGGCCTGTCTCTCACCCTTGTCAGCCTGTACTGTCCCCCCAGGGAGGAGCTGTGTGGGTTGATGGAGATGGTATCGAATAATCTCAATAGCGCTAACAATCCAATAATAATTGGCATGGACTCGAATGCAAAAAATCCAGTCTGGTACTCTGACCAACTGGATCATAGAGGCCTTCATGTACTTAATACCCCATCAAACATCACCACATACAGCTCGACGCTGGGGTCAAGCAACATAGATATCACCCTTTGCTCAACTACGCTGCTGGAGCTCGTCTCCGGTTGGTGTGTCTCCGCGGACTCGCACAAGCGACCACAGAGCCATCTCCTTATCCGTAAGGGTTCCTAACCCTACGTCTCACAATTACTATATCTGGGCAAGATCCTTGAGGGAACTCGACGTGGACTCCGCTATTGACATGGCCATTCGTGGCATTGACAACCTCGAAGCTATTGCTTGGACTCCAGGCACTGAATCAATTGATGAGAGAGCTGAGAGCCTTACAGAACTGCTGGCCTCGATTGGTGAGAAATTCCTTAAGCGTCGTAAACGCTTCACGAACCGACCAATATGACAGGATAGACGTAGTCAGAATTAGACTTAACAAGCACAGAAGGGCTTACCAAAGAGCTGCTGAACCTCTGAGGAGTGCCATCAGAGGCATATACGTAAACACTTCAAAAACATTCAATAACCTCATAAACAAAGCCCGATCCTCCTCATGGAGAGACTTCGTGGTGGAAGAGATGACGAGAAACCCGTGGAGCCTGCCCTATAAACTCTCTAAAGCTGGCGGAATTGCGATTCCAATTATATCGTGCATACAGAAATCTGACGGTCGTTTAACGACCAATTTTTATGACACCGCTAAAGCTGTAATAGACAATTTCATCACAGAAGATGACTCTGTGATAGACACTCCACATCAGGCTCAATTTAGGCGCTCCACGGACTCTCTTTTTGGCTCTGCCCCCGAGGTCGAAACCATGCTCATTTCAGAGAAGGAAACCCTCAGCTTGCTCTTACATACGTCCACCAGAAAGGCTCCTGGCCCGGACTGCGTCTACCCTGCTGTTCTACACGCAGTTGGTCCTACAATTGCAAACTACACCAGCAGGCTATTTAACGATTGTTTAACTTTTGGCTACTTCCCCAGGATCTGGAAGGCCGGTAAGCTCATCCTCATCCCAAAAAACGGCTTTGTCTCCTCGTCGAACCCTCTCAGGGGTCCTATCACTCTATTGCCGGTCCTCGGCAAGTTGATGGAACGCATAATTAAACGAAACCTTTTCGCTGAATTACCAGAACAACGTTTTCACCATAAAAACCAATATGGCTTCAGAGAGGGCATATATGTGAAAACAAATTTAAATGCCTAACTACACAAAACAACATACACCATCATGAAACAAGAACTGCTAAGAATATTTATATTGAATTTCATAGAATTGATAGATCCACAAATGCTTCCAAATATTATGCACCTAATTTTTATGATCGACTTCCTAATAAAATAAAACAGTTAACTTTGAAACAATTTAAGATACGCCTAACGAAATGTTTAATAATAAAAACGTTTTATGACATAATCGAATTTTTAACTAGCGATTTGATGTTATTTTTAAAAAATTAATGTTGTATTATAAATATTCTTTCTGTAAAGTTTTATTTTTTAAGTCTAGTTTTAGTCAACAATTTTAACCCTTTATAGGTTAATGGTCTCTATGTTAACCACATCCATTACAGCTTACTTAGAAATGAGAGAGAACCCAAACTTCGACCAAAGTACAAATAAATGAACTCATAATGTGCAGTGGGTATCATATTGGCCACAATTTAAATTTGGCAATTGCTAGAACCAATGTGGTCTCTATGTTAACCATTGCCTGTTCCCACAAAATTGCAAAAAAGTAACATTTGCAGTAATTGTTGCTGCTAGCGAGCATAAGCATGTTTGTTTTACCTGACAACACACATAATTCAAAAGGTAATTGAATGCTTTACAACTTGTGATAATAGTTCTTTGAAAATAGGTTAGCGCTAACGAAATATTTAGATCGTTTTGGAACATAACCTCTATCAAGCTCCCATACCGTGAGACTATTGAATCCATGCTTATAAACGTCCAGTATTTTTTTGGTTTTTTGAAAAATTGGATTCAAGTAAACTATTTTATCTAGTTGTTGGTATAACCAAAGATCAGGCTATGGATTCGGAGATTGAGGGCGATAGCCCATGTTTACAAGTTACTTCTGCCAATACTTCAGCACGATCCAGCCTACGTAATCGTAGTGATCGAACATCCAGTATAAATTTCATAAAACAAATTTTGAATAGATTTGGAGGTGAAAGTGACTCTGATGCAGATGTTCTTTTAGATGACTCAGTATCGCGATTACTCATCAGATTCAGAGAAAACTACCAGTAGTATGTCATTTTTGAAAATTGACCATTGAAAATAAAAATAAAAATATGCATCACAGAAATGCCACTGTAACTAACTCACAAACCCAAGAGTAGGTAGAATCAAAAAATGAAGAAACTTTAAGAAATTGAAATTTACTAAAACCGTTTCCAGATAAGAATAATGATAGTGAACAATTTGGAAATAAATATTTGATTTTTTATACCATACACCATGTAATTATTTTACCTGGTCCTGAAAAAAAACCTAAAATCCTGTCAGAAACGCAAAAAAAACGATTAATTTAAATATGTGGTTTGCATTTAGACCACCGCCCATCTATCATCTTATGGGCAGTGGTTTCCATTTTATCCACCATGATAAATTAAAAAAAAAACAGTTGGATTTTCAAAATAATCATTAAAATAACTTCAGACATCCAAAATAGGTAGGTCTTACCAAAAAAAAAACATAAAATAACAATTAATGGATTCTGCCCTATAAAGGGTTAAGTAAATATTTATTTACCTTAAATTTTATTTCTATATTTTATGTTATATTTTCTTTCTTTAAATCTTTAAGGTTTTTAGTTTGTAATTTTTTTTGTTCTGACCTGTGTAAATGTATCTGTGAATGTTAACATGAATAAAGATTATTATTATTATTATTATTATTATTATTATTATTACTATTATTATTATTATTATTATTATTATTATTATTATTATTATTATTATTATTATTATTATTATTATTATTATATATGCAGTGCTGCAGAGCGTAGGTATCAACAATTGGTAAAATTTATTTTATAAATAGATAAAACAATGTATAGAAGCGCAGTTTTAATTTTTTAAATTTTTATTGTTGATACCTACGCTCTACAGCACTGCTCTGCAGCTCTGCAATCTCGCCGTTTTTCAGATTCGTTATATCTTAATAAAGAAACCATGGTTGGTAACCGATATTAACGATGGTTAGTGCAATTGTTTCTGTAGTAATACAAAAATATATATCAAGAAAAATGCAACAGCTTCAGTTTAACAACAATTTGAGGAAAATTCCATTAGACTCTTTAATAGATTTTTCCTATACTATGTGTTTTCAATTAAAAAGCCACTTGTTCTTCTCGTTTTATTGAATAATGTGTCCAGAACTTAAGGCTTTGTTACTTATTTTAGAAAAATTATGTGGAAGCCCTTTGCCAAGTACCTGTAAAGAATTTTCACAATTATATATTTTTTTGGGCGTTTAATAGACTATAATTTTGTATGTCCAACATAACTAGCTGTTTAACAGATAAACCAATCACAATTGTTCCTAGATTTCGCACACGTGTTTTTTCCAAGAAGCATAATTTTATACAGTTCGGTACCTATCAATTTTGTGTAGTTCGGTATCAAATTTTAGCATCTTTTCTTTTTTTATTGAAAGAATATCTACAGGACAAACATATTGCTAAAAGATACCTGGAAACATTTTTATTGAAGTTTTTGTTTATATTGTGACGACGCGGGGTCTCCACCATGTGACGAAGTGGGACTCCACCATCGATGATTGGGACTGTTGGGTGACGTATGGTTAAAAGGCCAAACTTACATTATAACGGCTTTATTTCTGAATGAATTTACATTACAAGCAATATGGGTTTATATACAAAACTAGAACACTACGTCATATACACAAGAAATACATGTTTGCTGATTATTGCAAGATTGCATTTCTCACAATAAATTTCCACGTAACTCTATTTGAGAATCAAATAGTCTGCAATAATCTGAAACTTTCCTGTTGCTTTTATGTGGGAAAATCATTATTATATTAAAATAAAGTAAAATTAATAAATCAATAAATAATATTTTCTTATTTTGTGACATCTCCCTCGCCTAGAAAGCACGCCACTGGGCTTTGTCGTCCATGTTCTAGATTTGCAATAAACTGCCGACGTAGTCCTAGACACTTAGTTTTATCTTCAAGTCCGCCATGATGAATTCTTGATGTGCGTGTTTAATTATTGGAAATATTGTTGGTTTTTGTGTGGTGTTGAAGTGGTGAAGTGTCTAGTACTATTACATTTTGTCGGACTCCACATAAAAATAAAAAGGAACAAAAATTAGTAAGTATTCTTAAACTAAAATAATAATAACTAACTATGTACAATTTACAGTTGCCTATCGCCTATGCCAAAAAATATTAAATATATAAAAATTATTTAAAATTAAGCATTACTACTTATACAAAAAAAAAATATTTCTATAACTTTAGTGAAGACCTACGTCCCTTTATACCCTATAACGTTAAATTTTTATTTTATTATTTTAAATGTTTGAATTAAACTTGCAATTTGTTTTTCAAGCTAGTTTTTATCTTAAATATGCGCTTGTAATTTGATATTAACATTACTGACCTAGCCAACAATTTTATTCCTGCGATGGACATGGAACGCATGAGCGACTCGTTGCGCTGGGCTCCCTTTTGTCATCATTGGAAATTGCTAACCCTTACTCCTGGTCATTCCTGGGGTAAGCTCGGACGAGTGTCAGATGGAATTGATCTGGAAGGTTGATGTCATCTTCACAACAAACGTGGTACAGGATACCTTCTTGTGAGGAACCATTTCCAGGGTTTCCAGCATTTTTTGGTATTTTATTTTTTAATTATACTTTTTCCATTTTTCTTATTTCTTCTTTTGCAGATCTGCTCAAGGTAGGGTGGCAACTAGTACTACTGGGTATCTCTTGATTAAGAGGAATACCACGCATGCTGAAAGGATTCCATTCCATAGGATAAGCATGTAGACTTTATGGATGAAATGGAAATCAGAGTACGTAACTTATTTACCATTTTTTTTTTAGGATTAAGTAAGAATTACTTCAAGTTTGAACATCTCGCCCGCAAGATGAGACAAATTTTTAGGTTTTCTTCTATTTCCTCAGTTTCGTGGTTGGTAATTTTCCATGTTTTTCTTGGAATGCCGTTTTTCTTCATAGTAGCATGACTCAGCAGCACAAGCTTTTTCCGTACCCCAAAAAATATTTATTTTCTTCTTTTTATTTTTAATATTCTTTATTCTTTATTTACATACATTTTCTTTTTTCTATTTTAGCTTTATTAAAGTCGACTTCTTCTTTTCATTCTTCTATACGTTATGGGTATCGTAGCTTCATAGAACAGGGCTTCTGGTAAGGGCTTCCAAAAGGATCCTGCTGATATTTCAATGGCAGCTTCTTTGGGTTGCCAGGATAAAATAGGTTTAAAGTTAACTTAAAAATTAGTTTGCAAGTATGTACAAATTGGCATTAGGGATAGGGGGGACAGGGGTTGAAAAGGAAGGGGTGTAATATTCCTCTTTCTTCTTTTTTTTTATACTTGGGTTTGTGGGTAATACTGCGAATTCGTTGTTCTGGTTTATTGACTCTTTGTTAAGGTGTTTAAGTTTCGTGTTGCGACAAGAAGGTCAAGTTACTTATTTGTAACGAGAGAATTCTTTCCTTTACTTCACTTAGTTTAAAAACAATTTTCTTTAATTCTCCCATATCCATCGTCGTTGGGGCAATAAGTTAATAGGACTCGTAGTACAAGGGGTGTAGGCCATTTTCGAAGTGGTCCCGGAAGGTGTCAAAAGCCATTTGAGGGTTAACTTCTTCGGCAAGGTGTTGTAGTTCGAAAAAATAGCTTTTGATGTTTTCGTTTTCGCCTTGTTTTTTCGAATTAAATTTTATTTTTTCTGCTCTCACAAAATTTTCTCCTCCAAATTCTTCTAAAAAGTCTTTTTTTAAATTTTCCCAATTTTTCTCTCTATTTTCTTGTTTGGTGACGTATTTTGTATACCATGTAATGGCCGCTCCTTCCATAAATGATCCTAGATAATTTATTATATATGTGTCGCTCCATCCGTTAATTTGGGAACATCTTTCGTAGTTTTTCATAAAGGTCATGGCGTTGGTCATCGTCGGGTTGAATGTTGTGGGGGCAATAAACTTCGGGACTGCAGGTGTTCTTCCGGTCTGGGATGCTTCTAAAATTGTTGTGTTCGACATGTCGATGATTTGTGGTTCGGTTTGGGTGATGGGGAAATTTTCTTCAGGATTATCTTGTATCTCAGATGTTCGGGAAAAAGGTAAGGATATATCTTCAGAAGGACTTAAAATTGAAAGATTTTGTAAAGGACTTAAAAGGCTTTGGATACGGGCTTCAACGTTGTCGTCTTCTTCTTTTTCGGATTGATTTGTCGTCGGGATCTGCCTCTTCTTCGTTGATTTCTTCTTCTGCGTTGAAAGTTTGGTTATTAAAGTCTTCTGAGTCTTCTATATTAAATGTTGAGTTTTGGATTTCTTCTTCTGATTTTTCTTCGCTCTTTTCAGTCTGTTTTTCGGGTATTATAGGTTCTTTCGGTGGTCGTAGAAAATATCTTGTTTGTTTCGGTTCGATGCCAGTCGGTGATCGTGGTAACGTTGAGGAGGGTTCGAAGATGGATTTTTCCGTGCTGCGATGTGATGGGTTGAATGTCAATTTTCCCGAAAGCTTCTTGCGTGACATTAAATTTAACTAACGCCGACCTTGTTTTTCTTAGAGTTCCCAAATAGATTCAGCGAGCATTCGGTCAATCCTGGGTACCGATGCTTTCTCTATTCAGGAAGTCTTCTATGAATAGATACAGCGAGTATTCGGTCAATCCTGGGTACCGATACTTTCTCTATTCATAGTGATGGTACAAGATCGTTGGCGCCTCCACCATGTGACGACGCGGGGTCTCCACCATGTGACGAAGTGGGACTCCACCATCGATGATTGGGACTGTTGGGTGACGTATGGTTAAAAGGCCAAACTTACATTATAACGGCTTTATTTCTGAATGAATTTACATTACAAGCAATATGGGTTTATATACAAAACTAGAACACTACGTCATATACACAAGAAATACATGTTTGCTGATTATTGCAAGATTGCATTTCTCACAATAAATTTCCACGTAACTCTATTTGAGAATCAAATAGTCTGCAATAATCTGAAACTTTCCTGTTGCTTTTATGTGGGAAAATCATTATTATATTAAAATAAAGTAAAATTAATAAATCAATAAATAATATTTTCTTATCTCGTGACAATATATTTGCACATTAATTATTCAAATTTTAAATTTGGATGGATAGGTTTTTCCAAACAATGTTTGCCGCACCCTGCACACACTTTTTTATTTGCCTCATGGTCGCACCTGAATATTGGATAATAAAAAATCAAACACGTTCATTTTATTTCCAGACCATATACGATTTTACCTGTATTTTATTTTAATATATTAAAACCCGAAAAAAAGCAGGATACACTGAAAAAAAAAAGCTGTTGAAACAACAACAAAAATATTAATTCAACTCTTTATGCACTTTAAATACAAGCAATGGTTTTTGCACGTTTACTTAACCATCTAAAAATGTCAAATTGTATTGTTTAATTGAACAACAAATAACAGTCAAATGAACAAAATGAGAATATTTGTTCTAATCTGCTAATTTGGTTAATTTAACATTCTTAGGGTGTTAAGGTGAATTTCTTGAAATGTCCAGGTAACCTTTTTAGCATATTCACTTAACACCAATAAAAAGTTAAATTAACATTCTGAAAATTTAAAATTCTTTAAAGGGTATCCAAAACAAAATTATGGAAATAATATATTATTATATCTATATAAAGAGAAAGAATTGAACCTTCACCTCGCCCAGAGTTTTTGTTTTGATCGTGTTCTACCTACTTTAAATACCGACAGACAGCTGTTTCGCCCTGTATTGAGGGTCTTATCAGTGTCGGGCAATATGGTGTAGTGAAAGTTCCACTGTGGAACACACCTAAAACAAACAGCTACCTCATCTTATATACCCCTAATCGTAAGCCAACTAAGGCGAGATGTAAGAACACGTCATCGTCTAATGACGTGGCGCGGGTGTTCGAAGCGCCATTCTCGGCAATTTTATGAATGCAAATTTTACATTTTAAATTTTAAAGTAACATTTACAATTTGTTAAATGAACAAATTTAATGTTTTGGATTAAAGAGCAACTAAACGTTAATTTAATAGTTTTTTTTAGGAAATCCTAAACATTTCAGTGGTCGATTCAACCTATTCCAGCTATTAAATCAAAATAGGATAAACATTTTAATTCAAAATATTAGTTTATGTTAAATCAATATTTTAACTGTCAAATGAACAAATAAACTTTAACAAACTCTGACTATTGCTTTAACACCAAAATATAGATTAATCCAATAGGTTTTTTGTTGAAACAACATTTTCAAAAATGACATTTAGGCAAATGTTAACTCAACTACATTATTTTTTTCGGTGTAGATTTTAATATTAGTAGATAGGTTTTTAAGAAGGTGTCTCTACTTCAAATGTGTCGATAGTTTTTTGTTCCACTAAAGTGAAACCTGTGGACCCTGCATAGACACCGTGAAAAACAGTTTACGCATTACAAGGATTAAAAAATTCTTGAAAATATATATAGCCACCCAAAATTTGAAACCATTATTATTAATTAAATTATATATATTTTTAGAGTATAAATGTATAAACAGCATGCCCTGAAATTTCAAAAATAATAATTATTTAATGATTTATGAACAAATTAATTTAAGCGCATTGTCTCAGTAAAATATATATTTGAAAATTAATGAAAATTGGGGCAAGTACTCTAAATTAATTTAGAAACGTAACGGTAAATTTATTTTTCTACGAAAAAGTTTTAACATATTATAATATAATATTATATTATAAACAAATAACAAAATAACAAACTTCTGGTTTATTGAGAAATCATTCTAAACCTTAATAATATTATTTAAATATCTACGAATATTATTCCGAAATAAAATCAATGAAATATTTTATGATTTTTTTTATCCCACCAACATATCGTTGTCAATGCAATGTGGTGCTACTACTGTAATTTTTTTAAACTTTGAAATATAGAAATATAATACATTGGCTATAATTTAAACGTTGTTGTTGTCAACACTCTTTACTTAAGTAATACAAATCTTTTTATGTTTTCACAGCATTGGTAGTTAAACAATTATATTTATAAACTTTGGACCAATTAAAAAATTCGACAGGTACTATTTATGTCTAGAAACCCTTTATATTTTTAAATGTCAAAAATATATACAGTCCATTTTATTAAGTCAAACTATTTAATTTATCAATGATAAATTAATATATTTGATTGGCAAGTTAAACTTGTCAAGATATTAAATCAAAATTCTAGTTTTAAAGAAACATGACTGTCTCTAGACCATTTTCAAAACCCAGTTTCGAATGCAAAGAGGATGGGAGCAAAGATGTTAGTCCAGAATTAGTTGAAATATTTAACTACGAAAAAGGTAATCAATTTAAGAAAAAACTTAAAGTGATTGATGCCTACTGTACTCTATGTCAGATATACGTGGATCACCAGTATTCAAACATCCAGTTTCTAAAGTCAATCTTGGATACAGACAAGAAATGTTAAACAGCATCATTTAAGTATTTATGAATAAATATTTTTGAATTTTAGCCGCCTTATTTTAACAATATTTAAAGCAGCCACATTAATGTAATACTGACCCCTGCCATTTACACAATGCAATCCTTGTTAAATGTTATGTTCAATCTCAAAAAGATGCATTTGGCAAATCCCACCAGATAGTCAAAACAAACTAAAACAGCTATTTCTTTGTACACAAATAAAGGGACTTTAGTAATTATGTGAAATTATGGACACTAAAGCTGTCGTTAAATTTGATCTTTAAAATAAGTATTTTTTGTAGGTTTATAACAACGATTTTATTTCTTTCATTTAATATATCGTAAATTAACTTAAGTGTATAACGTATAAGTATTAAAATTAAATTAAAACATCTAATTTTAACTATTTTTTTGCTGCACTATGCACTAAATAAATCAATTATTTATACCCTAAAAATAATTGTAAAACAAATAAAAAGTTTTTTAAATGTTTGACTTTGTGACCCTGGAGGGACACAATTGGAATCCCAGCACAAAAATAATTAATTTAAGAATGATTTTCACTATGGATGGGTGAAATATTTAAAGAAATATTAGTGCATACAGCGATCTGCCATGTTTTTATTAATAATAAAAAAATATAAATAAATTAGCCCCCCAAAAGCGCGTGTTCTATTTGTTGATGACTTTATTAATGTTTCATTACTCATTATAAGAATGATAAATTATCATTCTCATTGATAATACTAATAATAATAATAAATTTATTAAACCTTGACTACAAAACAGAGTACCTATAGGACAAGTCAACAATTATTTTACAAAAGTATTAAATACAAATATTAAAGATAAATACAACCTGTAATATGCAGGTACTAAATAATGAGCAGTAATAAATAACATAAAAAAATAATAAGTAAAAAACATAAACCCTTAATATAATGTAATACAATAACGAAATGCATTGATTAAAATAATAAATAGATAAAATAGATACTAAAAAGCATATATATGAAATTTCCTTATAGAATAACAAGCATTTGTTATTAACAACTCTTTTATACAATTTTTAAGTGGTAACCCTCTCATTCTATGACGATCTTGTTGCAAGTTAAAACCATATCTTTTCATATATGTGTGATTCATGTTTAAGGATTTAAATTTGCCCATATTATTCCTTACAAACTTTAGGATTTCATATATATAAATACAGGGTACAGTTAAAATACATTCATTAATAAAAAAACATTTACAAGATTCATTAAAACTTAGACCAAACATACATCGAATCGCACGTTTTTGCATTTTAAAAACTCTATCTACATCTGTTGAATAGCCTCAACATAATATACCATATATAATGTGAGGAACTTGATGGATATAGCATTTAACCTCTTCATTTCATAAAAATTACTTGATAGTTTCTTGCAAAGGTAGTCTATATGGACCTTCCAATTCAAAGAAAGGTCAACATAAACTCCCAGCAATTTAAAACTTGACACTTGTTTAATACTTGTATTTAATTAACGGACTACATACATAATGTGCACTATAGGGATGGAATTGTATAAATTAAATTTTTTATTGATTCATAACTAATTTTGATGCTTTAAAATATTCAGCAAGCGATTCAAGATTATTACTTGTGTGACTGTATTTAACTGTGAGGTATTTGAGGCCACCACTGTTATATCATCTGCAAACTTACAATGAAAAGTATTAATTATTTGGTTTAAATCATTACAGTATAACAAAAACAAAAGAGGCCCCAAAACACTACCCTGGGGAACCCCTATATCCACAATTTTTACATTAGAATTGGCCCCATTATAGGAAATAAATTATTTCTATTAGCAAAATATGATCTCAAAAGTTTGTTACAGTGACCACGCAAACCATAGTATTCTAATTTACTTAAGAGGATTTCATGATTAACGCAGTCAAAAGCCATTAGGTCCTTTATTTCCCTTGTCAAGCTGCCTATACACATATTTAAAATCTAACTTGTGGCTAGATTTTAAATGTAATTAGTAACGAAAACAATAACTTTGTTTTCTACCATGTATTTAAGGTACTTCTGTGGTTATGCTGTTTAGTAATTCTGCAGCAACTTGTATAAACTAAAGAAATTCTCAGATTTATGGAAAAGCAACGAGGAAAACAAATGTATGTAAATGTAAAACAAGTGTACCTATTTAGTATTCATTTGTAAAATCTGTGATTTTTTTAATTTGTAAAACTCGTTGAACCATTATCATACTTTCCCAAAAGTACCATTCATATATGGTAAGAAACATATGTTTTTTATATTGTTTTTGTTATTTATGATAGTCTACCAAAAGTAACTTTCTTATTGATCATTATTTTGAAATTGAAGAATACTGTTAAATCCATAAATTTTATTAAACTACATGCCTACCATCTGAAAGATTATGATTCGGTCAAAGTGTCGTTTATGAATTATTATTATAATACAAACCTTAGAAACAATACACAATAAAAACACACAAATACACAAAATCTTACAAAAATTCGATAGCTACGGCTTTGTTATCTATGCTACGGATATAATTGAACGTCAAGAAGGTCAAAAACGTCAAAAAATTATAAACTCCGCGCTCTCTCTTGGCTTGGCTAAATATTATAATACTGTCCCGACATTTGACATAAGATATTTATC
Organism: Brassicogethes aeneus; assembly: GCA_921294245.1. Taxonomy (NCBI): domain Eukaryota; kingdom Metazoa; phylum Arthropoda; class Insecta; order Coleoptera; family Nitidulidae; genus Brassicogethes; species Brassicogethes aeneus. Next base: position 44,656,203 of record OV121132.1, on the reverse strand, counting down.
TATAGTCACGGCCAAATCTGTATGGGTGCACGTCATCAACGGCATATGACGTCAGCGTTAAGGCCTATTCATACGTGCCCAGACACAATCTAACGCTCGTGTATTGTTGACTGTTTATAGCGGTGGGGTCTGTTATTAAGATGGAATTATAACGTCCTTGTTATAATCTTCTGCACTAACTAATTAGGAGTTTGTTACAGGCAAATTTTTATTAAATGTGTTTAAAGAGAAAACAAACGGAGTTTATTACATTTTTATTACATATGCACATAACAAAAAATTCTAAATTATCAGAAACACAAAATATATAAATTACCAGTCGTCCTTGTCATCAGAGCAAACCAGGTCAGAATTGAAGTCTGATTATTTCCCCAATTTTATTATTAAGCCTTAATAATTAAGGGCGCAATGTCTTCGAAATCTAATAACGGCTAGTTGCCAACAAGCCTTATATCATTGTTTGCACAATCCAGGGATAGAATCTTATAAACATAATGTATAATATTATTTATAATAATTTGCAACAAACGATGCTTCCGGACGAAATGTCACAATAACAAAAATACGTCAAATATAAAATGACAGCGACCCATCAATAATATTGAACGGTGCGCGCCAGCCTTAAGCTATTACCAACTGGCACACACAAAAATTACTAAGTGAATGGTTTTATTTTGATAATTTCGTGAAAAAACGTTTTAAAACAAGGAAATTGTTACAGTTCTTGGTAAACAATACGCAAATGAATGATTTCTTTTTAATAACACATCAGAATTACGCCTTAAAAAAGCAAATTTAACGGCAGTAACTTTACAATTCAAAGTTGGTAATGCTGACGTCATTATATCTCATTGATGACGTGCACCCATATAGATTTGGCCGTGACTATATTGGTTTGGTCTAGGTGCTCTAGTTAACATTTTGACATATAATTTAATTATCAAAAATTAGTATCGATTTACACTTGGAATTTCATTAAAGCCCACTTTGTATAGTCGCGGCCAAATCTGTATGGGTGCACGTCACAAATATGATATAATGACGTCAGCATTACCAACTTTAAATTGTAAAGTTACTGCCGTTAATTTGCTTTTTTAAAGCATAATAAAAAAATATCATTCATTTGCGTATTGTTTACCAAGAACTGTAACGAAATTATGAAAAGGAAACCATTCACTTAGATAGTAATTATTGTGTTTGCCAGTTGCTCATTGCGTAAGCATTGTTTGTTGCAGATTATAATAAATAATTTTATACATTGTGTTTATAATATTATACCACTGGATTGTGCAACCAATTTTACAAGGCTTGTTGGTAACCCCAACAGTTATTAATTGCGCCATTAATAATAATTTTGTGGAAATAATCAGACTCCAAGTCTGACCTGGTACGCTTCGACGACAAAGACGACTGGTAATTAAGTATTTTTTTGTTATGTACTATTGCGGCCGATAAAAAGTAATCGACTAATTTTCCCGTTGTAAATATGGTTGTCACCAGTGGCATTTCAAAAATAATTTTATAAAATTAAGTAACGTCATCTTAACTTAAGTAAAGTCATTATTTAATTATGCCTTACCATACTTTAAGTGAAGCTATATTATCGCCAAAATTGGAGAAGGATGGTCTCAACAACAAATAGCAGATGAAATAAACTGCAGCAAAAGCGCTATTTAAAAATTAAACAAAAAGTGGGTGGAAACTGGTGACCTGAGTAGGGTAATGGATTCGGGGCGTCCAAGAAAGACAACTCCAGTAAACGACAACGAGTTGGTTGAATATGTGAGGCAAAACCCATTTTCTAACTCCATTCAAGCCAAAGAGGAAACCAACTTCCCAGCATCTGTTAGGACGGCAAGAAAACGTTTGCGAGAACAAGGTTTATTTAATTGCGTGAGTGCTAAAAAGCCTCGCTTGACGGATGTTAATAAAGAGGCAAGAGTGGAGTTTGCAAATAATTTTTTAAATCAAAACGCTGAATATTGGGAGCGAGTAGTCTTTTTAGATAAAAAAATATTTCAATCCTGCTACAATGGGCAACTGCGAGTTTATCGTCCCTGAAACCATAAGTTTGATGAAGAATACCTCCACAAAACTGACAACAGCGGAAGATTTTCTGTCCACATGTGGGCGTGGATATCATCTTCAGGGGCTGGTATAATTCATATTGTAAAAGGCCGATTAACTGGGAACCGATACGTGGAAATTTTAAACGCTGTAATGCTCCCGTCAGTGCAAGAAAGATTTGATAATGATTTTGTGTTTCAACACGTAACACTTTATGATTTATCTTTCCTGATCAAAAAAATATATTTTTTTCATTTTAAGGATAACTCGCCAGTTCACACTGCTCATGTGGTTCATAATTGGCTAGAAGAAAATCGCTTCCTTGGCCGTCAAGAAGCCCCGATTTAAACCCAATCGAAAATATTTGGGGATATCTCGTAAAAAAATATATAAATATGAATTTAGACCAAGAAATAGAGAAGACCTTATTAATGCAATTCAAAATGAGTGGAACAATTTGGAAGAAAATTACGATATGCAAAATTTAATTAGTTCCATGCCTAAAATGTTATAGAGAAGAATGGTGGTTCTACCTTGGAAGTATTAATTATTTTTTTAAATTGAGTTTTTATAGCATTACAAATGTGTAAGATTATGTAAGATAATGAAAAAATTTGCCAGGGCCGGTTTTTTCTGAGCCCATCCAACCCTGGTTGGCTCATCTTTTATAATTGTTATAGTCTTAGTATACTATTTCTTTTTAAGTTTAAATTTATTTACTTTGGTAAATAATTTGTTATTTTTGTTTGTATTACGAATAAACATGCTTTATATAATTTAAGTTTTTTTTATTAAAAAATTAAATATGTCATACACCTATGGTTTTTTGTCAAAATAATTTAATTGACATGAATGACGTAAAAAACCCTACTCACAATAGACAATTTATAAGAAAAATATGCAACTTGATAAAGAATCGATTACTTTTTATCGGCCGCAATAGTACATATGTAATAAAAATGTAATAAACTCCGTTTGTTTCCTCTCCAAACACATTTAATCAAAATTGGTCCGCAACAAACTCCTAATTAGTTAGTATAGAAGATTATAACAATGATGTTATGATTCCATCTTAATAAACAGCCCTCACCGCTATAAACAGTCAACAATACACGAGCGTTAGATTGTGTCTGAGCACGTTTGAATAGACCTTAACGCTGACGTCATATGCCGTTGCACCCATGAAGATTTGGCCGCGACTATATTATTGGCAGCAGAGACAAGGGAGAGTGAGATGATTTGTTAAATGCAAAATTTGGTTATCAAAGCTTTATGCGCGGCTGCTTAAGGGTTTTAATGTAAAATTGTTTCTACGCACATTTTTAGCGTTTGCAATACTGAAATTCTGTCGTCTTGTTTTGCGTGTCAGCTGGAAGATTTTTTTGTTTGTTTTATATTTGTCTTATAAAGTATTTGTATGATTTGTCCTAGGCAGTTGTTAACAAAGCATTGTTTATTAATTATAATTGAAAAAAGATGTGTGAACACCAAAGATAACTGCCTAGAAGGAAAGGTGAACTGATTGCTTTTGTGACTACAAGTATATTTGTGGTATACCTACAGTATAGGTACATTTTTTTGTTTTGTCATATTTAAAAAGTATTTTTATGTAGGCTTTTATATATTGTATAATATATAATAAACAATATAATAAAATATTATAATTTATAATTATAATAATAATAATATATTATAATATTATAATATATTATATTATACAATGTAATTATTCATACCTAGATGTCTTCTAAAGTTTTTATCACCCAGTATATTTTTAATATTGCAAATACTAAAATGCCTTCCATCCTACTACTGGCGTAAAGTAGAAAACCTATTGTTTCAGAAATATTGCCGCATAGCTGATCAAAGCTAGTTAGACTCTTTTCATAAAACCTACCACTGTGTGTGTCTAAGTGCATTGTGATTGCACGCCGCACAACGAGGCCACGTCTTTAGACGGTAGATGTCTCCAGACTGACTTGCCGATACATCTCGCCGCTGACCTGGTCATTTATTTCTTTATAAGTGAACAGTGCCGAGCTTGATGCGTGTCTCCCGTCACCGACTGCCTGACACTGATAAGACCCAACAGGTCGAAACAGTCTTTCTGTCAGTGTTGGTGGGTATGGTGCATTAGTCATTGGACTATACCATTCGGGAGAAGCGTTTCGAGCCCGGCTCGGTGGCGAGATGGAAGGCATTTTAGTCTTTGCAATATTGGTTGCCTACTACTGGCGTAAAGTAGTTTGGCGGTTTTACGAGAGCGGAATATGCAACTCCAAACGTGTTTCAGACTATACTTTTTCTACTTTTCCAAAAAATACCATAGACAAATAATTTAATTGAGAAGAAGTGAGGTTGGATCGTTGTATTTGTTAGATATTAAACACAGAGATGTCGCCACAAGTATTTATTCCGTCATCTGTTGATAAAATAATTCATTCTGTAATACTTTTAGGAATACATGTCATTCCACATTAAAAAGTGATTAGAATGGTCAATGACCATTGGTCATATTCCGTGCTAGGAGTAGAAAAAATATATTTTTAATAAATGTTATTTGATTTGTTGTGAGGGCGCTCTTATTTATTGTTTACAACTTTATCATGGTCGTCTCACTCTCCCTTGTCTCTGATTGGCACCATAGACAAGGGATTGGTTGGGTGGGCGGGGGGTTAGTTAGATAGGCAACTTAGTATTAAAGTTTTGTTCCCTGACTACTGCGCCATCTGGCGGGTGTAGTCAAAAATATATATTAAAATTATTGTTTAAATTTTTTTACTGGATGGTACTGATCCTTTTTTTTACCTCCACTATATAAATAATTCTAATATTTTTCTAGGAAAGTTCAAAGAGGAATAATAAAACATAATAAAACTATATTTTTGTAATTATTTTATTTGTCAAAAATATATAAAATAATATATAAATATATAAAGGCAAAAATTCAAAACACAACTTAAAATTATATCTACATCATATGAACTTATCTAACTATTTCATTCCTATTCCTATAATATTATTGTATAAGGTAAAATAAATTTATAAATAAAAGAACAATAAAAATTTTATTACTTGGTGCTTAGAGAATCAACATATTTTCGGTTATTTGGGCAAAAAGCGGGACATACCTTCATAGATGACCTTATTGTTTTTTGTAAATCGATGCATTTTACACTATCTCCCCTGCTTTTGCACTTTTGTACACAACAAGAATAAACCATAATAATGAATACACAATACAAACTTAAAAGGTTATAAAATTTAATACTTCACAAATTAAAGTTATTCTTTCAAGTCGAATTATTATGACAACTGTCATTATGACAACGGTAGTCTCGGTGACAAAAACAATTTTGGCGACATTAGCGCCTCTGGCAAGCGTAGTCAAAACTTCTCAGCGGACAAGTTTTTGTACAGTAAAGATGCACAACCATGATTGGCACTGGCAAATATTGACATTTTTTAAAATGAACCGTCAAACAATTTCTTCAAATTACGAAGAAAATAGAGTTTATTTTTCAGTAAATAAACTCATGGCATTAATCGGAGATGAAGACACTTGCGTTGGCTTTCTTTTGGGAGGAATAGGTGAAACAAACAGTAAAAATGAAACAAATTTCTTAGCAGTCACTCAAAATACCACAAAGGCAGATATAGAGATTAAATTTAATACTTTTATGAAAAGAAAAGACATCGACATCGTTTTGATCACATATGAATATGCTAATATGATTAGGTCAACAATTGATCGTTACAAAAGGTTCATGTTGCCAAGTATTGTGGAAATTCCTTCAAAATGTAAGCCCTATGATCCTAAAGAAGATATTTTGTTGCAAGATGCTGCAGCAAAAGTGCTTTATAACTAAATAAATTTATTATTATTTTGTATTGTTCTTAATAAAAATTTTAGGGGCTAAATATAAATATTTAATATAGCCATAATACTACATAACAACATGGTTAATAAATCAAAAGCCATTTGAATATTTGTTACACACAATATTATATAGGTTGTTCGTGTTATATATTCAAATTTATTATAGAATTATTATATAAATTATCGTTAATTTTGCACTTTAACAAACATAATTTATTGCATTGTCAAATCATAAATTTAAATATTTAGTATTAATGTTCACAAAACACAATGTATTAAACATTTAGTTCATTATTAATATAAATTTTAAATATCGGTTTCACTGATAAATTATTTAAATGTAGGTTATTAGTAATAATTGTTTAATTTAATGTAATACTATATTTAAACAAAATTAACGTCTACATTAAATAAAATAATTTTGTAGGTATTTTATTAATAATTAAAATAAATTAAATATTATGTTGCAGCTTTTCAAATAACATTCAGCATTCAAGATTTTCATTTGGCTGAACCTGGATCCATTTTGAAGATGATCCTTTCAGTCTGTTTATGATGCTTATAATTCAAATTTACAATTTCACCTGACTCCTGCACTCACATTTTCAGGCCATGTAAATAGACTCTATAAATTTAGTCGTAACACAGCTTTGCTGCTGCATTTTACCATCGAATTTATGCTAAGGACATTTATTTTAATACGTTATTAAATAAGGATAGTAAACTGGGATTTAATTTAGATTGGTCTAATTTAATTTTTAGAGTATAGTATATAGTTCTCCAAAAAATAATGCATCAGATTAACAATTTTTTTTAAATATTGGTTTAACCGAATGATTGTTTATAAGAGATTGGCTGCAGTGGTACTACTTTTCTCCGACTACTTTAATGTTTAAAATTTAATTACAAGACTTTCTAATATAATACAATAATTATTATGTATAAACTAATTTTATCTACTCCTATTGCATACTTTTGGGTTTTTTCGTGAATATTGTTAATGTGAATAATAAACTCATTCTTCACGTTGTTAGGCATCAGTAATTGGCCGATTTAAATATTTACTGTGATTTGAACCAATCGGGTTTTAAATTGGAAGAAGGCGACTATAATAAAAAAAATATTAAAAATTTGTATGATTTGGATTTTCTAGATGATGTTTAAAATTTGTCGATAAACTATGGTAAATAATAAATTACACCAATTAAATTTATATTATATTTATTGGGGGCTCGATGGGGCCGGCCCTGCCAAGCAAAAAGTTATCTTTTTGTCGCAAACTTGTCGCAAAATCCACCGGCCGCGACTGAAATAAAGTATAGTATTACACTCGAGATTATACTCAATATTCACTCGGATGATTTAGGTCTCTCGTCTGGCGACTCGAGACGTAAACCTCATCCCCGTGAATAATAGCCTGCATTATCTCTCGTATAATAATATACTAATAAAAATAATAACTAAAACACTTTTTAAAAGATGTAATCCTATTGTAAAATATATAGGTATATAAAATAAATACATGGTATTTGGTAACTGGAGGACAAAAATATGTAAAATTGAATACTAAGCAAAAAACAACGAATATTTTTTTCCAGAACGAACTTCGTTAGCGAAACATTATATTATTCAAAACTTTTTAAATATAAATACAATACAATTATTAATTACATATAACAAATGTACAAAATGTTACATGTACGTTGGCATGCCTGCTAACTCTAAACAAGTGAACTGTAAACTTGCGCAAAATTTACTTCGTCCTTATTTTGTTGTACAGAGCTGAATATTTTCTTTTTTATCGTGCAATGGTAATAATTTGCTAGCATAAACTAATGGTTACCCTTAAGCAGATTGAAGTCAAAAATTCAAATGGAAAATGGAAAAAATGTATTCCTTGTTTTATGCTTAGAATACCATTTTACATATGAAATTTCAGTGCCAATTTTAGAAAAGAAAGAAAAGAACAGACTACCGCGCTGGACGTCTCCACAAATAGAAATTGTTACATGCAAAATATTCAACACCAAAAATATTCTGAACATTTTTAATATATAACAATAATACTCAAGAAATCGTTTATTGGACGCTTAGATATGTAGACAGATTACAATTTAAAATGTTTATTTCATAGACTATTTTAAGCCTATTTTCTGTTCTCATTGAGTGTGAATTTGACGAACGTACAGAATAATAATGAATTCAAGTTAAAAATTCAATATGCCTATTAAAAGTTATTTTAACAAATTTAACCAATTTCTGCGGAGAAGTTTCACTTCTATAGCGTGTTGCACAACTCATATAAGAATTAAATATACTTTACTGTTTTATCATTTTTGTAACATTTTAATGTTAAATATTAACAGTATGTGACAAATTTGGGGTGGCGAATTTTAAACCGGATTTTACCAATTTTTCCTTAAAGTATACATATTTAATAATAAAACCCTCACTGGGTTTGTTAAAATTAATTCGATTTTTTTTACCAGGTATTATTACCAGGTACCTACTAGAAATATAATTATTTCATGTTTTTTTTGCAGTGTTGCCAACCAAATCCCTAGAACTAGGGAAAAAATGATGCAATCAAATTTAGTTTTAAGGGTCAATTGTTCATAACATTAAATTTTTCCTTTTTCTTTGGCCTAACTAACTTAATATTCACTTAATATTTTAAAAATTGGTACAAATGTGGATTTAAGTGTAAGCCGGCCATATACTAGCATACACAGTGTTGCCAACTTAGTGAATTTGGCAACACTGTGTATGCTTGTATATGGCAGGCTTACCGTTAAAACCACATTTGTACAAAAATTTTTAAATATTAGCTTTTTCTTTGTCCTAACTCACTTAATATTATTAAGTGAGTTAGGCCAAAGAAAAAGTAAAAATACAATTTTATGAACACTTGACCCTTAGAACTAAATTTGATTGCAACAATTTTTCATAAAAATAAATTAGTTTCAAAGTAACCGAAATAAGTAACATTAACTACTTTGATAAAATATTTAATTTTTAAGCGAAATTCGAGCTAACTTTTACAAACCCAGAATAGTATATTCTGTAACAAGTTTGGAATACAGCATATTCCGCTCGAGTGAAGAGTTTGTCACACGAGCCGAAGGCGAGTTTGACGGTTTCACGAGAGCGAAATATGCAATTCCAAACGTGTTTCAGACTATACTTTTTCTACGTTTCCAAAAAATACTATAGAAAAATAATTTAATTGAAAGAAAGTGAGGTTGGATCGGTCTAAAATTTGTTAGATATTAAAAACAGAGATGTAGCCACGAGTGTTTATTCTGTCATCAGATGATAGAATATTTCATTCTGTAACACTTTACGGAATATAGGTCATTCCATAGATAAAAGTGATATTAGAAGGGTCAAATTCCGTAATATGAGTAGAAAAAAGGATTTAACTATTAAATAGGTATACTTGAAAAAACAATTAGGTTTGACAAATATTAAAAATATTCCCCAACACCAAAACAAAACTTAAAGTGCTTAAAGTACTTTTCGCCAACGAAGTTGGCATCTTCAAAAGCGAAGTGTAACTAATACGGTCTGGTTTTAATTTTTTTTTTTGCACTTTGTAATTAAAAAATTGTAAACAGCAATCCTATTGTAAAATATATAGGTATATAAAATAAATACATGGTATTTGGTAACTGGAGGACAAAAATATGTAAAATTGAATACTAAGCAAAAAACAACGAATATTTTTTTCCAGAACGAACTTCGTTAGCGAAACATTATATTATTCAAAACTTTTTAAATATAAATACAATACAATTATTAATTACATATAACAAATGTACAAAATGTTACATGTACGTTGGCATGCCTGCTAACTCTAAACAAGTGAACTGTAAACTTGCGCAAAATTTACTTCGTCCTTATTTTGTTGTACAGAGCTGAATATTTTCTTTTTTATCGTGCAATGGTAATAATTTGCTAGCATAAACTAATGGTTACCCTTAAGCAGATTGAAGTCAAAAATTCAAATGGAAAATGGAAAAAATGTATTCCTTGTTTTATGCTTAGAATACCATTTTACATATGAAATTTCAGTGCCAATTTTAGAAAAGAAAGAAAAGAACAGACTACCGCGCTGGACGTCTCCACAAATAGAAATTGTTACATGCAAAATATTCAACACCAAAAATATTCTGAACATTTTTAATATATAACAATAATACTCAAGAAATCGTTTATTGGACGCTTAGATATGTAGACAGATTACAATTTAAAATGTTTATTTCATAGACTATTTTAAGCCTATTTTCTGTTCTCATTGAGTGTGAATTTGACGAACGTACAGAATAATAATGAATTCAAGTTAAAAATTCAATATGCCTATTAAAAGTTATTTTAACAAATTTAACCAATTTCTGCGGAGAAGTTTCACTTCTATAGCGTGTTGCACAACTCATATAAGAATTAAATATACTTTACTGTTTTATCATTTTTGTAACATTTTAATGTTAAATATTAACAGTATGTGACAAATTTGGGGTGGCGAATTTTAAACCGGATTTTACCAATTTTTCCTTAAAGTATACATATTTAATAATAAAACCCTCACTGGGTTTGTTAAAATTAATTCGATTTTTTTTACCAGGTATTATTACCAGGTACCTACTAGAAATATAATTATTTCATGTTTTTTTTGCAGTGTTGCCAACCAAATCCCTAGAACTAGGGAAAAAATGATGCAATCAAATTTAGTTTTAAGGGTCAATTGTTCATAACATTAAATTTTTCCTTTTTCTTTGGCCTAACTAACTTAATATTCACTTAATATTTTAAAAATTGGTACAAATGTGGATTTAAGTGTAAGCCGGCCATATACTAGCATACACAGTGTTGCCAACTTAGTGAATTTGGCAACACTGTGTATGCTTGTATATGGCAGGCTTACCGTTAAAACCACATTTGTACAAAAATTTTTAAATATTAGCTTTTTCTTTGTCCTAACTCACTTAATATTATTAAGTGAGTTAGGCCAAAGAAAAAGTAAAAATACAATTTTATGAACACTTGACCCTTAGAACTAAATTTGATTGCAACAATTTTTCATAAAAATAAATTAGTTTCAAAGTAACCGAAATAAGTAACATTAACTACTTTGATAAAATATTTAATTTTTAAGCGAAATTCGAGCTAACTTTTACAAACCCAGAATAGTATATTCTGTAACAAGTTTGGAATACAGCATATTCCGCTCGAGTGAAGAGTTTGTCACACGAGCCGAAGGCGAGTTTGACGGTTTCACGAGAGCGAAATATGCAATTCCAAACGTGTTTCAGACTATACTTTTTCTACGTTTCCAAAAAATACTATAGAAAAATAATTTAATTGAAAGAAAGTGAGGTTGGATCGGTCTAAAATTTGTTAGATATTAAAAACAGAGATGTAGCCACGAGTGTTTATTCTGTCATCAGATGATAGAATATTTCATTCTGTAACACTTTACGGAATATAGGTCATTCCATAGATAAAAGTGATATTAGAAGGGTCAAATTCCGTAATATGAGTAGAAAAAAGGATTTAACTATTAAATAGGTATACTTGAAAAAACAATTAGGTTTGACAAATATTAAAAATATTCCCCAACACCAAAACAAAACTTAAAGTGCTTAAAGTACTTTTCGCCAACGAAGTTGGCATCTTCAAAAGCGAAGTGTAACTAATACGGTCTGGTTTTAATTTTTTTTTTTGCACTTTGTAATTAAAAAATTGTAAACAGCAATAATGTTAACTGTAGATTTTTGGTAATATACAAAATGTAAATGCTAGACCATATTAACCAAATACCATAAAATAATAAAGAAAAAAGACAAACAACAAAAAACAAAACTTCCCAATCGAATTATCGCGGTGATACACCAAAGGTGAATAGGACAATAAATCTGTTAACAACAAATGCGTAAGGCATGAAACCCAGTAACTAAGAACGGCCCTAAACAAATAACGTTAATTTTAATTCAAACGAGACCAATAATAAACATTTGACACTTAGAATATAAACTACCACTCAATAAATCATGAAAACCCAAAAATAGTAAAACAGCATACTAATCAAACTCTATTGGATTTGTAAACACATTAGATTATAACAGGATAATTGCGCTTGTCATTTATTTAACTAATAAATAAATGCAATACTTAATTTTGGAAATTAAGAAAAAAAGACAAAAAAATTCTGCTTGGGCAACACAATAACATAGGCTCCACAGCAAAATAACAACTCCCGAACTCCATACAGTAATCCCAAATGTTTGGAGTAAAACTAACTGCCTGGTCTAGGGGGGTACCGCCTCGTACTTAGATTTGAGTCGGCGTAATTGTCCCCCAAACACCAAAATATCTATCCCTCCCGTCCTACCTCCTTCATGACCCTACTGGGCGTATAGCATCGGCTCGGCGAACCCGGGGATGGCTACTTAAACTATTGGCATTTCGCTCTCGAGCCCTAATTAGGGGACAGTACGGGACGCAATGAATATTCGCAACTAGCAAACACGGGTGAAGCCGCGCCTTTGCTGGTGGCGAAAGAAAATCGGCGCAAGGAAACAGAGGCCTATGCGGGGCCCGGGAGCGATGAGGCAATGGGGCCGGTTATATGTCTCTTATACTCATACTCATACTCATACAAAATTTAAATGCTTCATTTATCTGGTTTTTAGGCGTTATATTTCATTCCCCTTTTTAAAAACATTATTTAACAAAAATATTTGTAATAATTATTTACTGTTTTGTAACTATTTTATTTACCAAGGTAATCGACTGCTTGTTTAAAGTTTATTTCGACCATCAACTTTTTTTAAAGGAGATCATGTCTAGACTTTAGAAAAATTACCAAGCCAAATGTAATTTAAGAAAATAACTCACTGTTCAATAACTTATTGACAATAAGCAGTACTCATCAGAATACACGAATATACAAATGCATTTATCCGCTTTGTCAGACATGTTCCTTACAGAGATCACATAACTCCTTATATTGTTAATTTAAATAAAATGAAAATTAAAAATAAAATAAACTACTTGGCAACAATATTTCTTTACAATTTACTTACAAATCAAAAGCCTTTTACAAAACCAGCGAGGAGTATACTTGAAAAAACAATAAGGTCTGACAAATATTAGAAATATTCCACAACGCCAAAACAAAACACAAAGTGCTTAAAGTACTTTTCGCCAACGATGTTGGCTTCTTCAAAAGCAAAGTGTAACTAATTAGAATAGAATAGAGGTTTATTAAGTTATAAAAATTACATTAAACGTCAAATAAACAGGTGTACAGGTTGGTATATAGTAGATAAAATATAAATACAAAAAAAATATTACAAATATAAACAGGTAAGTAAACAATCAAAGAGTTTATAAACTAACAAATTATAAACATATATACATTAAACAAAAATGCTTTAAAATTTATAATTAAAAAACTCTTCCAGGTTATAAAAAGGATTTAATGACAAAAATGATTTAAGATCTCGAAAGAATTTTTTCTTTGAAGGTTGTTCCTGAACACTCTTTGGTAGATGATTGAAGATTTTCGGACCCCAAAAATCAATACATTGCTGGGTAAGTTTGGATTTATGCAGAGCTGTTTTGAGTTTATCTTTTTTTCTTGTATTGTAATCATGCAAATCAGAGTTCTTTTTAAAGGTTTTTAAATTTGAATACACAAAATTGGAACACGATAAAATGTATATATTAGTAAAAGTTAAAATTTTTTCTGAAATAAAATATTGTCTACAGCTGTCTGTCTGTTTTATGGAACATATTACTCGTAACGCTTTTTTTTGCAACGAAAATACATTTTGAGACTCACAAGATAAACCCCAAAAAAGTATGCAATAACTAATTTTGATATGAAAATTTGCAAAATATGCTGTTTTCGCGGTTGTTTTATCAGCATGTTTCATCAGTTTTTTTAGGCAGTATATTGCACTATTTAGCTTTTTGGTTAACTGTTCAATATGAATGTTCCACTTTAACTTATTGTCAATAAATAGTCCTAAAAACTTAATATCACAGGTTAGATCACAGAAAAATCGTATATATTGTCTTTTCCACATTTAATGACAGTTTATTGGCACTCATCCACTCTTTGACGATTGTTACTTTACAATTATTTTTTTCACTACCATATAAAAGAGAAGTGTCATCTGCATAAAGGCACATATCACAGTTGGGAACATTGGCAGGCAAATCGTTCATATAAATAATTAAAAACCGGATTTTAAGCATGATGCTTATTGCTTAATTTTTTGCTTTTTTTAAGGTTTTATGCTTTTTTTCGATTTCGTGCTTATTTAAACTTTTTTCCATATTTTTTTACATTTCTTGAGGAATTAAACAAGTTTTTTTGCCCGAGGTGGTTCCGAATGAAAAAATTCTATTGATGCTTTCGGATGCTGCAGCATACATGATAAAAGCTTAAAACTTACAGACGTCTTCCCTATTAGCAAAACCCCTTTAACTTCAAATTATGTGTTAGTTAGTCAAGAACAACCTACGTGTTCGACTTCAAGCAATATCAGTTTATCAAGTGAAAGTGTAAGCAATGAGGAAAAAAGTGTACAAAAATCAGAAAAAATACAGCTGCCTGAAACTAATGAAAGCGTTGTCTTCCATTCGCAAGAAATGCGAATTGAACAAGATCCAGCCCTATGGCCTACAACATTTAGTGATTGTATGAGGCAAGCCTACTTAAATAGAGGTTCAGGTTACTTCCAAAATAATGATGGAAAGTTTGAAGCATCAATTCGAAAATGCTAAAAACAAAATCGGTCATTGTCAGTAAAACTGTTCGAAAGTCGGCAATCAAACGGGGAGTCATATGTAAGAAAGTGGCTAATGTATTCAAAATCAAACGGATCAGTTTATTGCTTTATTTGCAAACTGTTTTGCACAGATCAGAAAAAAATATTTGTAACCGGGTTTTCTGATTGGAAAAAGGCAGAAGAAAAAGTAAAATCTCACGAAAATAGTTTGGAGCATCGTAAAAACCTTTTAACATGGAAAACGCATTCCACATCTTCCAAAATAGATGAAGAAATTACAAAATCAATGGACAAAGAAATTGAGTATTGGAAAAACCTTTTTAAACGTATTGTTGAGGTTATAAAATTTATTGCTGAAAGAGGTCTGGCTTTTCGAGGTGAAGACGAAAGATTAGGTTCTTCACATAATGGAAACTATTTAGGAATTTTAGAACTCATCTCAAAGTTTGATCCATTTTTATATCAACATTTGAAAAATTTTGGGCAGAAGGGCAAAGGCAGAGTATCCTACATCTCTAAGACCATATATGAAGAAATAATTAGATGTATGGGCAAACAAATTTACAATACAATTATAACTGAAATTAAAGAGGCAAAATATTATTCCATAATAGTAGATTCCACACCTGATCTCTCACATGTGGATCAGCTGTCTGTTGTATTCAGATACTGTTTAAATGGAAAAGTTATAGAACGATTTCTTTGTTTTGTTCCCATTCATAGTCACACAGGAAAATCCCTTGCGAACGAAATTTTATCTCTTTTACGTACAAACTCCGTGAAAATTGAGAACTGTAGAGGGCAAAGCTATGACAATGCTAGTAATATGTCTGGTAAATATAATGGTGTTCAAGCTGAAATTAAAAAAATGAATAAACTTGCCCGTTATGTTCCTTGCGCAGCTCATTCACTAAATTTAGTCGGAGAATCTAGCGTGGATGAATGTGTAGAAGCTTCGGCTTTTTGAAGAAATTATATGCGTTTTTTGGTGCATCTACTCATCGCTGGGAAATTTTAATTAAAAACATTAAGAAACAGAACGAAGAAAATGGTGAACACAGGAATGTATTGGTTGTAAAGTCACTTTCTGCGACAAGATGGTCCTGTCGCGAACAAGCAGTAAAGTCCCTTGTCAGCAATTATGATGGCATTTTTAATGCTTTAAAACAATTGGCTGAAAACCCATTAGAAAAAAAAGATACGAAGGATGACGCATTTTTTTTAAAGAAAAAAATGATAAGTTTAGAAAACGCTTTTATGGCTACTTTCTGGAATGAATTATTGGAGAGATTTGATACCACCAGTAAGTACTTGCAAAAACCGGGTCTTGGTGTCATAACAGGACATAAAATGTTAGTGTCATTACTAGAGTTTGTTTGCAACCTACGAGGCCAATTTGAATCATTAGAGAAAAAAGCAAAAGCTATGTCTTCGATTTTAAATACTCTATACAAAGATGAGTATCAACGTAATGTTATTAAAAAATTAGCCGACGGCTCAACAGAAACAACACGACAAGGTCAAGATAAATTTCGAATAGAATCGTACCTACCGATGATAGATAAAATAACATCTGAGCTGAAAAAAAGTAGCCAAGCTTACAAAGAAGTAAGCGATATGTTTGGATTTTTTGGTCACTTAACCACCCTTTCTTCCAATGAGATAACTGACAAAGCTTTAAACGTAATTGATCTTTATTCCGACGATTTAGATAAAAACTTGGTTCTTGAACTCCTTCAATTTTCTGAATATTTAAAAACTTTAAATGGCAAAAATATAATTAGTGTTCCTTTCCTTTTAGACCTTTTAATTGAAAAGGATTTATTAGAAGTATTTCCAAAAATTTATATAGCTTTAAGAATTTATTTATGCATTCCAATAACAAATTGTGAAACAGAAAGGTCATTTTAAAAACTTTCATTTATAAAAAACAAATATAGAGCTAGCATGGGTGATGAAAGATTATCTCATTTAACTTTAATGAATATTGAGAATGACCTTTTTTCTTCATTATTACTTTGATGATCTAATTGACGAATTTTCTAATAGAAAAGCTCGAAAAAAATCGTTGTAAAGATCAATAATAAATACCTAAGTTGTTTTTTATTGGCTTTTTATTATTATTACTAAAAATTACATTTTTCTTTTAATAAAGAACTTTGAGGGCCCTCAACATTTTTTAGCCCCAGGCCCCCTTTTGGCTTAATCCGGCCCTGACACCAATATTAAGATTATTACAACTTTTTTGCCTCTATATATTAATTATTTTTAATTAACTTGCTTATTTGGTGCTTTTTTGGCAAATTTCATGCTTTTTAAGAGCTTTTTATTTAATATTTTAATACTTTTTTAAGCACTTTTTTTTAAAAATTGTGCTTATTTATCCGGTCTCTATAAATAATAAATAAAATGGGACCCAGTATTGACCCGTGAGGTACTCCATGGTGAACTAGTTTTTTTTTTGAATATTTATTTTTCCACTTTACAATTTGGCATCTACCCGAAAGATATGATTGAAATAATTGTTGGCATTAACCTCTAATTCCATATTTATCTGATTTCTCTAGTAACAAATTGTGACTGCTTTGCTTAGATCACAACAAGCCATTTCAATGTCTAAAAGTTCATCGTGAGCACTTAAAATTTTTGTTAATAATTTATTGATGGCTGTATCTACTCCCCTATTTACTCTGTATCCATGCTGTTCTTCATTTAAAAGACCTTTTTGTTCAAAATATTCTAAAAGTCTTAGTTTTAATACTCCTTCATCAATACACTTATTAACTATTCCGAAAATAGGTTTTGAAATATAAGTTGCAACTTCTTTTAAAATTTTTGTATTTAATTCATATATATCCTGGGTATCTTTGGACTTTAATTTTTTTATAATATTAAATATTTCGGTTTCCGTTACATTGCTACAGTAGAATGAATAGTTTACTGGTGTACTCATTTTATTCCATAACTCTATTGATGTTTTTTTGACAGGTGGTATGTTTTTCAAAGCATCATCTATAGAATTTTTAAAATAAGAATTAAATTTTTCTGGAGTTAAAGTGGATACTTCATTACAAATATTATTTTTCCTATTAGTTTCATTTATAACCTTCCACATTGCTTTTTGGGGATTGGTCGAGTTCTGTATTTCCAACGAATTCTGATTTTTTCTGTATTCATTAAGTTCTTCAAAGTAAAATTCCTTATATGATTTGTATTGTTTATATTATATTATATTCGTCTTTAATACCTTCGAAATAATTCCCAGGGCATGTAGTGCATTTCTCATTCTAAATTTTCAACATTTAAATTCTTATTATTTTTACTAATTTTTTTTTCTTTTTCAGGAAAACAGAAGTTAAAAAATTCCATATTATAAACATGTTGTTTTAGATAATGTGAGAAAACATAGATATTTTTTATGTTAAATGTCCTTACTTTTATAATTTCAACTTTTCTAGGCATTATATTTAAAGTTTCCATAGTAATTACTTGTGAATAATGATCGGATAGGTTAAAGTCGATAGTTCTTTTCATATATTTATTTTCATTTGTGAAGATATTATCAATGCAAGTGGATGACCTATTAAATTCTCTGGAGGGCTCATTAAATACCATATATAAACCAAATGATTCCAAATTTTCTACCAGATCACGTTTAAGTTGAGAATTTTTTAGAAAATCAATATTAAAGTCACCAGATAAATAGATAGTTAATATGTGAATTATATTTTTCAGATAATATTGTTATACCCTCATTTAACCTTTCCATGAAAACATTGATGTCACCATTTGGAGATCGATATATTGAAACAATAATGATTTTTAATTTTGGTAAGTTTATAGCAGCTAATTCTATGCTTAATTCGCTTGACAATTTTTTTATTTCAGAGAGTTCTTCAAATTTTATACCTGTTTTAACCAGTATAGCCATGAATTGATTTTTCTCTACAAAAGCAACTGCCAAATGTGAAATTGGAGATGCTTTGATGTTGTATAGCTTCATTTTGTAACCAGTGTTCTGTCATACAAACGATGTTAATGTTTTGCTCTGATAAAATTTGACTAAGTGCATGTACTTTTTTATTTAAAGACTGTATATTTATATTTAAAATATTAAACTTTTTTTTGTGTTCCTGTGTATTTGTTTTAGTATTTACGAAAAAAAATCTTTTCACTATAACTCCTTCCGGCCATAATTGCGGATTGTTCAACTGTTCCAGGAGTTTAATATCTGCACCAAGCTTAAAAGACATGCTTGAAGACTCCTTATGACATGAAAGTTCTTCCAATATAAAATTTTCTTCTGGAAATGTATTCTTAAGATGTTCCTCGATCTGTTTTACTTTTGTTCCAAGAACAATCTTTCCAATATATAACCATGCTCTCTTTAATGCTAATGAAAAGCTTTGAGTAGATGTTTTACCACTACCCATAACGATTTTTGTGGTGTTTTTTGAATTATCTTGATCACTAACAATTTTCTTCTGCATACCTTCCTGATTTAAATTTTCATCTTTATTGTTTTTCACAATTTTTTTCTGATCTTGAATATTTTCCTCTTTCTTCGATTTTTGAGAAAAAGAGGGTCCAGTGGCAACGCTGGATACTATTTGATTTTTAGTAGTGTCTTTAAACATATCAATTACTATTTGTTGATTCTTTATTGAACGTTCATATTCAACCATTAGTTTTTTAGAACATTTTAGCTCTGTTTTTGACAACTGAAGCTCGTATTCCAGTTTCAAAATACGCACATCGTCGTTGAAACCTTTTGAGGTTATATTCGAACTTTCACGTGATTTGTCAACAAGTTCACTATTTTCGTTGCATTCCACCAACCTTCTTACTGAATCACTTACAACAATATTAGTTGGAACTTTTCTGTTAATTAAAAAGTCAATTAAACAGTCTTTTTTCAACTTATTCAATTCCGTAAACAAATCTTCAGGTGTCGCCATTGTTGCCAGCTCTACTATCTACTATAATTAGGTCTGGTTTAAAATTTTGTTTTGCACTTTGTAATTAAAAAATTGTAAACAGCAATAATGTAAACTGTAGATTTTTGGTAATAAACAAAATTTAAATTCATAATTTATCTGGTTTTTAGGCGTTATATTTTATTCCACTGTTCAATAGGCAGTGCTCATCAAAATACACGAATATACAAATCATCATGGTATAGACATATGCTTATAAGAAAACGTGTATTGCGGTAGAATTTTATTATGTTGTCATAGTTTAAAATCTTAGCATTTTACAGAACAAACCTTATAAACAATGTTCAATTTAAATTTAAGAAAATACAAATGACGATATTCTCAAAGCTATAATAGTATATTATGTATCAAGTTTGATAAACGCCATTTTAGTTAAAAATTTAATTTAGGCACGAGCGAGCTTGCGAGCGATTGCTTAAATTAATGAGTGTCTAGAAAAGTTTATAAACGAGTTGCATACTTTTTTACGACAAATACTTATTATTATCTAAAAATGATTTAAATTAAATATTTGCATAGAGCGACATCTATAAAACAATAGGGGAATCTGTGTTACCGTCAAATGTAAAATTTTTTAGTGTTATAAATCAAAAGGTATCTTTTAAAAATGGATTAGCAACAGTTTTTTGCAGTGAAAGTGAAGAAAATGTTTTATGAGCACTTCACGATGGATTCCGAGCCCAAATTTAAGTTATAAATAGTTTAGTACGATTGTATGAGATTTGACAACCATCAACCAACTTAAAGCTAACTTCATCCCGTGCCTAAAAACCTGTTGCTAACCTTAGCCCGTGACTAAAACACCATAAAGCCACAACTTGTCAATGTGTATTTAAAAGGTCACTTAGTGTAATGGAAACATGTACAATAATGGGCGTTTTAAAGGTGGAAGTAGGAAAAACCTATTAAATCTCAAGCCACTGGAGCAGATAATATTAGTTATAACATCAATTATATTCACGACGAAAGCGTCTCTGCGAAGGACTGGGTCAGGGTAAGCCTAATACAGCAAAGGTCCGTTGATTAATCGGCCAGTTTGCCATTGCACACGAAACCTTCGGCAATAAGGTATGTCTGTCACTATTTTACATATAATAATAATAATAATAATAATAATAAATATCTTTATTGTATATAAATAACATTACATTACATCACATTACATTACATACAAAAGGTGAGAGTTTAGTTAAACTGTTCTACCACTCCAACCAGAAATACAATACATGCTATGTTAACAAACTTTGCTCCAGTAACAATTTAGTCCTAAGTTTATGTTTTAATGCTAAGGGAGTATTACATTCGTTAAACAGGTTTATACAAAAATTTTTGCAGCCAAATACTCAAAACTACTTTCAAATTTGCTAGTTTTGTGACTGGGAATTGTTAAAAAACTATTATTACGCACATTAACATTATGACACTGATTTCGACGTACTAACAAATTCAATAAATATGATGGTAGATTAGCTTTAATTATAACAAACACTAAGACAGCATATTGACAAAAAAATTGTTTATCACATTTCAGTATATTTTTATCTACATAATGACTAGTTACAGGATCCCTAAATATAATATTATAGGTATAACGAAGACAACAATTTTGCAGCTTTTGAATGGATTTTTGTGTTGCTTTTGTTGCATGAAAAAAATAAATACTGCTATAATAATTAAAATTACTAAGTATGATGCTATTACATAGTTTCCACTTAACATTACTACACAAGAATGACTTAAAGCTGTAAATAGATTTTAATTTTATGTAAGCATTTTTAAGTAAATTTTTAACATGTTTTTCAAAGTTCATATCACAGTCGATTATTACACCAAGGTTTTTAACATAGTCTTGAAATTGTATCACAGATTGAGAAATTTTAATATCACAGATTTTAGTAGATATAGCTTTTGCTCTATTTGATTTATTGCCTATGCAGATTTAGTGCCTATGCAGATGCTGACAGTTTTAAGCTTAATTTTCATGTATCCGTTTGTCCGTCAGTCCGTTCATCCGGGAGCTCTCTTATTGGTCCAATTATAATTCGAAAATTATGACATTTTATCGGTCCGTCAAGTTTCAACTTCGTACGTCTGACAGAGAAAGGTTAAATAATTTTAACTCATCCGTCACTAAACATCTGTTTTTGACGCCTAACGTTATTTTAAGATAATTTATTTTCAAATATTTTTATATTTTTTCAATAAGATTGTAAAACGAAAATATTACGTTCGTTATGTGAATAATGTTTTACTGTTAAGTTGTTATTTAATAAGAATAACGAAAAAAAAGAAAGGACAAACAAAAAAAAATTAAAACTAGAACTAAAAGGACCTGCTTTTTTAAAACTATACATTTTAATGTATATTAGGGCTGGTATATTCTTTTTATAAGGTATATTTACCTATCTTTAAATGTATTAGACAGCTAACTGTTAAAGTTACAATTGTTGACATAATTGTAACTATGACAATTAAGCATTAGGTAAATTTAGTAAGTGAATATACTGACACTTAATTTCTATTTGTCGCAAAATCAATCCGTTAAACGTCATTAAAAAACGTATGCATGAAAATTAGAACATTTCTTATCGGACGATTTTATTGTAAAACTGACATACGGATGACGGACAAACGGATACATGAAAATTAAGCTTTACTTGGATTAAGTAGAAGACCATTTTTTGTCGACCACTCTTCGACGTTGTGGAGATTCTCATTTATTAATTGAATGGCTGTATTTATGGATGTTGGTTTAACGGATTTATATATTTGTGTATCGTCCGCATATTGGTGGATTTTACAATGTTTTATTGTTTCGCACATGTCTGCTGTAAAAATACAGAACAATAGGGGACCAAGAATGCTTTCCTGAGGAACACCCCTGGACACTTTTTTCAAGGAAGAAATATTTCCATTAATTTCCACAAATTGACTCCGATTGTTGAGATATTCACTAAACCATTTAATAACTGCTGTTTCAAATTGGTAGAATTTTAGCTTGGACAACAGTAAATTGTGATCTATAACATCAAAAGCCTTACTAAAATCGAGCAGTGTTAGTAAGGTCACTTCTGAGTTATCTATTGCTTTGACAATATCATTTGTGATCTTGAGTAAAGCAGTATTTGTACTGTGATGCTTTCTAAAACCTGATTGAATGGTGGGTAAAATATACATACTGGCATGTTCAATTATTTGCTCATGGACTAGTTTTTCCAGGATCTTAGATGCTATTGGCAGAATGCTGATTGGTCTTAAGTCTTTATAGTTTTCCGGTTTTGATATCTTGGGTAATGGCTTTATTTTAGCAATCTTCCATATATATATGGTATTACACCATTTTGCAAAGACATATTTATAATATGCGTTAACGGTCCTATGCAGTGAGATATAACTAGTTTCCATGCTTTGAGATTTATCCCATCCACACCCTCAGTATTGGTGGAAATGTTTTTAAAAGCTTTTAAAACCGATGTTTCATTAACTTCTAGGAGTTTGTGAAATTTGGGACAATTAGCCTTTGCATTTGAATAAAAATAATTTATTAGGTCATCATCTATAGTAGAATCTGGCACTGATTCTACAAAGTATTTATTGAGGTCTTCCGCGTTTATTGTTTCTGGTATTGCAAGATTAGTATTACGACGACGGATATTAAGTTGGTCCAGAGATTTCCATATATTTTTAGAGTTGTTTTTATTATTATTTATTTGATAATATATATAAGATTTTTTTTCCTGTTTGATAGCTTCAGATAGGTAATTACGTATTTGTTTATAATAGTTAAATTTTGATAATGTATTAGTTTTATAAACTGTTTATATGCTTGATTTTTAAGCTTTATTAACTGAATAATATTGTACGTCATATACGGGTGCCTGGGCTTGCGCACTGTAAAAGTTCTATATGGTGCGTAAACATCTAGAAGCGACACCAATGCATTATTTAATTTATAAGAGAGGCATCACGTGTAAATTCAACTATGTTTATATTTTGATAATCTCTAGCACTTATAGTTTTAGGTTGGTTTATGGGTACTGCAATATTTAGCATACAGCTTAAAAGTTTATGATCTGTTAAGTTCAACAGATCTATCAATTCAATATTTTCACATATTATGTCCATATTACATATAAAGAGGTCTATTAAAGTTTGTGAAGAATCCGTTATTCTGGTTGGCTCTTTGACAATTTGATTTAAATCATAAATTTCAAGAATATTTAGTAGTTGGTTTCTTATAGTAGAATTTTGTAGCATGTTTATGTTAAAATCCCCCACTATTATTACCTTATCAGCCTCTAGGTTCATTATTTTAACAACTTTATCAAAATCATCCAAATTGATTGAGTTATCAGGCGGCCTATATAATACCGTAAACGCATATTTAATTTTATTTATGCAAATATTGATCCATAGTAATTCTAACCTATTGTCCACCATGAAATCAATTTGATGTTGCTTAGCACTAAGACTATCGTGGACGTACCAGCAAACTCCACCTCCCCTTGTGCTTTTATCTTTTCTAAAGATGTTATATCCAGGGATATCAATGTATTTATCTGCAATATCTTTATTTAACCAAGTCTCAGTAACTCCTATCAATTGAAATTCATTTAAAATTACAAAATTTGCAAAATCATGAAAACATGGCATTAGGGATCGTATATTTACATGACATATTTTAAGCAAAGGTTTATCATGCCTCTTCTTTATAAAAAAGAAGCTTTTGCTTCTTCGGTTTTGTTGGGTTTATCAGTTGTACCAATTTTCGGCCTCGGATGGTAGAATTTATCTAAGTAAGTGCCTTGAGGCCAAAGGTCTGGATTCATAACTTTCTCAAAGTTATCAAGGTCCACAGTCAACTTAAAGGAAGAGTAAAAAGTGGGAAACTTTGATGTTAAAGATTCACATTTGATTTCGGGAAAGGTGGCTTTAAGGTAGTCGACTATATTGTCGCATTTCGTAGTAGGGTCCAATCTTGTGACGTAGACAAATGATACCAAATCAATAGTATTTCCATAGCAGCCTTTTTAAAACCGTTCAATTCTGATGCCGGACCCTGTATTATGTTTTTTTTTGGCGTTCTTGTTAATTATTGGTTTATTTACACTGTTACGCTGTTTTCAGTAATAATGATTGATTATTGTAAGGTTTTTGTTGGAAATTCATGTTGCAAGGTCATGCGGTTACTTAGTACTTATCAATTTTTGCAGATGATGGCCCCTTCCACTCTTGGTTGGACTCGTTTCCTCTTTACCTAGGTGATTCATTGACCTGTGGTTAGTCGGCCAGGTATGCTGTCACTTAATTACGTCCGTATTTGTATGGACTTTATTCACTGTATTCACTTGTTGAGAGATTGCTTTTTAAGGCACTAATTTAATGTTTCTATTAAGACTTTGGAGAATAGGTACACTGGTTTACCTGCACAGGCAGTAAATAATTTCGCACAGTATATGAGCGATTTTTATGTTTCTTTAAGACTTTTATTATGGTTAGGTACTTAAGAGGGCTCGAGTTCAAGCATATCTGTTCGGCTGTAGGTATGTGTTTATTTTTTGTTTAGAAAATTAATAAAGCAACATTTATTCATTTAAGTTCCCAATTTCCCAAAAATACTTTTGTTACTGGGTCTACACAAATTCTTGTAAAAATAAGGTGCTTTTTAAAAATTACAACAATTATGGTTAAATTATTGACATAGAATTTTGTTATTAAATTTACAAAATTTTATAATTACAAACTACTTATTTAATTGGTTAATAGATTAAAGTTTGTTGTAAACGTAATAAAAATGTATGTGGACCTGGATTAACATAAAATCTGGTTAATATTTGGTAAAAATTAACATGTTTGTATTATATTGTATATTTTTAATAAAATTAATATCCATTAGGAAAAATAATTTATTTAGTATTCAGCTAGCAGGACTCTTGTGCCAACAAGGATACCGTCAGGTGGATTGTCTCAAACAACAAGAACTTACAACATCAACATAACTCGAGCAGACTGTGTGTTATGTTTAGCGAGCGGAATTATGAACTGATTCATTTATTATGGTAATAATAACCTGTGTAGTTTGGCCGCCTTAATACAAACCAACTCCCCCTATGGAATGCATCGCGACTATATAATCACTCCTGAATTATATGACTACAAAGATAAATACCTTTGCAAATCCTTAATTAACCGGAATACTCTGCTTTGCTTTGAAACTGCCTTTTAGATAAAGTCATTGTTCTACACTTTCCGATAAATTATATTACTTATCTTTTAAATATTCAAAGCTTACTAGTCAAAATCGCAAGGAGACAAATTTGGGTTGGACCAAAGTTCTTTAAAACTTTTAAATATATTAATACAATTTTCGGCTAATTGCTAAATTACATTTATATGCATTTTTTAGTAATACTCTTAAAGTCAATAATGCACTCCAGTATTAAAGCTTGCAGAGGTTTAAGAAGGTAGCCTTTTTTAGGAAAACATTTTGCAATTTTTTATACATTATTCCCATTATTTCAGAAAGCCTACTATTTTACGTCTTTAAGTTTTTAACTTTTTAGAACTAGATTGGACACATTTGAGTAAGTCCAAAGGACAAACAAAAATAAAGAACATATCAATGTGGGATTTAAACCCACGACCTCTCGGTACTAGTCCACCGCCCTTGAATAAGCAGTTTGAAATTGTAACAGACATTTTGTAGATTTAATAACAAAATTCTATGTCAATAATTAAACCATAATTCTTGTAATTTTCAAAAAGACCTTATTTTTACAAACCTTTTTGTAGACACAGTAACAAAAGTATTTGTTGTAAATTGGGAACTTAAAAAAAAAGAATTTTGATAAAAAATAAAGCTTTATTTATAATTTTTCTGAACAAAAAACATCACATACCTATATAAATAAATACAAAAATAACATAGACCCAATTAAATAACACACCATTCTGAAATCATTAAATTATAAAGAAATTTGATACAATATAACTATCAGTACTGTAACAACGCTCACTCATGTATTTCGTAATTTTCACCCACTTCACTGTTTAAAAACCAGTGATGGCATCTTTTTTTGGATACTTCGCACACTCGTTAAATGGGTATAAGTATAATAACAGATTTCTGGTATTATATTTTAAACACTGAAGTTGTTACGAACACGTTACGAATTGGAATAAAGTAAGCAGAAAGTTGCAGACGCTGACATGGGCGGATTTAGGTAGGGGCTTTATGGGCTGCAGCCCGCTCGATACATGCCTAGTGTTGTCACTGAAAAAAAACAGTCTTGTTTTTTAAAAAAAAAATGTTTTTTTTAGAAAAAAAAACAGAGGTCCTTGTTTTTTTTTCAAAAAAATGGTCAAAAATACTCAAATTATTTAAAAAATATATATTGAAATAAAAACATAACAAACATTCTAACAAAAAAAGGTAAACAAACTTTTTTAAAACAGATAAAATAAAAATTAAGTAAATTCTTTAAAAATATATAAACATTATAATAATTAATCTGATTGAGATTCAAAGTCAAGCTCGGACGATGTGTCATGTAAACTAAATGATGAATCGTCCGAGCTTGAGCTTTCTTTCTCATCAGATTTGTAAGCATCTATAGATTTACAATTAGAATTTGTCATGTTGAACTTTAGTTCAAGTGATTGAAGTGTACATATGTTAAAAAATTGCGTCCAATAGGTACCTACCTAATGAATTTTTAATCCATTTTTTAGTTAACAAATTTGTTTTTGCATCAAAATATATTAAGTGACAGGATTTTCGAAATGTCACTGCTGAGGAAAGAATTTTTGGCACATTCTGTCACTAGAAGAATATTAAATACTAATTATAGTTTCTTACTTACCATTAGTAATATTCTTAAACAAATTGTTTAACGTTGTTGGCTTTCGCCCTGAGCCTTCTCTTTTCGGCATTTCTACCAACTATGCATCAACCTATAAAGCCGCAGGTCTTAACTCTTCTATTATAATACTGTATATATACGGTAAAAGTCTATAGACTATACGATATGCTAAGTCAGCATTGCCGACAGCGAGGCGCCCTTTTACCATACGTGGGTGGGGATGAAAAAAAAAAACTTTTGTTTTGTTCACGTGTTTTTTTTCAACTCAAAAAAAAACGTTTTTTTTTACAACATGCCCCCCTAAGCGGTGAAAATTTATACGAATTAAATTAAAAATTAATATTAGAATTCGATAACAAATCAATGGGCTAAAATGACCAGAACAGATAGGTTCTGGTTATATATAAACACTCTACAAAAATGGCATTTTGTAATTTAAGCTTAAATAGAATTTATGGTAAATTTTATGTAAAACTATCGAATTTAGTACAAAATGTCATAAAACTTTTTTGTGGATCATTATTTTATCCATAAAAATATGTTACTTTATAATTTTAAATCCTATAGTTCAACAGTTACTGATTTTACAAATGAATATTTTTGTATACTAAAAATAACTTTAAAACTTTAAATACAAATTACAAATAACATCGCGATAAGCGACTCCTTAGTAATAAGTTAGAGATGGGATTTTAGTGTTATTACCTATTTGTCTACACTAATCATAACTTTAGGTGCAATGGAATAAAATCCGTTTTAAAAATGATTTAATTTTACCTATTTTACCAACATTTTCTTTTTCAAGAGAAATGGACCTAATTTTTATATTTTATTACCTAAACCAGTGTAGTAATTTTACCTAAATTCTTATTTTTCACAAAAATTAACCAAATTTTCAAACTTTACCATCAAAAACATGCTTTTTTAATATTGGTGTTGTCGTATTCGGATGAAATAATTCTTTTGCACCATGTAGTTATTTTTGTTGGTACTGGGAATCGGGAACAGCGACGCGAATGTGACATTCCTGTGCAATGTTGCCAGGTCTCATGCTCATTGTAGAATATTTGTGACTTTTTTATGAGAAGTATTTTTAAAAACATTATTGACAATAAAGAACAAGATGTAGACTTCGGCTAGGAAATATAGGCCCCTTCTGAGAACTTACAATACCCTAACTGCCAACAGTAATT
The DNA here is from genome assembly GCA_921294245.1 of Brassicogethes aeneus. Taxonomy (NCBI): domain Eukaryota; kingdom Metazoa; phylum Arthropoda; class Insecta; order Coleoptera; family Nitidulidae; genus Brassicogethes; species Brassicogethes aeneus. The sequence goes on along the minus strand of OV121132.1, from coordinate 44,627,403 downwards.
CCAAAGGTTTGTAGTAATACTGACGTCCCGGTTAAGGGGGATTCCGAGTCGTACACATATTTAAGTCGGCGTAATTGTTCCCTTAACACCAAACTTAACTAGCATTTTTAGTGGATAAAACGTATCGACCACTTATACTTGGAACTATAAAGTGTATTGCCAAAATCTCTGCCACGTGGTAGAAACGGTTCTACTTTTAAAATGGGGATCACTTTTTTAGTGTCAGTTTTGTTACAACAACGTTTATACCAAGTTGTGATTACGTTACTGTAACGTGGAGGATAGTGGCCAAAACTTAAGCAAAACTTTACTACTGTTTACTTTCTATCCTCGTCTCTTTCCAGCATATTATTTATTTTATTATGATTGCTTTGTCTGAAACTGGACATTAAACTGATACTGAATTCTAAAATTATTATAATGTAAAAATAGAACTTGAAAATAATAACTAGAATTAAAATAATCCGAAGACATAAAATTAAAACGAATAAAATTTTACTGTCAAACATGGGTGTCATAGCTCGAAATATAAGCACGCCCCGTTGAAATATTTGGGAAAAGAATTTGAAAATTTGTAAACTTAGCGGATCAAACAATTATTTATCTAAAGGCCTTAAATAATTTCTTTATTATTACTGGTCACCTGAAACCAATAATTAACATGTTAAATTTGGTGGAGTACTAACCAAAATTATTTGTTTAAAACTAGACATTTATTTTCCTACAATAACGTTTCATACACCAAAAAGTTATAAAACTTTAGTTCATATATGAAGTATATTTTACTTGTGCAAATCAGATGATCACTATGCTTATATAATATGAAGATTTTAACGTAATTGCCACTTATTTGAAGTTACAATATCAGTTTTCGTCACTATAATGCTACTTGGGAAAGGTTTATACCCCTGACCTTTGTGATCCAACTGGGCGTATTGCAATGACCCGGCGAAATCGGGAGGGGCTATTACAAACTATTGGTAAGTCTCCTTCAAGCCCCAAATAGGGCATAGTATGTGACGCGGACATTCTCACCCAGTAAACAAGGGTGAACTCGTGCAGTGTGCTGGTGTGATGAAAAATGGGGCAAACTAATAAAATGAAAAAATCTTAAAGATAATTATCAAGATTTTACTAAACCCTTTTTGAAATTAATACCAATTTAATGAACAGGGATTTTAAAAGCTGAGAATTTTTATAAAAACTGATATCTAAAACATAAAATATTCTGGAATAAATAAATATAAAATTATTATGTTGGCATTTAAAAGCAATTTATGTTTATAATATTGATAATAAAAAAGATTAAAATCATGCATGCGATAACAAAAAGTTTCGTGTTCAGCTTAAACGATATTTTATTTATTTTGCCTGTTGCTGTTTTAGAAATACAATGTATTGATTTTATTCGAGTTAAAAAGAATATTAAGGCCAATATTTGTTTACATAAATAAAAATATTTTAAAGAATTTTGTTATTTTTTTCATTAAAAATTATAATTTATTTTTTAAGAATGAATTGGCAGTTGTCAAAAAAATAAATAAATAGCTATTTTATAATATTTCTAAGTATAAATTACATGAATGTATCTGTGTCTTTGGCCAAGTTTGTTTTTACTTAAACATTCTGACAAAATGCTTTTAAGTGTACTTGTACCTTTAATTTAAAATAGGTAAAAAAAATATTTAAAAAATTTGTTGTGTTGCAACCGTTATTTGCATCTAAAATAAGAATTAGTATCACAGCCATTCCACTTTACTCCTTAATTTTTGTAAACTCCAAGAAGTGAAAATATCTTGTTGAAAAATCGTCGTGTGAGCATAAGAAAGATTGGCATTAAAATTAGTATATCAAAATCAGCTGCATCGAGTGAGGCTTTTTTCTATTTAACCCGTTTCAGCTCGTGCCAAAAAAAATACAAAGCTTAACATAGTGGCAACTAAGCGAGCAAACACTGGTTATCAATTCACCTACATTCGTTTCATAATAATGAGCATTGTATTGATAAATAATTAGTGGAAAGCGAAGCATAGTGGTTAATAGAAAAAGAGGCTTAGTGCAGCACAAAATTAAACGAAATCGAACTGAAAATAAACATAAAAGAACAGAAACAAGTAAGCCGAGGTCTCTGAAATAGCAAAGCAAACGCGGAGATCACGGCGAAATAAATTGCGGCGTTGCCGAATTAAGCAAAACGCAGCTAAAGTAGGTACATGCAAGACAAACCCACGGATCATACAAACAAACACACATACCGTTCCCGCTAACGATTTAACACAAAATGGGGACGGGCTTTCAAAAAATAGAGAACATGTTTGCACAAATAAACGTCAAACTACAAGCAATGGATGACAAACTCGAATACTTGGTTACCGAAAATGAACGAAGAAAGGAAGAAAATAAGGAAATGAAAAAACAAATATTAAACCAAGAATTCAGAATTGCGGCTTTGGAAAGGGAGACTAAAAGAAAAAACATCATCATTAGAGAAGTAGAAGACAAAAAAAAAACAACTAATGTCTCAACACAAATAGTACAAAAATTGGGCGTAACTATTAAGAAAGAAGTAGATATCGATGAAGCCAAAAGAATCGGCAAATATAGAGCAGATGGATAAAGACCAATAGTACTGAAGCTCATAACAGGAACCAAGAAGGCAGAAACTCTAAAGGACTAACAGGTTAAAACATCTGGCTCGACGAAGACTATACAAAATAGGTGCAAGAAGAAAGGAAAATACTGATACCGCAACTAAAAGAGGCCAGAGAAAAGGGGCACAAAGCGCAACTGAAATATAATAAATTAATAATCAACAATGTAATATATAAAAGCAAAGATTTTAAAAACGAAAACGAACAAGTCACTAAGGCAATGAAAAGAACTGCAAGCGAAAGATCACCCCAAAACATAACACTAACGGGACAGGTAACAAAAATTGCAAAAAACTACTGAACAAAGACACGGCTGGATGCAATAAAGACGGAACTAGCAACGGACAAGGCAATGAGTGGAAAAAACGAAAGGAAAATAAAATAACAAAATATTAAATTTGAAAAATTAGCACATGGAATGTTAGGAGTCTTACAGGCAAAGAAAACGAATTAGTGGAAGAGCTAGAGAAAACAGACCTGGATATCTTAGGAATAACAGAAACAAAAAAGACAGGCAAGGGGAAAAAACACTAAACGGACACATCGTATTATACTCTGGAGTTAACCAAAATCAAAGGTGCAAACGAAGCTGTAGGGTGCAATGTGAAGCAGCAAAACCAAAAATATATAAGAACTTAGATTGAATTTGAATTGGAAAAACAAACCAAAACGACGATAATAATAGTATATGGACCGTCAAAAGACGAAAGAAAAGAGACAAGAGATGAATTCTGGAAAAATTGGCCGAAACGATAGAAGAAGTAAGAAGAAGATTAATTATAATAGGAGACTTAAATGGAAGGGTCGGGAAAGCAGACGAAGAGTGAGGAGAAACAATAGGAGCATACGGTGAAATTGGCCGAAACAATAATGGTGAAAGACTGATTGATTTTTCTCTAATGAATAATTTGATTATAACCAATACATTCTTTAAACACAAGGAAATACATAAGATAACAAGAGAGGTAGCAAACAGGGAAGAAAGGTCCATAATAGACTACGTAATAATAGGCAATGACTTCAGGAAAGAAGTACATGATAGGAGGGTAAGAAGAGGAGCCGAATAATACACAGACAAACATATAAACTAAGACAAAAAGAAGGTGCAGCTACAGAGAAAAAATAGCGGAGGAAATGGCAAAAATTAATAAGAAAAATAAGAAATAAATGCAGAAATAAAGACAAAAAAGAACAAATGAAACAAGTATTTAAGTAATAGAAACAATGAGAACTATAATGCATATTAAACACAAAGAATAAAGGTTAGAGAATTGGTAAAAAAGCAAAGCAAAATGCATGGGAAGAATTTGGAGAGAAGATGGAGCAAGATAGCAAAGGTAATCAGAAACTTTTCTACTAAGTACTTACAAACCTTAGAAAAGGGAAAAGTCAGAGAGCAACATACTTAAAAGCCAAAGATGGACATTTATTAAGAGAAGACAAAGATATAAGACGCTGAAAAGAATACTTCAAGGAATTACTAAACATTGAGCAAGTTAATAGAGAAGAGGAGGAAGAGATAAATGAAAATATAGAAGAAAAAGAACAAAATGAACAAAAAGAATTCAATACAAAAAGCGTGGCTGATGCAGTTAAAAGGCTAAAAAGAGGAAAATCAGCAGGGCATGACGGAATAACAGCAGAAATGTTAACAAACTTGGGAAATAATGGTCTGGAGGTACTAACACAATTTATAAATAGAGTAGCAAAAGAAGAACACATACCGAACATACATACTGAGCATTGTAGCAAAGGTATATGAAAGGCTAAAAATAAACTAAAAGAACAAACAGATGTAGGATTGGACCAATCACAATAAAACACATAACAGAGGAGAGTTATAACGAAAAAATATACGTAGCTTTCATAGACCTTGAGAAAGCTTTCGACAGTGTACCAAGACAAGAAATATGGAAGAGATGGGGAAAAAATAGGAGTCAACGGATCTAATAAGGAGCATAGGCAGTATATACAAACTTACAAGAAACTACGTCAGAACCAACAACCTAGAGTCGGAAGAATTTGAAACCAAAGAAGGATTAAGAGAAGGCGAAGTACTAAGCCCAACCCTATTTAATATAATATTAGACGACATAACAAAAGAAGTGAACAAGAAAGCCAAAAAACTACTAATGGGTTATAGAAATATTAAGCCTATATATAACAACTTCAGAAAAACTTAGAAAAAGGAACCAAAGAATAAATATAGCCAAGATTAAAATAGTGGTAATCGGAATAAACGATATACAAACGAAAATTAAAATAAATGGACACGATGTAGAACAAACAGACGCTTTTAAGTATATCGGAGTAACAATAAATAAATAAGTAAATAACGAGGCAGAGATTAATAACAGAATAGAAAATGCAACAAAATTGTATGCCTTAAATAACAACTTATTAAAAAATAAATATTAAAGAAAACGAAGCTAACAGTGTATAGGACTTTATTTAAACCAACATCAATTTACGGAAGCGAAAGCTGGACGTTAAAAAAACAACAGAAAAGCAAATTACAAGCAAGTGAAATGAGATACCTGAGATCAGTGAAGCGAATAACTAGAAGGGACAGAATACGCAACGAAACAGAAAGGGCAGAATTGGATGTGGAACCGATACTAGACAGCATAAAAAATTAACATCTGAAATGGTTTGGACATATGGTGAGGATGGAGGAGGATAGACAGGCAAAAAGGATATGGCAAACAAAACAATACAGAAAAGACCAAGAGGCAGACCGAAAAAAATATGGAATGATGTAGTATCAGAAAACCTAGAAAAGAGAAACATGACATGGAATGAAGCAAGGTCAATGGCAAGAGACAAGAAGAGCTGAACAGGATTTGTACATACATAGTAACATAACACCTACGGGTAAAATAAGTTTTTGATTGACACATGGCACTACGTGAGTTTTCCCCCAAGCTTAAATGTATGATTGGAAGAAGCTCTGGCATATGTCCCAGTAGTTGCCCACCACCTTGAAGGTGGACGCCCAAAAAATCCAGAAATTTAAGAAGAAAATCCACCTTCGTTATTTAAAAAGATACATATTTTTTTAAATGGCAACATTGCGTACTAATAAATGGGTAGATTTATTCTTAAACCTCATAACAACAATATTAAAATGTCAAGTTGGTTACTATTACTTAGAGGTTATTTATTTTATGTCACACTTGACAGAAGCAAATTCAGAGATTCCTTGTCAGGATCTAATAAACCAATGGATTAAAACTATGAAGAAAAACTAAACAAACATTAGATTGACACACACAGAGCATAGACAATATTGAGTTTTACTCACTAAAGTAATACATATCAATATTTAACAGAAATGCTATAAGATAAAGAAGCATCATCAGTAGCGCCACCACGTGGCCGTTATCACCATCACCGGAATTCAGCTATTAATAAACAGCTGTAAAACGCGTATGTAACAAACGAGTGTTTTTGAGAATAGCCGGAAAATGTTAAAAAAATCGGGAAAAAAAACCGAGGCAAGATTTGTTGTGTTGTTGGGTATTTTTCGAAAGGAAATGCTGAATTGAGTTTTTACCGGTTTCCAATAAACAGTGGAATGAATAAAGAAATAAATTGCACACAATCCCTGTAAATATAAATTGTACCTATTAGATACAATAAATACACATTTTAGAAATAATTTACGTAAAAATTGTAAACATTTTAATTCAGTAAAAACCATAAAACAAATAAGTCGTCTAAATTCAAACAGCATTTAGCATTATTAAAAGCGTTGATTATAAAAGTCTCCACTTAACAGTAAAATACCAGAACCGGTATTATATTATGTATTATAGATATATAAAATTATGTTGCAATGAATTCGTAGGTATATTTTGTCGTTTAAAATGGAGTTGTCGGTTTTTTAGAGGACTCAAATATAAAAATATTTGATTTTAGGGTTATGTTTGTACAACAATTATTTTTTGTTAGATTTCTTTAAATTGACCAAACTTAAATATAAATTATTTTAGGTAAAGTTATCATTATTTTATTCTGCACCAACAAATAAACGTACCATATTGGATCTAAAACATGAAAATGCAGCAATTAGTTCTTGAATCCTATTTACAATTAATAACACAATAATTCATTATGATCAATTATATAAAATACACAGACTTACGTAACTATACAAGCATATATTATAATCGTTGAGTTTTTTAATCAATTAAACAGGGTGCGGCAAAAAGGTTGTCCCATTGTTCAGCTCGTGAGGGGGATAGAGCAGTGCGCGTGGTCGCTTTAGGTAGTTAAAAATATATATCAACGGGACTAAAGGCCAGCAAACCGAGATGAACTATGGAGTGCTGTTGAAAATTCTTGGGATGAGCTTGCTGATTCATACGACATGCGTGAGCTAATAATGTCCATGCCAAGAAGGTTGCAAAGGGTTGTGGCAGCTAATGGCTCTGCAATTAAGTATTAAAATAGCTTAGCAGCACAGTTTTTTAAGCCAGCTTGTTTCAATCTTTTTTGAGCTGTTCGAAGAGATCCTGGAAATTGTGTATCTTCTCGGGCCTTAAATGCGCTATTGAAAGGATTTTGCCTAATAAGTGCGACAAGAGCATTGTCTTCATTTTCGTTGGAGATTTTACCTACACCTTGCCTGATAGGTCTTCTCAATCTTTGTTGTTTTTGCCAACGTTTTTTGATATAAAATATGCAGCTTTTACTGACATTTAAATCTGCCGCTATTTCACTTAAAAACCAATTTTCTTGAGCAATATGTTAATTTAGTTATGTTATTTTTATTGTGTATTTACCTACTTGTTAATTTATATTGTTGTATAAAACCAAATTAAAGTTAATTTATTTGTTATATTGTTTATATTATTGTTTGTTAAAATATTATTAAAAAAATAGAACGATTTAGGATATTGTTCTTATTCTTAGTATTCTCCCTTCTATATGTAACACCACTGGCCGAAGCCAGGAATGAACGAATAAATTTTATGAAAAAAATCCATGACAACAAAAAATCGTTCACATTTCGGAGACGGATTGTACGTGCATGCCATTTTCAGTCGGCATAATGAATCTGTCAGAAATATTTGGGATGTCAATAAAAATCAAACTAAGAAAAAGCTGTATATTTTTTTAAAAGTTCATTAATTACGTAAGGGATTTTTAAAATAAAATGTCCGGGCAAAGTTGTCTCTTTACGAGGGGATATTGGGTGGCCTCCGCGTTCGCCTGATTTGATCACTTGCGATTTTTTTAAGTTTTTAAACATCGTCCACAAAATTTGAAAAAGCTAAATGCAACAATATCGTAATAGGGTTAAAATGTGCATTGACAATAACGGCGGTCATTTAAAAGACATTATTTTTAAAACATGAAATGTATGAAATAATATGTGTTTCCTAAAAATAAATAGCTATTTACATACCATGGGAGAAAAATAGTGCTTTTCCTCCCGCGAATAGTTTGATGCCCGACGCGAAGCGAAGGGCATTAAATATTCAAGGGAGGAAACGCATTTTCCTCCTGAGGTATGTATATGGTTTTTTCTATTACCTTTTATCGGTTTTAAGACATTTTAAGCGTTCCGGTTTCTTTTACTAACCCGGTATGGGGCTATAAAATTATGACAAAATATTAAGTAGTTGTTGCGTTGCCGACGTTATGTTGACAACGCTTTGTTGCTATGGTATTTTTGAAAATACAAACATAACAGTTTTTATAAGCTGTCAAAATGTTTATCATAAATTTGAAATTCTTCCTACGTTTTGAAAATGAGTTCTAGCGAAGAAGACCTGCCGCAAGATCTTGCTAAAAATGATCTGCAGGTCGTAGCTTTAAATGTATTGTTGACAATTCTTGAATTCACACATTGCTATCGAACATCACCAGATGGCGCGCGCGTTGCGAAAACCCGATGCTTCTTTAGCGTATATGAATATAATTTTGAATTTTAACAGTCAATTGTTCTAATAATCAATTGTTGCACACCATGTTACCAAACGCATGCGTATTGTAATAAAAATCCTAAAATACATTTTTTTATCAAGTTAAAACATTAATTCCTAATGAACATTGTTTGAACATTCTCAATGTTTACGCTCTCATATCTTTTGAAATAATAAATTTTTTAACAATATTCTGGTATTCCTGGGGGCTTGCAGATCATCCACCTTCAAGGTGGCTCGTGACCTCTGGAACACCCCGTAAATAAATAATAATGAATAAACTAACCAGTTGCGTTCGGTTAGCAACCTGAAGGTATAAATTTTAAAATATATTTGATAAAACTTATATGCTTTAAATTAAGTGTTCTGAATTAAAATGATATAAATCATATAAAGTGTCAACCCCATAATAGCTTAAAGGAAAGCAATTTTGTTAAAACAATACAATTAACTTATTAAACCTTTTTGTATTATACTACAAAAAGGTTTAATAAGTTAATTGTATTGTTTTATATATATATATATATATATATATATCAAATTCTTTAAAAAAATTATTATTTTTATTTTACTAACCATCTTATGGAATTTCACTGCGAAACTGTCCTTTGATTAGACTTAGTAAGGGTATTAACCATCGTTGGGCAGTATTGTTCTATAAACAACAATTTATATAATTACTTAGTCATCAGCAACTTATAATGATCCCAAAGGACATTAACTGCTCCCAAACTTGATTTAAAGTTGAAAATAAAGCAAAACTTGCTCAGTAGTTAGGATGTTGAAAGTTGTCCTTTGGGAAACATGGGAGGAGCCTATTGTTTGCCAGCTAAAGAAAGAAATCAATTTAAGGTTTTTTTATTTTTAAAAAAACATTATTTTAGTCTTTCAATTTATTGGCTGTTTTATCCTACGGCTGTTTTACGTTTAAATGAATTTAAAAACCTACCTACGCTCAAGGGAAATTACATGCTTTTTATAGAACCAGATAATTGCCTAAGGTATTTACTCAAACGGTATGTCTGCGGTATTATTCGGTAGGTGCAGTAATTGATGAAAGCGATCATTTAGGTTTAGGTTCTGTTGAAACTAGCATGGTGTTAATAAGAGCAAGAAATCAGATGGAAGTCGGTTGGCCACAGACCGCATTGCAATCAGAGGCGAATCAGCAAAACATCACGACTAAAATTGATATGTGTGAATGCTGGACACGACACAGATTTTGCGGTGAAATCGCATTACTTATCGTCCATGGAGAAATAGTCAACGTTGAAAAGTTTATACCTAGGATTTTAGAAGATTGAATATGGGATTTAAACAACACTGAAAGACAAAAAAGTAGAACACTTAAAACATTTATTTCAAATAATTTAATACATTATTATAATAATCGACATACGTATACGTATACATGTGCAAACGTGTTTTGAATGCTTTTAAATAGGTCTAATTGCACTAAAATTTGCATAAATTTGTACATACATACATTTTTTATATTTATCGCATTAATCACATTTAATGTTTGGCAAACATTGGTTGGTTCTTATAAATGTCTCTGATGCAGTAAAATACGATGCATGTAAATGTGGGCATTAAATTGGTTACAATATATTGTATACGGTAATAGTATCAAAAGTAAATAAAAAAATGTACTTATAAAAACAGTAAAAAATTAAATTTAGTAATTTCTTAATAGAAAGAACTGAAAAGCTTAAAGACCTAAATTATCTTAAGAAAAACTCTCCTGAGCTAAATATGAAGTATCACTGAACACTGAAAAATGGCTTTTAGACAAAGAAATTCAGTTTAAGATTAACCATACAAAAAATATGATCCAATATTTAAAAAAAACTGGGGACCAAAATTGTAGTTTAGGCCCATTTTTTAATTAAGTAGTATACTAGTTTTTCTAATGTTTTAGATATATATATCTAAAACATTAGAAAAACTTGTGTTCAATAAAGTACAAATTTCTCTATAAGTATTCACTTATATCAATGTCTTTCAACCAAAATATATTTACCTATAGTTACTATAGTTATTAGTTACTATAGTTACTATAGTTACTATAGTTACCACATACTTCATCAGTTTATATATGAAAATTAAATAATATAGTTTTATAAAGCCCTATAGGGCTATTTTTTTGAGTTTCATAGGAAATTTGATACTCTTTATCCTGAATTTTTGTCTTATAAATGGGCACACGGCAAAAAATACATTTCTATATCCAAAAATAGTTCTATACTTTATTATTAATTAAAGTATTTGCTTAATGTTCATTTTCAAGTCTTTCAACCAAAATATATTTACCTATAGTTACTATAGTTATTAGTTACTATAGTTACTATAGTTACTATAGTTACCACATACTTCATCAGTTTATATATGAAAATTAAATAATATAGTTTTATAAAGCCCTATAGGGCTATTTTTTTGAGTTTCATAGGAAATTTGATACTCTTTATCCTGAATTTTTGTCTTATAAATGGGCACACGGCAAAAAATACATTTCTATATCCAAAAATAGTTCTATACTTTATTATTAATTAAAGTATTTGCTTAATGTTCATTTTCAAGTCTTTTAATATTCATTTTAAGTATTTTTTATTTAATTTAGTAATTTCTTAATAGAAAGAACTGAAAAGCTTAAAGACCTAAATTATCTTAAGAAAAACTCTCCTGAGCTAAATATGAAGTATCACTGAACACTGAAAAATGGCTTTTAGACAAAGAAATTCAGTTTAAGATTAACCATACAAAAAATATGATCCAATATTTAAAAAAAACTGGGGACCAAAATTGTAGTTTAGGCCCATTTTTTAATTAAGTAGTATACTAGTTTTTCTAATGTTTTAGATATATATATCTAAAACATTAGAAAAACTTGTGTTCAATAAAGTACAAATTTCTCTATAAGTATTCACTTATATCAATGTCTTTCAACCAAAATATATTTACCTATAGTTACTATAGTTATTAGTTACTATAGTTACTATAGTTACTATAGTTACCACATACTTCATCAGTTTATATATGAAAATTAAATAATATAGTTTTATAAAGCCCTATAGGGCTATTTTTTTGAGTTTCATAGGAAATTTGATACTCTTTATCCTGAATTTTTGTCTTATAAATGGGCACACGGCAAAAAATACATTTCTATATCCAAAAATAGTTCTATACTTTATTATTAATTAAAGTATTTGCTTAATGTTCATTTTCAAGTCTTTCAACCAAAATATATTTACCTATAGTTACTATAGTTATTAGTTACTATAGTTACTATAGTTACTATAGTTACCACATACTTCATCAGTTTATATATGAAAATTAAATAATATAGTTTTATAAAGCCCTATAGGGCTATTTTTTTGAGTTTCATAGGAAATTTGATACTCTTTATCCTGAATTTTTGTCTTATAAATGGGCACACGGCAAAAAATACATTTCTATATCCAAAAATAGTTCTATACTTTATTATTAATTAAAGTATTTGCTTAATGTTCATTTTCAAGTCTTTTAATATTCATTTTAAGTATTTTTTATTTAAACAAAGAATAAAAAATATATTTTATTAAATAAAGGATTCTTCTTAAATTAAGTGAATATGTTTTCTCTTTTCAAATCCATATAATTTTTTAATTAAAAACTCAAATAAGAATTTAATTAAATATATTTAATATTGCAATACCACTAAATTATAGTTGTAAAATTATTATAACATTAGATTACTTTGAGACAAGTACCATTTTAATGAACAAAAAGCAGTTCATTTTTGCCAAAATAACATTATTTTTAAAGAGATTATAATTATTCTTAAATAAAATGCAAACGCGAGACAACCTGAAGAACATAAAGAAAAAGTATGCTGGGAGTCCCAGTTTAGCACGGGAAGACGCGAAGCGACCATTTTGCTGGGTGATCCGTGACCACAACGTTTGTTTTTGACTTTTGTGTGCTAAAGACGACATTGATCTTTTATTGAAAGAATGAAATTTGTTATTATTAATTTATATATTTGAAGGTAAGTTTAATTTTTTCTATTTAATAATAACGGGCAAAGGGAATAAACAAGGAAAAATACCGAGAAAAATGCAAAAAATTACTAGGCACTATTTGCCTGGGTATTTGGGTAAAAACAAACCGTTATTTATTATAATAAGTTTGTTCTAGCATCAAATTTCTGACGGATTAAGCAACTGCGCGTTTCGATCTGAATTCTTGTTACAAACGGTTTGGGGCCATTTTCTTCTAGTTCTCACTCAACGCTAGAACGCTTATTTCGAATCGAAAATGTGATGCAGTATCTACTGCAGTACCTACTGCCTCAATTAAGTTACCACTTTGTTAGTTTTACTAAAATAAATATATTAATGTATTTATATAAATGTTTTTTTTTGTATCACATATAAAGTGTAAATACCAAAGCGACATTAGTGCAATTAGCGTATTTTATTATATTTGAATAAAAACTGAATTACATTTTATTTAAAATAAATTTTACCCATAGGTATACTTAAAGGGAACGACCTACTACTTAAAGCAAGTAAATCAAATTAAATGTAAACTATTTTCAGTAAAAGTATTGTTTACATTGAAGCTAAAATATTTTTGAAAAAAAAAATACTTCAGAGATATTTGGAAATAAATTGTATACAAAACTATAGTTTTCCAAATAATAATTAGTTTTTAAAATAAGAATAACAATACTTGATCATGAAATCTAGCTTAATCTTAAAACAATTTTTAGGCCATTGTCAAATTCAACACTAGCGTATTCTGATTATAAGTGAAACTTACCTAAATTCTTAAGAATAGGGCTATATTAGAATCAAATATTATTTTTTCTTGTGGAATGGTGAAACGAGTATATTCTTGGGCAATCGCTACTAATCTTTAATATAGTGCAGCTTTTTTTCCGTGCATACTGAGAAAAATAAACAAATGGCTTAGATTATTGTTTCTACAAAAAAGTGATAAAGACATAAAAAAAAATTGTGAAAGCAAATTACATAAACACTTGAAAATTTTAAAATATTTACAGCCATTCATTAACACTTTTCTTAAAAATATAATAATTAATAAAAATTATTTGCACAGTACTAAGACCATTTTTTATAGTTAAAATTACCCCGATGAGAGTAATTTTTTGTATTATTTCGAATTCACAGCCCGACAAAAATTAAAAAGTGGAATGTCAAAGCACCAAGGCGAACCTGATTAGTCACATCTTTGGTTGCTGAATCTGAATCAAGTATATTTCTAACCTAAAAAAAAATCGGTTTTTTTTGGCTATTTTTGCATTGTAAAATATGTAAAAAAGCGTGTTTTTTTCGATCAGGACCGAAAAGCAACGAAAAATACATGGAAATGTGTTTTTTGGTCCGCTGGGCCAAATACTTTGCAGTGGGAGAGGGGCTGCATAGAGTAAAATACCGTAAAACCTCACCAAAAAAGTGAATGTTCCTACAAACCGGAGTAGTCAATTTCTTTTATATCGCTGGATCCGAATCCGAGGTCAAAATTTTCTAATACGCTTTTGTTTTCTCCTTAACCTAGGATGTGACTAATTCCTCAATTTTCAAAGGATTTAAATATTTTAAATAATATTGAGCATAGTCTAGAAACCATACTAGAAACAGATATTGGATTTATTCATAACTTTTGACATGTCTCGCTCACGATCTCTTTTCAAGGTCATCGAAGCGTTTTTAATCAGGCGGACATGGAGTCCGAAGATAACGTAACATAACAATAGCCCAAAATGAGGGGGCGCTGTTCTGTTTGTTGTTTAGTTTGTACCAAAACCATGATAGCAAGTTTTCTTTACGTATTATGTACCGAAACAGTACCAAAACAGCAGATGTCAGTACTTAATGGAAATCAGCGCCGCTGGTGGTAAAAAAGAAAACATAATTTGTTCGATTTAATGGGCAGGTTTTGTCAATTTTCCCTATTAAATTCGGACTCCTTATGTAGGCCCACGCGAAAAGTTTTTAAAAGGCTGTATCGTTTAAATGGACTTTGCTGGGTTTAATATTAGAGTCTAATATTAATTAGACTAATAATTATAATTATTAGTCTAATTAATATTATAATTATTAGTATAATAATAATTATAATTAGACCCCTATTAATAAAATTCCAGACCATTATTTAATTCTATATGGATCTAGTAGGGTGACGTTCACAATATCGAAATTCATTATATCGAATTCAAAATATCGAACACTTTTTATCGAAAATCAAAATATCGAAAATACAAAATGTCGAAAATCAAAATATCGAAAATTAAAATGTCGAAAATGATAATATCGAAAATTAAAATGTCGATTTGAAAATGTCGAATAATTAAAATTTCGAAAATTAAAATGTCGAAAATGATAATATCGAAAATTAAAATGTCGATTTGAAAATGTCGAAAATGATAATATCGAAAATTAAAATGTCGATTTGAAAATGTCGAATAATTAAAATTTCGAAAATTAAAATATCGATTTAAAAATATCGAAAATTAAAATGTATGATTAAAATCGAAGTGTATATGTACAGAGGCGCCTCTGTAGATAAAGTTACGGTTATGCACCGAATTATCTTGGCTCCCTGGCTCCTAGAGATGCGCGTTTTATAGAAATGTACTCAAACTCAACAACACAACCCAACCGACCCCGCCCCATTGGCCCCCCCCCGCCCCATTGAGCAAAAAACCCAACTAAAATGGGCAAATTCATGTTACGATAAAAATAAAACACTTTTTAATTACATAAATTAGCCCATTTTAGTTGGGTTTTTTGCTCAATGGGGCGGGGGGGGGCCAATGGGGCGGGGTCGGTTGGGTTGTGTTGTTGAGTTTGAGTACATTTCTATATCAGAGGCGCCTCTATACATATACACTTCGGATTAAAATAATATGTCGATTAATTGAAATATTTAAACAAAATATCAAATTCAAAATAAGAAAATATGGTTTAGTTTCACATTAAAATTCGATTAAATAAAATTTCGATATTATCATTTTCGACATTTTAATTTTCGACATTTTGTATTTTCGATATTTTGATTTTCGATAAAAAGTGTTCGATATTTTGAATTCGATAAAGTGAATTTCGATATTATGAACGTCGATATTTTATTTTCGATAAATTGAAAATTCGATTAAATAAAATTTCGATATTATCATTTTCGACATTTTAATTTTCGATATTTTGATTTTCGACATTTTGTATTTTCGATATTTTGATTTTCGATAAAAAGTGTTCGATATTTTGAATTCGATGAAGTGAATTTCGATATTATGAACGTCACCCGGATCTAGTAATATTAATTTTTGTCAATATTTCTGTTTTTGGTGTTTTTAGTGTGCTTAAACTTTAAACAAATATTTTTAGACCAAAAATGTATATTTTCGGTTTATATTTCGTCCATTTTTTGAAGAATTTCCCATATTATTTCGTCAATAATACTTACAAACCTTGTCTCCAATTGGTTCATTACATACAAATATACCTACCTTGCCAAATTTTTTAAGTCAACAGAATCCCAAAATGCCCAATTCTTGCACGCAGTCCTGAATCGAATATATGAATATGAATCTTATTCTATACCTTTTAAAACACTTTCGAGCTAAAGAGTAGGATTTATATATAGTAGAATCGACGAGGTTAAAAAATATTGGCGCTTTGGAATTTTTTCGTTTGGGACTTTTGAGATATTATCACTACTATTGATTCACTAGTGAAATCTTACCTAGGATTTTTTTGAAAGGAAAACCCTAATTTGACTGAATAAATGCAAAAAGCCTTTATGTCTAGAAGTAAGAAAATAACTTTATAACAATTTTTCCATGCAACCCTTTATACTGATGTAATTTTTTCATTTGTGCACATTTTATCAATTATTACCAAATTTTGTAATGGGCGAGTGCGATAAAATGTCTTATGACATGAGTTATTTCCACTATTTTTATATTTAGCAACATGTTAAGAAAAATTCGAGTTATAAATTATATTTGCGTATCGTACTGTTGCCATGTATGGTACTGTTACGTCTACGAAATGCAAATGCGTATTGGACTGTGTCAATATGGTATACAAAAAGAAAAGATATGTTTTAATGTTAAACAATTAAATGCTTACCTAATTTATAATAATATTATTAAAAGTATAAAATAATAAAAGGTTGCAATTAAAATAAATAGATTACGATCATTTATGTCACACTTTATTTCCAAAAAAACTACCTGCTAAATAAATCAGATAAAATAATTGACTTATATAAAATGATTGATTGTATCCTATATATATTTACATAGTGCAAAAGCATTTGTTTTACATAATAAAATGTGCTAGTAATCCATAACATTATATTTACTAATTATAGGGTAAAATGGTAACAGCAGAAGCTTTTTCACAAAAAGTATCTAGGTCATAAATATTGTTTGAATATATCCAACTCGATACTTTTTCGTGTTATTTTAAAAGTTATAATATAAAATCAAATATCACATTACTTAAAAATAGTTGTGCAAAACAGAAACGTTAAAAACAAGCCTATATATGTAATTCCAGTATATCTGTAGTTTTCTTGAATTAAAAAGTTTGAGTTTAATCTTAAAGTTTACATGAACAATAACAATGCAGCCGAGTTAACCCAAATTATAATTTTGATCTAACTGTTAAGCGAAACTAAAACTTTCCCAATGTTACTAAATTATTTGAGGTTTAAAAATATTGTTAAAGAAAAAAAAATTATAATATATTATTTCCTAAATATTTTAAGATCTGCAGGAGCTTTTGTGAAAATGTTTGGCAAAGATTCATAACAAAATAACATATATATTTATAAAATTAATTTCATAAATTAATATATTTGACATAAAGCATTAAAAGGATTTTAGTTTAAATTTATAATATTTATAAAATATATTAGTTATATCATACACTGAAAGAAATATATACTAAAGTTAAATAAAAAAATAATTAGGGCAAATATATTTTATGTTTCATATTTGGACTACCACATACATTGCTAAAACAAATATATTCGTTTGGTTAGCAGCCTATTGCTGCCCTAGCAATATAAATGTGTTTCTAGCAATATTTTTTTGCTGTAATTCACTTATAGTTTACATTTTATAGTAAGGGTAAGTTTATTTTTATTTAGATCTAACATATCTTCTTTACAATAAATGTATTACAAAATTTAACATACATTCATAATAAACAGTAGTATAAATGTGTAAAGCACTAGTATAAAATTTTTAGTATAAATTTGTGTTTACTTTTAGCAACAAATTTCTTTCAGTGTATTATTATTATTATATTATTGGTTTAACAGAAATCAATTAAAAATCCTTTGATAACCTGTATTTATATTTGCCCATAAGGTGAATTAAATAATTAACAATTGCAAAGTTATTTCGTAAACGCTTCCATTTTGCAGTAAATATACAACTTTATATTAATCTATAGATATATTATACATTTATAGCAATATTTACACGTATTTAAACGATATACATATTAATTAAAATCCAATATGTGAGTATTGAAATATGTACACCGTTCCAAAAAAGGATTTAAACAAAATTTAAACTAAATTATTTAAAAAATAATTTTTAAATTATATAGTCGTTGTCAATGTTATTTAAATTAGGCGCCTTTAAAAATATTTTTATTGAGCTCTAGTATTATAATAGGCACGACAAAAACATAATATTAATAAAATGAAGCTTAGTTTTGATTAGATGTTATCACAAAATATTAATGGGCAATACAGAAATTTACCAAAAACAAAAATAAAATATTTTTATATTATATAAGGAAGTAATATTTTCTAAGAAATTTACAAATATAAAAAATATTTTGTTTTTTATAGCCGACCATTAATAATAGTAATAACCTAAGATCTAAAGAAATTAAATATATATTGCTTCTATGTTTTAATATAAAGAAGTTGTTTATACATTTTTAAATTAAATACCCTGTAAAAAACTAATAATCCTAAACAAAACAGGTTCCCTTTGTGAGTATTAAGGTTCTCGAGCAATATATATTTTATTTGAATTTAAATGTCAAAGGCTTTGTAAAAATATTTAAAATTTATATGATCCATTTTTATTATAATATAAAACCAGTCAGATCCTTATAAGCTATTTTATAATCAATTTTGATATCGTTTTACTTTAAAAGTTGTACAAATCAAAATCTTTAGAAAAACTTTACATTTCAAACTTTTGTTTTAAAAATTATATGCAAAATCGAATTAACACACAAACAAATTTTTTTAATAAATACAACATAATTGAAATTTATGATCAAAGCAAAAATAATTAATTATTGGTATACTTTTATAAGGGTTCGACCAATTACATTGCTAAAAAATCATCATACATTGATAATTATTTTATTTTTAAAAACCTTTGAATAAAATACATTTTAGTATTAAATGAAAATCAAGGGCGGGGTTTATACATATACATATTCAATACATTCTCTTGTGTCCTTAGGTAGTTTTTCACATTTTTATCACACTTTCAGTACATGTCTTATCTTTTATTTAAAATCACAAAAGTTTATAGACCCTTGCACCACTATTTACGAAGAAACGAATCAAAGAACACCTACTTAATTAACGATACACTTACGTAAAAATAAAATATATAATTGATAACAGCAAGAGTAGAATCATTGATGAATCCTGTTTACACGTTGAACTTTTCACTGAAACAAAAAATATTATATAAATATACCTATAAGTCTATTTTATTATTTAAAAAAATTGTATTGGTTATCGGATAGGTCTTTCTGCTTGTTCATTCTTATATGTATTATAATTGGTACTTATTTTATTTAAATTATTAGTGGTTTAAAATATTATTTATGAATAATATGGAATATTAAATTATATATTATAAAATTGTCTTCTTGATTTTAAATTCAATTTTTATGATAATAATAAATTTAAATAATCTGTAATTTAAGCTGTTTATTTTAAAGTAGGTACATATTATGTACTACATAAGTATCATTTAGAGACATATCATGCTTTTTTGTTTTAAAGTTTATTAATAATAGTATATTTTGTATCAAGTTGGATAAACTTCATTTTAGTAACAATTTAAATTAGGCAAGCTTGCGAGCGAGTGTTTAATTAAATGATTGTCTGGAAAAGTTTATAAATGTGTTTATTAGTATACTTTTTCTACGACAATAATTATTATTTGGAAATGATTTTAATTAAATATTTGTACATCTATACAAAAATAGAGTGACTTTTAAAATGAAAATCTGTATTACCGGCAAAAATTTCAATTTTTTTGTGCAAATCGAAATTTATCCTTAACCTTATCCTTAGTTAAAAATAGAGTGAAAACCGTTTAAATCCGATAGAGAAGCAGTTTTTCACAGTGATAGTAATGAGAATGTTTTATGGGCACTCCACGGTGGATTCTCCACCCAAATTTTTTAATTCTTTATAAACGGATATATCCATAAAATCCAGTTTGCTACTAATTAATACTTAATTTTTGTATTAAGCTTATAAGATAATACAATAATTTTTACATATAGTATTATTGTACATGAAGGGCCGTCGACACTCGACACAGCAAGACGTCTGGCAAAGCGACCTCTTAAAACATAAAAGCCTAAATAATCACCAAAAAATTACTAAAGTGCAAATAAAATATAGTGTAACATCTATTGTAAGTAGAGACTACCCTACGCTCAAGAAAGTGTAAAGAGATAAGTGTCAGCTACAGGGCGGTTTTACCAGCTGTCAATGGGACGCTTTTCACGAGACAAACAAAAGATGACAACCAAGGGAGGAAAGGGCTATCTGCAAAATTGAATAAGTAACCTTAAACACCTGCATGACCAAACACATAATTTGCAACATTGGACACGACAGTTACTTTAAAACTTTGCTTATTTTTTAAAATCTCAAAAATTTTTGATCTGCTTAGCTGAAAATAATGTGTGATTTATTATTTGTAAAACCAAAAACGTTACTTTTTTACTCCAAACATGTCCATAAGGCGATGTACTTTTTCTGCCATTTGGCATAACTTCATCGACATGAAGTTTTGCCCTTAAAAGTTCTGCTGAGTTACTGGGACACCTAGAGTTTTAAATTTTTTTTTTTAATTTCCAAGTCGACAAAAATCCCTAGAACTAGACCACTTGACCTAACCTAGATATCCACGTAAACAATATATTAAAAACCATTGTCGACTAAAGCTAAACCTATTGAACCCTTTTCCTCAAGTGACAACTTTGATGAGTGATGAGGAAGAACAATCGGACGAAAATGTTCCTGGCCCCAGTAGAAAGAATCTAAAAGTCGTGGACGAGAGTAAAGCCGGATAGCCGGATTTATAGTTCTAAAAAGTAGGAGTATCAGTCGCAATAAGCCAGTGTTGCCTATATAAATGCCATGTGAATGGCTGGAGTAGAAGCAACCAAGTTCGTTGGCGTAAGAGATGGCCAAGTTTAACTTTTCTTGCTGCTACTCCTACTCCAGCTAATCACATTGCAGACATTTATGCAGACATTTTATTATATTATTATATTGGCAACACTGGCTTACTGCTACTGCTACTCCTACTTTTTACTTTAAACTATAAATCTGGCTTAAATGGTCCAGAAATATAAAAACAGCTGAGTTCTGCTGGAAAACGTCACGTAAATACCCGTAATAAAGTGGCTTTTTAAAGGATATTATGGGAAAACTGCAAATGCAAATACAAATGTTTCGAGAACATCAACATTAATGAAAGAAAAATTATTTTTAAATAAATACAATTCAATTGGGGAAAAAGTTATGCAGTGCACTTATCTTTGTGGTTTAATTAGTTCCGTGGCAGTGATTTGTAAAAGACCTAGGATTGAGGCACATCCTCAAAGGAATGTTTCACACAAATATAAGGTTTACAATATATGAGCTAAAATAACTTTTATTTTAAAATGCAGTGATTTCAAATTTGAATTGGACAGGAATGCGTAGCTTTTGTGGAGATTCAAGGAATATCTATATTAATACATCTCTCACAGATAGACGCAGAAAACATAGACACCGACCAAATGCAATACTATTAGAAATAATCGATCAATTTGACGCTCACATTAAGAGTTTTTCGAAAAGTGCATCTCATTATAGCAAAACCAAAAATCATAAAAAAATACCTTTCATCAGAGTAAAACATTAAGAATTAAATTTATTTTACTTGCATAACGTATAATACGTATAATAATAATTATTGTAATAACAATTATTTAGTTTTAAGTTGTCAAAGATTATCTTTGGTTATAATAACGTTAGCAATTAAATGTTGCAAGGCGGCATAAGTCAATCAGACAATACAAATTTAAGTGCATATTTTATCATTCACCATTCAATGACAACAAAAATGACTGATGACGTGAAAATTGGCGAAGAAATTGTAGAAAAAAATAATGAATCTGCAGGCTCCATAAGTATAACCGTAAAAACTCAAAAAAAATCTGAAACTTTTCAAGTTACTGAAGATATGCAAATTTGTTCTTTCAAAGAAATTTTGGCAGGCAAATTTGAAGCCGATATCGAACAACTATGTCTAATTTTTGCTGGTAAGATAATGAAGGACAATGATACTTTAAAGAAACACAACCTAAAGGATGGCTTGACAGTACACTTAATTATAAAGGAAAAATCATCTGAAAATGAAAACAACACTGTACCTCCTAGGCCGTCCTATACTAATACGCCGTTTAACTTGCCGAATCCAGGAAATTTATCAAGCCCGGAATCTTTGGAAAACTTTATGGAACTGCAGCGGCAAATGGAAAGTGAATTATTATCAAATCCAAACTTAATGAATGAAATACTTAACCCCGAGTATATGCGCGCTATATTCGGCAGCAATCCACAATTACAGGAATTATTTGAGAGAAATCCTGAATTAAACCACATGATTAACAATCCAGAGATTTTAAGGCAAACTTTGGAAATATCCAGGAATCCTGCACTTCTGCAGGAAATGATGAGAAGCAACGACCGTGCGATGAGCAACTTGGAGAGCATACCTGGGGGCTTTAGTGCACTAGAAAGGATGTACAGGGAAATACAGGAACCCATGTTATCGGCCACAGACGGCATAGCGAGAAATCCTTTTAGCGGTTTGCAGGGAAACAACGATGCTTCTGAAAATCCGCAGCAAGGATCAGAAAACGTGGATCCTTTACCGAATCCTTGGGCGGGGTTGAGGGCATCTACAAGCGAAGAACGGGCTAATATAAGATCTCGTTTGGAAGCCAACGCTCCTGCTTTGCAGGAACAAATACGTACAATGATGCCGCAGCTATTACAAGCACTGCAAAATATTAACGCCAACAATCCAAATAATCCAAACACAAATACAAACAATGAAAATCCAACTCCAAATCCAAATCAAAATTCAAATCCAAATTCGACAAATTCGAATCCAAATTCCACGTTTGAGTCGGCGTTTTCTGAGTTTTTGTCGAGAATGTCCGCTCAAAATGAAAGCTTTGCGACCCCAGAGTTGTTATACGGAGTGCAACTGCAGCAATTGGAAATTATGGGCTTTACAAATAGAGAGGCCAATTTGGAGGCGCTCACTGCTTCATTCGGCGATATCAATGCGGCCATACAAAAACTAGTTGATAGTGATTAAAGTTTCTTTGTTATTGATACTTTTTTATATTTTTCATTAATATAATGGTTTGTGGACTTGAGGTTTTATTTTTTGTAATGCCAATTTTTGTATAAATTAAAATAAGTTACATACCTACTTAATTAAAATTACAATTGGGAAATACTGTTTTTCTACTCCTATTACGGAATTTGACCGTTCTAATATCACTTTTATCTATGGAATGACATATATTCCATAAAGTGTTACAGAATAAAATATTTTATCATTGGATGACAGAATAAACACTCGTGCACGAGACACCTGTTTTTAATATCTAACAAATTTTAGACCGATCCAACCTCACTTTCTTCCAATTAAATTATTTTTCTATGGTATTTTTTGGAAACACGTTTGGAATTGCATATTCTGCTCTCGTGAAACCGTCAAACTCGCCTTTGGCTCGTGTGATAAACTCTTCACTCGAGCGGAATATTCCAAACTTGTTACAGAATATACTATTACCTAATTATAATTAATTTATTAATGTATTGATTAAATCAATAATTATAATTAGTACCTATTATGAGTATAAGTATTATTTAATTTTTGTAATACCAATTTTTATATGGATTAAAATAAATAACATAATTAACATTACAATTAAGATAATGCTGTTAACCTAATAATAGTTAATTAATTAATGTATTGATTAAATCAATAATTATAATTAGTATTAGTATAATAATAAAGGGGATTGCTCTATATTCTTAATAAAAACGAAACAGACAATATAAATACCTACATTGGTTTAATTTTTAGGAAACATTTTGTGTACATTTTGTGTCTCACTAAGCACATTGATTGAAAAAACAGCTTTTCCATTCTTACATTTTTAAAGACCACCATGAAACGCCGTGTCTTGAATTTGGTAAACTGCTTCTTGGGTTTCTTCAATAAAAAACTACTAAAGCCTCGATTTATATTGCACATAAACAAATCTAAAATAGTATCAAGAACCTCGATGTTATTGAATGCATTAAAATTGAAGCAATCTAAATTGTTATTTGCTTAATTAATTACTTATAAACCAAAATAGGGAAACATTTTGCCTAAATTTTAAAGAATTTTTTGCGTTAAATGTATATATAGTATACATACTATAGTAACGTTATTAAATAAATTAAATTTAAATTTAATGCAATACCATTCTAAGTTAGAATTTCTAACATTCTAACAAATAAATATCAATATAAATATCAATAGATTTAGGAGCGATAACTTTTGTTGTTAATTTAAAAACAGTAAACGATTATAAACCACGTGCTAACTACCTATTGGTATTATAGGAACTGTTATTCAGAAATACGGATTACAAGATCCCATTGATTTAATGGCTCACCCATTCATGCTATGCTAGCGTTTTTTCTGTGTATGCTTCTTGTTACAAATAACTAAAATGGTTGCTTTTTACCTTCGTAATATTCTCGAACAATACTTTTCTTAATCGTTCGACTTCGTACACTTTCGATCGCGCGCTCTCAGTAATCAATCCGTGGCAGACGATAGAGGCGTACTAGATAAATTTTTAAGTAACGCGAAACACAGTATTGTTGCAAAATAAACACACAAAATAACCATAGGCGTCGCAACACCCGTTTTAGTTATTTTTTTTTAATAAATAGTAGGTATATTGTAGACCTAGGTGGTAAAGTGACATATTTTCAGGCGGAAGAAAAAAATGTAAAGGTGAGCTTTAGCGAGCCTAGATACTTCCTGAAGCCTAGAAAAATATATTTTTCTGAAACGAAAAACATTGCAAAACTGTTTTCTGCATTTTTAAAACAAATTGATTAGACAGTTATGCCAAAAAAATAATATTTTGGTCACGTACGCAAGTAAGTAAAATTAACAATATGTTTAATTTTGGTTTGTAGCAAAATTTGATAAAAAATTAAATTTGTTGCTTGTGCAAATGCGAGGCTTTATTTGTTTATTTATTAAATTACACTATTTTACAGTTATACAAAACCGTTTTAGAACTGGTACTGTACAAACCATATTAATTTCCTTATTTTTGTATTTAATATATATATATGTATATTATTATATTATATTATTATCATGTAAATTATAATTTAACAAAAAAAAACGAATCACCCTAATATACATATATAATAATAATTATATGTATATTAGGGTGATTCGTTTTTTTTTTTTGTTTTTTTTTCGGAACCAAGCTCAAAAGATATAAAAATGAGCCTGTGAAAAAATGAGCTCTTAATTTCAAAATTAAGATGCTCCGCATAGCACTTTTCGATTTTCCATAAGAATAACATAAGAAAAATTATTTTTATTTTTTTTTATTTTTGTAACTAACGAACGGGTAATTCCATTTATTAGCCACCAATGAGTGCACCTCGTATACTCTAATTTTATTTCTTTTTTAACTGTAAATAGACATGGACGCAAGAAGTGAAAAAAAATCCCTTTTAATTTTCTCCCCCTATCTCCTATTTATACAGGGCTACTCAAAAGTTACTATGCAGACCTAACTTTAAAAAATTGTACTTTTTTTTTGCTAATAAAGCTATCGACATTAAACAAACTGTTAATTGTTAAGAAAATTTTTCTCTTTTAAACCATATAGGACACATTTAGTTATTGATGCCCTAAATGGCCTTTGGGAATTTTTTAAAAAATGCAATTTTTTGTCAAAATTGTCTAATTTTATAAATTCATATATTCTTAGAACAACTTGCCAGCAAATTTTTTTTAATGTCGTTTGTTACCAAAGATCTTACTCTATATAAAAGCAATGAAAACATTTTCAAATAATATTGGCTAAGAGTTCAAAAAAATATAATAAAAATTCATGTTTTCGAAAAATCACTATTTTCAGCCATTTCATGGTTTAAAAAGGCTATGTTTGAGTGAGTCGATTTAAACCAATTTATGCTTATCATCACATGCACTTATTAGCCTCCAATAACCATTAATAAAATTATTGTGTATTTTGCTTTTAACTGGGCTTTGGCTGTATATGTAAAGCACAGCTATAAGCAAAATACACAACATGCCCACCTGAATTGTCTAATTTTATAAATTCATATATTCTTAGAACAACTTGCCAGCAAAATTTTTTTTAATGTCGTTTGTTACCAAAGATCTTACTCTATATAAAAGCAATAAAAACATTTTCAAATAATATTGGCCAAGAGTTCAAAAAAATATAATTAAAGTTCATGTTTTCAAAAAAATCACTATTTTCAGCCATTTCATGGTTTAAAAAGACTATGTTTGAGTGAGTCGATTTAAACCAATTTATGCTTATCATCACAGGCACTTATTAGTCTCCAATAATCATGAATAAAATTATTGTGTATTGTTCTTTTAGCTGGGCTGTGGATGTATATGTCCACCTGTGACTAAATCCATATATTAACCATATATTTCGAAAAAACGTATTACATATTTAAAATAACTCGACAGCCTTAAATTGACTTCTAATTTATTCTGAATAAAAATATAAAATATAAAAACCACATACAGTGGCGTCGAAAATTAACTACCCATTTATTTATTTTTTAAATTAAGAAAACATAATCAAATGTACAAAAAATTAATTAAATGACATAAAACATGTATTAAATCCTAAATTTGAATTAAACCTAACTGCATATAATTAAACTGAACAAATCATATTCTTAACTTTTACAATCACCTTAAAAACCTATTTACTATTTTTTAACTCTAAAAAGTTTGGACACTTTTAAATGACAGAAATTGGTATGTAAACTGTTTTTAGAAAATTATGCATAATTTAATAATTTTTTATTTTAGTTTTTGTTTATTTACAAAAGGTAAAAAATTAGTATGTTTAGAGTAAGTAGGTTAGTTTTTATGAATATGTAAAAATTTCAATATCTTAAAAATATTTTAATTATTAAAACAAAATGTTAAAAATGGTCTCTTGCGAATTAGAACTCAATTCAAGTCTTGCTACCTACCGAGTTTTTTTTTAAATATATATTTAATATAATATATAGGTATTTTTTTATAAAATATATACAGGGTGTTCCGAAATTGGTGCACCATACTTTAACAGCAGATTCTACGTGCAAAAATAAGAAAAAAGTCCCTATAAATATAGGTCGAGAAATGCCTCCTAAGGGAGCTACAGCCCCCGAAAAGGGAGCCCCTGAAGATGGTTTTTATCTAATATAAATAAAAAAGTAGAAACACCCTGTCACTTACTACATGAAACTGTCACCTGTCTTGAATTATTCTATTTTTTCCTAAACATGGCAGCCGTATTCCAAGGACCACGCGAGTCCATTTCTATGGTTGTGATTTAATTGTGAATTTTTATGCCATGTAAAATAATTTTCAAATCGATTTTATGCGAAAACGGTGTATGTTATCGAAGTTCAACAAGATGACCTTTTTTATGTGCAAAACTCTAAAATTTCATAATCTGACACCAAATTCCGGTACAAGATACTTACAAAAAAGTTAAGGTGGTTTTAACCCTACTTCCTATCAATCTGACCCAAACCTCATAAAAAATTTTAAATTGTTATTGTTACGTCTTATTGGTCATAAAAAGTTTAATTAATTCCCCAATTTTTACTTTTATATCTTTAACGGTTTTGGAGATATTAAATAAAAACCATCTTCAGGGGCTTTCCTTTTGGGGGCTGTAGCTCCCTTAAGAGGCATTTCTTGACCTATGTTTAAAGGGACTTTTTTTCTTATTTTTGCACGTACAATCTGCTGTTAAAGTATGGTGCACTAATTTTAGGACACCCTGTATTTAATATAATATTATGGATTTATATTAATATAATCCACATTATAATAATAAAATTAATAATATTATAATCCATATTATGGATTTAGTCAGGTGGGCATATTGTGTATTTTGCTTATAGCTGGGCTGTAGATGATACAGCCCCAGCCCAGTTAAAAGCAAAATACACAATAATTTTATTCATGGTTATTGGAGGCTAATAAGTGCATGTGATGATAAGCATAAATTGGTTTAAATCGACTCACTCAAACATAGCCTTTTTAAACCATGAAATAGCTGAAAATAGTGATTTTTCGAAAACATGAATTTTTATTATATTTTTTTGAACTCTTAGCCGGTATTATTTAAAAATGCTTTCATTGCTTTTATATAGAGTAAGATCTTTGGTAACAAACTACATTAAAAAAAATTTTGCTGGCAAGTTGTTCTAAGAATATATGAATTTATAAAATTAGGCAATTTTGACAAAAAATGGCATTTTTAAAAAAAATCCCAATGACCATTTAGGGCATCAATAACTAAATGTGTCCTATATGGTTTAAAAGAGAAATATTTTCTAAACAATTAACAGTTTGTTTAATGTCGATAGCTTTATTAGCAAAAGAATTACAATTTTTTAAAGTTAGGTGTGCACAGTAACTTTTGCATGGCCCTGTATAAATAGGTGAAGGGGGGAGTTTTTTTAACTTCTTGGGTCCTTGTCTATTTACAGTTAAAAAAGAAATAAAATTAGAGGATATAAGGTGCACTCATTAGTGGCTAATAAATGGAATTACCCGAAAGATAGGTCGTACTGTAAAGTTCTTGACATAATTTTGTAGAGAATTGAACGCTCTACAAAAAAGGTATCTTATGATTTTTTGATAAATTCGATTCTTCTAAAGAAAATTAAGGTCAAAGTTTAAATTTTACAAAATTTTGTTTTACTTTTTTGGCGAGTGACCCCGACTCATTTAAAAAATTTTGAAATATTTTTGTAGAGAATTGAACGCTCTACTAATAAAAAGGTATAAAGTCATTTTTCTGTATGTTAACTTGGTTAAAAGTTATTCAAGGTTAAAGTGAAATTAACCTTAACATAATTAGTCGTTTTCTCGAAAAAACTCTCTGGAAATTCGGACTATCGATATAACGATCTCAAAAAGCTCCATAAATAGCTTGCAGGGTTATTCTTTTTTCCAATTTTTTATGATATAAATCAAAAGGCAAGCGGTTCTATTTAAAAAATATGTTTATTTCACCTATAATTTGGAAAACGAAGTTAGACATGAAAAAAACACAAGAAACATAAAAGTTGTATTTTTAGTTGGTTAATCTGGAAAAAAATAAAAAACCACAAAAAAGTTAGTGGCGTACATTTTTTCTCAATAATAATTGGCTGTGGTGTCCCATGAGACGCCACTGGACTTAATAATTAAAATCTAGTTAGTGCTGAATAAGCGTCTTATTAATTCAAATAACTGTACCAAATTTGAACCAAATCGGTTATGATATTTCATAAAAACCTATTTCATATTTCATAAAAACCTATTTAAAAAAAAACACCCTGTATCTCAGAAACAAAGCGACTCCGGACATATGTTTATAGGAACTTCTTTTCTTAAAATGACCTAACGAGTCATCCTCTGAAATTTCGTACCGTAGTTAGGAAACACCCTGTATAGATATATCTACTTTTGAAAAAGATTTTCTCGTAAATAATTATAATAATTTAAGTTGGATATTCTTTTAATCCTGTATTTTATCGTAAGTAATATCATAAGGGCATTTAATTTTTCCGAAAAGAATCGAAAAAACACGTTGCTAAGTGATATTTGTTAAAAACAAAAAGCATGAGTGCTGGTGGCAACAAAAATCCGAGTCGAAGAGGAGGATTTTTGCACCTGCACGAATGCGTTTTGTTAAAAAATATTACTTAGCATTGTGTTTTTTCGATTTTTTTCACAGGAAAAATTACATGCCCGAATGGTATTTGACAAGACTATTTCATTAGTAAAAGTTAACAATTAAAATATAAATTGCAATTTTTGGTGACAACAGCTGTCAAGTTTTGCCGCGGGTCAACTCGAAAAAACTGCTGACAGGTGCTGTCACACAGTTTTTTCACCTAGAAACCATTTTTAATTCAAAATTGCGCGTTTGTGGTTGGTGGAAATTAAGACGAGGGAAATAGTCCTTATTAATCCCTTTTCAGTAATCATATACATATATCCATTCTTTAAGAATAATTCTTATAAGAACTATTATAGTTCTTATAAGAATTATTCTTAAAGAATGGATATATGTATATGATTACAGAAAAATGACTTTATACCTTTTTTGTAGAGCGTTCAATTCTCTAAAAAAATATTTCAAAACTTTTTATATGAGTCGGGGTCACTCGCCAAAAAAGTTAAAAAACCCAAAAATTTCGTATAATTTAAACTTTGACCTTAAATTTCTTTAGAAGGATCAAATTTATCAAAAAATCATGAGAAACCTTTTTTGTAGAGCGTTCAATTTAAAACAACTTAACAAAAGTTGTTTAAACTGATATTTTTGTCTTGTCTCATTAAATAAAATATGTCGTAAATTTGTTTATGGATATGGTGATTATTTAACTAAAAATAATATAATCATTCAGATTTTTTTTTAAATAATTTAAAATAAATACTTAATAAATATATAAATATTAGGGTGATTCAAAAAACCTTTTTATTTGTTTTTTTCTCGGAACCACGCTCAAAAGTTTCGTATAGATATAAAAATAAGCCTGTGAAAAAATGAGGTCTTAATTTCAAAATTAAGATGCTCCGCATCGCACTTTTCGATTTTAAAATCGAATTGGTTTAATAAATTTGTAAATTGCTTCAACTCAAAAAATAAAGTACTTATTTTTTCTGAATCTGAATGATTATATTATTTTTAGTTAAATAATCACCATATCCATAAACAAATTTACGACATATTTTATTTAATAAGACAAGACAAAAATATCAGTTTAAACAACTTTAAAGTTGTTTTAAATTGAACGCTCTACAAAAAAGGTTTCTCATGATTTTTTGATAAATTTGATCCTTCTAAAGAAATTTAAGGTCAAAGTTTAAATTATACGAAATTTTTGGGTTTTTTAACTTTTTTGGCGAGTGACCCCGACTCATTTAAAAAAATTTGAAATATTTTTTTAGAGAATTGAACGCTCTACAAAAAAGGTATAAAGTCATTTTTCTGTAAGTTAACTTGATTAAAAGTTATTCACGGTTAAAGTGAAATTAACCTTCAATTTAGTCGTTTTCTCGAAAAAGCTCCTGGATTTTTGAGTTTAAAGGGCTAAAAACGAATCGAAATATTTTTTTTGAGCTCTGGAAATTCGAAAAAACATAACTATCGATATAACGATCTTGAAAAGCTCCATAAATAGTTTGTTATTCTTTTTTTTAGAAGATGACGTTTTAACATGGAGCAGTAATGATACTTACAAAGAATGTTTGAAATTTTACAATATTCTAAAGGTCACCAACGATGTAGCTGAACGAGGCGTCGCGACACCTCGCTTTGATTAAGGAATAATATATTATAACAATTACAATTAACTCACTAAAGATGAGCAACAACAGCAACCATCGACAGAGATATCCTAAATGCAATAAAACAACTCTTCAGCAAGAACAATTTTAATTAAATTAAATTTTTTGTGTAATAAAATTATAGGTGAAATAAACATATTTGTTAAATAGAACCGCTTGCCTTTTGATTTACATCATAAAAAATTGGAAAAAAGAATAACGCTGCAAGCTATTTATGGAGCTTTTCGAGATCGTAATATCGATAGTTATGTTTTTCCGAATTTCCAGAGCTCAAAAACAATATTTCGATTCGTTTTTAGCCCTTTGAACTCAAAAGTTTTTTCGAGAAAACGACTAAATTGACGGTTAATTTCACTTTAACTTTGAATAACTTTTAACCAAGTTAACCGAAAAATTACTCTAGACTTTTTTTGTAAAGTGTACAATTCTCTCCAAAAAATTTCAATTTTTTTTAAATGAGTCTGGTAGACTCGCCAAAAAAGTTAAAAAACCCAAAAATTTCGAATAATTTGAACTTTGACCTTAAATTTCTTTAGAAGGATCAAAAATAGCAAAAAATCATAAGAAACCGTTTTTGTACAGCGCTCAATTCTCTACAAAAATATTTCAAGAACTTTACAGTACGACCTATTGTTTGTTAGCTACAAAAATAAAAAGAAACAAAAATAATTTTTCCCATGTTATTCTTATGGAAAATCGAAAAGTGCGATGCGGAGCATCTTAATTTTGAAATTAAGAGCTCTTTTTTTCACAGGCTCATTTTAATATCTATACCACACTTTTGAGCGTGGTTCCGAAAAAAAAAACAAAAAAAAGTTTTTTTGAATCACCCTAATAAATATAATAAATATAAATATAAATATAAATATGATAAATAGTATATTAAAGAAATATTTGTTACTAATGGGTTCTCTTATAATGTATGTCTCTTAAAATATTATTGCTATTTTTCTATTTTTCAAATTACTTACGTGCTGCCTGCAGAGGCTCTCCTTAAAATCAATCAATTATTCAAATTAAATTAATGAGATCTTGTATTTTTTAAATATGTACTGACAGTCTTAAAAAACCATAATAATTATATATTTAAAAGGAAGAAAATTAAAGAACGAAACAAAACTATTTTTTAGTTTTGGCCGAGCCGAAGTTACGGACAATTTTTGGTCGAAACAGAAAATGCCAGCATTTTTAGCCAAAACCGAAATTTTTGTTGGTCACTTATTTAAATTTGAAATAATAAAGCGTTACCTTAGCTGTTATTTCACGACCGTTGTTATGAAAAAAATTAACAAAGTATTTGCTGCGAGCTGTTGATTTAATAAAAACAATAAATCATCATAATTTTGTAATTAAATTTTAGCTTTTAATATTTAAAACATGTTTTATATAATTTTAAATTCTTAAAACATTAAAATAAAGTAAATAAAACTAAATTTTTTTAATACCTAAAATAAACCTCCTACAGTGTGAGACACCCTGCATTTTAAATAAAATTAAATAATTATGTTAGTGGCTCCCTTAAATTGTACTTTTGGTTAGTAATCGCGAAAATAAAGTTTTAAAATATCTCCGTATTCTCCATCTCACTTATGAATTTTATATTTATATTATATAGATATATAGGGTGTCAAGTAATATATTGTCATCACTTGAGAAGCGAGCGTCGAGAGGCTTGAAGTATAGTCGGCCCGTTAAAATCATTCACAGCAGTACCAATAAAAACCAAAGTTAAACAACTGACCGACTCTACTTTGTCTGTAGCACTAATGCAAAAGTGATAGATAAAAAACTTGCAACCTGTATAATATACCGTGTACTGGGTGTTATGTAATTAATGTAATATATTAAAATTGGTAGTTCCTTAGGGTCCATAAAGAAGCACCTGAAACTTTTTTTCTAAATTCTAAAAAATAAAAATAATTTATAATAACCTTTATCCCACCAAAAAGTACTCCACTGATCGACTAGGAACTTTAGGCTAATCTGGTTGCCCAATTTAATTTATTATGTTATGGTGGGTAACAACCAGCGTTTCCAGATTCTTCCAAGTTGCCAAGCTTTATTTAAATTTAGCTTAATTACAAAAATGACAAAATCAACAATGCAAATTGTTAATTAGGCGTTTTCATTAATTGTTTATTATGTTATTTTTGTAATGAAGGTAAATTCAAACAAAATCTGGCAACTTTTATGACAGAATCTAGTGCATTTCTTTTAAATTTTAGGTTATGTTCTTAAATTGTAAATATCTTAACGAAGGATCTTTTGGATTTATTTACACAAATTGAATGTTTAACTTGTGAACTTGTCCTAATTTCATCTGAGTAAACAGAAAGAAAAAAACCGATGATGATTAATTTTGTGGTTATGGAGTTTTTAAAATAGGTACTAAATTTTCTAATCATTGCTTAAGCTAATAGCTGGATGAGAAAATAAATACAGAATGGTATTAGAGCTATAAGGGCATATTAATTAAAATTTTATTTATTTTTTTCAAGAAAATAGCTATTTACATACCATGGGAGGAAAATAGTGCTTTTCCTCCCTCGAATAGTTTAATGACCTCCTGAGGTATGTATATAGTTTTTTCTATTACCTTTTATCGGTTTTAAGACATTTTAAGCGTTCCGGTTCCTTTTACTAACCCGGTATGGGGCTATAAAATTATGACAAAATATTAAGTAGGTGTTGCGTCGCCGACGTTATGCTGACAACGCTTTGTTGCTATGGTATTTTTGGTAATACAAACATAACAGTTTTTATAAGCTGTCAGAATGTTTATCATAAATTTGAAATTCTTCCTACGTTTTGAAAATGGGTTCTAGCGAAGAAAACCTTCCGCAAGATCTTACTAAAGAGGCAAGAATAGTTGCAATTAATTTCCTTTCTTAAAAATCGAAAGAGCGATATGAAAATGAATATATTTTGTTAAAAGAATGGTTGGACAAGCGCGGAGTAAATCTATTTCCTACAAAATCAAATAGGGCTAGACAAGGTACAAAAACTCTTGCTAATGTAAAATTGTTAAAAAAAGAGGGATGAAATTTTTTTCCTCCCGAGGAGGAAAAGAGGCATTTTCCTCCCTCGCTCGGGGGTGGAAAATTAGTTTTTCTAGTAAGGTAGTGGAAAAACAATTTTATACAACTGGCAATGAGCAGCTACTTTGTTGGTTGGTATCTATGTACTCACAGAATAAAAGTGTGTAACCAGTGGCGTATCACAAAAAATATAAAAAACTTCTAATGCATATTTTTGCTTTATCTTTAGGAAAATATTTTTTTAAATATTTTTCCGTTACACCTTTTTTCAAAAGGTATTCAGTATTTTAATATATTACATTAATTACATAACACCCTGTATATATAAATAAAATAAATTGTATTTTTTATTTTATACCTGTATAATATACAGTGTATATACATCACAAAACATTAATATAGGTATTGATTGCATGCGTGATAAAAGTAGAAAAATTAAGTAACTAAAACTTATCAAATAAAAAAGTTCTTCAATCAAAAAACCTCCTAGGGTGGAAATATTTTTTTCAAAAACTGTTATTAAGTATATTGCAATACAAGGTATAAAACACAGTGATTCCAACAAATTTGAAGTTTGCTGTCCGAGCGAAGCGAGGGATCTACTCACACGAGTTGAGATCGCTGTGTTACATACCGAGTAAGGCATATTATTTTTTTATAGCAACTTTATTAAAAATTCAATTTGCGGTAAGCGCATAAGACATAAAATATTCAATCTGACAGATTTGACATTTGTTGTATAATAATTATTAATATTATAATATGATTTTAAGTGAAACTAAAGAAACTAAAATCGGATTTTCAGTAGAGGTGCTATGAAATATTTTTTCACCTTCTAATCCAACCCCCCTTTCTACTTTAAATAATTATTATAACTGTACGTTTTATGTATTGTTTAATAAACAAAATAATGCCTTGAAGATAAAATATTGTATGCCATGCGGCTGAGAAGTCTTTTTGTGCTTTGCTTAATTGTAGGCCTTCGCTACGCGTCGGCATTCAAACTTTAAGGTCAACACAAAAAGACACTTCTTAGCCTTATGACATTAATGACTATTATAGATTAAAACAAAAATCAAAAACTAAAATAGAAGAACAAACTCATGCATACCATGATTGAGCGGAGGGGATTGGATGATGGTAGTCCACTCACCAAGTAGAAGCGCCTCTCGCATTTCCTTGATGGGCAGGTTCTGCACCACATCCCTGTCCCCCCTCAATAGTACCGGCGCCACCGATGCCACGCATTTTACCTTCATCGAGCCCCCCAGGAAGTGACGACTGCTCAGCGTAAACCGAAGACCCAGTGTCGATGAAACCAGGCCCTGCTTGTGGTGACTTGGTGGGTACTGAATCAAAGCTTCTGGGGTCTGAATCTGAAACAAAATTAGGTTTATATTAAACCTCTCTTTGGTCACGATGTCATGAAAAAGAAACGACAGAGTAATTTTTTCATTCAGATAAATATTGTCTTTCTTTTATCACAGTACCGTCTTGATGTTCGAAGAGGTCGGATGCGTCAAGATCCCTCCTAAGTGGCGTATACGATACAAACGTAAAATACCAAAAACGAAACAAAGTATCCGGAAATGTCGGTGATCGTTAATGAATAATAAATAAATACATAAATAAACAAAGCAAGAAGTGCGAAAATTGTGAGATAACGCCGTAAAAGTGTGCAAGTGAATAAGTGCCTAATTGAGGCTGGGCAGCAACGATAAGTCAACCGGCGCACCTGGATCGGAGCGTTCCAAAAATGTCCTTTTTCTATGCAAAAACCTACAGGAGAAGGACACCCCGCGAAAGACAAAGCATCAGGTTTATAGCCTAATAATCAAGCTAAGTAATTCTTCTAATTGCATGTCTTACCGTATAATCGTTAAATGTTTATATAAGCATTTCACAATGTTGCAAAAAAATCTAAGAAATCTATTCGTCTTAAAAATTAAATTTAAAAAATAATAAGAACATTTCCGTAACTGTTAAATAAACAACCTATTTTCTCATAGTAGACAAACGTAAACAACCAGCGTAAAAGGCGTAAGCAAATAAACCAATTCAAGCAAGAAGACAAAAATTTATCATAAATAAATTTAGGGTCACACTCATAAATCAAGCCAGGCTAATACACGGAACTCAAGAGCCAAGCAGGCAATAAGGCCGCATTCCACTATATGCACTACAGGGCCGGCTCTATTTTGAAGATCGATATTTACATAAAGTGATTAATTAATTAATTAATAAATTAATTGATTGATTGATATTGATATAATAATATTGGTATTGGTATTGATGGTAATATTGTTGGTATTAGTGTTGATGTTGATATTGGCATTATAGATATTGATATTAGTATTAATATTGATTGATTAATTGGTTGATACTGATATTAACGTTAATATTGATTAATTGATTGATTGGTTGATATTGGTATTGATTATTTGTATTATTTGGTATTAGTATTGGTATTGACTAATTGAAATTTATATTGAATTTATATAGATACTAATTTAACAGGAACCAGGCAACAATTGATCATTGCAGAGGGCAGCGTGCGTGTGTGAAGGGAAATATATTATATAATATACACATAAGCTCACGCAAGCAATGCTTGGAGGATGGAGAAAGTAAATGGGCAAAGCCCCCACGTGAAATGAAGTGGTAGGCCATCTATTGAGGCATGCGTTGCACGCCTGACATAGGGGCCGGGTTTCTAAAATTGATGCGATACACCACAGGGCCGGCTTTATCTATTTTGTATATTAATATTTTTATTTTTAAATAATTTGGAAAAAAATAAGTAAGAAGGCAAAGATATAAATTAATGAAAACGGTATGATCACTAATATAGCAATAAAATAAATAAAGAATATACAAGGTTGGTAGCCGGAGTAAGCAAAAAAAACTAACATACCCACCCCCATTCAGGAATACCAAATGAATGGGGTTATTACTAAAGCCCTGGTTTAGGAGGATTCCGGATTGTACTTAGTTTTGGGTCAGTTCAATGTCCTCCAAAAGCCCTTCCTAAACTGGACGTATGGCCCGACCCGGCTGACAAAAATCCCGGGAGCTGCCTTAACCTTTGACACTGTCATCCACGAACTCCTAGGGTGGATCTACCAGCCGTCGTAAAAACTTCGGATCCAACAAACACAGGTAATGCTGTGATTTGGCGGGGTACGCAGGAGAACGGAAAGGGGGTAATATAACCTCGGGAGATCAGTGGATGACAATATATCTGGGGCTTGCCATACGTTCCCATACTCATACTCATACTCATACTCATAAATATTGTCTTTCTTTTATTTTATGTGAGTGAAACAAATCCACAATGAGAGCAAGCTACCACCTACTAGCGTTACCGCTACTTATACCTGAAGATCACCGTGGGAAACAAAAGCGGAACGAGGGACAGAGACTGATATGTACAATTGGCGTCTCCGAAATGTAAACGGCAATTTAATCGTGTAATATTGGCTTTGCATCAGTGTCGTCGGTAGTTGTCAAATTTGATAATAGTTGTCAATTTCAATATCAAAAATGCCACCCCACGTAACTGAGGCTCAAAGATCTAGGGCAACAGCCAAATTAGAAGAAAATTGGTCTTTAAGTAAAGTGGCTGCAGATTTAAATGTCAGTAAAAGCTGCATATAAAACGTTGGCAAGAACAACAAAGATTGAGAAGACCTATCAGGCAAGGTGTAGGTAAAATATCCAACGAAAATGAAGACAATGCTCGAGGAAGATCTTTTTGCACATATTAGGCAAAATACTTTCAATAGCGCAGTTAAGGTCCGAGAAGATACTCAATTTTCAGAATCTCTTCGAATAGCTCAAAAAAGATTGAAACAAGCTGGCTTAAAAAACTGTGCTGCTGCTCATAAGGTTTTTTTAACTGCCAAAAATAAGCGCAGGAGAGTCCAGTTCGCCAATGAATATCTAAATTACGGAGAGGAATTTTGGAATATTGTTATAATTTCTGATAAAAAAACGTTTCAATCTTGCAATAATGAAAGGCTGCATGTATATCGTCCAAGAGACGTAAGATTTGAGGACAACTACATAAGAACATGTATACACATTAAGAACTTCAAATAGTGGAAGCTTTTCCATAAATGTTTGGGCGTGGATAAGCGTCCATGGTGCGGGAATATGTTGATAGTAGATTAACGGCTGAGCACTATACGACGATTTTAGACAACGTTATGCTACCTTTAGTTGGACATGTGCACATGTTTCCAGAAAATTTTATATTCCAACATGTTAGAAAAATGTATACTATACAGTGTATACTATACACTGTATAGTATACAAAAGTGATTCTAATAAATATTATATTACAGGACAATGCACCCATTCACACAGCTTGCGAGGGTAAACAACAACCACATAACTGTTTTACCATGGCCAGCTAGAAGTCCCCATTGAAAACGTGTGGGGTATTATAGTTAAAAAATTAAATCAACGAGACTTTAGTTGGGAAGAAAGACATTTAAATTTGCAGCTATTTACTTAAAGACCAATTTTCTTAAGCAATATGTTAATTTAGTTAGTTATTTATATTTTTTATTTACCTACTTGTTAATATTGTTAAACAAAACCAAATTAATTATTAATTATTTGTTATATTTTTTATATTATTGTTTGTTAAAATATTATTAAGAAAATAGAAAGATTTAGGATTTTGTTTTTATTCTTAGAATTCTTTACTCTATTTGTAACACCACTGGCCGAAGCTAGGAGTGGATGAATTAATTTTATGAAAAAAATCCATGAAAACCAAAAATCATTCACATTTCAGGGACGCCAATTGTACATTTAATTAATCGCATGATCAATTGCAATTGCAACACATTAACATGTATTAAATTGCAAAGAAATTTAGTCAATTTTGGGTACGCAATAGCTTACCTAAACAAAAAGCACTTAACCACGTTTAAACCAATAAATAAACATTTAGCGCCTACAAAGCTTGTTTAAAAAGTAAAAAAACGTATAATCTCATAGACAAAGCATAGTGGGGTAGAATATACTGTGTGCATCGGTTCCTAATTTCAGAAAAAAAAACAAAGATTAGAAAATATGGCTAAAGACCTGGAACAAGCACTTGAATTTCCACAAAGGCAGAGCGGCAAACGAACATCCCGCTGTGGAAGAAATGGTTTTCGCACAGTAGGTCAAACTAATCGTGTACAGCGGTTTCCAAATTTTTAGAACAGTTATTTTTAGTAGAGACACGGATGCAGATGAACAAGAAGTACCTCAAGATTAAAATAGGCCCCCACAGGCCCTACAGGCCCCTACAAGCTCCATTTATGAACTCTAATTGATTTTGGGTTTTACTGAATTCCTGATTTCGGATTGTACTTAGTTTTGGCTCAGTCAATTGTCCATAAGCCTAATTGGGCGTATACCCCGGCCTGGCGAAAAATTTTCGGGAGGGTTCTTAGCCATGGACACTGTAGTCCTCGATCTCCAAAGGGAGATTTACCAGCCGATGAATGAAGTTGCAGGAACTCTTATATATGGGGAGCAACCTGGGGCACTACGTTGATACTCAACGGTATACCAGACTAAGATCTATGCCAACCTTATCTGCGCCCAAGAGAATCTTCAGGGAGGTTACTCAGGTAAACATTAAGCAGCACTCCGGCATCTTTCCCCATAAAGGGTCAACTCGAGACTTTCGCTGGACTGCATAAAAAACCTAGAATTACTCAGTGTGCTCAACAAGGTCACCTTAGTCTAGGTATCGGGTAATCAAGGTATCAAAGGCAACGAGAAAGCAGAACAGCTGACTCGTGAGGGCAGTAAAACCGCCTTTATAGAACCAGAACTTGCTATAGGGGTTGTCTCCTATCAGGTGGAAGCTAAGATAAGAAACTGGACTAACAGCCAATTCCAGAACGAATGGAGAGAACAATAAACAGTCAAAGGTCTTTATAAACTGCAAAGAGGCAAAAAGATTTCTGAAACTAAGAGTCAAATATCACCTGCACAAAACCTAAAATAATATTTAATTGCAATTTCAATTATTGAATTTAATATTGAAAGGAAATGTTTCTAACACCGTTGTTGACCTTTATATATGATTATCTGCAGCGCTGTATTTACTCAAAACGAATGTATTACTAATAAATTTGTATAAAGTTTGTGTATAGAATATTTGGTATGTTTTTATTTTCAAATTCCAATTTCATGTAAATACTTTTAAATTAGATCCCTATTTTAAATTAATATTCCTATTTTAAATTACTTCAACAATTTAATAAAATATTCATAGTAAAATTATGATTTCTAATTTTATCTATTTTGCATTCATAATGACTTCATTGTAACACCGCTTTCGGTGCTGTAAAGAGGTACTTTACCCCACCTAAAATTTTGATTTTTTTAGGTTGGCTACTTTAAACAGCATACCAGTAAAATAATATTTTGCATATTGGTTATAATATTTTTATGATTTTTCTAGACTTTTGTGGCAATAAATTTTGTTTAACACCAAAGAAAATCCTTTTTTTCTTCTTTAACATTAACAGCCGCTTATTGTAAATAAGTAAATTAAGGACGCCATGGCGAATCGATTTTAACATTAACCCTTCAAATGACTGTGATACCAACTATCTAAAGTAAAATTCGACCAAATTAAATATTACGTATAAAATTAATTTTTTTATAGAATTTTTGCAAAATAGATAAAAAAGCATAAAGTACTCATGTCATAAGACCTTTTGTCGCACTCGTCCATTACAAAACTCGCTCCTTCGTCGTCCTCGTGCGACAAAATGACGTCTTATGACATTAGTTTTTTAATATACTATTATATAATTCCTGCACATCAATTATTAAAACAATAATGGCATTATAAACTTAAAAATTCTCATTTTAAGCAATTAAACACTGAAGACTACTTAGCAGAAGTTACAGGAATTAGTTGTTATTGATATATGTAAGCAGGTAAAACTACATCTAAAAACGCGGTGTAAATTTAATTGATAAATTGCAGTACCAGGGTAAAGTTTCGTATTAACGTTCATTTAGCAAATTTACTTTAACATGATTTATAACCCGGTGTGGTTTCTTTAAACATACCTAAGCAATAAAGACACAAATGGAAAGCATTACTATTTCGAGATTGTATCAGGCCTTATTCCATATAACAAGACAATTTAAGATTTTTTTGTTAAAAAATTAAGTTTTTTAATTATGTAAATGGATTTTTTTTCTACAGTTTCGGTCATATTTTCTAGAAACATTGATTTATAAATTACCATTTTTAGGTATTGAAAAGAAAATATCGAATTTTGGTCCCAGGAATTTTAAGAAACCTGATAACCATTTTAGGTATAATCTTTTTGTTAAATAATATCCAAAGAGTTAAAAATATTGTTAAAAAAATTTGTTGAACGGACAGTTATCTAAAGTTACCTAAAATATGATTAAGTAATTTAATGTCCCCAAATTAAGGAAGGAAATGGTTTAATTTCCAGATTATGTATTTTTTGTTAAAATAATCATGTTGAGCTACTTTAATTAAACAATATTAAATAAATTGCTATTTCCAATATTTGCGTGAAATAGTGATTGAAAGATATCTGTTTTTAATTTAAAAAAAATAAAATTGATACATCAAACTGTATACAAAACTGTATACAGTTTTGACAATAAATGCTCCATTATTTTTTTTTCTGATTTTAGAACTTAATTAAAAAAACGTTTATATTTAATAACCAAGGACCTTCATCAGAAATGCCCTAAAGAAAACCTTAAAATTAGCGACACAAAAAAGAAAAGTATCATGATCCAGGGACGATACGCACGAATTCCTATGCATTTTGACGCGCTAAATCCGAATTCGTCATCAGAATTGGCCCAACGGGTCTTGGTTTGACCCCAACCCAAAAAAAACCTTAAAATTAACTACAGAAAAAAGAAAAGTATCTTGATCTGGGGACGAGACGCATACATTCCTATGTATTTTGACGCACTAAATATGAATTTGCCATCAGAATTAGCCTAACGCATCTTGGCCATTACCTCTAAAAAACCTAAAAATTACCAAGACAAAAAAGGAATATATTTATAACAATAAAATGTTTATCCTGTATTAGTTGAAATACTAGTATACCCATTAAATTATCCTAATGATAATATCGTGCAAGTGGTAGAGAGGATTAGTTTAATTAGGATACGAACCTGTTGTTCGTTGATGTACCAATGTAGTATCGAGGCCGGATGGCTCCTGCCCGAAGTGCAGTTTAAATTGATCACGTCTCCTATCTGATACTGAAGCATCACTCCCGTAATTGTCGGATCTTCCTGCGGAAGAGCTGAAACAACGGATCCCAAGTTGTTCACAATTATATTTTAAAATGATATAACGAAAATCATTATCTTAAATGTATAAAATGCATTCAAGCTAATATAAAGTATGCTATAACGCCTAAAACCATCCAGATGTTGCTTTTTATTCAAATTAACTTTTATTTTTAACTTATACTTTTAAACAGATTTAAAAAAACTGCAATTCTGTTTTACGTCACATTATTCATATTACTAATTTGAGACAGATTCAATTTTAATGTAGGTATTGTTACAAAACAAATACTTAAATACTTGTGTAATTTTATTACTTAAATTTTGTATTTTGTAGTAGTTTTAAGCATTTTGGACAATTAACGATTACTATTTTTAATATCCAAACTACCTGAGTAAAGTATTACCTTTTTAAAATTTTTGTCTATACATAAAAACTGACTATTTTAATAAAAACTTTATACTGTGAGAGGCAATCACCTTGTCGCTGTGCTTTTATTTTAAATGT
The DNA here is from genome assembly GCA_921294245.1 of Brassicogethes aeneus. Classification (NCBI taxonomy): domain Eukaryota; kingdom Metazoa; phylum Arthropoda; class Insecta; order Coleoptera; family Nitidulidae; genus Brassicogethes; species Brassicogethes aeneus. Next base: position 44,583,940 of record OV121132.1, on the reverse strand, counting down.
GCTTTGCTTTAGGCATCGAAAAACAACCTGTTTCGGTCTTTTGGGGTCTTTTGGACCTCATCAGTATCGGGATGTCATGTGGCGCATCCGAAAAAGATGACTTATAGCAAGCTACCGCAAAAGCGGTGGCAACACAGTGAACAAGACCTCTCAGCGTCATCTCGTCATTTTTTGTTTACTGTGTTGCCACCGCTGCAGCACGCTGTTGCCGTAGCTTGTTAATATAAAACAACAAAAGGCGTCTTGTTTGGATTTGCTTCGCGCCACATGGATACCCGGCACTGATGAGGCCCAACCAACCCAAACAGGCAGCCTGTAGGTGCCTGGAGCAAGGCACATTTAAAACAAAAGCACAGTAACGAGGTGCCAGTGTCTTACATTTTATGCAATACTCAAGTAGAAAATCATGTTTGACAACAATTATATTATTTGTCGGGTTACATGTAGGTAACAATTTGGAATAGTATCTCTAATATGGAATACCAGCATTTCTCTAAAACAAACAGTCGAAATCGCAAAACAAGATTATCTTATATCTCTTTTACTCACTTTATTATCACATTCATTTCATCTAGTCCAGCAAGCGTTGATGTTGTGCAGGAACTGTTTTAATTTTTGCGATAGAAAATTTCCTTATGTGATTTATTGTTAATTATTTGAAAATAGCAATTTAAATATATAGTTATCATCTTGTATTTATGTTTAATTGTTTGTGTGTTTTTATTTGTAAAATACGAAAACAAATTTAAACCGGTCTGAAATCCCTCTTATGGAATTTATACCACCAATTTTTTAGGCAAATAATGTTTATTAAATTTATTTTTATAATGCTTTCGAATAACCGTATAAAAATGCAATGGTTTCATAATAACTGCGCTGATACACTTTGACTAGTAGATATTTAGGAACCTATTTTATATTTGGGTTTCTTTATGATCTTTTGATTTTTGTAGGTAAAATTTTGATAATGTTAATTAATAATACAAATATAATACTATAAATGATGGCTAAATGTATGACTAAATACAAGTAAATTTAAAAGTACTTACTTTTTTGTCAAAAAAATAAATATTTGGCCCCTTCTCTTTTGAGACTAAAATTTATTGTCAAAATATATATATCTACATGGTGTACCAAGAATCCTTTTACACTTCTATGGGTATATTGTTTATTTCAAGAGCGGTCGGTTAAATAAGAAAAAAAGCACATTAAAATTAAATTTATATTTTGAAATAAAAAGCCAGCGGTTCTCAATATATTTGAAAATACTAAAAACCTTTCAAAACCAAAAATCACTATTTACAGAAGTTATAATTTAGGTATTTCTGGGAATCTTGAAAGTAAGTTTTACATGTAAATATACTCATTAATCTACATTATCATTAAATTTTTTTGTTACTATATTTTAAGTTACCATCACCATCTTTTGTTTGTATAATGGCGGCCATAACTTATGTAGTTTGTTACATTGTTGGATTCCTTGATTTTTTCCAATCTAAGCATGTACATTTTCAATATGGCGGCCATGGAAAAAATAAAATATGGTGGTGGTAACTCAAAATCTAGTTGACAAAACAATTACAAATTGCATAATAATATAGATAAATGTGTATGTGAAACTTTTTTTAGTTTCTAGAAATAACGAAGGTATAACGATTTTTGGATTTGACAGGTTTTCAGTTTTTTTAATCTATTTTAGAACCGCTGATTTTTTAAAAAAATTTAAACGCCTTTTTAAAAGACTTGTAGTTACGCAACTTTGTTTCTAATTTAACCGACCTTGTAGCTCTTTAAATAAAAAAGATACCCATACATAGAAGGATAAGTATCCAAGTGGTGCACCCTGTATAATAGTCAGTAGAATAGCACAGTAAAATACTTAAGGGCTGAACTTAAATATTTAAATTAGGATTTCTTTTTTTACCACAGGTCAGAAAAATTTTGATATATGCAAAAACTTTTTGTTTTCCTGCGGCATTTAAGTCTAAAATGTATACCCCGAAATTAGGGGGCCAAACTTAAACAGTGCACTGTTTATGTTTAAAAAATAACACTTTTTTGTTTAATAAATTGGCACACTTGATTTGAATCGCTTAGATGTACCATTTTCGAGAAAAATGCATTTATAAATTACTCTGCATAGCATACACAATTTGTATTAAACTTCTCATATTTTCATTAAAGCTTTGTAGTAGGCGTTGGGACAAAAATGAAGTTTTCTGTTATACTTTACATTATTGTAATAGTTTAGTTTAATGGCTTAATTTTGTTATTTTTTTATTATGAAGTGATTTTCCAAAAGGAATATAGCTGATTTCATTAAATTTCATAAAATAAATTTTATAAACGTTATTTTGGCCCAATTTTGAAGCTCTCCTTTCTTTTCGACATAATTACATGTGGAATGGCTATTATTATTATAAAATAAAAACACATTGGTTTAATACCTAATTATGTATTGCAATATGAACTACTAGGAACTGAAAAATACTTATTTACTTAAGTAATTGTTCAAACAAAGTTTTATTTTGTTGAATGCACATGCTGGACCTTTTTATGATATTTTGGGTCGATCAAAGAATTTCGAACCGGTTTTCTTTAATTTGATTTTAGAAGCTCTTAGGGGCTATTTACTTCTATTAAGTAAATAATATTCCACATATTACCCAACAGATAATAATCCAAAGTATATCAGGCGATCGAGCTGGCCAGTTTACTGGGTCACCTCGACCTATCCAACTGTTTGGGAAATTATTATTTAGCCAGTTCCTCTCATGATGACCAAAATGGGCTGGCGCCCCATCATGCTGGAAGATCATGCCTAACCAAGTCTGATAACATTGTCTAGCAATTCTACCAGTTCATTTTGAAGAAAATGTAAATAATTACACTGTTGGTAAATTTTCAACTCTTGAAATATCACAGCTAAACGCTCGGACATGTACACTGAAAGAAATATATACTAAAGTTAAATAAAAAAATAATTAGGGCAAATATATTTTATGTTTCATATATAGACTACCACATACATTGCTAAAACAAATATATTCGTTTGGTTAGCAGCCTATTGCTGCCCTAGCAATATAAATGGTGTTTCTAGCAATATTTTTTTGCTGTAATTCACTTATAGTTTACATTTTATAGTAAGGGTAAGTTTATTTTTATTTAGATCTAACATATCTTCTTTACAATAAATGTATTACAAAATTTACCATACATTCATAATAAACAGTAGTATAAATGTGTAAAGCACTAGTATAAAATTTTTAGTATAAATTTGTATTTACTTTTAGCAACAAATTTCTTTCAGTGTAAACATAATTTTTGGTCGTAGATTTTAAATCCGTGCTCGGTTTAGCTGTTTTAGGTTTAAAAAAGTTTTTCCTATTAGCAATCTGATCCAGGGACACACTGTATTATAATTTAAAAAAAAAAATATTTCACCTCTTGTGCCAATATTATATATAGGAAATATCCTCAATTATACTCAATAAAAAAAACCATCAAAAAACATTTTGAATTTCTTAAATTATCCAAAAAAAAAACCTCAGGGACACGTGTTCCTTTTTATTAATTAACCACAAATTTTGCAAGAGTTTTGTTTTTTGTTTTTTTAATTTGTAACTGATGTGTGGGTCTAGCCCAATTAATTTTTTTTTAAATTTATAAATAATTAAATATCTTTAAATTTTGACCTGATACAGCTAAACCAAGCACGGATTTGTAATCTACGGCCAAAAATTAAGTTTACGTGTCCAAAAGTTTAAGTGTTATTAGCATTAAATCTATTGGGCAAAATAATAGGACCTATTCATTAGTATTCCTTATGAGACCAGACCATACATTGAAAGAAAACCTCTGTTGAAAGTGACCCATGTTCCACTAAATTTCTATGTATAGGGCTAAATACTTTTCGATGTGCTGGTATTATTGCTTTGCAACTCTCGTACAGCGACACATTACCATTGCAGAAACCATAAATAAAATGAATATCAGCTAGTTCCCTTTTGGAAAATCGCTCCATATTAAAAAAATAACAAAAATCTGGCCAGAAAATTTTAAGTATGCCTTTTAAAAAATCGCTTCATAATAAAAAAATAACAAAAATTAAGCCAGAAAATGTTAACTAAACTATTACAATAAATGTAAAGACAGCAAATAACCCAAACGTCACGTTTGTCCCAAAGCCTACTTCAAAGTTTTAATGAAAACATGAGATGTGTAATACAAATTGTGTATTAATATTATTATTATTTGCAGTAATTAATGAATACATTTTTTTCAAAAATGATGTATCTGAGCGATTCAAATCAGGAGTCCCTATTTTTCGTAAAAAACTATAAATTTTCCTAATTTTATTAAAAAAATTCAAAATTTTTAAATTTTAAAAAAGTTTGTAACTTTGCCCTCCCCCCGAATGTTAGGCCTAAGATTAAACAGTTTTGATCTAAGATTCAGCATGTCAAAATTACCAAAGTACCCAAAATTCATTTCTTCATGTTCAACCCTCTAGGAATAGTTTTAAAAATCCTCTTAGGCTCCTATTCAGGGGGCTGTAGTTTCGTTAGGGGCATTTTTTGATACATGTTTTATTTTTTATAAAGAATGCACTGTTTAAGTTTGACCCCTAATTTCAGGACACCCTGTATACGTTAGGGGCATTTTTTGATACATGTTTTATTTTTTATAAAGAATGCACTGTTTAAGTTTGACCCCTAATTTCAGGACACCCTGTATACGTTTTAGACTTAAATGCCGCAGGAAAACAAAAAGTTTTTGCATATATCAAAATTTTTCTCACCTGTGGTAAAAAAAGAAATACTAATTTAAATATTTAAGTTTAGCCCTTAAGTCTTTTACTGTGTTATTCTACTTACTATTATAATAATAATTTATTGCCCAACAGAATACATATTCCAATTACAGGACAAAGTACACAACATGTAACATTATATAAAAAAAATTATAAAAGAAAAAAGATATAAAATGAACTTAATATTTTGTTAAAAAAAACATATAATAAAAAATAATATCATGAATAATATAAATTAAATAAAAATTAAAATTCCAAATTATTTTGACTGAGAAAAAAAAATCATGAGCTCTGGACGTAATTTCCTTAATGTTTGAATTAAAGAAATCGCACTGGTTACCTATACAATTATAATTACTACACATAACATGAACAGGAGATTTCAAAAGCACGTTAGTTCTTGAGGAACTACCTTAAAATGTTTTATTTCAACGAGATTCCAAACGTGGCACTAAAATATTTAAGAGACTCAATAAATGACAAGAATCAATTTGGTAATTAAAAAGTTTCCACAGAAATTTTAAACTTGTCACTATTCGTCTAACATGTAGGGTATCAAAATTAAAACGCGTTAAGAGGATGTTATGGTCAGTTCCTCTAGCAGGATAAATATGATCAACTCTGTAGGAGAGAAGTTTAAGGAATCTTCTTTGTACTTTTTCAATTGAGTCAATATGTACGTTATAATACGGGTACCAAATAAGTGAGCAATATTCGAGCTTTGTTCTAACAAGATAAAAATACATTGATTTTAGTGCTGTGATGTTACAAAAATTGGTAGAATTCCGACTTATAAAACCCAGGAGCTTTAAAGCAGATTGCACAGTATTATTAATGTGGGATGTAAAAGAAAGCTTATTATCAAAGAGTACACCAAGGTCACGAATTTCATGACAGGGTTCACCACTTGGATACTTATCCTTTTATGTATGGGTATATTTTTTATTTAAAGAGCTACTAGGTCGGTACAATTAGAAAAAAGTGTTATTTTTCTATAAAGAATGCACTGTTTAAGTTTGACTTCCTAATTTCGGAACACTCTGTATTATATATTTCAAAAGGGTTAATCGTCAATTTGGGATGAAAGTAATGATGACAGAAATCATAACGTTGTACCTACTAAAGTCTTTTCAAATTAAATTATTTTTCCTATAATTATAATTTTATGCTTGTTTTCATAGTTATAATAAAAAATATCCTTTAAATTTGAAAAAGCTTGTTTCATGCTTTTACGATTTCCATTTTTACCACTACAACACTACACACTACAACTTTCACGGGAAAAATGAATGTGTGTTACAGTTTTTCGAACTAACTAAAATATTTTTCAAGAACTGCATGAATAAAATTGTGTAGGTAGTATACGAGAAAAAAGTTCTGCCGCATTAAAATTAAAGCTTTGCAGGAAAAACGACCCGAACGATACTAATTTAAGCTTTTAATAATCAATAAGTGATTTCTACTGTACAATATTGTACCGGCGTTGTATTGAATTGTATTCAGCGCACGTAGCTGCCAAAGAAAGAAATACATTCCGAAAATGCGGCAATTTATTATTGAAACAGGCCTAATAGGTATTCATGGTTGAATTCACCAAAGCAGGAAACTTATAGTTCATTTATCAAAAACCGATGGTGGCAGCACACCGCGCGCGAAAAAGAAAGCACTCACCCCCCTTAAAGGATTTATGGTTTCTGGAACTACACATTATTGCGAAAATCATGTACCATTGAGGGAAAAGAAAAATGAAAAAAATGATATTGACTTTCACTTTAGATGACTATTTTATTATGTTCTGGAAAACTGTTGTACATAGATGTTGTTTTAACCAGGATTTGGGTCTTAAAATCTACCGTTAAGTCTTAAAAAAATGTTTAGCCACGGTGAAAACTTATATATTGAATTTTTTTAATATTTAAACATTTACATTTACATTAAAAACATGATGGATTTATAAATTCAGTGCTCTTATTAATTAAATAAGAATATTACGATATATTAAATTTGACGATTTTTTATTTTATATTGGTTTGTTGTTGTTTTATAATAGTACCTACGAGTATATTATGTTTTAAGTTTGATAAACGCCATTTTAGTTACGAATTAGGCCCGAGGAAGCTTGCGAGTGTCTAGAAACGAGTTGCATACTATACTGTTTTTTTATTTTTATTTTTTATTATTATTTATTATAGAGCTACGACTATACAAAAATAAAGTAACCATTGGTGCTAGCATTTTTAATTTGGGATTTTTTTACCGGCTGTTCCCTTAAAAATGGACTAACAACCGTTTAAATCCGATATAGAAGCAGTGTTTCACTCCACCCCAAATGCTTTATCGGTAAATTACTGCCGCCAAAATAAAAAGGGCATACAAACTTTTCAAAGATGGCTAACTTATATATAAGCTGTAGCTCACTTAAGACCGTGACTAAAAATCTGTTGATAACTTCAGCCCTTGAAAGCAAAAATCCTTAAAGTCACAGCTTGTCAATGTGTATTTAAAATATCACTTAGGTTTTTAGAAAGTAAAATAGCTTTGGTTTTATTATTATAATGGTAAGTATTTAAAACCAAAAAAAAATTGATTAATTATAAATCGGATTAGAATCTCCTTTTAACCAATCGTGCGCCACTGTATAAAAGCAAATAGGCTTTCGTGTGTTGATTGCGTTTTATAAAGGGGCGGCCATTCTTCAACCTTGAGGGTGACCGATCATTTTATTTGGTGTCTCGTATCTTGAATAAAGTTTTTGTTACAAAATTTTACAGGCTTGAGGAAACAATTGTTTCGTTTTTAGGTTTACAAAAGCATTCCTGTCGGCAAGCAATAACGAAGTGAGTACTATTCTTTTGAACAATACCGAAAAGGTTTTAATTTTGTTATATTGCCGCATTAAAGCATTTTTATTTTTGCAGAACAATCATGAAAGGGACGAATTTCAAGTTTTATGGTAAGTCGTGATTTAATTTAATTATAATAATATTATATTATAGTATTTATAATATATATATATATATATATATATATATTTATTGTATTAATGGTTTTCCGGTAACTGCTCCGTGTTGTCGGTTTTTGGTTCTTAAAAGAACCGCATGTCTGACGTTTCGGTACAATCTCATGTACCATCTTCAGGACTTATCTGCTGGGCTGCTGTTGCTGCTCTGTTAGACGTGTAGTATATATATATATATATATATATATATATATATACAGTTTGTCCACGGATGGACTTAACTATATTTGTAAAAATGTTTATTTTTAATTTTTTGAGGAAAAGTAATTTATAATTTCGTTTGCTTCTTATATAAATCCGATTCGCGCTTTTATTTTGTTATACAGGGTGAGCAAAATATAGATTTTCAAAATTAAAATTTTTTAAATATTTTTTTAAGCGCTAATATAAAGAGCTGGTAAGGGAAAATCAAAAAGTTTTTGATACCAAGATATTAAATATTCAAAATTAAAGATATTAGTTTTTAAATTTTAACAAATAATTGTAGACATTGTAGACATGTCAGTTAAAAGCAACAACCTTGATTCATAAGCACAAAATGAGATAGCAGTCAATTTCTACAAAATAATAGGACCACTCAAGTTAGGAAATGAATCGATTTTATTTTTAATAACAAATATCTTAGTAAAAACAACTCGCATGAAAAAAATTCGTTTGGCATTTTGGTTCCTCCTAACAAGCTCTTTATATTAGACCTTCAAAAAAATCTACAATAATTATTGTATTTTTACACAACAAAATAAAAGTTTCTCAATGTGAATCGTATTTATAAAATTAGCTATAGAAATTATGAAGAATAACTTTTTTTCGCAAAATTGAGTTAAGACCATCCGTGGACACACTATGTATATTAATATATGTATATATTTTTAAATTTAAACATAAAAATTCAGTGAAATAAAATACTTTTTTGTTACTGCACTGGTATAACAAGTGAAAATATGACAAAAATAAAAAGAAAGACATGCGGATATTTTAGATTGTTGCGTGCTCGTCATAGTTATCGCACTTATCAAATGACCTCTATAAACCGGACTTTTTATTACAGTCTCAAAACGTAATATTGCTTTTGCCTGTATACACTTCTAAAACAAGATTAAACAAATGTTTATTATCTTCTTTCATATCGTACGATTTGTAAATACATTGTTGCGAAATTACTTTAACAAATAAGGCTTCATTTCTTGGGGCATTTTGTAAACTTACAATTTTATTTGGGACATATTGAGGCTTACAATTACATAATACGCATCCGTTCTGTAATTAAAGAACATTAAAATCGGCAACTCCTTTATAACCTGAATAAGAAAAGGGAAAAACATTAGCGACCTAATTTACTATAAACTTAGATAAGGAAAATGTCTGCTGACTATACAAAGGAACTTTTCCCCAGGAAATTTAGAATCATTAGGGAGCTCTACTTTAATCTTTTTGCGCTTCAACAATTAAAATACTAATTGAGTGTTTTATTTTTAGTTTTATTCATGTTTTTGGGGTTAATGCTAGGTCTTTAATCTTTAAATGGGTAATTATAAATAAACGGGGTATTTTAACTTTCCCTCATAAATTAACACAGCATCACAACAATAAAATTTTCATTCCATGTTTTAAGTAGGTCGGTACCTACCATAAAATTTATACTGTATGAAATCCTATCGTATTTATTTAACAATAAATTATATTGTTTGTTCAGTTTAAATTTAGTAACTTTTGTATTAATGTGGTTCCAAAAATTGTAACCATTTTACTTAATTTTTTTAAATACATACATATAAGGGTGGTCGAAGCCCTTTAAAATGTTTTGTTTTAATGAAAAAACACTGGGAATTGTTTTTTTATTAAAAATAACACGTGCCTCAAGACGATCTAAGTTAATTTTTTGGTATAATAATGTCTTTTCTGAAAATATGGAATGATAATTTTTTTGAGATTTATAAATTATTAACAATGAAATAACTTCACCTTGGAGTAAAGAAATCTAGATATTAAATTTACGTTTTGTATTAATTTAGTTCTAAAATAAAAATATCAATTTGAATATCTTTCATTTTTTTAGACCAAATCAACTGGGAAAAATTTTGAATTTAAATTTTTGTCTATTTTTATTTCGATGAACTATTATTTTTTCAATGATTTGAATTCTATAATTGTTTATATTTTGAATAAAATTTTATTTTTAATAAAAATTCCCAAAACAACATGATTATACTAAAAAATTAACTTAGATCATCTTTAGGCACGTGTTGTTTTTAATTAAAAAAAAAATTCCCAGTGTTTTTTCATTAAAAAGAAGCTTTTTAGGGGGCGTCGCAAAAAATTAAATTTTTAACGACCTCCCTAATTATTATACATACACATTAGGGTGGGTAATATTTTTTTTTCTCGTCTCTTGTAAATATATGTTAGTTTATCATGCTGTAAGAGCCTTGTCAAAATATCAGCTCGATTAAAAAAAAATTGGGGTCGCTCAAGATTTTTAAAAGTTTTCAAAATGGTCAAAAATTGACTTTTTGTTTTATTTTAATTTTTTTTCTCGTCTCGATATTATTTTTTAGGTTGTAAGTAATAAAAATTCTGTAAATTTCAAACCAATATTTTGATTTCTAAAGGTCGCTAAAAGTTCGTTGATATTTATATTCAGAGGTCGTTCGAAAACATTCAAAATACTCTACTTTGAAAGTTACAAAAATCTTGAGCGACATTTAGAAATCAAAATATCGATTTGAAATTTTCAGAATCATTATTATGTTCAAATTTAAAAATAATATCGGAACGAGAAAAAAAATTAAAATAAAAAAAAATCCAATTTTTGACGATTTTGGAAAATTTTAAATAACTTGAGCAACCCCTAAAAATTTTTTAATGGAACCGATCCTTTGACAGGGCTCTTAAAACATGACAAACCAACATATTTTAACAAGAGACGAGAAAAAAAATATTCTTTTTTTCAACTAAAAATCTATTTAGTGAATAATTAGTTAAATTGTAAGTTAATTTCCAATCATAATAATAATTACAATGATATCTTTTCGCGCGCTTTGTAATCGTAAAGCGGTCTTGCGGTCACCGTCTAAACGCTTATTTTAAACAACCATAGATTAGGCATTGAAGAGCTTAAAAGCGTTGTATAAAACTTATTATTTATTGATAAAACTGATGTACTTAGTGTATTTATAATTATAGGTACTTAAGTACCTATTCCTGTCTTAATTTATTGTTTTTGTTATAATTACCTAGCTTTGAAAGTAACCGCTCTAATTAACAAAACAACACACTTATAAGACTGATTACACTCTTAAGAGACATCTGTACCAGGATCATTAGAACACTATGATGCTTACTTTATCAGGCAATTTGACAGTTCAAATCAGTCTTATAAGTGTGTTGTTTTGTTAATTTACATTTTGTGTTGTTTTGTTTTGGTTAACATGAAAAAATTAAGAGAAATTAAAATGTGGGGAAATTGTGGAATGGCTTGTTTTCTTCGTTAGGTATTACTTGTATTTGTGAGTTATATTAATTATCCAGACTAGTTTTTTTAATGGCGAACGCATTTAAAAAAAAATATACAACTCTTGCACTTTAGTACCCTCCTTACTTTGACTGACCAAGAGCCGCCACTGATTGTTGAAATTATAAATAGGACACGTCGAAATAACTTACATGGGAAAATACATACACATTAAATGTTTTATATTAATAGATATATTTTTATTTAACATCTATTCACTTTCTTAACTTTAACCGGTGGGCGAAATTTTAGTTCGCACACTGGCTGAAGTTAGCTTTAACTTAAAATATCAAATAAAATTGACTATTTGTATACAATATTGTGTGCGAATATTGGTAAAAAAAGATATTTTGCTGGCGTGCTACTACGCTCGAGAAATCTTCTTTTTCTTCTATTTTAACCAATAATCGTACACAATATTTTATTCAACTACTACAAGGAATTTAAAGCCAATTTTATTTGATATTCGATATTTGACAGCTGTCAATTAGTTTTAACCTCAATTTTTTCCAAATTAAACTTAAAGCTAACTTCAACCCGTGGGCGAAATGCTATTTCACCAACTATTGGAAGAAGTAAGATTTCGCCCACCGCAGTGCACCGGTTAAAGTTAAGAAATACAATGGTTATTAAATAATATACCATTATTGTTGTTTTAGGTCGTAATTTTAGAACATACTTTTTTAATCGTTATCAAAACAATTATAACTAACTAAAAGTACTTTTAAAAAAAATAAATGACAATAATAAGAAAAAAATATCAGTCAAATTATGTGCGATTTCAAATTATTCCATTAAAAAAGAATGAAAATAAAAATATTTCCACTACCTTCTTGATTCGACATTTATTAACTGAAAGTATTTTCTTTTTGGAACATCATTACAAAATATTGTCTTGTCAATTTCTCTGACAGGTCCAGACTGATTTCCCGAGCATAGACTTCTTCCATCTGCCAATAAAATACATAACCAAGCATCGAGGCAAGCCAATTCATTGGTGCAGTCAATAATTCGGCAGACAGGAACGTTATTTGTGACTTCGGCAACAATCGCTGCGGAAAAATCATTTCCAATATTCCCTGTTTTTAAAACGTAAGGTATATGTTTTTTTAAACAAATTTACTAGCATAATTATATTTTCATAATGAACAAAAATGTCGTTCTAAGGGTCTAATAATAATTATTATTATCAGTCAAAAGTGTTAAATAACAGTTTATTTATGTCAAATTTGAGGCCATTATGTTAATAAGCTTATTTATTTTAACAAATAATTATATAAATCATTACATGTAGAAAATTACAGGCTGTGGAAACCTCTTAGGCATTGACAACTACCTATAGTAACGATGTGTTGTTTACTTTGAAAATACAAACAGGGCAATTATTATAATAACTTTAACAAAACACTGTATAAGCTAGGTATAATAATATTATTATTTATTTCAATGATTTTATTTAATTGTTGTACCCCCCACCCTAAAATCTTTCTCTGGATCCACCCCTAGGCACGGCTAGCAAATGTTTAATAAAAACGAGTGTTTAAAGAAGTTTATAAATTGAGTTGCATACCTACTATACTTTATCTAATAAACCAAAAACTAACAAATACTATATTTTTATAAAAATCATATAATGTATAACTAGATAACAAAACAAAAACTGTTTTTCGATTTCTGAAGAAGCTAATGTGTTAGCGAAACAATTGTCAAATTAAATTAAAGTAAATTCGTAAAACTAAAAAAAAACTGTTTATTTTTTGTAATCTAGTTATACATAAGTAACATTTCATCAAGTAAATGTCAAATCAATAAAAAAAATCATATGGGTAGATACTTTATAAACATACAGGATTTAACAGAAAGGTTAAAAAAGTAAATTAGTGGATTCGTTGGTTAAAAATACAAGGTGTTTTTTTATAAAGTTATGCTCTGCTAGTTTTTGTTTTCAAATTACAAAAAGTTTAATTTAAAAAAATAGTTATATATGTCATGCCGATGCGTAGCGGAGGCCTACAATTGAGCGAATCAGAAAAAGACAACATTTTATGTTTAAGGCAATTTTTTTTTTGTTAAAGGATACTTAAAACATACAATAAATCTCATATTAATTTAATTTTTCTTATTGATCCCAAGGGGTCTTCTACAGGATAGGTAAAAAAACTTTAACTAATTGGTTTAAATTATTTGTATCACTTTAGAGAGACTGTTGACAATAATAAAATTTAAATTATAGACTGCTTGAAGATAAAATAATTTTATAAACAGCAAAACATAAGAAAACGACATCTTTTAAGTAGAGCCCGACCAAATAAAGCAATAATAATAAGTTTTCATTGGCGTGCATACGGATATTGCGGTAGGTCACTAAAAAAATATACAATTTTAAAAATATTTTAAAAATATTCATATTTTGCACCACCCCACAGTGGGCGAGAGAGCCAATTGGCAACACGCAAAAATTATTAGTTAATGTTTATTTTTTTGGTCTTATTGATAAAATTTTAATAAAAATTACTTTTTACTACCAATAAAAAAACAAATCCACAATATAATACTTTAACAACAAAAGTATATTTGTGTGATGGCAAAATTATCTATAGTTTTAATGAGTAAATTATAAAAATATAGCTAAACATTTATAAAATAAAACCTAATTGTTACGTATGACAGTATTTAATACAATAATATTACTTCTGGGATTTCAGCGTTTTTCTATATTTTTTTGGAAAAAAAATAAATTTTAGAATTAAGTTTTTCCGAGATACATTTATTTTTGTAAATGCATAGTCTACTAAGGACCGGTTTATCAATCTCTTGTTAAGTTCGAGTTAGTCTATCTGACAGTTAAATTCCATATTAATCGTTGTTAGAACAATGGTAACCATGGAAATTATATACCAGAAAACTAACTGCAACTTTAACTGGACATTGGTAAAGTGGCCCTAAGTAATCTAAAACTAACTTTTTATTAAAATGCTTCAAACAAAAAATATTTGTGGCGCCTACTAGCATTTAACTTTAGATTTATTTGAAAGACAGAAAAGTAAGCTATTAAAAACACTTAACACAGAGTATGAGAATGCGTGACATTTTTTAAAACCTTAGTAATGTCCATACATACATCAAAAATATGCAGGGCTTTCTTTATTGACGTAGAACCAGTACAATAATTATAAAAACTTACCAATATTTTTTCCAGCCATAACGTATGAATACAATGATGAAAAATTAAGAATAAATTATGAATTAACATTGTAAGAGAAGCAAAACCACGCGCAATTTACCAACACAAAGCAAGTAATTATAATTCTTATACTTTGGTTACCCGATAAAAATTTAATAGATTTTAAGGTAATAAAACATAATTTCATTTGCTACAGATATTAAAGAATTCCAAATTCACTAAATTTTGTCGAATTTTGAAAATTATTAATATTCACTAATTAATTTAAAATAATTTATTGTTATTAGTAGCTTTTTAATTGATGGTTCCCATCACCAACGTATAGCAGTATTTAATACAATGATATTTCTTCTTTCAGCGTTTTTCTAAATTTAAAAAATATATATATTTTTGAATTAAGTTTTTTCCGAGATAGGTAAATGCTTTGTCTACTAAGGGCCGGTTTATCAATGTCCAGTTAAAGTTGCAGTTAGTTATCTGGTAGATAATTTCCATGGATACCATTGTTCTCACAACGATCGATATGGAATTTAACTATCAGATAGACTAACTGTAACTTAACCAGAGATTGATAAACCGACCCTAAGTAATTTAAAATTAACTTTATATTGAACTATATTGAACTAAAACACTTTTCACATAGCTTCGTTTGAGTTGAAATAAATTAAAAACCAAACCTATTTGTTGCCCCTACTAGCACATAACGGTGAGCTATTAAAAACACTAAAACACAGAGTGTGACAGTGCGTGACATTTTTTGAAACCATAGTAATGTCCATACATACATTAAAAGTATGCAGCGGTGAATTTATTGAAGTAGAGACAGTACAATAATAATAAAAACTTACCATTATTCGTATCAGCCTTAACGTATGACAGTATTTAATACAATTATAGTCAAAAAGTAAGAATAAATTAATAATAAACATTGTAAGAGAAGCATTACTTTTACGCGCAATTTATCAACACAAAGCAAGTAATTATAATTCCTAAACGGTGATTTAAAGTTGTTTCATTATCTACAGATATTCAAAAATCCCTAAATTTGGTCGAAATAAAACACTTACTTATTTCGAACTTCCGCGCGCTGGAAGCGCTCTCTAGCCTACTGTGCACCCTAGAATATACCGTACCTTGATTTGCAAGCTAACCATAGGGAAAATAAATTGTAACTGGACCAGATAAGTCTTAGTCAGCACGAAGCGAAAAACGTTGTAGAAATGATTTGGACGCGTGAGTAGGCTAGCATGCGCCGTAACAGTGGACCTTGCTTCATACATCGATGCTGTATTATTGTTTTTTATTTTGTGCGGTGTAAATCTGGTAAAATTTGTTTTAGTACGCATGTCTCGACGACGCATCCAAATCATTTCTGAAAAGGTTCTCGCTTTGTGTTGACTGCGACTTATCTGGTCCAGTTACAATGTATTTTCCCTATGGTTAGCTTGCAAATGAAGGTACGGTATACCGTATTTTAATTTTTTCTGTATACAGTTTACGGATTATAGCAGCATTCGGTTTTAAGGGTGGGGGAATAATTCACAATGTGACAACAGATATAAAACTCCGCTATACATCTTTAAAACTCATTGAGTTAGATACTTAAAAAGTAACCTCGAAAGTAACCTACTTACTTTAAAAAACTGTTTCTTTTGTATTTAACTAAAATGTGTTTTTTATGAAAACGTTTGAACACAAAACAATTGTCTTCATATGGTATAATAATCGAAATCGTTAACCAACATTTTTACGAAAATAGGTTTTTGATATTATTTTTACGGTGAAGAAATTTTGCATTACAGTTCTTAAGACGTAAAAAAAACACGCTTAAGCTTTTTTAACACAGCAATGCAAAAAAAGAAAAAACCGACCAACTTTTGTAGACACTTAAAGATGGCATGCGCCACTTAAAAAATGTAGGTATGCAGTCAATGTTTTCCAGTGAAAAAGAGACGTTTAAGGTTTTCTAGGACAAAAGCGTTAACTGCATTTCGTTAATCTTGCATTAAAAAAAAAATGGAATGTGATTTAATATTTTTTGTACAAAAGTACAAAGTTCGGTAAAAAAGTGGGCGCCGTTCATACGAAAAAAACGTGACATAAACGCTCTTTTACGAAGTATTTTTAAGTAATAAAAACTGTTAAATGCTTTTTTCAATAGTGAAAATTATTGTTTTTTTTTTAATTTGAAAGTATTTCTGATACAAAAGGATTTTCGCCCTTTTCTCAGTTTCAATCGAAATGCAGTTTCGGCATATTGGCATAAGTTTTCATTAAAATTTTATATTATGCAAAATCTTGTAGTTAATAAATTTTCTATATCATTATACCCTAATGGTTGTTTTACCTATGGGATAATTTAAAACATTAGATGTTAAATCTGGCATAAGGTAACTATCGCAATGGTAAACCATTATCAAGGTTTGTTTAATCTTAAATTAACTAACCTATATATTGATATAATCATTGTCAAGCTAAACACTTTAAGCTTTTCCTTCAAATATTTACATTGTCCCTTTAAAGTTGACTGTGGTATATCAAAGTTTGTTTGTTAATGGTGGCGTCACTAACAAAACAATTGCTTTAGAAACCGTCTGCCTAGACTTAGATAGTCGAATAGCGTGGAATAGGGAGGCATTAATCAATAATTAAATGTTATTATACCTTGATCCTTTGTAATGTATGAGAAGCGACATTATAAATTTTGGATGTGCACCGCTGTGTCCTTTATGCCTTGGCAAAACGTACGGCGGATGCCTATTACGATACGAATATAGAGAGGTATAACGGTAATTTAGTTTTGGCTTCCAGTCATATAAATTTTATATTATGTATTTTCAGAAAACTTTAGGGAAATCTTAAACAAAGAATAGCTTCTAAATATCATTTACTTAAGACCAAATATATAATCGATGCAAAATGATGAAAAGTTTAAAACAAAAGACAAAAACTTTCACTGACTTTTATGTACAAAAATTATTAACAAAAAGTTTATGGAAGTAATAGTTATTTATAATTTAAATAAAAACGGATATCTTTTTATTATTTTCTCTAAAGTTTCAATAAAAGGCCATAATTTATAGCTTTACATAAAATATTTAAATGCAAGTCTGCCATGAACGAATTGTTTTCTTGTGTTTCGTAATGGCGTGGAAAAATTATATTACTTTTTACATTATACTCAGTGCCGAGTATTGGGTCATTACACTGAAACTGAAAATTTACGATTATGCCACTATTAAATCTGGAAATAGGTTCGCAAAATGAAACGGTCATGGTCCCAAAATATATACCTAAAGGTTTTATGATAATTTTATCATCCTGGGTTTATCTATATTATAATATAAATTAATTTTTAAAGCAGTATACATAGAAATAAAGATAATATAGTGAGCAGTGCGTTGCTATGGTTATAAACATAATTATGATGTGATCATATTTCGGTAACTTGGAATGACAATGTTCTAAGGGCAGCTGCACTGTTAAACAAGAATGCCTTATCTACAATATTAAGTATTGTAGATGAGGCATTAACATGGAAACTGCACTTAGAAGCTTGTCATTCTATGGTACCGATTTGTTAGCTAAGAGTTCTATAATATCAACTTTATCAACCCTCACTATTAAAGTGATTGATTATCGCCTATGCTTTAATAGTATGTAGGGGGAGAAGTAAGTATTTTGTGCTGAGCTCAAAATATTGGAAAAACTAACTTAATATAAGTTGTCAATGACTTTCTCCGAAGGCATAGGCGGAGATAATATGAATGAAATAGGGTAAGTAAACATTTTTTTATCTATTTATGGTCTACGCTCATGGATCTTATTGTGCTAGGAAAATAAAGTTATTAGTGTACTTATACAATAATGAACAATTTCTAAGGGCTGCGTTAAGGCTTATAATATTGATATTATATTATGTTAGAAGGTAAAAATAATTAAGACCAATCGGGTAAAGTCTGTAAAAAAACTGTTGAGCCAATACAAAAATTCGACTACTGTCAGATCACTTTTTACTTTTAATAATCATTATTGTAATTGAATTAAATTTGATTGAATATATTTTTTACCCATTGGAAGCATTCCTATTAGATTAAGTGTACCCTAAAATAAAACTCAAGATGCTTTGTAACATAGTTTATACTTTAATTAACATACACTAAAAAAATAACCATGTCATATTTTGCTTCATTTTTGACAAAATTGCCGTATTTTTTTAGCCATATTCTATTGAAAAATTAAAATGGATTCTTGAAAAAAATCAATATGCAATTACAAAAATCAATAATATAAGAAATAACTTAATTTAAAAAAATAAAAATTGCAAAGGGTAAAATTATTTATTAATTTTAATTTTTACAATTTTTTTATGCACATTCTAAACAGGTAGGATTATGACAAATTTTACAAAATAAAACGTTTTTCTTTTAATTGTAGATGGACAGGTGTAACCAGTTTTTCGTTTTTTCAGTTTTTCTTCTAGAATTTTCGCGAGATAGGATTCTACGAATTATAGCTTGGACGTCACGTTTTAACTTTTTATTTTCTGCACGTCTATAAAGATGTTATCTTACTAATTTATTCGCAAATATTTTCAGGCTTTTGTATTATTATGTGTAAAAAGCGCAACTCAAATACTAGCGTAAGCACCGTAGACCGGTCACTGTGACCGCTCCGTAAATTTAGCCCTGTTTTTATTGCACACCGGAACCTTACTGATAATGCACCCACTTGAAGGTTACAAGAATATGGTTCTATTCTATTAAAGGGGGGATGAGATAAACAAAAACGAAAATCCGCTGCGGTCGCCGAGACCGCATGTATATATAATATATCCTAATATATCCTAATATATATATATATATATATATATATATATATATATTAGGGTGGGCCAAAAAAAACTTTTAATTTTTTTTTCTTTAGTTACCATGAAAATATCGTCCAAGATGACGAAACAAAAATTCTGATAAAGTTTGAGCTCTTAATATTAAAATTAAGAGGTGGCTCATCGCGATTTTTTATTTTCCATTTAAATAACACGGGAAAAAAACATTTTTTTGTTTGTAATTTTATTGCGTTTTAACGAATCAGTAAGTTGTAGAAATCAATATGCATTCTGGTAGGGAATTGAACGATCTACAAAAAAGATCTGATATGATTTTTTGCTTAGTCAACTCGTTTAAAAGTTATTTGATGTTAAAGTTCAACCTCAAAAAGTAAATGAAGACTTTTATAGTTTTTCATACTCTATTACGAAATATTGCCTAAAAAATATGAAAAATCATATTTTTCGTGAAATTTATCGAGTGTCCTTCGGTAAAACAATATAATTTTTACGAAATATCAATAATCGTGAAAAAACTTTTTGTTCTATACTTGATTTTTTAAAAAAATCGATTTTTTTTTTACATAAGTAATGACAAAAAAAATTAATCATTTTCTCAAAAAATAATAAATATTCTATTTACACTTGACTATTAGGTAATAAAAGCCATGTTTCAATAATTTATCAATTAAAATAAACATTTTTATTTTAATTGAAAAATTATTGAAACATGACTTTTATTACTCTACATTACCTAATAGTCAAGTGTAAATAGAATATTTATTATTTTTTAATGATTATTTCCCTCATTATAATATGAACCAATCAAAAGCCTTGAATTTTCAAATAAATTTCGTTTAAATAAGCGATTAAATCACTAGAACTATTTAACAGCGATTAAATTTTAGCCTCCATATTGGATTTTTGTTTACGATTTGATGGTGTTATTTACAAGTTTTAACAAACATTTTTTAAAAAACAATAAAAAATAAGTTATCTAGTTTACGAAATATCACTTATTACTTATTACATACCTTAAATTAATGGAAATAATCTAGACGTATATCACTTAACCTATAAATTTAATCTGTCAAACTATGCTCAGTAAGTTTTTTATTTGATTTTTCTTTTTGGAAAATAGTTTCATGCAAAATAATTAAAAATAAAACCCCTCGACCGCTACGCGGTCTCGTGATTTTATTAAATTATTTTGCATTCAAAATTTTCCAAGAAAAACCAAACAAAAAACTACTGAGCCTAGTTTAACCGATTAAATTCATAGTTCTCGTGATATAATATATGATTAATTTTTTTGTCTCAGGTAAAGAAAAAATTTCGAATTAAAAAAAATTAAATATAGGAAAAAAACGTTTTTTTCACGGTTATTGATATTTCGTAAAAATTGTATTATAATAAAAAAAAATTTCGTTTAAATAAGCGATATAACGGTATACCGTTTTACCGAAGAACACTCGATAAACTTCACGAAAAATATGATATTACATGTTTTTGAGACAATATTTCATGATAGAGTATGAAAAACTATAAAAGTAATCATTTACTATTTGAAGTTGAACTTTAACCTCAAATAACTTTTAAAAGAGTCGACTATGCAAAAAATTATATGAGATCTTTTTTGTAGATCGTTCAATTCCCTTCAAGAATATGTATTGATTTCTACAACTCACTGATTCGTTAAAACGCAATACAATTCCAAACAAAAAAATGTATTTTTCCCGTGTTATTTAAATGGAAAATAAAAAATCGCGATGAGCCACCTCTTAATATTGATATTAAGAGCTGAAACTTTATCAGAATTTTTTTTTCGTCATCTTGGACGATATTTTCATGGTAGCTAAAGAAAAGAAAATTAAAAGTTTTTTTTGGCCCACCCTAATATATATATAAGTAAGTTTAAAATTAATTTTACAAATAACACTCGTAACAATGTTGCAACATGGTTTAAACTGGGCAAACGAAAATATTTATAGGTAACTTTAAAATGTGCTCGCTTGGGTACTTAAGATGGATATCGCAATCTTGCAATCAATGGAGCCCTATTTCATTACTGTTTACTCATATAAAAGCAAATGAGTGCCGCTCAGGCAAATAGGAAATAAAAATAAATCCAGAGCTTTGTGCGACCGTGGACACTGCACTGAAATACGGCACTAATTTTACTCTCGACGAAAAAATTTGCATTTCATGCCAGAGAATGGAAACGAAACAAGAAAAATCTTAATATTATATACCGTTTGTTTTCCATGCTCGATAAAATGTGCATCCATTACAAATATGCTTTTTCATCGTGTATGACGACTATTCACATTACACTAAATGGGACCAAGTAGGTAGGTTTGTATATTTGTTTTTTGACTTTTATATATATTTAAAGTTACAGAATAACATATTCTAAAAGCAAAACGAAGTGCTTAAAGCAGGCCAATTACTCGGAAACATTGTTATCTATGGAAACATTTGTTGAATAGAAGAGGCAGAAGTAACGACGTGTAAAACAATACGTAAATCTCGACACGTTTATAATTCGCGCAAGACAGAGCTAAGGTTAAATTTAAACAGGCCAGAGCG
This sequence comes from Brassicogethes aeneus, assembly GCA_921294245.1. Lineage (NCBI taxonomy): Eukaryota > Metazoa > Arthropoda > Insecta > Coleoptera > Nitidulidae > Brassicogethes > Brassicogethes aeneus. The sequence goes on along the minus strand of OV121132.1, from coordinate 44,561,996 downwards.
ACTACTGTGTACAAACATTTTACAAAGACAAGGGAATCTTGTTCATTAATATTACATGGTTTGTTCCATCTCAAGTGGAATATCTTACTTAAAATGGGACACTGTACACAAACTCGTTGCTTCGGACCAATTTATTATTTTCCTCTGCAACAACATTTATGTGTATTTATGACCAAAGCTTTGTCATTTTTTAATTTATTAACAGACTCGGGCGTCTTACGTCTCGAACAGCTTTAAATATTTTAGCGCCTGCTTTGAAATATTGCCGATGTTTAATTTTATTTTGCATTCAACTTCGACGTTTATATCTATGTCGCTGTAAGCAAGACAGGTTCAAATAGATAAATCACAACCTTAAACCATTGAATCCGTGAGACGAAAACTGTTTTAAATAAAAAATAATCGAAACCCCTCTTTAGATACACCTTTGACAGGACAATTATAAAACCTTGCTGATATTCATATTTTTAAGTCGATAAACTAAAATACATAAAAAATGGACCATGGACTATTATTAAATTTAATTATAAAGATAGTCCTGATTAGGGATTGCACTTGCTGGATCCCAACATCCAACAATCCAGCTGGATCAAGCGCATTTTTTACTGGAGATCCGCAAATTCACAATTAACTTTCCAAATAATTTTTATAAAGATCATTATCTTTATTATATATTATATTATGTATAAATTAATTTGTTTTACAAGAATTTAATTGTCCAGTAGATATGATTCATATTATGGGGTTCAAAAGAGAATAAATGTACTAAAAATTGAAATATACGAAAAAGTGCAACATTTTTCTTCATAAAAGTTTTTTTGTGTAAAAATTATATTTTTCTACTACCTTACTGAAAAACAAGCGAGGGAGGAAAATGCCTCTTTTCCTCCCCGGAGGAAAAAAATTCCTCCCTCTTTTTTTTAACAATTTTACATTAGCAAGAGTTTTTGTACCTAGTCTAGCCCTATTTGATTTTGTGGGAAAAAGATTTACTCCGCGCTTGTCCAATCATTCTTTAAACAAACTATATTCATTTTCATATCGCTCTTTTAATTTTTAAGGAAGGAAATTAATTGCAACTATTCTTTCCTCTTCGGCAAGATCTTGCGGCAGGTCTTCTTCGCTAGAACTCATTTTCAAAACGTAGGAAGAATTTCAAATTTATGATAAACATTCTGACAGCTTATAACTGTTATGTTTGTATTTTCAAAAATACCATAGCAACAAAGCGTTGTCAACATATCGTCGGCGACGCAACACCTACTTAATATTTTGTCATAATTTTATAGCCCCATACCGGGTTAGTAAAAGGAACGGGAACGCTTAAAATGTCTTAAAACCGTTAAAAGGTAATAGAAAAAACTATATACATACCTCAGGAGAAAAATGCGTTTCCTCCCTTGAATATTTAATGCCCTTCGCTTGGCGTCGGGCATCCAACTATTCGCTGGAGGATAGTAGTTTTTTAACTAATTTATCAAAAAAACTACATTATACAGAGAGTTTAAAAATTAACAAAACATGAAAATTGGTTAAATTAATGTTTTAAATTAGAAAAAATATGAATGAAAAAGTTTAGTTATCAATATCAATAAGTTTCAATTCAAATTATGACTTTTTTATTTATTAATTTATTTTACATTATGTTAAATCTAATTTAAAGTCGGTGCCGGTGGGCAAAATAGCATTAAAGTTAAGAAATAAAATGGTTGTTAAATAAAAATGTTTAACAGTAAACTTAAAATAAAGGCTCGCGCTGTAGTATTGTGCTGTAGTATTGTTGACGCCTTCTCGAGAGTGCGGCCAATAAAATGAGCTTTGATTGGCGAACTGAAAAGTGCTTATTCAATATATTTTTTTTTATTTTTAAGTGGACATTAAACTTAATGATAATACACATTTTAGATATAAGATATCCCATCAAATTGAAAAGTAGAAAAAGACATATCGAATGTTGAGTCAGCTTAGCTGACACAAAATAGTTGTCATTCCATTTGAAAAACATGAGTTAAACCACTTTGAAGTTTGCAAAGTTTGGCATTTTTTCTGAACATCCTGAATTACTTGCTTATTATCAAAATGTTGTTTTTCAATTGCACAAGATTATTTCTAAAAACTTATTTTTTCTTTTTAAAAAACGACGTCGCTATGATTTTTTTAAGTTTAGCTTACTTGGGCAAGATTTTTTGAGAACAAAATTATAAGTTGGAAACACTGTCACTTAATCAAAAAGTAAATAGACACCAATATAGAGGTAAAAAAATGTCATCGAAAAACTTTTAAAAAATGTTTGTTTTTATTATACCGTTAAAATGGGAGACCCTGTATTGTTTAAAACAATAAACATTTTCAAACCAATAAATTTTCATACAATTTTTTTTCTATTCCTCGCGGGAAATGCGCTAGGAAAGCCTGACGCACTGTTGAAGGATCCTGTATAGACTTATACAGTTTTTAAATCGATTAAGTTGTGTCTCCAAAATAAATGTTGTAAATTAAATTGAAAATTATTTGGTTGCTAAGCCTCGGACTGAGCAGCTTATCGGTCGAGTTTTCACTAACTCGCAGGAAAAGCAATTGAGGAAAACGTCGCCGCTCGTTACATGTTTGTTAAGTCCAGTTCCAGTTCTCGGATAATGAAGCATTAAGGTATTATTGTCGGTCTAGTGACACCCTCCTTCAAACTTTACCATCGATTAATCGATTAAACTTGCCAACTTGTCGGTTTAAGTTTGAATTTCCGCTTGGGGTTTAACAAACAAATTGTGGTAACCAAGGAAAGAAAAAAAAATCAAACGACATTGTCTTTAGTTGTCAATCTTTCTTAATTAAAAACTTTTAAACTTTCTTAAATAATATTTATAATAAGTATTGTAAAATTAACAATTTGTATTAAGTATTTAATTTAATAAACTTTCGTATAATAATAATAATAATTATTATACAAGATAATAGGCATTTTTCCAAGTGCAATACTATACTTCATCTACTCCAGTTAGTATGTATTGAAATGATTTTCAAAAATAAATAAATAAAATCTGTCAGATGATTAAACTCACTTTCTACCAATTTTAATAGGTATTTGTTTTACTAGTGTTGAAAAGCGACTTTTTCATGTAAGTGTTTAAGTTGCTCACGAGGCCGTTAAGCCGAGTGTGCATTAACACGAGCTTGAAGAAAGCTTTTCTCACATGTGAAACAGAATATTTTTTCTACGACCCTTTTATTTTTTATTATTATTTTTAAATACAAAACAAAATAACCTAAAAACGTGTTTAAAAGCTGTTAAAATTACTTTCATCTTATTCTTTTAATTTTTAAGGTATATTAATTTTTAAGATATATGTTACTTAAAATCAATAAACTTACCTTCTCAATTTAAATAAAGGCACAAAAAATTAGAATTTAATTAACACAATTAACTGTGTTCTAAATGATATTTAGACAAACATATACAAATACAATACAAATTTTGAAACGAATGTCAAACGATGCTGTCAATTTCTTTTCACACAGAAATGTCACTTTTCATTTGTTTTGCCTTATGCCATTACAAAATGTGACTTTTACATAGTGGTCGTAGAAAAATAACATTATAGTCGCCTTGTTTCAATTGATCCAAATCACCCTGTAAAAGGAAATCGGCCAATAACTAACAACGGGAGTATTTTATAAAAGTTTATTATTACTGTTGTTAGGTAAACCACTCTAAAATCAGGGAGACAACGTTCATCGTTGTACTCTGATTTTTCCTTATTCGACGCTTATCGATCCTTATTGATAAGAAATATATCTTAGGGATGCGTTGCTTGGGATTTTTTTCCTTAGCCATCCATTCTTATGCGATTTTTAATTTTAAAAAAATCTGTGGTTTACCCCTCGCCTAAGCCTCAGCCATTAAATTTGTTTTTTATTAGTTAATTATTTTTATTCAGTAATTGATCAACTTTATAGCACACCGAAATACTTAGGTACGTGTTACCTATAGAACCTTTCCTTTTTCAAGCTTTCCTTTTCTTACTCCTTTATTTTGACGAAGCAGGGATGAGTTTTAAATAGTTCAGGACAGACAAGTTAGTATTTATTCAAATCACTGTTTATTTTATAATTTTTTTAATCTTTTTGGGCAATTCTCCACAAGATTTGATAACGAAAAGTTTATATGGATGTTAGGGCTAAGTATGTTAGATTTGGAGATAGTCCTCTAGGCTAAGTTGAGCGCTTTGGTGGGGGACAATGTGGCCGTTGATTAAATTAAATATCGAATCATCGCGAGATTTCGCTAACAAGAAGATGATTTATCAGTGCCGCGGCTTGCCGTTTGTTCGTACAGAGCGGCTACCGAAATGCATGTATTTAATTGTGCCTGAACATAGAGATGATGAACAGGGTGACATTCCTTAGATCGCTCAACTTAGCCTGAAAAAAAAGTGAAATTGAAGGAATAAATTTTTTACTTCACTGACCTGATTCTCAAAATTCAAAACTGCTTTGCTTCTCTTAAGAAGTTATTGTGCGTATAAGTTGCAAGTTATAAATGAGCATTTAGAAAAACAATTTATAAAACTCATTGTACCTTGTACATTGTAGTTAGTAACAGATTATTAGTAAAGCATGATAAAAAACTTAGTTAAGCTAAATTTGTGATTAATATCTAAAAAAAAATTTTATATTAATAAATTTAAATTTTCTTAGCATTTTTAAAATCTAAAATACTGTAACATCCATATGCACTTTTCATCACCAAATATTATGGAGAATCACCCATTTATTTTATTTTATTTTAGTTTGGATAAGTTTAATAATTTTAATTGGTCCAGGCTAAAAAAAAATTAAAATTTTTTTCTTTAATAGGGTTTTCACTTTGTGGGCGTAGGTTTGAAACCTACTTATGACAATACTTTTCGTAAAATACGTTCATGTTTTTACCCGGGATCGATCCGAGTGTAGGGCGGATGTAAATAAAATTATAAATAAATTTATTTTGTTATAAATAAAGTAGGTGCATAAATATTAAAAGAAACATTGAATACCGGATGTGACCAATAAACCACTAAAACTACTTGAAAAAATTGGAAGTTCATTGAAGTCTGTGATAAGATATTTAAACACTAAAAACTTTAGCTTTATCTCAACAAGAATTAAAAGTTAGTATTTAATAGCTTGTTTCGGACTACGTTTAGACATGTGATTAGGACAATAATCTCTTTCGGAGGTACATGGTATTAAAGTCGCAGTTATTTTATTGTAATTTTAATACAGTTTGGGATATTAAAATAAATAACATACCTTTTATTTTTTTTAATCCCAACATCCTGTGCCTCCAAAATAAAACGTATTAGGATATATGTTCATTGGAGTTTTATTTTTAAAGAAATCATCTTCTATATTTTTGTAACTCTTTATTAATTACAATCGCTTTAAAGAATATAAAAAAGTTTTTTTGCATTGATATAGCCGTGTTTGTAATCAGACGCAGAAGCTATAGATGTTATCCCGTCCCTTCTCTTAAGTCTACAGATGGACAAGACGTGATCGCGATAATCTCGGATTTCCACAAATGTTTTTCCTCTCGAGTTTAGCCAAGATGTAACACTCACGTTCTAAACCGCGTCCCAGTGATTAATTCTTATAAACTACGAGATTTGTGACGTTGAAATTGGAAAATATCGTCCTAAATAAGATTGATTACTTACGTTTGCAAAACGATTAAAGTTTGGTTGGTAGCAATAGAAAATAATTAAATAAAATACTACCACTTAATTGCCTGTGTTGGGAGTAAACTTATCAGAAATGTACAATGTTTTTTTTTATTAAATTCTAAATAAAACAGGTTGATTTTTGTAGTATAGTTTTTAACCCACAATAAAAAAATTATAAACAAGCATATCGTATATAAGATTAAAATTTAAAAAACTCTTTATTAAAAATATATCCAGCGAAATATTAAAAAAAATGGTAAATAGATAAAACAGTTTATTATTTTACGTACCTCTTCACGGTTTATTAAAACAATTAACAATTATTAAAAACAATGTTCTAACTCCTTTTAATAACTCATAATTAAGTTGTGAGTTTTAATTTTCAACATAAAAAATAATAATGTTTTTTGTTGGTTATTTTAAACTGAACCGAATAAATTGTGTTTTATCATTTATGCTATAGCTTCAAAATGTTATAAAACCTTAAATAAAACTAAATTTAATAGTTTTATAAATGGTAGGCAGAAAAAATACATTTTATGTTACTTTCAAAATTTGATATTGATTTATTAATTAAATTTCAAACTATTCGCAGCATTCATGTTTTCAAGGAATTATTTCCGCACGAATTTAACTTTAACGATTATTTTGTTGGCTATTAAACCTAATAAATTTAGGTAAACCCATTAAATAACACTTTTTGTAAATTATACATACCTAGGACTATGCGACACTTTTATAAAAAAACTTTTAGTTAACAAACATAAATTATGTGAATAGTAGTGTATTAAAATAAACGAGTTTTAAAACAAAAAACAGTAAAATTGTTTAACAAAATTAAACAAATTATACAAAACGTTCTTGCATAAAGATCTACTATAATAAATTATTTAAAAAAATATATAGGGTTTATTTATTTAAGGAGTCCTACACGCACCAAAAGCGAAAATGAACATAACCACATAACCATAATTCTGACACGGGCGGTTAAATTAAGTGCCATTTTAATAATTTTAAATTAATTGCTTTAAAATTTTAACACAATTAAGTAAATAGATCAATAAATCAATTTCATTAAAATTGGACAAAAAAAATTAGTGTAACATCACTTAAAATTTAGAAAATTTTTCAATTCATATTATTATTATTAATAAAGCCATATTTCGCAAAAAACATCTTTTTAAAGGAAAAAACTTGTTAATATGTACAATAATAGCTTAATTATTAAAGACAACTAGAGCAAAATCATGTTTATTTTTTTATTCAGCCCACCCAAATTACCCTTAAAAGGTTCTTGGCCACCCTGAGCAAAAAGAACATTTTATTTTGTCGGCCAGTGTTTTTATTGGAATATAAAAATGTGTAATACTTGCATGCTAGTATATTTTGGAATTAATGCATTTGTTAAATTTGTTTATTTTTAGAGTATTTGGGTCTTTGTTTATATTTATTTTTTATAATAATTAACATTTTAATTTTAGTACAATCTTAAACAAAAAAATATATCTAATTAAATGACAATTTTTAATCAATTTTTAATTAATTAATACAATTTTTTCCACTTACTACCATGTAGGAAATGCCATCCTTGATAACGAGGCCGAGCTTGGCTAATCTTTCCAACCAAGCCTTTTTTACTATTAAAATACAATACAAACAAATATTTTGCACAAAAATTATTTTAACAAATAAATGTTAAATTTTGATTCACTGTGTCTTAATACTGCAATAATAAAATAATATATTAATTTTTATTATTGAAATTGATAAAAAATAGTTTTTTATTTAATATAATACTGTAATTAATTATAATTATAATTGTTATTTTTTGCTTTATTAGCACTTTTGATTGATTGATCTGATAAACAAAGACTAACTTTATCGTATGACATACCTTATACATTAATATTAAATTTATATAGAAATTTATATCGAGACATGTACTACAAAGATAATACATATTTAATGTACTATGCTCCACACCCAAAAGTCCCACCAAATGACGAATAGGTTAATTTTCAGTCAGTGTAAAGCCAATTTGTCCTATTTCCTAAAAATTATACAATGTATGTATTTGTTATGTTAATTAAGACCTTAATACACAAAAATACAAGTATTGCATTATTTTCAGAAAATAGGGTGAAATAATAATAATTGATTCAGACAAAAAATGTTATTAAATTAATAAAAACTATAATAATTCAAAGGGACTCAAATATATTTTTACGTCATTGGTGTGTCCCATTAAATTAATAGGTGTATAAGAAATCTATTTATTTCATTGCGTTTCTCAACGTTGTTTCATGAAATAAATAGATTTCTTTTCGTATACATATCTTAAAGAGGGAGCACTTTAAAAGTTTTCAAATACATTATAAATGTATATAAAACTACAAAATTTTCAATTTTAATTAAATATACCTTAGTCATTTTTGACTAATTCATCTTTAGAGAGTATGCTTTTCTTGACATTATATTTCTCTGAGTGTAGTACATGGAATTATTTATAGAAGTGATATTTTAATGTAACCTGTAGTAAAATAAAAAACAAATGAAGTTGCATTTGTACATTTAAAAAGTAAAATGGACGATATTGATTGGACAATTAAGATGTAACGATAAATAAGTTTTATGTTGCTAAATGCAAGGAATAATTTTAGAACGATAATTAGCATTCCTTAGTGTTGCTTACAATTTTAAAATGAGTCACACGATCTAAATTAAAACTAAACGTAAAACTTTAGTTATTAAACTTTATATTAGGCATTCTTAGTTTAAAATGATATAACGTGTAAATAATTAGATGTACACTTTCTAAAAGTTTATTTATTCTGCAAAGTATATTGTAATTAATAACTGTGGAATTTTAAAATTTAAATAAATTATTACAAAAGAGTGTACACCAAAAACTTTAAAAACAATAATTTATAATGCTTAGCCAGGAAACAACACCCAGCAAATTTACCTAATTAAAAAATACACAGTCCTTCTAGTGCAACCTTTAGAAACCTTGTATATTACAATGAAAATTAATTGTTGTTGAAGTTTCAAAAGTAGCGCGCATCATACGAAATTTCTCTTGAGAGCCTCATAAAAAACAACCGCAATATTTTAAATAATTTGTAGTTGGTAATGTATGTCGTCGGTTTCCTGGCTTTTAAATTTATTATAAGACTTTGCGGCAGTTCGGTCCTAGGGCCTTATCGATAATTTATTTTAAACTTTACTTTACAAAAAAACACCCTGAATGTGTCGACACTTTGCAAACACCAATACTACTGCAATATTTACAACATTCAAATAAATATTAAGAAATGTTGGTCAGAATAAAAAGAACTATAATTTAATCAATAAAGGGCATTAAAACTTTATACGAGTCAAACGTAACTATCAACTAATAAATTTTAGTTATACTTATATGCATGTGGATCGGATAAAATAAAAAAATGAAATAATAGGCAAATACTAACAAACAAAATATATTTTTTAAATATACACATATAGATATTTTATTTTAAAAATTAATTTAAACAAGCCATTTACCTGTTTTTTAACCTGTTTTTTGAACATATATTTTACCGACTATTTAAAAAATATCTTCAAACAACCAATTTAGCTGTTTTGGTACATTTTAGGCACTTTAAAGCCTACTTTAATTTTTTTAGGAATATTTACTTATTTAAAAGCATTTTTACAATTTTCCATTACAACCGTTTTTAGATGTTTCTTAAATCGGCTTGGAACATAAAAGAAGTAATTCAAAGGCTAATGCAGACATGTACCATGGGCTATACGTAAGTAGGTAATATTTTGAAATAATAATTATTTAAAATTATGAGAAAGTTCCTATAGAAATGTGCTTACTTTAAAAGACATATGCGAAATTTAAATTGAAGTACTCTCTTCAAATGAATTAATCAAAAATAACTAATTATAAGTCATATTTGACTAATTGTCATAGCGAAAAAGCAGTCACTAATAATTAGTCAAATTCTACTGAATGTAATAGTCAAATTAGTAGATTTAGATAAAAAAAAAATTATCCAGCCGGGGATTGAACTCAGGTCTGTCACTTGTCAAGCTGTTGTCATAACCCATTCGGCTATCAGCCGCTCTTATAAAAATCAATTTTATTTGTCACTAAATATTGTTCATAATATTTTAAAGTTGAATATATTATTTGTGTTGATGTTTTAAGCTAAACTTTTTGCATCTTTATTTGTTTTATGGGTCATTTAAGCATGGAAATTAGGTATATTCATTTAATTCAAATTTTTTTGGCCGCAAACGATTAAAGAAATTTGTTACTTTTAACTCTTAGAAATAGTCAAAGATGGTGACTAATAATCTTAAATTAGTCTACTAACTATTTACGTAGTAAAAAATAACTTTTTAAAAGTGAAAACGACTATTTTATTAGTAAAAAATGCTCATACTAATTCAAATCGTAGAATTTTAACTATTTCAATTTTGGAAAGTAAAAATTTTCAAAACATATTTTGCACTAGAATACGATTTTTATAGTATATAAAAAAATGGAAAAAGGGCATTTCTAAGACCCTTCCTTGAGTAAGGATAATATTAAAAGTTTTAAAATGTAGCTTTAATTTTCTGTGTACTTTCTTTCGGTACGGGCGCCAGTTAACGATGTGCTAACAAGTAAATGACCTAGAAATTGAAATTCACCGACTTGGTGAAACTTTGCAATGCAGTTATCTTTAATTAGGTGGATCTACTGCAAAATCTATGTCTTAAATGGTTTTTTATCAAAATTTAACTTCCTTTGTTATTGTACACGCAAGGAATAATGCAAAAATAAATAGGATAAAAGAATTATTCAGTGTCCCAAACTGATTTAAGTTATTTTTATTTTTAATTACAATTTTTGTTGTTTGAAGGTGTAATATAATATACAGGGTGATATTTAAAATTTTACGGAAAACAGCAAAAGTTTTGGGACTAATTTTAAATGTGGGGTTCGTTTAAAAGTAAGTTCTAGTCTAAATTTTTTTACCAACATTTTTTTGAGGTGGTAAATTGTTATCCCAAAGAATGTTTAGTGTAGTGGTAAATCTTATTGAACCGTTGGGATAAATTATTCCAATTATTAAAGAAAAATGTAAGCTCAGTTTTTACCAAAGTTTTATTATATCGAACGGAACATATTGTGTAAAAAAATATTGTGATTTATGGAAAGGTGCAAACATGCTTTGCTCAATGCGACGTTGCATTTTGTACAAATAATCCAATAATATTACTTCTTGTTTAAATCATCTCTCATAGATGTTCCTTTGTCAAAAAATTTTTCTACTACATTTTTTTTTTTGATAAACCAAATTTTTAACTTTTACCCACTCTAAAATGTAAAAATGACCGCAGTGCTAACTACTACATCACCGAGGGCGGTATTATTCCTAATTTGCAGAACCGCCAATTATTTTTACACTTATTATATTTTAATTATAAAGTAGGACAATAGTCAGAATACGCACATAAAAAATCGGATTTGTATATTTCCATTTTGAAAATAAATATTAAAACGTTTTAACTTTTTCTCAAAACTTGTGCCTAAATAAACCTCCATATATTTCAATATCGCCACAGAGAAATATTGACTACCGTAAACACGGGTCGCTTTAGCTCACTTTCAAACTTAATCTTAACATTTTTGTAGTTTTAACAATCATAAACATTAAATATTGTATACCAAAATTTGAGTCTTGAGTTGCTCTTTCATAATAACTATGTTATAATCTCACATAGGGCTGAGTTTCAAAAATAAAAATTAAAAACTGGGTGTGCAAAGTTACCCCCTTGTTGCGGGTTACTTTGTCTCACAGTGTATTTTTCGTATAAAATTAACTCAATATTTTATTTTATTTTTATTAGACATTTGTTAGCAGTGACATATAGCAATTGCAAGGGATTACCGATAAAAACAATAAAAAATCGACCTGTAGTTAAGCAAGGATCATCATTCCAAAGAATTGCGAATAATATAGAAATTGAAACGCGTGTATTTTTAAGAGTTTTGCACTAATCCAATACATACAACTTTAAAGTGTAATAAATCCCATTTATTTTTTTAAAACACTGATTTTCCTGTAATATAAACTCAATAAAATCGCTGAATTGACAGGTTTAGACCAACAAATTATAAATTTTAATTTTATCGAACGCGAAAAAATATTTCATAAAAGGGCTAAAGTCACCCGTGGGGTGCAAAGTCACCCGTGTTTACGGTACTGCTCTTTCAAAGTGTAAAACTATATTTTAAAATAATTACCCTTTGTTTTACTACTTTTTATTTACTTTGGGATAAATTAATTTTATAAATTATGCAACAGTTTTTAGAAAAATAAAGATTTTATTGAACCACTGGGATATACTTTCCCATCTATGGTGCTGTGTAAAATTTTTCCTAATTGCACAGAATAATATTTTAGTTATAAAGTAGGACTATTACAGAGTCCTCACATCAAATATCTTTACATTTAGCAAAAAAGAACAATTTTTTTGAAAATTAACAAAAAATGTTACCTTAAAACACGTGCCTAAATAAATATCCACATATTTTAATAACGCCACAGAAAAACCTTGACTACTGTTATTTTTCAGTGTAAAAACTATGTATTTATTTGAATTTCCTACACAGAGAAAAGTAATCTCTTGATTTAAGAAAATGCATTTATTTGAAACAGGTTTTCTTGTATGAAGTAAAATTTTCATATTCGTAGTAACTTGTTGTTTACAATAAGAAAATACTATTATTTGGTTGTAAATTATAAGTTTCTTGAAAACAACTTATTGTTGTGATTAATTCAGGAGAAATATTTATTTAGAGCAATTAATTAAATTGTAGGTTTTGTTTCTTTAAGTAAGCTTCTACTGGACCTGAGATAAAAAGTCAACTATATATTTACTGGTATTAACCAAATATCAGTTTAAAAAGTCAAATAAACCCAAGTTTTCCACTAAATAAATATCTTCATGTAGATATCGAAATAAATAATTTATTTGAGCCAAGCCAGATATAGTAAAATCAAGATTACTTTTCTCTTTGTACCGTTTGATTTACTACTTTCCACTGTCTTTGGAAGAAAATTAATTTAATAAATCATGCAACACAGTTTTTAGAAAAAGTCAATTTTATTGAATCACTGGGATAATACTTTTTTCTACTCCTATTACGGAATTTGACCGTTCTAATATCACTTTTATCTATGGAATGACATATATTCCGTAAAAAGTTACAGAATGAAATATTCTCTTCATCGGATGACATAATGAACACTAGTGGCGACATCTCTGTTTTTAATATCTAACAATTTTTACACCGATCCAACCTCACTTTCTTCCAATTAAATTATTTTTCATGGTATTTTTTGGAAACCTAGAAAAAGTATAGTCTGAAACACGTTTGGAATTGCATATTCCACTTTCGTAAAACCGTCAAACTCGCCTTCGGCTCGTGTGACAAACTCTTCACTCGAGCGGAATATGCTGTATTCCAAACTTGTTACAGAATAAACTATTCCATCTATGATGATCTATTACATATCTGACCCACGCACAGTTAACAACAAATGGCGCCACGTCGATTTAGTTCTACTAAAACATAACTGGACCTATCTAGGCCCGGTGCACCGCGGTGGGAAATTATTAAGGGTTATTGGGATAATAATAATCTTAAAAAAAAATCATTTACAAAGAAGCGTTTTTTATTTTGAACCTAAGCTGTATAATGAAATACCTATAAAATTAAAAAATATTAAAAAAAATATAAATATAGACTAGAAACTAAAACTTTTTTATTGAACAAACCGACGTTTTGCGACAATTTATTTTAACAAAAACGCTTTTTAAATAAATAGTTGCCCATGCATTTATACCTTCACATAAACTTTCATAATATATATTATAAACCGTACCATATACATTTTACTTTGAAATCTATTTAAGATCCCTTGGATTCCTTTTGTTTCTTTTATTTCTCATTGTTTATCATAAACTTTATTTTATTAATTTTGGTTGACTTTCTTTTTCTTCATTGTACATAAATATATTTTGTTTTATCTTTATATCTTTATAAAAATGTTAAAAATAGTTTTATTAATTTATTTGTTTAATCCAGTTAATTCTTGGAAAATGCACAATTCAACCATCCTATGGTTATAACCATAGGTGCTTTCCAAGAATTAAATGATTTGGTTATTTAGAAATTATTATTATAAAAAAAACACTTTGTTATTATGTACACCCTAATGATGATGAATAAAATTTGAATTTGAAATTTGAATAATAATAATAATAATAATGTAATGATTTTAAAAATTGAAGCATTTTAAAAATATTTGATATAATAAAATAAATAAAATTTTCATAAATAAATTTTACTATTAGTCACTGAGGTTACAAAGCGCTGTAATAATCATTATACAGGTGGCAAAATATGTGTTTTTTTATACAAAAGTTGCTAAATTACCTACCAGCTATAATATCTCTAGAATATTGATAATGCACAAAATAACTTTATGACAATCGAAAGCACGTTGTTGAAGGCGGAGGGCTGTTACCAACAAAAGTGCTTGAGAAAATTAACATAAAATTATAAGGCATAAATATATTTATATTCATAAGCAAGGGTTTTCACAACGCGCGCGCCATCAGGTGGTGTTTGATAGCATTGTTGACAATTTAAGAAATGTCAACAATACATTCTAGCATACAAACTGCACATAATTTTTAAATAAATCTAGTCTTACTCGACAAATTTTGTTTAATTGCACAGCTAAATCGCGCACGTTATTTGTATTTCGCGTTGCAAGTAAAAACTAAATAACTTTGGTTTAGTACTCGATTTCGATTTATTATTTCTTATATCAAAGATTAAGAAACTGGACGCTTATAAATATGCTTATATAGTTACGTTAGAGTGTGTATTTTATTCAAGTGATAATGGTGAATTATTGTGTTTTTAATTGTAAATAAAATTCCAGAACTAAATCGTTGCATTTGTATGTTTTTCCAAAGAATCCAATTCCGTACGTAGTGGAACTTAGTGGTGCATAATTAACCAATGATCACTTTACCTAATATAATTTATATTTAAGTTTGGACATTTTTAAGAAACCTTAAAATCTAAAAATTTTATTTTTAAATCCTCTAAAAAAACACCGACAACTGCATTTTAAACGAAAAAATATATCTAAGAATTCATGACAACATAATATTATATATTATAATAAAGAATATAAAACCGGTTCTTGCTATTATACCGTTGAGTGGAGACTTTCTTAATCAACGCTTTTAATAGGGCATAATTCTGTTTGAATTAATTAATTTATTTTATCTAATTGGAACAATTTATATTTACAGGGACTGTATGCAATTTATTTCTTCATTCGGATTTCCACTGTTAATTGGAAAAGCGGTAACAACTCAAACCAGGATTTCCTCTCGAAAAACACTTAACAACACAACAAATCTTGCTACGATTTGTTTTAGATATTTTTAATATTTTCCAGCTTTATTCTCAAAAACACTCGTTTGTAACATGCATATTTACGCGTCAAGCTGCCTATTGAAAGTTGATTTCTGGTAACGATGATAACGGCCACGTGGTGGCGCTACTAGCGATGGTACTTTAGCGTATTCGGACAGAAATTTTGTTGATACAATTAAATGTAACTTATCTTGCTAAAGTTTGCACGAAACATTCCACATAGTCTTTATTGTTGCTTCTTTGAATTCTGTCCCATCTTTCTTCCTTTTTGACCACTCAATGTCAGATATTTTACGCTTCTATGCTTATTTAACTCATATTTTCATTCACAGCAAAACTCCATAAAAATTCCCCACGTGGATGTGTGACTGTTTGTGGTAGTTTTTAAATTTTTTTATTTAGGGCGTTAATGTATTGATATTTTGCGTTGCCAAAACTTGACATTTAAAAATTAATTTGACATATGGTGTTTTCGCAACGCGCGCGCCATCTGGTGGACTTCGATTGCATTGCGTGAATTTAAGAATTGTCAACAATATTAAAGCACAGATTATACATCATTTTTAAATAAATAGGTAGTTTTTTACAAAAGAGAGGAAGAGAAGTCTTACTCGACAAATTTTGTTCAATTGCACAGCTAAATCGCGCACGTTATTTGTGTTGACGTTGCAAGGAAAAAAATAAAAAACTTTTTTAGTACTCAAATTTAATTGATTATTCCTTATATCATTGATTAAGAAACTCAACGCTTAAATGCTTATATAGTTACGTTGGTGAGTATAGTGATTGAAAACATCCCTGAATGTAGTTTTCAGTTAAATGTTAAAATGATTGGGTGATTTGTGTCACATGACAACAAATTACAACATTTAAATGGCTGTTAGAACTGTCAAAAAATGTTCAGCTATAATATCCCTAGGACATTGATAATGCACGAGATAATTTTATGACAATCGAAAGCGGAGGGCTGTTACCAAAAAAAAGTGCTTGACAAAATTGACATTAAATTATGAGGCATTTGTCAATGTTAGAGGGATAAACGGTCAGACATTTTTTTATAAAAAAATCAAATAACTTATCTATTAAAAGTTTGCTTAAAACTTTCCACATAGTCTTTACCGTTGCTTCTTTAAATTCTATCCCATCTTCCTTCCTCATTTTTAGCGCTCAATCTTTTAGTATCAATGCCAGTTGTTCTACGCTTCTATGCTTATTTTACTCATATTTTTGGTCACAAAAATCTCCATAAATATTTCCCACAAGTATGTATGACTGTTTGTGGTAGTTAAAATTTTTGCTTTGATTAGGGCATTATTATATTAAAAATTCGCATTGCCAAAACGTGACATTTAAAAATTTATTTGACATATAGAGTTGACAGTATTGGTGTCATAGGAATTGAAAACAGACCTAAATGCTGTTATCAGTTAAATGTTGAAATTATTGGGTGATTTGTGTAACATGACAAAAAATAACAACATTTAAATGGCTGTAGGAACTGTCAAAAAATTTTTGTAATAAATAAAACGAGAAGAAAAAAATATTTATAAATTAGCGACAGTAATTTGCTTGCTTATTTTTTAGTCCCCAGAAAAGATTTTTCTTTGTTTATTGTCATGTTAAACTAATAAGCACTAATAAGCCGACGCACAGTGGTCCAAAAGCCCAAAAACCTGGGCAAAATATGAAGGTTTAGTTATATGTTTACCAAAACAGGTACTTAAACATTTTTGGGGTCACTGATTACGAATTTGATATCCTTTTTTTCAAAAACAAAATGGCGGATCCAATATGGAGGACATTTTTTTAACAAATATTCTAATATCGCTTAAATTTGACAACTTGTGGTTTTTGAGGTCGCTAATTGCGAATTTTATATTTATTTTTGAAAAACAAAATGGCGGACCATTATGGAGGACATTTTTTTCAAAAAAATGTTCTGATATCGCTCAAATTTAGCAACCTGTGTTTTATGAGGTTTATGAGGTAGCTGATAACAAATTTGATATCCATTATTCCAAAAACAAAATGGCTTATCCAATATGGCCGACATTTTTCAAATAAATTTAGACTTTTTTTTTGGTTTATGAAAGGATTAAGGATTAGAAAACACATAGAATTTAAGATGGATAAACAAAATAACGATGCAAAATAAACATTTATTCAACGCAATAAAAAACTATATGTGTACAAAATTTCCACACAAGTGCAAACTATTAAAAATCGTAATCGGACAAGCATTCGTCGTTATCAGTAGGTCCGCTATCGCTTTCTTCAACATTAATGAATTTGGCAGATGTGTTAACTAAAAGATCAGAAACTTCGGGCTTGAAAGGTTTGCCGGGTTTGAATTCATAATTTTGTAAATTCGAGATGAGGGGATCCGAAGATGCAAGAAGTCGGTGAAAGACATCTTCCATTGTCTTTTCACGAGAGTACTTTCGAGAAAAGTTTTCGCGATAACGTCTGATGTCTTTGTTACGTGCTTCCTGTGCATCTTCGGATAACCGTCCAATTGGTAATGGAGATACTTCAATTATAGCGTAACCATGGATAAGAATAACATGTACTGAGGTTGGCATTGGGTACCAAGGGTACAATTCAACATACCGTTTTGCAAGATTTAAGCAGTATACTTTGAATTTCTCTGTATCTATTCCAAACCCACTTGAAATTGCCTGCAACAGTACCTTGCTTTTTGCTATTAATTCCTCGTCCACCCCCAAAATTCTTGCAGTTGACGAAACATCTTCAAAAAATCGCCTAGCTGTGTTCCCGTCATTAGTTGTACCGGACCCAGCTTTCGGGATATCGATTCGCAAACCGTACAATTGCTTGAAATCGTTTTGAATTTTTTGCTTACGAGCAGCTACCTTTTGTTTCTGTTCTGCAGTACGAGCCTGCCACTTTTTTTCGGTTTCATCACCGCATTTGTATGCTAAGTGAAGAAACCACTCCATACACCGAATCCATGCATGCAACGATGATATACCAAAACATAGATTCTCAGTAACGACTTTTTGTTTTAAAACTAGGTTTATATCATTAAATTGCTTTGATGTCGCTTTGCAAATGTAACATCGCATTGAAGAGTCTGTTTCTGTGATTGCATTTTTAATTTTTCCATCAATCATTGTGAAAACCAGTTTATATTCTATTTTAATTTTTTTTCCATGAACATTATAGAATGGCAAAAGAGAACGAATTTGCTGTTCAATGTATTTTTGCTCTTCGCGAGTACTTTTAACACTTTCTTTAAGAAATTGTAACCTAATCGGTCTACAAAATCGCGATGAGGAAGGCCTTGGATTTTGCCAAACAACAATGTTTTCATGATTTTCATTGACAACAGAGAGCTGCAATGGAACAGTTGAAGTAAAAAAGATATTGGCGTCACTGCTGTCTTTATCACTAAACTTTTGTTTGTATTCTTGACCCGTGGAACCATCACACCCCCACTTTAAAATTAACTGCATTTTTTCAGAATATGTCGGATGTAATTTGTTTATATCTTCAAATGTCACTTGCAAAAGCCTTTCGGAAATGTGATCTAGCAGAGCTTGCAACTTTACTTCAGCGCTTGTTTCTGTTACAGTCATAGCAGATCGGTCAGGGTAACAGCGACGTTTAGCAGCTAAGATTTTATTGTACGATGGATAAACTAACGTACCGCAGTTCGTGTTTGTCAAATTTCTCATTAATTTGTAGGTTTCTTTCGTCATTTTACCTGAGATGATCAAATTTAAAGCAAGATCGGCGGGTATCTCGCACGTGGGTGGTTTTTGAGACGCTTTGAGAGCCGCTTGATACCTAGAAGCTCGCATAGGAGATTTAGTAGTTATATCTTTCAGAACACTTGAAGCCTGAGGGGCGCCGGATGCACGAAGACTCATTTGTGTTGCGTATGCCAACTCCGATGTACTGTGTGATGCACGCAGATTCTCTGTTTTTCGACGTTTGCTTCGCTCACTCGAAGCGTCGAATTCTGTAGAACCTCGACCCAACTTCTTTAATCCTGTTGAGGATCGGCCCGGTTGGTACGTTTTATCCAGCTGCTGTTCCGCTTCATAAGAAATCTACAACACAAATGCGATTTTTTTACACTGTTTCAACTTTTCGGTATAACTCACAAATTAAGAGTTATTTTGAGGGTTTCACTTTCAACTACTTGAGATTTGGTTAATATAAAAAATAGGAAATTTGTAAATATATAATTCCAATATTCGCTTTAAGAAAATTGAAATCACAATCTTCCTCAAATAAAATCTTTAACGCCTTGAAATTTAAAAAAGATGATCCCTGAATCTTGCATTTACATTTGAAAATTTAAAAAATTTAAATTTATACATTTATATATTTTGATTTTGTGTAATAAATACATAATATGAATATTATTTGAATGTTATAATAGTTATTGACAATTTATAATTATTGACAATTTTGTATACTTTAATATATAAATATTTAATTAAAATTGTCTCTATTTTTTAATGTAAAACATTTAATTTGTAAAATTTCCAACAACTGATTTTCGAATTTTTTGATAAAACACAAAATCTGATATGGAGTTTATCTAGAGTATAAATCTAAAATAAAAAAACATTATACAATACTCACTGAAATAGTTGTGGACATATTTAACCATACTTTATTTTTACTGAGAAATATATCTTTTTTTCTGCGTGACTCCTTCCATTTTCTTTTGAAATTGCACAGCAACTTCTTCAAATTGATTACAGAATCTGGGTTTATCTTAAAAGGTACGCGTGACTTTTGATTAAAATATTTTTCCAAAAGCAGAATCTGCGCGTCTAGCTCCGTTTGAAAATTTTTTTTTACCACTTCATAAATTTCCTTGCGATTGTACGTCACAGTACAGGGTACTGCAAAGTAATACAAACATATTTAATACATAGTAACTAGCTTCGTTTAAGATACATTCTTGAATTTAAAAATATAAACACTTAATGCCTTAGAAACAAACACCCTGTACATAGATTTATAACTTTTTTAAGAGAACGTTAGGTATAAAGGGGACAAGCGCCTAACCATTGTAGGCTAATCTGTTATAATGATAAGGATTAAACCAAATTTCCCTGACATTTCTCGGTTTTCCAGCGATTTTTTATATATTTTTTAGTATATTGTTTTTTGCATTAAATATAGTAATTTGATTAAAAAACATTAATTAATCAAACAGTTTTTAAAAGTTTAGAAAGATTAAAAGAAAAAATTCTAAATATTTTTTATTTATAACTATCATACATACAAATTATCAATACGGTTTTATAACATTTTATATAGATATTAAACCTGAGATATAAATATTAAACCTGAGACACCCTGTATATTTTAATATAATTTAATATAATTTTTATCAAAATATTCATTGTAAAATAAATAATACTAAGAAGAAATAAGACCAGCACTTCTCAAAAAAAACTTGTTTAATATTTCCAAGAACCACTAATAATTCTCAGAAGTATTTTGAAAAATAAATATGTTTTTATTTTGCTATAGGCTGTAACTTATTTAAATCGTTTGGCAAAACATTTCTTTTAATACATTAAATTTTATAACAATTTCATTAATTATTTCCTGATAAAATAAATTCCCTGATATTTCTCTGTTTTCCAGAAAGTAGCCACCCTATGTTATGCACTAAAAGAAAAACGCGCGGCTCTACAAAATGTAATGCTACAGCCAAAACGCAAGAAATTCGCAAGAAATTTTTGTCGATTTATATTTGTTATATCAATATTTCAACTTGAAATTTTACAAAAGCATAAGATCTCGGTTGTTGATAACTATTTCAATGCTTTTTATAGGACGAATCGATAAATGTTCATATTATACAGTTGCTTATTCAATGTCATTTTTATATCTTATAAAATATCTTAATTTAGGATTTACAAGTGTGAGATTATTTTACATACCTTTAGGACCACCCTCCATCACACCGATTTGGAAACTGACACCGCGATAATTTGTTTGCAGTGAATTACTCTTGTAGTTATTTTAACGCATAAGGCGCATCGAAATACTTACTCTGGCGGAGCTTAATTGTAACTGACCTACAGATGCGAGTACCGAAGCCAACTAATTTTCCCTGTAGTTTAATACGTAGAATAGGTCCATTTACCATTTTACATACACAAACATCACAATTTTTCATTAAATTTTTCGGCTTTTGGCCAGCTTTTTTTGATTTTGGACCACTGTGCGACGGTGGACTAGTGGTTAGTGCTACTGACTACAAGCCGGAGGTCGTGGGTTCGAATCCCACCAGGGGTATGGCTGTTTATTTGTGTTTGTCCTATTGTGTAATAGTCCTTCGGAGGGGACTTTAAGCCCGCGGTCCGTTCCTACACCTAACCCGCACAAGCCATTCAGTTGGCTTCTGGGACTTCTTAGGAAGTAAGGGTGAAACTAAAAGAGCACTTAAAAAAAGCTCATATTAGTATAGACTAAACGTAAAGAAAGAATGAGTTAAGCCTGAATTATAGATTGCCTTCCTTCCTTCCTTCCTTTCTCACGGAAATCTATAAATTGACTTTTTACAAGACGCACAAATCGTACGGGCACGACTACGGGAGGAAGGAAGGAAGGCAATCTATAATTCAGGCTTTACGCACATAACTAAGACAGACAAGGATCCCACGTGAAGTCTCGTTTACCAGACTATACCGCTTAAACTAGTAAACAATATTAAAGTTGGTGTTTTTGCGTACCAGTACAATTTTTCCAGGTACAATGTACAATGTATAACTTTTAATAGTTTATAAAAAGTTGTATGATTAGGTCACCCAAAACTTAAAAAGAGCTTTTAAAACAACGCGCAAACTGGACGAAGGGCATAATATGACCTTTGTCCACTTTTATAAAGGTTTTGTAAAAATGGCGAATGCACCGGGATAGTAATGAAATAATATTTAGTTTATTAGTTCTGAATACCTACCTATTATTTAGCACTAGTAAACTTTTTCAATAAAAATATCATCTAAAAATATAGCTTATTTTGTTTTATATTTATATGAATGTTATATTATAAAAATATTAAAGCATTCAGTATATATTAATATCTATGAATTTTTATCTTACATGGTATTATTAAATATTAAATAATCGACTTTTATTAATATTTTTTTTGCCTCCCAATCTCATAAAATTCATGTAAAATATTTTCCTTTTTGGAAAACACAATTTATAAAAGATATATACAAGGAGTTTTTAGGGATTTAAAAGATTTATTCTTAAAATCCTTAAAAACTGCTTTGTAAAAATAAATTATACATGTACAGCAATTAAACCGCAAAAAAGTTATCTCTTCTTTTTGTGCTCGTTCAATCTTTAATTTCCCGAAAATTGCTGGGGGAAAAACACTGTATGTCGACATTTTTATCTTCCCGGTTATTGTGCCGCACCACCTTTTTCCTACTTTCACCTGACTGGCGCCTTTTTTCCAGATAACGATTAAATCGGGATTTTTATCGGAACTGTGGCAAATTTTGTGATTTATGATGACTTTGCATCGGCGGTAAAATGAATGGGAAATTATGAAGAAGTATTAACTTCGGATTGAAAAAGGCTCTTTTAACTTAATAATAATTAATATTTTGAAAAATAATTATTTATTATTATTTTTAAAAACCATGCAAAGCAATGATGTAAATATAAATTATAAATGTAACCATTTTTTAAATGGTTATAAAAGACTTATTTTTAAGGGATTTAATTAAGTCTTGTGTGGTTTAATATTAAATATTATTAAAAACTTTACAGTATAAAAAATAATTATTTGTTTACTAAAAACAAGTAAATATCGTTTATAAAATTTACAAAATAAACCATTTAAAAAATTCTTTATACATTAAAAAAAAACTATAAGTATACTTAGGATAGGGATAGTTTAATTTCTTCAACAATGTAATGTTGGGATTAATGTGAAACTCTAGACAAATAGATTAGCAAAATTTTCGAAACAATGGTAGTATTAACTTTTTTAGTTCTGCCATTCTGCCATTTATTGTTATACTAATTAAAACGGTCTAGCAAAATATTTTAGGTGCTTTCTTTGTTTTGTTCAAAGCTTATGGTATATTAAGGGATAATGGAGATCATTGCCTAGCAGCTCATTGCCAACTGAACCTAATTTTAACTTTTATTTTAACCCTGCGATTTTGTCTAGACTGTTTAATTAACAGGTTTTGCGTAATTGCGAACAATTACTAACCCGAGTTTATATCAATTTAAAATTTTTATTTCAAAGTGTGAAAATATTATTTTAATATATTAGCGTTTAAAGCTTGCTACCATTTAATTAACTGACAAAACAATGAATTGGTTTAATTATTTTATTAAGAGAATCAACACTAAAAACTATTTCATTACAAACAATCATTTTAAAGTTGGTATTTTTTTGAACTAAATTAAAATCAACATTTAGATATACAAATTTTAAATCCACCGCAACAAAATTGAATAAACAAATATGCATAAGCCTGATTGAACCACAAAACCTACTGGATAATTAATTTTCCCATAGGCAATATTTGTATTTTGTTAAAAAATATTATTTTTTCCTATACAAGAAATGTAAGCAAACAAATCAAATTTGGTATATTTAAAAGAAGATGCGTAATAACAGAAAAAAAAATATAAGAATATAAAAGTTTAAAAATGAAGTTTTTGATAAAAATTCTTTTTAAAAATATTTACTATTTTTAAAACAATATTTTAAAATGCATTAAGGGGTATTTCACATCATGCAGGAAAAAATAAATAAATGTTGCTCGATTTTGTTTTAATTTGATTTATTATACCTCTACGACACGGTTTTTTCTGAGTGTCAGTTCTTAAATTAACAGTATTATTTAGCTTCAGAATTTAAGTGGAAGCTATAGTGCTTTGATAGAAAAGTATAAAAATAGGGTTTAAGTTGGATTTGTACTTTATTCGTGTTTATTTGTTAGTTTTAATGTTTGTAGGTAGATTTTATTTATAATTTGTTGTGTATTGGCCATTGTTTGAATGCCGCAAAACACTACTACTTATATTATACAGGGTCCGGCATCAGAATTGAACGGTTTTGAAAAGGCTGCTATGGAAATACTATTGATTTGGTATATGTCAAATAGTGACAGACTTATACCTTATTTTCAAAGGTTTCGTGTGCAATGGCAAACTGGCCGATTAATCAAGGGATCTGCAGTAAATTCTTGTATCCTGACCCAGTCCTTCGTACAAACGCAGAGATGCTTTTGTCGTAAATATAATTTGCCAGTGCGCTCGGAAGTCCCATCAAGAAATGCCATTTTGAGATGGGTAAGAGATTTTAACGAAAAAAGTAGTGTAAAATTTAAATTCGACGGTGGAACTCGTACACAAGAAAATATTGGGAGAGTCAGAGAAGCGTTTGAGCGCAGTCCACGACGTTCTGTAGTTCGGTACTCGATTGCTCTACACATTTCAGACCGAAGTTTGCAAACAATTTTACATCTGGATTTAAAACTCCATCTGTACAAGATACAGACAGTCCAGAGGCTAAATCCCATTGATAAAGTCAATCCACTCGATTTCTGCACACAATTTTTAGAGACAATGAACAACAATGCAGAAATCCTTAACTATTTGACATATCAAATCAACA
This sequence comes from Brassicogethes aeneus, assembly GCA_921294245.1. NCBI lineage: Eukaryota > Metazoa > Arthropoda > Insecta > Coleoptera > Nitidulidae > Brassicogethes > Brassicogethes aeneus. The sequence goes on along the minus strand of OV121132.1, from coordinate 44,537,140 downwards.
TGTAGTATTTCCATAGCAGCCACTAAACTTTCGGCATTAAGGTACAAGTCTGTCACTATTTGACATATATCAAATCAATAGTATTTCCATAGCAGCATTTTTAAAACCGTTCAATTCTGTTGCCGGACCCTGTATAATATAAGTAGTAGTGTTTTGCGGCGTAGGCATATCGCCATAAAATTTCCAATTAAATAGTTCAAATATACCATTATCATTTGTTATTGTAATGATTTTAATGAATTTTAATGAATTAGGTGAGTTCGGTGTTCTTCAAAGTTTTTACAAAAATTGTTTTTAGGGGTATTTATTTATAAAAGATTGGATGGCCCAGGCATTTATCACATTCCATGTTCCTGCGGAGAAGCATACGTTGGCCAGACAGGACGAAACATCAGCACCAGGGTAGGGGAACATAAAGCAGATATAAGAAGAAAGAACACAAGATCAGCGGTTGCAGAACACTTCCTGGGCACTGGACAAATTTCTAGGTGTAGTAATTTTTGGCAGAGAATATATAGAGAATCTATAGAGATTCAAAAATTCTCGAACTTCAACAGAGACCAAGGGATCGAATTGGCCCCCATTTGGAAGAACATGTTTCGCAACACCGGTACGTCACGGACTAGTAACCGGGAACCACAGGTGAGCACACAACAACTGGTGCATGAAATCACTCACCGGAACACCAACCAGCGTGAACCAATCCAATCTCTTTAGTTTCAGTTTTCTGAAGAAGACAGCAACATGGCTGTCGAAACGTCAAACCGAATTACAATGATACGCGGCTTAAAACATGGAAACCTTTTTACTTCTAAAGAAAATAACCGCGAAAGCCTTAGAGATAAAATTCTTTATTTTATTTATATCTTTTTTGGCTCTAACTTGTGAATTAGTGGATTTTAATTTTTTTAACTTCAATGAATCAGAAATTGCATTTCCTTAAAAATAATGTATAGGATGTCATTTTTAATATTTTAGTAAAGGTAGCTGGAGGTAATAGGGTGCAACATAAAATTTGTTTAACACTGGATTTATACTTCCCCCTTTAAATCGACCTGTTTTTACTCAAGATCATATTTACTATAACTCAAAAGTTATTAAGGTTGGCTAGTGCATTAAATGGAAATAAATTAATCACCAAATTAAGTTTTAAAAACATATAACAAATAAAAGTAGTTTTTGAGTTTAAATACTAAGAAACATAAAAAACTAATTAAAAAAATTGGCGCCGGGTAAGATATTTTTCATAAATATTTGAGATAACATTAAAACAATCTAATGGTCAAAAACCTAAAAAACAGTAATTTTTTATGAATAAAAATTAAGATATATATTAACTACCTACGTTATATGGATTTAATCGAAGAACTCGTCTAGTTTCGTATTTTCTTTCCAAACTAAGACGTATATTTAAAAATAAAATAAATAGAACATTTAATCAATTAGATATAAATTAATCTTTTAAAGTGGTACAAAAAGGCAATTTAAAAACCTTATCTTGACGACGCGTCGCGACGAGTGGTTTGGGTCCGGAGACACCGGAATAATTCCTCGGCCTGATCTCGATATGCCATTGATCTTCTGTCACAGTGTTGGTCGGATTTCAGCGTATAAAGCTCTATTTTAAAGTGGCGGATCAAGTACATTTTAAAAATATCGCCTCTTTAAGGTTGCGCAAGGATCAACATACTGTAATGCCGTCGAGACCCCGCGCGTCCTCGTCGTCTAAAAGTTTAGCTTCGCTCAGCAATGGTTTCAAGATGTACAAATAATGTTTTTACTTTGTGTCAGAGGACTTTTTATTTTTTAATGTATAAATTAAAAAAGCATAAGCCAAATCCATTTTATCAAGATTTATTATGTTTAAAAAATTTTTATTTTAATTAAATATAATTTAATATTTGTGAACGTTGAAAGTTAAACAAGCAAAATTAAAATAATATATCTTGTTCTAGGTGATTACCGTTTGTATAAATCGTTTATTTAATATTTGGTTGTTTTTAACACAAAAATAAAAAATTCAACTATATGAAATCTTAAATGAATTTATAAAGAAGGTCCTAAGAGCTAATTAGTTATAAGTTAAATGTAAAATTGGTTGTGTCCCTTTAATCTCAACAGGCTTATGTTATTAAGGAAATGTTAATATTTACACAAGAAATTGCCGCTTGAAACAAGACATAATGGCATCCTAGAGTGCTATGATGACTACTAGACTTGAGCATTAACATAATGGATTTATTAAATTTTCAATGCAAGCATGTCTTGGCTGAGTAAAAATTGTCATTTAAAATGTATAGTTTTTAATATATTTTTATTATTTTTAGAATATAAAATGTCAATATTTTTATTAAAGTAGCATAAACAAGAATCATAAAAATTTTATATCTTATTTTGTCACCGATGGCTTATTTAGGATTGTTTGAACGGATTCATATTTATTGGTTTTATATCACTTTTATTACCCTTTTATATCCGATCCAAAATTTGTAATATTTATTTTCAAGTATGAAATGAAACATTTATTTTGTTTTATTACTTTATTACGTTTCCAAATTTAAAATAAGGTGTTTAAATTTTGTAAACTTAAATTAAATTGTTATTTATTTTTAAGCGTCCTCTAATTTAAACTTTTTTATTGTCAACACTACTAAAGTGATTGATTATTGCTGTAAAAATAATTTAGAATAATCAAATAAAGTTTTTTACCTCTTAATCTGTAAAAAAAACCATCTGGGCCAATTAAATAATAGATCTACCTAACCTAATGTTCTATGCGTGGTTTAACAACATTATGCTAGTATGTCCCATAAATTATTTTATGGTCGAGTATTGATGACAATAAAAGTTTAATTTAATTTATTATTAAATATAATAAATCATGCTAATAGTTAAGCATATGCTAACTATTAATATTATTTTATTTATTAGCATGGCCGTTTTTACTTAAAAAATATTAAAATGAAACTTATAACAAAAATAAAAACAAACATTAGAAAGATAAGTTAAGGTTTTTGCTAAAATCATAAAAAATATATTCTAATATAGGGTCACGGATAGCGCAGTGGGTTAGGCGACTAAGCCGAGACACACTGCGTCCGAAGGTACCGGGTTCGATCCCCGGTCACAGCCTTAGGTGTTGTGCGCGTTTAAAGTCGGTAGATGAGTCTAACTCATCGAGGTCCCGCTAAAAAATCGAACCTTATACTTTCTAAAAATGAATTAGTTAAAAATGACTAATTGTCATAGCGAAAAAGCAGCCACCAATAATACTCGTCAATAGAAATTTGTATCCCGAACAGTTAGCACTCAATTTCTAAGTAAAGTTGTCCCCTGAATCCCTGAAATGTAGTCAAAAGTTATAAAAGTAGAACAGTTTTTGAGATATAGTCAATTTTCCAAAAAATATGGAATTGACTATATCCTAAAAACTGCTTTACTTTCATAATTTTTTATGGTTTTTTCGGATTCAGGGGACAATTTTACATAAGAATTGGGTTAAATGTTGAAGATATCATGGTATCTCATGGTTTTTTTGACTAATTAATTTTAAGATGCGTGTAAGTTGGATAGGTTGATGATGTTACTACTCTACTTTATTTTCTAATAAAAACATTTTTACGAAATTTTTTAAATTAACTGTACTTTTTAGTCTTATCCCCATAGTTGAGTTTTGAAAATCCTATTTTGGGGCGTAATCAAACTTCGGGTTTTAGCTTTAAGTGAACATATATTACGCATGTAAGTATGTAACTAGCTGTTAAGGTAAGTATCTTAAAGTTTTTGAAAAGAAGTCTGCAACTTTTTGTTTGGCCCAATCCTTCAATGGATTATTATAATACATGGATTAAATAAACAGAATTATAACCATTTTTTAGAATATACCTTACTAATTTGAAAACGTTTCATTGGAAACACTTTATATTCATGTTCCTGCTTTTTTCATTAATTCATCATTATTATTTGCACGCCTCTTTTAAACTATATCCAGTTCTTGAGTTTTAGGTAATTATTTTTATATTTAATTGGTCTATGCACGGCGTTCTGTATAGAGAACGCCGTGGTCTATGGCCTTGGCACTTTGATGATTTTAATCATTTGGATTAGGTCCTTATATAATATACATTAGATGCAAAACTCGGTTTTTGCAAATTTTTTAAAAAATATATATTTTATCATATTTATGTACATAACTGCACTGCCCACAGAATACCTAAGTAAACCAGATGCATAAGTTAATATTTGTAGAATAAAATACATTTATAAACTTAACGCAGATGCAAAACTGGGTATTTGCTGTATACAGTCTATAGACCAATCACGTCGTTAGTATACGCATTACGTGACAACATAACAATCGCCGGATTAATTGTTATTTTTTTGGTATTTGCACTTTTCACTTGCAAAACTTGGTCTTTGAACGAGTAAGATGCAAAACTATGTTTTTAAATCTTTTGATTTCAATTATTTACTAAACTAATTAATTTTAAAGGATTTGTAGCGGCATTACCTCCCCTACTCAGGCAAACAAACACTGTAAAAACAGGCAAAAGTATAAAATATTTTAATTACAATTACGTGACAAAATGTACGGATTGTCGAGGCTTACATTTAATCTTACCGACAATAAAATAATCCCACAACCAAACTTCACAATACCATAAATATTTCCTTATCCTTCGAAGAATTTCTAGCCTAATTAATATCCAAAATCCCAGCAATTTGGAAAGCCCTTGCATTAGCTCCAAATTTCAGGTCGACGTACAAGAGCACGTAACGGCCGAACTACCTGTATCTAAAATATAAAACCTAGTCCTATCCTAAGCTAATCACTCAGTAACTCAGAACTCAGAACTCAGTCATTTCAATTCAGTGAACCCAGTTCCACCATCCGGTCGACATCATTCAGTTAAGTTCCAAACTATCGGGCCTCGACATCCAACTTAAACGCTGTTGTAAGTTACACCACTATTTTCATTTTAAATAAATAACGTACTACGAACAACACAAGTGTTTAACTTCACACGCAAAATACCTCACTACAACCCCCGCAGATTTTTTTTACTTTTGTGAATAAGAAATTATGTAAAAACACGTCTGTACAATTTTTGCATTTTTTTTTTCAAAAATGATCTTATGAGCGGTTTTTCGTGTTTTTCTTAGAATCACTTATTCTGCAAATACAGAGTTGTGCATCTAATGTACTCATATGACCTAGGCCGAAAATTTCTTTATTTAATACTTTGGACCAATTACTAAATTCGACTCCTCTCAGATCTATTCAACCTCACTTTCTACTTTTAATTTTAATTGTACGTTTTGTGTATATTTTAACAAATAAAATTGTGCCTTAAAGATAAAATGTTGTATGTCATTCGGCTAAAAGTGTTTTTTGGTACTTCTCTTAATTAATTAATTAATCAGGTACTTTAAGCTCGGCAAAAAAAGTAGCAGGAATTTTTAAATTTCGCGGGTTCGGAGGGTCCGCTTGTCATAAAATTTTCTTTATTATGTTGGTATACATGCCCCCGAAGTATGATGACTTTAGCTGTTTTCATCGTTTACTTTGTCTGTGGCAACCGCTAAGGTTAGACGTGTTTTATGAGCTCGGCGATTTTCGTTCGTTAAAAGAAATGGATCAAAGAAATTTGTATCCAATTTTGCTTAAAAAATTAAATAAATTCTGTGAAATCTTAACAAAGGCTTATAGTGAGTCTGCTATAAGTAAAACAAGAGTTTACAAGTGGTATAAGGCTTTCCAAGATGGCAGTGAAGACGTTGAAGATGACAAACGCCCCGAACGCCTAAGCACATTAACAACCGATAAAAACATGGAAAAAGTAGAAGAAATGGTTATAAACCATCAGAGAAGTCGCTGATGATGTTGGTATATCGATTGGCTAATCTCATAAAATTTTTTCGAGTGTTTTGGTTACAACGCGTGGCAGCAAAATTTGTTCCAAAATTGTTAAATTTTGAACAACATTTTTGATGCCCCAGCCTCCATATTCGCCAGACATGCCTGTCTGACTTTTTTCTATTCCTAAAAATAAAGAGAACCTTAAAGGGCCGTCGTTTTGCAAACATAAATGACATTAAAAGCGCATCGCTGAAAGAACTAAAGGCTATCGAGTTTTAGAAGTGTTTCGAGTATTGGAAGAAGAGCTGGCACATGTGCATAATATCCAATGGGGACTATTTTGAAGGCGACAACATTAATGTGGACGAATTAATAAATATTTTTTTTAAAAAACGAAAATTCCCGATATTTTCTGAACACACCTCGTATATATAAAGCTATTTGATTTATAAATTATATAAATATTAAAAAAATGTAAAATTTAAAATAATTATTTACCATTACTCATTTTGGTAATTTTTACCTGTACCGAAAGCAACCTACATATATAAAAAGTTTAAAGGGTTGCATTATTATTTAATTATATGCATATTTAACTCTAAAAAACTATAATAAAAAGGCTATTGTAAATTGTTTAATTTGGTAATACGTTTACTTATACATGCCTATATGTTCCTTACAATCTATCAAGTCAAAAGCAATGTATAAAATACTTTAAATTTGTTTATATACCTAAGGGTTAAGTGGTAAAAATTAAGCTTTAGTTGAATCCATTTAATGCAAATCAATTTTTCAATTTAAAGAATAATTCAATGGAAATTATACCACTCATAAGTAGGTATTTTATTTCATGCGGGATCATATTTTTTATGCAGGTGCGAATGTCAACCGCACACATAATTTATGTTTTCATTTGTGGATCATTAAACTTAACACAAATGTTATTATTGTTTTTTGAGGTTGCAATTTTGTCGAGAAACGGTGTTTATGATTTCGGTGACGTAACAATTTACGAGAACCGTGCAAACGTGTCGGGGTGATCATTGATATAAAAGAGAGGAAAGAATGTTTCGAGGGTTCGAGCAAAATCCAAGATACCTTTTGAGATCTTTTTACTGACCGTAAAATGAAATTGTATTAGAAAAAAAGTTATTATTAAAGCATACGATGAATTATTGTGCCACGTACAGAAAACCAAAGCAAAATGAAATAAAAATATATTAATCAACTGCCTGAGCTCGCACACATGAAGTCCGGTTAATTATTTTAAAATTAATAACGATGTCTACAACTTCTCATGCAGAAACTCCATAATTCATGTGTTGAAAAAGTTTGTAAAATATTTCAACCAATTCACGTCTTTCCAATTTCACAATTTTAGATATATTAATTTTTTATTAGAAAATTAAAAAGTACTAAACTAAGAAAAGAGACTTTTATTGTTTTAATATCAATTATACCAAATTTACAGGGTTTCCTAAAAATGACACGCTGGAAAATTTTAAATTTTCAGTAATATATAACGATAGCAATTATATAACTAACTAACTAACATTATAGGAATAACGAATGGTTCATGCTATTGTTTTTAAACACAATTTCAGGCATATGATTATAACGGGTTTTAACAAAGCGCATCCTGAATAGTGATTAGCAATATTTGACAAACTGATTTTCTCACTGATGCCAAAAAAGCACGAAAAACAACTGTTACCAACTTATAGGTGATTTTAATAGTATATTACACTACAAGGGCAGAAAGTGTGAGATTCCGCCTCGGGCATCATGGCGCGCAGTTCAGGGCTCACACTTTCTGCCCGTTTAGTGTATACTATTTTTCTTGCTACCCCGCAGAAAATACGGGAAAAAAATTAAATGTATGTAAAAAAACTTGTGTCAAAATTAAAATCTGACGTTTAATTTAATTCTGACGTTTACATTCAAAATCAATCAAACTGTAGCGTTGTCATGGTAATTCAGCGGTGCCAATATAGTAAAAATAAAAGGTTGTATTTTAATTAACAAATTACTACTTTATAACAAATAAAAGTACCATTAAACACTTAAAACAACATAAAAAGTAAAAAAGTAAAAACATAAATTGTTTATTTGTTGTTATAATTGCAAAATTATTGTTTAAAACTGTCATATTTTTGTGTTTCTCATGTTAGCAGTACGAAATTTGAATGTTAAGCACACGACTAAAAAATTTTTACTCCCGCTATTAGAGTGTGCGCGTATAGCTTGACCAATGCAAGAAACGTAAACTTTCTGCCGTGAAATCGGGGACGAAACAACGTATTTTGAGTCGAGGTAGTAAGAAAAAAGTATTTACCTTTACGATTTTGTCATGTTATTGTTTTAGTATAACAATAAACGTATTACATATTATGTGTATTTTTTATTAAATAAAAAGCAGGAAATTTAAGTGTTCTTAACTAAATTCAGATAGTGTATAACGATGCGTTTTGTTTTATGTTTTTACCTTATAAATTAATTTTAAATAGCAGAAATTCGCAAAAAAAGTCATATAAATTATCTATAGAGTAGAGGGAAGCATGTTTCTAGGACGCAAAACGAAAATCGTGATTAGGTCACGTTATAAAATCACTGATATAAAAACAATGGCGCCTAACATATATTTTATATGTATTATATTTATTAGGGTGTATTAAAATAAGGCAATATTTTATTTTCTTCAAATTCATGTGATATTTTTGTCACTTATGCTAAAAAAAAATTCTGTAAAATTTGATCTCTTAATATTAATTTTAAAAGGTCCATCATCAAATTTAAAGTTTTCCCATTAATTTAACATGGAAAAATGGTTTTTTAAAGATTTATTTCGCCTGCATGCTATGTAGAATTTTTTTTAATAAACAATCACTGGTCCTTTTTAGCATTAAATTATCTACAAAAAAATCTTACAGAGTCCAGTCTGTAATATTAATTTTAAAAGGTCCATCACCGAATTTAAAATTTTCCCATTGATTTAACATGAAAAAATAGGTTTTTAAGATTTATTTCGCCTGCATACAATGTAGAACTTTTTTTTGATAAACAATCACTCGTCCTTTTTTAGCGTTAAATTATCTACAAAAAATCTTACAGTCCAGTTTGTAGATTCTAATCTTTCTTTTTTATTAATTTTGAAAAGTAAAAATTCTAAAAAAAATTAATATTTTTACATTTAGCGGCTAAAGTACTAATCGTAGAAAAGTAAGTCAATAAGCAATTTTAAAGATCTTTTAATGTTCTACAAATTCGTTTTAAACAATTTTTTTTATCACCTACAGTTCTTATGATATTTTTAATTTCATGATCCAGTTTTATACTGCAAAAAAAATGTTATACTTCGCTTCAAAACAGTTTTGAAATACTAAAAATAATTTGTAAGTTTTAAGATTATTTTCAGTACCTATATCAAAACTTTTTATTTGCAGTCAAAAGCTGGATAATGAAATTAAGAATATCAAAAAAGTTAAGCTACTTTAGCCTAAATTCAGCGATTAATTGAGTGTGTTTAAGAATCTTGGTACGTTATTTATAGTGCTTTGAGTTTCCTTCAAAATTGTCCCTAAACTTTTTTTTCTACAGTCAATTTTATAATAATATATTAGGCATAATCATGAAATAGTATATTAAAGAACTAATGTCATAAGACGTCATTTTGTCGCACGCGGACAATTTATAAAACGAGCGACGAAGGAGCGAGTTTTATAATGGACAAGTGCGACAAAAGGTCTTATGACATGAGTTCTTTATGCTATTTTATCTATTTTGCAAACATTTCATAAAACAAATTAATTTTATACCTTATATTTAATTTGGTTAAATTTTACTTTACATAGTTGGTATCATAGATAACAAAGTTTGAAGTTTGAAAGGTCATTAACCTTTCAAACATTATCACATTCTTTCGCTATGGCGTCGTTAATTTACAATAAGTATTTACAATAAGCGGCTGTTAAAGAAGAAAAAAGGATTTTCTTTGGTGTTAAACAAAATTTATTACACGAAAAGTCTCGTAAGTACTAGAAAACAAATCATAAAAATATTATAACCTATAGGTATTCAAAATTGTATTTTACCAGTAGCCAACCTATAAAATCAAAATTTTGGGTGGAATAAAGTACCTCATTAAAGAACCAAAAGCGGTGTTATAATGAAGTCATTATGAAACCAAAATAGATAAATAGGATTTTAGACTCTTATAAGTTTTGAACTGTAGGTGATAAAAAAAATTTATATAAAACGAATTTGTAGAACATTAAAAATCTTCAAAATTGCTAATTGACTTAGTTTTCTACGATTAGTAGTTTAGCCGCTAAATGTAAAAATATCAAATTTTTTTAGAATTTATACGTTTTAACGTTAATAAAAAAGAAACAGTTGAATCTATGGACTGGTAAGATTTTTTGTAGACAATTTAATGCTAAAAAAGGACCAGTGATTGTTTATAAAAAAAGTTGCACATAGTATGCAGGCGAAATATATCTTAAAAAACTATTTTCCTTGTTAAATCAATGTGAAAATTTTAAATTCGATGATGGACCTATTAAAATTAATATTACAGACTGGACTCTGTATGATTTTTTGTAGATAATTTAATGCTAGGACCAGTGATTGTTTATCAAAATAAAAAGTTCTACATAGCATGCAGGCGAAATAAATCTTAAAAAACTATTTTTCCATGTTAAATCAATGGGAAAACTTTAAATTCTATGATGGACCTTTTAAAATTAATATTAAGATCTTAAATTTTGATAGATTTTTTTTAAGCATAGGTGACGAGAATTTCACATGAATTTAAAAAAAGAAAAATATTGCATTATTTTGAAATACCCTAATATTTATATTATACAAATTGAAACAAACAATGATGTTAAATAATACTGCAAATTACCGGTGATATGGTTTACCAAAATAGCAATAAAACAAGTTGGTAAGCTAGACAATCAAGTCAAGTTTATCTATATTATTTGGTATACGTTCATTTCAAACGCTATTAGATTTTGAATTTTTATTTTATGAGTTTTTGCCGAGTTTTATATTTATTTCCGCGAAATCCTAGTTATAAAACTAACAAAAATTTATTTTTTATTTTCCGAAATTGCCAATTTGTTCTATATTACAATGATTCGATTTAAACAATATTTCATTTTTTGTTGCTCCGCTCAACACCGATCTCGGTATATTCTCTTCTATATACGTTGTTAGATCACAATGGCCTGATTAAAAAGAAAATTAACATTTTCTTTTATACCATATTTTCATATAATTTTTTCAATTTTTTTTATTATCCTTATTAAAATTATTATTGATCAAAGAAAGGGCCACAGTTGAAAAAAAAGTTTGTATATCATTATAGGTTTATAACTGGACACTTTGTATAATAATATTGAAAAAAAATATTATTTTCATTTTTATTTTTTTTTTGTTGGCACAGCGTTTGGCGTCATTTTAACTGCATTTAAGATCACTATAAAACAATATGTTTGTGCTTTAAGAAACTCGGGTATTTTAAATATTTTCTCGTTTTTTTATTAGGTGAAGATACTAAAAATTTTTTAATCAATTTTATTGAAATTGTAAACAACACTTCAAATCGAACACAATAATGGAAAAAGTTCACTACACCATCTTTGATTTTTTTTCCAAATTTTGTGTAGATTATTTATAGGCTAGGATAACTACAAATCCTAATTTTTAAAGTTATACAAGAAATTAATTATTGTAATAGGTATTTTAATTTTTTTTAAAGATGTATATTTTTTCTTAATTTCTTAAGTAACTCCTAACCTGCACAAATAATTTAAGTAAAATGTGTTTCTTTGGGTAACTTTTTAAGTTCATAAATGTAATCAAAATTTGTGAATCTTCTATTTTTTGCATGAACATTGTAAAACAATTTTTATTCGACATGTTTGATCAGGAGCAAATGTTTTAAATTTGTATTTGTTGTAAAGATGGTATACCACTACTTATATATGTTACACTTCGCTTCTGAAGATGCCAACACCGTTGGCGAAAAGTAATTAAGCACTTTGTGTTTTGTTTTGGTGTGGGAATATTTCTAATATTTGTTTAACAAATAAATACTTTAAAATATCAATTATAACGAATGAAAAATATTTAGCAATTAAGTAATTTACCAACCAAGCATCCAAATGGGTCTGATTGTCTCAAATAATGTGACAATATATAACTTGGGTATTAAAAATTACTGCTTATCGTCAAAGTATACAGTATCATAAACTTCCCATTAATATCGATTGTTTGTCATAATAAGTGATTACTGGTCTAAAGGAGTAAACATAAATTGCAACATGGTACTTAGGTTCACAATTAACTATTTTATTGCATGTAAACAGGCTATACAATAACTTTTATGTTAAAGGCATAAAATAAGTCAAGCACCCTTAAAAATCAATAAATATTTATATTCGCCAGATAAATCTAACGCAACCTTTAAAAAGTATGTGCACTTTTACATTTTAGTGCGATCTAAAATAACCATATTCACATTATATTTTCTGTTATTATGCTTTCATTTGATATTTACTGAAAACCAGATACCAAAAACAGTTTCCTTTAAATTTATGATATACTACTTTTATCCTACAAATTATTTTACCAAGAAGAAAAGTTTGGTTTGTTTAAAAATTGTATTTTGAATATTTGTGTGATAATTACATAAATCTGTTTATTTTTATCTTTACCTTTCACGGTATTTTTTCTAAACAACACTGGCCAAAAAAATATTTTTTTGTCTTCTGCAGGATAGTCAACAACTTTTCTAGGGTAATTTGGGCGTGCTGAATCCAAGACTACATACTATTTAAATGTATTACGAACTGTTCAAAACTATCAATTTTGATACGTGCGGTTGATTTTGGTTTCATTTTGTTAATTTTTATTTGATTTCTGTAAAATTAACGCAATAAAGTAGATGTAGATTAATCCTTAACTGGTATGCTGGGGTTTTACGTGACCCCAAGCACCTAAAATCGTTTATATTTTTTTACTGTTCACTATTTCACTATTTGGCAACAAAGCCTTGACCGTCTCAGTATCTGCATGCTACACTGTTTAAAATATCTGTGGTGTAAAAAGTAATCCTAAAATGGTGTCAAAATCCAACACCAAGTGGTGTTAATATAACACCATGAATTATGGTTGAAAATGAACACCAAAACGGTGTTTATCTAAAAATATTTGAGAAGTGCACCTACACAGAAAAAAAGAAATAGTTCATTTAACTATATTAATTTAGTTGACCCAAAAGTATTTATTGTTTTGTGGATCACGTGATGTTCTTAAATCTCGCCTCTGTTGACTTACATGAAGAATATATAAGCTCATGTTGTCCTTTGATTTGGTGTGACACTACAAGTTGTTCGATACTAGACCTTAAATAGGTGGAAACAGCTGTCAATACTTGAAGTATTTTAGTGGAACGAACTAAAAACATTATCTCTAGCGAGTTGAAGGTTCCATTTTCTGGAATAATACACTGGTAATGTACTAGTAATGCGTCAAGGAACTTCCTGTTTCCTTTTTTTTTCCTTTTTTCTGTGTAGTATGATTTAATTTGACCACAAACACATAATATTTAACACTGAAAAGGAGTTCAATTTACACCAGGTAAAATTTATTTTAATACTGTGTGAAAGTTAAATTTACACCATTTTAGTATTTGAATTTACACCATTTTAGTATTTAAATTAACACCGGACCAACGAACCCTATTTAACACCATTTTGGTTTGTATCGATATAGACCAAATATGGTGTTAATTTGGTGTTAAAATTGTCATGAAATTTTGAACAGTGTATACGATGATTTACTTTGTGCTTGAGACCGGACCAATCGCATCTTCCGTTTTTAAATTATTGATGTTTGGGGTCACCGTTGACCCCAGTATACAAGTTACCCGATTTTGTAAGTTTGGAAATGACATACAAATATTTAACAGAACAAGAGTTAGAGAGCCATGAATCTAAGTGACATAGATGAACCTACGTTGCCTGTTGACTATTTTAGTGAGTCTGACGAGGACATTAGTGAAGCTTAAACTGAAAAAAGTGATCATGATTCTGTGTCTAAACTCAAATATTCTGAGGGGGAAATAATGATCAACGTCGGTTGAAAAGACAAACATGTACCTTTTGTTCTCGAGCAAAAGATCTAAAACATTTAAGAAGATGCTTTAAATGCCTAAAGTTCGTATGCAAGAAGCATTTCACAAATAAAATAGAATGTACATCTTTCAAAGGCAATGAAACAGGGTAAGTTGTAAGTACCTGTCAGTTTTGACATGTAAAATTAAAATACTGTTTTTTTTGTTTTAGAAGATCCAGTGAAGATTAGACGAGACAAAAATATTGCTACAGTTTTTGTTTTGCACCTAATTTTATTTTTTTGATAAAAAAACGTTATGTTTATGAAGGTTTTTAATTCTTAATTGGTTTAATAAGAGGTAACAATTTATGAAAATATTAAAAAAATATTTTATGTGTTCAAAATGCCCGCCATTTTTAATAATACAAAGAATTGTTCGCAAATCTGTTGGTAAAAGTCATAAGGGGATAAGTCAAAAAAAGCAATTTTTTAATAGAGCTTTTAAGGTGTTCGCATTAATTCAGGAAATATATTTATACGCTTTTGTTAGGATATGACATGTGCTAACAAAGGGGTATACCCGCTAACCATAAATATATTTCCTGAATTAATGCGAATACGTTTAAGTCTCTACTGAAAAATTGATTTTTTTGACTTATCCCCTTATGCCTTTTACCCACAGAAATCTAATTCATCCACTGCTTTTTAAACAGTCTGCCTTATTATATTATATAATTATATTCCTGTTTGAGACTTATAGACAGCATAGCCCCACAAAAAATAATCCAACGGCGTCAAGCATGGAGATCTTGGTATCCTATGAACAAGACTGAATGTGCCAAGACATGAATTTGAACATCTTTCATTGAAATACCCGATGTTGGAAGGAGAAGCTCCATCTTGCTGGTAATATGATTTTAAACTGGTTGTAATGGCACTTCATCTAGCATATTTTTTTAATTTGTTTGTATCAAATTTAAATGTCCAAGACCATTTGAATACCTTTTAATAAAAAATGGTCCCGGAACTTTATTATCCAAGAGATCTGTCTATTTACATAAAACTTGCGATCGAGTTTCCGTATTGGGGTTTTCTACAAAATACTACATAGTTCGTAAATAACGATACCTCAATACACAGTTTTTTTATAGAAAAATTTTAATCTTGCTCCAAATTACAATCTTAATATGCTATACCGTGTAACGATACACATTACGACATCTATGAGATGATTTCCCTAACTTCCCGACGTCAAGGAAAAAGTTGGACTACCAAAAACCTGCAGTTAGACGGAACTCTAACTCTAACAGTTGTAAACCACATATGTGTTGTCAACACTTGTTGCACACGGCCCGTGTGAGGGATTTATTTCACACGACCCCAATTGTTTTTCATCAAGCCTGTCATCAGAATTTCGTCTATAAAACCGCTGCATTTTTCAACAGAAAATCAGTCGTCAGGTGGCTCAACTCCAAATGGTGTTACCAATTGTGAGTCCGAAAACCAACACTAAATCACAGAGAACTCTCAGTGGAATACTAACAGTAAGTTAACCTGTTTTTAATATGTCAGGGGTTTACGCCGTATAATATTAAGCTTTAATAACAGAGTTAATTAAACTGTAAATCCTGTATGCATAAAACATAACCTAACAATATGTATTTTTCCCCTAGAGTCCAATTGCAAATCTGCCCTGTCTCTCTGTAGGACTGAAAACCACGCCTGTGCCTGCCAGTTGCCTGTGAAAAGCCCTGGAACATTTGCCTGACCTGATTGAAGGCTATGAAAGAACCGTTGTGATACTTTTGTAAATGCTGTATATATAATTCTAATATAATTTTGTACATACTTTTACCTTGGTAAATAAACCAGTTTAAGTTACTTTTGCATTTTAAATTAAACCACCAACCCTAACTGATTCTTATAAACCCTACTTTCTCCACTGAATAAAAGCAACCCGAGGTAGGTATTCCTCACAACCGTCGGATTCCTTGATTCCATGAACCATAAACAAATATTAGAAATATTCCCCAAAACAAAACATATTTCTAATATTTGTTTAACATATCACCAAAGTTGTCCTTTTTTCAAGTATCCTTGAACCATACAAAATTTTTGTCAGCCATAAAAAAAACAAAATATGGTGTTGGTAACTGTATGTTTGTAAAAAATAGGAAGTTGATTTATGGGTTTGTTTTAGTAAGTAAAGTAGTAAATGTGATATACCATTGTATTTTTTGTTTTTTTTTCTCATCGAAATATGTAAAGTTCCAATGTGGCTAAAGGAAAATAAAATACCGTGTTGGTAACTCAAAATCTAGTGGGCGGAAAAATATACAAATTTGATAATGTTTACATGTGATCCAGTTTATTTTTAAATTATTAGAAATTACGAAGTTATAGCAAATTTTTTATTTTAACAAGTTTTTCTAAATATTTATAAAACCGCCTATTTTTTTCCTATTTTTAAATGCCATTATAATTACGCAAATGTTCTCTATTAAACTACTGACTTTGTATCTTATACCGTTTTTAAGATACCAAAAATCAAAATTTGTACCACCCTGTATAAATATTTTTTAGTTTAGGACCCATAGCTGTATTATCAATGATTCCTGATTAAAATACACAGTTAGAACTAAGGGAAGGGTTACAAAATTGGGGACAGCTTTGATATGATAGCGCTTTTGTGTTTAGTAATAATTGCCAAACTCATATAACATACATTAGCATACGTGTGTTCTTTAAAACAGCCTGTTTGGCAACTATTCTTTGACAGGAAAGTAGTAATTAAAAAACTAACTGAAACAATACAAAAGCATTGTAAATGTGGCTTCTTTGCATGTGGTGATTTTAAAGTGCCAACGTACAAACTTAAAATCACTAGAAAATTATTACATACAAAAACCTCAACAAAAACAAATAGTAGGTAAAAATAAAGAATAATTAGATTTAACGTTAAAATTTGCTACAGGTTCATAAGGCAAGAGTTTGATAAAATTATTAAATAACTATTTTAAACTTAACAATAAATATACACAATTAAATAATTAATTATCGATAACCAACAAAATGCACATACGAGATTGGCATAAATCATAAATAAGACAAAATTAAGTGAAGCATAAATGCAGGGCCGATTACATAAAAAATATTTTTGGGGAGTTTGATAAAATTATTAAATAACTATTTTAAACTTAACAATAAATATACACAATTAAATAATTAATTATCGATATCCAACAAAATGCACATCGTAGATTGGCATAAATCATAAATAAGACAAAATTAAGTGAAGCATAAATGCATAGCCGACTACATAAAAAATATTTTTGGGGAGTTTCTTCCAATAATGTTTGGTAATCATTCCCAAACCTGTAGTATTGAATACATGTGGTAATACTATAGGTAATATTGATTGTAAACAGTGTAATATAACTTAAAATTAGTATTGTAATCAATTCTAAATAAAGAAAAAATAAATTTTTAACTTAATTATAAAACGTTAGTATAAAATATCAATTTCTAATATTTAGGATTTATTTTGGCGGTTGGTTAACATTTGACAGATGTCAAATGTTTAACAAATAAAATTGGCTTTAATAGTATATTAAAAACTAATGTCATAAGACGTCATTTTGTCGCACGCGGACAATTTATAATTTCTATAGAAAGAAATATGAATCCTTTATAAACTAAATATTAATTTTTATTATTTGCAAAATAGATAAAATAGCATTTTGTCGCACTCTTCCATTATATTCATATATGACGTTTTGTTTTATTTAAATGTACTTTTTTCACAATAAACTTATTATTATGATTATTATTATTATTATTATTATTATTATTATTATTATTATTATTATTATTATTATTATTATTATTATTATTATTATTATTATTATTATTATTATTATTATTATTATTATTATTATTATTATTATTATTATTTAAGCAACATTTTTAAATTTATTTAAAGTTTTGTTTATTTATTTAAATTTAATAAAAATTATTTTTAATTAATATTGTTATCTTCTATATTATTTTTGTTAAAACATGTCGCTTTTCATCATTTAAATTATTTAAATATTTTGTTAAAAAGTGACACTTGGGTATAATTTAATCATAATCAAATATTTATATAAATTATATATAATAACATACAATCACGTTTTCCACCATGAAAATTATTTAGTATTAATTTGTCTAGATTTGTTTTTTGTTGAACATTTATTGGGTAATATAAATCACAACCAAATATTTTAATAATATATATTTATCAACACAATTGGTGTTGTAGGATTTCTTACAAGTCGATTTGATAAAATATTAATATAAGTGAGTAAATTAATATTTTATTATTTATAAATTTATAATTAGTAAATCTGTTTTGAAATACCCAAAATAAGTTACATTTAAAAAATATATCAAATTTACCAAGGGGCTGGTGCAACTACAGACCATAACTAGGGATGGCAACAATATATCTATATTTTTTATATCGATATATTTAATAATATATAGATATAAAAATATCGATATGTTTATTTCCATATATCGAAAAATATATCGGTATAAAAACTTTATATGTTTTAATCAATAATTTTTATTTTACCAATTTTTTTGTAATTTAAGCGTTATTTAAGCATTATTTAATCTTAAAAGAAATAATAATAAATATCTTTTGGGTCGCCATTTGAGGGACTCTTGCCGACCTATGTTCATATTAAGTTTTCTTCCTTTGTTGGCCAAAACCGCTTGATGGATAAGTTTTAAAAATATGAATTTCTTAATTTGGATCATATATAGAGATAGAGATATATCTCTAGTTAAAAATAGAGAATCCGGTCGCAATGGTAGCAAATATATTCACTGGCCGACACATATATTAATAAACCATAGTATACTTTCTAAAAATAAATTAGTCAAAAATGACTAATTACTACAGTTATAAGTGGATGTTTTTTCACTTGTACCATTGTAAACCATGGGATACCATGGTATTCCAAAATTTAACAGCCAATTTTTATATAAAATTGTCCCCTGAATCCAAAAATATATCTCAAAAACTCTTCTACTTTTTTAACTTTTGACATTTTTGGATTCAGGGGAAAATTTTACATAAGAATTGTCTTGTTAAGTTTTGAAATAACATGTTATCCCATGGTTAACCATTTCGCCCACTAGTGGGAGAAGTAAAATTTGATCCCTGGTTAAAGAACAAATGAAATGGGTGTTGCATAAAAGTATATTGTGCGACTAGTGGTAGAAAGAGCATGGAGTTTGCCCCACTAGTCGTGCCCACTAGCATAGCGAGTGAGGTAACACGCGAGTGGAATCTCGACTCTTTGTAATAAATAAAGTAATAAATTTAACTTCATGTTATTTTTGGAATTTTATCCTATTCAAAGATTGGTAATAATTTTGCAATACTTTAAATTGCTTTAAATAATAAAAACCCTAAATTAAAAAAAAATATATTTTCTTAAGAGCCCATTATAAGAAATACCTTGAAGCGGTCCCTCTAGTAATTTTTCTCTAATATTTTCTTCATAAAAAATAATGAGGTCTATCGTAATAATATACTTAATAAGAGAACTAATTTTACAAAGTGTAAGCTTACAAAGAATTAAATAGCATTTGTATTCATAATATAATTATGTTTAATGACCGACTTGATGATATTATAAAACGTCAGACTCATTTTGTGTTTTTCCAACTATGCCATAATATAAGTAGGTAAATCATAATAACGCGTCCTACGTTTTTTAATTTTACGAACGCTAATGTTTAGTTTTATGTTTGATTAAAAATTAAATTTGACCAAATTTAATTTAATTACCGTTATTTATTATAATGTAGCGAGTATCTCGAAGTGTGACTCATCGGCGATGAGTGGAACTTACTGGAAGGTTCGAGAAGGTCACGAATGATGGATCGGAGCGTATACTATATACTCTATAGAGGAGTCAGAGTCAGTTAAGCTTTGGACCAAAGCGAGTACCAAAGCCTTTGGTATTCGCGATGAAATAAATTAAATATACGAGGTGTTAAGAAAAAACGGGAATTTGTTAAAAAAAAAGCCAAATGGGGGCCCCCGGTCAATTTTAAAAATACCAATATTTTCATATTTGACATTGACTGGGGGTCCGCCCCTTTCGCTTGTTTTTTTTTGAAAATTAAAGTGCTTAACTTTGATTTTCAAAAAAAATAAGCGAAATGGGCGGAGTGTCAAATATGAAAATATTTGTATTTTTAAAATTGACCGGGAGCCCCCATTTAGCTTTTATTGTTTTGAAAATCAATGTGCCCAATTTTGGAAAAGTTATGCTCTAAAAAATCTTGGCTCAAAAAAAATTTTTACTGTTTTCTGCCCTCGTCTGTATTTTAGGATTTTTATATTTAGGATAGCTCTGGGGCAGCGGAAGGAATTAAAAAAATATTTTTTTTTGCACCAAAATATTTATTTTTATCATACACAACTTTTCTATATACAGGCGTTTTAAATTTTAAAAATATTCATATTTCGCTCCACCCTGGTATACATGCCCCTGATGTATGATAAGCTGTTTTCATTGTTTACTTTGTCTGTGGCTGCCGCTAAGGTTAGACGTGTTTTTATGAGCTCGGCGATTTTGTTCGTTAAAAGAAATGGATCAAAGAATTTGTATCAAATCCTGCGTAAATAATGAAATAAAATGTGTGAAATGTTAACAAAGGCCTATGGTGAGTCTGCTATGAGTAAAACAAGAGTTTACAAGTGGTATAAGAGTTACCAAGATGGCCGTGAAGATGACAAACGCCCCGGGCGCCCAAGCATAACAACCGATAAAAACATGAAAAAAGTGGAAGAATTGGTTATGAACGATCGCCGAATCACAATCAGAGAAGTCGCTGATAATGTTGGCATATAGATTGGCTCATGCCATGAAATTTCTTTGAATGTTTTGGGTATAAAACGCGTGGCAGCAAAATTTTTTCCAATTTTTTTTAATTTTTTCGAAAATTTTTGAGTTTTAAACAAAATTTTTGAATTTTGAACAAAATTTTTGGCCAAAAACAATAATGCCCTACATATTCGCCAGACATGGCTCCGTCTGACTTTTTCCTATTTTCAAAAATAAAGAGAACATTGCAAGCATAGATGATTAAAAGCACATCGCTGAAAGAACTAAAGGCTATCCCAAATATCGAGTTCGAGAAGTGTTTCGAGGATTGGAAAAAGCGCTGGCGCAAAAATGCATAATATGTAATAAGGATTATTTTGAAGGCGACAACATTAATATAGACGAATAAATAAAAAAAAATCAAAAAACGAAAATTCCTGTTATTTTCTGAACACACCTCGTATGTGGAAATAAGTTGACTTTTTTACAATGGTAATACATAAATAATTAGTTAGTTAGCGATTATTTAGTTTTATAGTTTCTTAGTATTTTAATTATTTTATTCACATATCGATATCGATATATCGAATTTTAAAAACGATACAGTATTAATTTATTCTTTCATAAATCTTGAATACAAAATTTTAAATAAAAAGTTTTATGTCACGCCTTGGAGATGTTTATACTTTATTTTTAGCAGCAATTTAAATATTAAAAGTCGAATAAATAGATGATATTAACTGTAGACAAAGACGGTATAAAGTTATTTTATTTTTAAGTAAATACAATTTTATTTATTTTAATTTTTGTCACTTCAACAGTGGTATTTCTTGTAAACCCTTTTATTAGTTTCGAACAAATTTAATTGATATAAACATAGACACTTTAAATGGAAGGTTTTCAGAAAACAAAAACATAAAAGACCTTTTTTGCACAGCGTAAAATTTTCTACATAAATATGTCTTATATATTGTTAAATGCCTATTTAAACGAATATAAATTTAAAAATTATTTTGAATGTCAAAATTTGAAATAAATCAAAATGTATTGTCATTAACATTTATATTTTGAATGTAGCTTTTTTTTACTTGGGTATC
Organism: Brassicogethes aeneus; assembly: GCA_921294245.1. NCBI lineage: Eukaryota > Metazoa > Arthropoda > Insecta > Coleoptera > Nitidulidae > Brassicogethes > Brassicogethes aeneus. The sequence goes on along the minus strand of OV121132.1, from coordinate 44,515,169 downwards.
ATCTAAATTATTTGTTTACAATTTAAAAAAAATATTTTTTACAATGTCGTTAAACCCTGCCTAAATAATGATGTCTTAATTTTTAATTATTTTATGTATTAAACTTTGACCTCCGATATCATTGATGGTTTAACAAAAAAACACAAAATAATTTTTAGTAGAGCGTAAAATTGTGAGATGTCTATTAATAAGTGAGTAGTGAAGTCTTTATCATGTAAAAAAAATAATATAAAAAATTTAAGTATCATCATTTCACAAACGACATCGCAGAAAAATATTTATTTTTAAATTGTTTAGATGATTCTTTAGTTAAAAACACAAATTATTGCAAACTTCCTCCGAAATTATATAAATGTACGGTTTCAGAAAAAATCGTAAATGTCCCTTTTATAATCTTATGTCTTTAAAATGTCATTTAGGCAGATGCCCTAATGTATACAAAGGTCTGTACAACGATTGATAACATACTCCTGACGCGTCATGACGCCAAATAGGTCGATTTAAGCCAAATTAGTTATAGCCGTAATTGCTTCGTTTAGCCGGTAGAGGGCGTAAAAGATATTTTTTGCCCAAATTTATTGAAAACGTGCTTATTGATTTTAGTGATTTTTGTTGTATAGTCCAACACTATAGAACTACGTTTTCTAGTGGACCAGGTACCTATAGTGACCGGATATAAATACCTAAGCAGAAGGGATATAAATGTGACAAATTTAAACATTTATTATGTCTTCAAAGTTATGACAACCTGGTTGTTTTTGTATTTAGAAGCTTTTCCCGAAAAGAATTTTTTTTAATTTTTTCGATTTCAAATTTGTTACGTCATCAAAGTTATGACAACTATTTTTGTTAGGAAAATAAATATATTTAGAAGCTTTTTAATATCCTAAAAAAATGTATACCCGAAATAAAATATTTTCAAGTATCTGCATACACCTATTAACTGTTATAAAAAATATATGACGATAATTTTTCAAATGATCTTGTTACTATGGCAATTAATAATTTAAATATTGTCATAATGTTGTCATAACTGTTAAAGAAGTTAAAAGTAAGATCAACATTCTAAATTTGTAAGTTTATTTTACGGTTAAATTCCCAGGGCAAAGCAAAGTAACATTTTAGTTTTATATTAGGTTAAGGAAGGTAATCATCACTAATTTATATAACTTGAGGTCCTATAAAATAGTCGGGAGAAATTGTTTATACCAATTATAAATGCGTTATAGACCTTACATGGCCTAGTTTATTACTGTTCTCTTAGTAACTACAATAACCTAGAGTACGCTAATGATAGTAGAGAACACCTTTAAAAAACCTTTATAAAAGTAACCGAGTAACTACTATAAAACTTAAAGTAAGGTCTTAACTGGTTACCTATACCTATATAGGACCAGTGCTTCCGTGATGGGGCGCATGCTTTATATGTATTGTCTTTGTCAGCCTGCTTCTTTTTTAATATTTACTAAGCGAACACTTAACAGCGCGGCATCATTTCGGGTGGAGATGATTATTGTATTTTTTAAAATGGCTACTCTCGCGTTGCAGTGAAGTAAATGTTTGCTGAAACTCTTAGGTAAGTAGCAAATTTACTTGCGATTTCTTTTGTACTGTGTAAAATTGTATTTTATCAAGGAAAACACGGCGGCCTCGGAATGCAAGCATTTTGGTAATTTTTTTGTTAATAAAAACTATAAGTATACTTTAAATTTTTTTATAATCTAAAAAAAAATAAAGATCAATTAAATTCTTGGCTTCACAAGACCCAAAAAGACCCTATATTTTTTTTTAATTTTCTAACCAAAAATTAAAAAATCTTAACAGTATGGCCACTGCAGATCTAGGTAATAGTTATCACTACATGTTTTATAATTTACTCCACACCTTAAGTTATATAAAGAAAATTTAGAAATATTTATTACTTTTTATCAGCATTTAAAAAACATGACTATTGGTTATTTATGTGACTGTTATATAACTTAAGGTGTTGGTACTTGCGCTGAAAATACTGATGAAAACATAACCTCAATTTTGTATTATTGTAGGTTTGCTAAATAGATTATAATTATAATATGTCGTACAAAATCGTCCAGACTGAGGAACAAGGGCGTAAAAAACCCTCCTTAACAATCGTGCCTTGTGCTTGGGAACTTAATAATATTTTATTTTGGCCGAAAAATAAAATAAACTTATCAAGAATAATAAAGGATTCATTCTCCATGTCAAACAACTGGATAAAATATTCATGTTTAAAAAAAAGACAATCTTTTCTTTTGTTTAAGTTTCAAGAAATTTTAACAACACCATGCATGCAAAAATTAAAATATAAAGTTATGTCCCAATTGGACTTAAATTAAAATTTTGTTTATTATAACTACTACTAGTTTTATAAAGGAAACTAAAATTACTTGACGTTTTATAAAAAAAACTAAAAGAAACCTTCGCAACCAGAAGTGTTAAGTTGTATATAAAGGTTTATAAAATAAAATTTAGTAACAAAATAGTGTAAATAATTTCCTTTATAAAACCCGGAGCAACAATTTTTATAAACAAATTTACAAAAAAGTTATATAACCGGGTTATAAATCTTGAAGTGTTATGAACTAAAGGTTTTGTAAGAAAGTTTGAGAACAGTATTCCGCAACCATGTTATAAAACTTTTGGAGATAAGTAATAGATGTGACCACTTTAAATCCTGAATCACTGTGGGTTATTTTTATTACTATTATAAACTTTTTATATAAATAATGAGAACTTTAGGTAATTAAAAATCTTACTTGGGAGAGTCTGTCATCAAACGTTTTACAGACCTTTTAGAGACACCCTGTGGGTAGCCTTAATACTTTTACGATTAATGCATAATAAGGTTAATTTTAATTAAACTTGATGAAATCAGTCAAGTATCATAGGCTTTATTGATTGTTTATGTTTTATAAAATTATTTTTATATGTATTTAAAACAATGCTCAACATAAGTATAAGCGCTGTTGCCAATAGTACGTATCATCGGTATTGTAGAGTAAATTTTTTATTGGATGCCGTTTGAAAAAGTACCTTTTTCACCTGCAGAGACCAAGCGACCGAAAAGCCGACCCACTCCTGAAAATTGATCTCGCACAAACACTTGTTTTAAACGTCCGGGTTAAAGAAGCTTTGAAGTCTGCACGAGCTTTGAGCTTTTGAGTTTTTGCAGCTTTGTGAGTAATACGACTTGTGTTTTGGAAGTTTAAGCAGCACGTCAAGCGATTCGTGTATAATCTGGATTATTTTAAATATACTCTTCTGTTTTTGATAGATATCCGCGACTAGAGAGCTCGAATATTCCTTCTTGCGCCTGATGCTTTAAATATACGCTCGCCTTTTAGATTAAAACTTTTCATGGACGAGTTTCAAAATAAGTTACTTACAGACATATGATTTTTCAGGCCAATGAAACTTATTTTAGCTCGAAGGATAATACTCGTTATTAAATTCACGGATAAATTATTCAATGCATCAAATATTAAGCTAGAATGCAAAATTTTAATTAAAACAACAAGAAAATAGTAACATAAAAATAGTGTAAAAATGTTTCAATTAAATATAACAAAGTATGTCTTTTATGTATCTACATGGTAGAAACCTGTACATTTTTATCATGAATATTTTATCTCGTCGAATCTTGTTTAAAATGTAATGGACATAAAATTCCCAATTAGGGACTTTCACGTTAACATTTTTATTAACAATAAACTCTAATAACATGTAAAAGTTGTTAGTGAAAATCCTACTTGAAATATAATTTTAAGGGACACCCCTAAAAATTACACAACATTTATTAACAAAATTTATTTTTACGTCACAACTTCCCTTTTGGGTACGTTTTAAATGCTTATCATAGAATTAATAAATCATGGCACGGTGTTTTATGTCTGAGGAGTTCGGGGAAATAAACTTTGCAACAATTTTCAATGCTAAAGGGATATTAATATTTTACGGCTCCGTGCCCGGATCAAAATTCGGTTTATTGCAGTCCGTGTTTACGGGACAAAATACCTACGCCTTGCTAAACTTTATCTTGTTATCAAATGCGACAGATCCTGTCGCAACGTTCATCCCCATTAGCAGTGGGTGCTTTTCCATACACTGAAATATAACTTATACTTAAAAGAATATTTTAAAATGCGATAACCGCAAAATAAATTTCAGAAATGTCCACTATCAAGGAATCTAAAGGGTGTCTCAAAAGTAACGCAAGATTTGAATTAAATAGAAAACACAGTTTTTTGTCTTTAAATTGTTATTTTTTATTGAATCACAAAGTACATAGGATAGGGTTATTTATGGAATAACACATCGGGCAAATGGCCTCCCCACGGCTTTGCTGGCACATGCGCACTCTTTTGTCGAAATTTTCCATGACCATTCTGCATAAATGTTGTTGAATTTCAATTTTCTTCTTGATGGCTTTGTTAATCGCCAGAATTGCCGTGTTTGGGGTTCGGAAACCCAGATGTGATTGTCGAAAAACAAATGCTTCCACAACGTGTCACTGTTTGGTGCGGATTTTGGGCTGGAGGCATCATTGGACCATACTTTTTTCGAAATGAGGCTAGTCAAGCAGTCAAAAGTGCGCATGTTTCAGCAAAGCCGTAGAGGCTATAACCCTATCCTATGTACTCTATTTAATTCAAATCTTGCGTTACTTTTGAAACACCCTTTACTTTTTCTTCCACCAGTCCCACAATGTACTGTTGCTAAACGATGCATAAAACGTACAATTAATATTATAATTAAAATTATTGAAATAATAAATAAAAGTAGAAAGTAAGGACTTTACTTTAAACCTAAACAATTGTTGTGATAATCAGCAATAATTGTATTAAATTTTATATTAAAAATTAATAACAATTCTTTTGACACTACCCATTATTAAAACCTTTTTACTATGGCTCAAGACAGATTTAAAGGACTTGCACAATTTCGATTTAACCTGATATATGTACTACATATTATGTAGGTTCTAATTTAAATGCTGATAAATGAATTAAAACTTTTGTCAAACAAAAACCTAGAAGGCACCCCTTTTATATTCATAGGTTGGGTATGGGTATGGGTATTTTTTTATTTAAAGAGCTACAAAACCTGTCAAAACAAAAAATCACTATAATTTCGTTATTCTTGGGAATGTTTAAACACAAGTTAATTTTAATTATAAATATCAATCCACATTTACATCCATTTCTTCGCTACTATATACCATATTTTGTTTTTATAATGACCGCCATAACTTATATAGAAAGTTAAAATTCCGATATGATGGCTATGGGAAAAACAAAAGAATAAAAAATTAGGTATACAAATGTTTACATGTGAAATACACTTTTTTTCTAATTCCCAAAAATTTTTCTTTTGAAATTATTTAAGAACCGCTGAATTTATTGCCATATTAATAGACTTTTAATCACGCAACTTTTCTTTAATTTAACCGACCTTGTAGCTCTTTATTAAAAAAACATTCCCATACATACAAGGATACTTGCACCATGTATAAATAAAACAACGTTTCCAAAACCTACACAGAGAAAAGTAATCTCTTGATTTTACTATATCTGTCTTGACTCAAATAAATTATTTATTTCGATATGATACAAGAAGATATTTATTTAGTGGAAAACTTGGGTTTATTTGACTTTTTAAACTAATGGTTTGTTTAATACAAGTAAATATTTAGTTGACTTTTTATCTCAGGTTTAGTAGAATCTTACTTAAAGAAACAAAACATTTATTTGAAGTAAGTAATTCATTTTTTTAAATTAAATGTAAAGCTTTCTTAAAGAAACAAAATATTTACTTACATGAAGAAAACAATTTATTTCAGACAAATAATTAGTACCTTTTAATATTATAATATATAGTGATTGAACCAAACAAATGTTTGCTTGTTTTAATACTATGATTTATTTATTTTAATGTTGTTAATTACTTGATATTTGGTCGGGAAAATTAAATTAAAAAACGTTTATTCCAATATTTTTTATTTGAACAAAACAAGTGTACACTTGTTTTGTTGTAAATACGTATTTACAATAAACATTAAAAACACACAATATAAAATTAACAATAAACAAAACATATAATATATGAGCGGACAAAAATAGGAACAAAAAATACTTCAGTCATTGAAGTTCAGTGTAAATATTAATGCACGGCATTAATAAAATACACCAAGTCTGTGGGTAAAAGTCATAAGAGGATAAGTCAAAACAAGCAATTTTTCAGCAGAACGTTAAACGTTTTCGCATTAATTCAGGAAATATATTTATGGGACATTTGAACATTTTCAAAAACTTAATTTATTATTATCAGATAGGTATCTTTGTTGAAAACACCTTCCTAGGTAGGTACCTATAGTTTAAAAACAAATACATATAGTTTGCCAACCAAAATTACTTGCACTTGTCAAATACAAAAAGAAACGGTTTATTTTTAGTTTATGGCCTGTAAGTAAAATGTGCAATTATACCTATTTAAAAGCAACAAGTCAAGTCTGATACATGCATGATCCAAAATAAAATAGGTACCTATATTATCATATAACTTTGTAGTTTCCAAACTACCTAGGTACACAAAATTTTAATTAACTAAATCACTTTTACTTACCAACAAAACTAAAAAGCAAATGGGTTAAATTATTTTCTTTGAAGAATTCTTCCATACTATTAAACATAAACACAAAACTATAACCGTTGATTAAACACCTTCTCTTATCTTAAGTTAAGAGTCTTAACGCTTTGCCAAGGACGCTCTGCGAGTTTGTTTGCCGGCTGCCGGACAAGCGTCTTTGTGTTTGGAGTCAAATGCTCTAATTGGCTCCGAGAGTCACGTGGACATAAAAGCAAATAAATATGTATTTGCTTCAAGTAAATGTATTTTTGAAACAAACAAATCACGTGTTTACGTTAATTATATGACATACATTGTATCAATTCTATTATTTTGTTAAAATAAGATATTATATGCTTGTATTAACATTTGATAAAACTAAATCCATACAACCTATATCCAAACAAGTTAATTAATTGCTCTAAATAAATATTTCTTTACAATTAATCACAACAATAAGTTGTTTTCAAGAAACTCATGATTTACAACCAAATAATAGTATTTTCTTATTGTAAACAAGAAGTTTCTACGAATAAGACAATTTTACTTCATACAAGAAAAACTGTTTCAAATAAATGCATTTTCTTAAATCAAGAGATTACTTTTCTCTGTGTACATGGTTTAGTATTTAACATGACGGATTAGTCGGTTGTCTCTGCTAAAAAGCTATGTAAAGGATAAAAAACTGTTGCAAAATCGAGCTAAATACTGTTTTGGTCTATTACTAAATGCGAAGGAAGACGCTGAAGTGGAAAAGGTATTTACTGAAAATTACAAGCTTTTGAAACTTCTGGTGAGTGAACTACGTCAGAACAATAAGTTATTACTTGAAAACAATAAGCTATTGTATGAAAAAAATGATTATCTCGAAATCAAATTAAACGAGAAAAAAATATGAGCAGAAAAAAACATACTTAAATGCAATACATGCGGGAACAAAGACCAGCAAGTCATCTGTCAAAGAAAAAATTGAGGTTAGGAATGATGAAAACAAATTAATAAATAGTTATCAACAAACTAAAGTTCTACAACCTAATCAGCAACATACAATGTACGAGATTATAAACTTGGCAAATGCGAAGGAAAATCAGCACAATTATAGAATTAAACCTAAGATAAATATAGGCACCGCTGAAACCAGTCATGGAACATCTTTTGAACGTCGTTAAAACACGGATAAAAAAGCCTGGTTATACATTTCTCGCGTTAAAGATTCTGTTTCAGATGATGACATCAAGAAACATATTAGCAGCAAGATAAATTGTAAGAAAATTGATATAGTACTAAATTGCATAAAAACGAAATATGAAAAAATGGACACTAAATGTGTAATTTTGAACTGAAGGATCAATTATGTGAAATAAATTTTTGGCCGGTAGGAGAAGCCTGTAGAAGATACCAAATCAATTTTTTATACAATCAAACCAAACAGAGCCCACCACAAATCGATCAAGCATAAGTAAGCCAATAATTAACTCATCATTTACTGTAAAATGTGTCTATAGGAAACAAAATTGATGTAATACAAACAATTTTAGATAATAGCATTGTTTATGCCTGTGCATAACTGCATATTGGAAATGCGTGCGAAATGTACACACACATTATAAACATTTTAGATTTGTTACTTATGAACTGTTCACAAGAAACAAATCAAAAATGTTTATAATGTGTGAACCCGAACAAACCTAATAGCTTTATTAAATATTTATTTTCCAGATCGCATCATCTTTTGAAACAGCGAATTTAATTGGCTACCAAGATCGTGCCTTTGGAATTCGTCTTTTGGGGGTTATCTCAAGAGCAAGGTCATGTTAGGTGCCTATTCAGCACGAGCGCGGGATTGGTATATTTGTGCTTCCTTTTTAATTTGGTATTAGTAATGTGTTTGTACGGTTGTAGTGGCGTTAAGTAAATTTCATAGGGAACGTTTTAAAGGGGGTGGTTTTAAAACATGTTTTTGCGTTGAATAGTACCACTGCAGTTTGTCCGTACGTTTGTAGTGGCATTCATTGGTTATGTTTTTAATTGCGTGGGTATGAAAAAGGTGTTTTGTTGGTGTTTTCATTAAATATTATTATCTAAACAAACATAGCCGACGAAAATGGTGAATTACCAAAGTCGTCACGCCCCAAATGAACAAAGTATAACGGCCTTTAACAAATGATGAATTGTTGCAAATTTTCGATCACGAATTGTCAGACAATGTGGATGACGATTTTGATTTAAGGAGTGACGATGATTACGTGCCTAATGTACCTTCCGATGCTGAATATTCCGAGACAGATGACGTTGAAAACACAGTGACAAAAGAAACAATGCCTCAAGGGGGTCATATGTTGGAACAAATGACTTGGGAGAGTGATTCCAAATCCATGAATTGTTTTCAATTTAAAAAGGTTGAAAGATTACTGGAACCTGTTGCTGAAAATTATCCTATTTATTACTTTAGGCATATATTGACCAACAGTTACCTTAATTAAATAGTCATACAAACAAACAGGTACGCAATTATATTATTTCTTTGACCAAAGAAAAATCTGGCATTACTTCATGGAAAGATTAGTTTTCTTGGGATTAATATTATTATTGTTTACACCGGCATGTAGAAAAAGGCCACGCCGAAAAAGTTGTTTTAAATTTAAGGACTTTTTGGGCATCGGACATAGCGTGTACCTACCCAGACTGCAATGAGGGTTCGAAAATATTCCAGGAATATTCCCTATCGCCTAGGAATAATCCGCTTCATTCTAGGAATATTCATTGGGAATATTCCTAGAATGATCCTCTAAAACTTCCAGGCACAATCTAAGAACATTCCCAGTGAATGTTTTTTATATTTAAAAAACAATAAATTGGTTATATTTTATATTTAAATTATCGTTAAGGCTTAAACTGTACAATTTCTACCCCAATTATATATAGATAGAACAATATGCATCTTTAAGATTAACCTCAATTTAAAAAAAATGCAGATAGAACACTATAATTCTCAGGTGACTTTATGTCTACTGACAAGATTATAGTGTTTAGTTATAGGTATAAACCACAGAGATTTGTTCAGAGCTGGATGCGGATAAAGAGTCTACATTGTAGACTCTACAATAAAGGAAAAAATTAAAACTGGCGCGTTGAGTTCATCGGTAACTATCGGTTCTGTCCGAGATGAATCGAAGACGACCGATGCTCTTATTGGCCGGCGCCATTAATTCGCAGTCTCAGAATTTCACTGTGTATGAAGCAGAGATAAACGTAAGAACGACGATTTTACGATTGAAAAAGGTAATTAATTGGTTTTAAACATTTTTTACGTATTGACTAGTACGAATATGTTGTGTTAAAGACTACAACACAACATATTGGTACTTGCAGTAGTATTTATTGTTCCTAAGGACAGCGCCATTAATTCGTTGTTTGGATTTTGTTTTAACCACGTTTTAGCATCGGTTAGTTTAAATGAATGAAAATGGTTCTTTTCACTCCCTATGACATTTCTTTGGGCAAAAAATGTAATATTTTTTACTGATACAGCAAGGTTTATTTTTAAGTTTAAAACTGTATTTTATATAATACCAACACCAACTGGCCAAAACCTATAGCCTCAAGGGGCATAAAAATAAAAAGAACCTTAGTGTTTATTCAACCATAATTAAACTAATAAAAGGTAATGAAAAATGTAAAATGTATTTAAATTTTCCAATAAATTAAGTTTTAGATATTGTTAGGAAATTAGATGGCCAAATAACGTCCCGACAAATTGAAGACCAGATGGCAATTTGGTTAACAAAGGCACAACGCAGGCTCGATGCCGCTATGTAAATTATTTATTTATTAATATGTCTTTTATAAAAAATATTTTTGAAAGAATATTGTTTTTTTAAATAAAATGGTTTTGTCACAATTTTGCAGCTCTGTTATTATTAATACTATACTCCACAAATCAAAGTCCCACCATGTGACTGATAATTGAATTTTTACAGGAACTATGCTCCACCACGTGACTGATAAAAATAATTAAGGTTAATTTTCTGTCAGTGTCAAGCTTATTTTATCCTATTTCCTAAATGCAATACAATATATGAACTTTTTGTGTATAAAGGTCTTAATTTAGAACACAAAAAATACATATATTGTATTATTTTTAGAAAATAAGACGAAATTAGGTTCTGACAAAAAATTAAGTCACGTGGTGGAGCATAATTCCTGTAAAAATTGCTTAAACCGGCGTAAGGAACATTCCCAAAACGTTCCTGGGATAAGGGCTGGGAATAATCCCCAAATTATATTAAGGAATATTCCCCGAATAATCCTTGAGTCTTCTGCAGGCAGATACATGGAATATTCTTTTTATGATGCCTGGGTTATTCAAAAAGCGGACATTTGATTATGCCAGGAATATTCCTGGGAATATTCTGGGACGCTTGGAATATTCCTGGGAATATTCCTGACATGTGCAGGGAATGTGATTTTGCGGTCTGGGTACATGGACAACTTTTATAATTCTTATAAACTGGCAAAATCCCTTGCTGACAAAGAAACGCACTGCACAGGAACGATGAGATCTAACCGAAAAACATTCCCAAAACCTAAAAAAAAGATTAAACAATAGCAAGATATGCAAATGGTATTATGATCGCGAAATGAAGGAACAAGCATGACGTCTGATATATATGAAATGAATTTACCAAATGCAATCCCTAAAAGAATAAAACTAAATCCAAACTGTTGCCTATTCTCAATTATAATAAATATATGTCTGGCATTACTTGCGAAAAGAAAAAATCGGATAGGCTTCTAAAATTTTTGTACATGTACATACTGATGGTGATAAATGCGCACCAATATTATAATACATTTTTGGAAAAACGAGAGCCAATTTATCAGTTTTGTTTGTCCGTTATAGAAAGTTTATTGAAGCCTCCGTCCAAACCTGATTTCGAATCAACCGTCAATGAACACATATTAAAAATACAGGAGAAAGAAAAAAAAGCTGGAAAGGTAATGAGAAAACAATATAAAAATTGTTATTTACAAAAAAAAAGAAAATATTACTATATATGTTTGTTCTTTCTGCCCTGGAAATCCCGGCTACTGCTAGACTGTGTGACTTATTTTTTGTTTTTCTTCAGTGATTGTGCTGAATAACTTTTTTTTGCTTGTTACATCCTAAAATTACATCCTAAACAATGTGCTCCCACTGCAGTTACATCAGGTTTAACTAGATAACATATCTTTGAATTTGATTTTGTTTACTTCTGAAATTTTTTTTACAGATTTCATGTTTTATTCTTAAATACAATCTTAAGTAATTTATGGTCTGATACATAAAAATCTTCTAATATAGCTTGAAATAAAGATATATTGGTGAATATATTCTAGGCATGTTGACACTTTGTTTGGACAGTTAATCTTGTATAGTCCTGAGTTAAAATGTTTAGGTTGTATGAATTTACAATTGAAAAAAAGTGATTTTTAAATGTATTCCTTGTGACCTATGATCTCCAGAGTAATTTCGATTATATTTAGAAAATGTTGAACATCTCCACTTGGTGGGCGGTACACACAAATTATAAACATTTTAGATTTGTTACTTATGAACTGTTCATGAGTAGATGAATAACTAAATTATTTTCAGAGCAATATAATACATAAACAAAATCTTATAACAATATAAAAAATTAAAAATTATTAAAAATATACAACAATCTCAAATTCATTATTCTTAAATGTCCAACTGCAAACTTTGTACCAGCGACACCTACATGGGATTTTGAAAACCACCGTTAGCGTTTTGGTTTTTCAATATTTTACTAAAAATCCAGAACGGTTTAGAACTTGAAACTACTGCGACTACAGTTCTGCTGGCGCCATCCTGTTAAAACTACAAATCCTCGATATCAGTAGCATCCAATCAGGCCATACAAAAACTATCATGGCATGGTTACGCTTACCATTCACCGTACCAGAATTCCCCACAAGTTTGAACCATCGATCTTCATAGGTGTGCCGTCAAAGCCTTGGGAAACATTTGAAACATATTATCTTTGATTTATAATTGTCAAGTACTTACCAAATAACATGATTAAAAAATCAATTATTTTTACAAATAACATTTAATTATTCACTGTTTACATCGTTCCATCTAATTGAAACCATTGCTAAGCAATTTTTTCATTAAAAGTTTAAAGCGCTACGATATGACTAAAAATCATTACAATAGATGCAAGGTTTAGGTTAAAAATAATTGAATCTCAATAAATCGTAACCTACAAACCCTGTAAGTAATATTAAAAATTCATTTTAAATACAGCAATTCATTTTTGTTTTTCTAATACTTGTGTAAATAGATAGGTAAACAAACAGAATTTAGTTTAATATTGACATTCTTTGCATACGCGAGGGTAGCCTTGGGCACAAGCTAGTTTATGCGGAAATATTTGCTTTTTGAAAGTTTTCATTTTTATTTTCATTGAAAATGTTTTGCGTTTTAATGAAGCTGTTTGAGTTAATAAAAACTAAACGCGGTGGTATAATTTTAGGTTTAATGTTAGAAATTTGCGTATGTTATGTTCGATGTGTTATCCAGCCCATTACAAGCGACGAAATTATTTTAATAATCCAACGTTTAATGCCTACACTAGCGCACTGGCTTCCCCCTTTTCTTTATTTAACTGCACGCAATGTTAATTTTATAATCTGGCCGTGCGCGCATGCAAATTATATTGATATTGCATTTGCCATAAGCAGGCTCTGAATTAATTCATGAAAAAATTATCAAAATGTTTGATTTCGTACACAAGTTCGCGTTTCCAATTACGAAGCAAGTTTGAAACTTTTTTGTAATAAAACCTTAATGAACCCTGTTTTCTCTGAAAGAATATTTCAAATATTTAAGTAGATGTAGAAAACCCGGCTTATTTTAGAATTCCTGTAAGCTTTTTCACACACACGCAAGTTTACTAATCATTCCTAAAATTTAATTTCCACTGTGACGGAAACTAAACATTTCCTTAAACGTAAATAAAAAGTTTCAAATGACGGCAAGTGATTCTCCAGGAGATTTATGTCACATTAATAATTTCTTGCAAAGTTGTTACATTCATTATGATTACAGTATTGTTTTGGTTTACCAAACTTTGGGTCAATAAGGTTAACCCGGACATAAAATGCATTGATTTACGTCAAAGGTTGTAAAATGTTGTCGTTACAAGTTATTAGGAAATTGGAAACCATGATAAAGTTAATTTGATGTATAGACAAAGATTAAAATTCTATTTAATCTAGGAGTAAGTATAGTATAGTAAACTTTTTCAATTCTGAATTATATACTTTTTATAGCTCTAAAAGTTCTAAATATTGCCCAATACTTTTTTACATTGAAAAACTTCATTATGCGTTATAATCTTTTGTTCTTTAACCCTTTGTGTCCCAGCATATTAAATTTTCTGCATATTTGAATTTCAAGTTGATTTTTAGTTTTTGTATATGAATAGTACTGTCACTGAATTGTTGTGATTTTTTCCACAACCCCCTTAATTTTTGGGGCCTACAATTGACCACAAAATTGAATTGATTTTTGTAAAGGTTAAAAGAGTATACTAATTAAAAGGCTGTGAAGAAAGATATAATGTAATTGTCAAACGCAAAAAGATTACAGAAATCAAAAAGAAATGTTCATTTATTATAGAATTTTATGATTTTTGCCGAAACAATTTTTCAGGGCATTCCGTTTCTGTTTGCGGTTGACTTTGCTTCTAGAAGTACCGGGAATTTGACAGTCGATTATCATACCACTTACTAAAGAGCAAATTCATATTCGAAACTCTTTGGTCACATTCTCCACTTTCCATTTGTTTATCAGTCTTCATATTCGTGGGCAGCCCACGTCTATTATTACGAATTGTAACACATGCCATAGTCCCTTCTACTTTCAGTTTCTCCAATTATTCTACAGTAGTTAAATAATTATCGAAAAATAGTTTCCGCTGCTCATTCCAGTAACTTTCTGACAATAAAAGAACAACTCTTGCTCCTAAATCATAGTCTCTAAATTTTTATTCGGTCTGTTCATCTTTTCCTTGATAAATTTGAAACTTCATAACGTCACCTTTTTGATCGGCTAGTGTCCACAATTTGTACCCTCTTTTTATAGGCTTCATAGGGTTAAATTGTTTTAGTGTAGATCTTTCCTTGAAAGTTCTCTTGATCCGTTTGTAAACTTGGAGAATTGATCGTTCAAATTTTTAGTAATTTCTATCTTCTCATCCATTCCTGGGTTAGCCTCCCCATCCATTTCTGGTTCATTATCTAGGATTTTAGTCCCTTCATCTTCCTGAAGGTTATCGTCATCACTAAGTTCTCCTTCGGTGATAATATTATTACCTAGCGGTAATTATGCTAACTCCCTGGCGGCTTCATCTGCTGCTGCTAAGAGTTCTTTATCACTTAGAAACTGAGTCCTTCTCCAGGAACTCATGGCGAGTAATTATTGATGCAAAAAACTATAAAAAGGAACCAAATTTGCTACGGAATTTTGTAGCCGAAATACGAAAGGCTTACCAGTTCTAGGTCCCAGGATTAAAACCTCGGATAAGTTATAGTTCCTACGCGCGTACTGCACTTATTTTAATCTCCACACAGAAACGAATGTATTTTAAACCAAAACACAGTATTCGCATACAAAGAAAAAGCGTAACTTTGATTCTGGAAGATTCCAAACTTGTAAGTCGAACATGTGCCCTAGCATCCATTCAAAGTGTCAAGAAATCTGTTGTAAAGTAGCTCGTGCGCCATCTAGTGCGTTAAAGCTGAATTAACCTAATATCTAAATGTGTACCGGATGATCCCGTCAGCACAAAGAAGTCTCAGATTTTTAAAATTAAGTTTGAAGCAGTAAAAAAGTAGTGGGACTTGAAAGCCCCGTTGAGACACAAATTTTAAATGATTAGAAGGTAATATATATTGTTTGGTAAGCAACCTAAAATGTATTAAAATATTCTATTACGCCCATTAGTAAGACAGACAATGATTGTGCTGGACAGCGATATAAATTCCTCCTTTAAAAAACTAACGCAATTTTACGAATTCAAATAATGTTGGAAAGGAAATTTTGATTTAAAAATTTAATTTTTATGCAAAAACAGTAACTTGTATATATTAAAAATCAACAAAATATAATAAAAATATATGTTATTCTGACATAAAAATAATTTAATTATTGGTAAAATACATCTTTTAAAATATACAGCATCATTGTACAATTTTGAATTTTTTTTATAGTGCAAGGTAAAAAATACTGATTTATAGAATTTAATGTACGATTTAAAATGTAAGTGTGTCTATGATTTTTTATACAGGGAGAGTCATTTAACTTGTAACTTTGAAATATCTCAGTTATTATGCATTTTACGAAAAAATGTTTAAAAATTAAATGATTCGAGGGGGGAAATCAATCAGTACTAAAATTGGTCCTCATACTCTCCCCCTTATAGGGGGGACAGGGGGTAACTTTAAAATTTTCAATGAAACACCCTATTTTTTATTGCGGATTCGGATCATTGGACTAAAAATAGGTAGATTTTGTCAAAAACATTTGTTCAAATTTGTAATAGATGACGCTGTAATAAAAAAAAATCAATTTTGTTCGATTTTTCTTCTGTATACGATTCTGCAATAATTTTTCTATAAAAATATCACTTTTTTTGGTAATAATTATCTTATTAAATTAAAATTTTTTAACTAATATTTAAGTTTCCTTTGGTTTAAGTTTTATACATTATTATAATAATTATTATTATTATTATTCGGTGATAATTATCAATTGCGCACCATGGTCACTTTTTACCTGCCAGCATTAAATCCTTTAATTTAAAGGATTATTGTACTATTTTTAATAAAAATACCTTATTTAAGATAAAAAAAACATTATTTTGTCAATTAATTAATTTAATCCCAATTGAGGTACAAAAAATGGTATTTGGTTATAAATAATAATTATTATTGAGGTATAAAGAAACTATTTATAGTTTAGAATTATTTAATCAATTTAGTTCGAAGATTAATTTGCAAACAAAAAGACCTCCTTTCATAATGGATTTTTTAACAGTGGAAGAAAAAATAGAAATGATTTTGATTTATGGAGAAGCAGGCAGGAATCTTGATGATGCTGTTAATATCTACGCTCAGCGTTTTCCGGATAAAGTTCGATCACGTACTTCGTTTCACCGTACAGTCAAGGAGTTTACTACAAACGGGAGTGTTCAACCGAAAAAAAGAGTTCGTCGAGCAACAGTCACAGGTGGAAATGATGAAATTAATGTATTAGCAGCAACGCCCGCTAATCCTTATGCAAGCACACGAGAATTATCTAGAGAATTGGGAATATCCCAGAGCAGTGTTAGCAGAATATTAAAATGAAATGCGAATTAATAAATGCATTGAAGTCGAAGGCCACCATTTTGAGAATAAATAAATTTAAAATATAAAACCAAGTATTTTATTCAAAAATTAGTATACAGAAGAAAAATCGAACAAAATTGATTTTTTTCACTACAGCGCCATCTATTACAAATATATAAAATGTTTTAGACAAAATCTACCTATTTTTAGTCGAATGATCCGAATCTGCAATAAAAAAATAGGGTGTTCCATTGGAAATTTTAAAGTTACCCCCTGTTCCCCCTATAACGAGGAGTATGAGGACCAATTTTAGTAGTGATTGATTTCCCCCCTCGAATCATTTAGGTAATTTAAAAAATTTAAAAACATTTTTTCGTAAAATGCATACTAACTGAGATATTTCAAAGTCTCAAGTTAAATGACTCACCCTGTATATACGAGGGGCGACTATAATGATCTTTAAAATAAGTGAGGTTATAATACATTTTGTTTTTAATGAAAATAAGTTAATTGGAATCGAAAAAGCATAGTAATACACTCGAAATAATGCGCATTATTCACTCGGATGCATTATATTTCGTATAATAATATACTATTATCTTCTCTGTCCCTGGAAAAATGAATTCATTATTCACATTTCAATATTCACTGTGATTTGAACCAATCATGTTTTAAGTTGGGAGAAGGCGACTATCATAATATTTAAAATTAGTAAAAAGTGGGGTTAACCATTGACAGCTGTCAGATTTTATTTATTTGTTCATAAAAATCATTTAATTATTTACTTATTGGAGTAGATAAAGTATAGTATAACACTCTAGATTATGCGCATTATCTCTCGTATAATAATATAATAATATACTAGGTATTATATTATATATATATATATATATATATATAAATATATATATATATATATATATATATATATATATATATATTTTTTATTTATTTATTTTTGAAAATCATTTAATTATCTACTTATTAAAGTAGATAAAGTATGGTATTACACTTGAAATTATGCGCATTATCTCTCGTATAATAATTTACTATTGTATTTAAGCGTTGCAACGCGTTGTATAATTTATTCTATATTATTGTCAACGCTTACTACCAAAGTAATCGATTATCTTCTAGGCTGTAAAAAAAATTTAGATAAATCAGGTTTTTACATCTCAGTCTGTAAATAACCGTTGGGACCAATAAAAATATTGATAACTTATTACATCTCTGAGCTACCTAACCTCACTTTATACTTTTAAAAATGTTATTATAGTTACATATTATATGTGTAAAACTGTGCCTTAAATATAAAATGTTGTATGCCATTCGCCTGAGACTTGCCGTTTTATATTTATATTTATATTTATATTATTTATTATTTGCATTTATGTTTTTAGGTGTTAAGCTAGTGCGTTTATAAGTAAAAACATTTTTCTTCAACATTAAAGTCAGTCCTTTTTTGCCAATTTAAGTTACTAAAGCTGTATATTTTGAATTTTATTTTAAAACGCAATTTTGGTCAAAAAAACAAACTTGGTATTATATTTGTAAATAATTATTTTATGACCCAAAAAAACAACAAAAGTTATCTATTTTATTTTAAATTTTGTTTTGTTTTGTTTATAAACATTTTTTATGTATTTATTAACATATACAAAAAAATTTAATATATTGGTAAAAAATCTTTATTTTAAATATAATTTAAGAACATTTCTATTTAATGTGTATTTTTTACCGCTAATATCCGAAAACCGTGATTAATAACAGATTTTAGGTAGTATGCATAATAACTAGAGATGTCATTATAATTTAGAGAACCAACCCACCAACTCAACCAACCAAGGTTGGTTGGATTGGTTGGTTATTATTAAGGCTGTTAATTGTATGCAAATGTATACCTTGTTTTCCAAAATTAAATAGTGCATATTTTGACGTTGGCGTATAATTTGACCATTTTTTTAATTTTGCGTGCCTATTTTTAAATTTTTAATAAGCATGCATGCATATTTTATAAAATTTCCCACCACTTATGCTAAAAAAGGCTGGGAAGGCACATATTTTTTTCACATTCATTTGTTCATAGTTTTTGAGAGAATTTACTTTTTTATTTAAATTATTTTCCTCACTGTAACTTTAACCCCTTAAATGACCTTTCGTTTTTTAAATTTGTACTGCAGGTTGCCGAGAAATTTAATTTAATTTTATTGATACTATAGTATACTATAGTACTTACGTATAATCTTAATAACTGTTGAAAATGTCTGCCATTTATTTCCATACCTCTCATTAAACAAAGTTGCCGTTACTCTTGCACATTGTTTATAAAATACAATAATTTCCTCCGCAATAGAATAAACCAGTTTTTATTTAATTAGAAGAAAATAAAAGCTCAGAAATATCGAACTAAACACATCAACTACTTTACCGAAGATAAAGTCGATTTGTCGACTAATATTTTTTACTTGTTAGTTTAAAAACAACTTTTTTAACGAATTTTTTGCTTTACGAGATTTGAAAATATAGTTATTATGGATATTAAATAAAATGTATTCATTATTATGCCTATTAAGTTAGTTATTAATAATTAGGGTTCTCAGAAAACGCGGTAAAATAAATGGTGAATGCACCGGGATTAATGTTGTTAAAATGGATTTTACATTAATTAAATAAGTTGTAATATTTTATTTAATTGTAAAAGTATGATGTAAAAAGTATAAAGTTGCAAATTATCATTAAATTTGTAGTGCAATCGAAATTTATATCTAAAATACTTTACTTGAAGTACCTGAATAATTAAAAGTAGTTATGTAAATTAATATTGAAAGCATTAGCAAAAATACGTAAACTTTATGCAGGGGGTAAATAATTGTAGCAGGAGTGTAACTTACACACAACTTCCATCCTCGACTCGCTCTGGGCAGATGCAAAAGAGGGAGCTTCCGCTGACACCTCGCATCTAAAGAGGCCGCTCGTCTTCCAACTGACAGGATGAAGAACCACTTTTCTACTGTCTGACTTAGACATCTGCAATTAAAAGAGTTCATATTTAATTCAAGAGTTTTTACTCTAATTTTCGTTTAACATCCTTTTCCTGTATAAATTAACTTTGCTGACTTATTCCCCTTTTCTTTGTCAGATTTTTAAAAGTTTTGCTTTTGTTGGATTAAGTTGTACACTTCGGGTAAATATACATTTTATTTATAATTTAATAAAAAATACACTTTTTTAAAAATGATTTTTAATTAATTTAACTATATGTATCCCATAATTATATATAATTATAAAAAATGCAATATAAAGTCTTAAAAAATACCGTGAGGCATTTTTTTTGGTCACACATACCTCTCCCAAAACTTTGTATTTAGTCTTCTAAACTAATCATAAGATGTCTTTGAAAATCCATTTTTTTTTTTAAAAACTGTTGAAAAATAAATAATATACCTATAGAGATATATAGGCTCTTAAAATTCTATTTGTGAAATTATTTCCATTTGGACATCCTATATCTTCTATTAAAAAACACAAGATCTTCAATAAGTTTTACAATTTCGCCCTGGTGGGTAAACTTTGCAAAATAGCAAAATATTGTTAAATTTTACTCTGGTCCCACAATCTTTCGTTGCCTGGGCCACTGTTTATAAGTGAAATTAACTTATTTTTCTTTGTTTTTGATAATTAAACCATAAAATTTGATACATTTGTTGAGTTTGATATTTTTTAATGTTTTACAAAATCCTGGCCCACAGTGCGGCGTCGTGGTCTCCAAAACCATCATTAAAAAGTCTCTTAGACCACGACGCCGGTTAAATACCACAGATGAAGAGAACAAACCAACTTCGAAAGCCTTCCTTCTCTACGTCAAAGGGACAACCGAGAGAATAGGCAAACTTTTCAAAAAACATAACATTAAGACCACATCTACCGCCCCAAGAAAGATCGGTAAAATACTTCCAAACGCCAAACCAAAAGGCACAAGGGGTATACGAAATTCCTTGTAAGAATTGTGACGGAAGCTACGTGGAACAGACCATTAGATATATCAACGTTCGACGCCAAGAATATCGTAGCGCAGTCTTGAAACAGGAAAAAACATCTTCCTTAGCTGAACACGTCCGAAAAACTTTCCATGAAATTGACTTTGGAAAAAACAAGGGCCATACGTACCATCCGTGAAGCCATTGAAATAGAAAAACGTCCATGAAACCTCAACACAACAGCTGATACACAGGACTACCAACTGCATGGAAACCATCTCTTACAACCACCAAAACGCCACGCAGCTTAACGAGATCAATGGAGCCGAACAAAACACAGGTACAATTGCAGTAACGGTTAATGACGCGAAAAGCTAAGAGGGTATATAAACAACGATCAGCGGCAACGGAGCTCACTCTACGTCTAACTCGCAGCAGAGCAGCAACAGCAGCCCAGCAGGTAAGACCTGAAGATGTTACATGAAATTGACCCAAAACGTCGTCAGACATACGGTTAAGTTAAGAACCAAAAACCGACAATACGGAGCAGATCCCGGAAAACCAGCAATACACACACATATATATATATATATATATATATATATATATATATATATATATATAATACATTTTAAATAAATATTTATTATACAGTACGTCCCTGAATATAATTCAGAATATATATGAGGACCCTAGAAGCCAAGGGATACAAGTGACATTTAAAAAAAAAAGTAGTTATGTACAGAAAAAGGTAGTAAATGGTACATTTTACTTGGTATCCAAGGGATATAACTGAATTCTAAGCTAAGACATGTTGAAAAACCGAGTCATAAAACCACAAACAATTTTGACCCCCAATTACAAGTGTTTTTTTACTTTAAAAATGATTATTTCAAAACTAAACAAAATGTACTTATACCCCTTGGCTTATAGGGTCCTCATATATAATAATAATAAATATGTCCGGGAAAAGGAGGTCAATCCGTTAACCATATATTCCTTGAGTCAAAACAATAAGACTTTCATAATACCATTTTTCAATTTAGAGCTTCATGTTCGATATACAGGGCGACAAAGTTTGAAATTTAAAACTGATTTTTTTTAATAATTCGAGTAATTGATAAGATATTAAGTTTAAATTCGGTACACTACTTCAACATAAATAGTTACATTTTTTGAGACCAACAAAATAAAAAAAAATTGTGAAATAATCAAAATAGGGGGGTCCAGTACTCACTGACTCCCCCTATTTTTTAGTACGTGCGCCAATGACTACCAAACGGTGTTTTTTCAGGTAATAATTTATTGTTAAAAAAATTTTGTCTCTTATAAAATTTTGATAAAATGATTTGTTTTAGAGATAATTTGTAAAGTATGGGGTCAGTCCATATCAAATTTTCAAAATTTAATTTTTTTTTTTTTTAAATTTAGGTCATGTGATATATCATAAAAAAGGTCTCTAATAGACCTTTAAAATAAGCCTCACCTTTCCAATTTTAACAGTTTACGAGATATCGCTATTTTTGTAAGTACCAAATTGATCGGAATTTTTTGATTTTCAAAAATCAATAAAACAAAAGCCACCTATCGAAAAAAATTCATATATGGGATTTTTGAGTTTTTTATTGAGGTAAACAAATTTACCAAAAAATATCAAAATCGGAGATGGTGGGGGAAGAACCTTTGGTTGATTTGATATGGACTGACCCATACTTTACAAATTATCTCTAAAACAAATCATTTTATCAAAATTTTATAAGAGACAAATTTTTTTAACAATAAATGATTACCTGAAAAAATACCGTTTGGCGTCATTGGCGCTCGTACTAAAAAATAGGGGGAGTCAGTAAGTACTGGACCCCCCTATTTTGATTATTTGACAATTGTTTTTTGTTTTGTTGGTCTCCAAAAATGTAACTATTTATGTTGAAGTAGTGTACCGAATTTAAACTTAATATCTTATCAATTACTCGAATTATTAAAAAAAATCAGTTTTAAATTTATTATTATGAAAGTCTTATTGTTTTAACTCAAGGAATATATGGTTAACGGATTGACCTCCTTTTCCCGGACACCCTGTAGAAGTAAAATATTAAATAAATGAAATATTTAAATTACCTTGAGCACGCAGCCTGTCATAAAATGTTTGGATACGAAAATGTAGCTTCGTTAAATTTTAATAATGAAAAATTATTTAATTTCAAACTCATCCATTGATTATTTTTAATAAAACCTCGGGTTCGTTATTAAAGCCGCAACTTTGTAAAATAATGAAGGTGATCAAATTAACTTTGTATTACTTAATGCTCTTTAGGTTTCTTAGCAAAAGATAAAAGAAGCCAAATAAGATTTGCGTTTAAGTACTTAAGAAAGGCAAACTTGTTGAAGGTTTGATTTGACTAAAATTAAGTTATTTAAATTAAACTTTCCAACAAGCAGATATTAAACAAATTAATCATTCATAATTTTGTTAAACCGACTAATTCGTTACATTATTTGTTGACAATATTAAAAATAAATGGCAAATTACACAAAGGGCACAGGCGACAGGTATGGAGAAGAAAATATTTTTTTAAATGTATACATATATATTACTTAAAAAACCGTACAATTCTTACTATAAAAGTGGGTTAATTTATTAATGTGAATTTTTAATTTGAAGAATAGGGGCAGCAAAATAAATTTGTAACAAAATGTTTTTCGCAAATTGCTGCTTTGATTAAAATTTCTCGTTTATATCGATAAAAAGGTTAATAAAAATATATATCGATAAAATGGTAAATTAAAATAGATCTAATTAAAAACTTAACGCTTATACTCATTAAATGTTTTAATTGTATCAATAAAGATTTAAATTTCGTGTAACTTAACGTATTAAAAACGTACTGTATAGACCGTATAAAACGTTTATTAACCATTATATTCAAAAATGCTCGAGTTAATGTATTATTAGGTACCGGTACAACAATGCGTCCATGCAATATTTTTACCGAATTGAACATTAATTTATTAAAATTACAGTTTACACTGAAATTTTATAACCAAAATAAAAGTCCACTATACTAGTTATTTTGAAAATGCAGGCCATTATTATTATTATATATTATTGCATTATAATTGTTTAATCAATACTTTAATAGATTATTGTCTGTTATTTATTGTTAGTTAACTATTCGTTTAAATTTAATTAATGTAAAAAAAATAAAGAAATATTTGAGACTCTTTAAATATGATCTACTCAGATTGTATCTAGGGTGGATAAATACTATGCCATCCTATTTTTAATAATAATAATAATTTATTTATTGCCCAACAGTTCTCACAATAAAGGACATTCAAATAACAAAATTACAGTAGATACAAAAACAATTAGTAATATACATAATAATATATTATGTATCAAGTTTGATAAACGCCATTTTATACACGAATTTAATTTAGGCACGAGCGAGCTTGCGAGCGAATGCTTAAGTTAATGAGTGTATAGAAAAGTTTATAAACGAGGTGCATACTATACTTTTTCTACGACAAATACTTAATAATGATTTAAATCAAAAATTTGTATAGAGCGCCATTTATGAAACAACAGGGGAAACTGTCAAATGTTACATTTTTACATTTTATAAACACAACTATAAAGGTTATAAATCGAAATGTATTGAAAATTGACAGTTTTTCACAGTGAAAGTAAAGGAAATGTTTTATGAGGACATTACAGTAGAGTCCATGCCCGTATTTAAGTTATTGTTTATAGTACGAGAGCTAGCAACGTCGGAAAAACAAGAATTTTAAGAAAGCTGATTCTTTAATATATCTTTTCCTATGCTCTCTTGAACATTGTGTGGGCTACCTGGCTGCCGAAAAACGTTGCGTTTATTACTGCGCATCACACCTTTACAGGTAAAAATATTGAATTTTAAATAATTTTAAGACATTCTTTTTCTTTTTTACTATTTTTTAAACACTATTAGAAACATTAATTTCTTATTGCCAGACATTTTTGTTATTGACAATAATGTACCAGATGCTATTTTTATAAACAAAAAAAATTAATTTCAAACCATTTTAGTATGGCTGTAATTTTAATATTATTTTATTTATATATAAATAAGTATAAAATTAATTTGCCAGACATTAATTTGGTTGTGTACTCAACAACCAGACCGATTTATTGCTGTAGAGTACCGCTGCATTATGTCAGTTGTTAAAGAGAGACAGCGGCAAAGTAGATAGGCGGAAGAGAGACAGGAATACATCACGCTGTTAAAAGTATTCAAAGTAATTTTTTATTTTTAATTCTTCGATTATAAAAATAATAAAATATTATTATCAATATAATAAAAAATGACTTAATAAATTATTTATAAAAGACAGGGAAAAATTACGTTATTTTTATATCAAAATTTGGCAAAATTAACGCATTAACTCTAAAACGCCTTTACCAATTTTTATGAAAATTCTTTAACTTATATCTCAGTTTACATGTTCAAAGGTTTTTCAAGAAAATATTTTTAAAGCCCTTTTATTTAATAATGAAAAACGCTCGAAAAAAAAACTTTAAAGGGAAATTTTTTTGAAGTTAATAAAAAATATGCTGTGAAAGACCGTATTTTTGTTAGTATACCCTAAAAATGTTATACAAATCAAACGAACAGTAACGAAAATATAGCGCCCCAAAGTCGTCAAAAATGACCATTTTTCAGCAAAATAATCAAAAAGGGGTCAT
Organism: Brassicogethes aeneus; assembly: GCA_921294245.1. Classification (NCBI taxonomy): domain Eukaryota; kingdom Metazoa; phylum Arthropoda; class Insecta; order Coleoptera; family Nitidulidae; genus Brassicogethes; species Brassicogethes aeneus. Next base: position 44,489,423 of record OV121132.1, on the reverse strand, counting down.
TTTGAAGCGCTGTGTCTTCATTACTGTTCGTTTAATTTGTACAAAATTTTCAGACTAACAAAAATACGGTCTTTAACAGCATATTTTTTATTAATTAAAAAAATCCCTAAAAGTTATTTTAATAATTTTGACAGTTCTGACATTTCTCTACCAAACATGAATTGACTAAATCAAAGCCATCTAAATTTTAAATTATAAATAAAACTAACAATATCGCTTAACTGCATTAAAAAAATTATTATATCTTTTACATGGATAAAAATAACAGACTGAAAAGATGAAGATGGGGACTAAATTTCCTGAAAGTTTCAGATTTTAAGTTTTTCCTCAACATAATGATTTTTGAGGGCAAAATTGGCTAACTTTGAAAATTATCAAGTTTCAATAATTTTTTTAATAAAGAAAATGATAGTCTAGAAACTTAAAATAATAGTTACGTTTTCTATTGTATGAGTACTTGATACCTGAAAAAAAATACCTTCCTAGATTTAGTAGAATAGGCACAGAAGCCAGACAAAAATCACAAAAATTGGCAAATTATCATGAATCTTTAGTGGTTTACCATTCTTTTATGAGATTAAATAATTGGATAATAATAATTTATATCAAAAACACACTTACTGAACAGTAAAACAAAATTAAAATCATTTCAATATTTGTCACAAAAAAAGTTCTGGCCCACTATAAGAGAGTAAGAAATTGACACAATTTCAGATTTCTAAAGGGTGCCGATTAAAAATAAAGAATCCAAAAATTAAAACGGCACCGGATTTTCATATTTGAATGACTCATATATTTTGTATAAAAAATCTTCAACTTATCGAGGGTTTTTTGAGAAAATATTTTTAATAAAAAAAACTTTCGAAAAATAACTTTTAGGGATTTTTTTTAATTAATAAAAAATATGCTGTTAAAGACCGTATTTTTGTTAGTATATTCTGAAAATTTTGTACAAATTAAACGAACAGTAATGAAGACACTTCAAAGCTTCAAAGTCGCTAAAAATTACCCCTTTTTGATTATTTTGCTGAAAAGTGGTCATTTTTGACGACTTTGGGGCGCTATATTTTCGTTACTGTTCGTTTGATTTGTATAACATTTTTAGGGTATACTAACAAAAATACGGTCTTTCACAGCATATTTTTTATTAACTTCAAAAAAATTTCCCTTTAAAGTTTTTTTTTCGAGCGTTTTTCATTATTAAATAAAAGGGCTTTAAAAATATTTTCTCGAAAAACCTTTGAACACGTAAACTGAGATAGGTATAAGTTGAAGAATTTTCATAAAAATTGGTAAAGGCGTTTTAGAGTTAATGCGTTAATTTTGCCAAATTTTGATATCAAAATAACGTAATTTTTCCCTGTTTTTTATAAATAATTTATTAAGCTATTTTTTATTATATTGATAATAATATTTTATTATTTTTATAATCGAAGAATTAAAAATAAAAAATTACTTTGAATACTTTTAACAGCGTGATGTATTCCTGTCTCTCTTCCGCCAATCTACTTTGCCGCTGTCTCTCTTTAACAACTGACATAATGCAGCGGTACTCTACAGCAATAAATCGGTCTGGTTGTTGAGTACACAACCAAATTAATGTCTGGCAAATTAATTTTATACTTATTTATATATAAATAAAATAATATTAAAATTACAGCCATACTAAAATGGTTTGAAATTATTTTTTTTTTGTTTATAAAAATAGCATCTGGTACATTATTGTCAATAACAAAAATGTCTGGCACTAAGAAATTCATGTTTATAATAGTGTCTAAAAGTTAGTGAAAAAGAAAAAAAATCTCTTAAAATTATTTAAAATTTAATATTTTTACCTGTAAAGGTGTGATGCGCAGTAATAAACGCATCGTTTACCGGCAGCCAGGTAGCCCGCACGCTGTTCGAGAGAGCATAGGGAAATATATATTAAAGAATCAGCTTTCTTAAAGTTCTCTCTCGAAAACGTTGCTAGCTCTTAGACTATTACTTCCGGCGAAATTAAAAGGTCAGTACAATGTTCATATAAACTTTTCAAATATTGGCGTTGAGAAGCTATTTAATACTTTTGTATTGAGATAATAAAATAATTTTCACATTTAGTATTATTTTACAAGAAAAGCAATTTATTTTAACGATTGTATGACATTTGACAACTGTCAACTAACTTAAAACTAACTTCAGCCCGTGACTAAAAACCTGTTGCTAACTTCAGCCCGTGACTAAAGCGCCCTAAAGCCACAACTTGTCAATGAGTATTTAAAAGGTCACTTAGTGTCATGGAAACATGTACGATAAAGGGCGTTTTAAAGGTGGGAGCAGAAAAAATAAATAATAAAATTAATATACTTAAATATATAAATTGGTGTTTAAAAAAAGTAGACAACAGATAAAAAAAAACCGCAAGTATATAATAAAAAAAGAAAACTATTGATAAATATAATAATTAAATGGTTAAAAACATTGTAGTATACTCCTCAGACTAGAAAAATTAATATCACAAAGACTTGCTACTTTATTAAAAGTTAGGGACATTTTATATATCGGCGACCTTACTAACATGTTGGTACGTGCCCTTGGACACTTAAATACTAATGTTTGCCTATTATTAGGTCTTGGTACATAAAAATTTAACTGTCCCAGTAAGTCACTACAACATTATAAATTAATTTAAATAAAAAGGTTATGCAGATTTTATCCCTTCTTACACTTAAAGAATCAAAATTAAAGGTATCAAGCAGTACCAAATGATCAAAACCCTGAGGGGGATATACTCCAAACGTTTTGTAACTTAAAAATTTTAGAAATTTACGTTGCACTGATTCAATTGCAATCATGATTGAATGTGGCATAGGTAAATTGGCGACCAAACAATCGAGGCGTACTCAAACTTTCTGCGTACCAATGCATGAAACAACAGCTCAAGGCTCTCAGGTTTAGAAAAGGTTTTGCAATTTCGGATTATAAATCCTAATGTTTTATATGCTGATTTTGTAGTGATAGCGATATGTTCGGTAAAAGTGAGATGCGTGTCAAAATAAACTCCCAAATCCTTCATTACACTGACTCCAAGTTGACCTCATTTATTTTGTAATTAAAAATAACTGGATTTACTTTTTTAGTGTATCTGCCTATTTTACATTTCGATATGTTTAAAGTTAATCTGTTTGTTTTACACCATTGACCTAAAATATTAAGATCATCTTGGAGATTGAGACAGTCATTTATAGTAATGACTAGAGAGAATATTTTGAGGTCATCAGCATATAAAAGCTTCAAAGAGTTTAGTTTTGGGGGCAAATCATTCATAAATATGAAAAACAGCAAGGGACCTAAATTTGATCCTTGTGGAACGCCAGAACTGGACACAAAGGGTTGCAACCCTGCATGCGAATTAAAGTTATTATATGAAACAAATTGTTTCCTGTCTATTAAATAGGACTGAAAGAGTTCCACAAGAAAGCTATCCAAACCAAAGCTTCTTAGTTTCTGTAACAATATGTAGTGATCAATCCGATCAAATGCTTTCTGGTAGTCAGTGTATATAACGTCGAGTTGAGAACCTTTATCCATTGTTCACAAGCATATTGTGTAAATAAAGCCAAGTTGGTTATCGTGGATTTTTTCTCAACAAACCCATGTTGAAAAGGAGAAATAAAAATTTTCAGTTGACAATATAGTTTGGAGTAAATTTAATAATAATTAATAATTAATAATTAATTTAATAATTTAGTAATTATCATTTCAAATATTTTAGCGAAGTTACAAAGTAAAGAAATTGGTCGATAATTTGTTATACAAGATGGGTCTCCTTTTATGAAGTTACCACAATCCACACAACAAGGTCTGTTCGATCTCGTACTAAAAATACTAAGAATCACTGCAACACTCATTTTACTCCTATTGTTGCAGTGATTTTTAGTATTTTTAGTACGAGATCGAACAGACCTTGTTGTGTGGATTGTGGACGTTACCATGCTTTTTGTTTAACTTCGATAGCCGCGGCACTGAATGTAAACGGCGCACCGTTGGAACAGCACTATATTTAAGAATCAGCCTTAATTGTATGTAACGTAACAAGAGTTGTATATAGAATATTACGCGAGAGTGGAAACGCGCCGGATAGTGGTAATTTTTTATACATTTCTTTTTAACTTGACGTCGACACCTCTAAAAAATATTTACTTAATGTCGCCACTAAACAAACAAAAACCCTAACATTACTGTTACGTTACTATAGCAACCCGACATGGCTACTAACATAATTTCCTGAAAATCCCTAATGGTGCGATCGGTCGAGTATTACGTGAGCCTGTGCCTAAGAGCATATACATAGTATGCGGCTTATACAAAATTTGTCGTTTAATGTACTGGTCGTAGAGAAAAGTATATTACAATATTGTAATATTATAATATTTTTTTACTGGTCACATAATATGATAAATAGACGTTATTAATTTTTTTTAATCGATACAAAATGGCTTTGTTTAGCATTATATTAAACTTAATAGCAGTATTATTGATTTAAAAGCATGTTGTTATCAAACTCCAATATAAAAACACTAAATAATTTTGAAATCCATGTTTATATATCTATGTATTTAATGGGCCATAAAATTATTAAAAAAAAGTAGCCAATTATTTCTGATAAATTTGCAAGAAATCAAAAAAGTAACTACTGAAAATTTACGGTACTATACAGGGTGTTTTAAAAAACATACGCCAATGCTCGGCTGGAGATTCGTCAAACCAAAAATATAAAAAATCATATAAACGTAGGTCCGGAAATGCTTAGTTTAAAAAATAAAAAACATTTTAAAAACGGCTATTTAAAAATATATTAAATATCGTTTGCCCGATTTTGTTAAAAGTTATTTATATATAAATAAATATATATAATAAATAAATAGGTATACCTATTTATTTATTATACGTTTTCTCAATTTTCTCTAAAAAGGCTTGATTTATCAAAAAATAATAAGAGGTAGCTTTTGTTTAACTGTAAAAAGGTGCAAAATATGCATTTTGTTGTTTTTGCAATAATATGGTTTTATTTTTCCTGTCAAAAACAAGGTTATATACGAAAACAGTTTAGGAGACAAAAATGTTGTATTTTTTAGTGGCTTAATCATAAACAAATATAAAAATTGCAAAAAAGTCAGTGGCGTACTTTTTCGTTAAGGTGCCTCCCAGGACCCCACTGGACTTAAGGGGGGGGGTAAGGTTAATTCGGTAAAAAAAAGGCATGTTTTCAAGATTTTTTTTTGGCAATACAGATGGTGTTAGTTTATTCAGTCGATCCATACATGATAATGTAACATTAGAACAATATTCTCCTAAATTTTCATTGCAAAATATCAAAAATTGAGCGAGTGACAGTGAATCTCCGGAGGCGCCTCGAGAAAAAGTTGTTTTGCGGTGCCCATCATAACTCGCAGCCAAATCATCAGAAACAAAAAAATCAAAATGCATTCGTTAAAGGAGATGTTTGTCGAGGTATTCACGAGAGGATTTTTTTTTTTTTCGATTTTTCGATTTTTCGATTTTTCGTAGCACTTGGAAGCCAAAAACCAGATTTTCGCTAAAAAAAACGGCTAATTTGCTGTTGTAAAATTGATAATTATTGAAAAAAAAAAAAAAGCTCTCGACAATACCTGGGGAATTATGTGAAGAAACACTGTGCAAAATTTCAAAACGATTGGTCCAGTAGATTTTTAGTTATGGTGGGCACGGACTTCAAAAATGACAAGTCTCAGAAAAACGCTTTAAAGTTTTGCGTACTGAAGTATTCAAGATAAAATTCGACAATTTTTTTATACTCACACAGAGTCGTCGATGCCAGGTCCGTAGAGCAAAAGGCTTCCATCAAGATGATCTAGAGCAGAATATACTTGACTTTACCTGAACAGGCCTGTTTGGGCCGGATGAGTCAGCGTCCGGCCGTCGCGCAGCTGTCGCTCAGGTATAAAACCTCAGGCTGGCAACGGACGCTGAAATACTCATAACTTCGTCAATTTTGCCCCGATCGACTTGAAATTTTAACACAATCTTCTTGAGATATTATGCATTCGATTAGAAAAATAAAAAAAAAATCGAAAAAAAAAATTTTAATACCTTACCCCCCCCTTAACAATTTTATATATATATAACTATAGTTAAAGCAAAATGAGCTTCTTATCAGTATACTGATTATACAAGGTGTCCCTAAACTTATTGGCATAAATTTAGGAAAATATTAAGCATGTCAAAATAAGACGAAAACCTCAATAAATATTTTTCCTAATTATTTATGTTTCCAAGATACAGGGTGATAAAGTGTTACTTACCATATCAGTTTTTTTAATATCACTTCTACTATGGTAGTCTTGGAAAGGTGATATTTTGCGAACAGTCATTTACTACCAAAACACATATTCACACATAATTACAATTGTTTGAGTGAACACAGTGTCGTAGAAACGGGGGTTGCTTTAAGCTTATTGTCCCATACAAACTTTAAGGTTAGGTTTTTATAATATTTGATGCAATTTTTCGATCACTCAGTTCGGCTCCTAATAAAAAGGTGTACCTTTCAAACTTCGATAAAATAAACCGTTTCCGAGATATTCGAGATTACAATAATTGTTAAATCGCATTATTTAAAAGGTACATGATAACAAATTTTATTTTTTAATTGAAAAAACTAAAAAGGGCATTCTATGAGCCTCGAGATTTTTTTGACATGGCCGTCACATTAAAAAAAATTGTAGTTTTTTCAATTAAAAAATTTGTTATTATATACCTTTTTGTCCTTTGATGCGATTTAACGAATATCTCGGAAACGGTTTTTTTTATCGAAGTTTGAGAGGTACACCTTTTTAATAGTAGCCGAACTGAGTAATCCAAAAATTGAATCAAATGGTATAAAAACCTAACCTCAAAGTTTATATGGGACAAAAAGCTTAAGCAACCCCTGTTTCTACGACACTGCCCTAACTCGAACAATTGTAATTATGTGTGAATATGTGTTTTGGTAGTAAGTGACTGTTCGCAAAATATCACCTTTCCAAGTCTACCATAGTAGAAGTTCTATTAAAAAAACTGATATGATAAGTAACACTTTATCACCCTGTATCTTTTAAACATTCGCAATTAGGAAAAATATTTATTTAGATTTACGTCTTATTTTGACTTGTTTAATCTGCTCCTAAATTTATGGCACTAAGTTTAGGGACACCTTGTATATAAATAACGTGGTTAAATTTCAACTAAACCAGCCGTTTTTGTAATGTTTAAACTAAGCATTTCTAGGTCCTTTGTATAAACTTTTTTTTTATGATGAATCTTTAGCATGTTTTTTGAAACACCCTGTATAAGTCCTTTAGAAATTTAAAAAAATTAGAGAATATTAAAAACTAAAAACTATTATCAAATTATTTTAATTAAATGGGAATTGTAATTGTAGGATAAATTGCCTGTGGCAATGAAGCATTTGACTTCATCCTTCAAACTAAAGTTTTAGGTGCGGTGATGACGTAAATCGATTGAAATTTCTTTAACCCAGTCACATTTAACAGATCAGAGCAAATTATCATGAAGCGACTAGGAAAATATAAAGTGCAATTCAGCGTCCGTGCCGTACATTTTAATAAATTCAAATACACAAATTTCACTGTCTTTAAAAAAAATCAAATTGTTATGTCCCACTTTTCCGAGCAGCCCTCTTATCAAGAACCATTTGGATTGCTCGAATTGAAAATTTATGTAATTTATTTCACTTTAAATTTTAAATAAATGTATTTAAATTTTAGCTTGGATAACTTTTAGGGCTAACACAAATTGCAAATATTTTAATATTACCTTGGGATGTGATGTAGTCTACATTGTAGACATTGCTTCTAGTCGGCAGGTCGAATCATAATTTGGTTTATTTTTAATTTATACTTATTAATAACAATAAAATAATAATATTAATAATCTTTTGACAAACAAAAATTTTAAAACCCAAAAAATAAACTACTCCTACAGTGCAAATAAACTATAGTGAATGCAGTGTATCTACAGTGAATTAAAGGCCGCATTAGAGTCACGAAAGTGATAAAGTGAGAAGTGATGAGTGACAGCATACCTGGCGGACGAACCAACAATAGTAAGCATTTTATATAAAGAACAAACAAGGCTAACAAGAGTGTAAGCCATTATCTGCAAAAACCGATAAGTAACTGCAACGTACCTTCACAACCCTAAGAACGGTTCTTCCCGCTTAAAAACAACTCTAGTAAAATAAATAAATAAAAAAATACAAAACAAAGAGCAACAATAACATTAGTAACAAAACAATACAAAAAACAATAAAATCAAGCCGTCTCAACTCTTATCGCTAGCATTTTAGGAATTATAGCTAAGCAGGACAAATAAATCACCAAGAAAGCAATATATAAAACCCATAAAATTAAAGAACCGGTCCCAATAAACAAAAGTGTGTAAGCTAATCGAGATAAAAATAAACATTTGGAACCTAGTAACTTATAGACCCTATGTCGAAGCCACCTCGGCAATTCAAATACCACGAACGCCCTGGAAAGACAAGACCCCCGCCAGAACAATTTTCGTCCACTAGCAGTATGCTACAGACTTGGTATATTAGGCACTAAGGAGGACTGCAAATACCCCCCTACTAAACAATTCGTGGGTTATTACGATCCTAATTGTTTAAAATGTATTCAAAAAGTCATTTAAATAAACTAACATTTTAATCTAGCGGGAAGTAGGGAACTAAGCATGTTTAAGGTTGGTAGTAATGTAATTGACGTATCACCCCACAAACTTCCAGCTCGCCCGTAAAGATTCATTTACAAAGCTTGACACGTAAATAACTATATTATCCACATTGTCTGATCATAACACACAATTAGTGAAAGTTCATCTTAGGATAAATTTAAATTTAAATCAAATGTTATACAGAAGAATATTTTAAATTCTTGCTAAGCTCTCAAAATTGGGAAATACTCTTCAAAACACAATTAATAGATTGCAAATTTAAAGTATATTTTGATCTTTTTAAAAAATCATTTGATACTGCTTTTCCTCTTAATCCTTTTCATGTTACTAATACAAGCAATAAATCATGGATTACTAATGATCTAATAAAATATAGTGCTACATTGAGAAATATGCATGGTATTCTTAAAAATATTAATAATAACAATCTTAAAAAATCCTATAATTGTTTAAAAAAAAATCATCAAAAAAAAATTATAGATGCAAAAAAATACCTAACAGTGATAATATTTCTAAAGTAATATAATAAACGAAAATACAGGGAAATCAAAAAATAACAATTTAAAATGTGATGATAAAATGACAAGTAATAAAAGTGATATGCCCAAAATGTTTAATGATTACTTTTTAAATTCAGTTAATGAACTGACAGGTAAATTAAATTGTTCATTAAACTCAAATAACCAAATGATTCCCAATCCCAATTTAATATTTTTATCACCTATTGATAAAATGAAGTTTATAATATTATGATATCTGCTAGTAAAAAAAAATCTTGTGGCATGGACGAAATTCCCTGTTCCAAGATATGTAGCACAGTATATTGCTGCTTTCTCATACCTATTAAATCTCACTCTTACGTTGGGATATTTTCCTAATGAATTAAAAATATCCAAAACCATTTACAAAAAAGAGGACCATACCTGTTTCGAAAATTATAGGCCTGAGGCCTTGCTGTCTGTCTTTTTCAAAGTAATGGAAAAGGCTTTTTATAAAAGGCTGTTGGGTTTCATGAGGGGGTCTGGGTTGCTCACTGACAGTCAGGGTAAATCCACTCAGGACGCACTTATATATCAGTTGTTAGCTTTTAATGATAAAAATAAAACTATTGGTATTTTTTACGATTTTTCAAAAGCGGTCGACACTATTAATCATAATCTCCTATTGTATCAATTAATAAAATATGGTGTGTTCGGAGCAGCATGGAGTTGGGTGAAATCATACTTGTCTGGGAGGCAGCAATTTGTGCAACTTACTGAAGGTGGCAGTCAGTGTCTTTCTCCAAAACGCGATATTACTACTGGAATTCCCCAAGGTAGTATCCTTGGTCCATTACTTTTTATTATCTATGCCAATGATATGGTTAGTCATGTAAATGCAGGTTTTATCACACTCTTTGCCGATGACACAACCGCCATAATTGAAAGTAAATCATACAATCAGCTCAGCGAAACAGCTAACACTGCAGTCAGACAAATGTCAACCTGGTGTAATAATAATGGTCTAATCTTAAATGCACAAAAAACGAATATCATACTTTTCAATCCTAAAGGTACCTTATCAAATTTATGTTTATTAATTAAACATGAAAAAACTTTATTAGTTCAACAGGAAGTAGTAAAATTTTTGGGGCTATATGTTGATAAAAACCTATCTTAAGATCATCTTATATCAAACTTGGTAAAAAATCTTGGAACTAAAAATTATTGCTTACGGAATCTCCGCAATTTCACAAGCATAAAAACCTTGATAACCTACTATTATGGTTGTGTTTATTCACTACTTTCATACGGCATTTTATAATGGGGTAATTCGTTTCATAAACAGGATGTATTTGTTTCTCAAAAAAAAATCATTAGCAGCATTTTCAATCTTAGTTTAAGAACATCATCAAATTTTAACCGTTTATTGTACAATAAACGGTTAAAATTTGATGATGTTCTTAAACTAAGATTGAAAATGCTGCTTTAGTATTTTAAACTGTGTGTTAAAAAAGATCTACCAAAGTATGGAAAAGTTTCTGATATAAATTCTTATGTAACAGGAAATGAAGGAAATTTATAAAAGTTTATAATAAATTGCCAAAAAAAATTAAGGACATAAGCAGTTTCAAAATATTTAAAAAAACTGTTATTGAATTACTGCAAACCGGTTCCTTTTATTCTTATGAAGAATACTTTAAATGTCAAATGTAATACTTTTGATCCATAACTATACTAGCTATTTATAATTAATTTTAAGTTAATTTTTAACTGTTTTAATTTTAATTTTTAATATGTAAATTAAGGTTGTATATGTTTTGTCTATACCTACACTAAATGTTTTTGACAATTTCTGTACTGGTGTATTATCAGTAAAAGAAAATAATAGTATATTCTGTAACAAGTTTGGAATACAGCATATTCCGCTCGAGTGAAGAGTTTGTCACACGAGCGAAGGCGAGTTTGACGGTTTCACGAGAACGGAATATGCAATTCCAAACGTATTTTAGACTATACTTTTTTTACGTTTCCAAAAAATACCATAGACAAATAATTTAATTGGAAAAAAGTAAGGTTCGATCGGTCTAAAATTTGTTAGATATTAAAAACAGAGATGTCGCCACGATTGTATATTCTGTCATCAGATTATAGAATATTTCATTATGTAACACTTTACGGAATAAATGTCATTCCATAGATAAAAAGTTATATTAGAACGGTCATATTCCATAATAGGAGTAGAGAAAGATTATTATTATTATTATTTCCATTCTTACTTATGTTCTGTGTGGGAATCTGTATTACCGGCTCGCCGGTAAAAATGACAAATTTATAATTGTAAATCGAAATGTATCCCTTAAAAATCAACTAACTACATCCGATATAGAAGCAGTAAAAGAAAATATTATGTTTTATAGGCACTCCACGGTGCACCGTGGAATCCATAAAATCCCCACCCGAAATCAGTTAAATCTAGTTTACTACCGGCAAAATCAAAAGGTCAGTACAACTGAATATAAACTTTTTAAATATTGGCGTTAAGAAACTGTTTAATACTTTTGTATTTTAATAAAATAATTTTTACATTTAGTATTATTTTACTAGGGAACTTTATTTTATCGATTGTATGACATTTGTCAACTAACTTAAAACTAACTTCTGTCCTTGACTAAAATCCTGCTGCTAACTTCAGCCACAACTTGTCAATGTGTATTTAAAATGTGAGAGTAGAAAAGTACTTTAAACTTGTTATTATTTATTTATTTTTTTATTAAGATTGTCTTAGGAAAAATGATAGTTTATATTGTTAAAACAATCCAAAATTATCAGATGTCATAATTCCTTTTAATTAGGTAGCTTAATATTCACAATTAATTATCAAACGTCATCCCTTGGTTTATTTATGATTTAGACAAATTTCAACGTTCTGGAGAGGTTTGCAACCTCCTGGCAATTTAAATATCAAGTGTCATATTAATAGATTATATACAATGAAGTTATTTAATAAAATGGGATTTGATTTTTGCGATTTTATTTTATATAAGAATTTCAATAAAACAACAAGGAATTAAAGTATTAAAATCAATTTAAATATTAAATTGTAAATAATAACAATGTTATAATTTTTTTTTTAATTTTGAAAAAAATAGCGTTTTACAATAATTATTTGGTTAAATATTGATACTAAAGTACCTAATTTTTCTGTAAATTTACTAATCGGCATTTTCGAAAGTTTTATTATTTGCTGACTATTGCCGACTGCAGGTGCAGTAGCTGCTAATGCCGACTAACAGCTAATCGATTTGAATATACTAGGCGAAAGAGTTTGCTGATGGAAAATCTGAAATGATTAAAGAATCTTTTTTAATTTTAAACAACAACAATCGACAAAATCTTATAAAATGTCGTCTTTTTAATAAAAGTCACCCCTCTTAATCGGAATTTTTTTTATAACAATCTTTAATAGATGTGGAATCTTACACTGTGCGTGTGTATTGTATTACATAGTGTTTTTAAGTTTTTAAACCTAAATGCTTAATGATTTTAAAACAAGACAAAATAATTGAACTTATTTTGCTTAAAATTCCTTCCTAATCGGGGGAAATGGCACTATTTACCATTTAAAAAATAAAATAATTGTGATATGAAATTTTAATTTTTTAGTCCAATTTGTATTCTATACTATAGAATCTATAGTACACTATTTTTATCATTTATTGTGGGTACGTTAGGTACTAAGAGTAGTAAATAAAAGCACGACCGTATTTATAGAAACTTTAACTGATTTATTAAAAATAAAAATACTAAAAATTATTGTAACAAAGATGTTGTCGCGGAGAGGTCAAAAACCGATCTGTCCCTTTTACAAAGTTCAAAAAGGGAAAGTAGGTAGTTTTGGGATTCTACAAAAATAGCAAGGCACTTGACTTCTTTGTTGAATAAGAACCGGGGAGTCAAGTGTCGAGGTCCAGGTATAAAAAGAAATGACATTATGTATATCTTGCTACATACAACTTAAAACTTAAAAACCTTAAATAATATTTGAATTTACAAAATGAAGCGAATAAAAATAAGTATAAAGAGTATAAGTATAAAGAGTTTAAGTATAAAGAGTATAAAAACATTGAAATTATAAAATAATTGTAGAAATATTAAAGGTGTATCACCACATCACCCCCCTACCAGTGATCAGAGTATGATCACGTGAAGGTGAGGTGAGGAATATTACGTAAATGTCCCTTGCCAACGATTTGGAAAACGCACGTGTCTTCCCGCTCTTGTAATGGTTGGCGCCGGTTGGTCTTGGTTTTCGGGTCTTTTACTACAGGGCAATGTTGTCGGTTCCTCATTTATCTTTGATGCAACGGACGGCGGGTGGTCTTCGGCTGCGAAGTAGGCTGGTTTTAATCGGTCAATGGAAATTTTTGTGTTTCCTTTTCGTAGTTGCACCGTAAACGTCTTATCGTTTCTCGCTACAACTTTGAAGGGTCCGTCATAAACTTGTTGTAGTTTTCCTTGCTGAGCGCCATGTCTAACGAACACGTGGGAAGTTGATTTCAGGTCTTTGAAAACGAAAGTACGTTGTTTTCCGTGGCTTGTGTTGCTAACAGGACGCAGGGCCCGGAAATGCTGTTTTATTTGTTTGGCGTACGTTTCTGGTTCTAAATCGTCGTTTGTTGCTTGCGCTACCAAGAATTCTCCAGGAAGTCTAAGTGTTTCGCCATAAACGAGGTCTGCAGAAGTTGCTGATAAGTCCTCTCGCCAAGCCGCTCTAATACCTAGCAGGACTGCTGGCAGGATTTCGACCCAATTTTCTCCATCGTGGCATTTAAACGCTGCTTTTAACTGCCGGTGAAATCGTTCCACTAAACCATTGGAACATGGGTGAAAAGCAGTTGTGCGTAGATGTGTAGCACCAATTAAATTGCTGAGTCGGTTAAACAATTGCGACTCGAACTGGCGTCCCTGGTCCGTAGTGATTCGTAACGGTACACCAAAACGTGCGACCCACCCTTCGAGAAATGACCTGGCAACCGTGTCGGCCTCGATGTTTTCTAGCGGGATCGCTTCTGGCCAGCGTGTAAAACGATCGACGCACGTTAACAGGTACCTGAAGTTTCTACAAAAGGGCAGTGGTCCAACCAAATCGATATGAATGTGTTCAAACCGACTAGAGGGCGGAGCAAACGAACCCCTAGGAGCTGACACATGTCTCGAGATTTTTGATCGCTGGCACTCTAGGCAAGCGCGTGCCCATCTCCTGCAGTCCGATTTTATTGAAGGCCATACGTAGCGCTGCGTGATTAATTTCTTGGAAGCATTTATTCCTGGATGCGCCAAGCTGTGCAGGGAATCAAAAACCATTTTTCTGTATGCTGGCGGAACGAAAGGACGTGCTGTCGGCGTCGATAAATCGCAAAACACGTTGACATCTGTGCCCGGCAATTGAACCTTTTTTAGCTGCAAGCCAGTCTCCGAACGCAGGTACTTTTGTAGGTCAGTGTCATCTTCCTGTGCTTTCGCAAGTGCGTGAAAATCGATCGCCCTTGCGAGTTCCTCGACCCTTGAGAGGGCATCTGCGACTACATTGTCTTTCCCGGAAATGTGACGTATGTCTGTAGTGAACTGACCGATAAAGTCTAGGTACCGAAATTGTCGGGGAGAGCATTTCTCCGGTTTTTGGTTGAAAGCAAAAGTTATTGGCTTATGGTCTGTAAGTACCATGAATAACCTGCCCTCAACCATGTACCTAAAATGTTTTATCGCCAGGTAGATAGCCAAAAGTTCCCTATCATATGCGCCGTATTTTTGTTCTGCTGGGCTAAGCTTCTTTGAAAAGAAAGCGAGCGGCTGCCACTGACCACTGACTAGTTGTTGAAGGGCGGCCCCGGCGGAGTTGTCTGAAGCATCGGTGACGAGCGCCAGCGGCGCCTCGACGTCTGGGTGTGCCAATAGAGCTGCTTGCGCCAGGGCGTGTTTGCACGCTTCATATGCTTCTTCTGCGCTAGTACACCATTTTAACTTGGTATTTCCTTTAATGTTGCCTTTTAGAAGATCGTTAAGCGGGGCTTGGATTTTAGAGGCGCCAGGAATGAACCGTCTGTAAAAATTAATCATTCCCAAGAAACGTCGTAGCTGTTTCGCAGTGTCGGGTTTGGTGAATTTTTCGATTGCTTCGACTTTCTCCGGTAGAGGACGCGTTCCATCCTGCGAGACGCTGTAGCCGAGAAATTTTACTTCACTAGAACCGAAAACGCATTTGGACGGGTTAATTACAACACCGTACTCTCTGAGGCGAGTAAACAGGGTTCTGAGGTGTTCGACGTGTTCGTTTTCCGAACTAGAGGCCACTAAAATATCGTCTATATATACATAACAAAAATCGAGCCCGCGTAGAACTTCATCTATAAAACGTTGAAATGTCTGTGCCGCATTTCTAAGTCCGAACGTCATGAAAGGAAATTCATACAACCCAAACGGAGTTGTAATCGCGGTTTTCGGGATATCGTCTATTGCTACCGGCACTTGATTATACGCCCGCACCAAATCTATCGTCGAAAATATCCGCTTTCGACTAAGAGATTGCGCGAAATCTTCAATGTGCGGAACGGGGTATCGATCCGGTAAAGTTCTTGCGTTTAAACCGCGATAATCTCCGCAAGGCCGCCACTCGAAATTTGATTTTTTTGGGACCAAATGTAGCGGTGAAGACCAGCTGCTCTCGGACGGCCGCGCGAGTCCGAGTTGGAGCATTGTTTTGAACTCCTTTTTCGCGATTTGAAATTTATCCGGTGCTAAACGTCGCGGTTTGCAGGCGATCGGTGGTCCGGGCGTCGTGCGAATATGATGACAGGTAGAGTGTTTGACTGACGCAGGTATTCCGGCCGGCCTAGTTATTTCCGGGAAACACTCTAGGACGGCATGATACTTAGAATTTCCGCAAACTGATTTTATTTGCGGCGTTGCCACGGTGACGGATTTGCCGTTGGCAGTTAATGACGTAACATTGTCGATAAGACGCTGGTTGCGGATGTCCACTAGGAGGTTAAAATGCTCGAGAAAGTCCACTCCTATGATAGGTTTTGTCACTTCGGCGATGACGAAACGCCACACGAACGAACGGCGCAAACCTAAATTTAAAGTCAGCGTCACAGAACCGTACGTTGAAATCACGGTGTTATTTGCTGCATAGAGTTCATAGGAGGATTTCGTAACATACCCTCGTATACGCGAACGCGGGTAAACACAGAGGTCAGCACCAGTGTCAACGAGAAATGTCACTTTTGTGTCGCGATCTGTCACAAATAGGCGGCGCGTGTTAAGGCAGAATTCGTTAGCCGCCATTAACGATTGCCCTGGTCGTTTTCCGAACTAAACGCGCACGGTTGATTGCACTTTCTTGCCTTGGCGCCGAATATAGAGTGGTACCAACACAAATTACTATCTTTGCCCGCGCCTTGTTGCCGGCTTTTGCTTCGGGAGCGGGAACGTTGCCGATACCCGTTTGACCTGGACGACCGGTGGTTTGTTGTCAAGGCAGCGATTTGCGCAGAGAGTTGCTCCAGCAGGGCTCGCGTCGTTAAACCCCCATCGGCAGCCTCATGAACTTGCGGGCGAGCTGTGGTTTCTGCGACGGCGTCTGCGAGATCGGCGACTGACGTCAAGCTGGCGTTGGCTTGTGTAGCCAAAATGGCTTGCATGGAAATGGGTAACCGGCTTACCTATAATGACCTTACAATGTTGTCCGGTACAACCGAGCCTGCCAAGTTTTGGAGATGGCGTAAAAACTGCGACGGTTTCCTGTCGCCTATCTCCTCGTGCTCCAAGAGCCGCTTCGTTTTCTGCTCTTGGGATGAACTTAGCCGCTTGATAAGCTCATTTTTTAAATATGTGTATTTGTTGGTCTCTGGCGGTCGACTTAGCACATCACGCACTTCCATAGCGTACTTACAGTCAAGGTTCGCTGCTAAGTAACTAAAACGAGTGTCCTCACTTACGATGCCGGAGATAATAAACTGATTCTCCACTTGAACGAACCATGTTTCAGGATCAGCAGCCCAGAATGGTGGGATTCGCACTGCAACCCTTTCTATGGCCTGTTGGCGGTTAGCATTGGCCTGGTCCTGATGTTGGTCTGGCATTTTAAAAAACCAAAGATAACGCGCGGTTGAATAGCGAGAACACACACAACACCGAAAACACAACGTACGTAATGCGACTACTCTCAAAAAATAGATCACGTCGGGGTCACCAATTTGTGGGTACGTTAGGTACTAAGAGTAGTAAATAAAAGCACGACCGTATTTATAGAAACTTTAACTGATTTATTAAAAATAAAAATACTAAAAATTATTGTAACAAAGATGTTGTCGCGGAGAGGTCAAAAACCGATCTGTCCCTTTTACAAAGTTCAAAAAGGGAAAGTAGGTAGTTTTGGGATTCTACAAAAATAGCAAGGCACTTGACTTCTTTGTTGAATAAGAACCGGGGAGTCAAGTGTCGAGGTCCAGGTATAAAAAGAAATGACATTATGTATATCTTGCTACATACAACTTAAAACTTAAAAACCTTAAATAATATTTGAATTTACAAAATGAAGCGAATAAAAATAAGTATAAAGAGTATAAGTATAAAGAGTTTAAGTATAAAGAGTATAAAAACATTGAAATTATAAAATAATTGTAGAAATATTAAAGGTGTATCACCACATTTATGATCTATGTAAATTTTATTGCTCATTATTATTGATATATATATATATATATATATATATTTTATTTATGATGGAGCAAATTTGAATTTATCCAAAATGACGAAAGTTAAAAAGACGAGCTGGTATAGGTAGCTAATAACTTGTAAATAAAACATAAATCTCAGTATTAAAAACCACCGTCCAATTTTATCTGGATACCGGTCGTTGCGGAAAACTTCCATCAATCATGTAAAAAGTCATAAATGCAAAACAAGCCATAACAAAACAAATTGCGCAGCAGTGTTACATGCAAATATATGTTTAAATTTTATCATTATTCCGGTAAAAAGTTCCAGAGTGGCCTGATGAAGAGAAATAAAGTGTTTAGCTCGGGATTATGATAAATAATTAATGATCTGACTCATGGTCCATTGTCCTAGAATAGGGAAACAAAGGGTCCAAGTAATATCTAAAATTAGCTCTCCGGTTTCTGCTATGGAAAATTCCAGTCTTTAATATTAATATACGGTTATTTATTAAAATATTAAAATTTTCTTTTTTTTCTTATTGTCCCAACATTCCTTTCTTGTCTATCTGAATTTTTAATATTAATTCGACCGCTAACAGACAGTTTTTAAGTCACCTAAGATTCCTTTGCATAAACTAGAGATATTTAACTTAAATATAACCTATACGAAGGAATTAGAAATTAACATATTAACATTTCCACTGATCTTTAAAAAGAATTTAGATTGCGGCACATATTGAATACATAAAAGAGGTAGGTAGGTACATCAATACACGAAAAATTTGGTTATTGACTAGGTATTTCCAATAGAAAAACTGAATTTTTCTTAGAACAATCAAGATATTATAAATGAATATTACAAAGATAAAGTTAATACACAATTCACCTGGAGCAGAATTTAGGGATAAATAATTAAAATTACGAATTTTGGTAAAAATATTGTGGTAATAAATATTAAAGAAATCTGTAACTATTTGATGTAATTAAAAAATTGCTCAATGGCGGCTCCACTCTCTAAAAATGAAATAGTCAAAATTCTACTATTTGAATTAGTACCAGCATTTTTTAATAATAAAATAGTCGTTTTCACTTTTATATAGTTATTTTTTACTACGTAAATAGTTAAAGTTTGACTAATTTAAGATTAGTCACCATCTTTGACTATTTCTGAGAGTTAAAAGTAACTAATTTCTTTAATCGTTTGCGGCCAACAACAAAGTATTATTTTATTTAAATGCATATACCTAAGCTCCATGGTTAAATGAACCATAAAAACAAATAAAGATGCAAAAAGTTTAGCAACAATATTTATTGACAAATAAAATTATTTTTTATAAGAGAGGCTATTTCATTCAGTAGAATTTGACTAATTATTAGTGACTGCTTTTTCGCTATGACAATTAGTCAAATATGACTAATATAATTAGTTATTTTTGACTAATTCATTTTAAGAGAGCACAGTTTTCTTGAGATCAAGCGAGGAAAAAGCCTGATTTTCGATTGTACGGCCGGGCCACATTTTTCCGTCTCAGGACTATAGGGCTAGCGCAACCGAGTGCGCTAATCGTGTAGGATACGAAAGCGAGACCTGTATCTCCGATCCCTAAGTGGTTAACGCACCGCCTGTAATTAGGTATTATCACTAGAGGCTAAATGTAGCAAAGTATTCCTCAAGGTTATGACGATTAGCTGTCATTTTGATTATAATAATTATGCAGGTACACTGCATTGTGCCATACCAAAATAACCCAAACTTAACAACCCAACCCAACCGACCCCGCCCCATTGGGCCCCTCCCGCCCCATTGTCACAATCCAGCCTACCCTTAGATATATTATACCTCTATTGCTCAATGGGACGGGAGGGGCCCAATGGGGCGGGGTCGGTTGGTTTGGGTTGTTAAGTTTGGGTTGGTTTGGTATGGCACAATGCAGTGTACCTGCATAACCAAGATGACAGCTATTCGTCATAACCTTGAGGAATACTTTGCTACATTTAGCCTCTAGTGTATTATCGCGCTATAACGTGCATACAATGATTCGCGCCTTTAAGACATACGTCAATCTGTTTGTTTGGTTATTAATATTATTATTATTTTATGTGTACATACAAAGAAAGATCACCTAGAAAGCTAATTGCAGAGTGCTTATTCGTATGCAGTGCGTTAACCACTTAGGGAACGGAGATGCAGGTGTCGCTTCCGTATCCTACACGATTAGCGCACTCGGTTGCGCTAGCCCTATAGGAGACGGAAAAATGCGGCCGGGCCGTACCAGCCGCCACTGTCTTCAATCAAAAAACCTACATGGGTAAAAGAAAACAGTAACCATTAATCACAGAACACTAAGCATTGCTGCGCAGAAAACTAATCAACTTAATATACAATGTCAATCTTAATTTTAGTGTCAGTGGACCATTTAAAACTATACAATTTCTTATAAAACATTACGGGTTACTTTGACAACAGCAGTTACTTTTGTGATATATATGAGTAGTGTCAGGAACTGCAGTGATCAATATTCTGCACATTTATAATAAATTATTATTATTATTTAAAAAAATAAGTGGATTACTGTTCTGCGCATCAATTTTATTTTTATTTTTTTCCGTGTAGGATGTAAAAATAATTTAGATCAATCGGTTAAAGTTTTTTATCTAATAGTCTGTAAAAAACCCGTTTGGACCAATAAAAACACTCGACTACTGTAACAGTAGATCCAAGCCAAACTTACTTTCTACGTTCTAATTATAATTTTACGTTTTACAAATAAAATTATGCCATAAAGATAAAATGTTGCATGCAATGCGGCTGAGAAGTGTATTTTTGGGTTTCGCTCTTCTTAGCCTTATGACATTAATAACAATTTTGTAAATCCTATTTTTACGAACGTCGCGACGCGTCGCGACGTTGAAAACTTGTTGTTTACTGTTTACAATACCTAGCTTGAAACGATTTAAGTGATTTTTACCTGGCGTTATTCTTTGGAATTTGTGAAAAAAATTTACAATTTTGTATTGTATTTTTTAATTAAGCATTTACAGATACACGAATACCTATTTTTTGCATCTTTGTTCCATACATCATGCTAGTAAAGTTTGCCCGATCATTTTAGTTACAACCTGTATAGGGACCATTATAATAAACAATTTATTTTTATAATTATTATTCATTACATATGTATGCATTTCAATAAGCTTATAGCTTGCCTAAAAACGAATTTTTAGCAACTTGACAGTAAGGGGATACATTAAATCACATTGATATTTGGTTTGCAATCTCTATTATTTTCAAAGTCTATTTTAAAATTTCTACTTTTGCCCTATCGGCATTCCTGACGCGTTTCGTTGGTCAGCCAAATCTTTTTTAAAGAAAATTTACGAGAAAAAAACACTTCAAAGTTAACATCAATCGCATACGTATATACTTACATCAACGTGGACTCCTTCGACTTTGTACCAGTTTGCTTGCGGACGCGCCTTGGGAACGAATCTGTAAAACTCCTCGTGTTCCTTATACCACTTGACCGCATACAGGGTGTCATTACCCAGGTCGTAGTCGCACTGCAGCATCGCTGTCTCCCCTGGCACACGGTACTGGGGCACGTTCACGCGGACCCATTTTAAGCCCGCACCTGAACACGCAACTTCTGAAACAAAATAATAATGTTAATGATTTATGGGCCATTTTTCTTTTCTCTGTACATTTATTGTGTTTTAAATATATTTTACGACTTATTTTTATTTTTTTTTGAAAAAATATTCTTATTTGCTTTATTTCAGTAATAATGTTAATTTTTCGATACGACTTAGCCCTAAGTAAAGCAAATGTTTGTAAGGGGACAGGCTATTAAATATTTAACCTTCTTTATTAGTTTAATGAAAAGATCATCATAACCTGTAGCATTACATGTTTTTAATTTAGTAATTATATCAAAATATGTTGGAATACAAATATTATAAATAATTTTGCATTCATAAGGGTGATTCAAAAAATAAACTATTCGTTTTTTTTTACTTATTCGGGCCAATTCACTAACAGAAGTAGTGGTTAACGTTAGCCACTAGAATCAGTGGTTATCTGCCAAACCGCCACTAATTCTAGTGGCTAACGTTAACGACTTATGTTAGTAAATTGGCCAGATTACATCAAAAAATTGGTTGGTCCGATGAAATAATATGAATATATATCTGCACCTATCATTAATAAGTAAAATTAATTTTATTTAATAAGGTTAACAAATTTATTTTCAAGGAAAATAACAAATTTATTTTTGAATAAATTTGGAATTTCTAAATTAGGTAAAGAAATAACAAGTTTTTCGAACTTGGCATAAAAATCTGGTGTCCAGATTATACAAGAAAGGATGATCCAGGTACACGAACCGAGTAAAGGGAAGCGATAAAAACAGGCAGAAAGTGTTTGAAAATGGTATCGAACGCATCGCTCTTATAAATTTTTACTAAAACGAAATTTATTGTAAAGTTCCGTAATAATTGTTACAAGTGTTTGTGTATGCTTCCAGGTTAGTTCTTAATTCTAGTAGCCCAAATTATGTAGTAAAGTCCACTAAACGTAGAACGATTCAAATTTAAGTAAACTGATTATTAGTTATTTTGCACTACTACGTTTAGCGAATTTTACCCGATATTAACACCTTTAGATATTTTTATAAAATGTTTTTGGCTTTTAAGTTTACTGTTTAATGTAAAAATTTCTATTCCGTTATTTTATTGTTTAAGGCTTAGATTTAGTTCTATATACACTGTCCCTGTAGCTCAAATGTTTAAACCTTTCCTAACACGATTATGCATTTTTTGTGGTCATTTTAAAACAAAGATCGGTGTGATACGTGACGTTTCGTTGCTCAAAATGGAGTATTGACCGTTAATTTTAAACTTTGAATGCTCCTTTTTCTTTAGCGCACGTAGTTTGCAGTAGATACTAAAATGCTCCCCACCTTGAGAGTAACTGGTCACCTAGGTTCTCTAGGCGACATCGCGACATCCGGACCCTACATCTATTAGGCGGGTTGCTCCCAGTACGGACACGTTACACACAGGGCAAAGTTAACGTTGACAGACTAACAGTTAACTGCCCTGTTAACAACGTTTTTGCTTTTTTGAACTTGTAGAGGGTAAATAAAGTAACGAGCGTCGCGTCATTCCATTGATTTGCATAAACTTTTAAAGAAACAATGCGTAATCGTGTAATCCTTTGCTACTTCATAGCCGAACAGGGTTTTTTCTCTAGCGCTTTTGCCCTGGTCGTATCTCCCTAAGAGCCACCCTTTGCTTTTTGTAAACCGTTTGTAAAGTAAATTAAATAGGGGTAACCTTAACAATGTATTTTATTTTTTGTATACCTTATTATCCCAAGTATTATTCTTAAAGCAATGTATTTATTAAAACAAGTAAGTAAACACAACCTAGAGGTCCAGGTCAAGACGATCACGAGCCAAAGTCACAAAATATTTCATTTATTAATTTTTCATAAAACTTGTTTAAAACGAACCTGGTGTAATGAGAAATCTTTACAATACATATCATATTAATGCTAAAAAAATATATAACCTGTAAAAAAACTAAAAAAAAAACTGATAAAGATTTTATTTTTAAATGCAGTCACCAAGTAACTGATTTGATCCCGCATCGCTAAATAACTATCGGAGTATCGCTAAATAACTATCGGAGTATCTCACTTTTAACAAAGAGCAGCTTTAGCCAAATAAATTCGTTGTAATCGCGGATTTAATTTTGAAGCAGGGTGCTGTTCCATGTTCGCATTGGCATTTACCAATTTTCAACATATATTAAGGATGAAAACGATGAAACAGTGCAGAACCAAAGTCTGGTTATAATCGCCGTTTAAAACACAATTTTAAATACGTTTATCAAGTTTAAATCATGCTTAATAAATACTCTAAAGGACGGTTTACGACTGCTTTCTAATATACTCACTCTTTGTGAATTTAAAGGAAAATTTGGCTTTGACGTCGAGTGGCATTTCTTTTGGTATGTCACACGGTAAAGGGCCATATGTAATACACATGGCCCTTTACCGTGTGCTACTATAGCAATTTTACAAAGACCATAAGACTATATGAAAGGAAAATTACTGTTACCTAATCATTATATAATTGGGCAAATAGCAAGCAGTCTTATGTGGACTATCGTTCAGTGGCGTAACTATCACCGCTGGGGCCCGTGGCAAATTCATCAGATTGGGCCCCCCTTAATTTAAAGAAGTTGCTTATAAATTATTTTAAATAAATTAAAATAAAAAATTTAAAAATTATTTAATAAACATAATAATTTTATTTATTCAAATTTTATGAATATATTTTTAATCCCATAAACCGTACAATACTGTTAAATTACCTGTCATTAGATGCTAACGGTTTTTGTTCAAATTAAAAAATATATAAATATATAGGTATTTATAGTGATATTTTAACACCTTTTCTTTTGGAAGTACAGTAAGTTCCTATATATCAAAAAAGTTATTGCAGTCATTTTGCTAAAGATTATACTTAAATCTTACAGAGAATACTTAAATCTTGGTTTGCCATTCTGTGCATTCTGGCCGGGAGCGTTCTTCGGCCGGGGGGGCCTTAGGCCGGGGGACACATAGCTCTGCTACCCTGTAGTTACACCACTGCTATCGTTACTGCACACTTGGCGAATACAAAAAAGTTTAATCACTAACCGTCATGACGCGCCACAGGAACAGCAGTTCCACATCTTTGTTTCACTTGATTGCAATAGCATCGCAGCGCGTCGTACTTTGTTTGCTAAAGGTACGGATTCGTTGATGCGACTCGCGGCTGCGGCCTGCGGCTGCGATCGTAGCCGCTCCACTGCTTAGTACAATTTGTTTGTATATTTTTTGGTTGACGCGTTCAGTCGCAGATTTTTTATAAACAAATTAGGACACATAGCTTTATGACCAATTATAATTATCTTTGATTAAAGTATACATTTTATCCAAAGTTATCTGCTTAAACTCCGTTATTATTGGAGCTACAAAGTCGGTTAAATTAGCAAATTGGTGACTTTCTTTCTGAATAAATGGTAGCCATAAAAACATTTTCTTTAATAGAACAGCCTATATATTTTGAAAAAAAATTTAATTTGAAACAAAAAATTATAATTGCTAGATCTGCAACATTAACAATTAATAAGCAGGCCTTTTTAATACCTTTACAACATCTTACAAATGCCAATCGTATAAAATATGAATAGAAAATACACAATCCCGTAAAACATAATAAGAGATTTTAGCGATAATAGCCACCCTCTAAATGCTATTGTAAATCAAAACAAAAATGTCAACACATTTTTAAATGTTTAAGCCTGAATCATAATGAGACACAAATGTTGATATAAATCTAAAATATATTTTTCTGCACGACCATCTATAAATAAACAATCCAATAAAACGGGATCAGAGATCGCTATTAAAAAACAATTTTAACCCATTTTTAAATGCCTAAAACATAATTATATTTGACAGAAATTTATAATATATTTATGTATGGGTAGTCGCACAGGAAATTATACTTTTTTACTACGTTTAATTTGGACGGTCGATTTTTTTCTGACAAAATCTGGTAACCCTACTCAATTTTAAATTTGGTTAAAAATAATTTTATATCTTGATTGTCAAATAATTTTATATAACATGTAATTTTATTTAATTTTACTTAAATTATTCTAAAATTACAATTATACTCTATATAAAAGTGTACTACGGTATTCTATTTAATTTTTACATTATTTTCACCAGCATAATTTTATATTAAAAAAGAAGAGACAAAATACATACTCTCTTAAAATGAATTATAATTAGTCAAAAATCATAGTCACTAATAATTAGTCAAATTCTACTGAATGAAATAGTCAAATTAGTAGATTTAAATTTAAAAAAAGTTTTGACCCGGCCAAGGCCATCAGCCCCTCTTATAATAATCAATTTGTCAATAAATATTGTTCATAATATTTGAATATATTAATTGTGTTGCTATTTTGAGCTAAACTTTTTGCATCTTTATTTGTTTTTATGGGTCATTTAACCATGAAGCCTAGGTATATGCATTTAATTCAAATAATCCGTTGTTGTTGGCCGCAAACGATTAAAGAAATTAGTTAGTTTTAACTCTGAGAAATAATCAAAGATGGTGACTAATCTTTAATTAGTCAAACTTTAACTATTTACGTAGTAAAAAAAACTATTTAAAAGTTAAAACGACTATTTTATTAGTAAAAAATGCTGTTACTAATTCAAATAGTAGAATTTTGACTATTTCAATTTTAGAGAGTACTTAATTAAAATATGTGATCCTGTTGCTGCATTCAAATGAGAAGCGTCGATGGCAAATAGATCCTAAATGCATAGAAAATTTAACTGAAATAAGGCGGTTTCTAATTACTCAAAACAAATCGGATTGTTTGTCGGTAGCTTGTTTGTTTCATTGGAAAAGGCGATGGCCGAGACAGGCAGGACACATACAACATTTCGTATTCGCAGATACAGACTGCTAATTATGCGCTTTGTACAAATGTTGCGAACTTGGCAATCCTACTGAATACATCATTAATTCGCTTACTTCTGTTTTCGTTGCCGTGTTTGTTTAGAAACTAGAAAGTGTCTTTCCATAAAGACTAATTACTAGACTTATTTGCTTAATAATAATTTTGTAGCTCGCTGCAAATGCCATGCTTGAATATGTATAGAAAATGCATGCAAATATACCCTAACAGGGTTAAAATTTGTTTGCTGCCAAATTTGCGACGGTTTTTAGTGCACACGAATCGGCCATTGTGTTCGGATTTTAATGAATATGTAAATTTGTCACACATGAAATATGCGTATACGAGACTGGAAAATTGCTATGAAACCGTACTTTAACTCAGTATTGTTTATCTAATATCTTTTTCCTGTTACATTATTTATCGGTTCAAATTTTAAACTGTTTAAGCTTTTATTAAAAGCCAAACTTGAAATTCGTACATTTTATCTAAAAATTGAATTAGACATGAAAATGTTTTTCAACATTTACATTTTAATATAGATAATTTTCTTTAACAATATTGGGAAGTATCGAAAAAGTATTTTTCTCATTATTTTGTTTTACTTATCCTTTTTCAATATATATATATGTATATATATATATATTAGGGTGTTTCAAAAAAATTAAAAATTATTTTTTTTTCCAATGGTGTTAAAAAATTAATAGTACATTAAAAAACAAAAATGTTGGCGCCTATTTGAGCCCTTAATAATAATATTTAAGGTTTGCCTCAATTCATTTTTTGTTTTTCCATTTCAATAATACGGGAATTTTTATTTTTTTAATTTTGAATTCTTATAACTTTGGAACGGTTTGTTTTCGCAACACCCAAGCGAGAGGAGTTATAGACAAATTCACGCTCTACAAAAAACATCTCAAGGTCAAAGTTCTTCAGATCAACCGTTTCAAAGATATCAGCGATCAAAAATAACACTAATAAAAAATTTCAAATATTTTCAAATAAAATACAAAAAAATATCATATGCCATATTTATATTATTTTTTATGTAAAATCACTTTAATTCTGTTAACCTGAGACTGTAAACTTTTTTTTTTATTTATATATATATATATATACATATTTGAAACACCCTGTATATACATTATGTATTATTATTGAAATGGAAAAACTACAAATGAATTGAGGCAAACCTTAATATTAATATTAAGGGCTCAAATATGCGCCAAAATTTTTGAATTTTTAATGTACTATAGTATATATGTGTACTATATGCAGGGCCGAGCCGTGCCGGGGGTGCAAGGGGTGCATGGCACCCGGGCGGCACTAACACAGGGCGGCACTAACACAGGGCGTCAAAATATCATCAAAAAAATTGTATCATATTATCAAGAATAAAAAAGCCACCTTGCAATATGCAAAAAACTTTCTAAAAATCACTTGCGTTTTATTGATGTCGGCGTTTCAAGGAATCATCGTATTTATTCTACTCATAAAAACAATGCCAAAATTGTGCGGTCAGGCGACAATGATAAAAAAGACATAACCGAACGCGCGATAGCCACAAAAAATGATGATGACAATTTTCTTAAAGCCCGGTTTATAGATTGCCTCCCGCCCGCTTCGCTTTCCGTCCGTCCGCTTCGAGTTCGTCAAGTTTCATGTTTTACGGAAGGGGGGAACGTGATATTGTTTACAAGCTGAACTGTTAAGTTAAAGCATAATTTCTTCCGATTTGACGGCTGCGTATTTCAGCAATTTTTAGTTTTTCTATTAATGTGAGGCAAATAGGATGCAAACATAGTAGTTTCTTTTGTCTTTTAATGCGTTTAAGTTAAAAACTAGTTAATGATTTAAAAGGCATTTTTCCGAATTTATTTGTAGCTTTAAGAATATTTTTGACGATGCCAGTTACTGTTGCCCATGGAGAGCGGTCATTTTCGAAATTAAAACTAATTAAGACCTATTTAAGATCCAATATGAGTCAATTAATTGACTCATATTGGATATACATATGGCCCGAATTCAGGCTTTCAAATTTAGCAATTATAAGTATTGAAGAAGATATTTCTAACAACTTGGATGTAGGCGACTTAATTAGGGAATTTGCTATTAAAAAAGCGAGAAAAGTAGATTTTAGTTTTTTAGTTTAGTTTAAATATTTTTGTTTTTTTTCCTGAATGTATTTTTATTTTATTCTTTTATGTATTTGTTAATAAATACTTTGTTATTTTATAAAATTTGTTATAAGTATGTTTATTGAGAATGATAAATTATGAACTCCTTCCCTACCGACAACCTAATTTTTTACATTAATGGGGGCGGCAAATTTAATTCTTGCACCCGGGCGGCAGATACCCTAGGCTCGGCCCTGACTATATGTATGTACTATTAATATATTAAACTGGCAATAATTGTCTAATTCGTTGTGGTAATTTATCAGAAACATATAACTATGGTAAAAATAATTTTTGTGTTTGTGCTTGAATTGAAAAACCACAAAAAGTGGGCAAAGGCGGACATCCCATCTTACGATAATTTGTTGATATTTGGTAAGTACCCCAACCCCAGCGTACATACCTAGATACTACCTAGATACTATTTAATTTTGGGAATTTGAGTAGGTAGGTGTAATCCTTATTATGATGGCTTTATTTATAAAAATAATAATGAATGTTAAATCCTACAATTTTTCTACAATAACCGGCGTCTTCATTTACCCAATATCGAGTAAAAATTACTCTATACTTTGATTGAAATTTGATTAAAAAGTTGCAATTTTGTATTTAATTTTTATCTTCTAAGATAATATAATATTAATATTATTAGTCTCCACGCAGTCCTAGGAAGTTATTCATTATTGTGTCAATACAATAATAACACTATTTTGCCTACATAGGTACACATTAAAAAATAGAATGCCAAATTGGCAATAAAATTACACTATCAATAGTGCCAATTTTTTTGTTGTTAACTTGACTTAAAATTCTTGCTGAAATGACATTTTTAACTTTAATAAAAGTGTCAAAGGCATCTTTTGTTTATATATATTTAAATATTCTTTTATTTACAAAATTTTAAGGTAATTTTTTAAACTTTAATTAAATATATTATTTAAAATATAATTTGTATATTTAACAATAATAAATGTAAAACTTACTTTAAAAAAGTGGTACTTTTACATTGTTTTAAAGCCATTTATGCGTTATTTTATAGTATATAGGTACTACAGTTTTTTGGTAATATCAGATAATAACCAATTTTTTTTTCAGACAAACGTTCCTTTTAACGATATAATAACAAAATTTGGACTCTCTGACAAACCCTTTTTAATTGCTGAGTACCTATATGAATACTTTGTCATACCAAAATATGTTTTTTATAATGTGCACATAATATTTTGTTCATTTTTTAGTCTAAGGGCCAGTTTTTTATCCCCTAGTTAAGATTAACCACTCCGTTGTTTTATTATTTATAAATATAGTTTATACATTGTTTTGTTCATGGAGTTTCAAATCCATCACTAATTCTTACAAAGCATTAAATTTGGACAAAAAAATCTTATTAAGCTGAATTTCTATTTTCAATATTTGATTTTTTACAGAGCTTTAAATTTAAAGTTAATAATACAAAAATGATGACTTTATACGCCTGTAACTTTAAGAATATTGACGATACAAAAAATTCGCCTAAAACTTTTTTGTGGTCCATCAGACAAGCTAAAAAATTGCCATTTGACTTTTTCGTCTAACTTAAATAGTTTAGCTAAAAAAGGCAAAAAACGTAAAATTTTAAATTTAAAGCTCTGTAAAAAATCAAATAATGAAAATAGAAATTCGGCTTAATAAGATTTTTTCTTCCAAATTTAATGCTTTGTAAGAATTAGTCATGGATTTTATGAAAAAAAAATTTCTTCCTAGGTTGCAAGAATAAATAAGGTAAAAAAGTCAGTTTTCTGTGTTATTTAAGCGGCAAAACTTCTGATTCGATGGAGGACCTCTTAAAATTGAAATTATGAGCTCCGCTTTTAACAGAATAATAGTTCGGACATATTCTACGATATTTTGGGTTGAGAGCAAGAAAAAAAAAATATCGAGGTTTTTTGGCACACCCTAATATATATATATATATACGAGGTGTGTTCAGAAAATAACGGGAATTGTTAAATTTCGCGGGTTCGGAGGGTCCGGTTTTCATAAAATTTTCTTTATTTTGTTGGTGTACATGCCCCCAAAGTATGATAAAAACTTTCATTGTTTACTTTGTCTGTGGCAGCTGCTAAGGTTAGACGTGTTTTATGAGCTCGGCGATTTTTCGTTCGTTAAAAGAAATGGATCAAAGAATTTGTATCAAATTTTGCTTAAAAAATTAAATAAATTCTGAGAAATTCTGTGAACCTTAAAGGGCCGTTTTGCAAGCTTAGATGACATTAAAAGCGCATCGCTGAAAGAACTAAAGGCTATCGAGTTTTAGAAGTGTTTCGAGTATTGGAAGAAGAGCTGGCACATGTGCATAATATCCAATGGGGACTATTTTGAAGGCGACAACAATGTAGACGAATAAATAAATATTTGTTTCAAAAAACTAAAATTCCCGATATTTTCTAAACACATCTCGTATATATATATATATATATATTTACAGGGTTGCACAACGAAAATATTCCACCCAGGATTTCTTTCTTGTAAACGAATAAATGAAATAAAGCTCGTAACGGTAGTTTTAAAGGGACATATTTTTTTGATATTTTCACTTTCCCTGCTTCAACCCCCCTTCAGACGAGGAGCTTTTACCCTTAAAATCTTAAATGTGGGGGTCAGGTGGCACCTTGTTGGAATGGGAATTTAATTCCTTTTTAACGAGGCCTTTCTCTTTAAAATTAAGTCAGTGGTACCAGAAAAATAGGGCTAATAATAATTATTAAAAACAATGGTAAAGTAACAAAATGTATTCTTACTTGATTTAATCAAGTAAATGTCCACTTTCAACATGATAAAGACACTGTATGAAATAAACATTATTGAGCATTTCGGGAGTTACACTCGTACACAATTCGTTGTCGCAAATCTGGGAAATAATCGGGTTGGGTTGGATAAATTTTAGTTTTTAAAAGTCCCCACGGAAAAAAGTTTAGCTTTAACAAATCAGTAGATCTTGGTGGCCATTTAATAGGACCTCTTCTAACAATTCATCTGCCTAAAAAAGTTTCATTTAGAAACTGCCTTACAGAAAGCTCACCCCCGGTGCTGAAATATTACATTTGCCTGCCATTAACGGTTATCTTCTTCAATGGCATTTATTAAAGCCGGGACTTTTCAGCAGTGTAATTTTCAGAAAAAAAGTACCAACGGCTCAGTAATACGGTCTCCAAAAATACCAGCCCAAACATTTAATTTTTTGGGATATTGAGTATGTGCTTGTTTGAAGTTTCTTAAGTTTGAGACAGACCAATACCTACAATTTTGTCGATTGAGACTACCATGAAGATAAAAAGAGCATTCATCTAAAAAATAAATATTAAATATAAAATTGGTATCGTAAATTATTTCTGTCATTAAGTCGCTAAATAAGAACGGCGATCATCATCATCTTCATTAAATTAATAAAACAGTTTTATTTTGTAGAAATTGAACTTATACGTTTTTAAAACTCGCTGGATGGTTCTACCCGAAACACCAGATGCTTCTGATGATGAATATGACCTAAAACTACAACTTTTACAGCTTTATTTCTTACAGAATTTTAAAAATATATTTATTTGTATGCCAAAGATCTCGTTTTACGAAATATTGCCACTAGTTCCAGCCCGTAAGCATGAGACAAGTGTGCATTTAGGTGTAACTCATTGTAAGGCAGCTCTTGCAAAATCTTTTTTTCTAAAGAAAAGTGAAATAATGTTATCTCTTTTTTGAATGGTATACTTTATTTTAATCCATAACTAAGCAACAAAAAGGAATATGTTCCAAAATTATTTTCTCACTATAATTTTGTTCCTTTATTAATTGTTCTTTTAACCGAAAAAGTAAAATTCCAAAGCCGTCTTATTTACTTTTTGGCGTTTGTTTACATTTTTTGCATATTTACTATTTATTTGTTTCTTTACTTTTTAGCAAACATTTTTTAACATTTAATTTCTTTAAAAGTTTTGAACCGAATTAAACAAGCATGCTTTGTAGGTGAACATTTTCAACGTTTACTTGATTGACATAAGTGGAAATACATTGTTTTTTCAATTTAGCCTTATTTTTTTTGAGACCACTGGCTCGATTTTAACAAGCAAGGCCTCGTTTAAAAGGAAATTTTACACCCATTAAAACAAGGTGCCACTCGACCCCCCTTTCATTTAAGATTTAATGGTAAAAGCCTCTCTGTCGTAGAGGTTAAAGCAGGGGAGGTAAAAATATAAACCAAGCATACATTTATTTACGGGTTTGTTGAAAAAATACTTAATTTTTATTCATTGAAAATAATACACATTTAAATTTAATTGAGTCAAACTCCTTTCATAAAGTGGTAATTTTACTTCGGGAAAAACGAAGTCAACCGATTTCATATCAGATAAAAAATATTCGTTTAATTTTTTGCACAAAATTTGGTCAAAATAAATTAAAAAAATTAGTCTCCTGTCCAAATTACAAAAACGAAACTGGTTAGTTTTTGGGTAGTAAAGAGAAATAAAGGGGGACATCTTTGGCACTGGAAACTTACTTTACCTCATTCGCGCAGTGGTCACAGCCCCTAATATAGCGTGAGTAACAACTCATTTAAAAGGCCTTGCTCCATTGAGTATTAGTAATAAAATCCAATTCTCTCGATTCGTTTTCGAGATTTTTAAGTTCATATTTTAACAGCTCACTTCGATTTTTGTTCAAATAAAAAAGTATTTGGCCAAAAATACATTAGGTTCTTGTAGAGACCCTGGCTCTGCAGCGTAAATTTTCCTTTTTAAATGACCCCACATGAAAAAGGCTAGAAGAGTCAAATCTTGAGATCTGGCCTGCCAATCCATCATTAGCTATGTGTTCAGTCATAGTTTCACAAAACTCCAGTGGCCGGTTAAAATCTTCCTCATTTATTTCATGGACTACCTAAATAAATCTTGTTAGGACAAAATTTATGTAATCCATTGGATGCTCGTTCTAAGAATGTTAGTTATCATTGCAAATTTTCTCGTGCTTAAAGTTGGGTCAGCAACAACTTGTACTAAAACTCCTACCTCGGCAACTTCATTCCTGACCGGACGTCCACGTTCAGGTCCTAGGAACCGTTGTTCGCTACTGATCCTGTTTTTCGCAACTTCGCCACCAACTCCAAACGAATTTTCTATTCACGTTTCTTCTCATCAGCACGATTTTCGCACTCACTATTAAAGAAAAATCATTCAACTCTTTCCGCAATACTGTAAACCATTGTTGAATGAACCTGAAATAGTTTTGTGTACTTAAGAGTGCTAAAGGCTTTTTATGATTCGACAGTTTTTCTACGAGATTTTTTGTCAAATTTCTTATCTGTACTTTTTCATTAGAGTAATAAACGAAGTGGGATGTTGCCACTTCAACTTAAAATATTTTTAAAACGAATCAATAAAATAGGCCTTTTAAATGGGGTCTAGTATATATTGTGCCTTAAATTTAAGGGTTTATGACCACTGCCCGAAGGGGTGAAGTGATTTAACGAGTCAGCACCTGATATTTTGTTTGCACCATAAAATTAAACGCAAACCTTTTTATCCAAAAATTTGGTGATTATAAAATAGCAGAACACTCTTGAGTGGGACTACAGCATAAATAGCTGCTATAAAAACATTGATTTAATGATCGCGCACAAACATTGCTTTATAATTATATAATTATAACAGTGGTACTAACAAAGAAAAATTGTACGATACATTTTATGCGGGCTATTATAATAATTTATAAATAAAAAAACCAGGAACATTTTTGGACAGAATGTATACAAATGTAGGTTAAGGCATGATGATTCCAAAGTCACTTATTGCTCCTCAATTTTTAAATATCTACAAATATATCAAACTTATAAATAACACCGGTTTTGTAAAAAATAATTAACCAATGTAAAATCTAAATCTAAGAACTTCTCAACAATCGGACATGATTAAACAATAAAGAGGTCATATTCGGTCAAAAAAGTCTGGTTTTCGGTTTAAAATTTTGTCGGTTTAATATTTATTATATAGACATTTAAGTTTTATTTTATATTAGACATAAACAATGTTTATCAACATTAATACTTCAATGTAAATACATAACTTTTAAATATTTAGCAAACGTTAAAAAAGGATTTCTTAAATTTAAATAAAATTATAGGTTCAAAAAATTTGCATTATTACCAAATGTTTGTGCCATATTACCATAAAAAACTCGAGAAAACTAAATCTGACAGGTGGACGTTAACAAAGGCCAATTGCTATTAAATACTTTTCCGGCACATTGGTTTGGAAAGTTTTTTCTAATTAGCCTGGCTTATGTGGCTTCTTGTAGACGAACGAACGGGCAAAGTAAAATGGAGAGGGTCCCACAAATAACACATTTTGAGAGTAAGTCATTCTAACTTAAGCTATTTCTCGTAATTGCCCTCATAACGGCCGAAGTCTTGAAAACCGTTTCTCCCAACAATTAACCGTCTACTCCTTACATTACACCCTGTTTATTCCTTAACAAATTTTACTTAATGTTGCTCTCTTAATGATCAGACATTACAAGATGTTTAATTTTAATGCTTGTATTTAGCGGGCCACAACAAAATATTACGTCATTATACAAACGCTGATAAACTAGCAAATTTGCTTTATTCTGCTCCGGTTAATGAAATGGAAATAATACGAGCAAACAACAGACAATTTGTTTGGCATTAGTTTCCAGTAAATCAGTTTATGTACACATATTATACAATCACCAATTAGGTGATACATTTTTAATGACTCGCACAATAACAATCAAAATGCACCCATAAAACACAGGTATTAAAAAAAGTAAAATCGATTCTTGCCTGAAATCTGTATTTAGACGTTAATGCATAGCTTCTCTAAAACGATTTGACGTGCTATCTATCGAGTATCTCAACTGACCTTGCAGTATTCTTTTCTCCGTGCCTTAAACCTTAATTCCAGTAAAAAAGAAGAAGATTGTTTCTTTGTTTTATACCGCTGCAAAGCTTGTTCTATCACGTTCACGATCGGAAATTTTGTGGCAATTTAAAGACCCAGAAATCTTTTATAACAAAAATATCCCTTTTCAACTAAATTCTTTTTAAAATCTTATTAAATATTATAAAAAACAAAAAGAAAATCAATAGGTATTCACGATATAACCTTTGTCTGACAATTTAAAAGTATTATTGCTTAAAATTACAATATTTCCTGATTACTAAATAAAAGATTAAAACTAATCAGTAATTAGTAGTTAGTAGGGAAAAGACAACAAACATGGACCCCTTTCATAACGGACCTTTTCTTATTACCTACTTTCGGGGGGAGGTAAAAGTACTACTTTAAGCTATTATTAATAGTTTAGTTTCTAGATCTTTTAACTGAAATTTTATTTTGGCATAATAAAAAGGATTTTTAATCTTACATTAAAAACGATATCACCTCTTTTGAAACGCGCTTATATGCATTAATTTGTTTTAAGTTAAAACCTTTTCAAAATCCAAGTTTATTCAGAGAGTACAAAATGGTTAAAAATACTTTATCCAACACATGACAGTTATGACTCATTATTAATGTCATTTTAGACAAGTAAACTATCAAATAATACACTAGTGTGTTATAATCCAAAACTTACTAGTGAGTTATGGATTATAACTCACGTTCATATTTAAAGTAGTATTTTATTTATTTATTACTATTACAAGCAGAATTCACATTGATATTAAAACTTTAATTTAACGCTAATGGTTTATTCGAATTTGAAGTCATTGTAAAATTTGTTGGTTTATTGGAATCAGATGCTCCAATATCGATAGTGCTGAAAGACACCGACGCATTAGAACCTTGTATTTTTTCTGCAATTTGTATTTTGTTATGCACCGATTCTTCTAGGTATACTTCTGCTACCGTCGAGGACTTCCATCCTCCGTGATGCTTCAAAGTAGTCATGTTAGCCCCTGCATTGGCCAAAAGAGTCGCCGAAGACCTTCTCAGTCAGAGACAGGTATAGAGGGCTGGTTCCTCCAATTTCAAAAACATTGCAATTCTTGAAGGTATCTTCGACAACGTCCCACACACTGGCGGTACACCTCCCATTTTTGTAAAAAACAAAAAAGCGGCTAGAACCAGTATTATTTGGTCTCAAAGACATGTATTTTTGACACAAATTGGTCGGGTTGATTGGAAATCCTTCTTTAAGTATGGTGAAACCTCTCAATTTCTTGGTTTTAGTGTTTGGCAAAACTACGTGAAAATATTTCCCGTTGTCTTGAATATTTTCAAATTGACCAATTCATCGCATCTACAAGCACCGCTAATACCCAATATCAAAGCCTCTTTTATCAACAGGTACTCGTCGTAGGGAGCTTCGTTCAAAAACTTCTCTATTTCAGGTCCTTCTAATGTCTTGGACTAGTCAAGAGAAGCATCGAGTATTTGGTTCATAGCAACGATGGGGCTAATTTTTTTACAAATGTAAAAAATAAGCCAATAGAACATTTTCATGGATTTATCCAAGACTCAAACATTTTGAACTCCTTGTCGTAAGCATCTCGGGACTTTTCCGGCAAAATCTGCATCGCTGCTGTTTCCTCCATTTTCTATACGTTTTTTTCTTTAAAAAAGCTTCCATTTTCTGCAGGGAAAACTGACAAGTATTAAAATTTATTTAAACATTTGCTAACAATGTATAATACCCTTGGCAACCAAACAAACAACCTACTTTGACCAAAATGTAAAAAAGTCACTGTCAAGTCATTCTGACATTTATAGGGTACTGAGACGCAAGTAGCTTTGATTTGATCACAAAGGTTAATTAATTATTATCTCATAAAAAAACGATTTCTTCCACTTGTTGGGTAAAACATTGTATGCCACTCGTGTTTCCTAAGTCACTTGAAAATCACACTAGTACCATAAATAACTATTATTAGTCCATTTACTGTAAAACGCAGTTGCAACAAAACGTATCACTTATAATACCATCATAAATTTTTTAATTTTTTAATACGGCGGCACATTCAAAATATTTTTGTTAATTGCTGAAAATTCAAATTCATTATGATGATAAAAAAAACAAAGAACAAGAATTTGTAAAATAACATGAGATTTTTAAATAAAACATGATAACATGAGATTGATTGGAAAAACTTTACATCTCATGCTAAAGCATGAGACCTGGCAACATTGCACATGAATCTAACATTCGCGTCGCTGTTCGCGATTTCCAGTACTAACCCCTCCCAACCAACCCACATTACCAATCCAACAACAAAAATTACTACATAGTGCATAAGAAATAAGATAAAACAAAAAAGCATGTTTTTGATGGTAAAATTTGGTTCATTTCTGTTAAAAAATAAGAATCTATGTGTAATAGGTAAAATTACACTAGTTAAAGCCGGGTCTACAATTGTCGCAGGGGTCGTTTGCGCAAAGCACTCCGCGACGCGTCGCGGCGTCGCGCTCTAGCAAGGTTCTTTTGTTAGCTGGGTGCTTTGCGCAAGCTTTTGTTTTGCGATCTGCGACCTGCGACAATAATTGTAGACCCGGCTTTAGGTAGTAAAATGTAAAAACTATGTCCATTTCTCTTGAAAATATAAATTTAGGTAAAATTGGTAAAATAAAATCAGACTCAAATGAAATAATTTTCTTCAAAACGGATTTTATTCCATTGTACTTAAAATTATGATTAGCGTATACAAATAGGGA
This sequence comes from Brassicogethes aeneus, assembly GCA_921294245.1. Lineage (NCBI taxonomy): Eukaryota > Metazoa > Arthropoda > Insecta > Coleoptera > Nitidulidae > Brassicogethes > Brassicogethes aeneus. The sequence goes on along the minus strand of OV121132.1, from coordinate 44,451,057 downwards.
ATAACACTAAAATCCCATCTCTAGTGATAAGTGATTAAAAAGGGGCAAGAAACCATACAAAAGTAAGTAAGATTACACAATTTAAAAAAATGTACTTCTAAGGAAAACACAATAAGTCATTAAAAGTGCATTAACAGAAAACAAAATTAGAAAAAATAGATTCAAAAAGTGCTTTTAGGTACCCACAATAATTGATTTCAAAGGGGCTCAAGATCTTAATTAATAAATTATAATCTTAATGGTAACTTTACACACTTTTTCTATGTTAATAAACTCTCAAACTAAAACTTTTTTTAATCAAGGGTTAGTTGTTTACATGCATAGGGGAAGGTGGGGGAATTTTGCGCATCTAAGCAAAATCTCTAGTATCTTTGTTAAGTTTAAATGTGAAATTTTGCAATTAATACCAGCGATAGTCTACTATGTTTACTATGTGTATATAATGCGCAATTTATAAAAAAAAATGTTTGGGATGCAAAAACTACATTTTTTTAAATAATCATTTGCGCAAAATTCGGTAAGGGTAATTTTGCGCATCATAGTGGGAAAATTTTGCGCTGTATAGAGAAAGATTTGTAGGTATCTAAATAAACCGTTTATTTCTATAATATTATACCTAATATATTATATTAAAACATAAAAATAAAACAAAACTATTTTCTCTATGAAACAAACAAAACAAACAAAATCAAAAATAAATAACTAAAAATAAAATTTTTGTTCTTAGAAATAAGAGGGTCCACATGCAGCATTTGTCACATATGTAGTTTTAGGGGTTTTTTTTCGCTACACTCCGCGTGTGCCCAAATGGAACTGTTTATGCTGAACAATCTAGGCTCCTGTATACCAAAGCTCCCATATTGGCCAAATTTTGCAGCGCAAAATTACCCCAATTTTTCAGCGTAAAATTACCCCCATTGCAAGAAAAATATTGTGATACTAAAAAACTTTCCAAAAGTTAACCTGAACAATTTAAACATACACCAGGTTACGAGGAAAGATCATATAAAGTTGTGTTATAAACATTTAAGCCATTGGACAGAAATTTAAACTTAACTCGTAGCGGAAACGACATGGATTTCTTAGATCAACGTACATGTATCACAGCTAGTTAGTGACCATAGTCACTAGCTAAAAGCTACAAGCTTAATTGCGGTACACTTTAGTCCCCGTATACCCAAAGCAACGTTTCCAAGTTTGCAACATTCAAAAAATGTATTATTTACTTCATATCTGGAAGAATTGTTTATGCGTAAAATTACCCACCGCGCAAAATTCCCCCACCTTCCCCTAATTATATAAATTAATTCAATAATAATAATAATGTTTATTGCCAAACAGAAAAATTCCAATTACAGGACAAATAACAAATACATAATTACCTAAACATACATATACTAAAAATAATAAAGATAAAATAATGAAAACTTAACATTAAAAAACTCTATTCATTACTATGCTCAACATAAACATCAGTGATAAATTTCAATGAATCGTAATTAAGATCACAATAATTAGAGATTCTATTAAAAATATTGCACATGGCTGAAACAGGGGATCTTGAACCAACATTAGTTCTTGCAAATGAATAAAAATACAAATTAACCCTAGCACTAAGTCTTGGAACTAAAACATTAAATTGTGACAGCAAGTCAGGGCAATCAATCACATTGTGAAATAGGTTGTACAAAAACTTAAGGTACAAAATATCACGGCGTTGCTTTAAGGAAGGCACATTAAACCTTTCCAAAACAATATAATAGTAATTATACAAGCAAAAAATAACTTGAAATCAAATACCTACCTAGAATAAAACATTATGAAAAATTTGATTTTGACAGATTTGACATTTGAAAAATAAACTAGGACATACGATTTTTAAGGCATGTTTGACTTAAATTGTTTGCAATATTTTATTGTAATATTAACTTGTAATGTTTTCTTGTAACATTTCGTAAAACGCACTTTGAGTCCTGTAGATCCAGTAGCTTTAAACCTTTGGTAATAAGAGTGATACATTGGGGGCTGCTTGTTTTGGTACACATACACAAAAAGGGCTTTGCTCTTCGATAAACAACTTAATTGCAACAAAATTTACATAAAATGATTTACCATTTAAAACCCAACCCACCGCCACCATTTAAAAAAAATGGACAAAGTGCTCACAATATTTTTGGTCACCTTGTGGATCAAAAAGATAAGCGGTTTAAAATTCATTATAAGTAAACGTCACGTTTTAGTGTATGTGAAAATAGGTAGTAGAACATTTTAGGTTAAAAGGTTAATATAAATAATTAAATAAATAGATTAAAGAAGGTAAAGCTTTTGTTCGACAAGAAAATTGCAATATTTTGAATCCTTAATGGATGAACAAAGTGGCGCAGCATGCAAAACTTCTAACGAATCTTTAGCTGTCGTAAACGAAATTTTTACAGACAAACTCATTTTACGTAGAGGAGATATTCCATAGAGTTACCTTTTATTGATTTTTTTAAATACTAGAAAAACAAAAAAACTAGCCATGAAAATATACAACACATCTACAGCGACTTTAAGTTAACCTGGTTAACAGATGTATTTTCTGACAATTCCTGTCAAAAAATCTACTTTAAATCATAATATTAACTTTGTTCTTATTAACAAATTTTAACTTTTTATATTTAAAACGTTATTGTATTAATTTCTTTATTTTTTATTTTAAATTTAAATTTAAATAAAGAATAACCTTATAACTTAAAAACTACCAATCAAAAATAGTATATTACACTACAAGGGCAGAAAGTGTGAGATTCCTGCACTGCGCGCCATGATGCCCGAGGCGAAGCCGAGGGCATCATGGCGCGCAGTTCAGGACTCTCACACTTTCTGCCCGTGTAGTGTATACTATTTTTCTTACTACCCTGCAGAAAATACGGGAAAAAATTAAATGTATATAAAAAAAATTGTGTCAAAATTAAAATCTGACGTTTAATTTAATTCTGACGTTTACATTCAAAATCAATCAAACTGTAGCGTTGTCATGGTAATTCAGCGGTGCCAATACAGTAAAAATAAAAGGTTGTATTTTAATTAACAAATTACTACTTTATAACAAATAAAAGTACCATTAAACACTTAAAACAACATAAAAAGTAAAAAAGTAAAAACATAAATTGTTTATTTGTTGTTATAATTGCAAAATTATGGTTTAAAACTGTCATATTTTTGTGTTTCTCATGTTGGCAGTACGAAATTTAAATGTTAAGCACGCGACTAAAAAATTTTTACTCCCGCTATTAGAGTGTGCGCGTATAGCTTGACCAATGCAAGAAACGTAAACTTTCTGCCGTGAAATCGGGGACGAAACAACGTATTTTGAGTCGAGGTAGTAAGAAAACATTTTTGTATAAAAAATGATTTGTTTGAATGTACTATCGCTAACAAAAAAAACTCATACAGCTATATTGTGGCTGTGTAAATAAAACTTTTCCGTCAATGTCAAGCTGACATCGAGCTTTGTCACATCCATTATGACTTTTTTAACAACATTTTCAACCAAACAATGCAGACGAACTCTGGAAAGCTATTGAAGCCATTTGGAACGAGATAAAGCAAGACAGCGACTTCCATGCTTTGCCGTTTGCGGGCAGTAATTGACAAAAATAGAGGGATGACGAAATATTATTTTTTTTTTCAAACTTCAACCTAACTTTGTATTTAATTTTAGACCTTTCAAATGTGACGTATCATGTTAAAAGCCATAATTACTCCAACAAAATGATAGAAAATCAGGAACACTAGATTTTTAAGCTGTATGAGTTTTTTTTGTTAGCGATAGTATAATTGTATATCTAAAAATAGATGTTATCATATTGTGATTTAACCCTTTCAATACTGCGAGGATATATACGTCCCATAGAAAATTAAAAAATTTCTCTACTTAATAAAGTGCGTTTAAATAAAACAGGGTCGAGACAATTTAGTATTTCTTTGTCTTGACCAGGGTGGAAGAAGAAGGTGATATAGATCCTATCTCTACAGAACAGAAGCAAGCGTCCAGATAAGTCAGTATTTCGTTCGTTGTTCGTTAGATGGCGAGTCAACTAAGAACCTAAGGTTTTACCATTTATTCTACAACAACTTAACTTTTAACAACAAATTATAAGATAACGAAAACCCAAGGAGAGTCTTCTACCCTCCTTAACGAAAATTACATCTTTTCTTACAGCATTATTATCATTATTATAATAATTTGCAAAACGATTGGCAATACTGTAGTATTGCCAACTGCTCTGCCAAAATGCACAGTCGCCACAAACGCACAAAAGTGACGTTGAAATGGTTTTATTTGAATTTTAATTAAGCTTAGTAGTCTATTCTTTGAAGTTAATCAATGCAATTTTACTAAAAATGGAAAAAGTTTGTTGTGCACCGGGATTTAAAAAAATAAATAGGTTCTTATTTTTGGCGCCATCTATTTTGATTTTTAACAAATACTGACTTATCTGGCCGCCTTCAACGACGGAGTTTAATCACCTCCTTCTTCCACCCTGGTCTTGACTTGGGATATCAGTAATAAAAACTTAATTTATTTAACGTCACGTGAACAATAACCAGCTGTTTTTTGGCCATTGCACGCTCGCAATTGAAAAAGACCAGTCACATAACCTATTTTGTGCATTTTTTGTGTAAATTTTGCTTGAATTTTTGTGATACTTCATGTGCATTGTACGTCAAAACTCATTCCTCAAAATATACGTTGGGACAAAAATATCCCTGCAGTAATATGACAGGGGATAGTTTTATATAAATCCCATCAATGTTTTTTGATAATAAACATTTTCAAAAATAGTAGAATTTCTTTAGTGTGGGGATAAATATATTCCAGGGCATATTACTGCAGGGATAAATCTGTTCCAGGCCTTTTTTTCAAATACCACCAAAGTTAAAAATCTCAATTAACTATTTTTAACCTAAATATAGTTTTAACTCTAAAAAAAAAGTTTTAAATTAATTTCCGAAAAGTATTGAAAGGGTTAAAAGTTTTTGTTTTAATTTGTTCAAAGCCACTAATTATTATGGCTCGAAATGACGGATTTAGAAAATATTCATAAAAAATGGGATTTATCCAAATAAACGTATTTTCTAAATTTTTTATCTTACACTGTTTAAAATATCTGCGGTGTAAAAAGTAATCCTAAAATGGTGTCAAAATCCAACACCAAATGGTGTTAATATAACACCATGAATTAGGGTTGAAAATGAACACCAAAACGGTGTTTATCTAAAAATATTTGAGAAGTGCACCTACCCAGAAAAAAAGGGATAGTTCATTTAACCCAGTTGACCCATAAGTAGTTATATTTTTGTGGATCACGTGATGTTCTTAAATCTCGCCTCTGTTGACTTACATGAAGAATATATAAACTTAGGTAATCCTTTGCTTTGGTGTGACACTACAAGTTGTTCGATACTAAAGAGACCTTAAATAGGTGGAAACAGCTGTCAATACTTGAAGTATTTTAAGTTAGTGGAACGCACTAAAAACATTATCTCTAGCGAGTTGAAGGTTTCATTTTCTGGAATAATACCACTGGTAATATACTAGTAATGCGTCAGGGAACTTCCTGTTTCCTTTTTTTTCCTTTCTTCTGTGTAGTATGATAATTTGACCACAAACACATAATATTTAACACTGAAAAGGAGTTCAATTTACACCAGATAAAATTTATTTTAATACTGTGTGAAAGTTAAATTAACACCATTTTAGTATTTGAATTTACACCGCCAACGAACCTCATTTAACACCATTTTAGTATTTGAATTGACACCGGACCAACGAACCTTATTTAACACCATTTTGGTTTGTATCGATATAGACCACGTATGGTGTTAATTTGGTGTTAAATTGGTCATGAAATTTTGAACAGTGTATAATATATAAAGTTTATTTAAATTATAATATTCGTTTATGTTTTAGCGTTGGTACTGTACGTACTGTAATTCAGGAAAAATGTTAGATGATAAACTTTAAAAGATTAGTTGGCCACATATTACTAACCAGTTACCACGGTCTTTCCATAACAACACAAACTCTTGGAACAGGTTGGTTAAACGTAATAATACTGTGAGTTGGGTAGTTGTGAGTGAAATGGCAAATTAAGGACGCGTCGATTTTTCATAAAAGTGACGTCCTCCCAATGGCAATTTCCAAACCCAACTAAAAAGCGACGCTTTGTCTTAAATTATACACTTACTCCGTTTGGGACAAATTCCGACCCATCAAATTAATACAATTCATTAGCTTCGTTAAAGCCGTAGTGGCTTCAGATAGTGATTATTTTTTATATATTTCAGAGATTCTTAATATCTTTTTACAAAATATCCTAGATAGCGGTAACAAAACAAACATGCAGCGAACAAATGTTACAAGTTAATACCAACAATTAAAATTTAAGTTGAACATTTTTGACATTTGTTGTAAATAAAATTAAAATGAAAAATCCAGACTTGTAAGTAAAATTATATTTGATAAAATTTTAATATTTTAAGTATAACTATTGGTATATCTATCATAGAAAACTCCCAATACATAAAACGTAAAATAAAAATATACAAAAACTTCTGACTATTTTGTTATAAATTGGTATATAAAAGATGATTTTATTGAATTGGAATTGTATTTTAATAATTCATAAGCATAATAATTCATAAGCATAATAGTTGACAAAGACAGATTACCTTGCAATAGTCCAGATAAAATCAGATGGCACACGAACGGCAATAAAAACTGCTTCATTATTACGAATCCCTGCCACGACGCGTGTGTGATTTACATAGGTTGAGGTCGACGGTGAATTTCCGATGAAGTTAATAATCAATATTTATTGAGTTTAAGATAATATCTCGTGGCATCGCACTCGATTCTCCCAAATCCGAATTGTTCTTTTATCCCTAGATATTTCTGCGGTTAGCTTCCGTCCTTAAGACTTCTAAAAATAAAGAAAAAATATTAAAAAAGCATAGAAGTTAACCATTATTATTTAAATTATTTAAAGTATGATAAAATCTTTATTTCCAAACTTGTTTAATCCAAGCACCTATTTTATTCCTAAAGGGGGTTTTTAATATTAGAGCAATTAGGTACATTTTCTAAGTATAGTATTTATATATTTGTCATTACGCTAAGAAGTAAGTCTTTTCAGGGCCGCGTTAAGGCAAATTGGTACCCTAGGCACATTTGTTTGCCGCCCCCTTCCACTAATAAAAGAACAAGTAAAAATTTTTATTTTAAAAGATCTTCAACTCTAAAAACAACTTTTTAACACTGATTAGTGGCAATAAAAATATACAAATACAAAGACAAATAATAATTCTAAATAAAAAATAAAATATTTAAAAGGGTTTTTTTCTTGACTTTTCTTGGAAAAAATTGTTAATAATTTCATCATAACTTATATTTTTTGTGACATAGCATTCCAAAGACAAAATGAAGAGGGCATTTAGACGTTCTTGCTTCATGGTCGATCTAAAATTGTTTTTAATCCTTAACAGTTTTGAAAATGATCTTTCAGATGAAGCAAGTAAATTCGACATGCTATGTCGAAATTGGGGAATGTTTCTTTTAATCCATTTTTTTTAAATATTTCCAAAGGAGATTTATTGTTTTTTTTATAAAAGCGCTTTTAAATGAATGCATTCTTGAATAAACGAAGTATCTAAATAATTTTAAATGTTTATTAACTTTTGTCCTTCTTTAACTATTGATTCATTTTCCAAGTTACACAAATTTGTGGACATAAAATCGCTCATAAATACGTTGGTAAGCAACTAAGCGTCTTTTTAGATCTTCCAGGACTCCTGGGAGATCTAAAAAGACGCTTAGTTGGGCCAGGAGTACATCGATGATAACGTGAAATGTTTCGATTTTCATTTTATCTTATTATTATTGCATTATTATTACATACAATTTTAAGTAAGTAAGGCTGACACCGATAGCTATTCAAATATCGTAGTTGTATTGCTTTTTTTTGACTTATCCCCTTATGCCTTTTACCCACAGAATTACAAAATGCGTATTTAAGATTAATTTTTTAAATTTTCGGATAATATTTTCATTAAAAATTTTGCCGCCCTAGGCAGCTGCCTAATGGATAAATCGGCCCTGAGTCTTTTCGTGCTGAGCTCAAAGTTTGAGTAAAGCACAAAAAGACACTTCTCAGCCGCATTATCTTTGTTAAATGTACAATTATATATGGTACACCAATAAACATTAAAAGTATACGTTTAAAATTTATTATTTTTTTTGATTGATTCAAAGGGGTTTTTAACAGACTAGGAGGTAAAAAACTTCACCAATCGGGTAATATATGTACATATTTTTGTACAGCCTATGCGATAATCTATATATTATCACATAGGCTGTAGTTTTAAAAATAATAAAGGTTAAATTATAAAACATATATATATATATATATATATATATATATATATATATATATGTAAGTCGACGTGTTCCGGGACAAGTACAACTGAATATTGACTGTTTCCGAGACATGTGACGTGTTCCGGGTCGGTCTTGGAAGTGCCATATGTATAATGATTTCTTCCAGGACCGTCTTGGAACTGAGTATTGATGACTTCCAAGACATATCCTAAAAACTGACTTTTGATTACTTCCAAGACATACCAAAAATGAATAATGGTGACTTCCAGGACATTTGGAAAGTTAAATATTGAGGGGATATTAAAGACAATAATAAACGTTTTTACTCCACTGCGACGCAGAAATCAATTTATTTAACTTTAAAACACCCAATAAACTTCTTTCTGCATATTTGTTAATAAATTAAATACAAAAATAAGCTTTTTTATTAAATTGTTTTTTGGTAGTTTATCTACTAAAATTATATATATGTAATAAAGGGAGGAGGAAGGTAAATTATAATTATTATTAGATCGATACAAACTAGTTTTGGTTTTCTGATACCCAAGTGACCACTAAGGAAACGAATTCGGTTTTATACGATTTTATAAGGTCCTATATGAAACATCCTGGTTTACATTATGACATCTATATGATTAAATAGTGAATTCCATTTACCACTTAAAAGAACTTATATGGATTTACCTATTTGGTTTCTGTGCTAGATGTGATAAAATATGGAATTAAAGTCATTTATATGGTTTTATCTGGTTTCTGTGCTATAGGTATGTCTTTCCTGATAGGTTTTCTTACATGGTTAAATATGGCAATCCATATAGAAATTGTTTCTATATGGTTTACATGTACGGACCTATATGTAAATATCGTTTTTTATATGTACAAACTTCTATCTGGTTTAATAGTGCAATGCCTGTTTCAAAAACATAATATATTATATTAAACAGATAGGAACCAGATAAAAGACAGATAATTTTTTATATGTTTCTTATAGCATTTTCAATAGAATCTGATTTTGGTCCTAATTTAATTTTTTTAATGCAACCCAACCCAATCCCTTCCGAAAATTCCTTAAAGGCGATTTTTTTTTTAAAAATGCCACCCAACTCAACCTAACCCCTTCTGGTAATGCCCTAAAATACCAAAAAAGGCAAAAAAAAATGCAACCCAACCCAACCCAACTCTCTCTTAAAATGCTCTGAAACGTCTAAAAAAGCAAAAAAAAATTGCAACCCAACCCAACCCAACTCTCTCTTAAAATGCTCTGAAACGTCTAAAAAAGCAAAATATAAATTGCAACCCAACCCAACCCAACCCTCTCTTGAAATGCTCTGAAACGTCTAAAAAAAGCAAAAAAAAATTGCAAAGTTTTATATGCACTTACCTCCTACAATTTTCCCCGGACTGGGAAATTGACTTTAAAAAATTAAAATACTTGGAATTTTTTTGAATAAAAATAAATTTGCAGGAATACCTTTTTTTATTTGCTCATCGGATAATACTTTTGGCGAGGAACAAAAAGTTTCATACGCACTTACCTCCTACAATTTTTCCCGGACTGGGAAATTGACTTAAAAAATTAAAATACTTTAAAATTTTTTTAAATAAAAATAAATTTGCAGGAATACCCTCTTTTTTAATTTGCTTACCAGATAGTACTTTCGGCGAGGAATAAAAAGTTTTATATGTACTTACCCCCTACAATTTTCCCCGGACTGGAAAATTTACTTTGAAAAACTAAAATACTTAAAAAAAATTTAAATAAAAATAATTTTGCAGAGATACCCTCTTTTTTTATTTGCTCATCGGATAGTACTTTTGGCGAGGAACAAAAAGTTTTATTTGGACTTACCCCCTACAATTTTCCTCGGACTGGGAAATTCACTTTGAAAAATTAAAATACTTGGAAATTTTTTGAATAAAATTAAATTTGCAGGAATACCCTCTTTTTTTATTTGCTCATCGGATAGTAATTTTGACAAGGAACAAAAAGTTTTATATGGACTTACCCCCAACTATTTTCCCCGGACTGGGAAATTGACATTAAAAAATTAAAATACTTTAAAATTTTTTAAATAAAAATAATTGTGCAGGGATACCCTCTTTTTTTATTTGCTTCTCAGATAGTACTTTTGGCCAGGAACAAAAAGTTTTATATGGAATTACCCTCTACAATTTTCCCCGGACTGGGAAACTGACTTTGAAAAACTAAAATACTTGAAAAAATTTTTAATATAATTTTGCAGGGATATCCTCCTTTGTAATTTGCTTATCAGATAGTATGTTCGGTGAGAAATAAAAAGTTTCATATGGACTTACCCCCTACAATTTTCCCCGGACTGGGAAGTTGACTTTGAAAAACTAAAATACTAAAATTTTTAATAAAAATAATTTTGCAGGGATACCCTTTTTTTATTTGCTCATCGGATAGTACTTTTGGCGAGGAACAAAAAGTTTTATATGTACTTACCCCCTACAATTTTCCCCGGACTGGGAAATTGACTTTGAAAAATTTTAAAACTTGAATATTTTTTGCATTTTTGGGCATTTCAGGGCATTTTCGAAAGGGGTTGGGTTGGTTGGGTTTGAGTTTTTTTGCATTTTTAGGCGTTTCAGGACATTTCAAGAGAGGGTTGGGAAATAGGTTTGGTTGGTACAGGGGCGACGTCTAAAAAATAGGAAACTAGGGTATTTCGAGGACGGAGAATCGATTTTTGTGGTCGAGGGAGTTCCATCCCCCCCCCCAAGACCCCCTTTACTGATGAATTTTTTTCGTTTTTTGGCCATAACTTTCTTATGAAGTTTGATAACCCCCTTTTTTTTTTTCAAAACCACTATTTTTTTACGCCCTTCAATATCCAAAAAAAAATTTTGTACATTTCGCCTCCCGGGGGGGCATTTTTTTTTTCAGTACTGCCCCCCTTTTTTATTTTGCCATTCGATTTAACTTTGGATTTAGATCAACAAGTTTTAATGAATTTACCCCCTCCAATTCGCCTCCCGCCGAGAAAATGACATTTTATGAGGAGGTTGGGTTGGCTTGGGTTGCGTTTTTTTTTCCAAGTTTTTGTTTTTTTCTTTGAAATTTTCAAAAATTTTTTTTGCTTTTTTGGACGTTTCAGGACATTTTAAGAGGGGGTTAGGTTAGGTTAGGTTGCAACCCAACCTAACCCAACCCTAACTTTTTTGTTTGTTGTCTAAACATAGCGATGTTGGTACTCATTTTACGTGATTTTTTGCGTAGATTAAGAAGGTATTAATAAAAATACGATTTACATTAAAATAAAAAAAATAATAATAATCTAACCCAACCCAACCTTAACTTGTTTGTTTGTTGTCTAAACATAGCGATGTTGGTACTCATTTTACGTGATTTTTTGCATAGATTAAGAAGGTTGGGTTGGGTTGCAATTTTTTTTTTGCTTTTTTAGACGTTTCAGAGCATTTTAAGAGAGGGTTGGGTTGGGTTGCAATTTTTTTTTGCTTTTTTAGACGTTTCAGAGCATTTTAAGAGAGGGTTTGGTTGGGTTGGGTTGCAATTTTTATTTTGCTTTTTTAGACGTTTCAGAGCATTTTAAGAGAGAGTTGGGTTGGGTTGGGTTGCAATTTTTTTTTGCTTTTTCAAAACCCAACCCAACCTAACCCTTTCAGGAAATGTCCTGAAAATCAAAACCCAAGCCAACCCGACCCCTTCAGGAAATGTCCTTAAAAACCAAACTCAACTTAACCCAACCCCTTCGGAAAATGTCCTGAAACGCCTAAAAGGTAAAAAAAAATCCAAACCCAATCCAACCCCTTGAGAAAATGTCCTGAAACGCCTAAAAATGCAAAAAAACCCAACCAACCCAACCCCTTCCGAAAATGCCCTGAAATGCCCAAAAATGCAAAAAATATTCAAGTTTTAAAATTTTTCAAAGTCAATTTCCCAGTCCGGGGAAAATTGTAGGGGGTAAGTACATATAAAACTTTTTGTTCCTCGCCAAAAGTACTATCCGATGAGCAAATAAAAAAAGGGTATCTCTGCAAAATTATTTTTATTAAAAATTTTAGTATTTTAGTTTTTCAAAGTCAACTTCCCAGTCCGGGGAAAATTGTAGGGGGTAAGTCCATATGAAACTTTTTATTTCTCACCGAACATACTATCTGATAAGCAAATTACAAAGGAGGATATCCCTGCAAAATTATATTAAAAATTTTTTCAAGTATTTTAGTTTTTCAAAGTCAGTTTCCCAGTCCGGGGAAAATTGTAGAGGGTAATTCCATATAAAACTTTTTGTTCCTGGCCAAAAGTACTATCTGAGAAGCAAATAAAAAAAGAGGGTATCCCTGCACAATTATTTTTATTTAAAAAATTTTAAAGTATTTTAATTTTTTAATGTCAATTTCCCAGTCCGGGGAAAATAGTTGGGGGTAAGTCCATATAAAACTTTTTGTTCCTTGTCAAAAGTACTATCCGATGAGCAAATAAAAAAAGAGGGTATTCCTGCAAATTTATTTTTATTCAAAAAATTTCCAAATATTTTAATTTTTCAAAATGAATTTCCCAGTCCGAGGAAAATTGTAGGGGGTAAGTCCAAATAAAACTTTTTGTTCCTCACCAAAAGTACTATCCGATGAGCAAATAAAAAAAGAGGGTATCTCTGCAAAATTATTTGTATTTAAATTTTTTTTAAGTATTTTAGTTTTTTAAAGTAAATTTCCCAGTCCGGGGAAAATTGTAGGAGGTAAGTGCGTATGAAACTTTTTGTTCCTCGCCAAAAGTATTATCCGATGAGCAAATAAAAAAAGGTATTCCTGCAAATTTATTTTTATTCAAAAAATTTCCAAGTATTTTATTTTTTTAAAGTCAATTTCCCAGTCCGGGGAAAATTGTAGGAGGTAAGTGCATATAAAACTTTTTGTACCTCCCCAAAAGTACTAACCGATAAGCAAATAAAAAGAGGGTATAAAGTTTCAAAAAAATGGGACCCAACTCAACCCAACGCGTTTCGGGTACGACATAAAATGCCAAAAAATGCAACAAATTGCGACCCAACCTAACTCCTTCAGAAAATGTTCTGAAACGCCTAAAAATGCAAAACAATCCAAACCCAACCCAACCCCTTCAGGAAATGTGAAAACCCAAACCCAAGCCAACCTAACTCCTTCAGGAAATGTTCTGAAAATCAAAACCCAAGCCAACCTAACCCCTTCAGAAAATGTCCTAAAATGCGTAAAAATGTAAAAAATTCTAAACCCAAGCTAACCCAACCCTTTAGGAAATGTCCTGAAGCGCATAAAAATGCAAAAAAAATCAAAACCCAAGCCAACCTAACCCCTTCAGGAAATGTCCTAAAATGGGTAAAAATGCAAAAAAAATCCAAACCCCACCCAACCCCTTCAGTAAATGTTCTTAAAACCAAACCCAACACAACCAATTTAGGAAATGTCCTGGAACGCCTAAAAGTGCCAAAAAATCCAAACCCAACTCAACCCCTTCAGCAAATGTTCTTAAAACCAAAAACCCAACCCAACCCAACCCCTTTAGGAAATGTGAAAATGCAAAAAAATCAAAACCCAACCCAAGCCAACCTTACCCCTTTAGGAAATGTCCTGAAACGCCTAAAAATGCAAAAAAATCGTGTTTCAGGACATTTCCTGAAGGGGTTAGGTTGGCTTGGGTTTGGGTTTTCACATTTCCTAAAGGGGTTGGGTTGGGTTTGGATTTTTTCGGATTTTTAGGCCTTTCAGTGCATTTTCAGAAGGGGTTAGGTTGGGTTGGGTTTGGATTGTTTTGCATTTTTAGGCGTTTCAGAACATTTCCTGAAGGAGTTACCCTCTTTTTTTATTTGCTCATCAGATAGTACTTTTGGCGAGGAACAAAAAGTTTCATATGAACTTACCCCCTACAATTTTCCCCGGAGTGGAAAATTGACTTGAGGTTAGGTTAGGTTGGGTTTTGATTGAAAAAATCAAAACCCAACCTAACCTAACCTCTTTAGGAAATGTGAAAACCCAAACCCAAGCCAACCTAACCCCTTCAGGAAATGTCCTGAAACGCGTAAAAATGCAAAAAATTCCAAACTCAAGCTAGCCCAACCCAACCCCTTCAGGAAATGTCCTGAAGCGCCTAAAAATGCAAAAAAATCAAAACCCAACCCAAGCCAACCCAACCCCTTCAGGAAATGTCCTGAAACGCCTAAAAATGCAAAAAAATCAAACCCAACCCAACCCCTTTAGGAAATGTCTTGAAAAACCAAACCCAACCCAACTCAACCTCTTTAGGAAATGTCCTAAAACGCCCAAAAGTGGAAAAAAATCCAAACCCAACCCAACCCCTTCAGGAAATGTCCTGAAACGCCTATGCAACCTAACATACACTACCGTTTGTGGATTGCCTACACACACAGGCTGTGTTTTTAAAAGACTTTTACAAAATCCGGATTATGTAATTATTAATTTGGATACAATATTGTATGTTTAATTGTTTATATAACAACCTGTTAATCGCATAAATTAAGAGCAATAGTATCAAAGTGTACAAAATAAATCACTTCCTAATCTAAAGTTATCCTAGGCCTAAAATAATAACTAGGAAAAAGTCCTTTTAAAATGTGTTTACTTGACCTACCCTACCAACAATGACGAAACGGATAACGAAAAAATTGACGAATTGACGAAAAATTGACTCATCATCCGACATCTAAAATAATAATAATAATTAAAATAAATTGACGACACAAACGATATCGTCATTGTTGGTAGGGTAGACAATTAAAATTCATATCATATTAAATCCATAATCAATTTTAGATTAGATATGGTATATCTAAAACCACCCCCAGATGTCCTGGAACACATATACATATCTATGTATATGTCCTGGAACATGTTTTCTTTTATAAATCGAAATAAATTGTATACATGTAAAAAAAAGTTGGCGCAGATAATTAAATACATTATGTAAAACCTATGTATACCAATTTACAATGTATATTAGGTTCAAGAATTGATATAAATTAATATGTACTGGAACACGTCTATATATCTATGTATATGTCCTGGAACTGTTTTTCTTTTATAAGTCAAAAAATATTGTATACAAATAAAAAGAAGTGGAAGAAAATGATTAAATTCTCCATTGTATACCCATGTATACCAATGTACACTGGATGTATACACTGTATTACAGTGTCCCGGAACACGTCGATTTACATATATATATATATTATATATATATATATATATATATATATATATATATATATATATATATATATATATATATATATATATATTATATATATATATATATATATATATATACCTATATATGGTATGTTTTGAAGCCCGGAGACGGATGGGTCGCTTCGGAGCCCTGCAGTTGCTAGTGGTTTAGGCGTGTATACTTATCTTCTATCTCATTAAAATCATTACAAACCTATAGAGGGGAAAGACGAGGGGTAAAGATTTCCCTATAGGATTGTCGGTAGAAACATTTTTGTTCTTGTAAAGCCCAAGCATATATTATTAATACGTTGAAAAGCCCACTAGTATAAAAATATATACTGATTAATCGCTGTAAAGCCCAGCGGTGTTGCCAATTCTACCCGTAACAAATCTATTTTTAGATTCAAGGTCAAGCTTTAAATATTCGTTAATACTCTGCATTTGTGGTTTCTTAAATTTACGGGCTTGTCATAGTAGTGTTCGTGTATAGTATTTGCTGGAATACTGAAATACTATAATAATTATAATTATCCCTAAAATTTCACAATTTAAAAAAATGTACTTTAGAATTATTAAAAAGTTCTTCAAGAGAACATAAAATCTCAGAATCTTAAGTTTATTATTGATAATTTATCCCAATAAACATGTAATAAATATAATAAACTAAGAATTATAGCTTTTATTATATTTTTTAGAATAATTATATTATTAAGTATTATTACTGCAATATAAAAATAATAAATATAAAAAAATCTTCTTATTTATTTCTATACAAATTAATTTATATGAGTATAATTGGCTTCACCAGTATTTTTTAACTAGATATTTTTCCTTTTTTAAATCCAGGGTAAAATTATTAACCGTTTACTTATTATTTTTGTCAAAATTTACTTATATACACTCACGTGCAAAATAATCGGAATTTCAATCGCAAATAACTTTTTTATTTGATGTCGGATTTAAACGAATATTAAATAATATTGTAGATAAATTAATGGACAATCGCTCACATTTTAAAAAAATACTAAAAAATAGTCGTACGTTTATAATATACAGGTTTAAACAAAAAGATGTTTTTTACCATAAGTTTAAGAAACTCTGTAGAGTGGCAAAACCGTATATTGTTCTAAATTAAGTTTTATTTATCAAGTCACATCTATTCTTAACAGTTTTGTTTTTGGTTCACCTCGATATATTTATTTTTGTGGAAAATATGGATTTTTTTAAAAAACATTGCAATTTCCAATATTTTTCCTGTATGAAGAACTAAGGTTGCTATGGTCCATCCATAGCCTATGGAGAATGACAGTGACAGTTTTGTTGAATCATCCCATACTTGGACATGTCATATACAGCTTTCAAAAGCTATCAAATTGTTTTTTGCAAAATTTATCTATCCCTTTAATATTCGTTTAAAGCCGACATCAAATAAAAAAGTTATTTGCGATTGAAATTCATCGAAAATTTGTGTGGGCCGATTATTTTGCACGTGAGTGTATATTGCTAATTAGCAAAACATAAATGTAAATATTTTTATTGAAGTTTTTATTATTTTAAATATCTTGAAATCCTATAGAACACTAAGAAAAAATTAATATTGACAGATTTAACGTTTGCAAAATAAATTTTAAGTATAAAATAAACAACGACATAAATTTTTTAAGGCATTTCTTGCAATATAATTTTTTTCTACCATTCGCTTTTAATCTATTCTTAATAAAACCCAAAACTTATGCATTTAACACTTTATTTGTAAAACCAGAACATTTTGTAAAAGTATACGAACTGTAAAATAACCATTACTAAACATTTTACCATTAATATTTCGTAGGTATTGATTGTTAAAACTTTAAACTTTTTAACTTAAAAGTAATGAATCGTAAATATTAATTATTGATATTTTATTTCATCTACTCCTCTATTGACGACCTGTGGCCTTATGGCATTTTAGTCTCGAGCTGAAGTTAGCAACAGTGCCTTTTAAGTTGGCTATATTATAAATTTAGAAAATTTGAGGTTAAATCCGGGTGGCAGTTGACAGATGTCAAATTTTTAACAAATAAAATTCGCCTTAAATTTTGTTTTGTGTTCGTCGTAGATAGAGTATAGTATGTAACTCGTTTATAAACTTCTTTGGACACTAGTTTTTATTAAACACTCGCTCGCAAGCTTCGCTCTTGCTTAATTAAACTCGTAACTAAAATAACGATATTTCGTTTATAAAACTTGATACATAATATACTATTATAGTAATTACTATAAAATAAAATATTAATAATTAATATTTAACGTGTCATTATTAAGTTAATAATTTATTACTTTTTAAATTTAGAATACATTTCAATAATAGTTTTAAGTTATATTAAAACTTTTTACAATATATTAATAATTTAATATAATAATAATAATATAATAATTAATATACTAAAAGTGTGGAAGCAAATTCCCAATATTATTTTTCTATGTAGTCGGCTACAGGTTCGGATTTAGAAATTTGGCGTGTCTATAATATAGAAATAAGACATGAGACAATCTGACTCTATAGCTAAGAGAGAGTGCGTTTAATCGTTCTTCAACAAATTTTTATCTTAAGCAGTTTTTCACTTCATCATCATCTTATTCTTAAACATTCTATATCTTGAAATTTTTTAATTGAAGACACTTGTCATGAAGTGTAATATATATAATAATAATAATATAATAATTAATATACTAAAAGTGTGGAAGCAAATTCCCAATATTATTTTTCTATGTAGTCGGCTACAGGTTCGGATTTAGAAATTTGGCGTGTCTATAATATAGAAATAAGACATGAGACAATCTGACTCTATAGCTAAGAGAGAGTGCGTTTAATCGTTCTTCAACAAATTTTTATCTTAAGCAGTTTTTCACTTCATCATCATCTTATTCTTAAACATTCTATATCTTGAAATTTTTTAATTGAAGACACTTGTCATGAAGTTTTTATTCAAACAATGCATGCAAAAATTCTTGGTTATTTTTTATCAAGAACTTTGTATGCTATACTAATTTAGAAAAAATTCTGCCCAAATTCATCCAAAGTATTTATATTGAAGTTTTCCCTTCATCTCTAGATTCATCCCATATGATCTTTTAATATTATTTGTTTTCGAAAATTGCAAGTTGGATCGAGTGTTCCAATATTGACACTACTGTCTAGTTCCTCGCAGCTCGACACTACTGTCTAGTTACCCCTAATTTTTTCCGTTCTAGGCAGCTGCCTACGTTGTCTGTTCGGTAAATTCGGCCCTGTCGGCATCTTTTGCATTTTGTTGGTTATCGTTTAATTCGGTTAAATTAATTTTTATTATTTAATTGTGCAAATTTAATGGTAAATTCAAAATAGTTAACTACTATAATTATAGTATAGTTATAGTTATTAAACTTAAGTTTAGATCTTCCTTCATTTTGTAATTAATATTTTTCAGTAAAGGCATAGTTGCCAAACAACACTTATGCTAAATATATGAAAATTATTACTAAACACAAAAGCGCTCACTCCTAAAATATTAAAGCTGCCCCCAAATTACTAAATTTTTTAGTAACCATTCCCAAAACTGTTCTCTCCGTACATATGCATAAAATGATACGTAGAATCTATATTATAGATATAATCAAGTTTACCCCTTAAGGGGTTAGGTGTTTTCTATAAATTTGAAAAATATATTTATTGGCCGGCAGTATTTTTTTTAAACTACAATCGAATATTTTTAAAAATGTTCTTGTTTAGAATAATAACCAACAGGGGTTTTGTGAGCGTATACGCTATACGTCTATACATAGACTTTCAAAATGTGTCACATTACTGAAAAAAACAATGTTTAGTCTCTTTTCTTTATAACTGCTCCTTCACTCAACGCCTGTATATAAAAAATATGTGTATGATAAAAGTAAATATTATGGTGAAATATTAATATATTTTTAATTCCAAAAATCGCTTAGACTATGTAGGGCAATTTTTTACCTGCCATCTGCCAAAAGTAAACCAAGGGCTCTGAGCTTTATTTGACAATTTTAGAGTAATTGTTTAGAAAATTGGACTAGTACAAATTGCAGCGAATATGACACTAGTGCTACCAGGTAAATATTTTTTAATTTATCAATTTTTTAATCATTTGTTCAATAAAATTGTCCTCCAATTACAACTCGCAATTAAAAATATATGTCGAATATTTTAAGGTGTGTGATAGCAAATATTATTTGTAGTTGCAAATAGTACTCGTGGTAATTAATTAGGGGGCATCCATTAATTACTTGAGGCCAAAGAGAGACTAAACAGTTCTCTATACATGGTTATTAATTGCTATAAAAGTCAGCCACTTTTTTTGTAAAACCAGAACAACTTTTGTAATACTATACTTACTTTATAACAATCATTACTAACAGTTTGGGAATAATAGTATTAGTAATATATTATGTATATTTTTTATTTTATCCTCTTTTCCACCACTTTGCCCCTAGGGGATTCATGCAAATATATAAATCAGTTATAAATGGAATACACTAAAAATTGTAATTCACGAATAAATAATTGTAATTACTTATTTTAGCTCCTCTGCCAACATCGCAAATTTATTAAAAATAAAATAAATTTATAATTGAATTCTGGAACAAAATAATTAGGTATACATACATATTTACAGAAAACCCAAAAAAATTTAAAAAAGGTTTAGTTCCGCGGTTTTAAAAATTATAAGTCGCTTTGGTCTGCAACAGCAATTTATAGATCAGTAAACTGCTACAATAAAATATTCTCTTACATATAGTGCTTTTATGGTTAATTTCTAAAGCCGCCGTATATTTTTAAAAATATATTGTACGCGCGTTGTCGGGCCCAGCAGTGTTGCCAAGTTTAGGGGCTGATAACGATACGTTAATATAAATGTATAAATATATACTCAGAAGCGCCCCCTACAGTGAAATTCTCCAAACTTTTTGTATAAATGAATGCATAAATGGTACTTTTTGAGGCCCATCAAAAATTTTAACAGGAGGGTGCAGAAAGAAAGGCGAATCGAATGGCTACTATATACTCGGGCTCCGTTGTAAAGCCCAAAGCCGGGTTTTATAACGTCGCTTTGGGCTTTAAAACGTACTAAAGTTATCTTGTACGGGCCTGTATAAGAGCGTTTATAAGTCTATATATATATATATATATATATATATATATATATATATTAGACTGGTTCAAAAAAATCGAATATTTTTTTTTCTTCAAAGCCCGCCTTAAAATATCTTCCTAGTAGTGAAAAAAGAAGCCTGTGAAAATTGTAGCTCTTAATATTAATATTTAGAGGTCGCTCATCGTGAATTTCTATTTTACGTTTAAATAACACAGGAGTTCTTTTTTCTTAACTTTTATAACTCGTTTTTGAGTGAATATATTGGAATGAACTCTATATATTTTTAAATAAAATTGAACGTTCTACAAAAAATTTCTCTTTTAATTGTTTCGTAAATTCACTCCTTTAATAGTTATTCAAGGTTGAAATTAGACATATAATAAATGTAACGTTTAAATAACACAGGATTTTTTTTTAACTTTTTATTTTATAACTTTTTTTTGAGTGGACATATTGGTTTGAGCGATAATTTTTTTTAAAGAAACATAAAAAAAATTAAAAAAAAGTTCACAAAAATCTGGATTCGAACTCACACTTAGCAGGTTACAGTTGAGTTCAAATCCAGATTTTGAACTTTTTTTATTTTTTTTTTGAATAACTATTAAAGGAGTGAATTTACGAAAAAATTATAGGAGACATTTTTTGTAGAACGTTCCATTTTCTTCAAAAATATATAGAGTTAATTCCAATATGTTCACTCAAAAACGAGTTATAAAATTTCAAAGTTAAGAAAAAAGAATTCCTGTGTTATTTAAACGTAAAATAGAAATTCACGATGAGCGACCTCTAAATATTAATATTAAGAGCTACAATTTTCACAGGCTTCTTTTTTCACTACTACGAAGATATTTCAATGCGGGCTTTGAAGAAAAAAAAATATTCGATTTTTTTGAACCAGTCTAATATATATATATATATATATATATATATATATTATAGTATAGTGTTAAGTATAGTATAGTGTGACTCTCCTCACCTCGATGCAAACGGTCGTGTCTTAGCTCTTGTTTAACGCTTACGTACTTCCAAAGTGCTACCACCGCTATCGGTGTTCTAATTCATGAAATCAAACCAAGTGCAAAAAGGGTGTAAATTACATGTGGCACCTCCACCTGAATTAAGCCCCAGAGTGCTCTACCTGTGAAAAAGGGTGTAAGTGAGATGATAGGATACAACGAATAATTTTTCCTGGATGCCCAACACAAAAAAAATGCATGCTTATAGTGGACGGTCGAGTTTTTAAATAACCACCTGCCTAGGTGTCAATGCACCTAAAGTCTTAGCCTGCATAAACCAGATAAGTATAATTACCTAAATTACATGATCTTAATAATACCTAATACTTAATTTTACCTTAACTTACAAAGAACTTCGGCAGGTAAACATTAATAGTTGCCAAAATTTCCTATAAAAACAGCCACCATAGCTAAAGAACTCTAAAAAATGGCTCACATAAATAGTCATAAGTTCAGACAAACACTAAGTAAAAGAATCTCGTCCTAAAGAAATAAACATCTGTGACTACAAGGCATATTTAAAAGGACATAAATTACGTAACCAACCGAAGTGGCCGCCTGCTTAAAGACGTAATTTCGATTGATGTAACTATTCCCTATACCTACCTAATTTTGTTAATTTCAGAAATATTATATTTAACAATTTCTAATAGACCCAGAATAGTCAAGAAGGGCAAAGTCTAATGTAGAAGTAAGAATTAAGAAATGCTTGAATGTAGTTGGAGGACACTTTGAACATTTAGTAATAAATTAGGTATAAAAATTGTTAATTAAAATATTGTAGGTTTATTAAATTATTACAGTTACGCATGCTTTTTGTTATCAAAATATTTCATAAAATAAATTTTATATTATATTGTCTTCAATAAGCTAGTGCTTCATCTAGTTGACATCCTACAGCTTTGCTGATTTTTTTAAAGTAGCAAATACTAAACAATTTTTTTTTTATTTGTAATATTTGTTTAACATATCACCTAAGTTGTCCTTTTTCAAGTATTAGCAAATACTGTTTGTATTACTTTTAAATTTTAAAAATTTTTGGCTTGTCAATGTTTTTTATAATTCACCGACTGCTTTCATAACAGTAATTTTGTTTACAAAACACTTAATTAGTCAAAACATTTTGTATAGCAACCTGAAAAATTGCCGCCATTAAATTTTGAACAATGACAGATTACGTGGTAACCATAGATACCGTCAACTCACCTGTCACAGGTTTCTCGATACAAAATAATATTTAAAATTTTATAAATTAATTACATTATTCAAAAGGTTTTTTAATTTGCTATTTGATTGGGTACAAACATTTAAAATAAAAAACTATTAAAGTTTGAAGTTAGTTCAATTTGCCCTGGCGTTTCTCGGGTTTTGAAAAATGTTAAAAATTTGGCATGGAATCTTTTAAGATTCCAAAATTTCCCCCCCCATATCCGCAAACCCAATAGCAAAAAAGTTATAGGCTATTTTCAATGCGCATTTGTTAAATTTTAACGAAAAAAATTAATAACTTAAAAACTATTCACTTTCGGTACAGGACATGATATAGTAATTGTATGTAGAATTTAAGAATGTAAAAATTTCTTGGGTTTTTTATTTGAAATAACAAAGTGACTGTTGATGGTCAAATCAAAAGTGGTATTTTGTTTAAATTTTTTTAGGAAAATAGACTTAAATGGATTATAAACGCTTTCAAAATTTTAAATCGATATCTTTTTCCGTTCCCCAGAAACTTTCAATGGACCACGAATGTGAAACACCCTAGTATATCAAGTAGTGTTTTTTAGGTTGTGATACCGCCATAGGTTCTAAAGCAATGTATGATTGTCAAATCAAAAGACCAACATTTGTTTCCAACATATATTGAATTATTGAATATAAGATGAATGTTCTTTTATTACAAAAAAATCAAAAATTAAAAACAGAAATTATTTTTTTTTTATTTAAAAAAATTATTATTTTCTTCATTTATAATTTTTGCATTATGTAAAAATATACAATATTTGAAGAAAAAATATTATTTATAACAAAATAGAGAATGAAAAATCTGGATAGGTTAAAATAATAAGAATGGCTGTATAATAAATTTAAATGACGTAATTTCGGGAAAAGGTGAGTCACGGGTACTTTTTATAATCTTTATTTTTAAAATCTGTTAAAATTTTTTATGGTACATGTTTCCGTGACACTAAGTGGCCTTTTAAATACACATTAACAAGTTGTGGCTTGGTGAAATTTTAGTCACGGGCTGAAGTTAGTTGTCAGTTGTCAAATGTCTTACAATCGTTAAAATAAAGTGCCTTTCTTGTAAAATAATACTAAATGTGAAGATTATTTTATTTTCTCAATACAAAAATATGAGGCGCCGTTTGTGTCAAAATTGAAAGTGCCAAATTAACTTATTTTGTTTTATAAATAATTAATTATAGGCATTATTTACCAAATTATTTTTTTATAAAATTATTTTTTTATCAATTTATTTTTTTAAGAATTTTTTTTTTGTAAACTTATTTTTTTATCAAAATATTTTTTTATGAGTATGAGTATGAAAACGTATGGCAGGCCCCAAAGACTTTATCCTCCACTAATCTCCCAGGGTTATTTTACCCCCTTTCCGTTCTCCTGCGTATCCCGCCAAATCACAGCATTACCTGTGTTTGTTGGATCTGAAGTTTTTACTCCGGCTGGTAGATCCACCCTAGGAGGTCGTGGATGACAGTATCTATGGTTAAGGCCGCTCCACGGATTTTTGTCAGCCGGGTCGGGCCATACGTTCAGTTTAGGAAGGGTTTTTGGAGGACATTGAACTGACCCAAAACTAAGTACAATCCGGAATCCTCCTCAACCAGGGCTTTAGTAATAACCCCATTCAGTTGGGATTCCTGAATGGGGGTAGGTGGATTAGTATGCTGCTAGAGCCTTTCCTTGATAGTGTACTTCCTGTTCGTCGCTGCCGAGTCGGATTTCGGTTCCTGGTAGCCGCTTTAGAATTATTTGCCCCCCTGTGCGATATTGAGTCTTATCTTCAGAACCGAAGTGTTGCCGGCCGCACCTCGCCGTAATTAGTGCCCTCTGACTACGTGGAAATTCAGCCCCTCATGCCGAGAACCGACTTCGTAAGCAGCTGTTTTTCCCGCCTTTGTTTAACCTACTTAAATTGCCAATACCCTCGAATTTTTTTTCCCACTGAGCGTGATCCCCATTCACTTGGGGTTGAGTCCATCTTTGTGCCTCACTGTGCGGTGCGGCTGTTTATTTACGCTTGGAACGGTTTTTACCTAATTTATGGTCCCCTTAACGTCTTAGTAATCTATAAATGTTTATTTCTTTAAGATGGTTTCTTTTGCCTAATGTTTATCGTAACTTGAGTTATTAATGGCTTCTTATGTGCCCTTGTGTTTATAGTTTTTTTTTACTATATTTCATTTTTGCATGAGATTCTTGGAAATTGTTTGCAACTAATTAATTTTACCTGACGAATTATTTGTTAGTTAAAGGTTGCGGATTTCGTATTAACTAGTATTAATATTATTGGGTATTATATGGTAATGCAATTTTGTTAGCTACTTATCTAATTTATGCAGACTTGGACTTGGCTGAAATTGATCCTTATCGCATGCCGCCCGCACGTGTGGTAGCCCAGGAAATTTTTCATTGGAACTGATCGTCACTCTCCCTTTTATCCAGGTAAAACACATGAGGACTTAATCCAGGGGGAGGTACCACACAAAATTTGCACTCTTTTGCACTTGGGACAATTATGACGTGTAGAATCGATATTGATTTTTTTGTTATTGAACTTTAGCAGTGATGAAACTATGAAAGAAAGTACGAGACGCTTGACGCGACGTGACCGCTCAGCTCAAGACTCACTGCGTCATTTATCAAATTATTTTTTTATAAAATAATTTTGTATCAAATTATTTTTTATCAAATTATTTTTTTATCAACTTATTTTTTATGAAATTATTTTGTATGGATGACCTTGTTTCTTTTTTTGAGGGGAAATTTGGTGTATTATCTATTTTATGAGCAAAGTCAGTTCATAAGTGGGGGATTTAAAATATATGATACCATAGACATATTATTATGTCCATGTATGATACGAATTGTAAACTAAATTAAATTTAGGTTATATCAAATTTTATAATATTCATATAATGTACAAGCCACTGAAAATCTCGTAAAGACAATGAAAAAAACAATGCTAAAATAATTGGTATACTACAGAAAAAAAACAAAATGGTTAATTATTAAAACCATTTACATATTATTATGTCTATATTTAAAATATTTTTACTATACTGGTCAAAATTCAACGTTGCCAAATTCTTGCTGTTATAAACATGCCTTTATAAAATCAAAAATATCATCATTTATGTGTTTATTATTACTAAATGCTTTTTTTCATACAATTTATTAAAAAGTATTTAATATTCTTTACAAATAGGGACAAAATATGGTATTTTTTAAACCGGCAATGCAGCTACGCATGCGCCTCAATGCAATCACCGGTTGATTCTAACTTCCCCTACTTTAATATTGTGTTTCCAACTAAAATAAGCATTTTGATGTACTTTCGTAAATATTAACATATAATTAATAACATACAGTAAATTAAGTTAAAATAATAAATCCTAAAATATGTTTAACTTTTTTCAGTTCCTAGAGTTTTATTTAATTTCAAAATGTAGGATAATTTTTAATATACCATTAGTAAAAATATTAAACAAAACAAACAATGCATTTTTAATTCACAAATTTATGTATATATCATATAAGATTTCGACGAGCGACTAGCAAAAAAATAATTTTCTAAAAAGGGTTAAGTTTTAATTTTGTAATGATCTGGTGCCCTTGATATATTTATTTTTGATTTGGGCACGCAAGATAAATAGGCGTTTAGCATATAGACAACTTTTTGGGTGGAAAAGACGATAATTTCGTCATTTCGGTAACGAAGACATTTAGTAACTCAATAATATTTTTCTTGTCAGCTCTCTTATCAAAAGTAAAAAACTTTGAAGGTAACTATCCCTTCTATTAAATATTATAAATACATACATTCATTTTTATTTGAATTGAAAATAACTCGCTGTATTTAACATTATTTGTTGATTTTTTTAATCTAATGTTTGCTTTTTTTCTTACCAAGTTCCATAGTATTTAGAATGCTACCTTTTTTCATAAATATTAATGTATGCCCTATAATTTTAAATTTTTTAGAGAAGCTCATTTTATTTTATTTTTCAATTAGTCCTGGTAAACTGCCACATTAAAGAAATGACAATATTACCGAAATGACGATGGTTTATTACCAAGTAAAATATAAATAAGAATCAAGGATTTCCAAAACTAGTAAAAAACTTTTATTAACATATTAAATTTTTTGTAATGATTTGTTTAAACAAGATTTGCAACAAAAATTCGGTGGATCGGAAATGGTGCCTATTTGTTTTCTCAAAATACATTTCACGTGAAAGGTTCGAATGCAATGTTTGCATTTAATTCCATTCCTGGATGAGTTTATGGAAAAGGTGCAAATAAAGCAAAGTCTTCCATTCCACTTATTAAGCAAACTTTCATCCAGTGGCAAAGTCGTTTTCGGATAGGAGGGTTTTACAATAATTTCTTGGTGAATGATTATTTTTCCTTTACCATGATCTGAAGATCCGGCCGGAATACAGCAGATTTATTAACTAAAAAGTTAAGAGAAAATTCTTTACTAAGATTATTTTAAAATAAGTAAAAAATTAAAAAAAGGATACATTTTTTGAACATGTGACATTTTCCCCAACAAACGCCTCTCTCATTTCGTCGGAAATGAATCTCTTACAATCGGGTTCTAAATGATAATGTTAAGAAAAATCAATTTAATATAGAAATATTTAAATTTGGTTTAAAAATTAAAAAAGGATACCATTTTTTCGTGTTTCCTTGCTGTTCTCTTCTCGACATTCTTTAACGGTCTTTGGAAGCTCAGTATATTTTAGATCTATATTGTAGAGTTAGGAAAAAAATCTTGGTCCAATTTTCTAATAAGGTATACTGGAATATACTAAAACCCCTATAAAAATGAACACAAATTCCCCAAAATGTCTCAGAATATCAAAAGAAATGCACTTGTTTTTCCAATAAGCAGAACCAAAATGCTCTCCAAAATGACTCTGTCCTTGTGGAAAATTTTTTAGATACAAAAACTAGTTGAAAGATTTTACGCTTTAAAGCGTTTAATAACAACTTCATGATGGCATCATTTCAGTAACGCATGATCATTTCGGTAACGACAACGTTCGTTACCGGAATGATTGTTACCGAAATGACGAAATTGAGTTTAGTTATACTAAACGAAACCCAGTTAAATTTGCCACCATCAAACTAAAAATTTGAGGTTTCGTTACTGACGCCGCACGGTGGATCGAGCTCATATATGTTAGTGGACATACAGCAATTATGCAAAATTACTAACTTGATATCATTTTTTTTTAAATGTCTCCCAAAAACTTCAAATTTGTTAAAAATAAGCATAACAATTTTTTTTGGCAACATACTAAACAGTACAGAAGGCGTTTTTCGTAAAGAATGTTTTTTGTTATTTTCCTTATTAAACTGACTATTACAAATTAAACAGCATAACTTCATACCTTAACAAAAACTTATATATTTTTTTATAGTTTTATTTTATATGATAACTAAGCTTGCAAATTGCCCGGTTAACTTAATACCAACACGTATTCAGTAACAATAATTTTTAAAATTTTATTGTTATACAATGCGTTACACAAATCTAAACTTTATCTTGAGTTTTAAAAAAATGCTTAAATATGCATAAACTTCTTTTATGGCTGTTATGGAGTTCAAAGGTTATTTAAAACAAATGTACAGAGATTTGCCGCCACAAGGCGCCACTTTGGAAAATATAGATCATAGAGTGTCATGGAGCATATAGACCAGTGCAGAAGCCTTTAAAAATGGTAAAAAGAAAAAAATAACAGTAGGATGAAACCCATTGGAAAAGGAGGGGAATATAATAAAAATTAAAGGAAAAATAAATTACGGGCGATCTGAGTTCGGGAAGTGGGAGGGGGGGGGTTTAAGGGTAAAAAATGGTTTATCTCGATTTCCGGCAAAACTACAAGTCCTATGGAAAAAAGTTAAATGTCAAAGTTGTAGGTAATAAACAGATCTACAACTTTTGTATTTACAATTTTTTCACATAACCTCAAAATTTATGTGAAAAATTCAAAAAACCAAGTTTTTGGTATTTTATTTTTATCTTTTTCAAAAAAAAAATTTTTTTCACGAAATTTGGTGAAAACTTACCTTTTTATGTCCCAAATACACTGTAATTTATTTGATTTGAAATATTTATTATTTCGCCTTATTTTGACTTAATATCAAAAAAGCACCCTAATTTTCAATCGAAAATTCTCGCGTCAAAATATCAGCTTTTTTCAAAAAGTCGGTGTGCTTTTTGTTCGATGAACTCTCTACTTTCTGATGGTGTAAAAAAAATATACATTACTATGGTGAATGTTCTCAGAAAATACAAAAAATATTATAATGAATAACGTAATCAGAATGAAGTATCTAATTAGATTTAAATTCAATAGTATGATTTACATGTATTTTTATATTTTATGAGATTTTCTGACATAAATGTTATTAGAATTTAATAATTAAACTTTTTAACCAAAAAAATTGCAACAATCACATTTTTTTGATGAAATTGTACATAATGATTAAAATAAATTTTCGAATTCGAGTCTTTTTCGTTATTCATTATAATATTTTTTGCATTTTCTGAGAACATTTACCATAGTAATGTATATTTTTTTTACACCATCAGAAAGTGGAGATTTCAACAAACAAAAAGCACACCTACTTTTTGAAAAAAGCTGATATTTTGACCCGAGAATTTTCGATTGAAAATTAGGGTGCTTTTTTGATATTAAGTCAAAATAAGGCGAAATAATAAATATTTCAAATCAAATAAATTACAGTGTATTTGGGACATAAAAAGGTAAGTTTTCACCAAATTTCGTGGAAATTTTTTTTTTTTTGAAAAAGATAAAAATAAAAAACCAAAAACTTGGTAAACCTTTTCTATAGTGGACCTTGGTGTATTAAAACGCCTTGTATATCAAGTAACTAGACTTTATATTTACTTTTGTAAATAACAACGTTATTTAATTGATAAGTATTTATTTTAAACCTAAAATGTCCTCATCTTCTCACACTTTGGTGCTATGTCCACAAATTCCTATCTATCGATCCACTGTGCGCCGCATCATATCATTATGTTGAACATTAAAATAGTATCAAAGTCATAAAACAGAAAATTGTGCGTTACCGAGTTGATCGACATTAAGAGTACGTTAACAGTTATTGAATTACCAATCAATTTTATAAAAAAGTGAATAAATTAATTCTAAAACTTCCCTCTTTTGCACAAAGTACACACACTACGACACAAACTATTAAACTAACCAACTACAGTAGTGCACATTTAGATGGTGCTACAGTGTCGTCCAATATCGTTAGCGAAATGACGGTATTGTGCCGGGACATGCAAATAATAATTTTATTGACTGTATTACTTAAATTTTTTTTATAATAACGTATTATTCTTGTACATCAAACTTGTAGCTTTGAAAAAAAAATTGCAGTTAATGGAATATATAGGTTATATTTAAGTTTTATAAGAGCTTTATTATTAAAATATAATCAGGGACAGTTACCGAAATGACGAATTTGCTGTTTATATTAAATATTTTAAGCCCAACAATTAATTGTTATAACTTTTAATTTTTTATCGAAAGAATAACGTTTCCTTATTAGAAACTTAGTAATACATTTTTTTATAAGTATTAGACATGTAAAATACCTTTAGGACAAAAATCGAACACTTATATGAGAATCACCCGTATACTTGAAAGCTACACATTATTATTATTATTATATTATTTCAAATAATTTTAAATGATTTCCGGAAATCTCAAAACTTTATTAAAAAACAAAATAGTTTTTAATATTTGGTTAATCTTCTTCTAATAAAAAATATTGGTCAAACGACGTAAAATATTTCAAAAAATCATGTTACACGAAAACATGTTTGTTGGGCACAATTAAATAATATTACACCCAGAGCTGTGCGGTATTCGAGTACTTGTACTCAAATTTTGTACTTTAAGTACTTTTTATGTACTCGGTACTCAGTCTAGAGTACATTTAAAAAAAAGTACTTGTACTTATTTAATTTAAAAAAGGACACGAGTACATTGGTTGTACTCGAGAACATTTGATGTACTGGAGTACTTTTCTTATACTCGAGTACTTTTTTTACTCTTTGTGTTAAGTTAACATAACCACTACTATAGTGGCACTACATATTTAAATTTATTGCCATAATTATAATGCTTTGGCAGCTAAAGTTTAACGCTTCGGCAATATACGAAATAAATCCTCGATATGGATGTGGTGCCCTACTTTATAGAGATACTACATATTACAAGAGGTAGTGCCCTTTTTATCTCTGGTAGTGCCGTCATATGTAACGTTTTTTTTAAGACATTTCAGATTATTCTTCAATACAGAATCTGCATTAGTATTATTTTAAGTTTTTTCTTTTTTGTTATACTGGGGTAAGTAAGATTTTAAATATTATTTTGTATTTGATTACCTACTCGATTAAGTTTTTATTATATTTGGTATACGTTTAAAAAATTAGGTTATATTTTTGCAGTCATAAATGCATGTTACTTTAATTTAATTTCGTGCTTGCAGTTAAATATTGTTTAGGCTATTTATTAAATTAAATATATAATAAATTACTTGCATGAATATATACATATGTATATATAAAATATATATAAAAAAAATATTCAAATCATAAATAAATGCTTATATATGCTTATATAAAAATGCAGTTTTTTTAAATATCCCTATAGTGACCTAAATCTTATATTTTGTTTTGTTTAACTTTTTTTGCTAGATACTAAAACGTAAATTACATTTTAAGAGTTTTTGGAAAAAGTACTTTGTACTTGTACTCGTGAGTACTTTTGGATTTTTTTGTACTTTGTACTCAAGTACATTTTTTTCAAAGTACTTGTACTTTTACCCGAGTACTTTTTTCTTGTACTCGGAACAGCTCTGATTACACCTATAACAAAGTTGAATTAAATTTAATTAATTTATGTATTTAAGTGTTTGTTCCTTATTTAATTAATAAAAAATGGTAGATTATGTATCTCATTATTGTACTCGGAAAGTTAATTGTACTAATACAATAATAAATAATTTTTAAGGTATTCTAATAAAATTAATAATATAATATGTTTAAAGATAAATAAATAAATAATATATCTATAGATAAATATTGTGTATCCAACTAAAATAAGTATTTGAATGTACATATTAACATATAATTAAGAACACAGTAAATTAAATTAAAATAATAAAAATAAATAATAAATCCTAAAATATGTTTAACTTTTTTTTTCAGTTCTTAGAGTTTTATTTAATTAAAATGTAAAATATTTTTTAATATACCATTGGTAACAATATTAAACAAAACAAATATTGCAATTTTAATTCACAAATGTATACTTGAAAGCTACACATTTTTTGTAAAATCCAATTATTTCAAATGATTTTAAATGATTACCGGAAATCTCAAAACTTGTGTATATTCAAATACAAAAGTTTATTTTAAAGCGAACATAGATAAAAAACATTGTTTGGTTTGCATATTTTAGCTGTAACTGGAACGATATTCCTTTATTTTATTATAGATACGTCTGCAGCAGGGTTTTGTTTTTGTAAAAATTCTATTTTTGTTTTCAAATGTCCTAGTTTAAATTACCTTCATTGACCAAGTAGGTTTATTAAAAAAACTCAGATTAGCAATGCGGATTAAATTATTAAATTATTATATGTATATCAAATTTTTAGCCCATTAAAAATTTGTCGCCTTTTTTTCTAATTAAATTATTTTTAGTAAAATTAAATTTCTTTAATACTTTTTACTCAAAACAACATTGTTATAGCCTTGACTCTTCACTCAACGGTTAAAGTATAAAAAAATCTAAATTTATAAGCAAACAATAACTATTGGATATTTACCCAAAATATTAAATATTTTACGAAAAACAGGGAAGTTTACATTAGAATCGGTATCGATTTGGAATACAATCGTTTTAATTTTAAGGTATATATTTTTATGATTTAAAAGTACTTTGCAAAATGTCAATAGTAACTAAAACTAAAAATAATTAATAATTTACTTATAAATCATAATAAAATCTACCATTGGATTCCAATATAATTTATATGTACGTATTATGTGTGTTATATGTTTCAAAAAATGAATACCCTGAATATTGATGGCATCATGACAATTGTGTCCTTTTAAAGCCATTTATATTTTTTATCTTTAAGCGGTCTATAAATTAAACCTTGTTGCCTTAAACACTAACGTGAAGTGATTGATTATGGTATAGGCACATAATAAATCAGTATGGGCTTATAATAATTATTATAATTACTTGTTAGCGTCAGTAATTGGTCGATTTTATTATGCACCGTTATTTCGACTTTTGTTAGACAGTTCCAACCTCCCTTTCTACTTTTAATAATTGTACGTGCCATCATGGCACTGCCATGCATCATTTAACAAATACAACTTTCTTTAAATTCTGAACGACAATCCTCGAACTTAAAATTATGTACATCTCTTTTAATAACCTTATTAACCTTTTACTGGTGGCGCACGGCCTAACAGGCCCAAGCGATCTTATTTAGCGGATCATTATGAAAATAATTAAGAGACAACTCTGTATTTTTCAGTACCTTCCTAACTTTTTGCGTAGAAAGGTGTAGTACAATGTTTATTTACTTATAGTTCAAACTTAAAAAGTTATAACCTAAAACGGCCTGAAAGGCCGGGCGCCACCATTTAAGCTATACGACTATTTTGTGGTATATTAATTATTTAGCATATTTTTTACTTTATTTTATCAAATATGGTCATATTTTATGGGCTAATGAATGTGGCTGGAATAAATGCCCAAGTAATACACACTGCAATAATTCAAATTATTAATGCGAAGGCTCTTGAAGAACGTCGCTATGTCCTAGTAGAAGCATTTGAAACGCCGTTCTATGGAACAAAATTTACCAACTGAGGCACGTCAAAGGCGACAAGAAGTAGCTGGGACTTCTGCCGATAATGTTGAACCTCAACTAAATCCCCCTGGGACCAGAAAAAGGTGTGCAGAATGTCGCATAGACAAAAGGACCACACACTTCATAGCCAAAAATTTCTATGTATGACCCATGCCAAAATTACCTATGTGTCATAATTGTGTGGAAAAAAGTCAAAACCACGTTTAATACGATATTTTGTTATTCAAGCTTATAAACCATTTGTTGTTTTTTTGGTAGAATACATTTTTTATTTAGTTTTTTGTAAAATAATATTATGTCACCTTATAATCCTGTCCCCATAAAATTAACCCTATATTTCAAACATATGAGGTTTTTTTATTAAAAAAAATCAGTGACCTTGGTCACAATAGGATTAAGTAATAAATTAAAAGTAAAAAATTCACAAAGAAAAAATAATAGCATAAATATGATTTTTTTAAATTTACGGGCCTGACAGGCCGGGCGCCACTAGCAATGTTAAATATAAGGCGCCACTACTACAAGGTTAAATTTAATTTTATACTTTGGATTAAAGGCCTATTTTTAGGTCAAATAAAACAATAAACCAACTTGCATGTTTCATAACGTTTGTGTTTTTAATAAAAAGCACTTTAAAATTCCGTGACTAAAATTAGCACAAATCAACTAATAAAGTGTTAGTTCTATTAAAAATCTAAAAAGTTAAATTTAAATTTTTTCGGAATTATGATTTAAAACAGAAGTAAAATCGTAAGATTACTTTGGCTAATTATTTAGACTGAAGTTACGCTGAACGTGATTAAAGTAGTGTCGTTTATTTGGCTTTATAATATCAAACACAAAAGTTTGCTTTAATATGGCAGATTTAGTGCGAGCTAGCGCAGCACGCGATTTTAAAAATTCATTACCCTACCAGCATGCATACATACACGACTTTTATGTATTGGTTAATTACCAGACTAGGAACTAATGGCGCGTTCTAAAATGCAACCAAACAAAGTAAATATGTTTCAAAATACAAAATATAGGTATACATTTTAAAAATAATTTTATTAATTTTTGGAATATTTTATGACACATTTTTCGAGTAAAAACACGATACAAAAGTATTTTTTAACAATATAGTTAATACATGATAATAATAATCTTTATTAGTTTATACCAAACGGTTTATTACGTCAGAAAAATATAATATAATATATAATAATATTTTTCTACTTTTGAAACGCCCTTTATCGTACATGTTTCCATGACACTAAGTGACCTTTTAAATAAACATTGACAAGTTGTGGCTTTATTGCGCTTTAGTCACGGGCTGAAGTTAGTTTTAAGTTAAAAAAAATGTCATACAATCGCTTAAATAAAGTGCCTTTCTTGTAAAATAATACTAAATGTAAAAATTATTTTATTATCTCAATACAAAAATACAAAAGTATTAAATAGTTTCTCAACACCAATAATTGAAAAGTTTATATGAACCTTGTACTGACCTTTTTATTTCGCCGATAGTAAACTATAACTTAAATTCGGGCACGGACTCCACTGTAAAGTGCTCATAAAACATTTTATTTACTTTCACTGTGAAATTGTCAATTTTCAAGAAATACATTTTGATTTATAACCTTAATAATCTGTGTTTATAAAATATAAAAATTTGACATTTGACGGTGACACACATTTTAAGATAATAATAAGTATTTTTCGTAGAAAAAGTATAGTATGCACCTCGTTTATAAACTTAATTTAAGCACTCGCTCGCAAGCTCGCTCGTGCCTAAATTAAATTCGTGTATAAAATGGCGTTTATCAAACTTGATACATAATATACTATTATCTAATCCTCCAATGATACATTTTCTTTACTTTCACTGTAAGAAACTGTCAATTTTCAAGAAATACATTTTGATGTATAACCTTTATAATCTGTGTTTATAAAATATAAAAATTTGACATTTGACGGTGACACACAGATTCCTCTATTGTTTCATAGATGGCGCTCTATACAAATTTTTGATTTAAATCATTTTAATAATAATAATAATCTTTATTCATTTAACTAAAGCCTAAAATACAAAACACAAAGGCTTATTGGACTAGTAAAAACAAAATTAAGTATTTAATAATAACACACGGTATAATTATCTATCTAAATTAAAAACTTACAAATAAATAAATAATACAAAAAAAAGTAAAATATTTCAAGTAGGTATTAATTAATTAAACAAAAAACATAAACAAACAAACGTATGTATATATGTAAATTATAACTAAAACTAATCTCGTCCACGCTATAATGCATTTTATTTAAAAAAGTGTCTTTGAGGCGTTTTTGGAGAATTACGGTGCTTTTGCATTCTACAACTAAATTATAAACATGATTAAAACATTTCCCTGATATTCGGGTGATGCTTGAGAGACACTTAAACGAGAAAAGGGCAAATAGATAATAATAAGTATTTGTCGTAGAAAAAGTATAGATGCACCTTGTTTATAATCTTTTCTATATACTGCAAGCTCGCTCGTGCCTTAATTAAATTCGTGTATAAAATGGCGTTTATCAAACTTGATACATAATATACTATTATCTACTCCTCCAATGATAAGCTGTGACTTTATGGCGTTTTAGTCAAGGGCTGAAGTTGGCAACAGTGGATTTTGGGCATTTTAGTCACGGGCTGAAGCTTTATTATAAATTTGGAAAAGGTTAAATCCGTTGACAGTTGACAGATGTCAAATTTTTAACGAATAATATTGGCTTTAAATTCTTTTTTCTACTCCCACCTTTAAAACGCCCTTTATCGTACATGTTTCCATGACACTAAGTGACCTTTTAAATAGACATTGAGAAGTTGTGGCTTTATGGCGCTTTAGTCACGGGCTGAAGTTAAATTTAAGTTAGTTGACAGTTGTCAAATGTCATACAATCGTTAAAATAAAGTGCCTTTCTTGTAAAATAATACTAAATGTAAAAATTATTTTATTATCTCAATACAAAAATACAAAAGTATTAAATAGTTTCTCAACGCCAATATTTGAACATTATACTGACCTTTTTATTTCGCCGGTAGTAAACTATAACTTAAATTCGGGCACGGACTCCACTGTAAAGTGCTCATAAAACATTTTCTTTACTTTCACTGTGAAATTGTCAATTTTCAAGAAATACATTTTGATTTATAACCTTAATAATCTGTGTTTATAAAATATAAAAATTTGACATTTGACGGTGACACACATTTTAAGATAATAATAAGTATTTTTCGTATAAAAAGTATAGTATGCACCTCGTTTATAAACTTAATTTAAGCACTCGCTCGCAAGCTCGCTCGTGCCTAAATTAAATTCGTGTATAAAATGGCGTTTATCAAACTTGATACATAATATACTATTTTCGTTCGTCGTAGATAAAGTATGGTATGCAACTTGTTTTATAAACTTCTCTAGATACTCGTGTTTATTAAACACTCACTCACAAGGTTCGCTCGTCCCTAATAAAACTCGTATGTAAATTATCGTTTATAAAACTTAATACATAATATACTATTTTCTACTTCCACCTTTAAACGCCCATTATCGTACATTTTTTCATGACACTAAGTTACCTCTTAAATACACATTGACAAGTTGTGGCTTTATGGCGTTTTAGTCACGGGCTGAAGTTAGTTGTCAAATGTCATACAATCGTTAAAATTAAGTGCCGTTGTTGTAAAATAATACTAAATGTGAAAATAATTTTATTATTTCAATAAAAAAATTCAAAAGCATTAAATAGTTT
Source organism: Brassicogethes aeneus (assembly GCA_921294245.1). Lineage (NCBI taxonomy): Eukaryota > Metazoa > Arthropoda > Insecta > Coleoptera > Nitidulidae > Brassicogethes > Brassicogethes aeneus. Next base: position 44,413,306 of record OV121132.1, on the reverse strand, counting down.
CTCAACGCCAATATTTAAAAAGTGTATATGGACAATGTTATGTAATAATATACAATTAAAAACAGTTTATATATTAAATGCCATATATTTTCTACATAACTAGAAGTTTATTATAAAAATTAATTACATACCAATCAGGACCACCTTGACACTTGCGTAGTCTAGAAAACTAATTAGTGAACAGATTTTTATTTCTATAGTGTGTAATGGGACCATATATGGGGCAGTTAATTTTTAACATTTCTTAATTTATTATTTTAATACTCTACGAAATATTAGAATAGTTCTAAATATTTACCTTAAAATTGTATAAACTGTTAATTAGTAACTTAATATTTATACGCATTTTATTTAGAGATATTTAAGAGAGGGTTGTTGTCAACACGTGATAAAAATAGTATATAGTCCGATTGACTTAGAATGATATTTGTAAATAACTTAAAGAGCACTAATGGTAGACCTACGGGTTGATGCCTTTAAGAATTTTATGATGCACTCGGGAGACGTGCCAAAACCACACGTATGTCTGAGTGGTATCTATATATAGATTGGGCGGTTATGCTCCAAATGAACTATATCGATAGGCTTGTTTGGCTTTGATAAAATAAACATAAAAAAGAGAAGATAGTATATTTTAGACAGTTACGTTTTACTATTTGAAGGGACGAGTTGAATTCTTTAATTTTATAAGGAAGTGAATTTAACCAATAATATATTAATTTTATATAAATTCAGTTTTTGTGAAAGTGTAGTTTATTTAAATAGGTATGTCTTTTCTATATTAAGTTATTATAATCTAAGGTCACAAATATCATAATGAGTGGTTAATTATTTAATATTTAATTTAAACTATATTTATTAATATTTCAGCTTGTTCTTTGTGAAAGAAGGAATAAGCTGAATTGTTTTATCTTAATGGTTGTGGTTGTACAACAAAATTACAAATTTATTATAATCATTATTTTATGTTTATAATTATTATATTTATATTATATTTACTTTAACATATTATATTGTAATGTAATTTTACATTTTACTACATATTTATATTTAACATTTACATACTTTATTTTGTACAGTTTATATTATTTTATTTATTTGATAAATTGATATTCATTATTTAATATGTTGAGTCTTTGTTGCAATTTCGCCACACCAAAGACTTGTTAGAATTTTCTTTTATTGTTTAACGGTGTTGGTAACGGTCGAGGGGGTCGAGCCCGAAGACTTATAATTATCAATTCACCCATCTTGACAATAAATGCTAGGTAGGGCCCATGATGTGAGTTTTTGTGACATTGTCTTATTTTATTATTATTGATAATCATTTTATTTTACTATATTTGATTTGCACTGACATAATTTTATTACTTTATCATACCTGATTGTATTTATCATTTATGACTGTACATCAATTTTATTGCATAACTCTTGTCCGCCACTGTACCACTTGTTATTTATATATTTTATTTACCACTACCATTTATTATTGTTGTTTGTGACCTAGGTTATATTATACTTTATGTTTCACATTATTGTTGTTTGTTGCTGTACATTGATAATTATTTCAATGTGTATTTGCTTTTCTACACCGTCCGAGCCTACCTATTTATGTAGGTGAATAATCTTAGCAATATGATTATATTCATATTGATTACTTTGATTTTGTTGTATTATTTATATTGTTGGGATATGCGACATATATGCATGTTGGTATTGTATATGTGGGTTTTTAAGGTTTTACCTTTAACTTAAATCAATGATACTTTTCAAATACAAACGTTTTTATTTATATTATTAATGTACAGTAGCAATAATATTAAGTCTTGTATTAATTGTTTTTATTAATAAACTTATTTTAATTTAATACTTTTTCTTTGCTTTTTAAATATCTTTTCAATTGCTCAAGTACTTAAGTATCCAGAACCGTATTCACAACAAACGGGGTCCTAAATTAATTTCTTTAAACTAGACGATCACGTATTTTTTGTGGTTTTAATATTCTTTTTTAATTATTAACGTGTGCCCCCCTTGCCCCGTTCGTTACAAGTGTTATGGTTATGTACAGGGTGGACCCCTATAATGTTGCCCCCTTTTAACTTTTTATTTTAAGTGTCCCAAAAAAATTAAAAGTGTGGTTATGGGTATTCCCATTGTAACGGGTGCGACACTGACGCTGCGTTTTTCATGATAATAAAGTGTTTGTTTATATATATCAAGTCAATAAAAACTTGTAAAGAAAACCTTTTATAACGTCATGAATCGCCTTACGGGCGCGACCCGAAAATTGACAAATGCGACCAAGTTGATACTTTTAGAAGAAAGCATATAGTAATAATTTTGTAAGTTAAACTTGAATAGTAACCTCAAACAAGCACGTATTTTAAATGCACAATTTATTGTATACTTTATTTTCTAAAATTTTCTCAAAATGTAACGGTTGCGACATTTGAAAAAACACATCTGACTTTTTGTCAAAGTGGGTAGGTACTGAAAAATCCTTTTTTTACGTATAAACAAAATTTGGAAAATTTAACAGTAGGTATACAGGAAAAAACAAAAAGTTTGTTTTTCTCAATGGATCACCCTATAGGTATATAAATTTATTTTTTGATTTCTTGTGAAATTCTAAGCATAATTCATAAAAAAATAAAATACCATATAGGTACCTAAATTCAAACGTTCCTGAAATATTTAAATTATTTTTAAGGTAATAAGTTAAAATAGCTTGTCTTTCTCTGTATGAGTACGGTATTTTTACATAGTTACATAGTTATTTATTTTCAATAAATATTTTGTTATCCCGAGGCTTTTTGATTTGTTACAGTTTAAAAAAATATTTAATGATAACGTTTCAAATGCGAATATGTCAGAAACGGTTCAATTTATATAAATTTAGTCACAGGCTGAAATTAGCAATACTGGCTTTTGGGCATTTTAGTCACGGGCTGAAGTTAGCTTTATTATATATTAGAAAAAGTGAGGTTTAAAGTTGACAGAAGACAAATGTTTAACAAATAAAATTGGCTTTAAATTCTTCTTTGTGTTCGTCGTAGATAAAGTAAAGTATGCAATTCGCTTTATAAACTTTATAACATATATGTTTATTTTTATATTATGTATCCATATACAATTTAATTTCATATTATCCACATTTTATTTTGATGTTTACTTTGGGTGTTTGTTCTAGTTTTATTAAGTCTTCTTTTATCAACTACTAATTTTACCCTTTTCTAAACTTTACAAAGTCTTTCTTGTCATCTTTCTTAATTGACAGAACCTATATATGCAAAAACACCCTCTATAACTTTTGTTTGCAATTTTTATTTATCCAAAGCATTTAACAGAAAATCATTTATAATAAATATTTAACTAAATTAAATTTGAAAGTTACAAGTTGCAACATTTACCTAATAACATAATTTAAATATAATAGATTAATTAAACTTAATAATGGTTAATGGAAAGTTATAAAACAAAAGTAAATCAACGATCTCCCAGTGGTTGTTTCTACACGTAAACTAACTGACCTGGCATGTATGCAATTGACCTGTCGTGATTGTAGATTAAACTGCACTATTCATTCTAAAACCCAGCATTAATCTGCACTTAAAAATACAAAAATACAATGGGGAATGTTTGTTTTGAGCCTAAACGCACTAATTACAAGAAATTGTTATAAACTGCATAATTAAAAAACAGTTAAAATATAACATCATAGACCAGACGAAGAAAGCTCATATTGTAGCCGACATATAGCATGTAGCATACATTTCTCTATTATCGTCAACACTCGACACTAAAGTAATTGATTATAGTTATGGCACATAATAATAATTATAATAAATCCTTAAATAGCAAAGCGAATCCACATTGCGCGCATTGGAAGCATATTTTTGCAAGTAATTTAAAAATTCATAAAAGACAATTTTTTATAAGTGATGTTTATTCATTACAAAAAGAAACTTACATACTTACATACTACATTCATTTTTTTGCTGCCTCGTCAAACTATTTTTAATTTTTTATTAAGAAATTTAGATTTGAAAAACTATCAATAAAACTAACTCAAATCAGATGATGCTTGCAATTCTTAAAGGTGCTTTTCGGTCAATTCTTCTTCATCCTCTAGGCTCTAGGGAACGTGGTACCTTGTCCTTTAAATTTTTGACATAATTCAATATTTATAAACTACAGGCTTTCGGTAATTGCGAGGGGAAAACCACCTTCCGCAATACGTGTACATAATGTACAGTACATTTGGTCCGAAATCACTTGCAATCGTCGCTGCAATCCCGCAATCGGGTTGGATAAAAGCCAACAATAAGGTACAGCTGTGTTGCCAAATTTATTTAAAATAAGTGTAACTCGGGAAGATAGGTTTTATATATAATATAAATAGTTTTTATATATAATAAAAATTTATAATACATACAGTGAGCGCGTTAAAATCCCTCCCCCCTGTTAACTTTTGAACCAAATAAGATATCGATGTCGGACAAAAACCAGGGTAAACTATATTGTGTTTACTACTTTTTGACGTCGAAATGAATTGTTTTGCCTAACAAGTGCCAAGAGGGCAGTATCAACTTAAAAATTTCAAATGGAAAGGGAGTGCTTGTGATACCTCATTTGAAAGGTATTTTAATTCTTTATATAACACTTTTTTGTTTTTAAAAGCCGTTTAACCATAGCTTAGTTATTAGGGTTTAAAATTTTTAAAAACACGTTTTAAGTCGTGGGTTCGAATCCCACCAGGGGTATGGTTGTTTATTTGTGTTTGTCATTGTGTATTTCTGTAATTGGGCCTGGTGCCTGTTGAAAGCACATTAAAAAAAAATAAATAAATAAATAAATAAATAATAAATTAAGAAAAATTTAAATTCATTTCTATCATTAGCAAAAGTTTCTTGCGTAATACTAGCACATTCACGTCCAATCCGGTGTTTAAGATAATCTATAGTTTCCGGTTCTGTAATGTAGACCTTCAATTTTAAATATCCCCACAAAAAAAGTTAAGTGGCCTTAAATCGGGAGAACGAGCCGGCCATTCGGTAGGACCACGCCTATCAATCCACCGATTTGGGTAACTGTTATCAAGCCATTGTCTAACATCCCTAAAATAATGTGGGGGCGCTCCATCCTGCTGAAATATGACTTATCTGTCAAATTCATCAGAATAGGTATTGATTATTTCCTCAATCATTGGTTGAATTTCAAGCATGTTAAGATACAAAATACCTGTCAAATTTTGTTCCAAAAAGATGGGGCCTACGATGTGGTTTCCCAGTATTCCCGCCCATACATTAACTTTTTGCGGATACTGGGTGTGACCTTCTCGAAAAAAATGTGGATTAACATCTGACCAGTAGCGTACATTTTGTCTATTAACAGTACTATTTAGAAAAAAAGTGGATTCATCACTAAAGCAAATTGAACTTATGTAGAGTGGATTTTGTGCTATAGCATATATGCGCTCAGTGAGCGCATATATGCAATTTTGTGAACTTATGTGTGAGCGCCGCTCACACATAAGTTCACAAAATTGCATTCGGTGATCAGGGTCATCTTCAGTTAGTTGGTGGAGTATTTGAAGCTTGTAGGGATAAAATTTGTTCTTCTTTAAATATTTCCTAACAGTTGTTTGAGATACAACACAAGTCTCTGCAACTGCGGCCGTCGATTGTTGTGGAATATTGACAACCAAACCAACTATTTGCACCTGTTTCTCTTGTAACGTCAAATAAGCAAGCAATACGATAAGTCAAATTTCGTCAATTGAGATTGTATATTTATTTTCTCAATAAAGACGTTTATTATTATTATTATTATATATTTCTTGTTAACTTAACAAGCGCATTTCAGTTGGTTGCTATCATCATTTTTAACTGCGCCACTGAACACAGAACTGCGCAAATTGCTTTCTCAATAGAAAATTTAAAATTCATCAATCAAATTATGATATATTTTGAGTGGTGCATTTAAAATGTTCAAAAACGTACATTACGTAAGTCAAACTAAACTTATTTTTTGGATTTAAATCTGAAATAAATAAATGATTTAGATTCTAAATCGTAAATCTTGTACCAAAATGTAACTAAATCCTAAAATGTAACTAAATCCTAAATGTAACTAAATCCTAAATCATAAATAATTTTATTTAATCGGATTCGAATCCTAAATTATAAATCAGTATCGGATCGGATTTAGAAATTTAGATCCAAAATGATCTAAATCATGCTCATCCCCGCCTAAAATAATACTGATAAAACAAGATTGCCGTCAACTATTTAAAAATTGAGAAGATGCATGATTGAAATATTTTTTTGTAACTTACAATAAATATTATATATATTATTAAAATTTGTTATTTAAATTTAACCTACATAATTTAGGCAAAACCAGGCAAAAACACATATGTATAAAAAACCGGGCAAACACATGTGTATGCAAGACCGGGAAAACACATACAGTGAGCGGGTTAACTTTTGAACCAAAAAAGATATCGATGTCGGACAAAGACCAGGGTAAACAATATTGTGTTTACCACTTTTTTACGTCAGTATGCAATTTTTTTGCCGAACAAGTGCCAAGAGGGCAGTATCAACTTGAAAATTTCAAATCAAAAGGGGGTGCTTGTGATACCTCATTTAAAAGGTATTTTAATTCTCTATATAAAACTTTTTTGATTTTAAAATCCGTTTAACCATAGCTTAGTGCTTGTGATACCTCATTTAAAAGGTTTTATACCTCATTTCAAAGGTATTTTAATTCTCTATATAAAACTTTTTTGTTTTTAAAATCCGTTTAACCATAGCTTTTCGCAGAGTGCGAATTATTGCAAACCAGTGCAATAATTTTGCGTTTTTTGACAACTTTTTTGTTTTAAATACCCATACCAATATCCTGTTTTTAAGAAGATACAAAAATAAAATAATTAATATCTTTAGTATTAAATTGTTAGTTGTTCATGCAATTTAAATTAATATTTGAATGTAAAATGGTTCGACATCGCCCATTAGAAGAAAAAACGGAGGCTATTTTTATTTATGGTGAAATGGGGCAAAATTTTCACGAAACAGAAAGGGTATTTAATGAAAGGTACCCAGAAAACCCAATTTGCAGGAAATATCTACGGGATTTGGTGGCAAAATTTTAAACAAGTGGAAGTGTGGGTAGGCAGAAAGGTTCGGAAAGGAAATCAATTTTCGAAGAGAAACAGGTGCAAATAGTTGGTTCGATTGTCAATATTCCACAAAATCGACGGCCGCAGTTGCAGAGACTTGTGTTGTATCTCAAACAACTGTTAGGAAATATTTAAAGAAGAACAAATTTTATCTCTACAAGCTTCAAATACTCCACCAACTAACTGAAGATGACCCTGATCACCGAATGCAATTTTGTGAACTTATGTGTGAGCGCATAGCACAAAATCCACTCTACATAAGCTCAATTTGCTTTAGTGATGAATCCACTTTTTTTCTAAATGGTACTGTTAATAGACAAAATGTACGTTACTGGTCATATGTTAATCCACATTTTTTTCGAGAAGGTCATACCCAGTATCCGCAAAAAGTTAATGTATGGGCGGGAATACTGGGAAACGACATCGTAGGCCCCATCTTTTTGGAACAAAATTTGACAGGTATTTTGTATCTTAACATGCTTTAAACCCAAATTCAACCAATGATTTCCTGAATTCCCTGAAATAGTAGTTCTGTATAACATGTGCACATTAAAAATACTTGTTTTTAAGTTTTAAAGTAATCGCAAACAGGGCCGGGCCTAAGGGGGGTGTAGGGGGGAAGTCACCCCCCCAAAGTCTTGGCAGTTGGTTCCAAATCCAAACACGTTTGGCAAAATCTATAGTATTTGGGTCGGTTGGTTGGGTATACCTACCCTACCAACCGACCCATCACAATAAATAAAATGAAATATAATTTTTAAACCTTACCTACATATTACAAAATTATAATTTTTAATCTATTGTAACCTCCTATAATCGTTACCGTTAAGAAAATTGTATTGGTCAACCTTATTTTTATTAAAGGACATTATACAGCCCGTTCAGAATAAAACCGAATATATCTATATATATATGGGGCGTGGCCTCGCCTTCCTCCAACGCGGGCCACAGTAGCTAAGCAAATTGCCTGCATCGCTAATGAGATTTTTTGCATTATTATCATTTTATTTTTTAAGTCCTTACCTGCTCGACCTTTCGTCATGTCGTTTATCACACAAGCTACTGTGACGCGCCTTGGAGGGAGGCGAGGCCACGCCCCATATATATATAGATATATTCGGTTTTATTCTGAACGGGCTGTATTTCACACAAGCGGCATGTACAAAGTCGGCACCGCCTCGCGGCTTTGTCTTTCTAAATTATTAATTAGTTGAAGCTTATCTAAGCTAAGTAAAACTAGTGTCAATAAATAGGAATTAATTTTTTTTTAATATGGAAAAGAAAGCTAGACCGGGCCGAGTTCTAGTAAAATGCTCATTATGTGGATCTGTGTTTAACAAGGACTAGAAAAAAATGCACGAGGAAAATATTCACGGTGGAAATTTGGTTAAAATTAAAATTGTTACTGTTCCGGATAATCCACTTACATTGGTAGCAAATAAAAAAAATAGAGACTTCAAAAGAGCATGCTAATGGTAGGTAAAGACATTCTTTATCTACACTTTACAACACTTTACATTCATGATAAAACTACTGAAAATTTTCACTATCGAGTATCGATAAAATAATAAGTTGGTTTTTTTATCGTCTCCACCCCCCCAAAAAAGTGTGCCTCGGTACGCCCCTGATCGCAAATGATTTTAAATAGGTTTAAGATTTGACAAAAATTTGTTATTTATGAATGAAATAATTGAAAACACTAGTGAATAAAGGGTCTAAGTGATAAAATTTTGACACTTTGTTTTTTGGTTTGGGTTTTCAATTATTGACAAGTAGTGTGTGTATGTGTTTAATATTTTTTTTATAAATTATTGACATTAATAAAATTAATGAATAGAATTATTAATGAGGTTTATTAACTGGTTAAACAATCTTATTTACACAGACACTAATATGGTTAAGAGCCAATGGTTGGTTTTGTGGATTGTGGGCAACTTAGAGTACTCTAAGGTGAGCAATATGTATGTAATGTGGTTTTTGAGGTGACTCATTAGGAATTTGATATCCATTTTTCTAAAAACAAAATGGCTGATCCAATATGGCGGTCATTTGTCTTTCAGCTTTAACGATTAGGATGAAATTTTGTAAAAATATATTTTTGGGGTAGCTGATTACGAATTTTATATCAATTTACAAAATTGCAGATTCAAAATGGCAGATATCTATGCGCAGTAGGTACCAGATGGTTGGATCTATGCGGAGTGGTTACTGGATGATCGTACCTATGCGCAATAGTTACTAGATGTCTGTACCTATAAGCAGTACTTACCAGATGACCGTGCCTATGCTCAGTAGTTTCTAGATGACGTAGTATCGTGCACTTTCGGCCTAAAAAGTTTTACTTTACCCTTGTAATCTTGGCAAACACATTTTTTTTTATTTCGTGTTAATTTCTACAGAAAAAAGTTTCGTACCTATTTTATCCCAAATATTTTTTTGTGATTTAATTTTATAGCTACTTTTATCACGAGAGAAATGAGACGAGGCACTCTCGAGATAAGAGTATTCTCGTCGAGACGACGTCCCATCATCTCTCCCTGTACGAGACGAGACAAAAGAAGGACTTCTCTTCTTTTCTCGTTTCTCTATCGCAATCAAGGTAGCAATCATGTCTACTATTCAACCCAATTCAACGAAAATCGTCTCTTAATCCTCACAATTCCATTACAGTCCTGCAATTACTACTTTCAGGTCGCAATCCTCCGAAATTACAACAATTTATAAAGAATTCTCCGAAATCACCGAAATCATGGGATTTCGGTCGCAATCCTCCGAAATCGCAACAATTTATAAAGAATTTTCCGAAATCACCGCAATCATTCCGAAATCATAGGATTTCCGCAATCGTGTACATATTTTTTGAAGGTGGTTTCCCCTCGGGTAATTGGTATCAATGATGTTCCAGATGATAGACGTTTAAAATGTTATACTTCTTAGTATATTATTATATGAGAAATAATAATAATGCAGGCTATAATTAACGAGAATGAAGTTTACGTCCCGAGTCGCCAGACGAGATACCTAAATCATCCGAGTGAATATTGCGCATAATCTCGAGTGTAATATTATACTTTATCTACTCCAATAAGTAGATCATAAATAAAATCTGACATCTGTCAAATGGTTAACCTCACTTTTGTCCAATTTTAAATGTTATTATAGTCGCCTTCTTCTAATTTAAAACTCGATTGGTTCAATTCACAGTGAATAATGAAATTGGCCAATCACTAATACCTAACAACGTGAATAATGCGTTTATTATTCAGAAAATGTATAATGTTTATCAATATTTATGGAAAAACCCCAAAATTATGCAATAGGAGTAGAAAAAAATTGTTATTAATAACAAACATGTACATCTTGGCAGTTCTAGAACTTTAAGGCTAATACGACTGAATGCGCTTATATTGCCTAAAGGTTGCATACATAATAATTGTAAGTTTAATGTATCTTTTACAAATAAAATTGGCTTTAAATTCTTAAAAACATTACGATTTGACAATTAAATGCAATTCGTCCCAGAAGGTATTTTTTCAATATTTGAGCTCAACACAAAAAGACTCACTTCTTGGCCTGGTGACATAAAGTACAATAGTTAATAGCTAATATTATAAAATAAGCAAATCCAATTAAAACGAAAAGCGAAAAAATTGAAAAAGATCAAGAAAAAAATTGAACAGTTGTATCGTGCGATTCCTGTCACTGTCTAGTTTCGCGATCTGAAGATGCTACTGTGTAGCGAAACAATTGTCATATTTAAATAAAATAGTGAAACTTTTAAACAGTGTAGTTTATATTAAAATAAAACAATATTAACATGGAGTTTCATCAAGTAAAAGTCGAAACAATTAATTAAATAAGAAAGACTTAAGGCAAACTTTGAATGGTTATCGTCATGTTTAATAATTTTGTAAAAACTTATTCGTTCGTGGATTTTGTAAATGACGACTAATAAATTTGCGTTTTTGAGCTTCCATTAACTAAAATGCCAACAGAAAAAGTTTAACGATTTTCGTTAAATTAAGGCTTATTCAATGTTTAAAAGTCATACATTATTCTTCAGACAAATTTACTTGATTGTGAATCTGTGTTTCTTAAAAAACAAGTCAGTCGAATAAATATCAATATCTCTCGGATATTTATTTTAAAAAATTAAGCAATTAATCTAACATACTCCTTAACATTTTAAAATTAAAAATCGGCAAAATATTTTTAATGAAAATTATTCCCCATAATTGAAATCTTTGCTACGCTCATGTGTTTTTGAATTTCATAAATTCGGCGTGAAAGCACAATTAAAAAAAATACATAAAAAATTAATATAAAGATCTTTTTTTACAAGATTTACTTTTTTTTTTTAATTTAAGGTCCCCAACAAGATATTCAATTTCTAAATCCAGACCTGCTTTTACAAAAGGAAATACAATTATATCAAAAGATGGTGCAGTACTTTAAATTTGGCAGAAAAAAATTGTTTTGTGGCCGTATGCAGAATTTTTTTTGATGAAATCTATAAATATCGTATTTTAGTCAAAATGCCTATTATTCATTTTGATTGGCCGATAAATTTCTGTGAAAAATATTTATTTTTAATTCAACAAAATATAAAATATTTCATTCATACATCCTAAGCCACTTTTCTAAGAACCCCTTGAAACTTGGATTTTCCGAATTTTAGTAAAGAATTTTTAATCCATTCTCTGAATTTTTTTTGCTAAAAAATTGGCTGATACTTTGATTGTTTAAAAAGCATAAAAGTCCTAAAAAATAATTCATTTTAAAATAAAAGTAAACGTAGATTATTTTTTGTATAGTTTTCCTAAATATAAACAAAAAAATCATATTTCCACCCAAATGTTGAAAAAAAGCATCGCTACGACAATGTTATCACCTGTGACGTATCTTATAATATGCATGTCTTATTATTAAGCACCTGTACTATTGTATAGATAAATAAAGCATTATTATTATAATTATTATTATTATTATTATATTATATATTTATTAAGGAGTCACCATATGTTTTATTGGCAGTGTCAATTTGGCACCACTGGTATTAAATGTGTATTTTAGAACCTGTTTAGCACCTAGTTTTACAATAAATATTGGGTGATCTCGAAAAATTTTACTACACACAAATTATTTAACAAATGTCAACATTACATGCACAAATCAAGTTTATGAAATTTATTCTGTATCTCAGATACAATCTGCAGCTCGCAGCGGAGAAGAACAACGGCAACACATTTTTAAAAGGAGAAAAGAAAAAACTAGTTCCAGACGAGTTTTTGAAGAAAATGGGTCTACGCGTTAATGTGGTGAAACAGGAACGACAACATTATTTTAAAATCATTTATTCTCAGAGCAATACTTCTTTAACTTGATGGTATTAATTGGTGAGCTTACCTGAAGAATCACTACCACGTTCGTCTATTTGGGTAGGGAAGCCACCAATTAATACCATCGAGTTAAAGAAGTATTGCTCTGTGGCTGCAATTCTGGTCTCAACATTATACTTGTGATATTATCTTCGTGCATCCGTTTAAAAAACGTTCTTCTACGAAACAGAAATTATTGCGCGCAGATTTTCCTATATGCTCACTCTCAGAGGAAGCTCAAGAGTGTAGAAACAAATATTATACATTTTTTAGAACCCATTACGCTCGAAAATTTTCCTGCTTAGCTACTAAGACGTTTTTGGTTAGTACAGACACAATTCTTACTAGCTCTAAGGCCACAATTTAAGAAAAAAAGTTCCACTTAGTAATGATGCTGTACTGTTATGACTCATTTACACGTGTAGCTTTAAAGACAAGAAATAAGTTAAAACCACCTTGAATTTACTTTTTCTTTTGGCCATAAATGATATTTGTGATTTGACATGCCATGGCATTAGTTTATTTCACTTAAGTAAGTTAAGAACTATAGTTCTTAATTATTAACGAGAAACTCCTTGTTATGTAGTAGAAATTCCCAAAAATTAAGTAAAAATAGTATGTACTTAAGAACATATTGTTGTTATAATATCGATTCTCGATCGAATTAGGACCACGATTACATAACGTTTCATGAAAATTTTCTCCTCTTTGAACCAGACGTTTATGAACAAAAAATATTATGTAATAAGCAAAAATATTGATGATACCATTTCATATTAATTAAAAATATTTTGTACTTAAAACATATTGTTGTTATCATATCGATTATAATCGATATGATTGATAATTATCAATCGATTTAAGACCCCGATTTTGATAAAGTTTTATGAAAATTTCTGCCAGTTTGAACCAGAGGTTTTTGGACATTAAAAGTAGTTAAAACATGGCAATGTTTGAAACTGCTACAAAATAGAAACATTTGGGATAACGTGATAATCCAATTTTTCGGTAAATCTGTCTGTCTCGTTAACTAGACAATGGCTGAACGGGATAGCAGTTTGGAAATGTATACAGAAATGTGTATATAATTGCTTAATCTGGACACTTTATTGGTAATGCTGAATAAAAACGTATTTTGTTTACACCATTAGCCTGCCAGGCGAATAAATCAAATCGATTCGAATGCAACAAACCATGTAACAAACATCAGGAACTTCAGTCACGTTTGCACGAATGTGCTTCGCGTTATCGAACTGCACACATTATGGAGTGTTTAATTAAAAATAAGACAGATTGAATCTCCACCCAAATTCTCAAATTAATTGGAAGGTTATAGCTAACTATGTAATAGTAATAGTAATAATGGTTTAAAAAAATAGTTTAAACAAATTAATTTAAATAAAATAACTACATAACTTTACTTACCGCCTCCATAGGGACAAAAAAATATGTGTTTTAAACTACCATTATAAAACACCCACAAATGGCTAGAATGGCAAAAATATACTATTTCTTACAAGAGTGGGAAAATATTTTTTTCTAAAAATGGAAACTGATAAGAAAAAATTTGAGATTCCCTTGCCTTGTACCTGAAACACGCAAAAAGTTCCTTTTCCGCACTCGACTGATGACCGAACGTTCGTGCCAACGTTTTCTAACAACGTAGGTAAAGTAAATGCGTGCGAAAAATAGCAAATTTCCGCACGCTTGTAGTGAACATATTTTTTCTACCAATAAAAATTTGGGGGAGATTCCCTTGCTTGTAAAAAAATATTGTACCTAACACGCGCGGAAAGTGTATTTTCTACCCTCGACTGCTGACCAAACTCCGCTACGCGTCGTTGGCTCAATGGCAGTCGCATGCGGAAAGGTAGCACTTTCCGTACTAAACTGCTTGTCATTACATTCATAGCAACCGACTTCAACAGTCCTTGGTTTAAATATTATTATAACTTTGTATTTATAAATCTAAATATTATACTTTAGTTAACTTTGGTGGGTGTATGCAAAAATATAATTTGGTTAAACAGTAGTTTTAGAGATCGAATGATGATGATGATGATGATGATGATGATCCACTATGTAAGCGAAAAAAGAACTTGTCTGATATCTACTTTATTGCTATTTAAATCAGTTTTTAAATGTTTTATTATTGTAATGAAAGTGAGTGGTCAAATAAAAATTAGAAATAAATTACTAATTTAGCCGACCGACAAAGTTAATTAAAAAAAGGTCAAATAATGATCAAAACGTCATGTATCTTCTGTTAAGTTTGATTTAATTTAAACTAAAATATATCATTTAAAAAAATATTAAATTTAATAAATATAGCATATAATTTATTTGTTGTTGTACAAACAGTATGGCAAAGACGCAAACAAATTTACAAATTTACATTTTTAGACTTCAACAAGGAATTCCCATTACTAATTCAACGGGCGCCTTAAAATGGACTACAAAATTTATTTAATTAAAAAAGAAAACATCTACATAAATATAATCTTAAATGAAAGCAAAAAAATCCATTTTATAATCTAATTTTTACTTTATACATGTAATACATGTCATTTATAGTCTACATAACAAAACGTTAATAATCTTAATACTTAATGCAAAGTGTGAGGGAGTAATTTCATTTAATATTGAAATTGATAGTATATTACGAAAATAAATTATACCGTTGTTAGATGTTATCATGTACCTAAAGTTACAATCGAATCTCTGTAGAAATTACTGTATTTACTTTGTTTGAAAATTATAGTGCTTAAAATACAGGCTTAAAAGTTTTCATAACGTGTAAGTGTTTGATTTACGCTTTTATGATTGCCACCTTTTAATATTTGGTAAGTTTGTATACGTTGTTATAATATTAATTGTATAACGACTTAACTTATAACAAGGGGTGTGCAAATAGTGTTCGAATCAAATAGTGCTATTCGATTCGGATTTATAATTGAATATTCAAAGTATTCGCGAATGGTTCGAATTATTCAAATAGCATGGCGTAATAATAATAATAATAATTTTAAATTGACATTTGTAATTACAATTAGAAAACTTAAATATAATGAAATATGACTTTTAGTTTGAATGCTTACTAAAATTATGATAAAAATAAAAAAAATGTTGGTGTTTTAAAGAAGATTACTACTTTTTTCGGTACATTTCGAGTTAAGTATTGCCGCAATTGTACAATAATAAAGGAATTTATGTTATAATAAAATTTAAAAATGTAATATTTATGGATACCTATACATTTCTTATTATTTACAGCTTTCGAGTGGACGTCCACTATCCACAAATATTTAGAAGAAATTCTATAAGTTTCATAAATTATTTAGTGGGTGGGTAGAATACTTTTATGTAGGTATTTATGTTTTGAATAATATTTTTGTATATTTTAGTAAGAATTCTCTAAGAGAAGATTGTTATTGCCTTTCCTACAAGTATTTTTAAGGTTATGTTTTGTTATTAATTATCTATGATTATTTCCCTCATTATAATATGAACCAATCAAAAGCCTTGAATTTCGTTTAAATAAGCGATTAAATCACTAGAACTATTTAACCACGATTAAATTTTAGCCTCCATATTGGATTTTTGTTTACGATTTTATGGTGTTATTTACAAGTTTTAACAAATATTTTTTAAAAAACAATAAAAAATAAGTTATCTAGTTTACGAAATATCAATTATTACTTATTACATACCTTAAATTAATGGAATTTTCTTTAAACAAATATTTATAAATTTTGACACATACGTCAGATTTTATGAATTGTCATATAGTTTCCTTTAATTCGAGAAATAATCTAGACGTATATCACTCAATCTATAAATTTAATCTGTCAAACTTTGCTCAGTAAGTTTTTTATTTGATTTTTCTTTTTGGAAAATGGTTTCATGCAAAATAATTAAAAATAAAACCTGTATAATATATAATGTGGTTTAATCAATATCATACATTGATTTTTAGCATTTAAATGCAATATAAAAGGATAGTTTGTAATTACATTAGCATATTTGATTAAAAAACTTATTTATTATTCTTACAATCTTGTTTATGTTTATACCCAATACTTACAATACACTACCTACACAACATACTACCTACAAATAAATAATTTAAAAAACAATTTCACTTACAGTAAATATTTTGTTTATAATTTGGGGTATTAACCCATAGTTGGGTGAAATTTTGGGGATTCATGTTAAAAACCTGTTTTTCGACATACGTCCGGCATACACCCCACATACAAAGAAAATATCAAATTTTAATGTCTGCAGCATGCTTGGTCTTTAGTTCAGTGGCGAAATTTGGCCTCCCACGCAAAATTCAATATGGGCCCCTTCCAACAACCTATACCTGGTGCGCGAAATACCTTGCCAGCGAAAAACCCCAGCGGCGAAAATAAATTAGGCAACGTTGCGATGTTCCAACAGCAGAATATGCCTAATATGCATGTATGTCTTGTCTAAGATGTATTATATCTAATACTGTTTTTTAAGTTATCAAATGAAAAAATTCATTTGTTAAATATTTATTTTTCTGTGCAGAATTCTTTATAATAATTTGCCACTTCTTCGAAAACGTAAACTATGCTTAGGGACCTAGCAACTGACCCATAAACATACCTGGGAGCTAGAAAAGTAAAATCTATAATTATTATAAGTTATAATAATTATTATAACTTGATAAATAAACTAAAAAAAAAAAATAAAACAAAGGTATTAAAGAAAAATTTACATTTATTAGGTAAGGCAAAAAACAAAATAAAAAAAAACCTAAAGATAATAGAGGAAGTGGGGGTAATTCGGAATACTGTTGGTAATTTGGAATACTTAAATTTTGAAGCTATGCTTAGCGCCATCTCGTTAAATATGAAATAAACTACTAGAATAGCCTGTATTTTGTGGACATGTGATTTTGTAGATATTTTGATTTATGGTAGAGGGCCAACACATGTGAAAAATTAATTGTGGGGTAACTAAAACTTTTTTAGTGGTAATTAAATCGGCAATTTTAGCTTCGATTTTTATCTTTAAATTAACTTAAATTGTATCCTCAGGTAAGTAAAGGGTTATATTTTTAGTTGTTAATTGCACTTTTTCGATATGTTAAAGCATTTACTTTTTTTTACATATTATGGCGTAGGTCTTTATATTGCTAATTTGGAATACTATAAATAATGCAAATTTGAAATATTCCAAATTATATTCATTTTTTGTAATATTTGATAATCAATCCAATTCTCTCTTTTAATTAATATTTGGTTACCTTTTTAAAATGTTTTATTAACCTTTTTAATATAAAACATTTGCTGCTACTTTGAAATATTCCAAATTGGTGGTATTCCAAATTAACTTCATGTTACGTAAACAGAGATTTTTTACACTTTTTTTTTCATTAGTGAAAAAATCCTTTTAAAGTATTTTAAATAGTTTAAAATTTTCGTATGGCATAGTACAAATGTAGATCTTGGACATGTTATTTATTTTAATCGAAATAATTTAAATTTAAATTTTTTGCTATTTTTTTTTAAACTACTATTCCAAAATACCCTCACTTCCTCTACTATAATATATTATTAATAAGAAAACAAAATTGTAGAATATTATATAAATGCTTTACGCCTACTTTAGAATTAGCGAATTTTTTTTATAATGTCTTTTAATTCCAAACATGAGGCCTCTTTGGCTTCTATAGACAGAATTAAAAGGCCGCTTAATCTGTCTCTGCCCATTGTGGTTCGCAAGAAATTTTTAAAATAGAAACGTTTTTAATGTTGTTATAATAATTTAAGAAACATGTATGTTTTTTACATTATTTTAATGATGGGCCCCCTATCACCCTGGGCCCCCCGCACTGCTCCATTGTGCTCCTACTAGTTCCGCCACTGAGAGCGTTCTTTAAATATGTGATTCAAATCAAACGTATTCGGATTTAGCCACCCAAAAACGTATGCGCAGATCATAAATGTCATTTATTATAAATGTTTTTCCTTGTCGAATACTTTAAATTATTTGAACCCTTTTTATAGTTTGAACTACTCGAACTATTTGAAGTTCGAATTATTCGATTTGAATTGAATTGAAATCTAATTATTTGATTCGATTCGTCTCGAATAATTTGTAATTTCGAATATTCGCACTTCCCTACTAACATATTTCATACACTTTGTTTTCTACAAACACCATATATATATATATATATATATATATTTTGTTGGAATACATACCCCTGAAGAATGATAAAAAATTTAAATGTTTTCATTGTTTAAGTTGTCTGTGGCAGCCGCTAAGGTTAGACGTGTTTTATGAGCTCGCCGATTTTCGTTCGTTAAAAGAAATGGATCAAAGAATTTGTATCAAATTTTGGGTAAAAAATGAAATAAAGTGTGTGAAATGTTAAGAAAGGCCTATGGTGAGTCTGTTATGAGTAAAACAAGAGTTTATAAGTGATATATGAGTTTCCAAGATGGCCGTAAAGATGTTGAAGATGACGAACGCCCCAGACGCCCAAGCACATTAACAACCGATAAAAACATGGAAAAAGTGGAAGAAATGGTTTTGAACGATCACCGAATCACAATCAGAGAAGTCGCTGATGATGTTGGCATATCGATGACATTTTTTCGAATGTTTTGGGTATGAAACGCATTGCAGCAAAATTTGTTCCAAAATTGTTGAATTTTAAACACAATTTTTTGCCAAAAACAATACTGACGTTTTCCTATTCCCCAAAATAAAGAAAACCTTAAGGGGCCGTCGTTTTGCAAGCATAAATGACATTAAAAGCGTATCGCTGAAAGAACTAAAGACTATCCCAAAGATGGTGTTTGAGAAGAGTTTAGATGATTAGAAGAAGCGCTGGCACAAGTGCATAATATCTAATGGGGACTATTTTGAAGGCGACAACTTTAATGTAGACGAATAAATAAATACTTTGTTCAAAAAACAAAAATTCCCGTTATTTTCTGAACACACCTCGTATATATACAAATTTTTTTTATTCCTTTATATTCTTTGCTAGTGCTTTTGCTGCTTATAACTAAAGTGAATAGTTTTCGAGTTATTAATTTTTTTCGGTCAAATTTGACAAATGCGCAAATGGGGGTAAAATTTTTGGAATCTTAAAACATTGTTTAAAAGACTCTGTCAATTCTTTAATTTTTTTTATCAAAATTAACCGAGAAAACCCAGGGCAAATTGGGCTAACTTGAAACGTTAATAACTTTTTTATTTTAAATGTAACACCCGGTATGTTTTTACCTAATAGCAAATAGCAAATTTAAAAACTTTTTTATAAATGTTACTATTTCCTATACTTAAAGTTTAATTAATTTTAGAGATTTTTAACAGTTTCTAAAATTTTAAATATTATTTTGTATCAAGAAACCTGTGACGGGTGAGTTGGCGGTATCTATGGTTACCACGTAATCTGTTATATTTAAAGGCGTCAATTGTTCAGGTTGTTATAAATAGTTTGTTGACTAATTAAGTGTTTTATAAACAAAATTACTGATTTAAAAATAATACAAACAGTATTTGCTAATTTAAAAAAAATTAACAAAGCTGTAGTAGGTCAACTAGATGAAGTACTAGCTCATTGGAGACAATAAAATATAAAATTTATTTTATGAAATATTTTAATAATAAAAAGAATGCATAACTGTAAGAATTTAATAAACAAAGAATATTTTAATTAAAAATTTGTATTACTAATTTATTAGTAAATGTGTCCTTCATTTACATTCAAGCATTTCTTAATTCTTACTTCGATATTAGACGTTGTTCTTCTTGACTATTCTGGGTCTAATATTAGAAATTGTTAAATATTTCTAAAATTATTAAATTTAGGTTGCATCAATCCAAATGTTTTTTAATTTTCTATTTGATCATGTAAAAACATAAAGGGTGTTTTTTTAAAATAAAAAGTTATTAACGTTTTAAGTTAGCCTAATTTGCCCTGGGTTTTTTTGAGTAATTTGTTGAATTGACAGGAAATCTTTTAAGCAATGTTTTAGATTCCGAAAATTTCACCCCCATTTCGGCAAACTCAATAGCAAAAAAGTTATAGTATATTTTTGATTAACGCGCATTTGTGAAATTTTAACAAAAAAAATTAATAACTCGAAAACTATTCACTTTAGGTATAAGACATGGGTATAGTAATTTTACTCAGAATTTTATGTAGAATGACAAAAGTAACTAACTATTGCTGTTGTCAAAGTAACCGGTGAGGATTATTAATAAATTGCATGATTTCCTATGAATTGTATATTGACTGGATTAAAGTTATGCGCATCAGTGGTTACTGTTTTCTTTTATTTTTTTTTAGGGGGGAGCGGGGGTTTTAGACGATAATATTGGCAGCAATTCCTGAACCACTTAAGAGCCTATCAAAATTGACGATAATTAAGAATTAATTATAAACAAAATAATGTTAAGTTATAAAACTATTTTGTTAAAATGTATCCAATTAAAATAATTATCTTTTTATTACGTATCAAAGTTGTTGGATAGTTCTTTTTTACGCTTGATGGCAGCAATTCCTGAACTACTTAAGAACTAAATCTTTAAAGTTTAAATTGGCATGTCTAATTTGCCTATTAAATTATATTATTCATCAAAACTTGATAATAATAATAAAAAAATCGAGAAATAAATTAAATTGGGTTGATTTATTTTTCAAAAGAAATTACAAACAAAGGCTAATGTTAAATGGAGTATTAGTCACGGATTTCTCAGCAATTAGCTAATACAAAAACGTACAATTATAAACGGTAATTCCTTAAAAGTAGTTGTTAATTTTCTGAAGAAGTCGTTATAACAAAGTAAAAAGTCAAGCACACAATAGCCTGAAGAAAATTGTACATCCTGAAGTATTATTTATTCATGGTTCCATTTATAATTTCTCTCAGATTTATTATACTAAATTTTACATATATAAATGTAAAAAAATAGGTGGATATATATGATTATTAAAACACATTAGCGCAATATTGTTCGTTTAAAATATGTGATTTTACATTGTTTGTACACTCGTTGTTTCATTTAATTTACGATTTTACAATTTAAGCAGGGTTTAACATTTTGGTATACATTTTTTTCATATTTCATCGCTGCATAAGACAAAATTTGGATTTGGGAGGGGTTTTAAAACACGTAGGGCAAGAGCTCGGCGAATCAGTATAGTTTTGCAATTGTAGGAGTTTGATTCAATAATGGATGAGATAATAATGTATATTGTTCAGATTAAGGAGCAATTATGCAGATATGTCATATATGGCATATATACTACTCTCTAGTCAAAAATGACTAATTTAATAGTTATTAGTGGCTGCTTTTTTAATTGTACCATGGTTAACCATGGAATACCATAGTATCCCAAAATTTAACAGCCAATTCTTATGTAAAGTGGAGCAGTTTTTGAGATATAGTCAATTCCAAATTAAACGGAAATTTGACTATATCTCAAAAACTGTTTTACTTTTTTATATTTTGATGACATTTTCAGATTCAGGGGAAAATTTTTTGACAGTTCAAACAGCCATTTAAATTATGTTATTTTTTGTCATCTGACACAAATCACCCAATCATTTCAACATTTAACTGAAAATTCCACACCTGTAATTTTTAACCAATCAAAACGTGTATTTTTGATACATCACCATGGCAACGGTTGAATTTTAGTGGAAATTTTTTCCTCGTGGGTACCCAACAGCGAATTATACTGGAAATTTTTTGACGTTTATAATGACAGAATATTTTTTTGACAATCTGGTTTTTATTTGTTTACATGATAATTTTGATACATTTCCATTACAAAGTTTAGATGTTTTCTATATTCGTTGGACACCTCCTTTCTTCTTAATGGCGAAAATGCAGGACTTGAAATAAATTAAATGTCTATGTCTAATGAAATATATATAATATTTAGACACTATTCTATTCACCTTTTTTTCCATTTAGCACTTTGAGTTTTGAATAGTTAAGATGCAAATATTCGTTAACAATTCAAAACAAATTTTCTTTCTTCAAGTAGGAGCCACAATCCTCTAATAATGCGGGTAAATAAGTCATTGCACGATGATTGATCATTACAGCAGACAATTTCACATTTTTTTACGTCGTGCCGCTTGACAGCTTCAAAACTGAAATAACTTTTAGGTTGGGGTTGACTTAGTTGCCATGGTAACTAAATAATCAAGTCGAGGTCAAGTTAAATCAAAAAATAAATTTTAATTATTTAAACACAATTTGGTGTGGAATTTTCTTGCCGAATACCACACGAGGTCAAATTAAATCCGGAAATTTTTTCTCCCTCATGAATATTTTTAGAAAATTATCCCTCGTCTTCGACTCGGGATAATTTTCAAAATATTCATGAGCTCGAAAAAATTTCCGGAAATAATTTGACCTCTAGTGGTATTACTAGTGATAACAACACTCAGGGAAGTTTTCAATCACTATGACACCAAGGCTGTCAACTTCATAAAATAAATTGCAATATGTCACGTTTCGGCAATTCGAATTTTAAAGCTATAAACGCGCTTATTAAAGATAACATTCCGAAAAATACTACAAATAGTCATAAATATACGTGGGGGATATTCATGGAGTTTTGCTTTGAACGCAAATATCAGTTAAACGAGAATAGAACCGAAGAAAACCTGGCATTAATATTGAAAGATTGGGCAGTCAATATGAGGAAGAAAGATGGGACTGAATTTAAAGAAGCCACTGTTAAGACCATGTGGAACGTTTCAAGCAAACTTTTGCAACAGAAATACTACAATAAAAATAAGATAATGATTGACCCGTTTAACAGCATAGTATTTAAACCTGCAAGAGATGCCCGCGATGCAACCAGAAAGAAACTGCAAGCAGATCTATGTAAACGAAAGACCAGTTCAGTTTCTTTAAGCTTTTCTGAAATAAACCAAATAATATTGTTCTGGGATGAAAATACCCCTGAAGGTCTTATGCGTAAATTCTATCACATTGCTGCTATAGAATTAGCGTGGAGGGGAGGCGAGGCAGTTGCTTGTCTCTTGTCTTTTTTTCAAATCGAGAAAAATAACGATGGCTCTCCAACAAATCGCATTGAATATAATCCGGTGTTTAGTAAAACTTACCAAGGCGGTTCAAAAAGCTGTACAAGTAGTAAATGGTTGATTGCCAATGGTGAAAGTCAAAGCTGCCCTGTACGCCTTTTTCATAAACTGATATCAAAACGAGGCGAACATAATATGTTATATTATTACCTCACCACGGCTGTTCTTAAAACCAAATCGACACTGGAAAACGGAAACCGATAAGGCGGTTCAAAAAGCTGTACAAGTAGTAAATGGTTGATTGCCAATGGTGAAAGTCAAAGCTGCCCTGTACGCCTTTTTCATAAACTGATATCAAAACGAGGCGAACATAATATGTTATATTATTATATTATTACCTCACCACGGCTGTTCTTAAAACCAAATCGACACTGGAAAACGGAAACCGATAAATGGT
This sequence comes from Brassicogethes aeneus, assembly GCA_921294245.1. Taxonomy (NCBI): domain Eukaryota; kingdom Metazoa; phylum Arthropoda; class Insecta; order Coleoptera; family Nitidulidae; genus Brassicogethes; species Brassicogethes aeneus. The sequence goes on along the minus strand of OV121132.1, from coordinate 44,389,225 downwards.
ACGACAATGTCCCTGTTGGAAAAAATACTATCAATGGATGGACTAAATCGTCTGCAGAGGCTATTGGTCTAAATGTAAAAGAAAGAAAAATAACAAACCATTCGAACAGGTCAACTGCTGTTAGCGAATTGGCAAAAAATGGTGTGCAAGAACAACAATTGCTGAAAATTACTGGCCCTGGCAATCCAAATTCTATAAAACCATAACTAACCATCGACCAAGAACACCACAATAAGATTATAAATACTATGCGTGGTAATAGATCTTCTATTGTAGAAAAAAATAGCCAATCTAATGTTGCGTTAAATTTTAATAACTGTACCTTTACCAGCTGTACTTTTAATAAATGAATAATTGATGTGTTGCGAGTTATTTAATTTTTTTTATCAAAAAATTTTCTGACCGAATATCCCTCTGACATTGACAAATGCCTCATAATTTTATGTCAAATTTCTCAAGCACGTGCTTTCGATTGTCATAAAATTATTTCGTGCATTATCAATGTCCTAGGGATATTATAGCTGATAATTTTTCATAGGAATTGGCTGTTAAATTTTGGGATACCATGGTATTCCATGGTTAACCGTGGTACAAGTGAAAAACCGGCCACTAATAACTTTTAAATTAGATTTTTTGACTAATTAATTTTTAGAAAGTAAAAAAAATAATTCCATAAAACAATCATTTTTTTTACCAATAACTATGTATTATTTAATGTTAACATCGATCCGTCGTGTTGGAACACCCATTAGATAAGTACTTAAAATCTTTTCCCTCCTTATCCCAAACGGCAACAAAATTCCGGGAGGGGTTTTAACTATCGACACTGTCGACAACTGTCGTCCAAAAGAGCCGGGGTTAAATTTCGTATGCATCAAACACAGGTAATGCTGCTCAGTTGTGGGATACGTAGGAGAACCAAAAGGTGATGACAAAAGGTGATGATGCTAATGTGGCTAGCTATAAGTTCCTCATATTCATACTCAAGAAAGTAAACTTTTAAAACTCTAACAATTTAAAAATAAGTATACCTATTTTATTTTACTATAGTTTATTATTTTTAAAAAACACTTCAAGTTTGTCTGGAATTATGTTATATAAATCGTAAATTGCATTTATAAACGACATTATAAGAATACACAAAAAACGATTTGTATTTTGGGAGCGTTCTAAAACGACGAAATACTGGTGGTATTTAAAATGTACACAATGGTAAATACTTAAGACGGTCCTGCAATAAAGAGAACGACACCCTGGAGAATAATTACGAGGCATGTCATTATTAATTTTCTGGGGGCTCAAACTCCGCCACTGTGGCGTGCCTTTTACGCTCGCCTTTATCGTTTTTTTTGTTTAAATGTGTCTTTTACATCATTATTAGGCAGTCTCTCCAAGAAAGAAAGAAATATATAGGTAAAAGGTTGAAAAAAGTTGGATGAATTTAAATTTGCCGGTGGCAAAACACAGACAAATCTACGTTCTTAAAGATATAAATATACTTTTTATGTTTGCTTTTCTGATTCGTCTAATATATTGCGTTTGAGATATCTTCCTGGTAAAATTTAATACGAACATGTACACCAATTTTTTAGGTAGTTAAAATCTGTGGCTGGTTTTACATTTAGAAAATCTGACTTTTATAAATACTACAGTCCTGCTTAAAATATTATACTTAGCAACAACTTAAAACCCACTTTATTTGTACATTTGCATAAATTATATTTAAGCAAATCATACTGTATATAGCTTTTATTTTCCTTAATAAAAAAGTTAAATAATTCAAATGCTTTGTCTTCAAAAGTGTGGTATTTTTTATTACTCCAAATGGTGTCTTGACGATTTTGTGATTAGTTTATGGTTGTATCAAGTGCCCAAATGTATATTGTAGTGATTCGGTTTGGGAGTTTTTGAATTAAATTATATTTTACTAATGTAAGAAATCCCATATGAATTTGTTTTGAAAGTATCTTAAAGCCGAATTACGAGTTACAAGAAATGACCGGGTTTAGATATGAGAATTACGAAAGTTTGATACTTCATAGCTGAACAGGGTTTTTTTCCTGGTCGTATCTTCCTGGGAGCCAAACCTTGGTTCAACATACACTGAATACTGTACTCTATTTCTTGTATCCCATGTATCATTACTAGGGTGTGCCAAAAAAATAGTTATTTTTTTTTTCATGCTCTCACCCCAAAATCTCTCAAAGAATGCTCAAATAAAGCTTCTGTTAAAAGCAGAGATCCATATTCAAATTTTAAGAGGTTCTCCATCGAACTTTAGGTTTTTTCGTCTAAATAACATGGAAAACATGGTTTTTTGACACTTTTTTGTCCTGCAAGGTGTGAACAATTTTTTTTTATGAAAATACATAAATGGACCTTTTTTATCATTAAATTTACTACAAAAAGTTCTATGAAGTCAAATTTTTATCTTCAATACTTGATTTTTGACAGAGCTTTAAACTTCAAATTATCGGTTTTCTGCATTTTTAAGCTGTACCATAAGAGAGAGACAAATGAATATTTGTAGGGCTATAACTTTGTAGCTATTGGTAATACAAAAAAGTTGATCAGGACTTTTTTGTAGGATTTTAAACGTTCTAGAAATCGGCTATTTAACATTTTTTTCACACCATGCAGGACAAAAAAGTGTCAAAAAACCATGTTTTCCATGTTATTTAGACGGAAAAACTAAGTTCGATGAAGAACCTCTTAAAATTTGAATATGGATCTCTGCTTTTAACAGAAGCTTTATTTGAGCATTCTCTGAGAGATTTTGGGGTGAGAGCATGAAAAAAAAATAACTCTTTTTTTGGCACACCCTAATCATTACTAAAGCAATGTAGACCTATTTAATATAATAAGTAAGTAAACACAACGTAGGGATCCAAATTTCCAAATCCAAATCACGGGTCATAATCACAAAACAGTTAATTTATTAATCTTTTTTAAAACTTGTTTGAGGAAAAAATATATAATAATAATGTAATATAAATTGAAAAAAAGTCAAACATATTAAATAGTGATATAATATGAATATATTATAGAATTGGATCTGTCAATTTGAAGGGTACTGTACTTCTTATTACAATATGATGGTTTTAGAAACTTTTTTTTTCAAACATTAAGTACTCCAGCTTTGTTTAACTAATTTTGGGCCGATTTCTAAAATGTCATTAGTTTTTCTCTAGGACGTCTAGGATTTAAAATAATTTCATAATAAAATGCTCTACTCAATCACCTTAAAAATAAGTTTTTGTTAGTATTTTAATTATTTATTAAATTATTTTGGCTTAAATTTATCTTGAATGTAATGAAATAATTGGTATATGACAAATATATAATATTTATTTTAACAATATGACATTTTAAATAAGTTTTTTGTTAGTATTTTAATTATTTATTAATTTATTTTGGCTTAAATTTATCTTGAATGTACTGAAGTAATTGGTATATGACAAATATATCATATTTATTTTAACAATTTGACATTTTAAATACTAAAACTAAAATTTTAATGTATTTTATATAAAAAACAACCATTATTTGACATTTTTTGTCGTTTATTTTAAAGTAAACAAGTTTCAGTATTTTTTATCCAAATTAAGCCCTCAAAATTTAATGCATTGCATAATTTTGCTTTTTTCTACCTTAAATGTCTACCTTAAATTTATTAAATCGTATCAAATATCGAATTGTATAGTATTATTTTGCTTAATCCTCATCATCGTCGTACATATTTTGCTGCAAATTTCAGAAAATGTCTCCTAGCAATGAATCCAACTTCTTTCCGCTTACCCATAGATATCTACCAATGCTCTAGATTTGCAGTTACTTGGTGAAATCGTTCTCCATGTTCATCAGTTCGGCAAATTTATCAGGATGAAGAAAAAAAAGAAAATGTATTTTAAATGACATACATATCAATGAATTGGCTCCAATTTTAGGCCCGATATGAATCATGAACAGTTTCAATGACAGCTTTAACACTGCCATATGCGACAAGCTCGTCAACTTTGAGAGCATTTTTGAATGCTTGATCTTTCATTAAACGTCGTATATAAGGTCCATTTAATATTCCTCCAAAATTAAAGTAGTAGGTATATCTCAAAAAATTTTGTTATGAAAATTGCGTTGGTTTTTCTTGGGCTTAAAGGTACCGCAACAAAAACAAAACAAATTTACAACGACGACATAAATGTTCGTCTCCTTTATCTGCCACTTCCATTACCACTTCCATTTCCTGCTTTTTTCATTTTTGGTTCTTAAAATCACTTTCAAGTAAAGATACAATTTAAACCTTAAATTTTAAATGTCAATAATTAATAGATGCACTTTAATGTGCTTGAACGATAAAGTAGATAAAGGCGCCTTTATACTTCAATTCGATATTAAATTTGGATAAGACTTGATAAATAAGATTGGAGATTAAATTTTTGGGTACTTTCATGATGTGAATAAAAAAAATATCAAATAATAGTCAAAAAGTAATGCTTATACCAAAACCCATTTACTTTGTTGCTTTTTCAATTTAATTAGTAATTAAATAAACGACACAAAAATATCAAAAAATAATACTTTTTACCATAAAAACATTATAATTTTAGTTTTTGTATTTAATATTACTAAAAAAATTTCTATTTAACATTTCGTCACCTGAGAATTATAGTGTTCTATCTGCATTTTCTTTTTTTTATTCAGGTTAGTCTTGTTTTAAGTATTAAAGATGCATATTGTTCTATCTATATATAATTGGGTTAGAAATTGTACAGTTTAAGCCTTAAACTTTACAATTTCTACCCCAATTATATATAGATAGATCAATATCATCTTTAACACTTAAAACAAGACTAACCTGAATAAAAAAAGGAAAATGTAGATAGAACACTATAATTCTCAGGTGACGATTTATCTACCGATGACTTTGTATATTTTTGACAAAAAACGTCAAAAATATACTGAACATCCAAAATAGATTTAAGGCAAAATAATTTAATAAATAGGTAATCAAAATATTAACAAAAAAATTACATTTTGAGATAATTGGGCAGAGCATTTTATTACGCAGTTATTTCGAATCCTACACGTCCTGGAGCAAAACGAGTGGCATTTTTAAAATCAGCAGCCCAAAATTAGGTAATATAGGTGGGCGTACTCAATGTTAGTAATTCGAACTATCATAGTGTTATAAATGTGGGGTGGGAAATTGTACTCGTCTTTATATTAATAATTAATGTAGGTTTACTTAAAACTGGAAAAAATAAAAACCCTGACAACAAAAACTCACTAAAACCAATTAACTCACAACATACATATTCAATACATATATTTCATAAACTCAAAATATTAACAAAAATCATTGTTAAAGCTACATTGTTTAGACAAAACAAATACCCATAATTTTGGCCATACTTGACGTTGCGAACGTTGCCAAGATTACGTTTAAATTAGCGCGATTCTTCAAATAGCACTGACTTACTTACTAGACCATTACAACCTGGACATCATAGCGCTACAAGAAACGTAATGACATTGGGACGCGCTATCACAAAAAGGTACGACTGGTATCTGAGTGAAGGAAACAACAAAATGACTCGAAAGGGGATCGCGAGGGCTATAAAAATAACAACTTTTTGACACGAAATTAGTCAATGACGGTCAGTAGTAGGCTACAACTAGGAAGATAGGCCCTTACAGCAAACTAACAACTTCAACAGTAATCCAAAATATTTGGAGTAATACTAATTTCCTGGTCTAGGGGGATGCCGCGTCGTACAGAGATTTGAGTCGGCATAATTGTCCCCTAAACAACAAAAGGGGTATCCCCCATCCCCATCTCCTTTTAATACTACTGAGCGTATAGCAACAACTTGGCGAAACCGGGAGGGTTATTCAAACTATTGGCATATAGTTTTTGAGCCCCAAATAGAGTACAGTACCGGACGCGGTGGACATTCGCACCCAGCAAACACGGGTGAAGTCGTGCAGTTGCTGGTGGTGAAAAATCTGCGTAGGGTTCGGGGCTCGGGAGAGATAATGCAATAGTCATACGACTCTTATGCTTATACTCATGTTATGCGTCACATAAATACACACAAATTAAAAAATATATATTTTTAATTTGTTAACTCAACACTATTTTAAAATATCTCGTTTGACATTAAAACAAAAAAGCGTTTAACTTCAATGTTAAGACTTTTTAAATAATTTTTATTAATTATTGCCAACGACAAATAAATAAATAAATGATAATTTTGTACCTACGAATTTTGTTTCATATGTTCCTATATTCATATTGTGTTAATTATAGTTATATATTTAAAGAAATATTATGTAGGTGGTTATTTTTCTTTAAAGAAACTTAATCTCAGAATATTTTTTTTAAAAATAGTAAAAATTACTTTTCACAATACATAACAAAAGTCAAACTCATACGTAAAAATGCACTGACTCGTTAATGAGAACGTCTGTAGCCAGTGTCGTTTTGTTAAATCTCAAAGGAATGTGGCGCATTATTAAAAGCCTACAAAATTACATTTCAAAAAAACTTTGTAAAACATAAAAGTCATCAGCCGTAATCCCATGAAGTATAATTTCATTTTCGCAATGTAAATCCTTAAAAATCGTTATACGCTAGAAAATTAATTATTCATGTCGACATTAAATTACCAAAATTAATTATAACCATAATTATTCAGGGTTACTTAAAAAATAATTAACAAATGATATATCCAGTAAGGATGTACTTAAATTAATGGGTCAATTTTACATAATAGGACGACACATCCAAAAAATTATTTGGATATGATATCCAACATGTATTAAAAAAACAGTCTAAAAGGCTCGTTTGCACAGACAAGTAATTAAATTATTTATCACTGGGTGCGTTTTACCGTAAAACTTTTACGAAATATTTAAAGAATATTTTACACGAAGATGTAAGAGGGATTTATAGGCAATTGTATTAGTATCCATGCTTATAAGCATTTAAAAAAATTTTGTACATCAGGTTAGAGTGAACTTTAAACAATTTAGTTCCACTTCATATTGTCATCTTCGGCATTTAAGGTTAAATACATGCGGTTTTCCCATAACATAAACATAACCTAGTTTGTTGACACTTAAAATCTTTTTACTTGTTATAAAACCATTAACAGGGTATTTAAGTATAAATTTAAAATTCACGCCTCTAGTATGTACTTTACCGCAATTTTAGGACTATTAAATTGAGAAAGAAATTATTAACATAACCTGAAAACAGATGTTGGAAATACACTTAAAACTATAATAAAAAGTTCAGTTAAAAAATCTTTTTACTTTACTTTATTTACGGTAAGTAAACCATTATTAATCACTAATCCATATAGGTACTTTATTAAATAAATAAATAAATGTATTAACCCAATAATACAGGGCCAATTACAGGGTAAAAATTATGTTAAATATCACAACATTTTAACAAAATAGGGTAAATAAAACAATTTAGGCATCACAGAAAATTAATCACAGAATAGTTTCTGATGCAATCGATTACATTTTAGGCAAGTTTTGCTGGCTGTGTTATAAACAAATGTATATATTTTATTATAAAAACGACCTATTCTAAAAATTGGAGAAGTATGTACGTAATATGTTAGTAGTGTCACTCTGTGGATAAAACAATCATAAATCTCTTGGGACAAGAAAATTAAGTTGGTGGATTTTGGGTATACCGATATCTCAATTATTGGATATGGGACCCACACCAAATTTATATGAGTTTATAATGACATTAAATAAACAAGTTCTGCGCAAGCAGAATTAAAATTGAATTTGGAAAAAAAACCTTTTGGCTCGGCCGTACCGGCCCCATGTTGCCCCCAATAAATATAATATAAATTTAATTGGTGCAATTAAAGGGGTCAATGCAAGAAGTGCCTAAGTCACATTTTCAATTAAATTTACATTGTGGCTTCATCTAAGAGTGTTTCACGTAAGGTTTCAGGTAGTATTTTCAAAGTGGCTGAAATATGTGCTCAAGTGCCTTAGTTTGCATTTACTTCAATGGGAGTTTGCCTGGTTTTCAACTTACATGAAAACTCTTAGATAAAGCCACAATAACAATTTAATTGAAAATTTAACTTAGGTACTTCTTGCATTGACCCCTTCAATTTACCATAGTTTATCGACAAATTTCAAATTTTATTTTAAAAATCCTTATCATACAGATTTTATATCATTTTAAATTTTTATTATTTCTTTGAAAAGATGGTTTGCAAATTTTAATTCAGAATCAAATATCATGCCAAGATCTTAAATAATTGAAACTCTGTTCAAAATTGAATTGTCAATTCGATATTCAAAGTCAATTATATTAGTGGCTCTAGAGATGTTTAAAAACAGTTTATTTTCTTGGCATCACAACTGTACTCTATCAATGTTTTTTTGAAGTCTAACACAATCCGACGGACATTTAACAATATGATAAAATTTGAGATCATCTGGAAAAAGCAAATGATGAACATCAATTACATTAAACAGTAAAAACATAAGAGGACCTAAATTTGTCCGTCACCACACATAAGAAGTGGACTTAAAATTATTACCCTGAACAAACTAGGTTCTTGAGTGAAGGTATGTTGCTGCACATACCAAAAGGTGCCATTTTGTTTAAAATACTTGAATGGTCTTATTTATCGAAAGCCTTTCAAAAGTCTGTAAAAACCGCATCAACTTGATTTCTCTTATCCAATGACTTTGATAGTAAATTTTTAACTCTGAAATACAAAAATTCTCATATTAGCATCTTAAATACCTTTGATAATCCACAAATCATAGAAACTGGTCTATAATAGATACATCATCTCTATTTCAACTTTTAAAAATTGGACATTGGACGAATGAACGAAGCTTGGCCTGTTGCAATGAAAAATTAAAAATCTTACATAGAGGAGTTGCCAACACATTAATACAGTCCTTAACAAAAAAAATAAGGAATAACATATGGGCCACAGGCCTCTCACTAAAATATGTATGCAATGGGAAGGGGGTTTCCGATGGCTTGAGCGAAAAATGCGTCAGAAGTACAAATGTTCATCACTTTTTTTCCATTTATAAAAATAGTTTTAGTGGCAGTATGTCTCATGTTTAAATATATATATATTTTTTTAAATATTAATTTCCCTGCTTTATTCAAACAAGTGCTTCTTTAAGTTTATGTTTCGATTCTGAACAAAATTGTTAAGAATTCATGTAAAAAGATTCGACTGCAGTTATCGGCAGCAAAAATAAAAATCACCCCATCGAAGGCAACCAATACAGAGGCAAAACTAATTCATACATCGGCACCTATCGAATGATCGGCCGCAAAACTTAAAAGAAAATAAGACGTTACACGCTATATTAATTATTGAATTTTGTATTAACTAGATCTCTCAAAAGAAGCTGGAAAATTTGTATACAGTGACTTTAAACAAATTCAGAAATTCGAATATTCCAGGAAAAAAGATTGCATCCTAATCCAAAGAGATGACCTAAACCAACTTGTACTGAAGAGATTACCTATATTACTTGTAGGCACAATTCAGATATATTAAAATAAGTTTGTAAAAATTCATCAATTTGCGACCAGCTCATTGTGTCGTTGGCCACAATATTTGTGTGAAAAATTCATCAAAATATACAATGCAAAATCCATTGATAGTGGCAGTTGATTTGTAAAAAATATAATATGATTTACGACGGTTGTGTTGCTCAGTACAAAATAAATTTTAATTTCACAAGTCCATTGTTCCAATATGGTCTGTATTTATTGCTTACGCTGTAGGCGTTTTCAAGCTATTAGGGTTTAAACATTAAACTAATTTTTGTAAAAATATTGATTACATCTTAAGAATCCACCCTGTATATGAATTTGTAAATAAACCTCGTGCATTTTTTGTTCCCCACATCAATTGCAACAATTTCACGACCGCCTAAAATACAAAAAAACGCCGCGCGCGCTGCTGCTCTTTTATGATTTTAGTTAAATTTTAAGTGGCTCCATCTTTTTTTCGACGGAATTAGACTTTTAAGGGTACAATGTATTAATTAAAAATTGTTTTTATGAATAAGTAGGTTGGTTTAAATTAATTTTACACTCTAGGACAGCCATAGGGAAGACCGGGGCGGAATGGGGACTCTAATGTTTAAAAATTATTTTTAGTAGGGAAGAGGTACAAATTCCAAAAAAAGCAGAACGAGTTATTGTATTATTAAAAAAATACAAAAAAAAAATAACATAAATGCTTATCAATTTTTTTTATTATCGTATTAAAGAGAAGTGTCCTGGAGAAGTGCCTACGGGGCAGAATAGGGTTATCGGGCTTACACAATTCACAGACAAGTTCTGCATCGTCGTCATCACTCTCTATCCCCGCAAACGAATTGTGAGTCCACTTTTGGCACTGTGTGCATAAAATACAACCCTCGAATGAAGCTGAAAATGGGTATATACAATATATATATATATATATATATATATATATATATATATATTAGACTGGTTCAAAAAAATCGAATATTTTTTTTTCTTCAAAGCCCGCATTGAAATATCTTCCTAGTAGTGAAAAAAGAAGCCTGTGAAATATGTAGCTCTTAATATTAATATTTAGAGGTCGCTCATCGTGAATTTCTATTTTACGTTTAAATAACACAGAAATTCTTTTTTCTTAACTTTGAAATCTTATAACTCGTTTTTGAGTGAACATATTGGAATAGGCGACACATATTTTTAAAGAAAATTGAACGCTCTACAAAAAATGTCTCTTATAATTTTTTCATAAATTCACTTCTTTTATAGTTATTCAAGGTTGAAATTAGACAAATAATAAATTTAACGTTTTTTTCAATTGGTGGCATAATAATAAACCTTATCACTCATTATTGTACAGGATGGTCCAGTTTGCAATACATTAATTTTAATAGGTGATAAAGCATCAAAACTAAGCTAGACTTTCATAAAAAAACATTTCTTAAAAAAAATAGTTTTCTCTTCATAACTTTTAAACCACAAAATTAATTTGGCACACAATGTAATATAAACAGTGCCTTAATAATGATGTAGATAATCAGTGCCGCAGTTACTTGGGGGGCTGCTCCCCTTTTCACCTCAGTCTTTGACGCCACTGGAAATTTTAAAATAATAAATAAATGTTTAGGTCAAGTTTTTAATTAATGGAAAAAATTTGCTCTTGTAAAATTTTGATTTGGGGCCTGGTTTCTAAAATATTTGCTCAAAAATGTTTCCTCGCAAAATTACATTTTTAGATTGTCTGTATTCTTGGATAAATAAATTAATTATTTAAAAAATGCACTAAATCAAAATTTTATATGAGTAGTTTTTTTCTCTAAATAAAAAAAAATCCAGTGGCGCCTAAGGTGAAAAGAGGAGCAGCCCCCAAGTAACTGCGCAACTGATGTTTTTTTAAATATTTATCCACATCATTACAAAGACATTGACTATATTGTGTACAAAATTTGATAAAAATTGATTAAACTTTGACGGAAAGCGTCTATGCGAGGAAACATTTTTGAGCAAATATTTCAGAAACAAAGACCCAAATCAAAATTTTACAGGAGTAAATTATTTCTCTAAATTAAAAACTTGACCTACAAATTTATTTAATATTTTAAAATTTTTAGTGGCGTCAAAGACTGAGGTAAAAAGGGGAGAAGTCCCCCCACATTATTATTAAGGCACTGACTATATTACATTTTGTGCCAAATCTGATGAAAATTAATGTTGTGTTAATGTGGTTTAAAAGTTATAAAGAGAAAACTAGTTTTTTTGTAATATTTGACGACCTGTATTTTCCTTAGGAAACATTTTTGAGAAATGTTAATTATTGAAAGTCTACCTTAACATTAATGTATCACAAACTGGACCGCCCAATATAATCTTTTTTGAAAATTTTATAAAATTATGTTTCTTTAAAAAAAATTATCGCTCGTTCCAATATGTCCACTCAAAAAAAAGTTATAAAATTAAAAGTTAAAAAAAATTCCTGTTATTTAAACGTTACATTTATTATATGTCTAATTTCAACCTTGAATAACTATTAAAGGAGTGAATTTACGAAAAAATTATAAGAGACATTTTTTGTAGAACGTTCAATTTTCTTCAAAAATATATAGAGTTCATTCCAATATGTTCACTCAAAAACGAGTTCTAAAATTTCAAAGTTAAGAAAAAAGAATTCCTGTGTTATTTAAACGTAAAATAGAAATTCACGATGAGCGACCTCTAAATATTAATATTAAGAGCTACAATTTTCACAGGCTTTTTTTTTTACTACTAGGAAGATATTTCAATGCGGGCTTTGAAGAAAAAAAAATATTCGATTTTTTTAAACCAGTCTAATATATATATATATATATATATATATATATATATATATATCGAAAAGTTACAAAACTAAACAAAATTTCACCAAGTTTAATCTAAAACACACTAAAACGTTTGTAGTAACCTGTAACTGACGTGTTGGCCTTCTAGTAAATGATAACAAAGGACGATAGCACTATCGATCGTCTGCAGCGGGAAATTTAAATAAAACACCGTTCTTCCCCGGTACCCCGTTCCACCCCGGTCTCCCCTTAAAAAATGCCCACTAATGTAAAACACTTTTGACATATCCTCATAGGAAGAAGTATAATGACGTCAGATCAGGGGATCGTGCTGGCCATTATCCTCGTCTCCCTATGCACCGATTTGGAAATATTTGGTTTAGGTACTCCCGGACATTAATTCGGTAGTGGGGTAGTGCTCCATTTTGCTAAAACCATGCATATAGAAATTCGCTACAACACACATGATGATGTATATTGTAGCGAATTTCTCTAATCATTCTTTAATGTTAATTTTTTAACATTTCCGAAACAAGTAAAGATACACAATACAATTTTTAGAAGAATCCAAAAGTTAAATGATATACAGGGTGTTGCATTTAAAATAAGAAAGTTGGTATTCGCCACTGCTACATGACACACCCTGTACAAAATAATTTTGTTGAAAAAAATAGCAATCGATGTGTCCAAGCGTTTTTTGAAATACCCCCAATAATTATTATGTATTATGTATTATTAAATTTATCGAATTTGGCTGATACACACTGTATGTATAATACTAATATATATATATATATATATATATATACATATATATATGTATAATAGTAATATCATAATTTCGGTATAACTTTTAATATGACTAGAAAACTAGGCAGAGAAAGCACATATTATCGCCGCGGCGCGCCGAGGCAGTAGATTATGTGCTTGGCAACTAACTTTTACCGCCGCGTTTTATATAGTATTTTGTTCAAGCCTTAAACATACCTAATTATTTCCTTTTATTTACTGACATAAAGACATTTTAGCTTTATTATTTTTACGGAGTGTAATAGTAGTATTAATATGAAGACTTATGAGTGTTGTACTGATCGCTTGAAAAAAGTAAATTAATTAATTAAAACATTTGAATTACTCATCAAAAAATTTGAAAGTCCTGTGATAATATTAGTATATTAAAGAACTAATGTCATAAGACGTCATTTTGTCGCACGCGGACAATTTATGAAACGAGCGACGAAGGAGCGAGTTTTATAATGGACAAGTGCGACAAAAGGTCTTATGACATGAGTTCTTTATGCTATTTTATCTATTTTGCAAACATTTCATAAAACAAATTAGTTTTATACCTTATATTTAATTTGGTGGAATTTTACTTTACATAGTTGGTATCACAGTTTGAAGTTTGAAAGGTCATTAACCTTTCAAACATTATCACATTCTTTCGCTATGGCGTCGTTAATTTACAATAAGTATTTACAATAAGCGGCTGTTAAAGAAGAAAAAAGGATTTTCTTTGGTGTTAAACAAAATTTATTGCACGAAAAGTACTAGAAAACAAATCATAAAAATATTATAACCTATAGGTATTCAAAATTGTATTTTACCAGTAGCCAACCTATAAAATCAAAATTTTGGGTGGAATAAAGTACCTCATTAAAGAACCAAAAGCGGTGTTATAATGAAGTCATTATGAAACCAAAATAGATAAAAAATATTATAAAATTAAGCCTTAACTATTTTATTGAATTATATAATATATTATATATATATATATTAAATTTTATTTGGTTTTCATTGAAATACTAAATAATTTGGTACGCTATGCAAATTTTAATTTAATATTTTAATAATTCCTAAATAAGAAGAGATAAAATATTATTATCACTAAAGAAGACTAAATAAAAGCATTTTTTATAAACTTTTAAACAATGACGTTTCAATGTTTAATGATCATGAAAGCATTTTCACGTAGGCAATTTGGGTCAAATGCCTTTGACAGTTGTCATCGAATTTAGGATCCTTCCCTTAGTACTAGAATATTTAAGAGCTAAATTTAAAATAATTACAATGATCAACACAACCCTCTTTTCAAATAAAGCAAATTATAAAAAATATGTAAATGTAAATTCTGGTATTAAAAAATATTTACTTGATTTATCTTAATTTTAAATTTAAGCAAAACAAAAGCGTTACACTATTTTACTTCGTTTTCGTTTGTCCGCAATTTTAACATAAACGATAGTTTAATGTTTTCTAGAAAAATATTGATACATCTTGGGTCTTTGTTCTTGCTTTGCTTCACTTTAGTTTCTGCTTTAAATTGAGTTATTTTTTGTTCAGTTTAGTATATTTGTCATTCGGGGTTCTTGTTTTAATGAATTTCGTAATTGCGGATTTTGATACGTAAGTATCAGTTGGTAAAATGAAGGCAATTTTTAAGTTTTTTTTTTAAATATGAAAGTTAAGCAAAAATTTTGATGTAACCACTGCCACAACTTGTTGATAACAAAAATATAAAATGAATAAAAAACATAAGTTTCATAAAAAAACCTTTCCAATACACAAACAAGTGCGTTTAACTAAAATAAATCGCAGAAGTGGAAGTAGAAAATATTTTGAAAATTGGATTGATTTTAAATCAACTTTTGAACCTTCTGTTGTGACAAAATAATCAAATTTATTAATTTAAATTAATTTAAACCGATTAAGTATTTTAAATTAAATAAATCTTTTAGTACGATAAACGGATGAACTGCATTCGTTTACCTTTTGATTCGTGTTTTTTATTTGCCCAATTTCCTTTTCGTTTTGGAGCAAAACATTAAAAAAAAAATTTGTTTTTAACGGATCCAATATTTTTTAATAAGCCACACTTTCCCCCTAAAAAAATGGACTTTGCTTAAAAAGTAAAAAAAAAAAATAAGTTTTCACCTTTATCAGTTTTAGAGCTACTGGGATTCGATTCTATTAATATCGATTCCGCATCTATCGGAGGCAAAACGCGCCTACACATCTACCTCGACATTAGCGATTTTGACCAAACTTGAAACGAAGTAGGTATCTAGCAAGATACATAGATACACCTCATGGGTATGTAGTATGTAGGTTAGACTGGGCCAAAAAAATCGACTATTTTTTTTTTCGAAAGTATATCGAAAATATTGTTTGGGGTAACAAAAAAAAATTATGGTGAAAGTTTGAGTCCATAATATTAATATTAAGAGGTCTATCATCGCAATTTTAGATTTTTTTTCCTGAGCGAGTTTTTGTCTCAGAACTCCCAAATCATTGAGTTTAACAAAATTGACTTGGGAATATTTTTTGAAGAAAATTGCATGCTCTACAAAAAAGGTTTGATTGGAATTTCTCTTTAGATGAACCGTTTTCTTACAATCATGCCTTAAAAATTGGTATAGTTTTACAATTTGATCTTTTAACTTTGGAATTTTGTAATTCAAGTAAAAATCAGTACCCATAAAAAACCGATAAATATTCTTATGGGAAATTAAATGCTTTACAAAAAAAGCCTCTTAACATTTTTGGCTAAATTCACTCAATCAAAAGTTATTCAAGGTTAAAATTTCGTTTTGACTTCAAATTTAACCTTGAATAACTTTTTATGGAGTGAATTTAGCCAAAAATGATTTGTAGATCATTTGATTTCCCATAAGAATATTTATCGTTTTTTTCAGAGTACTGATATTAATTCTAAGACAAAAACCCGCTCAGGAAAAAAAAATCTAAAATTGCGATGATAGACCTCTTAATATTAATATTATGGACTCAAACTTTCACCATAATTTTTTTTTGTCACCCCAAACAATATTTTCGATAAACTTTCCAAAAAAAAAATAGTTGATTTTTTTGGCCCAGTCTAATGTACAAGATAGGAACTTCTTATCCCACTCATTTTGAGTGAGATAAGAAGTTCATTAACGCACGCGTTTTTCTCTGCTTTTAACCAATCAAATAAAAAAGTCAAAATGTCAAAATAACCCTAAATTAAGTCTTAGACAAAAATAATTACCGTTTATTTTTTCATTTAGAGGCGTAGATAAAAATTTGTACAATATACGTGTGATAACGCTTTATTAACGTACTTTTGCGATTGCCCAACTCGTGCTACGCACTTGTTGGGCAAATTTCGCATGCGTACGTTAATAAAGCTCCTATCCCACTTATATCGTAAATAACTATTATCAAATTGAGTAACGCGTTTCGTAAGTAGGCCAGTCAGGGTTTACCAATTAGTTTATAACTTTAACAAGATTTAATATGAACCAATTTTAAAAAACAAAAATATTTTTTTTGTTGTACATCAAAGCCTACTATATTTTTTGTATATTTTTAAAAAACAAAACCTTTAAGTTTAGTCAAACTTTCGATATTTGACATTCAAATGGCAGCATACATAAATACATACATATAGGTAAATTGTAGTGTTTAATAATAATAATGTTTATTGTGAAAAGAAAGAAGGTACATTTCACAATTGGCAAGAGTTCGGCAAAGCCGATCTTCCACTCTCCCATGTAACATTTTAAGTACATGAATAACTAAATTATTTTATAGCAATATAATACATAAACAAAATCTTATAACAATATAAAAAATTATTAAAAATAAACAACAAT
Source organism: Brassicogethes aeneus (assembly GCA_921294245.1). Taxonomy (NCBI): domain Eukaryota; kingdom Metazoa; phylum Arthropoda; class Insecta; order Coleoptera; family Nitidulidae; genus Brassicogethes; species Brassicogethes aeneus. The sequence goes on along the minus strand of OV121132.1, from coordinate 44,372,222 downwards.
ATCAAATTCATTATTCTTAAATGTCGTTCGCACCGCATGCTTCGAACCTCCAGTGGCGTAACATCAGGGCGGCCAATTAATTGTTTTTATTCAGAATTTGGCAATAATAAAAATTAAAGTTTATGGTTTCAGAAATAAATATAGAAGTTGTGATGATTTTGTGATAATAGTTTTTATTTTAGAAGATATATAAATTAAAAGCAGCATAAAAAATTGTTAAAAACTAAACCTGTGATAATAGTAAATAGAAAATACAAACAAGAATTTTAATAATACAATACAAAAGTAAATATTACCTCACAAAAACAACAAAAGTAGTAAAGTGAATTTCTACACTGGTGACACCAAAAGAAACCATGGTAGAAACCAGATCCAACGGAAGTGATTCATTTGGTAATAACATCCAAACAGCAGAATATCAGAGAAAAGGAAAACACAAAAGTTACTTATTGGTACCCCCGTTGTGAGAACAAAAACCATCACAAATGTAAAGAAGAATGCAAACACTTAATGATTCCATGATAAAGGCTCTATAAATGTAGAAGTTACCACAACACATTTGATCAATCCTATGGTTAGTGGGGCAATTTAGAGACCATGTCCGATAGGATTCACGAAACAACTACTACCATAGACCAGATACACTCAGTTACACCCCTTCCAAAAAAGTCGGAAATTAAAAAACTTAGAATGCAGATAGCTACAATGATCAAACAAATAGAAAGGCTAAATTTAAGAAGTAGATTAAGAACACCATCAAGTAGGTAGAACTCATTTTCATTAGAGATAGAGTCAATATTTAATTCCTTATCGACACAGAAGCAGATTTAAGCCTACCTACAAAATATCTGTTTAAAGGAAAACACGTTTTGGTAACAAAACAATACAGGTAGACATTTCTTTAAGTACATATAATGTACATGGAATTTTGCTGTAGCAGATTTAGTCCACCCAATTATTGGCGCAGATTTCCTCACATATTACAATTACTTACAAGTAGACTTAAACTTAAGGAGTCAGGACCCACAAAAGATGGTAGTTGGGGACCATGTGTGGATTATAAAAGACTAAATGCAATTATTAAGGCTGACCGTTACCCAATACCCCATAAACAGGACTTTACTTATCACTTACACAACAAACATATTTTTAATAGACCTCAAGAAAGCATACCACCAAATTTTAGTTAATGAAGAAGACGTCTCCAAACTGCTGTGATAACACCTTTTTGGTTATATGAGTATGACAGTTTTTAGGAAACTTGACGAAATGGATTCATAGTCATTCAATAATTTTGTTTCAAAAGAAGTCTAATTTATGCGAACAGTAATAACCCAGACTGGTGTGAAGCCTTTACCAGAAAAAGTCAAAGCGATACGTGATTTTCCTTGACCTGGTCAACTTTTATCGTCGATGGCTTCTAGAGGAAGCAAAAGTGATGGTTTCCCTATTAAATAAACTCAGTGGTAATAAAAGCAAGAAACAAAAGGTCCTATGGAGTAAGGACACTGATTTAGCATTCAAAAACACCAAAGAATTTCTAGCAAAAGCCACAGATCTATCATATCCAACTTAAAAGCCAAGCTATACATTATCGTTAATAAACAAATATTAGAAATATTCCCCAACACTTAAACAAAATATAAAGTGCTTAAAGTATTTTTCTCCAACGATGTTGTCATCTTTAGAAGCGAAGTGTAACTAAATCTAACTGGTAAATTTACCATATTTATACTAAATATAAGCTAAGGTTGACTGAACAGTAAACGGACACAGTTTACTAAACCGTGGACCATAACCGCTTTAGTGAACACGTAAAGAGAAACTAACAAACTAATTTTTACAAACTGGAGTTGGATACAGGTGTATAAACTTTCATAACTATCTAGCAGACTTGGTTTACTTCCTTAATAAATTTAAGGTTGTCAAATCCTATTCTATGACCATCATCAAGTATACATATGTTGGACTTATCGTTGATGCTTCGAATAAAAATATAGGCGAAGTTCTGAATCAAACAAACCAAAAGTACATCCTATAGCTAGTTTTTTTTCTAGAAAATAAGCACCAATCGAACAAAACTGTAGTACGATATATGTATGATAGGTAACTACTAGCAATCTATTGTGGTATACAGCATTTTCGAAATTTTCTGGAAGGCCAAGAATTCTGCATTTTTACTGACCAAAAACCTTTGACGTTTTCTTTTAATCAAAAGAAAAACAAAATAAGTTGTCATTGCCTAGACCTAATACTGAAGCAGTCAAACAAATTACAATCGATTACGATGACATTGCAAAGTGCAAAGGAGAGGATGCAGAGCTAAAATAATTAATTAATGGTGCAGAAGTTTACAAAGTAAGTATGCATCAAGTCAAGCTACCAGAGAGTGACCCACTAATCTACTACGATGTAGCGAATCACAAGATTTGACCATACTTGTCAATGATGTGTAAAACATAAATTTCACAATGTGTCACACCCCAGCAGCAGAGCTACAAGGAAATTAATCACGACACAATTATTATAGATGAGCCCTAGACAAGATTCAAGTTCCAAAAAAAAGTTTCTTACATGTGCAAATTGATTTAGGTAGATGGACCCTTACTACCCTCTAATGAATTTAGGTACCTCCTTACAATTGAGGGGCTCGGTGCAAGAACCTGGTATCTCCATATTTTCTGCTAAATTAAATTAGGTATATAAAGATATACCCTTCAGTATTCCGCATCGTTCGGTTCACAAACCGTGTAGATCCACGTTAGCTATAACTAAATATATCAGATACAGGAGAAATAAAAATTAATGACATAGTATAAAATAATTTTTAACAAGGTTTTTCTTGTCTCCTAAACATTTTCCGAATATGGAGATACCCGGTTCTTGCACCGAGACCTTCAATTATAAGATGGCCAGAAGCCATACACATGAAGAAAGTCTATGCAGAAACATAAGCTGAGATTTTTATTAAACAATGGATCTTAACATTTAGCGTCTTAAACAAAATAACTTAAGATAGAGGTCGGCAGTTTGAGTCGTACCTTTTCCAGCACCTCACAAGATTACTGGGTATATCACACATTAACCCACAAAGCAACCGGATTGTGGAAAGATTTCATCATACACTAAAAAATGCAGCAGACGAAGTCAAGTGGACTAAAATTTCCCCCCTAATTTTATTAAAATGGAGGAATACATTCAAAGAGGATATAAATTGCACTACAGCTGAATTAGTATACGAATTGTTCACAAGAAGTTATCATTCTAGAAAAAACTTTTTTGTACAACAAAAACTACATGATTTAAAATATGTAAGGGTCGGGATCATTCAGGGTCGTGGAGAGAACAGAGAAGTACTTTACTGTCGATATACAAGGAAACAAAATAAATAGATAGATATATTGAAAGCAGCACGCACAAACGCAGAATGGAACGAACATTGTTACGCAAGAACGTCATGGATTAAAATTTCCCGGCCACAGAAGATCGTTCGTTTCCAGATAAAGTCACTAGAGGGAGAGCTATGTGGTGATATTTGCCATTTAAATGGCGCCAACTTCACAGGAAGGAGAGAAAGAGGAAGTTTGACAGTTACATATAAAAATTGTTACAACTAAAGCTGTAATATTAGTGAATAGAAAATACAATCCAACAAGAATTTTAATAAAAATCAATACCAAAGTAAATATTACCCCACAAAAACAGCAAAAGTAGTAAGTAATTTACTACAAAACAATAAATATCGATTCTTTCTCAAAGATGACCATTATATTTTATTTTTTTATATCTAATATATATATATAAATATATTAGACTGGTTCAAAAAAATCGAATATTTTTTTTTCTTCAAAGCCCGCATTAAAATATCTTCCTAGTAGTAAAAAAAGAAGCCTGTAAAAATTGTAGCTCTTAATATTAATATTTAGAGGTCGCTCATCGTGAATTTCTATTTTACGTTTAAATAACACAGGAATTCTTTTTTCTTAACTTTGAAATTTATATATATATATATATATATATATTTTTGAAGAAAATTGAACGTTCTACAAAAAATGTCTCTTATAATTTTTTCGTAAATTCACTCCTTTAATAGTTATTCAAGGTTGAAATTATTCCAATATGTCCACTCAAAAAAAAAGTTATAAAATTAAAAGTTAAAAAAAATTCCTGTGTTATTTAAACGTTACATTTATTATATGTCTAATTTCAACCTTGAATAACTATTAAAGGAGTGAATTTACGAAAAAATTATAAGAGACATTTTTTGTAGAACGTTCAATTTTCTTCAAAAATATATAGAGTTCATTCCAATATGTTCACTCAAAAACGAGTTATAAAATTTCAAAGTTAAGAAAAAAGAATTCCTGTGTTATTTAAACATAAAATAGAAATTCACGATGAGAGACCTCTAAATATTAATATTAAGAGCTACAATTTTCACAGGCTTCTTTTTTCACTACTAGGAAGATATTTCAATGCGGGCTTTGAAGAAAAAAAAATATTCGATTTTTTTGAACCAGTCTAATATATATATATATATATATATATATATATATATATATATATATAATATATATTATATCTATCGTGTTTCAAGTTTGATCAAAATCGCTGATGTCGAGTCATATTTTTTTTTAATTTCTTTTACCGCCCAAAGCCATCTTAAATATAAAAATTATAATACCTTGTAGTTTTTTTAGCATAATTAACTTTTACAAAACTAGGTAAGTAATTTGAATTAAAAAAAAACTAGCTAAATGGGGGGCCCCCGGTTAATTTTATAACTATAAATATTTTCATATTTCAGACTAAGCGGGGATCCACTGATTTGGTCTGTCTTCTTTGATAATGAAGGTGTCCAATTTTAGAAAAGTTACTGATGTACAAAATAAACAATAATGAAAAAATATTATTTGAAAAACAAATCCTTTCACTGCCCCAGAGCCATTACAAACATAACAATTTATAATATTTAAGCTGGGGCAAAAACGGTAGTAATTTAAAAATAGAAAAATTGTTGAGCTAAGTTGTGTATTTTGAGTATAAGTAAGTTTTCCAATGCTGAGCACTTTAATTTTCAAAAAAAACAAGCAAAATGAGTGAAATTTTTATATTAAAGAAAAAATATTATTTTTTTTAGCAAAATATTTATTTTTATCACACACAAGTTTTCTATATACAGACTTTTTCAATTTTAAAAATATTCATATTTTGCACCACCATGAAAACAGACAAGAATAGATAAAAAGATTAATAAATAGAAGTATAATACTTTTTGGCCTCATGGGTGAGGTTAATAATTATCCTTACCCATGACGCCAAAAAGAATTTATGTAATAACAAAGGGTCTAATTTTAAAATGTCTACCTCGTATCATTTAATCACCGAGGTCCGGAGTACTTGGACCGTGGCGATTAAGCTTATGGATTTTGGTTTTGGTCCGGTGTTGTTAACCAAATATTCAAAATTCTATGATGACATTCTAACAAAATTTTGATACTATTTGGGATGTCAATCCTGTAGAAGTTTTTCTTTATAAAAATAAATTTGCAATCAAAACATAAGCAGCTATAATTTCTTCTGCCATCATGAACACAAATGAATGACTGAAATGAACTGATTATGCCCGAAAATGTAAAGTAAAAATGTAAATGTATGCTCAAGTCAGTGCACGGCTTTAGATTACGGGCTGACTGCAGAATTATTATTATTATTATTAAAAAAAAAAATTATATATTTTTTTGTATGATGAAAAACTATTTTTTGAGGCTGAAACCCAATGTTGGTAGTATTGAAATAATCCACATGTTTGGAAAGTTTATTAGCGGCGCAATACAGTTTTTGTCGGTGGCTTTAGGAACGGTGGATGAGTCGTTAATAACTATGTTGAAATTTAAGCTTTCAAAACTTTAACCGCCACTAATGTTCCTATAAATCCCATTAGAACTTTTAAGCCTGGACACTAATAAAACATTAATTAAGCTGCGATTAACCCCGAAATTTTTATGAACCGCAGCATGGGAATTCAATATGCAGAGATGAGAAACAACCACAAAACGTGCAAGGAAGCAGCTAATCACTTATACAAAATTAATAAGCATGCGTCTTAGAGCACTAAAATGAGGATTATGGGGTTTAAATTCTGCTAAGTAGAAAACTAATGTATGAGCTTTTAGCTGTAATTAACCGCTACATGCCATAACGTTATTAAGATTTTATAAATTCTCAAAGATTAAAATGTCTGTATACTTAATACTTTACAATAAAGTTTAATTATTAATATTTTTGCCTTTAACCTTTAATGTTTTAAGAACTAGGTATCTCTATTTTTCCAAATGTTATTTATTTATTATGACCACTACAGGATGACAACATATTTCGGATTTAAAATTATAAGCAATACCAAATATTTTTTTAGTGTTCAAAGGTAGATTATACAAAATATAATAATAGTAATAAACGTTTATTCACTACAATAAAAATTACATGAAAAGTCAATAGTAAACATTAAAGTAAAGCATAAACACAATCAAATCAGTAATAAATAAGTATATATAGATAAAAACAATGAAATAATTAAAATTATACATAGTACAAGATAAGCCGATTTAAAAAAAAACAGAAATATTCATCGAGACTATAAAAAACATTTTGAATCAAAAAGAGTTTAACAGCACGGTCGAAACTGTACAAAGACAGATATTTAAACTCTTGTGGTAGTTTATTGTAGACTTTGGAGCCCCAGTAGTTTACTCCTTGCATGGGAAGCCCTGACGCGGTGATATGGAATTTGTAGATTATTTTGTCCTCTTGTGTTAATCTCATGGAAAACATTATTTGGAGTAAAGAGTTTTTTGTTCGAATGCACATATTTGACTAGGGTAAGTATGTACAAGTTTGTTATAGTATATATTCTGTGTTTTTTAAATAAAAGTCTACAACTCCCTCTTTTAGGAACTTCTGCAATGGCCCTTACAGCTCGCTTCTGAATATTAAAAAGTTTATTTGTATCCACAGCATTTCCCAAAACAGAATACTATACTATACTGAAGATTAGAATTTATTTTGGAAAAGTAATAGGTACGAGAAACTTGATAGGTACTAATCTTAATTAATCTTAAGATTAGTACCTATCAAGCTACTCGTACCTATTACTTTTCCAAAATAAATTCTATTCTTCAGTATAGTATTCTGTTTTGGAAATATGCTGTGGATACAAATAAACTTTGTATTCTTTAGAAGCGAGCTGTAAGGGCCATTGCAGAAGTTCCTGACAGAGAGAGTTGTAGACTTTTATTTGAATATAATATAATTTAAATTTAAAGTTGCTTTATTTTGTTCCAATAATGCGTTTACGTCACTTTTTTTTAATGTAAGCATAAAACCTTTGTTTTATACTCGTTTTATGAACACAATAAATGTTTATTTATATATAAACTACAATAGATCCAAATTAATTTTTTTAATTGCAAAACAAGCAATATATTTTCCGATAAAATAATAGTTTAAAAAACCAATTTAATAAACTACTGATTTATTTTTATTTAACAGTTTAAATTAATAATTGTAGTTTTAACATAAAAATAAATAAAATTGTTTAATTAACTTTATAATGTATGTATAGACTTAGTTTAAAGTTTAAACATTTATGGATTTTATGTTATTTACCACTAGTATTTAATATAGGTAATTTAAAATAAAATAAAATAGTATCAAAAATGTTGTTTGGCGTCTACATTTGAAACATTTGTAATTATTACAATATTTCCTAATTTAAATATAATATAGGTAATGTTTAGATAAACGTTGTTTTCAAATTTTCAAATTTGCCGCCTTAAGTAATGGTGGTAACACTGTGGTGTCGTTTCTCCTCCCACTACCATAGTGTTTCCACCACTTTTTTGTTAAAGAAATTAAATATTACCATAAACTACAATCACACATTATTTATACCATCTAAACTTTTATCATGGTCCTTTGATCCCCGTTACCATAGTAACATAAGTCAAAAACTGCTAATTTAGTTATGGTTGCCATTAAATTTCTGATATGAAGCACTAATACCTAACTAACAAAACTCAAATTGCATTGGATTACCTAAAATTTTGATACTTATTAGTTTTATAAACCCTATTTTAGTTACGAGTTTTATTAGTCACGAGCGAAGCTTGCGAGCGAGTGTTTAGTAAAAACGAGTGTTGGGAGAAGTTTATAAAACGAGTTGCATACTATACTTTATCTACGACTAACACAAAAAAGAAATTAAAGCCAATTTTATTTGTTAAAAATTTGACATCTGTCAACTGTCAATGGATTTAACCTCACTTCTTCCCAATTTATAATAAAGCCAACTTATATAATATAACTTCAGCCCGTGACGAAAATGCCCAAAAGCCACTGTTGCTAACCTAAGTCCGTGACTAAAACACCATAAAGTCACAGCTTATCAATGGGGGAGTAGATAAACTATTTTTACTCTTGTAAGCAAAGTAAGAAAGCTTAGGTCTTGAAAAATCCCAAATAAATAAAAACGGTTCTAAAATTAATAACGATGTATTTCTACTAGAAATTTTCTAGGGTTAAGTTTTCACAACTTTTACTAACCACTATCTCGGGTAAATATTCTGTGTGGATGACCTTTTAAGATAATTTTGATTCTATTGTAAATAAAAATTATAGCCTTTCATATTCACAAAAATTTCTATATTAAAGAAGTAAATACCAAAAATTTTATGTTTTACCAGAAAAAAACAAAATTAAATGCCCTCTATATTCCAAAGCCCATTTAGGGAACATCCATTAATTGAAGCGTTTGGGGGAACAAGGTACAAAAGCCACATCTGGCATATTTCGAGATAATCAACTTTAAAGGTTTTGGTGAAATCCTGAAATCAGGTACCAGTTTTTCGACGGGCGATTTCATAGAATAATGTTACAAAGGGCAATTAAAAATCATATTTTGGTACTACAAAATAAAAAAACTTTATTACAAAAAAAATATCAACAAAATTATAAAAAAAAATGTGGCTTGTGCCTTTTTTTAACGAACAGAAACGTATACATTTTTGATTAAAAGAAAAACACATTAAATTTTAAATTTAATAAACTAAAGTCTATATTCTTTGGTTATAATATATTATAATATATTTTGGTTATATTATAAAACTTAAATGATAACGTTCTAAAAACAACTGGCATTTATCTAGTCATCTTCTTCAAATTCCAAAATTTCATCTCCATCTACACATTCTACGTCGTCCTCGGGTTCTTCAGTTTCTATATTATTACTTTGCTCTCCAGAAATTTCAAAAATATTTAAGTAGAAGGACTGGTTGATTGGAGGTATAAATTGCATAAGTTTCCTTAGGTCGGCAACTTTTTTGCAATTAAGTTTTAAAGGTGCATCGTATTTCCTATTTAAAGTGTTGAGAATGTTATTAACTGCACTCAGTTTATTTCCTCTTTTTCCAACATTTACTTTCTTAAATAGCCCATTGAGTTCGTGTTTCACAAACATTGCATTGGGGTTGTTAGATTCAAAGCGAAAACATCGGACTCTATTAAAGTTGAGTGGCTCTTTTTCATCAGTAATATTTTTTCGCACTACAGTGATATTTTTGAATGTAAAAAAATCCTCTTGTTGCATAATGGTCACCTCAAATGGATTTGTTCGTTTACATTTTAACACTGCTGTATACCAATCATCTGGACAATATACCTGTCTTAGAAATCGCTTATGTTTCTCTATAAGAGCAAAATCTCTATCGCATGGTAAGTAAGTGTGTCCTGATACTAGAAATCTATGCTCAACACTTTTAAATTTACCTTCTCTTACAAGTTGGAGCCACAAATATCATTATAAGCCAATTTTTATTTTGGCCTCCGCAGTTGTCTGTGAAGATAACAAGTTCATTTTGACCTGTTGCTGTTCTAGAGAATATGTATTTAAGAATAATACTAGCTATTTCTTCACTTCCCCGCTTGGCCGTGGATTCTGTCCACATGAACATACTTCCTTTTCCAGTCACACAATCGTGAACACCTAAATTGTAGGTCCAAGCTTTACGTAAGTAAAATGCGGGACCAACAGTGAGACTTGGCGTTGGAAGAGTTTGCTGCAAGTCAAAAGCTATAACTAACTTGTTATTATTAGCTTTGGCAGATTTAACTTCTTCTTTTAAATTATTTTGCATTGCGTCAGCCTTTCTATGGTGCAACTCTAGCTGTGTTTTAAGTTTCTTTACTTCTTCCTCATTTTTATTATTTTCTTCATTCCGAATTAATATATTTAATGAATCGCATGTGTGACACGTGTCACTCTTTGGTAACTTAAAACCAATGTTGTACTCGTTACAAAAAATCCTTCTGTATCTATCTTCTCGTACGGGCATAATATTTCTCTCTTTGCACCAGTCCAGGTAAAAATCCTTATATAGTCCAGATATTGAAATATCATGATTAAGGTATATTCTGTTGGGATTTTTCTTCCGACTATAGTGGCTTACGTATTTTGGGAATGCCTTGATGTGGTCATGAACCGACTGTACTTGCTCCAAGGGTATTCTATTAGCTCGATTATGATGTTTTTCTCGTTCATCACTTTTTGGAACACTTCTTCCTTCTGCTATCTGAGAGCAAATAAGCCGAACCCGTTTAGAAGATTTCTGTAATCCGTGTACTGATAAGTACTCCTGTTTATATAATTGTATGTCTACTCCATCCACTTTAACAAAATATTGATATGTTACTTTTCTAGACGATTCTTGTCTCTTTGTCTTTTTTTTGTATGAGCGTTTTTTAGGAATAGCTTTTATAGACCCAAATATATACATATTTTGCTCTTTATATGTACCTAAATCCCAAAACGTATTAAAAATGTGACCTTCCCTTCCATGCAATAGCTCTCTGCACTTTCTTTTGCACTTACAAGGAGAACCAATCTTCCTATCAATAACATTTTTTCCTCTACTGCTTTCATAACTGTACCCTAGGTTCCTTTTAGTTTTAGCCTTTTGTTTCTTTCTACACTCAATATTACTTTTTCGCCAGCGAGATGGAGTTGCTTTATCGGGTGTTTGTAAAACCCCTCTTGATACTGTATCATCTTGCAAATCGTCTTGAGAAGTCTGTTAAAAATAAAAGCGAAAATTAAGATTTTAAACCAAGAACCGTTCCGGTTTTTTATTTTATTTTTTATTTTATACAGTTATAAGTTATAATCATAAATCTGAACGAAAATAAAAAAATCGAACTAATCTAAGCACCCAAGCAACCCAGCCTAATCATCAAATCAATCAATCAATCAATCAAAATAAGCCACTTTTAGTTTATAAAAAAAATTGCATTTTCAATTTATCCTTAAATGTTTAAATACAAATTTCGATAAAATTTATTTATTATAAATTATAGAGATTTTTTAAACCAAATATGGCTTATTGCTTTGTTACCTCGAAGGCTTCCATTTTTTACTCAAAAAGGGCATAAGCCACAGTATTTATTACTCACCGATAATTCATTTTCTGATAAAAAATCAGAGTCACTATCTGTTGGAGCATAGTCTTTGTCTCCTTCACTATCGTCTGAATCAAAATAAGGATCCATTTCACTAGCACTTGAGTCACTTTCAAACACTTTTCGCTTAAATGAGACTTCTTCTCTGTCCGCCATGATAAATTATTTGTGGCTTGTCACGTTGTTGACTAAAAATCAACCTAAAATAACGACTGAGGAACAAGAACTTTTTGACACGGTGTCGCCATCTCTTGTTATTTTTTAAAGAGTATTTGTTGTGTGGCTTACGCCTATGTTGAGGCAACTGTCAGTGACGATTTCTTCATTTTTGTAAAAATGTGGCTTATGTACCTTGTTCCCCCGAACGCTTCAATTACGTGAGGCATTTTTAGACCCCTCCCTCCCCCTTGGTGAGATTTGGTGAGATGTGGTAGACCCCCCCTAACCCTCACGTGAGATTCTAGCCATTATCTTTCATTGCGGACAACACGATAAACCAAAAAAAAAAATAGATTACTTTTTTTTGACAAATTATAATACTTATATTCTTTGAACCCAAAAGTTGACTGGAGATTTTAAATGACCCCCCTCCCTTAACATGTGATTTGGTGAGATTTTGCTATACCCCTTCCCTCCTATTTTTATCTCACGTAATTAATGGATGTCCCCTTAATTAATCAATGTGCAAAATATCTTGCCTTTTAGTTTCCCATCGTAATAATAAAATTAAAAAACCTAAAATATTTTTAAATTGCTTAGTATAACCTGGAACCTAGAACTAGCTGAGTGTATTAAGCAATGTAAACCTAGAAACACAACTGAAAAACTGGCAAGAAAATGCATCATAATATGCTGCATTTATATATTCAGCAGGAAACTACTGTTAACACTGGAAATACAACGCTTAGCGCTAGGACACAAGACTCAGACAATGTCCTTCCAAATGAACTAACCAACTTGTGTCTTTACCAACCGTGAAGGTTAAGGTGCAATATGCATACGGCGTCACACATATTGCAAGGTGTTTATTAGACTCGTAATAAAATTTTATCTCCAAAATTTCACATAAGAAAATACCCTAGCAATGTTTCAATTATAGCTATTAATTCAGAAGTATTAAAATAAAATTTTCCTTTATTCCTGTATTATTCCTTTGGACAAATTACAAAATTGTATAGGACAAGTTTTAAAACAGAGTTTTATATTCAATCATTTTATAACTATTATTCCGTATCCTTAAACCGTTTAGTTACTCCTAAAAACACTGACAAACTAAATTTTCAATAAGTATATCAATATTATTAATGTTAAATTTACATTTCAATGACATAGTACTAACAGATTAGATCCTTTTTGGCAAGGGCAATCAACATTACAAAATACCAACTTAAATATTACAATACCTAATTTAATAAATACTTGTTTTATGTATCACAATAAGTTAAGCGAGCTGTAGCTAAAATTTTCAACAAAAAAATGCCAAATACAAAAACTTCGAACTTTCGCCTAATGAAAAACATGCAATGATACCTACGTTAGGTTCGTTGTTAGCACACTTTTTAATTAAAAATCATCTGATCTAATCCAAACCAAAACTATTAAAATATATGCTGGAATATTAAATGGGCTTGATATACGAAGTTTAATAAAAAATCAAGCATTCAAAAATGCTCTCAAAGTTGACGAGCTTGTCGCATATGGCAGTGTTAAAGCTGTCATTGAAAATGTTCTTGGTTCATATCAGGCCAATTCATTGAAAAAATGCTTTCCGTTTTGCAAGGCATTAGCGTTAATATGTCATTTAAAATTAATTTTCTTTTTTTTTCAGCCTGATAAATTTGCCGAACTGATGAACATGGAGAATGATTTCACCAAGTACTGAAAATCTAGAGCATTGGTAGATATCTATGGGTATAGCGGAAAGAAGTTAAATTCATTGCTAGGAGACATTTGCTTGAATTTGCAGCAAAAGATGTACGACGATGATGAGGATTAAGCACAATAATATTATAATTTAATTCGATATTTTATACGATTTAATAAATATAACGTGGAAAAAAGCAAAATTATGCAATGCATTAAATTTTTTGGGCTTAAATTGGATAAAAAATACCGAAACTTGTTTACTTTGTTGCCCTTTTAATTTAATAATTAAAATAAACGACAAAAAATACATTAAAATTTTAGTTTTAGTATTTAAAATGTCATATTGTTAAGAAAAATATGATCTAATTGCCGTATACCAATTACTTACAGTAGGTACATTGAAGGTAAATTTAAGCCAAAATAATTTAAATAGTAACAAAAGAAACTTACATTTTGAGGTGATTGAGCAGAGCATTTTATTACGAAATTAATTTAAATCCTAGACCTCCTAGAGAAAAACGAATGACATTTTTGAAATCAGCGGCCCAAAATTAGTTACACTAAGCTGGAGTACTCAATGTTAGGAAAAAAAGTTTCTACAGCTATCATAGTGTAATTAATATCATACAAAAATCGCTATGTAAAACAAAATATTAGTATATAAAAAATTAAAGAGTACTTTATTTTATACAAAAGTAATTTTTGTTAAAATAAATTATAACAGTAAGAAATTATAGCTGAAAAACTGTATTCTAAAAAATTATTTATACTTGCTTATATTTAAATTGTTCTTCAAATGATGTGTACCTGTAACAAATAAAACACTTAATATAATTATAGCCATTTAACGAAATAATTTTAAAATACATTTTTGTAAAATAGCGTTTTGTTTGCTAAACCTGCCATCCACCCAACCTAACATATCCCTTGTACAAAACTCGCCATTGTTAGTTAGATATTGGAAATACATCATTTTTTATGAATAGAAAGGTCACTTAACATGATTTATATTATATTTCGAAATATAGTTAATAATGAAGATTTGGATGATCGCTAGAATCTCTATGTAGTTTTGATGGATTAAAGGATTTCGTTTAAAAATCAGAACGTCTTTGTTTGCCATTTGCAAGTGTATTTTCAATATGTATAATTTTTGTTTTGACCCCTTTATATACAATTGAAAACGAGTTGGATGACATTACAAACAAACCAGATGAAAATGATGAGCCTCATCCTTCCTACTCCAATCGCCTGTTAAACGAGGACAGCGAAGAATACGAAATAGATAAAAAAGCTATTGAGATAGTATAAAAAAACTTACCAAAAAGAAATTAAAAGAAGAAGATTTTGTTATTGTTAAATTGTTTTACAATAAAGAAAGCAAGAAATAATTTTTGGAAAAATTTCTTGCTTAAATAGTGGGCTCTGAAAAAACACAGTTATACAATAAATGCATGAATTTCGCAATTGAGTATCAAACAACATTTTTTCAAAAACTGAATCCCACAGTAATAAAATACTAAAAACTTGAAGAAAAAAATTTGATACGATTTAAAAGTTTTTTGCGTAGATAGCAACGAATGTAATAGTGCGAAAAGTACTATTTTCCACATGCGACTACCATTGAGCAGCGCGTGTAAGGTACAATGAATCTCTCAAGTTTTCATTTAAAAAAGGAAAGGTGGTACTTTTTATAAATTTATTTAGATATTTATTACTAATATAGTATGATGACAACATAGTTATGTAGGTGTTCATTTAAATTTTTTAAAATATTTATAAGGCAAAACGCGCCTTAACATAAGCAATTTTGACCAAAGTTGGAAGAGTTGTGTATTGTTCCTCAATATTTATTAAATTGAGTGACGCATTTTCTTTATACAGGCCGGTTAGGATACAGTGGTTTGTAATTAGATTCCACAAATGTTAACCAATTTTAAAAAACAAAAATGATTTTAATGCGGCACATCATTGCCTAAAAGTGGATATTTTATGGTGTAAACGTTTATTATTTATATTTGTATATACCATTTATATTACATTTATTATTTACTCCAACATTCTGTATATTATTATTTATTAGAATACATTGTAATTTAAATAATGTTTCAAGTGATGTTAAAGTTGTTTGTCTGTCATTCAATTTTATCAAAGGTGTAATAAAATTGGGTGATGACATATTCAGTCAATAAATTAATATAAACACTTCCATCTTATCTTGAATTGTTTTATTGACGTTTTAATAGACAATCCGGATTATTGGACAGCCATTTATTTGGTATAATATTATCTGGACAACTATAAATCCAAGCTCTTAATTGTATGGTTACTGCAAATCTTTATTAAACGATCCAATGAAATTATCAGGGAAATCAGTTCAATGATAATGATGATTATAATCATGATAATAAAGTAATTAAAAATTTCGATATGATATGTACATTAAAATTTGTTCTGTAATCCCGGCGCATTCGCCATATTGCTTAATCTGTTTAAATTAGCACCTAGTAATTAGCAGCGTCGTAGGCTGGCCAGGCAGGCGGCTGCCAGGGGCGCAATCCTCAGAGGGGTGCACTTTGCGGTAAGCATGCGGGCACATGCACACAAAATTAAAATATGATGCTGACTCTCATAAAAAAACTTGCACTTAATACACAAAATTGGAACCCTTAATAATATATTAAAAAAACATTACAAATCAACCAAAATTTTGTCGTTAAACAATGGTTTTCTACTAAAGGTTTAGTTAGTTGTAGGAACAGGCAGAATACCTCGTCACCCTTGCTACAGCCTATTTCTTATTAGACCACATCAGTGCCGGATAGCCGTGGTTTAGTAAAGGGAGAATCGAATGATTTTTAGAATCGAATACTTTGCATTCGAATACAGAGAATCGAATAATTTGTTTCGAATCGAAACTTCCGATAATAGCCGAAAACATTTATTGACCACATCAGTGCCGGATAGCCGTGGTTTAGTAAAGGGAGAATCGAATGATTTTTAGAATCGAATACTTTGCATTCGAATACAGAGAATCGAATAATTTGTTTCGAATCAAAACTTCAGATAATAGCCGAAAACATTTATTGAGCACTCACTTGAATGTTTTCGGAACAAATCATTCGAATTTTATTTTTGGTCTACAATTCGTTATGGGCTGAGCGGGTTGGCGTCGCACTGGCTGCAATATAAATTCTAAACCGCGGTTAACCGGCTGATATACCTACTAATTGATTTATGATATGCTTTCTTTATTTTTGTCATAAAACTATACGTATTATTTGTCAGATTTTGTAAATAGGCGATAATTTGTGCATATTTTTTTATTATTTTTAATACAATAATTAATACCTTTTGATTCAAAATTAAAATCCTTCACCAAAATTTTTAAACATTCTTTAGTTTTAATTTGGTTGCAACGTCGGTCATATATTTTATTTTTGTGACATTTAAATAAGTTTTAATAATAATTATTATACAATTATAATTGTTAGATAATTATGTCTTCTTTATATTTACTAGATTTAAGTATATATTAAAATTAACACCAGCACCCTTGGTGCGATTCGTAAGTAAAGAAACGTCTCATAAATTGCTTTTGTATATAATATTCCTTTAAGAGGTCCACACAGTGTGTGAAATGCACTAAGGGGTTTGGTGCATCTTTTCGTAAGAACTAAATGTATTAGAGACTCTAATTTAGAGTTAGTTTTTAGTCAGATTCCTTATTGAAGTTCGTCTCCCACCTTCCGCTGGATGACACGCAAGCGCTTTAGATTCGATTCGAAAGGTTCGAAGTATTCGAATACTTTGTTGAGAATAAAATGCATTCGAATACACGCCAGAATTAAATACTTCGATTATTTTTATTCGAATAGTCCCTTCACTACCGTGGTTTGTAAACCCCCTGGAAACACGCTGCAATGGCCTTATATACTCTCTAAAAATGAAATAGTCAAAATTCTACTATTTGAGTTAGTACCAGCATTTTTTACTAATAAAATAGTCGTTTTCACTTTTAAATAGTTATTTTTTACTATGTAAATAGTTAAAGTTTGACTAATTTAAGATTAGTCACCATATTTGACTATTTCTGACAGTTAAAAGTAACTAATTTCTTTAATCGTTTACGGCCAACAACAAAGTATTATTTGAATTAAATGCATATACCTCTCCATGGTTAAATGACCCATAAAACAAATAAAGATGCAAAAAGTTTAGCTCAAAACAGCAACACAAATAATATATTAAACTTTAAAATATTATGAACAATATTTATTGACAAATAAAATTGATTTTTATAAAAGCTGACAGCCGAATGCGTTATGAGGTTAGCTTTATAGGAAACTCCCTATTTTTCTTCAATAGTCGCGCTTGCCTTTAATTCAAACCTACCATTCATAGCGAGGTTTTTTATTAATTTATTTTAATTTTCCTCTTTTATTCATATTTAGGTTTTTTTCAAAATTTTCCTAAATATATTCGGCACTTATACTCTTCCTTTTCCTCTTGTACTATCCCCTCTTTCTTCTTTTTAAAAATTATCAAAATTTTAAAGAAGGTTTTTTCAAATTGTTTTTCCTTCAAATCACTTACAATTTTTATTTTATTCATACCTTTCACATTATCTTCCATTACTTTTCCTTGAAATTTTTACTGAGTATCTTCCCCAAAATCGCCATGCGAGTAAAAGCGGAATAGCACTGAGTAATTATAATAAACTGGGCCCCTATTCGGTATAAAGTTCAGACAGGGAGGTTAATTACTCAAGTTTAACCTTCCTGTCACCTCAAAATTCACACTTCACCCATTTTTTCACTTCACACTTTTTTCATATCTCCCCCTTTCGACCACATATCCTTGTCAGGATTACCTCAAAATTATTAAACTCTCTAAATTCTCTAAATCCCCTTTATACCTTTATACCTTTTATAGTTAGGCTGTTTACAAAATTTATAATGTATTATTTTTAAATAAATTACTTTGGAATTGGAATTGGAAAATTGAGGTTAGCTTGACAAACTTGTCAAGTGACAGACCTGAGTTCAATCCCAGGCTGGGTCAAAACTTTTTTTTAATTTAAATTTACTAATTTGACTATTTCATTCAGTGGAATTTGACTAATTATTAGTGACTGCTTTTTCGCTATGTCAATTAGTCAAATATGACTTATAATTAGTTATTTTTGACTAATTCATTTTAAACAAGCACATTGTATTTATTTGGTTTGACAATAAAAAATAGTTATTTATGTCATAGGGATGAGAAGCTGAGCTCAAATTTATTTAGTTTTTTGCAGACTAGAATGTAAAAAACTACCTGATTGATCTTAATATTTTTACAGCCTAGGCGATAATCGAATACTTTAGTAGTAAGCGTTGACAATAATAAAGCTTAAATTATAGAACGCTTAAAATATTTGTTTTAATTTAGTACCTATTAACAAAAGTTGTGACAATCGAAAATATTTTTTCTAAAATAGATTATTTTTGAGAGAAAAAAATATAAAAACATGTTTTTGTAGCGGGAATCAAACCCCAGCCTCCTGCGTGGCCTGCCCCCCAGAAAGACCACACTGTTTGTTGTTTAAATTAAGCAAATCATATTATTAAGGTATTTTTAAGGTTTTTTAAGAAGCTCTGGCGGCCTTCAGCACAATTTCGCGCGCACGATTATTGTGATGTTTTTTTTTCTATATAAAATAAATCTTGGGGGCCCTGGTAATCTTGTAATTAGTATAACATTATATACATATTATTATTATTATATTACCATACTTTGAAAGACGCTTGGTTTTAAGATACGCAATTTTTATAGTTTGTGAGTATCTTATTACCAGAGACCGGATTATATGCAAAATGGGTATAGTCAATTTTGATGGGCCGTTAAAAATGTTCAGTTTTTGACATTTTTGATGCAATTTTGCATTTTTTTGGCTTAAACCTTGCGTATTATGCTTGCCTAAAATAGGAAACATAATGCTTTTAGTACTTTAACTTTTGGTAATAAAATCATTTTTTTTAAATTCATAATGAAGCAGACACGCCGATGCGCCTACCATCGCACTGACCATAGGAGCTCCCAAAATAAATAAACACACCAATTTAAATACCAGACCTTTACAAAGTTTTTCTTTGACCTATGACGCAATACCATGATCAGAGCAAACTCATCGACGCACACAAGCGGAAATTTTAAAAAGTTTGGCCAAAACCCCATAATATCAAACTGGTCCAAAAAGATAACAATGTTTTTATATTATTTAATGATAACCATAGTAGGCAATAAATTTATGTGACGCTTAAATATTTTAACGATTGTTTAGGTTTTGACATGTCAAACTTACCAGTTATAGTGCGTATATTAAAATAATGAATTTTTCTTGACGTATACGTCTCTTAAAATGAATTAGTCAAAAATAACTAATTATAAGTCATATTTGACTAATTGTAATAGCGAAAAAGCAGTCACTAATAATTAGTCAAATTCCACTGAATGAAATAGTCAAATTTGTAAATTTAAATTTAAAAAAAGTTTTGACCCAGCCTGGGATTGAACTCAGGTCTGTCACTTGACAAGTTTGTCAAGCTAACCTCATAACGCGTTCGGCTGTCAGCCGCTCTTATAAAAATCAATTTTATTTGTCAATAAATATTGTTCATAATATTTTAAAGTTTAATATATTATTTGTGTTGCTGTTTTGAGCTAAACTTTTTGCATCTTTATTTGTTTTATGGGTCATTTAACCATGGAGAGGTATATGCATTTAATTCAAATAATACTTTGTTGTTGGTCGTAAACGATTAAAGAAATTAGTTACTTTTAACTGTCAGAAATAGTCAAATATGGTGACTAATCTTAAATTAGTCAAACTTTAACTATTTAGGTAGTAAAAAATAACTATTTAAAAGTGAAAACGACTATTTTATTAGTAAAAAATGCTGGTACTAATTCAAATAGTAGAATTTTGTCTATTTCATTTTTAGAGAGTAGTGTCCAAGCAATTTCATCTTTTAAACACTTGTGTTATAGGTAATTAACATAACATGGAGGGAGACTGCCAAGGTAGGTATGTATATCATTATTTAATAAAAAATATGTGCTGAAAAAATATTAATACAAAATTATGATTTCTCACCTCAAAAAACCCACGCCTACCAAATTTTTTATTTTACAATAAAGTTAGTTTAAAAACACGAAAATAAAATTTCATTTTCAACACCCTTTATTTCGAAAAGCAAACATTTGGGGACCCATATTTATAAAAACTTCTTGCCTTAAAATTGTTGTTTTTATAAATTTAAATATGTCTGAAATTATTTCAAACGCATAATGGTTTTTGGCCAGGTTTTTAGTAAAATCCGCCTTTGTGCGATGCGGCGTTGTTTTTTCTGTTAAAAAATATGTTATCGGATAAACAACATTAATTAAACAAAAGAAAATGTTAAAAAAAATGTTTTTATTGGTTTATTTGCCATTAAAGTAGATTTGCTTACCAAAAATGCATTGATAATTATAATTATAATTTGTTAAATTATTTTTTTAATTAATTTTTTTTATTAATGTTTTGTAAAGCTATTTTTTTTGTTTTATGTATATTTCGATTTTTCGATTTTTTTAGTATTGCTTTTTTGCACGCTTCTGAATTTTTGTGCCTATTTTGCCTTTTTACTTGCTGCCTAAAAGTCTGGTCTCTACTTCATATATAATTTAATTTTGGTATTCTGTAATTTTTCTATATAACATTTGTGAAAAATAATGGTGGTAAAAAACAGGGTGTTGCGCCTTCTTAAATCATGTTTCGTATAATTCCCATTTTTTTATTTATATATTCGTAAACATTATTGTATCATAATTTTTTCATCTTGTTTTTGATATTTTACGATTGAACAGGAAAATAAGATAAAATAATTATTAGAAACCTATTTTATAATTATTTATTGAATTGGTTTTGAAAAATAATATGGAAAATATACTGTTAAAACTCCAAAAAAATTGGATGTATTAAATAGTTACTCAATTTAAATTTTTTAAATAAAGTATAATAATATACATAAAAAAATATAATGCAAAAAATTTATAAAACCTAATTAAATCATTAAATAAAAAGCTACCCAATAATAGCTATTATGTCTATTATACTAGTATATTATGTATCAAGTTTTGTAAACGTCATTTTGGCAAGTAGTTTAATTAATGGAGATCGAGTGTTTAATAAAAACGAGTATCTAAAAAAGTTTATAAAGAAGTTGCATACTATACTCTACCTACGATGAACACAAAAGAAAATTTAAAGCAAATTTTGTTTGTTAAAAATTTGAAATCTGTCAACTGTCACCCGAATTTAACCTAACTTTATCCCAATTTATAGGTTGCGTACTACTACTATAGGTGCGTTCTTTTTGCCTGAGATCTCAGCTCACTTCAGTTAATGTGATATGAGATGTAGTGATGTGAGTAAGTATTAAAAATAACGACACACTCAATTGAAACGCGCAATCTGACGACGCATACGTGAATAAGAGGCAACATAACCTCTCTCTGATATCATTATGTTCTGTGTCATATCCTTATTGGTTTAAATTTCGTGTTTTTCTATGTTTAAATTTGCGTTGAGTTATGTGCAACTTCAGTGCACAAATTAAGAGTATATAGACGTTTCCCGATCTATAATACTTATTCTTTCCATAATTGGGTGACAAACAAAAACAACAAAAATTGGATGTATTAAATAGTTACTCAATTTAAATTTTTTAAATAAAGTATAATAATATACATAAAAAAATATAATGTAAAAAATTTATAAAACCTAATTAAATCATTAAATAAAAAGCTACCCAATAATAGCTATTATGTCTATTATACTAGTATATTATGTATCAAGTTTTGTAAACGTCATTTTGGCAACTAGTTTAATTAATGGAGATCGAGTGTTTAATAAAAACGAGTATCTAAAAAAGTTTATAAAGAAGTTGCATACTATACTCTACCTACGATGAACACAAAAGAAAATTTAAAGCAAATTTTGTTTGTTAAAAATTTGAAATCTGTCAACTGTCACCCGAATTTAACCTAACTTTATCCCAATTTATAGGTTGCGTACTACTACTATAGGTGCGTTCTTTTTGCCTGAGATCTCAGCTCACTTCAGTTAATGTGATATGAGATGTAGTGATGTGAGTAAGCATTAAAAATAACGACACACTCAATTGAAACGCGCAATCTGACGACGCATACGTGAATAAGAGGCAACATAACCTCTCTCTGATATCATTATGTTCTGTGTCATATCCTTATTGGTTTAAATTTCGTGTTTTTCTATGTTTCAATTTGCGTTGAGTTATGTGCAACTTCAGTGCACAAATTAAGAGTATATAGACGTTTCCCGATCTATAATACTTATTCTTTCCATAATTGGGTGACAAACAAAAACAACAATTTTTTGATAAGAATATTAATTTTATGACATAAAATAAAAATTAAAAAAAAACTTCACTGACATGTTTTGTTTAATTTTATTGTAAAAAGTGTTTTTCTACTTCTGAAAAACAATTTTAATAGAATTTTATTTATTATATTTTAAGTTTATAGTCAATTTACAAAATTTAATTATTCTTATGAAAATTTAAGTTTTATTGCAAAAAATAATTTTATGAAAAGCATTTTATTTCAATTATATTTATTATATCAAGTTTATAGCTAATTTACAAAATTTAAGTTTTATTGCAAAAATTACCTAAATAAGATTAGGTTACGTTATTTAAAAACTTAACAAATCAATAATTTCGTTATCCCCTCCACTTTATTTCCGAATTAATTCAAACTGATTCCTCCGCACAGCATGTGCAGTAACGGTG
This sequence comes from Brassicogethes aeneus, assembly GCA_921294245.1. Taxonomy (NCBI): domain Eukaryota; kingdom Metazoa; phylum Arthropoda; class Insecta; order Coleoptera; family Nitidulidae; genus Brassicogethes; species Brassicogethes aeneus. The sequence goes on along the minus strand of OV121132.1, from coordinate 44,348,988 downwards.
AGGGGGGAGGAAAAATCTCAGTTCACTTTATGGTGAGTGAAGCAAAAAGAACGCGCACATTTGCAAATTTTACCGATGTGAGCTGAGATTAACTGAGATCTCAGGTGAAAAGAAAGCACTTTATATACGACGAACACAGAGAAAAAGTTAATGCCATTTTTTTTTGTTAAAAATTTGACAACTGTCACCCAAATTTAACCTAACTTTATCCCAATTTATAATAAAGCATACTTCAGCTTAAAGCTTAAAAGACACTGTTTCTAACTTCAGCCCGTGATTAAAAAGTCACAGCTCGTCAATGTAGGAGTAGATAATAGTATATTATGTATCGAGTTTGATAAACGCCATTTTATACACGAATTTAAATTAATGAGTGTTTAGAAAAGTTTATAAACGAGGTGCATACTATACTTTTTCTACGACAAATACTTATTATTATCTTAAAATGATTTAAATCAAATATTTGTATAGAACGCCATCTATGACACAATAGGGGAATCTGTATGTCACTGTCAAATGTCAAATTTTTATATTTTATAAACACAGATTATAAAGGTGATAAATCGAAATGTATTCCTTGAAAATGGACAGTTTTTTACAGTGAAAGTAAAGAAAATGTTTTATGAGCACTTTACAGTGGAGTCCGTGCACGAATTTAAGCTATAGTTTACTGCCGGCGAAATTAAAAGGTTAATTTACAATGTTTATATAAACTTTTTAAATATTGGCGTTAAGAAACTATTTAATACTTTTGTATTTTTTTATTGAAATAATAAAATAATTTTTACATTTAGTATTATTTTACAAGAAAGGCACTTTATTTTAACGATTGTATGACATTTAACAACTGTCAACTAACTTAACCCTAGAACCACAAGTGAAATTTGAGTTGCATTAATAACAACGTGGAGTCGTATACGACCGGCAAGAATAAACCCATATATTGTTTAAAATAAGGCAATTAAAAATTCTGATTGTCATTTCATGAAGTTTTATTCATAAATAAAAAGAAAGTAGGTATAGAAAAAATTTTTTTTTTATTAAAATAAAGAGAACAAAAAATAAACAACAACTATGATTTTTATCCCAAAAATATTGACAAATGAAAGAAAATCCTAATTTTTAATAAAATAAACATAATAATACTAAAACATAATAATAATAATAATAATAATAATAATAATAATAATAATAATAATTAATTTAAGTAGTTTGTCCCAAAATTAATATTATTTGCAATCCATACAAATAGAAAAGCGATGTTTAGCGCAAACACTTTTATTGCAATTTTCACATTTATTTTATGTTTTGAAAATCTTACACAGTTCCCACTTCGGTACAACACTTCTCATTAATAATTAAAAAGGTACTGAAAAGCGTAACACAGTACAAAAATTGATGCGTGCGTAATCTAAGATTTTATATTTCAATGGTCACTGGCGACGCCACCCTGTGGTTCTAGGGTTAAAACTAACTTCAGCCCGTGACTAAAAACCTGTTGCTAACTTTAGCCCGTGACTAAAACGCCATAAAGCCACAACTTGTCAATGTGTATTTAAAAGGTCACTTATTGTCATGGAAACAGGTACGATAATGGGCGTTTTAAAGGTGGGAGTAGAAAAACACTATAGGGTGTGGTTTTATTTAATCGTTATACAAATTTAATAGACAGTTCTGAGCGGCTTCAAATGATACATTTTAATATTCCTCAAAGGAAAACGAGGTAAAAACATCTGTTTTACTTAAAAACGCAAATAACAGAATATGCTAGATGTATGCCACTAAATAAAATATGTGCGAATGCAAATAAGCTAGAAATAGACTTTTTTAATGTTTCATTGCGGACATTTACGTGTCGTAATATATATGTGTATACAGGGTGTCTATTTTAAAACGAGCAATGCTCTATAAGTCTGGACCTACAATAGATATCAAAAATTTCTGAAACCCGTTTCTAGGATACATAGGGGGAACCAGTATGAGCACAAAAATAACCTTCACTAAGCAACCCCTGGAGCTGTAGCCACCCCAACTCAATTTTTTTCAATGGCAACATACCCTTTGTGATACCTCATTGGAAAGCTCTTGAAAAATGCTATTAAACAGTACTAAACTTTTTACTTTTTATTCGTTTAATTTATGAGAAATACGCGAAATAATTTTTATAATTATTTATTTCAATTTCTCATTATAAATATCAAATTAAAGTATTTTGTTGCAAATAAGGTCGTAAAACTATAAATGAAAAACTGGGGAACACAAATTAATTCTAAAAAAGTTAAATAAACAAAAAACATAAATAAACACATTGTTCAACAATAATCAAAACACTTTAATTTGTTGCTTTTTAAATTAAATGCAGGAAATAACTCGAGTCTATTTTTAAATAGTATTTTATTATTTTAAAATTTTTGCCGCGAAATATCTTGGCATTATTGAATAATTTAAATTCTTAATGGAATGTGTATGTTTTTGGTGTATTTTTTGTATCAGATTATAAAAACTTACAAAAAAGACTGCTATTCATACTGATTACTTTAATATTTTAAATAGTATTATTTATTTTTCAAAATGGTTTACACAACAGCTGAACGTGTTGAAATTATTTTTATTTATGCTGCACAAAATCGTTGTGCTCTACGAACTGCAGTGGCATTTAATGAACTACACCCTGGCAAAAATGTGCGTCATAAATATGTTCAAGAGCTGGTTGCAAAATTTGAACAAACGGGATCAGTTTGCAATCGAAAAAGGAACCAACCTAGGATACTTCATGAAGCCACCCATATTGAGGTTCTTGGTCAATTTGGTGTAGATGCCACGATATCACTCCGTTCGGCATCTAGGTTAACAGGGATTTGTCCTGAGTCTGTTAGGAAGGTGTTAAAATATCACAAATTCCACCCATACAAAATGGTTATTACACAACAACTTCACGATGAAGATGCAGACAGGCGTTTACAATTTTGTGAAATCATGACCGATAAAATAACAACTGAGATCCGACTACTAAAAATATTTGCTTCAGCGATGAATGTACTTTTTATCTAAATGGAAATGTTAACAAGCAAAATTGTCGTTATTGGAGCAATGAAAATCCTCATCTATTCAGAGAAAACCATACCCAGTATCCTGAAAAACTTAATGTCTGGGCAGGAATTTTGGGAGATTGTATTATCGGTCCCTTATTTATTGACCAAAATTTAAATGGTGAAATTTATTTTAAAATGTTGGATGAAACAATACAGCCATTAATAATCCATGAACTAGAAAATCAAAGAGGAGAGTATGAGGAACTAGTTTTGGATGAACATTTATTACATTTTCAGCAAGATGGGGCACCACCTCATTATGTAGCAACAGTTAGGACTTGGCTGGATCAGAATTATCCAGGACAGTGGATCGGTAGAAGAGGGCCAATAGAATGGCCTCCCAGATCTCCAGATCTGACTCCGTTAGACTTTTTTTATGGGGTCACTTAAAATCGATGGTCTTCAAAACTCAGCCTCATTCTATTGAAGCGTCAACGAATAGTTCGAGAATGACAAACATTTAAAAATGTTCGAAGGGAGTTTGAGACTTTACTATTGCTTACAAAATAATGTTAATCATTTTGAGCATTTAATTTGAAGAGCTAAAAATTGAAGTGTTTTATTATTTTTAAACAATTTGTTTATTTATGCTTTGTTTTTCAGTTTTTCATTTATGGTTTTACGACCTTATTTGCAACAAAATATTTTTATTTGATATTTATAATGAGAAATTGAAATAAATAATTAATAAATTAAACGAATAAAAAGTAAAAAGTTTAGTACTGTTTAATAGCATTTTTCAAGAGCTTTCAATCACATAGGGTATGTTGCCATTGAAAAAAATTGAGTTGGGGTGGCTACAGCTCCAGGGGTTGCATAGTGAAGGTTATTTTTATGCTCATACTGGTTCCCCCTATGTATCCTAGAAACGGTTTTGAGAAATTTTTGATATCTATTGTAGGTCCAGACTTATAGAGCATTGCTCGTTTTAAAATAGACACCCGGTATGTATTTTTCATTTGTTTACATTGGGTTGTATTGTAATTTTGTATATTGGTCACACGGTTAATAAAGTAATTATTATTATTAATATATAATATTTTTTATAAAAATCTAGTATATACCAAAATTAATTTAAGCGCGATAAAAAATCTAAAAAAAAAAATGTATAATCTGAAAAAATTCAATTAGGTTCCATGGGTTCTAAAAAAGCGTTTCATACGGTTGAATCAGTTTTCCTAAAAATCACATTTACCCTGTAAACAGTTGCGAGGCAATAAGGTGGCATAACGGGAAAAAAGCCAGGGGCCCTCGGGCCAAGAGGGCCGCGAGCAGGAGGACAACATTTATTATTGGGTCAGAATTTCTCAAACGGGCCACCTGAATTAGGTCAAAATTAGTTTTTGATTGTAGATACATTTTTTCGATAGTATTTTACATCACTAACACAAATCCTAAAGGATTTTGTAAAAAAAAAAATTTCAATTGACATATTCATGATATTAAAAGTAAAAGTTTTTAGTAATTAAAAAATAAAAAAAAATCATTATGGCTAAACTAATTATCCGATTCCAACGATTTAACTAGCGTTGGAATCTTGTTTTGACATAGATTCTTTGTTATTTTTTTCAATTGTAAAATTTTCATTTAGGTCGATTTTTTTGTGTTTTTTTCATAACAAATTCGGAAATAATTGGCTTCTGCGCCAGCTATCGACTCGAAAAAAAAAAACACATATACTCCAATCATTTCTCGAAATTATGCTGCTGAGAAAAAAAATGGCCCGCAGGTTGACAAAAAGTTATTCGTCCTTTTGTGGCCGCGCGCGGTGTCAGCTCACGCTCCGAACCGTATACGCTGTACGCGCTTGTGACGCGACGTCTTACGGTGGTCTGGAACCTGCGGGCCATTTTTTTTCTCAGCAGCATAATTTCGAAAAATGATTGGAGTATATGTGTTTTTTTTTTCGAGTCGATAGCTGGCGCAGAAGCCAATTATTTCCGAATTTGTTATAAAAAAAAAACAAAAAAAAATCGACCTAAATGAAAATTTTACAATTGAAAAAAATAACAAAGAATCTATGTCAAAACAAGATTCCAACGCTAGTTAAATCGTTGGAATCGGATAATTAGTTTAGCCATAATGATTTTTTTTTATTTTTTAATTACTAAAAACTTTTACTTTTAATATCATGAATATGTCAATTGAAAATTTTTTTTTTACAAAATCCTTTAGGATTTGTGTTAGTGATGTAAAATACTATCGAAAAAATGTATCTACAATCAAAAACTAATTTTGACCTAATTCAGGTGGCCCGTTTGAGAAATTCTGACCCTATTACAAAATGTTCAAATTAATGAAATTGATTCCACTTTTGGAAATTTTAATAACGTCGATTTATTAAAAAAAGGTTTACAATTTGTTGATTTATATAAAAAGACATATCTCATTTGCCAAGAAAATTCTCAGTTTTCGATCCACTTTTAAACACAAAATAAAAAAGTCATCTTCTATAAGAGAACTGAATAAAGTATTTATCATTAAAGAATCATTTTATGTCTTCAAGCTTTCCAGAGTGCGGTGCACGTATTTCATTTTGTATCCATTCTTGTTACTTCGGCTATAGCAAAATTAAAATTAATAAAAACTTATTGAAGAAATTCCATGGAAAAGAAAAGATTACGCAACTTAGCTATTCTATTCATCGAACATTCCATGGCATGAAATTTGAACTTTGAGGTTGTCATTGACACTTGATGAACAAAAAAAAATTAAAAGTTACTGGAAAATTAACGCACAATAATAATTATTATAATATATAGCGTTTTTACATACGAACTTTAAGTGGTGATTTATTAAAAGGACAATGTTGGTTAAGGTTCTTTACATTGAGAGATGGCATCCGATGAATTTGCCACTTGCCTCAACGAGTATAGTTACGCCACTGCCTGTAAATCTAAATTTTTGTAAATTTAATGAAAATATCACATTATTTTAATTTAATCTATAGTTTTTTAATAATTTGTGCTGTTTTCAACTTTTAATTGTATGCAATTTAAATAAAATTTGCTTAATTATTTTTAGATCTAGGTTCATTTTGTAGTAATCCATCAAACTCAGATAAAATTAAGGAAAGTTTATGAAAATTAAAAATGAATTCAATATTTGGTTTTTAAGTAGGTGAAACTTTTTAAAGTAATAGATTTTAATATTTTGCATTGCGAATTTAAAGTCACAAACAAAAGAGATTAAAAGCGTTCTGTTTGTTTTATATTAAAATGCAAATACAAAAATTCGTTTTGTAGGGATTAGTATTTTCCTAATTAAAATAAATCGATAACAATAATACCTGCACTATGGCGTGCAAGAAAGAAAAACATTTTAATTTGGTTTTAAATATTTTTGATGTCGACCACAGTTAGCTACAGTTCATTTAAATAAAACATTGTTAAAAAACTGAGCTGAAGTATAATATTTATGTAAATGTAATACATGACTGCTTTTATCGGTATACCGTTATTTTTGTCATGTGGCGCAGTGTTTAAAAACACAGATGTTTCATTAAAAATAGTTTTAAGTTTTAATGCTTTACAGTAATTATAATTTCCATAATTTAAATTTAATTTTGCGCAATGTTATATTTTTACACCGGTTGTCATTTTAATTTTAACATAACATTTTTACCTCTCATTGCGGATTTTTTAGTATTAATATTTTTACACAAATTTTAATACTGCAAATGTACGAGCACTTTTAAATGAATATGCTCTTTTAATGTTTTCGTTTTAATGACATAAACCTTTAAAATAAAAAGAACACCACAAAAACATAGCAAAATTATATTATGGTAATTAGAACAGATTTTTACATTGTTTTACATCTGGCAGAAATAAAAAACGAAATTGTCTTTTAATTATATTTAACATCGTGATAGTTTTATATAGTTATATATAGTTATACCTACACTGTATACTGTATATTCAAACCAGATTTTCTCCAAAATGGATTTTACAGCAAATAAAATGGTTTTATTTAACGTCAGGGAATAGGAAAACAAAGTTTACCAAATTAGGGTGTAAAACACACCTTTATTGTTTCCATGTCATTTTTAAGAGTAATTAAATATTTAATTTTATTTAGCAAACAGATTTTGTTACTTTTTATGAATAATTTTTATTTTTATTTGTGCAATCAAATTTAGTTTTAAGCAAATAAGAAATATAAAGTATTTAAATTATTCTGATTTTATTACTATAGTATAGTAGTATGTTATTTGATATATCAAATAAAATATATGTATTATTGCAAATACGGCAGTACCAGTAGTTGCAATAATAGTTATTTTTGTCATAAGGCTGAATAGTTAGTCTTTTTGTGCTGAGCTCAAAGTTTAAATGCCGACGCGTAGCATAATTTTATTTGTTAAGGTAGTTGTCGTGGTACAATATTGTCAAAAATTTTTAGATTATACGCACCGTAAACGTATACGAGTTTGTAGCTAAGTGATTCAAAATTTTTTCGCAAAACTGTACCCTTGAAGACGTTACCTTTACGTAATACTTTCAAATATTTTCATAAATTTTAATCCGGCAACGTCGCTTATGCTCAACCAATAGATATATTGGAGACTGAATCAGTCTGTTTGAATTTACTGCGGAAATAATATCTATACTTGCGTACAGCGTTGCCAAGTTGTTTTTATCTGACACTAGTGATGTATACTTTTTTACAAATTGTTGAACTTTAAACGGTTATTAAACAAATTTTATAAACATTTGGACGGTCAAATTTTTTTTTAACTCAGCAAAAATACATTAAAAGACTGTTAGTTTTTTTAAAGCTTCTGACAGTTAGTTTTTTTATAACTAAGAAACTGGTACAGAACTACAGAAAGCGTATACAATCCATGTTAATTATCCAATTTTTAATTGAATTTATCTCGGGTTATAGACGGTCAATCGACTTCAAATTTTAAGGATAATTGTATTGTCATGTCCTTAATATGTATACAAAAAATTAAAATTTTCTGATGTTATGCTTACAGCACGACAAGTACCTTAAACAATACATAATAATTATTTAAATTAGAGGGTAGAGGTAGATCGTAGTAGTCGAGTTTTTTATTGGTCCAAAAGGTTTTTTTTACAGACTAGGTGGTAAAGACTTTACCCTATGGTTTTAAATTATTTTTTTCTACTACGCCCTTTATCGTACATGTTTCCATGACACTAAGTAACCTTTTAAATACACATTGACAAGTTGTGGCTTTACGGCGCTTTAGTCACGGGCTGAAGTTAGCAACAGGTTGAAGTTAGTTTTAAGTTAGTTGACAGTTGTCAAATGTCATACAATCGTTAAAATAAAGTGCCTTTCTTGTAAAATAATACTAAATGTGAAAATTATTTTATTATCTCAATACAAAAATTCAAAAATAATAAATAGTTTCTCAACGCCAATATTTGAAAAGTTTATATGAACATTGTACTGACCATTTAACTTAAATTCGGGCACGGACTCTACTGTAAAGTGCTCATAAAACATTTCCTTTACTTTCACTGTGAAAAACTGTCAATTTTCAAGATACATTTCGATTTATAACCTTTATAATTGTGTTTATAAAATGTAAAAATGTGACATTTGACAGTTTCCCCTGTTGTTTCATAGATGGCGCTCTATACAAATGTTTGATTGAAATCATTTTAAGATAATAATAAGTATTTGTCGTAGAAAAAGTATAGTATGCACCTTATTTATAAACTTTTTTATACACCCATTAACTTCACGCAAGCTCGCTGTGCCTAAATTAAATTCGTGTATAAAATGGCGTTTATCAAACTTGATACATAATATACTATTACAGCATAGGAGGATTTTTGATTGGAGATAATATTTATAGAAGTATGTCATAAAACTGAAAAGTAAAACTTTTTGGGCTGGGCTTACATTTTGAAGGCCGCGTTAGTGGAAGCCTACAATAATTGTTGATCGAAGCACAAATAGACAGGCCTCAGTCGAATGGCATATAACATTTTACCTTTAAGGCAGTTTTATTTATCAAACTATAAATAAAACCTACTTACAATTATAATAACATTAATTAATATTATAAGTAAAAGGAGGGTTATATAGCTTTAGAGCTGTCAGCAGTTATCAATTTTTTTTCAAACTAGGATTTATTAGTACTTTAGTACAGTGGGCGAAATTTCGAAAAAGCTGACCAAAAGTAAAAAAATATATATTTGTCATTTATCAAGAGAGGAGCCCACGGCATAATTAGGCAAAAAAGCAGAGCCTTAATACATATTTTTTTAATATCTTATTTCCTGTTAATGTATCACAAATAATAATAAAAATAATAATCCACCATTCTAAATAAATTTAACTTTAAATTCGTTTTTAGCGACTTTGAAAACTAAAGGATACTAAGTTTTGCGTCAAACAGCCGACTTTTTCCGATATTTGATGACAATTTTGTGTACCGAAACCTTATCGAAGTTTTGGCCAGCTGTCACTTACTGTGCGAGGTGCGTAATTCTGCGGGTGAGTAATTGCTTTATCACTCGAGGAATTTACACTACTGTATCTACAAGTTAATGACAACAACACAACATTTTCAATCTTTTTTGAATATTTTAAATTTGAGATTGTCAGTTCTGACAAATATTTACATAATTTCGTCACCATTATGTTAGTTATAAACCAAACAAGGAAAAATTTCCTAGCATAAGTGTAAACATAGAAACTACAACTTAATCGCCTGAAATTCCCTAACTGTGCGATCGACCAACTTTACACTGTGCGTAAAGTGACGTTTACTTGGTTGTCAGTTGTACAAAATTTGGAGTTTTACATACGAGGGTTGCCTTTTATATTTCGGGAATAGAGAAAACAAACAACAATTAATCATCGTACATGGCTTTATTGTTTTTTAAAATATTCTCCATGAAGATCGACACACTTTTGCATGCACTTGAACCAATTTTCGAAGCATTTTTTTCACTCCGATTGAGGCACCTCCAAAACATGCATTTTGAACGCATCAACCGCTTCTAAAGACCCACACAGTCGACTGCTGTTTACTTTCAGGTTCATACGCTTAGATCCATGATTCGTCACCTGTTACAATGTCATAAACATGTTTTGAAGCACCTCCATCGTATTTTTTAAGCATTTCTTTTGACCACTAGACCCGAGACCTTTTTTGATCGATTCTCAAATTATGTGGGATCCAACGGTAACAATTTTTTCTGAAGGCCAAATGTTCATTTAATATTGAATGTATGCTGGTCCCACTAAGGATGACCCAATCTCACGATATGTCACATGATGATCTTGCATTACCAGTTCACGCACAGCATCAATGTTTTTTTGCAAGAACGAGTGAATTTGGACGACCTTCACGAAATTCGTCGGTGAGCGAACCACGGCCACGATTAAATTCGGTACACCACCGATATTCACTTGTTTTTTATGGCACTTTGTCGCCAAAAGTCAAATTAAGTTCATCGATGCATTATTGTTGGGATAATCCACGGTAAAGTTGTAAAAATTATAGCACGAAAATGTTCACGGGTCAATTCCATTTTTTTGGCCGACATTAATTTTTCAAGTGACTGTTAATAATACTAATTGCGCCCGCACATCAAAACGTGTTAAGTAAGAACACCGTCTAAAAGGTCGAACTTAACGATACACTCATCTGTTGTCCGATAGCATCAGCAGGTTCGGCCATTCCCGAAATATAAAAAAATTTACCTGATTGGTTTAGGTTATTTATTATATTTATTATTTTTCATTTATAGGTACCTAATAGTTATTTAAACATTAAGGCATAGATACCAGTCGAGGACGTTTTTGCGCCCGAGCGCTAGCGAGGGCTGGCAATAGAGTCAGAGGCTGGTCAGACTTACTTCCCGAATTGTTTATAACGTTTTTTCCACTCCAAAAGTTGTGTTTAATTAATTTTAATTGCTTATGTTTAAGCAATTTTAATTGTTTACCTTTTGTTGCTAAGGATTTCATTTGAATATTTTCCAAACAAAGTGGCATTCTTTATTTTGTAAGATGAATTTCAACGAAAATGGTCAAGAAATAAAAATGGGGCATTATCAAGATGCATACAAGTGTTTCAAAAAGTGGTGCCTGAGAATGAATTCTACAGTAATATCGGAAACAACAATTCTGGCATATTTTATGGATAAAAGCAAGATATTAAAGTCGCCAGCAAGTTTGTGGTGTGAGTATTATTGAAGACAACATCGATATTTCCAAACTCAAGGCTTTTTTAAAAAGAAAAAATTATGGCTATAAACCCAAAAAATCGAGTGTTTTCACCCGTGAAGAAATAAATAGATTTTTGGTGGAGGCTGACGACAGTCATTTCCTTTTGATGAAGGTAGTTGCAACAACGGGAATAGCAGGTGCTTGCCGTTCGCAGGAACTGTGTGATATGATGATGAAGAATGTTCAAGACTTGAAAAATATAGTCATTGTGAATATACCAGATTTAAAAAATGGTATGTCTCGTAAATTTACGATTACCGCGGGGGAGGGAGAGGCTGTTTGTCACTTGAAATTTAAAAAAAAAAATCCCTGAAATAAGATCTATGATTGGAAGTGTCCATCAACGCTTCTTTATGCGGTATCAGAATGGAAAATGCTTAAGACAACCTGTTGGAAAAAACACATTTGCTTGAATTCCGAGCAAAATTGCAAATTTCCTGGGGCTGCCAAATGGTGAGACATTTATTTCGAAGGACTTCCGCTACTTTGTTAGCTAACACTGGAGTCGATGTTCTTGCACTTAAGAGACACGGGGGCTGGAAATCGGATACCATTGCAGAAAGTTTCGTCGCAGACAGTCTTTCGAATAAAAATGAGGTGGCCAATAGAATTTTGTGCGACAATAGTTATCATTCATCGAACATACTATCAAAATCTACCAGCAACTCAACGGAAATTTCTTGTGTGTCAGTGAAAGTGAAGCCGTGTTATCAACAGAAATCATAATTCTAGATGAGAACGAAAATGGAAAAAAGGTTTCAGAAATCACACCAAATTTTGTTAATTGTAATTTTGATAATTGTACCATTAATATTAATAAAAAATAATGCTCTTGTTTAATTTGTACTTACTTCCCATTCCCATAAGGAGGTAAGTTTTTACTTACTTCCCGTTGTCAACGGTAGCCAGAGCACACTCAGTAAGTTGTACTTACTTCTGTCAAATCTATGTCACAACATAATACTTACTATGTCAGGAGTGGAAAAATAAATTTTATTAAATAAATATATAAATAGACCTGCCCACAATAATAAAATAAATGACAATAATTAATAAAATAACCATATTAAATCATCGCCTTTTAAGTATATCTACATGCTATAAAATTGCAAGTATAAAAATCCTATATTTGAAAACGTCCACAAAATCTGGCAATAAATTGAATCAACAATGGCAATCACAAAATTTGCACGCCTTTCATGAAACAATTTGCATTTATCCACGCTACCAGCCGTAGTTAAATACGGTGCAAAGATTATATCTTTTTTAGAATTGACAAATATCCAACTAGAAAATGAATAATTCCAAGCACTTTGAAAAAGAATTTTTTAAACGGATCAAAACCATTGCAACCCATTTATCGTTAAAGTTATATTATTTTGACAGTATTTTGTGCAAAATATTTTGTTTTTATTATTACCAGTTCTTTAACTGGTTGAGAAAATAAAAGGCTGCTTTTAAAAATAGGAACATTTAATTGCAATCTTTACGATGCTCCACTGAAAAAGTTATTTTTTCAACAAATTCAAGAGCATTAAGAAAATATTATTTGTCGGATCGGGTCCAACAAGTGTTAACAGGAAGAAGTGAGGTTGTCTATAGAGTTCCGGAGGGCTCAGTCCTCAGACCAATTTTTTTTTATTATTTATGTAAATGATCTACTTTTTAATAATAACCTATCTGACTATATACTTTTTGTTGATGGTCTAGTGACTTCATCATCAAGAGCGCAGTTAAGAGCTGCTACCTGGTATTGCGATAATAAGCCCTGTTTAAACGAAAAAAAAGACGGTTAATGTATTGTTCTCTCTTTCTAGAGAAGAGTCCTTAAATTACAACCAATCAAATCGATTTTTGAAAGTAGTAATTCATAGTAGGCTAGGTTGAAAAGCAATGTTCTAAAGTTGCGAAAAAAATGTTGTGCGCAAAACTGTTAAAAAGTGTTATTTTATCATCGGCTTTATTCTGGCCTCAGCTATCGCATCTGTCATTAAAATGAGAATATTCGAAAGAAAAATCATTTTTTGGCCTTGGTACACAAATAACTATTTTAGTTGACATAAACAATAAAGTGGATTTTTAATAATAATAATAATAATATATTTATTGTTTAAGGATCAGCACAAAATTGATTTATAAAACTCGTCAATGTACAAAGAAAAAAATATATATACATATTAGCAATAAAACAATTAAAATATCTTAAAATTAATGTAATATAAAAATACTCGAATAAGCAGAGTTAACAAATAGTATAAAACATCATTGGAGTATAAATAAATATAATACAATTAGATCAAATTACATTGAAAGAACACTGCCGTTTTATTATAAATAATAATAAATATATACTTACAAACGGCCGAAAAATAACACTTTTTTGGCCGATTTCATTATTGTCTGTTTTACTGGTTTACAAATTTTTAAAAAAATGCCCATGACACTATTTTTTTCTAATGAATTTGGGCCTTTTAAACTCAAAAATCATTTTTTTTCAGGGCAAATTTTTGACATATGATTTTTTTATTCGTTTACTTTACAATTCAAGTTAGAAAGGTTGGTTTGAGTATGTAGATTTTTTTTGATTTGTTTGCAAGTCTATTTGTTAATATAAATTTAGTCGGCTATGGTTGCTATATACATATATAAAAAAAATAATAATAAAAAAGTCATAAAAAATATTTACATCAAAAATAATAACATAAAAAATATAATAAAATATACCTAATATTAATAATATATTAGATTTAAAAAATTCATTATAATTTTAATAATAAATTATATATACATATTATATAAAATAAAACTAAACATAAATAATAAAGTTAAAGAAGCATAAGAAATAAAGAGATAAGGAATAGATAACAAGAAGACACGAAATAAAAGAAAATAAAGAAGTTAGAAAAGGAGCAAAATAAAGAAGTTAGAAAAGGAGCAAAATTAAGATGTTAGAAAAAGAAACAGAAGAAGGAAATTAGAAGCAAGAAATAATAAATTATAACTGATAATTATTATAATATATAAATATTGACAAATAAAACGATTTGTAAGTATAATCTTTTGAATCTATTTATTATAACTAACCTGTGGTGTAAATACACACCATATTTTGGTCCTTCGAACCGGATTTGAATTTAACTTTATACAGTCCACTAAATTTAATTTATTTAAAATTTCATTAAACTTCATTTAATTTTAAATTTAATTTAAAATGTCATTAAAATTCATAAATGCCAAAAAAGAGGCTATATTTAATTTAATTCTCAATTTGAATGAAAATGCAAAAAAGGTTTCAAAGGCTGACACCAGAAAAACTCAGGAATTTTTGACAAACACAATAAATTTGGAAAATTTATATGAACAATACAATAAATTAAATGATGAAGCAAATAATTTAGAAATTAAAAATAATAAAGATTATAAACCTGAATTTGATGAATGGATCACCTTTGAAAACATGTTTTGTCAAATTAAAGATATTAGGGAAACTGTGTTGGAAAATCGAAAAGTTTTACCGCAAGCATCACCAAATAAGGATTTAAGTGTTTCAATAAAATTACCTCCAATTGAAATGCCGAATTTTGATGGTAAACCTGAAAATTGGCCATTATTTTTTGAAGCATTTAAAACAAATATACACTTTAATACAAATTTAAATAACTCGCAAAAAATTCAATATTTAGTAGGAAAATTAAGTGGTAAGGCACTCACTATTTTATCAGGAATTCTTCCTAATGAAGAAAATTATGTAACAATTTGGGATTCGTTAGTAAAAAAGTATCAAGATAAGAGAGCGCTAGGAACATTTTATTTAAATAATATATTTGAAATTAAGATTGCGTCTAATAATGCCAATCAACTTAATAATTTTATAGAACGCTTTTCTTCTTCTTTAAGTGCATTAAAACAATTAAATATTACTGACCTTTCGGATTTCATATTTCTTCATTTGGCACTAAACAAATTAGATCCACAAATTATACAATCATTTGAAAATTCAATTAATAAAGATATTCCATCTTGTGAAGATTTAATTAAATATATTCGACAACAAGTTAAAATTTTAGAACTTATAAATTCACATTCAAGTCTAAAACATAATACACTCACTAATTCTTCCTTAAAAAATAAACACTCAATTGTACAATCCCATTCTTTTTCAATAACAGATGTCAAGCCATTAAATTGTATAATTTGTAATAAAAATGATCATTCAAATATTTACGAATGTCAAGTATTTAAAAATATGTCACCTAAGGTTAGATTTGATAAGGTTAAAGAATTAAGATATTGTATTAACTGTTTACGGTCAAATCATACTAGCAGTAAATGTAAATCAAATTTATATTGTAAAATATGCAAGAAACGTCATCATTCATTATTACACTTTGAAACACATAAAACTGAATCTCCTACTATGCAAAATAATATAGCTTCATCTTCTTCTTTTAAACCTTTAACTCAATCTATTACTATGCATTCAAAAGCTTCTTTAAATACAAACACTACTGTATTATTATCAACAGCGCAAGTATACGCGTTAGGTGATAATGGGAATAAAACCATAATTAGATGTCTTATTGATAGTGCATCACAAAATAATTTAATTTCCATTTCTTGTTGTAAGAAACTTAAATTGAACATTATTCCCATAAGTAATTCGTATATTAATACAGTAGGTTCTATTAAAACTCCAATGAAAGGATATGTTTCTTTAACTATTCAATCACGAATATCATTTGATAAATACAATATAACTTTAATTGTAGTGGATAATATAACTGAAAAATTACCAACAACTAATATAAATACATTATCATTAAATTACCTAAATAATGTTTCTTTAGCAGACGAATCTTGGAATATACCTGGTGATATTGACGTCATTTTAGGAGCTCAATTATTTCCAAACTTATTACTAACAGGTCGTATTATTCCCCCTTCTAATTTAATTGCACCACAAGCGCTTGAAACTACACTTGGGTATATTTTAATTGGTGAAGTACCTGTTAATACGTTTTTTGATAATTCCTTCTCACATTTTAATCTAAGTTGGACTTTTGGGCCAATAACAAATGATAATTTAAATGCAAATTTAACTAAATTCTGGAATTTAGAGGAAATTCCAAATGATCACATACAAGATTCAGATGAATTATTTTGTGAGAATCTCTATAAATCATCTTTTTTAAAAGATTTTTCTGGTAGATATATTGTAGAACTACCATTTAAACATGATCCTTCTTTATTAGGTAATTCTCATGCTATTGCTAAACGTCGATTTGTATTTTTAGAAAGGAAATTTAAAAGAAGTTTAGAATTACGTCAAGCTTATAATGAGGTAATAAAGGAGTATTTAGATAAAGGATATTTATCTGAAATTTCATATTCTGATGAAAATATTAATAGTGGTTATTTTATACCACATCATGCTGTTATTAGACTTGATAAAGTAACAACTAAAGTTCGTGTGGTCTTAGATGCAAGTGCTAAAACTGATACAGGTGTATCGTTAAATGATATTTTACATACTGGACCAAATTTACAAGCTAATTTATTTTCACTTCTAATA
Source organism: Brassicogethes aeneus (assembly GCA_921294245.1). Taxonomy (NCBI): domain Eukaryota; kingdom Metazoa; phylum Arthropoda; class Insecta; order Coleoptera; family Nitidulidae; genus Brassicogethes; species Brassicogethes aeneus. Next base: position 44,332,101 of record OV121132.1, on the reverse strand, counting down.
AATTTTAGACTTTTCCCAATTGCTATTACAGCAGATATAAAACAAATGTATTTAAGAATTTTAATGTCAGAAAAACATCGTAAATATCAAAAAATTTTGTTTAGGTTTAATGATTTAGAACCTATTCGATTATTTCAATTTAATTCTGTAGCCTTTGGTTTAAAATCAAGTCCTTATTTAGCAATGCGTACTATTAAACAATTAGCAGATGATGAGTACGATAAATTTCCTTTAGCGTCTGATGTAGCAAAAAGAGAACTTTATATGGATGATCTTATTACTTCAGTATCTTCAATTAAAACAGGAATAAGCCTTTCTAAGGAATTAATTGATCTTTTTAAATGTGGTGGATTAGATCTTGTAAAATGGGCTAGTAATTCAAAAGAGTTATTAAAAGAGGTTCCAGAATCTTATAGAGCTTCAAAGGAGTTTTTAGATGGAGATTCTTTGAAGATTTTAGGTTTGAAATGGTTGCCAGTGTCTGACATATTTACTTTTACTTCAAATTTGACAGAGTCTAATGATGTTTATACTAAACGCATAGTTCTTTCTACTATTGCTCGTTTATTTGATGTATTAGGATTGATAGCACCAGTCATATTATACGTTAAGCTTTTGATTCAGGAATTATGGTTAATTAAAAGTGATTGGGATGATAAACTTCCTGAACATATATTACAACGTTTTATAAAATTTAAAAATGAATTACCACGATTGACTGAGTTAAAGATTCCAAGACATTTAGGTATTGCTGATGGGTGTAATGTAAATATTATAGCTTTTGGAGACGCTAGTATTAAAGCTTATGGCTGTTGTATTTATATGCATGTAACACATTCAAATTTGAATGTTTCGGTAAATTTAATTTGTGCAAAATCTAAAATTGCACCGTTAAAAACTCTTTCTTTAGCTCGTTTAGAATTATGTGCAGCCTTGTTATTATCTAAATTGGTACGTCATATATTGGATACTTATAGTAATCGATATAAAATTAATAAAATTTTTGCCTTTTCTGACTCAACTATTGCATTATCATGGATACATTCCTCCCCTCATCGTTGGCAAACATTTGTAGCCAATCGTGTTGGAAAAATTCAGGAGAATTTAGCACCTGCAAATTTTTATCATATTAATGGAATTGAAAATCCAAGTGATTGTGTTTCACGAGGTCTATTACCTTCACAATTAATAAATCATTCATTATGGTGGAATGGCCCTTTATGGGCTAAATTTCCAGTATCAGATTGGCCAATTAAGCCATTTGATATTAAAAAATATAAATTGGAGATTCCTGAAATAAAAAAGGAATTTATTACACTTATTAATACATCGTATGAAAATTCAATTATTTATAATCTTTCATTAAGAGTTTCATCATGGACTAAATTATTAAATATAGTTGTGTATATTTTGAGGTTTATGAAAATAATACAATCAACAAATTTAATTAAGGTGTCTGATTTGGAAATTGTTGAAATAATTATTTTAAAAGAATTACAAAAAATATATTTTAAAAATGAATTTAATAATATTAATAATAAAAATTCCCTTAGTCCCACGTTTAGAAAATTGGATATTTTTCTTGATGATAAAGGGTTAATAAGAGTTGGAGGTCGTTTATCAAATGCAAATATTCCTTTTGAAAATCGTCATCCCATTTTACTTTTAGGCAGAAATCATATTGTAAATTTGTTGATTGATCATTTTCATTGTTTAAACTGTCATGCTGGTCCATATTTGTTGATGTCACTATTAAGGCAAAGATATTGGATTATTTCGGCTAGGAATATAATACGCCAACGAGTACGTTTGTGTAATTTTTGTTTTAGAACATTACCAAAATGTTTAACTCCAAAAATGGCTAATTTACCCCCTGCTCGTGTTCAAGAAGCAAAAGCATTTACACATACTGGTGTAGATTATGCTGGTCCAATAAATATTACTATGACTAGAAGACGAGGTATTAAAAAAGTCAAAAGGCTTATATCTGTTTATTTATTTGTTTTTCAACTAAAGCAATACATATCGAATTAGCTTCAGATCTTAGTTCTAATATATTTTTAGAAGCTTTTAAACGATTTATTGCAAGAAGGGGTCCTGTTTCATGTTTATATTCAGATAATGCGACAAATTTTATAGGAGCTAAGAGACGTTTGAATGAAATTTATAATTTTTTATATGCAAATGAAACTAAACAATCCTTTCAAAAAGAATTTAATATTAGAAAAATAGAGTGGAAAATGATTCCGCCTTCGGCACCTCATTTTGGAGGTATTTGGGAGGCAAATTTAAAGAGTGTTAAAACGCATTTATATAGAGTTGTTGGTAAACAGTTATTATCTTATGAAGAGTTAAATACAATATTAATTCAGATAAAATGTTTATTAAATTCTAGACCACTTTGTTTATTAACTGAGGAACCTCATCCAGAGATTCTTACACCTGCGCATTTTTTAATGTCAACGCCCCTTCAGTTTTTACCATTTCTGTCAAATTCTGATCAAACCTTAAAGGGGAGGAAAAAGTTATTAGATAATTTAATTAGATCTTATTGGAAAAAATGGCATTTGGAATATTTACATACGTTACAATTAAGACAAAAATGGAATACATCTAATAATTCCATAAATATAGGAACAATTGTTTTGATAAAACAGGATGATGTGCCTCCACTTTATTGGCCATTGGGAGTTATAGAACAAGTTTATCCTGGAAAGGATGGGGTTATTAGGGTAGCATTAGTACGTTCCCAAAATGGGATTTTTAAGCGACCGGTGGTGAAGCTTTGCCCTATTCCAACACAGTGAGTCTTGAATATTTAATTTTAAAATTAAATTTTATTATATTTATTTTATTCAAATATTAATTTAAAATATTTTTGAAATTTACATTTCAAAGCCGGGGAGCATGTTTGCGCCACAGGTTGGTTTGAGTATGTAGATTTTTTTTGATTTGTTTGCAAGTCTATTTGTTAATATAAATTTAGTCGGCTATGGTTGCTATATACATATATAAAAAAAATAATAATAAAAAAGTCATAAAAAATATTTACATCAAAAATAATAACATAAAAAATATAATAAAATATACCTAATATTAATAATATATTAGATTTAAAAAATTCATTATAATTTTAATAATAAATTATATATACATATTATATAAAATAAAACTAAACATAAATAATAAAGTTAAAGAAGCATAAGAAATAAAGAGATAAGGAATAGATAACAAGAAGACACGAAATAAAAGAAAATAAAGAAGTTAGAAAAGGAGCAAAATAAAGAAGTTAGAAAAGGAGCAAAATTAAGATGTTAGAAAAAGAAACAGAAGAAGGAAATTAGAAGCAAGAAATAATAAATTATAACTGATAATTATTATAATATATAAATATTGACAAATAAAACGATTTGTAAGTATAATCTTTTGAATCTATTTATTATAACTAACCTGTGGTGTAAATACACACCAATCGGTTTGAATTTGAACAAATTAGTTTTTTTATATAAAAAAAGGAATGCAAGATTTGTCTAAAAAAACAAGGTATTTACAAAATAAATCTATGCAGATTGTTAAGATTAATTGCAGTTCTTTACATGTCAATAATACTTATAGAAAACTCAACATCACTTAGATAAGATAGCAGCGAAACAAGTGTCATAAAACCTTTCACATCTTTCACATCTTTATGCACACAAGTGCCACTTTAGAGTAAGACAGTCTTCTTCTTAAATAAGGACCTTTTGTAAAACAGTTGGCCTGAACCGAGCATAGGGTCCAGTCGCTTTTATATATTTTATTATAAATAAACTTTTCTTTACCTTTTAATAAATAACTCATTGCAACCTCATCCTAAATAACAAAGAAACAGATATACATGTATAGTTTTATGCAATGAATTTACAATCGCTAATGTATAACTAGATAAAAACAAACACTGTTTTGGAAATAAGAAAACACTCAAACAACACAAGCAAAAATAAATAATTTAAACTAGGTGTAAAGTTTACACTGTAAACTTCTCAAAATTAGAAAACCTAGAAATTTGGGCTGAAACTATACTAATGACAAAGTATTTTTTTTCGAAGACAAATCAACAGTAGAAAGAGAGAATCAATGAAAACAAAATGAGAAAATGAAAATTCCATCTAAAGCGACCAGTTACTGCAAGGTGACGGAAAAACTTTCAAAATTATTAACTTAAATATAAGAAGTCTACGCAAGAAAACTTGACGAACTCATAATTATCCAGACGTAACTGAAAGTTGTGGGAAGAAGTGGGAATCCAACATACCGAGACAGAGGAACGCTTATCAAGGATGAACTTAGGTTTGCAGTAAAAAGTTATCCTTAACTAATCATGCTTTTCAAGTTTCTTCTGTCAATGTTTATTTAAATAATCCCGAACGCACTATAAATATTTCTTGCTTGCATTGGTCTCTTTTTATATAAAATATAAAAGCTATTACTAAATATTAAATATTTCATATTATTCCTATGTGAGGATTTTAACTTTAATTTTAATAAAAAATGCAAAGTGGTTAATAAGATAAAAAACACAATTTTATCATATGGATTGAAACAATTTTTTTTGAATATTTAAGAGTATAGGAAAACAATCATACCATCATAGACAACATTTTCACAAATTACCCTATGCAAAAAATTAAGGTATACCTTAATAATTAATAAATAAATAATAATAATAATAATAATTAATTTATAAATACCTTATTATCTACATTGTTTGCTCATAACACACAAGGATATTCCTCTTAAGTTAAACTTGAATTTAAACAAAATTATATACAAAAGAGTATTTTCTAGAAAAAGCATTAAATATTTTTAAATTGGGAAATACTCTTTGAAACTCAATTGATATGTTGCAAATGTGAGGTACTTTTTAATATTTAAAAAAAAACTCTTTAATACAGCTTTTTCTTTTAAACCTTTTTATGTTTTAAATAAAACCAATGAAGGCTATAACATTTATGCCATTTATACCCACATATAACCATAGGATAAGGTAGAGTCTTAATGCCTCTACAAGTATCTCAGGTGCGATCTGAGCTTTTTCTGATGTGAGGTTCGTTGGTTTTGTTTATTTGTTTGTTTGTTTGTTGGGTGAAAGTAGATTGAGTCTTAGTCTCTATTTTTGTAGTCTCTAAATGTAACTTTATCCGTCAAGAATTTTATATCCGCCAACAAAGTTTTTATAATTATTAAATGTTGAATTTAAGTTTACTGTTAGGTACATGATTATTCATGTATTATTTATTAGAGTTCAGACTCAATCGACTGTCAGAATAGGGAGTAAATATATAATTGGATTCGCGATCGTTTCAATTGAGGGTTCGCAATTGTCTATTACGCCTAATTTGTCGGCAAACTTTAACAAATTAATATTTACCATAATAAAAGGTAATAATAATGACACAAATAACAAAGACAATGTCTGCGTCTGCGCAGTCACCTCTTAAAATTTACAGTAAGGTAAGTCAAAATTGACTTATGTCAGGGACAGTGGTCATAAATTAAATCGCACAATCACTGTTGCTACTCACTCCAAATGTAATACCAAATAATTAGATATGACTGGTAAAAATCACTTAACTAATTACGGGACATAAATGTAAATGTGCGAGTACAATTTAATAAATCCCATATTCAAGAAAATCGATATCATATACACTTAATTTACCCAACGTTTATGGTAAATCCACTTTAAGAATTATTCATTAAAATAATTAAGTAAAATCAAGTACAACCCTGCCCTTTTAATTGGATAAAATCAAGTACAACCCTAATATTGCAAGCAAATAATGTTTATTTTTTAAAATCTAACGTAATACAAAATTGTTCAAACGAAAATTTACATTATTTTGATTATAAACGTCGTTTATTAAACATCAGCCATCATGGCGGGATAGATAGATTGATTTATCGAATAATTATCTTTACACAAGGCATTTGTATAAACTTACTATACCAAATTGTTCGGGATTATATATACTAAAATTGTAATGTTTGATCTTCCCTTCCCATCTTCCTTAGCGGCTACTTCCCCCCTTCCTTTTATCTTTCGGCATTCTACGCCAAGCGCTCGGCACTCTACGTCAATTATATTACCAACATTAAAAATCCTTAGTTCCCTGCTTTCCGCTAGATTTAAATGTTAGTTTATTTGAATACATTTTAAACAATTAGAATCGTAATAACCCAGAGATTGTTTAGTAGGGGGGTATTTGCTGATCTTCACGCCATAGAGGTTTTAAAAATTATAGGTCTGAAGCCTTGGTATATGTTTTTAATTTCAAAGTAGTGGGAAAGGCTTTCTACATAAGGCTGTAGTCATTTATGCAGGAGTGTGGGTTGCTGACCGACAGACATTATGGTTATACCCGGGGTGAGGATGCAGTTATCAGTTGTTTCCTAAAGGTTCTTTAAGTTTTTAATGATAAAAATGAAACAATTGGTATTTTTTATGATTTTTCTTCTATTAGTTAAACTAATGAAATATGGTCTGCTTGGAGCAGCATATGGCTGGATAATATTTATTGCCATTAAAAATTACATAGCATGTACAGCTGGTATGGATATAATTATGCAATATACATAAATTAAATAGTTTATAAAAGATAAGTAAAAAAGTCTTTAACATTAATGTTACTAATTAGTAACATCAAGTTATGAAACACAGTTTGAACACATCACATAAAATTATAATTTAAAAACTCTCCCATAGTATAAAAGGCTTCTTGGGCTTTTTTATCATAAAGTTTAGGTTTTAATGGCTTTATTTTTTTTAGGTTGAAAGGTTTTAAACCCTATTAGTCTCACAAATTGTGGGGTAGTTGATTTGCAGTGGTATGAAATTCTCAACGCTGCAGTGCGCCGACTTGTTTTTTGTGCTTAAACCATGCTTTCTGTTCCTAGAAAAACTGCATAGGTTTGTATGTACATGTTTTAAAGCTTCCGAGATATATATCGAAGTTAGAGTGAGGATTTTATGTCCTTTGAAAGCAGGTCAAACTCGATATTATTAATGGGGTTCCCCAAGGCAGCATCCTTGGTCCTTTACTTTTTACTATTTATGCTAACGATATGGTTGGTCACGTAAATGCAGTATTTATCAAGCTCTTTGCAGACTACACAACTGCAATAATTAAAAGCAAATCATACAATCAGCTCACCGAAACATTAAGCATTGCCGTCGAACAAATTTCAACTTAGTGTAACAATAATGGACTAAGCACAAAAGACTAGTATCATGCTTTTTAAACCTAAGTTTACCTTATCTGATCTAAGTTTATTAATTAATCATGAAAGTCCAAGAAGGCTATATACTATATCCTGAGAACACCATACATATACCATATATGAGAACACCACTAATTTGGATATATGCATATATCCAAATTAGTAAAGAGTAAGCAATCCAGAATTTCATAAGCGAAAAAAAACCTTTATAACTTACTATAATGGTTGTGTATATTCTTTACTTTTATACGGCATTTTATGCTGGCCCATTTAATATACAGGATGTATAAATTTCTGTATTCAAAATAAAATTTTAACGCTGGATTGCATAAGGATATTAAACTGTGTGTGGTATGTTAAAAACATTTATGAAAGTTCTTTTTTATACTTATTTTAACTTTTAACACTGATTAATTCAATTCGAATGTGTTTTATATTAGTACCACCAATATCCGAAAACAGTCATTATGCAGAATAAATTATTAGGCATATTATTAATTACTATGCATTTTAGGAATTATGCGTAAAGCCTTAGGTTATTAATTATTATGCATAATAACTAAGATCCGAGGCATTATGCATAAAGACTAGGTATTATACATTGTGGGCGTGGCTACTCATTCAATTGCAATGCAGTAATGCACTTCTCAATCTGTTTTTTTTTTCGATTTACTTAAAATGAAATTCTTCTGGTCCTTCTGGCCTGAAAGGCTTAGTTATTATGCATAATGACTGTTTTCGGATATTGGCGGTAATTTTTTAACCCGTCCTTTGACGTGTTTTTTATTTGATTATTTTCTATAACGTACGTTAACAATATACCTATAAAGTCCAGTCATATTGCTTAGTATTGACGTTTTTTCGTAAATAATGGTAATTATTATAACTGCTCTGCTTAATAACAGGAATAATGAACTTGTCAATGTCAATTTTTTTTATATACCTACACGAGGGGGGCGATAATTATCTTTAAAATCAAGAGAATGTGGGGTTATAAAAAGAATACTAAATTGCAGTATACTATTTTACACTCACTGTCCCGATATTTAGTGTAGTTTAATTAAATTTTAAGTTTTAAATACTGCAAGATAAAACTTTTTGTAAATGTTTATTTATTAAAACTCCATAAAAAATGTGTTCTTTATCGATTTTTAAATGAAAAAGAAAACATATAAAACACATTAAAAATAAAAAATTCTTAAAAAAAATGAGTCGCTATTTAAAATTAAGTTGCTTAGTTTCAATGATCAAGCCACCTAATTCTTGATTGTTTCAAAAATCTAATCTTCTAATTAAACAATATATTTAATTATTTATTTATAGATAATTAACAAATGGTATTAAAATAAACACTGCATGGTATTTAAATTAACATTTTATATTTTACTAAGTAAATACTAAAACAAAATGTTTAAAAAGTATATTATAGAACTAAAAAATAATGCTAAACAATAACCACTAGAGAATACATTCAGCGCTCATGTTAATGTAATTTGGACGTTACAAGATGACTACCACTTCAAATATTTGTAAGACATCCCTTGGTTATCATTTGCGAAAGCATTTGCGACGACCAGCATCCTAACCGAGGAGAATATTGCGGAATTTGAGCTCTCTGACAGCGGCAATAACTTGGAGCAACAATCTAGTTCACAACTGACAACAACGATTTTAAAATATGCCGAGATATATGCTGGGCAAGATACTGACTTACATATTTTGCACATTCCTTTTCTAAATTGACTACTAGTGTTAAATATGGTATTCAAAATATTTCACATTTCAAGTGCTTCCTTGTTAATTATGAGCTATAAACCGATAATTTACCTAAGAGGGTTGCCATTTTAAATCACGTAAATAAAAAAATTGTTTTGTAAAAATTTTAAAAAATTAAAAAGGGTTAGGTTAGGTTAGGCAATAAAAAATATCCGAAACAGTCGCTGTTTTATTTGATACTGTTTGTTAGTTAAGAATAGGTTTACCACGGTTCTAACTTTAAAAGAAAATAAATCAGCCTATTTTATAAAATTTATGATTTTAAAAAATTGACTACCGCAGCCTCTATACAGGGCGATTATTTTATATCAATTTTCAATCACTCGTCGTAGCATATCCGGCTGCTGGTCCCCAATTACGTGTCGAATGGGACAAGAGTCATGGTATTGTTCCTTTAAACTTTTGTATAAATTAGCAAAAAAGTAATCCAATGTTTTCAAATCACAGGAGCCGATCACTAAATTTGATCAAAATTTTTGAGTCCATTTTATTGCTATCAATGTGGCAAGTTTCAACATCTTGGTAAAAATAACTGTCGTCTAGAGCAATGTCATCAAAGTTTGTAAAATAAATAAGCGGTCACCATCTACCGATAACGTTCTCTATTTATGGTAACGCTTCCTTATTAAAAAAATATGGATCGTGCCATAATCCATACCAACAGTGTTTTTTTGCGAATGCCAATGATTCTTGTAGATTGGATTCAATTTAATAACAGTAATCTCGCTCATTAACGAACAAGTCCATTTAGCCAAAAATGCTCCTTATAAGATAAGATTTTGTACGAAGTGCTCTTTGAGTAGATCAAACAAAAGTGGAATTTTGATAATGAAAGTAAATCGATTTTTTTTAAAACATCGCTTTGATTTGTCGTAAGTAATATCATAAGTGCATCTAATTTTTCCGAAAAAAATCGTAAAAACACGTTGCTAAGTAATATTTTAACAAGAAGCATGAGTGCTGGTGGCAACAAAAATGCGAGTCGAAGAGGAGGATTTTTGCACTGCACGAATGCTTGTTGTTCCAAAATATTACTTAGCATTGTGTTTTTTCGATTTTTTTTCACAGGAAACATTAGATGCCCGAATGGTATTTGACAAGATTATTTCATGAGTAACAGTTAACAATTAAAATATAATTACAATTTTTGGTGACAACAGCTGTCAAGTTTTACCACGGGTAAACTCGAAAAAACTGCTGACAGGTGCTGTCACACAGTTTTTTCACCTAGAAACCATTTGTAATTCAAAATTGCGCGTTTGTGATTGGGGGAAATTAAGACGAGGGAAATAGTCAATGTTAAATATTAGTAAGCTTTTTTTCTTAATGCAAAAAAATGGAAAAGAAAATTTAACATAAATATGTTTAAATTAGACATATTGTTTAATTCTTTTACCTATAGGTATATGGATATATTAGTTGGTAGGTAATTAATTTTCTTTTTATTTTTAAAACATTTAAGTATATGTTATATTCTTTTTTATCTAAGTTTCTTTTTATGGACGGTGTTGTATTTTTTAAAACCTAAAATCAATTTAATAAAAGTTTCTCTATATGATTAATGTAAAAGCTTCATTGTTTTTAAAAATGAGAAAGTTAATAAAATAATCATAAACTCGACAAAAGTGTCAATTAAAAAAAAGGAAATTGTTAGACTTAATTGTTTTATTATTTATTATTATTATTAATATTATTAAATTGGACATAATGTTTTCTTTCACCTACATATAAGTTTGTAGGTAGTTAATTAATTTTTATTTTATATTTAAAACATTTAAGTATACTATACAGGGTGTCCGGAAAAATGTGGAAAATATCTCGGATTCAGATAAAATATGAAAAAATGAGATAACATGTTCCTATAAAAAAATTTCCTACTTGCCCTCCTTACGGAGACATGGGCCCCGAAAGGACGCCGCTGCAAAATGGTTTTCCTTGAATAACTTTTAAAGTAGGTACTGAATATAATTTAATACAAATTTAATATGATGGACCCTGGTAAGGATCTCTTAAAACAGTGTCCTTGAAACATTTTTTGCTTAATGCTTAAATTTTGAACACCCAGTATGACAAAGACTTAAAAAAACTAAATCTGCAAAGCATGAACCTTAAACTAAAATAAAGGTTCTCTAGTTTATTGTCAAGAAAATAAACCGTTTTCGAGAAAAAGAATAATAAACGATTTTATGTTTTATTTTTAATAAAAAGAACAATAAAAAAATAATATAACGTATTGTTGCAAACCTTAAATTGAAGGACGATAATTTGAAACAATGAATTGAAAACTTTATAAGAGGGTTCAACATGGGCCCCGTGGACTCTGATACATTACCCACAATAACCCAGCATGGTTTCTTATCATATCACAATGAAACGTGATTATCTGTAGAAGTTTAAGTTTTTTAGGTGACCCCACAGGAAAAAATCCATCAGCGTAAGGTCGGGAGATCGAAGAGGCCAGTCAATAGGTCCTCCTCTACTTATCCTACGGTTTGTATAAACATTATTCAAGTGCTCCCGCACAGCAACGCTGAAATGAGGTGGTGCCCCATCGTGCAAGTACATGTTTAGGCGAATTTCAAGTGGTAAGGGCTCTATTAAATCCCGAAAAGCCTTCTGGAGAAACTCAAAATAAAGTTTTCCATTCAATCGTGCCGGCGTCCTTTTTATCAACTTATTTTTTTATCAAATTATTTGTTATCAAATTATTTTTTTATGAAATAATTTTTTTTATAAAATAATTTTTTAATAAAATTATTTTTTTATAAAATTATTTTTTTATAAAATTATTTTTTAATGAAATTATTTTTTTATCAACTTATTTTTTAATAAAATTATTTTATATGGATGACCTTGTTTTCTTTTTTAAGGGGAAATTAAGGTTATATCAAATTTTATAATATTCATATTATGTAAAATCCACTGAAAATCTCGTAAAGACAATTTAAAAAACAATGCCAAAACAATTGATATATTACAAACAAACAAAATGGTTAATTATTAAAACCATCTACATATTAATATGTCTATAATAAAAATCTTTTGACTATCGTGGTCAAAATACATCGTTGCCAAAATGTTGCTGTTATTAACATGCCATTAAAAAATCCAAAATATCATTAAATTACCCCTCAAAAAAGGAAACAAGGTCATCCATACAAAATAATTTAATAAAAAAAAAATTTATAAAAAAATAATTTGATAAAAAAATAAGTTGATAAAAATGAAGAAAATAGTTTTGTAAATAATGCATCTAATTAATTATAATTATTTATAAAGCAAAATAAGTTTTTTTGCACTTTTAATTGTGACACAAACGGCGCGCCTCATATGTATAAAAGTTTCATTGTTTTTAAAAATTGGAAAGTTAAAAAATTTATCATGAAATCGACAAAAATGTTAATTAAAAAAAAAGAATATGTAAAGACTTTCTGTTAAAAAAAAAGGAAACGTTAATAAAATAATTAATAAATCTATAAAAATGTCAATTAAAAAAAAAACAAAATTGTAAAAACTCGACTATTTTAAGAAATGGAAACGTTAATAAAATAATCATAAAATGAACAAAATTGTCAATTAAAAAAAAAAGAATTACATTTGCACACATTTTATAAATTATATGTTCACCAGTTGGCACGATCGTTTTATGTAATGTGAAATAACAAATGTACAATTTTAGTTTTTAAATGCAGACTTGCACATGCAACCAATTTATTTTCAGTAAACTAATATACAATCAATATTAAATGCTATCAGTATAATTTAAACATAATGGTACCCATTTTATTATTTTAATTATTAATCAAATTTATTTGTGAATAAATTCCTGCCTTTATTTTAAATACACCTTAAGTTATAAAGAACAAACATTTATTTTTTTACCAGAGGGTGTTTTGAAACTTAAAATCAATAAATTATTCAAAATTAATTTTAACACGCTATAATTTATCTTTAGGTAATAGTCAGGAATTTAATTTAGAAAAGTTTATAAAAAAGTTGCAAACTGTACTTCTTCTATGAAAAATAATGATTTTAATTAAATATTTATATAAAGCGACATCTATAACAATAGAGTAACCATTCTAACTTCTTCTAACATTCTGTTTGGGATGTCATATGTCAAATGTTTACGTGTAAATCGAAATTTATCCCCTAAAAATGGACTATCCTATATAGAAGCAGTTTTTTACATGTACAGTGAAAGTAAAGATATTGTTTTATAGGCACTCCACGGTGAAATATTCACCCGAAATCTGTTAAATATAAATTACTGCAGGCGAAATTAAAAGGTCAGTACAATGTTCATATAAACTTTTCAAATATTTTCGTTGAGAAACTATTTAATATTTCTGTATTTTTGTATTGATATAATAAAACCCGTAACTGGTGACCTGGCTCCTCAGCACTTTGCAATCAGTGTATTTTTAAAAGTTTGCGCTAAATCTGTACCATCCTCCAGGTACCTTCAATCCTCGATGTTAATAACACTCTCCACCAATATCAGTTGTTTCCGAATTGTGTGTGTAAAGATAACTCTGTTTAAAGTTGAAGTGGAGTCTTCCAGACTCCACGTCACCGAAAGTGTAACTTTTTGAGGACTTGAAATAAATATTGACTTTTAGATCCTGCACCTTCAACTTCAAAGGGAGTTCAGTTTGGTGATGAGGATTATGAAGTTTTTAGTACTAAATTAGTTTGATGAAATTGACAGCGGTACAAAGATAAGCAAAATGCTGGTTTTGAGTTATCTGATTCCGTGTCCGTACAGTCATCTCCGATTTGGAAGATGTTTCGAAAGCCCTTATCGATAATGATTTCATTGGGTCGGTTTTAGATGCTAAGGATAAAACACTTTTAGACATTGGTGAAAACATTTCAAAAAAACGTTACGTTACTACTGTTGTGCGAGAGACGAGATTAATGACTGATTTGGACCCTTCACAGTTTTTTTCTCCATCGGAATATTTTTGTAATGTTTAGTTTTTTTATTTCTTTTGATTAAATTTATTAAGAAAATGTGTTTTTTTATTTCTGGTGCTGCTGGAACTATGGTAGTAATTTTTAAATGATGAAGTTTTTTTCTTCGTGTAGAATTTACCGATGTTCGTAAAATGTGCAATAATTTTTCTATTGTTTAATTTTTCGTCAATGTTTTTATGTTTGTGTATTTAAAACATCATGATTATTCACTTCATAACAAACTTATATTAATTGAATTAAATTGATTTATTATGACAATAATAATCAAAGCAGTCACCGTTGATGTAAAAATTTTTCAAAAAATATTTTTAGCGTCTTTGATAATGAAAAAAATTAAAATTTGTTATATTATTATAGGATGCAATTATAAAACTTTTTATTTACAGGGTGTTTGCGTATAAATGAGACACCCCTCTTAAATCCTTATTTAAAAAGGTAATAAAAAATTAAAAAATCCATCTTGCACGGTTTAAAAAAGTAATATTTACAAAAATTAAAAAACAAAAAGGCATCGGTAAAATTGATAAAGTAGATATAACATTGTTTTTTTTCAATGGAACATCCTGTATATTTTGGAATATTTGGAAAGAGTTTTTTATTATAATTTAAATATATTATGAATAGGTTTAAATTAAACATATTATTAATAATTGAATCAAAAACCTGTCTTATTTTAACATACAAATCATAGTTGCCCATGTGGATAAAGAACTCACGTCGTAAAATAACCATATTTTCATTATTAATTTTTAACAAAACGCTAATAATTATAATTGTTCCAAATGCAGATACGTAATTTTTTAAACCATACCTATTTGTATTCCTTTTATTGAAATAATTAGGTATAAATTATTTCTAAATTTAGTTAAGTTAAGTTAAGTTAACTTACTCACTACCATATACTTAGATTTTTTAATATTCAACTAAACTGCTCGTCATAAAAATCGACGCACCTAGTTTTTTGGAAAATATTTGAAAGCTCGTTATTGAAAAATTACTGAATGGATTTTGAAAATCTTTGGAAATTCTGAATAGCTGATTCTTTGACTCTTATGTCTAATTTTGGGAATACGATATTTTTTTATATAGCATTATACTACAGGGTGTTAAACGAAGAGATATATTTTTTCCGAAATTTCAAGTTATTCCCATTCATGAGGCAGTTAAGTTTAATAGTCGTAATACCCATCCCTAATATAAGTAAGGTAATCCCTCGGAAAGTTTTCGATATTTTGTGAATATCGCGACTTACTACGATTATATGCCAATTTATCGAATATTGTCGTTATTTTCCAGTTTAGTCCAAAAAATGAGCAATAGTGGATTCTTTGACTAACGTCTAATTTTGAAAATACGATATTGTGCACATAGCATTCTACTACAAATCTCGAAAACGTCCCGAGGGATTACCTAACTGTTATTAGGAAGGGGCATTAGGACTATCAAGCTCAACTGCCCTGTGAATGGGGATTTGGAATTTTGGAAAAAAATATCTCTTACCCCTTAGTATCATGCTATGTGCGCAATATTGTATTCCCAAAATTAGACATATTAAGAGTAAAAAATCAACTATTGCTGATTTTTTTTACTAAAATGAAGAATAACGTGAATTTTCGAAAAATTGACGTACAATCCTGGTTAGCCAAGATATCCTTAAAATCTCGAAAATGTCCCGAGGAATTACCTAACTGTTATTAGGGAGGAGTATTAGGACTATCAAACTCAACTGCCATGTGAATGGGGATTTGGAATTTTGGAAAAAAACATCTGTTTTTTCAACACCCTGTAGTATAATGCTATGTGCACAATATCGTATTCTCAAAATTGGACGTAGGTCAAAGAATCCACTATTGCTCATTTTTTGGACTAAAGTGGGAAATAATTGTTCCAAATGCCCTTTCAAAATCCCATAAAACCACCTGTACCTTAAGATTATTGTTATATTTGATGAATATGCGAGCTGGACAATTCTCGTCACAAAATGTTATTTAAAGAATACCAATTGTATTGTATTTAAAAAAGTTATATTGTTTACAAAAAATTGTTTCACATATATAAATCGTTTATTTGTAAATGTAAATATAAAAATTTTCAATTTAAATTTAAAAATATTTAGGTTCATACTTGTATTTTTAAAAAAGAAATAATAAGCAATTTGCATTTATTTATTTATTTAAAATTATTATTATTGTTAAAATCACAAAACACAAAGTTAACGAATACGTTTAAAACTTTAATTAAATAAACCTCAATTTTATTGTTCTGTTCATCTTGGGCACCTTGTAAATAAACAATTTACTTCGTGTAATTAACAGATTAATATTTAAAACCAAAGGTATTCCGAAAGTTCTAACAAGTTTCAAGCAGTTGGGATTAAAATAAGGAACAATATGCAAATTCTCGTTTCTATTGATTTAGAAAGTACCTACCTTAAATAAAGTTTTATTTAAAATGGCTTTAAAATTAATAAATATTTACCCCACTATAAAATTAGTAATGGTTTTTACATCATCTAGGCTAGATCCGCAAATAGATTTAATATACTCTAATATTGTAAATCGTGAAGGTGTTAAATGAAAAGAAAAATAATAAATATAAAGTTTAGAATTTACGGTTTAAAAGTTTTAAAAAGAACAAGTTTTACCAAGAAATGTGTTCTAAAGAATATCTATAAATAACTTAAGCAACAAATTTGTTACGAAATGTTATTGTACTTTATACTACTTATTTAGTTTAGTATTACAATTGTTAGTTTAAACCATATACTTACAGTATAAGCATATGGTTTAAATTATGTACCTTTTACAAAGCAGGGGCACATATATGTATACATACAATTTAGTTAGGTGTAAGTGTACACGTACGTGTTGAATTAATAAATAATATAATATAATAATATATAATAATTATTATTTCAACGATTTTATAATGTTTGGATTTTAATGAAAGTTGTATTTAAATTGGTTTCCTATTAATACATGGGTTATGGGGAGGGGTCGCAACCGGTTGTGACCTCCATGACCGCCCCCCGGGATTCACGCTTGTTACTAAATTGTTAAAAATTGGTTATTTGGATTATTTTATTGATTATTTCCCTCATTATAATATGAACCAATCAAAAGCATTGAATTTTCGAATAAATTTCGTTTAAATAGGCGATTAAATCACTAGAACTATTTAACAGCGATTATTTCCCTCTTTATAATATGAACCAATCAAAAGCCTTGAATTTTCGAATAAATTTCGTTTAAATAAGCGATTAAATCACTAGAACTATTTAACAGCGATTAAATTTTAGCCTCCATATTGGATTTATGTTTACGATTTTATGGTGTTATTTACAAGTTTTAACAAACATTTTTTAAAAAACAATAAAAAATAAGTTATCTAGTTTACGAAATATCAATTATTAATTATTACATACCTTAAATTAAAGGAATTTTCTTTAAAAAAATATTTATAAATTTTGACACATACGTCAGATTTTATGAATTGTCAAATAGTTTCCTTTAATTCGAGAAATAATCTAGACGTATATCACTCAACCTATAAATTTAATCTGTCAAACTATGCTCAGTAAGTTTTTTATTTGATTTTTCTTTTTGGAAAATAGTTTCATGCAAAATAATTAAAAATAAAACCTCTCGACCGCTACGCGGTCTCGTGATTTTATTAAATTATTTTGCATTCAACATTTTCCAACAAAAACCAAACAAAAAACTACTGAGCCTAGTTTAACCGATTAAATTCATAGTTCTCGTGATATAATATATGACTATTTTATTGAAAACAAATATTATAAATATTCTCCAACAACAAAACAACACGTTCAAGTGCTGAAGCGAAGTGTAACTAAATCTAAATGCTAAATATACCATATTTATACTAATTATGAGCTAAGGTTGACTGAACCGTGAACACTTCGCTTCTGAAGATGTCAACATCGTTGGCGAAAAGTACTTTAAGCACTTTGTGTTTTGTTTTGGTGTTGAGGAATATTTCTAATATTTGTTTAACATATCACCAAAGTTGTCTTTTTCATTTTATTGAAGTTTAAAAAAATATTCACATACAATTAAATGTTATTGTACAAATTTTATTATGAAGCAAAAATTTTACTTTAAATGTCGGCCGCGACCATCAGCTCCAATTTTTACCGGAATGTAATAGTCAAAAGGCATTAGTTATCGCATTTTGATAACGAATTATTTGTTACCTAAAATTCATTGATCCATTGATGTCGGGATAGAGCGTGAAACAATAAACTTATTGAGAAATTATTTTGGTGAGCATCTGATTTTACGTTTTGGGCCGCCTAGATCGCACGAATAAGCCAGCTTCGATTGAGGCCCTGAACAAGCCTGGATTGAGGGGGGCTAAAGGGGTTAAAGCCCTGGGTCCCGAGATTCAGTAGGGCCCGCTTTGAAAAAACTAAACAATGATTAGAGTGGGACCAAAATCTGGTCAATAACACAAAAAATATTTTGCAAGGCCCTAGCAAAACATTTTTTGTGTTATTGACCAGATTTTGGTCATTATGCTTGAACAAGATCGAAAATTGGAGCTTGAAAATGGACCACCTATAGGTGTAGCCAACATTTGAGTGAAATATTTTTTTAAAAATTAGTGGTATCCGTTGTTTTTTCGGTTTATAATAAAGTTTTTACCATCACAAATGTATGTTTTTTAATAAATTTTTACACTTTGTAACATGGTTTTTTTATAATTTTAGTTTAATATAAAAATAAATATAATAAAGATTACTAAAAAAGTTATATATTATTTTGTATAGGTGTTTAATCCACACTGTATATGTATAATAAACATTGTATATTAATTAATATAACATTTTGTTATAAAAGTTTAAATGTTTAAATGCTTATTATCTGATATTAATTTATAATACCAAACATTTTTAAAACTTTATGCTGAGTTGGTTTTATATCGAAATAAAATTAAAAAGTGCAAAAGTAAACTTTTCTAATTTAACTCCACAATTTAAAACTTTTTAATAATCAGTTTTTAGTGAAGTAGTTAATCATTATTTCTGGATTTTCAGCTTTTGGAACACTTTGTAAAGAATTATCAGAGATAAAACTAAATCGAATTTTATGCCTTCACAAGAGGTGTTCTTTTATAAAAACTCCTACCCGGACAATTTATCCTTTTTTATTTTTTCACTCCAGCTAGAAATTGAGTTGAAATAATCGTTTTAACGTCCCAGTTTTTAGTTTGCTAATCTGATAACAAAATATACATTTTCTTGTTTCGAAATTCTTCAGGGCTAATTATTAAAATATTAATGGTAGCCATGTCGAAATAAATCAACAGTTATTCTTTGCATTTTTATGCTTTTTAATGATAAAATGTTTCAATAAATATATGCAAACATATTTTCCTTTTTTCTTAAAAAAAAATAGAAATTTAAATCATTTTTATTTTAAATATAGTAAAGAAAGGGCAAGTGGATGAAGAAGTTAAGTAACATTTCTAATAATAAAGGACATACAGTTTTGTAATTGCAATACCAACTTTATTTTTATTAAAGGGGTTAAATAAATTAGTACCAAAATTATTCCCCATACTCTCATCCTTATAGGAATAACTTTTAAATTTCCAATGGAACACCCTATTTTTTTGAAGATTAAATTTATAGTAAATTTTAAGTTATTCTTTTTTTTCCGGTAAAAACATCGGACTTATTACAAATTTGTAAAATTACTGGTTGTACAAATAAATTTTTTGAAATAAAATTGTTATTCTAAGCAACAATTTTAATTAATAAAACCAGTTACTGTTGAACTATGGTATTTAAAAATTATAAAATAACATAATCTATGAAAAATAAAATGGTCTACAAAAAAGTTCTATGACATTTTGTAATAAATCCGATAGTTTTACATAAAACGTAAGAAAAACTTGATATTTACTATAAATTCTATTTAAGCTTGAATTACTTTTTAACGACTGGATTTACCATATAATATATAATTATAAAAGACCATTTTTGTAGAGGGTTTAGTCCATTGATCCGTTATCTAGTTATATAATTTTAAAGTTAAACATTTTTCCAAGTTATTTAAATAGCAAATAGAAAATCCCGAAAAGAGACCTCTCTCTCTAAAAATGAATTAGTCAAAAGTAACTAATTTAATAGTTAATAGTGGCTGCTTTTTCACTTGTGCCATGGTTAACCATGGAATACCATGGTATCCCAAAAATTAACAGCCAATTCTTATGTAAAATTTTCCCCTGAATCAGAAAATACCGTCAAAATTTAAAAAAGTACAACAGTTTTTGAGATATAGTCAATTCCATATTAAATGGAAAATTGACTATATCTCAAAAACTGTTCCACTTTTTTAACTTTTGACGATTTTTCGGATTCAGGGCAAATTTTACATAAGAATTGGCTGTTAAATTTTGGGATGCCATGGTATTCCATGGTTAACCATGGCACATGTGAAAAAGCAGCCACTATTAACTATTAAATTAGTTACTTTTGACTAATTCATTTTTAGAGAGCTAATATTATTAAGAAATGAGATTTTTTTAAATTTTAACCGCGTAGCCTTGGATCAAGCGGGGCCCAGTGCTGCTGCCCATAAAGACCAAGGGCATACCTAAATCCGACCATGAGTATAGTCACCAAGTTGTATTGTAAAACTTATGTATACAACCTGTCAAAATACACTTTTATGTATTTATATAAAAGAAGCTACGATGCATATAAAATATAATAAAAGCGATTTTTGTTCCAATAATGTATATCAATCTTACAACACTCGGGAACATGGTGACTAATGTGTTCCTAAGTAAAGACAGACTCTTTGAAAATGGTAAAATTGGTATCAAGCTCTACAGGAAACTTTCTAAGTATTTAAAATCCATTAAAAGTGAAAAGCAGTTTAGAATATAACTAACGTTGTTTTTGACCACAAATGTATTTGTTAGTATCGAGTTTCTTAACTGTTCTGATACGATGTGCAACATAATATAAACATATTGTACTAAAACTGTATTTAATCTATGTAATTTATTATTGCATATATATTTTTTTTAATGTATTTTGAGACTGGTCCTACATTTATCTTAGTGAAAATTGTACTTGATCCTTGGACAATAAAGACAATTAGACTAATGCAAGAACACGTATTAATAACACACAATATTGCTTTGCATATAATTTCTGTTTTAGCAGCTTAGACAATTCGCAACATATTGAAGGTTGTTTATTTAATAATCTACTTAAGTGTGCCGTAATCTTAAAAGCAACAATCCAATCTAATAGAATTTACGACTATGTGCAGAATACGTCGCTAATTGAAGCATAGCGTACTTAATAATCCCTTTATTAACCGAAGAATGGGTATGTTCAATCATAAAATACCCGCAAAGTATCTGTCTACAAAGAGCTCTCGATATCAAGGACTTGATTAAATAATACTGCAACTTTGTTACTTTCGTAAATAACACTTTTATGTAAATCCTTCCAAGCTTGTATTAGTCTGGTGGTGTGATGTAGTTTTATAATATACAAATCTATATTACCTAAGTATTATATATCTGTTCCTTTATTTTTATTATTTTTTATTTATCTCTGATTCATTTAATAAATTATTTTATTTTATTTTCAAGCAGCATAATACCAAAAATGTTATTTGTAGAAATAGAAAATAGAAAATGCTGATAAGCATTGAGATTTTTATTTTTTATTATGGGAAAAAATATGATTTTATTTAATTTTATAAATTGAAAATAATGTTTTTAACTAAACCATGCAGTGTATCATTTAAAAATATTAAAAACTACCCTTTTTTATTTAAAATATTTCTCTTAATTTTTGGGTCATTTCTACATGTATGGCTCATAAAATACGCCACGTGCCCGCTTGTGTATTGGAATAGGTAGGGGCACCTCTAAACATTACACATTGTATACAATGAATGAATGAGTTGCATTTTCATGTTTTGACAAAGGATCCAATTCGGTACGTATATTTGTTGGTGCAGAATTAACTAATGATAACTTTACCTAATATAATTTATAAGTTTGGACATTTTTATGAAATCTAACACAAAATATAGTTTGTTTGTATAAACTTAAAATCAAACCTTTTTTATATTTGGGTCCTCTAAAAAAAACGTTTTTCAAATTTTTCGAATTGAAGCATCGAAAATATGATTTTTTTTTACAAAAGAGTATATTTAAGGCTTTTTTGTAGGCAATACACTCAGTCTTTTTAGGAATAAGAAGATAATATACTGAAAGATTGTTCCTTCAATTCTAAACAAGCGACAAGCAACAAACTAAGCAAATACCACTTTTTCAAAATAACATTTTGGTGAAAATTTGCCTAAAAACTAAACCTAAACTGATATTTACGTTCGTGACATGTTTTTTTCATAATTTTGACCTCCTGATTATGATTCAGTTGTCAAATTTAAGTTTCAAATAAAACCAAAATCACCAAAAATCAAGATTCGAAAACAATTAACGGCTGTTAAATGTCTCAATAAAATACGATTGCTGGTTTTTAATGTTTTTTTTTTACTGTTCTACATCTTTAGTACGTTATTATCATGTCGCTGAATGATCAAATCGAGGATCAAATGATGAAAATTAGGTAGTTCTTGAAAAAACATTCAAAACGCATTATGAGGGATATTCTTGATTTTTTTAGTTTCCTTGTGTTTTTCTAAATTTCGAAGTTTTTTTGCATAAGTTATACTTACCTACCTTCATACCTACCCCTATCTTACCCAGGTTACTTCCATTTTTCCTTTAAAATTTACTGTTGATTTGGATATGTTAATTCCCGTAGCTGCAGCAAAGTCTGGCATTGGCATTTTAATAATTAAAATACCAATGCCAGACTTTGCTGCATCTACGGGAATTAACATCTCCAAATCAACGGTTCGCAGAAGATTGAACGAAACGGGAGGCAAGGGTGGTTTTTGAAGGTGGAGGAGTGACTGTTTGGCGTGGAATGGCGATTAATTGAAAGAGTGAAGGCAGAGAGATATAGAGATTTGGTTGTTGGTGTTATCGTGGTCCCTTATGCTCAAAATGTTGCCAATAATTGGTGTTGGTGGACGACAATGCCCGTTCAAACCGCGCCAATATCGTAAATAAGTATTTAAGGGAATGAATTGGCCACCTTTGTCTCCGGATATGAATGCTATTGAGCATGTGTGGAGCAAGATGAAACTGAAGATGAAAGAGAGGCAAGGGCGTATGGAAAATTTGGATGAATTGGTAAATGCTATTCTGGAAGAATGGGATACCCCAGGAAGTTCTAAGGAATTTGGTCGAGGGAATGCCCAGGAGGGCCAACGAAATATTGAAATTTAATATTGTTATTTTGCATTTTTCTGTTGAATATTGTAGTTTTGATTATGATTATATCTTTGCATAAAATTTTCAAAAAGGAACAAAAATATTTTTGTTTAACTTTATTAACAATTAGGTAGGTACTTATCAGTAATAAGTTATTACTAGTGCGCAATGTAAATGTAAGTTATGTAACATTATCCTAACCACTCAAACAAATTGCAGTAATTTCGCCCAAAAAATGAATCCTTAAATGGTATTTTAATCATAAATATGCAAGAAACACGCCAGCAATCGGATTTTATTAAGACATTTAACAGCCGGGAATTGTTTTCGAATTTTGAGTCTTGGTGATTTTGGTTTTACCTCAAACTTAAATTTGACAACTGAATGACAATCAGGAGGTCAAAATTATAAAGAAAACATGTCACGAACGTAAATATCGGTTCAGGTTTAGTTTTCGCTAATTTTCACCAAAATGTCATTTTGAAAAAGTGGTCTTTGCTTAGGCCCCTCTGAAAATAATGGAAGTTGCTTGTTCAGAATTATTCAAGGAACAAACTTTCACCATCTTATCTTCTTGTTCTTAAAAAGACTGAGTGTATTGCCTACCAAAAAGCCTTAAATTTACTCTGGAAAAAAAATCATATTTTCGTTGTTAAGATTACAATTTGAAAAATTTGAAAACCTTTTCAAGGTAAGACATAATACTTCATTATTTTAAAGTAAAAACGAGAAAAATATTTCTTTTTTCAAACGGGGCTTGTATGAAGTTATTGAATTGATTTTTCACCGTTTAACATATCACCCTGTAGGAAATTTACTTGAAGAACCGTGAGCTTCATATCTATAGCATGAATTGCCAGATTATGGGGCTAGCAGACATCACAGACCAAAATAAAATCGTTCAAGGAACAAAAAGTTATGTCGTTTTGAAAAAAGACCAACTTTTTGGTCGGGACACATTGAGTGGTGCGCAGTTTATTTTAGACGTTATTTGTTTAAAAAATGTATATATGTCATTCGTCTGTAGTATTTTAGAGTACTGTTGGGTTGTTTGGTCACCTTTTTATTTTAATTATAGTATAAAACTCGAAAGAGTTCAAAATAAATTTTTACGATTTTGTGCTTACAAACTAAATATTGGATGTACTTGTATGTATTCTTTGGATTTGGTTAGAAGTATTATAAATTTAGATTTACTAAGTAAAAGGAGAAAAAATTTCGGTATTGTATTTCTTTATAAACTACTAAACAATTGTATAAATTGCCCAGACCTTTTGATGCAGATAAATTTTCATGTGCCAATAAGAAATACCAGGCAAGCAAATTTATTTTACATTAAAAATCATAAGACCCGATATGGCCAATATATGCCAATCTGTAGAATTTGCTCTGATGTTAGTAAATTAGATTTAGATTTTTTTAATTGTTCTCTTGTGGTGTTTAAAAACAAGATAAATAATTTGTAACTTATTGTAAAAATTGTAAATGGTATATCCGTCAATAAAGCTATTATTATTATATTATTATTATTATTATTATTATTATTATTATTATTATTATTATTATTATTATTATTATTATTATTATTATTATTATTATTATTATTATTATTATTATTATTATTATTATTATTATTATAAGCTGTAATACTAAAAAAGCAGAGATTAATGAAAATGCATTTTATGGTTTTATGTAGGTACTTTATGATGTATAGGTACTTAAAACACTATTTAAAGCATAGAAATCGTGTGTTTAATTAGTGGCATCTGTTAGCAGACTACTTATTAAGATAAAAAAGGTTCTCCACTAAATATATTTCACACAAGATTATTTTTGTCATTTTATAAATTTATAGGATAATTCATTAGGTAATTAATATACATTATTAATGTATATTACCTACAATAATTGCGTTACAATTACTAGATAGTATTGTTATATCGAATAAAATTAAAAATTAATAATAATTTGTCATTAAATACCCCTTTTACTTTACTTTTACTTTTACTTTTAGTCTCGGGAGTTAGTAATAAAGCGAATATAGATGACGAGTGTTGCAATGGCGATCAGTCTTGTTATAACCCGTGCTTGGAATGTTATGCCGCGGCGCGCCGCTCTGATTTATTTTGTTAATTGTTATTAATTATTTATAATTTGGAGATAAACCTTGTTGCTATGAACGACCGCATTTAATTTTTTTTTCTCTATTTCACACAATATACCTATTATTACAATAATTAAAAAAAAACACGTGTTTTCTTTTGATACATAGTTTTTATTTATGTAGGTCACAATAAAATTGTTTAAGCTGTTTGCATAACAAAATATCATTTATTTAATTAATATCTTATAAAAACCTATATAAAATTTATTATATGCATCATTTATTACTTTTGAATGAATTTTTTATATAAAATATTAGTACACATAAAAAAATCTAACAAAGTACCAAGAACAGCGCTGTCATTGAATGCATTAAAATTGAAGCAATCTAAATTGTTATTTGCTCAATTAATTACTATTAAACCAAAATAGGGAAACATTTTGCCTAAATGTCAATGAATTTATTGCGTTAAATGTATACATAGTATACATACTATAGTAACGTTATTAAATAAATCAAATTAGTATTTAATGCATTAATATTCTAACATTCTAAAAAATAAATATCAATATAAATATCAATAGATTTAGGAGCGATAACTTTTGTTGTTAATTTAAAAACAGTAAACGATTAAAAACCAAGTGCTAACTACCTATTGGTATGAACTGTTATTCAGGAATACGGATTACAAGATCCCATTGGTTTAATGGCTCACCCATTCATGCTATGCTAGCGTTTTTTCTGTGTATTACTGTAATACAGCCCGTTCAGAGTAAAACCGAATATAGGGAAACGTATGGGGCGTGGCCTCGCCTCCCTCCAAGGCGCGTCATAGTAGCTTGTGTGATAAACGACATGACGAAAGGTCGAGCAGGTAAGACGACTCTGAACGGGCTGTATAACATTTCTGATATTAAAATGAACAACAAACATAAATAAAAAAAAACACAAAAATAAATAAAAATAAAAGTTTTGATAAAATAGATATTTATTAAAGTAATTCAAATCAAATTTTATGTGTATAGTAAAAAACGAATGCAGTAATCTGATACACAAAATATATTCGATTACAGTATAATAATCCAGAAGTATTCGAATACGACAAGCTTTGTGGACATTCAAACTAAAAATATGCCATAGATAGTATATAGTAAATATATTCGATTACAGTATAATAATCCAGAAGTATTCGAATACGACAAGCTTTGTGGACATTCAAACTAAAAATATGCCATAGATAGTACGGGACTTATAGTATGGGCTTAATACCTATCCTAGAAAGTAAGTATAAATTATAGTTAGGACTGGATTTATAAAAAGGATTTTACATAAAACAAAACAAAATAAGGCATAAACAGTTATAACTGTTTATGCCTTATTTTGTTTTGTTTTGTATACATATATGATATATCTAAACTACGGGTGTCAATCCCGGGATACCGAAATCCCGGGATCCCGTAAAAAATCCGATCCCTAAAATCCCGGGATCTTAGTAATAAGTTACAAAGAATAAAATATATATTTTTTTCAAGAGTATAACAATTTTCATATTATAATACTCATAAGCATAAATAGAAATACTTCATTTTTGTACGCAGTTCAAAAGTCAAAATATTATTCACCGCCGTACAATAATGAAAATACAATTACATAGATGCAACAGAGAAAATGTAAAATTACAGGTCATTTTAGAATAAATTCATGTTCTTAACCTATAATGTAACATATTTCAAACGTCTAACCTGAAAAAGGTCACAAACTCGATAATTTCAATGTAAGTTACAGCCCCAATTGGAACTCACCAAGGCCCGATTGATAAAAGAAATGGAATTATTTGTTATTGGGGGTAAACGTGGGTACATTGTGCCTACGAATTCTTGAAAACCATTTCTTCAACTAGTGTGAAGTCCCAAAGATATCGTTCGTTAGTTTGTTTGTTCCTTTATTTTAAATTGGTTTTAAAATTAAAGATTTATATTTTTTTGGGACTGATCCCGGGATCCCGGGATTACTTACCTTTAGTCCCGAAAGTCCCTGGATTGGAAAAAGGGTTCAGGATTGCCACCCCTAATCTAAACATGTAATTATATTAGTATATTATTATAGGAGAGATAATGCGCATTATTTCAAGTGTAATACCGTTCAGTTCATTAATCAATGGTAATACTGTAATTTTTACTTCAATTAAGTAATATTCATTCATTCATTACTAACAAAATTTATTATTTACTTATAATTTCTCCTGATTTTAAATCATTATAGTCGCCCCTCGTATTTATATGCTGCTATATTTTGCTACTATATTATAATTCTAGGATTCTAGGATGTGTCCATTGCATGCCTCTCATTAAACAAAGTTGCCATTAGTTTTGCACATTGTTTATAAAATGCAATACAATAATTTCCACTCTCTTCGCAATATTTTATATAGAATAAACCATTTTTTATCGAATAAAAAAAAAGCACAGAAATAACGAACTATACACATCAACTACTTTATTGAAGACTCGATTTGTCGACTGATATTTGTTAGATTAAAAACAATTTTTCAACGAATTTTTTGCTTTACAAAATTTGTAAACAAGCGGTCCAGTATAATGTTCGGAATTCCATTGCTCGGCGACTCCTAACTCAATTTTAAAAAACTAAGCGCCATTTTAAAGAAAATGTAATGCTCTTTCAAGAGATCTATCAGAACTAGTGATGTAAAATGCTCGAGCATTTATTTTTGGGGAACATTTCCCGAGCACAAACGATCATTAACAAGCCTTTTAAGTTAAAACTTTTTCCGCGAACTCGCCATTACCATCATCACAAATTGTGATTCACAATACAAATTAAAATATTTGTTGACACATGTGGTCGCGGTGCGGCGACACACGATCTGCGGACAGCGTTGCCAGATTTTCCATAATTTCTCGGGAATGTTTTTCGGATCGTGATCGTTTGCGTTTTATACGCGTAAGTTTCTTATAAAAATGTATGCAATTTATCCAGTTTATGTTTAAAACACACATCGAGTCGGTATATAATCAGTTTTCTACGTTATTTTTAATATTTATAGTAGTTGTAGCCTAAGCACTAAATTTTTATGATATTTTTTTGTAAAAATTTACTACTTTATAGCTTTTTTGGATTGACAAATTGTATCTTTACATTTCCCCCATCTTCACGACCAAGCTTGGGATCTATGCACCAAGTTTTATTTATTTGTATTACTATTATTATTATTTTTTTGAGGACTGGGTCTATTATATGCCTTTATAAACCTAATTACCTAAATAAATAAAATATTAAGCTCATCTTCTTTATACCTATGTATACAAGTTTATCTTTTTGCATTATTTCCAGATAGGTACCTAAGATGATGACCTTTCTAACCTAGGAAAAATAAAATATGAATTTTAATTTAATAAGTTGATATTAAAAACAGATTTATTTGTGTCGTGCTTTTATATCATCGTGGTATATTAAAAAGTATGTTTGAGTTGATGAAAGTCCTTCAGATGTTTATCAAAACCATCCTTTAATGAAATTTCTTACTTTTTCGAATTGTATATCTTTTCTTGAGAGTAAACGAGATTGCAGAGGTTTTTAAGCTTACATTTAACAAGAATCTGTGCGGTTTTCTCTTTATTTCAAAAGTCCTATGAATGGAATTACAATAATATACGCTCTATATTCATTTTTCATGCATAATGAATGAGAAAGTCCGTTGTAAATAAAATTTACGATTTAAATCACCCCAGGGAATGGGTTTAATAATTAACGAGATATAATGTATAATGGCATTTACGTTTATTAATTCACACGGATCAACAACGCTTATTTATAGATATAAATAATTATTTTATTATATTGAAAAAAATTAATAGAATAATAAAAAACAAAGTCGATCTAAATTTTGTGGGAAGAATAACCCTTATAATTGTACATTGTGTATCTGTTATGTTTTATGGTAGAAATGTTTCTTATAAACTTATACAACACTGCCGTCCTGATAAAGAAAGTCGGTTTAATGTTTTTATTTTTTATATAAAGAACGCCGTTATAGATCAACTTGAACCTGCTCTTTCCATCTACACAAAAAAGAAAAGTTTCATTGCTCACATGCGAAACTGTACATACGTTGCTGTAACTGCCGTTAGATCCCCATAAAGACCATGACCATTCAAAAAAGGGGATGTCCTCTGAACGTCTTCCGGACTATTCTTTAGTATATGAAGGTCCTGAGAAAAATCCTCTAAATGGCACAATACTGCGCAGATCAGCCCCGTGTTTAGCTATGCCATCATAGACGCACACCTCCAACTAAATATTGCAACCTATGCGTGCGTAAGCAGAGAGGTGAGATGTATCGCTAATGCCGCGGCATGCCGGACTCTGGCCGCTTTCGTTTAGTAATTGGCCAAACGGTAACCGGGGTAACATACGCGGTCTGGCTGGAGGCATGCCGAACGCTTATGCCGTGGCATGCCGTGTTATGGCTTTTCGGTTAGTAAATGGCCAAACATAATCAGGGTAACATAACTTGGACCACAAGGGTGGGCCGCCTGGCGGCAAGTGGAACCGCTGTTTTACCGCCTATGCTGAGCGATGGCCAATTGTTTTCCGAGTGTTTGGTGCTTACTCAAAAGTGATTTATAATTCTGTGTTTATTATCTTTTAGACCGATCCAACCTTACTTTCTCCCAATAGTCGGAAACACATTTGGAGTTGCATATTTCGCTCGTGTTACAAACTTTTTACTCAAGCGGAATTTGTCGTATTCCAAACCTGTTACAGAATAAACCATCTTCTACTCCTAGGAATATCACTTTTTAATGTGTTACACAATGAATTAATTCTATTACGGCATGACGGAATAAACACTGGGGGCGACATCTCTGTGTTTATTATCTAACAACTTTTAGACGGATCCAACCTTTATTATCTAACAACTTTTAGACGGATCCAACCTCACTTTCTCCCAATTAAATTATGTCCCCATGGTATTTTTTAAAAACGTAAAGTATAGTCTAAAACACATTTGGAATTGCAAACCTACCTTCGGCTCGTGTGACAAACTTTTTACTCCAGCGGAATAAACCGTATTCCAAACTTGTTACAGAATATACTATTCTCCTTATTATTGGAGTATTTATGACATTTGAATAAAAATATTTATAAATAACTCATCTGTCATTATAACGCTAATTTTATCTTATTTACTACGGGTCATTTTCAAGAAACACCCGCTTTCAGGAAAATTAAGATCAAAATTTTGCTTAAATTGACTTTTGGTTGGATTTTTATAAATGTTTTGAGTTTTGTTTACTTACATTTAAGACAAGCAGTGCAATTTTTTTTCCTTTTTTTTTCAGAAAAATGTGTTTAGCTAGCTTTATATTTTTCTACTGTGTTACCAATTTGAAATCCAAAATTTAATTCAATAAATAAATTTGAAATAAAATGTACTTAGTTCACAAACTTTTGACTCCAATTTTATTTCTTATTAAAAATTGTATGCCTTTTTTAAATATTTAGGTATGTTAGTTAGTCTCGTCCCAGGCCTCGAGTGAGTAAGTCGATGTAGCGGAGAGAGTAAACGTAAAACGTTAAAACCATAACCAACAAATATGCCCATAGTGCAAACAACTATAGTGTAACAATTACAGTGAGTACAGCACAATCCACACAACAAGGTCTGTTCGATCTTCTTAAAATACGAACGAAAATCGGTACTGTTATGCGCACATACGGCTACCGCCATATTTGATTTATTTGCCGCCGTTAATTTAAATTACTCAAAATAGTAATTCTGTCTAACAGTCATGGAAGAAGTAAACAAATTTTTTTTTAAGTTTTAAAGAAACTGGAAATGTTTTTTAACATTTTTTTATTATAAGATTTGTAAAATGTGAAATCACTATTTCTGTCATTATTCTTGCAAGTTTTTACCATACAGCATGCCACTAAATAAATAAATTTATATATAAATAGGAGAAACATTTTACCATAGTTTTACTTACTGGTTAAACAATATTTTTTGCAACATATACACAAGTAGGTACACTGGTACAGTCAACAAAATCCACAATAATCCAATAAAATAACAGAAGCACACTAACAAAAGAAGAATTTTTAAACACTAAGTGTCTATTAAACCGCCGGCATGATGGGGAAGAAAGATTTTGCTTTACACTATAATCCACAATAATAAAGAACAAAACCAAACAACTATAACAAATCCGCATAAAACATCACAATAATTGCAAACAATGAAATTGTAAACAATAAAAATGGCGACTAACGTATGAATGTACACTAGGTTGCCTACTTTTGTGATTTTTAACATGCGCGAATAAAGATCGAACAGACCTTGTTGTGTGGATTGGATTTACTTTTCTTTCAATAATTAGTTAAGGGCCAAGTGAAAAGGAAAAGTGAAGTGAAGTGACAAGTGCAAACGTACATATTGAAACGGTCAAAGGAGTTAATTGTGAAGTGACAAGAAAGATTTAAGTGACAAGTGTCAGTGCCTGAGCGGTCGCACCATCTATCAACAGGACGTTTTTCACTGGTCAAACAAAAGAGGCCAAACAAGGGAGGAACAGGCCACCTGAAAATGATTGCTAAGTATCCTCAATTTACCCGCATGACCTAACACATAATTTGCAAATTAAACTAAACAAGGCACATTGCCTAATCCCTACAAAAAAACAATAATCATCGGCAACAGTAAAATAAAAAGTCAATTTTCCAAGAAAAAACCAAACAGCCGATCGCGGACACACACCAAAGTTGAACAGGGCAATAAAGCTGTCAACAAAACAATTAAAGAATAACAAACTGAGACCAAATAAATTTGACACTTAAGACATAACACATAAACTAAGAAAACATAAACAAGTAAAAAAAAACACTCTAATCAATATCCATGGAATTTGTAAACACCAAGACCTAAAGTAAAAGTAAAAAAAAATACCCCCCACGGGGAACTGCCTTATCGCAGCGATTGCGGCCTTACGCTCGGCACGAGTGATGGGCTCCTCCGCGGGGGGGTGCAGCCTCCCGTGGCCTATACGGGGGATGGTCTACACGGCGGTAGTCGTAGTACGATTGCCGTTGTGTGGATTGTCTTCCGGGGGGGCCGCGGGGGGTTGTATTTCTTTGCGGGGGAGTTTATCATGTGTGCCGATTATCGTACCAATGGGAAAAACCATTACCAAAAGGGTAAGAGTAGCCCAATTAAACACTGGGCCCACGTCACTCGTAGACAACGCAACAACATACTACAAGCCACCCTTAATCTAGATCTTAAAGACAAAAAAATCGGTAGACCATGCTTCACATTTCATGACACGTAGCACAAAACATGCACTTCTCACAAAGTAACAAGACCAGTTGGGAGCAACTAAACAACAATAAAAATAAAATAAAAAAAAAACAACCGACACACTTTACCAAGTTCAGGAACTATCCGACACGGATAATGACAATAATGAACAAGACGAAGACCTCGACTAGGAAACTACACCCCTGCAGCGTAATAACAACTCCCCAACTCCAAATAGTAATCCCAAATGTTTGGAGTAATACTAACCGACTGGTCTAGGGGGATTCCGCGTCGTACTTAGTTTTAAGTCGGCGTAATTGTCCCCCAAAAACCAACTCCCTCCCGTCCCTCATCCATACCTCACTGAGCGTATAGCATAGGCCCGGCGAACCCGGGAACGGCTATTATAACCATTCGCCTCTCGCTCTCGAGCCCCAAATAGGGGACAGTACGGAACGCAATGGACATTCGCACCCAGCAAACACGGGTGAAGCCGTGCAGTTGCTGGGGAAGAACAAAAATCGGCGTAAGTAAACATAGGCCTGTACGGGGTTTGAGAGTCAAGAGGAAATGGGGCTGGTTATACGTCTCTTATACTCATAATCACTTTATGTTAGTTAAGTTACTTTTTAAAAGACACCATTCCGATTCTTTGTTAAAAAAACAATACCATTAATATTTTCTTTTAGTCACTGTATTAGTGAGTTAAACTCTAATTTATAAACACGTATAGTAAAATCATTTTAAGGATTTTTTTTAACAAAAACTAAAAAAAGTAACGAAATAGACATTGGTATCACAACGGACTGGGGCACACAAAGGACTTAATCAGATAACGTAAAAAAGAAACTATATAGGGTGGTACGATTTTAGAGTAATGCATAAACAAAATCCCTTGTAGTGGTGCTCACTTGCAGAATAACAACTTAGATTTCTAAATTATAGACACCCTTTTTCTTTGACTATAAGCTGGTGTCTTTTAGTACTTGTATATTGCGTGGAATTTTCCCTTGGATGTAATCTATATCATGAGTTGTAATCACAAATAATTTTAAATTGGTTTATCATAAACTACTTTTAATAAAAGCGACGGTAAATATCCACTTTGTTGTCAAAAAATTCTATTGCGTTACCCTAAATTGCATTGCGTTACCATAAGGTAACGTAATGGACTTGGTAACGCAGTGGACAAAGTTTTGTGAAACCATATTTAAAAAATAATAATAAAATATTACAGTCATTAATTAATCTCAATGAGCTTTAGTGCCCTAAAATAAACATAAACATGAAAAATAGTATTTTTTCTTCCTTATTTTTATTATTTTTTTGAGTAACTTAGCGGACAAACAATTATTACATTCGCGTTACCCGCACCTGTTTCAACCGATATCTTCTTCCTAATTGAATAAATAAATTCAGCTGGGTAATGTGTACGTCTAAACATCATTTG
Organism: Brassicogethes aeneus; assembly: GCA_921294245.1. Lineage (NCBI taxonomy): Eukaryota > Metazoa > Arthropoda > Insecta > Coleoptera > Nitidulidae > Brassicogethes > Brassicogethes aeneus. The sequence continues at coordinate 44,297,874 of OV121132.1, read as the reverse complement.
TTAATCAGTGAGTGTCAAAAAAGTTGCCATATATATGTTTTTTTAAATATTCTATCGGTAAGGCGACGGATGTAACGCAGCGGAAAAAATGTCTGGGACATGAGTCAAATTTAAAAAAAGTAGATTAAAATTAATTTATATATGAGGAGTGATTTTTCAAAAGGTCGTATTTCCATTTGCAACAATTTTTCAAAAAAAATGACTATAACCTGTATAGGTTAGGGCAATAAACATTATTTAAAAAAAATTCTGATGAATATTTAATAATACTTCAGACCTGCTGTCATATTTCGCCGTTAATATATGCCTTTTAACCATACCTTTGGGATTTTGTTAAAAAATTACATTCAAGTAAAAATGGAAATAAGGCCTTTTGAAAAATCACTCCTCATATACATTGTTTAGTAAAACAATGTTTACTTTATTAACTAAGGATGTTATGGATTGCTATAAAGCAACACAAAGTTCTGGTTATTCAATATTTAAAAAAAAAACATGTATGTAAGTTTTATAAAACGCTAATGGGACATGCAAAAATGTGTGTTTCACAAGTTTCAAAATTTAAAAAAAATTATTCTGACATAACTAAACAAACATTTTCTGAAAGAGTTTACTAAGGGCTTGTTAGGCTTTCACTTGGTTTTTAAATCAATAAGATCCGATAATTTTTAACAAAGTTATTGGAATTCAAACATACGGACAGCGGAAGGCGGGTGTTTTTTGAAAACGACCCATACACAAAAATACAAATATTTTTTTTTTTTTCAAAAAATATAATAGGTATTAAGTATTAACTACCTTATCTTACTGGCGGAAAAAGCGCTTATATTATAGACAAGCTCAGTGTTTGCTGCCGATGGGCTAGCTGAATATGACTTTTCCTCATGAGAAAATTCAGTAGCAAAATAAAGTGAAACTAACCAGTGGTGTCCGATAATTGATCTAGTTCGGTGCCACATGGTATATGTATAATAAAACCGTCAAAAGTCAGAATCAGCAAGTAAATTAGGAATCCTATTGTTTTTAAAGCTAGATAACCTTTGTCAAATGACAACCATACGAATTCCCCCCAAACTTTCTTCTTGTCATACCTATTGCAGTCGGAACCAGTGGCGGCTGGTGGATTTATATTAGTTTAGGATGCCCTGCAGCCTGGCCCTACTAATAAAAATTATACAAATTTTAGTGGTGCAATTTATAATTTACCATATGTAGTTTATTGACATTCTTTTTTTTTTAATCCAAATATTACAGATTATTTCATTTTATTTTTTTTATTATTTTAGAAAATAAATAAAAATTTATTAAAAATGGTATAAAATCTGTTATATTTAGAATTTTTAAATAAATTTTAAAATTTGTCGATAAAATATGGTAAATTGTAAATTGCACCACCAAAATTTGTATTATCATCAGGCTGCAGGGTAGGCGAAGAAAAAACTATTTTTTTTTCGCATTCTATTCAAATTCTGCTTGCGCAGAACTTGTTAATTTAGTGTCATTATAGACAAATATAAATTTGGTGTGGGTCCCATTAATAACTAAGATATCGGTATAGGCAAAATCCACCAGCCGCCACTGGTCAGAACACAGCTATTATTTGAATTGAGTGTCTTTGTTCTCAGCGCTTTCTTTCTTTGAACTCTTGATTTTATGTGTTTCTGTGATTAAGTTTAATGTTACATCTTAAATAAAAAAAGTTATCAACGTTTCAAGTTACCTTAATTTTCCATAGCTTTTCCAAGTAATTTGTTGAGATATATTAAAGAATTGACATAAACTCTTTTAAACTATATTTTAAGATTTTAAAAATTCGAAAAATTCGAAAACTCTTCACTTTAGTATAGTTATTTTATTTTTTATAGTTTTAGTATAGTCATTTTACTCAGAATTTTATGTATAATTTAAAAGTGTTAAAATATATCGGGTGTTTTATTTAAAATAATAAATGTTGATGTCACTTCTGGAAAAACGGAAGAAGCATTTTGTTTTTAATATTTTAGAAAAATTGAACGCTTTAAAAATTACAAATTGAAATCTTTTGCCGTTCTCCAGAACGGACAATGAAGTGAAACACCCTGTATAATATATATTTAAATAAATCCCGGATCACGATTAAATGTAGGAAATAATAGTATATTAGGTCTTATTATACAAAATATGATCAAATATTGTGGTTTATGGTCGTTTTTAAAAAACACCCGCCTTCCGCTGTCCGTAAGTTTGAATTCCAATAACATTGTTAAAAATTATCGGATCTTATTGATTTAACAACCAAGTGAAAGCCTAACAAGCCCTTAGTAAACTCTTTCAGAAAATGTTTGTTTAGTTATTTCAGAATATTTTTTTTTTAATTTTGAAACTTGTGAAACACACATTTTCGCATGTCCCATTAGCGTTTTATAAAACTTACATACATGTTTTTTTTAAATATTGAATAACCAGAACTTTGTGCTGCTTTATAGCAATCCATAACATCCTTAGTTAATACATATATATATGGCAATTTTTTTAGCACTCACGTGATCAACAAATGATGTTCGGACGGACACTTTACCCAGCTGAATTTATTTATTCAATCAGGAAGAAGATATCGGTTGAAACAGGTGCGTGTAACGCGAATGTAATAATTGTTTGTCTGCTAAGTTACTCAAAAAAATAATAAAAATAAGGTAAGAAAAAATACTATTTTTCATGTTTATGTTTATTTTAGGGCACTAAAGCTCATTGAGAGTATTTAATGACTGTAATGTCTTATTATTAATAATGAGTTATTATTATTTTTTAAATATGGTTTTACAAAACTTTTTCCACTGCGTTACCGAGTCCATGTTACCTTATGGCAAACGCAATGGAATTTAGGGTAACGCAATAGAATTTTTCGACAACAAAGAGGATATTTACCGTCGCTTTTATTAAAATTAGTTTATGATAAACCAATTTAAAATTATTTGTGATTACAACTCATGATATAGATTACATCCAAGTGAAAATTCCACGCAATATACAAGTACTAAAAGGGATCTTCAACAGCTTATAGTCAAAGAAAAAGGGTGTCTACAATTTAGAAATCTAAGTTGTTATTCTTCAAGTGAGCACCACTACAAGGAATTTTGTTTATGTATTACTCTAAAATCGTACCACCCTTTATAGTTTCTTTTTTACGTTATCTGATTAAGTCCTTTGTGTACCCCAGTCCGTTGTGATACCAATGTCTATTTCGTTACTTTTTTTGTTAAAAAAAATACTTAAAATGATTTTTATACACTATCACTTGGTAATACGTGTTTATAAATTAGAGTTTAACTCACTAATACAGTGACTAAAAGAAAATATTAATGGTATTGTTTTTTTAACAAAGAATCGGAATGGTTTCTTATATATTTAAAAAAAGCATACAATTTTTAATGAAAAATAAAAAATTGGAGTCAAAAGTATGTGAACTAAGTACATTTTATTTCAAATTATTTTTATAACAACTTTTTTATTGAATTAAATTTTGGATTTCAAATTGGTAACACAGTGGAGATATATAAAGCTAGCTAAACACATGTTTCTGAAAAAAACGTAAAAAAAATTAAAAAGTGCACTGCCTGTCTAAAATGTAAGTAAACAAAACTCTAAACATTTATAAAAATCCAACCAAAAGTCAATTTAAACAAAAAAAATTTTGATCTTCATTTTTCTGAAAGCGGGTGTTTCTTGAAAATGACCCTTTAAAGGATAACATTTAAAAAATGCAATTTGCAATTGCAATGCAATTTTTTACCGGTTTTATTATACATACATTATACATATAGTATAATACAGTATTATACTATAATAAAAAAATATTAATTATAATTACTAAAGGGTGTCTCAAAAGTAACGCAAGATTTGAATTAAATAGAAAACACAGTTTTTTGTCTTTAGATTGTTATTTTTTTTATTGAATCACAAAGTACGTAGGATAGGGTTATTTAGGGAATAACACATTGAGTAAATAGCCTCCACGGCTTTGCTGGAACATGCGCACTTTTGACTGCTTGACTAGCCTCATTTTGAAAAAAAGTATGGTCCAATGATGCCTCCAGCCCAAAATCCGCACCAAACAGTGACACGTTATGGAAGCATTTGTTTTTCGACAATCACATCTGGGTCTCCGAACCCCAAACACGGCAATTCTGGCGATTAACAAAGCCATCAAGGTGAAAATTGAAATTCAACCACATTTATGCAGAATGGTCATGGGAAATTTCGACAAAAGAGTGCGCATGTACCAGCAGAGCCGTGGAGGCCATTTGCCCGATTTGTTATTCCATAAATAACACTATCCCTTTGTGATTTAATAAAAAAATAACAATTTAAAGACTAAAAACTGTGTTTTCTATTTAATTCAAATTTTGCATTACTTTTGAGACACCCTTTATGTGAGGGTTGTCACTTATAAAATTTAATTCACATGTGTGAACGTTCAATAATTATTTACAAGAGTTATTGGCGTGTCCTTTCGGTATTGATTGAGTTCGAGGCTGTTGTATGACCCGAAATTTGATATTTATTGAATTGGGATTTAGTAACTGTAATACTTGATTTGCATTCGACATGATGATCAATGGCTATGTAATACGATAGACTTGCATACGTTATTACCTAACAACGTATGCGTTCAATCCAATGTTGTGTTTAAAAACTGTCATTATTTTAACAATTCATAATAATTTGGGATACTTCATAGGGGTCATTCCACATCTCTATCACAATATTTTTCACATTATATTTATATGGTTTTAGAATACCTGCCTAGTATTTTTATAAAATTTTGACTGCTGAATATGAGCTCAAGAAAATATAGAGTAATAATGATATGAAAAACGGCATGAAATGGCCAGTATTAAATTCGATACTTTTACATTTGAATAATTTAATAATAAATTTAATATAACTGCCAATCACGTTTTTAATTAAACTTTTGAAGCAAGGGATATACCTATATTAAATTTAAATAAAATAAATATACCTAAATAGTTTATTCATATTAATATTATTTATGTTAAATTTAGATAAAATAAAAATACCTAAATAGTTTATTAATGGAAAAATGACTAATATTATAATATGAACCTATTCTGTAAAGTATTATTAAAATAACATTAAAGCATTTTATCAATAAAGTATTGATGTTTTTATAATATTTATAATAAAATAATAATTAATTACCCAAAATATTTAACATTGTTTTACAAAACGTGCACTTACAGTATCGCACAAGGACATTATTATAACAAAGCATATAATTTATTGTCAATAAATATACTTTTATAAATTTTAATGTTTAACAAAAAATTCATGGCAACGGTATCGATTGCGGAATGTGTTATGACCAAAACAAAGCAAAACTTGAATTATTTTACAAATAGCATACAGTTTTTTAATATAATGTGAAAATTGCATGTTTCTCTTTTTCGGAAAATTACTTCCGCTTTTATATTAAATGCTAGATGTTTTTTTCGATGTAATTGATTACGTTATTTCTACACGGAATACGCACTAAAACGTTTTAGGTTTTGTATTTGCATACTCCCAGAATATTTGCGACCAGCGGCTGGTCACCAGCCTAAATAAAAGATGGCATGTAAAGGTCTATATTTCAAATTTATATATTTAATTTAAGCTTGTCGGCTCTATTCTGCTGTTTCTGGGGCTCGATTAGGCATCTGCAATTCAATTGGTTAGGCTAATTAATTTTCTATGTTTAAGCAGGAACCATAAACTGGAAGAGTTTACATGATGTTTAGATGTTTAGCTGTTTTGCATATTCAGCAGTTCATAACATAGGTCAGTTAATTGCTATAAAATCACCCGATTGGTGAATTGAATTATTTGATTAAATATTATCATGTGAATTAATTTAGTTTTTTGTATATTAATTCAGACAAAGTTACTTATTGTAATTAATATAATTAATAACTGTATACTATACAGGGTGGTACAGAGTTTCCATAACAAATTTTTTTATATGTGTGATAAAAACACAGCGTTCTCAAGTTTTATAGATCTTAAAGCTTAATTAATGAAAAACTCTTTTTTCGGAAAAACTATTTGTAATTTTTTGAATAATATAAATAACCCCTATGGGTGCACCATTTTCTGGGCACCCTATATATTTGTATCTGGTTTCTTTCTAAAGTGGATTTCTTAATATATTTGGCAATCAAAAAATTTATCGAGGAGCCACCTAGTTTGTAAGATTTTGCACAAATGAATTATTTTAGGTTTTTGAAGGAAAGAGTTTGGGCTAACAATCTTTTAACAACGAGTTAAAATTACCCAGATTTTGGAATGTTTAAGAAAATTTTATTAATTATTTTGAAAAATATTCTTATTTTAATATTTAAAGATTGGCTATACATATGGATTTTAAACCAAATTAATAAAATTATATTATTATCATTCATAAATGATTTTTGCCTCTTTCTTAATTTTAATTGAAATACATGGTTATTTTACTTTAACTACACTTGAAACAATATAATTTTATTAATTCGTATTAGAAATCGTGGCATTTAATGGAGTTATTTCTTTAATCTGTTAATAAGGGCCAATTTTTAATTAAAATAAAATGTGGAAAAGGTTAACTCACATTCCGCTCTAGCCTAAAATGTAGAATTTCTTCACGATTATAATAATATTGAAAAATATTTTTATCAAAGTTCTTAGTTAACGGTCCTTTTACTTGATGGTAGCATATATGACAAACCTGCGTGTATATGTTAAAATAGGTACCTTCACTTAAAATAGTAAATTTTTAAATTTAACCTAAAATTCTGTAAAAGAGGACATGACTAGTGAGGAGTAAAAACAGAAACTCGAATATCTCTATCAAGGAATAGTTGCCAAACTACATACATGTATGCTAATTATGAGTTTAGGAATCATTACTAAACTTAAAAGCGTGTATTCCCAAATATCAAAGATGTTCCCAATTTACTGGATTTTTTAGTAACCATTCCCAAAACCTTTTTCTCCGTGTACTTACCAGAAAAGAGATAACTGTTGTCCACTTTTTATTACCTAACAAAGTAACAAATACCAAATCCACCGCTGCTAAAATTTACAATTATCTAAATAGGCGGTTCTAATATAATTTGATAAAAACTTAAAACCTCTCAAAACCAAACATCGTTTTAAGTTCGATGTTCCTGGAAAAAAAGTAAGTGTTTCATGTAGTGGTAACTCAGAATCTATAGATTCTAAGTTACCAACACCATCTTTTGTTTTTCCTATGGACGCGCTATTAGAATTTTGGTTGGATGGAAAAAAAATCAAGGAATCCAACGATGTATTAAACTACATAAGTTATGGCGTTCATTATAAAAACAAAAGATTGTGATGGTAACTTAAAATATAGTAGCAGAGAAAAAGGATGAAAAAGTAGATTAATGTATATGTTTGTATTTAAAACTGACCTTTTTTTAAATTCTTTAAAATATTTTTCTACTCCCACCTTAAAAAATGTTTCCATGACACCAAGTGACCTTTTAAGTACACATTGACAAGTTGTGGCTTTACGGCGCTTTAGTCACGGGCTGAAGTTTTAAGTTAGTTGACAGTTGTCAAATGTCATACAATCGTTAAAATAAAATGCCTTTCTAGTTAAATAATACTAAATGTGAAAATTATATTATTATCTCAATAAAAAAATATTAAATAGTTTCTCAACGCCAATATTTGAAAATTTTATATGAACATTGTACTGACCTTTTAATTTCGCCGGCAGTAAACTATTACTTAAATTCGGGCACGGACTCCACTGTAAAGTGCTCATAAAACATTTTCTTTACTTTCACTGCGAAAAACTGTCAAATCTCAAGAAATACATTTCGATTTAAACCTTTATAATTGTGTTTATAAAATTTAAAAATTTGACATTTGACGGTGACACATAGATTCCCCTATTGTTTCATAGATGGCGCTCTATACAAATTTTTGATTTAAATCATTTTAAGATAATAATAAGTATTTGTCGTAGAAAAAGTATAGTATGCACCTCGTTTATAAACTTTTCTATACACTCATTAATTTAAGCTCGTGCCTAAAATAAATTCGTGTATAAAATGGCGTTTATCAAACTTGATACATAATATACTATTAAAAACCGCGTTTTTTTTTAATTTATAAAATTTATTTTAACAGGCTTCAATTACGCAACTTTTCTCTAATTTAAGCTCTTTAAATAAAAAAATACCCATAGAAGTATTACAATACGTGCAATTGGTGCACCCTGTATATTTTGATTTTAATATTTTATATTTATAGTATATTGATTCGCTTCTTCCTTTTACGATTCATATTAAGATATTTTTTAACTGAAATATAAAAATAAAATTATTTGATAATCAACAATTTTATGTTGTGAAAACCGTGCTTGTCTCAACAATCGCAGCAGGTGGTGGAATAATAAAAGATAAGAAACTGCGGAAAATAAGGTAAACGCATTGTTTTCCTAAGAACCTCTTATCATTGGCCCTTCAAGCAACCAGTATTGAATTTCACTAAAACTAATAATGAAACTGTTTCCTTCGAAATAAATAAAAATTGGAAAATTTAATATTGGGTTTATCTTTGTTTAAAAACTATATATCAAGTTTGATAAACGCCAATTTAGTCACGAATTTTAATCAGGCACAAGCCAGCTTGCGAGCGAGTTTTTAATTAAATGAGTGTATAGAAAAGTTTATAAACGAGTTGCATACTATACTTTTCCTACAACAAATAAAAATTATTTCAATTAAATACAAATGTATAGAGCGACATCAATAAAACAATGGAGTAAGTTCTTGGAAATCTGTATTACCGGAACGCCGGTAATGTTTAAATCAAAATGAATTCCTTGAAAATGGACTAACAACAGTTTCTCACAGTAAAAGTGAAGAAAATGTTTTATGGGCACTCTCACGCTAGAATCTACTTTAATGCCGTCGAAATTAAAAGGTCAGTACAATGATTATATAAACTTTTCAAATATCGGCGTTGAGAAACTATTTAATACTTTTTTATTTTTGTATTGAGATAATAAAATAATTTTTACATTACATTTACAAGGGTAGGGGAGACCGGGTAGGAATGGGGACTCTAACGTTTAAAAATTATTTTTAGTAGGGTAGAGACATGGTACAAATTCAAAAAAAGCAGAACGATTTATTAAAGTATTATAAACAAAATACAAAAAAAAATAACATAAATGCTTATCAATTTTTTTTTATTATCGTGTGCATAAAATCCAACCCTCAAATGTAGCTGAAAATGGGTATATACAATATATATATATCGAAAAGTTATAAAACTAAACAAAATTTCACCACGTTTAGTCTAAAACACACTAAAACGTTTGTAGTAACCCGTTTGTCATTACCAACTTACGTGTTGGCCTTCTAGTAAATGATAACAAAGGACGATAGTACTATCGATCGTCTGCAGCGGGAAATTTAAATAAAACACCGTTCTGCCCCGGTACCCCGTTCTACCCCGGTCTCCCCTACTTTATTTTAACGATTGTATACTTTCTTAAAATCAATTAGTAAAAAATAACGAATTATATTTCAGGGTTTGAACTCGGGTCTGCCGCTTGTCAAATCAAATCAAATCAAAAATATTTATTCATATTAATGTATAACGTATATAATATTGTAAAATAAATTTAAGTATATATAAAAGTGTATAATAAAATGAACAATACAAATGTGCCTGGCACGTAGTATTCATTGATAAAGGGAGCTACCATATATGCGTTTTAAAGCAACATAGCAACCCCCTTGGCCAATGTTTTGGCCTACTTGAAACCCATTTCACAATTTACGAATTGATCTGCAGCTCGCCATTCCCTTCGCTAATGCGATACAGGGGCAATATTGTTAAAATGTTTTGCTTGTGGATGTTAAGGACTGCCACGTTATGATTTTTTATAGTTTTTTATGATAGTTGTCAAGGAAAAAATTAAAAAAAGTATATTACACTACAAGGGCAGAAAGTGTGAGATTCCTGCACTGCGCGCCCGAGGCGAAGCCGAGGGCATCATGGCGCGCAGTTCAGGGCTCTCACACTTTCTGCCCGTGTAGTGTGTACTATTTTTCTTGCTACCTGGCCGAAAATACCGGAAAAAATTAAATGTGTATATCGAAACATATTGATGACTGCCCCGACATTTGCGGCACGAGCGATATTATAGAGGGCGGTGGAGGTGGAATCGGGGACGAAACAACGTATTTTCAGCCGAGGTAGTAAGAAAATTACATTTTCTTACTACCTCGGCCGAAAATACGTATAGCTTGACCAATGCATAAAACGTAAACTTTCTGCCGTTGAATCAGGGACGAAACAACGTATTTTTTCAGTCGAGGTAGTAAGAAAAAACCCTTTTGAAAAGTTTGTGGTATTTTACGATTTTGCCGCTTGTCAAGCGGATGTCATAACCAATGCGCCAGTCTGTTTTTATGAGCCATTTAACCATGGAATCTAGATGCATTTAACTCAAATAATAATTTATTGTTGGCCGCAAACGATTAAAGAAATTAGTTACTTTAAACCATAAAAGATTGTGACTTATCTTAAATTAGTCAAACTTTAATAATAATAATAAGTAGTAAAAAAAACTATTTAAAAGTGAAAACGACTATTTAATTAGTATAAAAATTATGGTACTAATTCAAATTGTAGAATTTTGACTATTTTATTTTAAGAAAGTAAAGTTATGGAAACATGTACGATATTGGGTGTTTTAAAGGTAGGAGTAGAAAAACATATTTACTTTAGGTATATAGTATTCCAGATAAGGCGTAGCGTTCTTAGGTAACTATAATATTCCATGTATTTCATTTAGATATAATGGAAATTTAGTGGAATACAGAAATATTTGTAAAGCACCTGGGAAAAGACTATAATAATTTAATTATTCGGGCTTATACATATTAAAACATCAGTTGGGTTTAAATTAGGAAAGTTTGCAAGTAAACACATTGTTAATGTTAATTTTAAATATTTTCATTTTGCATATTAAAATTTAAGCCTTTTAATTACGTTTCAGGTTAAATCTATTAAATTTAAATTCATTCAACGCCTTAAAACGGTACAATGGTCAAAATTACACTACCAAATAGATATTTTTATTCTCAAGCATAACAACTGTAACTTTTTATAATATTTAACATTTTTACCTGCACAACGAATTTAGAATATATGTTTTATTACATAAGTAATCGCAATTTACTAACTACCCCATTATCCAAAACAGTTTAGTTATCTCACACTTTTCAGTTACCATAGTAGTATCTATGAATGCAAATAAAGCCTTTCTGATTTACGAGTATATGTGTACCTCTACCTATGTATCCGTATTTGGAAAATATTGACTAAAAATAAACCATAATAAACCTTTATATTTCTAATAAAAAGTAAATTATGGTTTGATTGATATTCTTTTACAAAACAAATACCGTTTTTACCTATATGAAAGTAATTAGGATCCCCTTTTCCCAATATTTTCATTGTCTTATATATCCTTTTCTTGATAAACGTATGAGACGGAAGGAACTATCTGGAAACCTTTCTATAAATAGAACAAACATTAGCCCGATTGTTTATCATATAGCCGAATATTATCTAAAAAGCTTGACCCTCGGGGTCTCTCGGGTAAAGCTAACATTAGATAAACTAGGTTTGTTGATATAGTATCAAGTTTAATCGGGTTATCAGGCAACAGCTTAAAAGTTAACATCTTCTTTTCACTAAAAACCCAAAATTTATTAGTTAGTAGAATTTATTGCAGATTGGTATATACATTGGTATATACATAAAGTTTTTATTTTAAGTACCAACATCTGTATACTATGATATGATTATATTAATATAATCATATATGATAATCAAATATGATATAAATACAATATTACAATTGTAGTATTGTATATCATATATGGTTATATTGTAAATTTTTTATTATATTTATAAATTAACTGCAATGGTAAATAATATTATATAATATTGATAATATTAACTTACTTTTAAATTTTGCACCATAAAAGCCAATCCTTTGGTATTTAGTTTGGTGGTAAAGTCTTAACTTAACTTATTTCTTTTCTGGTTAAATTTTGTAACAAATCCAAATGTTCAAAAGAATGTTACAACTAACATAATTTTTTTAAATTTCTTATCTTAAATTATTAATTTGCAATTTTCAACACTTGGCGAAAGTGTACATAATTTAAAAAAACTTTTAAAAACTCCTTACTATCTATTGCATGCGTCTCATGTTTTTTGTTTTACAATTATTTTATACCTACTTTTTAGTGCGTTAAATCGTCTATTTCGTTTTTTAAAAATATTAATTTATTTTTAAGTTGGGTAGGTTTGTTTTATAAAATTTGTACTGAAAAATAAACAAACAAAAAATAGATTTTAATAGTTTCATTGCGAGTACAACCCTAGTGGCTCCATCTTGCTGAAACTAAAAGTTTGGTCTGTTTTGTATTGCTATACGTAAAAAATTTTCAATCAAGGCCCCATTTAATGTAACTGCATTGCCATGGTTATTTTCAAAGAAGTAACGTCCGATGATATTTTATTAGGTTACACCATGACAAAACCGTTGAGGTAAAAGGTAAAAAGTAAAAACTTTAACGGTTGTTATTGAAAACACCGTAAAGAGAGCACACCTTTGTCAACCAGAGAATGGCCGACATTTAAAGGACAATATTTTTAATAAATAGAGTTATAAAATTTTCAAAAAAAAAAAATCATGAACAAAGAACTTATCGACTAATCAAACCACTCTGTGACTTATGCGTTCTTAAATAAATAATTTAGGCTTCCCTTCTGGCGCCCTACGAAAAATTAGCCTTTTTAATAATATTAATTTAATTATATTAGCTAATTAAAGGTTATAATTTATATTAAAAATGGTGCTTTAACATTTGTTTAACAAATGACGTTTTATTCAATTTTTTAGAGATTTCACTTTTATACTTTTTGTGCGACAGTACCACTTGTACCCGTCAGACATATATCTGTTCGCTCTAAAAACGATACAAAAACTTTACAAAAGTAGCTTTAAACATTGCATTTTAAATCCAGAATATCTAAAAGGTTATTCCATAAGGTTTCGGTTAACAGTGTATAGTTCCGCGAATCCCAATGTGCATAAACACTTCACTGACCAGTGCAAAGTGCATAGTGCACAGTGTCACCCCTGCCATCCACCTAAACAGGTGGCAGGAACCTGAAAGGGGTCAATCACGAGAAAACAAGGGGTAATCTGCAAAATACAGATTGTTATTTAAATAATATTTGCACTACGTATATTAGCAATACTAAAAAATCATAATTTAGAAATTCACCAAGCCTACTAAGCCTATACATTCAAGTAGAAAATAGGTAGAAACAACAAAAATACAATAAAAAAACATTAAAAGGTAAACAAAAAATAATAAACCAACATCTTAATAGACCAAAGAAAACCTAATGCCTATTCAGTAAAGCAAGTTCGACGTAGAAACAAGCATACCCCACCAAAGGACGTAAAAGTACTAATAAACCCATAAATCTTAAGAAGGTTAACACTCTAAACCAATTTCTGTTCTTTGCCTAACATATACATAAACATAATAAATCACCTCAACTATCAGGCATCGAACAAAAGTAATAGCTTTTAATAAAATAATATAAATGCAACTTCTTAATTGTTGGAAAAGAATATTAGAAATATAAACGTAAATGCTATTGGATAATTTTCGATTTACTTTGGTAATAAACCATCAAAAACTATCGATAACTATCGGTAGTTACATTTCCGACTGAAGAAATGGTTTCGCACAGTGGGGCAAACAAGCAGACACGGACGCAGGCAAACAAGTTCCTCAAGAAGTCCCATTCACGAACCCAAATTAAATTCCTGGTTGAGGGGGATTCCGGATTGTACTTAGTTTTAGGTCAGTCTAATGTCCCCCAAAAACTAAAATGTTTTCCCTTCTCGTCCCGCACTACCTAAATCGGGCGTACGGCCCGGCCCGGCTGCGACAAAATTCCAGGAGGGGCCTTAACCATCAAAACTGTCATCCACGACCTCTAAGAGAGATTTACCAGCCGGGGTGAAAATTCGGATCTATCAAACACAGGTATTGCTGTACAGTTGCCGGATACGTATGAGAACTGAACGTTGGTAAAATTACTCTGGGAGATCAGGCCAAGCCATACGTTCCTTACACTCATACTCATACTCAATGCACTTTTATACTTTCTTTGTTTTAATAACACTAAGATATCTTTTAAATACACATTGACAAGCTATGGCTTTAGGTATAGCGCTTTAGTGATGAGCTGAAGTTAGGAACAGGTTTTTAGTCACGGGCTAAAGTTAGCTTTAAGTTAGTTGACAGTATTCAAATGTCATACAATCGTTAAAATAAAGTACACTTTCTGTGAAATTTTACTAAATATGAAAATTATTCTTTTTCTTAGAACAAAAATTAAAAAGTAGTTTCTTGGCGCCAATATTTAAAAAGTTTGTACTTTAATTTCGCTGGCAGCACGGTCTTATGTAAGACGGCAGCAAACTACATTTATTGAAAATTTAAGCATTACAAATTTCGGGTGGAGACATCACCGTGGAGTGCCCATAAAACATTCTGTTTACTTTTAGTGTAAAATACTGCTTCTATATCGAATTTAAGGGTATGCTAGTCTATTTTCAAGGGATGAATTTTAATTAACTTAAAAAAATTTTACATTTGCTGTAATACAGATTTACATTCTTACGGTAACTCTATTTTTGTATAGATTTCGCTCTATACAAATATTTAATTTAAATCATTTTGGATGGTAATAAGTATTTGTCGTAGAAAAAGCAAAGTATTCAATTCGTTTATAAACTTTTCTGAACACTCATTTAATTAAACGCTCGCAACCTCGTGACAAAAATGGCGTTTATTAAACTTAATACATACTATACTATTAAAGAAACTAATTTTATTGTTCGATTTAATACACTGAAAAAACAAATCTGTTTTATCAACCAATAAATTTTTTGTTGCAATTGTTCTTGTTGGTCCTAATAAAAAATTTGTTAACCCAAGTTAAGTGTTTAATACATTAGTATTTGCAACAAAAATGAATTTTTTGGAAATAATTAGTTTACCCTACTGACAATATGCGTCGCCGCTAATAGGTATCCTTAAGTAAACATAACAAATATATTTTTGTTGTCAATTTTCGCCCAAAATTGGCATGATGTGACATTGAAATTTATTTTATAAAGTTGACCGACTTGGTGCCATGGTTAAAGTTAAGTCTTGGTGTCATAGTAATTGAATAATAAAAAAATAATTTGTCACTGTCAAAAAATTTTTGTGCAAATCACAGGTCTGTGGTGCAAATGCTAGAGGAAGCAGGTTCGCGTTAATTAATTTTTGTGCATTGGGTGTTATGGATGAAGGAGTAAACCAAATATTAACCGAGTGGGGATTTTCTTCATTAGAAAATACTTTTAAAGGTACCAAAATAATTTTTGTTAAAAAAATCAAACAATATTAACCTATACCTACACAATATTCTTAATGCAACTCTTTTTATTAATTAGTATTACATACTGAAAGAGTTGCTTTAACAATATTGTGTAGGCATAGGTTAATATTGTTTAAGTTCTTTTAACAAAAATTATTTTTGGTGATTAAATGAACTACCAAATGCTATAACAACAAAGCAACAATGTTGTAGTTACTCATTACCATAGCTTTTCCAACAAATTATTTTGTTTTAAAAACAAATAGATTTATAATGAAAACAAATGCAAAAAGTTATAGAAACAAATAAATTATTACCTAAAACAAATGTAAACTGTTTTAACAACAAAATATTATTGTATGAGATATCAATAATATTAGTTACTTTAAACAAGACGCCATAGTTTTGTCAACAAAAAATATTAGTTACAGTAACATATTATGTCTCAACAAAAAAAATTTCTTGTTGTAACAAAGATTTTAGTTGAGGCTATAGCTACAAATAAAATTTGTTGGCGCAACTTTTTTTTAGTTGCTTAAACAAATTATTTTTTTCAGTGTATTTACCAATTTAAATAAAAGAATTTGATTATACCATGTTTTAGGGTAAAACACATTTTTAAAACAATATTAATTAAAAAAATCCTTTATCATATAATACAAATTTATTTTACAGAAATTTGTTTGCGTTTTAATAAAATTTCCTTTAAAATCTTATTTTAAAATAAATAAAAAAAGAGTGTGGGCTTCAATTTTAACAATTTAAATATTTAAAATAGATGCAAATGCACTAAGCGATAACTGTTAGGGAGTAAAATAAACTGAGGCAAGAACAGTTTGATATGCAAATAAGTCTAAACCTCTGTGTTACACACATAAACAAATACAATATTAAATTAGTAGCCGCGGCGTATATACAACAAATTTTGTTGTAAAAACGCCGCGGCTACTAATTAGAGTAATTTATACCTTGAATTGAAGTTGATTTGCACATCATATACACCATGATACTTATTATGATTAATATTATTATGTATATATAAATATATATTAGGGTGTTTGCCTCAATTCATTTGTTGTTTTTCCATTCCAATAACACGGGAATTTTTATTTTTTTAATTTTGAATTCTTATAACTTTGGAATGGTTTGTTTTTGCAACACCCAAGCGAAAGGAGTTAAAGACAATTTCACGCTCTACAAAAAACATCTGAAGGTCAAAGTTCTTCAGATCAACCGTTTCAAAGATATCAGCGATCAAAAATAACACTAATTAATAAAAAATTTCAAATATTTTTAAATAAAATACAAAAAAATATCATATGCCATATTTATATTATTTTTTATGTAAAATCACTTTAATTCTGTTAAAGCTTTCCTTCTAAACGGTCGGAAACTCACAATTATTTAGAGATATCGCCACTTCAGAATTATAGTGTTCTTTCTGCATTTTTTTTTAAATTGAGGTTTGTCTTTTTTTAAGTCTTAAAGATGCATATTGTTCTATTTATATATAATTGGGGTGGAAATTGTACCGTTTAAGGCTTAAAGCCATAAAAAAACAATTGACTGTACAATTGTCCAGGTCGTTTATGCTTGTAAAGTTAATAATGTCAATAAAGGTGCTAAAAAGATAATTTCGCAATGCAAGAAATGCTGCTGAAACATACGCTTATAATTGTATACCGAAATACAGGTTCCTGACACCAAAATATTTGCACTTTTGGAAAAAAACTTGCGCAAACTTGGAATGTTTGAAAAGCCAAAAAGAAAACCAACTGTAACAGAATGAGGTGAACAGGAAACTAATGTCTTGGGTAATATTTTATAAATAAAGAAAATAAACTTTAAAATTTTCGTTTGTGATATTTTTGCAGGCAAGGGGCATTTTAAAAATGTTAATCAAAATGAGGTATCTCTGAGGGAAATTGAAAAAGAAACAAGTCTCAAAAAATGTCGGGAATTTTTTTTTTGAAAAGGCACAAGTACAGACATCGCTAAAGAAAAGTACAATATTAAAAGGACCTTGGACTATAATAAAAGGATTATTTGTTGGTGGTTATTAAGAAAAAGGCAACAGGAAGCAAACATTTTGAAACAAATTCTGTGAGGGACGAAAGCACATTCTGTAATAACGGCTGGTTTAACAGAAACATCCACTATCGCTGGACCCAAAAAAATTAACATTTGCACAGAGAAACTGCATTTCAGGAGAGGATCGGTATAAATGTTTAACTCGTAGTATTTGATTCCAGTGTAATAAAGCCTTTTTTATTTAACAGGCGAAAGATATTTCGATATGCTAAGAAATACCCTACAATACCTTCCATAAGTGTCTTAAACAATTTTAAATACAGGATGCCCCACCTGCACATCGAGATAGGCGTGTCACAGAATACGTTTAAACCCAATTATTGCATTGGTAATAATGGATCCATAAATTGGCCGTCAAGGTCTCCAACATAATGTTTATAAGCCGATGCCCCGTGATGTAAACGATTTGAAACTTAAAACTAGTATAGGAAGGCGTGTAATAAAATTACTCCGACCGTATTGAAAAATATTTTAAAAAGTTTGACCAAAGGAGCACACAAATGTGTATTAAACAATGATGTTCATTTTGAAAACTTGTAGTAAATTTGCTTTTTTGTTTTTTATTATTTACTTTTTTGTTGATTTTAATATTTTATAGTTGTTGATATTTATTGTTTTATTGTTTCTTTTTATGGCAGTAGTGTGTTAAAAAGTTAATTTAAGTGGGTTTGTTTTTGGCTAAAGTATGATACATACTTAGTTAAATTGTTTGATAAAAATATATAAATATATAAAAATCCAATATGGCGGCTATATGAAAAACACAAGAAAATACACAAATTTGATCAAAATGTAGGTCATTTTGTATGTTTTCATGTTAACTTTTTAGTTTTTTTTAAATTTCTATACACAAAAAACTAAACTTATTGGCATAAATTTAGGAAAAGATTGAGCAAGTAAAAATAAGAAGAAAATCTAAATAAATATTTTTCCTAATTACTTATATTTCCAAGATACAGGGTGATAAAGTGTTACTTTTCATATCAGTTTTTTTAATATAACTTCTACTATGGTAGTCTTGGAAAGGTGATATCTTGCGAACAGTCACTTACTACCAAAACACAAATTCACACATAATTACAATTGTTTGACTGAACACAGTGTCGTAGAAACGGGGGTTGCTTTAAGCTTATTGTTATTTTATTTCTTATTTTTCGATTACACAGTTCGGCTAACATTAAAAAGGTGTACCTCTCAAACTTCGGTAAAATAAACCGTTTCCGAGATATTCGAGATTACAATAATTGTTATATCGCATTATTTAAAAGGATTAAAAGGTATATGATAACAAATTTTATTTTTTTATTGAAAAAACTAAAAAGGGCATTTCATGAGCCTCGGGACTTTTTGCCCCGACCGTCACATTAAAAAAATGTAGTTTTTTCAATTAAAAAATTTGTTATCATATGCCATATAACAAATATTGTAATCTTGAATATCTCGGAAACGGTTAATTTTATCAAAGTTTGAGAGGTACACCTTTTTAATAGTAGCCGAACTGAGTAATCCAAAAATTGCATCAAATGGTATAAAAACCTAACCTCAAAGTTTGTATGGGACAATAAGCTTAAGCAACCCCTGTTTCTACGATACTGCGTTCACTCGAACAATTGTAATTATGTGTGAATATGTGTTTTGGTAGTAAATGACTGTTCGCAAAATATCACCTTTCTAAGTCTACCATAGTAGAAGTTATATTAAGAAAACTGATATGATAAGTCACACTTTATCACCCTGTATCTTTTAGACATACGTAATTAGGAAAAATATTTATTTAGATTTTCGTCTTATTTTGACTTGCTTAATCTGCTCCTTAATTTATGCCACTAAGTTTAGGGACACCTTGTATAATAAAGTTATAGTGATAATAAATTTTAACCGATTTTCAAATATTTTATGAACCGCTGATTTTTTTTGCAATCTTCTGATGCCATATTAGATGGCATGTAATTACGCAACTTTTGAACTCTTGATGCTTTTTTTCCATCTATAACCGTTTCCGAGATAGCAATGCTATCCCATCACATTTTGGACACCCTGTATATACAAAAGTCCTCTTTTAGTTCCACCCTTACTTCCTAAGAAGTCCCAGAAGCCAACTGAATGGCTTAAGCTGGTTAGGAGTAGGAACGGACTGCGGGCTTAATTCCCTCCGAAGGACTAATACACAATATTACAAACTCGAACCCACGACCTCTCGGCTCGTAGTCAGCAGCACTAACCACTAGTTGCTTGTGGTCACTTTAACATCTCAAAACTGTGAATTCTTCAAATAAAATTTGCCTGTTATCGGCAAATTATTCCAAATCGTACAAATCGCACATTTTATCAGTACCTAGGTATAATAGGTATGGCTTGTAAATTAAAAAAAAAATTAAGTTAACGGGAAAATCAAAATTTATGGCGGTTTTAAATAAAGAATATAATATTATCCTCCTAAGAAAAAAAGGACAGCTACTCTTTTTCTTTGTTCCGGTAATACGAAATTTTAGTAACTGGGCGAGTAAATTTTATTTAACCTTGAAGCTAATAATTTTGAAGAAATTTTTGAATCGGCAAGATCAATAATGAAGTTTTGTTGTTTTGTTTTTATGTGATTTTCATTATTTTGTGAAATTCATTAACCATTTTGATCAAATATGAAAAAAAGTCAAAAGATTAATTGCTTATTAAATTCCAAATCGATCCAACTAAAATTGTTTTAGTTGTGGCTTATTATTGATAAACTCACAAAATGCATATTTGGCTAAAAGTAAAGAACATAAAAATCATATTGATGATTGTTATTTTTTCCTTATCAACATTATAAGTTTTATTTAATTTTAAGACATATTATAAGAGTACCTCAGCTCGGCGGCAAACTTTGTATCAAAGGAAATTGCTGTGCAAGACCTGCCAAAAAAGTTTTGGCGTACAAATGATACTAATGAATCTAATGCATCCAGCGTCGACGTACTAGAAAAAGCAAATAACGAAGATGATGACTTTGGGATCTACTTTGAAACCTGAATTCAATCAAAGTCTATAAGTTACGACCTTACTTATATAATAATAACGTTTATTGAGTGAAATAAATGTAAATTTACATAATAATATAATAAATGTTCAATAAACATAATAATAATCCACGAGATGCGCTAAAGGCGTCTGTGTGTGGACATATAGTACCTACTTTATGAAGTTCAATATGATAATAACAATAATCCATTTGTACATATAAATATATCCAAAATAAATAGATAAATAAACATAATACATAATCATAATACATAATACACCACAAGATATTGAAATAATATCTGTTTGTGGGATAACAATAATTTACATATAAGTATAATAAACGAAGTAGATTTATAAAAACACTTAGAATTAGAATTGGACGAAAACACGACTAAATAGTTTAAACAACATATATCTAGCAATACAAATTAAAATTAAAAATTAAAAATTAAAAAAGAGACTGAATTTTTGCAGAATTAATAAAGCAAGTGTTAATAATTTGAAAGAACCAATATAATTATAATTATAAGTAACAACTTTAATCCAGCAAATCCATCTTAATTTGCCAAATAAAGGTTGTTCTTGCAAGAATAAGGTTACA
Source organism: Brassicogethes aeneus (assembly GCA_921294245.1). Classification (NCBI taxonomy): domain Eukaryota; kingdom Metazoa; phylum Arthropoda; class Insecta; order Coleoptera; family Nitidulidae; genus Brassicogethes; species Brassicogethes aeneus. The sequence goes on along the minus strand of OV121132.1, from coordinate 44,276,651 downwards.
TGTAAGTAAAAATAAGGTGAATTGTTAATTATTTCTTATATTGATTTTTTGATGGGCGTATAATCGGTCCTGTTCTTTAATAAATTTTTTACAATTATTTTTAAACATGTAAATAGTTTTGCTTTCTCTTGCCTCTTCTGGCAGGAGGGAGAATATTATGGGGGAGAGATATTTAAAATTTCTTTGGCCTATGGTTTTTTTTGGCGTATATGTATGATATATATTTGTTTTTTTTCTGGTGTTAAAGTTGGGGTTGGTTAATTTAAGGTCTTTTTTGTTTTTATATTGATACATACAAATGGCGAAGAAGAATAATTGGCGCGCATCAAACATTCCAGTTTCTATAAACAGTTGTTCAGTTGGAATTAGAAAAGTTTTATTGAAGAGTATGTTTAGTAACCTTTTTTGGGTTGTCATAAGATAATTTAGGTAATTATTATTTACTCCTCCCCATCCTAATATTCCGTATTTTATATGCGATTGTGCTAATGCATAGTAAATGGTGTTCAGTGTTGAGATTGGCAACACATCTTTTAAGAATTTAAAGAGGGGGATTAGAGTTTTTAACTTTTTCACTAAATATTCAATTTGACCATCCCATTTTAGGTTGTGATCAATGTAGATCCCAAGGTATTTAACTTTATTAGTTTTGTCTATTTGAATGGTATTGTTGCTTGTAGTTATATCAATATAATTAAAGGCTGGTAGTGAAGATATGTAGGACGAAAAGGGTAAGAAAAATGTTTTAGAATAGTTAATGGTAAGCTTTTTATAGTTAAACCAAAGTATTAAATTTGAGAAGTCTAATGTAACCTTGTTTTTTAAGGTGTTCCAATTGTTATCTTCATAGTATATGACGGTATCGTCTGCGAAGGTAAGAATGTCACCACTGGACCTTTGCAAGAATAAATCGTTTATGTAAGCAATGAACAATAATGGGCCTAGTATGGTCCCTTGAGGAACTCCATATTCACAGTGCAAAAAGTGGCTTCTTACGTTGTTAACCTCTACACACTGTTTTCTGCCATTTAAATAGTTTTTGAACAATACTAGTACTTTTCCTCTTATACCTATTTGTTCTAAGGATTCGAGCATCAGAGCAAAATCAACTGTATCGAATGCCTTTGCAAGGTCTAAGAATAAAGCAATGGATGGGGTGCTTTTATCGAGAGAATTGTATATTTTATTGGTTAACGCTATGGCATTTTCGGTGGAGATCCCTTTTTGGAAGCCATATTGTTTATTGGAGATTATGTTATACTTCTTAAAGAACTTTTCAAGTCTATTCTTAAGAACGTATTCTAATATTTTTGCCACATTGCTTATTAATGAGATTGGTCTATAATTTTCGCATATAGATCGGTCACCTTTTTTAAAGATAGGCTTGACTATAGATATTTTAAAGCATTGTGGAATATCTCCGGTATCCAAGATGGTATTGATAATGTATGTTATGTTTTGTTATAGAGTTGGCAGTTTCTTTCAACGTTTTTATTGTTATATTGTCGTAACCAAATGATTTCTTGTTTTTAAGATTTTTTATTATATTCAATATTTATTTCAATATATATTTATGCAAAGTAAAACCTATAAACAGTCATATTTAAGACCATCTAGGCATTCATTTACAATTTGACTTGGAGGGCATTGAAAAGGATGTAGTGGTTAAAAAAATACTACGGCCTTTAACCTTCCAGGATAAATTGTATAACCATATCTACTCAACAAACTGGTTATTTATTGAAAGTGACATGACTATAAATGATCAATTTGATAGATTTTTAGACGTATTAATTGTTTATATTAAAATCTCATTTCCTAAAAGGATTGTTAGTGACAAAGCCTCTAATATAAACCAGGTTAACTGGTTTACACCAAAATTAAAAAAAATGCGAGAAACCCTGTGGTTTATTTAAGATATCTATAAAAATGAGTCCTTCAGACAACCTAAAAAATCTAGTAAAAAGTTATAAAAAAGTATATAATAAAAATCTTAAAAGCGCAAAAATTTCTGCTTACCACAATTTTCTACAAAAATCAAGCAATACTCCAAGAGCAATGTGAACATTGATTAACAACTTTAAAAAGTCAAAAAATAACCAAAATAAATTAAACATAGACTCCAATAGGTTCAATTGCTATTTTTCAAATATTGCTTCAAATATAATAAACAAAATAAAACCCACCAATAAAGATCCCATCCAGATAATGCCAACCTTAAATAATACATCTACATCTTTCGAATTTCAGACAGTTTCTTTTAACGATATACGCGATATATTTGCTGAACTTAAGTCAAGCAAGAGTAAAGAAAAAAATTTAATTCCATTAACCAAACTTATAAATATGTATAGAAACTAAAACTTTTCCAAATTCCTTAAAGAGGGCAATCATAATCCCAATTTTTAAAAAAGGTGATCGAAATGACACCAGCAACTATCGCCCTATTTCACTTTTGCTTATCATTTCTAAAATATTCGAAAAACTGATTTTTAAACAAATTTTTTATCAGAAATAAGTTGTTTACAGATGCTCAATTTGGCTTCCGAAAGGGTTTATCTACAAGTGATGCCATATTGACTTTTGTTAATGAGATTGTTTTGAATGCATCGAGTACATGTTTGGTACTTTTCTAGACCTTAGCAAGGCCTTTGATTGCGTACCACATCATATTCTTATCCGCAAATTGTATTACCTTAATTTTCATCCCTCCAGTATTGGACTATTGAGTACTTGTAAATGGTTCTTAATCAAGACCCTTATCGTTATTATATGGAGTGCCACAAGGTTCCATTCTGGGACCTTTACTTATCTTGATTTATGTAAATGATCTGCCAAACTATTTAGCAACGGCAGACAACGTAACATTATTTGCGGATGATACCCAATTCTCAGTTAAAAGTAAATCTCTTGAATTAGCCAAACAGAAAAGTGATGATACACAAGCAAGGGCCTTGGAATGGTTTAATACCAACCACTCAGAAAAACAACACAAATATTGTTTTCCCTAAAAACTGGTGTTCAATTTAACTACACAAACTTTTTGGGAGTAAGTATTGACAGTAAATTGTTATGGCATAAACAGTGGGATGCGCTCGCAAATAAACCTAATGCTAATATTTTTTTACTAAGAAATCTTTTGAATTTGTTACCATAGTCTTATCTAAGAACTGTTTATTTTTCGCTTATTGAATCTTTCCACAAGAATTTTTGGACTTCAAAGACGCGCAATAAGAATAATTCTATATGTGCACTATCAGGCAGATTGTAAAAACGATTTTATTCAACTCGAGATTTTAATATTTCCATCGATATTTATACTAGAATGCCTCTTAACACAAAAAATCTGCTTGATGTACGTTTGAATGTAACTAGATTACAAAGGACTAGGAATGAATCCAATTACTAAAGTGTTAATTTAATAAACTTCCGTTAAATTTTAGAAACCTAAATTTTAAAAAGCTTAATCTAAAACTAAAGGATTATCTTACAAAACATGCATTTTATTCGATAGATGAATTCTTTTCACATGATTTATCTGATATCAATTAATTTTTCTTACTTTTAAAAATATTCTATACAACCAATTTTTTAATTAATGTATTTTAAATTATATGTAATTTTAGTTGCCTAGTACTATTTTATTGGTATGTTATGCCGATTTATATTTATCTGCTTATTTCTGTAACTTAACTTTCATTAGAAAATATATATCTGCAATTTTATTGTTAATTAAGTAGTATTTAGATTCTGTACAGCTGTATTTTAATATGATATATGTATTTGTTTTGACTTGTGTAAAGTGACTTATATACTTCTTACACTAATAAAGTTTATTATTATTATTATTATTATTATTATTATGTATAAAATCCTGTTTCTCGTAATTACTGGGTGATTTATACGTTTGGTTGTATATATAGACTGAAAATTATTACAGGTGTATCATTTTAATATAAAAGCTTTCTTATCTTTAAATGACTCCTTTACTAGTTTAAAACTAAAACGAACAACAAAATATATTTTAATTATGCTTAGATACCTAATTTTTAAAACAACTAGGTCAATTTTCTATAGAATATGGCAAAATCTAATTTTATCCCAATTACCTTGTTTTTAATTAAATTTTTTGCCATTATAAAGCAACTGGTTGGTATTTCAAAATTTTAATTAGGTAGGAAGTAATACGATTACCGAGAATGATTGCAATCTTCTATAAATACGATTATTAAAAGGTTAAACAATTTACTGCATACAAATCGAAAAATCACCATTAATTTTATAAATCTTTTAGTTAAATACTTGCCGATGATTGATTAAAAATAAAACAATTGAATGTAATTCCTTAGAGATAGAAGGTATCAATATGTTGCCCATAATTACCGCAATTAATCATTTCATTATGTATTGAACAAGACAATTATTATCCATTATTTGTTTCTTTTGATTTTAATTCTATTCAATTTCTATTTAAAACTTAAAAAGTACCAGGGTTTAATTTTTCTTCATTAAAATATAGCTGCTGATAATCTACCTTATAATTAATCAAAAACCTAATATAAAAAAGTATTAAATTTTAAAAAGTATTATATTTTAAAGATCATTATAGTCGCCCCTCGTATATATAAACAAATCTGACATCTGTTAACCTTACTTTTTCCCAATTTAAGACCCGATTGGTTCAAATAACAGTGAATATTGAAATCAGCCAATCACTGATGCCTAACAAAGTGAAAAATGAGTTCATTATTCACGTTGTTAGGCCGGGCGGTTATATTGGTTACCATTATTTACGGAAAAAAAACTCAAATAATGTCAATAATATGCAATAGGAATAGAACAATTAAATTATAAATATAAAAAATAATATAATATGCACGAAAAAAGTAATTTTTAAAATTATGTTCCTACTTATTGCTTTTACGGACTTACTAAACATTTGACCAACTATTATTATTCGTTGGGCAATCATTGTTAGAAGTTATCATAGCTGGAAGTATCTTAAAAAAAAAGATACTTAAAAGTAACTTAGATACTTAAAGTAACTAAGATACTTTATCTTAGATACTTTTTATATTGGACAGAAAGTATCTTTAACTTAGTTATTTTGGAAAAGTATCTTGTAACTTGTATCTAAAAAATATCTAAGTTACTCGGTAAAGTAACTAAGATACATTCAAATAACTTATATACTTTAAAGTAACTAAGATACTTTTTAAAGTAACTTTTCAGTGTAATACTTTATTAGAGAATTCCAGAATGATTCAAAGTAATTACCTAACCTACAACTTGTTGAATTTTTATAATTTTATAGTTTTTATTCATACTTAAAAGTAACTTAGTTACTTAAAAGTATCTTAGTTTCTTAAAAGTATCCTAGTTACTCAAAAGTATCTTAGATACTTTCATATAGTATCTTGGATACTTTCGGATAGTATCTTAGATACTTTTTAAAGTATCGTGTAACTAAAGATACTTTTAACTCAAAGTATCTAGTTACCAGAGGTAACAAAGTTATTTTATTTAAAGTATCTTAGAAAAGTATCTAGATACTTTTCAGAAGTAACTTTGACAGCTCTGGAAGTAATGAATCCTAAATAATAAGAATTAATATTTAATTTTATTTACTGATATTGTATATTATTGGATTTTTTACATAATATTATATAATGAAAACTATTATAACGCCTAGCAACGTTAATATTAAACTCATTATTTACGATGTCAGGTATTTTAATTTTCACTGTGATTTGAACCAATTTGTAGAATGTAAGGTTAACCATTTGTTAGATTTAATTTATTTATTTTCAAAAATCATTTAAATATCTATTAATTGGACTAGATAATAGTATATTATTAAACGAAGAGATAATGCTCATAATCTTTTTACAAATTTTAAATAATAATATAGTCACCTTCTTCCAATTTAAAACCAGATTGGTTCAAATTACAGTGAATATTGAAATAGGTCAATATCTGATGCCTAAAAAAGTAATAAGTTCCCGTTATTTATTAATATTCACAAAAAAACAATATTATGCAATAGAAGCAGGTAAGGTATAGTATTGTCGAGATTATGCGCATTCTTCACTGGGATAATTTACATTTCTAGTCTTGTAATTTGAGACGCAAGCCTCAATATGTAAGAGTAATGGCTAATAACACCATATTGATTACTCAATTTTTGTATAGATGCCGCTCTATACAAATATTTAAATTAGGGTCCATCGATAGCGCAGTGGGTTAAGCTACAAAGCCGAGACAAACTGCGTCCGTCGGTACCGGGTTCGATCCCCGGTCACAGCCTTGGGTGTAAACGTTAAACAGTATATCCCGCGGAAGGACCTAACCTTATAGGCTTTGCCTATAAGCTGGATAGGTTGACAGCGTTACTACTCTACTTTTATTTAAATTTATCAGTGATAAATTATTTTGTATAATATTATTTGTCGTAGTAAAAGTATAGTATGCAACTTGTTTAAAAAGTTTTCTGGACATTTTATTAAACACTGGTTTGCAAGCCTGGCTCGTGCCTACTAAAAATTCGTGAATAAAATGGCGTTTAGTAAACTTCGTTAATAATGTACTATTTACAAGCTGGCGTTTAAGTCACGGCCTGAAGTTGGCAACAATATAGTTGCCGCTCTATACAAATATTTAAATTAGGGTCCGTCGATAGCACAGTGGGTTAATTTACAAAGCCGAGACAAACTGCGTCCGTCGGTACCGGGTTCGATCACCGGTCACAGCCTTGGGTGTAAACGTTAAACAGTAGGTCCCGCGGAAGGACCGAACCTTATAGGCTTTGCCTATAAGCTGGATAGGTTGACAGCGTTACTATTCTACTTTTATTTAAATTTATCACTGATAAATTATTTTGTATAATATTATTTGTCGTAGTAAAAGTATAGTATGCAACTTGTTTATTAAGTTTTCTGGACATTTTATTAAACACTGATTTGCAAGCTTTGCTCGTGCCTACTAAAAATTCGTGACTAAAATGGCGTTTAGTAAACTTGATAAATAATGTACTATTTACAAGCTGGCGTTTAAGTTAGCTTTATTATAAATGGCTTAAAAGTGACGTTAAATTTATTTGGCAGTTCTCAGTTGTCTAATGTTTAACAAATAACGGACACTTGTTTTTATTAAAAACCCGCTCGCAAGCTTCGCTTATGTCTAATTACCCTTAAATGCCGTTTATAAATTTTTATAAGTAGGTACTTAATATACTATCGGTAACGTGTCCGCACATTTAATTTTAAGGTTTTTGGCATTGGTTTAGCATTGGTTTTAAAACGGTTTTATACATTTTAAAATAATAAACGTATAGTTTTATAATCACATTTCAGTGCCAGAGACAAAAATAGGTTATATTTTTTAAATAGTTTTGTTTATTTATGTATTAAAAATATTTAGTTATGCTTATACCTTAGTAAGGTTTGCATTTTTATAATTTATTGGACTAAGAAAATTACATTAAAATATGGTTTTTCTGCTCCCACCTCTAAAACGCCTATTATCGTACAGGTTTCAATGGAACCAAGTGATCTTTTAAATACACATTGACAAGCTATGGCTTTATGGCGCTTTAGTGACGGGCTGAAGTTATCAAGAAGTTTTTAATCACGGGCTGAAATTAACTTTAAGTTAGTTGACAGTTATCAAATGATATACAATCGTTAAAATAAACTGCCCTTCCTGTGAAATAATACTAAATGTGAACATTTTTGTAGATATTATATTAGTACAAAAATAATACAAAAATAAAAAAGTAATAGGTACTTTCTTAACTCCAATATTTAAAAAAAATTAAACTTCTGCATGAGATATGTTTTATCCTGTGCTTCTGCGAAATTTGTTTTGATTTGTTTCCTGGTCAATACATTCGACTTTTTCGGTCGATATCCTTCGCCCTTTAATATTTGCCTATTCTGATCCATGAAATAATTTAACCAATACGTTGAGGATTTCCATGTTTTGAAATTTTATTTAAAGTACCTATACCAAGAGCACTTATTCACTGAATTTACCATTAACATTTTTCAGAGCACACCATCTCAAGAAGCGATTGTACGAAAACTGTTGATTTGACATACTAGGCAATAACTCAAAAGTGGTTTCTTCGATTACCGCCGAGAGAAATTTATTTTGGACAATTGAATTTCAAAATGATATTTTATAAATTTAAAACCGTAAGAAATGCATTGATTTGTACTTTTAATGTTTTTTCTAAAAAATATGTGTATAATATTATTATATTATGTACCAAGTTTAATAAACGCCATTTTAGACTCTAAATTAATTTACGAACGAGCGAGCTTGCAAATTAGTTAGTATCTAGAAAAGTTTATAAACGAGTTGCATACTATACTTTATAACGACAAATACTTATTATCTAAAAATAATTTAAATTAAATATTTGTATACAGCGAAATCTATAAAACAATAGGGGAATCTGTGTTACCGTCAAATGTCAAATTTTTATGTGTTTTAAATCGAAATGTCTCCCTTAACAATGGATTAACACAAGTTTTTCATAGTAAAAGTGAAGAAAATGTTTTATGAGCACTGCACGGTGGAGTCCGAGCCAGAATTTAAGTTATATCAAGTTTACTGCTGGCGAAATTAAAAGGTAAGAAAAGGTAAGAAAATATTTAATGATTTTGTTTTTTGTATTGAGATAATAAAATAATTATTACATTTGGTATTATTTAACAAAAAGGGCACTTTATTTTAAGGATTTTATAACATAATATTATGACAACTGTCAACTAACTTAAAGCTAACCTTAGTCCGTGACTAAAAACCAGTTGCTAATTTTAGCCCGTGAGTAAAACGCCATAAAGCCACAACTCGTCAATGTGCATTTAAAAGGTCACTTACTGTGATGAAAACATGTACGATAACGGGCGTTTTAAAGGTGGGAGTAATAAAATATATTATGTGCTAAAAATTATTTTGTTCAAAGGAATGAAACCAAACTTTCCGTCTCAAAACAGTAACAAAATAAATTGTTACTTCTAGCACTTATATCATAAATAAAAATTTTAGCCGACCTTAATAATAAAGTAAATTTTTAGTAAGTACTTAAAAGCGGCCGAAAAAATAACACTTTTTTGTCTGTTTTTAATATTTTCTATTTATTTATAATTAAATTAATATAAAATATTTATAATTAAGGTCCCTATAAAAGTTTGTTTACACCACTGACAAAAAGTGTTATTTCGACCTCTTTCTAAATTTAAACTCTTAAAAAAATACATTGGTGACAGTTTATTTAATTTTGTTTATAAACAGCGTTTGTGCTTATATCCCTAATAAACAATTTTTAAGTAGTGTATTTTTTTATATCACACGCTATAAAATACTTGTTTCAACAATTTGATAGGTCAATTGTTATTCTATCATACCTTCTTTTGTTTGTTCATTCTAATCCCGGCGCATTCACCATTTTTGAAGCATTTATTTAATATTTGCTTATATTTTATACTTTACTATGTTATAGATGAAAACCAGATATTTTAACACTCTGGTTTATAAACAAAGAGTTGGAAGCAACTATTTTATGGGTACAATATTGTAAGTATATAGAGCTGTTATCATGGTTATTGATGGTGTAAATGCAATTTCACGTATCTCCACTTTTTTTAACACACAGATTTCAATCTGGTTTGCTTAAGATTTTTACTACCCCGATGTATGGTGCTTTTTGATCGCTAAGTTGAACAAAGTTGGAGTGACAGGTCGATATAAAATATATATTTTGACCACACCACAAATTAATATTTAAAATTAAAAATGTTATATTTTGTTAAAGCAATTTAAATAAACAGTGGAATACTATAACCTATAAGCTAGTATAGTGAAGTATTATAGTATAATACTACAATGAAATTTGATTTATTTCATTTATTTATTTATATTTTTAGTAGCCATATAATCTTTGTTTCTTTTTAAAAAACAAAACATTATTAACTTGTTTTAAGACTTATTAAACTCACCTTAAATAGGACAAGAACGGTGAAAAAATATTTAGCAAAAAGTTTGGGAAAAGTGTCATGTATGGCAAAACCATTTTTTTGGTACAAGTACCTTTTCATAAATACATAACTAAAACAAAACTTAAAATCGTATAAAAATCCATTAAAAATAAAGGTTGTATGAGCAATTAAAAATGTTATTTTTTCTGCTTAGTTTTTAATGTATGGCTAGTTAAGTAAAGTTAATTAACATAATAAATTAAATATCGTACCCTTAAGTTAATGCTACATTTTAAGGACATAGTTTTGCAAATACAATGAAAGGTCTAACATTTCAATTAAGAAAAAATCTGTGATAAAAACTTGAATATCCACGTAGCATTCCCAAGTTAATATTTTTATTTGCTGACCCAGAAAATGTCGAACGTGACAAGAAAATTTAGTAAATCAATTTGTCTAAAATAGTTAGTACAAAAACCCACAAATCCGCAGAATATGAAAATGATGAATGGTAGGAATATACCCTTTAAACATCTACCCCCAAGTATTTATATTCTTATTTTGGCCTTTTTGTAGCTTTGTAATATTAAAAAAATTAATTAATAAAAAAATTAATCCTCGAATTATTTTTATTATTATGTATTAAATTTGTTTAATTTTTATTTGTAGGTAAATAATAAAAATTAATAAAAATTACTTACGTTAAAACACAGTAAATGTCACTCACTAAGTGTGTCGCAGAAGTATTAAAACTTATTTAACAATCAACCACTTAATCCAATAAACCATCCAAAAAGTTTTACAATTAGTAGTTATAAACGTTATTCACAAACTACGATATCTGCGTGCGGGGCAAATATGTACGTAAGTATTGCGCGTTTTTGGCAGCAGCGCTGCGTGACGGTTCCCGGAGTATTTCCCACGACAAACTACAACTCCCGGAGTTACCAACCTGTGTCCACGTATAAATTCCGGTGCGGCGCAAGCGCTATTTATTGCCTCCGGGTAGCATGTATATCATTATGAAATATGGCTCATTTAAATATAATGTTTGCCTTCTTGTATTTTGCCTCACGAGGACCTTTTTTCTTTATTCTTACTTTCGTTTGATTGTATTTGACATGTAGGGGCGAACGTTGTAAATTAACTTGTTTTCTTAGCACACTAATTGGACAAATGTTTGACGAACTAAATATTGCTTCGAGTTATTTTAGGTTTATTTCAATAAATTGGGTACATTGTATAATATTCATTAATTAAAAACAGATGTTAAAAAAATAATACAATGTATTAATGTATTATTATTAAAATTATTGTTTTTAAATTTAAATTATTTGGTTAATATTGAGCAAATTTATACTTTATAAAGTACTTAAAATACACTGCGTTTATAAAAAATATATTATATTAAAATTCTGTAAACATACAAGTTGGATATTTATTTTAACTACTTTTATAGAAGGTGCAACAAACAGTATATAGGGTGATACCAAATTGAGATAAAAAATATATGGGTGATTCTCTACAAAATTTTGTAACGAAAAGTTGGATATTAGGGCTCAACATCTTAAAATTAGGGCTGTACAGTTTAGCCGGTTAAGCCGGCTAAAAAAGTTAGCTAAGTTAATTAGCTAGCCAACTGATCAGCTTAGCTAATTTAATATGTTAACTAAATTTGCTTAGCTAATTAGCTGGCTGCTTAACCGGTTAATCTAGCTTAGCTGAGCTAATTAGCCGGTTAGCCGTTAGCTAGGCATCAAAAAAATTAAAAATTAAAAATCACTTATAAAAGTGACGTTGGATGTTAGGTATTAAAAAATACAACAAAAAAATATTTTTTTCTGCTCCCACCTTTAAAACGCCCTTTATCGTACATGTTTCCATGACCTTTTACATACACATTGATAAGTTGTGGCTTTATGGCGCTTTAGTCACGGGCTGAAGTTAGTTTTAAGTTAGTTGACAGTTGTCAAATTTCATACAATCGTTAAAATAAAGTGCCTTTCTTGTAAAATAATACTAAATGTAAAAATTATTTTATTATCTCAATACAAAAATACAAAAAAATTAAATATTTTCTCAACGCCAATATTTGAAAAGTTTATATGAACATTGTACTGACCTTTTAATTTCGCCGGCAGTAAACTATAACTTAAATTCGGGCACGGACTCTACTGTAAAGTCCTCATAAAACATTTTCTTTTCTTTCACTGTGAAAAACTGTAAATTTTCAATATATACATTTTAATTTATAACCTTTATAATTGTGTTTATAAAATGTAAAAATTTGACATTTGACAGTTTCCCCTATTGTTTCATAGATGGGGCTCTATACAAATTTTTGATTTAAATCATTTTAAGATAATAATAAGTATTTGTCGTAGAAAAAGTATAGTATGCACCTCGTTTATAAACTTTTCTATACACTCATTAATTTAAGCACTCACTCGCAAGCTCGCTCGTGCCTAAATTAAATTCGTGTATAAAATGGCGTTTATCAAACTTGATACATAATATACTATTATATCAGTAACGTTAAAATTAAAGAACTAATGTCATAAGACGTCATTTTGTCGCACAAGGACAATTAATATGTTGCCAGAAAAGTCTCGTAATTACTCGAAAAATTATAAAAATATTATAACCAATATGCAAAATATTATTTTACTAGTATGCTGTTTAAAGTATAGCCAACCTATAAAATCAAAATTTTGGATGTGGTAAAGTACTCATTACAGCACCGAAAGCGGTGTTACAATGAAGTCATTATGTATGCAAAATAGATAAATTTAAATTAGCGTGATTTGGGTAAATCAATTTCGAAAAATAATAATATCCTGTATATTAAATATAAATTTAGGTATTACCAGATTACCAGAATTTAATATACTAACATAACAGTTACTATACTAACATATAGTTATTATAGTTACTATAGTTATGCCAAATTTGTGATCTTGTGTACGTTGTATTGTATTTGTATTTCACACTGAAAAAAATAAGCTTTTGAAAAAACATCAAAAATATTAATTCAACTATTTATGCACTTTAAATACAAGGAATGGTTTTTGCACGTTTACTTAACCATCTAAAAATGTGAAATTGTATTGTTTAATTGAACAACAAATAACAGTCAAATGAACAAAATGAGAATATTTGTTCTAATCTGCTAATTTGGTTAATTTAACATTCTTAGGGTGTTAAGGTAAATTTCTTGAACTGTCCAGGTAACCTTTTTAGCATATTCACTTAACACCAATAAAATGTTAAATTAAAATAATTTGCGCTAATGTTCCAAAACATTCTGAAAATGTAAAAGTAAAATTCTATATGAAGAGAAAGAATTGAACCCTCACCTCGCCAGAGTTTTTATTTTGAGTGCGTTCCACCTACCATAAATACCGACAGACAGCTGTTTCGGCCTATATTAGGGGTCTTATCAGTGTAATTTGGTGTAGTGGAAGTTCCACTGTGAAACACACCCAAAACAACCGGCTACCTAAGCTTATATACCTTACAGGGGCGTAGCTACCGTCAATACCATCAATGATACGGGGCCCCCGGCTAGGGGGGGGGCCGATTGGCTTCGACATGCGTAAGCAAAAAACATATTACCCACATGTTAAAAAAATTGAGGCATCAAATTAAATAAATAAATACCTAATATTATTATTTAATTGTTTATTCTTCGATTTATTAAATTTAAATTTTCCTGAATACCCTCCTGTTCCAACGAGGCAGTTAACTCATACGAAATGTTTCTGCCCGCACCTTTCCGATATGCGTTGTCTGCGGCGCAGTCTGCGCATATTGTTCTGTGCTCTGCGCCGCATACTGAGTCTGCTTTGGGTGTTATTATCATAGGTTATATTAATAGCAAATTAAAAATAATTATTAGCGTTACAATTATTTCAAATGACTTGCCTTTATTTTAAAATAGAAACCTTTTAAAAGATGTTGAAGAACGGTAAATGTCTAAAACCAGACCAAGTTTTAAAATTTGTCTGTACATAAAAAGCTATGTATACATGGGTGAATATATTGAGATGTCCCCCAAGTGAAAATGATTATTTTTTATTTTTTGTTGTTTCACTGTTAGCTATAATGGGGTTTTTGGGAAGCCACCAGGTCTAGTAATAACATAAGTGGTTCTGCACTAATGCAAGAATTTTAAGAAATCACACATTTTGAATATTAGAGCTTCACGGAAGATAGCTTCACGGAGGTTAGGGTTTTGTATGTTTTTTTTAAACCTTTGTATATTTGAAATAAGTTATTGTATCTTTTGACACCTTAATATTTTAAAAAAATGAAATTGTACATAAAATATTTATAAAAAAAAATCTACTTACTGAGATATTACACTTCACGGTGGATAGGTTTTTAAATAGCAAATTAATGAACTTAAACTTTTTAATTATAAAACAGCAACACTCTCATCTGCATATAAATTCTAACTGACCTTCAGGAATCACATGTCGTAAACAGAGGTTTTTGCTTATTTAAAATGATTAAAGCGCAATCCGTTGCATAAAAAAAGAGATTCACGGAGGATAGAATCAATTTTTTTAACAACTACGTAAATGGTTATAAAAATTATTTCTTTTAATTTTTAATAATATTTTATATTTGATTCGATTGCTTTGGATGTATTTAATTTACTTAGGGAACTGATATTTTTAGTATGCTTTTACTACCTCAGATATTTGAAACCATATAGGTTAACCTAGAAAGAGTAACGGTCACGGAGGATAGGTTTTAGACATTTAAAACATTGTAAAAAATAATAATTTCGGTTAAAAATGTGGAACCTGAGCTGTAATATCTCCTTAATTATGAAAGATCAAAACACAATAAAAGTGTAGGTCAAACTCATTAAGATTTATTAAATATCACGGGGTAACACCATCGGGGGACATTTCGTGAGATTCACCCAAATATGGTAAATGCCAAAAAATGATACACTTTTTGTCGGGACCTTTTCCTGTATAAGGGCCCCTACCAAAATTTTGATACAGGGCCCCCTCGAGGCTAGCAACGCCACTGATACCTTATATCGTAAGCCAACTGTGGCGAGATCAACACCGTCTAATGACGTGGCATGGGTGTTCGAAGCGCCCTTCACGGCAATTTTATGAATGCAAATTTAACATTTTAAAGTAACATTTACAATTTGTTAAATGAACAAATTTAATGTTTTGGATTAAAGAGAAACTAAACGTTAATTTTATAGTTTTTTTAGGTAATCCTAAAAATTTCAGTACTTGATTCAACCAATTCCAGCTATCAAATCAAAATAGGATAAACATTTTAATTCAAAAAATTAGTTTATGTTAAATCAATATTTTAACTGTCAATTGAACAAATAAACTTTGACAAACTCTGACTATTGCTTTGACACCAAAATATAGATTAATCCAATAGTTTTTTTGATGAAACAACATTGACATTCAGGTAAACGTTAACTCAACTACATTATTTTTTCGGTGCAGTAATACGCTCTTTAAAAATAAATTAGTCAAATATGACCAGTTTTCAGTAAAAAAGTCACTAATAACTGTAGTCCACAGCAATTTGTATCCCGGACATTTAACAGCCAAATTCTAATGTAAAATTATCCCCCAAATCCGAAAAGACCGTCAAAAATTATGAAAGTAGAACCGTTTTTAAGATTTAGTCAATCCCATATTACATGGAAAATTGACTATATCTCAAAAACTGTTATAGGTACTTTTATAACTTTTGACATTTTCGGATTAAGAAGACAATTTTACATAGGAATTGAGTGCTAAATGTTCAGGATACTAATTGCATTTGATGAGAATTATAAGCTTTCTTTTTCGGTATGACAATTTTTGACTAATTTATTTTTAGAGAGCGCACGCGCTAAATTCAGCTTTGCGTTGATATTCAAAATAAGAAATATTGCCGTAGTAAAGATTTTTTACCTTTTTTAATTTAATTAATGAACAAATAAAAGCAAGAATGTAAAAAATTATTTACTAAATTTATGTAATTAATAATTATAATTAATAATTATTAATTATTAGTAATTAAGTGATTAAAGCACAGAGAAAGCACTAGAGAGACAAGTTCCTTGTTATAAGTAATCCTCTAAACTACGATATTTCAGATGGCGCAGCTGTACTGCTTTAGCGCGCCAAGCTTAAATCGTAATAAATGGCGGAAATTTTAAATGTATGATTTATTAAATAAAAATTTTTTTCTTTAAAATTACAGAAAATTAAGCTTTTATATGTGATAAAAATAAACTTTAATTTGACTTTACAATATAAAAACATAATTTTAAACTAGTTTTGAACTAGTTAAGTATTCTGGGAGGAACTAAATGAAAAAAAAATAGTTTTTGGTTTAAAATTTTTATTAAAGAAATATTTAAGTAAATACAATATAAAATTACATTGTACTGATTTTGACTGAGGTCGAAAATGCTTTGATTGTTATTTGGTGTTATTTGGTACCGCATATCTAATTGAATCGATGAGAATAAGAACCGTACAAGTCCAAAGTTTGACATTTTCATCTGAAATAGCCATTTTGTTTTAAATTCAAAGCAGCATCGAAGAAGTATAAGAAATTTTTTAAAATCGGCTTGTTTGTCAGAGCTAACTATGAAGCATTGAGACAAGTCCTGCACTTGTACTGTTCTTATTCCCAACAAATGTTGTTGATTACACTGTAGGTAAATTTTCAACTCTTAAAATATCACAGCTAAACGCTTGGACACGTAAACATAAGTTTTAGTCGTGCTCGGTTTAGCTGTATCAGGTCTAAAAAGTCCTATCCAGGGACACACTGTATACTGGTATATTATAATTTGTAAAATAATATATTTCACCTCTTGTGCCAAAATTCCTATACATTTTATTTCAATAAACATAATATCCTCAGTTATACTCAATAAAAAAAATAGCAAAAAAACATTTTGAATTTCCTAAATTATAATTATCTATAAAAAACTCTCAGGAACCCGTGTTCCTTCTGATCAATTAACTTCAAATTTTGCAATAATTTGTTTTTTTTTTTAATTTGGTACTCATGTGTGGATCCAGCCCAATTTTTTTTTTAATTCATACAAGGTGTTTAAATTTATACAGGGTGTTTTCAATATCTTTGAATTTTGACTTGATACAGCTAATCCAAGCACGGATACGACCAAAAATTAACTTTATGTGTCCTAGCGTTTAGCTGTGATATTTTCACCTCCCTACAGTGTTATTACAACTAAAAGTTTAAGGTGGTCATGCTCATAAAAGCTATCAGTTGGTATTTTATGCTGCTTAAGTGTAAAATACAACAATGTTAACATCAGGAAAAATCCAGAACGATAGAAAATTAATAATAGAAAGTTTGCACGTCAGACTGGTTAGTTCTATGTATCTGGAAAAATTGTCGAAGAAAAAAAAACTGGATCACCATGTAATGAAAAGAAAATAAATGATATAAAAAATATAATGAAGTACATCAAGGGAGAAGATCTAGAGTTTTACCACCATGTAACATCGTGGCCAAACACTAATACGTATGATGATGCCGGTAAAAAATAGTTATTTGTTTAACAAGTCGTCACCAAATTCACGAAGTGGCGTATATGAAGATTTAAGTTATGCAAAAAAGCAATTTTTTGAAATAAAAGTTTAGCATACCAAACACTTATTCCAGAAATTTGCTTTTTTGCATAACACAAATCTTTCGATACGGGTGTTTGAAGTTTTGTGTTATGCAAAAAACCAATTTTCTGGAATAAACGTTTAAAATGCTAAACGTTTATTTCAGAAAATTGCTTTTTTGTATAACTTAAATCTTCATATACGCCACTTCGTGAATTTGGGGACGAAGTGTTGAAAGTGTTTCATGCGAATGTTCAAGTTGCTCACGAGGCCGTCAGGCCGAGTTTGCATTAACACGAGCTTGAAAAAAGCTTTTCTCACAAGTAAAACATAATGTTTTTTCTACGACCCTTTTATTTTTTTATTATATTCAAATACAATACAAAATAACCTAAAAACGTGTTTGACAGCTGTTAAAATTCTTTTATTGTTATTCTTTTAATTTTTATGGTACAAGTTACCTAAAATCAATAAACTTACCTTCTCAATTTAAATAAAGGCATTAAAAACTAGAATTTATTATACAAACACAATTATATGTCTTCTAAATTTATAAAAAATATTTAGACATACATATACAATTAATTAATTTAAATATTTATGTTTTTGAAAACAAAAAATTAACGAAGAACTTCATAAATCTGGTCTTATTCTTTAAGTTTCGTTTGCCTTTTTATCAGCCCAATCCTTTAGGGCTGATTTTATCCATTTCCTTGTGATCCCAAAAATTGGTTCAAATCCAATCTGGCCACTTATCAGCTTATTTCCCCAACCCTATATAACAAAAATCAAAATAAAAACATAATAATAAAGTATGTTTTTAATTATTATGCATTAGTGAGAACTATAAATAAAGTATTCACTTACCACTAGAGATTTCAATAATTTTGAAGTGGTGTGATTAAAATTTTTTACATTTTACTTAATTTAACAAATGCTAACGACTAAATGATGAATGAATAAATAAGACGCCACCTTCTTGTACCATCATGTGTTTGGCAAAACTGTTGTCAGACGTTTAAATAATTTTAGAAAGGTCATTAAAATAGTAAATATTTTATTAAATCTTTAATCAATAAAAAAACACCAGAATGCTAGATAGACATAAAATTTAGTCCGTTTACTACACACCTTGTTCCCGGTTTACAATTGTCGCCGTTGTAGAAAAATTACACTTTTCGTCTGATTTTTCAAATTTTTTAATTTGCATGACACTTAATATTTTTATGTCAGATAGACCACATGCGTTTTAGTGATGTTTTTATATTATTTCCTGTGCGTTCTTAAGATCGGATAAATTTACTAATTAAAATAAAGTTTTGTTTTATTTGTCGTGCACCCGAAATCAAGGTTGAAGCCAATTTTGAAACGAATGTCAAAGGATGCGATCAATTTTTTTTCACACAGACCTGTCACTTTTCACACAGAAATGTCACTTTACATTCGTGTTTTGCCTTGCCAATGAAATGATTCATTTTCTAAGCAACGATGCCAATACGAAATGTGACTTTTACATAGTGGTCGTAAAAAATAATTGATTATTTAACATTTTTGTTCAATAAAAATATGTATTTAAAAAAAATGCTTTATCAATAAAAATGCTTTTTTTCAAGAAGAAAATTATAAGAATTCTGTGTCAGAATTTTATTGAGATTAAGAACAGTACAAGTCCAAGTTTATTTTTTGTGTATAATAAAGCATGCACGTGGTAAAAAAATATTTATAGTTTAATTAACGTCTAAACTCATAGACCACAGCTTTTCTGTACTTTTAAACTTGAAAAAATCCTAATAAACAAAATAAACAGTTTATTTTGTTTTCTCAAAATTCAAACATTTGGACATGTACTGTTGTTATTCTCACCGCTTCAATTAATAATCTCAATGCAGATCTTAATTCACTTGGATTAAAACGTTGTTGCAAACTATATGATCTAGTTAAATTCGGCTAAAACTATATTTCAAATTTTTCCTGCCATAAACGAAGTCTGCAATGCAAATAATATTATTATATTACCAATATTCTTAATTAAAAATTAAGTTATATGTACGCCGTTAAAATGTCCGAACACGAAAACAAATTTATAAAATCTATCTATTGACTTGATTTCATAAATTTATATTTTTTTTTCATGTACGGTCATTTTGTGTTAGATGGGTAGTTAATACCTGTCTCCATCCTGTATTAAAAAAAATTATATAAAATACGTATATTTTGTCTTGTACATCAGTTTAAACTTGACGCTTTCAGTTGAAGGTACTTTAAACGCGATCGCTGCGGAAAATTGTTTATTGTTTAAAAGTGAATAACTTGTGTTTGGTGTGTCCGATTGTTATGCGGTTTGATGAAGGGTGATCTTCAAGGTATGTAAAATTCAGATATGTATTTGTTTTTCGTAGATTTTGCTTTTACAACGGGTTATCGTAACCGACAAGATTGGTCTGTTAAAATCGCAAACTTGAATCGAGCTTTTAGAACAATGGAGCTACAAAAATTGTAATGAATTGTAAGGCATCAGTTCAAGATCCGTTGAATAGCTTAAAGTTTTGTCTATCAAGCCATCAATAAATTATCTGCCCCAACTCGCCCCCGGCTCTTTAAAACTACATGTTCTTGGGCGCTCAAGCACGGTTGTGGTAAAAAACCTCGCGATTTTAAGTCTATGTCGCGCGCGTATCTGTGTTTTTGCTTTACAAAATATATTTTTTTTTATTTCTTGGTTGCGTTCATGACGTTTACTCAATTCACTCGGTTTTATCTCAAAACGTTTATTACAACAGCGGTGTCTAGACTTTCACTTGCATAAATCGTTCGTGACTACTAAGATATTTAACACCGATTTTACATATTTAACCCACCTCTTATAGGTGCGTTAAAACAACTCCGCATGCGCATTGTAGTGTGTTAATGTCAAATTTTAATTTTGGTTATTTGTGTTCACAATTTTTTTAGCGAATCCAGTGACGGAGATTGTTTAATATATATTAGTACAGTCATCTTAGTCAAAAAAAGGGATCAACCTCGGAATCTAACGGAATAAACTGAATTTTTGTGAAAACCTTTATTTTAGCATTACAAATATTGTCTCAAAAGTCACATATGCCAACGTGTGAGCGGCCTTAGATTTTAAGAATATCTCGTTTTCTCTGTCTCCTATCGTATTTGCATTGATAATAAAAGTTGTAGAGAATAAAATTCTTTACAAATTTTGTTTACAAAATTTTTTTATACGTCGAACCGTTTTTGGGATAGAGGGCGCAGAGTGTGGTGCTCAGCCGTACGTCCCTTTAGCGCAAGGTAAATCGTGAATCCCAATCTATTATACCGTTTTTTTAATTAATTATATAATAAATATTATTAAAATAAAAATTTAATACCTTATAGGTACTTATATTTATATTTCTTTTAAATCAAATATATTTTATCTTCATATATATCTTATATTTTAATTTAATTTTAATGAAGGATAATTGGATCGGAGTAGGAAAAAATGTTTTTATTTATATCAATATTATTATTATTAATCTTTATCTTCTTCATCCTCGTCTTCTTCAAGTTGGCCAGCAATTTCAGACTCATTTTCATCATCACTCTCCTCGTTATCATTGACATTAATTGTCATATCTTCAAAAACTTACTTATAACGCGTTTGTACTTTGCAGATTGTTTTGCCTTTGTTGCCTCATCTGCGACTTCACCACAAAATAAGCACAATATTTTAAAATCAAACACATCATTCCCTTTTTTACGAGGTACAGTTGATGACGTTGAAGGTCCAGTCTCTTCAAGGCGACGTTTTGCTGCTGCAATTTTACTATAGTACGCTATAGCGTACAATTTTCGACACTCAATATGGACGTTCACAGAAGTCAAAGTATTTAGGTAGTTTATGTTTATTTCTCTCAATAATTGCTTCTTTTAAAGTCTAACTTATTACAAATAAAACACAAATCAGCCATGTTAACCTTTAAAATAATACGAATATTACCTGAATATTACCAACTTGGTTTAAATATAGGTATACCTAACCTTTTTATTTATAGCAAGCCCACTATAGTATTTCCAGGTCTGTTATTTTAAAAGCAATATCTGGATCCAAGAGATGACCAGAGACATATTCAAGGCAAATTCATTTAATGTATTTTCTTCTTAAAATGCATTTGTTATTAATTATAATAACATTAGAATATATTTAGAATGATTCACTTCATTATTTAATTATTTGTATGTCAAAAGTAAGTAATATTTAATAACTATTTGTTTTAAAAAAATATATAAAAATAAATATAAGGTATTAAATTGTTATTTAAGTAATATTTAATAAATAATTAATTAAAAAAACGGTATAATAGATTGTGATTCATGATTTACCTTGCGCTAAAGGTACGTATGGCTAAGCGCTCCACCCTCTGCGACCTCTATCTCAAAAACAATTAGACGTATAAAAAAATGTTTTAAACAAAATTTGTAGTGAATTTTATTCTCTACAACTTGTATAATAAATGCAAATACGATAGGAGGCAGGGAAAAGGAGATATTCTCAAAAAAATGATTTTTGCGACCTTTGACCTTGAATATCTAAGGCCGCTCACACGTTGGCATATGTGACTTTTGAGACAACATTTGCAATGCTAAAATAAAGGTTTGTACAAAAATTCAGCTTATTCCGTTAGATTCCGAGGTAAAATGCCTAGATGACTGGACTATATGTAGATATTAAATATTATCATATAAATGTAATTATAATAAACTAAATTAACCTATTTTATAAAAAGATGTTTTATTTACATTTTAAAAAGATCCTCTTTCGACAATTTTTTTTATAAAAATGTCCGTCGTTTGAGGTCCACCATTTTGAATTTTTGATTCCAGATTCATTATCAGCGACCACAAAAACCCCTGTATGGTGATTTTCAATTTATTCCGTCAATTTTTTGATAAATATGTCCGCCATTTTGGATCTATCATTTTAAATTTTGGAATTCTGATTCCAGATTCTTTACCAGCGACCACAAAAACCCCTGTATGGTGATTTTCAATTTATTCCGTCAATTTTTGACAAATATGTCCGCCATTTTGGATCTACCATTTTGAATTTTGGAATTCTGATTCGTTATCAGCGAATTCTGATTCGTTATCAGCGACCCCAAAAACCTCTATACGGATTTTTAGGAGAATCCGACTACTCCTTGATATTTTGCAGAAAATTTCGAGAATTGTGCACTGTGCAGCGTACATATAACTTTATTTTGTTTTATTTAAACATATTATGGACAATTTTATTAAAAATTCTTTTCGACAAATTATTTAATAGTATGAAACAAATTATAAGAACAAACCAGTTAGGATTTTTTGGAAAACAAGGCTTCAACCTTGATTTCGGGTGCACGACAAATAAAACAAAACTTTATTTTAATTAGTAAATTTATCCGATCTTAAGAACGCACAGGAAATAATATAAAAACATCACTAAAACGCATGTGGTCTATCTGACATAAAAATATTAAGTGTCATGCAAATTAAAAAATTTGAAAAATCAGACGAAAAGTGTAATTTTTCTACAACGGCGACAATTGTAAACCGGGAACAAGGTGTGTAGTAAACGGACTAAATTTTATGTCTATCTAGCATTCTGGTGTTTTTTTATTGATTAAAGATTTAATAAAATATTTACTATTTTAATGACCTTTCTAAAATTATTTAAACGTCTGACAACAGTTTTGCCAAACACATGATGGTACAAGAAGGTGGCGTCTTATTTATTCATTCATCATTTAGTCGTTAGCATTTGTTAAATTAAGTAAAATGTAAAAAATTTTAATCACACCACTTCAAAATTATTGAAATCTCTAGTGGTAAGTGAATACTTTATTTATAGTTCTCAATAATGCATAATAATTAAAAACATACTTTATTATTATGTTTTTATTTTGATTTTTGTTATATAGGGTTGGGGAAATAAGCCGATAAGTGGCCAGATCACAAGGAAATCGATAAAATCAGCCCTAAAGGATTGGGCTGATAAAAAGGCAAACGAAACTTAAAGAATAAGACCCGATTTATGAAGTTCTTCGTTAATTTTTTGTTTTCAAAAACATAAATATTTAAATTAAAGTATGAAGTTTTTTTTATAATAAAAACCCAAACAAATGTTAGAAATATTCCATCACACCAAAACAAAACAAAAAGTGCTTAAAGCACTTTTCGCCAACGATGTTGGCATCTTCAGAAGCGAAGTGTAACTAAATCTAAATGCTAAACCCTCCATATTTATACTAATTATAACCTAAGGTTGACTAAATCGTAAGCTGACACAGTTTACTAAACCGTGGACCGTAACCCCTTCAGTGAACACGTAAAAAGAAAATATCAAAGTAGAGTTGGGTACCGGTATTTATATTCTTATAAATGTATAAACTTATGCTCATAAAAGCTATCAGTTGGTATTTTATGCTGCTTAAGTGTAAAATACAACAATGTTAACATCAGGAAAAATCCAGAACGATAGAAAATTAATAATAGAAAGTTTGCACGTCAGACTGGTTAGTTCTATGTATCTGGAAAAATTGTCGAAGAAAAAAAAACTGGATCACCATGTAATGAAAAGAAAATAAATGATATAAAAAATATAATGAAGTACATCAAGGGAGAAGATCTAGAGTTTTACCACCATGTAACATGTAACCCTCCATATTTATACTAATTATAACCTAAGGTTGACTAAATCGTAAGCTGACACAGTTTACTAAACCGTGGACCGTAACCCCTTCAGTGAACACGTAAAAAGAAAATATCAAAGTAGAGTTGGGTACCGGTATTTATATTCTTATAAATGTATAAACTCATGCTCATAAAAGCTATCAGTTGGTATTTTATGCTGCTTAAGTGTAAAATACAACAATGTTAACATCAGGAAAAATCCAGAACGATAGAAAATTAATAATAGAAAGTTTGCACGTCAGACTGGTTAGTTCTATGTATCTGGAAAAATTGTCGAAGAAAAAAAAACTGGATCACCATGTAATGAAAAGAAAATAAATGATATAAAAAATATAATGAAGTACATCAAGGGAGAAGATCTAGAGTTTTACCACCATGTAACATCGTGGCCAAACACTAATACGTATGATGATGCCGGTAAAAAATAGTTATTTGTTTAACAAGTCGTCACCAAATTCACGAAGTGGCGTATATGAAGATTTAAGTTATGCAAAAAAGCAATTTTTTGAAATAAAAGTTTAGCATACCAAACACTTATTCCAGAAATTTGCTTTTTTGCATAACACAAATCTTTCGATACGGGTGTTTGAAGTTTTGTGTTATGCAAAAAACCAATTTTCTGGAATAAACGTTTAAAATGCTAAACGTTTATTTCAGAAAATTGCTTTTTTGTATAACTTAAATCTTCATATACGCCACTTCGTGAATTTGGGGACGAAGTGTTGAAAGTGTTTCATGCGAATGTTCAAGTTGCTCACGAGGCCGTCAGGCCGGGTTTGCATTAACACGAGCTTGAAAAAAGCTTTTCTCACAAGTAAAACATAATGTTTTTTCTACGACCCTTTTATTTTTTTATTATATTCAAATACAATACAAAATAACCTAAAAACGTGTTTGACAGCTGTTAAAATTCTTTTATTGTTATTCTTTTAATTTTTATGGTACAAGTTACCTAAAATCAATAAACTTACCTTCTCAATTTAAATAAAGGCATTAAAAACTAAAATTTATTATACAAACACAATTATATGTCTTCTAAATTTATAAAAAATATTTAGACATACATATACAATTAATTAATTTAAATATTTATGTTTTTGAAAACAAAAAATTAACGAAGAACTTCATAAATCTGGTCTTATTCTTTAAGTTTCGTTTGCCTTTTTATCAGCCCAATCCTTTAGGGCTGATTTTATCCATTTCCTTGTGATCCCAAAAATTGGTTCAAATCCAATCTGGCCACTTATCAGCTTATTTCCCCAACCCTATATAACAAAAATCAAAATAAAAACATAATAATAAAGTATGTTTTTAATTATTATGCATTAGTGAGAACTATAAATAAAGTATTCACTTACCACTAGAGATTTCAATAATTTTGAAGTGGTGTGATTAAAATTTTTTACATTTTACTTAATTTAACAAATGCTAACGACTAAATGATGAATGAATAAATAAGACGCCACCTTCTTGTACCATCATGTGTTTGGCAAAACTGTTGTCAGACGTTTAAATAATTTTAGAAAGGTCATTAAAATAGTAAATATTTTATTAAATCTTTAATCAATAAAAAAACACCAGAATGCTAGATAGACATAAAATTTAGTCCGTTTACTACACACCTTGTTCCCGGTTTACAATTGTCGCCGTTGTAGAAAAATTACACTTTTCGTCTGATTTTTCAAATTTTTTAATTTGCATGACACTTAATATTTTTATGTCAGATAGACCACATGCGTTTTAGTGATGTTTTTATATTATTTCCTGTGCGTTCTTAAGATCGGATAAATTTACTAATTAAAATAAAGTTTTGTTTTATTTGTCGTGCACCCGAAATCAAGGTTGAAGCCAATTTTGAAACGAATGTCAAAGGATGCGATCAATTTTTTTTCACACAGACCTGTCACTTTTCACACAGAAATGTCACTTTACATTCGTGTTTTGCCTTGCCAATGAAATGATTCATTTTCTAAGCAACGATGCCAATACGAAATGTGACTTTTACATAGTGGTCGTAAAAAATAATTGATTATTTAACATTTTTGTTCAATAAAAATATGTATTTAAAAAAAATGCTTTATCAATAAAAATGCTTTTTTTCAAGAAGAAAATTATAAGAATTCTGTGTCAGAATTTTATTGAGATTAAGAACAGTACAAGTCCAAGTTTATTTTTTGTGTATAATAAAGCATGCACGTGGTAAAAAAATATTTATAGTTTAATTAACGTCTAAACTCATAGACCACAGCTTTTCTGTACTTTTAAACTTGAAAAAATCCTAATAAACAAAATAAACAGTTTATTTTGTTTTCTCAAAATTCAAACATTTGGACATGTACTGTTGTTATTCTCACCGCTTCAATTAATAATCTCAATGCAGATCTTAATTCACTTGGATTAAAACGTTGTTGCAAACTATATGATCTAGTTAAATTCGGCTAAAACTATATTTCAAATTTTTCCTGCCATAAACGAAGTCTGCAATGCAAATAATATTATTATATTACCAATATTCTTAATTAAAAATTAAGTTATATGTACGCCGTTAAAATGTCCGAACACGAAAACAAATTTATAAAATCTATCTATTGACTTGATTTCATAAATTTATATTTTTTTTTCATGTACGGTCATTTTGTGTTAGATGGGTAGTTAATACCTGTCTCCATCCTGTATTAAAAAAAATTATATAAAATACGTATATTTTGTCTTGTACATCAGTTTAAACTTGACGCTTTCAGTTGAAGGTACTTTAAACGCGATCGCTGCGGAAAATTGTTTATTGTTTAAAAGTGAATAACTTGTGTTTGGTGTGTCCGATTGTTATGCGGTTTGATGAAGGGTGATCTTCAAGGTATGTAAAATTCAGATATGTATTTGTTTTTCGTAGATTTTGCTTTTACAACGGGTTATCGTAACCGACAAGATTGGTCTGTTAAAATCGCAAACTTGAATCGAGCTTTTAGAACAATGGAGCTACAAAAATTGTAATGAATTGTAAGGCATCAGTTCAAGATCCGTTGAATAGCTTAAAGTTTTGTCTATCAAGCCATCAATAAATTATCTGCCCCAACTCGCCCCCGGCTCTTTAAAACTACATGTTCTTGGGCGCTCAAGCACGGTTGTGGTAAAAAACCTCGCGATTTTAAGTCTATGTCGCGCGCGTATCTGTGTTTTTGCTTTACAAAATATATTTTTTTTTATTTCTTGGTTGCGTTCATGACGTTTACTCAATTCACTCGGTTTTATCTCAAAACGTTTATTACAACAGCGGTGTCTAGACTTTCACTTGCATAAATCGTTCGTGACTACTAAGATATTTAACACCGATTTTACATATTTAACCCACCTCTTATAGGTGCGTTAAAACAACTCCGCATGCGCATTGTAGTGTGTTAATGTCAAATTTTAATTTTGGTTATTTGTGTTCACAATTTTTTTAGCGAATCCAGTGACGGAGATTGTTTAATATATATTAGTACAGTCATCTTAGTCAAAAAAAGGGATCAACCTCGGAATCTAACGGAATAAACTGAATTTTTGTGAAAACCTTTATTTTAGCATTACAAATATTGTCTCAAAAGTCACATATGCCAACGTGTGAGCGGCCTTAGATTTTAAGAATATCTCGTTTTCTCTGTCTCCTATCGTATTTGCATTGATAATAAAAGTTGTAGAGAATAAAATTCTTTACAAATTTTGTTTACAAAATTTTTTTATACGTCGAACCGTTTTTGGGATAGAGGGCGCAGAGTGTGGTGCTCAGCCGTACGTCCCTTTAGCGCAAGGTAAATCGTGAATCCCAATCTATTATACCGTTTTTTTAATTAATTATATAATAAATATTATTAAAATAAAAATTTAATACCTTATAGGTACTTATATTTATATTTCTTTTAAATCAAATATATTTTATCTTCATATATATCTTATATTTTAATTTAATTTTAATGAAGGATAATTGGATCGGAGTAGGAAAAAATGTTTTTATTTATATCAATATTATTATTATTAATCTTTATCTTCTTCATCCTCGTCTTCTTCAAGTTGGCCAGCAATTTCAGACTCATTTTCATCATCACTCTCCTCGTTATCATTGACATTAATTGTCATATCTTCAAAAACTTACTTATAACGCGTTTGTACTTTGCAGATTGTTTTGCCTTTGTTGCCTCATCTGCGACTTCACCACAAAATAAGCACAATATTTTAAAATCAAACACATCATTCCCTTTTTTACGAGGTACAGTTGATGACGTTGAAGGTCCAGTCTCTTCAAGGCGACGTTTTGCTGCTGCAATTTTACTATAGTACGCTATAGCGTACAATTTTCGACACTCAATATGGACGTTCACAGAAGTCAAAGTATTTAGGTAGTTTATGTTTATTTCTCTCAATAATTGCTTCTTTTAAAGTCTAACTTATTACAAATAAAACACAAATCAGCCATGTTAACCTTTAAAATAATACGAATATTACCTGAATATTACCAACTTGGTTTAAATATAGGTATACCTAACCTTTTTATTTATAGCAAGCCCACTATAGTATTTCCAGGTCTGTTATTTTAAAAGCAATATCTGGATCCAAGAGATGACCAGAGACATATTCAAGGCAAATTCATTTAATGTATTTTCTTCTTAAAATGCATTTGTTATTAATTATAATAACATTAGAATATATTTAGAATGATTCACTTCATTATTTAATTATTTGTATGTCAAAAGTAAGTAATATTTAATAACTATTTGTTTTAAAAAAATATATAAAAATAAATATAAGGTATTAAATTGTTATTTAAGTAATATTTAATAAATAATTAATTAAAAAAACGGTATAATAGATTGTGATTCATGATTTACCTTGCGCTAAAGGTACGTATGGCTAAGCGCTCCACCCTCTGCGACCTCTATCTCAAAAACAATTAGACGTATAAAAAAATGTTTTAAACAAAATTTGTAGTGAATTTTATTCTCTACAACTTGTATAATAAATGCAAATACGATAGGAGGCAGGGAAAAGGAGATATTCTCAAAAAAATGATTTTTGCGACCTTTGACCTTGAATATCTAAGGCCGCTCACACGTTGGCATATGTGACTTTTGAGACAACATTTGCAATGCTAAAATAAAGGTTTGTACAAAAATTCAGCTTATTCCGTTAGATTCCGAGGTAAAATGCCTAGATGACTGGACTATATGTAGATATTAAATATTATCATATAAATGTAATTATAATAAACTAAATTAACCTATTTTATAAAAAGATGTTTTATTTACATTTTAAAAAGATCCTCTTTCGACAATTTTTTTTATAAAAATGTCCGTCGTTTGAGGTCCACCATTTTGAATTTTTGATTCCAGATTCATTATCAGCGACCACAAAAACCCCTGTATGGTGATTTTCAATTTATTCCGTCAATTTTTTGATAAATATGTCCGCCATTTTGGATCTATCATTTTAAATTTTGGAATTCTGATTCCAGATTCTTTACCAGCGACCACAAAAACCCCTGTATGGTGATTTTCAATTTATTCCGTCAATTTTTGACAAATATGTCCGCCATTTTGGATCTACCATTTTGAATTTTGGAATTCTGATTCGTTATCAGCGAATTCTGATTCGTTATCAGCGACCCCAAAAACCTCTATACGGATTTTTAGGAGAATCCGACTACTCCTTGATATTTTGCAGAAAATTTCGAGAATTGTGCACTGTGCAGCGTACATATAACTTTATTTTGTTTTATTTAAACATATTATGGACAATTTTATTAAAAATTCTTTTCGACAAATTATTTAATAGTATGAAACAAATTATAAGAACAAACCAGTTAGGATTTTTTGGAAAACAAGGCTTCAACCTTGATTTCGGGTGCACGACAAATAAAACAAAACTTTATTTTAATTAGTAAATTTATCCGATCTTAAGAACGCACAGGAAATAATATAAAAACATCACTAAAACGCATGTGGTCTATCTGACATAAAAATATTAAGTGTCATGCAAATTAAAAAATTTGAAAAATCAGACGAAAAGTGTAATTTTTCTACAACGGCGACAATTGTAAACCGGGAACAAGGTGTGTAGTAAACGGACTAAATTTTATGTCTATCTAGCATTCTGGTGTTTTTTTATTGATTAAAGATTTAATAAAATATTTACTATTTTAATGACCTTTCTAAAATTATTTAAACGTCTGACAACAGTTTTGCCAAACACATGATGGTACAAGAAGGTGGCGTCTTATTTATTCATTCATCATTTAGTCGTTAGCATTTGTTAAATTAAGTAAAATGTAAAAAATTTTAATCACACCACTTCAAAATTATTGAAATCTCTAGTGGTAAGTGAATACTTTATTTATAGTTCTCAATAATGCATAATAATTAAAAACATACTTTATTATTATGTTTTTATTTTGATTTTTGTTATATAGGGTTGGGGAAATAAGCCGATAAGTGGCCAGATCACAAGGAAATCGATAAAATCAGCCCTAAAGGATTGGGCTGATAAAAAGGCAAACGAAACTTAAAGAATAAGACCCGATTTATGAAGTTCTTCGTTAATTTTTTGTTTTCAAAAACATAAATATTTAAATTAAAGTATGAAGTTTTTTTTATAATAAAAACCCAAACAAATGTTAGAAATATTCCATCACACCAAAACAAAACAAAAAGTGCTTAAAGCACTTTTCGCCAACGATGTTGGCATCTTCAGAAGCGAAGTGTAACTAAATCTAAATGCTAAACCCTCCATATTTATACTAATTATAACCTAAGGTTGACTAAATCGTAAGCTGACACAGTTTACTAAACCGTGGACCGTAACCCCTTCAGTGAACACGTAAAAAGAAAATATCAAAGTAGAGTTGGGTACCGGTATTTATATTCTTATAAATGTATAAACTTATGCTCATAAAAGCTATCAGTTGGTATTTTATGCTGCTTAAGTGTAAAATACAACAATGTTAACATCAGGAAAAATCCAGAACGATAGAAAATTAATAATAGAAAGTTTGCACGTCAGACTGGTTAGTTCTATGTATCTGGAAAAATTGTCGAAGAAAAAAAAACTGGATCACCATGTAATGAAAAGAAAATAAATGATATAAAAAATATAATGAAGTACATCAAGGGAGAAGATCTAGAGTTTTACCACCATGTAACATGTAACCCTCCATATTTATACTAATTATAACCTAAGGTTGACTAAATCGTAAGCTGACACAGTTTACTAAACCGTGGACCGTAACCCCTTCAGTGAACACGTAAAAAGAAAATATCAAAGTAGAGTTGGGTACCGGTATTTATATTCTTATAAATGTATAAACTCATGCTCATAAAAGCTATCAGTTGGTATTTTATGCTGCTTAAGTGTAAAATACAACAATGTTAACATCAGGAAAAATCCAGAACGATAGAAAATTAATAATAGAAAGTTTGCACGTCAGACTGGTTAGTTCTATGTATCTGGAAAAATTGTCGAAGAAAAAAAAACTGGATCACCATGTAATGAAAAGAAAATAAATGATATAAAAAATATAATGAAGTACATCAAGGGAGAAGATCTAGAGTTTTACCACCATGTAACATCGTGGCCAAACACTAATACGTATGATGATGCCGGTAAAAAATAGTTATTTGTTTAACAAGTCGTCACCAAATTCACGAAGTGGCGTATATGAAGATTTAAGTTATGCAAAAAAGCAATTTTTTGAAATAAAAGTTTAGCATACCAAACACTTATTCCAGAAATTTGCTTTTTTGCATAACACAAATCTTTCGATACGGGTGTTTGAAGTTTTGTGTTATGCAAAAAACCAATTTTCTGGAATAAACGTTTAAAATGCTAAACGTTTATTTCAGAAAATTGCTTTTTTGTATAACTTAAATCTTCATATACGCCACTTCGTGAATTTGGGGACGAAGTGTTGAAAGTGTTTCATGCGAATGTTCAAGTTGCTCACGAGGCCGTCAGGCCGAGTTTGCATTAACACGAGCTTGAAAAAAGCTTTTCTCACAAGTAAAACATAATGTTTTTTCTACGACCCTTTTATTTTTTTATTATATTCAAATACAATACAAAATAACCTAAAAACGTGTTTGACAGCTGTTAAAATTCTTTTATTGTTATTCTTTTAATTTTTATGGTACAAGTTACCTAAAATCAATAAACTTACCTTCTCAATTTAAATAAAGGCATTAAAAACTAGAATTTATTATACAAACACAATTATATGTCTTCTAAATTTATAAAAAATATTTAGACATACATATACAATTAATTAATTTAAATATTTATGTTTTTGAAAACAAAAAATTAACGAAGAACTTCATAAATCTGGTCTTATTCTTTAAGTTTCGTTTGCCTTTTTATCAGCCCAATCCTTTAGGGCTGATTTTATCCATTTCCTTGTGATCCCAAAAATTGGTTCAAATCCAATCTGGCCACTTATCAGCTTATTTCCCCAACCCTATATAACAAAAATCAAAATAAAAACATAATAATAAAGTATGTTTTTAATTATTATGCATTAGTGAGAACTATAAATAAAGTATTCACTTACCACTAGAGATTTCAATAATTTTGAAGTGGTGTGATTAAAATTTTTTACATTTTACTTAATTTAACAAATGCTAACGACTAAATGATGAATGAATAAATAAGACGCCACCTTCTTGTACCATCATGTGTTTGGCAAAACTGTTGTCAGACGTTTAAATAATTTTAGAAAGGTCATTAAAATAGTAAATATTTTATTAAATCTTTAATCAATAAAAAAACACCAGAATGCTAGATAGACATAAAATTTAGTCCGTTTACTACACACCTTGTTCCCGGTTTACAATTGTCGCCGTTGTAGAAAAATTACACTTTTCGTCTGATTTTTCAAATTTTTTAATTTGCATGACACTTAATATTTTTATGTCAGATAGACCACATGCGTTTTAGTGATGTTTTTATATTATTTCCTGTGCGTTCTTAAGATCGGATAAATTTACTAATTAAAATAAAGTTTTGTTTTATTTGTCGTGCACCCGAAATCAAGGTTGAAGCCAATTTTGAAACGAATGTCAAAGGATGCGATCAATTTTTTTTCACACAGACCTGTCACTTTTCACACAGAAATGTCACTTTACATTCGTGTTTTGCCTTGCCAATGAAATGATTCATTTTCTAAGCAACGATGCCAATACGAAATGTGACTTTTACATAGTGGTCGTAAAAAATAATTGATTATTTAACATTTTTGTTCAATAAAAATATGTATTTAAAAAAAATGCTTTATCAATAAAAATGCTTTTTTTCAAGAAGAAAATTATAAGAATTCTGTGTCAGAATTTTATTGAGATTAAGAACAGTACAAGTCCAAGTTTATTTTTTGTGTATAATAAAGCATGCACGTGGTAAAAAAATATTTATAGTTTAATTAACGTCTAAACTCATAGACCACAGCTTTTCTGTACTTTTAAACTTGAAAAAATCCTAATAAACAAAATAAACAGTTTATTTTGTTTTCTCAAAATTCAAACATTTGGACATGTACTGTTGTTATTCTCACCGCTTCAATTAATAATCTCAATGCAGATCTTAATTCACTTGGATTAAAACGTTGTTGCAAACTATATGATCTAGTTAAATTCGGCTAAAACTATATTTCAAATTTTTCCTGCCATAAACGAAGTCTGCAATGCAAATAATATTATTATATTACCAATATTCTTAATTAAAAATTAAGTTATATGTACGCCGTTAAAATGTCCGAACACGAAAACAAATTTATAAAATCTATCTATTGACTTGATTTCATAAATTTATATTTTTTTTTCATGTACGGTCATTTTGTGTTAGATGGGTAGTTAATACCTGTCTCCATCCTGTATTAAAAAAAATTATATAAAATACGTATATTTTGTCTTGTACATCAGTTTAAACTTGACGCTTTCAGTTGAAGGTACTTTAAACGCGATCGCTGCGGAAAATTGTTTATTGTTTAAAAGTGAATAACTTGTGTTTGGTGTGTCCGATTGTTATGCGGTTTGATGAAGGGTGATCTTCAAGGTATGTAAAATTCAGATATGTATTTGTTTTTCGTAGATTTTGCTTTTACAACGGGTTATCGTAACCGACAAGATTGGTCTGTTAAAATCGCAAACTTGAATCGAGCTTTTAGAACAATGGAGCTACAAAAATTGTAATGAATTGTAAGGCATCAGTTCAAGATCCGTTGAATAGCTTAAAGTTTTGTCTATCAAGCCATCAATAAATTATCTGCCCCAACTCGCCCCCGGCTCTTTAAAACTACATGTTCTTGGGCGCTCAAGCACGGTTGTGGTAAAAAACCTCGCGATTTTAAGTCTATGTCGCGCGCGTATCTGTGTTTTTGCTTTACAAAATATATTTTTTTTTATTTCTTGGTTGCGTTCATGACGTTTACTCAATTCACTCGGTTTTATCTCAAAACGTTTATTACAACAGCGGTGTCTAGACTTTCACTTGCATAAATCGTTCGTGACTACTAAGATATTTAACACCGATTTTACATATTTAACCCACCTCTTATAGGTGCGTTAAAACAACTCCGCATGCGCATTGTAGTGTGTTAATGTCAAATTTTAATTTTGGTTATTTGTGTTCACAATTTTTTTAGCGAATCCAGTGACGGAGATTGTTTAATATATATTAGTACAGTCATCTTAGTCAAAAAAAGGGATCAACCTCGGAATCTAACGGAATAAACTGAATTTTTGTGAAAACCTTTATTTTAGCATTACAAATATTGTCTCAAAAGTCACATATGCCAACGTGTGAGCGGCCTTAGATTTTAAGAATATCTCGTTTTCTCTGTCTCCTATCGTATTTGCATTGATAATAAAAGTTGTAGAGAATAAAATTCTTTACAAATTTTGTTTACAAAATTTTTTTATACGTCGAACCGTTTTTGGGATAGAGGGCGCAGAGTGTGGTGCTCAGCCGTACGTCCCTTTAGCGCAAGGTAAATCGTGAATCCCAATCTATTATACCGTTTTTTTAATTAATTATATAATAAATATTATTAAAATAAAAATTTAATACCTTATAGGTACTTATATTTATATTTCTTTTAAATCAAATATATTTTATCTTCATATATATCTTATATTTTAATTTAATTTTAATGAAGGATAATTGGATCGGAGTAGGAAAAAATGTTTTTATTTATATCAATATTATTATTATTAATCTTTATCTTCTTCATCCTCGTCTTCTTCAAGTTGGCCAGCAATTTCAGACTCATTTTCATCATCACTCTCCTCGTTATCATTGACATTAATTGTCATATCTTCAAAAACTTACTTATAACGCGTTTGTACTTTGCAGATTGTTTTGCCTTTGTTGCCTCATCTGCGACTTCACCACAAAATAAGCACAATATTTTAAAATCAAACACATCATTCCCTTTTTTACGAGGTACAGTTGATGACGTTGAAGGTCCAGTCTCTTCAAGGCGACGTTTTGCTGCTGCAATTTTACTATAGTACGCTATAGCGTACAATTTTCGACACTCAATATGGACGTTCACAGAAGTCAAAGTATTTAGGTAGTTTATGTTTATTTCTCTCAATAATTGCTTCTTTTAAAGTCTAACTTATTACAAATAAAACACAAATCAGCCATGTTAACCTTTAAAATAATACGAATATTACCTGAATATTACCAACTTGGTTTAAATATAGGTATACCTAACCTTTTTATTTATAGCAAGCCCACTATAGTATTTCCAGGTCTGTTATTTTAAAAGCAATATCTGGATCCAAGAGATGACCAGAGACATATTCAAGGCAAATTCATTTAATGTATTTTCTTCTTAAAATGCATTTGT
This sequence comes from Brassicogethes aeneus, assembly GCA_921294245.1. NCBI lineage: Eukaryota > Metazoa > Arthropoda > Insecta > Coleoptera > Nitidulidae > Brassicogethes > Brassicogethes aeneus. The sequence goes on along the minus strand of OV121132.1, from coordinate 44,240,451 downwards.
TATTAATTATAATAACATTAGAATATATTTAGAATGATTCACTTCATTATTTAATTATTTGTATGTCAAAAGTAAGTAATATTTAATAACTATTTGTTTTAAAAAAATATATAAAAATAAATATAAGGTATTAAATTGTTATTTAAGTAATATTTAATAAATAATTAATTAAAAAAACGGTATAATAGATTGTGATTCATGATTTACCTTGCGCTAAAGGTACGTATGGCTAAGCGCTCCACCCTCTGCGACCTCTATCTCAAAAACAATTAGACGTATAAAAAAATGTTTTAAACAAAATTTGTAGTGAATTTTATTCTCTACAACTTGTATAATAAATGCAAATACGATAGGAGGCAGGGAAAAGGAGATATTCTCAAAAAAATGATTTTTGCGACCTTTGACCTTGAATATCTAAGGCCGCTCACACGTTGGCATATGTGACTTTTGAGACAACATTTGCAATGCTAAAATAAAGGTTTGTACAAAAATTCAGCTTATTCCGTTAGATTCCGAGGTAAAATGCCTAGATGACTGGACTATATGTAGATATTAAATATTATCATATAAATGTAATTATAATAAACTAAATTAACCTATTTTATAAAAAGATGTTTTATTTACATTTTAAAAAGATCCTCTTTCGACAATTTTTTTTATAAAAATGTCCGTCGTTTGAGGTCCACCATTTTGAATTTTTGATTCCAGATTCATTATCAGCGACCACAAAAACCCCTGTATGGTGATTTTCAATTTATTCCGTCAATTTTTTGATAAATATGTCCGCCATTTTGGATCTATCATTTTAAATTTTGGAATTCTGATTCCAGATTCTTTACCAGCGACCACAAAAACCCCTGTATGGTGATTTTCAATTTATTCCGTCAATTTTTGACAAATATGTCCGCCATTTTGGATCTACCATTTTGAATTTTGGAATTCTGATTCGTTATCAGCGAATTCTGATTCGTTATCAGCGACCCCAAAAACCTCTATACGGATTTTTAGGAGAATCCGACTACTCCTTGATATTTTGCAGAAAATTTCGAGAATTGTGCACTGTGCAGCGTACATATAACTTTATTTTGTTTTATTTAAACATATTATGGACAATTTTATTAAAAATTCTTTTCGACAAATTATTTAATAGTATGAAACAAATTATAAGAACAAACCAGTTAGGATTTTTTGGAAAACAAGGCTTCAACCTTGATTTCGGGTGCACGACAAATAAAACAAAACTTTATTTTAATTAGTAAATTTATCCGATCTTAAGAACGCACAGGAAATAATATAAAAACATCACTAAAACGCATGTGGTCTATCTGACATAAAAATATTAAGTGTCATGCAAATTAAAAAATTTGAAAAATCAGACGAAAAGTGTAATTTTTCTACAACGGCGACAATTGTAAACCGGGAACAAGGTGTGTAGTAAACGGACTAAATTTTATGTCTATCTAGCATTCTGGTGTTTTTTTATTGATTAAAGATTTAATAAAATATTTACTATTTTAATGACCTTTCTAAAATTATTTAAACGTCTGACAACAGTTTTGCCAAACACATGATGGTACAAGAAGGTGGCGTCTTATTTATTCATTCATCATTTAGTCGTTAGCATTTGTTAAATTAAGTAAAATGTAAAAAATTTTAATCACACCACTTCAAAATTATTGAAATCTCTAGTGGTAAGTGAATACTTTATTTATAGTTCTCAATAATGCATAATAATTAAAAACATACTTTATTATTATGTTTTTATTTTGATTTTTGTTATATAGGGTTGGGGAAATAAGCCGATAAGTGGCCAGATCACAAGGAAATCGATAAAATCAGCCCTAAAGGATTGGGCTGATAAAAAGGCAAACGAAACTTAAAGAATAAGACCCGATTTATGAAGTTCTTCGTTAATTTTTTGTTTTCAAAAACATAAATATTTAAATTAAAGTATGAAGTTTTTTTTATAATAAAAACCCAAACAAATGTTAGAAATATTCCATCACACCAAAACAAAACAAAAAGTGCTTAAAGCACTTTTCGCCAACGATGTTGGCATCTTCAGAAGCGAAGTGTAACTAAATCTAAATGCTAAACCCTCCATATTTATACTAATTATAACCTAAGGTTGACTAAATCGTAAGCTGACACAGTTTACTAAACCGTGGACCGTAACCCCTTCAGTGAACACGTAAAAAGAAAATATCAAAGTAGAGTTGGGTACCGGTATTTATATTCTTATAAATGTATAAACTTTCATAACTATCTAGCAGACTTGGTTCCCTTACTTCTTTAATAAGTTTAAGGTTGTAAAATCCTATTCTATGACCATCAACAAGTTTATGTTGGGCAACACTCGATTTCTCTGTCCTACCAAATATATCATGGGCAAAGTGCTCTTTGAACCTTACTTGGATGGATCGTTTAGTTTGTCCAACATATATATATATATATATATCCTGGATATCCATACAGGATATCCAATAGATGTAAATGTTTCGCAATATATTTATAGAAAACTAGTTATGGAAATACCCAAAAGAAGAAGTCAAAGAGTAGGCAAAAAATTGTTAAAATAAATTAAATAAATCCGTGTATACTTACATAGTTGGCACAGCTGTTTTATAAAAATTTTTGCATACATATATATTTTATAAGTAGATATACAATACCTTTTTATAGGTAAAAACTTAAAATATTACGCCAAACCACTTAAATATGCATTCATATTTTTTTACTAATCCTAGGATTATAAATTTAATGTAAAACATTATTTTAATACGGGATTATAAAGGAATATTTTAATATTTATAAATTTAAATAAACAAGGGTATACCTCTTGGATTGTATAAATTTACGTGTCTCAATTCAATTAAATCATTTATTAATAACATATTATTATTTATAGTGATTTGTTATTATTGTTAGTTTTTAGTAATAAGGAAGTACAAAAGAAATGGTATGTTTTCCAAACCGAAACCCAATGAACTACGTAAAACCAAGAAAAGTGAATGAATTCTTTTTTCGAAGTGAAATACTTACAATTCATAACGTGTTAAAGAAATTAAATTTTAAACAAACTATATTTTAAATTTTTGAATCATTTAAATTGAAAATGGCAAAAGCGATGGCGGAATAGCTTATTGATAGATGGACAAAATTGTGCTATGGAGAAGAAGGTATCTGACTAATATAAAATTGTACAGAACTCAGAATGGAAAAATGTATTTCCTTGACGAAAATGGGTTAATGCAGGACATACGATATCTAACGTATGAGTTGATGAAACCTTATCCAGAAAGGCCTTTCCAGATGGACTCTCCCGGATTAAAAAGTTACTTTTTACAAGTGCCTCGAAAAAAGGGAAACGGCTAATCGTCTGTCATTGGAAATGATAATGGATTTGTTTATAGTGGCTTATGGTGCTTCGAATACAAGAAGACAGGGGATTACCACAAGGAAATGGACGGGGAATCATTTAAACAATGGTTTTCTGACATTTTACCTCGTTTAGAAGAGAATGCAGTTTGTTCTTAATAACGCACCCTATCACTCTCGAAGAACTTAACAAGTACCGAAAAGTTAAAAAAAAGAGATATTCAAAACTGGCTGTGGTCTTAGAATATTGAATTTGATAAATCAAAGATTAAATTTTAACTTTTGGCAATTGTAAAAAAACAAAAGACCAAATACCAAAAGTACATAATTGACGAAATGGCCAAGAGTCAAAACAAAATTGTACTTCGTTTGGCCGAAGCTAAAAACTTTATAGCTCAGCGTAATACTACTTTTAAATTCGCTGATCTTAAATAACTCTTTAATTCAAAGGATTACAGCGGATAAGTGGGAAAAATGTGTTTAACATGCAAAGGACAAAGGTGGGGGCAAAAATGTGGACAACATTGTAGATGTTCAAGTTAAACCACTTATCATTTATATTGGAAATGATGATGAAAGCACTTTAAGTTATTAAATACATTTTATTTTTATTTATTTATAATTTATTTAAAATATATTTATTATTATTTATAATTTATTTATTAACCCTTGACATAGGACGCTATTTTTTTTCAACATATGAAACGAAGTGGGGTCTTTTAAAGACCCCAAGGTTTTATAATGTATATTATATACTTTTTTTTAACAGTTTTGATAAAAATATGTATTTATATAGCAAAAACAAAGATCAAGATATTTCAAAAACATAAAAAGTACCGCATAAAATATTTTTTTAAAACACAACATTTTGTAAATAAAAAATGTTTGTTCTCATACATGACAACTTTGGTGATATCTTAAATCTTCAGAAGCGAAGTGTACTAAATCTAAATGCTAAATCTACCATATTTATACTAATTATAAGCTAAGGTTGACTGAACCGCAAACAGACACAGTTTACTAAACCGTGGGCCGTAATCGCTTTAGTCAACACGTAAAGAGAAACTAACAAACTAATTTATTCAAACTAGAGTTGGGTACCGGTCTGTTATCGCTATTCTAATAGATGTATAAACTTTCATAACTATTTAGCAGACTTGGTTTCCTAAAGTTTAAGGTTATTCTATGACCATCATCAAGTATATATATGTTGGGCAACACTCGATTTCTTTGTCCTACCAAATCTAGCATGGGCCAGACCTACGTTTAGTTGTCAGTAACAAAAAACAAAATTATATTTTATTATAGTATATAGGTTATGTATTGGCTATAAACGTAAACAAACGACAGCAATACTCAACGCTATCGCCAACACCATGGCTCCATGACTAACACATAAAACCCATTTATTACTTTAAGTGAGCATGAATACGCCTTAAATAAGATAAACGCCCCTTACTATAGACTAGACAACAACAAAAAACCCTGTATCGTGAGTGTTGCTAATTAAAGCAAAATTAACAGAAGTGAAAGTGACACTGGTCCTGGTGACCCCGGAAAGGAAAGCAGCTTGCTGTCCAAACCACCCACAATTTCGCATCGCGTGGTAGAGACAATGGCCCAGGGATTAACACATTTAAGAGAGTTGGTAAATGCAGGCTCAGTAAACGAATTAGTTAATACAAGTACAACGTTCGTTCTTTTTGGGTATGGTTTAAAAATGACAGATTGATCTCTGATTTTGACCCTCAGGTTAAGAAAAATTAATTATTGTGAATGCCTTTATGATGAGGTGACAACTATTTATTTAGCGTGAGGGAAGCTTTAGGGGTTAGCACGTATTTATAATTAAGTCCTCTAATTTCAAAAAACGTAATCTTCTTTAAAGAATGTTTTAAGTAAACGGCAAAAAACATTCTAAATAGTAATGGGTAAAAAATAAATTTATTTAAAAAAACTTGTTCAAATGGTACCTAACTGAAAATATTGTTTCTACCAAATAATTACCAGATTTATGTTTTTATTTAAAAAACATATATTTCAAAGGAAGATGGGCATTTTAAGTACATTTTTGTGCTTAAAACATCAGTGAAGATGCCGGTATTGAAAGTTTCAATACCGGCATCTTCACTGATGTTTTAAGCACAAAAATGTACTTAAAATGCCCATCTTCCTTTGAAATATATGTTTTTTAAATAAAAACATAAATCAATTTGAAACTAACGTAAAACTTTAATGAATTATTTTCCTTGGAAATAGCCGTTTTTGTTCGGATATAATTTTGCACTAATATAATACGTAATATTTTGATTTTATTGGTATAAATGACTCATTTTGAATTTTTTTAAACTAGACAACTCAATAAAACGGAACTACCTCACCATAGTAGGCAATACTGTATAAGTGCATTTAAGGAAACACAGAGGCTCGAATCCGCTATATTTGCATTTAACGGTAATTAACCGTATCCAGTCTTTTTTGAACACTTTTAGACAGCCATCTTATTAAAATTCTAATAATTCGCTGAGTTAATTTCTTGGTATAGGTTAGTTGTTGTTTGCATGGTTTGGGGTTTGTGGAAACAAAGATGTTAATAATGTTGAGTTATAGATCGTTTGCTATATTGAAGACGTTGTAGCGTGTAAAGTGACAACTTGTAGATTTACTTAGCAGTCCCACACAATAAAGTTCGGTGCTCTCGTGTATTATTTTTATTAATTTCTGCACTCTTTGAATCCTCATACAACCTGAGTGTTCCGGTACAACTTTTGCCTACCAACGAGGGCCTAGGCTTCCTTAGCAAGACTCTTGGAGAAAGAAATATACAATGCAGACAGCAAGAACCCCAGGAAGGCTAGTGACAAGAGGTATGGCTGGGAATATGGAAGAACTGCAAATCAACAACAGGAACGAGAGGGCTAAACACAGCCGCCAGACATACCGAGCCAGCAAACCACTCATCAGAAAGCGTAGAATCCCAGACTAGAATAAGGGAATCAGTTGAGCCTGTTCCAATTACTTTTGCTATGACAGGTTTTACAATCGTATACCTTGCCTGGAACATCCAATTTTAACCCATCGGTTCCTTTACTATTTATGGGATTACCATCCCCACATGCTTACGCGTGGAAAAGGGAACCTAGAAACCAAAATATGTCAACCTTACAATATATAAACTCTAATAATGTAAATCCTAACATAAATTGCGCTAATAATACGTTACCCTAATAACAATAATGTAAACACAAATTATGTAAACTGTAACTTGCCTAAACAACAATTTTTTTGAAAATTCTCGATATCTTTCCTAAATTTGATGGGGACACAGTTAACCCTGGAGATTTTTTAAATCGTCTAGAACAGATAGTAAACCTGGGCGAAGTGCCTTTTGTATATAATTCCAGCTAGAAATAGGCAAATATAACGGCAAACTAACACGTTGAATATTTTATGCCGCAGATTGCGGCCGCTAAACACCTGCAATGTTACACGGAAATAGAGCTTGTTGCTCTTGTAACACGACATTATCCACCGATTATTTCAGCGTAGCTTTTCGGCACGAGGACGATAGCTGAGGCACTGGAAAAGTTGAGACTGGCCGAAAACTACGAAACCAATTTCGATTTGTCTTTGCTTAGGAAATATAATTTAAAGCAGGTGAACAACAATGGTAACGGTACCCCGGCCAGCGTACGGGGCACGTCAAAACTAATATACGGTTGAGAAAGGAAAAAATTAGCGAAAATTAAGTTGCATGGGTGAGCCGGAGTCGTTTGGGATATCGTCACGCCGGAAAACTCTTTGATTTCTGGGTTCATGGTTTTACCAGGGAATCAACAGTTAAACGAGCCCGTTTGATAAATTCAGTTGTAAATATTCCGCGAGAAGATTTACTAACTGAGGGGGATTCTAACCATATTACCATAAAATCCTCGGCGCCGATCGTGTCAATTAGCATTCTTGGCTGCCACTTCCCTGCTTTTGTGGACACAGGTAGGGAAATATGTGCGATCTATGCTTTAGTTTTGAATACCGTCGAGGAAGGAAATCGGGTACCTATATTTCCGGGATCGGGAGTTAAGGTTTCAGAAGGGTATAAAAATAAGTTGCGTCGGATAACGCACCAGGTCTTGCTTTCGTTTTCGCTTAATAATTTTAAACTGGAGTTTGAATTATTTTATATCTCCAAATTGGTTTTTCCAGTTGATCTGGGCTGTATTAGGCCTACAAGCAGATGTTAAAAATTGTATACGATAACGAAACGATACAAATTCCGGAAGTTAAGGGCTCGAAAATCCCGGAAGTTGAGGGATTGGAAATCCCTACTTAGCTTCCGTATCTATAAAGGTCGTTTTTCCCATATTGTTAATTTAAAGAATGTGAGTAGTTTTAATGTAAATTTTAAAAATATAGTAGAAAATTTAGAAATTTCTGATGGTTATAAAATCAAATTTTATATTTTAGGATAAGCCCGGACTGACTTGGACTTGGAGTATACGCTCGAAATCCTTTTACATGACGAAACACCGTTTTTTCAGAAACCATATCCAATCTCGCATGCGCATCGCGAAGCCGTGCAAAAAAAATGAGAAGATTCTAGAACAGGGGTCGGCAAGTAATTTTAAGTGGGGTCCGGATACTGCTGAAAATTTTTATCGAGGTTCAGAAAAAAAAACTGATAATGATAAATACTATTTTTTATTTTGCTTTTAAATTAAGTTATTTAAATTTTATAACAAAATACGTAAAATGAATGCGAGAAATTAAAGCCGACGTTCTTGAGCCAGTTTTTTATAGTTTGGTTCACGAGGAGAACAGCAAATGGGAAGTGTGTCGGCGTCGCGACGTGTCGGTTAATCTCGAACGATATTTGTTCTTCAAAAAATTCATTTTTGAGACATTGTCGAGCCTTAATAGTGGCCAGATTGATAGCTAATTTCTTGAAATTTTCAAATTAAGACAGCTTTGCAAAGTCTTGGAATCTTGTAGCAAATTCGTTCCTAAGTCTTAAACATACTGCAATGTCTTCTTCAGTTTTCTTTAAATAGTTCAGAATATTTTTCAGAAAAGCGACAGCTAGCATATTGCGCTCGTTTGTTATGAACTCCAAGTGCTTCCTTGCTCCCTGCGTATCCAAGTTTTGCAAAAAGGAGGTTACTTGTTCTTTTACTAGCCAAATACGTTCAATAACTTGACCTTTACTTAGCCAACGAACATTGTTGTGTTGTAGTAAGTCAGAATACGCTGAATCACAGAAACAGTTCAACTGTCGGTGCTGAAGAGCAGAATATGATCTCATAAAATTAATCAACTTGACCAAGCTGTCCATTACATCTTTTAGTGTAGCTTCTCATAAAGGGCTGTCTGGTGAATTATGCACTGATACAATATTAGACCTGGATACTTATCCCTGATCCTCTTTACTACATCTTTTTCTTTGCAAACCATCGCTGGGTCCACGTCAGTTAAAAGCGACACCATTTTGTCATAACTAATGTTGGATTTAGTTAAATTTATCAATGGCATTGAATATAACTTCTCCTCGAGTGTTAGCTTTCAACGGCAATATTGTGAGCAATTCTTGCCTGAACATCTGACTTTCAATGTCAAAAAATCTCACGAAAATAGACATTTGTTCATCATCAAAAATGTCACATGATTCATTAAGTGCCATGGCGTAGAAAGATGCCTTTTGCAGAAGTTCAAGTTGAGTGATTTTGTTGTCACCCCAACCCAACGTATCAATAAAGGGCTAGTTATATGAAAATAATATTTAAATTAATATGTAGGTATGTATATTTAACAATATTTGGCGGTCCGCCTGTTGCTGACCCATGTTCTAAAATGAGGAGTAATTTAACGTACCACTGCGGCGCCGCGGTGTGGTATATATCGACTATTGACATCACACATTCTTATCACCAAATCCCTTTGCGTTCTCAAGACAAAAACTCCCCTGTTCAAAGCCCTGCACTGCGGTTTGCTTTTGCTTTTCTCAAGAGAAAAGAATTACAGGTTATTTACATGGCACTAAAATTACCGCTTCACAGTTTTGTTGTGGCTTATGTTGACGATTTAGTTATTATTTCTAAAACGCTCATGGATTACATCAAACGTTTAGACCATGTGTTCGCGAGGTTGTCTTAAGCGGGATTTACACTAAGGCTAAAAAAATGCCAATTTTTACGCACAGAGATGACATTGTTAGGTTACATTGCCATACAGTATTTTCCAGTGCTGAGAAACCTGAAGCAGGTACAAGCGTTTTTGGGTTTGTGTAACTATGATCGTAGTTTTTCTAAAAAAATTTCGGTTTTTGTCGAGAAAATTATCGTGTTATTGCTTAAAAAGTCTGGAGAGACGACTTGCACCAACTAACCCAAATAGGTTGGGTGAGACGGCGCACGTCCTTACTTCTTATTGACACCGGCACACTGCAGCATAGCAACTAAGAATAAAAACTGAACGCATTAGTAGAATTCTGGTTGCCTAACTCATCAAACCTCTGATTTATTTGAGTGCGCCATCTCACCCTCTGCGCCATCTCTCCCGGTTTTACCCTATACAATTTTTTATTCAATATCTTTGGTGATGAGTTAAGCATTAAACATATCCCCAACGATATTCCCAGGTAAATATATATATATATATATATATATATATATATATATATATATATACAGTGGCGTAGCGACAGTATTGCGAACGCCCGCCAAGTGGGGGGCCCTAACCTCGTAGGGGGCCCGGCCGATACTTGCCCCAAAACATTAAAATACTTATTTCCATCTTACTTATACTAAAAATTGAATAATAATGAATGATTAATTAAAAATATCATAATTTACTAAAATGTAGGTAGGTACTTGATATTATTGGCCTACCTTCACAACATAAATGTAAAACATCTAACGGAACCTTTTGATGAATTTTAAAAATCGCGCTTATTTAACAATAACAATTATTGACAGCGGGTTTACGCAGGAACGATTCAGAACTTGGAAACATGCGCCTAACTCTAAACAGATATGCGCATTTAGTTACCGTAAACACGGGTGGCTTTGGCTCACTTTCAAACTTCAGCTTAAAATTATTGTGGTTTTAACAATCATAAACATTAAATTTTGTATACCAAAATTTTAGTCTTGAGTTGCTCTTTCATAATAACTATGTTATAATATTACATAGGGCTAAGTTTCAAAAATAAACATTAAAAACTGGGTGTGCAAAGTTACCCCCTGGTTGCGGGTTACTTTGTCTCACAGTGTTTTTTCAGTATAAAATGAATGTAATATTATATTTTATTTTTATTAGACACGTGTTAGCAGCGACATATATCTATTGCAAGGGATTACCAATAAAAAAAATAAAAAATCGACCTGTAGTTAACCAAGGATCATCATTCCAATGGATTGCGCATAATATAGAAATTGTAACGCGTGTAGGTATTTCTAAGAGTTTTGCACTGATACGATATATGCAATTTTAAAGTGTAATAAATCCCATTTCTCTCTTTAAAACACCGATTTTCCTGTAATATAAACTCAATAGAATCGCTCAATTGACAGGTTTAGACCAACAAATTATAAATATTAATTTTATCGAGCGCGAAAAGATTTTTCATAAATGGGTTAAAGTCACCCGCGGGGTGCAAAGTCACCCGTATTTACGGTATGCGTATTATTCTGACAGTTCTAAAGCGTTCTCTTTGCGAACCCCAAAAATTTTGACGATTGTGATTCACAAGTTGTTAGTTTGTTTTTGTTTTATATTCGTATTGGTTCAAGTAGGTTCTTATTTGTGACTGCTTCTGATTATTTTATTTTTCCACTGTTTTACATGCGTTTCTCGCCGGTCAGCTGTGGTGAGCACAAAGTGGTCTAGTATTTACATGTTAGTATTTCTTTTATTATTGGTTAGTTTAATATTATAGAGAGTTTAATATATAGAGTTACTAAGTAAATATTATTAACTAAATATACCTATTCAAGGATGCCTGATAAAATTATTATAGTTTAAGGTTATTTTTTTTATGTTAAAAAAATATGTTATTATTTTACTTATAATTTATAAGTAGGTACAGTGGAGAACCTTATTTTTTTTTTAATTATTTTTTGTTACTTTTCGTTTATAAATAATTTAAAAAATCATGTCACCTGAAATCAGGGGACCCAGTAAGGATTTTCGCGGGGGGGCCCGAAATTTGTCGCTACGCCACTGTATATATATATATATTAGGGTGCTTCAAAAAATAAAATTTAATTTTTTTTTCGCTCTTACCCTCTCAAATGTTTTTATTTAATATATAAAAAATCCTCATCAAATATGGGCGTTCCAACTCAACTCTAAGAGGTCGCTGTTTTTATTTTAGTTTGGAATTTTATACCTCTGTATCAAAGTAACTTATGGCAATGATCATTGCTGTTTATAAAATGTAACGCTCTACAAAAAAGCTCTCTTATTATTTTTCGATAAATTGATTTCTTCTAGAGTTATTTGAGGTTAAAGTTTGATTAACATCAGACAGGAGGTGAAAGGGGGCAAAACAAGGCAGCGGGGGGGGGGAATGGGGTACCCAAAAATGAGCAAATGAAAAGTTTTCCAAAATTGTACCATCCTTTTTCTCGCTCTACAGGCTCAGAATAATTATTTTCGATTAAAAGCGTGAGTCAATAAATTTTCAAATATATAGAAATTTTTTACGAAATTTTTTAGCTACCCCATTTTGCCCCCCGCTGCCTTGTTTTGCCCCCTTTCACCTCCCGTCTGCTAATTGTACCATAAAATTAAAAAAACCAGAAAATTTGATGTTAATCAAACTTTGACCTCGAATAACTCCAGAAGAAATCAATTTATCGAAAAATAATAAGATAATAGCTTGAAATCAATAAATAGTTTAATTTTTAATATAGTGAAGTAGTAGTAGTAGTAGTAGTAGTAGTATTAGTAGTAGTTTTATCTATGGTGCCAATGGTTTTTTTTAAATATGCATCCAAGTTTTTAAAGAAAATGTCCATGCCACTTCTTTGTTTTTGCCCGTTTGAAAACAAGTACCTAGTTAAAAGTTTTACCGTAAAACACAAAATTAAATTACAAAAACTCGCAAACCATTTACCGTTTAGAGACATGTCTACTATGGTTATGTTTATATGGTTTAATCGGGAAGTTTAATATTAGTTAAGTATAATAAATAATAATAATTTTATGAAAAATACCCAGTTTTCGGTAGGTAAATAAAATTTGGATAACAACCCCCTATCTACACCACTAGGGGTAGAGCATTTAAAAATTATAAACGGGTGTTTTATTTTATAAAATTACAAAATTTAAATTTAATTGTTTTAATCAAGAACTGACAAGAAAAACGTAACGTTGATTTAATGTAGAATTGATCAGGCTTACCAGAAAAAATGTCAGTGGGGTACCACTTTTTTGTAAACAATATTAGAGAACAGTGCTTGGACGCTTTTAAAGATATTAAAAATAACACTAAAAATTCCATTAAAAAAATATATCCTTATTAAAAATCGGACAAGTACCTGAGGCTCCCTCGGGCTTGGGGGCGCTGAAATTTTGCTAGTCTAGCCATCCGCTAGTTACGCCATTTAGTGTTAGTGTTTTTAAACTCATAATTTTTTTACGTTGTTTTTACATTATTTTTATTTAAGCCCATTATCGTAAAATGTTCTACATTACGTTGAATATTTAAAGTTAATATATTTTAAATTAAAATAACAATTTTGAGGTTATATTACATTTTTAACTTTTTTTTAATACCTATAGGTTTCATTTAATATAAATACTAATACAATATATTAATGTTATAACATAATAGGTTATATTATAGAGAATAGGGATTTTCAAAAACCAAATATTTTATTGAAAGCTTTATTTGTATTTAGATACACAGGATATATGTTTTATACATATATAACCTATATACATACATTCATATAGAATATTTTTATATTGATTTAATAAATAATATTGAACAGCAATAAGTATTTTTTTAAATTTCATTGGCAAAATGGGATTAACCACAAACCCGTTGTTTAAAGGCCAAAATATGAAATTTAAAGATATACTGTTTAACAATAAGCTACAATACACTAATTATAAGATATATTCAATCATAACCTGCTTTCTTAATTTTATACAAATATTTCGTAACATTAACTCACAATAAAGCATTATATAAAAATAACGGGCTTTAACAGAAACAAACAATTACATTTAGCATAAAAATTATTGTAAGTTACTGTTACTTACGATTCATTATTCAACCTTCTTACACCTAATAAGTACAATACTATACTATAAAGAAAGTTTAATTTTTATCTAAAAGGTAAAAACTAAAGCGTCTTAAAAAAATACTTGATATAGCAGTATTTGTATAAATACAACGAAAAATTGCGTATTTAAAATAACATTTATTTCCTACATATACATGGTGTATAATTTAGTGAGTCAAAAACATGTTTAAATGGCAAACACTTCAGGCAGGAAGAATTTTGCTTGCTGTGGACATTTATTGTTTTTAGTTATATCGGGTCAAGACATTGCCGAACAAATAATATGTTTGAGCCATATTAGAACATTTACAATAGAGCAAGCACAGGAATATATTTAATAGATAGTAGCAATAGGCTATTTTAAATTTGAACTTTGTCTTGATCGGAAGTCTTGATTGGTTCTTCAGTTTTCATGGTTGGAAATTGTCATTATTACTATAATACAAAATTATTTATCTTTTGGTACTTTATTGCTTGCTTTCCTTTTCAAGTTCTTGTAGTAAAGCCTTCATTTCATCAGATAATTTATGTTGATCAGTCACCCTAAAAATAGAAATAATAAATGTTCATGCTTTTTTATTGTTAAATATAATACGTTTGTTGCTGTCCACTTATCTGTGTTTCGTCCTTTTCAGCTGAAAATATAAGAACATAATTAATTAAATAATAATCTAAAAAAATAATTGTTACTCCATGCTACATAAAAGTGCACTGCAATCGATACCAAAATCTGAAATAGAAAATATCTACGCACCTTAAAATGCAAAATTAAATAGATATATAAAAATAACATTTAATCCCATAAAACAGGGATTCCCAACCTTTTAAGCCTCCCCTTATTATAAAATTAATGCATCCCCACTTTTTTTAATTAAAAAAAAACTACCAAATAAAATGATTTTTCATTAGATTGTTTGAACACATTGGTTGGGAAGTCCTGCCATAAAACATCAACATAAGCCCAAAAAAGGATGTATTTACAAGATAAGTTACCTTAATATTAAGGTGACCTAGCCACCCCATAATTTTGTTACTTTTAATATTCAAAAATTCAGGATTTAATGGCGGTGCATGAGCTGTTTTTTATGGATATACATTTTCTTCATTACAGTCACAATATTCGCATTGATGCGAAAATTACTAGGTACATGAGTTATAAATATTGTGATCAATGTTATTGTTGATAAAAAATGAGCAGGTCCAAGCAAATAGCTTAATTTTTCTAGGTTTATCAAATATTTTGGTCAACTTTGGTATAGAGTAAAAAGAGATCATTTAAAATTAGACTACTCCTAGGCTCGCTAAGCCCATTACCTCTGCAAAAAGCTGGCTAAATCTTGAAATGGAAAGGCAATTATACAGTAGAAGAAGAAGAAAATTAGACCAGACAGAATTTGCTTTTGAGACAGATTAAATTTTAAAAACTAAAAAAATACTGATCATAATATTGATGATTCTGATTGGTTCTGATAAGTTGTTGAAATGTGTTTGACTAATATAATACTAATAAAAAATATCATGGTAACATTTCATAGGAAAATTCGCAAACCCTTGACTTAAGCCTAAGTAAAAAATTATGAATTATAGATATTTTATAACTATTTTTTACATTAAAATTGTATATTTTAAAAGTAAATACAATTTAATAGTGGAAATTTGTAACAAAATAAGGGGGTGGCGTGAACTTAAGGCCCTTAAGTTAAGGGAATATTTTGTCTGTATAAACGTAGACCACTATTGTGTATACATTATAATATTAATAATTATTAATAATTTAATTTACCCAATAATACTTAAAATACTAGGGTGTCCCCACAATCCACACAACAAGGTCTGTTCGATCTCGTAGTAAAAATACTAAAAATCACTGCAACACTGCACATCATACGATGGCGGCCATTTTTGTTGTTTACAATTCTTGTGCTTTGGGTTTGTACAGATTATTAATCGTTTTAAACGTTGTGTTTCTTACAGAGAGACTTAAAAGAGACCTCAAAGTGGTAAGAACAATCATTTTACTCCTCTTTTGTAAAAAATAAACCTTATTCAGTCAAATGTCAATTTGAAGGTTAATTTGTGGGTTATAAAATAACCTTAAATTAACCTTTAAATTGACATTTGACAGCCCTGGTAGAATAAGGTTTATTTTTTACAAAAGAGGAGTAAGAATGATTGTTCTTACCACTTGAGGTCTCTTAAAAGGCTTGCAAGTCTATCTGTAAGAAACACAACGTTTAAAACGATTATTAATCTGTACCCAAAGCACAAGAATTGTAAACAACAAAAATGGCCGCCATCATATGTTTTGCAGTGTTGCAGTGATTTTTAGTATTTTTACTACGAGATCGAACAGACCTTGTTGTGTGGATTGTGGGTGTCCCTTAATTTTGTCATTTTTTTTGTTCATACATTAGAAAAAAATTCTGCCAAGTTTAAGTTTTTTCCGATAACATTAACACGTGCCACCGAGCGATCAAAAATTTAAATGAAAATTACATTGGTGTTTTTTATGATTTTCTATTTTTTTTTAAACTTAAAATGAGTTAAAAAATATTCAAATGCATAAGTTTGACGTCCATACCGTCGTTTATCTGACAAAGAGGCGTATCTCATTTTTAAACAAAACGGTGTGAATTGAATTACGCCAGTTTGTACGGCACACAAAATGCAAAAATATTAGTTACGCCGAAACTGATTTATGCTAAAACTTTATTTGTACCTATTTATTATAGAGCTACGCCAGTTTGTGAGATTATAAAGTCGATTTTGGTGATCATTCTGGTATAACTCAAAAACGATTTTTTTTGAGTTACGCCTCTTTGTCAGATAAACGACGATACTTTCTATAAAATTCAAAAATATATATAATTTTTTTTTAATGTGAAGGATTTCGTTTTTTTGTATATGCATATTTGACATTTTTTAAATTTATTGTATTCAATTGTATATACTATTTATACAATATACAGCCCGTTCAGAGTAAAACCGAATATAGGGAAATGTTTTGGGCGTGGCCTCGCCTCCCTCCAACGCTCGTCATAGTAGCTTGTTTGATAAACGACATGACAAAAGGTTGTGCAGGTACATATGCAGTAACATTGTCGAACAGTTGCATTTTATTAAAAGTATAAATATCAAACTTTTGCATTTGAATTGTTTTTTTAACTAATTTTAACTTAAAAAACTACAATATAATCATAATGTTACTTATGGATGAGATGGAACTAATTTAAAAATGTCAAATTTAAGGGACACCCTAAAGTATATACCTATATAAAAAGGTTATTAAATTAAAATAATAAAACTCATGTCCACAATTGTGTTATTTTTTAAACATCTATGAACATTTTAAAATAATGATCTATTTATATAATATATATATATATATATATATATATATATATAATATTAAGTATATATACAGGGTATTCTACAAGTCGCGCACCACCTAAAGGTGGATGATCTACAGTGCGTTCGAAAAGATATGGATATGGAGTATGAGGATAGGTATATAATCACGTGACTTTACATTATACCTGACCTCCTTGATATTTTCGAACGCCGCGGGGCATATACCTATATATGTTGTAGTGTTCATAAATTAATTGGTTTTGCTTGTTATTTGACTGAATACATATAAATATTAAATTATTGAATTTCAACCCTTTTATATAAATTCTTTTATTTTAATGTTTTTCGTTTTTGTTTCATTGAATTTTAAACAGATTTAAATAAATTATATGAAGGTAAATAAAAATTATTGTTTGATGTACCCTAATGCTTATTGAGGAAGAAGAACATGTTTAATTAGTTGTCGTCGTCAAAATAAAAGTAAAGACCAAAACTATTACTTTTAACAGTGTACAATGGGGGATTTTCTTGTACGAGATCAATCAATTTCTCGTCTTCCTCTGATGAAAACTTGGTTGTCATTTTAAAATTCGTTAAAATAACGGCTTCTTTAAATACTGTCACTGTGAGCTCAACTGAACGACTGCGTTAAAATCAAATGGAGTTTGATTCCGGAAACATAAACGCACATAATTTTCTGCCTACCGTGAGTCCACCTAAGCAGATTCTAACAAACCGGCTACGCGTCTTCTTGTCTTCAAGATTTCAGCGCAAGTCCGAGGCGCACAACTGACTGTCTGCTTTGGGTCACCTACAGTTCTAACAAACCATAGCTTTACGCAACGCTCTTTCAAAATGCAACAATTTGTTAAAGAAAATTCAACCATTTTAGTACCAGAAACAATAATTTATTCGATATTTAACATATGTAAGGGTCCCCACCCACGATCCAACGCCACCGTACAATTTTGTCAAATACGACAAAATTGAAAGAAATTTGATCGTGTATGTCGCGTCGTCCGACCAAGTCGGTCCAATTTATTTGGTGTAGTACGACCAAGTCGGTCCAATTTATTTGGTGTAGTACGACCAAGTAGGTTCGATTTAGTTGGATCGTGATGGGGGGTCCCCGTACTGCTAAATCGTTACGTGTTTGTTTCTTTCCAAATTTCAATCAAATCGTTATATTTAATTGAACTGCGGCGTCTATATTATTTGTAATAAAGAATGACATTAGCCAATAAAGTATTGTATTAAAATATATGGTAATCAGGGGCGTGCTGGCTGAATCAATGCAGGCCTGGACTTGATGGTAGAGCAGTCCAGGCCCAAGCCAATTTTATATAAATTGTAAAAATACATCACAATTAAATACCTCGACTGATAAAACGTCCCGTGATAACTCTCTTCGCAACAAAGAACTGTTTTCAGCTAGTTCAATTATTAAGTCACAATCTAGTTAAGTATAATAAATAATAATAATTTTATGAAAAATACCCAGTTTTCGGTAGGTAAATAAAATTTGGATAACAACCCCCTATCTACACCACTAGGGGTAGAGCATTTAAAAATTATAAACGGGTGTTTTATTTTATAAAATTACAAAATTTAAATTTAATTGTTTTAATCAAGAACTGACAAGAAAAACGTAACGTTGATTTAATGTAGAATTGATCAGGCTTACCAGAAAAAATGTCAGTGGGGTACCACTTTTTTGTAAACAATATTAGAGAACAGTGCTTGGACGCTTTTAAAGATATTAAAAATAACACTAAAAATTCCATTAAAAAAATATATCCTTATTAAAAATCGGACAAGTACCTGAGGCTCCCTCGGGCTTGGGGGCGCTGAAATTTTGCTAGTCTAGCCATCCGCTAGTTACGCCATTTAGTGTTAGTGTTTTTAAACTCATAATTTTTTTACGTTGTTTTTACATTATTTTTATTTAAGCCCATTATCGTAAAATGTTCTACATTACGTTGAATATTTAAAGTTAATATATTTTAAATTAAAATAACAATTTTGAGGTTATATTACATTTTTAACTTTTTTTTAATACCTATAGGTTTCATTTAATATAAATACTAATACAATATATTAATGTTATAACATAATAGGTTATATTATAGAGAATAGGGATTTTCAAAAACCAAATATTTTATTGAAAGCTTTATTTGTATTTAGATACACAGGATATATGTTTTATACATATATAACCTATATACATACATTCATATAGAATATTTTTATATTGATTTAATAAATAATATTGAACAGCAATAAGTATTTTTTTAAATTTCATTGGCAAAATGGGATTAACCACAAACCCGTTGTTTAAAGGCCAAAATATGAAATTTAAAGATATACTGTTTAACAATAAGCTACAATACACTAATTATAAGATATATTCAATCATAACCTGCTTTCTTAATTTTATACAAATATTTCGTAACATTAACTCACAATAAAGCATTATATAAAAATAACGGGCTTTAACAGAAACAAACAATTACATTTAGCATAAAAATTATTGTAAGTTACTGTTACTTACGATTCATTATTCAACCTTCTTACACCTAATAAGTACAATACTATACTATAAAGAAAGTTTAATTTTTATCTAAAAGGTAAAAACTAAAGCGTCTTAAAAAAATACTTGATATAGCAGTATTTGTATAAATACAACGAAAAATTGCGTATTTAAAATAACATTTATTTCCTACATATACATGGTGTATAATTTAGTGAGTCAAAAACATGTTTAAATGGCAAACACTTCAGGCAGGAAGAATTTTGCTTGCTGTGGACATTTATTGTTTTTAGTTATATCGGGTCAAGACATTGCCGAACAAATAATATGTTTGAGCCATATTAGAACATTTACAATAGAGCAAGCACAGGAATATATTTAATAGATAGTAGCAATAGGCTATTTTAAATTTGAACTTTGTCTTGATCGGAAGTCTTGATTGGTTCTTCAGTTTTCATGGTTGGAAATTGTCATTATTACTATAATACAAAATTATTTATCTTTTGGTACTTTATTGCTTGCTTTCCTTTTCAAGTTCTTGTAGTAAAGCCTTCATTTCATCAGATAATTTATGTTGATCAGTCACCCTAAAAATAGAAATAATAAATGTTCATGCTTTTTTATTGTTAAATATAATACGTTTGTTGCTGTCCACTTATCTGTGTTTCGTCCTTTTCAGCTGAAAATATAAGAACATAATTAATTAAATAATAATCTAAAAAAATAATTGTTACTACATGCTACATAAAAGTGCACTGCAATCGATACCAAAATCTGAAATAGAAAATATCTACGCACCTTAAAATGCAAAATTAAATAGATATATAAAAATAACATTTAATCCCATAAAACAGGGATTCCCAACCTTTTAAGCCTTCCCTTATTATAAAATTAATGCATCCCCACTTTTTTTAATTAAAAAAAAACTACCAAATAAAATGATTTTTCATTAGATTGTTTGAACACATTGGTTGGGAAGTCCTGCCATAAAACATCAACATAAGCCCAAAAAAGGATGTATTTACAAGATAAGTTACCTTAATATTAAGGTGACCTAGCCACCCCATAATTTTGTTACTTTTAATATTCAAAAATTCAGGATTTAATGGCGGTGCATGAGCTGTTTTTTATGGATATACATTTTCTTCATTACAGTCACAATATTCGCATTGATGCGAAAATTACTAGGTACATGAGTTATAAATATTGTGATCAATGTTATTGTTGATAAAAAATGAGCAGGTCCAAGCAAATAGCTTAATTTTTCTAGGTTTATCAAATATTTTGGTCAACTTTGGTATAGAGTAAAAAGATTTCATTTAAAATTAGACTACTCCTAGGCTCGCTAAGCCCATTACCTCTGCAAAAAGCTGGCTAAATCTTGAAATGGAAAGGCAATTATACAGTAGAAGAAGAAGAAAATTAGACCAGACAGAATTTGCTTTTGAGACAGATTAAATTTTAAAAACTAAAAAAATACTGATCATAATGTTGATGATTCTGATTGGTTCTGATAAGTTGTTGAAATGTGTTTGACTAATATAATACTAATAAAAAATATCATGGTAACATTTCATAGGAAAATTCGCAAACCCTTGACTTAAGCCTAAGTAAAAAATTATGAATTATAGATATTTTATAACTATTTTTTACATTAAAATTGTATATTTTAAAAGTAAATACAATTTAATAGTGGAAATTTGTAACAAAATAAGGGGGTGGCGTGAACTTAAGGCCCTTAAGTTAAGGGAATATTTTGTCTGTATAAACGTAGACCACTATTGTGTATACATTATAATATTAATAATTATTAATAATTTAATTTACCCAATAATACTTAAAATACTAGGGTGTCCCCACAATCCACACAACAAGGTCTGTTCGATCTCGTAGTAAAAATACTAAAAATCACTGCAACACTGCACATCATACGATGGCGGCCATTTTTGTTGTTTACAATTCTTGTGCTTTGGGTTTGTACAGATTATTAATCGTTTTAAACGTTGTGTTTCTTACAGAGAGACTTAAAAGAGACCTCAAAGTGGTAAGAACAATCATTTTACTCCTCTTTTGTAAAAAATAAACCTTATTCAGTCAAATGTCAATTTGAAGGTTAATTTGTGGGTTATAAAATAACCTTAAATTAACCTTTAAATTGACATTTGACAGCCCTGGTAGAATAAGGTTTATTTTTTACAAAAGAGGAGTAAGAATGATTGTTCTTACCACTTGAGGTCTCTTAAAAGGCTTGCAAGTCTATCTGTAAGAAACACAACGTTTAAAACGATTATTAATCTGTACCCAAAGCACAAGAATTGTAAACAACAAAAATGGCCGCCATCATATGTTTTGCAGTGTTGCAGTGATTTTTAGTATTTTTACTACGAGATCGAACAGACCTTGTTGTGTGGATTGTGGGTGTCCCTTAATTTTGTCATTTTTTTTGTTCATACATTAGAAAAAAATTCTGCCAAGTTTAAGTTTTTTCCGATAACATTAACACGTGCCACCGAGCGATCAAAAATTTAAATGAAAATTACATTGGTGTTTTTTATGATTTTCTATTTTTTTTTAAACTTAAAATGAGTTAAAAAATATTCAAATGCATAAGTTTGACGTCCATACCGTCGTTTATCTGACAAAGAGGCGTATCTCATTTTTAAACAAAACGGTGTGAATTGAATTACGCCAGTTTGTACGGCACACAAAATGCAAAAATATTAGTTACGCCGAAACTGATTTATGCTAAAACTTTATTTGTACCTATTTATTATAGAGCTACGCCAGTTTGTGAGATTATAAAGTCGATTTTGGTGATCATTCTGGTATAACTCAAAAACGATTTTTTTTGAGTTACGCCTCTTTGTCAGATAAACGACGATACTTTCTATAAAATTCAAAAATATATATAATTTTTTTTTAATGTGAAGGATTTCGTTTTTTTGTATATGCATATTTGACATTTTTTAAATTTATTGTATTCAATTGTATATACTATTTATACAATATACAGCCCGTTCAGAGTAAAACCGAATATAGGGAAATGTTTTGGGCGTGGCCTCGCCTCCCTCCAACGCTCGTCATAGTAGCTTGTTTGATAAACGACATGACAAAAGGTTGTGCAGGTACATATGCAGTAACATTGTCGAACAGTTGCATTTTATTAAAAGTATAAATATCAAACTTTTGCATTTGAATTGTTTTTTTAACTAATTTTAACTTAAAAAACTACAATATAATCATAATGTTACTTATGGATGAGATGGAACTAATTTAAAAATGTCAAATTTAAGGGACACCCTAAAGTATATACCTATATAAAAAGGTTATTAAATTAAAATAATAAAACTCATGTCCACAATTGTGTTATTTTTTAAACATCTATGAACATTTTAAAATAATGATCTATTTATATAATATATATATATATATATATATATATATATATATATAATATTAAGTATATATACAGGGTATTCTACAAGTCGCGCACCACCTAAAGGTGGATGATCTACAGTGCGTTCGAAAAGATATGGATATGGAGTATGAGGATAGGTATATAATCACGTGACTTTACATTATACCTGACCTCCTTGATATTTTCGAACGCCGCGGGGCATATACCTATATATGTTGTAGTGTTCATAAATTAATTGGTTTTGCTTGTTATTTGACTGAATACATATAAATATTAAATTATTGAATTTCAACCCTTTTATATAAATTCTTTTATTTTAATGTTTTTCGTTTTTGTTTCATTGAATTTTAAACAGATTTAAATAAATTATATGAAGGTAAATAAAAATTATTGTTTGATGTACCCTAATGCTTATTGAGGAAGAAGAACATGTTTAATTAGTTGTCGTCGTCAAAATAAAAGTAAAGACCAAAACTATTACTTTTAACAGTGTACAATGGGGGATTTTCTTGTACGAGATCAATCAATTTCTCGTCTTCCTCTGATGAAAACTTGGTTGTCATTTTAAAATTCGTTAAAATAACGGCTTCTTTAAATACTGTCACTGTGAGCTCAACTGAACGACTGCGTTAAAATCAAATGGAGTTTGATTCCGGAAACATAAACGCACATAATTTTCTGCCTACCGTGAGTCCACCTAAGCAGATTCTAACAAACCGGCTACGCGTCTTCTTGTCTTCAAGATTTCAGCGCAAGTCCGAGGCGCACAACTGACTGTCTGCTTTGGGTCACCTACAGTTCTAACAAACCATAGCTTTACGCAACGCTCTTTCAAAATGCAACAATTTGTTAAAGAAAATTCAACCATTTTAGTACCAGAAACAATAATTTATTCGATATTTAACATATGTAAGGGTCCCCACCCACGATCCAACGCCACCGTACAATTTTGTCAAATACGACAAAATTGAAAGAAATTTGATCGTGTATGTCGCGTCGTCCGACCAAGTCGGTCCGATTTATTTGGTGTAGTACGACCAAGTCGGTCCAATTTATTTGGTGTAGTACGACCAAGTAGGTTCGATTTAGTTGGATCGTGATGGGGGGTCCCCGTACTGCTAAATCGTTACGTGTTTGTTTCTTTCCAAATTTCAATCAAATCGTTATATTTAATTGAACTGCGGCGTCTATATTATTTGTAATAAAGAATGACATTAGCCAATAAAGTATTGTATTAAAATATATGGTAATCAGGGGCGTGCTGGCTGAATCAATGCAGGCCTGGACTTGATGGTAGAGCAGTCCAGGCCCAAGCCAATTTTATATAAATTGTAAAAATACATCACAATTAAATACCTCGACTGATAAAACGTCCCGTGATAACTCTCTTCGCAACAAAGAACTGTTTTCAGCTAGTTCAATTATTAAGTCACAATCTAAACCATTTTGCACCTTTCTCTCCACAGCAATCAGCATAAAAGCTTCCAAATTTACGTCACTTTACACTAATATTAAAGGAAAGTATTATCACAAATAAATCAAGACAAAAACTGCGAGAGGGGGCTTTTTTGGATGCTTTTGTAATTATGTTTCTGTTCCTCTATAAATCCGAGCTGATCTCCCCTTCCGATAATTTTTAAATTGACTAAAATTGCATTTTATCGAAGTGTCTCCGGATCAGTTTGGATTTTCAAAGAAATGGAAAAATAATTACGAAAGCATCCAAAATATCCCCACGGTTTAGGGTTTCCACCTGCGACTTCTTGGTTAAGGGTTAGCGTAAAAAATACGTGTTTTAGATTTTTTTACGGGAGTCAATTAAAACTTTCTTTTTTTTAATTTATTTTAGTGTTTAGTGATATAACTTAAAAAAACTTTTTGTTTGGTATAAAAATCTTTTTTCTATTTGCATACCATAACAAGTCCAGCAGACCACCATGGTAGCGCAGGCCACCGGGCATTCGCCCGGTGTCCCGGCGGCCCAGCACGCCCCTGATGGTAATTTACCATATATTTTAATACAATAATTTATTGGCTAATGTCATTCTTTATTACAAATAATATAGATTTGCCGTACTCCAAAATTGTATAAATTAAATAAATTATACATTGTTTTAATCTCTTTAAGTTATAATTAATTTCAAAACAATTGTTTGAATAATTGAACAAGTTTTTTACAACATGGTATATTTAATTTAATATTTTTCTTAAAGTTCTAAATAAAAAATCATTACAACTCAAGATTCTTAGAACTGAATCCCCTATTATCAAAACCCCTTAAATCCGGTTTGATGAAAAATCAGAACCATGCATTAAAAAAATACTACCTATCAATGTGTGCATTCAAATGGTTGAAAAAGCCACGAAATGTATATATTCATTTTGTCTTTATAAATATTTGATGGCTTTTGCAACCATTTCTATGCACACTTTGATAGGTAGGAATATTTTAATGCATGTATCTCATTTTTATCAAAACGGATTTAAAGGGTTTTGATACTAGAGGATTCAACTAACTGTTCAAACCCACTGCCTTTTCATTACCTTTTTCCTTCTTGCAGATAATTTGTAATTATTTTTTTTAATGATGTTTTGTGTAATGTTGTGTAGACTAATAAATTACAAACAAAAAACTTTGGTTTGGTTATTTTAATATAACTATCATCTAAAAACGTTAGTTTTAATTTTTTTTATTTTTAAGATAAAGATGTTGATTAATTCGGTTGAAAGCAATTGGAAAACTAATAAGTGCTTGGTAATTGGTAATTTATTTAAAAGTTTAAAAGTGCTTGCAAGCACTTTTTGAGTAATTGGTGCTTGGTAATTGAATTTTTTAATCGTCTCGTTAATTGGTAATTGCAAGCACTTAGAGTTTTCAAAGTGCAGGAAGCACTTTTTTAGTGCCAGCTCTGTTACCGAGTATTGTAATATTTTTGTTGTGTTTGAAGAATGCAGTCACTTAGCCTGTCTGTGTGTCAATGTAATGTTTATATTAGTTTACTCCTTGCTTCTAGGTAAAATATATAATCCCTAAAAGGTAAAAGTAACGAATTTGACACTTTTTAATATTGTTGTTTGTTGTCATGATGATTAAGAAGTACCACTTTATAAGTAGGCTATGTTGCCATTTAAAAAAATATGTATCCCTATATCTTTTAAACAACGAAGGTAGATTTTTCATACACCTTCAGAGGGTGCGCGACTTTTTGGACACCCTGTATATTTATGTATACTATAATTTATCATATCCCTAGCGGTTTCGTAGTCACGGTGACGTCGCGGTGAATATACGGCCGATTTACTTTCCCATTAATCGATGTCCTTTTACGGTTACACTATAGTCGATTCACAGTGCATAATAAGTTTGCTTGTTTCATTTGCTAATCAAGTATATATGTTGTTTTATGGTCGAATTGACGTTGCTTGGGCGTCGATGTATAGTTTTTCCAACGTTGTTCTACTGTTAGAGAGTCTTTTTACTGTGATTTTTTTGCGATGAATATTTTTTTAATTTATATATATATACAGGGTGTCCCAGAACTCGCGCCACAGAGAAAAAGGGGGCGTGCCGATAGCAATGGAGATGCCAAATTTAAAAATAAAAAATTTCTAGGTAATAGTGTAATCGAATGAGAGCAAAAAAGCGGCAGCCAATACCGAGAGATCTCGCCTAGGTTAAACGTAGGAGCTTTAAAAATTGCTAGGAGACGATAGAACATTGTTGTCTTAAAAACATTTAAAAATCTTTTGGCCAACTGTATTTACTAAGTTGTCAAAAGCTTTCAAAAAATGAGGTTATTAATCTATGACTGATACTTCAGAACGCCAATGTTTTAAAGTAAAAAATCAAACCAGTTGTACTTTATTTAGCTTTTTTTGCGCCCACGCTCCCCATAAATAGTTATCATTTCGGTATAATCATCAAGGAAAACATTATTTATAATAACTTAATTTATTACCTAATACAATATTAATGACAAAAGTAAAGATTGACAGCATTGTCAATAATAACTTAATTTATAACCTAATATAATATTAATGACAGGAGTAAAGATTGACAGCAG
Source organism: Brassicogethes aeneus (assembly GCA_921294245.1). Classification (NCBI taxonomy): domain Eukaryota; kingdom Metazoa; phylum Arthropoda; class Insecta; order Coleoptera; family Nitidulidae; genus Brassicogethes; species Brassicogethes aeneus. Next base: position 44,213,421 of record OV121132.1, on the reverse strand, counting down.
TGTTACAATGAATTGGATTCCAGTGGACCAAATATTTTACATATTTTTTATTACCAACAATGCAACCTAAGTATCCTAGCAATTTAAAGAATTCCCTGTGGTGATATATTGGAATTGGCTATCGTTTTTTATTCTTATCTCCCTTATCCTTTGCGTTGGACAATTTGAATTTTTAAATATGTGTTTCAAATTACTTTCGGTACGTTCCCTTTTTCTCTGTGGCGCGAGTTCTGGGACACCCTGTATATTAGAAAGTTTTTCCTCTATCATTTTAGAATTAGTGCCATTTTTTTTAATAAAAAAGTCATTTAAATTTTTATAAGTAAAGTAGAAATTTTAAGCCGGTTGTTCCTGACCTACGACAAATGACTAAAATTTGCTTGCACAGTGGGTAATACTCTACATTTATTAAAAATTTACATTTATGTTATCATTGATTACTTGTTGATAATTGTATTTTGTACTCAGCTTATTTTTAGGGAATTTGAATAAAACAATACTTACTTTTTATTGTTAGGTATATCGAGGTTTCCGTGGTTTTCCCGTCGATTTTAAATTTAACCTTTCATATTTTACGTCTATTGATGCTCATGTAGCTATCTTTGGATAGCCTGAACGATTGTGCGATAATCAGGATGATCCTTATGGGGAAAAGTCTCCGCATACAGTTGAGCGGCAAGGTTCGCGTTTTCATGGCATTTTCCATAAAATATGACCATTCCCATACTGGGCGTTGGTAAATACCATTGAGTATGCGTTAAATAATGCGGACGTACGAGTATCAAAAATAATAACAACAATAACAACCGAACTATCAGTTTGTGGTTTAGTTTGTGTCATGCCATTTGCATTTATTAAAATGCGGTGTGGCATATTTGGATGCAATTCGGACAACCAGTCCAAGAAAAACCCTTTGAATAAAAACATTAAATTTAATCGATTCCCAAAAAACTTTGATTTGTGGAAACAGTGGTTAAATGTCACAAAAAGAATAGACACTATTAACGTTAAGACCTCTTCTGTTTCCGATAAACATTTTTTGGACAGTGACTATAAGTTTAATTTAAAACACCAACGCTTAAACTACAGCTCTAAATGTTATCAAGGACTGAAAGCATCTATTATCCATATTATAACACTTTCTTCAATATTAAGTTTAATAAAAACGCACTATGCCCAGATATTTCTCTATTTTGCACGGCAACTACATCCAGCCCTGATGAATACCTGTTTCTTTTTTGCTTGGATGAATAATATCATATAATTTAGAGGTAAAAACAATGATGATATATAGGATATGTCAGTAATATCCAGTGGCTTCCTGGTTTTGTCAAAAAAATTTCATAATTTCTTATTAAAAAACGGAAGCTCTAATGCAAAAATGATAGAGAATTTTTTTTTTGTTTTGGCCTGCACTATCATCCCCCCAAAGGATGACAATTTATTAGGTGACACCCTGTATATCAATGTGAAGGTGTTTGGACCATAAAACTACGATGTAATATCCCGATATTCACCCAATTGTCACAATGAAACAGAATACGAAATTTTACCGTTTTAATACTATAATAAGACCTAGTTGTCTCTATATTTCGACCATGACCACGAAACCGCTAGGGATATTATAATTTTTAAATAAAGAATATTTCAAAATCAATAGGTATATAATTAAAAAATTAGTATTATTTTAAAATGTTTCTGTATGAGTGAGTAATATGTACAAATATATTTTAAAGGTGAGACATTAAAAAAATTGAAGTAGCCTATCTACCATGTTGGGGTAAACTAAAACGCCAATCGTGTTCTCTCGGATCCACTTCAGTTTGATCTTCGACACTTATGTCATATATCAGCTGTCTTCTACGGGCTATTGGGGCTACATTAAAGAAATTTTTATGCAAATACGAAATTATAGCACTAATAAAAGTTTATTTTTAGATTCGTTTACCAAATTATTTGCCATTTTATTTTTGTTTGAATTCAACCTTATTAACCAGTAACTACTATCGCCGTGGGGTAAAAAGTAACTCAAATGAGAAACAGATGGAGTTAATTTATTTTTTTTTAATCAATATTAATTATAGGTAATAATTGAATCGGTGAGAATTAGAACAGTACAGGTCCAAAATTTAACATTTGCATCTAAAATAGCAATTTTGTTTTAAACTCGAAGAGGCATCGAAGGAGTAGAATAACATTTTTAAAACCAGCTTGTTAAGGTGTTTGTCAGAGCTAACTGTGGAGCATTGACAATAAGAACAGTACAAGTCCTGGATTTGTACTGTTCTTATTCTCCAAATCTCCTTAACAATATACTCTAATATTATAAAAGTCGGGGTACAAATGTGTACTCTGTCAAAGGTAGACTTTGAAATAAACAAAAATTTAAAAAAAATCATGAATTTTCAAAAAATTTCGAAAAGAGGAGCAGCTAGGATTTTGGTAAATATCATTTTTAAGTTACCAAAGGGTCCCGAACAAGAAACTGCAATCAGTTTTTGGAGGCATTTTTATGTGACTTAAACTTCGTTCAGGTACACGGTGTGTGTACGGACGATGATGCCGGTATCCAAAACTGATTATTTAATATTTTTGTTTAATAAACATGTTTATTTTGTTCAATAAAATGATTTTTGTTTAATAAAAATGCTTTTTGTAAAAAAATGCTTTTCGTTAAAAAATGATTTTTGTTAAAAAAATGTTTTTTTAATAAAAATGCTTAACCACATCGTAATATTTTATTTTTTTTTTCAATTCTAAAACAAAATTCTAAAGATAATTATAAGAATTCTGTGTCAGAATTTTATTGAGATTAAGAACAGTCCCTTCAAGTTTATTTTTTGTGTATAATAAAGCATGCACGTGGGAAAAAAATATTTAGTTTAATGGACGTCTAAACTCATCACAGCTTGTCTGTACTTTTGAACCTGAAAAAATCCTAATAAACAAAACAAACAGTTTATTTTGTTTTCTCAAAATTCACAATTTGGACATGTACTGTTATTTATTCTTACCGATACAATTATAATATTAATTGTAATAATAATAAAAATATTAACCATGGCAGTCGATGCTTTAAACACAAAAACAAAAAAATAGTAATATTAATAATTTCAAAAAAATTACATGTAAATCATGTATACCTTTTTTTGATCAGGCCAGTGTGAACTAACTATATGGATGCGAAAATATAGAGATCGGTGAGCGTGTCAGCCAAAACATGTGTAGTGGAGCCACAAAAAATGAAATGTTGAGGTTATATTCGACCCCACGATAGTTTACGGCTTAAGTATAAATATATTCTTGGTGCAACAAAAAGACAAAAAATACCACAATTAGGTTTTTGCTGTATTTATACAAAAGTAAGTTTTTGCATTTATACTGGTTTCTTTAATGAGGAAAGAAAACTTTTTTTTTCATTTTAGTCATTATTTACTTAAGGTATTATTATTACCTGTCATTGCAGAGCTTTTGCCACGGTCCTGTCCAGACATATTTGCCTCCTCACCTATAAACATAATTATAATTAGATAACTAAATCCTTATATTATTTATACCAGGTCATAAAATAAAAACGCAAACAGAAAACGCAGCAAATATTTTCTAATTTTAATAATGTAACTGATTGGTGTTTTAATAATACCCTTATTAAGGAGACTAAAAATATGTGCCATTGCTCGCTGTATGCATTATTATTATTCATCCGGTCTTATTGTTAGTTTTGGTTCAGTGTACTTACCAAAAATTCATGCACAAGTGAAAGACCATGCAAAATTATACAAATAGAAATAATATACCTACCAAAAAGAAATAATAATAGGTGTGTATACAAACAAAATTAATAAAACAAAAAGAAAAATCAAAGGGAAATGTATGTTTCTTATTTTATTAAAAAAGAAACAAACCTGCTACAACTCTTGAAGATGACGAGATTTGAGGAATATCGAATTGTTCAGTTAAAATGGTTATGGTTCCTTGAGAATCTGTTAGTGGTTTAGTAACGACACCTTGTCCTTTATATTGTTCAATATTTGTTAGTTGGGATGTTTGGGGTTGGGAATCGTCAGTCTTAATAATAAATCGTTTTTGTACGACTTTTTTAATATGAACGTTGCCATGTTCGTCAACTTCGTTGGTTTCTTGGACGTCTTCGCCTTCGCCAAAGTCTTCAATAAATTGACGAAGCCTTTCTTTAGCATCTGCCCCTGTAAAAGTTACCTTACGCATTTCTGAGGGCATCTCGACCCTTCTATGAATTGTATGCGAAAAGGAATCGTCTTCAGATGGTTCAATAACTTCAGTTACATAAGGCTTTAAATTATCTTCTACATACTCTGTGTATTTACCACCACTGGCCTCTTCATCGAACCATACTTTTCTTACAGCAGCAGATACATCCACAAACTCTCTAGTGTGCATTGGATCAACTGTTTCCGTCGAAGATACCATTGTATTAGATCCTCCACTAGTAAAACTTCCTGATAATATGGAATCTGTTTCATATTGATACGTTGCGTGTGTGGCTGTAGAGCTTGTCACACTTTGGTCGACAAATTCATCTCTCGCAGAACAATCCTTACTAGTGCTCGAAATGCTTATATCGTAGGGGTATATTCTAGATCCATCTTCATCGATTGAGTCTGTTAATAAAACATGACTTATAGCTGCAGCTCCTAGCTCCAGAGAATCGCTGGATATCAGTCCGCTTTGTTCACACCCTTTAACTTCGATACTATCTGTCATTATATTATCATTTTTAGATTTTTGAGCTTGAACCTCAATTGAGTCAGTGCTTGCCGTCATTAAATCAACACCTGTTTTTTGATCTAAACTATCAGTACTGCCATGATTGCTAGTCGAAGGTTTAAGGTCCAAAGAATCAGTTGACGTGATCATTACATCATCAGTTTCTTTCCATTGTACTTTAATGTTGGATTTTAAAGGAGCATCCAAGTCCAACTCTGGTACTCTAGATACTTCCTCAATTGAGTCCCCTCTGCCTAAGGATTCAGTTTTTTCAGCTTCTTTTAAATCAATAAATCTTTCTACGTTGGTTTGAGCTTGTCTAATTATTTCGTCAATTTCAAACATTCTTTTTTCGTAGTCTTCCTCATCTGAGTCCGTGGCAAGTTTTTGTGTACCAGAAATAGTTTCGCAACTTTCTGATTCAGATGCCAAACTTTCAGGACATTCATCGATTTGAGCCAACATTTCTTCTTCTTCTTGTACTTTAACCTCAATTTTATGAGCGGCAATACAGGCTTTTTCTAAACCTTCAAATTCTTTGAGTGAACTCACTGAAATGTCATCCCCTTGACTTTTATGATGTCGGTTTTTATAACTTCCATTACTAGATGAGTCTTGGCTACCATGATATTTCCTCATTTCCAAAGACATTGCCTGCTCTAAGTTTTCAAATTCTTGTAAGCTGGACATTGATATATCATCATGCTCACCAGATCTGGTGAAATATTTTCGTCCTGCAAGAACATCATAATCAGGGGTACTTGAGTAGGAATCCTTAACGCTGCCAAGGCTTCCGCCCGATTCTTTTTGAGATCCCAAACTACCAATTCTACTAGATGCTTCAAAATCAGTTATATCTTCCTCTTTAATGTCTTCCAGAGGTCCTCGTTCAAACTCCATTTCGTATCCGTATCCTGCAGCTAACATTGCTGCATGGTCACCTTGAAATTGTTGTTCAATCCACTTTTTGTTAGCTTCCAGTTCTCTATCGTATTGATGGACATAATCTTTTGAAGTGGCAGCTCGCTTAGACCCTGAGTTTTCTGAATCTTGGGGAGGACTATCTTCAAACTCAAAACCAAGCTCGTCACTTGAGGAACCATCTGGATAATATTTGATGTCTGATATTCTTGTCAGTGGCGTAGGAGCTGACTTAACTAAATACTCCTCTACTTCAGTATCATGTTTTGACTTTGTTTTCTTTACTTTTTGTTGAATTTTAACACTTTTACCTTCAGAATCAAATTCATGAGCCTCTTTAGCAACTTCTTCAATAACAACAAAGTCGTCTATTAAGTCTGGTTTTTCTAGCATTTCAAATGAATCACTGCTTGGGGAGTCTGTTCCTTTTTCTGATTCCTCTTTTAATGTAGATTCTACCACTGTAACAACCTCACTTTTTGATTCAGATATTGCCTTTTCTTCGGTGGTTTCTCCTTCTTCAGGAATTACTGATGGCATATCTTCAAGAACGTATTCTCTTCCCTGATCAGTTTCTTCTGAACTTTTACTTGAGTTTGAAGCAGGGGTTTGTGGTGTTGACATTTGTGTATCAGTTTGTTTTTCTTTAGCCTCCAATTCCAAGTCAGGATACCTAAAGTTTTTATCAATAAGAGGTGTCATATGTTGTGTTACTTTTATGTCCGGTATAAATCCAGGGCTTTGATCTTTTATCTGTGCTCTGCGTTGTTCAAATTCCTTTTGAGCTCTTTCACGAGTTTCAAGTTCATGTTTTTCTGCGTCTTCATCCTCTAAAATTGGACAAATCTGTTTAATTTTGTGCGCTGGTGATATATGAGCAACCATACTAAAAGCTGCCTCAGCTTCGGCTTCATCGAAGCTAGATTTTTCGCTGGATGTTGTGCTAGATTTTCCGTGTGAGTCACGTTTTTCCAATTGTTGTTTCGGTATGTAAATATCAGTTAGTTCTTTTGAATGACGTTTAAGTGATGTTTCAGAATAAATTTCATGTGAACGAGCAACCGCGGATGAGTATTCCTGTTCTAATTCCCCAACGCTAGCCTGAGCTTCAGAACTAAATTCTGGCGTGTCATCTTTAGTTTCATCACAAGGTTCCGGAGATAATGGTCTTTCAATCGGATCAGAAATATCCATTGCATCTGATGATTTAATGATCAACTCAGCCAACTCTGAATCTGGCCTATCGTCTGAAAAAGCTGTCGATGTGGGTCTTTCTGAATCGGACTTGCTAAACTGAGATTGAGGTCTACTAAAATCCAAAGTATCTACTTCAAAATCGGATTCACCGTCCAATAATTTGGATCCTCTTTGGGATACTTGATCGATTTCTACATCATAACTATCTTTTTCGCTCTCATCGATATCTTTTTTTTCATCACTTTTACCTTCTTTAGCGCTTAATATTAATAAAGGTTTTTCATTGTCGGTTAATTCGGCATCAGGGACCTTTTGTTGAGGTATCACATTAATCATAGATGCTACAAAATTGCTTTCCTGTCGTCTATGTCCCTTCTTTTTTGGCTCATCTTTGGTTGTTTCTTGAGTTTGAGACCTGACCTGAGTACTAACACTTTTAATTCCATCTAAATTAACACTGGATGTGGTAATTGTTACCGATTCTATTAAAGATTCATTTGAAAGTCTAGGGGTACAAGTTGACGTATCTACAGAAATATTAGAGTGCATTAGGTTTTCTTGGCTACCTCGAGAAATATTTTCAACATCGTCTATGCTCAAATGTTCTGATGTTCCAGATACAGTCATGCTCCCTTCATCCCCTTTGGATAACTCAATAACAGTTCTAACTGCTGCGTTACTCGAAGTACTTGACATACTCATACTCAAAACGCTACCGTCATCCATACTTACACCTAATTTATCATCAGCTTCAAGGGAGTCTTTTTGGGGTAATTCTGGAAATAACATTATCGGTTCTGGTTGAAAAGTCATTTCGTACGACCTTTTCATTTTGGACTGAAGATCTTTTGAATCAACATTATCTTTTTCTGAAATATCTATCGATTCAATAGAGTAAGATTCGCTTACTTCAGTACTTTGTCTAATGGGAGCGTGTGCCATGATCCAATCAGAACTGGGTTTATCTTCTTCGAGTTGCTGTTCTAATAGATCCAACATATCGCCATCCATATCGCTTGTAGATGGTATGAGGGTTTCAGATACTTCGGATACTTCAATGCTTGCTAAATTACCTGAGCTTTCGCTATCAAGACTTTTCATGCTTTCTTTTGAGCTTAAGCTACTTACAGCAGTTTGATATTCGGTGGATGTAATGTGTGATTTACCTGATAACATTTGAGACGTTAATGCGCTTTCATACTCTGAAGAACCAGCAGCCACTAAACCTTCAACATCTGACGAGCATGGTCTACTTTTTCCACTATCGATTTCAAAACTTTGGTAATGACTTTCTCCAGAACTTGAATAGACTTCAAATTCAATTCCTGATTTTCTATCTCCTTTTAAATTTGAACTACCACTACTCGATTCTGCGTCAGATTTAGCTTTTCGTAAAATAATAGTTTCTTTTTCAGTGACTTTTGGCTCTTCTGTTACCAAAAATGGCTCCACAATATTTTTTTCAGATTCAATACTAGATTTTGAGTCTGAACTTAATGTTCTTTTTACTTCAACATGTCTTTCAATAATTTGTGGGGATTCATGTAACTTTCCCTCACTGGTAAATATTTTTAAATCTGTACTAAGATTATCCAATGTTGTTGTAACAACTGATTTAGATTCATGATGTTCTACTTGGACAATGTTACTTTTAGTTTCAGTTACCTGCTTTTCAATTTCCTTGACGGTTGTTGTTTTAGAACCATCTGGTTCAATTGTTACTTCACTTACTTGCTCTTGTACTATTTTTTCTTTTAAATCACTTTTCTCGTTATAAAATAATTCTGTTTTGGAGTCAATTTCTTTTTTCATATCCCCAAAGTTTTCGGTAACTGATACTTGAGATTCATTTTTCGCTGATAATAATATTGAATCACTACATTCCTTACTAACATTTTCTATTTCTTGATAAATATCTTTACCGTCCTTTACCGAAACTGATGAATATAATTTTGAATCAAAATGTCTTTGGGCGCTTGCATCAAGAGTTTCTGTTTTTAGTTTTTTTTTATCATCGCATTTTTCAATTGTCTCATCTTTAATCACTACATGAGCATCGGTTGTAAATTTTTCAGAATCATCAGTTGCCGATTCTGATATTGTTTCATCTTCTTCAAAAATTATGTCTTTACTTTGGACGGCTGATTTTTCACCTTTTATACTTTCACTTACTTTAACTGTGATATTATTTTTCTGATGAATTATTTTGGAATCCGCATAGGTCTCTAAGTCTTTCGATATATGTTTTTCTTCAGTGTGTGCCTCATCTATTTTATTAATTTGTTCTGATTTTTCTTGAAAATGTTTGCTTGATTCGTCAACTGAATCATAATCAATTTTAATATCTAATTTTTCAGCTTCAAGTTGATCCATTTGTTGTTCTAATATGTGTGAATAATCCAGCTCAGCGCCACTAAATTTTAAATCTTCATCAGTGATTTCCATGCTAGAGGCTTGAGTATCTCCGCGTACAAGCTTGCTAAGCTCTCGTTGTCTTCTCGCCAAAACAGATTCTACTAATTCAACTTCTCTTTCATCCAAACCTTTAGCTTCAGCTAATTGTCTTAAATAGTCGGAAACCGAAGCTTTCGTAATGCTATATGGTACTTCATATGAAATACTTTCATTTTTTTCTATTTCTGATTCAATTTCCCGTACTAATGCCGAGGCCATTTTTTTGGCTTCTTCGGGATCTACTTGTTGTTGATGTAGACTATCCAATATTATCTTTTCAATATCATTAGAACTCTCAGATTTAATTTTATCGGATGCCAAAGAATCGGAACGATCTTGGTGTATGTCTGATGTGAGATCTGATTCATCTTTATAACTTATATCTTGTTTGTCATCGTCAATAGATGGACCTGCTTGGATAGTTTGCTTTACCTCTGATACCGAGTCTGATACTATATCAGTTACTTTTTCACTAAATTCTAGTTCTGACTGAATTGGCACTTCCCAAACAGTCTCCTCTATATGCTCCTCTGATTGTTTAATTGAAGAAATTTCAGGTATTGGAGAGACAGAAGTTTGAACCGTTTCAATTCTTTCTACGTAATCATCACTTTCCTCGCTAATTCTTCTTTGTTTACCCGATAAAGTTACTGTTATTTCAGGAATATAGTCATCGGGAAAATGAGATGTTTTAGGTGAAGGTTCAGTGGTAAAAGACTCAATCGATTTGGTTTCAATGTTTGTAGCATCGTGATCAAATTCACTTAGTTTTTCCGAATTTTCCAACTCGCTTTTATCTACATGTACTTCCATAGAGCAAAGTTTTGATGCACTATCTTCTTTCAGGTTTTGTTCATCATATCTTTTATCTGATTCCAAACTGTCCACAATATTATTTACTATAAAAGACTCATTACTAATAGTGGAAGTTTTGCTTATTTCAGATTTATCTAAAACAAAACCTTTTAATTCGATAGATGCTTGGCCTATCTTTTGCCCTGCTACTACAGATCCTAACTGCTTTTCATAACTTTTGGCTAAACTTTTAACAGAGCTTAAATCGATTTTTTCCGCTTCAATTGTTTTGTGAGTTTCATTTATGACACCCTGTTCTTTGTGATTTATATTACTTACAAGATTTTTAACTGTAGTAGATTTTTCAGTAAGCTGTTCTTTTGTATTTTTATCTCCCTGTAAATGTTCACTAACAAAATATGTATTTTTAATTGGAATTTTTGATGGCTTTGGTATACTGACATTTTTTTCAACAGAAACTTCCAATCCTTTTGCAATATCCTTAACAGATTGTTTTGGTAGTTCTTGTTTTGGTAATTCTCGTTTTGTTAATTCATCTTGTGGTACTTCTTGTTTTATTAATTCCCCTTGTTGTACTTCTTGTTTTGGTAATTCTTCTATAATTTCAGATAAGAGCTCTTCTTCCTCCCTTAAACTTGACTGGTTTGATATTGTCAACTGTTTACGTTCAGGGGATGGATCATCTTCAATTTCACTTGTTAATTGCTCTTCAATCATTTCTTTTTTGATCTGTTCTTCATAATATTGCTTTCTTAATTTAATACTTCTAGCAGATACTTCATATAAATCTTCGGTAGGTAATGATGCAGACCTTTCATATATAGATTTTCGAGTACTTGCTACAGGAGGAGCAAATACACTCATTTGTCTTTCTCTAATTTGTGGTACTCTATCCTCTATTTCGGAATCAGATATATAATGTTCCACATCCTCACTATCTGAAATATAACCAGAATTTTCTATAAATTGACTGCTACCTTTTTGAGCCTTATCTGAATCTAAACTTTCCGTTTTTTCCAAATCAGTCTTATTTTTTTCTTCTTCTTTGGGCATTTTGGGTTTGACTTGAAAAGGAGGTTGGAACTGTGCTTGATATTCAGTCATTATTTTTTCCTCTATTATCGAACCGTCATCACTTTCAGAAATTCTTGTTAGTTCAGTCTGGGCCATTCCACTGCTTTCGCTAGGTGTAGAGTCAACTGAAACAGCCCTGTTTAAAAGTATACTTGGTTTTGTTAAATCGTCTTTTTCTTCAGATAAACTTTGAGATTGTTGAAATATAGCTCGAGGTTTTGGTACGGGTGGTGCTCCCAATTCATGAACTGACGCTCTTTTTTTCGATAAGGTTTCTTTCTCATGCAATGATATTTCTTGTATGCTCAAACTCTTTCCAATATTATCTTTAGATACATTTTCCCAGAAGTTCTTTTTATCTGAGTATGTTTCAAGGGTTTCTGCCTGATCAGTGTCATCAAGCAGATCATCTCGCACTGGAGATATTTGCTTTTCCATGGTTTGTTCATCGTTTATTGAAAATTGAAGTGGTGTTTCCGGAATCTTAGCGGATCGGGGTTTGGGTTGTGGAGTTTTGGTTTCGGTCGTTGTTAGTTGGGAATTTGCTTCGGTTAGTTGGCCGCAGCTGATTTCTAAAAAGATGCGGTTAAATGTTAACGGGATCTAGCCGAAATACAATTATTTACAATGTCCTGGTAAAGGGTTCAAAGCGGGTATACATACAGGCATATAGTTATATATCTTTTTATCAATTTAGCTATCTCCAAATATAAACTTACCGTTAAATATGAAACTGAAATGTCAAATGATTCTAAACAGGAAAAGAAAAGAAAAGAAAAGAAAAATGTAAAGCCAAAGTTTGCTTGTGCTAAGTTTTAATGTGGGACTTAACATTTAAACATGCTTAAATAACCAAACATATCGGGCCCCGTCAGTGCCGGGTCTAGTTAACTAGTAGTGCCTCTGGTTACCTAATTTTTCTGATGATATTTTTTCAAAGGATTTTATGATTTCCAGAGAAGTACAATGGTTTTCCGAAATCAATATATCGGGGATTACATGATCAGATTTGGAATAAGATTTTTCTTCATGCAAGGAACTATCCATTTCATCATATAAACTTCCAGTATCCATTGTATCTGGTAAACTCGTTGCTATGCTTTGTTTATCAATATTATCACTAGAACTAAATGGACTTGACTTTTGCAACCAACCAACGACTGCATTCATTATTGCACTTTTTGATTCTAATACGCTGCTATCTAATGATCTAGACATTAATTGTTCACTACTTTTCAAGGAGCCTATTAAAGACTCTTTACTTTTACTTAAAAACGTATTGGGATTCATTTCAAGAATCGTATCATAAATATATGTTTTACTGGGGATTGTTTTAAGGTCAGGCAAACTACCTCGATCGTCCTTAAACCTTCTATCTTCAAAAAAACCCATTTCAGATTTAGCACGCTTATTTTTAATATTTCTTTTAGGTTTTGGGGATGCCACTGGACTTTTCATTATTGGTATAACATCGACTTCAATACCTGCTTTGTTAGTTAAATTGTCTTTATTTAATTTGACAGGGCCCATATAAACAATTTCACCTACGGGAATTAATTCAGTGAACGATTTTGTATAACCTAAATAGGTCCCGATATGTTTGCGGGAAAGATAATATGTATGTTTTTTGTATTAAATTGCATGCTAATGTTTTAAAGTTTTAACGATTTATTTTAAGTCGGTGATTAACTGAATGAACAGGCTACATAGGCGTGAATGATTATTTGTGTAGTAAAAGCTTTTGTAAAGCAAACATTTAACTACCTTGAGGAAGATCTAGCACGTCAGCATGACTGTCCGGAGTTTTTGAGTCTCCATCCTCAGTCTTTGAAAAGGTGGTTTCATCTAAAATTTGGCTAAACTCTCTCTGGAAGTCGGATACATCTTCTACGCTTATTTGTGAAACTAGTTTATCGAATTCTTGTTCCTGAAAAGCTTCAGCTTCTGGTGTTATTAATTTATGTTCTTTTGCCTCTGCAACGTCTTTGTCTAAAACTTCCGAAGCCATTTTTTCGAATTTTCTTTCAATTCTTCGTAGTTTCTTTTCCGACAAATCTGTGCTTATACTTTGTGTATCGGATTTTACTTGAATATCTATTTGCTCTAAAGAATCTAACGCTTTATCCAAGTCACATAATTTTTTTTCAATAATATCAACATCTTTTTGAGACTCCATCACATTAGTTTCTAATGTTACTTTTTTTTCTATTTTAATGAGCGGGTTTTCACTGGTAGCTTCTTTTAAAGATTGTGTTAAGTTACTTAGTAATGTGTCAATTTTATTTTCGGTAAGACTTTCTAAAATATTTGATTTCACACTATCACGTCTTTCATAAATCTGTTTTGGTGATAATTCTAAGGAGTCATCTTCTTCAGATTCTATGTGAAATAAAGCTTTTTTTTTACCTCCTTTACAACTTTTTATATCTTCGGGCTCGGTAACTGTATAAGATCCACTGGGACCAAAATCTCCTATTTGATTACTTACGTCCTTAATATAATATTTAGTTGTTTGGACTTTTTGTGAAGCATGCCTCCTTATAGAAGTTGGTGATGTAATAAACGAATTTGATACTTGTACGGTACTTTTTTCTGAGTACTCAACATTTGTTGACAAATTTGACAAATCAATATTTGCTTCGGATATTTTAACAGAGTTATCGGTGTGTGATTTTAAATTACCCATATTATCAGACACGGCTCGAGTCATTTTACTAAAGGAATCCTGTGTAGATAGGTTTCTAGCACTTTCTAGATATTTACCAGGTATATCGTTTATTTCTCTTGACTTTACATCTAATTCCTCTTTATCTTTAAATACATCTGTTTCGAATTGCTTATAAGATTCTTTAACGCTTTCTGAATCTTTCATATCAGGAACATTTACAACATATGTTTCTTTTGATTGTGCTGATATTTTTTCAAGGCTATGCTTAATAGATGATTTAATATCTGCATATTGATCTGATTGTTTGTTATTGTAAATATCCTCCTTCTCTTCAATTTCCTCTTTTAGTTTATTTTCTTTACCACTTATCTTTCCTTTACCTTCATATTTTTTAATTTTTTCCCCTGTTTCCACTTTGGCAGCAGTTTCTTTTAAAGCCTCCTCTAGTTTTGCTTCCAAATCTTTTATTTCAGTTTTTATACTTTTTTCAATACCCTCTACAGTTTCCGCAGAAAGATTTTTTACATTATCCTTAATTTCTTTCAAGTCTATATTTTCTAATCCTTTATTTTTTTTCTTGTCCGTTTCTTCCAAAAAGACTTTGCATTTTATTTTTTCTGTTTCAGCACTTTCTTTTGTTTCTTTTTTGTTCTTTATTAAAATATCTTTTTGTAGATTATACATGTCATTCTTAGTTTGGGACGTTATTTGTTTACTATATTCAGCTATTTCCCTTTCAGAGTTATCATTACTTGTACTAAATCTTTTTTTAATTTTTTTAGTATTTTTATTGATTTTAGTTCCCAGTTTATCGAGAAATCTACCTGTTTCCTTTGATGTTTTCTTTAGTTCTGATTTTGATTCTTTCACTGTATGTTCGATATCTTGTTTTAGGTCTTTAAGTTTTTTATGTTCTTTTTCAGTTTTATTTTTAATTTTTAAAGCATTGTCCCTAATTTCATCACTTATAAATTTACCATCATTATTAATATCAGAAGCAACACGTTTTACATTTTCTATTTCATTTTTCATTTGGCATTCTGTATGTTGTTTGGCATCATTAATAAAATCTGAAACTGCATCATTAGCAACTTTTGTTTGTTGGTTAATTTCAGAAATTAAACTATTAGTTTCCTCCTTAGTTATATTCAAAGTATCCTTCATTTTAGCTCCAATAGGCTCTTTTATAGCATCCTTTTCAATATCATCGATTATATTCTTAGTTTCATTTGATGATTCATTTATATCTTTTTCAGTAATTTCAACATAAGTACTAATTTTATCTAATTTGGATTCAACTTTATCTTTAATTTTGTTGGTTTGTTTTGATATTTTATTTCCAAGTTCGGAATCTTTTTCAATAGGATCTTGTTCTTCGGCACTTTTGAAGTTTTCATCTTCTACATCATTTGTGTATTGCTTTGCATCAGAAATACAGTCTTTAATTACATCTTTTAATTGTTTATTACTTTCTTGATTACAAATATCCTGGCTAATGTTAGATTTTGTTTCTTTTATTAGGTTAACATTATTTTTGTCAACCTCAATAACCAATTCTGATGTGGCTTCCTTAACATAATTCAGTTCTTCTCTTGTTGCGTCTTTATTATCTTCTAAGTCTTGTTTAGACTTCTTGTCCTTTCCACTTAATTTGTCTCCTAATTTTCCAAAGAACCCTTTGCTTTCTTTAATATCTTTGACTTGATCTGTGATAATTGAAATAGATTCTGTACCACTTTCAGATTTCTTAAGCATTTCACCAGTATTGTCTAGTTTTGTTTCCAATTTTGCTATATCAGAATCAATATTATCTTTAGTTGTCTTTGATTTCTTCTTAATTTTGTCTAAAAAGCCCCCAGACTCTTTTTTAGCTTCTAATTTAACTTCTTCGACAAAGTCCACTGTTTTTTCTTTTAATATGGAAGGTGTATCCGAAACATTTTTAATATCATCATTTATCTGTTTAGAAGAATACTGTACTTCAGAAATGATATTTTCTACATCTTTAATTTTTTCTTCGAGTACTAAGATACTTTTATTTGTAGTCATGGTTATTATATCAGATTTTTTCTTTAAATCAGCTTCTATTTCATTTGACTCATTTTTTACAGATGAAAGTTTATTATCAAAAGTCTGCATAACTTCGCTTATAAGATTGGTCTCAGAATTAACCATTCCGGGTTCTGTTAAGACGCTATCCATATCATTTTCAAATGTTACTTTATTTTTATAATCCTTATTAGATTTATTAACGGTCTCTGTTGCAGAATGTATTACCTCGTTAACTGTGTCCGAAGCTTCTTTAAGCTTATTTTCTATTTCAACTGAAGATGATATAACATTGTGTGAGTGTTTTTCATCTCCCTCTTCATCATCGGTTAAAGAATGTATTTTTCGACTTAGTCTTTCCATAATACCTACTTTTTCAGTGGATTTTTCAAGATTCCGATTTTTTTGTTTTTTTGTAGATGTAGGACTGGTCTTATCCTTTTTACTAAATATGTTAAATAGACCAGATGATATAAGATCCGCATCTTCTTTTTCTTCACTTTTTTCTAATATATTACTATTTTTATTACTCCCATCTTTGTGTTGTTGTTTAATGGTTAAAAATGATGTAGGGTCATGCGACTGTGATTCTGATACATCTAAATCTTTACTATCATCAGAGGATTCCTCTGATTTTTGTTTTTTTCCAAATATTCTAAACGGACTACCACTATTCTTTCTTTGTTTCTTAGTGGTAGAAGTTAAATCGGGTTTGTTTTTAAAATCTACTTCGTCTTCATTATTTAATTCGGAGGTTTCTTTTTTCAAATCATATAATTTTTTTTCAATAGATTTTTCCTTAAACAACTCCGGAGAAACATTTTCTAATTTTGATTCAAAAGTTTTTGTGACCACACGTGTTGTTTTTCCTTCTTTTTTCGTGTCCTTTTTTTCCTGAGTAATTTCATTAGGTTTAAAGTTTTTATAGTTTTCAATTTTTGAAATTATTGTTTGTTTACTCTCTTTCTTAGTAATTCCATCTTGACCATCTTCATAATTTTGTTGTTCAGTCAAAAGAAAGTTACTACTATTGGTTATATTTTTTACAGCTTCTTCAGGTAAATTAGTTGTTGCGCATTTATCTGTAGTGGTAACTTTTTCAAAATTGCTTTCAGCAACTACATTTTTGTCATGTGTTTTTTTAGAAAATATACCAAAGAGACGAAATTTGTCATCTTTTTCGTGTTCGTCTTTGTCTGTAGTTCCTTTGTTGTTTGTTTTCGAAGATTGTTCCTTGGAATGATTTTTTTCATCAATATAAACTGAATCCTGTAAAATTATTTTTTGTGACAATGCGTTATTAACCGCACCGGTTAATGACTGTTTATCAATCAGTTTTACGTCCTCATAATTTTTAACTTCTTCGTTCAAAAAATTGGACGAATCCTCCATAATTTTAATTAAATCTTCGGATGGAATTGGTTTAATCTGCTCATCACCGTTTATTCGTAGATCCTTGGTCTTTTTGCCAAACAATCCTCCCAAAAATATTTTTTTTTCTTCGCCATCTCCCTTAACCTTTTGGTTTACATCCTTTTCTAAACTGTTTGTCTTAGCCTCTTTTTTAGATTTTTTAACAGGAGAAGAGCTCACTTCTATATTTATTGTTTCTTTAATACTAGGTTTAACATCTTCGTAATGTTTAACTTCTTGTTCTAAAAATCCTGATGTATCTTTCATTGTTTTAATTAATTCTTCGGAAGTAAGTTCTTTAACTTTATCGCTTCTCATTTTTTCATCCTTGGTCTTTTTTCCAAACAATCCTCCAAAAAATCCTTTCTTCTCTTCGATTTCTTCTTTACTTTCAAAGCTTTTTGCCTTTTTCCCTTTTTTATAATTCATTATTTTTGTCTTTTTAGCGGAAGAAAAAGAAACTTCTGGTAAAATTACTTCCTTTGGTAAAGATTCAATGATTGTTTCTTTAATAATGGGTTTCACATCTTCGTGGTGTTTAACTTCATGCTCTAAAAATCCAGAAGTGTCTTTTACTGTTTTAATTAATTCTTCCGATAAAAGTTCTTTTGTTTTATCGTTTATAATTTTTTCATCTTTGGTCTTTTCTCCAAACAATGCTCCAAAAACTCCTTTCTTTTCTTTACCTTGTTCTTTACATTCAAAGCTTTTTTCCTTTTCCCCTTTTTTAGAATCCATAAATTTTGGCTTTTTAGCGGGAGAAAAGGAAACTTCTTGTAAATTTACTTTCTTTGGTAATGATTCAATGATTGTTTCTTTAATAATGGGTTTAACATCCTCGTGGTTTTTAACTTCATGCTCTAAAAATCCAGAAGTGTATTTTATTGTTTTAATTAATTCTTCCGATAAAACTTTTTTATTTTCATCGTCTTTAATTTTTTCACCCCTGGTCTTTTTGCCAAAGATTCCTCCAAAAAATCCTTTATTTTCTTCGCCATCTTCTTTGCATACCTTATTTCCATCTACATCTCTTTCTAAACTTTTTGCCTTTTCCTCTTTTTTAGAATCTTTAGATTTTGACTTTTTTGCGGGAAAAGAAAGAACTTCTTCTTTAATTACTGGTTCGTGTAAAATTACTTCCTCTAATAATACTTTAGGTATTTTTTCTTTAAAAATGGGTTTAACATCTTTATGGTTTTTAGCTTCTTGGTCTAAAAACTCAGATGTGTCTCTCATTATTTCTATCAATTCATTGGATGGAAGTTTTTTATCAAGATCATCTTTAATTTTTTCATCCGTGGTCTTTTTGGGAAACAATCCTAAAAATCCTTTCTTTTCTTCTTTGAATTCTTTATTTTCATCTTGTTCTAAACTGTTAACCTGTTTTTCTTTTTTATAAACTTCTTTAATTACAACTGTTTCGTGTAAAATGACTTTCTTTGGTAATGATTCAGGTATTGTTACTTTAAAAATGGGCTTAACATCTTCGTAGTTTTTAACTTCCTTTTCCAAAAATTCAGACGTGTCTTTCATTGTTTTAATTAATTCTTTAGATGGAAGTTTTTTAGTTTCATCGTCTTTAATTTTTCTATCCTTGATATTTTTGCGAAACAAACCTCCTAAAAATCCTTTATTTTCTTCACCATCCTTTATGAATTCCTTTTTTTCTAGTTTTTCATCTTTTCCTAAACGTTTTTCTTTTTCTTCTTTTTTAAAATCATTGGATTTTGACTTTTTAGCAGGAGAAGAAGAAACTTCCTCTTTAATTACGATTGTTTCTTGTAAAATGACTTCCTTTTGTAACAGTTCAGGTATTGTTTCTTTAATAATAACATCTTGGTAGTTTTTAACTTCCTCTTCCAGAAATCCAGACGTGTCTTTCATTGTTTTAATCAATTCTTTGGATGAAAGTTTTTTATCATCATCTTTAATTTTTTCATCCGTGGCCTTTTTGGCAAACAATCCTAAAAATCCTTTCTTTTCTTCTTTGGATTCCTTTTTTTCTAATTTTACATCTTCTTCCAAACTGTTAACCTTTTTTTCTTTTTTATAATTCTTGGATTTTGACTTTTTATCAGGAGAAGAAAAAACTTCTTCCTTGATTACCAATGTTTCGTGTAAAATGACTTCCTTTGGTAATGATCCAGGTATTGTTACTTTAATAATGGGTTTAACATCTTCGTAGTTTTCAACTTCCTCTTCCAAAAATACAGACGTCTGTTTCATTGTTTTAATTAATTCTTCGGATGGGAGTTTTTTAGTAACATCGTCTTTAATTTTTCTTTCCTTGATATTTTTGCTAAATAATCCTCCTAAAAATCCTTTATTTTCTCCACCATCTTTTATGAATTCCTTTTTTTCTAGTATTTCATCTTTTTCTAAAGGTTTTGCTTTTTCCTCTTTTTTAAAATCATTGGATTTTGACATTTTAGCAGGAGAAGAAGAAACTTCCTCTTTAATTACGACTGTTTCTTGTAAAATGACTTCCTTTTGTAACAGTTCAGGTATTGTTTCTTTAATAATAACATCTTGGTAGTTTTTAACTTCCTCTTCCAGAAATCCAGACGTGTCTTTCATTGTTTTAATCAATTCTTTGGATGAAAGTTTTTTATCATCATCTTTAATTTTTTCATCCGTGGTCTTTTTGGAAAACAATCCTAAAAATCCTTTCTTTTCTTCTTTAGATTCGTTCTTTTCTAATTTTACATCTTCTTCTAAACTGTTAACCTTGTTTTCTTTTATATAATCCTTGGGTTTTGACTTTTTATCCGGTGAAGAAAAAACTTCTTCTTTGATTACCAATGTTTCGTGTAAAATGACTTCCTTTGGTAATGATTCAGGTATTGTTACTTTAATAATGGGTTTAACATCTTCGTAGTTTTTAACTTCCTCTTCCAAAAATCCAGACGTGTCTTTCATTGTTTTAATTAATTCTTCGGATGGAAGTTTTTTAGTAACATCGTCTTTAGTTTTTCTTTCCTTGATATTTTTGCCAAACAACCCTCCTAAAAATCCTTTATTTTCTCCACCATCTTCAATGCATTTCTTTTTTTCTAGTTTTTCATCTTTTTCTAAACGTTTTGCTTTTTCCTCTTTATTAAAATCATTGGATTTTGACTTTTTAGCAGAAGAAGAAGAAACTTCCTCTTTAATTACCACTGTTTCTTGTAAAATGACTTCCTTTTGTAACTGTTGAGGTATTGTTTCTTTAATAATAACATCTTCGTAGTTTTTAACTTCCTCTTCCAAAAATCCAGACGTGTCTTTCATTGTTTTAATCAATTCTTTGGATGAAAGTTTTTTATCATCATCTTTAATTTTTTCATCCGTGGTCTTTTTGGCAAACAATCCTAAAAATCCTTTCTTTTCTTCTTTGGATTCGTTCTTTTCTAATTTTACATCTTCTTCTAAACTGTTAACCTTGTTTTCTTTTTTATAATCCTTGGATTTTGACTTTTTATCCGGAGAAGAAAAAACTTCTTCTTTGATTACCAATGTTTCATGTAAAATGACTTCCTTTGGTAATGATTCAGGTATTGATACTTTAATAATGGGTTTAACATCTTCGTAGTTTTTAACTTCCTCTTCCAAAAATCCAGACGTGTCTTTCATTGTTTTAATTAATTCTTCGGATGGAAGTTTTTTAGTAACATCGTCTTTAATTTTTCTTTCCTTGATATTTTTGCCAAATAATCCTCCTAAAAATCCTTTATTTTCTCCACCATCTTCTATGCATTCCTTTTTTTTTAGTTTTTCATCTTTTTCTAAACGTTTTGCTTTTTCCTCTTTATTAAAATCATTGGATTTTGACTTTTTAGCAGGAGAAGAAGAAACTTCCTCTTTAATTACGACTGTTTCTTGTAAAATGACTTCCTTTTGTAACAGTTGAGGTATTGTTTCTTTAATAATAACATCTTCGTAGTTTTTAACTTCCTCTTCCAAAAATCCAGACGTGTCTTTCATTGTTTTAATCAATTCTTTGGATAAAAGTGTTTTAACATCATCATCTTTAATTTTTTCATCAGTGGTCTTTTTGGCAAACAATCCTAAAAATCCTTTCTTTTCATCTTTGGATTCCTTCTTTTTTAGTTTTATATCTTCTTCTAAACTGTTAACCTTTTTTTCTTTTTTATAATCCTTGGATTTTAACTTTTTATCCGGAGAAGAAAAAACTTCTTCTTTGATTACCACTGTTTCGTGTAAAATGACTTCCTTTGGTAATGATTCAGGTATTGTTACTTTTATAATCGGTTTAACATCTTCGTAGTTTTTAACTTCCCCCTCCAAAAATCCAGACGAGTCTTTCATTGTTTTAATTAATTCTTCGGATGGAAGTTTTTTAGTATCATCATCTTTAATTTTTCTATCCTTGATAGTTTTGCCAAACAATCCTCCTAAAAATCCTTTATTTTCTTCACCATCTTTTTTGAATTCCTTTTTTTCTAGTTTTTCATCTTTTCCTAAACGTTTTGCTTTTTCCTCCTTGTTAAAATCATTGGATTTTGACTTTTTAGCAGGAGAAGAAGAAACTTCCTCTTTAATTACCACTGTTTCTTGTAAAATGGCTTTCTTTTGTAACGATTCAGATATTGTTTCTTTATTAATGGGTTTAACATCTTCGTAGTTTTTAACTTCCTCTTCCAAAAATCCAGACGTGTCTATTATTATTTTATTCAATTCTTTGGATGGTTTTTTAGTTCCATCATCTTTAATTTTTTCATCTTTGATCTTTTTGCCAAACAATCCTCCAAAAAATCCTTTTTTTTCTTCGCCATCTTCTTTGGATTCGTTTTTTTCAGGTTTTACGTCTTTTTCTAAAACGTTTGCCTTTTCTTCTTTTTTAAAATCCTTAAATTTTGACTTTTTAGCGGGAGAGGAAGAAACTTCTTCGATTACCAATGTTTCGTGTAAAATGATTTCCTTTTGTATTGATTTGGGTATTGTTACTTGAATAAAGGGTTTAACATCTTCGTAGTTTTTAACTTCCTCTTCCAAAAAACGAGACGTGTTTTTCATGGTTTTAATCAATTTTTCGGATGGTAGTTTTTTGGTTTCATGATCTTTAATTTTTTCCTCCTTAATCTTTTTGCCAAACAATTCCCCCAAAAATCCTTTTTTTTCCTCGCCATCCTCTTTGAATTTATTTTTTTCAGGTTTTTCACCTTTTTCTAAACTTTTTGCCTTTTCTTCTTTTTTTAAATCATTGGATTTTGACTTTTTGGAAGGATAAGAAGAAACATCCTCTTTAATTACCACTGTTTCTTGTAAAATGACTTCTTTTCCTAATGATTTAGGTATTGTTTTTTTAATATTGGATGTAACATCTTCGTAGTTTTTAATTTCCTCTTCTAAAAATCCAGAAGTTTCTTTTATGGTTTTAATCAATTCTTTGGATGACAGTTTTTTCGTTTCATCGTCTTTGATTTTTTCATCCTTGATGTTTTTGCCAAACAATCCTCCTAAAAATCCTTTCCTTTGCTCGCCATCTTCTTTGTATTTCTCTTTTTCTAGTTTTATATCTTTTTCTAAACTTTTCGCCTTTTCTTCTTTTTTAGAATCCTTGGGATTTGACTTTTTAGCGGGAGATGAAAAATCGTCTTCTTTGATTACAACTGTTTCGTGTAAAATGACTTCCGTTGGTAAGGATTTAGGTATTGTTTCTTTAATAATGGGTTTAACATCTTCGTAGTTTTTAACTTCCTCTTCCAAAAATCCAAACGTGTCTTTTATTGTTTTAATAAATTCTTGTTGTGAACGTTTTTTTGTTTCATCCTCTTTGATTCTTTCATCCCTGGTCTTTTTAGCAAACACTCCTTCTAAAAATCCTTTCTTTTCTGAGCCATCTTTAGATTCCTTCTTTTCTAGTTTCAGATCTTTTTCTAAACTTTTTGCATTTTCTTCTTCTTTAAAATTCTTGGATTTTGACTTTTTAGCGGGAGAGAAAAAAACTTCTTCTTTGATTACAACTGTTTCAGGTAAAATGTCTTCTTTTGGAAATGATTCAATGATTTCTTTAACAATGGGGTTAGCATCGTAGTTTTTAACTTCCATTTCTAAAAATCCAGAAGTATCTTTAATTTTTTTTATTAATTCTTTAGATGGAATGTGTACATTGCATTTAATGTTTTGATCCTTGGTTTTTCTGCCAAACATTCCCCCTAAAAGTCCTTTCTTGTCTTCTTTTTTGTCTGTATTTATTTCTTTAATTGGTTCTTTATCTTGTTTTTCTAATATTTCTTCATCCGAACTTTGATCAACCTTGGATAATTTTAGTATAGCACTTGGCTTTGAATATGTAGGTTTGTCATTTTCTGTATTTATATTACTTTTGTCGTGAGTCCATCCTGTACATATTGATTCATTTTTAATAAGGTTAGTTGTTTCACACTTAATATCTTTAGGGTATTGGTTACCTTCGGTCGTAATAACTGCATTACCTGTTAAACTGGGGGGTTCATATATGTCTTCATAAACATGTTTAATTTTTCTTGGTGGTGGCACTGGTGCATTAATATCAACAACAGGCTTAACAATTTTTTCTAGGGACAAAATAGGAGATTTGTCTAAAATTTCTTTTTCAATTTCACTAATAGATTGATCAATGTTAAGCGTAAAAGTTTCTATAGATTTTTTTGGGTATTCTTTTTTGGAGGGATCAATAATAATTGAAAATTCTTCTTCTTCTATTGCAACTGGCTGAAATACTTTGGTTATTTCTTCAACTACTACAATTTTGGTCTGTTTTTGCTTCGGGATTTCAGTTATTTTTACAGTTTTTGAATTAGCTGGGTCGGAAAACCTAATTTTGGTGGCTGTAACAGGAGGTTTTATTGTGGAGTTTTCATTAGTGTCTTGGTCAAAATATGGCATATCAGCAAATTCTTTTCTTTCAATAAGTGGACTGGGCATTTTAGGTTTTTCATTAGTTTTCTGAATTTCAGGTGATGTTTTTTTTATTTTATTCTTATTTTTATCTTTTTTGCCTTTATAATCTTTTTTAGCCGACTTTTCGGAATCGGAGTCGGTGTCGAATGATTTGCCAACAAATGTTTTAATAGTACCAAATATTCCTTTTTTGGCCTTTTTATCTTTGTTAATAGATTCTGTTTTAACTAAATCTTGCTTTTCACCTTTATTAGATTTTTCGTAAACTATTGTATAATGTTTATCTGTATGCGTGTGATACGGTTCGGCGAGTGACTCAGATTGAATTAAAGCATTAGTTTGTTCGAAAATTATTTTATTATTAGGTAATTTAAACACTGTAGAGAAACCGGTAGAAGGTTGGCTTACAGGTTTGTCTACAAGCCTTAAATCTTCGTTACTAGTTAAATACTGTGTTGTCGTTGTCGGTTTTCCTGTAAATACATGCAATTTCCAACAAGCTATTCTATCTAGCAATCCTTATTATAAAACATCGTAAAATATCCTTACTGCAGAGTATGTGGATTTTTTTGGTATTAAATTAGTTACTAGCTACAAACCGCAAAATTCATGCGTATAAGTGGCACGAAACACGAGTTACCTTTACCTCTACTTAAATCTTCTTTCGGAATTAACCAATCGCAATATGGTTGGGGTATTTCAGAGGGATCGTTTATTGGATAGGATATAAATTCTGTGAATGGGTCATTTTTTATAGATTTGTATTTGCTATAACAAGGATAAAAAGGGATATTTGCATAAAGATCCACTCTATTTGGATCTTCTTTAAATGATGATGATGTGCTTTGATACTGAAGAGGGTAATTTTCTTTAGTTGTTGCGAATAATTCAGTTTTGCTTTTAGATAATTCTTTTGTTGTGAGTAAGTTATTTTCGTTTTTATCTTTGTTACATAATTCATTATCCGGATTTTTAATAAATATTCTTGGCAATGTAAATGTTGGTTTGTTTGATTTTTGCTTTTTTGACGTGTGTTGATCAGGTAATAAATTATATGAAATTGATTTTTTCTTAGTTCCATCTAAAATATTGGAAAATGTTTTTGTTATATTACTAAACTTATCACTTAATTTTGATGGCAATGTCTTGCTCTTTTGGTTTTTTGTTTTTTCCCAAATGGATTTTTTATTTTGTTCTGTAGTTTCAAGAAAATCTTTTACTGAATGTATTTCGATGGCTTCTTTACCGTTATCAGTGGTTTTAACAAGTAATTTTACTTCTGCACGAATAATTTTTTCATGTGTCTCATACTGGCCTTCACTTGAACTGCAACTAAATGAACTACTCTCTGAATCCGAATCATTAGATGTTGTGTCATTTGCATTTACGTGTAATAAAGGGGAATTATTTAAATTTTTAAATGGTTTTGATAGATAGGTCTTGCTTATTAAACTAGCATTCTCTTCCTCTTCTTCAGGAACAATACTGAGATTACGATAGGTACCCTCCCACCAAATTTCATTACCTGTACGACTGTCATATAACTGATAAGCATATGTTAAAGGTCGTTGTTCAATTGTTTCATAATTGTCATCCATAAATATATCGGCTGTGTCGTCTATTATATCTGAACCTTCACTTAAGGATTCACTTGAAGCCCTTTGAGCCATATGTAATTGAATTTCGTATTTATATAACTTATTTTTTTGAAGATCATCAGTGGTTTCAGTAATTAAAGCTGCAGCTTCATCTATTTTTTCATGCATTACATTTTTATTTATTAAGTTATCGTTATAGTTTATCAACTCATAAAAATTTTCTTGTAATTCTTGCTTGTATTTGTTTTCAAAAATCATTGTCTCATATAAATTTTCCTCATTTACTTTAATTTCCTGCGTTGTTTCATATACTTTTGGAACTTTTATTGTTTTTTTTATTGGAATTTCAATCAATGCGTCTGTACTAGGACGAATCTCTAAAACATTTACACAAACATCTTCCGGTTCCAAAATATCCAAATCTAGGCCAAATAATTTTTCTTGTTGTTCTAATTCGTTCAACATTTTTTCTAACATTTCGTCGATTTGTGTATAGGATGTTGTTTTATGCAAATAGGATTGGATTTTAGGAGAGGAACATATACTACGATTTGGCGTCAACAGCACACTTTCATAAGTTATAAACTGGATTTCCGTCGAGGGAATATCTGTATGAAATAAAACACTTTGAACAAGTTTTCAATACCATAACCTAACCACACTGTAGTAAGAATATTTATATACAATAATAT
Organism: Brassicogethes aeneus; assembly: GCA_921294245.1. Taxonomy (NCBI): domain Eukaryota; kingdom Metazoa; phylum Arthropoda; class Insecta; order Coleoptera; family Nitidulidae; genus Brassicogethes; species Brassicogethes aeneus. Next base: position 44,186,908 of record OV121132.1, on the reverse strand, counting down.
TTTTTTAATAGTATAACAATTGAGTAAAATATTCCAATGATATATGAATGATAAACATAAAAGATTAAGGTGATCCTCTGCCTGCTAATTTTAATTTACATTTGTTTCAATTAGTAAAAGCGGTGCCTATAGAATATAACCTTTAATGATTGCTGAAAAGTTCAAAATTATTTTGTTAGATCCATGCGCATGCCCAAAGACCCCGGTTTATGTTAAGTTTGATAACATTTTTTTCCCGTTTTTTAGTATATCACAGCTTGGCTTAAGCATAAACAAAAATAATTATAAAAATTAAATATTTTGAAATTCAAGCCGATAAAAAGCAGATAGTAGTGGTAGTAGTATTAGTAAGTTAGTAAATTTGGTTTAGTGTTTTAATTGTATTAGTGTCAAGCACATAGTTCAACCTCTGGCTTAAAAAAAGAATTAATAATGGAGGTAGTAAATGAAAATGGGGATGCTCCTAACTTTTGCATGATGACTGTTAGATACCCGCATGTTACAGATTAAGTTTTCAGTTTGTATTATAATAATTAGTATTGTTATTTGTTAGCAGTAAATTATTAAATTAGTACTAATAATGTTATTTAATAAAAGCAAATGAACTTAACAAAGTATTTTTATTAATAAAAATATTTATAAGCATACTTTGTACTCAAGGTTAACATAATATAAACATATATTATACCATTATTAATTTTATAGTCAATTATATTAAATTGACTGAAAACTTAATAAATTCTTAGGACCATTTTTATTGAGAATAATTTAAAAGATCTTACCTTGGAGTGCTGCGTCCTTTTCTAATGTAGCTTTTTCTCCAAAGGAGATATCGGCCGGTTTTTTGCTGGCCTCCCATTCTAAAAAAATAAATATATTAAATAAATGAGGATATTTTAAAATGTAGTGTTTTATTTTTGATATCAGCCATTAGTATAATAAATATAATTTATTTTATAGTTAGTCCCAATCATTCATATCAACTTTTATTTTATTTCACCAGAAAACTCAAAAAAAAATTTTTTTACTTTGAAATATATCATGCAATATTACCTTGTATAACATTGAAATTTTGACCCTTTAAATAAATAATAATATTAATATTACCTTGTTTGTTGACCAACAACTGTTTTGGATTTATAATAACGTGGTTTTGAAAATAAATTTCGTTATCAATAATATCTTCATCCAAAAAGTCTTCTACGTCTGTAACATTCTCAATGTAGCATCCACCTTTTAAATACATTACTTCTTCGGGAGTATCATAATTGACCTTTCTATTAACAGTACTATGCACTTTGCTGCTACCTATTTGATCTAAAACATTAATCTGATTTGGAGTTGCCGTTTCCGCTCTTGAATAGATACCATCATCTTCTTCAGAAGCAGCAAGATCTTCAGTATCTGTTACCATTGGACTGCAAGGGGTATCGTTGGGAATTTTTTTTAAAACTGTTAATCTATCTTTTTGGGAAAAAGGTCCAGAACCATCACGAGTCATAATAATTTCTCCAGACATTTCACGCATGTGTATCGGAATACAAGATAAAGATCTGCTTTCTTTCTCTTCTCTATCTGAATCTGTTTCTATAAACTCAGTGTCGGTTAAAGCATCAGTATTTGTTGGCGCTACTGACAATGTATATGTATTATTTGGAGCAGAATCACTCAAATAAACATCCTCTGTATCAGTCAAACCATCTTTATTATTTTCAGCAACTCCTAAGTTATTACTCCTTTTAGAAGACCTACTCATTATGTATTTAAAAGTTGGAGGCTTTTTTTTTTTAGGTTTATCAATCTCACAAATTTCAGTATCTGTTAGACCATCTACACTTTGGTATACATCTAAATTATTATTCTTAACTGTTTGATCTACAACATCTACAGAACCACCATCGTATATTGGCATATCAGGAGAAATGGAACGATAAGGCTCATCTTCGTCGCAATTATCTTCACCATCTTCTATTTGTTCTTCATCCGTTATTTCACCATCATCATTTTTGAGGCCTAATAAATCATAAATGTGATCTTCACTTAAAGGCATAATTTTTATACTTGGTGTACCTGTGGTCTCCTCTTTTAGGATAATTAGGTTTCTTGTCGGTTTTGGCAAGGTTATATCATCAGTATCATCAAATGAATACTGTGGTATATTTTCATTATCAGAAAAATCTTCACTATCTGTTAAATCATTTTTTACGAGCGCAACAACCATTTCTGCCTTATTATCGTCGTAATCTAAGTCTTCTAAATCTGTTAAATCTTCATTGCTTTCTTTTCTATTTAGTGTGCATTGCCTATGGAATTTGACGGTTCTTTTATTAGTGGGTTTTTCGGTTACACATGTAAAACCAACTTTAATTTCTCCTTTTGGGCTTTTTAAATCATCTAATTCAATATTATCTTCATTTTCAGTTTGGTAATTGTCAGAATCTGTTTTATTATCTTCAAAACTATTAACTTCATTTGCGTTTTTAATTGAATACGTTACTTTTTGGTTTACATTAGCCTCCGTACTAGTTTGAGTACCACCTTCATACATTTTTTCATCTAATGATACTTCTTTTAGGTAAATAGGATTTTCTATAGATGTGTCACTTTCAAAATCTTCTGTATCTGTTAAAGCGCTTATGTCAAAATCGGGTATTTTTAAAGAAACCTTGTTTGAGATTAATTTACATAACGGAAATGGTAATCTGGTATTATCCTCGTTATCAGAATCAACTGGCAAAGTTTGAGTACGCATAATTTGATATATATCATTGCTGTATTTTGCTTTACTAGGTTTGCAAGTATTGTATTTTTTTAATTGTGATTCTTCTTCGGAAAAATATATATCCTCAACATCACTAACAGGAATTTTTTTGTTTGATCTTCGCCTACGTCTAGCCTTGTATTTCTTTTTAGTGGAACCTTCCCCATTTGAATCCGAAGATAATACTTCAACGTCGGTTATATCTGATAAATTTGGAAGCATTATATTAAGATGATATTTTTGTTGAGAGATGGTTCTTCTATTAATTTTATCAGCATCAGCTTGTCTCAGGGGCTGATTTATTTCCCAAACTTTGTTTGTATCTGATACAGAGTCATCTCCTACATAGTAATTTAAGTCGATATCTGAAGTTGAAGATTTAATATTTATATCTTCTTCGGTATCGTAATTTTCAATGTCGGTTCTATAGGGACTGGGGCTTAAATCTCTCTCAGACATTTTTGATTCTCTTTGAGTAACTGAAAACTGAGTTTTTAATTTTTTTTTTCCCTTTGCATTTTTAGTTTGTATTTTAAAAGCCTCATCCGATATTCCAACTTCCATATCCAAATCATCTAAAGAAATTGGTTTTGCATGGGATACAATTTTTGTCGGATAATCTTCATTGTCTGAAGCTTCAAAATCTTCAATGTCTGTAGTAGAACCGTCGCATTCTAATTTAATTTTAAGTTTGGACTTTTTTTGTTGTTTTATAGGAATTTCGTCATAAAGATCTTCAATATCAGTTAAGGCTTCAGCCAAATCCAAAAAGTTGTGATCATCATCTTCTTCAGCTTCTGGAGTTACGGATATTTGTGGAATATCGACAGTTAATGACATGTTGTTTGATTTATTCTTGATATGCCTAAATATTAAAAAGCAATAATTATAAATATATATTTTTATTAATTATGTACCACGTATCTTTAAAGTTTCTATATTTAATGGATATTAGGTATTTGTATTTCTGTCAATAAGTCGCCTATAACTTTACGAATACCTACCTTTTTATCAGCATGATATATTTAAGAAAACTAATCAACTATAGCAAGTTTGGGCTAGTATAATGAAATGCTATAAGCAAAATACTACTTTACGCGTCTAAATTATTTGGGTTGTACCTCTTTACGTGTTTCTATTCGGAAAGCCATGCTGTGGGATGACATCGCTTTTGTATCAGTCAACACAGATGTAGTAGTGTTACCTGATATGGTAACGCCCTCTTCTTTTTCTTCATAGTCGAACTGATACTTTCTTCTTTGTGGAGATACAAGTTGAATATCTAGTATAGGAGAAAGTCGTTCTTCCAAGGAAAATACCGAATGTGATTCTACTTCGCTCTCTTTTAAGCTAGACTGACTTTCGACAAGATTTGTAGATGTTTCTTCCATTTCTTGATATTGAGACATAACAAGTTGTCTTGGTATGGAAATACTGGAAATTTCCTGGGCAATAGTAACATCTACATCAGTACAAGCAATTAAATCTGATACCCGGTGTGTAGTATCCTGTAAATAATCAAAGGACTTTCTTTGCCTAGGAGAAGGACTCTTAAATTTAGTTTCAGAACTAACATCATGATCTGATGGAGAACTAGGTAATGCAACTGATTCCGAAAGACTGGAGTCTGTTGTATCAATTAGTGACAGTTCGGTTTCATTTTTTAGTATGGATGCGACTCTTCTAATATTTTCAAATGGTTGTCGGTATATTACTTCTATAGATCCACCATAATTTCGGGTTCTTGTAAAAACTTCTGAAGTAATAACTTTGGCTCCACCGTTTGCAGATCGTACCCTTATAGGACTTCCTGGTAAAGATGTTGGGCTTGCGCTTTTACGTCCCTCATAAACCAATTCCTGATATGTTGTTGGAATCACGGATTGGCTACGAATACGGTCAGAAAACTGGACGGTTTTTTCACTGTCAATATATTTATAGGACGGTTCTGAAGAAGTTGTAAATTTTTTGATATGTTCAGTTATATACGTACGACGCAATTTTGTCGGGGAAGGACTGGGTTTTGGACTAGAAATGCGGGTTATTATTTCATTCTTATTAATATGGCTATCATGATCGTGAGAATTTCTTAATTTTAAAATACTTGAAAACTTATTTGAATCCAGTAAAAAACTTTCTTTTTTTGATGCTGTTGGACTTTCAGAATAACTTCTGTTAACTTTTTGTTTACTTTTTACTGGAGTTGATTCTCGGGAATGGGTAATTTTTTGTTGTGAGGAAATTGTAGTTCGTTGATACGCGTGACTACTTGTAGATATATTCTCTTTGAATTCGCCAATTTCTTCAGCATTTGGCTTATTTTTTAATGTTTCATTTATGTTATCTGTCTCATGTTTAGATTTTACAGATGTAGAAATAACTGTAAGTGGTTTGTCTATTTTTAAGCTACTCGATACAGTAGATTGCATGTATCCATGAACTCTTTTATCATATTTTTTAATAATTGAAGTAGGTTTCGGTACACTATAAACTGATTTTTTGAGATACGAATGTTTTGGAGTAGTTTCAGTTTCTAAGGTTGTTTTGGTTGTATGTTTTTGAGAGGTATATGATTTTGCTGTTTTTCGTAAAACTTTAGTTTTTATCGATTTGTTAAAATTATGTTCTTCTTCGGAACTAACATCAGCATCACATTCTATTTTGGAAGGTTTGTGCTTTAATGTACGTTTAGGAGATGATTTAATTTCACATTTAGTTTTTTTAGTTTCCTTATCAATTGGCATAAGTAATCGAGAGTCATTATCTTCTACAGTTATTTCTAGTATATCGCCGGTCATAGATATATCTACCGGTTTTAAATTATATTTACTATTTTTTGATTGAAAACGTTTTAAGTCAGTGTAAGATTCAGTCTCAGATGTTTGCATTTCCATATTATTGAACGAATCAGTTTCTAATGAAACTGGCTCAACATCTGTTTCTGAAAATTTTAAAGGTCTTCTTACTCTTTCTTTAACTTTTAACGCTTGTTTATTTGCAACGGATGTTTTCGTATGTCTTTTTAATTTTGAAATTTTATCAGACGTTGTATGTTCTTTTTGGATAACGGTTTTTGTTGTGGAACTTAAAGAATATAATTTATGTAATAAAGTTTCTTTTTCGTTGGATTTATTTATACTTTTAGGTAAACATTTATTATCTACTTGTTTACGTTCACTGGATAATTTTGGAAATACTTTGGTTTCAGGTTTTGAAATAGGTATGGGTGGTTTTGGTTTTTCTAAGTAAGTTGTGGAATGATGGCGTTTTCCAAATGTATCACTTTCTTTGTTAGTTTCATGCCTATTTTGGCTTTGGACAGGTTGTGTTTTTATATTTAGGGAGGAAGTATGTTGTTTTGCATTTAATAAATATTTTTCGTTTTTATTTAAAGTAGTATTATAAATATTTATTTTTTTATTCTTATGTTTGTCATCAAAACTAAGTTTTTTGTTTAATAAAGACGACTTATCCTGATCATTTTTAAAAACTGTTTCTTTAGAACTTATATGTTTTGAAACAAAACTGGCAGGTTTTTTACTTTCTCGTAATAATAAATCTTTTCCTCCATGTGTTTTGGTTGTGACAACCGATAATTTATCAATGGAAGGTAATTTTTCATTCTTAATATTTTGACTTTTGGGTAATTTTATCATTTTTAAGGGCTTTTCATTAAACTTTTTAGTAGCCCGCATGTCAGCAAAATGTACTTTAACATCTTTTGAACTTTTCGGTGATTTGGTTTCAAACGAAGGTTCGCCAGAAGTATATGTTCTTAGGTCAGATTTAACATCATGTATGGGTAGTTTTGGTTTTTCAAGTGGTAATTTTTCATCGGGAGATAATGTATCTTCTATTGGAGTTTTTGGTTTTTTAATTGGTAAATTGTGATCAGAAGATAATTTTTCATGTGTAGGTGATTTTGGTTTTTCAATTGGTAATTTATCATCGGGAGGTAATGTATCATGTGTGGGAGTTTTTGGTTTGTCAACTGGTAATTTGTAATCAGAAAATAATTTATCATGTGTAGGTGATTTTGGTTTTTCAACTAGTAATTTGTCATCAGAAGTTAATTTATCATGTGTAGGTGATTTTGGTTTTTCAATTGGTAATTTATCATCGGGAGATAATGTATCTTGTGTGGGAGTTTTTGGTTTGTCAACTGGTAACTTGTAATCAGAAGATATTTTTTCATGTGAAGGTGATGTTGTTTTTTTAAGTGGTAATTTGCCATCGGATGAAAATTTATCATGTGTAAATGATTTTGGTTTTTCCAGTGGTAATTTGTCATCTGGAGATAATTTATCATGTTTAGGTGATTTTGGTTTGTCAAGTGGTAATTTGTCATCAGAAAATAATTTTTCATGTGTAGGTGATTTTGGTTTTTTTAGTGGTAATTTGTCATCGGATGATAATTTCTCATGTGAAGATGATTTTGGTTTTTCAAGTTGTAATTTGTCATCGGAAGATAATGTATCTTGTGTGGGAGTTTTTGGTTTGTCAACTGGGAATTTGTCATCAGAAGATAATTTATCATGTGTTGGTAATTTTGGTTTTTCAACTGGTAATTTGTAATCAAAAGATAATTTATCATGTTTAGGTGATTTTAGTTTATCAACTGGTAATTTGTCATTAGAAGTTAATTTATCATGTGTAGGTGATTTTGGTTTTTCAAGTTGTAATTTGTCATCGGGAGAAAATGTATCTTGTGTGGGAGTTTTTGGTTTATCAACTGAGAATTTGTCATCAGAAGACAATTTATCATGTGTAGGTGATTTCGGTTTTTCAAGTTGTAATTTGTCATCGGGAGAAAATGTATCTTGTGTGGGAGTTTTTGATTTGTCAACTGGTAATTGGTCATCAGAAGGTATCTTTTCATGTGTTGGTGATTTTGGTTTTTCAAGTGGTAATTTGTCATCAGGAGTCATTTTTATATCCTCTTTAAGATCACCTAATATATCATCAAAAGGTTTTTCATTAAAAGATAATTTATTATGTGTAGGTGATATAGGTTTTTCAAGTGGTAATTTGTCATCGGAAGATAATGTATCTTGTGTAGGTGATTTTGGTTTTTTAAGTGGTAATTTGTCGTCGGGAGAAAATGTATCTTGTGTGGGAGTTTTTGGTTTATCAACTGAGAATTTGTCATCAGAAGACAATTTATCATGTGTAGGTGATTTCGGTTTTTCAAGTTGTAATTTGTCATCGGGAGATAATGTATCTTGTGTGGGAGTTTTTGATTTCTCAACTGGTAATTGGTCATCAGAAGGTATCTTTTCATGTGTTGGTGATTTTGGTTTTTCAAGTGGTAATTTGTCATCAGGAGTCATTTTTATATCCTCTTTAAGATCACCTAATATATCATCAAAAGGTTTTTCATTAAAAGATAATTTATTATGTGTAGGTGATATAGGTTTTTCAAGTGGTAATTTGTCATCGGAAGATAATGTATCTTGTGTAGGTGATTTTGGTTTTTTAAGTGGTAATTTGTCGTCGGGAGGTAATTTTTCTTGTGTGGGAGTTTTTGGTTTGTTAATTCGTAATTTGTCATCAGAAGAAAATTTTTCATGTGTAGGTGATTTTGGTTTTTCAAGTGGTAATTTGTCATCGGAAGATAATGTATCTGGTGTGGGAGTTTTTGATTTGTCAACTGGTAATTGGTCATCAGAAGGTATCTTTTCATGTGTAGGTGATATTGGTTTTTCAAGTGGTAATTTGTCATCGGGAGATAATTTATCATGTTTAGGTGATTTTGATTTGTCATCTGGTAATTTTTCATCAAAAGTTAATTTTTCATGTGTATGTGATTTTGGTTTTTCAAGTGGTAATTTTTCATCAGAAGTCATTTTCATGTCCTCTTTAAGATAAAATGTATCTTGTGTGGGGGTTTTTGGTTTGTCAATTCGTAATTTGTCATCAGAAGAAAATTTTTCTTGTGTAGGAGATTTTGGTTTTTCAAGTGGTAATTTGTCATCGGTAGATAATGTATCTTGTGTAGGTGATTTTGGTTTTTTAAGTGGTAATTTGTCGTCGGGAGGTAATTTTTCTTGTGTGGGAGATTTTGGTTTGTCAATTCGTAATTTGTCATCAGAAGAAAATTTTTCATGTGTAGGTGATTTTGGTTTTTCAAGTGGTAATTTGTCATCGGTAGATAATGTATCTTGTGTTGGTGATTTTGGTTTTTCAAGTGGTAATTTGTCTTTAGGAGTCATTTTTATGTCCTCTTTAAGATCACCTAATATATCATCAAGTCTTTTTATGCATTCGGAAGGTTTTTCATCAGAAGATAATTTATCATGTGTAGGTGATATGGGTTTTTCAACTGGTAATTGGTCATCAAAAGATATTTTTTCATGTGTTGGTGATTTTGGTTTTTCAAGTGGTAATTTGTCATTAGGAGTCATTTTTATGTCCTCTTTAAGATAACCTAATATATCATTAAGTCTTTTTATGCCTTCAGAAGGTTTTTCATCAAAAGATAATTTGTCATGTGTAGGTGATATGGGTTTTTCAAGTGGTAATTTGTCATCGGGAGATAATTTATCATGTGTAGGTGATATTGGTTTTTCAAGTGGTAATTTTTCATCAGGAGTCATTTTCATGTCCTCTTTAAGGTCACCCAATTTATCATCAAGTCTTTTGATGCCTTCAGAAGGTTTTTTATTAGAAGATAATTTATCATGTGTAGGTGATTTTGGTTTTTCAAGTGGTAATTTGTCATCGGGAGATAATGTATCTTGTGTGGGAGTTTTTGATTTGTCAACTGGTAATTGGTCATCAAAAGATAATTTTTCATGTGTAGGTGATCTTGGTAATTTGTCATCGGGAGATAATTTATCATTTGAAGGTGATATTGGTTTTTCAAGTGGTAATTTGTCATCGAGAGATAATTTATAATGTGTAGGTGATATTGGTTTTTCAAGTGGTAATTTGTCATCGGAAGATAATTTATCATGTTTAGGTGATTTTGATTTGTCAACTCGTAATTTGCCATCAGAAGTTAATTTATCATGTGTAGGTGATTTTGGTTTTTCAAGTGGTAATTTGTCATCGGGAGATAATGTATCTTGTGTGGGAGTTTTTGATTTGTCAACTCGTAATTGGTCATCAAAAGATAATTTTTCATGTGTAGGTGATCTTGGTAATTTGTCATCGGGAGATAATTTATCATTTGAAGGTGATATTGGTTTTTCAAGTGGTAATTTGTCATCGGGAGATAATTTATCATGTCTAAGTGATATTGGTTTTTGAAGTGGTAATTCATCATCGGAAGATAATTTATCATGTGTAGGTGATATTGGTTTTTCAAGTGGTAATTTGTCATCGGGAGATAATTTATCATGTTTAGGTGATTTTGATTTGTCAACTGGTAATTTGTCATCAGAAGTTAATTTTTCATGTGTTGGTGATTTTAATTTTTCAAGTTGTAATTTGTCATTAGAAGTCATTTTTATGTCCTCTTTAAGATCACCCAATATATCATCAAGTCTTTTTATGCCTTTTTTTGGTTTGTCAATTCGTAATTTGTCATCAGAAGATAATTTTTCCTGTGAAGGTGATTTTGGTTTTTTAAGTGGTAATTTTTCATCGGGAGATAAGGTATCTGGTGTGGTAGTTTTTGGTTTTTCAACTGGTAATTTGTCATCAGAAGATAATTTATCATGTGAAGGTGAAATAGGTTTTTCAAGTGGAAATTTGTCATCGGGAGATAATTTATCATGTGTAGATAATATAGGTTTTTCAACTGGTAATTTGTCATCAGAAGTTAATTTTTCATGTGTGGGTGATTTTGGTTTTTTAAGTGGTAATTTGTCATTAGGAGTCATTTTTATTTCCTCTTTAAGATCACCTAATAAATCACGTCTTTTTATGCCTTCAGAAGGTTTTTCATCAGAAGATAATTTATCCGGTTTAGGTGATTTTGGTTTGTCAACTGGTAATTTTTCATCAGAAGTAAATTTTTCATGTGAAGTTGATTTTGGTTTTTCAAGTGGTAATTTCTCATCGGGAGATAATGTATCTGGTGTGGGAGTTTTCGGTTTGTCAACCCGTAATTTGTCATAAGAATATAATTTTTCATGTGTGGGTGATTTTGGTTTTTCAAGTGGTAATTTGTCATCTGGAGATAATGTATCTTGAGTGGAAATATTTGGTTTTTCAACTGGTAATTGGTCATCAGGAGATAATTTTTCATGTGTAAGTGATTTTGGTTTTTCAAGTTTTAATTTGTCATCTTGTGTGGAAGTTTTTCGTTTGTGAACTGGTAATATGTCATCAGACGATAATTTATCATGTGTTGGTGATTTTGGTTTTTCAACTGGTAATTTGTCTTCAGAAGATAATTTATCATGTGAAGGTGATATAGATTTTTCAAGTGGTAATTTGTCATCTGGAGATATTTTATCATGTGTAGCTGATATTGGGTTTTCGAGTGGTAATTTGTCATCGGGAGATAATTTATCATGTTTAGGTAATTTTGATGTGTCAACTGGTAATTTATCATCAGAAGTTAATTTGTGATCGGGAGATAATGTATCTTGTGTGGGAGTTTCCGATTTGTCAACTGGTAATTGGTCATCAGAAGGTATTTTTTCATGTGTAGTTGATTTTGGTTTTTCAACTGGTAGTTTGTCATTAAAAGATAATTTTTCCTGTGAAGGTGATTTTGATTTTTCAAGTGGTAATTTCTCATCGGAAGATAATGTATCTGGTGTAGGAGTTTTTGTTTTGTCAACTCGTAATTTGTCATAAGAAAATAATTTTTCATGTTTAGGTGATTTAGGGTTTTCAAGTGGTAATTTGTCATCAGAAGTCATTTTCATGTCCTCTTTAAGATCACCTAATTTATTATCAAGTCTTTTTATGCCTTCAGAAGGTTTTTCATCAGAACATAATTTATCATGTGTAGGTGAAGTTGGTTTTTCAGGTGGTAATTTGTCATCAAAAGTTAATTTTTCATGTGTAGGTGATTTTGATTTTACAATTGGTAATTTGTCATCAAAAGATAATTTATTATGTATAGGTGATTTTGGTTTTTCAAGTTGTAATTTGTCATCGGGAGAAAATGTATCTTGTGTGGGAGTTTTTGGTTTATCAACTGAGAAATTGTCATCAGAAGACAATTTATCATGTGTAGGTGATTTCGGTTTTTCAAGTTGTAATTTGTCATCGGGAGATAATGTATCTTGTGTAGGTGATTTTGGTTTTTTAAGTGGTAATTTGTCGTCGGGAGAAAATGTATCTTGTGTGGGAGTTTTTGGTTTATCAACTGAGAATTTGTCATCAGAAGACAATTTATCATGTGTAGGTGATTTCGGTTTTTCAAGTTGTAATTTGTCATCGGGAGATAATGTATCTTGTGTGGGAGTTTTTGATTTCTCAACTGGTAATTGGTCATCAGAAGGTATCTTTTCATGTGTTGGTGATTTTGGTTTTTCAAGTGGTAATTTGTCATCAGGAGTCATTTTTATATCCTCTTTAAGATCACCTAATATATCATCAAAAGGTTTTTCATTAAAAGATAATTTATTATGTGTAGGTGATATAGGTTTTTCAAGTGGTAATTTGTCATCGGAAGATAATGTATCTTGTGTAGGTGATTTTGGTTTTTTAAGTGGTAATTTGTCGTCGGGAGAAAATGTATCTTGTGTGGGAGTTTTTGGTTTATCAACTGAGAATTTGTCATCAGAAGACAATTTATCATGTGTAGGTGATTTCGGTTTTTCAAGTTGTAATTTGTCATCGGGAGATAATGTATCTTGTGTGGGAGTTTTTGATTTCTCAACTGGTAATTGGTCATCAGAAGGTATCTTTTCATGTGTTGGTGATTTTGGTTTTTCAAGTGGTAATTTGTCATCAGGAGTCATTTTTATATCCTCTTTAAGATCACCTAATATATCATCAAAAGGTTTTTCATTAAAAGATAATTTATTATGTGTAGGTGATATAGGTTTTTCAAGTGGTAATTTGTCATCGGAAGATAATGTATCTTGAGTAGGTGATTTTGGTTTTTTAAGTGGTAATTTGTCGTCGGGAGGTAATTTTTCTTGTGTGGGAGTTTTTGGTTTGTTAATTCGTAATTTGTCATCAGAAGAAAATTTTTCATGTGTAGGTGATTTTGGTTTTTCAAGTGGTAATTTGTCATCGGAAGATAATGTATCTGGTGTGGGAGTTTTTGATTTGTCAACTGGTAATTGGTCATCAGAAGGTATCTTTTCATGTGTAGGTGATATTGGTTTTTCAAGTGGTAATTTGTCATCGGGAGATAATTTATCATGTTTAGGTGATTTTGATTTGTCATCTGGTAATTTTTCATCAAAAGTTAATTTTTCATGTGTATGTGATTTTGGTTTTTCAAGTGGTAATTTTTCATCAGAAGTCATTTTCATGTCCTCTTTAAGATAAAATGTATCTTGTGTGGGGGTTTTTGGTTTGTCAATTCGTAATTTGTCATCAGAAGAAAATTTTTCCTGTGTAGGAGATTTTGGTTTTTCAAGTGGTAATTTGTCATCGGTAGATAATGTATCTTGTGTAGGTGATTTTGGTTTTTTAAGTGGTAATTTGTCGTCGGGAGGTAATTTTTCTTGTGTGGGAGATTTTGGTTTGTCAATTCGTAATTTGTCATCAGAAGAAAATTTTTCATGTGTAGGTGATTTTGGTTTTTCAAGTGGTAATTTGTCATCGGTAGATAATGTATCTTGTGTTGGTGATTTTGGTTTTTCAAGTGGTAATTTCTCTTTAGGAGTCATTTTTATGTCCTCTTTAAGATCACCTAATATATCATCAAGTCTTTTTATGCCTTCGGAAGGTTTTTCATCAGAAGATAATTTATCATGTGTAGGTGATATGGGTTTTTCAACTGGTAATTGGTCATCAAAAGATATTTTTTCATGTGTTGGTGATTTTGGTTTTTCAAGTGGTAATTTGTCATTAGGAGTCATTTTTATGTCCTCTTTAAGATAACCTAATATATCATTAAGTCTTTTTATGCCTTCAGAAGGTTTTTCATCAAAAGATAATTTGTCATGTGTAGGTGATATGGGTTTTTCAAGTGGTAATTTGTCATCGGGAGATAATTTATCATGTGTAGGTGATATTGGTTTTTCAAGTGGTAATTTTTCATCAGGAGTCATTTTCATGTTCTCTTTAAGGTCACCCAATTTATCATCAAGTCTTTTGATGCCTTCAGAAGGTTTTTTATTAGAAGATAATTTATCATGTGTAGGTGATTTTGGTTTTTCAAGTGGTAATTTGTCATCGGGAGATAATGTATCTTGTGTGGGAGTTTTTGATTTGTCAACTGGTAATTGGTCATCAAAAGATAATTTTTCATGTGTAGGTGATCTTTGTAATTTGTCATCGGAAGATAATTTATCATTTGAAGGTGATATTGGTTTTTCAAGTGGTAATTTGTCATCGAGAGATAATTTATAATGTGTAGGTGATATTGGTTTTTCAAGTGGTAATTTGTCATCGGAAGATAATTTATCATGTTTAGGTGATTTTGATTTGTCAACTCGTAATTTGCCATCAGAAGTTAATTTATCATGTGTAGGTGATTTTGGTTTTTCAAGTGGTAATTTGTCATCGGGAGATAATGTATCTTGTGTGGGAGTTTTTGATTTGTCAACTCGTAATTGGTCATCAAAAGATAATTTTTCATGTGTAGGTGATCTTGGTAATTTGTCATCGGGAGATAATTTATCATTTGAAGGTGATATTGGTTTTTCAAGTGGTAATTTGTCATCGGGAGATAATTTATCATGTCTAAGTGATATTGGTTTTTGAAGTGGTAATTCATCATCGGAAGATAATTTATCATGTGTAGGTGATATTGGTTTTTCAAGTGGTAATTTGTCATCGGGAGATAATTTATCATGTTTAGGTGATTTTGATTTGTCAACTGGTAATTTGTCATCAGAAGTTAATTTTTCATGTGTTGGTGATTTTAATTTTTCAAGTTGTAATTTGTCATTAGAAGTCATTTTTATGTCCTCTTTAAGATCACCCAATATTTCATTAAGTCTTTTTATGCCTTTTTTTGGTTTGTCAATTCGTAATTTGTCATCAGAAGATAATTTTTCCTGTGAAGGTGATTTTGGTTTTTCAAGTGGTAATTTTTCATCGGGAGATAAGGTATCTGGTGTGGTAGTTTTTGGTTTTTCAACTGGTAATTTGTCATCAGAAGATAATTTATCATGTGAAGGTGAAATAGGTTTTTCAAGTGGAAATTTGTCATCGGGAGATAATTTATCATGTGTAGATAATATAGGTTTTTCAACTGGTAATTTGTCATCAGAAGTTAATTTTTCATGTGTGGGTGATTTTGGTTTTTTAAGTGGTAATTTGTCATTAGGAGTCATTTTTATTTCCTCTTTAAGATCACCTAATAAATCACGTCTTTTTATGCCTTCAGAAGGTTGTTCATCAGAAGATAATTTATCCGGTTTAGGTGATTTTGGTTTGTCAACTGGTAATTTTTCATCAGAAGTAAATTTTTCATGTGAAGTTGATTTTGGTTTTTCAAGTGGTAATTTCTCATCGGGAGATAATGTATCTGGTGTGGGAGTTTTTGGTTTGTCAACCCGTAATTTCTCATAAGAATATAATTTTTCATGTGTGGGTGATTTTGGTTTTTCAAGTGGTAATTTGTCATCTGGAGATAATGTATCTTGAGTGGAAATATTTGGTTTTTCAACTGGTAATTGGTCATCAGGAGATAATTTTTCATGTGTAAGTGATTTTGGTTTTTCAAGTTTTAATTTGTCATCTTGTGTGGAAGTTTTTCGTTTGTGAACTGGTAATATGTCATCAGACGATAATTTATCATGTGTTGGTGATTTTGGTTTTTCAACTGGTAATTTGTCTTCAGAAGATAATTTATCATGTGAAGGTGATATAGATTTTTCAAGTGGTAATTTGTCATCTGGAGATATTTTATCATGTGTAGCTGATATTGGGTTTTTGAGTGGTAATTTGTCATCGGGAGATAATTTATCATGTTTAGGTAATTTTGATGTGTCAACTGGTAATTTATCATCAGAAGTTAATTTGTGATCGGGAGATAATGTATCTTGTGTGGGAGTTTCCGATTTGTCAACTGGTAATTGGTCATCAGAAGGTATTTTTTCATGTGTAGTTGATTTTGGTTTTTCAACTGGTAGTTTGTCATTAAAAGATAATTTTTCCTGTGAAGGTGATTTTGATTTTTCAAGTGGTAATTTCTCATCGGAAGATAATGTATCTGGTGTAGGAGTTTTTGTTTTGTCAACTCGTAATTTGTCATAAGAAGATAATTTTTCATGTTTAGGTGATTTAGGGTTTTCAAGTGGTAATTTGTCATCAGAAGTCATTTTCATGTCCTCTTTAAGATCACCTAATTTATTATCAAGTCTTTTTATGCCTTCAGAAGGTTTTTCATCAGAACATAATTTATCATGTGTAGGTGAAGTTGGTTTTTCAGGTGGTAATTTGTCATCAAAAGTTAGTTTTTCATGTGTAGGTGATTTTGATTTTACAACTGGTAATTTGTCATTAAAAGATAATTTATTATGTACAGGTGATTTTGGTTTTTCAAGTGGTAATTTGTCATCTGGAGTCATTTTTATTTCCTCTTTAAGATCACCTAATAAATCAAGTCTTTTTATGCCTTCAGAAGGTTTTTTATCAGAAGATAATTTATCAGGTTTAGGTGATTTTGGTTTGTCAACTGGTAATTCTTCATCAGAAATAAATTTTTCATGTGAAGTTGATTTTGGTTTTTCAAGTGGTAATTTCTCATCGGGAGGTAATGTACCTGGTGTTGGAGTTTTTGGTTTGTCAACCCGTAATTTGTCATAAGAAGATAATTTTTCATGTGTGGGTGATTTTGGTTTTTCAAGTGGTAATTTGTCATCTGGAGTGGAAATTTTTGGTTTTTCAACTGGTAATTGGTCATCAGGAGATAATTTTTCATATGTAGGTGATTTTGGTTTTTCAAATTTTAATTTGTCATCTTGTGTGAAAGTTTTTCGTTTGTGAACTGGTAATATGTCATCAAAGGATAATTTATAATGTTTTGGTGATTTTGGTTTTTCAACTGGTAATTTGTCATCAGAAGATAATTTATCATGTGAAGGTGATATAGATTTTTTAAGTGGTAATTTGTCATCGGGAGATAATGTATCTTGTGTGGAAGTTTTTGGTTTGTGAACTGGTAATATGTCATCAGACGATAATTTATCATGTGTTGGTAACTGGTCATCAGAAGTTAATTTTTCATGTGTAGGTGATTTTAGTTTTTCAAGTGGTAATTTGTCATCAGAAGATAATTTATCATGTATAGGTTTTTCAAGGGGTAATTTGTCATCGGGAGATAATTTATCATGTGTAGGTGATATTGTTTTTTCAAGTGGTAATTTGTCATCGGGAGATACTTTATCATGTGTGGGAGTTTTTGATTTGTCAACTGGTAATTGGTCATCAGAAGATAATTTATCATGTGAAGGTGAAATAGGTTTTTCAAGTAGAAATTTGTCATCGGGAGATAATTTATCATGTGTAGGTGAAATAGGTTTTTCAACTGGTAATTTGTCATCAGAAGTTAATTTTTCATGTGTGGGTGATTTTGGTTTTTTAAGTGGTAATTTGTCATTGGGAGTTATTTTTATTTCCTCTTTAAGATCACCTAATAAATCAAGTCTTTTTATGCCTTCAGAAGGTTTTTCATCAGAAGATAATTTATCAGGTTTAGGTGATTTTGGTTTGTCAACTGGTAATTTTTCATCAGAAGTTTTTGGTTTTTCAAGTGGTAATTTCTCATCGAGAGATGATGTATCTGGTGTGGGAGTTTTTGGTTTGTCAACCCGTAATTTGTCATAAGAAGATAATTTTTTATGTGTGTGTGATTTTGGTTTTTCAAGTGGTAATTTGTCATCTGAAGATAATGTATCTTGAGTGGAAATTTTTGGTTTTTCAACTAGTAATTGGTCATCAGGAGATAATTTTTCATATGTAGGTGATTTTGGTTTTTCAAGTTTTAATTTGTCATCCTGTGTGGAAGTTTTTCGTTTGTGAACTGGTAATATGTCATCAGACGATAATTCATCATGTGTTGGTGATTTTGGTTTTTCAACTGGTAATTTGTCATCAGAAGATAATTTATCATGTGAAGGTGATATAGATTTTTCAAGTGGTAATTTGTCGTCGGGAGATAATTTATCATGTGTCTCTGATATTGGTTTTTCAAGTGGTAATTTGTCATCGGGAGATATTTTTTCATGTGTTGGTGATTTTGGTTTTTCAAGTGGTATTTTGTCATCGGGAGATAATTTATCATGTTTAGGTGATTTTGATGTGTCAACTGGTAATTTATCATCAGAAGTTAATTTGTCATCGGGAGATAATGTTTCTTGTGTGGAAGTTTTTGATTTGTCAACTGGTAATTTATCATCAGAAGTTAATTTGTCATCGGGAGATAATGTATCTTGTGTGGAAGTTTTTGGTTTTTCAACTGGTAATATGTCATCAGACGATAATTTATCATGTGTTGGTAACTGGTCATCAGAAGTTAATTTTTCATGTGTAGGTGATTTTAGTTTTTCAAGTGGTAATTTGTCATCAGAAGATAATTTATCATGTATAGGTTTTTCAAGTGGTAATTTGTCATCGGGAGATAATTTATCATGTGTAGGTGATATTGTTTTTTCAAGTGGTAATTTGTCATCGGGAGATAATTTATCATGTGTAGGTGATATTGTTTTTTCAAGTGGTAATTTGTCATCGGGAGATAATGTATCTTGTATGGGAGTTTTTGATTTGTCAACTGGTAATTGGTCATCAGAAGATAATTTATCATGTGAAGGTGAAATAGTTTTTTCAAGTGGAAATTTGTCATCGGGAGATAATTTATCATGTGTCGGTGAAATAGGTTTTTCAACTGGTAATTTGTCATCAGAAGTTAATTTTTCATGTGTGGGTGATTTTGGTTTTTTAAGTGGTAATTTGTCATTGGGAGTTATTTTTATTTCCTCTTTAAGATCACCTAATAAATCAAGTCTTTTTATGCCTTCAGAAGGTTTTTCATCAGAAGATAATTTATCAGGTTTAGGTGATTTTGGTTTGTCAACTGGTAATTTTTCTTTAGAAGTTTTTGGTTTTTCAAGTGGTAATTTCTCATCGGGAGATGATGTATCTGGTGTGGGAGTTTTTGGTTTGTCAACCCGTAATTTGTCATAAGAAGATAATTTTTCATGTGTGTGTGATTTTGGTTTTTCAAGTGGTAATTTGTCATCTGAAGATAATGTATCTTGAGTGGAAATTTTTGGTTTTTCAACTAGTAATTGGTTATCAGGAGATAATTTTTCATATGTAGGTAATTTTGGGTTTTCAAGTTTTAATTTGTCATCTTGTAGGGAAGTTTTTCGTTTGTGAACTGGTAATATGTCATCAGACGATAATTTATCATGTGTTGGTGATTTTGGTTTTTCAACTGCTAATTTGTCATCAGAAGATAATTTATCATGTGAAGGTGATATAGATTTTTCAAGTGGTAATTTGTCATCGGAAGATAATTTATCATGTGTATCTGATATTGGTTTTTCAAGTGGTAATTTGTCATCGGGAGATATTTTTTCATGTGTTGGTGATTTTGGTTTTTCAAGTGGTAATTTGTCATCGGGAGATAATTTATCATGTTTAGGTGATTTTGATGTGTCAACTGGTAATTTATCATAAGAAGTTAATTTGTCATCGGGAGATAATGTATCTTGTGTGGAAGTTTTTGGTTTGTGAACTGGTAATATGTTATCAGACGAAAATTTATCATGTGTTGGTGATTTTGGTTTGTCAACTGGTAATTTTTCATCAAAAGTTTTTGGTTTTTCAAGTGGTAATTTCTCATCGGGAGATGATGTATCTGGTGTGGGAGTTTTTGGTTTGTCAACCCGTAATTTGTAATAAGAAGATAATTTTTCATGTGTGTGTGATTTTGGTTTTTCAAGTGGTAATTTGTCATCAGAAGATAATTTATCATGTGAAGCTGATATAAATTTTTCAAGTGGTAATTTGTCATTTGGAGATAATGTATCTTGTGTGGAAGTTTTTGGTTTGTGAACTGGTAATATGTCATCAGACGATAATTTATCATGTGTTGGTGATTTTGGTTTTTCAAGTGGTGATTTGTCAACGGGAGATAATGTATCTTGTGTGGGAGTTTCCGATTTGTTAACTGGTAATTGGTCATCAGAAAGTATTTTTTCATGTGTAGTTGATTTTGGTTTTTCAACTGGTAGTTTGTCATTAGAAGATAATTTTTCCTGTGAAGGTGATTTTGATTTTTCAAGTGGTAATTTCTTATCGGAAGATAATGTATCTGGTGTGGGAGTTTTTGGTTTTTCAAGTGGTAATTTGTCATCAGAAGATAATTTATCATGTGAAGCTGATATAGATTTTTTAAGTGGTAATTTGTCATTTGGAGATAATGTATCTTGTGTGGAAGTTTTTGGTTTGTGAACTGGTAATATGTCATTAGACGATAATTTATCATGTGTTGGTGATTTTGGTTTTTCAAGTGGTGATTTGTCAACGGGAGATAATGTATCTTGTGTGGAAGTTTCCGATTTGTTAACTGGTAATTGGTCATCAGAAAGTATTTTTTCATGTGTAGTTGATTTTGGTTTTTCAACTGGTAATTTGTCATCAGAAGATAATTTATCATGTGAAGCTGATATAGATTTTTCAAGTGGTAATTTGTCATCGGGAGATAATGTATCTTGTGTGGGAGTTTCCGATTTGTCAACTGGTAATTGGTCATCAGAAAGTATTTTTTCATGTGTAGTTGATTTTGGTTTTTCAACTGGTAGTTTGTCATTAGAAGATAATTTTTCCTGTGAAGGTGATTTTGATTTTTCAAGTGGTAATTTCTCATCGGAAGATAATGTATCTGGTGTGGGAGTTTTTGGTTTGTCAACTCGTAATTTGTCATAAGAAGATAATTTTTCATGTTTAGGTGATTTAGGTTTTTCAAGCGGTAATTTGTCATCAGAAGTCATTTTCATGTCCTCTTTAATATCACCTAATTTATTATCAAGTCTTTTTATGCCTTCAGAAGGTATTTCATCAGAAGATAATTTTTCATGTGTAGGTGATTTTGATTTTACAACTGGTAATTTGTCATTAAAAAATAATTTATTATGTACAGGTGATTTTGGTTTTTCAAGTGGTAATTTGTCATCGGGAGTCATTTTTATTTCCTCTTTAAGATCACCTAATAAATCAAGTCTTTTTATGCCTTTAGAAGGTTTTTTATCAGAAGATAATTTATCAGGTTTAGTTGATTTTGGTTTGTCAACTGGTAATTCTTCATCAGAAGTAAATTTTTCATGTGAAGTTGATTTTAGTTTTTCAAGTGGTAATTTTTCATCGGGAGATAATGTATCTGGTGTGGGAGTTTTTGGTTTGTCAACTGGTAATTGGTCATCAGGAGATAATTTTTCATATGTAGGTGATTTTGGTTTTTCAAATTTTAATTTGTCATCTTGTGTGGAAGTTTTTCGTTTGTGAACTGGTAATATGTCATCAGACGATAATTTATCATGTGAAGGTGATATAAATTTTTCAAGTGGTAATTTAACATCGGGAGATAATGTATCTTGTGTGAAAGTTTTTGGTTTGTGAACTGGTAATATGTCATCAGACGATAATTTATAATGTGTTGGTAACTGGTCATCAGAAGTTAATTTTTCATGTGTAGGTGATTTTAGTTTTTCAAGTGGTAATTTGTCATCAGAAGATAATTTATCATGTATAGGTTTTTCAAGTGGTAATTTGTCATCGGGAGATAATTTATCATGTGTAGGTGATATTGTTTTTTTAAGTGGTAATTTGTCATCGGGAGATAATTTATCATGTGTAGGTGATATTGTTTTTTCAAGTGGTAATTTGTCATCGGGAGATAATGTATCTTGTGTGGGAGTTTTTGATTTGTCAACTGGTAATTGGTCATCAGAAGATAATTTATCATGTGAAGGTGAAATAGGTTTTTCAAGTGGAAATTTGTCATCGGGAGATAATTTATCATGTGTAGGTGAAATAGGTTTTTCAACTGGTAATTTGTCATCAGAAGTTAATTTTTCATGTGTGGGTGATTTTGGTTTTTTAAGTGGTAATTTGTCATTGGGAGTTATTTTTATATCCTCTTTAAGATCACCTAATAAATCAAGTCTTTTTATGCCTTCAGAAGGTTTTTCATCAGAAGATAATTTATCAGGTTTAGGTGATTTTGGTTTGTCAACTGGTAATTTTTCATCAGAAGTTTTTGGTTTTTCAAGTGGTAATTTCTCATCGGGAGATGATGTATCTGGTGTGGGGGTTTTTGGTTTGTCAACCCGTAATTTGTCATAAGAAGATAATTTTTCATGTGTGTGTGATTTTGGTTTTTTAAGTGGTAATTTGTCATCTGAAGATAATGTATCTTGAGTGGAAATTTTTGGTTTTTCAACTAGTAATTGGTCATCAGGAGATAATTTTTCATATTTACGTGATTTTGGTTTTTCAAGTTTTAATTTGTCATCTTGTGTGGAAGTTTTTCGTTTGTGAACTGGTAATATGTCATCAGACGATAATTTATGATGTGTTGGTGATTTTGGTTTTTCAACTGGTAATTTGTCATCAGAAGATAATTTATCATGAGAAGGTGATATAGATTTTTCAAGTGGTAATTTGTCATCGGGAGATAATTTATCATGTGTATCTAATATTGGTTTTTCAAGTGGTAATTTGTCATCGGAAGATATTTTTTCATGTGTTGGTGATTTTGGTTTTTCAAGTGGTAATTTGTCATCGGGAGATAATTTATCATGTTTAGGTGATTTTGATGTGTCAACTGGTAATTTATCATCAGAAGTTAATTTGTCATCGGGAGATAATGTATCTTGTGTGAAAGTTTTTGATTTGTCAACTGGTAATTTATCATCAGAAGTTAATTTGTCATCGGGAGATAATGTATTTTGTGTGGAAGTTTTTCGTTTGTGAACTGGTAATATGTCATCAGACGATAATTTATCATGTGGTGGTGATTTTGGTTTTTCAACTGGTAATTTGTCATCAGAAGATAATTTATCATGTGAAGGTGATATAGATTTTTCAAGTGGTAATTTGTCATCGGGAGATAATTTATCATGTGTATCTAATATTGGTTTTTCAAGTGGTAATTTGTCATCGGAAGATATTTTTTCATGTGTTGGTGATTTTGGTTTTTCAAGTGGTAATTTGTTATCAGGAGATAATTTATCATGTTTAGGTGATTTTGATGTGTCAACTGGTAATTTATCATCAGAAGTTAATTTGTCATCGGGAGATAATGTATCTTGTGTGAAAGTTTTTGATTTGTCAACTGGTAATTTATTATCAGAAGTTAATTTGTCATCGGGAGATAATGTATTTTGTGTGGAAGTTTTTGGTTTGTGAACTGGTAATATGTCATCAGACGATAATTTATCATGTATTGGTGATTTTGGTTTTTCAAGTGGTGATTTGTCAACGGGAGATAATGTATCTTGTGTGGGAGTTTCCGATTTGTCAACTGGTAATTGGTCATCAGAAAGGATTTTTTCATGTGTAGTTGATTTTGGTTTTTCAACTGGTAGTTTGTCATTAGAAGATAATTTTTCCTGTGAAGGTGATTTTGATTTTTCAAGTGGTAATTTCTCATCGGAAGATAATGTATCTGGTGTGGGAGTTTTTGGTTTGTCAACTCGTAATTTGTCATAAGAAGATAATTTTTCATGTTTAGGTGATTTAGGTTTTTTAAGCGGTAATTTGTCATCAGAAGTCATTTTCATGTCCTCTTTAATATCACCTAATTTATTATCAAGTCTTTTTATGCCTTCAGAAGGTATTTCATCAGAAGATAATTTTTCATGTGTAGGTGATTTTGATTTTACAACTGGTAATTTGTCATTAAAAGATAATTTATTATGTACAGGTGATTTTGGTTTTTCAAGTGGTAATTTGTCATCGGGAGTCATTTTTATTTCCTCTTTAAGATCACCTAATAAATCAAGTCTTTTTATGCCTTCAGAAGGTTTTTTATCAGAAGATAATTTATCAGGTTTAGTTGATTTTGGTTTGTCAACTGGTAATTCTTCATCAGAAGTAAATTTTTCATGTGAAGTTGATTTTAGTTTTTCAAGTGGTAATTTCTCATCGGGAGATAATGTATCTGGTGTGGGAGTTTTTGGTTTGTCAACCCGTAATTTGTCATAAGAAGATAATTTTTCATGTGTGGGTGATTTTGGTTTTTTAAGTGGTAATTTGTCATCTGGAGTGGAAATTTTTGGTTTTTCAACTGGTAATTGGTCATCAGGAGATAATTTTTCATATGTAGGTGATTTTGGTTTTTCAAATTTTAATTTGTCATCTTGTGTGGAAGTTTTTCGTTTGTGAACGGGTAATATGTCATCAGACGATAATTTATCATGTGTTGGTGATTTTGGTTTTTCAACTGGTAATTTGTCATCAGAAGATAATTTATCATGTGAAGGTGATATAGATTTTTCAAGTGGTAATTTGTCATCGGAAGATAATGTATCTTGTGTGGAAGTTTTTGGTTTGTGAACTGGTAATATGTCATCAGACGATAATTTATCATGTGTTGGTAACTGGTCATCAGAAGTTAATTTTTCATGTGTAGGTGATTTTAGTTTTTCAAGTGGTAATTTGTCATCAGAAGATAATTTATCATGTATAGGTTTTTCAAGTGGTAATTTGTCATCGGGAAATAATTTATCATGTGTAGGTGATATTGTTTTTTCAAGTGGTAATTTGTCATCGGGAGATAATGTATCTTGTGTGGGAGTTTTTGATTTGTCAACTGGTAATTGGTCATCAGAAGATAATTTATCATTTGAAGGTGAAATAGGTTTTTCAAGTGGAAATTTGTCATCGGGAGATAATTTATCATGTGTAGGTGAAATAGGTTTTTTAACTGGTAATTTGTCATCAGAAGTTAATTTTTCATGTGTGGGTGATTTTGGTTTTTTAAGTGGTAATTTGTCATTGGGAGTTATTTTTATTTCCTCTTTAAGATCACCTAATAAATCAAGTCTTTTTATGCCTTCAGAAGGTTTTTCATCAGAAGATAATTTATCAGGTTTAGGTGATTTTGGTTTGTCAACTGGTAATTTTTCATCAGAAGTTTTTGGTTTTTCAATTGGTAATTTGTCATCTTGTGTGGAAGTTTTTCGTTTGTGAACTGGTAATATGTCATCAGACGATAATTTATCATGTGTTGGTGATTTTGGTTTTTCAACTGGTAATTTGTCATCAGAAGATAATTTATCATGTGAAGGTGATATAGATTTTTCAAGTGGTAATTTGTCATCGGGAGATAATTTATCATGTGTATCTGATATTGGTTTTTCAAGTGGTAATATGTCATCGGGAGATATTTTTTCATGTGTTGGTGATTTTGGTTTTTCAAGTGGTAATTTGTCATCGGGAGATAATTTATCATCAGAAGTTAATTTGTCATCGAGAGATAATGTATCTTGTGTGGAAGTTTTTGATTTGTCAACTGGTAATTTATCTTTAGAAGTTAATTTGTCATCGGGAGATAATGTATCTTGTGTGGAAGTTTTTGGTTTGTGAACTGGTAATATGTCATCAAACGATAATTTATCATGTGTTGGTGATTTTGGTTTTTCAAGTGGTGATTTGTCAACGGGAGATAATTTATCTTGTGTGGGAGATTCCGATTTGTCAACTGGTAATTGGTCATCAGAAAGTATTTTTTCATGTGTAGTTGATTTTGGTTTTTCGACTGGTAGTTTGTCATTAGAAGATAATTTTTCCTGTGAAGGTGATTTTGATTTTTCAAGTGGTAATTTCTCATCGGAAGATAATGTATCTGGTGTGGGAGTTTTTGGTTTGTCAACTCGTAATTTGTCATAAGAAGTTAATTTTTCATGTTTAGGTGATTTAGGTTTTTCAAGCGGTAATTTGTCATCAGAAGTCATTTTCATGTCCTCTTTAATATCACCTAATTTATTATCAAGTCTTTTTATGCCTTCAGAAAGTTTTTCATCAGAAGATAATTTTTCATGTGTAGGTGATTTTGATTTTACAACTGGTAATTCTTCATCAGAAGTAAATTTTTCATGTGAAGTTGATTTTGGTTTTTCAAGTGGTAATTTCTCATCGGGAGATAATGTATCTGGTGTGGGAGTTTTTGGTTTGTCAACCCGTAATTTGTCATAAGAAGATAATTTTTCATGTGTGGGTGATTTTGGTTTTTCAAGTGGTAATTTGTCATCTGTAGTGGAAATTTTTGGGTTTTCAACTGGTAATTGGTCATCAGGAGATAATTTTTCATATGTAGGTGATTTTGGTTTTTCAAATTTTAATTTGTCATCTTGTGTGGAAGTTTTTCGTTTGTGAACTGGTAATATGTCATCAGACGATAATTTATCATGTGTTGGTGATTTTGGTTTTTCAACTGGTAATTTGTCATCAGAAGATAATTTATCATGTGAAGGTGATATAGATTTTTCAAGTGGTAATTTGTCATCGGGAGATAATGTATCTTGTGTGGAAGTTTTTGGTTTGTGAACTGGTAATATGTCATCAGACGATAATTTATCATGTGTTGGTAACTGGTCATCAGAAGTTAATTTTTCATGTGTAGGTGATTTTAGTTTTTCAAGTGGTAATTTGTCATCAGAAGATAATTTATCATGTATCGGTTTTTCAAGTGGTAATTTGTCATCGGGAGATAATTTATCATGTGTAGGTGATATTGTTTTTTCAAGTGGTAATTTGTCATCGGGAGATAATGTATCTTGTGTGGGAGTTTTTGATTTGTCAACTGGTAATTGGTCATCAGAAGATAATTTATCATTTGAAGGTGAAATAGGTTTTTCAAGTGGAAATTTGTCATCGGGAGATAATTTATCATGTGTAGGTGAAATAGGTTTTTTAACTGGTAATTTGTCATCAGAAGTTAATTTTTCATGTGTGGGTGATTTTGGTTTTTTAAGTGGTAATTTGTCATTGGGAGTTATTTTTATTTCCTCTTTAAGATCACCTAATAAATCAAGTCTTTTTATGCCTTCAGAAGGTTTTTCATCAGAAGATAATTTATCAGGTTTAGGTGATTTTGGTTTGTCAACTGGTAATTTTTCATCAGAAGTTTTTGGTTTTTCAAGTGGTAATTTCTCATCGGGAGATGATGTATCTGGTGTGTGAGTTTTTGGTTTGTCAACCCGTAATTTGTCATAAGAAGATAATTTTTCATGTGTGGGTGATTTTGATTTTTCAAGTGGTAATTTGTCATCTTGTGTGGAAGTTTTTCGTTTGTGAACTGGTAATATGTCATCAGACGATAATTTATCATGTGTTGGTGATTTTGGTTTTTCAACTGGTAATTTGTCATCAGAAGATAATTTATCATGTGAAGGTGATATAGATTTTTCAAGTGGTAATTTGTCATCGGGAGATAATTTATCATGTGTATCTGATATTGGTTTTTCAAGTGGTAATATGTCATCGGGAGATATTTTTTCATGTGTTGGTGATTTTGGTTTTTCAAGTGATAATTTGTCATCGGGAGATAATTTATCATGTTTAGGTGATTTTGATGTGTCAACTGGTAATTTATCTTTAGAAGTTAATTTGTCATCGGGAGATAATGTATCTTGTGTGGAAGTTTTTGGTTTGTGAACTGGTAATATGTCATCAAACGATAATTTATCATGTGTTGGTGATTTTGGTTTTTCAAGTGGTGATTTGTCAACGGGAGATAATTTATCTTGTGTGGGAGATTCCGATTTGTCAACTGGTAATTGGTCATCAGAAAGTATTTTTTCATGTGTAGTTGATTTTGGTTTTTCGACTGGTAGTTTGTCATTAGAAGATAATTTTTCCTGTGAAGGTGATTTTGATTTTTCAAGTGGTAATTTCTCATCGGAAGATAATGTATCTGGTGTGGGAGTTTTTGGTTTGTCAACTCGTAATTTGTCATAAGAAGATAATTTTTCATGTTTAGGTGATTTAGGTTTTTCAAGCGGTAATTTGTCATCAGAAGTCATTTTCATGTCCTCTTTAATATCACCTAATTTATTATCAAGTCTTTTTATGCCTTCAGAAAGTTTTTCATCAGAAGATAATTTTTCATGTGTAGGTGATTTTGATTTTACAACTGGTAATTCTTCATCAGAAGTAAATTTTTCATGTGAAGTTGATTTTGGTTTTTCAAGTGGTAATTTCTCATCGGGAGATAATGTATCTGGTGTGGGAGTTTTTGGTTTGTCAACCCGTAATTTGTCATAAGAAGATAATTTTTCATGTGTGGGTGATTTTGGTTTTTCAAGTGGTAATTTGTCATCTGTAGTGGAAATTTTTGGGTTTTCAACTGGTAATTGGTCATCAGGAGATAATTTTTCATATGTAGGTGATTTTGGTTTTTCAAATTTTAATTTGTCATCTTGTGTGGAAGTTTTTCGTTTGTGAACTGGTAATATGTCATCAGACGATAATTTATCATGTGTTGGTGATTTTGGTTTTTCAACTGGTAATTTGTCATCAGAAGATAATTTATCATGTGAAGGTGATATAGATTTTTCAAGTGGTAATTTGTCATCGGGAGATAATGTATCTTGTGTGGAAGTTTTTGGTTTGTGAACTGGTAATATGTCATCAGACGATAATTTATCATGTGTTGGTAACTGGTCATCAGAAGTTAATTTTTCATGTGTAGGTGATTTTAGTTTTTCAAGTGGTAATTTGTCATCAGAAGATAATTTATCATGTATAGGTTTTTCAAGTGGTAATTTGTTATCGGAAGATAATTTATCATGTGTAGGTGATATTATTTTTTCAAGTGGTAATTTGTCATCGGGAGATAATGTATCTTGTGTGGGAGTTTTTGATTTGTCAACTGTTAATTGGTCATCAGAAGATAATTTATCATTTGAAGGTGAAATAGGTTTTTCAAGTGGAAATTTGTCATCGGGAGATAATTTATCATGTGTAGGTGAAATAGGTTTTTTAACTGGTAATTTGTCATCAGAAGTTAATTTTTCATGTGTGGGTGATTTTGGTTTTTTAAGTGGTAATTTGTCATTGGGAGTTATTTTTATTTCCTCTTTAAGATCACCTAATAAATCAAGTCTTTTTATGCCTTCAGAAGGTTTTTCATCAGAAGATAATTTATCAGGTTTAGGTGATTTTGGTTTGTCAACTGGTAATTTTTCATCAGAAGTTTTTGGTTTTTCAAGTGGTAATTTCTCATCGGGAGATGACGTATCTGGTGTGTGAGTTTTTGGTTTGTCAACCCGTAATTTGTCATAAGAAGATAATTTTTCATGTGTGGGTGATTTTGATTTTTCAAGTGGTAATTTGTCATCTTGTGTGGAAGTTTTTCGTTTGTGAACTGGTAATATGTCATCAGACGATAATTTATCATGTGTTGGTGATTTTGGTTTTTCAACTGGTAATTTGTCATCAGAAGATAATTTATCATGTGAAGGTGATATAGATTTTTCAAGTGGTAATTTGTCATCGGGAGATAATTTATCATGTGTATCTGATATTGGTTTTTCAAGTGGTAATATGTCATCGGGAGATATTTTTTCATGTGTTGGTGATTTTGGTTTTTCAAGTGATAATTTGTCATCGGGAGATAATTTATCATGTTTAGGTGATTTTGATGTGTCAACTGGTAATTTATCATCAGAAGTTAATTTGTCATCGAGAGATAATGTATCTTGTGTGGAAGTTTTTGATTTGTCAACTGGTAATTTATCTTTAGAAGTTAATTTGTCATCGGGAGATAATGTATCTTGTGTGGAAGTTTTTGGTTTGTGAACTGGTAATATGTCATCAAACGATAATTTATCATGTGTTGGTGATTTTGGTTTTTCAAGTGGTGATTTGTCAACGGGAGATAATTTATCTTGTGTGGGAGATTCCGATTTGTCAACTGGTAATTGGTCATCAGAAAGTATTTTTTCATGTGTAGTTGATTTTGGTTTTTCGACTGGTAGTTTGTCATTAGAAGATAATTTTTCCTGTGAAGGTGATTTTGATTTTTCAAGTGGTAATTTCTCATCGGAAGATAATGTATCTGGTGTGGGAGTTTTTGGTTTGTCAACTCGTAATTTGTCATAAGAAGATAATTTTTCATGTTTAGGTGATTTAGGTTTTTCAAGCGGTAATTTGTCATCAGAAGTCATTTTCATGTCCTCTTTAATATCACCTAATTTATTATCAAGTCTTTTTATGCCTTCAGAAAGTTTTTCATCAGAAGATAATTTTTCATGTGTAGGTGATTTTGATTTTACAACTGGTAATTCTTCATCAGAAGTAAATTTTTCATGTGAAGTTGATTTTGGTTTTTCAAGTGGTAATTTCTCATCGGGAGATAATGTATCTGGTGTGGGAGTTTTTGGTTTGTCAACCCGTAATTTGTCATAAAAAGATAATTTTTCATGTGTGGGTGATTTTGGTTTTTCAAGTGGTAATTTGTCATCTGTAGTGGAAATTTTTGGTTTTTCAACTGGTAATTGGTCATCAGGAGATAATTTTTCATATGTAGGTGATTTTGGTTTTTCAAATTTTAATTTGTCATCTTGTGTGGAAGTTTTTCGTTTGTGAACTGGTAATATGTCATCAGACGATAATTTATCATGTGTTGGTAACTGGTCATCAGAAGTTAATTTTTCATGTGTAGGTGATTTTAGTTTTTCAAGTGGTAATTTGTCATCAGAAGATAATTTATCATGTGTAGGTGATATTATTTTTTCAAGTGGTAATTTGTCATCGGGAGATAATTTATCATGTGTAGGTGATATTGTTTTTTCAAGTGGTAATTTGTCATCGGGAGATAATGTATCTTGTGTGGAAGTTTTTGGTTTGTAAACTGGTAATATGTTATCAGACGAAAATTTATCATGTGTTGGTGATTTTGGTTTGTCAACTGGTAATTTTTCATCAGAAGTTTTTGGTTTTTCAAGTGGTAATTTCTCATCGGGAGATGATGTATCTGGTGTGGGAGTTTTTGGTTTGTCAACCCGTAATTTGTCATAAGAAGATAATTTTTCATGTGTGTGTGATTTTGGTTTTTCAAGTGGTAATTTGTCATCAGAAGATAATTTATCATGTGAAGCTGATATAGATTTTTCAAGTGGTAATTTGTCATCGGGAGATAATGTATCTTGTGTGGGAGTTTCCGATTTGTCAACTGGTAATTGGTCATCAGAAAGTATTTTTTCATGTGTAGTTGATTTTGGTTTTTCGACTGGTAGTTTGTCATTAGAAGATAATTTTTCCTGTGAAGGTGATTTTGATTTTTCAAGTGGTAATTTCTCATCGGAAGATAATGTATCTGGTGTGGGAGTTTTTGGTTTGTCAACTCCTAATTTGTCATAAGAAGATAATTTTTCATGTTTCGGTGATTTAGGTTTTTCAAGCGGTAATTTGTCATCGGGAGATAATTTATCATGTATAGGTTTTTCAAGTGGTAATTTGTCATCGGGAGATAATTTATCATGTGTAAGTAATATTGTTTTTTCAAGTGGTAATTTGTCATCGGGAGATAATGTATCTTGTGTGGGAGTTTTTGATTTATCAACTGGTAATTGGTCATCAGAAGATAATTTATCATGTGAAGGTGAAATAGGTTTTTCATGTGGAAATTTGTCATCGGGAGATAATTTATCATGTGTAGGTGAAATAGGTTTTTCAACTGGTAATTTGTCATCAGAAGTTAATTTTTCATGCGTGGGTGATTTTGGTTTTTTAAGTGGTAATTTGTCATTGGGAGTTATTTTTATTTCCTCTTTAAGATCACCTAATAAATCAAGTCTTTTTATGCCTTCAGAAGGTTTTTCATCAGAAAATAATTTATCAGGTTTAGGTGATTTTGGTTTGTCAACTGGTAATTTTTCATCAGAAGTTTTTGGTTTTTCAAGTGGTAATTTCTCATCGGGAGATGATGTATCTGGTGTGGGGGTTTTTGGTTTGTCAACCCGTAATTTGTCATAAGAAGATAATTTTTCATGCGTGGGTGATTTTGGTTTTTCAAGTGGTAATTTGTCATCTGAAGATAATGTATCTTGAGTGGAAATTTTTGGTTTTTCAACTAGTAATTGGTCATCAGGAGATAATTTTTCATATGTAGGTGATTTTGGTTTTTCAAGTTTTAATTTGTCATCTTGTGTGGAAGTTTTTCGTTTGTGAACTGGTAATATGTCATCAGACGATAATTTATCATGTGTTTGTGATTTTGGTTTTTCAACTGGTAATTTGTCATCGGGAGATAATTTTTCATGTGTTGGTGATTTTGGTTTTTCAAGTGGTAATTTGTCATCGGGAGATAATTTATCATGTTTAGGTGATTTTGATGTGTCAACTGGTAATTTATCATCAGAAGTTAATTTGTCATCGGGAGATAATGTATCTTGTGTGGAAGTTTTTGATTTGTCAACTGGTAATTTATAATCAGAAGTTAATTTATCATCGGGAGATAATGTATCTTGTGTGGAAGTTTTTGGTTTGTGAACTGGTAATATGTCATCAGACGATAATTTATCATGTGTTGGTGATTTTGGTTTTTCAAGTGTTGATTTGTCAACGGAAGATAATGTATCTTGTGTGGGAGTTTCCGATTTGTCAACTGGTAATTGGTCATCAGAAAGTATTTTTTCATGTGTAGTTGATTTTGGTTTTTCAACTGGTTGTTTGTCATTAGAAGATAATTTTTCCTGTGAAGGTGATTTTGATTTTTCAAGTGGTAATTTCTCATCGGAAGATAATGTATCTGGTGTGGGAGTTTTTGGTTTGTCAACTCGTAATTTGTCATAAGAAGATAATTTTTCATGTTTAGGTGATTTAGGTTTTTCAAGCGGTAATTTGTCATCAAAAGGTTTTTTATCAGAAGATAATTTATCGGGTTTAGGTGATTTTGGTTTGTCAACTGGTAATTTTTCATCAGAAGTATATTTTTCATGTGAAGTCGATTTTGGTTTTTCAAGTGGTAATTTCTCATCGGGAGATAATGTATCTGGTGTGGGAGTTTTTGGTTTGTCAACCCGTAATTTGTCATAAGAAGATAATTTTTCATGTGTTGGTGATTTTGGTTTTTCAAGTGGTAATTTGTCATCTGGAGTGGAAATTTTTGGTTTTTCAACTGGTAATTGGTCATCAGGAGATAATTTTTCATATGTAGGTGATTTTGGTTTTTCAAATTTTAATTTCTCATCTTGTGTGGAAGTTTTTCGTTTGTGAACTGGTAATATGTCATCAGACGATAATTTATCATGTGTTGGTGATTTTGGGTTTTCAACTGGTAATTTGTCATCAGAAGATAATTTATCATGTATAGGTTTTTCAAGTGGTAATTTTTCATCGGAAGATAATTTATCATGTATAGGTTTTTCAAGTGGTAATTTGTTATCGGGAGATAATTTATCATGTGTAGGTGATATTGTTTTTTCAAGTGGTAATTTGTCATCGGGAGATAATGTATCTTGTGTGGGAGTTTTTGATTTGTCAACTGGTAATTGGTCATCAGAAGATAATTTATCATGTGAAGGTGAAATAGGTTTTTCAAGTGGAAATTTGTCATCGGAAGATAATTTATCATGTGTAGGTGATATAGGTTTTTCAACTGGTAATTCGTCATCAGAAGTTAATTTTTCATGTGTGGATGATTTTGGTTTTTTAAGTGGTAATTTGTCATTGGGAGTTATTTTTATTTCCTCTTTAAGATCACCTAATAAATGAAGTCTTTTTATGCCTTCAAAAGGTTTTTCATCAGAAGATAATTTATCAGGTTTAGGTGATTTTGGTTTGTCAACTGGTAATTTTTCATCAGAAGTTTTTGGTTTTTCAAGTGGTAATTTCTCATCGGGAGATGATGTATCTGGTGTGGGAGTTTTTGGTTTGTCAACCCGTAATTTGTCATAAAAAGATAATTTTTGATGTGTGGGTGATTTTGGTTTTTCAAGTGGTAATTTGTCATCTGGAGATAATGTATCTTGAGTGGAAATTTTTGGTTTTTCAACTAGTAATTGGTCATCAGGAGATAATTTTTCATATGTAGGTGATTTTGGTTTTTCAAGTTTTATTTTGTCATCTTGTGTGGAAGTTTTTCGTTTGTGAACTGGTAATATGTCATCAGACGATAATTTATCATGGGTTGGTGATTTTGTTATTTCAACTGTTAATTTGTCATCAGAAGATAATTTATCATGTGAAGGTGATATAGATTTTTCAAGTGGTAATTTGTCATCGGGAGATAATTTATCATGTGTAGCTGCTATTGGTTTTTCAAGTAGTAATTTGTCATCGGGAGATATTTTTTCATGTGTTGGTGATTTTGGTTTTTCAAGTGGTAATTTCTCATCGGGAGATAATTTATCATGTTTAGGTGATTTTGATGTGTCAACTGGTAATTTATCATCAGAAGTTAATTTGTCATCGGGAGATAATGTATCTTGTGTGGAAGTTTTTGATTTGTCAACTGGTAATTTATCATCAGAAGTTAATTTGTCATCGGGAGATAATGTATCTTGTATGGAAGTTTTTGGTTTGTGAACTGGTAATATGTCATCAGACGATAATTTATCATGTGTTGGTGATTTTGGTTTTTCAAGTGGTGATTTGTCAACAGGAGATAATGTATCTTGTGTGGGAGTTTCCGATTTGTCAACTGGTAATTGGTCATCAGAAGGTATTTTTTCATGTGTAGTTGATTTTGGTTTTTCAACTGGTAGTTTGTCATTAGAAGATAATTTTTCCTGTAAAGGTGATTTTGATTTTTCAAGTGGTAATTTCTCATCGGAAGATAATGTATCTGGTGTGGGAATTTTTGGTTTGTCAACTCGTAATTTGTCATAAGAAGATAATTTTTCATGTTTAGGTGATTTAGGTTTTTCAAGCGGTAATTTGTCATCAGAAGTCATTTTCATGTCCTCTTTAATATCACCTAATTTATTATCAAGTCTTTTTATGCCTTCAGAAGGTTTTTCATCAGAAGATAATTTATCATGTGTAGGTGAAATTGGTTTTTCAGGTGGTAATTTGTCATCAAAAGTTAGTTTTTCATGTGTAGGTGATTTTGATTTTACAACTGCTAATTTGTCATTAAAAGATAATTTATTATGTACAGGTGATGTTGGTTTTTCAAGTGGTAATTTGACATCGGGAGTCATTTTTATTTCCTCTTTAAGATCACCTAATAAATCAAGTCTTTTTATGCCTTCAGAAGGTTTTTTATCAGAAGATAATTTATCATGTGAAGTTGATTTTGGTTTTTCAAGTGGTAATTTCTCATCGGGAGATAATGTATCTGGTGTGGGAGGTGTTGGTTTGTCAACCCGCAATTTGTCATAAGAAGATAATTTTTCATGTGTGGGTGATTTTGGTTTTTCAAGTGGTAATTTGTCATCTGGAGTGGAAATTTTTGGGTTTTTAACTGGTAATTGGTCATCAGGAGATAATTTTTCATATGTAGGTGATTTTGGTTTTTCAAATTTTAATTTGTCATCCTGTGTGGAAGTTTTTCGTTTGTGAACTGGTAATATGTCATCAGACGATAATTTATCATGTGTTGGTGATTTTGGTTTTTCAACTGGTAATTTGTCATCAGAAGATAATTTATCATGTGAAGTTGATATAGATTTTTCAAGTGATAATTTCTCATCGGGAGATAATGCATCCTGTGTGGAAGTTTTTGGTTTGTGAACTGGTAATATGTCATCAGACGATAATTTATCATGTGTTGGTAACTGCTCATCAGAAGTTAATTTTTCATGTGTAGGTGATTTTAGTTTTTCAAGTGGTAATTTGTCATCAGAAGATAATTTATCATGTATAGGTGATATAGGGTTTTCAAGTGGTAATTTGTCATCGGGAGATAATGTATCTTGTGTGGCAGTTTTTGATTTGTCAACTGGTAATTTATCATTAGAAGTTAATTTGTCATCGGGAGATAATGTATCTTGTGTGGAAGTTTTTGATTTGTCAACTGGTAATTTATCATCAGAAGTTAATTTTTCATCGGGAGATAATGTATCTTGTGTGGAAGTTTTTGGTTTGTGAACTGGTAATATGTCACCAGACGATAATATATCATGTGTTGGTGATTTTGGTTTTTCAAGTGGTGATTTGTCAACGGGAGATAATGTATCTTGTGTGGGAGTTTCCGATTTGTCAACTGGTAATTGGTTATCAGAAGATATTTTTTCATGTGTTGTTGATTTTGGTTTTTTAGGTGATAATTTTTCATCAGGAGTTATTTTTATGTTCTTTTTAAGATCAATTAATATATCATCAATTCTTTTTATGCCTTCAGAAGGTTTTTTATTAGAATATAATTTTTCATGTGTAGGTGATTTTTGTTCTTCAAGTTGTAATTTGTCATCATAATTCGTATCTTGTGTGAAAGTTTTGGATTTGTCAACTGGTAATTGGTCATCAGAAGATATTTTTTCATATGTTGGTGATTTTGGTTTTTCAAGTGGTAATTTGTCATTAGGAGTCATTTTTATGTCCTCTTTAAGATCACCTAATATATCATCAAGTCTTTTTATGCCTTCAGAAAGTTTTTCATCAGAAGATAATTTATCAAGTGGTAATTTGTCATCGGGAGATAATTTATCATTGGTAGATAGTATATCTTGTGTGAAAGTTTTTGGTTTGTGAACTGGTAATATGTCATTAGACGATAATTTATCATGTGTTCGTGATTTTGGTTTTTCAACTGGTAATTTGTCATCAGAGGATAATTTATCATGTGTAGGTGATAAAGGTTTTTCAACTGGTAATTTGTCATCCGGAGATAATTTATCATGTGTACGTGATATTGGTTTTTCAAGTGGTAATTTGTCATTAGGAGTCATTTTTATGTCCTCTTCAAGATCACCTAATATATCTTCATGCCTTTTTAGGCCATCAGAAGGATTTTCATCAAAAGATAATTTATCATGTGTAGGTGATATTGGTTTTTCAAGTGGTAATTTGTCATCGGAAGATAATGTATCTTGTGTGGGAGTTTTTGATTTGTCAATTCGTAATTTGTCATCAGAAGATAATTTATCAGGTTTAGGTGATTTTGATTTTTCAACTGGTAATTTTTCATCAGAAGTTAATTTTTCATGTGTAGTTGGTTTTGGTTTTTCAACTGGTAATTTGTCATTGGGAGATAATGTATCTGGGGTGGAAGTTTTCGGTTTTTCAACTGGTAATTTGTCATCAGAAGATAATTTATCATGTGGAGGTGAAATAGGTTTTTCAAGAGGAAATTTGTCATCGGGAGATAATTTATCATGTGTAGGTAATATAGGTTTATCAACTGGTAATTTGTCATCAGAAGTTAATTTTTCATGTGTGGGTGATTTTGGTTTTTTAAGTGGTAATTTGTCATAAGGAGTCATTTTTATTTCCTCTTTAAGATCACCTAATAAATCAAGTCTTTTTATACTTTCAGGTTTTTCATCAGAAGATAATTTATCAGGTTTAGGTGATTTTGGTTTGTCAACTGGTAATTTTTCATCAGAAGTAAATTTTTCATGTGTAGTTGATTTTGGTTTTTCAAGTGGTAATTTCTTATCGGGAGATAATGTATCTGGTGTGGAAGTTTTTGGTATGTCAACCCGTAATTTGTCGTAAGAACATAATTTTTCATGTGTGGGTGATTTTGGTTTTTCAAGTGGTAATTTTTCATCTGGAGATAATGTATCTTGAGTGGAAATTTTTGGTTTTTCAACTGGTAATTGGTCATCAGGAGATAATTTTTCATGTGTAGGTGATTTTGGTTTTCCAAGTTTTAATTTGTCATCTTGTGTGGAAGTTTTTCGTTTGTGAACTGGTAATTTGTCATCAGAAGATAATTTATCATGTGAAGGTGATATAGGTTTTTCAAGTGGTAATTTTTTATCGGGAGATAATTTATCATGTGTAGGTGATATTGGTTTTTCAAGTGGTAATTTGTCATCGGGAGATATTTTTTCATGTGTTGGTGATTTTGGTTTTTCAAGTGGTAATTTGTCATCGGGAGGTAATTTATTATGTTTAGGTGATTTTGATGTATCAACTGGTAATTTATCATCAGAAATTAATTTGTCATCGGGAGATAATTTATCTTGTGTTGAAGTTTTTGATTTGTTAACTGGTAATTTATCATCAGAAGTTAATTTGTCATCGGGAGATAATGTATCTTGTGTGGAAGTTTTTGGTTTGTGAACTGGTAATATGTCATCAGATGATGATTTATCATGTGTTGGTGATTTTGGTTTTTTAAGTGGTGATTTGTCAACGGGAGATAATGTATCTTGTGTGGGAGTTTCCGATTTGTCAACTGGTAATTGGTCATCAGAAGGTATTTTTTCATGTGTAGTTGATTTTTGTTTTTCAACTGGTAGTTTGTCATTAGATAATTTTTCCTGTGAAGGTGATTTTGATTTTTTAATAGGTAATTTCTCATCGGAAGATAATGTATTTGGTGTGGGAGTTTTTGGTTTGTCAACTCGTAATTTGTCATAAGAAGATAATTTTTTATGTTTAGGTGATTTAGGTTTTTTAAGTGGTAATTTGTCATCAAAAGTCATTTGCATGTCCTCTTTAAGATCACCTAATTTATTATCAAGTCTGTTTATGCCTTCAAAAGGTTTTTCATCAGAAGATAATTTATCATGTGTAGGTGAAATTGGTTTTTCAGGTGGTAATTTGTCATCAAAAGTTAATTTTTCATGTGTGGGTGATTTTGATTTTACAACTGGTAATTTGTCATCAAAAGATAATTTATTATGTATAGGTGATTTTGGTTTTTCAAGTGGTAATTTGTCATCGGGAGATAATGTGTCTTGTGTAGGTGATTTTGTTTTTTTAAGTGGTAATTTGTCATCGGGAGATAATGTATCTTGTGTGGGAATTTTTGGTTTTTCAACTGGTAATTGGTCATCAGGAGATAATTTTTCATGTGTAGGTGATTTTGGTTTTTTAAGTTGTAATTTGTCATCGGGAGATAATGTATCTTGTGTGGAAGTTTTGGATTTGTCAACTGGTAATTGATCATCAGAAGATATTTTTTCATGTGTTGGTGATTTTGGTTTTTCAAGTGGTAATTTGTCATTAGGAGTCATTTCTATGTCCTGTTTAAGATCACCTAATATATCATCAAGTATTTTTATGCCTTCAGAAAGTTTTTCATCAGAAGATAATTTATCATGTGTAGGTGATTTTGGTTTTTTAAGTTGTAATTTGTCATCGGGAGATAATGTATCTTGTCTGGGTGTTTTTGGTTTGTTAACTGGTAATTTATCATTAGGAGACATTTTCTTGTCCTTTTTAAGATCAACCAATTTATCGTCAATGCTTTGTATGCCTTCAAAAGATTTGTCAGCAGAAAATAATGTATTATGTGCAAGTGATTTTGGTTTTACAAGTGGTAATTTGTTATCGAGAGTTAATGTATCTTGTGTGGGTGTGACTGGTTTGTGAACTGGTATGTTTTCATTAGGATCAAATAATTTATCTTCAAGACTTTTTATGCCTTCAGAAGGTTTTTCAATGGGACATAAAGTATCTTGTGTAGGCCTTTTTTGATTTTTAACTGGAAATTTGTCATCAGAATAAAATTTATCAAGTGTGAGTGTTTTTGGTTTATCAACTGGTAATTTTTCGTGATCAATTACTTTATGATCTAAGCTTCTTAATGATTTTATTTCTCTTAAAGGTTTTTTAGTAATTGATGATTCATGGGTAAGTGTTTTTAATTTTTGAAGGGTGGGTATTTCTTGTGTTTTAGATAGAAATTTTTCATCAAAATTAATAACTTTTTCATGGGTTAAATTTTGTGTTTTTGAAATTTCAACATGTATTATATTGTTTTTATTGATCTGCTTAGTTTCTATTATATTAGACATTTCTTTTGTCCTTGAATATTCTTGTTTTGCATTTGTTTCTTCTATATTT
Source organism: Brassicogethes aeneus (assembly GCA_921294245.1). NCBI lineage: Eukaryota > Metazoa > Arthropoda > Insecta > Coleoptera > Nitidulidae > Brassicogethes > Brassicogethes aeneus. Next base: position 44,147,196 of record OV121132.1, on the reverse strand, counting down.
TTATTTAACTGTTGTTGTTTTGCTGAACTGGAAGGAAGCATTGTTATGAGTTGCCCTTCGGGTGTTGGTGTCAAGTCGGGTTTAAGTTCTTTTACATCTTCTCTTATTTGTTTTGATATTTCTAACATTTCTGTCATAATTTTTTTAACATCTACTTCTGTTAATTGAATAGTATCTCCCTCTATATTTTTTAGGTCTAAACTATTTTGAAGAGCAACATTGCTTTCTTGTTGATGTAAATTTACATTTTCACTTACTAAAATACTTTGTTGTTTTTTAGATTCACGGTTTTTCGGTGTTGTTAAAAGAGATTGATCGTGCAAATTTGTCTCTTTGATAACTTCACTTTTAAAACTTTGATGCTTTGTTTTTATTAAAATATTATTATCATATTGTGTATCATCCTGTGGTGACAGTAAACCTAATGTAACTTTTATGCAAGACGCTTCAGATATTGGTTTTGGGCCTCTTATTTTTTCAATTAGGTTACATTTATCTAAAATTATATTTGATAATTCTTCTGAAAGATCAGTTGTAGATTTTTCTAAATTTTGTTTGTCATCTGGTATTCTAGGTTTTATCATAACCTTTTGACATACTGGTTCATTGCAAGGTTGTCCTGATGGAGTTTGTAATAAGTCTTTCATAAACTTTGTAATATGTCGTAAGGACTTTTCTTTTTCTGAACTTTTTTCTTCTTCTTTTATTTGCTGTTCAATAGATTTTAAGCATGTGGCAAGTTCTTCTTCAGTTAAGTTTTTGTCTTTCTTAATCTCGTGTTTTTGTTTTTTAGTTGGGGTGCTTTCCAAGGATTTTGAAATTAAATTTTCATACATAAGTTTTCTATCGTGTACAGATTTTGACATTTCGTCTTCATCTTTAACGGTTTCTTCTTTGGGCATATTTGATTTAAAAGGTTGAGGCGTTAATGAAGTACTTTGTATTTCATCATTTTTAAGTTTATTGGTTGGTGTTTTATGTGTTTCAGTCTCGGCAGAAAATAGTTTTTGCAAAGCTGAAATTTTTCTACCCACTTGTTTAGTGGGTAAAAATGCTAATTGTTTTTTTGATAAATCCATAGTAATTGCTTCTGAGTTTACATCAACTATTTCAGTTTTAAACTCATCATCATCCAATTGTGCCAATGTTTCTGTTGAACACCTTATTAGTTCTTCGTCTTTCATACTAGAAATATCATCTTCAGAATCCAAATATTCTCGTTTTTTTCTTAAGAGAGGAGAAGACAATTTGGATTGATCCTCTAAAAATTTAATTTTTGCCTTTACCTCACCGGAAGCTCTTCTAGAAACCAATATATCTTTTTCCTCTTTTAGTTTGTCAGCCGATAAATACAAACTTTCTTCTGGTTTAATAGGACTTAAGGAAGCGTCTTTGGTTTCTATGTTATCTGTAAGTGTTCCAGCTTCTGATGTATCAATCTGTGAAATTGCAATGGAAGTGGATTCTGGAAACTCTATAGGACTTGTTCCAGTGTCTGTTAGATGAGTTAGTTCTTCTTCCAAATCATGTGATATAATGTCATCAGCTTGTATTGGACTTAACCCTGCATCAGTACATTCATATTCTTCAATATCACCATCTGATGCAAATCCAGTAGTAGGTAAATTTATCGTCATGCCAGGTGGTTGTTTAACAGGACTAGTTAATGTATCCGAAGTACGCCTCGTTAAAGATATACCAGTATCTGTAATATGATGCGACATACTTTCATCAGTTACTGGTGAAAAAATCTGAGAATCTGAAATATCTTTAGAACTATCATATGTATACACTTGCTTAGTGCCACTAAAATTAACGGTTTCCTCGCGTTTTTTAGGTGTTACTTCTCTTTCCTCGTGTTTTACTGGAGGTATTATATAAGCATACTGTTTATTAACATAGGTGCTATCATCAGGCGTTTCAGGCTCTTTATTACCTGCATTGGTAGACATACCAACATCAAATTTTTCGGAAGTTTCCATTCCAGAATTATCACGTCTTTTCGTAGTTACCGATATATGTGACTGTGATTTAATTGAAATTTCTACGTCCTTGGTTCCATATAACGTTAAACGACTTTCTGCAGTGGCTAGCGCCTCTTTAGTACGTACTTCCTTACGTCCAATAATAAGTTCAAGGGTGGGTTTATCTGAATCAGTAGTATGTTGTTCTGTTTTAGGCGAAATATTATTTTGTGATTTGGCTAATGGAGAAGTACTTCGCGTTACTTGCTTTATGTTTCCATCAATGTTAGTTTGGTCCAATTGTTCGGTAGTGTCTGTTTCTTTTTCGGATGAAAGTTGTGTTTTTGAAGTTTTTTCATTTTTAACAATGTCTTCACTATTTGAAATAGACTTTTTAAATATTTGTATTTCTGTATCCTTCGAGGAATTACCTTCTGTATTTATTCCACTATAGGTTAGGGATATTTGTCTATCAGATTTTGATTTTAGGTAATTTTTTTCTTCTGTTGGTGGAACTTTATCTTTACCTGCACCACCGTGTAATCTCTCCACAGTCTTTTTCTCTTTTCTTTCCCAATCCTCTGGTTTTTTAGAGTCTTTTGAGCCTTTCTCTTCTGGTGATAAATAATGATGAATCGATAACTTTTCAGGTTTCAATATTTCTAATGTAATTTTAGAATCTTTTGTATATTTATAACTAGTGGAAGGCAAATTAATATCTTCATTTGCTACATCAGTATCTAAATCTTCAATAGATGCTAAACGTTTGCGTTGGCCAGTCAATAACATGACCTGATGCTTGTAGTATTTAGAAACATCCTCATATGGAGTGACTTCTTGAAAGTCTATATTATGAAAATTAGAATAGTCTCCTATGTAACTTGACTTTACTAACTGGGAGGCTTCCTCGCCCGGAGTGGGAGTCTCTAGAAGATATTGGTCTTCGCGGAAACCATCAGTATCCAAAGAGTCGTCATCATCCTGAGGAGATGCGCTTGCTGCTGTCGCAAGGAAAAAAAATAAAGGGTGGACTAGGAAATATAGATAAGTACCTATACATAATGTAATGATTTAAAAAATTGACAAACCAGGATTTATTGTGCAACTTTAGACCGATCTTTTTCATTTATTTTCAGAAAATAAATCATTAGAGGCGTAAAATGCCCCACTCAAACTTCGCACATACATAATGAAATGTCTATGACTGTGGGTACTGTGTACAATGTGGAGAGGAGAGGTGTGAAGGAGAACGACAGCTATCTTTATATAAAGCCGGCTATGGCATTCTGCGTCATTATAAGCTTCTACAAAAATTGTCTAGCATGATTCCGAAAGCAATTTCGCCAACGGTTTTAGTTTTTACGTTGCCTAAACTAGTTATATTATAATATCAAGGTTTAATTCTACTGGAAACAAATTAAAAGTGAAATGACATCTTTATAGTTTTTGTTTAACATACTTTATTTCATTTCCGTAATTTAATTGATTTCCAGAAAAAAGCTTCTATTTCACTGACCTTTGTATAGCCTTTGCTACACGAAGCCCGGGGCCGCGTTTTGACCCACTGAAAACTTACCCAACCCCAATTCAATCTTGATATAAAATATATTTTTATTTTATTTAAGACAAAAAACATTGTTATTTATATTTTATTCAAGAATAACTGAGGCCAAAAAATGTGTTCATGCACACACAATATTTATACAGTTTTAACTTATATATTTTCTGGTAAAATGGAGTTTGCAAAACGGTTTTTAAGCATTTTTCAGCATAAAGTGAACGTCTTGGGAATGGGAATATTAACCACCAATTTAAAATAGTAATGTATTTTAAATTAATGTTTGGATTTTGTGTATGAAATGGATAAGGCACGGATGTGTTTATAATACTGAACAAATTTTTGTAAATATTTACAAACATTATATTAATACATACCTAATTCTAATTAGTTTTTATACCGTATTTTCACCAAAAAATTAAACAGTGCCGAATGCATCCGAACGTATTAAATGATATTTTGCAGCGGCTTTAGACATCATTTAATCATTAAATTATTAACTTGGTCTAATGTGTAAAACCATTATTGGTTTTGCATTTAACTTAAAGGTGTTCTTATACAAAAAAATAAATTACATAAAGTACAAAAATTAATAAAAATTATGTTTAAATTAATTTTAAAGACAATTAATTCATGTTTAAACTTTTCTATAAAAAACACCTTTTAGTTAAATCCAAAACAAATACCTAATTATTTTACACATTAGACCAAATTAATCATTTACAGTTAAAAGTGACTAGGTTACATTTTAAGTATCCAAATAATTTTTCAAATTAAATTAATCTAGTAATAACCCGATGCGTTTTAAAATTAATATAGAAATTTAACTATCACCCAGCGCGCTGCAGCGCCAGTAAGTCGACGACTAAAATCTTTAGTGATGGGAAAACTTTAAGTAACCTCTGATAGTTATCAGTAAGGACAAATATCAGAAAGGTGTTGGTGTTACTAATATTGATATTTCTAGATAATACACATACTTACATATTATATATATTTCTATAGCGTTTAAAACCAAACTTTATCAAGAAAGTCGTTTTTGATATATCAAAAAACTAAGTTAATCTTGTGTACCATTGGAAAGATCAGAGAAAATTAAGCAAAAAACGTGTAGGTAATGTTATTTTAAGAAAGTGGACTTAATATAGTTTGGATCTACAGAATTAAGACGCTTCTTACAAAAACAGCCATAGTATAAATTGTTATTTACATACACTTATATTTTAAATTAATATTTTAAGGCAGTCAAAAGTACAAACAGCACAAGTCTCTCTTTATAAGTTTGATTATTGTTTTAAATAAAAAATAATAAGACATTTTTGGACTATCTGTATTTGTGTGAAGCGCCTTAATTATTTGTAGTTGTTATGTTATACTTTCCAAATTTTTATTAATAGTTATTTATGTCATTAGGTCAAGAAGTGAGTCTTTTTATGCTGAGCTCCAAGGTGAAAAGCCGACGCATAGCGAAACATACAATTGAGCGAAGCACAAAAAGACACTTGTGCATACAACATTATATCTTCAAGGCTCAATTTTAATTGTAAAAATAATTATTAAAAATAAAAAGATGTTACGGCCTGAACCATGATTAACCTAACTCGCTTATTTTTAAGTGCCTAGGGCACATTTAATTTCATTTATTTTGGTCATTCAAGCTATATACATAGATATGACAGGTCAACAACAATAAGGTTTAAATTGTATGAAGATAAATAACTACTATAATTATTTAAATCACTTTTTGAATATCCCGCTAAGGGCGAAAGCTATTGATGTTTACTGAAAGTTATAAGTAATATATCCCAAATTACTGATAGTTTTCAGTACCTATTTTTACCGATAGTTCCCACCTCTACTTCAAAGACAAGGTTGTCACCGTGTCGAATTATCCCCCCCTCTTAAAAACCGAATGCTGCTATGATGCGTCAACTGTTTACACAAAAAATAAAAATACGGTATTTGTTCAGTATACTTTAAATTATTTCACACACATCACACAAAACCAAAAAAATAATAATAAGAAATGTGTAAAGCCATGCTTAATATTGGATAAAAGGCCAACATATCAGGTTAAATATAATTAATTTAAAATAAACTATATTTTTGAGTTGGTATGTTTAAGATTTTTTTGTCTTATAACTGCAGCATACAACAAAATAATGAACCTGACATATTATTAGAATGATATTGAAAAAGCTGCAATATACATCAAGCTAAAATTGTATGACACCTAAAAGCTAAAAAAGCAATAAATAAAGTAGCCCGCATATATGATTTATTTTCTGTTATTGTAGGGCTCATGTTTTAATTTAAAGTTTAATTTTTTATAAATATTTATTTTTTTAGATTAGTTGGCAAAAAAGCTTGTTGCAAGAAAGCATGTTGCACATTTAGTGTATGTTTGTAATTGTTTATAAATTATTAATCATAATGTTAAAATAGTATACAAAATGACAGACTTTTATACATGACACATTATAAATATTAACAGCAGAAGTTGCCATTTTGTCATTGGGAAATATCAAGGGGTAGGAATAAATACATATTAATATCGCTACTTAACGTTCGTTTCGAGAAAACGAATGTTATTAGGTACTACGTTATCTAAATAGGTAATAAATACCGAATGCAAACTCCATTACATGTGGCATATCTTCAACTTTGGATACATGGTACATAATACATTTAAAAAATAATCTTAGAAGATTGCATAAACTAATTTGGTTATGGATATTTTGTTTCGCCTTTTACTCAAATTATATGTACGTATACGTATGAAATAGTTTAGAGTAAAGCTTCTTAAAGGTCGTTTAAAAAGTTCTTAGCCTGAAGTTGCTTGTATAACCATAATGCACCTACTTCCACACATATAAAAATATTTTCTGTCTGAGACCGTTTTCTTTTCGTGGCGGCTGGTGGATTTTGCATATGCCATATCTCAGTTATTAGACATGGGACCCACATCAAATTTATATGAGTTTATAACGACACTAAATTAAGAAGTTCAGCGCAAACAGAAATTAAATAGAAGTTCGAAGTTCGAAAAGATAGTTTTTGCTACAGCTTCCACAAATTTAAAATAGTATAAACTCTGTAATATTTGGATTTTTTAAATAAATTTTGAAATTTGTCAATAAACTATGGTAAATTATAAATTGCACCACTAAAATTTGTATTATCTTTATTAGGGGGCCAGGCTGCAGAGGAGCTGCAGCAAAAACTATATATTTTTGCAAACTTCTATTTAAATTCTGCTTGAGCAAAACTTTTAAATTTAGTGTCATTATAAACTCATATAAATTTGGTGTAGGTTCCATGTCTAATAACTGAGATATGGCATATGCAAAATCCACCAGCCGTGAAAGTAGGGGAAGTGAAAAAAGTATGATTAAATTGAGGCGCATGCGTTGAGGCATTGCCTGTTTTAAAAATACCATAGTTTCGTCCATACTTGGGAAATATAATAAATAAATTTGAATAAATTGTATATACATTTTATAAAAAATCAATAAATAATATTAAATACAAAAAATAATAATATTTTAGATTTTATAGTGGCATGTTTTTTAACAGCAAGAATTTGGCAACGTCGTATTTCGACAATTATAGCCAAAAGATTTTTAATAGACATGTTATTTTATATACCAATTGTTTTTGCATTGTTTTTTTTTTCATTTTGTTTAGGATATTTTTAGTGGCTTTTACTAATATGCATATTAAGCCACTTTTTGCTTTTTATAATGCCAAAGCAAAGAAATTTTACGCAAGATTAACCAAGGCGATGCATCATGCATACATGTAAGCAAATGATTTAGAAAAATTCGATATAGGTAAGCCAAATTTAATTTAGTTGACAATTCGTATGATACAAGGACGTATTAATATGTCTAGGGTATTATATATTTTAAATCCCCCACTTAAAAACTAAATATGCGCATATCCTAGTCTAAATCGAAAAATTCCCCATAATGCACATACTTCCACACATATACATACTGCTTATTTGCTATATTTTGTATGGATGACCTTGTTTTCTTTTTTAAGGGGTCATTTGTCGATTTAGAGTCTGATCTACCTTATGCGCATCAAAGTCAGTTCAAAAGTGGGGATTTAAAATACATGATAGGTATGAATTGTCAACTAAATTAAATTTAGGTATTATCAAATTTTAAAAAAAAATTATCTAATTTTTGTAAACCATTTGCCTACATCTCGGATTAATTTATCTCAATTAACGCATAGGTTATTTAAAGTTTGTTCTTTGTTTTGGCTATTGTTACTGTCGAAATAAAATACGACGTTGCCAAATTCTTACTGTTATAAACGTGCAATTGTAAAATCTTAAAATATCATTATTTTGTGTAGGTATTTAATATTTTTAAATGCTTTCTCATAAAATTAATTTAAATGATTTTTTTCCCAAATAAGGACAAACATATGATATTAATTTTAATACCGGCAATGCCGCCCACGCACTTCCCCTAATTTTACCCTACGAAACGGAAACAGTCTCTTTCCTAAATGATTTGTGTATGTGTAGAAGTATGTGCCATACTGCTTTTATATCATTAAAGTAAAAACCTTTAGGTGGCGCTGTGAAAAGATTTAGACTTGTGCTTTTCGGAATTTACGAATCGTAAATTTATCCCATCAGTAAGGTTAAGTGAACGATTTTTATGTTTTTCATAAAATCGATTAAAACGCAAATTATTAACTATAGTTAAAAAGTTTTGTTTTAATAATATAATGGTCAACCAAGCGACATATATGATTCAGGTCGTGAACTTTTCGCATTATCCTGGTACAGTGTGTCCTACATATTTAGAAAACTATTTCGCATTTGGACCCTTGTGCATTCTACTGCGCCTTGTATTAAAAGAAAGTAAAATCCGTAACCATTTTAATATATTGATCTAGAGAGTTTGAGATTGTTAAGATTTTATAGGATATGTTTACAATAAATTACAAAATTATCAAGCCACTTTTTACACTCATGATATATACTTACTTAAATATGATTTTAAACATTGTCTACATGTTTATATATAAATTTTAAAGGCAAATAAACCTACAGAAAAACATTCCAATATAACCAAAACAATCAACTGGCAACAAATTCTTTAAGGTCAAATTACACTACGATACGTTCAAAGGTGTGTTTTTTTTTTAATTTTTAATTTATTAAGTATAATGATTTACGTTTATTTTCCAGCACAAGTTATATGGACCGAATATTTTTGGCCGCGTCCGGCCCGGAACAGGTATGAGATTTGGTAGACCGGGAATTTCCGCCTGGCCAAATGTTTACTCAGCCATATTGGCTGTGTATAGTTGGCCACGACCGCCTGGCCATCCAAAAAAAGCCTACAGACGTCCTGGATAGGTATATCCTATAGGTTTAGTCCTGAAATCCTCTGAATGGCAAGATACTTTTTTAACACAGTTGACTAGCTAGCCATTATTCGTTACTGAGCAGATCCCCACTTTAAACGATCAATATCCAGCTATGCCATAAATATTGCAACACATCGCTATTTATACTATAAATAGCGATGGGTTTTAATATTTGGTTAAATGTATGCGTATAAATTTTATAATTAGCTCGCGTCCGTAAGCAGCCGTGATAGGTATCGCGATCCGTAAGTGGGCTTGCTGTGGCAACCGAACGATTATGCTGCGGCATGCCGTATTCTGGCCAACTTCGGTTAGAAAATGGCCAAACGGTTCCGAGGTAACATTACGCGGGCCATAAGCGGCCGACTGGGGACAAACCGAAAAGCCGGTTAACCGCCTTTACAAAGCGGTGGCCAAAGTTTGCCGGTGCTTACTGGAGTCGGACCTCTCACTTGCGCAATATAGTTTTCTAAATATGTGGGGTGTCCCAAAATGAGTAAGCAATCTCTCTGATTTATATAGAATACATTAATAAAACCCTATAGATTACTAATGAACTCCACTGAAAATCGTTTTTTCTTAAATAAAATATTGTACATAAAACATATTAAAATATTTTTTAAATATGATGGAACAGGGACAGATTATAACTGCAAAAAGGTTAAAAGTGTATGATGTTTTCACCGTCCATAGAAAAAATATTAAATTATCTAAAAGTTATTTTAGAAAAAACTATTTTCAAAAGCCTTTTAGGCACTTGTTCGTTTATAAAAAAGTATTTTCTCAAAAATACGTATGCAATTTTCCTTGAATATAATTAAACTATTTTTTTAAAAGCTTATTACTTACCTTAACTAGTAATAACAAGTGTGAAAATGTAACCGACTCGGATGATAAAAACAAAAAAATCGACGTTACCGAAGAAAGAAACACTGAAAACTGTTTTGTTTTGCGTTTGAATTACGGTAACTGGATCTAATCGTCTTAAGAGGCCATATGATATTCGCGGTATTAGCCCAAGTAAAAATAAACCGTATTATACAGGTTTTTATATTGAAATAATGTTATCATTAAGAAATCAATATGCATAAGAATCTATATTAATTTAATTTTTAAAAGCCTTTTATAAGGTCATCGCACACATTTATTAGTTATCGTTTATTATTGTTTACTTTGCGACCTATTGTCTTTAAAATACATTTATTTGAAAGTTTTCACCATTAATGATATACTTATTTTGCCGTAAAATTATAAAAATAATTAAGTAAATAATATATCATGTACCATTTCCAGTTAACTAATTTATACCTTTGAAATATAACAGACAAGATTAGTAACTTAAAGGTTTTCACATTGACCTAGATCTTACATAATTAAGTAAAAATATTCCAACAGATATGCCACATTCTTGTATGAACTTCTTATAAGGGTATGTTAAAAAACGATTTAGTTATAAGTAATTCATACAATTAATTTGTACTAATAAAGCATCGCTTTACATACATTTAGCAAGGTGTAAAATAATATTTTGGTCTTACCTTGAACTGTGGTTGCCTGTGATTGAAGTAAAAAGTCTGCAGGACTCGGAGGTGGTGTCTTCGAAAGGTGGGGAGATTTGGGATCTAAAATATAATTAAGTGTCAAAGAAAATTGCTCAGTTTTTTATTAAAATAGTAATTGTAACCTTCATCAGCCAATAATTTAGGCATAGGCTTCTTGCCATCAAATCTCATAGTGACTCCCTCCAAAAGTTCAGAGTCTTCAGCTGTTTTGTGCGTGTATTCCTCTGTTCGGGTTGTGCGTGTTTCGGTTATAGTCGTGGTAATTGTTTTTAAATCTTGCGCGGTCGACCCGTCGATCGTTTCCGAGACTATCGACTGAGATGGTATTGTGGTTTTTGTAATAGTTTCGGTAGTCTTCGAAACGACTCCTTCGGGCGACATTTCTGTGTTGATGGTTGGTTGTGGTTTTACCGCCTCCGTACTTTTTTGCACCTCGGCGATTTTGTCTTCTACGAGACTTTGTCGTTTTATAGAACAAATTTCCTGGACAATTTCAACGCGCTGTGAAGATGCCGGAATTGTTCTTTCGGACGACAGTCGTTCTTCAATTTGCTGTCGCCGTTCGGTGACTGTTTTGTTGAAGTCTTCTTCTTCGTCTGATACTGATACAGCTTTTTCTTCTGCAGAGTATTTGTCATGAACTTTGTCTACAATTTGTTTATACGTTATAAAAATTTAATACAAACATACATACTAGTCTAAGAGCTGGCTACATAAAACAAGGTTTAAGGTACAAGAAATATTTATAGTGTGTTGGAACGCCATACTTCAAACGAGAAAAATGCAACCAAGAATACATCTGCACTTAAAGAAACCTACCTATTCGTTAAATATATATTTAATCAATGTAGCCAAGTTTAAAATGATACAGTGTTGGCCTTTATTAAAATCTTTATTTTAATTATATTCTAGTCAATTTTAGTTACTTTGGTTTTACGGTAGCGGGTGCACCTTGGATAGTTATTTGGTCCCACCTCTAAACATCGCGTCTTTTTCAGTCTGGAGGAAAAGGCGTGAAACTTAAATTTAAGATTGTGTAGTTTTTAAGACTTGATTTAAATTATTCTTATTATTATTTATTTGTTCGATGTGATGAGTGGTTTTGTTTTCTTGCTGGAAATAATCATTTTATATATAAATGGTTATAACCTGTTTGGGGATTGTTGAGAGGGGTAAATTGTACTTGTTTATAAAGCTGTCTTATTTAAGCTGTAACTGTAGTTATAAACCCTGCTTAGAGAAAGTTAACGCTAGAGAAACTTAAGCAAAACAAATTGTAAATATAACGGTTGCAACCAGGTTTCTTATTTTATTTTTAAATATAATTCCTCCTCTCATTGGAACTATACTGTACCTATCTAGAACCGAACTTAAATTACACAACGTACCCTATCATTTTCGATTCACTAGACGATCACCTCTTTTTCCAAATTTGACAACACTGCTTGCGCTGTCAAGATATGAATTAAGTTCGCGCGATTCTTCAAATCGCCATGGGTTACTGCAATTTCCATAAGTGTGGGATATCCAATAGTAATAATAATAATAATTCCTATTTGTTGAATATATGAGGAGCGTTTATTCAAAAAGGGACATGTCCATTTTAGCGATTTGCAGAAATAAGTCAAAAGCAAAAGAATTCTGTTATTTTTGACTTGTTTCTGCAAATCGCTAAAATGGACATGTCCCTTTTTGAATAAACGCTCCTCATATAAAAAGAAGTGAGTTAGAACCAGTGCCGGACTAAGCCGTCGTGGGCCCGGGACGGCAAAATAAAATTGGGCCCTTGAGTATGCTTGGACTCAGTTTCTCTTTAAAAAGAGATTTAAAAAAAGATTTTTTATAAAAAAAGTGTTTTGTTTCGGGCCTGGGTCATACAAATTTGGCTATAACTAGATCCGAGTAGATGTGTTGCCATGTCCTAATAATATGTACATATTTTGCATGCGACAGAAGCTCCATGGAGGCCCCCAATTCAAAATTACTGTACAAAAAATGTCAGCGTAATTTTTATAAAAGTGTGGAAGAACAAAACATGCGTTCAAAGTTGCGATTGTGCATATTTTGACCTCTGATAAAAGAGCCTAGAATGTAACGTGTACATGTATATGTAAATATAATCAAGAATACAAAAGATGCTTTATGGTACGAAATATATATAACCTAATTAAAATCTATCTAACTCAAAATCACCGGACCAAGATAAAATTTTCTTTTCCATTATTTTTTCGAATTTGCAAAATTGCAGGAGTTATTTCATTTTTAAAGCCACCAATAATAGCGCAGTATTTCTGCTCTATCGGACGAGTTTTTGTTATATTTTTGTGTTTGCAAAATCGCTGACATTCTATCATTGGGAAAAAGCAACCAAAAACAAATTCAGTGCGTGTTGTCGCAATCGCCGAGCCAAAAAGCAAAAGTTATTACAAAAAGTTGAAATTTTGTAACGCCCTGTAACTTTGATACGAAATCCCCTATGGTATAACTTTATATATTCAGCTATAAATATTTTATATACCTTATACATTTTTTTGCAGATAGTTCCTGGTCTTTAATTTAATACTTACAAGTTTCATTTGAATCACTTCCTGCTTTAGTGCCTATATCTTTACGGTCCCTATCTAAACTACTATCTTTTTTCAGTCTATATCTTCCTATCTCCTCTTGTCTTATCCTGGTAATTGTCTGACCATTTTGGTCCACATTTAGGCACTGAGGTATTATATCTTCCCTACCTATCTTTCTTAGGGCACTTTCTAAAATGTTCGTTTGGGCCTTGTTACCAGACTGAGACAGCCACATGCGTAGCATGGACTGTCCCTGTTTTGCAACACTGTCGGGATATTCTAAAAACATGTATTATATAAACTATGCAGTTAATTTTTTTTAAATAGTACGTTTACGTTCAGTTTTTAAAATTAACAATATTACCTAAACCTGAAAGGTGAGTTAAGGTTAATTCTTTGATATTTTAACACTCGGCCCACACCGGCTGCATTGTTAATACTTTATAAACTGAACGTACCTACTAGATTTGGAGTAATTTTTAATCATTTACCTGATTTAATCACATTTATTTCAGATGGACTTAGACCCAATTGCGTGGCAAGAGGTACCCAGTCTTCACCTAATAGGTTGCTCATATCGGCTAACCTGGGGTCTGGTCTGTAATAGTCGAAATTTTCTGATAGAAGGATGTGCTTCTTAATCGAGTCGTTATCTGCTAAAGATATAGTTTCAAATATTATATCGTCTGGGAGTACTATGTTAAGTATGCAGATCGGTTGTTGAGGAGGTTCTCCCTTTGGTACCTACAAAGATAATATAAATTAATGAATATTAATAATAATTTACATATTTAAAAAATAAGCTTTATAATAAGTTTCAACCATATTTAAATAAATACATACATATAAACCAGGTAACAACACAGATTCTTTTGTCTCTTGCAAATGAGAAAACCATTATTTAAAATACCTATTAAAATTAATGCAAAACCTTTTAATAGTCATAAGTTTAAAAATAAAATATTTACTAAAAAATTAAATTAGCGATATTAATAAATATTACGCAATAGAAATTCTATTTACATAAACATGCATCATGATGATTAATTGTAATAGTTGTATCAGTTTGCGGTAGAAAAAGCTAATCAAGAAGGTAATTATCAAAGACCGGATTTTAGGCCCTTAAAAATTGGAAATTAGGCAATAAAAACCTACATTTTAGGCCGAAAGTGCCTAAAATAGGCCTCAACCGGCGATATAAAATAAAAACAACACGATTAATCGTAACATTTATTCAGGTCCTATGAATAAAAAAAAAACAAAAAAAAAAACACATGTCTCTTAATATAAAACTAATAATAAAAATAACACAAACTCTTGCAAACAATTGCCTGTATGAATAAAGAAAAGGAAAACTTGCAAATATATATATATATATATATATATTGGCATATATAATATAATATAAAACAATATTTCCTAAAGTAATGCGTTGATTTTGAAAATTGAATCACCAATTAATTCATACTTCAAAGTTGTTTCGATAAAAAAAATTATAACCTTCAAAATTGGCATGCTAATATATTTTTTATGTTAATATTTATAAAAAATTGTAAAAAATTGTGTTTTTCATCGAAATTTATAACGAAAAAAATAGTGTATACAAAAGAAACGTTATTAAATAGAATTGTATTCAGAGAAAAAATGAATATCCTCTAGAAATGGAGATATAAAACCATTTGTAAGGCGGCCCCCTGCACTGGCGCGCGCGACAAAACGGGTAGTCGCGATCGATAAGAAAATTATTAACTTCAAAATTTGCATGCAAATATATTTTTTATGTTTATATTTATACAAAATTGTAAAAAATTGTGTTCTTCATCGAAATTTGTAACGAAAAAAATATTGGTTCAACCGACCTGATGACATTTTAGCTTCATGTTTGTTTGGAGTTTTATAATAATTTGACTTTTGAACTAAACTGCGCACCACGCAATGTGTCGCGACTAGTGTCGAAAAAAAACCGTAAAAATTGGGAAAAAAACTGTTTTTCCGTTTTCTCCCAGGCCTTGGAAAAATTGTCTTATTTGGGAAAAATTGAATTTTTTTTTGGAAAACACACATTTGAAAAAAAGTAGCAATCAACAACTTAACATTATTTTAAATTAAAAAAATCCTTTATTACAAAAAAATAAAACTAAAGATTAAATTAAATTTAAGAAAATAAATGTAAACGTGAAATATACTGTCTGTTGGGTTTTTTGTTGCAAAAAGGACTCCATTAAAAATATCTAACTACAAAATAATGAATGATTTATAAAGTTAAATTACAAAATTATAATTTTATAGATCGAAGTGTTAAATAAAAGTTATGTTATATTCTTACTAAATTAAAATAAAAGGAATAATTATTATAATATTATAATAATATTATTATAATGAGCGTCGGAAATTTTTCTCGATATCAAAAAGCATCAAATTTACTAAAAAATCATATTTTCGTTGCGAAAATTCCAATTCGAAAAATTTGAAAATCGTTTCAAGGTAAGACATAAATAGGTAGTTTATTAGTTCAAAGTAAAAACAAGAAAAAAATATTTTTTTAAAAACGGGGCTTGGATGAAATTATTAAAAATTTTCACCGTTTTACATATCACCCTGTGGGAAATTTCCTTGAAGAACCGTGAGCTTTATATCTATAGCAGACATCACAGACCAAAATAAAATCGTTCAAAAAAAAAAGTTATGTCGTTTTGAAAAAGGACAAACTTTTTGGTCGCGACACATTAAGTGATGCGCAGTTTAGAAATATAAAGAAAATATAGATTTAATATGAAAATTATTATACGCTTGAAAAAAAAATAGGCATCCCTTCGATGGTAAATCAGTGACTCGTCTTGTTTTGGATCTGGGATCTGCATGTTTTGTGTGGTTTAATTTGTCGTAACAATAATACTTTATTATTAAGAACGATACAGGGTTTTCTAAGAAAACTTTTCTTAAAGTAAACGGGTTTATAATAAATTACTTTTTCGTCTAAACTATACATAAAAAACAATTTATGATAAAATGACTTGTTTTTTAAACTTGTATAACCTATTAAATATCTGTAAACTTTGAAAACACCCTGTTACTTATTATGTAAATATAAAATATAATCATGTGAAACTTTTAAACATATTTCTTTGTATATTTACAAAAAATAGTATATTACATTACCTTCGATTCCTTCATAAACAAACATCTGCTGACTGCTTCAGCATGCTGATCTTTCACTCTCACCGAAAAAGGTAGTCTATTCTCCCGGAACGCTCTAAAAGAGAACTGCAATTGTTCTCCGCTCTTCGTCACTGGCACCAAGTTTCCTGCAAACTCTATGTACTGGGGTTTGCCTTCGAGTACCTCCACATCCCTGCTTTTTGCAACTTCTGTAAAGTGCTCCTGATGTTCGAGGGTTTTGTCTTCTTTATCGTCTGTCATGCAGAAGACGCGGAGACGGGCCTCTAGGGGGTCTATCCGTTTCGCAAATACGACGAATTTTGCCATGAAAGGAACATGGATTGCTTCCCTAAAAATATATATGACATTTAAACCAGGAACGATTAATCTTTTAGCTTTCGAAGTTCAAGATCAAAAGATTATTTATTTGTATCTTTTTATAGTTAATTAATATGAGTCTTTAGTGAGAACCTTGAAAACCAAATGTTTGACCCACTGCATCGTTTAAGTAAGTAAGTAAGTTGAAACTTTTCTTGAAATATAAATATTTTCTATTAAAGTCTATAATATTGGTTCTAGGTGATTTGACGTATGATTTAAATACACATTATTTAAATTAAAAAAAACTTTTTAAAAGAAACAGGTTCCAAATAATTTGTACAGGCTTAGTTTTGCAGAGACCGAAAAAAATGATAATCCGAAGGTTTGGGCTAGATAGTGAATACTCCAATAAACTTTCACTTTTAAATCAGGTGACACCCAAATATCTAGTTTATTCTTTTATACAGCCATCTAAAAATGGTTCAAATCTATTTAGTTGATTTCCCTATTATTATAATTATTATTATTATGATTATTATAATAGAGATTCTTCATTGAGGGACCATATATCGCCAAAATCGGCGAGAAGTTCTCTTAATACCTAATTAGGAGAATGAGCTCTGAATGTGGTCAGAGAAGGACGCTATCTTCTTAAAATTTTAGATAGAACAACCAAAAAGTACAATAAAAAATAAAGATATTTTTAATACTTTTATTATTAAAAAAATTCCCTAAATCTAGTTACTTACTTTATTGTAATGGTTCTATAATTTAAAGAGTTTATTTAAAAATGTTCTGGAGAAATTTTTAAGAACAAAAATTTCGAAAACCTCTTGGTACAGAAGTGTATTACATACCTACTAACAAAATCATCATGAAAAATTCATATAAAGTTGGTAGCTAGTATAAAAATTATAAAATCTATAATTCAATTTCAGATAATTGAAACCATTTCACTTAAGGTTCTTAACAGAACATAAGATGTCGCACTATAGAAAATCTAGCTCTGTCTCCCATCAAACATCCAGAATTTTTTTATTTATAAAAATAGACTGCTACAATTTTGTACATATAGGTACAGTAAAGCCATCTGTCTTAACAGCGATCGCCGCGGTTCTACACCGCAATGATCGCTGTCAGTACAGTACTGCTTACGGTTTCTTAATCGCTGTCTGAGGCCGTACGGATTACTGTGCAAATCCGAATCTTTACTGTCAGAATAGCGGTTTCTTCCGACTAAATTGAGAAGCAAACTGCGATTTCTGTCCGAACAGAAATGACTACTGGCTAGACAGCAAAAAAGCGCTATTTTTTCTTTGTGTTAACTATTTTAACTATTAATTCTCAAAGGAAATATTTTTATTCAAAATTGTGAAGATATTTTCTTTTGTATGGACTTACTTATAAAGCTCTGTTGCCATTTTTGTGGCGTCTCCAATGTTTCTGCAGTCCATTAGCCAAAATCTGGCCGAAACTGTCGTTGTGAAGGATACACAATCATTAACAAACGTAAGTGGAGTTGATCCGGTAACGTCTTCCCATTGGGCTCTGGTTGTTCCTCCTTTTAAATAATGTTTTATTTAGATTTGTAAACAAACTAAGATTATTTAAGGTTTTTACTTGTTTAAACTGTAAATGCCCATTGACAGTTAATTTTTACTCATGCGATACTTATTTACAGTTTTATTTAGCGAAGCCTTGTCTTTGATTACATTAATTAATTTACCTTTTTACCTACTTTTGTTCCAAAAAAGATCAACATGCTCTACTAATTTTTAAAACATATATTTTAATATATTAAATAATATGAAAATTTTAAAAACGACCATTAGAAACCATTAGTTAAATCCACCACATTCGTTAGCACTGAACCAAGACCTCTAAGACGTTTAGTAACATAAGTTATATGTTATGTGAAATGAGAAAATTCCCCGATCAAAAAAACCATTCGGGTTTTATTGATTTTTAGTTTCTAATTTGACATCATATAGGATTTTTTTCGGTGCAAATAATTACTTACTTTCTGGAGATCTTGGCAGTACACCGATGGGGCCAAACTTCGGTCCGGCAAAAAGCATACTTTAACATTCAACAGGCACACATCTTCCATGTGAAGCAAATGCAGTGTTTTAAAAGCGGCATTAAGCATAAGCATTTAATCGGTTTCAGAAAAGACCAGTCGAGTGGCAACTAACTTCCGAGTTAACATGATTTTTTTAGATGTTGTACATTCGTCTTTATTTATGAATTAATTTTACGACTGATCTAATGACGCATGTAAAGGGTAAATAAAAGAAGGAAACAGTTTTAAAAATGCAGCAAATCTATAAGGTGAAATTGCAATTGTGTTATCGTGATTTTTTAATAAATTTTAATTGAAAGTAAAATAAAATTAACGACTAGAGGCAAAAATAAATAAATCGGTGATTCCAGAGCTACTAGAAGATTTAAAATTGTCAATGACCTCCAAATGTTCTTGTTATGGGTTTGATTTGTTAACTTAGCTTAGTTCTCGGAAAGATCATGCAAAGATCTCATAAGCCAATGGATTTAATTTTATAATATAATCAGGTAATTTATCTTGCTTATGGGACAATTTAAAACTCCGAGGTATCTTTAGAATATACCAATAAAATATATAAAACGAAGTGAAAATACACAGTTGTCCTTAGTCGCATTTATTAAACAAAAACCACAATGAATGCATATTCTGATATGCAAAGGATCATACTTATATACAAATAATTGAATAATATCTAATCCTGAATACAAAGTAATAATGTTTATAATATAGGGCATTGATCGAAAGTGCTTTATAACAAAATAATTGATTCAAAAATATAGGTATAAAATAAAAATAACCAAACTGCGTACGTTCATTTCTCACATACCTAATAAAAATGATAAAAACAATTATTATAAGATAGATACATTCTAAAAGGGGGCAGCCCACAATATAGTTAGTTACCTTTGAGAGATCTTTTCCGAAACACCCCTGGGTACGCGCGTGAAAATTTTCAATAAGAGCGCATTAGTTTTTCTAAATTAGTGACTTATGACGTCATTATGACTATTTTAAATAAATTAAAAAAATGTTTAGCATTAAAAGCTTTGGTTTTATCTTTTAATGTATTTACATTTTACCAATAAATTGTGCCTTTAACGGACTAGCTATATACAATATTTATAAAAAAGTCATAATGACGTCAACTAAACATAATAAGCGCGAGGCTGGCAAACCTTTTGCTATCAAGTTTATAAACTCTTTAAAAGCATATTGTTTTATTTCATTGATAGAAAATTCTCTGTCATAGATAATCCCTAATGATACGTATCCTATTTTATTGATTATTTCAGGTATATTTTTGCGTTATAAATTTATAAATAATAATAATAGTTTTAAATTAGAATATCCGAATATTTTAAGCGAACCAAATATTAAGATAACTTAAAAAAATAATATTTATAATAAATTAACTTTCGGCCATTATTATAACCCGTTTTCTTATACGTAACTGTGCAAAAGTTGTTTGTGAACTTTTAGTCATTATATTTAAGACTATCATTAAGTCATCCGTCTTTCTAAATCATGGAAATTACTCTCTAAAAATAAATTAGTCAATAATGACCAATTGTCATAGCGAAAAAGCAGCCACTAATAATTCTCGTCAACAGCATTTTGTATCCCGGACATTTAGCAGTCAGTTCCTTTATAAAATTGTCCGCTGAATCCGAAAATGTCGACAAAAGTTATAAAAGTAGAACAGTTTTTGAGATATAGTAAATTTTCCATATAATATGGAATTGACTATATCTCAAAAACTGCTCTACTTTTATAATTTTTGACGGTCATTTCGGATTCAGGGATAATTTTACATAGTAATTGGCTGTTAAATGTCCAACAGCCAATTACTATGTAAAATTATAAGAAGATAAAATGTTGTATTCCATTCGTTTTAGACGTGTCTTTTTGTGCATCGCTCAATTGTACGCCTCGGCTAACGCATCGGATTTTAAACTTTGAGCTCAGCACAAAAATACTTGCCAGTCATATCCTTCTGTCCGTCAGTAAAAACCGTTTTTACCATGCTCGTAATGTTAAATACTGTATGACCGCAATATTAAAAATTATTAAATTCACAGCCTAAAAATTATTCTTATGGAACCAAAATAAACAATAGGGTGGAGTGAAAAGGTAAAAAAAAATTTTAATTCGTATTTCTTCTTTCCTGTATTATTTATTGTTGACCACATATGAGTACATTAACTATGCAAAAAATTTTGACTCTAGGACTTTATCTTCAGGTGGCGCACGCAGCAAGAAAAAAAACAAATTCTGTTTTAGGAGCGGATTTTTATCAATATACTGATAATTATTATGTCAATAGATTAAAACCAATATTGATCTTTTTTGTCCATGGTTTAGTATTAGTTATACTCCCATCAGATAGAGGCGCTCTCGCTATCAATCAATAAATAATTTTTGCATAGCGACTTAATAATCGAGCGGTTGCAAAATGCCTAAAACTCGTAAAAATTGGCGATGTCCTGTATTAGGTGAACCACAAAAAATTTCTGAAAACATGTTGCCGACATATAATGATATAATTAAATATTATTTGTTGGTCAGAAATGATTTGCTTGAATTAAATTGGCAAAGGCCATGTGATCAAAGATGTGTATAAAATTATTTCCTGTCATCGAGAAAATATGCAATAAATAAAACTTCGATTCATATTGTTAGCCATCAACAAATTGTGGCGAGGATGATTTCATATTACAACAAGTACAAGGGAGTTAAAAAACTTTTATTCTGCGACGAGTCCAAAAAACTATTTGATATTGCTATTTGTAAATGCAATTCAAAGAATTCGTGCAAATGTGCTTTTAAAATTTGGTTGCAACAGGATGTGATGGTAACGCGGTAAATAAAGGACATCGTTTGTCATCGTTTTACTGGAAAAATAACTTGGTCGCCCTCTACAGTGGTTTGTGTGTTTACTTCGATGGTACTTACAACGATAGGTAGTACAACAACAGGGCCGAAAAGTTTTTTAGGTGTCCAAGTAACATTTTTAGTTTTATTATGGTCTTCAAGAACGCTTTAAGACAAAATTTTGTTTTAAAGCGTTCTTGAAGACCATAATAAAACTTTGAAGACCATAATAAAACTAAAAATGTTACTTGGGTGGTAAAGAACTGGAGAAGTGCCTGAACTATGAAGTAGTGGATTTTGAAGCTAGCACAGTCCCTATGGCTTACGTGTACTAATAGGATTATTCGTTTATATGTGGGGGCAGCAAATCCATCCGCAAACCTAAAAGAATTGGAACCTTTTATCATGAAAGTAGTTTTACATAAAAACCAAGCCTACGTGCAAACATGGTCCTATTCACATATTTAATATGATTAATAGAGCATTACACCTCCAGAAAAACTTGAAGGCCTTGTAACTATAGTTATAAAGAATATTCAGCAAAATATACATCCCGAAAATCTATTAATTGCTATGTTACCTATAAGATATATATCTATCGATCAAAGAACTAGCATTGCGGAAAATATTAAAGGCCAGAAATGAATAAAAATGTTCGAGATAACGGGAATTAAAGCTTCCACAACTAAACACTGAAGCATTACATTTTTACGAGCTAGTTCACTGGGCGACAGAAAAGGTAACTGGACCACCTATGACTATGAAATACGATGACAGAAATTACCGATATGATTTCTTCGGGTGACCTTTTCCTATAGTATATATACTTTCAAAATTTTCCTTGTCACACCCAAGCAGTGGAAAAAAAGCTGTGTAAAACTGGTTATAACCAGTATACTGAATCTTCAGTCTCGGTTTGTGGATCGGGAGCAAGAGATGGTTTCATCAGAACAAGAATTAAAGGCAGAAAAGACTTACCAAATTTTGATACCAAATGTCAATATTTTCGCGAAAAAGATCTAATTTCTACAAATAAACACTCCTGAAGTTACTTAAAGCTTATACGTTTCACGTTAATTTTACTAAAATAAACTTTTTATTTATTAATAATGCTATTTTTATTACTTTGATTGAAGTCATATTTTTTAGATTTTTCAAAACTTTGAGATTGATGCGCCACCTCAAGATATTAAAAAATTATAATATTTTTTTGATATTTATTAATTTTACGCCTTTAGTCAACAATTAATAATACAGGAAAAATCAATTAATAAATCAAAAAAATCAATTAATAAATAAAATAAAAATATTTTTAAAACCCAATTGAGGTCCAGTGTAAGAACGAAGTATTTCCAAAGAATGCAATTTTACAGGAGATAATAAAAACGCTTCTTAACCTACTGGTAAGGAAAAATTTCACTCTGCAAATATTTTGTCAATTATTTTTTAATTATATTTAAACTACAGACTTTGTTATTTATTAAATAATGATTTGTTACGTAAAATTTAGGTAAATGAACCTAACAAACACCAATGATTGTCTTACTAAAAAGCGTGGTATCTTGCACAAATTAGGAAATTTTGAAAATTATTAAATAAAACTTAGGTGTTCTTTATTTTTATAAGTAATGACTATTTCCAACTTTAAATAATTTAAGAAAGAAAATAATTTTTTTTTAGTCATAAATAAAATTTGGATCAAAGTCTTTTTGGTTAGGTACTTTGATTTTTAATGACTAACAAATAAATATATGATCTATTTCTAGGTTTAGGCTAAGTTTATAACAATGTTACGTGTACCAATTTAGATTTATTAAATAACACACAGGAAATTATTTCAAATCTAATTTAATATTTTAAATCTTATAAACAAACCCGGGAAAATGGATAGATTCAATTGATGTTTTGTGTTAGAGCAAATCTAATGTTCAGCCAGATCTAATTGGATTTAAGCTGAATTGAATCTGAGCGTTTATTTTGAAATAATCTATTAGATTTAATTGTATCCAAACTGATCCAATTGAATTTAACATTTTTTTTAATAATGCGCCTAATCCAATTGGGTCTGATATTTTATTTCTTAATGTAATCAGATTTAATCAACTCTGTTGTTGTATGGGAATGTTAATATGATCCGGAATACATTAATTTGGGCTTTATGTTTACAAATGTATATGATAAACCTAGGCCACAATGTTTGATTTGTTTAGAAATTCTTTCAAATAAAGCTAAAACCCTCCTTGCTAGGGTGATTTAAAAAACATCATTTTTGAATTTTATTTAGTGCCAGGCTAGAAAAGTTTCTATAAAGCGTAACAAAAATTTAGAGACCAAAAAATTCAAAACGGTATCGGTAAAAATTACATAAAAATTAGAAAAAAACTTCATACGATTGTTTGTGGTAGAATTTTAAACGAGTTCGCAGTTTGATGATCAGAGCTGGACCAAGTGCAGGTAAAATATAAATATACTCAAGTACGAAGAATTTTGTATAATTCCTGAAGAAGTACAAAGTATATGTTTTTAAATAAATAAGCGCGTGTGGTTGACATGTACTACCCTAGTGTAGATATACTCACAAATAGTAATAAAAGTGGTTAAATTACAACAGTATTTCATTGATTAACAGCATAACACAATACATAACAGTATCAAGTACAGTACTCCAAGTACTCAGTATTTAATATTTGTATTTTAAGAATTCAGGTTAGGTGCCGACTCCCAGCCCAGTCAAACATATTTAGAAAACAAACTTTGGAAAGTTTTTCTAGGTTTTCCTGGTAAAATTAAAATTTCAATTTTTTAATTTTTTTTCCCCGAAACTTTCGAGACAATTATTGTCCATGACCAAAACCGTTTACACAAATTTTGCAACGTTATTCGTTGAAAAGCTGCATTTTCTTAATTCTTTACCAAAATTAGGGCTTAGACGCAATCTCAAAAATTTAATATTCGATATCTACTCAACAGTATGTCCGATTTCATTTTATATCTTAATATTGGTATCAAAATCGGGGATCTTTGTGCACATTTTTCAAAACTACTTCCACTTTTAATTTTCGCATACCAGGCTGAAACTATGCCCTTATACCAAATTTTAACTCAATCGGATCAACAGCTAGGCAGTAATCGTACAAGTATGATTACAATACTTTTCCTTTCATTGATAGAGGGGTAGAGAAAGTAACATTTAATGTTGTACGGTACGCTATACTCCCTGTCAAAATGGCTCAGTGGCAGTGCTCGCTTAGTAAGAAATAAGAATAACTTATTTTACTACCAGATTCAGAATGGGTACCTAGTCTATACGAAGAAAATAAAACAGTAAACATTGATGTGCAGAACATCAATCCGATAAATAAACTATTGGAAATAATATTTACTGTGCAGAATATTGCTAAGTATAGTATAGGCACTACTAATTGATATGACAAAAATAACTATTGCTGTTGTCAAAGTAATCCGTGACCTTCAAGTTGGCATTGACATTGTGTATTGATTCAATACACAATGGCTGTACCTAAGTACAAGTACTTGAATATTGTACTTGGACTACATTTTGGGTGTTGCGAAAACAAACCATTCCAAAGTTATAAGAATTCAAAATTTAAAAAATAAAAATTCCCGTGTTATTGAAATGGAAAAACAACAAATGAATTGAGGCAAACCTTAATATTAATATTAAGGGCTCAAATATGCGCCAAAATTTTTGTTTTTTAATGTATTATTAATTTTTCAACACCATTAGAAAAAAAATAATTTAAGTTTTTTTTGAAACACCCTGTTTAAAACAATGTTAAGTGTATTAATTCAGATTTATTAAATAACACACAGGAAATTATTTCAAATTTAATTTAATATTTATATATCTAAGAAACAATTCTACTGGAATAGTTTTATTTTAATAATAAATTATCCACACATTTTTCTTGTTTTAAATTTACACAAAAAATGTTTGGCCAATTTATCTTGTAAAACAGCAAAATTTTTGTCGTCTTCAAATGTGGAACATTTAAAAAAAAATCAAAAATAACTTTGTCAACTTCATATCGGGCTTTAATTTAAAATGTTAACACCGGACAATTGTAAATTAAACACACGAATAAACACAATATCAATCTGTCATGCACATCTTCGTTTCTCAACTTTTTTAGTGTCGCGAGTCACTAAATAGCCAAAAATGTAAAAAATAAAAAAATGTTGCAATCCCCTTAGTACAATATTTTAACTTGACGTTTAAAATTATTTAAATATTACAATGATTTAAATTATTATTGGAAAATATCGGAGAATTTTTGAAATTTTAAATTATCTATAAGAAAACTGTGATAACTGCCTGTACCTATAGGTATAAGTATACTTCCACATATATTTATATTTTATATTTTCGTGTTTATATACATATATATGTATATATATTTGTTGAATAATTTAATTTTTCTACTATTGTACCTGCTTTTTGGGTTTATTAAATTAATTAAAAAAAAAATAATAATAATTTCAAAAATAGATTATCGTAAAATTATTTAAAATTTACATTGATTCACAAAATTTTGGAAATTTTGTGAAATTTTAAATGTCAACAATTACTTACACACGAGTGCAATTTAGATTATCAACCAACTTATTAAAATATTGGCAGACAAACACTCAAACAAATTAAAAATACTCTAATAAAAGGATGTCTCTTATCCAGGTTATATTTTTGCGACTCCCGATATTTCTGAACTCGACCCCGAGGTTGATGATGTAAGTAAACATTTTTCCTAAGAGACATTATTCCATAATAACAGTAATAGGGGACTACGCGAAACTTTTAAGAACTCTTTAACGCTCACTATTAACGATACATTGCGTTGTACCAAATTTGCACTGGCAAGTCTTGGCACGCAACTTTTTAAAATTTTAATTCTGTACAATTTCTTCAACCCAATAAATGTAAAACAAACCTGGGCGATAGTGGGCGTTTTTATATATTTACATTTTTGTATCTATAAATTGTTTAGAATAACGCATTTGAGTAAAGTTTTTTTTGTTTTAAAATAAATACAAATATTTATTTGACTGCATACAAACACATTATATTATTTTACATATCTTTAGAATCACTCCCCTTTAATCCGCATACATTTTAAACAGTGGGATACAAAGAAATAGGCACTTCCGGACGATCGATTTATTTTAAAAATAAGGTTTACACCTGGACACCTGGAGAACCATGGTTTGGGAAAGAACTTTGTTCCAACTAAGTTGATATTTTATAACATAAGGGCGTTTATTTGGGCATAAGTTGTTATTCTAGTCATGTTTGACCAAAAATTGACATATTGTATGGCATTTATTTCAAAACGCGATAGCTCAAAAACTGAAAGAAAATTAAGACCTATATTTGGTTATTTTTGGTCAACTTCGTTTGTAATGAAGATTGGTCTAAAATTAACAAAATGCTTGTAATGCAAATTGGTAGAAACTTGCCAACTAATTATTGTTATGTGCATTAGCGAGTATGTAAATAAAACAATATTTAGGTTAAACAGCCGATGACAGCACTCTCTAGGTTAAATAAAATTCTATTCTACATTTAGGGGACCAACGGCATAAAATTTTATAAACAAATGGCTTTATTATAAATAATTGTTTGTGGCAGAGCCTTAACTTGACTGAAACCTGTATCTAGGCAATGCCTGGCAGGCATAACAATTAACTTAGGTCTCGTTGAAATTCTTGGGAACATTTTTTTGAGTATTGAATTATTAAAATAATCATCTCTCAAGTATTTAAAATCCTACCACAGACAATCGTATAAAGTTTTGTTGAATTATATTTAAAATTAAAAAAAGTTATACAACTTTTTATGGAAACCTACTTTTTCTAATTTAAAGGTTATTTTTTAAACAATTGCCTTATGTACCATCAAACAAAATACCTTTTTTGGCACTAATTCAAATTCAAAAATTATGTATATTCACTAAAATACAAAACATCCAAAACAAGAAAATAAAGGAAAGGATTAATTCGTTTGCAAAATAATTAAGATGAAGGGCACCAAGAAAATTATATCGTCCTATACCTATTTATAGTTCTCAAAAGGGATTAAGTTTAAGAATAAATAAGTGTGTAAAAGCTCATACAATTGTTAAAAAGCTAATGATACCTACTTCAAAAGATTAATATATTTTAAAAATTCTTTAAAGAGGGCTATTCTAAATTTGTTTGGACAGGTAACTTTTTATTTTGGGGAGTATTCCTAAATCATTGACAAACGATGAAAAAAAGTCTGTGATCCAATTATCTTCCGATGGAGGTTAAAGAATGGACTTTCCAAATTTAGAAATATCTGAATTTCGGTTAGAAGTAAAAAAGTAGTACCCAACTTTGCCAAAAAGGCATAGTTATTTTTAATTCCATTTACAACCAATAATTTTTTCAAACTAAAAACAAAATTTGTCACAAATTTGAAAAGAAAAGTCATAAATATATATAAATTATAAAACTATTGCCTGCAATTGTTTCTTGTTTCTTTAATAATTAAGTTTGCTAAAGTCACCACCTTTTGGACGTGTTAAAAATAAAAAACCTTAAAATAAATATAAATAAAATGAATTCAGTTGTTTTAAAATAAACAAATTTTATATATTATGTTAAATTAATTGGATAAGATACCAGTGTCGTTTAAATTGTTTTTTTTTTATGTAAACAGCCTTTAAGGCTGTGTTATATTTGTTTATATTACTTACTTAATTAGCCTAATTTGTTTTGGTTCGCTAAATAAAGTATTTATTTATCTTAATCTAATAAACTGTACCTACACTATTATTACTTATAATCTAATATACATTTACTCATACTTTTCTTACTAACACACCTAAATATGTCCCAAAATTCAATTTATCTATATAACTAATCCTATCCTCTAAAATAGTTTAATAGAATAATAATTACTTTGTTATTAATATGATACTACCTGCAATAAATAAACTGATATTTTTGCAAAAAACTGCAGTTTATTTATCAACATGTTAATAATTCTATGTTTATTCTAGATCGTAAGAACAAGATACAGACACGCTATCGTCTAGAAAAAAGTTGTTCTACTTCTATCTACAATTCTTCTACCGCAAAACAAGCTTGCCAACCCCTCAACATTAAAAACAATTTACAAAATTACACAGGTCACAACACAACACCAAGACAGGAATAAATTTGAGATTGTTGGTTTATATTTTTTAGTGAAATTTTTTGGGGATTATGGGATTTTAGAATTATTTTCTTAGTTTATTAGTAACTGTGATTAAATACTAACGTAGTGGTTTGTAAAAAAAGGGTTATATTATTATTATTATTATTATAGTTGACAGGTCATTATTTTTTACTATTGAACAGTAAGGTTTGCAAGATAAAGATTATTTTAAGAAATTTAAGCTGATTTAACACCATAAAACATCTTTTCTTGAAGTTATTTGAAGTCGACCATTAATAATATATCAGAGAAAATTGATGCGTTTAAATTAAATAGTGAAAGGGTAACATTAAGCCTAATTTATTGTGCAGCAGATGTAAAGGATGTTATTTTCAATACCTAATTGACTTGATGAGATTTACGTCGCATATTTTCGTGCGATTGTTTTTAATTTAATTTAAAAATATATCACTCTTATTCAAAACACTTTAAATTATTTTCACAGATAAAGCCATACAATTGGTAATTTACAAAATACAGTTTTGCGCTAAAATCACACAATCACAGTTACTAGTAAATAATGACGGAAATCGACAAAACAAAACTTCAATAGAATTGAACTTACCCGTTATGGAACATAAAAGTCGTAGTGTTGGAGCCGATCCCGAATACTGGTTGATCATTCCTTGCGAATGAGCTCTTGGAGCAGGCATGCTTAACGTAATTGCCTTGTGGAACTTTCGTCGTCTCGGTTCTACCGTCACGACAGGGGATACTGCTACTCCGTGACCAAGGAGTTTGGCTGTCAACTCTGGATCAATCGGTTGGGCCTATAAGAAAGTTTACTTGGGCTATTTTTTTATTCAAATCCTTTTTAAAGGTATAAGCAATATGGTTTTGCCTAATTGAACTTTTATTGGTTTCAAAAAAATGTACAAACAAATTTACACATCAACTGGACTATTCAAATAAAAGCTTTTGCAAAAAGAGCATTTAAATTATATAAAATTTGCAATAATTTTAAAACATCAATGTTTTTAGAGTGCAGTTTTTTATTTTCCTGAACAGACATACAATTTTTATATTAATATTTGTATTTCTTGTTCAGTAGAATTAGTGAAGGGAGAATCGAATGATTTTTAGAATCGAATACTTTGCATTCGAATACTCTAAAGAATCGAATGATTCGAATGCAGAGAATCGAATAGTTTGTTCCGAATCGGAACCAATATTAGCCGAAAACATTTATTGAATGAATGTTTTCGGAACAAATTAGGTATTCGATTATCTGTATTCGAATGGTCATTTTATTTCTTTTTTACAATTCGTTATGGGCTGAGCGGGTTGGCTTCGCACTGGGTGCAATATAAATTCCAAACCGGCTGATATACCTACTAATTGATTTATGACATGTTTTCTTTATTTTTACATAAAACATAAACTATATTATTTTTAATTTGTTTTATTTCAAAAAACGTTTTGTAGAATAATTATTAGTTACTTTGTTTGTTACTTTTTTTATATATTTTTTAGTTACTTTTTATATATTATTTTTTTAGTTCCTGGTTAAGCATGATTTACTTTTTATTATTTTGTTTGTCTCCCACCTTCCGCTCGATGACACTCAAGCGGTTTCGATTCGATTCGAAAGGTTCGAAGTATTCGAATACTTTGTTGAGAATCGAATGCATTCGAATGCACGCCAGAATCGAATACTTCGAGTAGAATGATTGAAAGTTTACAATTATTGTATATTACTTCTATTATATATTTATTTATATTTTATCCTTTTAAATTCTTCTTCAAATATTGAAAACCATATAGTTTTAAAATATATTGAAAAAATT
Organism: Brassicogethes aeneus; assembly: GCA_921294245.1. Lineage (NCBI taxonomy): Eukaryota > Metazoa > Arthropoda > Insecta > Coleoptera > Nitidulidae > Brassicogethes > Brassicogethes aeneus. The sequence continues at coordinate 44,116,705 of OV121132.1, read as the reverse complement.
GTCGTTAAACATTAAAGCCAATGCCTATAAATAGTATAGACGGTTTAAAAGCTTTTGTCTCGCCTTAAAATTAAATATTAAAAAGGCTTCTCTGATATTGCGTTCAAAGTTCTTGTTTACATTTAAACCATATAATCCAATATTATAAAATTATAAGCATGACCTTCCACATAAAAAGCTTCTACTTACCTTGGAATGTTTTTGCAATAAAATAAAAGATAGGGATAAAGGAAAAAGGCATGACAAAAAAGCAAGGTTCGACAGCAAACATAATACACAAACAAGAGCGGCGAAGTGCAAACAATAATGAAATGAGGGATGATGTGTCACAGTTGAGCTGAGAGCCCAATAAAAACCTCGTAAAAATGTTTATACAATGCTAGGAATTCTGTTTGACTCGTTCAACCTGGCGAACCATGCTTTACTGTCTCTTTGCGAACTCAGCAGTTTCAATTTAAGGGTTTAACCTCATAAATAGTCACAATCCTTTTGTGACCATTTATGAAATGTAGCCATTCGCGAAATCCACTGAGACGTTGATTTTGTGTTAAATTAAAGTTAGTATATGTTAGTTAACTAATTTTTATTGGGCAATCATACTAAATACATTCACATTAGTGCAATAAAACTAGTGAGATTATTAACACACAATTATCTCTTAAACATACATTAATGAAAATGACCTAAAATTAGAAAAATCGTGAGCAGAAAAGTCATACTTGGTTTAAAAAATGTTTGATCATGGTGCAATAAATGTCATAAACTCCAAAGCTTAGTTGAAATTGTAGTTATGCAGAGATTTATGTGCATTTTAGTTAAAATATATAAGAATAATTTTGAGACTTAAAACATGACTTTCCTGTGTGTAAAATGATTTAGCAGTGACTTAAATAGAACAAACAATCGTTATATGGGAATTTTTATTCATTATTGTCTACTCAGCGCCATTACTATAGAAAAAGCGATAAGTTATATACTTAAATTAATGTTTGACGTTTTAAAACCACAGTGTCTAGTTTGAACTACAAACCTAACATAACTAGTAAGTGGAAGATTTCTAATAAACACTCAAATTAACTTAAGTCTTTGCAAATCTTTATTTAGATATAACGCTAAAATTATTATTGTAATTAAAAGTAAAAATATAAAATTGAGTAATCTTATCTCATTAAATCAAATGAGAAGGATTTTTTCTTGCCACGCTTTTTTTGTACTATTTTTGATTAAAAATATACAAAAACTATTGGCACTTTTATTTACAATAATTTTTGGATTTTCAATAAAAACATCAAATTAGGCCATTCTAATGTAGTTGATAAAGACCTAATGCAAAACCTCTTATAAAAATGACTAGGCAAATTAATTACAATTTTAAGTTGTACTATTTCAGTTTAAGAAATATAAAATTTCCGCTCTAACTTAAAGAAATAAAAGTTTTATGTACAGTCCCGAGATTAATTTGGCATATATTTTAATTATACATTTTAAATCAGTACAACATTTTTTAGTGCAAATGATCTGGCATATAAAAATACAATTTTCAAAAAAATATAATTTTTCAAATATATACTTTTTTAGATTAACAATTACTTTTTAAAGACGGAAATTTTATTCGCTGCGGATAAACAATATATCAGATCACCAACTGGTCTAAAACGTGTCGTAAACAATCATTTATCCCCAACAGCCAATACTTATTTGCATCAAGTTTAAATAATTGTTATCAAAACTTTTGTACGTTTGTTGCAAAAACTGTAATCACCATATCAACGACCAGCGTTTTTTCTTTGGTATATGATTAACCCTTATCTTTTTCAATTTTTCAGTGGGCACTCCCTTCCTAGGTTTGAACAAATTTACCTGAAGCCCTACTTTGATCTTCTTGGTAAGCGCTCCTTCAGGGAACACAGCTTGGACCTGCGGAACTACCGTGCTAGAAACCATGCCACCTTCCGGTCCGATCGCGTGAACTTCCTGCCGAACTCTGGACACCACAGCGAAATACTGCGGAAAATCCTGGGTGAGTATTCGTGTTATGCGTCCAGAGGACATATCCTCCATTTGACTTAGATCTGTAAAAGCAAGATATATTTTGGTTTATCTTGTTTACATCAGGGATATTTACTAAGTGAACAATTTTTAGACTTCATTTCCAAAGCTATCGTTAACGAATGTGGTTAAATAAACATGTCTTACCTTCGGCTTCAAAACTCTCATGCAAAACTTCGTTGAGCACTTCTTCGGTAGCTTCAACAGTATGTTCTTTCCATGACTCGCCATTATCTGAACGTAAAATTACAATTTCTCGTTCTTTTCCTCTTAGAGCAGCGAAATGTGGTACTTCAATTATCACAGGTCTAAAAATAAAAATATAAAACAAAAAATAATTATTTTGTATAAATAACTAAACGAAAATTTAAAATTGTAAAGAAATGTTGAACCCATTTGACATAAATCATTTCAAGCAAAATGTCGTTGTCCCTTCCTAAACTTATAATTGAGGAGGTGCATTCACAAAACTCGGCTTATCATTATTAGTTGTTTTTGGAGCAAAATGTCAAAAGCCTTACACGTGAGTACTAACGCATATCAGGCCAACACAATACTTTAAACGAAATATATAGGCATAAGTAAAACAATTATATACCTTGATTAAAAAGTTATAGCTTCAATTTAAAATAATTTAAAATTACATACGTATATACCGAGTTTTGCATGATATAACCAATAGATAAGGCAAGTTTTGGAACGATAGTCAATTTGTAAATGAATTTTAAATGGAATAAGGTGAGTTTTAGAATATTATAAACTTTTCAGGGTATAGTGGAATACATGTTAAATGTACAGACACCACTAACTAATTTTTATTCAAAAATGGATAAGCCGAGTTTTGGAATGGACCTCCTCAATTATGTATAAATCACTAACCTAGTAACCAAGTTATGGTGCTACCTTTAAAAAAATTCTTAAAAAGCTTTTTATTGAAAAAAAAAATCACTTTAGGTTTAGTTTGACATACGTACAGAAAATCGAGCAGAAAATAAAGTCCGCCATATTTGTGACATCAGCTTGTGATCAATTTTTAACGTTTTGCCAGCCAATTTAATAATTCTGTGCTTGTATTTTAAGCGTAAAATTAAAATTAGTTAAAATTAGATGTAATATCTACTTAATAGACAATCGTTCGAAGAATTTTACAAAAAAATGTCTAGAATATAAATCAAAATAAAAGGTTCGGTAAAAACAAGGGATAAGTTCGATGTTGAAGATTATAAGTGAAATCTTAAACACAAATTACCAACTATTTAGAAGATTTACACCATCAAAAAAGATTCTGTTTTGTCAAAACCATTGACTATGCAATACGCAGTTTTTAAATAAAATCATTATTTTTTGGGAGGAGAAATCTTTGCTACACACTTAATCAAGAAATGTAAAATTAAACAAGAAAACTCATAAAAATTAAAGAAAAAAATGCGTAAAAATTAAAGGAAACAATTTACTTTGAGTATGTTGTAAAAAACAAAATGTTTAAAAAAAGGTTCGTATGTAGTTTGAGTTAACATCTATTTAAATAATAAATAATTATATCGTAATCCGTATTTTAATGTTGTTTTTGTTGATATAGTTTTCGAAATTTAGGATTTTAAAAACTTTTTTATTTATTGGAATTACCTTAATAAAAACCAATTAACCTTTATTTTATACATGCACAATGCACACATGTACATTATTATACATGTACATGTGGAATCAGATTTTATTGGGAAATTTAAGAGTCTTGGATTTATTTTTAATAAATAACTTTTTAGGATTGTCCCAAACCTTACTTTATTTAAAGCTATATAGTTATAATTTTTTTTTTAGAATACAGTGGTAATGGACCTTATTTAAAACAACTCCATGCTACTTTTTTCGGCGACAACGCTGTTAGTTTATATTTTACATACAAATTATTATTACCCCAAAAATTTGGCTCCCACGGGCCCAAGTTCCAGAACCCGGCTTGCCATTGCCTCTCCCTCCATTAATGGTGGCGGATGGGGTGTCCTTTGAGGTCGCACGTATCGACATGTGATACGTGTCGGGCTTGCTGCACATCTTGGCGGTACTATGACGCGCACACCCGAATGACGGCAACCTCGCATTGCACCACCGCGGGCGTCGACCAGGAATGACACCAAGAAGCTAAGAAAATAAAAAAATATTAGAAATTAACAATAATAATAAACAATAATTTATATCCTCCCGAAATGCTTATTTTCGAAAAGGTATTTATGGTTCAGTAAAATTATATTTCGAATAAAAATTTAACTTGAGAATTATTTCTGCATCTTAGAAAATAATCCGGAATTTTGGTCATTCTGGTATATGATGCTTAGGTACATAATAAATCCCCTTTGTCAGACAAAAATGATGCTTCCACATTAACTTTTTAAAAAGTTTATAAGAAATCCAGGCTTTTTCAAAATACTTTAAGGACATTAAAAATATATATTGGTGATTTTTTTGCAATAATTAAATACTTTTATTATTTAAAGCACATAATTTTACCTATATAATTAATCATTGTATTTTAAAACAATGCTGTATAATTTAATAGTTTCTTTGTGGTTTCTAATTAGATATTAATTATTGTTACCTTATTTATGTATCTCCCTTAAAAAGTATATTCCTAATAGCACAATTTTTATTAGATTTTAAACCGAATACTTTGTATTTGTTTTAAAATGTAAGTATATACCTGTTAATGCCTTGTATAAATTAAGAATGCCTCTGGCGCTTAAATGAATCCTTGTGCCCGATATTTAATTTAATTAAATTGGACATGTGTTACGCTTACACTTGTAAGATTCAATTTATTGAAATCGAATTATAATATTACCATTGATTAAGGTGTGTTCTTCACTCAACGATATTACCTAAAGACAAATTTAGTTTTATCATTAAAGAACGATTTTATCTATTTATTGTTGTTATCTGTTGGTGTACAGGGTTGCGCAAGAAATATAATAAACGATTATCAATAATATTTTGCATGCATTATTTTTAGGTTATGTTTAATTGAAAACAGGTATTATTTTATAAATAAACATTTCCTAAATATACAGGGTAATTCATAACTTGGCTCAATATACATTTTTAAAACATTAATTCGGACTACTAAAGTAGTTTATATAGTCCAGTAAATCATATGTGGTGACTGAAACCACCCTTTGCCGCCATTTTAAAAAATGTGTTGTTTTTTGTTTTACTAACATCTTGCCTTAGCAAAATTTGTGGGAACCGATTATTTTGGATAGGTAATTGTTTAATCTAATTTTCCAAGTACCACATCTTTTATGCTCCAACGCAACTTCCCAGCAAACAATTGACGTCAATATTACGTCATAATCCGGTCATATATCGACGCAATGACGTCAGAGAATGACTGAAAAACGACGTGTTTAACACGTCACTTTTGCTAACGTCATCTTATGACGTATATTATAATCACGTCAGTGAATGACTAAAACACGACGTGTTTATCACTTCACTTTTAAAGCAAAATATCACAGTCCACTAACGTCAAAAAATGAGGTTAACTCACGTCATCTTATGACGTCAATTGTACTTTAATAGGGCCGTACTTGTCACATAACTGGTACCTTTAAGGCGATGACGAAAGATCACCTGACGTCACTCTGTTTGCTGGGTTACTGGCTTTTAAAGTAAACTTTTTAAGTATCTCCCTAGGTATAAATTTCAACTAAAAGAGCATGAAAGATTTGAAAAATTATAAAATTACTAAACCAAAACGCACAATTCCAACAAATTTGGTTGCATTTTTAAAAATCGCGGCGAAGGTGTTATTTTGGGGGGTTAGAAAAATGGGCGTCTCTACCTTTATCAATTGCCGAAATAAAATTTATGGTGTACCAAATTAATAGATTTTCCTAACAGACCAATTAAAAAAGTTTTGTGTGCTAAGGTACGAACCATACCATATTTATTGTATTTTTTCCCGCTGAACACGAATCTAAAGTTATAATTAGGAGTAACTGATAAACTTCTAAGAAAAACTGTTAACTGTTATAATCTATATAAAAATAAAACTGTTGCGTGAGACTGATAGGTAATGCACAGATCAAACCCTTGGGTTTAAAGGGCTAAACATTTTTGAAATTCAATTTCCAAGTGGGTAAATTGGGACACTCAAATACGTTTGTATCCAAAATCATAATCTCTGAAACGGAAGCAACGGACCGACGTGTTTTTTTGCATAGAGATAGTAATATATATATATATATATATATATATATATTTTTTTTTTGTTTATTTTTTTTCGTATTTACTTTTTGATTTTTTTTTAATTTTTAGGTGTTCCAGGACATTTCTCATTTTAAGACAGACCTCGGTTAATACGACGTCACCCAATTGCGGTGTACTGGATGCTCGATACAAAAATGCGTGCGGGGCCCGGAAGCGATGAGTCTTATACTCATACTTATACTCAAAATGTTTGAACTAAGTAAGATGTTTTTTAGCTGAACCCGTCCGAAAAACTTCCCATGAAATTGACTTTGAAAAAACAAGGGTCTTGGCTAGCATCGAACACAGGATCAAACGTACCATCCGTGAAGCCATTGAAATAAAAAAACGTCCAAGAAACTTCAACACAAGAGACGATAAACAGAGACTACCAACTGCATGGAAACCAGCTCTTACAACCACCAAAACGCCACGCAGATTAACGAGATCAATGGAGCCGAACATAACACAAGTTCAATCGCAGTCACGGTTAATGACGCGGAAAGCTAAGATGATATATAAACAACGATCAGCGGCAACGGAGCTCACTTCACGTCTAACTCGCAGCAGATCGGCAACAGCAGCCCAGCAGATAAGACCTGAAGATGGTACATGAGATTGTACCGAAACGTCGTCAGACATACGGTTTTTTTAAGAACCAAAAACCGACAACACGGAGGAGATCCCGAAAAACTACTAATATATATATATATACAAAAAAAAAAAATTGTACTTGTATATTATACACCTACAACTTTTTTTATTTTGTAGGCCTGTGTATTACAAAGAGTGTAATTAATCAAAAATATATCAAAGAATTTATTTTATTTACCGTGGAACGAAAACCCAGTGCCGATCTTATAAAGGGTGTCCAATTAGGTACGATCGATGTTTGATAGGCGGCTATGGCTAAGTCAGTACAGACACAGCTGTCAAATATTTTGAAGTTTTGTTGGCATATTATGACATTTGATAATGGAGCGTTACACGGTTGCTCAACGCATTCAAATTATTCAAATTTACCAACAAAATCAATGTTTAATTCGCCAAACGTTTCAACGGCGTCATTTCAGGCGACGGCGATATCCAGTGGCCAACGAGATCATGCGATCTAACGCCGCTGGACTTTTTTGTGGGGCTACGTAAAGTCCCTTGTGTACGTGAATAAGCCACGAACAATTGAAGCACTGAAGGCCAACATTACTCGTATAATAAATGAAATCCAACCCGAAATGTGCGAAAAAGTGATAGAAAATTTGACCTGCAGAATGCGCGCTGTGGAGCGCAGCCGCGGGGGCATTTGAAAGATGTTATTTTTCATAATTAATGCCATAGGATGTTCTTTTAAATAAATATATTTTTTTCCTAATATCTTAAGTGTAGTTTGTTTTATTTAATTTTAAAGTTAGAGCACTCTTAAGTGGACACCCTTTACATTATACGCTAAAGAAGTATCGGGTTTTCGCAACGCGCGCGCCATCTGGTGGGCTTCGATGGCATTGCTTGAATTTAAGAATTGTCGACAATACATTTAAAGCACATAGTATAAATCATTTTTAAATAACTTTCTTAATCAACGCTTTTAATAATGCTAAATGCTGTTTAAATTTAGACGACTTATTTGTTTCACGATTTTTACTGAATTGAAATGTTTACCCTTTTCACGTTAATAACTCCTAAAATGTGTATTTATTGTATCTAAAAGGTACAATTTATATTTACAGAGACTGTTTGCAAAGGTGCACAACAACTTTTTTTAGGTAATTTGGGTGCGCTGATTCCATAAATAATCATTTTGTTCAATCAGCTCTTGTTTTTGGAATATTGTAAAAAAAGTGACTTATGCAAGAACGTTTTTTATATGTTTTAAACTTTGTTAAACAATGTCTTTGTTTTTTGTTTTTAAAACTCATATAAATTTATTTATTATTATTTAACAAGTCGTACAAACGCCAGGAGAAAAAAGGACCGTAAATATAAATTTTAATGCGAGGTTGTTTTGAGTGGAATTTTGATAATTTTTATTTAATTGCTTTAAAATTTGAACACAATAAACTAGATACTGAAAAACGTTGTAAATTTCATTAAAATCGGAGAAAAATTGTTCTCTTAACATCACTTAAATTTAGAAAACTCTTGAATTTTGACTTAAAAACATGATTTTTAAGGGTAAAAGCTTTATAAATGTGAATAATCTATTTTTTTTAGGACCATTGATCCTTGGTTATGTACAGTATTTTATTATAAATATTTTGATCAAAATTATGGACATTTTAAAAATCAGCGCACCCAAATTACCCAAAATTGCTGTTAACCGGTGTTATACAACATATACAATTGTTGTAATAGTGAGCGGTTGTGTTTTTGGATGCTCCGAGTTATGTGCTAATAAAATGGGTATAAAAGTGAACCAAAGTTGGAAACTTTGCCAAGTTTTGATTAAAGTAATTTCTTAATAACTTTCATAATACTCGTGTTATTAGTGAATGTGACAAATAGATTTTCTAATAAATGAACATAATTATTTGATAAACTATATGGAACTGTTTATAAAAAGTTTACATCGATAAAAACCGTGAATGAATAAAAAACAACAAGTAAATTTGTCAAAAATAAAATTATCCCCTTGGGGATCGAACCGGGGACGCTTCGTTGACTGCGGAGCGGGCTTGTGGCCAAAATTCCAAATTCCAAATTCCAAATTAGTTTATTTAACAATATTACATAATAAATTTTAATCAGCCTAACTATAAAGGTATAAAGGTACAATATGTATATAAAAAAAAAAAGGGAATTTATAGAGTTTAAAAATTTAGAGAGTTAATAAATTTTGAGGTAATCCTGACAAGAGTACGTGGTCTAAAGGGGGCAAATATAAAAGTGAAAAAGAGTGAGTGAAAAATGTTAAAATTTTGAGGTGACAAGAAGGTTAAAACGTAAGTAATTAACCTCCTTGTGCGAACTTTATACCGCATAGAGGCCCAGATTATCGTAATTGGTCAGTGCTGTTCCACTTTTACTCGCATGGCGATTTTGGGGAAGATACTCAGTAAAAAAAAATTTTAGAAAAAGTAATGGAAGATAAGGTGAAGTAATGAATAAATAAAATAGTGAGTGATTTGAAGGAAAAACAAATTAGAAAAAACCTTCTTAAAAGTAATGATATATTTTTTTAAAAAAGAAGAAAGAAGGGATAGTACAAGAGGAAAAAGAAAAATTTTAAGTGCCGAATATGTCTAGGAAAAATTTTGAAAAAACCTAAATATGAATAAATGAGGAAAATTAAAATTAATAAAAAACCTCGCTGTGAATGGTAGTTTTTGATTTAGAAGCAAGTGCGACTATTGGAGAAAAATGGGAAGTTTCCTGTAAATAAGGCCGTGTCTAATGTTGTGATTGTCAAAGCGTCTGATTTGTGTAATTTGTGAAGTTAAGTTGGAATTTTGAATGGAATTTTCGAAAAATTTATTCGAAATGGCGAAAACAAAATCTTTAATGAATTGGATGCCCGTCATATCGTGCATGCGGGCGATCCTTGTGTATCTGTCCGAGTTGGTGACATGTCTGAGGGCCTGGTTCTGCAAACGTTGCAGAGTAACGTAATTGGTCTCAGACATGGAGCACCAAACCGGACAACCGTAGGTTAAAATTGGCCGAATTAGTGTTTTGTATAAAATAATTTTGTTTTCAAGGCTCAGTGCACTCCTCTTATTAATAAGAGGCCTATCCGGTTGAGCTATATTGGTGCTTGTATATAATTGATTTATAATAATGTCTGATACAACAAATAAACCGTGTAAAAGGTGTAAAAGTATACCTAATATTTTTTACAAATGCATTATATGTGAATGTGTTATGCACCCAAGCTGTGCAAAAATTAAAAATGTAAAGATAATAAATGGAAAAGAAATTAACTGTTGTGGAATTAATGAAGAAGTTGCTCAAGGTGTTGAGCAGAATGGTTCATGTACTGCATCTTCAATTCCAGATGATCCATTGCTAATTGAAATTCACTATCTCAAAGAAATTATTCTACAAAAAGACCTAATAATTAATAATCAAACGATTGCAATTGAATCTTTAAGAGATAAAATAAAATTAATGAATTCAATAAAAAACAACAATACAAATTTAGAGCTTCACAGCAACTCTGATAAAAATAAAAATGCTAATAAAATCCTAGAAGTAAATACATCTACAAACAACAAAAAAAAATAAAAAAATCGAAAAGTTAACGCCAGAAATATTTAATTCTCAAACTGTTTCTTTAGCAATCCATGAAGCTACAACAAAGACTGTTTGTGATCAGGTAATTAATATTAATAAACCTGAGGCTTCCAAAACCGTCTCTGAATCCGGATACGCTAAAGCAGTAAAAAAAATAAATGAAAAAAGAAGTAATATCAAGGTGGTGGGAACTTTAAAGAATTCTACCGCATGTTCCTTAAAGGTTGTTCCTAAAAAGGCTTTTGTATATGTGTCTAGGCTTGCTCCTAAGACTAAAAGTGATGAATTAATCAATTATTTAAAAGATAGTATTCCTGAAATCTTATGTGAACCTATAACATCTAAGTTTCCAGATTATTATTCCTCGTTTAAGCTAACAGTTGATCTTTTTAACTTTGAAAAGGTCATGAATCCTGACATGTGGCCTGAAGGAGCTTTCGTGGCAAGGTTTTTTCACCCAAGAGTCAAAACAAATCCACCAACATAAATAACCAAAGACGAACATTCCAACAAAATAAAGGCAATAAAGGCAACACAAACAAGAAAAAATTAAACAATTTAGTAATTTACTATCAAAATGTAAGAGGTTTACGAACCAAATTAACTGAGCTATTTAAAAATGTCCTAACAACAAATTATGACATTTTATGTTTTACTGAAACGTGGCTTAATGAAGATATTTTGACTTCAGAACTAAATCTTCTAAACTATAATGTTTTTAGATTAGACCGAAACCGTTTAACAAGTAACTGTAAGAGAGGTGGAGGAGTTCTTATTGCTGTCAGGCAGGTGTTTACTTCAGTGGCTATGAAAACTGAGGTCATTGATGTGGAACAACTGTTTGTAGAAGTTAGGATAGAAAAATTAAAATTTATAATCGGTTCAATTTATATCCCACCGAACTCTTCTATTGAAATATATAAAAACCACTGCTCTTCTGTTGAAAGTTTAATGGAAATATATGTTGGTGATGTAGGTGCTTATATATGTGGTGACTATAACCTACCAGGTGTACAGTGGGTAAATGAAGATCTTGGTGTACAAGCTTTAGGTAGAGTAACCGAAAATGTACAAATTGTTGCTGATTGCTTTGCTTATTGTAATTTTTATTAAATTAATTTAATTAAAAATATGTTTAATAATATGTTAGATTTAATATTTTCAAATAATGTAAATGCTACAAGTGAGATTGCCAATGAAACTCTAGTCAAATGTGATAACTACCATCCTGCTATTTGTATAAATGTTAAACTTTCTACTGAAGAGTTAATGAATTATGAATATGTCTATTCTGATTTTAAAAGCACTGATTTCGATTCTTTAAATGCTCATTTGAGTATTATTAATTGGGATTTGGTGTTTTTAAACAATGATGTTAATATATGTTTGTCATCGTTTTATGAAGTTTTATCCTATTTATTTGAACTGTACGTCCCAAAAAAAAGCGCTTTAAAAATAAATTTCCAGTTTGGTTCTCTAAAGACCTTAAGAATGTTATAATCGAAAAAAAAATTGCTCACAAAAGATTTAAACAAATTTCATCTAATAATAACTATGAAATATTTTCAAATTTAAGAAACCTTTGTAAAGAATTAACAAATGAATGTTATGTAAATTACATTAATTCATTAGAACTAAATATAGGCAATAATCCAAAAAACTTTTGGAACTATATTAACTCTAAAAAAAACAGTAATATACTACCATGCAGTATGAATTACGAACATAGTTATTCTGATGATCCTGAGAATATTGCTAACTACTTTTCAAAATTTTTTGCTTCAGTATATACTAACTCTAACTGTGATAATATACCTGATTTTTTCTGTGATAAAACTTTAAATTTAACAAACTGTGATATTGATGAAAATGATGTCTTTAATGAACTTTTTAAATTAAATCCATGTAAAGGAACAGGACCGGATGGTGTACCTGCTTCTGTTCTGAAAAACTGTAGGTTTTCCCTGACAAGACCTATAACTATGTTGTTTAGGATGTCCTTAAACAATGGTGAAGTTCCCACAATCTGGAAAGAAAGTTATATCATCCCATTATTTAAAAATGGTAATAAATGTGATGTAACAAATTATAGACCAATTTCCAGACTATCTCAATTCCTAAGCTATTTGAAAAAATAATAACAACAAAATTAACACCGTTGTTTAAGAATGTCCTTATTGAGCAGCAACATGGATTTTGCAGGGGTAAATCTACAGTTAGTAACTTAGTACTGTATGAGCATGATTTGTTAAGTGCTTTTGAGAGAAGGTGTCAAGTAGATGCCATCTACACCGATTTCTCTAAAGCATTCGATAGAGTTGACCATGGAATATTGCTAAAAAAGTTATTTTCCATGGGGATTTTTGGAAAAATGCATAAATGGTTAACAAGTTTTTTAAATGGTAGAACCCAAACTGTTTTAATTAATAATCGGTTTCGGTCAGTTAAAATAGCTGTATCATCAGGTGTACCACAAGGTGGTCATCTGTCCCCACTTCTTTTTAACTGTTTTATAAACGATATTTGTAATAGGATAAAATTTTGTAAGGTATTATTGTTTGCAGATGACCTTAAATTGTATAGTGTAGTGTCCAGTTTAGATGACTGTAAAAAAATTCAAGTGGATATTAAGAATTTAGAATCTTGGTGCAGTGATAATTGTATGTCTTTAAATATTAGCAAATGCAAAGTAATAAATTTTTTTAGGATAAAAAATAAAATAAATTTTTCTTATAGTATTAATGATGTTATTTTAGAAAATGTAAATGTAATTAAGGATGTGGGTGTTTATTTTGATTCTAAGGTTACATTTAACGAACATATAAATATTATAAGTAATAGAGCTTTAAAAATGTTAGGTTTTGTTAAACGGAACTTAAAAGATTTTAATGATGTGATGTGTATAAAAAATGTGTATTTTTCATTTGTTCGAAGTATTTTGGAATATGGTTGTGTAGTATGGTCTCCTCACTACTTAACTTATTGTATGCAAATCGAAAGAGTACAAAATAAATTTTTAAGATTTTGTGCATTTAAATTAAATTTAATTATTGATGACTATGATTATGTACAATTGAGACACTTGATTAATATTGATACCCTAAGCAAAAGAAGGGATAAATTTGATATGCATTTCCTATTTAAACTTTTAAATGGGATTATGGATAGCCCTGAATTGCTTGGCAGAATTAATTTTCAAGTGCCTCAGTTAAGACTAAGAAATAAAAATCTTTTTTATATATGTCACCACAATACAAACTATGGTTATTATGCACCATTACATAGGATGTGCAGAAATGCAAATACTTTAAATGTAGATTTCTTTGGCAATACTCTCCAGTCCTTCAAAAGGTCTTTAATGTAAAATTGTAATGATTATTTTTGTTTATATCTAATGGTTAATCCGTCAATAAAGATATTTATTTATTTATTTATTTATTTATTGCTTTTAATAGTATATTGTACAATAAGTAAAAAAATGGTCCATTACGAAGTTAATTATCTACCATTCTTTACTAGTTTCACATATTATTTAGTCCCACAATAAAATCAAAGATTATATAAAAATCAGCGGGTCCGACAGACGTTGTCCTGACCGAAAGTTGCCTAGAACCCACATATTTCCACACATATATGTATGTATACAAATCATTTCTAACCTTGACTGTTTCCTTTTTAAGGGGTTAAAGTAGGGGAAGTGGGAAATTCCCACTGGGAATCAAACAAGTCATTGCATTGAGGCGCATGCGTGGCGGCATTGCCGGTTTAAAAAAAAAATACCAAATTTTTGTCCCTATTTGGGAAGTATAATAAATACTTGTGTGAAAAAAGCATTTGAAATAATAAACACACAAAATGATGATATTTTAGATTTTATAATGGCATGTTTATAACAGCAAGAATTTGGAAAGGTCGTATTTCTACTACGATAGCCACAAGGTTTTTTACTTTATTAAAAAAGTTTTTATTATACTTTTCAAATATGGACAAAAATATAGTATTTTTTTAAACCGACACTTCTCACCCCACAAAATGGAAACAGTCTCAGTTAGAAATGATTTATATACCGCATTTTTCATTTGAAATATATACACTCGAGTGAACCCGAGTGAACCCCATCGCCCCTCCCCATTGTAAGCGGATTGCCATAGGCGACGATTCAGTCATATTTTGCATTTGATAGTGTGTAAAAAATGAATTAATTTCTTTTATTTAAAATTATAAGTTATAATGTCCTACACAAGAGAAAATTGACATGATAAGCTGGTCTTTACAAACAAGAGACCTATTCTCATTTAAATATCCGGATCGTTCTATTCCGTCAATTAGAACAATAACAAACGTTTTAAATTAATTTATTTACATTTATTTTAAGAAGTTTGATTTTTAGTTTTGTATTAAGAGAATTGATTTATTTATTTTAATTTGTTTATAAGAGAATTATTTTATTTTCTTATTTGTTTTTAAAGAGAAGTTTTTATGCTTAAACGTTTTTTTATAAGAAAACACTTTTAGTTAAATGCAAAACAAATAATGATTTTTCTTACTACCTCGGCCAAAAATACGTTGTTTCGTCCCCGATTCCACGGCAGAAAGTTTACGTTTGATGCATTGGTCAAATTTACGTTTGATGCATTGAAATCAGGGGAAGAACAGAAACACTTTGTGAACTAACCTTATTGACAGATGTCGGTTTTAGGATTAAGTTTTCTAACATTGTTTTCTAGTTCTTTTTTCAATAACTTGTCTTTAAAATTTAATTATGAATTTAACATTTAAAATTAGTTTTATGTAAAAAATAGTTTTCTTCTTTTTTATTGTTTGATTAGTGGAACATTATTTTTATTATTTAACTAGTGTAACAATAAATTACTTACTTACTTACTTTCGAACGTATAATGACTTAATTACGAGTGTTGGACAAAATATACCATTTATAAAAAATAAAAATCAAAATGAAATAACTTTGGCACATAAAATTGTGATATAAATTATCTTTTATCAATTTATTTTTCCATTGAAATAAGTTTTTGCCTTTGCATGTTTATTATTATTTTCATTAAACATTACCTGGATAGGTAATATTATTATTATTGGTGACCGTTAAATTTTAAAAATTTGGCCAACTATACACTGTTTAAAATATATTTTATATATCTGTTGTGTAAAAAGTAATATATATATAATCTTAAATTGGTGTCTAAATCCAACACCAAGTGGTGTTAATTAAACACCATGAATTATGGTTAAAAATGTTATATAAATCAAACACCAAAACGGTGTTTATCTAAAAATATTTGAGAAGTGCACCTACACAGAAAAAAGGAATAGTTCATTTAACTAATTAATATTAATTAATTAATTTTACTTGACCTATAAGTATTTATTTCAATCAACTGGGAAGGTTAATATAAACAAAGATTAGTTTGACGGTTCTAAACCAGATAGTTATTTAATTTTTTTAAATTGGTTAAATTAACCCAGAAAACTTTAGTGAAACCAACCCGCTGTATGGTTCAGTTTACTAAATATGTTGTTTGTAAAATAAGAGTTAATTAAACCTAAAGCACTCTGTTAAAACGATTAAAACAATTTGCCGTGCATTCCTGGTTGCATAGTATGTACCGATCGCGGCAAAGGCGGTGTGGATCACGTGATGTTCTTAAATCTCGCCTCTGTTGACTTACATGAAGAGTATATAAGCTCAGGTAGTCCTTAGCTTTGGTGTGACACTACAAATTGTTCGATACTAAACAGACCTTAAATAGGTGGAAATAGCTGTCAATACTTGAAGTATTTTAAGTTGGTGGAAGGCACTAAAAACATTATCTCTAGCGAGTTGAAGGTTCAATTTTCTGGAATAATACCACTGGTAATATACTAGTAATGCGTCAAGGAACTTCCTGTTTTCTTTTTTTTTCTGTGTAGTATACTATTATTATATAGTATATTATTACTACTACTATCATATATGATTTAATTTGACCAAAAACACATCATATTTAACACTGAAAAGGAGTTCAATTTACACCAGGTAAAATTTATTTTAATACTGTGTGAAAGTTAAATTTACACTATTTTAGTATTTGAATTTACACTGCACCAACGAACCATATTTAACACCATTTTGGTTTGTATCGATATAGACCATGTATGGTGTTAATTTGGTGTTAACATGGTCATGAAATTTTGAACAGTGTAAAAATTGCGTGGCTTATACGCGTATTCTGTATTAATGTACTTCACTTTTTGCCAATAAGTTATATGATTTTCATTTAAAAACCAATTTTAAACTTTATTTTATACATTTTAATTAATAATTAAAATTTATAAATATGTTTTAAATAATCAATTAAATTAAAAAATGCATTGAAACAAATACGAGTTATTATCAAATATTGTCGAATTAGCCACTCAAACTTCAAACAGACATAATTTTTAAGTTGAGCTAAATTTTCAAAGTTGATTTGGGGTTTTGTTCTACAAAAAAAGTAGGTACCTAGGTACCAGGCCGCTTTAAAAATGTTTTATCTATCTTGATTCTTAAAACGGTTAAGAAGTAGGTATATTTATTACCTATACATTAATTATAATTAAAATAATTATTAATAGATGCTTAATTATGATTTAAACCAAGAACACTTCAATCCGCAATCAGATCCATTAAAAAATTGGAATGTCTTAATCACCTTGACAGTAAACACTTCAGCTAATTCTCACATTGGTAAAAATATAACCAAAACATTATTTCTATTATTACATTTACGTATTACGCAATCGCACGAGCATTTAATATCAGGTCAAAGGATAAATCTGTGTAAACCTTCTCAAGCAATTACCGACAACACAATGGGATTTTATTTAAAAATTTGTTTTGAAGAAAACAAATTTACTTAAATAATTTTACAACTACGAATATTATATCAATTTAAAAAAATAGAATTAGCCATTTAACACTTAATTTCCAAATAACATTCAAATATTTTTCCTAAGATTAATTGAAAAACACTATATGAGTCACCAATCTGTATTAAAACAGATTTAAACAATAAATAATAGTTTAAAACGGGAAAATTGAATAACAAACAAATTGGCGCATTCTATTTTTAGCCATTGTTTATAAAATATAAAGCCAACTTACTTTTTCCAATGTAATTTTCTGCAGCAATAGGAAATAAGAAAAATAGCAAATAAATAAGTTATAAAAAATGGAAATGTTTTAATTTATGCTATTAAATTAATTATTTACCTTAAGGGTATAATACAAAATATGCATTTTTTGACTGCACAGTACACCCTTAAAATTGATTTTTTTTTTAAATTTTGAAAATTTTGTGTCCATTTTTTTTTAAATATATATTATAATTAAAATATTTATTTAAATAAATATTTTTACAGATTAAATATCCAAATGCACTTTGGATGGAAAATGCGTGGTAGTTTCATAAGCAATAACATTTGCATACCATTTTAGACACAACCAAATACTAACAAATTGATCAGCAATATTTTAAACATGTTATTTTCTATGTACAAATCCCAATAACAAAGAGGAATTTTAATGAAATTATATTTTAAATATAACCGTCAATGTCGTAGCTTTTTAATTTCTATTTAAACAATTAAGTTTGTATTTTAAAAGTTGAAAGTAAAATTTATTGGTTTAAAGTTATAATTACAAATTATTTAAACAGGGGCCAAATTATTACACAAAAAAATATTTGCATTAATCATTTTAATTTGACAATTCCGTCTTTTTTATCAGCCCAATCAGTAAAATCAATTAAAAATAAAAAAAATAAATAATTATAAATATTTTAATTTTACACTCTTTTGATTACAGTAAAATGCAATGTTAATTTTGTATATGTATAAGTGCTATTTATTTTTAAAATAGATCTTTTCATAGTAATATTAATTTTAAATAAATTGAAATATTTTTCTTTTAAATTTATAATTACATTACTGGGTAAATAAAATTTGTCTCACAAATTTAAAAAAAAATTACAAAAAAAGTTGATCTTAAAAAATAAAACCAACATAAAAAATAGCTTGGAAAAAATATTGTTAATTGTTTAAATAATAACTTTTTAAGTTAATTTTTAAGTATTAAATTGAGTGACATTTACTTTTATAAATAATTTTATGAAAATGCCAGTACCAGGTACCAGAGCTAAAAATTGAAAGCAAATTGAAAAGGCAAATGATTTTGATATGTCTTTTGATCTCTGCCATAAGTATATACATACATAGTATATTGGGGTCCCCCCAATGGGGTCTGTAGAAATAATAAAAATCGTATTTTTAATTTGAAATGATGGGGAAAAGTTATATTATGTAATGCAAATAAAAAAGTCTTTAACAGACAACAGTTAATGTATTCTTACTTCTACAAGAAGTACAGTAAAAAAATAATACTGACTACTACTGCTTACTACTGTGCTTGCTATTAAACTTTGGCATTACTGTCCTAGAATATATTCTCATCTAAATAAAACCATTTTCGTTTTTCATACCAAGAACTGATATAACAGCTTCAGTCACAATTTTACTGTCTAGGTATGACACGGAAAAAGCCACTTCTAGACTAATATCTGTCATAATATTGTTTTTATATGAGTATGAGTATAAGTATGGGGACGTATGGCAGGCCCCATCGACATCACCTTACACTAACCTCCCAGGGTTATTTTACCCCCTTTCCGTTCTCCTACGTATCCCGCAACTGCACAGCATTACCTATGTTTGTTGGATCCGAATTTTTACCCCGGCTGGTAGATCTACCATAGGAGGTCGGGGATGACAATGTCGATGGTTAAGGCCACCCCTGGATTTTTGTCGCCAGGTCGGGCCATACGCCCAGTTTAGGCTAGTGGAGAGCGGGACAAGGATGGTAAATGTTGGTTTTTGGAGAACATTAAACTGACTCAAAACTAAGTACAATCCGGAATTCTCTTTAACCGGGGCTTTATTAATATCCCCATTCAATTGGGATTCATGAATGGGGATCGGAGTGTTAGTACGCTGCTAGAACCTGTCCTTGTTGGTGTACAACACAAGTCTCTGTCCGAGTCGGTTTCCGGTTTCCGCCTTGAGGTACCGAATCCTGTCTTCAGTACCGAAGTGTTGACGTCCTCGACCCGCCGTAAGTGCCATCTGCTTTTAAAATAGTGGGAGCTTACTGCTTACTACTGTGATTTCTATTAAACTTTGGCATTACTGTCCTATTCTCGTCTAAATAAAATTATTTTCGTTTCTTATACCAAGAACTGATATAACAGCCTCAGTCACAATTTTACTGGCTAGGTATGACACGGAAAAAGCCACTTCTAGATTTATATCTGTCTTAATATTGTTTTTATTCCTTTTTTATCGACGGTGGTCTAGTGGTTAGTGCTGCTGACTACAAGCCGGAGGTCGTGGGTTGGAATCCCACCAGGAGTATGGCTGTTTATTTGTGTTTGTCCTATTGTGTATTAGTCCTTCGGAGGGGACTTAAAGCCCGCGGTCCGTTCCCACCCCTAACCCGCACAAGCCATTCAGTTGGCTTATGGGACTTCTTAAGAAGTAAGGGTCGAACTAAAATAGCACTTTTGTATATAAACTTTTGTATATTATCATTTTATAAATATTGAAAAATTAAAGGAGATGTGAACGCACTGGCGTGCTAGTCTATTAAGTCGGTGTAATCACCGGCGTTAAAATTTAGTTTTGGCAGTACGAAAGGTCGAATAAATGCCGGATTTTTTTTAAGCATTTCAAATCCGTCGAGCGGCAAGTACTTTAATATACACTTCGCGTCAAATTTAACGCACCACTAAAAATTTGCCACAATTTTAAAGTTGATTTTTTCGCGAATTGTAGGTTTATTCTTTGGTTATGATGCCTTTATATATTTTTTTTTAATTTACGTTTTGAGTAGATACAGGGTGCAAGAGTAATAATAAGTTTTTTCATGTAAATTTGAAACGCCCTGTGGGCTTTACCAGCTATAATAGCATATGTCTCTTATAATCAAACTATAACCCCATCTTTTCTTAACATTTTGTTTTTTAATTCAACGCGTTATATTTATTTAAAAAAAATATACAGTTAAAGAACTTAAGTTTAATAAAAAAATGTAAAAAGGACGAACCAACAATAAAGAATATCAATATCGCGTATTTTCACCTCTACTTCTAATTACGGCTTCAAATCGACGGCTCATAGTCGAAACCAGATGTCTAATCTCGCATGGATCAATGACATTCCATATTTCTCGTGTATTTGCTACGTCATCAAGGGAGGCAGGCAAGGGACTATGATTTCTTAGACGTCTACCCATATTATCAATCTCTCAATGGGGTTGAGATCCGAACTATTTGCAAGCCAGTCTAAAGTTTCAACACCCACCTCATGTAAGTAATCTTGCACGAATGTTACACTGTGAAAATCTCTCATTTGGACGTTGGAGAACCCTTACTTACTCGACGATCAGAGCTGAATAATTAATAATAATTAGAAATGGATAATAATTTATTATGCTTAAATATGAAATTATTAAAGATATATGAATCCAGCGTAGCGCAGGCATAAAAAAGGTACGTTAAACATTGCTACAATATCAGTTCCTTGTATTCTAGGACCGATGTTAAGGAGTAGTAGTAGGTATTATTTTTTTAATTTAAACTTGTACTTTTTGTGCATTAAATAATACATATTATGCATATTCCATGCATAATTTAACTTTTCCTCACTATTTAAAATAAAGTTTTATTTTTTTCACCCCTATAAATATTTAGGTACACATGGTAGAAGAAATTAAAATCAAAATCAAAAAGTTGTGAATAAAATATATCTGTGTTATGTCAAACTTAAAGCTTTGATCGATATTCAAAGTCAAAATTAAAAAAAATTTCTTTTTAATTTTAAGCCGCCTTAAAAGGCATCTTACAATAAAAAAAATGTTAAAACTATAACTGTATTTTACTGAATGTTCTTTGACACTTAATAATTAAAATACAAAAAGACGAAATAATTTAGTATTCTTGTTAAAATAATTTACCTTTACTTTTATATATTTTTAGGTAATTTTTTAATAGGTTCAATGAAAAATATGGTTTAAAATAGAACTGGTTTAATAAATTTTATTAAATAGTGTACAGATTCCGACTGAAAAATATTTATTTCATAGAAATTCCTTTGTTATTCCAAATGAATTAAATTTATAAATACTTATTTTTATATGCAGGCATATTTTTTGTTTTTAAGTTTAAAATAACATACCCTATATTGATGGGATGTCTGGCAATATCCACATTATCGGGCTGGTATTTTTTAATGTACTCCACATAATTATGCGTGATGTGGTCAGGACTGATGTTATCCTCGATATTTTGCGGGGGCAACATGTTACTGTCACCGCTGGCCACCATCCTGTTGGAATCGATCCTTTCGTCCCTTGTCACGTCGATGGGCAAGGAATCGTCGCCCAGCGATTTCATTTCATCCGCTGTGAGGTACCGGTAAGTCTGGTCACCTAACAAGGTATCCTCACCTAGAAACGCACAAAATGTCAACACATGCACCACAAGAGAAGAGATATCGAAAATAGTAGGTACTCATATCACTGAAACAAGGAATCGAAGTTTAAACGCGAGCTGAGAACCTCACGACGCGCGAGATGTAAATGATGGAAACTGAAAAATGCGAGCGATCGCAATTCATGGCTATTTCGGTATGCATTAGGTCATAAAGTTGATGACACAAATTTTGCCTAATTAAATTATAAACAGTCGTAGGTGTGTTAACTGCAATTTTGTTTAAATTAAGAATATCAGAACTTAATAATAATGTATTCAAGGCATAATCAATTTTTCCTTTTTATTATTTTGATTTACTTGATTTATGCGTAAGTAGTACAAAAAGTGAAAGCAACTGTATGACCATCAACGGCTGTGTTATTATTTTGGATGGTAAGTCATAGTTTATAAATAATTTAAATACGATTGTTTATTACTTAATATAACGTATATAAGAAAATAATAATTTATACAGTGTGCGCAATAGGTCCCCAAAAATATATATTAAAATCGGTCAACGCGTTCCAAAATAATGGGGTGTTGCGGTCTTAAATCGCACCCACTGTATATTAAAATATAGTTTTTTTTTCAATGGCGCATTTATAAACAATACTAAAGCTCAAAGAAAATACTTCCATGGTAAAAATTAAAAAATTTGTCAAACAGTGATATAATATGCAAATCTTGAAATTTTAAATTAAAAAGAAATATTTTTATTACGGAATTAAAACAAGATTTAGACAAAATCCTGGAAATAAATAAAAATGTTAACTATTATAATTTTAATGTAATTAAAGCAATAAGTATAAACTTAAAAATTTATAGTTTTTTTAGAAATTATTTATTGACTTTAGACTTTATCTTCATAAATAGAGGTATCTATACACTTTTATCTAGCTAAAATATCAATCTAAATGCAGTCAAAAAATAATCTTATATTTATTTTTACTTGTAAATCAAATGTAACGAGTAAAATATACAATAAACATTTAATTTTATTAAATTGATGTATTGAAGATTTTATTCATTAAAGATTAAATATATGTAAATACAAGGTAACATAAATCACATTTTTTATCATCCACTCATCTGTAGTCAAAAACATCAACCAGAATTTCTGATAGATATAGCAATTAAATTTTGGTCAACTTCCATTGCAATAAAACACCCATATAAATTTAACATTAAAAAACATATAAAACCATGTTCTCTTATTGTAATAAAATTGTAAACATAAACATTAGATCACAAATTCCGCAGCATGTTTTACCGAGACAATTTTTTATGTTATAATTTACAACTTGTAAAGCGTGACAGAATATAGAAAACCCGTGATCAAATCCAGGCCCGGATTCTGTGTTCAACTACGAGGACACCGGAAAGTCATTTATTCGGAGGATAAACACAAACAAATGTGTCTTTTAGAATTAAGTAATAAATTATCATAGTTTTACGCAATACTTGGTGAATATAATGCATTTTGAAGCGTGATTTTCATATTAAGTATACATTTTGAAGGCCTGCGCTGCACAAATTACAATTGTAGTCTGTAATCACTAAAAATATTTTGAAATTTATTTTCTGTTCGACATATTTTATATTTTTACTAAATTATTTAACGGTGTTACAAATTTCGCACGTACCTAATAATAAAATAAAACCTAGTTTAATTAACAAACAATTTTCCAATTTAGTTAACGAGCAAATATTACGCAAAATCTTATTTTTAGATACATTCCGCTCTAATAAGGAACAAATAAACAAAACAGTTTATTTATGAGAATGACCTTAAAGGTTAATAATTGTTTTAGTGGGCTAGATATGTGTGTAGGTATACAGGGTGTTTCAAAACAATGTGGTAAACAATGGCGTAATTCGAATTTTGAAGTTAAAATAACAATAATTTACAAACAAATTGTACAATAAAAAATGTCGAGACCTTGTTGCCTCTTCTGGCTAGACATTTTCAAAGTAATTGGTATGCTTGTATGTATGTTTAATTTTTACTTAAGTGTTAAAAAATCAGGCAGAACATTCAATTTATTAAAAATTGGTCTATCTTGAGTTGTGTGTGAATGTAAAAATAAATCTTTTAGGGTTATCAATTATTTAAAACGAGACTAAAAAAACTTAAAAAACAACAATTTTTTTTAAATGGTCCGAGGACCACCGGATCCCACTTACACAAATATTTAACCAAAAATGCATATAAAAGTACGAAAATTCGATGTTAGTATTTGAGTTACCAAGCTTTTTAACAAATTAAAAACGATTTAGGGTATTAAAATAACATTTGGTATACCTCCATTAAGTTTTCCACATTAAAAAGTTTCTTTTTAAATTAGTTCACAAATCAAATGCTTGCCACGGTTATTTGACAATACCCTATATGATTAAAACGATGGACTAATGTTAGTTTTGGACTATTTTAAACAATTACGCTTTCAATTCCTTGTTTCCTAATATATATACTGTTTAGTTGTGTTACTGTTAATAAAAAGCGTGTTAGCCAGCAACTGAAACTACATGGTTAGAAATAAATGAATGGTTAAACTGGATCTGTGTCCGTTTGTGGTTGGGTAATATGTTGGTTGGGTTGATGACTTACGGGACATTAGAGATGTACCACTGAAATATGGGAGATAGATATGACGTTCGTGGGGGGCTGTACCGTATCCGTCCAACAGATCCTCCCCTGTTTTGATTTAAGTTTAATAAATTGTTTATTAGTTTTGGTTAACATAAAGCACAAGCAAGAAGCTTCATTTTTATGGCACATCACTTTAAATAAACTTTTAAAATAGGTACGTCTATTTTGTACAATTTTATAAGAAATTCTTTCTAAATTTGCTAAAATTCTATAGGATTCTATATAAACTAGGTTTATCAAGGTATTTTTATAAGCTCATCCCTATCTTGGTTAATATCCTTTAACTTTGTTTTAATTTTAAGAAATAAAAATAAATCTTCTTAGGTATATCTAAGTGTGAAAAAATTTAATGCACTTAAAAATTAAAAAATCAAGGTTATAATTAATTTAAAAACTGTGTTAATTTTAATGAGATGACGTAACATGCATGAATTTAAATAAAAATCTAAAAAGAAGCGATATTGCGCCAACAATGCTTTAGAGGTAAAATATTCATAATCTTCCAACATTTGTTTTGGTTTAATAATAGTTCTCACGTCGATTTAAATTACTTATCCGTTAAAACAATTATTGTAACATTATGAATCACCTATAATATGGACACGTGTAAACATCTACAGTGAAAAAAATAGTTAGTTACACATGAAATTCCTTACCTCCCTCCTCCTCGGAGTCGGACATAAAGGTTTCATGCATTGCTTCTGGCGCTACTACGCGGTACTTTTCATCTCCATTTGGAGTTGCATTTGGTGATGTGGTGACTGTAGTGACAACTTTTAATGTATCGATCACTGTTATGTATCCTAACTTGTCGGCAATGTTTAAAGGAGTTTGTCCATTCTAAAAGATTATTATTTAATAGTACTAATATTATTTATAAACATATTTCTCTTACGTGGGTAATCACATTTGGGTCGGCTTTGTTCTCCAACATAATATTGACAATGTTCGTATGCCCTTGTTGAGCCGCTTGATGTAGAGGCGTGTAGCCTAGAGCCGTTGTTGTTTGAACGTTGGCACCATTGGCCAATAGGAATTTCACCATGTTCGTCTGCCCGTAATGGCAAGCGATATGTAATGGTGTGTACCCGGCCTTAGTTGCTGTATCAACTTCTGCGCCATTTTTCACTAAAATTTCTGCAGCTGGTACTTTGTCTTCTTGTGCGCATAGATGAAGAGAAGTCAAACCATTCTAAAATATTTTATTTAAATTAATAATGTCACAAAAAGAGAAATTAAATGATTTATTTATGGTTAACCGTATTTTTTAGGTAAATCCACGCACTCACACATTTTTAACCGATTTTGAAGTTTTAAATGGTAGGGTAAAGTAGACAGTTATCGGACACTTTATAGTTATTGGACAATTAACATTAATATTGTAAAAACAAGAGTTCTATAAATAGTTACCTTAAGTCAAATCATTATAATGATAGATGACGCTGTATGTAATTAACTATAAGGTAATAATATAGAACTACTTTGTTTTGGGTCCAATATGGGACAAAAAAGTTTGCACGTTACTTTGGTGGTAAGATTTTTGTTTTTTTGTTAAGAGCAGGGCTATGTTTAAATTACAATAACAAATATTTCTAAAAAGTGTACAGATCAGTGTGTGGTATAAATGTGTTCCTCATAGTTTAAACATTGTCACTTTAATGCGTTTTAATTTTAATTCTGAAAACAAACAGTAAAATGGCCAGTGTCCAATAACTGGTTGGTAAAAAATGAAAATTTCTATTATTGGAGATATGTCCAATATCATACTCTATTTATATCCAGGGTATTTACCAGCCAATTCTTATGTAAAATTGTCCATTGAATCCGAGAAGACCGTCAAAAACTATAAAAGTTAAGCAGTTTTTGAGATATAGTCAATTCCATATTATATGTTAAATTGATTATATTTCAAAAACTGTTCTACTTTTTTAACTTTTGACGACATTTTTGGATTCAGCGTATAGTAGGTGTTTTCGCGGTGCTAATTCCGAACTATATCAGACATCCTAGGCATGCGCATTTTAATATTTGTCATGCGCACTTACATTTTTAACCCCAAATTTTAAAAAGCGCATGCCTATGATGTCCGGAGTTAGTTCGGGATTAGCTCCGCGAAAATAGCTAATATTTCATAGAAATTAACTGCTAAATTTCCTGGATACAAATTGCTGTTGACGACAAGTGGCTGCTTTTTTTCTATGACATTTTTGACTAATTTATAGTAATTTATTCGTCACAGGACATCTTACAGAATAACAGTGATTTAAATACACTGCATTATAGACAACATAAAAATCTAATGGCAACAAAATTAATAAATTCGGAAAATACTTTTAACATACCACCCGAAAAAATATTAGATATTTATTAATAATCATGTTCCGGCCTAAACATTATAAATGCTTCACAAACTAGAGATACCACACATTTAAAGGTTAATGATATTTGCAACAAACTATTTCAGAAGTCAGACCAAGGAATTAGTAATTACCTTCAGAATCCAGGGGATTAGGAATCCGAAAAAGAAATTTATGAATTATATGATATTTACAAAAACGAAAAAAAAATTACCTAAAACAGCAATATTTAACATTTATGTTATTTGATGTAAAGTTGTTATATTTATATAAAAAATGTATGTCCGATAACTATGGTCCATATGGACCCACATATTATGTGTCCAATTATTACATAAAATGTCCAATTACTATACTATGCATGATTTTATAAAACTATTATTAAAAATTCAAATATTCTTATTTTTAAGTAAACGTAAATAAAGTTAGTTTTTATATATTTATAAGAAAAAACTAAAATCTTTAAAACAACGGCATATATAAATTTTAAATAAATAATATTCCTTAAGTGTCCAATAACTGTGTGGTTTATCATGTTAAGATTTAGTAGGTAACTGTTTAAAAAATATGAAAAACTTTAATTGTTTGTTTATATTAAAAAAAAAATATCTTAATTAGGAAGATTCGATAAAAAATAATATATTATTTTGTATCGAATCTTCCTAATTAAGATATAGCTTCTTTTTGGAATTTTAACAGAAATTTAGATCAGTAGAAAATGCATAGCATTTCATTGCGATGGAGCTAATATAAAAGATGGTTTAAAGGCTTAATGCCGGTATACGTGTAATAATAAATATTTTAAAGCATATATTTGTTTTGTTATTTTAAAATATCGATCTTCTCTTACAAGCAAATTTTTTTCTTTGGAAAGGTTCATAACTTTAAATCTACTCAGAATCCAACACACTTGGATGCAAACATGTTTAAAAAACTGTTGACAAAATAGACAACACATATTTTCAGAGCCGCCTCCAGATCATTTTGCGCCCTGGGCAAAATTATCGTAGCGCTCAATATCCATATATACATATTGCATATTGTTATCTTATATGCTTATCCCTTTATAGGTTTCTATCAAAACACAATAATATTGTGTCCATATTATAGAAAGGATGTGCTTAATGTGAGACCTGTGCCGGTGCATAGATCGCACATCACTGGAACCGGCAATGCATATTTTTTAGTTATACATTTTTTCTTTTTAAAACCATTTAACATTTTAAAATTGGTTAAACAAATTGTGAGTTACCGAAAAACGTTTAGGTTAGCTTCACTAGGTCATTTAAAAAGTTTACAATAGATGAAGTCCACTGGAATTGTTATTACTTACCCTGGCTTGGTGATCTGCATCTGCTTTATGTTCCAAAAGCAATGAAGTCATATCTGTGTGTCCTTCTTGAGCGCTAAGATGTAAAGGAGTAAATCCAGCCTTACTTTCCGCATTGGGATGCGCTCCATATTCCAAAAGGGTATTGGCGATATCCATTTGATTTTTCTTAGCAGCAATATGTAACGGAGTATGTCCGTTTTTGGCAGCTGCATGCGGTGAAGCGCCTTTATCCAAAAGCAGTAAAGCAACATTTTGATGATCATAATGAGAAGCAACATGTAAAGGTGTGACACCGTTTTTACCCTGGGCGTCAACAGGTGCTTCCTTTTGAAGTAGAAGTTTAGCGACCTTAAGGTGGCCATATTTAGCGGCTAGATGTAAGGGTGTAAATCCTTTTTTTGTGGTAGCATTAAGCAAAGCCCCGTTGTCTATTAATACAGCGACAACCTATAAAACAATAATATTAAATTACTGTATAAAATAAAACTATGCCATATTAATTACTTCATCTTGACCTTCTTTGGCGGCAATATGCAATGCAGAGTACATATCTTTGGTCGTAGTATCAACTTTAGCTCCGTGTTGCAATAAAAGCATTACAATATCGACATTTCCTAATCTAGAAGCAATATGCAGGGGAGTTTGTTGTTCACGAGCTCTTGCATCCACCTGAGCACCGTTTCGAAGTAGAATCCTGATTATATCAGTCTGGTTGGCTCTTGCAGCAAGATGTAATGGAGTTTCTCCTCTAACAGTTGGTACATCTGGACTAGCATCGTGTTGTAACAAGTATATTACAATATTCATACAACCCATAAAACTCGCTACATGCAATGGGGTCAAACCGCTTTCCGTTGTGGCTCCAATGCCTTAAGAGAATAATTTAATTAACCTATTCACTAGTAAAAACAATAACTTACTGGCTCCGTGCTTAAGTAGCAGCTCCACAACTTTTATCCGGTTCTTTTTACAGGCTATATGAAGTGGCGTAAACCCATTAAGAGCTCGAGCGTTCGCGTCTGCCTGTCTATCCAAAAGCAACTTTGCTACTCTTACGTGGCCGCAGTGAGCGGCAACATGAAGGGCAGTTAGGTAATCGACTGTCACTTCGTCCACTGGAGCTCTATGATAGAGCAGAATTCTCGCTGCATCGACATGATCTCCTTGAGCGGCCATGTGAAGTGGCGCTAAACCATTCTAAAAGGAATCATGGAGATTAGGGGCTGACTGCAAATTTGAGATAAGTTATTGTCTTTCCGAGGCTATTGTCTTTTCATTTTAAACTTCAGTGAACTTTTGCAGTTTAAAGATTAATGATATTAATAGATACCACGGATTAAATGTTTATTTTGATGTTAAATGAAGCCCTATGAATGATACATGTATTTACCTTTGTTTTTGAACTTATCGGCGCTCCTCTCTCCAACAGCATATCAACAACTTGCTCATGTCCACTTCTTGCTGCACAATGTAGTGGAGTTAGACCATCCCTGGTTTTTGATTCTATTGTAGCTCCATTTTCTATTAGGGTCGAAACCATGTTGGTTTTTCCCCATTTGGCCGCCACATGTAACGGCGTAATATTGTGTTTAGCAGAATAGTTAACGTCTGCACCTTTTTGAATTAAAAGATTTGCTATTTGCTGATTACCATAATGCGAGGCTATATGGAGAGGGGTGAAGCCTGATTTTGATGTCACATCAGGATTATGCTCATTTTCTAATAAAAGCTTTGCAGCTTTAACATCATCTTTTTTTGCTGCTATGTGCAAAGCTGGTAATCTAACTTTGCCTCGAGTATCATTTTCTAGAAGAACTGTTACTACTTTATCGTGGCCTTGTTGCATAGCAACAGCAAGCGGTGTAAAACCATCCTGAAAATGTTTTATATATGTAGAACAGATGTTATATTATTTTAAAATCAAAGCATTATGTATAACCCAAACATTTTAATTTTAAATATTTTATGGACAAAATCGTAATAAAGATTATGTAATCTATAAAGAAACCCATTAATCTCGTTTTCTTAGAAATATTAAAAATAAGCCAAAAATTATAAATTAATGGGATCGATGTGTTTTCCTTATTAATTGCTTGCGAAACAGGCTCATTAATATCCATAGAATTAAAAGCCTATCAAGACAAATGACGAAATATGGAAGTAAAAATAGAGCGATTCATCATTGCTGCCAACTTTAATAAGGCAGTGTTTGTTTTACCTTTCTAAATAAACTGCGTCGAACCGTTATATTAAAATATTAAATATATAGGAAAACATGCTTAGGTGGTAATTTTTGATTTAATAAATTTAAGTACCTAATGCTCATCATAGAGTAAAACTTGGATGGAAAATGTTTATGTCATTATTGGAATTTTTGTTATCAGTCCATGACCTAATTAATAATTTGTTTAATTTTTGTTTTAAATAGAAAAATATAAACAACAAAGGTGTATTTTAGATAGCTGATATATAGAGGGGGGGATTTTAGGTTGCCAAATTTATAAATATAGGTAAATAAATAGGTAAAGTTGTTTCTTGTTTTAGGTGAAAAATTCTTAAATTAGGTACGTAATTTACAAAAAAAGTAGTGGAAAGCAAGTTTTAGGTGGTATAAAATATTAATTTAATATTGTACCTAAATAGTAAACTTGGTTAAGTTTTACTTGACATGCGCATAGGGTACATAAAACAATAAGTTGAATTTACCTAAACATAATTTATTAATAAAATAAATCTTTTTAATAATTTGATAGAAAAAAAACAAAAAACAATAAAATGAAAGAATTTTTTTCAAATAAATTATTTAAAAAATATATACTCTAAAAAAACAAACAAAAAATATCTCATAAAAACTTGAATAGACCATATAACTAAAGGGTTAAAATAAAATAATTTATTATTTATATGTATACAGTCAAATAACAAGCTAAAACTTAAAGTTTATAGGTACATGCTTAGGTGGTATATATGCTTCTCGGCGTTCGAAAATAACAAGGAAGTCAGGTATAATTTAAAGTCACGTGATTATATACCTATCCTTATACCATATCAAAAGTAAACTCTTATTTCGAACGCACTCCTGGTATCGAGATATACTTCATTTTGGTGTTTGCTAGCTGTCTCGGTCAATATCAGTTAAATGGGGCAATTGTTGGAGATTTGCTTTCTCATCCGTTTTCTCGCATTAAAGATGGAGAATTTCAATTTATTCAATTTCATATATGCAATATTTCGAGAGATTAGTGGTTATATTCAGGTTACATTTACGGGCTTTTGTACTGATTAATAATAATATTTTAAGAATAATAAGTGAAATAAAATGTTTTTCAAATAATTTGGAATTGACAGAAAGTACATTCCCAGACAACACAGGGTCGTAGAACTCACGTAGAATCGTCGACGAATTGGGTCGAATTTGGTCGAAGTTACATTTCAACCATTTTTCGACGTCTCAAAATTCACCAAAACACGACAAATTATTAACTTAGGTCGATGATAACCAATAAATGACGTCATTATCACGTGAACAGATAAAGACATTTTTAAGAAAATATCAAAATATAGTGATAATTAATAAGAAACAGTTGGCCCGTTTTAATAGGCCGACAAAAAGTTTTGGAATATTTTTAAAAACAAAAATTATTATTTTTATTTAATTTACGTTATTTCGACGGAGAATCAACGTGCAATATTTTATTAAAATAATTTTAAACATTATTTGGTTTTAAACTAATTAAGATAGATTAATAATTATTGATCAATGGATTTTTTAAAACAAATTCGCGATTTTTAAATCCTTTATCATTTTATCACAAAATAAGAAATTAACATGTTACTGCAGTTGGCAATCACAATTTTAATTTTAGTAAAATTATTTATCTACAGTGTTGCCAGATGTTTTATAATTTTCTTTTTTAAAATAGTAAAATTTAAATAATAATCGATAATTGTAACATAATTTAATCCGCCGCGTAGTTTTGCTTGTTTTTATGCAATTTTTGTATAATTTTATATAAATTTCTGAAAATTTGATCATTTTGTCAACCCTCTTCGATAATATTAATTTTTACACCTGGCAACCCTGTTTCTCTTTGGCCTTGGGTAAGTTGGCACTACTTACAAAGCGAGGGAACGTTTATTCCACAATCCACACAATGTGTGGATTGTGGTTTATTCCTAAAAAACAATATGGTTGATTCAAGCATGGTTGTGCATCTTTACTGTACAAAAACTTGTCCGCTGAGAAGTTTAGACTATGCTTGCCAGAGGCGCTAATGTCGCCAAAATTGTTTTTGTCACCGAGACTACCGTTGTCATAATGACAGTTGTCATAATAATTTGACTTGAAGTATTTATAACCTTTTAAGTTTGTATTGTGTATTCATTATTATGGTTTATTCTTGTTGTGTACGAAAGTGCAAAAGCAGGGGAGATAGTTTAAAAATGCATCGATTTCCAAAAAACGATAAGGTATGTCCCGCTTTTTGCCCAAATAACAAAAAATATGTTGATTCTCTAAGCCCCAAGTATTAAAATTTTTGTTGTTCTTTTATTTATAAATTTATTTTACCTTATAGAATAATATTATAGGAATAGGAATGAAATAGTTAGATAAATTCATATGATGTAGATATGATTTT
This sequence comes from Brassicogethes aeneus, assembly GCA_921294245.1. Classification (NCBI taxonomy): domain Eukaryota; kingdom Metazoa; phylum Arthropoda; class Insecta; order Coleoptera; family Nitidulidae; genus Brassicogethes; species Brassicogethes aeneus. The sequence goes on along the minus strand of OV121132.1, from coordinate 44,083,646 downwards.
AAGTTGTGTTTTGAATTTTTGTTTTTATATATTTTGTAACTTTGACAAATTAAATAATTACAAAAATTTAGTTTTATTATGTTTTATTATTACTCTTTGAACTTTCCTAGAAAAATATTAGAATTATTTATCTAGTGGAGGTAAAAAAAGGATCAGTACCATCCAGTAAAAAAATTTAAACAATAATTTTAATATATATTTTTGACTACACCCGCTAGATGGCGCAGTAGTCACGGAACAAAAATTTAATACTAACCCCCCGCCCATCCAACCAATCCCTTATCTATGGATTCAAGCGTCCAACTTTTATAATCTGTGGCATTAATACATAGAACAAACCATTTATACTGATAATACTTGGCTGTGTCAGGTAGGTCAATTTTTGTTTGTTTTTTAATGTTTTAATTACTCAGTATATTCCGTAACGAAGTCATAACACCTAAATGAAGTACCTACATAAGCTCCTAAAATATTGACCTTAGTCATCAGTCTTAAAATTTAATGTGTTTGATTTTATAATAAATGTTTTAAGCAACTTAAAACATGTTTTATTAATTATTAAACCAAAAGCCCTTTATGCACTAGTAAAAATAATTATTTATTCTTATATCCGATATTTTAATGCCAGATATATGCCAGACATATATGTAGGTATGTGTTTCTGCAAAGATTAACTAACAATTTTTTTTTTGATATTCTACTTTTTTACATACATTTATTTTGATTATTAATTATTTACTAAATATATATCTACTATAGTAGTATATATATACTATATATAGTAGGGTTTACCTATTTATTTCTTAAAATTTAAAAGTACAACTAAATTTTTTTTGTTTTTTTAATTTTGACAAAATCACATTTCGCATTGAAATATCTGATATCAGTATCGGTAATTATTTTTATCAGTGTATGACGGTCATACTATGACCTAATCATATATTATTCAAGAAATATTACGTGATTATTCACGTCAAATTACGTAAATAATTACGTAATATTACGTGATTTTACACGTGAAATCGCTGTGACATATTGTCGTCAATTTTACGACAATAAGACGTGTCTAAGTTGGTGACTTCGACGTCACCGTAGACGTAAATTAAACGTGATATTCACGTCACTGTGTTGCCTGGGATTATTATACCCTTATTAAATACAAGTACCTATAAAGCAAGAGATCTTTCAACAATTAGAGAACAATCATTGTTCAACATTGTTCAACAATGGATAAGAGATAGACCAAACGAATAGTTTTTTAGCAAATTATGTGATAGGTAGGTATATAATCTAAACCTGGATCGAGGTTTTCATGCAAAGTTAAGAAATATCATCTTGAGAATAAATGATCCATGAATCTGTAGTATTAATAAAAAAATGACTTTTGTATTTAAGTAAACAAAAACGTTTGCAAATGTATCAGGTACCTATCTATAAATATAGTTCTTACCTCAGTTGAAAGACTTTGGTTGGCTCCATTGGCAAGAAGATACTTGACGACATTGTCGTGGTTCTCCTGAGCGGCCATATAAAGCGGCGTGAAGCCATTTTGACTTTGTACATTGACTGAACCACCATGATTGACTAGTAGTTTGACAACATCCTCTTGACCCGCTAGAGAGGCTATGTGGAGCGCTGTATTTCCTTTTTTAGTGGCGGCGTCCACGACAGCCCCCCGTTTGAGTAGCTCCTCGACTATTTCTACATGACCGTCTTTTGAGGCCAAGTGGAGAGCGTTCAGGCCATTCTAAGACAGTTTTATTGGAATTAGTAGGAAATATGATTCATATACAAAAATAATTAATCTTTATGATGCAAGCTTTATTTAATGGTGGAATGCATATATTAATTAGAATTCATTAAAATCGTGCATCCGTAAAATTGAATAGTGTTAATGCATTAATGGAAATTTGTGTATATTTTGATGTAATTAAATTTTGGATGCAATCATTCCTATATTCAGTTTGAAACCAGAAAGTTAACCCATTTTCTGTTCTTAGTCATAGTTTTATGCTTAAGAGATTTACAAAAAAAAATAATTTTATAATTCTATATTAAATTAAATGTTTGATCAAATTTCATAGCTTAAAATAGTGTACAAAATAATTTGTTTTTTGATACTTGTTTTAAGCTGAATTGACTTGAATGTTTTTTATCCAGTTTTGCAACAATAAATCGAATACTTTATTTACAGTAATATTAAAGTACATTTTTGGTGCAGTTGTTTTTAAATTGAGGAGCAAATATTTGAAACAAACTCGATACTTACCGCATTACTGGTGTTGATGTCGATATTCGATTTCAGGTGCTCTAAAACCTTGTCAAGTTGGCCGTTGCGCGCTGCGCGTAAAAAAGACGTATTTCCGTCAGACTGTAACAAAAACAAAATTTCTAAGTAAAAAAATATATAAATTTAAAATAAAGTTAAAAGAAACATACTTTTCCAGCTTTGCTTTGTACAATAAGATAATTTAATTAAATCCAATTTAATATATTAAGACCGCAAAATACCATTCCCTGCATATGTCAGGAATATTCCCATGATTATTTCAAGCGTACCAGAATATTCCCAGGAATATTTCTGTCGTAATCAAATGTCCGCTTTTTGATTAACCCAGTCATCAAAGAATATACCATGTAGCGGCATGCATAAGACTTAGGTATTGTTAGGAGAATATTCCCAGAATGTCTCTTAATATAATTTGGGGATTACTCCTAGCTCTTATGGCCACTTATACCCAGGAACCTAACTTAACTAGCCATTATTAGTTACTGAGTAGATCAGTCCCACTCTAATCATTGTTAAGCTGTGCCATCACAGACGCACATCTCCAACTGATATTTTTAACCTATAAGGGTTTATATAATTTAAATCGTGCGTAAGCAACGGTGAGAGGTATATTGCAACTAAACTTATGATTATTCACTGGGAATGTTCTCAGAAGGTGCTTGGACGTTTTAGAGGATTATTCTAGGAATATTCCCAATCAATATTCCTGGAATGAAGCGGATTATTCCTAGATGATAGGGCATATTCCTGGAATATAACCAATTTGTAGAAAGAGAAAATTATTTATTGTTTTTTGAATATAAAGAACCTTTACTGGGAATGTTCCAAGATGTTGCTTGGAAGTTGTAGAGGATTATTCTATGAAATATTCCCAATGAATTTTCACTGGGAATGTTCTTAGATGGTGCTTGGAAGTTTTAGAGGATCATTCTAGGAATATTCCTAGAATGAAGCGGATTATTCCTAGATGTAGATGATAGGGTATATTCCTGGAATATTTTCGAACCTTCATTGCAGTCTTGGTATATACATATAATTAGTCCATATTTTTCCATTACGTTTTAAAGCACTTTTTGATTACGTTTTTAAATATATTCTTTTTAGGGAAGTCATAGGCTCCTTAAGAAATATTTGCGTTTTTATGCCATTTTAATTAAGCTTGTTAAGCCTGTTAATACAAAAATTTCGATTCGATATAAAACATTGAATCTGTTTATAACACCTGTGGTATATATTTTCATCAAAAATAGTCTAACTTTGACATTTTTAAAGTTCAGATCTAATTTAAACTCTTCCGTAATAAAATCTCGTTTAATTTGCTTAAATAATGGACTGTCTAATACATTGGACTCCAGCACAAAGGTTCTCTAAACATATACCTACTTAAAAATATATGTTGGGTCGGTGTCATAAAATAGAATTAACATTTAGATTTATAAATAGGTCTGTGATAAATAGTATATTATGTATCAACTTTGATAAACGTCATTTTCTTTACGAATTTTAATTAGGCACAAAAGAGCTTTAGAGCAAGTGTTTAATAAAATGAGTTTTTAGAAAAGTTTATAAACTTTTTCTACGACAAATATTATAGGGTATAAAAAATATTGTATTAGTAATTAATTTAAACATTTCTTTTTCAAAATGTCACTGTATTTTGTCTTGAAATGGACTAACAACCTTTAAATCCGATATAGAAGCAGTTTTTACAGTGAAAGTAAAAAGGATGTGTTACAGTTAGTCTACCCGAAATTTTTTATGCATGGAGACCTTTATAAGAAACTGTTTAATATTTTTTTTGTATTGAGATAATAAAATATTTTTACGTTTAGGTACTATTATTTAAAAAAAAGCAGTTTATTTTGATGATTGTATGACATTTGATAACTGTCAACTAACTTAAAGCTAACTTTAGCCGTTGACTAAAACGTCATAAAGCTCGTCAATGTTTAATTAAAAGATCACTCAGGGCCGGTTTACCAATGTCCAGTTAAGTGTCTTAACTTGTTGACTTGACTTTTTTTAGATATCCGCTGGAGAAGCAAAAATAGAGGAGGAAATATAAACTTTTACGGATATGTACGAACTAGTTCTACATATTTGCCCACGTATCAAGAGAACAATTTGAACCGAGAGATTTTTTTGATAAAATTATTTTAAAAATGCGATATTTTTAAATTAAAGTGAGTAACAAATAATAAAATATAATAAATTGTATAAAATATATTTATGTAGGTATTTTTATTTTTTTGAGGTTATTTGTTTTATGCGCATGCCATGAATTTAAATTTAACCAATTAAAATGTATCTTGACAGTGTTGCCCAATTGCCGAATTGCTAAACTGGCAGATAAGAAACTGTAACCGTACGAGGTGAAGAAAAAGACTTCTATTCGGATAACTTTCAGATAAAGGTAACTGTAAGATACTTAAAGCCACTTTTAGTTGGACATTGATAAACCGGCCCTTAGTGTCATAAAAACATGCACGTTTTAAAGGTCGGAGTAGAAAAATATATTTACCGATAAAACCTAACTTAATTTTATATTAAAAATAAAAAATATTGATATTATGAAACAAATTGATTTAATTAAAGAAAACGGATCTATGCACTATTTGATGTCATGGTTTTGGCAAAGTTTATGTTTGCTATTTTATCGTACAATAGGTCATGTTTATTTATTTACTATACGTAAAATTGGAACACTGTTTATTTTGTAGCTATAAAAATTGAACGCCAACATCATATTGTTTAATAATCTCATACAGATTGCAGATAAAATTAATATAGCTATACATTTTTTATTTGTCAGTATTAAGTGCAATTTTATTTATTATTAATGATGTGGTAGTCAATAAATTTCATAAACTTTTTCATGGGTAAATACCTTATTTTTAAACACTATATGAGGTGGTATAATGAAATAATGTTTAAAGCTTTTAAACAAATTAATTATTTTAATATTCACCCTTTGAATCTGATAAATTTGGCTACTATAATTTAAATGACGTCATTTATGGGAACCAAATGACGCAAGGTTATAATTAATTCCATTAGTCGATTATGCGATTTTTTTTCCTAAATATAAGTCTGGTCAATATTTCAGCCTACGCAATCAGACATAATTTAATTTAGTTTTGTATCAGTCTCCAATTCGATAAAAAGTGACTGTCAAACTTTCAGCTACAATATCCAAACAATTTATCAAACGAAATAAAACTAATTTACAGCCAAATCGTTTTTCGATCGTACTCTAAAATGAATTAGTCAAAAATGACTAATTTCTACAGTTATATTAGTGGCTGCTTTTTCACTTATACGATGGTATACCATGGGATAGCATGGTCTCCCCGATATAATATCCAATTCTTATGTAAAATTGACTCCTGTATTCGAAGATACTGTTCAAAATTATAAAAGTAGAGCAGTTTTTGAGATATAGTCAATATATGGAAAATTGACTATATCTCAAAAATTGTTTTACTTTTATAACTTTTGACAACATTTTCGGATTATGCGGACAATTTTACTTAAGAACTGGCTATTATATCGGGGATACTATGCTATCCCATGGTAAACCCATGGCATACCACTGTAGTAATTAGTCATTTTTGACTAATTAATTTTTAGAGAGTATCCAATTTATTTGACATTTTAAGTTTTACTCGTCCTCGTAGGTACGTTCTAGGTATTTATTTAAATTAGTATATTAATTTATTTTATTAATTATTATCAAATTTAATTATAATTATTTTAGACCAGAGCAGTGTTGCCAACCGTACCATAATTATGGTATTTGTACCATAATTTTAAAGGTCTGTACCTTCTATTTTTTAGCGTACTATAATACCATAATTTATTTTTTTACAATATTGTTTTAACATCATTTAAGTAATATAATTTTTAAGCATGCTTTTGCACCGAAAATAAATTAGGCAACGTTGCGATCAGTCCTGCCAGTATAGTATTAAATTTTCATAAACAAAAACTGCTCTTAGTTATATCTGTTATGTTCTTTTCTATTAAAACTTTTGTTTTTCACCTCTATGGTTTTTAAGAAAAGACTTTTTCGAGCGGTATAAAAAATTTAAAAAAAAATTGTATAAATTTCGAGCCCTCAGAAAATTTGTGCAAATACATGACTAAAGAGAATTTATACAATAATCAAGACTGTGATGAATGGGATATTATTTTTGATTAAAAGTGTTAATTTATTTAGTTTAAAATAATTTATTATTTTTTTACCATAGTTTTTTTTGTTTATACCTAATTTATTTTATTTTATCAAAGTTTGTGTTAAAATAAATATGACTTCTTAAAGTGCCTGTTTGCTTGAATTTTAGTCCTAAAATGTATCATAATTTGTGGCATAATATTTGTTTGGTGCATACCATAATGTACCATAATTTTTCTAAATATGTACCATACGTTTTATTTTGAGGTTGGCAACACTGGACCAGAGTTAAAATAATTTATTATTTTTATAATTGATTGCCGATTTTAGTAGTGCATAAGTTACTGTTAATAATTTTCCATCATTCTTATAATGAACCCATGCATATGTATAGGTATGTAAAGGGTATATTGATAGCTGGACCAGATAGAAACATACCAAGTTCTGGACCTAGTATGGGAAGTAAGGGACCTGGTGACCTGAATTGAATTAGAGGGAAACTAGGCTCTATGTCGCTGTGATAATGGGACATCGTTAAAAAATGGAACACGAAGTGGATCCTAGGTGTAGGATGTGCGGGAAATGGGACGAAACCCCACTGCACGTCCTGAATTAATGTGAGGCCCCGAGGGAGCGTTTAAGTATTACGTAACGAATTTGGAGGGAGGGGGGGTTCTTGTAAAACGTTACGATGCGTTACAGGGGGGAGGGGGGTTTTAACTACGCGTTACGTAACATTGTTTCCGGTACTTTACGCCACATAATTGTGACTTTTAGGTAAAAATGATCACTTGGTGGTTACGTAACGTTTTACTATGGGGAGGGGGGGTACAGAAAAACGTTACAGCTCGTTACATGGGGAAAGGAGGGGAGTCAAAAATTTTCAAAAATTGCTTTACGTAATACTTGAACGCTCCCTAAGGGGATGAACCCAAACACAATTCTGGGCTTCTGGAAGAGGACCGGAATTAGGGGGTGGACCTAGGTGTCAATGGGGGGAGCGGTATAGGGGATCACAGAGGGCTCAAAAGAGCTTGTGTGACCCAGACAAGAATCATCATTGGGACCTGTCTGGGCCCCAGGGGATCTTAAATCTAATAATGATAATACATTTAAAGAACAAATGAGATTAAAATGCATTGACTTTTCAATAAATATTAGAATAATAATACAATTTTTTATTAAATCTGTAATTTATATTGTTAATTGATTAATCCATTAATTGTTTTAATGTAGGTAATGAAAATGCATGCATTAATGCATAATTAATAATTATTAATTTTAATAATAATTAATATTAATATTAAAGTATTAATGTATAATTAATAATTATTAATTATACATTCAATAAATACTATTTATTAAATAGTTTACTCATTACCATTATATATTCAATGAATAATGAAGTTATATCCCATTAAGAGCCAATTTCATAATTAATTTAAAAGTGAACTTTAAATTAAAATTTACTTCAAAATGACAAATTTGGTTTTTGACTGATAAACTAGACATTTCCTGTCCCGTTTCTGTCACGTTCATATTCTGTTTTTGTCCCGATCCCGTCCCGGTCTTATATCGATCTCTTCCCGTTCCTGCCCCATAATAATTACATGTCCGGATTTAACAGCTGTACGGATTTTGATAAAATTTGGTTTGAAGGACCTATATTAAATGTGTCTTAGGTCTTAGCTCAAGCCAAAGACGGGTAATGGAAATGGTCATTTCTCATGAGTTATAATTTTTATTAAAGAATGTTGTGATCCATACATATATATTAATTAAATATGAATGTATAGATTAATAAATTTTTTAATAGAATAAAAAAATTAACTCTTGAGAAAGGGCCATTTTTATTTGGATAAATTACTTTACTCCTCGTTTTGCAATATTTCATCCTCACGGAAATGACAAACTTTCTTAATCGTTAAACAATATACTATTTCTTCTTTTTTTGTGTACAAATTTACCCTTAGAAATACAATTTCAAAGAATCCTTTCTTAGCGGTTATACATAAGTAGTGGAAAATCTATTACGGTACTGCAATGAATCATTATTAATAATGGAATTAAAATTGATTTAATTTTTAACAATAAATACTGAATAAAATAAATTAATTACCAATTTCAACAATAATGCATTATCTATCTTAGATCTATTCATCAATATTTCAGTAATATTTATTGTAAATAATACACATTAATTATTATATGGGAATTTTTTATCCTTTGCACATTACTTAGCCTTTTTATGAATGTAATTATACTTTTATTTAAACAAACTATACAGCATCAAATAGTTTATGGTTTGATGTCTTTGTAAAAAAATCTTATAATAAAATTTGTAAAATTGTGGAAACTATGTCTATTGCCCTGAAACAGTTTTACAAGATTTGCAGTGAGCATAAAAAATCAGGAACAACTCGACCGAATCTTAAAAAACACATATTAGTTAGTAGTACTATCGAAGGATTTTGAAATATTTCAGTGCATAGTGTTAGTTTTCTGTTTTACCGTGCTCTTTCATCTCGCAGTGCTACCACTTTTTCTATTGAAATTGCGTTTTTAATTTTGCCTGATTATTTTTATTATATTTGAAATTGATGGCTATTTATATATATAGTGTACAAAAAGTAAACGTAGCAAGCAAAAAAATTTGATAAAATACAAATTTTACCTATTTTTCTAAATTTCAAAAACTGTGACCCCTAAACAATTTTTATTCAAGCTTATTTTATAAGAGAGTTCTTACAACATGATAATTAACATATTTGTGATGGAAATTTATAAAATATAGTTGTTTTTTGAGCCACTCTAATATTTATGCAATTTGTCCTCAACCCTTTTAAAATTGTCAATATATATTAATGACAGGTTCACTATATATGCAAAGGGTTTGAGTAGTAAATTAGTAGTGTATACGAGTAGGTATGTTTCATGTATTAATGAACCTCATCAACCAACAATGTTATATTTGTATCGTTGAATGTTTGTAACATGAAATCCCATCAAAACATTGGAAGGGATTAGCAACCCGGTTATATGATATGATTCATCATGCATAGTTTAAGCACATCGTTATATACGGTCAGGGCGACGAGCCACGGCCTACCCTTCCTTTGAAAACCACCCTAGCGTAAAACAAGTGAAAGTTGCGCTAGGTGGAGTCGTTGCACCCCAATGCTTGTGTCACCCCCGAACAAGTGTGCGAGCATGCTGACGTTACGTCGGTGTAGAGTTGCTTATTCATTCATTGAATCCAGCCAGACACTTTAACGTTTCAATTAAAAATATCTTTTATTCGCAGCGATTTCACAAGAGTTTCAGATTATCTTTTCAGCGAAAACTCGAAAAACAAAGGTTGAAATGTTTTTGTGTCGAATATCGCCACACTGAATTTATGAGTTTTTTTTAAACAATAATTTAGCGATTAATAAGGAAATTAATTATTCATGTCCAACAAATTTGTTTTAACTAAAATTAAATCGTCTAAGTAAAATTTTGAAGGTTTTTGTAATGCTGATTTAAAGTTGGGCCTTAGAAATATTCCATCGCAAAAGTAATGTAATACCCAGATAGCACAAGAGGTACCCAGGACGTCCATTTCGGGTCCCACATAGGTCCGAACGTCCCAGACCTATATCGGAAGTTTTGGGTACGTCCAGTCTCTTACTTATTTGGGAAAATTATAGCGGATAAACTGGGTACGCCTCAAGGACGTAATTTTTGTTTTTTTTAGTAATTGAAGCATTGTATTTCCAAAAGGTCTAAGTGCCAAGTTGGTTAAACAATATATTATCATTTAAAAATAGTTTGTGTCATGCAGAATGACTTAAAAATATTCCAACATTTACATGTGCATAATATTTGTTTTTCATTGATAACTCACAATTTTATTTTTGTCACTTAGACCCTTTGGAAATACTTCTCTTCAATTCTGTAAAGCTTGTCCAATAGTCCCCAATAAAGCATTTCAGGACGGCAAGAGGATGTCTTACTTAGGACGTTCTGGGGACCGACGATTTGGTAACATCGGATGTCCCTGGTACGTCCTGGTACGAAGGTTCGGGACCTGATTCGGACGTATTATACAAGATATACTCAGGACGTTTTCAGTACTTCTTTGTGCTATCTGGGTAATAAAACAATTGTATAAAAATATAGCTATATAGCTGACAGTTTGGCTAGTTTATAAACTATCCAGCTAGTTTATAAACTATCCAAGTTTGCACATTAGCCGTAACATATATAAATAAATAGTCAACATAAACATTAACATAAGGGAAATTACATCTTCCTTTGTTGAAGTACTTTTATTATCCATCAACATTTAAGTTGTTTTTTTACGCAATAAAAGTATAATCAATATTGAACATTAACCCAAACCTATTAAGTTTATTTTTAAAAATTACATACCTTATAAATATTATAGTTTTAAAAACCTATAAAATAATTCAAATAGCGTGTTTAAGGTCAAAATTGCAAAACTAGGTTAAAAAGATAATATTTTAGTACCCATCATCAAATAACAAGTTTAATTAAAAAATCATTACATCAATCATAAAATGTTTATATTAAAATATTTTAATTAATATTTACTATAGTGTTCCATATTGTCTATTAAACATATAAATTTTGGTTTAAAAAGTGTTTATTTTGTTTTAATTTTGTATACAAGTAGGCATTATATTAAAACCATAAAAATGTTCGGTTCGTAAACATTTTTAATTTATCGAAGCTTTCAATCGTCCTACTGAACAATAATTTGATAATAAAGAAACTGGGTCTTTGACGGCAAACTACATTTAAGGAGAACAAAAATAGTGCCAATTAATCATACTACGAGTTAGGTATATTTAGTGATAAAATATAATGAGTTTAAGGATTTACCGAATTGTCAGTTTTTATTTGAAATTAAATTAATATGCTTAAAAATATAAAAAGATTTTTACACCACCCCACCGATATTTTGAAGTTTTATAATTCATTATTTTAATTACAATTGTGATTGTGATTTTAATTATATAAATTAGCTTTTGAATTTAAATTAAATTAAATTTATATGTCAACGAATGTCAAATCAAAAAAACGCGTCAAAATCCTTATTATTGGTTCTAATATTAATTAATTATTTTGTCACCCATAATATAACAAGTGGTATGATTATCATCGTTGATATTTTCGTAAGTAATATCATAAGGGCATTTAATTTTTCCGAAAAGAATCGAAAAAACACGTTGCTAAGTAATATTTTAACAAAAAACAGGAGTGCTGGTGGCAACAAAAATCCGAGTCGAAGAGGAGGATTTTTGCACCTGCACGAATGCTTTTTGTTAAAAAATATTACTTAGCATTGTGTTTTTTCGATTTTTTTCACAGGAAAAATGAGATGCCCGAATGGTATTTGACAAGACTATTTCATGAGTAACAGTTAACAATTAAAATATAAATTGCAATTTTTGGTGACAACAGCTGTCAAGTTTTGCCGCGGGTAAACTCGAATAAACTACTGACAGGTGCTGTCACACAGTTTTTTCACCTAGAAACCATTTGTAATTCAAAATTGCGCGTTTGTGATTGGTGGAAATTAAGACGAGGGAAATAGTCGAATTAAAACCAAGCTGCAGATTTCACGAGTCCGCAGGTCGAGTGAAATGTGCTGCTTCGGTTTCAATGATGATCGATTATTAATCATACCACGAGTTATATTTAGTGAGAAAATATAATGAATTTTAGGATTTAACAAATTGTCAGTTTGACATTGGAAATTAAAATGTGCTTTAAAATATAAAAATAATTTATTCAAACTTGCCTTAATTTCATTATCGTTTACACCAACCCTTCGATCTTTTAGAGTTTATAATTCATTATTTTAATCATATAACCAACACAGGATTTAAATGTCAACAAATGTCAAATCAAGAAAAGTGTCAAAATCCTTAGTAACGTGTAACCAAGGTGATAAAATATTAAACGTCAAAAAATAAACTGTAATACCACAGACGTTTTATTGTACAAGTAGATTGTGTGCAAGGCAATTATTATATAGTATTTTTTTCAAGCATTTTTGTAAACAAATTAAATCCCCTTTCGTTTTAATAGTTTACGCACAAAATTAAATGTCACGTTTTTATTGTATACCTATGTTTAAATACAAAACTTATTTACTTTAAAACTTACCATTCGTATACATTTAAGGCAGAACGACATTATACCAATTTAATCACAAAATATGACATTTTATCGGGATGAAACAGTTTAACACCACCAACTAAGTCATAATATTCAACAGGTGAGATAAAAATTTAAAATGTAAACAAATTCTTAAAACACTGCAATATATTTTCACATGGCATGTACGGTATTTATATTTTTAACTATAAATCCTCAATGTTTGCGCTGGCACCCATTTTCGGTATACAAACGTTTATCGTAAAGGATAATATCACTATGATCACAAAAATTATTGATGCGTGTTATAGAAAACAGTATAATTACGCATATTTGGCACTAAACAACCTGGTATTTCTGGTTCTAAGGCAATGGAAAAAGAGGGCCCTCAACCACCATGCGTTCGCCGACGCCTTGTGACGTCACCGGTCAATACTGGCGTCGCGACGGCGCGTCTGTCGTTTGTCTGCCGAGCCCACCCTCACATCGAACCCCATATTACGTTTAATTTCTTAATGTCCGCCAGATTTGACCATGACACATTAACTTACTGCATACAAGATATTCAAACTCCTTGGTGCCAAAGGATGACCATTAACGGTCAATGATCGACCCCTCGAGCATTTACATCTAGCAATACTACATAAAACTACTGAAATATTATTAATTAAGATATACAAGATGTATGCAAGATAAATTGGATAACCAAATGAACCAAGCGCCAAAAACTCTTTCTGGGCTTAGTAAAATTATTTGTAAAATTACTCATTTTAAATAATGCTTGATGGTTGATCATCATTTGGAACTTTTCTCAAAAAGATTGAGAGGGTTCCCAAATCATTATTATTTTTTGAGCAGCATTAAAATGAGATATTTTGCAAATAATTTTGTTTACCCCAGAAATAGTTTTTGGCGCATGGTCCGTTTTCGATAAACGTTATCCAATTATAAAGTATTATTCAAGATATACAAGATAATTTGCCAACTAAGAAATTATAAATCTTGTGCATGATCTTGCACAAAAATGTATAAAAACAATTTGTGACACTTTCAAATGCCGAGGATTTGACAATCTTTACATGAAGGCACCTGTTACTTTGGTTTTTCTTGGAAAAGAAGATTTAAAACCACATTTTTCACATTGAAAATTAAAAAAACTAATATTACATGTTTTATTACGTCTAACATTTTATAAGAAGTAATTTAGGTGGCCCCTAAGAGTCGGAAACATGATAAGGAATCCCCTTGATATTGAAATCATGAAATTCAATAGCTGCCAAGAAATGCTTTATGAAGAACTCAATTAACTTTTGAAAGTAGGTATAAAGAGAAAAGCAAACTTTTGATATAAAAACTAAAATAGAAGTAAAAACTACAATTTATTTCTAAAATGTTAGTAAAGCAAGTTTTGGCATAAGTCCAATTGTGTCAAATTTTTTATTATTAGTTTAATAGAAACGCGTATTTTAGTGTAATACTTCATTTATTTGGCTACTTTATAAACTTAAATTTGTCATATTTTCCTTATATTTATTTTATAAAAATATTTAATTTTTTCCAACTATCATAAAATATCAAGGCCAACTATTAAGGATATATTTCTTGTATTGATTTTGTCATTATATAACCCAAATTTATTGACTATACTTTTTGGGACTTTTGATGTAATCAAAGTTTATATATATATATATATATATATATATATATATATATATATATACATATATTAGGGTGGCCCAAAAAAAAAAAGAATATTTAAGAGCCCTGTCAAAACATCAGCTCGATTAAAATTTTTTTAGGGGTCGCTCAAGATTTTTAAAAATTTTCAAAATCGTCAAAAATTGAATTTTTGTTTTATTTTAATTTTTTTTCTCTTCTCGATATTATTTTTAGGTTAAAATAATAAAAATTCTGTAAATTTCAAATCAATATTTTGATTTCTAAAGGTCGTTTATATTCAGAGGTCGCTCGAAAACATTCAAAATTCTCTACTTTGATAGTTAAAAAAACCTTGAGCGACCTTTAGAAATCAAAATATCGATTTGAAATTTTCAGAATCATTATTATTTTCAACCTAAAAAATAATACCGAGACGAAAAAAAAATGCCTTCCATCTCACCACCGAGCCGGGCTCAAAGCGCGTCTCCTGAATGGTATGGTCCAATGACAATTTTTTTTTCTAATGGTGTTGAAAAATTAATAGTACATTAAAAAACAAAAATTTTGGCGCCTATTTGAGCCCTTAATATTAATATTAAGGTTTGTTGTTGTTTTTCCATTTCAATAACACGGGATTTTTTTTTTATTTATATTCTTAACTTCTTTTTTTTGGATCCACTGTAAAAAAAATCTAACTCAAAAACGCCTTTATTATTTTTTATGAAATTTTGGTTAAAAATACTTTAACTTATATCTCAGTTTACGTGTTCGAGGGTTTTTCGAGAATATATTTTTAAAGCCCTTTTATTTAATTATGAAAAACGTTCGAAAAATAACTTTTAGGGTATTTTTTTTTTTAAGTAAATAAAAAATATGCTGTTAAAGACCGTATTCTTGTTAGTATACCCTTAAAATTTTGTACAAATTAAACGAACAGTAACGAAGATACAGCGCTTCAAAGTCGGTAAAAATGGCCCCTTTTTGATTATTTTGCTGAAAAGTGGTTATTTTTGACGACTTTGAATCGCTGTATCTTCGTTGCTGTTCATTTGATATGTACAAAATTTTCAGGGTATACTAACAAAAATACGGTCTTTAACAGCATATTTTTTATTTACTTAAAAAAAATTACCCTAAAAGTTATTTTTTTGAACGTTTTTTCATTATTAAATAAAAGGGCTTTAAAAATATTATCTCGAAAAACCCTTGAACACGTAAACTGAGATATAAGTTGAAGTATTTTTATTCAAAATTTCATATAGAATAATAAAGGCGTTTTAGAGTTAGATTTTTTTTACAGTGGTTTCAAAGATTATGGCCAACACTGTATATATACAAACATTATTTTCAAAAACAAAACATCTGTATCACATTAAGATTGTTTAATATTTGTATAACTGACGAATAATTTTAAAATTATTGGAACCATTAACACGTTGTTTATATAGAATTAGGATTTTGTATTAGAGGAATGCGAATACGTGTAAATAGTATTTATGACGTTAAAAATAGATATATTTAAAAGTGACAGCCTGAATAATCCAGTGTGAGGTCGCAGTTTAATTTCAATCTGGCTGGAATTTAAATTAAAAAAAAGTGAGGAAATTCCTTACAGCTTCAAAGTCTTAAATCTAATATTGACATAATAATAAAAGTAAGCGTTGGGCGCCAAAAGTGGTTACAAGAAAAAGTATTAGGTATAAGAAATTATATTATTTTAACAGATACAGTTAAGTGATAAAGATTATTCAATACTTTAAACATATCAATAAATAATTTCCCTTTATCATAAATAAGTTCAAAAACTATAATAAAATTATTTTTTTTCCACATGTTCTACCGCAGGACGAGATGCCGCATAGTTCCTGCAGCGACAAGGCCACTTTCTTCTGAAGAAAACTCACCTGCCCATTTTCTGTCACCATATTGGTCCCTAATACACTACCCTACACTGGCTACCGCGTTTATAGGACTGCTTGAGCAATATCTACAGATTTATTCCAAAAATATACCGGTATAAGTTTGTGAAAATACATAGTTGGCCCTATGACCAACACTTTGCCACTGAAAGGATGTAAACCAATGGCATCGTGCAACCCCGATATCGAGCGCCGAAAGTAAGTTTTGATAGCGTCGGGACGCCGTGAAAAGCGCTTTCCCAACCCCTGCACTGTTGCGCAAAAATATAATTTAGCTTAATCAAATGGCAAAGTTTATTAATACATTTATTATTTATTTAAATGATCAATAAATTTTGGATTATTAAACTTTTTGGTAGTAGGTATATTATTTATTATTATAATATAATAAACCTAATTAATATATTATAATAATTAGGTAATATACCTAAATAATTGCAATTATTTGTTGGTTCTTAAATCATGAAATTTTCTATTAGACTGAACCAGATAATTTAATTTTTGGGCAAAAATGATTTAGTGATTATATCTTATTTATTTATGCAAACTATTTTTAAAAGTAGTTGGCAGTAGTAAACTAACCTTTTTAGGACTTTTAACATATAAATAATTAAGCTTCAAAAAAAATTGTTTTTAGTTTAAACTTCTCCAAAAGCTATATCTCTTGAAAAAAATCATTATCATATGTTATTTCCATGGCTGTCTATGTTTAATAGAAGGTCTTCAAAACGTCAAAAGTTATTTTAAATTTAAAAACAAATATATACACTATTGTTTTTACATGTTTTAACAAAAAAGTCATTCCTGCTTCTTGTTTCATAATTATGACATTCAGAAGCATACATTACATTGACTAAAAGATAATTTGGTTTTCATTAAATTTTGTGGCATACCATATTGTATGAGAAAATCTTTGGAAAAATGTAAAATTAGTCGCTTAAGTTACATTTACGTTACTTTGTGGGATATAGATTTGATGATTACTTTTGTCAAAATTGTACAAATTAAGTTTCTTTTTTTCACCACCAGCGGCGCTGATTGTCGATGCTAGCGTTTCGGTACAAATTAAACAATTGTTTCAGAATAAACGGAACACCAGCGCCCTTATCTTATTTACATGATGTTCCGACTCCTTGTGTAGGCTCCATGATCTAACCCATGGTACCACGATCTAACCGTTATAAATTTGAGTCAAATTATTTGACGCTAGAACAACATACGATTACTTCAAAAAACACTTTTAACGAACCACACTGCGTACAAACAATTATAATTAGTAGAACTATTGTTAATGCAATATAAAAAATATCAAATAAAATATTGTTTTAAAACTTGGTAGCAAACACAACGATGCAGGTATAATCACGAATAAACTGTTTAGAGCGGGAATAACGCCTTAATAGATCAAGGCGGGAGCAAAATATTATCGTAAGCAACACAATGTTAAATCGCAAACGCCATGTCTCGGAGTTGCTTACGATTATTTGTCGGGAACATATAGGCGCTTACGTTATAAATCGGTAACAAATTAAAAAGAAGAGGCGTTTACAATAATTAAAATATTCAAACTGACCAATATTAGATTCCCAAATTGTAGCATCCTTTTTATCGATCTACAGGCTCAGAATAATTATTTATGATTAAAAGCGTGAACTTGTAAGTAAATTTTCAAATAATTTAGAAACCGAAAAAAACAAACTAAAAAAAAATATTTTTACGAAATCTTTTGGGTACCCCATTTTGACCCCCCCCTCCGCTGCATTGTTTTGCCTCCTTTCAGTTCCCGTCTGCTAATTGTACCATAAAATTAAAAAAATCGAATAACTCTAGAAGAAATCAATTTATCGAAAAATAATAAGAGACCTTTTTTGTAGAGCGTTACATTTTATATAATATCATTGCCATAAGTTACTTTGATACAGAGGTATAAAACTACAAACATAAAATTATTTTTCCCATGTTAATTAAATGGAAAACTAAAATAAAACCAGCGACATCTTAGAGTTGAGCTGGAACGCCCATATTTAGCGAGGATTTTTTTTATATTAAACAGAAACATTTGGGAGGGTAAGAGCGAAAAAAAAATAAATTTTATTTTTTGAAGCACCCTAATGTATCTATGTAAACATTTGAGAGGGTAAGAGCAAAAAAAAAATTAAATTTTATTTTTTGAAGCACCCTAATGTATGTATGTATAGGTATACATAATTATTAAACCTTAAAAAACATTGAGAAAGTGAACAAGTAAATTATGCCCCGTATATGAAGAGATGTAAAAAAATTAATACAATTATATACAAAACTTATAAAATATCAATTTTATATGCAAAAAGCTGTCCAATTTAAAATTATTACTTTTACTATTACTCCACAGTGCATATGGTTTGTAGAATAGGCCCATCAAACCCCCATAGTAATTCAAAATATTTTTTTTAATAAATTTCTGTTTTGAGTCTAGGTCACTTAAAAGTATTTTAGGGTCTATAGGTCTACCAGTATCATCAATTTTCCACAGGTGTCTGGATTATATCCTGCAGGGTAAATTTTTTAGGAAGTGTTGAAAAAGTTTAATAATATAAATAAATATATATTTAACATGTTCCATCTTTTATTTTGTTTGTATAGACAAGTGGGTATTTTAAATTTGTAATAATGTTTTTAAAAAAATAATTTTATTACAATTTAGAAAATTGCTTTATTTAAATATCTCTTGTATAGGTTCTTTAAAAACATACATTTTCCAGACTGGATAATTACAGGAAATTTTACGGACAAGGGAAAAAGCCGTCATAATTAACCTGGAATTTCGTCGCTTTAAAAGGGATTTTGTACTATAGAGGAAATGTTTTAATTAATTTCATGAAAAACGTTTACGCTAAAAAGCTTTATTGCATACAAAATTAATAAATGCAAACTTATTAAAAAGTCTCTTCAAATGTATAAAATGAGGTAACATTCCTAGGTTATGCGTCTTTTTCTAAAAATATCTGTAATAATAATAAAGAATACTAAAACTAGTTGATGCATTTCAAATATTTTATTAGCTATGGTTATGTAGGTATCTATTATTTCCGGTCAAATTACAACTACAATAAAATGTACAAAAATAAATCATAGCTTTTAATATATTCTAAATGTCCAACTATTTGCGGGTTTTGGCAAGCGACAGTCTGCTAGAAAAAGTTTTAATTCTTTATTCAATGTATGATTTTTATGATTTGTATATGGCTGCGCCAAAATTTAATTCACGGCTATTAAATGTGAAAATTTTTTTATATAAAAGAAGGCTTTATATACAAATTTTATGAAAACTTGCGAATGTAATAAAATTCATAAGGAACGAGGTTTCCATATATATTTTGGCCGCCTTTGGATACTTTACTTTAAATCATTTAATTAAATGTTATAAAAAATTTATCTAATAAAAAAATAAAACAAACTTTTATTAAATTTATTTATATTTTGAGGCATATAAATCAATTTTTTATAAAAAAATAAAAAAGGATGTTACTTATTTACAATTACATAAGGATTTTGAAAATGGCGAAATAAGTGGGGGTTGCTATATTAAATTTTGGGGGTAGGTGCCCAGGGGGTCAGGGGCTCATATGCTTAAATGAATAAATGAGTATTCAGAAATGTCTTTTTATTAATTTTAAAGCAAATTTACCATCTTTAATTATAACGATAATATTTATCATATTCATATCATATTCATATCATATTCATATCATATTCATATCATATTCATATCATATTCATATCATATTCATATCATATTCACATCATATTCATATCCTTTTCATATCATATTCATATCATGTTCATATCATATTTATATCATATTCATATCATATTCATATCATATTCATATCATATTCATATCATATTCATATCATATTGATATCATATTAATATCATATTCATATCATATTCATATTATATTTATATCATATTCATATTATATTCATATCATATTCATATGATATTCAAATCATATAATATCATATTTTAATATCAAAAATGATATATATTATGGTTCTTTAAATTTGCCGCAACTAATTCAATACAGTTTTGTCTCCCCTTTTTGGTATTTACCTGATGATTTATTGTTTAATGCAGCAAACATTTTAAAACGCTTTACTACATTAGCATGTATGCGGAAAAACTGTTGCTTCTATAAAGAGCATGAAGGGACTTCTATAAGCCGCTTTGAGAAGAAACTTAGTAGTTCGGGTATTTTCCGAGGATTTAGTTAGGATACGTGGACGATATCTTTGCTATTTTCGATCAAAACGCTTGCAGCTTAGATGATGTTGTTTTCAAATTGAATAAATGTATTCCCTCTATTAAATTCACCTTTTAATTGGGAAAAGATGGTCAGCTACCATTTTTAGATACCCTAGTGATTAGATCTTTAACTTAACTTTCTTGTTCTTAGGTTAGTAAACTTTCCACTTTACTGGACTTGCCTTTAGCTCAAGCAGTAGCACACTTCAGACCCTTTTAGGCAACCCCAAAGAGAAGATTACTAAAATTGAAAATTTGGGGATGTACAAAGTAAAACAACCAAGATTGTGACAAGAAATATGTTGGACAAACTAAACGATCCATCCAAATAAGGTTTAAAGAGAACTTGGCCATGCTAGATTTGGTAGGACAGAGAAATCGAGTGTTGCCCAGCATATACTTGATGATGGTCATAGAATAGGATTTGACAACCTTAAACTTATTAAGGAAGTTAGGGAACCAAGTCTGCTAGATAATTATGAAAGTTTATGCATCTATAATAATAGAAACCCAACCCAAATCTAGTTTGTTAGTTTCTATTTACATGTTTACTAAGGCAATCACGGTCCACAGTTTAGTAAACTGTGTTCGTTTACGGTTCAGCATTTAGATTTGTCACACTTCGCTTATAAAGATGCTAACATTGTTGGCGAAAAGTACTTCAAGCACGTTGTGTTTTGTTTTAGTTGTCCTTTTCCAAGTATCAGCTAACTATTTCCACAAATCTAGGAAATCGATTTTAACCTAATTCTACTTAACCGATTGAGCTGAAATTTTAAATAAACTTTTAGTGCTGGTAGAAATAGTTTACTCAATAATGTAGGTAATTTATTTAAAATGGCCGCCGTTCTAAAATGGTGGATTACTTTTTTCCTTATACTGTCCAACTATGAAGAAAAAAATGTGTATTTAACTTAGGATTGTTTACTACATTTCTTTGTTGAATTAAGATATACAATTTCCATAGCTTTATCATAGCACAAGAAAACACATTTAGAATTTTTTTGTAGTTAATGCCTTTCTCCATAGTAGGGCAGTATAAACCCCTTAATATGGGTGTCAAATGAAAGGGTTTGAGAAGTAGAAAACGATAAGGTGAGTTAAGTCAAACTAAATCCAATTTGGAGGATTACCTATTTCTTTACAACTTCGATGACATTGACATGGTATTAATTAAAAGGGTTCCGAATAAGTGACGTCATTTTAATTTCAATATGGCGGATAATAAACTAAATTTTAAAACTTAAAAGTAAAAATAAATAATGGTTTAAAAAAAATAGAAACAAGCTTTATCGCACTAAAAAGTATAAAAGAATTGTATAATTTTATACGAGAGATAATGCACATAATCTTGAGTGTAATACTATACATCATCAATAATTAATCATGAAATGATTTTCAAAAATATGTTTACCAATTTTAAATATTATTATAGTCGCCTTCTCCCGATTGGTTTAAATTACAGTTAATATTGAATTCGGCCAATAACTGATGCCTAACAACGTGAAAACTGCGTTCATTATTCCCGTTTTCAGGCAGAAAATTTATAATGTTTATCATTATATATGAAAAAACAATATTATGCAATAGAAGTAGATAAAGTAATTTACTTAAAACATGTTGTGCTATTAATAAACTTGTCACTTCCTATTATTTAATGCCAAAAATCGTGGACATAATTTTGCTCAATCAGCTTTTACTTTCGCTAATTTCTCAATATTTTTTAAGAAAATGCCCCCATGTAGCAGTATTAATTTGCAGCTCCCAATATCATGCAAATTAAATTTTTATTTTAGGCGTTTTTAAACATAATTTGATTTAAAGGACGACCATTTCATTTAATACAAAAATAACGAAATAAGGTTCTGAAAAAATAACCAAAGTCTATATTTGTATAGTTTCGTTAAAAACAGAAATATTATTAAACACATCTAATGTTAACTTATTTAAAATATTATTTTATGGTGAACAACTGGGGCGTCACTGACCTAAAGTAGCATAAAAATGTTGTATATTTTCCTTGTTTTAGTAAACTGGAATATTTTATGCACGTTTAAATTCTGTATGCAAATAAACCTAAAATAATAATAACGCAAGTATGCTGCAGATATTTATTTATAACATCGTTATTCAAAAAACAAAAAATTGTTTCTGTGTGCATGACCTTAAAGTAAGATATTTTTAATTTGCAAATTTTTGCTAAAATGGCTTTAATACCTTAAAAAACTTATTTTAAGTTGTCACGCAAACGAAATGCAAAATAGTAAACAGTAATAGCCAATCATCATGCTACAGGGTCCGGCAGAAAGGTCGGACGTTTTTGGAATGGCTGGTACTCTGCTCCTATTGGTTTGTGAGGTCTAAATATTTTTTTACCAGTCGAAGTAAGATATTTTTAATTTGCAAATTTTTGCTAAAATGGCTTTAATACCTTAAAAAACTTATTTTAAGTTGTCACGCAAACGAAATGCAAAATAGTAAACAGTAATAGCCAATCATCATGCTACAGGGTCCGGCAGAAAGGTCGGACGTTTTTGGAATGGCTGGTACTCTGCTCCTATTGGTTTGTGAGGTCTAAATATTTTTTTACCAGTCGAAGCCATGGAGCGGTGGTAGAGCACCGCGCGATTGCCTACGACAGTTTCGTCAGAAATAATGAGTCGATCACGACAGTTCAGCGTGAATTTCGTCGCCACTTTAACATTCACAGAAATCGAGCTATTCCCGCGCAAAACATCATTCCTCGTTGGGTTGAAGCACTGCATACACGAGGTGTTTTCAGGTCGATCTGCTCAGCGGCATACTGCTGAACTTGAAATTAGTGATCGTCCAGTAAGGAGTATTTTGCATCTGAAGCTGCATTTATACCCCTAAAAATTGGCCATAGTGCAACAGTTGCAGCCTCAGGATTACGCACAACGACTAACCTTTGTGCGTAAGATGGAAGCACTTCCCTGCTTAAAATACCCCATAGAGACCCTGTTCAAACCGATAGATATTTGAATCGGAATGTATGGTGTTTCTATAGGGTGTATCGGTATGTATATGACCCATAGTTGGGATTTATGGTTGTTCTATAGGGATATCCACCCTTGATTTATTTGCTATTGGTTTCAATGGGGAAAATACACATAAATGTAGAAATTAGTTTTTCCCCCATAGAACCCTATAGGTTTTAATAAAATTTTAACAAATGTTTTATGGTTGCTCTATAGGGATATCCCTATATATCCTTCATTGAGTTATTTGCTATCGGTCTCAATAGGGAAAATGTAAAAGTTATGGTGTGCCTATAGGTAATTTCCTAAAAATTTTCTATCGGGCCGTATCCGGAAAAAACCATGGACAAATGCACATATTGAATCCGGTAGCGCCCGATAGATTATTTTGTATAGGTCTCTATGGGGTATTTTAAGCAGGGTTTTGGAGCAAAATGATAACCTCATTTTGTTAATGAGTGATGAAGCTCATTTTCATCTCAATGGCATGGTAAATCAACAGAACTGCCAATATTGGGCTGAAGAAAATCCGAGAACTTTACATGAAAGACCGCTGCATAGTCCGAAAGTAACGACTTGGTGCGCCTTATGCAAAACTTGCGTCATAAGCCCTTATTTTTTCGAAAACGATAATGGGAATGCTGTTACCTTCAACTCGGAGCGCTATGTCGAAATGATCAACAACTTCTTTTTGCCCAAATTACGACGAAGACGAATACCGATCCGGCGCGTGTGGTTTTAACAGGATGGAGCAACAGCCCACACAGCTAATGCATCAATGACCGTCATTCGCCCTCTCTTCCCTGGTCGCGTCATTTCCAGGTTCGGTGACATTCACTGGCCTCCTCGGTCCCCTGATTTATCCATGTGCGACTATTTCTTGTGGGGTAACCTCAAGGCACGTGTTTACGAACACAAGCCCCGATCACTGGAAGAATTGAAGGAAGCAATTCGCGTGGAAACGGCCCAAATTGACCGACAATTGTTAGAAAGAGTGTTTGCCAACTTCAATGAACGCCTCCAGAAGTGCATCCCTGTTCGTGGCCACCACTCGACAGATATGATTTTCCACAATTAGTTTTCAAAATGCTATGAAAAGCCGAACCAGATTCTGACAATAAATTTTTTTGTTGAGAAATTAACGATTTTTTTTTTAAACCGTCCTA
This sequence comes from Brassicogethes aeneus, assembly GCA_921294245.1. Lineage (NCBI taxonomy): Eukaryota > Metazoa > Arthropoda > Insecta > Coleoptera > Nitidulidae > Brassicogethes > Brassicogethes aeneus. The sequence goes on along the minus strand of OV121132.1, from coordinate 44,058,981 downwards.
CCTTTCTGCCGGACCCTGTAAAAATTCTAAATAATTATGCTGTAATGAGACTGTATATGCTATAGCAGTATAATACCATTGTTTTTAGACCACTAACCCCTAAAAACAATAATAAGACTGACAGTGTTTTAAAAAATTAAATTGGCAAAGGATGACATGCAATCAGGATGTTAAAAATTTAACATAGTAACATAGTTTTCCCGTCTGCATTAAAAACATAGACAGGCATGGGCGCCGCTACATAGGGGCAGGGGGGGGCCCGGCCCCCCCCCTGGAAATTCATATCCAAAAATTCCGGTACTCCATAATTTGTATAATATTATAAATAACCATAATACCTAATAGGCGGGTTGCAAAACGAAAAATAAGACGTGTTACACACAAAAATTGCTTATAATTATCCTGTTATTACTACTCTATGTCATGCTATATCATAACATCGATATGTATTACCTAAAAAAGCTGCTACAGTGCAACTACATTTTTTTATGTTTAAGTTTTTGTTATTGTTATAACTTATTTTTAAAATATTACTCATGTTTGTATTTATAAATTTGTTTATAAATTGTAATTATAATTTTTTTGTTATATTTTAATTTATCCTAATTTGTATAGCGTATACATAAGACGGCTGTACTACTAGAGGAGATTCCTCGGCGATACAATTTTTTTTTATTTATATATTTACCAAAAAACTGTGATGTATTTTTTGCAATATGTACCAATATAAATAAATAGGTAAATATACATATAAAGATGATATTTTATTTGACTTAAGTTTAATGTGAACTTCTACAGTACAACTTGATTATAAATAACATCTATCAAAATTGTAAAAAACTTTAAGGCCCCCCCCTAGACGAATTCCTTCCGGCGCCCATGTAGACAGGTTGCCTGCATGGCAAAATTTAGAATTTATAATAGAATAATTTAAGAATTTACAAGATTATGTAGGTACCTACATATATACCATTTCTATTATTAATTTTTAAAATCAACAATACCATTTTTACACACTTTATATCTGTACCCCAGAGCCTGTTTAAAATCACATAACACATGTTTTGTCTACATTTTTTCGCTCTTTCCAATGGTAAACAGGATTACGTATTTCTTCACAATATCCTTGACATGGGTATCAAATGAAAGTGTTAGACGAGTAGGAAACAATAACAAATTTAAAATTTAAAAACTTTAGAAGTTTTTAAAAATTTCTTCAAAATTTACAAAATTTATAAAATTTGAAAAACCTCCTTAACAATCATACGAAAGGGTTTGTCAAGTAGGATACGTAACGTAATTCTATAGAAGTAAGTAATTTTAATATACCGGATGACATCCGGTATATTAAAATTAAATCCGGCGGATGTAACTAACAAACTAACTAAATATTTAGACTGAAAATTAAAAAATAAATAATAGTTATATAAAATTGAAAACACTAAAAAGTATAAAATAATTTAATTAACTTAGTGCTATTAATAAACATCTCACTTCTAAATGTTTAAATTCAACAGTTTAATGGAGCTTTGTTAAAATTAATTAAAAGTACATTCTTTTTAAAGAAACGTCATAATTAATTAACATAAATAAAAACATATTCTTAGTAAATTACATACATTATTTTATACTTTTTGGTACGTTAAAGGGTGTTTTTAGTTTTTTCAACCAGTATTATTATTTGATAAATTGTCATTTCAGTAGGAAGTGAAAGTAATGTTAAAAGTAATATAAACATCATTATTATTATAAAATATTTAAACGTTACCATAAGCGATACCTTACCGAAATTACTTTATCGGTTTTGGGCGTTGATCCTTACTCAGCGCTTTGGTCAAAGTTTTAAAAGTGGTGTTTAGCAATTTTTTTATTGTTTTTTCAGTTTTCAAAATTTTTTCATTACGTGATAGTATATTATATAACTCTAGTTGTAACTTACAACTTGTAAGTAAGCTATATCACACTAGTTCGAATATTGATACGAGCCGCAGGCGAGTTCGGAAATCAAACAAATGTTATTGCTATAGTATAGTATACTAAGGGAGACGCAGCATCTATGCATATAGGCTTTTGTGTAGAAACGCTCAGCTTAGGAAATTCCTAGTATTGTCAATTTTTGGGATATACAAAACATTTTTGGACTTTTCGAAAGATCTTGTAGCTACCAATCTATCGTGTAGGTAACAATCTAGCAATATACTAAAAATAATCAAAATTTCGAAAATCATTTTTTGGACCCAATGTTTGTTTTCTCAGAGCGCGTCATATGTGATAAATTAAATGAGTAATTGAGTGTTTTTTTAATTAACTGATCTACAAAAAAGGCAAAATTTAAAACTAACGAGTACCATGTCCCAAAAAAAAATATTAAAATCTGTTAACGCGTTTTAAAATTGAGGTGTTGCGGTCCTAAATCGCACACACTGCGCATCCTAATGAGTCATTCTAGTTATAGAACCTAAATATTAAAATTATCATTCTGACTTTTAAATGACAACTCAAACTCAGAACAACAATTTTAAAATTTAGGTCCTAAATATATTCTAGAAAGTTATTTCATAATCACTTTACCCTCTGACGGTCATTTCACTTTGTCTGAAAAAAGTTGTATCATAAATTTATTTATAAATTTATTTATAGTTTAAACTAGACGTGTTTTGCATATTTATTTCAGACGAGGTGTTTTTAGTTGTGTTACTTTTTTGTGCATGAGCGAAATATCTAGGTACTTATAGAAAATCACAGGATTGGTATTTCCAAGGCCACAAAAAATAGTTAAAAAAAAATATACACAAATATTTTTTTCTATTCAACTGCAGCCAAGGTTATGACGTCACTTATAAATAATTTGACACAAAATGTATTATACGTTGAAATGCTTCGTTTATTAAAAGGTTAATTAATTGTTCTAAATTTTACCTTAATCTAGGTTCTCAATGATATTTACATATTTTGTCGGAATGGATGTGGAGTATAGTTTTTTAATTAAAATATTCAAAATACCTCCAAATGTTAAATGTGTTTATTTTTGAAATTTGATGTTACTTTACTTTCTTCTTATGTGAAAATATTCTGAGAAAAAAATACCTACCCAAATAATTGTCATCTACAAATAGTTAAGAGTAAATAAATTATCTGTAAAAATAGAATAATAAAAGGGACCTATACATACTTTTTAAAACCTAACCATAACTCATTATAATGAGTTATGAATATATTCAATGACGTTTATGTTGGGTCAATATATTGAAATATTAATAATAAGTTAAGATTATATAGATCTTAATAGATAATCTAAACCCTATTTTTCAAATAAAAAACATTCTGGTATTTTTGCATACATTTACTATGTTGTATAACCAATACTGCAGCTGAACCATTTTTAATTAACTAATTCGTTAGTTTATTCACAAAATTTACCACAAATGTTATAAAAGATTTCATTTAAAAAAAGCATTACCATAAGGATTTTTAAATAATATAAAACGAAACAGACATGTCTTAGGTAAGGTTTAACTAGTGCCAATTTCATTTGGTAATAACACGGTGGAAAAAGCATAGCTCAGATCTGTAGCGAACACTGAGCTCGACTATAGGTATAAGCGCCTGTTACCGATGTACATTATTTTTTAGTTTTTATTTTAATATTTTAGTACCCATATCTCATTAGGTAAATATTTTTTTATATTTTAAGAAAACTTTTATAAAAGGATGTTTTTAAATTTTTTAAATTAGTACAAAGAGAAAAGTAATCTCTTGATTTAAGAAAATGCATTTATTTGAAACAGGTTTTCTTGTATGAAGTAAAATTTTTTTATTCGTAGTAACTTGTTGTTTACAATAAGAAAATACTATTATTTGGTTGTAAATCATAAGTTTCTTGAAAACAACTTATTGTTGTGATTAATTGTAAAGAAATATTTATTTAGAGCAATTAATTAAATTGTTTGGATGTAGGTTTTGTTTCTTTAAGAAAGCTTCTACTAAACCTGAGATAAAAAATCAACTAGATATTTACTTGTATTAGCCAAATATCAGTTTAAAAAGTCAAATAAACCAAAGTTTTCCACTAAATAAATATCTTTTTGTAGATATCGAAATTAATAATTTATTTGAGCCAAGCCAAATATAGTAAAATTAAGAGATTACTTTTCTCTGTCTAGGATTGGTCCAAATGGATTACGGGCTCAAGTTTTCCTTTGTTACCGTCACAAAAACTACGTGAAATATCATTAGTTTTAACTGTGTTATATAGATGTGAAATGCGAATTAGGAATTGCAAATAACGTTCTTATTGGTTTGATTTGGCGGAAATTTTTTTTTTATCTGCGAAATCGAAAGTTTTGAATTTTAAGAGAGATTAAATATTATCATGGTACTAGTAACATGAAATATTATGCAAACAAGAATTTGGCTTGAGGCATACGCAATAATCGTAGCAATATACTAGCTACAAAACAAACACCATTTAACATATTACAACTAATAGAAAATGTTTGGTTAATCCCACCATAAATATGGCAAATATTGCCTTATGACAAAATAGTCGCAATTCGCATCTACATATGTATAAAAAGGCTTTACATTGGTTAACATACAACAATTGGAAGTTGCAAAAGTCCAAAATTTGTTGCACTGTACAGGCAAAGTTTTTTTTTTCAATAAGAAAATAAGGTTAAATTAGGTTATAAATCATCAACTCAATCAACCAATCAACCCAACTTGGTTGGTTAGTTAGTGTAGATCGACAGGGTGTTCAAAAATTACCGGACAAAACAAAAGAGGTCGATTCCTTGCGAAAATCTAAGACGAGTTATTAATTTATATTATATTTCTTAAAAAATTGACATCTGTCAACCTTACTTTTTCAAAATTTATAATAAATTTAACTTCAGATCGTGACTAAAACGCCATAAAGTCACAGCTCGTCAATAAGTGGATAAAAGTATATTATGTATCAAGTTTGATAAACGCCAATAATAAACACGAATTTAATTAAGGCACGACCGAGCTTGCGAGCGAGTGCTTAAATTAATGAGTGTATAGAAAAGTTTATAAACGAGGTGCATACTATACTTTTTTTACGACAAATACTTATTATTATCTTAAAATGATTTAAATCAAAAATTTGTATAGAGCGCCATCTCTGAAACAATAGGGGAATCTGTGTGTCACCGTCAAATGTCAAATTTTTAAATTTTATAAACACAGATTATAAATGTATTTCTTGAAAATTGACAGTTTTTCACAGTGAAAGTAAAGAAAATGTTTTATGAGCACTTTACAGTGGAGTTCGTGCCCGAATTTAAGTTATAGATTACTGCCGGCGTACAATGTTCATATAAACTTTTCAAATATTGGCGTTGAGAAACTATTTAATACTTTTGTATTTTTTATTAAGGTAATAAAATAATTTTCACATTTAGTATTATTTTACAAGAAAGGCACTTTATTTTAACGATTGTATGACATTTGACAACTGTCAACTAACTTAAAACTAACTTCAGCCCGTGACTAAAAACCTGTTGCCAACTTCAGCCCGTGACTAAAGCGCCGTAAAGCTACAACTTGTCAATGTGTATTTAAAAGGTCACTTAGTGTCGTGGAAACATGTACGATAAAGGGCGTTTTAAAGGTGGGAGTAGAAAAAAGTAATAATACGGCTAATTTTAATTTTTGGCCGTAGCCAGAAAATAGTTTCGGGGGGGCTATTGATAAACAAAAACGGGTGCATCAAAATAGAGATTCAGAATACAATATATATACAGGTGCAAATTTAAGCCTCATTCAGAACCTCGTAATTAGTGGAATAAATTAGTGGTTTCAATTAACGTAAAAGTTTGTCTTATGAATATACACAGTGTTGTTCACAACCAAAAAATTAGTGGTAGTAGTTTTCAATTAATGGAAAAAGTTTGCAAACTTCTAACTTTTACAACTAATTATAATTTGAAAGCATGTGCGTGGATATTTTATGTCAAAAGCAAAAAGTTTGAAGATTTGCCAGTGAAGATAAGGTTATATAAATATTATTGTAATGGTTGTAAAAAATATTATTTTAATATAATTAATATTGTTTACCTACGTCAGGTTAAGAAAAGTGGACAATCTTTTAGCAAATTCCCTTAATTTTAGATGTTAATTTTGCGCATTGTGAATGATCGTTTTGTGTTAATTATAAGTATAATTGAAACCACTAATTACGAGGTTCTGAATGAGGCTTTAGTCTAGTGGTTTTCTTTGCTGCAAATATATTATTAACTTGAGATTTAATTTTCTTAAATTTCGGGGGGGATTATCCCCCCCTTGGCTACGGCCTTTCTCAGTGAGAATATTGAAAAATAATTTCTAATCGTCACGCAATATTGTGATATTTGATAAAAGAAGTCACACATTTTTAAATTAGGTTTTTCACCCTTGTCATATAGATGGTTATAAATAAAAAAAATACATTAATTAAATATCACAAATTTGACCTATTTATAATTAAATGTTGCACCAACTTAAAAAAAAATCATTTTTAATTAGATATGACTGTATTTGTTTTGAAAGATTTTGGACATTAGCCAGATTGCACTAAACAAATTTTAAAAGCCAGCAATGTTTTCTGTTAGGCGTACAAATATAAACCAAAATTTTAAATGTTACGTTTACTCGATATTTTATTGGATTGGTATTAATCTTTCTACTTAAAAATAATTATATTTTATTTACTTTACTAAAAGAAAAAATTATTTTGTTTTATTATTAGTTTTTTTATAAAATTTAAATTTAAATATTAGTCTATTCATATGAATAGGTAAGTAAATTAACTATACAGGCCTAGGATAGTTAACAAAAAGTTCGAGTTTTTGATTAGTTAAATTAAAAAAAATATATCAACGCTTAAACCTGTAGGTACATTTTTTTAAGTAGATTACACACTGTGTAATACACAGCTTATATTGCAGAACTTAAATTAAATTTAAAAACAATTTTTGTACAAAACCTAATCTGTATTGTGTTTATTTATCAAAAACCCTTTTTTTTAGCTAGGTCCTTGTTGCAGAAAAATTGAGAATCATGCTTTTTCGCTTTTTTGTGTATATAAAACAATTATTTTAAAGCCAAAATAAAAATATAAAACTTAATAACATACATAATGTTTAGTTTATTTCAGGATAATTGTTTGATGTTTAAAGGTTTTTATAGGAAACCGCCTTTTCGTTAGTAAATGCAAAACAAATAATGATTTACTATTAAAATTGACTGGGTTACATTTAAAGTATCTTAATAATTTTTAAAAGTAATTTAACCTAATAATAAATCGTTGCGTTTTATTAATGCACATCGTAGTTTAACTACCACACAGCGCCTGTGACTGGGCGACTGAAATCTTTAGATAGAAGGGCGTCACCGTGTATAACTATTATCTCCTCTTAAATAAATGCTGCTATAATGCCCCACAAAAATTTGACATATAAGGTTAACATTATTGTACTCTTTACACTTTAATTTATTTGTTTTTTAATGCTTACCTCCATTGAGTCTTGAATACTGGTTAAAGAAGGAAACCTTTTTTTCATTGATTGAGACATAGTTTTATGTTACACTATCCACTTAAATTAATTTATGTATACACAAAATTATTCACCGTATTAACACGAAATATAAAATAAATCTGTAAAAAATTGGACGATTATTATTATTATTATTAAATTAAAAATATTTTTAACATAAAGTTGTTATTTTTGTTAGTTGGGTGTAATAAAATTATTGTGTGATTATTAGGGTGTGTCATTTTTAAGCAACTTTTTTTTTCAACTAAAAAACATACTAAAAACTTTCAGGAAGCTGAAAAAAGGATCCTCTAAAAATTTGAGCTCTTAATATTAACTTTAAGTGGTGCCTGTTCCTAACTTTCCATTTTCCATTTAAATAACATGGAAATTTTTTTTTTTTCTTATTTTTGTAGCTTGACATTTGAGCATTGTAAAAACGAACTAAAAAATTATTTTGGTAGGAAATTGAACGCTCTACAAAAAAGTTTCAATATATTTTTTCATAGAGTGAGCCGTTCTGAAGGTATTCAAACTTAAAGTTTTTAACATTTTGAATCGCGGCACGTTAGCGTGCCTCTAGTCCCTGTGTAATCCGAACGGTAATATACCGACTGAGCCGATACAATCTTTTATCAGAATTATCGACTTTGAAATTATAAAAAATAAAGAAAGATTAAAAATTCAATAATATAACAAATTCATTGTTTTATTTAATCTATTATAATTATTGAACAAATTTATTGAACACAAATAACTTTTATTGATAGTAAATAAAATAAAATGAAAAAAAAAATTTCCATGTTATTTAAATGGAAAATGGAAAGTTAGGAACAGGCACCACTTAATGTTATTATTAAGAGCTCAAATTTATAGGGGCTTCTTTTTTCACCTTCCTGAAAGTTTTTAGCCTGTTTTTTAGTTGAAAAAAAAAAGTTGCTCAAAAATGACACACCCTATTGATTATCTTATTTCTGAATTTTTAGAAACAAATAAACATTACCTGTCATAAACCGAAATTTTTATAATATTTTTATAATTTGTATAAAACAAATATATTCAATATATTTTATATTTATATATAAATAAAAACCACTTTATCATTTGAAAATTGGTATTTAAAAATAAATTGATTTATAAATAGCACTTTTTTAAAACATTTATAAATTTTTAAAGAAATCTCAAATTTATCAATTAAAAAGTATTCTGAAAGTTCTTATCGTTTTTATACGTATTTAAATATTTGCTTTTAATAAAGATATTATTACATTTTTAAGAATAGAATTTTAAAAATAAAATTAACATAAACGTTGCTCTTGAGTATACTTTGGCAAATCCTACAAACCATTTCTAACATAATTTTTATGCAGGATTAAAAATACTTTGATTTTTAATTTTACGACCCAAACATTTTATTTTTTATTTACTGGATTATGAGTTTATTACAATTTGGTTTTAGCATACAATTTATGACCTACTTATGGTCTACTTATATATGTATATATTTCTATTCTATGTTAAAATTTAAAAAGAGTGCTAACAATTAATGTCTTTACAACATATAAAAATTTATTAAACGTGTCGAAAGAAAAATTATTATTTTTTAGCTAATGCAACGATTATGCAAAAACAATAAAGGACACAAAAATTCTGACATTTTTAAAATCAGCTTAAAAAAGTACCCCTATAAACAAAATTTTACTTTAATAACTTTACAGGAGTTATTTAAGGAATTAATAAAAAAATGGAACACCCTACAAAAAATTTAAAAATTACAATAATTAATTTATCGGTAATTAATTATCGTGTGTCTGTGTGGTGAAATGCACAGTTTAATCTGACCTGTTTTGACGCACCAGACATTTTTAGTTCACGTACAAAAAATGTTTTGTTCTTGTTTTATACAAAAAATAATTATTTTAATATTATGAAAAACGGATAAAATAATTTGAATACAATTTTACAGATTTACATGAAGGCGTATCTAATTTAAATCGCTTTAAAAGAAAGGAATTAAAAGAAAAGTTACTATACGTAACAAAACAACATGCCAAATTAAATTGAGTATACTCTATAGAAATCCATCGTGGTATTGAGATAACAGACTAGATGTACTAGAACCCAGTGTTGCCAACTCAGTAGATTTTCTACTAGATCTGGTGGATAAACATATCCGTCTGGTGGGAAAAAATAAAAAAATCCACCATGGTGGATTTTCTAGTAGATTTAGTATAAATTAGTTGTTTTTCAATATAACGATTTTTTAAAATTTAATTGTCAAAAGTGTAAGAATATGAATTAGAAAAACTAAAGTCACTAGATTTTTAGACTCCCTATAAAGTTTAAACATGGGTGCTTTTGACTTAATCTGATTATTTTTAAATATATAGTAATATTTATTATTATTTATAGAAGTTATATTTATTTTATTTTTAAATAAATTGTGCTGTAATAGTTTATCAAAATTTACAAGCCCCCCCTCCCCCGCTTTTCCCTATTTCTAATTTCTAATTTCTGGTGGTTTCTGGTGGATTTTTTTTAGGCTTTTGGTAGAACTACTTCATATCATGTTGGCAACACTGCTAGAACCACTTTTTTAAGTTATACACCCTCTTAATTATACAATCGCTTCATATTTAAGAACAAAATAATACAAAAATATTAAAAAATTAGTTTTGTTCAAACAATACATGTATGTTTCTTATAAAAACAATTTTTTTCTTTAATCAAGATGACTTATATATTTATTCAAGTCTAATTTATGCAGTAATATCTATAGATAAAAAACTTATTTTTACATTTATAATTATAATACCTAGCAGTTTAAGAGCAATTAAAGTTTTTATAAAATAAATGGCAAAAGAAGAACAAAATATTTAAAATGCGCCGGCGCTACATTAAAAATTGTATTATATAATATATAATATATTATATATATACCGTTATCTTATTTGTTGTTTATTGAAAAAAATACTTATACCTACCCACATGTATAAAGTTTATAAACAAGTAGTATATTATACGCGTCACATATGAGGTTTGTGTCTGGAGTCGCTAGACGAGAGACTTAAATCATCCGAGTGAATATTGTGCATAATCTTGAGTGTAATACTTTACTTTATCTACTTCAATACCTTGATAATTAAATGATTTTTAAATATAAATAAATAAAATCTGACATCTGTCAAATGGTTATGCTCACTTTTTATCAATTTTAAATGTTATTAAAGTTGCCTTCTTCCAATTTAAAACCTGATTGGTTTAAATCTCAGTGAATCGCTCGATCACTAATGCCTAAAAACGTTGTTAGGCAGGGAATTTATAATATTTATTTATTCACGAAAAAAAAAACAATATTATGCAATAGGAGTAGATAAACAATTTAATCCAAGTTTCTTTAATAATAATAATTATTGTACAATAATACAGGTGTCATTCACAACTGTAAAAGCTGTATAATAAACCTACATATAAATTATATATTAGGGGTGTCAATCCTGATCCATTTTCTCAATCCAGGGACTTTTGGAATAAAATTAACTAATCTCGGGCTCTGGGATCAGTCCCGAAAAAATATAATTCAATATAAAACCAATTTAAAAATTAACGAACAAACATCTTTCGGTCTTTACACTAGTTGGAGAAATGGTTTTTAGAATTCGTAGGCAAGTTGTGGATTGTACCCTTGTATACCCCCATTAACAAATAATTTCTTTTATCAATCGGGCGTTGGTGAGTTCCAATTAAGGCTGCAAAACTTCAGCTTGTATAATCTCCGCGATGGAAACCTCATCGTCATCGCTATTTTCTTTTTTGTCTAAGAAGTTTTTCCAATTGATATTAATGTTGGCGGTCGGCCTTTTCATTTTTATTAGAATTCGTCGTAGCCACCCGTGAAACTAGAATTTTGGAAACATTTTTTGCATTTTGAATGTATGGATTAGTTAAAAAAACACTGTCTAATTTTTAGCAGTGTAACAACTATAATAGTTGAACTATTTTCTACTTGTATAACAATTAGGTAATGCCATTAAAAGGTATATTTTATTGTTGTTACCCGGGATTCCGGAATTGAGACTTTTTATCCAGGGATTTTAAGGATGAGTTTTTTTACGAGATCCCGGGATTTCAGGATCCCAGGATCGACACTACTAATATACATATACTGTACACATATTTATATTAATATAAATATTAAGAGTATGTTAATAATTTGTATACATCCAGAGTCAAAATTTAGATCGTAATTTAAACCTACTTTGACCTACAAAAACTGATTTAAAACCTGTCTAGCCTGTTAACTCTAGCACTAGAACAACCGAATCAATCTTAATTTGAACCGATTTAAACATTTTATAAAATTTTTGGTAGGATTATAAACCAAATAAATCATTTTATTTCAAAAATAAAATTTTACCAATCATTAATTTCAGTTTTTAATTTTACTGCAAATAATTAATGTAAAGAATTCGTCTATTCATTATGTAAATTTTAATTATTTGTATACCATGCTGATACTTGAAAAAGGACAACTTTGATGATATGTTAAACAACTATTGGAAATATTCCCCAACACCAAATATATAAAAGCTAAGAGATTTTTTTGTTTTGGGTGTGTTCCACTACACCAAGTTGCCCGACACTGATGAGACTCAATATAGGTCGAAACAGCTGTCTGTCGGGATTTGGTGGAACGCACTCAAAACAAAAAACTTTGGTGAGGTGTAGGTTCAATTCTTTTTTAAAAACACAAAGTGCTTAAAGTACTTTTAGCCAACAATGTAAATCTTCAGATGTAAATCTTGGGATTTAGTTACACTTCGCTTCTAAAGATGCCTCGTTGGCGAAAAGTACTTTAAGCACTTTGGGATTTGTTTTGGTGTTGGGGAAAATTTTTAATATTTGTTTAACCAATTAAAAAAATATATAAATAAAATGTCTACAATATATTTAAATTCAAATATTGTCGCGCTTTTATTAATCGACATGCGCAGTGGCATGGGCTTTTTTGGACTGTAGGTTGTAAACGGTCATAATTTGGTTCAAATTCCCCGAAAAATCGGGAAAATGGACTTATCTGCCATGTTTTGGGTTAATAGTTGGATATCTTTAGGCGAAAATAAAACCGTTCAAGACGGAAATTGTTCACACTTATTAGTTTTAAATTACGATCTAAATTTTGACTCTGGATGTTGGGTGTGACAGGTTATAAAGTTAGGGGGCATCTAATAAAAATGGGGGGAGGAGTCTAGCAAAATCTCACCAAATATTATTTCAAGGGAGAGGGGGTCATTTAAAATCTAAACTTTTAAGTTTAAAGAATATGTATTATAATTAAAATTTGTTCAAAAAAATTAATAATTAAATTAAATTAATATTTTTTTTTTACTTTTTTGGGGTTTATCATTTTGTCCTCAAAACAAGTTTTATGTCTAGAATCTCACGTGAGGGACACCAACGGGGTCCAAAAATACCTCAAGTAATTAATGGATGTCCCCTTACAGATATTTTATTAATTTAAGTCCTGTTTAGGTTTGATTGACATTGAGCTAGTCAATATAATGAATATAATTATAAGGAATATATTCCTTTCATTATTTTGCAGTGGCGAATATAATAATAAAAACTAATAAAATAAAAATAATTTGAATTGTAATTTTTTATTATTATTTAATAAAACGTTGCTAAGATATATTTGGAGAAAAAATTTACTATAGACTGCATTATTTTGGCATTGGATAAAAATATACATTATTTAGGTATTTAATATTATTATTTACAGGGGTGAACAGACAAATAATGCCACACTATTTAAATTTAAATATACTTTTATAGCCTTTATTGTAATACAATACCCTAATTAATTAACACCTTGCCCAATATCTGCCCCCTTTATGTGCGCTCCTGTTTTTTACTATTTATATTTGTTTATGGTTGATAATATAAATACGCTTGTATTATAGTTGTATGCTAAACATTATTTTTGTAAAAATATTTTAGTTCATGGAAATATAATTAAATTTAATTTATAAAATTTTATAAGCAGTAAGTTGCTTTAGTGTAGTAAAATAAATTAAACGTAATAATCGACCAATTCTTACACTGTTACGACACGAACAACTACTATACGAAACTACACTTAATAGATACAAAAAGAAACTTGAACACCAAAAATTACGCACTTTCGTCGGTTTTTCGAATATTTCACGCACTTTTCCTTTATTATGTAAACCGGCCGATCGTGATGGTCTTGGTCCGCAGTGCGTTGATTACTGGCAAATTCTACATATATTTTTAGCGGTTGTTCAGATGGGCTATTTTAATACCACATCGTGAAAACCTCACGTATACTAGACAATCATTGACATAATACGCTGAACTGAACAATTATTTAAGTTTTACACAATTTTTAGCAGTAATTTTCACGCCTTAAATCAATTAATTAATACAAAAGAGAATAATAAAATCAGTATTTTTTTTTTAATAGAATAAAATGTAATTTTTAAACCTTATTAAGGCGCGCGGATGACTTGTTATCCACGCAGATATTTTTTGTTATTTTGATATTTATTAAGGACCGGTGCAAAGCAAAACCTTTGATATCCCAAAAATTATAAAGAGTAGTTTTTAATAATTTTTATGAGGTTTTTAAATTTCTAATTTAATTTCGCTCATAGGCTTTACCTTGTTTTTTTTTTAATAAATATTGCATTAAAAAAAGTGCACATATTTAACCATAAAATTATTTTAAAAACATTTGTATCTATTTTCCTTAGCCATAACTTATATAAACAATGTTTAGAAATGGTGGATGGCACCTGTCCTCCGCGCGCCTTATTTTGCTACATAACATAATATCTAAATTTAAAGTATTTCTAAACTATTTTTTATTAAAGGAGATTTTTTGATACATATCGCATATATTTTTTAAGAAAAAACACAATTTATATTAGAATATAAATTGTATAGAATTATAATTGTTTTAAGAAGAATTGTACACAAACTATCGAAAATTCCAAAAATGATTTGTTTAAAGAAAGTAGGAAGGGCTTTGTGGCCAGTTTTTATTATCTTATTATAGTTTCGTTTTTAGTTTTTCTTCCGTGTTTCGCTAGTGCTAGTGGCTGGCTTATAATTAACAAAATGCAACTGAGGTATTGACCTGAGGGTCTCTAAAAGACATGTGTCCTGTAACAGCCGATTTATGAAAGATTTTGAAAAGTAAGCCGATTCATCACCCTACAAAACCGACAGTATGGTTACGCTACGTAGACAACAGCTTTAAAGCTCATTCACTTAATATGCGTAACTTAACTTAACTTAACTTAAGAAACATACGTCTGTTAAGTTGTCTGTTTACATTAACTTAATACACACAAAAAACGTAATATACAAGCACGCGCAATGTAGACATCGATGTAGACTATCTATAAAAGTGAAACAACAAGATAGCGCTATATCGTTTTACAGGGCATGTGATTGGCTCTATCTATAAAAGTGGAACAACAAGATAGCGCTATATCGTTTTACTGGGCATGTGATTGGCTCACGTAAGAAACGTATTCCCTTAAGTTGAGCCGAACCCAACTTTTGGATACGTTAAGTTACGTGTGATAAGTTTTCTACGAATGTAAACAGCTGCATTGGTTTCAATGTATTTCAACTTACGTCTCTCACGTACGTTAAGTTAAGTTACGCGTATTAAGTGGATATGAATGAGCTTTTATCGTTTGGAAGCATGAAAGAGACAGCCTCAACGTATTTTAAATAATCTTAACTCCTAGCATCAACATATTCAATTCACTATGGAGGCAGAACGAGACCAATATATCGCCTTTCTGGATGTCTTAGTAAAGAGATGTGGCAGAAAGCTCATCCACACGGTATACCGGAAACTCACACATACGGATATGTACCTGCATGCACTATCGAACCACCTTAAAGATGCTTTTAAAGCGAATGGATACGAGGAAACCGAAATTAATAAAGCCTTGAGACCAAGGGATTTACGAAGGTACTGAAAAAAAAATGCCAAAACCAGGTAGGTAGCCTTATATACCCCAAACCCAAACCCCAAACACAAGATAAAAAAGATTCAACATCTTCTGGGGTATATTATATATCATGCAAATGTGACCAGGTATACATAGGCAATATGAAAAGGTTCATGTAAACAAGAATAAAATAACAACAGAGAAACTGCAGGCTTGGACCAACGGGCAATTCGGCAGTTGCAAAACACACTTTTCGTGAAGACCACCAACTATAATAATAAGCAATACTGTTTACATCCGCATCAGGATACTATAGCAGGCCGGTATGGGATGCCCTAGAAATCTTATATTATCAGCCGCGTTTGGTAATAGCGATTTGTTGAAAAGCAGTGATATATCACTTCTATAGAAGCCCGATAAAGCGACAATTTGCGAATTGGCGATTTGTGCGTTGCTGGAATCAAAGAGGTCCATGCCATTCAATTGATGAATATTTCGATTTCTTTTGAGTAAAGGTAATTCACATCTTTTTGTTATTTCTTTTGGGTATTTTTCCCGTGTTTTCGTACCATACGATACCACGTATGATACGATCTTTATTATTGGAGTTCCTATATATCCTAGTATTGGACGTGACCTTTGCTGAGCGCATAAAAATTGGTTATAAAATTAAGTATTCGAAGAGATTGGAGACTCCTTATTCACGTCAGCTGGAAAGCTGCTGGGCCTCCGAGTCTCTGTTAAAGCATTCTGAGCACAAAGTTAAGGACATTCTAAGCCTTGAATACTTATGTGAGACTGCATTTATTTGTAGTATTTATGGTGTATAATATAAGCATAGTATATGGTTGTATATAATATTTTTAAGATAGTTATTATTAATTAATAACTTATTAACGTTGGTTAAAGTTTCTCAACCAACCCTAGTGGTCCTTGATTTCCATTA
The DNA here is from genome assembly GCA_921294245.1 of Brassicogethes aeneus. Classification (NCBI taxonomy): domain Eukaryota; kingdom Metazoa; phylum Arthropoda; class Insecta; order Coleoptera; family Nitidulidae; genus Brassicogethes; species Brassicogethes aeneus. The sequence goes on along the minus strand of OV121132.1, from coordinate 44,042,503 downwards.
TTATTTGTTTATAAACTATAGTTTATTTGATTTAAGTCAAAATTTAATTTGTGGTTTTATTATTGTTAAAAATTTAATTTGTGGATTTATTATTGTTAACCTTATTAAATGGATACCACCAGATAGGTTAATATTACTCATAGGTACATAATACTTAAACAAACAAAATATATGGCGCCCTATAAACTTAATTGATTTTTTTTATATTCATTTCCTAAACTAAAGTAGATTTTCTTTAACCCACTTCCCATCCTTCGACAAAGGGCAGGGATTAAAAAGTGTCGCATACCTCAAACAAATGAGCTTAAGTATAACCTCAGATAACGACCTTGTTGGTCTACATCCGAAGATGGAAGCACCTCTGAAGAAGCTAGCGAAATGTTAGAAAGAAATTTCAAATTATGTTGGCTAAAAAAACAGAAACAAAACTATAATAAGATTAATGATTTAATTATCTCAAAAATTGACAATGCTATATGAATTTACAAAGTCAAGCGTTATTATACAAACGCCTAGGCTCCTCTCTCTAAAATTTCATTTGTTTGTTTTCTCGGAGCGCGTCACATATGAGTTCTTAAAGATTTTTTTTATAAATGCGTCTAATTTTGCCAATAAAACAACAACAAAATATTTACTAATAAAACAGATTTCACCAAGATTATTTTAAAAACATTTTTGAACAAGAGAAAATTGAGTGTTGCTTTCGAAACTACAGTATTGGATACAAGGATACCTATGGTTATCCTAACAGATAGAAAAAGTTAAAACCCCAGTAAATTAATTGTTTTAAGTCATTTGGATGTTATCCCAGAAAACCTGGATGATTACACAGAAAAAAAATCTAACATAGTACCAAGAACAGCGCTGTCATTGAATGCATTAAAATTGAAGCAATCTAAATTGTTATTTGCTCAATTAATTACTATTAAACCAAAATAGGGAAATATTTTGCCTAAATGTCAAAGAATTTATTGCGTTAAATGTATACATAGTATACATACAATAGTAACGTTATTAAATAAATCAAATTAGTATTTAATGCAATAACATTATACCATTCTAACAAATAAATATCAATATGAATATCAATAGATTTAGGAGCGATAACTTTTGTTGTTAATTTAAAAACAGTAAATGATTATAAACCACGTGCTAACTTCCTATTGGTATTATAGGAACTGTTATTCAGGAATACGGATTACAAGATCCCATTGGTTTAATGGCTCACGCATTCATGCTATGCTAGTGTTTTTTCTGTGTACCTACAGCTAGCGACAAGAAGATCGGAATATTTTACATATTTTTTGTTGTCTGTAACTAATTTTATTTATATTAACATTTATAATTATTATTTACATTTATTATTATTATTTACCTTAAGGTAATTGAAAAATAAAGTATTTAAAATGTTTATAAGAGTTTTATTTAATATTTTTTCTAATATTATTAGCGTGTTTAACAAATCTGATATATTTGTGCTCAGATACTTAATTAATAATAATTATTTTTATCGTATTCTAGATTTTAAATGACTTTAAATGTCTGTTCTATTTTTTTAATATAACTATTGATTAAATTAAAAAACAATATAAATGGTCCAAAAATAGAATAATACACTAAATTATAAACCTATAAATGGCATAACAGATCAAATAATACATGTCTACATTCAAATAGTTTTAGACTGTAATTATATCTATAATCGATTTCACTGCGGATGTCTCTTAATTTTCATTTAAAACGGCATGTTGACATTTAGTGAGCACAAAATAGTTTTGATTTATAAATAGAGAAGCTCACGCAGAACGCAAAGAAAACTAAAAACAAAACCTTTTAGTTAATTCGTTTATAATTATTTAATTCAAAATGTTTACTTTAATTTTAACTTTCTGTCATCCTGAAATAAACTTTAATAAAAAACTCTCGTTTGTTAAATATTCAAAGTCAAGGACCAAGTGACAATGTAAACCTATGTATGTATATTAGGGTGGACCTTATTAGGGTTATTTTCGATTTTTGTTCACGATAGTCTTAAATCGGTTCCAAACAAATAAAAAAAATCCTGTCAAGTCTAAGCTTTTTATTCTCTCCGATTCATTTAAAAATTAATCGGTGAGAATAAGAACAGTACAAGTCCAAAATTTGACATTTTCATCTGAAATAGCCATTTTGTTTTAAATGCGAAGCGGCGTCGGATGAGTAGAAGAACATAATTAAAACCAGCTTGTTAAGGTGTTTGTCAAAGCTAAATGTGGAGCATTGAGAATAAGAACAGTACAAGTCCTGGACTTGTATTGTTCTTATTTCCAACAAATGTCGTTGTTGATTATGGACATCATAAACATGATAAATTTTAAGGTGGTCATGCTCATGACAGCTGTCAGTTGGTATTTAATGCTAGAGTGTAAAGTACATTAATGTCATCATCTGATAGTAGCGAAAATGGCACAATACAGGGTAAAAAACGCAGCAAAAAACAGAACAATGGAAAATTATTAAAAGAAAGTTTGCACGTCAGCCTGAGTCTTACATGTCTACATCTAAGAAAGTTGTTGAGGAAAAAAGAACTGGACCACCATGTAGGTAAGTTTTTATTTTTTAATACAATTTTAAACTAATGTGTTAAACCTTTAATGGTTGAAAACTAAAATGTTTAAGCAAATTTACTGACGAAGAAAAAAGTTTGATAATCTCAAATTTATACGATGGAAAACCAAAAAGCGAACAGGATACTTTTCTTCAAAGTTTAATTAAAACAAAACCCATTACCATACATCGCAAACGTGTTGCAGATCAAAACAACGCTAATCCAAAATCTGCATCGTTTCAATACTTGTTAGGAAATGTAACGAACGGGTGCCGGTATGCAAACAAGCATTTATAAATTTATATTCAATAAGTCACTTTCGTGTCCATCGCTTAAATTTTTTACTTGGTAAAGGAGAATCTCCTAAAGATATGCGTGGAAAGAACAATAATATACCTACCTAGTTGTTATTTTGCAAGTGAGCACCACTACAAGGGATTTTGTTTATGCATTACTCTAAATAGTTTCTTTATATATGAGGAGTGATTTTTCAAAAGGCCTTATTTCCATTTTTACTTGAGTGTAATTTTTAGACAAAATCCCAAAGGTATGGTTAAAAGGCATATATTAACGGCGAAATATGACAGCAGGTCTGAAGTATTATTAAATATTCATCAGAATTTTTTTTAAATAATCTATATTGCCCTAACCTATACAGGTTATAGTCATTTTTTTGAAAAATTGTTGCAAATGGAAATACGACCTTTTGAAAAATCACTCCTCATATACTTTTACTTTACTTACTTTTTAACGTTATCTGATTAAGTTCTTTGTGTACCCCAGTCCGTTGTGATACCTATTTCGTTACTTTTTTTAGTTTTTGTTAAAAAAAATACTTTAAATGATTTTTATACACCATCACTTGTTAATACGTGTTTATAAATTAGAGTGTAACTCACTAATACAGTGACTAAAAGAAAATATTAATGGTATTGTTTTTTTAACAAAGAATCGAAATGGTTTCTTTTAAAAAGTAACTTAACGAACATAAATATTTAAAAAAAAGCATACAATTTTTAATAAAAAGTAAAATAAAAAATTGGAGTCAAAAGTTTGAGAACTAAGTACATTTTATTTCAAATTATTTTTATAACAACTTTTTTTTATTGAATTAAATTTTGGATTTCAAATTGGTAACACAGTGGAGACATATTAAGCTAGCAAAACACATTTTTCTGAAAAAACGTAAAAAAAATTAAAAAGTGCACTGCCTGTCTTAAATGTAAGTAAACAAAACTAAACATTTATAAAAATCCAACCAAAAGTCAATTTGGATTTCAAATTGGTAACACAGTGGAGATATATTAAGCTAGCTAAACACATTTTTCTGAAAAAAACGTAAAAAAAATTAAAAAGTGCACTGCCTGTCTTAAATGTAAGTAAACAAAACTAAACATTTAAAAAAATCCAACCAAAAGTCAATTTAAGCAAAAAAATTTTGATCTTCATTTTCCTGAAAGCGGGTGTTTCTTGAAAATGACTCAAAAACAAGAAATACATTAAAAACTGAGATCCGTGGCTGGATAATATTAATTATTTACCACATAATTAATTTTAATATAAAGAGCTAAAACTGTACAGAATTTTTTATTTTTTTATTTAGAACCGATATAGGACTTTTGTGAAATAAAATTGAAAATAAACCAAATAAGGACCACCCTAATATATACTGTTTAGTAGTAGTACCTATACAGGGTGTCATGTAATAAGTTGTCAACCTTTGGGGGAATAATAGTTTACGAAAATGTCAATTTTGCATTAGTGCTTCGAATTTTCAATAGGCAGGATTCTTAGGCATTTGATGGGTAGCCACTGGTAAAACTTGCATACTTTGGCGTGAACTATCATCCCCTTGAGATGTAATTTATCTTTTTATTTTAAAGAATGTATTTAGGACATTTAGGTAATGATTATTTTTTAATATTAAAGGATTTATTTTAAAAATTAAAAGTTTTAACAATATCCGCAGTTACAAGTCATAAACATTTATTATAGAAACTGTAGATCAATGAAAACAAAAACTGCACGTTATGCTGAAAGTACTGATGATACTGTGAAAGTATTATAGGATTTTTAATAATATTTATGTCTAAAAATAAGTTTTAGGCAATCGTCACAGAATCGAGGCAAGATATATTTTAAAAAGGACATATTCCAACTAACAACTCTCTTATAAATCTAAAATCGTCTCCATAATTTATTATCTGTATTTCACCCTTAAAAATTCGTAAAAGTCTTATTTTTAATACATTTTTGGAAAGCGATTTAAAGAAAAGTTACTATAGGTACCTACTATTTTAAACATTTAAGAATCGCCTCCTACTTATAATTATTTAATTATTATTATATTAATAAAGTAAGTAAAAGGGGTGTCTTAAATGTATAAAATAAAATTGTATATTTTTTTACTCCTGAAAAGTTCATAAAAATAGATACGTATTTTTAACGGCGCCCGATTTGTCGGTTTAGTTTCCTGATGAATAAATGCCCTCCTATATTATACAATAATTGTTATTGTTATTTACTATCAAAATAGCACAAATTTTGTTGTTAATAATTTTGCCTAAGTAATTGAGGTTACTACTTACCTAATTAATTAAACGATTTGAAAAATAGAAGGAATTATCGAGCAGAAATGTTATTCATGACTCGAGTGCAAATTAATTCAGAACAAATTTTATAATGTTGTCAGTGCATTCCAAACGCGGTAAAAACCTTTATAATCTGTGGTAAAAACGCCGCGGTTATGTCATCTTTCGGCCGTATTAATCAAATCCAATTTGTTTATCGCATGCCATGGCTGCAAACACCTACGTGCTTAATTGGTTGAAACAATGCTCAAAACGTAGATTATATTATTTATATCATTAAGGTTTTCTTTTAAATTAAAAGTATTGTAATATCAAGCTTAAAAGCCAACTAAACTTACTTTTGATCGATGTTGTTAAATTGCAAATATTCCACAATATTAGAGTTTTTTCATGTAACAATTTTATTCTTCAAATACTGCCGCAACATTTATTTTTAGGCTTGGTTAATAATATAAATTAAAAATATCCTGAACAAAAGTTAATTTGTTTGGCTTTTTAGTACTTATTATTTATACTCTTAGAGAGCTTCATATTAATAGTATATTACACTGCAAGGGCAGAAAGTGTGAGATTCCTGCTTCGCCTCGGGCATCATGGCGCGCAGTTCAGGACTCTCACACTTTCTGCCCGTGTAGTGTATACTATTTTTCTTACTACCTCGGCCGAAAATACAACCCGGCCGAAAATACGGGAAAAAATTAAATGTGTATTTATGTACCTATCTCCATTTGAAAGCTTGATAAATAAATAACAGCTGTTATTTATTTATCAAGCTACTAGTAGGCCGTGAATTCAGCGGTGCCAATACAGTAAAAATAAAACGTTGTATTTTAATTAACAAATTACTACTTTATAACAAATAAAAGTACCATTAAACACTTAAAACAACATAAAAAGTAAAAAAGTAAAAACATAAATTGTTTATTTGTTGTTATAATTGCAAAATTATGGTTTAAAACTGTCATATTTTTGTGGTTCTCATGTTGGCAGTACGAAATTTGAATGTTAAGCACACGAGTAAAAAATTTTTACTCCCGCTATTAGAGTGTGCGCGTATAGCTTGACCAATGCATAAAACGTAAACTTTCTGCCGTGGAATCGGGGACGAAACAACGTATTTTGAGTCGAGGTAGTAAGAAAAATATTTTTATCTACTCCTACATTGACGAGCTGTGACTTTATGGCGTTTTAGTCACGGGCCGAAGTTAGCATAGTGGCTTTTTGGTATTTTAGTCAAGGGCTGAAGTTAGCTTTATTATAAATTAGAAAAAAGTGAGGTTAATTCTGTTAAAAGTTGACAGATGTCAAATGTTATAAAAATAAAATTGGCTTTAAATTCTTCTTTGTATTTGTCATAGGCACTCGTTTTTATTAAACACTCGCTCGCAAGTTTCGCTCGTGCCTATTAAAACTAAAATGTCGTTTATAAAACTTGATACATACCTAATATACTTTTAATTTAAAATAAAACCAAAGTGTTCGATTTAAAATATTTGCAATAATCAACAACTATAAAGTCCAACCTAATAGATTAAAACCAATATTGACCTTTTTGTCATGTCCATGGTTTAGTATTTGTTATACTCCCAATAGAGGCGCTCACCGCGTCGCTATCAATCAATTAATAATTTTTTTACACCGACTTAATAATCGTTGCAAAATTATTAGGTGAACCACAAAAAATTTCTGAAAACATGTTGCCGACATATAATGATATAATTAAATATTATTTGTTGGTCAGAAATGATTTGCTTGAATTAAATGGTGGGAAAAGCCATGCTATCAAAGATGTGTGTGAAATTATTTCCTGTGTCATCGAGAAAATATGTAATAAATAAAACTTCTATTCATATTGTTAGCCATCAACCAGTTGCTGCGAGGTTGATTTCATATTACAACAAGTACAAGGGCGTGAAAAAACTTCGCTATGATGTAAAAAAGAAGTTATTCTGCGACGTGTCCAAAAAACTATTTGATATTGCTACTTGTAAATGCGATTCAAAGAATTCGTGCAAATGTGCTTTTAAAATTTGGTTGCAATAGGATGGTACCACCGCGGTAAATAGAGGACATCGTTTGTCATCGTTTTACTGGAAAAATAACTTGGTCGCCCTCTACAGTCGTTTGTGTGTTTACTTCACATACCTCGATGGTAGAACAACAGGGCCGAAAAGTTTTTCAGGTGTTATTGGTAAAGAACTGGAAAAGTGCCTAAAGTCCTGGAGCAAAACGAGTGGCATTTTTGAAATCAGCAGCCCAAAATTAGGTAGGTGAGTTTACTCAATGTTAGTAATTCGAACTATCATAGTGTTATTATATATCACAAAAATAGCTAAAGCTAAAGGCTAAAGTTAGCTTTAAGTAAGTTGACAGTTGTCAAATAAAATAAAATCGTCAAAAAAATGACCTTCTTGTAAAAACAAATAGGTACGCGTTTAAGGAAAGTTAAAGGAAATTAAATTCCAAACTATAGTTAGCCTACATGTTTTTAAAAACAAACTGAAAAGTAAAATTAACATAATTACTTAAAGGGTCCAATTTTGGATTTGTGTTTACTGCTAATTACTTGTTGTGCATAGAAAAACTCAAAGGCGGGTTTATACAACAATTGATAATTTAGTAGACAATTTATTTCATAACTCAATTTTTAATTTAATAAATTATTTAATACATAATACATAACAATACCGCCCTTGGTGGTGTAGTAGTTAGCACTGCGAACTATAAGCCGAGAGGTCGTGGGTTCGAATCCCACCAGGGGTATGGCTGTTTATTTGTGTGTGTCAGTGTGTACTCCTGTAATTGGGCCCGGTGCCTGTTGGAAGCACATTAAAATAATAATAAAAAAATAAATTTAAAATCTGGTTTCTGGTTTATACAATTCATTAATTTAAAATATATTTTATTTTTTCAAATGACAATATTGATAATTAAAAGTGATAAATAAAACAAAATCCCTCATTAAAACTCATGTTTTGTAGGAACTTGGTAGTATTTTTTAAGGCACAAACACAAAACAAAATAATTATTAATTATAACCTTAAAAAATGGAGAGAGAAAAATTGTTGGCATATGCGCTGTTCAATCTTATTTATAATTCATAATTTCTTTCATAAAAGTTAAATTTTATGAACTTTCAAGGTTATTCAATAAACACTAAATTATGGGCTTAGTCCCATCTCGGGACCTCCCATCTCGGCACCTTTGCCAACTCGGGAGTTACGGATTTAATCGTTGTATAAACTGTTTCATAGCAGATAGTACGATTTAACTTTTATGCTTGTGGACTAAATTGTGAATTTTGAAATAAATTATTTATATGAAGTTGTATAAACCCGCCATCACAGAGAAACTATATGTTTTTGTGTTTTGTGTATTTTTCGTTTAATTTATGTCAAGGTTGCCAAAAAATCTACTAGGTATTTCTTTGTAAAATCCGTTTTTACTCTAATTTATATTAAAAAGTAAAATTGGCACATGTTTGATTAAAAAAATAAACATTTTAAAAATATTTCAAACAATAATTTAATGTTTATTCTATATCGTATTCAATAAATTTTATTGTAAAATTTAATAATAATTTAATTTATATTAATTGTTAAATAAAGAAATATTTAGTAAAATAGCAAAAACAAAGAAAATTACTTACAGAATCGGGGCTCTTTTCTCCTTCTGTCATACTTTAATAATTTTTTTGCACATTATTATACAGAATAAAACCGAATTACACGTAAGTGGAAATTTCTCCTTATTTAAGAGGACGCATCGCGTCAGACTGGCAGGAAACGGTCGAACAGCAGCTGAATCTTCCGGTATCCTAACCTAACAGTCCGGAGCGTATTAGGTGCAATGCGTCTGTTGCTATTTGCTTCTTTTCGGCATATCTAAATTTTCCGGCCCCGCGATTGGCTGGTGGCAGGTGGGCCACGCCCCTCGGCAAGGTCACTTCTTAAATAATCGATGTCTTCAGAAAATTCATAAATGTTTTTCGCTTTGGACCTGTAAAACTGCTGAGGACGGCGTTACGTCATGTGATATGTAATTCGTATGGTTACATTGGTACGTAGAGCATGAAGTGTACAAAAATACAATAGCTTTAATGATTAACGAGTTTGGTTTTAATACAATGCAGAATTTTTAATGAGCGTTACTTAATGTTAGTCTAAAAATAACAATAAAATATATAAATATTATTAAATTAAAAATATTTTAAATTTTTTAATTTTGTAAAATTTATTGTGGTACTTTTTTTAGAACAATATAAACAGCATACAGTGACCGAAAGTATGGAACAAATTCATTTAAAAATTTCCTGTAATTTTTCAAAAAAATCCTTGAACACGTTGATTTTGTTTTTCAATTACGCACATTTTGTTGTAACATTTTTATATATGGCGCCATTTTTGTAGAAGCCATGACGTCATAGGCCATTTTTTTAAATTTTTTGCAGACTCGGGTATGAAATTCTGGTTTTAGCAATTTGCACATGTATACCTGTTGAGCTGATAGTTTTGGGTATTATTAAATTTCAAAGTTTGTGGTTTAATTTTTTTTATTTTTAAAAAATTACACCTTTTAATCAATTAAATGGTTTCTTGGCAGTAAGAAAGCATATCCGAAAATTCTCTGAGAACGTTTTGAATGACTTCTGCACTGACACACCGACATTCTCCACGAATTTGATTTCTCAAGTCTTCTAAATTTTGTGTTCTGTTGATGTAGACTTTTGATTTAAGGTAACCCCATAAGAAATAATCGAGAGGGGTGAGATCCGAAGATTTCGCGGGTCACTCTATCGGTCCTCGTCTTCCAATCCACCTTTCAGGAAAACAGGTTTCCAGGAAGATTGGGATCTCCATCCTCGTTGGGAAACATTTCCGCTAATGTAGGAAGAAGGAGATTTGCAAAAATTTCAAATATCTTTGTCCTGTCAGATTCTCGTCAAAAAAGAAAGGACCTATGATCCGATTTTTCACTATTCCTGCCCACAGACATTGCGGAAATTGAGAATGTGCCTCTACCATCCAATAAGGATTTTCCCTGCTCCAATACCTACAATTTTGACGGTTAACTTTATTTATTTAAGCGGAAAAGTATTTTACGAGGAAAGTGTAGATTATTGTGATATGTCTGCATTGAAAGATTGAGAAAATATATTAAAACACAAGTAAGAGTAGCCTATAATACATATCTTACTAAAGTTGAATCTGGCTTTAAATCAGATACTACTATAAATACTATCTATATAAATTGTTTGCAAGAAAATGATATAACAAAAGCGATTTCATCTCTTAAAAATAACTCATCCCGTGGTCATGATCAAATTCCCAGTTTCTTCATTAAAGATTGCCATAATCTCTTAAGCCTCATTCAGAACCTCGTAATTAGTGGAATAAATTAGTGGTATCAATTAACGTAAAAGTTTGTCTTATGAATATACACAGTGTTGTTCACAACCAAAAAATTAGTGGTAATACTTTTCAATTAGTGGAAAAAGTTTGCAAACTTCTAACTTTTACCACAAATTATAATTGGAAAGCGGCTTTGCGCATGTGCGCGGATATTTTATGTCAAAAGCAAAAAGTTTGAAGATTTGCCAGTGAAGGTAAGGTTATATAAATATTATTGTAATTGTTGTACAAAATATTATTTTAATATAATTAATATTGTTTAAGTCCGGTTAAGAAAAATGGAGAATCTTTGAGCAAATTCCCTTAATTTTAGATGTTAATTTTGCGCATTGTGAATGATCGTTTTGTGTTAATTATAAGTATAATTGAAACCACTAATTTTTTACACTATTTACGAGGTTCTGAATGAGGCTTTAGTTTCACCTCTTCTTACTATTTTTAATATAATATTAAAAACTTCTAAATTTCGCTCATTATGGAAAGTTACTCGTGTCACTCCTATCTTTAAAGCGAGCAATTATCACGACATTGGTAATTATAGACACATTGCGATTTTGTTCAACTTGTCGAAGCTTTTTGAGAAGTCATTATATTTTTACATCTACAATGGTATTTTTCAGAGTATCTCACCCTATCAGCATTGTTTTATTCATAAACGGTCGACATTTACTAACTTGTTTGATTTTACCCAATGTTTGGAATCAAAAGGGCCAAGTGGATGTAATTTATACTGACTTCTCTTAGGCGTTTGATAAAGTTGATCATAATATCTTACTTTGTAAACTTATTTCTATTGGTCTTAGTAAACCATTATTCGCTCTTACATTAATAAGCGCCAACTTTACGTATTTTTTAATGGTTTTAGGTCTAGTTGTTTTGTTCCTACGTCTGGAGTCCCTCAGGGATTAAATTTGGGTTCTTTTGCCGATGATTTAAAGTTGTTTGCTAGAATTACAACGGTTGAAGATTCCATTTTACTGCAGAATCATCTGAATTTGGTACATCAGTGGTGCAAATTGAACAAGCTGGTTTTGAACATTTTCAAATGCAAACCTGGACTTTTTCCCTTAAGAATGATTTGATTGATAACTTACCAATACTCTTTAAACAATAATGTTCTTTCTGTTTGTGAAAGTGTTAATGATCTTGGCGTATTATTTGATAATAAATTAACATTATCGACTCATACAAAATTTAGTTTCTCAAGTATGTAAATTATTAGGTTTTATTAGCAGAAATTTGTGCGGATTTAAAACTAAAATCGCTTTAAAATCCTTATACTTCTGTTTAGTAAGATCTAAAATTGAATACTACTCTATTATTTGGTCTCCGCACTATAATAACTCAATTATTTTACTTGAAAACGTTCAACGTAAGTTTTTAAAACTTCTGGCATTTAGGCTGGATAATGTGGACCCAAACAGGGGCATTGAACAACAATTATTACTTGAAAGATTTAATGTTGATTTGCTGCATTTTCGAAGAGTATGTTCTGGTTTAAAATTTTTGTACAAAGTTTTTCACAAGGAGACTGTTCTGATATATTATTTATGTTTAATCTACATGTTCCTGGACTTAATTCTCGTAATAGTAATATGTTTTATTGCAATAATGCTCGTACTGCAATGTTAGCAAACTCACCAGTTTATGTTATAACTAACAACTACAATTTAATAAGCCATTTATGTGATTTGTTTTATAATAGCTTAAATTATTTATTAGCTATTCCTAAAGATTGTCCTATTATTGGAATGTATTGTTCTGTTGGTCAAATAAATTATTATTATTATTATTATTATCATAGTTAAGTTCCTGTACGAGTCTAATTTTGTATGGATGGTACTTTTCTTTCTTCATCAGACGTAATACTGAGCGTTGACTGACTTGACTTTCAGCTGCGAGTAGACTAGAAGCACTCTGATGATCTTCTTCGACACGTAACAAAATGTCAATTTTTGCGTCTTCACTAATTTTCGGACGGCCAGGTTTTGAAATATCTTTGACATATCCAGTCTCTCTAAATTTCTGTTCAATTTTACTAATAGGTGAACGAGTAATAGGTTGAGCTGGATACTTTGCCAAATCGCATGCTTCTTGTTGCGGTCTAGTTTTATTGCCACATTCTAAAAGAATTAAAACTTCAATTCGCTGTGTTTCTGTCAAATGGGCCATACTTGGAAAGATTTAAAAACCGCTGAACACTCGACTAAAAGTTTTTACCCTAAATAAAGTATTTAAATAGATTTTATGAATATTTCAGTGATAACAACTTTTTTATTTTGTCACTAAAAAACTATAAATTTTTCACTTTAAAAAATTAATATCTCCGAAACTATCGGAATACAAGGTATACATGTGCATATTACTAAAACAAGAATTTCATACTCTATTCGAATCTGCAAAAAAAGTTGGGTTGCAATTAAAAAATCATCTTCATAGCTTCTACAAAAATGGCGCCAAATATAAAATTGTACGTAATTAAAAAACAAAATAGATGTATGTTTCATACTTTTGCCGGTATACAGTATACTTATGTACCTATTATATATGTACAGATGTGATTTATCTACAATTATCCATATTATTGTAATATTACAGGTCTAAACAATTTAGGTACAACTTGCTTTTGTTAAAATCAGACCGAAGGGTTTTAACGCCGAATTTGAATCAGACCTCAGAATTAATAATCAAGTCAGGGTTTCAAGAAATCCAAAAACATAAATTACGTGTTTTTTGTTCTTAAAAATAGTGAGAGAAAATCGTAAAGAATAGTCCAGTACTTTTATGGTTACTTAAAACTTTTATAAAAATAAAGAAAATAACTTGTTTTAAGGTTGTTTTATAATGTTGGTTAAAACGTATAGGTATCTGACTAAAGTCAGATTCTGTTTGATGGTAATGATTTTCACATATTTTGAAAAAGTTTAAAAATTTTTTTGTGAAATTTTTGTAAACTAATATAGAGAGGGAGGACTCTACTTTGCATTAATAGCTATTATATTATGAAACTGTGGCAAACCACAACTTTCTTCGTCAAAATTTAATAATGCTTTAATTGTCAACCAAAATGATTGGATTAATAAAAGTAAATACATAATATAGTATATTATGTATTAAGTTTTATAAATGCCATTTTAGTTACGAGTTTTATTAGGCACGAGCGAAGCTAAAAGCGAGTGTTTAATAAAAACGAGTGTCTAGAGAAGTTTATGAAACGAGTTGCATACTATACTTTATCTAAGACGAACACAAAGAAGAATTTAAAGCCAATTTTATTTCTGTAAATGTTAAGGGATTTAACCTCACTTTTCTCAATTTATAATAAAACTAACTGCATCCTGTGACTAAAACGCCATAACGTTCAATGTAGGAGTAGAAAAAATTATTAATTTATGAGTAGAATAACTTTTAAATATCTTTATTTATATTATAATAATAATTATCAATTAAAATAACTCATATTTAAAAAAAAAATAAGGTAGATTATATAATCATAATATCGTAAACGCTCCATTATTTCAAATTTAAATTTAAAAGAATAATAAACGGCATTTGCACCCGGATTATTACCATTTTCAAATATATGTTAAATTAAACACAAAACAAAATTTTTGTTTGCGACATTCGGGCCAATTCACTAACACGAGTCGATAACGCTAGCCACTAGAATTTGTGGTTATCCTTATATTTAATCGACTTGATTGGCCGGATTGGCCGATAACCAATTATCTAGTAGTTAACGACTCATGTTAGTGAATTGGCCTGATTATGTATTTAAATGCGATTAAATAGCGAATGCAAATTTACAAAAATGGCGAATTCGCCAGGATTAATATTATTTTAAACTATTATAGTAACTATAGTATAAGGTAAATTCTCATATAACTTGTTTCGATGCTGTATCCACTTATTTTTGTGAAAACTAATTCTCACTCAAGGTTTTTTTTAGTGTAATGAGCAAGTAGCATTTTAAGGTAATGGGAACTTAAATTATGACAACCCTAATCTATAAATTTTTTCCTAAAATGCAGGCTTTATGTTTCAAATGTCACATAAGTTACCGGTCACCAACTGCAATATCCTAACATTGATGAATATTTTAACAAAATGGCTGTTGAAACAACTAATGTTAGTGCTTGATTAACTCAAAATAGACTTAATTAAGATTGACGAAAAATTATTTTATCCGAAATCGGCAGTAAAGTAGAACTTTACTGCCGATTTATTTTAATTTACGATTGTTGACTACTTTACTGCCGATTTCGGATAAAATAATTTTTTGTCAATCTTAAGTCTATTTTTAGTTAATCAAGCACTAACATTAGTTGTTTGAACGGCCATTTTGTTGAAATATTCATCGATGTTAGGATATTGCAGTTGGTGACCGGTAACTTATGTGACATTTGCAACATAAAGCCTGCATTTTAGGAAAAAATTAATAGATTAGGGTTGTCATAATTTAAGTTCCCATTACCTTGAAATGCTACATGCTTATTACACTAAAAAAAACCTTGAGCGAGAATTAGTTTTCACAAAAATAAGTGGATAGAGCATCGGAACAAGTTATATGAGAATTGACCATAATACATATATACACATACGACATAAGTCACGTACCACCTTGAAGGTTTATGATATACGGACCCCACAAACCCCAGAGACCCAGAAAATTCTTTAAAAAAACATCCTTTGTTATTTTAAAAGATGCATATTTTTTTTAATGACAACATTGCCTACTAATAAATTGATATGTAAGATAACCTACAAAATTTGTAGCACAAGTCTTTACTGTCATTTAAAATGGACGGCTTTCTGCAGAATGGGACCAACCCACACCATGATGAAACTGAGAAAAAAGCTATCAAAGATTTTAATAATTTTAAAATTACCTGTTAATTTTATGCCGATTTTGGACTTACGGAGGTTTAAGGGATATAATTTAATAATTTCATCAGGTGGATTTTGTGATGTTATGTGTAAGGGTGACGAAAAAAATGGGCTTTTGTTGGTTGGTTCCTTTCTGCAATTTATGAAAACTACTATCTGATGTATGTATGTATTTAAAGAAAAGCGACAATTATTTATTTCCAAACAAAATACAACTGATATTACTATTATAATGGTAATATGAATTAATTTTGATTGTATTTGAAATTCGTCCACATCATTTTCCAACCCCACCTCATCTTGTAAGCTACCAAAAAAATGCACCAAGACTTTATATTTTGCAGAAGCAGGAAATCTTTAAAGACTTTGGTAGTGGGTCTACCAGCCTGCTTTTTTACAAAAAAGATCCAACCCACTTGCAGATATTCTACAGATTCTAATTCTGGATTAGTAATCCACACTATTATTGAATGTTGGTTGGTTCAATGATTAATAGATTTCACTACACTTGCATTTTGGCTATGACCTATTTTGCAGATAAATTATACATACTTAATTAGTTCATTGGCTAAATATCTCGATTTTTTTGGTTTTGAGGGTTGGTTACTTTCTGCAGAAAGGCGTCCAAATGTGCTATGTTGCCAAATTGGTTCAAAATGAAATCAGTGGTTATGCGTAAATTAGTTGATATAAATAAATCCACAATCCACACAACAAGGTCTGTTCGATCTCGTACTAATAATACTAAAAATCACTGCAACACTGCACATCATTCAATGGCAGCCATTTTTGTTGTTTACAATTCTTGTGCTTTGGGTTTGTATATATTAATAATCGTTTTAAACGTTGTGTTTCTTACAGAGACTTGCAAGCCTTAAAAGAGACCTGGTAAGAACAATCATTTTACTCCTCTTTTTTAAAAATAAACCTTATTTTATCAAGGCTGTCATCAAATAGTCAAATGTCAATTTTAAGGTTATTTTATAACCCATAAATTAACCTTCAAATTGACATTTGACAGCCCTGCGTAACTATGGAATTCTGGCATTTTATTGGTTCTAATATTAATGAATTGTATTGTCACCCATAATATAACAAGTGGTATGATTATCATCGATGATATTTTTGATATGAAACCGAGCTGCAGATTTCACGAGTCCGCAGGACGAGTGAAATGTGCTGCTTCGGTTTCATTGAGTAAATATCATCGATAATTAATCATACCACGAGTTATATTTAGTGAGAAAATATAATGAATTTTAGGATTTAACGAATTGTTAGTTTGGCATTTGAAATTAAAATGTGCTTTAAAATATAAAAAGACTTTAATAAACCTTATTTATTTAAACTTACCTTAATTTTATTATCGTTTACACCAACCCATCGATCTTTTAGAGTTTATAATTCATTATTTTAGTCATTTAACAAACACAGTATTTAAATGTCAACATATGTCAAATCAAGAAAAGTGTCAAAATCCTTAGCAACGTGTAAACAAGGTGATAAAAAATATTGCCGCTGTGATAAAATGCGTAACTATGGAATACTGGCATTTTATTGGTTCTAATTATAATGAATTGTATTGTCACCCATAATATAACTAGTGGTATGATTATCATCGATGATATTTTCGAATTGAAACCGAGCTGCAGATTTCACGAGTCCGCAGGACGAGTGAAATGTGCTGCTTCGGTTTCAATGAGTAAATATCTTCGATTATTAATCATACCACGAGTTATATTTAGTGAGAAAATATAATGAATTTTAGGATTTAACGAATTTTAAGTTTGACATTTGAAATTAAAATGTGCTTTAAAATATAAAAAGACTTTAATAAACCTTATTTATTCAAACTTACCTTAATTTTATTATCGTTTACACCAACCCATCGATCTTTTAGAGTTTATAATTCATTATTTTCATTCATTTAACAAACACAGTATTTAAATGTCAACAAATGTAAAATCAAGAAAAGTGTCAAAATTCTTAGCAACGTGTAAACAAGATGATAAAAAATATTGCCGCTGAGATAAAATGCGTGACTATGGAATGCTGGCATTTTATTGGTTCTAATATTAATGAATTGTATTGTCGCTGTAATAAAATGCGTAACTATGGAATACTTGCATAATATTGTCATATTATTTTTTTATAATAAAGGTAGAATTTTTTTAACAGTTTTCTGTCTCTCTGGGGTTGAAGATCATCCACCTTCAAGGTGGTGTACGACTTCTGGGACATTCTGTATATGTACAGTTGTATTCAATAAAAAAGCGTACAAGAATTAGAATGAGAGAAAACTGTCAAAATAATATTATTGCTTAAAACCGGCTTATCACTGACATAAGTCATTAAAATAATTACTATAGGTTATAAAGAGCATTGACGTCGTAGGTTAATTAAATAATATTACAAAAATTATTAATTTTTAATATAGATTTTTTATTTCTATTATACCACGGTACGAATTGACCATTCTTCTTCGATTCTTGATACTATTTGAGCCTTTTTAACTGACGAGGCATTTTTATTTTCTACTCTCAATTATAGTGACTTAAGTCAGTGGAAAGCCGGTTTTACGCAATAATGTTGACAGTTTTCTCTCATTCTAATTCTTGTACGCTTTTTTAATGAATACAACTGTACATATGTATGTAAAAAATCAGGCATTAGGAAGATTTTAATGGTTAAATTTATATATTCATAATTGTGAAAAACAAAAATATAAATGCTAAATAAATATTTAATTAGATGAATGTAATATAAGAAATTACAAAAATGGCGAATGCGCCAGTCTCATTTTAAAATGTCTGAACATTAAAAATCACAATAACCTTGTAAAGTTTATATACAGTGTGGTTCTCACTTATAGAATAAACTTCTATTTTTGTATGAGAAAAGCTTTTTATGAAACACGCTCGTGCACGTAAACTGAAGACGTAAACTGTAGTTTTTTATTCAAAATCATAAAATTACAATTTTAAATTGTGACCCAGCATTTTCCACATTATGCAAATTTATTTATTAAATAATACCCCACCTTTTTTATTTGAAATTGATGGTGCACATTGTTTTAGTACCACGATATCCCAAAATATTGTGGACATGTAATGAGTCATTACTAATGACAGATTAAAAATTGAAACTTTTTATTTTACAATTAAAAATTCAACTATAAATAAAAAATAAACTATTCTTTTATCTTGTAAATGTTCAAAATGTTCCTAATTTCTGCAGTTATTCTGTTTCTAAAATCTAGATGATTTAATTAGCAGGGTATTTTTTAAACACCCTGTTTTTAAATTTATCCATAAAAAAAACTTTATGCTCTTCCTGTACAATTTTTTTTTCACACAGATGCATCGGAAGAAGTGGTTTTATAAAATGGACAGCAAAGTCACCAGATACCTCGAGATATTTTCTTTTGAGGCATTTAAAACATAACCTACTAAATAAGGAACATAACACCGGAGATTTTAAACAGAGTGCGGATTTATGAAGAACAATTTATTTTTCATTTATTGTAAAAAAATTAATTTTAATTAAAAATGTGCACTATTAATTTTCGATAAAAAAAAGTGGAGTTTTAATGGAAAATGGGGGGTACAAACAATTTCAAATTATATTTGTAATATTTTAAAACAAATTTGACGTGTCCGAGCATTTTTATAAAAATCTTTTCACATCGAATAACGAATTTTCTTCCATAAGTGAGAACCACACTGTATAATAAGAGTTAAAAATCCATTCGGACCAACTTCAGTTAAATTATAATCTCTTTAACACCCTATAGGGTATACCCAGTGTTACCAGATTCTGTCAAAAAAAGACCGTACGTTTCGTTCGAATTTACCTTAATTACAAAAATGACTCAATGGACAATATTAAATAACGTCAACTTGACATAATTGCATTTATTTGCATTGTTTCATTGTGTCATTTTGTAATTAAGGTAAATTCGAACGAAACGTACGGTCCTTTTTTGACAGAATCTGGTAACACTGGGTATACCATTTCGCCAATATAAAAGTATTAAAATTAAAGCTTACACCAACATTTTATGTTCCTTCTGTCCGTCCTACGAAGGAGAGGTAGTTGTCTATTGTTTGAAAGGATTTAGTGATTTTATTAAAAAAGGAGCTGGTTTTTGAAAAATAGCAGGGTATCTTCATTTACAAAAGACACTTCTTGGCCAAATGGCATGCCACATTTTATCTTTAAAATTTGATTTGTTAAACGATACATAAAATGTACAATTAATAAAAATAGAAAGTGGGGTTAGATAGATCCGACTTATACGAATTTTTTATTAATTCAAATTAGTAATTATTTAATTTTTACAATCTAGGCCATATACATAAAACCAACCTGATTGGTCTAAACCATTTTTAAGTGCCATAAGCCGATTAAAGATAAATTTCTTTTCTTCAACTTTAATTTTAACGATGTTATTAATCAACCATAGCTTTCCTTCTTTTATGACGTGTACAAAACTATATAAAAACCAATAAAAATCTTTAGGTATCTTTATTTTCATCTTATCCTTGCTATTTTATCTACGATTTTTAGTAAATCAAATGCCTTAAGTCAACTTTAACCTCGACTTTAACAGGAGCTATAAAAAAACTGTATAGATTTGTTTCCTAAATTGTTTGTTAAAAATATACCTAACTAAATATTTGAGTTTAGTTGTCATTTAGTGTATAATCTTTCCTTGTTTGTTTTGTATATCTTAAATGAAAATAAAAAATTATTATAACAGTTATGAACAAAACGACATTTAAAAAGGCATGTAAAATTTGTAATAATAAAAAATAGACAATATTGTTAGTGTAAATAAAAATATATTTGGTATTGCAATAACCAAATTTTTTTCCTCTATTATTAAAAATGTTATTAATTGTTAATGTAATGTTAATTGTTGTGTGTCGTTGGCTTTGCTTTATGCAGTATTAAAGAAAATAAATTAATTCGATAAAAATTTTAAAATCACTTTGTTTCAAATTCAAAGGATTATAGAAGGAAATAAAGAAAACGGATAGGTATAACTTTTTTTAATTGTATTAATATTTTACTTGCATTAAGATGTGGCCCTTGCAAATGTTTATTATGCACCACTGTCAGTAATGACATTTTAAAAGTTATAAAATAAACATTTAAAATAAAATGATTTTTTATGTCATATTCATTGTAGTTAATTTCTTTTTGTAATGTTGCGGTCTTGTTGTAATTTATATTGGCTAGTATAAATAATATATTATCATTATCATTATCTTTTTACAACATTTTAGACTTTTATGAAGTTTTTGTCAAATAAATTCATTTAAATAAAGTCCGGGTCCAAATACATTTATGTCATAAGGCTGAGAAGTTATTTTTTTGTGATCAGCTAAAAGTTTACCACAATTTTACCAAGCACAAAAAGACACTTATCAACCAAATAACTTACAACATTAAACCTTCAAGGCATAGTTTTATTTGTCAAACGATACATAAAAAGTATAACTGTAAGTATATACTGTTTTTTTGATAGCTTTAGCTAAATAAACGTATTATTTATTATTTATTAATAATAATTATTAAAAGTACAAAGCGAGGTGGAGTATATCTGTATTTTTTATTGTTCCAAAGAGACTTTTTACAGACTATTTAAAAAGTGTACCCTATTATCTAAATTATTTTTACAGCCTAGGCTATAATCAATCACTTTAGTACATAGTACATAGTACATAGTACAAGTGTTAACAATAATAGTATATACCTAACATTATTTAGTACTACGAAAAAATTAAATTGAAATCAATTTTAATTTTCGTTTTTTTTTAAATATTTTTATTGTGGTTAAAATAACAAACTAGTATGACTTAAAAAAATTGTATCCACTGCGGGTATTAATTGATGTGCAATACTTCGCCCTTAAACACTCGCTCGTGCCTAATTAAAATTCATGACTAAAATGGAGTTTATCAAACTAAATACATTATATACTATAATATACATATTTATATATACATAAAATTTAAAAAACTGTAAGATTTTTTTTTTATTTTTTTTTAAATTTGTTTTTAAAAGTTTTGACAAAGTTTTATAGGTTCAGGGAAATTTTGCCCTTTAAAGTTTATCAAAGTTAAACTTGGGATAAGACGATGCGAATAAGCTATATAATCTTTGCCATAATATCCGATTAGGTACATTTTTACGTAGTTTATATTTTTATACAGAAACACTAAAATTACAAAAGAAATATTTTTTCACATTATTGTAAAAATGTTTTCTCCAGCTTATTTAAAACAAAACAAAAGTGACGTATGATAATATACTAAAACAGTCAAAAAGATAAAGATTTAATAGAATTGAAAGTTGAAAGTTCTAAGAACAAATCTAGTTCAATGTGGATTGTTGTTAATAAAATTAAGGGCTGTGATAATAAATTTACTCAAATACAGGTAAAAGGAGATTAATTTGATATTGCGAATAATTTTAACAATTTTATTATTAATAGTGTTAGTGAAATAATAGCTAACTCTAAGCAGGGGGCCTATGACTTGAATATAGATATAATATAAACACAATGTTTCTTAAGGAGGTCACCAAATATTATTTTAAAGTTTAAATTAAAATAAGTTGTTTCTTTGATGAGATACCAACAAGCATTATAAAAACCTGCAGACTTGAAATTTTTAAACCTCTTTCATATATTGTTAATAACTCTCTAATGTATGATGTTTTTTTGGGCTATTTAAAAATAGCTATAGTAACCCCATTTTTTAAAAAAGGTGATCCTACTAGTATACCTTTTTATCTTAAAATTGGGACTAATCAATTTCAATTTGAAATGGGATTAGTTTTTAATTGGTAACTAACAGGTTCAAATGGGAATAAACAAAATCACATTGGAAACAAACAAATTTAATTTGGTAGTAATCAACTTTAAATTGGAATTGTCACTGAAATTATAATTCAAGTCCAACGGCAGTCAAGTTTAAACTTTATTTTAAATTAATTAAAATGCTTTATATTAAAGCATCAGATGCAGAAAATGCTAAAAAGCAAAATATGTCATCTTTTTATTAATCAGACTGGAGACGATTAGCTAACACAATGCGTATAAAATAAAATCACAGTTTATCGATGGGTAGGTACCAAAGAAGCAGTTCCAAGGAAACGTGGGGGACAAAAAAAAGCAAAAATGTTGAAACATAAAGTGGATATATATTTAGAGGAAAATCAGGCTGAATTAAGTAAAAGAAAAATTAGAACAAAATCATTTATTATCAGACTCAATAAAATGCTTTAAAAAAAAGACGGCTTATTGTTTACCCTGAAATCTTTCAGGATATCTATCCGTAGAGAACCTGAGAGGATTAATAGTAAAAAAACCAAAATTAAAAGATGGGATTACGTAAGGCAGCTATAAAACTTTCAGTTTTATATATAGGGACGAAACATACTTTAATTTATTTATCTTTAGAAGCTCATTTATGGCAGCTGGGAGCCGTGGAGCAAACGTTTAGGTTATTGGATGTATAGGCAACATGAAACTAATTCACACATAAAAAGAGGAGCTGTAAGGAAACCAGATGCTAGCAAATTTGTTTGCCACTGTCTATGGGCTGTCCTTAAAGTTGATAATGCTTCCTGTCATAGTGACCTAGAAGTTGCTAAATCCAATAGAGCTGCTTGGTGAGTATTCAAAGTTAGTGTTAAACGAGATTTAGCAGCAGAATTTCCAGAGAATTTAGCGGCTGAGTTTCGTTTGCAATGGTTGGAAAATATTGTCCATCGCAATATCCCGACAATTAACGTAAATAACTGTGTCAGATATGTAGCTCATATTCAACGCTTTATCCCTGATGCCCTAAACATTAGGGTGGAGTGAATTTTTTTTATTTATTAATTGATTTTTCCTATATTATTAATTGTTGACTAAAGGCGTAAAATGAATAAATATCAAAAGGTGGCGCATCAATCTCAAAGTTTTGAAAATTCTAAAAAAATATGACTTCAATCAAAGTAATAAAAATAGCATTATTAATAAATAAAAAGTTTATTTTACTAAAATTAACGTGAAACGTAAACATATTTAATAGTAAATCATAAGCTTTAGGTAACTTCAGGAGTGTAGGATTGGTAGAAATGAGATCTTCTTTTTCGCGAAAATACTGACATTTGGTATCAAAATTTGGTAATTCTATTCTGACTAATTCTTGTTCTTATGAAACCATCTCTTTATTTCGATCCACAAACCGAGACTGAAGATTCAGTATACTGGTTATAACCCGTTTTACACAGCTGCTTGGGTGTGACACGGAAATTTTTGGAAGTATAGGAAATTGTCACCCGAAGAAATCATATCGGTAATTTCTGTCATCGTATTTCATAGTCATAGGTGGTTCAGTTACCTTTTCTGTCGCCCAGTGAATTTACTCGTAAAAATGTAATGCTTCAGTATTTAGTTGTGGAAGCTTTAATTCCCCTAATCTCGAACATTTTGATTCTTTTCTCGCCTTTAATATTTTCCGAAATGCTAGTTCTCTGATCGATAGATATCTTGTAGGTAACATAGCAAGTAATAGGTTTTCGGGATAAATATTTAGCTGAATATTCTTTATAACTATAGTTATAAGGCCTTCAAGTTTTTCTGTAGGTGTAATGCTCTTTTAGTCAAATTAAATATGTGAATAGGGCCATGTTTGCAGGTAGGCTTGGTTTTGATGTAAAACCACGTTGGGGCATACACTTTCATGATAAAAGTATTCTTTTAGGTTTGCAGATGGATTTGCTGTCCCCACATATAAACGAATAATCCTATTAGCACACGTCAGCCATAGGAAATGTGCTAGCTTTCCTGGATCTTTGTTAGCTATAGCTAACAAGATCCTTATAAGGAACTGGGAATTGTACCTTAAGATATCGCTGAGCAAATTTGATAGAATTTTTTTTTATCCGTGCTCAACAAACTAGCATCAATTTCGGGCCATTTTACGTCGATTACTTCAAAATCCACTACTTCATAGTTCAGGCACTTCGCCAGTTCTTTACCAATAACACCTGAAAAACTTTTCGGCCCTGTTGTTCTACCATCGAGGTATGTGAAGTAAACACACAAACTACTGTAGAGAGCGACCAAGTTATTTTTCCAGTAAAATGATGTCAAACGATGTCCTCTATTTACCGTGGTACCATCGCATTCTATTGCAACCAAATTTTAAAAGCACGTTTGCACGAATTCTTTGAATCGCATTTACAAGTAGCAATATCAAATAGTTTTTTGGACTCGTCGTTCTTTTTTACATCATTGCGAAGTTTTTTCACGCCCTTGTACTTGTTGTAATATAAAATCAACCTCGCCACAACTTGTTGATGGCTAACAATATGAATCGAAGTTTATTATTTTTATTTTTATTATTTTTTTTAATGTGCTTTCAACAGGCACCAGGCCCAATTACAGAAGTACACAATGACAAACACAAATAAACAGCCATACCCCTGGTGGGATTCGAACCCACGACCTCTCGGCTTGTAGTCCGCAGTGCTAACTACTACACCACCGAGGGCGGTCATCATTTCTGACCAACAAATAATTTTTAATTATAGCATTATATGTCGGCAACATGTTTTCAGAAATTTTTGTGGTTCACCTAATACAGGATATCGCCAATCTTTAGGCATTTTGCAACCGCTCGATTATTAACTAGGTATACACAAATTATTTATTGATTAATAGCGATGGGGTGAGCGCCTCTATTGGATGGGAGTATAACTAATACTAAATCATGGACATGACAAAAAGGTCAATATTGGTTTTAATCTATTGATGTAATAATTATCAGTATATTGATAAAAATCCGCGCCTAAAACAGAATTTTTTTTTTCTTGCTGCGTGCGCCACCTGAAGATAAAGTCCTACAGTCAAAATTTTTTGCATAGTTAATTTATTCATATGTGGTCAACAATAAATAATACCGGAAAGAAGAAATACAAAAAAAAATTTTTTTTCGACCTTTTCACTCCACCCTACTAAACATGGCTGATATGCAAATTTAAATAATTTGTTTTTAATTTTTGGGTATGAAATGTATGTAATAATAAAATATAATAATTTATATTAGTACTTAAATTGAATTGGTCTATTTCCAATTTAAATTTGATTCTTCCCAAATAAAAATTGATTAGTCGCAATTTGAAATTTATTAGGACTAAACTAAATATAATTATTTCCAATTTGATTTTGTTAATTCCTACTTTGATTTTGTTAGTTCCCAACTTAAAGTTGTTTAGTCCCAATTTGAAGTTGAAAAGGTATAGTTGAAATAATTACAGGCCAATAAGCTTATTGGCCTGTAATTATTTCAACTATACCTTTTCAACTTCAAATTGGGACTAAACAACTTTAAGTTGGGAACTAACAAAATCAAAGTAGGAATTAACAAAATCAAATTGGAAATAATTATATTTAGTTTAGTCCTAATAAATTTCAAATTGCGACTAATCAATTTTTATTTGGGAAGAATCAAATTTAAATTGGAAATAGACCAATTCAATTTAAGTACTAATATAAATTATTATATTTTATTATTACATACATTTCATACCCAAAAATTAAAAACAAATTATTTAAATTTATAAGTATGCTTTCCTCCTTTTCAAAAACCTTTAAAATGGTTATTGCTGAAAAATTATTATATTTTTTATATACTTTTAATTAGCAAGGATATATAAAGGGAAAATCAACAATCACGGCGGTAATTACCTTTATTAAAATTATTTTAGAAGCGTTTAAGACTGCTTAAGTCAAGGCATTTATAAGATATATTATATAAGCTTGAAAGATATGGTGTAATAGTTATTTATGTATTAAGGGCATAATAAGGTTTTTATGGTCCGAGGCGCTATTTCGAGCCCGAGCGCGTTAGCGCGAGGGCTAGAAAAGCGTCGTAGGACCATAAAAACCAGTTATGCCAGCAATGCATACAAAACTTTATGCACGATTAATATATTATTATTTTTAATATATTATTGTTTTTAAAGACGTTTACGTCAAAGAATTTTTGTTATAATTGTCATATTATAATGTCAACTGACATCAGTCAGTTTTAAAGTTTAAAGATAAATTAAATTGAGGAAGCAGCTGAAAAGGCGAAAAATTGCGGCCTGCTGCCGGTAAAATCAAAATCTTTATACGAAAAAACTTACTTCGAATATATCAAATGGTGTAACATTGTTGTTTTTAATTTTTGACGTTTCATTATAGCCCGCTGGGCCATAATAAAGCCCGCGGGCTATAAAAAGACGTTTACGTTTCTTTTTTCGAGATTGTATATTGTTTATAAGTTTCCTGGGCGATAATAATTTGTATTAGTTTTTATTTTAAGTGCAATGCTATATGTTTTAGCCGAGGTTTTAGCATTGTGTAAAATATTGTCTGGTTGTGTTTGTTGCCTGTTTTATTTTCAAGAATTTAATTTATACTAAATATTAATAAATGTTTGAAATTTTTTAACATGGTTTTGTTCACCCCCCCTTTTTCTTGTGTAGTTGGCCGATTTTTCTGAATTTCCCGGGCCGGTCTGATATAGCCAGCACGCCCCATCTCACATACATTTTTAATCTAACATTTGGTGATCTTGGAATCAGAAAAATGTTTTTATCATAAAATCCGAAAATTTACGTCTCACAAAACCAGCAAGCTCGGCATCCACGGACCTGAATATATATGGAAAAAAAGATACGTAATAACAAAGTTTTATTTACATTTTCAGACAACTTGGCACCAATCCTATTGATCTTGCCGTTCCTGCCGCCAGCGGTTTATTACTTCTGAGTGTGCCAGCCTGGCGCCATCTGTATGAAAAACAAGCTGGCAGGAATTTCCACTCAAAGTTTAGCGCATTGCTGTTGCCAAGAATCCAAGTAGTTTATAGAAGTTACGTTAGATGTCACAATAGTAAATGTACAGAATAACAATTTTAAAGTTTGTTGTTTACATATTTGTTGATTTATTAATTAACAAATATTTAATAACAAACTTTCTGATCATCAATATATAATATTTAACATGTTATCTATAAAAAGATAGGTTTATAAAATATTTTTTTTTAATCTGGTGTTTTGCCAAAAGGAAATGGAAATGTTTACTTTGAAAAATTCTTAGCTTTTAGATTGGCTAAAAATACGGACTTTAAAAAAATCCAGGCATTGTTTTTTATTCAAATGTTATTAAATCAATTATATTGTCGAGGACCTTTAGGTATACCTCGACTCGAGGTTTACCTAAATCATAGTGTAAACTGCAATTCATTAAGCGTGATAATAGATACACTGATTGCATAGTAATCTTTTTCTATCACGCGAATGTATTCTAAATCTAAATCTAAATTAGATGAACAACCTTGATAAAAAATCAGGAATACAAAATATGTTTAAGGCAGTAAAAGATTTTTTCTACTTCTATTATGGAATATGACCGTTCTAATATCACTTTTATAATAAAAGTTTTATCTATGGAATAACATATATTCCGTAAAGTGTTACAGAATGAAATATTCTATCATCTGATGACAGAATAAACACTCGTGGCGACATCTCTGTTTTTAATATCTAACAAATTTTAGACCGATCCAACCTCACTTTTTTCCAATTAAATTATTTTTCCATGGTATTTTTTGGAAACGTAGAAAAAGTATAGTCTGAAACACGTTTGGAATTGCATATTTCCCTCTCGTGAAACCGTCAAACTCGCCTTCGGCTCGTGTGACAAACTTTTCACTCGAGCGGAATATGACGTATTCCAAACTTGTTACAGAATATACTAATAAAGGATCCAATCGTTATCAAAAAGGTTTATACAGGGAATTCCAATATAACGCTGCCTCGACATCAGCGATTTTGACCAAACTTGGAACATTTATATAGGAGTTATGTAGGTACTGTACTCCAATATTATATTAATACACAGAAAAAACGCTAGCATAGCATGAATGGGTGAGCCATTAAACCAATGGGATCTTGTAATCCGTA
This sequence comes from Brassicogethes aeneus, assembly GCA_921294245.1. NCBI lineage: Eukaryota > Metazoa > Arthropoda > Insecta > Coleoptera > Nitidulidae > Brassicogethes > Brassicogethes aeneus. Next base: position 44,014,007 of record OV121132.1, on the reverse strand, counting down.
TTCCTGAATAACAGTTCCTATAATACCAATAGGTAGTTAGCACTTGGTTTATAATCGTTTACTGTTTTTAAATTAACAACAAAAGTTATCGCTCCTAAATCTATTGATATTCATATTCATATTTATTTGTTAGAATGTTAGAATGTTATTGCATTAAATACTAATTTGATTTATTTAATAACGTTACTTTTGTATGTATACTATGTATACATTTAACGCAATAAATTCTTTGACATTTAGGCAAAATATTTTGGTTTAATAGTAATTAATTGAGCAAATAACAATTTAGATTGCTTCAATTTTAATGCATTCAATGACTATGTTAGATTTTTTCTGTGTACATTTTATTAAATTTAATGACTTGTTTCGTATATATATAACGTTTAAGTAGGCCGGTCAGGGTTTACAGTGGTTATATCTCTCACAAATATTAACAAATTTTAAAACCAAACATGATTTTAAAATTTTGTACGTTGTGCATCTACTTAATTTAAAAAAGTTTTGTTTAAATATAAATATTTTTTTTAAGACCATTTCAATTTAATTTAATTTTATTTTTTTGCGTAGTTTTAAGATTAAGATTTTCCATGTCGATTCCCACATAGCTTAAAAGGGGGCGTCCATTAATTACGTGAGGCAATTTTGGCGATTTTTCGACCCCCCCCTACCTTGGTGAGATGTCATAAACACCTCACGTAATTAATGGATGACCCCGAACGGGATAAACTACAACAGGGATTTTTTAACCCAACCCATCCAAATGCAGTCCTTGCCGGAATTTCTAGTTTAAATAAAGGAAATCTCGATTGTCGGGATTTTATTTGTATTTTATAACTAAAATGTAAAAAATCGGTTGTCGGTATTTTGATTGTAATTTTCAGGCCCTGGCTGGCGGGCCCTGATTCACTATCGAAAATAAAACCAAGTAAATTACAAAGTATACATCATCATAATTAAGTAGCATAATCTGTCAATGGTTGCCAAGTTTGATAGTCTTCCATTGGTTATGGTTCTAAACAATTGTCCGTTTTGAGCCTTGCATTGTGTCAATGTTTCCAAGTGTAACCCTTCCTTGATGTTGCCAAACCAGTCTTCTTCGTCTTGCTATGTGTTAGCATAATAGGCATTTCAACTGTAGATTAATTATTAATTATACATCAGTTATCTTAATATTCTGCTTTATAGGTTCCAAATGTATTTTTGTTAATATTTTTCACCTCTTAAGTGGATTAATTAATACTGGATTTCCAGGAAATTTTCTGACACCTCGCTAAAGTGAAGTGAAGTTTTACTTCAAACATAATATTTTGTGATATGTTTTAATGGATGAAAAGCTAAACATATTTTATTTGATTAATTATATTTTAATTCATATTTGAACGATTATCTTAAATTGTATTAATACATATCTACAAAATGTAAACAATTTATTGTTAAAATGAATTTGTGAATTCCCAACTATAAATGTTGTAGGTACATCTGATTAAAAACCATCAGTTTTGTTTCTTTTAACTTGTGTCTAAAAACTTAAATGTTATTTAAAAGGTGGAAGTTAACCCTTTCGGAGCCAAATTTAAATTACTGAAAAAAAAATTTTTTTTTCGTTATAGTTGCATTCATTGGTATTATTTTGAGATATTTTTGAAAAAAAAAAATTTTCATTATTTTTTTTCATAATATGACATATCCACTGGAATGGACAAAGTTACTTTAGAGAGGTCAAGTAATTATACGGTCATCTACTGTGTTTTATGTCTAGTCCGCTATAATGGACAACATGTTTTTGAGACAAAATATTTAATATTTAAAAATATAAATGGTGTTAAAAAAAATGTCCACTCCAGTGGACATAGCGTACGAAAGGGTTAAATCGTTTTAAAACCTTTTTCGTGTGCACGAGGTTTCGATGAATTTAGGACAAACGGAAAACGCCCGTCGCTCGTAATGGATTTTCAATATGCTCGAAGTGTCAGATAGGTCATAATTCTTGGTTATGAGACTGGAACGTGCAAATAGCGGGCGACGCGACGCCATATAAAGGTCGTTTCTCTTGTTTCTCAGCGCCAGACCGGCTCTTTTTCATGTTCCATAAAATGGTTTTTGTCTGGAAAGCAATAACAGCACAGTGTTATCTTTGAAATGTTTTATCTAACCTCAGATATATGTAGTTTGTTTGTCAATCGTAAAAATTGGAAACGTTACAGAAAACATATTAAATACATTTTTAATCAAACGATTACTCGATTTGGTTTGTATTATTGTCCTTTTTCTCCCTTAAAATTTTGTTTGTTTACTAATGCTATTTTAATTAAGAATACAGAAATACGTTGGGTTCTTATTTCGACATCGTTTAATAAATTATATTATACCACGCACCAACACCATTGATTGTATGTTTAAAACATAAAAACCCCGACGAGGAAAATTAAGTTTTACTTAGAATTTAAAATCCAATTGCTAATGTTATATTTTAAACTTATATTATTGCTCATCAATAAAAACAATTTTTAAAAATGAATCTATGAAAATGGGTTTTTCTTTAAATAGTTCCTACATGGATTTTTGGTATTTAATACATACATTCCCTATATTTAACTGTAACTCGGCTTCTGGACTACAAAGTAAGCATGGAATCGCTTTTGCTTACAGCGTAGGTATTAAAATCATAAAACACTGAAACACTGAAAATAATATCAATAAACACTATTTATCGAAATTTATTTATTAGCACAATGAATATATTCGTTAAGTCAATCATCAGGGTTTATTGGTTGATCAACAGGGTTATTGGTTTAACGAATTACTGTTCATTACTTTTTTCCTACTAAGTCAGTAACTTTTTTTACTGACCCATTGAATCCAGTTCATTGGGCCAATAAACAAAGTACATCAAGCACGTTTACGTAAATTGATAAACAAAATTCGTTAGATTAATGAATACTAGGCATTAATCAATAAATGCATTCGTTATATTAATGAATTAGTTCGATAAATAAATGAACGTGTACATTGGTTTAACAAAATATTTTGATTGATATTACGAACGTCAGGACAATTAATTACATTATTAACTGATATAACGTTTCTCTGAGGCAATAAATGCATTCATTGACTTAAAGAACGTTTATTGACTGATGAATACATTCGTTGGGCCAATAAATGCAATAAAGCTAATAAACTGTACATAAAATATAATAGATTTTATTGGTTAAAACCAAAATTTCCGGAAAATAGGTAAATTTCACAAAACTGTAAGATTTATCCAGTCTAGTCCCTAATTACCTAGGCGAAGGAAGGCGTCTCGTCGTAAAGGATATAGAGGTTTCGTCGCGATACTTATTATTTACGCAAATCGATTTCGATACATTTGGGTTTTATGTAAAGGTAAAGTATAAGTTGGTTTCTTGTATAAAATTCCAAAGGGTAAGTACATTTTAATTTACATATTTCACTATGCAATGCTTTTTTGTCATAATCGTTTTGTAGCACGTTCGTTAACGATTAGACATTTCAAGCGCCAAAAGACTTGAAAACTAACTTAATTTTTTATTGTGCTGAAATTGGTTGTTGTCAATCGTTTCAAAATCTATACAAAAAAAAGCACATGAATAGGAAACATTTACAGGATACAATTTTGATAGCGAAGACCATATCCAGCTCAAATACTATTATAGGGCAGCACAACGATTTTGAATCAATTGATGAACCAACTAAAAATATTCCTATTATTGGTCACCAGATCGACAAGAAAATATTAAATGATGAATCTAAAAGACCCGGTACCTTCATCTTAGATAAATATACAAAAATATTGAATAATGAAGCATAACAATCATTTTTCTCTAAAGGATGTGTTCGATATTCTTAAAAACATTGATTCTTTTTGGATCAAACCTTTTAGATACCTTTCGTTAAATCAATATAAATTTGTTGTTCTGGAAACTGACGGAGAAGCATGCCTATTAGGCATTGCCCAAGGGCTCTCAAATACGACAATCTGACTATGGAGCAATTCGATAACTATTGGAAGACATGAACAAACTACAGATTAAACGAAAAATGGCAGAAACTTGTGGACAAATCTTGCAGAAATGGTCTCAATTCAAAATTCCAACAGGATATCGATTGGTACGAAGCTTGAATCGAATCGAATGTTCAGTAATATTACGGGATAATTAATTTTAGATTCATATGGATTTTGAATCAGCATTTTCCAACAGCGACTGCTTACTTAGCCATTGGAAGGAATGCTTTCAGAGTATTGTTGATTTTTTTAATGTTCCAGGAAACCTTAAAGAAAAGACTACAAAATGTTTGCTGGACAACATTGAGGATGAAAGTAATATAGAAGTAAGAAAATAGAAAACATATGATGAATTTCGGTCTATTAGTTTTATGTTTTCAGGGTATTTTGTCACTTCTGGCAGCATAATATATAACTAACTATATTTAAATTTTATAAAAATACGTTTGTTCGTATAATACTTTATTTTGCAGCATCTGCCATATTTGGATTTGGCTATTTTCGAGATACTTATGTACCTATGTATTAATGGTTATTTGTTCCACTTGTCATGCTCATGAAAAGAAAACCAAAGCCTAATTTTAGGAAGAAACAATTTGCGAATTTTTACACTACTTATCCTGAGTAGAGATTTAGTTCATGTTCAGTTGGACCCTTTAGTTTTATAATAAGGCGCGAAACTGTCAAAAGTGACAATAACTATGTTGATAAATAGTAAATTAGACAAAAAAGCCTTTATAAACATGATGAGAAAAATTAAAAAAAAGGTGAAATATTCATACCAGCTGTTTCATTCAAACCGCGATTTAATTTACTAAATATAATTTAAATAGAAGTGTCTACTTAAAATAATTTTAATGTGATGGATACCATTGTAGCCCGGTATCATATGCAGCGCTGCTTATACTGTTTTAATATTTTCAGATGGGCGTTATGCGGCAGTATTATGGGCCCTACAACACTACAATTGTTTAATATTAATGTATAAAAATATGTAAGGGTATATGTTTATCTCTTCCATTCTATAAACAAGGCAAACATGTTGAATGGATCATTCTTGACAATAAATGTTTATTTATTTTTAATATATTCTTTTATTAATAGTCATTAGATTAATGAACGAGTTAATTAATCTAATGAATGTATTCATTGGATCAATAAACTTGTTTATTAGATCAATGAATGCGTTAGTTGGTTTTATGAACAAAAATGGTTGACCTTATAAATGTGTTCATAGATTAATAAACCTGTTTATTTGATCAATAAATATTTTCATATAATCAATAAACATGTTGATTGAATGAACGAATATCTTGATTGCATCAATAAATACGTTCATGGATTCTACAAACATATCCATCAATTCGATAATAATATGTATTGAATCAATAAACATTTTTATTAACCCAATTAAAAAAGTTCATTGAGTGATAAAATTATAAACATCGACTAATGTACAAGTATTCGTTGACCCAATTAACTCGTTCATCGGACGAAAAACGATAAACAGAGTTCGTTGAGCCAATAACTTTTTTATTAATATAATGGTTCTATAGAAATGTTGGCAAAAGCATTTTGTGTTTAAAAAAATATAGCTAGGAACTGAGAAAAACTTTTGGAGTGAAATACACAGGTTCCTATGGGAGCATCTTTATTATAAAAATGTATTTCTAATAAAAAGATTTTATTGAATAAAAAGTAGGTATATCTACTTATTATTCAATAAAATCTTTTTACAATTTGTAGAATACAATTAAAAATTAATACGCACAATTAAAAGGCTAAAAGAAAATATTTTAAAGCTAAGACGTTTGCTTTTAATAACGTTTTGTATTTTTTCAGCACAATTTCATTTTTTCTTACGTATTCTATAATAACGCTTAACGAATAAAAATGCAATTGCGTTTATAAATATATATCGTGAATAAAAATGCAATTGCGTTTATAATATATATATATATATATATATATATATATATATATACAGGGTGGGCCAATGGAAAGTTTCCACCCCGGTTATCTCAGGTGTTACGAAAAATAATAAAAAACGCTCGCACCCGTCGATTTCTGATTTGAGGGGGGCAATTTATTTTTATATTTTCAACCCCTTAACTTCAACCCCTAAGCGTGGGTGATAGTTACCCCCAAAATTTAAATAGGAAAGGGGGGTCGAGTGATACTTCATTTTGAAGGTATTTTTGCCCTGATTATACCCTCCAAGTTTGAACTCGCTGCTAGCATCCCCGTTGATATGACAGCTTGTTAAAATCTTGGAAATAGATCACGTTTTATTATAAGTAAAAACAATACTTACCTTCCTTAATAAAAATATCTACTAATTAAAGTTTTAAAGTTTTATTATTATTAATAAAAAGTTATTTACATGATATTTATTTAATAAAGTGTTCAAAATGTCCTCCATTAACATTCATGCAATAATAAAATCGATTCTCTACCTCTTCTTTAACATTCTGCAACATATCGGTAGTTATCCTTTGACACTCTTCAGTTATTCTTTCTTGTAGAACTTGAAGAGAAGCTGGCTGTGTTTTATAAATTTTAGACTTTAAATGGCCCCATAGAAAGAAGTCCAGAGGTGAAAGATCAGGGGACCTTGCAGGCCACTCAATAGGTCCTCTTCGGCCAATCCAATGGTCTCTAAAATTTTCATTTAAAAATTGCTGAACGGGTGCTGCATAATGCGGTGGGGCTCCATCTTGTTGAAAAAACATTTCATTTTGCGACAAGTTATTATCTTCAGCAATAACTTCCCTTATTCTAGGAACAATATTTTCTTCAAATAAAGTCAGATACATAGCCCCAGTCAAATTGCCTTGTAAAAAGAATGGTCCAATTATGTTATTGCCTAGAATACCTGCCCAGACATTTAACTTTTCAGGATTTTGAGTATGAGACTCTCTAAATAAATGTGGATTTGAATTGCTCCAGTATCGACAATTATGTCGATTGACTAATCAAGTTCGTGAAGCAATTGTATCTTGTAGGGGTAAAATTTGTGAACCTTCAAAATTCTCCTTACGCTTGTTCGTGATATGCCGGAAACTTCGGACAATTGCCTAGTACTTAAGGTGTTATCCATTGCAATGTGCCCTATGACTGCGATTTGCATACCTTCATTCCTAACGACACGAATCGGATTATCTTTTTTGTTCTCCACTGTTCCAGTTTCCAAAAACTTTACCATCAGTTTCCTAATATAAGTATGAGAGACATTTTTGTCCTGATGTCTTTCATTAAATAGTCGTGCTGTTTGTCTTGCACAGTCATTGTTTTTGAAATAAGTATAAACTAATTTAACTCGCTCGGCTATAGTGTATACCATAATTAAATTTAGTTATAAGCTCTTGAACTAACGATAATAATCTTAATGATGATTGTGCGACAATATTTTGTAAATAAAGTTTACAAAAAACACACTTTTTTCTTCAAACGTAAAAAAACTGATGTTTTGCTAATATTTACTTTATTCCTTCGGCATACCTACAGACTGTCTCAAAGGTATCGCTTTTACTCTTACTAAAATAATAGCCAATTTTCAAGATTTTAACAAGCTGTCATATCAATAGGGATGATAGCAGCGAGTTTAAACTTGGAGGGTATAATCAGGGCAAAAATACCTTCAAAAAAAAGTATCACTCGACCCCCTTTTCCTATTCAAATTTTGGGGGTAACTTTCACCCCCGCTCAGGGGTTGAAGTTAAGGGGTTAAAAATATAAAAACAAATTGTCCCCCTCAAATCAGAAATCGACGGGTGCGAGCGTTTTTTATTTTTTTTCGTAACACCTGAGAAAACCGGGTGGAAACTTTCCATTGGCCCACCCTGTATATATAATTAGCTGATTTAAAATGTACTGTTATCATATAGGTATCAGTTTTTTTTACTACAATCTAAAAAGTAAATCTTGCTTGATTGATTCTTATTTTTTACGAAATTGAATTCTGTCCTTAATGCATCACAATTTTAGAATTTTTAAAGATTAAACTAACAATTTGGTTAAAACAGGATAATTTTACCCTTACGTGAAGCCACCTTATATACAAAAAAAAAAATTCATAAAAGTTAGAGCCATATATATGTAGAAATATTTATGGAAAAAGTGGAATATTATTCGGTCATCCAGAAGTTCCGGTTTCACCCCCATGTTTTTTAAATATGGCCCAAAAAAAATCATTTGGTCAAGAAATTCAGGAAACAGCCAGTGTACCATATAAAATTATACAATTTCTAATAAAATATCATGGGTTACTTTGACAACAGAAATAGTTAGTTTTGTGATATCAATGAGTAGTGTCAGGAACTGTAGTGATCTATATTCTGCACATTAATTATTGTCTTGAATTGAAAATAAGTATATTACTGTTCTGCGCACCAATGCGCAATGGTTACTGCTTTATTTTCTCCGTGTAGGCGTCGAAATCTCAAAAAATACCCCCTTAAGGGCTGCGCTAGGAGCTTTTCAAGTTTTGGATAAAGACCAAGCATTTTGTATGTTAAACTACTTTGACTGTGAAAAAATTAAATATGATTTTTGTAGTAAATTTTATGCTTTTTTACGTAATTAACTTAAATTAAAAAAATATTAAAAAATAGGGTTAGAAATTAAATTATATAGGACTTTTTTAAATTTCTACCAAAATTACAAAAAAGCCAATTATAAAAAAGAAAAAATAATCTTTGCTGGTTGGTATACAGAAAAAAAGAATAATAAAATTCTTACAATTAAGTTTTCTTCTAGTATTTATAATTAAAAAAATAAATATTGTTTACCAGAGAACAACTTAGAGAAATTAAAGAAAAAAACATCGAAAAATCCCTTCTTGAAATCTTGGATTCTGAAGCATTTATTAACAAACTAATGCTCAAGGTCAATGATACTTAAGAAAAAAACTGGACAAAAAACTAAATGAAATAAAATTAACATATTAGAAGAAAAAATTGACTCGATGGAACAATATTCTTGAAGAAATAATATACGCATCTTTGGCCTAGCAGAAAAGTTAGGAAAACCACTAATAGAAGATATTAATAATGTCCTTGATTCAATGGAAATTGGGACAAGAAACATTTTTTAATGTTATAGAATAGGCAAAATTAACGTTAACAAACCTAGAGCTGTTTTTGTCAAACTACAAAATTATGAAGATAAAATTGAATTAATTTAAAAATAGAAAAAAATAGTTTCTAATTGTCACATCAAAGAAATTTTAACTGCAGCATCCGAGAAGTTTGGATTTAAAAATGTATGGAGCCTAAATGTTATTGTTAGTTATCCACCGACAAAATTATACACGTTTAGCATAATATTCCGGGTGTAAAAACTATACTCTTTGTAAATGTTATGGGTATAAAGCTGGCTCGTGAAGTGTGTGTATTACCCGTTTTAGTGAAATGTCCAATTGAGTAGCGATTCTTATGGTGCTGGTCGTTGCATCTTCTTCCACTAGATCCAAAATATTTTCCACAGCAGCTGTGTCATTGCCATTACCGAAGCCATAAACAAAAACCATTTTAGCATACTCTAAATTTGAATAAACTTTTGGCATTTCAAAAAAATTTAAACTGTAAATCATATGTATAACTAATGAAACAATCCATATTTTTTCAAAGAACATTAGATAATAATTTAATTTTTTTTTTAAATATCGATATAACTTGAAAACAAATAGGAATCGGATAAGAACATTTGAGTTTATTTTATTATTTTGATGTGTAGAATGCAGTCCTGGAGTTCGGTGCGATCCTTCAGATTCATCCTGTATATATACAGCGTGTCTGCGGATAGAGTAGGATCTACACCTACACAATAGGAAAAAATCTTTGTTATTCATTTTACAGTAAAAAAATAAGTTTTGCTTGTTAAAAAAACTATTTTGCAATACAAAAATTTGTGATCCGATGCACAGGGTGTTAATAAATTGGAAAACCATTCAAATGCTTTAAGAGAGAAGTACACTTTTCTGCTATCTTAATAAATCTACCGTATACTTTCCAAATAATTCGCTGCCTATTCAGTTTATCTGTTGCTTCCTGTATGCGCTTCTTTAATACTTCCCTGTCATCTGTCATCTGTCAATGCTCCTTTTGACGAAGGTGTATTGAGAAATTGTTCATGGAAAATATCTATAGACTAGACACATTTCCAATACGGTAACATTCTATTAAATAAATAAGCTAATAAATAAGACGTTTACAAAATGAATACATAATTTTAAATATTGACATTTTTATTTAAAAATGTGTACCTTTTTAGACTTTGTGTTGGTTTATAAACAACATTGTTCCATCAAATTTTTCTTAAAAGTAATTAATAATGGCACTTCTATGTGCATATTAATGTTTTTTTAATTTATTAACACCCTGTATGTACATCTTAAATTTTTATGTTGTAAATTAACCCTTTTAGTACGGCTGACGTATTAAAAAAAATAACTTCTCCTAATATAAATAACAACGATTTTATTGCTATTGTGTACTCCATCCGCGGACCCACTATATATTTATTTTTTAAATTAGAAATACTAGAAGGAAATATGAAAATTTTAGTGTGATACAACTTCAAAAATTAATACATTCATAAATGTATTGCCTTTTATTGTAAGTTTAATTGTTGTTTTTCTCTATTATTTTTATCGTGAATATGTAATTTTCTATTTATCTTAAGAATCCATGAAACTTTTTATATGTTATTTATTTAATTTAAAATAAGGTTCTTCATCCATGTAAAATTATATTTTATATTTAAAATTCTATTTTGACAAAGTTATTTATAAACTAATAGAAAATCACACTTTTCTGCTATCTTAATAAATCTACCGAACACTTTCCAAATAATTCGCTGCCTATCCCGTTTATCTTTTGTAGTTAGGGAGCTGGTGGCAATTTCGGTATATGATTTGCTCGTCGTTGGCAGGCTCAGGTATCGCTGCTTTTTTTTAAAGTAATTTTTAAACTTGTAAAAAAAAAACCTAACCTAAGTCATTTGCTCGTGTCTGGCATTTAGGTTTTATATTATATTGACCATATTGATACTAAAATAACATTTACCAGACGTCTAGGACGCTGCGTTTTTTTTTTTAAATATGTAAAAAACAAATGCTCTATTAAGTGATTTGCTCGTCTTTATCTTATTTTTTTAATTGTTCATTTGTGTCCCCTAAATAAAAAAAAATAATGCCAGACATGTATGTCTCTGCTTTTTGCAGCAAATAATTTTTAAAATTGTAAAAAATAATACCTAGCATAAGTCATTTTCCTCGTGTCTGCCATTTAGGTTTTATGTTAAATTGGCTATATAGATACTAAAAAAACATTTTGAGGAGTATAGGAAAAAACGTGCAAAGTCAAAAAACTTAAATTTTTAGAAGAGCAATTTTAAACTTGAAAACTGTGTAATCTCTGGGTCCGTTTAAAAAACTAACTGCTTTTAGGAACTATATTAAAACAACATTATGGTAAACAGTAATGTTAAGTGTAAAAAAAATAATACCATTATCTTTGCTTTTTTAGCTACCATACCAAAAAATATCCAAATTGACTTTGCACGTTTTTTCCCTGTAGTCTTCAATTGTTAAATATTAATTTGTGTTATGTTATTAAACAAATTTGGCTATGTTCGGGTGCAAACTTGATATAAAATTTCCAATAATTATTATTACTAAAATACTCTATAAAGTTTGCATACATTTTTTCAAGTTTGCGTATTTCCTTTTAAGTATTAATAATTTTTACTAAGTTAACAATAATTTGGTTAACGGAAAAGGGTGCAAAACCGGATTTATCATTCTTATATCTTCCCCAATGTTATCTTAAAATTTGAAAACTTTCGCACTTTTTTAGACCTTTTAACAATATTTTTTTTTTAATTTCAATTAACATAATATAAAAAATAACATGTTTGTACGGGGGTTACCAAACTTGGGGGGTTAAAAGATCATATGACCCCATGACCTCATTTCAAATTTCAAGGTAATATTTTAAAAAATGCCTGTATATAATTGCCCATAATTGCCCATAAAAAAAATAAAATAATAATAAAAAAAATATGTTTGACCTCTGACCCCATACGGAAGTGTAACTGAGGGTCACCAAACTTGGGGAATCGAAAGATTACATGATTTTATGACTTTACAAATTTTAACGTTATAAGACTTGTAATAGCCTTTTCTCAAAATATCTACCCTAACCTAAAACCGTTCTGGCTATAAAAAATCAGCAATACTCATGTCTGGCCTAATTATATTGACAGTTCTGACATTCAACAGAATAATTTAACCAAGAGCCAGACACGAGCAAATAACTTAATATTAACTTTTTTTTACAATTTTGAAAATTCTTCGTTCATTATCGCAGTAAACATTAAATGGCAGACTTTTATTTTTTACTTTTTTATGACCCAATTAACATTTTGTATAAATTTTATTGACGAGCAAATCATTTAAATTTTTATATATCATAATTAAAAAAAAATTAAATACTCATTAATGCAGAGACATACACGTCTGGCGATGATATTTATCTGAAAGTCTTGTTAGGGACTTCAAGTTAAAAAAAATGCCAGACGCGAGCAAATGACTTAAGGACATTTTTTTTACATATTTAATTACCTACTAATTAATAATGCAGCAATAATGGTATGGCAGAAGTTGTCATTAGTGACTTTTATAATCCAAAATTCATTATTTTCAACTTCTGCCACGCAAGCAAATGACTTAAAAATTTCTGCCATCAGCTCCCTAACTATTGCTTCCTGTATGCGCCTTTAATACTTTCCTGTCATCTGTCATCTGTCAATGCTCCTTTTGACGAAGGCGTATTGAGAAAGTTTTCATGGTAAATATCTATAGCGTAGACACATTTCCAAATAGGTACCAATTTTAAATATTGTCTTAGGTAATTTTAAATATTGTCATTTTTATTTAAAAATGTGCACCTATTTAGACTTTGTGTTGGTTTATAAACAACTTGGTCCCATACAATTTTTGTTAAAAGTAATTAATAATGGCACTTCTATGTTAAAGCATATTAATGTTTTTTTAATTTATTAACACCCAGTATGTACATCTTAAATTTTTATATTGTAAATTAAAAAGCTAAACATATTTAAAAAAAGTTACTTCTCCTAATATAAATAACAACGATTTTATTTCAATTGTGTACTCCATCCGCTGACACACTGTATATTTATTTTTTAAATTAGAAATACTAAAAGGAAATATGAAAATTTTAGTGTGATACAACTACAAAAATTAATGTATTGTCTTTTACTGTAAGTTTAATTGTTGTTTTTCTCTATTGCTTTTATCGTGAATAGGTTTCGTATTTATTTTAAGAATCCATGAAATTTTTTATATGTTATTTATATAATTTAAAATAAGGTTCTACATCTATGTAAAATTCTATTTTATATTTAAAATTCTATTTTATGTTTAACATGTCATTTCTGTATTAAACATTATTTTATTATAAGTGTGCTATTAACATATCAAATAATAATATTTGATTAACGATATTACGATATCTCTTATGCAATATGATAGGATACAATATGCTGGTGAATCACGCGAAAATATATTATCCATAATTTACAAGCATCTATTTAACTATAGATAACAATATTTAACTTACGTGTATCTTATTTTCAGTATGGGTAGGATGCAAATTTATGAATTGAGGTCGCATAGCTTCTTTGTACGGGGATTTATCCTTATCTTCGTGATGTTCTCTATGGTCTTTCTTCTCCTTATGTTTATCCTTATCTTGGTGCTCAATATCAATAGCATGACCGTGGTAATCCCTATAAATCCCTTGGGAATCAATGAAATGCAACTGGAATGTATGTGGGACCCCATGAGAATCGAGATACTGCCCAGAATCCCTTTTATTTTCGTGGTGACCATGACCATGACCTTCGTGACCATCGTAGTGATGGTGTTCGACTGGAGTATGGGGCAAAAATGGAAAGTGATGGTGGCCACTTGCATGAGACGAACTTTCTACATGGTGTTCTGATTTTCCATGATGGTCTGACTTTCCCGAATGCTTATCGCTATGGTGATCTTTACCATGATGGTCTTTTCCATGGTGATCTTTATAGTGATGAGGATGTGGCACGTGGTGGTGCGAGGACTCAACCAGGGTAGGTTGGATGTGAGTCACAAATTGCGCCATAATGTCTTTAATTTACTGACATTTTTTATAGTTTATTTTGATTTATTTTTGATTAAATAGTGGTTATAGCCTCTTAGTATTACTTCGATTTTATTGTAAACTTTAAGTAAAAAACAATTAATTAAATACTTTGTTAAAATGCATGTTGGCTAATCTAATATTAAAAACCAAAATTCGTTTTAAACTGAACAATAATTTAATGTTAAAAGCAATCTAAATAAATTTTAGTTGTTACTATATAAAACTTTTAATGTTTTAGATCAAACTAGGAAATCATATTATAATGCCTTATATAAATTAAGCCCAAAAGAGAAATATAATCACTACCCACCAAAAAATCTAGATTTAATACACAGGTTACGTTGTACACCATCAAAGGAAATAACAAACACGAACAAAAGAAGAAGAAAAGCGCACAGTAAAGAGTCAATATTAAATATTTGTGCACAGAATTAGTCTACTAAATATTATTGTCTAGATAAATTTAACACCAGGATAGACTTAAAGGAGCAGTCTAAAGGAAAACCGACTGTAGATGAGGATCCAAACTATCGAGTGTACGTGTGGAATTTTCATCTCGAGCCGGGAAAGTGGAATAAAGTATTGAGATTTCAGCGTGAGTTTCCCGCCCAGCGCGGCCCTCAAGGGCGTAGAAGCAGGATTTTCCAATGGCTCTACCTTATATTAAATATCGAAGTTTTAGGTAAATACAAGGTTGGACTAATTATTTTTTGGAACGCTATAAAAACGTTGGAAAATTATTTTAAATTTGTACCATTTATACAGAACTTAAGAGTATGATATTAGTATTAATGAAAATGTTAAAATAAACCTTATAAAGTGTTTTTCGCGTTAAAAAAATTTATAAAAGCGAAACACTGTATAAAATAAAAAAATTAGTCAAACCTTTGACTTTTAATTCTCATAAGGGTAAGCCCAGATAGCACAAGATGTCCTGAGGACATCCGGTTTAAATCCTTTACAGACGGTCGCGACCAGAAAACCGATGGACGTCCTGAGGCCTAGGCCTATGGACGTCCTAAGGCCTAGGCCGATGGACATCCTGAGTACGTCCATCGGTTTTTTGCCTGCGACAATAGTTGAAGATACAAGTTGATATATCACCCTTTATAAAGGCCTCAGGACGTCCATCGGTTTTCTGGTCGCGACCCGGGTCTAAGTGAAAAAAAATTACACCTTGTTTTTTATTAAAAATACTCCTTAATCAAGCACGATAAAAGATTTTAAAAAAAAGTTGTCAATTTTTTTTCACTTATATGTCTATAGATAGACCCTTTATCCACTTAAGTGGAATTGTGTCTTTAGTTGTCAAGTATTTTTAGCAATTGCAATTTTCCATATCTCTAACTTATTTAAAAATATCTAGTAAAATTAATTAATTCATTGCATTAAAAATATCATTACAAATTTTAAAAAATTATTTTTAATTATATTATATATATTAGGTATATTATATTTTTAATTTGTTGAATAAAAAATATCACATTGGCCAAATTAATAATTTGAATTAATAATATTATATGAGAAATGTATAATACGAATTAAAAATACCATTGGAGAAATTTCTCCACTTTAACATTTAAATTATTTAATTTGTCCTATAATATTTTTAATGCAATAAATTGTAAGAGTTTATTTCAAATTTACCGCCAAATAAACAGTTGGTATTGGAAGTAACCAGTTTAGTGACTTTAAGTTGGCAGTCTGAAATCCGCCATGTTGGCATTGTTCATAAAACAGCGTGTGCTGTTTTTAGTTAGCTCCCTGTTTAGTTAAATTTCTGTGTATTTAAATATATGATATAAGTGAAAATAACTTTTATTATATGGAAAAACCCCTACAAAATTTAAGTTTTCACTTGATATTTTTAAATAATTTAGAGATATGAAGGTATGTGAAATTCAATGGAGAAATAAATAAAAATAGTATTATGAAAGGTTTATTGTTTTAACTTAAGGAATATATGGTTAACGGATTGACCTCCTTTTCCCGGACACCCTGTATATATATATATATATATATATATATATATATATATATATATATATATATATATATATTAACAAAACACTTGTTAACACTGTATTACATTTCCCTATTATAATAAAACTATGTCCTAATTCGGTCCTCATATGTCCCGAATTGGACAGCTTGGGGTCAAATACGGACGTCCTGAGGACATCCTATTTCGGAAGTCTGTGGACGGTCAAATACGGACGTCCTGAGGACATCTGAAACAGTCTATTTCGGAAGTCTGTGGACGTACTACGAACGTACTTTTGCAGACCCCGGACATCCTGAGGACGTTCGGGTTGTCCTGGGTGGAAGTCCTACGAACGTCCTACGAACGTACTTGTGCTATCTGGGAGGCTTTCTCAAGTGGACCCGAATTTACCAAGGGGCATAATTTTATAAAAAACAAATTAATTTAATTTTATATATATTTTTTTAATGTAATATATTTTAAACGAAAAAAATAAAGAATTGTAGTTAAATGTATTGCAATTTTTTTAAGAAAGCACTGGTGAAATGTTTGATTATAAAAAATATTGAAGTTAATATTTTTTTTATAAAATTAATGTGAAGTTATCTCCTATAAAGGGACTGTGTTATACAATTCCAACCCTTAGTAAATTCATGGTCTCATTATTTAAGTTTTTTGGGCATCCGTGATTGGCCGATTTAAATATTTACTGTGATTTGAATCGGGTTTTAAATTTTGAGAAGGTGACTATATTAACATTTAAAATTGGTAAAAAGTGAGGTTAACCATTTTACAGATTTTTAATTTATTTTTGAAAATCATTTAATTATCTACTTATTGAAAAAGATCCAGTATAGTATTACACTCGAGATTATGCGCATTTATCACTCGGATGATTTAAGTCTCTCGTCTGGAGACTCGAGACGCAAACCTAATCCTCGTAAATAATAATATTTTCTCATTCATCATTTTATTAGGTATACATATTAAAAATTATGAACGTTACATTTTTAAAATAAATTTAACCAAGAAAAATGTATAGCAAAATTTTTAGTTCATAATCATATACCTATAATTTATAGTTATGTTCATAATATACAGGCTGTCCCGAACATAACTTTATACAAACCTATTAAAGGATGTTATATTATTACTATTTCTGAAACGGTTTGGGATTAAATAATGTATTTTCGGGAAACATATATACGTAGTAGTACGTAGTTCGTAGTACGTTATTTATTTACAATGAAAATAATGGTCGAAGAAGTTGGAATGTCTCGGTTTGGATCGTGGTGTGAACTGATTCGGTTTGTTTTGGACGACTGATACTGTTTATTTTTGACGACTCATTCGGTTTATTTTTGACGACTGATTGATTAGGAGGTATAAGAATGGATTTTATATTTACGATACAGGTATTTCTGACGTCACGTACAATTTGTACGTCGGTTGCGTTCGGGTCAGGTTTTTTCGAATTTCTGGGATTTTGGATAGGAATTTTACAAAGGATAAGGTGCGGTATATTGTGTTGTAAAAGTGGGCTGTAGAAAACTTTATTGGGGACAGGATTTCGTTTAGGCCTCGACATTTCAGCGTTCATTTTCTCGAGGTAGACAGTCTGGGCGTCTAGGTGGATGGTGGGTTGATGGTGTCCTCCGCCCCTTGTCTCCAGGCATTTCGTCCTCTGGTGGGGTCTCGGATGAACTTTGAGGTTGTTCGGGAAGCTCGTCTGTTAGGATGTATGCCGGTTTAATCGGTCTATTGAGACCGTGACTTCTATGCCGTTGATGGCGATGGCGAACGTCTTGGGTCCGCGACGTACAACCCAGTATGGAGCGGTCCTTTGGGCGCATTGTGTCGCACGAAGACTTGCTTGGTGGTGGCCAAGTCTTTGAACACGAACGGTTTTCGTTGGCCATGTCGAGAACCGCTGGTTGGTCGGACATCCTGGAAGTGCTGTCTCAATTCCCTGACGAAATCGGCTGCATTAGTCGTGTGGCTGTTGGTACGGGGCACAAGGAACTCCCCAGGAAGTCTCATTACTGCTCTATATACTAATTCCGCTGCTGAGGCTTGGATATCCTCTTTCCAAGCTGTGTTGTTGACATTGTATACACGCAAGGGCCCATTCTCGGCAAATCTTTTTCACCGATGGCCATACGTAGCGCTGGGTTACGAGCTTGACGATGGTCTTAATTCCAGGATGCGAGATTTGGGTACGTCCGTGTGGACGTGCTTCGGCAAGCTCGGCTAAGGTGTCCAACGTGGCGCGCTTTTGAGTCGCCTAGATGGCTTGGGTTTCCGTCTGGAGTGGCTCATCCAGAGGGTGCGGATGATGTTTTCCGACACTGCCGTGCCACCGAGGTTGCGAAGAGGTTACCAATTTGCGGGGGTTATATTCGTGAATTTAAACACGTGTATTGTTCTTAGTACGTTTTTTATTTACACTGAAAATAGTGGTAAAGCTGACTGTCGCGGCCCGAGAGAATGGTCGAAGAAGTTGAAGTGTCTCGGTTTGAAATGTGGTGTCAACTGATTCGGTTTGTTTTGGACGATCGATCCGGTTTATTTTTGATGACTGATTCGGTTTATTTTTGTCGACTGATTGATTAGCTAGGTATAGGAAATTTGTCGGTTGCGTTCGGGTCAGGTTTTTCCGAATTGCTGGGATTTTGTAATTTTGATAGGAATTCTACGAAGAATAAGGTGCGGTATATCGTATATCGTATATCGTATTATATTATATATATATTATATTATAAAAGTGGGCTGTAGAAAACATAATCTGGGCCTCGACAGTCCAGCGTAAATTTTGTCACGTAGTTGTAATAAATGTTTTAGAATTTTTGCCTGATGTGTAGTGCTCCATGGAGGTAATGCCGCTACATATATATTTTTTTATTGATATTTCTTGTTAAATATTTATATTAAATATAATATAAGTTTGAAGTACACTTATAAGTTTGGAGTACTGTTGAAACAAAAGCACGGTGAGTGGTAAAAGGCTAGTTCTCAGCTTTAGTTAAAATATTAATAAAAAGACTAAACAATGTAGGGGAGATTAAAGCTTTATATAAAAACTACTTTGAAAAATCTCTTTTGCAGACCTAAATAGTCTCAAAAGTCTGAAATTCCGGATCATGCGTATGAACACAAATTTTCGATTGATTTTTATATTTAATTTGTTTAAATTGGATTACCTTAATAAGAAATCCAATTTGTCGTATCGGGACTTAAATCGGAAATTAAATAAGGTGCCTATTTTTAAAATGATTCGATATAAAAAAAGTTGACGAAGCCGCTTCTTTACAACATTTACAGTGTGGACAGTGGTCTTTTCTTGCAACAACCAAGTCTGGTTTTCATTGAACCTCGTCCGTTCTCTAAGAGGAAGTTTCATACATTGTGAGAGACGTCTTTTAGCCGACGTCTTTCATAAATTTTTTTCTTAAACTTATTTTGTACTTTGTACTAAATTATTCTGTAAGTGGATGTTTAATCTTGATTATAAAAACTTGTAATTATTAAATTTACTGAATGCATAAAACGAAATAATTTTTAACCACAAACATACTGAATAACCTAATAGCTATGTAAATTAATTAAATAGATAAATTAATTACCCACATAAAATAAAAACAATAGCAATAGACAACAATAAACAATAAAGAATAAACCTAAACTTATTTATTATTACTTTATTTGTTAAATGTAGTAAAATATTTTAAGTTTTAAATTTAATTTATATTATGAGCATTAAAAAATATATATTTTTTTTAATGCTCATAATATAAATTAAATTCACCCTTAAACCAATCTTCTGCGACGCCTATGTCCCGTAATCAATACATACACATGGACGGTCAAAACTTTAGGAAAGTTTGTGGCGCCTTCGCAGTCCCGGAGCGGAACGTTTCGCGTAACCCGGGACACGGTTACTCAAAACTTTCTTTCCCGCCCTGTTTCAGGCTTCAAAGCGCACGCGTAAACCCTCACGGGATCGCGTTTACCCACAAAATCTTGATAATTTAAATGTTGTTTACCGCCCCTTGTTTTCCACGATGTTTTGTATTGTAGCTAAGGCAAATCCAAAAGAGGTAAAAACTGATTCAACATATTTGGGTTGTTTTTATGTACAGGGTGGTCCACCTATTAGGTGGCACCTAAGGTGACCCATATACTTATCACCTCCTTAAATTAATGCACCTACTTCTGACTCACCCTGTATATAAAGAAAGGAAATTACATATTTTATCCAATTATGTAAAAATATATAGGGTGTCCATTGAAAAAAACAAGTTTTTAAACTTTTAAAATCGCTATTTTCAACAAAGCATAGAAAACACCCTGTATAATATTTTATAAAAAAAAGATATAACTTATAGCTTGGTTATTATTAAAGAGATGAATACTACATAATATAAAAAATAATAAGTTTTAGTTGGTTAATTTTAACTTTTAGCGAATGTCTACATTTAGAGAAATTTTGATAAATTTTAAGTTTACTCAAAAAGTATTAACATTTTCGTAATTAATATATTTACAAAGTATACCTAAAATAGTGTGTAGAATCTAAAAATGCAAAAAAATACAGGGTTCCATTGAAAATAAGAAAGTTGGTATCGTCCCACGGAAAACTGAACACCCTGTATAAATGAAAATATAATATTTTAAAAATATTTTGTACTACCTGAATATTTCTCCTCTGCAAATTTTTTCTACTCCGGTAGTTTCTGAGATAAGTCTATGGGTCACCTTACGTGGACCACCCTGAATATATATATACAACTATTGAATTACAGAATTTTGTTTAGTTTAATAATGTATGTTGTTATTACTTTTAAATTTAAAGTAATACTTAAAGTTAAAATATTGTTTCAAAGTTTCAAAGTGTTTGAAACATTATTTTTTCTTTATAAAGTAGGTAGTTGTATTCAACTGCACATAAAAATGTAAAATAGTGTTTTACAATAAGTAGGTACTTGGGATTGCTTTAGAATATATTCTGAATACAATTTTTTTATTTTCAAGGATTTTGTTTAATCTTCGGTTATCTTTGGCCGAAGCCGAATTTGATCAAAATTTGTAAACAAATTTAACCTTTGGCCAAACATCTGGCTTCTTATAAAATTAACCCAAAGGTTTAACGACGCCTACTACCAACTAGGAAAATTGGGAATTTACAGGCTTCGGCTTCTGCTCAATTTTAGCCGAAGCAAAAACTTCGGTCGGACACTAATATTATTGTAACTTTAAGTAAAAAATATTTTAGCTCATAAAAACTTAAATAACAATTTGCCTAAAAAGCTCATTAATCTGTTTTTCAGTATTTTTATTATTATTTAATTGAAATATTTAACTGCTAAAAACAAGAAGTAAGTTAAATTTTAAATCACTTATATATAAATAAAAAGTCATAAAACATAATAATTATGTTTCAAGTTTTGTAAAGCCATTTTATTTACGAGTTTTATTAAGCACGAGCGAATCTTGCGAGCGAGTATTTAATAAAAACTAGTGTCTAGAGAAGTTTATAAAACGAGTTGCAGACGACGAACAGATATAAGAATTAAAACCCAATTTTAATTCAAAATTTTTTGACATCTGAGGTACCCGTACGGTACGACTTTTAGGTCCTAAACGGTACTAAGGGGTCTGAGAGACACCTACCTTTTAAAATTATAATTTATAATATTTTTTATCTGAGGCTTTGGGGATACCAGGAACTATATATAAAGTTAAAATATCACCAAAAATAAAACCTAAATAAAAGACAAATTTAAACAAATAGGTTTTAGTCAAACATGTACAAAAGTGCAGTAGTGCAAACTTTGTGATTAAACTATGAAAAATCTTTATTTTAAAGAATATACCTTAAAAAATGAAATCGACAGCGATATAAGTGATGTAGATGATCAGTAGACTGTAGTATACTACGGAGTCTCATTTTTATACGAGTCCCTGCTAATAACAGCTAACTTAAATTTATCACGCGTCAGGGTCGTGGGGCCCCTTATGGGGAATTTATGAGGGCCCACCGGGAAACTTCCGGTCGCCCGGTGGGCCAGTACGCGCCTGCTTCCATTATATATTTTTTCAAACTATTCATCTTGTAAGATTAGGAACGTACACAACTCAAAATAATTTTGGTATACGCGAAAAAGTTAAACTTTTCTTTTAACTTTCCAATTAAAAATGGTTTTCTTTATAAAGGACCTTAGACAAACCTTATAAGATTAAGGATTCTTGTAAGTTTTTTAAGGATGTTTATAAAACGTATAAGGTTGTGGAAATTGTCAAAGTTGTCAAAGTATTTATAGGTTAAGTAACTTTGGGTAAAAGTGTTTTTTTTATTTTTATTCGTATTAGTACTTTCCTTTTGAGAATGGTGGACCAGGTCAAGTAAACTTGGCCCAATAGGCCCTATTTCGGCTTTTATTTCGGAAAGAAACATTTACAAAGGTGTAAGAAATTTAAATTTTTTCGTCCAATAGATATTAAACTACCAAAAAATATGGGGTTTTAATCTAAATTTGGAGATGTATAATTTCTAACAACAAACAATGATAGACGGAAATGTAATTGTTTTTTAATAGTTTGTGTTTCCAATTCTTAGGGTTAAGTTGTGCTCTTTGCTTTGTGCTTGAAAAAAATTAAACCTAACCTTAAAAATATCGTACGCAAAAATTACCATCCTGTTAGCTCCAATGTCCTGAGACCAACATCCTGTGGATGTCCTTTGTACATGTGTAAAATCTAATATAGATTCTTTTGAATAGCCTTTAGCTATTTCAGCGATGCCCTTTTAATTTCATCAAGGTATACCTAATTGAAAACGACTGGACTTAATTTTTGGAAACAATAAAGTCACATGGGATAATGCCTGGCAAATATTGAGACTGAGGTGTCATTAGGGTGTTGTTTTTAAAAAACAGTTTACGAACAAGAAACAATTGTTAGTAGGCATTATCATGATTGATTGTTTCGCTACAAAATTGGGCTTTTTTTAGATATGTTTAGATATTTTGGGGCATCCAGTGCGCTTGTCATTTCAACGCAAAGATGTTATTTTAAGAAAATGCAACTTTTTCGACGACTGACAACAGAATATGCATAGAATACGGCTACCAATTTGCAAAACAAAAGAAAAATGAAAAAGTGCGTTACTTTATGAACACTGAACATATTATTGAGGGCTCCTCCATTTTTTCTGATCCTAATAATAATAATAATAATAATAGAGTTTATTGCCCAACAGTTTACACCATAGTAGGACATTCATATTATATAACAAAGAGGTTTACAAAAAAAATATTTAAAAAAAATGTGAACAAACTTATAACTAAACTTTCAATCAGATTTATACATCATTAGAATTTACAATGGCCCTCTAAATAGTTTTTAGTGAACAATAATTAATATCACAATTAGTTGATATTTTATTAAAATTATTAAACCTAACATGTAAAGGTGATTTAATAAGTACATTGGTACGAGCAATCGGACACTTGAAGGTATGGTTCTGGCGACTACTGGTTCTGGTAATCAAAAAATCAATTTGACCTAACAGGTCAGAACAATCTATTTTATAATTTACAAGATTATACAAAAAAGACACTGACAAGATCTTCCTTCTGTTGGATAAAGATACAAAATTAAACAAATTTAGCAACAAAGCGTGTTCGTATCCTTGCGAGGGATAGAATCCTTGAAATTTAAAAAATAAAAACTTTAAAAACCGTCTCTGTACAGACTCTATATGATTTATGTGGGAAGCATAAATAGGTGACCAGACCACACTCGCGTATTTCAATTTACTTCGCACTAGAGTAAAATATAGTAAATGCAATGTTTGGTTTGAGTTAAAAGCCAAGTGTTCTGAAAGCTGATTTGGTAATATCATTGATATGAGAAGCAAACTCAAGTTGGGGATCGAATACCACGCCAAGGTCTTTAAATGAACTGACTCTTTCTAAAGCAAAATCATTAATTTTATAGCTAAAGTATATGGGTTTCTTCTTGGTTGTGTAGCACATAACTTTGCATTTTGAAATATTCAAGTTTAATCTGTTATCTATGCACCATTCATTAAGTATATTTAGGTCATCCTGTAGAGCTACGCAATCACCCACACATTTTATCACCTGATACATTTTTAGATCATCTGCATACAACAGCTTGAAACAATTAATTTTATTAGGAAGGTCATTTATAAACAAAAGAAACAATAGGGGACCCAAATTGCGGCACTCCCGAAGTGGATACAAAAGAATCTGAGTAAAATCCATTGAATGCGACAATCTGCCGTCTATGTGATAAGTAAGATGTAAAATGGTGGACAATAGTGTTATCAAATCCAAAATTACAAAGCTTTCTTATCAGTATTGAATGATCGATTTGATCGAATGCTTTCTGGAAATCGGTATAAACAACGTCCAACTGCCCGCGATTATCAATGGTTTTACTGGTAAGTTGTGTGAAACTGACAAGATTGGACGAAGTTGATCTTTTTTCCATAAAGCCGTGTTGACTTGGTGAGAGCAGATGCTTAACTTGAGTGTATACTTTTGAGTAAATAATTGATTCAAAAATCTTTGCAAAATTGTTAATAATTGATATGGGCCGATAATTTTCAACTTAGGAATTGCTACCTTTTTTTAAAACAGGGGTTATTTTTGAGATTTTCCATGAGCTTGGAAAGACTCCCGATTCTAAAATTTTATCAAAAATAATTAATAATGGAGTCAAAAAGGCGCCACAACAATCCTTCAAAAGAAAACTGGGAATATTGTCATTACCTGCAGTCATTTTGTCTTTTAGCTTTTTAATGGCATTTCTGATATCAATCTCCTTAATGCTGGAAATATTTATTGTTTGGTAGGAATTGGGATCTATAATATCATAGTTATTATTAGAAAATGCACCAGAGTCTATATAAACACTACTAAAATAGGTTGCAAAAGCATTAACAATATCTTTGGGATGACTATACTCCAAGTTGTTAAAAGTGACCTTACCTGGGATACGTGAAGAACCCTTTTTAGAATTTATGAAAGACCAAAAAGATGTCGGGTTATTATTAATATTTTGTTCTATAGTTAACATATAATTTCTGTATGCATCTGATATTTGAGTTTTTACATTGGTCCTTGATTCCTTAAATAAGGTTAGATATATAGGTTTAGATGTTTTTCTATATTTTTTGTGATAATGTTTTTTTTTGTTTAGGTTTTGTATAATTTGTCTATTCTATCTTTAATGGAATAGAACTATCAAATATTTCAAATAGCTTAATATACAACATATCACACATTTCGTCAACAGTATTGCATAGTTTTAAATCATAGGAGTGGAAAATTAGCCTTTTTAAAATTATAAGAGACATTTTGATTATTGTGATTTAAATTTAATTTAGGGCATGAAAAATTTACAGTTAAGTGTAAAGGAGGGTGATAATGATCCACATTTACTAATATTATTATACTGCAGAAGGCCTAATAGCTCAGTAAAATTATTTAATGCTTGGAAATTACTATCCCTATAATCATGAGATATAAAATTAGGCACATTAAAATCCCCTACAATGACAGTATTTTCACTAGTAATACCACTAGAGGTCAAATTATTTCCGGAAATTTTTTCGAGCTCATGAATATTTTGAAAATTATCCCGAGTCGAAGACGAGGGATAATTTTCTAAAAATATTCATGAGGGAGAAAAAATTTCCGGATTTAATTTGACCTCGTGTGGTATTCGGTAAGAAAATTCCACACCAAATTGTGTTTAAATAATTAAAATTTATTTTTTGATTTAACTTGACCTCGACTTGATTATTTAGTTACCATGGCAACTATGTCAACCCCAACCTAAAAGTTATTTCAGTTTTGAAGCTGTCAAGCGGCACGACGTAAAAAAATGTGAAATTGTCTGCTGTAATGATCAATCATCGTGCAATGACTTATTTACCCGCATTATTAGAGGATTGTGGCTCCTACTTGAAGAAAGAAAATTTGTTTTGAATTGTTCACGAATATTTGCATCTTAACTATTCAAAACTCAAAGTGCTAAATGGAAAAAAAGGTGAATAGAATAGTGTCTAAATATTATATATATTTCATTAGACATAGACATTTAATTTATTTCAAGTCCTGCATTTTCGCCATTAAGAAGAAAGGAGGTGTCCAACGAATATAGAAAACATCTAAACTTTGTAATGGAAATGTATCAAAATTATCATGTAAACAAATAAAAACCAGATTGTCAAAAAAATATTCTGTCATTATAAACGTCAAAAAATTTCCAGTATAATTCGCTGTTGGGTACCCACGAGGAAAAAATTTCCACTAAAATTCAACCGTTGCCATGGAGATCTATCAAAAATACACGTTTTGATTGGTTAAAAATTACAGGTGTGGAATTTTCATGTAAACATTCGAAATTGGATAATAAGTCAAAAAAAATTTTAAAATCTGTCAGTGTTATTTTTGGTGGAATATATATGACAATAAAAGTACATGATAAACTTGGGGTTATGTCAACCTTACAGCCCACTATATCAACACAATTTACAGATTCTATTAATAAATCAAAATTAATACTTTTTACAGAATAATCATTTCTAACTGCAACTAAAACACCACCTCCTCTTGAACAATTGAGCAAATCAAAGTTTCTATCACAGCGCAACACTAAATAAGAATTTGTTTATTCCTCGATCATTTTGGTAGTGGACATCAATTGTGGTTGTACTTGCGGATTCTTGTAAAATGTGGGGCTTTACTCGTTTAAATTATTTTTAGATGAAACAATGGTAGGAACATTATTGATATGCTTAATCTTTACACTTTCGCCATTTTTAATTCTTTCATCCAATCTGTTTTTGATCATTTTATAGTAGCTATTTTGCCTTGGCGTTTTGTCTTTGGCAATTGACACATGTTTTAGTTTGTATGCATTTTTTAACATTGAGTAAACATCCCGCTCCCCGGAGAGACACACCTTAATGGGTCGAGATTTACCACCCAAGCGAACAGGCTGTTTTTCAACCTTTACATCCTTATTGACACTGGAGAACAGATTTGTCACAAAATCTCTATCTTGTGAAATTCTTTCATTAGCGTCTTCATTGTTATGTTCTGATATATTGAACAATATTATATTACCTACATCGCTTACTCTCCCTTGCTGAAATTTCAGAAATAATATCCTCAATTACATCGTCAGACACAACTGAGGTCGTTTGGCTAAAACCTTCCTTCAAATTTATAACTTCCTCTTGAAGTTGTATAATAACAGCTTTAAGCGAGTTAAGGTCATTTCCAAAGCTTTCACATCGGGTGCATGACCATGTAAGTCCTTTAGTGACTTTTATGGCACGTATTTCAGCGTTACTTATTTTAATACATCCTCCATTGAATAGTTTTTTACAGACACAACACATCAACGATTTGTGTTCTTCTGTAGCCTTAGAACAGCAATTGAAAATGAAATTGGACATAATTTTAATAATAAAATATGCTGGGAATTTTTTATAACAGCGGCAACACTGCTTACGCTGACTTGCGTAAAATAGTAAATAAAACCTTCTTAAAAACAGTGTTAAAAACACTTAATGCGACTTAATTTTACTACAACAGTTTAGTCAATGTATTATAAGATTTATAATACAGCAGAAGTTCACTTTTAACGAGATGCACTTTGAGCCGAAACCTCTTAGCACAACGTTGCCATGCTAAGCTGATTTAATACAAAGTCTAGATAATTTTGAATTTAAATATTAATCATAATGACAAAATCTATTAACAAGTTCGTTGTCTTTGCAAAGTAAATTAATAATGAGTTATGTTTTAAATCAATAAATCAACAGACAAGATTAAAAACCAAACAACTGTTTTCTGTAGTGTTGATTCGCTTTATCTTATCAAGATAAAGTTATAAAAAAATATGCTACATAATAGTTTTACTGGATCCTAAATGCCACCTGTGTCAATTTATTGTGATTAACATTTTTTAGTGTGTTAGTGGAAAGGACTGATTATAGTTAAGGTATATAAACGGTTTTAAATTAATGTTTTTGTAAAAATTGTCTAAATTTAGGATGTGCATGCTGGTAGTTTTATTATTAAGTCAAAACACAATTTATAGGAATGCAGTAGTAATTAATTTTAGCACGTAGCCAGTACGGGGGTAAAAGGTGTACGAAGAAAATTTCGAAAAAAATTGTCATAAAAGTCTTATAAATAGTTTATTTATATTTGTCAAATTATTTTAGATTCATACAATTTTTAACATATGTACCATTTTTAGAATTATCAGGATTTTAAACAGCCTGAAAAAAACTATTTAATAATTGTCTTTACAATAATTTAGCAAAAACGTGCCATTTATTGAAATTTTTGTTTCAATATTTTAACGTGAAAACGTCTTTTGCAGGTTTGCTAACATACCAATGATCAAGTTAGCCATGATTTTGACAAAGCTTCATGGTGTTTTCTTTGTTTTATTAAACGTCATAGTTGCGTTATTTTTGGCTTTTGGATTGCAAAAAAAAAATTTTTTTTTCTTCTTTAACATTAACAGCCGCTTATTGTAAATAAGTAAATTAAGGACGGCATGGCGAATCGATTTTGAAATTAACTGTCAAACCAATGCAGTGGCGGCTGGTGGATTTTTGGTATACAAATATCTCAGTTATTAGATATGGGACCCACACCAAATTTATATGAGTTTATAATCACATTAAATAAACATGTTTTGTGCAAGCAGAATTTAAATTGAAGTTTGCAAAAAAAAGATAATAATAATAGCCTCCAATAAATATACGAGCCCTGTCTCAGTGAAGTTGGCCCAACCACTCAAAATATAAAATTTTAATTTTATGCGATGAAAAGCCAACAATTTTTTATCATATGTAATTCTTGGTCAATCTTCATGTTGTAATTTTTTTTTAAAAATATGTGTATGTATATTATTTAGTTTTAAGTTGGATGTTTGGTTACAATACAAAAAAATCGACAAAAATGCATTAACTTGGATGGCCAGATTTTTTAATGCAAGTCGGCTGTGCTAAAAGTAAAGATAATATTTAACATTTAAATAATTGTAAGCAAGTCGGTAGTGACATTCCAGTATATATTTATGCTTTCGGTGTGGTTGACAAATAATAATGTCCCGAGGAAAAGCCGTTTCTAAAGAAATAAGAAAAGTGATAATTCACTTGCATTTAAAAAGAAAATCCGCTGCACAAATCGCTGAAACTGTTAATTTGTCACGATATACAGTGTGAAATATTATTAAACTGCACAAAACTACAGGATCTGTGGCGCAGAAACCAAAAAATGGAAGTCGCCCTCACTATTCTGATAAAAATTTAAGGGCTTTAAGAAGAATTATCGTTCAAAATCGTAGGGCTAATTACGGTGAATTAAAAGTTTTGTAGAATCAGGCAACGAGTAAATGTTTTTCAAGAGCAACCTGTCATAGAGCTGCTCAAAAACTTGGGTTTAAAACTTAGGTTTGCTTATAATGTATAAGATTTTTATTTATTTTTAATTTTACTATCTGTAGGCAAAGGAAAAACCTTTATTGACAAAAAAACAGAAGAAAAATAGACTTCTCTGGGCAAAAGAGCACAGGACTTGGTGTCAAAATCAATGGTATTCAATTATATGGAGTGACGAAGCTAGATTTGAAGTTTGTGTTGGTGATAATCGAAGCCGAGTCATTAGAACTAAAGCAGAAGTCTCTCACAATGAATGTCTTAAGAAAAAAGTAAAGTTTTCGGCCTCTGTGATGATTTGGGGATCTATGTCAGCTAAAGGGATCGGTAAATTACACTTTGTAGAGGGCATTATGAATGCTGATAAATATATTTACGTCCTAAAAAATAAATTAAAACCGCAAATTGAAGAAATGCGTTTAAATGATATTGAATGCATCTTCCAACAAGATGGTACCATGCACGTGCAGCGAGTCATACGGCTAAAAAGTGAAAGCTTGGATGATAGAAAATAATATTTCACTTTTAAAATGGACATCTAGTAGTCCAGATCTTTCGCCTATAGAAACTTTGTGGCATATTATGAAAAAGCTCAGAGAACAGCCCGCAAGAACCGTCTTAGAGTTGCCTGCTCGCCTGCAAGAAATTTGGAATAATTTTACGCCGGATGATTGTCAAAAATTGGTTGACACCATGCCGAGACGTATACAGGCAGTAATAAGCCATAAAGGAGATGTTACGCAGTGGTAGTTTCCAATTAAAATGTATTTATTTAAAATATTTTTTTTTTCTTAATTTTTGGTTTACGGACAATATACAAGAATTTTTATTTAAATATTTTTTTATTAGGTACTTAAAAATACAATTTAACGGTAGAAAATTTAATAAACGTTATTTATTTAATTAAAAAAATGTTTTAATTTTAATTAATTACCGTATAATATTCTAAATATCTTCAAAAAACTATTTTTGTTAGTTGGGCCAACTTCACTGAGACAGGGCTCGTAATATAAGTTTAATTGGAGCAATTTATTATATACCATAGTTTATCGACAAATTTGAAATTTCATTAAAAAAATCCAAATTTTACAGATTTTATACCATTTTAAATTTTTAATATTTTCTTTCAAAGAAATAATAAAACTTTAAAATGATTTAAAATCTGTATGATTTGGATTTTTTTAATAAAATTTGCAATTTGTTTATAAACTATGGTAAATAATAAATTGCACCAATTAAATTTATATTATATTTATTGGGGGCCCCATTGAGCCGGTAAGGCCGAGCAGAACTTGTTTATTTAATGTCATTATAAACTCATATAAATTTGGTGTGGGTCCCATATCTAATAATTGAGATATTGGTATACCCAAAATCCACCAGCCGCCACTCAACCAATGACTGTGATACCAACTATCTAAGTCATAAAGAACTCATGTCATAAGACCTTTTGTCGCACTCGATCGCCCATAAATTGTCCGCGTGCGATAAAATGAAGTCTTATAAGACATATATGACATTAGTTCTTTGCGGCAAAAGGGTTGCCCCATTTTTAAAGGGCCATTGCTTGGCTCGTGCGCGTGGTCGCTTTAGGTAGGTACGTGCATGCCAATTTCAGCCGTCATAATGAATCTGTCAGAAATATTTGTTAAACAATTATGATCGAGAAGATTTATGGTTCCAGCAAGATGGTGCTATAAATAAATAAATAAATAAATAAAAACGACTTTATTAATTCCTTAACCAAAAATTACATAAACCAAACGAATATGCTTCAGTATGGCGAAGTCTAGCTTTAAGCTATTCTACTCAACCACTAGAAGCCAAAAGAAAAAAAGTACATGACGGCAGGTCGAACATAAATTGTCAACAATTATGTAAGTACATATACATATATATAGATAGTTATCATATAGATAAGGAAACAAAAAAAAACGTACAAGGAGCACACAATATTTCAAAAATCAGTTCACAATTATGTTGCAAATAGGTATTCTTTCAGTTCTTTCTTAAATTTTTTCATTGTTAGATTTTTAAATGTACTGGGCAGCGAGTTATATGATGCTATTGCATTATAAACATAGCTTCTTTTAAAAAGCGCAGTTCGATATTTAGGGATTGACAATAGGTTATCACTCCTTAAATTAATACATGAACGGGTATTTTGACGAGTTATAAATTTAGATTTTAGAGGGGTAGAGTGGGGACTTTGCAAAAGCTGATGGGTAAAATTCATCAAATGAAGTTTCATACGCTTGTCCATTTTTAACCAAGATAATTCCTTTATTTTTTCAGAGACATGATCGTATTTTCTAAGGTTAAAAATAAGTCTACAGCAGTTATTTTGAATTTTTTGTATTCGAGTTTTGCACGCAACATCTAAGCATGTGCCGTAAACAAAATCACAGTAGTTAAAATTTGATAAGACTAAACTTTCACATACATTGCGTTTCAATGTTTTATTAAGAAAATGTTTGTTTGAGTAAAGAAGTTTAAGGCTTAGAAACGATTTTTTTATTAATTTTTTAACATGCTCACGAAATCTTAGCTCAGTATCTAGTATGATTCCAAGATTTCTAGCGGAGTCGACGACTTTTAGAGGAGTGTTATCAATTTGCAAAGTAAGCTGCTGTTTTAAAGTAGATACTTTATCTTTTGTACCAAACAAGAGGACATATGACTTACTGGCGTTTAATTTAAGGTTATGTTCTAGTGAAAGCTTGTTAATTTTATTTAGATCATCATTAATTAGTAGTTCGGCATTGTTTGCGTTTTTTATATCAAAATGACCATAGAGCTGGCTATCATCGGCGTAGGCCTGGGCCTTGCAGTGTTCTATCGCCTTTAAAATACTTGTTGTGTAAAGCAAGAAGAAGAGAGGCCCCAGAACGCTACCCTGAGGAACGCCAGACAGTATGTTCATTTTAGAGGACGTTTTTCCATTGCAAGTGATACGTTGAGATCTGTCGTTCAAGTAAGTCCTTGATAGTTTTAAGGCAAGTTCGTCAAACCCATAATATTTAAATTTGGCCAGCATAAGTCTGTGGTCAATGGTGTCGAACGCTTTGGAAAAATCTAACAAAATTAGCGCTGTAACTTCACCCTTATCGTAAGCCTCCATCACATCACTTATTACTGTTGCAAGGGCTGTTGCTGTGGAAAATCCCTTTCTAAAACCGCACTGAAAATTAGGAAGAATTTTTTTCACCGTTAAGTAGTCATAGATTTGCTTGTATAAAACTTTTTCAAGAATTTTTGAGATAGCCGGTAAGATACTGATTATACGTAGGTCTGAGAATTCTTCCGGGTTATTTTTTTTCGGCAGAGGTCTCCCCACAGCAACTCGCCATATTTGAGGAAAATAGCCTTGCTCAATACAAGAGTTAATTATATTCGCAATATAAGGAATAATAAAAGGACAACAGTATTTTATCATTTGTACTGAGATTTCATCCACGCCACAGGCATTGGAGCGAAGACTACGCAAAATTAAAGCTACTTCTTCGACAGTGGTCATGATAAAACTAAAAGAGTTTGAGTTTTCAAAGTAATTTGATTCAAAAAAATCAATTTGATTTTGTCCATTATTAGATGAGGTCTGCAAAAAACTCGCAAAATAATTATTAATGTCTTGAGGGTTAGATAGATGATAGGGAATTTCACTTGATTTCTTTGTTTTTAAATTAAAGTCACTTAATGCCGACCACAGCTTTTTTGGATTTTTTTTTGTCAGCTAGTAAGTCAAGGTAAGCTTTTTTTTTCTCTTCGTAGACAAGTAAGGGCGAAGTTACGGAGGTCTTTATACTTACTGTAGTCATTTTCACGTTTAGTTTGTTTAAACTTCCGCAAAGCTCTATCACGTTCTTTCATTATTAATTTTAAGTTCGGTGTTAGCCAAGGTGCTTTAGGTGCTACATCGCACACCACACGTCGTTCACATTGTTTTCTTCAAGAGATGTTTCCCGGCAAAGTTATCTCTTTACGGGGTGATATTGGGTGGCCTCCGCGTTCGCCTGATTTAACCCCTTGCGATATTTTTTTGTGGGGGTATCTAAAATCACAAGTTTTTAAACATCATCCACAAAATTTGGAAAATCTTAAGGCAGCAATAAGGCAAGAAATCAACGCAATTTTGCAAGACATGGCGCGCAGAGCAATGACGAGCTGTCGTAAAAGGCTTCAAATGTGAATTGACAATAACGGCGGTCATTATTTTTAAAACATGAAATGTATAAAATAATATGTGTTTCCTAAAAATAAAAAGCTTTTTTCTTAATTTGATCTTTATTGACATCCCAAATTTTCTGACAGATTCATTATGACGACTGAAAATGGCATACACTTAGCTACCTAAAGCAACCACGCACACTGCTCTATCCCCCCCCCCCCCACGAGCCGAACCATGACCCTTTGAAAATGGGGCAACCTTTTTGCCGCACCCTGTATTATTTATTTATTTAATTCCATGCCTTAATTTTTTTAACATGTGGGTAATATGTTTTTTGCTTACGCATGTCGAAGCCGCTGTAGCTACGCCCCTGCATCAAACACATCATTTCTATTTTTTTAATTCTTTTAGACCAAGTCCCACCAGGGTCAGTGTTGTCGCTAAGCTACAAAGACTTATTTGAATTTTTAATAAGTTTTGCGGAAAAAAAACTAAAGATCAAGTTTTGTCGAATTCAAACAAAAATATTCACCCTCACTGATTACAGTAGCTTATCACCTGAAGCACAAATTATTTTAAATACATTTTACTACAAATTCAGAATTAAGTGGATTTCATCAAACAAAACAAAAAAAAGATTTTTAGACCACAACAAAGACTGAATAAAAACAAAATATGAATTTAAAAGAAATTGCATAACTGGTAAAGGTCGGAAATCACTTGATTTCGAAGTTTGCCGAGATAACAAAACGGTTAAAAACATCAAAATTATCGAAAAGTTTTTCTACACAAGAATTAGTTTATGCAGCCCAAATAAGATATCGAAAGGAGCATGAATTAGAGGCATCTAATGTTCTTAAATCCATTTATACACAGCCATTAAAGGCGAAAAAGTATTTCAATTCCCTTTTAAACAAAAAAGTACTTATAAAAAGCTGACATCAGTATCACTTATTATTGAGGGTAAATTTACTAAATTTTAATACAAACTATTGAAAAAGCAGGCGTAGGATAATAATTGTTTCAAATATCCTTCTTATGAAGCAAAGAAATGGTGTTATCCCAAAAATTTTTATGTATCCAAAAGTGTAACAGAAGTCCCAATTTTGTCATTACTAAATCATAGAAGTCACAGGCTGTATAATAATAATGAAAACAATATTTTAAACTTGACTTTAACTTGCAAATGGAGATTTGACGGGTCATCTGGCCAATCGGAATACAAGCAACGATTTCAAGATGTTTCATTGTCAGACTGCAGGTTTCTTTACAACTTTAGTGCCCATAAGGCTTAATCTTAGTGCCAAATCTGAAATAATAATATAAACTACAGAACATCGTCAACAAGATTTTGGACCGCTGTCTGGACAAAAAAAATACACATGTTCTGGATAGGTTCAATCCTAAGGATGTCATATGAACGTCTCACGGGTTATTCTTCGGTATATTTAGTAACCTGGGAAAATCCTCTGAATGTCACTCTAAACGTATAAAACCATCATTATTCAGCTGTGCCATCACACCTCCAACTAAGTATTGCAACCCATCTCTATTTATAGTTACCGTGCGTAAACAGTGAGATGTATTGCTTATGACGTGGGAGTTGGACCGACGCGTCGCGACGTTGGAAATCGATTATCATTTGCCGACAACGCGTCGGTCCAATGTTGGATGTACGTCGGAAATTGATTATTGTTTTCCGACGTTGGACAGCTCATTTTGCCGAGGTCGGTCTGACGTTGGATTGACGGCGGAAATTAATTATCGTTTGCGACGTTGGACCGAGGTCTTAAATAAATTATCGTTTACGGACGGTTTACTGCTCGTTTTGCCGACGTCAGTTAAACGTTGAATTGACGTCGGAAATTGATCCTTTGCCGACAATTGTGCCAAGCTGGTAAAATGAATTAAACTACTTTTTATTTTAAAGATTTATTTAAATTTATTTATAAATTATAGTCGAAATAGACAAAATAATATACAAAACTCATGTTACAATGACTTATTGTAATACTCGTACTATTGCCGCACTCCTTCAGGGTCGTTCGGCAAAATAACTCGGTATCACAATAAGGGTCATTGTAACACTTGTTTTTCAAAATACTATAGTGATAAATATATATTAATTTGAAAGTCCAAAAGGCTATCGACCAAGGTCTTTCTGCCTATAAATATATACAATAATATTTTACAAATTATTTGAAATAATTATTAGGCTGGTTCTTATTTGGCCAATGAGGGTAATTTAATTGTGCCGCCCCCGCATTTGTTAAAAAAATTATTTAAAAAATGCATGCCTTCTATTGCGTGTAACAACGAGAAGATTTCCAGATAGAGGATTGTTGCCTTTAATGTATTAATTTTTTAAAATTACGTACCAATAATTATTATATGGGATTAATTTGTTTAGAAAATGTAGGGACATAAGTTAGTAAAAAAGAAATCATGTAGGCCTTTTTTACTTTGCTCGATTATTACTTAGTTTCCCTTATTTTTGCTTTAAAACGTAATAATTTATTAAAATCATTAATAAGTTTTTATAAGGAAATAATGTCCAATGAAAATTGTCCATCCTGAGTATACAGGTATTTTTTAGTCCGCTCAATTATTACTATTATTGTTATTTTATTAAAAATGGCATAAAAAATCATATTAGAGAATTTTGAAAAGTAAAACAAATAATTTTACATTGCCTAAAAGATATTTAGGTAGGTTAGAAAAGTACAAAATTACATCAATTGAAATTGATTTTTAGATTATTTTCGAACAATTTATTTTTTAAGAAAGAAACAATGTTCAAATGGCAAAAAAACAACATAAAACCCAGATAATTAGGTTTTCGGTATTTTAAAAATTGTTTTTTTGCGTCGGGAAATGCTTTTCGAAACTCTGACACAAGTTGTACAACAAATTGTTTCTGGTCTGTGTGTGTGTTATGATGGAGTTATACTCGTCAAATAAATGCACTACTCTTTCGGCAGCATCGTTAACGATTCTCAGCTGAGCTGCAGTTTTAAACCATTTGATAATTTTGAAAATTATCAAACGGTTTGATAATTTTAAAAATTATCAAACGGTTTAAAAACTAAAATTAAATTTTCGTCCTGAGGCCAAATAGTCGGATCGATTTTTAACAATAAATAATGCCATCATTTACTTTAAATTTCATATTTTTTTATTAGAAGCGAATCATTAATTAATAAATAAATATCTCATTGTAATCTAAAAATACTTGTTTTACTTTTCAAGACATTCTATTTATATACTATACTTATATCCTGTTTTTTATGCCATTTTCAATGAAATAAAAATAATGGTAATAATTTAGCATACTAAAAAAGACCTCATGATGTACATACACGAATTCTTCTTTTTTTTAGTACCTTATTTTCCATTTTTCCTCAAAAAAATAGAATTTTTCATTAATTACACTGGTCTGCAACTAAATCCTCCCTCAAAAAAATTCATCACAAATATGAAGATTTTAATGCTCTGTTTTGTTCCCGTTGGCCGATTTTTTCACGACTATAGTCTATAGATTTTGTGTTGTTTTTTTTCAAAATATCATAAATTTTGTTTTTTTTAATTCGTTGTACGCGTAAACATTACAAACAGTGTATATACATACAAAATAGGTATAAGGCGTAAGAGAAAGAAGGAAAGTACCGAAAATGATTTTTATGGTAGTACATATGCGCTTGCGCAGTATTCGCTGTGACTTTACAGCACTAGAAAACTTGTCTTTTAATTGCAATTGCTTACGTTCTATATCAAATATTTTGGAAACAGATCATATTCTATATATTTTTGTAGTATTTTATGTGTAGTTTATATAAAACTTAAGCCATAGTAATTCTTAACTTTTTTGTAATTGTTGTTACTTTGAAATAATATCGTTTTTTTTAATGGACATAATATTTAAAACCTATGTGCTGTATTTATTTGCATGTTAAATTCCGTGTTTAGAGCACCAAATATAATTTTATCATGTATGAAAACAATGAGAAAAAAAAATATTTTTTTCTTGCAGACCAGTGTTATTAATGATTTTAAAAAATTATTAAGTTTTAAAGCAGAAATTCCCTATAAGGAAAACTGTACCTAATTATCGACCTTGGGATACAATTGCATAATTTTTTTTTCTGTTTAAAAGTAACTTATATTTTCTATATTTTCTCAAAAAAATTAATTTTTTTCATAGATTATTTGTAATTTTAAATAAGTTATACATTAAAGGCAAAAATCCTCTATCTGGAAAACTTCTTGTGTGGCAATAGGAGGAAATAAGTTAGGACATTCAAATTTAGCATGCTTTTTTTTAATTTTAAAACAATTGAGTGGAGGCACTATTAAAATACCGATATCAGTCAATTAAGAACCAGCCTAATAATTATAAAATGTATAAACTTAATTATCTTAAAAAGACAAAAAAAGACAAATGAAGACATTTCTGTTTGCTTACTTACCAAACAGTTTAATAAAAGTTTTTTTACCTAAAAGAATAGTTGGGCAATTTAAACTGCTGTTTTAAATAAATTGATGTATAAATTAGAAAAGTTTATTTTGTATACAACTTTTTTAGCAACATTTTTGGTTTTAGTTAGTTAATACATTTAGTGGCTATTCTTATAAGAAAAATAAAAAAGTATTTACTATTTTTATAATTTTTTGTTTTGATTTAGTAAATTAGATTAAACTTTAGAAGAATTATTAAAAGTATGCAAACTGTATGCATATTCTAGATCAAATATTATTTAATATTTGTAATAAAAACATAACATTTTATTGTTATTTTATACAAATAAGTTTTTAGGGTATTTTCAATAAAATACTTACATAAATAATGGCAGATAAAAAAGCACGCTTAAGTCTTCCCTCACAATACAATGTGGGAAAATCACCCCTTCGTCACACACAATCGCACATTGGGAAAAAACCTGCACCGAGAGTACCACCAATAAAGGAAGAAAGCACGGATTCATCAGAAATAGTTTTAAGACTGACAAAAGAGACAAAACGAAGGGAAAGTTCGGCAAGTACGTCAGAGGTAAAACCAAAAATTGATGGAAGTAACTTTGAAAGAAAGTTAAGTAAAACAGAATTAAAATCAACAATCGAGGAACACGATGACATAAAGTTAAGTAAAAGCAAAACTGGTAGCAGATCCAGCCTAAAAGTACATGCTTATGACAATGAAGCTTTAGAAATGGGCAGTGGTAATATTTTTAGTAGAGGACAAAGTGAAAGATCGTCTATGAATCCAAGTATTAATACGTAAGTTTTAATTTCTTATTCATAATTATAAATGTCAACTATGTGGAGAGTCAACATTTTATCTGAAGTTAATAATAATAAGTATAATAATCCTAAATAAAATAGTTGATTGGCGATGTATTTTTTTGCATCACGTGACACTCCATACTATTATTAAATAATTATTTTAGATAGGTAATTGCATTTGTATTTTTATTAAATTAAACCAGGTTTCCTTATCAAACTTTCGTTAATTACCTTGTTAAAAAAAACTGGTACAAATTTGTACATTTAAATGATGCATAAACCCTCAATTGCTGCTCTTTTCAGTGGAAAGTTTCCACATAGCACAGTGGTCCTCGACTAGCCATGGGTTTTATGAAAATGGCGCCAAAAAATAGGTTCAGATATTAGTAGGCATGTATATTAAGGTTACAAAAACGCTGCAAGTCAAATCATAGCTGATCATAAAAATTTGTTTTTGTGATACTTTTATTTATGTTTACATTTGACCATTGTTTTAACCCTCCGCCGGGCGCGCCAGCGGCAAAAAGCCGCAAATTTACATTTTACTCTTAAAACTCAAATATGGTCAGCTCTGTAATATTGTGCGTCTATGTATTCCTTGTTTTTGTTATTGGCTTCACCTACTAAAAGTCTTGGTGCAAATGGCATTTCCGGTCAGTTGTTACAGCCGAATTTGCGGTGTGTTTGCCGCAGCGCGCACAGTCATGTTATTTTTATTTATTAATAAACTTTTCATAATTATCAATTATATGAAAAAGTTCGTAATTAATAGAACTTGATATTAAATATTGTGTAATGTGCATTTTACATGCATGTGTACGGGCATTATTGTGTATGCTAACACACAGTTCACGTAAAGGATTAACACCCGATGAGTTAAAAAATATATTTGTTTAAATTGTCTTTTAAATTTAATTAGGCATGTTATGTCTTACTTTAGTACACAAAATATTTTTTTATGTTAGAAGTAAGCTAGAAACTTAAAGAACCAAATGCGGTGTAAATGCCGCAGCGCGCCCGCTCATGTAATTCCCAAAAGCGCGCCCGCCCGAGGGTTAAATTAATTTCAATAATTGGCACATAATTGGAGGTCACAAAAGTTTACATATACAGGTTCATTGATAAGTTGGCACTGAAATATTTGATTAACTTGTCAGTTGTCAGCCTAGGTTTGGTCTAGGGTTGTCAGTTACTGTTTGCCTTAAAACACAAATCTAATAATTTTTGTCGGTTTTATTGTTACTTTTATGATAAAATGAACCCTATTGAAAGTGTAAGCTACCATGAGCATAACAGCATGTGGGCAGAAAATTATTATGGGTAATACAAAATCGTCGAAATTTTTAATTACAGAATCCTTAGTTCCCAATTTCAATTTCCATCTGCAATACTTGTCGCAATGGTATCCCAAAATTTAAAAGCCAATTATTATGTAAAATTGTCCCCTGAATCCGAAAATACCGTCAAAAATTATGAAAGTTTAGCAGTTTTTGAGATATAGTCAATATATTCATATTAAATGGAAAATTGACTATATCTCAAAAACTGTTTTACTTTTTTTAACTTTTGAAGACATTTTCGGATTCAGGAGACAATTTTACATAAGAATTGGTTGTTAAATTTTGGGATTCCATGGTTAACCATGGTTCAAGTGAAAAACCCACTAATAACTAAATTAGTCATTTTTGACCAATTCATTTTTAGAGAGCTGGGCTTTCAACGTCTCTTAAATTGCACGTCATTTTGGAACATATTACTCAATCTTTGCAGTTTCTTCAAGAAGGTGGACTTGGTTTATGGTCAGAGCAAGCAGGAGAATCTATTCATAGAGAGTTTGTCAAGTACTGGAACCCATATAAAATAAATCTCTTACAAGATCCTTGCTATCAAATCCAGTTAAAAAAAGCTGTTGTTGAGTTCTCCTCTAGACATTTGTAACAAATATTGAGTATATGTGAATTTGTTTTGGTCAATAACCTTTTTTAACTGTAAAAATAAAAAGTACTTTTTTAAAATTTTAGGAATCTAAAGGCTATGTAAAAATGCGAAATTGTTACATCCATAAAATAAGTTAATGATCAGCTACGATTTTACTTGATGAATTTTTGCAATGCTTATAGATATACCTATCCAAATCCGAACTCATTTTTTGGCGCCATTTTCATACAACCCATGGCTAGTCGAGGACCACTGTGATAGATGATAAACGGGGGTTTTAAAAGAGCACTTTTTATAAGTACTACATAGTTACCTACTAAACTGATTACTATTTTCTTACAAACCAAATATCGTCAAGTCATTTTAGAGCAGTAGCTGAACCAGTATATTTAGAAAATGTTTTGTCCCTGAACACATGATTTATAATAGTAACTCCTATTTCGAAATTTGCTATTATTTAAAATTAAAATCGCTCTGTCTGCTTGTTTCC
Organism: Brassicogethes aeneus; assembly: GCA_921294245.1. NCBI lineage: Eukaryota > Metazoa > Arthropoda > Insecta > Coleoptera > Nitidulidae > Brassicogethes > Brassicogethes aeneus. The sequence goes on along the minus strand of OV121132.1, from coordinate 43,972,414 downwards.
CCTATGCAGGGTGCTGTTTAAGAACTGTGACTCAAAATTTGACTGTTATATTGACTATTTTTTTAAAAATTTACATAAAAACACCAGAATTTATTATTATAATCTATCAGTGACAACATACATAAATTTTGTTTAAAATGGCTACCTTTTGCTTTGTCACAGAGCCTCAAATGCTTTACAAAATTTTCTAAAATGGCACGCAACTCACCTACGAATATTTTATCCCATCCTGCTAACAATGATTGCTTTAGGGCCTCAATACTCCTATGAGGTTTAAAGCAGGCTTCTAAATGAACCATACGCTGTAATCCATGGAATTAAGGATGCTCATCTATAGTGATGAAATTTGGAAAATGCATAATTCCTGCGTCGCATTGGCTTTGTGTGCTGGTGATGTCTTGTTAAAAGGTTCAGTATTGTTGTTCAAAGTAATCTTTATACCAAAAAGGCACAACACTTTTTAAAATGTTCCCTTGGTTCGCATTTTGGTTGATTTTTATCCCCCAAGACAATAAGGGGTGTTTTTCCTGTGCTGCACATGGCAGCCCAAACCATAACTAACTGCGGATTTTGGCGATGTGGCACGTTACATTATGATCCAAGATTAAGAGACCACCAATTCCTATCATTTTGATGGTTGTATTACTGTTTGATTGTAAACAATTTATTGTCGGTAAACAAAATTGTTTTCCAACTCTCATGGGCGCCTACGTATTATATCGTGAGATCTTGATCGTATTTTTTTAATTTTCAATGAGCAACTGCGCTTTTTGCATTTTGCAAGGTAATAGTTCTTCTATCTTTTATGTCAATTTCAATTCAAGCAATTTTTCTTACTGAACATTAAAGGAATGAGTGGTATTACGAAATTATACTTTAAAAAATAGACCAGGTCATTTTTTTCATATTAAAATGTTTAATGTAAGTATGAGCCAGAAAAAACATAAAGCAATACCATTAAGCGATTTGGTATGGTGTGAACTTTTTTAAATATTACACTGTTCAAAATCAAGCCTTTTGAAATACCTAATCAGAATTAGTTAAGGAAAAATAAGGTAATATGCTTAAACGAGTAAAGCAATTTACCCTCTCGTTTATTAGGCAGAAACTAATGCCTTAGTTCTATGGTGAATTCACTAACTTCTAGATAAATATTCATACTTTACTTAATAAACTTGTCAAATTTAAAAAGAAAGGCAGATTACCTAAATATTTAGTCAAAATCTCAATTACTTTTAGGTACGACAATTTTGCTTTTAATTTATATAATTCTTCTAAATTATTATGGCAAATTATTGATCTAATTTAGGTAAATTCCTTTAAATATTAGTGACTTACTTGCAATCGGCTACGATCGCTAATACCGACGTTTTAAGATAAATATTCGTGCCTATATTGTCCACCATAATGCCAAAATCAACGAAAGCTTAAAGACCGCGTTGTGTGCTATTGATATAACAACATAGTTAACAATTATTGTGATATAAGTGAACATTTTGTAGTGCTATAGTTAAGTAATCTAAACTAAATGGAATTTCCCATTGACCCCAATTTATTTTTAAATAATCCCAACCATGCAGGGTTGGGATTATTTAAAGGGTTCCGGTACTACATGTAGTACCGGAACCGCCGTTGTTAATTCGCCTAGGACACAAAGATAAAGGAGTCCTAACATGGAAGAAAATTCCTATGCTAGGATTTTCACTAAAAATATATATAATTTGCCTGAAAACTTAGCTAAAATCTACCTAAAAATTTAAGCGAATTGCCTTAGAAACAGGAAATTTATTCTTTTATTCTCAGGCAATATCCCTTACGATCTAAGGTGTATTATCTTTGAAACCTAAGTAATTTTGCTTAATTAATTTTATCATTTTCTTTAAAAATATCAGTTAAAGAATTCACTAATTTAAAAGGGGAATATTCCTCTGAATTCATTTTAAGCAGTTTGCCTTAAAAAATCAATGGTCCTATATAGTCTAATATTTTAGGTAAAAAATAGCTAAAATTTTGAACAGTGTATTGGTGCATCCTTCGTGATCTGGTATCCAGTGGAGGCTCGTGGGTGTATAGGAGGGTTGGGTTGGGTTGGCTTAACCTAAATGAGCTTAATTTTGTCTAAATACGAATAAATTTCCACGTATTTCCCGGTATTATTCTGCGACGCGTTGACCTTTTTTAAAATAGCCCTACTAAACCATTACAAATAAAAAAATATATACTAAAAAAAAACAAAACAAAGAAAATATCAAAGCAATCTTAACCCAAACTGCGAAACTCAAAAATATAAATTCGTTTTTTAAATCTTTAAAATATATATCTGGAACTTAAAAATATATTTATATGGATGGATAAAAATAAATATATTTATTATATATGTATAATATACATTGTATATATACATTTAAAAGAAATAAAATATCAGAGTAATCGGAATACCCACCTCCTGAACTCCAATTGTTTTTGACGGGGCTCAATAAAATACAATGCCAACAAAAAAGCTTTGTTTATAAATTCTTCCGCATAGCCACTTATAGGTTTCGTTTCAAATTATTTGAAAAGTTCGTGCCAAAATCACGAAGAATCAGAATTCGAAAACAATTCCCGGCTTTTAAATGTCTCAATAAAATCCGATTGCTGTTTTTTACTGTGTTTTGCATCTTTAGTACGGTATTATGTCGCGAATGATCAAATCGAGGATCAAATGATAAAAATTAGTTCTTGAAAAACATTCAAAACGCATTATAGGGGATATTTGAAAAAAAGTCATATTTTTGTTGCTAAGATTCCAATTCGAAAATTTAAAAAACGTTTCAAGGTAAGAAATAATACTTTATTATTTTAAAGTAAAAACGAGAAAACATATTTTTTTTCAAACGAGGCTTGGATGAAATTATTGAAATATTTCACCGTTTTACATATCTCCCTGTAGGAATTTACTTGAAGAACCTTGAGCTTTATATATATAGCATGAATTACCAGAGGATGAGGCTAGCAGACATCACAGACCAAAATAAAATCGTTCAAGAAACAAAAAAGTTATGTCGTTTTGAAAAATAACAAACTTCTTGGTCGCGACACATTGAGTGGTGTGCAGTTTATTTCGAATTTAAATAGGAGCTTCCGAGGCTGCGAATCATTCGGCTCTGTCCTGCCCAACTAACAATTATCTGTTTTATAAATATCGTAAGAACGTTTACAGAACTATTTTTATAAAACAACAATGTCGCTAAAAACGTTTTAATAACGTTTATACAACGCTTACAAAACCAAAAAGGGCGCACTCCTGTGCAGCAATTTAGTTCTTTAATTTGTTTTATTATGGCTTCCATAGCTTTTACCGAACAATTATATAAACATTTACAAAATGCCGACTCTCAACGATGTAGTGGGTTTGACCGCGTAAACTAGACGCGCTTTGCGCCTGGATTTTTATTTACGCTTAGTATAATTGATTGGTTTTTTACTTTTTAATGAGTAGAACTGTTGTAAAAATACACTTGTATTAGGCAAAAAGGTAAATACAAAAAGTCGTTCGTTCCTTCAAATTAAGGGTGAGGCGCGGACTCAGAGGCCTACCCTGACGACCCGCCACTGCTGGTATCCAATTTAATGGATACTCTTAAAATTTATAGCCGATTTTTATGCTGTATCAGTGCCAAAAATGAGTTTTAAAGACTATAGGAAAAACTGTCGTGTGTTGCTTTTTTGACAAAAATGCAAGTGTTTCTTAGAATGTATGGGCAAGAATGTGATCTTGATTTGATTTTTTATTTATTTTATTATTATTATTATTAATATTATTATTATTATACCAAGATGGTAAAGTTAATTGACATACAAACATAATTAGTCATTACGTTTTATAAAATGTAAAAATATTTAATATTTCTTTTATTTTTAGGGTCCATAAAGAACAATACTGCTTCTGCAGCAAGTGGTCGACCTGCCAAAGAGCTGCTGCAGTTACAATTTCAATCTTAGTCATAATAATAATTGTTTTAATTGTTGTTATAGTTGTAATGGCGAATAATAAACCGGGTGCGTTGGAGTCTTTAAAAAGCTTTAGACTTACTGACTGACAAGAAAACGAAATATTATTATTATTAGGTATTGATTTTAACATAATTGTGATATTTTTATTTATGTATTATCTAATAAACTAAATTATTGTTCTGGTTGTGGATTTTAATTTTATAAAACTGATTCAATGATAGAAACATTTACAAAATACACACAGAGAGAACAGTTTTAGGAATGGTTACCTACTAAAAAATCCAGAAAATTTGGAACAGTTTTGATATTTTAAAAATAAACATTTTTATTATACAGAATAGAAATAATAAACATAGTACACAAAGATAATTAAGTATTATCTTTGAAAGTACCTACCTAATTTTAAAAGTTAATTGAGGGATTAAAAATTACATATTTATTAAAGTTTGAAATAGTGGGAAAATAAAAACACCAATTGGCTTTTTAAACATTTTTTTTGTACAAATTTATAAAAATAAAATCAAATAAAAATAGGAACATAAACAGGTATACTGTAGAAGTTAATAATCCTAAACTAATAAATTAAGCAACAATTCTAAACAGAACAACTAAACTCGGGAAAAAAAAATAAAAATTATTATAATACCCCGGAGGAACTGTTTTAAGTAAACTAAAGGAACAAATAAATTATAAATTACAGTTATTTTTTATGTCTACTATTTATTTCATTTATCGTCTCCCAAATGCCGCCGGGTGCAGTTAGTACCTCTGCACTCCCCTAAATCCGGCGCTGACTGTAGTAGTGGTTATGGCTACCTAATGTACCAAGTCTTTAGCATACTGCTATTGTAGGAAAATTGTTCTGTCTGGGGGAGATCTTGTCTTTCCCACCCGGTTCGTGGTATTTCAATTGCGACGTTGAAAACGCCCGAGGTGGCTAGTGTTGTTACAACTCCTACCCGTTTTTGTCGTGGTCGTTCAAGTAAGCTTTCTATTATCTTCGACGTTCGTCTATGAGTTCATAGGTTCCAGATTGTTATTTTTGTCTCGATTAGTTTAAACACTTTTGTTTATGGGGCCGGTTTCTTAAGTTTGTGGGTTACATGACTTATTTACTTTGTGATTTATTTATTTACAGCTCAGCTATAATCCCGGGAATGCAAACGATAAGAATTGGGACAGCTTGGTTTTATTGTTTACTTACTATTGTCTTGTTACTAATGTTGCTGTTGCTGTTTCTATTTGTTTTGTATTGTTTTTTTTACTAGAGTTGTCTTTAGGAGGAAAGAACCGCTCTAGTGTTGTGTAGGTACCTGAACGTGGTTAATGTTGCAAATTTACGAATTAGGTTATGCTGTTATCGGTTTTTGACCCTTTCCTCTCTTGGTTAACCTTGTTTGTTCTTCACATAAAATGCTTCCTATTATCAGGTGGTTTTTCTGCTAGGTATGCGGTCACTTATCACCTCTGTGACCGCAAGGTGGCCTTTATAAATTAGTAATTATAATTCACTGTAGATACTATGCACTACATTTTATTTTTACAGTAGGAGTAGTTTATTTTGTGGGTTGTAAAATTTGTGTTTTGGTCTTTTCTCTTCAAGAGTTCGAATGTGACAACCCAACCCAACCCAACCCAAACAAACTCCAATTTTGTTTAATTACAAAATTAACAACAGTACTTAGAACAGAGCTATTAATATGAAAGATTTGGGAGTTACATTACAGTACGAATCTATCATTTTCTATTCATATTGTAAGGTAGGTACACTATGTATTTTGTAACCCAATTCTTTAAGCATAGGTACTGAAATACTTATTTTGGCATATTCGTGATCGTCTAATTAATTTACTTACTTTATAAAAATTAGGACTTGCGCATGCGTTGTGTTTTTACGTACATTGATAATAACATTATTTTAAAATTGGTCAGGTTTAATGAAACACAAGTATTTAATTTGAAACCCCTGATTTAATTTAAGTAAAGACAACGAGGTGGCCCGTTGAGTCAGAGCACAGGGAAAAGGGACCATAAAAACCCTGGCGACTTACACAGTTCAAATAATAATAAAATACAAAACAAAACAGTCATTTGGGTCATAATCACAAGAGTACTATATAAATAATAAGTGAATAAAATAACATGAAAAGCAGATAAACATATTTTATATAATTTGGGTGTTTTTATAAATATTCAAAACATTTTATACTCAGGTGAAGTACTTATGAGGGATCGTCATTTTATGACGAAGAGTTGAACTATTTGTTAACCTTACCACGCAACCTCGAACTATTGAACGAGGATACGATTTTATATAAATAAACTATGGAACAATAGCATCTCTGTGAAGTGATATAACGAAACCTAACGTCCTTATCTCACAAATATTCTCACAAAATCCACAAAAATGTCCAGCACAAGACAACAGTATTGTGAAAATATACAAACAATTCTGCACCCACATAAAAACACTATTTTTCTTCTAAGGATAAATCCTTTTGAAATAATGCTAATGCTAATATATTACTCATGTTCAAATATTTATGCATGAGCACTCTCCAAACGAAAACACAAATACAAATACAGACACAAATAAAATCAACAATATGCAATAAAATAAAATGGTGTAAAATTCAAATAAATACAATAAATGGTAAATAGTAGAGCGTCATAACAAGAAACACCTAAAAATGGCCTAACCACCAGAAAGTGTCGCGCTGGATAATAATATAAAGAGATTTTTATCATATATCGATGACTTTCTGCCAAAGTATCGTAAGTAACATAACTCAAATTTCGGGAATTAAAAACATTTTTTATTTTAAAATCTGTTTTAACACATATATAACCTATAGGTTTTGTAACAAGTAAATAGCTATAATTATAAGCTATTTACTTGTTATAAAACCTTTAGGCTATATTTAATTTGAAACAGTTTTTAAGACAAAAAATGTTTTCGATTCCCGAAATTTTAGTTATGTTGCTTACGATACTTTGGCAGAAAGTCATCGATATAGTAACAATAAAGTCATTATCAAATATTCCAAATAAAGCTTAGAAAAGCAGTATAAATCAAAGTCTCTATCCGGAATCTATCAAAAGGCTAAACGATACTATTACCTTACCACGATATTACCTAATGGTAATATCGAATTTAATAATACAAATAACAATATAATTAATAATAATAATATTATTAGCATTTTGTGTAATATGTAATATATAATATTACATATTATAATAATATAATTTTTAAAAGCTTTAGCCTGAGTACAAATGCAAAGAGTTAAAATAAATAAATTTCTTAATACCGAGATGATACACTGAGTTCCATAAACAATAAAATACATGTGTTAAATAAAAAGTTATACAAAGTTATACAAAAGGAAACAACACAACAAAGGTCAGTGTAACTCACAATAAAGACAATTCAAAATATTAAAATTTAAGATAAATGTAATTCAGTGTATATGATGAACGCGACAACATAAAGCTTGTGATTGGAACTCAGTGTATGCGCGTCTCCAAGGTATTAAACCCAAATAATGAAATAGTAATGAGTATGAGTACGAGTATAAGAGACGTATAACCAGCCCCATTTCCTCTTGACTCTCGAGGCCTATGTTTACTTACGCCGATTTTTGTTCTTCCCCAGCAACTGCACGGCTTCACCCTTGTTTGCTGGGTGCGAATGTCCATTGCGTTACGTACTGTCCCCTATTTGGGGCTCGAGAGCGAGAGGCGAATAGTTTTAATAGCCATTCTCGGGTTCGCCGAGCCTATGCTATACGCTCAGTGGGGTATAGGAGGAGGGACGGGAGGGTGTTGGTTTTTGGGGGACAATTACGCCGACTTAAAACTAAGTACGACGCGGAATCCCCCTAGGCCATTCGATTAGTATTACTCCAAACATTTGGGATTACTATTTGGAGTTGGGGAACTGTTATTTCGCTGCAGGGGTGTAGTTTCCTAGTCGAGGTCTTTGTCTTGTTCGTTATTGTCATTGTCCGTGTCCTGGTCAGATAGTTCCTGCACTTGGTAAAGTGTGTCAGTTGTTTTTAATAAATTTGTCCCAAGCACGTTGTGTGGTAGAGTTTTGTCTTATTTTCTTAAATTCAAAAATTAAGTATTGCATTTATTTATTAGTTAAACAAATGACAAGCGCAATTATTCTGTTATCTAATGATTACAAATCTAGTGGAGTTTGATTATTAGGCTTTTTTTTACTGTGTTAGGGTTATTATGATTAATGTTAGTTTATTCTGTGAGTCTGGTGTTTATTTTCGGTTTCGTTTGGGATTGCATTACGCACTTGTTTTTGACAGATTTAATGCCCTACTCCGTGTGCCTTTCATATGTTTTAAAGGTATCTGCCGTATTTAAATTGCAGATTTTGTATTAGGTCATGCATATTCTTAACGTAACTTATCAATTTTTTTGCGGATGGCCACCTCCCCTCTTGTTTGTCCTCCTTTGTCTGTCCAGTGAAAAGCGTCCAATGACAGGTGGCACTTAACTCATTCATATCACTTAACACTTCACTCCTCAATGACCGCTACACCACTCTAGCTTGCACTCTATGAAAATTGTTTGTTTCACTTTATTAGTTTGCACTTTTTAAAAATTATTGTTGGTTTCAATCTTTAAACTTTTACGTTTTAAGAGCCTTCCCACACGCGTCGCGCCTTCTCAAGCGCTGGAACCTGACAACCCAAATAATGAAATAGTAATACAATAAAAATTATTTCCAAAAATCACTCGCTATTTACACATATTAAAATGATTAGGACCCAATAAACTAGCAATGATAATCGTCATAGACCAAAATTCAAATTAAATAATAATGGAAAAAATTTAAAGTACCTAAAAATATATTAAGAAAACCCAAAACGAGGAGTTGTTTATCATTACTACCAAAAATTACAATTTATAAATTGTACATATATGGTATACCTAATTATAGCAGAAAATCGGTTACAATCACAATAGTTATATTATAATATATATCACAAACTTTTTAACATGGGTATGGTATGACAGTCTACACTTTTCTGTCTTTATTATATTTCCTTATCTATCTTTTTAACTTCTCTGCCACTCATGAGCCTGCAAGCAAGAATCTCAGACGTAAACAAATCCCCCTAATATTTTTACGTTCAGATACAAAGAAGTGAAATTTTAAATAACATAAAACTATAATATTAATTTTAGTGGATTATTTGAATTTTCCTTGGTAAAAATAGCACCAAATTTGAATTTAAAAGTTTATGTACTACAGGACCCTTACAATATGTAATAAATCTTTAAGAATTTTAGGCTTTGTGATCAGATCTACAACGAATATTACAAGTTGTAAATGTCTCAAGACTTGTTATGTTATTTTTTGGTTTGGACAAAATTGGAGTATTGTTTATTAATATATTTACCAATATTTAATGTTTATATTTATCAGTTGGAAGCAGTTAGCGGTCGATTTATTAAATATTTTAACTTTAAGGTTTGATTTTATTTAAAGGAGATCCTCTGCAGGCAGCACGTAGGCACACATACGGCCCATTGTGCAAACCCCCTTTTGGTGAAGCCCTGCCTTACCTTACGAGCCCGCAGCTTTTAAGAAAAGCGCAGACCCGCCTTAGTCTACAGTTGACTGTCTACTATTGACTAGAGCGTCGCATTGGCAGACTATATGCTCAGTAGTTTCGTCTACTAAGTATTATTCATGGGATACCACGGGTTCCCCAACATTAAAAGCCAATTCTTATGAAAAATTGTCCCCTGAATCCGAAAATACCGACAAAAATTATAAAAGTAGAGCAGTTTTTGAGATATAGTCAATTCCATATTATTTGTAAAATTGACTATATCTCAAAAACTCACAGGAGTCCTAACAGGACACTGGGTAGTCAAATACCACCTACACAAAACCGGACGAGGCGGATTATAGCCTACAATTTGTAGGTACTGCAGCGAAGTAGACTTTAAAAATACAATATATATTAAGTAGTCTCAAACTTTGCCTAATATAAACATAATAAATCACTCATCACCTATAACTTTTAGGCAGCAAACAAAAGTAATAGCCTTAGATTAAAATGATTAAAATACAGGGTGTCACCTAATAAATTGTCATCCTTTGGGGGATGATAGTACACGCCAAAACCTCTATCATTTTTGCATTAGAGCTTCTGTTTTTTAATAAAAAAATTATGAAATTTTTTTGACGAAACCAGGGAGCCACTGGATGTCACTGACCTATCCTATATATCATCATTATTTTTGCCTCTAAAAACAATGATATTATTCATCCAAGCAAAAAATAAACAGGTATGCGCACAGTGTATTAAACTTATTTAGTTCTTTGTTATCATTGATTAATGATAGTTTGGTTGTTATTATGATTTCTCTGGGGCTACATGAACAGTTTAGTGTACCAAAGCGAAGTTGACACATTAGAACAACTCCGCGAACTTGTCACTGCATCGGCAGATGAAATCTGAAATCATCCGGATACTTAGTGTGAAAAATAACGGCGGGATAGCTGAACATTTATTATAATTTTGTGGAACACTTGAAAAGATACTTAACAATAAAAAGTAAGTATTGTTTTATTCAAAATACCTAAAAATAGCCGAGTATGCAAAACAAAAAACAAATATCAACAAGTAATGAATGATAATACAAATCTAAATTTTTAATAAATATATTGCCCACTGTGCGAGCATGTTTTAGTAATTTGTCGTAGGTCAGGAACAACCAGTGGCGGTTCAAAATTTTTACTTTACTTATAAATATTTTAACGATTTTTTAAATTAAAAATTGGCACTATAGTTGAAATTTTCAAATGAAAATTTCAACTTTGAAAGTTTCAAACTTGAAATATTTCATTTAGTTGGAAAAGTGAAATTTATAAAAATTTCAAATGAAATTTTCAATATTGCCTGTGAAAGTTTCAAAAATTTCATTGAAAGTTTCGCAATTTACTGAAAATTTCGCATAAATTTCACATGCGGCCTCCCCTGGGACCTTTAATAATAATTTACAACAGATTCCGAATCGACCAATAAAAACGAGTTATCAAGCGTCTGGGCGTTTTTGTTTAGTTCGGCTTAGATTTGAATATACTATAAGTAATTATTGTTACTTACCCAGACCGCAAAATCACATTCCCTGCACATTTCAGGAATATTCCAAGCGTCCAAGAATATTCCCAGGAATATTCCTGGCATAATCAAATGTCCGCTTTTTGGTTAACCCAGGCATCATAAAAATAATATTCCATATATGTATCTGCCTGCACATTGTTAGGGGATAATTCCTTGATATAATTTGGGGATTATTCCCAGCCCTTATTGCCTTATACACAGGAACTTAACTTAAGTATGGCCATTATTGAGTTACTGAGTAGATCAGTCCCACTCTAATCATTGTTTAGCTGTGCCATCACAGACGCACATCTCCAACTGATATTATTAACCTATCGGTATATATAGTTATCAAGCGTGCGTAAGCAACGGTGAGAGGTATTGCAACTAAACTAATGAATATTCACTGGGAATGTTCTTGGATGATGCTTGGAAGTTTTAGAGGATCATTCTAAGAATATTCCCAATGAATATTCCTAGAATGAAGCGGATTATTCCTAGGCGATAGGGAATATTCCTGGAATATTTTCGAACCTTCATTGCAGTCTGGGTATATGCATAAATTAATTTAAATAATTTAATTCAGTTACCAATTTAATTTGTAAATTAAATCAGACTTTATTTTTTTTTTAAGTTATGATTAATTTAAACTTTTACTTTTGCTATAATTGCATCGGATAACGGATAAAAAATGCCTTTGGCTCATAAAATTTTGATGAAGTTTCTTCAATTTTTGTAAAATTTCAATAAAATATATAAAAATAATAAATATATATAAATATAAAACAATGAAAGTGGCACAATCTCATTAGCTTACCAAAAAGTGCTATATCTCTCTTAGTTTTAGTAATTTTAAAAATATTTTAAAAGGAAATCTCAAGAAATTTGTGGTAAACATAGGTATTTACTATTTATATTATTGGTGCAGGGGCCCACAGAGGGGTAGGAGGTAAGAGAGGCAATTTGCCATGGTCACCGAGTGGGCTTATTTCAATATTAATATATTACACTTAAAGTGATTGAAATGTATTGAAAGTTTCAATAAATTTCATAAATTTCATGAAATTTCAGACATAAATGTCGTGAAAATTTCAAGTGAAATTTCAAGTACAAGCAAAAAATGAAATTTTCCCAACCCTAAATGTATTACACAAAACGTAGACGCTCGGGTCACACATTTATTATAATTTAGCATACTTCGGTAATAAACATTAAAAAGAAAAAAGAAGAAAACTAAAATTTAAAAACGATCGATAACGATCGGTAGTTGCAATACCGACCTTTGAAAACTATCTATCGATAGTGCTCGAACTCTAGGCTGAAAAAATGGTTTTGCACAGTGGAGCAAACATGCATACAGCAGTTTCCGATTTTCAGCAGACTAGGACACAGATAAACAGTTACTGTAAGTACTACGAGACCAGCAAGGATAGGTTGGGTTGGGTGGGGTTGGGTCATGGCAGCGCACAGTGGGCTAGAGAGCCAATTTAACGCGCAGAAATAATTTGGTTAAGTAATTCTTAGTTAATGTTAATTTTTTTGGTCTTATTGATGAAATTTTAATAAAAATTGGGCTTTCAGCGTTTTTTTATATTTTTTTGAAAAAATTAAATTTTTGAATTAAGTTTTTTCCGAGATACATCTATTTTTGTAAATGCGTAGTCTACTAAGTAATTTAAGACTAATTTTAAATTGAAAGGCTTAAAACTAAAACACTTTTCTCAAAGCTCCGTATGAGTTAGGGATAATGTATTAACTGAAAAAAATAAACAAACCATATTTGTTGCGCCTACTAGCACTTGATTTAAGATTTATTTGAAACACAGAACGGTAAGCTATTAAAAAAACCTAAACACAGAGTGTGACAGTGCGTGACATTTTTTAAAACCTTAATAATGTCCATAAGGTGGATGTGGTTAACTGGGCCGTATTTTTACATCATTCTGAATTTAAATGGTTCTAGAAGTTCAACTACTGATTTTTTGTACGGCTCTGCTAGGTTTCAAAGTTGTTGGACATTTCAACTAACAGTTAAACTTTATTACGTGTACATTGGTTAAATATATTTGGTTTGGAATGGAATTTATTTTTTTTCGGTCATGGTGGCCCAGTTACCCGGAATTTTGGGGTAACTGGACCACCCTGGTGTATTCTCTAACTTGAAAGCACTACAAATATTTCAAGGTAACTGGGTCATACTCCAAAATGAAAGCTACAAGTCAGTTCAAATTAGAGGGCGCTATCTCAATAAATGCCAAAACTACAGGAGATGTAATAAAACCATGTCAAAAGTAATAAAAATGTTTATTTAAGTAGTTTTTTACATGAAAGAACGAATAATTGAAATTAAATTAGAACAATGGTTATTTATTGTAAGAACAAAGTTTAGCCATTTCTGGAACAGAATATGACCCCCTTTTGTTCACCAGCTGAGGTTTACCGATAATTTTAAAGATTTCCGACTCATCGTAATCCAAAATGTCGGGTTTGAACCTTATTTTCGTTGAGTAACAATACTTCACCAGGATAATACTGACCGTCGCAGTTTACAATGACAAAGTCTCCTTCTACCACTGCTATTGTTTGAACGATTTCGTCTTCTGGCGATGATCCCTCAATCTCGATTTCATCATCAGATTCAGAACTACTACTATATGATTTTGGAACAGGTTTCTTTCTAAGCCTAGGCTTTGCTTTTAATTCTACCCACTTTACTTGTCTTTCATTTTTTTTCCTTTCTTTCAGCTCCTTCTCTTGAATTTCCTTTTTCTTGACTTCAATGTAATCAGCTGCTGTTATAATTTCCGCTCCAGAGCAAATTCTCCTTTTCTTCTTTGCCGGGGTATCCAGAGTTGATCGTTCTCTATGGATTTTTATTAAATTTAAAAAAAGTGTTTCAAATGATTCTTCAGTTGCATTTAAAATCGCCTCAGTCTTTGAAATTGAAGGCCCTGGAATATCTTGTTGTTTTAATTGTTTATCATTTTGAAGAGATACATCAAACTGGTCCCTTTTTTGGAAGATTGATTCTTGAGTTTGATGCTCTTCTGCCATGGATTGCTGGCTTTGTGTTTCCAATGTTATTCCTACGTCAGCTTCCGGTTGTTCTTGTGGGACTTCAACTGCTTGATCTTCAATATTTGTTTTGGCTTCGGATTCTTCTTTTTGCTTTTTGTATTTTTCAAATTCGGTTTTCGTGAAAATTGTTTGTGAAATTTGTTTTCTGTCTGGACCGTTTTCTTCTTCATAATATATACCAGTTTTTTTTAAATCCATTTATAATGTTATCACTTGACATTTTTTGATATTCTGAAGTCAGCAACTGAACAAATTTATCCTTTGGTAGCTTCTTCCGTGGATTAGCTCGTTGCCACTTACAAAGTTCCTTGTCCCAAGCGTTTTTCATGCTTCTAAAAAACCCCACGTCTAAAGGTTGCATGAGTAGAATGCGGGGGCAATTTTAAAATCGTCACATCGTTGGGGACTGCTAATTCTATTACGTCAACGGAAATGTGTGATACATGACCGTACAATTAGCAATGCTGGGCGCTCATTTGGAATATTGGGTAGGAAACACTTCTGAAACCATTTGTGGAAGAGCTCCGAGTTCATCCAACCCTTATTAGTTGCAGCATAAGCAGTTTTATCAATAGGGTCAGGTTGGCTGGGCAACCAAGACTCAATTATATTCTTCCCTTTAAACACTGTTAACAGCGGCAATTTTTGGCCAGCCGCAGAGCAGCATACCAAAACTGTTGTGTTCTCTCTGCCCGACGTTGAAATTGTTCTCGTGCTGGGAGTTCCAATTCTACCAACAATTTTGGTTTTTGAAGGATCATTTGAGAATGAAGTTTCGTCGCAGTTGAAAATTAGATGTGCTTTCCCTTGTAGGTTTAAATCGGCAACAGTTTTCTCTAAAAGATCAAAAAAACCATACACGGTCCAAGGGTTTTCCGATTTCTTGCGAGCAAGTTCCACGGCCTGCGGTTTTTTAATCGACATTTTATGCCTTTTACAGAAGTGAAGAAACCATTCTTCTCCTGGACAATCATCGCGAAATCTGGTTTTGATTTTATTCCTTTTAGTATAGGTCTGTACAAAATCTAAAACCTCCTCTCTGGAAAGTCCATAGCCCCATTTTTGCATTTCATTTAGTAATGTGGCTAACTTTTGCTCTACATGCAATTCTATTGCCAATTTTCCGCCACCGCCTTTTTCATTTTAGGCCAAAATGCCCTTTTTGCCTCGGGTTCCATTAAGGTAATGACGCAAAGTGGTTCTAGGAATATTGTACCGTTTTGACGAGGCATATACCGTGGCATTCACATTAACAACAACATCTTTGGCTTGATTAAGCTGTTCTCTATTATATTTGTCACCATCTGCACCCTTTTCCGTCTTTCGGCGGTAATTTTGAACCATTTTCTACAACCAGAAACCAATATCAGCAAAGGAGTTCAGAACATGTGAGTAACTGGACACTATGGCCCAGTTGCCCGAAGACGTGTGGCCCAGTTACCCCATATGGAACATTTTCTGGGGCAACTGGACCATAGGATCTAAATTGATATTTAAAAATTCTAACCCCCAAACGACAAAATTTACCTGATTTATAAACCTTTCAAAATACCAGTATGGGTCGATAACAAAATCAAAAATACACTCACCTTGAAATATCAAAGTCAGCTCTGAAGCGTATTGTTTTGTCACAATTTGCCACCCGGAACAAAATCGTTTCCGCGGCAAACCTAAGTCGCAATGGTGGATTTCTAACATTTGCATATGCAACTTCAGGTGCATAGCAACCAACTTTACCATCATAAATATCACTAAAGCTTTTCACAAAATTACTAAAGCATGGTGGCCCAATTGCCCCGGTGGCGGTTACTTTGTTAAGGTAGTGACCGTACAATAATAATAAAAACTTACCATTATTCGTTCCAACCATAACGTATGACAGTATTTAATACAATTATAGTCAAAAGAATAAATTAATAATTAACATTGTAAGAGAAGCAATACCTTTACACGCAATTTATCAACAAGAAGAAAGTAATTATAATTCCTAAACTTTGACTGGTTATCTGATAAAAATTCAACAGATTTGAAGGTGATTTAAAGATGTTTCATTATCTACAGATATTAAAGAATTCAAAATTGCCTAAATTTGGTCGAAATAAAACACTTACTTAAAAAAATATATTAGGTAACTTAGCTTGTTTTAACAATAAACAATTTAATAATTTTTATGCTGATATACCTACCTTTAAAATATTTTCATATTTATTTTAACGTTTTATCTATAATTTAAGTATTTAACATAAATAACTTGCAATTGATTAGCCTAAATATTGACCAAATATTTTTATTTCATTTCAAAATTTATTAATATCAATCTGTGTACAATTTAAATTGATATTATTGATTTCAGGTTTGGGTGTGTTAATGGAAGAAGCAGACTGGAAGTTATCAAACTCCTTTGCAAAAGTATATAGAAATAGTAATTGCAATCGAACATTCTTCATTAAATAGAGAAAAAGATGCAGGTTGAACCTGCCAGGTTCAATCATTAATCATGAATAACAAAAAAGACACAATCTCAAATATTTGTTATTGGCCAGAAAGTTAAATCATACAAAGTTTTTTTTTTATAATAGATACATAAAGATTTTAATTTTGCTGAATGCATAAAAACAATTTTTTTCTAAGGATTTTTTATTTAAATTAAACCAATATTAATTTAACAAGTAGATACCTAATTGCTTTTTACAAAAAAAACAAAGTTTAAGTAATAAAAAACTTTATAGTATTGTGCTTCTTATTAAAAAAAGTACTTCTGCTAACAATTCGTAAAAATTATAAATTTGACATGTTTTTAAGAGTATGGTTTGCAATAAGTTAACTATTGCATTATTTTACAAAAATCATTATACATTCTATACCTACTTTAAACATGTTAGAGTTTCATTTTTTTATTTTATTAAGAAATCTTAATATACCTAAAAATAAGTATTATTATATATTATAAAATATTATTTTTAATAAATTACCTGCATACTCAAAGTTATAATTATAAATGAATTGTTTTTAGGAACCAATAAGTATTGTACACTTGTTAATTATTTAAAGAATTTATCAATGGTATGAAGAAATGTTAAAATACCTACAAAAATGGTTATTACGAGGAGTACTAAAACCACAGATTTTTGAAAATTAAAAATCGCATAAGAATTAACGGCTAAGGAAAACAATCATGCGCAACGCGTCGCTAAGAGAATTTTTTTATTGATAAGGATTTTTTCTTATTGATAACAAGTGATAAGGAAAAATCAGAACACAGCGTCCATATAACGTTGAGCGTTGGGCACGCTGATTTTTTAAATTGGTTTACCCCTCGGGTTATTATGTATAACAAAAAATTCAATTTGTATAAATTATCATTTGAATACTTTTTAATAAATTATACTTAAAAAATGTAAACCACAATATTTATGAGAATTTGTACTTAAATGTCAAAATCTTTGATAAACCAAAAGTTTTATAAAATAATTGATAAAAATTACTTTAAATTTCTCTTTGTTCCAATAATATATATTTAAAATTCAATTTAAGTGTATATTTTATTAAATATATGCAGTGTGACCAGAGATATATATATCTCTGAGTGTGACCCATTTGTTTGCAACTCACCCTTGTAAAGTCTATATTGATTGTGCGATTTTAACCGGATTTGTTTTAAGTTGTAGATCTGATAAACTCTATTTTTTGAGAAAAATACCGCCATATTTTTATAAAATATAAGGCCTTCTATGTCAGTTTTTGGTAGTAAATTTTTAGGAATTTATATTAGCGATTTCTATCTCTGCACGGCACTAAATTCACCACCACTCAAAACGACCCTTTACTAAATTTAATTAAAAAATTTTAAGTAGGAACGATTTTGTAGCTGAATTTATTTTGTTAAGTTATCCATGAAAAATATATTGAAATAAAATTAAACCATTAGTAACATGGTATAAATAAAAAACAAAAAATAAAGAATCCCAAAAATTCTTTACAATACATTTTTGTTACCTCTACTAATCCACCTTTTATTTTTTACCCTAGCCCGTAGTTCTTGTGCAGTATGGGCGACGAAAATCTAATTGTAAAGAATTTTTTAAATTCTCTATTTTTTGTTTTCTTGTTTTTTTAAGTTTCTATTACGTTTTGTATTTGTCAAAACTAAGCATAAGAATATTTATACCTACCATAATACTATTAGTTTAATTTTATTAGAATATTTTTTTTTATGGATAACTGAACAGAATAAATTTTTGTAAATAGTTAATAATGTTCATTTTTAATTTTGCTACAAAATCGTTCCTACTTAAAATTTTTCAATAAAATTTAGTACCTATAGGGTCGTTTTAAGGGGTGGTAAATCCAGTTATGTGCATAGATTTTTTTTAATCGCTAATATGAATTCTTCAAAATGTACTCTCAAAAACTGACATAGTAGGCCTTGTATTTTGTATAAACATGGTGTTTCTTGCTCCAAAAATACAGTTTATTAAGATCTTCACTTTAAAACAAACTCGGTTAAAATTTACAGAGGTAAATAACAAAAAAATGGGTCAAACTGTATGGTAAAAACACAAAAGTGTGTGTTTTTCCACTTGATCAGTGTAAAATAACCGAAAATTGTCAAAATTTTATATTTTTTGATTTTTAATGAACAATATTACGTATATAGTTTGTTAAAAACCAAAAAAAAAAAACAAAATTTTAACAATTTTCATATATTTTCATATTTTAAATAAAAATTTGTAATTCGCGCCGCAGACAACCAATCACAACAAAGAAAATCGCGTGGTTAATTCTAACAAGTGCTTACAAGCACCTCAGTTTTCCAAACCTACTAGATTAAAAATCAACCAATGCTTGTTGCCAATTTTGATTTAAGCGCTTTTAATTCTCAACTCGTACAAATACCATACACATATTCATACTTTAACAACATTGTTGAATATGGTTCAAATTAAATTAAAGCTTTGTATGACAAAACTTTATGCATATATACTTCAAGTTAGATTATAAGAAAACATAAGCAATGTTTGGATTAAGGTTCAATGTGATTTATTTAAATTTTAAAAGTTATAAGGTCCACTTGTCCACTACATTTTTCGGGTAGATAAAATTCAATCGAAGCTTTAAATTTGTATTGACAAAATTTTATGTTAATTTTAAGCTGGATTAAAAAAATTACCTACCAAATTAAAAAAAAAGTAAAAATAAATATTAGATACTCCTATGGGATCATTTAAATGACACTTAAATGACCCCTATACTGAGTAATTAATTTAAATTTGAAAAGTCATAATGATGTTCGATGTATGTAGATCAAATTGAGTGAAAACTGTAAGAAACTTTAAAAAAGTTAGATATTAAATTTACAAAAAAAAATATATACCTATATATAATAGGTGTAAAAACAATTTATATTTTTTTTAAGTACCTAGGTAAGTAATGGTTGCAGTGGCGGCTGGTGGATTTTGGGTATACCGGTATCTCAATTATTAGATATGGGACCCACACCAAATTTATATGAGTTTATAATGACATTAAATAAACAAGTTCTGCTCAAGCAGAATTTAAATTGAAGAAAAAAAGATAACTTTTTGCTAGGCCGTACCGGCCCCATGGCGCCCCCAATAAATATAATATAAATTTAATTGGTGCAATTTATTATTTATCATAGTTTATCGACAAATTTTAAAATTCATTTAAAATATCCAAATTTTACCGATTTTATAGCATTTTAAATTTTTAATATTTCTTTTCAAAGAAAAAAAAAGTTAAAATGATATAAAATCTGTAGGTTTTATAGGGGTATACTGTGTCTTTTAACTTTTTGAATAATTATTTTAATAGATAATTTTTTAGTAGTAATAAAACTAAATCTAAGCACGGTATTACAGATTATTGTTTTGCATTGTTAGAAATATTAAATGTTATAAATATTAAAAAGTAATACCTAGGTATCTTATTTTAACTACTTAATAAATAAATCTTTGTGTTGTGATGATTTGGAAGCAAACACATTAACGACTGGTGATTTATTTGTGCGATAACGGCGTTTATCAATTCTATGGCAAATAAACTGACCATTACAATTCACGTACGGCATTAAACACTTTAGAGTAGGACTTCAGTTAAGTGACTTACTGACTTGGATAACAAAGAACATTGCATTCATCAGTTTAACTTCTTGCATTCGAGTACGGTGGCCGACACAAGTAGACTTGCAAGCGGAACTGAGCAATCCACAACATTTAACGATCAGGTTGGTGAATTTTTTATTAATTTAACGTATTTTTGAAAACAATTATTATTTTTATTTACCATATTACTATTTGATATGTATCAATAGTAAATTGAAGTAACCTAAATTTATATAAAATTTAAACGAATAAGAAATTAGGAAAATTAAAGTAATATTTAAAATATATATTATCATGTAATTGGCTGCTAATAAATAAATATAAAATTATATAAACAAAAACAATGTTTGTTTAAAATGAATACCTAACAATTTATATTTTTCGTTACAAAATGACTAACTTATTGTTTGCAATCTTATGATAATTATTTATAGGAAACTAAAACCAAAACTGATTTGTTATCTTTTTATTTACAATTGAATTTTAAAATAAACAAACCTTATTAACCTTTTGATATTATTAAATATTAATATATAAATTTTATGAAATTTATAATTAAATAACGGTTTAAAGTATTAACTTATAAGTACATTATTATAGTTTAAATTTACATAAGATTTTTACTAAAACTAATTTATTTTTGAATGCTAAAAAATATACCCAGCTACCCAGTATTAATTTCGGACGATAATAATATAATATAATATAATAATATATTTTATAAGAATATTTTACATTTTATTTAATCCATATAAAATTAATTAAATGCCAATCGCAAATTGGTTGCTGACAAACGCCTCAGGTTTACCTTGCTTTTTCCTTTTTTTAGTAATTTTTCGTTAAAAAATGCTACTTACATAAAAAACAGTTATAACTGTTTTATGTAAGTAGCACTTTTCACATAATTTGGGCCAATTTTTTTAATGTCTACAAGGGCCGTATTAATTTTTGTTCTTAAATAAGTTTTCTAAAAAATATTATTTTTTAAATATTTATATCTTTTAACTATAGTTTCGCGTAAAAATCGAACAAATTTTGGAAATTTGTTTGCAAGTAATGCCAGAATTTAATATATTTTTTAATCTTGTTTCTACACCTACATCTAAATCGTACTTTTTTTTCAAAAATCTTATCCATTGACCGCTGCGGTTTTCAGGCCTTAAGTCACTCTACTGTGTTGAAAATAGGTAAATTTCGATATATTGTAATAACATTTTTATTTAAAAACGTATCGATTTAAAATTTGAACAAATGTAGATATTATTAGGGGTAATAAATCCACGTATTATTTTTTTTAGATTTTACATAGGTACAGGGGGCGCTGGGGGCAATTTAATTTAAAATTTTATCATTTTTTAAGGGTTAAAAAGTCGAAGAAGCAACGTTGTTATATAATTTTGAGTATATTACGTTAAACTACTGATAATTAACTATTATTTGATTATTTGATATATAAACTTCTACATGCAAATTATATTTCTAGGAGAGAAACCATTTTTAAGTTAGGCCTTCAAATAGCATAATACTAACTTGTTTTACAAATTATATATTCTTTTATCTAGTTTTATAAGATAATGTAGGGTATTATATATTACATATTAAACATTATATATTACATATAATATATAATATATAACATATAATTCTTACATATTTATTTAAAAAAATCGCCATAGATGGAGCTAAACTTAGTTTATTTATAAATTTTAAATTTTTTCAAGTTTACTAATTTTAATCATAGTAGGCATCATAGACTTTTCTTTATGGTAACATACCATTGGAAGCATGAAAGATAATTAATTTGACAGTTCAGTTTATAAGTTGCAAATGACTGATTGCGTTTCAATTTATAAGTGTACCTACTATAAACTCAAACCATTAATTTATTAAAATGAATAAACTAAATAATAATTATAGACAGTGTCAGCAAGTTAGAAATTATTTCCTACTTCAATTTTATTTTTGGCTCCACAATCAGGCTTCAATTTATTTTTTACTCGATAAGCAAGCTTCAATTTTAATTCCAAACTGAGGTAACTGAAGTAATATTTACCCAATAAATAAATTAAAATAAAGACTTATTCAGTTTTTTGGAATTAGTTATTTTGCATTTTTTTATATTTAATATAATGCTATACAGGGTGTTTCTGGAGAAACGCAAACGATATGGATTTGAAATTTTAATAGCATATACAATTTGATTTAGACTATACCTACCTAAAGTCAATATCTTTCAAGATATTATTTTTTTCGTTAAAATTTTGCTAAATGCACGTTAATCACAAATAGCCTCTAATTTTTTGTTTGCTGACATTCCAACCCCATGCATGGGGTTGGAATTTTTGGAATAAAAACATTGTCACGGCGCCCCAAATAATTTAATTTTTTAAAGGTTTTTCAACAAATGCCTTGAAAAAAATCACTTGAAATTAGGCAAACTTCAAACAATAATAACGTTTTTATTATAAATGTAAAACCCAGTATGTTTTAACATAATCAAATAGAACAGAGATTCCCAAAGTGTGCGCCGAGGTGCCCTTGGGGTATTTCCGTGTTTTTTTTTCAAATAAAATTATTTGGGGCGCCGTGACATTTAGCAATTTTTAATATTTTCAATATCATTTTGTATCAAAAAGCCTTTAAGGCGGGCATTGACTTGCAACTGAACGTTGTAATGTAATTTAATGTAACACGAACATTCGATAGTCAGTGCCTATAAACGAGCGCGAAGCGAACGCGAACGGCGAGCGGCGAACGGAGCATCCGTGCTCCACTTGAGTGTCGGTTTTTTAGCAAATCCCTTTGATTGTTACATTACAAGTCAGTGCGCGCCATTTCGGAACTGACTAAATGGAGCACTGTTGAGCAGAGCATTCAAAATGAGCATTCGCGGCACCAAGAAAACGATCTGAGCTCGAGCGTTGTAATGTAATGCTCGCCTTGAGCCTTACAAAGCTCGGCTCAAGTCAGTGCCCGCCTTTAAGGCAGTATCCATGGTTACCACCAAATCTTTAATTGTTTAAAATTAATTAAAATATTTGATTGAAAAATTAATAACTCAAAAAATATTGACTTTAGGTATAGGACATGGTATAGCCATTTTACTCAGAATTTTATGTAGAATTAAAAAATGTAAAAATATATGAGGTGTCCTGTTTAAAATAACAAAGTTAAAGACATTAAAACAAGTATTATTTTGTTCAAAATAATTTAGGAAAAAAGTCTAAATCGAATAATTTACGCTCTTAAATTTTAAATCGATGTCTTTCGCGATTCCCTAGAAACTTCTAACGGACTACGTACGTGAAACACCCTGTATATTAAACGTCATTTATGTGTTATGCTATACTTAATTATTAATAAAAGATACAACAATATTTGTATAAAAATGACAAAACTAAACATTTATGAATACTGCTATTGCTAATTCACAACTGATCCTGACCACACAAACATCATTTGAATAAAAAAGTTAATATATTAAATAATAGTCAAATATCAATACTTTAACGTGTTTTACTCAAATTTATAAAACAAAGTTACCATTTAAAAATTGTTAAATTTTAAACTAAATTATCAGCAGCGCCCCCTGTACGTTAAATCTTTATGGATTAATTATCATTAGTAAGATCTACATTTTGTCCAAATTTCAAATCGATACGTTTTGAAATAAAAAAATTATTTAAAAAAATGAAATTTCTTCATTTTTAACACAGTGAAGACAAAAATAAAAATAAAAACAAAGTTGTCAATGGACAAGATTTTTATTTTGAAAATATACTTCATTTAGATGTAGAAATAAGGGAAACAAGTTTCAAACGATTTCTTGAACCCTTGAAAATCGACCGTTCGATCCTTTCGCGAAACCGTAGTTAAGAAGCACATGGGATATCAAATTAAAACTTATATTTTGTATTATTAATCATTTGTACTTACAACCCTATAGCAAAAATTAAAAAAATCACTTTAAATATATACAGGGTGTCCTATAATTTTTTTTTCCTACGGCCCCCCTGCGGAGATACTGGCCCATAACGGACGCCCCTGGAAATCGATTTTTTTTAAATAACTTTTGGAATTATAGTATATTATGTATCAAGTTTAATAAACGCCATTTTAGTTACGAGTTTAATTAAGCACGAGCGAACCTTGCGAGCGAGTGTTTAATAAAAGCGAGTGTCTAGAGAAGTTTATAAACGAGTTGCATACTATATTTTATCTACGACGAACACAAAACAGAATTTAAAGCCAATTTTATTTGTTAAAATTTTGACATCTGTCAACTGTCACCCGAATTTAATCTCACTTTTTCCCAATTTATAATAAAGCTAACTTCAGCCCGTGACGTAAAATGTCGTAAAGCTACCCGTCAATAAAACGCCATAAAGTTACAGCTCGTCAATGTAGGAGTAGATAAAATAATTTTTAAATATATTGTTTACTATGAAAGTTTCCTTAAAATGGGCACTTTTAATCACATTTGGCTTATTTAGTTTGCCAGGGACGGACTAACTCTAACAGAGAAATGCTATTTTTTAAAACCCTGTACTATGAAGGCAAAACAATAATATTTTTAGTCAGCTTAAACTTTAAACTAAAAAAAAAGGTAATCTTGATCGAAAGCGATAAAATGTACTGTTTAAGAAAAAAATAGGGTTTTTACATTAAATTACATTATTATATTAAATAAACTTTATTTTTATATTTTTTTGCAATGTTTTTTTTGACATTTACCGATTTAAATAATGATGTCAGTGTCAGTTGAAAATAGAGTGTTTTGAACTTTTCGATCCTTAGGGCCGTAGGAAAAAAATGTATAGGAACTGGTCATATTATTTTTATGTGTTATATTTAGATCCAGGAGATTGCCCACATATTCTGGGCCACCCTGCATATATATAATGACAATTCGCTTGATGATTCAAAAAAATGACATTTTTGGATTTCTTTCAGATCAAATTGACCAGATCTGCTTTCATTCATCATATTCTATTATAATTAAGAAAACATTTCTTGTGTATTTTGTTGAAACGGTGACTATTTTATTTAAAGCGATTCTGCGTCGCAGTATGCCTGCAGGCAGCATGCTAACTCATATATAACCTAAGTACATTTAAACCAATGCAGGAAAAAATTAAATCACATAATCTCAAAAAATTAAAAATTATGATGTATAAATGTTTCTACCACAACCCCCCTTACTACCCCCTTGATTTATCCAAGTAAATATCAATAATTAAATGACAAACTCATCAGCGGCTATATGTATATATATATATATATATATATATATATATATATACCTATATATATATATATATATATATATATATACAGGGTGTCCCATAATTAGGGTGCAATACTTTAACAGCAGATTCTACGTACAAAAATAAGAAAAAAAGTTCCTATAAACATAGGCTAAGAAAAGCTTTCTAAGGGAGCTACAGCCCCTATTTAATATATCCAAAACCATTCAAGATAGAAAAGAAAAATTTTGGGAATTTATGGCCAATAAGATGTAATAATGACAATTCTAAATTTCCATGAGGGGTGGGTCAGATAGATAGGAAGTAGGGGTTAAAACCACCCTAACTTTTTTTGTACGTGTCTCGTGCTAGGAATTGATATCAGTTTATAAAATTTCGGAGTTTTACACACAAAAAAGGTTGTTAAACTTTGATATTATCCACTGTTTTCGCTTAAAATCGATTTAAAAATTACCTTACATGGCATAAAAGATCATAATGAATTTACAAGAGAAAAATAATCAGCGTAGGCCATGGAACACTGCTGCCATCTTTAGGAAAAATTGTTTAAGACAGGTGACAGTTTCATGTAATATGTGGCAGGGTGTTTAAAAATTGTCCATGGCCATGTTTAAAAATTGTCCATGGCCTACGCTGAATCTTTTTCTCTAGTTGTGATTTCATTATGAATTCTTTTGCTATGTAAGGTAATTTTTAAATTGATTTTAAGCCATGGACCTTTGTATGTGTAACACTATTAAATTTTTTGATGTAATATCAAATCATAGTACGTAGATACGTACAAAAAGTTAGGGTAGTTTTACCCCCACTCCTTATCTATCTGACCCACCCCTTGATGAAAATTTTGAATTTGTTATCATTCCAACTTATTGGCTATAAAAAGTTTGATTTTATCCCAAAATTTCGCTTTTATACACTGGCGAAAGAAATTAACGCATCACCATAAATTTATCATTATTTTGTTGTCAAATATTTTCCGAACCAATCACTCGTTTTTAAGTTTTTTTTTTTGGATTGTGTAAAGACTCCTAGAGAATGTTGTTATGACTTTAGTAATTTTATAAATCTTTGTGTCTTTTATATACGGGGTGTTAAACTGATACTTGATTTTTTCAAAATTTTTGAAACACCCTGTGAATAAAAGTGGCAGTAATAGCAAATCCTAAAAAATATTTAACTATGCTTATTATTCTCTTTTTGTATTCAAATTTTTATCTCTTTGATTAAAGAAGATACAAAGTTTAATAAAACTGCATGTTTTATTTACCTTTTTATACACATTAGAAAATAGGCTGTTGACATTTCAAACAAAATGTTAATATTTTAAATTAATGTCAGAATTGCTTCATCAGAATGTCAGAAGTGCTTCATCAAAATTGCATCTTAAGTTTTGAAATTTTTGTGCGTGCGGTAACTCTTCCGGAATATGGTAGAAGTCAGCGTTATATCGCTCAACGTCTAGGTGTCCATCAATCGACTATACCTCGAATCCTGCGACAGAACCTCAGTTACACGCAGAGCATCGCAGAGCCAGATTAACATTTGCTCAAGAACACGTTAACTGCAGTAACCATGGTTAGAGGCTGATTGGGCAAACGCGTTGCAACGTTATGTTAAGAATCCAGATTTTGTCTCCATAGCAGTGATAAACGGATGAGAGTGTATAGACGGCCATGTGAACGTTATGTTCAATGTAACATTGTTCAAGTACACGGAAAAAAATCTATACTGATTCCAAGAAAATTCAACTCTATCCAAGTATAGCTTAGTTTCCCTATTCCGCAAGTAAATTTATACTTGTTTCAAGTATCCTCATATTCTTATAAAATAAAGATAGCTTCGGTTTAATCTAAGATTACTGCTATACTAAAAATAAGAAACACACTAATTTTGAGTTAAGTATACAAATTTGTCTTCAATGAAGACTACGGTATTCTTGTTGTAACGTTAGTATGTACTTCATCAAAGTATAGTTTCTTTGTAAAATCTTTACAGTATTCTTGTTTTAAGAATATACTTTCTTTAAAATTTATTTATTTATACTTATTGTAAGTACACGTTTTACTTGCATAAAATGCTTCTATTCTTACTTTTCCTTTTTTTATATTTGATAAAAGTATAGTATATATTTAAAATAACTTTACACTATTCTTAAAGAAAGTGGTTGATTAGAAAAAAAAATTCCCTCGTCTAGCGACTCGAAATAATTTTTACAAAAAAAACATTCGTGAACCTGAAAAATATTTGTATTAATTATCCTACCACTACGGAAAATACAAGTGAAAGTGAAAATATAATCGTTATGACAGTAATTTAACAGTATTTTTGGCATATTATTTTAATGTACTAAAGTACTAAGTATAATAGGCACTGATATCACAATAGGTACCTAACAGTCTTAGAGGTATTAGAAAAAGTACTGTCAATTTATATAAATTCATTCTTTCACGGTTAATTAACATAGATACTATATTTTACCTTTTATTTTTTTAAGTACCTATAGGTATATAGGTATATAGGTATCACATTTTTGGTGCTATATGTAAAGGTAAGGTTTTTAGTCACAATAGTTATTATTTTTTTAAGTAGGTATTTTTATTGTCAGTAAAATTTATCTCCAGCTAAATAATTTGTAAAATGAGTCTCTAAGAAGGCTACCATTATCATCGTAGATGGTTTGGTGTTAATTCTTCAATTTTTTCTCTACAATTGATCCTCAATCTTATTTTTGGAATTAATTCCTTTAAATTCTCCTCGCTTAGGTTTACCATAATATCGATATCTATCTCGTTTTTTAAAACAAAAATAATATAGCTGAATTGGAGGCTATAGCCTTTCTGCTGTTTATGTGCTATTGTCTATTACCTGTCGTATGCTATCCATTTTACACTACAGTATACCTATCCATTTTACACTACATTTTTACGATCATACCTAGTTAATTACTTTAAATTAATAAAATATTATTTACTTACCCAAAAATGTGTCTAGTAAACATTCTTAGCCCCAATTTTTAAGTTTCTTCTCCATTATTTTTTATTAAAAAAATATATTTTATAACATCCAGACTGAAAAAGGAAAAAACGAACTGCCGGCGCCGACACGTACACACGCTACAACCATAGAACACAGGACAGAACTGAACACAGAAACTGTGTCTTTTCTTTTAGCGAAGCGGTCTTAGAGGGTGGACGGTATTTACTTAAGCGAAGAATTAGGTATTTCTTTTAATAATAGCTATACTTAAATACAGTATAGTGTATTCTTTGTTCTAGAGGTCTTATACTTAAATTGAAGTATAAGCGTTCTTGTATTAAATATACATATATTTAAATAAAGTATACCGAAATTTCATACAAATATACAGAATACTTAAAATAAGTGGCAATATTCCGCTTTGAGTAAAAAACTAGAGTTCTTTCATCTAAGCATTATTGTATATTTGATTTAAGTATACCAATTTTCTTTAAAATAAAATACCTTTAAACTCAATCCAATAATACTCATCTCAAATCAAGTAACAGTTTTTCTTAAAAATTAAGTATATCCCATTACTTAGTTTAAATGTACGCTAATCTTATAGAAATAATAAATATACTTAAATCAAGTTCCTAACATGAAGTATAGAACTATTCTTAAACCTAGTAAGGGATTTTTTTCCGTGTAGTCATGTTTGATGGAGGCTCTAGTATGGTGTGGGGAGGCATCACTGCAGAGGCTCACACGGAGTTGATGGTAATCCCAGGAAGTATCACGGCAGCTTCTTACATTAAAAAAAATTGTAAAACCAATCTTAATACCTTTTGCACCTTTTGTCGGTGAGAATTTTATTTGTATGCATTATAATACTAGACCGCATACAGTCAAGATTGTACAACAATATCTTGCCGAGTTTAATATTCCCAAAATGGGTTGGCCAGCCAGAAGTCCGGACCTTAATCCAATAAAAAATATCCTCGTCAACCCTATTGGGTTATTATCAACAGGAACTGGAAGAAAGGCTACAACAAATTTGGGAAAATATTGACCAAGATGAAATAGGCTATAATTCGTGCAAGAGGAGAAAACATTAAGCAATATTGACTGTGTTGCGTTAATTTTGCTAATTATATTAATTGTTAAATTTGTTAAACCTTAAGTTAAATAATATTCACATTTTGTATGAAATGCCATAATTTTTCCAAGACGCAATAGCCTGTTTTCTTTAATGTGTATAAAAAGGTAAATAAAACATGAAGTGTTATTTAAATGTGTATTTCCTTTAATCAAAGAGATAAAAAGGTGACTCAAAAAAGAGAATGGTAGGGATAGATAAGGCTATGGTTTAATCCATTTTAGGATTTGCTACTACTGCTACTTTTATTCACAGGGTGTTTCAAAAATTTAAAAAAAATCAAGTATCAGTATAACACCCCGTATATAAATGAAACAAAGATTTATAGAAGAACTAAAGTCATAGTAAAATTCTCTAAGAGTCGTTTTACAATCCAAAAAAAAGATCATCATAATCGAATGATTTGTTCGGAAAATAATTAACAACAAAATAATGATAAATTTATGGTAATGCGTTAATTTATTTCGCCAGTGTATTTAACGGTTTTGAAGATATTAAATAAAAACCATCTTCAGGGCCTTCTCTTTCGGGGGCTGTAGTTCTCTTGGGAAACATTTCTTGACCTATTTTTATGGGAACTTTTTTTGTTATTTATATCAATAAAAACTACAAATAAAAAATACAACATACTTTTCCAAGTGGTTTTAAAAACCAAATTGCTTAAAAAACTTTGCCAATTAAATGCACACTAAAAAGTGTTTAAAAATACAGCGTATAGGTAATTCAAACCATATAAAATAAAATATAACATATTATAAAAAATGATACGGCCCTTGTGGACAATAAAAAAAATTGCTTAAAATTGTTGGAGATTAGGTCAAGAAATATGATTTTTTTAAAGAAAGCCTGCAAAACGGTATATTCCGAAATTTGATTTTCCTTAAAAACACACAGTAAAGGGGAAAAGGGAAAAATAGTATATTATGTATCAACTTTGCCATTTTAGACACGAATATAATTGAGGCATACTCTACTTTTTCTACCACAAATACTTATTATTATCTAAAAATGATTTAAATTAAATATTTGTATAGAGCAACATCTATAAAACAATAAAGTAACCGGTCCATACGGTTTTTTTTGGTTCCAATTTTTTTACCATAAATATAATATAAATAAGTAAAATTATAAAATAAAAAAATACTTTGTCTATTCTATTTTCAAATCAGGTTCTTCAATTTTAGGCTCTTCAATCTCTTTTCTTTTATTCTGATTTTGCGATTGAAAAACTGTAAAATTCATATTTAAAATAAGTTATCCAAAAATAAAAAAAACTGAACTTTAAACTTTTCTTTTTCTTTTTCTCCAAAAATTATGTTGTTTCTCACAAATAATTGTTCCTCTAGGGAAGTAAAAATTTGTGACCGGAAAACAGCCTTTTATATCATATGTATAGTATACATTGTATACATAATACTAGGCAACACTGTAATTAATAAATCCCCACTACAAATGTACCTACCACCCATGCTAGTCAAGATACATACACCTACCTGCTAGTCATTTTAATAAATCAATCTTCAACCTACTCTGGTATTATTTACTTTATGGCGCAGTCGGTGGGATATTTTGTAGTGGGGGTTTATTAATTACAGTGTTGCCTAATACTATATAATATATGTGTAGGTATACATATGACATCTTTTTTTTTCAATAAAGTTATTTTAATTTACATTTACAATACTTATTTATACAACATTTACAATTGTTATTAACACAGAAGGAATCCCTAATAATACTTGTGCTAGAGTGTATAATTTATAGATTTTTAGCCCGTGCTCAAATATTTTTTTTCAAAAACTAATTTTATAGTTTTTTTTCAACGAAACAAAATATATTTGTGCAAAAAGAAATTAAGAAAAAAACCGAAAACAACCTAAAAAACCGGTCACTAGCGTTATGTTTAAAAATAATATGCGTTCGGTTACGGTTCGGGTTCACAAATAAATATCGGTTCCGGTCCGGTTTTCTGTCCAAAAACGGTCCGGTCCGGGTCCCTGAGTGAAAGTAAAAAAAAGCTTTTATTGGCACTCCACGGTGGAGTATCCACCCGAAATTAAGTTAAATCTAGTTTACTGCCGGCGAAATTAAAAGGCCAGTACAATGTTTATATAACATTTTCAAAAATTGGCGCTGAGAAACTATTTAATATTTTTTTTGTATTGAGATAAGAAAATAACTTGACATTTGACAACTGTCAACTAACTTAAAATTACTTCAGCCTGTGACTAAAAGGCCATAAAGCCACAACTTGTCAATGTGTATTTAAAAGGTCACTTGGTGTCATGGAAACATGTACGAAACGCCCTTTTTAAAGGTGAAAGTAGAAAAAAACATGTTTTTGCTGAATTAGGTTTAGTCTAACGATAATTAAAATATTTTTAAAATCCACGTAGGTATTTAATTCTGCAATCCTGTAATCATTTGCCCTTATATTATGGATTGACCCTAAATTGATTGATTAAGGATAGGCACATAATAAATTATTATGAAATAGCATCAGTGATTGGCCGATTTAATTATGCACCTTGATTTGGACTAGTCATAAAATCATTATGAAACATTGATGATAATGTTTTAGCTTAAACCAATAAAATGGTGCATGTGAATGTACAATAACTAACAAATAACAATTATTTAATTACAAATTGCAATAATTTGTGTGTCATTGCTTCCAACCCAAATAGCCCAAGTAACATTTTTTAAGAAAGGTAGTTTTAATATTGGTTTTAATATGGTTTTATTGTTGCCCCAAAAAGAGACGCTGTTTTATTAAGGCAACTGCAGGATAAAATACTCTTAAAGAAATGTTTTAAAGAATTTTAAAACTATATGAATCTATATTATCCATTTTTCGATAAATTATAGTAGATTATCTTAAATAGGGGGGAAAGGAAGCGGGTGAGGCGAGACGAAAAACTAACTTTTTTCCCATTTGGTTTTTCTATGTCTGCAACAGTAATTTCTACACTTGCTTCTTGGTTTTCTGTATCAATATTTTCTACAGCTTGATTTTGTGCTGGTTCTGGTCTATCCGTGATATAAGCTCCCAAAAAATCCTCCTCTTAAAATACATCTTTATCAAATGGGACAACGCCTGTGCATCGAAAGCCGTTTTTCACATTCACTGGATTTGCTGCCGATTCCAAGCTAGCTGACAGCGCAGGCAGATCATAAATTATAAGAGTTTTCCCAGGGTGAGCCGTCATCCACGAATCTGCAGCATGTCCCACATAAGTTTTGAACGGTCCAAAGACAGAGCGGTCAAGGGGCTGTAATTTGTTCGAAGTATGGGGTGGCAAGGTCAAGATAACAATATCATTAACTCTGCCGTAGTCAAGTCCTTCAAGTGACAAATGGGACTCGTGGTTATCCATTATCAGCAAAATCTTTTTTTCTTTCGAACATCTGGCATGTTTTACTAAATGTTCGAGTACCTTAATAAAATTGTCAGATGTCATCCATCCAGAAGGATGGACGAGTCCCAAAGGACCTTGTTCAGGCACTCCTGACATCATTTTCTTTTTGTCAAATCGCTTTCGGGTTTATTAATTACAGTGTTGCCTACTACTATCTAATATATGTGTATACATATGACATCTTTCTTTTTCCAATAAAGTTATTTTAATTTACATTTACAATAATTATTTATACAACATTTACAATTATTGTTATTAACACAGAAGGAATCCCTAATAATACTTGTGCTAGAGTGTATAATTTATAGATTTTTAGCCCGTGCTCAAATATTTTTTTGCAAAAACTAATTTTATAGATTTTTTTCAACGAAACAAAATATATTTGTGCAAAAAGAAATTAAGAAAAAAAACCGACCGGGTTCGGTCACTAGCATTACGTTTAAAAATAATATGCGTTCGGTTACGGTTCGGGTTCACAAATAAATATCGGTTCCGGTTCGGTTTTCTGTCCAAAAACGGTCCGGTCCGGGTCCCTGAGTAAAAGTAAAAAAAAGCTTTTATTGGCACTCCACGGTGGACTATCCACCCGAAATTAAGTTAAATCTAGTTTACTGCCGGCGAAATTAAAAGGCCAGTACAATGTTTATATAACATTTTCAAAAATTGGCGCTGAGAAACTATTTAATATTTTTTTTGTATTGAGATAATAAAATAACTTGACATTTGACAACTGTCAACTAACTTAAAACTTACTTCAGCCCGTGACTAAAAGGCCATAAAGCCACAACTTGTCAATGTGTATTTAAAAGGTCACTTGGTGTCATGGAAACATGTACGAAACGCCCTTTTTAAAGGTGAAAGTAGAAAAAAACATGTTTCTGCTGAATTTAGGTTTAGTCTAACGATAATTAAAATATTTTTAAAATTCACGTAGGTACTTAATTCTGCAATCCTGTAAATATTTGCCCTTATATTATGGATTGACCCTAAATTGATTGATTAAGGATAGGCACATAATAAATTATTATGAAATAGCATCAGTGATTGACCGATTTAATTATGCACCTTAATTTGGACTAGTCATAAAATCATTATGAAACATTGATGATAATGTTTTAGCTTAAACCAATAAAATGGTGCATGTGAATGTACAATAACTAACAAATAAAAATTATTTAAGAGTATTTTATCCTGCAGTCTCATTAAAAAAAAATATGTTGCCTAAATAAAACAGCGTCTCTTTTTGGGGCAACAATAAAACCATATTAAAACCATTATTAAAACTACCTTTCTTAAAAAATTTTACTTGGGCTATTTGAAGCAATGACAAAGAAATTATTGCAATTTGTAATTAAAGAAATGTTTTAAAGAATATTTTAAAACTATATGAATCTATATTATCCATTTTTCGATAAATTATAGTAGATTATCTCAAATAGGGGGGAAAGGAAGCGGGTGAGGCGAGACGAAAAACTTTTTTCCTATTTGGTTTTTGTATGTCTGCAACAGTAATTTCTACACTTGCTTCTTGGTTTTCTGTATCAATATTTTCTACAGCTTGATTTTGTGCTGGTTCTGGTCTATCCGTGACATGAGCTCTCAAAATATCCTCCTCTTGAAATACATCTTTATCAAATGGGACAACGCCTGTGCATCGAAAGCCGTTTTTCACATTCACTGGATTTGCTGCCCGATTCCAAGCTAGCTGACAGCGCAGGCAGATCATAAATTGTAAGAGTTTGCCCAGGGTGAGCCGTCATCCACGAATCTGCAGCATGTCCCACATAGGTTTTGAACGGTCCAAAGACAGAGCGGTCAAGGGGCTGTAATTTGTTCGAAGTATGGGGTGGCAAGGTCAAGATAACAATACCATTAACTCTGCCATAGTCAAGTCCTTCAAGTGACAAATGGGACTCGTGGTTATCCATTATCAGCAAAATCTTTTTTTCTTTCGAACATCTGGCATGTTTTACTAAATGTTCAAGTACCTTAATAAAAATGTCAGATTTCATCCATCCAGATGGACGAGTCCCAAAGGACCTTGTTCAGGCACTCCTGACATCATTTTCTTTTTGTCAAATCGCTTTCGAGGAAATACCCAGACTGGTGGTAATGAACTTCCATCTGCACATATGATTCCAACATGAGTAATGAGTTCTCCTCTTTCCTCTGACACCTTCTGGCCAACTTGATGCTGTCCTTTTTTAGCAACAACTTTTGGTAATTTTGGGACTGTGGTCACTCCAGACTTGAAAAAAAATATTTTAAAAATAACAATGACGTTAATCATACACCTTTACCTCATCTAGATTATATATGTCGTTGGCTGCCAAGCCATATCGATTAATAACTTGATCGCGAAATAATTGAATTTTACAAAAATAAGATATTCCTTCCAAAAGTGATGTAAAATATTACATCAAATAAATGAAAAACCGAAAACATTTATTATTTTCAAAAACAACAAAAGACTCACATATCTATCATTAGTAACGATAGATATGTGAGTCTTTTGTTGTTTTTGAAAATAATGATTCATTACCAACAAAGCAACACTGTTCCACTATACATTATTGTGGCAGTTGGGCCAACTAATACCCGATATAGCGGAAGATTAAAACTGTCCATTGTCTCCCCGTGCCCGAGTTCTCCCCGGTCTCCCCTACCGTACTCCGACTTTAGAAAGTTCTACTGCGAAACGTTGAATATTTTCGGCATAACTTATACTTAGAGTTTGCCCAAAGCAACTGGAAACTACTTCGTTAAAATACTTAAACGAATTGAGGTATTTGTTTCCTAAAACCAAATGTATAAACTTTAATACATTAAAGACGAATATATATGTAGAATTTCAATATGGGAAAGGGTATGTATACAAACCAGGTGACAATTCCTCTAGAATATCAACTTGTTTGAGTAGCTTTTTTATACGTTAGTGTGCCGATTTCGGGATACTGTATAGAAGCTAGTTGAAATAAATTTATTAATGATATGCAAAAAATATTTTTTCAACGCGCACCATTACTTTGCTAGCTGTAGAATAAAAATACTTCTTTTTAAAAAAGCAACACATAATACGCCCTAAATCGTTATATTATTTTATTATACAAAGTCAAGTAATCAAGAAGTTAAAAGATATTTTAAATAAGTGTATTGTTAATGGCTTGTTCAGTAATCTACATACCAGAGTTTTTTTTAGAATATGCTACATCAAGAAGAAGAATTATGGATTTAAAATTATTTGTAGTTTGTACAATACTGGGCAGCATTAATATTGTTACCACTGAAACAATCCTAACAACTTCAACAACAACAACTCCCAGACCACCAACAAAAACCTGTGGATACCAAGTAAACTTAAGAAACAATAATTTAATATAGTAAGCTTAATTTACTTTTTAGTCATGTCACCCTGTTAAAGAGGGTTTTATTAATGTTCACCTGGTTCCTCATACCCACGATGATGTCGGTTGGTTAAAAACAGTCGATCAATATTATTATGGAAGTAAGTAAATAAAAATATATTTTGCGTCGAATTTTTCACATAATATAAAAAATAATCTAATTTTAAATATAATGTATTTAACCAAATATGCACCATCTTGACTTGCAAATCGCTTTACCTCTTCGCGCAGTGGTTACAACCCCTAAAACATTAAATTGCATGATAAGGGAAATAATATTTCATTTGAAACGTCTTGGTTCCATGGGGATCACAAAAATGATTTAGGTTATATCCATAATTTTAGAGCTATTTAAAATTTGCGACAACGCATTCCAATAATAAATAAGAAAACTTATTGAACCATAAGAAAAGTCTTTAGCGGACAAAATTAGTTCAACTTACTACAGTATTTAATGATTTTTTAAATAATGAGTGCAGAAAACGTCCAGCAGATTTATTTAATGAAAACCGTCCGGGTAGGCCTGAGAATAGAAAATTCGTTTTGGAGAAAAACAGGAGCAGAAGCGAAAAAAAATAAAGGAATAAAGCTAAGAGGTTTAAGTTGTTGCTGACCTAACATTGACCACGAGTAAATTAACTACGGCAACTAACATTCCTAGAACGACCATATAACGGATTTTTGGATCTCATAAATACAAGATTCATTTAGTCCATGATTTTGACCGGCGCCGTAGCATCTGGAGTTTTACAAAACTATGACTAAAAAATAGCTTTCAACATCTGTTTTTCAGAAGAGTGTGCGTTTTTTCTCAACTCAACTGTCAATCGACATTATTGTCACTAGGGGTCAGATGCAAATCCAAAGGTTTTCACGAAGTCTACATTTAACCCTTTCACTCCGGGAGTCGCAAAAATGCGTAAATTACTGACCTCACAGATACGCGGGAGACGCATTTTTTCAATTAGGTGGAGTCACTATTAACGACGGAAAACACACGTTTGCGTCTACATCGATACAATTAGACGGTCTTTGTCGCGCTGGCGGAACCGTTTTCCGCTCTAATAACATTTAGGTTAGTTTGCCGCAAAACGATTTCGGGGTGGCATAAATGCAGTTTATTTGCAATAATTTGTTATAAAATATATTAAATTAGCAACAATGAGTAAGATATACCTTACTGATAAAGAGCTGGAGCAGGCGCTATATGTATAATAGTGACGAAGACGAAGTTGAGTTTGTTCCTGAGAGCGGGAAACGCACGTTTGCGCAAGGCTTGGATTTGCCCGTATGGGGGGACCACATGGCGCGGGCGAGCCCCGTAGTGAAAGGGTTAAAGTTCTTAAAAAACTTAATTTTTTGATGGGTATTTTCGGAGATAGTCTAGTTGGACCCATTTTTCTTTATAGTAACCCAAGAGGAGGAACGTATATTCATTAACTAAAATATGTGGTTCATTCCTTACTGGTCGATAGATTTTCCAAAAAAGATGTAATGCGTGTGAGAGGGTTTTTGGACCGAGTGTTTTCTGGGCAATGGATTGGAGCTTTGGATCGGCAGGTTAGATCTTCATTCGAACTCCTCTAGACTTTTTCGTATGGGGCCATTTAAAAAGTAAAATTCACCCACAGAGCAAGGGTCTGTACAAGAGTTGCCACAATGTATCATGGATAAATGCCAATTTTCAAAACGTTAGAAGGAGTTTTGAACAAATTTTGTGTTGACATCAATAGATTAATAAATTTTGTTTAAATGTTCTACTATTCTCATTATTTATTCTGCAAAAAATTGTTTGGTTATGTAGTGTTTGAAAAAGAAAGGAAATGCACTGTTGTATCTTACATTTTATATATTTGTGTTTTCTGGGCAATGGATTGGAGCTTTGGATCGGCAGGTTAGATTTTAATTCGAACTCCTCTAGACTTTTTCATATGGGGCAATTTAAAAGGTAAAATTCACCCCACAGACCAGGGGTCTTTACAAGAGTTGCCACAATTTATCGTGGATAAATGCCAACTTTCAAAACGTTAGAAGGCGTTTTGAACAAATTTTGTATTTTTGTGTTTACATCAATAGATTAATAAATTTTGTTTAAATGTTCTACTATTCTCATTATTTATTCTGCAAAAAATTGTTATGTAGTTTAGTGTTTAAAAAAGAAATCTTACATTTTATATATTTGAAAAACGTTTGGATGGAGATTGAATTTTTTAGTCAGGAGAACAAGACGTTTTTAAATAAGGTATGACTATATTATGCCATTTCAAATTTCAGGTCGAAGAGTTTCCAATGGGGATTGGTTGTTTAGTTAGTTTTATTTATATATTTTTAAATAATATATTGCTTTATAACGTAAATGTATTTTTTATTAGGTCGGACCAACATTCAAAATGCAGGAGTTCAATACATTATTGAATCCGTCATCGATTCACTTAAAAAAGACCCTAATAGACGGTAGGTTTGAAAATACTTAGTTTAATTTAATTTAAAAATCGTATTTGTAGTTTTATTTATGTTGAAACTGCTTACTTTTGGAAATGGTGGATTAAACAACATGACAGAGTTAAGTCAACTGTAAGAAGATTAGTTAACAATGGCCAACTTGAATTTATAGGCGGTGGTTGGAGTATGAATGACGAAGCAGCCACTCACTACCAATCAATTATTGATCAATTTTCTTGGGGATTAAGGTAAACAAATAATAATTAATTAATTGTATTAAAATTATAAATTTAGTACCCTTCTTTTAATAAAATAACCTAAGCAATTTGTGTGACATGAATTAATGGGTGATCTGATAAGATAAATTAGATCATAAGCATTAAAAACTGTATCTAACCTTATAGTAGTATATCATGCATACCATTTTTTAGAAAATTAAATGAGTCCTTTGGAAGCTGCGGAAGACCTAAAATCGGCTGGCAAATTGATCCATTCGGTCACAGCAGAGAAATGGCCTCAATATTTGCCCAACTCGGTTTCGATGGATTTTTACTTGGTAGAATAGATTATCAGGAAAAATCAGTTAGATTAAATTCTCAAACGGCCGAAATGGTTTGGAAAGGAAGTAACAATTTAGGAGAGAAAGCTCATATATTTACTGGGGCTATGTACAACACATACTCCCCTCCAAAAGGATTTTGTTTTGATATTCTTTGTTCCGATGATCCTATTATTGATGACAAAAAGAGCCCTGATTACAATGTGAATAAGAGAGTAGATGATTTTTTCGCTCAAATTAAGAATATGACGAAGGGATACGCCACCAATAATGTCATAGTCACTATGGGAGAAGACTTTAATTATCAAGATGCGAATGTTTGGTTTAAAAACATGGATTTACTTATCAAGTAGGTTAAATTGTAAACTATAAAGTTTAAAAATATTAATAACTTTTTTTATAGATATGCAAATGAAAGGCAAGCGTTTGGTTCCAAATATAATTTAATATATTCTACACCCTCGTGCTACGTTAAAGCAGTTTATGATGAAACTAAAGGAAAGAAGAAGTGGCTTACCAAAAGTGATGATTTCTTCCCATACGCATCAGATCCACACTCCTTTTGGACTGGATACTTTACTTCAAGACCAACGATTAAAAGATTCGAAAGGGAAGGAAACAATTTTCTACAAGTAAACCTATCGACTTATATTCTTAAAAGTATATTACTACATTTTATTTTAGGTTTGCAAACAATTATACGCTTTAGCAGATTTGGGACCGGAAGATTGGGTGGATCTAAACGTTTTAAGAGAAGCCATGGGTGTAATGCAACATCATGATGCTGTAACTGGTACAGAAAAAGAGCATGTTGCTCATGACTACGCAAGAATTTTGACTAAAGGTTTTGAGGAATGTGAAAATATTACTAAAACTGCCTTAAGGTAAATATAAATAATATTATAAAAATTGTATTTATAAACTTCTCTTTTTTAGCAAAATAATTTTTACGTCGAGTAGTAAACAAGTTCAAGGAGAACCAAAAATATTACCTTTTAAATCGTGTTTGTTAAGTAATGTAAGCTCATGTCCTATATCTGAAGTAGAAAAGAACTTCATAGTCACCGTATATAATCCTCTTAGCAGACCCGTTACTAAGTACGTTAGATTACCTGTATTAGGGTCAGCATATACCGTAATGGACCCAAATAGTAAGAAAATTAATAACTTATTAATGCTTCGCTGGGTACAAATTTTTCATTTTTTTATAGGAAAAGAACTTAAATCACAAATTATACCAATAGCTGAACCAATCCTTACAATTCCTGGAAGAAAAAGTGAAGCAACTGTTGAACTAATATTTGCTTTAGAGTTGCCACCACTTGGCTTTAAAACTGTTTACGTTACAAGAATCGAAGGAAATAAAATAATTAAACAATCCCCATTGAGACAACAACATAAGCTTGGCGTTAGAAAAACTCAAAAATATTTAGCATAAAACTAATCTATTTATTTTAGAATGCCGTGTTTGATATAGACAAAGAAACAGGGTTTATCGTAAGAGCTTCCTTAAACAACGTCGAAATTCCTTTATCACAAGAATTTCTATACTATGAAGGCTTTGTAGGAAATAATGAGGTTTTCGCCAATCGTTCTTCTGGAGCCTATATATTCAGACCAAGGTCAAATGTTGCTTTAAAAGCAACACAAAAAGCAAAAGTCCAGGTTTATATCGGGCCTTTGGTAGGGGAAGTTCATCAAATATTTAATGAATACATTAGCCAGATTATTAGAGTTTATGCAACTGACAATTTTATTGAATTTGATTGGGTTGTTGGACCTCTTCCTGTGAAGTAAGTTATTAAACCATAGGTAAAAATATAACTATTATACTAAAATATTATTAATGTAGCTCCAAATATGGTAAAGAGGTAATTACAAGGTATAAAACAAATCTTAAATCAAATGGTGTATTTTATACTGACTCCAATGGTAGAGAGATGCTAAAAAGAGTAAGAAACTTCAGACCAACTTGGTCCGTTTCTTTACAAGAACCAATATCCGGAAATTATTATCCTGTTACCTCTAAAATTTTAATAAGGGACCCATCTCAAAATATAGAAGTTGCAGTTTTGAATGATAGAGCTCAAGGAGGATCTAGTTTGAAAGACGGGCAAATAGAATTAATGGTAACATGTTTAGGATAAATAAAGTTTGGGGCGTTAATATGTATTTTTAGATCCATAGAAATTGCATGCACGATGATGCTTTTGGAGTTGGTGAACCTTTAATTGAGGAAGCTTTTGATAGAGGTTTAGTTGCAAGAGGAACGCACTGGTTGGTTTTCGGAAATATTACTAGCAACTCGGGTAGATATACTAAAAAATATAAAATATAAATATTTACTATATTAATGTTATTGCTTAGGTAAGAGTATTGCTGCTATTGAAAGAGATATTGCTCAGAAAAAACTATTAAACGCCTGGACATTTTTGGCTCCTGGGTCTAATCCTATTGATAAAATAAACGCGGGCCATGTATGGGAAGTATGTTTAAAATAAATATATTTAAATAGTTGTTATATTAATGTTGATTTAATTTTAAGTATTCTGGATTAAACCGTGCATTGCCTGATAATGTTCAAATTCTTACTCTAGAACCATGGGCGGCTTATACTTTCTTGCTACGTCTAGAGCATGTTTTAGAGAAAAATGAAGATCCCACTTTATCTAAAATAGCCGAAGTCGACTTAAAGGTAATATTACATAAAAATCATATTTTTTTAAACATTTAAATTATTTTTAGGGATTATTTAGTTCATTTAACATCAAAACAATAAAAGAAACCACCTTAGGTGGAAACCAATGGATTGAAGAGAACGAAAGACTCGTTTTTGATACTTCTGATAGTATTGAATCATTAATTGATAAATCTTTTCTAAGCAAAGAGCAACTGGAAAGTCGTATAAAATATGAAGAAAGTGATTCAGAAACTATTAATAATGTTAAAAGAGAAGTTAAGCAGGATAACCTGGCAGATCTTAAAATTACCTTACATCCAATGCAAATACGTACCTTTATTATAGAGATTAGTCCTGTTATTTAATTAGTGTATATTAAGAAGAATATATAAAATAATTAAATTATTTTTAAGAAAAAATAAAGTTTTTACATTTTAGTTTATTTTTTATTTTATTATGTATATTTTTTATTGGCAGTAATAACTAACTTCCATTTACTTACCACACATGGATATATAAATATCTGGTGATCACCGGATATACTACAAGAGTTTGTGCCGTTGCATCTAAAAAGATTAGTAATAAAAACTCACAAAATTACTTTAACCTACTACAAGTTTATGAGTATGGCTCTAGATACGTTCTTGAGCGTGCATCATAGCAAATAGAACTTGTAGTTGGACCTTGAGTACATAGACTGGCGTCTCTTCTGTCATAGTTTGCATATAAAAGGTTTATTTTGTCTGAACGAGATTTGCAGCACGTCACCACCACAAGCAATTACGGCTAAAAAATGATTTTTTTTTAACAAAATCTTTAGCTTTTAATTTTTATTTTCTTACTTTGTGGTGATTGATATTGGCATCCTTAAAAAGCTTTGGTGGCTACATATAAAATATAGTACATGTAGAATACTAGAATACTTTTCTTTAAGTTTAATAAAAAATTAACAATCAGAAAATGGCGACTTGCATTTTGTAACGTACTATTATACGTATTATTCTACATTGCTAATAAACGAGTTAAAACTAAATTGACAGTTTCAATAACAATACATGGTGGCAGCTATATGGGTAATAGTTGATTTGTTCTGTGCTTCACTAAAATTGGATAATTTACTAAGCAATATCAAACCAGTATCGCCAGTTACAACGCAAGTTAATAATGCTCCTGTGTACCAGATTCCTGCCCCTGAGCCTTTCTGATTCAAGGCAAGCGTTGGGAACAATGACACTTACGATTCCAAAGATTTAGAGCCGCATCAGGTTTGAACCAAAACCTTGGTTTATTTAATGGGACCTTAAGCAGAGTCAATATTTGAGTCTTTTAAGTTATCTGGAGAAGCCAGTAACTTTGACAGGGTGTTGGAGAAATTTAAAACACATTTTGTCCTAAGAACAAACATTATAAATAACAAAAACAGTACCTCTCATAAATTTATGAGAGGTACTGTTTTCACACACGATATCAAGCAGAAGGGGAAACTGTGGAAGACTTTGTTACAGCACTGCATGCAAAACAAAAACCTGTGATTTTCTTGAGGGATTTCAGGAGGAGGCAATACGTGACCAAGTAGTTGTTGGTATTTTGGATAAGGTCATGTCAGAGAAATTGCAGCTCGATGCAAATTTAACATTACAAAAAGCTGTTACATCGGCCAGAGCCTCCTTTTCGATTTGCGCGTAGCGCTTTTCAGTTCGAGTACGCGATCAATAGCCTACAGGTTTGAAGTCTTCTTCTTTTTCACATTGCAAGAGCACAGCTCCTAAACCATAGGATGATGA
The DNA here is from genome assembly GCA_921294245.1 of Brassicogethes aeneus. Classification (NCBI taxonomy): domain Eukaryota; kingdom Metazoa; phylum Arthropoda; class Insecta; order Coleoptera; family Nitidulidae; genus Brassicogethes; species Brassicogethes aeneus. The sequence continues at coordinate 43,928,404 of OV121132.1, read as the reverse complement.
ATCAGTAGACAGCATAGTTTGTTTTCTGCTGTCATACAGGCATAGGATAGGTGATCTTGCAAGGGCTGCCTTTACTTCTGTGTAGGAACTTTCTTGTGCATCAGACCAGCACCATTTGTTCTCCAACTTAAGAAGTTCATACAATGTTTGCGCTAAACTTGACAAATTGGGTACAAATTTTTCCAAAAAATTAACCATTTAAAAAGGTTAAAAAGGTTGTCAGCTTCATACTGTCTTAAATCCAATGGCATTTGCCAAAATCCGTTATTTGCATCTACTTTAGAGAATATTTTTGCACATTCTAGTTGTGCTAGTGTAGTGTCAACATCAGAAACGGGAAATTGCTCTCGTTTAACATTTTTGTTTAGATTAGATAAATCAACACAAATTCTTATTTTACAATTTTTCTTGGGTACGATTACCATGGGTGCGCACCAGTCGCTCGGTTCGTTGACCTCTGCTATTACATCCTTGACACACATCTGTTCTAATTTAAGTTTTAATTCTTGTCTTAATGGTACTGCAACACGTCGAGGAACGCTTATTGCATAAGGCACTGCATCAAGAAACGTTTAGAGGTGCAGCTGTAAGTGTAAAGAAAGTTAATCGAAGCAAGCAATTTAAGTCGTATCCTAAAAATTCCAATAAAACTAACAATACCAAAAGTTTCAATAACAATGCTGCCTGTACATAGAAGTGGCTAAGTCAGACAATTTAACCTCTGAAAGTGTTATCATTCACTTGAAGTCAATTTTTGCTAGGCATGGTGTTCGAGGTGGTTGGAAGCGAAAATACTCGCAAACAATTGGTTCCGATTACTATAAATTCTCCAAATACTACGGATTCAAAATAATATCATCCAGCCCAAAATACTCACAAAGTAATGGGTTTAGTGAGGTGCACGTGAAAAATTTTAAAACTCACTTTAAGAATAGTGAAGACCCTTACAAAATGCTGCTGGCACTACGTTCCACATCCCTGCCAAATGGATTTACTCCATCAGAATTATTGATGGGTAGAAAATTAGGTGTCGTCCCTGTGGCCTCCAGCAAATTGGTACCAAACACACCGAATTATGAAAACTTCTCGAAAAAGAAAAAGAAGAACGAGAAAAGGCAGAATCACACTATAATAACAGACACAGAGCCCTTGCCTTACCAGAAATTCCAATTGGACAGAAAGTTTGGATCTCATATTTAAGAAAAAACGGGATAGTTAGCGAAGTACATGACTCTCCCAGGTCATACGTTGTTCGGAATAGACTGAAATGAAACCAAACGATACAAGTCAAGACGTAGCCGAACAAGTGGAACCCGAAGCTCCGCTCCCGTCAGGTCCAGAACCGCTTCCTTCAAATCAAGAACCGCTCCGAAGGTCCACCCGAAAAAGTGTAACCGTCATTTTGACAGTTACCCATTGATTTTATTTTATTAGTTTTTGTACATCTATAACGGTATAGATGTGAACTGTTAAGTGGTTTATTTTTAGTTTGACTAATTGTTAAGTATATTTTTAATAAGGATATTTGTTTAGTTGCTTTTTTCCAAAAGAATTTAATTATTGTTATTATTTTGTTTATTACCTGGTTTTGATAGTATGCAACCCAGAACACTCATTTGTTTTTAGTCTTCTCGACAACATTCACAACATCTTGGCAACATTGTATTTTTTTGTTTAAATAATCTTCTACGCACTTAATAAGGTTTATGTTTTCCTTTTCGATTTGGTCGTTTTAAGCAATTAGATGAGAGTTAAGTCTGTGCTTAAATTATGGAAAAGTTCCAATAATACGTGGTAAATCTCTCAATCTAATTGTAATACTTCCGACTAAAGCACTTTTCGTGTGGTACGATGAGCTCAGGGTGAGTTATTAACTTGTTGCTGAACCTATTTTTTTACCCACGCGGTTCTCCACTTTAGGTGGTTGTTGAATCCAATATATTTTTTTGTTGACCTAGTCTCCATGCGGTCGTGACGTTATTGGTTAAAAAAACTCCTTAGAACAAGGGTCAGTCTGGAAGACTGTAGTTACTGAATGCTGAGGCATCTTTATGTTATTTTAGGGTTTTAAGTACGGATTTTAAGTACAGATTTTAAGTAAGGATGTCTTACCATTCCTGTACCATTTTAAATTCGTTCAACCAGTTTTTATGGGAGTTTTCCTTGACTGTTTTGGCGTCAAAACCAACTTTTGAGTCAACAAGAGAACCACTACGTAGGATTCCTAATTCTCCAGGATCCACCAGACCTCAAGCTAATCAGGTCGTAACCACTTTTAAGTTATAGTAATGTTTCAAGAAACAGTGTTCACTACACTTGGTCTTCAACCTTTCTTTATCGTAACTAAAGTTTTTATTTATATTACCAGTAAAATTTTACTCATGTTAAATTTAGTCATATCGAATTTGGTTCTTTGTAAACCATATATGGCCATATAAGGGTGCACCAATAACATAATTAAATGTCCTAATAATCATAATCATTTTCAAATGAAATCACCTTAACAACGGTGATAACCAAATTTTATTATACTTAATAATTTTTAAACTTGACTTTTTTTTTAATTGCCCTTATGCCCATTAAGTGTCTGGCTTATGGGGACTTTACCAACAGGCCCAAATGAGACACTGGCGCCCATTTTTATTTTTTGGTTTTCTTTCGGAATTATGCACGTAAGTATTGAGGAACAACATTAGCCCATCGACCCATCTCACCACTGTAAAGCTGCCGTTAGCCATAGCCCTCGAGTTGAGGTTACAAAGACGTGCCCCAGAGAAGCTCGATCTTTAGGAGGGAGATGTGTAAGTAGGCAATCTTGCCCCGACAACGGCGCCATCTATAAGAAGACGGTGCAACGTGGACATGTCAATTGGGAATCAGAAAATGGCGACTTGCATTTTGTAACGTACTTGCTATTATTCTACATTGTTAATAAACGAGTTAAAACTAAATTGACAGTTTTAATAACAATACAGTTTTTTCAATAATTTTATATTATTTTTTTCGAGACTAAAATAATATTATAAAAAAATACGCGTTATAAATTTCGACTCAATCAAAAAAAAATAATTACATAAATTGGAAATTTGAAACTCTTGGTAGCACGTTGGTATTAATATCATACCAAAGTATTGTTTAATGACCTTAAAGATAAGGTGACCAGATTCGTTCAAAAAGAAATCGGAACACAATATGCAGCAATAAATGGGGGGGGGATAAAATTTTTCTGGGAAATAATACAAATATAAAAAAAAATATTTCTTGCTAGACAAACTACATGTAGGTATAATGAAAATATCACAAAAAAAACAAAAATTAAAATCTACAAAACATAACAAAAACAAAAAATGAACAGAATAAAAATCACTTATCAGTGGCTCATACTTAGAGGAACTACGTATTGCTTGGCATAATTTTATGTTTCAAATTGCTTTTTTATAAAAATCCAAATATGAGTCATTATTATTAAAGCGCACTGTAAGCATGGTTTTCAAGGTTTCCACATATAGCTGTGACTCACAGTCTGTGAGTTCTGAGGTCCATGTGTTGTTAATTATACTGAAAACCCTTTCAATCGGAGCATTGCATTGGTTCCTGGTAAACTCAAGGAGTATTCGACGAGTTATAAAATGTTGTTGAAAAGGATATTTTTTCTTTTTTAAATGGCCAAAAATTTCTACCCATCTTTGGTCAATTGGGATGGAGTTTTCTGTCCACTCGTTTATTTTTGAATCTGTGATATATGCTTTCAAGTTTATAACCTCATTAAAGAGTTCGTTTTCATTAACATTCTTGTTGGGGAAAGTAATTATTTTATTAGAAGTCTGAATATTAGTCCATGTGAGCTGAGAATCCAAAAGAATCCAATTTATGTGAAGAAAAGTTGATGTTTGAAGTTTTGTCCGATTTAAATACTCCAGTGCACATGAATAAAATTTGGTAGCGATTTTCTTAATGTCCACCGCCAAAGAAATGTAAACTTTACGTAGTCTTTCTTCATGTTTTGTTTGCAACTCTAAAATCACCTTCATTACTTCCATTAAGCTGATGATGTTGTGTTTAATATTGCAAGATGGAACATGGAAGATTTTGCGTGAATGAAGTGCAGCCAACCTTCGTTATCTCTAGCCAACTTATGTTCTGTCCGAGAATATATCCCTAGATATATAACCAAAATTTGCATGTCAATCGAAGACGCAGCGTTTTCGATTGAAATGCATCAACAAAGTTCAGATATTGTAAAGATTTCTCTTTACCCTAGGTTCGTTTAAAACAAGTTTTATGAAAAATTGATAAGTTACCCGGGCTATGCCCAGAATGTAACGGGGTCCCAATATGGGAGGCAACCCGCCTATTTTAGTTGAGGGGTCGGGGAAAAGCGATGCAACCCTAGAGAACCTAGGGCAACCTGTTCCCCTCAGGGGAGAAAATGATTAGTTCATACAACAAAGGCCCACGCACACAAACAAAGAGTACTCAAAGTTGGACAATAACGGTCAGCACTCCTGGTTAAGCACCGAGTAATTTCGCAATACATCAATAAATTTGGACTGATCATAAAACAATGCTTAACCACGTTATAGAAAAGGTACAAAATGATGGGTTAAGCACAAACAAAATACAAGGTTACATTTGAGTGGTACAAGCATTGAGCATAGCAAATTATTAAAATTATAGTGATAATAGTAAAAGCGAAAATAGGGGTGGTAATAACTAAAAGAAAAGGGTTAAAAATAACGTAAAATACAGCTAAACGTAATAGTAAAGGATAAATATACTCATAATAGTAATAATCATATAATAATAATATTAACAATTTAAAAATGCACAATATTACGTTTAGTTAATTTTACTACACATTTAAATAGATTAAATATTTAGAACTAACCTTTTTTTTTAACAATTTTACCAACGAAAACGAACTGTACTGTACCAAATTCAAAACGCTTCTGCCTCATTTTTCCTTTTCAAAAACCCTCTTCGTTTAACTCTGGTGGAAATCCCTTGCCCAATGTGTATGCCACATGTACTCTGTTGTTTGCTTGACATATTTAAAATTTTATTTGCCTTAAAAATAAAATTTTATAACTTAATCCTATTTTAAAATTAGAAAAATAAAATATATTTATAAACATGTATTCTAATAAATTTATAAGGGGGTATTTTTACGGACCATTACAATAAATAAAAAATTATACCCTGCTCTACCACTTAACCCAGATTTGAGTACAAATAATTATAAACTTATTTATCTGTCAATTTAATGCTAACTTCGTCTTATTTTATAAAAATATTACAATATAGGTATGCGCTCCAAAGAAAGAGATCTGAGCGTCCAAAAAACGATTTATGAATTATGATTTATGTAGAAAAATTAAGTAGTACTCTATATTTATCTGGTGTCAGAAATAATTTTGTGAATTATGAATTATTTAGGATAGCTTGTTTAATGGTAATTTAGTCCAGGCCAAGTCCAGGCTACTTATGGTTGTTCCAAAACCAAGTGTTGGCAAGGTGGATTTTTCACGGTTGGTTAGAACTTGCCAAAAGTCCACACTCAAAAGCCTTGTACAAATTCCTATATGTTAAGTTTAAAATCGTATAAGGAGCCTGGACTAAATTACCAAATTTTAAAATATTTTCTTATTATTGAAGAATTAAGACTAATATTTTTTAGGTTTGCACTCCCCAAACAAAAACATACCCATTCTATTAAACTGTCAATGCCCGCCAATTAGGGCCGTATTTCAAATTTATTACGTACACTACAGGGCCGGCTTTATCTATTTTGTATATTAATATTTACCTTTAATATTAATTTTTTTAAATTAAATTTGATAAAGTAAGAATGGTAAACGGTTGATACATTAATTTAACAATAAAATAAATTAAGAATATACAAAGTCGGTAGTCGGTACTCGGCATGAGGAGTTGAATATCCACATATCCACGAAGGCAAAGGGCACTTACGGCGAGTCGCGGCCGTCAACACTTCGGTACTGAAGACAAGATTCAGTACCTCACAGGGGGCAAACAATTCTAAAGCGGTTACCAGGAACCGGAAACCGACTCGAACAGACGTTCAGGATGTACACCAACAAGGACAGGTTATAGCAGCGCACACTTCTACCCCCATTCATGAAACCCAATTGAATGGGGTTATTACTTAAGCCCCGGTTGAGGAGGATTCCGGATTGTACTTAGTTTTGGGTTAGTTAAATGTCCTCAAAAAACAACATTTACCCTCCTTGTCCAGCTCTCCACTAGCCTAAACTGGGCTTATGGTCCGACTCGGCGACAAAATTCCGTAAGTGGCCTTAACCATCGACATTGTCATCCACGACCTCCTAGGGATTAAGTCCCAAAGTGCTCTACCTGTGAAAAAGGGTAAGTGAGATGTGAAAATGCCAATCACCTCGGCCACTGTGCTTTTATTTCGAATGTGCTTCGAACCAGGCACCGACAGACAGCCTGTTTCGGACTTTTGGTCCTCATCAGTGTCAGGTAGCCTTGTTGGACCGAAGCACACTCGAAACAAAATGCACCTGCCGCTCTTATAGCAAGAATTGCCACAGAACAGCGGTGAAAACACAGCGAACGAGAGTTCTCAGCGACATCTACCGTCCAGAGGACGTAGCCAAACTATGTGTTCAGCAGAAATTGTACTCTGCATTAAACACATAGACGAAATCATTTTTCGTTTTTGGCTCAAAAGATTTTGGTAAGTGAGATGATTGAATATAACGAATAATTTTTCCTGGACTACCAACACAAAAACCACACGTGCTAATAGTTGGCTGTCGAGGTTAAGGAATAATTTCACAACACCTGCCTGTCAATGCACCTGAAGTCAAAGTCTAAATAAACCGGATAAGTAAATCTACCAAAATTGGATGACCCAACCCAAATACTAAATTTTAATGAGAAAATCGCAAAATCTCAACTTATAAATAACTTCACCAGGTAAAAAATAATTAGTCGCCAATAGTTTCTATAAGAACAGCAAGCATGGCCAAAGAACCCATAAATAAGGGCTCACATAAGCAGTCATTATAATGATTATAATCACTCAAGTTCAGATAAACACTAGGCAAAAGAAACACAGTAGGTAGAAATACATGTTTATTATTCAATTACTTTAAATTCTAATGTAAAATATGGTGTTGTTGGCCCTATAACATTAGAAAAGGCCACACCTTTATAGAAATATTTATCATAACTATCAGTAGCAGCAATTTGAAAATTCAATTTTCTTCCAACCCTTTGGCTTATATTAGACGTAAAGAGAGCGGCAGCTATTTTTGGAATAGGCTCCAGTGGAATTTCTTGTCCATCCATAGACTGTTTTACATTGATTTCTTGTTTTAACTTTTTAACTAAATCAATGCTTAATTCGCATAGTTTCGTGGCGATCCCTTTCGACGTATATTCTGGTAATGTTGCAAGAAACATTATTTCCAGTATACAATCAACATTACAATATTCGAATAAATCACAAATTGAATCAGCATCTTTCATGTATTGAACTACACCTCTGGATGAGGAGTATTTGCAATTTTTTGCAAAATTTTCAAAATAAGTGCCTTCTGCTTCATTATTTTTTACCTTAAATGAAAAACAAATGTAAATAGCAATTTAAAAAGACAAAATATATCATATATTATATACCTATGGCATTTTTTTTTAAATTTGTTTAATAATTACCAAAAATTATTGGTGTTATTTAGTTTCATATATTTTATTTAGACCCATAACGTTGAGCATATTAAAACCAAATCAGTTTTAGTAATGTACCTTGCCAAAACATATTTGGTTTTAACAAAAAAAATATTTAAAAGTTTCTAGTTGCTGTCGACGGAACGATCGATCTCACGAGAGTTTTCTAGAACCGGCTGGCTTATATAAGTGAAGCGATGTCATATACCGTCGTTTACAGGAAATTACTTACGAAGAGAAATATGCGGAATAGTTTCTTAGGGGCGGAAAATTATTCCTTATTATTCTTGTCCTGTTTTTTGTTTGTTTTTTCAAATTTTTTATTTTGTTTTTACTTTAAAACAAAAAGAAAATTGGGACATACCCTACAAACCCTGTCGGCACAAAATTGATAAAAATGTCGGTTACTTTACTGCCCAGCATTTTCATCGACGTCGTCATGTCAGTTCGACATGCTGTGTCGACAAAACCTAAATGGTTTTTTTTTTCGATTTAAACAAATATATCATAGTATAAAATTATTATTATAGTATTATATTAACAAATATAATATTATATTTGTTATATGAGTAAAGGATATCAGACAAAGCTAAATCATTGTTATACCTCTTTTTGTATAAGTATATTTTTTTAAATAATATTACGACTTATTTTAATTATTATTATTATTATTATTATTATTATTATTATTATTATTATTATTATTATTATTATTATTTTTATTATTATTATTGCAAATTAAAGTTATTATAGGCATTTAAGAATGTCAATGTTATTTCGACGTTGGCATGGTTTGTAGGGTAAAAAATATTTATTATTAAAACAAAATGGACATCAGTCCAATACATTTTTTTAAATAATTTGTTTAAATTCGTTTAAAATTGTATATTTTTTTACGACAAAAGGTTAAAAAGCCGATTTACAATCGATCCGGTAAAAAACAATTCAAAATATTTTCTTCTTTATTTTAGAAAAAAGTTTCTTCAAAACTGTAACTGTAACTGCTGGGAATTATAAATCGGACAAGTAACCTGGCGTTTGATTACATTTTTTCGAGTCTCTACTAGAAACTCTCTAAGGCAGCTGCTTCTTATTGCATATTAGCACTTCTCTTCTGTGAGATGCTCAAGGTCCTTTCTTTGGAGTGCGTTACATTTAGATGTATTATTTTTAGAAGTTTAGTGCCAAATCTTAATTGAAGCTACAGTAACGTTGTAGGTATTTATGTCCAATATTATCGGTTTTATTATAACCAAATTTAACTAACCGATTATAACTAATAGTTACTAGGTAACTAACTGTTACCTACCTACCTGTACTTTGTTAAAAGATACTCCACAAACTATATTTTCTTTAGTGTCTATGGCAATTACTGATAGGCCATCATTTGCTGTTCTAAGAGTTAGTTCTTCTAGTTCACTTATTGCCTCCGGATGATGTGGTAGTCCAACTGCATTACAAACATTTTCATATTTGTAAAAGGAATTCTTCATGCATTCTAAAGCGCTCGGTAAATATTCCTTTGTTAAAGATTGATATCTTATTTTCTCTAAAAAAAAGTACCTACCAGTTGAAATAAAAGCAAGAACGGAATTTTTTTTACATTACCGTTTAAATTATGTCGTAAATCCATTATTAACTTAGATTGTTCTGTTTATTAAATGATGATGTAAGTACTATTATGATAAACACTTACCAATGCCACATTATAATATTAGAAAAATGTTTATCAAGTCGATTGATTCAATAAATAAACCTAAAGTATAATATGAAAAAGTATTATATTACATGCAGTGCCGTGCACAGGATTTGCGAGTTATGAGATATTTTTCAGTATTTCAATGTAAATTTCACATATATGTAATAGATTCTTATTACAAATCTTATAAGGCACAGCTCAAATCCACAATTTAATACAGTACGCGCTCAAACAGCGTTCCGTGACTGACTAATTTAACGACAATAAAACGCTTACGGTGGTTTTTAAAATCCCATGTAGGTGTCGCTTGTACGAAGTTTGCAGTTAGACATTTAATAATAATGAATTTGAAATGTTGTTTATTTTTAATAATTTTTTATGTTTTATATTGTTATAATATTTTGTTTATGTATTATATTGCTATGAAAATTATTTATTTATTCATGTACTTAAAATGTTACATGGATCGGATTTGCCGAACTCTTGCCAATTGTGAAATTTACCTTCTTTCTTTTTACAATAAACATTATTATTATTATTATTATGAGTCTGAATTTTCATAAAGAAAATTAATCAAAGCACCTAACCTATAAGCATTGATTAAATCACTCAACGCTATAAGTATTTAAACATAAATTAAAACGAGTCCAATGCGCAGGCGCCACGAAAACTGTTCTAAAGAGTACGCACTCTGAGCTCGTATTAGTTTGAAGGGTTTTGGACTAGTCCTGAATCGTCCACAAAAGAAACCAAAACACCATATTCACCAGTTTCAAAATGGTTCTAAAAAAACCCGAACGCAAATTTTGTAATGCGCATGGTTCTGACAGTTCTTAACCGTTTATTTCGCGAACACTGTAACGAACGGGGGCAAGGGGGCACACATTAATAATTAAAAAAAATATTAAAACCACAAAAAAACTACCTTTGGCCAAAACACGTGATCGTCTAGTTTAAAGAAATTAAATTAGGACCCCTTTTTGTTGTGAATACGGTTCTGGATACGTAAGTACTTGAGCAATTGAAAAGATATTTAAAAAGCAAAGAAGAAGTATTAAATTAAAATAAGTTTATTAATGAAAACAATTAATACAAAAGTTAATATTATTGCTACTGTACATTAATAATATAAATAAAAACATTTGTATTTGAAAAGTATCATTGATTTAAGTTAATAAGGTAAAACCTTAAAAACCCACATATACAATCCAGACATGCATATGTATCGCACATCTAAACAATATAAATAATATAACAAAATCAAAGTAATCAAGTAATCAAATAGAATATCATCAATCATATTATCATATTGTTAAGATTATTCACCTACATAAATGTTAGGCTCGGACGGTGTTTAAATAGCAAATACAAATTGAAACTATTATCAATGTATAGCAACAAACAAAAACAATGTGTAAAATAAAATAGCATGTAACTTAAGTCACAGAGAACATAATAAATAGTAGTGGTAAATAAAAGATATAAATAACAAGTGTTGTTGCGGTGGACAACCGTAATGCAATAAAATTTGTGTACAGTCATAAATAATAAATACATTTAGATGTATAAAGTCATAAAAATATCAATAAAACATTTTAAGTTCGTATAATATAAAATATAATAGTTTGGAGAATAGTAGCGTAAAATAATGATCAAAGTAAATAAAAACTGAGACTATGAGACAAAACTTAGCCCTAACTCAATTCACTTTCGGACGGCCCTCGTATACTCGTGCACATGCACATGCCTCTTTCATTACAAACATCATATGTTCATACTTCATAGCTAAATTGGCCAACAACAATAAAAACATATTTTGTTAATAAATTAAGGGGCTAAGACTCAGCGCACATCATAGTGTCTACTCCCTTAGTAGGTCCCCAAAGATCGATTAACAAAATTAAATAAATAGCAAGATCGCGAAACACACAACGAAATAAATGTATTTTACATCCTAGGACCAACCATACATGGCTCAGGATTGACAAAAAATTCTCAACATATTAAATAAAGAATATCAATTAATTTATCAAATAAACAAAATAATGTAAACTGTACAAAACAAAGTAAGTAAAAGTTAAATAGAAATATGTAATAACATGATACATTGCATTACAATATAACAATAATAAAATGTAAATATTTAAAATAGTAAACATAAAATAATAATTATAATAAATACGTAACTAAGTTTGTCCAACCACAACTCAAAAAAAAATACTTCTTTAACAAAGAAGTAAATAAAATATAGTTTAAATTAAATATTAATTAATTAACCACTTATTATGATATTTGTGACTTTAAGTTATTATATTTAATTATAGAAAAGACATACCTATATAACTAAACAACACTTCCACAAAAACTGAAGTTATATAAAAATCAATGGATAAATTAAATAACTACTCTCTTTAAATAACAAAACCCAACTCTTCAAAATTAAAGAATTAAACTAATCCCTTCAAATAGCAACACGTAACTGCCCAAAATATACTGTCCTCTCTAAGTATTTAACACGCTCTTTTTATGTTTATTTTATCAAAGCCAAACAGGCCTATCGATATATAGTTCATTTAGAACGTACAAACCTTATCTCTCTACTAGAGAGTCTCTACCGATATGGCTCAGACATACGTGCGGTATTGGTAAGTCTCCCTAGTGCATCATCAAATGCTTAAAGACATCAACCCGTAGGTCTACCATTAGAGGTGTTTAGGTTTCTTTAAAATATCCTCCCAACTAACACAGACTAAACACTATTCTAGTAATTTGCTGACACTGGCTTTAGCTCTTAAAATGCTTAGGTTAAAATATGGCCCTAATAAATTATATAATATAAACAGAATGGGTCTAAATATTAAGTTACCAATTCACACTTGATACAATTTCAAGTTAAATATTTAGAACCAGTCTCATATTTCGTAAAGCATTAAAATAATAAATTAAGAAATGTTAAAAATTAACTGGCCCATATATCGTGCCCATTACAACACGAACAAACCTTAAGTTTGTCACTCTAAAAGCAATTGTTATACAACATCTCAAACTTTTGTTTGTGATGATCTCATGAGATCATCGCGTACCGTTAAATGTTTTGTAAAACAATAAAATACTACACGGCCATCCTGCTCCTGGCATGTCCTCATGCCTGATAGTTAACAACTTCACTTTCACAAAAGTATATATATATATATATATATACTGTATACTGTCTACTTCAATATTAGCATGTTGGTATTTCCAACTAACGCGGTGCGCTAACGAAATTAGATAGTCTCTACTTCAATCTTAGCATGTTGGTACTTCCAACTAACGCGGTGCGCCCACGAAAGTAGATAGTCTACTGTTTTTTTTTTCTACCAAATTGATTAAGAACTTCTTAATCTCTCATTATGGGTTTATTAGGGAATCTCTCCATATCATTGCTTAGTGGTATCTATAATCAAACAATATGCATTCAACAACAACACAGGTAATCTCTGTAGTATCTTTTATTATTATTGTTATTTATTTTTGAACTATCTTTTATTTTTTTGATAAGTCTGTCTTTTACATTTTTTAAATTTACCAAGGGTTGATAAATATTTTTCAATAAGGATTTTGTCGCAGCCAAGGGAGAGTTTTTTCCAAACATAAGCAGTGTGTTAAGTTAATACTATCTTCAACTTGAGGTAATATTTGGATCCATTTGTTCTCTTTTTGTGCGGTCGCATGAGATTAAATTTGGTTCTCATCAGGCGCTCTACTACACCATTACCTCTGGGCAGTCCTGTAGCTATTAAGTGTAGTTCACAACCAAGAGCCTCAAGGAACTCACCAAATTTCTTAGATGAAAATGCCGTTTTCCTATCGGTAATGACTTTTTTACTCTGTCCAATTTCTTGAAACACTTTATCTAGAGCCATAATGGCATCATGCGCTGTTTTTTTTAGACTAGCATTAATTTACAAAATTTACTATAAGCATCTTTATAATATTTGGGTGCAGTGACGCAGTGAGTCTTGAGCTGAGCGGACGCGTCGCGTCATGCGTCTCGATAGGCGCGTACTTTCTTTCATAGTTCCATCACCTCTAAAGTTCAATAACAAAAAAATCAATAACGATTCTACACGTGATAACTGTCCCAAGTGCAAAAGAGTGCAAATTGTGTGTGGTACCTCCCCCTGGATTAAGTCCTCAGGTGTTTTACCTGGATAAAAGGTGTGAAAGAGACGAACAGTTCCAATGAATAATTTCCTGGTCTACCACATGCGTTAAAGGTCAATTTCATCACACCTGCCTGGCAATTATCCCGAAGTCTAAGTCTGCATAAATTAGATAAGTAGTTACCAAAATTGCATGACCATATAATACCCAATAATATTAACACTAGTTAATACGAAATCCGCAACCTTTAACTAACAAATATTCCGTCAGGTAAAATTAATTAGTCGCAAACAATGGGGTAGTTAAATTTTTTCTGACCTATACTTTTTATGGTTTTATTCAAGGCGTTTTGTAATTTTAAACATTTCTGTGAAATCGGAATTTCAATTGAGTTTACCGTTTTCGAGATATTTACAAAAAAAATCTACTAATTACGTCACTAGGCTATTGACAACGTTGCCAGCTTTTTCTATGGTTGCCAGTGTGTTTAGTTTAAGAATCTTACGATAGATGGCGCCACGTTATAATATTTTAGTTTTAAAACCACTTGATCCAAATTTTAGTTGAGAAGAAGAAGAATTGATTTTTTGACGTTTCTTTTTTTCTGGTTGTTTTTTTAAATTTAGATTATTGAAAATAAATGTTATTGTTGTTATTTGTAATTGATATTAGATAAGTGATTTATTAATAACGGACTCCAAAGCAGAGGAATCTTGTGGAATGGTTGGTTACATTGAACATTAGAGCTTTTAAACAAATAAAGTAAGTACCTATAATTATAATCATATTTTGTCGTAAATGCATTTCATTAGTATAATGCCTAGTTCTTTATATTCTTTTTGATATATCTTGGACTCTAAAATATCAAACAGTAATATGATACCTCGTAATAAGGAAGATAGGTACTTAATGAATTTGGTGACCATCTTTCACTCAACTGACAGTGACAGTATTTGTACATAACCTCTTCGGGTATTTTCTGACATAACCGAATGAAATCATTAACAAGACAACCTGACAACAGGGTAATTTTCAACCAATAGAAATCTTAGAATGTTGGTCACATGGCGAGGTTTGTGACGTCATAAAAATTTATATTTTTTGTAAATATCTCGAAAACGGTAAACTCAATTGAAATTCTGATTTCACAGAAATGTTTAATATTACAAAACGCCTTGAATAAAACCATAAAAAGTATAGGTCAGAAAAAATTTAACTACCCCATTTCCAAGATTCCCATGCACAAAAACATAGTAAAAAAACTATAAACACAAGGGCACACATAAGAATGCATTAATGACTCAAGTTACGATAAACATTAGGCAAAAGAAACCATCTTAAAGAAATAAACATCTTTAGATTACTAAGACGTTAAGGGGACCATAAATTAGGTAAAAACCGTTCCATGCGTAAATAAACAGCCGCATCGCACAGTGAGGCGCAAAGATGGACCCTGGCAGCATTAGCCAATCAAGTCCCCATCATAACCCCAAGTGAATGGGGATCACGCACAGTGGGGTAAAAATTCGAGGGTATCGGCAAATTCAGTAGGTTAAACAAAGGCGGGACAATCAGCTGCTTATGATGTCAGTACTCGGCATGAGGGGCTGAATTTCCACGTAGTCAGAGGGCACTAATTACGGCGGGTTGCGGTCGGCAACACTTCGGTTCTGAAGATAAAACTCAACGCACAGGGGGGCAAACAATTCTAAAGCGGCTACCAGGAACCGAAATCCGACTCGGACAGCGACGAACAGGAAGTACACTATCAAGGATAGGCTCTAGCAGCATACTAATCCACCTACCCCCATTCAGGAATCCCAACTGAATGGGGTTATTACTAAAGCCCTGGTTGAGGAGGATTCCGGATTGTACTTAGTTTTGGGTTGTCATCCACGACCTCCTAGGGTGGATCTACCAGCCGGCGTAAAAACTTCGGTTCCAACAAACACAGGTAATGCTGTGATTTGGCGGGATACGCAGGAGAACGGAAAGGGGGTAAAATAACCCTGGGAGATTAGTGGAGGATAATGCCTTTGGGGCCTGCCATACGTTCCCATACTCATACTCTTTATAATATTTAGGTGCAACCACTTGAAATGGCTTATCAGGTTTATCACCTATTTGGTATAACCCACTACGTTTTCCGTGTGTGATTTTCCGATAGCACTAATCTACAGTTTTGAACATATTTTCTAATACACTTTTGTATGCGTGGCCAATATAATATTTCCTGCATCTTGATTATCATTTTTACTGCACCTATATGACTTTATTCATCATGAAAGGCCTTTAAAACACGTAAGCGTCCTTTCTGTGGTGCATACCATCGTGAGATCTTCTTTGGTCCCATTATTCTGTAAACTAATACATCTTTGACTTCATATTGATGTTGTTCTGAATTTGGAAGTGTTCCTGCGATGGGTTTTAAGCAAATGTCATCCTGAGCTTCATATTCTTTCAAGGGTTGAAGTGGTTCATCTAATGATCTTGGGGATTTGCCGATGCGATGTACTCTGCCATTACGATTGAGATAATCTACGAGAGCCATTTTATGACCAGGACAATATTCAATATTAAAATCAAATTCCTGAAGCTGAATCCACCAAAGTGCAACACGAGGATGTAATTCTTTCTTCAAGGCGGTGGCGCGAACTGCATTGCAATCCGTAAAGATTGCAAAATGGCGCCCATACAAATAAACTCTTGATTCATAATCGGTTTTTACACGGCGTTCTCTATACCAGGCGAGAGTGTGGCCCCCACTCCTGCGTCGTCAGGAGGCCGATCGGATCAACGTACGCCTATTGTATTACATTGCTTTGCAACCAAAGTTATGAATTATTATTGCTTTTAAGGAGTATTTTTTATTAAAGCAGTGGACAATGCATGAGTACATATTCTATCAAAATAAACAGAACAATATGTACTAAGTAATTTATTGAAAACAAACAGAGAACTGCTATTAAAATAGTAATTTATTTAAAACAAAGGGAACTAAACACAAAAAATAATTCTGTAATTTTAAAATACTGATTGTTTGGGATTTGTATATTTGAAATAAGTTTAGTCTAATTTTTATTATATGGAATATTAAATAATTAATTTTATACAAAAAATTAGTTTAATTTATCTATTACTATTAAGAATAATTACTTCAATTAAATTTTCTTGTATTTAAATTTATAAATTATACTCTTTTAAATATTAAAGTTTACTTAAAATAAATTAATATATTCATTAAAAAAAATTCAACAAAACATAAATTTTATTTAAAAATAAACACAAGTAAACTTATATTTAATTTGAATTATGAGTATAATATTTTTGCGTATAAGTATATATCCATAAAAATGTTGGTTATTTAATGTAAATTAATATTTTTTGTGTATGCTGTTAAAATAGTTATATTTTATAACAAACATAGAACTGCTATTAAAATAGTAATTTATTTAAAACAAACATTAAAGTTTTTAGTTTTCGGGGCGCATTAACATCTTGTTTTCTTGCAGCTATTATATTTCTCAGTTTCTTGTAATTAGATAACAATGACGCTAGTTATTTTTGCAAGTGTGTCGGATAACAGCTTATTACATATGCACGTATCTTAAAACTGTTTTTATAAAACATATTTTAGTTAATTTATTATATAGTATTTTGGCATCAAAATTGTTTAATATATTCTTCTTTTACTAAATAAAAGAAACTTAAGCAATATAGCAATAATAGACATAATTTTAATAATTGACTGTTGGGGACAGGACAAGGGAATTTTTTTTCTGCTGAATAAAAAAGGGGCAGCAAGTGTTTTTTGCCCAGAGACGCAAAAAACTTTGGGCCGGCTGACAATCGATAATTCATATGAAACTGTCTTGCATTACCGCGATAATATATTTATTTTCCTGCTGCCTCTTAGGAACGCAACATTTTCTTGGTATTTATTTATAACGTTAAATCGAGCGATATCAATAGTAAAGCAATAGATATTGCAGTCGGCCTCCTGACGTCACGCCTCCCACTACCACACTCCCGCCTGGTATAGAGAACGCCGTGGTTTTTACGACTAAAATATGCAACCAGAGTCTGGTTACCAGACACAGGTTGCCCATGTGCTTTTGAAGTAACATGCCGTCGATGCCCAAAGCACAAGCATCAGTACCTATGGAACTGGATTGTAGATGGCCAGTATCGGCTGAGCTGTTAATAACTTAATAATGTCTTGCTGAATGTTTTGGTCCATTTAAATAAAACGTCATTGCGTATTAAAGTTGTAATAGGTGCAGTAAGGACAGCAAAATTTTTAATAAATTTCCTAAAGTAACTAGCCAATCCCAAGAATTGTCAACACCCCGCTTATCATGCACTGCAGTGGGCGGCGGGGATTGTGCTAGCGCTGCTATCTTTGCTGGGCTTGGTTTAACACGTCAATTTCTAATTATTAAGCCTAGATATTTTATTTCTTCCTTAAAAAAAGCGACTCTTTTGATAATTAATTGTAAAACCTCCTTTGGCCAGAGCTTAATACTTTTGATAAATTTTCATATGCTTCGTCTTTTGTTCTTCCAGGACACAATATGTCATCAACGTATACAAATGCTACATTATCCTCCCAGAGCCCTATCAATATCACGTTAAAAACAAGATGGAGCGTTTACAAAACCAAACGGCATAACATTATTTTCAAAGCCCGCCTTCATATCGATCAAGCACCGAAAAATACCGAAAATTAAACAAAGCGTCTATTTGTTCCTGGATTCGAGGTAATATGTAGCGGTCTTTAGTCACCAGCTTATTTAAATCGCGGTAGTCAACATACAACCTTAAATCACCATCCTTCTTTGTAACAAGAACGATTGGACTTGCATATTCAGATTGGCTTTCCCTCGCGATTCCATTTTGTAACATATCATTAATTAATGCTTTTACGCGAATACGTTCCGAATAAGCTAAATGCCTGGGTCTATTATATAATATGCGATAGGAGTTGGATCTAATAATTTGACATTTAATTCTCCAGTCGTAATAAAAGGAGCCGTTTCGTTTTGAAAACGTTTCAACATTAAAAGTAAATGCTTCTGATCAGTTTCGGCCAGTCCTGACAAATTTTTAAGACAAAGGTCAATGAAATTTTCAGATTTCCTAATTCCTAAGCCAGGTCTTCTTACAACGTCCAAACCAATCAATGCTTCGGTGTCACCAGGAATAACATGATCAGGTACCACCCAAAATAGAACTTCTAAAGTAACTTGAGGAAAGGCGACAAAAAGTAGGCATTGTCCAATAAATTTGATCGATGTCCCTACAGTATCCAGTGTTGATGTTTAATTACACTATTAAATTGAGTTACAGTTTTTTCGAGAATGACAGACACTTCTGCACCCGTATCTATAATGTAAGTAAATGTAAATGCTTCTTTGTCTCCCAATATGGTGGCAATTGGCGTGCTCCACTTTGAACGTGATGGTAAAATACATTGTACAGTTTTAAATAATTATAATTATAATAAAAAATAGTGCTAATAATTATTAGCACTATTTTTTTGTATGCGACACTCATTTTCAACGTGACCCTTCCTATTGCAAAACGTAAATTCTTTTGATAAAAATTTATGAGAAGAGGTGGATTCATTTTCCGGCAGAATAACGACAATGTATTTCTCGATGACCTAATTTTTCACACTTAAAACATTTTCCGCCAAATTTAGAAATTTCTTTAAAGCCTTTATTATTTGAATCATCCGGTTTATTAAAATGTTCCTTCCTACTTGTCTTTGAGTTAAATCGAACAGAACTTATATTACCTCGTTTTTTTGATGAACGATAGCCATCTTCATGTCGTTTCTTGGCCAAAGATTTTTCAGCCTCATATTGACCTAAAATTTGTAGTAAATTTTGCTGCCTTGGTTGAAATAATTCTCGTGCACTACGATTTTCCAAGCCAGTTATAACAGAACTTAAAATATAATCCCACGGAAGAGTATTTAAAAATCGATTTAAATAACAAATTTTTGTTATTGCATAATCAGTTAACTACGGTTTCGCTAAAGGATCGAACGGACGATTTGCAAGGGTTCAAGAAATCGATTGAAACTTTTTTACCTTATTTCTACATCTAAATTCAGTACATTTTTCAAAAAAAAATCTTTTCCATTGACAACTTTGTTATTTCACCGTGTTAAAAATGAAGAAGTTTCTTTTCTTTAATATCTTTTTTATTTCAAATCGTATCGATTTGAAATTTGGACAAAATGTAGGTCTTACTAATTTTGTTTAAATTTTAACGTACATAATTTAATTTAAAGTTTAACAATTTTTAAAGGGTAAATATTTGAAGAAGCAACATTGTTTCATAAATTTGAGGATAACACGTTGAAGTAATGATATTTGACTATTATTTGATATATTAACTAATGAATTATTATGTTTTGCTAAATAAAAATGTTTTTGTCTGGAGGGGCTTCGCCACCCCAACCCCCCGCCGGGGCTTTGCCCCTGGACCCCGAATTTTATTTTCATTGAATATATCGTTATTTCATTAAACATATCGTTATTTGGAAAATATTTTGGGGCCAGGGGGCCTTCACTCCTTTACTGCACCGAGGCCTCCAGACCTCTAAATCCTGCACTGAACAGGCTGTTCAGAACAGCAAGAAAGGGAATAGGCCTCATAAGAACAAATTTTGAACGAATATTATTAATAATAATAAAACTACTAATAATAACACTAGTTTACAAAATCGAAAAAAATTCTGCCCACCATATCCCATTATAATTTTTCCATGTATTTTGACCCCCTAAACACAAAAATCACACTCAATTTTTTTTTCATGGAAGCGTTTTTAAACTATGAATTTTCAATTCTTTATTTTTTAATTTTCGGAGGTGTTTTGACGTTTTTGAGTATATACTATATAGCTTGAAATCTAATAGATCGATTTGGTCAAACAAGCCCTCCATTTGAGCCCTCTAAAACTTTATTTTACATATTTTTGATATCGGATAAGTATTTTGATGCTAGCGATTTTAATAACTTAAAAAATTCGTTTTTATGGCATAAATTGAAGTCTAAAATTTACATATCGTCCTGGGAAAGGTTTAAATCAAACTGATAACTCCAGTTTGAATTTTTTTTCGTGGAGCTGACATTTTTACAAAAAAAACAAGCTAATGTTAATAAAAATACATGGAAAAATGGCGAAGTTATGAATTTTTTAGTGGAAGACCAAGGTCAGTCATCAGTCGTAATTTTGAGAGCAAAAATAGTTATTTTCTAAAATGAATAAATAATTTTAATTTTATTACAGTGGGGTCACACAAAAAGTAAATATCCAATGCACAATAAAGGCTTTTCAAATTTAGGACTTTTTTCTCGATTTTAAGGTTTTTTTTTATCAACTTATGTCAGGTATGTCACAGCGTTAATAGTAATTTACGATATAAGTGGGATAAGAGCTTTATTAACGTACGCATGCGAAATTTGCCCAACGAGTGCGTAGCACGAGTTGGGCAATCGCAAAAGTACGTTAATAAAGCGTTATCACACGTAGGTATATTGTACAAATTTTTATCTACGCCTCTAAATGAAAAAATAAACGGTTATTATTTTTGTCTAAAACTTAGTTTAGGGTTATTTTGACATTTTGACTTTTTTATTTTATTGGTTAAAAGCAGAGAAAAACGCGTGCGTTAATGAACTTCTTATCTCACTCAAAATGAGTGGGATAAGAAGTTCTTATCTCACTGGCGTAGATAAAATATTTAATACTGTACAGTTTCAAAGCATTAAAATTGCATTTTTTGAATTTTAATGTAAAAAAAAATTATTATTTTAGTTTACTGCAAAAAAAAAGTGAACAAAAATTGAATATTTTAAATGAGTGACGTACAAAAGATTTGTCGTGAAGAACCTGACGATTTTAGGGTGGTAACTTATTATTCTTAAGGTTTTAAATAAACATAAGGTACATGGCTATAAAGTTAAATACCAAACTACAAAATTTTAAAACAAAATATCTCAAACTCAATAGAAAATCAGCCTTAATTTAAACTCAGTGATCCAAAATGGGTTTTTAAATTTTAAAACACGTTTGGTAGCATTAGGAGGTTCAATACGGGAAATTATATTCTCACTTAAATACCAATTTTTTTATCTTCTTTTGCAGGCCATATAAATTTATTGTGTCCAACACAACACAAAACCTTAACTTCGTATGATCGATTTTCCAATTCAGTACTGGTTATCACACCGGGATAAAGTAAATCGTTGTATTTAACTATTACTCATTGATCAGTCATAAGGTTATGCGTAGTAGTAGGCATCACCGCTTTATTAATTCTGTTGCATTCTTCGCAAACAATTTCATGCAAATTATGGCAGTTGCAGCTGACGGGTTTTTTTTTACAAAAGGATGATAGACTTCTCGGCCATTTCAAGCGGATGGACGGGACAAATCACAAAACTGTTTTTATAAAAAAAATTGTAGGTAATTTATTATATATTATTTTTGCATCAAAATTGTCAAATATATTCCTCTATTATAAGGCTATACTTTAAATAATAAAAATCGCAAGAAATATTTTATAAAAGTAGAGATAATTTCAATAATTGGCAGGGGTGGACGGGACAAGATAAATCTTTTTTTTGTCCCGTCCACACCTTTTAATTATTAAAATTATATCTATTTTAATAAAATATTTATTGCGTTTTTTTTATTTAATGTATAACCTAATAAAAGAAGAATATTTTTGACAATTTTGATTCCAAAATATTATATAATAAATATTCTACAATTTTTTTTATAAAATCAGTTTTGTAATTCGTGCGTTTCCCGCGCTTGAAATGGCCGTTCTGCCAAAAAGACCTGAGCTAGTTGGCTTTAAGACAACCTGTCCAATTTTCAATATCCCTTTGATGGCTTTAACTCCTTTAGTTTGCTTCTTTATATCAAAATTCATTATGTCTTCTATAGAAATAAAAAAGAGGTGTACATTGATTTTTCCCTGAAGGACATTGTACAGCGTTTCGGCATCAGGAATGCTAGTTCCTTTAGCCACTATGCCATCGGCCACTCTTTTGACTGCTGCCCCCACACCGTCTGGAGCACCCTTCCCATGTGAGGCTTCAGAAAAATTCCATGTTGCGCAAGTAAAACCGAGTTCTTTGAAATAAGTATTTAAGTAATAAAAGTTATCTCTATTTCGGTACTGCTTAGGGTAAAAGTCTTTCCAGCTTTGGATTTCTCTTCTTTTTCTAATTTCCAAAATTTCCATTCCACTATTTTTCTGCAAATTATATATTTTCAACGACAACGACAGGTTTATCTCTGCACTTTAAGCAAATATTATTCATGCATTCATTTGATTTGGTGTCACATGTAACAAAAATGCATAATTTTTTAATATCTTTTTCTATACAAAGTTGATCTCTGACTAGCGTGTCGAGTTTGTACTGCATATTTGAGTGTTTTTGCACAGACAAGAAGCTTTATCTGACAACTTTGGTCGTACTACCCAGCAAGGCCTGTGTCTGCAAACACTCTAAACAGTATTTGTCGTGCAAAACTCTTAAATTTTTATTTAGAAACCTCTTTTGGTATTTAATTTTTCCTCTCGTAATTGTTTGTATCTTGCCTGGTGTTAAAGAAGTGATATCATATCTTTGAAAAAACTCCAATATTTTCTTATGTAACGCTTGCAAGCTAAACGTTTCCTTTTCATTTTATTGGGGGTTTTCAGTGACGAGTAACATTTAAGGGAAGTCTTACGCAAATATGAACATTTGTATTTCTTTATGACTGTACCTGTTGTGGCATTAGCTATTATCTTCTTCTCTGGTCAGAGCTTCAATTATTGTAATTTTCTTTTATCTGCTTGACTAACGAATTATGAAATGCCAAAGTCTTTAAAACAGTATCTGGAACTTCATATCGTTGCGTTATGGCTTTGGTAAAGGGGCTTGGTGGATCTAGATCCACACAGCTAGCTGTGTTCTGCTTTGCACTTAACTTGTTCTTCGTATCCAAATTCTTGTATATGTGATAGTGTTTTCTGTATTTTTCTACTACTTTTTTGACAACTGTTCTTCCAATAGCCTAATTTTTCTGTATGAAGCGCTTCTATCTTTACGAACTCTTATTCTTCCAGATAAACTGTTTGCTTCTACATATCGATTTCTTGCCCCTTCCAATTTCTCATCAACACCAATTATATCCGGGGTGCCTGGCGGCGTGATTTCTTTAAGGAATTCAAATTGTCCACGATGGATTTTTTTGTTTTCTCGACATTTCAATTGGTCCAATCTCTATCTTTTTCTCTGATAGCGTTGTTCCCTTGTTGAAAGCTTAGCAATATGTTTTCTCGATTTCTTAGCCCTCTCCCCATACGGAACAATTACATCCAATGGATATCCAATGGATTTCTTTTATCGATATCCAGGATATACATAGGATATCCGGGATATCCAATGGATAACCATTGGATATATAAATGTCCGACCCTCCTGGACATAGTGTGGGTATACAATGGATATCCAGTGGATATAGTATTGTATGCAATAAGGTTGTAATATGTATTCAATATGGAGATTGTATGGATATCCAATGGATAGGGTATTTAATGCAATATGGTTGTCATCTGTATTGGATATGGTGAATCAATGGATATTTACTTTTCAATAAACAACATTGGGTTTTAAAATAAAAGTCTTATTCTTTAATTTAAATATTTATTTTTATGAAAACATAAAAAAGAACAAAAAACTACATATAACTAAAGTAAAGTCTCTGGCTTGCCATCACTCCTCCAGCTGTCATTTGCCTTTTTATCAGCCTAATCATTTAGGGCCTATTTCACCTGTCTCCTTATGATCCCCAAAATTTGGCCAATCCATCAGCTCATTTGTTACCCTCGAGCCTATGTATAGCTTGCAAATAAAGGTACGGTATATAAATGCATGCATGTATTCACCTTTATTGTTTTACCTTCAATGCTAACCGAAAGTTTATAAATTGCACTTAAATATACCTATTTAATTTAAAATTGTATTAGTTTTAGACCAATACAATTTAAAATGATAACTATGATTAGAAAATTAATAAAATATTCACTTACCACTAGAGACCTCAAACAAATAACCACAAAACACAATAACTTGGCAATAAACTTTATGACAAACATATAACAAATATCAATAATGGCAAATGAACCTTTGCAATCTGTGGAATGAAGCAAATAAACATGAAAACCCTTTGGATGTACCTAACAATCATGGCATCATATTTAACGGACGCTACCATAGAAAAAGGACGCTTCTTTATCTTCTGTGTTCGGCGGCAGTGTTGTCAGACGTTTAAATAATTTCAGAAAGCTCATCAAAATGGCGGTTATATTATTAAATCTTTAATACTTAATTAATTAGTATACCTATTTAACATAAATGTGGTGAGTAATTATTTTAAATTTATTTAATTTATTTATTAAAACTTAATAAAGTACGCTCGAAAGTTTAGTTATTTTGCTTATAACCGGCAACACTGAAGATTCTCAAATTCAGCGCGTGCGTACTAGTATACTACTATGAAATACAATAATAAACAAAAGGGACTTTTTTAAGTAATTTTTTATTGTATTGCAGACTGTCATAGTCATATTATTAACAGAAATAATATCTAGGTAAAGTGAACATTTCAAAATTAAAAATTTCGTAGCTCTTGGCAAAAAATCAATTTACCGTAAAGTTGTTTTTTTGACATATATGCCAGTTCTCAATTAAACCATCACAAAATCCCACATGTATACATACAAGTATATATACAAGATATCCATATCAGTTATCCACTGGATACCCAGTGGATATCCAGTGGATATACATTAGATGTACAGTGGATATACTTTAGACATACATTAGTTATCCATTGGATATATATTAGAGATACTTTGTTGAAATTGGTTTAATAACGATTTAAATCATATTTATTAATCATTACATAAATTTATCCTATAAGGGGCTATTTTAAAAAAGAAAAAAATATTTTTAATGTTTTTGTTTTTTTTTGAACATCCAGTATGGATATCCATTGGATATCCAATGGATATCGTAAAAGGCATGGATGTTATATGGACATTGGGATAGCCATTGGATATCCATTGGATAGCGTGTTCTGTGTAGGGATCCCTACCCTTCCTAAAATATAATTAACGTTTTTCTTTAACCTTTTCTCTATAGCGCCTTGCCCATTTCTAAAAAAATAAAAGTTTACTTATTATGCGTAACGTACCTGACTATTATAATATAATAGTCAGGTACGTTAAGCATAAATCAGCTGCGTCACAAAAGAGATGTGACGCACCTGACTATGACGCAGCTGACGTTTTGATATAAACCCTAGACCCTAGGATATAAACCCTAGACCCTAGGATATAAACTCACTAGTTGTCACTCTGTTTACTTTATATTTCGGTCGCAATTTAAGCATAACCTCTAATTTTGCATATTATAACATGTTTATTTATTGTTTATAAAAAAAATAAACGATCGTGATATACCTGACATGTAATAAGCATACGTACCAGCAATCTGTACTTTGATTGGATTTATTTTCTTATCAATAGAAAAACTATGGAATCTGGCACGGCACATTAAACGAACAAATAACAATGAAGTTTCTCTAAAATCGTTTATGCGAACACAATGTGTTTAACACATAGCGCCATCCAGTGTTCCCAACCTTTCAGAGTAATAATTCCCTTGTTGCATGGCAAAAATTCCCTTTTTCGTGCCAAAATTCCCTGCTTTCAATGTTGCCAAGAAAAATGACTTCATATCAAAAATACAATTTTTAAAATAAATTTTATTATGTTTGTAACAAAAAAAAATGATTTAAAAATAAAATAAAAAACAAACGTCAAAACAACATCTGATGCGTATACTGCAAAAGCGGCTTAACTGAAAAAATAATCATTTTGTGGTTTTATCTTAAAATATTCCTATTATGCGCTTATCGAGTGAGATAGCCTAATAAAGTGTATACACTATATATATTTTAATATATATATATATATATATATATATTTTAATATACAGAGTAGTAACCACTCTTCATATTAATACACACTGTAAATTTATTAGGCCAGCTCACTCGATAAGCGCATTATAGGAATATTTCGAGGTAAAAACACAAAATGTTTTTTTTCAGTTGGGCCGCTTTTAAAATTGCAGTATACACCTCATCTAACAAATAAATTATTAAAATATAAAGGTAAACATGAAATAAAATTGATTTAATTGAATTAAAACCACAAAACACCTTCTAGTTTTGTGATTAAAACTCGCAGTTGACATATAGTTAGTTCTTCTTCTTCTTCTAGCCACAACATTTGGGCTGCGGTGTCAAAATTCTTTTTATTTTGGGCCAATTTATTAAAAGTTACCAAAAAAAGTGTAATCTATAACGTGGGTTTTTAATAATAAATATAAAAAATTCCCTAATTTTAACAATTTTTACTAAAAAATACCCTTTTCCCTTTTTGGTACCAAAATTCCCTAAAAAGGGAAAATTCCCTAAAAGGGAAAATTCCCTAAAAAGGGAAAATTCCCTAAAAAGGGAAAATTCCCTGCAGTTGAGAACACTGGCGCCATCTTTGATTTTGATATAAAAATAGTGAATGTGACGTACCGGACGATTTAAGCTGGGGACACAGATTTTTTTTAAATTTTACCAGAAATATAATATAATTTTAATGTTCTGTTTTATAATTTGATTACACAAGCTACAGTTTTATTTAAAGGAAGAAAAAAATGTCCTACATGTAGGACATGCATGTTTGGTATTTTAATAATAAAATGGTCTCCAATTGGGACCGTGACGATCGTTCGAACACTGACTTTTTACCGTTTTAATAAACAAATCAATACTATATTAGGTATATTAAATTTGAAAGATTTAAATTATAGTACTTTAGGCTTTTTGTAAAAAAAATTATTTCGGAAAAAACGCGGTTATTAAGGACATCGAATGGCAACTTTAAATGAAACTGACCCCCAAAACTCAGCTTTTTGACGATTTTTATTTTATTTTTTTCTTTTATTTTGTAATATGTTTATTCTTTAATGAAAACCTAAGAAATTACTCAAAAAATTTCAATCATATATGATAGAAGTGTATACACTTTAAAGTGCATGATTGAAATTTTTTGAGATTTTTACGTACTTTTTTCACCGAAAACATAAATTCTTTTGTTTCTCGTGTTGGCATACTGACATTTTACTGCTATTTTTTGATATTTCAACAAGGTATTTTTATCATGGTTTTATTTAGTTAATAAAAAGTGTAAAATGAGTAAAGGGAGTTCGAGTGCGTAAATAACCCGGACAATCTAGGTGACGTAAGTGATGAGCACGGAGAACGTTTTCACCAGCAAATGAACTTCATTCGCCGCTCCATAGCCTTCATTTAATGAAGGCTATGGAGCGGCGGTATCACGGCTTCTGGGATGCAGCCATGATGGGTGATTACATTTGGTCCCTCATACGAGAAACGGAATACGAAAGCAACAAAAAACAAAGAAGGAGCCAGAATTTTTTTATCCTATGCTTAATAAAACAAAATAAAAGTTTCAATATCTTCAATGTTCAATATTTATTGTTCAATATTCAATATATAATATTCAATATATAATTTAGTTTCAATATTTAATGTTTTAAATAAAAATAATGTTCAATATTAAATTTTAATAAGTCAATAAAATGAAGAATAAACGTAAACATTCTCAAAAAACTGAATTTTGCTCTTCCACTGAAAAATTCATAACTTCGCCATTTATCCATGGATTTTTATCAACAGCAGCTTATTTTTTTCCTGTAAGTATAATCTATATCTATAGTTGAAAAAGGCCTTTTTTACAAAAATCGAGGTCAAAAATTTTATTTTACGTAGGTACTTAAAGGCCTTTTTCAACTCAACATAAAATCGCCAGTATCGAACTACTGAGCCGATACCAAAACTATATACCTAAAAGATAGTTGTAGAGGGCTCAATTACCTTTGATTTAAGTGCTTTTTTGGTGAAATCGATCATTTAGAACTCCAAGTATACTCTAAAACGTCAAAACACATCAGAAAATTAAAAAAAAAACAATTGAAAATTCATATCTCGAAAACGCTTCCATGAAAAAAAATTAAGTGTGTTTTTTTGCGTTTTTTGAGCCAAACTACACAAGAAAATCATAGTGAGACATAAGGCGTTTTTTCACGTAATTACCACGAAATACTATAGTTAAAAAAGTTATGACGTCACGGTTAATTCGTTTAACCACCGGTTATTGATTGTAATTTCAAATGTAACTTTTGATGTTTATAAAATTTATAACCTAGATTCTAGGTCCTAGAATTTCCACCTTGGAAATTTTGATTAAAATCCATGACGTAACACTTGTAGCCAATCACGCCTAATATAAAAAAGTGTGGTTACCTGTTTAAATATTTTTTGACATTAAAACAACATTTTTGACAGATTAAAATAAATAAATATACACATTAGAAAGAGATAGACTATTAACCAGATTGAATAACCAGCTTGCCGAGGTAGTAAATGTGACGTCATAGTTAAGATTTTGGAACGCACTCTAAACGCGAAAATACATTAACTCACAATCCAATGGATTGTGCATTAACTATTAACCAAGGTTAAGTTTAATAACCATCGTATTTCATAGTATTTACGCGAAAAAATGCCTATAGTGGGCAAAATGGCTGTAAACCAGTGCTGCCAACCAGTCGAAATTAAAAGCCGCGCGCATGATCGAAAATTGCCGTGTTTTTACGAACTATGGCCGTGTCAAATTTGAAATTCATTCATTGGAATAAAAAAAATTAACTGCATAAAACATGTATTTTTATTTATGAAAAAAGTAAGTCACGCACTTAATTTACAATTGTAAAAATAAATAAATAACATAAAGCGGGAAATCCCCGTGGCTATAACCAGAGTTGCCAATTGTCTAAGCAGAAAAAATTAGGCTCAGTCAGGTCTTGGATGTACACTTTGAGAAGATTATCAACTTCAGTAAAACTAAATAGTGTTTTTATTTAAAAATTAATTATTTTATAACAGACATGGTGAAATATGAATTTAATATTTTAACGAAAAAGCCGTGTTTGTAAACTAGTCTATTTTATTATTAGTAGTTCAAACGTCCCTGCATGTGCTTTAAGTTTAGTAAGGTTATGTGTACTCTGCTTTTAGGTTAAAAAGAGCAATATTTTTAAAATCAAACATGTCCCTTTCACAAAAATACTCTGGTAAAGTGCTAGTACCTTGGTTTAACAGGTATGTTTGTTTTAAAACAAAAAACTTATTATTTTAATTAATAATGTTTGTATATAGTGCAGAATGGCATTATGTTTACTCCCTGGTAAATTCAAATAAAAAAGAAAACTTAGTTGAAGCTTTACAACTTTTACACATATGGAAGATACGAACTCCACTACTTTCAGCGGGTATAGAAGGAACTTTAATTTTATTAGATGCCTTGGGGACAGATTTGGAGCAATTAACAGAGGAACAAATTAAACAAATTTATGCTTTATCACTTATGAGGTTAGTATCTAATAAATCTATTGCTGGAACTAAATTAGTAATGTTTTGTCGTTAAGATGCCCACAGCGTTGCCAGTGCTTTTGTACTAAAATCAGTACTTTCTAAGGTCTGTCAGTACGTCAGTGCTACTTTCATAGTTTCAGTCTGTGGTTTC
This sequence comes from Brassicogethes aeneus, assembly GCA_921294245.1. NCBI lineage: Eukaryota > Metazoa > Arthropoda > Insecta > Coleoptera > Nitidulidae > Brassicogethes > Brassicogethes aeneus. The sequence continues at coordinate 43,898,095 of OV121132.1, read as the reverse complement.
AGTACATTTTGCAAAATTTCCTTTCCCATCAAAAAAGTTAAAACCTAAAGAAACATACATGGTATAGTAGAGAAAAAAAACTTTTTTTAATGAATTCTTAAATCTCAAACAAAATTTAACACGTTCACTACCGGCGACCACTATAGTGGCCAATCGGTTGGCTCACCATGAACCGCGGCCACTATACTGGCCTCAAATTTAATCTTACTTAGGTGCAATATAAATTTAGCTGGGTCACAAGTGGTGACTTGTATGTTGTCTTCGGTCTATAACGCGCGCACGGCCAGTTAAGTGGCCTCTGGTTCACTTCTGTGGCTTTATTTACAGTGACTCAGGTTTATTTCCTAGGCCAGTTTATGGGTTCAAAAGATGTCGAAGTTGGTTTATTACAAGCGACCAGCTGTAACACGGCAGTAGTGAACGTGTTAATGATTCCTGCAAGGTATAACATCTTAAAAATTAACGTAGATTGAAATAATCTTGTCCATTGGTGTATAAAGGCCTATATTACACTGCAACGTTTTGGCCATGTGCTTTAAAGACAAATTGTTAATATAATGTACTGTCTGTCCAATCTAAGTTGGCGGAACTAAGGAATTTTGTAGTTTAGATATTAAAGAATTGTCGTACTGTGTGCTTTTAAAACAGATTTTATATTATAAATAATACTAGTACATATTATATCCTAGTATTATTTATAATATAAAATCTGTTTTAAAAGCACACAGTACGACAATTCTTTAATATCTAAACAACAAAATTCCTTAGTTCAGCCAACTTAGAGTGGACAGACAGTAGGTACAATCTCAATTAATTTTTTATTAACATGTCAAAATGTAGCCGTTAAAGTGGTATGTGCAGTGCACCAACCACTTAAACAGCTAGATTTTGACAAATATAGTCATTTGAGCCTACACCTTAGAGGGATTTAAATGCTGGAACATATATTGGTACATTTTAAATTACTTGACTGCCAAGTTTGTTGAGTACAAATAGGTACTAACATTAAATAGGTACCTACAATTGTAGTGTTTATCAATATCCCCAATGCTATGAACAATATAATCAAAATTTTATATTTTTTTCAAAAACAGTACCTTTTCATTAAAATCAGTACGTTTTTTTACTTCCAATCAGTACAGAATTTGTTCGTGGTCTGGTAACGCTGGATGCCCAACAATGTTGGCAATCTACAATTATAAATAGTTTTACTAACAAAATGGTCTTATATACAGATGTCTTACATACACAATATACATATTACATTTAACTTACCAAATGTCCCTCCCATCAACTATGGAATGTATTATGTGCATGATCCCTAACATTGTAGCATGGTAAATGTCTTTAAAATTTATATACACTTTATATGCAGGGTGAGAATGTTTAAAATAAAAATTAAATGATTCGAGGGGGGAAATACATTAGTACCAATCCTTATAGGAAGGGCAAAAATTCCAATGGAACACCCTATTTTTTATTGCAGATTCGGATCATTCGACTAAAAATGGGTAGATTTTGTCTAAAACATTTTTTCTGTGTCTCATTTGGTTTTTCACTTTTTGAATTTAAAATTAAAAAAAAACAATCGATCAATTTTAACAAATTTTTTATTAAATTAAAGAAAAAACTTGGGAAATTTATTTCGTTTTAATATTGTGTTTTTTAATTATATTGTCCAAATGTTGCCCATTTTTTTCCTGGCACTCTTGAAGTCGAGCTCTAAAACTTGCAATCACGCTCCGAAAAGTTTGCTCACTTATGGCTTTCATTTCTGCCCGAATATTGTGCTTCAAGTCCTCCAAATTGGCAGGGTGGTTACGATAAACTTGACTTTTAAGATAGGTATCCCCATAAAAAGAAGTCGCATGGAGTCAAATCCGGGCTTCTGGGGGGCCAATTTATGTCACCTCTTCAGGAAATCAGTTTTTCAGGAAAAAACGCCTGAACAACGGGCAAAGACCGATTTGAAGTGTGACTTGTGGCTCCGTCTTGTTAAAACCAGCTTTCTTGGTCAAATCCTTCAAATTCTTGAAGAGCAGGTGTCAAAAAAACACGTATCATGTCGACATAACGCCTGCGAACCGACAAGTTTGGTTTCTGCCTCACCATCTCAATGTTTTCAGGGCTTCTTATTGTTCTTAAACGGTTAGTTATGCGTTTATTTGACGTTGAACCAGTCTCTTAAAACTGACGAACCCATGCCCTAATTAAATTAATGCCTGGGCATTGTTAAATGTCGTGTTAATTGTAATGGCGTCTAAACAAACGTCGAACGAGAGTGCAATAATTGTTATTTTTATAAAACTCGCGCACACAAAAAGCGCGTTGTTCTCCTGTGTAACGCTGCATGTTGACTAAATTTCCCAATACCAAGCGTTTGTTTACGACTAACCCCACTCTTCCAACCCACCTAACAACTTTTTTACAGGGCCACAAAAAGTTAAAAACCAACTGAGACACCCTGTACAATATTTTATTTAATCAAGAATCAGTTTTACATTTAAAACTCGTGTAATTTTTTTTATTCTTATTTTGTTTGTTATTTTTGTTGTCCTTGTGTTGAGACTAAAGATAATCCGGCTCCAAGGCGCAATTGCCTACTTTTTTTCCTAGGGTGCCTAAAAACTAAATAACCTTTAGAAATAACTAAAATAAATTTTATTTAGTTTAAAGATTAATTTGCAAACAAAAAGACCTGTTTTCATTGAGCACTGCTTAATGAACAGTTTGGTATTCATAATGGATTTTTTAGCAGTGGAAGAAAAAACAGAAATGGTTTTGATTTATGGAGAAGCAGACAGAAATCTTGATGATGCTGTTAATATCTACGCTTAGCGTTTTCCGGAAAAAAATCGATTGTGTGCTTCATTTCAAGGTAGTCAAGCAGTTTACTACAAAACGAAATGTTGAACCGAAAAAAATAGTTCGTCGAGCAACAGTCTAGGGTGAAAATAATGATATTAATGTATTAGCAGCCGTTGCTGCTAATCCTCATGCAAGCACACGAGAATTATCTCGCTATTCCGGAATATCCCATATCATTGTTATCACAATATTAAAACGAAATAAATACCATTCTTGTCATATTTCGTTACATCAGGAGCTCATAGTTTGGATTTTCAAAATAGGGTAATTTTTTGTTCGTGGACACGTGAACAAATACAACAAAATTCAAATTTTTTCAATTTTGTATTTTTCTCCGACGACTTGTCTTTTACGAACCACGGAACGGTAAATCGTGTTAAGTGAAAATGGATTGTCAACGTGGGGGAATTTAAATGACGAAATGTACCTAGATATTTTGGAAAATAAACTGCCCACATTACTTGAAGACTGAGCTGAAAATATGATTAAGCAAATTAGAAATCAGGGATCGAAAATATGATATTTATATAAATATCCGATATATATCCATAATAAATATCCAATTAAATCTAGTGATATATATTTGCAAACCCCAAGGTATATCTGCGAACCCTGTTGGAAATGCTTGTGCCAAAATTCCAGCAGATACGCTACTTACTTGTGTAGACTCATTTAAAATCCGAGTGCATTTAAGTTGAAGGCCACCATGTTGAGCACCTACTTTAATAAAAATTTGAAAACAAAAATTGTTTTGAGCTAAATTTATATTATTAATAATAACAAAAGTATTTTATAGAAAAATTATTACAGAATCGTATACAGGAGAAAAATCGAACAAAATTTATTTTTTTACAGCGCCATTTATTTTTAGTCGAATGATCCGAATCTGCAATAAAAATAGGGTGTTCCATGCCCTTCCCTAGATGAGAGTATAGAAAATAATTTTTATTTTAATTTTTTTTTGTAAAATATCTACTATTTACTGAAATATTTTAAAGTTTCAAGTTAAAAGACTTACTCTGTATATATATTAGGGTGTTTCATTTAAAACGAAAAATTCTTTTTTCTTGCTGACACATGAACATTTTGTTTTTTAGGTTGAAAAAAAAATTCCCTGAAAATTTTAGCCCTTAAATTTGATTTTAAGAACTTCCTTTTTATTTTGAAGTTTTTCCATATAAAAAGCATGTATTTTTAATCATTTTTACTTTAAATTTCTATATTTTGGCCGGGTTTTGAATTATAATTTTTATCACCATAATTTCCTGCATAGTATTTACGGTTTTTGAAAGGCCCTGCATCAATTTTGTTTTTGATTTATTTACGTTGATTGTAGTAGCTCCAAAAGTCGTTTTTTTCACTTTTTCTCACATATTTTTGAGAAAATCGAGCGAATGACTGGTTTTACCGAAAAAGTTCAAATGAAAAGGTTGTAGGAAATTTAATTTTTGACAAAAAAAGTTCTTACGTTCATATCACTAAAGTGCTTTGTTTAAGAGATATAAGGTATAAAATTTAATGTATGTATATTATATTATACATAAATTTCAATAAAACCAATTTTTTCTTTGTTTTTGGTTATTGAATTGCTTATATCTATTAAACAAAGCACTTTAGTGATATGAACGTAAGAATCTTATTTGTCAAAAATTAAATTTCCTACAACTTTTTCATTTGAACTTTTTCGGTAAAACCAGTCATTCGCTCGATTTTCTCAAAAATATGTGAGAAAAAGTGAAAAAACGACTTTTGGAGCTACTACAATCAACGTAAATAAATCAAAAACAAAATTGATGCAGGGCCTTCCAAAAACCGTGAATACTATGCAGAAAATTATGGTGATAAAAATTATAATTCAAAACCCGGCCAAAATATAGAAATTTAAAGTAAAAATGATTAAAAATACATGCTTTTTATATGGAAAAACTACAAAATTAAAAAGGAAGTACTTAGAATCAAAATTAAGGGCTCATATTTTCAGGGAATTTTTTTTTAAACCTAAAAAACAAATTTTTTATGTGTCAGCAAGAACAAAAAATTGTTCGTTTTAAATGAAACACCCTACACGGCGGTCCTCAAGGGTGAATAGGTTGACCAAAAATGTAGCCAAAAACTATTAACTACATCTAATTATACTCCACTTAGGCTCTCTAAAACCATTTTTAGGTAAATCGCAGCTGATCGAAAAGTTGATTTTTTTTAGTTTTTAGAGAAAATTATGTAATTTTATTAGTTTTTTTTGGTAAAATTTTTTGTTATATCAAAAATATGTATAATTTTGGTTACACTCGAATAAAAATCTCATCCTTTGATCTTTTCAATAACATTTAATAGAATTATACATGATATTATTTTTAGGTAACTACTTTTACAAAACATAAAACATTAATAACTAAACCTACAAATGACAAGAAGAAAAATCTACCACTGCTTTTCTTAAACTCAAACCATAGCTTGCATTGTCCAAACGATTAATTTTATATTTTTCCCAAGTTAATAAAAACTCTCTGTGGAGAGACTCTCCTGGTTGTTCTGACCAGAGACCTAATCCATCATTGTCAATAAATATAAGACTATCTTCAATATGGTTTAAAATTATGTGAATTTTTAAAGTTTCTGACAACATTGTGCTTCTAAAAGTTTTTCGTAAATGTTCAATACTTTCACTTAGACGATTTTTGTTTACTTGCAAAGAAAAGCAATCCTCAACTACTTTATTAAAAGCTTTTAAAGTGCTTATAAATGGCATTATTTCGAACATAGTTATTTTGTCAAGTATGTCTCTGTCAGTAAGTATGTCTACATTTTTTAACATCTTGCGACATGCATTCCCCTCAAATATTTCCCCCTGATAATTTTTACTAATTAAACCTAACCGTTTTGGCCATTTAAGAGCCTGATCTCTGCCCAAAAGTGGCACTAAACCTTTCCAAAATACATGATTGACCAGCCCTTGTAAAAGATGTAACTCTGGTATAATACATTTTTTTAAAACAAGTGTTTCTTGATCTTCTTCAAAAACTGGCATATTTATGGTACTAAAACACTCCTTGGCGTACTTTTTATCTTTGTCTAAAATACAGAATTTTTGATAATGTTTAATTATATCACCGTAAGTTCTATATAAACCAACATTTGAAGTGCCATTTCTTAATTCATAAATATCAGAAAAACAGTAGGGACAAGGATAGCATGCCGTAGCGGTTTGCAGACCATTTAAAGTTAATACTAATTTTAAATCTGACACGAATTTAAAAGATATTTTGTTTAATTGTACTAAATCTACCAAAATTTTTATATTTTCATAAGACTCTTTTATATCCGGAACTAAACATAATATTATAACTTTTTTTACGCCAGTAACCTTGAAATCTTTGCTAACGCTTCCTCCTTCAGAGAATCTTGTTCTTTTAAGTTCATTTTCTTTTTCTGCAGAGAAGTCTTCGGGTATGACTGAAAGTAAAATTTTAAAAAACCCTTGGCCGCCGTCTGCCATGACTTTTATTTTTGGTGTCCCAAGATATTTTCTATACTGGATTACCTCTTCGAGAATTTCTTGCGCATCCGCCCAAATAACAGATCTGCTTTGTTTTTCGCCTGATCCAGATACATCAAAATCAATTTTTGTTTGATGGTACAAATGATCCAATTTTTTAATATTGCTACTTGCGTGTAGTCTGTAGTATGAAGGTATAGATTTCTTGCCAGCACAGGTCCGAATAAAATTGGTCACAACATTCATTTGTTTTAGAGAGGTACCGGTGCTGTTACGAAAGTTGTCTAACTGTTCTTCGCTAAATTGTATATTTTTCTCTATTGCATTTAGGACAACGGTGGACTTCTTTCCCCCGGTAGCAAGGGTAATCTAAAATAGTAAATATAGCAATTAATATTTTTAAAACATTTTTTACACAGACTAATTAAATGATTATTTAAAATATATAATAACCAATAATAATCGAAAAAACATTAAATTGTTTAATAGTCACGTTCGCCAAATTTAATAAACCCACGCAGTTTACATAAATGTCCTGAAATTCAGATTTTAAAATTGGAAATCTTAGTTGTGTATTTTACCATATAGGAAAAAATAAATATGTATATGTAAATTATATTAGATACCTACCTACTTTAAAATTTGATCTAAACTAAATATACTAACCTTAACGTTTTGATACTTCTGGGATCTGTCCAAATTGTTTGACTGCTCATTTACACACTCTTTTAAAGCCGAAACAATAAGTTTCTCTTTCTGAGTATTTGCCAGGTTATTGTTGACTATTTTTGACACATTTTTAACAGCATTGCAATTGTGGGAAATTCCTTTACCTACTTTTTGCAAGCATTCACTACATGTTCTAAAATTTGCTTTTTTGTTCTTCCATTTAGGATTTTTAAGTGTTGGTTTGTGACCTTTAAAACTGGCAATGGTACATAGTCGACAGCTACATGGTGACATATTGAGTCTCGTTCTTGGATGTAGCACAATTTTGTCAAAACCCGGTTCTTTTTTGGGAAGAGGTCTTTTTAAGATATTCTGTCTCCTATCATATAAAGACAAACGACAATTGCCACATACTGCATTGGGATACCTACTGTCATTTTTGTCAAATTTAAAGCAGTGTAGATTTATCAAATTATATAGGTTATCATTTAATATAAATTTTGATGGATTGCATTTACCAAAAACTATCTTCCTGCCGCAGACAACACAAACTTTCGATCGGTTTTCTTCATGATTATCTTTTTGCATTATTACTTTTAACTTAAAACACTACTTTAAATAACACAACAAGCACAAACACCAGGAACGCCTAAATGCAGGAATGGGCTCCATCTGAATATAAATTTTGCGTAAAATAAAACCAAATCAAACCAAACCAACCCAACCCCCCGTAACCGCCCTATTGAAGCCTAACCACCCTATTGAAGACGATTATTCCATCGGTAACAAAGTTCGAGATAAAGGGCAATGCACGATGGAATAATCGTCTTCAATAGGGTGGTTAGGCTTCAATAGGGCGGTTACGGGGGGTTGGGTTGGTTGGGTTTGGTTTGGTTTGTTTTATTTTACGCAAAAATTATATTAAGATGGAGCCCATTCCTGCATTTAGGCGTTCCTCAAACACCTAAATAAAACTTGACGTGTTGTCATAAAAATTGACGTGTTGGCACCCTTTGGTAATTGTAACATAATATTATATTGTATTTCACAGTAGTCTTAGCCTGCCTACTTTTTTATAAAAATTTTTGCAGTACGGATGAAAATTTAATACTTAACTATGATTTAAATTAATAAATACCACTAAATGTTATTGAGAAGATTAAAGAATGTGATTTTTAATAAGATAATGATCAAAATTACACAAACTTTTGATATAAAAAAATGTAATAAAAAAAAACTACTAAAATTCCATAATTTTCTTTAAAAACTAAAAAAAATCAACTTTTCGATCAGCTGCGATTTACCTAAAAATGGTTTTAGAGAGCCTAAGTAGAGTACAATTAGATGTAGTAAATAGTTTTTGGCTACATTTTTGGTCAACCTATTCACCCTTGAGGACCGCCGTGCCTAATATATATATATATACAGTGAGGACGCGTGGGTTGGAACAAATTCATTTAAAATTCAGGGATTTGTTTTTTGAAAAAACGCTCAGACACGTCGATTTTTATTTTTAGATGCGGTTTTTTTAATAGTAAACTCACTTATACAGGATTACCCAAAAATAAGTTACGACCATCACCTTCATTTTTTTAAATGGAAACCCATATTTTTTATTTTATTTTTGAATTTTGCATCAAATTCTAAGTATGTTTTATGTACCATGTCCTATACCTAAACTCAACAGTTATCGAGAATTACGAGTGAACATAATAAAATACCGGTTTTCTGAGGATTTTTTTGTATCGAGCAAAACATTTAATTTTAAGTTTATTTTAATTGGTTTTTTAATTCTGGTACTTTTTATTGTCGACTGTATGATAATTTTACTTCAAATAAGTAATTTTCAGTTGCAGTTAAAAGGTTTGAAATAATGGCGCGTTTAACTGAGAAGCAGAGAATAGAAATTTTGATGATGGTAGGATATGGCGACAGGACTCAAACACAAGGTAAAGTTTGCGAAATGTTTAATAACAAGTAACCGGTAGTTAGTAAGATAAAAAAAAAGTTTAGAAGATACAATTATAAAACCAACCATCTTCCAGTTCCAGAAAACAAACAATTGGATTTTTTATCTTACTAACTACCGATCGTGTAATGGGCCTTTCCAGTTCCTTGTTATAAAACATTTCGCAAACTTTACCTTGTGTTTGAGTCCTGTCGCCATATCCTACCATCATCAAAATTTCTATTCTCTGCTTCTCAGTTAAACGCGCCATTATTTCAAACCTTTTAACTGCAACTGAAAATTACTTATTTGAAGTAAAATTATCATACAGTCGACAATAAAAAGTACCAGAATTAAAAAACCAATTAAAATAAACTTAAAATTAAATGTTTTGCTCGATACAAAAAAATCCTCAGAAAACCGGTATTTTATTATGTTCACTCGTAATTCTCGATAACTGTTGAGTTTAGGTATAGGACATGGTACATAAAACATACTTAGAATTTGATGCAAAATTCAAAAATAAAATAAAAAATAGGGGTTTCCATTTAAAAAAAATGAAGGTGATGGTCGTAACTTATTTTTGGGTAATCCTGTATAAGTGAGTTTACTATTAAAAAAACCGCATCTAAAAATAAAAATCGACGTGTCTGAGCGTTTTTTCAAAAAACAAATCCCTGAATTTTAAATGAATTTGTTCCAACCCACGCGTCCTCACTGTATATATATTATATATATATATATACATATATATATATTATATATATATACATATATATTTGGCCAACAAGCATATATAAATCTTAATGACATTTACTATGCTAAATGTAAGGGGTCATGCACATTAATACATCCCATAGTTGATAGGAGGGGGGATTTGGTAAATTGGACATAATCAAAGCACCACTTTTTTAAATGACTTTAAATCTCAAATAAACAGGTCTAAAAAGTTCTCCTTTAGATATTTTGTAGCCTGAAGTTGCAAAACAAGTTTGCCAAAATGGGTTCCGTAGTTTTTGAAATACGCCTCTTACCCACATGTCAAAATAGCAGAGGTACCAGATTCTGTCAAAAAAATCGCGCAATTTAATAACAAAAATAACACAATCAACAATTTGTCACCCTAATATAAAGGTTGTATATTAAAAAAATTGAGTTTATGTTTTTACAGAATTATACGTGGACCACGCTTCACATACGACTTAAAAATAATTCTGTATAGGTACAGTGTGTACACGGATGAACTTTTCAAGCGCGCGAAAAGCAGGAATTACAAAAATTATAAAAAAAATTGTAGATAATTTATTATGGGATCAAAATTATCAAAAATATTCTTCTTTTATTAGGCTATACATTAAAGAAAAAAAACGCAAGAAATATTTTATAAACGTAAAGATAATTTTAATAATTGAAAGGTGTGGACGGGACAAAAAAAAATTATCTTGTTTCATCCACAACTGTCAATTATTAAAATTATCTCTACTTTAATAAAATATCTTTTGCGTTTTTTTAATTTAATTTATAGCCTAATAAAAAAAATTTATTTGACAATTTTGATGCAAAAATAATATATAATAAATTACCAGTTTTGTTATGTTTGTCCTGTCCGTACGCTTGAAATCAGGGTTGGCTGCCCAGTGGGTAACCCAAAAAAACACACTGGGTCACTGCCTATCTATACGAGGAAAAGTCGAGGGAAAAGTCATTCTTAATAATTTCTTTTGATTGTTACATAAATACTATTCGCGTTGAGAAACTTCCATTTTGTTGTACAGGGTGCGCAAAAAAATACAGTTGAAGGGGTCAGAGCTGAAACCGCCCAAGTAACAAAAAGTTAGTTTTGAGATAAACGAGTTTAAAGTTTTTTTATGTTTTAAAAATTATTTTGAATTTAAATTTTATTACTTCACAATGCTTTTCATACTGCTATAAACAAAAAATAGAATAAAAACGGAATCGAAAATTATGGTTTTTCTATACTTTTAAACAAAAAATGTTGTTTTCGAGGTTGTTTTAGCATTAATAGTTATTTATGGCACCAGTGTGTTTTGTTGAAAATCAGTGACTTAGGAAACATAACACACGAGTGGCACACAATGTTTCATCCAACAAGTGGAAGAAATCGTTTTTTATGAGATAATAATTAATAAGCTTTGTGAACATATCAAAGCTACTTGCGTCTCAGTACCCTATAAATGTCAGAATAACTTGACAGTGACTTTTTTACATTTTTAACATGATACATTGTTAGCAAATGTTTAAATAAATTTTAACACTTGTCAGTTTTCCCTGCAGAAAAGGGAAGCTTTTTTGAAGAAAAAAAAAAGTACAGAAAATGGAGGATACCGATGAAAATTACGTTCCTGAGGATATCCTTACGGAAGCGGAAGAAGCAGCGATGCAGATTTTGCCAGAAAAGTCCTGAGATGCTTACGACAAGGAGTTCAAAATGTTTGAGTCTTGGATGAGTTCACGGAAGATAAAAGGTATCGATAAAAACATTCTATTGCCTTATTTTTTACATTTGCAAAATTAGTCCCATCGTCGCTATGGATCAAATCCTCGATGCTTAGCTCGACTATAAAAAAATCTACATTTCAAAATATGGCAAACCAACGAGCTTTTTGAAAATCAAATCACTGGGATACAAACCAAAGAAAAGTCCAGGACATTAGAACGACCTGAAATAGTGAAGTTTTTGAACGAAGCTCCCGACGACGAGTACCTGTTGATGAAAGTGGCTTTGATAATGGGGATTAGCGGTGCTTGTAGATGCGATGAATTGGTCAATTTGAAAATAGAAAATATTCAAGACAAAGGAAAATATTTTCACGTAGTTTTGCCAGACACTAAAACCAAGAAATTGAGAAGTTTCACCATACTTGAAGAAGGATTTCCAGTCAACCCGATCAATTTGTGTAAAAAATACATGTCTTTGAGATCAAAGAATACTAGCTTTTTTGTTTTTTACAAAAATGGGAGGTGTACCAGCCAGTGTGTGGGAATAAATACGTTGTCGAAGATACCTTCAAGAATTGCAATGTTTTTGAAATTGGAGGAACCAGCGCTCTACACCGGTCACTGCAGCAGCTGTACCGATATGAGAGCGTCTGGTTTCAATGAACGAACGAATTTTACAAATTTTACAAATTCGAATAAACCGTTAGCGTTTTCCTTTAATTTTAATATCAATGTGAATTCTGCTTGTAATAGTAATAAATAAAAAGAATAATGTTTTAAATATGAACGTGAGTCATAACTGTCATGTGTTCGATAAACATTTTTATTTCTAAAAAATCATCAAAAACAGAACTTAAAGTTTTATTCATAATCTGATTCTAAGATATCATAGTCCTCATCCTCGTAATCAAGCTCATCTTCCAGTGGACCTTTTTTTCTTTTTTGTTCTTTGATGTACCAGGTGCGGCTTTTTTTCTCTTAAGGTAAAGACTTTTTGTTTTTTTTTCGTGTGCCAAGTTTATATAAATATGATATACAGGGGAAATAAATTCAAGTAATTGTTGCAGATTTGGCCACTTTAAATTTTTTATTTTATTTCCTTCTGGGTAAAGTTCTGTTAAAGACAATTTTGCTGGTCTACCAGGAAAAATTATTTTACAATTTTTAGATCAAGAAAATAATAGGCACTTTGGTTTTGGAAATAAACGCATGTCAACTTCTGTTCAGTGTTTTTTCTCCCGCTCATAGATGAAACCAAAATCAGAATAATCATTTAGGTTGTTTTTGAAACAAATAAAACAAAATTTCTACCATCCGGTAAGATGCTTAGGATGCTTATACCTAAACTTGGGCGGTTTCAGCTCTAACCCCTTCAATTATTGTGGTGACCACTAATTGTTGGTAGAAGGTGTCACTCACGAACTGTCATAATTAAATGCTGACGATTTATAAAATTGCTTAATATTATATAAATAAATAAGTATAATGTTAATAAACTTATAGTTATATAAAGTGTCATTACTTCAATCCAAGTATACAATAGTTGGCGACGAGGATATAAGGCGATTCTTAGGCCTTGTAACTTATTATTCAAGATTTGTGCCCAATTTCTCAACTATGTCTTACCCTCTCCGGTGTCTGTTAAGAAAAAGTCAACGTTTTGCATGGACAGCTGATTGTGAAGCAGCTTTTCTTAAACTCAAGGTAGAACTTTGTAGCGATCGTGTACTTATACCATTTGATCCAGCATTACCTCTTCTTCTTACTACGGATGCTAGTCCAACGGGGATTGCAGCCGTTCTTAGTCATTCCGTCCTAGGAAGTGAGAGGCCCATTGCTTACGCCTCCAGATCTCTAACTATTTCCGAAAGTAATTATAGCCAGCTTGATAGAGAGGCTCTTGCTATCATTTTTGGGGTAACACATTTCTATAATTATTTATACGGAAAACAATTCGAGCTCGTCACAGATAATGAACCATTATCCAGAATTTTTCATTCAAATAAGGCGCTTCCTCAAATGACATCTTCCCGTTTGCTTAGATATGCATCATTTCTGTCAGGTTTTGATTATATAGTAAAGTGCAAAAAGGGAAAAGAAAATCAAAATGTCGATTGTCTTTCAAGAGCTCCACTACAACAGTCCACTATGTCAAGTGACCAATTCATTGGGGAAGAAATTAAACAATTATATGAACATACTATTTTTCAAATATCCGGTGAAACAATTACATACAAAACCATTAAAGAAGAAACCCGAAAAGATCCAGACCTAAACAAAATTCTTTAAGAAATTCAATTCAAGCAATAGTGAATATTCTCTAATGGATGGTATTCTTTTTCGTCAAGACAGAATCCTAATACCATTCAACTTACGTTCAAAAATTCTGGAAGAGCTTCATGAAACTCACTTCGGTATAACTAAGATGAAACAGCTTGCTCGACGATATGTCTATTGGCCTAATATCGATAAAAATATAGAACATCTGGTTAAAGGTTGTGAAAGCTGTGCTCTAACAAGAACAAACCCTCCTAAAGTCTTGATTCATCCATGGGACCAACCACAGAAAAACTGGGAAAGAATACATATTGACTATGTCGGTCCATTTCAAAATAGAAATTTCCTGGTCGTGGTAGATGCAAAATCAAAATGGGCAGAAATCAAAGTCATAAAAGATTCACCCACAAGTTCCTCAACAATTACACTTTTAGAAAATATTTTTGCTACACATGGATACCCAAATGTCATGGTTTAAGACAACGCAACAATTTTTCAAAGTGAAGAGTTTCGAAAGTACTGTAATGCCAAAGGAATTTTTCAAAAATTCATAGCTCCAGGACATCCAGCAACAAACGGTCTTGCCAGCGAAATGTACAAACCTTAAAGCAAAGGCTTAAAGCTGCTGCCTATGAACAAAATCCAATCCAAGAAAAGGTAAAGAATATTATTTTCCGATATAGAGCGACGCCTCTAGCTTGTGGAAGTTCTCCAGCAGAACTGTATCTCCATCGAAAACTTTTAGAATTCGTTTAGATGCCATTTTTCCGTACAAACCTGAACCGTCACGGATTTCCGCAGAAGTCTGCCGTTTTTTTCAAGTGGGGGAGAGGATCCAGGTGAGGTTGTTTGTTAATAATCGTCACATATGGCAATTTGGTGAAGTCAAGAAAAGATTTGGTTCCCGACATTATTTAGTCACGTTAGATTCCGGAAGAACTTTAAAACGTCATGTTAATCAATTAAGACCGACGTTAGTCAAATCAAGAAACCAAGTAACTCATGGTCCATGTCAGTCCTTCGATATCCCAAGGATGACTGAGCCAATAATTGTCCAGGCTCCAGATCCAGTGGACGCAGCAGTTCATGCCAACCCAGTGCCGGCTCCAGATCCACCACAACAGACGAAGACCGCTGCGTTTTGAGGACTATGTGGTAACTTCTGACTAAGTGGGGGAGAAACTGTGGTGACCACTAATTGTTGGTAGAAGGTGTCACTCCTCACGAACTGTCATAATTAAATGCTGACGATTTATAAAATTGCTTAATATTATATAAGTAAATAAGTATAATGTTAATAAACTTATAGTTATATAAAGTGTCATTACTTCAATCCAAGTATACAATAATTATATATTTGCAATATTAAAAAATTTCAATTAATATTTTTTCAAGCTCTAAATATAGAGAGTTTTTAAGAAGAAATCAAAAAGTCAAATGAAGTTTGTTTCATAAAAGTTTTTGATTTTTTTTTAAATTTTAACAAATAATTGTAGACATTGTAGACATGTTAGTTTGAAAGCAACAAACTTGATTCATAATCACAAAATAAGATAGCAGTCAATTTCTACAAAATAATAGGATCACTTAAGTTAGGACTTGAATCAATTTTATTTTTAATAACAAATATCTACAACTGACATAAAAAAACAACTCACATGAAAAAACTTCATTTATCTTTTTGGTTTCTCCTTACAAGCTCTTCATATTCATATTCTATTTTTTTTGCGCACAAGGTACAAGAAAATGGAAGGTTCTCAACATGAATCCTATTTATATATAACAAGCAAAAGAAATTATGAAGAATTAATTTTCTTCGAAAAATTTAAAATAAATATTTTAACAAGTATAAATAAGTCTATCCGTTGACCCACTGTATATATATAGTTATTTTCAAGTCGTATGTCGAGGGTGGGTCACATAAAACCTTGCAAAAACATTGTTTTTTTAACACAACCTTGTTATATTGAGTTGACGATTTATTAAATAACGTCAAGTTGACAATTTGCATTGTATCATTGTGTCATTTTTTTAATTAAGGTAAATTCATACAAAATTGGGCGATTTTGGTTTGTAGATTTTTCCAAATATATGCTTTGGTAAAATTATTTTGAGAACTTTCTAGATGTAATTTAAATTTTATACAAATTTGTGTAATTGAAAGTGGTAGAGTGCAATTAATATCTCATGGCGGATGACCTTGGGTGCGAAAAAGTCTCAAATCCGTCAAATCGCGCTATTACTCGCAGATCTAAAAACATACTACATAGGGTAAACAATGCTGATATTTATTGACATATTTAGAAGAATTTCTGGGCTAGTAATTATATTATATTTGTTATAATAATATAGCGTCTCTCAAGGTCAACCGCCATGAGATATTAATATCACTCTAATTTTATTTTGTCCATTACTTTATTAAGAATGTCAACTATAAATATAGCAATAAAAAACATGTTTGTACTATGCTCCACGCATCCAAGTCCCACCACGGGACTTTGATAGAAATAATTAAGGTTAATTTTCTGTCAGCGTTAAGCTAATTCCGTCCTATATTTAAAAATAATGCAATATATATTTCATTATTTTTAAATAATAGGACGAAAGTAGCTTAACACTAAAAAAAATAACTATCAAAGTCACGTGGTGGGACTTTGATCATAACCTATTTCCGTTGATATACAAGGTGTTATTTAAAAAGTGTCCGATATTTCACTTTCTAAGATATTCATAAGAAAGTGTGCTTAAAAACGCTTCGTTTCCAAGATACAGATTGTTAAATTTTATTTTTATTTTAACTTCTTAGCCATTTCTCTTATTTTTTAAGAAAAGCCAACTAAATTTTAATTACTTAATAATTTTTACAATATCCACAACACAGGCCATGATACGTTTTACCCCCCAAGCTTTTTTTACGGTAAAACTGACTATTTTTTTAATTAACTTTCGAGTCCCCTTAGAAACTTTATGATATCTTGTACTTTTTTCTAAGTATCACTGTATCCAAATTATTTACCAAAATATACATTTATGCATGTACAAAACTAATACAATTCAATTCAAAATGTAAAATATCAGCTAGAGTAATGTATACATTATAATAACCTATAATAAGGCAATATTTTAAATTAAATAAACTTTTATTTTTGGGGTACAGTACTATGTAAACAGTTTTTCAAAAAATGGTTAATTTAACCAATGCCGAGCTTGCTAACATACATTATATACTGGCTTGTAAATGTAAATGCATATGAGGCTAAACTGGAAAGTTATCCAAACTACAGAACTTCTACTTCAAAAACATTTTCAAATAGGTATCACCCTTCGGTTAAGGGAAGGCAAGTTCATATTCAACAGTAATAAGGGTGTGTTGTAAGAATGTGTGTAAGAATTATTTAAGCATAGAAAATTTCGTTCCCTTTTAAAAAAAAAAAATGAGAGAAAAATGGCTAAAAAATAAAATAAATCTTAGAAACGAACGTTTTGACCACATCTTTATATTAATATTTTCTTAGAAATAGTTGATGAATTGCCCTGTGAAATTTCGGACACTTTATATGAAGTTCACTAAAGATAAAAAATATTTTAATTTTTTAGATTTTTAAATGTTTGTGCCACAAATAATGATAAGCAAGGAAAATTTACTAAAACCATGGCAGATTCAGATTTACCAAAATGGTTGATTAATATTAGACATGATGTTGCACATAATCACAAGCTTCCTGACTTGAATATTTTGGATTTGGCCTTAACTATTTGTTTCAATTGGGTCAAATATAATTATTGGGAAAGTCAAAAAGATAAAATAGTTGATTATATAGTTACAAATGTAGATTATCCATCCAGTATAGTGAATGTCTTTACCGTTTATGTTGATTTAATTTTAAAAGTGTATCATAATCAAGAACCTGAGACTTATAGTCAAGAGTTTTTAGACAAGGTTAATTTATGTATACCTAAACGTGTTAACTCAATAACATACAATCCCGTTGGAGTTGTCTGCTATTTGGAAAAGTTGTTACAAGATAAAGTAACAGTGGATAATGCCAAGTCAATTCGCAAAGTTTTTGCTCAATATTTAGTTTCTGAAAATACACTTCTCTCCAAAATTTATGAAAATAATGGTAAGATTATAGTCACTATAATATAGTGTACCTATATGAAATATAAAATACATACAAACATAATTTTAGATGAAGGGAAAAGATTTAGATATATGTGGAAAAACCTTTTGAATATTTTACATGAAAAGGATATGTTGTTTGATGTTATTAATCAGTTATTTGAAGAAACACACAATGCTTTGTTATGTAATGCAAGAAGAAGAACAGCAAGTTTATGGATAAATGAGTTATTTAAAGCATTAGTGAAAAGCAAAATGATTAAAAAAGAATTTGAAAGAATTTCAAATGTAAGTATGTACAGTTAATGCCGAGGGGTCAACCACTAGCCAGATATTTGTACACGTATTGCCGAACTGCCTATACTGCCAATTACTGCCTTTACTGCCTACTTACTGCCTATACTGCTTATATATCTTATACTGCCTTTAGTGCCTACTTACTGCTTATACTGCCTACTTATTGCTCTTACTGCCTATACTTCCTACTTACTGCCTAGTTACTTTCAACATTGCCTTTACTGCCCACACATAGTTTTACATATATGTATATTAAGTATGTCTTTACTTGTGAATTATGAATGTATGTTTATCAAAAAAAAAAACATCCGAATTTTAAGAATTTAATTTATTGTTCCTTTTTTACACTTTAAAACCTTAAAATATTTAAAGTTATTATATATTCTAATTCTTTACAATACTTACCAAACAACCACACACAGTTAAACTAATAAGCACAAACACACAAATAAGTTTGCAAAATTAAAACTGAGATACCTCGGAACGAGCATCGGAAGATACCAGAACGTACTCTCTTAAAATTCTACTATTTGAATTAGTACCAGCATTTTTTACTAATAAAATAGTCGTTTTCACTTTTAAATAGTTATTTTTGACTAATTTAAGGTTAGTCACCATCTTTGACTATTTCTGAGAGTTAAAAGTAACTAATTTCTTTAATCGTTTGCGGCCAACAAAGTATTATTTGAATTAAATGCATGCCTATAGGCTACATGGTTAAATGGCCCATAAAAACAAACAATGATGCAATAAGTTTAGCTCAAAACAGCAACACAAATAATATATTCAACTTTAAAATATTATGAACAATATTTATTGACAAATAAAATTAATTTTTATAAGAGCGGCTGATAGCCACATTGGTTATGACAACAACTTGACAAGCTTGACAAGTGACAGGCCTGAGTTCAATACCCGGCTGGGTCAAAACTTTTTTAAATTTAAATCTACTAATTTGACTATTTTATTCAGTATAATTTGACTAATTATTAGGGACTGCTTTTTCGCTATGACAATTTGTCAAATATAACTTATAATTTTTTATTTTTGACTGATTCATTTTCAGAGAGTAAGTTAGGTGAGACTTAAATGCTAAATATTACCGAATTACTGCCGATACTGCCCATGTACTGCCGAAGTACTGCATGTACTGCCGAAGTACTGCTCCCGTACTGCCTATATTGCCTATTTATTGCTGCATACTGCCGATACTGTAGAAGTATTGCCGTCACTGACTTTGTACTGCCTTTGTACTGCCTTTGTACTGCATAAAATTTGTGCACGTATTGCCGACAGTGGTTGACCCCTCGGTTAATGCGGCCCAAATGGTACGCTGCTTAGTTGTCATGGATTTATTTACTAAAAGTCTGGCTGTGGCCAGAAATATGTTGCATGTCAGGAATCTAAGAGCTCTTTCCAAGCATTTTCAATAAATTGCCAAAGTTGACCGCGGTTTGCCAGTCTAAAGTTTTTTGGGGGTTCAAGTCAGGACTTCTTGCTAGCCATGGCAAAACATTTGTTGACCCACTCTCTTTCTAATCAAGCCGTATGAACCGGAGAATTATCCTGTAATAACACCAACATTGAAGTTTCAAAATTGGAGGTATTGTCTTTTTTCTGACGAGTCAAGATTCCGTTTGTATATGTGCAGTGGCGGCTGGTGATTTTTGGGTATACTGATATCTTAATTAGTTATGGGACCCACACCAAATTTGAGTTTATAATAACATTAAATAAACAAGTTCTGCGCAAACAGAATTTAAATTAAAGTTTGCGAAAAAAAGATAACTTTTTGCTTGGCCGTACCGGCCCCATGGCACCCCCAATAAATATAATATAAATTTAATTTGTGCAATTTATTATTTACTATAGTTTATCGACAAATTTTATTTAAAAAATCCAAGTTGAACAAATTTTATACCATTTTAAATTTTTAATATTTCATTTTAAAGAAATAATAAAAATTTAAAATGATATAAAATTTGTATGATTTGGATTTTTTTAATAAAATTTAAAATTTGTCGATAAACTATAGTTTATCGACACCATATATGGTAAATAATAAATTGCACCAATAAAATTTATATATTTATTGGGGGCGCCATGGGGCAGGTACGGCCAAGCAAAAAGTTATCTTTTTTTCGCAAACTTCAATTTAAATTCTGCTTGCGCAGAACTTGTTTATTTAATGTCATTATAAACCCATATAAATTTGGTGTGGGTCCCATATCTAATAATTGAGAAATCGATATACCCAAAAATCACCAGCCGCCACTGCACATATACAAACGGAATCTTGACTCGTCAGAAAAAAGACAATACCTCCAATTTTGAAACTTCAATGTTGGTGTTATTACAGGATAATTCTCCGGTTCATACGGCTTGATTAGAAAGAGAGTGTATACGTGTGTTGGTCGAAGATTGGTATGGAACGAAAGAGGACAGGGATACAACGAAAATTTCATGGCACCAACCGCTCCTTTTGGTGAACGATTTCAATTGGTATGAATTGGAACATCATTTTTACATATAACTAATATTTTAATCGGGCTGAATTAATTCAAATTGCAAAGTTATTTTCCAATTTAGCCCAATTGAAATTATTTATATTAAAACCGATTAAAATATGAGTTCAATAATTTCAAAATTATTTTCAAATTCATATAAATTAAAATTATAAAATCAAACGCCGTTTAAGTTAGTATCTCTATTTAAAGTATTAAAAATAAATTATAGTATACCGTAACCACGATACACAAACAACGGTATGCTGCAGCATGATGCGCATGTTATGATACAGGCCGCGCGTTATAACTTGTCGAGAACGCCCTATGCTCAGTTGACGTAATTTCGGAATGGTACCGCCCTTCAAGTTCAGTTTAACACGTGTTTGGCAAAGCAGTGGCGCGTATTCAATATTTACTTTTCATTTTTTTTGCTATTTGTTCAATTTTAGTAAACAAGTGCCAACGGGTACGTCCACATGCTTCGAGCTTCGCCAAGTTATAACGCGCGGCCTGTAACTTATGTGATATCATGTGCGAAGTTAAAGCTGCAAAATCACGTTTTATTCCCAAATTTATAAATATATAGACGTTCTGCTTTACCTTGTAAATATAATAATTAGTTCTTGCTGGGCAACAAAGAACAACTTTTAGAAAAAAGTGGTAAAACATCCGTACGTGGCTTCCCAGACACCAATATGAAGTCTGTAAGAATTCTTGTAGAGCTCTTAATTAAGATTTAGACGTCTTAATTTTCTTCAAAATGAAGTCTTCAAGACGTCTTGAGGACGTCGGATGCGCCACCACAAGAGCTAATTAAGACTTCTTGAAGGATTCTAAAAGAGCTCTAAACGAGTTCTTGAAGAAGACAGAATTAAGAGCTCTTTTTGAATTCATAAAAAGAATTCTTGTAGAAGACAGAATTAAGAGCTCTTTATGACTTCATATAGTTTTGTTTTCATGAATTATTCTTTTATGCAATTAGTTTTAATTAGGTATAATGACTTCATAATTATTTAGCCATTAAAGAAAATTTCAAAATCTTAGAAATATGATATATATATATATATATATATATATATATATATATATATATTATGAAGTCATTATAATTAAAATTAATTAATTGTATAATAGAATAATTTATAGAAACAAAATTATATAAATCAAAAATTTATAGGACTCCTAGTAGAAAAAGATAATTTTATATTATGTAGCACCCCTGGCAGACAATTTAAAACAATAATTTTATATTAATATTTTATTTATTAAAATACATTGCATTTTATTTAATCTAAAGTATTCTTTAAACTTTTAAATGATTTTCAATTAAAACATTAACATATTTTAATAAACCACTTTAATATAATATTGCGAATAAAAAAGCATTCCTAGTTTTCTTTCCTGAAGAGGATAACATATGTTAGCAATACCAAATCGTCATATTCTTCCTCTTCAAGAAACAAAGCTGGCAATGCTTTTTTATTCTCCATAATATACGTACATGCAGACACTTAAGAGAAAACTAAATAAATAAATTAAATAACAATAATTTCCAATGGTGCATTCATATCAAGAAATAACATCCTATGATCATTATATTTATCCTCTTGAATACATTTCACTTATATGAAAATTAATCCATTCTTTTGCGCTAGAAAAAGTCTTCAAAATTGATTCTGTACATCGTTTTTTTAATATTCGATTTTTTTGACTTTTGGATAATTTGTTAAGTCTTTTTCTTAAAGACATGCTAAAAAATTTATTTAATTTATATAAAATAATCAATCATTAATATGCAGTGCATTCGATACCGGCGAAGCGAGTGGATGTGTAGTTCGAGCGCCCAGTGCCGATCCACAATAAAATTCTTAATGAAACATAACTATTATATACAGTGTAGTCGAGTAAAGTACGGTGCGAAACAGTGCTACTATTTTGGGTTACTATAGTATGTATACATACCTGTACAGGTGAAATCAGGGTACCTGTTCTCCGAGGGGTTAATAGAAACATTAAATAATTCCTCAAAAGGCAATCTCTCAACGGTGAACATAGGAGTGAGGTTCGTGCGGACACGAAGTAATAAAGTGACAGGGGACAGGTCAAGGAATCACCTATTTAAAGAAAAAACAAGTCTAACAAAGAGCGAAAGGGATCCTCACCATCACCAGCAGACTCTGATAAGTATTATTGCATGACCTAATACGCAAATCTGTAAAAAAAACCTGGCAACAATTAATCATTGCCGAAAACAGCGTACGTGTGTGATAAGGGATCAAGCAGGAACGTCGCAATATTATATTATTGTATTATATATATTGTATAATATACGCAACTTGCAGCTCAGCCACAAGGCAAAGCTTGAAGGAAGGCGAAGGTAAATAAACAAAGCGCCCACGCTAATAACGTAAATAAACCATCTATTGAAGCATATATGCGTATACGTTACTCGCCTGACACTGGGACCGTATTTCAGATTTTAATGCGATGCACCACAGTAGTTTTAAATAAATTTGGAAAAAAGTAAGAACGCAAAGACACAAATTAAATAATAATAAACGGTTTAAACACTAATTTAACAACAAAATAAATAGTTCACCAACAAGGACAGGTTCTAGCATCGTACAAACACCCCGGCTCAAAAATACAAGAACAGCACAGAAGAAAGAAGAACGACCAATAGCCAATGCAGACCATGGTGGCATTCCACCACATACACTACAGGGCCGGCTTTATCGATTTTGTATATTAATATTTATATTTTTAAATTAAATTTGGAAAAAAAGTAAGAATGCAAAGATATAAATTAAATGAAAACGGTATAAACACTAATTTAGCAATAAAATAAATAAAGAGTATACAAGGTTGGTAGCCGGAGTAAACAAAGAACTAACATACCCACCCCCATTCACGAATACCAATTGAATGGGGTTACTACTAAGGCCTAGGTTGAGGAGGATTCCGGATTGTACTTAGTTTTGGGTCAGTTCAATGTCCTCCAAAAACCCTTCCTAAACTGGACGTATGGCCCGACCCGGCTGACAAAAATCCCGGGAGCGGCCTTAACCTTTGACACTGTCATCCACGACCTCCTAGGGTGGAACTACCAGCCGGCGTAAAACTTCGGATCCAACAAACACAGGTAATGCTGTGATTTGGCGGGATACGCAGGAGAACGGAAAGGGGGTATATAGCCCCGGGAGATTAGAGGATGATAATATATCTGGGGCCTGCCATACGTTCCCATACTCATACTCATACTCATAATCAATCATTAATATATATGAATACGTCACCTGTTAAATAGACTGATGTATCAAACAAATAATTTAGAATCTAAAGTAAGTTAAATTATAAATTAATTACCACTTGAATTTTCGAAACAAAGTAAAGGTGGTAAAAACCAAAGAAAAAGATAAGAACGTATTTTTTAGGTTATAATACACCATACGCCGTGTTGCCAACAGGGTTAACCCTGTAAAGTCAGAAAGAAGACTTCTTGCGGAGCTCGTTTTACGAAGTCTGAAAAAATGAGGTCGTGAAGACGTCATATTTGGACTTCTTAAAGACGTCTTTATAAATAATCAAAAAGACTTCTTCACGAAGTCTTTCTGACTTGTATGCTGTCTATAATTATTTCTCGAAAATAGTTATAAACACAATAATTGCAAAAACTCAACGGAAAACACCGGTGCATTTGCAAAACGTTTAAATCTGATCGCCACATGCGCGGATCTGACGAGTTTTTTTATTCATAACCAGCACCGATGACAGTGTTTGTGTATCGTGGCCGTGACAGCAAACTTAGCGGTGCCAATAAGCGAGCTCGTGAGATAAAAATAAAAAATGGCGTATGAAAACAAATGTACCCGACAAACAATAGTCCGTCGGCTGCATGGCCTCAATTGGTTCGATAATTTCAAAATGATATTTTAATTCACACCAATTGAAATTGACAAAATAAAACGCTGATTCAAGTCAATTGAAACTATTTTCCAATTAATCTCGATTAAAAGTAAGGAAATAAACCGGATTGAAATATTAGTTCAATAATTTTAAAATTATTTTTTAATTCATACAAAGTTGGTATTACCAACTAAAATTAACAAAATCGAACGTTGCGTCGATTCAAACCGGTTAATATCTTAGTTTAATAAAAACGATTGAAATCTTAGTTCAACAATTTCAAAATTATTTTCCAATTCATACAAATCGAACTCCAATTAAAACCGATTGAAATTTTAGTTCAATAGTTTTAAAATTATTTTCCAATTGGAATTATTTTGCACCAATTGAAATTGAACGTCGATCGATTAAAACTGATTGAAACCTAATATTTGTCAGATTCAGACCGATTGAAAGAAATAATTATTTTCGATAAATAATTGAAATAATATTTTTCATTTTGATTTAATATAATTGTAAACGATTCATCCCAATACAAAAACACAATTCATAATAATAAAACGATTTCGCAATAGGGATTTAATTATTTTTAATCGTACTGTATCGTTATCTTTAAGCAGGGTAATGTTATTCTTGATATGTTGTAAGATGTTAAATTTTGAAGAGAGCACTGTCGTTATTGTCACTGATACCTTGAAGGTATTACCTTCCCTGCACCTTACCTTACCGTTTATTGATGAGAAATATGCAGCTTTTACTGATATTTTAATCAGCAGCCCCTTCACTTGAAGGCCGATTTTCTATTAATCAGCACTTGATTTTTTCTTGCTCATATGTTAATAAAATTATCTAATGAATTAACTGTTTTTGTTATTCTATATTCTTTTTTTATCGCACATTTTCTGTCGATTCGGCAAAACAGCACTAATAAAACTAATATGTTTCTGTTCTCAATATTCTCCCCGATCTTTGTTACACCACTGGCCACAGCCAGACTTATGGAAATAAATTTCAGTAGAAAATTTCATGGCAACCAAACGTTAACATTTAGGTTGCGCCCACTGTACCTACATAATATAGACGAATATACAGTGTGACCCCTTTGTTTGCGACTCACCCCTGTAAAATCATTAATTATTGTGCGATTTTAACCGGATTTGTTTTGATCTTGATAAACTGTATTTTTGGAGCAAAAAGGCCATATTTGTAAAAAATACAAATATGAATTCTTAAAAATTTACTCTTAAAAACTGACATAGTAGTAGACATTTAGTAAAAATATGGCGTTTTTGCTCCAAAAACAGTTTATCAAGATCTAACCTTTGAAACAAATCTGGTAAAAATCACTGTATATAACATTTTTTATAAATTATTTTAAAATTGTTGTAAAACTTTTAGGATTATAGTCAGTTGGATGCAAAAACGGGTAAAATCGTGTTAAAAACATTTGTTGACAAAAACCCCCATTTAAAAGACACTCTTGACCTAGAAATAAACAATTTTCCAAATTCAGAAGGTGAAGAGTTTTTGGAAAAAATAACAGAAAATCCAGATGAATATACTAAAATATATTTGGATAGGTATTTTCGTTTATTATATTTTTATTAAAAATGTAATTAAACATTTTTAGTGTTCTTCTATTCAATGGAAAATCCCAACTCTTTAATAAACATACAAATAAATTATTAGATGCATACAATATAGCAAAGATCCCACAAGGCAGTCAAGTAATATATAATCTAGATTCATTAAGTAATCTCATGGTGGATTTAGAAACTACTATGGATTTTAATAATGAAATAAACAATATTAATGGATCTACAAGTACAAATTCATTCTTAAAATGGACACCTGTTAGTAGTAAGTATACTTGATTAATATTTTTAATTTATTCTTAAATTTAATATTTAATTTAGATCCTGGAAGTTTTACTGGATTGCCTTTGGGAGTGTTACCAACACAAAACAGATTAACAAATCCGTTACTTATGTTTTAAAATAAATATTATACTTAATTTTTTATTCCTTTATTTGGCCCAAAATGTACCTATTATGAATAAATTATAAAAAATATAAAATACAACAATACAATAAATGTAACAAAAATATATATGTAAATAACTAAAAACATTGGAATTAAGTTATAATGGTTCAAATTGTCGAGTTTAATTTATTAAATAAAAAAAACATGCACCTTATGATTGTATAAAAATTAATTACTTATTTACAAATTTAATCATATTGGATAGTACATTAAAAGTGTACAACAGGTACCGTTTTCGTTTGAGCTAACACTGTTCTTAACGACTCGGACGTGTTGAGTCCCCATGCGTCCAAAGGAATGCGATTCATACAAGCAATTCTAAAAATAAATGATTTTAAAATTTTAAATACATTAAATAATAAGTTGCGTGAACAATGACATATTATACATTCCTTGACTCAAACTAAGTTGATTTAGCGCAATATCCAGTTGCTTTGTTTAGCCACTTGAAAAAGCGTCAGTCAATTTTGATAATTTTTTAAGGTGTACCACCGTATGATCTACGGACTCCCAGGAATCCCAGAAAATTGTTTAAAATAATCTTACCTTCGTTATTTAGGGAGCGTTCAAGTATTACGTAACGCAATTTTTGGAGATTTTTAAATTGTGCAATCTGGATTGGCGATTTGGCAACGGTGTTGTATTTGTCAAAAAACCACAAAAAACTGTAAATCGTAAATTCAAATCGATTGACAACCATAGAGAAACAAACCATGTTGACAAACTAAAATTTAAATTTTGTTATATGCCTAATATACAATAATTTTTATATAGAAAAAATGTAAGGATCATCCTTAGTTTGCCTATAAAATGGGAGACCAGAATTCCTAACTATTCACCAGCGGTAAAAGAAAATCTAATGATGATTGCTATGAGGTATTCTAAAATATTGGAAGACAAAAAAACTAACAGAACTGGGCATCCATATTCAATTTCATTAAGAAAGTTTAGAACGGTGGGTTTAGTCAATCGAAATCGGCGAAAAAAAGAAAAATTGTCCATGGTGTCAAAATATTCGCTCCTTTCATAATTTCTTCGCGGAAATCCAAAATTAATTATGTCCAGAATATCATCCTCTACAAATAGCTCTTCTTTTAAATCCATGATTTAATTATACTAGTTCTTGAAATCCACTACAACGAAAGCCCAATCCTAACCAAACTAATCAATTTGGTTAGAAAATTAGTTAATCCTGCGATTAAACCTACCTCGCCGGTGGATCTCGTAATCGAACACCTAAACTACATTTTTCGCGCGGTGCATGACAAACTTACTAACTAAGCCAGGGATTTCCTGGTCACCCTAAGCAAACCCAAATCCATCTGGCTTCTAGGTAGGAGCCGAACCTCCTTGGGCCCACTTGTGAACATACTCACGGGTCATGGCCTAAGGAAACACCTCACGAGAATAGGGGCTGAAACCAGCTCCTCCTGTACCCAATGCGGAAGGGAGGATGAAACCTCCTTTCACTTCCTGGGACAATGTGAGGCCCTCGGCAGACTAAGGTATAAAATCTTTGGAGTGATGACACTCCAAAGGGAAGAGTTGGCCTCTCTTGCCTGGCAGGATATCCTGACCTTTATAAGGTCTGGAAGATTCGAAAGGGCTGGTATGGGCGAAGAGGAGGATGAGGAGTAGTTTGGTTGGTTTAGGAGGGGCAGATAAAAAGGACCATAGAGTCTAATTGTCAGGCTTCGAGCCTACCCAACCGTACTACTACTACTACTACTAAGCGATATTAAACTCTTAATCGAGCACAAGTCCATATGGGCATGACACACACAGGCTAAGTGACTTGCATTTTTTAAGCATTCTCCAAAAATAACATACATCCTCAGTAAGTATTACTCAATAAAGAAATACATATAAATATTTAACAGAAATGCTATCATTGTTTCGCGTAAATACTATAGTCGAAACGGCGAAAGTTTTACATTGCGTCATCAATTTAAAATGTCAAAACCCTTTTTTTCGACATAAGTTAAGTCGGTCATATTGTATTGTGGGTGGCCTAATTATCGGGCGACATTTTGAGTAAGAAGTAAACTTTGCATTGGTTTTTTAAATGAAATGCCATTGTCTATGGTGTGATGTGAACAGATAGCAATTAATTAACCAATTATTGTACATCATGTTGCCAAATGCATGGGTATTGTTAGAGTAAAAATTATCATAAAATGAAACAATAATTCCTAATACAACCATTGATTGAAAATTCTGTACATTAGACCTAATCTATATAATACGACTTAAAAGAATACAATTAAGGTAAACCTATTATTTTTAAGTTTAAAAACTCAATGTTTAAGCTCTCATATCTATTTAACTTTTTAAATAATGAAGACTGAAGTTTTAACAATTTTCTGGGATTCCTGGGGGTTTGTAGATCATTCATGTGAATTTTGGAACATCCTGTATAAGTTTTAATATTGAAAAGTTTGAAAACAAATACCTTTCAAATTGGCAAATTTAAAAGAATATGACCACCCCTTGATCTTAAAATTGCATTATGGAAGGTTGTGCTTATTATTTGAGTGGCGTAATTTGGGTGTGGCAGTTGCCCCCTCCCAGAATTGTTTAACCCAATATTTTGCCACCCCAGAATTTTAAAGTAAAATAATATTTTTTAAATATCAATAATTTACAAACAATTGTTAAATAAACGTCCCTGTTAGCTTGTTTGGCTATCAAAAGGAGTGTTGATAAGTATAGATATTTCCAAAGTAATTGACAACTTTAATTCAAGGCAAAACAGAAGACTTAATTTTGTATAAAAATACCTGTGATAATGTGATGGCTTTGTTATCTATGATGACATTAAGTAAAAGTTAAATAAAGCTTTGTTTTATATGATGTTTGCTACATTTTTGCTTACATGTCTATTTTTAATTGATTGAGTGCTCTAGAGCACTTAAAATTAAATTAAAATTAAAAATAGGCCTACTCTTAAGTTGTGTAAATAATACTTTAGAAATGTTTTGGCTAATAATTTAAATGATTAACAATGAATCCTTAAGGGTAAGCCATTATTTAAAATAAAAATAGTCTGAAAAAGCTTCAAAAACTAACAATTTAATTCTAGTTTTTTTTAAATTTCCCTGGGAAGACCACTGGACACCCCTTACACATACCTCCTAAACCCCCGGTATATACCGCCATATATGTCTTGCCACCCAAGTTAAAAAGTTGAAATTACGCCTATTGACAGAAGTATCCCTTAAAACCCAATTGACACAAATTTTGATCAAAATTTATACAAACCGTTTGAAAATTTGCAAAGCCTTTGCATAAAATTTGTATCGTAACATTTGTTTTGCATATTTGTGTAAAATTTGTCTTAATAAAATTATTATCTGATTATCTAATTAAATTGATTTCAAAAATTATGAATTTAGAAATAAGAAAATTATTTTAGAGAAAAAAATAATAAAAAAGTAAGAAAGAATTGAACCTACACCTGGACAGTTTTTAGTTTTGAGTGCGTTCCACCAACTTCAAATACCGACAGACAGCTGTTTCGACCTATATTGGGTCTCATCAGTGTCGGGCAACTTGGTGTAGTGGAACACACCCAAAACAAAGGACTACCAGAGCTTATACATATACTGCGTTAATCTGACCATAAAATAAAACTTTTTTTCTAAAATGGAGTATTTTTGACAACGAAAAAAATTACAAAAAAAAGTATTCCGGTAATCAAACCCTAGTCTAGTAGGTTATAGCCAGGTATATCTACTAGACCATACGAGATAATCTTATTTTAACCCTTAATTACTTGTGCTGGTGTATTTTGTGCACCACTGTAGCACTTCTTGCGATAACACTACAAACGAAAAATTATTGACTGCATTCAAATCACTTTACAGTGAATTCAAGATTTGAGGTTCATAGGATATATAATATTATTATAACGAGAAATATATCTTATGAATGAATCATTTTACTTCATGTATTGTACATATTATGTAAATAATAAAAGGAATTTAAATACATTTTGTGCATATTTTTAATGCAAACTTTGTGTGTAAATATGGACACCACCTTAAACAAATGTTGTTTGTGTGTTCAAAGGGATGCAAGGCATTTAAGAAGGCGGTAATTGCAGGCACCTGTTGTTGCCGAAGTCTTAATTAATAATTTAATTACATAACAAAAACAAAATATAGTGTGTTGAAGTAATAAAATGTGTATTTACTTAGAATTATTATAATCTAACAACAGTGCCACGTATTATCTTGAAATGTAAATTAGTTGCCCGAGCGTTTAAGTGTTCTATAAGTATATTTAATTGTCCCTGAGTTACTCATAAAACCATATCAATAAGTTTAATTGCCCGAGCGTTTTATATTAAACTAATAAGGTTTTATCATAGCTCAGACGTGCTTGGTAGTAAAGTAAGTAAGTAAAGTAAGTATAATATAAAAACGCCTGGCAAAATTTTATATTAAACCAATTTACATTTTAAAATAGTACAATGTGGCTAAAAATATTGTGTATTATAACTAAATACATATTTCATTACTTCCACACAATATATTTTATTTTGTTAACAATAAATTGAGAATGTGGCTACAATGGACTGCGATCTTGCAATTAATGCTTTCTGGCATTTTCGGTAGTTTTGACAGTAGACATAAAAAGGTTTTCTTTGGGTTAGCCATTCTTTTGACAGAACCTGTCAGCTGTAACTAATTGAAGACATGTTTGATGCTGAACTGTTTTTTTGGTTGATAAAAATATAAATTATAGCTAAAT
The DNA here is from genome assembly GCA_921294245.1 of Brassicogethes aeneus. Classification (NCBI taxonomy): domain Eukaryota; kingdom Metazoa; phylum Arthropoda; class Insecta; order Coleoptera; family Nitidulidae; genus Brassicogethes; species Brassicogethes aeneus. The sequence goes on along the minus strand of OV121132.1, from coordinate 43,866,746 downwards.
TTAGGTTGCGCTTAAGCGCTTATTAAAACAAAATTTTATAAGAGACAAAATTCTAAAAACTAAGTTGACTATTTAAAAAAAAATTGCAGGTAATGCATTAACAGTAAAAAAAGATTGATTATTTTATTTAGTTTGACCCTTACTTATTTATAAGCCCACCAAATTGCTTGTGTGGGCTAGGGGTAGGCACAGACAGCAGTCTTGAAGTTCCCCCGAATGGACTAAATATACACAATGTGACACCCGCAAATAAACAACCTATATCAATATGACCTCCCCACCGTCAACGAATACTTATGAAAGGACACTTGAAAGTTTTTAAAAACGTTTGGTGTTGCACGAAAAGATTTGAATTTAATATATAAATTTATACTCAAAAAGGGTCTCAAATTTAGACTCTAAATCAATTAAGTTAATGGAAATACAAACATAATTCATTAAATAACCCTCTAGCGGTTAAACTAAGCAGCTTTGGATATAGGTAACACAAGTCAACATGACTTTTTTTTGTGCCAAGGATTCTAGTATTTCGTTGCACATGCATTTGCCAATACTCACCTTCCGCCTGAAATTGAATGCAAAAACTTCCAATAACTTGGTCTTAAATTTGTAGGTTCTAATATTGCAGCATGGAACAATATAGCTGTACTAAAGCAGTACAAAAATTCCGTAAATCCAGGGACTTTTGGCAAAACACCTTTTTCAATTCCAATGTTATAAGTAACCTATTGATTGAAAAAAGTATTAAAATATTTTTTTTTTGGTTTGTTGGTACATACCTGGGCAGCTTTCCACAATACGTAGAGTGATACTGTTGTATCTGGGTACCTTGTAAAAGCCATACCTGCAATTATTCCTGCTGGTATGGCATGTTTAGGATCATCTTTTCCTGATATTCTTCTTAAAATACAAGAAACAGACTAAAAAAATATTAATTTAAATATTTCAAAAATTATGTATAAGGGATAATAATACAAAACTTACTCTAAATAAACCTGAAAAAGCGCCCAAAAACGAGGCTAGATTCAAGGTTTCTTTTTTCCAAATTATTCGTTTTACATTTGCTGGAGACTGGAATATGCTCTTCATATTTAATAAAAGTTTTAGTGATATTTGTATACCCAGGCCTATACTAAACATTTTTCCAGCACCCTAAAATTTAATTTTAACAGTATTCAGTATTTTTTGACTTATCTTGACAATAACTGATTCAAATACATTATTTATAAATTCTTTTAATACCTGCATGCAATAATAATAATTATTTATTTATGTCATTAGGCCAAGAAATGCTGAGCTCACAGTTATAACTTATAGTTCTGGACCGTAGCCAGAGTGCTTCTGCTGCCAGGGCTATGGTCTTCATAGCCATCATAATATTACAGCTAATTCAAGCATTTATGTAAAGAAAATCCATTCCTGGACACCTTGTATTATACATATGCTGTATATTGGCATTTATTGCCAAATTGGCAACTTTTAAACCCAAAACCCTTTTTATTTGACTGAAATTTTAATACATTGTTTTAACACGCTAAAAATGTTTCTGTGTATCCAAATTTAAAACTGTTTTACCCAACGGAAATTTAAATATATTTGTATTCCCATCCTATAAAATGTTTCAGTTTTTCAGAAAACGACATTTTTTATTTGTTTTTATTTGTTTAAACTTTAATTTATTCTGCTTCAATGCCGCAATTCCCATGGTAGGCCAACTTTTCTTTCTGTTTTTTTTTTAATTGAAAAATTTTTTGGATTTTTTTCTCAATCAAAGTTTGTTTTTATAATAAAATAAATCTAAATAAATATAAAAAAATAGAAAGAAAAGTTGGCCCAATATGGATTTAAAAAATTAACCTAAAAGTTTTAGTTTTATAAAAGGGATAGTTTTTATTGTACAGGGAGACAATTATTTCTTAAACTAAAATTTTAAATTGGTTAAGATTCTCTGCCAGGGCGAAATTTTAGCCTGTCAGGGCGGCGCGCCGCGGCGCCCTGATTTACCACCCCCTGGCTACGTCCTTGACTTAGTTTCAAAGCAAAAGACACTTTAAGGCACAATTTTATTTTTTAAACGATACTTGAAACGTACGATTATGAAGAGTAGAAAGTAAGGTTAAATAGATCTGACAGATTTTGTTATTGCCCAAAATAGTAAATATGGTTATTTTTTATGCTAGATTGCGAAAGGCGATTATGCCAGCCCAAACGAACTTTTCTTTATTAGCTTGGCTATAATGACAATCAACGCGTTTGTTTTATTTATTATTTCAAAAAGTTGGTGAAAAACGCACCATTCACCAACCATTCCATAAAATTCTGAAAAAAAATGGGCAAATCTCATTAAAGATTAATTTGACACATGACCTTAAATTCAAAGACCCTTTTGGATCTCACACCGCAGAAAATTAAATAATGCAAAGCACGCATCACACGGCAAAAGTACCCAAAAGCTAGTTTGGGCTACCGAACGTGACTTGATAATAGCTTCATGTCTATCCTCCTGGGGTTTCTATAAAAATTCTTTAGCCAGAAAACAGTACGTATCTACTGTTTTCTGGCTAAACAATTTTTATTTTAAATAGGATGTATCTGTGATCGGACGAAGATATACCTCACTAGACACCGACGAAGATACCTCCCTAGACACCGACCAATCAAAAACAAGACAATTTTAGAAAATAAGAATCATACCAAACAGCAGAATTTCAGAGATAGGCTGAGATTGCTCGTGGATATCCACGGTATATACCTAAAAGTGGAGGTAGTTGAACCATTTATGACGGCAATGAAGCTCGATGATTTTTTTGCTAACCCCTCACTTTCCAGTTAAATTATGGGTATAGATAAAGAAGTTATTACGCGATTTGATGATATTACCCAGCTTATCTTGCGGGTATAAATAAAGTGCTCTTTTAGTTCCATCATTACTTCCTAAGAAGTCCCAGAAGCCAACTGAATGGCTTGTGCGGGTTAGGGGTAGGAACGGACCGCAGTCCCCTCCGAATATAGGATAAACGCAAATAAACAACCATACCAATGTGGGATCTAACCGACGACCTCTCGGCTTGTTGTCAGCAGCAAATCAAATAAAAATTTAATACAGTAGTCAGCAGCAGTGACAACTAGTCCACCGTCGGCGGTCGCAATCGATGTAAGAGTATGCTTATATGCTCGCTATTAGTTAGGTTAACTATTACGTTCATAGTAACGAATGTAACAGTCTTTTGGACTTGTTTTTCAGCGTATAATAGTTTTCTTATAATAAAACTTATTTGATCTTGGGAATATAAAGTCCTATATTTTTAAATTTATTGGCCAAACGTTTACAAAGACGAAAGGGCAATTCCCTGCCAAGTTTTGACCTGATATGGTTCTCTGGGCAATAAAACCAAACATTATTTTACGTAATTACCAAGCATGTATTTTTAAAATTAATTAAAAATAATAGCGGGACAAAATTTATACTTACTTGCATTGTATAATACAAACAGCTAAACGGATGGGGACACGCATGGTGTCTATCACAGCACTTGATTTTGTTAATTATTTTCTTATAAATAGATAACATTTGATTTACAATATGCAAAACAAAGTTTGTCTTGGGCCTGCTTCGTTGCCAACTCCCAGATCTTGATCTTCCATCGTTTTGTTCTTGTTGACGGTAAAAACTATTTGCTTGACTAGAACGACTGCTTGTATAGTCTTTTTCTTCATACGGACCAATAACAAACCTTAAAAAAACAATACTTTAGTTTGTATTTTAAGAATTAATTAAAGATCCCTAAAATTTGTATGGTTGTAAAGGTTTAATTAAATTATAGGAGTTTCACAATTTTGTAATAATTTAGGTACAACACACCTGAGAGTTATTTTGACGTACAACCTCATTAAAGTAAGCAATGGTGAAATATTTATTTATCATGACATCAAGATTAATTTTACGTCAAAATATTTATTTAATTATTATCAAAATTACAAGTGCTAGAAGTTTTTTTTTATCATATACGTATCCTTAAATTAAATTTACGTGAAAGTGCATCCATGATCAGTTGTTAAAATTATATGAACAATATCAGCTTCTTTAAAAAAGTGTAAACAGAGAGTCAAATAATATTAAAGAGGATGAATTTAAATCTTCATTGTTGAATTTATTTGACATTGCCCATGCGAATGCTGATTCAACAAAGGAAAGATGGTAGAGTAGGCTACATAGCCAACATTGAGCACAGAGAATCAAGGATGAGATACTACAGCTACGTCAAGAAAAATCGGAGAGAGAAAAAGCTCGAATTGGTAAAATTGATTTTAAAATACTTTATAAAATTTAATCTAATAATGAAATATATGATTGCATGTTAACTTCAATAACAAATTGTAATTTTTATGTTTTTTATGTTTATTAAATAGATGAATTCATGGAATTTACATCAAGCAGTGAAGGCGAAGGAGTAGATAAGTTGAGTCAAAAAACAATATCATCAGTTTTGAATTTTTCCGATGAACTGGAAACTATTCCACACTAAGAATCAACACAATGACGTGAAACTATAAATATCATAGATGATAAATTAGTTGCAGTCTTCGATCATTGTAAATTAAGTGACCGCAACGCTGTACGTTTGACTGTAGCTTTATGTTCATCATTAAATATCGACGCAAACTCATTAATAGTAAATAAATCATCAATTCGCAGAATCAGAGAGAAATTACGCGAAGAAAAAGTAAAAGAAATCAAAGGAATTTTCAAAAACCCAGACTTGAATGCTAGTGTCCAGTGTTTCCATTGGTATGGAAAAATTTTAAAAACTTCAACTGGAGAAACTAGAGAACGATTACTAGTTGTATTAAGTTGTGGAAAAATTGAAAAAATATTAGCAATTCCAGTACTAGATGAGGGTACAGGACAGTCTCAAGTTGATGCATTGGGGTATTTCTAACTGTATTAAAGCTCTTTGCTGTGATACTACACCTGCAAATCTGGGGCCAAATAAAGGAGCTGCCGTCGTACTTGAACAGTTGCTTGAAGAAAATTTACTGTATTTGCCTTCCAGGCATCAATGTTTGATGTTTAATCGTCAATTAAACAAATTTAATATCTAATACTTTCCAAAATTTTATATTTAATATTTTTTAATTATTTTAATTTTTATATTTTAATAATTCAATATTTCGACGCGGTGACCGACCTAAAGGTGCTGGGCCTACAAAACCAGTACCCAATTAATCGGTCATCGCCGTTAAAACTGCATATTTGAACATCGTTTAAATTATCTATTTGCTACATCACATTAGATTTATGTATAAATAGGAATTAATTTAATAAAACTTTATCTTTCAACCACAACCTGCCTATCATTCACATCTACCTACTACCCTCAACATTCCCTAAACTCTACAAGAGTTTACATGTTCTAAGGGATGTTTTTGAATTAAAAATACCTGGAACTTCAGGTCTTCAATCTTCAAAAGATTTTGAGATAATTGGACGAAAATCAATATAAGTCAATATTCTACTGGCATTGAAGAATCTTATGTGAAAAACAAATTACACAACCACATTGAAGATATCAATCAATTCATACAAAAGCAACTTGATTCTAAACAACCGAGAGAAGACTACAAAGATTTTACTACTTGATTTATTGGTAAAGTTCCTCGCATTAAAGTCAAATTTAGAAAACCGGGTGCATTCCATCACGCTAGGTGGATGTCAAAGGCAATATATAGTATAAAACTATTTTTATTTAAAGAACAATTTGAAATGACGGGAAAATTGAAAAAAACAATTTCAGAAATTTGCATTTTCATTGCTATAGTGTATATTAAAGCGTGGTTTACTTGTCTTCTGGCAACTGATCAGCTTCGAAGCTTCAAACAATGATTTATTATTTTTAAAAGAACCTATTGATTATGAATTGACGGATGCTGAAGTATCCCAAGTAGCGTTAAAAAAATTTAGCAAGCACTTGTATTTAAATACAGAAACTGCAGCTACGGTGTTCTTTGATGAAAAAGTATCACTAAATATTAAGAAGCAGATGGTGATTATGTTGAAAACTATTGACAAAGGTTCAGAAAAATGAAAATGTTTCGAAATTAAAAATATAAGAGACATATATAACTGGAACATTGCTTCGCTAATATCGTCAAGTTCACTACAGTTTTTTAAACGATTTGGAATAAATACAGATTTTTTGAGTCTAAATCCACGTGAATGGTTTAGAAATGAAGATTTGAAGAATGAAAAGGGTTTGAAGAAGAAGTTTAAAAGTAGTTAATGACATAACCAAGCGTGCAGTTAAACTAATTGAAGATTACCATAGTATACTAAGCAAGAATCCAGAGCAGCAACAATTTATTGTTTAATTTTTATCAGAATACAAGCATAATATTGCTTGTATTCTGATGCTCGGAAAACTTCAATCGTTGAGAATATGAACATTGATTAAGGTTAAGAATTCAAATGATATTATATTTCATCTGTACTTTTATTTTAAAATCTTATTAATTAATAATAATAATAATAATAATATAAGTCTTTATTAAAACATTTTACATTTTCAAACGGCGAAGTTCAGCGTGTTTGAAAGAAAACATCTGTTCTTCCACTTTCAGTTTTTTTAACTGACAAAACACGTATTGATATGAATTTCAAGGGAATTTTTGTTTATTAATTCAGACGCGTTTGAGCCCCTGGCAGCAAAGAAATTCAAAAACACCCCTGCTAAGGACCACCCTAATTAGGGTTAATTAATGTCCGTATATGAGGAGTGATTTTTCAAAAGGTCGTATTTCCATTCAAAAAAATGACTATAACCTGTATAGGTTAGGGCAATATAGATTATTTAAAAAAAAATTCTGATGAATGTTTAATGATACTTCAGACCTGCTGTCATATTTCGCCGTTAATATATGCCTTTTAACCATACCTTTGAGATTTTGTCAAAAAATTACATTCAAGTAAAAATGGAAATAAGGCCTTTTAAAAAATCACTCCTCATATATAAAAAAAGAAAAATATTAAACAATTAGCATATAAAATAAACAAGGGCTTATGGTGGATTTAAATAAAAAGTTTTAGTGAAAATTAAAAAGCTTTTTTTAATTTCCAGGCTGCAGCCTAATTTAAGTCCTAGTTTAGACACCCTTTATACATAAATATTTATATCAATTTTAGTGTATACCTTAAAACTCTAAACATAGAATCTTCATTTCCGCTCTTTTTATGATGGCCGCCCTTAAAATACATCAAAAGTAGGGCTATGCTGCTGCTAAAGATGGCAGCATCTCCGTATTTAATATTCTTGACGTAATTTCTGGACACTGCCATGTTCCAAACTGTTTCGGTGGCAACATTGCTTACGTACAAACATAGCAATGTTCTTCGTGACGGTCTTTCAATTAAAATGGAAAACACGCTAGCCAAAAAAGCCGGAATTGCAGATACTGTCAGGATGTTAAAGTTTCCCATTAATTTTCTAAAAACCAAAAAAAAAATTATCCAAAATAATATATGTGAGTCACAGACTGTGACCTGGATCGAGGAAATAAGGCGTTGGCTATCAAGAAAAATGGAAAACAGAAACCTAATTTCTTCTTTCCGGGTCAAATAAATTGAATATTTACCTTAGTGAACATAAAAATAATGAATATCCGAAGCCGGTACCACTTAAAAATGCAGTGGATTGTAAAATGCCATACAGGGTATGTTTAATATCGTTTTTAGTTGGTATACGTCCTTTCATTAACAATGTTAACTGTAACAAAAAAATATATATTAAATTTTATTACTACATAATATAAAATTATTTTAAACTTAAATGTTAAAATTCAATTGTCAATTGTTTTACAACATTTTGTATTTATTGTAATAAATCAGGCAACATTTCAATGATAGGTTTTCAATGCTTCACAGCTCTGTGCAGTGCTTTGAATTGATCGCAGTAATTCGAATTTTATAGATCTATTAGTAAGATTACATTTGAACTGTTTATGGAGTTTTTAAAATTGTAACGAGAGTTTCACTGACTCATTCTTTATACAGGGTGTCCCAGAAGTCGCGCACCACCTTAAAGGTTTATGATCTACAGACCCCCAGGAATCCAAGAAAATTGTTAAAAAAGTTCTACCTTTATTATTTAAAAAGATATGAAGGCGTAAATATTTAGTTTTAGCTTGTTTATAATGTTTAGTTAAGCCCAATGTACGGAATGGTTTCATTAGGAATTAATGTTTTATGAGAAAATGCATTTAAGGATTTTTACTTTAACAATACGCAGGCTTTTGTCAACTTGATGTGCCACAATTTATTATCACAACAATTAATTGGTTAATTAAATGTTTTCTGTTAACATCCATAGACCATAGACTATTAGTACAGTGATCTTAGTCAAAAAAAGGGATCAACCTCGGAATCTAACGGAATAAGCTGAATTTTTGAACAAACCTTTATTTTAGCATTACAAATGTTGTCTCAAAAGTCACATATGCCAACGGGTGAGCGGGCTTAGATATTTAAGGTCAAAGGTCGCAAAAATCAGTTTTCTGAGAATATCTCGTTTTCTCTCCCTCCTAGCGTATTTGCATTTATTATAAAAGTTGTAGAGCATAAATTTCTCTACAAGTTTTGTTTAAAACATTTTTTATACGTCTAATCGTTTTTGAGATAGAGGGCGCAGTGTGGAGCGCTCAGCCATACGTACCTTTTATTTTATTCTCTACAACTTTCATAATAATTGCAAATACGATAGGAGGCAGATAAAACGAGATATTCTCAAAAAATTGATTTTTCGACCTTTGACCTTGAATATCTAAGGCCGCTCACACGTTGGCATATATGCCAACGTGACTTTTGAGACAACATTTGTAATGCTAAAATAAAGGTTTGTACAAAAATTCAGCTTATTCCGTTAGATTCCGAGGTGAAATGCCTAGATGACTGGACTATATATCCAGGCACGGCGTTCTCTATCCCAGGCGAGAGTGTGGTAGTGGGAGGCGTGACGTCAGGAGGCCGACTGCAATGGCAAATTAATGTATAACTGCAGTAATACAAGACGGTTTCATATAAATTATCTATTGCTTTTCCATTGATATCGCTTGATTTAACGTTAATTTAATTATTGCATTAGTTTGCTGCTTTTATAACATTATAAATAAATAAAAAATACCAAGAAAATGTTGCGTTCCTAACAGGAAAATTAATGTATTATCGAGGTAATGCAAGACAGTTTCATATGAATTACTGATTGTCAAAGCCGGCCTGAGGTTTTTTGAACAGTTTTGCCGTCCCCTTTTTATTCAGCAGAAAAATTCTTTTGTCGACTATCAATTATTAAAATTATCTCTACTTTTAAAGAAGTATTGCTTGGGTTTCTTTTATTTATTGTACGGCCTAATAAAAGAAGAATATATTTAACAATTGTTTTCCTAAATACTATATTACCTACAATATTTTTTATAAAAACAGTTTTATGATTTGCCCATTTTTCATGCTTCAAAACGCCCTTTGACATTAGCCAAAAAGACTGGTTAATCTTATTATTTATAGCGCAATATAAATTATTCTATTGCGCTTATAAATTAATCCAATGTTGTATGTTTGTTTTAAATAAATTACTATTTTAAGAGCATACACAAAAAAATTAATTATTTACATTAAATAACCAACATTTTTATGGTTATAAGTACATACACAAAAATATTATAGGTAGGTACTCTTAATTCAAATCAAATATAAGTTTACTTTTTTATTATGTTTTGTTGCAAACTTGTTTTTTTAAATGAATACCTATATTAATTTATTTTAAGTAAACTTTAATATTTAAAAGAGTATAATTTCTATATTTAAAATACAAGAAAATTTAATTAGAGTAATTATTCATAATAGTAATAGATCAATTAAACGAATTTTTTTATAAAATTAAACTTAACAAAATTATTATTTCATATTCCATATTATAAAAATTAGACTATACTTATTTTAAATATAAAAATCCAAAAAAATCGTTATTTTAAAATTAAAGAATTATTATTTGTGTGCAGTTCTGTTTGTTTTAAATAAATTTCTATTTTAATAGCAGTTCTCTGTTTGTTTTTAATAAATTACTTAGTACATATTGTTCTGTTGCTTTGATAAAATATGTACTATGCATTGTCCACTACTTTGGTAAGAAATACTCCTTAAAAGCAATAATAATCCATAACTTTGGTTGCAAAGCAATGTAATACAATAGGCGGACGTTGATCAGATCGGCCTCCTGACGTCACAGTTTCGATGCAGGAGTGGGGGCTACACTCCCGCCTGGTTAGAGAACGCCGTGATCCAGGCGGTTTTGCTCAACATTATGCGAATAGATAGAAAAATCGTTGCTCGGAAGGAGCGGTGCACAATGCGCCCAAAGCTACCAAGCTTAGACCGTCGACTTACATGACTAAATGCCCCTTGCACCAGAGACAAGGGAGTCTCTGCCTTGCACGGTTGGTCAAGGTTTGGTTTTTGGTAACCTGCGCACAACCCTAATTTTGCTTTCTCGGTCAATGATTGTACACGTGCGACGTTCTTATATAAGAACGTCGCACGGATCCCATTCCATAATATTTATATTGAGTTGAAGCTACTGAATATAATATTCTTACCATAGACAATGACTGGCAGTTAAAATTCCAAATTGGATTCTATCATAGTATTTTTGTTAAATATTTATATATAACATTAATTCTATAGTGTAACGATGATGTAAGTGATGTAACGAACGTCGATTTTTTACTCGTCACGAATATTCGCGAATGCAAATGTCAACTTGCCGCCATTTTCTGCGTCCAAGTAAAATTTATAAATAAAAAAGCAGATATTTTTATTATTGTTTTTAAGTAAATATTAAAACTATTGCTTTTTTATAAAATTTGCAAAACATTCGCATCAATTTTGGGAATCCAAGAAAATCGTGCGAATATTCGCGAATGCTAATACGAATATTCACTAGTGAGTAGTACTCACTAAGTATTGTAATATGTTGTTGTGTTTGGAGAATACTTAAAAAATACATTAATATAATTAGCATAAATGTCATTTAGCGTGTGTGTGTGTGTGTGTGCCAATGTAATGTTAATCAGGCCAATTCACTAACATGAGTCGTTAACGTTAGCCATTAGAATCAGTGGTTATCGGCCATTCCAGCCAATCAGGCGGATTAAATAAATATATATATATATATATATATATATATATATATGAGTCGTTAACGTTAGCCACTAAAATTAGTGGTTATCGTTATAACGATAACCACTAATTTTAGTGGCTAACGTTAACGACTCATGTTAGTGAATTGGCCTGAATATTTGTTTCGTTTTTTAATAGGTATATGGTTTTATTAGTTCCTGACTCACTGTTTTTGTTATTGTCAAGTCTGACGTAGAATAAATAACCTCTAAAGCTAAATTTTCATGTATTCGTTTGTCCGTTATCCGTTTGTCCGTTTTTCAATAAAATCGTCCGACAAGAAATGTTTTAATTTTCATGCATCCATTCTTTAATGACGTTTAACGGATTGATTTGGCGACAAATAGAAATTAAGGGCGAGTATATTCACTTCACTAAATTTACCTAATGCTTAATTGTCATAGTTACAATTAAGTCAAGAATTGTTATCTGTCTAATAAATTTAAAGGTGGGTAAATATGCCATATAAAAGAACATACTAGCCTTAATATACATTAAATTGTATAGTTTTAAACAAAGACGTAACAGCCCAGACAGCACATAAATATATTCATTGGACGTCCAGCGGACGACCATTGTACATCCAAACGTCCAATGTAAGTCCATTTGACGTCCAATGGACATCTTGTGCTGTATGGGAGTAGTTCCTGTATACATTAACTCTTAACCCTTAAATTCCAATTTTTATTGTAAATTTATGTCAAATGAATATAATACACTATTTTAAGCATATTTAGGTGCGGAAAAACTAAACTCTTACTAAAATATATGTTTCTAGAGTTAAATTCAACAAACTTTGCTTAAAACTGTCACCTTTTCTATGTGCTACACTGAATTTTAGGAATTTAGGTTAAAATATTAGAAAACCAGTTTTAAAATGCGAAATGTTTTGCTATATATTTTTGGTCAAGAATTGGGAATGATATAATTGTATGGGATTTGAAATTGTATTGATAACAATTCTTTAAGTTCCCATGAGATTAATAATACTGAGGATGCTGATTCACAGAACATAAGCTGCTTAAATAAATTTAAATAGTTATATTCGATTCAAATTTTTAATCGAATATTTAAACTATTGGAATAATTTAAATGTTTCGAACAGTTTAAATAAAATAGAAAATGTTTAACAATAATAAAACTTGTTCACAAACGAAAAACACTAGGCTAATCTAAATCTAAAAATCCTAACCCTAAAGGAACAAAATTATTCCAAATTAAATTAAGGAGTGCAATGTATACATAGGTAAATGTAAATATCAATGTAAAACATTCCAAAACAGAAATAAAAAAGGTCCAAAAATCGTAAAAGCTCAAAACGAAGTAAACAATATAAAATAAAGCCAAACAGTAAACCAAAAATGGTTTGTTCTGTGACCAAAATGCTGAAAACATTTTTAAAAAATTAAAAAAATAATATTTCTTTTTATTATTAATACTTAAAAACAAAATTAATATAATTCTTTATAAATTTTGCGATATAACATATTTTTAAAATCTTTATAATAACGAAAATAATATTAGAATATAATTACATCTGACAACACGGCCCCACGCTTGTGACTTAAATCATCTGAGTGAATAGTGCGCATAATCTCGAGTGTAATATTATATAGAGTGGATAAAGTATGGTATATACTATAATTTATCTACTCCAATAAGCAGATAATTAAATGATTTTCAAAAATTAATAAATATTATTATCTGACATATGTCAAATGGTTAACATCACATTTTACCAATTTTAAATGTTATTAAATGAAATGTCATAATTTTCGAATTATAATTGGACCAATAAGAGCGCTCCTGGATGATCGGACTAACCGACAAACGGATACATGAAAATTAAGCTTTACTAGAAGAAACAAATTTGGTCAATTCATTTTGATACTTTTTTATAATGTTATTTGTTGTCATGATGATTAACTACCTTATTAGCACGTAATGTTGTCATTAAAAAAAAATATGCATCCCCTGTATCTTTTTGAATACGCCGTGACTAGAAGTACACCGGGAGTACGGGTATTAAACGTACATCAGGTTTGTGCGCATGCGTGTTTCCATACCAGCTGATGGTAAAATTTCGGATTTATTAGTTGATATTAAATTGGTACACTAAGGTCCAGTTGTATAACAGTTGGTAAACAGCTGGTTAACTCTTGATATTAATTATGAAATTATTAAGGTAACTTTCAAGTTGTATAAACAATGTTTATTAAACATTGATTAAAATTTAATTAAGTGATTGAAATACAATTAACAACAAAATTAATGAAATGTCAGTATGAATTACCCAAACCAACCCAAACTCAACAACCCAACCCAACCGACCCCGCCCCATTGAGCGCGAAATTGAGCGACCATTTAATATTATACAATTGACAAATATGCCAAATAAGGATTTTTTTCCACCCGGTGTACGTTTAATGGCGTACTCCCGGTGTACTTCTAGTCACTTTGTTTTAAATAACTAGGGTAGATTTTTTTAAACAATTTTCCGGGATTTCTGGGAGTCCGTAAATGATAACAAAGATAATATTGTCTTAAAGACAAGACAAGACAATGTCTTTAGATCATACACTTTTAAGGTGGTGCTAGACTTGGCACACAATTAAAAAAATATATTTATTTAACGATAGCTTAAAAAATGTTTATTACAAACATCGTTAATGCAACGTAATTGTGTTAATTAATGCAAAAATCAAGCATATAAAAAATATTAATTTTTTTGGTCAAAACCTTGAGTTAAATTTATCTATTGCATATAACTAATATTTTAAAGGTCAATAAATGCTGTTCAGTTCAAATTACAATATTTTTTTAATGAATTATTTAGCAGTTAGCAGTTTAAACATCTAAAGCATAAAAATATCCTTGAACACATTTCCAATAAAAATGAAACAAAAGTTTAATTTTAAATTATTATTAATATTAATTTATGTTATTGATTATAGTCTAATCAGACCACCCACAATACACGCGTGGACCCCTCGCAAATTATACGCTACTTACCACCAAACCTAAAATTACATAACATTCCTGGACCGACTCGACGTATACTCTAAAGAAGTATCGGGTTTTCGCAACGCGTGCGCCATCTGGTGGACTTCGGTAGCATTGCGTGAATTTAAGAATTGTCAACAATAGAGCACAGATTATTCATCATGTTTAAATAAATAGGTAGTTTTTCACAAAAGAGGGGAAGGCAGAAGTCTTTCTCGACAAATTTTGTTCAATTGCACAGCTAAATCGCGCACGTTATTTGTGTTTTACGTTGCAAGGAAAAAATTAAAAAACTTTTATAGTACTCGCTTAAATGCGTTAGTGTTTGCATTTTATCTAAGGGATCATGGAGAATTATTGTGTTTTTAATTGTAAATAAAATTCAAGAACTAAATCGTTGCATTTTCATGTTTTGTCAAAGTATACAATTAGGTAAGTATATTTTTTGGTGCAGAATTAAGTTAACTTAACTTTACCTAATATAATTTATATTTAAGTTTGGACATTTTTAAGAAATTAGTAAAAAATATTTTTTGCACAAACATAACCTTAAAATCAACCATTTTTGTATTTGAGTTCTCTAAAAAACAACTAACATTTTCCGGCTTTATTCTCAAAAACATTCGTTCGTTTGACAGCTGATTATTAAAAGTCGTACTTTTGTTATTATGGTACCAGCCGAGTGGTGGCGCTACTAGCGATACTTCTTTAGCGTATGGCGAAAAAACTGTTTTTGACATTTTAAATTAATGACGCAATGTAAAACCGGTCGTTTTTAAAATAGGAACCTTGTATTTATGTAGCTATAAATTGTCAATTCTATATTAAATAATTATTTAAACCTATATTCCTTTATTAAAACTATGACAACCTGTTTAAATAAACAATTGACGATCCTAATGCAAGAAGGAAAAGTAAAAATATGAATTTCTTAGGAGAGGCAAAGTAATAATATAATATTTTATGAAGCTATAATATACAGGATACCTCAGGACTCGCGCCACAGAGAAAAAGGGGGCGTGCCGATAGCAATGGAGATGCCAAATTTAAAAATAAAAAAATTCTAGGTAAAAGTGTAATCAAATGAGAGCAAAAAAGCGGTAGCCAATACCGAGAACTCTCGACTAGATTAAAAGTAGGCAATTTAATAAATGCTAGAAGACGATAGAACAATTGAAGGAGTCAATACAAGAAGTGCTTAAGTCACATTTTCAATGAAATTGACATTGTGACGCCATATAATAGTGTTTTACGTAAGCTTTCAGGTGGTATTTGCAGAGTGGCAGAAATATGTGTCTAACTGCCTTATTTTGCATTTACTTCAATGGGAGTTTACCTGGTTTTCAATGCAAGAAGTACCCAAGTCATCATTTTGACAGATGCAATGCAACATCATGCCAACATGTGCCTTAGTCCACATTACCTAAGCTGTGTCAATCCTAATAATTTGTGTCTGTGATTAAAAACAACTATGGCAGGTAAGTAAAGTACAGTAAAATAAAATAAATAAAACAGCTTGCGTTACCTTACAACATACTAGTAACCGTTTTTATAATAGATATATGATTTATTTTGTTATTCTTAACTAACATTGACTGCAACCTAACCTTAAAACATTGACACCATATTTGACAAATTAATACTAATACACGGTGTAAATGGGATCGCAAGGTAAAGTTCTGCAATGTTGATATAAATCAATCTTCATTTTATTTTAGATGGTACTGAATGGTCGGATTATTCGGCATCATGCAGTGAATATGAACCAAATAGCGAAAGTGAAGATAGTTTTAAAGCAGATGACCCTGCTCCGTCAACAAGTAGGGTAAGTTAGGTACCTTAGGGAACCCAAAAAATTTCAAAGAAAAGTAAAACTTCAGGTTCCTGTGCCACTACGGGACATGCTCCACAAAATATAGAGTTTTCTGAATCCTCAACACAAATCAATATACATACCAATCGTCCAAATGTGGCAAATGAAGTGAAAATAAACGAACCACAGCAATCCGAACTAAAGAAGAGGAAGACTGAAAAGAATGCATGGAAAAGAACCATAAAAATTAGGGAATCGTTTTCTCGAAAGCACCATAGAAGAACTATAACAAACTGTCGCTGTAAATGCTCATTCAAATTAAGCGTGGACAACAAAAGACAATTTTCGAAGCCTATCACAGTTTATCATCTTCTACACAACAAAATTTATACCTTGAAGGTTGTGTACGTCCTACGGACACAGATCAAGAAAATCTGTCAATCCACGATGTAGGAGTCAAAGCTTTGTATATCAAGTAAAGACTGACGGAAAATTAATAACACTGTGTCAGTCGGCGTTTTTAGCAGTGCATGGTATAAAACGCTACAGACTGCGTCTTTATCACTCCAGGCCAAATAAAACAAAAACAGATACTTTAGTCTCAGTTAGAAGATTTATAGAAGAACTGCCAGCTCGAGAGTCCCATTATAGCAGATCTGATAACAAACTTTGCAAGTATCTGAATTCCCATTTATCAGTCGCAAAGCTTTACCGACATTTTTTTTACAAAAAAAAACAAGATAAAACAGTATCATATGAGATGTTTAGAAGAATTTTTTCAGAAGAATTCAACATATCATTTGAATTCCCAAGAAAAGACATCTGTAAAGAATGTACTATGTTCCTGACACGTTTAAAACAAGCTGAAGTGACAAATGATGTGACATCTGCACAAACCGTCAAGACGGAAGGGGAGCTACACCTAAGAAAAGCTAAATGTTTCCAAAAGAAAATTTCGGAAGCAACAAAAGCTTGTATTTTGTTTAAAAAAATCGCTAATATGAATTCTTGAAAATTTACTCTTAAAAACTGACATAGTAGGCCTTGTATTTTGTAAAAATCTGGCGTTTTTTGCTCCAAAAATGCAGTTTATCAAAATCTACACTTTAAAACAAATCCGGTTAAAATCGCACAATAAATAAAGATTTTACAGGGGTGAGTCGCAAACAAATGGGTCACACTGTATAGTAATTATTGTATTTCAAACCAATTTATTTAGACTCCGATAATTTTTTCAAACTAGAGTGAATCGCCCAATTCATTTTATTAGTTTAAATATTTGTTTCACTTTTTTTTAGTTTAATTTCTTAATCTAGAGTTCTAGTCTGTTTTTTAAACTAGCTTTCTTTGATTAAATCCCTGGATAAACTTTAATTACCTATTCTTAATTTAACTTAACTTAATTTTCCTTGTTTTTATCTTTTAATTTTTACTGTTAATTCTCTGTTTGTTAATATATTTATATGGTTTTAAATAGCACTTTACTGCTCTGTCTGTTTCAATTTAAGTCAAGAAGTAAGTATATGGTGAACGGTGATAGTGTGTGAAGTTTTCCGGGTGATTCGACGCGTGTGGGTTCAGTGTGTGAATATCCATATCTGTAATACTTCGCCTCTACTCAGACTCGTCCATCCGACATCATCTAACCGATGCCGCTACATTTTTTTTCGGATTAAAGGTCAGATTAGATTAGTCATTTGTATCGGGTACACGAGAACATCAGAACTCACGAGCTCCCATAGGCCAACCAAGGAATAAAAAATAATAGTATAGCGCGCGACAAAAACCCCCGTTACCCATTGTCGACCCCTGTTTTTTTTATTTTTTATAAGTTTTGCGTGCATAAATCTGCACGAAAATTAAAAATCAAACCATCCCAAGCACCCAACGACCCAGACTAAATTTAAAATTTAAAAAAATTTAAAAAAATATAGGTATATAAGTTTTGCGTGCATAGGTCTGTAAGAAAATTAAAAAATAAAAAAACAAGCACCCAACCACCCCATTAAAGACGATTATTCTATCGGGAAACTTCTTATTGACAAAAAAACTTACCTATGCCCAATAAAGTTGCTGACAAACCAAAATATTTTAATAAATATTTAAAAAAAAGTAATCTGCCCAACTGGTTACTGGAATATGCACGCAAAACATTGCACCATTTTTTTTGCAGATATGTCTGGACAGTGCAGTGGACACCAATTTTCAATATCAACAATGCATCCTAAGTATCCTAGCAATTAAAAGAATTCCCTATGGCCACCTATTGGGATTGGCTATCATTTTTTAATTTTATCTCGCTTATTCTTTGAGTTAGATCATTCTATTTTCTATTCTTCTGCCCAACTGGTTAATGGAATATGCACGCAAAACATTGCACCATTTTTTTTGCAGATATGTCTGGACAGTGCAGTGGACACCAATTTTCAATATCAACAATGCATCCTAAGTATCCTAGCAATTAAAAGAATTCCCTATGGCCACCTATTGGGATTGGCTATCATTTTTTAATTTTATCTCGCTTATCCTTTGAGTTCTATTTTTCAGTCTTCAGTTTTAGAAAAAAAGAGATAGCACCTTTTGAAATGAACATGGTTATTATATCCTAACCTTAATTTAAAGTCGAGCAAAAGTTAAAAAAAGAATAGACAATATTTGAAACAATTATTGCTTAACTTACATAAAAATACCTTATAGGTATTTAATCCAAAAGTAAATATTGTATAGCCAAGAATTATAACATCTGTATCAAAAAATACTTATTTTTAAATTAAGCATAGTGTATATTTTATTTAAGGGTGCTTGCATTTAAAATAATAATCATAGTTTTTCTTGAAATAAGAATAAGTTTGCCCTTGCACCTAACATTGAAATTATATCCAAATAAGTTTAGGTTAGTTCTTGCATTCAACTCCCTATATCCTTCAGTAGTATTAATTTAAATTATAAGAATAAATCAATCCTTAAATAAAAATTATCTATACTTGCGGAAAGGTGAGATGAACGTATAGGTACTTGGACTGAGATGATTAATCTTTAATATAAACTGCGCACCACTCAATGTGTCGCGAGCAAAAAGTTCGTCCTTTTTCAAAACGACATAACTTTTTTGCTTCTTGAATGATTTTATTTTGGTCTGTGATATCTGCTAGCCCCATCCTCTAGCAATTCATGCTATAGATATGAAGCTCACGGTTCTTCAAGTAAATTTTCTACAGGGTGATATGTTAAACTGTGAAAAATTTGAATAATTTCATCCAAGCCCCGTTTGAAAAAAGAAATATTTTTTGTCGTTTTTACTTTGACATAATGAAGTATTATGTCTTACCTTAAAACGGTTTTCAAATTTTTCAAATTGGAATCTTAGCAACGAAAATATAATTGTTTTAAAAAAGAAAGTAGATTTAAGGCATATTGGTAGACAATACCCAGTCTTTTTAAGAACAAAAAGATAAGATGGTGAAAGATTGTTCCTTGAATAATTCTGAACAAGCGACAAGCAACCAATTTCCATTATTTTCAGAGGGGTCTAAGCAACGACCACTTTTTCAAAATGACATTTTGGGTGAAAATTTGCGAAAACTAAACCTGAACCGATATTTACGTTCGTGATATGTTTTCTTTATAATTTTGACCTCCTGATTGTGATTCAGTTGTAAAATTTAAGTTTCAGATAAAACCAAAATCACCAAGAATCAAAATTTGAAAACCATTACCTGCTGTTAAATGTCTTAATAAAAACAGATTGCTGGCGTGTTTTTTGCATATTTATGATTAAAATGCCATTTGGGGATTCATTTTTTGGGCCAAATTACTGCAATTTGTTTGAGTGGTTGGCATAATATTACATAACCTAATTGTTAATAAAGTTAAATAAAAATATTTTTGTTAATTTTTTAAAATTTTATGAAAAGTTATAATCATAATCAAAACAGAAAAATGAAACAAAAAATAACAATAATAACTTTCAATCTTCTGCAAACCGTTGATTTGTAGAATCTTTAAATGATTCAAATGCAAATGCCAGACTTTGCAGCAGCTACGGGAATTAACATCTTCAAATCAACGGTAAACTTTATAGAAAGAATGGAAGTAACCTGGGTAATATATGGGTAGGTATGTAGGTAGGAAGGTATAACTTATGCAAAAAACTTCGAAATTTGGAAAAACACAAGCAAACTGAAAAAATCAAGAATATCCCTCATAATGCGTTTTAAATGTTTTTCAAGAACTAATTTTCATCATTTGATCCTCGATTTGATCATTCAGCGACATGATAATAACGTACTAAAGATGCAAAACACAGTAACAAACAGTAAAAACCAGCAATCGTATTTTATTGAGACATTTAACAGCCAGGAATTGTTTTTGAATTTTGATTCTTGGTGATTTTGGTTTTATCTGAAACTTACATTTAACAACTGAATCACAATCAGAAGGTCAAAATTATGAAGAAAACATGTCACGAACGTAAATATCGGTTTAGGTTTAGTTTTCGCAAATTTTTACCAAAATGTTATTTTGAAAAAGTGGTCTTTGCTTAGGCCCTTTAAAAATAATGGAAGTTTGTTGCTTGTCGCTTGTTCAGAATTATTTAAGAAACAATCTTCCGCCATCTTATCTTCTTATTCCTAAAAAAAACTAAGTTTATTGCCTTCAAAAAACCCTTAAATGTACTCTTTTGGAAAAAAAATCATATTTTCGTTGCTAAGATTCCAAATCAAAAAATTTGAAACGTGTTTTAAGGTAAGACATAATACTTCATTATTTCAAAGAAAAAACGAAAAAAAAAATATTTTTTTACAAACGGGGCTTGGATGAAGATATTGAAAATTTTCACCGTTTTACATATCACCCTGTAGGAAATTTCCTTGAAGAACCGTGAGCTTCATATCTATAGTATGAATTGCTAGAGGATGAAGCTAGCAAACATTACAGACCAAAATAAAATCGTTCAAGAAACAAAAAGTTATGTCGATTTGAAAAATAACTAATTTTTTGGTCGCGACACATTGAGTGGTGCGCAGTTTAGAATAGCTTTTTTTCCGTGTAGTGGACCCCACAGACGATGTCCTGTTCTTTGAATAAAAAACCTCAGGAGGGAGTACCTAAATTATAGAAAATAGCTGACTGCAAATGGAGCTAACCAATTGGTCGCCACAAATGGCGGACTATCGTTTCTGCCAGCTATAACGTTTAATTCTTTGCAAGGTTTAATTATTAAACAACAAAAAGGCATAGAACAAACCATAAGCGCTATTAAACAACAAAAAAATCTTTTAAACAAACCAATTAAGCTTAAAAAGGTAAATAAACAAACTCAAACTGTCATCTGTCAGAAAAAAATACTCATAATCGGACTCCTAAAATGGCGACTTCTGTCGTAAATTTATTTCATTAACGAGATCCGGCAGGGTGCTTCCGAGGTTTTTTATTCAAAGGTCCTGTCCAAACGTTGCAACGCGTTGGCTGGAACCCGATTGCAGCGCCATCTCACTTTTACACCAGACAAAAAGATGATTCTGCAATTATCTTAATTTTTTAAGTTATGTTCCATCATCTTGCATCAGGGTCATCAATAATAATTATGTTTGGTTTAAAATTTAAACTTTAAATATATTTTTGTAAAATACGAATTTAACTTAATACTGTTCAATTTTATAAATCCCTGTAAATTTTTGACAGTGATAATTAAAGAAAATACGTATTTTGTATCAGAATTCTGTGTTGTTTGTGTCACAAGTAGTATAAGGGGCAAATTGTGAGTAAAAACCACAAGTTATAAAATTAATATTTTATAATATTATTTTTATTGTGCTTATAACTTATTAAAAACATAATAAAACAATATTTTTAAATAAATTTTATAACGTGTAGTTTTTACTCACAATTTTTAATTGTGACGGGCGGGACAAAAATCCCCGAGTAACGTGGAATGACCCATAATTAAATTACTTAGATACTATGAATTAATTAATCAATTTTAATAATAAGCGATATTAATACTTTAGTTATCCTTCTATAATTTGATGGATGTGGTGTTTGTAATATATATATTTTAATTTGAACTGAACTTAATTATACTTTTGAGGAATTAAATTTAACAAAAATCATAATTATGTGACAAAGAAAATTGACTAAGTACGAATGTAAAACTGACCGTATAAACTCTAAAATAGATCTGAAGAGCGGCTAAACAAGCTGAAGCCCCAGATCCAAACTGAAAACCGCTGCAAGATGTAAAGTTGTGTATGCATCCGCACGGTTCGCGAAGCACGGACAATTTGCTGAGCACTTGCACCATCTCACTACCGAACAAAACGAAATTTGATAATGCGTTTTAGCACAACATATGAATATACCTATTGACTATACATACGTCATTTATCTCCGATTGATATCAGATAGGCACACTGAAATATTTGTTTCAATCAGTTAAACTGTACAGAGTTTGATACAGTTATTAAAATGCGTTTCCAGCAGAGTAGCGCCAAAAAACAATGCATCGATTTAAGAACTAGGTTAACTATGGACCTAACATTTTGTGTTGCGATTTAATCAATATTTACCTAAATGTAAATTAACGTAAGATAAACAAACACAGATTTAGTTTAAACATGGCAATATTAATAATTCGGTTTTTAAATATTTGTCGCAGTTAAGCGTAATTGTTCGTATATCGGCATCATAAAATTATTTTTAACGATAGCCAATTTATAAATAGACAATAAACAAGTCAATTATATTATATTAGGTACCTATATAACTTTAGTTTATTTTATTTTAATTGCACATATTGCGCCCATAAAGGACATTATTAATACTAAGTAAGTGATACCTTGTACCATATACTTGGTAATTTACGTAATCCTAAAAAGTATTACGCGTTTTGCGTTAAGTTCTCGTTTAAAATACACCATGGAAATGTGCAAAAATACTATAAAAATAATTACTATTACAAGTATGCGAAAAGTTCCTACTTAAATGGAAACTGATAAAAAAGTGCGTGCGGAAAAGTCTCCGCACTAGTTAGCGCATCTAATACTCTGCCGTCACGCAGTTGACTGTCATAATATTTATGTAAACGTTAGGGCCTTTTTCCTTAATAAACTACTTTTTGGGCACTGCTGAAGATTTATTATTACAATTTTGTTTAACGTCTTAATTATTGGTTTAACCCTTACGAATGCTCTACTTTTACTAAGTAGTACAGTACTATTAATATTCGGTTTTATGCTGTCCACTGGACGATGTCCAAAATAATTTAATTAATAATTAAAATACTAACAAAAAACTTACATTTTGAGGTGATTGAGCAGAGTATATTATTACGAAATTATTTTAAATCCTAGACGTCCTAAAGAAAAACGAATGAGTTTTTTGAAATCAGCGGCCCAAAATTAGTTAAACTAATCTGGAGTACTCAATGTTGGGAAAAAAAGTTTCTAAAACTATCGTAGTGTAATTTATACAAAAATGTATTACCAAATAAAAATGAGTTTGTCTTCATTATAGCATGGCTTTATAACAAAGATCAACAACAAGTTATTTGGTGTTGTTTTATTTTGGTAGATAAGTTAAAACAAATTGCTTTTAAATTAAAAGTTTTAATGACTTAATTCTGAAACTTTTTCAATCATTTCAACAAATAAGCAACAATACGTCTCTATTAATTGATTGGTTTGTCTCACGTTCAGGAGTGCCGCAAGGTTCTAATTTAGGTCCCATACACTATGGCCCATATAGTATGGGCCATACTTTTTTCTATTTTTATTGATGACTTATTATCTTAAATAAACTACTCTTTACTGCTGTTTGCAAATGATTTAAATGTTTATAAAAGTGTACCGAATTTGGAAAATTGCTTGGGACAGGATAAGTTAAACATTTTGAATCAGTGGCGCATTCATAATTGTCTAAAATTAAATGTCTCCAAATGTATTATATAATGCGCTATACCAAGAAGCGTAAGACAAGTATTTTTGATTTTTATATTAATATCCCCTTTAGAATTTAATCATTTTAAGTTTTCTGAATACGCTAAAAAAGTATCTCTAGTAGCGCCATCACTCGGCTGTTATCATCGTAACAAAAGTATAACTTTTAATAATCAGCTGTCAAACGCTTATGTTACAAACGAGTTTTTGAGAATAAAGCCGGAAAATGTTAAAAAAATATTGAAAAATAAACCGTGGCTCGATTTGTTGTGTTGTTGGGTGTATTTCGAGAGGAAATCCTGGGTTGAGTTTTTACCGGTTTTCCAATAAACAGTGTTAATCTGAATGAAGAAAAAATAAATTGCACACAGTCTCTGTAAATATAAATTGTACCTATTAGATACAATAAATACATATTTTAGTAGTGATTAACATGAAAAGTGTAAATATTTCAATTCAGTAAAAATCGTCAAACAAATAAGTGGTCTAAATTTATTATTAAAAGCGTTGATTAAGAAAGTCTCCATTCAACAGTAAAATACCATTATATTATGTATTTTATATAATATTATGTTGCCATGAATTCGTAGGTATATTTTGTTGTTTAAAATGCAGTTTTTGGCGGTTTTTAGAGAACTCAAATATAAAAAAGGTTGATTTTAATGTTTGTGCAAAAATTATTTTTTACTAATTTCTTAAAAATGTCCAAACTTAATTATAAATTATATTAGGTAAAGTTATCATTAGTTAATTCTGCACCAACAAATGTACCGAATTGGCAAAACATGAAAATGCAACGATTTAGTTCTTGAATTTTATTTACAATTAAAAACACAATAATTCACCATGATTCCTTTGATAAAATACACACACTAACGTAACTATAGAAGCATTTAAGCGTTGAGTTTCTTAATCAATGATATAAGGAATAATCAATCGAAATCGAGTACTACATAAATTGTTTCCTTGCAACGTAAAACACAAATAACGTGCGCGATTTAGCTGTGAAATTAAACAAAATTTGTCGAGAAAGACTTCTGCCTTCCTCTCTTTTGTAAAAAACTACCTATTTATTTAAAAATTATGTATAATCTATACTTTAAATGTATTGTTGACAATTCTTAAATTCACGCCCACCCAACCAATCCCTTATCTATGACGCAATGCATGCATTCGAAGTCCACCAGATGACGCGCGCGTTGCGAAAACCCGATACTTCTTTGGCGTATAATTTTAATTTCGTTTCTTTGGAATTAAGAAGGAATAGTATATTGTGCTTCTTGTTGGAGAAAGAGGAGATTCCTCGAGCGTGAAGTTAACGCACGACCGTAGCGAGTGCGATAACACGACCAATAGCCGCACACAATATTTTATTTAAAGCCAATTTTATTTGATATTTTCTGAAATCTGACAGCTGTCAAGCAACTTTAACCTCACTTTTTTTCAAATTTCAACTTAAAGCTAACTCCAGCCCGTGGACGCTCACTAGTGGGAGAAGTTATTATGCATTTGAGATATATGTGAGGCGGAAAAGGGACCTAGTGTCCAAAAACTGATTTTCGAAATTATCAATATTTTAAGTAAAGTAGATCTTTTGAAAGTTCCAGAGAGAGTTTGTTTATCTTAAAAAATTGATTAATGTTTTAAGTCGAGCGTTACTACACAAACGCCTATGCCGCGTGAACTTCAATCGCTTCTCCTGTAAAACTTGTTTTTGGATACTAGATCCCTTTTTTCGGAGTTTGCCATCTGTTGATAACATTTTTTTTAAATTAAAAGTCTACTGATTAAAATAAATAAATAAATGCTCATTTATTTTATATTTAAAAATTATAAAATTTTAAATGTAATTGCTCATACAATATTTATGGCATTAATTTATTATTTGCAAGTTTTAAATCGATATAATTAATTTGATCGAAATATTTGTACTTATTTAAAAAAGTAAATCTCTAAAAAGAATGAATGCAAACCTAAATAGCATTCAATGTGAATTTCAATCTATTTATAACTTGTTTATATTAACAACACCGTTGTCAAATTTGCTTTTCATTTAAGGGCGCTTGGTAAACCTAAGATTGAAAAGAATGTTATATACGAGACATTCTTTTACATATCGTACGGATTACAGAAAACATATTTTTTCAAATTTTTAAAATGACTTAATTTTTTTTTACAGCATCTTTTCATAAATTTAGCCGACCCCTATATCGGAATTTTTGCAGAAAATTTATTTTTCCAAAGATATATTGATTTAAACTTTTGATAAAATTTGAAAAAATGCTGAATTCTTTTGTACTTAAAATTCATTATCTCCGGTTCTACTGATCGGATCGATTTCATTTTTTTTTTATTTTAAACCATATTACATTTTTTTTTCGATAAATATTTAAAAAGTTTGTGTTTTGTTTATTATATGAAAAAAAAAATTTTTTTTTGTATAAACAGATTTTTTGTGTTTGCCCCCTCTATGAAAAAAAATTAAAAAAATACTGTTCTATGCACTATTTATTACTCTACAAAATAAATTTTTCAGAAAAATGGAGACTTTTTTGGATCGGAAGATATTAAATATTTTCGAGCGCGTGACCGGTACAAGCCGTAAGGGGGCATCCATTAATTACGTGAGGCGTTTAGGGGAGGGAGGGGGTCAAGCCAAATCTCATCAATTCTCACGTAAGGGAGAGGGGGGGTCTCGGCAAATATCACGTAATTTTTAACAAAGTATGTTTTTTTAATAAATCCAACAGAATCAAGCAGTTTAACGTATAAACATTAAAAATAAGCATTTTTTAAAATCTCACGTGAGATTAAGGGGAGGGGGTTGAGCCAAATCTCACGACATCTCAGCAAGGGGGGAGGGGGTCGAAAAATCGCTAAAATTGACTCACGTAATTAATGGACACCCCCTAATCAGACATCTTCGAAACGCTAACACATTTAGGATTAGTGATGCCGCCGATACGAGAGATTCTCGCCTCTCGTCTCGTCTCGTGTCGTCTCGACGAGACGAGAGGGAGATTTTCTCTCAAAAAAAGGCTCGAGACGAGACGAGAGAAAGCCCTCTCTCGCTCGAGAATTTCTCGTTTCTATCGATCTCTCTCGTTCTCTCGATTATTCCGGTAATAAGTAAACAATTTTTTTACATAAAAATTTTAATTTTGCGATATTTATTTGGACCAATGAGATTATTATTCGCATTTCATAATAAACAAAATTTGTTCCTGTATAACGTTTTATTATTTTATAATACAACTTAAGGTTAACCAAGAAAAAAATTACTTATAAAATAATATTAATTTTTAAAATTTACCCTGTATGAGCACATTTATGGCACTCCTTATACTATTAAACAACCCGTGCTTAATAAGCATTGCTTATTCAATGAACTTATCAACAACATGTGGTTTTTGAGGGGCTGATTACAAATTTGATATCCATTTCTTCAAAAAATAAAATGGCTAATCCAATATGACGAAAATTTGTCGTTCGGCTTTAATGGTTTGGGTAAAATTTAGTATTTAGATATTTATGGGGTCCCTGATTAAGAATTTGATATCCATTCAAACAACAAAATTGCGGATTCAAAATGACGGACATGCGCAGTAGGTACAAGATGGTTGGATCTATGTGGAGTAGTTACATCATATAGACGCAGTAGTTCTCAGATGGATGGATGATTTGATCCATCCATCTGAAAACTACTGCGCCTATAATATATATTATACTACACTGAGAAAAAGAATGGGACAAATAAACTGTGTAGCTAATCCTTTTATTAATAGTGAATATATTGTTTATTACCTCTAAATAAATAGTCGAAATAATAACGATAAATGGACGCCTTTCTGCAGAAAGGAACCAACCCACAAAACCAAAAAAATCGAGATATTTAGTCTATGAACTAATTAAGTATGTATAATTTATCTGCAAAATAGGTCATAGCCAAAATGCAAGTGTAGTGAAATGTATTAATCATTGAACCAACCAACATTCAATAATAGTGTGGATTACTAATCCAGAATTAGAATCTGTAGAATATCTGCAAGTGGGTTGGATCTTTTTTGTAAAAAAACAGGCTGGTAGACCCACTACCAAAGTATTTAAAGATTTCCTGCTTCTGCAAAATATAAAGTCTTGATGCATTTTTTTGGTAGCTTACAAGATGAGGTGGGGTTAGAAGATGATGTGGACGAATTTCAAATAGAATCAAAATTAATTCATATTACCATTATAATAGTAATATCAGTTATATTTTGTTTGGAAATAAATAATTGTCGCTTTTCTTTAAATACATACATACATCAGATAGTAGTTTTCATAAATTGCAGAAAGGAACCAACCAACAAAAGCCCATTTTTTTCGTCACCCTTACACATAACATCACAAAATCCACCTGATGAAATTATTAAATTATATCCCTTAAACCTCCGTAAGTCCAAAATCGGCATAAAATTAACAGGTAATTTTAAAATTATTAAATCTTTGATAGCTTTTTTCTCAGTTTCATCATGGTGTGGGTTGGTCCCATTCTGCAGAAAGCCGTCCAAATATACTTTAGTAAAACTTTATGTGTCGGGAATAAAAATATATTTAGGATAAATATACTGTACCCTTGTCCCATATTTAAATATTTTTTTTATTTGGGAGCAATAAACTTTTTTCTCAGTGTTACAGTTACATCTATAATATAATATAATATAATATAATATATATTATATGTAACTACTCCACATAGATCCAACCATTTGATTCAAATGTGCGACATTTTCGGCGTAAAAAGTCTTACTTTATCAGTGTGGTCTTGGCACAATTTTTTTTTATTATGACTTTTCTCGTCTCGTCTCGTCTCGCGGCATCACTATTTAGGATAGTGTAAACTCATACATCGTTTTAAAAAAATACCAGCGCTTTTTCTAAATTAATTCTGATTTTAAAGGTTTTCAATAATTTTAAATAAATTAAATTTTAAATAATACAAACTCCAATTAATGAGTAAATTTATTAACTGGCAGAATTGACATTTGCACAAATAAGTCACCAATTAAAAGATGTCGAATCATGGCACTCTTATACAAAATATCACGTCACCCGCCACATGCACTAATACGTTTGAATATTACGCGCTTGACAGTCCTGTCACGCGCTCGAAAATGTTTAATATCTTCCGATCCAAAAGAGTCTCCACTGTTCTGAAAAATGTATTTTGTAGATAAAGAAAAAGCGCATAAAATAGTATTTTTTTCATTTTATTTTATAGAGGGGGCAAACATGAAAAACTAGTTTAAAAAATTAATCTGTTATTAACTCCCTATACTTAAAAAAAAAAAAATTAATTTATTTATTTGAAAAGCCTATTCAATAAGGTTTAAAACAAAAAAAATACAAAATCGATCCGATCAGTAGAACCGGAGATAATGGGTTTTATGTAGAAGAGAATTTATCGTTTTATCGCAATTCATAAAAACTTTATATCAACATATCTCTGAAAAAACAATTTTTTTACAGAAAACCTGATACACGTATCTGCTTATTTACTGTATAGAAGCGGTAAAAAAAATTTCATGCGAATCCAAACCCTGATGTCAAAATAGGTGTACGATTTGTAAAAGAATGTCTATACACAAGGCGATAGTAGTGACACTCTAACGCAAACCCTTGAATTAAAATATAAACAGAATTCATTAAACGACCAAGTTAAACTCTTTTTAAAATTTAGTTTTTCTGCATCTCACAGCCATCTAGCGCTTATTGGTAAATGTTTTTGGTAGAGTCCAGTCGGCGTCCGTATAACGGACGCCCAGTGACCAAAGGACGCCGTTTGTATACGAAATTTAACATTGGAGGACGCCTAGTGGGATTATATACATATATATGTATATATATTAGGGTAGTCCTTATTTATATGAAGCAAAAAAATAATATTTTTTTTAGCGTGCTACCTCCTAGAATGATTCTCTACAATAAAAAAATAATGTCCATACATTTTCAGCTCTATTCTTTGAAATTAACCCATGCCGCTGAAATTGCATTGCATATAAAATTCTCTATTTTTTGTTTCATTCTTGTTTTAAGTGTCTATTACGTTTTTTATTTGCAAAAGAATATATATACCATTAGACTGGGCCAAAAAATCAACAATTTTTTTAAGTATATCGAAAATATGTTTTGGGGTGACCAAAAAAAATTATTGTAAAAGTTTGAGTCCATAATATTAATATTAAGAGGTCTATCATCGCAATTTTAAATTTTTTTCCTCACCAAGTTTTTGTCTCAGAACTCCCAAGCCACTGAGTTTAACAAAATTGATTTTTTTAAGAAAATTAAATGCCCTACAAAAAAGGATAAAATAAAATTTTCCGTCAGATGAACCGTTTCCTTAAAATCATGCCTTAAAAATTGGTATAGTTATACATTTTGATCTTTTAACTTTGGAATTTTGTAATTCATGTAAAAATCAGTTCCCGGAAAAGATATTCTTATGGGAAATCAAATGCTTTACAAAAAGTCTTTTAACATTTTTCCGGGAACTGATTTTTACATGAATTACAAAATTCCAAAGTTAAAAGATCAAATTGTAAAACTATACCAATTTTTAAGGCATGATTGTAAGAAAACGGTTCATCTGACGGGAAATTCCAATCAAACCTATTTATAGAGCATTCAATTTTCTTCAAAAAATATTCTTAAGTCAATTTTGTTAAACTAACTGGTTTGGGAGTTCTGAGACAAAAACTCACTCAGGAAAAAAAAATCTAAAATTGCGATGATAGACCTCTTAATATTAATATTATGGACTCAAACTTCCACCATATTTTTTTTTGTCACCCCAAACAATATTTTCGATATACTTTACAAAAAAAATAGTCGATTTTTTTGGCCCAGTCTAATATACCATGTTACTATTAGTTTAATTTTATTTGAATGTTTTTTCATGGATAACTGATAGAATAAATTTTGTAAATTGTAATTATTGTGCATTTTTAATTTAGCTACAAAACCGTTTTTACTAAAAATTTTAAATAAAATTTAGTATGGGGTTGTTTTGAGGGGTGGTAAATCCAGTGCCGTGCATAGATTTTTTTTAAATCGCTAATATGAATTCTTAAAAAGTTACTCTCAAAAACTGGCATAGTAGGTACCCCTTGTATTTTGTAAAAATATGGTTTTTTTGTTCCAAAAATACAGTTTACCAAAATTTACACTTTAAAACAAATCCGGTTAAAATCGTACAATAAAGATTTTACATATATTCGTACAATTTCTTTTTAATTAAAAATATTAGATATATGGGTTAAAATTTTAGCAGTATATTTTTCGAAATAAGATATAGTTATGTATTTTTGATACACACACACCTTGATTTTCCATAGTGCCTCGGCGGCACGGGATAACGTGACCGGGGGGAGTTGAAATTCTGCACACTTTTTTTAAGGTAGAGAATCGCACACATAAAATTTAGGCTTTCAAAATAAGGACCACCCCAATATATACAGTGGGTCACAATACCCAAATGTTATCTGATAAATAATATTTAACATGAACATTTAAATAAAGAAAAACAAAGTTTTATATTAGATTAGATTAGATACATTTAGATAAGGTTTTTAAATAACTCACCGTGTGAACAGTACCGTATATCTTTAATGATTTAATGACATAACACAAAGTTGCTCCAGCTAGGCCTACAAAACAATCATCAACCCATATATGGTAATCTTTACATGTTATATATATTTTAAAACTACTCAAAGCGTTCACCATCTCAAATGTATTTTTTAAATACAGCAAAACCAATGTGTTTGTAATTCAACGTTTATCAGTGGCGTATCTTTAAATTAAAAACGTTTTTAAAAGACTTTTTTGATAATGTTATACGAGTATATTGAACTTTTATTTCTTGATTACATTCTAAGGTCACAATAATAATAAAAAGGGGAATAGTATTTTCACTTATGTTTTAAATGATTATTTTTCCAAATAAAAAATACAATATTGCTTAAAAAAATTATGTTAATTTAGTATTACTCACAGACCTACCTGTTTGTAGGTCTGTGGTATTACTATATATATATTATATATATTAAATGGGTTTTTGCAGACTTAACATTTGCTTCCGCCCTTAAGTTAATTGTACCTATATATAACCTCTTTCCTGTTTAAATACAAATGTCACTCCAATAAAAAGGGAAATAGGATTTTTACTTTTGTTTTAAACTATAGGTTTTCAAATAATTCTACTCTGTTGGGTTTTCTAAATTAAAAATATATAATTATAACGGTATAATTATCAACACCATAAACTGTTAATTTTAATTTAAAAATATTGTAGGAGTTAATTTTATTTAATTTTGTTTAAATAAGCAAAGTTAAAAAGGCCTGTAGGTACAACTTGGCATTGTAATACGCCACTGTTGTTTCAATAATCAAAATGTAAACAATTATACGAAAGAATAAATTAAATACCTACTGATATTACGTACGCACAATTATTTGAAATTTAAATTTTGTTATGGAAATAATACCAAAAATTATTTTATATACCTAGGTATGCTCGTAAGTAATTAGGATTAGAAATAAAAAAATACTATGAACAAGAAATATTATGTCCTATGCTTTTATTACAAATGCCAACATAATTCTGGATTATCCTTTTCTTATTAAATAATATTGTATATACCTACACAGGATAGGGTTGCCAACAGGGAAAACTTTTGTGAACAAAGTTTCCTACTTTAAAAAATGCTTTACGTAATACTTTAACGCTCCCTTAAGACACTTTTCACTTGATCAGAAAGGCTGGATGATGACAACAAGAAACAAGAAACCCTGAAAATCCAAACGACGCTACAGCAAAACGTATTCTTCAAAACCATCATCAAAAAGACTCTTAGACCACGACGCCGGTTAAGTACCACAAAGGACGAGAACAACAAACCAACTTCGAAGGCCTTCCTTCCATACGTCATGACGCGTCAAAGGGACAACCTAGAGAATAGGCAAAGTTCTCGAAAAAACATAACATTGAGACCACGCCAAATAAAATTGCAACACTTACCTTTTGTCTAAGAATGAATAAAAATTATTGAAATATTTAAATTATCTACATAGAGTTTGTACTTTTACAAAGAAAACAAGGTTTTTACGAAAAAACTTATGAATAAATGACAATTTGTGTACAAGTGGCAAAATTCAACTTTTTGTTTATTTTAAGACTTTTACCTCGACTTTTACCTTATTAGTAATGTGCAATTAATTTACAATACATTTTGAGTAAATAGTTTTTTCTACTCCTATTACGGAATTTGACCGTTCTAATATCACTTTTATCTATGGAATAACATATATTCCGTAAAGTGTTACAGAATGAAATATTCTATCATCGGATGACAGAATAAACACTGGTGGTGACATCTCGTAGAAAGACGTAGAAAAAGTATAGTACCGTCAAACTCGCCTTCGGCTCGTGTGACAAACTCTTCACTCGAGCGGAATATGCTGTATTCCAAACTTGTTACAGAATATACTATTTTGTTTGTTATTACTGAAGTTTTTGAAATTTAGAATTTCACAGTGCGATGTCGCTGTTACAAATAGGCTATTTTCTTAGGTTTTTGTTATTGTGCTGTCAGATAACCGATCAGTAGGTGAAAAATTAAAATGATTAACATTTATCTTTCATACCATTTTGGACTTTTAGCTTATTCATAGCTTATAAAATAGATTTTGTTTATTTTTATTTTAGAATTTTTATGCAGTTTACTAGAAATAGTTTTATATGTTTTTGATTGTCTTCTGTTTTTTTTCGGTATCTAATTTTCTTATGAGAAACCAAATATACTTTCCCACCATCATCTAAAAATCTCTGTTAGCGCGGCTTCATGGACTTTACTTTCTTGGTGAAATCTTTCACCATGTCGCCATTCTGCTTACTGGGATCTTTTGAAGAAAAAAAGTTTGAATGCAATAAATGGATTATCAAAAATAACAACTTTTGCATAATTCTTTAGCCAATCTTCGCCAATATCTTAACATCCACTGTGTTATATGACATTATACAATAAATAAAAAGTTATCAACCTAACAAATTGGCATATTGACTACATATTGACATCACAATGGGTAAAATTTTAGACACACAGTAAAATATCTAAAAATTTAGGCAATGGGTAGGCCATCTCAGTGGCATCTTCACAGTTTGCTTTGGTGAGCTCCCTAAGATTAAGCGAAGTAAAATCTTACGTTGTAGTACGTTAAGTAATAAGTAGTTAAGTGTTTTAAATACTTTTCCAGAAACTTTTATAAGGGGTTAAAAAAATTCAGATAGGTCGCCCATAATTAAACGCATATTAGAAAATCAATAATATTAAACACTAAAATTAAAAACTACGACAGAAGAGATGCTTTTGATAGGTCAGGAAACTGCTTCTGGTGATTTTAGACTATGTGAAGACCCCTACAAATTTAAATCGAGCTGATTTTTGGAGAGAGCTCCTTAAACATGATTAACTAACATATGTTCATATGTCGTTTTTTTAGGGCCACCCTATTGATCTGTAACTGGTTGTATATTTTAAGACTGATTCCCATTCGGCAGTATCATTAACAACTCTTATTTTACACATTTTACGAAATTCTAAGAAAACCGGATCCTATAAGGATATCAAAGAAGAAGCTGGTTCTGTCAGTAATAAATTGTCAGCTTCTGGACCATCAATAGAGCCAAACGAACAAAAAAAGCAGCCAAAAGTATAAGCTCCATGCGATGATGCCGGCATCACTCCACGTTCAAAAATTTGTACAGTCCGTTCAAGGCTAAGTTGAGCGCTTTAGTGGGGGATCATGTGACCGTTGATAAAATTAAATATCAAATCGTCGTGAGATTTCGGTAACAAGATGATTTATCAGTGCCGCGGTTTGCCGTTTGTTCGTACAGAGCGGCTACCGAAATACATGTATTTAATTGTGTCTGAACATAGAGATGATGGACGGGGTGACATTCCTTAGACCGCTCAAATTATTCTGAACGGACAGTACAAAGTTCCAGTATTGAAACCAGTAAAACATGCTGTCATATTAAATTAAATAAATTTAATGAGCGACTTTACATTTCTTAGCTGCTTCGACGCATGCTTGAGCGTGAGCCTTTTTTTGTTTTTATATCGATTTTTGAAATACCCAAAGGTAGAAATATAGCGATGTGGCCAACTTTTTTTGAATAATTAATATGAGATACTTAACTTAAGAGAGCAGAAGGTTTAAATTTGGTCCGAAAATATTATAACATAATAACATATAAAAATAAACAATTGTGAACCATTTTAAATATTTTCAAAACCCCCCGTAAATATTGTTCTGGATCCGTCCCTGCCCAGTATATTTTTAAGGCGTTTAAATTGTAAATGAGATTAAAATTATATCACTTTACCTATTATATATTTTTTAAATATCCGCCTAAGCTGAAAACCTGGTCCAAACAATCAGAGGTAATTATTTTTTATAGAAAACATATGTTTTTAATTATTCATAAAAATTAGTAGAATTTGTATCTTTTTTAGGCTTAAAATTGCGCATGGTTGCGGTCTCTATCGCTACGTCTGACGTCATGTTTACTCGTTAAAATTTTAATTTTTAATTTTTGGGCGCGCGATCAAGTTTTATTAAATTTACAATTATGAAGGCAATTTATTAAAACTGATTGTAAGAAAAAATTGTTTTTCGAGGTACCCCAGTAGCACAAAGATATTGGCCCAATATTCGTAATAATATTGGGCCAATATATCTTTCGTCAGATTTTTTCTAGCGTGGTTCAATATTGAAACCCAACATTGACCCGAAGTTGTTTGACATTCTATATCCGCATTGGCCCGAAGTTGTTTTACATTATATTCTAGGAAAGTTTAGGGAAAAATTGAAAAAAAAAAGATATCCACCTAGTACTTACTACGTAGTAGGATTTCTAAAAGTGATATGTCACGATCGTGTCGACAAACGTTTGTTTTCAGGAAATGTTTATAGTAGGTACTAATGCCCACCCAAATGATAAAGGGGGAGAGGGGGGTTACTTGATATAAAATGTACCCTCCTAATTCTTTGAAAGAATCTACCAATAAGACAAGTCGTGTAATGTTATTCTTAATTACGATGAAATGCTAAAATCGTTTGTATCGTGTGGTAAAATGATCAGCTTGAGCTTTATTAACGTAATAACGAATTCACTTATCAAGTAATGCATTAGCTAGTTTATTCTAGTTTCGAACCTTGAACGTGCGCGTCTAAGCATTAATATATAAATGTTTTAAATTACATAATCAAACTAGATACACTTAACCATTCTTATATTTATCATAATGGAACTTTCTTTCCATTATCTCTTCTCATATATTACATTCCAATTATTTACATCCATATAAGATATTTTCTCCTTTGAAAAAAAACTTCTTCTTTAAATAATTAAATCCCATATTTTAATGCAACCAATTTTGACTTATATTTTTGACATATCAATAAATGCATTAGCTAGTTTATTCTAGTTTCGAACCTCGAATGTGACGTACGTACGAGTGGCGGACGAAATTTGGCGCCAATATTAACATAGCGTATTTGTGTGTATTGTGCTCAAAACCAAAAATCGTGATAACGTTAGTTCTGGGAATTTTGAAAAAAAGTAAGTTTTGTATGTAAACATACATATTTATCCAATTTGTTATTTTTTTTTGCCTACTGGATTTTAAGATACCTTTTTTTGTTTTTCCTATGGCCGCCATCAGAGATGTAAAATGACAGTCATTTATTTATGTGACACGTGACATGTCATTAATATGTCATTTTTGTCATTTATTGTCATTTATGGTCATTTTTATTTCCTTATCTTTAATGTATCTATAGATATAGAAGCATCAGACAAGTGGCAAATGACTAAAACATTAATAGACATAACATTAAACATAAATATATTTGGAAAAAAAAACAAAATTTAAAATCAAAAAATTAAATAAAAATCCTAGTAGAATATAAAGATATCTAACTGGTTTAAACCAGTTAAAATCAAATTTTTTTGTCAGATTTATAGTAATCGACATCAAAGTCATCTAATGACTTAAAAAGTGCAGCTTCCATCTCCTGGCTTGGGGCGGCATCGATCTAACGTTATTTTGTGTTCGCGTCGGTCAGCTGATATATTTTAATGACGGTCAGTTCTTTTTTTGACAGTCAGAAATTTCAATTGTAAAAAATTAATGACAAAGGTGTCATAAATATAAATGACATGGCAGTCATTTTCATTATGACCGTGACATGACATTGTCATAAAAATTTGCTTACATCCCTAGCCGCCATATTGATATTATACATGGTTAGATAAAAAAAGAAATCCAGCGATTTACTAATGGAGCCTACTCAAGGAGTCCGAAGTTAATAGGGAAAATTGACTAAACCTGACCACTAAATTGAACAAATTAGGTCTTGTTTTTTCACCAACAGCGGCGCTGATTGTCGATGCGTACTGACGTCTGCTGTTTTGGTAGCGTTTCGATACAAATCAATCAACAGAACACCAGCGCCCTCTTATTTTAGTAAGATATTTATACAGGGTGTCCGGGAAAAGGAGGTCAATCCGTTAACCATATATTCCTTGAGTTAAAACAATAAGACTTTCATAATACCATTTTTTAATTTAGAGCTTCATGTTCGATATACAGGGCGACAAAGTTTAAAATTTAAAACTGATTTTTTTTAATAATTCGAGTAATTGATAAGATATTAAGTTTAAATTCGGTACACTAATTCAACATAAATAGTTACATTTTTGGAGACCAACAAAACAAAAAACAATTGTCAAATAATCAAAATAGGGGGGGTTCAGTACTCACTGACTCCCCCTATTTTTTAGTACGTGCGCCAATGACTTCCAAACGGTATTTTTTCAGGTAATCATTTATTGTTAAACATTTTTTGTGTCTTATAAAATTTTGATAAAATGATTTGTTTTGGAGATAATTTGTAAAGTATGGGTCAGTCCATATCAAATTTTCGAAATTTAATTTTTTTTTTGAAAAAATTTAGTTCATGTGATATATCATAAAAAAGGTCTCTAATGGGCCTTTAAAATAAGCCACCACTCACCTTTCTACTTTTAATAGTTTACGAGATATCGCTATTTTTGTAAGTACTTGCAAGACCCAAATTTATCGGAATTTTTTGATTTTCAAAAATCAATAAAACAAAAGCCACCTATCGAAAATAATTCATATATGGAATTTTTGAGTTATCAAATTTACCAAAAATTATCAAAATCGGAGATGGTGGGGGAAGAACCTTTGGTTGATTTGATATGGACTGACCCATACTTTACAAATTATCTCTAAAACAAATCATTTTATCAAAATTTTATAAGAGACAAATTTTTTTAACAATAAATGATTACCTGAAAAAAATACCGTTTGGAAGTCATTGGTGCTCGTACTAAAAAATAGGGGGAGTCAGTGAGTACTGAACCCCCCTATTTTGATTATTTGACAATTGTTTTTTGTTTTGTTGGTCTCCAAAAATGTAACTATTTATGTTGAAGTAGTGTACCGAATTTAAACTTAATATCCTATCAATTACTCGAATTAT
This sequence comes from Brassicogethes aeneus, assembly GCA_921294245.1. Taxonomy (NCBI): domain Eukaryota; kingdom Metazoa; phylum Arthropoda; class Insecta; order Coleoptera; family Nitidulidae; genus Brassicogethes; species Brassicogethes aeneus. The sequence continues at coordinate 43,828,153 of OV121132.1, read as the reverse complement.
TAAAAAAAAACAGTTTTAAATTTCAAACTTTGTCGCCCTGTATATCGAACATGAAGCTCTAAATTGAAAAATGGTATTATGAAAGTCTTATTGTTTTAACTCAAGGAATATATGGTTAAAGGATTGACCTCCTTTTCCCGGACACCCTGTATAACAATGAACAAAGAACACCTATGAACACCTTTGCCTATGAAACTACATTGTAAAAATAAAAGATGGTGATGGTAACTCAAACCTAAGTAGATAACAAAATTAGATAAAAATGTAGATTATTGTGTATATTTACATGTAAAATTATTTTGTTTCAAAATTTCAACAAATTTAGGAAAGTACTGACCAAGATGAAATAAGAAATTTAATTTTTAGTATGAGCCGTCGATGTGAGGCATTAATTTGTGCAAGGGGAGGAAACACTATTAGTTACTGTGTTGCGTAAATACAATAGATTTTGTTAATTATGTTAATTGTTAAATGTGTTAAACCTTAAGTTAAATAATATTTACATTTTGTTTGAAATATCATAATTTTGACAAGACCTGTTATTAAAATGTGTATATCCTTTAATCAAAGAGTTAAAGAGGTGAATCAAAAAAGAGAATGGTAAGGATAGATAGGGCTATAGTTAAATCCTTTTAAGGATTTGCTAAAACTGCTACTTTTATCCACAGGGTGTTTCAAAAATTTTGAAAAAATCAAGTATCAATATAACACCCCGTATATAAAAGCAACAAAGATTTATAAAAGAACTAAAGTCATAATAAAATTATCTAAGAGTCGTTAAACAATCCAAAAAAAAGAGCATCAAAATTGAATAATTGGTTCGAAAAATATTTAACAACAAAATAATGATAAATTTATGGTGATGCGTTAATTTCTTTCGCCAGTGTATATATTAGGGTGATTCATTTCCGCAAAGTTTTTGTTTTCTTCGGTGCTCAAGCAAAATATTAATCTGCATATAGAAAAAAAAATTCTCAACAAGTTTGAGCTCTTTTATATAAATTTTAAGTACTTACTATTTAAATTTAAAGTTTTACCGTTTAAAATGCATGTAAAAAATATTTTTTTTTTCAAATTTCTAATGCTTACCCACCTTTGACAATATTGCAAATCGGTTTAATACACCTTATGGGGAATTTCACGCTCTTTAAAATTGCTTTTGAGTTTTTTTTGTAACTCGCATTGGTTCACCAGTAGGAGTCGTCGAAGGACAGTTTTTGAAAAAAATAGTTTTTTTTTAATTTTTTCTAACAAACCGCAAAAAGTAGGGAGAAAAAAGGGCTGAATCATAAAAAAAAGTTATCCAACCAATATTTAATGAATTTACAGCCATTTTTATAACTGAAAACGTAAGAAATTGATAATTACCAACTCATAATGTTATTTAGATTGATTTTTTCTATTTATTATCATTATATTTCCCTACACTAAGAAGTTTTTTAAAATTATTGATTTCTCACTTATAATGAATATGAAAACAACAGATAAATTCATAAAAAAACAATAAGAAAATTGTAACGTGAATTTTGCAATTTTTCAACATTTCTGTCATATAGCAAAAAAAATATAAATGAAGATTATTTAATTTTTTTGAAGCGAAATTTGAAATATGTTACATAACCTTCTGTATATTCCGATTAAAGGTTTGTTGTTTTTTTATGAATTTATGTGTTGTTTTCATATTCATTATGAGTGAGAAATCATAATAATTTTAAAAAAGTTCTTAGTGTAGGGAAATATAATGATAATAAATAGAAAAAATCAATCTAAATAACATCCCGGACAACATTCGTGATATTCATACGAACATCACGTCGTGATTTTCACAAATTTTATTCATACTGATATCATACGGAAGGCACCGCGTGATAAATGAAAATCATACGAACGTCACGTCGTGATTTTCACAAATTTTATTCATACGGACATCATCCGGATGTCACTGCGTGAGAAATAAAAATCATGTCGTGATTTTTTATGCCATCGCTGTTTGCGATTGACCGATGGCACAAAAAATCATGTCGTGATTTTTTATGCCAACGGTGATTGGATAATCATTTTTACGCCACGTTCGTACACTAAGAGAAAAATTATGTTGAATCAACAGTTTTTGCGGTTATATACATTTAATATTTTCTTGGATTTAAATTAACCATATATAGTTAATTTAAATCCAAGAAAATATTGAATGTTAAACTGTTCATTCAATTGTTAACATACTTTTTCTTTCAATGTACGAATGTGTCGCAAAAATGAATATCCAAACACCGATGGCACAAAAAATCATGTCGTGATTTTTTATGCCATCGGTGTTTGGATATTTATTTTTGCGCCACATTCGTACATTGAGAGAAAAAGAATACCTACATATACAGGGTGTCCCAGAACTCGCGCCCCAGAGAAAAAGGGGGCGTGCCGATAGCAATGGAGATGCCAAATTTAAAAATAAAAAATTTCTAGGTAATAGTGTAATCGAATGAGAGCAAAAAAGCGGCAGCCAATACCGAGAGCTCTCGCCTAGGTTAAGCGTAAGAGCTTTAAAAATTGCTAGGAGACGATAGAACATTGTTGTATTAAAAACATTTAAAAATCTTTTGGCCAACTGTATTTACTAAGTTGTCAAAAGCTTTCAAAAATGAGGTTATTAATCTATGACTTTAAGTCATTGACTTATACTTCAGAACGCCAATGTTTTAAAATAACGATTAGGAAAGGGCTGGGAAAAAACTCGCGTTGTCTCCCTGGCGTTGCGCCCACACTAAATAAATAAATAATTATCATTTCAGTATAATCATCTAAGGAAAACATTATTTATAATAACTTAATTTATAACCTAATATAATATTAATGACAGGAGTTTGACAGCAGTGTCACAATGAATTGGATTCCAGTGGACCAAATATTTTACATATTTTTTATTATCAACAATGCAACCTAAGTATCCTAGCAATTTAAAGAATTCCCTATGGCCATCTATTGGGATTGGCTATCGTTTTTTATTCTTATCTCGCTTATCCTTTGCGTTAGACAATGGGGTAGTTAAATTTTTTCTGACCTATACTTTTTATGGTTTTATTCAAGGCGATTTGTAATATTAAACATTTCTGTGAAATCAGAATTTCAATTGAGTTTACCGTTTTCGAGATATTTACAAAAAATATAATTTTTTATGACGTCACAAACCTCGCCATGTGACCAACATTCTAAGATTTCTATTGGTTGAAAATTACCCTGTTGTCAAGTTGTCTTGTTAATGATTTCATTCGGTTATGTCAGAAAATACCCGAAGAGGTTATGTACAAATACTGTCACTGTCAGTTGAGTCAAAGATGGTCACCAAATTCATTAAGTACCTATCTTCCTTATTACGAGGTATCATATTACTGTTTGATATTTTAGAGTCTAAGATATATCTAAAAGAATATAAAGAACTAGGCATTATACTAATGAAATGCATTTACGACAAAATATGATTATAATTATAGGTACTTACTTTATTTGTTTAAAAGCTCCAATGTTCAATGTAACCAACCATTCCACAAGATTCCTATGCTTTGGAGTCCGTTATTAATAAATCACTTATCTAATATCAATTACAAATAACATAACAATAACATTGATTTTCAATAATCTTAATTCAAAAAAAACATAACCCGAAAAAGAGAAACGTCAAAAAATCAATTCTTTTTCTTCTTCTTAACTAAAATTATAGATCAAGTGGTTTTAAAACTAAAATATTATAACGTGGCGCCATCTATCGTAAGAATCTTAAACTAAACACACTGGCAACCATAGATTAAGCTGGCAACGTTGTCAATAGCCTAGTGACGTAATTAGGAGATTTTTTTTTGTAAATATCTCGAAAACGGTAAACTCAATTGAAATTCCGATTTCACAGAAATGTTTAAAATTACAAAACGCCTTGAATAAAACCATAAAAAGTATAGGTCAGAAAAAATTTAACTACCCCATTTTAATTTTCAAATATGTGTTTCACGTTACTTTCGGCACGTTCCGTCTTTCTATGTGGCGCGAGTTCTGGGACACCCTGTATATTGAATCAACAGTTTTCGTGGTTAAATAAAAATATTCAATATTTTTTTGGATTTAAGTTAATTTACATTCAAGAAAATATTAAATGTATTTAACCGCAAAAACTGTTAATTCAATTGTTAACATACTTTTTCTTTCAATGTACGAATGTGGCGCAAAAATAAATATCCAAAGATGTCGGTGCACTGATGGCATAAAAAATCATGTGATTTTTTATGCCAACGGTGTTTTAATAATCATTTTTGCGCCACGTTCGTACACTGGTGATTCAACATAACTTTTCTCTTATAAGAGAAAAGTTATGTTGAATCACCAGGTAACAAAGTAGGTTTTAAATTCGCAGTTCGCAGGGCTATTACGCATGCGCAAATTTTGCAAATATCACACCGTGAGTTCTACATGATATCACTGTGATGAAGCATGTGTATGCACTCAGGATATCACGGCGTGATAAAAAAACTCACGTTGTGATATCATCATGACTTCACCAGGAAATCCCGATTGTTGTCCGGGATTATGGGTTGTTATTTATCAATTTCTTACGTTTTCAGATATAAAAATGGCAGTAAATTCATTAAATATTGGTTGGATAACTTATTTTTTATGAATCAGCCCTTTTTTCTCACTACTTTTGGCGATTTGCTCGAAAAAATAAAAAAAACGATTTTTTTCAAAAACTGTCTGACGACTCCTACTGGTGAACCAATGCGAGTTACAAAAAAAAACTTAAAATCAATTTTAAAGAGCGTGAAATTCCCCATAAGGTGTATTAAACCGATTTGCAATATTGTCAAAGGTGGGTAAGCATTAGAAATTTGAAAAAATATATATATTTTATACATGCATTTTAAACGGTAAAACTTTAAATTTAAATAGTAAGTGCACTGTGATTTATAAATTGGAAATTATAATAATTATATATATACTAGGTAGGGTGATTCATTTCCGCAAAGTTTTTGTTTTTTTTTTCGGTGCTCAAGCAAAATATTAATCTGCATATAGGAAAAAACATTCTCACCAAGTTTGAGCTCTTAATATTAATTTTAAGCATGCAATGTTTTTTCCTATATGCAGATTAATATTTTGCTTGAGCACCGAAAAAAAACAAAAACATTGCGGAAACGAATCACCCTAGTATATATATAGTTTAATTAATTATTATAATTTCCAATTTATAAATCAGGCTTGTAATTACACAACTTTTCTATAATTTAACCAGCCTTGTAGTTTTTTAAATAACAAAAATACCAATAAAAGTATACACATAGAGGGATACTTAGTGCACCCTATATAATAGTTATTTAGGTCATTAGGCCAAGAAGTTAGTCTTTTTGTGCTGAGGTCAAAGTTTAAGCAAAACACATAAAGACACTTCTTGGCCAAAGGCACAATTTTTTTGTTAAACAATACATAAAACATAAGTAGAATTGAATCAGTGAGATTAAAAACAGTCCAAAAGTTAAAAAATATTTCAAATAAAATGTAATTACTAAATTTTGTAAAATAATTTATATGTCCACACAAAAATGCATTTTAAACTTTTCAATTGCTTTTTGAAAATGATTTGTCAAAATAAAATTTTTAGACATGTTCTTAATCTCTCCAATTCAATTATAATAGTAAATAGTAAATATTAAATTTTTAGGGCTTAGGCCATAAAGCAGTCAAGTCATTTTTTTTTAAGTGGTAAATATTGAATTTTTATGGCTTAGGCCAATTTCTCTAAATGATTTTAAGTGCCCACAAGTTTATGTTATAGACCAATTAAAGTTAAAAATATTTAAATGTATGTTTATATTTACAATAATGACCCAACTCAAGGTTATTATGCCAAAGTTTAAATTTAAAACATTATTTGCTATGCCACATAAATAATATAACTAATCATTAACCAATTTTGTCACAATAGGGTGAATGAACTAGTTGAATTATTGCCTTTTATTCTAAAATTTAAAAATAAATAAATTTAAATAAATTTAATTGTTCTACTACATTAGGTACCTACATAGATTACGTACCTAGATACCAAATAAAAAACAACTTAAAATATTATTTTGTTTGAAATTAAGAATTATACAAACCACATAAACAGATCCATATATCCTTAGGCAGTCAAAAATACAATACAAATAAAGTCCACAAATGGCTTGCAAACAGCTATCGGTCCATGGATGAACATAATTCATACAAGAAGATGTTATTGGAGCACTTGCAGGAATTTTACTAAATACTTGAGACATCTTATTTTTCAAAATCTATTTAACCATACTGTAAGACAAACAATTATACGCTGCATATAAAATCAATATATAAGTAATTAAAATTAAATAAACTTTCACATACCAAATTATATCATATAACCTCACATCACCCTCAGCCAGCTGACTAAAGTTTGTTTATATTTTTACGCAAAAGAAAGTTTACATGACTAATGGAATTATAAAATAGATGGCGCCACATAATTATACCACAATTTAAAATATTAATCTAATTAAATCGTTAATGGTGATGGTTTTAAAAAATGTACAATATTTTAATAAAATTAAAAATAATAAAGGTTTTTTTTAATAAAAGAATAAATCAATAATGCATTAGTATGAAGTTATATACAAATATGTATTTGTTTTGTGCTGCCACCCACAACCAGTGTTGCCAACCCTTTTGCAGCAAATTTTCCTTGAAAATGTTCAAAAATTCCCTTTTTTCCCACGCTTTTTTAAATATGCCGTTAGTCGTGTTTAAAATATAAGAAATTATTTAAAAAAAAGATACCATTTTAGAAATTAAGTAACAGTTTTTATTATACAAAATATCGTGTAGATATTAATTAATACAGAAATACATGGAAAATAAAAATATAAAACATCTTGCCATATTGATAAAAAATGATATGCTTACCTATATTTGCAAAATATGAAGGAAATTCTTCAGCTTGTATTAATGATTATATGTATATAAAAGCTGAAGGATTTTCTTCATATTTTTCAAGTATAGGTACTTTCCTTTCTTTTATAAATATACTGCCTATTATTTTAATCTTTAAAAGAATAAATATTTTTATCTCCACGCGGTCTATAATTTAAACTTTATTGTTGTCAACATTCGATAAAGAAATACCTTGTTATGGCCTAGGCCGATAAAAATTTTTATGAGGCAAGTAATTAGTTCGATTTTTTCTCGCTAGGGGTATTGTTTTGACAAATTAATCCTTTTCTAAGAAATTAACGTACTAAACTGGTTTAATTTATTTATAATAAGCACTAATTTGTTTGTTTTACTGTTATAACATTTTAATGTTTAATATTTTTCATTAAATTATTGTAAAATTAAATATGAATAATAAGACAAAAAGTGAGGTTAGGACATTGCAATTTGACGTTTCACAGTTGAGGAGCGTTTATTCAAAAAGGGACATGTCCATTTTAGCGATTTGCAGAAACAAGTCAAAAATAACAGAATTCTTTTGATTTTGACTTATTTCTGAAAATCGCTTAAATGGACATGTCCCTTTTTGAATAAACGCTCCTCAGTTGTGTTTTCTTTTTCTACGATTTAAATTATCTTTAAATTTTAATTTGCTTTAAGTTTTCAGTAAAATTAAATGTTCCAAACTACCTATTTTTTTAATAAAAATGCAAACAAATTGAAATTAGATACCTATTTATTAAACAATTAATTGAATTCAATGTAATAGCAAGAGGGTAAGTAAACCATTTTCTTACAAAAATCCATTTCTACTTAAATCATGTAGTTAGGTATTGTCAAACTATTACTGCTTCTAAAAGGAATAATAATTATTGTACATTTAATGTAATCTTTAGCTAATAAATAAATGAGATTAAAAAAAGTGAGGTTAGGGCGCTTTCATGTTGAATTAAATTGACCTATATAAAGTGCTTTGAAGATAAAATGTTGTATGCCATTCGGCCAAGAAGTGTCTTTTTGTGCTTCGCTTAATTGTAGGCCTCCGCTACGCGTCGGCCTTCAAACTTTGAGCTTAACCTAATGACATAAATAACTATTATTACCTATGTAATTCCAAATAAGGTTGTTTTACATCAAAAGTTATAGAGTTTATATTTTTTAAATGAAACACAAAAAAAAGTCATAAAATTTAAAAAATCCGAATTATTACCATTAGAAAAAGTAGGAAACGGTTAATTTTAAATTTTTATTATGAATTAATATAAATTTTCCTCATGAAAGGCCTTTTTTAAAATATGTATTTCTCTTTTTCCCATTTGTCTCAATTTGAGGTAAAATTTCCCTTAAAAAGGGAAATTTCCCACGAGTTGGCATCACACATAACATGTTGTGTGGATTGTGCTGCCACCTATGTAACCTATATAGGTTGTTTCGTAGTTTAGTTATCATATCATATCCTTTTTCTATGGTTATCACATAACCACATATTATATGTGCACATAACATACCATTGTTATATTCATGAAACCTGTAGGTTCTATCTATGGTAATATTTATATGGTGTTTCGTTTGTAAAAATGTATTCTGTAAGTTTTTGTGAGGTTAAATTTTAAATATAACGTTTTAACTAAAAAACGTTTTAAAATGTTAAAAGAGAATGTGCTGGATAAAGAAAATTGGAAAGTAGAAGCACAACATGTGATCAATGATATCAAACAACATGTTAGTTCAATATCTATATCGACAGAAAAACCCAGTTCAAATCAGCAAATTTATTTAAATATTAAAACCTTGGAAAACAAAGACTTTTGTGTAGAGTTGTCCAGTTTAGGATTCAAAATAGTTGGAGAATGTTTTGATAATGATAATATAGAAACAACCCAATATTATGAGACTCCATATAGTTTATTATTATCAATAAGTGATGAATATAAACATTCCTTTGGAAATGAATTGATAGATAAGCTCAGTGATATTAGCTCACAATGTAGAAATTAAATAAAATTCATATAGGTATATTTGGTGTTTTTATTTCTATATCGTATTCATATAACAAATATCGTATTTTATCTATGCGTTGGTTAACCTGTGTGACCTTTGTTTGACCCCACCGCCACTGTTGCCAAGTGTTCGTTTTTTCAATAGAACTATTGTTTTGGTTCTTTGACTGTTCTGCTGCAAAAATGGTAAATTCCTTTAATATTTTTAGTAAAGGTAAAAATATAAAAAAATTCGTTAACAGGTCATTATCATATATCGGAAATAATACTATTATTTCTGTCATATCTATAGATATATACTCTTCTAGGAAAATCAACGTGACCGTGAAACAAATATGGCAACGGTGCCCACTGCTTGGTTTATCTAATCGTGGCCAACTTCAGGTTATATTAAAACAATAATGAATTTTGACGTTTTGGGAACCTAGTGAATATTTTTTAGAAAAACTATGATTAAAAGTGCGAAAAATTGTTGGTTATAAATGAGATTATTTTGTTGTGGTGTTTGTATACGTACTGTGCTAAAATTCGGTCCAAGACAAGGTGTAATTACATACCTAAAGTTTTATTGTTGGGAAAGATAGGCGCTATGAACAAGGATAAAAATTAGGTAAGCCCAATTGTAATTTTAATCGTGCGAATTTATTTTGATGTTTGTTTTTATCTTCTTGCCAAGCAATTTTAAAATAAACAGCAACAAAAATAACGTGCTACATGGAAATTATTTCATTTATTAATTGCTCATAATCAATGTTTCTAAATAGATTTTTATGAGTTTTTCAGATTTGTGTAGCCTGGTGTTTAACATTAAAATAAAATCTCAATTTATTTCAAAACCTAATATTTTCTGCTTACTATACAGGAAAATGGCAATGGCATTAGACTAGAAAAAAAGGTATTTTTAAAGACTAATATTGAAAATCGACGGTGCTTCTGTAAATTGGGTACATATAGGTAGGTATATTCTTAGCAAAAATTGTTAAAAGTAAAATATTAGGTATATTATGCTAACTTAATAGCCATAGGCTATTTGTAGAGGTTATTAATCTATGGCCATATGTACTAATATAGGTAACAGAGCTAGGTATCAATAAAGTGTTATAGTCATTTAATGTATTTGTCGCTAATTTAAGTCATGTTATTAAATACATAATTAGAATTTTATATTTCTGTGACGTGTTGTCTCATTATTTTTAAATTTGTAATTATTATTCTGTAGAGTAATGCAAGGGTTATAGTTCAAGTAGGTACCTACCTACCTCGGATCCGAGTCGACACACCTGGTACGTTTATAAAACTATTTTCCTTAAGATATAAGATATAAGATTGGACATGTTTAAGTTTTTTTATTAATAATATTACTTACCTACATTTATTTAATCAAATATATATGAAACATTTTACATGTATCAAAGATTTATAACTATATGTGCATGTAGATATGATTAATTTAACTTTTCAAGGAATGACTCATGTAAGGTATTGTTTCGGTTTAGCAAACCTATACATTAATGTATAGGTATATGTAAAATTTTGAAGGTGAGAAGGGCTTTAATGAGTAAGTATCTAAAGCAAAGCACATTTCAGCAGTTTAAAAATAAAATACATTTTCCTGCTAAAACATAATAATAATAAATAACAATATGCACCTAACACCACATATTTAAAATAAAAGATTTATTAAAACCTTGTATGTACAAGCTTTTATGTAAGGAGTGGTAAAAGACAATACAAAGGAGTGTTTTAAATGTTTATTACAAACTAGAAGATCGTGTGGTAACAAACTCGTATTGATCCATTGTATTTTCATACATTTTAATAAACCTATTGACCAGCAAATGTTTATTATAACTGTAGATTATATTGCACTTAAAATGACTAATAGCAATTACCTGGAATTAATCAAGTTTGGTAGGCATTTCCATTACTCACTTCTCTATTGTTTTTAGAGATCTCTTAAAACTAAAAATATTACTTAAGGTCTGGTTTGTCGATTAAAAAATCTGAAATAAACGTGTAAAATAATAATAAAGTTGACCTTGATTGCAATAATAATTTATTACGCAATTGCGGGTCAACCACTAGCCAGATATTTGTACACGTATTTGCCTATACTGCCTATACTGCCAATTACTGCCTTTACTGCCTACTTACTGCCTATGCTGCTTATATTGCTTATATTGCCTTTACTGCCTATACTGCCTACTTACTGCCTAGTTACTTTCAACATTGCCCACACACTGTCCATAGTTTTACATATATGTATAGGTATTATGTCTTTACTTGTGAATTATGAATGTAGGTATGTTTATCAAAAAAAACATCCGAATTTAAAGAATTTAATTTATTGTTCCTTTTTTTTACACTTTAAAACCTTAAAATATTTAATGTTTTTATATATTCTAATTGTTTACAATACTTACCAAACAACCACACACAGTTAAACTAATAAGTACAAACACACAAATAAGTTTGCAAAATTAAAACTGAGATACCTCGGAACGAGCATCGGAAGATACAAGAACTTCCTCTCTTAAAATTAAATAGCCAAAATTCTACTATTTGAAATAGTACCAGCATTTTTACTAATGTAATAGTCGTTTTTACTTTTAAATAGTTATTTTTTACTACGTAAATAGTTAAAGTTTGACTAATTTAAGATTAGTCACCATCTTTGACTATTTCTGAGAGTTAAAAGTAACTAATTTCTTCAATCGTTTGCGGCCAACAACAAAGTATTATTTTAATAAAATGCACACCTATAGGCTCCATGGTTAAATGGCCCATAAAATCAAACAAAGATGCAAACAGTTTAGCTCAAAACAGCAACACAAATAATATATTCAACTTTAAAATATTATATAATTTTTATAAGAGCGGCTAATAGCCATATTGGTTATGACAATAACTTGACAAGCTTGACAAGTGACAGACCTGAGTTCAATACCCGGCTGGGTCAAAACTTTAAATTTAAATCTACTAATTTGACTATTTTATTCAGTAGAATTTGACTAATTATTAGTGACTGCTTTTTCGCTATGACAATTTATCAAATATAACTTATAATTTGTTATTTTTGACTAATTCATTTTAAGAGAGTACGTTAGGTGAGACTTAAATGCTGAATATTACCGAATTACTGCCGATACTGCCCATGTACTGCCGAAGTACTGCTCCAGTACTGCCTATATTGCCTATTTACAGCTGCATACTGCCGATACTGTCGAAGTAGTGCCGTCACTGCCTTTGTACTGCATAAAATTTGTGCACGTATTGCCGACAGTGGTTGACCCCTCGCGCAATTGTCTACACCATACACCACAGAAAATTTAGACTTCGTTTTTTATTATTATTTTATTTTATTTTATAAGAAAATATGCAATGTATTATATTTTAATCATTTATCTTCCCTATCTTTTATTTAACATCCTTTTCGTACACGAGTTATGTACTTTTTATCGATAAAATAATACAAAAACAAATAATACGCAGGTTTATCCCATCTAATCAAAACAGTCAAATCGTTTAAATTTAAAAATTATCTTATCTTTAAAATTATCAGATTATTTATATAAAATGTATATTCAGTATATTATGTAAGTATTATAAATTCATATTATTTACCTATAATAAATAATAATTTCGTGGTCGCGGTCAGTGCTTCATTGTGACACTTTAGTGATAGGGCTAAAATCGGATTGCATCATAGTTTCATGATCTAAACACCTATTAGGTGTTTAGATCATGAAACTATAGTATAGTACAAAAATATAAATTTACAATTTCCATGGCGTTAATAAAATTCATTATATTATAATATATAAATATATTTCTTTCACTTTTTCCTCAATAATTTAATACAAAAACATCCCCATCGCATGGTATTGTGCGCCATTGTCGGGACACTTGTTTAGTGTTTTTTTTGGAAATTAATAACGAAAATAATATTTAAGTTGGGTTTAAAGTGCTTCTAAGTAAGAAATATTACATAGCGATAATTTAAAGTAGGCCTTAAAACCTACGGAAGAGGATTAATAAAGAAACAAAGAAGAAATTTCCAGCGCACTCTGGCTTGAAACCTGGGAACATAAACTGTTATTATTTAATACGATTTAATAATATTTAAAGCAATTTAAGCCACATAAAGATTTAAATATTTTTTAATACTTCTTTTATGAAATATGACCGTTCTAAAATTACTTTTTAATGTGGAATTACCTACGTAATAAGGTATTACAGAATATTCATTACCTAAATCACCGGTTTTATTGCGAGAATAATTTGGACCAATCGTGTTGGGTTATTTCAAAACAGGGTTGGCACGAATTATATGAATTAAGTCAGTGATTTAATTCGCGAATTAATTCAAATGACTTTTTTAAAAAAGTCACGAGTTAATTTAGTTTTTTTACAATGGTACCAAAGGGTGTTAGGTAATTAATGTAATATATTAAAATACTGAATACCTTTTAACATAAGGTGTAACGGAAAAATATTTTCCCAATGATAAAGAAAAAATATGCATTAGAAGTTTTTAATATTTTTTGTGATACGCCAACAACACTCTTGTGTTCTGTGAGTACATACAGGGTACCCACTCACCTGGAAAACAGGGAAAACCTGGAAATGTCAGGGAAATTAAATATTAGTAAAAAAGTCAGGGAAAAGTCAGGGAATTTGCTGAATTTTACGAAAAGTCAGGGAATTTAACTAATTTTTACGAAAAGTCAGGGAATTTAACTAATTTTTCTTGATTTTTCCGAAAATTGTTTCTATTTTTATTACCGGCCGAAGATTATTTTTTACAAATAATATAGCCGGGCATTGAAACTAAAATAAATCATTTGCGCGAATACTTATAAAATGTATGACCTTATAAACTAAGTTTGTTTCCTTTCAAATTTTTTATGAATGTTCTGTTTAATTTTTTTATTATATTTTAAGAAATGTTAAAAAAAATTGTAAAAAGAAAAATAAAATATATTTTTACTTTACATGTACTATGCTCCACACCTCAAATTCCCACCACGTGACCACCTACGGAACGCAGTCTTTTAAAAATTTGGCATTTAAGGCTTTTTAGGTTATGTATCTGTCAAAGTATAGTCAATGAAAGAAATAATATTATGTTTTGGCGTTAAAAATGTATAAATCTTTATAACATTAGAATAACAATGGATGGTTTAAGAATTTAAAAATATAAATACTGCATTTAATGAAATTGAAATGAAAGTGTATGGTGCCAAATATAAGTAATATTTTTGTGCATTTGGTCCAAATATCTGGTTTTCTCCATGAAATAATTTTAACTAAACAGCATTTATTTAAAAAAATCTAGCTTCTCTATTATGGAATAAGAATATCTGTATTAAAGGTAGGTTAATATATTATAACAAAAATATCATCTAATTTTGTAACTTTAAGGTTAGAAAAATTTATTTTGACCAAAATAAATAAGTATTTTGAATTATTTAAAAGACTGTATAATATGGTATTTAAAAATGTGGTAGTTTTTCTTATCCAGCTTAAAGTGTACCTACATAAAGTTTTGTCAATACAAATAGTTAAAAAGCTTCGACTGAATTTGATCTACATCAAAAAATCATTATAACTTTAAAAATTTTAATAAATCACAAAATTGTTTGTTTTCTTATAATCTACATAACTTAAAGTAGGTATGCCGAGAGGTATGCACAGTTTTGTCATTAGAAGTATAAGAGCTTCATTTTAATTTGAACCATATTCAACAATTATTTAGTATACCTATATTTATTTATGACCAAATTAACACACTCTTCCAAATAATTCACTTATTTATTTTGGTCAAAATAGATTTTTCTAACCTTAAAATACAAAATTAGATGAAATTTTTTGTTCTAATACATTAACCTACCTTTGATAGATTTTTTTTTAATAAATTCTGTTTAGTTAAAACTATTTTATGGAGAAATGTAGACCCAATGCACAAAAATATCACTTATATTGCACCTTACACTTTGGAATTTCATTAAATGCAGTATTTATATTCGTAAATTCTTAAACCAACCATGTTATTGTGATACTATAAAGATTTATTAACTTTTAACGCTTAAACATAAGCGGTATCACTATAAATATGATTTCTTTCATTGACTATACTTTGACAGATACATAACCTGAAAAGCCTTAAATGCCAAATTTTTAAAAGACTGCGTTCCGTACTTGGTCACGTGGTGGGACTTTGAGGTGTGGAGCATAGTACCTATAATTATTGCTGGAAATTGATGAAAATTGGTCTGGAAAACCTGGAAAAGTCAGGGAATTTTGTTTCATTTTCTTTGCCAGTTGTAAAAAATTGTTACTAAACATTTTTCTTGCAAAAATAAATAAAAACTCAATAAATACAAAAGTTGTATGCCCTTAAAGCTCTAATACCCTTCTGTATTTATTTACTCATCCAGCTATTAGCTTAAGCAATGATTAAAAAATTTAGTGGCTATTTTAAAACTCGAAAACCTCAAAATTAATTTTTTTTATCGATTTTTTTTCTTTCTGTTTACTCAGATAAAATTAGAACAAGTTCACAGGTTATAACCTATAAACTAAAAACTTTCAATTTGTGTAAATAAATCCAAAAGCACTTTCCTAGTTAATATATTTACAATTTGAGCATATAACATAAATTTGAAAGAAATGCACTAGATTCTGTCATAAAAGTTGCCAGATTTTGTTTGAATTTACCTTCATTACAAAAATGACATAATCAACAATTAATAAAAACGCCAAATTAACCATTTGCATTGTTGATTTTGTCATTTTTGTAATTAAGCTAAATTTATACAAAATTTTGCAACTTTTTTGACAAAATCTGGAAACGCTGGTTGTTACTAACCATAACATAATTTAAAATTTTTGAAGAAAATAAAAACTTGTTTTTTTTGTTTTTTTTTGTGATGTGTTTTAGTAAGCAAAAAAATATATTTATATATATTTAATTCACAAAGTTTTTTATAAAAGTCGTGACTTATTCCAACCCTGTTTCAAAATCATAGTCGCCTGTCGTATAAAATCTTACCTTATCTTCTGTGTGTTGATTTATTTGTTTTTTGTAACTAACTTTTATATGCGTAGAAAAAGTTTAGTTCGAAACACGTTTGTAATTAGGTACATATACCGCTCTCGTGAACCGTCAAACTTGCACTCGGCTTGGGTGGCAAACTTTTCACTCGAGCGGAATATGCTGTATTCCAAACTTGTTACTTACAAAATATACACGAAGAAAATAACAACCTAACCATTGATGTAATCCACTCAATAAACTATTGAAAATAATCTTGTGAAGAATTTTGCTCACAATAAGTACTAGTTCCTGGCACTTCTTATTAATGTGACAAAAATAACCATTGCTGTTATAAAAGTTGCCCGTGAGGTTTTATTAGAAATTATATGATTTCATATAGTCCCATCATAATAAATAAAATTCTAAATTATAAGACCTTTATAACTATACTAGTATAGTATAAAGGTCTTATAATTTAGAATTTTATTTATTATGATGGGACTATATAAAATCATATAATTATTATAAAGTTTATACACAAAAAATACATATATTGCATTATTTTCAGAAAATAGGACGAAAGTAGCTTGACACTGACAGAAAATTAACCTTATTTTTTTATCACGTGGTGAGACTTTGATGTGTGAAGCATACACATAGTTTTCATTGTATATTACAGGCCTTCCGGTAGGTCACTTATAGTAAAATAGCTATTTACCTAACTAGTGAAGAAAGTGTTACTTATAGTAAAATAGCTATTTACCTAACTAGTGAAGAAAGTGTTACTTTACCGCACGCGACTAAAAAGACACTTTGCGCAAGTGTTAGGTACAATGTTTTTTCTACAATCGTGAGTAAAATTAACTAGTTTTTGGTATTTTTTTAACATTGTATGACGGTATAAACGTTAAATTAAAAGTACAATTCAAAATTCAAACATATATTTTATTTGTTATTAACAATATTAAATAAATAAATAAATTTTATGGTAAAAGAACAGTTACTTTCGTTTGTTAAGTTTATGAAGCAAATGGTTACTAACTGGTATAGAAATATTTTTGCCATATCAAAATTATTTACGTCTTTTGCAAGTTCAACATAAGCTTGGTTTAGCTCAATTATTGATTGTTGTGAATTGGAAGGAGTAGCCTGAGTTTGGAAAATCCGATCTGAATTTTGTTTTTTTGTTTTGTAAAGACTCGTCTACATAACCTTTAGCAACTTTGGTGGACTTCCATCCACCATGGCGCTTAAGGTTGGTGATGTCTACTCCACAGTATACTAGCAAAGTGGCTGAAGACCGCCTAAAACAATTCCCAGTGTATAGCTCGGGATTTGCCAGTTTTATGTATCTCGCCACATCTGTGGGCTTCTTGCCGAATGTATATTTTTTAATTAAGTTAAAATTTCTTTCACCGCTCACTACAAAGCTTCTCCGTTGATGTGTTTTATTATCCGGAATGGCAGTAATACTGCCGCAGTATGTATCAAATCTTCAATTTATTAAATATTATCTGTGGTTAAATACTACTGTTAATTCTTCACGACGACAGGCGCCTGCCATCCCAATTAATGTGGCAACTTTAGTTAAAAGTTATACTCGTACATCATCTGGAGCCTCATTAAGAAATTGCTCTATATCATTTCTTGATAGAGATTTAGATTTTTTTGACTGAAATCCAACATTATTTTTCTTAATAAAGGCGATCACTTTATAATATGTGCTTATATCAAAATTATGTTTTTTATTTTAACATAGAGTATTTGGACCATAACGTTGATGGTTTGCAAGTCTTTTAAAGGTCGGAAAAATATACAAGAATTACCTCTTCTTTCTTAAAATTGTTTATTTTCTTTTTTTCGCACCATTTACAAAATGTTTAAAACTCTGCAGTATACCGAAATTTTAATTTTTAATCTCGTGCCCGAACCTCCTTAATATCTCGATCATAAATTAATTTTTTTTTACAAACATATTTGCAAAGTTAAAAGTCTTTTTGAGACGAATCCTACAAAAAAGTTCATTTCCATACAAAATATAGATAGATACCCACTTTCTGAGATTAATAAAAAAAATAACAATTTCCTAAATTACCAAAATTTTTTAAACGACTTTTAATAATAAATTTTTTTAATAATTAAACCCCATTAATTCATCATATATTTGGTGGCACTAAAATTTAACTCTGGCGCACAAAGAGCTCTATCTACGAGCTTTGTCGATTTTAGTTCTCTATTTTTTGTTTCTCTTATTCCGAGAAAAATCGAAATTTGGCACGTTTTAATATATTTCGAATATAAAGTCACCTATGTAATTGTGTTTATTAAATAAACTTTATTTATCTACTACTATTGCATAATTTTGGTGTTTTTCCGTGAATATTGTTAAGCATTATAAATTTCCTGCCTAACAACGTGAATAATAAACTCAGTATTCACGTTGTTAGGCATCAGTGATTGGCCGATTTCAGTATTCACTGTGATTTGATCCAATCGGGTTTTAAATTGAAAAAAGGCGACTATAATAACATTTAAAATTGGTAAAAAGTAAGGTTATCCATTTGACAGATGTCAGATTTTATTTATTTAATTTTAAAAACATATAATTATCTACTTATTGGAGTAGATAAAGTATAGTATTACACTCGAGATTATGCGCAATATTCACTCGGATGATTTAAGTCTCTCTGAATATTGGCCTGAAATATCTCTCATATAATAATATTACTATTACCTATTATTTGTGTAGGTATAAAAATTTATCACTGATATACACTACATCAAATATGTAGCAAATAGACCATCTACAGTTTTCAATGGAAATATTACATAAATAAACACAATATTATATCAGCCATAATAAATAATCAATAAACCGTTTTGGTGCCAGACGATTGGTTTGAAATTTAGATAAAAGGTTATCATTCGTTTTTGAGAATGGAATGAAAAAAATGTCAACGCATTATTTTTATTTAAATCTAAGATACTCACCATGATCGTATTACGCTTAAAGCCAAATTACATAATTAATAAAACAATATCGCAAATAAGCTACAAATAACCCGGTAGATTTAATGACCTGACGCATTCAAAATCAATGATTTCAAAAATTAATATTTAGGGTACCCAGAAAAATGTGGTAAATGGAAGCCCATTTTATTTTCCCTATATAAAATGGTCAAAAATTTAGAATTATCCAGATTTCTGCCTATAATTAGTGGTTTTACGGGCGTCTGCATCCGCATTCGCAGAACAATAAAAATAAAATTCTTAAAACAAAGTAAGGAAAGGAAGTAAAAATAAATATTGAAACAAAATTTAACAGTTTCAATAAGGGAGGGAAACATTTAAAATTGTTACACTTAATTTTTGCACAAAGGAACAAAGATACAAAAGGATTAAAAGACAAAATAATAAAATAAAAACAAACTCTATAGTAAACCACTGAAAATTACCTACAAGGTAGGTACTCTCTAAAAATGAAACAGTGGATTTTCACTGATTGACAATGCATATTAACTATTTGCCGCAGTGATAAGTATACCACTAGCAATTAGTGAATACTCACTTTTTCATGTAGCGATTTCTTTGCACTAATTTATTTAGTGGAAATTACACTGTACAAATTAGTGAAATAGGTTTAGTTCAAAAAAATTAAAATTTCACTATTTTATGTCGAGAGTTCTGGAAAAGTAGTGATAATAAAAAACACTAATTTGGAGAAGTTAAAATTTCACTAATTTATATTGAAAAACACTAATTTTACAGTGAATAATAACTCACTGACGGAAATAGTGAAAATTTCACTGTTTCACTTTTAGAGAGTACTTTTATTTGCAATGTAAAATGTTCAATAATTATTATAATTATAATCGGTTGCAGATCGAAAATATCTCGGTTTATTTGGAAAAATAAAAAAAACTTTCAATCGATAATACGGACATAATGACACTTATTAGGGTAAATTTTCACTTTGTAAGGTTAACGTTTGGATACAAAAATCCGGTACGAATTTCACATGTTTCATTATCATTTTTTAAAATAAGGCGCTTTATCTTGTACAGGATGTTTCTTAAAAGTTTTGTTTAGTTTTTGTAAAATTTGTTTAAGACTTACAAACGTATTTTATCTTAAATCTCTTCCCTTAAATTATATTTTTCATGAATTAAAAAATTGGGGGGGAGGCATTTTCTAACCTAGATCTTGAAAATAGCAAAAAATAAACATACATTTTTAAAGATAAGTTACCTATATAAGATAAGTTAATTTATTATTTTTTCGTCCAGGTAATTTATATTGCATTTGCCACATGTAAGAATAAAAAATATTGTTTGGTTTATTCCTCAACCATTATAGGTCGTTATTCGTTTATTTACGATGAGTAATAATACAAATTTTTGTTGTTTCTTAAAAGTTTTGTTTAGTTTTTGTAAAATTTGTTTAAGACTTACAAACGTATTTTATCTTAATTCTCTTCCCTTAAATTATATTTTTCATGAATAAAAAAATTGGGGGGGAGGTATTTTCTAACCTAGATCTTGAAAATAGCAAAAAACAAACATACATTTTCAAAGATAAGTTACCTATATAAGATAAGTTAATTTATTATTTTTTCGCCCAGGTAATTTATATTGCATTTGCCACATGTAACATTAAAAAATATTGTTTGGTTTATTACTCAACAATTATAGGTCGTTATTCGTTTATTTACGATGAGTAATAATACAAATTTTTCAGAATTGTTTGTTTGTTATTTTCGGTTATTTTGCATTTGCCTATTTACGAAATTATAGTTGTCCTTGTAAATATATTGTAAAAAATGGATATTCTAGTTGCTCCTTGAAAGTACTTTGCCAAAGACAAGAGTATAATTAAACGTAGTCAAAGTGTTATCCAGATAAGTAATACTTAAAGTCTCGTTTCTGTTTAAACGATGTACTAAAATTCATATCCAAAAATACACGCGTGAGTGTACTCACATGGAATATCTGATGCGTGTTGGGTCTTTAAATAGAAATCTTCGAATAATATAACCAGTGAGTAAAGAGAAAATACTTATTGCTAGGTTCAAGACCATTAATCTTTTAAAAGTGTCTAAAGCAGATCTGAAAATAGCTTTGTTGAATTTTAATTTTCTCTGAAACGTCATAAAATCTTCATAGGTGTAATGTTCAGTTAGGTTTTTTAGTCACATTTTTAAGTTCTAGTTCATATTGATTTAAAAAAAAATTATTTGATTCATTGAACCCGCTATGCAGTGCACTATACTTGTGTACTACATTAAGGTTATCTTCGATTTGTTTATACAACATATTTACCAGAAATTAAAAATTTTAATTTACTGTTTATCTCTTTGACAGCCTTATCATACAAGTACACTATCTTTGCATGCGCCACCGAATGTTCACGTTTTCTTAAATTCCAAAAGGATACTTGGTGTTAATTAAAGTGTATCAATAAATTAAAGAACGGTCAAATGCAATTGACCCTGTGGAATTTGTGGAGGTAAATTTATTTACTTATTTTGATATTTTCACGCTCGACTAAACATTTTTTTATTTCACACTACAATTTTTTATCCTTTTGCATATTAAACACTTTCTTACAGTTAATAATTTTCCACTCAATTGATTTTTTTTTCGAAAAAAATTGCCAAATGAAATCAGCGTGTCTTCGACTATACGAAAGTGTTTATTATATCAATCAATTGTAATTGTTGATTTCTTTTGTGCACTTTCTAATAAATCCGAACTAATGACGGTAGCATTTTTTTTGGTTTAAATGCCTCGAAGACATTTTACCTTTATTATACGATGTGGTATGATTTATACTTTCGGTTTTCAACGGCATAACTTTTAATATTCATGTTTTGGTAGATTACAAAATGTCCAACGAAAGTAAAATTTATTTATGCGATAATAATAATTATTACCACAATGCATTCCGCGATTTAACTAAAAGAATATACTTTTATTTAGAGTAGAATATTTTTATCAATTTTGTTTTAAGGCTTCGCCACCAGGTTCTGAATTGTGTTATTTATCACATTTTTTAGCCGGTTGGGTCCCAACCAGTGAAGCTTTTTTTGTATGTAAATTTTTTCAGAGAACTCTTTGATTTATTTTGTGTCATTATAAATTCGATTTGTTTCTGTTTTATGATAAATTATGGTAGAATTTTTTTTTGTATAACTTATTTTTTAATAATATTTACATCGATTGGCACACAAAACATAATCATGATGTTTTTATAAAGAAAAATCAATAAATCGTCAGACAATTAGTTTTGTATAATGGTTCGGTTTATTTTACTTTAAATGTATTAAAAACTTTATCATAAAAGCACCTGCCATCGCTACTATATTAAATACAAAAGGTTATAAGGCCCTGTTAACAGTTTCAAACTTTTTCATTGGTTCAATATAACAAGCGATACCACCGAAACCTGCAATACATTTTATGCTACATCCGTTATAGATGGAATTATCCTTATCAATAATAACCAAATTCGTTAAAAGGTTCCGGGGTAAACTATTAAATAAATGTTTTATTTACCGGATATGAATTATTTGCGAGTTACTTAAAAGATCCATTTTACAACGATTGAATCACCTAATTGACTTTCATGTTCCAAAAGAAGTACCTAACGGATATACGGATTAGGCGATAAGGTCCAACTCATTTAAGGAAGTACCTGCTTTGTTTACTTTTGTTAATATGTATTTTTGTGTATATATATGGTCCATTTAACATTCCGATACAAAAAATAAACTTGAATTTTATTTTATTTAATGCTACTCAAAATATTTAATACCTAACAAATTTACCTTTAAAGGTTTTATTTTTAATTTTAGTTTGCAAAGTTTTTAATCAAAATGATTCATAAATCAAATACCTAACTTCTAAAATAGGTAAAAAAAACATAATTTCTTTTTTAAATTGCCCTAATCATACAAATTAAATATTGATTATTTCTTAAAAAATTCAAATCTATTTACTATACAAGACCTCTTAAAAATTATTTTGAACCTTATATTTTTTGTAAACTTGTAGACTTAACTCGCATATTTTATTTTGGAAAAACAAAACTAAAATTAAATATAATAAAAAATTTGTTACTTTTGCGAAAAAAATTATGAACAAATTTTTTTATTTTAGAAATTGTTTTTTTTTCAGTGATATATTAACATTTCCTTGACTGTATAAATTTACTATTTATAACAAAACTAGTAAATAGTAAGTAAATTTTGCCAATGGACAGGAAGACAAATTATAAAATTTAAATACATTATAGATTTTCCAGATATATATTTTTTAAACCAGCCTTTCTTTAACAAAAGCACCTGATTTTTTTTAAACAATAGACAACTTACTAAGTATTTAATAATAATTACATTTTAAAATAAACTTGCCAATGTTAAATTACAGAAAAATTTACTGGGAACACTACAAAGATTGGGACATGTCATGTTGACTTTTGCTAATCAGTTTTACTATGAAGCTTTGGTGATAATAATATATACATATAATATAATCACCAAAACTTCAAATACCCATAGGTAAACTATACCATAAATAATATTATCACCTTTTAAATTGAAAAAAATGCCCTAATTAATCTAGAGTAGAGATTCTGTACAAAAATATGTACTTTCCATTATTGTCGGTGTATTCGTTGACTTTAAGAAGCAAGACAAGTTATCCCCATGTTTTTTTCATAAGAAAGCGGACTATCTTAAAGTTGAGCTAATACTTTTAGTGCATTTTTTAAATAAATTTATCTACTCCTACACTGAAGAGCTGTGACTTTATGGCGTTTTAGTCACGGGCTGAATTTAACAACAGTGGCCTTTGGGCATTTTAGTCACGGGCTGGAGTTAGCTTTATTATAAATTTCGAAAAAGTGAGGTTAAATTTGTCAAATGTCAAATATTTATAAATTAAAATTGGCTTTAAATTCTTATTTCTGTTCGTCGTAGATAAAGTATGGTATGCAACTCTTTTCATAAACTTTTCTAGACACTTGTTTTTATTAAACACTCGCTCGCAAGCTTCGCTCGTGCCTAATAAAACTCGTTTCTAAAATGGCGTTTATAAAACTTGATACATAATATACTATTAAAAGCGTTTAAAGCCTAAAAATTCATTATTATAAATATATTATGACTTACTAATTTATTTTTATAAATCAGTTCTGCAAATTATTTTTTATAAAAATCACCTTGAAACTTATTTAATATGTATTACACGCAAAATGATAATGGAGTACCTATATTTTTAATTTATATTATATTCAATCCTTATAGTCGTAGTAGATTTAAAACACTGCAAGCACAGGCAGGTCTGTGAGTGCAAATTTAGTGATTAACAGTTATTCATCTATAAGGTATTTCCCGGAAAAAATGGGTTTTCGAATTAGATGATTCTGATATTTTTTGTTTTTAAACCTCAGCCAAAAAGACAAGCGCGTTAAATTTAGACGTCGATTTATCTTGACACATTTTCGAAATAGAATGGGTCTTAATTTTAATCTGTTCGAGAAACGAACCATGCTAATTGCCAAAATATTTACTAGGAAACATTAGTCACAACGATAATTAAACAATTTAAGAGCTTGGTCGTTGTGCCGAGGATTATTAGCCAGCGCCTCCACCACTCTTTGTTTACTCTTGAAGAAATTGTTCGGAGGAGCGGCAGTACGGCGTGAAAGGTAACAATACCAGCACGTGGTTTGGTACGCTCGGTATACCGTACACTCGGTTGGTGAGTGGTCTTTTCTCGGGTTTTCGAAGCCAGTGTTCGAGAACTATTCTGTGTTTTTAGTTTCTGAATTAAATGAAAATGTGTTACAGAATTTAAACGTGCAATTTTTAGTTAGTGAATTGCAAAAAACATGCATTTCGTTATTCTGGATTATTGGATTATTCCTAAAAAAATGTAAGAGAATTTAAAATATGTTTCACCAAATTTTGCGGCTTATAAAATAATGTTAATTTAGACAAAAGGTAGGATAAGTTTCAGATATGTCACGTTTGTTAATTATTAAAAAACTTGCTACGGACTGTGTTTAATGTAAAGAGATGAAAGCCCTGTTAAAATTTTAGAACACTTTTGATTGGTTCAGTATGACAAATGATGCAAGCGATATTATTAAATTAATACATTTTTAATACATTTTAGGTTTTATTGAATATAGATTGATTTAGCCTTTTATCAATATTAACTAATTTGGGTAAAGTTCCTGTGCGCATGCGATCAATTAAAAATACGTACTTACGTACTTAAAAAAACCATTTAACTGTTGTTTTGTCTACCTAATTAATTTTCATGTAACATAGCAAGTACCAAACCGATATAAAGCCCGTGTTACAGTCTGCAATTCTACGAGCCCTAACACAAAAATGTTCGGACACTTCATAATTTATACAAAAATATTTTTCGTGAATACTATCTCAAAATTATTAGGAGTTATGAAAAATTCAGCTCATTTTAGCATATACCCCTCGAAGCTATTTTTAAAGAGTTTTTGCAATTTTCTTAGGAAACGGGAGATTTTGCAGATATATATATCGTTATAACTTTCTTATTATTTATACAATTTTTACCAAATTTTCAGGGTTTGTATAATATTTTATGTTCTTTTTAATGGGCCCATTTATAACTTTTTTTACTCATACAAAAAAAAAGTTAAAAAGTTAGCCTTTTCTTAAAAGCTAAAAATAAAAGGTAAACTTTTTAAAAATAAAAATTGCTTCCAGGGGTATATGCCAAAATAAGCTGAATTTTTCATAACTTCTAATAATTTTGAGATAGTATTCACGAAAAATATTTCTGTATAAATTATGAAGTGTCCGAACATTTTTGTGTTAGGGCAATACGCAACGCTCTTGCACGAAAGCATGCGCATAACTTTGGTAACTTTTTTCATTTTCAATCCACACCTTAAATTCCCCAGAGACCCTGGTCTGTTTTTTGAAGTCATTTTGGTGTTGTTTCTTTGTATTCTAATAGTATATTCTGTAACAAGTTTGGAATACGGCATATTCCGCTCAAGTGAAAAGTTTGTCACACGAGCCTAAGGCGAGTTTGACGGTTTCAAGAGAGCGGAATATGTAATTCCAAACGTGTTTCAGACTATACTTTTTCTATATTTCCAAAAAATACCATAGAAAAATAATTTATTTGGGAGAAAGTGAGGTTGGATCGGTCTAAAATTTGTTAGATATTAAAAACAGAGATGTCGCCACCAGTGTTTATTCCGTCATCCGATGATAGAATATTTCATTCTGTAACACTTTACGGAATATATGCCATTCCATATATAAAAGTGATATTAGAACGGTCATATTCCGTAATAGGAGTAGAAAATATTCCGTAATAGGAGTAGAAAAATTCATGGCAGGACCTAAGTTTAATTTTAATTTTACTTTATAATATTTTATAAATTTTTATATTTTTATTCGGTTGGTATCATGCAAGTTGGAATTGGAATTTCAAAGTGAATTACAGTCAGCAATAAAACTTGAATGCAAGAAAAATTGTAGACTGTAATACGAGCTTAAGGCGAATTCAACCCATCCTTCTTCAAAAATATTTTTCTGTACGAGGAAATTCCTAGTAGGAATTATATGACTAATTTAGGTACCTCGTACTTTTGTTAACTTAAACGTGCAATTTTTAGTTCATATAAATGTATTTTTTTTTTCAATTTATATACAACATTTGATCTATTTTCAATATGTTTTTGAGGAATAGGTACATATAGTTTAGTGTATTTTTCGCCTTCCCAAATTAACGTAGCAACAAATATTATATACATATTAATATTGGATGTATATTTTACTACTAGATATATACCCCTCTATATCCCTGGCCAAACTAACATTCACAATTTAAGGATATTAAAATAAGTAATATTAATAACTGGTAATAAGTATTAACTACATAATATTTTTAGCAAATGGGCCTGGCCAAACTAACATTCACAATTTAAGGATATTAAAATAAGTAATATTAATAATTGGTATTGGTAATGGCATTTTAGATTTTGATACTAAACATATTTTAATACAAAAATTGCTTGAGTCTTGCAGCAGACTCTTGCAAATTAAATCATTCCGCGCTTAAAACATTTTACTTTAATTCACGCGCTCGCGTTTGTATACTTAAATATTATGACAAATTTGGTATGTTTGCTGGTTAAGGTTAAAATTAGTTTACAAAGTTAGTTAAATGGTTTAAGTGGTTCGAAAATTTGTTCACCAATTGGCTGACTAATAGTTAATTTAATGATAATTCCGTGATGCATTCTATTCCCATGGAACTGGAACTGGATGATTCCCAATCAAAAGTGATTATTTTTATTCGTATACTTGATTATCGCAGTAGCAAATCGTTAAAGAACGCAAGGGAGGCTTATAAGCCTCATCCTCATACCCCAATTATTTTAATTTAATGCCTTTTATTATTTTATTTTACAAGTAAGTAATTTTTAGCGAATTGTGAACAAATTTACAATAATAATTAATATTACATACAATAATAAAATTAAGTAATAATAAATCAAAATACTTAACCGCGCGCTTTGCAATCAGATTTAATGAACTGAACGTCACAGAGGAAGCTGCGATTCCGAAGCTTCCGTAATTTAAAATCTATTTACGAACGCGTACGATAGGAGGCTAGCCTCAAACATATGGAAGATTCTTGAGCTGCCACCGGCTAATTATGGACAGGCGAAGCATTAAAGATTTTAAGAGGAATTGAAGAAGAAAAAGCTGTTTATCATAATAATCTAAACTAAATTGTATCTACTTATATTAGACTCATCGTGTTAGTTCAAAAATATCAAAAGTTCGCTTGAAAAAAAAACGAATAATTGTGAATTAATCCTATAACTTAGGTACCTAGTATATTTAAACTATTTGTTTCGATTTATTTTTTATTATATTATTTAAATGATGTTTTTAAGCGACTCCATTAAATAGTTCCAATCTATATAATATATTATGCTTGTAATGTTGTTTTTATTAATTTCCATTGGTTATGTGTTTAAAAATGTATTAATTATATATCATAAAAGTATAGGGATTGATCAGTAAATTATTGGCATAATTCAACTTTTTTGTATTTTTCGTCTTATTTTATTAAATTATTATGTTAATGAAAACACAAAGACTGACCACGAGCCGCCACTGGATGGCCGTTTATTTAAAAGTAGCATACCTTATTTACCTGTGAGTTATTGCAACTTATTCAGGTAATTTGCAATCAATACCTGATTATAATTTCATTTGCATAAATTTGCAGTTTTAATTCCTTTTTAATTTTTTTTGTGTTTTCAAGTTATTTAAATATAATTAAATTGCACTAAAGGAAAACATCATTATGGCATAACAAATATTTTTTAGTTTTTCATAAAAATCTTAAAATTTATTTTTTTTTAGAAATATTTAAACAAAAATTAAGTATTATCTAAAATAGAAACAAATATTGAATTTTTTGGCTCAAAAGAAGCATAAGATTAAAATTGTAACACATGTAAAATCTACTTATCGGCTACAAATTTTAAGTAACCGAAATTTTAGTTAGTAAGTTTTGATGAAATGTTTGAGAAAGTTAATACCTACTCTTTATTCTTATTTATTCTTATAAAACACTAAATGAAAATAATTTCCATGCGAATATGCCAAGGCTGGCAGGAAATATATCATTGATAAATATCCTGATACATATCTTGATATAATTGAAAAATATTATATTTATGCGACGATATTTATCCTGATATATATATCAACATTTTTTTTTCTAAAATTCTATTCATCAGTACGTATAAATGTGAAAAAGCTGGAAAAATGGTATTTTTGTTAAAATATTTGCGCAACAGAGCCCATTTAAAGAAACGTTGATTGGGTTCTGGAGCAACAGGAACATTTAGAAAATCCCTCTACAAATTTGTGAAAATGAAGATTCAGATTCGTATCTGGATCAGATTCGTATCTGGATCTATAGTATACCATTATATAGCCAGACTGATTTCATCCTAAACTTACTTGTTTTCACCCAGCCTTTTTACTCCTTTTATTGTTTTTTGTTTTTTATTAAAAATATTATTTTAGCTGTTGTTTTCTATTGGCAGTTGTAGTTTTTCAATTTTTGTTTTTAGTTGCAAAATCAAAAATATATGATGTATTTATATCCATACCTAAACTTTTATTGTTTACCAACATTTCTATACTTATGTACTAGAACCTACTATGAAAACTTGTTATTGTGATAGCAACTTTCATTGAATAGAATAGAATTGAAATACAAATTTACATGTTTATAAAATTTTAAAATTAAATTAAATTAAGTAATTTTGAATTATAAACATAAATCTTTAATTCTCTAAGCAGAAAATAGTTATAATAAAAAAATTAAATAAATATCCAAATTTTGATATATATCGGATATATATCGATATAGGTATATCAGATATTTGGATATTTATATAAATATCATGATATTTGCCAGCCCTGGAATATGCGCTTCTCATGGGAATGTGTATACGTAAGTTTACAATGCAAGGTGATAATCATTATTAAAATTATGCTAATAAACTAGCTGTGTGCTTGTAATTATATAACTAGTGGCCAAGGAAAACATACCTTTGTAAATTATAGGAGTAGTACTAGGTACTTTTAAGCTCTGGTGGCTCAATTTTTTTAAATTTTAATTACGACCTCGTAATATTGTTTTACGAGGTACCGTTGGCCATTAATGCGGTTTAATGTTTCTCTTTAATTTTAGATCTCAAGCGAAATATAATAGTGGCAATTTTAAAAATTACTCTTAAATAGAAAATGTGTCGTTCTGTAATTTATAGGTCAATTCATAAAATATTTATTATAATATGGATTTACTGCATTTTATTGGTTGACATTAATATGTATAATTATACAATAAAAGCAAATAGGGTTATTTTTTTCATTTTATGCTTTCAGGGACTTAAACGCTTTTAAATTTATAATAATGCCCTAAAAATTTGAGCTATCTTTATCAACTCTTTGTGATCAAAGTTTCTTATAGGAAACATTTTTATGCTCTTTTTAGTGTTTAGGTACCTCGCGTGGAATCGCAATTACCTCGCGTGAAATCGCAATTACTCCCTCAATGAATTCCTTCACTCGCCTGTTGGTTCGCTCGGAAACATTCATCATCGGGTGTAATTGCTATGATTCCACGCTCGGTAAATATACTATTTATTGTTAGTATTTAAAGTAATTTTTCAATAATTATAATTAATAAAAAATAATATTTATTCATCAATCAAACCAGTTACATTTAAAGCACAAAACATAGGGTTTCTGTATCTAACAGCTTTATCTATAGATTTTCCAGGCAGTTTTTTATATATGTAAAACCAATTTAACCGCATGGAAGCCAACCACAGTTTAAATCACATTAATCCGGCTATAATTTCCACTAATGGCTATTTATGTTTTTACTAGTGTTTTTACTTAACTTAATAAAAATAACGATTTGGTAAGTTTGTTCCAAAATTTTTTTATTTAGGTTAAAAATTAAAAATGAATCAATGTTCAAAATATTGTTAATATCTGTTAGGGTAATCCCCTTTTTACCAAAGAAGGACAGCAGACCAATAAAGGCACGTGTGCCTACTAATCAAAACAATCTTAGCACAGCTTAGAAATCGAATGGTAACGCAGAGTCCGTGCAGAGCCTTTGTACAAGTCGAATCATAGCAGTAAAATAAACTTAGTTAAAAAGTAATAAATAATTAGTG
This sequence comes from Brassicogethes aeneus, assembly GCA_921294245.1. Lineage (NCBI taxonomy): Eukaryota > Metazoa > Arthropoda > Insecta > Coleoptera > Nitidulidae > Brassicogethes > Brassicogethes aeneus. Next base: position 43,797,349 of record OV121132.1, on the reverse strand, counting down.
AAGCCAATCAAATTAGTATTATTCAGGGTAAAATACCCTGATGTTATACATCAGAAGTGGGATAGTGATTTCCATGCACAATAATTAGTTTAGTTAAGTTAAATTAAGTTAATTTATAATAAACAAAAGCAGACAAAGAGTGAGTGCATCAAGTGTAAGATAAATATTTTGGGACCTTCAACTCGAGCTCCCACAACGAGAAGCGGGCATAAATGCTGATGGTGTGTTTATCACATCGTATAAGTTAGTAAGCAGCGTTCTTACTGAATAGTTTTGTCAATAATAAGTGTCGTTTAATATATGTATAAAACTATATTTTGAAGTTTTTTTGTTACAAAATCAGAAGTGGGATATTTACTCAAAAGTGCCTACGATCGCTTCACACAGCAAAAGTAACTAGGTAATCAGAATCTACGGAACGTCAATTTATATTACTTTTTTTACGATTCAAGGTCAAGGTAAATAAAATTTAAGTTTAAAAACTTAATTAAATTATCTTAGTTATATTGATTAGCAGATAACTTAAATAAAGTTAAACTTCGACAGTACCTATATATAACAATTAGTTAAAAAGTAAACAGATTTGTTATGACATCGCAGTTCAAGTATATGTTACATCACAGTATAAGTACAAATAATTTAAGACTAGCTTGAGGGGCAACATATTATATAAAGGGTGTCCCGAAAATAGTGTGCAATACTCTACAAGAGGTTTCTAAAGACAAAAGTTCATAAACTTCCCATAAACATGGGTCGGCAAATAACGCCTAAGGGAGCTACAGCCTCTTAAAGAGGCGCCCCTGAATATGGTTTTTTATTATTATTTTCCAAAAAGCGCTTGTAGAGTATTGCACACTATTTTCGGGACACCACTTTTCAATTTTTCGTTAAAAGCATTTACTGTATATACGGCATAGGTTATTAGGTAATCACGCAATCTTTTCTCACCGATTTATTTAGCTTCAAAATACCCTTAAATTTCTATTACACAAGGGCATATTGATTGAAGTCCTTAAAATGAGTATGCAAATGCAATCTTATCTCTAACTTCTTTATTCCTTCAGAATAAAATCTGCATCGTCGATTACTTACTCTAACATTCAAGGCACATATCTTTCAACCAAGGATTTTTTCATTAAAAAAACGTTGTCTGGTAAAAGAAAAAAATCACAGTGGCCAAATCTGAAGAATGCGCTGGCAATTCCCATCCTAATTGATTTTTTCAATGGTTGCTATAACATAGCCGCTAAGGCTTTGATACCTGGGGAATTGTCTTGGTGAAACGTGATGTTTATTTTTGCCAAGTGAGGAAGTTTTTATATGTAAATGTTCATGCGAAATCGTAACAGCCGATCTAGTTGAGATGCCTACGGTCTTATCAATTTCACACATCCTTTATTTAATCTCCAAATAGGATTTGGCGTACTTCTTGGATAATTTATGTGTTGAAGAGGCACATTTGGCCGTACAGAACGTTCAGCATCATTTTTCGATATACGCAAACCAGTTCTGGATATAGGAATATGCCAGCGTGTAAAGTACCCTTACTAGCTTTAAAGCCTCTATTTTGCTTAATCGCTATTTCCCCCCAAAAAGTAGTGCTAAATAAAGATATTAAGTTCACTTTTTTTCAGTTTTTTTGAAAATGCAAATGTTGCTCGACATATTGATTTGAAATTTTGACAGTAAGCGTTTGAAGAATGGTTTTTGTCGATCGTGTCAACAATTTATAGCTTGCTACATAGTCAATATTTTGTATTTTTCTTTAAGCACTAAATTATTATTTTTTTTTTAAATTTGCGCCCTTAAAATGGACCTATTATTTTTTCTCCTAAATTGTTTTTATTTACCTAAAACCTTAAATAAATGCTTTTTTACCCCAACTGGACGGTGGTAATAGAAAATTATCACTTTTTTAAAGTAAAGTTAAAACTGCTTTTTTACCCCAACTGGGCGGTGGTAATAGAAAATTATCACTTTTTTAAAGTAAAGTTAAAACTCCTTGAAATTTTGCTAAATGTAATCCCAGTTACAGGGCCTAAAAACTAGAAAATGTTTATATTCACCCAGTTTTACTGTACAAGTTTAAAATAAAAAAATTTAGGTGCCAAACTAAATTTAATTAAATAAAAATATATACTATGTATACTTTTCTTCTTAATATAACTTAATGGCCGTTTTACACGTAGTTTTCATATACAATTGGGACTAATTTATTTCGATCGGCCTAGTCAACCATTACTCGCAGGAATATACGTAGGTACATACATTCGTAGACTATTATAAGCATTTTTGTAATGCCCGAATTGCTGCCCTAATTGGCCTTTGTTAGAGATTTCTTGGTAAGTTCTTAATCAACTGACAAGTAAAAAGATAACAAAGGTTAGGTACGTTATTATAATTATTATTATTAATAAATTACTAGTAAATGGAACAAAGAATATTGTTTGGGTTTGGGTTTATTGCATCTCTGTTTCAAAGGAATTTTATAAATCATATATTTGGAAAATCTTAAAAATGCACATATGCCAAATTCATTACATGATTTTTGTTAGTAATGTAATTAAAGAATAATTAAACATCAAATGTTTCCAATCCTAAAATGTAAAGAATTTTATTACATAATATTTAAATTATAATAATATAATCACGTGTTTTAACAATGTGAATCGCAAACAATAAAGATCAAAGTTCGATGAATAAAAAGTAGTTTTATAAATTATTTTTAATCTAGTTTTAATAATGCGTAATGGACTAAATGTTTTATCAATAGACTTGTTAGGTAATTTCTTATAAATAGGTAATAGACTGTTTTAAAAAATCCAGTTTATCGAAATTGTTTAGAATGTCAAAAAAATTATGCTTTTAAAATTTTAGCTTTTGATATTGAATAGTGATCCTAAGAGGTCCATTATAACAAATTTAAATTTGCCGTTGAAATATAAAAATACATGGATTTTTTTAATCTTTCAATTTTAAGTCATAAACAGAACAGTATAACAGAAAAACCAAGACGTATTTTTTAAGGAAATTGATCGTTGTACAAAAAGTTATTCAAGGTCAAAGTTGAATTTAAAAGAACTCAAAGTACCAAAAAAAATTCCTATATTATTTAAATGGGAAATAGAAATTTGGGACCACTATAGTATTAAAATTAAGACCTAATATTTTAACAGGACAATATTTTCGATATCCACAATTTATGGGTCTTTTTTATTTGAAGAGCTCCCATGTCCATTAAAAAAGCATTTAAAAATTGGAAAAAAATCTGCAGTTCTCAAAGAACTTTAAAAAACTGAAAATCTGCCAAAAGCAAAAATCTTTACAACTTCGTTATTACTGGAAATTTTGAAAAGTTAACATTAATCTACATTTTTATCCAATTTCTTTGTAGAAATGTCTACAAAAACTAAAAAATAATAGTTATGAGTGTTATCAAAAATTGCAAAGAAACCATGATAACCTTTTTAGAATACCTTACATGTAAGCTGCAGCTTAATATAATTGAATAAGTGAGATTAAGAATACTACAAGTCCAACATTTTTTTTTGACAAATCATTTTCTGAAATCAATTTAAAAGTTTAAAATGCATTATACAAAATATAGTTATTATATTTTATGAAATAGTTGAATATTGTCACAAAAATGTTGAGTTATAAAACTGAATTTATTGAATAATTTGTCAAAATTTTAACATTTAGACTCGTACTGTTCTTAATCTCACCGATTCAATTATAGGTAAGTCTAATTCCAAGTGGAGCTTCATTCCAATATTTTACATAAACCCAGAACACAAATAAATATTCGAAATTATTTGTCTCTCCAGTTGTTGAAAGAAAGTGATTTCGGAAAAGGTATACCTTTAGCAAAGAAGACAACCTCAAAAATTCCTTTTAATCGTCTCATAGTCTCAAAACTATTAAATTAAGGGTTTTAAAACACGCCAATATCAGCTGCGCTATTGTTATAAGCAGTTTGATTAAATTTTTGGTTACGCTTTCTGAGAGCTTCTGGACCATCAGTAGATCCGAACGAACATGAGAAAGGTGCCGAAAGTTCACGTTCAAGAATTTTTTAAAGCCTTAATATGAGGCCTTAAATGAACGATTTGACTTTACATTTCTTAGCTTCATGAACGCATGCTTAAGCCTGAGACGTTCCTGTTTCTTTGCTGCTACAAGTTATGGCGGCCATTATAAAAACAAAAGTTCAAAAGTTATTGGTGGTTACTTAAAATATAGTGGCGAATAAATTTAATAAAATTGTAGATTAATGTGTTTCTTTACATGTAAAATTTACTTTTTTCAAAATTCCCAGGAATAACGAAGTAAAAACGATTTTTGGTTTTAAAAGGTTTTTAGTTTTTCAAAATATTTATGTAATCATATTTTCAATACAAAATAATAATTCATGTTCACTACTCTCTTAAAATGAATAATTTAAAAATTACTAATTGTAAGTCATATTTGACTAATAGCGAAAAGGGAGTCACTAATAATTGAGGACCCTAGAAGCCAAGGGGTATAAGTCCATTTTGTTTAGTTTTGAGATAATCAGGGTTTGGGACAGCATTATGTCGAAAATCAGTGTAAAACCACTTCTATTGGTCTAGTAACAATCAACCGTTGCAAAAAAACTATTTTTGCTATAAATTTCTCCTTAAAACTGACAATCGATAAATTCTTTCGGTAGCGTGACGTCACGATTCAATAAAATAAATGGTATATTGGTAGTTCAAAGTTTTGTACCTCAACGATATCAGCCTAGTGGAGTAAATAAATTGGTTTATTTAAATAGTTTTTATGAGTTACCTGTATAAATATTATGTCGTTTCAAGATTTACGAATGAAGTATATGCAAACAAACAAGATAACCAAAGTAATAATTTTTTAATTGTTATAAAACCATTAACATCGTATTTTAATATAAAGTTTAGACTGGGCCAAAAAAATTGACTATTTTTTTTTTTGAAAAATATATCGAGAATGTCATTCAGAATGACAAAAAAAAAATTTCGTGAAAATTTGAGCCCTCAATATTAATTTTAAGAGGTCTATCATCGCTATTTTTGATTTTTAGTCATAATATGATGTTTTACGTTGGAACTGTCAAAACAATAAAGTGAAAAAAATTCCTTGTCACTTATTTTTATAAAAAATTAAATTCTCTACAAAAAAGGTCTGATTGAAAATTTTCGCCAGACGAGCCGTTTCCGTGTAATTGAGCTTAATAAATCGATGTGTTTTTTCGATTTGCCCTTTTTACTTTGAAATTTTGTAACTAATGAATCAATGAATATTTAAAAAAGCTCACGTCGGATTCTTAAAGGAAATTTAATGTTCTACAAAAAAGGTCTCGGAACATTTTTGCCTAAATTTAATTCTTCAAAAGTTATTCACGAAGAAAAAATTGAAATTTTAAGTTTTTCTTCGATTTTAATCGTGAATAACTTTTGAAAAATTAAATTTAGGCAAAAATGTTAAGAGACCTTTTTTGTAGAACATTAAATTTACTTTAAGAATCCGATGTGAGCTTTTTTAAATATTCATTGATTCATTAGTTACAAAATTTCAAAGTAAAAAGGGCAAATCGAAAAAACACATCGATTTATTAAGCTCAATTACTCGGAAACGGCTCGTCTGACGAAAATTTTCAATCACACCTTTTTTGTAGAGAATTTAATTTTATATAAAAATAAGTGAAAAGGAATTTTTTTCACTTTATTATTTTGACAGTTCTAACGTAAAACATCAAATTATGACTAAAAATAAAAAATAGTGATGATAGACCTCTTAAAATTAATATTAAGGGCTCAAATTTTCACGAAATATTTTTTTTGTCATTCTGAATGACATTCTCGATATATTTTTCAAAAAAAAAAATAGTCAATTTTTTTGGCCCAGTCTAATAAAGTTCATACAATTATTTTTATAATTACTACCTCTTATATAAGACTGTTCTAGAAACAGATTTTGGATTTATTCGTAATTTTTGACACATCTGTTATAACATCGTGACGTCATGCGATCTCTTGAAGGTCATAAAAGTGTTTAAAATCGATTAAAACGCTGTAGCATTCTCAAAAATTATTTGAAAAACTGCGTAGATTTTAAATAGGCAATAAAAAAACTACATTTCCCAATCCGTTTATTGAAGCTTCATTATTTTTATTGATTATTGTCTAACGTATTTTCTTTTTTAACTGTCCTGCTTTTAATAAATTGGGTTAGGTTTTCTAAAAAGGATGTGAATGTCAGCTACTTCTCCTATTTTAATTTTTTTGCAAGCATATATCGAGGGCATCAAATCAGAGAGGCGTATGCATCTTAATATAAATTTTACACGAGAAGATAAAAACTTTTCAAAGTTTTAATTTTGTCAATGCGCTATTGTGTTTTCAGACATTCTTCACTAATATAGGCCTATTATTATAAGTAACATGTATCTAAAATTACTATCTAAATATTTACAAAATATTACTATCTAAATATTTACAAAATATTACTATCTAAATATTTACAAAAATTAAACTTGGAACTTGGAATGGAATAGATTTTCTGGAAATGCCAAGAATTTTTTTCTAAAATGGTTTGTGTTTAGCAATAGATTTTTCTTGTTTAACTGAAATATTTTTTTCTACTCCTATTACGGAATTTGACCCTTCTAATATCACTTTTATCTATGGAATGACATATATTCCGTAAAGTGTTACAGAATGAAATATTCTATCATCTGATGACAGAATAAACACTCGTGGCGACATCTCTGTTTTTAATATCCAACAAATTTTAGACCGATCGAACCTCACTTTCTTCCAATCAAATTATTTTTCTATGGTATTTTTTGAAAACGTAGAAAAAGTATAGTCTGAAACACGTTTGGAATTGCATATTCCGCTCTCGTGAAACCGTCAAACTCGCCTTCGGATCGTGTCCAAACTTACAGAATATACTATTTTTATGATTACATGCAAAGATTGATACCTAAGGTCGTTGATACGTTGTTTTATTGGTTGTTTGGACAATTTGAATAAAACCCAATTAATGTAATGCCATTTGAGTCCTTTTGCATTCATTTGAACCCGCATAAGCCTAATAAATATTCAGCGGTCATTACAATGGTTTAAAGCTTACTCTGTTGGCCATTCATAACCTATTACACTAAATCATGTTTATTAAAGGCACAATGGGACTTTCTACCAGTAAACACACTTACTTTTGTAATAAATTTATATATAAATTAAATAAAATATAATACCAGTTGTTTGAAAAACAAACACAGGAAATGGGATTTTCATTCTTTTTCAGATGATTTCTGTTAGGAAATGACATACTTTTATTCGCTTGTTGGGTATCAATTTGATTTCGTTGCAAAATTTGCAAAATAAAGACAACTAAAATAGAAATATAACCTAAATTCCAAACAATGGATTTATTACGAAATAATTGCAAACTTTTTGTATTTTTATTTTTTTTCTAGCGTTAAATAAAACTAAATAACAAAATGTAAAAGGATATTAGTCCACTTAAACCTGACAATGTCCTTATGGTGCCTGTATTTATTAGGTCGGAACCTATTGTATTGAGCTGTTCTAAAAAAACGTCGCCCAACAAGCATTTATTTCAGAAGTGTTACTGTTTTGGGAATGAATAATAAATATAAATAAAAGTTATTTTATGAGTGACCCAAGCTGTCCCCAAATTACTTAATATTCAGTAGTTATTCCTTAACAGCTCTACTTGTGGAAAAAAGCAAAGTAGGCAAAATAAAATTTTTAAAAAATAATGGTAAATACTACCGTGTAAAAAATTTAAATCTCGTCGTCTCATTGGACAGTACCCGTGGAGAAAGAGATCAATTTTCACAATAGAAAACGTATAGAAAATGTACATTTTTTATAATATTTTTATCAAGGATGCGAGTTCAGAATCTACCATTCACGATTTGCACATATTATTTTATCCCACTAACAATTAAACGAAAATCATTTTACTTACTTAAAATTAACAATAACAGCTGATTGTTTGCAAACTGACGAATCTTATTCCAATTTCATCATACTCGCCTGTCGTATACTACCACATAATCTAACATCTGTAAAACGGTTACATCCTCACTTTTCCCCAATTAAATTATTTCTTTCAATACAAATTGTAAGTTAAAGTAAAATTTTGTTCCAAATATGTGAGAAATGTTAAAAATAATGTATATGTATAGCTGTAATTTGTTATTGTCTTCTTATTTTTCTTTTTTATTTTTCCACTATTTATTACACTATGTAACATGATATTTGTTTATCTGGATTTTATTATGCCAAACGTAGTAGGCTATGATCCTGATGACATTTTATCCTTTGTTTTTATCAAGCTGTCAAATCTAAACCTGACACCTATTTTATGTTGTTTTGGTCTTTATGACGAGTGTTTAATGTTTATTTTTGCTTTAAAATGTCATTCAGACGAATTTGCAAGCATCCTCGAGATAGTTTTTGTTATGTTTGTTGTCAAAGCATATAAAAAACTAGTCAAATTTGAAATAGTGCAAAATACAAAGATTTGGGACGACTATGAATGTTATTTTGGCATGACTTTTGCCAACTTAGACAAAAATTGGACACCAAATGTAATTTGTGTCAGCTGTCAATCAAAATGCCTTTTGGCATTCCAAGAATTTGGAGAAAGCCCACCAATCATCTCACAGATTGTTATTTTTTTCTAGTTGACTTAAAAACTTACAAGAAGTCATCTGATCGAAAAAATATTTGTTATCCGGACTTACAGTCTACCAATGCACCAATTGAACATAGCGATGCGCTCCCTTTTCCTTTCCCACCAGGCACTTTAATGTCCAAAGAATCAGAATTGGAAGAAATTCAATCGGAAATAAACAAACCATGTAGCCAGGACAAATACTATATACCCGAAGGTGACTTACATTTTGTAAGACAACAAGACTTAAACGATTTGGTAAGAGATCAAGGTATTACAAAAGAAAAAGCTGAAATTCTTGGATCGCGGCTTAAACAATGGAACCTTCTCACCAAGGGCTGTACATATACCTATCGTAAACGTCATCAAAATTATTCCGGTTTTTATTCTGTCCCAGATAATACTTGCTTTTGTGCTGACGTCGATGGAATTTTCAGCGAAATTGAAATAGCTCATGATACTAAGTAATGGCGTTTATTTATTGATAGTTCCGTCTCCAGCTTAAAGGCGGTTCTCTTGCACAATGGCCAACCGAGCATATAAGCTCAGGGAATCCTTTGTTTTGAGTGTGTTCCACTACACCAAGTTGCCCGACACTGATGAGACCCAATATAAGTCGAAACAGCTGTCTGTCGGTATTTGAAGTTGGTGGAACGCATTCAAAACAAAAAACTTTGGCGAGGTGTAAGTTCAATTTTTTCTTATGAATATTACCAGTAATGGATCAAGAAAGTTTCTAAAAGAAACTGAGAAAATTGAATGTTTAAAAAGAATACTATGCAAATATTATAATGCTTCTTGAAAAAATACAATATCATCGGTATGAATGGGATGTGTGCGGGGACTTTAAAATGTTGAGTTTTTTCCTTGGAATGCAAGGCGGGTATACTAAATGTTCATGTTTTTTGTGTAAGTGGGACACTTAGAGAAAATCTTATACCGGGAAAATACAATGTTATTCACGATCCTCTGGTTCTCAAAAGGAAGATTTTACTTCCACCTTTATATATTAAATTAGGCTTAGCCAAACAATTCGTGAACGCTCTTGACACAAATTCACTTGCCTTTGGACATATTAAATCGATGTTTCCTAGTCTGACCATAGCAAAACTAAAGGCAGGAATTTTTCCTGGGCCACAAATATAAAATATGCTATTGTCCAAAGACTTGGAGAGCATTTCGCGCCATCACAAAGTGTTTTTTAGGAAATAACAAAAGCGACAACTATGTGTAAGTTGTTGAAGAGTTATAGATAGCTTTAAAAAATATGGTATGTCGCATGTCAATCAAAATGCATTTCTTGCATTCCCATTTAATTTTTTTTCGTGAAAACCTTGGAGACGTGTGCGAGGAACGTGGGGAAAGGTTCCATCAAGATATTAGAGCAATGGAAAGGCGTTATCAAGGTATATGGAATGAAAAAATGATGGGTGATCTCATTCGAGATGTGGCCAATATAAAGAAAAAGTCGTTCTACAACCCATTTTGAAGATTTAATCTGTAAATCAATGTAAAAAAGTTGTTTGTTTTGTATGTTCATTATATTTTTTGGCAAAAACCTGATTAATTAATTTATTTTTTTATAAAAATTTTAACTGAAAGGGAAGTTTTCTGTAAATTTTTCTTTCTAGAATCTTATTACAATTTTTTTTTATTAAGTTACAATATTTGGCACACGAATAATACAAAAAAACAATAATAGGTACACACTAAACAAAACAAAAGTTAATTTTTGTTACGTAGTGTTATAAAACGTATTATACTCTTGAAAAAAAAGTATATTTTATTCTTTGTAACTTATTACGAAGATCCGGGATCGGAACCTTTGATCCCGGGATTTTCGGGATCGCCTTTTTTACTGGATCCCGTAATTTCTGGATCCCGGATTGACAACCAAGTGTGTACTCTCTTAAAATTAAATAGTCAAAATTAAACTATTTTGCCGTTGAAAATACATATAGGCGTATCTCGTTTTTTTTGTACCAAGCAAAAATATTTTCTCCTTTATTACGGTGCTCGTGAAGCAACTTTAAATTAAAAGGTCAATTTCATGACATTTTTTTGTTTTTAAGTATTCATTGCAATTGTTTTTAAGATTGCTCAACATGGCCGTTTTTATAAAAATATTAAATTTATAAAAAATAAATCAAATTTTTAAAAAATGTCAATATATATTGCAATAAAAAGTTGTAAAAGCCATACAAAAGTTTGTCCGTACGTTTATTTAACTGCTAAAATATGTTAAGCGATCCTATAGGTGTTATAACACCAAAAATGACTTCTATTGTTCCAATGAATGCTTGAAAATAAAAAAAATTCATGAAATTTACCTTCTCATTTTAAGTTGCTTAATATTCAGGGGAATTCACTAACATAAGTCGTTAACGTTAGCCACTAGAATCAGTAGTTATCGGCCAATCCTACCAATCAGGCCGTTTAAATATAACGATAACCAGTAAATCTAGTGGTTAACGTTAACGACTCATTAGTTAGTAAATTGGCCTGATTGTAGCTAACACATTTTTACTTAGCAACAAAAACGAGGTACGCCTTAGCGTATTTTCAACGCTGATTTAAATTAGTAACAGCATTATTTACCAATAAAATAGTCAATTTTACTTTTAAAGAGTTACTTTTTACTACTTAAATAGTTTGACTTACTACAGATTAGGCGCCAACTTTCCAAGAGTAAAAATCAACCCATTACTTCAGTCGTTTTTAATTCTTGCGGCCAACAACAAACTATTGTTAGCGTTAAATGGCTCATAAAAACAAACAATAATGCAGTTAAGTTTACCTTAAAACAGCAACAATAAAGTATTCAACTTTAAAATAATATAATTGCATAGCGAAGCGATTAGACAACCAAGAGACCCGAGTTTAAACACCGACACGGACACACTTTTTTTTTAATTTTAATCTACCAATTTGACTATTTCCTTCTGTAGAATTTTACTAATTATTAATAAAATAGGAAGTCGATTTTAACCTAATTCCACCAAACTGATTGAACACACAATTTATGTTGCTAGTGAAAATAAAATCTAGTATACTTAATATTGTAATTGGTTCAAAATGTCCTTTTTCTTTATAACCCCCTTGATAAGATATCAAATAAAAGGGTTTGTCAAGCAGAATAGGCGACGTAATTATAATTTTAATATGGCGACTAACAAACTATCTAACAAAGTTTTAAGATATAAAAGTAAAAAATAAATTATATTATATAAATAAAAAACGCTCACTAAAAAGTATGAAATATTGTAATAAACTTCTTAATGTTCAACGACTATGCCAAAAAGCGTAGGGCGCTTTTTGGTTACATTTCTTCGAATGGCAAGTTTACTAAAAGATATGTTTTAATTAAATTGCATTATTTTATGCTTTTATGCCTTATAACGTGTTTTTAAGGTTTTTTAAACGATTCATTTTTTTATGTTTATGTTCTGTGTAAATCCAAGTTTGTTGAAAATTTTAGTTTTGCAGCGTTTAACTTCATTACCTATTCTGTGAAATTGCAGTGGCATGATTACATGTACTTTTTTCATTGCCACCGAGGTCTGGCGCATTGTTAGACTGGGTTTGTTATTTTAATAGCCTCATTTTTTTTTCTAAAAAGGACACCAGTTTGTAGTATTAATTACACTATGTAACAAAATTTGATTTTTTTGTTTATTGTATTTTTTTGTTAAATTATCAATATTTGTGTGCCAAAAAACTATTTTAACTTAATTTAAAAAATTTAGTGATAAGTTTTTATTTTTTAAGGGATATTTATATAATAAAATCAAACCCAGTTTAAAAAATATTGACAAGAAATGGCAAGAAATTCAACTCAGAATTATTATTTTAACAAAACATACAATCTAGAAAAATATTTTCTTAACGTAGATTTTAAATCTTGGCTCAAAAATGAATTTTAATACGACTTTTTCTTTTATATGATGCATTTTCTTCCCGAAGTAGATTAGATTAGATTAGTCACCCATCATTGTCGCATCCCACCTTCCTTTTTATCACTTTTCCATTGCCCGAATATCTTGATGGAATCTTTCTCCATGTTCTTCGCTGACATCTCCCAGATTTTCACGGAAAAAGTCAAGATGCGAATAGTGTAGGTACTTTCAACGACATGCGGCATCCCATTTCTTTAAAACTTCCTAATAAAACTTTGACAAGGTCAGTATAATTTTCTCTTTTGTGGATATCAAGGAAACCTTTCATTTAAAATCTCACGTTAACTTTTGAGTTTAAAAAATATGTATTATAATCCAATTTTGTAAAAAAAAATTATTTTTTTTACATATTGTCCACAAAGAAAGTTTAATGGCCAAAATCTTACGTGAGGGATAGGGGGGGTCTACCAAGGGGGAGGGAGGGGTCTAAATTATCTGAAAAATGCCTCACGATCTGACGGCTGTCGTTGAAAATTTGACAGTTTAAAAAAACAAATGTATGTTACGTAATCGGGGGCATGGCCTACTACGATTTGTGTAATAAAATCCAGATAAACAAATATCATGTTACAATGTAACAGTTACATAGTGTTATTTAAAATATAACTTTTGCCTACACACGCCCATTGGAAATCGGGCACAAAAAGTTCGAAATAAAAAGAATAAAAATGTCATTCATTTGTCCAAAAAATGACTAAAACTATATTATATATACTAGTCGAAAGAAGGATGAATGATTTTAAAATATATTGTTAAATTTATTAATACTATTAATTACTTAATATACTTAATACTTAATATACTTAAATACTTTATATGCATTTTGTGTTAAATTTTAATTAAGACAACAAGTAACAAAGAATGAATTCTCTATTTGCGGCATTTTCAATTAAACCATTTATATCTTCTATTTTAATTTTCTCTTTATTGTTTCCCGATACACGTCGTGTGGTCGAGAACATAATTATGTTTTTTTCTGTTTAGGTGAAGGTTGTTTACCTTTTGTAATTAAAAAAAAATAATGTCACCGCCGCGTTTATTTCGATTTTATAATCTGTGATTTTGGCGAAGGTGACAGCGCTATAAATTCGTCGTTGTTCATTTCATGAGGGCCACAACACATCCTGTCATTTTTAATTAAAACGAATAAAACGGTGCTAACGGTGGCAGTTTCATAGTTTCATACAACCAATTAATAAAAACTAATTGACACAACAAATGGAAACATTTTTTTGTGTTAATTTCAAGGTTAGAATAAACATTAATTCTTCTTCAATATGCAGAATGCTTGGCCAAACATCATTAACTTTTTTATTATTGAAATAAAGGATGTCCCAAAATCACCGGACCAAACGAAATTGGTTGATTCCTTGCGAAAATCCAAAGCAAAATATCCTTTACCATTTTTTCTAATTTGCAAAATTGCATATGTTATTTAATTTTTAAATACCTACACAAAAAAGTGCGCAATGCTCTATCGGACGACTTTTTATTGCCTATATTTTTTGTGTTTGTAAAAGCCGCTGATATTCTATTATTGGGAAAAAAACAAATTCGGTGCTTGTTGTCGCAAGCGCTGAGTTCTAGAGCTGAAACTCTGTGCTCTTATTGTGCGCCTTAAAAATTAAATAACTTCTGCAATTTTATTAAACTTTTTTGATCTACAGTTTCTTAACCCCAGGGGCGCGGCTATATTTAAACGAAATATATACAGATATATACAGACAACTAAGACAACTTTTGCTGACTACCCCAATTAAAATTTCGGACCATCCTAATATACATTACATTTGTTTGAAGTTTTGTTACATGCATCATGTTTGTCCGAGTGTTTGTCCATTTGTTTGGCCATTAAATTTTATAGTATATAGAGTTTTACATAATTTACCACATAAAATTTATTATAGTCATTTAAAGTCAATTAAGGAAAGCATGATTGAATATACTACAAAAGAATATCCCGAGGCAATATCTTTTTTATGGATCCTTTAATAAAAAAATAAAGAAAATAAAATTTAATTAAACGTGCACTTTAACTTTATTTAGCAGAAAAGCGGATGATATTTATGAGAATTTTTAAGCAAATTCCGAACGGTTGAGCGGATAATATATTTTAATGTAGTCTACGTTTCTTCCAACAAATTTATGGTAATTTGAAAAATATCTAAACAGATGTTGATATTTTAAATTCAGCTTCTCATATTTTTTGTCGAATTTTATCTCTCGCCTCAAACTTTTTTAACATTTATTTAATTTGTTACATAAATATAAATTTTTATTCGCGAAACTAGAAATTTCGAATATCTAAGCTGAGAAAGTTCAATAACCATCTAGTCATAAATAAACCATGTCCAGTCTTAATGCTAATTTACTTTTAATTTTAAATTATATTGTTATTTTTATGTGTTGTTAATCTGCTTTGTACTGGCAATTTAATACATTATGTATGTACACTTTCTTGCAATTTAAAGTTATTTTGTGATTTATAACAATTTTAATGTTTAAGAGAGATGTTTTGTAAAGTACAGTGATTGTATTTTAATTAAATTAAAATAATTTTATCTTATTTTTATTGTAATATTATTAAATTCAAATATATAAATTTCAGAAAAGTTAATCTGTGGCAATAATAAAATAATTGCACATTCAACTTTTTTATTTAATTTGGATGACAATAAAATCTAAAATAAATAGCTGTTTTATTCAATATTGTCTAGATAAAAATACAACATTAATAAAAATTATTTAAATTTTTTTAAATATGTTACTATTGGAACAATTTCCTAAGATTTTAATGCACATTAATACATGTTTTAATTAATTTTCACATTCTCTATCGATGTATCTGTTTTTGTAATTGTAATTTCACTGAATAAAACTATCTAACTTTTCCTCTCGTTTAAGTGGTTTATTCAAGCATCTCGGTTCACTTTGTTAGAACAACTTTTACTCTATCGATTTTTAGCAACTCCTACTCCCCCAATCTCGCAAGAAAAAACTTGAGATCGATGAAAGGACACGGGAATATTTATAGCCCACTTCTTTGGATTTGTTGTTCATCCATCTCGAGCAAAGACAAGTTTAGTTCAAATTTTAGTAGGTAAACAGAGCTAAAGCAATCGATTTGTTAAGTTAATTAACTACACTATCGCCACCTATTTTATTAATTTAAAATAATCTCGAACAAAATTATAAACCAATTTATGTTTTTTTCTAATCAAATGGCTTAATATTATTTACCAAAGAACTATTTACTTAGGTCACCTAAGTTATGTGATAATTAGGATTTTTATTTCATTTAATTAACACAGCTATTTTTGTTTTTGACTAATGTCAATTGGATCTATAAGAAAGGGTTAAGGGCCATTCCATGATAAACGATACTGAGGGTGAAAAATAAATATGTTCTTTTCGCATTAAATCTGATGAGTTTTGAAAGAAAACATTTCAAATTATAATGTACGATAAAAAAAACTAGAAGAAACGCGTAATTTTTAAGTAAATTAGTCTTCAAAATCTGTATGTACTCAAGTGAACTGGCTGAATGACCATTGTACCTCTAACTATTGGAAATAAGAAAAAAAACTGTCAATCTGTCAACCGTTTTGCCACGCTGTGATTTGAGATTATTTATCGTAGTATTAGTGGATTACGTCACAGTCCCGAAAAAATTGATATTTATAACGTTATAAGTGTGTTTCCTTGTTTTTTTTTGCCATTGTAACTAATATCTAAGACTAATTTGATATGTGTTTTTCTTGATTAAAAACTGTAAAACCCGAAACGTTTCGGGTGTTACAAATTTTTTCATATATCGATGTGTGTATTGCTTAAAGAATGCAATAAGTATTATTTTTAAGGCCCACTAGCGCCATCGGAAAAGCACTCACACATATTTTAAATAGGTGTGCAGGGGTGTAGCTACCGCGGTATCAGCCGTATCAAAAAAATAATAAAATTAAATAAATAAATATTTAAACAATATTATTATTTAATTGTTTATACTTCGATATATTGAATTAAAATTTTTCTAAATACCCTCCTGTTCCAACAAGGCCGTGAACTTATACGAATTGTTTCTGCCCGCACCTTTCCGCTATGCATTGTCTGCGGCGCAGTCTGCGCTTCTGTGCTCTGCGCCGCATACTAAGTCTGCTTTGCGTGTTATTATAATAGGTTATATTAATAGCAAATTAGAAATAATTATTAGCGTTACAATTATTTCAAATGACTTGCCTTTATTTTAAAATAGAAACCTTTTAAAAGATGTTGAAGAACAATAAATGTCTAAAACCATACCAAATTTTAAAATTTGCCTATACAAAAAAAGCTATGTATACATATATTATTTATTAAATTATAAAAAATTGCAAAAAAATGATCCCTAAAAAATTTTTTGTTTGCCCAAAATAGACCTTGGGCGTGACACCCAGAAATTTTGCCAGCCGCTTTTCCAGTATAAGGGCCCCTACCAGATTTTTTGATACGGGGCCCCCTCGAGGCTAGCTACGCCACTGGAGGTGTGACTGGTTTTCCGATGATGTCGAACCCACCGAAATTTCAATTAGTGGAAAAAGTTTGCAAACTTCTAACTTTTACCACTATTATTATTATTACATTACGAGGTTCTGAATGAGGCTTAAGATTTTCGTCAATAATTATGTTTTTACCGATTTTTGGCAATAATAACGATTTTACCATTTTTGCCGATTTATCAATCGCACCCGAAGCTGCTAAGTTATGTTTAAGGAGAATTCATTCTATTTATGTTTATTTAGGAATGTTTTCCTAAGAAAATTCGGTGAATTTCAAATAAATGTAACAATTGTCAGGACATAGAGGCAGAATCGTAAAACACCCGAAACGCACACTTTTCGACTTATAAAATCGTTATCCTATATGCTAAACTGTACTTTTTTTACAATTTAAATAAAACAACTAAAAACGTAGAGAATAAGGCACTTTAATAGCTAAAATGTTATTTCAAATTACATAAAAAATTAGACTTATTTTTTTTTTAAGTTTTATTGGTTTTTAGGCTTTTTCAGCCTATTTAGCCAGCACATTATATGTAACTTTTGTCCTAATAAACAATCACAACACCCAGGGCTGTGACCGGGAATCGAACCCGGTACCGTTAGACGCAGATTGCACAGCTTTGTAGCCTAACCCACTGCGCCATCCTCGGACCCAAAATTAGACTTTGGTTGAACAAATGTAACGATGGAATGACCCTGAATATTATTTCCATTGTATTTGTTTTGTAAAATTATCTTCCTTCATGTTTATTTTAAGAAAATATTTGAGATTACTTCTTTAAATTTGTTCTACATTTAGACGATAGTGGGATATGCAATCGGTTTTGTTGAATGAATGAATCAACCGCGGGCGTGCAACGCACCGAACGGCACAAACAGAATTTCTTGGCGTTGACTCACGCTGAAGGGAGAGCGCGCAAACTCCTTTTCTTCCTACACAGGCCGGTTCACGTTGCACGGTGCACCAGATCGCCTTATATGGACTGTCTAAGGTCTTTAATCAGCTTTGTTGACACACGAACATAGGTGACCCAACTCTTGCTTTAGTCAAAGTCTTTGAACCTAGTTGAAAGCGAAATTTAAAATCTTGCAAAAAACTTACTTAAAATATTATCTATTAAATATACTAAAGAGTGTTAAGAAAATAAATGTAGAAATAAAGATTTTTTTTAATTATTATTTTTAACTTTTCTTTGAATATAAGTAAAGAGTTTATTATACATATATAAATATATAAGAATGTATAAGAATAAATAGACCTACTTAAGTACTTTTCGTAATTATTGCCTTAGATACCCCCTTTATTAAAAAATATATATTAATGTTTGAAGGTTTGTTGTAAAAGATGAGTGGTTTTGACAGATTTTTTTGTCTAAATTATTGGTACAATAAGCTATTATTATGAAAATGCACGTGCAACGTTAAATTGGTTCAAAATAATCAAATGAACGTTACTTATCTATATCCAAAGTTGTTTAATTTACACCATGTATTAATAGACTTATTATGTATCCCTTAAGCCAAATAAATATCCATTGCCAAACATAAGAAATTTTATATCATAATAAAAATTAATGTTGCCAAGTTTGTTAAAGTTTTTCAATAAAACATTGCCATACTAAATTATGCCAACAAAAAACTTTTACACGTCGAGTGTTAATTGTGACTTATATACTTAACTTAAATAATATGTTTGAACTCAAATACTTAAAAATTATTTCGCTGAAAGTCCAGCTAAGCAAAATATTTGTTATATTTTACGCCCACTCGGTCAAGGATTATTATAAAACACCTGTTAAAATTTTATTTGCACACTGGAAGCTACCAAGTAATTTTTAACCATTTCCATGCTAATGAAACGGAAAGTACATGCTATTTTTCGATATGAATAACTTGATCGGGTTGCGTTGGCTATTTATAAACAAAATTTAAGAAAACACTTGTTGAGTTTCTTTTACTATTATTAGATGCCGTAGTGTCTTTCTGTATTATAAATAGGCTATTATGTTTATTCGCGGACCTGAGAGTGCATTGACCGGGCATCATAAATTTTTTTATTATACCTCTTGGAAATACTATGTTTTATGTCTACTTTAATCAAAGAAAGTGGATCATCCTTAACAACATGGAAACCCAAACGTTACAGATTTCATATAACTCCGTGTTAAAAATAATTATAATTTTAATAATACCAATTGTGTTTAATTCTATATGTTCCGCTCAATACTTATTTAATTTTTAAGTCCGCTAATAAGGGTGTCCCAAAAGTTTAATTCCCCTTAAAATTTCAAGAATAGCCCCGCTTTTTTACTCAGCGCTTGCGACAACACGCACCGAATTTGTTTTTGCAAATACAAAAAACATAACAAACTCGCTCAATTATAAATATTTGTTGCTCAATACTAGTTTTGAGATTTTTTTTTGGAAAATGCTTGAATTGGGGTATGAAGCGGGGTATATATATTTTAGCGCCTGGATGTACGGATAGGTAAGCGAATTGATCGATTGGGTATATACAAACTTAACTTTATTTTATACACACTTATACACAAACTATATACAAACTTAGCGTGTAGTTACCCTGAGCCGATCTATACAAGACGAAGAATTAGGATGTAGTGGTCGATGAGAGCCCTTAGGACTTCCACCAGGCTCCCTCGTCCCCCACCGTTGGTCGGGCTAGGAAGTAGGTAGAAAATATTTTAAACGAGGCAAAAATTCAAAAAGTAATAAAGTCTATTATATTTTTAGATTTAATTTATAAAGGTAAAGGAGAGGTAAAGGAGTAATAAGCAGGTAATGCAAATGATGGGAAATTTTGCTGTGTTAAATGAAACGGCTCCGAGTACTAAAATATTTACAACATAATTATGGGCTTAGTCCCAACATCACTCCCCTGCCAGTGATGAAGATCACGAGACTCCAGATTGGAGGCGATCGGGAAATCGGACGCGTCTTCCATGACGTGTGACGTTTTCTCGAGGCGTCTGGGTAGGCTGATGGTTTTGGGCCTCCAGCGTTGGGATGTCTGCTTGGGGCATCTTGTGTTGAGTCATCTCGCGTTGAGGCATCTCGCGTTAAGTCATCTCGCGTTGAGAAGGATTGAAGCCGTTGAACGTTAAAGCTGTTAAACTTTAGGGCTGTTAAACGTTAGAGCTGTTGAACGTTAGAGATGTTGAACGTTATAGGTGTTTAAAGTTAGAGCTGTTGAACGATAGAACTGTTAAACTTTAAAGCTGTTGAACGTTTGAGCTATTTATCGTTAGAGCTGTGGTTGTAGCCGTCATCCAGTGTTTGGATGATTGATCTGTGATCGTCATCCAGCGTTTGGATGGTTGGTTGGTGGTATCCAACATTGTCAACTATGGTTGACCTTAGTGCTGGAACCAGTGTGGACCGAGGCTGTGGATATTGGCCTCCAGTACTGTCATAATGAGGCAGGTCTTAGTGCTGGACATCAGTGTGGACCGTGTTGTGCACCGCAGCGTAGGGGAGTGCTACGAAGCTCTCTACGTTTGCGAATTATTGCCGCAGGCCGGAAGCTTTGGTCTTCGTCATGTTGCTTGTGTTGGTACGGAGTAACCAGAATGTACAGTTACTTAAGTAATCACGTCGGGGTCACCGCTTTAGCGACTGGGTGTGCGGGTAGGTAAGCGAATTGATCGGTTGGGTATATACAAACTTAATTTTATTATATACACACTTATACACAAACTATATACAAACTTAGCGTGTAGTTACCCGGAGCCGAAGTATACAAGACGAAGAATTAGGATGAAGTGGTCGATGAGAACCCTTAGGACTTCCTCCAGGATCCAAAAACTAATAAAGTATTAAATTTTTAGATTTAATTTATAAAGGTAAAGGAGAGTATTCAAGCATTTTCCGAAAATTATAGTCAGTGTATATACACCGACTATAATAAAATAATAAATAAGGTTTTTTAAATCAAAAAAGTTTTTAAATAAATATTAATGTCTTATTAAAAAATTCTTTTCATTATCATGAAAAATTATGCCCCAGGCTCGCATATTAAAAGCCTATCTTCCAGGCTTATAAGATATACAATTTTTATTATCAAAATTATTAAATTTTGTTTGACTTGGTTAAAAGATTATTTACCAACGACTGTTAAAAAATTTTCACTTTGTAAGAGACCATACTCGAGAAATTTGTATCGTGTAGATAAAATTATATTGGTTTTGATGTGCAAACCTAAATTAATACTTTAAGATCCAATTTTGCCAACTGTTTATAATTAGTTAAGAATTTAAAGACGCAGTTAAAACAAATTTGTTTATAATTTGCCAGCCTCGCGAAGCATGATGTTTTCAATATTTAAATAACCTTCAATAAATTAGGAAGACCTATTACTTAACATAAATAAAAACGTTTCCGTATTATTTATAAATGAACTATGTGAATTTGCATTATGGGTTTTGTTTAATTTGCGTTGGTTAAACCACAAAAGGACATAAGGGGTCATCCATTAATTACGTGAGGCATTTTTCTGATAATTTGGACCCCTCCCTCCCCCTTGGTGAGATGTGGTAGACCCCCCTATCCCTCACGTGAGATTCTATCCATTAAATTTTCTTTGCGGAAAACATGATAAACCCAAAAAATAAAAATTGATTACTTTTTTTTGACAAATTTGAATTATAATACATATTCTTTACACCCAAAAGTTGACGTGAGATTTTTAATCATTAAATCAAATTTTTGGTTCTCTTGTATTAGATGGCATATGAAGAATCCTGTATCCGCAGTTCGAAAGTCAATTATTATACTACGCCGCGGCGTACAATAATGAAAATACATTAAAATTACTTATATAGAAAGAGTGGTTCCGTCTATCGCATTTAGCAGTCTAGATAACTAAAAATTACACTGTAGATTAAATTCATGCGCATAACCTATATCTTAAACGTCAAACGTATGACGAAATGTCGCAAACTCGAGAATTTTAATGTAAGTTATTATTTTTAAACGTTTAAAAAAAACAGTAACACGGAGAAAAAGCCTCAATCAGGTCTGCTGCATCGACTGGCGTCTCGGCAGCGAACACTTATCTCGGCTATAACATGCGCTTTCTCCGCCTGTTACAAAGAGAAGGTCTGTTAGATAATGTACTATTTTCAATTCCACCTTTAAAACGCCCATTATCGTATGTTTCCATGACACTAAGTAATCTTTTAAATACACATTGACAAGTTTTAACTTTGTGCGTTTTGGTCACGGTATGAACTTAGCAACCTTTAAGTTATTTGTCACTTGTCATTTGTCATACAATTTGTTTTGTCATCAATATAAATGTATTTTTGTGTTTGTCATAGAATTTGTTTCATCAACTTCTTGTTGCATAAAATCTTTAAATAATTAATCTGATTAATGGGCTATTATGATTAGTTTAATAGCCCAAGCTTAAACTTTCCTGTATAAATCCAAAAATTGTGTATTCTATTAATGGTAAAACGAAACACATTTTTTTATAATGCATTTACAAAATTTAATATACATACTAGGGTGGCGCAAAAATCCGACTATTTTGATTATATTATTATTATTATGAAAATATGTTGGTTTATTATGATTTAAGAGCTAGATTTCAATTTTTTTAGGGCCACCCTAAATTTTTGTACACAAAAAATAAATGGCACAAAATATGAATTTTTTAAAGATCGCTAATATATTTTGAAATTTTTTAAGTGATTTTGATGTTTTCTTGCAACCTTTAAAAGTTATTATTAGGATTATAATGAACAAACATAAACACTGCATTCAAAGAGTGATTTTTTAAGAGCGATAAGTTTATTTAAGATCGCTAGAAAACATCAAAATCAATACAATTAAAAAAAATTTAAATTTATTAGCGACATAATTTGTGCTGAAATTTTAAGAAACGTAATCATTTTTTGTGTAAAAAAATTTGTTTAAATAATCGAATTTTTAGTATTTGGAATTTTCAAAATTCGTTAGCTACCCCTTAAATTTTTTTAATCAAACGTCTCCCTAATGCATATGTATTGCAGGAAGAGATCCTTATATAACCACACAAAAATTAACCTTAGAGCTAATCTTATTTAAATGTGTTTTTTCATATCACATTTACATAGTGTTTCGTTTTAAAGTAGCAAGTCTTCTTTCTTCTTCTTCAACTTGGGCGGACTTACGGCTCAACCACCACCCTTATGGTCCTGGACAAAAGTCCTTATTAACCAGGTACAAGTTTTAACGTCCAATGATTAATAACGAACACGTGGACACAAATAGGTTATGTAACCTTAAAAATTATAGCTTTATATAAATTCCTCTTATCCTTTGTAAAAGGACCAATCGAGGAATATTATCGTGCAACAGGAATATTTCTATTCCGGGAATCCAATTTTGTCCCTCCTAGGTCGAAGAGTCACCTATATTTCAAACTTTTCATTGAGCGGTCCGTACCCTAGCACCAACAAAATCGAACTATCAAAGTAGCAAGTCTAACGTTGAATTTATTTTTTAGGTTAGGTGAAATGGATAGCTTGCACGTGAGTAGTTCGGCACATCAGACATCGGGCAGCAAAACGTCAAGTCGCAGCGCCTCGCCGTGTCGGCCTCGCGAAGCCGGTACTGCACAGTCGCAGACACCTGGCACCGTCACCGCCGCGACGTCCCTGCCGCATCGCCCCCATCACACCAAGACGCTCAGCCACGGATCAGTTGACAGTGCCAAAGTAAGTAACAAAATATTTAAATGACACGTGCAGCGACTTTTGCTGCCTTTTGAGGCAGCGA
Organism: Brassicogethes aeneus; assembly: GCA_921294245.1. Taxonomy (NCBI): domain Eukaryota; kingdom Metazoa; phylum Arthropoda; class Insecta; order Coleoptera; family Nitidulidae; genus Brassicogethes; species Brassicogethes aeneus. Next base: position 43,773,366 of record OV121132.1, on the reverse strand, counting down.
AAATATGGATTTCTGGGGAAAGCAGACGACTCAACTTTTACCTCTACAGCTGATTTTTTACCACTAGTGTCGAAAAAATCTGTTGTTAACGCAAAAGTTAACTTCCTTAATTGTCTTTATATTGGCACGACGTTAACTTCACTATGCTCCTCTCCGTTGCGCTTATCATGAAAAATAGTGTACATATTATCTTGTTGCGATAGGCGGCAATTTCTAAAGTGTGTTGCACTTTGCTCGTGCAGCAAACTTCACACTCTTCATAAATCGCCGCCTTTCTTCACTCAATATGTATTTGCATAATTATAAGCATAACTTTTAAGACCTTTAAGTCCAAGATCCGGCTGCATGTAATTTTTAGAGATAATTATTAACAGAGGAATATATATATATACACGTAATATGACGGTGGACTAGTGGTTAGTGATGCTGACTACAAGCCGGAGCTCGTGGGTTCGAATCCCACCAGGGGTATGGCTGTTTATTTGTGTTTGTTCTATTGTGTAATAGTCCTTCGGAGGCCGCGGTCCGTTCCTACCCCTAACCAGCACAAGCCATTCAGTTGGCTTCTGAGACTTCTTAGGAAGTAAGGGTGGAACTAAAAGAGCACTTTTGTATATAAACTTTTTGTATATAATTATATTTCCTTACTAATTCCTAAAGACTTTCGTCTTGGGACGGTTACAGATAGTTATGACGTCATTCTAAAACGGTAACGAAATAGTTTTTTAAATTATTTTCTCTCAGAAATATGATTAAAACTAGAAAACCGTGGTCAATTATTTATAATAATAAATAAATTCAAATTTCATTACCCTCCTCCCTTCATCAATAAGCATGTCCAAAGCTTTTGGACTTTCTGTGACCGTCCTTCCCTAGGCGTAATATTGACCTAAATGGCTAGTACTGCAGTGCATTTCTAGAACGAGATTAATATTCGTTTAAAAGGTTTTTTTGAAATTCCATCCCCAAGGAGGTCATTTAGAACACTTCATAATTCAGTCTCAATCCCAGCGTATTCTCGACAGCCTAACGGATTTTAATGAAATTTGTTATGAAGGTGTCTTGGGTCTTGGAAATTCGCACAGTAGTATGAGTAGTAATGAGGGACCCAGTGCGAGAACTACTCGGCATAGATTTTGTCGATTGCAGCCAGGAGTGCACTGAATATTAAATATAAAATTTTAAAAAATATTAAATTTTCAAATGTGACTATGTCAAAGCCTTTTAGTTACCTAAATTTCATTGTTCGAACACTGTATCAAACGTACAGCATTCTCTCTACCTGGTTCTTAAACTGGACCCCTCAAATATAAATAATGGTATGACAAATTTTTTAATTTCCAAAATTATTTAATTTTCCAAAAAAAACTTAAAACTTAAAAGCTTAAAATCTCTAAACACCTCAAAAGCTTTAAATATTTTTGATAGTTGAAAACTGACTTTGGTCTAAGCGCACATTTCATTGTTTGAATTTTTTTTACTTTTTATACTCTCTAATTGGTCATTGTTTATCCTTAGAACCACGCGAGCGAAGCTGCGAGTCTACAACTAGCTAATAATAATTATTAATCATGTGTCACCTTGATTTAAATAAAATATTGGTTAATCTATGCAATAATGCACTATCAATATTCTTAAATCAAAAACCTTGCCATCCATATACAATTTTATTATCTACAAAACATGTTCTTGGACTATAATATAATACTTTATTATTATGATGGTTCACGGCTACATTAAATAAAAGTGACGGTGCAACTTCTACGTGATAAAGAAAAATCGAGAACCTTGAGCAAGTAATGTTTCTTTATATTAGTTCTATTTTCGACTAAATTAATAGCAGTAACATTTCAATTTAAGTTGTTGTTGCATGTTGAGTGTAAAACATTCGTTACTTAAAGTAAATAGGTGATTCCGATGCAGTTTAAAATATAAACCTTTTAGATTTTATGCATCTTTCAGACATGTGTTATCGTGCGTTATAGTGCATATTTGTACTAGAACGTTTTTTTTTAATTTAAAAGTCAAAATTTAAAATATTATCATTTTAAAAATGTTTAAATGATCCCACAGGTGGTGTAGTAGTCAGCGCTGCGTACTACAAGCTGAAAGGTCGTGGGTTTGAATTCTTCATGGGTATGGATGTTTTTTTTTGTTTGTCACTCTGCGCTCCTGTAATTGGACCCAGTGCCTTCTGGAAGCACATTAAAATAATAAAATAAAAAAAAATTAAATGTGTATGGGTCGTTTTCAAAAAACACCCTCCTTCCGCTGTCCGTAGATTTGAATTCCAATAACTTTGTTAAAAATTATCGGATCTTATTGATTTGAAAACCAAGTGAAAGCCTAACAAGCCCTTAGTAAACACTTTCAGAAAATGTTTGTTTAGTTATTTCAGAATATTTTTTTTTAATATTGAATAACCAGAACTTTGTGTTGCTTTATAGCAATCCATAACATCCTTAGTTAATAAAGTAAACAATTTATATATAAGTTAATTAATTTTAATCTACTTTTTTTAAATTTGATTCATGTCCCAGACATTTTTTCCGTTGCGTTACGTCCGTCGCGTTACCGATAGAATATTTAAAAAACCATATATATGGCAACTTTTTTGGCACTCACGTGATTAACAAATGATGTTCGGACGTACACATTACCCAGCTGAATTTATTTATTCAATCAGGAAGAAGATATCGGTTGAAACAGGTGCGGGTAACGCGAATGTAATAATTATTTGTCAGCTAAGTTACTCAAAAAAATAATAAAATAAGGTAAGAAAAAATACTATTTTTCATGTTTATGTTTATTTTAGGGCACTAAAGCTCATTGAGAGTAATTAATGACTGTAATGTTTTATTATTATTTTTTAAATATGGTTTCACAAAACTTTGTCCACTGCGTTACCGAGTCCATTACGTTACCTTATGGTAACGCAATGGAATTTAGGGTAACGCAATAGAATTTTTCGACAACAAAGTGGATATTTACCGTCGCTTTTATTAAAAGTAGTTTATGATAAACCAATTTAAAATTATTTGTGATTACAACTCATGATATAGATTACATCCAATGGAAAATTCCACGGAATATACAAGTACTAAAAGACACCAGCTTATAGTCAAAGAAAAAGGGTGTCTATAATTTAGAAATCTAAGTTGTTATTCTGCAAGTGAGCACCACTACAAGGAATTTTGTTTATGCATTACTCTAAAATCGTACCACCCTATATAGTTTCTTTTTTACGTTATCTGATAAAGTCCTTTGTGTACCCCAGTCCGTTGTGATACCAATGTCTATTTCGTTACTTTTTTTTAGTTTTTGTTAAAAAAATCCTTAAAATGATTTTACTATCACTTGGTAATACCTGTTTATAAATCAGAGTTTAACTCACTAATACAGTGACTAAAAGAAAATATTAATGGTATTGTTTTTTAACAAAGAATCGGAATGATGTATTTTAAAAAGTAACTTAACTAACATAAATATTTAAAAAAGGCATACAATTTTTAATAAAAAATAAAATTGGAGTCAAAAGTTTTTGAACTAAGTACATTTTATTTCAAATTATTTTTATAACTTTTTTTATTGAATTAAATTTTGGATTTCAAATTGGTAACACAGTGGAGGCATATAAAGCTAGCAAATAGTTATTTATGTCATTAGGTTAAGAAGTAAGGCTTTTTGTGCTAAGCTCAAAGTTTGAAGGCCGACGCGTAGCGGAGGCCTACAATTGAGCGAAGCACAAAAAGACACTTCTTGGCCGAATGGCATACAACATTTTATCTTCAAAGCACTTTATATAGGTCAATTTAATTCAACATGAAAGCGGTCTAACCTCACTTTTTTAGAACCTCATTTATTTATTAGCTAAAGATTACATTAAATGTACAATAATTATTATTCCTTTTAGAAGCAGTAATAGTTTGACAATACCTAGCTACATGATTCAAGTAGAAATGGATTTTTTAAGAAAATGGTTTACTTACCCTCTTGCTATTACATTGAATTCAATTAATTGTTTAATAAATAGGTATCTAATTTCAATTTGTTTGCATTTTTATTTAAAAAAATAGGTAGTTTGGAATGTTTACGCTGTGTTTAACATTTAATTTCACTGAAAACTTCAAGCAAATTAAAATTTGAAGATAATTTAAATCGTAGAAAAAGAAAACAACTGTGAAATCCACAGAAACGTCAAATTGCAATGTCCTAACCACACTTTTTGTTTTATTATTCATATTTAATTTTACAATAATTTAATGAAAAATATTAAACATTATAATGTTATAACAGTAAAACAAACAAATTAGTGCTTATTATAAATAAATTAAACCAGTTTAGTACGTTAATTTCTTAGAAAAGGATTAATTTGTCAAAACAATACCCCTAGCGAGAAAAAATCGAACTAATTACTTGCCTCATAAAAATTTTTATCGGCCTAGGCCATAACAAGGTATTTCTTTACGCTGTGGCTCCCGTCCCGAGGCGGGACTTAAGTTCAGTCCCGATTGACGTCATAATTTTAAGATTTGTTATGTTATAATAAAATAATAATAATAATAAATTGTACCTGTATACATGTTAAGGGCACTTTAGTTACGTCATAAAACCAAACCAACCCAAACTCAACAACACAACCCAACCGACCCCGCCCCATTGGGCCCCCCCCCCGCCCCATTGAGCAAAAAACCCAACTAAAATGGGCAAATTTATGTTACGATAAAAATAAAACACTTTTTAACAAAGAAACAACAAATTTATAAAATAAAAAAAATAAAAAAAGTTTGACAACTTCTAGTAGAATCGAACCCGGTACCTCTCGCATGCCAAGCGACCGCCCTACCATCTAAGCCATCGAGCTTGACACAAATTATAAAATCTCGGGGAATAAAAACGGATTTACAGTGTGTGACGTCAATCGGGACTGAACTTAAGTCCCGCCTCGGGACGGGAGCCACATCGATTTCTTTATCGAATGTTGACAACAATAAAGTTTAAATTATAGACCGCGTGGAGATAATAGTTATTTATGTCATTAGGTTAAGAAGTAAGGCTTTTTGTGCTAAGCTCAAAGTTTGAAGGCCGACGCGTAGCGGAGGCCTACAATTGAGCGAAGCACAAAAAGACACTTCTTGGCCGAATGGCATACAACATTTTATCTTCAAAGCACTTTATATAGGTCAATTTAATTCAACATGAAAGCGGTCTAACCTCACTTTTTTAGAACCTCATTTATTTATTAGCTAAAGATTACATTAAATGTACAATAATTATTATTCCTTTTAGAAGCAGTAATAGTTTGACAATACCTAGCTACATGATTCAAGTAGAAATGGATTTTTGTAAGAAAATGGTTTACTTACCCTCTTGCTATTACATTGAATTCAATTAATTGTTTAATAAATAGGTATCTAATTTCAATTTGTTTGCATTTTTATTTAAAAAAAAAATAGGTAGTTTGGAATGTTTACGCTGTGTTTAACATTTAATTTCACTGAAAACTTCAAGCAAATTAAAATTTGAAGATAATTTAAATCGTAGAAAAAGAAAACAACTGTGAAATCCACAGAAACGTCAAATTGCAATGTCCTAACCACACTTTTTGTTTTATTAAACATATTTAATTTTACAATAATTTAATGAAAAATATTAAACATTATAATGTTATAACAGTAAAACAAACAAATTAGTGCTTATTATAAATAAATTAAACCAGTTTAGTACGTTAATTTCTTAGAAAAGGATTAATTTGTCAAAACAATACCCCTAGCGAGAAAAAATCGAACTAATTACTTGCCTCATAAAATTTTTTATCGGCCTAGGCCATAACAAGGTATTTCTTTATCGAATGTTGACAACAATAAAGTTTAAATTATAGACCGCGTGGAGATAAACACATTTTTCTGAAAAAAACGTAAAAAAATTAAAAAGAGCACTGCCTGTCTTAAATGTAAATAAACAAAACTCTAAACATTTATAAAAATCCAACCAAAAGTCAATTTAAGCAAAAAAAATGTTGATCTTCATTTTCCTAAAAGCGGGTGTTTCTTGAAAATGATCCGTATACACAATTTATAAATTGGATGATTGACATGAATTTTCGGTCATATTTTAATTATAATTATTGATTTGATGATGAATTTTGAGGATTACGATCACTATCAACAAAGTTGTATCTTAACACAAAAATCTTTTAAACATTTTATGACCAGGAATTTTGTTTACTTTAACAATGTTTTAAATTTATCGGTTTTAAAAGATTTTTATTAAAAATTTTAGTTCTGTTAAAAAAACACTTATGATAAAATGTTGCCGGATCGATTAATTGACTATTTTTGTAAATGCAAAATGAGACTAATTGGTAATGTGGCGTTGCAGATTTACCGGCAATTGTACCATAAAAGGTCTAAAGTAGGTGAAACGATACGCAGTATTACCAATGCTGGAAACGATAAAAACACTTAATTAATAATGAATCAGTTAAACTTGATTTAAAAGTATCGCTTTACAATAAATAAACGGATATTTTGTTTCCTGTAGAAAGCTTCGCGTTATTTTAATTAAAAATTCTTTGTTGACTAGAACTCACCCAAAAATGTCGCAATTTTATTTAAACCGTTTAGGGGATAGGTCAAAAATTGTTGCATGACAACCTGATATAAAAATTCATCAAATCTCTCTATCTACATTTTCATAGAATAGGTGGAGTTTAAATTGTGTTATATTTCATTTTATCAATAACACATTTTGTGGTTTGTTTGAAAGGAGATTAAGACACATAATGCACCTATTTGACATGTTTTAATCATTTGATTTCTTCCTACACTTATAAAAGCACTTATAGTAATGAAAAATGCGTCAAAACATAATATACGCTTAATATACGCACCACCTTGAAGGTGTATGATCTACGGGCCCCAAGAAATCAAAAAAAATTGTTACAAAAATCTACCTTTGTTATTAAAAAAACATATATTTTAGATAATATTAGTATTATCTCTGAGTATTACTCCTAATTATCATGACAACAAACAACAATGTTAAAAAGGGTCAAATACAGGGAGTTAGGAACTAATAAAACCAGTTGCATTTTTTAAGCATTCAAAATATTTAATAAAAATAATACGTATTGTTTTTTCTTATTTTGTAATTTTGTAATGGTTTACTTTTTGTAAATTCAATTTAAATTCACTTCAAGTTTTAAAATGTGTGTAATTTTATATAACAAACCATTTTCATTGTTCTTACTAAAACATTTTGTGTGGGTAATTCTCTAGCGACCAGTCAAAAATACTATTTCGCACACCGTTAAATTATGTAATTGGTCAAATTACAAAACAAAATTGCTTTTGGTTGAATCTGGTAATTCAAAAAAAAATTCGTTTTACTGTATTCTCTCTACTTTGAATAAAATGTTTGAATTTATTTTAATCACGACAGTTATATTGAATTTTTAACAAATTATAATCGTATAGGAACGATTGCAATTTTTTTAACAGCGTAAATAAAATTTTATAAAAATATAAAAATTTGATTTCTAGTTATATAAATGTATTTAAATACAATAATCATTATAAAATTTTCTTTAGATAACATAACAAGAAGTTATTTGCCATGTTCTTACACCCTGTATATACAGGAGCAATGCATATCGTCGTTGGTTCAGCAATAAATCCAATGTGCAAAATTTTAAGTTGTAAATTGTATTTTTTACACCTATTATTCTGAATTATAGCTGAATTAAATATATTAATGATTTAGTTTAATTACATTCCTACATGTGCATATTAGCTGTGTTATATTTTTATTTTAGCTAGAAAGGAATACGTTTTTTTGCGTCAACTTAAAAAATTTAGAATTTTGCACAAAGAAGTTATTACTGAACCATCGGCGATATTTTTTGTTTTGCCAATTATAAGAAAAAGGCAGATATCATTACGTAATTTTCAAAGACTCATTTAAATGTTTTTAATAAAAACCTAATCATTGTAAAAAAATATTTTATCGCTAATATAAATAAATGTTGTACGGTTTTTGTATGACATAGGTGTACGTATAATACTTATATATTGTATACTATATAGACGTATTCAATGGAAATGTGTATGTATAGTCAAAAATTTTAGGTTCTAATATTGTTGGTCTGTAACAGTCTATTGCAAGATCTCGAAAAAAAACAGATAGTACTGAAGACTGAAAGGACTTGGGAGAAAAAAAGGTAGGGGCGAATTGCGGGGGTAAATATTCTAGAGTTAAAATTTTTAAATGCATTAAGTGTCAAATTTTCAAATGAAATATAAAAACTTTTTTTTGGTATTTCAATTTTCCCAGGTGCAATACCGGACATCTGACATGGGTTGGAAAAAGTCATGCCATATAAAAAAGTCTTTTTAGAATAATTCCCTTTTACTAGTGTATTATATTATTATCCTTACATATATTAAAATCGTAGACATAGTTTGTGCACAATGGCTAAACCAATTTGGGTGTGGTTTTCAATAATGTATTAAGTTTAGTGTTGTAGTATTTCAAATTTAAAAACTAAATTTGCCAGACACGCTGTACAAATACTTTCGAAAACTGATTTAATTTTCAACTTGGCACCGACTGAGGGCTTCGAACCCACTGCTGTGCAGTTTTAATCTTGACTTAACGAAAATTTTTGCATTTCGCTAATTAAATTCCCGTTTTTACTGGCATCGTCTACATCATGATCTACGAACATTCAGACAAGTTCCTTTTCTTGGCAAGGAATCAGGTATGTCTCAGGAAACCATGACCTAGGCTCCGGTCCCACAGCGATTTTTGCATAACATTTTTTATTAGTTTGGCTTAAACAATTTTTTTAGTATTTGTTTTTCTAACAACACATTTGATTTTATTTTAAGTCTGAATGGTAAAAACTCGGATAAGTTTTTGCATTTTGTCTATTAATTATCTTGGGTATTAATAAAGGTTCTTTAATGTTTATATTTTTATGGTTATTAAATAAAATAATTTTTTATATAAATATTTACCTATTTACTTAGTTATGTTTATTTTAGTTATTTTGTTTATATTCTTTGTTTATTGGATATACAATTTGTCCCGAAATTTAGGGGCCAAACTGTGCAATCTGTATAGGAAAAAATTACTAATTTTTTAATAAACATGTATCTAAAAATGCCTCCTGTCGGAGGTACGCCCCCTAAAGAAGATATTTTTTTTATAAACGTAATAATTTTTTTTTTGAAACTATGGTAATTTAGTCTAGACCTAAAATAAAAACTGCAACATTTAATAAAAGGCGTACCATTTGGGGGGGTTAGAGGTGCAAAATACTTTTTGGGTTAATGTTTTGTTTTGTTTAATTATGAAAATTTAGAGCTTGCAACTGAAAAATGTATGGATTTTAAAAACATTTAATATGGGTTGCTACTACTATTTAATTAAAATATGAGATAGGCATTACCCATCTCATACCCATTGGGTATGCAGAACAGAAATTTATGAATACATTTTTATCGAAAATGGTGCATCTACTCAAAAGCGATGCAAATACAGAGTACTTTTTTCAGGAAAAGACTCTTATTTTTATAATTGAAAAAAAAATACCCCCAAATTTTACGTCTATGATTTAATTTTGACCGTTTTGATTTTAGATCTAGATTCAGTCAAAATTAACAAAGTATCAAAAATAAATTTCTTTAAATTTAACCCTTTGGTAATAATTAAAAACAATAATTTTTTATTCCCCTTTTGGGGGACCGTAACTCCGCATTTTTCGATACATAATTAATAAACAAACTGGTGTTTTTTTCTATGCAAATTTTACTTTTGCCCCCCAATTTCGGTACACCCTGTATGGACATATATACAAAGTTAATGTATTCCTTTAAAGGTAGAATATTTATAATTTTGCTAACGTCCCTTTAAGATAAAAATTTTTAGGCCTAGCAAAGTCAAGTAAAATACAAATTAGAATGATGATTAGGTTTTTACCTCTATCTCAAAAGTATTTTGTGCCCTAATATTGCATACTAAGGGGTTTCTAATATCGTATTAGGACTTAAAGCCAATATCAGATATGTAATATTACAGGTAGGTACATGGGCCCCGGCAGAAAATAATCCAGGGGGCAAAAAAATTACGGGCAATTTCAAGATCTATCTTTAAATATTTTAATGCCCTTTTGTATGGTATTTCAATTTTACAGGGGAGGGGTAACTGCCCCTCTTGCCCTCTCCCTGTCGGCGACCATGTACATTGTACAGGTACTAGATTAATAGTGTGTTATATACAGTTACTCTTCTCTAATAAAACTGTTTTATAACGTACTTATGTCTTACAAAGTGTACCTGCACTATCCCAGAACAATTATTGTAATGAATTATCCACATAAACGTTATTTAAGACATCTGACCTCATAAAAATATTACGGGGCGTTTGGCACCAAATGTTTCACCTTAATTACTTAAGGTCTATTAAAATGTTAAATCGGCTAATTTATAAATAATTTTCACCTCTTATAATGGCTTTCAAAAAATGTTGATTAAATATTAGATTTAATTTAGTTTTAAAACCCTTTTAACGCGCCTTTATATAGAAAAATTATCGTAATAATTATTATCATTTTAATGCTTTCAGCCATCGTCAATGGGAAACTTTAAAAAGTTTTGCGATTCCATTTAAGTGTTCGAAAATCAAGGAAACTTGTGAAACAATGATGGGTAGTAAAACTAATAATTATTAGTTTTACAACCCATAATTTTATTATAATAAAATTATAACAACACAGACAAAATAATATGTTGCATATCCGGTATATTAAAAACAATCTCAGAATCCACCGTCGCACGTAAGGCAAAATGATGTATTTACGGCGTCAAAAATATTTATGATAGGCAAATGTCCAAACAGTGTTTTCCGTAGCTACCTTTATTGTTTTTATATAAAAACAATAAAAGTAGCTAAGGAAAACACTGAAAACACCCCAAACCAACTTAAATAGATATATCTATTTAAGAGCCGTTTCACATGCGACTGATAAAGTCCTGACGATCAGTCCTGATGGTTAGTCCTGATGACTAGGGGCCATTGTTTAAATGAACTTTTTCACATGCACTGCGTATCATCGGTTGACTGATTCGTCGGCACGGGCATCGGGACAGCCCGTGCGCACTGCGTACCGTCAGGACTATTAAGGGCTGTTAGTTATATCGTCGCCTTCAGGAGAAAATCACGTAACTCCACATTTTCATTAAAATGGTATTTTAGTGGCATCTGTTAGATAAAACTGTAACTAATTTATATGCAAGTTACAGATGTCCTAAAATAAACCGTTAATTTTAAATTTAGAAACAGAAATATACGTATCTCCAATCGTGGAGGAGCGTCCAGGGAATAATGCCTAACTCCAATATACAAATCAGTGCCATTGACAAGTATAAGTTATTGCCTAGTTATTTTTTCTGTATGTAAGTATGAAAGATTGTATAGTGTGTAAAGTTAAGGTACCATGAATAATTTAAGGTTACTTTTATTAACATAAAGTACATATTGGAGATACGTAATTTTCCATTAAACAATTTTTTGGCGGTAATGTGGAGATACACCAATACACCTTTAATATGTTTTTCTTTCCTCCTGTAAAATTTTACAACATGGAGTTAAGCAATTTTCTCCTGAAGGCGACGATATGGAGTATTTCATATGGTACGTACGGTCAGCAGAAACAGTGTTGCACAATGAGTAGTTTACGCATTGATACTGAAATTGTAATAAGTAGCATCGAACAGCGAAGATGCATCTGGTATGCAGATGATGAGAACTACAAAAATAGGGATGCAAAGAATAAAGCATTTGAAGAAGTAGCGGAAATAGTAAAGGGTGGGCCATCTATAAGTTGAATTTTAAACTACGTGCTATTAATGAAACTTTCAACTTAAGCGCCATGAATTGTTGACAATGGTTTAGTTTTAACCTTCCGATTACAAAATATGCACCGAATAAATTTGGATCAACGTTTCGAAATACTCAAAACTTACTTTTAATGTGACTGTAATCGCAGAGACGGCAAGAAAATTGCGTTTGGAAGAAATGAGGTGCCGTCAAACCAAAGTATTACAAATTTGATCAAAAAATTGCGCAGAAATGGAATGCTGGTGGACATAAAACATGTTTCGCATGCTCGTCCTAGACGTACACCTGTAGCAATCGCTGCTGTGGCCGAAAATGTACGCATGAACGCGTCAACACCAACTCGGAGCAGATGTCAACAACTCGGCCTTTCCCGTACCACTCTGAAGATGATTCTGTACAAAGACCTCGGTATGTTTGCGTACAAAGTCCAGCTTGTTCAGGAGTTAAAGCAAGTTGACCATCCACAACGTTTTCGCTTTGCTGAGTGGGCTTTAAACCAGTTAAACGATGACCCTTATTTTGCAAGAAAAATCATGTTTTCGGTAAGGCGCATTTTTACCTCAGAGGTTATGTCAACAAGCAACACTGTAGGATTTGGGCCACGGAAAATCCACACGTCGCCGTAACAAAGCCTATTCACCATTTAAAACAAAACATTCAAGCTCAAATTGCCTAAATAGAGCAGCAAACTTTTGACAAAGTGCTCGAAAATTGGTGTTCCAGGATGGGCTACTGCCGAGCCAGCTGAGGTGGCCACTTAAATAAAATCATTTTCCATACTTAATCGGAAGAAGCATTGTATCAAATAAAGCAAAATTCGTTGAAAAAAAAATCAGTGTTTCTTGTTCTCATTGCTATTTTATAATTCAACATAAACATGGCCCACCCTTTAGTTCCGGATTTTGAAAATTTTGCGGACGCAAAAAAGAACTTTTTGTGTTGTATTATTCTCTTTATACAAAAAGCGGCAACAGCGCAATTCCGGAGGGGCTGAGAACCGTCTCGTAGTAGACATTTCCGTACTATACGTTGCTTGTGAAACAATGGCCATGACCGTCAGTCCGTATCATCAGGACTGATCGTCAGGACTTTATCAGTCGCATGTGAAACGGCTCTAAGTCGGTTTGATATTCAAAGTAAGCCATTTTTTTATATTTATATATTTATATTTATAATATTTTGAATAATTCTAATATCGAAATTACCGTGCATAAAACAAAATAAAAATAAGTTGTTATATATGGGGCGATCCACGCCAAATCGGCCAAGATTCACACTTCATGTTTCCGATTTACTTCAAATTTTCAGGGCCGACAGAGGAACATAAATAAAGGAGAAATCCAAAATTTTAATTTTTTTTATGCATTTTTGTGGATTTTATATAATAAATAAAAAAAAATGTCACGTTTCTTATTTTTCGAAAATTAAAAAACTGAAACGACTGAAAATTTCGAGATAAATTTAGATGTACATATTTTTGGGCGCTCTTTAAAAAAAAAAAATTTTTCAAAAATTTTAACCTAAAAATTCATTAAAAAAATCATTTTTTTTAAACAAATTCAATTATCCAAAAAATGCCATCTCAAAAATTTTTCAAAAAATTTATGGTGATAGCCCTGAATCTTGCGCAAATTTTGACTAGTTACTTTTTGGGGGGACTCAAAAATTGTAGAAGTTATGAATTTTTTTATGAAGCGATGCGTTTGAAATCGTTACTCCCAATGCAATGGCTCCGCGCGACTTTTAAGCGCGCTTAGTCAAACGGGGGATGGAATGGTTTCAGACCAAACAAACAAGTAATTTTATGTATTTTATCAAAAACCAAAATTCATTTATTTCATTCTTAATTAATTGCAAAAAATGCGATGTAATCTCCTGATTTAATATTATAACTGTTGAATTTGTAAAAAAATAACTTTTTCTATCTTTTATGGTAAAAATTTTATTAGGCAAATTCTGTGTTATATAATTAATTTACAAATACTAAAAAAGTCTTTGACAAATACTGTCCTAGTATCCATGACAACCTAAAATGTTGATTTTAATTTGTTATTAGATTGCCATGCATTTCTGACGTTAGTCTAAAAGTAAACCATAACATTATTTAAGGCGTTAAATTTGAAACACCCTGTTTGTTGTTAGTAGTTATTATTAGTTATTATTATTGTTATTATTGTTAGTTATTATTAGTTATTATTGTTATATTAGTTATTATAGTTATTATTAATTATTATTGTTAGTAGTTATTATTAGTTATAATTACTAATTAGTATAATAGTTTTGGCGCATTAACCCGAAGTTTATAATAATTATAGAATTGTTGAGTTTAGTAATTTCTTGAGTGAGTTTATTAAGGAAAGCTATCAACATGAGTCCATCACACAAAAAGCGTTGCTGTAATCCATTTAAGTATCCCAACCGTAAGTGATTATTAATTAATTTTATACTTTATTATTCAAATTATTGTAAATTAAGTAAAATTAACTTAAGTTTTCATAGAGTTTTTAAATAAATGTTTTTTGCAGATCCTAATTCAACTCAACTCAGAAAGTTTTTACGTTTTCATAGGCATAAGTTTGAAAATATTCCCAAAGATGCTTTGATCTGTAATTCATGTCGAGTAAAATTAACAATCCAAGAAACTCCTGAAAATGAAGATTTAGGTTCAGATTCAACTGATTCAAATGCGGAAGAATTTATTTCATCAAAATTAACAAAATTAAATTTAAACATCGCCTTAAATGCTTTAGGTGAAAAAGAAATTGATGATAAAAAGTATGTTAAACATTTTTGTTTTGTAAAAAAAAAATGATAATATGCGCTCGATATTCATGAAAGTGATGCATCACTTTCATGTATATAATATAATATAATCAAAGACAAAATTATATTTTTCATTATCATAACTGAATGTTTTACAGACTTAGATATAAAAATTATATTGTTGGTAAAGTTGAAGCAGCACAAGAAAGTATTAAAAAAAAATTTGAAGAAATAACATGTTTAAATATTGTTACTTCAGATGATGCTAAAACTGTGGCTCATAATAACATTATGTCTATGTTTATGGAGAAATTCAATGCTGAAGACACATCGAGGTTAAATATTATTTTCTCAATCAATTTAATTAAAAATTATTACAAAGAAAAATTTAAGTTCAATTTAAAATCGCATTGTTATTATCAATATTTATAATTAATTTTTATTTCAGAGATAATAAATATCGTATTTTAACTTCACTACCATCAACTTTAAGCACATGCAATATAACACGAACATTCAATTGCTCTAAGCATATGGTAAATGTTGCCAAAAAATTGCAAAAAGAAAAAGGCATTCTATCAGTACCCGGCGTCAAAAACGGACGAAATCTTTCGAGTGATAACATAGATTTAATAACCCAATATTACCGAAACGACGAAAATTCAAGGCAATTGCCTGGGATGAAGGATTACGTGACTATCAAAAAAGATGATGGAGCGAAAGAGAAAGTTCAAAAGAGACTTGTTTATTGTAATTTAAAAGAACTTTACCAATCTTTTAAATTAGAATTCCCGAATTGCCAAGTAGGTTTCTCTAAATTTGCCGAACTTCGTCCCAACGAATGTGTTCTGGCAGGAGCTAGCGGAACACATACAGTTTGTGTGTGTATCTTTCATCAAAATGTTAAACTTATGATCGAAGGTCAGAAAATAGAATTTGATTTCAGAAACCTTAATTAGTTTGATTTACACTTCTTAAGAATAAAAATTATCGTAATAATTATAATTATTCTAATATTTCTAATTATTATAATAATAATATATTATTATTATTATTATATTAATTAGAATTAATAAAATAAATATAATTATTAATAATAATTATAATCAATTATCTGTTTATAGGCTCGGATTTACAAAATTTAACCAAAACTTGGGAAATTCCAATAAAAGGAAAAAGTTCGTACAAGGAGCTCTTTAAATATCTGCTATGTCTAAATCCGATTATCAAATGTTACGAAGGTCAGTGTGCTTTATGTCCCAGCAATGATATTCTAAAAGAAAAACTAATCGACGCATTTAATAATGACTTAGTCGAGGAAGTGAATTACAAACAATGGATATCAACAGATAGGTAAATATTAAGTTATAGTGTAAATTTATGTTGGTTTTGATTTATTACTGTTTTTGAATTAGGTGCTCTCTGAAAACTTTGAACGAAACTATTGATGAATTTGTTCCATCTTTAATAGAAAAATTGACCAAACTACTTTTTCACGATTTTATCGCCACTAAACAGTCTCTGCATTTTAAAAATGTAAAGAAGAATTTAGAAGTTGGCGATTTCGTGGTAACTCTCGATTTTTCAAAAAATTTTGCATTTGTTGTTCAGGAAGCAGTCCAAGGATTTCACTGGAACAACAATCAGGCAACGGTTCATCCGATTGTCATATATTACAAAAATCGTGAAACAAATGAAATTGAACATGTTTCTTATGTTGGCATATCGGATTGCCTTAACCACGACACTATTGCGGTATATACGTCTCAGAAAAAATTAATCGATTTTCTGAAAAGAAATTTTTTAATCGTCAACAGAATTATATATTTTTCGGATGGAGCACCTCAACAATATAAAAATAAAAAGAATTTTGTTAATTTAACCCATCACTTGACAGATTTTGGAGTTGAAGCTGAATGGAATTTTTTCGCAACAGCTCATGGAAAAGGAGCCTGCGATGGCGTTGGAGGCACATTAAAACGAATAGCTCGAAGATACTGTTTACAAAGTGGAACCAGAAATGAAATTTTGACCGCGCAAAAACTTTATGAATGGGCAAAAGAAAATTTTAAAAATATAAACGTTTTTTTTTATTCAACGGCCGATTATGAACTTGCAGCTGAGTTTCTCACGTTAAGGCATAAAAAGTGCAAGACGATCAAAGGAACTCAGTCCATTCACTTTGCATCGCCAATTAATAAGAACACCCTTAAAATTAAATTGTTTTCGGAAAGTTTAACTTCTGATATTGTTTACACAGAGTAAAAAAATATTTGCTAATTTTAACCAAATATTAATAAGATTTTTTGTTAATCTAGATCTACATAACTTTTGTTACGTTTACAACAAACTATAATCTGTTAACTAAGTACACAGTTTTAAAAGTCATATTTATTGATATCAGTTTTTAGTTTTTTAATTTTATATTGTAAAAAGTTTAACATAATTCTTTGTAAACGTAACATAATTCTTGGTAAATGTAACATCACTCCAAAAGTTATTTGGACCTAGATTAATAAAAAAATATGTTATTAATTGGTTAAAATTAACAAATATTTTTACTGTGTAAATAAGTAGTTTATTAGCTATTTATGTATCAAGGGCATTACGTAGGCTTTAATGCCCAAAGGCGAAACTAGCCCGAGGGCCTTTGGCCCGAGGGATAGGATTTCGCGTGATGGGCATACAATGCTTTATTTTCTACTTAAAGATTTATGTTTTTATCAAAAATTTAAATAATAAATAAACTTGTCAAATTTCCTACTGTCACTGTACCAAATGTTGACTTATGTCAAACAAAAATTAATCAAAATTTTATTTAAGAAATTCCGCAAAATATTTTACAAAATGCAGCCAAGGCTACACAAAAGTTATTATTTATTATAGTCAGTGATTGAAAACAACAAATTTTCTGCAGCTTTGGCTGCATATTGTATGATGTTTTGTAGATTTAAATTTGCGGGCATTATGATAACGCCCGGCTATAACGCCCTGTGGTTGTTATAGATACGTTTACTTATTTGATTTGCAAGGTGTTATGGATCAATAATAGATAAGTAGAAAATAAAATAATTACATACATTACATATTCGGTAAAATGTTTTTCTTGTTAAAATTTTCACAAATCTGGACTGATATTAACAAATATTATTTATCTTACAGTGCACTGCTTGGCTTATCGCTTGTAAAATATTTTGTATTTTTTTAATAATAAAATAAATGTAATGCAATGAATTTAGTCTTTTAATAAAATATAATTAAAATAAATACTACATTTAACTCAATGAAACAATCTCTTTCTCCGTTTGGCGAAGCGAAGTCGCTCGGAGCCATTGATCGCGGGAGTAACGATTTCACGCATCGCATCACAAAAAAATTCATAACTTCTACAATTTTTGAGTCCCCCCAAAAAGTAACTAGTCAAAATTTGCGCAAGATTCAGGGCTATCACCATAAATTTTTTGAAAAATTTTTGAGATGGCATTTTTTGGATAATTGAATTTGTTTAAAAAAAAATGATTTTTTTAATGAATTTTTAGGTTAAAATTTTTGAAAATTTTTTTTTCTTAAAGAGCGCCCAAAAATATGTACATCTAAATTTATCTCGAAATTTTCAGTCGTTTCAGTTTTTTAATATTCGAAAAATAAGAAACGTGACATTTTTTTTTATTTATTATATAAAATCCACAAAAATGCATAAAAAAAATTAAAATTTTGGATTTCTCCTTTATTTATGTTCCTCTGTCGGCCCTGAAAATTTAAAGTAAATCGGAAACATGAAGTGTGAATCTTGGCCGATTTGGCGTGGATCGCCCCATATATATATACAGTGTGACCCATTTGTTTGCGACTCACCCCTGTAAAATCTTTATTAAGTGTGCGATTTTAACTGGATTTGTTTTAAAGTGTATATATATGATAAACTTTATTTTTGGAGCAAAAGATGCCATATTAGTACAAAATACAAGGCCTACTATGTCAGTTTTTAAGAGTAGATTTTTAAGGATTTATATTAGTGATTTTTTTAAATAAAATCCAAGCACGGCACCATGTTACTATTAGTTTAATTTTATTTCAATGTTTTTTCATGGATAACTTGACAAAATAAATATATATATATATATGTGCAAAACGGCTAATACACGTCCGAAATAGAAACTTTTGTAAAGAACGCGCCTCCGAAATCGGAGCCGCATTCGAAAAATCGGAGGCCAATTCGAAAGCAGCTAGGAGGTAAATTCGACTTGGATACACATACAGATACACAATCCGGTTCACCGTTCTTACGATGAAAGCGCTACTGTTTTATACAGATGTTTACCAAATTAAGTATACCAGGTGACATACCTCAGAACATTTTCTATTTAACCGAAATTTGGCAACAGGGTGCGGAGGCCATTTAATGCCACGAGTATGTATTTCTGTAAATGTCTTATTTAAAAAAAATATATTTTTAATACGTTAATGAAATAATGATATACATTTAAAATGTATTACATTTGAAAAAATAAATGTATTATTATTACGAATTATTTATGGGTTTAAACATTAAATACAAAGTGTAAGTCTGTAAACTGCTCAAAATGTATTCATATAATCATTTATAACACAGCAAATACTCGTAAAAACGTTCTTTTTTAGGACTAAATATAGTTCTTCTCTTGTGATACACTTTTTAGCTTCACAACTTGAAAATAAAGACGAAAACACTTAAATGTGGAAGTATGTGGAAAAAATAATAATTTCCTCGTAAAACCAATATTCAATGCCATTGATTAAGCTGGCGCTCAAAGCGAAACTTTGCGAAACTTTTTTTTTAGCCTTTTATCAAGTTTAATAATAAACTAAACAATGCAAATTTTACTCTGTATAGATAATTGGATAATTCACATAGTGAAATTAGATTTACATAATTAATATATACTTTGATTTAAAGTACTTACAACATGGTAACACCTCCATTTTAAAAGTTTTAGATTTACTTCACGGCAACTGCAAATTTACACAATGTATTAGCATTAAATTTGGCAAAATACAGGTTGCGCTCACGACTACCTCACAACACGCGAACAACATGACATTTTTTCAACCCTGTCTTTATCCGTTTTACAATTTTTTTGTTTTTTCCAAGGTTTTAAATATTTGGGAACATTTTGCTATGTAAAGAAACGAATATTATTGTATTCTGTTTTTTTACTTCTGTCGCCGTAAATACCTCATTTTGCCTTACGTGCGTCGCGACGATGTGAGTTTAATTTTATTAAATTTTAAATTTATTTTGTGATTGTGTTTTATACTCCCGGGCTGAATAACGTTTGACGTTATTTCAACGCTAATCGATTAATCACGGTGTTGGGAAACCCAGGTTAAAATTTTAGGAGGGCTTAACAACGACCGGTTTAGCCATAGTTATATACAAAATAGTTTATTGAATTTAACTGTAAGTGGCGCGCTGTATCTATTTTTCTCTAATCACACAGCTGTAGAAAAAACGTAATTACATGAAATTGTACTGATAAACAATTGAAAATCATCATTTATAAAAAAGTTTGGTACGAAAATCCTGAAAATTTCATAAAATGTTAATGTAAACGCTTTATATCTCAACAAATATTAATCTTAGCGATTCAAACTTTTTTAAAGAAAATTAAATTTTCTACAATTTTGTCTTTTACATTTTTTCAAAGAATCCAGTCACTTGAAATATCTTAAAAAATATGAGAATTTTTCACTAAAATAAGATTTAGTGACCCGTGCCATCCTACAGGTGCATATTACAGCTATGGCACATAAAGCATTTTTGTAGAACTTTTGATTACGAGTAAATCCCTTTTTGAAACAATCCAATAGCATAAAATGCGGCTGAGATATAGATATTTAAAAAAAAAATCAAAGTTTACGTGTATTTTAAATGGGAAATCTTTATACGCTTTGGTAGAGTACTTTGAGTTAATATTAAGGGCTCATATTTTGAGGATTTTTTTTTTAACATTTTCAACAAGATTTTGAGTTGGGAGCGAAAAAATAAAAATAGTCGTAAAAAAAACACCCTAATATATATATATATATATATATATATATATTAGGGTGTCCCAAAAAAAAAGAATTTATTTTTTTTTCTTGTCTCTTGTAAAAATATGCTAGTTTATCATGCTGTAAGAGCCCTTTCAAAATATCAGCTCGACTAAAAATTTTGTAGGGGTCGCTCAAGATTTTTAAAAATTTTCAAAATCGTCAAAAATTGAATTTTTGTTTTATTTTAATTCTTTTTCTCGTCTCGATATTATTTTTTAGGTTGAAAATAATCAAAATTCTGTAAATTTCAAATCAATATTTTGATTTCTAAAGGTCGCTAAAAGTTCGTTGATATTTATATTCAGAGGTCGCTCGAAAACATTCAAAATACTCTACTTTGAAAGTTAAAAAAATCTTGAGCGACCTTTAGAAATTAAAATATCGATTTGAAATTTTCAGAATCATTATTATTTTTAAATTAAAAAATAATATCGGAACGAGAAAAAAAATTAAAATTAAAAAAAATCCAATTTTTGACGATTTTGGTAATTTTTAAAAATCTTGAGCGACCCTTAAAATTTTTTTAATGGTGCTGATCTTTTGACAGGGCTCTTAAAACATGACAAACCAACATATTTTCACAAGAGACGAGAAGAAAAAAAATATTCTTTTTTTTGGGACACCCTAATATATATACATATATATATATATAATATATATATATAAATAAATTAGGGTGGGACAAAAAACTTTTAATTTTTTTTTCTTTAGTTACCATGAAAATATCGTCCAAGTTGACGTTTGTAATTTTATTGCGTTTTAACGAATCAGTGAGTTGTAGAAATCAATACATATTCTTGTAGGGAATTGAAGTTCAATTATTGAACGATCTACAAAAAAGATCTAATATGAATTTTTGCTTAGTCGACTCGTTTAAAAGTTATTTGAGGTTAAAGTTCAACCTCAAATAGTAAATAATGACTTTTATAGTTTTTCATACTCTATTACGAAATATTGGCTCAAAAACATGAAATATCATATTTTTCGTGAAGTTTATCGAGTGTTCTTCGGTAACAATACAATTTTTACAAAATATCAATAATCGTGAAAAAACGTTTTCAATATTTCGTGATAGAGTATGAAAAACTATAAAAGTCATCATTTAATATTTGAAGTTGAACTTTAACCTCAAATAACTTTTAATAGAGTCGACTAGATCGTTCAATTCTCTACAAGAATATATATTGATTTCTACAACTCACTGATTCGTTAAACCGAAATTAAATTCCAAACAAAAAAATGTATTTTCCCGTGTTATTTAAATGGAAAATAAAAAATCGCGATGAGCCACCTCTTAATATTGATATTAAGAGCTCAAACTATATCAGATTTTTTTCATTTTCATGGTAGCTAAAGAAAAGAAAATTAAAAGTTTGGTATATACATATATATGTATTTATATGTATATATCATTTTGTAGATAAGTTTCAATAATTTTTACCTTACCTTTTGTAGAAAAATAGTTACACTTTCACTCACAGGATTTATGTTCTTGGATTTCTAATTTATAAACATTGATGAAAACGTCGCTTTTCATGTTGATCGATTGCTAGTCATCTTTTAGGTTTAGTGTGGTATTTTTACATGGATGTCATATCTCTAAAAGTATGCCTATAAAAACTTGCATCAATCAATCTCTAAAATTTGCATTCTTAAATGAATATTGAATTCTATATAATTCAATATTCATTTATTTACAAAAAAATTATTTGCAATTGTGTTGGAATAATTAAAACCAATTAAAACTATCCAATTTTTAAAACATGTTACTAGAAATAATTAGTTTTCATGGTCGCAAAATAGATCAATATTTTTTATATACCACTGTATATATAACCCCAAATTTATTAGTGGGGAATCCCCACATTAAAAGTAAAGTGTAACATGACGTAAAACTTACAATAATTATTAAAACTTGTAGAATTTCGCATTTGTATGCTGTATGATGTATAATTTTATCTTTATTGAGTGGTTTTAGGTGCAAGCTGTCCAAAAATATTATAGCCACCCGATCATATTCTGAGACACCCTATAATTTAAATAAATTGTTTACTTATAAATATTTGTCTAAAATTAATAACCTATAACCTAATTGCTCGTATGAGACAACAATTTGTATGTACAGGGTGGTCCACGTAAGGTGACCCATATACTTATCTCAGAAACTACTGGAGTCACAAAAAATTTGTAAGAAACAAATATTCACGAAGTAAAAAATATTTTTAAAATATTATATTTTCATTTATACAGGGTGTTCGGTTTTCCTTGGGACGATACCAACTTTCTTATTTTCAATGGAACACCCTGTATTTTTTTGCATTTTTGGATTCTACCCACTCTTTTAGGTATACTTTGTAAATATATTAATTAAGAAAATGTTAATACTTTTTGAGTAGTATCCATCTCTTTAATAATAAGTAAGCTATAAGTTAATTATTATATTTTTTGGAAAATATCATACAGGGTGTTTTCTATGTCCCGTTGAAAATAGCGATTTTAAAAGTTTAAAATCTTGTTTTTCTTCAATGGAACACCCTATATATTTTTGCATAATTGGATAGAATAAGTAATTACCTTTCATTATATATATATATGTCCTATACCTAAACCTAACAGAAAAAAAAATATTCGCATTTTTCACAATTAGTAGCTTTTTTCCAATTACCTTAGTTAAATTTTCATTATTCAAATAAATAAATTTCAATAACAGCAAATAAAAATGCTTTTATATATAAATATACCTATATTACTATAATAATTACCATACGCGCAAAGCTACTAATTTTGTAAAATGCGAATATTTTTTTTAGGTGATCCACGTAAGGTGACCTTATCTCAGAAACTACTGGAGTCACAAAAAATTTGTAAGAAACAAATATTCACGAAGTAAAAAATATTTTTAAAATATTATATTTTCATTTATACAGGGTGTTCGGTTGTCCTTGGGACGATACCAACTTTCTTATTTTCAATGGAACACCCTATATTTTTTTGCATTTTTGGATTCCACCCACTCTTTTAGGTATACTTTGTAAATATATTAATTAATAAAATTTTAATACTTTTTGAGTAAAATGAGGATTTATTAAAATTTCTCTAAATGTAGACATTCGCTAAAAGTTAAAAATAACCAACTAAAAGTTATTATTTTTTATATTATGTAGCATTCATCTCTTTAATAATAAGTAATCTATAAGTTAATTAATTTATTTTTTGGAAAATATTATACAGGGTGTTTTCTTTGAATAATGAAAATTTAACTAAGGTAATTGGAAAAAAGCTACTAATTGTGAAAAATGCGAATATTTTTTTTTCTGTTAGGTTTAGGTATAGGATATATATATATAAAATGAAAGGTAATTACTTATTCTATCCAATTATGCAAAAATATATAGGGTGTTCCATTGAATAAAAACAAGATTTTAAACTTTTAAAATCGCTATTTTCAACGGGACATAGAAAACACCCTGTATGATATTTTCCAAAAAATATAATATTTAACTTATAGCTTACTTATTATTAAAGAGATGGATACTACATAATATAAAAAATAATAACTTTTAGTTGGTTATTTTTAACTTTTAGCGAGTGTCTACATTTAGAGAAATTTTAATAAATCTTAATTTTACTCAAAAAGTTTTAACATTTTCTTATTTAATGTATTTACAAAGTATACCTAAAAGAGTGGGAAGAATCCAAAAATGCAAAAAAATACAGGGTGTTCCATTGAAAATAAGAAAGTTGGTATCGTCCCAAGGAAAACCGAACACCCTGTACAAATGAAAATATAATATTTTAAAAATATTTTTTACTTCGTGAATATTTGTTCCTTACAAATTTTTTGTGACTCCAGTAGTTTCTGAGATAAGTATATGGGTCACCTTACGTGGACATAATATTTTGGTACTTCATTTATTTTTTTTTATCTTGAAAAACATTTCAAAGATTAATTAATTCATGCTAAATTAACTTTATTTTATCTATTTACCTAGTATTTCACATTTGTTATTTTTAATTACACCTGCTGAGATACAAAAATAAACGGTGCCAATATGCTTGAAATAATTTCGGTTGCCTGGTCAAAAAATAGTTCGGTTATTCTACAAAAAATCTTATTTAAAGTGCTTTTGGCTTTAGCCAATTTCTTGGCTGATAAAATGTTTGGAAAAAGGATAAATAAATGGTAAGATTCCAGGTAAGAACTCATAAAGTATTTACTGGAAATATCCTGCTTCACCTTCAAATTGAAATTCAACTGTTCGAAATTATTATAGACTTGTTGTATTGATACGTTTGAATATTTTATTAGGTTTTACATTATCAATGTTACAGTTTTTGTTTTTGTTTTATCAGTGGCGAAACAATAATTTTAGCTAGAAATGGTATTGTGGAAATGTGCTTTGTGTATAATTTAATGCTTCGAATAAAAAACAATGAGCATCGAATCTCTTGACATTCCATCTAAATTTCTTCTACCCTAAAAGTTATATTAAAATTCCCCGATGAGGACCATTTTAATGGTACGCCATTGACAAAATCGGTCGTCCTGACGCTTATGACGCTTCTTCTTTTCTTAATATCACATAATCAAACGAACGTAACGAAAATTTCTTTGTTTAATTATTCAGTGTTTTATTTCTGGCATCTATGTAAATATTATTAATTTTTTTAATCGCACCATTTCCCGGATCGCAGCGGTTTAGATTTGTCATTGTTGGTGTTTTAATAAATAATATTTATTAAATATGTATATAAGTGATATCTTAGTGACAAATCGGATTAAGTTCAGTGCCTTTAAAATATAAAAACATGAATAAGGAACATATTTTGACGTTTTACGGAGTAATTGTAAGTTAAATTTTAGATTTAAAGTGTTAAATAGTTCAAACCTTAATAGTATATTATTTATCAAGTTTAATAAACGCCATTTTAGACACGAATTAAATTTAGACACGAGCGAGCTTGCGAGCGAGTGCTTAATTAAATGAGTGTCTAGAAAAGTTTATAAACTAGTTGAATACTATACTTTTTCTACGACAAATACTTATTTTTGTCTAAAAATTATTTAAATTAAATATTTGTATAGAGCGACATCTATAAAACAATAGAGTAACCAACTTGAGAATCTGTTAAACAAATATTAGAATTATTCCCCAACACCAAAACAAAACACAAAGTGCTTAAAGTACTTTTCGCCAACATTGTTGCCATCTTCAGAAGCGAATTGTAAGTAAATCCAAATTCTAAATCTACCATATTTGTACTAATTATAAGCTAAGGTTGACTGAACCGTAAACGGACAAAGTTTACTAAACCGTGGACCGTAATCGCTTTAGTAAACACGTAAAGAGAAACTAACACACTAATTTATACAAACTAGAGTTGGGTGCCGGTCCGTTATCGCTATTTAAAGATTTATTTCTATTCTTATAGATGTATAAACTTTCATAAATATCTAGCAGACTTGGTTCCCTAACTTCCTTAATAAGTTTAAGGTTGTTAAATCCTATTCTATGACCATCATCAAGTAAATCGCACACCCAGTTCAAGACCACCGTAACTCAAAAAACATTGAAATGAGATAATGAAGTTTAAAGTTTTGCAAACGTTAAAGGAATTTTTTTTAAGAAAGTATGGACGACAATAACGCTTTTTCTTTTTATAAGTTTATAAGTTATTACATAAAATTGCATTGGTCTTGCACACAAAATTAAGAAAAATTCGATTAATTTAGGCACCATATATTTTTATATTGTGGGTGCGCACTTAAAAAATACAGATATTTCAGTGCAATATAAATGTATGTGTAATAAAATTCTTAAAACATAGGAATCAAGCTATGATGGTCTCTTAAATCTATTCTAAGGTTGTTAAGTATTTAAAAAACCGCCATAACCCAAAACTGTTCATTTTTGAGTTATGGTGTTCTTGAACTGGATGTGCGATATGTTGGGCAACACTCGATTTCTCTGTCCTATCAAATCTAGCATGGGGAATACTTCTAATATTTGTTTATCATATCACCAAAGTTGTCCTTTTTCAAGTTTGAGAATCCGTGTTACCGTTAAATTTTTATTTGTTATAAATTGAAATGTATCCCTTAAAAATGAACTAAAAACAGTTTTTCCTAATGAAACTAAAGAAAATGTTTTAGGGGCACTTTACGGTGAAGTATACACCCAAAATTAAGTTATATGTAGTTTACTGCCGGCGAAATTAAAAGGTCAGTACCACGGTCTTATATACAGGTCTTGCAACTTTAAGCTTCGAGGTGGCTTCCTTAACGTGCCAAGCCGCTAGGTGGCGCTAAGATCGAAGGGTTAAGTCAATTAAATGAACTACTTAGTTAAATGTGGAACTACTGCATAACCATAACCTAACTTTTTAAATTCTTTTTCTATGTTTTGTTTACATTTTCAAAAATTTAATATTTGTGAGTTTGTTTCGGATAATTTACGTTAACAAAATAGGACAACAAAGTCTATACTCTATGCACAAAGTCCTCGGCCGTCACATGCCCAGACCAAACATGTAAGTAAAACATGTTAATGTATAAAATACTTACGTATATCATATATATGTTACGGCTAATGTGTAAACATGGATGTTTATAAAGTAGCTGGGTAGTTTATAAACTAGCCAAACTGTCAGCTATTTTAATTGAAAACGTATTTTTAACTAAATTAGCGGCTAGTTTGTAAACCAACCAAGGATCTTGGCTAATTTACTTGAAGACCGTGCACAGAACATAAGTAGGTAGTTCATTTGACCTTTTATCCCATAGACTTTAAGGACTTAGAGCCGGTTTTACAATCGTTAGATTAAGTTAGCTTATTTGGCGGATAACTTTCATAGAAACCTTCTATCTAAGAAAATTATCCACCAGAGAGCTTATCTAACGATTGTAAAACCCAAAGATAAAGAAGGTAAAAACGACCTTTAAACATCTATGGTTTATCCATAACTCGATGCGCCATCTGGTGGGTGTCTCATTAGAGAGGTCACTTTTCCTATTGAAATTGGGCGAAGTTGCAAGACCTGTATATAAGACCATGGTCAGTACAATGTTCATATAAACTTTTCAAAAATTGGCGTTGAAAAATTATTTAATATTAGTTTAATATTAAATAAAGTTTTAATCAGTTATTAAATTATATTATTAAATTTCATCTCTAGTTAAAATAATTAAATATTAATTAAACCAGTATTAATTAAAATTTATAAACAGCGGCAATAAAACACAAGATACGTATTGTTCTTTGGACAAAATAACAGTTGAGCAAAGTGGCACCAAAACATAATTAAATACATTTATCTACACTATAAATTAATTTAAAATTAGAATACCTCAAGAGTTCTTACTAATGATTCAGCGTTATCAGTTTCCTTGTTTTTTTATTTCGTTTAGTTTTAAAATTCTGTGGTTTATATCATACCGCAAGACTTTTTGTGCCCATTTTCTAAAAACAGTTTGTTTTGAATCCTTCTGAATATCATTACCGGGTACTTACATATTTACGCTCTAAAGTTTTATTGTTGTTGTAAAATCTGCTCGTTTACGATTGTGCTATGGCAAATTTTCAAATAGTAAGATTTTATTACACTATGGAATATTTTGAAAATAACATTCTAAGTAAGCTACAAAAATTTCAGCATTCTTAAATCAAATAGTTTTTTATTAAAATTAAATTTTAAATATATGGGTAAAAATCACCAAGGGTTTATTTACACAATCAATGTATTTATAAAATATGTCAGGTAAATGACACTCACAGCTTTCTTATATAGCGTAAAATAAACGTAAGGCATGGATAGAACAACCATTTTAATAAAAAAAACTTTAAAAATTTGTACGCGCTGCTAAGCTAAAAGTTCGTAACTACAATATTAAGTAATAATTAATAAATAAAAATAATAATAATTTTTCTCCTTTATTACCTACTTAATATTTTTAATACGGAATTTTGGCATGCTGGAACTTGCTGTAAACATATGCAAAATCATATATCCAATACCACGGGCTAGTTGAATAGGGGAGAACGACGAAAACGCTACTGTGCAGATCAACGCTGCCACGGGTGTGCACACGGGTGTACCACGGGTGTGCACACCTACATTCAGCCACTTTGGCGTTAGAATCTACATAATAGTAATATTTTTCATGTTTTTCTTAAATAAAAAACGTACCCCTTTTTGGCCATGTCCTTGCCTACATCCACGACAATTTGAATGTGGCAGTGCAACAGTGAACAAGTTAAGTTGAGAAGAAATTATACTGAAAACTTCCCCGGAAAATAGTAAGTAGATTGTTTTCCATTAAAACTATTATATATTTTACTGAATAGGCATAAGTGGGACATGTTTAGCTATGGTTTAATAAAGTGAATTTATTGCAAAAAATACTGTGTTGGTTAGCTGGCCGGTGAACCGGGCGCAAAAAATGCATGTTTCCCTTTCTCGGCCGGGGTGGCCGAAAACCGGTAAAATATTGCCATGTAATGATGTCTTTTTCTGTTATTATAGATCTTATATTCCTGTCCCAGTTTGTTACACTGATAATTCAGACCGTATACAGAATCTATCTGCCGGTTTTCGGCCACTTTCTTCTTAATGAGCGCGAAATATGAATGTACGTATTTAAAGTGGCCGAAAACGGGAAGAATGCCTAAACTTCATGTAAATAGAGGGCTGTTTCGTCTACATGTGTGGTTCTTTATTTTTTAGATGGCTGGAGAAAGGACACACGAGAAAGTGAGGAAACAACCTCTCAAGAAATTAAATAAGAGAAAAAATATTCCGTTGAAGCTGTAAGATTAGCGCTTTGTGCAATAAGAGAAAACAGCATAAGTGTAAGGGAGGCGCGTCGTCAATTTGGAGTATCCAGAACAACCCTTCAAGATAGATTAAAAGGAAGAACTTCGGAAAATGTTACAAGAAAAACAGGACCGCCTCCAATCATGACAAGAGAAGGAGAGAGAAGAATTGCAAACTGGTTTTTAGATATCGCTAAATGTGGTTTCCATATAAAGAAGAATGAACTAATTGAAACCGTAGCAAAAATTGCTAAAGATTCGGGAAAACTACATTTGTTTAATAACCAGAGGCCTGGTCAAAAATGGTATTTAAATTTTCTCAAAAGGCATCCTGAAGTTTCTCTCAGAGAGGCAGAGAATTTCGCAAAGGTTTTGAAAGACCCGAAAAGAATCTTTAATAGGGATGAGTCAGGCTTTTGTCTTTGTCCTAAAACAGGAAAAGTTTTAGCCCCGAAGGGTTGGAATAACTTATATACTGTTACAAGTGGAAAGGAGAAAGAGAACATAACTGTATTTTTAATTTTTAATGCTGACGGGAAAGTGTGTCCACCCTTTGTAGTGTTACCGTACGTTCGACCTCCCCAAAAATTGGTTCAAAGTATGCCACTCACATGGATTTTTGAGAAGTCCGATAAAGGCTGGATGATTTCGTAAATGCGGGTTATATCCCTTAATCTGGACAGAAAACGTTGATTATACAAAATGCGTAAAAAACACTTTAGAGGAAAAATTGGGGAAACCCCTTCTTGAATCTAAAAAGTATGTTGATACCAATCCAACCGATTTAGATATTGCGGAAAACGTCATAAAAAAATTGAAGTAAAGTTGTATGATTACGGCATTAATGCTCAAGTCATTTACAATTAAAAAAAACGAGTTGAGACAAAGAGAACCGGAAATTAAAGTTGGTACAGTCGTTCCTTTAGACGCTTTAACAGTGCTTTCCATCAAGGAAGTCATTTTCTGTAACTCTGATGAATCACAGAAAGTGATGGAACTGAATATTCAGGATGATACGTTACAGGATACAGCACTATTAGACCTGGTTTTGAAACTAGGGACCTGTGTTCAGGATGATTTGTTACAGGATACAGCACTATCAAACCAGGAATATGAAGTTCAGACTGATTATATGACTGAGGAACCAGATTGGACTAACGTAAACGAAAGCACGAGAATCGAAATGAGAAACAAGAGAAAAATGTGATAACAAGCCAGCAGGAATTGATGAACAGATAGATGATAGAGATAAAGGGATATCTGAAGACCGCGTTAAAAAATCAGTAATAACCGAAGATGAGGCTGGAGAAACTATAGATGAAAACCGGATTACACGTGGCCGGTAATTGGCGCATGGTGACCGAAAGCAGGGAAAATTACTCTTTCACATATTAAATTTTATTTTATTACTGAAATTGTTTTGAAGCATTGTCTTTAGTTTTTTATTAAATGCTAAATGTTCAACCTTTTTAATAATGGCATCACAACAAGCAAAATATTAATAATTATTTATATTAGAGTTAGGAAAAGTCAGAAAATGCGTTAAGTGGCCGACAACCGGCGCAGCCACGGGTGTGCACACCCGGCGTAAAGTCAGTGCACACACGGGCAAAATCATATATCCAACACCACGGGCTAGTTGAATAGGGGAGAACGACGAAAACGCTAATGTCCAGACCAGCGCTGCCAAAAAATGGTTTTTATCCACATCATGTGGTAAAATTCTCCATAGCTTCCTAAAATTCCCCACAGCTTCCTAACATTCCCCACACATACTGAAAAACAGATTAAGTTTTTATATGCTAAAAATCAAATAACTGAAACTGAAAATTTTACTTTTACCTTGTCATTTATTTATTTATTTAGAACAGAACCTTGGAAATTTGAATATTCAAAATACACACAAACACGTGGTATAAAATAAAACCATAGACCAATAAATAAAACCCATTTGATTTATCAGCTGATTGATTTTTATTTGTCAGTGTTGTCATTGTGATGTTTAAATCTTTGCGTATCAAGACAATTCACATTCTAAAGATAATTGATAATTTTGTCAACTACGCTTTTGATAACTGTAACATGGGCGCGATATTTAAAATGCAATAAAACATTTCATAACAGATGTCGCAACATGTTGTTTTAAACTTTTTTACAGTGATCCGATTCGCTTATTAAATAACATAAAAGTTCAGAATTAGAAAAACAGAAGCTCTGTAACATTTAAAGCTAAAATTAGTTTAAACTAAATTCCCCGAAATTCCCCACACTATTAAATTTCCCACACATTACCCGCAACAATGCAAAATTCCCTGCATTTTGGGGAATTCCCCACACATTGGCAGCGCTGGTGCAGACATATATGTGTGTCTCTTTCTATCGTACTCGGAGGCGCATGACAGGGAATTGAATTGAACGAATATCAAAACGTCACTTAGAATAAGGAACGTTGACCCGTTCTGCAGTTCCTTCAATTTAATGCAACATGCGCAAAAGAGTCCAAGTACGGTAGAAAGAGACATAAGCTCCGTGACACTTCCAGCTACATAATATCATAATTGCAAAGAACGCCATGCGCAGTTCGAAATATAACTTCCTTCTTGTATGACCCTTTAGAACTAAAATATAAAAAAAATATAAACAATTGGATTGCCTTAATTTGAGGCAATTTTCTTAAAAAAGTTTATAATTTTGTTGGGTAGTGCAGTTTAAAAAGGGGGTTAATTTAGCATTCCCGTGGTTCGTAATTTTAATTGAGTTATCCGAATAAAATGGCAATATTCCAAAAGATACGCTTATTTACGTCCATTTTTAGTGTAATATGCATAATATGTAGGTACGTGTGTAATAACAGCGCACGTTTAAAGTCGTTTATGCGGCTAATGCGACCCTTGAACCGTTCCTAAGCCCGCATCCGAATAGAATTTGCGAATTTTCACTACAACAAAGAGCCAATGTCGTTGGCGCACAAACTAGACTATTTATATTTTCGCGAATATTTTAAGTGTGTCGGTTATGAAATAAAATATGTTGTGTTATGCCGAGTTTTCAGTTTGTCTTTGTGTTATGTATTGCTTTTAAAGAATGTATAGTTAAATTTAGTGAGTAAGTGGAAAACTATGTCTTATAAATTTATTCTTATACAATTTGTATGTAAAGTATCATATGACTAACGTTCTAGGATTTTTTGTTATTGTTTTGAAACTATTTGTTCGTTGCTTAAGCCTATACTAATTTGTTACTCACAATCAGAGATTTGTTTCCTTGATTGGGTATGTGTCATCAGTTTTCATTCATGAAATATTAGATAGAACTAAAAAATATTATGTAAAAACATATAAACCCCGACCAAAAATGTATACATTTAATTTGCTAAATTTAAATTAACTTCCTTATGTATTACCCAAGGTTACTGCTTTAAATGTCATTAAAAGTCATTTGTATCGATTTTTTTAATAATAAACCAAAAATTAAAATCTATTGATGTTCCTGTCGCTTGGGTTGATTACCACTAGGCCGGTGAGGCGCGGGCTTAGGGCGCAAAATGTGAAAAACAAACCAAATTTAATAAATGTTTCAGAATTATTACTCACAAATCAGGGTTGGATTTAAGGTAGTTATCGTGGTACAATATTGTCAAAAAATTTTAGATTATACGCACCGTAAAAGTATACGAGCTTTTAGGTAAGTGATTCATAATTTTTTCGCAAGACTGTACCTTGGAGACGTTACCTATACGTAATACTTTCACATATTTTCATATGTTTTAATCCGGCAACGTCGCTTATGCGCAACCAATAGATATATTGGATACTGAATCATTCTGTTTGAATTTACTGCCCAAATAATATCTATACTCGCGTACAGCGTTGCCAAGCTGTTTTATCTGACTCACTAGTATGTATACTTTTTTACTAATTGTTGAACTTTAAACGGTTATTTATAAAACTCAGCAAAAAAACATTAAGGACATGACAATACAATTATCCTTAAAATTTGAAGTCGATTGACCGACTATAACCCGAGATAAATTCAATTAAAAATTGGATAAATAACATGGATTGTATACGCTTTCTGTAGTTCTGTACCAGTTTCTTAGTTATAAAAAAAACTAACTGTCAGAAGCTTTCAAAAAACTAACAGTCAGAAGCTTTCAAAAAACTAACATTCTTAATTTTTCTAATAAGTATACAAAAATTTACAATTTTCTGATGGTATGCCTACAGCACGACAACTACCTTAAATGAAGATAAAAATCATAATCATGATAATTATAATTAGAGAAAATCTGATCCATTTGATTAAAAAATAAACAATTTTACTGGTTTTAATCGTGCAATATTAGAAACAAAAAAATAATAATTTGGTGTGGCCCCAGATACATGCAATTTTATTTATCTTTAAGCGTTCTATATTTTAAGATTTATTTTTGTTAACTAGTTCTAGGCAAAAAAAATAAATAAGACCAATCAGGTGAAGTTTTTTACATCATAGTCTGTAAAAACCATTTAACCCCGGTGCATTCGCCACTTTTTACAATATTTAAATTAATCAAAATTTTTAACAAGCATCGCTTTACTATTTGTATTTCATTGATGTTTGGAACGCTTTGACACAGTTTTATTCCCACTGTACGTGCTCGGTCCCCTTTGATTTGAGCGCCGCACTCCTGCCTCCGCAGTCGCAGGCCGGCATCGCGGTGCAGCTGACGACGAGATGGAATGATGTTCGTCCGCGGCCGTGCTCGCAAATATAATAATAAAATAATAATACGGCAACACTAACAATAATAACAATAACAACAGGAAGGACGAGCCGTATTCGTTCGTCAACTGCACTACATGTCAAAGATTGAAAAAGTTGTTGTTAGTTGTGACGGCACGATTGCAATGAACAGATACGATTATTTACCGTTCAGTGAATTTAAGTTGATCAAATCCATTATTAACATATATCGTGCGATTGTCGTCGCAAATCATCAAATTGTGCATAGTTATCGAAGCCATTAAAAATGTACGGTTAGGTATATTTTATTCAAGTTTAGGGTTATGTTATATTATATATATATATACGAGGTGGGTTCAGAAAATATCCGGAATTTTCGTTTTTTGAAACAAATATTTAATTATTCGTCTACATTAATGTTGTCGCCTTCAAAATAGTCCCCATTGGATATTATGCACATGTGCCAGCTCTTCTTCCAATACTCGAAACACTTCTAAAACTCGATCTTTGGGATAGCCTTTTGTTCTTTTAGCGATGCGCTTTTTATGTCATCTATGCTTGCAAAACGACGGCCCTTTAAGGTTCTCTTTATTTTTGGAAATAGGAAAAAGTCTGGCGAATATGGAGGCTGGGGCATCATTACAGTATTGTTTTTGGCCAAAAATTTTGTTCAAAATTTAACAATTTTAGAACAAATTTGGCTGCCACGCGTTTCATACCCAAAAAATTTCATGGGATGAGCCAATCGATATACCAACATCATCAGCGACTTCTCTGATGGTTTACAACCATTTCTTTCACTTTTTCCATGTTTTTATCGGTTGTTAATGTGATTGTGCGTTCGGGGCGTTCGTCATCTTCAATGTCTTCACGACCATCTTGGAAACTCTTATACCACTTGTAAACTCTTGTTTTACTTATAGCAGAATCACTATAGGCCTTTGTTAAAATTTCACAGAATTTATTTAATTTTTTAAGCAAAATTGGATACAAATTCTTTGATACATTTTTTATGACAACCGGACCCTTCGAACCCGCGAAATTTAACAATTCCCGTTATTTTCTGAACACACCTCGTATATATATATATATATATATATATATAAATGCAACCAATGTTAAGAATTTAATTAAAATTTCCGTATATTTTATTTTATATAAATATGCAATCGTTAAATTTATAAACTTTATACATAGACGAACAGGCATTTACATTTAGATTGTTAACAAATATTATTTATTGGCGATATTTGAGGTATCTATTTCATATTCTAACACCGTGTTACATTATTGAAGTATTATTACCTTTAACTTTTTTTTAAATAATTAATCTTTTATTTAAAAATAAATGTTTATTTTATTTATTTTTACATTAAAGATATTGAATGAGCACGTGTACTAAATTTATCTAGAATCTAAAACTACTAAATTAGTTATATTTAATACTTATTTAAAAATAATTGGTATGAAATTTTCAATTAATATTTAAATTGGAAAATTACATTACAAAATTAATAAAATTAATTTTTCGAAGTAATTACATTTAAATATTTATTTTGTCATTAGTGTTAATATTTCATTATGTTATTATTTGGTATGATCAAATTCATTGTCTAATGAATATGAATATAATATAGTTTTTTCCTGTTTAGTAATATATATATATACCTAATAGTACTATCTATAAAAAAAAACCCTATTACACCCTAAAGGTATCGCATATTTAGATGTGTGAAAGGTATACAGTTATGAGTTCCGAGTGCATCCGAGCACCTTGATAGATGGAGGGTATGCACTGTTCGAGCATTATTTTGCTTACAAATGATATTATATCATTGATATACCCAAATAATGCTTGAACAGCGAACTGCGGTGTCCCCACTATCCTTCCTTGCGTTCGGATACACTCAGCACTCGGCAATGTTTACCTTTAGCGTGAATGTATGTATTAAAATTTTACAATATTATTTTATTTTGTAAATGATTTAGCATTAACAATTCACGAAACAGAATTGTTACAAATATGTACATATCTCACTTCAATAGTACAATTAATAAAATTTCATTTTATCCTCATCTTAAGTGGATATAAATTATTTATGTTTTCCATTTCAATCCTTTTTTCTTATCCCTAGCCCAGACAAAAAGATTTCTTAGGGACGGTTTATTAATGTCCAGCTAAAGTTGAAGTTAGTTTCCATGTATACCATTGTTCTCACAACGACCGATATGGAATTTAACTGTCAGAGAGACTAACTGGGACTTAACCAGAGATTGATAAACCTTCCCTTAGTGTAGTAAAAAAGGTAACTAACGTAAAACTTTATTACTATAATTAGGACTTTAATTTTCTCTAAATTTGTTTCGTCTTAACATAAAGTTTGTTTGTATTGCTAAACAACATTTTTTCACTACTTGAATCTACTACAAAACCATTCTGTTTGATTTTGAGCTATTATTTTTATTAAATAAGTCTCCTCTGACAAAAATTCTGTTATAAAAATTAATGTTTGTAGTTCTTACTTGAGAGTACTTCGTTCTCTCCTACTGCCTCAAACTTTTTATCTGTCTTCAGGCATCTTCGGTCGCCTTTATGACGTGACTTAAGTGCAAAATTATAGCTGAAAAGTTGTCATCAGGTTTCTTCCTACCTGCTTCTCGACCCTTTATTTTACGATAATTCGCTTTTTCCCGCTTTCGCTCGTGTGGGCGAATTTCTCATTCCACATCACATCACAACAAGTCCTTATATTCTTTTTCTTTGTTGTTTCAGTCCCAAGATGGAGGCGGGGTAAGCCACGGGCACCGAACGTCCCGCCACCGATCGCCGACGACGAGTGCGTCTAGGACCGGGGGCGGCTCGACATCGACCGCCCCCCTCGACATGGACGACTCGAACGCGTCCATGCTGGACGACAGCGTGCTGCTGCTGGCGTCCGCGTTGGCCAACGACTCGTCGACTACAGTCGGCGGCGGCACGGACCACGCCGATCACTCGTCGTTCCTGTCGAACGGCAGTTCGGAGCATGCGAAACACACGAACGATGACGACTGCGACCGAGTCGACAACAAAACTGTTACGGTGCTCGAACAGCTCAGACACAAGATGGTGCGCGTGCGGGACCTCATGCGCACTGAACAGAAGCTAAGAGACGGTAAACGTTTTTTTCTATTTTATATATTTTTCACTTTTTCTAAATACACGTCGATATAGTAGTATAATAATAAGCTTTAGTTAATATCTCTAACAATCTTTAAGCTGAAAACCTAAAATTGCGTCCTGTACTTTTATTTTAGCTTGTGGGTTTATAAATATTATGTAATTTTAACTTGTCGACAGTCATGTGCTAACAGTTTGACAACTGAAAGTGACTTCAAGCTAAAAATACGTTGTATTAACAAACCTACAACGACGATAGTAAAGGGTTTGGATCTTACATATTTGGAATGGCTCTCAAATTGTCAATTTTAAAGATAGAGCGGTCAAGTCAATTTTAAAATGAAAAGTAATCATGGAAATGTATTGCAAAAAGTGAGACAGCTTAATTAGCTCAATTAGTCATCATGAGAATCACGTTTTTATCTTTCAAAATCTCAAACTTTGATGATTTTATAGGAGTGGAATTTAAATTCTTTGTTAAGAATTCTTTGCAAACTCAGACCTGACCGTGAGACGCGAATTAAGCGGCGCGGTTTCATCTTTTAACATGAAATTGGAATGGGTGAATCTTTTTTGCACAACTGCTTGATTTAAGCCACAACTTAAATGTGGAGCTTGTGAGACAAGATGTTACTACAAGCCCAGAACGCTGACCACGCGTTCTGCAGCTCTATGTAACGTCGGAGTCTGCAAAAAAAACGTTATTCTCATGAGGACTGACGATTCTCATGATAACTTTCGAGCTTCATTTTCTAAAATGAGCCTTGTGATTACTTGGAGTAATTAAGGTGTCCCACTTCTTTTTAATAAATTTCCATTATTTGACCTATATTCAAAATTAAACAATTCTAGAGCCATTTGAAATACGTTAAATCCAAACGCACGTAAAATGAGGATGAGCTAAATTAATTTATTTTAACAACCTAAAATACCGAGAATTTATAATAAGGCGAGCTAAAATAACAAAAAATACTAATTGGTAAAAATGATTCTTAAATGTAATAATAATAATATACATTATTAACAATATTTTATTATTTAAAAAAAAAAACAAAATGTAAAAAGGCGATAAATTTACACTTATTTTTTTATTGTCATTTGATAGTTGGTAACAAACAGAAGTAGTAGGTAATCATTTAGTTAATACATTTCACCTACATTTTATAAAAACCCAAAACGAATCTAAAAATATTAAAATTAAAGCATACTATTTGTTTCATTTGAAAATGTGTATAGTTTAAATAATAAAGTTGTATGCCTATACTTAAAACAAAAAAATGGCTGTATGCCTTAAATTCAACTTGATTTTATTTAAAGTATATCATTTTAAAGTTTATCTTAAGAATATTTTTGTCTTAAGCTTACAGTCATAAGTAGAGCTCCAATTATATGCAACATAAAAAGCTTAAATTATGCATAAATTATGCATGAAAAGTCTCGAAATATTTAATAATTTAATGATAAAAATGTTGTATCTTGACAAAAATAACATAAAAAATAAGGAAAGAAGCAGCGACAATTTTATTTTAATTAAAATTGATATTGCCATAGCATAGAATTCAAAATGTTTTTATCTTGTGAAATTATGTTGCCCTATTTTGTACCTACTGCCCATGAGAAAAATATTTTAAACTTATATATTCAAAACTACACTAATCGTTTAGAGGTATAGAACATATTTATACTTTATTGTTGTATTTAAACTTCTAATCAAAATCATTTAAAAATTAAACTATTTTTAAATCATTCAATTTATGTTATTTGTGAAAAAAAAAGGTTTTATTAAATTTTAATCCTTATTCAATTAAACAAAAATATTAATTTAAATTCCAATATAATTTGTCCAAGTATAATTATAAATATTTCATCCTGTTTGTGATTGTTTTTGCATATATCATTGGTTTTAGGTGTATAACAAAAACAAATACTTTTTTTGCAGACAATGTAAACGAATACCTAAAATTAGCCTCGAATGCCGATAAGCAACAAGTTCAACGGATCAAAGCCGTGTTCGAAAAGAAGAACCAGAAAAGTGCACAAGTCATTTCCCAGTTGCAAAAGAAGCTGGACTCGTATCAAAAACGTGTCAACGAGCTGGAAACGCACGGGCTTACACAGAGCCACAGACCGCCCAGGGAGGTGCTCAGAGATATGGGACAGGGATTAAAGTGAGTATTTTATGCCATAATTCAGAAACTTTTTTGTATATTAAACTTGTGTTTAATACATCAATTTTATTTATTTTTTCAATTTATTTTAGGAATGTTGGTGGTAACATCCGTGATGGTATCACAGGATTCAGTGGATCTGTAATGTCAAAACCCAGGGAATTTGCGCACCTAATCAAAAATAAATTCGGAAGCGCGGACAATATTAGCCAACTGTCAAGTAAGTATATTGTTTCTATTAAAATAACCCCTTGTTTTGTAACTCGATATTTTTTCACCTGAACAACATAAACAATGTGCTTTGGAAAACTATCGAATTGCAATGCAAGTAATTTTTTGAAGAGAAGCTTGTATTTTCTCCTATAATGGCATAATGCAAACTAATTATTAAACCTTGTTAAAATTTTATATTTCTTTTCATTCGGCCAAATAAACTGGATATATATACTTAAGTATAACAAAATACTAAAGTTGAAGGTAATATAATCGGCTACGTTTTTTTGTGTTAGAAACTCAAAATTATCTTTATGTATTGACAAAAATCAACTATTAAATTTTTATCAGAAATGATAATTAATAATTATTTTTGTCTTTACATAAGTGCATGGTTTGGCTATTGATTAGGATCAAAATTGCTTTCAAAAAAACAACCTGTATATAAAAACAACGCCCTTAATTATGGAGATTATGTTAATTGTATAATTTGCGTAGGTGGTGTATTGGTTCCCTTTTCTTTCCGTAATTTTCATATTAGTTCAAGTAAGAAATTATTTATGTTGTGCATGATTATAGTATTTTTTTTAAATTCTGATTAATCTTTTTATATGTGGTCCGTCTTTTTTGTATGTATAATATTGAGATAAATGAAAATTTGCTTTAATTATTATTATTACATTTACTATTGCTTTTAGAGAACATTGTTTAACATGCAACGTAATTTTTTAAGTTGTAAGTTGTAAAATAAAATAATAAAAACACTTTCTGAAATATTTATAATACGGTAATTAAAATAAATAGACGTATGTATATAAAAACTGTAAAACGCATTACATTTGAACTTGGCAACACCATTTGATCTATGGTCAATGTCCATTGGTCATTGATTATTTTTTGCGATTTTGTTTAGTTTATAGTATAAATAAATTGTATCCTAGTTAAACTGCTGATAAGTTATCATTTAATGTTATCAGATATTGTGGGTGTGTAATGTGCGCCAACGCATTTGCCTGAAGATAATCGAACTCATCCCCAAAACTTATATCGGATATCCTTTATCGCAAAAGCCAGGTAAAGAGGTCCATTGGCATCCACAAAACACCATCGACTTGCTTAAAAAATATAGTCAATAATGTCTTGTCACTAATGTTGTACAAAAATTGGTAATAAATTACCATATTTAGGTGCGCTGTATGGCGCGCCCTTTTGCTATTTAATGTATCTAGCATATTGCTTTAATAAAATGTAAAACGGCGCACCAGAAACACGCGCCAAATTAATATTTAATATTATTCCACTGTTAGTTCTGTTTAAAGTTACTTTGTTTAAATGAATACCAATTTGAAGCAGGACTTTGTATAAAATTTTACAATATATAATATAATACAGAAATAATAGCAATACCTTGGCACAAATTGAATAAAATTTATCATCTGTTGAATTTGTAGTTTTAGGTAATTAACAGAACTGCAAAAATAATTAAAACGAAGAAATAGATGTGTTCACTAATGCAAAAATTAAATAAAATTTTAGCGACAACTTATAACTTGGTTTTTGGCAACACTCGCCTATTGCAAGAATAAATTTTTACAATAGGCTAGCATTGTAAAAATAAAAACAATTGTTAAATACCAAGTTTTTAATATTAATTATTGCAACACTCATATACTGTACAAAATATTTTTTACAATACTTATGTATTGCAATAATTAAAACAACAATGACTTTTTATCGCATTTATCCTTGTCGTGTATTGAAAAAATTGCTAAAATTACATTAGACAAGTAATTTAACATTTGAATTTTTACAATACCCGAGTATTGTAATAAATGTGGTAGACCTGTGTTGCATAAAATAATTCCCCCATAATTCCCTAAACAAAATTGGAACAACACTTATGTTGGCAATGGTGATAATCGACCATCTTGTTAAAAATGGTAAACATAACCTTACTATTTCTGTTTTGTAAACAACGTGCGATATTGAGGTTAGCTAGGAAAACTGCGAACTAAAAATGGTTAAAATACTATGAAAGTGTTGTGGTCAGAGGTGCAGTGATAAAACTTCGCCAGGGTAAGTACCTTTTACGTGATTATCTACAATGTTTGTTCGTTTGCCTGTTCAAATCAGAAAAACTTATAATGGAATATATATAAATTTGTAAATTTTGGTTTTTATCACCTTTATGCATAGATATCTAGGCCTTTATGATCGGTGGTTTCTATAAACACAGAAAAACGAAGCTAATATAAGCTTTTATTTATAGGTTTGCCAATGGCAAATGCCATATCAACAAACAAAGTTGTTGGACACAAAGAGTCTTCGTGGGTTGAGTGAATAAAAAATGGGAAGCTGATGGCCCAAGAAGAAGAGGAATCAGGACCCCTACAAAGGTATACCTTTCCAACATGTATGATCATTCATCAATAGCTTCTTCACTCAACGGTGTTACTTAATGTTATGTTCTTATTCTTGGGCTAATTTTATCTCCAAAAGCTTGGTTTTTAATATCTTTTTGTTTTGGTTTTTATCAAAAATTTCAAAAACTGTTTAGAATATTACATAAAATTTTAGGATGGTATTTTAATAATACAATATGGTATGAAACAAAGTTTTTAACCAAAAAAGTAGTTTTTATTTAACCAGTGTAATCATTATGAATAATTTCTAATTTTGAATTTTAAATAGAAAATAGGACAGTAATTTATGTTCAATTTATTTTTAGATTATAATGAACCCCCATCATAACATTGCTATTTTCTCTCTAAAACCACACATGGCTCTGGAAAAAGTGAAAAATTGTATTAAAAGAATTAATACCATAATTTTTTTATACATATATTTTTTATGGAAATTTTCAAAAACCTGCCTGTTAGAGATGTAAGAGCTGTTCCCTTAACACCCAAAGATGGTAGTCCAGTTTTAAAAGTTAAGAAAATCAAAAAAGTAAACAAAAGAGAAGAGTTTCCTGTTGTCCTTGCCTATAAATCACAGATTCTGTGTATTAAAGTTATGCGATAATAAACTAAACACCCTGTATAATAAATTTAAAAAAATAGGTTCAGCCACAAAGGGTTAAAATTTAACCGTTAAATAATGTATTGTTATTCTTTAGTTAATTGTTAATGTTCTATAATTTTACTACTTGTTTTTTATCACCAAAGCTATAAAGTTTATAGCTTAATCATATGGTTTATAGAATAAACCATATAATTAACTGTTAAATAATTTATTGTTACGGTTTTTATTTGTTAATAATCCATATAATATACTGTTTTAAAATATTACTTGTTTTTCAAACCACATTTGCTATAAATAATTATATTAAAATTAATTTAAATTTCCTGGGTAGATATAGGTACTTGAAAATTTACAGAATTCTATTGAAGGGCGTTTTACTATTTAAACTCTTTTAAAGCAATGTTAAAAACCAATAACTGAATAATTTAAGTATTCTAACATTTCCAAATTAATAACAACAATTTAAAAATCATTGGTTATAAAAAAAATTATTTAATTATTAAATTACTGTGTATGACTTTTATAATTAAATTAAGTAGGTATATTTTAATGGTCAAAAAGTAAATTTTTCCGGAAATAATAAAATAATAACAAATAAATATTTATTAAAAATTAAGTACCTACTTAATACATACACTTTGTATTTTTGTGTTTAATAAAAACCTAGATATCCAATTTATTAGTTTTTCTTATTAGCGTATTTAATGGTTCTTAAAAAAGGGGGAAAAATTAATTTGTGACTACGTAATGTAGTCTACGAAGTCTATGTTCACCATGTTTTGCGACTTCGCAAATCATGTTAATTTGGTTAAAAGTATTTGTAAAAGTATTTGTACTATCATTGCAGTTGTTCCAGATAAAAATATTAAGAATTTTTTGGTATCTATAGGTATTGTCGAACCTACTAGTTCTTACATGGATATTATCTTTATGATAATTTTTGTTAAGGGTAATTGAGCCAGCTAAAATTATTATTAACCGATGCCTAAAAACTTGCAGGAAAATCATTAAATTAGACCTTGTCTCAAGGCTGGTCCTTGTGTAGTTATGTAATATAACATACAGCAAGCATAAGTGTGATATTGTATAATAAGTATATTTTGTTAGTATATCTGTACAGATTGTTTTATCACTGCACCTCTGACCACAACACTTTCGTAGTCTTTTAACCATTTTTACTACTTTTTTAGTTCGCAGTTTTCCTAGCTAACCTCAATATCGCACGTTGTCTACAAAACGGAAATAGTAAGGTTATGTTTACCATGGTCGATTATCAGCATTGCCAACATAAGTGTTGTTCCAATTTTGTTTAGGGAATTATGGGGGAATTATTTTATGCAACACAGGTCTACCACATTTATTACAATACTCGGGTATTGTAAAAATTCAAACGTGTTTTTAGCAATTGTTTCAATATTCGACAATGAAAATTGTAATAAATAATCATAGTTGTTTTAATTATAGCAATACATAAGTGTTGCAAAAAATATTTTGTACAATATATGAGTGTTGCAATAATTAATCTTAAAATATTGGTATTTGAACAATTGTTTTTATTTTTACAATACCTGCCTATTGTAAGAATTAATTCTTGCAATAGTCGAGTGTTACCAAAACCAAGTTATAAGTTGTCGCTAAAATTTTATTTAATTTTTGCATTAGAGAACACATCTATTTTTGTAGACTTTCTTTGTTTAAATTAATTTTTGGAGTTTCGTTAAATATCTGATAAATTTATTAAATGAATTGTCAAAATAACTTTCTTGCTCTTAAAGTGTTGCGTTAATTTTTGCAACATATATAACGATATATTTAAAAACAAGCAGACTATTGTAAAAATTAACGTTACATTAAAACATTTACTATATTCAACCATAAAGTTGTTCAATTTAAATTAAATAGCAAAACGGCGCGCCATAGCGCTGATTCCTAAAATCACATAATTTTGCGCAATTAGCATTTGTTTTAGAGATAGGTATTGTAAAAAAAAATTATATGCAAACATTCAAATTTGTACAAATATTTTCTTAATCAAATCCTTTAACCAAGGATCATTG
Organism: Brassicogethes aeneus; assembly: GCA_921294245.1. NCBI lineage: Eukaryota > Metazoa > Arthropoda > Insecta > Coleoptera > Nitidulidae > Brassicogethes > Brassicogethes aeneus. Next base: position 43,728,464 of record OV121132.1, on the reverse strand, counting down.
AGTTAATAATTTAACTGAAAGAAAAAACACATTTATAATATTATTCCCTTAAACTCCCTGTTTTTAACGAAATAAAATCGTCTTTTTAGTAAAAATTCGACACTTTAAAGTTCAAGGTGCTGTTTCGCGAACAATTTTTGTTCGATTTAAATTGAAAAAAAGTTCATTTTTGATATTACCACTGCATAAAGATATCCTTATGCTGGTATTATAGTCAACTTCGTCCAAGTTGATTTGTGATTGGACATAATATTATTGAACTGTTAAAGAGAGAAAGAGTTCAAGTTACATATTCATACATACAGGGTGAGCCAATGAAAAGTTTCTATCCTGGTTTTCTCAGATATTACGTAAAAAAATTAAAAATGCTTGTCCAGTGGGGTGATTAAAAAAATTGAATACCTCTAGAAAGTTCTCACCAAATTTGAGCTAATATTTATAGGAAGATTCTTCTCATCACAATTTTCCATTTTTTCTTTAGTCGATTATAAAAGACCATATTACATTATTAATCAATTGTTTAATTAAATGTTTATACATATTTTTGTAGGAAATTGAATGCTCCACAAAAAAGGACAAATGTGTTTAAGCGATTACTCTAACCATTTAAAAGATATTCAAGATCAAACTTAGAATTTATTAAAACAATTTTTATTTAATAATTTTGTAACTCATTGAAAAATAGTTATTCTTAAATGAGTATGACGTATTTTTGTAGGAAATAGCGCTCTACAAAAAAGGTCTGATGTGTTCAATTGAAATTATGATTACTTTAACCGTTGAGAAGATATTCGTATCAGTACGCATTGGGATTCGGATACGAATATCTACTCCACGGTTAGAGTAATCAATTAAACACATTTCATTATTACTAACGGGACCAACAGAAAGAAAACAAACTGTTTTATGAAATTTTTTAAAGATGTGTTGTTCCTATAATAATAATTTTATGATAGTTCTCAGCAATAAAGTTAAGTAATAATAACCATCATAAAATTATTGTCATAGGAACAACCTTCTTCAAAAATATTCATAAATTTTATTAATAGTATATTACACTACAAGGGCAGAAAGTGTGAGATTCCTGCACTGCGCGCCATGATACCCAAGGCGAAGCCGAGGGCATCGTGGCGCGCAGTTCAGGGCTCTCACACTTTCTGCCCGTGTAGTGTATACTATTTTTCTTACTACCTCGGCCGAAAATACGGGAAAAATTAAATGTGTATATCGAAACATATTGATGCCTGCCCAAATTTTGAGGTTATATTAGTGTCGTAATCAGAGTTGCATATGTTGAGCACACGACTAAAAAATTTTTACTCCCGCTATTATAGAGTGTGCGCGTATAGCTTGACCAATGCAAGAAACGTAAACTTTCTGCCGTGAAATCGGGGACGAAACAACGTATTTTCAGTCGAGGTAGTAAGAAAAACATTTTGTCTCGTTTTTTTTTGTCCCGTTAATAATCATGGAATCTCCCATCAGAACTTTTTTGTAGAGCGTTAAATTTCCTACAATATTATTTAAAAAAAAATTTTATATATTCTTTAAACTTTGATCTTGAATATCTTTTAAATATTATCGTATCGCTTAATTTAAAACACATCGGTCCTATTTTGTAGAGCATTCAATTTTCTACATCTATAAAGATATAATGGACTAAAGAAAAAATGGAACTGTGATGAAGAGGATCTTCATATTAATATTAAGAGCTCAAATTTGGTGAGCACTTTCTAGAGGTGCCTAAGAACCAATTTCTCAGTGTAGGAAGTAAAAAAAAAATATTCGTTCTATTTTAATCACCCCAATTTACACATATATTTTTAATTTAATTGGGACAATTTATTTTTCTATTTTCAACCCTGCACCAACCCTTAAGCGGGGGTGGTGGTTACCACTACAATTTTTAAATGAAAGAGGGGTCGAGTAATAGCTCATTAGTTTATAAAGACGGTTGGTTTCTTTTCGAGATATTTGGGAAAAACTTTATTTTTTAATTTATTTTCATCTTAAATATAAATTAAAACATGCGCGGTTGTTTTGAGTGCCATTTTGCCATTTTATTTGGTTGCGTTGAATTTTAACATAACATAGTAAATAAAAAAAACACAATTTTATAAAGTTTATTAAAATCGGACAAAAATTGTTTGCGCACTTTGAACTCTGAATTTTAAAAGTTATCCAATTGCGCACTTTGAACTCTAAACTTTAAAAATTATCTAATTTTTGCCAAAAAATAAATTATATTGTTAAAAATAGGTTTTTTACTTGGTTAAAGTATTTGTTGAAAAAAAATTAATAAATCCGAATTTAAATGTTTGCATATTGAAAAAAGCTCTTTTTCCAAAATCTCTAAAACAAAGGCTTATTGAGCAAAATGATGGCCATTTTTTGAATTAGCGCACCCAAATTTCACTAGAAGAGTTGTTGGCTCCCCTGTGGCAAACAAAAAAGTTAATTTTGTCGACCAGTGTTATTGCGATATTTTGTATAACATTGCTAATAATTTAATTCAGAATTGTATTTTAAACTTTCAAATAAAAATCTTGTTTAGTATAATAATATTAAGATAATTTTAGATTTTTAACAAAATCATTTATTAACAAAACATCCGCATAAAGAAATATTAAAAAATTAGTCAATGACCTCTGATTTGATCCTATGTATTGCCTGAATGTTTTTGATGCAACTTTATTTAGAGTATTTAAAACTATTTAATTTTCAATATTGTTTTAAGTTGACACTAAAGCAAATCTCCTTCAATTCTGTTTTTTGGCCTTGTGTATTTATTTTGTATTTAACACCTTTTGGAGCAATTAATTAGACACAATTTTTCTAAATATATACAAATTAACAATAAAAAATAATCTGCAAGCTAACACCTGCATCACCACCACCACACCCAAACCCCCTGTAAACAAATAAAAATTAAATCTCTAAACAACCAACCCCGGTCTAACATGCATGGCTCCCGCACTCTGCACTGTAACACACCCCGATTATAATCCGTAGCGTGGTACATAGGGCCCGGAGCGACGGGATCGGAGGGCAGCGGACAGAACGGCGGCAGCGACCAGGGCGAGAAGCACCATCACCACCACGGATCGGCGACGTTGCCGGCCACGCTGCACATGGCGCCGTCGCAGAATTCGATGGGCAGGCAGCACCAGGCCACCAAGTTTCCCAGCGACGAAGGCAGCGAGTGCAGCAGCGACAGTATCGACAGGTAAGTTTGTACGAAATTTACCTTGAGGTATTTTTTTTGGGATTCCGTTTTTTTTTTAATAAAAGTTAATGCTAGGTAATTATATTGTGTGTTTAATTTTTATGTTATCTTCAACGTCTCACCTTGAACTTTGTTTTTAAAGTAAAAAATTGTAAAGGCACCTCACTTTAAAATGCAAAAACTGGTCAGGTGAGAAAATTAATTTTTAAATGTTACTAAGGTAATTAAATAAAGTTAAAATAATTAATTCAATTTCAATTACATTTACAATATCCTTTGTAAATTTTTTCCCAGTATAATTTTGTTTTAGTAGTATTTAATTTACGTTCATAAATTAACAGCCTTAATATTATGTTTTTTGTAATACTATAGGGTTAAGTGGAAGAGCAGTGAACTACCTAGTGTAGGGTACTGAACTTCGCCTTTTGTTTGTAATAAGTTTTTTACAATCAATAAAGACATTATTATTATTATTAATGTAGGTATAAACACTTTTATGTGTACATTTATTTATAGGGTGTCACCAAATAAGTTGTCATCCTGTAAGAAGATGATAGTACACACCTCTATCATTTTTGCATTATTGCCATTTTTTATTAAAAAATCATTAAAATTTGTATAAGTAAAGTAGAAATTTTGGGAAGCCACTGGTTGTTCCTGACCTACGACAACTGACGCAAAATGTACTTGCACAGTGGGCAATAATCTACATTCATTAAAAATTTGTAAAAGAAGCATCTTTTGTCCTTAATTTACGAATCAAGCTCAGACATTGTATTGTATTTCCATGCTTCTTTTAAAAATCAAACAAAAGTCAATAAAAATTTTAGCTCCAAATAACTATGTTGTTGTAACTTAAATTTTATTAAAGAGTTAATTTATTAACGGACAAATATGTTTGTATAAATAAAAAAACGATATTAAGTAAAACAATTTTATTTTGCAAATTCATAACTTAACTTACAAAAAACCTGAAAATGTCCTCCCCATTTTGGTTTTTCCTGATAAGAAATAATACCAAATGTGAAACTTTTTTTTTAAATTAAAATTTATCATTTATCATGGTATACCTAAAAGAATATTTTAATACAATAATAACTCCGAGGTTAAAAATGAATTAATTTATTACTTAATTTATTATTATTATAATTATTTTTATTTTATTCAAAAAAAGATATAATTAATGATTTGATACAATTTCAAAAATGTGTTGTAAGTTACAACTTCTAACAATGTACTTCTCTATATTAATACCAATATTGTTATTTTTAGTTTAAAGGAAGAAGAGTAAGTTAACTTAAAGCTAAAGCCCGCTATTTTAAAAATAAAAATAATATAGTTTATTTCCACCTACTTGGTAAATGCATTTTATAGGTTAATTTTGTTGTTTTTGTAAGTAAAGAACATTTGTGGAGGAAACATGCAAAAACCAATAAATCCATTTTTACATTTACAGAGTATAGTACCGATCAGAGTTGCGAGATTTGTACTTAAAAAGTATTGCCATTAGAATATTTAAGTTACTTAAGAATGGAGAAAATAAAAATTATCAATACATTGAATTTTTTACTCTAAATTGATTTAAAGTAAAAATACAAAAATAATTTGTACTTAAAAAGTATTGCCATTAGAATATTTAAGTACTTGAGAATGGAGAAAATAAAAATTATCAATACATTGTATTTTTTACTCTAAATTGAATTAAAGTAAAAATACAAAAATAATTGTACTTATTAATTTGAATAAATAATATTTTTTCGTACTTCGTAATGCAAAAAGTTTAAAGTCAAAGTAAAAAATTGATTGTACCTACTTAAAATATAAATGAAAATACAAGTACGAAGTATTTTTTAACGGGACCGACTGAAAATAAAAAACAAAATCTAATTAATAATTATAAATACTATACTATAAAAAATTAGTGTAATTTTTCAATATATAAATTAAAATTGAGTTAGCTAAGGAAATTTAGTGTCTTAAGCCGGTTTTCCACCAAACGGACAGTTGAGTTTGGGTTTTGTTTGTGTTTTTAAAAACTTGCAAATCAAAAACAAAACTGAAACAAACCCGAAACTCTTGTTTCCATCAAGCAAACCAAGTTTTGTTCGAGTTTTGTTTTTGTTTTCGATCCTTTTCCACTAGTTGTCGTGATTATGTCAGAACACACTTTTTCAGTATCAACCAACATGTTTAGAGAAAAAGATTTTCTTATTCTTAGTTGTGGCTGGTTTATACTGCCGTGTTTTATATACTATTTTTTTTCAAGCTCTAAATTTCGATATTTTTTTGAAATTTTGTAACCTCATTTTTAGGTTAGGTTTAACTGTCAGACGACAAAATCTCACCATTATTGTTCGGCGGTCAATAATAATTTGACTTTTGAACTAGTACAGTAATGTAGTGACTACTAGTTCAAAAGTCAAATTATTATTGACCGCCGAACAATAATGGTGACATTTTGTCGTCTGACAGTTAAACCTAACCTAAAAATGAGGTTACAAAATTTTAAAAAACTACATTGTAGTATTTCTATATAGTATATTACTCTACAAGGGCAGAAAGTGTGAGATTCCTGCACTGCGCGCCATGATGCCCGAGGCGAAGCCGAGGTCATCATGGCGCGCAGTTCAGGGCTCTCACACTTTCTGCCCGTGTAGTGTATACTATTTTTCTTACTACCTCGGCTGAAAATACAACCCGGCCGAAAATACGGGAAAAAATTAAATGTGTATATCGAAATTGAAAACAAATTTTGAGGTTATATTAGAGTTGCATATGTTGAGTACTAGTGCACACGACTAAAAAATTTTTACTCCCGCTATTATAGAGGGTGCGCGTATAGCTTGACCAATGCATCAAACGTAAACTTTCTGCCGTGGAATTGATGTTACCGCTTTCCAGCGGGACTCAAAAAACAAAACTCAAACTGTCGCAAAACACGCCAGTCTTCAAAAAGTTTGCAAAAAGTTGCAGTTTTGTTTTATTCGACACGAGTTTGTGTTTTGTTTTTGTTTTGTCCGTTTGGTGGAAAACCGGCATAAGATTGCGTCATTGGATGACGTCACTCTGTTAACGGGAGCGCAATAGGGAACCGTCTGACGGGACTCTAGACACGGCGTTAATTTTATCATTATTATGTTAACATAACCTTATAATAATTTTACATATTTTTGTAGTTTGCCTGAAGATGATAAACTAGTCGCAATAAAAACATAAACAAGCACGGAGTATCCTTATTCACCATTCTAATCAAATCAAAAAAAATATAATGTATTCTGTTCTTTATTATTTTTTAATTATAAAATAAAAAAATATTTAGAATTAGTAAACATTTTAAGTTAAAATAAAAAGTACTTGATATTTTCTCTGATTACACAGTACAACACGATTTCCCTCCCATGAAAAATTTTAGCAGATTTTGAAAATAGAGGTAAAAAAAACGTACCCGTGTCTCACAGTTTCACGAGATCACGTCATAAAAAAATTTTAAGCCGTCATTCCTATTATTTATGCTTATACAGATTGTACATTTTTTACTCGGTTAAAAATATATTTTTTTGTAAATATTGTATGTTTTTACACAATACAAAAAACAAATATAAAAAAGTTTATATTTTGATTTTTTTTAAATAATTTGTTTTTATTTTTTTTTTAATGAAACACATTTTTGTATTTATCTTATATTCAATACATGTTGGAATAAAATCTTGGTCGTTTAGTTTGACGATTATACAGCTCGTTCAGACTAAAACCGAATATATCTATATATATATATATGGGGCGTGGCCTCGCCTCCCTCCAACGCGCGACACATGAGCTAAGCAATTAGACTGCATCGCTAATGAGATTTTTTGCATTATTATCTTTTAATTTTTTAAGTCCTTACCTGCTCGACCTTTCGTCATGTCGTTTATCACACAAGCAACTGTGACGCGCCTTGGAGGGAGGCAAGGCCACGCCCCATATATATATAGATATATTCGGTTTTATTCTGAACAGGCTGTATATTGCTTCAGAATCTCGAACAATTGACCAGCAATATTCACCCAGCAAATGCCTGACGTCTTTTCCCTTGAAGCGTTTTTCAATTGTTAAAATGTCTTGGTGAAAACGTTCGCCATGTTCGTCACTAAAATCGCCCAAATTTGGTGGAAAATAGTCCAAATGAGCATGGAGAAAATGTATTTTCAGTGACATATGTTCTTTCATGTCCTGTGTTATAAAATGTACTTTATAACCCGAACTACAGGGAATAAATTCAGATTCCATCTCGGAAAAAATGGTTGTACTGGGTGTTAAAGGTCTTTTACTTTTATCCTCACATATGTTTTCTGAAGGAGCAGTTAGATAATCTTCAGATCGCACTCTTGCGAGAATGACGGATTCTACATCGGCGTAATCAATTTTCTCTCTAGAATTGTACCGAAATCCAAAACTTTTTAATTTTGACATGCAGAAATAACACTGGTCAGATGCGTCTTCGGTACGTCGCGACGGGTCGAAGCCAAATTGTTGGTGCAACATATTTCATACTGTGTGTTTTATCTTTCAATCCATGCAAACAACGGTAACAATAATCGCATAAAACCTCTGGTACATACCATAAGTTTGGTATATACGTCACCAAAAAATAGTCTTCAAAAGCTGTTACTACACTTTTTGTAATATTTCGCATATGCCTTGGAGGTGCAAATAAACCTCATACATAACAAAAATTATTTCGATTCGGACACTGCATTTTTACTTTGATTTCAAATGGATGGTTAACTCAACAATCAAAATTAATATGAAAAATTTATCGATTTATCGCTGCAATAATGTTTTTATTTAACATTAAAAAAAAAAGTATTACCCTCGTATAAAGATTGGATTGAAAACAATGCTTTTTATGTATAAATGCCGCAGATGTGTAAATTTTTTGTTTTTTTGCTGTTTCAATTGACTTCGTATACTTAAATACTTTTTTTACATTTAATATGTTTTTTTTAAATTAAATATGTTAGGTACACTTGCTTTAAGACTTAAATCAATTCATTTAAATATCTTTTAATTTTTTTTTTAAATGTTAATTCAACAAAGCTCAATTTTTACAAAAAATTGAATAAATAAAAATTGTAATCACCCGACTTTAAAGCATTTTGATTGGCTTAAAATTGAAACATTTTGTTACTTGGTTTAAAAATAAACCGTTTGATATATACAGGGTGTCCCAGATCTCGCGCCACAGAGAAAAAGGGGGCGTGCCGATAGCAATGGAGATGCCAAATTTAAAAATAAAAAATTTTTAGGTAATAGTGTAATCGAATGCCCACACTAAATAAATAAATAATTATCATTTCAGTATAATCATCTAAAGAAAACATTATTTATAATAACTTAATTTATAACCTAATATAATATTAATGACAGGAGTTTGACAGCAGTGTCACAATGAATTGGATTCCAGTGGACCAAATATTTTACATATTTTTTATTATCAACAATGCAACCTAAGTATCCTAGCAATTTAAAGAATTCCCTATGGCCATCTATTGGGATTGGCTATCGTTTTTTATTCTTATAAGAATATAATATAAGATATATTTCGCTTATCCTTTGCGTTAGACAATTTTAATTTTCAAATATGTGTTTCACGTTACTTTCGGCACGTTCCGGTTTTCTATGTGGCGCGAGTTCTGGGACACCCTGTATATAAATGTGCAAAACTCTGTATAAGATTAAAATAATTTTAAAATGCATCTATAATGGTTGCCTATCCATTTAGTAAATATAATATATATATATATATATATATATATAGGGGTGTGCGAATAATTCGAATTTACGAATAATTCGTATCGAATCGAATATTATTATTCGATTCGAAATTCGAATCGAATAATTCGAATTAGCGAATTATTCGAAAGTTTCGAATCATTCGAAAAATCCACGAATTATTCGAAAATTTTCGAATAATTCGAAAATTTTTCGAATAATTCAAAAATTTACGAATGATCCGTGAATGGATGAATAATTTAAAAATTTTCGAACCCATCGTCAATTTTTTTGATATTTTTCGAATTTTGAGATGTTCAAAGTTTGAACATCTCAAAATTCGAAAAATATCAAAAAAATTGACGATGGGTTCGAAATTTTTTAAATTATTCATCCATTCACGGATCATTCGTAAATTTTTGAATTATTCGAAAAATTTTCGAATTATTCGAAAATTTTCGAATAATTCGAATTTTTCGAATAATTCGTAAATTCGAATTATTCGATTCGAATTTCGAATCGAATAGTACTATTCGATTCGATTCGATTCGAACGCTATTCGCACACCCCTAAAATATATATATTTTTAACTATGCAGTCCAGCTGTTATCGAGTCTATTAAATTATGTTGCGAATAGTGTGAATAACATTTTATTGGATAGCCCTTAAAAAAAATTATGACGTGATGTGAAAAAACGCCGAGACACGGGTATCATTTTTTTAACTCTATTTTTAGAATCTGTAGAAATTTTTCATGGGAGGGACCAAAAATCAAATTTTGTCGTACTGTGTTATAATTACAAAATAAAAAAAAAATTGTAATTATCAAATTGGTAAAGTAAAAATAAAAAAATATTTAGAATCAGTAAACATTTTAAGTTAAAATAAAAAGTACTTGATATTTTCTCTGATTATAATTACAAAATAAAAAAAGAATTGTAATTATCAAATTGGTAAAGTAAAAATAAAAAGTACTCAATATTTTTCTCTCATTACAATTATAAAATCAAGTAATAATTAGTAATGATAGCATAATCCATTAAAAAAAATACTCAGTACTCCCAACTCTGGTACCGATTCTTACTTATTTTGGTAAACTCTTTTGACTTGGCACAGCATTTTAAGGAAAAATCAAAACAGAGACAACCCAACAGGAGCAACCTTCCCTTTTAATAGTTTTTAAATATTTGGGGGACTCGGCTGTACACATTTTTGGCCAATACCTCAGAATAAGTTAAAATGGATTTATCGGCTTTTGCATGTTTGCTCCATATTTATCGTTACAAAAACAACAAAATTAACCTATAAAATGTTATTTTCAATTTGAAAATTGCCATATGAAGATGAAAATAAAAGTTTGTACGTTACATGCTTTGCAATTATTCTTTACTATGCTCACTGGAAACTTTCAACTCGCCCGTAAAGATTATTTTACAAAGCTTGACACGTAAATAACTATTAGAATGCTTTTGTGAATGTATGATTTACAATGCTGCGTAGAACTTAATGTAACATTGGACTAATAAAATTGCTATAAATCGTATAAATCCTAATCCTAATTCAAAAACATAATGCATAAAAATTAGGCGATAACTTTGATTGCGAGTTTTGTAACTTTTGATTCAGTGTATGTAATAAAGCTTGTTATCATTTGAGGCCAGTTGGCAAGTCTAAATTTTGTTCCTATTTCTGGACAAGATCCAATCAGAAAATTTAACTGCCAACAGCAGTAGTCCCGTATTTGTAGACGCGATGCGGCTTCTGCGTTACAATGGCGGCGCTAAGCGCGATTGCATGTAAACTTCGACTCTTGTCACAGCTAGGTTTGTTTGTTTGATTGTTTTTGTGGTCTTATGTTACAGGTACCGACCGGCTGAAAGTGGGACCCAAGATGCTCAATTTAAAACCGTTTACAGTCAATTACACATTAAGCAACTAGAAATAGACAGCCTTAAGGGAAAACTGGAAAACTTAAAATCCAAACTGGAAAACATGCATACCTGCGAACACGAACTCAACCTTCTAAACGTCGCTCTACAAGTATGTAACTGTATATTTTATTAGTAGTGCGGAAAATAGGTTTTTACCCGCGTGTAATGAACTCTTTTAATTTACATTAACTAATATTTTCTGTAACAAAACACGTTATCTATTGACTTTTGACATTAAAACATATTTTTTTTTTACTGAAGCAAATACACTTAATTTAGTTTTAAACCTTATAGAAATGTGTCGACGATCTAGATCATTTAGACGTTAACAGCAACACTTCACACACATTTTGTATGAATGGCGTTTTGAGGGGAATTTAATGAATTTAGACATAAAATTATACAAAATCTTAAATGTTAAAGCTCCAATGCTAGAGTGACTTAGTTGTCATACCTATTACAAAAACAGAGTTTTGTTTATTTATGTAAACATAGTATTTTTATTAAATAAAATAATGGTATATTGTGCGACTAGTGGAAGAAAGGGAAGATTCCTCGAGCGTGGAGTTACACGCGAGTGGAATCTTCTCTTTTGACCAATAGCCGCATACAGTATTTTATTTAACTACTGCAAGAAATCGCACACCCAGTTCAAGACCACCGTAACTCAAAAAACATTGAAATGAGATAATCCAGTTTAAAGTTTTGCAAAGGTTAAAGGAATTTATTGAAGAAAGTAAGTACGGCAATAACGCCCTTTTGGTAAATCCAATGGTTTTTAATCAGTATATTTTGTAAACGTCTATATTTTTTAGGAAGATTTTATTTCATTATTTAAAAAAATATGTTGGTATTGCACTAAAAATTGGTCTCATATTTTCTAATTATGTTGCATTAATAAGGTTTATGGCATTTTGACTTTTTTTTGTTAAACTAAATAAAACAGATTTTTGGTAATATAATGTATTTTAATTAAACAAATAAATACCCAAAATAATATTTATTAAAAAATATAAAACCTAATTTCAACTTAAATAAAATTGCATTGGTCTTGCACACAACATTAAGATAAATTAGAATAATTTAAGCACCATATATTTTTATATGGTGAGTGTGCACTTGGACCACACAGATATTTTAGTTCAATATATGTATAATTAAGTATTTAAAAACCACAATAACTCAAAACTGTTGATTTTTGAGTTACAGTGTTCTTGAACTGGATGTGCAAAATGTAATGCCAATTGTATTTGATATTTTATCTCACATCTGACAACTTTCAAGCAGTTTTAACCTCACTTTTTTCAATTTTAACTTCAACCTGGGTTGAAATTAGGAAACAATTATTTCGCCCACTCTCAGCAGGACCACGAAATATATCATATCCTATAGTCAAAATTCGCAAAGTTAGCATGGGGTTTTCATCATTGTAATAAAAATCAGTAAAACGTATTTTTCATTAAGTACTGGGTTGGCTAATAATATTCCACAAACATTTTATTGAAAATTCAATTTGTATTTATACAGGGTATATTAGAAAATTATTTTCCTTCTAATTAAAAAAAAATAATTACTTACAAACGATTAATTAGAATTTTAATAAAAAAAAAACATTCAACTTTGTTCTACACACATTATCTGATTTTTTTTTAAGAATATAAGAATGTAAAACAAAAATTATTTTTTTTAGCGCGGTGTAAGCACGGCAACGCGTTAAAACGACCCCGCTTTAATACGGAGCGCATTTTTTAATCGTGCTGAAGTTAACTATAATAGCAAACAATACCAAACTCTGTATTTACGTTGAGTTTAGACAAAAACTTACGTTTAAAACGTTTTTGTGATGTACGGAAATCGCTAAAAAACAGACAAAAGGGGAAGCTGACTTCAAATTTTAAATATAGGGATTTTACGGGTCGCTGGTAACGAATTAAAGGTCAATATTGCAAAAAAATTATTGGCTTATTATATAGAGTATGGCAGTATAACACTGTAAATGTTCATTTTTGTTATTTTATTAGTTTAAAAAACATGATAGATAAAAGTGATAATATAACATGTATGTCGGATAAATAATATATTAATAACAATGAAAATATAACTTAATTTAATAAAAAAAATTTTAGAAAAAGCCATAACAAAATTCCATCACTAATTTTAGTCAATATAAAAAGAGTTCTTATAAAAACTATCCACCATATGGCATCTGTTCGTTTTGTGGAAATTTTTGTAAAACCTCAAAATCATTTTTAACGTCCCAAAACACCCATGCATTTTAGAATTTTAGTAAAAAAAGAAGTTTTAAGAAAAAATATCCGCCATATTAAATCTGCAATTTTCTTTTTTGAAGTATATATATTTAAAATTTGTTCTAGGATAACAGCTTCCTCTTTTGTCTGTTTTTAGCGATTTCCGTACATCACAAAAACGTTCAAACGTAAGTTTTTTTCTAAACTCAACGTAAATACAGAGTTTGGTATTGTTTGCTATTATTGTTAACTTCAGAATAATTAAAAAATGCGATCCGTATTAAAGCGGGGTCGTTTTAATGCGTTGCCGCGCACACCGCGCTAAAAAAAATTAATTTATGTTTTACACAATAACAATCACATTTTTTTTATTACATCTTGCTTATCAAAGTTTTGAATTTTTATATTCTTGAAAGAAAATTCAGATAACGTGTGTAGAACAAAGTTGAATGTTCATTTGTTTAATTTTTTTAAATTTAAAATGCTACGTTTAAACCTCTATAAACGAGTGTTTTTTTCACCTAAATAGTAGTTTTATCGCTGCAAAACTGAAAAAACACTCGGTTTTTGAAAGCTAATTGGTCCATAAAGTAATGAGTGGAATAATCAATAAAATATTCGTGGAATATTATAGGGCAACCCAGTACTTAATGTAAAATAGTTTTATTATGAGGGTGAAAACCCCATTCTCACTTCACGAATTTTCGTGCGGGTGTTAAATAGAAACTAATTTATTGTTTTAATATATTTTTTTTTTTCAGGAGGAAAAGTTTAGAAGGGAGTCGTTGGAAGAGCAGGTAAACGATTTGACGGAACTTCACCAAAACGAAGTGGAAAATTTGAAACAAGCAATGGCGGACATGGAAGAAAAGGTGCAATACCAAAGTGAAGAACGGTTGCGAGACATACACGAGATGTTAGAACATTGTCAGACTAAAGTAAGAAAGAACAATTTATCTCAAAGTCGCAATTTCTTTAAAAACCTATTTTTAGATTCAAAAAATGGAACACCAAGCCCTTCAGCAGCAACAGTACGTTACGCTGGAAGGTCTGGACAATTCGAACGCAAGAGCTTTGGTTGTCAAGCTCATAAACGTCCTATTGACTGTCCTGCAAGTAGTTTTATTGTTAGTGGCCACCGGAGCGGGAATCATAATGCCCTTTCTTCGGACAAGGTAACATTTTATTTATTTTATTGTTTTCTTCCGTCATTTCTAACCAGTTGCTTTTTATCATTCATCATTAGTTTTGTGAAAGTATTTGAAAATAAAATCATCATATTCTTTGTTGTCAAGTCCTTGATTAAAATTATTGCTGTATCACAAATGCACTTAACAAATTCAATACATTCACATGGCTAATTACTAATGTCAGTCTTGGTTTAAAATAATTTTAAAGTAAAATCGTAAATTAGGTTGTCATTTCATTATTTATTTATCTGTTAAACCAGGGAAAGCAATAGAACTGTAACGGTTACAGAAATTGTGGATGGGACGGAAAAGTTTTCGATAAGTGCCAGTAGATCAGCAATTTTTTCCAGGACAAAAACATGATAGGTAAAAAAACATTAGTTTTCTTTAATAAGGACAAATTAACTGTATTGCAAATTGGGTACTTCTATTAATAAGTGTTATTTTAAGGAGTGGTTTTTATTTTATTTGTAATGAAAATAAACCTAGACTGACGTCTAGTAAATAGTTTTTTATTTAAATATTTGCATGCGAATTTTATTAATTTGTTTACTTTGTTTGATCATCATCATTTTCCTGTAGTAAAATGTATGTTTGCTTATAAATCATTATTTGTTATTTTGTATTTGGATATTTTCAATGGACTTTTGCAAAAGACAATCGACAGTTTTTTTAACGTTTACGTTTATTTTCTCAATTCAATGTTTAGTTTTTTTTCTGTAATAATTATTATTAAAATGTGTATATTTTACAAAAAAAATGTATTCCAAAAAAGACAATTTTTCCCAATTTTTTTGCCACTTTAAAACCCTAATAAAAAGTCATATTGTACACTCAATCTGTCAAAAAATCAAGGCGTAGATCAAAAAAATTCCAAATTTACTGGATTTTGGATTTGTTGTTCCTGGAGGTCTAAAGCGTAAAATATCATATCCCTGTGATCCCCCTCCAGTGCTTTTTCCCTTTTTTCTAAAAAAGTTTTGAATCGTTATATCCCGTTTTTTATTGCTTATACAAAAATTTCCAACATATTTATATATAGGCAAAACTTTTTGTAGTTAGTTCCTAAAAAGATATAGGGCACCAAAGTTAGGAAAAATTAGTTTGTTTATATTTTGACCCTCTAAAATTGAATAAAACTAAAAAGGCTACATATAAAAGTAGATGTTAAAAATAAAGTTTACTGGTTTTATTAGTTTTTGTTTATTTACTACTATGAGTATTCCATAACAGAGATGCTTCTGTCAAACAATTTATATTATTACCAAATTTTTAACTCTTTTCGAAACTTCATTGTGAAATTGTTTTTATCCTTGTATATAATAGTTACAAATATATAAGGTGTCCCTAAACTTAGTGGCATAAATTTAGGAGCAGATTAAGAAAGTCAAAATAAGACGAAAATCTAAATAAATATTTTTCCTAATTACGTATGTTTAAAATATACAGGTTGATAAAGTGTTACTTATCAAATCAGTTTTTTTAATATAGCTTCTACTATGGTAGTCTTGGAAAGGTGATATTTTGCGAACAGTTACTTACTACCAAAACACATAATTATAATTGTTTGAGTGAACACAGTGTCGTAGAAACAGGGGGTTGCTTAAGCTTATTGTCCCATACAAACTTTGAGGTTAGGTTTTTATACCATTTGATGCAATTTTTCGATTACTCAGTTCGGCTACTATTAAAAAGGCGTACCTCTCAAACTTCGATAAAATTAACCGTTTCCGAAATATTCGAGATTACAATAATTGTTATATCACATTAAAGGACTAAAAGGTATATGATAACAAAGGCAAAAGGGGCAAAAGACCCGAGGCGCATGGAATGCCCTTTTTAGTTTTTTCAATTAAAAAATAAAATTTGTTATCATATACCTTTTAATCCTATTAAATAATGCGATATAAGAATTATTGTAATCTCGAATATCTCGGAAACGGTTTATTTTATCGAAGTTTGAGAGGTACACCTTTTTAATGGTAGACGAACTGGGTAATCTTCTTCTATACTTTTTATTCTCTCTTTCGAGAGAATTGGACCTGAGCCGATTAGGCTCTTACTGCCCAGTTACTAGTTTTAACGTCCAATGATTTCCGAAGAACCAAAGACCATTGGACAACGGTTTTCTAACGAACACGTGGACACAAATAGGTTATATAACCTTGAAATTTATATGTTCATATAAATTCCTCTATTCCTTTAAAAAAGGACAAAACGAGGAATATTATCTAGGACTGGAATCCGATTTTGTCCTCCCTGAGTCAAAGTCAACTATATTTCACACTTTTCATGGAGCAATGCACGAGCGATGCGCTTCTCACCGAGGATAAAATCGAACTCCACGAACTGGGTAATCGAAAAATTGCATCAAATGTTATAAAAAACTAACCTCAAAGTTTGTATGGGACAATAAGCTTAAAGCAACCCCCGTTTCTACGACACTGTGTTCACTCAAACAATTATAATTATGTGTGAATATGTGTTTTGGTAGTAAGTGACTGTTCGCAAAATATCACCTTTCCAAGACTACCATAGTAGAAGCTATATTAAAAAAACTGATTTGATAAGTAACACTTTATCACCCTGTATCTTGGAAACATAAGTAATTAGGAAAAATATTCATTTGGGTTTTCGTCTTATTTTGACTTGCTCAATCTTTTCCTAAATTTATGCCAATAAGTTTAGGGACACCTTGTATATATAGTCCTAAAACATAAAATTTGACTCAGGGACTTTGTTTGGTATGGTATGCAATTTTTAACACATTTTACTTAACCAAAATTAACTGTTGGTGTTCAATGATCGTCTCCACATTTTTGCGATCGACACTACACCGAGAATTTAAATTGCGTATCTAAAATTTTGGTGGGTAATGATGCACCCACGCCAACCCTACCTGGTCATGATTTTACATTACTAGTATTAAATAAAGAACATTAAGTTATATCCTTATATATAACACGTAAGTCAAAGTGGCTGCCAGCTCTCCTATAAATAAGTGCTGTAACATCAGAGAAAAAAATCTTAACATAGAGGTTTGGAAAAAAATGTAACGGTGGATTCGTTGGTAAAAAATTTAAAGGTTTTTTTAAATTGAAGTTTTCAATTTTTCAACTAACTTTTGAATACCATACTATATAAAATAAAATTAAATCAATTTTTGATCTTAAATAGCACGGATCTGGCAACAAACCCTTTATTTAATTATTATTATTTTAATTCGACACCGTTAATTATAAAATTCTTTATTTAAAAGAGCTTAAGAATTGCGTTTAATGTTTGGTCTGCGATGGGCTCAAGTCACTGGCATATTAGTATACAGGATTGGTCCCATAACTATACAGCAACTGTAGAAAATAGAAATAGAAAATCAAAATAGGTCGATTTTTACAAAATATTATTTACTTAAATAATAACCGGGATAAGTCAAAAAAGCAATTTTTTAGTAGATATTCCCAATAATTCAGAAAATATATTTATGGTTAGTGGGTATACTCTTTTGTCACCACATGTCATGCTAGCAAATGCGAATACCCGCTAACTGTAAATATATTTCCTTAATTGATGGGAAATCGTTTAAGGCTTTACTGAAAAATAGATTTTTTTGACTTATGCCTTTTTTTCCACAAAAATGTGAGTTTGATACATTGAATTGTTAATTTACGTGGATTGCAGCGACGCTAGCGGCTTGACACGTTAAGAGGCCCACGACCTTTATATCAATATTTAGCTTCTATAATAATAATTTTGATAAAATTGCTTAAGACACTTTAAGAAGTGATTAAAAAACTTTAATAATTTCCTAAGCAAAGCAATATCGTTAAAAAAATTAAAGGAATCTATATTTTTTCCGATGACTAGAATAGAAGTTACTTATAAAGATCTCCTTTATTTAAAATTAATTAATCTAGCATAAAAAAACGAAACATAACGTCGGTATCCGAACGTAGGGGGACGTTCAAGTACTACATAACGCAGTTTTTCAAAATTTTAGACCCCACTCCCCCTATTTTTGGACCCCGCATAGCGCGTTACGTAATACTTGAATGCTCCCTAGTGTTATACGTATCTGACAAAACTTGGGGAGTTAAGTTACGCCAGTTTTTCATACTTTTTGGCGATTTTTTGTCTCGCAAGTGCTATCTACAGCTATAGCCCAATACTTGGAATAAACTTCGTAAGGCAAAAGAACGTCCAAAAGTATGTATAAAATCGGCGTAACTCAATTTTCAACTTTTGTCAAATACGCCACCACAAGCGGAGAGTCTCTGTGAAAGACGATGAGAAACGAGTAATTTTTGAAATATTATTTAAAATTTTTGGGTTTTAAAATTTTGTATTTCATTTTAGGGTTAGGATTTTGACGACTGTGTCTATAGTGTTAGCGTCTGTATTTATATTGAGGCAGTGGCCGGAAGTAAAAGACATCGGATCGCACATGATGAAACGGCTCAAGGATATGCTGGATCCGGTCCAATAGCATTTATGGAACGGTCCTTCCTCCCGAATTAGTGAAAAAACTCTCTAACGTTTGCAAATATCGAACGTTTGTGAACTAAAACAAAAAAGTTAATAGGGAATTGTTATACTTAAACGTTGAGATTTTATGAGATATAATTAAGATAATGGTGTCTTTATATTTTGCAATGGTGGTCCAAAATTTGGGATTTTATTTGGGAAAATATGAAATTGACAAGGGTTTTAAGTCCATGTAACATATCTTATTTCATAAAAAGAACCATCTAAATTTTATACTTAATTTCATCTTGCTCATGACACACTATCCAACAAAATGGAACTTTCGTCTTTTCATTATTTCATAATCTAGATTAATCCCAAATCACCGTGCGAAAAAGTAAAATCGCAATAATGAATTAAAATTAAATGTTTGTATTATTTTCGGTTTTAGATGTAAAAATTAGTAGCAGTGGAACAAAAACTTGGTTCACAAATCAAAAAAGTATTTTGCAAACCCGATTTGACTGAAAAACGTCAATGGATTGTGATTTTAGTTAAATTTTAGATAGATTTTAAGGAATATACCAATTTTTTTTAAACATTTCTAGGTCTAGTGCATAGCACATGCATTTTTGTTTTATTTGCAATTCAATGAATGGGTGTAAATAAAATTTTCAGTGAATATTGTAGAATTATTAGTTTTACTTAAATACTTGAAAAATTCATAGCAATATTTATTTTACAAAAAAGGACTTGTAATTGTATATACAGTTAAATTAATACTTTTATTTTTCCATAATGGAAAAAATATTGTTCAAGTAATGTCCAAAATTATTGGGCATGTGTTATTTTTATTTTATTTAGTATGCCTACAATAATATTAAATTTAATTAATTTTGTATTTGTTATTTAATGTGAAACTTATTCTGCCAAATTATTGTAGATGTTAGGTAATAGGTTTTGTAAACTATGGCAAATAATGTTCGTCTATTTATAACAGATATATATTTGTATATATTGGAAAATTATAAGTGGAATTGCAAGTAAAATTAAATTTTGCAATATACGTCCATGTAGTTGTAGGTATTTTTTTAAGTAAATACACCTTGGTTTCACCTCAATTATTTATTTAGTGTATTTAAATTTGCTTCATATATTTATAAATTATTTAGTAATTTTAAGTATACTTAATATTTTTGTCTATTTACAACTAGAGTCCCTTTATGAATATAAAGGAACTCCATTTTCAATAAAATTTTATTTTTTCTGTTTTAGTCGTTTGATTTTATTTTTTATCCTTATACGTTAATGTTGTAAAGGAATAAAGAGAGGGTAAGTATTAGATTTTTTCAGTCGGTTTTTCAATCACTAGTTTAAGTTTCAGTTAGTATAAACAATTAATGCTACCTTTGTTAGATAAACTAACTCAAACTTAATTAAAGATTGAAAAACCAAGCCTAAGATATTAAAATTGTTAAGTGAAGAAATTGGGTTCTAGCTCATCATAAGAAGACAAATTTTTAAAGACGTTTCAAAAATAAAAAGAAAGTTTTTGTCCACCAATATTGGAATCTTTAAAAAAATCAATGTCTTCCGGGATTCCGCTGGACAAGCACGTTCAGACGCGCGCGCTCAGTCATCGTGCTCGTCCAGCGCTAGAGGTCGGAGCGCAGTGACCTATTACAAAATAATAACTTTTTTTTACCAAAATTTTCGTAAGGGATTGTAAAACCAGATAAAATGTGAAAAAATTTCGCAGGCGGAGAAGTTTTATTAATTTTCAATTGTTTTAAAAAAAATAGTTTTTTTTTAAGGTTTGCCTTTAACAACAAATTTTTTATCGTAAAGTATATTTTTGAAACATCCACAAAAAGTGTAATTATTAATAAGTATTGTAAAAATCCATTTTTTTTTAATATTTTAGGAAATTTGTTTTACCCCTAAATCGATGAAAGATGAGACCATCAATTTTTAAGTGGCACACTTGGGAAATTTTGAGCCCTATACAAAATATAGGCAAAAAGCGGTATATGAAGTATGTGAAAAAATGACACACCCAGATAGCATATAAGTGCTAAAAAGTAAAAAAAAAAATTAATAATAAGCAAACGAAGGGTGATGTGATGAGGTCTATTAAATTCAGTTATTAAAACCCTGCATTTCGAGCTACACATACCCACATACCTGTACTGCGGGCCAGGTACCAAATTAGACAGTATAATTAAGATAAGTGATGCTGGTATTAGACGCTCCCTGTGATAATCACGATTTTGCTTATTCGAAAAAAAAGTTTGGGAGATAAATATAAAGCAGGTACCAAATTAGACAATAGAATTAATATGGGTGATGCTTATTATTGATTGATTATATTTACTTTTAAAAACCATTAAAAAACAATGTTTTATTCTTTTCTTCTAATAATAGCTCAAAATTTTTGTTTTCTGACCGGTTAGATTTTCAGGTGGGACCTTGAAAAAAATGTCGCTCTAAAATGAACATCCTAGTGATGCTGGTACAAACCAATAGGTCTAATAAGACGCTTCGTGTGAAGATCACGATTTTTGCTTATTTTCGAAAAATAAAAGTTTGGCAGTTCAAATCTTGGAAAAAGGTGAAATCTAAAGACTCAAAATTGGGTGGGAAAGCAACTTGCTTGGCTAGCACCAGAGGCATGAAAGTGAAACGAAAATTAGGAATTAAAAATACTTCTAATTTCGCCGCATTTTTTTCTGCTGCCCGTAAGTTTGTGAAAAAAGTGGATGGACGGAAAACTGTGCGCGTCCTCCGTATATCCCATTTAAAAGCAAGTTTACTACTTCTGACCATTTTGTTGGCATTAAGGGCACCAAGTCCTTTCGATACAAAAAATGCTAAAAAAAAACTAGAAGAATAAAAACGATATAACCAAACTATAGAGAAAAGATTTAGGATTTTACTTGGAAAAAAACTCCAAGGAAAGATATCCTTCCTATATATGTATATACATATATATATATATATATATATATATATATTAGGGTGCTTTTTTTTCACGACTATTTTTATTTTTTCGCTCCCAACTCCCAAAATGTTAAAAAAAATTCCCTGAAAATTTGAGCCCTTTATATTAACTCAAAGTACTCTACCAAAGCGTATAAAGATTTCCCATTTAAAATACACGTAAACTTTGATTTGCTTTTTTAAATATCTATATCTTAGCCGCATTTAATGCTATTGGATTGTTTCAAAAAGAGAATTACACGTAATCAAAAGTTCTACAATAATGCTTTATGTGCCATAGCTGTAATCTGCACCTGTAGGATGGTACGGGTCACTAAATCTTATTTTAGTGAAAAATTCTCATACTTTTGAAGATATTTAAAAATGGACAAACTTGTAGAAAATTTAATTTTCTTTAAAAAAGGTCCTATCAGTTGAATCGCTAAGATTGATATTTGTTGAGATATAAAGCGTTTTGTTGTCGGTTGTTTACCGGGGGTATACTTTTAATTTTGAGCAAATAAAAATGTGTGAAATCACATGAAAAAAAAGTATGTTACGGTCATGTTAAAAATTTGTTTTATTTTTTATTTAAAACCCTTCAAAGTTTTATTTTTATCCACATAAAGCACTTTCTTCATCATGCTGGCATATTTGACCAAGTTACCTAAAAGAGTCAGTTGAACTAAATCCGATTTTTTTTTTCAAAATTAACTCAGAATCTTAAAAGATACTGAAAACCACCCGTTTATCTAAATTTTCTTGTATTTTTAGCGTGCAAAAAATAGATCTCCAGCTATAGTATGTATTTCACTGTTTTAGTATAAATATACTCATTTACTACTCATATCATATAAATATGCTGTACATCTAATATGAGAATACCTTTTTGAACTCAAAAACAAGAAAATTCAGTAGGTACCCAAAAAGTATCTGGTGTCACTCGTCTTTTTTAAATATAAAAGCAACATAATATGTTTACAACAACATTTTTAATTTAAATATTTTAAAAATATTCCCAGATATTTTTGTGATATTGAGGAAACATTTAAGCCTGGTTCTAACAGAACAGTAATTTAATTTAATTTAACATAAAACTTAAAAACCCAACAATCCTTTGTAACGTATGAATACAGTGATGTAATGTAAGACTTAATTTAATAGTTGGCCAACTTTTATCTTTTAAATTAAATTACGTTATTTCAAGGTTATTTCGTATTATCCAACCTATAGGTTGGATAATACGAAATATATTTTGGGAGAATCTAACCTATTTTGTGTAAACGGTTTTAATAATAAGAAAAATATTTCGATTGTAAATACCAAAGTAAGCCATATATATCTAAAACTTTAAGTTTTAGATACATGAAGTAAGCACTCTCCAAACACTATTAAATTACGTTACTTTTTCGAAAGTATTTTGTATTGTAGCGAGTACCCCCCTGGATCTCGGAATGATGACTCATCGACGGTGAGTCAACGCTCGAGCGATCGAGAGCGGTCCGGAGCACGCTGGAATATTCGGGAAGGCGCTTGCGTGACTGGTGTCACGTAGGCACTGAATATACAAGGTGTCCCTAAACTTAGTGGCATAAATTTAAGAGCAGATTAAGCAAGTCAAAATAAGACGAAAATCTAAATAAATATTTTTCCTAATTACATATGGTTAAAAGTTACAGGGTGATAAAGTGTTACTTATCATATCAGTTTTTTTAATATAACTTCTACTATGGTAGACTTGGAAAGGTGATATTTTGCGAACAGTAACTTACTACCAAAACACATATTCACACATAATTACAATTGTTTGAGTGAACACAGTGTCGTAGAAACGGGGGTTGCTTTAAGCTTATTGTCCCATACAAACTTTGAGGTTAGGTTTTTGTAACATTTGATGCAATTTATCGATTAAACAGTTCGGCTACCATTAAAAAGGTTTACCTCTCAAACTTCGATAAAATAAACCGTTTCCGAGATATTTGAGATTACAATAATTGTTTTATCGCATTATTTCAAATTG
This sequence comes from Brassicogethes aeneus, assembly GCA_921294245.1. Lineage (NCBI taxonomy): Eukaryota > Metazoa > Arthropoda > Insecta > Coleoptera > Nitidulidae > Brassicogethes > Brassicogethes aeneus. The sequence continues at coordinate 43,704,654 of OV121132.1, read as the reverse complement.
TTTTATCGCATTATTTCAAAGGATTAAAAGGTATATAAAGGTTATAATGTAGTTTTGTCAATTAATTTTTTTTTATCATATAACTTTTAGTCCTTTAATGCGATATAACAATTATTGTAATCTCGAATATCTCGAGAACGGTTAATTTTATCGAAGTTTGAGAGGTACACCTTTTTAATAGTAGCCGAACAGAGTAATCGAAAAATTGCATCAAATGGTATAAAAACCTAACCTCAAAGTTTGTATGGGACAATATGATTAAGCAACCCCTGTTTCTACGACACTGTGTTCACTTAAACAATTGTAATTATGTGTGAATATGTGTTTTGGTAGTAAGTGACTGTTCGCAAAATATCACCTTTCCAAGTCTACCATAGTAGAAGTTATATTAAAAAAACTGATATGATAAGTAACACTTTATCACCCTGTATCTTTTAAACATACGTAATTAGGAAAAATATTTATTTAGATTTTCGTCTTATTTTGACTTGCTTAATCTGCTCCTAAATTTATGCCACTAAGTTTAGGGACACCTTGTATAAGGAACAGCGCAGCATGGATCAGTTAGTTGAGCTTTGGTACTCGCGAAGAAATAAATAAAATATAAGTGCAAATAAATAGACTCTTGTACAGTAGTGATATATAAATAATTGGTAGTTAAGTGTAGTAGTGAAATATAAATAATTAGTAGTTAAGTGTTTAGTTAGTTTTATAGTTTCTTAGTGTTTTAAGTGTAATTTATAACTTAAAAGTTATAAAATAAATCGTTTAGTTCGTTAATAAACCAGTGCGCGTTTTAATTCACACTGCGAACAGTAACATTTTTACAATTGGTGTCAGAAGTGGGATTATTGTGAAATTTCGAGAAAATGGTTTCGTTAATGGGCGTACCTTAAGCGAGAGCTGGAAGAAAGGGAATGTGAAACAACTGGAAAAAAGAATGTGTTGCAGCAGCGGCTTTGAGAAGCGTTGGAGCAGGAAGGTAAAAATCCAGATACGTATTTATTTGAAGGGCCGTGTAATATGCATTTAATGTTGCAAAATTTAAACGAAAAAATGAATTTGAAAGGTGATTTAAAACAAAACATTCTAGAAAATACTAACGAGTTACAACAGAAAATGCTAGAAAATTCTAAGGAGTTACAACAAAAATGCTAGAAAATTCTAGTGATTTGAAAGTCAATTTACAACAAAAAATGCTGGAATTTCAGCAGAAAATACTGGAAAATTCTAAAAATTTAAAAGAATATTTGGAACAAAAGATTCTAGATAATGTCAATGAATTGGAAAAGAAAATGGGGCAGAAATTTGACGACATAAGGGGGGAATTAGATACAAGAGAAGAAAAATTGAACGAGAAATTAAAAGCTGTAAATCTACCCATGATTCTGGCGGAACCAGGAACAGTGACGGAGGGGAGCCGAGTCCGGATGAAACCACCTCAGTTCGATGGAAATACTTCTTGGACAATTTACATCCCTCAGTTTGAGCCAGCAGCAAAAGCAAATGGCTGGCTACCAAAAGAGAAGGCTACAGCATTAACTCTTGCTTTACGCGGAGATGCAACGGACATCTTGCAGACACTTTCTCCAAACGAACAAGAAGATTACGAAGCCTTGGTATAACACCTGGAACTGCGATATAGCCAGACACATCTGGATCGGTCGTTGGAGTAGCTGGATATGCTAGCCGGACCAAGCGTGCAATATCAGCCTCGAATTCTTGCAGAGTCTAGTTCGATTTCTGGCAGCGATTCCTCAGTTGGGAATGGTAGACATGATCATGTCTACCATTCCCAACTGAGGAATCGCTGCCAGAAATCGAACTAGACTCTGCAAGAATTCGAGGCTGATATTGCACGCTTGGTCCGGCTAGCATATCCAGCTACTCCAACGACCGTTATGGAACGATTAGCGGTTCAAGCCTTTTTGGATGGACTTCGGGACAACGAAACAAGATAGGCTCTGACATTGGCTCGTCCGAGCCAACCGGTTGATGCATTTGGAATTCGAGGCGGCAAAGCTGCAGGGGCCAGCCTAGAATTAGGAGAGTCTAGTAAGAGAAAGAGGAATAATAATCATTATTACCGAAAACAGCGTAAAAAGGGTAAACAAACCAAATCAAGTAAGAACCAGTGGCGTAGCTACCGAAAGGCTAGACGGTGCTGTGCACCGGGGCCACCAAGCTCAGGGGGGCCCCGGACCCTGACCAGCAAACCTCGTATTGAACCACACGGAGAAAAATGTATGTTAAAAAACCTATATTAAAATTTGTATAATAGAAAGTAAATTAAATTATTATATAAATTAAACAACTGGATCTTAATAAGTATATTAAAAATATTATAATCGTCATATGATTAAAGTTATGATACGGTTAATTAAGTAGTATTATATCATTTATTAATTTTACACTTTTAACTTAATATTTAATACAAATAAAGTAATATGTTAAAGCGGTTTAATAAAAAATATTATTATATTTACAATATATCTTAATTATATTTTTATATTAAAATTTATCATACGATTTAGCTGTCACTATATTTAACGTAAAATATAATAAATAGTATTATATTTCTAATATCATTTATTATATTTTTTTCTCCGTGTAGCTAAAAATGCTCCCACATTTGAAATATAAATAAAATATGTTGTAACACGACTTTAAGGTAATACTGTCGGTCAGAGAATTTCCGTTTAAAATTTTTTAAAATTTGGCATAGTAAATTATGATAAAATAATGATCTCGTTAATTTTTTGAAAAACTACTAAACAGTAAAAATAATCTTTTTATGAACTTGTTTTGCATTTAACATTGAGGCTTATGAGAAATCACAGTATTTATTTCATTTTATAAAAAGTACTGTTTACATTCCATTAAAAATTAAGAAAATGAGAGAAAATAATATATAAAACATTTAAGACAAATATATTTGTATATTATAATTACTGCTTCAGAACATGTGGTAGTAATAATCAGGGCCATATTACCCATTAGGCAGGCAAGGCAATTGCCTTAGGCGCCACGTAGAAATAGGCGCCTTGTCCCCAAGCAACTTAAAAAAAAATAAAAATTGTTACAAAAATGTTTATTTTTTCCAAAAATAAAACAAATAAACAATATACAATTGTAATAACAGAATATTATTTACTGTTTTTATTATTTTATAAAAATTTAGCTTCCTTTGTAATAACGAGGTGTAAAGCCGACAAAAAAGCGTGCCGCAAATTCACTTCTGTTTTTATGATAAATACATAAATGTATTTCAGATAAAATTAATCAGGTGTTATATCACCATGCTTGATTAAGAGGGCACTGCGTTTTGAAGTAGAATAAGATATTTTATTATTAACTGTATAATTAACAAATAATAATAAATCTTAACGTTAAACTGCAAACAAAAACTTAAAAGATAATTTAATTTGTAAACTTTACCCTGTATAAACATATCTTTAGCACTCTTCAAACTATTTCAAAACCCCCGTATGCTCCAAGCACACGGATTCCTCTTGCATCGGGTACCCGCTGCGATTTGCTGCTCACCCCAGCGGGTACGCGATACTAGAGGAAACTGCTGCCGGAAGGACTTGGGTGTTTTCGCGTTTATTCAAGAGTGGCACTTCTATGTGTTGTGTGTTTGGTGATAGCAGTCTGTGTTCGATAGTTAAGGTTGATTTAGCCTGGCTTTTAAATTAAATTACGTTACGTTACACAAAATGCTGGCTAAATCCACATTTAGATAGTGTTAATTTTTCTGTTTGTTTTAAGGTATTTCTGAAATTTTAATATTAAACTAATTACAATAAACCAGCAGTACATCTAACATACAAATACAGAAAATTAAAGTTGATATAATTTTTTTTAAATACTTACTAATGACATCTTGCAGAAAAACGCACTTATAAGTCCTAACACTTTTTATTTACATTATATTTGTTATGTTTGTATGTTATTTATGTATTTTTTTAATGATAAAAAGTATTCTAATTCATAGGGAATAATTAGGTTATAATGTTCGGGCGCCCTTAAGCTAACAGTTTGGGGTGGCTCTAATAAGCTTTTTTTAAATTTGCCCCGGGCCCCGTAAGTATAGTATCTAGTTAGAGGAGCCAAATTTTTAAGTGCCTAAGGCGCTCAATTGCCTTAAGCCGGCTCTGGTAATAATTGATAAATAACTGCCAAAAATGCTCTCTATTCTCCATCTATTCTCCCTATACTAAGTACTACGCTATAGCGCGCTAGTCAAATAAGACGGTGATATTTATATTTGAATCTTGCCGTATCCATAGTAGGTACTACTTTAATCATGACAACTCGTTTGAAAGAATACAGGGTATCCCCACAAGTTTCGAACAGAAGTCGAAACTTGTTGGGGATTCCCCTGTATTCTTTCTTTTATTTGTGCTGTGTTGCCAACTTGAAGGATTCACTATCACATTTAGCGGGTTAAGGCAATATGGAAACGTTCCATAAAAATAATCCGTTAAATAAATTAAAACTTTATTGCAACAAAAATATTTTATGGGAAAATTTATATTATTTTCAATTTAATTTTTTTTGTCAACTGTTACTTGCAAAAACAACTATAAGAATTCGAGTTCCGGTATACACAAGAAAAAAAAATATTTTAATTGAGAAATACATTATAGTATAGCACATACTTCCACACATATACCGCTTATTGCCTATATTTTGTATAGATGACCTTGTTCCCGTTTCTAAGGGGAAATTTGTTCTCGTAGTGTGCCATTTTCCTTTATGCGGCATAGTCAGTTCATAAGTGGGTGATTTAAAATATATGATACCATAGACATCACATAACATTAGATAGAGAAATTAATACCTCCATTTATGATACGAATTGTCAACTAAACAAAATTTAGGTTATATAAAATTTTTCTAAATTATTTGGTTCCATAGCCTGGGTTAAGCTTACACATATTTTTGTGATTTGGCTTTATAAAAAGCAAAAAGTGGCATAATATGCATATTATGTAAAATCTACTAAAATCTTGTTAAAACAATGGAAAAAAACAATGCCAAAACAATTGGTATACAACAGAAAACAGAAAACAAACAAAATTGATAATTATAATAACCATCTACATATTTATATGTCTAACATAAAAATCTTTTGGCTATGATACGATAATCGTGATCAAAATACGATGTTGCCAAATTTTTGCTTTTATAAAAATGCCATTATAAAATCTAAAATATCATCATTTTGTGAGTTTATTATTGTTAAATGCTTTTTCCATACAATTTATATCCAATTTATTAAAATGTATTTATTATACTTCTTAAATAGGGACAAAAATATGTTTTTTTTTAAACCGGCAATGCAGCTGACGCATGCGCCTCAATGCCCGCTACCCTGTGAGAACATTTCCCCTACTTTACCCCCACGAAATGGAAACAGTCTCAGTTAGAAATGATTTGTATATGTGTGGAAACTTCCATATAATACTTGTATGTGTAGTATAGGTTTGCTACCGCCATCTATCGATCGTGTCAAACGTTATTCGATAAAAACTGTTTGTCGGGGATTCCCCAGCGATGTTTTACAGAGTAGCATTACATTACATTTCTTATTCCCTCAGGGAATTTCCCTGTAACATAATAATTTTGTATAAATTAGAGATCTAAAATTGTGGATAAAAAAAGAAACCTAGAGGTGTGTTTAAGCGCAAACAACGCCAGGAAAGAGAAGATAGTAAACAAAATATACCCAAAATAGACAAATTTTTAGTCAGCATTCTACTCAGATAATGTGACAACTGCAGTGCTGGTTGAGAAGTCTTATTATTAATCCAAGTATACTTTCCTAAAATCTTCACCTGTAGAACCTAAGAGATCACTAAAGCTCACACAAGACACTCATGCACATACATGTAGTAAGTAGTTTTGCTGTGCCATGCAGTGCACGATAAAGAGCTGATGATAAACTAGTAGCTTTGTACCTTTAAAATATTTATATATATTTATATTTTGACTTGATAAAACCTAAATAGTTTAGTTAGGGCTCCAGTTTTTTTTTTTGCACCAGGTCCTTTAGTTACCTAGCTACGCCTCTGGTAAGAACGTCACAAAATATAATATAAGCATAAATTTAAAAGGCCAGCCCTATAAAATAAAAGTGTTTAAAAGATACCAAAACTAAAATACACAACAATCTCTTAAAATAAACCAAACCATCAGGTAAATAAAAAATAACCTAAATAAGTCAACTCAGACAAACAAAGGGCAACTGAAGACAAACAAGTTACGCATAGTGGGGCAATAATTCGTGTATCTGCAACTTTTCAGTAGGTTAAATAAAGGCGGGCTAAATAGCTGCACCAGAGATTATCTCTGGCTGCACTATGAAATCGGTACTCCGCATGATGGGGTGAATTTCCACGTAGGCAGAGGGCACAACATATGGCGGGTCGCGGCCGGCAACATTTCGGTACTAAAGACAAGATTCAGTATCGTACAGGGGGGAAAACAATCATCAAGCAGTTACCAGGAACTGGAATCCGACTCGGTCAGAGTCACAGACAGAGACGATCAGGAATTCCTACTTAAGTACACCAGCAAAGTTAAGTTCTAGCAGCGTACTAACCCACCTACCCTCAATCACGACTCCCAATTGAATGAGGTTATTAAGAAATCCCTGGTTGAGGAGGATTCCGGATTGTACTCAGTCAGTTCAACGTCCTCCAAAACCCAACATGTTTTCCCTTCTTGTCCCGCAATTCACTAGCCAAAACTGCGGGAATGGCCTTAACCATTGACATTGTCATCCACGACCTCCTAGAGAAGAGCTAGCAGCCGGCGTAAAAATTCCAACAAACAGAGGTAATGCTGTTTAGTTGCGGGATACGTAGGAGAAGGGAAAGGGGGTAAGATAAGCCTGGGAGATTAGTGTAAGGTGATATTGATAGGGCTTGCCATACGCCCCCATACTAGAGTCACTAATAGTGACTCACTATGTATTATGTAGTCTTATTTATCCAGCAGGCTAAACAACAGAAATGGTGGAATATGTTTAAACATGCCCTATACAATATTTTTTTAAAATCGCTTTGGCCGTACCAATCTACCGAGTTACACAATATTAACAAAATAGAAATATAGGAAAAACATGTTGGGTAGTTTAATGGTGCATTATGTTAAAACATACCCTAAATAATACTTAAAAACAAAATTAACCACCGGTTTTGTAAAGTAGCTGCTAATTTTATTTTAGGCGTTGAATACAAACTTAACACGTTCGCTGCCGGAGTTATTTTTACGCTGTGTCTAGTCTCACGCTAGCGTGAACGCAATTTTATTCTTATTCTCACGCTAACGTGAACGCAATTTAATTTTTATTCTCACGCTAACGTCAAAATAATTTTAATTTTATTTTCACGTTAACTTCGTATATATAAATACAGCCTTTTGGTTTTTGGTTAAACCTAAGGCTGCCAACTTTGCCCATGGGCGGTTTTAGACATCTACTGAGGGGGGGGCGAAAATAGAAAAAGCCCATGTGTAGTGGACATAATTCTGCCAGCATTATTTTATTTAATTTTACTTTTTAGGTGTCGTGTTATTCAGGACATAATTAATTTTTCTGATATATATATTTTATTTGCAAATATTTATATAATTTTTATGTATTTATAAAAATTTTCCATATAGGTATATATATAATTTTTATAAAATATTTTTATTTTTTTTATATATAAAAGTTTTTATTAATATTAAAAAATTTCTATACCTCAAAAATTTTTCTATACCTCAAAAAAGCGTTTGGCAAACTTTGTGATAAAAACAGCTTTCATATTACGCCGCTAGGTGGCAGCGCTGAAAGCCGCTTTGAGCACCTATTATCTGTACGTTTGGCAACAAGGGCTGATATACAATGACCTTTTTTATTTGTAAAACTCCAAAATTTTATAGTCTGATATCAAATCCTGGCACAAGACACGTACAAAAAAGTTGGGGTGGTTTTAACCCCTACCCCCTATCTATCTGACTACCGCTCATAAAAATTTTGAAATTGTTATTATTACATCTTATTGGTCATAAAAAGTTTAATAAAATCCTAAAATTTCACTTTTCTATCTTGAACGGTTTTAGAGATATTAAACCATCTTCAGGGGCTCCTCTTTCGGGGGCTGTAGCTCCCTTATAAAGCATTTCTCGACCTATGTTTATAGAAATTTTTTTTCTTATTTTTGTACGCGTGTCCCATAATTAGCGTGCAATACTTTAACGGCATGCCGATTCTACGCGTAGAATCTGCCGTTAAAGTATTCCACGCTAATTATGGGACACCCTGTATAAGTTTGAATACTTTGCACATTATACACTGTATAATGTGCAAACTATTCAAACTTATGGTTATTTTGATGAAAAATTAATAGTTTTAATTGATTTTAATTCATTTTAATCCCAGGTAACATTTGAATGCATATTTTGTAAACATGTTTACAAAATATGCATTCAAAAAATAACTATAGATCATAGAATAAGAATAAACGCTAAAATCCCTGTTTGTTCCCGTTTGATTGTGAACGCTGCTTCGGGCAATTGTGTATCAGCTCTGCCATCTAGCGTAATATGAAAGCTGTTTTTATCACAAAGTTTGCCAAACGCTTTTTTGAGGTATAGAAATTTATTGGGGTATAGAAAATTTTTTGAGATATATAAAAATTTTTGAGGTATTAAATTTTTATATACAGGGTGCCCGTTTTTCGAGCTCCACCATGGGGATCTCCGTTATTATAAGAGATACGAGGTCGGTTAAATTAGGGCATTTTCATGCTGAATAATTATCTGAAAGAAAATTTTATGTGTCATTTTTACTTTTTGAATTATTGGGAAAAAACTGAAATTTGCAATTTTCGTTTTTATTTTTTTAAGCGAAAACCAAAAGAACTGGACGTTTTTAAGTAGCGCGTTCTTAGGGCACTTTGTTACAAGGAATCCAAATCTGTCATCTTTTTTTCCAAGGCGTCCTTGATGCCAGAGTTACAACACTTAACTTTGGTTTTTCTTATAGGCGCCATATTGGATTTTTGCATTTTTAAAACGTTTTTTTTTCCTGATTTCAACGATGTATCACACAATATGATCGAATCTTGCGTGCTGATCAAAATTGGGAAAAAATCGTTTTTGGAAAAGTATTTGGAAAAAACGCCATCAATTTTGGTTAACAAACTAAATTTTGACAGCTCAGTTAAATAATAATAATAATTTTTATTTATTAACCGAAGCCTACTAGGTACAATGTCATATTTGAATTATAAAACACGAAGGCTTATTGGAAAATAAAATTTAATATTTAATAATAACACACGGTATACATCACAATTAAAAACATATAAAAAAAATATTACAAAAAACAGTAAAATATTTCAAGTATTAGGCATTTTTGTGGATAAACTTGAAAGATTTCCAAAGTTCTGCTATAATTTTATTCGAATAACAAACGATCATTTGTTTATAATGCTTTTATTAATAATTATTAATACTTGAAATATTTTACTGTTTTTTGTAATATTTTTTTATATGTTTTTAATTGTGATGTATACCGTGTGTTATTATTGAATATTAAATTTTATTTTCCAATAAGCCTTCGTGTTTTATAATTCAAATATGACATTGTACCTAGTAGGCTTCGGTTAATAAATAAAAATTATTAGTATTATTTAACTGAGCTGTCAAAATTTAGTTTGTTAACCAAAATTGATGGCGTTTTTTCCAAATACTTTTCCAAAAACAATTTTTTCCCAATTTTGATCAGCACGTAAGATTCGATCATATTGTGTGATACATCGTTGAAATCAGGAAAAAAAACACGTTTTAAAAATGCAAAAATCCAATATGGCGCCTATAAGAAAAACCAAAGTTGAGTGTTGTAACTCTGGCATCAAGGACGCCTTGGAAAAAAAGATGACAGATTTGGATTCCTTGTAACAAAGTGCCCTAAGAACGCGCTACTTAAAAACGTCCAGTTCTTTTGGTTTTCGCTTAAAAAAATAAAAACGAAAATTGCAAATTTCAGTTTTTTCACAATAATTCAAAAAGTAAGAATGACACATAAAATTTTCTTTCAGATAATTATTCAGCATGAAAATGCGCAACTTTGCCCTATGTTAACCGACCTCGTATTTCTTATAATAACGGAGATCCCCATGGTGGAGCTCGAAAAACGGGCACCCTGTATATAAAAAAAAATATTTAAAAAAAATTATATATACAGGGTGTCCGGGAAAAGGAAGTCAATCCGTTAACCATATATTCTTTGAGTTAAAACAATAAGACTTTCATAATACCATTTTTCAATTTAGAGCTTCATGTTCGATATACAGGGCGACAAAGTTTGAAATTTAAAACTGATTTTTTTTAATAAATCGAGTAATTAATAAGATATTAAGTTCAAATTCGGTACACTACTTCAACATAAATAGTTACATTTTTTGAGACCAACAAAACAAAAAACAATTGTCAAATAATCAAAATAGGGGGGTCCAGTACTCACTGACTCCCCCTATTTTTAGTACGTGCGCCAATGACTTCCAAACGGTATTTTTTCAGGTAACCATTTATTTATTTTTTATGTAACAATTTGTCTCTTATAAAATTTTGATAAAATGATTTGTTTTAGATATAATTTGTAAAGTATGGGTCAGTCCATATCAAATCAACCAAAGGTTCTTCCCCCACCATCTCCGATTTTAATATTTTTTGGTAAATTTGTTTACCTCACTAAAAAACTCAAAAATCCCATATATGAATTTTTTTCGATGGGTGGTTTTTGTTTTATTGTGTTTTGAAAATCAAAAAATTCCGATAAATTTGGGTACTTACAAAAATAGCGATATCTCGTAAACTATTAAAAGTAGAAAGGTGAGTGATGGCTTATTTTAATGGCCTATTAGAGACCTTTTTTATGATATATCACATGACCTAAATTTTTTCAAAAAAAAAATTAAATTTCAAAAATTTGATATGGATTGACCCATACTTTACAAATTATCTCTAAAACAAATCATTTTATCAAAATTTTATAGGAGACAAAAAATTTTCAACAATAAATGATTAACTGAAAAAATACCGTTTGGAAGTCATTGGCGCACGTACTAAAAAATAGGGGAGTCAGTGAGTACTGGACCCCCCTATTTTGATTATTTGACAATTGTATTTTGTTTTGTTGGTCTCAAAAAATGTAACTATTTATGTTGAAGTAGTGTACCGAATTTAAACTTAATATCTTATCAATTACTTGAATTATTAAAAAAAAATCAGTTTTAAATTTCAAACTTTGTCGCCCTGTATATCGAACATGAAGCTCTAAATTGAAAAATGGTATTATGAAAGTCTTATTGTTTTAACTCAAAGAATATATGGTTAACGGATTGACCTCCTTTTCCCCGACACCCTGTATAAGAAAAAAATTTATAAATACATACAAATTATATAAATATTTGCAAATAAAATATATATATATCAGAAAAATTAATTATGTTCTGAACGTTCGCCGTACGGCGCCTCATATCGTGTCATTTGATTTGATTATTATTTGATTATGTAATTTAATGTAATAAAATTTACTAATAATAAAATCGAGACTCTTTTACTGCAGCCAAACCAACCCAAACTCAACAACACAACCCAACCGACCCCGCCCCATTGCCCCCCCCCCCGCCCCATTGAGCAAAAAACCCTACTAAAATGGGCAAAATGAACGATTTTCCAATAGTTAGTTTTAACTCATCATTATTGTTGTTTTTGTCCATGGCAATACATTTTACGTACACTTGTAACAGGGCAGATTTCACAAATCGGCCAAACCGCCTGCCAACGTTTAAAAAAACTCAAAACCTCGAAAATTAGATTCACAGAACAAATTAGATTCTTGAAAGAATCTTAGGTTATGTTACCTTTAGTGACGTCACCGCGTGAGAATAAGAATAAAATTGCGTTCACGCTAGCGTGAGACTAGACACAGCGTTATTTTTAACGCTGTGTCTAGTCTCACGCTAGCGTGAACGCAATTTTATTCTTATTCTCACGCTAACGTGAACGCAATTTAATTTTTATTCTCACGTTAAAGTCAAAATAATTTTAATTTTATTCTCACGTTAACTTCGTATATATAAATATGTAAATGTAATAAAATTTACTAATAATAAAATCGAGACTCTTTTACTGCAGCCAAACCAACCCAAACTCAACAACACAACCCAACCGACCCCGCCCCATTGGAGGAATTAAGTGGGCAAAGAAATCTAGAGGCTTGGTTTTATAATTCACTGCGACCGCACAGGGCTCCTTACAGAAATTTACATTTTATTGCAAAAATCTTTTTTTTTGTGAAAAATATTAATTTTATGGCATAAAATAAGAATTAAAAAAAAACCCATAACTTTTTTCTTTAAATTTATTATTATAGTGTTTTTCTTGTTCTGAATTTTTTTTAAATTCTATTTATTATAGTCAATTTACAGAATTTAATTATTTTTATTTAAAAAAGTCATTTTTTTGTGAAAAATATTAATTTTATGACATAAAATTAGAATTAAAAAAAAAACCTTCACTTTTTTTCACTCTTTTGATTTAATTTTATAGCCAAGACACTTGATTATGCGCAGATCGTCAAAAGTCACTGTTGATGATGAATCCCGTACCGCACACAGTGAGAAAATTATCATCCAGTGCATTACGGGCCGTATATATCCCGTATTATTTTTGGGGCGAATAAAATTAACAATAAAGTATGGATTCGATATGTACCAATAACATTTACATATCTTTAAAGATGACTGAGTTATTGCTTTCGCATTTTAAGAAGGATTTGCTTTATTTTATGCCGCACGGCAGGCGAATGCGTTACGGGGTCGTATCAACCCCGTAACGCAGCGAACGTGTTAATGTTGCTGAGTTTAAGAAACCTTATCCAGGGAGAATCGAAACAGATTGAATGGCCCGGGCATTTATTATACGCTGTGGCTCCCGTCCCGAGGCGGGACTTAAGTTCAGTCCCGATTGACGTCATAATTTTAAGATTTGTTATGTTATAATAAAATAATAATAATAAATTGTACCTGTATACATGTTAAGGGCACTTTAGTTACGTCATAAAACCAAACCAACCCAAACTCAACAACACAACCCAACCGACCCCGCCCCATTGGGCCCCCCCGCCCCATTGAGCAAAAAACCCAACTAAAATGGGCAAATTTATGTTACGATAAAAATAAAACACTTTTTAACAAAGAAACAACAAATTTATAAAATAAAAAAAATAAAAAAAGTTTGACAACTTCTAGTGGGATCGAACCCGGTACCTCTCGCATGCCAAGCGACCGCCCTACCATCTAAGCCATCGAGCTTGACACATATTATAAAATCTCGGGGAATAAAAACGGATTTACAGTGTGTGACGTCAATCGGGACTGAACTTAAGTCCCGCCTCGGGACGGGAGCCACATCGTTTATTATATCCCACGCTTCTACGAAAAAGCATACGTTGGCCAGACAGGATGAAACATCAGAACGATAGGGAAACATAAGCAGACACGAAGAAAAGGAGTACAAGATCGCAGTTGCAGAACACTTCCTGGATACTGGGCATAAAGCATAAAGTTTTACCTAGATTCAAAAACTCCCGAACTTCAACAGGCACCAATTGGGCCTATTCGATCCCTTAAGGGATCGAATATGCCCCCGTTTAGAAGAACATGTTCCGCAACATTGGTATGGCATGAACTAGTGGATCCAAAACCACGGGTGAGCACACAACTGAGGCATGAAATTACCCACCAGAAAGCAAACCAGCGGACCGAAAAACACCAATTATAGGTATATATAATATAATATTAGTTTTAGTTTTCTGAAGAAGAAAGCAACATGGCTGTCGAAACGTCAAATCGAATTACTATGATCCCAGCAAACACAACCGTAAAGGTTCTATAAAGGCTAACTCTAATGGAACTGTATATATTTTGTCGCGTTCACCTTTATTGAGCATGTAACGGCAGTCAATAAAGGCACTTACAAGAACCATTTCATTTTTTGATATGGCGCCATATGGCGCGCGCTAAAGGTTCTGAAATGGCAGATTAAAGGTACAAATAGGTCAATCTAAAGTTTCTGATTTGGGGTGTTAAAGATTCTATAGTGGTTATTTAAATAATTTTAATGGATAAGTGAAGTATCTATTATGGTGGATTCAATGTGGTAGATAAGGATATTCCACCCCTGCTGAAAAAGACGGGTAATATCGGATGATTGCGGATAAAAAACCAAGCTAGTTTTATGTCCATTTATATCTGTTTTCATCCGAAATATCTGATTTTACCCGGCATGTCGGTTTTTATCTGCAATTGCGGGTATAAATATTATCCGCGAACGTCGGGTTTTATCTATTTAGTTCTATGTCTGCTTTCATCTGGTTTCACCCGCAAATGCCTGTATTTGGGTTTATATCTGCATTCACCCGGTTTTATCTGATTTTATCCGCAAACATCTACTTTAATTCACAAACGTCTGCTTTATCCGATTTCACCTGCAAACATCTGCTTTTATATGTGAAGATCTAATTTCATCCGCAAACATCTATTTTAATCCACAAACATCTGATTTTATCCGCAAACATCTACTTTAGTCAGCAAAAGTCTGCTTCATCCGATTTCACCTGAAAACATCTGCTTTTATCCGCAAAGATCTGCTTTAATCCAAAAACATCTGTTTTAATCCGCAAACATCTAATTTAGTCCGCAAAAGTCTGATTCACCAGATTTCACCTGCAAACATCTGCTTTTATCCGGGAAGGTCTGCTTTTATCTGTGAACGTCTGCTTTTATCCGCAAAAATCTGCATTTATCCGCGAACGCCTCCTTTAATCCGCAAACAACTGTTTTAATCCGCAAACATATGCTTTTATCCGCAAACATCTGATTTTATCCGCAAACATCGGCTTTTATCCGCCAACATCTGTTTTAATCTCCAAACATCTGCTTTTATCCGCAAACATCTATTTTAATCTGCAAACATCTGCCTTTATCCGCAAACATCTGATTTTATCCGCAAACATCTGATGTTATCCGCAAACATCTGCATTTATCCATAAACATCTGCTTTTATCCGCGAACATCTGCTTTCATCCACAAACATTTGCTTTTATCCACAAACATCTCATTTTATCCCCAAACATCTGTTTTCATCTGCAAACATGCTTTTATCCGCTAACATCTGCTTTTATCCGCAAACATATGCTTTTATCCGCAAACATCTGATTTTATCCGCAAACATCTGCTTTTATCCGCAAACATCTGATTTTATCCGCAAACATATGCTTTTATCCGCAAACATCTGATTTTTTCCGCAAATCAGATGTTCGCGGGTGATTGCAGATGTGCGCGGGTGATTGCAGATGTTCGCGGGTGATTGCAGATTTCGCGGATAAAAACAGTTGTTCGCGGGTGACTGCAGATGTTCGCGGATGAAAGCAGATGTTGGCGGATAAAATCAGATGTTCGCGGATGAAAGCAGATGTTCGCGGATGATTGCAGATGTTCGCGGATAAAAGCAGATGTTTGCGGGTGAAACCGTATGAAAGCAGACGTTCGCGGGTAAAAGCAGATGTTCGCGAGTGATTGCAGATGTTCGCGGATAAAAGCAGTTGTTCGCAGGTGATTGCAGATGTTCGCGGATGAAAGCAGATGGTCGCGGATAAAAGCAGATGTTGGCGGATAAAAGCATATGTTGGCGGGTGAAATTGGACTAGGCAGACGTTTGCGGGTAAAAGCGTTTGCAGATAAAACCCAACAAAAATAGACGAAAAAAAATGCAGGTAATCGCGGATAAAACCAGACGTAAGCAGATGTTTGCAGATGATTAACCCCAGACAAGTTTACTTAAGGGGTTTGTTAGTTTATTTACTAATGGATATTTTCCTATTTATATATTGTATTTTTTTTCGTGAATAAACTTATTATTATTATTATTATTAATATTATTATTATTATTCCGGACAAATTCAGATATAAACGAAACACAGTGAAGACGGTTAAAAACAGATGATTGCAGATGATTGCGGGGGTGCACTAACCGGACATAAAACACAACCAACCGGGTGTTCGCGGATATAGCGATGTGGACAAAAGCAGATGTTATCAGATGATATTTTTACCCGCTTTTATCTGCTTTTATCCGGCTTCGACGAAGAATTTATACCCGCAATCATCTGCTTTTATCCGGTTTTGACGAAGAATTTATATCCGCAATCTTCCGTCATTTTCAACAGGGACGATAATCAGAAATTGCCTCAATACAATTTCTGACGGTCGGGATAAAAATTTCCGATTATCGTGGAATATCCGACCCAATAAATATAAACAAACTACATTTAATCCACCATAATAAATACTTTACGTACCGTAAACACGGGTGGCGTTGCACCCCGCGGGTGATTTTAACCTTTTTATGAAAAATCTTTTTGCGCTTGATAAAATTAACATTTATAATTTGTTGGTCAAAACCTGTCAATTGAGCGATTCTTTTTAGTTTATATTACAGGAAAATCAGTGTTTTTAGGATATAAATGGGATTTATTAAACTTTAAAATTGTTTATATTGCTTCAGTGCAAAACTCTAAGAAATACAGGCGTTACAATTTCTATATAACTTTGCACACCTAGTTTTTAATTTTTATTTTTGACTCAGCCCTACGAATTATTATAACATAGTTATTATGAAAGAGCAACTCAAGACTCAAATTTTGGTATACAATATTTATACTCATACAATGTTTATGATTGTTAAGTTTGAAAGTGAGCTAAAGCCACCCGTGTTTACGGTATCCATTACATTAATTAATACTTCTATTATATAGTGAAATTTAATACTAAAACATTCATAAATTTACAAGAAAAAATACAAAGCAATGTGTTGTAATAAATAAATAATAAAGTAAAACTGTTTATTTTTTATTTTTTTATTTTATTATTTTTAATGTGCTTTCAACAGGCACCAGGCCCAATTACAGAAGTACACAATGACAAACACAATTAAAAAGCCATACCCACGACCTCTCGGCTTGTAGTCCGCAGTGCTAACTACTACACCACCGAGGGCGATTTAGATAATAAATAAAACCCTTAAACTAAATAGAAAATATTTAAAATTAAAATATATATTTACAAATAAGTTCACTTAGTTTTTTAGGTAGACTGTCCTCTATAACAAAGAAAACCAGGTTTTCTTTACCATTAATAATTTCTTTTATTCGCAATTGCCCCAATTTTGACCTTATCAATTATACCTTTCTACTAAATTCTTTGGAGGTATTTTGTCTGTATTAAGAGTTTTAAAATTTTTAAAATTAAAAATTCATCTATTTACTTATTTAAATTTAACAACCATTAAGAATTATTTTTTTATGTGGTATAACACACTATTAAAACTACATGAATTACACTGGACCATTTTTAAAATATGGCGTTAACCAAAGGATAATTAAAGGTTCATGTTTTATATAGGTACAGAAAATATTTGGCACTTCAATGGATTTTTAAAGTCCCATTAACTTTATACTGAAAATTACCATATATGGGTCTTTTATGGTAAAATATACAAATATTAGCCTGAAAAGGGCCATTGCAAGACCTAATCACGACAGCCTTTTATTAAAATTAATATTTTTATTAAAACATTTCTGTAATTACGTAAAGGCCCACCAGTACAAGAAAAGCTTTGGCTAAAATGCAGTTATTAAGCCATGACACTATGTAATGGACCATTACATAATCCGACCCGTAAACCCTTTTATTTCTAAAGAAAATGACCGCTAAAGCCTAAGAGAAAAAAATGCCCTAAAATCACTGGAATTGACTACGATTTAATAAAAAGGTTTTTCATTATATTACAAACTTTGGCATGTGGAGAATATATTAACATTGTAAAGTTTAAAGAATATTCACGGAAAACAGCTGAATTATATGTATCCTTAAAGAAGTACTAAAAACGTCGTATATCTTGTATCAGACATTAGTAAGTTCCGAGTACGTCCGAATCAGGTCCTGAACCTTCCCCAGGACGTTCCAGGGACATCCGATGTTACCAAATCGTCTGTCCCCAGAACGTCCTAAGGAAGATATCCTCTGGCCATCCTGAAATGCTTTATTGGGAACTAATGGACAAGCTTTACAGAATTGAAGAGTGGTATTCCCAAAGGCCCAGACAGCAATATGACGTCTTAATTAAGTCTTATTTTATTAATTTGTTAAATGAATTTTATTAAAATCATTTTAATAATTTGCTCGTATTCGCTTATTTTAGGAATTGCGATTACTTCGTCTCACTTTTGTTTATAAATTTAAGCGTGCTCTTCACCGGAACCGATAGACGGCCTGTTTCCCTCTTTTGGAGCTTGTCAGTATCGGGTAGCCGTTTACCTAGGTCTAAGACCGTTTGGTATGAAGCACGCTCTAAACATAGATAATAAATTCTACTCATAGATGACCGCTTCTTATATCAAACACAAGCAGTTACAGCGGTGAGAAGAAAGAATCGCATTAAAATGTCATAAATGTGACGTCTCCATGTTAACGTCTTAAAGAGTTAATAATATGATTTCAGTAAGAAGTAAGAAAAGAGAATACTGTAAGATATCATATAACTAAAGTCTTATTTATGATACCTACCCTTAGTAGCTTCTAATTTTGATTCCAATAAGAGGTCAGAAAAAAAGAAGTTACAAAAATAAAATTGTGAGTTATCAATGAAAAACAAATATTTTGCACATGTAAATGTTTAAATGTCTGAAACACGTTTGGAATTGCATATTCCGCTCTCCTGAAACCGTCAAACTCGCCTTCGGCGGATATGCTGTATTCCAAACTTGTTACAGAATATACTATTAAGTCATTCTGCATGACACAAACTATTTTTAAATGATAATATATATTATTTATAATATATATTATTTAACCAACTTCGCACTTAGACCCTATGGAAATACAATGCTTCAATTACGTCCTTGGGACGTACCCAGTATATCCGCTATAATTTTCCCAAATAAGTAAGAGACTGGACGTACCCAAAACTTCCGATATAGGTCTAGGACATTCGGACCTATGTGGGACCCGAAATGGACGTCCTGGGTACCTCTTGTGCTATCTGGGTTGGTATTACATGCCCGCTTCCGTGCATAGAATTCTTATGCACGGATCAGATATAATAAACAACTTTTCTCTTCCGATTACAAAAAAATAAGAGAATTTCATACAAGGAAATTTGACCGAAAATCCACAAATGAGGATTTAATGCATATGCTCCTAATAACATCGGATCCAATGGTAACCGGAAAAAGGAGTTATATACAAACTAAACATAAGCCCCTGGACGAAGAAGCATTGGATTTATTATTAAGTGAAGATATGTAATAAAATATTTTAAATATTATACAATATATATTAAGGACAGAGTAATTGTTTTTCAAAAAAGTATAATAAAAAAATCAAGTTTCGCGCCATATCAAAATATCTAATGGACATAAACTATTTTTGTTTTTTTCACTGAAAAGACTATTTATTTCTGAATAAAACGAATAAAAAAACAAGGCTTTACGTACACAAAGTGTAATAAAAAAATGTAATTTTTTAAGTTTAACGCCTTATAAAACAAAACATAATAAACATAAATTATGTTTGTCGATACTACTATAAAGCTTATATATTTCTGAATAAAATGAAAAAAAACAAGGCTTTAGGTCAATTATTAAGGTCACAAATTAGTTTTGACCAGAAAAGTAGCATTCCAACCCACCGTGGATCGGTGTGGACAAAGAAATATCTTTAAAAATGTATTATTTAGGACATTTTGTTTAGCCTTGTGTCTATAAATAATATAAATAGATGCACCGTTTGTGGCCAGCTGAGGAAAAATGCATAAATATTTCTCTTTAGTCTAGGAATATCCAATCAGTGGCGGCTCGTGAATGTACAGGAGGGTGAGGCTACATGAGGTTAATTTTGTCTAAATACGAATAAATTTCTACGTCACCCGGGAGGTATTATTCTGCGACGCGTTGACCTTTTTTAAAATGGAGGTCATCGCCGATAGCCCTACTAAACCATTATTAATAAAAAATAAACTCTAAAAAACAAAACAAACAAAATATCACATCAAAGACTAGTTTAAATCTTAAAACTTAAAAATATATTCTTAAAAAAGTTAAAAATAAATAAATTAATCAAAAAATAAAAATAAAACTAAAAAGTCGACCCCTACCTAAGTATTAAAAAATATAAAATACTATAGCTACTTTTTCTAAATTAAATCTATACGTCTATCTTTTAAGTTTGCAAATTTATCTATTATTTGGTCGTAAAATTGTGGGTCTGCAGTGAGATTTGAAAGTTATTCTAAACCGCGTCTCTAATTAAAGAATTATGCAATCTTTTATTTCAAAATATAAAATTTGCTTAATAAAAACTGCTAAATCTACCTTAGTGTGTTCCCTACAATAATTAAATAAGAAATTTTACTAATCGGGACAAAAACTATAAAAGATCAGCCAAAAGCCCACAAGCGATTATCATCGGTCATGTTATAAAACCACCAATCAGAACAAGCCAAGCTAACTAAATTTCGCCTTATCTACGACTAAATCTACGGTATTTATTCGCGAACTTCCTGCGATATTTTTGTTGGTGTGTCATTTTCGCTTTCTAGAGGTAAATGGGAGCTTCCGAGGCTGTAAAAATTTCGCCTCTGTCCTAGCGACTCTCAACGATGCACGATACCTTGACGCGCTTTGCGCCTGGATTTTTATTTACGCTTAGTATGATTGATTGGTTTTTTACTTTTTATTAGGTAGAACTGTTGTAAAAATACACTTGTAATAGGCAAAAATCTAAATACAAAAAGTCGTTCGTTCCTTCATTTTAAGGGTGAGGCGCGGCTTCAGAGGCGTACTCTGACGAGCCGCCACACATTTCAGTTCTCCCACTTATTTAATATTATTGGGGCTTTAATAAATATCTTGTCTTCTGTGGCTCAGTGTGAATACAGCCTCTAGTGGTCCATGTTGACATTTTGTGTATAACTTAACATATTTGTTAAGAATCCTAAGGTGAGTTCAAGGGACATTTTGGTCAAATTATATAAAATTGATGGTTGACATAGGTGATATTTTACTTTTGTAACTCATTCTTAAGTAATTTTAATTGTTTAAATGAGTTTTTTTACCTCTAAACATTTAAATTAACGGTGGCCACAAATGGTGCACGAATAAGCTAGATGTACCAAATGTGGCCACTTAGTGGACCACAAATGGAACACGAAATCCAGTTGTGGCCACGTATAAGAAAGAGATAACAATTTTTAGACCAACTGCAATAGAAAAGGATAAAAAGGTGTTTTCTTTTGCAGAAAAAATGACTTCAAGAAAGTTATTTCAACAGATACTGCTATGAAAGAAGCTTTAAAAGCAGTTAGGGAAGAAAACATGCCTGTGGCTACTGCTGACAAGAAATTTAACGTGCCAAGGACATCTATAAGAAATAGACTAAACGGCAGAACTGCTGATGAGTGTAGACGAGTCGGACCTGAATGTGAATTGGGACTAGTTGCAGAGAAAAAAATGTTACTTGAATACTTGATTATGCTGCTAAAGGTTTTCCTATAAATAGAGAAGGCTTAATATATTCTGTTCAAAAAATAATAGAGAAATGTGGAATAGATACAAAAGTTATGAAAAAAACACCAGGAAGAAAATGGTTTAAGTCGTTTCTGAAACGTCATCCGGAACTAAGTCAAGAACACGCCGAGTTTATAAACAAAGGAAGGGCAGCAGTGTCCGAAAGTCGCATACGACATTGGTTTAAAGAAACTATAGAACTATTAGGCCCAGAACATCGAGATAGAGATCATAGAAAATAAAATAAAACCTTTGAACGAAAAAAAAAATAATATTATCCAAAACATTACTATTAAGCCAGGTCCGGGACCCAGTAGTGAAGTCATTACTACCACTAGAGAAACCGATAAAGAAACAAGGTTATTAAAAAAAAGAACAGTTAGTGAAGTCCTTAAAGAAGTTAAAACATGGCCTGACGAAAATACGACCCCTGAAAACGCAAAAAAGAAAAGGATTACCCTTCCATCTGTGCTAACCTCAAACAAATGGATTGAAATTCTAGAAGCCAAAGAAGCGAACAAAGGTAAAGAAAAGACTGCTGTTAAAAGAAAGACTGCTCAACAAAAGACTGTTAAAGGAAACCTAAAGAAAGTATTGTCAAGAAGACTACTTCTAAAGAAAATATTTCAGAAGAAAATAATCCTAATGATAATAGCTCTGAAGAAAATCATTGTGAACAAGATCATGATAAAAGTACCAAAGATGTTAACAGAAACCAAAAAACAAATATTGACTTTAGGTGTAAATTCATTTGTTATTCTCAAATATGACAACAATTTTTATCCCGCTAAAATTGTTAACGAGGATAATAATGGTGAATATTACTGCTGTGCAATGCAAAAAAGTGGAATAAATTATTGGAAATGGCCTGATTCACCTGACCTTCTTTGGTATCAAAGAAAGTATATTATTTTGAAAATAAATGAACCTAATGTTATAAATACATGAGGGGCTTTGTCGGTTCCTGAAATGAAGCAATTTCTATAATATTATTTATATTAATTTTTGTACTTTGGGTTTTCGAATATGAAATATTATAATACTAAATTTTGCATTTTTTGTGAGATAAATCTTCAATAAACTATTTAATGGTCATTTTATACCTAATTTCATCTTTAAACACTCAGTGGCCACAACAGGTTCTCTTCCTGGCCACAACAGGTGAAAAGGTGGCCACAACTGGCGAAATTGCATGTAACTAGTATTTTATTAAATCTGTCTCTTTTAGACTCATATACTATATTATGTCTGTCTTTCAAGTCCAGTAACATTTACAGTTTCCTTTAATGTGGCCCAAATGAAAGATTGCCCTAAAATTATTAATCTAGCTTTAGTCAATGATACCAAACTCTTAAAGTGGCCACAACCGGTGCTTCTACCCTAC
This sequence comes from Brassicogethes aeneus, assembly GCA_921294245.1. Classification (NCBI taxonomy): domain Eukaryota; kingdom Metazoa; phylum Arthropoda; class Insecta; order Coleoptera; family Nitidulidae; genus Brassicogethes; species Brassicogethes aeneus. The sequence goes on along the minus strand of OV121132.1, from coordinate 43,681,582 downwards.
ATAATTAAGGTACTTTTATAATTTAAATATTATGTTTATTGATAATAAGATTATACATAATATAAGCAACGTCAAAATACGAAAAAAACATACAGTCGAGAATTAAATATACTTAAGTATATTTAATCTTTGATACAGTCATACGGTATACAATAAATAAATAGATAAGTAAATAAACATTTAATACATTTAGTATACATTTAAATGGGTATTTTTTTAAAAATATTACATTATGCCAAACGTAGTAGGCTATGATTCTGATGACATTTTATCCTTTGTTTTTATCAAGCTGTCAAATCTAAACCTGACAGCTATTTTATGTTGTTTTGGTCTTCATGACGATTGTTTATTTTTGCTATAAAATGTCATCCAGACGAATTTGCAAGCATCCTAGAAATAGTTTTTTTATGTTTGTGGTCACTACATATCAAAAAAACAAGTAAAATTTGAAATAGTGCAGAATACAAAGCTTTGGGACGCCTATGAATGTTATTTGGGCATGACTTTTGCCAACTTAGACAAAAATTGGACACCAAATGTAATTTGTGGCAGCTGTAGATCAGAGGAGAGAAAAGGAAAATGCCTTTTGGCATTCCAAGAATTTGGAGGGAGCCCACCAATCATGTCACAGATTGTTATTTTTGTCTAGTCGACTTAAAAACTTATAAGAAGTCATCTGATAGAAACAGTCTACCAGTGCAGCAATTGAACATAGCGATACGCTCCCTGTTTCTTTCCCACCAGGCACTTTAAGATCCAAAGAATCAGAATTGGAAGAAATTTTATTTGGAAATATACGAACCATGTAGCCAGGACCAAGACTATATACCCGAAGGTGAGCCACATTTTGTAATACAACTACACTTAAACGGTGAGAGATCAAGGTCTTACAAAAGAAAAAGCTGAAATTCAATGGAACCTTCTCAACATGGGCTGTACATATATGGTATCGTTAACGTTATCAAGATTATTCCGGTTTTTATTCTGTCCAAGATGATATATATATTTGCTTTTGTGCTGACGTCAATGAACTTTTCAACGAAATTGGAATAGTTCATGATACTCACAATGGATTTGATACTAAGCAATGTCGTTTATTTATTGATTTTTTTGTCTCCAGCTTAAAGGTGGTCAAAAAATGTCGTTTTGTGGTAAAAATTCAATAACTTTTTAATTATAATAGAAATAAATATATATTTTTTAATGTCTTAAATAGGTTAAAAATAAGTATAAGTAAGCATGTTTTTACATCAAAAACTTAAGGCTTTTTTATCGCATTTTTATATTGTAAAAACACACCGTCTTCATTTGTTGCTGTCCTGTTTGTTTTTCTTGAAAACATGTACCTACATTTTTTGAAATCCTTATTTCGGGATTCTTGTGCCTCCTCTGAAAGGACCCCGATTGGTAAAGATATATTTTCCATCATCTTCTTTCCATGTACTAATATTTTATGAACTGTTACAGGCATGTAGTACCATGGATACAGTTCCACAAACAACTTTGCTGTTTGCTGAGCAAACATTTCCAACTTATTTGGATCTATCAAGCTTTGTGCAGTGATAGCTTACAGAATAGTTTAAAAACTATTTATTAAGTTAAAATCAACCTTAATTATCTCTGCAACTAAGGATGAATTTTGAAAAAATCTTCTTGATGTGTTTCCAGAGTTGGAATTACCTGAGCCGGTTTTAACAACGTCTTTTATTAAACCCATTTTTAATCTAAATTCCTGTTGAATTCTTTTTTTCAGATTTCTTAATTTCCTGCAGATTTTTTGTGGCGCTCTAATATACATTCCATAAACGTAACGCTGGCATGTAAAGGAGATATTCCAAATTGAAGAGTTTCTTCATTTGTTGGCTTATTGACAACATTTTGTAAATTGTTCATTTCTGTCGGATTTGCTTTACATATAAAACATGTAGAAGCAGAAGGAGTTTTTGTTATGATTTGTGCTGTCTTTCCATCGATCATGGTAAATTTCCTGTCATGTTTAACAGAGAAACTTTTTCCGGATATTCTTACTTATGTTTTTTTTAGCTGGGAAATTTCGTTAGTTATTTAGTTGTAAACATCCAAAACTTTTTCAGGGGACTCTTTTACAAATTCAAAATAGATAGGGCGGCACCATCTCGTAGATGAAGGCAAATCATTGTTCCAAATTGTTGAGGCAAAGCCAGTTCTAAGTAGTAAAGGCACCATGGATACCATGTAGATGCTACTATCTGATGTTTCCTGATTATCACTTTGTACATATTTTTTATTGTAATTAGATTGCCCGGAAGCACCATCACATCTTCACTTACTAACTAAAAGTAACTCTGTTTTATCTTCTACATCAATATCGATAGCTTCCAAAATTCGCTTTGTGGTATGATATAGAAGACTTTGCAAATCTACACGGGCACTTCTTTCAGTAATTACCATTTTTTCTTGGTAGCACTCTTTTTTAGCTATAAAGCTACCTTATAATAAGGTGGTAAAATATCATGTCCAAAATCCTTAACGGCATTTTTAAATGCAAAGCCTGTTCCGTTGGCATATACATTTTCTTCTCAAAGTTTTCGGGGAATTTCGCAGCTGCGGATCCTCGTTAAAAGTTTAACCGTATGCTTTTTAGAACGTTCAGCACAATCCAAAAAATACTTATTTGGTCTTCACACACCTGATGAACCTGGTTGTGATAAATCTTCATTAAATTATTATTTCGTTTTTTAACCATCCTTCATTTTTAATTTTAATAGTATATTATGTATCAAGTTTGATAAACGCCATTTTATACACGAATTTAATTTAGGCACGAGCGAGCTTGCGAGCGAGTGCTTAAATTAATGAGTGTATAGAAAAGTTTATAAACGAGGTGCATACGATACTTTTTCTACGACAAATACTTATTATTATCTTAAAATGATTTAAATAAAAAATTTTATAGAGCGCCATTTATGAAACAACAGGGGAAACTGTCAAATGTCACATTTTTACATTGTATAAACACAATTATAAAGGTTATAAATCGAAATGTATATTGAAAATTGACAGTTTTTTACAGTGAAAGTAAAGGAAATGTTTTATGAGGACTTTACAGCAGAGTCCGTGCCCGAATTTAAGTTATAGTTTATTGCCGGCGAAATTAAAAGGCCAGTACAATGTTCATATAAACTTTTCAAATATTGGCTTTGAGAAAATATTTAATATTTTTGTATTTTTGTATTGAGATAATAAAATAATTTTCACATTTAGTATTATTTTACAAGAAATGCACTTTATTTTAACGATTGTATGACATTTGACAACTGTAAACTAACTTAAAACTAACTTTAAAAGGTCACTTAGTGTCATGGAAACATGAACGATAAAGGGCGTTTTAAAGGTGGGAGTAGAAAAAGCTATTTAAACACAGATGTGATAACTTGGGATAATTTTGGGTGGAGACTCCTCAATTTACACATGAAAATTTGACATGGCGCGCCGGTAATACAGATTTCCAAGAATTGTTACTGTATTCTTTTATAGATGTCGCTCCATACAAATATTAATTTAAATTATTTTTATATATTAAGTATTTGTCGTAAAAAAAGGATATTATGCAAGTCGTTTATAAACACTTATAGACACTCGTTTAATTAAGCACTCGCTCGCAAGCTCGTTCCTAAATTAAATTCGTGACTAAACTAAAATGGTATATATATATATATATATATATATATATATATATATATATATATATATATATATATATATATATATATATATATATATATATATATATATATATATATATATATATATATATATATATATACATGATACATAACATACTATTTTAAAGTGCAAGCACACGTTTCCAAATTAAATAACATATGCTTCGCTTATAAATTTTAATCATATTGGCAATAAACTCTGATCTCTTGTTTATTTATATAACGACATTGGAATATTCCATGAGAATTATTTTTTATTTTTATTTTAATAGGCTTTCTTAATAAAGATAATTATAATAATTAATGTCAATATTTTGTAATTGTTAATAATTTATGACCATATGACCGTAATATGGTCCATATTAAATAATACCTGTCATACCTATATTTTTTATGGGTAAACCCTTATTTTAACTTTGTTTTCAAATTGTTAGTAAAAGTCATTCTAATTATCGATCAAAGTTCATTTTCATGCTTGAAAAATAGAGAAATGATTAACCTACATATTTAGGTACCTACGATTGTTATTGAAATATCACGAAAAATCACCTATCAATACTTAATTATTACCTAATACATAATCTATCTAGATAAATATTGTTGTTTGTGTACAAATGTTATTTGATAACAGTATTAATGTAAAATTCGATCAAATCCAAAATAGTCTGTATTAGTAAAGAGGGTTCAGTAAAGTGCGGAAATGTCGAGTAAATTGTTAAAAATTGGTTTTATTGGGGGTGGCAAAATGGCTCAAGCCATGGCCAAGGGATTTATATCTGCAGGTCAGTCGTCTTTTTAAAATAATTTTGTAAGTAGGTACCTAATTAAAAAAAAATTCATGCAATGTTAAGTGAACGCAGTTATAAATAAAAACAATAAATGTACTAAAAATAATAAGGAAAAGTACAAATAATAGTTAATTGGTATGTATAAGCTTTTATTAATTTTAAAAGTTATATTGATTCGCTTGTTATAAAAACAAGGAAATGATAACACATTTTTGTATACATTTTTCCAAACTTATATATGTAGAGGTCATTTATTCTTAGTTTATATTACATAATTAGGTATGTCACATAATTAGGTATGTCACATAATATCATATTATGAAGGCACATTTAATATAAACATTTTTAACAGCTGGGTTGGGGTAAACTCTTGATTTAGATAATGGTTTGCTGCTTCGTAAGAACTATATAATTTAGGGTATCCCGAAAATGACGCACGCGAAAGGGGAGGACATTTAAAGTATTTTTTTTATGAAAAGTGGTTTTTGAAATAGCCAGTTTAAACCAAGTTTTTAAAAATCAACAAACAACACTGTATATTTTAAAAGATAAAATATTTCACATCGAAATTAGATCTAACGTTATGGAAATAAACAAACCAAACCTCTTTGTTTTCGTTTGTTTCCATAATAAAAATGATAAGCTTGACATGGCTGTTCAATATTTTAAAACAATTGTTAATTTTTTTATTTTTCAAATCAAAACCGGCAAAACATATTCAATCAGGATTTTGACATTAAAAGATGAATATTAAGTGGTTTGATTTTGTATTTGTTTTTCATATAGATTTAAGACCAATCAAGACAAAAAAGTCTTTTGTAAGCAAAGGACTATTTTCAAAATTTACATTTTCTTTAAATAAGTTGTAATTTATACTGTGTGAAAATATATTTAAATAACTAAACAATATATAAGTATAGGTTTAGCAAAAGGTGAAACAATGATCTCCAGCTGCCATCCATCTGACCTGGCCTCTGCGGCTGCTTTTAAAGTAAAACAAGACAAAAAGTAAACTTCATGAAATATTAAAGATAAGTATTTTTTTAGGAATTGGGCGCTAAATCTATATTTGAAAATGTCCCAGTAGTACAAGAATCTGATGTTGTAATAGTATCAGTAAAACCCACAATTGTACCAATAGCTCTTGGAGATATTTCCAAAGCAAACATTAAAGCTGACAAACTATTTTTGTCCATTGCTATGGGGGTGTCAACTAAACAATTAGAAAAAGTAAAACAGTAACATTAATATTGCTTGTGTTAATTAGGTAATTAAATTGCGTTTTAGATTTTACCCAGTGAATCCAGAGTCATAAGAGTGATGCCAAATACTCCTGCTTTGGTAAGAAGTGGGGCTTCCGTTTTTGTAACAGGTTCAAAAGCTACAGAAGATGATGCCGTTATAACCAAAAAATTGTTGCAATCCATTGGAACTTGCGAGCAAGTACCAGAATATTTATTGGACCCAATTACAGCTTTAAGTGGATCTGGACCAGCCTATGTAAGTAGTAATATTACCTAATGATATACGTCTGTTATATCTAAAACAAACCTGTTTAAAAAAAATCTTTTCATATTAACTAAATAACCAAATAGATACTTTAACCGATGCATCGGAATGTAAGTAACGTAAAGTACTATCAGAGCTGTCAGAAAAAAGTATCTTAGTTACTTTAGAGTAACTTAGTTACTTTAAAGTATCTAAGTTACTGTATCTTAGTTCCTTTATTCCTTTTTACAAAAAGTATCTAGTATCTTAGATACTTTTTAAAAGGAACTGTATCTTGTAACTTAAAAAAAGTATCTTAGATACCGAAAAGTATCTTAGATACCAAAAAGTAACTTAGATACCAAAAAGTAACTTAGATACCAAAAAGTATCTAAGATACCACAAGAAAAGTTCATTTAGTCAAGTTGTTCGAAACGGCCGCGGCCATCGAAGTTATTATAATAAGTATGCTGGCGACTTCAGCGACTGGCGCCAATCGACTGGCGGCGATTTTTGTTATACCTACTTAATTTTTATTCACCTATACTTCTTTTATAATCTATGACTTCGCCACCCGCTCTGTAGAAGGGTGTTTCCGTTCGTTGCGACTTGAATTTATAGTGGTGTCTGAAATAAGTTAGGTTAGGTAAGTACTTGCACTTGCTTCTTTATGATGTACTGATGTAGGATATTGGTTGTTACATTGTACCGTACATTCTATAATGTTCAATGTATGTTTTCCATTTTAAATTTAAAAAAATGTTAAAAAAGATTAAATGAAAAGTGTGAGATAATTTTTTTATTTTTATAATTAAGTGGTGTTTAATTAACGATTTTATCTCTTTTTATTTTTAAGATATTTTAAAAGTGCCTAAGTTAGATACTTTTTGCATTAGACCCTTCAATGGTTTTAATCAACTAGATTTTATTGAAAAAAATTGTTAAAAAAGTAAGCTGTAAGGTACACTATGTATTTTTGTAACCCGATTCTTTAAGTATACTGAAATACTTGTTTTGGCATATTCGTGATCGTCTAGTTAATTTACTTACTTTATAAAAATTAGGACTCTACGTTGTGTATTTACTTACATTGATAATAACGATATTTTGAAATTGGTCAGGTTTAATGAAACACAAGTATTTAATTTTTAAACCCCTGATTTAATTTAAGCAAAGCCAAAGGGGTGGCCCGTTGGGTCAGAGCACAGGGAAAAGGGACCATAAAAACCCTGGCGACTTACACAGTTCAAATAAAAATAAAATACAAAACAAAACATAGTCATATGGGTCATAATCACAAGAATACAGCCCAAATAGCATTTGGACGTCCGGCCAACGTCGCTTATAACAACCCGACGTCGGTACACAACGTCTGCGCGACTACGTATTTACTTGAATCTGCACCAAAATGGGGAATAAAAATCCTGGTCGGTACGACGTCGGACGCGACGTCGGATTAAGAAAGAATTCCTTACTAAATTCAACGTCGGTTTGGACGACTCTCCCGACGTCGTCTTGTTCCAAAACAATATACTCGGGACGACCTTTCTAACACTGGCCGCTCATATACTTACCACATGTGTGGTAAGTATATGTGGCCGCTAGTGATTAGCGCCCTCTTGATTAACATTGTGTAATCATAGAGTACGAATATATTTTAACCAACAGATGGCATCATGGCATCAAACACAATCATCCATACAAACGAAACAATCATGTCGCTTACACTAACTAATTTATAGATATTATTTTCGTTAAGAATGGAATTGTATCGCAGAGAGATTCTTGAAATATACAAACACAGGTCACTTTACTGATGAATGTGACCGAGGTGGATCGAAAAAAATTAATGCGCCCTAATAAATATTTAAATTAACAATTTTTTTCGGAAGAAAAAAAAATAAACATATTTTTTTTTGTGCAGATATCAATGTGAAAATGCATCAAAACATCTTTAAGAATTAACTAAAAACTACGAGACATAATTTTTAACTTAATTTTAAACATTCAATGGGTAAAAGTGAATATTCGTGATGATCATTACCCAACTAGCATTTATGGTGGCAGATACGTAACTGCCACTATCAAAGCCACTACAAAGGGGGCGGTGACCATCGGCGGCTACGTTGTATATTCGTAGCTGCTAAGTAACTGCGACCAAAATGGGGAAAGATTTTGAGTAGCCGGGTAGTGTCTTGGGTAGTTTTTGCCACTAAAAGAGTTACTATGGCACTATAAAGTAGCCTACCGTTGAATGCGACTTATCTGTTACGAAGCTGCCTAGTCGCGGGTTCGTGGCAGCCTAGTGTTTTGCCACCGACATGTAGAACTTTCATTAAACTGTTAAACTTTATTCGCAGCGACCTCTTCAGTTTCACACTTCATAAAAATAAATGTCATGATGGAAAGTAATTATGGAAGCCATTATTATTTTTTTGTTATTTACCATGCGATTTTAACGCCTTTTGTGGGTCAATTCCAAAACGCAATCGACTTTACTGAATAAAATAGTGGGTTTATATGACAAAATTTTCGAGCGCCTTTCAAAACATTTCAAATTATTAAATTATTTGCAATAGAAACTCATGTAGTAATGTAAACTGTTTTGAGGTCATCAATAAATTATTATAAAAAAAAAAAAAAAAAAATTAATTTGCTTAAAACTGGCGTGAAACTTTAAAATATTAGTCCACCGTCACAAATAACAAAATATCTAAGGAAAAAATCTTTAGTTTAGGTATATTTAGCTTAAAAACGCAAAATGTTTGAGCCATTTGGCTGTTCGTCTGAAAAGTCATGAAAAAAATATGGCCGTTTAATCCGAAAAATACTTTATAGTTCCATATGCTTCCACAAAGTACCGGGAACAATAATATATTAGGCCAACCCTACCCGTTTGGAACTTTAAAATCTTCGGATTGATAAAGTGACAATTGCAACTACCCAGAGACGACTTTATGGAAACAATAACTTTTTGGGAACTACATGGTCCACGATTCTTTGGAACATAAAGTGATTTTTTCCAAGAAAGTTCCCTGCGCCACTAAATTGCCACTTAATTGCAGCGTTTATGCTACACCGATCGCGGCGTGCCACTATAACGTTCCGGCTTGTCCTTTGAAGTTCCCGTTTGGCGACGCGAGAATCATATTTTTTGTAAAATGCAAATTGAATATTATCAAACCTAATGTTTTACTGGTTATTGCAATTCTTATGATCACATGAAATTATTCATTTATTTTCAAAAAAATTAATTATTATAAAAAAACAGGACCCACACCGTTTATGACGTCACTTCCGTCTCGTGTCGTTTTTTCTAGGTTTATTAATTATTCTCTTAAATCTTGAAACGTTCTCTTCCACTTAATCTTCGAATCCACGACTTAAGTAGAGAGCATACAATATTCATTTTTACATAGCCCAAATACCTACAAGTAAGGCAGAATGAATAACATTCATCAGCCCAAGATTTGAACGCTTGACTCAGGTGTAGAAATCAGAACATACATCAACTTTGACTGCAAATACTTCAGGGAAGTATTGATAAACTTGACCCATTAAAAATATTTAGCACCTTGAATTTCTTATATTAAATTCCTATTCATTACAAAATATTTAAAGACTATTAAGGTGAAAACGTTCACGTAAGATAGAATTAATAATATTCATCAGCATCTCGATCAGAACGAGATTTGAACACTTGACTCAGGTATAGAAGTCAGAACATGCATCAACTTTGAATGTGAATAGGTACTTCAAACTGTTTGAATCAAACAGCTTTAAAAATGTCACTACCTGATTTATGATGTTCATCAGTACGATTATAGAAAGATGTAGTTTTTGTTTCTGATGTTGATGCTTCGGCTCCCAGTGATTCCTTTTGTTTAATTCTTTGATAGAAAGTACTAGAATATCTAAATTTCTTTTTATTTACCTTAAGCATTTTACAGAATTTTAATAAAGCTTAAAAGCAAGAAAAGAAAACACCAAAACAGAGCAGCACACTATAGTGCGTAACATATATGCATATATGCAATCTGAGGCAATTACATTTATTAGGGTATATTAAGTTATGGTCACTATTAAGTAGCCATTTTTGATCCCCGCGACTTTTTAGTGGCAAAGGATAAGCGACGGCTACTTTATAGTGACCTAGGAAGGTCGCAGTAACCATTTTGATACTTTCAATGCTACTATAAATTAGAGGTAACCAGGTGTCGTGGCCGCGACTACCCCGTAACTTAAATTGTTACTATAAAGTAACAAAAACTTAATGGAGGCATTATGGTAGCACTTGTTGGTGACCGCTACTTTAAAAAGTTACTATAAAGTTTTTGGTCTTTTATGGTGTCATATTCGAAGATTCAGGTAGTTCCAGCCACTTCTTTAAATTACATGTTTGCCACTTGCAATCGGTGTGTTTATTTTCCACTTTTATGGTAGGTAGGCACTAACCAGTCACTCTCGAAATATACTTCAAAGTGACTATTCCTTATAGAGTAACATTTTAAGTGGCAGGGTGGGTCTAGGAACTATACTTTAGGGGCAGTGACATTTAAAAAGGACTGGGAACTATATTTGCTAATTGGGTACTCGAGTTGCAAATATGGATGATATAAAAATGGCGTAGTTGGGAAACTCCAGATATTTAACCGTACTCCGACGAAGTGTCTATAAATTTTTACTGTTTCATTACTTATTTGGACCAAGAGGACAACCAAGTCTTAAAGCTTGCACCATTTCCGACCGCGGTGCACCCTTCGTATTACATTACTACGTCGGTCCGACTTATTTGCCCCAACGTCGTTCCGGGTCTGTAGATACAACTATCACATGACTTAAAATAGTAACCTTCTTTATCTCTAACCTTACTTATTTTGGATGGTGACTTGTTTGTTGATTAATTCTTTGTTGGTCTGTGTCTGTTTTGCACAAAAAATGGGCGAACATCATTTTAAAGTTGTTCAAAAAGATCTAGGGGAAGTCGAGCCGGTACCCCATCAATGGGAGGAAAATGGGGTTTTATATTGACCCATAGATAGACCCATGTATAGACAACTTGTCTCTGCTAGTCTGGCTAGTTCTTTTTTTGTTAATCATTCGCAACCGTGATTAATTCTAATTTTTGTATAAAATATAGACAGGTATTAAAAAAACATAGGGCCTAGCATACTCCTTGGGAAGGAAACTATAAGAAATCATAACTTTAACTTAGATGATTTTAAGAAGTTGAAAATAACTAAATATGTATCTATATGATAGGGTGATAGAATGTTACTGATATTAAATGGTGGTTTATGTCCCAGCAATAACAACGCAACTATAACCTCACTTTTAACCATAGAAAAATAAACAAAACAACACATTTTTGACCTACAGTCCGACGTCCCATTTGCACTACTTCGCAACGTTGCCTTCGAGGGAAAGAAGCCAACGTCGGACCATCGTTGCCGTACTCCAGTAATATTTCCTACATATATTTAATCGTTGCGCGGACGTCATCAGTGGACAGATTATAATACTCTATAGGTGTTATAGTCGCAGACGTTGTGCAGTCGTCGTCTGGACGACTTTTTGCAACTTTATATTAGAAGTTCGAAAACAACTTTGATTTGCACAATGACCGACGTTGGTTCTGGTACAAATTTGGTCGGGAGTCGCGAAGCTCTAATGAAAATGCTATTTGGGAGTATAAATAATAAGTGAATAAAATAACATAAAAAGCAGATAAACATATTTCATATAATTTGGGTGTTTTTATCAATACTCAAAACATTTTGTACTCTGGTAAAATAGTTATAATAGAGATCGTCATTTTATGACGATGTGTTTGTTTACCTTACCACGCATCTTCAAACTATTGAACGAGGATACGATTTTATATAAATAAACTACAGTAACGACACATTTCAGATAGAAAGAATTCAAATGCTTTAAAGGGGAGAGGAAACATGGAAAAAATTTAATCTAGTGCAGATATTTAACCGTAGCCAATAACCACACTATGGGACAATTGCATACTCTGTGAAGTGATATAACGTAACCTAATGTCCCTATCTCACTATAGTATCCCTATATCACAATATGTTCAAATATCCTCACAAAAGCAATGTCCAGCACAAGACAACAGTATTATGAAAATATACAAACAATTCTGCACACAGAGTTTATAAATAGGTAATAACATAACGACACCAAATGTTCCTATCTCACTATAGTGTCCCTATATTACCTATGCTCAAATATTCATGTAGGAACACCCTCCAAACAAAATATAAAACAAATACAAAACAAATAAATATGCATTAAAATAAAATAGTGTAAAATACAATACAATAAATAAATGGTGGTAAATATGAGAGTGTCATAGCAAAAACATACAAGCATAGCCTAAAACTCCAACTAAAAGAAAGTGTCGTACCGAACAAAACAATATTTAAACCCAATACAGTACCGAAAAGGTCATTATCAAATATTCCAATTAAAGCGCTTATATAAGCAGTTTAAATCCAAGTCTATAACCAGAATCTATCAAACAATCTAAACGGCACCAATACCTTACCAAAATATTACCTAGTGGTAATATCAAATTTAATAATAATAATAGCAATAATAATAATAATAATAACAATAAACCTTACCCAAATAATACCAATATTATAATAGTAATATAATTGTTAGAAACTTTAGCCTGAGTACAAATGCAAAGAGTTAAAATAAATAAATACCTTAATACCGAGATGATACACTGAGTTTCATAAACAATAAAGTACATTTCAGTTAAATAAAAGTTATACAAAGTTATACAAAAGGAAACAACAAAATCAAGGCCAGTGTAACTTAAAATAAAGACAATAAAAAATAGTAATATTTAAGATAAATGTAAGTCAGTGTATATGATAAACGCGACAACATAAAGATTAAAACTCAGTGTATGCGCGATCCCAAGATATTAAACCAAAATAATGAAATGTGATACAATAAAAAATAATTACCAAAAATCACTCGTTATTTATACATATTAAAATGATTAGGACCCAATAAACTAGCAATGATAAACGTCATAGACCAAAATGCGAATGAAATAATATTGTTCAAAATTATAAGCAAAAATATATTAAGAAAACCCAAAACGAGGAGTTGTTTATCATTACTAGCAAATATTACAATTTATAAAAATGTGTACATACCTAATTACAGCAGAAAATCGGTAACAATCACAATAGTTATATTAAAATATATATCACAAACTTCTCCTTCTTTCTTCCCTATTTCTATATTTTAAACATCTCGGCCACTTAAAGCTAGAATGTGTAACATAAACAGATCATCCCTAATATTTCGACGTTCAGATACAAAGAAGTGAAATTTTAAAATGCAATAGGATTTTAAAACAAAAAATAACTTAAAACTATAATATTATTTTTAGCGGATTATTTAAATTTTCCTTGGTTAAAATAGCGCCAAATTTGAATTTAAACGATTATGTACCACAGGACCCTTACAAAGCTTAAAATTATTTGAAAAATCAGGGTGGGGTTGGAACGAATTTTTGTTGGGCGGTTTATACGAAACTTATTACATAATATACAAAGTAACTAAAAAAGTATCTTATTAAGTATCTTAAAAAGTAACTTAAGATAAGTATTTAAGTTCCTTTTTTTAAAGAGTAACTAGATACCCAAAGTAACTTCGGATACTTTTTAAAAGCATCTTTGACAGCTCTGAGTACTATAAACAAATTGTGGCAACGATTTTTATTAGTGCTATTATTGCCACATTGTAATATTTCAAAATGTAAATTCAAAAAATAATTTGGAGTATCAATCCGGGCCCGGTACCTCTCTCGTGCTAAGCGAGCATTAACAAATAAAAGTATACACAAAAGTGCTCTTTTAGTTCCACCCTTACTTCCTAAGAAGTCCCACATTAAACATTAAAGCATTTATTTATAATATTTGTGCTACAAAAAAACATATATTTGTATTTTTTGTTGTAACATAAGGTTATGATATATTATGATAAAAAAAAATAATTTACCAAAAACAAATGCCGATCTTTCAAAAATTAAACATTTAGTGGGTATATATAAGGGTATACACACTGAGAAAGAAGCTTGCAAATAAAATGTTTTTTGCTTTAAAATGTTGCACGTAGTAACTTTCATCAACCTTAAATTTAAAACTTTAACTTCAACCAGGGGCGTGCTGGGCCGCCGGGACCCCGGGCGAATGCCCGGTGGCCTGCGCTACCATGGTGGTCTGCTGGACTTGTTATGGTATGCAAATAGAAAAAAGATTTTTATACCAAACAAAAAGTTTTTTTAAGTTATATTATTAAACACTAAATATAAATTAGAAAGTTTTAATTGACTCCCGTAAAAAAATCTAAAACACGTATTTTTTATGCTAACCCTTAACCAAGAAGTCGCAGGTGGAAACCTAAAGCTGGGGGATATTTGGGGATATTTGGGGATATTTTGGATGCTTTCGTAATTATTTTTCAGTTTCTTTGGAAATCCAAACTGATCCGGGGCCACTTCGATAAAATGCAATTTTAGTCAATTTATAAATTATCGGAAGGGGGGATCAGCTCGGATTTATAGAGAAACAGAAACATAAATACGAAAGCATCCAAAAAAGCCCCCTCTCGCAGTTTTTGTCTTGATTTATTTGTGATAATACTTTCCTTTAATATTAGTGTGAATTGACGTAAATTTGTAAGCTTTTATGCTGATTGCTGAAGAGATAAAGGTGCAAAATGGTTTAGATTGTGACTTAATAATTGAACTAGCTGAAAACAGTTCTTTGTTGCGAAGAGAGTTATCACGGGACGTTTTATCAGTCGAGGTATTTAATTGTGATGTATTTTTACAATTTATATGAAATTGGCTTGGGCCTGGACTGCTCTAGTCCAGGCCTGCATTGATTCTGCCAGCACGCCCCTGAAGTCTTTAACTAGTGTAAAAGGTTCCTATTAAATTATTATAATAATTTTTAATTGAAATATTGCCTTAAATATATAATATTAATAATCTTATTTGTGTTTGGAAAACAAATACAATTTTTACACGGGTCACACCAAAACAGAAGAAAAGGAAATGCAGTTCCTACTATTTCCTAGGTTACCTACATTAAATTAAATAACAATGAACTAAAATTTATTTATAAAAAAATATTTGACAAATTGAAGTTTTAAATTTAATATAATAAATAAATACCTAGGTAACCTACATGTAATTAAATAACAATAAACAAAAATTTATTTATAAAAAAAATAACAAATTGAAGTTTAAATTGAATAATAAAAAGTTACCCATATAAAACAAATTTATTGCCTGAATTACAAGTAAATAAATGTTTAAATAAAAATAATTAAAATTTACATTTAGGATCCTAAACTCGAGTTTAGAAACTCATCATCATATAGGAATAGCAACATTTATTTTGCAATGTTGAAATATTACAAACTTGTAGATATAAATTTCGTGCAATATTGCACAAAATTTATATAAAATTGTATACAAGTTTATAATAAGTCTAATTTAAAATATTTATAATAAGTCTAATCTAAAATATTACACTAATAATATTTTCGTAACGTTGCTTCTTAGATAATAAATAGGCATTTAATTTACAACATTTTTAAAACATTACATATTGTAATATTAATCTTAGATTTAAATGAAAAATGCTGTTTTAAATATACAATACTGCGATATTCAACAATTCCTTAAGGTTTTTAAATATTGCAATTATAATATAACATATATAACTTTAGTGTAATGTTTCATCGGAAATATAACATAATAGACTGGGGCAAAAATATCAGCTTCGAGTGCAAAAAAGACACTTTCTGCGCTTGTTACGTATTCTCTCACAAGCAAATCTCTGGACCAGACGTTAACTTTAATATTTAACATAAACTTAAGATTGCAATGAATATTTTAGTAATATTTTATATGTAAGATACTAAATGAAATGTTTCAGAAAAATTTCCAGCAACGTTGCAGAAATCTTGCATCAAGAAACCTTACATAAGTAAAATTTGGTAACATTGCAAATAAAACTTTTTAGTAACATTTTTTTAAACATTACATACTAATGTTCCCGACCATTCGATAAGGGCTTCCTGCAAAGATGCAGGAAAGTTGACACAAGTATTTTTTTAACTTTCTAAAAATATTAATTTTATTAAATTTAAAAAAAAGTCTTCGTTTCCTATTTAAATAAAAAAGTACAGAAAATGAATTTAAAAAAAATATTGTAGAAGAAACATAAGAAAAGCCTTCATCAGTCTCTTAGTACAAAAAATTAGTTTACTTTCATTCAACAATGGTTTACAGTATTGCGGAAAGAGTTAAAGTGATCACCCCTTTTTTGCGTTTAAAAAAAACACTAGCACAAAACTCCTCTGCTCGTTTTTGTTTTTGCCACCCTGTATATTATATAAGTTAAAGAAATTTCTTTCTTCTTTCCAGTTAACTGGCTTGGATTTTTTGTTAATCAGCATTGCAAATAAAAATTAAAATTTTTTGAAATATTTTCTACCGTGAAATTGTATTTAACCAGAGTAATAACGGAGCCCAGGCCCCCTGCCCCCCTGTAAATACACTACTATTTATTGGATATTTTATTAAATAAACAAACATAAAAAGTTAACAACCAATTGCTATAACCTTTACAGGGCCGGCCCGAGGTACGGGCGAACCGGGCAACGGCCCAGAGCGGCATAATGGGGGGCGGCATTTTTACGATTTGTTAATGATAATCAAGAATAATAATAATTAAGAGTTAAGAAATACGCTCGAGAAATGCAGTTTAGATAATTTAATATATTTGTTACAAAGATTTGAAAGAGGCGCTTTTTTTCATTCGTTTCTTCAATCACATCCTGAAGTTTTTTATACTTTTGTTTGACAATTGACAATTAATAATTGACAAATATTATATCACGATTGGGCTTTTAAAATCAGTGCATTGCTAAGGTAGTTTGATAAAAAGATTCAGGAACTTGTTATAATAACAAAAGAAGGTCGCGTGCGGCGGAAAATCGAGTACTAGCACCAACCTTTTCCAAATTCTTGCAAAAAGAACCATCGTAGGCAGGTAAAATAATTATACTATAATTAAACAATATTGCATATATGAAAATGAGGTTTTATTTTTGTTGTGTACATCTAAACATTGTTTTTAGAGGTCTAAAATCAATGATCTGACGTGCATCACATCAGCATTCGGTTTTGCCAAAGTCCGCTAAACTCATTAAGTAATAAAAAAAAATTAACCTATGAATATTACCAGTAATGGGTCAAGAAAGTTTCTTAAAGAAACTAAGAAAATTAAATGTTTCATTACGTAATTATTGAGTTAATTTCCTTTTAAAGATGATTCTGTATACTTTTACATTAAAAATACGAAATTTCAACAGCAATTATGTATGTAATAATCTGAGCTATTGCGGAATATTGCGAAAGTTAATTTTAACAAACCAAAGAATTCTTGTAATTTAAAAATATTGTTTAATTATATTCACTATAATAGTGACACTATTTACAGTATATAATAATATATAGGATATATATAATCATTGACAAGTGATGCAATTATGTATATATATTTAACAGTATATTGCCTTACCTAGTAATTCTAAAGCATAAAAACTCTTATAAAAAATTAATAAATTTGAACAAAATAATTACTTACTACTTTTTTTCCTATTCCTGCTAAATAAAATGGGGGCGGCAAAAATATCTTCGCCCGGGGCGGCAAAAAAGGTCGGTCCTGCCCTGAAAAGGTCTTTATTTTAAAGTTTAAAATAAAATTTTTAAATTCAAATTAAAGTGTGTTGTAGAAACGTCTTTTAACTTATTTTTTCTATAGATTTACGTTTTAATCGAATCCCTGGCTGACGGAGGCGTAAAAATGGGATTACCGAGAGATTTAGCCTACAGATTAGCTTCGCAAACAGTTCTAGGAGCAGGAAAAATGGTCAGAGACACCAAAGTACACCCAGGACAGTTGAAGGACGACGTTACTTCGCCAGCAGGTTCGACCGCTGCAGGATTACACTTTTTAGAACAAAAAGGTAAGAACAAACGCAACAAAAAAACCGTTTATAAAAATATTTATTAAAACATACGTTTAAACAGTTGCCTACAGCTGAACTATGGAAATAATTAAAGATTTCGTTTTTTTGCAGGATTCCGGGCAGCAGTAATAGGGGCAATTCAGGCTGCTACCGAAAGATGTCGCGAGGTCGGAAAAGAGGAGGCCAAATAAATAGTTCTTGAACAATGGACTGATTAGATTTTAGTTTTGTACATACATATTTATATGCCAAAATATATTTAGGTTTTTTAAATATATTTTATTTTACAAAAATTATTATTGAGAGTTAGGTTAGGTAGATCTGACAGACGTTGAATTTTTTTATTGGTCCAAATGTGGCTATTAATGAATTTTTAGACCAAGGGCCTAGGCTGTTCAAAACCTAACCCGATTGGTTTAAATAATTTTTATGTGGCTAAGCTATAATCAATCACTTAATATTAATATTAGTAACCAGTTTTAACAAAAATAACGTTTAAATTGTAGACCGATTGGATATAATAATAATTAAGTTTCAAACAAAACTACAAATTTTGTTTAAAAGTTATTTCATGGCATTCATCCACGATATAATGTCGCAACTCTTGTAGAGACCCCGGTCTGTTGATTAAAAATATCTTTTGAAATAGCCCAACAGAAAGAAGTCTAGAGGAGTCAACACTTGAATTTTGGCCGGCCAATTCAGAGCTCTTTTTTGTCCAATCTATTCTCCAGAAAACACTTATTCTAAAAACTGTCTAACACATAGTGTAAAGTGCGGAGGTGCCCCCATCTTATTGAAACATTAAATGGTCTTCCAAGTAGCAGTTATCGTTTTTAACAATATCTATCAGTGAGAGATAAACTACATCCTTTAGTAATTTCACACGTATCTTCTATCAGGGTACCATTAAGAAAGATGAGTCCAACGAGACGATTTTCAAAAATACCTTTCCATACATTAAGTTTTTAGGAAGCTGACTTCGTAGAAAAACCTTGGATTTGCATCTGACCAGTAGCGACAATTATGGCGATTAACAGTTAAATTAAATAAAAATTTACACTCGTCTGAAAAACAGATGTAAAAAAGTATATTCTTATAATTAGCTATTAACTCATAGTTTACCAAAATCCCAGTCGATAATCAAAATATTCATATTTTATTCATGGACTAAATTAATCTTGTAAGGACGAAATTTATAAGATCCAGGGATCCATTGGATGGTCGTTCTAGAAATGTCTCAAAGTTGGGTTAGCAACAAAACTCCTACATCAGCAGCTTTTCTGACTGGACGTCCACGTTTAGTTCCAAAAATCCGTTTTTTGTTCGCTACTTGTTCATTTCCGAACTTACTATTTCATTAATTTATTTTTTCCCAACATGAAAATGAAAATGAACTAATTATGTGTACTGAAAAGACTGATAAAGGCTTTTCTTAAGGTTCGATAGTTTTTCATGTTATTTATAATAATTATTAATAATTTATTATCTCTACTTTTTTATTTAAAAACAAACAAAATCCGCGGTCGCAAATTTAATTTTAAATATCTCGAAAACGAATACATGGAATTTAATTTTTTTTCTTCATAATACAAGACCTTTTAAATGAGGTATCACTTGCCCTATCATGACATTTAAAATTTAAGGGCTTGTAACAACTACCCGAAGGGGTGAAGCGATTTGCAAGTGAAATCTATTGCAAAAGATACTTCCCTCGAAACTAAAGTTGAACCACCCCAAGTATGAAAAAAATGAATACTAGATATAGGTGTTGCATCTTCTGTAGTCATGTTTTTAATAGGTTATTTATTGTTCTTACATTAGATTAAATTACTATTTTATGCTGTATATTAACTGCTATGGAAACCTTATTACTTTTAATATGTTTATTTTATATCTATCTTTGCTTTCAATAATAATATTTTGCCCTTAATGTCTATAGAAAACTACGAGCACGGTCCCTTAATCAAGTCCTAGCTAAACCAGGCCAACGCATAAATTTGACGCGAGGTTTAATAATCAAGCCTCCGGATTTTAATTATTAATTTATTATTTAAAAATTACAAAAAAATACCAAAATTAAGTACCTAATTAAAAAAATAAATAATAATGAAGTTTATAAATTATGACCACAAAAGTAAAGAATGTCTAAAAGTTAATGTGCAGAAGCGCATGAAATTTTAATCTTTTCCAGGATCGTAAATAAGTATCGGACCGAAGAAACTGATCACTGGAGGGTACGAACGAATAATTCATCTTAAACTGAGGATAACGATTCAAATCTTATTAATTCTGCCTTATTCTCAGATAAGATCGTGTTTCAGTCCTATACATTGTTGCAAATGTAAACGAGTTTCAGAGGCGTATTTAAATTTCTTATTTAAAAGACTGTGCATAATTGAATTCAGTACAGACATAAACAAATGTTTTTAATATTTCAAGTCATGAAAAATCTAAACGTTGGTATTAGTCAAATATCATACATATAAGATAAAGTCATATAAACATATGGTACTTTTCCGCAAGAGTATGCATTTTTTACATCATATACTTATCCACGCTCATTTAATATGTTTTTCTACATACTTTTGCGGACGCGACTGCACTGATTAAAATGATATCCTTGTGGCAAAAGAATCTATTCATTTGAAAAATATTGATTCAATTTAAAGAAACTGTATTTATTTTAAATTTAAAATTTATCAGTTTCTCTTCGGATAAGATAATTGCTGCATTTAGGTGTAATTCTCGATTCTTTTGAAATCTAATTACTTTAAAACAAAGTAAAGGCATTTAGACAAAAGAAATCTTCAATTCATGTCTTTCTGTCAAAATTTAATGTTATTGCTATAAATCCCACGGTTTTGTGCCAAACTACACTGATAAACATGGATTATTTTAGGCAAAAGAATCCATTCATTTGAAAATTATACTTTCAGTTTAAAGAAAGTTAACTTTTTGCAAATTTTTTGGCATTTGGCTAAAATAGCTGATGCATTTAAGGCAAACTCTCGATTCTTTTGGCTAAATCCTTTTTAATAACTTTATTTCAAGAACAAAGCATTTGTGGGAAATCACTCGGTAATTTGATAGTTCTTGCAACAAGAGGGGCCTTCAGTATCAGTCCAAGCGTCCCGTCGACAGTACTTCTTTTTTATAAAAGGTATTCATCTCGCGCGAATTAATAATTATATACTTTTTCTATGGTTTTAAATCAAGATTATTTGTAGATTGAGATTATGGGTACCATAAAGGAACTGGTTAAACTTTGGAACATTATTCATTTATTTCCAAAATTTGAAGGTTAGTTAGTGTTTTTATACGCTTTTCCAACGTTTAATTTTATATGTAATGTATTCTTATTTTTAAAATTTTAATTAATTAGGAATCTAATAAAGATAAATATCTAATTAATAAGCTAAAATTGACTAAAATATAATTATTTCATCCTTCTCCCAAAGATTAAAATTTTGTAAGAAAATAATGCGGTATTTGTCAATATCTCGCGAGAGCGTCAATGTCACTTTGCGCTCGAATTACACACAGGATTTTTTCTACAACCGGTGTTTCTATAAGAATGTTTGGTAAAAATAATAATTATTGATAACATCAAATTTGATGTTTGTGCCAAAAGTCGCAAAAACACTAAATGTTTCTAAATTATGGTTTCCATGGCAACTAATCGAGCGACAAACTTACTTTGTCGCTCGGCGAGTGACAAAGTAAAAATACGCTCGCTCCTCGGAAAAGTGCAACTTTGCGCTTTCTTTTGGAAGCGCAAATTTGTACTTTTCGCTTGGTTGAAGAAAAAACCTTTTTCCTTGCAGGCACGAGTTGTTTCAGGGTGTTTCCATTGTAACGGCTGCGACACTGACATTGTGTTTTTTCATGATAATAGTGTTTGTTCATATATGTCAAGATACGTTAATATACAAAAATAGTATAAAAAATAAGATATTAAACTCAAACAAAATGTCAATAAAAACGTGTATAAAAAAAACTTTTATAAAGTCATAAATCGAGTAACAGGAGCGACATTAGAAAATCGGCAAATGGGACCAAGTTTACTTCCAAAGTTAAAGTTAATCCTGTAAAATTTTGATGAAAGCATACAGTTATATCTTTTTGTGTAAAACTTGAATAGTAACAAGAACGTATTTTAAATGCACAAATATTGTATACTTTATTTTCTAAAATGTTCTCAAAATGTAACGGGTGTGACATTTAAACTTTTTATCGAGTATTGCATCACAATGTACGAATATTTTAAGGTTATAAATTACGTTGCAACTAAATTATTTGACTCCAGATATAGTTTTTGTTTAAATAACACATCTGATTTTTTTTCAAGGTGTGGTAAGGTTTCGGGGAAATACCCTTCAGTGAGAGGAGCGAGCCGGAAAGCTTTTACAGACGTATAGTGCTATAATCTAATATTTTTTATATTATATGGAATTGACTATATCTCAAAAACTGTTTTACTTTAATAACTTTTGACGTCATTTTTGTATTTAGCGGTCATACTATATCGGATCAATGGTTTTCGATGACAGAGATAAATATTTAAAGACTTTAAAGACAGAAAGGAAGCGACAGATTTTTCGCGACAAAGTGCAAGTCTATCAAACTTTTTGTGGTGCAAAAATGGAAAAAAGAATTAAATTTTACATACTCACAAATTTTAAACCAGAACATACTCTTCGAAAATGCAGCGAATCAATATTAAATCTTTTAAGAAATTATTGATGATAAATTTCCCTTATCGGGTAAACATCCAGCCTAAATGCCAGAAGTTTTAAAAACTTACGTTGAACATTTAGTAATATAACTGAGTTATTATAGTGCGAAGAACAAATAATAGAGCAAAATTTAATTTAAGATATTACTAAACAGAAGTATAAGGATCTTATAGCGGTTTCAGTTTTAAATCCACGCTAATTTCTGCTAATAAAACCCAATAATTTATATGCTGGGGAAACTAAATTTTGTATATGACTCGAGAATGTTAATTTATTATCAAAAAATACGCAAAGATCATTAAGAAAGAACATTATTGTTTAAGGAGTAAGATATTGGTAAGTTATCGAATCATTCTTTGGGAAAAAAATACAAGTTTTGCATTTAAAAATATTTAGAACCAGCTTGTTTAATTTGCACCATTGATGCACAATATTTAAATGATTTGGCAGTACAATTCATCATCCATCCGTTGTAATTTTAACAAAACAACTTCAAATCATCGGCAAATCATCAAGGGACCACCTGAGGGACTCCAGACGTAGGAACAAAACTAGTACACCTAAAACCATTAAAAAATACGTATAAAGTTGGCGGTTACTAAGGTAAGAGCGAATAAGGTTACATAACAGTTTACTTAGACCAATATAATCAAGTTTACAAAGTAAGTTAGTATGATCAACCTTATCAAACGCCTTCGAGATATCAGTATAAATTACATTCACTTGGCCCTTTTGATCCAAAACATTAAAACTATATTGAGAAAAATCAAATAGGTTAGTAACTGGCGACCGTTTATGTATAAAACCATGCTGATAGGGTAAGATGCTCTGGGAAACACCATTGTAGATGTCTTCTCAAAAAGCTTCGACAAGTAAGACAAAATCGCAATGGGTCTTACCAATGTTGTGATAATTGTCAGCTTTAAAAATATAAGTGAAACGAGTAAGTTTCCATAATGAAGTAAATAGAAGTTTTTAATAGTATGTTAAAAATAGTAAGAAGAGGTAAAACTACCCAGATAGCAAAATGAATTCACTATTAATTCACTACGAATTCACGCGTGAAAATTAAATTCACGCGTGAATTCATATAACGCGACAGATGAGTCCTCAATTGATGCTCAATTTGCCATCACGCGTGAACTTTTTATTTTTTGCGCATGCGCTTTTAGAATATGGATTTCATTTTTCAAAATAATTTAATCTGTCGAAATATTTATTTTAACACCTTAAAAAAATACACAAAAACTTGGTTTAAAAGGCCATAATTGAGAAGCAATCAGACTAAACCAGATAAATCCATTTCGACTTTTTGAATGGTTCCTATTTCTTTTGTTCAGATAAATCCATTGGAAATATCTATTTCAAGCTAAACTTGTTATCATAATATGATATGATCATAATATTAATATTAATATTAATTATATATATATTATATATATATATTATATAATAATTATATATATATATATATATTATATATATATATTATATAATAATTATTATATTATATACTAATATTAATATTAGTATATAATATATATATTATTATAATAAGTTTATCTTGAAATTCACTTTTCCAATTGATTTATCCGACTAAAAGAAATATGAATCATTCAAGAAGTCAAAATGGATTTACCTGGTTTTGGTTGATTGTTCCTCATTTATAGGTTATACATTACAATTATAACTTTAAGGTTAACTAATTAATTAATTAATATATAATATACATATATTAAATATTAATGTACCTATAACATATAATTGTGACCTTTTAAACCAATATATATTATGTAATTATATATATTACTATAATATATATAATTATAATAATATATATCAGTGGCGGATTGGGGATTTTGGGTATACCAATATCTCACTTATTAGACGTGGGACCCACTCCAAATTTATAATATAATATATAAGTTAGTTTTTTGTGTCGCCTTACCTGGCTTCTGGCCCCCCCCATTTGGGATAATTCAAATTAAAGTGGTGCAATTTATATTCCACTATAATTTATCGACAAATTTTAAATTTTATTTAAAAAATATAAATATTACAGATTTTATACGATTTTAAATTTTTATTATTTATTTTATTATAATAAAAAAATATTTAATATGGTATAAAATCTGTAATATTTGGATTTTTCAAATAAAATTTTAAATTTACCGATAAATTATAGTGAAGTATAAATTGCACAACTTTAATTTGAATTATCTCAAATGGGGGGGCCAGAAGCCAGGTGAGGCGACACAAAAAACTAACTTTTTTTCGCAAACTTCAATTTAAATTCTGTTTGCGCCGAACTTGTCTATTTAATGTCATAATAAACTATTATAAATTTGGTGTGGGTCCCATGTCTAATAACTGAGATATTGGTATACCCAAAATCCCCAATCCGCCACTGATATATATTATAATATATAATTATATAATATAACTACTTATAACTTAATATATTATATAATTAATACATATAATAATTAATTTGTGTATTTTAAAACATTTAAAATAAAGATTGTGACTGAAAATGTCTTATGACATGGGGAAAGGGAGGGTGTTACCAGAGATAATTATAATTTATTATAATGACATACAATATTAAATGAAAATATATTAATATAATATTTTTGATATTAGAATATTAATATTCTATTTATATTTAAACGTGCAGTTTTTAATTATGCAATCCATGTATTTTAAAATAAAATCGATTAAATCACACGATACTATAATATGAATTCATAATCTACTCACGTGTGAATTACGAGTTCAAGACTTCACGTGTGAAATCATATAGCACACATTATTCACTCACGCGTGATTTCGTATTCACGTTTGCTATCTGGGTAATAGATTATGGCAATCTTCAATTAAAAAAACTCTGAATTTGATCATTACCACACACGGTGGTCCTCGATTAATTTCAACCAAAAAGTGTTTGAACCTATATTTTTTTATACCATTTCGCAGCTACTTTCCAAAAAAAGGTGAAATTCTACATTGGGCACTTTTTAAATAAAATCGATTTTTTCATTTTTATATAAAAAAATAGTTTTTATTGAGATTTCTAGATTACAAAGCTATTAATGTATATAATACAGTAATAGAATGCCATTTTGTGCAATAATTTAAAAAATAAACTTCCATTGTTTTTATTTTTATCTCTATTAATATTAAATTTGCACCATAAAATAATAAATAAAATTACCATTTACATACAACGGTTAAAATATATATCCTACTAGGCATGATAGTTTTTTTGCACATAGTAGGCTTTGAAAATAACAAAAAAACAACAATCAAATAACCTAACAATTCAAAACTTGCTAGTACTGATAATTCATCGCGACACAGTGTTTAAAGCTTGCTTGTTATTTAAAATTCTTAAAAATCACCGGCCTATATAAGCCATGAAGAAAATCGTCATGTGGTATGCTTACTCTTAGTAAGTCTAAAGGTAAAAAGCATTCGTCCACCACTCAAAAAAAAATTGAGAACTTCTTTCCAAGTTACAATTCAAGAAATGACTGTGGTCCAGCCCAAGTAGCAAAGGGTTGCCACCGATAATGCTTTACTTTTTTATGCAAGCTTTATAAATGCATGAAAACAAGCTATTTGTTTTATTGCAGCTCTACTATGTGCTAGTTGTTCTTGAGATAATGAAGCTTTATGATTAGGCTTTAAAAGCGACTTTAAAGTAAAGTATTAAAACCTTTTTGCAATTATAACCATTTGATCTTAACATTGATTTATTACTGTTAACCAATAATGCTTTTTTAGGGCAACTTGGCCCTAAGAAACGCCTATAGTCCAATAAGCTTTATGCAGGTTTATCAGATGCCTATTGGTTTTAATGTTGCTCAGAAAGTTGGCTTTAATGCATCTGTTAAAGCCGACTCATAGGAGCATTTGGTCTTAGGACTACTTTTCCTCTATGTAAGAATGTTACAGAACCAAACAGTAAAAAGGTTTTATGATTGTTCCTAGTAGAGCAGCAATACGTCTTTAATATAACCAATTTGCTTTCCAATTTGCAAATTTGCATGAGTGTAAACCATTTTGTTGCTATTATTTCTTTCTTGAAACGTTTTTGTCTTGATAATCGCGAAGAAAATAACACTTGTCAACATGTCGCCGCCATGCATGACAAGTTTTTTAGAGCAGTGGTTAAAAGTTAAAAAAAGTGGAAATTTTTATAGAAAAACAAAGTTGCCCACTGTAAGAGCTGTTAAAAGTTGTTCTTCTGTGTTGTTGGCAAAACATCGTTGAAGGAATACTCATTGTATTCCTTCAACGTCCTGTTCCTACCAAGAGCTAAATCCGCATCATTCTATCACAGCAATTAATGCGGTAGAAGACGGCGAAACTTCGTAAGAAGGCGAACCTTCGGAAACAATAAAAAACATTTGACAATTTTTAGGTTATGTTATCATCTGACAAAGCAGTATAGCCCTGATGGCGATACTTTTGATGAAAATACTGCAAAGTTGTTTTAAAATGCTAGCACAAAATGCCAATTGGTTTTATGATTGCCTTGAAAATTGCAGTCATAGGGCTTATTAGTTTTAATAAATAGTTGTAAACACTTTTTAAAGCAATTAAACTTTTTAGCAGTTGTTTGCAAGAATACATTGTTTTATAACTGAAACCGCCATTTAAATTAGAAAATATTGCTTCGCCATAATGAAATAATTTTAATCTAAAATACAAATAGATAATATTTTTCAGAAAATTTCAAAAAGTTTGGTTTGTACGAGCATGTTAATGTTAGAGAATATTTTTTCGATAAGAGCCCAATAAACATTTTTCTGACTTCCGACTAAACTTGCACTATGTTCGACGTCGCTTTAAGTGAAAATTGCGGTCGGATAATAACTTTGTATCCGAAGTCATTGTTCGACGTATATTTACGTCGGTTGAACGTCAAGTCGTAACTTTCACTTTGGTTAAAAAAATTACGAGAATTGTTCGACGGGAATATAGTCTGGAAGAAAGAAGAAGAAGAAAATAGTGTGACGACGAGGTCTCCACCATGTGACGAAGTGGGGACTCCACCATCGATGATTGGGACTGTTGGGTGACGTATGGTTAAAAGGCCAAACTTACATTATAACGGCTTTATTTCTGAAATGAATTTACATTACAAGCAATATGGGTTTATATACAAAACTAGAACACTACGTCATATACACAAGAAATACATGTTTGCTGATTATTGCAAGATTGCATTTCTCACAATAAATTTCCACGTAAATCTATTTGAGAATCAAATAATCTGCAATAATCTGAAACTTTCCTGTTGCTTTTATGTGGGAAAATAATTATTATATTAAAATAAAGTAAAATTAATAAATCAATAAATAATATTTTCTTATTTCGTGACATCTCCCTCGCCTAGAAAGCACGCCACTGGGCTTTGTCGTCCATGTTCTAGATTTGCAATAAACTGCCGACGTAGTCCTAGACACTTAGTTTTATCTTCAAGTCCGCCATGATGACTTCTTGATGTCCGTGTTTAATTATTGGAAATATTGTTGGTTTTTGTGTGGTGTTGAAGTGGTGAAGTGTCTAGTACTATTACATTTTGTCGGACTCCACATGAAAATAAAAAGGAACAAAAATTAGTAAGTATTCTTAAACTAAAATAATAATAACTAACTATGTACAATTTACAGTTGCCTATCGCCTATGCCAAAAAATATTAAATATATAAAATTTATTTAAAATTAAGCATTACTATACAAAAAAAAATTCTTTGTATAACTTTAGTGAAGACCTACGTCCCTTTATACCCTATAACGTTAAATTTTTATTTTATTATTTTAAATGTTTGAATTAAACTTGCAATTTGTTTTTTAAGCTAGTTTTTATCTTAAATATGCGCTTGTAATTTGATATTAACACTACTGACCTAGCCAACAATTTTATTCCTGCGATGGACATGGAACGCATGAGCGACTCGTTGCGCTGGGCTCCCTTTTGTCATCATTGGAAATTGCTAACCCTTACTCCTGGTCATTCCTGGGGTAAGCTCGGACGAGTGTCAGCTGGAATTGATCTGGAAGGTTGATGTCATCTTCACAACAAACTTGGTACAGGATACCTTCTTGTGAGGAACCATTTCCAGGGTTTCCAGCATTTTTTGGTATTTTATTTTTAATTATACCTTTTCCATTTTTCTTATTTCTTCTTTTGCAGATCTGCTCGAGGTAGGGTGGCAACTAGTACTACTGGGTATCTCTTGATTAAGAGGAATACCACGCATGCTGAAAGAATGTCATTCCAAAGGATAAGCATGTAGACTTTATGGATGAAATGGAAATCAGAGTACGTAACTTATTTACCATTTTTTTTCTTTAGGATTAAGTAAGAATTACTTCAAGTTTGAACATCTCGCCCGCAAGATGAGACAAATTTTTAGGTTTTCTTCTATTTCCTCAGTTTCGTGGTTGGTAATTTTCCATGTTTTTCTTGGAATGCCGTTTTTCTTCATAGTAGCATGACTCAGCAGCACAAGCTTTTTCCGTACCCCAAAAAATATTTCTTTTCTTCTTTTTATTTTCAATATTCTTTATTCTTCATTTACATACATTTTCTTTTTTCCATTTTAGCTTTATTAAAGTCGACTTATTTTTTTCATTCTCTAAAAGGTAAGGATATATCTTCAGAAGGACTTAAAATTGAAAGATTTTGTAAAGGACTTAAAAGGTTTTGGATACGGGCTTCTACGTTGTCGTCTTCTTCTTTTTCGGATTGATTTTCGTCGGGATCTGCCTCTTCTTCGCTGTTTTCTTCTTCTGCGTTGAAAGTTTGGTTATTAAAGTCTTCTGAGTCTTCTATATTAAATGTTGAGTTTTGGATTTCTTCTTCTGATTTTTCTTCGCTGTTTTCAGTCTGTTTTTCGGGTATTATAGGTTCTTTCGGTGGTCGTAGGAAATATCTTGTTTGTTTCGGTTCGGTGCCAGTCGGTGATCGTGGTAACGTTGAGGAGGGTTCGAAGATGGATTTTTCCGTGCTGCGATGTGATGGGTTGAATGTCAATTTTCCCAAAAGCTTCTTGCGTGACATTAATTTTAACTAACGCCGATCTTGTTTTTCTTAGAGTTCCCAAATAGATTCAGCGAGCATTCGGTCAATCCTGGGTACCGATGCTTTCTCTATTCAGGAAGTCTTCTATGAATAGATACAGCGAGTATTCGGTCAATCCTGGGTACCGATACTTTCTCTATTCATAGTGATGGTACAAGATCGTTGGCGCCTCCACCATGTGACGACGAGGTCTCCACCATGTGACGAAGTGGGGACTCCACCATCGATGATTGGGACTGTTGGGTGACGTATGGTTAAAAGGCCAAACTTACATTATAACGGCTTTATTTCTGAAATGAATTTACATTACAAGCAATATGGGTTTATATACAAAACTAGAACACTACGTCATATACACAAGAAATACATGTTTGCTGATTATTGCAAGATTGCATTTCTCACAATAAATTTCCACGTAAATCTATTTGAGAATCAAATAATCTGCAATAATCTGAAACTTTCCTGTTGCTTTTATGTGGGAAAATAATTATTATATTAAAATAAAGTAAAATTAATAAATCAATAAATAATATTTTCTTATTTCGTGACAATAGTATACATAACCAATATTAAAATAAAAAAAATGCCAAAAGAAAAGAAAAAAAGAATTTTTGTAGTGTTTTCGTCAGCCTTTTTCTGACACACTTTTTTGGCTAGTTGCGGTATAAAATTTTCTTTAGCCAATTTATATGGTGGTACATCATAATACCTACTCTTTATATTTTAGGAAAGGTTTTACCTTTCTCTTAGTATTCATAAAACAATAACTGTTGTATCTCAGTGTCAGAGACATCAGCATCTGAACAAGAGCACGAGGCCCCCATACATATATTGCAATATATGTATGGGGGCCTCGTGCTCTTGTTCAGATGCTGAAGTTATTGTTTGCAGCATCCGTGGCAAGGTTGCATAGCCTTGCACTTATATTGCCTCCACTTTTTTTATCGAGAGAACTATTAATTTGTTCTCGAAAGAGAATCGTTTGGCTCACTGATTTGGGGAACCAGAGTGTCTCCTTCTCTTCCCACCTATGCGGCACGGGCTCCACTTCCCCCTTGGGGCAAATCCTTAACATACACCATTTTAAAATGCTCCATAATAACATAGACAACACACAATAATAGTGCCAACATTGGACCGATTTAGCAAAGTTTCCCTAACAGAAAAAGCGCACAGTTTTTCAGTTTGACATATGATTTTCAGGTTAGGTAGGTCGTTACGGGGGAAAAATAGGTAGTTTAAATGACTCGAGGTCTCAAACTTCGTCGGAAGTTGGTATTTCGAGCTACCGACGTCGTTAAGACGTCTTTTATTGACCGACGCGTCGGTTGGTATGTGGACAAATTTGGTTAATTTGTTGACTACGCCATTTTCGCGAACAAAACGAGGTGGTGACGATGGACGCCATTAAAGAAAGATTTGCTTTTTTTAGATTTTTACCGTTCATTGAAATAAAATAACAACTTAAGTTAGTTTTTTAGAACTGGTTCAAATTTTGTTTAAAAAACACATTTTTATTAAAACTTATTTTTTTTGCAAAAATATTTAAATATGCAAAACTGAAAGATTTTTTGAAGCCCACGCATGTTTTGCCAGGAATCATAACCATATTTATCAGTAAAGTGCATTTCGTATGGGTATTTTAATATAGATCACCCGTTAAAAGTCAAATAATACATTACTACATTGTTATACGTGTTCATTTCATAAAGAGTCGACATGCATGTTTTGCATTTCTATGTCTTTCTACAATATTGGTAGAGATTAAGTTATTTTATTAACGCACGACTATTTGTTTGTGCAGCGTAATGACGAAATAGGTAAAAATCTCGACTTCTATCAGTAGTCAGCAACCGACGTCGTGACGATCCAAATTCGTTCGCTCCATTTAGGTACAAATGATGGTCGTCATGTGAGTCATACGACGTCGGCTGCCGACGTCGGGTCGCCCCAGACGACGTCGCTTTTACGTCCAAATGTTTATTGGGAGATGGCTTAAAAAACGGAATGTAGATCGGGTAAGTAATTTAGCTAAAGCCTTTAAAATTGTTTAAACTAAGCGCATTTCAGTGGGCATCATACGTTTTGTGTCTCGGCAATCAACTTTTATCAGTAAAGTGGTATTTGTTTATGATTTTTGCATCCGAAAGTTATTGGTTGACAAAAGATAATAATTTTCTTATTAAGTTTTTAAAATCAATAATGGCATATGCTTGTGAAACAGCTTAGTGTTCCATAAGGCAACAATATACCAAACAAGTATTTGATTAAAGCAATATGGAATTTACAAAGTACAACAATAAAGTAAAAAGGTATATCAATAAGTACAAATTGTCAGCTAAAATGTGTTTACGACAAAAACACACTACCTCCTTAAAACCTATTGCACTTAGCAGGTTTTATGACAGCTGTAAGGTAGGTTTTATGGCGGCTGTAAGGTGTGCCTTAGGAGTAATACAATAAAGCAAAATTGCTTTGTGGCTGACATACAAATTGCTCCTAAGGACAGCGATAGGATTCTCCTTTTTAGCCCTATGAAGGTTGTATCGAAGCTTTATAGCTGCTGTTAAAGCAAATAGGTTTTAACTAAGCAAGGCAAATTACCCTTAAGAGTAGTTTTATGAAGCCCTTGTATACCTTAAAAAAACCTATTTTGCTACTTGGGAGTCGTGGTGTGCGCGGCGTGCAAAAGAAACTTATATCGTTCAATCCTAAGCAAAGAACAAATTAAGCCAATCGATTTTTCTCAATTTCAATAGCAAAAACATTTGGGAAACCTGCACCCTTTCTATCGAGAAGATTTTCCGTGAATATTGATAAACAATTTAAATTTCCTGCCTAACAACGTGAATTGATTGGCCCATTTCAATATTCACTGTGATTTGAACCAATCGAGTTTTAAATTGGAAGAAGGCGACTATAATATCATTTAAAATTGGAAAAAAGTAATGTTAACCATTTGACAGATGTCATATTTTATTTATTTAATTTTGAAAATCATACTTATTGAAGTAGATACAGTATAGTTTTACACCCGAGATTAGGCGCAATATTCACTCGAATGATTTAGGCCTCTCCCAGGTAGCACAACGTAAGGAAATCTTGACGTAAACGAGGCGTTATTTAAAAATCGTAACCAAACCGCGCTAAAGTATAGTTTTTGTGACGAATACGTTACATTAATATGAATAAAAATCTCCACGATGTTGTTAAGAATACGCCACGGATTCTTCACGATGATTTGTCACGGTTTCGTCACGACGCTTCGTTACCGAATAGTGAACTGAACTGGTCACATAATTGTGACGTATAGTTGCATTATTTGGGGGTGTAATAAGAGCCGGCTGGTGCATTTTGGGTATACCGATATCTCAGTTATTAGACATGGGACCGACACCAAATTTATGAGTTTATAATGACAATAAATAAACAAGCTCTGTGCAAGCAGAAATTAAATTAAAAAGATAGCTTTTTACTTCGCCTAGTCTGTCTCCTGGCCCTCTAATAAATATAATAAAAATTTATCATAGGTAATTGTCAAATTGTTTTCTAAAATCTGTTATATCTGGATATTTTAATAAATTTTGAAATTTGATAATAAACTGTAGTAAGTTAAAAATTGCACCACTTAAATTAAGCAAAAAGCTATATATTTTTTCGCAAACTTTAATTTAAATTCTGTTTGCTCAGAACATGTTTATTTATTGTCATTATAAACTCATATTAATTTGGTGTGGGTCCCATGTCTAATAACTTATGCACCAGCCGGCCCTGGGTGTAATGTATACATAACAGCAGTACACAATTGCGTAGTGCTGTATAAGTGTATACTAGGGTGTGCCAAAAAAACTCGATATTTTTTTTTTCTTGCTCTCCACCCAAAATATCGTAGAATATGTCCGAACAAATATTCTGTTAAAAGCGGAGCTCATAATTTCAATTTTAAGAGGTCCCTCATCGAATCTGAAGTTTTGCCGCTTAAATAACACAGAAAACTGACTTTTTTACCTTATTTATTCTTGCAACCTAGGAAGATTTTTTTTTTTCGTAAAATCCATGACTAATTCTTACAAAGCATTAAATTTGGACAAAAAAATCTTATTAAGCCGAATTTCTATTTTCATTATTTAATTTTTTACTTAGCTTTAAATTTAAAGATAATACAAAAATGATGACTTTATACGCCTGTAACTTTTAGAATATTGACGATATAAAAAATTCGCCTAAAACTTTTTTGTGGTCCATCAGACAAGCTAAAAAATTACCATTTGACTTTTTCGTCTAACTTCAATAGTTTAGCTGAAAAAGGCAAAAAACGTAAAATTTTAAATTTAAAGCTCTGTAAAAAATTAAATAATGAAAATAGAAATTCGGCTTAATAAGATTTTTTCGTCCAAGTTTAATGCTTTGTAAGATTTGGTCATGGATTTTATGAAAAAAAAATTTCTTCCTAGGTTGCAAGAATAAATAAGGTAAAAAGGTCAGTTTTCTGTGGTATTTAAGCGGCAAAACTTCAGATTCGATGAGGGACCTCTTAAAATTGAAATTATGAGCTCCGCTTTTAACAGAATATTTCTGTGGGTAAAAGGCATAAGGGGATAAGTCAAAAAAAGCAATTTTTCAGTAGAGCCTTAAACGTATTCGCATTAATTTAGGAAACATATTTATGGTTAGCGGGTATACCCTTTTGTTAGCACATGTCATATGCTAACAAAAGCGTATACCCGCTGAACATAAATATATTTCCCGTATTAATGCGAACACGTTAAAGGCTCTATTGAAAAATTGCTTATTTTGACTTATCCCCTTATGCCTTTTACCCACAGATTTGTTCGGACATATTCTACGATATTTTGGGTGGAGAGCAAGAAAAAAACTATTTCGAGTTTTTTTGGCACACCCTAGTGTATACACTATAGTGTGTTATTGTGTTGTGTAATGCAGTGCAGTACGGTATAGTGTAATATAGTGGGTTGTTTTGTGTAGTGTGGGATTATTGACTACCTTCAAAGTTTTGTAAATTGATTTTAACCTCATCATTTGTTGTTATTGTTGTTAGGATTGTTTAGTTTTGCAATGATAATGCAAAGAAAGCACATTTAAGTAACTAAATTATATTTTATTTGAAAAACAGTAAAAACATATTTTACAATCAATTATAATAATATATACCTATGTATGTATATATATAAAATACACTAACAAAATAAACAAATATTTCTCTTATAAAATAAAAATACACTTTTGAAAACTAGCAATAATTGCAATTAGTTTTCAAATTTCATATCTTTGAAAAAAAATTAAATTATTTTTCTATTTTAAGGATAAAACAGTACCAAAAATATAATTCTCCTATAGAATAAACCACTATTTTATTAGAATATAACTAGGTAATAGATATAAAAAAACAGTAAAACAAAATAAACAAGTATTTTTCTTATAAATTAAAAAATACACTTAAAAACCAACAATTGTTTTTAAAATTTTATATCTTTGAAATAAAAATCAATTATTAATTCATGTAGTATGAAATTTTTATTTTATTTCTGCAGTGTCAACTTTCTTTAACTGCAACATTTATTTATAATAAACTTACTTAAATAACACTAGGGTTCAGCTAAAGCACAACCCTGTGATTTCATCTTATCATATGTATGCTGGAAGGCTTACATAATGTGCTTTTCAACGTCATCCTTTATGATATTTCTTTCCTCCGAGACAACCCAAGACAATTGTGTTTGCCATCAATATGTCTTTTAGTCTAAAGTTTTCGTTCGCTCCTAAGAACAAATATAATTTATGAATGCAAGTCGCCCTCTATGAATAGTTTTTAAAGTGTGGCATAATAAAAGCCCTATTTGATTACTATTACACTCACTTTCATTACTGTGATTACACTAGATTGATCGCATCATCTAGAGTGAACGTCCGCCCCCTGCTCCTTCGTCTCTCGCATCTTTGCGCATCTCTGATGTACTAAATTTGAATTTCATATTTAAAAAGATTACCTAGGTACTTAAAAAAGAATATATGTTTATGTTTATGAGATATTTAGTTTTGGTACCTTATAATCCTTTTCCCCAATATACAAAAGCAAATAAACAATAAGGAGTTTTACAAAATTATTTTTCTTTTATGTTACCCCCCCCCCAAAAGAAAAAAATATCGACGCCCTTGGGTATAGCACCATATTATTATTAGTGGCTGCTCTTTCCCTATGACAATTAGTCATTTTTGACTAATTTATTTAAAGAAAGTATAATTTAACTCAGTTACACTTCGCTTCTGAAGATGCTAACATCGTTGGCGAAAAACCTTAAGCACTTTGTGTTTTGTTTTGGTGTTGGGGAATATTTCTAATATTTGTTTAACATATCACCAAAGTTGTTCTTTTTCAAGTAAGAGGATAATTTGTTTTTTTTTAGTTTAATTTAAACCCATTGCTACTAATGATCGCTTGAAGTATTTAATTAAATAAAAAATATGTAAATTAGGCCTAAAAAGTGATCAAGATATATAAAAAAAAATCAGCGAAATCGATTAACGTTAACACGTAAAGAGAATTTCAAATTTTAAATGGAAAATAGGTAGGTACATATATATTAATAGAAAAATATAAAAATTGGCCCATTTAATAAATACGATAAGGATCGAGCAAATTTTCAACGAAATTTCAAGCATTTTTACTCACCATTTGATTTTTGTCCAGCTTTTTTGTGTGCTTGGGACCACTATGCGCCCCCTAAATCATAAGTTTATACCCTAAAACCGTTGCTAAAACTTAGAGTAAACCAAAATAAATATTGGCACGATTTAAACGAATCGAATTTTTTACGATAAAAAAATCGTTTTGGAAAATAACGGACACTTGTTATATGCACTTTGCGCTTGTGGATAAGATGGTTACTTTTTTAGATTTTGGATACAGATGTCATACGGTGAAATCAAGGTACACATAAATGGGTATCGTGTGTGAAACGACGATAGACGAAAGATCATGCGTGTTTGTAAGGCAGGTAGCACACATGAAAAACGTACAAAATTTTGATCTGCGTGAAATAAGTGAGCTAGATATATTAAGTGCGGTAAAAAATATATCGTTAAACTTGGTAATCCTGGAAAGTAACACATTTCCTGCACAATGGAAAATGTCCAGAGTATAACCCATTTTTAAATCGGGTGACAAATGTTGCATAAGAAATTACCGTCCCATATCTGTCATAATATACATATTATGTAATTTTGCCAAGACATTTGAAACTATACTGACTAAATACATTAATTTTTATATTTCTCCCCTAGTATCGTTTTATTAAAGGTGGCTCTACGGTCACAAACCTATGTAATTTTACTGAATGTACCTTTAAATCAAAAAATGCAAGTTGATACAGTATATACCGATTTAACTAAAGATTTTGATAAAATTCAGCATACTATTCTTTTCCATACTTAGGTTTTAGTAAAAACATGATTAATTTATTTAAATAATATTTTCATCAAAGATTTCAATATGTCGAATGCAGGAACTGTAAATCGGAGGTATATTGTGCAACGAGTGGAGTTACCCAAGGGAGCAATCTTTGACCTTTATTGTTCCTAATGTTTGTTAGTGATACAACAAATGACATTTGCTTGACAAATTTACTATATGCTGTTAATTTTAAAATATTTAGATCTATTACATCGCATAATGAGTGCCTGTGCCTTCAGAATGACCTTTATAATCTGTATAAAAATCAATTATATTTGAACTTGAAAAATGTTACGTTATGAGGTTTGATAGAAAAATCAATAGTATTGTTTTTAATTAAAAAATAAATAATAAAACCTTAAAAGAAATGTTTTTAGAAATGTTGCAATTACAAATCTTTATCATTCGTTCCTCTTATCTTGTAATAAAAAAGGCTGACAAAATGTTAGGATTTATACTTTATAAATCCTCTATAACGCTTTGGTCACCGTTTTGACATTCATATAGATAATATTGAAAAAATTCAAAGAAAGTTGTGTTGATATTTGTGTTACATAGTCTATAGACTATCCATATATGGATATTATCCCGTTTTTAACTTTAATTATGTAGGTGCTGTAATGTTCTTTGACATTGAAAGTTTGAAGATACATAGAAGAAATGCTCGCTGGATTTATCTATAGATATAAAATAGTCCAAGCCTTGGACTCCAAGGTATAATTTTTAACGATATTCCCTTAAAAATAAAATGTCATATGCCAAGACTAGGTATCACCAAGCTTTCTA
This sequence comes from Brassicogethes aeneus, assembly GCA_921294245.1. NCBI lineage: Eukaryota > Metazoa > Arthropoda > Insecta > Coleoptera > Nitidulidae > Brassicogethes > Brassicogethes aeneus. The sequence continues at coordinate 43,643,421 of OV121132.1, read as the reverse complement.
TGTATACGCTGCAAATAACAATAAACGAAAGAATTCTCCTATTTCAATGTGTCGGAGTTATAATCTGATTAAAGAGAATTGTGATATTTTTAATTTACCTTTAAACCAATATATTAGAAGAATATGAGCCTTACCCTAAATGTACTTTTTTACACTGTATTTATTTAGTTGTAATTATTTACATTCTTTGTATGTACGTTTGTCCGTTGGATTAAGAAACGATTATTTTTATTATTATTTTATCTTTTAATTTTGGTGAAAAAACCCTGTTATATGTGTGTTAATATTTTTTTAAGCATTTTATACATGATGTGCTTATTTGGGATATGTTCATGGTGTTGCTTCAAATCACGGTTTGTCGATGATTTCAGGAGACAAGTCAAGCGGATGCCTAATCATCGCCCCACGCAACTTTTATAAGTGACATTTACACTCACAGGCAAAATAATCGATCCACACAAATTTTCGATGAATTTCAATCGCAAATAACTTTTTTATTTGATTTCGGATTTAAACAAATATTAAAGAATATTGTAGATACATTAATGGAGAATCGCTCACATTTTAAAAATTACTAAAAAATACACGTACGTTTATAATATACATGTTTAAACAAAAATATGTTTTTTACCATAAGTTTAAGACACTCTGTAGAGTGGCAAAACCGTATATTGTTCTAAATTAAGTTTTATTTATCAAGTCACATCTATTCTTAACAGTTTTGTTTTTGGTTCACCTCGATATTTTTATTTTTATGGAAAATATGGATTTTTTTAAAAAACATTGCAATTTCCAATATTTTTCTGTATGAAGGACTAAGGTTGCTATGGGCCATCCATAGCCTATGGAGGATGACAGTGACAGTTTTGTTGAATCATCCCATACTTGGACATGTCATATACAGCTTTCAAAAGCTATCAAATTGTTTTTCGTAAATTAATGTGTTAATTTTGAGGTGTCTTCTTACTTTTAAAAATGTCTCTGACTGATGTTGCCTTTGTAATTTACTTCTTGTGACGTTTAAAACACTTGCCACGTAATACTGTGACCGTCCATCCTGGATTAAATTAATGGCTCTGGCAACATCAGTCGGAGACATATCCATTTTTTTAAGTAAGAAGACACCTAAAAATTAAACATTAATTTGCAAAAACAATTTGATAGCTTTTGAAAGCCGTGTATGACATGTTCAAGTATGGGATGATTCAACAAAACTGTCACTGTCATTCTTCATAGCCTATGGATGGACCATAGCAACCTTAATTCTTCATACAGAAAAATATTGGAAATTGCAATGTTTTCTTAAAAAATCCATATTTTCCACAAAAATAAATATATCGAGGTGAACCAAAAACAAAACTGTTAAGAATAGATGTGACTTGATAAATAAAACTTAATTTAGAACAATATACGGTTTTGCCACTATACAGAGTGTCTTAAACTTATGGTAAAAAACATCATTTTGTTTAAACCTGTATATTATAAACGTACGTCTATTTTTTAGTAATTTTTTAAAATGTGAGCGATTGTCCATTAATTTATCTACAATATTCTTTAATATTTGTTTAAATTCGACATCAAATAAAAAAGTTATTTGCGATTGAAATTCATCGAAAATTTGTGTGGATCGATTATTTTGCCTGTGAATGTATTTATGTCTATAAATATTTTTAGGTCCCTTATAATAGTTTAAACTTAAATATATTTTTTGTGCTGCTGTTTTAAGCTTAACTTTTTGCATCTTTGTTTGATTTTATAAGCCATTTAACGCTAATAATATTTCGTTGTTGGCCGCAAAAATTAAAAACGACTAAAGAAATTACTTTTTAGTCTAAACAATCAAAGTTGGCGACTAATATTTAATTAGTCAAACTTTAACTCCATGAAAAAACATTAAATTTGAAGAAAGGAGCACTCCACTTCCGTAAATTCCAATACTGTTTTAATATAATCCTTAATTTGGTCGTCAGTAATTTGAGGGTTGCTTTTTCTTTCTTCGTACCCCTTTTTATCTGGATGGATTAAGATCTGAAAAGCTTTCTGTTGGAGGGAAGTAAGTCAAAATTCCTTGGGATCCATAAAAAAGGGGTACGCCCAAATAAAAATAAGTAATTAACTGATATTATAATTGCAAAAATAAAAAATACACTTCCAAAAAAACCTGAGAAAAAATTCCACCAACACTTTGGGTGGCTTTTGTTCGGCAAGAACATATACCTAATAGTGAGTTAATATATCAATTTGGGTAGACATGCCCCGGTGTACCGTGACGTATTCAACCCTACTTTACATCAACAGTGTGGTATTGTAAGACTTAAAGGTAAAACTTCGCAGCATTGATTTTAATGAGTGGAGTTTGTAAACTCCTAAACAGGTAATAAGCAACGGTAAAAGTAGTAATACATGCATTAAATATTTTAATTTAAAATATTCCTACCTATCAATGTGTGCATAGAAATGGTTGCAAAAACCATCAAATATTTATAAAAAAGCATTAATACCTACATTTCGTAGCTTTTTCAACCATTTGAATGCACAAATTGATAGGTAGTATTCATTTTTTATCAAAACGGATTTAAGGGGTTTTGATAATAGGGGATTCATATATGGACACAATGGTATGGCAAACAATGTAAATAAAAAAAGCTGTAATAATAATAATAATAATAATAATAAATTTAGTAATCCTTTTGACTACAAAACAGAGTATAGGACAAGTCAACAATAATTTTACAAAAGTATTAAATATAAATATTAAATATAAATACAACCTGTATTATGCAGGTACTAAATAATAAGCAGTAATAAATAACATAAACAAATAACAAGTAAAAAACATAAACACTTAATATAATATAATACAATGCACGAAATGCATTGATTAAAATAATAAATAGATACAATAGATATTAAAAAGCATACATATGAAATTCCCCTATAGAATAAAAAGCATTTGTTATTAAAAACTCTTTTACACACTTAAAAAATCTTTTAAGTGGTAAAACTTTCCACTCACCTGGTAATATATTATACAGTACTGGACCCATATATAATGGATTCAATTCGAATAAGCTCATTCTATGACGATCATGTTGCAAATTAAAACCATATCTTGTCATATATGTGTGATTTATGTTTAACGATTTAAATTTGTCCATATTATTTCTTACAAACTTTAGGATTTCATATATATATATATAAATACAGGGTACAGTTAAAATACATTCATTAATAAAAAAACATTTACAAGATTCATTAAAACTTAGACCAAACATACATCGAATCGCACGTTTTTGCATTTTAAAAACTCTATCTACATCTGTTGAATAGCCCCAACATAATATACCATATCTAATGTGTGATTCAAAATTTGAATAGTAAAAAGTCTTGACAACAAACTTGCTGGATATAGCATTCAACCTCTTCAGCGCATAACAATTGCTTGATAGTTTCTTACAAAGGTGGTCTGTGGCGACCGTAACCAAGAGATAAAAATAATAAATAAAAATATTTTTGACAAGAACTGTAAAAAAATAATTTAATAAAATCAATTTATTACAAAGTGAATTATATTGTGTTATTCGGTAAATCTACCGACCCACAGTGGTGACCCCGATAAGAGCAATAGTGCCCTGACTGTTTTTGTGCCCAAGTTGACTTTTGTCCGTCGCGTTTCGCGCATCGTATTCGATTGGTGATTGCGTGATGGAGGCGTGAGGCTTTACAAGAGCAACTTCAACAACTTCAAAAACAAAATGAAGCCCTTCTGTTGCAACTTCAGCAGCAGCAACAACAGAAATTAAGTCAGCAAGACGAAGAAAAAAAACAGGTTTGTCAAACAACTGAACCACCTTCCTCAGAAGTTCATCGCGTTACTGTGAAGCTTCCACCCTTCTGGAAGGACAAGCCGACCCTCTGGTTTGCCTAGGTCGAAGCACAATTCATGATCGCCCATATCACCCAGGAAATAACCAAATATTCTTACGTGATTTCACACCTGAACGAAAGGTACGCAAATGAGGTTGAAGATTTAATCATCAATCCACCTGCTAACACACCATATACCACATTTTAATACAAATTTACTTTTTTGTTCATACCAGTGCTTTAGTTATCTATTAAGTAAAAAATCTTTTTAGTTTAAAATGAAATTGGGCCATATAAATATAAGATCTTTATTAAAAAATTTTAATAATTTTAGGGATCATATTTTAAGGGAGAGATTTGATATTATGGCAGTTACTGAAACTTGGCTTTTAAGTGATGTCTTGCCTGATGCAGTTCATATTCAAGGGTATAATTTTGTGCATGTCACTAAGAATTTAAGGGGTAGTGGGATAGCTTTCTTCATTCATTCTTCTTACAAGTTTAATACTTTATTTAGTAAAATTGAAAATAATATTGAACAATACTGGGTAGAAATATAACTTCTTAATAATATTAAGGTAACATGCTCAGCTATATAAAGGCCTCATAGTTCAACTTTTTCTGGATTTATGGATGAATTGGAAAAGAGCTATTCTTTGTATGTGCCTTCTAATCGTTTATTCTTTTGTTTGGGGGATTTTAACATAGATGCATTATCTCTTGAAAGCAGTTATAACCTTAAATTTAATAGTTTACTCGAGTCCTTTGATCTAAAACAAATCATAAGGGACCCTACAAGAGTCACAAGAGACTCATCAACACTTATTGATTACATAATAACAAATTCAGATACCGTATTGGTTGAAAGTGGTGTAATCCAAGTGATTTAGCTTACCATTCTTTAATTTACTGTAGTTTGTTAATGAAAGACTTGTCATTTACTCCTTGTGTTAAAACTTTTAGAAGCTTTTCCAACTTTGATGATGGAAGCTTTAATATTCACCTTGAAAACTTACCGTGGAATGATATATTTTTATTTAATGATATTAACGATAAAGTTGGAATATTTAATGAAAATATTAAACATTTAATGGATACTCATATACCTTACGTTACTCGAAATTTTTCCAAGCCCTGGGCTCCATGGATAACACATAATATTAAATCACTCAAACAATTAAGGGAAAAGGCGTATAAAAAATTTTTAAGAACGAAAAATGGCGAAGATTTTGAGTATTATAAAAATTTACGGAACTTCACTCGTAGTGCAATAGATAGGGAAAAAAAGCTTTTCTTAATGAACAGGCTAAAGCTGCTGGTAACACACAACTTTGGAATACTTTGCGCAAAATGGACGTGTTTTCTGATAAGACTAAAACAGTTTCTGAGAATTTATTTAATATTAATGATTTAAATGATTTTTTTGCTGGTGTACATGGAGGTATTAATAATCAATTAACTGATCCTGCCTTATTACATTTTTATAAATCAAATGTTAAAAATTGAGTCGCAGAAAAGCTTGAATTTATGCCAGTATCAATTAAATGCATTTTCGATATAGTTAAAAACCTTAAAAGTAACGCAAAGGGAGTGGATGATATTAGTCTCACAGTTATCAAACTTTGTTGCCCGTTTATTTTGCCATATATAACTCACTTAGTTAATTATGCCCTTGAAACTAATACGGTTCCTGATATTTGGAAACAAGCTCTTGTAATGCCAATACCTAAAATAAAAAATCCAAAAGCTATAAATGAGTTTCGACCTATAAGTAAGCTCAGTATTTTGTCTAAAATCTTTGAGAAAGTTGTGGCCATAAAGCTAAAGGAGCATCTAAATACTTTTAATATACTTCCCCAAAAACAATCTGGTTTTAGGTTTGGACATAGTTGTAATACTGCACTTATTAAAGTTATTGATGACATAAACACTGCAATAGATAATGGTGATGTTACTCTTCTGATTTTGCTCGACTACTCTAAGGCATTTGATAATATTGACCATGAATTACTTATAGCAATACTTCATTACATTGGACTTTCGGATAGTGCTGTATCACTCTTTAAAAGCTACCTAAACTCGCGCAAGCAACAGGTAATTAGTGGTTGTAATCGTTCTGATTCCATTACAATTTCTAAAGGAGTACCACAAGGGTCAATTTTAGGGCCTTTATTATACATTATTTACACTTCTTGCTTTCCGGAAGTACTAGAACATTGCCCTTATCATTTTTACGCTGATGATAGTCAGATTTACTTTTTGTTTAACATTAAGGATGGGCAATTTAACGATAAAATATCTTCTGATTTACAAAAGTTAATTGCTATCTCTACAGATCATAAGCTAAAATTGAATCTGAATAAATCAACGATGATGTTATTCGGCAGTCAATCCAAAGTTAATCAGGTAAAAAACTTAGTAAATATTAGAATTAATGGTGCTCCTTTGGAAACTGTAGATTGTGCTAAAAATCTAGGGATATTGCTAGACTCAAAATTAAGCTTTTCTAATCATGTAACAAGTATGTTACAAAAGGCCTATTATAAACTTAAAATGCTGTACGCTAATCGACATATATTTAACCAAAATTTCAAAAAAGTTTTGTGTGACTCATTAATACTTTCAAACTTTAATTATTGTGATACTGTCTATGATACTTACTTAAATGAAGTTGACAAAAGAAGGATACAGAGAATGCAAAATTCATGTCTCCGCCTCATATATGGAGTAAACAGAAGAGCACATATCTCACCATATTTAAGGCAATCAGGCTGGCTTAATATGTTTAATAGAAGAAAGTTACACAAGCTTTGTTTGTTTCATAAAATAATTAAAACTAAATCCCCACCTTACCTTTACAACAAAATTAGGTTCAGAGATGATGTCCATAACATTCTTACTCGTCATAGAGGGTTAATTGACCCTCCTGAACGTAACACAGAGTTTTTCAGGAAATCTTTTACATATGATATTTATACATCATACTCTGAACTACCACAAACTATAAAAAATAGCTCAATCATTATAGCTAAATCTAAAATAAAAGCTAGATTACTGAATGAACAGAATGGTTAAATATTAATTAGGTAGTATGTGTGGTTGGATGATTGGTTTAAAAATCAAGGATCCCTTAAGTGTGCTATTTGCTTTAAAATAATCCAGGGCCAGGGGAAGAATGAGATGAAAATCTTAATCTGGTCCTTTGAACTCTTTAGCCTAAGAATTGAAATTTTGTTTAATATTATTTATGCTAACTGGTTCAATAAATGTATTATTATTATTATTATTATTATTAAAGACAGAAATTATTCGCCGCCTGTCAGTGTCAGAAGAGCGTCGTGTGCGCCAGCTTTTAATGGAAGAGGAGCTTGGCGATCGTACCCCTTCCCAGTTTCTCCGTCATCTGCGATCCTTGGTAGGTTGCGCCACAGTCCATGATAACCTTCTTCGCACCGTGTGGATGCAGCGTCTTCCTGTCCACGTCCAGGGGATTCTTCAGACTCAAAATGGACAAACCGGCCTCAGCACCGACACACTTGCTATCACAGCGGACAAGATTATAGAGGTACAGCCTAATACCCCACTACTCGCATCCTCCACCTCTGGTGCGGTCCATGCCATTTCTACTCCGCCTGCAACCGTATCCGACCCATTTTCCCAGCGGTTGGACGAACTTTTGCGTCAGATTTCTGCAATGCAGATCGAGATAAAATCAATCAACCATCACTCTCGGTCACGAAACCACACTTCATCTGGTGATCGTCGCAACCGTTCTTCGTCTGCCAATTCCACATCCAGAACCGTCTGTTGGTATCACCGACGTTTCGGCAACCAAGCCACCAAGTGCACCCAACCCTGTTCGTTCATTTCAACAAACTCCAACGGCAGTCAGTGACGGCGGCAGCCGGCTGCCCTACCGGAGGACGCCGCCTCCTTGTTTTAGACCGTACGACAAAACATACATTTTTATTAGACACAGGCTCCGACATTTGTTGTTTTCCTCGGACATTTCTCGCCGATCGTCGATGCCGTGTCAGCTACGAACTGCGTGCTGCCAACAACTCCATCATCCATACCTATGGCGTTTTAACACTAAATTTAAATTTTGGACTTCAACGTGCCTTTGTTTGGAATTTTGTCATCGCCGACGTGAGTGTTCCTCTCCTTGGATCCGATTTTCTGGCGCATTTCGGACTTCTACCTGACTGCCGCAATAAACGCCTCATCGACAGCGTCACTGGTTCTCCACTCCTTGCCAGTCAGTCAGCATTCCTCAAGTCAGCGTCAAGGCCATTATTCCCGAGTCGCCTGGCAATTCCATCCTGTCAGAGTTTCCTGCGCTCATTCGCCCTGCTGGAACGTTCCGAGAGATCCGCCATTCCACGTTGCACTATATTAAAACGACACCTGGACCACCTGTTTCTTCCCGCCCTCGACGCCTTGCCCCTGATCGCCTAGTATTGGCTAAAGCTGAATTCGATGCCATGCTCCGTGAAGGAACGGCCCGCCGCTCAGATGGACCCTGGTCTTCTCCCCTGCACATGGTTCCAAAGAAACCAGACGGTTGGAGACCCTGTGGCGACTACCGTGGCCTCAACGCCAGAACCGTACCAGACAGATATCCAGTGCGACATATCCACGATTTCACATATCGACTTCGTGGATTCACCACCTATTACATCATTGACCTCGTCAAGGCCTACACCCAGATTCCCGTCAACGTTGAGGACATTCCGAAAACAGCTATTACAACACCTTTTGGCCTGTTTGAGTTTCCATTTATGTCGTTTGGGCTACGAAACGCCGGACAGACATTCCAACGCTTTATAGATGAAGTTGTCTTCGGACTGGAATTCTGCTTTCCCTACATAGACGATATTCTGGTTTTCTCACGAGATGCTGACTGTTAGAAATATGATTTAGATATATTAACTAAATTAAATAATTGAATTCAGTATATAGGGTGTTTGAAGTTTGTTTATATTACTATAGAAATATTATTAAAAATAAGTTGTAGTTTTTGACACTAATAAAATAAAAGTTTCATTAAAGAATCTTCTTTAATACTTTGCAAGTCCTGTGGATTCAACAGGTTATGGGCCGATAAGGAATAAATCCATAAAGGGCATAAAAACAAAGTTCAGTAAAAAAAAATAAAAAATTTATATTAAAATGGCGAGCAATGATGATTCTTTAACAATCGAAAAACTAAAGGATAAAATGAATTACGGCATGTGTAAGTTTCAAGTCACAATATTTTTTAAAGCCAAAGATGTGTTTGATATTGTAAATGGAAATTCGCTCATTCCAAAGGCTGAAGAAACATATGATGCAGCGCGAAAGGATTGGCTTAAAAAGGATGCATTGGCTAAAAAATTAATTATAACAACCATTGAAAAATAACCAATGACGTATTTATTGAACTGTACGACTTCTCATGAAATGTACGAAAAATTAAAAACCGTATATGAAGGTGATTGCGTTCAACAAAAATTTGCGCTTTTACAGGAGTTTTATAATTTACAATATAAAAAAGGGGCCAAAGTATCAGCATTTATCAGTGATGTACAAAATTTAGTGCATAAACTCGCATCGTTAGATCAAAAAATTGATGACACCATGCTAATAACTAAAATTTTATCCAGTTTGCCAGATGAATTCAGGCATTTTGTAAGCGCCTGGGAGTCTACTTCTCAAGAAAACAAAAACATAGATAACTTGACGTCCAGACTGATTACTGAAGAGGAAAGGTTAAATAAAAGTGATAATAGTGATCAGGTGGCATTCTATGAGGCCACAGAAGCGGTACCAAAGCGATACATAAAAATGGATAACAAAAAAAGTAATATTCAGTGTTTTAAGTGCAGATTAATGGGTCACTATGCGAGAGAGTGCTCAAATAACGTGAAAGGAATTGTATATAATAATAAAAATAGTAACCAGCGATGCTTAATTTGTAAAAAGAATAATCATAATGAAAAACAATGTTACTTTCGTGAAAAAATTGATTCAAATAAAAACTTTAATAAAAAAACCGCGTTTCTAACGTATCTAACAGAAAAACAAAGTGATATTGAATGGATACTCGATTCAGGAGCCACATCACATATGGTGAACGATAAAAACAAGTTAACCGAGCTGATTGAAACACAAATTGGAATAGGAACTGCGAAAAATAATATAAAAATAACTGCTGAAGCAAAAGGCTGTATTGAAACTGATAAATGTGTGTTAAAAGATGTGTTATTTATCCCGGACTTGTCTAAAAACTTATTGTCGGTTAGTCGAATAACAAAAGCGGGCGGTAAAGTCGTGTTTGACAATAAAAAAGTAACAATTTATAAAAACGATTTAAAAATGTTAGAAGGGCAAATGAATGACAATGGACTTTTTAATATAAAAATGAAAGAAGTAAATGAAAATGTGTTGCTGACGGACACGGAAAATATAAGTGTTTGGCATAAAAAATTAGGTCATTTGGGCGTAAATAATATGAAAAAGTTAAAGAATTTAAGTGTGGGACTAAAAATAAAAGATTGCGACTTCAAACTGCTTAACGAGTCTGTGTGAAATATGTATTAAGGCTAAACAGACAAGACTTCCTTTCGGAGAGACTCGACATCGAGCAACACGCCCATTAGAACTGGTACATAGTGATGTTTGTGGTCCTATTGAACCGAATACTTGGGACGAGATGCGGTATATACTTACTGTAATGGACGATTATACGCATTTTTGCAAGGTGTATCTACTAAAAGGAAAGTTCGAGGTGGAAAGCACAATAAAAGAATTCCTAGTCGAAAGTGAAGCAAAATGGAGTGTCAAAACTCATAAAATCAGATGTGATAATGGAAGCGAATATTTAAGCAAGGATTTGAAGAAATGGTGTAAAAGCAGGGGAACTATATTGGATTATACGATTAGTTATACACCGCAATTAAATGGACGGGCCGAAAGACTCAACCGAACTTTAATGGAAAAATCCTTGATTTTTGACTCAGGCTTACATAAGGAAATGTGGGGTGAGGCTATAAGGGTTGCGGCGTTCTTAACAAATCGATCTCCTACAGAAGTGTTAGAAGTTACTCCGTATGAAATGTGGAATGGTAGAAAACCTGACATGAAATACATACAAATTTTCGGAGCAGACGCCTACGAAAAAAAATTGGGTCATTTGAGAAAACTAGATGAAAGAAGTGAAAAATAAGTGTTTGTTGGTTATACCCAAAACGGATATCGACTTTTTCATGAAGAAAAACGAAAAATTGTATTTGCACGAGATGTTGTGTTTAATAATAAAATTACACGTAAAATAAAAAGCAAAGAGGTCAAAATTTATGGAGACGAAGAAGAGGACGAAAACAATAAAACTAAAGAGGAAGAAAGTAATAAAAATGAGAAAGAAATGGAGAAAAACCAAGAAATAGATGAAAATCAAGATGATGTTCAAGTCAATAGTAAGAACGAAGAAGAAGAATTACTTGGAAGAGGCCATAGAATAAAAAAACTACCTATGTCATTAAATGATCATATAGTTTATCTTACCTATGAGGAAGCTACGACTGGAATAAATAAAGATGATTGGATTTCAGCTATAGATGAAGAAAAAAAATCTTTAGAAAAAAATAAGGTTTGGACTCTAGTCAATAAAAATGAAATCAAAGGCAGCAAAATACTAAGCAACAGATGGGTTTTTCGAATAAAGGACAATGGGCAATACAAAGCTCGTTTAGTTGTAAGAGGATTTGAACAAGAATTTGGTGTAGATTATCAAGAGATTTTCAGTCCAGTTATTTGTAGTGCAGCTATTAGAACAATATTTGCAATAGCCGCTCAACGTAATGATAAAATAGTACAATTTGATATTAAAACTGCATTTCTCTATGGATTTTTGGATGAGGATATATACATGCAAATCCCAGAAGGATATGGAAATGAACAAGGAAAAATATGCAAGCTCCAAAAGGCTTTATATGGACTAAAACAAGCTCCCATTCAATGGAATCAACGTTTCAAAAATTTTCTTATAAAAATTGGTCTTGAAGCTCTTCAATCAGAACAATGTGTTTTTAAAAGTCGCGACGGATTAATAATTCTCGCAATTTACGTGGATGATGGTTTAATAATAGGATCCGATGAAACTAAAATAAATAATTTTCTTAATAGGTTAAAAAGTGAATTTGAAGTTAAAGTAATTAATTATTGTAATACTAAAGAACAATTAGCAGATTTGTTTACCAAACCTTTAGATGCAATGAAATTTAGGTATTTTAGAGATAGGTTCATGTGCTCATGTTAGATGATTAATATAGATAATAAAAATGTTTAATTATGTTCATTTAAGAGGGAGTGTTAGAAATATGATTTAGATATATTAACTAAATTAAATAATTGAATTCAGTATATAGGGTGTTTGAAGTTTGTTTATATTTCTATAGAAATATTATTAAAAATAAGTTGTAGTTTTTGACACTAATAAAATAAAAGTTTCATTAAAGAATCTTCTTTAATACTTTGCAAGTCCTGTGGATTCAACACTGACGAACATGAAAATCATCTTCGCACCCTTTTCACTCGCCTTTCTGACTATGGTATCCTAGTCAACGTGAAGAAAAGTGTACTGAATAAACCAGCAGTGAAGTTTCTTGGATATGAAGTCTCCTCTGCAGGTACCAGGCCTCTTCCAGATAGAATTGACGCCCTCTGTAACTTCCCTCTCCCATCCGCAGCAAAAGGTCTGCGTCGTTTTCTAGGCATGATAAATTTTTATCGCCGGTTCATACCTTCTGCGGCAAAGCATCAGGCGCCTCTCCACACCGCCCTGTCCAAACTTCGAGGCAACCAGCTTGTGAACTGGACACCGGACCTGGACCAAGCCTTCACTGCCTGCAAAGACAACCTGGTAAAAGCTACGCTTCTGACGCACCCAGATCACAACGCCCAGCTTGCCCTTTTCTGTGACGCCTCCAGTACATCCATTGGTGCCGCTCTTCAGCAGCGTGTTGACGACTTCTGGCAACCACTGGCATTCTTCTCTCAGAAGCTTACCCCACGAAAATCAGATTGGCCAGCTTATTATCGAGAACTTCTAGCCGTCCGCAGCTGTCCGCCATTTTCGTCATATCCTCGAGGCACAGCATTGCACGATCTACACAGATCACAAGCCTTTGACCTACGCAATGGATCAACGTCGCGATAAATTACCTCCAGTGCAGCAGAATCAACTGTCTTACATTGCACAGTTTACGACTGACATTCAACACGTTGATGGATCCGCCAACATCGTCGCTGACGCCTTCTCTCGTGTCGACGCACTAACCAGTGCTCCTGCTGTAGAACTCCATACGATTGCCCGTCATCAAGAAGGTGACACAGAGCTACAAAAACTGCTTACCAGTGACACGGCTCTCCGACTTCAGCTTGTTAACGTGCCTGGATCCAATTTCCAACTTTACTGCGATACAACTACGCCGTTGCAACGACCCTACATCCCTGCATCGCTACGGCGCCCAGTGTTTGAATCTCTGCACAACCTCAGCCATCCTGGTGCCAGAACATCGGCAAAACTTGTCTCCCAGCGCTTCGTTTGGCCACGTGTACAGCAGGACTGCCGTACCTGGGCTCGTGCTTGCCAACGCTGCCAGCGTGCCAAAGTTTCAAGGCACACACATGCACCGCTAGGAAAATTTGACCTGCCCTCTTCCAGATTCGAGCACGTGCATATTGACATTATTGGCCCTCTTCCTCCTGCCGGCCCCTATCGATACTGCCTTACTGCGGTAGATAGGTACACCAGATGACCCGAAGTCTATCCTCTTCAAACCATCACTGCCGAAGAAGTTGCGGAAGCTCTGGTAATGTGATGGTTCTCCCGTTTTGGCTCTCCTGCACGCATCACTTCCGATCAAGGCCGCCAATTCGAATCTGCCCTGTTCCGAGCTCTCAATGTTGTTTTTGGCATCGAACGATCTCGCACCTGCAGTTACCATCCCAATGGCCTCGTTGAACGATTTCACCGTCAGCTCAAGGCAGCGCTCATGTGCCACCCCGGCGCATCTTGGCTTGAAGCTCTTCCAATAGTGTTGCTTGGACTCCGCAGTGCCTTTAAAGAAGACCTACACGCTTCTCCAGCTGAACTCGTCTACGGCCAGCCACTTCGCTTGCCCGGCGAATTTTTGGCTCGCCCCGTCGGACCCCAACGCCAAGAGGATGCTGCCAGCTATGTTGTACGCCTGCGACAGCGCATGTCTGAACTCCGCCCTGTACCCGCCTCTCATCATGCTACCCCTAAAGTTTTTGTCTTCCAGGACCTGTGCGAAGGTCCCTGCAGCTACCATACAGCGGTCCCTATAAAAATCAAACGTAGAGATGCCAAGACCGTCACCATCCAATACAAAGGCTCCGACGTTCGTGTGAGTGTGGACCGAGTAAAGCCTGCCTTCCTCCTAGATGATGACGCTGCACCAAGTCTCAAACCCGCTCCAACTCCAGCTTCCATCGTTCGCCCTGCAACGACCCCAGCCCCAACTCCTGCCCTGCTGCCCGACACCGCCATGCGCCCTCCCTACGTGACACGATCCGGCCGCCGTGTTCGCTTTTGTCAGCCCTGACCTCCGGTCTCCGCGGGGGGCTCCTGTGGCGACCGTAACCAAGAGATAAAAATAATAAATAAAAATAGTTTTGACAAGAACTGTAAAAAAATAATTTAATAAAATCAATTTATTACAAAGTGAATTATATTGTGTTATTCGGTAAATCTACCGACCCACAGGTCTATATGGACCTTTTAATTCAAAGAAAGGTCAACATAATAGTAGAGGATCCCAAGTAAGGTCGACCTTCACCCATCTGCTTACCAGATGAAAATTATATTTTATCAAATAAAATATGTTTCTGAACATAAACCAATAGGGTTGCCATAAAAAATATGATCAAGGCTAGCTATAATAAATAAAAAATTAAAAAAAATAATTAATTTTTTAAATTTCACCGACTTGCTTGCCAAATGAACGAAATTCCAATGGAAAGCATACAACATACAGAATATGTAACAGCTAGGTTGCCTACCTTTTTCTGGTCCCTATTACCTGGTTGCTTTGTACAGGGTGATCCCCTATAATGTCGCCCCCCTTTAACTTTTTTATTTTAAGTGTCCCAAAAAATTTAAAAGTTTGGTTATGTAGGTACTAAAAAATACTTTTTTTCTACGTATAAAGAAAATTGGAAAATTGATCAGTATACAGGGAAAAACAAAAAGTTTATTTTTTTTCAATGGATCACCGTATATATGAATTTATTTTTCGATTCCTTGTAAAATTCTGAGCATAATTTATATAACAAACCATATACCTAAATTCAACCGTTTCTGAAATATTCGCATTCGAAATGTCATCATTAAATGTTTTTTTAAACTGTTAGAAATCAAGAAGCCTCAGTATGCCAAAATTTTTATTGAAAATAAATTACTATAGTGACATTATGTCAATAGACCTATCCTATAAAACAGACTTTTGGATAGCGCGTGCCTGAAGAAGAGTGGTATCTCTTTCTCTTTTATATAATTAAAAAAAGACGACGTGCCTTTTCACGCACGCGCTATCCAAAAGTTAGTTTTATGAGATAGATCTATAAGTGTTGTTAAATAAGTAAAAATGGCGTACTCAGACAGATAAAAACAAACTATTTCAACTTATTATCTTAAAAATAATTTAAATATTTCAGAAACGGTTGAATTTAGGTATATGGTATGATATATGAAATATGCTTAGAATTTTACAAGGAATCGAAAAATAAATTCATATATAGGGTGATCCATTGAAAAAAATAAACTTTTTGTTTTCCCTGTATACTTATCAATTTTCCAATTTTCTTTATACGTAGAAAAAAAGTATTTTTTAGTTCCTACATAACCACACTTTTAAATTTTTTGGGACACTTAAAATAAAAAAGTTAAAGGGGGGCGACATTATAGGGGATCACCCTGTACAAAGCAACCAGGTAATAGGGACCAGAAAAAGGTAGGCAACCTAGCTGTTACATATTCTGTATGTTGTATGCTTTCCATTGGAATTTCGTTCATTTGGCAAGCAAGTCGGTGAAATTTAAAAAATTAATTATTTTTTTTTTAATTTTTTATTTATTATAGCTAGCCTTGATCATATTTTTTATGGCAACCCTATTGGTTTATGTTCAGAAACATATTTTATTTGATAAAATATAATTTTCATCTGGTAAGCAGATGGGTGAAGGTCGACCTTACTTGGGATCTTAGACTATAAACTCCCAGCAATTTAAAACTTGACACTTGTTTAATACTTGTATTATTAAGCTTAATTAACGGACTACATACATAATGTGCACTATAGGGATGAAATTGCATAAATTGAGTTTTTTGTTGATTCATAACTAATTTTGATGCTTTAAAATATTCAGCAAGCGATTCAAGATTATTACAAACTTGTGTGACTGTATTTAACTGTGAGGTATTTGAGGCCACCACTGTTATATCATCTGCAAACTCACAATGAAAAGTATTAATTATTTGATTTAAATCATTACAGTATAACAAAAACAAAAGAGGCCTCAGAACACTGCCCTGGAGAACCCCTATATCTACAATTTTTACACTGGAATTGGCCCCATTATAGGAAACAAATTGTTTTCTATTAGCAAAATATTATCTCAAAAGTTTGTTACAGTGACCACGCAAACCATAATATTCTAATCTACTTAAGAGAATTTCATGATTAACGCAGTCAAAAGCTTTTGTCAAATCTACAAATAAAGCCATCACTTTATTTCCCTTGTCAAGCTGCCTATACACAAAATCCAAAAAACTACTCTCTAAAGGTGAAACAGTGAAATTTTCACTATTTCCGTCAGTGAGTTATTAATTCACTGTAAAATTAGTGTTTTTCAATATAAATTAGTGAAATTTTAACTTCTCCAAATTAGTGTTTTTTATTATCACTACTTTTCCGGAACTCTTGACATAAAATAGTGAAATTTTAACTTTTTTTTTCCACTATTTAAATAAATTAGTGCAAAGAAATCGCTAAATGAAAAAGTGAGTATTCACTAATTGCTAGTGGTATACTTATCACTGCGGCAAATAGTTAATACCTATGCACTGTCAATCAGTGAAAATCCACTGTTTCATTTTTAGAGAGTACACAGCGCTGTCATGGTTGAACGTTTTTCTGTAAAGCCATGTTGAGATTGGGATAAAATAGGTACTATTGCATTTTAAAAATGAAAAAATTCTTTTAAAAATAACCTTTTCCAATATTTTTGAAATTACTGGAAGCAATGAAATTGGCCTATAATTATTAATATCCTTTTGATTAAGTACCCTTTTTAAATAAACATATAACTTTTGAAATTTTTAAACAATCAGGAAAAATAGCTTTATGCAGGCATAAGTTGATTAAATAGCAAAGAGGTTTAACTAAATATAAAGAACAATGTTTTAATAAATTTTGATGAGAAGTTATCATAACCAGTGGAATGCGAGTTTTTTAGACTAAGCAATATGTAGTTGATTTCAGTCGGTGTGACATCAGATAAATAAATGGTTTTATTAACAAAAGGTATTTGAACAGCAGTATTTATAAAATTTTGATTGTTATTTAGCAATTTTTTAGGAATATTTATAAAGTGATCATTAAATTTTTTAGCTATTTCAGTAGGATTTATAATTTCTAACAGTAGAATTTATTAAGTTTCAAACAAATTTTGTTTTGTTACTGGAGTCCAAGCTCAGATATGGATTAATTTTCTGGTAAAATTCGATTAAAACATATAGAATTAAAGTTCTTAAAAAAATATTGAATTTCAGTCAAATCACATCATGCAAGCCATACTTTTTAAATAATATTGTTCCGACTCTATGGACCTAAAGCTAGCCTTTACATTTATGAGGCAGTAATGTTCATTAAAAAAAATGAAGACCTTTTTGACTGTCAAAACCATATATGGTTTATGTATATGTACGTATAGGTACGTACAACACAAGACACAAGTCAAATTTATCAACAGATTAATTAGGTTTTTCATGTCTACAAAAAATGTTTGTAATAAACTAGTAAAAATATAAAATGACTTACCTGCTATCATAAGAAAACTTTCTCAAAAAAAGCATTTTCTATTTATATTAACCCAACGATGTTACTATTTCATTGGATATTTTATGAATTATAAACAAATACAATTAGATACATGGAGAGTCAAGTCCAACGCATTGAGATGCATCTCAATACGCTGCTCCAAGGATTTGGCCGCTGTTACGTGTAACAGGGACACAACAATAGCATTGTGTTGAACCGGATAAGGATAATATTTTAAAAGTTAGAACTTATTTTTTTTCTTCATTATATAAAAAAGTGTTTCAAAAATTAAATAAAAAAAAATGTATGATAATGTTTTGAATGTACTTAGGTACCTATGCAAAAAATTTAAATTTGTTATAGATTATACAAATGTATTAAATAAAATTATATTTTATATATTATACAACTTTTTTTATAATTTTAACCGCACAGGCTTGATTATGCCTCTGTAACAGCTTTAATTTGGATTGGGGAATCATCAGTGGCGTAGCGACAGTACCGCGAACGCCCGCCAAGCGGGGGGCCCTAACCCCGTAGGGGGCCCGGCCGATACTTGCCCCAAAACATTAAAATACTTATTTCCATCTTACTTATACTAAAAATTGAATAATAATGAATGATTAATTAAAAATATCATAATTTACTAAAATGTAAGTAGGACCTAGAGCTGGGAATAACGAGTAATTTTTAGGAACGCGTTACTCGTTATCGTTCCAATGTAATAACGTTATTAGTAACGTTACCGTCACATTTTAATGAACAAGTTTAGTTAGGATTATATAATTAATGGTATAGTTTTTTGCGTTATTCGTTATCTTTTTCGTTCCTCTGCTGCTACAACGAATTAAGAATTTCTTATTAAGTTTCTTATTAGTTACTATTTAATTTTTATGTTATTAGTTATTATTTATATTATTAGATTATTTTTATTATAGTATACTAAAGAAATTGTGTATAATTCTACCGACAATTAAGTAGGTAAATAATTATATTTTTCTACTCCTATGGCGGAATATAACCGTTCTAATATACATATGTATATCACTTTTTAATTTGGAATGAAATATATTCCTTAAACTGTTACAGTTCATCTAAAATAACAGCCAAATTACATCATGGTGTATAGTCAGTAAATTACACCCAAATGGTGGCAAAAGTGTGTTTGTTTGTGGGTGAATTCCGTGAAAAGAAACAAAGCTTGAGATAGACATAACAAATTAGTTTTTTTAAGTAGTTACTACATAACCCTCAGAGTTGAGATTTACTTTTCTTGTAGTACCTATTTGTCTCAAAACATTACAGTTTGATATTAGTATGTGCCTTAAGGTAATATAACAATTGTTATATTTCAATCTAAATCCAGTCAATAACAAAGTGACTCAAGCAAACACACAGTTTAAAGTTATTATACATATGGACATAATTAAGTTAACTAATACCGTTAATTAATTTTTTATAATTAAGTTAGGTAACTTATACCGTTACATCGTTCCGTTGTACAACATCGTTATTAATAACAACATCGTTATTAATAACGATGTTATACAACGCGAAACGATGGAACGGTATAAGTTATGCGGTTCCATTGTTATTAATAACGATGTTGTACAACGGAACGATGGAACGGTATAAGTTATAGGAACTCTTAACTGCTACTTACAAAATAACTGGTAACGCGTTATTTTAGTTCCAGTAACGTTCCGTTCCGTTCTTGATGAATTACGTTCCAAAATAACGTTATCGAAATAACGACCCACCTCTACCTCTACCTGGTACACTGAAAAAAATTTAGTCCATAATATCAATTAATACAGTTTATTGACTAATTTTTTATTGGGACAACGATTTTTTCTTTAATGTAAAGAAATGTTATGTACGGTATTTTATTAACTAATCACGTGGTTCATCATCATGATGAACTAGTAGTTATTGTAATAGTAATTAATTTTACATTAGTCAATGTATAATATTTATTTTGACAACAAATTTTTTCAGTCCAGTAAACAATTTCATTAAATACATGAATTTGTTGATTAATTTATATGAACAACTTTTACTAAATTCAATTTAGTAAATTGTTTCGTTATGATAATGTAATAAAGTATTAAATGATAATTTGTCCATTGTGTTAATGTTTTGCGATTAATTTCCGCCACGAACAAATAAAATGCTTGATTAAAAGTATACATTACATTGACGAATGCATTCATTGAAATAATGTTCTTGGTTCTAATTATAAAAATCACGGTATTAATGTATAGTATGCATAGATTAATGAAACGCATACTTTATATTAATAAACGCATTCATTGAATAAATGTACTCTCCTAACGATAAAACAATCATTGAATTAATGTTCACAGTTAATGTTAATGTTAATTATATTAACGTACAACCAAACAAATGAAATATAATAAAAATTATTAATATTGTCTCAACGCAGGGATTAAATTGTTTTAATAAATGTTTACGTTGGAACAATAATAAGGACATAACAATTCTTGAGCTCTGCTTAGTTTCCTTCATTTGAAAAATAGTGCGGGCATCAACTGCATGAAAGAGGATATTTCTTAGTACAGTGTATTTCTTAGTGACTGGCTTTATTTAAAAAAAGGTAATTATAATTTAGTTTTTAAATATAATTTTGATAAACTGATTTCTTAGTATTAGGCTTTACAGGTTTAAAAAACACTTATAGCGTCTTGTCCTAAAGCGTAGGAAAACTAATTTAAATTTCGGATAGTTAGAGTCGAAACACGATGTTTTGCTTTATTTTCAAATAAAATTAATTTCCTAAAATTACTTATATTGCATTTTAAACGAAATCAAGATCTTACCAAAAATTCAGTATTTAGATGTTTTGAAGATACCTAATTGTGGTCAAAGTTTTTAAAACTTAAGTAGTTTTAAAAAACATATCAATAGAAAAAACATTTAAACAATAATTTTCTGAAAATTTTTTATATCCAACTCAACAACGATCCAAACGACGTTCTAAATAGAGAGCTTGAAATTAATGTTTTAAATTCAAAAACATCAGGTAATCAAACACAAATTAATAATAATTATGAATTCATCGGCATGTGCTTCCAGAGCATCACTCCACCGTGCCAAGAACCGCGTTTCGCACCATATTGTATTTCTAATAAAAAATCAGACTATTGTTACATAATTATTTAATATATTAAATGAAACTCCTAAAGGTTCTATGCTTGTGGAATATTACAATACATTTTTAAAATTTCAAGATGAACAGCTAACCTCAAACTTGGTAGCGCAATTTATTATTATTAAGTTAAAGGTGTTCCAATTACCTTAGCAATCAGTTATAGACCGAAAAGAGAAATTCTAGACAGATTTCCGAAGATTGTCACAAAATATTCTCTTTATATTTTAGGAGTTCTATCGTTCCACCAAGCGAAGAAGAATATACAGGAAATTTTGCAATTTTTATAAACTAAGTCTGTGGTTGGTAAACATGTTGTTGATGTAACAGCAAAAAAAAAGTCTTCCAGACATGTCGAAATGCAAAACATTTGGTAAGCTAATTCAAATTACGTTTTATATTTCGTTTATTTATTAATTTTGTGGATATGTGAATAAAATTTGAAGTTGTTCTTTTAGAACCCGAGCCTTATGGTTTGATAATTTAACTTCTGAACAATTCAATAACACTTGGAAGGCCTGCAGTAAATATCGTTTAAAAATTTTAAAAAATTTTGGGAATACTGATGCGATAAGGGAGAAATGGCCTTTCTATAAAAATACCATATCAATTGGCATGGGCGGATTTAGGCATGGGCATTATGGGCTGCAGCCCAGGGCCCCGTCTGATCGAGGGCCCACAACGCGATGCAAATTAAAAATATATAAATCAGACTATTTAATAGTTGCATAAAGGTAAAATATTGAGCCTGTTAAAATTTAAGTTCTCAATATTACTCTTCATTGCGATTTTCTATTTTTGATTTAAATAGCATGAAAAAAAACTTTGAAATTATATATCTTTTTAACGGATTAATGAACTAAAATGAAAGAACATATTTTAAAATTATTATTCTTATAGATTATTCAAAGTAAACGCTCAACAAAAAGGTCTCTTATTATTTTTAATAAATCTACTTGTTCAAATTATTTAAGCTTAAAATTACATTTATGATAAATTTAAAGTTTTTCTTACTTCTCCGTTAAAACCGAGGGGTAAACCACTTTAAAATCTTAGAGACCAACGTTCAATGTTAGTGGATGTTGTGTTGTGATTATCAGTCGTTATCAATAAGAAAAACTTGCTTAATCAGTGCTAAACAATAAGAAATTTTTCTTAGCGACGCGTTATTGTTATTGTTATCCTTATCCGTTAATTCGTAAGCGATTTTTAATTTTAAAAAATCAGTGGTTTACCCCTCGGTTAAAACTATCAGACTAATAACAAAACGGGACTTTGTTAGATCATTTTATGTTTCAAAAAATTGTGTAATTTTTTAAACCAAATTAATATTTCTGTTTAATTACTAATTAATTTTAAAAAAATATCAATTTTATTTCAAAAAATATTTGTATTTATACTGGTTAAACCATTAAAAAAATAATGACATATTTTTATGGAAAATAAAATGATCTACAAAAAATGTATGATCATTGTCAACTTTTTCCGGGAAAGTAAGAAAAACATAAAATTTGCTATGAGTTTGTCTTAAATATTTTTTAACGAGTAGAATTATCATTAAATAATACGTAAATTTTATTGTGGAGCGTTTAATTTTCTAAAATAAAAGTTCTAATCATCCATTAATCCGTTAACGAGTTAAATAACTCTAAAATAAAAAAATGTACCTACTTACTTTAAATGTAAAATCGCAAATAGCAACCAATAATATTAATGGGTGATTTTTATGAGGCTATTAAATTTTATAGAAAAAAAAATAGTCGATTTATATACTGCAGTATAAAATAATCTTTTTTACATATTATAAAGGCCGCTAGCATGTGGCATTGCATTGTACAGGTCTTATCCCGACACCTTGTAGCTAGAATGGTTTATTTAAGTTATTCAATAATTTTATCAAGAATAAGTGTAGTTTTTTTCTTGTTTTTTAATTTTTGACGTAATAATTTGTTGTTTTGTTGTCTGTACATATATAATTATTGATAGGCCCACAAAGATTTTTAGCCCAGGGCCCCCAAAGTCAACTGTCCGCCCCTGTCAATTGGTAGGTATGCGTTATAATTTAATTTTTTAACAATACCTAATATTTTATACTTACAGATCGATATGGATTTTAATGTTGTCTTCGATAATGCAGATGAGCTATTAATTATTTGGAGCAAGAACTTCGACAAGTACCTTGAATTTTTAAGTAATGAAAATAATGATAAAGACAAGAATATTAAAGCTTTTTTTTGGAAAACCCAAAGACCAATAATAGTATTTCTAAAAGTAAGTCACATTACCTATTTAAATTTAATTAAAATATATAACCATTTATTTATTGCATAGGTATTGATATATTTTCTACTAAAGAACTTTATATTTTTTAACAACATTAGTTTTAATTTTTTAAATATTTTTTGTTTTTAATCTTTGTTTTTTTTTAAGTTTTCCAGCTAGAAGAGCACTTAGACTCAGCGAAGTGATAAAGCGAAAAAAAGTTTTTTTAATTTGCAACAGCTACTCAGAAATGATGTGTGGCAACTTTAATAATGATTATGTGATATATCACATTTAGTTTTTTTCAATAGGTTTAAGTTATATTTGTATTATTTAAAAAAAATAAATAAAACAATAAATATATTTTTTTTAATTTTTCCTTTGTTGTCAAAAGTCATTTCAAAACTTATTAGTATTTGCAAGTCTATGAAATTCATCATTAACATTGGCAAATTCACAGCAAAGAGCACATGCGGGAAACGACAGAAAAAATTTGTTGGTGTGGTGATCGAACCCACGTTAAGGTTTTTTCTGTCTTTTCCAACTTGTCTCTAAAAATGAGTTAGTCAAAAATGACTAATTTAAAAGTTATTAGTGGCTGCTTTTTCACTTGTACCATGGTTAACCATGAAATACCATGGTATCCCAAAATTTAATGGCCAATTCTTATGTAAAATTGTCCCCTGAATCTGAAAATGTCGTCAAAAGTTAAAAAAGTAGGACAGTTTTTGAGATATAGTCAATTTTCCATTTAATATGGAATTGACTATATATTAAAAACTGCTCCACTTTCATAATTTTTGACGGTATTTTCGGATTTAGAGGACAATTTTACATATGAATTGGCTGTTTTTATTTTGGTATACCATGGTATTCCATGGTTAACCATGTACAAGTGAAAAAGCAGCCACTAATAACTATTAAATTAGTCATTTTTGACTAATTCATTTTTAGAGAGTAGAATTATTGTATCGATAAATTAAGTTCATTACATTAATAAACTGATTAATTATAACAATTACTAAAATTCATTGTATTGAAAATGTAATTTGTTGCATCAGCTACAATAGTTCGTTAAGAGTATGAATATATACATTTGATCTATATTTAACGATTACAGTATCAACGAATAAAATTAATTGTAATAATAATTTTTATTCTTTCAAACTATTACTAATATTGATAAGACTAATAAAACAAATACATATAATTAATAACTAACAATTGTCGAATTAACAAAATATAGTTATTTAAAAAATAAATAGTGTTCGTTACAACAATAACAAATTTCATTGAATAAACAAAACTAACATTTTCTTTTCAATGAATTGATTTTTATTAATAAAATTAATTATTTATTGGTTAATAAATTCTTTGATCAATTAATGAAATGTGTTTCATTGATTTGATAAAATCGTTCGTTGGACCAAAATCAATGTAGCATTTCATCTAGACAATGAACTTTTTTATTGTATTAAATACAATTTATTTACGCTACTTTTTGGTTCAGTGTAGGTACTTGATATTATTGGCCTACCATCATAACATAATTATGCGATTTTTAAAATTCATCAAAAGGTTCCGTTAGATGTTTTACATTTAAATGTAAAACATCTAACGGAACCTTTTAATGAATTTTAAAAATCGCGCTTATTTAACAATTGACAGCGGGTTTACGCAGGAACGATTCAGAACTTGGAAACATGCGCCTAACTCTAAACAGATATGCGCATTTAGTTATGCGTATTATTCTGACAGTTCTGAAGCGTTCTGTTTGCGAACCCCTAAAATTTTGACGATTGTGATTCACAAGTTGTTAGTTTGTTTTTGTTTTATATTCGTATTGGCTCAAGTAGGTTCTTATTTGTGACTGCTTCTGATTATTTTATTTTTCCACTGTTTTACATGTGTTTCTCGCCGGTCAGCTGTGAGCACAAAGTGGTCTAGTATTTACATGTAAGTATATCTTTTATTATTGGTTAGTTTAATATTATAGAGTTTAATATATAGAGTTACTGAGTAAATATTATTAACTAACCTATTAGTTGATACGATTTTAGTTAAATTTTAAAATAAAATACTAGTTACGTTTTGATATTATTATAGTGGGTATCAGGGCCGGATTAAGAGTTTTGAGGCCCTGGGGCCGACTTTTGGTGGGGGCCCTCAATATTTCTAAAAATCTTGACACTTGGGAAATTAAAACTCATGGTTAATTTTTAAGCTAGAGGAACTTTACGTGATTTTTTATTATCTTTGAATCATCAAGGGTTAAGTGGAGTAGCCTGGCTAGACTTCGCCTTTTAATTATTGTATTTTGTATACGTAATTAATAAAGACATTATTATTATTATTATTATTTATTATTTAATAAACCATATAAATTTTAATAAAATCGGCCAAACCGTTTTTAAGCTATAAATAAAAAACGAAACACCCTGTATCTCGATAATGAAGCATTTTCGGACACGTGTTTATAGGAACTTTTTTTCATATTTTAATGAGAGGAATTTCCCCTGAGCTTTTGTCACCACAAGTCTGAATCACCCTGTAGGTATATTTTGAATAATACGAACATAACCTTATATATATACATTTTACCCAAGTCTGAGAAATTATAAATTCGTATGCAAAACTATAAAAACGTAGATAGTATTTAGAATAGAATTGTGAATGAAAGTGTTTTTATATACTTTATATTTTATATATTTTGAATAATACGAACATACCCTTATATACATTTTACTCAATTAAAATATAAATTGATCTATGTTTTGTTTGTATTTTAAATACTTACCGCAATCTGAAAAAAAGTACATTAAAAGTCGTATTATTTGTCTGTTTTTCATACAAAATCAAAAAATAAAACAATCTTTTGTTCAAAGAAAAGCACGAAACAGTATTTCGGAAACACCGGAAAATATTCCACAACACTCCAATGCAATGTACCAATAAAAATCTGGGACAAAAACTAACTTTAATATTAGATTATAAGTAATTGACTGTTTGCCTAAACTGACCATTCGTCCTGGATTTTGCGGGACAGTCCCGGATTTTATTAACATGTCCCGCAAGAGTAAATGTCCCGGAAATGTCCCAAATTTTGCGGTTAATCACTATAGTGACATATATGTGTTTTTACTAGAATAATTTCTTACACAAAATAACAAATTTGTAAAACTTATAATTATCACAAAATAAAAAAAAAGTTTCGGCTGCTCACAAGTAAAAAAATACTGAAGAAAAATTGCCTCAATTGACTAAAAAAGTTTCCATTGACAAAAGATGGGTTGAGATTTTTCAATATTTTCTCGTCCAAAATGTTCCCTTACATAATATTAAAAGAATTGTAGAATTATGCATGCCTACCAGCTGGTTCCTAGGAACTAATGCTCCCACCGAACGGGTATTTTCTGGAATAAATATAATGTGGACTTCATAGAAAACACTTCTGTCCGAGAATGCATTTTGTAAAATATAATTTAGAGAATTCTTCTTGTGAAGAATGTTATAATTCTGTAAAAATTATGACGGAAAATTTGTTTAAAAAGGAGTAATTTTCAAATATATATTTTTATATATAAAATTATAAAATTCTGCATGATGGAATGATATAATTTTCTGTTTTCTCGACCTTCCCCTCCCATCGCCTTCGTATCGACTAATTGCGCCTGCCGCGGATAAGCGATAAAAAATTCGCGAAAAATTAGAGTTAGATCTACGAAAAATTAATTGAAAATTACAGGATTCGCGCGGTATAACCGACCCAATTTTTTGTTTTTTTCGTCAATTTTTTTCATATTTGTTTCATTAAAAAGATAAATATTGCATTGGTGGGGGCCCCTAAATGGTGGGGGCCCTGGGGCCGTGGCCCCGCTGGCCCCGTGCTAAATCCGGCTCTGGTGGGTATATATTAAACTATAGTGAACATCCATGGGTATATTGGTTATTTTTTTTATGTTAAAAAAATATGTTATTATTTTCTATTATTTTTACTATAATTTATAAGTAGGTACAGTGGAAAACCTTTTTTTTTTTAATTATTTTTTTGTTACTTTTCGTTTATAGGTAAATAATTTAAAAAATCATGTCACCGGATGTATTATTTTTTATTTACAATGTAAAAAATACCTGAAATCAGGGGACCCAGTAAGGATTTTCGCGGGGGGCCCGAAATTTGTCGCTACGCCACTGGGAATCATTAAAAATTATTAACATTTAATGGAATATATAACAGTCCATTTTAAAATTTGTTCTGTAAACTTTCGTTAGTACTTATATACTTATTTAAATATCTAAAACAAAACCGAATCTCAAACTTTTGCCAACAAACATTAGAAGTTTGTTGAATCCTATTCTAGTCCTAAAATTTAAAAAACTCCAAAATTGTCCCTAATTTTGAAATAAAAAAGACGTATAGTTTTTTTTCGTATCGTAAACGAAAAAAAATCCAGGTATATTTAAATTTTGATTAAAAATTTGACGTGAAATGACCTACATATTTTAAATCAATTTCGTTTTCAGCTGTTTTGCCACAGATACACCACCGCGGATGTTCTATTTTCATTGTGTCTATGTAAAATTAATATAACTAATTTTTTTATATAAAATTTTGAGATAATATTTGATTTTTTATTATTTTTCTTCTTTATATTTCAACCACTTTTCCAATATTTATTCTCCACTCCTAGAAATCATTTATAGTCGAAACGATAAATGAATTTTTTACCTTAACCAAATTAATTGATATTTTTGTACTTGTTAAATATGCAAATTTTTAAAAATTATGATTTGTAGAACTAATTTTTCTCGTCAACGCTGTCGACTGTCGACGATTGCGGCTTAGTACTAAGTACGAGGCACACATAAATTTTCTGTGTATATGTTACCGGAAAAGTAAACAATCCGGCAATGTACGAAATTCTAGATACTCTGCAAACAGACCAATTTACCAGACATTGTGCAAAATCATTACCATTTTGGGCAATCTGCGAATTTACCACACTGTTTAAGGCAATCTGCAAAATGTTTGATGTGATAGTCAATCCGGGGATTAAAGGTTTTTACTTCTCACATTGACTAGACAGTGTGCGCAACACTAATTTACGACACAAATTTAAAATTAAAAAAGAATTTTGTTTTTACAAAAGAAAAACTACAAACAAAAATTAAATTAGCAAACACTTGTTATTTATATAATGGTTGAGTTGATTTCTATAAAAATATTCCTTCCTTCCCGCTCGCCATTATAAATCTCTGACTGAATAGCGAAGTTCGACAGAAGTAAAAGTATTGCGCACACTGCACACTTAATTTCGTTATTCAAACACATTAATTTACATTTCCATCTTCGCTACTACTTTTTGATTTTCCAACACCACCTTTTGTTTTTATAATGTAGTTTTATAGAACATTGGATTCGTTGATTTTTTCTAACCATAAAATTCCATTAGGGCAGCTATGGGAAAAATAAAAGATTGTGGTGGGAACTTAAAATTTATGTATTATAAAAACCCAAATATTAATATTTAAATATCGACCCCGCTCCCACACAACGAAGAGCCCTGTAATCACCATTAAAAAAAAGGCCAAATTCTAGAAAAACTGGCAAACAAGAGTAGGATGCAAAAGTGCGACTACCACCGTCGGAAGTTCAAGAGGGCATGTCCCAGGTAGCACACTGACGTTTGCTAACGTTTATATGACGTCTTATGACGTTTAAATGACGTTAGCAACGTCATTTCAACGTCATATAAACGTTAGCAGACGTCAGTGTGCTACCTGGGGTCCCGCTGGACGCAGTGCGACAACAGGAAAAACAATATATTTGTTATAAAACATTGTAAATACTTACTTACTACCATTGTAACATACATCTTGTAAATCTAACTGTGATATTAATGTTAAAATAAATTTATTTGAATGATTAATTGAGTAACGAATTTTGGCTATAGCCAATATTTCTAGCTAGTTAATTGAGTATATTTGAGTACAGAGGATTTATTCAGGACCTACATATCCTAAGAACAAGAATAACCCGTGCACGGGTTGGATGTATCTGGATGTATCTATGAACGTCCCATGGGACGTTCATAGATACATCCAGGACGTCCGTAGGCTGTCCTTTTTTGCACTACTTGGCCTTGTTTGGGATGTCCTGAGGAGGGATATCTCAATATCGTGTAAGGCTTTTCTTAGAACGTCCTAAAGACCTGTACTTAAAGGCCATTTACAGGACTCCGTAGGCTGGCCTTTTTTGCACTACTTGGCCTTGTTTGGGATGTCCTGAGGAGGGATATCTCAATATCGTGTAAGGCTTTTCTTAGAACGTCCTAAAGACCGACTTGTGCTAGGTGGGTAAAGATAAAATAAATTTATTGTTTTGCTAGGAATGGAAATTTAAGACATTGGTCTCTTAAAGTAAGGTGACCAATTCTCCTGAAAGAAAAACCAGAACTCTAATAAAAAATCTATATTTTTATAAAATGTTTACATGTATTTTTTTTTGTATTTCTATGAACATAATATTATTACAAATTAAGATTTTTTAAAACTATATTTTTCTTGGGAGTTTGATCGAAATTAGTTTTAACAATTAATAATGATTTTAGTGTTTTAATATGTGTTTCAATATGCGATTTGTCTTTTGTCCAAACGTTGTTCATATAGGAAAAAACTGTCTCTACAGGACTATTGGTTGAAGATAAACACAACAATATGGGTAATTCTTTTGCATTTCTGCATTAAAGATGCATTTTCCTCTTTACAGAGGCATATCATTTAGAGTTTGAAATATAAAATATAATAGATACTACACTATTTAACCACAATAAAACGCGCAGACGTCAGGGACATGCGCAACACTAAAATAGTTCCGAACTATTGGCAAAGTGGAAAATATAATTTTATGTTCATGGCTTAATTAGCATTGTAGGTATATATATATGTAGGTATGAAAACAGAAAAGCTTTTGAAGAACAGAACTTTTACTTTATTTAATTTACAAACAGAACATGGTTCTCAAAAACAGTATAGTTCTGGTTAAATCAGAACGGGTGGTCACCTTACCTAAAGGGAAGTGCTAGTTTTAAATCTTGATTATGTTTGTGTTGCAGACTATATAAGTTTTACCTACAATTATAATAGTTGGTAGAACTAATCAAATGCTTAAAAATTGTTTTGTTATACGAATATGATTTTATATTATTATTATCAATGATTTATCATATTATTATTTGTACCAATATATCATAAATTAAAATTTTCTTATATTTAAACCATTTGAATATTTTGAAGAATATTCTTTTTTCCCACTAGTCGCACTATATAAGGTAGGTATACCTAAAATCGGTTGTCATGAAATTATAATTTCATAACATTATAATACCTATAGGTATTATAATGTTATGAAATTATAATTTCATGACAACCGATTTTAGAAAAAACACAGCGTTGCCGTGTAAAAATATCGTAACACGAAAAAAATTGTAAAATATTTGTATTTAAAATATCCCTGCCTACAGCGACGTTAGTGCGCCATTTTCTGGACACAGTGTATAAAAAAATGCTTTTAATTTGTTATCCTACAGTTTATACAGTTAATAAAAAAATCAGGAATAGGCAGTGCACGTTCAAACAGCTGATCTAGGCTGATGATAGACGTATTCAAGCAAACAACAGCTATCGCACTAGGTACTGCAGCGAGCAAGTCAGCGAGCGAGCAAATTAAAAGTAATGATTAGTTATAGGTATGACTAATTTAAGATTGCCAACAGGCAAGTAAGTTATCGTAGACCTAGTGATAATTAGGATAAGTTTACCCGGGTAAGGTGGATTATCCACCGTAGATACGGTGTTTTTTGCAACGCGAGAAGAACAACAGCGGAGCCGCGAGATTGCGCAACACGACAGTTTTCCCAGTCAGCTGTGTGCCTGCGTTACAGTCAATTCAAAGTATATCGAACGGGGTCGGAAAATACTTCTTCAATAGCTCGTCGTAGATGTATCGTCCGCTTTTGACCGCAAACTCGCGAAACATTATTTAAAAAACAGTTTGTGACTAATTCAAACCAATCATTTCACAATTGCGGTGAGTTTCCATACACTTTTAACTACTTTTTATTTAAAATTGTGAGGTTAAGAGTCTTTGTTTCCCTGTGCGCATGATAACTTGAGGAAATTTGCCATCGACACTTTTTTATTGTAAAAAGCCGGCCGACACTTCTTTTGTTTTAAAACTTAAAGCATTGCAATGCCATTTGTACTTTTTTAGCAGTCATTTTGAAGGTTAAGGCGAAATTGCCAAAGAATATCTTAGATTTAGTGATTTACCTAATAGGTATGTTTACCTATGGTTATATTAATTATTATAACATAATAATGTAAAGGAACTATTTTTGACCACAAAAACTAATCCTTATGGGCCGAAATTAATCAGAACATAATAATCACTTTTGCGAATAAATAACTGCCGGTGAATATCTGATTTGGCGTTATAATTTGTTTTTAACGATATTAAACATTTAATATTTAACATTGGCGTAGGTTGCTTTGCTTTCCTCTGAGTAACCTTTTTAAAATTTAAATGGTTACCTACCTATTATAAAATCTTCTAAACTAAACAAAGAAGCAAAATCTTCTATTTACATTTCTGTATATTTAGACATACGTAATTTCATTTTCACAATGTTGCTTAGGTGCTTTTTGCTTAAATACGTTAAAAGTGTACTTATTTAAAATAATAAAAAGTAGCTACCGAATGATATTAAAAAACAACTATAAAATAGTAAAATACCATACCTATTTAAAAATTTAAATAAAAGTTTACCTACAAAATTTTAAAATGCCCTGAACCAATCTTAGCCTTTGGAACTAAAGTTTAATAATCATACAATTATTTGTTATCCCCATGATTTTATTAGCATGTTTAAAAAATTTTAATTTTTAAATTTGGATAATATCTGGACCACAATCCACAATGTGTGGATTGTGATCTGGACTAGGTTTTACTAGGTATTTTATGATTTTTTAGTTTAGTTAATAAAATCATGAGGTTTACAAATAATTGTATGATTATTAAAGGAATAAATTCTACCAAATTTAAAATATTATAATTTTAGAAAAATTGAAAAAGAATATAAAATAAGTAAAATAAAATATAAATCGTCTACAGTTTTGAAAAAAGATCTTAATTACTACATCATTTTTTATTATTAATATTATGTAGGTAGTTCTATTTGATTTTGGTGAGAATCGTAAAAACAACATCGGGGGGTTTGCTGTAGCTATATGGCTATATGTATGTATCTTGTATGTACAGCTACGGAAAAAAGTAATGTCCATTTGAATGCTCCGAATGCTCGAATGCTCGGAATGCTCCATTGTAATTGTTCGGAGGCATTCGGAAATAGTCAACATCTGCCTCTTAGGATTTATTTAAAAACATGTCTATATTTAGAATGTACTACCTGCTCGTATTGAATTAATTATTTTTGGTGTATAACATATTTAACTGTATTTTTAGTAAGTCGTTAATTTTTTGATATGGTTTTATAAACATTTATTCTATGAAAAAACTTTTAAGAAATTTGTAGGCTATAAATAATATTATCAAGTTGTAGTTTTTTTAAACTTACTTTACATTTTGTGTTAAAATTAAAAACTAAATATACTAGGATTTAAAAAAAAACTTTTGATATAATTATAATAAAAAAAGTTAACAAACCTATAAAACTAACATACATATAAAACTATAAAACATATACCTAAATATAAATAGGTACAAAAGTATAAAATATATATATATATATATATATATATATATATATATATATATATATATATTATATATTTCTTCATATTTATTTATTGCATGCTCTTTTATTATATGTAGGTTAATGTGTATTTTTATTTTTGTTTATTTTTATTCAAATATTATTTTAATATAAATAAACATAATTATAATCGTTAACCTATAATAATAAAACAATAAATAAATATGAGAAAATATTTAATATATATTTTATAGAAAAAACTTTTTAATTAAACATACCCAACAATTTGTTGTATATACATACATATATATTTTTTATGGAGGTTAATTGATTTGTATAGATTTAAATTAACCTACACAAAAATACATATTAAATACAATAAACTTTTATATTAAAAAAATAAACTTAAACTATATAAAAAATAATAAATTAATATTTTGTATATATTTCATTTGCATTTATACATGCCTGAAGTCTTTCAGGCATGCTGTTGACTAAATTTTCACAAGTATTTGTGTTTCTTAGTCTTTCCCAGACTTGATTGCAATGCCTGATTAGCTCTGGTTTGGTTCTTGGGATGTTTTCTCGTTCTACTATCCATTGCCGGGGATTTAGCAAGCCAAGGAATGACATTAATAAATTTAAGTTAAGATATTCGGACTGTTATCTTGGACCAGGTTTAAAACCTGGTCCTCTGGGAACAGAATTATATTACAAGAATATCTCTTAGTATAGTAACATACTCGACCCCAACTAATCTCCCAGTGATTTCGACCCGCAGTTCGTCATATACCTCCAACATCCGACACTTATACGCCCACTTCTTTTGTCGGATCTCACAAATCTTGGATCAAATCTTGTATGTGGAGGCCTCCAAACCTTTAGATGGACGTCATCGGATGTGAAAAATACTTTCTCATCGCAGAATACGACGCGCTTCCAGTTCATATTAGCACTTTCGTGGCAAAAATTTAGTCGCCTTTCTGCGTGCTCTGGAGTTAAAAATATTTTTTTGCAGGGATTCGGCAATGAATCCTTATGAAGGTAGTTCCTTATTGTTCTTTCATAAACCAGTAGCTCTAGCCTTTTATTTTAATGGGAAAACTAAAATGTTGATAATAGTATTATACGAGAGATAATGCAGGCTATTATTCACAAGAATGAGGTTTGCGTGTCGAGCCGTCAGGCGAGAGACGTAATTCATCGGAGTAAATAATGCGCATTATTTCGAGTGTAATTTCTCTACTCCAATTAAGTAATTTTTATTGCTAACAAAATTTATTATAACCTCACTTTTCCCCAAATTTAAAGATCATTATAGTCGCCCCTCGTATATATAAACAAATCTATCATCTGTTAACCTTAATTTTTTCCAATTTAAAACCCGATTGGTACAAATAACAGTGAATATTGAAATCAGCCAATCACTGCAGCATCATGATGCCTAACAACGTGAATAATGAGTTCATTATTCACGTTCTTTACCATTATTTACGAAAAAAACACAAAAGTCAATAAAATGCATTAGAAGTAGGCTTTAATTTACATAGTAAGAATAAATATTTTAATTCAAATTGCCCAGGTAACAAAAAATCACATAAAAAGGTAAATACATTAAAGAGGGTTTTTAACAATTTTATTTGCAAAATTATGCAAAAGTTTATAACTATTTTAGTATTAAATGTCTATATTTCATTTAAATAATTATTAAATTAATAACTTATTAAATATTATATAGGTAGTTTATTTAATAAGTTATAGAACATATATTATATTTAAATTATTTCAAAATCAATGTTATTCCTTAAATGTTTAATTATTGCATAAAAGCTTAAAAGTTATATATAAGCACATTTCATTTATAAATGAAATGTGCTTAGAAAGAATGGTAAATAGCAGGTAGGTAGAATGTGGTAGTTAAATTTTTTCTGACCTATACTTTTTATGGTTTTATTCAAGGCGTTTTGTAATATTAAACATTAATTAATTAATTAACATTTCTGTGAAATCAGAATTTCAATTGAGTTTACCGTTTTCGAGATATTTACAAAAAATATAAATTTTTATGACGTCACAAACCTCGCCATGTGACCAACATTCTAAGATTTCTATTGGTTAAAAATTACCCTGTTGTCAAGTTGTCTTGTTAATGATTTCATTCGGTTATGTCAGAAAATACCCGAAGAGGTTATGTACAAATACTGTCACTGTCAGTTGAGTGAAAGATGGTCACCAAATTCATTAAGTACCTATCTTCCTTATTACGAGGTATCATATTACTGTTTGATATTTTAGAGTCCAAGATATATCTAAAAAAATATAAAGATCTAGGCATTATACTAATGAAATTCATTTACGACAAAATATGATTATAATTACTTACTTTATTTGTTTAAAAGCTCCAATGTTCAATGTAACCAACCATTCCACAAGATTCCTCTGCTTTGGAGTCCTTTATTAATAAATCACTTATCTAATATCAATTACAAATAACATAATAATAACATTGATTTTCAATAATCTAAATAAAAAAACATAACCCGAAAAAAAGAAACGTCAAAAAATCAATTCTTCCTCTTCTTCTCAACTAAAATTATACAATATTATAACGTGGCGCCATCTCAAACTAAACACACTGGCAGCCATAGAAAAAGCTGGCTACGTTGTCAATAGCCTAGTGACGTAATTAGGAGATTTTTTTTTGTAAATATCTCGAAAACGGTAAACTCGATTGAAATTCCGATTTCACAGAAATGTTTAAAATTACAAAACGCCTTGAATAAAACCATAAAAAGTATAGGTCAGAAAAAATTTAACTACCCCATTATTGAGTTTAAAAATAAATATGTTAATTTTATTAGCAAAACCCGAATGCCTCCGAACAATTACAATGGAGCATTCAAATGGACATTACTTATTTCCGTTACTGTACCTATATGGCTGCCATAGGGATATGGCAATAATTTACACCATGTATTTTAATTAATGATGTTGCGTACCTATAATTTATTACAAGCTCTTACAACTTCATGCCTAATATTTAATAACTAAATAAACCCATACTCATACAGGGTGGGCCAATGGAAAATTTTCACCCCGGTTTTTTCAGGTAGGAGGACAATTTATTTTTATATGTATTTTTAATCCCTAAGCGTGGGTGATAGTTGCCCCCAA
Organism: Brassicogethes aeneus; assembly: GCA_921294245.1. Classification (NCBI taxonomy): domain Eukaryota; kingdom Metazoa; phylum Arthropoda; class Insecta; order Coleoptera; family Nitidulidae; genus Brassicogethes; species Brassicogethes aeneus. The sequence continues at coordinate 43,607,071 of OV121132.1, read as the reverse complement.
AATTTTTCATGGCCCTGATTAAAACCTTCAAGTTTACAGTCGCTCATTCCCGTTGATATGACAGCTTGACAACATCTTGTAAAATGTGTCGGTTTTTAGTTAATAAATAATTATAATTAATCATTTAGGAGAGCTAGCAATTTCAAACTTTGTGGATATAATAAGGGTCAAAAGACCTTCAAAATAAAGTATCACTTGACCACTCTTATTATTTAAAATTCCCAAATTTTTGGGGGTAACTATTACTCCCGCTTTGGGGTTGAAGTTGAGGGGTTGAAAATATAAAAATAAATTGTCCCTCTAAAATCAAAAATTGACGTGTGCGAGCTTTTGCATTGGCCCACCCTGTATATAATAATATGGCTTTAATTATTAAATATTACGCATTCATATTTTCTTGTTAATAATTTATTAAAAACACGGTTTAAATTTACTTGCTATGATATAAATTACACAATCAGTGATTTAAATCAACTTTTTTTTTATTAAAATCTCGATTTAAATAAAAAAAAATGGCCAATATCACCCACGGTGTGCCTGAACCAGTCTCAGGTCACATAAAAATGTCAACCAAAACGGATTGTATTTTTGAAATATGCATCTATTCCTCACTCCAAAACCATATTTTTCAAAATCCTAGCTGATCATCTTTTTTATTTTTTTTGCAATTTTCTGGATTTTTTGCAAAAATTGATGAAGTGATGTCTAAAATTTACAATTTTAGGCGGACTCCGCTAGAATATTGGTATGACCTATCAATTTTCAATAAAGAATCAAGAATTAATATATAAAGAGTCGATAAAAAAATCACTATTTATATTTTTCAATTTTTTTTATAAATCAATAAATTTTCTAATTTGACAAGACACTAGAGAAAAAAAGTAAAGTTTTTTCATAGTTTTTATGAATAATAGTAATCTATTAATTTATTAAACAATATACAATGATACCTAAAATTACTTTACAGAAAACTATGAATCATTTACAAATTGTTAGAACTAAAGTCTACTACAGCTTTTTTTAAATGTTCACCATAATCAGGATGTTCAAGTAAATTGATTTTATAATTATTCCAGTATTTTATAAACTCGCGAAGGATCGACTCCCCAGCCTGCTCAGACCATGTGTCCAACCCAGCACCGTTCAAAAATCTAATACAATCTTCCGTAGACAATCTTTGTTAGACTAATAGAAGCATTTTTGCGGGAAGATGATGAATTATTAGATTTTAATACTCGGGTCTTGAGAACTGAAGAAACGACGTGTTCTTGAGTTTTCGGCGTAAATTTTTTTATAATATTGACGACATTTCCATGTCTTTCTGAATTCGTACATATATGTTTTTTTCCTTTACCAACTCTTGTGAAACAGATTTTGCCCAAAATAATTTTATTTTTGGTATCCTAGGCCCTTTTTTTCCTTGTTTTTTGTATTTCCCCTTCCTCGTCTTACCTTCCTTTAAATCTTGCTGTTGTGCATATTCTGCACGCACGCACCTCATTTTGGATATTCATAGTAGAGTTTTTAATAACATTTTCTTTTTCAAAGTCTGGCATTTTCACCATCTTGCGTGTTTTAATATTTTTTTCATAATCGCAAAGAGTATGCCTGCATGTACCGCAAATTGCAGTTAAAAACTTGATATTGCTTAGACTATATTTCGGATTACTAAATTTAACAAGCAATATTTCCATTCTTGCAGTTATTACAAACATGCTATTGGGTAGGGATTTTCCAAAAATTATCTTTTCACCGCATTGGGCACAGACTATACTTCTATTTTCTTCATGGTTTAATTTAAATCTTGCGTTTGTAGTCATTTTTATTTCAAAAACTTCAAAATCATCGAGAGAACAATTCTTTATAAACAACTATTATATTAATATTAACTGTCACTGATAACAAATTAGAGCCATTCCATGCCAAATCAACACACTTTAAAAATAAATTTTTCCTCACCATTTCAGATTTTCCTAAAATTTGGTATACTTATACTATGTACTAAGACTAAGAAAAATACCAATTTTTAAATTTTTATCTCACACCGTTTCCGATATATGGCTATGTAAAGTTTTTAAAAACTCGCGAAAAAAGTGTGAACGTTTATTTTTTAAATTGCGCTGGAAGCTGTCCTAATTTAGTTAGAAAGCTGGGAGAGGTGTCATTTTGCAGCATTTTAAATGCTCTTTCAAATGACATACGACTGCCAAGGGTATTAATGAAAAGATTTTGTTCAAAATCCATATATACAGGGTGTTTCTTTTAACTTGAGACAGCTCAATATCTCGAGAAATACGCATTTCACGGAAAAATGTCTTAAATAAAAGGTTAATGTGACCAAAGGGGACATTACTTGGTGCTACCGCTAGCCACCCCCTACCCCTCCTTAAGGGTGAAACGGGGGGTAACTTTGGAAAGTCAAATGGAATGACCCGATTTTTTTTACAGAGTTTGGTAGTACATAAAAAAATGAATAACTTTTATTTGAAAGTTTTTTTCAATTTATCAACAGATGGCGCTGTAATTCAAAATTTAAGAATGGTGTTTCCTTGTAAAATGTATTATTTGAAACGTTTGAAAAACAAAAATTAACATTAAATCAACAATAGTCGGCTCTGAAAACAATTTATAACAAATGTTTGAAATGTCGTCCTTCCATTTCGACACCAAGTGGAGCACCAGCGTCCCTGGTCGGTAAACGTTTGGTGCGGTACCTTAAACGAACGATTAATCGGACCCTTCTTTATTGACGGTGCATTAAATAGCGAAAAGTACCGGAATTTTCTAGAAAACGATCTGACGGACCTTTTGGAGGATGTACCACTAGCACGGCTCCAAAACATGTGGTACCAGCAAGATGGTTGTCCTGCACATTATTCGACAATTGCTCGAGAGGTGTTGGATCGGGAGTTCAATGGCCCCCGTGCACCGCGGTGGATCGGTAGACGTGGTCCAGTAATTTGGCCTGTTCGATCACCTGATCTTACGCCACCAGACTTCTTCCAGTGGGGTTACATGAAAGAAAAAGTTTACGCTGCAATTCCTACAACTTGGGAGGACATGGTGGAGCGGATCAGGAGCGCCTGTGCGGCGATACCGCCCGACATGTTGGCGCGTTGTGTTCCGGAATTCATTACCCGCATTCAAAAATGTGTTGAAATGGAATGACGACATTTCGAACATTTGTTATAAATTGTTTTCATAGCCGACTATTGTTGTTAATTTTTGTTTTTCAAACGTTTCAAAATTTGAATTGGTAATAATAATACATTTTACAAGGAAACTCATTTTTCTTAAATTTTGAATTACAGCGCCATCTGTTGATAAATTGAAAAAAGTTTTAAATAAAAGTTATTTATTTTTGTATGTACTACCAAACTCTGTGAAAAAAACCGGGTCATTCCATTTGACTTTCCAAAGTTACCCCCCGTTTCACCCTTAAGGAGGGGTAGGGGGTGGCTAGCGGTAGCACCAAATAATGTCCCCTTTAGTCACATTAACCTTTTATTTAAGACATTTTTCCGTGACATGCGTATTTCTCGAGATATTGAGCTGTCTCAAGTTAAAAGAAACACCCTGTATATTTTGATTAAATTTTTTTTTAAAAGTACATAATTTAAAATTCTCAAAATATTTGTATAAATACTTGGTAGTGTTCTGAATCATATAATAAAATATAAATGTGGGGTCTTAATGGGTTCATTGTTAAAAAAAATATTTCTGATGCTGGTTTTTCACTTTTAACTAATTTTGACATTATTCAACGTTTATCAGGCTTAAGCCTGACAATTGTATTTTTTTTATAATATCGGCTGTCATCATTCCCGACTTGTGTAATTTAATTACTGTGATACGCTTGTTTTGGCGATTCATATTGAACTAAATTTTAAACAAAACAACATAAAATGAATATTTTCAGAATTGAATTGGTTCTAGGAACCTGCTCGAGCAAACAATTTCCGCGAAAACCTTATTGATAAATTTTAAACTCGCTTAAAAAAAAATTCAGGGAACTTTTATCGGACCCTGTATAAATTCGTAGTTTATTTAAAAATAAAACTATAAATGAGGTGTGTTTAAAGTGATTTTGGTGTCAACATGGAGCCTACTATTGTAATAGTGCAGTGTTATAATCCAATGAAAAAAACAAATCATTTTATTAGATTATAGACAGAAAAAAACTGAGAAAAGTCCCAGCATGGATGACTGGATTATTTCCACAAATGCCTATTGGCTCCATGATTTGTCATACCTGCAGGAAAGATGTAACGAAACTGTCAAAATTAGTTAAGTGAAAAACCAGCATCACAAATATTTTTTTTAACATGAACCCATTAAGACCCCACATTTATATTTTACTATATGGTTTAAAACAGTAATAAGTATTTATACAAATATTTTGAGAATTTTAAATTATGTACTTTTTGAAAAAAAATTGAATCAAAATATATATATGGATTTTGAACAAAATCTTTTCATTAATACCCTTGGCGTTCGTATGTCATTTGAAAGAGCATTTAAAATGCTGCAAAATGACACCTCTCCCAGCTTTCTAACTAAATTAGGACAGCTTCCAGCGCAATTTAAAAAATAAACGTTCACACTTTTTTCGCGAGTTTTTAAAAACTTTACATAGCCATATATCGGAAACGGTGTGAGATAAAAATTTAAAAATTGGTATTTTTCTTAGTCTTAGTACATAGTATAAGTATATCAAATTTTAAGAAAATCTTAGGTGGTGTGGTAAAATGGGTGTGTTGAGTTGACATGGACTGACCCATTACTGCGTATAAGTTGTTTTTTCGCTGAGGCATGGCCTACTTTGTTTAAAAAACTGCTTAAAGCTGTGTAAGCGTGTTAATAAGGTAATTGCACCATTGCACCATTTTTCTTGCAGCCCTATTTTGAGTAGCTTCAGAAATTAAAATGTAATTTAAACTAGAGATTCTCTAGTTTCATTCCGATCCTATCCTATTCACCCAAGTATTGATATATATTAAATAGTTCAATACTCACTCAAAAATGAATCTACCACTTATATAGAATGACAATCATGTTATAAATCTAATTTAATTAAGCCAATATTCAGGTTTCTTGATTTTTTTAAATCCAGAAAATTGCAAAAAACTAAAAAAGAGGATCAGCTAGGATTTTGAAAAATATGGTTTTGGAGTGAGGAATAGATGTATATTCGAAAAATACAATCAATTTTGGTTGAAATTTTTATGTGACCTGAGACTTGTTCAGGCACACCGTGCACTGGTCGGCAGCAATTTTGTAACAAGGTGACCATTAACTTTTCTGGGGTAATTTGGGTGCGCTGATTCCAAAAAAGATCATCATTTTCTTCAATCAGCTCTTGTTTTCAGAATATTGCGAAAAAAAGATATTATAATATCTTTATATATTATCTTTGGTTAGTCCCCTTAATGTTCCTGTTTTAAAAAAAATTAGATTGCTGTAATATGAACAATTTTTTATTTACAAAATTTTGTAGCTTTGTGTAGATACTAAATTTCAACGCATAAAAATTGGCAAACTGGCACTTAACACAATCACGAGTGTCAAAGTTTATATTTACGGTTATTTTTGCTCCTTAAATACGTTCTGTGAGCATTAATTAAAAAATTAATTTATACGAGGTTTAAATAAAAACCAATGACCCTGATTTACAAACAAAATATTCAAAAAAATATACAAAACGAAGACTTTCCCCAGTCTAACATCAATACATCAATACCAGATAGAGATCGATATACCTATCATGCATGTAATATTATATTAAATTATATATAGATATATCTTGATGTGCCATGTAAAATAATCATGTTAACTACTTTATGACTCCCACATCTAATCCTTAATTTACAACTTTATTAAACAGTTTTTTCAATTTAACATCATAATTATGAAATAAATTTGAAATTTACCATTACCATTAATATCAATTAGGAAAAATTGGTTAGGTATAGTAAATTTCAAATTTGCCCTGTCGGTTAATTTGTATTAAAAAATACTTTATTTAATTTTTTTTTATTATATTCCATCCAAAATATGCTGTGATTGACATAATTGTTAATAGGTTACCATGCATTTTTTCAGATTTAAAAAAAATACAGATATCGCTAAATCGTTTTTAAAAGTAAAAGGTTCTGTTTACAGTTTAAATTTATAGTGACTTTTCTAGTAAAAACACATATAATTTCACTTTAGCGTTTAAAAAAAAGTAAAATATATACATGTTGTCCCAGAAAATGTGGGCAATCTCCCGGATTTATATGGAACACATAAAAATAATATGCATTCCTATATTATTATTATTAATATTATTATTATAAATTTTTTAAATTTTTTTCCTACTGTCCCCTCTACCGAGATACTGGCCCATAACGGACGCCCCTATAAAGAAGATAAAGATCAAACAATTCAAAACACTCTATTTTCAACTGACAACTGATTATTTAAAACGGTAAATGTAAAAAAAACATTGCAAAAAAGATACTTACAAATAAATGCCAAAACCCATATTCTACAAAAACATTTTTTTTCATAAACAGTACATTTTATCGATGTCGATCAAGAATACCTTTTTTTAGTGTAAGGTTAAGCTTACCAAAAATATTATTGTTGTGCCTTTATACTACAGGGTGTTAAAAAAATAGCATTACTCTGTTGAAATTAGTTCGTCCCTGGCAAACTAAATAAGCCGAATGTGATTAAAAGTGACCATTTTAAGGAAACCTTTCTAGTAACTAACATATTAAAAATTTATAACTTCCACCTAGTACTTTAAAAGTTATTTAAAAACAAAAGAGGAGCGTCCGGTCAAAACCAAATATGTCCACTGAGTGGACTCTACTCTTGGCGAAAATTCAACCAAGCATTATGCTAAGAACCCACTTGGCCCAAGCCACGCTACGCCATTCTACTCGACGTCGACTCACGTGGGTTCACGTTTTCGAGTCACCATACACACTAGTAATACGCTATGACAAACATATAGAATAAAATTGCTTTATGAAATTATGAAATAATAATAAAATTGCTTTATATAATTATTAGAATTAGTATTGTTCGTTTTGGTTATGAAAATGAGTGTAGTTCTTCATTTGATGAATGGGAATCTAAACTAGAGGAGTGTGCTGTTGCTATTATTAAGTATAAATAAAAAACAAAACTTTAAACTCATATGAACGCACTTTTTCAATAATTTGTTCATCCATGTTTGAAAACCGTTTACAGAACATGCGCACTCCGTGTGTAGCTGCATGGAGGGGGACAACACTCGTCCACACGTCTCTTTAAAATTCAAAACAATTTGATTTTCGAAACGTCGTTTGACGTCGGGTGGTATGGTGTAGGGTGGCATGGGCACAGATTATAAAGGTGGGCATGGGACAAGTGAGTACGTATTGCATTGAAACCTGTGTTTTATTTCTGCATAACAAAACGTCGGGTAGCGTAGGGTGGCGTGGCCTGGGCAAAATGGGTTTCCAGCATGATACACAGTTTTCTTTGTATCATGGGTTTCCAGCATTAGTTGTTGTAGTGCGGGGTCATTTGCTTCTGTCACCAACTTAAAAGTGGTCGAAGGCGAATATATTGTATTTAAAATGAGACCCAAAAACAAGAGGTCTGATTAAAACAAAAAATGTCCAGCGTGCTGATCCAGTCAGAGGGAAATACGTCCAACCAATTAATAGCAGCTCTCCATCCCGTTACGTGTCATCGAGTTGGCACACTCAAAAAAGAAAAGTTACTGTTTTGAGTGTGCCATAAAAAAAAGCGTAAAATAGTAAAAAATAGTTTATATAAATAGTAACACCACAAAATGGTCGATAGTAACAATAGAAAAACACTCGAAAACACTAGTAAAACACACAAACTTTAAAAAGGTTATGAACAGCGCGTGAAAATTCTCACCAGTGACGTAGTCAAGCTCCGCCTACTTGTGCGCAATGTCATATCTTGTTTTCTTTGTATCATGGGTTTCCAGCATTAGTTGTTGTAGTGCGGGGTCATTTGCTTCTGTCACCAACTTAAAAGTGGTCGAAGGCGAATATATTGTATTTAAAATGAGACCCAAAAACAAGAGGTCTGATTAAAACAAAAAATGTCCAGCGTGCTGATCCAGTCAGAGGGAAATACGTCCAACCAATTAATAGCAGCTCTCCATCCCGTTACGTGTCATCGAGTTGGCACACTCAAAAAAGAAAAGTTACTCTTTTGAGTGTGCCAACTCGGTAATAGTTCTATTAAATGCCACCCTTTTGTTTTTGTACAATAAATTGTGTAAAATAGGTTTATAAAGAATTTTAGTGTGTAATACAAGTAAAGTTAGCTTTAACATAACTTTAAAGTAATGTAAGTGTTTTTTACGAGTTTAATATACAAAATGGATGATATTTTAGTGTATTTATATACCTATTTGAAAATTTTGTACAAAAAGTTTTTGTATTAAAAAAAAAAAATATATACATGGTATCTAGTGGAAGTAAATATTGACATGGAAGACTTTAAAATCATACGCGTATCGGAGATACGGATTTTTTTTCAACTTTTTAATTTTTGTTTGTCTTTTTTTTACTTTTTATTTTATTTTTATTCTTGACTTTGATTTTATTTCTCTTTTGAAAGAGTCTTGTTTAATTGTTTTTAACTAATTTTGATTCTTTGTCCAAATTTGTTGTACTTTTTTGTTTTTTAATCTTTTTGCCTTTTTTTCTTATTTTGATTTTTTATTTTTCCTTTTGTCTTTTTCTATTTTTTTTACTTTTTTTACTTATTTGAATTTTTCGATTGACTTTTTTACTTATTTTGTCTTTTTTTCGCTAAACGCATAATAAACAGTCTTGGTAGAATCCGATCAAAAACAAATGTAATCTGGTCATAAACAAACATGTCAAAAGTTGATTTTTTAAATTCTGAGTATTTTGATCAAGATGGCTTATTCAGGCGTGGTAGGGAGCCCAAGAGGATATAAAAACACGCTTTATATTACTATATATTAATTTAAAAACAGATTTTTCGCTCTCCTGAAAACTGACATATTTGGTTTTGACCGAACGCTCCTCAACTTACCTTTTATTCTAATACGTGTACGCCTTTTTATAAATACGACTGTGCCATAACTTATGGTCCATAAGAAAACAAAAATGTTTAAACCGTGAGTAGAGATGTAAAAAAACGGTTTTTTTTCAGATGTGAAAAAAAACATGAAAAAAAACCTAGAAAAAAAACGGTTTTTTTTGTTTTTTTTCAAAATGAAATTTTTAGTAAAATGTATATTAATAATAAAGTAAACTGTAGAATATATTACATTTTTCATTATTGAAAATTTTGACCTAGACTAAAAAATCTGATTTCTTATTATTTGGTAGTTTCCACCTTAGAAACCAGTAGCAATGTAAAACTTCTACACCAATACAAAAAATTAAAGGATAAAATTGTTTTGTGATTCTTCGGATAGCTGTATCTTTGTTAAAAATGGTCATATTGGAGCCGTTAAAAGAAGCAATTTAAAGCTTGAAGTTTCTAGTTTTGAGATTGTTAGATGAAAAATTTGCAACCCTCAATCCTAAAAAATACAGTAATAAAAAAATCGATTTTTTTGGCTTTCTGGCCCATACTCTACATGAATTTGAAAAATGGTAGCTTTTTGAAAAATCAAGCGCTGAATCAAAAATATTATATGTAGTTACTTTTTTAGGACCAAATCAAAACAAGCACGGTTATTGGTCAATTCGGTGGTGGTGGCGCGTGCATACCGCGAGACTGTATTTACATTTACTAATTGTCATTTAGTGGCTAATTTTAGTCCATGAAACCTTAAAAATTAGGCAAATGGGACTAATCTTGAAAAAAAACCTAAAATGTGAAAAAAAACCATTTGAAAAAAAACAATGAAAAAAAACCTGAAATAAACAAAAAAAACGGACCGTTTTTTTTCAAGTCGCATCTCTAACCGTGAGTGTCCGCTTTTACAGTATATTACATTTTTAAAGCTCGGCGCTAAATTATCTTTTAAAATCTTAAAAACTTTTATTAAACTAAACTTATTTATAATGTTTTCTATGTAGACCCAAATTAACTGTAAAATGGTTGTGAAAAGATAATTTATTTATCTACTAAATCATTTGTAATATCTTTTTTATTAATCCCTACCTTTGAAAAGTGTACTTAAATTGTTTTGTTATATTATTAAGTTATTTAATTATTTTTTTATGGTAATGCTGTTCCTTAAATTATGGTATACACTACCTGAAATCAATATTTTTAATAAAATTTTGCCTTGAATGTGTATGTAGTGCTTATCTACCATTATAATTGGTTGTCATTCCTTTAGAACACACAAAATACCTTAACATTAAATTACATCAATACATATATCACGCAACAAACTAGTTTAATTAGAAACATATTTTTACCAATTTTTTTTAAGAATTAATTCTTTCTTCTAAATAAATAAAGCTTTCTTTTAAAAAGCTTCATTTATATTTCCTAATTAGTCGAGATTTTTTTAAGCCAGTAGCTAATTACTCAGTTTCGTAAGCCTAACTTTGTCATAAAAAATATACATCAGAAAGATTAATTTCTTGAAGCGTTCAATTCGCCGTACAACTCGGGGCCGCGTTAAATAAAAATTGACAGTGAAATTAACGCTGTCCTTTTTCATAAATGCTGATTCCTTAGGGAAGGGGTGGTATGATATTTTGGGGCTCCTGTTTTACATTTTGATGGTTTATGTATGGAACGCCGCGGCGTTGCATTTTTTAATCGCGAAATTTATATGTCTGCATTTAAAACCAAATAAAAAGCATTAAGTACTCATTTTAAATCAAGTCAATTCAAAAAATCTAAATATTTTTTCGTCAAGTAGTCATTTTAATTCAATTCTTTTTAAACGTCATCTAATACGTTTAATTCGACATGAATTAAAAATATTATAACGACATTTTAATTGCATTGAATTAAAAATATGCTTTGCATGTTTTTGTTATTTAAACATTTTAATTCATTTTATTTTGGAGGTTAATGTGATTTTTATAATTCTATCCCAATTAAAACTATCACAGTAACATTTTAAATTCAATGAAATAAAAACGTTTCTTAAATTTTTCTTTCACTTTGATATTTTTAGTTCGAATTTTTCTGTCTAGTTGATTTTTTTAATTCGAATTTTTCTGTGTAGTTGATATTTTTAATTCGAATTTTTCTGTGTAGTCAATCATTTTAATTCGAATTTTTCTGTTCAGTCATTCATTTTAATTTGAATTTTTCTGTCTAGTTGATATTTTTTTATTCGAATTTTTCTGTCTATTTGATATTTTTAATTCGAATTTTTCTGTCTAGTTGATATTTTTAATTTGAATTTTTCTATCTAGATAGTCAATCATTTTAATTCGAATTTTTCTGTCTAGTCAATCATTTTAATTCGAATTTTTCTGTCTAGTCAATCATTTTAATTCCAAGTGTGGACACTTCTACTAACTTCGGCTAGATGGCGCAGTGGAAATAAAGATGTGTCAGTCAATTGCGAATGATTCTATTATTTCAAGTATCAAATTTACATATCGTTTTATCGTACGTTTTAACATTGGAAATGTTCGTATATTTCTGACTTTTTGTTCAAAGAAAAAAGTTTATGAATCAAAATCCTAAAAACCAAATGGAATAGGGGATCCAACAAAATATTAAGTATAATGTGACGTTGCCATATTTGTAAAAATTAAATCGAAAGTGCACTTCAAACGATATAACCATTCGCGAATGACACATCTCTATTTCCACTCAATCGCCATCTAGGTGCAGAGGTGTCCAAAGAATTGAATTAAAATGATTGACTATCAACCTACAGAAAAATTCGAATTAAAAATATTAACTAGACAGAAAAATTGGAATTAAAAAAATATCGACTAGACAGAAAAATTCGAATTAAAATGATCAACTAGACAGAAAAATTCGAATTAAAAATATCAACTAGACAGAAAAATTCGAATTAAAAAAATATTAACTAGACATTAAAATTCGAATTAACAATATCAACTAGACAGAAAAATTCGAATTAAAAATATCAACTAGACAGAAAAATTCGAATTAAAAAAATATTAACTAGACATTAAAATTCGAATTAACTATATACAAAAAATTCGAATTAAAAATATCAACTAGACAAAAATATTCGAATTAAAATATCAAAGTGACAGAACAATTTAACAAACGTTTTTATTTCAATGAATTTAAAATGTTACTGTGATATTTTTAATTGGCGTAGAATTATAAAAATCACATTAACCTCTAAAATAAAATGAATTAAAATGTTCAAATGACAAAAAAATGCAAAGCATATTTTTAGTTCAATGCAATTAAAATATCGTTATGATATTTTTAATTCATGTCGAATTACAGGTATTATGATGACGTTTAAAATGAATTGAATTACAAAAATCAAAGTAAGAAAAAATTAAACAAACGTTTTTATTTATTAAATTTAAAATGTTACCATAAAAATTTTAATTCTAAAAATTCAACGTATTAACCGGTCTTTATAAATCCTTATTTTCAAGACTAGATAACATTTTTAATTTAAGGAATTAAAAATATTAATCTAAGTAAAAAATATTTCGGCGTTCCATAGCTGGAACGCCGAAATATTTTTTACTAATGTTATCATAACGTGGAATTACATTTTAAACTAACATTTAAAGTAGTAGACTTAAAAATACAACGGCGTTCCATATTTATGTGAAAGAAAAATAGGTAATACTTGTATAAGAAATTTGTCGCTTGCTTTATAATATGCTGTACAGCAAGAAAAACGCAAAAAGAGAATATTAAATAACTGCCACGTTTTATAAAATACATTACATGCTCTTAGCAATTTTTAAAGGTTACTTTAGATTCTATTTAGTACTTAAGTAAGGATTATTAATATGCAAAAAATAAAATCCTAGCTGATCCTTCCCTTCCTCTTTATACAACTATACTTGTTGCATTTATTTATTGGGAAAAATAAAATAAAATAAAAAACAGAATTTAAAGTTACCAAAATAACATTATATATATATATATATATATATATATATATATATATAACCTATATACATATATATATATATTACCTATAGGTAACTTATATAACAGATTGTAAGATTATAAGTATTAAAGATGTCGAGACGAAAATTCAATAACTACTTTTTCTAGCTGGAATCCGTAGCTAAGATCATCTATTAAGTTTATTTTATTTCGAGTTCAATATTTTAAAAACTCCCTATGAATAGACTCCCTCGGTTGTTCAGACCACAACCCTACCTCACCACTATCAAGAAAGTATAAGTGTTGATAGGCCCTAGAAGAACTTGTATTTTAATAATGAAATAATCTTTAAATGTTTAATATATTTATTCAACTCTGTCCCAACCTTTGTAGTAGAAAAAAGTCCTCTACTACTTTGTTCATAGCTTTGACAGACAAAAACAAAATTAAGTATCTAAATAGGACTTTTATCCCCAAGGCTCAGGAATGATACACTTCTTAACAACATTTGTCATCCTCTTCCACTTTGGCAATCCTTTGCATTCTTCTTATTTTTACCAAAAGAACAAAATCGGGCATAACTTTCTTTTAAGTCTCCGTACTATCTAAAAACGAATTAGTCAAAAATGACTAATTGTCATAGCGAAAAGCATTTAGCACTCAATTTCTATGTAAAAATTTTTCCTGAATCCGAAAATGTCGTCAAAAAATATAAAAGTGGAACAGTTTTTGAGATATAGCCGATTTTCCATATAATATGAATTTTACATAAGAATTTGCTATTAAATGTTGGGGATACTATGGTATCCCGTGGTTAACCATGGTATAAGTGAAAAAGCTGTCATTTATAACTGTAGAAACTAGTCTTCTGACTGATCATTATTATGTTTAACATCATCATCTTCGTGTACACCTTGATACTCTCTTAAACTCCCTAAGGTAACATAACAATATGGACTAGAATATGACGCGGTTGCTGTTTAAATTTAAAGTCTGCAACAAATTTAAATGGGGTGTTATTTATCTTGGTTACTTAAAACAACAGCTTTATATTCTCGTAGGTTTCCTTGATGTGTGGTACAGTGCAAATCATTATCAATCTATGCACAACATTCAATTTTCCTCTTTTCCAACAGTTCCACCAGCAGAATAACGACTTTTTGTATAATGCCAAATCTAAATGTTTACCTTCTGTTTCCATCTCATCTTGGTCTGCACAAGATCTAATTAAATTGGTTAGCTTCTCCATTTAATAAGATGATGGATGCACCTAAATGAACTTGGTAGTTGTAACGAAAAAAAATATTTCTTTTAAGCATTTTGGATTAAAAAAACTGTTGCTTTAGCACCTCCAGTCGCAAGATTTAATTTAACGTTTTGCTACGTGCTATCTTCGACCTTATCCTTTAGCGAAGAAATAACGATTTGGTCTGGATGCTTCTGAGGGAGATTCTGAATAACCTTGCCAATATTTAAAGCAGCCGTTACGCAGAGTACAATAATGTCTTTCGCCTTTCCCAACTTCTTAAAAACAATGTTGACAATACCGAGAAAATGTTTTCGATTCCGCCAGCGCCGGCGCCGTTACTTGTTTCAGTGGCAAACTTAAATTGACAGAGCAACCAGATAATTCATTAGCCATATGAATAGTCCTGACTTTGTCATGAACATGTTCGCGACTTTTATTTATCTTTTCATGCCCTTTAGACAAATATCAGTTGCAATCATTATTCCTCGTCCTGGTCGCTTTCGGTAATTAAAGTATTAAAGTTACCTTTTTCTCTGTCACCAAGTGGCATGAGTTAGAAAAAGAAAGAGGAAATCTGGCATCAAAAATATTGAAATCTTTATATAAAATTGTTTTAAGAGTGTCTGCAGTGTCTCAGCTAAAGAAAACTTTGCGGGACTTTCTTGTTTTTATTTACCACCAAAAATACAAATAATTTGACAAGTTAAAGACAGCTAAACAAGGAATGGTATTTTACTGTCTACTATAAATTTAGTTTGCAATATTTTATTCAATAATTTTTTTAAACTACTTAAAATCTTTTAGAATTACACATATAATAACTAACACTGTGTATAGTATTTAGATTTGCTGTATTTTTTTGCAAAATATGTGTAATTACAAAAACATTATTATTATTATAGTACCTTATACCTATTAAAAATTATAATTATAATCATACAAATACAAAACTGTAAATCTTTGCTGAATGGAATTACTTCATCACATCAGTTAAAGAAAAGCACCATATATGATGCGGAAACGAAAAGGGACCTTTTGTCGCTGCAGAAGAGGCAAAAACATGGATCAGGGTCTGAAATCGATTTTCGGAATTTAATGGATTCAGGATGTTAAGGACCTCATCTACATGCCTGAAAGTTTAATTACCTGCTTCATTTGTATTTGAGCAAATTTTAAATCAAATTTGGTCAAATACAAATTTGGCATCATTTTGGCAAGTTAAAGCGCTTTCCAAAAAAGTTCACGAAGTCTGAATTTTTTGTAGTTGTAGTTGAAATAAATAAAAACTTAAATTTGGGTTTTCGCACAAGATATATCTTTTCCTTTTCGCATCACATATCAGGCAATAGGTAAAACTTCATCGTTTCTATTAATTTTAAGTTAAATTTTTAACTAACGATTTCTCCAAAAGGAGAAAATAAATTAGAAAAAATTAAAAGGGATTTTAAAAAGAGACTAGTTTCTTGAGATGACATTTTTGGAGATAAATTCTTCCCTCCCTATCGCCTTTAATTATTTAATAAGTTTCATTTTAACAATGCTTTCTATATAAATATATTTTTCTGCTTTGTAGGGTTATAAGTTATAAAACAAAACTTTCAAACGTGGAAACAGTTAAATTAAATGTTATCTTTTATTTTCAAGCAGCTTAGCTATTTGCTTTGTGTTGTTTTTCATACAGTAGAAACAACAAATGTACTAAAAGTATTACCGAGTAAACAATTGTTTTTCTGCAGCCACGCCATGGTGTGCTGGCTATTTTCTACGGATTATCTTACCCCGTCAATTGACCTAACGATATTTCTAATTAACATTTCTTTGTAATATCCGAAAAACTCACTCGGAAACATCTTTCCAACTACTCCTTCTGAGTGTTTACTTTACTTAAATTAATTTAATATTCTGCGATAATTAATGTTTCCACTATTGCACCTTTTATTTCATGTGCTGGTTACGACCCTTAATTAATAATTTAGAACTAATTACCATATAAATTTAAATTGAATTTACCAAAAGCAATTAAAATTTTGCTCAAACGCGTTTGTTTTAATATTAAATAATTTAAAACTTTATTTAAAGGTTATAGATAATCTATTTACTGATTATTTTGCAGCAGACCTGGTTTTTACTAATTTAACATGGTATATCTATACATCTATACATATAAATAAAATTAAAGCGTTAATATTTTTGTCCGAAACAGTTGAATAGATTTTGACAGGACTTTCATTGGCAGGTAGAGGGCTTTTCAGAGAGCAATATAGGCTTTCTGATTTGTTTTGTTCTTGTTTATTGTTATTGTATGTTTTTGTTTCTTTTTTTGATAGAAGGCGATGTACATATATAAAAAATGTTTTGATAGAAGGGGGCAGCGTATAAAATATATATTTACATCCCTTTTTGACATTAAAAGTTTTTGTCATTTTAAAACTTTTACCTTTAGGCCATTTCAGGCGCTCGAAACGCACGAATTACAAAACTGTTTTTATACAAAAATTGTAGATATATAATATCTTGGTATCAAAATTGTCAAAAATATATTCTTCTTTTATTAGGCTTTACAAAAATGACCATCACAAATCAAACCCTGGGGCTGTGGCCACCCTAACTAAATTTTGTTAAATGGCAATGCCCTCTTTGTGATACCCCATTTGAAATATCTTGAAAATTGCTATTTAACAGTACTGAAAAGATACTTTTAAAAAACCAGTTTGTTGTCGCAAAACATTAGTAACAAAACTGAAGAGCACAGAATAATTCTAACAAAAGTGCGAGCAAAAGTGTAATAAACTAAAAAAGCATAAATAAACCAATTGTTTAACAATAATCAAAATATTTTAATTTTTAGCTTTTTAAATTAAATGCTGAAAAAAACCTCCCATGAGTCTATGTTTAAATAGTCGATATTATTTTAAAATATTGACATTATTAAAGAATTTAAATCCTCAATGGAATGTGTATTGTTTGGTGAATTTTTGTATAAGATTAATAAAAACAAAGCACAGACGAGTATTTTGACCTAAAACGTGGCCAAAAATATTTAGCCACTTTTTCTGTATCAAAAGGGTAGCAAATAACTAAAAACATATTTCTAAAGGTATACAAGTGATAGTAGGTATTTTTACTAAAAATAATGTATTCAAAAATGTATTTATAAAAATACTACTTACATGCAAGTAATACATAAGAAACAAAACGGCGAAAATTTGTGTTTTGTGGAGTGTCGCGAACGAAGACGTACGATTTAAAGGAGCGCTAAGTTCTAGCTGTTGGTACCGCGGACTGGGATGGCCAATTTAGGTATAGGTTTAACTACACCAAAAGATAGCCATTTTATTTATCTGCTTTGAGACGCAATCTAAGAACTAGTAATAAAAATTAACAATATTGAGTTTTGGTCACGTTTTATCTCAAAATACCTGTCTGTGAAACGGCTGAACGTGTTTAAATTATTTTTATTTATGGTGCATAAAATATTTGGGCTCTACTAACTGCACACTGGCAAAAATGTGCGTCATAAATATGTTCTAGAGCTGGATGCAAAATTTGAACAAACATCCTGCAGGATCTGTTTGCAATTGAAAAGGAAACCAACCTAGGATACTTAATAAAGCCACCCATATTGAGGTTCTTTGTCATTTTGGTGTAGATCCCACAATATCACTCCGTTCGGCATCTAGAATAACAGGGCTTCGCCCTGATTCTGTTAGGAAGCATTACGACTTTAAAATGCATATTACACAAGAACTTGGATTTGATGATGCAGACAGGCATTTAGAATTTTGTGAAATCATAACCAATATACGAACAAATCAGATCCAAATACTAAAAACATTTGCTTCAGCGATGAGTGTATTTCCTTTCATTAAATATTCTGATTCGGATTGGTAGAAGAGGCACCATTAGACTTTTTCTTATGGAGTCAATTAAAATATGTGGTCTACAAAACTCAGCCCCTTCTATTGAAGATCTGCGACACCGAATAGTTTAAGAATGCCGAGCTATTTCACGATGAACATTTCAAACTGTTTGTAGGGAATTTTAGAATAGACTGTGCTATTGCTTACATAATTATGGGAGTAATTTAATAATAATAATAATAATTTTAATAATAAAATTAATAATAAAGTTTATTGTGCAAAAAAACAGAACAATTTCTTACACAAATGAATGTAGTTAGCTTAGCTATCTTACACTACATCCAACCACAAAAAACACATTGAGTCCTTAAATAAAATATAAATTACCTACAGAGCATTTAATTAAAAAAGCTAAAAATTAAAGTGTTTTGATTATTGTTTAACAATTTTTTTATTTATGCTTTTTTAGTTTATTATACTTTTGTTAAAATTATTTAGTGTTCTCAAGTTTCTACGACAAAAAATAGTTTAATTGGATATTTAATGGTTTAATTTGATAAACTAGAAATTGGAATAAATAATTTTAAAAAGTATTTTGTTAAGTACTGTTAAATAGCACTTTTTAAGAGCTTTCCAATGAGGTATCACAAAGAGGGTCTTTCCATTTAAAAAAAGTCAGTTGGGGTGGCTGCAGCCTCAGGGGTTGCTTAGTTAAGGTAATTTTTGTGGTCATACTGATTCCTCCAACATATCCAGAACGGTTTTTAAAAAATGTTGATATCTTTTTTAGGTCCAGACTTATAGAGATTCGCTAGGTTTTAAATAGACACCATGTATATAAATAAATACCTAATCCTGAATGTGCCTATTCATATCGGCACGATTTTGCCTATACCGGCGATATGCCGATAAAATACCGATACATCGATATTTATATCGGTATCGTCCGATCACTTATTAGACAAAACAAAAATAGCACCAAAACCGTTTAACACAATTATTGTTCCTAGATTAAGAGGCAACACAGTGGATTGGGAATCTAGCTGAAAACAATTAAAAACTTCCTTAAAAATTTAAAAAAAATAAATAAACCGTATATTTTTAATGAAATTAAATAAACATTTTAAATATATAATAATAGATAAATATATTATTACAAAAACCATCACAAACTGACTATTCTAAAAGCGAATGAAATACTTTTTTTTCTAAACATAAGTACCTACTTTTATGTCGTTTGGACTTATAAAAACAAAAAGTTTTGTATCGATTAACTTCTTAATTAACGAGTAGGTTTAAATAATTAATTTGCGTTATAAATAATAACGTATAATAATTTAAAAACATGTATAGTGTTCTTAACTTCGCTGAGATAAAAAAGATGATAAGATCATAAGATAGAATAGTATATTCTGTAATAAGTTTGGAATACGGAATATGCAATTCCAAACATGTTTCAGACTATACTTTTTCTAGGTTACAAAAAAATACTATAGACAAATAATTTAATTTGGAGAAAGTGAGGTTGTATCGGTCTAAATTTGTTAGATATTAAACACAGAGATGTCGACACCAGTGTTTATTCCGTCATCCGATAATAGAATAATTAATTCTGTAATACTTTCAGGAGCAGTACTTTAAGTTAATATAATTTATAATTAGAATTTTTATTAAAATTTGGACAAATAGGAAAAATAGTATGAAGAACTTCATAAGCCATGACATTTTTCGCACTCGTCCATTGTTAATTGTCCCCGTGCGAAAAAATGACGTCCTATGACATTAGTTCTTTAAAATACTATTTTCTAGCTACACCCCACTGTGCTTACCATAGATAATTACTAAAATTTTATAATTTTTTGATAATATTTATCCAATAAATTCATTGAATTTTATTACGTTTTGACGTAGAAAGTTTCTTATGACTCGAAACCCCTTAAATTAACCAACACCATGGTGTTTTGCAAAAACCAACACTAAGGGCCGGTTTATCAATATCTGGTTAAGTTCCATTTAGTCTATCTGACAGTTAGATTCCATATCGATCGTTGTGAGAACAATGGTATCCATGGAAATTATCTACCAGTTAACTAACTGCAACTTTAACTGGACATTGATAAACCGGTCCTAAGAAAACTAAAAAAACTACACGGTCTCTGAAATATAGAGACTCAAAAAACTAAGACATTTTCAATGCCTACCGTTTATTCCATGAAAAAACCTGATGTTTTTTAGTATTGTACACACTCTTCATCTCCCATTTAACTTAAAATTTTATAGTGTTATATCATAGTTTAGGATATAATGTGGCTGTAAAACAAGAAAAATGTAATTTACAATTAATAAGTACTATGAATAATAATGTACTCGCGTTACTTTAAAGTAAAATTTAAATATCAACCATGAAAAAGGATTACCTAGGTATATTTAAATGTTTCCTATTTGAAGAAAACGTACATAAAAAGATGTTGGTTTCAAAGGAACTTTTAAAAAGCATTTTATTTATAAAACGCTATTTTTATACATATACCCTTTGATTCTGTTTTTAATATTCCCGGGTTTCTGATGGTCTTGCTGCCATTATTTTTTGCATTATAAATCTATATTTTTTATTTTGAACGTTAGACTCTATTAAAAAACTGTTCGTATATTAATGTTTACCAAGCTATAATGAAATACAATAGGTATACCTACACATTTTATACAATAGGTATACACATTTTTAATAAGTTACTAGCTAGACATAAAAGTAAATAAATAGATTTTAGTATTAATACAACAAGATTAAATTCCACTATTCTGCTTTATTTAAAACCAATTAACCATGTAAAAAGATAATAATTTAGTTGAATTAAGTTAGAAACAAATTACATTTTGCAGTAAAAGCCATAAATATATTTATGTAATTATTTTAATTATCCTGACTATTTTTGGCAAATAATATCATAAGTAAACCTACTATAGTACAGGTTTTGATTCTGTCCCACATGACGTACTTTAACAAAAATTTTAATTTTTATGCTTAAACTACTTAAATCATCTTACGATAATAGGACCTAATATGTCTAAAAAAAGTATCTCAACTGAACTACCAGTTAAATTTGAAGTTTTACAAAGCTCCATTTTAGGAACAGTTCTGTTTATAAACATAAACGATCTTGACGTAAACAACAGCTTGGGTTTCCAAAATATTTCCTAAAAAAGCATTTCTTTAAATATTATATAAATATTATTGCATGACCACCCTGAAATTAAAAATAAATAATTAAAAAGCACTTGAACTTTGTGATGGTTGTTGAAATAACCAACCTATTACTTTATTTTAACAACAATTTAGAAAGTGCTTATTAATTGTTTATTTTTGTGAATATTTTGAGGACCCGGCGTTCAATTGTTTTTCCGTTTCAGAAGAAAAAATGTCACCAATTTGCCAATTTAATCGACTTTGTAGTCCCAATCATAACGAAGTTGGCAATCGTAAACAGATAACTTTGAACACGATGTGTATGTCGGAGCCACATTACAAAATTTGCCACGTTTTGAAATCGTCGTTTATTTTGCATTATTTGATTAAGTGTCATTTTATAAATTGGCTGAATAAATAAAAGCCACATTTTCAAATCTTGTCATTAAAACTATTTCATTCATGTCAGTGTCGGACCGACACTTTTGGCTTTAGGATTCGTCGGGCCCCGGGCAGTAGGATTATTTGGGCCGAAAATGTGGCATTCCATGCTATTTTGTTTAATTATGGTTTTAGTTCATTGATTGCTCAGAAAATCTTAAAAAATTATGAATATCTCTTTTTGGTAAAAAAATTTCGATATTACTCAGATTTGACAAAAAGACTCACACCCATGTAAAATTTTCCCTAGAGTTTGATTGCGGTGCCTATGTCCCACCGTTTACGCCCTATTGGCCCTACACTGTTTTTAAACTTAAAACGACTCTAGCGCCCAAACGGGAGCACTTGGTGCATTTTCAGATTCGTGATCCACGCATTCAAATTGATCTTTAACCATTTTGCATAAACATGTACGATAACCTCTCTAATTATGGATAAAAAAATGACGTCCTTCCAATATAACTTAAACACAACAATGACAAATCTTCTCGACTATTTAATTAAGGACCTCAAACGCTACACAACCAACCACCAACCCAATCTACTTCACCCTAGCAAACCAAACCAAAGTGGGTATTCTTTTAAGAAGTCCCCCTACCATATTGAACTTTTAAAATAAGAGGTTTTCAATAGGAAAAAGTTGTTGAACCCAAAACAGTGTACTTTTTCTTTTCTTGCAAATGCAAAATCTCGGAGATCGGCGCTGACGATTGCCAGCAACTAAACTGCGCACCACTCAATGTGTCGCGACCAAAAAGTTCGTTCTTTTTCAAAACGACATAACTTTTTTGTTTCTTGAACGATTTTGGTTTGTGATGTCTGCTAGCCTCATCCTCTGGCAATTTATGCTATAGATATGAAGCTCACGGTTGGTCAAGTAAACTTCCTACAGGGTGATATGTTAAACGGTGAAAAATTATAATAACTTTATCCAAGCCCCGTTTGAAAAAAATATTTTTTTTTTCGTTTTTACTTGAAGTTTTATTTGTTACCTTGAAACGTTTTTCAAATTTTTCGAATTGGAATTTTAGCAACGAAAATATGATTTTTTTTTCAAAAGAGTACATTTAAGGCTTTTTTTTAGGCAATATACTCAGTCTTTTTAGGAACAAGAAGATACGATGGTAAAAGATTGTTCCTTAAATAATTCTGAACAAGCGACAAGCAACCAACTTCCATTATTTTCAGAGGGCCTAAGCTAAGACCACTTTTTGAAAATGACATTTTTGTGAAAGTTTGAAAAAACTAAACCTAAACCGAGATTTATTTTCGTAAAATGTTTTCTTCATAATTTTGACCTCCTGATTGTGATTCGGTTGTCAAATTTAAGTTTCAGATAAAACCAAAATCACTACGAATCAAGATTCGAAAACAATTCTCGGCTGTTAAATGTGTCAATAAAATCCGATTGCTGGTTTTTACTGTTTTTTTACATATCGTAAATGAGTATTTAAGGGACCACCATATTGAGAAAATGAATTGGCCACCTTTGTCTTCGGATATGAATCCTATTGAGCATGGGTGGAGCAGAATAAAATTGAAGATGAAAGAGAGGGAAGGAGGCATGGAAAATTTGGATGAATTGGTAAATGCTATTCAGGAAGAATGGAACTTGGTCGAGGGAATGCCCAGGAGGGTTAACGAATTATTACGGCTTAGGGGAGGGCCAACGAAATATTGAAAGGTATTATTGTTATTGTTTGTAACATTTTATTGTTGAATGTTGAAGTTTTGATTAGGATTATATCTACGCATACAATTTTCAAAAATGAACAAAAATATTTTTATTTAACTTTATTATAAATTAGATAGGTACTTATCAATGATGTTATCACTACTGCGCAATGTAAATGTAAGTTATGTAACATTATCCTAACCACTCAAACAAATTGCAGTAATTTCGCCCAAAAAATGAATCCCCAAATGGCATTTTCATCATAAATATGCAAGAAACACGACAGCAATCGGATTTTATTAAGACATTTAACAACAGGGAATTGTTTTCGAATTTTGATTCTTGATGATTTTGGTTTTATCTGAAACTTAAATTTGACAACTGAATCACAATCAGGAGGTCAAAATTATAAAGAAAACATGTCACGAACGTAAATATCGGTTCAGGTTTATTTTTCGCAAATTTTCACCAAAATGTCATTTTGAAAAAGTGGTCTTTGCTTAGGCCCCTCTGAAAATAAGGGAAGTTTGTTGCTTATTCAGAATTATTCAAGGAACAATCTTTTACCATCTTATTTTCTTGTTCTTAAAAAGACTGAATATATTGCCTATAGGCATTGGTATACCAAAAAGCCTTACTCTTTTGAAGAAAAAATCATATTTTCGTTGCTAAGATTCCAATTCGAAAAATTTGAAAAAGTTTTAAGGTAACACATAATACTTCATTATTTCAAAGTAAAAATGAAAAAAAAATTATTGTTTTACAAACGGGGCTTGGATGAAGTTATTGAAATTTTTCACCGTTTTACATATCACCCTGTAGGAAATTTACTTGAAGAACCGTATGCTTAATATCTATAGCATGAATTGTCAGAGGATGGGGTTAGCAGACATCACAGACCAAAATAAAATCGTTCAAGAAACAAAAAAGTTATGTCGTTTTGAAAAAGGACGAACTTTTTGGTCGCGACACATTGAGTGGTGCGCAGTTTATAAACAAATTATAATTACATAATTATTATCGAAGTAGCAATCGCTTGACAACTGAACCATGCTAGAGATAATATAGCCAGGAACAAACTAGTAAAGCTCATTTTTGTTATAATATATTTATAGGACTTTTACTGTCGGTGTGATAGTGTCAAAGTATAAACAAAAAAAACAATTATTATGTTAAATACTATACAGGGTGTCCTGAAATTAGTGCACCATACTTAAACAGCAGATTGTACGTGCAAAAATAAGAAAAAAAGTCCCTATAAACATAGGTCAAGAAATGCCTCCTAAGGGAGCTACAGCCCCCAAAAGAAAAGCCCCTGAAGATGGTTTTTATTTAATATCTCCAAAACCGTTAAAGATATAAAAGTGAAATTTGGGGAATTAATTAAACTTTTTATGACCAATAAGACGTAACAATAACAATTTAAAATTTTTTATGAGGTTTGGGTCAGATTGATAGGAAGTAGGGTTAAAACCACCTTAACTTTTTTTTACGTATCTTGTACCAGAATTTGGTGTCAGATTATGAAATTTTAGAGTTTGCACATAAAAAAGGTCATCTTGTTGAACTTCGATAACATACACCGTTTTCGCATAAAATCGATTTGAAAATTATTTTACATGGCATAAAAATTCACAATTAAATCACAACCATAGAAATGGACTCGCGTGGTCCTTGGAATACGGCTGCCATGTTTAGGAAAAAATAGAATAATACAAGACAGGTGACAGTTTCATGTAGTAAGTGACAGGGTGTTTCTACTTTTTTATTTATATTAGATAAAAACCATCTTCAGGGGCTCCCTTTTCGGGGGCTGTAGCTCCCTTAGGAGGCATTTCTCGACCTATATTTATAGGGACTGTTTTCTTATTTTTGCACGTAGAATCTGCTGTTAAAGTATGGTGCACTAATTTCGGAACACCCTGTATTGTAGATCTGGGCGGTAAGGTGACAATTTTTCACGCTAAAAAAAGAAATGTATAGGCGAGCCTGGACACTTCTTGAAGCACTTTACCGTTGAGGTTGGCACCTTATTTTTAATATTTTATGTTAAAAGGTTGACATAACCTTTTTTTATTTTGACATTGATGTCCGTGGCTCTGGATGTAATAGTTATTTACCTAACAAGTGCAGAAAGTTCTACTTTTCCGCGCGTTAGATTTTTTCTACAGGCAAAAGAATCTCGCAAGTTTACATTTGTAAACAAAAAGTTTCTACCAGAGTGCGGAAAGTTGTTACTTTAAAATTCAACTTTTCAATGGTAAATTAGTACAAAGGAATTAAAAAGAAAAACTAAAAATATACATTTTCTGAAAATGGTGTGTTTGGGGACGACAGAACGCTAAATTGCAATCGCTATTGAAAATTCGAGCGATAATCCTTGGATTTGAAAATTGATAGGACTGATCAGTCGCTCCGCTTTTTTATTCGTCACATTTTTCGTCTTCCCTTTTTATTTCTTTCTGATAATCAGCGATATTAGAAAAGTATGCGGATGGTCGCGTAATATGCAGTTCATAAATCTGATGGCCTTTCATAAATCCTTGCTGACCGGACAAAGGAAATATTTAAATGGGACGGCGGTTTACGGCGTCAATCTCGTTTTATGGAGACGGAGGAATCTGCTGTCTCCCTCACCGCCACCATGTTCATTTACCACCGTGACGGACGTCGCAAACAATGCTGTCGAGACACAATTTATAGAGATTAATAATGTTGTTATACATTCGAATAATAACGGAGCTAAAATCATTGATGATGCTTAATAGGTTCAATGAAATGTGATGTTTTTGGTTATACGAAAATTTATAAAAAAAAATAAATGCAGTTTTGTACAGTGGTTAATAACTGAGTCGATAATTTTTACATTTTTTCTTTTTACCTTCAAAATACCCCGCGTGGTACAAATGTATC
Source organism: Brassicogethes aeneus (assembly GCA_921294245.1). Lineage (NCBI taxonomy): Eukaryota > Metazoa > Arthropoda > Insecta > Coleoptera > Nitidulidae > Brassicogethes > Brassicogethes aeneus. The sequence continues at coordinate 43,580,714 of OV121132.1, read as the reverse complement.
CGGTACATAAATATTTTATTATATCTATGAGATGATATATATCATTATATAATAAAATTTGTCCGATTACCCAACTATTATAAAATAACTTATACAAGTATGACACAAACATTTTAGTCGTATATTTTTACTTTTGATTTTAAATGTATTTTGTATTTAAAGGACACGTTTTATTGAGACGAGAGTAAGAAGAGCAATATTGAATATGCATGAATACATGCTAACCCATGGGTAGGGGCTCCATGTAATAAAATACAATATATCACAAAAGTATTATTTATTAATTCACTAAATTATTATTTATTAATACTCTATATATTTAATAACTAGACAAATACAACTTATCGCAACAGTGTTCACAAACGCACTGATTCTTTCCGAAGTTATTCATACAACCAAACGGTCCATCTTATGTAATCTAAGACTACTAATTACTAAGATAGATAGATAGATAGATAGATAGTTTATTGATCCAAAGGGCATATTTACATATGTATAGGACAAGTCAAAACATTTTAATATAATATACAACAAATAAATGTAGATAACAACATAGAAACATAGAAACATTATTAATTCCAAAGATAAATACGTTACAGTTACAGTTACAACATGTTATATTTGAACATCTTTTAATTTAATTTTAAAAGCATTTACACTATAAAAAGCATGAGTTATCAGGTAATCTCGCAGTCTTTTCTTAAATGCCTTTGTTGGAAGGCATGTCATATCAGCAGGCAACAAATTAAATAGAGTTGGGCCGTAATAATTAAAACAGTTTCGACTGGACTCCAATCGTAAAAATGGTAACCTTATCCTGTCTTTGTTACGAGTATTTGGTCCCAGAGGTACATGCGTATCATAATTTGACAATCTATCCCTGGTAGCACAAATCGAATCATAAATGAGGAGACTGGGAAAAGTTAATAATCCCATTTGGGTAAACTTATGCTGGATGTCGTCTCGATATCTGCTACCAGACATCGTTCTTACAGCACGCCTCTGAAGTCCAAACACTCGGTCTGCGTGTGCACTGAAACCCCAGATTGTTAAGCCATATCTCATGTGTGACATAAATAATGAGTGATAGGCATTTATTAAAACTTCGTACGGAACCACATCCTTAAGATTACGGAGGAGGAACACAGTTTTATTTAGCTTCAATGACAGTTGGTCAATATGATATTTGAAGTTCAATTTTTGATCAAAATATACTCCTAGGAATCTTGGACACCCACCATTATCCACAGTAATACCCCTATGAGTAAAGTAAACTCTTGATGTCTTATCTTTATTAAGACTTAAGGAATTGGCACAGAACCAGTCATTGAGTTTGTCCGTACTATTTTTAATACGTGCGTTTAGATTATTCAAGTCATTATGTGCTGAGATGAGGGTGGTATCATCTGCAAATAAGACCAGGTCATCTTCAGGGACCGACTGAGCAATGTCATTCATATGAATTAGGAATAGTATGGGACCAAGAACACTCCCCTGCGGCACACCTATCGATATATGAGCCTTTTTCGACTGTGCGCCATTGGCACAAGTGTACTGTTGCCTATTTTCTATAAATGATTTTACTAGTGATAGGCTTAAGTGGTTGAATCTATACGTCGTTTTTAGTTTGTTTAGGAGTACGTTATGAGGCACACAGTCGAAGGCTTTTTGCAAGTGAAAGAGTACACCACAGACAACGTCCCCGTTCTCCATACCGTTCACAACAATGGACAATAGATGTTCCATAGCCCCAGTTGTGGACCTGTTTCTTCTAAAACCATACTGATTTCTATAAAATAAGTTGTTAATTTCAAAATGTTGAACAATTTGGTTTTTAAGAATACTTTCAAAGATTTTAGAAAAAACTGGTAATATGGCTATGGGCCTAAAATTGTTGGTTTGGTCAGTCGGACCCTTCTTATAGATGGGGCAAACCTTTGCAATTTTCAGATGTGAGGGATATATTCCCTTTCTAACACATTCGTTAAATAATTTTGTTAAAGGAATATACAAAAGGAACTTAACCTCTTTGACCAGCTCTGTTGACAATTCATAAGGGTCTCTTGTTTTTTTGTTTTTTATTGTGTGTAGGACATCAAGCATATTTATATATGATATTTCCCGAAAGCGAAAATGTGGAGCATCCAAGTTATCAGGCAGATAATCCCCATATAAACGGCCTGGTGTAGGCAACCCTCTGACAATAGTGTCAGCGACATTGACAAAAAAATTATTAAAAGTTTCCGGTTCAATTTTTGTTGAATTATTTGTTTTTGATTTTGTCTGGGGTCTATTAGAGTTTATAATGTCCCAGTAAGATTTTGGGGTATTGTGATTTTTCGTAATATAATCTTTGTTGAAATCTTTTTTTGTTTGTTTTACTCTTTTATTATAGTATAATTTACAGCCTTTAACATGGTTATTCAAATTTAATTCTGGAAAATTATTCTTTAACTCAGTCAAAAAACATAACTCTTCTTTAATAGCGGCTAACTCAGCGTTGTACCATTTTTTTGTTTTTTTATTATCTCCACAATCCCTCCTTTCTTTTCAATTTAATGGATGGTACTTTAACCTGTGTGGTCCTTTTGCTCTGTGGTTGATAATAACGCTTGATGTAGTTGATTTCAGAAATTTTGCTTCCTGGTATCTGAAGTAGTAATCTATGATTACCAATAATTGTTCTTGGTTAAGTAGTGGTCCCATAAAATCTATTGCGATGCATTTCCAATGTCCATCGGGGAAACGATGTCTTTTCATAGGTAGCGGCTTGTCTGGAATAGTTACAAGCAAACAGTCCCGACAAGACTTGACAAATTTTTCTACTTGTAGGTCAATCAGTGGCCACCAAACCTTGCCCCTTAATCTTCTTTTCATTGCGGTCTCTCCTGGATGACCCTAGTGAGCTAGCATAAGTACATTTTCACGCAGTATCTCTGGGATGACAAGCTTGTTACCACAGAGTAGCGCAGGTCCCATGGTTGTTAGTTCCTCTTTAAATGGAAAATATACGTTTTTATCCGACATTTGCCAGGAGTTTTCATTTATTTTATTGGCAGCTTCTATCATTTGGATATCGAGTTTACTGCCAGTTAGTATTTGTGAAATGTTTAGTGCCTTGGGCGATGTTTTTTCAATTATTTTAAATATATAATGTTAGCTTCTTTCGCTTTTTTCATCTTTAAAGTTTCTTCTTGCTGGTGTTATTAGTAGATATAGTTATCCTCTGGTTTTTTTCAGTAATCGGATATTTGCCTTTCTTCTAGCAGTGCGTGAAACCTGAAATTTTAGTTGTTTGTAGAACTCGTTAACTGAGGTAAATTTACCACTTAGCTACTTATCTTTTTGGCTTTTTTTAATTTTTTTTAAGAATTTACTTGTTATGTTTCCTTTTTTTTGCTGTACACATTACCTGTTACAGTATGTGGGAGTTGATTTATGTCGTCAATAATGATTTACTTTTTACTTTTAATATTGGGTCTCTTAATTTTACGAAAACGTGCGTAAATCTAGGTTGTTAAAATTTTCCTTTTTCTCTATTAAACTAAATTATTTGACACAAGTACACTGCCGTACAATAATAAAAATGCATTGCAGTTACATAGAAAGAGTGGTTCCATCTGCATTCACTTAACCTATAATATTACATTTGTCAAACGTCAAACTTATCACAAAATGTAGCAAACTTAAGAATTTCAATGCAAGTAAATACATAATAATTATTATTAAACGCTTGAAAAAAATAGTATACACTAAGGTGGGCCGAATTTTAACAATTTCGGAATTTTGATTTGGAATAGTGTGAAAAAGTTGCGTTTTGGCAATACAAAGAAAATGTTTATTTTCAATTTTTTTGTCAATTTGATTTTTTTACCCTCTACAGGGGGTTAAAAAATTTAAAAATTTCGAAAAACTGAAATTTGTAATTTTGGCTTGGAATAGGGTGGAAAAGCTTCCTCTTGATAAATGAAAGAAAATATTTAACTTTCCTTTTCCCCTCAATTTGCGATTTCCACCCTCTACAGGGGGTTGAAAAATTAAAAACCACGATATAACTCAAATTGTGGAGCAGCTCTTTGCTTTTTCAATATTTATTAGGCTAATAATAGATATTAAAAAACCCAGACCTCACCGCGGGGAGGTGGCTGCTCAGCGAGTTCCATCCTACCCTCCCTCTTCAGAAACTCAAGTGATTTACTGATTAAAGTCTTTTTTAGTTTCAAACTGGGGCATTGATGTTCGTGAATCCATCTTTGCTTTAATAAAACCATCCCTTTTAACTATGCCAACAACTGAACAAGATGCTTCCGTCACTAACTTGACACATCGTTCGACCGCTTGGGTGTGGCACGGATATGACTCACATTCAAAAATTTTCTCAGGATCACTTTTTATAAAAGCTTGATATCTTCAACGGTCATGCTTTGAAATATCGGAGGACAAGTGATCTCATTTTCCTGCCAGTTGATTAAATCGATGTAGTCATCAGCGTCAAAGTTAAGTTTGGGTAATGTGAAATTCCGAATTTTATGTTGATTATCTTTATTTTTCGCATTTATAATCCGTCTAAGAGCACGCTCTCTTACAAAATTACGAGAATCGGATAACATACTTAACAGAAGGTTCTCAGGATGTGAAAAATATGAGTTGCGCTGAATCACAGGGTAAATAATACTTTTTAGCTCTTGGTTTAAATATCGGCTTACCTTTATAGTTTGAAAAACATGCTTTGCTCCGTGTTTAAATGATGGATTAAATTTTATTGGAAACCAAATGGAAGCATATACTTTCAAAATAAAAGTAGTCAACTGCATTAAATTTGTGTTGGGATCTTCTGTGACGATATACAGGCGTAAGATACGATTTGCCAAAGTTAGCCAACGGGCATGGTTTAATTTACCAGGATTTTGATTTATTAAGTCCGTGGAATAGACTTCTGAGGAAATTGCTTCACAGATTTTATATAAATAGTTTTGATCTGTACTTAAGTCACTACACGTCACAGGAGGTAGCTCACAGTCAATATTTTGGTAGTTTGCAACTGGTAAAGTTTCGCAGTCTTGTATTTGCTTTCCCAATGGACCTGCAAATGCTTTAGGTCCAGATGTTTGCCCATCAATATGCTGGAATATATGTCTAAGAGGGAGTTCATTAGCGTGTAGCTGACACACGAAATGCTGTAATGGTCGACCTAATTTCACCTCAAGTTGGGCAATTACACCATTTTTCAACCCGGTGTTCACTACGGTCCCGTCACAACCAACCGCAACCAGATCACTTAAATCATATCCCTTCTCTTGCAAAAATGAGAAAATGCTGTCGCATATACCTTTTACCGATCCATTGGAAGGTACAGTATGACCCAAAAAGATGGATACTGGTTCTTGCACTAATGTGATGTGCTCCTGAACTACTGACCGTCGATGATGTTTTTTATCCACTGTTTCAACCATTAGGGTTTTGTCTTTTCTTCCATCAAAATATATTGCTTTGAGAGATTCATTTTCTTGTTTAGAATAGGATTTTCTGGATTTTTCTCTGGCCCGCCTCAATTTATTTTTGTCTATCACATGCGTAGTGTCATCCAAACGATTCCAAAGTCTTGCAATACTGCTGTAACGACTGCAGCTGCTGATCTATCTGACAAACCAAACCTGTCACAAATTTTAGCAACCGTAGGAAGCCTTTCAGTTTTTAGGGGCGCCTTTAATGTTTTGCCAATTCCCGCAGAGGTGGAGGGCAAGTCGCTTACATTTAATATGTTTGATTGGCACATGTCCGACGTTTTTGTTCTAGATTTTATTGTTATTTCATTTTCAAAGTTTAATTTCTTATTTTGCGATTTTTTTTCCATTCTAATTGTTTTCTTCAATAATTTTTTTGTTTCGTTGGCATCAATTGAACCAATTACCATCATTCTGGCACCTCGCTGATCTTGAAGAAAGTCACTTTATGGTCTTTACTGCAAACACATTGTTCAAAGTTCTCACATTTACACGCACTGATGTCAAATAACTTTTTGATTTGAACTTTAAATTCTTCTACTTTTAAATTATAACTTTCACTTTTTCTACAACTTGGATACCTCAGAAGCTTCAAATATTTTTCATGCTGCGCCTTGATCAATTGTAGAACACGTTTTCTTGTTACCGTGGGTATTGACGACTTCTGCCATAAATGGGAGCAAAAGTTTTTCGATATATCGAATATACTTGCCGAACAGATTTTGTGAGTCTTCAAACTATATCTAATGCATACATAACATTTTAAAACTTCTTCTATACTTGGAAGAATATTGTCTTTTAAATCAGAAGGAGAGCCTAGTAAAGGACACTCATAATCGCGCCTCGTATAAAAATCTTAATTATATCGTGATTTTTCATTTTTCAACCCCCTGTAGAGGGTGGAAATCGCAAATTGAGGAGGAAATTGAAGATAGATATTTTTTCATTTGTCAAAAGGAAGCTTTTCCACCCTATTCCAAGCCAAAATTACAAATTTCAGTTTTTCGAAATTTTAAATTTTTTTAACCCCCTGTAGAGGGTGAAAAAACTAAATTGACAAAAAAATCGAAAATAAACATTTTCTTTGTATTGCCAAAACGCAACTTTTTCACACTATTCCAAATCAAAATTCGGAAATTGTTAAAATTCGGCCCACCTTAGTATACACGTATATAATACTCGCTCAGATGCCTTTTAGATGCATAAAAGCAATTTTAAATCCCAGACGTACAGTGTTTCCATATGTACAAAAATGAATTCAATGATTAACCAGTCATTGTCTAAAAAATTTAGTAAATACGGCCATGATTGTTATGTAGTTCTGTAGTTGTTGAATTAAACCAATAAAATGATGATTTTATAAAAAAAAATAAACCACAAAACCTTTTTTAATTTTTTTAAATACTTAATTTAAAATTAATGAAATAAAATAATATTATTATATATTTTAGATTTATTAAAACTAAATACTTATACTCTTTTAATTTGCTCTACATATTACGTTACAATTTATAATATTTTAGAATTTAATTTATGTTTTATTTTTTTTTAGGTTAAAACAAAAAGAAGCAAAAGCGAAACCGAACCGTCTAAAAGTGTACAACGTAACAAAACCAAAATCAAAATCTACAGTAATATTTTAGTATTAGCTAGCTATTAACCAATTAATCAAACATCCTTATAAATAATTAATAATTTTTTTATCCATCACATAAGTTAAAATATTTAATCCGAAAGAAATTTTTTAAGAGCCAACCAAAATAAAATTTGAGTAATCGTTTTGCCTTGAGATAATGTTCGTCCAGACCGAATTCACAAAATCTAATAACAATAATGACTTAGCTAGACCACGCGAAGTAGTGAGCGACAGCTACGGAGACCAATTGAGCGACTTGGACCTGATATCGCGCTTCTGTTTGCCGATTTGCTCGCGCGACAACGAGATCAGGGAGGTGGCCCTGGAGGTCATCTTCAAGACGGTGGAGGGTTGGTTGGACGGTATAGGCAGTCCGAAGCACCGCTTGGTGGCCGGATCAGACCGGCGGAGGCTGCAGAACGGAACGGGGAACGGTTGTGCTTGTTCTGATCTAGTCGGAAACAGCGTCCAAGAGATTCCGAAGGAGTACTTGGACTTGGTCTCGTTACACTTACCGATTATTTTAAGGTTATCTTTGAGTTGTCCTTTCATCAATGTCAGGGAGAAATGTCGACATATCCTGGAAATCGTGCAGGTAAGAATTACTGGTTATATTAAATTCTCTTACTATTTATTGAGAGTTAATTTTTTTAAGGCAGTTTCATTAGATGGTATTGTGGGTAAGGTTAATAAATTAATGAAATAAATAAATCCTGTGTATGCCCTTGTACAAGAAAAACCCTTGAGTTAGGATGCAACCATCAAATTTAATCACGTGATAATGAATACTTTTTTGCAAATAATGCCGCAAAGACCGAATAAATTTAAAAAATTGACTTTATAATATACAAGGTGTTATTTAATTAATGTTATATATTAAAATGGGTAGTTCCTTAGGGTCCATAAAGAAGCACCTGAAACTTTTTTTCTTCTAAATTCCAAAGACTAAAAATAATTTATAATAACCTTTATCCTACCAAAAAGTACGCCGCTGATCCACTAGGAACCACGGATTAACCTTACCTATTACTTTTTAATGCAGTATTGCCAAATGTAAAATTAAAAATGTATTACCTTATTTGAGATGCTCAAAATGATTTCATTATTTAGAATGCAAGCTTAAACTCTGCGAAGCATGCTTTCGTGCACCTGCGTAAAAATGTCTGGATTATTTACAATTAAGTTCCTGAGTTGCTGCCCAAATCCCGTCTCTGGTAAATGTGGCCTCATCGGTATAGAAACACTATGGCTCCAATCAGCATCTTCTTGATTTTTCTATATATACCAATGGCAAAATTCCAACCGCAGTGCATAATCTCCATCCTGAAGAGCTTGAACTTTTTGTAGGTGATAGGGGTACAAACTATTTTCGTGAATCGTGCGCCACGTAACAAAGTTGGACATTTGTCCAAGTTGGGCAGTTAATCGTCTTGTACTAATTCTCGGATTTGCTTCCACTTCGTCCAAAATTTGTTCTTCAATGGCCACAAATTCACGTCCCTGAGCCCGACCCCTATCACCAACAAATGCGCTAAATCTTCCGCGGTCCCTTAAATTTTGCACAGCACGTACAAAACTTTGCTCCGAGGGCGGTGGATGTCCGTGATTGGCGTTGTGATAATTTTGAATATACCTACCTACAAAATTCTAGCTTGACGAGCATTTTACATCGCTTCCCCGTAACACAAAACCATATTTGTTAATTGAATATTTGTGAGCGCCCGACCCGCCATAGCATAAAATCTTTCGCACTAATTACTTATTATTATTACTAATAAAATACAAATTATCAAACTTTCAAAATATTTATAAAAGAATAAAAACCTGAAAAAACTTGAAAAAAAATAAAAACCTGAAATCGCTAGATCACTAATTAGACCTTGTAAAAATTTGTAAACTAATGAATTTTTAATTATCGTTTTAACATTGTGATTTAAAAACATACTTATAAAAAATATATTTAAATTTAGACACACCAGATTTAAACTTTATTCATAGTTCGTAATGATTTACTTTACTTTAAGTTAATCTGGTTTAATTTATTATGTTGGTTGGTAACACATTCTGTCAAAAATTGTAGGTTATGTGCTTAAATTGTAAATATCTTAACTAAGGGAAGTGCTTTTGGGCGTTTGGATTTATTTACACAAATTGAATGTTTAACGATCAACCTGTGAACTTGTCCTAATTTCATCTGAGTAAACAGAAAGAAAAAAACCGATGAAAAAATTAATTTTATGGAGTTTTTAAATAGGTACTAATTTTTCTTATCATTGCTTAAGTTAATAGCTGGATGAGTAAATAAATACAGAATAGTATTAGAACTTTAAGGGCTTAAAACTTTTGTATTTATTTATTTTATGCAAGAAAATTTTTTAGTAACAATTTTTTACAACTGGCAACGCGCAGCTACTTTGTTGGTTTGTATCTATGTACTCACAGAACACAAGTGTGTAACCAGTGGCGTATCACAAAAAATATAAAAAACTTCTAATGCATTTAATGTATTTTCTTTATCTTCGGGAAAATATCTTTTAAAATATTTTTCCATTACACCTTATGTCAAAAGGTATTCAGTATTTTAATATATAACACCCTGTACAAGGTGTCCCTAAACTTAGTGGCATAAATTTAGGAGCAGATTAAGCAAGTCAATATAATTATTGTAATCTCGGAAACGGTTTATTTTATCAAAGTTTGGGAGGTACACCTTTTTAATGGTAGCCGAACTGTTTAATCGAAAAATTGCATCAAATCTTACAAAAACCTAACCTCAACGTTTGTATGGGACAATAAGCATAAAGCAACCCCTGTTTCTACGACACTGTGTTCACTCAAACAATTGTAATTATGTGTGAAAATGTGTTTTGGTAGTAAGTGACTGTTCGCAAAATATCACCTTTCCAAGACTACCATAGTAGAAGTTACATTAAAAAAAACTTATATGATAAGTAACACTTTATCACCCTGTATCTTGAAAACAGAAGTAATTAGAAAAAATATTTATTTAGGTTTTCGTCTCACTTTTACTTGCTCAATCTTTTCCTAAATTTATCCCAATAAGTTTAGGGACACCTTGTATGTATACCGGGTGTATCTGAGAATAGGCGCACCCCTGTAACTTTTTTATTTATAAAGAGAGATACATGAAATTTAGCATGCTTAATTAGAATATAAAATGCCACTTATAAGAGTAAAAAATTAATTTTTTGAACTTCCGGTTTTGCCGGAAATGATATCAACTTTAGATTTTTAAATGGAACGCCCTATATATTTTTACATACTTTCTGAGAAAATTTTGAGTCGGACAGCATCCTCAAATTGACCTTTCGACGTTTCGTCATCAGAAAATGCATCATCATAAAGATAAATCTAGAGTGCTTTGAACTATTTGAGAAAAACGAATTTTGACAAGTTTACACTGCAGGGAATAGCTGAATAACAACTTTCTAAGGCAAGTTCCATTTTTCAGGCATTGTGTGAATCCATTAGAAAAAAATAAGATAGTTCGAAGCACTCTAGGTTGATCTTTATGATAATACATCTTCTGATGATGAAATGTCAAAAGGTCAATTTGAGGATGCTGTCTGACTCAGAATTTCCTCAGGATTCCAAATATGTAAAAATATATAGGGCATTCCATTTAAAAATCGAAAGTTGGTATTCTATCCGGCGAAACCGGAAGTTCACAAAATTCATTTTGTACTCTTATAAGTGGCATTTTGTATCCTAATTAACCATGCTAAATTTCATGTCTATCTTTATAAATAAAAAAGTTACAGGGGTGCGCCTATTCTCAGATACACCCGGTATATACGAGCCCTAACCACATAATGTTCGGACACTTCATAATTTATACAGAAATTTTTTTCGTGAATACTATCTCAAAATTATTAGAAGTTATGAAAAATTCAGCTTATTTTGGCATATACCCCTCGAAGCGATTTTTATTTTTAAAAAGTTTACCTTTTATTTTTAGCTTTTAAAAAAAGGCTAACTTTTTAACTTTTTTTTGCATGAGTAAAAAAAGTTATAAATGGGCCCATTAAAAAGAACATAAAATATTATACAAACCCTGAAAATTTGGTAAAAATTGTATAAATAATAAGAAAGTTATAGCGATATATATATCTGCAAAATCTCCCGTTTCCTAAGAAAATTGCAAAAACTCTTTAAAAATAGCATTTTTAAATTACTTATACTTTTTTATAACTTATTTATTTTTTACCAAATTTTCAGGGTTTGTATAATATTTTATGCTCTTTTTAATGGGTCCATTTATAACTTTTTTTACTCATACAAAAAAAAGTTAAAAAGTTAGCCTTTTTTTAAAAGCTAAAAATAAAAGGTAAACTTTTTAAAAATAAAAATCGCTTCGAGGGGTATATGCCAAAATAAGCTGAATTTTTCATAACTTCTAATAATTTTGAGATAGTATTCACGAAAAAAATTTCTGTATAAATTATGAAGTGTCCGAACATTATGTGGTTAGGGCTCGTATATATTAGACTGGTTCAAAAAAATCGAATATTTTTTTTTCTTCAAAGCCCGCATTAAAATATCTTCCTAGTAGTAAAAAAAGAAGCCTGTGAAAATTGTAGCTCTTAATATTAATATTTAGAGGTCGCTCATCGTGAATTTCTATTTTACGTTTAAATAACACAGGAATTCTTTTTTCTTAACTTTGAAATTTTATAACTCGTTTTTGAGTGAACGTATTGGAATGAACTCTATATATTTTTAAAGAAAATTGAACGTTCTACAAAAAATGTTTCTTATAATTTTTTCGTAAATTCACTCCTTTAATAGTTATTCAAGGTTGAAATTATTCCAATATGTCCACTCAAAAAAAAAGTTATAAAATTTAAAGTTAAAAAAAATTCCTGTGTTATTTAAACGTTAAATTTATTATATGTCTAATTTCAACCTTGAATAACTATTAAAGGAGTGAATTTACGAAAAAATTATAAGAGACATTTTTTGTAGAACGTTCAATTTTCTTCAAAAATATATAGAGTTCATTCCAATATGTTCACTCAAAAACGAGTTATAAAATTTCAAAGTTAAGAAAAAAGAATTCCTGTGTTATTTAAACGTAAAATAGAAATTCACGATGAGCGACCTCTAAATATTAATATTAAGAGCTACAATTTTCACAGGCTTCTTTTTTCACTACTAGGAAGATATTTCAATGCGGGCTTTGAAGAAAAAAAAATATTCGACTTTTTTGAACCAGTCTAATATATATATATATATATATATATATATATATATATATATATATATATATATATATATATATATATATTAGGGTGTCCCAAAAAAAAGAATATTTTTTTTCTTCTCGTCTCTTGTGAAAATATGTTGGTTTGTCATGTTTTAAGAGCCCTGTCAAAAGATCAGCACCATTAAAAAATTTGTTGCTCAAGATTTTTAAAAATTACCAAAATCGCCAAAAATTGGATTTTTTTTTATTTTAATTTTTTTTCTCTTTCCGATATTATTTTTTAATTTAAAAATAATAATGATTCTGAAAATTTCAAATCGATATTTTAATTTCTAAAGGTCGCTCAAGATTTTTTTAACTTTCAAAGTAGAGTATTTTGAATGTTTTCGAGCGACCTCTAAATATAAATATCAACGAACTTTTAGCGTCCTTTAGAAATCAAAATATTGATTTGAATTTTACAGAATTTTTATTATTTTCAACCTAAAAAATAATATCGAGACGAGAAAAAGAATTAAAATAAAACAAAAATTCAATTTTTGACCATTTTGAAAATTTTTAAAAATCTTGAGCGACCCCTACAAAATTTTTAATCGAGCTGATATTTTGAAAGGGCTCTCACAGCATGATAAACTAACATATTTTTACAAGAGACAAGAAAAAAAATATATTCTTTTTTTTTGGGACACCCTAATATATATATACTACAGTATGTCTCAGTATCTTGGAATCATATGGAAAACTTTTTTATTATTAATTTTAGGAAAAAAAGTTATTCTTCATAAAAAGTTCTGCATGGTGTAGAACTTAAAATGCAACCCACAAATATTAATTTTTTTTAGTCGTATACGGGGTAGGTATGTCAAAAAATATGAATTTGGCTCAGGAGTAAAGTACCTTTATATTTGACAATATCGAAAATTGTTATAAAGAAAAGTTAATCAGAACTAAAAACTACGTTTAAATATGCAATTTCATACATTTACATTAAAAAATTAGGGTTTGTCAATTTTTACTAATCTTTCTATTTTAAAATGAACATTTATCTGTTATGATTAGAAAAAACATGAAACCTTAAGTTAAGTCAGGGGATCTAGCAGGCCAAAAAGTATTAGAATATCAACAAATCATTTGTTTATCAGTGAATCCTAAATTACATGTTACAGTTAAATTTGCATTGATATTGTAGACAAAAAAGAAAAAATATTTTTTTTAATGTAAATGGATGTAATTGCATATTTGAACGTAGTTTTTAGTTCTGATTAACTTTTCTTTATAACAATTTTCGATATTGTCAAATATAAAGGTACTTTAATCTTGAGCCAAATTCATATTTTTTGACATACCCCGTATACGACTAAAAAAATGATTATTTGTGGGTTGCATTTTAAGTTTTAAACCATGCAGAACTTTTTATGAAGAATAACTTTTTTTCCTAAAATTAATAATAAAAAAGTTTTCCATATGATTCCAAGATACTGAGACATACTGTATACAATTTTTAACTTTTTAAATTGTAATATATGGTTAAAGTTGAAAGTAAAACAGTCCCTGTAAAATAACGAGCTCCGAAAAAATAACTAACTAATTTTAAAGCAGCTCCCGTTTCGCAGAAAAGTTAAATTGAGGTTTCCCTTGAAAATAAGCAAACACCGTGAAGGTTTTTATGACGAACTTTTAATGAAGTCTGACAAATTACACCAAAAATTAAAAGTTTTCCTAAAATAATTAGTTACGTTTTGTAAAAATGAATTGGACATGAGGGGGATGACAGATTAGAGGAGGAATTTTAACAATGGGTCAGAATTTCTCAAACGGGCCACCTGAATTAGGTCAAAATTAGTTTTTGTTTGTAGATACATTTTTTTGATAGTATTTTACATCACTAATACAAATCCTAAAGGATTTTGTAAAAAAAAAAATTTCAATTGACATATTCATGATATTAAAAGTCAAAGTTTTTAATAATTAAAAAATAAAAAAATTCATTATGGCTGAACTAATTATCCGATTCCAACGATATAACTAGCGTTGGAATCTTGTTTTGACATAGATTCTTTGTTATTTTTTTCAATTGTCCTATTTTCATTTAGGTCGATTTTTTTTTGTTTTTTTATACCAAATTCGGAAATAATTGCCTTCTGCGCCAGCTGTCGACTCGAGAAAAAAAACACATATACTCCAATCATTTCTCGAAATTATGCTGCTGAGAAAAAAAATGGCCCGCAGGTTGACAAAAAGTTATTCGTCCTTTTGTGGCCGCGCGCGGTGTCAGCTCACGCTCCGAACCGTGTACGCTGTACGCGCTTGTGACGCGACGTCTTACGGTGGTCTGGAACCTGCGGGCCATTTTTTTTCTCAGCAGCATAATTTCGAAAAATGATTGGAGTATATGTGTTTTTTTTTTCGAGTCGATAGCTGGCGCAGAAGCCAATTATTTCCGAATTTGTTATAAAAAAAACAAAAAAAAATCGACCTAAATGAAAATTGTACAATTGAAAAAAATAACAAAGAATCTATGTCAAAACAAGATTCCAACGCTAGTTAAATCGTTGGAATCGGATAATTAGTTTAGCCATAATGATTTTTTTTTATTTTTTAATTACTAAAAACTTTTACTTTTAATATCATGAATATGTCAATTGAAAATTTTTTTTTTACAAAATCCTTTAGGATTTGTGTTAGTGATGTAAAATACTATCGAAAAAATGTATCTACAATCAAAAACTAATTTTGACCTAATTCAGGTGGCCCGTTTGAGAAATTCTGACCCCAATACAATTTAAAAATTGTATGCATGCAAAAACAATGAAAAAGATCCTTATTTTTTTAGCTAAAAATTGCTAAAAACACTTTTCCATAGTAAATAGATTAGAACAGTCTTGAAGTTCCTGAACGAGCGAACGTAATATTCGGACGTAATTATGTATATTGAAATTTAATATTAACTACGATAGTAAAGGCATTACAACTTTGTTTCACAGAAAATGCAATTAAGAGGTAAAGCAGCTTTTGAAAATTTAATAATGGCGCTACATGTTCCTGTTCCTTTTAAATGAATTGCCTTTTTAATCCTTAATGTTAATGTTATATTGTTAACAAATTTCTACCTATAAAGTTTACTTCATAAAATAGTGCTTTTGAATCGACTATTTCCCTCGTCTTAATTTCCACCAATCACAAACGCGCAATTTTGAATCACAAATGGTTTCTAGGTGAAAAAACTGTGTGACAGCACCTGTCAGCAGTTTTTTCGAGTTTACCCGCGGCAAAACTTGACAGCTGTTGTCACCAAAAATTGCAATTTATATTTTAATTGTTAACTGTTACTCATGAAATAGTCTTGTCAAATACCATTCGGGCATCTAATTTTTTCTGTGAAAAAAATTGAAAAAACACAATGCTAAGTAATATTTTTTAACAAAAAGCATTCGTGCAGGTGCAAAAATCCTCCTCTTCGACTCGGATTTTTGTTGCCACCAGCACTCATGCTTTTTGTTAAAATATCACTTAGCAACGTGTTTTTTCGATTCTTTTCGGAAAAATTAAATGCCCTTATGATATTACTTACGAATATATATTTTATTTGAAAAACCAGGTTTAATTTTATTTAAAAAGGTTCGGTCACGATATTAGTCGCTATGAGAAAATTCTAGGTTGTATTAGAAGTTATTTAATAGTATATTCTGTAACAAGTTTGGAATACAGGCTGTATTATACAGCATATGCTGTATAATACAACCTGTATTCCAAACTTGTTACAGAAAATACTATTAAATATTGCATATTCCGCTCTCGTGAAACCGTCACACTCGCCTTCGACTCGAGTGACAAACTTTTCACTCGAGCGGAATATGCAATTCCAAACGTGTTTCAGACTATACTTTTTCTACGCTTATAAAAAATCCCACAGAAATAATTTAATTCGAAAAAAGTTAGGTTATCTTTTGACAGATGTTAGATTTTATGATAGTAGTAAATAAGATAATTTTTAAATAAGCTTATAAAAATTACTTACATAATTTTGCAGAACCTAAATTAGGAAGTATAAAGAAGAAATGGACAAATTGTAAGGAATGGCAAATAAGTTATTATTTGAATTTCAAATTTTGAATTCACTAATGACAGACGTAAACAATTAACCAGTGCTGCAATCTCTTTGGGACTAAGTCAAACCTAAATATTCTAATAGAAAGTGCTCATTCCATCATTAGAATCTGTACGGAATAATTATTCTGAAACACTTTATGGAATATACGTAATTCCAGATTAAAAAGTCATATAAGAACTGTCAAATTCCGTAATAAGCGTAGAAAAAAGACATTTATAAAGTTTTGATTATTAGTCGCTATCTCATATTATAAGCTATGCGTTAATTAATACATCTTCTATACAGCCCATGTCCATAATTAATGCATATCTCATAACATTACATTAAAAAATTAATGTATTTTTTTTCTCGTTTGCACTTGCCTGTGGAAGTAGAATATAAATTTTTGTTAACTTTCACCGCACAGTATTGCAATAACTGTCATTCTCGACTAGAAGATCCGGCAACACTGGATTACAAACACGTAATTATTATAACGGATATTTGCTTTGATTTATTTGGTAACTACCATAATTTCGTTTTATTAAAGTATTAAGTAATTTATTATAACTTTTTTTTTTGTTGAAATTATTAGACAATCCTGCATGTTTTCTGTTGTTTTATCGTTTGTTCCCAGGTTTTTTAATTATGTTTTTTTTGTAGTGTACTTCATTCGTTTCACAACTAATTTTTAGATTTTAAATATAGAACATATAAAACTGTCTCTGCCACTCTCAAAAGCCATAGTAACTAACTATCAACAACTAAAATATAATATAATAGAATACAGATTTTGGAAACACTGTTACCAACAATAACATAATAAATCCACCAGATTAACCTAAAGTTCCTAGTCGATCAGTGGCGTACTTTTTGGTTGGATAAAGGTTATTATAAATTATTTTTAGACTTTGGAATTTAGAAAAAAAAGTTTCAGGTGCTTCTTTATGGACCCTAAGGAACAACCCATTTTAATATATAACATTAATTACATAACACCCTGTATATGTATATTGTGCATTTGGTATTAAAATAAAAAAATATATAAAATCAGTTAGAAAATTGGATGTTTTTTAAATCAAATGTAATAAAATGACATAATAAATTTTGTTTTTGCAAGTTGGTCCCTATCGCTATTTATGCATTAAGTATAAAAGCAACTCCCCTTACCATTTTCCCCGCATTGTACTTGTGCTAACCCGTGGGTAGGGGTTCCATTTATTAAAACACAATATAGCACAAAAGTATTATTTATTAATTCACTAGATTATTATTTAGTAATTCATAAACTCTATATATTTAATAACTAGACAAATACAACTTATCGCGACAGTGTTCACACACGCACTGATTCTTTCCGAAGTTATTCATACAACCCAACGGTCCATCTTATGTAATCGATGACTACTAATTACTAATCGGTCTCCACAATCCCTCCTTTCTTTTCAATTTAATGGGTGGTACTTTAACCTGTGTGGTTGACTCCTCTTTGTCCTCTTGCTCTGTGGTTTGGTCCTTGATTAATGGATTAGTTTCTGCCGGATAATCCGAACTGGAATTGGTGTTTGTTACATTGCTATCCGGTGTATTAGATGACACCGGAATCTTCTTAACATGGCTTACATGTCTTTTAAATGTTTGGCCATTTTCTTTCGATACTGTGACTTCGCTCCCTTCCTTCTGTATCACGGTATATTCATCAGAGTTGTATCGAGTAGTAAGTTTGTGAGGCTTAATCATATTACGAAGCAGAACTTGATCTCCGATTTCCACTTCTCCCTCCTTTGCCTTTCTACGCCTATCTTCCTTCTCCTTTCCTTTTTGTTTGTTTAGGATATCATTATCTTTGGCTTCTTCATCACTCGGCTCATTTACTAAGTCCGAAATTGATGGTATTTTGTCACGAATTCTTCTATTAAGCAGTAATTCTGACGGAGATTTTCCCGTAGTTCCATGCGGCGTTGTGTTGTACATCATGGTGAACTTCTGCAATTCACTGCGATAATTCATTTTGTTTGTATGACAAATTTGCAATCTCTTTAAAATCGCTCTGTTCATATTTTCCACCTCTCCATTTGCTTGTGGCCAGTAAGGTGGAGTTTGTATTAGCTGGATATTGTGGTGGGTGCAAAATTCTTTGAACTCTCTACTCGCAAATTGAGGTCCATTGTCAGCTCTAATTGATGTTGGTATTCCAAGGCGAGCAAAAATTTCTAACAAATGGTTGATAATTACGCTTGATGTAGTTGTTTTGAGAAATTTTGCTTCCTGGTATCTGGAGTAGTAATCTATAATTACCAATAATTGTTCTTGGTTAGGTAGTGGTCCCATCAAATCTATTGCGATGCATTTCCAAGGTCCATCGGGGAAACGATGTCTTTTCATTGGTGGCGGCCTGTCTGGAATAGTTACAAGCAAACAGTCCCGACAAGATTTGACAAATTTTTCTACTTGTCGGTCAATCAGTGGCCACCAAACCTTGGCCCTTAATCTTCTTTTCATTGCGGTCTCTCCTGGATGACCCTCGTGAGCTAGCATAAGTACATTTTCACGCAGTATCTTTGGGATGACAAGCTTGTTACCACGGAGTAGCGCAGGTCCCATAGTTGTTAGTTCCTCTCTGAATGGAAAATATACGTTTTTATCCGACATTTGCCAGGAGTTTTCATTTATTTTGTTAGCAGCTTCTACTATTTGGGGATCGAGTTTACTGCTAGTTAGTATTTGTGAAATGTTTAGTGCCTTGGGCGATGTTTTTTCAATTATTGTAAATATATGATGTTCGCCTTCTTTGTCAAAAGATGAATCCTCACTTATCTTGCACAGCCTTGAAAAGGGGTCAGCAATGTTTGATTTTCCTTCCTGATATATAACTTTAAACTTATACGATTGGAGGCGTAAAACCCACCTTTCAATTCTAGCGGGTGGTTTAGAAGTTGGTCGAAAAATCGCTTCTAAAGGCTTATGATCCGTTACTAACTCAAACTCTAACCCATACAGATAATAGTAAAAACGTTCTACCCCCCAAACTAGAGCGAGGCTTTCCTTTTCCGTTTGTGAATATCTACGTTCAACAGGTGACAAGCTCTTACTAGCAAACGATATAACCTGTGGAATTTCGCCATCAAATTGTAATAATACAGCTCCTAGAGCTACGGGGCTAGCATCAGCTATCAGGCGGGTTTTTCTTTGTGGATCAAAGTATGATAATTTTGTTACGGATGCCAGTGAATGTTTAAGTTTATCAAAATGCTTCTGATGTATATCATCCCAGTGGAAAGTGTCATTCTTCGATGATATTTTCCTTAGTGGTTCTGTCAATGTGCCCAAATCAGGGATAAATTTCCCGAGGTAGGTTACCAGACCAAGAAAACTACGCATTTCTTCCTTTGTATTGGGTGCTCGAAATTCTAAAAGTGTTTTAATCTTTTTCTCATCTGCCTCAATTCCTGTATTGGATAGTTTATGCCCCAAAAAATAAACTTCTTGTACTTTCCGAACACACTTGGCCTCGTTAAGTAGCACATTGTTTTGTTTAAATATTTCCAGAACTTTGTTTAGGCAAGTATCATGTTCTGCTTCGGAACTTCCATATACAATAATGTCGTCTAAGTAATTTAGGCAGTTTTTACATGAGGATAACATTTCTTCAAATACTCTTTGGAATATTTCGGGTGCTGAGTTAACGCCGAACATTAAACGCTTGTACCTAAACATTCCCTTGTGCGTGATAAAGGTGGTTATTGGGCGGCTATCTTCGTGGAGCTCCAATTGGTGATAAGCATTTGTAAGATCGAATCTGGAGAAATACTTTGCGTTGCGCAGTTTGGTCATAAAAGAATCAAACGTGGGAAGAGGGTAGTTTTCCCTCATAATTGCTGTATTTGCCCGACGCATGTCAACGCAAATCCTTATTTCGTCATTTGGTTTGAAAATCACTACTATTGGTGAAATCCACGCACTTGGCTCCGTCACTTTTTCGATAATATCTAAATCCAAAGCTTCCTGTAACTTTTTCTCCACAAGCGTCTTCACGGATACTGGGACTCGACGGACTGGTTGTCGGACGGGCTTTACTTGAGAATCAATAGTTAATTTTATAGTAACATTTTTTATCTTGGAAAATGGAGATTTTTTTCCAATATGATTTATGTTGAGGCCCAGTTTTAAAATACCCAAACGCTTTGCAGCCTCTTTTCCTAGAATGGATATTTCACCATCGTCCACCACATAAAATGCTGTTATGATCTCTTGATTTCCTCGAATACCAATCGTTGTTTCGAACCTATTTCTCACATTAAGTGCTTGTCCGGAAGCGTAGCCTTTAAGTATATGTGAAGTTTCCGAGTCAATATTCCACATGGTGGCATTTTGGTGTATCAGTGCTTCCCAATCTTCACCTTTTAGTATATTTGCCTTCGAACCTGAATCTATTAGTAGGGTTGTGTTTACTCCTCCCACTTGACATGTGATTAAGTCGTCGTCCTTATCCATTTGTTGTTCAGATATTTTAAAGCAGTCAAAATGTTTAATTTTATTTGTTTCATCTTGATCGGTATCATTGTTTTCTACAAAATTAATTCTGGAGTCCGTTCGTTGTCTTTTATTTGGATGTTCATATTTATTTCTCGTTGCGGAAAATGGACGTTTTCCTTTCGATGTTTTACACATGACTGAATAATGACCAAGGAATCCGCAGCTATGGCATTTTACTTGTCTGGCCGGGCAGTCTTTTGAATCTGAGGCGTGTCTAAATTTTCCACATCTTGTGCATTGACCCTTGCCCCGGCTTTGGTTTCCAGTGTTGCCGGACTGTATTTTATTAACACTAAAATTTGTATTTGATGTGGTAGCTGTTTCACTCATTTTCTTGGATTGGGTCCCAATTTGTTCATAAATTTGGCATAGCTCTACAACTTCTTCAAGTGGTCTTTCTTTTTCTAAAAGCTTCTTCTTAAGCTCCAAGGGTGCCCAGCTATCAATTATTTTATCCTTGGTATTGATTTCTGTTGCTTCTTGAGACGATGTACCAAATGTACACTTTGCAGCTTGGTTTCTAATTTTAAGTAGAAATTTGTTAAATGTGTCTTGTTCTTCCGGTTGTAGACTTCTAAAAATGTGGCGTTCAAACGTAGAATTTTGTTTAGGTGAAAAGTATTCTGTCAATCTGTTTACTAGAGTTTGAAAAATGTCGTTTCGCCGATCTGAGTCATAACTTTCAATTGCTCCTGGCAAGTTATAAGCCACCTCCTGCAACTGGGTCCCTCCTAAATGTAGGAGTTTGTTTCTTTTCTTTGTGACGTCTAAAATTTCTTCCGCAGCTAAATACAGTTCTAGTGACCGTAACCATCTCTCCCATTCTGCTCTTATTAGAGTTTTATCTATGCTATCGCATAAAAACGGTTTTATACCGCTATCCGTCATTTCGGGTTTTCTTCCTTTGTATTGCCCTGGAATAGGGTAACAGTGTTATTTTGTATACATACATACATATACACAAATAAATCATACAGTGTTATTTGTATATGCAACAGTCTTTCTGCACTGCCCTATATAGGGTAACAGTGTTATTTGTATATATTAATTTTTCTGCACTGCCCTTTATAGGGTAACAGTGTTATTTGTATATATGACAATCTTTCTGCACTGCCCTATATAGGGTAACAGTGTTATTTGTATACTAATCTTTCTGCACTGCCCTTTATAGGGTAACAGTGTTATTTGTATATATATATATATATATATACATATATATATCTATACACATACATACATATATATATATACATACATATATATACATACATACATGCACACACATATCTACACAGAGAAAATGATTATGAGATTTAATTAAATTTATTTAAATCAAAATAAATTATTTATTTTGATAAACCCAAATAAATATTCTCTTATGTAATGAAAAACATACAAATTTCTTTAATTCAAAACATCTCCCTTCTCTGTGCACACACATATGCATGTATATAGGCTACAGCCCTTCTGCACTGCCCTAATTTAGGGTAACAGTGATAGTAATTTGGTACTTACTTGCTATAATTATTTAGTTCACTACTGATCCGAGATCCTCGTCGCCAATTTGTGCTAACCCGTGGGTAGGGGTTCCATTTATTAAAACACAATATAGCACAAAAGTATTATTTATTAATTCACTAGATTATTATTTAGTAATTCATAAACTCTATATATTTAATAACTAGACAAATACAACTTATCGCGACAGTGTTCACACACGCACTGATTCTTTCCGAAGTTATTCATACAACCCAACGGTCCATCTTATGTAATCGATGACTACTAATTACTAATCGGTCTCCACAGTACTGTCCGAACCTTTTTAAGCTATTATAATAGTTTCTAAAAATACAAGCGCCAAATCACAAAAAATTGAAATAAAAAATAATGGTGGATGTAGTTTCAATGTCTACCCTTTATATGAACAAAAACATTAACATACGAGGCGTATAGGGGGCCTCATCCGCATCGTCGCTTGCAAACCCCGCGAGAGAGTCTGTTATCCACCGCCCATTTCCACCGATAACATTTTTGGGGCTCCCAAGCCGCATGCCAATGTGACCACTCCCGGGTTCTCCGGTCCGGACTATAAGCTTAAGAGGTCGTTACGCTGACCCAAATCTGGGTACGACGCACAGAGCGGTATTAGGACCTAAAACGTGGCCAAAAATATTCGGGCACTTTTTCTTTATCAAAAGGGTAGCAAATGATCAAAAGACATATTTTTAAAGGTATACAAGTGATATTAGGTACTTTTACTATAAATTAAAAAAAAAGTATGTATTCACAAATTTATTTATAAAAAAATTATAAAGTAGCTACTTACATGCAAGTAATGCAATAAAAATATTTAAATTAAACATATATAGTTTTTGTGCCCTTTAAAAAATAAAAAATACATCCATTTACCTAAAAATCTTATAAGATCGCACTAAAGTGTCTGTTTTCAAGGGTATAATTTTTCGTGATGTGGAAACATGTGGATGACTTTGATGGCTGCAATTATTCTAGATATCCTAAAGTTTAATAAAATGTATTGCGGATGCCGTTGCGAGGTGTTGCCGATATTTAAAAACACCATTGTTTGTTTAAGAAAACGAGAAAAATTAAGAATTTCTAGGTAGTTAATTTACTATTACTCGATATAAATAAATAAAGTTTATAACACAAATGAAATATTGCCTAAAATATTGTACATACCTTAATAATTAATCAATTATTGACGACATCCATATTAATTTCTTTCACCAAAATCTCTTTTAACATAAGAAACAACACAGCAAAAATTTGTTTTTTTGTGGAGTGTAGCGAACGAAGACCTACGATGTAAAAGAGCGCTAGGTTCTAGCTGCTGGTACATCGGACTGGGATGGCCAATTCAAGTTTCAACTACACCAAAAGATAGCCATGTTA
The DNA here is from genome assembly GCA_921294245.1 of Brassicogethes aeneus. Taxonomy (NCBI): domain Eukaryota; kingdom Metazoa; phylum Arthropoda; class Insecta; order Coleoptera; family Nitidulidae; genus Brassicogethes; species Brassicogethes aeneus. The sequence goes on along the minus strand of OV121132.1, from coordinate 43,556,808 downwards.
TCTAACTTCTTTAAAACAAAATCTTAGATCTGGCAATAAAAATTAACAAAATTGATTTTTGGCCACGTTTTAGGTCTAAATACCTGTCTGTACGACGCAGAAACCCTCTAGACCAGGGTATTATTAAATACCTTACAAAATTGGGGTTTGTTTGCGGTGGGTGTTTCCTACTTTCCTAGTCGTGTGCTGCTTCTTGATCCTCTACATCCCAGTCGTTTTTTTCGCAATTCCTTTGCGTATTTTTTATCTTTTTTTTAAAACTCTTGTCTCTTGTCTCGAAGACTATTACTTTTGTAAGTTGCCTTTAAATTAAGAGGTGTCTAGTGGTTTTTATGTTTATGTTATTATACTTATATATCCCACTCGGTTTTTACGAAGCCTGAAATTGGGCTGCGTGCCCCTTTGTTTCAATATCAAAAAAGTGATGGACTTCGTAATGTCATCCAAAAATATCAATATATAAACCTTTAGTTCCAATGCTTTAGCGGTAAAGGGCACATGAGTTAAACAAGATTATTCTGTATCACGAAGTATATGAAGCCCGTACATCTGGCAACAATGTAGCGCTCTGCAGCGGTAGGGTTACCAAAGAGTTTTTGGCAGGGATTTCTAAATTTTTATAATTTCTATTCTAAAATTATGCTTTTTACTCGACATGACGTAGAGATTTTTGATAATACTATAGTAATGCACTTAATTTTTTAAGGATTATTTATTCTAGAAATGTTATTTGGAGTCTGCATTTTTCTTTGAGGCAGTTTTCCAAGTTGTCCATCTATAAAACTTGGTTTTAATAAAAAAATTCTAATTTTAATACCAACACTCGATTTCTCTGTTCTAAGGTTTAAAGAGCACTAGGCCCATTCTAGATTTGGTAGGACAGAGAAATCGAGTGTTGCCCAACATATATGTATACTTGATGATGGACATAGAATAGGATTTGAAAACCTTAAACTTATTAAGGAGGTTGGGGAACCAAGTCTGCTAGATAGTTATAAAAGTTTATACATCTATAATAGAAATAAATCTTTAAATAGCGATAACGAACCGGTACCCAACTTTGTTTAAATTAGTTTGTTAGTTTATCTTTACGTGTTCACTAAAGCGGTTATGGTCCACGGTTTTGTTAATTGTGTCTGTTCAAGGTTCGGTAAACCTTGGCTTATAAATAGTATAAATATGGTAGATTAAGCACTTACATTTAGTTACACTTCGCTTCTGGAGATGCCAACATCGTTTGCGAAAAGTATTTTAAACACTTTGTGTTTTGTTTTGGTGTTGGGGAATATTTCTAATATTTGTTTAACATGATGTGCAACAATTGAATATTAAAACAATTAATTGGTTTGTTATCTGTTGACATTACACCATAGACAATGACAGTTAAAATAAAAAATTAAATTCTGTCAGCATTTCTGTTAAATATTGATAATATCAATATTTAACGAATGCTGTGACAAAATTTACCTAAGGTTCTCTATTTGCATATAATGGTATATTTTTGTTCTATTATTGGAATATATTGTTCTGTTGGGCAAATAAATTACACTGTGCGACAAATTTTGACCTTACAATTTGAACTGGGATGAAATGTGGAAAAATCGAATCTATGCAACCCCCAAAACTAATCTTTAAAGGGGTTTTGCTAGTTTAGCTCGAATAATGGAGATATACAGGGTGTTTATTTTAACTTGAGACAGCTCAATATCTCGAGAAATACGCATTTCACGGAAAAATGTCTTAAATAAAAGGTTAATGTGACCAAAGGTTAATGTAATCAGAGCCGACTATTGTTGATTTAATGTTAATTTTTGTTTTTCAAACGTTTCAAATAATACATTTTACAAGGAAACCCCTTTTTCTTAAATTTTGAATTACAGCGCCATCTGTTGATAAATTGAAAAAAACTTTCAAATAAAAGTTATTTATTTTTTTATGTACTACCAAACTCTGTGAAAAAAATCGGGTCATTCCATTTGACTTTCCAAAGTTACCCCCCGTTTCACCCTTAAGGAGGGGTAGGGGGTGGCTAGCGGTAGCACCAAATAATGTCCCCTTTAGTCACATTAACCTTTTATTTAAGACATTTTTCCGTAAAATGCGTATTTCTCGAGATATTGAGATATTGAGCTGTCTATTGTTAAGTTAAAAGAAACACCCTGTATATCTCCATTATTCGAGCTAAACTGGTAAAACCCCTTAAAGGATTTGTTTTGGGGGTTGTCTAGATTCGATTTTTTCAGATTTGATCCCAGTTCATTTTTTGTGTTGCACAGTGTTATTAGTATTATTATTATTTTGAATTTTAACAGTCATATTTTGTATGAGTAGTACTCACTACACTGAAAAAAATATTGTCCATAATATGAATGAGACACCATAATCAACTGATATTTCATTGCGCAAATGAACTTTTTAATAACGGTAATGAAATGCTATTCATAAATTAATATTACTTTTAATAAATATTATGAATTTATATTCATCCAAATAATGAATGTCACGTCCTTAAATTAATGTAAAATGGTAATTACCGCAATACAATTTTTATCAAAATGATGTTGATGATTTTTAATTGAGCCAATAAATTCGTATATCGTTTCCATTCTGGAAAATGAACTTTAATGAAGAGTAATTATTGCATTAATTCCAACGTCATCAATTAATAAATAGAGAACATTGAAGTAACAAACTACAGTTATAAATTCAATGAGCAAGCTTCATTTTATTAATGTTCATTAATTATGGATGAATAAGTGAACATTGTATTAATGAACCCAAATTATCAACTCAACGATTATTGTTAAGTTTTATACAAATAAGTACACTTATATTTATTTATATATTTTTATATTTTCATGGGTGACAGCCTGTACGACGCCAGCGCTGGAACCGCTCGGTATCGCACAGCTGTCCCCACCACTTATGTTAAATATTAGGTTTAAGTTTATAATATGTAATAATTCACGAGAGTCGTTATTTAAGACTACTGAAATACAGTCCACTACAAAAATATTCTATTATTAAACTGAAGACAATAAATTTTAGTATTAAATTTAACATAGCTTCATTTGATAATACATCGAGTAAGTTTGCATGACATCAAGAGAGAACTACAAGTGCCTTAATTGCACTGTGCCAAAAACACATAAAAATACATGGTCTTCGAACCGGATTGTCCAGAACAACGTGGTTTCCTGCTGGCGATATTGAGACGCCGAGATCCTGTGCCATTTTTCGACGCTGGATCAACCATTCGTTCCGTAATATTGGGGACGCTGGAGTTGGAGTTCCATAATAATTGGGCCGCTGTTCCTGAGCAACCATTTAGGCCGTTCAAGTTGGTTTCCATAGAAATTGGGGCACCATTAACGCTGGATCCAGTGCCACTGCGGCACGCTATTCTATCTTTCCCGTTCTCCATAATAATTGGGGTAAGTTTCTGTTTGGAACGCCTGGGTAAGTTTAAATTCATTGTCATTAAATTAAATTTATTTTCACCTAATATTGGTATTTTAAAGAATTGTTTAATTCTTTTTTTGTGTACATTTTTTGCGGACATTGTTGCTGCTTTCGATAAACTGTTTACTTTAAATTTCGTTTTTTTACTCATGCTTTAAATAAATTTAATACAGTTACTTTATTACCTTAAATAAATAAAATTTAAGTAATATATACTACATTCAAAAATAAAATACATACAATATTTATAATATTTTATAAATTAACTAAAATAAAATTTTTTGAATTTTCAATAAAATAAAAACATTTTTTATAAAAATATAATTTAATTATAAAATAAAATACATACAAAATAACTTAAAAAATATTACTTTATAAAATTATTAAAATATATATTTTAAATATATATTTAAAAAAACAAAATAAAAACCATATCTTTAAAGGTATAATTTATTAATTAATTAGAAATTAATAAATTTACAAGTATGGCTGAATTAAAGGATCTTATTAAAAAAAGGGGTATATTTAAAGCTGGATTTACCAGATTTAGCAAATATTTAAATAAATTAGCAGAGCCTATAAACGATATAGAGCTGGAAGCTCGCCTTGTTAAATTAATAGAGCAATTTAAAGAGTATGAAGCTATTCAATTTAAAATTGACGTACTAAATGAAGAAGAAGCTGACGATGACGAGCGGGTTGAGATTGAAGATACTTATTTTAAACTATTAGCACTTGGTAAAGGCAAATTAAAACCTACCGTTAAGAACGAAGAAAGTCAGTTGTCGTCTTCATTTAATACTAGTACACATTTGTCGCCAGAAAATAATGTCAAATTACCTCGAATTAACCTTCCAGAGTTTTCTGGCAGTTATGAAAACTGGTACAATTTCTACGATTCATTTAATGCCATGATAAACACAAATGCACAATTATCGTGCGTACAGAAATTCTATTACTTAAAATCTGCTCTTAAAGGTGAAGCTGCAGCTGCAATACATGCTCTTAAGGTTTCAGATGATAATTACACTATCGCCTGGCAGATGCTCAAAGAACGCTATGAAAACAAAAAACTAATTATTTATTCACATTGTAAGGCTATTTTTGATTTGCCCACAATAACCAGTAATTCCCACTTTTGTCTAAGAAAATTTCTTGATTCATTTCTTATTCATTATAGAAGTCTAGAGGCTCTAAAACAGCCTGTGGACCAATGGGATTCGATCTTAATTGTTCTTTTGACTTCTAAGCTTAATTTTGTCACAAGGAGTGAGTGGGAAAAGCTGCAAAACAAAAGTATGCCTACAATAAAACAATTTGTCGATTTTCTGACTAATAGGTGTGAAACCTTGGAGAGCATAGACACAAAACAAACCATAAAAAATAATACAAAATCTTATTCTCATTTTACTACTGAAGTAAACAATCAAAAGTGTGTGCTCTGCAAGGGTTCACATATAATTTATTATTGTAATAAATTTTTAAATTTAAAACCCCAACAAAGGTTTAATGAAATTAAAAAATTAAACTTATGCATTAACTGCCTAAAACCTGGCCACTCTTCTAGCTTTTGTAATAATTCAACATGTAAAAAATGCGGAAAAAGGCACAATACTACCCTGCATTTTTCTCCGCATAATTCAACCCAAGATCAAAATTCAACTATTACTAAAAAACAAAATGAAAACCAAAAAATAATTTCCAATAATGAACAAACACATCTAGATTCTGCAATCACAACCCATTGCATTTATCCTATGAATTCCATGATTTTACTTCAAACTGCTGAAATTTATATATTTAATTCAAATAACGAAAAAATAAAATGTAGGGCTCTCCTAGATTCAGGATCCCAAAGTAATTTTATATCCTCTGAATTATGTAATAAATTGAAGTTAAATAAAAATAAATTTGAAGTACCAATTACTGGTATTAACAATTCACAAAATAAGGTTTCATTTATAACTAGAACCAAAATCCAATCCACTTATAATTCATATAAAAATAATTTATCTTTTTTAGTTATTAATAATATAACAGGCAAAATTCCCAATTACACTTTTAATAAAAAATTTGTTGAAATTCCAAATAATATTTCTTTGGCTGACCCTAATTTTAACCAAGCTAATAAAGTTGATTTATTGTTGGGAGCAGGAATATTTTTTGATCTGTTATGTGTAGGACAAATAAAAGGAAAAAATCAACCCATATTACAAAAAACTCAGTTGGGTTGGGTAATTGCAGGCCCTATTAACATATCACAAAATACCACTACTTCTATGATTTGTACAGATAATAGCATAAATAATCTAATCGAAAAGTTTTGGCTAGTGGAAGACTGTCAAAATAAAATAAATAATTTTTCTAACGAAGAAACAGAGGTAGAAAAACATTTTTTAGAAAATACAACTAAAAATAATTCTCATAAATTTGTCGTCAAGTTGCCTTTTAAAACAAATAAAAACAAATTAGGAACTAACCTTGAAAACGCAATAAACAGATTTTATTCAGTGGAAAAAAAGCTTAGCAAAAACTTCAATTTAAAACTTCAATATCATGATTTTATCAGAGAATATATTAATATGGGTCATATGTCAAAACTAAATTTAAAGGATACAAATCTTGAAAATTGTTATTATCTTCCGCATCACTGTGTGCTGAAAGATTCTGTAACAACAAAATTGCGAGTTGTTTTTGACGCTTCCTGCAAGTCTGAGAGTGGCTTGTCCTTGAATGAAACCCTAAAGGTAGGGCCAGTACTTCAAGATGAGTTATTTTCTATCTTGCTAAGGTTTCGTCAGTATAACTTTGTTTTAATCGGCGACGTGGAAAAAATGTACCGACAAATTAATATTCACGATGATGATAAAAATTATCAACGAATTGTTTGGAGATTTAATCCAGACGAAAAAATCGAACACTATGTTTTAAATACTGTAACATACGGGACTGCGAGCGCATCATATTTAGCTACTAGATGTTTGCAGGAAACTGCAAAGGGGTTTGAATCAATTTATCCTAACGCTTGCAATGCCATTACAAAAGACTTTTACATGGATGACTTAATTACTGGTAGTAATAACATAAATGAACTTATAAAGTTAAAAAATAATATATCTTATATTTTAAATCTGTCTTGTTTTCCTTTAAGAAAATTTAACTCAAACAATAAAAACATTCTACATGAAAATAAAAATAATTCTAATAAAATAAACTCAAATTTTTATATAACTGATGACAAGGAACAAAAAATATTGGGGGTACTCTGGGATTCAAATAAAGATACTTTTAATTATGTAATTCAAAAGGAAAAATTTACTATAAATAAAATAAATAAACGTACAATTCTATCACTTATAGCAAGAATATTTGACCCATTAGGCCTTATTAGTCCAATTCTAATTGTTGCAAAATTAATTATGCAAGAACTTTGGAAGTTACAATTAAATTGGGATGAAACAATTCCTTTGAATTTAAATACAAAATTCTTAACCTTCCAAAAACAAATTTTTGATTTAGGTAAACTCAGTATCCCCAGGCAAGTAACTATATTTAATGCTGAAAGGTATGAAATTCATGGCTTTTGTGATGCCTCACAAAATGCCTATGGTGCTGTTGTTTATATAAAATCCTATTGCAAAGGTAATGTTGCTATCAATTTGTTATGTTCAAAATCTAGAGTTGCTCCACTTAAAATTTTGACAATTCCTAAACTTGAACTTTGTGGAGCTGTTTTATTGGCCAATTTAGTCAACAAGGTTGAAAAATCTTTAAGTATTAATATTTCGGGCAAATTTTATTGGTGTGACTCTACCATTTGTTTAGCATGGATTAAATCGGAACCCAGCAAATTTAAAGTTTTTGTGTCAAACAGAATTTCTGAAATTCAAAAATTAAGTAATTTAAATAATTGGTTTCATGTAAACACTGCTGAAAATCCTGCTGATTTGGTTTCAAGAGGCTGTGAGACACAACAATTATTAAATTCACAATTATGGTTTCAAGGGCCTACATTTTTATTGAAAAAATCCGCCCCTGAAAATTTAGACTTTGAAAAATTTCCTGAAAATCTACCTGAAATAAAATCTTTAATAATTTTAGACAACAGTGTAAATGATAATGAAATATTTTATAAATATTCCTCTTATATAAAATTACAAAACGTAGTTGCATATATTTTAAGATTTTATAATAATATAAATAAAAATAAAACCAAAATTTCTGGAAATTTAAATAAAAATGAAATTGATAACTCTATAAATAGTTTGTGTAAATTAATTCAAGCAACTCATTTTAAAAATGAAATTAAGTTATTAAAAAATACTGGTAATGTACCAAAAAATAATAAACTCATTGCACTATCTCCATTTTTGGATAAAAATCAAATAATACGAGTAGGGGGGAGATTAAAACATGCAGGTTTGAATTATAATCAAACACATCCCATTTTATTGCCAAAACAACACATTTTTACTAAACTTTTGATAGAACATGAGCACGCAAAAAATATGCATGCTGGCACAGAATTTATTTTAGCTCAAATAAGACAACATTTTTGGCCACTAAATGCTAAAAACTATATTAAAAACATTATTCAAAAATGCATAGGTTGTTTTAAGGTAAACCCCACAAGTTTTCTGCCAAAAATGGGTAATTTGCCAGGTGATAGAGTAAAACCTTCACGCCCATTCTCTATCTGTGGTGTTGATTATTGTGGGCCTATACTTATTAAGAGCAGTACACTGCGTAATAGAGCCTTTGTCAAATGCTATTTGTGTTTATTTGTTTGCTTTACCACTAAGGCAGTTCACATAGAAATTGCAAGTGATTTGACTACCGAATGTTTTCTTAATGCTTTAAAAAGGTTTTCATCAAGGCGAGGCTGTCCAGCTCATATTTACAGTGATAACGGTTTAAATTTTGTTGGGGCCAATAATATTTTAACAGATATAGCTTCAAATTTACCTTCTTTTAATAGATTTTGCTCAAATAACTCCCTAAAGTGGCATTTTATCCCAGCTCGTAGTCCACATATGGGCGGTTTGTGGGAAGCAGCAGTAAAATCTGCAAAAACACATATTATTAAGGTAATTGGTGATACAAAAATGACATATGAATTTTTACTTACTTTGGTGCATCAAATAGAAGCTATCCTCAATTCTCGTCCCTTATACCCTTTATCAAATGATCCAAACGATTTATTACCCCTTTCCCCAGGCCATTTTTTAATTGGAGAAGCTTTGACCTCTGTACCGCAGGAGAAGATATACCTACAAATAAACTGTCATATTATCAACAGATTCAACAAATGACCCAGCACTTTTGGTCGCGCTGGTCGACGGAATATTTACATCACCTGCAGCAAAGGACTAAGTGGCAGTTCCAGAATCATTCCCGGCCTGTTTTGGGAACTCTGGTGCTTATCAGGGAGAGCAATACGAGTCCACTTCACTGGAAACTCGGACGAATAACCCGGCTTATCTTTGGATCTGATAACATCGTTCGTGTTGTGGAACTAAAAACTACCAATGGACATCTCAAAAGGGCAATTCACAACATTTGTATTCTACCTACTTGTGACCAGGAACCCATCGAGATTTTACCGGAAGAAGCGGAGCCATCAAATACAAACAATGAAACTTGTGACAGTGCAGTTTAGTGCGCGATTGCCACGTTGAGTTTGGTCGCGAAAAAATTCTGCACAATTTTTAATTGTATAAATTTTGTATATATATATATTTTCTCCATTTTTTGAAAGCCGTGCTTTCAAGGCCGGCGGTATGTTAAGTTTTATACAAATAAGTACACTTATATTTATTTATATATTTTCATGGGTGACAGCCTGTACGACGCCAGCGCTGGAACCGCTCGGTATCGCACAGCTGTCCCCACCACTTATGTTAAATATTAGGTTTAAGTTTATAATATGTAATAATTCACGAGAGTCGTTATTTAAGACTACTGAAATACAGTCCACTACAAAAATATTCTATTATTAAACTGAAGACAATAAATTTTAGTATTAAATTTAACATAGCTTCATTTGATAATACATCGAGTAAGTTTGCATGACATCAAGAGAGAACTACAAGTGCCTTAATTGCACTGTGCCAAAAACACATAAAAATACAATTATGTTACATTATATTACTAATTGATTTCATCAATATGATATCAAGTATGAAGTGTTCGTTGTATTGACGTACCAGTTTCGTAAAACCAATAAATTTGTCATTAAAATGTACCCTACTTATTTGCAGAAACAGGCAAAAAACAAGTGTCTTATGGATTGTGTATTGATTTCTTATAACGTCAAGACGTCGAACGATATATGCATGTATTTGTACGTGTTTTTTTAATTAAAATCTTCCAAAAATAATTTAAAAGTTCACATTTTGTGCGAGTATTTGTCACAGAAATCTACAGAATAAAAACATATTCAAAAATATCTTTGTTTTTTATAATATCTTTTTCCATAGAATTCCATAGAATAAAAAATATTCTAAACATCTTTGTTAAAGGTGTGAAGAAAGATGTGTGAGTATTTAAACTTTCATAGCTGTCTCTGGCAGTTTTTTTAACCTGTGTATTTATTGACTAAAACAAACCTTTTTAAACTCTACTTAACTCTCATAAACAATTCTTACTCCCACACATCTTTTATTGCACATGTGAATATAAGGAAATGCCATTAGTTTGTAATGATACCTAGGTAAGCTTATTTATTTTTTTCAATTTTCGTAATTAATTCTTAGCCCACCTTAATACAGTGGTGGGGCACACTGGTGGTGACAAAATGAAAATGTATGATCTACAGACCCCTAGGAATTCCAGAAAATTCTACTTTTATTATTTAAAAAAATACAGGGAATACATACTTTCTTTAAATTACAACGTTTTTAATAAAAAGTGGTAGTTTAATTTTTTATCATTACGACAACAAATAACAATATATATATTTTTAAGAAAGTGTTAAAATGAATTGACTAAATTCGTTACTTTATGCTAGAGTATTTATTTTATATCAGACTAGACAAAAGATAATTCAGGGTCCCTTTATGTGGTTTATGCTTTTCTAAAAAATGTGAATCTCAATTAAAATGATTAAACCAAATATTAAAAAAAAATTATGAAAATGCTTCAAGACAGAAGTAATGTGCGTTTTACTTGTTTTACACACTAAAACCCTTTAAAAACACAATTATTTTTTACAAAAACAATAATCGTGATCTTTGACAGTAACTGTTTAGAGTATGCCATTTCTATTTATTTTATTTTATTATTTTTAATGTGCTTTCAACAGGCACCAGGCCCAATTACAGAAGTACACAATGACAAACACAAATAAACAACCATACCCCTAGTGGGATTCGAACCCACGACCTCTCGGCTTGTAGTCCGCAGTGCTAACTACTACACCACCGAGAGCATCTCGATGACACGTGACTGGATGGAGATCTGTGTTTTTGGGTCTCATTATAAATAGAAAATATTGGTCTTCCACCACTTTAAAGGTGGATACATACGCAAATGACCCCTCTTTAGGACATAAATGGCTTTTGACATCCATCAAGCATGACGTATAGGGCCAGGCGCGCTTTTTATCCACCAAGAAACAGAAGAGGCAAGCCTTAAAATTCCTTATAATCGTCTGGGGGTTGCTGTTTTTCTAGTCAGTAATAAATAAAGGATTCTGAAACATTAAAATATAAGCTGCGCTATTAGCAGTTTGATGGTTACCCATTCTGAGAGCGGTTGAAAGGTCCAGCCTCTGGACCATTGAGCCATTCCACGCGTGACGGATGGGATAGTTGCCGTGTTTTTATTTACAAAATAATGTTGTTCTATTGTATTGCCAATGTCAAATTTTTATAAATGGTTCTAAACTGGAGCTGTTTAACAAGGTTTTTATTTGGCAAAATTGGGTATCGTGATTGACTGCAAAGTCCCGACCGTTACGCTTTAAATTATTAGTTTTTAAGGAATTGGACAGTCAATCACGATACCTAATTTTGCCAAATAAAAACCTTGTTAAACAGCTTTTGTTTAGAGCTATTTATAAAAATTTGACATTGGTAATATGGTGGAACAATATTATTTTGTAAATAAAAACACGGCGGCTGTCCTATCCGTTAAGCGTGGAATGGCCCCATTAGTAAAGCCGAACGAGCAGAAGAAAGCTGCCGAAAGTATAAGCTCAATGCCTCAATCCCGACAAGTTCACGTTTAAAAAATTGTTCCAATGTGGCGAACAATATTACTTGCTGTCGTATCAAATACAATGCCTTTAATAACCGATAGCCTGAGCCTTTCCCGTTAGTCTATCGATTTTTGGAATACCCAAAAGTTCTTCATGTCCATTCCCGGTGATAAATATAGCGATGTAGTCAATTTTTTTGGATCTTTCAATAAGAGATAGGTACAAGTACCTTTTAGGCGACCATTAATTGGCAACCTAGAGAGTTTAAATTTGGTAAGAATTATTCTCCACATTATGCCTCCACATAGCACATTTTCAATTTATTTGTGTAATAATATTCAATATTATTACACAAATAAATTGAAAATGTGCTATGTGGAGGCAAAATTCAACAATTTTTTTTTGTTGTGAAAAAATCTTTGTCGTAAATGAAAAGATTAAACATAAGTTTTATAATAAAATTTTTATCATAATTATTTTGTAAAAAAAATTGTAACCTGGTTAAACCGACAGTTCCTAAAAAAACCCGAGCGAGTCTGACGTTATACTGTAACATAACCACTAATAATTAAATTACATAGGTAGAATTAATTACATTTAATTAAAAACATTTCGTTTCTTATCTAAATTTACATTATTTTTATTTTTTAAACTCACATTAATGCTCGAGCACTTTAAAATTCTCTTAAATTAAACTGAATGTCATTTTAAAAAAAATCTGTGAATAAATATATCCACCCCAGATATATTAAAATTATTAAAATTGGCCTTTATTAACCCTTTTTTATACATTACTAAATTAAATTAGTTGCCTACAATATTTTGTGCACTAAATTCCACTTATTTTTACAGCAAATACACACATTATAGAAGCCGTTGACAGCTGTCCAGTTCTAACGTCATACATTGCAACCATAAATAAAACTTTTACCTGATTCTGTCAAAAAAAATCGGGACATTTTGGGATATATTTTTTTTCAAAATACTTATGTAGGTACTATGCTCCACTAGGGTGTTTCAAAACAAGGCAATATTTTTTTTCTTCCTATTTATGTGATATTATCGTCACTTATGCTGAAAAAAAATTCGTTTAATTTTTGAGCTCCTAATATTAATTTTAAAAGGTCCATCATAGAATTTAAATTTTTCACATTGATTTAACATGGAAAAATAGTTTTTTAAGATTTATTTCGCCTGCATGCTATGTAGAATTTTTTTTTTTTGATAAACCATCACTGGACCTTTTTTAGCATTAAATTATCTACAAAAAAGTCCAGTTTGTAGATTCTACTCTTTCTTTTTTATTAATGTTGAAACGTATAAATTCTAAATAAAATTGATATTTTTACATTTAGCGGCTAAACTACTAATCGTAGAAGAAAAAGTTAATTAGCAATTTTGAAAATCTTTTAATGCTCTACAAATTTGTTTTAAACAATTTTTTTTATCACCTACAGCTCAAAAGTTTGTGTCTAAAATCTTATTTTCATTATTCTAATTATTATAATATTCACTGTAGGAAAAAAAAGTTTAGGGACAATTTTGCAGGAAATGCAGAAGTTCTATAAATAACGTAACAAGATTATTCAATACACGCAATTAATCGCTGAATTTAAGCTAAAATAGCTTAACTTTTATGATATTCTTAATTTCATGATCCAGCAAAAAAATTTATACTTCGCTTCAAAACAGTTTTGAAATATTGAAAATAATTTTTAAGGTTTAAAATCATTTTCAGTATATCAAAACTTTTTTGAAGCGAAGTATAAAATTGTATTTGCAGTCAAAAGTTGGATCATGAAATTAAGAATATCATAAAAGTGTTAGCTTAAATTCAGCGATTAATTGAGTGTGTAGAAGGATCTTGCTACGTTATTTATAGTGCTTCGAGTTTCCTGCAAAATTGTCCCTAATTTTTTTTCCTACAGTAAATATTATAATATTATATAATATTATAATAATCATGAAAATATGATTTTAGACACTTATTTAAGGTTATTTTGTGGGTTATGAAATAACCTTAAAATTGACATTTGACAGCCCTGATAGAATAAGGTTTATTTTTTACAAAAGATGAGTGAAATGATTGTTCTTACCACTTTGAAGTCTCTTTTAATGCTTGCAAGTCTCTCTGTAAGAAACACAACGTTTAAAACGATTATTAATCTGTACAAACCCAAAGCACAAAAACTGTAAACAACAAAATGGCCGCCATTGATTGATGTGCAGTGTTGCAGTGATTTTTAGTATTTTTAGTAAGAGATCAAACAGACCTTGTTGGGTGGATTGTGACTTTATGTATGTTTTTTTTGTGTTCTACATTAAAACCTTTATACACAAAAAATTCAATATATTAGGTGGAACTATAAGAAAAAAAAAATTGCATTATTTTAAAAAAATACGACGAAATTGGCTTGACACTGACAGAAAATTAACCTTAAATATTTCTATCAAAGGCACGTGGGACTTTGATGTGTGGAGCATAGTACCCAAAGATAATACAAAGATAATCTTTGATGGTACCTACATAAGTATTTTGAAAACCCCCCTTCCCCGAGCTATTTTTCTGGAAGTATTTTTTTTTTATTTAAAGTTATATATTCCAAAATTGTTTTTAAATTCTTTATGTAACGCTTAAGCCCTAATATTTATGTATGGAATTACATAAGTGTTTAAAAAAAACCTCCCCCGAACTATTTTTCTGGATCCGCCCCTGACCGGGAGCAATTTTTTGTATTTAAAGTTGGAGATATACCTACCAAAATTCTTTTTAAATTCTTTATGTAACGCTTTAATAAAAAAATTTAATTTAGAAATTTTCTGTGTTTAACAAATTTAAACAAGCGTTATTCTAAATTTAATCCAGTTCCTTAAAATTAAGGGGAAAATAATGCCGAACCGTTTTAATTATATTCGCGAAACCAGTAACTAGGATTTGACGAAAAAATGTTCGACCCAATTCCTATTAACTTTAAGACACAAGACCGACGAAGTGTGTGTTTATTGGCAATTAGCGTAAATTTTCGTGAGTAATAATCAACTTTATCTACATTACTAGGCGTATTTAACATAAGGCCGTTGAGTGATGAATCAAAGATAACGCGTTAAAACGCAAGTTCTATCGCTATATATCTGCGATAGGAAAATAGCTACTTGCCCATGCAAACAGGGCCGGATTATCCTATGGCCCACAACTCGTGATTTTAAATGAAGAAGTGATAAAATATCAAACATTTTTATAAAAGTTTAATCGTGTACAAATCTGAGATGTAAACTAATCCGGGCCTGCATACACACCGTACAAGCTTACACCTCGTAACATCAATCACACACGCCAAGATTTAAAATTGATTTTTACAAGAAATACATTTTTTACCAAACTATTTTTATACTTTAAATAAACGTAAATCTTTATGCTTTATTAACATTAACAAAAGGCTGATCAATTGCCAACGAACTGACGAAGCTTATTCTAAAATCATCATAGCTTGTTGTATACCACCTAACATCTGTTAAAAGAAATTAACCTTACTTTTACCCAATTTAATTATTTTCCCTTTATTAAAAATTATATGAGTAAAATTTCGTTTTAAATATGTGAAGAATGTTTAAAATCGTATTTATATATACCTACATTATACTTAGTATAGTGTAGTATAATGTATAAGTTATAAGTATGTACAGGGTGTTATGTAATTAATGTTATATAATATATAAAATACTGAATACCTTTTGACATAAGGAATAAAGGAAAAATATTTAAAAAAACATTTTTCTAAAGATAAAGAAAAAATATGCATTAGAAATTTTTAATATTTTTGTGATACGCCACTGGTTACACACTTGGTTTATCTCTGCACACTTGTATTTTGTGAGCACATGGATACCAACCAGTGTTACCAGATTCTGTCAAAAAAGGACCGTACGTTTCGTTCGAATTTACCTTAATTACAAAATGACACAATGAAACAATGCAAATAAATGCAATTATGTCAAGTGGACGTTATTTAATATTGTCCATTGAGTCATTTTTGTAATTAAGATAAGTTCGAACGAAACGTACGGTCTTTTTTTGACAGAATCTGGTAACACTGATACCAACCAACAAAGTAGCTATGCGTTGCCAGATGTAAAAAAATTTTACTAAAAATTTTTCTTGCAAAAAATAAATAAAAACTCAATAAATACAAAAGTTTTATGCCCTTAAAGCTCTAATACCCTTCTGTATTTATTTAATGATCCAGCTATTAGCTTAAGCAATGATTAGAAAATTTAGTACCTTTGAAATTTGAAATCCATAACAACAAAATTATTTTTTTCATCAGTTTTTTTCTCTGTTTACTCAGGTTAAACTTTAAACATTTAATTTGTGTAAATAAATCCAAAAGCACTTCCCTTAGTTAAGATATTTACAATTTGAAAACACAACCTAAAATTTAAAAGAAATGCACTAGATTCTGTCATAAAAGTTGGCAGATTTTGTTTAAATTTACCTTCAGTACAAAAATGACATAACCAACAATTAATAAAAACGCCAAATTGACAATTTGCATTGTTAATTTTGTCATTTTTGTAATTAAGCTAAATTTAAACAATGTTTGTGAACTTTTTTGAGAGATTTTGGAAACACTGTTGTTACCAACCATAACATAATAAATCCACCAGATTAACCTAAAGTTCCTAGTCGATCAGTGGCGTACTTTTTGGTAGGATAAAGGTTATTATAAATTATATTGCTGAGCTCGAAAAGAAGTTTTTCAATGAACAAAATTAAAAAAATACACACCGTACATTAGACCTAATCTATATACTAAGACTTCAAGCAATATAATCAAGGTAAACCTAATATTTTTAAGTTTAAAAACTTTTGTTTACGCTGTCATATATTTTTAAATAATAGGGGTATTTTCTTAGGATTCCTTTTATCTTAAAATAAATAAGTCAAAAATGCCTAAATTTCATAGTGAAAAGCAGCCATTAATAACTGCAGTCCTCATCAATTTGTATACCGTACATATAAAGTTGCATATAAAGTTGTCTGGTGAATCTAAAAATACTGTCAAAAGTTATGAAAGTTTGAGATATAGTCAATTCCATATTATATTAAAAAATGACTATATCTCAAAAACTGTAATACTTTTATAACTTTTGACGGCATTTTCTAATTCAGCGGACAATTTTACATATAAATTGACTGCTAAAAGTCCGAGATACAAATTGCTGTTGACTGGAATTGTTAGTGGCTGCTTTTTCGCTATGTTTTAACTAATTTATTTTAAAAGAGTAGGTGTCTGTAGATCATTATCAAGGTGCGACTTCTGGAACACCCTGTATAGTCTTCTGCAAATGGTTTGGTAAATATTTTTTGTTTATCAGCAATGTGTACCAGTCTTGCTCAACTTTTTTCAATACTTTTAATGTAGTAGACCAGAGCGGGGTGCTTCTTGGAGATCAAAATTTTCAGAACTAAAACAAGTAAACTATTCATGGACTCTTTATTCTAATACGCCTGTTTTGCGTTCTTTTTTTTTAAGAGAATTTTAGGATCATCATCTTTATCTGAACACAAAGCACTGTGTGCCTTTAGATTACTTCAAAAATGAGTAATTCTCATAGCGAAAAAGCAGCCACTAATAATTCTCGTCAATAGCAATTTGTATTCCGAATATTTGGCAGTAAATTTTTATGTAAAATTGTTCCCTGAATCCGAAAATGTCGTCAAAAGTTATAAAAGTATTACAGTTTTTGAGATATAGTCATTTTTTAATATAATATGGAATTGACTATATCTCAAACTTTCATAACTTTTGACAGTATTCTTAGATTCAGCAGACAACTTTATATGCAACTTTATATGTACGGTATACAAATTGATGAGGACTGCAGTTATTAATGGCTGCTTTTCGCTATAGCGACATTTAGGCATTTTTGACTTATTTATTTTAAGATAAAAGGAATCCTAAGAAAATACCCCTATTATTTAAAAATATATGACAGATATAGTCAATTTTCCATATAATATGGAATTAACTATATCTCAAAAACTGTTCAACTTTCATAATTTTTGACGGTATTTTCGGATTCAGGGGACAATTTCACATAAGAATTTAATGTAAATGTTGGGAATACCATGGTATTCCATGGTTAACCAAGGTATAAGTAAAAAAGCAGCCACTAATAACTGTGATAATTAGTTATTTTTGACTAATTCATTTTTAGAGAGTACTTAACCCTTGAATCATTTTAATAATATAATATAATCTTAATAATTACTCAAACTCAATTTTATAGTTTCATTCCAATTATGGACCCCATAACAAAAAGCTGTATGCACAAATATTTCCATCGTGGAAATCATTCGTACATCAATCAATCTATTGTATATTTGTGCTGGAAGTTGTGTATTCTCCTTTATTGCCATTTATGTATCAGCACTGTTTCATTAAGCAACCTGTCGCTTTGGCCAAAAACACAAAACTCGAAAATTTTAGGATATTTTAAAACTCTTTCTTATTTTTACCTATACTTAAGACCCTGTCTTTTTACTTAATAAACAAATGTAACTTTTTTAAAAATTTACGAAATGTTTCTTATACTATCAGCAAGAACTTTTTTGAGTACCTAATACAGTAGATATAGTTTATAACGACGTCAAAGGGATCGGAAAAATTCGGATGGAAACCGTAGATTGCTATATCAAAACACCATATATAATATAATATAAAATATTAATCCTTTTTTGTATATTAATAACTATTACTAAACATTTTACCAACTATTAATATTCCAACCTTAGATTCCAACAAATATTAGAAATATTTTCCAACACCAAAACAAAACACAAAGTGCTTAAAGTACTTTTCGCCAACTATGTTGGTATCTTTATAAGTTAAGGTTGACTGAACCGCAGGGCTCCCAGCAGGTAGTTTTTTTAAAGACTTGTCTATATTTTTGTCTTAAGTCTATAAAAGTCTATTTTTTTACCTAAAGTCTATAAAGTCTATATTTTCTGTTAAAATCAACTATTAAAAAATATTTTTTTAAATATAAATATTCACAGTTTTATAAATATCGAAACCACAGTAAACCAAGTGAAACATTCGAAAACTTCGCAGTTTACATTTAAAGTTCCCGCTGTCCAGACCCGAACCGCCCGCCAAAATTATTGCTGAATTGTTTCTGGTTTGGTCTAGGGTTTCGTTTACGTTTATAGTTTCGGTTCGCTAGGTTAACACTACCTATACAGGGTGTCCGGGAAAATGTGGGAAATATCTCGGATTCAGATAGAACATGAAAAAATAAGATGACACATTCCTATAAAAAAAATTCCTACTGGCCCTCCTTGCGGAGACATGGGCCCCGAAATGACGCGCCTGCAAATTGGTTTTCCTTGAATAACTTTTAAAGTACTGAATATAATTTAATAAAAATTTAATATGATGGACCCTGGTAGGGACCTCTTAAAGTAGTGTTCTTGAAACATGTTTTGCTTTTTTTGTTTACCAGGGACGGACTAAGTTTTATACCTTAATGCTTAAATTTTGAACACCCCGTATGTAAAGACTTAAAAAAACTAAATTTGCGTAGCGTGAACCTTAAACTAAAATAAAGGTACTCTTGTTTATTGTCAATAAAATGAACCGTTTTCGAGAAAAAGAATAATAAACGAATTATTGTTTTATATTGAATAAAAAAACCTTTTTCGGGAAAAGGAATAATAAAAGAATTATTGTTTTATTTTTAATAAAAAAGACCATAAAGAACGTATTGTTGCAAACAAATAAAAATGTTAAAAAAATATGTATGGCTCAACTAATGTTTGAAGGGGTGAACCATCCTAAAAAAGAAGCGGGGAAGGTAACTTACAAGATTTAGAATAACGAAAGGCGAAAATTATAGATCAGCTGCAGCCTGCAGCCCACCAAAAAAATATAACCCATTAAATGACTGATGCCAGTGTCTTTTATATAAATGTGATTCTATTTATTATAAGTCATAATTTATTACAGAATTTAATATTTTTTTGTTATTTATGTATTTTATAACAGTTATGGTTACTTGTTAAATTTAATTCAATAAAAATTTATAATTTCAAGTTATCTCTATGTATTTTAAATTCAAATTTAGATCTTTTATCCCAAAAAAATGTATACCTCCATTTTATAGTTATTTCGGTAATTAATTTGGTCTATATTTGGTCGTTTATTTTTTATTATTAGTCTCTTAAGTCACTATTTCTCGCAACATGGACTGCTGGGAGCCCTGCTGAACCGTGAACGGACACAGTTTACTTAACCGTGGACCGTAACCGCTTCAGTGAACACGTACAGAGAATCTATCAAACCAATTTATACAAACTAGAGTTGGGTACCGGGCCGTTTTCGCTATTTAAAGATTTATTTATGTTCTTATATATGTATAAACTTTCGTAACTATCTAGCAGACTTGATTCCCTAACTTCCTTAATAAGTTTAAAGTTGTTAAATCCTATTCTATGACCATCATTAAGTATATGTTTGGTAACACTCGATTTCTCTGTCCTACCAAATCTAGCATGGGCCTTGAGCCTTACTTGGATGGATCGTTTATGGCCACTTGCACCGTTTTCTCTAACTAATCAGTTAAATAAACTGACAAGTTAAAAGGTAACAGGAGATTAGTGTCCAAAATCTTGCACCGTGATTTTTTTACTATGGTTTAAAATTTAACTAGTGATCTAGGGAATTTCACTAAAAAATGGAAAAGATTGGTGCTAATAACTAACTTCACACTTATTTGTGACGCAAATATATTTTGACGTTAAGAGTTCGATTTTTTATAATCTATGGTTCGATTCTTTATCATCTGTGGTTCAATTCTATTTCATATACGACCGATTTAGTTGATGGTAAGAGAGAATAATATGGATACAGAACCTGAAAAAAAGGGGGCGCTCTTCAAATCTTTCAATAAATGAAAAAATCATTTAATTAATCTTGTGGATACAAGGGTATCATTGAAAACAAAGAGACAGGTAGGGCTAAAACAATTAGAGCAGGAAATTAACAATAAAAAGGATGTAAAAGAAATGACTCTTTCGAGTTTAAAAATTTTAGAAGAAAAAGAAAAACTTAATATATGTATTATACACGGTGTGCCTGAACGAAGTTTAAGTCACATAAAAATGACGCCAAAAACTGATTGCAGTTTCTTGTTCGGGACCCTTTGGTGAATTAAAAATTATATTTACCAAAATCCTAGCTGATCCTCTTTTCGAAATTTTTTGAAAATTTATGATTTTTTTTTAAATTTTTGTTTATTTCAAAGTCTACCTTTGACAGAGTACACATGTATACACCGATTTTTATAAAATTAGAGTATATTATTAAGGAGACTTAAAGAATACTTTTTAATACTGTTCACATAATTTGATATATACAGGGCCCTGCAGGGTAGGGATGTCAATCCCGGGACCCCGGGACCCCGGGATCCCGAAGAAAAAACCTGTCTCGAAAATACCGGGACAAGATTACCTAATCCCGGGATTAATACCGATTTTGAATGCATATATTAATTAGCTTACTTACGCTATTTCAAAATTAAAGTAATTAACGCAAAAGCCGACAACGTTGCAACCTGCAATCCGAAAACATGACGCACACTTAAACCGGAATTTGGGGATTCACCGCGGCACAATAATAATTATTATAATTTACTCGCTTAGATTAGATGTGCCCTCTGTGATTAGATATTGTATTGAATATTTTATTCAAAGAAGAAGAATTTGTTAGTTATTGTGTAAAATTGATCTAACGTGCCAAGAGGCTATTAAAAAAAAAAATAGGTAATGCACGATTTTAATTTTAATACTAAAATAATGTAAAGGACCCCGCACAAAACTAATGGGAGTTTGGACTTCAATGAAAATATCTGAATTTTGGATATGTTGTAGTTTATGATCTATTGATAAAAGTTTTTGAATGTTATTTGATTTTTTTTTTGGAACATCCAATCCCGGGATTAAATCCCGGGATCCCGGGATTAGTAGTAAAAATCTCGAAAATACCGGGATTACGAAAACCTTTCGGGATTGACATCCCTAATACAGGGTAAGCTAAAAATCGCTTATTTTTAATAAAGCAAAAGCGTAAATTCATGATTTTGGCATAACACGCAAAACAGATGTATCCCCATTTTTTTTTAGATATTTCTACGTTTATTAGGTTACAAAATGGCATTCTTATTAACCTTTTATTAAAAAAATAGATTTTCAATAAAATTAAATAAAATATCGTTTAGAGAATATTTAAAATGTTATTTAATTTAGGCTTTTTAGAAGTTTTCAATTTTGAACGAAAAACTGGTTAAAGTTTTTTGATCGGCACTCTTTGGAGATTTAAAAACGATATTTACCAAAATTCTAACTGCTTTTCTTTAAATTTGTTAAAAAATATTTTTTTTAAATTATTTGTTTATCGCAAAGTCTACCTTTGCCATGTACACCGATTTTTATTGATTGCAGTTTCTTGTTCGGGACCCTTTGGTAACTTTAAAATGATATTTACCAAAATCCTAGCTGCTCCTCTTTTCGAAATTTTTTGAAAATTTTTAATTTTATTTTAAATTTTTGTTTATCTTACCTTTGACAGAGTACACATTTGTACACCGATTTTTATAATATTGGAGTTAACGAACTTAGAACATTAGATTTATACAGGGTTAGCCAAAAATCACGTTTTTATATAGTAAAAAGCATAATGCACCGAACAGATTTATCTCCAAAAAAAATTATTTTATTTAATTTTATTCAAAATCAATTTTCTTATAAAGTCTTGATAAGAATCCCATTTTGTAGCCTAATAAACATAAACATATCTAAAAAAACATGGGTGGGTATATATCCTTTTTGCGTGTTATGCCAAAATCATGAATTTACGCTTTTGCTTTATTAAAAGAAGCGATTTTTGGCTAACCCTGTATATATTAAATGATGTGCACAGTATAAACAGTATTCTCCAAACCTCCTTAACAATATACTCCAATATTATAAAAATCGGTGTACAAATGTGTACTCTGTCAAAGGTAGACATTATAAAAACAAAAATTAAAAAAAAAATCATGAATTTTCAAAAAATTTCGAAAAGAGGAGCAGCTAGGATTTTGGTAAATATCATTTTTAAGTCACCAAAGGGTCCCGAACAAGAAACTGCAATCAGTTTTTGGCGTCATTTTTATGTGACCTAAACTTCGTTCAGGCACACCGTGTATAATAATAAACAAGAAGTGACTATTTATTTTATTTTAAATAAGTATAATTCAATGTAATTAAAATGTCAATGTAATTAAAATGTCGTTATGATATTTTTAATTCATCTCGAATTACAGGTATTAGATTACGTTTAAAATAAATTGAATTACAAAAATCAAAGTAAGAAAAAATTAAACAAACGTTTTTATTTATTAAATTTAAAATGTTACCATGATAATTTTAATTCTAACTAAATGAAACCAAAGATAATACATCTTTGAATGAAACGTATTAACCGGTCTTTATAATTCCTTATTTTCAAGACTAGATAACATTTTTAATTTAAGGAATTAAAAATATCAATCTAAGTAAAAAATATTTCGGCGTTCCATAGCTGGAAAAATATTTTTACTCGGTATTTCCATGTTATCATGACGTGGAATTTAAACTAATAATTAAAATAGTAGACTTAAAAATACAACGGCGTTCTCATAAGTCATCGTACGTACTATAATACATAGTAAAATTAAAATAAGTAAAATATATTGTTCATCTGGTAAATAAATGTATTGTGTAAATTTATAGCCCATTACCATACTTGCACGTACAATTCATGTTGCAGTTTAATGCGTTTTCCTATTTTATATCTTACAATAGTTAGAAAACGAGTTTTTCTTTTAATAGATTGTTACATTTAATAGATTGTGACATTTCCCATAAAAAGATAGCAGTGTATTTTGTCTAATTAAAGGAAAAGTAATGATTATTGTTGCATTAAGAAAATTCCCAATAAAATTTTAGAAACAAAGAAATAGGGTAATAATTGATTTTTTTATTTAGCATGTTATTAGATTAATTTAACAATTACCTGGAAATTTATAATGATTTATAAGAAAAGCCTAATAATTATTCTTAGTTTCTATCACCTAAATTATAAAAATACGTTGAGAACAACGATAGTTTAAATTAAATTACAGCTTTATTAATATTATTATACCAAAATTAACACATAGATAAATGTATATTGGATATTAGAAATCATGCAAAAATATAATAATTATATAATAATATATATAATAGTTATTTATGTATTAAGCGCGTTAGTGCGAGGGCTAGAAAAGCGTCGTAGGACCATAAAAACCAGTTATGCCAGCAATGCATACAAAACTTTATGCACGATTAATTTATTATTATTTTTAATATATTATTGTTTTTAAAGACGTTTACGTCAAAGAATTTTTGTTATAATTGTCATATTATAATGTCAACTGACATCAGTCAGTTTTAAAGTTTAAAGATAAATGAAATTGAGGAAGCAGCTGAAAAGGCGAAAAATTGCGGCCTGCTGCCGGTAAAATCAAAATCTTTATACGAAAAAACTTACTTAGAATATATCAAATGGTGTAACATTGTTGTTTTTAATTTTTGACGTTTCATTATAGCCCGCTGGGCCATAATAACGCCCGCGGGCTATAAAAAGACGTTTACGTCAAAGAATTTTTGTTATAATTGTCATATTATAATGTCATCGTGCATAATAGTTATTTATGTATTAAGGGCATAATAAGGTTTTTATGGTCCGATGCGCTATTTCGAGCCCGAGCGCGTTAGCGCGAGGGCTAGAAAAGCGTCGTAGGACCATAAAAACCAGTTATGCCAGCAATGCATACAAAACTTTATGCACGATTAATATATTATTATTTTTAATATATTATTGTTTTTAAAGACGTTTACGTCAAAGAATTTTTGTTATAATTGTCATATTATAATGTCAACTGACATCAGTCAGTTTTAAAGTTTAAAGATGAATGAAATTGAGGAAGCAGCTGAAAAGGCGAAAAATTGCGGCCTGCTGCCGGAAAAATCAAAATCTTTATACGAAAAAACTTACTTTGAATATATCAAATGGTGTAAAATTGTTGTTTTTAATTTTTGACGTTTCATTATAGCCCGCTGGGTCATAATAACGCCCGCGGGCTATAAAAAGACGTTTACGTAAAAGAATTTTTGTTATAATTGTCATATTATAATGTCATCGTGCATAAACATAATAATTATATAATAATATTAATTATTAACATCTACGCAAGTCTGCTAGACATCGTTAGCTTAAATAAGATTACCAAGTTTATTATGCTTTTAAATACAAATATATATGGCGCGCCGTTTTGCTATTTAATGTATCTAGCATATTGCTTTAATAAAAAGTAAAACGGCGCACCAGAAACACGCGCCAAATTAGTATTTAATATTATTCCACTGTTAGTTCTGTTTAAAGTTACTTTGTTTAAATGAATATCAATTTGAAGCAGGACTTTGTATAAAATTTTAGAATATATAATATAATGCAGAAATAATAGCAATACCTTGGCACAAATTGAATAAAATTTATCATCTGTTGAATTTGTAGTTTTAGGTAATTAACAGAACTGCAAAAATAATTAAAACGAAGAAATAGATGTGTTCACTAATGCAAAAATTAAATAAAATTTTAGCGACAACTTATAACTAGGTTTTTGGCAACACTCGCCTATTGCAAGAATAAATTTTTACAATAGGCTAGCATTGTAAAAATAAAAACAATTGTTAAATACCAAGTTCTTAATATTAATTATTGCAACACTCATATACTGTACAAAATATTTTTTACAATACTTATGTATGGCAATAATTAAAACAACAATGACTTTTTATCGCATTTATCCTTGTCGTGTATTGAAAAAATTGCTAAAATTACATTAGACAAGTAATTTAACATTTGAATTTTTACAATACCCGAGTATTGTAATAAATGTGGTAGACCTGTGTTGCATAAAATAATTCCCCCATAATTCCCTAAACAAAATTGGAACAACACTTATGTTGGCAATGGTGATAATCGACCATCTTGTTAAAAATGGTAAACATAACCTTACTATTTCTGTTTTGTAAACAATGTGCGATATTGAGGTTAGCTAGGAAAACTGCGAACTAAAAATGGTTAAAATACTATGAAAGTGTTGTGGTCAGAGGTGCAGTGATAAAACTTCGCCAGGGTAAGTACCTTTTACGTGATTATCTACAATGTTTGTTCGTTTGCCTGTTCAAATCAGAAAAACTTATAATGGAATATATATAAATTTGTAAATTTTGGTTTTTATCACCTTTATGCATAGATATCTAGGCCTTTATGATCGGTGGTTTCTATAAACACAGAAAAACGAAGCTAATATAAGCTTTTATTTATAGGTTTGCCAATGGCAAATGCCATATCAACAAACAAAGTTGTTGGACACAAAGAGTCTTCGTGGGTTGAGTGAATAAAAAATGGGAAGCTGATGGCCCAAGAAGAAGAGGAATCAGGACCCCTACAAAGGTATACCTTTCCAACATGTATGATCATTCATCAATAGCTTCTTTACTCAACGGTGTTACTTAATGTTATGTTCTTATTCTTGGGCTAATTTTATCTCCAAAAGCTTTGTTTTTAATATCTTTTTGTTTTGGTTTTTATCAAAAATTTCAAAAACTGTTTAGAATATTACATAAAATTTTAGGATGGTATTTTAATAATACAATATGGTATGAAACAAAGTTTTTAACCAAAAAAGTAGTTTTTATTTAACCAGTGTAATTATTATGAATAATTTCTAATTTTGAATTTTAAATAGAAAATAGGACAGTAATTTATGTTCAATTTATTTTTAGATTATAATGAACTTCCATCATAACATTGCTATTTTCTCTCTAAAACCACACATGGCTCTGGAAAAAGTGAAAAATTGTATTAAAATAATTAATACCATAATTTTTTTATACAAAGGTATATTTTTTATGGAAATTTTCAAAAACCTGCCTGTTAGAGATGTAAGAGCTGTTCCCTTAACATCCAAAGATGGTAGTCCAGTTTTGAAAGTTAAGAAAATCAAAAAAGTAAACAAAAGAAGAGTTTCCTGTTGTCCTTGCCTACAAATCACAGATTTTGTGTGTTAAAGTTATGCGATAATAAACTAAACACCCTGTATAATAAATTTAAAAAAATAGGTTCAGCCACAAAGGGATAAAATTTAACCGTTAAATAATGTATTGTTAATAACAATTTGTTATTCTTTAGTTAATTGTTAATGTTCTATAATTTTACTACTTGTTTTTTATCACCAAAGCTATAAAGTTTATAGCTTAATCATATGGTTTATAGAATAAACCATATAATTAACTGTTAAATAATTTATTGTTATGGTTTTTATTTGTTAATAATCCATATAATATACTGTTTTAAAATATTACTTGTTTTTCAAACCACATTTGCTATAAATAATTATATTAAAATTAATTTAAATTTCCTGGGTAGATATACTTGAAAATTTACAGAATTCTATTGAAGGGCGTTTTACTATTTAAACTCTCTTTTAAAGCAATGTTAAAAACCAATAACTGAATAATTTAAGTATTCTAACATTTCCAAATTAATAACAACAATTTATAAACTTTTTTATTACAAATAAATTGGTTTAAAAATCATTGGTAGGTAATAAAAAAAATTATTTAATTATTAAATTACTGTGTATGACTTTTATAATTAAATTAAGTAGGTATATTTTAATGGTCAAAAAGTAAATTTTTCCGGAAATAATAACAAATAAATATTTATTAAAAATTAAGTACCTATAGGTATACTTAGTACATACACTTTGTATTTTTGTGTTTAATAAAAACCTAGATATCCAATTTATTAGTTTTTCTTATTAGCGTATTTAATGGTTCTTAAAAAAGGGGGAAAAATTAATTTGTGACTACGTAATGTAGTCTACGAACTCTATGTTCACCAGGTTTTGCGACTTCGCAAATCATGTTAATTTGGTTAAAAGTATTTGTACTATCATTGCAGTTGTTCCAGATAAAAATATTAAGAATTTTTTGGTATCTGTAGGTATTGTCGAACCTACTAGTTCTTACATGGATATTATCATCATGATAATTTTTGTTAAGGGTAATTGAGCCAGCTAAAATTATTATTAACTGATGCCTAAAAACTTGCAGGAAAATCATTAAATTAGACCTTGTCTCAAGGCTGGTCCTTGTGTAGTTATGTAATATAACCAGAGCTGGGCAAAGCACTCAAAAAAAGTGCTTCGAGCACCAAGCACCAAGCCCTTTGGAAAAGTAATTGCCAGCACCAAGCATCAAGCACTTTGAAAACTTTAAGTGCTTGCAATTACCAATTACCGAGAAAAGTAATTGAAAAATTCAATTACCAAGCACCAATTACTCAAAAAGTGCTTGCAAGCACTTTTTTCTTAAATAAATTACCAATTACCAAGCACTTTTTAGTTTTCCAATTGCTTCCTACCCAATTAATTAACATTTTTATTTTAAAAATAAGAAACATTTTTGGATGATCGTTATATTAAAATAGAGACCCTGTTAAAACCGATAGATATTTGTATCGGAATGTAGGGTGTTTCTATAGGGTGTATCGGTATGTATAGGACCCATAGTTGGGATTTATGGTTGTTCTATAGGGATATCCACCCTTGATTTATTTGATATTGGTTTTAATGGGGAAAATACACATAAATATAAAAATTAGTATTTCCCCCATAGGACCCCATAGGTTTTAATAAAATTTTGTCAAATGTTTTATGATTGTTCTATAGGGATATCCCTATATATCCTTCATTGAATTATTTTCTATCGGTCTCTATAGGGAAAATGTAAAAGTTATGGTGTGCCTATAGGTAATTTCCTATAAATTTTCTATCGGGCCGTATCCGGAAAAAACCATGGACAAATGCACATATTGAATCCGGTAGCGCCCGATAGATTATTTTGTATAGGTCTCTATGGGGTATTTTAAGCAGGGAATTAAAGTGAAGAAATCATCAAAAAATAAGTACAAATTATCTGCAAGAAGGAAAAAGGTACTGGCCAAGTCGGCCTTCAACCAACCAATCACATTAAAGCTTATGCTGCACCGCACACCGCATTAGATGATGATGATGAAACCACAGGGTTGTTACTAAGGGCATTTCCCTCTAGAGTCTAAAGTGCTCGGGAGAACTTTAAATGCTTGCAAGCCCTCAAATCTGATAGTGCTTGCAAGACCTTTAGTGCTTGCAAGCCCTTTAAAGTGCTTGCAAGCCTTTTAAGTGCTTGCAAGCACCGCACACCGCATTAGATGATGATGATGAAACCACAGGGTTGTTACTAAGGGCATTTCCCTCTAGAGTCTAAAGTGCTCGGGAGAACTTTAAATGCTTGCAAGCCCTCAAATCTGATAGTGCTTGCAAGACCTTTAGTGCTTGCAAGCCCTTTAAAGTGCTTGCAAGCCTTTTAAGTGCTTGCAAGCACTCAAATGGCTTGAAATGCGAAATTCAATTACCAATTACCAAGCACTTTTTATAAAGGGCTTCAATTACCAATTACCAAGCACTGTATTTTAAAAGTGCTTGCAAGCACTGTGCTCGAAGCACTATTGTGCTTGAAGCACTTTTTCAAGCACTTTCAAGTCAATTACTGCCCAGCTCTGAATATAACATACAGCAAGCATAAGTGTGATATTGTATAATAAGTATATTTTGTTAGTATATCTGTACAGATTGTTTTATCACTGCACCTCTGACCACAACACTTTCGTAGTCTTTTAACCATTTTTAGTTCGCAGTTTTCCTAGCTAACCTCAATATCGCACGTTGTCTACAAAACGGAAATAGTAAGGTTATGTTTACCATTTTTAACAAGATGCATGCATAAGTGTTGTTCCAATGTTGTTTAGGGAATTATGGGGGAATTATTTTATGCAACACAGGTCTACCACATTTATTACAATACTCGGGTATTGTAAAAATTCAAATGTGTTTTTAGCAATTGTTTCAATATACGACAATGAAAATTGTAATAAATAATCATAGTTGTTTTAATTATAGCAATACATAAGTGTTGCAAAAAATATTTTGTACAATATATGAGTGTTGCAATAATTAATCTTAAAATATTGGTATTTGAACAATTGTTTTTATTTTTACAATACCTGCCTATTGTAAGAATTAATTCTTGCAATAGTCGAGTGTTACCAAAACCAAGTTATAAGTTGTCGCTAAAATTTTATTTAATTTTTGCATTAGAGAACACATCTATTTTTGTAGACTTTCTTTGTTTAAATTAATTTTTGGAGTTTCGTTAAATATCTGATAAATTTATTAAATGAATTGTCAAAATAACTTTCTTGCTCTTAAAGTGTTGCGTTAATTTTTGCAACATATATAACGATATATTTAAAAACAAGCAGACTATTGTAAAAATTAACGTTACATTAAAACATTTACTATATTCAACCATAAAGTTGTTCAATTTAAATTAAATAGCAAAACGGCGCGCCATAAATATACACCAAGTTTAAACTGTTAAACGTTATGCTCGTTATTGAAAAGTAATAACTTATTTATTTTGTACTAGGATTTATAAATATAAAATATTGTTGGCCAATATAATACAACTCGTAGTAAAATTTTACCGCTAAAATTTTTGAATTGAAGTATTAAATTAATGACGCAAGCGGAAAATGCAAGTAAATGAGTATGATTATGAGTATGAGTATGTGAACGTATGGTAGGCCCCAAATATATTATCCTCCACTAATCTCCCGGGGTTATTTTACCCCCTTTACGTTCTCCTGCGTATCCCGCCAAATCACAGCATTACCTGTGTTTGTTGGATCCGAAGTTTTTACGCCGGCTGGTAGATCCACCCTAGGAGGTCGTGGATGACAGTGTCAAAGGTTAAGGCCGCTCCCGGATTTTTGTCAGCCGGGTCGGGCCAGGAAGGGTTTTTGGAGGACATTGAACTGACCCAAAACTAAGTACAATCCGGAATCCTCCGCAACCTGGGACTTAGTAATAACCCCATTCAATTGTTATTCATGAATGGGGGTGGAAGTGTTAGTACGCTGCTAGAACCTGTCCTTGTTGGTGTATTTCTAAACATCTCTGTCCGAGTCAGTATCAGGTTGTTTGCCCCCCTGTGTGATACTGAATCTTATTTTCCGTACCGAAGTGTTGGCGGCCAAGACACACCGTAAGTGGATCTTCCTCCTGCCGAGTACCGGCTACCAACCTTGTATATTCTTTATTTCTTTTATTGTTAAATTAGTGTTTATACCGATTTCATTTAATTTATATCTTTGCATTCTTACTTTTTTTTCAAATTTAATTTAAAAATATAAATATTAATATACAAAATAGATAAAGCCGGCCCTGTGGTGTACGCATCTGGCTCTTCTTATCTTCTGTGATGTTCTTGCATTCCTGAGCATATTTGGCTATGATTTATGGCTAGTCTTAAATGCATACAATATTAAATATTAACTCACAACACTTAATTATGATCTAATTTTTTTGTCATCTTGCTTGATTTGGTTTATTTACTCTTACGCCCCTTTCAATTTGGTTAAGCTGTTTATGGTTTGTTTACTCTGAGAAATTGAGGTTGTTATTTTAACTTACGGAAGTGTTATCCTATTATTATTTAAAATTTAGTTTTTGAGACGATTAAAAAAATCTTAGACAAACAATCAGAGTGATTATATTAGAGATTTTTCATAATTTACTTTCTGTACCGCTTTATTGAATTCTTTGTACATTTTTATAGTAGTAAAAATGTATATTTAAACTGTACGGGTTTAATTTAAAGACTTTTAAACAGTTATGCGCATTGGGCGTATTGAATGTACCCAAAACTGTTCATTTAATTAAAACTTAAAATAGATCACTTTTCTCAGTGTAGGGACCTGTTTAATTTCTGAAGCCAGATGACATTCTTGGCAACCTTGCGAATTTGCGAATGTAAACATTTAACGATTGAATTATATCAGAATCGAATTGGTGTTGTTAGATCATGCAATTAGGAAAATTACTTAGCTGAACTAGTTAGATTCTGCCTTCCTATCCCTAGCGGACAGACCGCGCTCCTTGGACCTGCCGATTGTGATGACCATACAGGTGATCAGGCATCTCATCGGAGTGACCCAACCTTATTCACTCACTCTCACACAAACCTCCACGACGCTACTGCACTTTGTGTCTTAGCCGAAGACCACCCGCACTTTTCGAACATAATATTATTTCTTTTCTTTTAGCACTTGGATCCGTTATCACGTGCAGAATCGACATTGATTCCTTTTTGTTACTTGAACTTAAGCGGCGAAGGCACTGAGTGGCCCTAGGCTCTGATTTCGCACTTAAGTTGCCTAATAAACTTAAATGCGCTGTGTGCGCTTTATTTTTAAGAAGATATCGCGCGCGCGTCCTCACTCTACGATGCGTCAAGTGGTACTCGTGTAAGCGGAAAATGCAAGTAAATAAAAACTACATAATTCCTATCGAGGAGGATTCTACTGCATATGGACGTCGTGAAAAGGACACACTTGGAGAACTATCTGGATCTATATATTTCTTGCTGAGTCATTCTATTATTTTTCCCCAAATTTTACAAAAATTGAAAGCTGACCTTATTAGATTTTCTTAAAACTTTCAGGGTGTAAAGGCCAATGCCTAGTATGAACAAAAACCACAATAATATTTTTTTGTTTAAACACCCTAAGAAAGTAGGCAGGGCCATGTTGACGACCGGTTTGCATAAAATATTGCATAAAATATTATCACATCGGTGTCAAAGAAAACCCTTTATAACTTTGTTATTTATTAAAATTTTCTATCGCGTAATATTTTGTTTGAACCATAAAACAATCTACTTTTTAAATATATACCTAAAATTGTACAAATGTTTTTACAAATGCAGTTTTTTTAGTGCTAAATTTACGCTTCTTTTAACTGAAAATGCACTGAAAGAAATATATACTAAAGTTAAATAAAAAAATAATTAGGGCAAATATATTTTATGTTTCATATATGGACTACCACATACATTGCTAAAACAAATATATTCGTTTGGTTAGCAGCCTTTTGCTGCCCTAGCAATATAAATGTGTTTCTAGCAATATTTTTTTGCTGTAATTCACTTATAGTTTACATTTTATAGTAAGGGTAAGTTTATTTTTATTTAGATCTAACATATCTTCTTTACAATAAATGTATTACAAAATTTAACATACATTCATAATAAACAGTAGTATGTGTAAAGCACTAGTATAAAATTTTTAGTATAAATTTGTATTTACTTTTAGCAACAAATTTCTTTCAGTGTGTCAATCCTCTACCACTGATATTATGTAGTAGGCTAAGATTTGGTGTATATTTTTATTTAAAGTAATTATAATTATTGAATGAAATATAAAATTATGAAATTATAAAAAGTATCCAAATTGCAGAAAATACCATCTTAATTATGAAAATTTCCCATTTTTAACAAAAAAAAATTTTTCGTCCGGAGGGACTAAACGAAAATTCTTCAAAATTTAACAGAATGTTCTTCTCAATATAAACTAAAAACTGTAAAAAAATCGTTTGTGTATTTGCCTTGCTAGAAAGATACAACGGTTTAAAATACCATAAATTGTATAGAATATGGAATTACTTTCATGTTATTTTTTATCAAGATGCTTTGATCAAAAAAATACTATTTAAAGGTGTTTGAAAAAGTAATATTAAATAGAGAAAACTAAGCTACATAAACACTAAATATTTATTTTATAATAATTATAATTATTATAATTACCAAATAACGCATACATAATAATAAATATAAAATAAAACAAACCATATTTGTATTGTAATTTTAAGGTACAGAATGATTACATATTGAGGGCTATGGTGGATTGCCTGTTATTTTTATTACTGTTAAATGATTTTAACCAATCAGATTCACTTATTTAATTTAACACAAGAACAATTTTGGTACTATTCCTAAGTGAATAATTGTGTGTATTTCAGCAATACTTTTAACAGAGAACTTGTTTATTTTTATCGTGAACAATGCTTTAAATATTAACGTGTTACTGCATTTATAATACAAAACTATGTTAAAGGTTACGTTTATATTGTTTTCTACATGAAATCTTAAATTTTTCTATTAATCTATTGTGGTACTTGTTAATTTAAATTTAATAACATTTCATATTGGATAACCCTAATAAAATTTAACATAATTTATTGGTTTTTTAAAGCTGAACATTTTGTTTTTCTTAATATTATTAATTTATAAAACGGTTTAATTGCGATGTACTAAGTACTTCGAACCTGAATAATTTGTAAATTTTTATGCACAAACAAATGAAAACTTCTAGTATTTTTTAGTACAAGGATTAATTTTTGTACTATTATTTCAGGTTTTATATAAAAAAAAATCTATTTCTTTTATATTTGTATTGCTAAACATATCTAAAGTTGTTAAAATTTTATCCTTATATGGTCTTTGCAGGCTTGCTTTTGAAACCAATCCCTTAACGGTTCCCCCTATATATTTATTTATTTATTATTATTATTTTATTGTGCTTTCAACAGGCACCAGGCCCAATTACACACAAATAAACAGCCCCACACACAGAACCCACGACCTCTCGGCTTGTAGTCCGCAGTGCTAACTACTACACCACCGAGGGCGGTTCCGTCACAAGGTCCTTTTCCGTGCGATGTGGCAAAAAAATGCCACTCTGCCTCGGAGGCAGTGCCTCCAAACCAAAGTCATTCTTTGTGATATGCCAAATTAATAAAATTATATTTATTTTTATATTGTCGCCTACATAAGTAAAATATATTATTTTTTTATTTGCCAAAAAGTGTAAACAACAGTAGAGTTATGTTTTAAATAATCACTTATCATACAAAAACTTGTATGACATAATTCATTATTTTCATCTTTATAATACATAACAAAGGGATGCAAAGTGGCTTGACTATTTACGCAGTGGAAATTTTATATTTCGTCCTGTACAACGAGGATAAATTTTCAGCAAAATCACCATGGCAAGAATTGGGAAACAATTTTTTTAAGGTGCTAGTTTTGCCTGAGCATTTAAAATATAATGATGCTTTTTTAAAGAATCTATTGCTGATTATATTTCGTTAATGAAATCAGAAACTGGTAAATTAAAGGTAAGTAAATTTCAAAATATTTATACACATAGGTATTTTTTTAAATGACACACACGGAGCACATTTTAAAACATGTATACATGTGAATATTTTTTAAATGTCAAAAATATAGTTTGACTTATCTATCAAAGCCTTCTTAAACAAAAATCATATATAAATTTAGTGCCATATTCTATAAAATTTGTCGCATTTTAAACCTTTGTATTTTCTTAGCAAGGCAAATAAACAATAATTTTTTTACAGTTTTTAGTATTTATTGAGAAGAACATTCTGTTTAATTTTGAACAATTTTCGTTCAGTCCCTATTCTGTACCTTTTCTTGGATTGGATTTTGTTCATAGGCAGCAGCTTTAAGCCTTTGCTTTAAGGTTTGTACATTTCGCTCTGCAAGACCGTTTGTTGCTGGATGTCCTGGAGCTATGAATTTTTGAAAAATTCCATTGGCATTACAGTACTTTCGAAACTCTTCACTTTGAAAAATTGTTGCGTTGTCTGAAACCATGACATTTGGGTATCCATGTGTAGCAAAAATATTTTCTAAAAGTGTAATTGTTGAAGAACTTGTGGGTGAATCTTTTATGACTTTGATTTCTGCCCATTTTGATTTTGCATCTACCACGACCATGAAATTTCTTTTTATTTGGCAAAATTAGGTATCGTGGTTGACTGTTTAATTCCTTAAAAATTAATAATTTAAAGCGTAACGGACGGGACTATTACAAAGTCCCGTCCGTTACGCTTTAAATTATTAGTCAACCACGATACCTAATTTTGCCAAATAAAAACCTTGTTAAACAGATTTAGTTTAGAACTATTTATAAAAATTTGACATTGGTAATATAATAGAACAATATTATTTTGTAAATAAAAACACGGCAACTGTCCTATCCGTTACGCGTGGAATGGCTCATTTGTATAATTTTATGGTTAAAACAAAATATTACGCGATAAAAAATATTAATTAACAAAACAGTTATAAAAGGATTCCTTAGAAACCGATTTGGTAATATTTTATGCAAACCGGTCAACATGGCCTTGCCTAATTTCTCAGGGTGTTTAAATAAATAAATATTGTGATTTTAGTTCATCCCAAGCATTGATCTTCAAACCCTAAAACTTTTAGTAAAATCTGAGATGTCGAGCTTTTGTCATGAATGACTGCTATGATTAATCTACTATTTTTGTATTATTATTTTAAGGTAATAAATATTAATATAATATTTTGGCCGTAATAAAAGTATTCTTTTAAATAAACAATTTCTAAACATTGAACTTAATAATACACCAATTCATGTTACAGAACACGGTGTGGTTTAAAAAAGTTAGATGTAAAGTTCGAGAACCCCAAAGTTATAAACAGGGAATGATTCTACATCGTTTCAATAAATAATTAATGAAAAAATTAAAATATTTCCCTGAGCGCATTTTTTTTTCGCCTTATTAAATTTAAGAACATTATTATAAGGGGTTAGATACACTCACTACGCCAAAAAAGAGCAATTTTTACGTTTTTGTTTATTTATTTTGATATAAATATTTTGACAGCTCTTTTGACGTATTTCAAAAAGTTACAATAATCACAGGCGCCTGTTTTCTCTCGACTTAACAGCCGGTTCCATAAATAACATCAAAAGGCTTCTTTGCGAAAAGTAAGCTTTATCTTAAAGTCGCTTTAAAATCGCTCTTAAAGTGCGATCAGTTCCATAATGAAATTAAATCCTTCTTTAAGTAAAGGATGGATTTTTAAAATATTGTTATGTTGGCGCCCCTAAAATTCCATTCGTGAAGATAGGTTCATGGGCGTATATGAACTATTTTTAAATTGTCAAGTAACATCCCATCATTTCTGTCATTTTGTATATTAACAATTTTTGTTATATAGTTTTGTGCATTAAGTATAGTGTTTGTTTATTGGGTTAGCGTACTGAAAGAAGAACACAAATTCCTGCTTTAATCTGCTATTGTTAAAAATGGTTTGATCGTGGCACGAGCCTGGCTATCGGGCAACTATATTCCTAATTTTTAATTGAGCATCACACACAGTCTGTACATTTAATGCAAAATCCTTTTCGACAGCGATATATTTCTGCATCTCTACCTCCTATCGAATCTATAGAAATAAGTGAACAGTCTATAGCACCAATTACACGTGGAAATCTGGCGCACTTTGCATTTCTTTATTTGTTTCATACATTTTAACATACTGAGGACGTAGTGAAGCTATTGCTAATGAAACTCTTCTTTCAATTCGGCATGTTGAGGTTTTTGAAATACCCATAAAATCATCAGCTGTTATTAATATAAAATCGTACCACAGATCATAAAAAGAAATAATTTACCCAAATACAATAATTATTATTTTTAAGCAAAAATTACCAAAACGTCAAAAGGTTAGGTTTAAGTCGACTTTTGGATAAAAAATGACCAAATTCGGGGCTTTACGAAAAAGTCGACTTTTGCGTAAAGCTACTTTTAAAAATCGATTATGAAACAGTTTTGCTACTTTAATTAATTTGATTATGGAACAGGCTGTAAGTGTGATTTGAGACGTGAAAAGTTAGTTATTTATTAAAGTTTAATAAAATTTAAATAATGAAACCAATAAATTTAACTCGTAAGCAAGTGCTTTCAAATAGTGAGTATCGTTTAAACTTATGTTTATTTTGTAAAACAAAGAAGAAAGTTATTTTCGAAATAACCGATTCTTTAGAAAAGTAATAAATAAATATATAACATACAATAGTAATGATGAACGGTTACCAAAGGCACTGTGTGCAAATTGTAAAAGATAGCTATACATAAAAGAAAAATCTTTTAATGCGTATACTATTGTAATTCCAGATTATTCAAAGTCATAATGATTTGAAATTATTAAATATATTGATTGGTCTAATGTCTCACAGCAGCATGTATCCATGCGTTTGGTGTACCGCACACAAAAATAACTTGAACGTTTTGGGTACTTTTTAAAGTAAAAGAACTATAGGAAATTGTATTCAAAATTTTGAAGCTTGGAAAAAAGTGGAGGAGAGAAACAGAATTGTAAAAACATTAAAAATTGTTTAAATTTACCTATAATTTCATCAAATAAAGAAAAAAACCTGTGGGCCAAAAAGTGTAATGTAAGTCGAGAAATACTTTACGGAATTGCAGGTTTTGTTGGAAATTCGAGTAAAATATTATTGAACAATGTTGACATTCTACGTGAAATTTGCTCGTCAACAAGTAACTTTTCTTGTATGAAATATGTAAAATGTTTCGAATCATTCAAGAACGTTGTCGATTCTTGTTTCTCAATCAAATTAAAAGAAGGATATCTTGAGAAGATTTCGATATTTAGAGAAAACGCCAAAGGTTCACACAGTATTTTTCCACATAGAAGATTTTTATAAACAAAACGACAAAGAGTTAGGGTTTTATTCAAAACAAGGTGTGGAATCATCTTACTCAGACTTTAATAAAATATGGAATAAATACAAAGTAAAAAAAAATCGCATCCTCAATAATCAGAAAAATTACTGAAAGCTGTATGTTAATACAATAGTAGACACCTTTAATTAGTTATAATGTATATATCAAACTTAGATATAGTTTAAACACAAAATTGTTTCTTTTTATAAAATAAAATGTGTTTCCTTTTTTTATAAAAAAATCTTTTATTACAAAAAAGGTCTAAAATGAATTAAATATAGCATAATATATATATTATATCAAAAGTATCAATTTTTCCAAGGTATCCGTTATTTCGAAAAGAACTTTCTTCTTCGTTTTTGATAATAGACATAATTTTAAACGACACTTACTGTGTGATAGTGGTTGCTTATAACTTAAATTTATTGGTTTCATTTTTTAAATATTATTAAATTTTAATAAATAGCTCGCTTTTGATTTTAATAGTACTAAGTCTAAAGACACACTAAAATCAAGAGGAAACAGGCCCCTGTGATTACCTAACTTTTTGAAATAAGTCAAAATAACTGTCAAAATATTTATTTCAAAATATATAAACCAGTCTTTAAAAAAAAACGTAAACATTGCTCTTTTTTTGACGTAGTTAGTGTATCTAACCTCTTAAATAATGTTCTTATATTTAATAAGGCGAAAAAAAATGCGCTCAGGGAAATATTTTAATTTTTTCATTAATTATTTATTAAAACCATGTAGAATCATTCCCCGTTTATAACTTTGGGGTTCTCGAACTTTTCATCTAACTTTTTTAAACCACACCGTGAGAAGTAGCAAGAAATTTGGGTATTGAAATGGATCAGGACATGAGGTTTAGTAAACACATTAGTAACTACATAAAAAGGGCGTTTGTGAACCTTAAGTTGATCTACCCGCATAGGCATCTTATTGACTCCAATGTTAAGCAACAGTTGTGTGATTCACGAGTGTTGTCCCACTTTAATTTTGGCGATATTTTATATCATTCGTGTATCACAAAATTCATGTGTTCGGTTTATCTGTGGAATCCGTAGGGAGCACCATACCTCTCAAAGCCTTAAAAATATTAATTGCCACTGCCTTACATTTTATAATGACCTTATTAAGAACAAGAGTCCTGAATATTTGTACAACACCATAACATTTAGAACTGACGTACATAATTTAAACATACGCTACCGATATAACATAACTACACCTCTGCACTCAACAGCCCTTAAAATGAATTAGTCAAAAGTGACTAGTTACCATTGTGAAAAAGCAGCAACTATAGTTGCTACTATAATAGCAATTTGTATCCCGAACATTTAATTTATATGTATAACTTTCCGCTAAATCGGAAGAGGTATGAACCTTGAGCAGTTTTTAAGATATAGTTAATTCCGACATTTTCAGATTTAGAGGACAATTTTACATAGGAATTAAATGCTTTATGTACGGGATACAAATTGCTGTTGACTTGAATTATTATTGACTGCTTTTTTACTATGAAAATTAGTCATTTTTGACTAATTTTTTTTAAGACAGTAGATTTATAATATTATAATATTATAATTATAATTCCAACACCATGTTCTTCAAAACTTTCATAAAAATAAACTTTACGCATTGTATTTAAGTTAAAAACGATGTTCTTTTTCTTTGTTTGCTACTTAGGAGAAACTGTTGGTATTTTACAATACCAGTAGCAGTTAGAGGATGGCAGCATTTGTAGTAAAATGGTTATATCCACTTGGGCAGCACTAAATTTTGTTAAACATGTTTCTCTAGACACGTTTGGTATGGAAACAAGACGCTCGAGAGAGCGTTTTCACATTTCGATACTTTAACTTAATAATTTATTGTGCTAACTTTCAAACTTTACTTACATGTTAATTTTTTTGTAAAATACATTTTTAAATATAATTTTATTTTTTTTGTAAAAGGAATTTTAAATTTATTTATTTAAATCTTTTAGAAAATACTCCTGTACATATTTGTTTTATTCTACACATTTAAAAACAAAATTACGTTTGATCACGCATACTTCTTTCTTTTAGTAGGTAACGAGGTAATGAAAATTAATTTTAAAATTTATACTTTTTTTATTGGTAAATGCATTTTACTGGAGTATTAGGAAATTTTCTGCTCTATGATACACGTAATTTATGTCGCTTTAAAAGTTGAAGGCCCTAACTTTTAAAGTATAAATTTTATGAACTATATTTTAGTTTTAAAATCATTTTAAAAGTGTGAAACATTATATTTTTATGGGCTTCAAGTTGGTTCATAAAAATATTGCTAAATAAAACTTGTTTAAAATTCCAGTTAAACTAAAATCGGATAAATGTAAAATTGCATGTTACTCATACATTTATAATAATAGTAGGTGATTTCACATTTAATATTCCATTTGTAAATTTGAAATAAAGCATTTATTTATATATTTAATATACTATAGTATAAATAATATACCTAATGCATTTAATATTCATAAAATTTATTGTTTTAGAGTCGTGGTTTGCCTATACCCTATCCTGTGATATCTGGACCGAGTGCATATATAGAATCTAATGAGGTAAGTTTTTATAATAATTATAAAATTAGAGTATTTTTGTTTCTAAACCTTATTTGGTTTATTTTTGAACTGCTTGGTTAAAAGACATTAAAAATAAACATATATGACTATAGTCAGTCTATCAAACACCCATATACCTATACATATAATAAGTATGATCCAAGACGACTAAGGGCCGGTTTATCAATGTCCAGTTAAAGTTAAAGTAAGTTATCTGGTAGATAATTTCTCTCCACCACAAGGCATAGTTGTATATTGCATTACAATTGATAGAACACCGTATTTGCGAATGGTATCAGGTACACAGTAAAAAAATATTTGTTAATTTTTACCAAATTATAACCAGATTTTATATTTATCCAGGTCCACATAACTAACTATAACTAAGTAAATAAGTAGTTTGTAATTATTACAGACATTTTGTAGATTTAATAACAAAATTCTATATCAATATTTTAAACACAACTCTTGTAATTTTAAAAAAGGACCTTAATCTTACAAACATTTTTTAGACCCAGTAACAAAAGTATTTGTTGAAAATTAGGAACGAATTTTTAAACAGAGCCCACAAAAGTTAAGTTTAATTGCACTTTGACCACTCACTTATTAAAACTAGAACTATATTGATTAACTGGATGGTAGGGGAATCTTGACAGTTTATTTCGTAAATTCCCGAATTTTCAATTTTTGGAATCTTGTCTTTGGGGTTGGCCAAAGGGTCTGAAGTGTGCTAAACTAAAAGCAATTTTGAAGTCCAGTTTTCGAAAAATACCTTCCAGACCTGGGGATCGAAAGGAATAGTCATAAACTTGACTTTCATGGGCTCTGTTATCTCTGTTTGAAAAGTCGTAAACAGACCTGGGGATCGAAAGGAATAGTCATAAACTTGACTCATGTGCTCCGGTTATCTCTGTTTGAAAAGTCGTAAACCTAAAGAGGCGAGTCTTAAATTTAATTTTATGTACTAACTTATCTACTAGGGTGGGTTCAAAACCATTGTCTCTAGCAATGTGGAAAGTTTATCAACCTACGAACAACAAAATTAAAACTAGCCTGCTTATGTTGGTTGCAGTGGTTCAAGTCTGAAGTGATGTGACGTGCAGTGCTTGTAGGTTTTTTGTAGATATCGAACGTATTGTTAGAACTAATCACTAGGGTATCTAAAAATGGTATCTGGCAATCTTTTTCCAATTTAAAGGTGAATTAATTAGAGGAAATACAATTATTTAATTTAAAAACAAAATCATCCAAGCTAATAGCGTTTTAATCAAAAATAGCAGAGATATCGTCTACATAACTTAACCAAATCCTCGGAAAATACCCCGAGCTACAAAGTTCCTTCTTAAAGCGCCTTATGAAAAGATCGGCACTCTGGGTTAACGACTTTTCAATTAGAGCTAAAAGAGCCCACAAAAGTCAAGTGTATGACTATTTTTTTCGAACCCCAGTACACCCGAGGTCTGGAAGGGATTTTTTGAAAACTTGACTTCAAAATTACTTTAAGTTTATGCAGCAACACACTTTAGACCCTTTTAGGAACCCCAAAGATTCCTAAAATTAGGCGAGGATCTACGAAATAAACTGTCAAGATTGTGACAAGAAATATGTTGGACAAACTAAACGATCCATCCAATTTAGGTTCAAAGAGCACTTAGCCCATGCTAGATTTGGTGGGACAGAGAAATCCAGTGTTGCCCAACATATACTTTATAATGGTCATAGAATAGAATTTGACAAACTTAAACTTATTAAGGAAGGGAACCAAGTCTGCTAGATAGTTTATAAATTCACTAAAGCGATTACGGTCCATGGTTTAGTAAAATGTGCGTTT
Organism: Brassicogethes aeneus; assembly: GCA_921294245.1. NCBI lineage: Eukaryota > Metazoa > Arthropoda > Insecta > Coleoptera > Nitidulidae > Brassicogethes > Brassicogethes aeneus. The sequence continues at coordinate 43,514,061 of OV121132.1, read as the reverse complement.
TTTTTTTTGTATATACTTTATAATGGTCATAGAATAGAATTTGACAAACTTAAACTTATTAAGGAAGGGAACCAAGTCTGCTAGATAGTTTATAAATTCACTAAAGCGATTACGGTCCATGGTTTAGTAAAATGTGTCCTTTTACGGTTCAGTCAACCTTCGTTAATAATTAGTTTAAAATTTAATATAATATATTTAGCATTTAGATTTAGTTACACTTCGTTGGCGAAAAGTACTTTAAGCACTTTGTGTTTTGTTTTTGTGTTGGGGAATATTTCCATTATTTGTTCCACATCACTGAGTTTTTAATTTTTTTTCGCACTTCGCACATTTGTGAATTGGTATAACAATTATAACAGATTTCTGGTAATATCTTATTTATAAACAGTTTAGTTATATTTTATAAATATCCCAGTTGTTACAAACACGTTACGAATCAGAATAAAGTAGACAGAACAATAAGTTGATTTTGCTGATGCATATTAGGGTGGTCCGAAATGTGTATGGTAAAAATAAAAATGTTGGTGAAAATTTGTGATTTTTTTTGTAAATTTCTTTCACCGTCCCATTCCAATGGCTCTGGAGCGATGGAAGGAATAAAAAAATATATTTTTTTTTCACCAAAAAATTTATTTAAAGGCATTTTCAATTTTAAAAATATTGATATCCCGCACCACCCTAATGTGTATTGTTGTGCTGACGATAAAAGGTTTTATACAAAGAAATATTTTATAACTGTGTAGAAAAACAGTCGGTTAAAAATAGCTTAATTTATAAACGGAAACTAAAATAAAAAAAACAGAATTTTAAATAAAAAATTATTTTTTGAAATGGGCAAATCTTAACTAAAAGTTTTATTGACAGATATTTTTTAGGTATAGTAAGTAAACGCGTTAATTTAGTCAATGGTAAATGTATAATAAAGGAATGCCAAATAAACCTAAAATGTCTAAAATATTTATCCAAAATATACTTTTTATATAAAGTAACAAAAGAATTTAAAATTAAATTAAATAAAATAAGCTACAGCAGCTGTAGTACAGCTTGGGTAAATGGTGAAAAAATTGTTCAGGGTTTCCCATGTTTAAGAAGCAGGCGTGGAATATAATTTAACTAAAAAGTCTTAAGAACATTTATTAAAATGTTTACCCTTTTTAAAGTTTTTATTTTAGATTTTCTTAATATGTCTTAAAAGATGTAAGGTAAATTATCCAAAGTTGGTATTGCAAATAAAAAAATAAATTTGGTATATAAATATTCTAAAAATAGTTATTTATGTCATAAGGCTAAGAACTTCTTAGTAATAAGGGAGTCTTTTTGTGCTGAGCTTATAAGCTTATAAAGTTAGGGCCAAGCACAAAAATTCACCTCTCAGCCGATTAGCATACAACATTTTTTTTTAGTTTTATTTGTTAAACGATACATAAAACTTATTTACAATTATAATAACAATTATTAAAAGTATAAAGTAAGGTAAGATAGGTCAGAGCTGCCACCAGTTATCGAATTTTTAACAGACTAGGTTATAAAAAACCTGATTCACCTGATTAGTCTAAATTATTTTTACAGCCTAGGAGATAATCCAGTACATTGGTAGTAAGCGTTGACAATAATAAAGCTTATAATATAGGATAAAATACATTAATAATTATTTAAAGTTTTTTTCTTCAAGTGTACAATATTTTTTATATTATAATACTAATATATATATACTTTATAATAATAAATTCGATAGGAATTTTTATTTTATTTTTAATTATTTAAGTAGGAAAAAAATAATATTCAAACTAGTGCTATAATAATTTTTATTGCTGATCAACTTTATCGATATTGATTTTTTACCATCAAGTTAAATGAAGTAGTTGATTTTTATTTAATTAAATAGTATTTGAATATTTAAAATATTTAAATCCGTGTTAATATGTTTATTAATATTTATTATTTTATTAAAATTTCAAAACTGTTTTTTTAAATTTTTTATTTGATAGTTGATTTTTATTTAATTAAATAATATTTCAATATTTGAAATATCTGAATCCATGTCATATTTTTATTAGTTTTTATCGGTTTTTTTATTTTATTAAAATTTTAAAACTGTTTTTTTACCTGATATCACTGTACAAATTTTAAATAAAAATATTAGACGTACCTACATGTTCATGTGATATCAGGTAAAAAACATACCACTTTTTTATATATCCATGCTTACTGGATATTTCTTATTTATTTATACCTTAAAAATTCTTTAAGCTTGAAAACATCGGATCCGGATATTTTTTATTATTATTTTTTGTTGTTAAATGGTTTTAAATTATTAAGGGTCTTATATTATATTTAAATCTATGGACAAGTCACATAATTCATTATGAAACAGCGGCCTATTGCATAATATTGTTTTTTTTTTTAATAAATAATAATAATCATTATAACAGCCGCGCCTACCAACGACAATAATGAACTCATTATGCACGTTGTAAGGTATTAGTGATTGGCCGATTTTTCTATTTATTGATTTAAACCAAAATAAATTGAGAGAAGAAGACCAATAATATTTAAAATTGGTAGAAAGTTAGGTTAACCATCTGACAGATGTCAGATTTTATTTATTTATTTTGAAAATTATTTAAATATCTACTAGTTGGAGTAGATAAAGTATAGTATTACACTCTAGATTAAGCGCATTATTCAATTGGACGATTTACGTCCCTTGTCTGTCGACTCGAGTCGCAAACCTCATCCTTGTGAATAATAGCGTGCATTATCTCTTGTATAATAATACACTATTACCTACTGCCACATGGACAAGCTTTGACACGGGCTGAAGTTAGCTTATTATGATTTGGAAAACAGTGAGGTTAAAACTGTCTGACAGATTTCAGATGTTAAATGTTTAAAAAATACAATTCTTAAATACATAACTTTGTGTTTGTCGTAAATATTATGCAACTCGTTTTATAACTTCTCTAGACGCAAGTTTCGCTCGTTCCTAATTAAAACACGTGAGTAAAATTACGTTTATAAAACTTGTTACATACAATATACTATTAATATTACATTTTATACTTCATATTTAAAGTTATAATTTACATTTCTCATTTTTATAAACAAATAATAGTATATTTATTATACGAGAGATAATGCGCATAATCTCAAGTGTAATACTATACATTATCTACTCCAATAAGTAGATAATCAAATGATTTTCAGATGTAACTATATTGGCTATTGTGTCGATTGGTAACAATACTACTTGACGTTTCGGCATTCATGTCATTGCCTTCAGAAGAACTGAAACTGGAGAATCTGAGTCTTGTCCGGATCTTATAAACTGATGTTCAGGTAATTTATGTTTCCAGTTGATCGCTCTAGTTTGAAAAAGTGTTTCCATGTTGGTGCTATGTCAATTCCATTGTGTCTATTAAAGTTTTGATGTTTATTGATAACAATAATTGCAATTATTGCTTTTCTGTAAATTCTTGGCCAAAATTGTTCGGGTTTGGTTAGAATTTCGGTTGATTCAAATTCGATGGTATGACCTGTGTTGATGATATGTTCCGCAACTTCTCACCTGGTGTTATCCGTCTGGAGTCTGAGATGTGTTTTGCTAATCTTGTGCTATTGTTCCTGCCTGTCTTTTCAGTGTAAGCCTTTCCACACGAACTAGGTATCAAATATATCCCAGGCTTTGCAGAAGACGGATCTCTTAGGAAGATTTTGGGAAAAGAATTCCAATCTTGTTAGCCACCTTAAAGATCACCTTGATATTATGTTTTCGTAAAACTTTTTTTCTAGGAAGAAGAAGAAGATATTCTCTTCTAGTAGGATTTCTGGTTAGCAGGTACTTCTTGCTCTGTGAATCAGTGTTCTTAGGATGCCCTGCTTCTACAATTTAGTATTGAGGCTTTCTATATACCGGGTGTCCTAAGATGTCGGTCTTTTTGGTCACCGATACATATAAGAATTGAATGCTTCTATTATTCTCATTGTAGACTTGATGGTTTCTTTCTAGCTGATAAGGCGTATCGAAACTAGCATTTAGGTTTTAGAGGGCTCGAATCCAATGCTGGTTTTTCGAATTTTGTCCATGAAAACATTAACGATTATTGGAGATAGGAGGGAGCTCATGGTGTTGCCTTTAGTTTGTTGATATTGGGTGTTTTTTTGAAGAAGGCAATGAAAGCTTGCCGAAATGTCAAGTAGTATTTTTACCAATCGACGTGGTTTCGAACCCGATAGATTACGATTATGATTAGGAATATGACTGCTCAAATGTTGCATAAACTTAACATTAGTGCAACTCCCCATAATTACCCGCTAAAACATTGTTAAACAAAATAATGAAATAAGGTCAGTGTAAACTTGATTTAAGTTAGTAAACATCATTTCCGGTGAAAATGATATTATTTAATTTTGGTAATAAATATTTTTTTTGTCAACATGAGGTGAGAGGTATAAATTAAAGAATGTCAGAGTATTAGAAAATCGAACCGTGCAGCCGAGCAAGTAATACTTGCCAAGTAGATGTACGTCGATCACATCGTTGACAGCAAGTGATATACGAGCCATGGAAAATGCAATGCTGACAAAATAGTATGTGAATTAATACCAGCGCCAGATTGGTTTTTGGCAGTGAAATTTTTATTATTTCAAGCCATGCTTATCCTTTCTCTCTCTTCATACAATGTGTTTTGATTTTTTTATAATAACAAAATTTTAAATATATACATATTTTAAATATAAACATCTTTATGCCTATGCGTCTAAATTTTAATCGGAAAAATGTAGTAGTCAATAGAACTCGCAAAAATAAATAGAAAAGTTTATAAGAACTTGTATGTTTTAAAGGTTTGCTTTCGAAATTCAGGGTGGTTCAAACAAATTTATTTTTTTTTAAATTTCAAAAATTTAATACAATTTTTTTAGGTTTTAAGTAATGGGCAAAGGGCTTTAATGTAATCTTACCAAACAAATATCCGCTTCATCTCTAATATACACGGTGTGCCTGAACGAAGTTTAAGTCACATAAAAATGCCGCCAAAAACTGATTGCAGTTCGGGACCCTTTGGTGATTTAAAAATGATATTTAATAAAATCCTAGCTGCTCCTCTTTTTAAATTTTTTGAAAATTCATGATTTTTTTTAAATTTTTGTTTATTTCAAAGTCTACCTTTGATAGAGTACACATTTGTACACCGATTTTAATAAAATTAGAGTAAATTATTGAGGAGACTTAAAGAATACTTTTTAATACTGTTCGCATTATTTGATATATACAGGGTGAGCCAAAAATCGCTTATTTTTAATAAAGCAAAAGCGTAAATTCATGATTTTGGCATAACACGCAATTTAGATTTATCCCCATTTTTTTTTAGATATTTCTACGTTTTTCAGGTTAAAAAATGGCATTCTTATTAGCCTTTTATTAAAAAATTAGATTTTTAATAAAATTAAATAAAATAACGCTTAGATAATATTTAAAATGTTGTTTAATTTATTAGGCTTTTTAGTAGTTTTCAATTTTGAACGAAAAACTGGTTTTTTGATCGGCACTCTTTGGAGATTTAAAAACGATATTTACCAAAATTCTAACTGCTTTTTTTAAAATTTGTTAAAAAATCATTTTTTTTTTAATTATTTGTATATCGCAAAGTCTACCTTTGCCAGAGTCCACATTTGTACACCGATTTTTATTGATTGCAGTTTTTTGGACCCTTTGGTAACTTTAAAATGATATTTACCAAAATCCTATAGCTGCTCCTCTTTTCGAAATTTTTTGGAAATTCTTATTTTTTTTTTAATTTTTGTTTATCTTACCTTTGACAGAATACACATTTGTACACCAATTTTTATAATATTGTAGTATATTGTTAACGAGACTTGGAGAATACTGTTTTCATACTGAGCACATCATTAGATTTATACAGGGTTAGCCAAAAATCACTTTTTATATAGTAAGTAAAAAAGATTTATCTCCAAAAAATGATATTTTATTTAATTTTATTCAAAATCAATTTTTTTTTAAGTCTTAATAAGAATTACATTTTGTAGCCTGATAAACATAAAAATATCTAAAAAAATCATGGGTGGGTATATATCTTTATTGCGTGTTATGCCGAAATCATGAATTTACGCTTTTGCTTTATTAAAAGAAACGATTTTTGGCTAACCCTGTATATATTAAATGATGTGCACAACATAAAAAAGTATTCTCCAAATCTCCTTAACCATATACTCCAATATTATAAAAATCGGTGTACAACTGTGTAATCTGTCAAAGGTAGACTTTAATATAAACAAAAATTTAAAAAAAATCATGAATTTTCAAAAAATTTCGAAAAGAGAAGCAGCTAGGATTTTGGAAAATATCATTTTTAAGTCACCAAAGGGTCCCGAACAAGAAACTGCAATCAATAAAAATCGGTGTACAAATGTGTACTCTGGCAAAGGTAGACTTTGCAATCAGTTTTTGGCGACATTTTTATGTGACTTAAAGTTCGTTCAGGCACACCGTATATACCTTATTTTCACGCGAAAGGTAAACCGTGCCAAGTGCATCCATACATATTGAAGAGGAGATATTTTATAGCCGCTTTAAACATCATTTATTTTTTGTATTTGCTATGCTATACTTCGTATTAATTTATTAATTCCTGTTATTCTATATCAAAGGTTTAAGACAAATTGTCAATTTTTAAAATAAACAAATCATTATTGGACTTTTTGAAAGATCTTGTACCAATTCTCTAAAAACCATACTAATCTCGAAAATCATTTTTTGTACCTAAGGTTCGTTTATTGGAAGCGTGTCATAAATGGTTGTATTTTGGGATATCATATTACAAATGAAACCTATGTTATGTTCCGTAATTTACTGCAGAGGCGCAATCAGCAATTAGAATTCAGAAGCCTAGTACAGAACGCGAACTAATGAAATTGTTGAGTGAATACGATGCACGCCGAATCAGCAGTTCTTCTGGAATAATGAAACACAAGCTTGGAAGACACCGAAAAGATCAACGGGATTCAAAAAGTTTTTGTGCACAAAAAGAAACAAAGGTTTTTAAAGGAGCCTGTTTTAAGTGCGGTCAACAAGGACATCAGCAAAGCTCATGCCGTAGTGTGCGTAAAGAAAACTCCCGAAAAGAAGTTGTTTCTACCAATAAAAGTGAATTGTCAATTGTTCCTACTTGTGCGCATTGTAAAAAAATGGGTCATATGGAAATAAACTGTTGGTATAAAAGTGGAAAACCAAAAAAAGCATTGATACTTAAAAAATGACGTCAACTGAATTTAACACCAATAGCAACAGTGCTCGGTAAAGACGATGCAGTATCATGTAGTTATGTTATTGATAGCGGTGCCGATGTGTCAATCATCAAACGCTCTCTTGTAAACACATTGAACGATATCATTAAGCCGAACGAAAAAGTGCACGCGTTGACAGGATTTGGGAACCAAATTGTTTATGCTATAGGAGTGTGTGAACTAATAACTGTGTTGTCGATCATGACCTTAGAAATTTATTTTATTGTTGTGCTGGATGAAATAATTCCAAGTGATATTGACATTATTATTGGATGGGCACGATAATTTTGTCGACGCAGACAAGGCCGTCGAAGACGCTCGAAATCGAATGAACTTTAATGCAAACAAACAATCTTTACGATTTAACGCTACTCGACCCAGATAGCACAAGAGGTACCCAGGACGTCCATTTCGGGTCCCACATAGGTCCGAACGCCCTAGACCTATATCGGAAGTTTTGGGTACGTCCAGTCTCTTACTTATTTGGGAAAATTATAGCGGATATACTGGGTACGTCCCAAGGACGTAATTGAAGCATTGTATTTCCAAAGGGTCTAAGTGCCAAGTTGGTTAAATAATATATTATCATTTAAAAATAGTTTGTGTCATGCAGAATGACTTAATAGTATATTCTGTAACAAGTTTGGAATACAGCATATCCGCTCGAAGAGATTGTCACACGAGCCGAAGGCAAGTTTGACGGTTTCAGGAGAGCGGAATATGCAATTCCAAACGTGTTTCAGACATTTCAACATTTACATGTGCAAAATATTTGTTTTTCATTGATAACTCACAATTTTATTTTTGTAACTTAGACCCCCCAGACAGCATCCAATTCAGAAAAATTTCTGTACGAAGTATGTTAAAAAACATCTTAATGAGGTCACAATATGACATCTTAGAGAAATCATTTTTAGGAGCTCAAGATTAAGAGTTCTTGAGGAATTCATAAATAAGAAGTAAATTTTTTAACATCTTAAAGTATCTTTTTTTCTGACCTCTTATTGGAATCAAAATTAGAAGCTACTAAGGGTAGGTATCATAAATAAGACTTTAGTTATATGATATCTTACAGTATTCTCTTTTCTTACTTCTTACTGAAATCATATTATTAACTCTTTAAGACGTCAACATGGAGACGTCACATTTATGACATTTTAATGCGATTCTTTCTTCTCACCGCTGAAACTGCTTGTGTTTGATATAAGAAGCGGCGAAGTAGAATTTATAGCGTGCTTCATACCAAACGGTCTTAGACCTAGGTAAACGGCTACCCGATACTGACGAGCTCCAAAAGAGGGAAACAGGCCGTCTATCGGTGCCGGTGAAGAGCACGCTTAAATTTAAACAAAAGTGAGACGAAGTAATCGCAATTCCTAAAATAAGCGAATACGAGCAAATTATTAAAATGATTTTAATAAAATCCATTTAACAAATTAAGAAAATAAGACTTAATTAAGACGTCATATTGCTGTCTGGGCCTTTGGGAATACCACTCTGTAAAGCTTGTCCATTAGTCCCCAATAAAGCATTTCAGGATGGCCAGAGGATGTCTTTCTTAGGACGTTCTGGGGACCGACGATTTGGTAACATCGGATATCCCTGGAACGTCCTGGGGAAGGTTCAGGACCTGATTCGGACGTACTCGGAACTTACTAATGTCTGATACAAGATATGCTCAGGACGTTTTTAGTACTTCTTTGTGCTATCTGGGGATGCTCTACAAAATTGTTTATTCCTGGTGACGTTGTAGCCATTAAAGATTCACAAATTGCTGGTGGAGGCAAATTAAAACCAAAATATAGAGGACCTTATACTGTTCGACAGGTGTTACCAAATGAGAGATATGTTCTGCACAAGAAGGGTCAGAGGACCACAGTTGCTGCCCTTGAACAGCTGAGGCCGTCGCCAAAGGAATAAAAAAATGTAAGTCCTGTATTTAATAATAATAATAAAAAGACAAGATAGTAGCAATCCTACTATGCTTGGGAGGTGACTAAACACCTCGGTGAAAGTGGCAATCCCACTGTTGAGGATGGCAAACCCATCCGACAAAAAAGACAAGATAGTAGCAGTCCTACTATGCTTGGGAGGTTCCTAAACACCTCTGTGAAAGTGGCAATCCCACTGTTGAGGATGGCAAACCCATCCGACAAAAAAAAGACAAGATAGTAGCAGTCCTACTATGCTTGGGAGGTGACTAAACACCTCGGTGAAAGTGGCAATCCCACTGTTGAGGATGGCAAACCCATCCGACAAAAAAGACAAGATAGTAGCAGTCCTACTATGCTTGGGAGGTGACTAAACACCTCGGTGAAAGTGGCAATCCCACTGCTGAGGATGGCAATACCATCAGACTTTAAATTAGTTTTAATTTAGTTATATTTCAACTTTAAAAACAAAAATCTGTTTCGGTTTTTCTTTTTGCAGAAATAAAAGAAGAAGAAAAAAACGGCGCGAGGACGCTCCGAAAACAGGATGGCCGTGTTAGGGAAATCCCGTTTTTACCAAAGTAGGACAGTAGAGCAATAAAGGCACGTGTGCCTACTAAGCAAAACAATCTTGGCACAGCTTAGAAATCGAATGGTAACGCAGAGTAGTGTTGGGAATAACCGATTTATTTAAATAACCGATTACCAAGTATTCAAGTGATTTCAAAAACCGGATTATCACTTGAATGACGATCACTTGAATGCTCATTGTGGGGTGGGTCTAAATAACGAGGCATTCGGCGTTGCTTCTTTACATTCCGGACCGGAATGTAAAGAAGCAATTTTCGGTTTACCCGATTCCTTAAAAAAGGCTAGTATGTTCAACCAGTATTACCATTTTTCTAGAAATCTACTTTTTTGGTAGTTTTTCAACATAATTTTAGTAGGCAAAAAAGTATTATTAAACTTTTAATAGTGTTTACATTTTTAGTTTTTCCACGTAGTAATTTAAATTTAATGCTAATTTTTGTTAACAAATTTCTATAAATTCAAATTTTAAACAAAATTCAACTGTCAAATGAGCAGATAACTAAAAATATAACCTGTATATTACAGATATCTTTTTTACCACGGCGTTTCAGACTTTTGCCAACCAGGTTATTTTAAAAATAAACACTGCGCAAATAACCGGTTAATCATCACTTGGATCCGAAACTCATAACCGAATAATTTAGGTTATTTTTCACTCAAGTGATCCCAACACTAACGCAGAGTCCGCAGAACATTTGTAGAAGTCGAATCATATCAGTTTAATAAATTTAGTTAAAAAGTAATAAATAATAAGTGAAGCCCCATCAAAGTAGTTTTATTCAGGGTAAAATACCCTGATGTTTTACATATATATACGATAATTACCCTCTTATATATGCCTACAAGACAATTATCGCTTGATTACAGCGATAATTGTCTACTAGGAATCGATAATTCCATTGTATCCACGTATCCATGGCAATTAATAAAAATAACGTTAGTTTTTATTTTAATGTGACAGTTATTTAAAATGTCACGTTTTGGAAAAGAATCATTTGAATCAATTAATGAAAATGTGAAAAATAGTGTTAAAATATTTGAAAATGTTATTATTTGATTTAATTAGTTTATTGGTGTAATTATCTAAACAAATTACACTCGTGCATAAAAATAATCAGATAATTTTGCATTCAAGCATATTACCTTTTAAAAAATGCATTCGGTCATTTTCATATTTTGAAAATGAACTCATGGCAATATGCTTTCAAGCAAAATTATTGATAATTTTTAAGCACTTGTGTAATTACCCCGGATAATTATCGTACAACAATTGTAACCTTTATTAATAATGACTAGTTTTCGTACGCCTTTTGTACGAAATTATTACAAATAAAAAATAAATTTATTATTAAATTACATTACTACTACGTAGTATTTCCTACTATTAAAATTTAAATTTAAAAATATCACAATTTTCTTCAATCAAATTGTAACTCCGACACAAGGAATTTATGGGAAAATTCCACACCTGTAATTTTTAACCAATCAAAACGTGTATTTTTGATAGATCACCATGGCAACGGTTGAATTTTAGTGGAAATTTTTTCCTCGTGGGTACCCAACAGCGAATTATACTGGAAATTTTTTGACGTTTATAATGACAGAATATTTGTTTGACAATCTGGTTTTTATTTGTTTACATGATAATTTTGATACATTTCCATTACAAAGTTTAGATGTTTTCTATATTCGTTGGACACCTCCTTTCTTATTCTATTTAGACACTATTCTATTCACCTTTTTTTCCATTTAGCACTTTAAGTTTTGAATAGTTAAGATGCAAATATTCGTGAACAATTCAAAACAAATTTTCTTTCTTCAAGTAGGAGCCACAATCCTCTAATAATGCGGGTAAATAAGTCATTGCACGATGATTGATCATTACAGCAGACAATTTCACATTTTTTACGTCGTGCCGCTTGACAGCTTCAAAACTGAAATAACTTTTAGGTTGGGGTTGACTTAGTTGCCATGGTAACTAAATAATCAAGTCGAGGTCAAGTTAAATCAAAAAATAAATTTTAATTATTTAAACACAATTTGGTGTGGAATTTTCTTACCGAATACCACCCGAGGTCAAATTAAATCCGGAAATTTTTTCTCCCTCATGAATATTTTTAGAAAATTATCCCTCGTCTTCGACTCGGGATAATTTTCAAAATATTCATGAGCTCGAAAAAATTTCCGGAAATAATTTGACCTCTAGTGGTATTACTAGTGAAAATTCTTTCATTCATTGTTATTTGCAGCCTCTACATAGAAAGCCTGGTGATACCTAGAATTTAGTATTTGAATATGAAGTTTTATTTTTAAAGAATCTCTGGGTCAAAAATTATAACAAGTCAAAGAACATTAAAGCTCCAGCATATTCATAGTTAAAAACGGGGTAATTTTCATAGACTAGGTAATATACATGTCTACTCTCTTAAAATGAATTAGTCAAAAATAACTAATTATAAGTCATATTTGACTAATTGTCATAGCGAAAAAGCAGTCACTAATAATTAGTCAAATTCCACTGAATGAAATAGTCAAATTAGTAAATTTAAATTTAAAAAAAGTTTTGACCCAGCCTGGGTCAGCCGCTCTTATAAAAATTAATTTTATTTGTCAATAAATATTGTTCATAATATTTTAAAGTTTAATATATTATTTGTGTTGCTGTTTTGAGCTAAACTTTTTGCATCTTTATTTGTTTTTATGGGTCATTTAACCATGGAGCTTAGGTATACGCATTTAATTCAAATAATACTTTGTTGTTGGCCGTAAACGATTAAAGAAATTAGTAACTTTTAACTGTCAGAAATAGTCAAATATGGTGACTAATCTTAAATTAGTCAAACTTTAACTATTTACGTAGTAAAAAATAACTATTTAAAAGTGAAAACGACTATTTTATTAGTAAAAAATGCTGGTACTAATTCAAATAGTAGAATTTTGACTATTTCATTTTTAGAGAGTATACAACTTTATGTGAAATTTTCAATATTATCAATCTGAATGTCATAAAATGGTGACTAAATGTCGCAGGCATATTCAAATTTACTACGAATATTATCTAGGTTTTTAAATTCTTTGGAGTTACAAACCACTAATCCTAACATTTTGTTAGCTTCTTTTATTACAAGATTTATTTGACGAACTAATGATTAAGATTTATCACAAGTAACGCCCATATCTTTAATTGTTTCAACATTTCTTAAGATTTCAACTAAAAACAATATTATTGATTTTTCCAAAAAACTTCATAACGTAACATTTTCCAATGTTCAAATATAATTGATTTCTATCACACCAGTTATACAGATTAGTAAGGTCATTCTGAAGGTACATGCAGTCATTATACGATGAAATGCATCTAAATATTTTAAAATCATTTAATAGCATATAGTAAATTTGTGAAGCCATTTGTTTTATCAATAACAAACATCAGAAACAATAAAGGTCCAAGATTGCTTCCTTGGGTAACTCCACTCGTTGCACAATATACCTTTGATTTACAGTTCCTGTATTCGACATATTGAATCATGTTTTTACCAAAACCGAAGTTTATGCAAAAGAATATTATACTGAATTTTATCAAAAGCTTTAGTAAAACCGGTATATACTGTATCAACTTGCAATTTTTGATTTAAAGAGTATGATGTAAATTCAGTAAAGTTACATAGGTTTGTGACCATGGAGCGACCTTTAACAAAACCATTCTGAGATAAGCAAATTAGGGGAGAAATATGAAAATAAATGTATTTTGTCAGTATAGTTTCAAATATCTTGGCAAAAAAAAATTGATTTAAAAATCGGTGATACTTTGGATATTTTACATTGTGCAGGAAACGTGTTATTTGCCAGGATTAAATTAAAAATATACTTTAATGGTAAAGATAAAAAATTAATACATTTCTTAACAAAAAAAGCTGGAACGCAGTCAGGTCCTGAGGTAAAGTTTGACGATATATTTTTTACCGAATTTAATATATCTAGCTCTCTTATTTCACGCAGATCAAAATTGTGTACGTTGTTTACAGGTGAATCATTGTTATCGTTTGCTACCTACCTTAAAAACACAACACTTAAATATTCTGCAAAAGCTTTGACAATTTGAATAAGCGTTGCGCACAATCTTTCGTCTATTGTCATTTCACCAGAAATTCTGCTAGAGTTCTTTTTATTATTAACGAAGCCCCATACCTGTTTTGGGTTAGACTTAATATTATTTTCAGTTTGAACAATAAATTGTTGGTAGGCATCCCTAATGTTACTTTTTATTAACCTTATTAATTCAGCAAGTTTAGTCTTTTTAAATAATTTATAATACTGTATTTTAAGTTTAATGTGTTTAATAATTATGCTACTAAACCACGGTGGATAAATGTTTGTGTTATATCTATTTATTTTTTTTGGAACATACCGTTCGAACTTTTGATACAGTTTTTGATACATTTATGATACAAAGTGTGGCATGCTTTGTAAACATCTTTGGTCAAATATAACTCTGACCAATCCATGTTATCAATTGCATCATATAGCACTGTTAAGTGTGCTCTTTTAAAGTAATATTTTTTGTATTTGTTGCTCCAAGAATTTTTTTGTTTCAAGTGTATTAATTTTAATGTTAAATTCGATAGATGTATGATGGAAATCTTCATCACTAGATACTCTTCAAGCAATCATAAATAATTAAATGTTTATAAGTGGTATGTGGATAAATATGGACAAGAGATGAAACAGATAGTTTTTGGGCAGGATACCGAATATTTGACGAGTAGATACTATAGAAAGATAATGTAAGAAAGTATGTGAGAAAGTATTTGGCATCCAATTAAAAAGGTTGAAAGTGCGTAGGTGTTAAGACTCTTAACATTTTTTGGTATTTAAAATAAATGCCGTGCACTCTTTTAAAAAATAAAGGCACATAAATAGCTATTATAATATTTATAAATACAATGAATATTATTTATTTACTTTTTACTACTTTTTACTACTCCTTATGGCGTTTTAGTCACGGGCTGAAGTTAACAACAGTGGCTTTTTGGCATTTTAGTCACGGGCTGAAGTTAGCTTTATTATAAATGCGAATATTGTTAAATTCGTCGGATATCAAATATTTATGAATTGAAATTGGCTTAAAATTCTTAATAAATATCTACGACAAACAGAAATAAGAATTTAAAGCCAATTTTAATTCATAAATATTTGATATATATATGCAATTCGTTTTATAAACTTCTCTATACACTCGTTTATTAAAGACTCGCCATGCAAGATACGCTCGTCCCTAATTAAAAGTCATGACTAAAATACCGTTTATCAAACTTGTTGCATGATATACTATTGTAATGTGAACAGCCAGTAAATATATATATTTTCTAGCGTTTACTTTTTGCTTAGTAATTTTGGCACGTGGCAAATAATGTTCGAAATTTTAATATGACCAATTATTTCTCCAATCAATAAAGTCAAAATAAATCAAACCCAGAGTTTCGTTTTCTATGCATCACATCACATCGACCTCCCAGCCTGTTAAAGCTAGTTGATTATTATTAATATTATTATTATAACCTTACTAAAAAAACATCACAAAAACCTTTTATGTCACTATGATATTTTCTTAATCATCAATTTAATTTATAGAAAGAAGCCTTTTTTGTTATCTAAATTAAATTTAAAAGCTTAATTTTCGGTGATTACCAAAGATTAATTTTTTTTAAAAAAATAGTATATTTAATCTTTGCTATTACTTTATAAAATATATTAAAAATTATGTATGTAATTTATAGAAAGAGGCCTTTTTGTTATTTAAATTAAAATTAAAAGCTTACTTTTTGGTCATTACCAAAGGTTACCTCTTCTCTAAATAATAGTATATTTAATCTTTGCTATAACTTTATAAAATATATTAAAAAGTAATGGGTGCAATTAAATATATAATATAATAATACTGTAGGGAGGTGAAAATATCACAGCTAAACGCTTGGACATGTAAACTTAATTTTTGGTCGTAGATTACAAATCCGTGCTTGGTTTATATGTATCAGGTAAAACATTTTAGATATTTAATTCTCAAGTTTTGGAGAATCCCATTAGGAAACACCCTGTATAAATTAAAAAAAACAAATTCTTGCAAAATTTAAGTTTAATTGATCAAAAGAACCACGTGCCCCTGTGGTTTTTTTATGTAATTTAGAAAATTCAAAATCTTTTTTGCTGATTTTTTTTTATTTAGTATAATAATTATTAAGAATATTATATTATATTAAACGAAATTAAAAGCATAGGAATGTTGGCACAAGAAATATATATATATATATATATATATATATATATATATATATATATATATATATATATATATATTTTCTCGAGCCTTTAAAACAAAAGTGCTCTTTTATTTCCACCCTTACTTTCTATAGGAAGTCCTATAAGAAGTCCCAGAAGCAAACTGAATGGTTTGTGCGGGTTAGGGGTAGGAACGGACCGCGGGCTTAAAGTCCCCTTCGAAGGATTTTACAAATTATAATATACCAGTATACAGTGTGTCCCCGGATCGGATTGCTAAACCGAGCACGGATTTGGAATGTACGACCAAAAAATATGTTTTCGTGTCCGACCGTTTAGCTGTGATAATTCAAGAGTTAAAAATTTACCTACAGTGTAATTAATGTACGTCAATAGGCTCGCTAATAATAAACTAATTGCTGATGAGAAGTTGTAGTATTTCATAGGATAGTTTAACATGAATTATAAAATAGCGATAGTTTGTTGAAAACAGAGGCATATCTGGAATTACATTAGCAGCTGTTTGTTACTTTGCCCTGGGCTATGTTTTGTCTGTTCTTGGATAATACATGTGAAGTTCTTAGAACATATCGTCTCTTCTGCTGCCACTACTATACTGCCCCTGCCACAACTTTTTTGTCCATAGCTTTTTATTTTATTTCTCCACTCCGATGTTTTTCTAATTATGGGCATCTAAATCCAAAATACTCTTCAAGCAATCATAAATAATTAAATGTTTATGTGATATGTAGTGGTATGTAGATAAATATGGACAATATTTCAGAGATGAAACAGATAGTTGTTTGGCAGGATACCGAATATTTGACGAGTTAAGAAAATCGGGTAAATACTATAGAAAGATAATGTAAGAAAGTATTTGGCATCCAACTTTTTTGGAACATTCCGTTCGAACTTTTGATACACATTTGATACAAAGTGAATAAACATATTTGCTCAAATATAACTCTGACCAATCCATGTTATCAATTGCATCATATAGCACTGTTAAGTGTGCTCTTTTAAAGTAATATTTTTGTATTTGTTTCTCCAAGAATTTTTTTGTTTCAAGTGTATTAATTTTAATGTTAAATTCGATCGACGGTTGATGGAAATCTTCATCACTAGATACTCTTCAAGCAATCATAAATAATTAAATGTTTATAAGTGGTATGTAGTGGTATGTAGATAAATATGGACAATATTTCAGAGATGAAACAGATAGTTGTTTGGCAGGATACCGAATATTTGACGAGTTAAGAAAATCGGGTAGATACTATAAATGTAAGAAAGTATTTGGCATCCAATTAAAAAGGTTGAAAGTGCGTAGGTGTAAAGCTTAATTTTCATGTATCCGTTTGTCCGTCAGTCCGTTCATCCGGGAGCGCTCTTATTGGTCCAATTATAATTCGAAAATTATGACATTTTATCGGTCCGTCAAGTTTCAACTTCGTACGTCTGACAGAGAAAGGTTAAATAATTTTAACTCATCCGTCACTACACATCTGTTTTTGACGCCTAACGTTATTTTAAGATAATTTATTTTCAAATATTTTTATATTTTTTCAATAAGATTGTAAAACGAAAATATTACGTTCGTTATGTGAATAATGTTTTACTGTTAAGTTTTTATTTAATAAGAATAACGGAAAAAAAGAAAGGACAAACAAAAAAAATTAAAACTAGAACTAAAAGGACTTGCTTTTTTTAAACTATACATTTTAATGTATATTAGGGCTAGTATATTCTTTTTATAAGGTATATTTACCTACCTTTAAATTTATTAGACAGCTAACTGTTAAAGTTACAATTGTTGACATAATTGTAACTATGACAATTAAGCATTAGGTAAATTTAGTAAGTGAATATACTGACACTTAATTTCTATTTGTCGCAAAATCATTCCGTCAAACGTCATTAAAAAACGTATGCATGAAAATTAGAACATTTCTTATCGGACGATTTTATTGAAAAACTGACATACGGATGACGGACAAACGGATACATGAAAATTAAGCTTTAAGACTCTTAACATCTTTTGGTATTTAAAATAAATGCCGTGCACTCTTTTAAAAAATAAAAGCACATAAATAGCTATTATAATATTTATAAATACAATGAATATTATTTATTTACTTTTTTAGATATTTTTGGTTGTTGGTATTTTATTTGGTCTTTTTAATTTTGACACATAATTTTGTTAATAATATCCAATCTAATGGTGCAAAAACAAAAATATAAACAGTCTTCTGCTGCCACTACTATACTGCCCCTGCCACAACTTTTTTGTCCATGGCTTTTTATTTTATTTCCCCATTCCGATGTTTTTTCAATTATGGGCATCAAAATCCAAAATACTCTTCAAGCAATCATAAATAATTAAATGTTTATAAGTGATATGTAGTGGTATGTAGATAAATATGGACAATATTTCAGAGATGAAACAGATAGTTGTTTGGCAGGATACCGAATATTTGACGAGTTAAGAAAATCGGGTAGATACTATAGAAAGATAATGTAAGAAAGTATTTGGCATCTAATTAAAAAGGTTGAAAGTGCGTAGGTGTTAAGACTCTTAACATTTTTTGGTATTTAAAATAAATGCCGTGCACTCTATTAAAAAATAAATACACATAAATAGCTATTATAATATTTATAAATACAATGAATATTATTTATTTACTTTTTTTAGATATTTTTGGTTGTTGGTATTTTATTTAACATGAATTATGGCAGCAGGGAGGGCATAAAATTGCGATAGTTTGTTGAAAACAGAGGCATATCTGGAATTACAGTAGCAGCTGTTTGTTACTTTGTCTGTTCTTGGATAATACATGTGAAGTTCTTAGAACATATCGTCTCTTCTGCTGCCACTACTATACTGCCCCTGCCACAACTTTTTTGTCCATGGCTTTTTATTTTATTTCTCCACTCCGATGTTTTTCTAAGAGAAAATTAAAATGAATTGTAGACATTGTTTAAAATGCCATCCAGGTATTCAACTTTTTTCTTCTGTTCAACAAAATATCTTTGAATTAGTTGCGGTGGTTATATTCGTGAATTTAAACACGTGTATTGTTCATAGTACGTTATTTATTTACAATGAAAATAGTTAAGTAACTTGGTGAAGCTGGCTGTGGCGGCCCGTGGTGTCAAGCGTGGGGTTTGTTCGGTGCAACTGACTTGGTTTGTTTTGGACGACTGATTAGGTTTATTTTTGACTCATCCAGTTTTCATTTTGGGGGTCTTGGAAAAAAATATTTGCTTTTTCTGACATATTATGCTCAGTTGCGAGATTCTGAGCCAATTGTATCGAACAATTTGACGTTTCAGTTTATTTCTCGAGGATGGCCTATAATAAAAATTATTATTATAATTATTGTGTTTATTTATCTGAAATAAGTATGTAATACATTTTTTAAGGTAATAATGTAATATTTTATTGACTTCTTCCACTATAACAACACAAACTACAGAAATTAAAGACATTACCATAGCAAGTCCAAGTTGCTTTATTGGTCGCGTGGGGTGCAAATGAGCATATAATTTTTTTTTTAAGAAATACCACAAAAAACTGAGAAACGCTGATAACTGTAAAATTAAACTGTCAAACTTTTAAAGAAATACTTAAATGTATAAGACCTATTCAGGGTTTCATAAGCAAGACACGGTTAAATACAAATATGCTGGGACCCCGCGCGCCTAACTAAGGATTAAAAGGGACAAAGTCAAATTTTGACATTTTGAATTACATATTGCTACTTACTAAAGTAGCCAAGACAGATAGTTTGGTGATAAAACGGTCTAAGTAAATATAATATATTACTCAAAATGTCCAAAAATTTAATAATAAGCGATTCAGTTAGGTTTTGGTGAGACATCAAATTGTAGGCCCAAAAAATTCTTCTGAATATGTATTTGTCATAATAAATATTCATTTAAGTTATTATTATACCTACATTCAAAAATTAAGTTGAAAACAAAAATTAAATTTTCAAAGAAAGAAAAAATAATGAGTTAGGTACGTAAAGTTAAAACTTGGTTGGAATACATTTTGGAAATTAACGATTATACAGTTTTCCTAAAATTTTTATGCGAGGGATACATTTTTATGATCCAAGAGAATTTTTTTAAATTAAATTAAATTAAATATTTTTGCATTTTTGGATTCTATATACTTATTTAAGTAATCTTTGTTTAAATTAAACTAACATCTATATCACAAATCTTTCTTAGTTTGAGCCGTTTCTGTCCTGTCCATGTCTTGTTCCAGTCTCATTCCCGTCCTAAGGCCTAAATTTCATCAAGATCCGTTCCGCCATTAAACAAGTTCAAAAATGGCGAATGCGCCGGGATTACAATTAAACTTTGGATTGTCGTAAGTGGTTACCTACTCCTAGTGCGAGAATTCGTTAAAATTGACAATATTTTGAGAAAATTTAGAGCTTGTAGGAAAACAGTTGACATCGAAATTGCCGAATACAAAATGCATGGAGCCTACACAAGGAGCCCGAACTTAATAGGGAAAATTGACAAAACCTGTCCACTAAATTGCACAATTTAAGTCTTTTTTTTTCACCACCAGCGGCGCTATTTGTCAATGCGTCCGTATGACGTGAAAATAGTATCAAAAATACATGTGAAGTAAGCAAGTAATTTTGACAATTGATTTGCAATAATGTTTTGACGTACGAATCGTTTTGTTATTTATGGCTGTACCTGGTAGGTAGATTCTAATAAATAGGTTTTGGTTGTGAAATATAAGTGATTCTTTATAATCTGTGAAGTGATTTTACGACTCTGGAGAAGCAAAATAAATAGGTTTTGGTTGTGAAATATAAGTGATTCTTTATAATCTGTGAAGTGATTTTACGACTCTGGAGAAGCAAAATAAATAGGTTTTGGTTGTGAAATATAAGTGATTCTTTATAATCTGTGATGTGATTTTACGACTCTGGAGAGGCAAAATTAGATTTCCAGGTTAGAAATACACCGCTATTTAATAATTTAAATTTAATTTAAATAAAAATGTATGTATAAAATGAGTAAACAGCATATTTAATAATTTCCACCTTTATTTGTTTATATTGAACTTTTATTTAAGCCATCTACCTATAAAACTAAAAATAAATACCATATGGATTTAATATTCTGTTAGTTTATGGTTTTACACGATTTAGCATCACACGACATTCTTTTATAGAAAAAAACACGTATTTATAAAAAACTGTACTATACTCTACATCAGAAAGTCCAACATGAATTCCAATGTTAAATTTGATATAAATTTATTGTAAATTAAGACCTTTATACACAAAACCAGGTACATGTGTACATTGTTTTCAAAAAGCGATAAACTGACAGTTGCATAACCTCAATTATTTCCACAATAAGTGGTAGGTAGTGGCGCCATCTCTGGTTATACCACTCTACTGCTTTGGACCGGTAGTACACTAGCGCCCTCTTATCTTAGGAAGATTCTTGTTTACATGAAGTTCGGGCTCCTTGTATAGGCTCCATGACAAAATGGCTGACCGTATCAGTCAAAATGATCGTCCATTTTGACTGATACGGTCAGCCATTCCATTGGCTTTAAAATTAAGCCTTCTTGATTTAAACGTTTTGGTAATTTTTTTATCAAATTAAACTGTATTTTTGCTTTTTATTTAGTCTAATAAGCAAATTGTGTTTTGTAATTTTTTTATGGATGAATAAATATTATTAATATTGTTCGCTGCCCCAGTTTCAAACTATCTCTATTCCAAAATTCATCAAATTCGGCTCAGCAGTTTAGGTGTGAAAAAGAAATAAAATAGGACAGACTTTGGTATTTATAATATGCATGGATGGATTATTTGTACGGTTTTTATAGTTAAATAGGTTTGTTTGTTTTTTTTTAGATGTTAATTTTAATAAGTATTTTATACATGGTGTCCAGAAAACTACGCACTAAGTTAGTTAATTTTTATTCTTAATACAATGCGTATCTATCTATCTGTTCTTTAAGGGTAGCAAGTATTAGCGAAAACGTTATATTAGGTAGTAATTTCAGATAACAACGGAATCTAATCACGACAACAATTTTATATATCCATCTAAATCTTAGAATTCTAATTTTTCAAGACAAATACACGGTAATTATGTTTAAAAAAAATGGTCATAAAATACGATTTTATGTTTATATCCAATAAAAGGAAGGATAAAACAGTTTACTGCAAGTGCAGATTTTTAAAAACACAATAATGCCACATCTTTAAACTTTGTCTACGGTCGACGACTTTCTAATACAAGTTAGGGCACCATCTAAACTTGTCGAGACCTTGGTTAAAGGTACGCGCAAATAAAATTCAAATGAAGAATTTTGAGCTCTAGTGTATTCATTTTTAATATATGCACATCAAAATGTGTTTATTAAGAATTAAAAAATGCTTTTGGCCTTTCTATAAACCATAAAAAAATCATAAACAAAATTAAAACTTTGACACCCTGTATCTTGGTTATTAAATTTTGGTTTTTTTTTGTAGACATTCTTTAAAATTTTAAAATCATTATTTTGTATCCTCTAAAGTATCCGTCTACTAACTACAAATAACTATTATTAAACATTTTTCTTAAAAAATATATTTACAAAAAGTAGAATCCGAAAATGCAAAAGTATATCGATTAAAAACAACAAATTAAAAAAACTAAAAAGTGTATCGTATATCGTTCTATCCTAAAGATTAAGATTTAAGCAATTAAGCAAAAAATTAACTTAGATCGTCTTGTCCCACTGTTTTTGTATCAAAACGAAGCTTTTTAGAGGGCGTCGCAAAAAAATTAATTTTTAAGGACCACCCTAATATATTAGCAATATAGCGTACACAGAAAAAACTCTAGCATAGCATGAATGGGTGAGCCATTAAACCACAGACCACCAAAACAAATGGACGGATTTGTTTACGTTTAAAAAGCAAGTAAAGCATACTTTCACATTCTAAACACCGTCAAAAGAAACACGGCTTCCAACGTTGTCAGAAGTATAGATTACACGCCTTTTTGGACCTTCATCAAACATAATGAACATTAATAATTACCAGTAATTCGTTTGAATAATAAAAAAATTGTAAAAAGGATTTGTTCATCATTTTCTTTAGATATTTTTCTCTATTTAGAGAAAGTAAATCATTTAATAATTATTAAAATTAAATATTAACAACGTTGGTAAATTCGTCATATTTGACAGCATAAAAAAAGGTTATGTTCTGTGGGTTGACAGCTTGTTGTTTTGTGTTTTCGTTTGTGTATTTCTATCGTGTTTAAGTTAATTATGGAGTTTAAATACATTATTTTTTAATAAAAATAACAATACCTACATGGAAATATCGTTTGTAAGTACCTACCTACTTATTTTTTTAATCCCAATATGTCACTGGAACAAAACATAAAATTCTATCGCCAATTTAACGCTTAGACTGTGACCGTTTGATGACGTCACTGGAAGAAAACATAAAATTCTATCTCCAATTTGACGCTTAGACTGTGACCGTTTGTTGACCGCAAACAAATCATTGTTATTGAATGGAAATGCGCCGTCCATTTGTTTTGGTGGTCTGTGCATTAAACCAATGGGATCTTGTAATCCGTATTCCTGAATAACAGTTCCTATAATACCAATAGGTAGTTAGCACTTGGTTTATAATCGTTTACTGTTTTTAAATTAACAACAAAAGTTATCGATCCTAAATCTATTGATATTTATATTGATATTTATTTGTTAGAATGGTAGAATGTTATTGCATTAAATACTAATTTGATTTATTTAATAACGTTACTATTGTATGTATATTATGTATACATTTAACGCAATAAATTCTTTGACATTTAGGCAAAATATTTCCCTATTTTGGTTTAATAGTAATTAATTGAGCAAATAACAATTTAGATTGCTTCAATTTTAATGCATTCAATGACAGCGCTGTTCTTGGTACTATGTTAGATTTTTTTCTGTATATATGTATATAGCGTATGTTATAGTGTTTAAATCTTAAAATGTATAAATATTAAAATTAAAATATTTTAACAGCAAATAGAAAAGTCGTTATTTAATATCTAAGCAGAGCAGGGTATCGTTAATAATTAACGGTAGCTATTTCAATTTTACTTAATGAGATTTCCTTATGTTCGCACTTTTATAATGTTTCAGTCGGTAATTATTTCTGACATCTGGATAATGTAATTAGAAGAATGCAATAGCCATTTCATTACGTTTAAGGACAACAAATCCTGACATTTTAGGGTTGCCCTGTGGCTTTCTTCTTTTTAGCTACGTTAATTATAATTATTTACTGAAATTAGACGAGAAAACATTTTTGGCTAATTTCGCCAAAGGATTTTGTTATCACACTTAATCCCGCTTATGGTGAAACCATACCCCTGCAGGGACAGCTTTATTGCATTAAAGGTTAAGACAGACAAAAATCCTTCCTAATCCGACTACAGTTCCTATTAAAAAACTATAGTCCCTCACTAATCGAATATTTTCATAAGGGTCAATTTTAGACAACTGCTCGTCCACGCAGAATGAACCCATTCATTTTTACCTTACTTGTTACCCTTGTTACCAAAATAACCATTTTTTCTTCCAATACCTAAAATGACACAAAGCTCTGCGTTACTGATTCTAAAGAGTACAGTAAATATGGCACATTAGAAAAAATCGCTATATACTTACATGATTAAGAAATTTTTGAAATAATATTTAATTGACCAGTCATATAATTTTCACCCATAAACTGTATGCAATGTTTTTAATATTTTTCTATCCCTTTCTAACTAATAAAAAATATACATTTGATATTTAATTTTCAACAAAAAAACAAGATAAGCGGCCAAAGTGAATTTAACCAATGGTAACAAAAAACGTAGCAAATCAGATCAAAGCGACGTCTATCAAAAAGATAAAACGTTCCGCATTTAATCAAAAGATATCTATATATCTGTTCAAAAGTCCATGCTTATAAAATGCACCGGAGTCATAAATAAAATATTTCAGCGCTCGCTGAATGCAATCAATTTAAATTTAACAATATTTTTTTAACTCCCCGTCCTGTCCAGACGAGATTTTTATTGCTGCAACGCTTGCGACCAGTCATGACATATTAAATCGCTTTTGTTGAAACTAGAAAATAAAATATAAAGCGGGGAAAATTCATAAATGTATTTTTTTACATTCAAACATAAATTTAGAGCTTGCTCCATTTATTTAAATATTGTTGTATTTATCCAGATTTTCTCCAGGAACAAGCTAGGTTTAAGTATACATTTTAATTTATAGTTAACTACATACCTATGTACAACCCATGCAATTTTTTAAGACTAACATTTCTACTGTATTTGGCTATGTATTTATAAATGCATAGCTGAGTACATAAAAAATAAGTTTTAGTATTACATACCACATATTTATTATTAATGTATTGTCAACAGTTTTAATATATTTTAAAATTAATATTGTTATGTATTCCAAATTAAAAAAGTAATAAATTTAATTCATTAAACTGTTAAATTAATTAAGTATGACACGTTACTATAGTATTGTATACAAAATAAAATACCAATATTTAGGATTCATTACTTTTAAAAATGAATATTAATAGATATTACGTGCGACAAATTTGGGGTGACCAATGTTAAACCGGATTTCACTGATTTTCTCTTAAAGTAGGCCTATTTAATAATAAAACCCTCAATGGGCTCGAGTTTCTTTTTTATGGCCTATGAAGTTTTTTATTTTTAGGTAATTTATAAATCTCAAATTTCACTTACAAATTGTTTATTTTGGTGGTTGATGTTTCTCGTTTACGAATATTTTATGCAATAAAATTTAGTTTTTGGGGTCAATGACCATAAAAAATTAATAAATTACATCCTTGTTTAAAAAAATTTTTTTTTTAATTTTTTTTATTTTTAAATTTTGTTTAAAAAAATTTTAATGTTTGAGCTCAATGTTAGAAATGTTGGTTTTTTAATTTAAAGTCGCAAGTTCCAACAAGAGCGTGGGATTTAATTTTAAAGAAAAACACATTTATTTTTTGAATTATGCCAAAATGTTTATTTCAAGATAAAAAAAAATAGTTCCGATTAAATGTGAAATACAACATCAGGCAAATAGCCACCACGAAACCTCTGGCACAGGGTTATTCTTTTGTTAAAATTTTGAATAACGTTTTCGCATAAATGTTGCTGTATTTCACCAATAACGCGCCGTATTTGCTCTTTAAGATGTTCAACTGTTTAAGGCTTATTTGCATACACCTTTTCCTTCACTTAGCCCTAAAGAAAAAAGTCCATCGGCGCTAGATCACACGATCTTCGTGGACAATGTTGATAACCAAATCGAGAAATAACATGGCCTGGAAACTTGATCTGCAGTGCTGTGTTGGAAAAGTATGTCCTCCAAATCAATTACATCCAATTCGGGCCCCAAAAACTTCGTTAACAATGTTTATTCTTGACCACGATGCCGAGTGGAAGTTCCTGGATTCTCGGCCACAGATTCCCTATATTTTCGAGTGACCGACAAGGACGACAACAAACAATGGACTTTAATCATCCGATCCATCTCTTAGTTATTTCCATATATTTTTACAAATTCTTCATTAATACCAGTCTGTTTCTACACTGGGAGTCCGATTTTGTCTCTCCTGGGTCGAGAAGTCACTTATATTTCAAATACTCTTTCATAGTGCTACCAGACAACACGATACGCAAAACCGAACTTAACTAGTACCTTGTACCTACTAGAAATATAATTAGTTCATGGTTTTAACAGTGTTGCCAACATGGTCCCTAAACTTGGTTCATAAAATCTCCATAATTCTTTAGTTTGAACAATAATTGAACAGTCCAAAATTTAAAATTTTGACAAATTATTTTATAAAAGTATTTTTATAATTTAAAATGAATTTTTGTGAGAATGTTTCAACTATTGCACAAAATATGGTTATATTTTATAAAATAGTTAAATTATTCTCAAAAAATGCATCTCACTGATTCAATTATACAAAAGAGTATGAAAGAAAAGACAACGAACGAATAAATCAAAATCTTAAAATTTTCGAAACTCGTAAAAAAACCTAGAACTTGGCAACACTGTGTACGCTAGTATAGGTATGGCCGGCTTAAACTTCATGCCCCATTTCTGAAAAAAAAAATAAATATTGAGTAAATATTAAGCCAGTTAGGCCAAAGAAAAAGTAAAAAATGTTTTTTTATGAACATTAAAACTAAATTTGATTGCATTATTTTGAAAATAATTTTTTTTAGGAATAATCAGAATGAAAAACATTAAATTTGATAAAATATTTAATTTTTAGTCGAAATTTGAGGTAATTATAATTTAAAATTAGTAACCTAAAACTCAAAAACTTAATTATACCGTAGAAAAAAATTCGAGCTAACTTTTACAAACCCAGCGAGAGTTTTACCATTAAATAGGTATACCTATATAGTATATATACTTTCAGAACAAAAAACAATTTAATCTGGTTTAAAATTTTGTGTTGCACTGTGTAGTTGATCAAATGTTATACGGACTATATTTTTACAAAATATGTTTCCGTTTTACAAATCAGTAGGGATGGAAGTGTACAAAACCTATAGGTTGCAAAATTAATAAAAACACGTACCTAAATACGTAAACTTTTTTCTTAATTCTTAAATTAGGTAAGTAGGTACTGGAAAATTTTATTAAACAAGATTTTTATGATTTGAAAAATTTGAAAATCTTTAATTTTATAATTCTTTAGAGCAGCTGCACATTCAAAAAGTTTTTGTAAATAAGCGCTTAAGCATACAATTGCTAACAACAAAAAATTCTCTTTCATTATGGAAATGTTTAAAAAAATACTTTCTCATGAAAAAGCACAAATTTGCTAGAATTTCTAAAAATACATGGGATTTTTAAATAAAACATAATAACACGAGATTGATTGAAAAAACTTGAGATCTCATGTAAAAGCATAAGACCTGGCAACATTGCACAGGAATGTCACATTCGCGTCACTGTTGGCCACCACCAACCAACCCACATTACAAATCCTGTACAAAATAACTGCATAGTGCATAGAAATTATGTCATCCAAAAACGACTACCCCAATATTACCAAAAAAGCAAATTTTTGATAGTAACATTTAAAAATTTGGTTATTTTCTGTTAAAAATAAGAATTTAGGTGAAATAGGTAAAATAATTTAGTACTATATATAGGGTTAACGGAAGAATTATATATGATCAAACTTCGCCCTTTTTATTATTACACATATGTAAATATTAGGGTGCTCCATTTAAAACAAACGTTTATTTTTTTTCACTGACACATACAAATTTTGTTCCTTTTATCGAAAAAAAAATTCCCTGAAAATTTGTGCCCCTAATTTTAATTTTCGATCGATGTATATTTCCCATTTAAATAACATGTAAATCATGATTTTTTTAATTTAAATTAATATAGCTCCGTTTGATTTCATGGTATTTCATTGCGATTAGTTAAAATTTGTAGTAGGTATATTAGTCACTCTTTGAAAGTTCCCACTAAAATTTTTTGTACTTGAACCCGTCTCATCGGTGTCGACCTCGAAATCCCAATTTTCTCAAAAATTTTTATATTTTCGCTCTTAACACAGTAAAACAATTGTCAGAAAACAATTTGTAGGAAATTAAATTTCCTACAAAAATACCCCTGTATGGATTTTCTGAGGTGCGTAGTCCAAAAGGTATAAACAGTTTAATGTATTAAAATCTAAAAAAATATTAAATTTTAATTTTTATTGTATGATTTTTCAACTTTTTTTTAACAAAATTAACCCCATTTAATTTTTTATATCGTGAAGAGATATTGAAAATTTTCTTCCACGCATTATCTTCAAGAATAAAATGTCTCATGGGAATTTCTGATATTTATTGACTGTAAAATATTTTTTTTGTTCTTAGTGTAAAAATATACCAAAATTAGATTTAAAAACAAGTAAAATTAGAAAAATCATTTTTCGCACCTGTAACTTTTATTTCTATCTACGGCACTGTTAACCTTAAAAAAACTTTTATAATTTTACCGCGGAAAAACAATGAAGTTAGCTCTGATTAAAACTGTTTCAATCTAAGACGCTTTGTTCTCTTCATCATACGCACAGAGTACTCTACATCATATGCAGACTCTTTGTTCTCTACATCATACGTTTTACTTACCTAGTATCATGCTTTCGTACATTTGAAAACTCCACGATAGTAAAATCAGTGTTATAAACAGAAATTTTTATTCAACCTTTAAATTTCAATATTTAGTTCTACTTTATTTACTTCTTCAATCAAGTTCATGTGTTTTTTGTTTTAATTTATGTGTGTGCTTGTTATGTGTCGTTAAAGTTATAATCTGTGGTTATAATATAACCTCCAAAATAATGTCAAATTGAGCATCAATTTCATCTTATCTTTCTGTCCCTTCTTCTTTTATACCATTATGAGTAAAGAAATTGGTAAAAAAATGTATAATTATTTAGTAGGATTTGCAAATTTGCAATTGATTAGTTGAATAATAATAGATTAGCTACTTATTGAGAAGTAATAAATGTTTTTTTATAATATAACATTGATTTTACTATCGTGGAGGTTTCAAATGTATACGTAAGCATGATACAAGGTCTGTAAAACGTATGATCACAGAGTACTCTGTGCGTATGATGTAGAGAACAAAGCGTCTAAGATTGAAACAGTTTTAATCAGAGCTTACTTCATTGTTTTCCCGTGGTAAAAATTTAAAAGTTTTTTTAAGGTTAACAGTGCCGTAGATAGAAATAAAAGTTAAAAATGATTTTTCTAATTTTACTTCTTTTTAAAGCTAATTTTGGTATATTTTATGCTAAGAACAAAAAAAAATATTTTACACTCAATAAGTATCAGAAATTCTCATGAGACATTTTATTCTTGAAGATAAGGCGTTGAAATTTTTTTTCAATATCTCTTCCCGATATTACCGTTCTTCTTTTCTAGTTAGTTTTTTCTAGTTAAATGAGGTTAATTTTGTTAAAAAAAAAGCGTAAGTTGAAATATCATTCAATAAAAATTAAAAATTTCATATTTTTTTTTTTAGATTTTAATACATTAAACTGTTTATACCTTTTGGACTACACACCTCAGAAAATCCATACAGTGGTATTTTTGTAAAAAACTTAATTTCCTACAAAATGTTCTCTGAACATTTTTTTATAACTTCAACTGATTTGTTGGTAAGAACGAAAATATAACAATTTTTGAGAAAATTGGGCTTTCGAAGTCGACACCGATGAGACGGGTTCAAGTACAAAAAAATGTTAGTGGGCACTAGGGTGTGTCATTTTTGAGCAACTTTTTTTTTTGAACTAAAATACAGGCTAAAAACTTTTAGGAAGGTGAAAAAAGAAGCCTCTAAAAATTTGAGCTCTTTGCTTTCCATTTTCCATTTAAATAACATGGAAAAAAAAATTATTTTTTCCTGTTTTTGTATCTTGACATTTAAGCATTGTAAAAACGAACTGAAAAATTATTTTGGTAGGAAATTAAACGCTCTACAAAAAAGTTCCAATTTATTTTTTCATAGAGTAAGCCGTTCTTAAGGTATTCAAACTTTTATTTTATTAAACTAATACTTTTTTTATGTTTTTATTATTTTAAGAAAAAATCATTATTTTCGTATAGAAAGAAAATAACACTTACATCTCAATTTTTTTTTCATTTTATTTTATTAACTATCAAAAAAAGTTATTTGTGTTCAATAATTATAATACATTAAATAAAACAATGAATTTGTTATTGTATTGAATTTTTAATCTTTCTTTATTTTTTATAATTTTAAAGTCGATAACTCTGATATATATATATATATATATATATATATATATATATATATTAGGGTGTTTCAAAAAAATCGACTTTTTCTTTTTCTTCAAATGGTCAGCAAATTCTTTCAGAGGATGTCAAAACAAAGACCTCGTTAAAATTTGAGCTTTTAATTTGAAGATTTAGAGGTCGCGGATCGCAATTTTCTATTTCCCATTTAAATAACATAGGAAATTTTTTTTTTTAACTTTGGAATTTTATACGTCTATATCGAATCAACTTATGGCAAGGAACATCTTAGATTTTTATAGTAAATTTAACGCTCTATAAAAAATGTCTCTTATAATTTTTCTATAAATTGATTTCTTCCAGAGTTATTCGAGGCCAAAGTTTGATTTCCATCGAATTTTCTCGTTTTTTCAACTTTTAGCATCATGTAGTAAAAAAATCACATATTTATATCTGAAACATATGAAGTGTTGTAAAAAAAACATAAAAACAAAAAAACGTCACTTTTTTCCAAAGCCTACTACAAAGTTTTAATGAAAATATGAGATGTGTATAATATGCAAAGTAATTTATTTATAAATGCATTTTTCTCGAAAATGGTGCATCTGAGCAATTCAAATCAAGAGTACCTATTTTTCGTAAAAAAATATAAATTCTCATAATTTCATAAAAAAAATTAAATTATTAACCCAGAAAAAAGTTGGGGCTATTTTTGTAACTTTGCCCCCTCCAAATGTTACGCCTATGATTAAATTTTAACAGTTTTGATCATAGATCTAGATTCAGCATGTCAAAATTACCAAAGTACCTACCGAAAATTCATTTGTTTATGTTCAACCCTCTAGGAATAGTTTTAAAAAAATTATCCTCTTAGGCTTCTATTCAGGGGGCCGTAGCTCCTTTAGGGAGCATTTTTTGATACATGTTTATTAAACAAAAAGTGTTATTTTTATACGAATAATGCACTGTTTAAGTTTGGCCACCCGTATAATGATAATTGTACCATAAATTTAAAAAAAACGCGAAAATTCGATGGAAATCAAACTTTGGCCTTGAATAACTCTGGAAGGAATCAATTTATAGAAAAATGATAGGAGACCTTTTTTGTAGAGCGTTAAATTTACTATGAAAATCTAAGATGATAAGTTGATTTGATTCAGACGTATAAAATTTCAAAGTTAAAAAAAAAAATCCCATGTTATTTAAATGGGAAATAGAAAATTGCGATCCGCGACCTCTAAATCTTCAAATTAAAAGCTAAAATTTTGACGAGGTCTTTGTGTTGACATCCTCTGAAAGAATTTGCCGACCATTTGAAGAAAAAGAAAAAGTCGATTTTTTTGAAACACCCTAATATATATATATATATATCGGCTCAGTCGGTATATTACCGTTCGGATTAAACAGTGACTAGAGGCACGCTAACGTGCCGCGATTCGAAATGTTAAAGGCAACTTTAAGTTTGAATACCTTCAGAACGACTCACTCTATGAAAAAATGTTTTGAAACTTTTTTGTAGTGCGTTCAATTTCCTACCAAAATAATTTTTCAGTTCGTTTATATATTGCTCAAATGTCAAGCTACAAAAATAAGAAAAAAGAAAAAAAAAATTCCATGTTATTTAAATGGAAAATGGAAAGTTAGGAACAGGCACCACTTAATGTTAATATTAAGAGCTCAAATTTCTAGAGGTTTCTTTTTTCACCTTCCTGAAAGTTTTTAGCCTGTTTTTTAGTTGAAAAAAAAAGTTGCTTAAAAATGACACACCCTAGTGGGCACTACAATATATAACAATACTATATACTACAAATTCTGACTAATCGCAATGAAATACCATGAAATCAAACGGAGCTATATTAATTTAAATAAAAAAAATCATGAATTACATTTAAATGGAAAATATACATCGATCGAAAGGAACCACTTAAAATTAAAATTAAGGGCTCAAATTTTCAGGGAATTTTTTTTTCGATAAAAGGAACAAAATTTTCATGTGTCAGCGAAAAAAAAATTAATGTTCGTTTTAAATGGATCACCCTAATATGTATACTATACTATAGTAAAATTTAAAAGTAAGGTCCATTTTTTTAAATGAAAATTTAGTTAAAATAGGTGAAATAAAATAAGGATAAAATAAAATCATTTTCTTTAAAAACGGATTTTGTTCCATTGCACCTAATGTTATGATTAGCGTATACAAATAGGTAATAACACTAAAAATTAAAAATTTACTTTTAACACGAGTATTTACTTAAAATTCAAATTGATACCATGTACCAACATGTTTTGCTAATAAACTATGTATTAAAGACCTTTAATGGTTTCAAATCATGAAAATATGAAACAAAAGCTAAATAAATAAACAATACGCATAAGCTAAAAATTAGTATTAATATTAAAATGATTGGTTTTATGAAAATACGGAAGTAATTAAATAGAAATGGTATCCAACCAAATTTAAAAGTGGAAACTATAATTTAGTGAAAAAACTAGGCTATAATTAAATCTGCCTTTGTATATGTGCGGGGGATTGGCCACCGATTACGTTACGTAATACTCGACAATAGATTTGAATGGTTGACCATGACTTTGAAACGATTTCTGATGCCTGGGTAGTTGTAGCATGCCTAGCGACAGGCAGTCTGCTGCGTTCCGATAGGTTTTCAACACAGTCTGTGGTTTTCAAGGTACGGATTTTTACGCACGTGGAAATACACTAATTATCCAACTAAATTAAAATAATTTTTTTTTTATTTCTTTTTTGTTTACAAAACAGAATATGTTGATAGCATTGCTTATATATAATGTATTAGAATTTAAGAAGTTATCAGACAAAACTGGAAATATGTGTATACCTAAATTATAACTATAATTAAGTTAAATGTGAGGTCTGGAGATCTTGGAGGCTAAAATAATTGGAACCTAAATAAACATAAACAATTTGCCAACAGGCATTTGCTTGCAATAAGTAAAACGCCTCATTGTATTGAGACTTAACTAATAACATTTTGGATAAAATACCTTTTAAACGTAAACAAGGTGAAGGGATGGTTAACGTTAAAGCAACCTGTGGAATTATTTTTTAGTGTTCAATACTCTACACTTGGTTTCTAGAGACAAAAATAGAAAGAAATCTTCGTATAAACATAGGTAGAAAAATGGCCTCTCAAAGGGGCGCCCCTGAATATGGGTTTTTTTATTATTATTTCCAGAAAAATTTGAGATAAAATAATGAAATTTTGTTTGCTAACTTTTTATGTTGAAAAAAAACAACAATGTTGAAAAAAAAACAATTTTTAGACCAAAATTTTGTTGGCTGCAGAATAGCAAAATTTAAAGTTTTCCACGTAAAAAGGTACTTTTGTTGAACATAGATAAAATGCACAATTTTCGAATAAAAATAAAATAACAAATTAAAAAAAATACATAAGTAATATGTATTTTTTTATATTATATTATATTTTCCGAAAATACATTATTTTATCTACCTAATAAATAATAAAAATAAATAATAATATTAAAACATCTTTAGGGGCTCTGTAGGTCCCTTAGGGGCCATTTGCCAAGTTTTTGACCCCGAAAACTGCTTGTAAATTATTGCACACTATTTTAGGGACACTTTGTATATTTATTTATATTATTTTTTATAACAGGGTTATAAAAATACAATTATTTCTTATTTAAATCCAACTTATAATTATTTAATTTATTATAAAACAAAGAAGTAAAATAATACAAAGCTAGATCAAAAAATAAAAAAAACATATAAAAGGTTTGTTTTCCTGTTTCTAATTTACCTTTTTGTTTGTTTTACAAATTTATGTTTGTCCATTAAGTTTATTTGACCGGGATTGCCAAGGTCGAATATTGGCCAAAGTTAGATAAAGCCGTTCAATTTATTTTAATGTTGTTTTCCAACGGAAAGTCTAATTTATTTCTATGTCACGAAATACCAGCAATCAATGCAAATGTATACCTGGCATATTTACAAAAAGATTGCCAAAATTTTCATTGACGTAAGACATGAAAACCAATTAGATTTTAAGTTGTAGTCGTAATATAACAAAGAACATGCTTTTAAAAAATCAAATTAAATTAGAAAAAGTGAACATTTTCTATCACTATAGATATCTAAAAATACCATATACTTGGATAATATCCTATATACACAAGTCTTAATTATTTTATTTTCAATTTGGTAAAAAGGAACATTATTAATGGTAAAATTTAAAATTAATAAATAGCAAAACTTATAAAATTATATTTACTATTCCCTATATAAATTTTAAGTCGACATTTATTCTCAAACTTTTAGCAAATAGAGAAAAATACTATAAAGAACGCATCTTATTAGACGTCTTGACATGACATGGGGAGCGTCAGGTCAAAACTAAATGTCTCTCTTATCATATCAGGAGAGCGAAAAAATTGTTTTTAAATTAAGTACATTTAATGCTTGCAACTAAAAATGGATTAGTCAAAAATGACTAATTTAATAGTTATTAGTGGCTGCTTTTTTACTTGTACCATGGTTAACCATGGAATACCATGGTATTCCAAAATTTAACAGCTAATTCTTATGTAAAATTGTTCCCTGAATCCGAAAATACCGTCAAAAATTATGAAAGTGGAGCAGTTTTTGAGTCAATTCCATATTAAATGGAAAATTGACTTTATCTCAAAAACTGTTGTACTTTTTTAACTTTTGACGGTATTTTCGGATTCAGGGAACAATTTAACATAAAAATTGTCAGTTAAATTTTGGGATACCATGGTATTCCATGGTTAACCATGGTACAAGTGAAAAAGCAGCCACTAATAACTATTAAATTAGTCATTTTTGACTAACTCATTTTTAAAGAGAATATAAAGCGTGTTTCTATGTCCTCTTGGGCTCCATCGTGCAAACCCCCTCTATTATACATCAAAATTTTGGACAGAATTTGCACATTTTTGCACACCCCTTCTTAAATTTTGTACACACCCACTTTGGAAATGGCAAGAAAAATTATGTGGGGGAGAAACTTGACGCTTGCCAACCCCCCCTTTGCTCCGACAAACTATACTTTTCGTCATCATAATCTCCTAAATTTGCACACCTCATTTCAAATTTTCACACCCCTACTTCATTTCTCGAGGTGTCCCAAAAATTTCTTCCTAGCCCCAAACTCAAGAAATTCACTTTTTTTGTGCTATTGTAAGAAAGAAGAACACAGAAATCCATTATGTAGTACGAAAACTGACGGACAAATCTTTTATGTAAGATGTTTGAAACTGGAACAAGCTTCAGTCGAAGACTGGCGAGGTCTAACTAATCCCAAACATCCTAGAACTTCTTATCTGGAACCTTACTCCGAACTTTTAGAGACAGAACTTTGGGAGTGGCGAGGAGAGAGCTATATAAAAAAAAGACCTGCAGTCAATGAAGCAGTAGAAAATAAAAATAGTGACGATGGAGAGGAGGTTGTGATTTTTTACAATAAAACCTAAATTTGATTTTTTTACGGTTTAATTTAGATTGTAAACTACACTTGCGCTAGCGGCAAGAGGCTAAAGTAAAGTAAAGTAGTAAAGCCATCTAGGTCTACAATACCTAAGCAATGCCAAAAATTGAAGTAGATTTCTGTAACATATATTGGCGCCATATTTGAATGTTAATGCTTCGTGGGTTGTCTTTATATATTGTATTTACTGCTATTTTAAATAAAACAAGTATGAATATAAGATTTATTTATTGTGGTTATAATATAATAAAAAATAAAATACATACATCTATATGTACATAATAGGTATATTACTGTACTGGGTACAGTAATGGTAAGTCTGGGTCAGCTGCAGTCAATTCATGTTACCAAATGTAAATTAATATCCTGAATATGTTTTTGTTTGGGGTGCAAACCTAAAAAATATCTTAATTCTTTAATAATAAGAGAATATTGCAAAATTTGGTAATTTACTTATAGGCTACTTATACGATTTTAAATTTAAGATATAGGAATTTGTACAAGGCTTTTGAGTGTGGACTTTTGGCAAGTTCTAACCAACCGTGAAAAATCTTACCAGCACTTGGTTTTTGAATAACCATAAGAAGCGTGGACTTGGCCAGGACTAAATTACCATTAAACAAGCAATCCTAAATAATTAATAATTAACCATTAATATTTTTTCGCTAGAGCGTCCTAAGCCAAAAAGACGCATCTCAACATGTTTACTTATTATTGCGCTTTATTGTTTTTTTTCTAAGATACGTTCAATTTAATTAGCAATTTTTAAGAGTTATGTAAAATGTACGTATAGTTAAAATGCGTCTTTTTTGTTAAGAGAATAAGTTAATAATAATAATAAGATGCGCTTTTTAGCTTAGGACGGCAGGATAGTCAATACATTTCCGCACCCAACAATAATACATTTCACAACCATTAACACGTTTTATCACTTTTAAGGCGCAAAAATGTATTTAATAATTCAATAATTATGATTGACATTAACATTTGCAAATAGCGTTTGTACAGATGTCTGCAATTTACAAATAGATATTGTTTAGGTATTGTAGCTCTAGAGGGCAGTGGTGGGAGAGTTTCCAATCTATGGAAGGTATTATCTTTGAGCATACTCTCTTAAAATAAATCAGTGGAATTTTACTGATTCGACCAGTGAGTAAAAAGTTCACTGGTAAACCAGTGAAATTTTTAGGTTTTTTACTGATTGAACCAGTTGATCTTATTTATTTCACCATGGTAATGCATTAATATTTACTGATTCAATCAGTGAAATTTAGATGTTACTGTACAACCAGTGGGATCCACAGGAAAATTAGTGAAATTTTACTGATCCAATTTAAAAGAGCATTTAAATTTTAAACCAAAATCCACTAAACCCAAAGCAATTTTCTAAAACAGCTAAATCTGACAAGTTTCGTAAGTTTTTCAAAAAACCATTAAAGTGAAATTTTTTCACTTAAGCTTTCTTGTTTATTATGCTATTGGCTATCAATTTTTATATTCAAAATTCTAGTAACCTTATTTCATGACCAGCAGCAAACTTTCGCGTTTCCTCAATTAAATGTTAAGGTGGATTTAGAGGGTTTTGGAACTAGGCGACTCAAATATAATAAACCATTTCTAGAAATACTTAACAACCTAAAGAGAAGTACATTTTAGAAAAATGTAGGACAAAAAATGTAATAAAGGGAAAACCTGTTTTGTTTATGAATAATTATTATAAATACATATGGAAAACATGGTTTCTTTATGAATAAGTACAAATAAGTACATTATATACCAGGCGGAGAAAGCACAGATTATGGCCGAGTATACATTTCACTGTCGAGGCAATAAATTGTATGAGGGGATATTAATAGGCTTTCGCCGCCTGGTTTTATATAATTTTTTTTTAGGCATTTAAGTAAACAATTTTCTAAGCTTCTGTTACATCACTTCTAAGTTAAGTTCAACTGACATGATGACAGTTAAGCTTTATATCTGTACGGGTTTAATAATAATTTGACTTTTAAACTAGTATTTATATGAATTGTTTCTATAGTATAGACTTGTGAGTCTTATAATATAAAAATTATTGTACGTTTAGAAAAAAATAGTACGACTTATTATAGTCAAGTTCAGGATTCGCTGCCGAGAAGTTGGTCGAAGCTGAAGATCTGAGCGAGGCAGTTAATATGCTTTATCTGCTGGGTTTCCGCTTCTGGTCCTATATGTATGCCCCCTGTCATTGGACGCTTTTCACTGGACAAACAAAGGAGGTCAAACAAGAGGGGAGGTGGCCATCCGCAAAAAAATTGATAAGTAACCATTCAGCATATGCATGATCTAACACATAATCTGCAAATTAAACACGACAGATATCTTTGAAACCCTAAGAAAGGTACACTGCGTAGGACAATAAATCTGTCAACAACAAACGAGACCAATAATAAACATTAGACACACAGAATAAACTAACACATTAATTATATAACCGTAACATAGTAAAAAAAACATAATAATCAAACTCTATTGGATTTGTAAACATTAGATAAAAGAATAATTGCGCTTGTCATTTGTTTAACTAATAAATAAATGCAATACAACAATTAAAAAAAAAACAACAAAAGCTACAAGTTACATATCCAGCTACTGAACTATCTATTGATGGTGCTCGGCCTCAAGACTGACAGGACACAAGTGCAGGAGCAATCCTACTTGGACACGAACAATACCGCCAAAAACGTAGACCAAGACGTAGGCTCCTGCAGCAAAGTAACAACTCCCGAACTCCATACAGTAATCCCAAATGTTTGGAGTAATACTAACTGCCTGGTCTAGGCGGGGTTCCGCGTCGTACTTAGTTTTAAGTCGGCGTAATTGTCCCCCAAACACCAATTTGTCTATCCCTCCCGTCCTACCTCCTTCATTACCCTACTGGACGTATAGCATAGGCTCGGCGAACCCGGGAATGGCTAATAAAACTATTGGCATTTCGCTCTCGACCCCTAATTAAGGGACAGTACGGGACGCAATGGACATTCGCAACCAGCAAACACGGGTGAAGCCGCGCCGTTGCTGGTGGCGAAAGAAAATCGGTGCAAGGAAACAGAGGCCTATGCGGGGCCCGGGAGTGATGAGGCAATGGGGCCCGTTATACGTCTCTTATACTCATACTCATACTTTACTGATTTCGACCTAAATGCGATATATGTAATAACTTGTCCTATATAATTTTAATGTATTTTTAATATTGTTGTAGGAGTATAATAATTTGACTTTTGAACTGCGTACAAATATGATATATTTCTATAGGCTTATACGTATTATAATATAAAAAACCTATTTTAGAGCAGAAACAAATGTTTTTTCTAACTATTCAAATTATACAGGGTGCGGCAAAAAGGTTGCTCCATTTCTAAAGGGTCATTGCTTGACTCG
Source organism: Brassicogethes aeneus (assembly GCA_921294245.1). NCBI lineage: Eukaryota > Metazoa > Arthropoda > Insecta > Coleoptera > Nitidulidae > Brassicogethes > Brassicogethes aeneus. The sequence continues at coordinate 43,474,178 of OV121132.1, read as the reverse complement.
TTGGAGGGATAGAGCAGTGCGCTTGGTGGCTTTAGGTAGGTACGTGCATGCCATTTTCAGTCTTCACAATGAATCTGTCAGAAATATTTGGGAAGTCAATAAAAATCAAACTAAGAAAACGCGTTCTATTTTTTAAAGGTCCATTAATTACGTGAGGGGTTTTAAAATAAAATGCCCGGGCAAAGTTCTCTTTACGGGGTGGCCTCCGCGTTCGCCTGATTTGACCCCTTGCGATTTTTTTGTGGGGGTATCTAAAATCAAGTTTTTAAAAATCGTCCACAAAATTTGGAAAATCTAAAGGCAGCAATAAGACAAGAAATCAACGCAATTCCGCAAGACATGGCGCGCAGTCGTAATAGGCTTCAAATGTGCATTGACAATAACGGCGGTTATTTAAAAGACATTATTTTTTAAACATGAAATATATAAAATAATATGTTTCCTAAAAATAAAAAGCTTTTTTCTTAGTTTGATTTTTATTGACATCCCAAATATTTCTGACAGATTCATTATGACGACTGAAAATGGCATGCACGTACCTACCTAAAGCAATCACCCGCACTGCTCTATCTTCCCACGAGCAGTCATATTAAAAAAAAATGGGATAATACTACTTGTGGCACCTTGATGGATAGCTGTTTTAAAAATAAAAATGCAATTTTTTTCTTATTTTAATTTGATTGATAATTTTTAATTCAAAAAAAACCTTTATTAAAATCTAAAATTACAAAAATTAATAGACCATTCAATTTGTCTAAAAATTTAATTAAGCGCATTATCTTAAAAAAATCTGTTTGCGAAGTTTTATAATTTTAGTTTTTTTAAATTAAATATTAACTATCAAATTAAAATAAGAAAAAAATTGCACAGTCAATTTTCTTTTTAAAAGGGCTTTCCAACAAGGTGCCACAAATAGTATCATCCCGTTTAAAAAAAAGAAATGGGGTTAGGTTTCACCCCTTAAAAGGGGTGAAAATTTTTCTTTTTTAAAATGACTGGAAAGTCCACAAAAAATTTCAATCTACGTGTTTTTTCATTTTATCCAAATATTTTATCCTGAGGCTCTAGCAAATTAGTTTCAGTTGAAGTATACCTGTTAACTTAGATAGTAAACTAAAGAAAAAGAAATAATAAAAAAATGTTTAACACAGTTGCCTAGTAGACGAGAAGACTGCGAATCTAGCTCTTCTATCTATAGAAGCAGAAGAGGTCAATAAAATAATTTTTGAAAATATTATTGAGTCCTTTTCCGATTTTAAATGCAGGAAAATAAAATTCGTTGTTGATAATGCAAAAGGTCGTGCCACTTGGACGCCTTTCTGTAGAAGACATAAAAATAAAAAAAATCGGGATACCTATACTGCCCAACTATGGAGAAAGGCAGTAACTGCTAAACAATAAATTTGTGGGAACCATAAAACATATTGGGTTTTAAACAAAATACATTATTTAAAACACTTTTTATTTAAATATTATAATAACGGGTGAGTATTATTTCCTGATCATGTAGTCTTTATCGTACCTAAACATTTTTCTCGCACGCCGCTGGTCAAACTTCGTAATTAAAGTAGATTACTTTTTAAATTTCCGACTAGGATTATTTTATAAAATCATTATATTTTTTACCTACAATTAATTTATGCATAAACTTGTGAAAAAGATATATTTTATTAGTAAATTTAATTAATTAATAAATAAAATTATAAAATATTGTACTTTATGTCCGACTAAGTTGTCTACGTATGCGAAACTTTTTTATTGTTAATTTTACGAAAAATATCATTATGTATAGGCAAAACTATCAATATTCTCCGAAAGACAATATTTTCGAATAAAGAATAATTTATTATTATTTAAAAATAAATTTAAAAAGAATTAAAAAATAAAATAGTTAAAAATCTGTACAAAATCTAAGGACTACGAGAGCTACTAGTGCACTATTATAAGGCCCTTAACCAGAATAAAACATTGATTTTTCAATGCAGAAAACCCAATGTTAAACATAAACAATTACATTGCAAGGAGGCACTGGTTTATAAAATGGAATATACTTTTTTATTTATTTTGAACGATGGGAGCATAAAAAATATTTAAAATAGAAAATATAAAGTAGGATAATTTACCCAAAAGGAAACTTTATTTTTACTTTTACGAAAAAAAGTTAGGTACTCTTAATAAAAAGTTCTGTTTCTAAAAAAGTAATAGTATACTATTTAAACTTAAAATAACATGTACAATGTAAATGTGATATTTTATAAATGGGGTAGAAAATTTGTTTTGTATTATTAATTTTACAAAAAAATACTCTTTATTAAAGGTTTTGCTCTTTGAATAATATTAGATAATAAATAAAACTTAAAATAACAGGTACAGAGTAGTCATAAAGTAAAAATAATTTATAATTGACCCTGGAGAGTAACCTTAGTTTTTACCTTGGAGAAAAATAAAAAAGGGAAATGTTGCTTAGAATTAAAAGTTATATCTAATTTAAATCAATTGCCTCCCATTACACACTTATGAAAATTTAAAAGTAAGATCATGTAATATTTGACGTTAGTATAGTGTGATTTGCAACCGCACGAGAAAGAGCAAGACAGAGATATTTTTAGATATTACCACAGTAGAACAGTTACTGTGGTATTACATTATATTACTTTTAATTAACCATAAGTGTACTAATTTTGACTAATAAATTTAAATGCAGAAATTATAATATGTAATTTAAATGCCATCTTTATAATTTATTTCTTAATGTAAATAAGTTTTTTATTTGTATTAAATTTGATTTTAAAATATTTTTTGGGATTTCGTATAGGTTTTTGCTGAATTTTGCTCTACAAAAATTGTGCAGCATCTCGTTTTTACAGGGTTCAAATAAAGTTATTGGGTTTCATACTACAAACCCCATCAATCAAACAGGACATCTTCATCAAAGTTTATTCAACGTTTACCTACGTACTGGAAATTGCCTTATACATACTTACTTTTTTCTTTGAAGATTGACTTGAGCTTATTGACTTCCATCACAAAATTTACCCTCGCTAAAGTATTTTAAATTCAAACTTTAAATTTAAGTTTATTTTAACCCCGGTGCATTCGCCATTTTTTATATTTTATTTTATTTTATTTGAATAATGTAAAATATTAAAAAAATTACTTCTAAATTTTAGTCTTCAAATCTTTAAAAAATTAAAATTTTAAAGTTTTTTCCAAATTAATAAATAAACACTTTGCCACAGGGTGGCCAACAACTTTTCTAGGGTAATTTGGGTGCACTGATTCCAAAAATAATCATAATTTTGCTGAATTAGTCTTTGGTTTTGAGATATTGTAAAAAAGTTTTTTTCGATATGCAAACATTCAAATTCGTATAGGTATACATATATATTTTTATGCTTTAACTCGGAGATCACTGATCATAAAGCTTTGAGTCCTAATTTAATTAAAAAATATATTATATAGTACTAGGGTGGTCGTTAAAAATTAAATTTTTTGCGACGCCCCCTAAAAAGCTTCGTTTTGATGAAAAAACACTGGGAATTTTTTTTATTAAAAACAACACGTCCCTCACGACGATATAAGTTAATTTTTTGGTATAATCATGTTTTTTTTTTTTGTTTTTTTATGATAAATAAAATTTTATTCTAAATATAAACAATTATAGAACCCAAATCAATGAAAAACAATAGTTAATCGAAATAACAATAGACAAAAATTTAAATCCGTTCTATTAAATAAAAAAATGAAAGATATTCAAATTGATATTTTTATTTTAAAACTAAATTGGTACAAACCTGTGGGTAAAAGGCATAAGGGGATAAGTCAAAATAAGCAATTTTTCAATAGAGCCTTTAACGTGTTCGCATTAATACGGGAAATATATTTATGTTCAGCGGGTATACGATTTTGTTAGCATATGACATGTGCTAACAAAAGGGTATACCCGCTAACCATAAATATGTTTCCTAAATTAATGCGAATACGTTTAAGGCTCTACTGAAAAATTGCTTTTTTTGACTTATCCCCTTATGCCTTTTACCCACAGAAACGTAATTTTAATATTTTGATTTCTTCACTCCAAGGTAAAGTTATTTCATTGTTAATAATTTTTAAATCTCAAAAAAATTATTATTCCATATTTTCAGAGAAGACATGATTATACTTATAATTAACTTATATCGTCTTGAGGCACGTGTTGTTTTTAATTAAAAAAAAATTCCTAGTGTTTTTTCATTAAAACGAAGCATTTTAGGGGGCGTCGCAAAAAATTTAATTTTTAACGACCACCCTATTATATACATTTATAAAGTTAGTTCTCTCAAAAACCCTATTTTTTACGAAATTAAATCGCTTTTTAGTAAAAATTCGACAATTTTCAAAGTTCAAAGTGATGTTTAGCGAATAATTTTTTCCGATTTGAATAAAATTTAGCAAATTTTGTATTTTTATTTATCTACTTAATCGTGGTAAAATTACAAGGCAATTAAATAAAAACTGCCAAAATGGCACTCAAAACAACCGCGCATGTTAAAATGTATATTTACTGTCATTTTTGCCTGTTTGACTTATGTAAGTCGTAGAAATTTCGAAAAAATCCTGTGAACAAAAGTAACACCCATTAACAGTGGTCATATCACACGAACTCTGGTAGGTAAACATCACGAAAATTCAAGGCGTAAAGCCTTAGTTTTCTTATGCTTAGATCAAGTTCATTTTTGGTATTACATAGATTTGTCACCTGACATGTTGAACTGTTTAAGTTCAACTTAGAGAAAGTAATGGAAATTATGAACAGGGTGGGCCAATGGAAAGTTTCCACCTCGGTTTTCTATAGTGTTACAAAAAAATAAAATATGCTCGTACACAAGTAATACCTCATTTTAAAGGCCTTTTAAATCCCTACTTTTTGTGTATTGGTTTCATTTCGAGATATGAGCTTTATTTTTTAATTTATATATTAAAATATAAATTTTACACGCACAGTAGTGCCTATAATGGTTCTCCATGTAGTAGTAATAAGGTTACCAAAAATGCATACAATGCATATATCGTTTAAAGATAAGGTAGAACCACTTGGAAAACTTAGGGCTAATATTCTTTTCCGTTTGAATTTTGAGATTAAATTGTCTACAATTGTTGGGTCATAATTATTGTAGACAATTTAATCTCAAAACTCAAACGGAAAAGAATATTAGCCCTAAATTTTCCAAGTAGTTCTACCTTATCTTTAAACGATGCCGGAAGTTTTATCTCAATTCCTTTCATTAACTCCAAGATAACTAACATGATCTGCAGGTGTGTTAAAAAACAAAAAGAAAATTTAAAAATAGCACATAAAACTAATACAAATTTAGCATCATTATTAATTAACAACAAAGACAAAATAGAAACACTTTCATGTGGAACTTGCACCTGCACATATTATGTTGGTAGAACTTTTAGATCTTTGAAAACTAGAATTAATGAACATTTAAAACGGAGCTCTTCAGCTTTCGGAGAACACATTAAAAGTTCAAAAAATTCGTTTAGTCCTCGAAAAAACTCGGAAATATTACATATAACCAACACTAGAAATTTAACAAAGCTAGATTTCTTAGAAGATCTTGAAATTGGGAAAGAATTCTGTCTTAACACTCAAATCAACCTCAATAGAGACTTTATACCTTTACACAAATATGTCATGGATTAAAATAAATAAATCCTAATTAGGTTGATTTTATGTTCGGGTTTGAGGGGTGAGTTTTTCACGATGGATTTTAATATGAGTTAGTTGTCTTGGGGAGCGCATTTCTGGATTTGAATTTACAATTATTGTTCTTTACACAGCGCCACCCGTTGGTCATGGGAGGAATCTGTTGTTTACAGAAAAGTTTTCTAATTTTGTCTATATTTACGGTCAATAAAAGCGGGAAATTGATTCTGTCATCAAAATCACCTAACCTAGTCAAGCCAATTTTAAACACACGACATGAAGATATTTGTAAAATATAAGGGTTATATCTATACACGGAAAAAACTAAATGTCACTATTTAGTAGGATTTCTACTAATTTTTATTGTTTAAAACGTTAACGAGGAACCTCCCTCGGAATTTGTTACTTATTACGAAGTAAAAAGTTAAAATATATATTAGCGGTTCACTAAAACATATTATATTTAAAAATAAATAAAACAGTATAAAAATATAGTTTTTAACCTTTTAAATAATAAAATTCTTCATCTTGGAAAGTATAATTTAAAGTAAGAGTAACCAAAATGTGACAATGACTTTATTAAATATTAACTCTCAAACTTTAAATTTTAATATTTCAAACACTAAATATCTCCAAGTTCGATATATATAATTTCACATAAGCGAACATATTTTTTTAAATTTTAACCTTAATAAATATTCAAATCTGAATTTTAAATTTTATTGTTTCAAACAATAAAAATGTACAACTCTACCGGTTAAATATTTACTTATAGAAATATAGTAATCAAAGTTCAGTTCTGCATTTTCTAAATACTAAAAAATAATTTTGTGTAGTGTATTTTATTTATTATAAAATATACCATTATAAATTTTAATAATTTAATTAATAAATTTTGTTAAGTAAGATCAATAAATAATACACTTTTCATAAATAGTAATTTTTATTTAAGAAAACTTAATTCTAGAACTTTTTACCAATAGTTAATAACGTAATAATTTCCATTAATAATTGTTTATAAATAATTAACAAGAAATATAATTCATTAAAATACAATAATTAATAAATAATTCATTACAATAAATGAGGAGCATACTTTTATAAGGAATCTTGTCTTGGACACGTCAATTTTTATTTCTAGGGGGACGAATTTTGATGTACATTTCTAGATAAATGTCTTTATTGAGGTTGCCATCAATGAAAAATATTCCAAAAAGGGGCACCATGGTTCCCAAAAAATCCGACCCAAACATTAAATTTTATCTTTTGGAGAACTTGGATGTGGGTTTCATGGAACAAATGAGGATTGGTACCGCCCCAATAGCGCCAATTATAATTATGTCTATTTACTTCTCCATTTAACATAACAGTGCACTCATCTGAAAAACATGTATTGTAGTACAAAAGGATTAATACTGAAATATTCGCAAATCTGTAATCTGCGATCAGGCCCTGATTATCAGGGTCATCTTCATTATAATTACTTATAAGTAATTTCTTGAACCAGCCGAATTTTGAAGGATGAAACTTGTTATTCAAGATGCGAAGCACACTGGTGACGGATGCCCCAAAGGCTTGTGATAGTTTCCTGATAGACTGTGTATTATCCATTTGCACATGACCCAACACAGCAACTTCTACAGCTTCATTTCTAACTGGGCGGTTTGTCTCCCTATTTTTGTTGTTAATGGAACCCGTAGTTTAAAACTTAATTACAATTTGTTGAATGTATTGGTAACTTACGTTTTTTTCGGGATGATTATTATTGAAAATTCGTGCCGTGGCGTTTGCACAATCATTATTTCGATAATAGGTCGCAATAATTTCCATTCTTTCTTCAATTGAGTATACCATTTTGAGAACACGTTTAGGGTTCAGAAACAAAGTAAAAATGATAACAACTTATTAAACAGAAAAACCGGCATAAAAAACAATTTAAAACTTTTTGGCTCCAGATCAGCATTCAATGTATTTGTTTTTATCTTAATTTACCTAATTTGAAAATTCAAATAACAATTTCTCGAAAACTAACCGACAGATTTTTGAAAAATCTTATTAAGACTTAAAATACCTTTAAAACGATATGTCACTCAACCCCCCTTGCGGTGCGGGTGGGGGCGCGAAGCCTACATCAAACAAAACACCCTAGAAACAAAAATTGACGTTTCTAGAAAATTTGTCCACATTCACCCGCTAAAACGTTTGGGGGGTAAAAGTTTTCGTTGGAACACCCTGTATAACTATTACATGAAAGCAATAATCCACGCGCGCATTGAACTGCTACTCCTCCAATATTATTAAAGTGCCCTTTGAAAAAAATTTCAAATTTTCGAGCTCTATATGAACCGCGATGCTGCAAGACACTCAACTGTCGGCATTCCCTCATGCTCTTTATAGAGGACTAAACGCCCGAGCAAGTTGCGTCTAGATTTGTTAAATGTTTTATTTAAATTGTAATAACTAAGTTTATTAAATTTTTGTCATATAACTTACAGTAAACGAAATATTCGCATTTTTACAAATGGCAGCTTTATCGAAAAAAATGATTATCTTAATTTGTTAAATGTAATATTTTAATTTGAATATAAACATAATAACTATAGGTATACCTATATTGTATTATTCTTAAATAAAAAGGGGTTATGAACAAGCCTAAAAAACCAAGATGAAAGAATACGGTTATGAAAGAAAGATGTAATTAAAATGATATAAAGCTACCAAAGTGGTAGTTTTATAGAAAAAATTTTAAATATAAAATTATTTGAAAAAAGTTACTTACCTGTTCTATAGCACGACAATTTTGCGACCAAAACACAATTTGTTTGCGACTGATGCAACTTAATAAAAATTTACGGACGGCCTTGCTTCGATATTGTTTTGTCTAGGACCAAACATGAAAGACAACGGGTTACCTAGCACGATATGCGGATGAAGAGCTAGATATTCACGTTTCAAATGTGAAAAAGTAAAATGTCAAACAATAAAAATTATTGAGTTCAAATTACACTTGTTGAAAGTTGAAAAATATACTAACTATCAAGTAAGTTTAGTATTGAATATAAAATTTACTATTTCGCATAGTACATTTTATGGACCTCACTGGTGAATTTTATTATTTTTTTTAATATTAAGTATAATTAAGAATTTATTATTTCATATATTAAAAAGTACTATCTAATATTGTTTAAGTACAAAATATAACAACTACATATGTCAATTTTATTAGATAAAAGACATAAATTTTTTTTATTTTGAATTATAAGTTTTGTGTTTTGCTTTTACATTTTTTATCTTTTCGACTACAAATTTTTACCTACAAAAGTATAAACATTAAAGTTTTACTTTTACAATTATTACAATCCTACTTTTTTAACGAGTAAATCGTAATTTTTAAAATATGTAATACTACTTTTTTACAAATAAACTATAAATTTGATCATTCAATTAATAATTATTATAAAGTAAATGTCAGAACAAAGATATTATTGTTTGAAATAGTAGTAATTAGTGATATTATTATTACTTATTACACATCAATATTTAATTAGTATAATTTACTTTTTTCCGTGTAGTACTAATTTGAGTAGCTGTAAACAAATAAAAATGAACATAGACATATACTCCTGTCCACTGACAAGTAAGTTTTTATAAAAAATTCAATGTTAATCTAATTCCTGTTTTACTTATCAGTTGAAGCACTGAAGATGGCTTAAGGCCGAAAGCGCTCTGCAAATCAAAACTTTTCACAATACACGATCATACAAAAAAGAAAAATCCTTTTTATTTCAAATATAATTATTTAATGGCAATTAAAAGTAATAAATTAGAAATGAATAGCACAGGAACTGAGTCTTTTATATACTTTTCACAATACACGATCATACAAAAAAGAAAAATCCTTTTTATTTCAAATATAATTATTTAATGGCAATTAAAAGTAATAAATTAGAAATGAATAGCAGAGGAACTGAGTCTTTTATACTTATTGTTTTGGATCCGTTTCACGAATTAGAGTCCCACAGTGGTCACTCATCATGCCTTCATCCCAAAATCCTTGGTATCTCCTTTCAATGTTTGCGAGATCTTGGTGTAGATGCTCTCCCTGTTCGTATCGACCAAGTTTTCAAGGAAAAAATCGAGGTGGGAAATTACCACTGGGAATAGAAGAAATGCATCTTGAGAGACATCCGACCTCCAGTCTTGCGGTAATTTTGCAACAAATTGCCGATGATTTGCTTGAAATCGGGTATTTGCGGTTATCGAGAAAGTTGTGAACAACACTTCGAAAAGATGTCCATGCTGCCGTTTCATCGGGCGTTAAACATATTGTAAAGTTTCCGTCGGTCATTAATTTTCGAATATCAGGTCCGACAAATATTCCTTCTTTGGTTTTTGCCTATGACAATTTCGGAAACAACTTGATTAAGTACTGAAAAGCCTGCACTTAACGGTTTAACGCTTTGACGAAGTTCTTAATAAGTTTAATGTGAAGAGGTGGCAGGAAAATGTCCTGAGGGTTTACAAGTGGTGCAAAAGAGACGTTTTGTTGTCCTGGCTCATAATGACTACACTGAAAAAAATAAGCTGTTGAAACAACAATAAAAATATGAATCCAACTCTTTATGCACTTTAAATACAAGCAATGGTTTTTGCACGTTTACTTAACCATCAAAAAATGTCAAATTGTATTGTTTAATTGAACAACAAATATTAGTCAAATGAACAAAATGAGAATATTTGTTCTAATCTGCTAATCTGGTTAATTAAACATTCTTGATGTTGGAATAATATTTCGAAAATGGTTGAGGTAACATTTTTAAGATGTTAAGGTAAATTTCTTGAAATGTCCAGGTTACCTTTTTAGCATATTCACTTAACACCAATAAAATGTTAAATTAAAATAATTTGCGCTAATGTTGGGTTAATTAAATTATGGAATTAATAAAAAGAGAAAGAATTGAACCTTCTCTAGACAGAGTTTTTGTTTTGAGTGCGTTCCACCTACTTCAAATACCTACCGACAGACAGCTGATTCGACCTATATTGGGGGTCTTATTAGTCACTGATAATCAGTGTCGGGCAATTTGGTGTAGTGGAAGTTCCACTATGGAACACAGTTTAACACACCGAAAACAAACGGCTACTTAAGCTCATATACTCCTATCGTAAGCCAACTGAGGCGAGATGTAAGAACATCACGTGATCAACACCAACTAAACGTTAATTTAATAGTTTTTTAGGTAATCCTAAAAATTTCAGTATTTGATTCAACCAATTCCATCTATTAAATCAAAAAAGGATAAATATTTTAAGTTTATGTTAAATCAATATTTTAACTGTCAAATTAACAAATAACCTTTGACAAACTCTGACTATTGCTTTGACACCAAAATATATATTAATCCAATAGTTTTTTTGATAAAACAACATTTTCAAAAATGAAATTTAGGCAAACGTTAACTCAACTACATTATTTTTTTCGGTGTACGACTTTGCCAATCTTTTCACACATAATGATCAATTGGTCAATTGCACAAAAAACAACAAAATTTCTTTTGACAACCAAGATAATTCTGTTTAAATCCGACTAAATCCATGTTAAAATCACATTTAAAGGGTAGCTTTAGGAGCAAAAACGGCCAAATCCACGTTTTTATAGCAAACCCGGCTATATCTAATAAATAATATGTGGCTTGGATATGTCGATACTATAGTATACTACTAAAATTTGTTCTGTTTTTTCATGTTTGCACTAAATTTATTTTGTTAATATTTTTGAATAATAACGGTTTTTTTCACATTTTATTCGTTTTTTATTCGGTTTTCGAGCAAAACCGGCTATATACAAAACATTTTTTGAAATTTTGGCCTTAATATAAAGTTTTTGAAAACGAAAACATGTCTTATAAATCAAGTACCACAAAGCCACCAAAACTCAAGTTTGCTTTTTTTTTATCTGTAAAGGCCAGGAAACCGAGAGTTTTTGCCATTTTCCCAACATTTTATTTAAGTGGATATAGTCTGTTTTGCACGGATGCTCCTCAATTAATGTTTTAGAATAAATTAGAAGCAAGTTGAACCTTTAGATGGCCACAAATTTTCCAGTGATGCTCATTGTATTTAATCTTTGCCAAGATCTTACACATTGTCTCCTAGCATTCCTTTGTTTGTACTGCATGAGCAATCGGAATAGATAGTTTTTATTTCCATTGTGGAGCAGAGCAGCTTTTAGACTGTATTTGGAACCATCAATGAACAAACGCCATTCATTTTGGTCGTAGGGTGCATTCATTACATCAAATAAACCGCAGAAACACATGCATGTTCTCTTCTTTTTTGAATAACGGTAAAAGCGCCTGATTTATTATAGTTCAAATTGCGAAATTAAATGCTTTTCTTTCATGACTAAATCGCTTAGGTACACTGCTCGGCAGTGATGAAATATAGGTTTTCAGAAGTCCTTAAGTGAAACCGGCTTGGATACTGACAATGCGTCAGGATATTTATACTTCTAGTTTACTTCCAAGTCTTCTAAATGTTACATGCGTGCCTAGAGAAGAACCGAATATTTTAAAGTTAATTTCCCACTCACATGTTTAATAAATTGTTTATACCGTATTTAAACTTGGACAACATTTTATTTTAAATTGGAAGGCATAGAAGTACGCCAATTTAATTTTTCAAACGTTACTGTCAGTTTGTTTATTGAACTTTACTTTATCCAGAAATTAGTTTTTCATGTTGCTGAATTGGTGAAATTGCTAGAAACTAGCTCCGTTTTGAATTAACAAAAAAATGAAAAAAGAGTTGATTAAAGGCGTTACATTCTGCTGAGAAATCACTAGAGATGGGATTTTAGGTTGCCAAATTTATAAAAATGTCAAAAACCGATTTCTCGACATACGGTTAACCTAGCGGTTTCTTGGATTATATTCGTAAAAGAAAACAACAATAATTGTAATGTCTGTGCTTGGTTCAGAAACTATAGGTACCTAAATAGGTAAAGTTTGTTCTTGTTTAAGGGGAGAAAATTCTTAAATTAGGTACTGGAAAGCAACTTTTATGTGGTAAAATATTTTAATTTAGTATAAAATTGCATTGAACAAGATTTTTATGATTTGAAAAATTTGAAAATAACTGAAGAATATATCTTGCAAAAATGTTATAATACCAACACAAATTTTATATTTTTTTAATGCAGCGGCACATTCAAAATGTTTTTGTTAATAAGCAAACAATTGACGAAAATAACAAATTTACATTTATTATGATATAAATGTTAAAAATAATTTCTCATAAATAAGCAAAAAATTGCTAGAATTTGTGAAAATACATAAGATTTTTAGATAAAACATAATACCATGAGATTTATTGGAAAAACTTGAGATCTCAAGCATGAACATTGCACAGGAATGTCACATTCGCGCCGCTGTTCGCGATTCCCAGTTCCAACCACTCCCAACCAAACAACATTACGAATCTTGTACAACAAAAATAACTACATTGCGCATAAGAATTATGTCATCCGAATAGGGCAATCCCAATATTACAAAAAAACATGTTTTTGATGATACAATTTGAAAATTTGGTTAATTTCTGTGAAATAGGTCAAATTACACTAGTTTATAATAATAATTATAATAATAATAATAAATTTATTTGTCCAACAGACAAAATTCCAATTAAAGGACAAAGAAGAAAAAAACTATAGTAAAAGCATAACAGCAAAAATATAAAATAACTTATTCATTAGTAAAATAAGTCTATAAACAAAAATAAACTTATTTATTTTTAAAAAAGTACAAATAATAAACGACAATTTAGAATAGTTAATATCACACACGTGAGATATTTTATTAAAGTTGGTACACATAACAAACATTGACGACCGCAATAGTACATTTGTACGAAGGCGTAGAAGGGCCAACAAAAATTATATAAGTTTTAGCCAAAACTAACTTTGATTTTTGCAATTTCTATTTTATAATTGTAACTTGAACTTACAATAATTGTACAATTACAATACAATTATTGTAGGTTCAAGTTACAATTGTAGGATAAACCTAAAGGTAAGTTTATTGTTTCTTCTCTCTATAGTATAACCAATTTAGTGTTTTTATTTAACAATATTTCAAAATGGGGCTTACGCAAAAAGAAATATTATAATATTATTTAAAGGCAAGCATCGCATTTATAAGCCCAATAACCTTAAAACGGCTTCTATGCAGACTAGGGCTGCGATTATCGAAATTCATAATCGATTATTGATTAATCTATTTTTTGATTAATGAAATATTTGATTAATCGAGTATTTGATTAATCGATAAAATTATTAGTTTTAAAAAAATGCGTTTGGCAATTATAAGTTGGCGGAGCAATAAAATGTTCATGCAATTTAGATCAATAATATTAAAAAACATACCTACTTAGTTATGTTTTTTATTATTATTTATATAATTTATATGGACAGACAGTACATTCTTTATTAAAATAATAATAATTATTATAATAATAATAAAATAATCGATTATTAAAAAAAAAATCGACGGTTTGATAATCGATTATTTTGCCCACCCCTAGTGCAGAATTTTTATCACTACTTCTGCCCAGGTTAAAATTGTAACTTGAACCTACAATGGAACAAAAGTTCAAGTTACAATTATAGAATAGAAATTGCAAAAATCAAAGTTAGTTTTGGCTAAAACTTGTAAAATTTTTGTTGGCCCTTCTACGCCTTCGTACATTTGTACGAGCAAAACATTTAAAGGTTGAAACTGACCTAGAATGAATTTTAATTGAAAATATATTCCTCCTAACATATTAAATTCCTGCAATAACATATTGTGTTCATATCCCCTCTCTGGATAAGTATTGTGTTTTTTAATATTTAACATTTTCAAAAATCGACGTTGAACTGCTTCAAGTGATTTGGAGTGATTCTGATAATAAGAATACCAAATAATTGAACAATATTCAAGTTTAGAACGAACTAAACTGAAGTATAGTGACTTTAGTGCAAACATATTTTTAAAAGATTTACAGTTTCGATAAATAAAACCAAGAACCCTATTAGCAGAGTTACAAATATTTTGAATATGATTTACAAAGCTAAACTTACTATCAAACATAATTCCAAGATCTTTGACTAAGCTAGAACGGGACAATGAGATATGCTCAATAATATAGTTAAATCTAATTGAATTAATTTTAAAAGTAAACGAGCAAACTTTATATTTAGATATGTTTAGGCCTAAGGAGTTTTCCTTACACCACAGCTGAATTAAGTTCAGATCTGACTAAAGAAGCTCGTAGTCTTTAACATCTCGTACAGTGTGATATAACTTTAAATCGTCAGCGAAAAGTAAATTTTGAGTTTTTAGTGAAGAAACAAGGTCATTGATAAAAAGATTAAATAATAGCGGTTCCAAGTTTGACCCCTGGGGTACTCCCAAGGTAGCTACAAAACATTTTGATTTAAACCCTTGATACGAAACATATAATTTACGATTATTCAAATATGAAGCTATTAATTTAATCAACGAATCTGAAAGTCCAAATGAACCAAGTTTGTTAATCAAAATATTATGTACAATTGTCTCAAAGACCTTCGCAAAATTGGACAATATTGCTATTGGTCTGTAATTAGCAATGTTCGCAGCTTCAAATGTAAAAATTAGGTCCATTAGTCTTGAAAAGGAAAATTTAGGTAAAATAGGTAAAATAAAATCAGGCTCAAATGAAATCATTTTCTTCAAAACGGATTTTATTTCACTAAACCTAAAGTTATGATTAGTGTAAACAAATAGGTAATAACACTAAAATCCCATCTCTTCAAATCACCCCGTTTATCACTCAGAAGAAGAGCATTACAATTTGTAATTTACAACTTGGCTTCAGCAAATTACCTTTTCAAAAAATCTAACGCGTAACAAAATTATTTCGTTTAAGCCACATTTAAATGTATGCCACATGTATTTTCTGATAAATCCACATTTTCCATCAATGGTGTAGTTTCATTCCAACATCGTTGATATTGGAGCAGTCGAAATCCACATTTTACCATACCTGCCCGAAAACAATATTTAAAAAAATTAACTTATGGTGCGCTATTACATATCATGGCGTGATTGGGCCGTATTTTATTAGTGGGAATTTAAATTAGCACAGTTATTTAGAAACACTTTTTTAGGGAACAAATTGATAACCTGCCATTAAATTATTATAATTCAATGTACAGGGTGGTCCACGTAAGGTGACCCATATACTTATCTCAGAAACTACTGGAGTCACAAAAAAATTGTAAAGAACAAATATTCACGAAGTAAAAATATTTTTAAAATATTATATTTTCATTTATACAGGGTGTTCGGTTTTCCTTGGGACGATACCAACTTTCTTATTTTCAATGGAACACCCTGTATTTTTTTGCATTTTTGGATTCTTCCCACTCTTTTAGGTATACTTTGTAAATATATTAAATAAGAAAATGTTAATACTTTTTGAGTAAAATTAAGATTTATTAAAATTTCTCTAAATGTAGACACTCGCTAAAAGTTAAAAATAACCAACTAAAAATTATTATTTTTTATATTATGTAGTATCCATCTCTTTAATAATAAGTAAGGTATAAGTTAATTATTATATTTTTTGGAAAATATCATACAGGGTGTTTTCTATGTCCCGTTGAAAATAGCGATTTTAAAAGTTTAAAATCTTGTTTTTATTCAATATATATTTTTGCATAATTGGATAGAATAAGTAATTACCTTTCATATTATATATATTTGTCCTATACCTAAACCTAAAAAAAAATATTTGCATTTTTCACAATTAGTAGCTTTTTTTCAATTACCTTAGTTAAATTTTCATTATTCAAAGAAAACACCCTGTATAATATTTTCAAAAAAATAAATTAATTAACTTATAGCTTACTTATTATTAAAGAGATGAATGCTACATAATATAAAAAATAATAACTTTTAGTTGGTTATTTTTAACTTTTTGCGAATGTCTAAATTTAGAGAAATTTTAATAAATCCTCATTTTACTCAAAAAGTATTAACATTTTCTTAATTAATATATTTACAAAGTATACCTAAAAGAGTGTGTAGAATCCAAAAATGCAAAAAAATATAGGGTGTTCCATTAAAAATAAGAAAGTTGGTATCGTCCCAAGAAAAACCGAACACCCTGTATAAATTAAAATATAATATTTTAAAAATATTTTTTACTTCGTGAATATTTGTTTCTTACAAATTTTTTGTGACTCCAGTAGTTTCTGAGATAAGTATATGGGTCACCTTACGTGGATCACCTAAAAAAAATATTGGCATTTTACAAAATTAGTAGCTTTACGCGTATGGTAATTATTATAGTAATATATATTTATATATAAAAGCATTTTTATTTGTTGTTATTGAAATTTATTTATTTGAATAATGAAAATTTAACTAAGGTAAATGGAAAAAAGCTACTAATTGTGAAAAATGCGAATATTTTTTTTTCTGTTAGGTTTAGGTATAGGACATATATACATATAATATGAAAGGTAATTACTTATTCTATCCAATTATGCAAAAATATATAGGGTGTTCCATTGAAGAAAAACAAGATTTTAAACTTTTAAAATCGCTATTTTCAACGGGACATAGAAAACACCCTGTATGATATTTTCCAAAAAATATAATAATTAACTTATAGCTTAATTATTATTAAAGAGATGGATACTGCATAATATAAAAAATAATAACTTTTAGTTGATTATTTTTAACTTTTAGCGAGTGTACATTTAGAGAAATTTTAATAAATCTTAATTTTACTCAAAAAGTATTAACATTTTCTTAATTAATATATTTACAAAGTATACCTAAAAGAGTGGGTAGAATTCAAAAATGCAAAAAAATACAGGGTGTTCCATTGAAAATAAGAAAGTTGGTATCGTCCCAAGGAAAACCGAACACCCTGTATAAATGAAAATATAATATTTTAAAAATATTTTTTACTTCGTAAATATTTGTTTCTTACAAATTTTTGTGACTCCAGTAGTTTCTGAGATAAGTATATGGGTCACCTTACGTGGACCACCCTGTACTTCCAACATGATTCTCATAACCTTCGCAATTGGCTTACAGAGAAGTTTGGGGAAGAATGAATGGGGAGGAATGGCCCATTTTTTTTAATATATATTTTATCTTTCTTTCAATTAAATTATTTGTGTCTAGTTTTACTAATTTTAAAATAAAATTTTGTCAAAATTTGGTACCTACATATTATAGTTATTTACGTGTTAAGCTTTGTAAATGAATCTTTTCTGGCGAGCTGGAAGTTTGTATAATCCAGTGAGACTAGTAAAGATTAATTGCAAAGCGTGACACGTACAAACTTTTATTTTCATCTTTAGATAACAATTTTTAAATTTAAAATTTTAATTAATTTGTCAAATCTGACATTTTTTTTATAAATTGCTTTTCTACAAGCCTGTAAACTTTACAGGTCTTTTATACAAGCCCGTAAAATATTACAGGTCTGTTCCCATAATATCGTTTACTTGGATACAAAAATAACAAAATTTACCTATAAAATGTCATTTACTAAGAAGGTGGAAATAAAAATATAAGTGGGAAATTAACTGCTCTCTAAAAATGACTAATTACTAAAGTTATTAGTGGCTGCTTTTTCACTTATACATGGTATACCATGGGATAGCATGGTATTCCCGATATAATAGCCAATTCTTATGTAAAATTGTCCCCTAAATCCGAAAATACTGTCAAAAATTGTAAAAGTATAGCAGTTTTTGAGATATAGTCAATTCCATATTATATGGAAAATTGACTATATCTCTTTTACTTTTATAACTTTTGACGACATTTTCGGATTATATTATATCGGGGATACCATGCTATCCCATGGTATACCATGGTATAAGCAGCCACTAATAAATGTAGTAATTAGTCATTTTTGACTAATTCATTTTTAGAGAGTGTAATACTAGTTAATTTGTTCACTACCATTCGGTAGTAGCATAGGTCTCTATCGCTATTGAATTATCTACGTTTTTTGCTCAAAAGTCAACAATTTCTGTAGTTTTATTAGTCGTACCGAAAGTAAAGTTCGATAGGCGATCTGACAAATTAAAGTCGCCTACTTTTATGCCTTTCAATTTTAAATAAAATTTTGTCCAAATCCAATTACAATTTTGGTATAAAAATGTGAGTACGAAATTAACCGTAAAAGTTAAATTAAAAACTAGATGAGTTTTAAGGTTTTAAAGACAAGCAGACCATTTTATCAAAAGTAAATTATGATTTTTTTATTTTTGTTTTAAAATCAAAAATAAAAAAATCCTCTTTGTAACTCAATCCGTTAACATACTGTAGAAATTCAACCATTCAAATTATATAATTTAAATTGTTGAATTTATACATTTTATAGTCTACGTAGTACTAAAAAACGCATTTAAATCCATATACTAACAAATATCATTAGGTCAATTAAAATTTCGGATTGAGAACTGCTGTATTTTTGTGGATTACTTTATTTATAAAATATGGCTAATATTAGTAAATTATTACGTTGTCATGTAAATTTAGTTTTTATTATCCCATCCAAGTAATAAGAAAACAGGTTGCAATAATTATTATTCCATTGGGCGCGGAAATCCATATTTGATTTTAGAAAAATAAAGTGCAATATGCAAAATTTATTGTTTTAACGTGGGTTTAATAATACCATTCCTTATTTTATATTTATTTTACAATACATGAATTTTATACAAATTATACAGGTTTATTGGGAAAATAAATATATTTGTATGCATAAAATATATAAAAATAATTTAAACTTAAATAATTAAGTTAAATAAATAAGTTATTTAAAATAACTTTAACTTTCCATGCTTATGATACAATAACAAATAAAAGTACGATAAATTTCTAATATCACAATCATTTAATCAGCTATACCAATGACCCCTTACAAAGTTTATCTCATAAATAAATTTAAATTAAGTCAATCAAACATATCATATAAACCACTTTACGAGTAAATAAAAAATCGTATTAAAAAAAAACTTTTCAATAACATAATATGTTTATGTACGAGAAAGTAAGGCTTAGTTTGTAAATAGTGTAATGTCATTAAATTAAGGATAAACTTTGTTTTAGAATCGAATAATAACACTACTTTACAGTCATTTTGCCCATCATGTCTCACTATGATTTTCTTGTGTAGTTTGGCTCACTAAACGCGAAAATCACGCTTAATTTTTTTTCATGGAAGCGTTTCCCAGGTTTGAATTTTTAATTGTTTTTTTTTTAATTTCCTGAGGTGTGTTGACGTTTTAAAGTATACTTTGAGTTCTAATTGATCGGTTTGACCAAAAAAGCACTTAAATCAAAGGTAATTGAGCCCTCTACAACTTTCTCTTGTATAGTTTTGGTATCGGCTCAGTAGTTCGATACTGGCGATTTTACGAAGTTGAAAAAGTACTTTTTTTTTACATAAATCGAGGTCTAAAATTTACATATCTTTTTGGGAAAGACATAAATCGAAAGGATAATTCTGGTTTGATTTATTTTACGTATAGATTATACTTAAAGGAAAAAAATAAGCTGCTGTTTATAAAAATCTATGGATAAATGGCGAAGTTATGAATTTTTCAGTGGAAGACCAAAATTCTGTTTTTCGAGAATTTTTACGTTTTTTCTTCAGTTTATTGAATTATATAACATTTAATATTGAAATTAAATTATATATTAAATATTAAACAATAAATATTGAACATTGAAGAAATTGAAAGTTTTATTTTGGGTTAATAAGCATAGGTTTAAAAAAATTCTGGCTCCTTTGTTTTTTGTTGCTTTTGGGGAGGGACCAAATGTAATCACCCATCATGGCTGCATCCCAAAAGCCGTGATACCGCCGCTCCATAGCCTTCATTTGCTGGTGAAAACTTTATCCGTGCTCATCACTTCGTTGCCCAGATTGTGCGGGTTATTTACGCACTTGAAATCTCTACTTCTTTTACATTTTACACTTTTTATCAACCAAATAAAACCATGATAAAAATACCTTGTTGAAATATCAAAACATATCAGTAAAATATCACTATGCCAATACGAGAAACAAAAGAATTCACGTTTGTGGAGTCATGTCAAATTTAAATTTTGAATAATGTTTTCGGTGAAAAAAGAACGTAAAAAACTCAAAAAATTCCAATCATAGACTTTATTTAGGTTTTTATTGAAGAATAAACATATTACAAAATAAAATAAAAATCGTCAAAAAGCTGAATTTTGGTCTTCCACTAAAAAATTGATAACTTCGCCATTTTTTCATGTATTTTTATCAACATTAGATTGTTTTTTTTTGTAAAAATGTCAGCTTCACGAAAAGAAATTAAACTGGAGTTATCCTTTGATGTAAATATCAACCTTAATTTTTGCCATAAAAACGAATTTTTTAAAATATTAAAATCGCTAGCGTCAAAATACTTATCCGATATCTAAAGTATGTAAAAGAAAGTTTTAGAGGGCTCAAATACCTTCAATTTAAGGGCTTGTTTGACCAAACTCAAAAACGCCAAAACCGAAAATTCATATTTCAAAAACGCTTCCATAAAAATTAATTGAGTGTGATTTTCGTGTTTAGTGGGTCAAAATACATTGGAAAATTATAATGGGATATGGTGGGCAGAATTTCTTTTCGATTTTGTAAACTAGTGTAATTATATTATACTAAGAAACAAATTAAGTTATTAATAGCGAATACAAGTTTGTATACAGATAGTTTTAAAAAATACATACCTACTTATATGTTGTTATAAATACATTTTATAACTAATTTTTTAATAATTATTTTAACTATTTTTTTTCTCTCAATCTTCATTTAAAACAGTATCTCAAGTTGAGATTCTTAACCATCATTGAATTTTTCGTCAGTTGGTGCCCAAAAGAAGATACCAAGGTAACAGGACTGTCACTGCCACGCAAAATATACATGTAACGCCCATGGTAAACATGTTAGCTCCTTGAAATTCGTCAATATTTCTTATGTAGGTTTCTTCGAGTTCATGGTCTCCACGACAAAATTCCTTTACTTCAACATCGTGACGAAATTTAACCCTAAAATAATAATTTTTCCAATTTTAAAATGTTTGGTTATATTCGAAAACAAAATGTTAAGACCATAACATAAAATGTTACTTAGTTGTGGGTTGTAATATATTATTATTATTATTATTATTATTTAAATATTTGAGGGCTTCCGGCTGCAAAATGCCTCATTTAAGGATAAAAAAGGTTTAATAATAATAAATTAATAAATAATTAATCTAAAATAGATATGAGTGAGCTCCATGATTTGGACACCGATTGCGAAGGTTCTACAAACAAATTTAATATTGGATATCGAACCAATTTTTTTTAATAAAAAAACTAGACTAGGGGTTTATTTAATTTTGCCGCCACAGACCTCTGACAAACCTGGTCAGCCACAAATTAGGTATACCTAATTTGTGGCTGACCAGGTTTGTCAGAGGTCTGTGGCGGCAAAATTAAATAAACCCCTAGTCTAGTTTTTTTATTAAAAAAAATTGGTTCGATATCCAATATTAAATTTGTTTGTAGAACCTATATATATAATAACCATTTTTATAAATAACTAAAATTCAGTTATTTACTAATATTAATAAAAAATTTCTATCAATCACTTTCTGATCGTGAACATCAAGATTCCAGTTGTCATTATTTTAAAAGCTTATTTATAAAATAGGAAACGAAATTTAATAAGCAAAGGTTAAAAATAATGTATGATAATAATAATAATAATAATATTAATAATAATGAACTACTTTAATTGACATTGACAAAAGTATTTATGTTATCCCAAACCACTTACGTCTAGTTCAACTTTGAAATTAAAATAATTATCTTAATCATTTGCGTTTTAATTAATTGTTTTGATAAAAAATGCTTTCAAAAATTATTTAACTATAATATTTTTGAATGCCTTTGTGGCTATTTAAACTAGTTTTCAACCTTTAAATATTTTTCAACATTTCAATTTAAATAATAGTTATTAATAAACCACAACCATATGTCACAACTAAAACTTTTTATATGCATATAAAAATTAAAAAATTATACATTCATGAATGTATAATTTTTTAGATATAAATATTAAGTGTTCATTATTTAAAAAAATGTCTACTCACGTGGGCAAAGTAATACTTATCCGCACGCGCAAAGTTGTACTTTTCCGCACGCTTACTTTACGCACGCAAATGCTTTAATACAGGAATAAGATTATTAAATCATAAAGCCTTTAAAAAATATTTTTTTTACTCCTATAACGTATATTCACACGGAAAAAAATAATCGGTAGACTGTACCGAAAAAATCGGTAGACTCTACTGAAAAAATCGGTAGTCTCTACCGAAAAAAAATCGGTTCCCTCAACCGATTTTTATCGGTAGTAGCTACCGATTATTTTTCGGTAGAGTCTACCGATTTTTTCGGTAGCCGTAACCGAGAAAATCCGCATCGATGCGCTGTTAGAAAATTAAAAAAAATATTAACATTTAAAAATAATATTAAACATTATTCAAGTTAATAAAAATTACTCTACTTTGTAGCCACCAGACATTTAATTTAATATTTATTTAGAATTGTAAAAAATTTAATAAAAATTACTCCTCATTTTTAATATTTTTGTATTTCAAATTTATTTATACCTCAAAAAAAAATACTATTTTCTATTTAATAAAAAGGGAGTATTTAACTTCTCGCTAAAAAAATACAAAAAATTTCAAAAATTGGTAATCGATTTTTTCGGTAGCCTGCACCGAAAAAATCGGTAGACTCTACCGAAAATAATCGGTAGCTGCTACCGATAAAAATCGGTTGAGGGAACCGATTTTTTTTCGGTAGAGACTACCAATTTTATCGGTAGAGTCTACCGATTTTTTCGGTAGAGTCTACCGAGTCTACCGATTATTTTTTTCCGTGCATATTGACCGTTCTAATATGACATTTATATATGGAATGCCATATATTCAGTAAAGTGTTACAGAATAAAATATTCTATCATCGGATGACGGAATAAACAATGGTGGCGACATCCCTGTTTTTAATATCCAACAAATTTTAAACCGATCCAACCTCACTTTATCCGAATTAAATTATTTTTCTATAGTATAGTCTGCAACACGTTTGGAATTGCTTATTCCGCTCTCGTGAAACCGTCAAACTCGCCTTCGGCTCGTGTGACAAACTTTTCACTCCAGCGGAATATGCCGTATTCCAAACTTGTTATAGAATATACCATTATTAAAAACAAAAAATATTGCTAAAATAATGTAATATAAAAATACAAGTAGCAACTTTTCGCAGGCTTGTAGAAAAAAGTTAAAAATGGAAATTGATAAAGAAAATTGCGAGATTCCCTTGCTTGTAGAAAAAATAGTGCTCCTAACACATGCGCGAAGTAATTTTTCTGCAATTACTCCTTGCCCGGTAATTACCATTAATGGAAAAAAATCTGTATTCCTGAATATCCAAATTTCTTGTTCATTTGGAAGGGATTCAAAATCTACTTTTTAACTTCATAAGCTTGTAATTTTTTTTTGGCTTTACCCAAGTTAGTTAAATGTAAAATTAATGGTTGCCTTTTAAATAAATTTTAACCTTGATAATGACGCAAATTTTAGCACTGGAAAATTTAATTATTTTTACTTATCTAGTAAACTAAAACTTTACTTAACTTTTAATTTTAACCCTAAAATGTATAAATCACAAAGGTTAAGCGTGAGCAAAACGTGTACACTGTACAGTATCAAGTTTCGGCCGTTGACGTCACGTTTAATCTCGAGAGCTAAATCGACTAAAGAGAGGCGATCGCCTGTTATTTTGTTTGGAGCAAAGTTGGACCAAACTTTGGTCATTTTGCGGATATGCACTTCACTTCCATGTTATGAACTTTGAAGGAAGTTGGTTCAATTTTCAAAGTGGAAAAGTCAAACATGTTTATTTTCTCCGGCGTTTGGACTGAATTGATGGCTCACTGACATTTATTAGATCTGTTGTTGAGTTTTACTTTTCATTAGTTTGTGCGTGCAACTTTACTGATTAAATAATTTTAGTTTGAATAGTTTCCCTAGCGCAAATATGTTTGCAATGCCATTAAAGCATTTTCACAATTTACTAGCAATTTATTATCATGATTTTAATTAAATTTCGCTCATTCCCTTACATTAATTGTTTAAGAAGTAATTTATATTTATTATTAATAAGAAAATTTGTTTTTTAAACCAGTTTTTTTTTCTATGTTTTAAAAGACGTTTAACAACTACTAATTTACCATTTTGTTTAATTATTAATTATAATTATCATTTTATATTTTTAAATTATATATCTTAAGATCATTTTCATCATGGGTCATTAGTAATGACTCTTATAAAAGCAAATAGTTGTTTTTTGATTTTGTTTCGAGAAAATATAGGTCATATAATGTATTGACCCATATTTTTACCTTGTAATTTTTAAAAAATAAAAAAAAGTTACGTTATGAAAATTTGTTATTTCATAACATCAAAAACATGCATCTACTTATACGATTATTAAAAACTATTTTTTTTTATATAAAAATTTGTAAATATGTTTTATATTTTAAATATCAAGTAGGATTCAGAAGAAAAATCGAACAAATTTGATTTTTTTTCATTACAGCGCCATCTATTAAAAATATGAAAAAATGTTTTAGACAAAATCTACCTATTTTTAGTCGAATGATCCGATTCTGCAATAAAAAATAGGGTGTTCCTTTGGAAATTTTAAAGTTACCCCCTGTTCCCCCTATAAGTAGGAGAGTATGAGGACCAATTTAAGTACTGATACTGATTGATTTCCCACCTGGAATCATTTAATTTTTATTTTAAACATTTTTTCGTAAAATGCATACTAACTGAGATATTTCAAAGTTTCATGGAAACATGTACGATAATGGGCGTTTTCAAATCAAAAAATTAATAATGATTTTACACTTGATATACCAGATCCAAGTGCAAAAAGAGTGCAAATTGCGTGTGGTACCTCCCCCTGGATTAGGTCCCCTGTGGATAAAGTTGTGAGTGAGACGAGTTTCAACGTGTTATTTCCTGGACTACCACACGTGCTAAAGTGGGCGGTCGGGGTTAAGGAACACACACACCTGCCTTTGAATTCACCCGAAGTCCAAGTCTGCATAAATCATAAGTATGTATAATGTACCAAAATTGCATGACCATATAATTCCCAAATAATAATAATACTAAATTTTAATACGAAATCACCAACCTTTAACTTACAAAGAATCCATCTGGTAAAATTAATTAGTCGCAATCAGTTAAAAAAAAGCATCATAGTCAAAAAATTATAAACACAAGGGCACACATATGAAGTCATTAATCACTTAAGTTCTTATAAACACTAACCAAAAGAAACTCATCCTAAAGAAATAAACATATGTAGATTACTAAGTCATTAAGGGGACCATATACAGGGATGGTAATGTGCTCTTAGGCCGTTTAATAAATAAAGACAAATGCATTATGAGACGTGGGAGTGGTGGAGTGACGTAATAGTGGTGGGGCAGGCCAGACCGCGCCACGCCAGGGCTGGATGCTCCCGTGTACGAGATTTGGTTCATGCCGCGCATGACGTCACTTGATGAGTAGTTGCCGTGCGAATACACGAATAATAGTAATATTATCAAAGAAAATAGAGAAATATCTGGACATAGTGCGTTTTTATTAAACTTAATATTGAAGAAAGTGTTATAATATGGATATATCCATATTATAATAGATGCTTTTAGTCCTTGATAACATCTAGGGTTGTAGTTTAAGCCTTGGTGTTTTAAATTAAACTTATAGCCACTATCCAGAAAATATTTATAAAGGGTGGGCCATCTATAAGTTGAATTTTAAACTACGTGCTATTAATGAAGCTTTCAACTTAAGCGCCATGAATTGTTGACAGTGGTTTAGTTTTAACCTTCCGATTACAAAATATGCACCGAATAAATTTGGATCAACGTTTCGAAATACTCAAAACTTACTTTGAATGTGACTGTGATCGCAAAGACGGCATGAAAATTGCGTTTGGAAGAAATGAGGCGCCGCGCGCCGTCAAACCAAAGTATTACAAATTTGATCAAAAAATTGCGCATAAATGGAATGCTGGTGGACATAAAACATGTTTCGCATGCTCGTCCTAGACGTACACCTGAAGCAATCGCTGCTGTGGCCGAAAATGTACGCATGAACGCGTCAATATCAACTCGGCGCAGATGTCAACAACTCGGCCTTTCCCGTACCACTCTGAGGATGATTCTGCACAAAGACATCGGTATGTTTGCGTACAAAGTCCAGCTTGTTCAGGAGTTAAAGCAAGTTGACCAACCACAACGTGGGCTTTAAATCAGTTGAACGATGACCCTAATTTTGCAAGAAAAATCATCTTTTCAGATAAGGCGCATTTTTACCTCGGAGGTTATGTCAACAAGCAAAACTGTAGGATTTGGGCCACGGAAAATCCACACGTCACCGTAACAAAGCCTATTCACCATTTAAAACAAAACATTCAAGCTCAAATTGCCTAAATAAAGCAGCAAACTTTTGACAAAGTGCTCGAAAATTGGTGTTCCAGGATGGGCTACTGCCGAGCTGAGGCCACTTTAATAAAATCATTTTCCATACTTAATCGGAAGAAACATTGTATCAAATAAAGCAAAATTCGTTGAAAAAAAATCAGTTTTTCTTGTTCTCATTGCTATTTTATAATTCAACATAAACATGGTCCACCCTTTAGGAAACAGAAGCGGTCTTAACGTTAATATTGCCTATTCTTTTTGTGGCATTTAACCACTGCAGTGCACTGTTTCCACAAATCAAAGTTTTTCGGGAATCGATTAAATTTAATGTTTTTATTTAAAGGGTTTTTCTTGGACTGGTTGTCTAAATTGCATCCAAATATGCCATACCGCATTTTAATAAATGCAAATGGTACGACACAAACTAAAACACAAACAAAACAAGTTAACGCAACACAAGAACAATAATAAACTAACAGAACAGGTTAACACAACGCAATAGCAATAATTTGAACACTAAAAAGTAATTCGAACCTTACCGGAAGCAAAAACAACAAGTTAAACAAAAAATAGTGCAAGTTAACATCCAACAGCATCGCAAAAACAAGAATTTTAGCAGCAGATCATTAAAAAGCACGTTAAAGATTTAATCAAGTGACATATTTAAGCCCCGCCCAACATGCGCACAATCCTATCTTAAGGTGTATGTATCTTGGTCGGATTGTAAAGCAGTTAGAGGAGGGGAAGTAAAACATTGGCGGACGTTTAATTGTTTTGATTTAAACGTTTTAAAATCTTGTACTGCACGCTTATGGCAGAGGGGAAATAAGTATTTTGTTATCCTATTCGTTCAACAATGGTTGTTTGTCTCTCTTATTTATACGTTTATCTCACTTATTCGTACGTTTCATATAGCATGCATCTTTGTTTATTAAACGGCCTAAGAGCCCATTACCATCCCTGTATTGGGTTACCAACCGAAGTGGCTAAATCTTCAAACGTTTTAAGGGAAAATAAACAATTGCAACCGCACTTCTAAGAATAATATTGTTTATATGGGTGCAACGTTATAGATAATCAACAAGCTGGGAATATGACCCGGACAGAGAGGACACAGACGAACCTGAAGTACTTCAAAAACCAGCAAGGATAAACCCCAGCAGCATTTTAACCAATCAAGTCCCCATTCATTAACCCTAAATGAATGGGGTTATTACTAAAATCCTGGTTGAAGGGGAGTCCGGATTGTACTTAGTTTTGGGTCAGTTCAAGGCTCCCTACACTCCACTAGCCTAAATCGGGCGTATGGTCTGACCCGGCGACAAAAATCCGGGAGTGGCCTTAACCATCGACACTGTCATCCACGAACTCCTAGAGAAGATTTACCTGCCGGGGTGAAAATTCGGATCCACCAAATACAGGTAACACTGTGCAGTGGTGGGATACGTAGGAGAACCGAAAGGGGGTAAATCAGTGTAAGGCGTTGCCGGTGGGTCTTGCGATACGTTCTTATACTCAGTGAGGAAATTATTAATAGGTTTGAGCTTTGATAATTTTTTAAATAAAAAAAATGAAAACCTTTACTTTTTAAATTAAAATAATATTTACTTAACACACTTAAAAAGTAAAAACGGAGTATTTGTTCTTAATAAAGTTTTGAATTTTTCCTCAAAACGGTGCTTTTTAATCTAAAAACGCAATAAAAACCTTTATTTTTTTTATCAAAAAATAGTAAATTATACGTAACACAGTAAAAAAGAAAAAAATTGTATTTGTAATACAAAAGTTATTGAATTGTTTTTCCAAAACGGTGGTTTTGAGCTATAGTGCGACGTAACGATGTAATTACATTGTTGTTTAGGGTTTTAAGTTTTTAGAACTAACTTTCTTGGGACACTTTATTTCTAATTAAAAGTTAAAAAAGTGCGTAAAAGCAATTAACATATTTTTTAAATGTTTATAAAATTACGGCGGCTAGCGATGTTTGGATGGATATACAGGATGTCCGAAAAATGGCTCACCAACGGTAATCACGTTGTGAGGGGTTTATACCACTTTTTTAGTGTGAGTTATTAGGCATTTACGTTTAAAAGACTCGGAACGCTGTATATTTTTTATACCGATTTATAAAACATCTAAAAACGGTTGTTATGGAAAGAAAATATACAACGCATTTCTATTAATTGCCATTTTTGTCATACTGCAAAAAAAAATTGGAGATTAAATATTGCAAACATTAATTTAGAATTTTCAAAATCGGTTTAATATTTATTTTAATATTTTAAATGTTTCCGAAAACATTTATATTTTTGAAATTTTTATAAAAACGCCTGTAAATAGAATTTAATTAATGCACAATACAACAAATAACAATATAAAAGTAAGTTTATATTTATGCAAAATTAGAGTAAAGAATTATTTGTTAGACAGGAAAAAAATTGTTTTTTTGAAAATCCTTACAGTCTTTTTTAGAACCAAAGATTTAATTTAAAAGGGTACCTTTGATTATTTCCGTTGTCCCTTCTCCAAAAAGCGGGCCCCGATCCACTTCTATCCAGAATCCATTGTGGCTCTGGAATAACCAACTTATCCATCACTTCCATTACAGCTGCGATTAATACAAAGCACTGTCGTTTTTCTACAAATCACAGGCACAACGTTTGGAAAAACGTTTCACTTCTTTTTAAAAGCGGCCGAATTGATTTACGTCCACCAATAAAACTCGGTAATAAACGTTCGTAAAAACTTCCTTTTTAAAATTTAGCTTAACATCAGAAAAACACTTTTTATTTCGCACTCGGTCCTTTAAATTCTATTTGCTTCACGATCAATGGAACTTTATTCCTTTTTATCGACAATCCACTTTATCTGAAATATTGATAGGAAAAAATCAGTTTCACGACTTAAATTAATTTAACACAGCATACAAAAACACATATTAGTATTGATTAAACCGTTATTTTATGGCAGTCATTACCAAAAATAAACTATAACCCAACACTCCAAAAATAATTGCTTATCGAGTTTTAATATCCTTAGTTTTTGTTTTTATTTATAACACAGGTCAACATTTTTTATGCCCAGGACTTTTATTAATTATAATTATTAGAATAATTAATTATTCCTGGCTCGAGTTTTGCATTTCGGGAGTTCGAAGCCAAATTTACAGGTATAATTTATAGGTCTATCAAATGAGTTTCCTTTTACAATTTTGCTAAAATTGGGATGTTTTTGTACATTTTTCTACGACAAAACAAACATTAAATATTTTTTAAAAACAAATAAATAAAAAAATCTTACATCAAAAGATCATTATAATCGCTTTATTTTGACGTTTAACAGATTGTATGACATTTGACAACTGTTAACTTACTTAATTAAAGCAAAATTTTATTGTTTTTAACCCTTTAACTGCCGGCAACGCGGCTACCGCGTTCTTGTGTATTTTACAATATGCCGAGCACGCGGGACCCGCGTTCTGTACGGTGGCATATAGCATTGTTTTTGTCGCTGGGTGCCGCCAACGCGTCTACCGCGTTTGTTTATTTGTTTTTTGTTTTAGTATTTTTTCATATAGAACCTTACGATAAGAAACGATAAACAACTTTTAGTCCATTTTTAGCTAAAATTTCCAAAAAAAAAACATCGGCACTGCAATATGGGCGGACTATTTCGTCGGCAGTGAACGTGTTAAGAATAAAAATGTTGTTTGTCCTTTATTACTTAATTATTAAGTCTTAATATGTTTAGGAAGGTAGAATATGAAATACATTGTATTTAAAAGCTTAGCGCCATAAATAATACGACAATGAGGAGTAGTAAAATTAATTCATTGTAATTAGTGTATTTAAAATATTTTAATAATTTAACCAAATTAAATTTATAAGTAGCAAACTAATTATTATATTTTGTTTATTCATTTTAATTTTTTTAACATTAAACCAAAAATGGAATTTTTATTAGGATTTTTGTGTACCTATTTTTCTTACCTTATTTAATATTAGCTGTTACTAAACCTATTGTTATTATAAACAATGTAATTTAACTAAATAAAGATAAATTGATACTTAATAAAATTTATTAGTACACATTTTACTTTAAATGTACTTTAACGCATTATAAAAAAGCACTGTACAAGCATACATATTTAAATAGTACGAAACATATTGTTATTATTAACAATAAAATTTAAATAAATGTAAATAATATAATAATTAATAATAGTACCTATGTATATTATGTTATAAGTTTGATAAACGCCATTTTAGTAACGAATTTAATTTATGCTTGCGAGCGAGTGCTTAATTAAATGAGTGTCTAGAAAAGTTTATTAACGAGTTACACACTATATAAACTAACTTAAAATTAACTTCAGCCCGTTACTAAAAATCTGTTGCTAACTTTAGCCCATGACTAAAGCGCCATAAAGCCATAACTTGTCAATGTGTATTTAAAAGATCACTTAGTGTCATGGAAACATGTACGATAATTGGCGTTTTAAAGGTGGGAATTGAAAAATATTGTGGTATAAATTTCAATTTTATTCTTTTATCAAGAATTTTGAATCAATTGTAAATTGTAAAAGCATTATCTTCAAGAAATATTTCCAATTAAATTAACATATAATTATAATTAAATACTTTATATTCTACATACACATAACAATTGTAATATAACTTGAAATGTATTTCAAGTTTATACATCTAAATTATAAATTCACCTTTAGTTTTAAACCTTATCTTGGATAAAAAAAACTATAACTTAAAATAGAAAAATTTAAATAATGTTTTCATAATGAATATTATTTATATAAATCATAAGTCAGGATTTATGACAATATCTTTCAATCCATATCAAAATTTGGGAATTTTATTACTGGATCTAGATGTTTTTATCGTGAAGCCCAATTAGTGCTTTTGGATTTAATGCTTTTAAATTAATTATGCATAAATAATAATAATTATCAAAATAATATATAAAAATGACGCTATGTTCTATATAAATTACTCGATTTGGTTTTAATAATGGTGTGTAATAGAAATATTAATTATATTTAAACACACAAAAGTTTCAAAGTGTCAAATCGAACTAATGCTATTAGACCGCAAACCATATAGGTACCAAAATACAAAGCCATAGTAGAAATGCCATTAAATTCCCTATAACCATTAACTATTAAACTACGAAACTTTAAGCATAAATGTACATTATATACGAGTTATAAACTACACACTTTATTTTATTAACAGTAAAAAAGCTACTTTGTAGTTCAGGCATATAGCGTTGCAAACAATCCTCGAATAAAAATATTTTTGACAATAATTTCCTGAATTGACATTTTAGATTTGTTTGTTTACACTGTAGATGAGACTATAGTCTATAGAGACCATTCAACAAAAGGGTCTCTAGTTTACACCATATATGGTGTCCGCTCTTTACAATTGAACGCCTTTCTGCAGAAAGGAACCAACCCACAAAACCAAAAAAATCGAGATATTTAGCCTATGAACTAATTAAGTATGTATAATTTATCTGCAAAATGCCAAAATGCAAGTGTAGTGAAATCTATTAATCATTGAACCAACCAACATTCAATAATAGTGTGGATTACTAATCCAGAATTAGAATCTGTAGAATATCTGCAAGTGGGTTGGATCTTTTTTGTAAAAAAGCAGGCTGGTAGACCCACTACTAAAGTCTTTAAAGATTTCCTGCTTCTGCAAAATATAAAGTCTTGATGCATTTTTTTGGTAGCTTACAAGATGAGGTGGGGTTGGAAGATGATGTGGACGAATTTCAAATAGAATCAAAATTAATTTATATTACCATTATAATAGTAATATGAGTTGTATTTTGTTTGGAAATAAATAATTGTCGCTTTTCTTTAAATACATACATACATCAGATAGTAGTTTTTATAAATTGCAGAAAGGAACCAACCAACAAAAGCCCATTTTTTTCGTCACGCTTACACATAACATCACAAAATCCACCTGATGAAATTATTAAATTATATCCCTTAAACCTCCGTCTAAAATCGGCATAAAATTAAAAGGTAATTTTAAAATTATTAAAATCTTTGATAGCTTTTTTCTCAGTTTCATCATGGTGTGGGTTGGTCCCATTCTGCAGAAAGCCGTCCAATTTCACTTGAATATGTCGAACTAATAAGATTTATTTGTATATTATACAATTGATCAGTCAGCGTAACGCAACATATGTAGGCATTTTTTTTAAGTTTGCGATTATTTTTGAAGGTCGTAATAATATTTTTTACCATTTTTACCAGACTTGTGATTTTTACATTGGCCACTTAATCTTTGTTTTTCTATTTCTTATATTTTAATGATTTTTTTAGTATTTTGAAGTCTTATCTTTCTAATCTCTAATCTTATTAGGTACTATTGTTCTAATAAAAACATAAAAATGCTTTATTAATTTAAAATAAAAAATTAATTAAAATTTATAAACACATTAAAGTAAACAAAAAATATATTTAGAATCCTTTTTTTTTCTATAAGATTACAGATTACATTTTAAGGTTCTAGTAAAAAGTAATTACCCTCGGGTAATTTTGCTAAGGTTATTCCACCATGCAGCGTGGACAAGTTTATTTTACTTAATAATTCAAAAACTACTTAATATAATTTTTAAGTATTTTGAAGCTTAATCTTTCCAATTACTATTGTTTTAATAAAAACATATTGTTTAGTTAATAAAGTTAAGGGCAATAATCTGAAATGTCTGCTAAATTCTTGGAGTATTTTTTTTGTACCGTTTTAGTGCTATTTTAGTATATATTAATTTTTTTTTCTGATAAACACTATTAAAACCCATTAATTTTCTGGGGTACAGAAGTACTGTTCAAGTTTGAGGTTTAATTTTATATTATTTTTTTATTTTAAAAACTTGACTGTTCTAAAACAAGAATACTAAAAAAAGTATGTTTGTAGTAACTTTATCTGTATAAAGTACTTCAGTTGGCAACATTTTACGAAGAAAATGTATTCTTTATAAAAAGTTCTGCATGTTCTAAAATCTAAAATAAAATCATCAAATATGAATTTGGTACAAGTACAACTGTAATTTTGAAAAGTTGTTAGAAATGAAAAACTATGTTTCGGAGGGGACTTTAAGCGGTCCGTTCCTACCCCTAACCCGCACAAGCCATTCAGTTGGCTTATGGGACTTCTTAAGAAGTAAGGGTGGAACTAAAAGAGCACTTTTGTATATAAACTTTTGTAGTATGCAATTACATACTTCTACTTAACAAAAATTTGTACAAATTTTTCTGAAATTACCGATACCGAACATTTTATTTATCTTTTTTATTTAATACAAAGATGATAACCTTTCCGTTCCGTTCAGAAAGTAATAAGCAAATTCTGATGTTTTGACATTTGACAAAAAGTTTCCCATATGTTGCCAACTTAAGTAAACACATTGTATACACAGATGTGGTTATTAAAAAATACATTTTTTTATTAATAAATTTCTCAATTTAATTCTTAAGTAGGTATATATGAGGCGCCGTTTGTGCCAAAAATATAAGTTTAGTTTAACCTGTATATTTAAATATATTTTTTTGATATATGTATATAATAATATTTGAGATATATAATATTTTTTTATATTATAATATAACGCTTATCGAAAAGGAAATAAGCGCCAAAAACTTTTTCTGGGCTTGGTAAAATTATTTGAAAAATAACTCATATTTAATATTACTCAAAAGGTTAATCATAATTTGAAACTTTTCTCAAAAAGATTAAGAAGGTTCCCAATTCATTATTAATTTTTTGAGCAGCATTAAAAATGATTTATTTTGCAAATAATTTTTTTCACCCCAGAAACAGTTTTTGTAGCTTGGTTCCTTTTCGATAAACGCTATATATTTGGGATATAAAAAACTTTCTTGATATATAAAATTTTGTTTGATATATAAAAACTATTTTGATATAGTATAGTGTATAGTCATGAACTTAAAGAAACATTAAACCAAAATTACCTTATTAGCGTAAACTTCAAATTTTAACTAATCCAATACGACAACATAACAGCACACTCAAATAACACAACACACAACTTTGGCGTAATTTATTACATAAATAGTTATAAACATTAACGTTTGAAATTCTCGAATAGAGACAGTTCGCGTTCATCACACATGCGCAGCTTTTATTAATACGTATTTTGAATCGACTTTGAATGCTTCAATCCGTCGTAGGTTGTTACTTAGGTGAAAGAAATATTGTAATTAGCGGTGGACAACCAGGGTCACCCTAATTACGAAAGTTCGATTATATTCTTTTAACGTAAACGAATTTCCTAATTAACATTTAAAAAAAAATTTCATATGCTAATTATTTAAATAGGTGCCCATTATTTATAACTCTAGGCAAAAAAGGATTTACAAACGTTAGTGATCAGTTATTTTTTATACCTTAAAAATAACCTAAACGTTCTAAAAATAACCTAAACGTTCTAAAGTTTATACAGGGTGGCCGATTTATCTGAAGACATTGAAATATTTCGAAAACTACGCATCGGATCAAAAAAAGTTTTGAATAAAATTTGTTCGCCTGGAAGGGGGCCATCCAATGATACCAAAGTCGACCCCTCACCATCACCCCCTGAGGTGGGGGTGGGGGCAACTTTAAAATTCTAAATAGGAACCCCCATTTTTTATTGCAGATTCGAATTTCCCATTAAAAAATAAGTAACTTTTATGAAAAAACTTTTTTTTAATTCCTGATAGATGGCGCTGTAATCGCAAGAAACCCGATTTTTGGGAATATCTTAAAAAATTACACATCTGATCGAAAAAAAGAAAAACTTGTTTAATTTTTGGATTTTATTCGTATATCAATAAGTTAACATCTATTTTTAACGTTACCCAAGAACAAGGACCAGGACGCAGTAGTTTTATGTTCCCATCGGGGTGCTAGTTTTAAGAGAGTCCCCCTGCCTCTCACTGTTTATAAATTAGATTAAATGTTCGAAATTTTTGGTTTTTCTAAAAAAACTTAATTTTTTTTTAGAACTTGTCGTCGAAAAATTGTTTTGATATTTTTTTTCTAAAAAGTACTTTCAAAATTCAAAAATTTAAAAAAAAAACCGTCCCATTTAGTCAATTTAAAAAAAGTTCTATGAGTATAAGTATGACTGGTCCCATCGGCATCGCCTACACTGATCTTACAGGGTTCTCAGTCCTGCTACGTATCCCGTAACTGCACAGAATTACCTGTGTTGATGAATCCGAATTTTCCCGCCGGCTGGTAAATCTCCCCTATGTCGTGAATGACAATGTCGATGGTGTCGTGGAGTGCGGGAAAAGTAGGAAAAACATTTTGGTTTTTTGGGGGGCATTGAACTGACCCATATGGTGCTTTCCATAAAGAGAAATTAATGTTTCATTAAAATATATAATTAGGGAATGGCCATAATCTCCAATATCTTGTAGAAATTAATCACTAGAAAAATAGTCTAGCGATGACTGATGGAGGCAGAGAAAGTTTAAAATTTAAACTTTAAATACCTATCTGGTGGCAACAAAGATTTGAACACCAGCGGTCCAGTATAAAATACAATTTGTCGGAATCAGTTGCTTTGAACCTTTTTAATTCCTTGGTTTTCTTGCAAACTTACAGTGTACGTGATTTTTATACGATTGAAGATTTGTTGATATTTTAGAAATTTCATCGGAGCCTAATTTTACGCTCGATTAACATAGACCCAAGAATACAATAAATTTTTCATTACCCCCAGCAGACTAGACGGTCTGTTTTGGGCGAGTAGTCGAGGCGATTAAACGCAGCGTTTAATCGCGCCAATAGGTTATATACATATATCATGGTGATGGTCTTGTTTAAGCGATAAGTCGATACAAGTCGCTACAAGACGACGCGTCTTGGGAAAAATCGGTCGTGAGGCAATTTTTACGTGCGCGTTTAATTAAACGCTCGCGAATATTGATGAAAAATGAGCTCCAAAGGTAATCGACTTAGATTTTCCAAAACGAAAGACGAAAAATTGATTCACGAAGTATCAACGCATCCAGCATTGTATAATTTAAATCATTAATTGTATAAAGACCAAAATGGACGGGATAATGTTTGGAAAATAATAGCAAAAAACATGGAAAAAAGTGGTAAGTTTCTGTAATAAACGTGTTTTTCACGAGACATAATGAAATGGTTACAATTAATTTTGTCATCATCTTCTGCTTCTTCCTTAAGCAACTGTACTGCAAACACAAGTTCACTACTAGTCATTTTTGTCACGACTAGTCGATTACCGGAGCTGGCGACGTAAGGTAAACAGACCACTAGGTGCGATTAGGTGCGATTAGACGTAAGCGATTAAGCGCCGCGTTTAAACGCCTCGACTACTCGCCCAAAACAGACCGTACCTTAATGGTACGTTCTTAATCATAATCAATTTTGGCAATTCTTCAATAATGTTCATTCCGCGCCTAAAGTCAAGATCAGTTATCTTTCTTAAATTTGTTGTTTCTGGAAAACAACACATGATGGTTGATATTTTTAGCTTCTATACAGCATTTTGTGCAGGAATAATAACCAGTGTGGCACAGATAATCGCAGCTACTCTAAATCCTGTACCCGGCAATGTAACTAAGTTATCGATAGTATTTAATAGTTTTTTTTTGAATTTTTGCATTTATATTATTTTATTATATATAATTGCTCCTCTCATTTGTTTTTTTTATTTATTACTTTTGAATGATGCCTGATAGAGTGGTTTATTATGTTTATGTTGATGCAGATAAATAGGTTTAGAGTGTTAACCTACGTATACATACCCATAAATCTTATAAGATTTATGGGTTTATTAGTATTTTTTAAAGTTACGTCCTTTGGTCGGATATGCTTCTTTCTAATTTTAAATCAAACCAGCTTTGGTGAATAGGCATTAGGAATTATTTGGTCTATAACGATGTTGGTTCATTATTCCCTGTTCAACTCTTTTATTGTTTTTTATTGTATTTTTGTTGTTCCTACGGATTTTTCTACTTGAAAGAAAAAGTATAAACCCGAAGGCTTGGTGAATTTCGGAATTACAAGTTTTTAGTATTGCGAATAGCGTCATGCAAATATTATTAAAATACTTATTCGAATTGTTTCCTCGTGATTGATCTCTTTTATATTCCCGCCACAATAAACCACATTGCACTTTAGTCCTGGTCAGTAGGTGTTTATACACATTGGGTTCGCGGAACTATACAGTGTTGACCGAAACCTTATAGAACAATTAATTACCTTTTAGGTATTCTGGATTTATATGCACCTGCTATGGTTGTATTTTTGTATCGTGTGGAGCAAACAGATATACGTCTAAGGGGTACAAGTGATACTGCCGTACTGAGTCAATTTTAAAAAGAGTTGTATTTAAAAAAAGAGCAATTTTTTGGCTTTAACTTTTTCTAAGACAAATAAAAAAAAATAATTTAAAGTCAATTATATTTTTTCAACATTTAACAACTGACAACTGTCATCCTGATTTAACCTCAATCCCAATGTATAATAAAGTTAACTTCAGCCGGTGACTAAGAAGCCCAAGAGCAACTGTTGCTAAATTTAGCCCATGACTAAAACGCCATAAAGTCATAGCTCGTCAGTGTAGAAGTACTTAATAGTAGTTAACATCAGTGATAGCAATTTCCGCACAAGCAAAAGAAGTTACAAATATTGGCGTTAAAAAACAATTTATTACTTTTGAATTGTTGAATGAAATATTTTTTAAATTTAGTATTATTTTAAAAGATGGGCACTTTATTTTAACTATTGTATGACATTTAACAACTAACTTAAAACTTCAGCCCGTGACTAAAACGCCATAAAACCTCAACTTGTCAATGCGTATTTAAAAGGTCACTTAATGTCATGAAAACATGTACGATAATGGGCGTTTTAAGGGTGGGAGTAAAAAAAAGTTCTTTCCTACGTACAAGCATATGATGTGAATGTGTACTAAAATACAAATTAAACTAAAATATATACATATGCATAATGCATTAAATACCTTTATTATTTACTAAAGTAAACAAAATAGTCATGTAATTTGAAGTAAAATTATTTTTTTCACAAACAATATTTTTGACTATCTAAAATCACATTTGATGGGGTATCCTTATTAAGAGACTTAATTTTAATTACCTTTAATTCATACAAGAGCATGTTTATTTAGTACCAAATTAAATTATTCTGGCATAAAACTGTGAGTTTTTAAACATCGTCAATTTGTTTTTTTCTATTTTTTATCTAGTTGGTAAATCCACCCATCTATAATTAGATTATCCATTCTGCACATTATTTATAATATAGGTACATAAATTAACAGTTTTGCGTTTTATACAGGTTTATAAAAATAAATAAAATAACTATAATGGAATCATAATTTATAAATTAACTTTAATTTTTTAATTGCCAATTATTCATTGTTCAATTATAATTTAATTTCATACAGTGAGCGCCATCCCGTATAAAGATTCTAAAAATATATTTGTAACATGCGTAATATGTTTTTATATAAACTTTAATAAATCAATAACAAAATAGATGGCGCGTTATATAGCAAAACATTAAATTTAGCATGCTGTTTAAATTTAAAATGTACTTAAATATATAAGTATTATTATATAAAAATTATTTTTAGTTAATTTTTGTTCTGAAATGAAAAAAATAATTAATTATTTTTATTAGTCGCACTTAAAATAGGCTTTATAGTTTTTTGAATTTAGATTAGTCAAAAAGCCCTTCGCGAAGAGGTACCTACCTACCTAATTTCAGCTTATGGTAAGTCACCATAATAGAGAAGTTCATATTTTTCAGAATACGTGTTATTTCCAAATTTACAACAATAATGATACGAATGGTTTCCTGAAAAAACCTGCAAGGCCTTCTCTTAAAAACTAGTAAAATGATTTTTGATTGATTTATAATTTTTACACACTTCGGATCTCTTTAAATTATTTATTCCAGTCATATGCCTATGACGTTGTGATAAAAAAAAATACTATGGTGATGGAAGTCCAAATTCATTCATATGCCTATATTCACGAAATATCGTGTGTCTAATCATTGAAATACTGCAACATATTCAATGATTCGGCACACGATATTTCGCTTGGACACAAACTTTAAGAAAACTCTATAACAAATGTGTTCATTATAAAATCTCAGAACACGAGTTACATAAAAAGCTGCTGTAAACACACTAATTAACAGATTGCGCTTAAACTATGTTTCATAATTTAGGTACAATGTTGTAAGCTCAAATATGTATAAGTATTTTTTAAGTGAACAAAATGTACAATAAGGTGTTTCTTATTTCGCCGCGGCGCGCCAAATATCGAAAGATCAAAGGTGACTTTTTTTCTTGATTAACTCAAAAAATATTCATGAGTATGAGTATAAGAGTCGTATAACCGTACTATACCATATTTGGGGCTCGAGCAAAGATTACATATGCTCTTTCTTATTATATTTAATCTTTCTTAGTATATTTAATCTTTGTCTCGAGAGCAACAAGCGAATTGTTTAAATAGCCTTTTCCGGATTCGCCGGGCCGTTGCTATACGCCCATTAGGAACAAAAGGAGGTGGGGACAGACATTTTGGTTTTAAAGGGATAATTACGCCGACTAAAAGCGCTAGACCGCTGTCACTTATCACTTCACACTCTATTACTTGCGTGACCGTAAGGTAGCCTTTAATTCACTGTAGATACAATGCATTATAGTTTATTTGCACTGTAGGAGTAGTTTATTGTGGGACGTACAATTTTGGTTCAAAGAGAAGCCTCGCGAGGTCTCGGTTACTATGTCTTACATCAAGAGTTCGTACAAAATTTATATAAAATTAGTAGTGCTCAAGATAATAGAAAAAAGTATTTTTAGTCAATTTTATCCTTTGATAGCCACAATTTTGGCTAGATAAAGTATTTTAGGCGCTGGAGTTGTACTCCATCTATCTAGACATAGACAAGGACGCATATTAAAAGGCCGATGGCTAGTACATATGTACAGATGTGTTCAACACCACATAGCTAACCACCACTGAAGAGGTCCAAAAGACATGTGCCTGGTGAGGAACACATATGTAACAAAACACAATGACGAGGTTCTACAAGTTGTCACTTTATTATATTATTATCAAATATAAACACCTTGTTGCATACCTTTAATTTACATTTTATTTATGTTCCATTTACGATTCATCGGATCTATTGTTTAGTGTTGTACTGTGTAGAGCTACTTGATCTTTAAACATGGAAATACAATTAGGTAAGGACGTGCGGTTTGCATACAAAGTGCAGAATTAAAAAACTCATTTATTCAACGGCGTATCTAT
Organism: Brassicogethes aeneus; assembly: GCA_921294245.1. NCBI lineage: Eukaryota > Metazoa > Arthropoda > Insecta > Coleoptera > Nitidulidae > Brassicogethes > Brassicogethes aeneus. The sequence goes on along the minus strand of OV121132.1, from coordinate 43,432,485 downwards.
CTATCTAAAAATTGTTATCTCTACACTTGAGTGCCAAAGCAATATTTCAAGTATTTTGCTCTAGGAATGCTGTTATACTGATACTAATTAAGTTGCAAAGGAGGATTAATTTTCACACTATTTAGGATGGCCATAGCTAATATATTAGATTATTAAAAGTATATTTTTAATCGGAACTTGTTTACAAAGATGCCGATGTACAGGTCATGTCAGAAACATTTTTATAACATTTTTAATGTGTATATTTTGTAAAAAAATAAAATTTAATATACATGGTGTTAGGCATTTTTGGTATTGGTGACGTATTCGGAAACCCTCTGAAGAGCTACAGGTGTCAAACAATGCGCGTACCTGAGGTTACGTATCTGTCACTGACAATGAAATGAAGGTTAGATATCTGTGATAACTTTTAGTAGGATTGAGGGGTCCAGTGCAAGAACCAGGTATCTACAAACAATGACATTTTACAGGAGGGTAAAAAAACGCTCCTATAAATTAATCAAACGGTTAAAACAAAATTTCACTTGGCATAGATTTTTTCGTTTGCAGGCAGGAGTGAATATAAAATTTAAAAATATTTATTTATTGAGCATTTCTTTTTACCTCCTGTAAAATTCCATTGTTTGGAGATATCTGGCTCTTGCTGGAGCCCTCAATTACCGTATCTGTTAGTAACAAGAAAAATCGAACAAAATTGATTTTTTTCATTACAGCGCCATCTATTACAAATATGAAAAAATGTTTTAGACAAAATCTACCTATTTTTAGTCGAATGATCCGAATCTGCAATAAAAAATAGGGTGTTTCATTGGAAATTTTAAAGTTACTCCCTGTTCCCCCTATAAGGAGGAGAATATGAGGACCAATTTTAGTACTGTTTGATTTTTATTTTAAACATATTTTCGTAAAATGCATACTGAGATATTAGTTAAATGACTCACCCTGTATATATGAGTATGAGTATGAGTATGGGAACGTATGGCAGGCCCCAGATATATTATCATCCACTGATCTCCCGGTGTTATTTTACCCCCTTTCCGTTCTCCTGCGTATCCCGCCAAATCACAGCATTACCTGTGTTTGTTGGATCCGAAGTTTTTACGCCGGCTGGTAGATCCACCCTAGGAGTTCGTGGATGACAGTGTCAAAGGTTAAGGCCGATCCCGGGATTTTTGTCAGCCGGGTCGGGCCATACGTCCAGTTTAGGAAGGGTTTTTGGAGGACATTGAACTGACCCAAAACTAAGTACAATCCGGAATCCTCCTGAACCTAGGCCTTAGTAGTACCCCCATTCAATTGGTATTCGTGAATGAGGGGTGGGTATGTTAGTTATTTGCTTACTCCTATCTTTGTTGGTTTACTTCCGGTTCGTCAGTTTCTGTGTCCGTCTCCGGGTCGGCATGTGCCCAGTATTTTAGTTGTGCCACCCTGACACGTTTGGTGATTGTTTTTCCTTCTAGGAGGACTCTGGGCGATATCTTGTCAGTACATGGAGAGAAAAATCTTGCCAAAATAACCATCCAAAGCACCGTCAAACGACGCATCGCGAAATCAGTCAACTGTCCCACTAAACTGTGGATCTGTATGGCTAAATTAGCTATACAGATCCTCAGCCCAATAAGACAGTTGACCAAACCCACGATACGTCATCCAACAATACCCCGGATAGCCATTTCGGCAAAATTCCTCTCTCCGTGTACGCCCCTGTTCATGATGTATTTCGATTGCGACGTTAAATATGTCCGATGCTGCTATTGTTTCCAAACCCAGCCAGAAGCCGTTTTGTGCGTGGTCCTTTAGGTACGCCTCTGTTTTACGTTCCCAGTCGTTATTATGCGCGTAGCGGTGGGGTTGGTCAAGGATCGCATCCTGTAAGTATGGGCTGTATGTCTCAATGTGTGTTCGTAAGTGGTTATTTAGTCATTGTCTTAATGCGTATGTACTTGTTGACCCAGTCAGGCTATTATCTAGTTGATGAGCCAAGCTGGCCACTAAGCAATTTCCGTCGGATGGAATTTTAATTATTCCCACCGAATGATCAATCGTGTTTACTATTTCCATGTTTGTTATGGTTTGTGTTTATTTATTATTTATGGTTTGGCGTTTATTTATGGTATTAGTCGAGTGTTTATTTGGGGGGTGGAGCTAATGTCTTATCTGCCTTTTCTGTTTTGTTTATGTAATGATTTGAGTGTTGTCTGTCTCAATAGGAATGTTTATTTGCTGGGGCTTGAAATTTACTTTTCGGTATATATACGTTTTACTTTAGATTTTTTGGAATAAAATGGTTTTTTTTTAATAAGACATGCAGTTAGAAAAATTACTTAGCTTGATTATTAGGCTATAATCCTGATGCTAGGTCTTTCACGGTCTGTCCGTTATTTCTGGACCTCCCTGCAGGTTATTGACAGGCTTTGGTTGTGACTATCCCTGCTGACCAGTTGGACCGGTTGGCCTTAATTACTTATTCAGTTGCACTCTTTTACGGCTTTAACAGGGGATCTCCCGCACTTGATTGTTTATTTATTTATTTATTTATTACCGATTACCGATATTTCCGAATACTTGGGTTCGTTTTTGGAACTTTATTACGTTTCTCTAGTATACGCTGCTAGGAGAGGAATCTTTAACTACTTGACGCGTCTATCCACTTCGAGTGTCAAGGCAATACTCAAATGACTCACCCTGTATATATATATATATATATATATATATATTTATATATATATATATATATATATATATATATATATAGGGGCAAAACACGCCAAGTGTTCCCCTTAAAAACTTAAGTTGTTTCCTATCGGACTACTTTATATAGCAAAAGGGCAGCGGAAAAGACTGACGGGTTACAGATATACAGGGGCTTGAAATTTTTCTTTTGTGAGAGTTTTTTGGTTGATCAAAAATATAAAGGACGACAAATAATATATCCTATATCTTTTTTTTGTGCTTTAAGATAGAGGAGGTTTCAAAAGCGAAAAAATTTTTTGGCTAAGAAAAATTGATATAAATAATATTTTTACTTTTTTCTCAAAATGGGACCATTTTGGTTTTTTAAAATTAAGTACTAACAAAAGCCTATTCTTTTCCCTAAATTTCGATATATATATTTAAAAGGGATCTTGAAACCAGTTCGAAAATAAAAGTGTTAAAACGCACAGGGATCGGGCATCGACTGGCTCTGTTCGATCATTGGTACATCGGTAGTTTATTATATAAGGGTTAATTAATGTAAATTGTACACGAAAAATAAACACCTAATTAATAACCTATTCCATTTTGAATATTTGCCTGTCCTACGCAGGGCAGATCCTGGTGAGCGTGCAGTGCGTGCACTCACGCAGGCGCAACATTTTGGGGGAGCAAAATCAAAGGGTCAATCAGTACTTTCTAACGATATACTTTCTTGCAAATAAACAAATACTTAAACATACATAGGATAAAAGTTACCGCCTTTAATAATAATAATAGTTTTATTGCCATAAGATCATTACAATAATATCGACAACGTCAAGAGGTTACCTACACTAAATTAAAATTAAAATAAATTATTTAAAATCACTAAAAGAGTCTTGGTGAAGCAAATCTTTTACAGCATATTTATATTTTGTAATTGATGTCCTTAATTTCATTTGGTAACTTATTTGCGGACCCATTAAAGCCACTTTAAAGCGCGTTTTTGATATAAGTATCAAAATAAAAGAACAGAAATTGTCATAATATTGTTAGTATTTTTTTGATAGTTGCAGTTGACGGTATCAAAGTTTAACAGTAGTATGTGTATACACAGTATACACTTTGTAACGAGGTTACGTCACTAAAAACCAGTTGTAGTTATTATGTTGTTTATATAGATATAAACAATATAATAACTAAAACTGGTTTTTAGTGACGTAGCTCGTTACAAAGTGTATATTTAGCATATTAGAGCAGCTGAATTTTTAAAACAGCGATTTAGTGCTGCAAAAGGAGTTTCAGGGTCACAAAAATACCATTCATTCGTTCCGGCCGAAAAAGAAGCACCTACACGGAAAGAAATGTTATGATAAAATAAATCAAATCCATTTATTAATTTAAGAAAAGTCAAAAATTATCCTTAATAAATTAGTTTAATCTAAAATAGAATAAATCAAGAAAAAAACTGACAAATCTTAGTGTTTTACGATAAATATGTACATTTAAATGATTAATATCATCATATTAAAATTAACATCATTAGATAGACATAATCGTTTAAGTGCTACATTTAATAATTTTTTTTCTAGGAACAGTAAAATTTTAGATTGGTCACAGAAAAAGTTTTTCTTAAACCAATCAAACATTAAGATTGGCTTTATGTAACGTTAAGCTTAATTTTCTTAGGAAAGATACTTAGATCAACTCTTGGATTTTATTATTATATTTCAATTTGGATTAATTTTATCAAATATTATATAAATAAAACTAAATAGATTTAACTTTATTTTTACTAGTATAAGTAAGTACAGGGTGTTTTCTTATAAATGGGACACCCCTATAAAATCTTTATTTAAAGAAATATCAAAAAAATTTAAAATCCAGCTTGCATGGTTTAAATGGATATTTTTTTTACAAAAATTTAAGAACAAAAAAGCATAGGTAAATTTAATAAAATAGCATTGACATTGTTTTTTTTCAATGAAACACCATGTATATTTTTAAATAGTTTTTTCTTCAGAAAAACAATGTTATAGGTATCTATTTTACCGATGCTTTTTTGTTTTGTAATTTTTGTCAAAAAATTACTTTTGTAGCCCTTGAAGCTGGATTTTTTAATATAATATAATATAATATTATATATTATCTTCAAATAAAGATTTTAGAGGGGTGTCCCATTTATATATACGTATAAAACGTGTAAACACCCTCTACATTTGGAATAAAATCAATAAAATATTTGCTTAATATCTCTACATGCTAAATTAAAATAATCCTGTCTGGATTAAATTATTTAAAAAATTTACTGAATATTAGAAAAAGACCTATAAATTATGTACTAACATTAATCAAATATAAGACTAATTCTATCCAATTTTTGATACGACTATCCAATATTTGATTGAATTAATAAAAGTCCGCTAAAATCAAGCTATTATCTTGACCAAATCTGTAATATAAGGAGCAAATTTAGCAAACATGCCAATTTTTAGTTTTTAACGCGTCTTAGTTTGCAGTTGCTCTTCGCGTGTAGTGAGTTGTAAACGATCGTGTGAGTACGTGTCCGGTTTTAGTTTGTTTAAACCATCGTTATTATTGAGAATATTAAAGGTAAGTAACAAATAAACCATTTTTATAGGTATGTTTCTACCCTCATTTTTACAGAGCATTTTGACTGTCAAGTGGACGTCGATTTCTTTGGAATGCGAACGAAATAGGGACTGTTGTGCGAACCACGTGAGATATCTCCGGCCATCATCTTTGATATATTTGCCGCCGTTAAATTAAACGCAAATATTTTAAAACTTATACATTATATTAGTCAATTAAACATAAAAAGCAATTGTTAAACCATTATTATTTTTTGTATTTTGTACCTACTTATAAATTATTATTATATTAAGTTCTTTTTTTATGAAAGTTTGTAAACTGAAATAAATAAGTATTTATTTATAAATTTAGTATACTTTACCTACCCCATCACAGATTATTACGAAAATCAATATTCCAGTCAATAATCAAATATTGAATAAAATAATTACCACATCAAACAAGTTTTATTTAATTATTAGATTAAAATATTAAAAAATTTGATAAATTTAATATATTTTTTACTAACTATTTTGCACAAATCAATCAAATGATCTGATAAACTTTATCCTAATTATTCTTAATTTTGCCAAATTTTTTATAAGTACTTCTTAAAAAATAGATTAAACTGACCTAAAAAGAGCTTAATTAAATCCAAAAATTGGTAAATTAAAGAAAATATTATTTAAATTCTAGAATATCGTAGACCAATTTAATTTAATTTTTACTATTATTATTCCAAATTTTGTTGTGATTTATAAAACTAATTTGCTGCTATTTATCACGGTTTGATACATTTAAGCATAGCAAGTAATTTAATCGAATGAATTATTGATAGGTATTAGTCTAATTTTGGATTGGCGCTATATTGATCAAAAATTTGATTGTAATACTACCTTAGCGGATTAATCGTATTCAAAATTTCTTTCCGTGTATATGTGCTTCTACAGTAAACTGTACTATATCATTTGTTTCCGAATATTCTGTTTTTCCGTTTCCGAATATTCTGTTTTTCCTAAAAAAGTAAAATAGTTTATGTTTAAATGTTTTAAGTTATAACTAAATTGTTTTAAGTTATAAATTTAAATTTTAAAATTTTAAAAATTTAATTATTAAATTATAGTATTATTTTGCGTAGGACAGGCAAATATTCAAAATGGAATAGGTTATCAATTAGGTGTTTATTTTTCGTGTACAATTTACAATAATTAACACTTAAATAATAAACTACCGATGTACTAATGATTGAAACAAAAATGTGAGACCCTTTACCTATCAGTTATTTAATTAGCGGATCGATTTCAGATTTTTACACACAAAAAAGGTCCTCTTGATGAACTTCGATAGCATGCACCGTTTTCGCTTAAAATCGATTTAAAAATTACCTTACATAGCATAAAAATTCATAATGAGATCACAACTAGAGAAAAAGATTCAGCATAGGCCATGGACAATTTTTAAACACCCTGTCACATATTACATAAAATTGTCACCTGTCTTAAATAATTTTTCCTAAAGTTCCATGTCCTACTCTGAATTTTTATCTCTCTTGTGAATTCATTATGAACTTTTATGCTATGTAAGGTAATTTTTAAATGGATTTTAAGCGAAAACAGTGGACAATATTAAAGTTTAACAAGAGGACCTTTTTTGTGTGTAAAATTCCGAAATTTCATAATCTGACATCAAATCCTAGCACGAGACACGTACAAAAAGTTAGGGTGGTTTTAACCCCTATTCCCTATCTATCTGACCCACCCCTCATGTAAATTTTGAATTATTACATCTTATTGGCCATAAAAAGTTTGATTAATTCCCAAAATTTTACTTTTATACCTTGAACGGTTTTGGATATATTAAATAAAAACAATCTTCAGGGGCTCCTTATTTAGGAGCTGTAGTTCCCTTAGAAAGCATTTCTTGGCCTATGTTAATAGGAACTTTTTTCATATTTTTGTACTTAGAATCCGCTGTTTAAGTATTGCACGCTAGTTATGGGACACCCTGTATATATATATATATATATATATATTTGCTTTTTTAGTACTTATTAAAAAAAAAATCAAAATGGTCCCATTTTGAGAAAAAGTAAAAATATTTTTTATATCAATTTTTCTTAGTCAAAAAATTTTGTTTCGCTTTTGAAACCCCCTCTATCTTAAAGCACGAAAAAAAAGATAGGATATATTATTTGTCGATTTAAAAAAAAGTCATTTATATTTTTTTATCAACCAATAAACTCTCACAAAAGAAAAAGAAAAATTTCAAGCCCCTATATATCTGCAACCCGTCAGTCTTTTCCGCTGCCCTTGCTTAATTAAAGTAGTCGGATAGGACAATGATTTAGCAAAGTTTTTAGTGGGAACACTTGGCGTGTTTTACCCCATATATTCATTCATTTCTGGTTTCGACAGGATTGTACCACACAGCCAATTCAACAAAAAACATGGTTGCATTAATGCAACCATGTTTTTTATTGAATAATTAGTATCCAGGTCAAATTATCTCTCGACAAAGCGAAGTCAATTGGCCGTTTGGGCACTCTCTAAAAATGAATTAGTCAAAAATTACTAATTTATTAGTTATCAGTGGCTGTTTTTTCACTTGTAACATGGTTAACCATGGAATACCATGGTTAACTATGGAATACCATGGTATCCCAAAATTTAACACCCAATTCTTATGTAAAATTGTCCCCTGAATCCGAAAATACCGTCAAAAATTATGAAAGTGGAGCAGTTTTTGTGATACAGTCAATTCCATATTAAATGGAAAATTGACTATATCTTAACTGTTCCACTTTATTAACTTTTGACGACATTTTCGTATTCAGGGAACAATTTTACATAAGAATTGACTGTTAAATTTTGGGATACCATGGTACAAGTGAACAATCAGCCACTAATAACTAGTCATTTTTGACTAATTTATTTTTAGAGATTATAAATTTTGACCATCAAGTTGTGTGCCGCCAAAGACTTTTTTGTGTAAGATACGGTAAAACGACCAATCTTTTTTTTAAGTTGCTCTACAATTAATAATGAACAAAAGGTAGATAAAATTGATATACCTAATCCGGATTATGTCTGAAAAATTGTATCATCCAAAAATTAATATTTTTTTCGAGCAACCCTATTATATATTGAAGTAAATATAAATTATTATTATTATTAAAATTTAACGTTGGCTGCTTTTGCAATATAAAAATATGTTTTTGTTACTATGGTGTAATATAACTAGTTTTTCTTGTTGTAACATGCATTGATGTTAAAATAAATTAGTTTAACTCAAGAAAACATTGTTTCTCTGGAATATTACCCCAAACATCTAAATATTATACACATATGTATATTATTAACCTTGTACAACATAATATTACATGTATGCTTTTATTATACGATAGACAGAAATGTTGGATCAAAATAAACATCAATTTGATCAATCATATCCTTGTCATTCGTGTCTGCTTTATACCGGTTTAGTTTGAATTTAATACACCTTAACATGAACATATAAATAGGAATTTAAACCTTATTTTATTGTTTTTTAAGTATTTTTAATAAGCAGCCATTTTTTTAAATGAACCATGTATGATATTAGAAATTAATTATAACCGACACATAAATTGTTTTTTCTTCAACTTGAAAGCATCTCGATTTTTTGAGTATTAAATCGCATTCATAATATTATATTAGACTTTTTTGAAAAAAACAAAATTTGTATTTTGTATATGTATTTGAAAAATAAAAATAAAAATTCTTTAGTATTAATATTGTATCGTGTTTTCGCCTAATATTATCGTATGTACAATTAAATGGTGTTATGCAACAGGGAACCAACCCTCACTGTTGCAAAACTAAGATAATAGCGTCCGAAAAATTACCTGGTTCCTTCATTACTGTGGTCTTAATTATAGATTCAACGTTTTAATTTTATTTCCAAATCGCTAATTTAGTACTAAATTGTTATTTCTTATAATATTTTTTTCATTATTTTCACTTATAATATAACAAGTGTTAGTTTATCATCGATGATATTTTCGAATTGAAACAGAGCTGCATATTTCACGAATCCGCAGGACATCATACCACGAGTTATATTTAGTGAGAAAATATAATGAATTTTAGGAATTAAAAAATTGTCAGTTTGACATTTAAAATTAAAATGTGCCTTAAAATATAAGAAGACTTTAATAAACATTATTTATTCAAACTTACCTTAATTTCATTATTGTTTACATCAACCCATCGATCTTTTAGAGTATACTCTAAATATACAGGGTGTTTCATAATATATGCGCAGGACTTCAGGATGTGATAGCTCATCCAAAAAGATGAAAAAAGTCGCTATTAACTTACCCTCTAAAATGCACAATTTTCGAGATACAGGGTGTTGAAATTTTAGAAAAAAAATCGTTTTTTTCGATTATCTCTGGAACCGTTTGTCGTACAAAAAACAGCTTTTGTAAGCATTTTCTACTCATAATAAGCTATGTTTTGTGCCAGAAAAAAATTTTTTTTACTCATAATTGGTGGAGATTTTGAAGGGGTAGCGGGTGTTTTTCTTCTCAACTTCAACGCCCCTAAAAAAAGTACGGTTTTGAGAGGCCCATTCGAACCGCCAATGTTTTCTACACAAAAAAGGTACTCTTGGTCATAAGCTCTAAAGTTGACCGTTTTCTAGAAAAATCAACTTTTATGTTTAAAAACATGGTCAATTTTAAAAAAAAAATTTTTATTACTAATTAAACAAAATTTATTTTAACGTTAGAAAAAGTAACAAAACCAAACGATAATTGCAAAATTAAAAAAAAAAATAAAAAATGATTTTTTACACAAATGCTGAAATGTTCGAAATGCGTTACCTTTACGGTTTGGAGAATTTAGCAAAGACAACTTTTGAATCATTTTTTATTTTGCAATTATGGTTTGGTTTTGTTACTTTTTCTAACGTTAAAATAAATTTTGTTTAATTAGTAAAAATATTTTTTTTTTTTTTAATTGAACATGTTTTTAAACATAAAAGTTGATTTTTCTCGAAAACGGTTAACTTTAGAGCTTATGACCAAGAGTACCTTTTTTGTGTAGAAAACATTGGCGGTTCGAATAGGCTCTCAAAATCGTACATTTTTCAGGGGCGTAGAAGTTGGGGAGAAAAACACTCGCTACCCCTTCAAAATCTCCACCAATTATGAAGAATAAAATTTTTTTCTGGCACAAAACATAGCTTATTTTGGGTAGAAAATGCTTACAAAAGCTGTTTTTTGTACGATAAACGGTTCCGGAGATATTCGAAAAAAACGAATATTTTTCAAAAATTTCAACACCCTGTATCTCGAAAATTGAGCATTTTAGAGCGTAAGTTAATAGCGACTTTTTTCATCTTTTTGGATGAGTTATCACATCCTGAAGTCCTCCGCATATATTATGAAACACCCTGTATATATATATATATAAGTTATATCATTAAAATAATGAATTATAAATCAAGAAAAGTGTCAAAATCCTTAGTAACGTGTAAACAAGGTGATAAAAAATATTGTCGCTGTGATAAAATGCGTAACTATAGAATACTGGCATTTTATTGGGTCTAATATTAATGAATTGTATTGCCAATAAAATAAGTAAATTTGTTGGTTGGTCCCATGTAAAATAAATAAAACTGATAGTTATTGCCTATTTTTTATTATAACATGGAAACCATCATTTGGAATTTGGTGATAAATAGATTTTAAATCTTTTAATTTTAGCTCTGAGATCCTCCTGATCTTCTCTTTTTTTGTTGAAAATATTGATTTTGTCATATAAAACCATTGGTTCCTTTTTTTCCAACATTTTTTTCAACTTAAAGCAGATCCAAGTAGCATGGATCCTTGTTGCAGTATAAATATATTGCGTTTAGTCAAAAGTAACGTTAACCAAGCCGCTTGGCGCTGTATAACCTTTCACAATTTCAATATTTAAGGAAAAGTTGGCACAACCATGCAGCTTAAAGCTTTGTTGAGATTTAAAAACTTTCATTGCAGAGTTCTATATTATTTTGAATATTTTAATTCAGTATTTTGCCGCATGTTTTATTTCTTTAAAATATTTTCAAAAGGTGGCCCTACATGGCCCCATCACGTTAAAACATTTATCCCGCTTTTTTATTATGAAGGATGGCAGGCCCGTTCCTGGGGTGTCTGGCGCCTACGTACGTGCAGCATTCTTTGGTGCGACCCTTTTATATTTAAATATTATACATTAAATATTTTAATTTAAAGCCCTAAAATTTAAAAAATATATATTTTGCGACAAACTAGCAATATTTAATTGAAAATGTAAAAAAAACTGCTTATTAAATTACCAAACAAACAAAATCACAAAAAATATTTAGTAATAAAAATACTCTAAAGAAAACAAAAAAATATAACTGTTTTTATAAAAAAAAATTTTAGATAATTTATTATATAATATTTTGGCATCAAAATTGTCAAAAATATTCTTCTTTTATTAGGCTATACAACGAAGAAATATTTTATAAAAGTGGAGATAAAAAGTAGAGATCATTGTAATAATTAAAAGGTAAACTGTAGTCCACAGCAATTTGTATTCCAGACATTTAACAGCTTATTATTATGTATACATTTTATAAAATTGAAAAGACCGTCAAAAATTATAAAAGTAGAGCAGTTCTTGAAATATATTTAATTCCATATTATATGGAAAATTGACTATATCACAAAAACTGTTTTACTTTTATAACTTTTGACGACAATTTTACATAGGCTAAATGTCCAGGATACAAATTGCTGTTAGGCGATAATTATTATTCAATTTTAGAGAGTAAGCTCGTTACCAAGTCATGCACTGTGTAAACAACTGTTAAACTTTATAGCTATTTGATATTAAGAGCGCAAAGTAATATTTTGTGGCTCTCTGGGAGAAGTTTGACGTGCGACGCTCAGAGGAGCGCGGCTATCTCGCGAGAGCGGCAATGTCACGTTGCGCTCGAATTAAAACCGGTGTTTTTATAAAAATGTTTGGTAATAATTAATAATTATTTTTAACCTCAAAATTGACTTTTGTATACTAGAAGTTTCGTTATTATGATTTCCATGGTAACTAAGCGATCGATTTTGTTACTTTGTCACTCGTGCTCCTCGAAAAAGTGCCACTATGCGCTTTCTTTTGGAAGCTTAAATTTGTACTTTTCGCTCCTTTTATTTTGATACTCATATAACAAAAATTAAGCCTTCAATTTCAAAGCGGCAAAATGCGATTTATAGCGGCCGACGCAAATAAAGGCGGTAACCTTTATCCTATGTATGTTTAAGTATTTGTTTATTTGCAAGAAAGTTTATTGTTACAAAGTACTGATTGACTCTTTGATTTTGCGCCCCCAAAATGTTGCGCCTGCTTGCGTGCACCTGTTGCATAACACCATTCAATTAAGTCAGTGGATTGCAGACGTTGGCGCGTGAACTCATCGACAATCCATGTTTTGTAGAAAAACGATGCTATCCGAATATTTCTCTTGACACTCGTTTTTATTAAACACTCGCTCGAAAGCTTATAATTAATAAAACTCGTAAATAAATTGGTGTTTATAAAACTTGATACATAATATACCTACTATTATCTACGACGAACAGAAATAAGAATTTAAAGCTAAATTTAATTCATATATATTTGACATCTGACGAATTTAACCTCACCTTTTCCCAATTTATAATAAAGCTAACCTCAGCCAGTGAAAATACCTCGAAAAATACTAAAAACCTTTACCATATTTTTAAACAACTATATTTTTACATAATAATTTTAAATAAAAGTTTTTTTAAATTTACTAAATATTTTTTTAATTGCCTTAAATAGTTGTAATAATATAATTTTATATTATTTTACAATACTAGTTTTATTCCAGGCAGTATAAAACGTAAAAATCCAAAAATATTACGTAAGAGTTTATTTCATACGTGCGCTATTCGACGAATTTTCGTAAACATTTTTCCATTTCCAATTTAGTAGGTACGAAACATATTGGCAATATCCTCTAACAAAATTCATTGGCGTTTAACTAAATTCGTGCTCTGTATAAAATTGTTTCAAAAAGGTGCGTAAAAGCGCCACAAACAGCTGTTGACAAAGTAATAAAATATTCAACACAAGAAGATTATATGACGGTTTTAGTGCTAGAAGGCCTTAGGAGCTGTTAATTCGTTTACGGCTTTCGTATATCCTAAAAACGGAAGCGCTAAAAATTCAATTAAAACTTTTGTAATGGCTTAATAATATTTTGGAGAATTCTTTGTTCACGCATTAAATAAAAAGTGTTTATTATTATCTTAAGATTTTTATTGCACGGGGCACCAAAATGCCTGGAGCCGGCCCTGTGGGCACTAGTAATAAATTAAATTACTAAGAGGCCTATTCCCTTTCTTGCTGTTTATAAACATCGATTTCTTAACATGTATGTTGGATGTTGGAATACAATATTTAGTTTTTTAAAAAGTTTATTTTAAATTTTCCCACACAAACACAGTTTAATTAATATTCGTTTTATTTCACTTTTGTTTATTTACAGGCCAATTTCAGTCCCTGGCAAAAAAAAAAAATTTTCAAGCATTACCTGGTTACACATACCATTCCTGTGTAAAGGCACGTATTTTCCAGTAAAAAACAAAGTACGGTAGCTTTTGTATAAAAAAAATAAAAAGTAACGAAGTTTAAAATGACAAAATGTAACGCCGGTCACATGTCCCTGTCGTCTGTTTATTATGTTAAATCTGTTGCATTTTACTGTCCAAAGTTGAAAATAAATATTTAAATAATTTACGATATAGAAACAGTTACGTAATTTTTTAATCAATTTTTCTTATACTCCTCTTTACAATATCAAAGTTTCGGTAGTGTCTTAAAGCTGTGTCCCCCAGATTGTGCGTAACGCCGGTAGCACTCCATATACGCTCACATTTTTGCCGCCAGAGGCGCTAATATCAGTCTACGTTAAATTTTGTGTTACGAAAACTTTGTTGCTAGTGATTTTGCAAATAGGTAAGTTTTCATTAAATTTACTTAATTTTTCCTCAAATTATTAAAAAATTAGTTCATGCGTATGTTTTTGTGTCGTAACAACGGTCACATGGCCTATTTTTAATATTCTTAAAATTTTTTATTAATTGCTAAATATAAAAGTATCTTATTTATTTATTTATATACATCAATATATGCGTTCATAATAAATATAAATATTTTTTTATTTCGTTATTACGTTTTACAAAATTTGTTTAATAATCTATGATTTGAACGTGTGACCGGCGTTAAAAAAGGTTGCTTAAAGAAGATGCCGGAAATTCAGAAACCTACATATCCAGTGCGGACACATACAAAATTTGGTAGAAGAAACCTGTACCAACTAAAAAAATTGGGGTTTTTTAAAATACACCGACTTTTATTTTTTAACTTTTATTTTTCGGAATTGGCCCGTAAATAAATTTTGACCCCACAGTTGTTTCGTGACTCGCCTTATATAATTTTATATAAATTTTACAATTGATTTTTATAAGAGTTTATTTGGTAAACGTTTAAAAAAGAGTTTACTTGACAAAAGTTTTAAGAAGAGTTTACTTGACAAATATTTTAAGAAGAGTATTTTTAAAATATTCAATATAATATTAAATTTGAAATCAGTAGTGGGGCTTTGCTGACCATTGCATCATTTTCTTGCAGGTGTTCATGTGGTCCCTTTGTTTTAAACAGTGAAGTTGCGTTTATTATTTCCGATGGATTTGATAACTTACATTGTAGTATATAATTATAAATTAACAATATTTGTTAATTTAAAACTATTGTTTATTAATATATAACATGTATGTTCACCCAACGACAATCCAAACATCACATAAGTTTAAGGCTATTCCGTTTCTCATATGTTGAAAGTCAGATCGTAAACTAAAATTGTGTTAGATAATTATATTAAGAATAATTGGTGATACTTAATATATTTAATGAACTTAAAAACAACTTAAGAAAATACACATATTCTAAAAATACTTGGAAAAAACGTTTTATGCTGAACTAGCCAAAGCACAGATCTTCTAGCGGGGCCATTAAATGGAAAAGGGTAATCATAAAATATCTTAAAATAATTATTTGCTACTTATTTTTTCACACTTTTAGTGACTTGAGGGCTCATTTATTGAAAATGGCAGGAAAACTACGCATTTCTCACATGGAGATTGGCAATGTCAGGGAGTCAGTAAAACAACATAATGACATTAAGGATAAATTACTAGCCCTAATAGAGGAAGCACTGTGAAAGTTAGTGGTGGAGGGATTACCATCGTTGAAACTCTTCATTGACCAGCCTTTAAGGTTAGGTGGAAGGGACCCTTCTACAACAGAGAGGCATAAAGAGGCCAAGAGAAAGTCCAACTCAAAATCTGATGAGTAACGAAGGTGTAGAGGTTTTTTTAAAAGTTATTGATAAAACCTAAAAGATTTTAAAATTAACCCATTTGAAGAAAACATGTTAAAAGAGTTTTAGATCCATATTTTTTTGTATTTTATTAGTTATACTTTTGCTTGACTAATATTTTTGAGTAATAATATTACATAGGTATTTGATATTTTATATTTGTTGTATTTTTTTTAATAAAATATATTTTTTCCAATTTATTTTTTATTCTACCAATATATATAGTTTTTAGAGGTCGTTTTTAGACACTCTACCCCCTTGTAACATATGGGGCAAAATTTGCCAAGTGTACCAGGTGAAAAAATTTTTGTCACCGATTTTGTTTAAACTTTACTTATTTGTTGTTCTTATAACGAAGAATCATGGCATAAAATTTTTTTGCTCTAGGATTGTTCATTCAAGAGTTATGGATTATTGAAATTTATCGATTTTTTACTTTTTGGTGAAATCGCTTTTTATTTAAAAATTCATAACTTCTGTTCATCTCTTTATTAAATATTTCAATTTAACCACCTTAAATGATTTTTTCCGTAATTTTCAATGGGCTATACCGTTTTTGCAAAAAAATAAAAATTGCAATTTTTTTTTGAAATTTTGCAAAATTTTGCATTTTTTGAAACAATGTGTATTTTTTAATTTTTTTTAAAATAGCTTAAAATCCAAGTTTATTATGTTACCTTTGAATAAAAAAAAATTTAGAGTGGGCCCGACATGTAGAAGGGAAGTTTTTCATATTTGAATGCCGCACGGTCTAGCCATCGAATAGCTACTACACTGCTGTATGCGTTTATACCTAGTAGATGCGAGTAAACGAATACAAAATGATAATTTAAAATGTAAAATTATGTTTGAGTAGTCAATGATGTATTTTAAATATTTACACTGCCGCACGATATAGTTTTTTAACTGTATTATTTTTGCACAAATTGTTTAAGCATGGTACATAGATTTCGCAAGGAGGATCGATGATATTAAATAAAAAATTTATTGTTATAACCGTAACGGCTTGCCTATAAGCTGAATGACGCCTTTACGGTTATAACAATACATTTTTTATTTAATATCATCGACCCTCCTTGCGAAATCTATGTAGACCCATGCTTAAAGAATTTGTGCAAAAAAATACAGTTTATATACAAAAGTGCTCTTTTAGTTCCACCCTTACCTCTTAAGAAGTCCCATAAGCCAACTAAATGGCTTGTGCGGTTAGGGGTAGGAACGGACCGCGGGCTTAAAGTCCCCTCCGAAGGACTAATACACAATAAAAAAAAACTATATCGTGCGGCAGTGTAAATATTTAAAATACATCATTGACTACTCAAACATAATTTTACATTTTAAATTATCATTTTGTATTCGTTTACTCGCATCTACTAGGTATAAACGCATACGGCAGTGTAGTAGCTATTCGATGGCTAGACCGTGCGGCATTCAAATATGAAAAACTTCCCTTCTACATGTCGGGCCCACTCTAAATTTTTTTTTATTCAAAGGTAACATAATAAACTTGGATTTTATGCTATTTTAAAAAAAAATAAAAAATACACATTGTTTCAAAAAATGCAAAATTTTGCAAAATTTCAAAAAAAAATTGCAATTTTTATTTTTTTGCAAAAACGGTATAGCCCATTGAAAAGTACGGAAAAAATCATTTAAGGTGGTTAAATTGAAATGTTTAATAAAGAGATGAACAGAAGTTATGAATTTTTAAATAAAAAGCGATTTCACCAAAAAGTAAAAAATCGATAAATTTCAATGATCCATAACTCTTGAATGAACAATCCTAGAGCAAAAAAATGTTATGCTATGATTCTTCGTTATAAGAACAACAAATAAGTAAAGTTTAAACAAAATCGGTGACAAAATTTTTTTCACCTGGTACACTTGCGCTCCCTCCCTCCAAATTCTCAATTCACACTCAGATTTTTAAAATTTTCTGTTTTTTCTAAATAAATGTTTATTATTATTATAATAAAATTAATAATAATTATATAAAAAAATTCAGTAAAGCAAAATTTGTATTCTGGTATTATAATTATTACCAAAAAATATATTTTTATTTGTTTGGTGTGAAACCTATTTCCTATTCTCATTTATAAATAATTATTTATCATTTATAATTATAATTAATTAGGTATTAATTATGAAAAAGTAATTAATTCATAATTACTATGTTTGATAACACTGTAGGGAGGTGAAAATATCACAGCTAAACGCTGGGACACGTAAACTTAATTTTTGGTCGTAAATTACAAATTCGTGCTTGGTTTAGCTGTATCAGGTCAAAATTCAAAGATATTGGAAACACTCCGTATAAATTTAAACACCCTGCATAAGTTTTTAAAAAAACTAAATTTGGCGGTACCCATCAGTTCCAAATTTAAAAAAAATAACAAATTCTTGCAAAATTTGAAGTTAATTGATCAAAAGATACACGTGTCCCTAAGGGTTTCTCTTAGATAATTTAGGAAATTTGAAATGTTATATTAATTAATACAGCTAAACCGAGCACGGATTTGGAATCTACGACCAAAAATTATGTTTACCTGTCCGAGCGTTTAGCTGTGATATATCAAAAGTAAAAATTTACCTACAGTCACTGTATGTAAATTTTTAACTTAACACTGTACTACAGAGTAATGATACTGTACTGTATACCAAGGGCGTCGCCAGAGAGAGGCAGGGGGGCAGCTGCCCCCCCCTACAGGTTAAAGCTCACAAGTCACCCGGCTAATTAAAACGATATACTGAGTGTTGTGGAAATCCTCAAGGAAACTGAAGCTTTTTTTTCCTGAAATTAAGGCTTTGAAGATCCTTGTTGCTTTACCTTTACCTCAGGAGAATCAAAACCTGTTTGAGGAGCACCATGTCTGAAACTCGACTCAATGGCCTCGCAATGATACACAGGCAACACATTTTCAAAAACTTGGGCGATTTCGTCAACAAAGTGACTAACGAATTCGCAAAGATTATGTTTCAATTGATTTTCTATGTAGTTATTTTGTTTCTTTTTTTATTTTTTTAATTAAAACTTTTCTTTTTTGTTTTTTCTCTTCAGTTCTTTTATGCTGCCCCTCCCCTAGCTTACCGACTGGCAACGCCCTTGGTGTATACTGTACCAAACATCGCCGCAATTTATGATTAATTCAAGATAAAAAACCTCAAATATTGGCTAAAAGCACCTCTCAGACTAGCGTTCGTAAACATAATTGAAGGGGAATAGGCACATATGTTACGAAACATATGTAGTTCATGAACATGCATGTTTAGCGAAAGGGAATGGCATCTAATACTGTTTAAAAAGTCCCAAGCGAAATCGTGTCTCCGTTACCAAATATTAAAGGACAAAGGTCACGAAATACAGTTTTTCTTGATTATCTGGTAAAATATTGATTTTAATTAAATTTTGGTTGTTATACCTATAATTTTTGTTCAGGTAAATTTACATAAAAATGTTCCTTTACAAAATTTTTGTAGAACAGGTTGTTCTTGAGATAGGAGGCCGAGAAAAGTTTAAAACAAGGCGCATATTTTACTCAGTGTGAGGGGATGTGGAGGGGTGTCGCACCCCCAAGTTTTTCAAAGCATCACAGAATGTCCAGTGTCCCAAAAAATATATAATGAAAATCCAGAAACTGCTTTGAATTTTTTGACATTTTATCGAAAAGAATTCAAAATTGTTTCTCAAGTTTTCACAACTTGAATTCAAGATAATTAGCAAAAATCGTTGTCAACTTTTAAGCCTATTCAGAAATTTAGAAATACCAGTTGATGGAAATAATATTATCTACAACATAAATCGATAATAAGTTATTTTTTTAATATTATTTGTAATAGTATATTATTATACGAGAGATAATGATTATTTCGAGTGTAATACTTTGCTTTTTCTACCCCAATTAAGTAATTTTTATTAATAACAAAATTTATTATAACCTCACTTTTTCCCGATTTTAAAGATCATTATAGTCGCCCCTCGTATATTGAAATCGGCCAATCACTGATGCCTAACATTCACGTTGTTATATTGGTTACCATTATTTACGAAAAAACCCAAATACTGTCAATAATATGCAATAGGAGTAGAAAACAGTATAATATTCAACTCGTTTATAATAGTATATTCTGTAACAAGTTTGGAATACGGCATATTCCGCTCGAGTGAAAAGTTTGTCACACGAGCCGAAGGCTGTTTCAGACTATACTTTTTCTACGTTTCCAAAAAATACCATAGACAAATAATTTAATTAGAAGAAAGTGAGGTTGGATCGGTCTAAAATTTGTTAAATATTAAAAACAGAGATGTCACCACGAGTGTTTATTATGTCATCAGATGATAGAATATTTCATTCTGTAACACTTTACGGAATATATGTCATTCCATAGATAAAAGTGATATTAGAAAGGTCAGATTCCATAATTCCAATTATTTTTCTATGGTATTTTTTGGAAACGTAGAAAAAGTATAGTCTGAGACTCGTTTGGAATTGTATATTCCGCCTTCGGCTCGTGTGACAAACTTTTCACTCGAGGGGAATATGCTGTACTCCAAACTTGTTACAGAATGTACTATTCTAGACACCCACTTTATTTAACACTTGCTTGCAAGCTTTAGTTTGATAACAGCAATAGTTAGTTTTGTGACATCAATGAGTAGTGTGAGGAACTATAGTGATCAATATTCTCCGAGGGGTAAACCACTGATTTTTTAAAATTAAAAATCGCTTACGAATTAACGGCTAAGGATAACAATAACAAGGGTAGTCAAACGCAACGCGTCACTAAGCACTGATTAAGCAAGTTTTCCTTATTGATATCGACTGATAAGGAAAAAAGTACAACACAACGTCCACTAACATTGAACGCTGGTCTCTTAAAATTTTAAAGTGGTTTACCACTCGATATTCTCCAAATTAATTATTATTTTGTGTTAAAAATAAGTATATTACTGTTCTGCACCAATGCGCAATGGTTACTTTATTGTTGTTATGTATGACGAGTTATCAGCATATAATTATAATTTTAATAATTATTAGAATATTGGATAGACGTAATAAAAGTTTTGAAAAATGGATTTATTGCTTTTAATGCTTTTGTATGAGGTTTTTCAATGTAATTTTATGATATTCCTTTTTTATAATTGTAATTTTTTAGGTGGTGAACGTTAAAGCTTTTTATGCTTCCGGCATCGATATTCCTTTATTAATATTATTTTCAACTAAACCATTATAAAATGTTGTGTGTTGTGTTTAATTATTTAGATAAAGTTTTAAACTTTTTATTCAAGCTTTGGGCGAGATTGGCCATTACAACATGTATCAAAACTTTTTAATTAGCGAACGTTAATAAAAAGAAACAATGCCCAACCGTGCATGCAATAATAATTCGAAACTAAAAGTTTTCATTTAGAATATAATTAAAGTTATGGCATTTGTTCCAGCTGCCGCCTTTGAGTAACTACAATGAAAAGGTAAGTTTACGTTTTCACATCAGTCAGAGTTATTAAAAGTTACAGACTCTCGTCGTATTCTTATTCTTCTCTTACTTTTACCTTTGTCACTTTGCCGGCTCCGGAATCACGGGCATTAGAATTTGCAATTCAACTAAACATGTGTTTGAATGCGCTCCGTATTTGAAATACATTACAACTGTTCAGGAATTTCCATCAGATGTATTTTCCAATGTGCACGCATTGTGTCCCTCCCAGTGCCGGTTTAAGTTAGTTCGCCGCCTGGTTCTGGCAAAAACACAACGCCCAATGCTTTAAAATATTACTTTTTTAAAAACATTTTTAAATTTTTAAGTCTTACTTTCCCACGTCAAGTGGAAGATTAGGTTGGTTAGGCTGGTATCTAACAGTAAACTTAGTATCCTATAAAATATAAAATGAGCCTTTATAAACAAATTATAAAAACTAATCAAAAGCACTAACTAAAAAATAAAACATTCTTTGGTTTATAATATATTATAAACAATACTAAGTACTAAGAAAAAGTAATCAAAAGTTATAAATAAATAAAACATTATTCTTTGGTTTAAATAAATATTGAGAAATCCTAATACTAATAATTAAAAGGTTGTTTTCAAGTCTTTTTAGTAGCAAATTGTTTTATAACACTTTACATTTATTTCATCTAGCAGGTCTTGATAAATGGACAGAATTGCTAAAGAGTTAAATCTTTCTTGGGGAATTGTATTTTTTAGGTAGTTCTTTACCCTTTTTAGAGCAGAAAAAGATCGTTCACCACTTGCATTTGATACCATTATAAAAAAAATTTCGCAGACAATTATAAATATTCAGAAATGAAGATATTAATTTATTTTCGTATAAAACTTATACTAATTCCAATGGAGTTTCTATTTTTATTTCCGAAAGGGAAGTTACCAGTTTCTTGAGTTGGACACATTTTTGAGGAAAAAACTCATCCAAATCCTCCACGAAGATTTATGCTTTTAAACAAAAATTCAAATTTGTTTGTGCCAGATTTCTAGCTATCATATCGACAAATGATTTCGGATTATAGATTGTCAATTATTAAAATAAAACATATTGTTCGCATTGTTTCTTTTTTGCTTAAACTTGGCTCTGAATTATTTTCTTCAAATTGTAATTTTCTTATGATTATCCGCTTCTAAACATAATTTTCGTTTCCTGTTAATTTCCTCGTAATGATCAAAATGATATCACGTAAAAAGTTCTCAACTAAAAATGACAAAAGATGAGCATTTGTGCTTAAATCCATATTTTGTTTTGGACTGCTTTATTGGTTTCATTAACCCTTTGCAAAACGTCTATCCAAAAAGTTCAAATTATTCCGTTTCCAATAAATCAAGTTTTTCTGATGGAGAAGCTGCCTTAACTCTAACAACATTTTTCTCATTTGTATCCGTTGTATCCGCCGACGCAGTGTCGCAATAATTTTTTTTCTAAATTCTAACGATTAAGTATTTTTTTTAAATTATGGGCGGTATGCGGTACTGCTCCAAAAATATTTACCGCCCGGTGCTATAGTCCCCAAAAAACCCCTGTTAAACCGGCACTGGTCCCTCCTAGTTCGAGTCTTTTAACTCTTTTATCAGTGCTCGCCTGTAATACTTATCTAAAGATTTAGTTTAATTAAGTAAAGTGAAAAGCAATAGAAATTTGATTTTTTATGTTTTAAGGGCCGTATGCAGAAACGTTGATTTATTTATATCGACTGATTTAGCATATCAGTGGATATAGGTTTTTGCACGACATGGCAAGGTAGTAATGTTCTTTAAAAACTGTAATTATCTTTCAATGTTTATATTTTCCCTAAAAAAGTTGATTTCTATACATTGACATTTTAAATTACACATACTAGATTTGTTTTTTGGCCAATAAAATCATCTAAAATGTAAATTGGTTGATAAAATTTATATCAGTCGTTAACGACTGATTTAAAATATGGATAAAAATAGACAGTATTTTTGTTTGTAAATATATATGAAAAATTAAATTCAGAAGGTTAACATACCTATAACAAAGATATAATTAAAAAATAACATTTTTTTAAAGGCAAAATTACTACCATGTTAATTATATCAAATATCTTTGCTGTTTTTTTTGTCTGATTGAAAAGCTGAGTGCTTGAAATCAATTAATTTTTACTTTCTTTGGTTTCATTGTAAAATAATTCCCCCTAACCAGAGCTGGCCAAGTACTGAGTACTTTTACTCGTATTTTAATTACGAGTAAAAAAGTACGAGTACTTTTTTACTCATAAGTATTTTTCATTTGAAATACTTATTACTCGTACTTACAAACCAAATTCAATGTACTCGTAAAAAATACTCGTGGAATTCACGAGTAATATATACGAGTATTTTTGTTTATTATATGGATGACTTTTTGCCAAAATATCGTAAGAATCAAAAAATTTTTTTGTTTTAAATTATATAATACATAGTATAAAATAATATATTCTAGCCTATATGTTTAATAACAAGTAAAAATTATAAACTATTTAAGAAATGTTATTATTTCATGTACATAATGTTTAAAATAAATAATTTTATAAATTTGTATTTGTATTTTTATAGCTCAGGATCAAAGTATGTAAAAATGACTAATTACCACAGTTATTAGTGCAAATTAGTGAAAATACCGTCAAAAATTATAAAAGTGGAGCAGTTTTTGAGATATAGATAGTCAATTCCATATTATATGGAAAATAGACTATATCTCAAAAACTATTTTACTTTTCTAACTTTTGATGACATTTTCGGATTCAGGGAAATTGACTGCTAAATGTTAAAAATAAAAATTGCTATTGACGAGAATTATTAGTGGCTGCTTTTTGGCTATGACAATTAGTCATTTTTGACTAACCCATTTTTAGAGAGTAAAGAATGATCAATTATATTAACTAACTTTTTTTTTTCAAAAGTACCTACTCGTACTCTTTACTCGTATTTTCACGATTACTACTCGTAACCGTAACCTCTCTTTATAAATGTACTTACGAGTAAAGAACTTACGAGTAAATATTTTAAGTACTCGTACTTAAAATTTTACAAATACTTTTTTTAGTACTCGTGCCTAGCTCTGCCCCTAACATTGAACTTGGGTAAAAATATTTATTGATTAATTTTTTTATTATTAAAAACATACATACCTTCCATAAATGTTTACTTTTTAATATAATACCTAGGGGTGTTTCAACGTCAGATCAGGCAGGTTTTGACCCTCACCCCCTCTGATTTTGACGAAAATCGCTGTATGGGCTTCAAATGGGCCCAAATGGACCTGACTGCAAAATTTTGAAAGAATAATAAAAATTGGGGATTTTATGGGGGGTATCATTGTTAATTATTATACCTTTTTTTAAATTTGAATAATTTTTCATTAAAATATATAGTTTTTAAATATAACAAAAACTCCCCTTTTTATTTTTTTTATTTTTTTATATGTGAAGAAGCAAACCTTTTTCTACACTTACCTAAATTTTGGTAGGGTTTTTTTTTAAAGGGAGATAATATTTCGTGTCTTAATACCCAGCGCCTACCTAGTTCTTATTTAGAGGGCTTGGGTTTGATTCTCGGTACTAAATTATTTTTGGGTATTTTTTTCCTTAAGAATACTAAATTTTAAAAGGAAAATTATTTTAATATAATGTGTTATAAGTTTTAAATTTACGTAGATAACCTGCAACAAATAAGAAAATATGCTTTAATTAAAATATTCTCGTTGAACAAAAGTAGGTTCATTTAAATATTTTTTATTTTTTCTACCCGGTAAGTAATTGATAACATTATTTTTTTATTTGAACTTGTAGAATTTAATTATTTTGGCAATTAATGCCAGTTTAATTTGCATTCTTAGTTTTAGTAATTCTATTTAATACCTTAATTTAAAACTTTAGCCGATTTCTTTTATTAGGATTATGATTTTTAAATTGGCGATGAGTAGTATTTTTTTATTATAAAATTAAATATTTTAAAGTTATTATGAATTAAGCTAAAATAGTTTTAAGGTTTTTGTCAAATTATAGAAAATAATCATTAGAAAATATTAAATGTTGATGAACTTGTGTGATTTAGAAAAACGTATCTAAACAAAGAACTATTTCACTGTAAAATAACAAATTTTTTTCTAGTAATAAACTACTAGTAGATAAATATTATTTTAAATTTATAACCAATAATATTTATTAAATTTTAAAATTTTTAATGTAAAATAGAAATGATTGCCAACTAAATTCCCAAATTTGCCTCGTTGTTTTAATCCCTTAAATTTGAGTTCCAACAAAAAAATGAACCTACTTTTGTTCAACGAAAATATTTTAATTAAAGCATATTTTTTAATTTTTTACAGGTTATCTACGAAAATGAAAGCTTATGACACATTATATTAAAATAATTAAATATTTTTTCCTTTTAAAATTTAGTATTATTATGAAAAAAATACCCAAAAATTTTTTAGTACCGAGAATCAAACCCAAGCCCACTAAATAAGAACTAGGTAGGCGCTGGGTATGATGACACCGAATATTAAAAAAATCATATCTCCCTTAAAAAAATAACCCCCCCAAAATTTAGGTAAGTGTAGAAAAAGGTTTGCTTCTTCACATATAAAAAAATAAAAAGGGGTGTTTTTGAAATATTTAAAATTTAATTTTTCAAAACTATATATTTTAATGAAAAATTATACAAATTTAAAAAAATGTATAATAATTATAAATTATAGTCTTTTTTCTTTAAAATAAACAACTGTCTAGGTCAATTAGGACCCAAGATATAAGCAAAACAATATACCTCTGATCTGAAAAGTTCCAAAAATGATACCCTCCAAAAAATCCACAATTTTTATTATTTTTTTAAAATTTTGCAGTCAGGTCCATTTGGGCCCATTTGAAGCCCATACAGCGATTTTCGTCAAAATCAGAGGGGGAAGGTCAAAACCTGCCTGATCTGACGTGGAATCACCCCTAGATAATTTAAAAAAATTACTATTTAATAAATAAGGATTATAAAATTAAACCAAAATTGTGTTTAAAAAATATTTGTCTTATTTTTTAAATACTTTTGAAGAATTTTAAATTTCAACTTATTTTTTCTTTTAAATTTTTAAATTATGTTCTTGCTCTTCAAATAGAAACAGTAGGGGACTTTTTTTTTGAGGAAATTTACACTCTATTTATTTTTCGACTTAGAAATATAGGTACTATTAAACATAAAAGAAAATTAAATTCATATACATATTATAATTTTATTAACAGTTTTTGCTAGTAATACAAGTTTAAAAGGCATTTTAAAAGAAAATAAAAATACACCCTGTAGGTAAAAACAATTGTATTTGCTCGAAAGCAAAAACAGGCTCAGTGTATGAAACTATTTTCGAATTGTTTTTATCATTTGTTACACTGCCCGTCAAAATTAAAGCATAATAAGTAAAAAAATTCTAACTCTAAAACGCCTTTGCCAATTTTTATGAAATTTTAAATAAAAGTAGGTACTTCAAATTATATCTCAGTTTATGTATTCAAAGGTTTTTGGAAAAATATCCTTAACTTTTACATCTGGCAACACTGCTATTCACACACAACTTGTTTATGTTATTTTTTGTCTTCTTGCATGTTTGGTTTATTTATTTATTTATCTTACGCCTTTTTCGATGGTTGTTTATGATTTGTCTGCTATGAGAAAATGAGGTTGTTTGTTTAAACTTACGGAAATGTTCTTATTCTTTTTTAATTTAGTTTTTGAGACAATAAAAGAATTCTTAGTATTTTCTTTTTGCAACATTGTGAAATGCTTTTATAAACATTTAGCGAATATACGGTAAGACATGCAATTGGAAAAAATAACTTAGCTTGATTATTTGGTGCTGGAATTGACCCATTTCGCATGCCGCTCGCACGTGTGGTAGTCCAGTAAATTTCGTGGAAGTGATCGTCTCTCTCACACCTTTTAACCAGGTCCAACACTTGAGGATTTAATCCAGGGGGAGGTACCACACACAATTTGCACTCTTTTGCAGTGGCGGCTGGTGGATTTTAAGTATACCAATATCTCAGTTATTAGACATGGGACCCACACCAAATTTATAATAGTTTATATTGACATTAAATAAACAAGTTCGGCGCAAACAGAATTTAAATTGAAGTTTGCGAAAAAAAGTTAGTTTTTCCTGTCGCCTACCCTGCCTCCAGGCCCCCCTATTTGAGATAATTCAAATTAAAGTGGTGCAATTTATTATCTACTATAATTTATCGACAAATTTAAAATTTTATTCAAAAAATCTAAATATTACAGATTTTATTCGATTTTAAATTTTTATTATTTATTTTATTAAAATAAAAAAATATTTAAAATGGTATAAAAACTGTAATATTTGGATTTTTTAAATAAAATTTTAAATTTGTCGATAAATTATAGTAGATAATAAATTGCACCACTTTAATTTGAATTATCTCAAATAGGGGGGCCTGGAGGCAGGGTAGGCGACAGGAAAAACTAACTTTTTTTCGCAAACTTTAATTTAAATTCTGTTTGCGCCGAACTTGTTTATTTAATGTCAATATAAACTATTATAAATTTGGTGTGGGTCCCATGTCTAATAACTGAGATATTGGTATACTTAAAATCCACCAGCCGCCACTGCTCTTTTGCACTTGGGACAGTTATCACGTTTAGAATCGATTGATTTTTTATTATTTTACGGCGTTAACCAGTTATCACGTTACTACGTTTGTATCGTATACGCTGCTTAAGAGAGATCGATGAGCATATGCTTACACTTCAAGCGTCAAGAGCAGACTGTACAAAATTTTCGGGGTATATTAACAAAAATACGGTCTTTAACAGCATATTTTTATTTAGTTAAAAAAAATTCCCTAAAAGTTATTTTTGGAACGTTTTTTTATTATTAAATAAAAGGGCTTTAAAAATGTTTTCTCGAAAAACCCTCGAACACGTAAACTGAGTTGAAGTATTTTTATACAAAATTTCATAAAAGCGTTTTAGAATTAGCTCTGAAACAATATTTTTATTATTTATATAAATAAAATACACAGGGTAAAAAAGTCTGGACTAGAACTGCAAATTTGTGTACCTATATTGCTCAATTTAAATTATTTAAAAACAAAGTGTATAAGGCATGAGTATGAGTATAAGAGACGTATACGTCTGGTTATATATAACCAGCCCCATTTCCTCTTGACTCTCGAACCCCGTACAGGCCTATGTTTACTTACGCCGATTTTTGTTCTTCCCCAGCAACTGCACGGCTTCACCCGTGTTTGCTGGGTGCGAATGTCCATTGCGTTCCGTACTGTCCCCTATTTGGGGCTCGAGAGCGAGAGGCGAATAGTTTTAATAGCCATTCTCGGGTTCGCCGAGCCTATGCTATACGCTCAGTGGGGTATTGAGGAGGGACGGGAGGTGGTTTTTGGGGGACAATTACGCCGACTTAAAACTAAGTACGACGCGGAATCCCCCTAGACCAGTCGATTAGTATTACTCCAAACATTTGGGATTACTATTTGGAGTTGGTGAGTTGTTATTACGCTGCAGGGGTGTAGTTTCCTAGTCGAGGTCTTCGTCTTGTTCATTATTGTCATTGTCCGTGTCAGATAGTTCCTGCATTTGGTAAAGTGTGTCAGTTGTTTTTTTATTTTGTTTTTATTGTTGCTTAGTTGCTCCCAACTGGTCTTGTTAATTTGTGAGAAGTGCATGTTTTGTGCTAAGGTGTCATGAAATGTGAAGCATGGTCTCCCGACTTTTTTGTCTCTAAGATCTAGTTTAAGGGTGGCTTGTAGTATGTTGTTGCGTTGTCTACGAGTGACATGGGTCCAGTATTTTAATTGGGCCACTCTTACCCTTTTGGTAATGGTTTTTCCCATTAGCAGGTATTTTTTTTTACTTTTAGTGTAGTCTAATGTGTTTACAAATTCCATGGAGTTTGATTAGCGTGCTTTTTTTTACTTTGTTTATGTTTTCTTAGTTTATGAGTGTTATTTATGTCTTAAGAGTCAAATTTATTTGGTCTCGGTTTGTTATACTTGAATTGTTTTGTTGACAGCTTTATTGCCCTGTTCAGCTTTGGTGTATGTCCGCGATCGGCTGTTTGGTTTTTTTTTGATAGTATTGACTTTCTATTGTTTTGTTACCGATGATTATTGTTTTTTTGTAGGGATTAGGCAATGTGCCTTGTTTAGTTTAATTTGCAAATTATGTGTTAGGTCATGCAGATGAGTTGAGGATACTTATCAAATATTTGCAGGTGGCCTATTCCTCCCTTGTTTGACCTCTTTTGTTGGCCAGTGAAAATCGTCCTGTTGACAGATGGTGCGACCGCTCAGACACTGACACTTGTCACTTCACTCTTTCTTTTCACTTGGCCCTTAACTAATTATTGACCGTAGAGTAGTCTGTACTCACTGTATTTGTTACACTATAGTTGTTTGCACTATGAGGGATTATAATAATTATTTGTTGGTTATGATTTTAACGTTTTACGTTTAATCACTGCCTCCGCTGCCAAGCGACTTACTCCGTCAAGAGCTGGGACGAGACTGAAAACAAAGTGTATAAGGCATGCATAATTTTTTTCAGTGGGTTTCATTAAACCCTTTAAAAAAGCAGGGATTCTTGCCCCATTTCCAGCAACGGTAAACTATATGCATGCTACAAAAAGTTTCGAGACTTCACCTCCCACCCATTTTCTAGCACAATTTTTCTGTACATGCAATTTTTGAGTATATAGCTCCCCCCTTTATTGATTAAAAAAGTTTATTCAAATTGTTTTGTCCCACTGTGCCTAAACCTTAGCTATATTTAGTAAAGGCCTTAGTGATATGTTGGCTTGTTTATTGTTGCTGTCTAGGTGTATAAACTTTAGTTTATGTTACCATCTATTGCGTTTTACGGCGACTGTTTGTTTATGGCTTCGGTGCTAGATTATGAATGTTTTGTGCCAATATATATTACGAATAATTACGTTTGTGGTCCTGTGGAAATTGTCTTTTTCTTGATTGGTTTTGTTTTCCTGGTTTAGATGCTTTAAAGACGCTTAACCTCTTGGAAAGGGTTGGTAGAAAATGCAAGATCACTTTATTAGTATAGAATGGAAATTAAATCATGCGGCTTAAACCTATTTAACTTATCCTTTGTTGCTGCGATCCACTTGACCCTATCTTTGGTTTCTTCGGGAGACTGGTACGTTAAATTCACCTGCACAGGTAGTGTAACTGATTCGTACATTATTCACGTGTTAGAAGGTTGTATTGCACTGCTCTACTGTATTAGCGCTTTGCTGATTCTGTAAGACTTCGGAAGACAGGTACCGTGCTTTTACCTGTACAGGTAGTGGCTAGGCTCTAGTTTCGCACCGAGTACACTTAAATTGCCTAATAGTAAACTTAACTACAGTGTGTGCGATTTACTGATTTTGTTGGGCTTTTATTATTCCGTACTCTTTTAAAGTGGTTGCTTGCGCGTCTGTACCTTATGATGACTTAAGTCACAAAAAATACCATAACATAGCAAAATTATACTAAATAATTCAAAATCTATTGCAAAATATTTTTTAACAATTTCTAAAATTGAGCTTGAAAAACATTTCATAGATGGATTGTCTCAGGAGTGTACCTACATATATAGGTATACGATGTAATGCATTGTAACACATTTTTTATTGATAATGTTTTACCTCAGGGTGTCATAATTAAAATGTTTAACTTTAAAATTATATAACTCAATGGACTAAAATTATCAGAACAGACCTGGTCATTTATAAACATTGTACAAAAATGGTCTTTTAAACTTTTATGGTAAATTCATGTCACAACTTACAGGAAACTTACTTATGACACTGTTGATGAAAATTATCATATGGATTTTACGTATTGCAGACAGACACAAGTCTTTATCTAGAGATTCATTTAAAAAATATTTTTATGCCACTGTTGCAGCATAAACTATGAGTTATTTTACACTTATTGCACTAAAAACCCCAAAATTTAGTTTTTTTGACTTATGACACTGTTGTCGCCCATGTGCGATGTGTCCGGCTAATACACTGTTTAAAATATCTGTGGTGTAAAAAGTAATCCTAAAATGGTGTCAAAATCCAACACCAAGTGGTGTTAATATAACACCATGAATTATGGTTGAAAATGAACACCAAAACGGTGTTTATCTAAAAATATTTGAGAAGTGCACCTACACAGAAAAAAAGAAATAGTTCATTTAACTATATTAATTTAGTTGACCCATAAGTATTTATTTTTTTGTGGATCACGTGATGTTCTTAAATCTCGCCTCTGTTGACTTACATGAAGAATATATAAGCTCATGTTGTCCTTTGCTTTGGTGTGACACTACAAGTTGTTCGATACTAGACCTTAAATAGGTGGAAACAGCTGTCAATATTTGAAGTATTTTAAGTTAGTGGAACGAACTAAAACCATTATCTCTAGCGAGTTGAAGGTTCCATTTTCTGGAATAATACCACTGGTAATGTACTAGTAATGCGTCAAGGAACTTCCTGTTTCCTTTTTTTTTCCTTTTTTCTGTGTAGTATGATTTAATTTGACCACAAACACATAATATTTAACACTGAAAAGGAGTTCAATTTACACCAGGTAAAATTTATTTTAATACTGTGTGAAAGTTAAATTTACACCATTTTAGTATTTGAATTTACACCATTTTAGTATTTAAATTAACACCGGACGAACGAACCCTATTTAACACCATTTTGGTTTGTATCGATATAGACCAAATATGGTGTTAATTTGGTGTTAAAATGGTCATGAAATTTTGAACAGTGTATAGCGCCGAGTCCGGCTTTTGTATTTTAGGGCCTGGCAATCCTAGTCAAGGTGTACTTTCACCTTTAATATAACAAATAATATTGAGTAGTTTTGTTTTGTATTCGCTTTGTCATAATAAAATATGATTAGTAATAATATCTAAATTTTTTGGTTAATTATAAATTGTTACGGTTGTCGATAAATTTTGTATGCACCACGTCATGACGCGTCAGTAGAGTGTCTTTAACGAACTTGTCTGTTACTCGCCTTGCTAGCTTTGCTCGCTCTTCTTATAATCTTAGACTCGTTTGATAAAGAATCACTTTACTGACTTGGTACATAATAGTATATTATGTATCAAGTTTTATAAACGCCATTTTAGTTACTAGTTTGCGAGCGAGTGTTTAATAAAAACGAGTGTCTAGAGAAGTTTATAAACGAGTTGCATACTAGTCAGCCCGTGACGTAAAATGTCGAAAAGCCACTGTTGTTAACTTCAGCCCGTCAATAAAACGTCATAAAGTTACAGCTTGTCAATGTAGGAGTAGATAAAAACTATTATGATACTCTGTCTTTTATTTAAAAACCATTTCATATTTGGTGATCATCATCATTATTTGCCATGAGGGCTTTATAAATATATTAGTGCGTTCGGTTCTTATCTTTAATAACTTAAATTTGCAATTGTCGGATTCACCGACGTCGTTAACCACATTGAGAAGGTTGATAACCGGAACATAATTATTCGATAAACAACTTTGTTTACGTCGATGTGTGTCGTAATTCACATATAATCTACTTCTTAAATTTTAATTTAAATGCAACGAAACCAACACACACAAACCATCAAAGTAACACATGCTATACTCTCGAATTGACACAAAACATTCATAATTCATTTTGTTTGTTTTTTTTTGCTTTCTTACCTGCCTGCTTCTTATATGCCGACCTTTTTACGTCATTTCTCAGGGAGTGATGTTCCATCACCTGCCAAATAAAATAAGTTTATTCACTTTATAAATCATTAAATTGCTTTTATTTCAAAATAAAAATCATTTGTTTGGTATTTAGCTTAAAATATTTATCATTTTCTTCCATTCATGGCTTTACGTTACGTGATTCCAAAATAGGAAAAAAATTTATGATCTTAGCATTACAGTAAACAAAACGACGGGGCGTTTTGAAGAATTTTTACTCTAAACGCTTATAAAATGAATACACGGATAAAGGATTACTGTTAATTTTTTTACTCACAATCTAAATATAAAAAATACTACTAAATCTCAAAACTACGTATGCATAATTATGTGTTTGTCAAAGTGTCGATATGAATTTTATGATTCATGTAATAAATATTTATACAAGTAACCTTGTATGAAATGATTCTACAAGCGTGCGGAAAGTAGCAACTTTTCGCAGGCTTGTATGTCGAAAAAATATTTTTGAAATGGACAATTGCAAGATTCCCTTGCTTGTAGAAAAAATATTGTACCTAACACTCGCGGAAAGTGTATTTTCCGCACTCGAATGCTGTGTGTAAGTGTCAACACCTGACACTGGATAAAGTGATAGCAAAAAAGTTTGACATAACACAGTATTACACATACACCAAAACAACTACAATTGAAACCCGTGATCAAGAAATTTGCAGGTGAATTCAGTGCACAGAAAAAAATCCAAGAACAGCGCTGTCAAAATTGAAGCAATCTAAATTGTTTTTTGCTCAATTAATTACTATTAAACCAAAATAGGGAAATATTTTGCCTAAATGTCAAAGAATTTATTGCATTAAATGTATACATAGTATACATACAATAGTAACGTTATTAAATAAATCAAATTAGTATTTAATGCAATAACATTCTACCATTCTAACAAATAAATATCAATATGAATATAAATAGATTTAGGAGCGATAACTTTTGTTGTTAATTTAAAAACAGTAAACGATTATAAACCACACTGAAAGAAATTTATGTTTCATATATGGACTACCACATACATTGCTAAAACAAACATATAATATATTTACCTTAACCATTTTTATATTTAGTTTTAACATATTATGTTAAAACTAAATATAATATATGTTTGTTTTAGCAATGTATGTGGTAGTCCATATATGAACCACAAACATTGCTAAAACAAACATATATTTCTTTCAGTGCAAGTGCTAACTACCTATTGGTATTATAGGAACTGTTATTCAGGAATACGGATTACAAGATCCCATTGGTTTAATGGCTCACCCATTCATGTTATGCTAACGTTTTTTCTGTGTGGTGTTTGACTTTCTCCGAGATTCTCTTCAGGGCCGCAATTTAGTCTGCATCATTGCAATCTTAAAAAAATCTTCGCGCTACATACAGTATTATAAAGAGTGTATATTATACACTGTATAGCACCTATTTTTATTCTAGAAATTGATTTAACTAAATAAAGTTATTATTTACACAAAAACTAATTTAGAACATTTATTAATTTAATTCTTTTGGTGAAATTTTTTTAAAATTGGACGCCTTTCTGCAGAAAGGAACCAACCCACAAAACCAAAAAAATCGAGATATTTAGCCTATGAACTAATTAAGTATGTATAATTTATCTGCAAAATAGGTCATAGCCAAAATGCAAGTGTAGTGAAATCTATTAATCATTGAACCAACCAACATTCAATAATAGTGTGGATTACTAATCCAAAATTAGAATCTGTACAGTATCTGCAAGTGGGTTGGATCTTTTTTGTAAAAAAGCAGGCTGGTAGACCCACTACCAAAGTCTTTAAAGATTTCCTGCTTCTGCAAAATATAAAGTCTTGATGCATTTTTTTGGTAGCTTACAAGATGAGGTGGGGTTGGAAGATGATGTGAACGAATTTCAAATAGAATCAAAATTAATTCATATTACCATTATAATAGTAATATCAGTTGTATTTTGTTTGGAAATAAATAATTGTCGCTTTTCTTTAAATACATACATACATCAGATAGTAGTTTTCATAAATTGCAGAAAGGAACCAACCAACAAAAGCCCATTTTTTTCGTCACCCTTACACATAACATCACAAAATCCACCTGATGAAATTATTAAATTATATCCTTTAAACATCCGTAAGTCCAAAATCGGCATAAAATTAACAGGTAATTTTAAAATTATTAAAATCTTTGATAGCTTTTTTCTCAGTTTCATCATGGTGTGGGTTGGTCCCATTCTGCAGAAAGCCGTCCAATTGTATTTAAAATATGGTTTTAGATCATACAAAATTTAGTTTGATGCTATTTATTATTTACCTAATTGGTTATGAAATAAGCTATCG
The DNA here is from genome assembly GCA_921294245.1 of Brassicogethes aeneus. NCBI lineage: Eukaryota > Metazoa > Arthropoda > Insecta > Coleoptera > Nitidulidae > Brassicogethes > Brassicogethes aeneus. The sequence continues at coordinate 43,397,166 of OV121132.1, read as the reverse complement.
ATTGTACTTGTGTTGTAGTGTGTAGTGATAATCCGTAAACAAATAAATTTTCCTAAAACTGTAGAAAATATGAACGAAGAATTAAATATTTTTTCAACTTGTAGTTGTGTTGTAGTGTGTAGTGATAATGGTCTTAAAATCAATCCCAACAAATCCGTAGCATTGCTAGTTGGTAGGGAAAAAATGAGAAATAATTTGGATCATAAAAATATTAATTTGGCAGTAAATGATCAAAAAATTAATTGGGTAGATCATGCAAAAAACCTTGGGTTAACTATTAATAGTATGTTAAATTTTAATATCCAAATTAATAATATATACAAATCTTCATTTTTTAAACTTAAATCATTAAATAATCTTAAATATGTGCTTGATGAGAAAACAAAATTAATGCTAGTTAAAATAAAATATCCAATAATAACGATATCCAAGCTAAAAATTGAGAACAACACTGGGCCTAGTAGGCTTCCCTTTGGAACTCCACTTTTGACTTCTAAATCTATGGAAATAATTTGTCACTTGTTGCTTTCTGCTAGAAAAATATTGCGAAAACCACATTAAGGCACCGTTATCCATTCCGATATATTTCAGCTTGGATATCATAAGCTCATGATTTACCAAATCAAAGGCTTTACTTTGATCTAGTTATAGGGCCCCACAGACATCGTTCTTTTTGCACGGTTTGGAACGAACAGGTAAAACTGTGCGGTTCAGAACGATGGAACGTTGTCGACACACACAGTGCATTTTTGTGTCAGTTTTGAAATTAACATAATTTCGTATTTCAATATAGAATAATTTGTGTGAAAGTATTTTAGTTTTTTTATATCTTTTAAGAGCTTTGTTTTTAGTTTTAAGTAATATATTGTAAGTATTTCTTATTAGATCTTACAGTGTGCGTGTTTATTGAAAAGGGACATAATATTAAAATTAAAAATTTGTATTTTTTCATCGATACTATTTTCAGTTTCAATAGCATTCCAATTTACTCTTACTGCATCAAAAGCCAGATCATTTATCTTAATATTAGTGTTGGGTTTCACTCACGTTACACTTCGGTGTGGAACGTAGTTGATTAGAAATTAGTTGAAAACAAACACTTAGTTGAACGTTTAACTTATTCTTTAATAATATCAAACTTAACTAAATATTTAACAAGAAAGTAGATAGGTAGTAGTAGTAGGTAGATTTTGTTTGTTTTAGATGTGTATTGGTTTTCTTAAACAAAAAACCAATACGTCCCAAATAAATGTTGTCCTCCCTTAATGGGCGTAAACAAAAACCTAAGTCTAATAGTGATTGGTTGACAGAAAAATCTAAATACAATTTTTAGAAAGTTTAAAATGTAACAGTGTTTCTTAGTAAAAATGGTGATTCATAAAAATCGCAGTTATAATTTCGGTGCCCTCACAAATTGACTTTTCAATAGATGCAATAAACACATAAATAACATTAAAATGTATACCCTGGGCAAGTATGTTTTGCGTTTTTTATGATGGTTTAGAAATGGTTAACACGTGTACGACATAAAAACTCTACCAAATCCTTGAAATGTTCAAACAATATAGAGCAATATTTTTAAGTCTGCAAGTTATTAAAATAAATTTCTAAGAAATATAAAACAACCTAAATTAATATGAGTTCCCGTAATCTTGGAACTAACATACTCCCCCGGTTGAGAGCACTGCGATCAAAATTCAGGCTTTAATTTAACTATGAGACATTCTTTTACATATCGTAAGGATTACAGAAAACATATTTTTTCAAACTTTTAAAATGACTTAATTTTTTTTTACAGCATCTTTTCATAAATTTATCCGATCCCTATATCGGAATTTTTGTAGAAAATTTATTTTTCCAAAGATATATTGATTTAAACTTTTGATAAAATTTGAAAAAATGCTGAATTCTTTTGTACTTAAAATTCATTATCTCCGGTTCTACTGATCGGATCGATTTCATTTTTTTTTATTTTAAACCACATATATATATATATATATATAGTCTTTTTAGATAAATATTTAAAAAGTTTGTGTTTTGTTTATTATATGAAAAAAAAATATTTTTTTTTGTATAAACAGATTTTTTGTGTTTGCCCCCTCTATGAAAAAAAATGAAAAAAATACTGTTCTATGCACTATTTATTACTGTACAAAATGAATTTTTCAGAAAAATGGAGACTTTTTTTGATCGGAAGATATTAAATATTTTCGAGCGCGTGACCGGTACAAGCCGTAAGGAGGCATCCATTAATTACACGGGGCGTTTAGGGGAGGGAGGGGGTCAAGCCAAATCTCATCAATTCTCACGTAATTAAGCGTAAGGGAGAGGGGGGGTCTCGGCAAATATCACGTAATTTTTAACAAAGTATGTTTTTTTAATAAATCCAACAGAATCAAGCAGTTTAACGTATAAACATTAAAAATAAGCATTTTTTAAAATCTCACGTGAGATTAGGGGGAGGGGGTTGAGCCAAATCTCACGACATCTCAGCAAGGGGGGAGGGGGTCAAAAAATCGCTAAAATTGACTCACGTAATTAATGGACACCCCCTAATCAGACATCTTCGAAACGCTAACACATTTAGGATAGTGTAAACTCATACATCGTTTTAAAAAAATACCAGCGCTTTTTGTAAATTAATTCTGATTTTAAAGGTTTTCAATAATTTTAAATAAATTAAATTTTAAATAATACAAACTCCAATTAATGAGTAAATTTATTAACTGGCAGAATTGATATTTGCACAAATAAGTCACCAATTAAAAGATGTCGAATCATGGCACTCTTATACAAAATATCACGTCACCCGCCACATGCACTAATACGTTTGAATATTACGCGCTTGACAGTCCTGTCACGCGCTCGAAAATGTTTAATATCTTCCGATCCAAAAGAGTCTCCACTGTTCTGAAAAATGTATTTTGTAGATAAAGAAAAAGCGCATAAAATAGTATTTTTTTCCTTTTATTTTATAGAGGGGGCAAACATGAAAAACTAGTTTAAAAAATTAATCTGTTATTAACTCCCTATAATTAAAAAAAAATTTAATTTATTTATTTGAAAAGCCTATTATATAAGGTTTAAAACAAAAAAAAACAAAATCGATCCGATCAGTAGAACCGGAGATAATGGGTTTTATGTAGAAGAGAATTCATCGTTTTATCGCAATTCATAAAAACTTTATATCAACATATCTCTGAAAAAACAATTTTTTTACAGAAAACCTGATACACGTATCTGCTTATTTACTGAATAGAAGCGGTAAAAAAATTTTCATGCGAATCCAAACCCTGAAGTCAAAATAGGTGTACGGTTTGTAAAAGAATGTCTCCTATATAAAAAATCATAACACTAAATCTAGATACCTAAGTATAAAATAGTTTACAGTTTATAAAAATAAAAGTTCAAAGTTCTTAACAGTCTTCACTTGACACTGGTAATGGCGCAAGTCGTCTAACGTTTCGCACAATCACTCCACTAGACGTTTTTACCTTTACCGTCCGTGTTATCCCATCATCGCCCGGTAACACTTCTATCACCCTGCCGATGCGCCACTGTAGCGGTGGAAGATTGTCGTCCCTGATTATAATATAATTCTGTTCCTGATGTAATGTTTACCTGTAGCCCACCTATGACGAATGTTAAGGTATTCTTTGTGCCATCTCGCCCAAAAATGCTGCTTGAATCAAGCAGCATTTTTGGGCGAGATGGCACAAAGAATACCAAAGAATACCAAGCAGCTTGATCTTCTGAATATGTTGCCAATTTGAAAGACGGTTGGAGGGCGTGTCGATAAATTTATATTCAGGTGTACCCGCAAGTACATCACCAATTAGGAAGTGAGAGGGAGATAATGTCATTAGGATCTGATGTCAATGGAGTTATAGGACGGGAGTTTAGGATTGCCTCTATTTCTATACTTACAGTGTTTAATTGTTTAAATGTAAATAATTCCAATCCGATTGTTCGGTTTAGGTGGTACTTGAAAGATTTGACTGCGGCTTCCCAAATTCCACCGTCGCAACGTGTGGAGAATTTGGCGAATTAAAATGCCAAGTTGTGCCTAAATGTTGGTACACTTTTTTATTATGTTCTTCTGACGTCAATAGGGTTTGTATTTCCTTTAATTCGTTATTAGGCCCAACGAAATTAGTAAATATTGGCACATTTTCCTCTTCTTGATTCAAAACGACGGAGCGTTGCCAAAAATGCTTCGGTTGTTAGGTCGCTCAAAAGCTCTATATGGACAGCTTTAACGACAAGGCTTTCAAAAATGGCTACATAAGTTTTGATTTTACCTCTGTTGCGAAATTTCTTCTCCTTAATAAAGAATGGTCCACAGTAATCAACGCCTACATTGTAGATTGCCCATAGCGTAATCAACTGATACTGGTTTAACTCTGCGGCAACGTACGCATCTGTGAATCCCTTTTTTTTACCTGATTCTTGCCGTCAATAGGCCAGTACGATTGCCTAAGATTATATAATGTTGCTAGTGCGCCTGCATATAGGTTTTTTGTATGTATTCCATTTATAATGATTGTCGTAATGTGATGCGTTTTTGGTAGTATTATAGGATGTTTTCGGTCGTAATATTCATTTGATTGTTGAATTCTACCACCGCGGTGCACCGACACGTATAATATTATTGTTATCAAGAAATGGGTTGAGACATAGCAATTTGCTTTTGTTTGATAAAGGCTTGCGTTTGCGCAAAGCATTTAGTTCTTCTGGGAAAACGTCTTGTTGTAATATACGCATACTTGTATTGTGGGCTAATTGAAAATCTTCAACTTGTAAGTCTCCCTTGCGATGATTTTTTATTCGTAGACAATATGCTATTAAGCGTTGTAATTTGTTAAATGAGTATTTTAAAAGGATGTCTCTATGATTTTTGTTGATTATTAAACAAGTGTTAATCTTCAATTCGGGTAGTTCTCCTTTTTTATAGTTTTATTTGGTTGTGCAGGCCAATTATGTTCTCCCCCGGATAGCCATACCGGGCCTTCACGCCAAATACGCGATTTAATTAATTCCTCAGGTAAGGCTCCTCGCGATAGTATATTTCTCAAAAGTATTTACATATCTCCATTGACATGATTGAGTTCTTAACTGGATATTCGAAATACGATTAGCAATAAATGTTTTAAGTAAATGTGTTGATCCAATATAGAAAAATCATAGAATCGGTCCAAAATATCGATTGATTTATGTTTATATTAATTGTCGAAGTTACTGTTGTGTATAAATCAACTAATAGATTGGCAGCACATAGTTCAAATCGAGGAATAGTTTGACTTGTTTTGATGGGTGCGACTCGAGATTTAGCACAGAGTAGACGGACGTAAAAAATTTCATATTGGTCAATAGAGCAAATATAAATACATGCACCATAAGCCCTTTCGCTTGCATCATAGAATCCATGGAGCTGAATGTTAATTGGATATTTTTCTTTCAAAAGAAATTTTGTTAAGTAGATTTAATTTAGAAACAAAGGTGCTCCATATGTTATTAATATGTACCGGAACCGATTCATCCCAATCTAGTTTTAACTTCCAGATTTCTTGCATCAATAATTTTACGACTACAATTACTGCGTTTAGCAGGCCTAATTGTTTATTTATGTGACAGTCCGGTAACCCTTTCAGTACCTCAGGTGCAAGTGTTTTGATCATGCTTTTTAAACCTTTGCATGTATTCTTTTCCGGTACGAAACGTTTCTAGCATTTAAGCAAAAAATAAGAAAGTATCAAAAATTCTTTGCAGTTAAAAAATTTGTCAAACTCACTATTGGCTGCTAGGGTTAAAACCATCATATGTAAATGATATCTTTTATGGAAACATTTTAATTGTGTCATTTTCCGTTTATTTCTAAATAAAAAAAAACAAAAAAGTTGAGCCCAATTTGTATATATCCCAACTTGATTCTTACTATTCGCTGAACGACGAGAAGTTTTTTTCCTTGAATATTAATATTTTGCATGTGAAATCTTTTGTAAAAGATGTCCCCTTCGAAACTAAAGTTGGCGTGTCTTTGCGTTTTTTTAAAAATCACTGCTTACCACCCAAAAACTGGCCCGTTTCGTTTTCGTTGGGCTACCCTGTATAAAACAAGAAATGCTTTATGATTAAGTGTTCAGAGGCACTCAACTATGTACTTTATTTATAAAATAGCCTTATGGTGGGGGAATGGTTAAGAAATGGTTTGTAGGAAATATTTAAATTTCGAAAAAATACTTATGTAATTGGGTATATGCATCTTGTTTTTCCTTAGCAAAATATAAACTACAACATGCATTTGGTCCTGATTTCCCATTCAACGGGATAATTACGACCATCGCATGGGTAATCACGATCAACAAGATTTAGGTTTATAAAAATTTTATTAGGGTAAGTACACAAAAATTATAGTGAAAAAAGTATCAACCTGAAAAATAAAACAAGCTATTTGCCAGAATATAAAATTATAAGGATATAAGAATATGTTTATAAGTCTAAACGACGTCGCTTAATTTTTTTCTTGCTATATGCTATAGCAAAAATCGCAGTAGGTAATCTTCAGGAGATTCGAGTCCTGTACAGTCTTTATGTGCCTAATGACTGCATAATGTACATCTATACCATGTTTTAGTCTTCCTACATTCTTCCCAAATAATGCAAACTTTATCTGAATTACCATCCTCATCGCTATCATAGTTTATCAAAGTTTATTCATATTAAAGTCAGTTAATTTTTTCTTTTTCCTTGTCAAGGGTTTTTTGTTTGAGTAATTGCTTTCAAAGGATGACTCGGGAGCGAATGTCTCTTCTGGTTTCTTTTTATTGTTGTCTTCTCCGTGCCAAGGGTTTTTGTTTGAGGAATAGGCTGCCTTATTTTGTTCAGGTTTCTTTTTTAATTTATTCGACTTCTGCTTTTTCTTATCTTCTTTTTCAATTACTGTCGCTTTCATAGGGGTACTGGTTAAAACTTGGGAGTAGCTTTTTTAAAACTGGTAGGAATGGTGGATATATTCTGAATTAAGACCCCAAATTGCTTATTTCTTGAAGTTCCTGGTTGCTGGTTATCAAATATGTTAAGTAGTGCTGCTAGATGCAAAAACACGTATAGCCGATTCCGCTAATGAAGATACTTCAGTCTTTCTTATAAATTTGTCAATAGTAGTTTGAGCCTAAATTTTGTAATTTCTGGTTGAACGGCTCTCTAAAAATGAATTGGTCAAAAATTACTAATTACTACAGTTATTAGTTGCTGCTTTTTCACTTGTACCATGGTTAACCATGGGATACCATGGTATCCCAAAATTTAACAGCCAATTCTTATGTAAAATTGTCTCCTGAATCCGAAAATACCGTCAAAAATTATGAAAGTAGAGCAGTTCTGGAGATATAGTCAATTCCATATAAAATGGAAAATTGACTTTATCTCAAAAACTATTCTAGTTTTTTAACTTTTCACGACATTTTCGGATTGACTGCTAAATTGCTATTGACGAGAATTATTAGTGGCTGCTTTTTCGCTATGACAATTAGTTTTTGACTAATTCATTTTTAGAGAGAGAGTAAATCTTCAATAGGTTGTATTTGTGTAGCTGTTCGGTTCGGCCTTAAGTTCTGTAACACTATTATTATTATTTTTAACAGTTTCGCCATGAGCTTGTGATGGTTAGCAAATTGTCTTCCTGATCTGCCAAAAAACTTATATACGTTCCATTCTTCATTTACTAATTTGTTCTTTCTATCGGCACCTCAGGAATTTTGCCATATCTGCTTCTAGATCAGCTTTGGTCCACCGACATTTATCGGTCCTTTAATAATTTCTTGGTATCTGTAATGAACACAATAAAAAAAATGGGGTCCACTGGTCGATATTTCAATATGGGGTAATCGCGACCACTGATCGTTATTTCCCGACAAATTTGGTCGTGATTAGTCGCTTTGACCAAAACTTACAATTTTTAGGTTAAAAATTAAAAAAATAAAGAGCTGTTTTGACAATATAGGTTTTGACGCTCATTAAATACACTGTGCTTGATTTTAGAATTAATGGCAGTGTAGTTTTTATCTGTCCAAAGCTTAATCTAGCTTGCAAGAAATTTAGAAATACTTACCGCTATTTAAAAAGTTGTCATTTTTGGAAGAAAAAACCGACACATCGCATCTATTAAGATTAGGTTGAGTCACATATGTCTAGATGCCCCAAATATTATTTCGATATTTGTAGCATTGAAGTGAAAAGTAAGGTCGTCACTCTACCCTACTCTAGAATAAAAACTTATAATAGCTTACCAACTAATATTAAAAAAATATAAAATCCCAACATGTTTATAAACTTATAATAGCTTACCAACTAATATTAAAAAAATATAAAATCCTAACATGTTTATAAAGGAACTAAACAAATTTTTATTAATGAAATGAAATGTCCATACGAGACTGATTTATTTTTTTGAGCATTCATGTTTGTTTGTACAATTTTTATTTTGATTTTGTTTTATGCAATTTTATGCTTTTGTATTAGGCGAAAATAGCTATTATTTATATTTTGGCTTGACCAGCCCTGTACTTTTTTATTTCTGTTGGATCAAAAAAAATATTATTATTATATAATTATATCCGTAAAACAGTAAAAATAAATAAACGGTGCTTTTTTACAATCTAAAAACGCATTAAAAAAACATTTTTTTAATTAAAATATACTTCATTTTGCATAATAGGTCTTACTTCACAATGAAAAACAAAATATTTACTTGTAATAAAAAAGGTGTTGAATTATTTCTAAAACGGTTCCTTTTGACCAATTACCAACTTTTCTCTAATTTAACAGAGCTTGTAGTTTTTTAAATAAAAAAGATATCCCATACTTGGCGGTATATTTAAATCAAAGCAGGCAGTATTAACATATTGTGGTTTAATTAAATTAAATTATACCGGTCGAATGGATAACAATAAAACAAATCTTAACGATAATAATATCTAAAAAAGGCACGTGTATATTTGCATTTCCTCTTGGCATGAAGCGCATAACAAAATAAAACAATAAAATGCAAGTTGGTAAACTGCAGCATGCAACAAATATAGGAGTTTCATCAGCCGAAACTAGAATATTTGTTGGCGATGATACCACTTTAAGATATTAATAGTACATACAATAAAGAAAATAAATAAGTCATGTACTATTATCTTAATGCTTGTTTATGTATACGCATTTGCTTTGTTAATTTTAATTTGTTATTTAAGTAAAATATGTTTAAGGTTACTAAAAACTATTTTTATTTCCTTAAAAAACAAATAATTAATATTTTTACTAAAAAATTCAAGTACATGAAAAATACAAAAATATTTGTTTTTGTGCCAAAACTTTATTTAATAGTAAAATTTAATAATATAAATAAAGGGAATGAAATATAATGTTTGATTAACAACACCACCAAATATGATAAAAATATGTATCGTGCAATTTTGCTTTAATCTACCGATTGGTTTCCATAATATTTAAATTTTAACTTTAATGTTTTAAATACGAGGGTTTGTCAATACAAAATAATATAATAGTATACTATGTATCAAGTTTTATAAACGCCATTTTAGTCAAAAATATTAATTAGGTCTGAGCAAACTTGCGAATGTTTAATAAAAAGAGTGTCTAGGAAAGTTTATAAACGAATTGCATACTATACTTTTTCTACGGCAAATATTGTTAGGTATAAAAACAATTTATTTCAAAATGGCATTTAGTTTTGAAATGAACTAAGAACCGTTAAAATCCGATATAGAAGCCGTTTTTTACAGTGAAAGTGTTATGGGTAGTCTACACGAAATTTTCAATGCTTTATCGGCAAATACAAGTTTACTGCCGGCGAAAAGTCCATATAAACCTTTCAAAGATTGCCGTGAAAAAACTGTTCAATAATTTTGTATTTTTCTATTGAGATAATAACATTTACCATATTTTACAAAAAGGGCACCTTATTTTAACGATTGTGTGATATTTGATAACAGTCAACTAACTTAAACCTAACTTCAGCCCAGGATTAAAAACATAAACCTAATTTTTGCCCGTGACTAAAACGCCATAAAGTCACAGCTTGTCAATGTGTATTTAAAAGATCACTTAGTGTCATGTAAACATGTACGATAATGTGCGTTTTAAAGGTGGGATGAAAAAAAACACATTTTTGTGGATTTATTTTGATAAATCAGCATTCTTTAAATAATATGATGATAAACCAGCATTTCTTAAATATTTTTATCAAAAAAAAATATTTTATCTACTCCTACATTGACGAGCTGTAACTTTATGGCGTTTTATTGACGGGCTGAAGTTAACAACAGTGGCTTTTCGACATTTTACGTCACGGGCTGAAGTTAGCTTTATTATAAATTGGAAAAAAGTGAGGTTAAATTCGGGTGACAGTTGACAGATATCAAAATTTTAACAAATTAAATTGGCTTTAAATCCTGTTTTGTGTTCGTCGTAGATAAAGTATAGTATGCAACTCGTTTATAAACTTCTCTAGACACTCGTTTTTATTAAACACTAGCTCGCAAGCTTCGCTCGTGCTTAATTAAACTCGTAACTAAAATGGCGTTTATAAAACTTGATACATAATATACTATAATAGGCCTCCTTTCAGAATGACCTGACCTACGGCATAATAATACATTCTGTAAAAAGTTTTTAATACGGCATATTCCGCTCGAGTGAAAAGTTTGTCACACGAGCCGAAGGCGAGTTTGACGGTTTCACGAGAGAGGAATATACAATTCCAAATGTGTTTCAGACTAATTATTTTTATGTTTCCAGAAAATACCATAGCGTTTAAAGCCTTTTTTAGAGATTCAAAAAAAGGTTACGAAAATCGGTTGAAAAATGTAAAATTTAAGAGGGTTGACCCACCCTCTTATATCGAAAACAAATTTAGAAAAATAGGTAACTACCAAAAAAATGATAAAAATTTATAAATAAAGTAATGTAATACACGTATACCACACAATTGAACTTTTTTTATCACACATTCAGTTAGGTAATAAATAAAATGTATGCGTTCATTTGTGACATGGAACTTTCATTGCGTCCATTCGGTAAGAACATACATTTTCCATGTGTATGTAAATTGTCCGTTTTATCACGAGTCGGTCGTGTAAAATTTTCAAGGTTAAGATGCGAATGTAATCAAAAATAATAACCTTGACCTTGTTTGATTTCAAGTGTGGCGTTTACAACAATAGTTTTTGTGTCGGTCTATTGATAACACTGGTCCACAAAATGAAATTTTTTGTTTGCCACAGGGTCGCTAATAACTTTTTCAGGTTAATTTGGATGAGCTGATTTCAAAAATGGCCATCATTTTTAGCTCTTGTTTTTGCGGTGTTGTGTGAAAATCAATCTTTTCGACATGCAAATATTAAGTTTTTTATATATTTTGTTATCAAATATTTTAACCAATCATGTAGCCATGGATCCTAATTAAACTAAAAAAATAAATTATAAACATTTATAAAGTTATTTTCCTTAAAAATTAAATATTTTTAAAATGCTGTTACACGAAAAATTGTTGTCCGATTTTAATAATGTTGTAGCTTTAATGACGTTTTTTTTAAAAATCTGCGAACAACATTAATTATAATAATTATTAATAAATGCTAAATGATCTGATATTTCTTAAAAAAATCATGCCATTTTTTAAATTTATTTTATTAGTGACTCTTGCAATAACGTTTTGTGTATTTATTTAACATTTTGTTAAACAGTGTCATTGTTTTTTTAATCTAAAACTCGTAAAAATACATAGTCCGACTTAACCCCGCTTAACAACCCTCTAAATTTTTAAATTTTTCAACCGATTTTGTAAACTTTTATTGTTGGATAAATCTCTAAAAAAATGATTGTTTTTACCACTAAACTGATGGCTAACTGTGATCTCTTTTTGGGATCGAAATTTCGTATAAAAAATGCCCAGCTGGTATAGAGGGGTTTTAAGTGGTCCTGAATAAAAATCAGTGGTTACTTTTACTCTAAAATTAAAAGAGGTCACAGTTAGCCATGTGGTCAAAACAAGTGACATATGCATTTAAAGCCTTTTTCCAGATCTATCCAACAAAAAAAGTTTACAAAAATCGGTTAAAAAATGCAAATTGTACAAGGGTGGTAAGGTCTTAAGTGGGACCTATTGTATAACAATTCATAACTGCTCACAAAATTTATTTAAGGAGTACAAGCTCCACAAACAAAAATGACCGTAAATATAATAATATAATTTTTCTACTCCCACCTTTAAAACGCCCTTTATCGTACATGTTTCCATGACACTAAGTGACCTTTTAAATACACATTGACAAGTTGTGGCTTTATGGCGCTTTAGTCACGGGCTGAAGTTACAAACAGGTTTTTAGTCACGGACTGAAGTTAGTTTTAAGTTAGTTGACAGTTGTCAAATGTCATACAATCGTTAAAATAGAGTGCCTTTCTTGTAAAATAATACTAAATGTGAAAATTATTTTATTATCTCAATACAAAAATACAAAAATATTAAATAGTTTCTTAACGCCAATATTTGAAAAGTTTATATGAATATAATACTAACCTTTTAATTTCGCCGGCAGTAAAATTTAACTTAAATTCGGGCACGGACTCTACTGTAAAGTCCTCATAAAACATTTTCTTTACTTTTACTGTGAAAAACTGTACATTTTCAGGAAATAAATTTCGATTTATAACCTTTATAATTGTGTTTATAAAATGTAAAAATGTGACATTTGACGGTAACACACAGTTTCCCTTATTGTTTCATAGATGGCGCTCTATACAAATTTTTGATTTAAATCATTTTAAGATAATATTAAGTATTTGTCGTAGAAAAAGTATAGTATGCACCTCGTTTATAAACTTTTCCATACACTCATTAATTTAAGCACTCGCTCGCAAGTTCGCTCGTGACTAAATTAAATTCGTGTATAAAATGGCGTTTATCAAACTTGATACATAATATACCATTTTGGAATTAGCGCACACAAATTAGTCTAGAAAAATTGTTGGCTACCATGTGGCAAAATTGGTGTTGACCATTTTAGCTTTGTTATTATGGTTTTTATGCTTAAAATTGATAAGAATTAAAGTAGTAATAATCATAGCAGATAATAAAATTAGTACTAAACAACCAATTTAAAATATTGTATAATATTCAATCCCTTGTGTCCAATTGATAATTATAATTAATATAATAATTTTAATACTACGATAATATAAGGTCACTATGTATGTTGTCCTACAAAGATATTCGGTACTTCTTATTTAAAGATTTAGAGGCCTATTCCCTTTCTTGCTGTTCATAAACATGTATGTTCACCCAACGACAACCCAAACATCACATATGTTTAAGGCCTTGAATCTTTCTGAACAGCGATAAATATTTCTAGGACAGAGAGTATCTTAGTTTTATATTCTTTTTCTATGTTTATAACCTAAAAGTCGCAGATCGTAAACTAAAATTGTGTTAGATAATTATTTTAAAAATCATTGGTGATATTTATTATATTAAATGAATTTAGAAAGAACTTAGGAAAATCCTCAAATTCTAAAAATACTTGAGAAAAACGTTTTAGGCTGAACTAGCCCAAGCACAGATCTTATGGCGGGGCTATTAAGTCCACCCTTGAATGGAAAAGGGTAATCATAAAATATTTAAAATAATTATTTGTTGCTTATTTTTACACATTCTTTTAGTGACATGAAGGCCCATGTATTAAAAATGGCAAGAAAACTACGCATTTCTCACATGGAGACTGGCAATGTCGGGGAGCCAGTAAAACAACTTAATGACATTGAGGATAAATTACTAGCCCTAATAAAGGAAGCACTGTGAAAGTTAGTGGTGGAGGGATTACCATCGTTGGAATTCTTCATTGACCAGCCTTTAAGATCAAGAGAAACTACAACTCAAACTCTGATGAGTAGCGAAGGTGTAGAGGTTTTAAAAGGTATTGATAAAACCTAAAAGAGATTTTAAAATTAAACCAAAAAGTTTTAACTTCCATTTGAAGAAAAAATGTTAGAAGAGTTTTTAGATGCATATTTTTTTGTATTTTATTAGTTATACTTTTGTTTGACTAATTTTTTGTCTATATTTTTGAGTAATAATATTACATAGGTACTTGATATTTTATATTTGTTGTATTTTTTTAATAAAATATATTTTTTCCAAGTTATTTTTTATTTAAAAAAAATATATATATATATATATATATATATAGTTTTTAGACACTGCCCCCCTTGTAACCCCCCTCCCCCCAAATTCTCTATTTTTTCAAAATAAATATTTATTATTATAATAAAATTAATATTAATTTTATTAAAAAAGTCAGTAAAGCAAAATTTGTGTTCTTGTATAATAATGAAGAAATACATTTTAATAATTACAAAAACAAATCATAAAATTATTTTTAAAATTTCCAAAAAAATATATTTTTATTTGTTTGGTGTGAAACCTTATGTGATTTATCCTATTCTCATTTATAAATAAATATTTATCATTTATAATTATAATTAGTTAGGTATAATGAAAAAGTAATGATACTGTACTGTATACTGTAGCAAACATCGACGCAATTTATGATTAATGCAAGATAAAAAACCTCAAATATTGGCTAACAGCACCCCTCAGGCAAGCGTTCGTAAACATACGTTTTTAAACATCATGTATGTTCACCAAACAGCGAATTTTGGAAACGGAATAGCCATTTAGACACCGATGATGTTTATAAACAAGGATGTTTAAGAAATTCTTTGAGCGCATGCGTCTATAGACGAAATAATTGAAAGGGAATAGGCACATATGTTACGAAACATATACATATCTACATGTAGTTCATAAACAAGCATGTTTAGCGAAAGGGAATAGGCCTCTTATGCCCGTTTGCACCAACGTGGGTTAGCATTTTAATCGTGATTAAATTAGCTAATCCAGAAAACTTCGTTGCACCATTCACTTAACCGTGGTTAAGGAGCTGATTAAATAACCGGTGAATAGTCGGGCGGTTAGTATTTAAGTCATGATTAGACAGTAGTCTAACCTCATTTTGCCATTTTGAAAGGTCTTTTTTACCTTTAATAAAAAAAATGAATGAGTTACAATTTCCTATTGTGGAAGACGACTACATGAAGTGGTCGATTTAATTGAAAACGGTTTCGCGACAAATTTGAGAAAGGCATTCGTACTTTGACACTTTGGACCAAAGCACTTTTTGAAAACGGTTTCGGTTGACGAAGAACTGTGTGTATCAGCTTCTTGTGAGGATCGAAGATCAATTGGAGTATCCTACAGATAGGTCAGTGTAAATAATTTAGTTTACAACTGCAATCATTCGTCATTTTAGAAATAATTGTGTTACGCCGATGAATCAATTATTAACATGTCTTCATCTCTACTCAACGGGGGTATTTGGATTCAATTGGTGACTATATGGGAATGCATTTGCCAACAGTTTGGCACATTGTTGCTAGAGTATCTGAAGCTATCGCAAGATTATACAATGAATATGTGCGTTTTCCAACTATTCCAGATGAATTGAGAAGAAACCAACAGCGATTATTCAATGTGGCACATTTCCTTGAGTAGTTGGAACTATTTATTGCACCCATATTCGGATACAATCTCCTGGAGGTGACGAATATTTTTCAATATTGAACGTGGTGGCAAGGTGGCCACTGGCCACTGGCCAGGCTCCGTGCATGATGCTACAATCTTCAATAATTGCAGAATACGGGGTTTGTCTGGCCGATTTCCTAATTGCCTGTTGCGGCAGCCGTTTTCCATAATATTGCGCTGGATATGGGAGATTTTGAAACACCACCAATAGCGGATGAATTAGATGCCCACATGCTGAATTGATTAATAGAAGAAGGACAAATTTCTTATATTTATGACGACCAATATGATATCGCCGCCGCTACGCTGGTCAGAAGACTATTTAAAACAAGTATTTTGCTAATTTGTAATATTAAGGTACCTACCGAATAATTAAATTATTGATTAACGAAATTTATTTATTCAACTCTTTTTTCTTTAATTTGAAATGTCCATTATTTTACACACCGCTTTAGGCAAAACGATATACCCTTTAAATAATTATTCTACAGATGACAAGTTTTAGACGTTTTTGACGTTTGAACGCTACAGTGGTCAGAGTTGCCAGATATATTTTCGCTGATGTCACCAGTAGATGGAGAAACGGTCGCCAAAAAATCGCCACTTCCCCAATGAAAAATAAACAAACACAATATTTCCAAAATTTATTTAAAAACAAAATAAAATTATATAAAAATAAATTATTAAAATTCTGAAATAGGTACAGGGTGATCCCCTATAATGTCGGTTGACTTTAGCAGACATGACAATATGATAAAATATATACAAAAAGTTTATATACAAAAGTGCTCTTTTAGTTCCACCCTTACTTCTTAAGAAGTCCCATAAGCCAACTGAATGGCTTGTGCGGGTTAGGGGTAGGAACGGACCGCGGGCTTAAAGTCCCCTCCGAAGGACTAATACACAATAGGACAAACACAAATAAACAGCCATACCCCTGGTGGGATTCGAACCCACGACCTATAAATTAAATCTAATATATTGGCGTAAAATCACAGATAAAATACAATGCATCCGCTTCCCCCTATAGGATAGATAGGTTAGGTTAATAAGTCGTCAGGCGTTGTTGCCAACAACTTGTTGGACGTTGGGCACTGTTGCCAAATCTGTAAAAATGTTAGAGTGTTTAAGGTTACTACTTACTACCAATAGATGGCGAGTATGGGTAATATAAATATAAATTTAAAAGAACGCTTGACACGTTCAAATTTTTGCAAAATGTTATTAAATATTTTAGCAAAAGACTCCATATAAAATCGCCACCAAAATTTAAAAAAATCGCCACAATTGTCGCCAGTCGCCCTGTGAAATTTTTGTCGCCATTAAGGAAGGTTGTGTCTCCACTTTGGCGATAAATCGCCACATCTGGTAACACTGACAGTGGTACGAACCTATCAGCAAAATATAGGGTTATAACCAACATACCAACACACATTTTCCGCGTTTTTCACCTAATCAAAGTTAAGGAAGGATTAGTTATAAATTGGATGGTGCAAACCGAGGTAAATTTAATCACGGTTATAATTTAATTGAGATTAGTTAATCTTGATTAAGCCATATGTTGGTGCAAACGGGTATTAATGTTTTTATTTAATGTATATAACTAATCCCGGCGCATTCGCCATTTTTTGTCACAGAATATATTGTGTTAAAAATTATACTTAATTATAATTAGGTATAATAATTATTAAATACACTGGCAAAAATTTTCATCAGCTAGATATGAGCCTCTTTTTTGTTTTTTTTTTTATTTTAAAACTAATATTAATTACGTGTTTGGCAAACTTTTGTAAAATTCCATGAAAATAATAGTAGGTATATTATGTATCAAGTTTGATAAACGCCATTTTAGAGACGAATTTAATTTAGGCACGAGCGTCTAAAAATCAGTACGATGTTTATTTAAACTTTTTTGTTTTTTTTTTATTTTAAAACTAATATTAATTACGTGTTTGGCAAACTTTTGTAAAATTCCATGAAAATAATAGTACCTATATTATGTATCAAGTTTGATAAACGCCATTTTAGAGACGAATTTAATTTAGGCACGAGCGTCTAAAAATCAGTACGATGTTTATTTAAACTTTTTAAATATTGGCATTGAGAAACTATTTAATACTTTTGTATTTTTGTATGTATTAAGATAATAAAATATTTTTTACATTTAGTATTAATTTACAAGAAGAGCACTTTATTTTATGACATTTGAAAACTGTCAACTAACTTAAAACTAACTTCAGCCCGTGTCTAAAAACTGGTTTTAACTTCAGCCAGTGACTAAAGCCACAATGTGTATTTAGGTTACTTAGTGTCGTGGAAACATGAAAACATGTACTCGTTTTAAAGGTGAAAGTTGAAAAAATACATTAAACTATTTTGTGATATTTAAAAAATTACTAATAAGTCTTAATATTAGTTCAAGGAAATTATATTAAATGTGTAATTATTTAAAATATAATTTTTATTAACTTTTGTTAAAAATAACATAGCCAAAGGTAACTAATAAATTTCTTTGATAGTTTAGACCTTTACTTTATAAAACTCCATATGTTTTTAAAGATTCATATGATTTATTTAATCTTGACAATTGTTTCGTCACACTTTTTGTTCTGATTGCCACAAAACCTATATATACCTATAGGACAAACGGGTCGTATTTTTAAACTAGAATCATCGAAGAAAGGTGATCATTTATTAATAATAAAATAGATTTAGCTTATGCCAATCACTTAATCCGAGAAAATCATAAATTTAATAATAATTTTAAAATTGTACATGTAGATAAAGGCATAAAACTAAACTTAGAATCAATGGAAATCAGCAATCTGGTATTGTATTGAATGATCAAATTGAAACCAACAATTCACCTTTATTAAATTTATTTTATTTGTATTCACACAATAGAAATGTATTGTACTACAAAAGATTGGATTTTTCCCATTTTTACTCTGTTTTAATGTATTATGCAAATATTGTTTAGGTAGATCAAAAATGTAGTACCATAAATTTTGTGTTATATAAAATATATAAAATATATAAAATATGTATAAATTAGGTGAAATTATAGGTTTAAATGAATTTATACATTCTGAAGAATTCACAGTGTTATGAAACAATTTTCAAAATAAAATAAATCACGTGAAACTTTAAAAATTTAGCTGTTTTTACATTTAAATAATAATAAATATCTTTTTCACTAAATTCCTTTAACGTGGCAGAAAATGAAACCACATTTAGCTGTTTTTACATTTAAATAATAATAAATATCTTTTTCACTAAATTCCTTTAACGTGGCAGAAAATCGATATATTTCTTAGTAGGGTTCCTTCCTTTTTATTGTCTTAAAGTATTCCTTTACCCATGGCTGTTGAATTTTAACTTATCTATGCAATTTACGACTCCGAGACTGAATATTAATTAAAATATTCCGGTCACATTGAAATCCTGCAGTTACGCTTGCCTGCGAACTTGTCGACTTTCTTAATAAATATACCTTTGGTAAATTCGTGACAGAATCTTGTCGATAATTTCACCTCGATCCTGCGCCGCATTTTATCGTTTCCTAATTAGGTGAACATCGCTTTAATGTGGTTTCATTTTTTTCTCAATAAGAATTTTAAATTTTATCAATTTTTATAAATATCCATAAATATCAATGAGTATTACGTCGAAATTTTTTAGTTGTATTTACATTTTTTGTGGTTTAAATTAAGAACTGCTGTCAGAATCTTTCCAAAGAAGCATAATAAATATGATAATGTTATAGCTTAAGTGGCAAATACAGGATGCGAAAAACTTATTATTGCAATCAATAATTATTGATTATATAAATACTCTCTACTTACTAGTTACTAACTAATTCCAATAAAATTGGGAAAATATTTTATTTACATGTACAATTGGCGTCCCCGAAATGTGAACGGCAAAATTTAATCGTGTAATATGGGCTTTGCATCAGTGTCGTCGGTAGTTGTCAAATTTGATAATAGTTGTCAATTGCAATATTAAAAATGCCACCCCACTTAACCGAGGCTCAGAGGTCCAGGGCAATAGCCAAATTAGAAGAAAATTGGTCTTTAAGTGAAGTAGCTGCAGATTTAAATGTCAGTAAAAGCTGCATATTTTATATCAAAAAACATTGGCAAGAACAACAAAGATTAAGAAGACCTATCAGGCAAGGTGTAGGAAAAATCTCCAACGAAAATGAAGACAATGCTCTTGTCGCACATATTAGGCAAAATCCTTTCAATAGCGCAGTTAAGGCCCGAGAAGATACACAATTTCCAGGATCTCTTCGAACAGCTCAAAAAAGATTGAAACAAGCTGGTTTAAAAAACTGTGCTGCTGCTCATAAGGTTTTTTTAACTGAAGAAAATAAGCGCAGGAGAGTCCAGTTCGCCAATGACTATTTAAATTATGGAGAAGATTTTTGGAATAATGTTATATTTTCGGATGAAAAAACGTTCCAATCTTGCAATAATGGAAGGCTGCGTGTATATCGTCCAAGAAACGCAAGATTTGAGGAGAACTATACATTAAAAACCTCAAATAGTGGACGCTTTTCCATAAATGTTTGGGCGTGGATAAGCATCCATGGTCCGGGAGTATGTTGGGAAATTGATGGTAGATTAACGGCTGAGCACTATACCAGGATTTTGGACAACGTTATGCTACCTTCAGTTAGACATGTGTTTCCAGAAAACTTTATATTTCAACATGTAAGAAAACTGTATAGTATTCAAAAACGATTCTAATAAATATTATATTACAGGACAATGCACCAGTTCACACAGCTCGCGTGGTTACAGAGTGGGTAAACAACAACCACATAACTGTTTTGCCATGGCCAGCTAGAAGCCCTGACTTAAACCCCATTGAAAACGTGTGGGGTTTTATAGTTAAAAATATATATCAACGGGACTTTAGGCCAGCAAACCGAGATGAACTATGGAGTGCTGTTGAAAATTCTTGGGATGAGCTTGCTGATTCATACGACATGCGTGAGCTAATAATGTCCATGCCAAGAAGGTTGCAAAGGGTTGTGGCAGCTAATGGCTCTGCAATTAAGTATTAAAATAGCTTAGCAGCACAGTTTTTTAAGCCAGCTTGTTTCAATCTTTTTTGAGCTGTTCGAAGAGATCCTGGAAATTGTGTATCTTCTCGGGCCTTAAATGCGCTATTGAAAGGATTTTGCCTAATAAGTGCGACAAGAGCATTGTCTTCATTTTCGTTGGAGATTTTACCTACACCTTGCCTGATAGGTCTTCTCAATCTTTGTTGTTTTTGCCAACGTTTTTTGATATAAAATATGCAGCTTTTACTGACATTTAAATCTGCCGCTATTTCACTTAAAAACCAATTTTCTTGAGCAATATGTTAATTTAGTTATGTTATTTTTATTGTGTATTTACCTACGGGTAATTCCATTTATTAGCCACCAATGAGTGCACCTCATATACTCTAATTTTATTTCTTTTTTAACTGTAAATAGACATGGACCCAAGAAGTGAAAAAAACTCCCCTTTTCTTTTCTCCCCCTATCACCTATTTATACAGGGCTACGCAAAAGTTACTATGCAGACCTAACTTAAAAAAATTCAACTTTTTTTGCTAATAAAGCTATCGACATTAAACAAACTGTTAATTGTTAAGAAAATATTTCTCTTTTAAACCATATAGTACACATTTAGTTATTGATGCCCTAAATGGTCTTTGGGAATTTTTTTAAAAATGCAATTTTTTGGCAAAATTGTCTAATTTTATAAATTCATATATTCTTAGAACAACTTGCCAGCAAATTTTTTTTAATGTAGTTTGTTACCAAAGATCTTACTCTATATAAAAGCAATGAAAACATTTTCAAATAATATTGGCTAAGAGTTCAAAAAAAATATAATAAAAATCCATGTTTTCGAAAAATCACTATTTTCAGCCATTTCATGGTTTAAAAAGGCTATGTTTGAGTGAGTCGATTTAAACCAATTTATGCTTATCATCACATGCACTTATTAGCCTCCAATAATCATTAATAAAATTATTGTGTATTTTGCTTTTAACTGGACTGTGGCTGTATGTACAGTAGGGTGGGCCGAAAAAATTATTTTTTGAAGTCAATTTAGGGGTAGCAAAAAAAATTTACCTTAGGCCAAAAGTAGTTTGTAAAAAAAAAATTAGCGTACTAGCCCAATATTTAAGGCCCCCCCTGGGCGCCCGAAATATTATTTTTTTATATTTTGTTTGGGGTGGCAACAAAAAGTTACATTATGTTGACAAGAATTGTAGAAAAAAAATTAGCGTACTAGCCCAATATTTAAGGGTGCCCCGGGGGCCCAATATTTTTTTTTATATATTAATTGGGGTAGCCACAAAAAGTTACCTTATGTTAACAATATTTTTACAAAAAAATGTCCCATATTAGAGTTTGACGAAAAAAATTTGGCGGTTTAGCAAATTCTAGGGTTAAAAATGTTTATAAATTTGGAAATGTTTTTTTTAATAAAAGAACTAAAAATATTTATAAGTCGAGCAGACGACTTCTATATAAGGTTCGGCAAGTTTCCCTTTCACACGCAAGCGGTGAAAAATTTTGTGAAGCTTGTAACAGAAGCTGCATTAAAAATTTGCTGTGAGGTAGCAAGAAATGGTTATATATAGATGCGCGGACATCTCTACCGGCCTATATGACAACAAGTCTAACTCGAGGAGCAAATATCCAATTAATTAATAATAATAATAATAATAATAAAAATGCTTTATTGTGTAAAACACAAAATTAATTACACAAAAGGCTGCTTTCGTAAGGACGTTCTTCCATACCACCTACTAAGAAATTAAATCTATTTTATTCTGCATATTAATTAAACCAAATCCTATAATTTTATATCACACCAGTTAATAACAAATTTTTGTACTCTAAATTAAATGTATTAGAGTTTGACGAAAAAAATTTGGCGGTTTAGCAAATTCTAGGGTTAAAAATGTTTATAAATTTGGAAATGTTTTTTTTTAATAAAAGAACTAAAAATATTTATAAGTCGAGCAGACGACTTCTATATAAGGTTCGGCAAGTTTCCCTTTCACACGCAAGCGGTGAAAAATTTTGTGAAGCTTG
This sequence comes from Brassicogethes aeneus, assembly GCA_921294245.1. Classification (NCBI taxonomy): domain Eukaryota; kingdom Metazoa; phylum Arthropoda; class Insecta; order Coleoptera; family Nitidulidae; genus Brassicogethes; species Brassicogethes aeneus. The sequence continues at coordinate 43,374,409 of OV121132.1, read as the reverse complement.
TAACAGAAGCTGCATTAAAAATTTGCTGTGAGGTAGCAAGAAATGGTTATATATAGATGCGCGGACATCTCTACCGGCCTATATGACAACAAGTCTAACTCGAGGAGCAAATATCCAATTAATTAATAATAATAATAATAATAATAATAATAATAATAAAAATGCTTTATTGTGTAAAACACAAAATTAATTACACAAAAGGCTGCTTTCGTAAGGACGTTCTTCCATACCACCTACTAAGAAATTAAATCTATTTTATTCTGCATATTAATTAAACCAAATCCTATAATTTTATATCACACCAGTTAATAACAAATTTTTGTACTCTAAATTAAATGTGTTTGGATATTTACATATTATGTTAAAGAATGTTTTATTGTTCAATAGATAGGTCTATAAACGAATCCTTAGATTTTGAAGTTTTGTGACTAGGTATTTGAAAAAGATTGTGTCTTAAATCAAGATTGTGTATATTAGATCTTTGAATAAAGTTGTTGAATAGATATTCAGGCAATTATTAGGTATTTACTTTCTGCACTAATTTTCCAAAATTATGCTTGTAAGGATCAATTATTTTTAAATGCTTGTTTTCCAAATAGATTGAAGTAATTGGGTCAAATTTTCCGACTAAATATATGAATCTAATACATGAGTTTATTTTTAAATGTTTCAGTATGATATGAGTAGTAGACTGGCATGTAATAGTCTATAATAGGGTGTATATTAATGTTGAAACAATTTTGCACTTGGTTTTAGAATTTAGAACATACTTAAATTAATATAGTGATTTCAGCTTCATATAACACAAACAAAGTTGTCTTGTAACAAGGCGTTTGTATAAAAAATAACACCCAGATTTCTTGCTGTTTCTTGCTGAGGTATTTCTATATTATTTATATGTTCGGTATTAAAATTATATTGTTTTTTATTTATCATATATACTGTACCAATATTTATTACAAGACTCTTTTTGGCAATTAACTGAAGTCTATGATTAACTGACCAGGCATTTACTTCTTTTAAGACTTTATTTATTTCGATAGTGGTTGTGTTAATTAATTTGGAGTAACGCAAAATCTTTTTTAAATTTAATAAAATCAAGCTAAGAGTTGCTAATTTTTTTTCATCAAAAGGCGTCTTAATAAAATAATAAAAAAAACTTAGACTGATACCGGCATTTGGTTTGTCTATGCAATAATACATGGGGTAACTTTTTGTTGCCACCTCAATTAAAATATATATAAACAAATTTAGGCCCCCCAGGGCACCCTTAAATATTGGGCTAGAATGGCTATTATTTTCTAAACATACTGTTAACATGAGGTTACTTTTTGTGGTTACCCCAATTAAAATATGAACAAAAAATATATTTTGGGCCTCCGGGGCACCCTTAAATTTTGGGCTAGTACGCTCATTTTTTTTTTAGAATTACTGTTAATATAAGGTAACTTTTGTGGTTACCCCAATTAAAATATGATAAAAATAAATATTTTGGGCCTCCGGGGCACCCTTAAATATTGGGCTAGTACGCTCATTTTTTTTTCTAAAATTACTGTTAACATAAGGTAACTTTTTGTTCCCACCCCAGTCAAAACATACAAGAAAAATATTTTGGGCCCCCGGGGGACCCTTAAATAATGGGCTAGTACGCTACATTTTTTTCTAATAAATTACTTTTAACATAAGGTAACTTTTTATTGCTACCCAAAAATAAATATCTCAAATATTTTTTTTTTTACGTTTTTCGGCCCACATTGTACAGCCCAACTATAAGCAAAATACACAATATGCACACCTGACTTTCAGCCATTTCATGGTTTAAAAAGGCTATGTTTGAGTGAGTCGATTTAAACCAATTTATGCTTATCATCACAGGCACTTATTGGTCTCCAATAATCATGAATAAAATTATTATGTATTTTTCTTTTAGCTGGGCTGTGGATGTATATGTCCACCTGTGACTATATCCATATTATTAACCATATATTATTAACCATATATTTCGAAAAAGCGTATTGCATATTTAAAATAACTTGACAGCCTTGAATTGACTTCTTATTCATTCTAAATAAAAATATAAAATATAAAATACACATACAGTGGCGTCGAAAATTAACTACCCATTTATTTATTTTTTAAATTAAGAAAACATAATAAAATGTACAAAAAATTAATTAAATGACTAAAAGACATACTTTTCATAAACTTTATATTTAAACAAAATAAAACAGGTATTAAATCCTAAATTTGAATTAAACCTAACTGCATATAATTAAACTGAAGAAATCATATTCTTAACTTTTACAATCGCCTAAAAAACCTATTTACTATTTTTTACCTCTAAAAAGTTATATAAATCGGAAAATTTTCTTATGTGTATAATGTCTATCAAGAGGAATAAATTAACGACTTATGGCCTTTAAATGGATCGCAGCAAACTTCACCAAAAATGTTGGTAAAATTATATAGATACTTTAATTTGTGATACCTACGTACAAATATCGGTTACAGTTGCATCCACTCGCAATTCTATTATTTGTTTTCCTCCTTAGTACAAGATTCAATCTTGGAAAATCGCGAAAAATATTTTTATCCGAAATCTGCCGAAAGTAGTCAACAATCGGCAGTAAAGTAAAAGAAATCTGCAGTAAAAAATAAAGTTTTACTTGTAATCTTGTACTAAGGAGGAAAACAAATAATAGAATGGCGAGTAGATGCAACTGTAACCGATATTTGTACGTAGGTATCACAAATTAAAGTATCTATATAATTTTACCAACATTTTTGGTGAAGTCTGCTGCGATCCATTTAAAGGCCATAAGTCGTTAATTTATTCCTCTTGATAGACATTATACACATAAGAAAATTTTCCGATTTATATAACTTTTTAGAGGTAAAAAATAGTAAATAGGTTTTTTAGGTGATTGTAAAAGTTAAGAATATGATTTCTTCAGTTTAATTATATGCAGTTAGGTTTAATTCAAATTTAGGATTTAATACCTGTTTTATTTTGTTTAAATATAAAGTTTATGAAAAGTATGTCTTTTAGTTATTTAATTAATTTTTTGTAAATTTTTTTATGTTTTCTTAATTTAAAAAATAAATAAATGGGTAGTAAATTTTCGACGCCACTGTATGTGGTTTTTATATTTTATATTTTTATTTAGAATGAATAATTATTAGAAGTCAATTCAAGGCTGTCAAGTTATTTTAAAGATGCAATACGCTTTTTCGAAATATATGGTTAATAATATGGATATAGTCACAGGTGGACATATACATCCACAGCCCAGCTAAAAGAAAAATACATAATAATTTTATTCATGATTATTGGAGACCAATAAGTGCCTGTGATGATAAGCATAAATTGGTTTAAATCGACTCACTCAAACATAGCCTTTTTAAACCATGAAATGGCTGAAAGTCAGGTGGGCATATTGTGTATTTTGCTTATAGCTTGGCTGTACATACAGCCACAGCCCAGTTTAAAACAAAATACACAATAATTTTATTAATGGTTATTGGAGGCTAATAAGTGCATGTGATGATAAGCATAAATTGGTTTAAATCGACTCACTCAAACATAGCCTTTTTAAACCATAAAATGGCTGAAAATAGTGATTTTTCGAAAACATGGATTTTTATTATATTTTTTTGAACTCTTAGCCAATATTATTTGAAAATGTTTTCATTGCTTTTATATAGAGTAAGATCTTTGGTAACATACTACATTAAAAAAATTTTGCTGGCAAGTTGTTCTAAGAATATATGAATTTATAAAATTAGACAATTTTGCCAAAAAATTGCATTTTTAAAAAAATTCCCCAAGACCATTTAGGGCATCAATAACTAAATGTGTCCTATATGGTTTAAAAGAGAAATATTTTCTTAACAATTAACAGTTTGTTTAATGTCGATAGCTTTATTAGCAAAAAAAGTACAATTTTTTTAAGTTAGGTCTGCATAGTAACTTTTGCGTAGCCCTGTATAAATAGGTGATAGGGGGAGAAAAGAAAAGGGGAGTTTTTTTCACTTCTTGGGTCCATGACTATTTACGGTTAAAAAAGAAATAAAATTAGAGTATATGAGGTGCACTCATTGGTGGCTAATAAATGAAATTACCCCTACTTGTTAATTTATATTGTTGTATAAAACCAAATTAAAGTTAATTTATTTGTTATATTGTTTATATTATTGTTTGTTAAAATATTATTAAAAAAATAGAACGATTTAGGATATTGTTCTTATTCTTAGTATTCTCCCTTCTATATGTAACACCACTGGCCGAAGCCAGGAATGAACGAATAAATTTTATGAAAAAAATCCATGACAACAAAAAATCGTTCACATTTCGGAGACGCCAATTGTACATTTTTGTAAAATGACTTAAATTTACAGAAATCATGTTAATTATTGTAATATCACAAAAATACCGTATTTTTTGTAAACATTTACCTACTTGCGTTTTTTACCGGTCCCTAACACCCTGTATAAATATATTGTTTTTTAAATAAACTAGTAAATCGAAAATATTGTTTATTTAAACGTTAAACATTAAAGCAGCATACATTTAATTGGTTTATCAAGTTTAAATCATAATTTTGTAATTTTCAAAAGTTACACCATTTAAATTATTAACGTCCGTATTGTGCCACCCTGTAATACAGGGCCTGTATGTAAGTGTATAAGGGCCGGTTTATCAATGTCCAGTTAAAGTTTCAGTTAGTTATCTGGTAGAAAATTTAAATGGATCACAACGATCGATATGGAATTTAACTGTCAAATGGACTAACTGGAACTTAACCAGATATTGATAAACCGACCCTAAGGGCCGGTTTATCAATGTCAAAGTTAAGTTGCTCTTAACTGGTAAATAAAATTAAAGTGGTAGCTAAACTGTTTATCAATATGCAACTAACGTTTACTAAGAACTTAAATTAAGATAACTGGAAGTAAATTTAACTGGAAGCTGCAATTGTCAGATAGTGAATTAACTATCAGTTATCGCGGTTTATATATTATACTTGTGTTTGTGTAGTGCTGTTTTTGAAATGAATATTGGAGATTTTTTTGATAGTCACGACGATGAACAAAATGTTTATTTTGTGCAACACGAGAGAAAACTTATACAGTTTTAAAACGGGAAGAACATTTTCAAAATTGTGACGGTTTTTTAGATATCCGCTGCAGGAGCAAATATAAAGGAGGAAATAGAAACTTTTACGGATGTGTACGTACAATGTACGTCGTACATATTTGTCCACGTACGAAGAGAACAATTTAAACCAATAGATTTTTTTTGGTTAATTTATTTTAAACATGCGATATTTTTAAATAAATGTGTGTAACAAAAAATAAAAGATAATAAATTGTATAAAAGATATTTATGTACGTATTTTTATTTAAAAACATACCCATTTTTACACCTATAAAATAATAAAAAAGCATAACAATATACACAAAATAAGAGTCGTTTGAGTTTATGTGTTTTATGCGCATGCCATGAATTTAAATTTAACCAATTAAAATGTATCTTGACAGTGTTGCCCAATCGCCGAATTGCTAAACTGGCAGATAAGAAACTGGAACCGTACGAGGTGAAGAAAAACACTTCTATTCGGATGACTGTCAGATAAAGTTAACTGTACGATACTTAACCGCCACTTTTAGTTGGACATTGATAAACCAGCCAAGTAATTTATTTACTTTTGGTTATTGTGCGGACTTATACGTACGTAGCTTGTTCGTGTTGTATTTCGATTGCGACGTTGAATACGTCTGAGGCGGCTAGTATTGTTTCCACTACTACCCAATTGCCGTTTTTGCCTTGGTCGTTTAAGTACGCATAGATTTGTCCGATTTTGTCTGTTATGTGTTCGAAACGACTGTTTAATTCTTTTATTGGGTCTTCGACGTGAGGTCTGAACGTTCCTAGGTTAGTACCTAAGTGTTTTTTAGTTTTTGTCTTATCACGGCTGTTGTTTCTGTTAGCGTTGCGATCCTATCCCCTTGTTGAACAGTAGGTGTGCAATTGATGCGATTAGGCAGTTACCGGTGGGAGGTATTTTTTTGACTTTTACTGTATATTCTGTTTGTTTACCAAATTCATTATAATTCAGTTTGTGTGTTTTTTTTTTGTTGTTTAGGTTTTCTTAATTTATTGTGAGTTCGTTTGGAAGTGTCAAATGTTAATTTATGGTCTCGTTTAGTTTAAACACTTTATTTTGTTGGGGCCGTGATCTTAAATGAATGGGTTTATTGACTTTCTCGTTTGTTATTGATGGATTTATTGTCCTACTCAGCTTTTCTGTGATATGTTTTTTGTTTTTTTGTCGTTTTGTTACTATTGTCTTACTAATGTTACTGTTGCACTTTGTCTATTTTTATTTTTTTACTAGTGTTTAAGCGCAAAGTGCCTCACTCAGGATTTTTAAAGGTACCTGTCGTGGTTAGTGTTGCAAATTATATATTAGGTCATGCAGTTACTTATCGGAATTTTTGCAGATGACCCATTGCTCCCTTGTTTAGCCTATTTTGTTTGTCTCGTAAAGAGCATCCAATTAGACCGCCCGGTGAGCTGACAATTCTCTCTTTATCACTTCCTGGGCCGTAGGGCGGTCTTTAATATCTGTAGTTGTAACACTATATATAGTTTTTAGTTTATGGTTTATTTGCACTTTATTATTTGTGGATTTTGGCTTGTATGTTTTAAGCGATAAGATACTATAGACTTCGTCAAGAGTTTAAACATGACTGACCCTTTTGCTTCTTACCCTTTCAATTGTTATAAATTGATTAAATTTAAATTTATGCTTACAAAATTGTCCAATATTTAATTAATTAATTAAATTAATTAATTTAATTTAAATTAATTAATTAATGGTAAAATAAAAAAGGGACTTAAAGGTAAATGCATTTCTTTCTGTCGCATTTACGCTATTATATTTCACCAAAACTATGCTCTATGCTCAAAACACATCTTGAAGACAAAAATCGTCCAGTGTTAAACGGTCTAAGGTATGTTCGTATATGTGATAAAATAGTTAAAAACTTTATCTAATCAGTTTAATCTAATTATTTGATAACCTTGGGTGCATTCGCCGCATAAATCCAATTAACGCTTTATTATTGTTCAAACCTAATAAATGTTTAATTTTCAAAGAAAATTTATTGGTATAGTTGTAGTAATGGCATCACGATTTTCATTGACCTTTTCATATATAGATGTTAATCAATAATAAATCAAACAATACATAGGTGGGCGATTCCATGATTACTAACGGGACAAACAAAAACAAGACAAAATGTGTTATGAAAATTTTAAAGATGTGTTTTTCATATAATAATAATTTTATCATAGTTATTATTACTTAATTTCATTGCTGAGGACTGGCATAAAATTATAATAATAATAATAATAATAATGAATTTATTTAGCTTCAGTGCTACATAAAAATAACAATTTACATATTTACATAAAAAATAAAACAAAAAAAAAAATAGAAAAGTTTAAAAAGTTAACAACTAGATTTTTAACAAAATATGTGTATACAGAATTATATATATCATAATAAATATAATACATATAAAGATGACAAAAACGCAACATTTAGTTTAAAACAAATCTTCTCAAAAGTTTTTTGAACTGATTTATATTATCACAGTTTTTAATATTCACAGGTAGTTTATTAAACTCAAGTAAACCTTTGTATAAAACGGAGTTTAACATTTGTGTTGTATTACACCTATCTAGTAAAATAAAGTCTGTACAATTTCTAGTATTATAATTATGTACATCTCTAAAAACTTTTAACTTATCACAGATATAAACAGATTTTGTTTTAGTTTAAATATAAATAAATTTACATTAAACATAATTCTTTGTTTGACAGACAACATATTTAGGACACTCAACATGGATATAACAGGTGTATAACGGTTACATTTTAAAATCAGCTCTATTTTGAATTTTTTCTAACTGGCTTATTTTATATTTCGGCAAATGAAACAACAACGTTGAACAGAACCTGCAAATGGGGAAGTGCAATGGCGTTGTAAAGCAACATTTTTATATGCATTGACAGATTCTTACCTATTCTGGTTATAAATCCAACCTTTTTTGAGAATTTTCTCATAATATAGTCTGCATGGGCATTAAACTTTAAGTTGGAATCTAAAATTGTGCCCAAATATTTAATTTCTTTATCATAAGTAATTTTTTCCCCATTTACAGTAATCTGCACAGCATTAATGTTTACAGAACTTATTCTTGATTTTTTGGCGAATAGACAAAATTTAGATTTACCAGCATTTAAACTTAATTTATTTTCACAGAGCCAGTTAAATAAATTATTCAGATCATTGTTGACATTTGCTTGCATTTGATTCAAGTTTTTACCCATTATATAGAACATTGTATCATATGCAAATAAAATAATTTTACATTTTTGTGTCACCTTTACCATATAATTAATATACAATAAAAACAGTAATGTGCCCAAAACCGTCCCTTGAGGTAAACCGTATTTTACACATATAGATTCAGATAAACAGTGGTGGTAATGTACGCGTATTCCCCTTTGTAGACAAAGACGCTAACAATAGAGATGCCATATAAGACGTGTAAAGTGTGGAGTGCCCCACCACTCCAGGAGTGGTGGGGCACTCTGCCTTGGGCAGACAACTTGTAGCGGCGTCAGACCAAAGTCAAAAATGTATGGATTTCAGCATCTTAGGGCCAATAATCTTGATGAATTAAGAGCAATGATTATTGATACATTAAGAAATATTAACCCTAATATGCTGTCAAATGTCCAAATTTTTACAACAGGTTGACGTATTGTTCGGCAGCTTTTGGGCAGCTATTTGAACATTTGCTTTAAATTATTTTTTCTTTACGTTTTTTAGAATAATTTTTTATTTGAGAATATTTGTTTTTTATTACAAGAATATTATTGTTTATTTTCCACATTTCCTAAGAAATATTTGCAAGGAATTTTTGTTTCTGTAAACAAAATCATAATAAAATATTTACGTTGTTTTATAACAACCGACAACACCCTACCTCAGTCGTAATGAAACTGACACTAAATAGTGGCAAATCTCGAACATGTCGAGTGGGCGGGACCCGCCCGGCGGGTAACGCAGATAGTTAAAGAAGGGGAAGTAAAACATTGGCGTGTAATAGACCGTTTTGATTTAATTGTTTTAAAAATTTCTACTGCACGCTCATGACGGAGGGGAATCACGTTTGTTAACCAGTCGATGGTTGTTAATCTCACTCTTTCGTACGTTTTATATTGCATGCATCTTTGTCACAATTTGGCCTAAATGTGCATTATTACCACTGTATAACTTTTATACATTACACGTTGGACTCTATTACACAAGTAAGCTTAAACCAATTTAAAACGTTATGCTTAATGCCCATTTGCTCTAATTTTGTAATCAATATTTCCCTATCTACTGTTTTAAAGGCTCTTTTAAAATCTAAAAATACAGCTAAAACAAGATTATCACAGTCAATGGCTTTGAGAAAATCATCACTGATACTAACAACAACAGACTCACAGTAGTGGTTGTCACGGAAACCTGATTGGTTAGAAACTATTATTTTATTATTGACGCAATAGTTAAGTAGCTGTTCTTTTACACATAATTCAATTACTTTTTCATAAATGGGAACTGTGTTAATTGGTCGAAACTCATTGCGACTTTTTGTATTTTGCACCTTGGGAACTGGAATCACTGTTGACAATTTCCATGACTAAGGGAAAACACCGTTATATATATAGGAACATTTTGTTTTTTTTTGCTTGTCCCGTTAGTTATCATGGAATCATCCAGGTGTAAAATTTTTTGTACAAATGCAATAATAAGTAATAATAAAATTTACGATAATAAACTTAAAATAAATTATCTATGTTAGACAAAGAGGTGGTAACCTAGGAACGATAATTTAAGTGGGCTTCCGTACGTTTATTGTTTGCCCTTTATTAATGTATACAGTATACATAGTGAAATAAACTTAATAAAAGCATAAAGTTTATAACGATATGAATAATAAGTAAAAGGGTGCCGTAACAACCATTTTCTTTTATAAATGTGGCGGGAAATACTTGGAAATAATGCACCTTTTATTGTTTACCTTTTCTCCATGTAATGGCAGTAATAAATAATAATTATTCAGTTGCCTTCGCCGAAAGAAATTTTCCGTACAAACTCTGCTACTGCTAAACGAATTAGATACTGACATACTTGAAAAATATGTAAATGTTATTAACAACGCTCGTAAAATAATATTTATGTTATTATACTTTTATTATGTGTTCCTTTAATGGGTTTTAAATTGGAAAAAAATATTAAAAGGGTACACGAACAATGAAAAACGTCATTAATTTTCACAAAAAGCATTGTCAATAGGCAGAACGAAAAATATTTGCAATCACTTACTTTAGAGTCCTAAATTAAAATCTATATCTAAAAATACAATTAAACCGTTAAGTATAAAGACTCACTCTACGATAAATAAAGGGGCCTTCCATAAATCTCTTGACGCTAAAAATGTTAAAAATTGACCTCCTCTTCCACCTTCTTTACAGAATGGGACAATGTAAAGACCTCTCCGAAGGATCATGTGACACATTATCTCCTACCCCCTAAAAATATTTTTTGCAATTTTAATTTTAATTTAAATAAATGAAATAATAACATATCATCGATTTAAAATTTTTTAAGAGCGCTAGCGCCAACACCAACTAAAAGTTTATGAATCGCGCTTAAATGTCTGCAATGCTGGAGTAGCAGTGGCAGCAAGAAAAGATATAAGTTGATCATCTCTAACGTCAACTTACTCAAGGCAATCATATTGCAGACATTTAGGTTTAGGTTTTACTCCTACTGCTACTCATACTTTTTAGAACTATAAATCCAGCTTAAAGATCTACTTTACTGCCGATTGTTGACTATAGTATACTTTACCTCCGATTTCTGATAAAAGACTTTTATGCACGATGACATTATAATATGACAATTATAACAAAAATTCTTTGACGTAAACGTCTTTTTATAGCCCGCGGGCGTTATTATGGCCCAGCGGGCTATAATGAAACGTCAAAAATTAAAAACAACAATGTTACACCATTTGATATATTCGAAGTAAGTTTTTTCGTATAAAGATTTTGATTTTTCCGGCGGCAGGCCGCAATTTTTGCCTTTTCAGCTGCTTCCTCAATTTCATTCATATTTAAACTTTAAAACTGACTGATATCAATTGACATTATAATATAATTATAACAAAAATTCTTTGACGTAAACGTCTTTAAAAACAATAATAATATTATATTAAAAATAATAATATATTAATCGTGCATAAAGTTTTGTATGCATTGCTGGCATAACTGGTTTTTATGGTCCTACGACGCTTTTCTATCCCTCGCGCTAACGCGCTCGGGCTCGAAATAGCGCCTCGGACCATAAAAACCTTATTATGCCCTTAATACATAAATAACTATTACGTTCTGTAGACAAAATACTGTTGTCTTGACATCTAATAAATATAATGTAAAAGTTAACTTTTCCTGACAGTTTTCGGAAAAAATATTTTTAATATTTATTATTTTGCAGAATGTTAAAGTTTTACTTCATTGCCATGGCAGTAAAAGTAGTTTTAAAGCCTATTAAAGATACTACCAAAAATGCTTTTAAATTAATTAAATAACAGCCCTATTTTTAGCAAAATTTTATTTATTGTTTGTGTGAACAATAAATAAACAATTATTTATTGTAACACCTTCAAAATTAAATATACTTGCCGTGGAATTTACTCCAGCGCTCATATATATGGAAACATTTTCCATGAAATGTTGCCCTCGATTTTCTGTAAACATTTGCTTATTACATATGGACTCTTCAATCCCTGCTACACTACTAAATTTCCACCCATGGCGTTTGAGGCAGGTGACGTCAGCCCCTCCATCTACAAGAAGTACTCTTTTCAATTTGGTAATTTGAAAAGCTACATCTTTAGACATATTGTATGGATTCTCATAACAAAATGTTGACATTTTGCTTTTTTATATTCAATAGAATGTTTTGGGCGCAAAGAGGCATATTTTCTAAAAAGATTCATGAACCTCTTTCCGACTATGGTAAATGATCGCGTCTTTTTTATTTTTGTGTCAGTAACTTTAATATAAAATAGAGCATAAAGTGTTAACGATTGTCTTTTTCTCTTAACGGCGCAGCCTAATAACTAAACTAGGATTTATAAAACTTGAAACATAATATACTTATATATAGTCGCTAATTTCCTATTATATATTTTTTTCGAATGTTGACTACATGAAACCGTTAATCTTGAGTCAGAAATCTAAAAAATCCAATGCAACAATAATCCATCCAAAAGTTCTGAAAGAATTTATTACTTTTATGTGGTTCCACTTAAGATAAGGTACCTCTCTTTTTAAAGTTACACATAATATATTATATATAGATATTTTGGGACAGTTTTTAGTTAAATAAACATTGCGAAAAATGGGTAGTTTTTTAGTTACGTCTTAGTGTTAAAAAATAATAGTTTAATTTTTGTAGGAAATGGTTTCATTTTAACTTCTAAATAAACTTTAGTTTTTTAAAAAGGAAAATCTCTTTTAAGAGAGAAACTAAGTCTTAGAAGGAACCCCATTTTATTTTGCTTCCGCCACTGATACTTGGTAGGTATTTAATATTATTATTAATAATAACAATTATTGATTATATTCAAATTAACTGCTTTTGTTTGTTTAAGCATAAACTTTTTTTAAATTTGTTTCCTTTTTTTTGTTTGTAAGTTATATTTACCTATAAAAACAATATTATTAAAAAGAAACAGGTATGCGGTATCAATATTTTTAAAAAGTTTTTCAGTTGCATTTTATATTTAAACTATTTTTGATTATCAATTGTTTTGAGTTAAAAAAAATTAACTTTATAAACTATTATGGTAGTAAATGTTTTATATACTCTCTAAAAATGAATAAGTCAAAAATGACTAATTGTCCTAGCGATAAAGCAGCCACTAATAATTCTCGTCAATAGCAATTTGTATTCCGAACATTTAGCAGTCAATTTCCATGGAAAATTGTTCCCTGAATCCGAAAATTTCGTCAAAAGTTTTTAAGATATAGTCAATGTTCCATATAATATGAAATTGACTATATTTCAAGAACTGCTCTACTTTAATAATTTTTAAAGGTATTTTCGGATTCAATGGACAATTTTACATAGGAATTTGATGTTAATGTTTGGGATACCATGGTTAACCATGGTATAAGTGAAAAAGCAGCCACTAATAACTGTGGTAATTAGTCATGTGTCAGTGTGTTTTTATTTTAAATATATCGATAATATTTTTAAATATTAAAAAATTTAAATTTACCAATTTAATTTGAATAATTAAAGAAAAAAACTTTTATTTACAAAATTTACAAGATTTACAAAATTCTGCCCGAATAAATTATACTTGAGAAATTATTTTTATTAAAAAATGTTAGTTAAAATTGTTGCATAAATTCATTGAAAATAATATTGTTAACTGTTGAACTTTAATGAATTTCGTCTTTTAATACATGATAGTTGAAAATATTTTAAATTTATTATTATTAACGTAATATTTTTAGTTAGGAAATTTTTAAACCAATAAAATTTTAAATTATTTAATAAATGTTTAAACGGCGCGCTTATGGTCAAAAAGCAGCGTTTTGCGGGAAAAAATCAATAACTTTTTTATTACAAATAAATATTATTTTTTTCTTTTTTTATGTGTTAAACAGGAGTTATACGTATAATTAACTATAATTTAATAAACAAAATTTAAAGGTTTTTATTTTTTAAACTATCTTAACTAAGCACACTAAGAAATAAATACTCACAATTTAAATATTAACATTTATTCCATTAATAATTCCTTAACTTCTTCATCAAGCTCATATTTTACAAATTTTGTATTTCTAGTAACGTTATTAGGGGGTCAGACGATATTAAAAGAAATAAAATATATTTTCGATTTGTTGGCGATTTTTCGACTCCCCCCCTCCCCTTGGTGAGATGTCGTGAAATTTTTTTAAATGCATGGTTTTAATGTAAATAAGTTAATCTCTGCTTGATTCCATTAGATTTATTAAAAAAATAATTTGCTTATAATTGTTTACTTAATTTAACCCAGTTCTCGCAATTTTACACAGTTGTATTCGAAAAGAAAAATTACGTGATATTTGCCGAGAACACCCTCCCCACCACGTGAGATTGGGTGAGGTTTGGCTCGATCCCCTCCCCCCTAAACACCTCACGTAATTAATGGATGCCCCCAAACATATATTGAAATTTTTTAAAATCCTTATATCTAGATTCTTGAGCTTCTTAAGAAAGTACTCCTATTGGCAAACATATATTTCTTTTTTCCATGGATTAATAATTTATGCACTGTCACTGGCATGTAGTACCATGGATAAAGAAATACAAACAACTCTGCCGTTTCTACAGAATATTTTCCAAATTTGTTTGGATCGATCTGAGCTGTGGCAGGTTATTGCTTATAGTAAATATTAAATGAAATCTACTTATTAAATTAAAATCAACCTTCGTTATTTGAAAAACTAAGTGGGTTACTAAAGAATCTTCGAGACGTGTTTCCTGAATTCAAGTTTTCTGAGCCTGTCTATTATTGGTTGCTTTTGAATTCATGTTAGATTCTCTTTTTTCGGCTTCCTTAATATCCCTTAGTTCCTTGGTTGCTGTCCAATTTTTAAAGGACAAGTTGTATGCAATATGCATTCCATTAATTTAATGCGAGCATTCAAAGGGGATAAGCCAAATTGAAGAGCTTCTTCATTCGTTGGCTTACAAACAATTTTCTTCAAATCATTCATTTCCGTTGGATTAGCTTTGCATATAAAACATGTCCATAACTTTTTCTGGCTATTCTTTTACAAATTCAAAATATATTCGGCGGCACCATCTTGTAGATGACGGCAATTTGTTTTTCCAAATTGTTGGAGCTAAGTATTAAGAGTACCACAGATACCATGTATATGCTAGCATCTGACAATTCTTGATTTTCTTCCAGCGTATATTTTTTATTATATTCAGATTGGCCGGAAGCACCATCACATCCCTTACTAACCAAAAATAATTAATTTTCATTTTCTTTCATTTCCATAGCTTCCAAAATTCGTTTTGAAGTATGACCCAAAAGACTTTGCAAATCTGGATAGCATTCTTTTTTGGCTTCAAGAACTTTTTAATAGGGTGGTAAAATGTCATGCCCCTTTGTGGCATTTCTAAATGCTTCATATTGATATTTAGACAATTGGGCATCTGCTATCAATGCCAAAGCCTGTTTATTAGGCATATACATTTTTTTCGAAACATTTTCGGAGGATTTCGCAGCTGCAGATATAAAATCTGCTTCAATGGATTCTCGTAAATGTTTAACCTTTTAGCACGCTCAGTACAATCCAAAAAATGCTTCTTTGTTCTTCCACACACCTGATGGACATGATTGTGATACATCAAATATTATTTCCCTTTTTAACCGTTCTTCATTTTTAATTTTAATGTTATTTAAACACCACTTTGTCTTAAAATTATATAAAAATGTTAATTTAATTTTTCCATGGCAAGTGTGAATTATTTTCACCCATAATATAACTAGTGGTATGATTATCATCGATGATATTTTCGAATTGAAACCGAGCTGCAGATTTCACGAGTCCGCAGGACGAGTGAAATGTGCTGCTTCGGTTTTAATGAGTAAATATCATCGATAATTAATCATACCACGAGTTATATTTAGTGAGAAAATATAATGAATTTTAGGATTTAACGAATTTTTAGTTTGACATTTGAAATTAAAATGTGCTTTAAAATATAAAAAGACTTTAATAAACCATCGATCTTTTAGAGTTTATAATTCATTATTTTAATAATTTAGGTAACAAACACAGTATTTAAATGACAACAAATGTCAAATCAAAAAAACGTCAAAGTTCATAGTAACGTGTAAACAAGATGATAAAAATTATTGCCGCTGTGATAAAATACGTCACTATGGAATACTGGCATTTTATTGGTTCTAATATTAATGAATTATATTGTCATCCAAATTTGAAAATCTTCTCTTTAAATTTTCAGAAAATAAAATTACGTATTTAAATTGTATCATATTTTTCCTTTAGGATACCTACAAAGCAAAGGATTATCTATTACTTTGCATATATATATTTATAATAATTAATAAATTATTAGCATTATTAGCATAGGCTCATAAGTTTTAGTTGAATTTATTAATTAATATAAATATTTCAACAGGTATTAAATTTTTTTCTGTGGGTAAGAAAATCTTGAATGCGTAGACAATGCCTTAGTTAGGTAGGAGCGCTCGTCACTTAGCAATGCAGCGCGATAAATAAAAATTCATAATTTTCCATATGTGCGTATACAGGGTGTTATGTAATTAATGTTATATATTAAAATGGGTTGTTCCTTAGGGTCCATAAAGAAGCGCCTGAAACTTTTTTTTTCTAAATTCCAAAGTCTAAAAATAATTTATAATAACCTTTATCCTACCAAAAAGTACGCCACTGATCGACTAGGAACTTTAGGTTAATCTGGTGGATTTATTATGTTATGGTTGGTAACAGTGTTTCCAAAATCTCTCAAAAAAGTTGACAAACATTGTTTAAATTTAGCTTAATTACAAAAATGACAAAATTATCAATGCAAATTGTCAATTTGGCCTTTTTATTAATTGTTGGTTATTTCATTTTTGTACTGAAGGTAAATTCAAACTAAGGGTATGTTCCGTAAATACACACGAGTTACCGGTCTGGTTACTGAAATAAATTCCTGGTTTTCTCGGTTAGTTCATATTTACGGGACACCTTTATTTGAAAAAAACATGACCCAACTTACTTTTTATTGAAACTTTTATTTGTGTCAAAAACTACAACTTGCATATATTTTTAATAATATTTCTATAGTTACATAAACAAACCTAAAACACCCTATATACTGAATTCAATTATTTTTTGACAAAACGTATTTTGTATGCGAAGTCTGCTCCTGTGTTAAATTTTTAGGTTAGATAACCAACAAAAAACAGTAATTTTGTTTAGGGCAACACTGTTTCCATTTGGTTTGCATCACTGGTAACCGATTTAACCGATCATACAGCGTCGGTCGTTTCGGTAACGATTGATTAACCTATTTTTCAGGAACCGCGTTTCTTAACTACATAATTTTCAGGAATTTTTCATTTACGGGACACCTTAACCGAAACCAAACCAACCAAGTTGATTTACGGAACATACCCAAAATCTGCAAACTTTTATGACAGAATCTAGTGCATTTCTTTTAAATTTAAGGTTATGTTTTCAAATTGTAAATATCTTAACTAAGGGAAGTGCTTTTGGATTTATTTACACAAATTAAATGTTTAAAGTTTAACCTGTGAACTGGTCCCAATTTCATCTGAGTAAACAGACAAAAAAACTGATAAAAAAATTAATTTTGTGGTTATGGATTTCAAATTTCAAAGGTACTAAATTTTCTAATCATTGCTTAAGTTAAGCTGGATCAGTAAATAAATACAGAAGGGTATTAGAGCTTTAAGGGCATAAAACTTTTGTATTTATTGAGTTTTTATTTATTTTTTTGCAAGAAAAATTTTTAGTAACAATTTTTTACATCTGGCAACGCATAGCTACTTTGTTGGTTGGTATCTATGTACTCACAAAATACAGGTGTGCAGAGATAAACAAGTGTGTAACCAGTGGCGTATCACAAAAAATATAAAAAACTTCTAATGCATATTTTTTCTTTATCTTTGGAAAAATGTTTTTTTAAATATTTTTCCTTTATTCCTTATGCATGTCAAAAGGTATTCAGTATTTTAATATATAACATTAATTACATAACACCCTGTATGCAACTATTTTTTTGTGTACTTATAAAGTAAAGTTTACTGAACAATCTCATGTAGATATCAACGTAGAGTCGGAGGCAATCGTAGTTAAAAGCCTATATTGTGTTGGCCCGACTTTTGATACTCGTAAGGAAAAAAGTGACAACCAACTATACGCACTTAGTTAAAGTCGTATTGACAGAATGAGATGACATTGACAAATTAATTTTCAATCAGCTGTGTTAAAAAACGTTTAAAAGTTTATTTAAATTATATCGAGTCTTAGCGTGAAAGATTGTTAGTTTGAGTACAGCAAGTTTGGGATATTACCAAACCAGTATTAAAAGTAACGTTGGTGATAAAAAATGGTCTCCTAGAGTAACAAGGTTGTTGATGATAGTAGGCGAATGAATTTGAAAAAATATAGATATTGATGATTTTTTAAACAAGAAATTGTAGGTATTTTTGAATATAAACATACAAGGTATGATATAAATATTATATTAATCAATTTAATTAATTATTTAAAATGGTTGTAAAGCTTTGACCAAGTTTATTATTTTAATGTGGATTCCTAAGGTTTTACCTCTGATATTTATTTATCTAGTTCATCTATTTTGTATCATAAGTCGATATCGCGATATCATTATATTAAATAAATTAAACCTTAATATTCCTTATTTTTACTATTACATACATATTATTATTACTATATGCCTTATTTTGATTATTACGTTGATATTATTATCTGCTCTATTATTATTATTATTATTATTCTTACTATATTTTCTATGATTACTACCTATGTTGTATATTATTACTGTTTCTCTATTTATTGCGCCATGTAATAGGATTAATAAGAATGAAGGTTTTGCTGTATAAAATTGAATTATATCTCTGTTTCGACTGTTTATACAAAATGAGCTGATATATTGTTACTGATGATCATTATTATAAATTTATTTGATATTACATTTGGCTTGGTAATACTTAAGAATCTGCATTTATTAAACTTTGGAAATAAAACCCTTTAACCTATAAACTTGGAAATATATATATATATATATATTTTTATAAATCTACCGTATTAAACTAGTCAATCTAAATTCCCTAAAGTGACAAAAAGCTAACTGAAACTAATAATCTCAAAACGTTTGATAAAACCTATTGTTAAAACTAATATTCAAATACAAGGAATATAAAGCTGACAACCATTATTTGTGTGTTTTTATTACTTAATCTAATATCCTCTCTCTGGCATCCTTCCTATCTAGAAGCGAATTCAAATAACACAACGTAGGTACCTTTCCGACTAGACTAGATGATCACACCGTTTTTGGCCACACTTGACAACATTGCGAAGTTGTTGAGGTTATGTTTGAATTCGCGAGATTCTTAAAATCTCTTTGGGTTACTACTTTTTACTCAAGTGTAGGGTACCCCACCCCGTGCCCAACACAATATGAATTTTGTTTTTTTCTTAATTTTACCAATGTTTCTTTAAAAGGTTATACATTTTTGGTTCGGTTAGTTCGATTACTTTATTAAATGTGTGCGTAATTTTTAGCCAATTTTACTGTTTTAAAAACATTCTACTTTGAGGTGTCATAAAATCAAAACATAATTATTTAAAAATTATTCTTTACCAAAATCAATTGCTTTAAGATGTTTTTATCAAATTATCGCAATAAAAATACCCATAATAAAAAAAATTTAAAAATGTATTTTTCCGCCGTTAAACCATAGTGCGCCGCGCCGTGTCATATTTTAATGACTTTACCTTTTTCTTTAATCTCTTCAACACAAAGTTTTCTTCTTGTTTATGCATAAAATAGAAATAACTCTATGAACTGTTTTAATAATCTAGAGTTTTTTTTTAATGAAATTAATGTACATTTTTTATGGTTTCGTAAAGTCGCATCAATCACGCTGCTTGTAAACTTTAAACTGTCGCACATGACCGCATAAAAAGGAAAAAAGCAAACAAAACCGCACTGTTCTTGAAGTGGTTAAGCCACTCGTTTCCCAAACAAACTTCCTTATCCTGTAGGATGCTGGACAAAATATAAAGCTAGGCATTTGTCTTCACCTCAAGGGGCCCAATAATCAAAAGAGTTTTAATATGAGAGAAAGTTAATAATATAAACATTAAATAGATTACACTGCGAGATAAATGGCTGGAAATATTGAAAACAATCCACATTGTCTGGATTTATAAAGGATTACTCATAACAGTTGTACTTGTAGGGAGATCTTTTTTTGATGGTCAGACCATCAATGTCTTCGGAAGCATCAAGTAGGCTAATCAGTTCGCGAAGAAAATAAACGACAATCTGATGCATGCTTTGAATACTAATTTACCAGCAGTCTACTTAAACGCGTCTCCCATAAGAGAAGAGACTCTTTGTTTCTGTTATGGGTATTAATTTCCATTTGTGTTACTTGAACGGTGAATTATTGTTTCAGTGTCCGGAAATTTCGTTTAAATAAATAGTACAAATTTAGAGAATGCTTAATATCCTTTTAAACCTGAAGTCTTTCTGACATAAATATATTCATAACAAATTTATTGATGTGTTTACATTACACTAAGTGGGAAGATTTTGTATTAAACCAGACTACAAGCACTTTAAGTACATTACATGATACAAAAGCTTTGTCTTTGTATAGTTCGATGCCTTTAGGAAGATAAGCGTCAGTTTTGAAATCTTTATGTCAAACTCACTTCCTTCTTTCTAGGTGATATTTAAGATTAAAATGAAATGGTAACAGACTTTTATGTTGAACACTTTAATAAATACCATACTTGTAAAAATGTCTTAATTAATGGAATTATTTTATTTAATAAGTTGCCTAGGCCAATTAAAGACTGCACTAATGTAAATAGCTTTAACCATTTATTGATCAAACATTTAAAAATGTCCAATTGTCTTCTGTGATAGCTTTTGCTAAATAAAGATTTATTTATTTATTTATTAAATTCCTTAGCAAAGAATAATAGATTTTTTCCTATGGGTTTTCGTTTTTAAGTTCCAGGCAGTTAAAAAATATAGTTTTTTGTTAAATCACTTTTGAACACTATAAGATAAGTAGACAAAATGTGTGTTGATAACTCTAGTACATCGTTACTTAACCTTTTAGTGTAGCGACCCACTAAATAATAAAAAAGTTAAGTAAAAAACGTTGCGACTCCCTCACTACAATATGTTAATTTTATGTTTAAAATTATTTAAAATTTACATTGATTTAAATAATTATTAAATGTTTAATTTCAAAAATTACTCGAGCACTTTTGGAATATCTTTTAACAGTGACGAAAAATTAAAAAATATCCATGGAATGGAAAAAATAAACAAGATAAAATTATTGAAAAAATAGTTAAGATTATCGTAAAATTATATAAAATTTACATTGAATTAAAAAACGCAAATTTTGTCAAATTTTAAATGTCAAAAATAATTGTAATATTATAACACGATAGCAAGATTTACCTTATGGAATTCACACCCACAGACCTATCTTATTGAAATATCGGCCGACAAAACAGACTGACTAACTCGAGTGTACGAGTATTCAGG
Organism: Brassicogethes aeneus; assembly: GCA_921294245.1. Classification (NCBI taxonomy): domain Eukaryota; kingdom Metazoa; phylum Arthropoda; class Insecta; order Coleoptera; family Nitidulidae; genus Brassicogethes; species Brassicogethes aeneus. The sequence goes on along the minus strand of OV121132.1, from coordinate 43,352,890 downwards.
CCAGGATTTATATAATAGGCTAGCTGGGCTATAGCCTACGGCGGCAAATCTTTGTAGACAGCTAATTTTTCCCTTTAACACAGATATTCCGCAATTTTTTTGTAAATTTATTATGAGTAAGTAATAATAATAATATCATACCTATGTACATTGAGATATTTGGTAATTTTCAACATTAATACCATAGAAGAGTGAAAATAAATTGAAAAAAAATTGACAGATATTTTGAAAACTTGTTGTCTGGCAATACTCTAAAGAAGTATTGCTAGTAGCGCCACCACTCGGCTGTTATCATCGTAACAAAAGTACAACTTTTGATAATCAGCTGTCAAAAGTGTTACAAGCGAGTGTTTTTGAGAATAAATCCGGAAAATGTTAAAAAAATATCGAAAAAAAAACCGTGCCACGATTTGTTGTGTTGTTGGGTGTATTTCGAGAGGAAATCCTGGGTTGAGTTTTTATCGGTTTTCCATTAACAGTGTTCATCCGAATGAAGAAATAAATTTCATACAGTCCCTAGCTAGAAGGTCAGATAAATTAGAGAAAAGTTGCGTAATTACAAACCTTTTAAAATGAAATAAATTGGAAAGAAAGCCAACGGTTCTTAAAACATTTGAAAAAAATAAAATCTTTTGAAAACCAAAAATCGTTATCACTTTGCTATTTCTGGGAATTTTGAAACAAAGTGTGTTTTACATGTAAACATACACATTAATTTACATTTTCATTCAATTTCTCCGCTACTATAAATTATGTAGTTTCATACATCCTTGGATTCCTTTTTTGATCAAACCAGGTAAATTTAGGATATGGCGTGTATAATAAAATAAAAGATGGTGGTAATATCTCAAAATCCAGTGAAAAACTTACTTTTTTTAAATTGCCAGGAATAACAAAGTTATAACAATTTTTGGTTTGGACAGGTTTTTATTTTTATTTAATTATTTGAAAACCGCTGGTTTTTAGTTTCTAATTTAACCGACCTTGTATAGCTATAGCTATTCAAATAATGAGATACCCATACATAGAAGAATACTTGGTGCACCATCGCCCAATCAACCGATGCAATTAATTATTATTTCAAACAACTTTGTCTATAACTTTTTTGTTATACTCCTATTTCATACCATTGACATTATTTGGGTAATAATTATAAGCGCCCGCCTAACAACGGCAATAATGAGCTCTTATTAACGTTGGAATGCGTTTGTCCGCCACGGGAAAAAATATTTTTTTAAATTTGCTATTTATTTATACAATGCCCAAGGGTACTTCCTGATAAAATAATTTTTGCAAATCTGTTTTTTTTAAGAAGGTAAGTATATGTAAAATCATAATGTATAGTGATGCCGCCGATACGAGAGATTCTCGCCTCTCGTCTCGTCTCGTCTCGACGAGACGAGAGGGCGATTTTCTCTCGAAAAAAGGCTCGAGACGAGACGAGAGAATGCCCTCTCTCGCTCGAGAATTTCTCGTTTCTCTCGATCTCTCTCGTTCTCTCGATTATTCCGGTAATAAGTAAACAATTTTTTTTTACATAAAAATTATAATTTTGCACATATATGACGATATAAATATGGACCAATGAGAACATTATTCGCATTTCATAATAAACAAAATTTGTTCCTGGTTATTATTATATTATAACACAACTTAACATTAACCAAGAAAAAATTACTTATTCAATAAACTTATCAACAACATGTGGTTTTTGAGGGCCTGATTACAAATTTGATATCCATTTTTTTTTTTAATAAAATTGCTGATCCAATATGACGAAAATAGGCTTTAATGGTTTGGGTAAAATTTATTATTCAGATATTTATGGGGTCCCTGATTCAGAATTTGATATCCATTAAAAAAAAACAAAATTGTGGATTCGAAATAACGGACATGCGCAGTAGGTACAAGATGGTTGGATCTATGTGGAGTAGTTACATCATATATGCGCAGTAGTTTTCAGATGGATGGATTAAATGATTTGATCCATTGAAAACTACTGCGCCGATACAGGGTGTTTCTTTTAACTTGAGACAGCTCAATATCTCGAGAAATACGCATTTCACGGAAAAATGTTTTAAATAAAAGGTTAATGTGACCAAAGGGGACATTATTTAGTGCTACCGCTAGCCACCCCCTACCCTTCCTTAAGGGTGAAACGGGGGGTAACTTTGGAGAGTCAAATGGGATAACCCTTTTTTTACAGATTTTGGTAGTACATAAAAAAATATAAACGAATTCGTATTTCATTCCAAATAATTTTTGTATTCATGATTAGGTACTTTTACCACGAGAGAAACGAGACAAGACGAGAGAAAGGCACTCTCGAGCGAGAAAAGAGTATTCTCGACGAGACGAGAGACCCATTTTCTCTCGCTGCACGAGACGAGACGAGAGAAGGACTTTTCTCGTCTCGTCTCGTCTCGCGGCATCACTAATAATGTAATATTTAAATCTGTTTTTGACAGTTTAATTCAATGATCCATAGACTTTTAAATATACTATTGTCAAAAACAGATTTGGTTCATGAATTAAATTTAATTAAACAAATAGCCGTCAATAATGGATATCAAGCACAAATAATCTCTGAAATTTAAAAAAACAAAAAACAAGAAATGGCCATTAACCAAATATTCCCTAGTAGTATATATACTAAAAACCCATACTAATACTTTCAATATTTTTACATATTTTTACATACCTATAGGTTAAAACATGAGACGTTTTCACCCTGTTTGAAAAAATCAACCGAAAAATCGTGTTTAAAACTAATAACAATTTAAGTAGGTATTTGAATTAAAAATAATAAAGACAAATCTAACAAACATAAGAAATCAAAAGTTTACCAATTAACGTGCTCTGATTGTCCCAAAACCTATATAGGACAAACTGGTCGAAATTTTAAAACTTAAAACGAATAAAATAAGTTTAGCTTTTCGACATTTATTATTTATTTTTTGTTTATGGCCCTTATAATATTCCCAAAAATTTAACTGAAACACTAAAAAGTTGATGTATTGTTATCAGTTCTTGTATAATAAATAATAAATATAATAAATAATAAAATAAATAATAAATAAAAAAGCCGACTGATATTGTAATATCTTTAAAATTAATTCTCTGAAATCCTTTTATTAAAGCTTTCAATACAATTATTTTGGGAGTGCCAAAAGCAGCTTTGCGCTATATTTTTTGGCGTTTGGAAAGAGAAACGACGTCGTAACAATAAAGTCTCTTGGTGCATTATCTAAAACTGTGAAGTGGTCGCCGCAATAAAAATAACAATAACAATTACTAAAACCACTAGATAACATTTGGCAGCGAGCACAATGAACAAAATTGGCAGGGTATTTAGGCCGGATTCTTTATGTATATACGCTCTATCAGCATGCACGAGCTGGATTATTTATTCCAATATTCCAATGTCTGGCTTTACTACAACACAATAAACTTACGCCCTACTTAAAGAGAAAAGTTATGGCAAATGGTATTTTCAAAAATGCATGTGTCAAAAATGAAAATTTATCCCCACAACAGTAATTACATTTGTTTAATGTATTTTTCTTGTTATCCTTCGGTTAATACTTATATTACTACTTAAAATATTTGTGTGCAGGTTATTTTAATAAGCAAATGCATTTATGCAAAATAATAATCATTGTACTCATAGTAAAAAATAAGATTTCCCCATTGATTTAATTTAATTTTAATAAAAGTACTTACCATGAAAAATCAATAAATAATTGCAATTACCTATTAATTTATAAATAGCAGTAAACTATTTGCATTTTTGGTCAGTGACAGGATTATCTTAATTTAGTTATCTTTATCATATATGTTTTTTTTAATTTGCAAGGTAAATAAATACGTCCGTCATGAATTACAGAACGAGATATTGGCAAAAATTTAGTTCTATTTATACATTTCTCGTTTAAAGGGCTCCCATAAAAAAAATCGATACCATTTTTTTCCTGTAAGTTGGTACTATAGTACCAACTTACAGGAAAAAAATGGTATCGATTTTTTTTATGGGAGCCCTTTAAACGAGAAATGTATAAATGTACATTATAATGTACCTATGTCACTCTGTTAATGTTTTCACTGATTAAAGCCGGCGGTGGACGACCGGATTGAGTCAAATATTTACACACTTTCTGCGATGATTCTGCACTTCTTGCACTTCTTGCATCCTTTAAACTAATATATTCCTGCTGCTACCATCTAACAACGGATGTCTCTATCGTTAAGTTCGACCTTTTGGTCGGTTTTTTTACTTCGTATAACGTTTTGACGTGCATATGCAATTTGTGTCGCTAACATGTTTAAAAAAATAATGTCATTCCCCTGAGATCCTTTAATAACTTTTAACGAGAATTATCTCAACAACAGTGCATTAATTAACTTAATTTTGTATATGGCTATGAAACACCATCTCAAAAATTGTGGACGTGGTTCGCTTAGTTGTTTTATAGAAAACATTGATGCCATGCGTGAGCTAATATTCCATGTCCTGTGAGTTATCGTAAGTAAGACCAGCATACGAGGTGTGTTTAGAAAATATCAGGAATTTTCGTTTTTTGAAAAAAATATTTATTTATTCGTCTACATTAATGTTGTCGCCTTCTAAATAGTCCCCATTGGATATTATGCACATGTGCCAGCTCTTCTTAAAACACTTCTAAAACTCGATCTTTGGGATAGCCTTTATAAAGAACTATAGTTCTTTCAGCGAAACGACGGCCCTTTAAGGTTATCTTTATTTTTGGGAATAGGAAAAAGTCAGACAGAGGCATGTCTGGCGAATATGGAGGCTGGGGCATCATTACAGTATTGTTTTTGGACAAAAATTTTGTTCAAAATTTAACAATTTTGCAACAAATTTTGCTGCCACGCGTTTCATACCCAAAACATTCGAAAAAATTTCATGAGATAAGCCAATCGATATACCAACATCATCAGCGACTTCTCGGATGGTTTATAACCATTTCTTCCACTTTTTCCATGTTTTTATCGGTTGTTAATGTGCTTGGGCGTTCGGGGCGTTCGTCATCTTCAACGTCTTCACGGCCATCTTGGAAACTCTTATACCACTTGTAAACTCTTGTTTTACTTATATATACTCACTATAGGCGTTTGTTACCATTTCACAGAATTTATTTTATTTTTTAAGCAAAGTTGGATACAAATTCTTTGATCCATTTCTTTTAACGGACGAAAAATCGCCGAGCTCATAAAACACGTCTAACCTTAGCGGCCACCACAGACAAAGTAAACAATGAAAACAGCTAAACTTTTTATCATACTTCGGGGGCATGTATACCAACATAATAAAGAAAATTTTATGACAACCGGACCCTCCGACCCGCGAAATTTAACAATTCCCGTTATTTTATGAACACACCTCGTATCTCAAATTTACTTACAAAGAGGCTGAATCGTTTAGGGTATCGTTTAATTCTATTTAATATTAACCAGCAGTCTATCGGACTCTAAAATGAAAATGTAATGCATTGTAAAAAAAAAATAGCTGGATAATTAGTTGCCACCCACCTGACAAGGAAAGTAAACATAACCCGTGAAGTTATTGTAAACTGATTGCGTATGTCATTATATGGCCATTTATGAGATCCAATCATCATTAGCTTCACTTCTTTTAAGCTGGCAAATGTGGCGCGCGTATTTTTTTGTTTTTCTTTTCGTTATAAAAATGGATAAATTAAAGACTTAATCATTCAATGAGGTGAATCGGTGCGTGTACACGATTAAATTCACTTGCAAGCCCATTGTGTTAATTTATGCCTGCCCACATCATACAATGTTGCAGGATGATTTAAGGAACACAATAAATTCCAACGTTTGGTTAAGAACAACTTGAAACAACTAGATTTTTTTCATTTGTAATGAAATTTACATTTTTAATAGTACCCACCCTTACTTTTACTAATATTAAGTAAAAATGTAAATTTTCTTACCAATAAAAAAATCTGGTTGTTCTAAACCAATCGTAACCAAACGTTGAAATTTATTACACGCTAAGTAGGCTCCTACCTGAAGAGTAGTCTCCAACCCCAGAATAAGAATCCTTTCCAAATTGCGTTTACCTGTTTTTATCACACTTTTCAAAATTAATTTGACCCAATTCTCCAAAAACGGTCAACCCACAAACTAATAAGTAAGTTAAAAATAGTGTAAAATAAAACTTTAAACAAAACAATGGTGTGTTGCTTCTGCGTAACTGGGTCAAATTGTCCTTTTAATTTATAAACCAAGTTAAAATGATGATCAACTATTCAAAATTCTTTTTTATACATCAGAAGAAGAAAATGTATACGAAAAATTTCAGCATATAATTTCAACCCGAACAAACTTAACTCTAAACAATTTTAAAATTTTCCCATTTAAAAACCATGTTCACTTTTTTAACCCCCTAGATATTAAGGCCTAATACTTAGCTGCATTTTAATTTTTTTTCTCAATTTTATGAGTCCCTTTGGCGTTATTTTACTTATGTGTCTCTAAAGTTATTTTTGCCCTAAAATTGACAAATTTTCATTAATATTTACTATAAAACACTTATACTTATAAATATATATTCTGACACCTTTCCACCGAAAACCACTTACTTAGATAAGCCAACCTTTGTAGAATTTTCTAAACTTTTATGATTTTTTTGTTCTCAAAGACCTATATGGGCGTCAAGCTCTTCTCGGCCATCATTAAATTGGTCAAACCCCTTAAAAACCATTGCTGTATGCTTGTTGCATCAAGTCAAAAGTTTAGGTCGCATTTTCAACAAAAAATTTAGTTTAATTTCTTCCATCGCCATTTACCAACCGACACCAAAATCGCCTTATCGTATTTTTGACTTTACTTATGAACCAGATGAGTTATTGATACAATCCTCGTGAATCTGAGATGGTTTATATTAAAATACTTGGGATAAAAGTGTGAACAAATTTAATAAATTAGGGTCTACTATCAAAGCAAAGTCCAATTTTTATTATTACATTTATTAATATTTTCGTAAAGTTGAAATGAACATGAACGTGAACATAAGGAGCGTATAGTTGGCCCCATCCGCATCGTTTCTTTCGGGCCCCGCAAGTGCAACCGATACTCACCTTTTGATTTTTTTTCGCACCCACCAATTGCACAGCTTCACCTGTATTTGCTGAATATCCACCATAGTTTGCACGGTATACCCTAGACCTGGGCTTTTAGTAAAACCAAATGGATTTGGTGGTCATGCTTGTGGCTGGGTGTTGTTATTTTGCTGTTGAGGCCTAACGTTTATTTGTTGGGTACTGCTTCTGGATCTTCTGTGTCCGTCTTCCATTCCCTATACGCGTCAGATATTCCGGTATGTGGAAGGTTCATTCCAAGTACTGACTTCAAAGAAGATTCAGCCGTATTCAGCCAGTCGTTGTTTACTAAGCTGTTAAGCTAGAAAAAATGTCCAAATTATTTACCACACTGTGCGAAACCATTACTTGTCTTCATTGCCAAAGTATTCACGTCGGGTTGTTCAAAATAAGCAGCTGACTTAAAGGAAGATTCAGCTGTTCCTTCCAAGTACTAATTTCAAAGATAATTCAGCCCTAGTCAGCCAGTCGTTATTATACAAAGCTTAAAAAACCCATTGTGAGAAGATAGTTAATGTGACACTGAGCCTCTTAATCTGTTTACCATGACTTCGATATCCTGCGTTTTGAGACGACTGTCGCATATTATGCGTATAATATATTTTCTCCTGCCTCGCTGAATTTTTTGTTATATTTCGAATTCAATATAATTCACATAGGTACTATATTTTGCCCCCTGAGGGGGTTTTTTGACAATGCAGGACCGTTTACCAGTAAAGATTGCAAATTAAATTTTGCGTTTTGAATCTCTGGTACTTATCTGTTTGTGTATTTCAAAGCCGGCACGATGTTTTCTTCTGCACATGTCACACTTAGCACTTTTGTATAGCACTCTCCCTTGTAATATCTTTAAGGTTAATACGCACTTTTGGTTTTGGACTGTAAGTCTGTTTATTTTTTTAAATGATTTATGGAAGGCTCTTGTAAACGTCTGGCTTCTTCGAGAGTTCGATTGATACTAAATACGAGTCCAGTTGAAATAAATAAGTAAAAATATTATACCTTATATTATTGCCCATATTACTAGGTACATTTCTTTTAATATAATTATTTATACTTTCATAGCAATTTCTGAAATTGTTACTCAATTGGACTTTTTATGGGATATGGATATTTTACCCATAAAATGTAAGTGTATTGAGTATTTTTCAAATTGTGTTTTTACAGATTGTTTCTTTCTAAATAGAGTATGCATTACTAATATTTTTTTTTAACGAAATGTTATTCGCAAATATTTGTTTAATAAGTAGATTTTTTAATAATTGTTTAGTAATTATAGTAAAATGCAAACATTCAAGAAAATGTTAATTCAGGTATCTTTATGGAATTTCTAAATAAAAAAAACACATTCTTATTTTTTTCTCCGCATTGAGAAGATACATTACATTATTTTCTTATGTAATTAAGGTATAATTTGTCAAGAAGAAAAAATTACCTAGACTTTTTTAAGGGGGGGTAAGGTCAAATCATACGAAAAAAGCCATGTTTTCGTGATTTTTTTTCTGACGACGCAGTTAAAATTTCTTTACTCAACCAATGGTACATTGAAGTATGACATTCGAAGAATGTTTCAACAAATTTGTACAAAGAAATATTAAAAAATACGGCAATGGCAGCAATTGTTCGGACGTGTCTCGAAAAAAAAGTTGAATTGCGGTGCCCCTCATAACTTGGTGCTGGATCATCTGAAATCAAAAAATCAAAGTTCATTCGTTAGATAATAGTTTTCCCCAGGTAACGCTGTCGAGTTTTTTCTTTTTTTCCAATTTTTTTCATTTTTTCGAACACTTTGAAGTGAAAAACACAATTTTGTTGGAAAAAATCGGCTAATTTGTTATTGCGAAATCAAAATTATGAACAAAAAACGAAAAACTCGACAGCGTTACCTCGTAAATGATGTACAGAAATAGTGTTTAAAACTTTAAAGCGTTTTTCCCACAACTCACGTTTTCAAAGTCGGTGCCCCTGATAACTCCAAAACTACTGCACCGATCCTTTTGAAATTTTAAACACTATTTCTGTACATCATTTACGAGGTAACGCTGTCGAGTTTTTTTGTTTTTTGTTCATAATTTTGATTTCACAATAACAAATTAGCCGATTTTTTCCCACAAAATTGTGTTTTTCACTTCAAAGTGTTCGAAAAAATGAAAAAAAAATGGAAAAAAAGAAAAAACTCGACAGCGTTACCTGGGGAAAACTATTATCTAACGAATGAACTTTGATTTTTTGATTTCAGATTATCCAGCACCAAGTTATGAGGGGCACCGCAATTCAACTTTTTTTTCGAGACACGTCCGAACAATTGCTGCCATTGCCGTATTTTTTAATATTTCTTTGTACAAATTTGTTGAAACATTCTTCGAATGTCATACTTCAATGTACCATTGGTTGAGTAAAGAAATTTTAACTGCGTCGTCAGAAAAAAAATCACGAAAACATGGCTTTTTTCGTATGATTTGACCTAAGTTTAATTTAAAATAAATATCAGTTGAAAAAACAGTAAAAAAATTAGATTAAAAAAATTTATAAAAATACCCTAAAAATCTGAATTAACCACAATACTGCCGTACTTAATGAAAACGCCGTAACCAACAATTTTGCGATTTTTGTTTTACGGCTTTTTCTACTAGAACAATTTATCCTGTGTCTATCCCCGGTACTCAAAAAACCGTATATATATATATATATTAGACTGGTTCAAAAAAATCGAATATTTTTTTTTCTTCAAAGCCCGCATTGAAATATATTCCTAGTAGTAAAAAAAGAAGCCTGTGAAAATTGTAGCCTTAATATTAATATTTAGAGGTCGCTCACCGTGAATTTCTATTTTACGTTTAAATAACACAGGAATTCTTTTTTCTTAACTTTGAAATTTTATAACTCGTTTTTGAGTGAACATATTGGAATAAGCGACACATATTTTTAAAGAAAATTGAACGCTCTACAAAAAATGTCTCTTATATTTTTTTTATAAATTCACTTCTTTTATAGTTATTCAAGGTTGAAATTAGACATATAATAAATTTAACGTTTTTTTTCAATTGGTGGCATAATAATAAACCTTATCACTCATTATTGTACAGGATGGTCCAGTTTGTAATACATTAATTTTAATAGGTGATAAAGCATCAAAAATAAGGTAGACTTTCATTAAAAACATTTCTTAAAAATGTTTCCTAAGAGAAATGCAGGCCGTCAAAGTTTCCAAAAAAAAATAGTTTTCTCCTCATAACTTTTAAACCACAAAATTAATTTGGCACACAATGTAATATAGTCAGTGCCTTAATAATGATGTAGATAATTATTATAAAAAACATCAGTGCCGCAGTTACTTGGGGGGCTGCTCCCCTTTTCACCTCAGTCCACTGGAAATTTTAAAATAATAAATAAATGTTTAGGTCAAGTTTTTAATTAAGGGAAAAAATTTGCTCTTCTAAAATATTTGCTCAAAAATGTTTCCTCGCAAAATTACATTTTTAGATTGTCTGTTCAATTTAGAGATAAAAAAACTACTGTGCTAAAATTTTAATTTAGGGCTTCGTTTTTTAAATATTCTTCAAAAAAACTGCGGCAAGTATTCTTGGATAAATAAATAAATTATTTAAAAAATGAAGCCCTAAATCAAAATTTTACATGAGTAGTTTTTTTCTCCAAATTAAACAGATAATCTAAAAATGTGTTTATTATTTAAAAAATTCCAGTGGCGCCTAAGGTGAAAAGAGGAGCAGCCCCCCAAGTAACTGCGCCACTGATGGTTTCTTTAAATAATTATCCACATCATTACTAAGACATTGACTATATTGTGTACAAAATTTGATAAAAATTGATTAAGTGGTTTGGAAGTTATGATGGGGAAACGAGTTTTTTTTGTAAACTTTGACGGAAAGCGTCTCTGCGAGGAAACATTTTTAAGCAAATATTTCAGAAACGAAGACCCAAATCAAAATTTTACAAGAGTAAATTTTTTCTCTAAATTAAAAACTTGACCTACAAATTGATTTAAATTTTTAGTGGCGTCAAAGACTGAGGTGAAAAGGGGAGAAGTACCCCCACATTATTATTAAGGCACTGACTATATTACATTTTGTGCCAAATCTGATGAAAATTAATGTTGTGGTTTAAAAGTTATAAAGAGAAAACTAGTTTTTTTGTAATCTTTGACGGCCTGTATTTTTCTTAGGAAACATTTTTGAGAAATGTTAATTAATGAAAGTCTACCTTCAAATTAATGTATCACAAACTGGACCGCCTTGTATAATCTTTTTTAAAAATTTTATATAAATTGTTTCTTAAAAAAAAATTATCGCTCATTCCAATATGTCCACTCAAAAAAAGTTATAAAATTAAAAGTTAAAAAAAATTCCTGTGTTATTTAAACGTTACATTTATTATATGTCTAATTTCAACCTTGAATAACTATTAAAGGAAGGAATTTACGAAAAAATTATAGGAGACATTTTTTGTAGAACGTTCAATTTTATTCAAAAATATATAGAGTTCATTCCAATATGTTCACTCAAAAACGAGTTATAAAATTTCAAAGTTAAGAAAAAAGAATTCCTGTGTTATTTAAACGTAAAATAGAAATTCACGATGAGCGACCTCTAAATATTTATATTAAGAGCTACAATTTTCACAGGCTTCTTTTTTCACTACTAGGAAGATATTTGAATGCGGGCTTTGAAGAAAAAAAAATATTCGATTTTTTTGAACCAGTCTAATATATATATATAGATACGGTTTTTTGAGTACCGGGGATAGACGCAGGATGAATTGTTCTAGTAGAAAATGCCGTAAAACAAAAATCGCAAAATTGTTGGTTACGGCGTTTTCATTAAGCACGGCAGAATAATATTTTGAAATTTTTCTAGTATTCTAAATCTACAGTGTGACTCATTTGTTAGCGACTGTAAAATCTTTATTTATTGTGCGATTTTAACCGGATTTATTTTAAAGTGGAGATATTGATAAACTGTATTCTTGGAGCAAAGTAAAACATATTTTAAAAAAATACAAGGCCTACTATGTCAGTTTTTGAGTGTAAATTTGTAGGAATTTATATGCACAGTACTGGATTCACCAGCCCTTAAAACGACCCACTAAATTTTAGTAAAAATTGTAAGTAGGAACGATTTTGTAGCCAAAATAAAAATGCACAATAATTACTATTTACAAAAAATTATTCTGTCAAGTTATGCATAAAAAACATTGAAATAAAATTAAACTAATAGTAACATGGTATAAATATTCTTATGCCTAATTTTGAAAAATAAAAAACTTAAAACAACAATAAAATAAAAAATAGAGAATTCCAAAAATTCTCTACAATTAGATTTTCTTCACCTCTACTAATCCACCATTTATTTCAATACACTTAATTCTTTTACGTACATACGTTAGTAGTTACCTTTCGTATTTGTTCTGGAGTAATGGCTGCGCAGGCTTGTATTACCCTAGCCCGTAGTTCCTGTGCAGTTTGTGGCCTTGATTTGTAACCTTTTGTTTCAGTAAACCCAAATTTGGGGATCTCGGCGGCCACTCAAGCAAAGGAATGTTTCGCACTACAATTTCTTTTTTGTCTCTTAAAGTTAGATTTACTTTATTATTACACTAGAAAAACTCATAACTTTTCGACACCTTAACGTTTTAATTTTGACATTTTACTGTTTCATGCATAACATAGGTCAATTAACTTTTATAGAATAAATAATGTATAAAAATTACATTTTAAAATGTTCATTTTTAAGAATTATTAGGTGTATTGAAATAAATGGTGGATTATTAGAGGTGACGAAAATCTAATTATAGAGAATTTTTGGAATTCTCTATTTTAGGTTTCATTGTTGTTTTAAGTTTATTTTGCGTTTTTTATTTTTTAAAACAGCATAAGAATATTTATACCATGTTGCTTTTATTTTATTTCAATGTTTTACTTTTTTTTCATGGATAACACACATGAATAAATTTTTGTAAATAGTAAATATTGTACATTTATAATTTGGCTACAAAATCGTACCTACTTACAATTTTTCAATACAATTTATTATAGGGTCGTTTTGAGGGGTGGTGAATCCAGTGCCGTACATAGATTTTTTTTAAATCGCTAATATGAATTCTACAAAAATTACACTTAAAAACTAACATAGTAGGCCTTGTATTTTGTAAAAATATGTTTTACTTTCCTCCAAGAATGCAGTTTATCAATATCTACACTTTAAAACAAATTCGGTTAAAATGGCACTATTATTATAATTATTATTATTATTATTACTATATAGTTGTTATATGGGTGAATATCCAAAACGGGGATAAATTGGGGTGGTAAAAAAATAAAAAGCAAAGATTAATAAAACACTAGCAAAATAATACCTCAATGTGTATTTTTTAATAACATAAAGTAATTTCAAGGCGGCTATAAATTAAACTTAATATATACTTATAGTTATAATAATAATACTATTGGAGAATTTTTTTTAAGAAAAATTAAATTAAATTTATTATAATTTAAGTATATATTATTAATTATCGTTAATAATGCCTCAACTTATATGAGCTAAGAGTTTAGGGCAATAATAAGAAAGTAAACAAGTCCATGGACATACCTTTTAATTCCATGGAGTTGATGTCCATGGAGTTGATGTTTTTATAGTTAAAGTCACAAACTTTGGAAAATGGTACATAATGTATCTTTAGTTAACTGCAATTTAAATTTTCAATTCAAAGCATATTTGGTTATTTCACCTGAAGAAAGTTTACATTTCAATTGTATTTAAATCCCTTTGTTATTAAAGACATGGAGTTGATCTTTAATAAAAATACTTACCCGTTTTTTCGCAAATAATTGTTCTTTATAAATTTTTATTAAATATTACACCCCCTTTGCCTTGCTTACACAAATCAACACTAAATCACCCAAACGACGAAGTCTTCAAACATTACTAAAATACGTTTTATACAGGGGATTTATCATATATTAAAAGACTGCAAAGAACTCAGCTGTAAAATGGTGTCTCATGCTTTATTCAACATTTTGGGTTAAAATATCAATAAGTTTGCTTTTGGTTGTGTTTTTTTATACATTCCAAGTTAGAGGAAATGCAATATGAAAGAATCATTTCACAATTGCATCTAGTCTAATAGTATATGGGTGATTTGTTGTCCCTACGCTAGGTGGTGACAGTCCATGGAGTTGACTTTAAAGCGTTTAAGCAAATTCAAATTAATAAAATAAATAATGTTTTATTTGTTTGTTGAAGTACGTTCTACTGCTAGACATAAACTGTCTATTGTATTGTTATTTAAATGCTAACTACTTTCATTAGTATATTTTATTTTAGAGTTTCAGCATATTTGCTCCGTTCTGGAGAATCACCCATATATACACGGAAAAAAATAATCGGTAGAGGCTACCGATTGGCAATCGGTAGCAGCTACCGATTGCCAATCGGTAGACTACCGAAAAAATCGGTAGACTCTACCGAAAAAATCGGTAGTAGCTACCGATTATTTTTCGGTAGAGTCTACCGATTTTTTCGGTAGAGTCTACCGATTTTTTCGGTAGCCGTAACCGAGAACAACATTTATTTAATATTAGCAAGTATTTCGACAACATCAGTGAAGATCAAATACTATCAAATATCAGAAAGGTTTGGTTGTTTTAGTTGAGATTGATGATAATAACGATCCATGGAAAAATTAATGAAATAGTCAGTGTAAATAATTGTATATATTTTCTCATGTTCTCGATTAAAACATTGTATTTTGATCAACACTATCATGCTTATTGCGTTGAAATTGATTATAAATCAAGTATGACAAAGAATAAGAGCAAATTACCAAATTTATACCTCACTTCTCGCTAAAAAAATACAAAAATTTTCAAAAATTGGTAATCGATTTTTTCGGTAGCCTGTACCGAAAAAATCGGTAGACTCTACCGAAAATAATCGGTAGCTGCTACCGATAAAAATCGGTTAAGGGAACCGATTTTTTTTCGGTAGAGACTACCGATTTTATCGGTAGCCTCTACCGATTATTTTTTTCCGTGTAAATAAAAAAACGGCACAAAATCCTCTATAATAGTGGTTTTACATGTAGATAAGCTGTAGCTATTGATGTAAAATAAATTCTGAATATAGTTTTTTTGTAAAAAAATAGAAGATATTAAAAAACAACATTTATTTACATTTATTACCATTTATTTACATAATATTATTATATTATGACCTATACAAATTTGAAAAATTAAAAATTAATACAATTACCATCACACCAGATAAATTTTAATTTTCACCCCGTCTTCGGGTTGATTAAACAACTGATTTATGATGTTTACAGCAAATTTTTATAAATCATGATCTCGTAAAAAATCATTTATTTAACAATTTAACCCGAAATTAGGTGGCAGGGTGAAAACAATCGGCGACCTTCACAAGCGCGGTTTAATTGAGGTAATTGTCAATTGTTTCGAGTTATTGTGAAAGGGATGCAATTACAGTGTTGCCGGGGGCGTTTGGGAGTGGCTCGGATACACTTCTTTATTATTAGCGCCACATTAAACCTCAATCATGTGAAAATGCACACCGATAAGTCGATGAACTCCTTTACCTTTGCGAAAGAAAACGCCGCTGAAAATTGGAAAGCTGCGATTGTTCTCGGATCGCCAGTGGAATTTATATGGCTCGTTATTGTATTTTATTTTTAATATAACCATTATTTATTGAACGCTCTGCAGAAATATTTTTTTGGTTTCAAATTATTGCCTTGATTTTAATTATAGATGCAAAAACCTTAATGTTAACATAATATGACAGTAAATAATCCTTATCTAATAACCGTTCTCATGGAAAAAGCAAATAATAAGGATATGCTAGATAATTATCTACACAGAAAAAAATCTAACATAGTACCAAGAACAGCGCTGTCATTGAATGTATTAAAATTGAAGCAATCTAAATTGTTATTTGCTCAATTAATTATTATTAAACCAAAATAGGGAAATATTTTGCCTAAATTTCAAAGAATTTATTGCGTTAAATGTATACATACTATACATACAATAGTAACGTTATTAAATAAATCAAATTAGTATTTAATGAAATAACATTCTACCATTCTAACAAATAAATATCAATAGATTTAGGAGCGATAACTTTTGTTGTTAATTTAAAAACAGTAAACGATTATAAACCAAGGGCTAACTACCTATTGGTATTATAGGAACTGTTATTCAGGAATACGGATTACAAGATCCCATTGGTTTAATGGCTCACCCATTAATGCTATGCTAGCGTTTTTTCTGTGTAGCATATCCTTTTTATTTGCTTTTTCCATCAATTATAATTGATATCATTGAAATTTGTTTATAGTTTTTGTGTGAATACATACTAAAATAAGTAATTATTTTAATTTTTACAGGTAAATCTACACTTGTTCTAATTTGGTAAGTACATTTAGGCAAATCATTGCAATGCTTTTTGGTATTCAATTTTTTAGCTGGTCCAATAGCTATTGCCGAATTGTTTACTTTATTTAAAAGACACAATCTACTAAAAAATACAATTCCTAAAAAAGTGTTGCTATAATATATATATATATTAGGGTTTTCCAAAAGAAATCGATATGGTTTTTTTTCTACTCCCACATTTAAAACGCCCTTTATCGTACATGTTTCCATGACACTAAGTGACCTTTTAAATACACATTGACAAGTTGTGGCTTTATGGCGCTTTAGTCACGGGCTGAAGTTAGTTTTAAGTTAGTGGACAGTTGTCAAATGTCATACAATCGTTGAAATAAAGTGCCTTTCTTGTAAAATAATACTAAATGTGAAAATTATTTGATTATCTCAATACAAAAATACAAAAGTATTAAATAGTTTCTCAACGCCAATATTTGAAAAGTTTATATGAACATTGTACTGACCTTTTAATTTCGCCGACAGTAAACTATAACTTAAATTCAGGCACGGACTTCACTGTAAAGTCCTCATAAAACATTTTTTTTACTTTCACTGTGAAAAACTGTCAATTTTCAAGAAAGACATTTCGATTTATGACCTTTATAATTTGTTTATAAAATGTAAAAATGTGACATTTGATGTTGACACACAGATTCCTCTATTGTTTCATAGATGGCGCTCTATACAAATTTTTGATTTAAATCATTTTAAGATAATAACAAGTATTTGTCGAAGAAAAAGTATAGTATGCACCTCGTTTATAAACTTTTCTATACACTCATTAATTTAAGCACTCGCTCGCAAGCTCGCTCGTGCCTAAATCAAATCAATAATCGTGTATAAAATGTCGTTTATCAAACTTGATACCTAATATACTATTTTACTCTCCGCTTAAAATACTCAACTCTTGAAATATCACAGCTAAACCCTTGGACACGTAAACATAATTTTGGTCGTAGATTCCAAATTCGTGCTCGGTTTAGCTGTATCAGGTCTAAAAAAGTCCGATCCGGGGACACACTGTATACTGGTAGGTATATTATAATTTGTATTTGTATTTGTATGTCACCTCTTGTACAAACATTCCTATGCTTTTTATTTTATTTAATATAAGATCCTCAATTTTACTCTATAAAAAATTGGCAAAAAGAATCTTCGAATTTCCTAAATTATCGTAAGTAATATCATAAGGGCATCTAATTTTTCCGAAAAAAAATCGAAAAAACACGTTTATAAGTAATATTTTAACAAGAAGCATGAGTGATGGTGGCAACAAAAATCCGAGTCGAAGACGAGAATTTTTGCACCTGCACAAATGCATTTTGTTAAAAAATATTACTTCAATTCATTACTTCAGAAGTAGGCCAATCGCTTGTATAGCTTAAGGGAGGTCGACACCTAAAGGGCTGTTTAAATTCAATCATTAGCAAGGGTACTAAGTAAGAAACCAAAAAATCATCAGTATTGAATCACTAGTATTCTTTGCCACATCAGTTCATCGCCAATGATCTCCAACTCCAATGATCGTCAATAATCATTGTTCGTTTTTATGTTAAAATGTTAAGTTAAATGTATGTGTAGTTAAAGTGTGTAGTTAAAGTTATAATCATTGTGTTTTTAATTAACTACCTTTTGGTCATTCGAGCGACAATACACAACATATTGGTTACTTTCGAACCGGATACAGGAGAGTTTGATCTATGGAAACCATATCATCTGATATCATCTCAGACGACATAGCAATTCTACAAGAACTGGACATCTTTAGGAAGCTTCAGGGCTACTCAGCTTCTTAGGGAACAGTCTTCAGATTGGCACGCGACCTAGTCGCTCATTATGACAAAGCAGTAAGAGTCAGAGTGTTTTCTGCTTGTACTACGATTTTTTATACGCATTTGCTTTTCCCAAATTAATAAAACCAGTTACATATTGTCTAACGAAAATCACAATTTAAACCAAAATGGAATTACAAAATCTAAAATTTACTCGTGACATTGCAATAAATCGCTTGAAAGACATAAAAAAGATAGCAGTAAAGGCCGAAAAAGACGAAATTCAAAAAGGCGCATTCCAAGTTTGATATGAACAAATACACACTTTATATAACGAATTTCAAACCTTGAATGAACTTGAGTCATTGGATTTTGCAGCTCAAGAAAAATAAGACTTGACTTTGACAATACATTTTATGCCATTAAAACCTCATATCAGAGCTTATTTCCCCCTGACATAAGCAAGTCGCACACGTCATCAATAAACAGCAATTTCGTTGATAGCAAACAAAATATGCGTTTACCAAAACTTCAACTACCAAGGTTTGAAGGCAGTTTTTAAACGTGGCTTAATTTTCGCAATCTATACTATAGTCTTATTATTTACTTACGTCATTAGATACAAAACCAAGGCATTTATAAAATCCATACCAGTCGCCAGTCAACAAGTTGATGGACGAATACAACAATAAAAGACAGCTTGCAACTGCCTATTGGGAGGAAGATGAAAATATTGAAGCACTTAAGTTGCTAAATTTTTCCACCGATCAATGGGATTTTCCTTTATTTAATATTTTATTGCAAAAACTCGATACAGAGACACGTAAATCATTCGAATTACAATATAAGTCAGTCGAATTACCGTCAGATTTACGATTACAAGAATTTATCTTTGAATATAGCAAAGTATTAAACAACTCTACCGCTAAAACCGATAAAAAGTTATTCACTAATTCCACCAAAAATAATCAAGTTAAATTTTCAAAACCATTTCAGCGACGAACAATTAAAGTACACCCCAGTGCTATTTTTGTAAACAATCGCATGCAATCTACCATTGTCAACAATTTTTGAAACCCGAGATGGGACTTTTTAATTTTGGAAACTTTATGGCTTAGGGCCTGGGTCCCGAGTTGGGAAAGGTCCCGAGATGGGAGGTCCTGAGATGGGACGACACCAACAAAAACGAGTGTGCGTCAAGCGCAAGCACAATAAACACAATTCGATTTTACACTTTTTAACAGATAAATCAAACGATGCAATTTCGCAAAACAATTTAATTTAAAATTTACCGTTAACATCTCAAACGGGAAATATTTCAAATATAACAGAAAGCAGTTATCAATCTCTCTAAAAATCAAATAGTCAAAATTCTACTATTTGAATTAGTACCAGCATTTTTTTACTAATAAAATAGTTTTCACTTTTAAATAGTTATTTTTTACTACTTTAATAGTTAAGGTTTGACTAATTTAAGATAATTCACCATCTTTAACTATTTCTGAGAGTTAAAAGTAACTAATTTCTTTAATCGTTTGCGGCCAACAACAAAGTATTATTTGAATTAAATGCATATACCTAAGCTCTTTGGTTAAATGACCCATAAAAACTAATAAAGATGCAAAAAGTTGAAATGGTTGGACTTCCCTAACGCCTGAAAGTGTAAAACCAGTAATACAATTTTTAAATTTGAAAATAATATTTTATTTCGTTTGCGTAAATAAGTCAACTAAGGAAAGCTTTGCTACAGATATACGGCATCTGGTGATGTCAATACTGATAAACAACCACTTAAGATATTTTGGAATGCAAAAGGGATCCTCCCAAGTTCAATATTCAGGGGGTGTCCGCTTATAATATGCAAAATTAAATTAGTTAAATTATTTAAATAAAAAATCGGTAACGTATACGACAATGCTAAGACGCTGTACTACGAGTACACCCCTTATTATGTTTGCAAGGAGGTATACCTCTCTACGGGACGTCCTTTTGTCAGATAATAATGAACCAATTTATTGTATATATTAAAATGTGTTATTTAAATAGTTCGTTAGTTAAATATTGGTAACTTGTTTAGTATTAAGTTAGTAATAGTTTTAATTGTTATGTTCAATACAATTGTTGTAATTTAGTTTTAAGTTTTCAGTACCTAATCTTATTATCGGTCTAAAAACCGAATAGTTGAACTTGAATTTGTATGTATTATTTTCTAAAGTAGTACCGAAGCGGTACTATTCTAATTGTTAAAATATTTTATTGTAAAAACCAATATTTCGGAAAAACCCAATCAACCAGAACAAAATTTGACTCTAAGGGCACACTTAAAATTATAATTATTTGACTGGGCTACTCGACTACAAAAATATCTATCCCAAATGTTTTGCCCACTTAAAAATGTTAAAACACTATTTTATCTTAATTTTGCCATGTCACACATATGGGTTACTTTTTCCAACTTTGGGGAAAGACAAAGAACGATATATGAGAGGGGGTTGATCCAAAGTCGCTTAAGCGATTTGGGCAGTCAGTTTCCAGTTCTACTTGAGTGCGGACGTTTTTCCAAAAACTCCTGTTCTCTAATTTAAACTGGTGTGTAACGCCAGTTGTAGCCATCTTGGTTATTTGAATCCGACGCCGCGACGTCGCGCCCTCTATCGGACGAACGCTTCAACTTTGTTTAAATTTCCCGCCGCGTGTATGTGCTGCCACCTGCTGGACACTCAATTAATTACAGTGACATTTAATTTCAAAGCCTATCGCCGTGAGTGCTGACACCTGTTGATAGTTGTGTAGTAACAGTGAACAATTAGTTTATTTAAGTTTATTAATAATTATTTGAGGATCGTAATCAACGAGTAGACCCGAAACTACAGGTATGCCAAAACATGTTTTCATTGTAATTGTTTTTCCAACGTAAAGAGAGTAAGAGCCATTTCATAAATAAATTCATAAATAAATTAATGAATCCGGGATATCTACCTGCCTACAGTCAGTTAAATCAGGTGACAACACCCTAGTACTACTGATGTTAAACTATTCCATTTTCCACCCAATAAATATCACATCAGGCACATATTGACGGTATGATCTGCAACGGAAATCAATATATCATTTTCTTAAAGGTATATAGACACCTTGCATTATTAATTGCTTGCATGTATACTAAACGCTAGTTGTAAGGCTGTCAATATACTGTTTAATCGCGTGCAACCTGGGAGTGTGATAATATTAAATTGACAATACATCCTGTACCTTCCGATATCCTGTAGGATCAGCGGAAAAGGCTAGTCCCAACGATGGAACACCAACATTGAAACGATTCCTACCGAAAAGCTATAGGCAACCACATAAAAGAGCCAATAAAGGCAATCCTTCCCAAAAAAATAAAACTTCATAAATATTAACACACTCCCGCAGAGACTAGTGTTGATATGTGAGCTGATGATAAGGTACTAAGAAACACATAACTACTTCAACAACAAAATAAAAAAAAAAATAAATAAACAGAGGCAACTCTCGATCGTAACGATCGTCAACAATATAAACAATAAAAGAGGCCCATGCCCACTGTAAATCGATAAACGAAGTGCACTCGTACACCGATTTGATTTTACAATAAAAAAAAAGGTTTTACCATAATCAGGCCCGTAAAGCAGGGTGAATGTCACTTGATTTTATGACTGCCGGCAATCTTCTTGTAATCCTTCGTCTTAAATACCAACTCGGGCGCCAGGTCAACGACCTTGGCAGTTTACTGTTAAAAAAAAAAGGGGCATAAAACGAAATATTGGTTTCCGCAGTTGCTTTTGTTCTCTTTAATATAAATAAATAATATGGTTATAAACATTTGTTTGATTGTTTGTCACTCTTCCTACTTTATTACGACGAATCTGGGCTAGACGTATTCTTGGCCAAATTAAAGGTAAATACGAGCCTTTAAGGCAAGTATAGATTTTAAGGGGTAAATTATTTAAACACAACGTAGACCGGGTCCTTTCCATTACAGAAGTTGGTGCCTAGTGACCAGGATAATAAAGTTATTAAAAGGAAAAGTGACTGAATGAAAACAAAAATAAATTAGCCAATCCTTAATGACATTCATTGCAACGGTCTGAGCGCTCGAAAAATGTACAGGTATCCAAGCCATGTCCGAAGAAAATGTGGTTATCGAAAACCCCGAGGAACCTGTCCCAGCGTGGTTCCGCATCTGGGAACATGGGATGCAACAACAGCTGATGCGAATGCAACAGAGCAACCACGATGCCATCCTCAGCGCCGTCACCAGCCTACGTGAAGTCAACCCCGGTGCGACGCTAAGCGTCGTACAGCCGCCGTCCGAGGAGATTATCATGCACGCCGAGGCGCCTGCCTCGCCAACGATTTCGACCGACAGAACTGACAGTTCCTCCGTCGAACAAGCTGCCGTTAGCGACCCAGGACAGGTAGATTTGAAACAGCTGTTGTGGGGTGTAATGACGCAAACTGACCTACTACCTGAGAAACCGACTTTCTGGGGCGATGATAGAGTCAACCCTGTACGGTTTTTAAAGAAGTTGGAGGCGTATGGGAAAGCTAGTTTTCGGAAGCCGGACCAGATGTTGGATTTGGCGCTCGCTCGTTTAAAGGGCGAGGCAAAACAGTGGTCGGTCTTGTACAAAGGTTCTTGGAAAACGTATGACGACTTTAAATCCGCTTTACTACGTACCTATTGGAATACCAAGAGACAGAGAGAAGTGCGCTATAAGATAAGCCACGATCGCTATGAACCGACGAAGGGAGACAGTTTATTTGTACACTTCGCAAAACAGGTCTAACTAGCATCCCTATTAACACCTGCGATTCCTCCCGACGAGTTGCTCGCGAATTTAGTGCAACATTATCCCGAGGACATACAAAATTTATGGATGGTGAAAGTACGAAGGCGTAGAAGGGCCAACAAAAATTTTACAAATTTTACCCAAAACTAACTTTGATTTTTGCAATTTCTATTCTATAATTGTAACTTGAACCTACAATTGTAACTTGAACTTACAATTGTAACTTGAACCTACAATTGTAACTTGAACCTACAATTGTAACTTGAACCTACAATTGTAACTTGAACCTACAATTGTAAGTTCAAGTTACAATTGTAAGTTCAAGTTACAATTGTAAGTTCAAGTTACAATTGTAAGTTCAAGTTACAATTGTAGGTTCAATAGACTGGGCCAAAAAAATCAAATATTGAAAAGTATATCGAAAATATGGTTTGGGGTGACAAAAAAATTATTGTGAAAGTTTGAGTCCATATTATTAATATTAAGATTTTTTTTCATAATTCAAATTAAAGTGGTGCAATTTATTATCTACTATAATTTATCGACAAATTTAAAATTTTATTTAAAAAATCCAAATATTACAGATTTTATTCGATTTTAAATTTTTATTATTTATTTTATTAAAATAAAAAAATATTTAAAATGGTATAAAACCTGTAATATTTGGATTTTTTAAATAAAATTTTATTTTATTTGTCGATAAATTATAGTAGATATTAACTTGCACCACTTTAATTTGAATTATCTCAAATAGGGGGGCCTGGAGACGGGTGAGGCGACAGGAAAAACTAACTTTTTTCGCAAACTTCAATTTAAATTCTGTTTGCGCCGAACTTGTTTATTTAATGTCATTATAAACTATTATAAATTTGGTGTGGGTCCCATGTCTAATAACTGAGATATTGGTATACATAAAATCCACCAGCCGCCACTGGAATATTGTAATTAATGTAAAAATCAGTACCCTGAAAAAAAAACGATAAATATTCTTATGGAAAATCAAATGCTCTACAAAAAAAGTCTTTTATCATTTTTGGCTAAATTCACTCAATCAAAAGTTATTCAAGGGTAAATTTGAAATCAAAACGAAATTTTAACCTTGAATAACTTTTGATTGAGTGAATTTAGCCAAAAATATCAAGAGGCTTTGAGCATTAACAAACAAAAGGCCAAGACGAGTTAAACATAGACGATTGGGTATTATTAAGAACAAACCCAATTTCAGAGGCAGCAAGTAAGTTTATCGCAAAGTTCGCGCCACTGTATGACGGTCCGTTTAAAGTCATCGCAAAACCGCATCCTAATACATATAAGTTAGCTAACGTTACGGATAACGCCGTTAAAGGCACATAACATAACTAACCTAAAATTTTATTACCGCCCTATAGATCCCACAGTTTAAAACATAATAATAATAATAAATAGACAAGCAAACTAAGTAAGTAACCGTTCCCCACTTTTGCAATAAATAAATAAATAAAAACAGACTAACAGCGAAGTCCAACTAGGTGGTTTATATTTTATTACAAATGCCAGTTCGTATTAAAATATAGGGGGTGACTGAAATGGTTGGACTCCCCCAACGCCTGAAATGGTTGGACTCCCCCAACGCCTGAAAGTATAAAACCAGTAATACAATTTTTAAATTTGAAAATAATATTTTATTTCGTTTGCGTAAATAAGTCAACTAAGGAAAGCTTTACTACAGATATACGGCATCTGGTGATGTCAATACTGATAAACAACCACTTAAGATATTTTGGAATGCAAAAGGGATCCTCCCAAGTTCAATATTCAGGGGGTGTCCGCTTATAATATGCAAAATTAAATTAGTTAAATTATTTAAATAAAAAATCGGTAACGTATACGACAATGCTAAGACGCTGTACTACGAGTACACCCCGTATTATGTTTGCAAGGAGGTATACCTCTCTACGGGACGTCCTTTTGTCAGATAATAATGAACCAATTTATTGTATATATTAAAATGTGTTATTTAAATAGTTCATTAGTTAAATAATGGTAACTTGTTTAGTATTAAGTTAGTAATAGTTTTAATTGTTATGTTCAATACAATTGTTGTAATTTAGTTTTCAGTACCTAATCTTATTATCGGTCTAAAAACCGAATAGTTGAACTTGAATTTGTGTGTATTATTTTCTAAAGTAGTACCGAACCGGTACTATTCTAATTGTTAAAATATTTCATTGTAAAAACCAATATTTCGGAAAAACCCAATCAACCAGAACAAAATTTGACTCTAAGGGCACACTTAAAATTATAATTATTTGACTGGGCTACTCGACTACAAAAATATCTATCCCAAATGTTTTGCCCACTTAAAAATGTTAAAACACTATTTTATCTTAATTTTGCCATGTCACACATATGGGTTACTTTTTCCAACTTTGGGGAAAGACAAAGAACGATATATGAGAGGGGGTTGATCCAAAGTCGCTTAAGCGATTTGGGCAGTCAGTTTCCAGTTCTACTTGAGTGCGGACGTTTTTCCAAAAACTCCTGTTCTCTAATTCAAACTGGTGTGTAACGCCAGTTGAAGCCATCTTGGTTATTTGAATCCGACGCCGCGACATCGCGCCCTCTATCGGACGAACGCTTCAACTTTGTTTAAATTTCCCGCCGCGTGTATGTGCTGCCACCTGCTGGACACTCAATTAATTACAGTGACATTTAATTTCAAAGCCTATCGCCGTGAGTGCTGACACCTGTTAGTAGTTGTGTAGTAACAGTGAACAAGTAGTTTATTTAAGTTTATTATTAATCATTTGAGGATCGTAATCAACGAGTAGACCCGAAACTACAGGTATGCCAAAACATGTTTTCATTGTAATTGTTTTTCCAACGTAAAGAGAGTAAGAGCCATTTCATAAATAAATTCATAAATAAATTAATGAATCCGGGATATCTACCTGCCTACAGTCAGTTAAATCAGGTGACAACACCCTAGTACTACTGATGTTAAACTATTCCATTTTCCACCCAATAAATATCACATCAGGCACATATTGACGGTATGATCTGCAACGGAAATCAATATAACATTTTCTTAAAGGTATATAGACACCTTGCATTATTAATTGGTTTCATGTATACTAAACGCTAGTTGTAAGGCTGTCAATATACTGTTTAATCGCGTGCAACCTGGGAGTGTGATAATATTAAATTGACAATACATCCTGTACCTTCCGATATCCTGTAGGATCAGCGGAAAAGGCTAGTCCCAACGATGGAACACCAACATTGAAACGATTCCCACCGAAAAGCTATAGGCAACCATATAAAAGAGCCAATAAAGGCAATCATTCCCAAAAAACGAAAACTTCATAAATATTAACACACTCCCGCAGAGACTAGTGTTGATATGTGAGCTGATGATAAGGTACTAAGAAACACATAACTACTTCAACAACAAAATAAAAAAAAAATAAACAGAGGCAACTCTCGATCGTAACGATCGTCAACAATATAAACAATAAAAGAGGCCCATGCCCACTGTAAATCGATAAACGAAGTGCACTCGTACACCGATTTAATTTTACAATAAAAAAAAGGTTTTACCATAATCAGGCCCGTAAAGCAGGGTGAATAGCTGGCCATACACGGACGTTATTGCGCGCGGTTTATCGTGTTATCTGCAAAATCATATGGAAAATCATGTACGTGAGTGAGTATCGCCGCGCGCAATGATAGAACGGGAAGGGATTTCAGACGTGCTTTCCTCTGGAGTGTGGAGTGTCCACACGCCACATTCCGCGTTTCACGTTGAAAATTTGTACATGATCACATGCAGTTTCAAACGACTCGATAAATGACACTTTTTGCCCACTCACATACGATTTTTCCTTTGAAACTGATATACCACGGGCAATCACTTGCTAAATCATTTGAATACTTTATCAAGTGTATGGAACATGACGCTTTTTTTGCCATGCCGTTCTTTCGTGCATACTAACCGCTACATCCCAACACGCCACGATAAACCGCGCGAAATAACGCCTGTGTATGGCCAGCTATTGTCACTTGATTCTATGAATGCCAGCAATCTTCTTGTAATCCTTCGTCTTAAATACCGACTCGGGCGCCAGGTCAACGACCTTGGCAGTTTACTGTTAAAAAAAAGGGGCATAAAACAAAATATTGGTTTCCGCAGTTGCTTTTGTTCTCTTTAATATAAATAAATAATATGGTTATAAACATTTGTTTGATTGTTTGTCACTCTTCCTACTTTATTACGACGAATCTGGGCTAGACGTATTATTGGCCAAATTAAAGGTAAATACGAGCCTTTAAGGCAAGTATAGATTTTAAGGGGTAAATTATTTAAACACAACGTAGACCGGGTCCTTTCCATTACAAAGTTTAGCTCAAAACAGCAACACAAATAATATATTCAACTTTAAAATATTATGAACAATATTTATTGACAAATAAAATTGATTTTTATAAGAGCGGCTGATAACCGAATGGGTTATGACAACAGTTTGACAAACTTGACAAGTGGCAGACCTGAGTTCAATCCCCGGCTGGGTTAAAACTTTTTTTAAATTTAAATCTACTAATTTGACTATTTTATTCAGTAGAATTTGACTAATTATTAGTGACTGCTTTTTCGCAATGACAATTAGTCAAATATGACTTATAATTAGTTTTAAGAGAGATCATGCCTATAGAAAATGAAAAAGACAATTGTTATCATACTGCTATTAACGATAATTTAGTTTTATTATTCACCGTCACTGTATATATTTATGATTCGTGTGGTCAGCCCCAACGTTGTCGAGCTTTATTAGACTCAGGTAGTCAAAGTAACGGAAGAATTGGTAAAAAAGTTAAGTGTAAATTTAAATAATTTAAATTATCAATCAAAGGCATTAATCAGAAATTAACGAAAATTCACGAATCTTCTGAAATCCGTATCAAATCTCTATACCATGATTTTAACTGGCAATTTACAAATAGGTCAAGATATTCAATTAGCCAACCCAACTTTTAATAAACCTTCACTGTTATAAGATTTGTTAACATGAGTTTGTAGTTTGTTAATTTTATTTTGTAAAATTTTAACATAATTTTTTGTAGAAAACAAGGGTTTGTAATTATTTTAAAAAGTAAAATATTTTACCGAAAGTTTTGTAAAGGTAATATGCATTTTGTTAATTTTAAAGGTTACAGATTATTTTGTTAAAGCTTAACAAATTATTTCAATAAAAAACGTGATTTCAGGCAGTCAATCAAAACATTTCCCATTTAGAATACGCATTAACAAGTTTGGAATCATTCACTGCAGTGAGACGAAAGTAAGTGGTGCCATCTACCGTCTTTTGACATGTTTTTTTATGTTATAGTTTATGACGATAGATGGCACCACTTACTTTCGCCTCACCGCAGTGAATGATTTCAAAAACTTTATAAGGACGAGAAATCATAATTTCGTTTGTGTTCCGCACCATACAGCAACTCGGTACTGATGTTCCAAATTGGAACTTCCAATACTTTATCTAATCTATGAATAAAGGGAAACATCTGTTTATCGATGCTGGTAAGGAACACGAATAAAATTAAAAGCGGAGAAATAATTACATCAGTATTTGTTGTATTAGTACTGATAAATTATATTGTACCAAATGTCTTTATAATTTGATGATTTCAGAATTATGTTATATAATTGTGTGTATGTTTTTATTAGTTAATTTACATAGGTTATTAATCTATGGGTATGTGTTAATTTTTTTGTTTAGGAAATTGACTAAAAAAGCAACATTTCTTATCAAAATTCTTTTCATTTAACTTCCAAGACTTATGTTACTGGGTGTTACTGGGTCTACAAAAAGGTTTGTAAAAATACAAAATTACAAGAATTATGGTTAAAATATTGACATAGGATTTTGTTATTAAATCTACAAAATGTTTGTTATATAATTACAAACTACTTATTCAATTAGTTAACAGATTACAGTTGGTTTTAAACTTAACATAAAGTTATGTGGACCTGGATTAACATAAAATCTAGTTTTATTAGGCGCAGGTATATATTATAATTTGTTAGAGCCAAAAACCATACAATTAGGTGCTAGAAAACCAATTTTACAATTAACTAAATTTGGATGGATTATTTAATTTAACTATTAAGTAGTAGAATAACTATTTATTGAAAACGACCTTGTTCCCTTGTAATTGGTCTCTTCCAGGTTTATGCCGCGGTGAACTACCTGTTCAGGTGGGTGGTTCCGTGACTCCGACAGGTGAGGTGGTAGTTCACTTCGTGCTTTTAAACTTTGCGCTTTTAAACTTTTAAACTCCGACAGGTGGGGTGGTAGTTTACTTCGCGCTTTTTAGATTAGGTTTTTAATGCACTGACTGCACTGTATACTTGTTTATAGTTCGGAGCGGAGAAACTATCACGACTCGACCGTAGAAGCGATGATCTGGTAGTTTGGTACTATTATTAAAATTTAAATAAAAATTGCACGTCATTAACTACCCTTAACCATAAAGCCTTTGTGGGTTGTGTGCTAAAATATTTTTTTATATATAAATTTAAGTATGGCAAGATCGAATCTAATGTCAAAAAGTTAAAATTTTTAATACGTAAATTTTAAGACGTAAAAATTTTACAAATATATCTAAATAATATTATTTTAAACTATATGTAGTTTAAACAAAGTGTTTGAGCATGCAAAAACCAAATCTAAAATTATTTAAAAAAAATTAAAATATTACAAATTAAAAATTTCTTTTGATACAGTAGTATTTACTTCTGTGGTGATAAAAGTCACAAAAGTGAATGCCAATCTTAATTCTTGACCAAAAATACAAATGCTGACATCTTCAGCATGGCGACTTTTTTTCAAACGTCTATGCAGGTCAAACATAAGTTTACGGGTTTTTGGCTTTATTGAGTTTAAAATTAGTAGTAGTAGGTTTAATGCATGTTACTAGGTTGGCAGAATTGACGTGAAGCGAAATGTCAAAATTAAATATTTACGTAGGTCAAAATAAAACGTCAAATTTTGTCTTATCTATGCTTACTTCGAGGCTTACTTTTGATGATTTTATTAACATTTTATAAAATAATTTTGATAAATAAAACTAGAAAATATTCTGTAAAAAGTGTGGAATACAGCATATTCCGCTCGAGTGAAAAGTTTGTCACATGAGCCGAAGGCGAGTTTGACGGTTTTACAAGAACGGAATATGTAATTCCAAACGTGTTTCAGACTATACTTTTTCTACGTTTCCAAAAATTACCATAGATAATAATTTAATTGGAAGAAAGTGATGTTGGATCGGTCTAAAATTTGTTAGATATTAAACACACAGTTGTCGCCACCAGGGTTTATTCCGTCATCCGATGTTAGAATGATTAATTCTGTAATACTTTAAGGAATATATGTCATTCCACATTAAAAAGTGATATTAGAACGGTTATATTCCGTAAAAGGAGTAGAAAAACGAGTTTTTAACACATCGTTGACATGAAAATTGAAAGGGTTGCCAACAGTCTGAAGTAAAAATCCCTAATTTGGATGAGAAGAAGCTCTTAGTAGCACTGAAAACGATGCGTTTCTTTGTAGCATCAAAATAGACAAACAAAATTTATCAAAAAAATAAATTTTTCCTGCGGTCTTCATGTATACAAAAACCATGTCAGTAAAAGGGTTGCCAATGGTCTGAAATAAAAAATCCCTAATTTGGATGAGAAGAAGCTCTTAGTAGCACTGAAAACGATGCGTTTCTTTGTAGTATCAAAATAGAGAAAAAAATGTTATCAAAAAAATAAATTTTTCATATAAAAACTTTTTTCTGCGGTCTTGGATACAAAAACCATGTCAGTGAAGTTTTATTTGGAATTTGATATTGATCAAGTTAGGCAATACTCCTGTAAATATTTGTGAAAAACGTTGTAATTTTACCCAGGATTTTTTTTGTGAGTATTTTTTGTTTATTTCATACAACCTATTAGTAAATTTTTTTGTGGACCTAAATTTTTTAGCTACGACACTGAATTTATCCGTTAAGGAAATACATGCCACCATTGCTGTGTACAGCTAGCACGTCAAAAGTGCATAAATTTAAATATTTTCATGGCTATATTGCTGTTTACTATAATAATGTAACTTAAGACCGCGGAACTTTACAGGCGCTAATTCAATTATAATATGGTTATATTCTTTATTGTTTGCAGTAAAGCAGCTAATGACACCTCTAATCATAAATTTAAATCGTAAAATATTGAAATGTTATACATAAACTAATTACACATACTACAAAAAGTAATTAGGTAAATCTAATTTGTTTTCCTCTGGAAAAAATGTTAACAAGTTTTTACTCTTTGTGCAAGGTTTAATAAACAAAAGTATTAGGTTAATTAGTAATGTAAAAACATTTTCATTAAAAAAAGTTAAAACGTTAATTGATTGCATTTTAAGATTATTTTATATAAAAAATGGGATTCATCTTTTATTGATTTTTGAGACAATATTTTAGAGATTTAAATATTAAACGCAAGTATAAAAATCGGGTTTAATAATATTTATTATACCTTAAAAATCGGTTATAAAATAAAATTTACTGTTAATAATTAAATGCAATGCTTCCATCGAATAACGTTGTAATTACTAATTGGAAATATGATAAAATGCTTTATGCTATATATATACGGGTTATTTTCAAATTTCTTGTACATTTGCTGTCCCTTAACTTTAATATTTTATAAAAAGTTGAGTTTAACGCAGTTTGAAACTTTACTAAGCGAAATCAATTTACCCAACATTACAGAACTATGACCACTTTGTTGTGTGAGCGCATCTGATTGACTTTGAATGTAAACGTCAGAGTTAAATAATTATGACACAAGTTTGTTTCAATTTTGTAAAAATAAATTAATAAGTTTCACTCGACCAAAAAGTATATTGTTTTCCTCGTATGAAATCGCAATCTTTCTTTTGTTCCATGATTGAAATCATGGGTTTGTTCCTGTCGAATAGACGTTAGGGACATGCCCAATACCAAAATCGCATGCGCATTTTACTTTGCTCGGTAGGAACTAGCTTATTATTAAATTATTATTTAGCAAATGTCAACAGTAAAATGTCAAATGTATGTTTGACCTATGTTTTTACTGTTTTTGACAGCAAATATCATACAA
Source organism: Brassicogethes aeneus (assembly GCA_921294245.1). Taxonomy (NCBI): domain Eukaryota; kingdom Metazoa; phylum Arthropoda; class Insecta; order Coleoptera; family Nitidulidae; genus Brassicogethes; species Brassicogethes aeneus. The sequence continues at coordinate 43,320,527 of OV121132.1, read as the reverse complement.
AAAGTGTCTTTGCCATTTTCGGGACACCCTGCTTATATAAAATATCACTTTTCAATGTGGAATTACATATATTTCTTAAAGTGTTACAGAATTAATTATTCTATCATCGGATGACGGAATAAACACTGGAGGCGCCTTCTCTGTGTTTATTATCTAACAACTTTTAAACCGGTCCAACCTCGCTTTCTCCCAAATAAATTATTTTTCTATACGCTAGTAGCGCCACCACTCGGCTGTTATCATCGTAACAAAAGTATAACTTTTGATAATCACTGTCAAACGCGTGTGTTACTAACGAGTGTTTTTAAGAATAAAGCCGGAAAATGTTAAAAAATATCGAAAAAAAAGACAGTGGAACGATTTGTTGTGTGGTTGGGTGTATTTCGAGAGGAAATCCTGGGTTGAGTTTTTATCGGTTTTCCAATAAACAGTGGTAATTCGAATGAAGAAATAAATTTCATACAGTCCCTGTAAATATAAATTGTATCCATTAGATACAATAAATACACATTTTAGTAATGATTAACGTGAACAGTGTAAACATTTCAATTTAGTAAAAATAGTCAAACAAATATGTTGTCTACATTTGAACAGCATTATTAGCATTATTAAAAGCGTTGATTAAGAATTCTTTAAAGTCTCTACTCAACGGTAAAATACCATTATGTTATGTATTATTTATAATATTATGTTGCCATAAATTCGCAGGTATATTTTGTTGTTTAAAATGCAGTTGTCGGCGTTTTTTAGAGAACTCAAATTTAAAAATGGTTGATTTTATGGTTATGTTTGTGCAAAAATTATTTTTTACTAATTTCTTAAAAATGTCCAAACTTAATATTAACAAATATTAGGTAAACTTATATATAAATTGGTTGCCATAGAAACAAAATAAAAATATATATCAACAAACTAAAAAACCCAAAACAAAGACAAATTAACTTTTACATTGGACTTTTTTTTAACTTTGCAAATATCAAAGTTAAAGCCATTATTTGATACTTTTGTTCCACCCTGTATATATAAGTTTTTAAATAGTACATTTATTTATAACACATTTAAAAATTATATCCCATCATATTTGAATTAAAAAATATATATATTCCTTTTTAGGACACAGAAGACTTAAAAAGTATCTTATTCAAAAATTAATTAATTAATTAAATTAATTTAATGTTTGTTGTTATTTTTATTGTAATTTTAAGCTAAACACATTATAATATTGTCCTAAAACACTTTGAACCTAACAAAATACTTTTGGGTTTTCTACGGCAGTTGCCGTATAAATAAAGTATGCTACATATAAAATTATGTAATGGTAACTAACAAGTTTTGTATGTAAACATTATAACATGTTGTAGGTATTTTAGAGTAAACTAATTAGTTAGCACAAAACCCACTAAATTAGACCAAACCAAACTTTCAAACTTATATTACAATGAAAAGCAATTTGAAAACAAATTATTTCATAGACCAAAATGTAATATGCTTACAAACTTGTGAGTATAATTGTAAATACAAAGTTGCAAATAATTTATCGATGATAAAAACAGTTAAGGATTACTTTGGCTAGTAAATTATGGGTTTATTTAAGCCTTATAACAATAAATATAAACAAAGAGACGTGTTTCGTTTGCCAAATGTAGGTGTAACTAGTTTTCTTGTTGTTTACCATAAGAATAATAAACTATTGTCACCTTCCTAAAGAATTACGAAAGGCTTATTAATTATTTACAAATTGAAATATATGTGAGAAAACTATTTATTATTAGCTGTAGACAAGCCAGATATATTTCGTTAAATATGAAAATGTTTCCTAATTTTTATCGAAATACATTATGCTTAACTAGAGTGGTTAATTTTCTCTGTGCATGTAATTTGATATTCCTTTTAGATTATGTTAAATCTACCTATAAAAATCTATAGTAAGCGACAAGGGAAAGAATTTAGCGCCAATTTGAATTTATAAACTATAAAGTGAAGAATTGTAGGTAATGTGCGTGATGAATAATTATTAATACATTACGAAAAACACGTGTTATCGTTTCCCAATATTTATTCTTATAGCTATTTATTTTTGTCACGCAATTTTTAATTTAAAAAATGCCCAATTAACTAAATTTAAAATTTAAATCAATGCCTATATTTCAAATCTTTAATTTAATCAATTTAACTGACCAAATGCCGAAATAAATTTACAGAAATACTTTTATGAATTATCCACTGTATTTTCTACATTTGCAGCAAGAATTAATTATATCAGTTAACATATATGGGCGATGCCAGTTAATAAGTTAAAATAAAAATATTTTACAGTCCTGTGTAAATGATATGTTTGTCCATTTGATATTCCAAATGATCGGTAAGAACAATCCTAATATATATAATTTTTTGATTTTAAACCATATTTAAAATTTTATCAGAAAACCAGATTTTGGATAAACTCTATTTAAAAAATAAATAAATAAGTTAGTTTCCTAAGATGTAATTATTGTAACCATTGATGCGCAGAACAGTAATCCACTCATTTTCAATTATTATTATATTGCTACTCTAATTTACACTATCGTTTTTGTGAGATTAAGGCCGTATTACAGCCGGCAATTCTTTCGGCATGAAAATTCCCTAGAGAGACGCTGTTTGACTTAAACAGTTTAAGATTATTTGTGTTATGATTGGCATTGTGTTCAAAGTTCTAGTATCCATTTCACTCATTAATTTTTAAATATCTCTACTAAATAACAAATAAACTTAGTGTTTACAAAATCGTATATTTTTCTTCGGTTGGTAGCACGGTAATAAACAGCAAGTTGTCTTGCCATTGCTGACTGTAAAACAACATGCAATACGGCCTTGACAACTTGATGGCAAGAATAATTGCTGCGTCCAAAACAACACCAATACAACCACTTCATCTACCCACTAAATCAACAAAACCCGTATTTTTATGCTTTTACCATGAAGCGGTAGGTGGCAACCCCACTTGCACCCGTCATTATTAAGTAATTTATTTAAAATAGCCAAATGTTACGAAAGACTAAACAGCAACAAGCAACATTGAACATGGGACGGAACACTAAACAACTTCTGCTCAGTGAACAGTAACAAGCAGCAACAAGATAAAAACAGAGGTTTCGAAAATATTTAAACCATTATCACCTGAAGTCGATTGGAGATCACCAGTCGAAACGTAGTGAAATCAACAAAAATCAAGATGACGACAGTCCAAAACAACACCAATACGGGTTTTATTTTTCCTAATCCTAAAATTTAACAGCCAAAAATTATGAAAGTGGAGCAGTTTTTGAGATATGGTCATGAATTGCAATTCCATATTAAATAGAAAATTGACTATATCTCAAAAACTGTTCTACTTTTTTTAACTTTGGACGACATTTTCGGTTTTAGGGGACAATTTTACATAAGAATTGGCTGTTACATTTTGGGATACCATGGTATTCCATGGTTAACCATGTTAGTGAAAAAGCAGCCACTAATAACTATTAAATTAGTCATTTTTGACTAATTCATTTTTAGAGGGCGGGTTCTTATATTTTCAGAACCTTAAAAACGGGGTAACTAGGGGGCAAGGAAGACTGAGATTGTCTTTAAACCTTTGTTATATAAAGTTAATACCCCTAAAATACATCGTATACAAAAATTTAAACCAAATACATAGTTGATTAAAAAAAAATATATTTTTCTAGAGTTACTATGAATTAGTTGATCAAATAAATAATAAAAAAATACAAACTTTTTTATTTAGAATTTGATAAGAAAAAACATTTTTATTTTCATTGTTTTTTGTCTCCAGCTGGCAAACCGTATTCGAATAATGGGGGCCCTCCCAGAACGCGGGGCAAATTGCCCCCCTTTGTGCGCTCCTGTTGAATCCTCTTCTTCAAACTCGCTACTGCTATTTGCATCGACTTTTCTGTTTTTTTTTTGTTGATACCGCTTGTAGAAAAGTAAAAACTAAGGGACATTGCGGATAGGGGGGATCAGGACCTTTACACCCATCTAGTAATCCCTACGCCTGGTGATCAAGGTATACCTTGCTATACCTAGCTATAGCTCTAGATTTTTTTATTTTCACCTGCTCCCTGTTTTCACTTATAGTTAATTCTTCCAATTTTAAATTTTAACCATGCCACAAAAAACTAAAAATCGATGTGTTAATTTTAAGTTAAGTATGTTACGTAAGCATAGAGAAAATAAATTGGTTACGTCCCTGGCAGAGCAAAGTTAGCAGAACGCAAATTTTATAAACCCATAATTTGGTGCTAATAAAATGCTAAAACATGTTCTTCTTTAGAAAAAGTTAGAGGAATGTTAATGGGCTAATAAATAATTTTAAAATGGATGTCAAAATTTTCGGATAGTTGAATGCTAATTTAATGCACTAATTAAAAATGTAATGTTCTTAAAAAACACATGTTTTTCCAGCTTTATAAAAAATTAAAAAAACAATTGATAATAAGCTAATATATCTACATAATTATAAAATATATGTGAAAATGTTCGGATAGTTAAATGCTATTTTAATACACAAATTTAAAATTTAATACTACTTTTTTATTATACACTCAAAAAAATAAGTGCTTAAAAACAAGCAAAATGACATTTAAATTAAAACAAGTTGTTCTTCAAAATGACCCAAGCACAATTTTTTTTATTTTGAGAATAATTGAAGAATGTTTTTTCTTATTCTGAAGTAAAGCATGAAAAGTTTAAATTAACACAACATTCTTAAAAGACGAATTACAAATGCTAGCTTTTAGAATTAACTGCTTAAAGGTTAACATTTCATACGTTCTTGATTTACTGAACACAATCTTAAATTTAAAGAATAGCTTTCTTAATACTAGACTAAATAATTATTAACTTAAGAATGAAAATGTTTATTTTAAGAATGGGGATTTTCTTCATTTAATAAACACATTCTTAAATATTGAGAATAAATATTTAATTTGAAAATAAAGGGTTCTTAATTTTAGACTAAAGATTTTAATTTAAGAATGGAGATCTACTTGATTTAAGAAACAGTCTTATATTTCAAGATTTAACACTGCTTAATTTAGAAAAAAATCGTTCTTAATTTAACATTTTCAAATTTTCAAATTAAGAATGACGATTTTTGTATGCAAGCATAATTACTTCTTAATTTAAAAATAAAACGTTCTTTATTTTAAGCTTCTGATTTCCTAATTTTAAATGGAACATTTTTAAGATCTAATTTATACAAGTTGATAATAATGTCTTTGGTGATTGCGGTTATGTATTTTGTTTTAACATGCATAAACTCATTTGCAAAAGAGTTTCATATTTCTAAAAAATAAACTAAACTAAATTAACTTCTGCATAATTCCTAAGTTTTGTATTTTTTTTTTATTGTAGGTAATATATATATTGGTAAAAATGCTTAAAATCTTAAGTTTAAAATTATTCTTTCATTTAAAAGTAAGTTTATTTAATGCTTTATACATATTCACAATAAAACAAATCAACTTTAAAATAAACGTACATACACTTACGTAAAAACTTAATAACTAATGAGCATCCTAACAATCCTATTTAAAGTAGTAATAAATGACTATATACAGATCGGACTATCTTAATTTGTGATGCATTTCGTAAATTTTCCATACCCATGGGTATAGTATTAAATAAAAATTTGACATATGTCCGTTACTCATAAAACAACAAATAAAAAATGGTTTACATTTGTTATACAAACTTAGCTAAGTTTTCTACATTTAAACACTATAGTGTATATATACAATTATTTGGTAACAAAATTTAACATTTAATGTAAATGAAACGGATAACACTTAAAATCTCAGAGATTTTATAACGAAGTTATATTACAGTGTAATTACACCTACTACATGACACCTAATGTGTTTGTGGTACTTTTTTACTTTATAGGGCCGTAAAACTGCAAAAGCTTGATTATCAAAAAATAACTATTTTCCTATTCACTAAGTAATCACTTCACGTGTTAACAATAGAGAGAGAAACAAATGCAAGATAATGCGCAATTGCATATTAGAAGTGAACATAATTAGGGTGGCGACTCTAGTGTTTTCGGGAAAAACTAGCCAGAAGCGCGGTACATTCCAATTTAAATATCTATAATGATTTCTAACAGGCACTCACCAACACATCACAGCTGAAAATGCGCTCAATAAACACTAAAAGCTTTAGTCAGTTATTACCGGCCGTTTCATAAAAAAGATTTTCTTAAAAATTAGAAAATCTATTTTTAAATAAAGAATGCCATACTTGTTTTAAAACTGTCCATACACAAATTAAGAATGAACATTCTTGAACAATTGATTGCATGAAAGTTTTAAAATGATACCTTTTTAAAATAAGAATAAACATTCTCGCAATTCTTGAAGTTTTTCATTGAAGAATGCATTCTCAAAATTGCCCGAGCCGTTTCGTCGGAAATCGAAATTTTGGGCAAAAAATTACAAAAATGAATAATTTTACTTGCAAATCAATCAGGTTTACTAAATAAAAGTCATTATGATAACAATCAAAATCGAGTCCTTCGCGCGAAGAGATTTTTCTATTTTCCCGTGAGGTGGCGCCACAACAAAAGGTCATCTGTCAAACTGTTTACTTTACGGACATAGTTGCTGGACTACACATTGAGCTTATTGTATAATTCTGAACCTTATAATAATGAACATTTAAATAATGTATGTGAAAACTCAAGCTTGGACCCATTAAAAAAATCGAAAAAGTTTGCTTGTTATGTTTTAAAAAGAAGGCGGATATGCGAAAAATTACTGGAGCTCTTCAGATCTCGGTTCAAGACATGTTTCCTTTTAATCCTGAAGTTACCGAAAAAAAAGGATCAGAATTCGTCTGCTGTTCAGACACCCGATTATTCTACATTTCCTTCTTTACCAAAACATACAAGGAAACAAGATAAAAATGCAAGTTCGTACGAACACTGTGACATCAGAATTTTATACAGAAAAATATCAGTGTCAAGAAAAAAGTTGCCAAGCAATGTGCAAGGTGTATCTCTTTTATTTTTAATGAGTTTCCATCAATGTTTCTGCAATAAACTTTCCGTAGCGATGGTCTCCTTATTCTTCTTCTCGGTCCGAAGTACGAAGAACCGCAGCTACACCCACCACAGTATTTGTTGAATATCCAAAATCTGTTCCAATCTTTAAAACCTCTTTTGCACGAATTTGTTTATCTCGTTTTTTTGTATTATTATTTCGGAGGCGTCGAGATAAGTGCATTTCAGCACCGAGTTCTTGAATATTGATATTGCTTATATTTTTAATCAGATCAGTTAATAAATGTTCCTGTACTTTTGGAGGCAATTCTGATTGAAATGACTCGACTAGATTTGCATAAGTGTGCGTTTTATACCAAAAATGTGCCAGTCCTTTTTGCAAAGATTTTCTACACTTTGCACATTGCTTGGCAAATTTTTTCTTGACACTGATATTTTTCTGTATAAAATGTCCCAGTGTTCGTACGAACATAATTTGCACTGATATTTTATTTTATATTGTTTCCTTGTATGTTTTGGTAAAGAAGGAAATGTAGAAATTGAGTATCTGAACAGCAGACGAATTGGGATCCATTTTTTCGGTAAATATATATTTTGCAAGCACAGCATATGAGTCGTGGAAGACGGTTGTCTTCAGGATTAAAAGGAAAAATGTCCTGAACCGCGCTCTGAAGAGTTCCAGTAATTTTTCGGATATATCCGCCTTCTTTTTGGAACATAACAATCAAACTCGCGATTTTCTTCATGGGTCCCAGCATGAGTTTTCACATACATCATTTTAACGTTCATTGTTATAAGGTACAGAATTTGACAATAAACTATTCGGCAGCGTATAAGCTCAATGTGTAGTTCAGCAACTATGTCCGTAAAGTGGACAGTTTGACAGATGACTTTTCGTTGTAGTGCCACCTGACGGAAAAATAGTAAAATCTCTTCGCCCGGAGGACTCGATTTTGATTGTTATAATGTCATTATAACTCTTAATAGCCTTAATAAATGCTTTGCAAGCAAAATTAATTATTTTCGTGATTTTTTGCCCTAAATTTCGATTTCCAACGAAACGGCTCGGGTAATTTTGCTATAAACGGGTGATTGAGTTTATTTTAATATATATTTTCGAAATATGTCATAAAAAACGTGGTGCTAATCCGGTCAATATAGACTGGTTTCAGGCCTACCGTGGCTTGTGATAGCAGGGAGAATAAAAAGTGACAATTTTTCTTTGAAATCGTTATATCTAGATTGAATAATTGTCTCGGTTCATTTTGTCACATTGGCCGTGTTTTTGTTAATACCCGCAATTGTAATATTGAAGTCTTGCGTGTTTAACTGTAATTTGTTTAAAAGATTGGAGTAATAAAATTGCTCTGACTTCCAGAATCGAGTAATGCGCGACATTGATGTGGATTACCATACTTATCATAAACATGAAGTATTGCGGTGGACAAAAGTAATATATTGTTTCCACCTGTCAAGCTATGATAATTTGAAGTTTGATTGGTTGATGGCGTAAAAGGTTGATTGTTCACGTGACCTAACGTTTGATTATGGCATTGATCAAACGATTGATTGGTTGATTGAATTGTGTATTATTACACTGATTATAATTATAATAATTATTATTACCGTTGTGCGAATGTCGCAAATTTGAGGGCTGATTATTGAATCTTGATATTTGTGCGCTTTCAAAATGCTCATTTTAGGAAATTCAAATAATTTTTAATGTGACTAAATACAATAAGACTATTGTTATGGAAGTTTTTTTTAACAAGTCCCATGCAACAGAATAATTGTCATCTGTAGTTTCTATTGATTCTACAATACCGCGGGCTGTACGTGTTAAAGATGATTTTAAATATTGTAGTTTGTTAACTTTTGTAAGGCTATTATTTGAATCTATTAATGAAATAAATAAATCGTGGAATGAGAGCCAATCTGTGATTTTACCGTCAAGGTGGGAAGATTTATCCGTGGAAGTTTAACTGATGTTGACGCAGAATCGCGAGGTGAACTAGCTCTTTGATTTACTTGCACTAACTGATCCGCTAATTGATTATAGTAAATTTAAAAGTAAACTACGTACACGTCATCAATAAAACAAAAATTGTACGCATTGGTACCAACATTAAATGACTAAATCGAAGTCTGTAATTGAATATTTGAATGCATTTTAAACATCATCAGTTGGCAACAATTAAGATGTTGTCATATTTACATTCAAATATCTTATATTTAAATGACACACAAAAAAGAATTTGACGTTTTAGAATTTCGAAGCTGTCATTTGTGTTTTTGAATATTTCGTTTAATTCGTGTATTATTTCGTTTATTTTGTTTGTTGTTTGTGTTATTTTATATCGTTTAAGTTTTCATTGCCGTTTTTGTGTTTGTTATATATCGTTTTTTTGTGTTTCCTATATTTAAAATGCCGAAGCATTTAAATAGTCGGAGTCAAGAGTTGGTGTCATCCTTAATACGCTATTTTGAGGCAGAACGGGATAATAATGGACCTTTGCTACCTTTAACAGCTGTTAGAGAGGTAAATAGGATTATTATTAATTATATATTAGAATATTTAACAAAATATATGTTGGATACATAAAATAATAATATATATACCAGAGACTGACTTTAGATGGCAAAATTTTTGGGTTTTATATCAGAAAATGTCTTTAAAAATGGCTAAAAACAAACTTTTGGCGGTGCATCATATAGGTTATAAAAACTCAGACTTTTGACATTTTGGTATTATTCATGTAAACGCCATCTATCACCCTGTAGTTGCACTACCACTTTCCCTTGATGCAAGGATTTTAGCATCACATTGACAACCGTGCCCGATCAGCTGATTGATGACGTGTACGTAGTTTACTTTTAAATTTACTATAGCTATTTCAACTAAAATCTGATTGGACAACCTTGATTATTCATTTTGTTTTTGCGATTGTTCAGCTTGGACCAAAATGTCCCTTGCTTCGGCGATGACTCGAAAAAAGTCGTTATCGATTAATTCACCTTGCGCTTCCTCGCTAGGATCAAGTGATTCTAATTATCTTAATATGACACAAAATTTCTCGTGTTGTTCAACTATTTTCTCTAATCTAACTTTTAATGTTTTTTCGTCAAGTATTAAAAACTTTTCGAAACGCGTAATGTACCCTTTACTTTGACCGCGTCTAATTCTAAGCTCTGTTATCTTTACCTTTAAGCTTGATTTAACACCGTTTGCGCAGAATCGTCTGGCATTTTGCTAGACTTTAATTAAATTGTAAATTGAAAAAATGTGAAAAATTGATTATAGTGACACCCTAAACAGCGCACACCTGAAAAATGCTAGGCTTGCTAATCCATGCGCAGTGCCCACCTATGGCAATGCAAAATGGAACATACGGGTATTAATTGATAGGAAATACAACTCACTTTGTACTGTTTATGGCCTTAGATTGAACTTCGTGGTGCCTGGTGGTTGCGATGGACTGACAATTCTTCTCCTCCAATGTCTTGATTATTGTTTGTTGTCTTTGATTGATTGAAAATGCACTTCCTAAATTCAGTATCCGGTTCGTGGGGACCAAAAATGTTGTGTATTGTAATTTTTGATGTACACTTAATAAGTTGTGTTCATTAATACTTTCGAAGGACCATTAAATGTGTGGAAATTAATTAACGTGTTATTTAACAATGCGTTTTTATTGAATTCACACTTATGTTACAATGATTGTTTTTCTTAACATTACTTCTCGTTACAATAGTAAATGTGAAACTACTTTGCTTAACTTAAGATTGCTTTGCACTCCCCAATGCAAGGGGTGGGATCGTAACTTGCGTCGGCGCAACAGCCGGGTTGGTTTTATAACTAAATAAAATAGTCAAAGATGGTGACTAATCCTAAATTAGTCTAACTTTAACTATTAACGTAGTAAAGAATAACTATTTAAAAGTAAAAACGACTATTTTATTAGTAAAAAATGCTGGTACTAATTTAAATAGTAGAATTTTAACTATTTTATTTTAAGAAAGAATGATAGCTATGTGACGGTAATTTCTTATGCAACATTTGTCACCCGATATAAAAATCAGTGATGCTCTGGAAATTGTCCATTATGCAGGAAACGTGGTATTTGCAAGGTGGATCACGGTATACCGCTATAGCTTAACCTTTAGAAGGGCCTGTGTGCGGTCGTCTGTTGTGAAGCTGTCAATCTCAACTTTTACACACCCTTTAAAATCCAACCGCTATAGTCAGTTGCTTTCTCTATGATTATTTTTGTTTGCCAAATTTTTAAAGGCATGTTTAAGTTTTTTTCTTTGATACCTGCTTTAAGCACTTTACTTTCCATACCCTTTCTTATTCTGGTTAATTATTTAGCTAATTGCTTTCACCTGGAGCAAGCTGCCTCAATGTTTACCCATCGAGGAAAGGCCAGTTAAACTTAATTCCAAAAATTAAGGAACTTTGTATACAGAGGACAGGACATCGCTAGGATGCTGCAATGTCACAACCCGTATCATGCAGGAAGTTTTTAGAGGCGGGATTACATATCCACGCGCCTTTTATAACCAACCACATCATCACAATGGGGCTATTTTACTACGTCTTTTTTTAATATGAGAGTTAACCAGAGCTAAGCACTGCTTAGTAAGCAGCTCAGGTTGTATCGTATCATTGGATGGGTAACCTGACATGTATATGCCGCATCCTCAGGTGAGATAACCAGCGGTCCTTACGAAGGGAGGTGCTCCTGGTATTTAATTACTGCTCGAGACACTGAGCCCGGCCCTCCGGTCCTAACGGATTTCTCGAGATTCTTGGCGGCCTAAAGTAAAAACTCAGGGTGGTGTTCTGAATAACCTGATGGAGTAAGTCGATTTCCACTGGTTGGAAAGACCGTCGATTCCGGGGTTCAGATTTCACGTTAAACTGTTTTTCTCGCGGGCTATATTATTATTTCTTCTTATTCCTTGGTTGGCCTATGGGAGCTCGTAGGTTTTGATGTTCTCGTATGAGTTACCTGTTACAAATTATTAATCTAATCTAACCCTTAATCCGGTGAAGATTGCAAGTTAAATTAAATTAAGAATAGGTAACCCAGAGATTTAATCAAAGAAAACTAATTTCCAAGACAGACTAGAACTCTAGGCTCAAGTTAAATTAAGGGATAAACTTTAATATTTGAAAGGCCTGAATTTGTTTAGTGGGGGTTTTTACCAGGCATAGCGCGGGGTTTGCGGCCGGTATTGCCAACTTTATATATACATTTTCATTTTCTAAATTCCTTAATTATTGATGGTTCCCAATAACAGGCCTTGAAGTGACAACGGTTGCCTGGTGATCAAACCCAGTATTTTCTGTTATTAAACAGTATTAACTCAGTTTGATTTCATTGAGTCTGCCTTTGCTTTAAGCTATGCTTATTAGGGTAGGTTGAAAACAAAATGTTTGTTTCTTTTCTTAGCATGGGGGTAGAATTTGTAACTTATAAAAAAAGAAAATTTTTCAACAAAAAAAAATTTATACTCAACATCTTGAGGTGGCCCACTCGTTTTTTAAATAAATATTTAATCAAATGGGGTAGTTCCAAAGGGAAATTTTTATTTAACTACCCCATTTGATTAAATATGTATTTAAAAAACGAGTGGGCCACCTCAAGATGTTGAGTAAAGAATTTTTTTTTCTTTTGAAAAATTTTCTTTTTTTATAAGGTACAAATTCTACCCCCATGCTAAGAAAATAAAAACAAACATTTTGTTTTCAACCCACCCTAATGCTTTTTTAGATTTATTGACTTTTAGTCTCTTTAAGACTATTTAGCCAGCTCATGATATTTATTTTTGTTTAATAAACAACTACAACACCCAAGGCTGTGACCGGGAATCGAACCCGGTACCGTTAGACGCAGATTGCTTACAGCTCTCAAATCAAATTAAATCATTGCTTACAGCTCTGTAGCTCAACCCACTGGGCCATCCTCGGCCCCCACCCTAATGCTTATAAGTTTTATCAATCTAAACTTAGTTTACATTGGCTGATCGAGACTTATATTTTAATAAGTCTCAGTGCTTTTATACAAAACAATACAATATAATCTTATTTCTATATTCTATAATCTCTATTTCTAGGTTTAGTTTTAAACTGAATCAATTTGTTATTCTTTCAATTAATTTAATTTTACTTTTTAAAGCTATTTATTTAGATTTAAAATTGTTGATTTTAAAAAAAATGTGTAGCCCTTAGAACAAAAAACATTTGGCGGCTTTGGGGAACCAGATAAAGCCCGCTGTAAAGTACCTACTTTATGGCCTCTATTTGAATTTTCTTTAAAAACAACTCAATAAATCCCTTTTGACATTATACTTGAAGTACTCTTTTATAATTAACTTATTTCGCACACGAGGATTTCTAAACCTTTCTAAGAAACTTCTAACTTCGGCTTTTTCTAGAAGTTATTCTAACCGTTTTTTCTAACTTTCTTCCTATTACAATTCCGAACTAGCAAGCTAGTGCAGCAACGGGTAATGGGCATAATCCAGAGGCAGTAACCAGGGATGACAAAAATGATCATTGAACTTACTCAATAGGGCGCATAGCGCGAGCCTACCCACCCTTACTACTTGCTACTAATACTATAAAATTAAAATGTTTTTGAAATCAAATTTAATTTTGGATTTTTTTTAAATATTTATATTACGCACTCTGATATGTACTAGTATGACATAAAAGTTAATATGCACCGGGTGTATTAATAGATGTGAAATACACAAATTGTGTATGCCCTCGGGCCAGAGGATCTCGGGTTGTAAGATCCTTGCCCTCAAGGTATAAACATATACTAAATACTTTTTGTATAAAAATAACTATTTTACCTGGCCTGTTTTTTATTTTCAGATTGGCCACTTATGCAAAAAGTAGGTTAGTCACCTAGCGAAATTAAAGTTAATGGTGATAATAGCAATAATACAAATTTGTTTACGGAATTAGAGCAATCCATTTAAACTATGGTATTATGTTCAAGGTTGAATAACAAACAACGTTTGAGTCATGTGCACAAATATCTCGACTGGTGTGTGCATACATATATTTGGTTTAGTAAAAATGCGATATAATTTTGATAATTTAATTTTTAGTCGTAGTAATTTTTTCTTTGATAATAAATACAGAATTATAACAGTAAATGTAAAATTAAACAATAAGCTGTTAGATAATTATGTCTTCATTATATTTACTAGATTTAAGTACGCATTTAAATTAACACCAGCACCCTTGGTGCGTTTCGTAAGTAAAGAACCATGTAAAACGTCTCATAAATTGCCTTTGTATATACGATTCCTTTAAGAGGTCCACATACTAAGGGGTTTGGGGCATAGTTTCGTGATAACTGAATGTGTTAGTTTTTAGTCAGGTCCCTTGTAGAACACTTTTAGAATAATTAGTAAATTACTTAAACAACTACCCCTGTTTAATTAAAATACATCTCTAACAAGTCAGAAGTGTGGATTAGAGACCCAAATTAGTGATAACAAGTTCGATATTAAGTTTACGCTAAGTGATATAATTTTACGTCAATAATAAGTGTACACAAGTGAAATAATTTAACGCCGCCAAAGTTACGTTTAAACAAAATTGTATGTGAGTGATATGAAACGCAAACGCCACAAACGTTCGCCTAGTACGAGCTCCAGCTCCAGCTTTAACTCCAGCTCAAAGAATTAATTTTTTGGATTAAATTTATATAATTTCATAAAATTTAATAAGAATCTAATTCAATCTAATCAATTATGTTTAATTGATTTAAACGGAATATATAATTAAATTTTTCAATTAAGAATCTGGTGTAAAATATTTTTCTATTAACTTGTTTGGGTGGTAGATAACAATTCAAGTTTATTATGGTGCTGTCAGGCTAAATTTTATACAGAGTGTTTTTACTCAAAATGGAAAACATAATAAAGGTTGCAGATTTCATCAAGACTAACTCTTTCACAAATAAATATTTTTTAATTTTAAATTATTGACTTTTTTGTTTATACATAAACATATTTATTTCCGTTATTTATGGCCAGTCTTTAAAAAAATAAAGTTTTTTGTTTCCTGTCAGTTTTATATTTATAATTTTTATTAAAAATAGCAACCAACAAAGTTAAAGAGGCTTATGTAAAAACAAAAGAAGGTCGATAATTTAAAAGCTAAAGCCTAAATAAAAAGTAAGGCCTTCACAATAAAATTAAAAAAATATTTAAAACCAAACTCAAACTAATTTCAAAAAAAAAAACAACTTGTGGACAAAACACTGCTGCTTGCAGTTGACATTATTGTTGTTACCTATACTTTATACTGCCCTGCTAAGCTAAAATACCGTATCTACAATGTTAAATAATAAATGTCAAAAGACAATTTTTATGGTGTTTAACAATTAAAATAATCTTTTGTGACAAAAGTTTTGTCCTTTATTATTTTTAAATATTAAAATACTTTCGGCTTAGCATGGCAGTATAGGTCTATATACAGCACTAGCTATAAGGATGGTTTTATAATTTTTATAAAATTTATTTATCATTTTTTAACCTATTTTTAGCATTTCGATCTATTATCGATTTATAAAAATACAAACACTATTATTTTGATATGTTTTTATTGCCAAGATTTTATTTTATTATATTTAAATATTAATATTGCTTGTTGTTTTGTTAAATCTGTTTTTTGCTGTTCCATTTAATATATTTTTAAGCACTGACCCATTTGTTTGTTAGCCGAAAAGATTTATGGCCTGTACGATGTAAAGTACATTGACTTTTTTTTTATTTTATTACAATCCTAATAAATGTTAACTTGTTTATCAAGTACAGTTGTGGTCACATAAATAGCACATAAAACAGAAATTAATAAATTTAATGCGCGCGTACAGTAAAGAAAAGGTCAAAATAAAGAATTGCAAAATAACATATTATGTAATTAGTTCAATTATTATAACACAACAAATAAATTTTGTTAAAAACATGTGATGTAAAATAAAAAAAGCGCATTAAGGCCAAAAATTGTGAAAAAAGTTGTGAACAGCCGGTAGCAAGAAATCTTAGAAGAGCAGGTAGCAAGAAACCTGTCGACCACTACAATATTTAGCTGTAACCTGTAAGCTGTAACGTTCGAATATAGCACTAACACTTAATTTCGAAATATAAATTTTTAACATCACATAATTTTTCTATCCCTTAATCGATAATTTTATCTTTTTGGGGGTCGGGAAGCAAAATCTCTTCAACTAGATCGTCTAAAATATTCTATGAATTAACTTTACATAATTTAAATGCTTTACTCATAGAAAGAAACCCGCCGAAGGCTATAACCTAGCTAGCCTATTTAGAAATCCGCAAGTAACCGTAAAGAAATATATGGGTCAAAATTTATTAAGTTAAAATTTAACCCATATATTTCTTTACTGTTACCTGGTTTTAGTTCAGAGAACATTTAATGTAGATCTCATAAAACATTGTTACATGTACCTACCTAATTTAAATTTCCCTTACTAAACTTAAGCATTAATGCAAATATTTTTTTAAACAAAAAAAAGCCATTTTTGTCCTAATATTTAAATAGGGTTTTTGAAATCAGGCCAATATTTTCCGACCAATATCTTATATTACTACCTAATATCTTATATTACTGGACAGATTTATATTTTGCTGTAAGAGATAAAAAAGTAAAAGTTATTAACCAGAATAGTTTATTACACATTATTACACAGTCGAAGGCATTGCAATGGTATAACACCAAAAATTAAATCTGAACATTTATACTTGAAAAAGGACATTTTGGAGATATGTAAAACAAATATTACAAATATTAACACCAAAACAAAACACAAAGTGCTTAAAGTACTTTTCACCATCTTCAGAAGGGAAGTGTACGCTTCGCTAGGTTTATTACAGATAAAATTTCTTTTTCCTTTTTGTTGTGCTTGATTAGGTTCTTAATTTCTTGTTTTAGTTTTTTGAAGTCATTAGTATGTTTCTTACTTAGTTTGAATAGCCTATCCCTTTATTTAATTTTATTTTGAACCTCTTCTGTACACCAGCCTCCTTTACTTGTTTTAGTAAATTTTCTAAATTTCTAATTCATTTATTTTGTAATTTAATTCCTCTATTGATTCCTCAAAGTTAATTTGCTTTGTATTTGATAAATATTTTTTCATACTATTTTCTAATTTTTGATAGTTAACGGTTTTTGATAAATATGTTTGTTTTTCCTTTTTTGGAAATAGCATACCAGTTTCAAATTCAAAGGATATCATTTTGTGGTATTATTGTGCTGGTCACTTATATTTGCTTTAGCTGTTAGGCAGATCAGTGATAACTTGGTCTATTATGATTCTAGATATCTTGTTTAAAATACTCTTTAAACTAATTTATTAATTTATGTTATAATTATTATTATTATTATTACTATTAAATGTAATACAAAACAAATGTAGGTAATTAAATTATTTACACAAATAATGTTGTCCCTAGTCCCTTTAAAAATTTAAAATCTGTCAACACTGCCAAAACCTGGTTGACTTAATTTATTAGATAATAACAAAAAATGCAACACGTGGCATCAAGGTCGCCAACTTCATGGCATATTTATTTGCAAATATAATTACAATGTGTTTTGGATAAAAAATAAATGTTAAATTTTTTTAATTAATTCCTCTCACATATTACTGTTTTTTTGTTTAAGTTAATAATTGAAATTATTTGGTTGGCCTTTAAAAAGAGTTTTCGATACTTACTTATTACCTATGTTAATTAGTGTAAGTTCATTATTTTTATTGAGGTAGCAGAACAAAATATCAAAATTATTTATTGTTTTGTTTTAATTATTATGTAAATTTATTAGGAAAATAAAATAATGGTTAACACGAGTAACGTTTTTAAATATGTACATGTATTTTACAACATTAATTTTAATATTTTGTTAATATTTTTTTATTATTTTTGTATTATTACATATTATAGTAACTAGATGTTAACGCGCTCCCACGGACGCCTTACGCCTTTGTGATAGAAAATTGCAATTATGTCATTTTTTAAATTAATGCTACTGTTTTGATTCCCCCCCACCCATTTTTAAACTTTGACTCTGTGCGAATTTGTCGTACCATTTTTTAAATGTATGCCACTGTGCGAATTTTTCCTACAATTTTTTGAATTTATGCTAGTGCGAGTTTTTTCCATGCACTATTTTAAACTTGAACCCGCAGTTTTGCAAAAATGGCGAATGCGCCGGGATTAATTTTGAAGCTTAGGGATGGAGATAAAAAATTATTACGTCTTTAACGCGACCGGAAGCCCGGTCCAGAATACGTGTGGATAATTTGGTAAAGGGACGTCAAACGTTGCGTATTTGTACTAATATAACTATAGTTTATAATTAACTTTACAAGTGACTGGCACCCTAAACATAATCAATTTGTTGTTTGGTTGCTCAGTTAAAACTATAAAATTAGGTTTTCAAATTATTATCGGCTCTTAAATTTTTTTCTTGATTTGTAAATTAAATGTCAATAAATTGTCAAAAATTGACATAAAACAAAATTTGGTTTTATTAAGGTAGTGTCTTTATTTAAAGGGTTAAATAAATTAAGGACAGTAGGCCGTGACTGCAAATTCAATGTAGTAAAAATAAAACGTTATATTTTAACTAACTAATACAAATATAACAAATTAAACTATCACCCATAATATAACAAGTGGTATGATTATCATCGATGATATTTTCGAATTAAAACCAAGCTGCAGATTTCACGAGTCCGCAGGACGAGTGAAATGTGCTGTTTCGGTTTCAATGAGTAAATATCATCGATAATTAATCATACCACGAGTTATATTTAGTGAGAAAATATAACACAGTACGACAAAATTTGATTTTTGGTCCCTCCCATGAAAAATTTCTACAGATTCTAAAAATAGAGTTAAAAAAATGATACCCGTGTCTCGGCGTTTTTTCACATCACGTCATAATTTTTTTTAAGGGCCATCCAATAAAATGTTATTCACACTATTCGCGACATAATTTAATAGACTCGATAACAGCTGGACTGCATAGTTAAAAAAATATATATTTACTAAATGGATAGGCAACCATTATAGATGCATTTTAAAATTATTTTAATCTTATACAGAGTTTTGCACATTTATATATATATATCAAACGGTTTATTTTTAAACCAAGTAACAAAATGTTTCAATTTTAAGCCAATCAAAATGCTTTTAAGTCGGGTAATTAAAATTTTTATTTATTCAATTTTTTGTAAAAATTGAGCTTTGTTGAATTAACATTTTTAAAAAAAATTAAAAGATATTTAAATGAATTGATTTAAGTCTTAAAGCAAATGTACCTAAAACATATTTAATTTAAGTAAAAAAAGTATTTAAGTATACGAAGTCAATTGAAACAGCAAAAAAACAAAAAATTTACACATCTGCGGCATTTATACATAAAAAGCATTGTTTTCAAAACAATCTTTATACGAGGGTAATACTTTTTTTTTAAATGTTAAATAAAAACATTATTGCAGCGATAAATCGATAAATTTTTCATATTAATTTTGATTGTTGAGTTAACCATCCATTTGAAATCAAAGTAAAAATGCAGTGTCCGAATCGAAATAATTTTTGTTATGTATGTGGTTTATTTGCACCTCCAAGCCATATGCGAAATATTACAAAAAGTGTAGTAACAGCTTTTGAAGACTATTTTTTGGTGACGTATATACCAAACTTATGGTATGTACCAGAGGTTTTATGCGATTATTGTTACCGTTGTTTGCATGGATTGCAAGATAAAACACACAGTATGAAATATGTTGTACCAACAATTTGGCTTCGACCCGTCGCGACGTACTGAACACGCATCTGACCAGTGTTATTTCTGCATGTCAAAATTAAAAAGTTTTGGATTTCGGTACAATACTAGAGAGAAAATTGATTACGCCGATGTAGAATCCGTCATTCTCGCAAGAGTGCGATCTGAAGATTATCCAACTGCTCCTTCAGAAAACATATGTGAGGATAAAAGTAAAAGATCTTTAACACCCAGTACAACCATTTTTTCCGAGATGGAATCTGAATTTATTCCCTGTAGTTCGGGTTATAAAGTACATTTTATAACAAAGGACATGAAAGTACATATGTCACTGAAAATACATTTTCTCCATGCTCATTTGGACTATTTTCCACCAAATTTGGGCGATTTTAGTGACGAACATGGCGAACGTTTTCACCAAGACATTTTAACAATTGAAAAACACTTCAAGGGAAAAGACGTCAGGCATTTGCTGGGTGAATATTGCTGGTCAATTGTTCGAGATTCTGAAGCAATATACAGCCTGTTCAGAATAAAACCGAATATATCTATATATATAAATATATATATGGGGCGTGGCCTCGCCTCCCTCCAAGGCGCGTCACAGTTGCTTGTGTGATAAACGACATGACGAAAGGTCGAGCAGGTAAGGACTTAAAAAATTAAATGATAATGCAAAAAATCTCATTAGCGATGCAGTCTATTTGCTTAGCTACTGTGTCGCGCGTTGGAGGGAGGCGAGGCCACGCCCCCGGTTTTAGTCTGAACGAGCTGTATAATCGTCAAACTAAACGACCAAGATTTTATTCCAACATGTATTGAATATAAGATAAATACAAAAATGTGTTTCATTAAAAAAAAATAAAAAAAATTATTTAAAAAAAAATCAAAATATAAACTTTTTTTATATTTGTTTTTTGTATTGTGTAAAAACATACAATATTTACAAAAAAATATATTTTTAACCGAGTAAAAAATGTACAATCTGTATAAGCATAAATAATAGGAATGACGGCTTAAATTTTTTTTATGACGTGATCTCGTGAAACTGTGAGACACGGGTACGTTTTTTTTACCTCTATTTTCAAAATCTGCTAAAATTTTTCATGGGAGGGAAATTGTGTTGTACTGTGTAATGAATTTTAGAATTTAACGAATTTTTCAGTTTGTCATTTGAAATTAAAATGTGCTTTAAAATATAAAAAGACTTTAATAAACCTTATTTATTCAAACTTACCTTAATTTTATTATCGTTTACACCAACCCATCGATCATTTAAAGATTATAATTCATTATTTTAATAATTTAACAAACACAGTATTTAAATGTCAACAAATGTCAAATTAAGAAAAGTGTCAAAATCCTTAGCAACGTGTAAACAAGGTGATAAAAAATATTGCCGCTGTGATAAAATGCCTAACTATGGAATACTGGCATTTTATTGGTTCGAATTATAATGAATTGTATTGTCATTAAAATAAAATAAAAACATAAAAAAATAAATAAGTAATCATATAAATTGAAGGGGTTAGAATAGAAAGGGTATAAGTGCAATTTCTTTAATTTAGGAGATAAGTTCGTTTTGTGAAAGATAAGGTTCCGACGTATCGAAATGAAAAGGATTTAAGTAATTTTCATACTTCTAGGGACCTCTATTATCCAGTAGAAAAACATTACTAAACAAAATTCTTCACTTTTTTATGGTAACATAACTTTAACTTCAAATATCTCCAAAAAATGAAAATGTTACTTATACCCTTTTTATTCTAACCCCTTCAATTGTCGTTATAATGGCAAATTAAGGTTAAAATTGTAATATTTTTGTGTTTATTAATTTGGCAGCACGAGATTTAAAATGAAATTTTTAAAAAGTAATACATTTTTTTTTGAGATTTCCATAAAAAATATACTGAAATAATTAGTTTCTTATCCATTATGGCCCTTTTTGTTTGTTAGAGTTTTAAAACAAAATTTTAAAAGAATCTTTGTAAAATAACTCTTAGCAGAAGCAGCATTATATGGAAACTGTTTAATTGAATATTATCTTGATATAAACAATGTCAACACCGATTTTCAAAAAAAAAAGATTGAATATGAGGAATGCTTAGAAAAAGTAATTATTAAAATGAAACACAGCAAACTTGTTTCGTGAAAATACTAGTCCAGTTGAAATATCATACTTTATATTATTGCCTATGTTACTAAGTACATCTCTTTTTTTTCAAGGGAATACTTTAATAGCGTTTTTTCGTAATTTCTGAAATTTAAACTCAAACAGATTATGCTGGGTTTAGACCCTAAAATGTAAGACTTGAAGTTGTCGAATTAAGTGCTTAAAGAACATGACATCAATAAAACATGCAAATAAAATATTTTTTCTACTACCACCTTTAAAACGTCCATTATCGTACATGTTTCCATGACACTAAGTGACCTTTTAAATACACATTGAAAAGTTGTGGCTTTATGGCGTTTTAGTCATGTGCTGAAGTTAGCAATAGGTTTTTAGTCACGAGCTGAAGTTAGCTTTAAGTTAGTTGACAGTTGTCAAATGTCATACAATCGTTAAAATAAAGTGCCCTTCTTGTAAAATAATACTAAATGGGAAAATTATTTTATTATCGCAATACAAAAATACAAAAGCATTAAATAGTTTCTTAACGCCAATATTTGAAAAGTTTATATGAACATTGTACTGACCTTTTAATTTTGCCGAAAGTAAACTGGATAAGTATAACTTAAATTCGAGCTCGGACTCCACAGTGAAGAGCTCATAAAACATTCTGTAACAAGTTTGGAATACAGCATATTCCGCTCGAGGAAAAATTTGACACACGAGCCGAAGGCGAGTGTGACGGTTTTACGAGAGTGGAATATGCTATTCCAAACGTGTTTCAGATATTATTTTCTCTACGACTACGTAAGAATAGTAACGCTTATATAATTTTAAACAGTGAAAAGAAACCAAGCAGTTTTTGACATTTAAGTTTTTTGTATTCTCAAACCATTTTGTGCTGTCACAATTTTATAATGTAAATTATAATAAATTTAAAAAAATGGTATGCCTAAATCTTTATTATAATTAAAAATAGTTATTTACACTAACTAATAAAAAAAATAACATTGTAACAAATACAAAACTAATTTTACTAGTAATCTATGTCAACATCTATTCTTTTTCTAAATTTTAAAGGTCTTTTTATAAACTTTTTGAATCTGTCAAAACTTCAAAGCCGGTATAGTAGGTAACTGGTTTATAATTTTAATATCAAATTTATTATAATTTTGATTTGTATATTTGAAAAACAATAAATATAACTAATTTTTTGTGCCTAAACCTTAATTATACAACTGCTATTATTTTTTAATTAATAAATAATACAGTAATATTTAAATATTTTTAAATTTTTTACGTTTAGTTAACAGCCAGGAGATGTCGTTACTTGTGACCATTCTTAACCAAGAGTAGGAATATTCTCGCACAGTATTGCAGAAAAACATCCTTTCTATGATCAAAAATTACACTAGAATGTTACTATTCTTAAGTAGTCGTAGAGAAAATAATGTCTGAAACACGTTTGGAATAGCATATTCCACTCTCGTAAAACCGTCACACTCGCCTTCGGCTCGTGTGTCAAATTTTTCCTCGAGCGGAATATGCTGTATTCCAAACTTGTTACAGAATGTACTATTCTTTACTTTCACTGAGAAAAACTCTTGTTAATCGATTTTCAACTAAAATATTTCGATTTACAACCTTTATAACATAGAAAAATTTGACATTTGACGGTACCTAACACAGATTCCGCTATTGTTTTATAGAAGCGCTCTATACAAATATTTGATTTAAATCATTTTAAGATAATAATAAGTATTTGTCGTAGAAAAAGTATAGTATGCAACTCGTTTATAAACTTTTCTAGACACTCATTAATTTAAGCACTCGCTCGCAAGCTCGCTCGTGCCTAAATTAAGTTCGTGTCTTAAATGGTATTTATCAAACTTGATACATAATATACTATTTTCTACTCCCACCTTTAAAACGCCCTTTATCGTACATGTTTAGTGATCTTTTAAATACGCATTCACAAGTTGTTTTAGTCACAGGCTAAACTTATCAACAGGTGTTTACTAAGGCTGGGAATTTTTTAGTTTTAATTAATTATTTTAAATATTCGAATATCTGTTTTTTACTTATCAATTTTGAAAGCAACGCTTAACTTTGCACACTGCGCATAGCAAAAGGGCACATGATATAGTTGCGCAATGAGGTTTAACGTGTGCCTTATTTAGTACATAATCAAAAGTATTAGACATGGGCGGATTTAGGCATGGGCATTATGGGCTGCAGCCCAGGGCCCCGTCCGATCGAGGGCCCACAAGGCGATGCAAATTAAAAATATATAAATCAGACTATTTAATAGTTGCCTAAAGGTAAAATATTAAGCCTGTTAAAATTTAATTTCTTAATATTACTATTCATTGCGATTTTCTATTTTTGATTTAAATAGCATAAAAAAAAACTTTGAAATTATATATTTTTTTAACGAATTAATGACCTTAAATGAAAACAACATATTTTAAAAATATTATTCTTATAGATTATTCAAAGTAAACGCTCAACAAAAAGGTCTCTTATTATTTTTAATAAATCTACTTGTTCAAATTATTTAAGCTTAAAATTACATTTATGATAAATTTAAAGTTTTTCTTACTTCTCAGTTAAAACCGAGGGGTAAACCACTTTAAAATCTTAGAGACCAACGTTCAATGTTAGTGGATGTTGTGTTGTGATTTTTTTCCTTATCAGTCGTTATCAATAAGGAAAACTTGCTTAATCAGTGCTAAACAATAAGAAATTTTTCTTAGCGACGCGTTATTGTTATTGTTATCCTTATCCGTTAATTCGTAAGCGATTTTTAATTTTAAAAAATCAGTGGTTTACCCCCCGGTTAAAACTATCAGACTAATAACAAAACGGGACTTGGTTAGATCATTTTATGTTTCAAAAAATTGTGTAATTTTTTAAACCAAATTAATATTTCTGTTTAATTACTAATTAATTTAAAAAAAAAATATCAATTTTATTTCAAAAAATATTTGTATTTATACTGGTGAAACCATTACAAAAATAATGACATATTTTTATGGAAAATAAAATGATCTACAAAAAATGTATGATCATTGTCAACTTTTTCCGGAAAAGTAAGAAAAACATAAAATTTGCTATGAATTTGTCTTAAATATTTTTTTAACGAGTAGAATTATCATTAAATAATACGTAAACTTTATTGTGGAGCGTTTAATTTTCTAAAATAAAAGTTCTAATCATCCATTAATCCGTTAACGAGTTAAATAACTCTAAAATAAAAAAATGTACCTATAGGTATACTTACTTTAAATGTAAAATCGCAAAAAGCAACCAATAATATTAATGGGTGATATTTTAACAGACTTATGAGGCTATTAAATTTTATAGAAAAAAAAATAGTCGATTTATATACTGCAGTATAAAATAATCTTTTTTACATATTATAAATGCCGCTAGCATGTGGCATTGCATTGTACAGGTCTTATCCCGACACCTTGTAGATAGAATGGTTTATTTAAGTTATTCAATAATTTTATCAAGAATAAGTGTAGTTTTTTTCTTGTTTTTTAATTTTTGACGTAAGAATTTGTTGTTTTGTTCTCTGTACATATATAATTATTGATAGGCCCACAAAGATTTTTAGCCCAGGGCCCCCAAAGTCAACGGTCCGCCCCTGGTATTAGAAGTCATATTCTGAAAAAAATCACAAAAAAAGCAAAAATACTCCCCTTTCGGGGGATGAAATTAGGGGTCGCGGAAAGAAATTTTTGGGGAATATTCTTGATTCATAATTGATAATTACTTAAACATTAATAGATATAAACTTAAACATAAATTTATTTGAAAAAACAAAATTTAAACAAAATCTAAAATTTAATAAAAGTCCTAGTGGAATATAAAAATATCTATCTGGTTTATAACCAGTTATAAATAAATTTTTCTCAGATTTATAGTCATCGAAGTCATCTAATGACAAAAAGTGCAGCTTCCCCCTCCAGGCTTGGTAATTTTTTTTGTGTTCGCGTCGTTGGATCGCAAGCTGATATTTTTGTGACCGTCATATATTTTTGTGAGTCAGTTATTTTTTTGACAGTCAGAAATATAAATTGAAAAAAATTAACACAATGTTGTCATAAAAATAAATGACATGACCGTCATTTTCATTATGACCGTGACATGACATTGTCATAAAAATTTGCTTACATCCCTACTTACTCCCTAGATAATATCTAATATCTAGTAGAAATAGGCAAGTTCGATTTCGTGCTTTTTGGCTAGAAACTCTAAATTAAAATTGCACGTGAAAGCAGCGGGATGCCGCAAATTTTGCCTATTAATTATTAATTAGAAATTAATAACTACTTTTCGCCAGTGTCCAAATTTGATTATTTTTGTAATTTTCAATATTCCTAAGTCACCTAATTTTTTTATGAGGGCTCTTAATTTTTTTTAATAAAAATTACAAATTAATTCGAAAAAATATTTTTTTCGCCACCCTTACTGATTTAAAGGGTTTTAATATTTGAATATTTGAATAATTATTATATTATTATATTCGATTCTCGAATATTTGAATACTCTAATACTCGAATATTTGAATACTCGGATATAAATTATAATTTATAATCGATTTCCACCTTTATTCGAATACTCGAACATTCGAATTATTCGTAATCGATTCCCAGCCTTAGTTTTTAGTCACGTGCTGAACTTTTTGTCAAATGTTATACAATCGTTAAAATAAAGTGCCCTTTTTTGAAAATAATAATAAATGTAAAAATTATTTTATTACCTTAATACAAAAATACAAAAGTGCTCAATAGTTTCTTAACGCCAATATTTAAAAAGTTTATAGGGAACATTGTCCAACGTGGAGTGCCAAAAAAAGCATTTTCTTTACTTTCACTGTAAAAAACTACTTTTATATCGGATTAAACGGTCCATTTTCAAGTGATACATTTCGATTTACACATAAAAATTTGACTTTTTAAAGATTCCCAATAATATTATTTGTTGTAGAAAAAGTATAGTATGCAACTTGTTTATAAACTTTTCTAGATACTTATTTAATAGGCACTCGCTCGCAAGCTCGCTCGTGCCTAAATTAAATTGGTGTCTAAAAATATTAAACTTGATACATAATATACTATAAATAGCAATACATTTATTCTAAATATCGATAATACCTTTGACAATAAAATAAATTAATAAAGAAACAACATTTATGTAGTTTCTTTATTAATTTATTTAATATCTTATAATTACCTACTTTATTACAAATTTAGCATTGACTGTGTATATTGTATATCGTCAATTATTATGACCAACGCTATACAATAAATAAATCCATTAAAGGAAACCCACACAAAAAGAAGAAGTGGGTGAAGACAGGTAATGAATTACCCAGTTTGCTACGAAATTCATAAGTTATTGTAGTTTAATGGTTTTATTTTTTAATATCAAAGTCATCAGATTGTTTGTTTCCATTAAACTCCTAATTAACTTAGCTTTCCTACTGTCTGTTTAACATCTTAACAAAGATTTTGATCTTTAACAAAGGAGAATCACCATAGGCCTATCCCTTAGTGTTTGTTTACCCAATCCCAGTATTTAATCTATTGTAATATGTAATATAGGTATATAATAATGATAAAATCTTATTGGATTAGGATTGTTTCTCCACAAATAAATATAAATTTTATTAGACCCTTCCTTAAATAATTATAATTATTGTTTAATAAACAGTTAACTTCAATAATAAAGTTAAAAAACTTTTTTTCATTATAACTTTAAATATTTCAAAGTTTAATCTTCGACAAAAACATCGAATTGATCTTAATTCTTTCCTGTACAGTAGTTATATTTTCATAGTAAGTTCTTGAAGGTTAACAAACCCAGTTATATTTTATTTAATATGTACGAAATGTTAACTAAAACATTAGGTAACGTTTTTTAGTTTTCAAGCCATTCATATATCATGAAAAATCATCAGTGGAGCAGTTACTGGGTTGGCACCTTTGACGCCACTGGACATTTTAAAATTATAAATACATTTTAGGTTATCTGTTCAATTTATCAAAAAAACTGCTCCTGTAAATATTGATTTGGGGCTTTGATTCCAAAATCCAAACTTAAATAATTAAATATTTTAGAATTAAAGTACCTATATATTATACAAAATACAGCGGCAAAATTTAAAATAAATTAGTATTGGACTTGTGACACAATCTGTCAAAATAGATCTTTTAACCATGTTAATGTTTATTTTTATTGCTTATAACAATAAAAATGTTGTTTTGATCTTTATTACTTAAATTGTACTGCATTTTAGCGTTGTAGGGCATCTCTATTAGGAAACATTTTTGAGCAATGTTTTTCCAACTTAATTTTTACCTCTTAAAATTAATGACGTTTAAACTGATATATATATAACAGGAACATAATCGAATATGCCATGATAATTCTATATACTCGAGTGTTCGAAATGTATTTAAAAAAAAATAAAAGTTTTAACACGATGCATCCCAATGTGACTTGGAAACGAAAATAATATTCCTATTTTAAATATATTAAACTAGTATTTGTCTCTGTACTCTGCAAAACTCTATTGGTTGGGTAAACCACATAACCAATGGTTTATAAACCGTATTAAACTAAATATGCTTAATTTTGATTGATATCCGTTTGACTGTTTGGGTAGATAGAGTTCTGGACAAAAAGTTATTTTTACAGGATTTTTTAAACCAACTTTACCCAACCAATAGAGTTTTGTCCAGAGACAAATACTAATTTGATGAGGCAAGGTTCGGGCTAAACACTAAAAAAATATTTGTTAATTTTAACCAAATAGTAATTAAATTTTATGTTAATCCAGGTCCACATAAGTTTATGTTACGTTAACAACATACTGCAATCTGTTAACTAAGGAAATAAGTAGTTTGTAATTATAACAGACATTTTTTAAATTTAATTGTTGGTAGAATTAAAACGACCAAACTATTAACTGTCTTCATGTTTAAACTAAATAAATAGATATTGCAATTATTTATGAAATTTTAACTTTTTTTTCACCATAGATAGGCGAATTCTATCTAGTGGCGGGAACTTTAACGAATATTTTTAATTAATTATTAATATCTACAAAAGATATCCTAATACCCTTCAAATCATTTAGCTTCGGTATTTACGGATACAAAGAAACTAAAAGGTTTGAAGGAAAAAATCTCAAGACCGTTTTGTACGGCATTTAAAAAAATTCCTTATAGAGAATATAGGTCACACATGAGGTGTAAGTCCCCTTTATATTTACCACGCACACTACTTTATGGCAAGGGCATGGCAAACGCACTGAGAAATGTTGGAGTGCCATTGTGTGGACCACATTATTATTTGCGCCCCTTACACCGGAAAGCTTCCAACACAATACGTTCAATTGAATTTAGCAAATGGTTTTGACGTTCTTGAACTGTATGTGGCTCCCAAGAAAGGGTTAATCAAGTATTGAATAAACAATAAAGTTAAACACGTTATAATATGATATATTTTTCTTTTACTTAGCCATTTGGAAAACAAAGATTTGTATTTCTTGGTATTAATAATTTTTTTGTCTTTAAACATAATTTGTTTTTGTTTTGGTTTATAAAAACGAGTCAATCCAGAATAACAGATCATAACACATCAATTAGATATCATAGCTACAAGTGTGTGATTTATTTTAAAACATTTGGACTTAAAACAAAGATAAAGGCCCTTTGAGTAGGAAATCTGGTTTTCTTTTTAATTTAATAAAATATGACAATGATCTACATTAATACTTTTGCTAACTTTTCAATTTAGTTGAAGGAGTTAATCAAAAGTAAAAAGTGTTGTTATGGACTAGGTATGATGAAAAAAAGTTATCGTATGCTAAAATTCAAAGACCCAATATGTTTGTCATCATTTTTGAAGAGTTGGGCCTCTTTAAATACAGGTTTTTGCAAAGAAACAAAGGTTACCTTTGAAAGGTAAATATATAAAACAGGAATATAATCGAATATGCCATGATGATGCCATATACTCGAGTGAATTAAAAAAAATAAAAGTTTTAACACGATGCTTCGCATTGTAACTTGGAAACGAAAACATATAGAGCATAACCATTTAAAAAAACTATTATTTTTTACCAAGAAATCAACAATTTAAATTTTTCCCAACCTTTATGTTAGACGCTGTATATAAATAATGTATTATATTGATACATTATTGATACCTCGCCGATTGTTACGTATAATTAATTATAGAAATAATACATATTTGCTGTGTAGTAAAAAGATAAAAAGGAATAAGTGGAAAGAATCAACACAAACTATAAATGCTTCATATTTTAACACTCGCTTATTTTGAATGTCCTAAATTACACTGTGCAACACAAAAAATGAACTGGGATCAAATCTGAAAAAATCGAATCTAGGCAACCCCCAAAACAAATCCTTTAAGGGGTTTTACCAGTTTAGCTCGAATAATGGAGATATACATATATATATGTACAGGGTGTTTCTTTTAACTTGAGACAGCTCAATATCTCGAGAAATACGCATTTCACGAAAAAATGTCTTAAATAAAAGGTTAATGTGACTAAAGGGGACATTATTTGGTGCTACCGCTAGCCACCCCCTACCCCTCCTTAAGGGTGAAACGGGGGGTAACTTTGGAAAGTCAAATGGAATGACCCGATTTTTTTCACAGAGTTTGGTAGTACATAAAAAAATAAATAACTTTTATTTAAAACTTTTTTCAATTTATCAACAGATGGCGCTGTAATTCAAAATTTAAGAAAAATGAGTTTCCTTGTAAAATGTATTATTTGAAACGTTTGAAAAACAAAAATTAACATTAACAACAATAGTCGGCTATGAAAACAATTTATAACAAATGTTGATTTAATGTTAATTTTTGTTTTTCAAACGTTTCAAATAATACATTTTACAAGGAAACCCCTTTTTCTTAAATTTTGAATTACAGCGCCATCTGTTGATAAATTAAAAAAACTTTCAAATAAAAGTTATTCATTTTTTTATGTACTACCAAACTCTGTGAAAATCGGGTCATTTCATTTGACTTTCTAAAGTTACCCCCCGTTTCACCCTTAAGGAGGGGTAGGGGGTGGCTAGCGGTAGCACCAAATAATGTCCCCTTTGGTCACATTAACCTTTTATTTAAGACATTTTTCCGTGAAATGCGTATTTCTCGAGATATTGAGCTGTCTCAAGTTAAAAGAAACACCCTGTATATCTCCATTATTCGAGCTAAACTAGCAAAACCCCTTTAAAGATTAGTTTTGGGGGTTGCATAGATTCGATTTTTCCACATTTCATCCCAGTTCAAATTGTAAGGTCAAAATTTGTCGCACAGTTATTCATAATTTATTTCTTAAATAACAAAACTGTTGTTTATCTAACGGTTTTTTGAGAATTTTATACTTAGAGCTAACATATTCTATTTCTAAAAGTTTTTTTTATTTATAAGGTCTGGAATATAATGATATTTCACATCAACAGGGCCGAGCCTAGGGTATCTGCCGCCTGGGTGCAAGAATTAAATTTGCCGCCCCCATTAATGTAAAAAATTAGGTTGTCGGTAGGAAAGGAGTTCATAATTTATTATTCTCAATAAACATATAACAAATTTTATAGTAAAATAACAAAGTATTTATTAATAGCAAATTCCCTAATCAAGTCGCCTACATCCAAGTTGTTAGAAATATCTTCTTCAATACTTATAATTATAATTGCTAAATTTGAAAGCCTGAATTGACTCATATTGGATCTTAAATAGGTCTTAATTAGTTTTAATTTCGAAAATGACCGCTCTCCATTGGCAACAGTAACTGGCATCGTCAAAAATATTCTTAAAGCTACAAATAAATTCGGAAAGATGGCTTTTAAATCATTAACTAGTTTTTAACTTAAACGCATTAAAAGACAAAAGAAACTACTATGTTTGCATCCTATTTGCCTCACGTTAATAGAAAAACTAAAAATTGCTGAAATACGCAGTCGTCAAATCGGAAGAAATTATGCTTTAACTTAACAGTTCAGCTTGTAAACAATATCACGTGGTACACAGCGCGCGATTTGGTTGGTTTCCCGTAAGCCCGCTTCCGTAAAACATGAAACTTGACGAACTCGAAGCGGACGGAGGGAAAGCGAAGCTGGTGGGCGGCAATCTATAAACCGGGCTTTAAGAAAATTGTCATCATCATTTTTTGTGGCTATCGCGCGTTCGGTTATGTCTAGGGGCAACCATATTATGCGGGCGCATAATCGCATATTTTTTCAAAAGTGCAGATATTATCAATTTTTGAACACATTGGTATGTTATGAGTCCAGTATGCATCATTTCCAGTCCGCATAATTTCGCATAATTCGATGTCGGTCACCGCATATTGCATTTCCGCATATTATGCGCATAATATCACATATTGTCGCATAATTTACGCGTTTTCTGGTTTCCATTTGGCCAAAATGCACAGTACATTTCGAAAAAACCAAAACTAGTCTTAATGAGGTACCTGGGGAGAAACAGAAAAAAATTCTGCAAAGAATGAAAGATGTTTGCACCTCCTGCTGTGACTAACTGAAAAAAATGTTGCAGGAGGATACTGCGAAGGACTTCTTTGAGTCCTCTCGTTTTTTGTTTGACTCCTGTAAGTTGACTGATCCTCTTTTAGCTGAAAGTGTTATTGCAGCAAAAGAAAAAATAAGTCTATTGTCTTCCATCCCATCATCAAATTTTGTAGTGTTACACTCTATTTTGGCAGATGCAGTCAAAGAAAATTCTAAAGATAAATCTAAAAAAGGTGAGAAAGAGGATCTGGTGCTTTGTGCATTTATTTCTATGATTAGGGAATATGTAAATTTCGTGATACCCTGTGTGCAAGTGTTCCATGTTTCTGTTTCAAATGTGGACACTGAGAGAGGCTTTAGTGCCTATGGAGACATATTTTCCTCCAGGAGGACTACTCTCACAAAGTATAAAGTTGAGGCAATGATGTGCATGTATTTTGGCAGCACTTTAATTGTGATGGAGATGTAGTAGATAACTTATCTACTATCTAAGATAAGGATGAATCAATGCTTGACTTAAATGACAATGTGATGTGAGTGTGGTGAATAGTCTATTGTGACTGTAATGTAACATTACTAATGTTGTAATTGTTATCTTAGATAACTTATCTATGTTATGTATGTAACATAATTTATGTTTATGTTGACTTTTAAAGATTTGACTAGTCTGCTCTTTTACAAAATACTTTATGGAAAATAAAATACTACTTAGTTTAACTATCACTCACTTGTTTTATTAACGTGTTTGACCTGCAGTTCCCTATTCAGATTTTTTTTTAAATGAAAATTATGCATTCTTAACTCACTATTTCCTTCCAAATCTATAAAGTACACATACTTTTCGCTTATTTCTTGATTTCTGCCCGAATAATTTCGCATAATTCCTTATTTTTGCCCGCATAATTGGCGCATATTTTTCCAATTTTGCCCGCATAAAATGGCACAATTCCTGCGCATAATTTGGAGTTTTCAAACGCATAATTTAGTTGCCCCTAGTTATGTCTTTTTTATCATTGCCGCCTGACAGCACAATTTTGGCATTGATTTTATGTGTAGAATAAAAACGATGATTCCTTGAAACGCCGACATCAATAAAACGCAAGTGATTTTTAGAACGTTTTTTGCATATTGCAAGGTGCCTTTTTTATTCTTGATAATATGATACAAATTTTTTGATGATATTTTGCCGCCCTGTGTTAGTGCCGCCCGGGTGCCATGCACCCCTTGCACCCCCGGCACGGCTCGGCCCTGCACATCAATATGCTTGAAACGCTTATAAGGCTCTGCATTTAAGGCTAGTTGGATTGCTGCTTGGTTGTCGACAAATATTTTAACAGCAATGCAATTAATATTTAGTTCTGTTGGAAACTGGCACAACCAAACGGCCTCTTTGCCACCCTGAGATAAAGCTATATATTCGGCCTTAGCGGTTGATAATGACTACACTCTTTCTATAAATTGGAACCCCATTATAAAAGAAAACACGGCATAATCGGCATCAGTAAATCCCTACAAATAAAATGATCTCCCACTGTTTTTAAATGTTATTCCAAAATCAACCGTGCTATTAAATAACGCAAAATTTTCAAAGGATTAAGAGAATTATATCTTGTCTAGGTTCTCAGCTTAGCAGGTATGCTAGAATAGTATATTCTGTAACAAGTTTGGAATACAGCATATTCCGCTCGAGTGAAGAGTTTGTCACACGAGCCGAAGGCGAGTTTGACGGTTTCACGAGAGCGGAATATGCAATTCCAAACGTGTTTCAGACTATACTTTTTCTACGTTTCCAAAAAATACCATAGAAAAATAATTTAATTGGAAGAAAGTGAGGTTGGATCGGTCTAAAATTTGTTAGATATGAAAAACAGAGATGTCGCCACGAGTGTTTATTCTGTCATCAGATGATAGAATATTTCATTCTGTAACACTTTACGGAATATATGTCATTCCATAGATAAAAGTGATATTAGAAGGGTCAAATTCCGTAATAGGAGTAGAAAAAATTATATAATGGCCTATTTATATACACAGGTTGACAAATTTTTAATGAGCGCTACTCGCGATTGCATATAGTTTGAAAGCCTAAAAACTGGCATGCACTATTTAGTTAAAGTTGTTGGGGTACACGTTATGTCTAATTATCAGTGGAACATTACAGGGCGCAGTAAATAATTATAATTTTAAATAATAGAAAATTTAAAAATATTAATATTATGAAAAGTATGTACAACGATAAAGTTTGTGCTTAATTTGATATTTAGTTTCTAAGGATTTTTACACTAATTTAGCGCTTTTGGCCTGCTGCAATGATTTACTGATTTTGTGGGAAATGCACTGATTTTTGTAAAAAATGCACTGATATTTTTCAAAAATGGCAGTTTAAAATTTTTTTTTTAATTGTTTCCTTTTGTTTAAAAAAAGGAGAGTATACTCTCTCCTTTTTTTAAACGCTATAGCGTTCTTGTTACTCATGAATTATATCAGCATGATGGTGAGGCTTAATAAATGAATACTAAAATAAAATACATAGAGCTATCACAAAGTATATTAATAATAGAACAATAATTTACATTTAATTGGACCCAAGTGTTTACGCGACATGTTTTGTGGTTCAATTCCAATGTCCAAGCGTTTTTGAATTATACATGT
Organism: Brassicogethes aeneus; assembly: GCA_921294245.1. Taxonomy (NCBI): domain Eukaryota; kingdom Metazoa; phylum Arthropoda; class Insecta; order Coleoptera; family Nitidulidae; genus Brassicogethes; species Brassicogethes aeneus. The sequence goes on along the minus strand of OV121132.1, from coordinate 43,285,293 downwards.
TTCAATATGTATTTTGGTTTTTTTTTTAAATTAATACTTATAGTAACCAAAATCACTTATTACCTATACAAAGAATTTGTTAAATAGTAAGGCTATCGACCAGAATTAACTTCTACAAACTACAGAAATATATTAATTTTAATGTAAAAAGCTGTCCAAGTCTCCCGGTCTGTGCGATTCGCATTAGAGTACCTACGTATATTAAAAAATATTTAGGGATTACAAAAAATACCCAACATTTTTTATTTTGCTGCTTAGGAAGCTTACATTTCACATTTAATATTTTGTACAAAATTAATATTGTAAGGATGCGATTAAAGAAAGCTACAACTTCTAACCGTGGATTTGTAAAGTATGATTTAATAATATATAATAATTAATTTATTTTGGCTGTAAAAATAAATTACTGACGAGATATTAAAGGACCTTAATATACTTATATTGAATACATTTTTACAATTTAAACGGTATTATTTTATAAGAGCATCGATTAAAAGAAAATCTATCCAGTTTTTAAATACCAATTTCTCTAAAGTATAAACTTTTTCAATTAATTAAATTAAATAACGAACAATATTGTAAAGAAATAAAAACATAATCTGGGATAATCTGAATTTGATTTTTAGTTTATTAAGAAATTGTCAATTTTCTATAGCTAGGTGGTATAGAAAGAAAGTATGAGCGAAAGAAGAGGATAGAGACTTGGGGAATTTGGTTTAGACGAGAATATTGAATGAAAGTGAAATGGTGAAATACGCAAGTAAAAGTGAACCTAACAAATCACACCGGGAGGTTCAAATAGGGGAAACGTCAGGGCCGGATTATGCTTAATGGGATTTCGTAACTACTCTCGTACAAATCGATAAGGAGGCAGGAAATTTCATTTTCATAAAATTCGTCGGTCCTAAGTCAATAAAATCTTTCCTCCACGCTTTTGAGCGGCAATTTCACAAAAGGGCGAAGTCTATATTTTCTGTTAAAATCAACTATTAAAAAATATTTTTTTAAATATAATTATCCACAGTTTTATAAATATCGAAACCACAGTAAACTAAGTGAACCATTCGAAAACTTCGCAGTTTACATTTAAAGTTCCCGCCGTCCAGACCCGAACCGCCCGCCAAAATTATTGCTGAATTGTTTCTGGTTTGGTCTAGGGTTTCGTTTACATTTATAGTTTCGGTTCGCTAAGGTAACACTACCTATTATATATAGGTATATAATATACGAGGGGTCAACCACCCAAAGGGAAAACGTCCAGGGATTCCCATGTATTCCCATTATATTTTATTGTATTCCTATGTATTTCCATTGTATTCCTATGGTATTCCCTCTCTAAAATATCCAGGGATTCCCAGGTGTGGGTGACCCCTCGCCTATATATGCATTTTTCATGAAATTAGTAAGTACCTAGTATCTATATCTATCAAAGAACATGTGACAAAGAATGTGTTCCTATTCTATATTTTATCATCCATTCCATAACCCTAAAAAAATATGTTCAGACGATAGCAAAGGTAAGTGTATAACTATAGTTTTGATTATTAAAAATTATACATTTATATTATTTAATAAAAACAAAGTTTAAATGTACTTGAACGATTAAGGAAGGGTGCAGAAAATTAAAAAAAATGACTAAAATATGTATGGCTCAACTAATGTTTGAAGGAGTGAACCATCCCAAAAAAGAAGCGGGGAAGGTAACTTACAAGATTAGTCGTCTTGCCCAAGATTTAGAAAAACGAAAGGCGAAAATTATTGATCAGCTGCAGCCCACCAAAAAAAATATAACCCATTAAATGACTGATGCCAGTGCCTTTTATATAAATGTGATTCTATTTATTATAAATTATAATTTATTACAGAATTTAATTTTTTTTGTTATTTATGTATTTTATAACAGTTATGGTTACTTGTTAAATTTAATTCAATAAAAATTTATAATTTCAAGTTATCTATGTATTTTAAATTTAAATTTAGATCTTTTATCCCAAAAAAATGTATACCTCCATTTTATAGTTATTTTGGTAATGAATTTGGTCTATATTTGGTCGTTTATTTTTTATTATTAGTCTCTTAAGTCACTATTTCTCGCAACATGGACTGCTGGGAGCCCTAAAGTACTCGTAGGCAAGTAATTTCTAGTAGGGTCCGGATACTTTTGAAAAATTGTGTGGAGTAAATAAAAAAGACTTAAAATATATTTTTAATTTTTCATTACTTACTTACACTGTAATTCGTATGTCTTCTAAAATAAATGTTAAAACATAAATAACACTGGCCCACAAAAAAATAGTTTGCGCAATGAATAAGACCATGATATTCCTATGTATTTTCCACTGCTGAAACTGAATCTGAACTCTATTTAGCCCTACACATCTGGATTTTTTTCTACAATGTGATCGGGTTGCCAATAAGAAAAACATTTTATCATTGCTTTTACGGAAAAAAAAAATATTTTTTATAAAAAATCCCACCTGTTTAAAAAACGAGATTTTTTTTAATCAAATGTACAGGGTGCTCAGAAATTAAGAAAACATGAGAATGCTTCAATGAATAAGTACCCTGCGTTTTACGAAAAAATAACTTATTCAAAACTACTGTTAAAAAAATAGATTTCCCTAAAAAAAATTAAATAAAATATATAGGTTGCGTAGAAAATAGGAAAACATGAAAATGCTTCAAGACGGAAGTACCTTTATTCATTATTTTATAGAAAAAAATTCTAATAGAAAGTCGTTGAAAATTCAAATTTAAGTCTTAATGCAAAATAAAAGTTTATTATGTATCAAGTTATATAAATGCCATTTTAGTTTTATTATGCACAAGCAAAAACGAGTTTTTAGAGAAGTTTATAAAATAAGTTTCATACTAGACTTTATCTACGACGAACACAAAGAAGAATTTAAAGCCAATTTTATTTGTTAAACATTTGACGGATGTCATAGGTCACTTTTCCCAAATTTATAATAAAACCAACTTCAGCCCGTTACTTAAATGCCCAAAAGCCACTATTGCTAACTTCAGCACGTAATTAAAACGCCATGAAGTCACAGCTCGTCGGTCTAATAGTAGATAAATGTTTTTACATTTCCATAAACAAAAAGCTGGGATAGCCATGCTTACAACTTTAAACAAATGTATTAATTTATGTTTATAGCGTAGTAAAATAAACTTATCTGAAATAGTTATCAATTTTTTATTTTTGATAAAATTAGGTATGTACCCATTTTGAAGTATGCCGCCTTCAGTGGCGTACTTATTTTTCTCCTAAACCTCCTAAGTGTGTTTTATTTTTTGTTGTAAATATTAAAAAAAAATAAACTTATCTAAAATATTTATTAATTGTTTGTTTTTAATAAAATTTGGAATGTACCAAATTTTAAGCAGTGGCGAACTTATTTTTTTTCCAAAAAACTACCCCAATTATTGGCAATAATTCTTTTGAATTTTTATAAAAATGTCGGGTGTCATTGATAACAATTTTTACAACTTAATGTTTTTTATTCTCTATCTTTCTTTTTCGAGATTATTTGTGATCGGATATTTATGATCCACGGTTTCTGCTCTATATACGTCTATAATTTATTAAGTCAATGACACAATATTTATTTTTAAAAAATATCACATTACTTAATAAAACACAAAATATACATTTACATATAGTTGTGTGCATTAGTTATATAACCTATAGGTTACCTATAATAGGTACCTATGTACCACTTTAAAATCTATAGATACTGTACCTACATTAACTACATAGGATTTTTAAATCTATAGATATCCTTAATATTGTAGTAGGTACTTTAATAAGAAAAAGATTGTTAGGTTGTTGTCTCAAATCCATAATTATGTTGATTGCTAAAAAATTCAGTTTTGACGATACCATTTTATGTTTTCTGTAGAACCATTTTGCAATTTCATTTTATTTTTATTTCAGATTTTTTTGTTTTAAACAGTTACTGTATATTAGGGTGGGCCGAAAAACGTAAAAAAAAAATATTTGAGATATTTATTTTTGGGTAGCAATAAAAAGTTACCTTATGTTAAAAGTAATTTATTAGAAAAAAATGTAGCGTACTAGCCCATTATTTAAGGGTCCCCCGGGGGCCCAAAATATTTTTTTTTGTATGTTTTGACTGGGGTGGGAACAAAAAGTTACCTTATGTTAACAGTAATTCTATAGAAAATTCTATAGAAAAAAAAATGAGCGTACTAGCCCAATATTTAAGGGTGCCCCGGAGGCCCAAAATATTTATTTTTATCATATTTTAATTGGGTTAACCACAAAAGTTACCTAATATTAACAGTAATTCTAAAAAAAATGAGCGTACTAGCCCAAAATTTAAGGGTGCCCCGGAGGCCCAAAATATATTTTTTGTTCATATTTTAATTGGGGTAACCACAAAAAGTAACCTCATGTTAACAGTATGTTTCGAAAAAAATAGCCATTCTAGCCCAATATTTAAGGGTGCCCTGGGGGGCCCAAATTTTTTTATATATATTTTAATTGCGATGGCAACAAAAAGTTACCCCATGTATTATTGCATAGACAAACCAAATGCCTGTATCAGTCTAAGTTTTTTTTATTATTTTATTAAGACGCCTTTTGATGAAAAAAAATTAGCAACTCTTGGCTTGATTTTATTAAATTTAAAAAAGATTTTGCGTTACTCTACATTAATTAACACAACCACTATCGAAATAAATAAAGTCTTAAAAGAAGTAAATGCTTGGTCAGTTAATCATAGACTTTAGTTAAATACCAAAAAGGGTCTTGTAATAAATATTGGTACAGTATATATGATAAATAAAAAACAATATAATTTTAATACCATACATATAAATATTATAGAAATACCTCAGCAAGAAACAGCAAGAAATCTGGGTGTTTTTTTATTATTTATACAAACCTGAACTTTGAAAGCCATGTTACAAGACAACTTAGTTTGTGTTATATGAAGCTGAAATCACTATATTAATTTAAGTATGTTCTAAATTCTAACACCAAGTGCAAAATTGTTTTAACATTAATATACACCCTATTATAGACTATTGCATGCCAGTCTACTACTCATATCATACTGAAACATTTAAAAATAAACTCATGTATTAGATTCATATATTTAGTCGGAAAATTTGACACCATTACTTCAATCTATTTGGAAAACAAGCATTTAAAAATAATTGATCCTTACAGAAAGTAAATACCTAATAATTGCCTGAATACCTATTCAACATCTGTATTCAAAGATCCAATAAATACAATCTTGATTTAAGGCACAATCTTTTTCAAATACCTAGTCACAAAACTTCAAAATCTAAGGATTCGTTTATAGACCTATCTATAAAAATTTTGAACGATAAAACATTCTTTAACATAATATTTCAATATCCAAACACATTTAATTTGTTATTAACTGTTGTGATATGAAATTATAGGATTTAGTTTAATTAATATGTGATATGCAGAATAAAAAAGATTTAATTTCTTAGTAGGTGGTATGGAAGGACGTCCTTACGAACGCAGATTTTTGTGTAATTAATTTTGTGTTTTATGCAATAAAGCATTTTTATTTTTATCATTATTATTATTATTATTATTATTATTAATTAATTGGATATTTGCTCCTCGAGTTCCATCCGCTCCCTCCCACCCAGTATTTTTTATCATTTAAATAATATTGAGACTTGTTGTCATATAGGACGGTAAAGATGTCCGCGCATCTATATATATATGGTTATAACCATTTCTTGCTACCTCACAGCAAATTTTTAATGCAGCTTCTGTTACAAGCTTCACAAACTTTTCACCGCTTGCGTGTAAACGGGAAACTTTCCGAACCTTATATAGAAGTCGTCTTTTATTTAAAAAAAACATTTCCAAATTTATAAACATTTTTAACCCTAGAATTTGCTAAACCGACAAATTTTTGACGTCAAATTTAATATCGGACTTTTTTTCTAGACATATTGTTAACATAAGGTAACTTTTTGTGACTACCCAATTAAAATATAAAAAATGGGCCCCCGGGGTAACCTTAAATATTGGGCTAGTAATTAATTTTTTTTCTAGAATTACTGTTAACAAAATGTAACTTTTTGTTGCTACTCCAAACAAAATATAAAAAAATAATATTTTGGGCCCCCAGGGGGGCCTTAAATATTGGGCTAGTACGCTATTTTTTTTTCTAGAATTACTGTTAACAAAATGTAACTTTTTGTTGCTACCCCAAAAAAAATATAAAAAAATAATATTTTGGGCGCCCAGGGGGGGCAAAAAATAATTTTTTCGGCCCACCCTACTGTATATACTGAAAAAACTATAGTTTCTTAACAATCGTTTTTTTTACACTGCCCTTAGTTTGTAATGTAGTAATGCCATTTAATACCTAGTGTTTGGCAAATTATCATTATTTTAAAGTGTTTTTGGGCATAATTTATAATAAAAAATTATCCAGATAGTTTTTCAATCTCTGGTTAACACATAATTTGATTATTTTTAAAACATGGAAGTTATCTTCCAGATAAACTAATCGAACATTAATAAAGCGACTCGAAAACATATTTTACCTAGGTATTCCATTTGGAAAAAGTTCTTTGATTTTTTCAAATTTATTGGAAATTATTTTTAAGCCAAGATGACTACAAATCTTAATTTTAAAGGTTCTACGTTAATTATTTATCTGAGAAATTAATTATTTAAATATTTTAATTTTTCTCAAGATGCGCCATATTTTGTCTTAAATAACTCCTTAACCTGTAAAAATTATTAAGTGAAAGTTTGTTTTTAAGGGTAAATTTTCAAGCAGATTTCAAAAATGTTATCAGAATTTGTGTATCTTCAACTGTTTTTGCATGAGAATTGCATTTGCTAAAAAAAATTTTTTCGACATGTTTGATCGAGAGCACATGTTTTAAATTTTTATTTGTTGTCTTTCCGCCTAGGAGCTATAGTCCATTCCATTTAAGAATAAAGGAGATGTCGCTGCAAAACGAGACAGGTTTACACAGGAGTACGCGGCAAATTTAAATATGTATAATGGCAGATGTCGTTGATAGAATATTATTATATTACAACAAATATGGACAAATCATAGCAACGTTGAATGTATTATACCATGAAAAAATAATTTACTATACCAATTAAGACCTTTAGACACAGAAAAATACATGTATTATATTATTTTTAGAAAAAAATAACAAATAAACATTAATTTGAGCAACATAACCTCAATTATTTAACTTCATTCCTTATTTAAATGTCAGTTCATTTTATTGATGTGTAAAATAGTACATATTTTAATGGTTTAATAAATTTTTATGATTTTATAATATAAAAATTTAGTAATTAACAAATAGACCGAGTTTTATTAAACATGTAAGAAAAATTAAATGATAAATGAACAGGAAAAATTATTTTTTTCTTTGAGTGTTGGCATACATCCATGGATTTGAAAAGGGCATTTTTTAATATAAAGTATACATATGTCCGAACCCGGTAAAGCGAACTTTCGGATAAAACGAACCAAGTTGGATAATATCTACGAACCAAAGGCATATATGAAATTTGTTAATTTTTTCCAAAATAACTAACAGCGGACCATCGTTCATGGTTTATTACGGTTCGTTATAAGCGATTGCTATTCCAACATTATTTGCTAAGGAATATTTAATTAAATTGATCGAATGAAATTAATTAATCTATTATTTATTCATCGATTTATATTTTAACGTATAATGAAATTTGGGTTAACTAAATTAACTGATATCAAGAAAATAAAATAGATATTTTAAAAATTTGGATTTGGATTTTTTTTACATTCATTCTAAACAACTTACATAACTATCATAAGTTCCTACTTACCTCACTGAAAAAAGTTAAAAAATTAAATCTATTTTCTAAAGTAAGGCTTAAATAAAATACAAATTTAATTAATGAAGGTTTTATTAAAAAACAAAATTTTACAGAGACGAATCACCTCCCAATTTCAACTGGGTTATAGAATTTAAATTTAATACATCAATCGTAATAATTAATATTCCCTTGGAATATATTTTTTAATTCTAAAAAATTTATTTGTTATAAAGATGTATCCTTTCCGTCATGTTCCATTTGTTTAATGGTGGACCAAATGGTACTTTTTGAAATACCAGTTTCTTCAGATGTTAATATTACACTGGCACTTTTCGATTTTCCTTCATCGATATGTTTTTTTACCATATTAAAAAGTATTATTCTTTGACCTCGACCTATATATTGGCCAGATTTGTTTTTTAGGACAGAGGGTTGGTTTTCCACATTGTCCTCATTGTTTATATTGTCCATATTATCAATATTGTCTCTCAAAAAAATAAAAATATTTTTCTTTGGTTATGTTAAGCGATTTTAATGTAATTGACTTGCCTGTTTTTTATTAAGAACGGTTAATACGTTAAATAAAGCCAAAAACTCACAAAACATGTAATAAATTAAGCCAAAAAATCACAAAACATGTAATAAATTAACAAAATATACACTTTGTATAACACCTGATGCAATCGAATTGAATGCTACGTTGCCAATGTGCGATAAATCCAACCTTTTGAAAAGATAAATTCTTTCTATAATTAAAATATTTTTGACAAATTGACGACAAAAGCTAATATAATATAGTTTTATAATTTAAATATTATAAGAACTCTTGCTGGTTTATTGTATAATATTATTATGTCAGTTTGTAAATTTGTTTTTATAAGCCATGGCAACGCTGTATAAGAAAATATTAAGTGTATCAGAACTACGTTATACAACATCCAACGTATTAAAAAGAGATGGGTTATAAATTTTCGCCTGTGTAAAAAAAGCCACAATTTTAAGCGTCGTGATTGGTCTATAATAAATCCTATTCAACTCAATGCTTTTTTCTTAAATGGAAGGACTATAAGAAAAAATTCTTGAACTTTTATATGACTATTAACTGGTCATATAACTAGGGTTGCCAGATTCTGTCAAAAAAATAAAGAACATTTTGCGATAAATTACCTTAATTACAAAAATAATACAGTAAAACAATGCAAATTGTGAGTTTGACGTTACCTGTATTGTTGATTGTGTCATTTTTGTAATTAAGGTAAATTGTCACAAAATGTCCTTTATTTTTTTGACAGAATCTGGCAATCCTAGCTATAACAGATGTAAAAATAAGCCATATAAAACAAAAATGAAACAAAATAAGCTGACATCTGTCATCTGTCATTATTGATAACTTTAGTTACGTAAGTGTTAAGAGTTTCATTTTACTTTGTGAGAAGCAAAATTGGATAACGAACGAGTGATTTAACCCTTCGAACGAGGTACACTTAGAAAAAACAATGATTATTTTAATCGAATATTCTGATTAGTATAGGCACAGTCATATATACTGTTATTTTAACCATGTTTATATTGTAACAGTTTTATTGTTACTATATTTTTGTTGTTGCACAAAACAATAATTTATTTAGTTATAATAATCATATGCCTAAGGTTACAAGTACCTTATAACCCTCTATATGGTTAAATATACTATACGTATGATATGTATAAACTTTCTGTATAGTAAAAACTACAACGACATATTGTTAATAATGTGTGACAGCATTATATTGTTACTGTAACCAGATAATATCATTTTAATCATCTAGTGTAGTACTAACAGTTTAGCCGTACATGATGGTTGTAATAGCCTATTTAAATATCTAACTTTACTAAATTGTTATAACAAAAATTAAATAGCGTTCGAACACACGACGAGGTAGATCGTACCGTGTCGTATCGCTCTCTTAAAACTTACAAATGGGTCCCACAAATAATTACTCATAAAGTGCAAATAATCTGTAGTGTAACAACTGTAGTGAGTAAAGACCACCCTACGGTCAAGAAAGGGTTAAAGTGAAAGTAAAAAGTGACAGCTTCCGGGTCTAGCCACGCAATTCGATGCTCTTCAAGAGTCAAACAAAGGAGGATAACCAAGGGAGGAAGTGGCCACCTGAAAAACCAGAAAAGTACCTTAAAAATCTGCATGAACTAATACACTATTTGCCACCACGACAGGTGCCTATAGAAACCCTAAGCGAGGCGCTTTCTCCTAAACATGAAAAAAATAACCAGGGAGTAAACAAAGTGCACCAGTAACATTAAGACAATAGCGGTACAACAACAACAAAAAAAAAAACAAAGCCGCCCCGGTTCTTCACGCGGTCATTCACAGGAAGGCTTACTAGGACAATAAATCTATCAATCACAAACGAGTAAGACTAAACCCATAACTTAAAAAGGCCCCAATAAAGCGTCACGCCAAACGATGCCAAAAATAAACACCTGACGCTTAGAAATACTAAACGAACATTAAATTAAGAAAACATAAACACAGTAACATAATAAAACAAACTGAATTCTAATGGAATTGGTAATTACATTAGAATATACAGTAAAAGTCAAAAATACCTCTCACCGGTAACTATACCTGAACAGGTATACCTGTTCAATACAGAGATAGGATCGCAACGCGAAAGAAACAACGAGAAAAGACAATGCCAAGTGAAGGAACAAACCGACTTGGACAGGGACACAGACAATAACAGTCAAGACGTTGACCACGACTAGGAAACTAGGCCCCTGCAGCGTATTAACAACTCCCCAACTCCAAATAGTAATCCCAAATGTTTGGAGATATACTAACTTCCCGGTCTAGGGGGTCCCGCGTCGTATGCAGATTTGCGTTGGCGTAATTGTCCCCTAAACACCAAAATGTGTATCCCTCCCGCCCTACCTCCTTCATGATCCTACTGGGCGTATATCATCGGCCCGGCAAACCCGGGAATGGCTATTCAAACTATTGGCATTTCGCTCTCGAGCCCCAATTGGGGTACAGCACGGGACGCAATGGACATTCGCATCCAGCAAGCACGGGTGAAGCCGTGTCGGTGCTGGTGGCGGAAAAAACTCGGCGTAAGGTAACATAGGCCTGTGCGGGGTCCGGGAGTGATAAGGCAATGGGGCCGGTTATACGTCTCTTATACTCATACTTATACTAAATTTTTATAACAAAATGATTACAGTATATATAACAAAACTAATTTTTTGTATATTGTTATTATAACCATAAGTTATAATTAAATGAACCATATTTTGCATAACAAATCTATATTGTTAGGGATTACAATATATTTTCTTCTTGAGAGTTTTAGTTATTGTAATAGTCCAATCAGCGCCATTTTTTGTTGTTTTAAAAATTACGATCTGCGATTATTTGTTTAAAAAAGTTCGTATGAGAATGCAGAACAATTGCAAAACGGCTTTCGCCTAACGATTATGCCTACAAGAAGAAAAAATAACAGTAACAATTCATGCCCAGAAAAGTAATGCAGTAAATATACCATTTGAAATAATATAATTTTTTATAGATAGTTACTTGTGTTAAAGATGTATTTTAATTAAACACGGATAGTTGTTTAAGTAATTTACTAATTATTATACACGAGTGTTCGACAAGAAACCTGACTAAAAACTAACTATCTCTAATACATTCGGTTCTCACGAAAATATGCCCCAAACCCCTTAGTGTGTGGCCCTCTCAAAGTAATATTATATACAAAGGCAATTTATGTGACGTTTGACATGGTTCTTTACTTACGAATCGCACCAAGGCCTTGGTGCGATTCGTAAGTAAAGAACCATGCAAGGGTGCCAGTGTTAATTTCAATGTATACTTAAATCTAATAATTATAATATAGATATAATTATCTAACATTCGGCCATCCTGAGTAAGTCAGTCCCTGAACTCCTCTGGCAGGATTGTTTGAGGCTGGTACCCTCTTGGACCAAGAGTCTTGGTTGCAGGACACCGTCATTTGGATGAAATTATACTTCCAATGGACCTAAGATGAAAATTCTCTATTAGCCTTAATTAATAGTCAAAATGGAGGGAGCTGTCGTATCACTCCTCCATAAAACATACAACCTGCCTTGCTCGGTTTTGCTTTGGTCTTACTTTGCTTAAACAGACCACTTTGGTCTTACTTGGTGCTGGCAACGGACCACTTTGGTCTCACTTGCGCGCAACCTCGGGAACAAAATATTTACTCTGTTCCCCCTCGTAAGACGCCACTTGGCCTTGTCCCACATATTTCGTAAGGAAAGACGCGTGCACTGCGTCCCCCCTTCTTCATCATACCACTTTGGTATTTACTTTGATCCTTCAGGATCCTACTTTACTGTGACACTTTGTCAAACCGACCCCTCTGGGTCTTGCTATCTACTTATATGTACTTATACTTATAATATAACATAACATATAACAGCATAGCATAATATTGCATAGCATAACATAGCATAACATAACATAATATATAACATATTATGTACTTACATATCGTCGCCTTGGAAACTTATCCACCTCTTAAGGTGATCCGCTGCGGCCACCGACTTTGTCCGCTTGCGCCCTTCCCGCAAGTCCTCGACTTCATAACGGGGCTTCCACTAGCGGAGGCTTCACTGGTGATGGTGACCATGACGAGATCCCCTACTTCATACTGAACAGCGTCGCGGCGACCCTTGTCGTAGCGTTCTTTCTGCCGTCTTTGATCTTTGGTTATGTGCTGCGCAATTTTGTCTCGAACTGCTGTAGCAACCAATAAGCGCCTCCATCGGGGTTGCATTAGTTCCTTTATTGTGTGACACTTTTGAATTGGTTTAACGTACTTGTCCTACTCGCGAGGATTTTTACCGGCCGCCGTCGTAGCTAACTCATTAACAACCGTTTGATTATAACGCTCGCACTGACCGTTGGCTCTCGGAGTAGCCACGGTGCTTATAACATGTTTAATACCATAGTTTTTGCAAAAAGCGTTAAAACTGGCTGTGGTAAATTCGGTACCCCGATCACTAATTATACGCATCGGAACGCCAAATAAATGTACATTATCGGTCAGGGGTTTTAATGCATGGGGTGTAATTTACTACTTTCTTCTGGGCTTTTATTTGTAGTACCATACTACTCGTCGGCGATTTTCCTTGTCGAATTGTAGGAACATCGCACCCAAGTCCAATTGACCTAGCATCTGTGTGCAGTTACCTTTTTAATTCGGGGTCAAAATGGATAAGATAGCGCCAGTTGTAAACATCTGTTTTATAGTTATAAATGCCTTTTGTTGCGGCTCGACCCCTGACCACCAGTTTTCCTTTTCTTGTAAGTGGTGCAGCAATTGTCGCATACTCTTTTATAAATTTACAGGTAGCTCGATAGGCCGTTTCAAGGTTTGCTAGCCCTTCTATGGTTACTGTTCTTGTTGATATTCTTTTTGGGGGTTTTTTAACCCTACTATTTCCTTTCTTAGCTGTTTTACCTTGTGTGTCGTTCGAACTGGAACTGGAGTTAGAGCTGGATCTGGAGCACGTACTAGGCGAACGTTTGTGGCGTTTGCGTTTCATATCGACGATCACTTACTCACATACAATTTCGTTTAAACCTAACGTTGGCGGCGTTAAATTATTTCTTTTATGTACACTTATTATTGACGTAAACTTATATGACTTAGCGTAAACTTAATATCGAACTTGTTATCACTAATTTGGGTCTCTAATCCACACTTCTGACTTGTTAGAGATGTATTTTAATTAAACACGGATAGTTGATTAAGTAATTTACTAATTATTATACACGAGTGTTCGACAAGAAACCTGACTAAAAACTATAGTGTGTGGCCATCTCAAAGTAATATTATATACAAAGGCAATTTATGTGACGTTTGACATGGTTCTTTACTTACGAATTGCACCAAGGGTGCTAGTGTTAATTTAAATGTATACTTAAATCTAATGATTATAATATAGATATAATTATCTAACACTTGTGTCACATAAGTAAGTATCTACTGCCAGGAACTATAGTGAGCAATATAACACTTGGTGAGCACATTACCGCAAAAGTACCAATAGTTACTCTATACTAGGGGTGTTACTCCCGGGATCCCGAAATCCCGGGGTCCCGGGATCCCGTAAAAAATCCGATCCCGAAAATCCCGGGATTAAAAGTCCCAATCCCGGGATCTTAGTAATAAGTTACAAAGAATAAAATAGACTTTTTTTAAGCGTAAAACATTTTTTATATTATAATACTCATAAGCATATATATATATATATAAACACTTCATTTTTTACTCAGTTCAAGTCAAATTATTATACACCGCCGTACAATAATGAAAATACATTGAAATTACATAGCAAGAGTGGTTCCATCTATAGCATAAAATCAGCAAAGAAAATGTAAAATTACACGTCACTGTAGAAAAAAATTATGTACATAACATATAATATAACACATTTCAAACGTCAAACCTGAAAAAATGTCACAAACTTGATAATTTCAATGTAAGTTACAGCCCCAATTGGAACTCACCAAGGCCCGATTGATAAAAGAAATGGACTTATTTGTTAATGGGGGTAAACGTGGGTACAATGTGCCTACGAATTCTTGAAAACCATTATTCCGACTAGTGTGAAATCCGAAAGATATCGTTCGTTAGTTTGTTTGTTGTTTTATTTTAAATTAGTTACCTTTGGTCCCGAAAGGCCCGGGATTGGAAAATGGGCTCAGGATTGACACCCCTACTCTATACACATCAATCGCTGATGTCCCAAAAGTGACCATTACTCTAATCATTCGTTTATTTACACTGCTGCAAGGTCATGACTAGTGTGTGACTGCAGTTTCACAATCGCACCGGGTAGGTTTTGCTAAATAAAATTATAAATTTAAATTCACTAACATCATATATTATTATGTTAGGTATGTTATATTATGAATAATAATTAATTAAATTTATATAATTTGTGTTCCAAAATTAATTAAAATTTTGTTATGTATTGTACAGGTCATTTTTTAATTTTGTCCGGGCCGACCCATAAAAAAGTTTAAAAATTTTTACTCACCTTTGTTTTTACATATTACAAAGTGTACATTTTCAAATTTTCCAAAAATTACAATATTTTGGGAAGTTTTATTAAATTTTTTATAATTTTCAGAATTTAAGAATGTTCAAAAATCAGGAAGATTTCGCAATTTTAAAAATTGTAAATGGTTGTCGTTTTTAAGCATCGCTAAAAGCTATCCTTAAGATTTTTTACCTCGTATGTAAACGAATAATTGTTTAGGATTAAATTATAATAATATTTTATTTATTGCGCGTTCGTATAAAAACCCAGAACAAGTCATCGACCGCTCCAAATTCAAAATTGGCTTGTCAGTGACTGAACCTTTCGCTACATTATTAACCCTCCTGATTTAGGAGTGTAAATTAAGGGAGTATTTTGCCCTGAGCTCGTTATCCGCTGATCAGGAATATAAATTCAGGCATCTCGAATGTAATCCCTTACATGTGTAAAGGTGCCAAGGTCATTCACGGCTTTGTAATCAGCATTTGCTCCTTCTTAAATCAACACGCATCTCTAGAACAACTCGGTTTAATATTTAATACTGTAGTTTTAAGTTTAAGTACCCTTAATAGTATATTCTCCATTAAAAGGCGTATTAAAATTTTTATAACTTTGACCAAAAAAAGTTTTTAGTTGACATAAAGATCTGTTAATAGATTTTTTTGTGAGGACTTTTGATCCCTAATAATAAATCTTAAAGATACAAAATGAACCTGGTTATAAAAGCTTATAAAGTAGAAAAGTAATAAGGAAACATGTATGTATGTTCTGCTTTAGCTTTCCAAGGGGCGTTATATGGGTGATTCTACAAAAGTTGAACAACTTGATGTTATCAGTCAATAGGTATTTTAATATTTTTTGTAAATTTTTTAGTATATTACAAAAAATCCAGGTTTTTTTAACTTGACCATCAAATTTTAATGTATTTTTTCAAAAGCACGTTTGTAGAAAAACATAATAAATATTCAAAACATCAGTTCCTTGGCGTGTCACAACTCCTGAATCAAATATTTGAGTGATTTTATTTTAAAATTATATTCAATTTATCTTAAATTTTTCAATTTTACTATAAACTATAAAACATTAAATAATGTATTTTTCATATTTTATCATAGAGTCGAATAATAGCAATTTTTAAAAAATTGATAATCTTTGTACTCACTTTTACCCGTCAGTTTTGTGTCCAATGTTAAAATTCAAAATTCCTGCGAAATATTGAAGTTTAAACGTCAAGTCCTCGTTTTAACTCAAGTGTTGGTAAAAAATTACCTACAGAGCCCGCCCCTTGCACGACAGTCATCTTGAAAACAATGCAAGCGGCAAAGTTTTGGTGAATGTTCGTATAGTTCCAGTCCAAATTTCAGTACTGTGGTGAGTAGTTATTTTCTTACGTATATATATTTCATTGTAATTTATATAAGGCTACATGTGATTTGTTGATAAGTAGCATCCACTAATAAAAAATATCAGTAAAATACTTAATTCCGAATTATAATTCCAAATTTGTTTCGTCAGTTCCATCTCGTCAGTTCCATGTTCGATGTTTTGGTTATCTCTTTTTCGCAATTTAATGTCATTATAAACTCATATAAATTTGGTGTGGGTTTCATATCTAATAATTGAGATATCGGTATACCAAAAATCCACCAGCCGCCACTGATGTGTGGTATTATTTGATTTTAAGATATTTAATGTAGGTATAATATGCTCAAAATTTGCAATAAATCTTATATTTTCCAATAAATTATGTATCTAATTAGTACCCTGGTATACTCGTCACTTCCCTTGCATTTAAATTTAGAAAACACAGATATTTTAAAAACTGTTTGATTAAGTGACTGGCCCGGTCTGGAACAGTATATCTATGTTCTAATAACAAAATAATGTTTAATTTTCTCCGAAAACTATAGGGTCAGTCCATATCAAATCAACCAAAGGTTTTTCCCTCACCATCTCCGATTTTGATAATTTTTGGTAAATTTGTTTACCTCACTAAAAAACTCAAAAATCCCAAATTTGAATTTTTTTCGATAGGTGGTTTTTGTTTTATTGATTTTTGAAAATCAAAAAATTACCGATTTGGGTCTTGCAAGTACTTACAAAAATAGCGATATCTCGTAAACTATTAAAAGTAGGAAGGTGAGTGATGGCTTATTTTAAAGGCCTATTAGATACCTTTTTTTTGATATATCACATGACCTAAATTTCTTTCAAAAAAAAAATTTAAATTTCGAAAAAAAAATTTTTTTTTTATATCTCAAAAATACCTTTTTTTATTTTTTTCAAAAAAATATATATTTTTTGTGCACATTTTGATAAGCTATGTACAAAATTTCAAGATGGACACTCAACGGGTTCATGGTGAAAAAAATTATAAAGGAACTCACTAACATACAAAATAATATTTATGGGTAATTTTACTCCAAATAGTTGATGAGTTTGATTTTGTACCTTTGATTTTTTCACTTTTTTGCAGCCGCACGGTGGGCTGGGATACTAATCCAACTGGACAAAATTAGTTACTCCCTCAAAAATTAGCAAAGCCATATTAACCGCATAGTTAACTTAAATAAAAATAAAAAATATTTGTTATATATTTTTGTGCACATCGTGATAAGCTATGTATTACATTTTAATATTGACACTTGTAATCTTAAAAAAAATTAAAATGTGCATGCACACATCTAAATTAAATGCAAAAATATATTTCTCCCCTACGGTCTCTACATACATTGTTGTAGCCCACCATGATCTTTCATCATTTGATAAACATTTTTTAAATTCAGGTTAAATTACCCCTAATTTGATACCCACAAGTCATGTTCATATTATATTTAAAACTTTATACAAATAAGAACATACATTAAGTGGCCTTTGACTTTAGTTGCTATGGTTGCCATAATAATCAACAAATAAATTTGACATATGTCAAATTTAGTTGTTGACTAACTGGTTACAATCTAAAAATCTTTTTTTTGCTTACTGAACCTATTTTAACAAAATGAAGCAAAGTAATTGGAATTGGAGTAATTGTTGTAATCCTTTGGATTTAAGATTAAAACATTCCCCTAATTTAAGAACTGTAACGGAATGGATGTGTAAAAACTTTAAAAAAATTGAGAAGGAAATGAAAATTTGTGATAACTGTAGGATAAAAGTGTCTAGAGAGTTAAAGGCCTTTGAAGTGCAACCTGGGTAAGTAATAGTTATTTACGATATAAGTGGGATAAGAGCTTTATTAACGAACGCATGCGAAATTTGCCCAACGAGTGCGTAGCACGAGTTGGGCAATCGCAAAAGTACGTTAATAAAGCGTTATCACACGTATATTGTACAAATTTTTATCTACGCCTCTAAATGAAAAAATAAACGGTAATTATTTTTGTCTAAGACTTAATTTAGGGTTATTTTGACATTTTGACTTTTTTATTTGATTGGTTAAAAGCAGAGAAAAACGCGTGCGTTAATGAACTTCTTATCTCACTCAAAATGAGTGGGATAAGAAGTTCTTATTTCACTGGCGTAGATAAAATCTATTTAAATTAAAAAATAAATAGTAACCACAGTTACTATTTATTTTTTAAATTAAAACATTACTTTATCTCTAAAGTACCTAATGATATACCTATATGATATACTTTTTCTAAGATGATATTAATAAAAAATTTATAAAAAGTTTTTTTTCTTTTAGACCATCAACGTTAACGAAAGAACAAAATACAGATTTTATACAGCACAGACATTCATTAAGTTCTTTTAATGAATCTTTGGAACTTCTAGGAGTGTCACCAATTAAAAGGAAAAAGTTGTCAAAGGAAAAAGTTAAAAAAGTAAAAAACATTATTTCAACAACATTTTTAAAAGAACAAGCTCAAAGTTCACAAGAAGAGGACAATTATGAACATGAATGTGAGATGATCAAACAATTAAAAGAAAAGTTTGCAAAAACTAACAAAAGAAGTGAAAAAATTCTAGTGTTATCCTGTCTGCCGCAGAGTTGGACAAGAGCTAAAATGCAAAAAGAATTTGGTGTATCGCAATACATGGCCCGTAAAGTAAAAAAAATAGTTAATGAAAAAGGAATTCTGGTGACCCCAAACCCCAAACCAGGAAAAGTCCTTGATGAAAATTTGGCCCAAAAGATAGTAGAATTTTACCAAAAAGATGACATAAGCCGGATAATGCCAGGAAAAAAAGATTTTGTTGCCATTAAAAAAGAAGGGGAGAAGCAGCATATTCAAAAAAGATTAGTTTTGGCCAACTTAAGTGAGGTTTATGCGTTGTTTAAAAAGGAATATCCAGATGAAAAAATTGGATTTTCAAAATTTTGTGAACTTAGACCAAAAAATTGTATACTAGCTGGAAGAAGCGGAACCCACACAGTTTGTGTGTGTACTTTACACCAAAATATGAAGTTGATGATCAGCGGGTCAAAATTAAATTTATTTTTGGACAATAACAATAAACCTTTAGGGAGGGATTATCGCGATTTTCTTTACAAAATAATATGTAATCCACCGGCAGTCGACTGTTTTTTAAATAAATGTGAGCTATGTCCTGGAATAGGCCCTCTTAAAGGTTTTCTAGAAGAAAAATTTGAAGAAGAACTTATCGACAGTATAACATATAAAAAATGGGTGTCAGTTGATAGGTGCACAATGGAAACCATTGTTAAAAACACCGATGACTTTTTAGAAGAATTTAGCGACGAACTGTTAAAGTTGAAGTCACACGCGTTTATTGCCTTTATGCAAAAGGAACACTACAACGATATCAAAAAACATCTTAAACAAGGAGAGATACTAATAACCTGCGATTTTGCCGAAAATTACAGTTTTGTCATGCAGGACGAAGTACAGTCCTATCATTGGAATAATGCCCAAGCAACAATTCATCCTTTTGTTATATATTTTAAACAAGAGGAAACTCTTCAAAATCTTAACTATGTATTCATTTCCAACTGTTTAAAACACAACACAGTTGCATTTCATTTATTTTTTACACACCTCATTCCTGATTTAAAACATAAAATCCCCAAGCTTTTCAAAATTTTTTACTTTAGTGATGGAAGTGCAGCTCAATATAAGAATAAAAAAAACTTTACCAATTTAGCATTACATAAAAAAGACTTTGGACTTGAAGCAGAGTGGCATTATTTTGCCACTTCACATGGCAAAAGTGCATGTGACGGGTTAGGTGGCACCGTAAAGAGGCTTGCTGCCAGAGCAAGTCTTCAGAGACCTTATGAAGATCAGATTATGACTCCTTTGCAGCTTTTTAACTGGAGCCAAGACAACATTACTGGCATTAATTTTAAATACTGCAACGAAGACCAGTATATAGCCCATGAAAACATTTTATCAAAAAGATATTCAAATATTAAAACAATTAAAGGAACACAAAAAATTCATAGTATAACTCCTATCTTAGAAAGTAAAATTTTAACGAAATTTTTTTCCTCTAGTTTAAACTTCCAAATCCATGACCTTTTGACATAAGTAAAATAATTTTTTTTAAATAGGAAAATGTTTAGTTAGAATGTTTAACAGGATATTTGTTGAAAAAAATATGTATAGTATACATTGTATACATGTAGGTACTTGCAAATACAAAACTCTTTTTTTGTATGTTAGTGAGTTTTTTTAATTTTTTTCACCATGAACCAAACCGCATTATTAACTTAAATAAAAATAAAAAATATTTTAAAAGTGCTTTGCTAATTTTTGAGGGAGTAATTAATTTTTTCCAGTTAGATTTGTATCCCAGCCCACCGTGCGGCTGAACAAAAGTGAAAAAATCAAAGGTACAAAATCAAAATCAACTATTTGAAGTGAAATGACCATAAATATTAATTTTTTGTATGTTAGTGAGTTCCTTTATTTTTTTTTCACCATGAACCCGTTGAGTGTCCATCTTGAAATTTTGTACATAGCTTAACAAAATGTGCACAAAAAATATATATTTTTTTGAAAAAAATAAAAAAAGGTATTTTTGAGATTTAAAAAATTTTTTTTTTTTTCAAAATTTACATTTTTTTTTTGAAAAAATATAGGTCATGTGACATATCATAAAAAATGTATATAAAAGACCTTTAAAACAAGCTATTATTCAATTTTTTATTTTGAGTAGTTTTCGAGATATAGCAATTTTTGTAAGTACCTGCAAGACCAAAATCGGCAATTTTTTGATTTTTAAAAATTAATAAAACAAAAACTACTCGTCAAAAAAAATTAAAATTTGGGGTTTATGAGTTTTTTGATGGGTAGATTAAGTGTAATAAAAATTATCAAAATCGGAGATGGTGAGGGAAAAAAGTAACCTTTTTTTGGTTGATTTGATATGGACTCACCCTATATAAACAAAATGAGGTCAAAAGTTGCCCAACTTTTGTAGAATCACCCATATGTATTAATGGTTTTCCGGGATCTGCTCCTTGTTGTCGGTTTTTGGTTCACGTTTCGGTGCAATCTCATGTACCATCTTTAGGTCTTATCTGCTGGGCTGCTGTTGCTGCTCTGCTGCGAGTTAGACGTATATATATATATATATATATATATATATATATATATATAAACTAATCGAATAAAGTTAAGCATATTAAGATATTTTGACCAAAACATAAAAGACGATACAATTGTATACGCCCTGTATACTTTATTTTAATATTTGGTAATAAAAACGTTAAAATGAAAGAATCTTAGACAAAAAAGAACGAAGTCGAAAAAACGCATTTTAGGTATCAGTCGGTATCCAGTTTGATTTCAACTTTGTTCAAAAATATGCTTAACTTTTTTCGATCAGTTTATATATATATATAAATATATATATACATGCACGGCTATCAATGCGAAGCCCGGTGCATTACACTGGCTAGTCGAAGCCCGGTAATGAGGGACGGGGCGGTTAACTGTTCGTTGGTGCATAAACAACAAGAAACACACTCCGCTGTGTATCAGAAGCCCTGCGGTGTTGCCAATGTCTAAATTTATAATTATAGGCAAATTTGATTTAAAATACCTAGACTATACCTAAACTTAACCTATATTTTTAAATAATGACGTGGGTTTACTTAAATATTTAATAATATTGTTGAATTATAATTATTATAATAAAAATTATTATAATAATAATTATAATTATTATTAAATTAATTATAAGTCATATATTATTTGAAAATATTGTCTAAATTTATAATTATAGGCAAATTTGATTTAAAATACCTAGACGATACTTAAATAATGACGTAGGTATACTTAAATATTTAATAATATTGTTGAATTATAATAATAATAATAATAATAATAATAATAATAATAATAATAATAATAATAATAATAATAATAATAATAATAATAATTATAATTATTAATTATTTATATTATAATAATTTAAAAGTATTGTTGAATTTAGGTACCTATAGGTATAAACATTTCATTTATTTTGTTTATCATAATTTTGAAAAGGTTTAAATATCTTATACAGGGTGCTCTACAAGCTCTATGGCAAACTTTGTCAGATGATAGCTGGGTTAATTATAAACATTTTTTCTTAAATGACATGGATTCGTTTTTGTTTAAAAGTTAAGCCTTTAAAAAATATATTTCCATATGTTAATAAAAAATATACAAATATATCAATAATTATAATTATTATAAGAATTATTGTTGAGGTTTTGTAAAACTTAAATGGGAATTAAAAGAAGTGAAACTGACTGAATATTTTTTTCATGAATTATAAAGACATCTAGTTTTTTTTTAATTATTAGATTTAAATACACCAAAAATTCTAAAAAATCTAAATAATGACATATACTTTAATACACTGCCCGACAAAATTATCGCATAATAAATATAAAAAAATTAACTCTAAAACGCCTTTACCAATCTTTATGAAATTTTGGATAAAAATACTTCAACTTATATCTCAATTTACGTGTTAGAGGGTTTTTCGAGAAAATATGTTTACAGCCTTTTTATTTAATAATGAAAAAAAGTTCGAAATATAACTTTTAGGGAATTTTTTTAAATAAATAAAAAATATGCTGTTAAAAAACGTATTTTTTAGTACACCCTGAAAATTTTGTACAAGTAAAACGAACATTAACGAAGATACAGCGCTTCAAAGTCGGTAAAAATGACGCCTTTTTGATTATTTTGCTGAAAAGTGGTCATTTTTCACGACTTTGAAGCGCTGTATCTTCGTTACTGTTCGCTTTATTTGTACAAAATTTTCATTATTAAATAAAAAGGCTTTAAACATATTTTCTCGAAAAACCCTTGAACACGTAAATTGAGATATAAGTTGAAGTATTTTTATCCAAAATTTCATAAAGATTAGTAAAGGCGTTTTAGAGTTAATTTTTTTATTTATTATGCAATAATTTTGTAGGGCAGTGTATTTAAAAATAGTGTGATTTATAATTATTTTAATAAAAACTATTATATTATTGAATGAATTATAAGTCATTATTTAAAAATGTCTAAATTTATAATTATAGGCAAATTTGTTTTAAAAGAACTAGACCAAGTTGAGGAGCATCCGTGGAAAACCGGCTATATCCATTTTAATAAATGTTGGGAAAATTTAGGAAAACTAAACCAAATTAAAAGTTAAAAAATAAAAAAAAGAAGTGGGGATAATTGCTATTTAGTTTAGCATCCTATAAACAAGAAAAATGTATTACCAACCAAATATTGTTTTATAGCTACATTATAAAGTTAAAGCTGCCTTTTATCCAATAAAAATCGTAGATAAAATATTACTTTAACCAAAACGGTTGATTAAATAATATTGTAATGGTAAGTATAAATGGACAATCCTTATCTAAAAGGAACCAAGCGCCAAAAACTATTTTTGGACTTAACAAAATTTTTTGTAAAATAACTCATTTTTAATAATGCTCAAAAAGTTTATCATTATTTAGAACTTCTTTTAAATTATTGAGAGGACTTCAAATTATAATTAAGTTTTTGAGCAGCATTAAAAATTAGTTAGGTATATACAAATAAGTTTGTTAAGCTCCGAACAAGTTTTTGGTTCCTTTTAGATAAGCACTATCCAAATAAAGAACCCAATTTCTTATTGTTGTTTGGTCGTTGTTTGCCATGTATTCATAAATTGACCAGTTGTGAATGTTAATTGACAAATTGCCATGAAAAGCTATCTGTCAAAAAGCAGTTTTTGCAATTCAATGTTACATTAAAATGATATTTAATAAAAATAATTTTTAATTTATTTCATACCGCTATTGGAAATTTTTTTAATAAATTAAAAATTATTTTTATTAAAATTGGAATTGTTTCAAATAAATTAAAAATTATTTTTATTTAAATTATTTAAATGTTACATTGAATAATAATAATAATAATATATACAAATCCCCTTGTTTCCCCAATTGCCTTTTAATCCACGCCATGTAGTGAACAAAACATAATTTTGGGAATATAACATTTATTTTGAAAATCAGTAGATACAAATTTAAGAATCCCGCATTATTTTCCCCGCCTTCCTATCAAAAAGTCATCGAGCGTATAGTCCCCATTGTTGCCAGATGTACGGGCTTCGTATACTGCGTAATACTTATACAAAGCTGTATATAATCTCGTTTGACTCGTGTGCCCCCTACCGCCAAAGCATTGGAACTAAGGGTGTATATTTTGATAGGTTTGAATGGCATTAGGAAGCCCACCACTTTTTCGCCATTGAAACAAGGGGGCATCACTTAACTCTAAAACAAATTTATACACGCTAATTTTAGGAAGCCCGATTTCGGGCTTCGTAAAAACCGAGTGGGCTTCGTTTATACTGTAGAATGTAACGTTTCGGGCTTGGTAATGTAGGATTGCATATCTATATATATATATATAAAAATGTTTACAAAATATTTTAATTTCCATATTTTGAAATTTTTCAATATTTTAAAAAACTTAAGGATATTTTATAAAATTCTACTTTCACTTTCACTTTACATTACTCATGTAAAGAAACGAACGTTTAGATTAATGATTACTTTTGGGACAACAGCGATTGATGTTTGTAAAGTATCTATTGGTGTTTGGCGGTAATGTGCAAAATATTGCTTATTATAGTTCCTTGCAATACTCATTGATGTTTTGTTTTAACTTGCAAATTTGCGGACTGCTAAAATTTGCATAATCCTTTCAAAAAGGTCATAGTTATGCAACGTTTTGGAGGTGAATGCCTTGCATTTTAACCAACTTGGTCAAATATAGTAATAGTAAATAAGTTAGAGGTATTAATTTAATTTTAATCAAGTTCAAGTTTAAATATATCCGCAGGCTATTCATTCTTCATTTCTTCTTGAAAAAAATACACGTGCAACCTTTAAAAAATTGTTTATAATTTCGGCATAAAATATAAAACCAGAATAAAAAACATAATGATTTATATCGAAAATTTATAAACAATGAATTATTTATTATGTTACAACATAATAACACAAGTTTAATAGGTGTTGTTAAAATTTTTGGTAAAAGAAGTTTTATTTACACTTGAATTGTTTTTTACGTACATACCTAGTAAATGTAAACATTAAAAGATAAATGTTTTTTATAATTGTTTGCGAACAAAATTTGTTTGAACTAAGAGTTTTTAATAGGAAATTTAAAAAAAATACTCACCCAATCATTATTGAGTAGAAAAGTAGAAAAGTATTAAAGTATTGAAAAATAATCTACTCACTAATACGTTATTAAATGTTTAGAAAAATTCATGTGTTTATTAAAAATGCAATCCCACATTTCTGAACCGTTTCACAGTAGGCTAGAGAGCGCTCCCAGCGCGCGGAAATTCAAAATAAGTAAGTGTTTTATTTCGACAAAATTTAGGGAATTTTGAATTCTTTAATTTCTGTAGATAATGAAACAACTTTAAATCACCTTCAAATCTGTTGAATTTTTATCAGGTAACCAGTCAAAGTTTAAGAATTATAATTACTTGCTTCGTGTTGGTAAATTTCGCGTAAAGGTATTGCTTCTCTTACAATGTTTATTACAAATTTATTCTTACTTTTTGACTATAATTGTATTGTTGTAAGTTTTTATTATTATTGTACTGTCACTACTTTAATAAAGTAACCGCTGCATATTTGTAATGTGCATTACGTATGGTTTTAAAAAATGTCACGCACTGTTACACTATGTGATTTAGTGTTTTTAATAGCTTACCGTTCTGTCTTACAAATAAATCTAAAATCAAGTGCTATTAGGGGCAACAAATATGTTTTGTTTATTTTTTTCAGTTCATACATTCAGTGCCGGTTTAAGTTAGTTCGCCGCCCGGTTCTGGCAAAAACACAACGCCCAATGCTTTAAATATTACTTTTTTAAAAACATTTTTAAATTTTTAAGTCTTACTTTCTCACGTCAAGTGGAAGATTAGGTTGGTTAGGCTGGTATCTAACAGTAAACTTAGTATCCTATAAAATATAAAATGAGCCTTTATAAATAAATTATAAAAACTAATCAAAAGCACTAACTAAAAAATAAAACATTCTTTGGTTTATATAAACAATACTAAGTACTAAGAAAAACTAATGAAAAGTTATAAATAAATAAAACATTATTCTTTGGTTTAAATAAATATTGAGAAATCCTAAGAGCCGTTTCACATGCGACTGATAAAGTCTTGACGATCAGTCCTGATGATACGGACTGACGGTCATGGCCATTGTTTCACAACCAACGTAATGTACGGAAATGTCTACTACGAGACGGTTCTTAGCTCCTCCGGAATTGCGCTGTTTTCGCTTTTTGTATACAACGCAAAAAAGTTCTTTTTTGCATCCGCAAAATTTTCAAAATCCGGAACTACTATTTCCGCTACTTCTTCAAATGCTTTATTCTTTGCATCCCTATTTTTGTAGTTCTCATCATCTGCATACCAGATGCATCTTCGCTGTTCGATGCTAGTTATTACAATTTCAATATCAATGCGTAAACTACTCATTGTGCAACACTGTTTCTGCTGACCGTACGTACCATATGAAATACTCCATATAACTAACAGCCCTTAATAGTCCTGACGGTACGCAGTGCGCACGGGCTGTCCCGATGCCCGTGCCGACGAATCAGTCAACCGATGATACGCAGTGCATGTGAAAAAGTTCATTTAAACAATGGCCCCTAGTCATCAGGACTGACCATCAGGACTGATCGTCAGGACTTTATCAGTCGCATGTGAAACGGCTCTAATACTAATAATTATAATTAAAACGTTGTTTTCAAGTCTTTATAGTAGCAAATTGTTTTATAACACTTTACATTTATTTCATCTAGCAGGTCTTGATAAATGGACAGAATTGCTAAGGAGTTAAATCTTTCTTGGGGAATTGTATTTCTTAGGTAGTTTTTTACCCTTTTTAGAGCAGAAAAAGATCGTTCACCACTTGCATTTAAAACCATTATAAAAAAAAATTCGCAGACAATTATTAATATTCGGAAATGAAGATATTAATTTATTTTCGTATAAAACTTATACTAATTCCAATGGAGTTTCTATTTTTATTTCCGAAAGGGAAGTTACCAGTTTCTTGAGTTGGACAAATTTTTAAGGAAAAAACTCATCCAAATCCTCCACGAAGATTTATGCTTTTAGATTAAACAAAAATTCAAATTTGTTTGTGCCAGATTTCTAGCTATCATATCGACAAATGATTTCGGATTATATATCGTCAATTATTAAAATAAAACATATTGTTCGCATTGTTTCTTTTTTGCTTAAACTTGCCTCTGAATTATTTTCTTCAAATTGTAATTTACTTATGATTATCCGCTTCTGAGCAAAGTTCTCAACTAAAAATGACAAAAGATGAGCATTTGTGCTTAAATCCATATTTTGTTTTTGGACTGCTTTATTGGTTTCATTAACCCTTTGCAAAATGTCTATCCAAAAAGTTCAAATTATTCCGTTTCCAATAAATCAAGTTTTTCTGATGGAGAAGCTGCTTTAACTCTAACAACATTTTTCTCATTTGTATCCGTTGTATCCACCGACGCAGTGTCGCAATAATTTTTTCTAACGATTAAGTATTTTTTTTTAAATTATGGGCGGTACGCGGTACCGCCCCAAAAATATTTACCGCCCGGTGCTATAGTCCCCAAAAAAACCCTGTTAAACCGGCACTACATACATTATCCCTAACTCATACGGAGCTATATGAAAAGTGGTTTAGTTTAAAGAATTTTAATATAAAGTTAGTTTTAGATTACTTAAGGCCGGTTTATCAATCTCTAGTTAAGTTCCAGTTCTATCCAGTCTATCTGACAGTTAAATTCCATATCGATTGTTGTGAGAACAATGGTAACCATGGAAATTATCTACTAGATAACTAACTGCAACTTTAACTGGACATTGATAAACCGGCCCTTAGTAGACTAAGCATTTACAAAAATAGATGTATCTCAAATACAGTTTTTATAATTGTACTGTCTCTACGTCCATAAAGAAAGTGCTCCATATTTTTGGTGTATGTATGGACATTACTAATGTTTTAAAAAATGTCAAGCATTCTCACACTCTGTGTTTAAGTGTTTTCAACAGCTTACTGTACAAGAGTACTCTTCTGTCTTTCAAATAAATATAAAATCAAGTGCTAGAACGCGCCACAAATACATTTTTATTTTAGGCATTGTAATAGAAAGTTTTAGATTAATTTAGTAGACTATGCATTAACAAAAATAAATGTTTCTCGGAAGCCCAGAAGAAATATTATTTTATTGAATGCTGTCATACATAAGAATTAAGTTTTATTTTATAAATGTTTAGTTATATTTTTGTAATTTACTCGTTAAAACTATAGATCTTAATTTTGCCATGACACAAAGATACTTTTACTTAGGGTTGTGCCTGGTCAATTGACCGCGGTCAATTTATCGAGATTTTTACCTATTTTGACAGGAGAGATTTTGACTATGTCAAAATCGGACCTAGTATTATGTTCGGTAGTGGACCATGTCATACGTAAGAATTAAGTTTTATTTTATAAATGTTCAGTTATATTTTTGTAATTTACTCATTAAAACTATAGATCTTAATTTTGCCATGACACAAAGATACTTTTACTTAGGGTTGTGCCTGGTCAATTGACCGCGGACAATTTACCGAGATTTTTACCTATTTTGACAGGAGAGATTTTGACTATGTCAAAATCGGACCTAGTATTAAAAATGTTCGGTAGTGGACCATGTCATACGTAAGAATTCAGTTTTATTTTATAAATGTTCAGTTATATTATTGTAATTTACTCATTAAAACTATAGATCTTAATTTTGCCATGACACAAAGATACTTTTACTTAGGGTTGTGCCTGGTCAATTGACCGAGATTTTTACCTATTTTGACAGGAGAGATTTTGACTATGTCAAATTCATTTTTTAATACTATAGTATTAAAAAAATGTTCGGTAGTGGACCATAATCATAATACTGCTTTTTAAATAGTCTTCTGGGTCATTTTTGACTAATTAATTTTAAGAGAGTAAAGACAATGGCGAGGGTGGGTTCAGTGACGAGGATGATGTGCCGTTATCTACACATGCTAGAACGTATGTCTGACGACGTTTCGGTACAATCTAATGTACCATCTTCAGGTCTTATCTGCTGAGCTAGATGTTCTTAAAAACAATGATATTATGAATGTTTTTTTTTACTTCAGAATGGTTTCTTTATTTTTTCTTAGCTATTTTTCAATAAATATACGTTTCTATTTAAAAATTGAGTAATTTTACTCATGCCTTCATTTCTTTAGAAAAAAAGAAATTTGACCGGTGCTTAGTCAATTGACCACAAAAAATTTTGACCGGTCAAAATCCCAAACCTACTTTTACTGTTAAAGTATTATATTGTGGATTTGTTTTTCTATTGGTAGTAAAAAGTAATTTTTATTAAAATTTTATCAATTATACCAAAAAAATAAACATTGACTAAGAATTACTTAAACAAATAATTTCTGCGTGGTAAATTGACTTTCTAGCCGACTGTGAGTTTGATTGAACAATCGTTATCTATTTAAAAAAATTGATGAACATTTTAAAGGATGTTGAAAAATAAATGCAATGAGCAATAACCTTATTATTATGCTATTTATTATTGTTGCTAATTTATAACTCCTAAGATTAAGAAACCGTTTCAACTTTTTTGGTCTCGCCTTTTGGGTTAATAATAAATAATTTTATCTTCCAGCATTCTATAGTTTAACCTTTATCAACGCTTACTACCAAAGTATTCGATTATCTTCTAGGTTTTAAAAATAATTTAGACCAATCAGGTGAAGTTTTTTTACATCCTAGCCTGTAAAAAAACTGTTAGGGCCAATAAAAAATTCGATAAATAAAATTATGCCTTGAATGTAAAATATTGTTTGCCGTGTGGCTGTGAAGTATCTTTTTGTGCTTTGCTCAATTGTTAAACTTTGAGCTCAGCGCAAAAACACTAACTTACTATGACTATAACTATTTTTTTTTAATTTATAACGTAACTTGATATTAATGAGTAGATTATTTTCCAATAGTTGCAATTATTATACAGCCATGGTTGTAATTTTCCTTTCAACGACAAAAATCGTAGGCTCATTTGGGACATGTTTTTATATTATAATTATGTATGTTTACTTTATGACAAGGTTTGAATTAAATAAGTTACTAATTATTTTCTTTTTTACAGGTGAGTTCACAAGATCCATAACTCAAGCTCGTATGTGGTAAGTACAATTTTTCAAATTTGGGAAATAATATTTCTAAAATAAGTACTGCAACATAAACAGTCATATGACTTATTGCGTCGCACAAGGGATATTTAACAGGATTTATTTTTGTTTAACTTCCACAAAAAAAAGATAACAAAGTAATGATATTTATTAACCCTCATCACCTGTAGTTTTGCTGGTACGAATACAAATAATAGTAGAGGTTATACATATAGTTATTTTTTTTCATATATTTGTACTTTTAAAAAGAAACATTTCTACGGTAATTCTGTAGAATACATCTTATTTTATTTATAATTATGGTTAAAACTACTTTCTGGTTCACAATAATTTATTATTTTTTTGTCTTTTTCCTGTTTCGTATTAGGTTATTTTTTAAATTTAAGTAAGAAACATCATTGAATAAACGATTTTAACACTGCCAAAAATATTTCCCAAAAAATATTCTTTTGAATTGGAACTTCTTTACGATCTGTGATGTGACGTGACTAGGGGTGTCAATCCCGGGATCCCGTAAAAAATCCGATCCCGAAAATCCCGGGATTAAAAGTCCCAATCCCGGGATCTTAGTAATAAGTTACAAAGAATAAAATAGACTTTTTTTAAGCGTATGACATTTTTTATATTATAATACTCATAAGCATATATATAAACACTTCATTTTTTTACTTAGTTCAAGTCAAATTATTATACACCGCCGTACAATAATGAAAATACATTGAAATAACATAGCAAGAGTGGTTCCATCTATAGCATAAAATAAGCAAAAAAAATGTAAAATTACAGGTCACTGTAAATAAATTTATGTACATAACCTATAATATAACATATTTCAAACGTCAAACCTATAAAAATGTCACAAACTTGATAATTTCAATGTAAGTTACAGTTACAATTGGAACTCACCAAGGCCCGATTGATAAAAGAAATGACATTATTTGTTAATGGGGGTAAACGTGGGTACAATGTGCACTGTTAAAAATAGGGTTAAAATTACATTACTATACACGAAAAAAATACAATATTTTTAAAGGAAAATTACCTTATGAACTGACGTACATTTATATTTAATGGTATTTTACATAATTAGAGTATTTTTAGTGAACAATAACGTAAACATTTTGTTATATAGTGAATAATTACATTAAAAAATGTAAAATTACAGTAAAAAATGTAAAATCACTATCTTATATGTAAAATTGACGACATTTCGGAAAATCCCTTTTAAATTAATGTACTTTTCCGTTAAATCTTATAAATTTACCACACGCTACAGTAACTTTACATCCCCGCGTGTCCCTCCGAGTTCGCTTCGCTGTTCGTCCCTGATCTGGTGACGCCGCGCCAACATTTATTCGCTTTATCGCTTTGCTAGGTTATGTTTTGTATTATTAAAGTTTAAAATCAGTGGTTTGTTTTAAATACTTTTAAATCTTGCATTTTTTATAACCGCGAATCGCGTAATTATTGTGTTTAGTACTGTTTAGTGTAGTAAGTTGTAAGTAGTAGTAAGTTGTTGTGTGATACCTTAGACTAAAGTCTATGTTCTGTGGTCTATAGATAGCGTGGGTTTTTTGTTTTTTTTTCAAAAAATAAAATTTAAAACCTATACTAGAATTTATTTGAAACAAGATGCATTTATTTAAATAAAAAAATATGAAGAAAAACTTAGGTGGTACCTGAAGCAATACTCTTTTTTGGGGTGGGCAGTGAATGTGATAAATTGAAAAAAAATCAGTGAATATTGACTAAAAAATACATCAAGTTATTTGTAATTTTACATTAAATTATATAAAAAAACTATATTATTATTACAATAAATAACTAGTAAAAATACATAAGGTTTATTGAAGACGTTATTTACCCGAAATGTTTATTGATTATACTTAAATAATACAGTAAAAATACATAATGAAAAGTTTAGTTTTCCGACTAACGTTCGTAATTTTACTTTAAGGTTTAGATACATTTACCTATGTACTAACGTGATAATCCAGATTATTTTCTGCAAAAATTCCAAAATTTTAACGTAATTCTCATGTGTAATTTTACGATTTTCTGTGTAATTTTTCGGCACGTTTATGTAAAAATACAATTGGTGTAGTATATTTCCGTGATATTACGATTGTAACATAATTAGACCGTAATTTTACGTAAAATCACTAAATCGTTTTAACAGGCATGCCTACAAATTCTTGAAAACCATTCTTCCGTCTAGTGTGAAGGCCGAAAGATATCGTTCGTTAGTTTGTTGTTTTATTTTAAATTGGTTTTAAAATTAATGATATGTATATTTTTTCGGGACTGATCCCGGGATCCCGGGATTAGTTACCTTTGGTCCCGAAAGGCCCGGGATTGGAAAATAGGCTCGGGATTGACACCGCTAGTAACGACACACGTTTGTTTCCAGGATATGTCTATACTAGTGGCGCAGGAACGGTTTTAAGTTGGGGGGTGGCTCAACCGAATACCATCCTTATTGTTTAGCACTAAATGGGTGAAAATAATAAAGGCCATTCTTTCATATTACCGTAAGAATAACAAGGGTAATATGCGATTTCTTGTCTTATTAGCAATAAAATTCGTTATTACGTTAATAAAGCTCAAGCTGATCATTTCAGCAAACGATATAAACGATTTTAGCATTTTATCGTAATTAAGAATAACATAGACGGTACACGACTTGTCTTATTGTTAGATTTTTTCAAAGAATTTGGAGGGTACATTTTATATCAAGTAACCCCACTCTAGCCCTTATCATTTGGGTGGGCATTGTCACCCGCCCACCCGCTTTTACGCCCCTAAGTACCTACTATAAACATTTCCTGAAAACAAACGTTTGTCGACACGATCGTGACATAACCCTTTTAGAAAACTTACTACGTAGTAAGTACTAGGTGGCTATCTATTTTTTCTTTCAATTTCTCCCTCAACTTTCCTAGAATATAATGTAAAACTTCGGGCCAATGCGGGTTTCCAATATCGGTTATATAATGTCTAACAACTTCGGGCCAATGTTGGGTTTCAATATTGGACCATGCTAGAAAAAATCTGACGAAAGATATATTGGCCCAATATTATTACGAATATTGGGCCATTATCTTTGCTACTGGGGTATCGTAAAGATTGTAAGGCTCCAATTTTGTGTAACTTTCGTACACAAATCGGCTTTGAGACCATAAACCACACCAAAGAGTAATTTTTTAATGATGTAATGGTTTTTCCAAGATTTCTTGTGCATTATTTTCTGCCCCAAGCGTTTTATTTACAACTCAGAAGTGCGCTTTATTGCTAAAGATGATTTTTTTTGCCAAAATCATGATCTATTTTCAAATGTTCTAGGTCCCAATCAGCAAACAAACGGTGCTTCAAATGCATGCAGATCATGATCTGTTGGCTTAACTTCTTGCACCAATACCTTTTGCTGTGCTGTAGCAATCCATTGTTTATTTTCGTAAGCAAAACCATTAGACTAATAATATTATTGGGTACTAAAACAAACAATATGAATATGGTTTACATAAATAAAACATAAAATAAACCAAGCTATAAAACTCAACCGTCATTACCATAATAAGGTCTGTTTATTCATAGGGCCATTGTCATTAAATTAAATAGATCGAGAATAAAAACAAGGCCGGTAATTGACCGAAATCATCACGTTACATTATGTGCATTAAAATATTAAAGTTAGAGTAGTTAATCCCAGTTCCCTTCATAGTTCGGCGAGAATAATTGCCGCCCGGGAACCCAGGCCACTGTTATCAGTACGATAATTAAACATGAAGGCATATAAGAAAATTACTTTCGTAAAAGGACTAACAGACAGCAGTCGCAGTTAAAAAGATCTTAATTTTCCAGGAATTCATTCACTCATTTTAAGCAAGATAAAATTTTGAAGGTACATAATAAAACGAACGCCTTTTTTTGTCTTTTAAATACGAAACTGGTTTTATAGAAAAATTGTTTATATTAAAATAATTAGTTTTTTTATGGAAATTGAAACATACGTATATACACACAATGTTGTGCTCTTAAAATTACATATGTTGTACATCGCGGTGCACCGTGTTAAGTTTAGTTTTTTTTATTAGTATTTAATATTTTAACTTATTATCTATGATCAAATGTATAGATAATGTATAGATAAAAACAATGCCCGTATTTTTTATATTACTTTTAAATTATTATTTCTACACACAAATAAAGGTTCGGAACTGCAAAAAAGTGTCTTTAACAGTAATTCCAGGTTTGGGTTGTAAATCAAAACCATCTTAGGAGGTTTTACCAACCCCAAATATGTTTTATAAAATTTTAAAAATTTAATTACTTTATAATTTAAATAAAATAAAATATAATTTAGACAAAAAAATCCTTAAAATGAAAAAAATGGGATGAAGGGTAAATGAAAATTCAATATGCAGTATTTTCTTCATCAATGTTTTTGGTATTTGTATCAACCGTATTGCAAAGCAAAAAGGAGTAAAAGCATTTTTTCTACTCCCACCTTTAAACGTGTTTTTATGACACAAAGTGACCTTTTAAATACACATTGACAAGACCTAATTACTGTAAGATTCTAAATTAGCAGATTTTGCTATTTATAAAACTGTATAACAAACTTTAGTGGAACATGTACATGTTAATATTCGGTAGGTATATACGGGCCCGTTCCTGGGGTGTCTGGCGCCTACGTTCAGCATTCGTTGGTGCGCCCCTTTTAAATATAATTACATTAAATATTTTAAGCCTTTAAATTTAAAAAATATATATTTTGCGAAAAACTGGCAATATGTAATTGAAATTTAAAAAAAACCGCGTAAAATTAAGTATATAAAACATATTTATTAAATTACCAAACAAACAAAATCACAAAAAATATTCAGTGATAAAAATACTCTAAAGAAAACAAAAAAAAACAATCTAAACAATATAATAACTAAAACTGGTTTTTAGTGACGTACTCTCTAAAAATGAATTAGTCAAAAATGACTACCTAGTTTTAAAAGTAAAAAAGCAGTTACTAATAACTTTAGTCCACAGCAATTCGTATCCCGGACATTTAACAGCTTATTATTATGTAAAATTATAAAAGTAAAGCAGTTTTAAAGATATAGTTAATTCCATATTATATAGATAATTTACTAAATCTCAAAAACGTTCTACTTTTATAACTTTTGACGACATTTTCGGATTCAGCAGACAATTTTACAAAGGAGTTGACTCATGATTCAAAAAAATGTTGTATCATGGAGTTGACCATTTCTATTGACGATAATTATTAGTCGCTGCTTTTTCGCTATGGCAATTATAGTCTATGGACTAATTGAATATAAGAATTGGCTGTTCAATTTTGGGATACCATGATATTCTATGGTTAACCATGGTACAAGTGAAAACGCATCCACTAATAACTATTAAATTAGTCATTTTTGACTAATTCTATTTTAGAGAGTAAGCTCGTTACAAAGTCATGCACTGTGTAGACTACTGTTAAACTTTGCTACCGTCAACTGCAACTATCAAATAAATACTAAAAATATTATGAGCATTTGTCGCCTTTTATTTTGATCCTCATATAAAAAAAAATAAGACGCCAATATCAAAGCGGCAAAAGGCGCTTTATAGCGCCAAAAAAGGGCGGTAACCTTTATCCTATGTATGTTTAAGTATTATTTGCAAGAAAGTTTATCGTTATAAAGTACTGATTGACTTTAATTTTGCGCCCCCAAAATGTTGCGCCTGCGTGCGTGCACTGCACGCTCGCCAGGAACGGGCCTGGGTTTATATGTACATACAAATTATCATTTTGATTTAATCTTTATATTAAAAACCTTGTTAGGTATAGTATATACCTAAGAAGGTTTTAAATATAAAGATTAAATTAGATCAGGATATAAAGAATAAATTAAGAGAAATATCCTGGCTTAGCATGCTCGAAAGACGCACTCTAAATGCTTTACTTTTGTATCATAAAATTATAGTTTTTAAATCGCCACCTTATTTGTACAACAAGATTCGATTTCGAACGGATGTTCATAGTCTTAATATACGACATAAAAATACGATAACACCTCCTCAGCATTCTACTGCTATGTTTGAAAGATCGTTTTCCTATAATATTTTTAAGTTAATTACTCTATTTAGGGCAGAAATTCGTTCACTCATTCTTATCGATTATTTTAAATTGTGATATTTAAGTACAACATTTATAAGATCCTTATATTTTGTTTTATTTTTCTTAATTAGATTTTTTATGTACTTATAAAGATATTCTTTGCTTTTTAATTATTTTTAATATATGTGTATATATGTGTATGTATGGGTATGTATATGTATATACATTTCAGTGTGTGGTTGCTTTAGAAAACGTATACTTACTTAAGGTAGGCTGCCAAATTACAATTTTATTAAGTATACTTGTATGTACATTAATTTAATACAAACTTCGCATGAATAACAGAAATATTTTATAAATTTAAAAAGTATATGGACTTTTTATAGTTAATTCCAGTGTTACTAGGGGCCGTTCATTAATTACGTGAGACAATTTTGGCGATTTTTCGACCCCCCCCCTCCCCTTGATGAGATGTCGTGATATTTTGCTCGACCCCCTCCCCCCTCCCTTAATCTCACGTGAGATTTTTTAAAATGCATGGTTTTAATATAAATAAGTTAATCTGTGCTTAATTCCATTAGATTTATTAAAAAAAAACAATTTGCTTATAATTGTTTACTTAATTTAACCCAGTTTTCTAGCAATTTAAAAATTTTTCTTTCGGAAAAAAAATTACGTGATATTTGCCGAGACACCCCCTCCCCCCACGTGAGATTTGGTGAGGTTTGGCTCGACCCCCTCCCCCCCTAAACACCTCACGTAATTAATGAACGGCCCCCTAGAAAAAACGTCTAATTAATGGCTTATTTGCATTTAAAGTATACCTTTTATAGTCCATGTTTGGCTAATTGTGTAAATAGTATACTATTTTTTTATCACTATATTATTTATTTATGTAAATAGTTGAGCCTATAGGCTCAAATTGTATTTTATTTATAGGCATTAAGGCCAGCACAATTTTTTTGTCAAAATGTTATCTTGATTGCACTGCTAAATATTCTTGTAAAACATTTCGACGAAATTTTTAAAACAGCGGTCATATAACAATGCCAATATAATTAGTCTAAATTGTTTTTAGCATGTAGTCTCTGTGTAATCCACATTATTGTGTCAAAACAAGAAAAAGAAAAATTATTATGTGTTGTACAAACAATGCCAATGCCAATTTTTTATACATTTTTGTTTTTATACTTTTTTATAAGTAAACAACAGTTACTAGTGCAGATAATATACGAGTATATATAAAAAGAAAATTGGTTAAACCACCTTTACTTGATGAAACTCCATATTAACTATGTAAATATAAAAACAACTATGTTTTGAAAGTTTAACGTAATTTATTAAATGTTGACAATTGTTTCGCTACACAGTAGCTTCTTCAGATTACATTCTTAAGAAGCTACCATTTAATAAATTACATGAAACTTTCAAAACATGGTTGGTTAAACTTGTTAAAATAATATTCAATAAGCATACATATTAATTTAATAGTATTTAATAATATTTAATTTGAATTTATTATTATCCTGTAAAGTCACCGCCATACAATAATCAGATCTGCAGCCTTGGCTAAGGCCTCGGCGCTTTCTCCGCTTGTTAGATAATGTACTATATTTCTTGTAACGGTTAGTTTGGAAAATATTTATAATATGTTAAACCGAAGAAATGAATGCATGCATTGATTGCATAAAAATTTGAGAATAATGAAGCCAAACTGCTAAAATTTAAAGCTCAATTTTTTTTTAATCGCCCAAATTAAGGTTTTCGATTTTTGTATAAAAAACTAGACGCAATTTATTTAATCGCCGAATTTGCTTAAAGCGCCCAATCTGGCATCACTGCAGTACCATATATGGTATGGTATGGTATGGTATAGATAATAAAGGCACGGCTCGGCGAGGGTTGCAGCAGTACCATGATACAAACAACATGATACAAACAACATGATACAAACAACAAGCAACAACGCAGCAGTACGTGGTTTCAAAAAAATATTTTTTGGGAAATATTTTTGGTAGTATTAAAATCGTTTAGTCAATGATGTTTCTTACTTAAATTTAAAAAATAACCTAATACCAAACAGGAAAAAGACAAAAAATAATAAATTATTATGAACCAGTTAGTAGTAGTAGATAGTAACCATAATTATAAATAAAATAAGATGTATTCTATGGAATTACCGTAGAAATGTTTCTTTTTAAAAGTAAAAATATATGAAAAAATATAGCTAAAAAAATTAAATACCTAAATATTTTATTTTTTGTGTAATAAGTTAAACAATAATTTATAATAATAAGGTTAGACAATTATTGTCTAATCTTATTATTATAAAGTTGATGTTTTATAAAAATATCTTGATGTATTATTATACAAAAATTACAAAATACATAAGGGCAGTAAATACTTTATTTTAATAATTTTTTTTGAAGATTAATATACAGAGGGTGTCCCAAAACGAAAGGGGTCGATGCCTTGCGGAATTCTAAGACAAAATTTCCTTTACCATTTTTTTCGAATTTCGCAGTTTTTCTGCTCTATCTGACGAGTTTTTGTTATATTTTTCGTGTTTGCAAAAGACGCTAAAATTATATTATTGAGAAAAAGTAAACAAAAACAAATTCGGTGCGTATACGCTATAGCAGAAACAATGCGCAATTTTGTGATGCTATCTTTTTTGGGACACCCTCATTGGCATCCTTAAAATGGTAAAGGAAATTCGGTTTTATATTTTCGCTTGATTCGGTCCGGTTTTGGGACACCTTGTATAAAAAGAGTTAGCTAAATTTAAAGCACTTTTCTCTGTATTATAGTATGATAGGTACTAATTAATTAAAATTGTATTACTTTTTTGTCATTCCTAAAAAAACAACAAATATACCGTCTAGTTATATGTTAACATTTTGTTCCTATTTGAGTTATAAAAATTATACAATTAAGATTAATTATCCCAATTTGGTATGCAAATTTATCTTAAGTAAATACATTTAACTTATTTTTGTTCTTTAATATTGTACAAGTGACTATTTTTCCTTAATAAAAAATAATTTTAAGAAAAACCAAGTCAAGGTTTTATTTGGCTCGTCAAATATTTGAATAATACTTAAATTCACTTTTTAATTAAAAACTTACAAGTAAAAAATAAAATAAATTAAAAAAACGAAGTCGTGCACCAAACTATTTCACACTATTATTATACATATGTATATTAAAGTAAAATTAAGACATTACAAAAGTAAGGATTTAAGAATTGTATTTTCTTTATTTTAATTTTTTTAAGTAAAATAAATAGTTAAAATTCGTTAAAAATGATTTTTTACTTCTTTGACACACTCTGTCAGGGCAAATGTATTTTCTGATAGTATGATATTTGTTATAGTAACATAGCGTAACCGAGTTGTTTAAACTGGATAATGTATAACCTGTATTTATTTTATAATTATCAGTTTTTATGATATTTGTTTATTTAAAAATAAATTTAGTTTAGTCCCGATGACAAAAAAATCCCTATATTTAATATTTGATACAAAACTTCCACTTTGCTTCTATGTGCAGTTCTTTGGAAATATAAAAATATTTTTCACACTAATAAAATATAAACACCATAACAAAATAATTAATTTATTCAAAAAAGAAAGGAAATACGGTTTAAGAAAAACACTTGTTTTTTTAAAGCTTATATTTATGACTGTGAGTACATACAGATTAGGGGTGTCGATCCCGAAATACCGGGGTCCCGGGATCTCGTTAAAAATCCCCAGGTTCGAAAGTCCCAATCCCGGGATCTTAGTAATAAGTTACAAAGAATAAAATATACTTTTTTTTCAAGCGTATGACAATTTTCATATTATAATACTCATAAGCATATATAGAAATACTTCATTTTTGTACGCAGTTCAAAAGTCAAAATATTATACACCGCCGTACAATAATGAAAATACATTGAAATTACATAGTAAGAGTGGTTCCATAGATGCATCTATCGCGTTAAATAATAATAAAATCAGCAAAGAAAATGTAAAATTAAAGGTCACTGTAGAATAAATTCATATTTCAAACCTCAAACCTGAACAAAGGTCACAAACTCGATAATTTCAATGTAGTAGTTACAGCCCCAATTGGAACTCACCAAGGCCCGATTCATAAAAGAAATGGAATTATTTGTAATGGGGGTAAACATTGTGCCTACTAATTCTTGAAAACCATTCCTCCAACTAGTGTGAAGTCCCAAAGATATCGTTCGTTAGTTTGTTTGTTCCTTTTAAATTGTTTTTAAATTAAAGATTTATATTTTTTCGGGACTGATCCCGGGATCCCGGGAACCGTTGGTCCCGAAAGTCCCGGGATTGAAAAAGGGCTCGGGATTGACTATACAAATAGATATTGAAATGTTATAAGGGTCGTATGAAATTCGACAAGGTCTGTTCAATAAAAAGAAAGCCATTCATTAGCACCGCAATAAAACTAAATACTGTTAAACAAAATATATAAACGTACCTATTTTCATTTTTCTGTATTCAACTTGTATTGTTTAATAATGTATTTGAAAATGAGAGTCCATATTTTAGACAGCAACAAATTTAATAGTGAAGCACTTCCTGGCCCCAGATAGTGTTTGTAGCAAAGTTTAGATTGGTTCATTATCTGCATGTACAATTAATCATAAATCTGATTTATTTCACCAAAACCTTTATTTAATAATAATCCTTTATCCGTGCCTTTATACAAAATAAAATAAACCGCATACAGAACAAAGTAATTTCTTGTTTCCATAATAAATAATGTGGCATTTAGTTTATTGCTGAAATAATGAACATAAGACTGCTCTGGGCATTTCTATATTTAAGTGTTTTCTGCCGCAAACTTGCATTATATTCCGGGCTTTGGAGTAGGTATTATACTCATTAAAATGTTCAATTATCATCAAAACAAATTGCAACAACGCTGGCAGACCCCAACTCATCACCATTGGCGGGCCAGGATGATTTTGTCGCACAGTGGTGACCAGAGACAAAGAAGGTGGTGACTCCATTATTTTTTATGAATATAAGATGTGAATTAAATTTGTAAAATTGTCAGATGATAATTCTATGGTAGGTTATTTAAACAAAAAATTAAAAACCTTTCATTTTTAATGGAATGGTTTTATACACACTTTATACCATAAATTGTTCGACAAAAACTGTCAGAACATGTAAATTTTAATAAAATTTGTTTATTTTAATGTTAAAAAATAGATTTTGAGTATGCCACCTTTCTTCAATATTTAAAAAAAAAAAAAATAAATGGTGGTAAAAATTTAAGTGGTGAACTATTATCACAATTAACAAAAAAATTATTTTGATAGGACAATGTTTGGAGGGTCCGCCACCAAGTGCAGATTTTATCTTCTAAACTTTAGAAAGGTGGCGGAACCTCCAAACATTGCTTGATCAATATTTTTTTTTATTTAAAGTGTGTCCTATTACCACAACTAATAGTTGTGGTAATAGGACAACCATAAAAAACATAGTTATACAAAAGTAATAAACAAATTTAATTTTTTTTCAAAAAGAACATGTGTTTTGCCAACCCTGTTTTTAACATAATTAAGTATTAATTAAAATTCTATTTAGTTTTTAAGGACTTCAAGTAATTGTTTTTCTAAAATTTGCCGCTCTTCACAATTCACAATGTTTTTGTACAAATTTACAAATAAAATAAAAATAAAAGAACAATGTTTTTCGTATATTGAAATTTATCCTTTATATTTCAACCAATTATTTTAAACATAATTAAAAATTAGTATTTAAAAAAGGCAAAGTAAAGAAATAATCCTACCAAATACCTATAAAGGTCTATAGACACAATTTAACTAACGTTCAGACTATAACCTATATATAGATTATTATTATTATTATAACCTATATATAGATTATTATTACCTATCTATAGATTATTATATATTATAGATTACTATAGATTATTATATATTATAGATTATTATTACATTGAGTTATTTTTTTATGAAAGTTTAAAGCTGAAATAAATGAGTATTTATTAAACACAAAATTTCACATCTTATTACGAAAATAAATATTCCATGGATTACGAAAATAAATATTCCATCGATTAAAAATTGTATTAAAAAAAAACATTGTTGTTGGCCCTTCGACGCCTTCGTATGTTTTGATTATTTTATTCAACTGCAGTTGAATAAAATAATCAAAACATACGAAGGCGTCGAAGGGCCAACAACAATATTTTTTTTTAATACAATTTTTAATCGACAATTGTCGATCGGTTCGACAATTGTCGATCGGATCGACAATTGTATATATACAGGGTGTTTCACATTCGTGGTCCATTAGAAGTTTCTGGGAAACGAAAAAATATATCGATTTGAAATTTTAAAAGCGTTTATAATCCATTTAAGTCTATATTTCTAAAATATTTTGAAAAAAATTTCTATTTTTCTAAAATATTTTGAAAAAATGCCAATTTCGGTTTAACCGGAAGTGAGATCAACTTTGTTATAAAATTACTATACCATGTCCTATATATAGGTATACCTAAAGTGAATATTTTTCGAATTATTATTATTTTTTCGTTAAAATTTAAGAAATGCGCGTAAATCAAAAATAGCCTATAACTTTTTTGTTATCAGGTTTGCAAATATTGGGTTGGAATTTTTGGAATCTTAAAAAAATTAGGCCAACTTGAAAGGCTAATAACTTTTTTATTTCAAATGTAACACTTAGTATGTTTTTATATACCTATACCTAAAGTTAATAATTTCAGAGATATTTAACAATTTCTAAAATTTTACATATTATTTTGTATCACAAAACCTTTGAAAGGTATGACGGTTTCTATCAGACTGGTTTCTATGGTTACCACGTTATAGCAAATATTATCATAATCACAATAAATTTTACTTAAAAAATAGATTAAATTGACCTAAAAAGTGCTTAATTGAATCCAAGAATTCCAAGTAAATCGTAGGCAAATTTAATTTAATTTTCACTATAATTATTCTAAATTTTGTTGGGATTTATAAAACTTATTTGCTGCTATGTAGGTATCACGGTTTGATACATCTAAACCTAGCAAATAATTCAATCAAATTATTGATATTATTCTAATTTTGGATTGGCGCTTTATTGATCAAAAATTTGATTGTAATACTAACTTACTTCATTAATTGTATTCAAAATTTCTTGCCGTTTAGAATGCCTTTGAACTTTTTTATTGTGTTTTTAAAGCGAATTTCACGAGCAGACACTGTCAAGTCTTGGCATTAGCAGACATCATACTAATAAATTCCGTAGCATTTACAGAAATTCTGTCATGCATGCATGCGAATAAAAAGTTATTCACTTGCAGAGGGAAACAGCTAAAGACCTGCCGAATATTGTGCAATTTTCTCGTTCGTTGAACA
Source organism: Brassicogethes aeneus (assembly GCA_921294245.1). Lineage (NCBI taxonomy): Eukaryota > Metazoa > Arthropoda > Insecta > Coleoptera > Nitidulidae > Brassicogethes > Brassicogethes aeneus. The sequence goes on along the minus strand of OV121132.1, from coordinate 43,241,079 downwards.
TTTTTCAGCAAGAAACGGAAAAGTAATGTTTTTTAGGTATAATGAAATGCCAAATATGTATTTTTATACCTAATTACCTAATTACTTAAAATATTAATTCGTATTTTTTTGGAATTTAAGCACTTGTAATATATTTCAAAGAAAGAAAGAAAAAAGTCAACAAAAAAATATCTGGTGTATTTGAAATCACAATTATAACAATTTATTTAATAACATATTTATAAGTATAGGTATACCTACTCCTGGAAATATTGTATCTTGGAGAAATGTAGATTTCTTTCCTTTGCGAGAGCACAGAAAAATGTATGTTTCTGAATAAAAGTTCAATGTTTTAAACAAAATTTAGATAAAAAAATAAAAAGTTATTCCTTGCTAAAAAACAATTATACCTAAAGCGGTCCTAATGTTTTACCATTTTACAGCATATATACAATTATATATGTATATGCAATTATAATGTCGCGTTTGCGATATGGTATCTGGGTCGCAAAGAACCTGTTTTAAGATTAAATTAAAAGACAGCAAAAAATAGGTAATGTTTTAATATTATATTATTTATCAAGTGTGATAAACTACATTTTATTTCAGAATTTAATTTAGGCGCGAGCGAGGTTGCGATCGAGTGCCTAATTAAATGAGTTACATGTCTTTTTTCCCAAACTTTTTTGTATTTTTTTCTGAAAAGATCATTCAAAATAAAAAAAAGCCCCATTTAGTCAAATTTTGACAAAGTTATGTGTACTTTAAAAGGAAATTGGTCATTTTTTTGAAAACTTTTTTTTGGTTGGGTAAATAAATTGGAAAAATTCTGAGAAACTTTTTAGTGGGGTAGAAAAAAATTTAAAAAGTTCAGTCAAATCGAAAGGGGTTGGGTCAAAACATATATTTATAAATTAACTATTATGAAATTTGTGTTTTTAGCCTAGTCAAAATTGGAAGTTAATTTTATATGGTAAGCTAAATCAGAACAGACCAGAACCAAAATAGGAAAATCAGAACCTTTACTACCTTCGATTTCCTGTCAGAATGAAGATTTCAAAAACAGTATAGTTCTGATTAAATCAGAACAGTTGGTCACCTTATATTATCTTAACCTCAAAACAAACCATCGGCCCTCATCGGATGAACCACGGCGTTCTGATTCAAGTATTTCGGCCGATTGCTATGATGGGAATTGGCAAAAATTAACGGTTGCTCGATATCGGAGGATAAAATAAAATGCAAGATATATCTATGTTCTGATAGAAACCACTTAAGTTTTTTAAGACGAAAAGTATGTTTTTTAATACATATGACTTTTGGTGTTAAGCCTCATTCAGAACCTCGTAATTAGTGGAATAAATTAGTGGTTTCAATTAACGTAAAAGTTTGTCTTATGAATGTACACAGTGTTGTTCACAACCAAAAAATTGGTGGTAGTACTTTTCAATTAGTGGAAAAAGTTTCCAAACTTCTAACTTTTACCACTAATTATAATTATAATTGGAAAGCGGCTTTGCGCATGTGCGCGGATATTTTATGTCAAAAGCAAAAAGTTTTGCCAGTGAAGGTAAGGTCAAAGATAATACACCCCATAGATTGGAAACTACACTAGCGCTAGCGGCAAAAGGCTAAAGTAAATTAACGCCATCTAGGTCTACAATACAATACAATGGGGTGTATAATACAAAGATAATACACCCCATAGATTGGAAACTACACTAGCGCTAGCGGCAAAAGGCTAAAGTAAATTAACGCCATCTAGGTCTACAATACCCTTAGCAATGCCAAAAATTGAAGTAGATTTCTGTAACATATTGGCGCCATATTTGGATATTGATGCTTCGTAGGGTGCCTTTATATATTGTATTTACTGCTGTATTTTAAATAAAACAAGTATGGATATATGATTTATTTATTGTATTCACAATCCACACAACAAGGTCTGTTCTTCCTCGTTTCGCGCATACTAAAAATCACGGAGGTAGGCAACCCACTGCAAAAAGTTTAAAGGCGGCCATTTTTGTTGTTTACAATCTTTATGCTTTGGATTTGTGCTCTATTTATACAGATTCATAATCGTTTTAAACGTTGTTAGTTTATTGGATTTTATTGACATAAGTTGAGTTTGCTCCTGTGTGTTCCTGTTTGGTTTTATTGACGTTACCAGTGTGAAATTCACACTGTGAATCAGTTGAGTGCGCTCCTGTTTGTGTTGATTTTGTCATTGGCAGTTGACTGTACTAGTGTACTTGTTTATAAACACTAATTAGTGCCTATTTTGAAATAAACTCTATAAAAGCCAAAGAATGGATTGAGGCTGCTGATAATTCAATGGTTAATATGGAAAAACCAAAGTCTCGTAAGTTCCACTACAATGTGTGCAAAACATAATTATTAATGTATATTATTTACTTAGATCGAATTTGTGCTATACATTTTGAGCCAAAATATTTGGTAAGGCATCCACACGAAGTTTTATATGGTTTATCACCACCTAAAGCTTACCGAGGCCTTACTGAGAAAGAAAAGCCAAAGAATGGATTGAGGCTGCTGATAATTCAATGGTTATAATGGAAAAACCAAGGTCTTGTAAGTTACACTACAATGTGTGCAAAACATAGTTATTAATGTATATTATTTATTTAGATCGAATTTGTGCTATACATTTTGAGCCAAAATATTTGGTAAGACATTCACACAAAGTTTTATATGGTTTGTCACCACCTAAAGCCTACCGAGGCCTTACTGAGAATGCTGTTCCAACTTTGCATTTGCCTGAAAGGTAATATTATATTATTGTTAAGTGAAGAGTCTTCAATTAACAATATTATACCATTTATTTTTTATATCTGTTAACTAATTTTCCAACTATGAAATTTACAGATCCGAAACATTAGAAATGGTTGTACCAAATGAAGCAACTTGTGCCAAAAAGGTAATATAAATTATTTGGAATAAAAAACATTTTTAAATTAGCAGTTCTGAACCATTGCCAATGGTCCATTGGATGACCTGCCTAATAATGCCAAATGTTACAGGAAGAGGATAAAACAAAAAATTAAAATATGTCTGCCCTTTACATATTTTTTTATTTATTTATTTGGACATTGGACCTTTTTCCAAAGGTAATTTTTAAAATAAAATAAAAAAAACAAAAATGTACTAATAAATAATTAATCAATTTTACCAAAACTGTGATATATATACAATTCAATACCTTTTAACCAGTGGAAACCAAAGAAAAAGGTGGAAACTATTATAGTGTAGTAAAAATTAAGTTTTAAATATTCGATTTTATATGAAATTGTTATTAGAAAGTATTGTTATTAAAACGTATATTATTAAATTTTGTGTTAGTAGTTGACTAGTTAACCCTAATTAGGGATTAAATATGTTACCTAGGTTTTTATTATTATTTTTTTATCAATTTAAATATGCTAAATTGTATTATTTTATAAGCATGAAGAAATATATTTATTTTGTTAAATTATATGTAAAAATTTAAGTGCATTTAAAAAATACTATTTATGTTTAAGTTTATTCATATTTATTTTTTTTATTAAAAATATATATTATATTTTTTTGTTTTATTTATATATCTACTTACTAGAAATCCTACCTCACCATTAATAATTTCCGTACATTCAAAAATTAATTTACTAAAAAATTATCAATTTGCAATTAAATTATTTTGATTTATATTACTTTATCTTAACTTTTAATTTCTAAAAAAATCATCGACTATGGTCATGTACATCCATTTTTACTTGCTAAAATACTTTCATCATTGATAATTTTATTTAAAGATTTTAATATTGCCAATAATCAACTTTTAAGAAAATGTATTAAAAGTTATAATAATTATTATTAATTATTAAAATATTTATTGATTACCATATTGTAAAATAATGTTTAATTTACACAAGTAATAGTGTACTTGTGTTTATTTTAATTAACACATTTCTGTTTATAAACGTATACGTTAAAACTTGAAACAACTATATATATTTACTTGCTCAAAATACCTTTTTATAAAGATATCTTTAATAATTTATTAATTAAATTCCCCAATTAACATATTTTTGTCAAAGCTTTTGTTTAAAACAAACATTTGCGTTTACATTGAAACTTTAAACAACTTTTTATTTTTAAATTAACAGCGGCAAATAAATCAAAGATGGTGGCCATTAAACTGTTTACGTGGTGCGCACAACAGTCCTGATTTTCGTTCGCATTTTATCGAGGAAGAACAGACCTTGTTGTGTGGATTGTGATTGTATTAACAATATAATATAAAATAAAATACATACATCTATATATACATAATCTGTATACATGAATATGTTTTTGTTTGTGGAGTGCAAATCTAAAAAATATTAATCTTAATTCTTCAATAATAAGAGAATATTGCAAAATTTGGTAATTTAGCTCCTTATATAAGTTTAAACTTAACATATAGGAATTTGTACAAGGCTTTTGAGTGTGGACTTTTGGTTCTAACCAACCGTGAAAAATCTATCTTGCCAACTATTGGTTTTGAAACAACCATATGTAGCCTGGGCTTGGCCTGGACTAAATTACCATTAAAAAAGCAATCCTAAATAATTCATAATTAACAAAAAGTATTTTTACGCTATAGCGATACTGCCGTGCTAAGCCAAAAAGACGCAACTCCACATTTTTACTTTATAAATTATAGCTTTATTGTTTTTTTCCAAGATACGATCAATTTAATAAGAAATTTTTAGGAGCTATAGTTAAAAATGTATGTATAGTTAAAATTTGTCTTTTTTTCTAAGAAAATAATTTAATAATAACGAGATGAGTCTTTTTGGCTTAGCACGGCAGGATAGTCAATACTTACAAATTGGTTACATTTCCGCGCCCAACAACAATACATTTCACAACCATTGACACGTTTTATCACTTTTAAGGCGCAAAAATGTATTTAATAATTCAAAAATTATGATCGACATCAATAATTATGATTGACATTGACATTTGCAAATAGCGTTTGTACAGATGTCTGCAATTTAAAAATAGATATAGTTCAGGTATTGTAGAACTAGAGGGCAGTGGTGGGAGAGTTTCCAATCTATGGGGTGTATAATACCCAAAGATAATACACCGTGTATTATCTTTGGGTAAGGTTATATAAATATTATTGTAATGGTTGTACAATATATTATTTTAATATCATTAATTTTGTTTATGTCAGGTTAAGAAAAATGGACAATCTTTTAGCAAATTCCCTTAATTTTAGATGTTAATTTTACGCATTGTGAATGATCGTTTTGTGTTAATTGAAACCACTAATTTTTTCCACTAATGACGAGGTTCTAAATGAGGCTTTAAGATTTATCTAATTATACAATTGGATTTTTAGTGCATCTGCCTGTTTATTTGAATTAATATTGAAAAGTTATATAACTTTTAGGTTATTAATAACCTAAATTAACCAAAAAGGATCTGTCCAAACTTTGTGAACTGCATTTACAGGTTAAAAACAATTGATTTCTAGTAGAGCATACAGTGAAAAACAAAAAGTGATCGAAATTGACGATTAAAGTTACTTATTCGTAAGTTATAGTAATATTAATTTTAAAAACGAAATGTCTACATTGCTTTAAATGGCACTGCACGTCTCTGCTTTTTTATATACATATATATATCATTTTATTACAGGGTGTCCCAACAATGAATGAAGAATTTTAGTTTCTTATAAGGAACCTCTTATAATTTAACTAAAATTCTATTTCAGCATAGGTAATCTAATTTTTATAGTGAAGCAAACAAAAAACAATATACATGTAAGTCTAATAATTATACATAATTTAATTTATTTAGCCAATTATAAAATGTTATTTTAAATAATTAAATAATTAAATTAAATTAACATTTAAATTTAGTCATTAAAAAAGTTATTAATAAAAATATAATAATAATATGTAATAAAAGTGTGACCCATATATCAACGATATAAACCAAGCTTGCAAATGGATTACGAGCCTTTAAAATATTATTACTTCCAAGTAGCCTCGAGTTCATCGACTTTTATTGCAAATACAAGTCGAGATTTGGCTACAAGCCAACGTAATTGCAGTACGTAAACACAATGTTGCCAAATTTAAAATATTTAATAAAATTTGTATATTTTTAATATGCCAAAAATGTGTTCAAATATTTTTATGACAATACAATTCATTATAATTAGGACCAATAAAATGCCAGTATTCCATAGTTACGCATTTTATTTTTTATCACCTTGTTTACACGTTGCTAAGGATTTAGACACTTTTCTTGATTTTACATTTGTTGACATTTAAATACTGTGTTTGTTAAATGATTAAAATAATGAATTATAAACTCTAAAAGATCGATGGGTTGGTGTAAACGATAATAAAATTAAGGTAAGTTTGAATAAATAAGGTTTATTAAAGTCTTTTTATATTTTAAAGCACATTTTAATTTCAAATGTCAAACTGACAATTCGTTAAATCTTAAAATTCATTATATTTTCTCACTAAATATAACTCGTGGTATGAATAATTATCGATGATATTTACTCATTGAAACCAAAGCAGCACATTTCACTCGTCCTGCGGACTCGTGAAATCTGAAGCTCGGTTTCAATTCGAAAATATCATTGATGATAATCATACCACTTGTTATATTATGGGTGACAATAAAAATATAAAATATTTTTAAATGCCCAATGGAAATATTGAAAGCATTGAAAGCATTGAAAACGATCAACTAACCCCAAATTTAAAAATGTTTGGGACAAACTCGCACAGTAACTTAAAATTCAAAAAAAAATTCGGAAAAAATTGTAGAAAATAATTGTTCTTAATTAATTAATTAATTAATTAATAATTGTCTTATAAAAATGGTGGAACAAGATTTAAAAAATTCCAAAATTTCGGAAAAAGCCTACGTATTAACAATAATCCCAATTGGCCTACAATCAAGGTCGTCAAGGTCATTTTTTTGCAGGGGGGTAACAAATAAAAAAGATATAACTTTTATTATAATTTTGCAAATCTCCGTATTGCTTGTTTGCTTTTGTATATTGAGGAAAAGGATTATAAGGTACCAAAACTAAATATTTAATGACAATCGAAGAAGTTTTCTCGCGGTATCTTAATCATACATCATATTTTTTATACCATAAGCCGATTGTTTTTATTTGAAATCAAATGTCACAATTTCCAAAAATAATATTAATACATTAAATAAATTAAATTTTTAGCACCAGACCCGCGCGGGTACAACCCCCCACAAGTCTTAAGAAAAAAAGAAAAATATTATACTACTTAAAATTTACCCAAAGAAAATCGTAACTGTTAAAACAAAACCAATTATCACTAAAATAGTTAAGTAACATCAGTACTTCAGAAATTTAGAGACAACTATTATTATTATTATACTAATGTAAATTATGTTTGTAATTTTCACAATAAAATTCTATATTATTTTTTTACATGAAATAAACAGTTTGGTTCTTCTGAAATAATTAAACTGTCCAAAATTTTGCAGCAGAGCTGGGATATTTTGTTTTGTTTTCAAAAATTCAGTTTCAAACTGAATTATCAACAGCAATACAGGAGATATGAACAATTTTTACTTTTACTTAAATAATGGAATATTACGTAAATTTTAAGCTATATCCAAGGCTGTTAAGGTAGTTGTCGTGGTACAATATTGTCAAAAATTTTTAGATTATACGCACCGTAAAAGTATACGAGCTGGTAGCTAAGTGATTCATAATTTGTTCGCAAGACTGTACCCTGGAGACGTTATTTTTACGTAATACTTTCAAATATTTTCATAAGTTTTAATCCGGCAACGTCGCTTATGCTCAACCAATAGATATATTGGAGACTGAATCAGACGTTTGAATTTACTGCGGAAATTATATCTATACTCGCGTACAGCCTTGCCAAGTTGTTTTTATCTGACACTAGTGATGTATACTTTTTACAAATTGTTGAACTTTAAACGGTTATTTATAAACAATTGGACGGTCAAAAATTTTTAATTATTTTTTTTTAAACTCAGCAAAAATACATTAAAACAATGTTAGTTTTTTGAAAGCTTCTGACAGTTAGTTTTTTCTGTATAACTAAGAAACTGGTACAGAACTACAGAAAGCCTATACAATCCATGTTAATTATCCAATTTTTAATTGAATTTATCTCGGGTTATAGACGGTCAATCGACTTCAAATTTTAAGGATATATGTATTGTCATGTCCTTAATAAGTATACAAAAATTCAAAATTTTCTGATGGTATGCTTATAGCACGACAACTACCTTAAACTCATTCATTTAAAAGATATGGTCGAAAAGGTCAAGAAGCAAATCTAACGAAAACTTATATTCTAGTACTTGAAAAAGGACAACGTTGGTGCTTAAAGCACTTTGTGTTTTGTTTTGGTGTTTTCATTTTATATGTCATTTTACATCTTACAAGAGATGCTGAATAAACATATATAAATTATTTAATAACATGATTTGGAACAACTTAAAACGTCGATTACACTGAAGGTAGATTTTTAACTCTTGAAAGCTAAACAGCTAAACGCTCGGACACGAAAACATAATTTTTGGTCGTAGATTTCGAATCCGTGCTCGGTTTAGCTGTATCAGGTCAATTCCATGATGACTCGTGAGACAATTAGAAAAACATCAATTTTAAAAATATCAATAGGCATACTAAGTCTCATGTTATTTATTGATTATCTAGTATGGCAATGGTCTGCTATTAGTACTTGCTCATTTAAAAAAAGGCAAATAAATAAAGTTTTTAAAATCTATGCTTACTTGAGGGATATCCAAATTTTTAAATATATATATATATATATATATATATATTAGGGTGAGCCAAAAAAACTAACATATCGGATTTATGGGTTAAAATGAACCTACATACCGAGCAAAAAATTTCCCTGCAAGGCAAAAATTTTTGCTCAATTTTAAAAGGTGTCGGTGAGCATTCTAAGTTTTCCATTGAAATAACACGTAAAAAAATCTTTTTTCATTAAAAAGACTAAAACTTTTGAATTGTTTGAGATAAAATTTTTTATCGCGGATTCTTGTAGAGCATAAAATTTCCCAAAGAATCTATACCAGGATTATTTTTTTTAATTCAATTCAATTCACTGCAGTTTTAGTGATTTTTTACTCTTTTCAAAGCTTTCAAACATACGAATTTTTACTCCAAACATTTGGGATTACTATTTGGAGTTGGGGAGTTGTTATTTCGCTGCAGGGGTGTAGTTTCCTAGTCGAGGTCTTTGTCTTGTTCGTTATTGTCATTGTCCGTGTCCTGGTCAGATAGTTCCTGCACTTGGTAAAGTGTGTCAGTTGTTTTTAATAAATTTTGTCCCAAGCACGTTTTGTGATAGAGTTTTGTCTTTTTTTTTATTAATTTCCAAAATTAAGCATTGCATTTATTTATTAGTTAAACAAATTACAAGCGCGATTATTCTGTTGTCTAATGTTTACAAATCTCGAGTTTGGCTATTAGGCTTTTTTTTAATGTTAGAATTATGATTAATGTGTTAGTTTATTCAGTGAGTCTAGTGTTTATTTTCGGTCTCGATTGGGATTGCCTTACGCATTTGTTGTTGACAGATTTATTGCCCCATTCCGTGTGCCTTTCGTAAGTTTTAAAGATATCCCAATAAACACTTTAACGGTACCTATCACCACCAACATTGCCCGTGTAAGAATTTTTAATACTTTTTAATACAATTTTGCAATGATAGTAATTAAAAACAAAACAATTGTTTAAAGAGTAAAATATGTTCTTAACATAATCATATTTTAAAGTTATTTTAACATTTTCAAGTAAATAAATGTTATGTTTAATAAAATGAATAACGGGCAATGTTAATGGTGACAAATAACGGAAAATGCTTGCTGGGATCTGCCGTATTTAAATTGCAGATTTGTATCAGGTCATGCAAATTCTTAAAGTAACTTATCAGCTTTTTTTGCGGATGGCCACCTCCCCTCTTGTTTGACCTCCCCTGTCTGTCCAGTGAAAAGCCTCCAATGACAGGTGGCACTTAACTCATTCATATCACTCAACACTTCACTCCTCAATGACCGTTACACCATTTTAGTTTGCACTCTATGAAAATGTTTGTATAACTTATAATTGTTTATGAAAATTCAGTTTAAATGATAACCAAAGCCATGCGATTTTTTTAATTTTATCAAAAAACAGAAAATTGGCTATTAGCAAAACCATTCCTTGGCTGACCTTCCCTTTTTTTCGAATTTTTGGGTGCCCTAATCACGAAAAAAAAAATCCCAGCTCTGTTGCATTTCTTTTTTAAGACATTTTTAAATGTATATATGTTTAACAATTTATATCCCCTTTCCCGAGAGGTAAACCAGTTTAAAATTAGCGAGACCAACGTTTAACCTTATAAAAGAACGCCCATTATATGTGGACGTTGTGTTCTGATTTTTTTCCCATCAGTCGTTATCAATAAGAAAAAATCCTTATCAATAAGAAATTTCTCTTAGCGATACATTGCACATGACTACCCTTGGGATTGTTATCCTTAGCAGTTAATTCGTAGGTGATTTTTAATTTTTAAAAAATCAGTGGTTTACCCCTTGCCCTCCCCTGAGAAAATCCGACGCACGGCCCTGGTTATCTTTAAAAATGTATCTTCAGGGAAACCTAAACAATATAACATAAATAATGATTAGGTATATATTGTTTAAATAAAAAAACACGAATTTAATTAAATTGTCAAGATGTGTGATATAAGCGCACATGTACTTTTTAAACATATTTTTAATATACATACATATCTGATTACTAGTATATTTATAGTAGGGTGGTGCGAGATATGAATATTTTTAAGATTGAAAATGCCTGTATAATAATATAAAGTGTATATGAAAAAATGATTTTTTTGCTGAAAAAAAAGTATTTTTTTTATTCCTTTCGTCGCCCCAGAGCCATCTATTATATATTTATAATATAAATTTTATACAGGGTGTTTCTTTTAACTTGAGACAGCTCAATATCTCGAGAAATACGCATTTCACGGAAAAATGTCTTAAATAAAAGGTTAATGTGACCAAAGGGGACATTATTTGGTGCTACCGCTAGCCACCCCCTACCCCTCCTTAAGGGTGAAACGGGGGGTAACTTTGGAAAGTCAAATGGAATGACCCGATTTTTTTCACAGAGTTTGGTAGTACATACAAAAATGAATAACTTTTATTTGAAAGTTTTTTTCAATTTATCAACAGATGGCGCTGTAATTCAAAATTTAAGAAAAAGGGGTTTCCTTGTAAAATGTATTATTTGAAACGTTTGAAAAACAAAAATTAACATTAAATCAACAATAGTCGGCTCTGAAAACAATTTATAACAAATGTTCGAAATGTCGTCCTTCCATTTCGCCACCAAGTGGAGCACCAGCGTCGGTAAACGATTGGTGCGGTACCTTAAGCGAACGATTAATCGGACCCTTCTTTATTGACGGTGCATTAAATGGCGAAAAGTACCGGAATTTTCTAGAAAACGATCTGACGGACCTTTTGGAGGATGTACCACTAGCACGGCTCCAAAACATGTGGTACCAGCAAGATGGTTGTCCTGCACATTATTCGACAATTGCTCGAGAGGTGTTGGATCGGGAGTTCAATGGCCGGTGCACCGCGGTGGATCGGTAGACGTGGTCCAGTAATTTGGCCTGCTCGATCACCTGATCTTACGCCACCAGACTTCTTCCAGTGGGGTTACTTGAAAGAAAAAGTTTACGCTGCAATTCCTACAACTTGGGAGGACATGGTGGAGCGGATCAGGAACGCCTGTGCGGCGATACCGCCCGATATGTTGGCGCGTTGTGTGCCAGAATTCATTACCCGCATTCAAAAATGTGTTGAAATGGAATGACGACATTTCGAACATTTGTTATAAATTGTTTTCATAGCCTACTATTGTTGTTAATGTTAATTTTTGTTTTTCAAACGTTTCAAATAATACATTTTACAAGGAAACTCATTTTTCTTAAATTTTGAATTACAGCGCCATCTTTTGATAAATTGAAAAAAGTTTTAAATAAAAGTTATTTATTTTTTATGTACTACCAAACTCTGAAAAAAATCGGGTCATTCCATTTGACTTTCCAAAGTTACCCCCCGTTTCACCCTTAGGGTAGGGGGTGGCTAGCGGTAGCACCAAATAATGTCCCCTTTAGTCACATTAATTTTTTATTTAAGACATTTTTCCGTGAAATGCGTATTTCTCGAGATATTGAGCTGTCTCAAGTTAAAAGAAACACCCTGTATATATATATAAAAATTGTAATATTCAGACAAGGGGAATAAAGGTTTTTTTGAGCCAAGATTTTTTAAAAGCATAACTAATTTTTCCAAAATGAAGCATATAAATAAAAAAACGAGCTATATGGTGGCCACCGGTCAATTTTAAAAATACAAATACCCCTTTGAAAATTAAATTGCTTAACTTTGTAAAAGTTAAGCAATTTAAGTTATTACTACCGTTTTTGCCCCAGCTCCAATCTTATATATTATATTACAATTTTTATGTTTGCCATGGGCCATGGCCCATGGCTCTGCAGCAGTGAGAGGAATTTAATGAAATATATTTTACCAAAATGTTTATTTTGAACATGAGTAACTTTTCCAAAATTCGACACATCGGCGGAATTTTGCGCGGTGGGTAATTTTACGCATAAACAATTCTTCCAGATATGAAGTAAATAATACATTTTTTGAATGTTGCAAACTTGTAAACGTTGCTTTGGGTATACGGTAAAGTGTACCGCAATTAAGCTTGTAGCTTTTAGCTAGTGACCATGGTCACTAGCTAACTGTGATACATGTACGTTGATCTAAGAAATCCATGTCGTTTCCGCTACGAGTTAAGTTTACATTTCTGTCCAATCGCTTAAATGTTTATAACACAACTTTATATGATCTTTCCTCGTAATCTGGTGTATGTTTAAATTGTTTAGGTTAACTTTTGGAAAGTTTTTTAGTATCACAATATTTTTCTTGCAATGGGGGTAATTTTACGCTGAAAAATTGGGGTAATTTTGCGCTGCAAAATTTGGCCAATATGGGAGCTTTGGTATACAGGAGCCTAGATTGTTCAGCATAAACAGTTCCATTTGGGCACACGCGGAGTGTAGCGAAAAAAAACCCCTAAAACTACATATGTGACAAATGCTGCATGTAGACCCTCTTATTTCTAAGAACAAAAAATTTATTTTTAGTTATTTATTTTTGATTTAGTTTGTTTTGTTTGTTTCATAGAGAAAATAGTTTTGTTTTATTTTTATGTTTTAATATAATAATATTATAGAAATAAACGGTTTATTTAGATACCTACAAATCTTTCTCTATACAGCGCAAATTTTCCCACTATGATGCGCAAAATTACCCTGATAGGTGGGCAATTTTGCGCAAATGCATTATTTAAAAAAATGTAGTTTTTGCATACCAAACATTTTTTTTTTATAAATTGCGCATTATTTACGCATAGTAAACATAGTAGACTATCGCTGGTATTAATTGCAAAATTTCACATTTAAACTTAACAAAGATATTAGAGATTTTGCTTAGATGCGCAGAATTCCCCCACCTTCCCCCAGGGCCGTACCGAGGCACACTTTTTTGGGGGGGTTGAGACGATAAAAAAAAACAACTTATTTTTTTATCGATACGTTACCCTTGCGGCCTTGAGTTCACGGTTTATTCACGGTTTATTCATTGTGAATTCACGGTGAATTCACCGTAAACTCACCGTGAATAAACCGTCTGTTTGTGACATTTGTAAACGGTAGTTAGACGGTGAATTCACGCACTTTACACAGTATTTTAATTGTGAATCCACCGTATTTTGGCGGTATATTCACGGTGAATTCACAGTGAATTCATGGTGAATAAACCGTGAACTAAAAGGCCGCAAGGGTAGGTATATCCTATAGGTTTAACACGACTATAGCTAGCCATTATTCGTTACTGAGCAGATGAGGATTAATGTTCAGCTATGCCATTACAGACGCACACTTCCAACTAAATATTGCAACCCAACGCTATTTATAGTTAGCTCGCTTGCGTAAGCAGCCGTGAGATGTATTGAGTTAACTTGAATTAACCGTGAAATCACCGTGAATTTATCGCAAAAACAGCGTGAGTTCACCGTTTAATTACCGTCTACAAATGTCACAAATGGGCGGTATATTCACTGCACATAAACGGTGTATTCACGGTGAATTCACGCAAACGGTGAATTCACCGTAATTTCAAGGCCGCAAGGGTAGTAGTAATAGTAAAAATTGTCAGTAGTTTTATCATACGTATTTAAAGTGTAGATAAAGAATGTCCTTACCTACCATTAGCATGCTGTTTCGAAGTCGATGGGATTGATTCTCGTTCTCTTTTTTTTTCATTTGCTGCCAATGTAAGTGGATTATCCGGAACAGCAACAATTTTAATTGTAACCAAATTTCCACCGTGAATACTTTTCCCATGCATTTTTTTCTAGTCCTTGTTAAACACAGATCCACATAATGAGCATTTTACTAGAACTCGGCCCGGTCTAAAGTTTATTCAAATCCAAGCTGGACTAAATGTAAACACAATCCTCCGAATCGACCAATAAGAACTCACAATCCGAGTCACACCATCAGAATCGACCAATAAGAACAAGTTATCATGCGTCTGGGCGTTTTTGTTTTAGTCCAGCTTGGATTTGAATACACTTTAGCTTTCTTTTCCACATTAAAAAAATTAATTCCTATTTATTGACACTAGTTTAATTTAGCTTAGATAAGCTTCAACTAAATAATAATCTAGAAAAATATGACGCCGAAAATTGGGGTGCGTAAAAAGAGTCAAACGCCGCCAAAACCAAAGACAAAGCCGCGAGGCGGTGCCGACTTTGTACATGCCGCTTGTGTGAAATATAATGCCCCTTAATAAAAATAAGGTTGACCAGTACAATTTTCTTGACGGTAACGATTATAGGAGGTTACAATAGATTAAAAATTATAATTTTGTAATATGTAGGTAAAGTTTAAAAATTATATTTCATTTTATTTATTGTGATGGGTTGGTTGGTAGGGTAGGTATACCCAACCAACCGACCCAAATACTATAGATTTTGCCAACCGTGTTCGGATTTGGAACCAACTTCCAAGACTTTGGGGGGGGTGACTCCCCCCCCCTACACCCCCCTTAGGCCCGGCCCTGCCTTCCCCTAATAGCTTTGGTTATTATGCATACCTATTACCTATTACTTGAAATCTGTAGTAATTATGCCTATTAGTTAATAGTAAATTTTGATAATTAAATTTTTATCTAGGTCCCCGGATGATGGTTTAAAGTTATTTTTGCATTGGAAATTTGTTGTTTTGAAAAAATTTTCCCCATATGTAACAAAATATGTCTAGGTTAGTCAAACAGTATATCTACCTAATAAAAATTTAAATATTTTAATAAATTGTTCATCTGTGTGTAAATTTTAAAGTAAATAATAAAAGTGTGTTACGCAACCAGAGGATTATTCAAGAGGGGTATTTCCACGAAACCCAGGCCCGTTCCTGGGGTGTCTGGCGCCTACGTGCAGCATTTTTTGGTACGCCCCTTTTATACTTAAATATAATACATTAAATATTTTAATTTTAAGCCCTAAATTTTAAAAATATTTATTTTGCGGCAAACTGACAATCAGGCCAATAGTAGTTAACGTTAACAACTAGAATCAGTCGTTATAGACCCATCCGGCCAATCAGACCGATTAAAAATAACTAATTCTAGTGGTTAACGTTAACGACTCATGTTCATTGGCCTTGAAAATGTAAAAAACTGCTGAAATTAAGCATAAAATATATTTATTAAATTACCAAACAAACAAAATCAACGAAAATACAACTGGTTTTTAGTGACGTACTCTCTAAAAATGAATTAGTCAAAAATGACTAGTTTTCAAAGTGAAAAAGCAGTCACTAATAACTGTAGTCCACAGCAATTTGTATCCCGGACATTTAACAGCTTAATCCCCTGAATCCAAAAAGACAGTCAAAAATTATATAAGTAAAGCAGTTTTTGAGATATAGTCAATTCCATATTAAATTGAAAATTGACTATATCTCAAAAACTGTTCTACCATTGATTAATCACTTAACGGTTCTATTTTTATAACTTTTGACTACATTTTCGGATTCAGCGGATAATTTTACATAGGAGTGGACTGCTAATTGTCTGGGATACAAGTTTCTGTTGACGATAATTATTAGTGGCTGCTTTTTCGCTCGTTACAAATTCAAGCACTGTGTAGACTACTGTTAAACTTTGCTACCGTCAACTGCAACTATAAAACAAATACAAAAAAAAATCTTTTATTTTAATATTCATATAAAAAAAATAAGCCGTCAATAACAAAGCGGCAAAAGTCAAATAGTTTAATTGCGACGTAATTTATAACCTTAAAATATTCGTACATTGTGATGCTAAGAAGCTAACATTAAGAATAAACACGGAATAGTTTTAATACTCGATAAAATGTTCAAATAATAATAATAATAATATAATAATAAGTTTATTGTGAAAAAAGTACATTTCACAATTGGAAAGAGTTCAGCTTAATTAATAATACGATTTCAACTAAAACAAAAAAAGGAAAAAAACAAAAATTTCAAATGCAAGAAAAACAAAATGGTTTAAATAATTTAAGTATTAAATTTTATATATACAGCTGCACATTTCTTACATACATTTTACAAGCTTTTTTAAAATTAGGTTCTGATAAGCTTAAAAAACTTAACAATTCGTTTAAAATAGTAGGCTCAGTATATTCAAAGCATCCTTTTTACTTGGTAGAGCTATGCTGAGGAATTGTATAGGTGTCTTTGCGAATATTTATTGTATGAATTGATGAGCGTAGCTTTAGCAAGTTGAAAAGGTATTTCGGACTTTCACATTTTATCAATTTAAACAAAAAATTACCATAATTATAAAGGCACATCTAAGAGACATTCAGTTCCTGTATAATATTAAAATATGGCGTGACATGCTCCCTAAAATTGGCACAAAAAACAAATCTAATACAAGCATTTTGAATTCGTTGTAGTTTTAACCGATTATAGTCTGGTAAGAGGAAAAAATATACTGAGCTGCAGTAATTTAATTTGGGATATATAAGTGATCTTAACAGCATTAGCTTTGTTTTTTCGTGAGCAATATACTTTAGATTATTCATTGATTTTAGGGCAAACAATGATGACTGCATCAAACCTTAGCGAGCAGTCCATATATAGGCCAATATTTTTTGCAATATTAACCCATTCAATTCTCTCATTATTTACTTTTACAAATTCATTGGCAGTGTTAAGCTTTAGTCTGCTTTTTTCATTGCCAATTACTAATACCGCTGATTTATTTGGATTTATTTTAAGTCCATTATTTGAACACCAAGTTGCAAAATTCTGTAAATGTCGCACCCGTTACATTTTTAGAAAATTTTAGAAAATAAAGTATACAATATTTGTGCATTTAAAATACGTGCTTGGTTACAATTCAAGTTTTACACAAAAAATTATTACTATATGCTTTCATCCAAAATTTTACAGTATCAACTTTAGAAGCCAACTTGGTCGCATTTGTCGATTTTCTAAGGTCGCGCCCGTTACGCTATTCATGACGTTATAAAAGGTTTTCTATACAAGTTTTTATTCATTATTTTATTTGAGTTAAATACCTAATTTTGTATACTATTTTTTTATATTAACTTATCTCGATAAATATGAACAAACACTTTATTATCATGAAAAAACGCAGTTTTAGTGTCGCACCCGTTACAATGGAAATACCCAGAGGCAATTATCTACTGACCATTCAAAACCATAGAAAAAGAATAAAACCGGTTAGCCTCGGTAAGACGTCATAATGGTTTAATTTTCATTTAATTTAAACAATTTAACATTGATTTACAAATGTATTACTTTTTCAATAAATAAATTAGAGCTTGTTTTTATTGATTTAAAAAAAGTGTTTATTATCCTTTCTAAATATTATTTTTTCGATATGTTGGAAATAAATCAATAGCGTATAGTAACAGGGCGTGAAGGTTAAATAAGAAATTTCCTTTAGAATGTCATATAATAAAAGACTTTACGTCTGTTTGACCTTTTTAGTTTATTGACTTCGAAATTGACAACTTGATGTCCCACCTTTTAAGGACCAAAATACATTTTTAAATTCTTATGTTCTTTATTTTAATAATTCAGGATTTATAATGCCCTACCTTTTCTTTAATATAGAACGCCTAAAGTACAGTGGCGGCGCCAGCTTTTTCTTTCCAGTTGGGCGACACCCGGCAGAAAAATTTGAATTGTGGGCAGCAAAAATATGTTTTAGGTATCTAGGTAATGTTTCAGATAATAGGTATAAATTCTATAATGTACCCACTAATTATAGATATTTTGCGGATTTGTGAATAAATGTGAAAGATAAACTAAAACGAAAAAAAAACAGAAATGATTTCAAAATTTATTATACACGGAAACGCATGATTATATAACACTGTTTCCACAAATCAAACTTTTTCGGGAATCGATAAAACTTAATGTTTTTATTTAAAGGGTTTTTCTTGGACTGGTTGTCCGAATTGCATTCAAATATGCCACACCGCATTTTAATAAATGCAAATGGCACGACACAAACTAAAACACAAACAAAACAAGTTAACGCAACACAAAAACAATAATAAACAAACAGAACAGGTTAACACAACGCAATAACAATAATTTGAACACTGAAAAGTAATTCGAACCTTACCGAACACAAAAACAACAAGTTAAACAAAAATACAGCAAGTTAACATCCAAAAGCATCGCAAAACAAGAATTTTAGCAGCAGATAATTAAAAAATCCTCATCAAGTGAAGTATTTAAGCCTCACCCAACATGCGCACCATCCTATCTTAAGGTGTATCTTGGCCAAACGTATTTCACAAGCTGAGATAGGTTATTCCCCACAGAGGCCGCGTCGGTCTCAGAAGCGTGCGTTTTTGGACGTTTATTGTTCGATGTAACAATTATTGTAATCTCGAATATCTCGGAAACGGTTTTATTATCGAAGTTTGAGAGGTACACCTTTTTAATGGTAGCCGAACTGTGTAATCGAAAAATTGCATCAAATGTTATAAAAACCTAACCTCAAAGTTTGTATGGGACAATAAGCTTAAAGCAACCCCCGTTTCTGCGACACTGTGTTCACTCAAACAATTGTAATTATGTGTGAATATGTGTTTTGGTAGTAAGTGACTGTTCTCAAGATATCACCTTTCCAAGACTACCATAGTAGAAGTTATATTAAAAAACTGATATGATAAGTAGCACTTTATCATCCTGTATCTTAAAAACATAAGTAATTAGGAAAAATATTTATTTAGGTTTTCGACCTATTTTTACTTGCTCAATCTTTTCCTAAATTTATGCCAATAAGTTTAGGGACACCTTGTATAATGATAAAAAATATGTATACATTGTAAGCGTACAAACCCCCCCAGCAAAGAATCTGTAAAAGTTACACCCCAAGTGATAACATGAAATATAACACCACGGCAAATATTATATTAAATACAAATAAATAAAATAAATACTTACGGTAATAAAGCTCATTAATTTAATAACCCAAGGTACTTTTGAGGTGTTGTATTCATGGGGAAAGTATAAAAAAGGGAAATTATAAATACAGTAAATAAAAGACAATAAATTACGTTTGAACTCAGGTCAAACACCCGGAAGGCTCCCGTTTAATTTTATATAAATATCGCTCATAAAACCTTCCAAAATGACGGATTATGGGAGAGAGTTACGTATAAAATATTTAAAATTTTTAACAAAAATTATTATATTTATTTGGATAGAGCAACAACAATAACCGCAAACCAAACGACATTTAACTTATTTTTTGCAAGATAATAAAGTGACATCCTACAAACCCTTAAAACCACACAATATAAATATATAAATACCTTTAGATAAATAACACATCATACTAGAGCTTAGCTGTCGAATGTGTTCCTCGTTTTTCATTTTTAGTTTGTTTGTTTGTTTGTTGGGTGAAAGTATATTGAGACTTAGTCTCTATTTTTGTATATTAAATTTAACTTTATCCATCAAGCATTCCATCTGCATTAGGCCTCCATCATCCAAATAAAGTTTTTTTTTTAAATGATTTACTATTAAATTTAAGTTTACTGTTACATAAATTTTCATGTAATATTTATTAGAGTTCAGGTTAAATCAACTGAAAAAGGAGTAAATAAATTATCAGGTTCGAGATCGCTTCAACTGAGGGTTCGCGATTGTCTATTATGCCTCATTTGTCAGCGAAATTTAATAAATTAATGATTATCATAAATTACTAGGTAATCAAAATGACAAATAACAAAAACAATGTCTGCGTCGCGCAGTCAGATGAAACCAGACCGGCCGGCCCCTAATAAAATTTACAGGATAGTAATTCAAAATGGGCTTGTTGTATCAGGACTTGACAGTGGTGATAAATTAAATGTCGCTATCGCACAATTACTGTTGCTACTCACTCCAAATGTAATACCAAACAATTAAATATGACTGGTAAAAATCACTTAACTAATTACGGGACATAAATGTGAATCTGCGAGTACAATTTAATAAACCCCTTATTCAAGAAAATTGATATCAATTACCCTTATTTTACACACCGTTTATGGTAAATCCCCTTTAAGAAATATTTATTAAAATAATTAAATAAACTCAAGTACAATCCTGACATTTAGCTAGATAAAATCCAATACGACCCTGTCCTTTACAAATCAAGTACCAGTTGTTAATTATTTAGAATCTAAATTATAATACGAGATAGTTCAAACGTAAATTTATTTCATGCCAATTACGGGCGCGGTTTATTAAAACGTTAGCCATCATGGCGTAATAGATCTATCTATGACGCCATGTCAAATGATCGAATATTTAGCTTTACACAAGGCATTTGTGTAATCTAATTATACCAAAATGTTCGAGAATTTTTATACTACAATAATTTAGTTATAAAAACGTCACACCCTTTTTAACAGTTGTTTGCTAAACATATTTTTCGTTGCACCGGTTTCAATCGAATGATCTCCGTTCTTCCCTGCCCGACTCGAATGACATTCTCCCCTTCCTTTTCCCACCTAAACAGGAGTGCCCGTCTACGCCAATCGTTCGGCACTAGGTACGTCAAATACATTTCTACTTTCCGCTAAATTTAAATGTTAGTTTATTTACATTACTTTTTAAATACATTTATTTTAAACAATTAGGATCGTAATAACCCACGAATTGTTTAGTAGGGGGGTATTTGCAGATCTCCTCAACATCTACATAATATGTTACGATCAGTAACCGAATTCGGTTCAAAACCAGTATTAAACAATGAATATTTCCCAAATTCCAAATTTTAACTTTATACTGCTATAGCAATTGCTTAATCAGTGCTTATCAATAAGGAATTTTTCTTATCGACGCGTTGCGCATGACTACCCTTGTTATTGTTATCCTTAGCCTTAATTCGGAAGCGATTTTTAATTTTAAAAAATAAATGGTTTACCCCTCGGTGTAGACCATTCTTAACAGAATTTTTGAGTAGGTATTTTAAAACACAAACTTATAATATTTTAACTAAAGTAAACTTTGCATTGTTAAAAACTGCAAAAAAAATATTTTAGAATATACACGTTGGTAATAGTTATTTACGTGTCATGCTTTGTGCGGGCGAGCAGGAAGTTTGATGTGTGACCGACGCAGGAGTGAACTCTATATTCCAGTAAGCTTAGTTAAGATTAATTTACACGTATAAACTTTTATTTTCACCTTCATATGGCGATTCTGTAAAATATTTATTGAAATAAATAAATAATTCAACTAGCTCAGAGCAAAATCAATGTATGTTTATTATAAAAAATAAATAAAATTACAGAAACGGAAAGAAATTTGGAACTACGTTAAAAGCAAAATGCTACAACGCTACAAAATAAACTAAATCTAAAAAACTATACCCTAAAGTATTGCTTACACTTAAAGAGTAATTCTGTGACAAAAACAGTATGCTAACATTCAAAGAAATTGACCACCCAATAAGTCCCTTGTGCAGACAAAACTTAAGAAGTATAAGTGGAAAGAATAAACACATAAATTCAAAATATAAATCCCGTATTCAAATCATATTTTAACACTTATTTTGAATGTCCTTAATTATACATTTTTTATCTCTTAAATAACAAAACTCTTGTTTAGCTAACAGTTTTGTAAGAATAACAGCTAACCGATCCTTAAAGCTAACGCATTCTAATCCTAAAAGTTTTTTATTTACAAGGTTTCCGGGACGGATGGGCTATGTGAAACCGGCCCGGGAAAATTTTGGGTCAAGCGGTACACTTAGCCCTTCGTGTGTAGAAAGTATGCTTTTTACACTTAAAAAAATAATGTAGTTGAGTTAACGTTTGCCTAAATGTCATTTTTAAAAATGTTGTTTCATCAAAAAACCTATTGGATTAATCTATATTTTGGTGTCAAAGCAATAGTCAGAGTTTGTCCAATTTTATTTGTTTATTTGACAGTTAAAATATTGATTTAACATAAACTAATTGTTTGAATTAAAATGTTTATCCTATTTTGATTTAATAGCTGGAATTGGTTGAATCAAATACATAAATTTTTAGGATTACCTAAAAAAACTATTAAATTAACGTTTAGTTGCTCTTGAATCCAAAACATTAAATTTGTTCATTTAACAAATTGTAAATGTTACTTTAAAATTTAAAATGTTAAATTTGCATTCATAAAATTGCCGTGAAGGCCACTTCGAACACCCACGCCACGTCATTAGACGGTGTTGATCACGTGATGTTCTTACATCTCGCATCAGTTAGCTTACGATAGGAGTATATAAGCTCAGGTAGCGGTTTGCTTTGTGTGTTCCTCAGTAGAACTCCCACTACACCAAAATGCCCGACACTGATAAGACCCTCAATATAGGTTGAAACAGCTGTCTGTCGTATTTGTAGTTTTTCGTTGTTTATAATAAAATTTAAATTAGTTTTCCATTTGCTTTTCTACAAGCCTGTTACATTTTACAGGTCTTTTATACAAGCCCGTAAAAAATTACAGGTCTGTTCCCATAATTTATCTTTTACTTTGTTACAAGAACAAGAAAATCAACCTATAAAATGTCATTTACTAAGACAGTGGAAATAAAGTACCTAACCAGAGCTTTTCCAATGATGTGTCGCAAGAGACCCCTTTACATTTAAAAAATTAGAGTGTGTTTTTACTACTGGGGGTTAATCTAAATTGTTCGCCAACCATTTAAAACTGTTATTAAAATTGAGCTGTTTCAGCATATTTTTGTATTTTGCATTTAAGCTGAGATATTAAGGGTGGTTGATGTGTTTGTGGAATTCATCTAATTCGTCTTCGATATCTTTCAAAGTTTTGTATGTTTTTTTTTTTAATTTTCATGTCATTTTATATATGTTGTCGCAATTAACATCTTAATTTTTTTATATTTATATAATAAAATTATGCATAATACATGTATAAACATATTTTTCTCGATTTTTATGTAAGAATGTCATATTCTCGCACGCAAAATCGTTGAAGAATGAAGCTCATTCTTAAACGATTTTTGGTAACATTTAGTTTTTAAGTATTGGTACCCCCAAAATGTCAAACTGTTTAATAACCTCAAATTCATTACTTTTAGGAATATTTATAATAGCTTTGTTTGTTATCCTGCACTAGTGCAACCTGAACTACACTTTTATTGAAAATGAAGCCTTTATTATTGTTTTGTTATATTATTGTTTATGTGAAAAAGTGCAGTTCAGTTGTACTTGTGCAGGATAACAAATATTGACAAATAAATTTATTTAATTAATGAGCCAAACAGGTCAATCAAACTATATATTATTGGAAATATTATATACCCACAGTACACAAAACTACTATAAATTAATCACTAGCACAATTGTTATAAACTTTTATTGTAATGTTCAGTGTTGCTTGTAAAACCTCCTGTGACATTTTTCACTGCTAAAAGTAAACACAATTGTTCAAAAATATCAGAAAACATTAAAAAATAATACAATACTTACACAAAACCTTATTATCCAGTTGACAAATACAGACAGATTATTAATAAATAGTAAATAAACATAAATCTACCTGTCCATGCAACTGTCATTTTGTGTTGCCAACTGACATTTTGCGAGAAAAATCCCCCAACTAACAACGACCACAAAACATTTAAAAAAACCTAAATAAAAGTTAAAATCGAGAAAATAGTATAAATCACACGTTGCAGAAGGCTATTCTCGCACTCATTCGTTCGTCCACTCGCTCCTTCGTCGCTCGAGGCCAAATTTCGAATTCGTGCGAGAATATGTGGCCTTCTTCAACTTGTACTTTAATATACTATTCTACTCCTATTATGGAATATGACCGTTCTAATATCACTTTTATCTATGGAATGACATATATTCCGTAAAGGTTACAGAAGGAAATATTTTATCATCTGATGACAGAATAAACAATCGTGGCGACATCTCTGATTTTATTATCTAACAAATTTTAGACCGATCCAACCTCACTTTCTTCCAATTAAATCATTTGTCTATGGTATTTTTTGGAAACGTAGAAAAAGTATAGTCTGAAACACGTTTGGAATTGCATATTCCCCTCTCGCGAAACCGTCAAACTCGCCTTCGGCTCGTGTGACAAACTTTTCACTCGAGCGGAATATGCCGTATTCCAAACTTGTTACAGAATATACTATTTTTATCTCACAATTTCAATTCAAAAAGCAAACAAATTAAAATTTGTTCAAAGGTTACCTACAATTCTATGAAAAGTTGCAGTTCCAGCTTTGTTTTAATTTAAAAAAAATACTAAATAACTAAACAGTTTTTATTATTTGACCTAAACAATTTTTTTGCAAATAGGGGTTGCATTATTTGATTTAAAGTTATGCAGTTCCACAGAATTATAAACAGGTAGTCAGACTTTTTAAATCAATTTAGACTTTTTTTTAAATAATTCTCTTTTTCTTATTTAACACTATTTACAAAATACAAACTCAAAAACTGAAAATATTTCTAATATTTAAATGAAATATACAGGTCAAAATAAGTTAAATAAAAAGTATATTTCAATCATTTAAAAAAAAATTAGTCAAAAATATGTTGCTTTTTTTTATTATTCTATAACATCCTCCACCAGAAAATATTTTAACTACGAATTCCTTGAGACATTCTAGGATTTTGCTAATTTATGAAATTTCCAAAACTAGGCGAGATATTTATAGCACTTTTTGGTAAGCCATTTCATTGTTCTTGTTAAGATTATTTTACTTTAATTTTTCGAAAACAGTATTAAATGTTAATCAAAATTCTATAATTTGAAGCAACATTTTTAAGCCGTTTCCCCAAGCAATTTAAGTAAAATTTTAATTAATTAAATCGAGTATGAATATGACTATAAGGAACGTATGGCTGGCCCCATAGGCAACGCCTATAGGCGTTACCGATGGATGTTATAACACTGATCTCCAAGGGTTATTTTACCCCCTTACAGTTCTCCTACGAATCCCGCCACTGCACAGCGTTACCTGTGTTTGGTGGATCCGAATTTTCACCCCGGCTGGTAAATCTCGCCTAGAAGGTCGTGGATAACAGTCGATGATTAAGGTCGCCACCGGAATTTTGTCGCCGGGCTCGATTTAGGCTAGTGGAGTGCGGGATAAGGAGGAAAAACATTTTGGTTTTAGCGGGACATTGAACTGACCCAAAACTAAGTACAATCCAGAGTTTTCCTCAATCAGGGATTTAGTTATAACCCTATTCAATTGGGGTTCATGGGCTTGGTTGGTTAATACGCTGTTAGGACCTATCCTTGCTGATCTTGAAGTACTTCCTGTTCGTCTGTGTCCGTGTCTCTGTTCGAGTCGGATTCCGAGCTTGTTGACTATCGATAACGTTATACCCCACTGTGCCGTTGTTTATTATTTCTCATAGAACGTATGACGGCCTTTAAAGAGTCGGCCACTTGGGTTGGTTACCTAATTTATGGTTTCCTTAAATGTGCTTAGTAATCTACAGAAGTTTATTTCTTTAGGATGAGTTTCTTTTGCCTAGTGATTATCTGAACTTAAGTGATTAATGACTGTTTGTGTGGCACAATGTGTGCCCTTGTTTATCTGTTTTTTGGCTATGCTTGCTATTCTTATGAGAACTGTTGGCGACTAATTAATTTTTACCTGGTGGAAATCTTTGTTAGTTTCGAATTTTGCATAAAAATTTAGTTTTTGGGTATTAATAAGGTCATGTAATTTTACTTATCCGGTTTATGCAGACTTGGAAATTATTCCTTAACTTCGACCGCTTACCGTTTCTGTGTTGGTAATCCAGGAAATTATTCGTTGTATCCAATAACCTCCCTCACACCCTTATTTACAGGGACTTAATCCAGGAGGAGGTGCCACAAGCAATTTGCACCCTTTTTGCACTTGGTTCTGGTAGATCACGTGTATAATCGTTATTGATTTTTTGAATTTGAATACCGATAGCGGTGGTATCACTTTGGAACTACGAACGCGTTAAACGAGACCCTACCCACACGACCGATTGCCTTAAGGTGCGGAGCGTCACGGTAAAAGTTTGATTAATTAAGTCACTGAATTTATTAATTTGAATTAAATAAACCCTTATTGTTAATATTTGAATTTCACTTTTAAATTTAAACTATTTTATAAACAATATTTGTGCATTGCACACGGATGGTCCCAATTATTCCCCATTAATGCCTATAATTCGATGAAAAAGGTATTACAGGAGGCGCTGATTTTTAGGTCCATTAACCCTCTTATTGTTTACCAATAGTTCTTAAAAAGTAGCTAGTATCTAAAATTGTAAATTGTAAAGTCAACCCAAATTTGACAAAAAAATAAATTAATCTACAAGGTACAATAAAACGGCCTCCGGGAGCTACATTTTATTCCCAATATACACAAAAATTTAGATTTGTCAAAAAATAGGTGTATAATATTAAAATATAATACAAATAATCTTAGATGTGTTGCAAAGAATACTCCAAAATCGTTCGAAATCATAATTATTGTTTCGACACGGCTTTTAGTTTTTAGTTTTAATATTTAGAAAAATATTTTTTTTTGTATTTTTAACTTATTGGTGCATAGTAAAGGAAGTTTGGGCAAAAAAATCTAAAAAAAATAAAAAATGGGATGGTATATTTGTGTACCAGCAGTGTTATAAAACATTTATTTGTGGTACCATTATGAACCACCAGGGTTGTATAAACTAGAGAATACTAACTAAGTGTGGTACGGTGCAAAACAATTTTTACACAGTGGGATTTTACACTCTTGACATAATGTTGTGGTCCTGGTTTGTATTTTATTTTCGGTACAACTCCTACATCGCCTTCTGGTAGTGCCTTGTATTGGTAGATGTAGAGATACCTTCCCAAAACTTTTACGTTTTTCAGAAACTCTTCCATTTCGGTCAGATCGTTGAACAGAAGCAGTTTTTTCTCCGTCTGTTATTAATTCTTCTGCCAAAGACACCATAAATTGAAGTAAAGGTATTTTCTTGTTGTTTACCTCGTTTGAGATGATCCATGCATTCACGGCACACATCATCATCAGACGACAGAAAACTTTTTTCCACCACTTATTTGACTTACGGTCCATCTCATATACACCCATCATTTGGTCGGCCCGGTCAACTCCGCCCATGATTTCTCTATAGAAAGCAACCATGTCCGGACAATCGATAGGTAGTTTTGATCCATCCTTCTGAGTCTTCAGTACATTAGTCAATGTGTTTTTGTGGCAGTTGCTCAACACATAAACATCTTTTGTGTCTTGCCACTGTATACAATAAACCCTCTTTGCAGGCTTTGAATACACTCTGACCCTTTTTTAGTTTTGTTTCAATTTTTGGTAAATTTTTTCTATTTGAGATACATGTTCCAAAAGCTGAAAAGTCCAATAAAAGCAGCAAATTTACTGACGTAAAAAATCTGTCAAAGCATAACGTTACATCCTTCATGTTAATTGTAGAGGCTAATGTATTGACCACGCGCTCGCCTAAAGTTCCATCCATTTGTTCTGGCTCACGCCCAGTGTAAACATTGAAGTCATAAGTGTAACCTGAATTAGAGTCGCACCTCAGCCACAGTTTGATTCCACGTTTTACGGATTTGAGGGGCATATATTGCTTGAGTGAGGTACGCCCTTTGAATTTGGTCATCGACTCATCTATACTCTGAAAGGGGCTATCTTGGCGGAATTTTTGAAATCTTTCTTTGAGGCAACAAGCAACGTCATCAATATAGTATGTCTTCGGTTTTTCAGGAGAAGCAAAGTACATTTTTGAATAAATAAATAGAAAACGGTCCCGAGAAATTGCTTTTTTAATTGCTGCATTTCCCAAGGAAGGATGCTTGGACCAGTAGTCGCTCATAGATGGGACATGATTATAGCACATTATGAACATGCAACCCATTACAATTTTAATTTCTCCACTAGAGGTGGGTTTGAATTTCTTCTTTTTATTCGTTTTATTGGCATAAAGTTCCATGCGTTTGTTTGTACAATGAGCAATTTGCAAAAAAAGTAAAGATGGAAACAATTTTTGGAAAATCTGAAGTGGATTATCTCCTTCTTTTATTTCAGGTGAAATTTTGCACGGCCATTTAGTAGGTATTGCTTTTCTTGGTTTAAAATTATCATCTGAATCTAACCATAAAACAAATTGTCCCACCCTCGATTGTCGCGTATTACTTGTTGATGGCTGCTCAGGTTCAACTAAATCACTTTCATCCCTATCGCTTTCATCGGTACTGCAATCGGTTTCACTTTTTTCTGTTGTTTTTTTTTGAGGTTTTGAGGTTGTTTTTTTTAGGTTTTGGGTTGTCTGAGTCGCTATCGTCTAAACTGCTGGGTTCGTAATTATCGCTGCTCCCACAAGACTCTGACATTGATTCTAGATCGGAAAGGTGGTCAGCGAGCATATCCATTTCGGCATTTGTTAATGCTTTTCGAGACATTGCTCATTTATTACATCTGTAACAACAATACAAATGGTACAAATATAAACGGCACTTACAAACTGAGCTGGTACACATTTGTACCACTCTATTTTTTTCTAGATAAAATCCTAAACTAAACATTACAATCAATACTACTTACCTACCGACTTTAACTCTAACTACACAAATAAAAGTAAATTATTAATTGCACTATTTTTCACGTTTTTATATCACAAAATGAATTAACGTTCGTGCATCAGCTGTTTAAAACGAAGATAAAAGGCACCATCATAAAATTTTAGGTTAGAAATCAATATGATTTGGTCTCTGGCAACTATGAAATACTAACTGGTACACGGTAGCACCAATTTTAATGAGAAATTTTAAGGTTAGTAGCGTACGAAAGTTCGTGGTACATATATATACCCGCAGTAGCGAAAGGGTTAAATATTGGTTTTAAAAGTTATAAAAAGGTTTACTTTTCAGAAATCTCACGTTTTAAATATTTATTTAAATTGTTAAAGTAAGAAAATCCCATACATTTAAAGTGTCTAAAATATTTAAACAGTATCTGGGTTTCATAGTTTTGAGGATATAATGAAAACATAGGGCTAGCTATGCATTTCTAAGCAAGCATTTAGGATTTGTTTCCCCATATCTAAATTTCATTATCCGAGCCCGCACCAAGTAAAAGTTGACGCCAGTCTGGGACCGTTATTTATTTAAAATATGAATCCCCAGCCCGAAAAGCAGGTCGTTGAGTTCCTTAAAATTCCCTTCAGAGAGATCAGTATTTTCCAATGTTGCATAATTCAAGCGGTTTGCGCATTTTTATAGGCGACTGCACTCAGAATTGCCACTAGGACCCTTATAAATGACATCGTTTCAAATCGCATCCTGCATAATTGCTAAATAGGCTAAAAGTCGCTATTTCAACAGCTTGCAGTTTCAAAGCTTATAAAATATAGATTTTACATCAATTTTTAGGACAGAAGGGAATAATATTTTTGTTTATGCCTAATTTATTCCTTAAGCTAAATTCATAGACATGAGAAGGGATGGACCTGGTTATTTAGGAACATTATTTTTCGGAATAACTCACTCTAAACGCTTGTTTTCTTCTCGCTCGCTTCATATATGCTATAGGCGTGCTATTTGCAATATCAAATATTAACGCTGATAGTATTAACTATATACAGGGTGTCCGTTTTTCGAGTTATTTAAAAACGGTTAAAGGTAACCTTTTCTAATTCAGTCATTATTAATGCACTTTCTCAAGGGGAAATCAAATCTGCCAAAATATTTGTGCTAGCTTTTAAAACTGCCAAGATAAGATAAGCGAGTATATAATAAAATTTAGTTTCTATAATGTTATTATTTACCTTTAAAACCGCACGTCTATGAAGCAAGCAAGCAGAAAACAAGCTGTTAGAATGGGAAAAGTGTGTTTGAAACGATTATTTTATATGCAGAAAACAACATAAGTTATTTTTTGTCTATGGCTAAATTGCATCCTACCATAACAATTTTGACCGAATAGTAAAAGATTATAACTGAAATTGTTTGACAATTAAATTTAAATAATTAAAAATGTTACATAATATTTATTATGTTTATTAGATACTAGTTTATTGTGCTGTTTAACTATGATGTGGAGTTATGACGCCATGATAAATATGAAATTTTATTCGTACTCTTTGATATAACTATAGTTATATATATATATATATATATATATATATATATATATATATATATATATATATATATATATATATATATATATATATATATATTTATATGGTTATAGTAAAGTAAAGTAAAGTAGTTTATTGATCATTAACAAAAGTTACATGACAGGTCAACACATAAGATTACAAAATGGAACAAATAGTTGTCAATAGACAGACAATTACAAATACATGGAGATAAAATTACAAACATTGTTAAAATCACATATCAAATATTTGCGCATCACAGTTTATAAATTCTTCTATGAAGTAGAAAGGATTTCTCAGCAGTACGTTTTTTAGCCTTTTTTCCGGCTTTTCTTATCAAACTCTTTTATTCTTTTAGAAATTTTGTTGTACAGTTTTGCTCCCCAGTAGTCCACATTCTTAAGTTTTGCTCAGGCGATGTAGACTTATCAAATTTATGACTATAACTTCTCTTAGAAATCCATCCACACTTCTAGAATATATTAAGAAGGGTACGTGAACATTTTCTCAAAAAACCCTTTGGAGCATCTTGGCGGTTGGCTATTCACATTTACCTTACTATCTTAAAATGAATTGGTCAAAAATAACTAATTATAAGTCCTATTTGACCAATTGTCATAGCGAAAAAGCAGTCGCTAATAATTAGTCAAGTTCTACTGAATGAAATAGTCAAATTAGTAGATTTAAATTTAAAAAAAGTTTTGACCCAGCCGGTGATTGAACTCAGGTCTGTCACTTGTCAAGCTGTTGTCATAACCCATTCGGCTATCAGCCGCTCTTATAAAAATCAATTTTATTTGTCAATAAATATTGTTCATAATATTTTAAAGTTGAATATATTATTTGTGTTGCTGTTTTGAGCTAAACTTTTTGCATCATTATTTGTTTTTATAGGTCATTTAACCATGGAGCTTAGTTATATGCATTTAATTCAAATAATACTTTGTTTTTGGTCCGATTAACGATTAAAGAAATTAACTCTCAGAAATAGTTAAAGATGGTGACTAATCTTAAATTAGTCTAACTATTTACCTAGTAAAAAATAACTATTTTAAAGTGAAAACGACTAATTTATTAGTAAAAAATGCTGGTACTAATTCAAATAGTAGAATTTTGACTATTTCATTTTTAGAGAGTACAGCTGAGATATATTTCGTATTGCTAATTATTTTGGATTACGCCACTTCTTGAATAAACATTACAAAAATATTGGAACTACTCATTTTCTCTTGAGATTGCCGTCCTGCCATCCACAAAATCGAAAATTAAGTTTTCTAGCCAACGATATTCTTTAAATCATCTGCCGATGTAGCCATGTTCCTCTCGTTTTACATATGTATTACATATTTTACATATGTATTACTCGAATACCTAGTCTTAATTATGGTTCATTAATCTAAAAAAATAAATTTAGTTTCTATTCTAGTAAAATCTGCTACAACCCATTTATAGTCGACCCCAAAGTCCAATAAATCAAATAAAAAATGCAAATTTATAGCAATATTTTAAGCAAATAAATTATCATGTTTAAAAAAGCAGTTTTAAAATATTCATAATATTATTACAGTAACCTAGGTATACCGTATACAGCATATTTCTGAACTAAAAAGTAAGTTTTTTTTATATTTCTTTCTAAGACATTCTTAGATTACCGTTTATTTTAAGCCACCCAAAATAATGTAAACCCATTTTAAAGTTAATAAAACTAACTCATCGTTATTAAAAGTCACTAGAACCGAATAGTATATTGTGCAACGTGTTGGGAAAATGGTCGATTCTGAACACGCATACGTTTAGAGTCGAGCATTCTTCACAAGTTGCACATATTATTTTGTCCCACAAGCAAATAAACGTAAATCATTATACTTATAATAAGTATTATAACATAAAAGGCTACATTAACAATAACAAACAGCTGATTAATTGCAAACAAACTAACGAAGCTCATTCCAAAATCATCATAGTCGCCTGTAATGTACTACCTAACATCTGTCAAAAGAAATTAACTTCACTTTTTTACAATTAGATTATTTCTCCTTTATTTTTTTAATAAAAATTATTTAATGAGTAAAATATCTAAACAATGTTTAAAATCATATTTTTGAAAGCATGTATGATCAGTAGCTGTAATTTATTGTTTACAATTATTGTCTTCTTTTTTATTGTTCCACTAGTGGAACAATATTTTTATTAATTTTAACTGGTTTAAGAATAGCTTACTTTGCTAATATTTTTAAGCGTATAATTTCTCAATTCCAAGTGATTGTCGGACAAAGTTTTGTGTAGCGGGAGGCTGAGAGACTGCTTTTTACCTAAAAATGGGTGAGACTTAAACAGGAACACAGAGAGACTTGGCTATAAGGTTTAAATAAAAAAATTAAAATTTAAACATCTAATTGGTCAAAAAATAAAACAAAATGCATTTATATAGTGCACAAAAATTTAAAATAAACTAGATGCTTTACTAGATGTCATACATAAAGGAAGTTTTCCTTATTAATGGAAGTTCTCAATTTCCTTTTTTTGTGTAGATTTTTTTAGGTTTGTAATGACGTTCTTAATCTAATATTCAGACCACAGAGACAAATTTAAATCACAAATTTAATGGTTATGCTTTATCCTGCACAATCGTTGTAATTCTAAGAAAAATGTAACATGGCACAGATTTAAGTACGATAATAAAACTCTATAATAAGCAAAACAGAAAAAAAGTTACTCCGTTCCAACACCTAACCCGCACAAGCCATTTAATTAACTTGAACTTGGGACTTCTAGGGAAGTAAGGGTGGAATCAAAAGAGCAGTTTTTGTATAAAAAAAATATTGTGCAAATTTATTTGAGATTTTAACGTTAAAATATTTGTAGTGGTATATACTCTCGTCACCATATAAAAATCACATTAGCCAACACAATAAAATATGTATATGCAATAAAAGTAGCAACGTATGTATTTGATCTCAGCTTTAAAATACGGCAGACGTGCAAGCGAGTGGCTCCCGCAAGCTAAACTAAATTTTTACCTAAACGGCTAAATATGAAAGCCTAATTTTAAAACCGCTTTACAAAGTGTAAAAACAATAATTCTCATGATCCGGATATAATTGTGAGGAAAATCGATAGTGCTGCTCCATCCTCGCCTGGCTGGCCAGCAAACCTTCTATTCCTAGCACCTTTTTTATCCTATAGGGAGTATACTTCGGCCTGGCAATTTCTGGGAAGTCTACTAAAATCATGGGCATGTCGCTCACAAATCCCAAAAGCAAACATGGATAAAGCTGTAAAGTTGTTGTAAACGGAAGAAAACCGGACAGTGGGTACTGGATGCACTTGCGGGGTACGCCAAAGACGATACTGATGGGGCCAGCTATACACGGAGAGAAAAATTTTGCCAAAATAACTATCGAAAGTATTGTTAAATGACGTATCGTGAATTTAGTCAACTGTTTTATTAAACTGAGGATCTGTATAGCTGATTTAGCCATACAAATCCTCAGTTTAATAAAACAGTTGACTAAATTCACGATACGTAATTTAACAATACTTTGGATAGTTGTTTTAGCAAAATTTTTCTCTCCGTGTACTTTTCTCATACTCATACTTAGAGTTGGAGATGGACAATTGACCGCTACCTATTTAACCCGTCAAAATATATTAATTGTATGCAGAATTTTATTTAGTGCATTTTTATTCGTTTGCCATCAGTCCAATTTACCTACATCCGTCGCTATATTGCGCCAGACTTTTGGTTCTAAAAGCCGAATGTATCTTTATTAATAGCAAAACATACCCTTTTTAAAGCCGCACATACGTTTATAAAGCTGGACGTAACTTTGATAATAAAAAAAACTCGGTAACGTATTTTCATTGTTTATTAGGTTCAAATAAATCACAGTTTGTAACAAAATTAACCAGTTATAACTATTAGTTAAACAACAAAAAACAGGACACGGCCGTGAAAAGCTATACATGGCAGGTCAAAGCCGGACGCCTGGCAACCATATCCCGACCTTCCAAATCGATATCGCAGCACAACAATATCTTATTGTTTTTTTAAATTTTATTTAGGTTAATTGACCATTTCAATTTCACAGTCCTTCTCATATTCATATCTGATCTAATCATTTGATCTCAAACTCTTAACATTTAACCCCAACCCACTGAAGATGATGCTGAAAGATTGTGGAAGAATTCTTGAGTTTATACAAATGCAGTTTGGGCTTGACAAATATCGCATTTTTAATATTACCAAAGGAAGGACCCAGATGAGTTCCAGTTTCATAACAACGAAGCAATGGAAGCGGAGAAAGCTAATACCAATACTTGGCAATAGAGCAGACACACAACAATTGAACCAATATATATTCAACTGGAATAGAGCTCTTCTTACGTATCAAGCAACATACCTGATCTCATTCTTGTCGTTGACCATAAAAACACCACATTAATAGAAGTGGGGGTGTCAAACAACAACAATTTATCGTCAAAGCACAATGAAATATAGTAGTGATATAGTGGCAGTGACAAATGGAGGTAGTCTGCACAATTCCCATAGTCATCTTTCATGGAGTGCGTGGCTGTTTGTCCAAATTAAAAAAAAAAGAGAATAATTAGCTTTTGTAAGCCATATTATAATATCTGGGACACCTAACATATTGGGTATTAAGTGTTGTTTTTGCCCTTTTCATTTTGTAGTTCAGTATTTGCTAAGCCAAAAAATATTATATTAACCCCATGGGGTTAATACAATGCATTGTAGAATATAAAAACCTAAGTAGGCAGGTGCACCGTGCACATGTATTTAATTGTTAACGTAATCACATAATTTAATTAATATATTTACGACATTTTAATTAACACTTAAACTTTAATTAAATTTTCTTAATTAAGTTGTATCATTGAGAATTTTAAATAATTAATTGTCCTGTGCAATATATACAGTAACTAAAAATAATAAATCCTAATAAGTGCGATATGCATAACAAACAATGTTGTAACAAATATTGAATTTATTCATTTGTAGGAAAAAATTGGTATGTTTAACTTTTACAAAGTCGTTTGTTTGTTTGTTTGAAAATAATAAAAGGTTAGCTACATTAGTGCAATATTTTACCATAAATATCGCAGATAAGGGTTTGGCCAACAAAATGTAAAATGTGTTTAATTTAAACATGCTTTTGTAATGTTTCATATATAGAATCCGAATATACAACCGCATGAACTAAAAACATTAAAATTTAATTATGCACTGATTTGTATTAAAAGTTAAATTTCAATAAAAATTGATTTAAACTGAAAGTACGAAGCACAAAACATGCCGACCACTACCCTTTAAACTGGTCTATAATGTTGTTTGGTTTTGAACAAATAGTAAGAAGAAACTAAAATTTTGAGAATTTTAACGTTTTTTGTTTCGAAGTCTGTTTTAAACTTTATATCGCCTATATGTTTTATAACAAGTAAATGACTATTAATTAATATAAGCGATAATAAGCGATTTACTTGTTATAAAACATAAAGGCTATATACAGGGTGCCCAGGGTCTATGTAGGTGTATCTTTTTTATTTGAAGAGCTACATGGTTGGTTAAATTAGACAAAAGTTGTGTAACTATAGTTATACAAGTCTATTTAAATGGCATTAAAAATTGGAGAAAAAATCGGTTCTCAAATAAGGAGCGTTCGGTCAAAACCTTATATGTCACTCCAATCCGATTTTTCAGGAGAGCAAAAAACTATTTACTCTTTCAGAATTTAAAAAATCAACTTTTAAGAATGGACATGCTTGTTTATAACCAGATTACATGCGACTTATTTGTTTTTGATCAGTTGAAATTTTGTTTTTTTGACTTTACCTAGTTATGGGAGATTAATTTATTTTGAGAATAATTATAATTATTTGTTTTAGTTCAATAACTAAACTTCAATTACACAGGCCCACAAAAAGTAAGCGGTCTGCGACATGAATAAGACCATGATATTCCCATTTTTTCACCCGCTGAAACTGAATCTGAACTCAGTTTAGCCCCTGTACGTCTGGATTTTTTTTTATAAAAACTTTATATTATGCGTTTAACGAAAAAAACATTCCTCATAAAAATGTTTGAACCGAATGTACAAGGTCTTAAAAAATTAAGAAAAATTTAGAAAATTATTTTTACACAATTTTTTATACAAAAATGGAGAGCTGTGATTAGTTGGTTGGACATGTTTGCCTCTGACTGGACCAGTTTGGTTTTGATCCGACCTCTTGTTTTCGGGTCTCATTTGAAGTAGTAGGTCTTCGACCTCTTTCAAGATGGTTACATCTAGTGCTTACTTGAATTTTCGCCGGAGTGGACATATTTGGTTTTGACCGGTCACTCCTCAATTATTTTGAAAAAAACTGAAAATCTGTCAAAACCAAAAACTTTTTTTTTTAAATTTTGATCAGGACATTACATTTTTGTTGTGTTGTAAATATGGTCCAGAAAAAAAATCACCCTACCCTGCACTGCACTGTTTGATCTGATGTGAAATGATCCAAAAACAATTACAAACTCAAACAACAAAGTGATCTTCTTTAATATCTACACATTTATATGGATTATAGCTTATAAGCTCTTTTAGGCTAATTTTGATTTTCAGATTAATAAAATTCTGCTGGTTTGTGCTTGATGAGTTTTAAATTTGGAATACACCAGATAGTGTTGAGTTGATTGGTAATAGATAGTTAAAAATTTAAAAGAGGTAGGTCTGGTGAATACTATGTAGTCAAGAGCTTAATGCGTTAAGTTTGACAAAGGTTTGTTTTCTAAAACTGTTCATAGTGCTATTGATGTTCAAGGTTAAACTTTCCTTCTCAAAACCATTGCGCATGTGCTGTACGAAACAGCTTTCTTTGGAACACAAAAAGAAGGTAATGCCATACAAATGTACGCAATTTGGTCCGAAAAAGAAAAATTTAACCAAACTTCTTTACTGAAAATTAGACTATACTTTTTGTTGCAAATACGACATCAGAATTGCTCCAACTAGGTTTTTAAGAAATTCTTACCCAGCGTTTTGTTACATCCCCTCTTTAAAATTCTTTTTTTACTATAATTTATTCTCTGTAGAAATCCTTATTTA
The DNA here is from genome assembly GCA_921294245.1 of Brassicogethes aeneus. Taxonomy (NCBI): domain Eukaryota; kingdom Metazoa; phylum Arthropoda; class Insecta; order Coleoptera; family Nitidulidae; genus Brassicogethes; species Brassicogethes aeneus. The sequence goes on along the minus strand of OV121132.1, from coordinate 43,203,129 downwards.
TAATCAAAATGAATCAAATTTTTACCAAAACCAAAGTCCGAGCCAAACTCAATTAACTTTTGATTTCTCTAAGAGGAAAAAGGAAATTAAAAGTACTTTCAACGAGTTTTGTAGGGAAAAAATACCGTGTAAAGTAATATAAATCCAAATTTAAAGAAAAAAAAAGTTTTTTTTTTTACTTTTGCACGTCAAAAACCTTCGGCAAAATATAGTCTGGTTCCTGGTACAAAAATGTTGTCGCACAGTGGTATTTTAAAAATACTTGTCCTCTTAATATTTTTTTTATTTTCTAAATAATAACCTACATGAAGTTATTATAATTAAACAACACAAATATTGACAAAAAATTAGGAGTAAACCATAGATCATATGTTATGAATACTTATTATTCATTTAATTTAGCATTCATTTAATAAACACAACCAAGGAATTTTAAATAAAAGTACATACCTACAAATGCAGCTACTGTTTTCATAAAAAGTGTTTCTATTGCAGGCATTTCATATTATAAACAATTATTGTAAGCTTTTTATATGAATCGCTTATATAATAATAGTATTTAGTGCGCAAACTATTAATTATATTCATGTAAAATAAACGAGATTTGTTTTAATAGGCAGGTAATACGATGTGAATTAACTGGAGCAGAAATTATATCGGTTTCTTGGTTTTGCTAAATTTAGCAAATTACGAATTTTAATGTAAATATTAAATTTATTTTATGGATGTTTGATGATAAATTTTAACTTATGTTTAAAACTGCAAGCAAATAAGTTTTAAGGATTATTTTATTCAACACGCATTTAATTTCTTAAGTGGGCAAAATAGCATTTCGCTTAAAGTTAAAATTGGAAAAAAGTAATGTTAAATTTGCTTGACAGCTGTTAAAATTAGAAAAAATTAGGTTAAAGTTGCTTGACAATTTTTAGATTCTACATAAAATATCAACTAAAATTGGCTTTACATTCGTTGTGGTTGTTGAATAAAATATTGTTTGCGAATAATGGTCGAAAGAATAGATTGTACTCTAGAGGAATCTACTTTCTTCCACTAGTCGCACAATATACTATTTCTACTACCAACTTTAAAACGCCCATGACCTGTGAAAATTATTTTTTCTACTCCTATTACAGAATTTGACCGTTCTAATATCACTTTTATCTATGGAATGACATATATTCCGTAAAGTGTTACAGAATGAAATATTCTATCATCTGATGACAGAATAAACACTCGTGGCGACATCTCTGTTTATAATATCTAACAAATTTTAGACCGATCCAACCTCACTTTCTTCCAATTAAATTATTTTTCTATGGTATTTTTGGAAACGTAGAAAAAGTGTAGCCTGAAACACGTTTCGAATTGCATATTCCTCTCGAGTGAAGAGTTTGTCACACGATCCGAAGGCGAGTTTGACGGTTTCACGTATTCCAAACTTGTTACAGAATATATATAATATATAATATTATTATCTCAATACAAAAATATAAATTTTTTGAAATACTGAACTTTAAATGTTGCCGGCAGTAATCTAGTATTTGCCAATAAAGCATTAACATTTTCGGGTGGAGTACCCCTTCACTACACTGTAAAAAGATGATTCTATATTGATATTCGATTTATATAGACAAATTTGACAACAGATTCCGATGGTTAAACTATTTTTGTACAGATGTCGCTCTATAAAAATATTTAAATTAATAATATACTCTCTAAAAATGAAACAGTGGATTTTCACTGATTGACAGTGCATATTAACTATTTGCCGCAGTGATAAGTATACCACTAGCAATTAGTGAATACTCACTTTTTTATTTAGTGGAAATTTCACTGTACAAATTAGTGAAATAGGTTTAGTTCAAAAAAGTTAAAATTTCACTATTTTATGTCGAGAGTTCCGGAAAAGTAGTGATAATAAAAAACACTAATTTGGAGAAGTTAAAATTTCACTAATTTATATTGAAAAACACTAATTTTACAGTGAATAATAACTCACTGACGTAAATAGTGAAAATTTCACTGTTTCACTTTTAGAGAGTATGTAGTTAATACGTAAAAACTCCTATTTAACACGTTAAAAAAAGAAAAAAAATATTTTTTTCCGCAAAACACTGCTTTTTGACTATAGTGAGTAACTTCTTTCCTTTGTGCGTAAATTGCTACTTACTACTCTTGTTATTTATGTGAACTACTATTTTCTACTCCCACCTTTAAAAAGGCCATTTTCGTGCATGTATTACATATTTAAAATAGAAAAGTAAGGTTAGATATATCCGACATAAGTCGAATTTTTTTATTGTTCCAAAGTAGTAAATAATGAATTTTTATGGTAAATAGGCTAATAATGAAATCCAACTAGGCCATAGACCGATTGACGATAAAATATATAAAAAAATATTTTGGAAAACAGCAGTAAAAAATGTATCTTTATCACGCTAAATTTTATTTTAATTAGCTTAGATTTTCAAATTTAATAATTTATGGTTCGTTAAATTCTGCAAAACACGTATAATTAAATCAAAAATACCTTTGAAAAAGCAAAACAAAATATTTCGATGTATTTCGGTATCGTTAACAAGCAAGTAGGCCTTGCGACGGCACTTAATCTAATTGGTTGAAAAATGATCGAGTCCGCGAAAATAAACAAAAACCAGTGAGCATTAAAGTGTTTTGCAACGGAAAACTTGCGCACATTGCCAACCTAATAAAATAACAAATTGCATTTCCGCAAGCTTCCATCAGCCGAATAAACCGAACCAGTAAACAGTCATATTTCAGACTGGTAGTAAATCTCAAACGATGCGGATTAAGCCGTTTATTATTGATCAACATGATTTGTCATATTTGCATATAAGCTAAATTTACTAAAAACATACACAAATAAATGTATTGTTTTGCTCGAAATTATTTATCTACACACCCAACCTACTACACTGAGCAACACTGAGCAACACATTCTTATGAAAAAAAAATTGTTAAAAAAAATAGTTCATAAAAAATAAGAAAAACAAATAAATCCCTATTATTATCCAATAATCTAATTAAGTTGGGAATTTAAGGGCCCAGTTAGGGGAATATCACGTTGACAAGAATCTGCCATAAGATTTTTGGATTACATAAATGATACACGGTTTTTACTGGAATAAAATATCTTGCCCACAAACATAAATTGTTTTTTTCTAAAAAAGATTTTTTTCACTAAAAATGGGTAAATCTTAAACAACTAATATAATAACTGATTTTCGTAAATAAATTGTATTAAATTTTAATTTTGTTGTATGTGTATGAGTATAAGGCGTATAGCTGGCCCCGTCAGCATCGTCATACACTGGTCTCCCAGAGATATTTTCCCCCTTTCGGTTCTCCTACGTATACCGCAACTGCACAGTATTACCAGTGTTTGATGGATAAAAAGTTTCCCTTCCGGAATTTTGTCGCCGGAATATACGCCCGATTTTTTCGGTTTTTGGGGGACGATAGACTGACCCAAAACTAAGTACAATCCGGAATCCTCCTAGTCCGGAGAGTGAGTAACACCCACATTCAATTGGGGTTCATAAATGGGGCTTGGTTGGTTAATACGCTGTAAGAGCATATCGTACATCTTGTTCGTCTGCGTCCGTGTCACTGCTAAAATTATGCTGAATATTCAGTAACCACTGTATAATTGTTTGCCCCAATGTGCGAAATCTGAATCTTGTCTGCAGTGTTGCCGTCCACGACGAGCCGTTCACAGTGCCCCTCTACCTTCGTAGACAATTCAACAGCTCATTCCAAGTACTAACTTCAGAGATAAATTTTGTATATTGCCAGTCGTTTTGTTAGCTGAAAATCGGTAACGATTGACCCCACTTATCTAGACCAATGTGCGGTCGTCTAGAATTACATCTTTATGGGGTCCGCTACTTCCAGGGCCGGGCCTAAGGGGGGTGTAGGGGGGGAGTCACCCCCTCCCAAAGTCTTGGCAGTTGGTTCCAAATCCAAACACGGTTGGCAAAATCTATAGTATTTGGGTCGGTTGGTTGGGTATACCTACCCTACCAACCAACCCATCACAATAAATAAAATGAAATATAATTTTTAAACAAAATTATAATTTTTATTCTATTGTAACCTCCTATAATCGTTACCGTCAAGAAAATTGTATTGGTCAACCTTATTTTTATTAAAGGACATTATATTTCACACAAGCGGCATGTACAGGGTGGTCCACGTAAGGTGACCCATATACTTATCTCAGAAACTACTGGAGTCACAAAAAATTTGTAAGGAACAAATATTCACGAAGTAAAAAATATTTTTAAAATATTATATTTTCATTTATACAGGGTGCTCGGTTTTCCTTGGGACGATACCAACTTTCCTATTTTCAATGGAACACCCTGTATTTTTTTGCATTTTTGGATTCTTTCCACTCTTTTAGGTATATTTTGTAAATATATTAAATAAGAAAATGTTAATACTTTTTGAGTAAAATTAAAATTTATTAAAATTTCTCTAAATGTAGACACTCGCTTAAAGTTAAAAATAACCAACTAAAAGTTATTATTTTTTATATTATGTAGTATCCATCTCTTTAATAATAAGTAAGCTATAAGATAATTATTATATTTTTTGGAAAATATCATACAGGGTGTTTTCTATGTCCCGTTGAAAATAGCGATTTTAAAAGTTTAAAATCTTGTTTTTCTTCAATGGAACACCCTATATATTTTTGCATAATTGGATAGAATAAGTAATTACCTTTCATTTTATGTATATATGTCCTATACCTAAACCTAACAGAAAAAAAAATATTCGCATTTTTCACAATTAGTAGCTTTTTTCCAATTACCTTAGTTAAATTTTCATTATTCACCCTGTATAATATTTTCCAAAAAATAAATTAATTAACTTATAGCTTACTTATTATTAAAAAGATGAATGCTACATAATATAAAAAATAATAACTTTTAGTTGGTTATTTTTAACTTTTAGCGAATGTCTACATTTAGAAAAATTTTAATAAATCCTCATTTTACTCAAAAAGTATTAACATTTTCTTAATTAATATATTTACAAAGTATACCTAAAAGAGTGTGTAGAATCAAAAAATGCAAAAAAATATAGGGTGTTCCATTGAAAATAAGAAAGTTGGTATCGTCCCAAGGAAAACCGAACACCCTGTATAAATGAAAATATAATATTTTAAAAATATTTTTTACTTCGTGAATATTTGTTTCTTACAATTTTTTTGTGACTCCAGTAGTTTCTGAGATAAGTATATGGGTCACCTTACGTGGATCACCTAAAAAAAATATTCGCATTTTACAAAATTAGTAGCTTTGCGCGTATGGTAATTATTATAGTAATATATATTTATATATAAAAGCATTTTTATTTGTTGTTATTGAAATTTATTTATTTGAATAATGAAAATTTAACTAAGGTAATTGGAAAAAAGCTACTAATTGTGAAAAATGCGAATATTTTTTTTTCTGTTAGGTTTAGGTATAGGACATATATATAAAAAAAAAAGGTAATTACTTATTCTATCCAATTATGCAAAAATATATAGGGTGTTCCATTGAAAAAAACAAGATTTTAAACTTTTAAAATCGCTATTTTCAACGGGACATAGAAAACACCCTGTATGATATTTTCCAAAAAATATAATAATTAACTTATAGCTTACTTATTATTAAAGAGATGGATACTACATAATATAAAAAATAATAACTTTTAGTTGATTATTTTTAACTTTTAGCGAGTGTCTACATTTAGAGAAATTTTAATAAATCTTAATTTTACTCAAAAAGTATTAACATTTTCTTAATTAATATATTTACAAAGTATACCTAAAAGAGTGGGTAGAATCCAAAAATGCAAAAAAATACAGGGTGTTCCATTGAAAATAAGAAAGTTGGTATCGTCCCAAGGAAAACCGAACACCCTGTATAAATGAAAATATAATATTTTAAAAATATTTTTTACTTCGTGAATATTTGTTTCTTACAATTTTTTTGTGACTCCAGTAGTTTCTAAGATAAGTATATGGGTCACCTTACGTGGACCACCCTGTACAAAGTCGGCACCGCCTCGCGGCTTCGTCTTTCTAAATTATTAATTAGTTGAAGCTTATCTAAGCTAAATAAAACTAGTGTCAATAAATAGGAATTATTTTTTTTTAATATGGAAAAGAAAGCTAGACCGGGCCGAGTTCTAGTAAAATGCTCATTATGAGGATCTGTGTTTAACAAGGACTAGAAAAAAAAATGCACGAAGAAAATATTCACGGTGGAAATTTGGTTAAAATTAAAATTGTTACTGTTCCGGATAATCCACTTACATTGGTAGCAAATAAAAAAAAATAGAGACTTCAAAAGAGCATGCTAATGGTAGGTAAAGACATTCTTTATCTACACTTTACAACACTTTACATTCATGATAAAACTACTGAAAATTTTTACTATTACTACTAATGTATCAATAAAAAAATAAATTGGTTTTTTTTATCGTCTCCACCCCTCCCAAATAGTGTGCCTCGGTACGCCCCTGGCTACTTCGGTTCGTTACCTCCTTAAACGTGCCTTGTAGTCTACAGATGTGTATTTCTTTAGGACTTCTGCACTTGACTGATTTGTTTATGTGATCCATTTTTTTACGGGATTGTTGGCTATGCTTGCAGTTTTTTTATGGCGTCTAATGGTTATTAATTGGAGGAGTTCTTTGTTTTTGCAGTTGCGAAATTCGCGTTAGGATTAAGTATTGGGTATTATGTTAAGGTTAAGATCATGCAATTAAGAAAATTTTACTGATCCGGTTTATGTCGATTTGGAATTCAGGTGCAATATCACCGTTTGGAAGGTGCGATGTAGTTGGCCCTTGACCTCGACCGCCCACTGTTGGAACGCGTAGCGTTGATTATCCAGAGAAGGTAAAAGCTCATTCACATCTACTTAATAAGCGTAACTTAACTTAAGAAACCTACGTCTGTTAAGTTGTCTGTTTACATTAACTTAATACACGCAAAAAACGTAATATACAAGCACGTGCAATGTATACATCAATGTAGACTGGGTGCCTATCAATCTATAAAAGTGAAACAACAAGATAGCGCTATATCGTTTTACTGGGCATGATAATAAACGTATTCCCTTAAGTTTAGCCGGACCCAACTTTTGAATACGTTAATAATAATAATATTTATTTTTATAAAATATCTACAAAGTATTTAAATACAAAGAAATATAAGTAAAAAGCGTCAAAGGCAAATAGAGTGTATGTACAGTGTATGTCTTCAGGCTTACTAAAAATTGAAAAATTCTTTTTTTAAATGTATTTTTACTATTTAAATTTTTTAAATAATTTGGAAGTTCATTATAGTATTTAATACATTTATACAACACACTATTTTCGGTTAATGTCTTGGTGTGGTAAGGGTAGTTATAATTCATAGTCCTTGTACTGTAAGTATGGTTTGGTTTATATTCCACAAATAAGTGTTTATTGTCCCACCAAAATAGAAGACATTCATATATATGTAGGGCACTAGCTGTTAGAAGGTTATGATCTCGAAACAGACCCCTGCAGGATTGTTTAATATTTTTTTTGTATAAAATACGTATCACTTGCTTCTGCATGACAAAAACTTTATCAAGACCAGATGCATTTGAACCCCAAAAAATTATACCAAATCTCATAATTGATATAAAATTGGCATGATAAATCATCATTAATGATTCCTGGTTCATGTATTTTGCAAAAACTCTTATGCAGTGTGATACAGATCCCAGTCTCTTGGTGAGATATTTGATATGCTGATTCCATGAAAGATTTTCATCAATGTATATACCTAAAAATTTTGTATTTGCCGAATATTGAATTGTTTGATCATTCAGTTTTAAATTTATGGGTTTTTCAAAATGACAGCGGCTGGATTTAAAAAGTATTACATTTGTTTTATCTGAATTTAAGATAAGATTATTGTCTGAAAACCATTTTTGTACCATTGCAAACAATTTACCACTTTTTGTCAACAATTCTGAGTAATGTCTATCAAATGCAACAAGGTTTGTATGGTCTGCATAATTTGTCATGCAGAAATCAGTTTTTTTAATAATCTGTGCCAAATCATTTATGTATAAAATAAATAATACAGGACCAATAACGCTGCCCTGCGGTACTCCCATTTGTACTTATTATTTCAACTAATTGTGTTCTTTTCGAAAAGTATGATTTGAACCAATCCAAAGCCTTGTCTCTTATTCCATATCTTTCAAGTTTATTTAGTAAAATATTACAGTCCAAGCAATCATAGGCCTTGGATAGATCCAAAAATATACCAAGTCCTAGATTGTTTCTTTCAATTGCATTGTAAATTGCTTGAGTGAATTGGTATATTCCAGTATTAATATTTTTTCCTTTAAGGTGTCCATGTTGTGTTTTGGAAAATAGTTTTTGAGATTTTATATAGGATGTTAGTCTAATGCACATTAATGCTTCCAAAATTTTTGAAAAACAGGGCATTAGGCCTATTGGTCTGTAATTACTCATTTTACCTGGATCATCCTTTTTATGAATGGGCTTAATTAAAGCTAGCTTTAGCATATCTGGAAAAATTCCTAACCTAAATGAATTATTAATAATCCATGTTAAAGGTTCTATAATATATATATATAAGTGCTGATTTTATGATAGTTATAGGAATGTCATCATTGCCGCTACTTAATTTGTTTTTAAAAGTTACGTGTAATAAGTTTTTTACGAATGTAAACAGCTGCATTGGTTTCAATGTATTTCAACTTACGTCTAACGTAAGTTAAGTTAAGTTACGCTTATTAAGTGGATGTGAATGAGCTTTAAATCGCTGTAACCCTTTACCTCACTCGCACACATTTTCATGGTAAAGCATTTAAGGCTTTATACAGGTGAGGATGCCACTAGCACTATTTACACTCATTTTTCAATTGATAGACCACTAGTTGTTATGTTTAATTGACCATATGCAAGGAATGCGGTCGATGTTGCCAATGGTAAAAAAATAAAATTCCCTATTGGGAACATTCAATTATATTACCTTGGCTACATTGAAAATTTGAATTTCCCGCACAAACTAAATTAATTTCCATCTTTTTTTATAATAATAATAAATAATAATAATTCCCACATTTGAAATTCGCACCTTATTTATTATACAACATTGGAACTACCTTCTTTATCTCTGGGAACTACTAGAATGTGTCAGTTTGTGCGGGAAATTCAAAATTTCAGTGTAGCCAACGTAATATAATTGAATGTTCCCAATAGGGAATTTTATTTTTTTACCATTGGCAACATCGACCGCATTCCTTGCATATGGTCAATTCCAACCACTGCAGCGCGCTGCCACTTTTGGGAAGTACGGACGGGCTTATACATACTAGGGTGGGCGAAAAATGGAAAAGTTTAAAAATCAAAACGCTCTAAATTTTTCTTAAAAAAAGCACCTGATTCTTTCAAACAATAGAAAACTACGGATTTGACAGTTGCATTCTTCACTGTCGCTATTTGCCACTCGTTTGTAACACTACAAAAAAACGGGACAGAAGGGACATACATTGTTGAGGAAAGATTTAATTTAATTAAAATTACTTAAGATTTCACTATTTTATTGACAAACAGGTATATAATAGGAATAATTAAGCTTTGAAAAGAATGACAAAAATACCATTCATGACAATGACATTTTAAAAAAAAGTCCTTGGGAAAGGGACAAATGGGGACATTTTAAGTTTTGCCAATCGTTTTTAATATGAAGTTAGGGAAATTAAAATTTAAAAAAAAATGACCATTTGTAATAAAAACTATTGGTAACGGAAAGGGGTGACATACAAAAGTTTACCAAATATTGTTGTATATTTTTTAAACGGCATAAAACCATATATTAATTAAGTGACTTAATAATTTCTTAATTAAAATAGGCCATAGATGCATGAAGTACCAAAAGTTTCGGAGGGCTATACTTAAGTCGTAAGTGACAAAGAAATTCCACATTTAGTAAAATTAATTATACCAAAATGTTTTGTATTATTAAAAATTAAATGTATTCACCCAAAAAAATGCAACGAACTTTATGGACGACCCCTCTAAAACCAATAATAAAATAACTCGGAAAATATAATAAAAATTTTAACCATAAAATATAAAATAAAAATTTGTTAAAACTAAAAATGTTAGGCCCCTAGTTATTCTAAAGAAATAAAACATATTGTCTATGATAAAGTTTATATATCTACATTATAATAGCTAACCACATTAGTGTAAAACTCCTTAAAGTTGGAATAGTAAACAACATTATTTATATAGTTAACAAACTAAGTAATTCCGGACCCCAAGCCGCAAAATCCGTTTGAAACTATACGCAATAAAACATATTTAATATATATTTTGAGTAATGCAGCAACCTTCTGGAAAGCACGTTTCATTTAAAACCTTAAATTCAATAAATATTACTAAAATGTAGGTAGCATGTAATTAATTTAAGTTAGGTACTTTTTTTAGGAAGGGATATTATCTAAATTATGTATATTATGTTGCTTCCTACGCACACTGTTCTTTATTTAAATTACGTTAACAAAGTTAAGTGTGGTCTAAACCAGAATAAAACGTGGCTTCACATACAATTAAATGGGCTTTCAAGGATAAAAGTTTATATTATTTTAGTTGTTTTGTTCTATGTTTCAGATAAAATTTCACAAACAAAACTAATGGTAGGTATATAAAATAAATTGTTTTTTTAGCCAGTTGAACCATTAATTATGAAAAGTGACTATTTTATATTATTTTATATTTGTATATAAAAATATATTTTTGCAACACAATTTGGAAGAATTGATTACCAAGTCAAAACTAATTGTGAAAGATGATTTAGAATCGGAGACGGAAGCTGATACTGATTGCTATGAAGCGCTCAACGGAGTGGATTTCCAAAATTTGTGTTATTGTTTTTGCGACTTAAAAAAAATAAAAATAATTTTCTAAAATTTATCAGGCAGAAACTACTCGAATCACTTGAAATTTTCAGGGTCTACTTAGAATCCCATGGAAACAAATTCTTGTTTTTAAATGTTCTCAATCGATAAAACACTTTTTTCGACGGTGAAACATAATTATTACAGAATATGATAATAAAATTTCATAGTATGCTAGATCACTAGCAGTAAAACAATAATCTATTCAACAAATGAAAATATCCTTTAAACTAAATTGGTTTAAAATGTATCTATATTTTTGAAACGTATGCAGATAATCTTAAATGCATAAGCCACAATAATTAAATTCTTTGTTCCTGTTTGTTCACGCACATGTTTCATTGCGTTAATAAAATTTTATTTCAGAGTGCGCGAGATTAATAATTTATTTATAGCGAACCGCAAGGTTATAAACAACATATATTACAAACATTTTATTTGTTTATTAAAGTTGTTAATTTTTACAGTAATAAACATTGTTCAATATTATAATATAGCTTAGTAACTTAGTAACATAGTGCAATCTAATGCAAAATTTACAGGGTTCGGGAAAACCGGGAAATCCGTGAAAAGTCAGGGAATATAATGAGTCTAAAAAGTCATGGAAAAGTCAGGGAATTTAAAGAAAAAACGAAAAGTCAGGGAATTATCTGTAAATAATACTAATACTTAAAATAATAATAATAATAATAATAATAATAATAATAATAATAATAATAATAATAATAATAATAATAATAATAATAATAATAATAATAATATAAAAGAAAATAATATTTACTTAATCTACATTATAAATGGAATGCTTGGGCAATTTTAATGTAACTACCTAATCGTGTAACTGTCAGTTTGTCTTTGACAAAAGTCAAAGTAACATTACAAGTCTTTCTCGTAATTGTGAAAAATTGTTTAATAACGGAAAATAAGGTTCTGGAAAACAAAAAACAAAAATTAACTGAAGGAACCAACCATGAAGTGGACAGTATCAATAGACGTCTACAAATATTGAGAGGAAAAGTTTAAAATAGTTATTTGACTTTTGTTTTGTTTTTATGTACGAGAAATATGCTCTATGTTTTGTTATAACTATTAAGTTAAATTTTAAAAGATCTAAAAAAGTTTTGTTTTTGAATTACATATGTGACCTGGACTACGGAAAGCTACCTATGGTTATAAATCAAGTTGTTAAAGACAGTTGTTAAAGATAACAAGTACTGTCCGTGCGTCGCGTTTGTGTTTGCGCTTCTACCTTTTCTTTTTTTGCCTTACCTTTGGCTCTCCACCTCTCTTTAGACTTCCATTATACAGTGGTGCTTTTACAATAAATATTTTTGTACCTTATTCAAGTGATTTCCCCTAAATAGCTAATTTTGTGAACGTTGAAAAAGTTGAAATAATACGTGCTGCTTTTCTTATCTTTGTATTTTCGAGATCGTGGTTTTTCGTTGTTATGCAGCTAATTTAAAGCAGTGGAGAAACAATGTTTTGCGGATTGTGATGAAGATTACGAAGATCAAGGTGGAGGTGCAGGTGTTAGTGACATAGAAGATGACGTTGTACCAGATTCGTCTTTCGATATGTCTCTTCAGGATATTGACGAAAATAAAAGATCAAAAAAAGCAATTCTTGATCTATTTATAACTTTTTTCGCGATTTTTATAATTCATGTTGAACTTTAAGGATGATTTCCAGCAAAAAATTCGTTACATTTTTTATAAATTTCGATCAAAAAACAAAAATTGATTCTTCCGACCATAGGTACCTTTCTATAGTCCAGGTCACATATAATATGAATTATGCTATATGTATTTATTTTTGTTTTTATGGTCTGTTATTAAAGCTGCAAAGTATAAATTCTATTTTATATTTTTTTATCATTTGCCTGAATATCAATATCAATTTTTGACACCTTCAATGGAAGGTGTTCTGGAAAACCTGGAAAAGTCAGGGAATTTTATACGAATTCAATAGTATGAACCCTGATTTATACGTTTTGCAATAAAGTTTTAAAACTATTTAAAACTTTCTTGCAAAACGTATAATTTTTGCATTAGATTGCAAGTTATAACTTAGTGCAATCTAATGTAGTATACTAAGTTTCCAAGCTATGGATGGAAATTCTGAGATGTACATTTTATTGGATATCATTAATTCCATCATCATATATGGATATTGCAATATATTTTAAACATATAAACATTACATATAATACAGGGTTGCCCATCGAAAACAGTCCAGCAAGGTTTACGGCTTTGTATGTAAAAAAATCTTCAGATCCGTATACTTGTGTTCATCACTGTTACTTTAACCCATTAGCGGGGGCGGCATTCATCCTTAATTTTTCTAATGGGAAGGGGTATCTTGTGATCAACTTTATATTTAGTAAAGTTCTTTCTTTTGGCGTTTTATTTTCTTCCGATTCTATAAAAAATGGTTTATTCTTTTGCAAAGAGAGTGGAAATTATTAAATTGTATTTTATAAGCAATTAATGTGCAAGAGTAACGGAAACTTTATTTAATGCATGCAAATATACACGTACACGTACATCATGGTTACATCCTAGAATTAGTAGCGAAATTCCGGCAAACTGATTTAGTGGCAAATAAAAACCGAGATATTGAAAATCCGGTGAGAAATGAGGCATTAGAAGTGGCGGTTCTGGGTGAAATTACTTTGGACATTACATTAAGGACCAGAAGACTTTCTGATGTTACGGGAGTTTCGCGGGCCACCGTATAGAGAATCCTGAAATGTTTGCTTCTCAGACGAATGTTCATTTCTTTTTAGTGGCATTGTTAATCGTTATAATTGTCGTAATTGGTCCGACACGAATCCAAGAATCTTCCATAAGGTTTATACTCAACATCCTCAGAAATGAAACCTTTGGGCTGGTAATTTTGGTCCTAATTGGACCATTTTTCTTACCGGTAAATTTAAATGAAGCTACTTACCAACGTTACCACGACGAAAATCCGATATTTCAGCAAGACCACCCCACCTGTACGGAAGTCTCTGAATGAAACGTTTCCTGGTAGATGGATTGGAAGAAGATGTACTATCGAATGGCCCGCGAGATCACCGGATTTTTTCCCTTTATTTCTCTTTGTGGGGACATCTGAAATTTAAAATTTATGCTACCCAGCCTGAATCCTTAGAAGATTTACGGAACCGCATTACTAATTAATGCCAACAAATTACACCCGATATTCTTCACAATGCCCGGGAACACTTTGGTGAAGGACATTTTTAATGCCCTTTCAAAAGATGTATCACAACAAACCCCTTCCCATTTGAAAAAATAATGGTGAATGTCGCCCCCGCTAATAGGGAAATTGATCTGAAATCAAAAGTATACGGGTCGATAAGTTTATAATATATTGCATTATACATTGTACATATAGTTATTTGGGCTGTACAATTTAGCCGGTTAAGCCGTTAAGTTAACTTATAACTGATCAGCTTAGCTAATTTAACCTGTTAACTAAATTAGCTTAGCTAATTAGCTGGCGGCTTAACCGGTTAATCTAGATTAGCTCAGCTAATTAGCTAACCGGCTTAACAGCTGATGTTTTTAAAGCTATTTAATTATTTCTTATTTACGGACAGGTTCAAAAAAAAAAATTAATATTTTTTTATAAAAAAAAGACGGTAATAATGTCTATTATATAATAGTCTATATAAATCTTATTATAATGTATATATAAATAATAGCTTTTGAAAAATAATATGCGTATATGTAAATATTAATCTCTTCTAAATAATAATCAAATTGTTAACGAAAAAGCGGTTTTAATACATGATTTAAATTACTTGCGCTTTTTAATTTGTCAATGTCCACGTTTATTCGTAAATTAGTTAGTTAGTTTTGTTGCCTTTATGCTTTTTATGCGCTGGTTATTTTTTTGTAGACTTGACCCCATTAGCCCATTAGCAGGTCGCGGGGATGTTGGTGATGGTAGTCGGGTAAGTCTGTCGTTAGTAGTGTAATGATCTTCCGTTTAAGTTTGCGTAAATTTTGTCTCAAGCACGTTTTGTGGTAGAGTTTTGTCTTTTTTTCTTAAATTCCAAAATAAAGTATTGCATTTATTTATTAGTTAAACAAATGACAAGCGCATTTATTCTGTTATCTATTGTTTACAAATCCAGTAGAGTTTGGTTATTATGCTTTTTTTTAGGGTTAGGGTTATATGATTAATGTGTTAGTTTATTCTGTGAGTCTAGTGTTTATTTGCGATCTCGTTTGGGTTTGCATTACGCATTTGTTGTTGACAGATTTATTGCCCTACGCCTGTGCCTTTCTTAGGGTTTTAAAGATATCTGCCGTGTTTAATTTGCAGATTTGGTATTAGGTCATGCACATTCTTAAGGTGACTTATCAATTTTTTTGCGGATGGCCACCTCCCCTCTTGTTTGACCAGTGAAAAGCGTCCAAAGACAGGTGGCACTTAACTCATTCATATCACTTAACACTTCACTCCTCATTGACCGTTACACCATTTTAGTTTGCACTCTATGAAAATTGTTTGTTTCACTATAATTGGTTTGCACTTTTTTAAAATTATTGTTGGTTTTAATCTTTAAACTTTTACGTTTTAAGAGCTTTCACTCACGCGTGGTGCCTTCTCAAGCGCTGGAACCTGACGCATTGGCTATTTTGTGTTACTAGAAATTTAGGTTTTTATATTAGCCAAACAGTTTGGCCAAAACTAAATTGGATAGTAAAAAAACTATCCAGGTATTTTAGTTTCCCTAATAATTTCAAGTAAATTAGCCAAGATCCTTGGTTATTTTGTAAACTAGCCGCTAATTTAGTTAATACGTTTTCTATTAAAATAGCCCACGGTTTGGCTAGTTTATAAATTATTCAGCTAAGTTTACACATTAGCCGTAACATATAATATTCAATTGGGGGGTCCCCGTATCAAAAATCTGGTAGGGGCCCTTATCCTGGAAAAGGTGCTGGCAAAAAAATTTCGTGGTACGTGAATGTTAAAGAGTGATATCAAAAAGGTACTGACTATTTCATTACTGAACAGCCCGTACAGAAATTTAATACTTAATAGAAATCTTCTACATTGCAAGGACTTAACATTAAATCTATTCAACAATAAAATATGTTCAGTACCTCTAGCAGGATAGATATTGTCAATCCTAAAAGCTAAAATTTTCAAAAATCGCCTTTGTACTCTTTCTAATTGATCAGTGTAGGCATTATAATATGGATACCAAACAAGAGAGCAGTACTCTAGCTTGGTACGAACCAATGAATAATACAAAACTTTCAATGCACCCTCACAATTCATTGATTGAGTATTCCTATTTATAAAACCAACCATTTTAAGAGCAGATTTTACAATACTAGTGATGTGGTCTAAAAATGATAATTTGGTATCAAAATATACTCCCAAATCTCTGGTACCTGTACACCTTGATATGGAATCGTCATTAATTGTGTACTCAAAAATAATTGGATATTTTTTTAGAGTAAAGGTACACACCTTACATTTATATGTCTATATTTACAAACTGTGCGTTAAAACTACTACAATCTAATAACTTAACATTATACGAAGAGTCAAATGCAGCCAGTACACCTCCACCTTTGGTAGTTTTAGTAGCAGCAAAATTTCTATCAGCTCTGTACACCATGTAGTTGTCTGGGAAAAGTTCTGAGCTTAAAACCGCATCGCTTAGCCAAGTTTCGGTTAGAGCTATGCAATCGTGGTTTTTATCTGATACAGATGTATAGATTTTGAGTTTTTGTATTTAACCCTCTGACATTTTGATAGTATATGGAAAAATTTATAGAACTGTTTATTTAGTTTAAAGAAACAATTTGCGGTGAACCACGTATATATTTAATTTTTATATTGTTTTCGCCGTTTTCTATTCGTCTAGTAAGTTCACTTTTAAGTTTCCTATAGTGGTTGAGTTGATGTACAGTTTTGTCAAACGACATGTATACATTTTTGTAATCGGTATCTTTTGGTTTAGTTGCATTTTTTATGATTTGATGAGGGAGATTATCATTGGTAAATGTAACCTTTATTGGGCGAGTTTTGTCACTGGTGCCGTCAAACTTGCCAAGACAAAAAAAATTAAAGTCGGTTATGTTAAGTTGAGGATCAACAGTCTTCAACATGTTTGTGATTTTGATTTGTTCCTGATTAATCCTTTCTTCTTTATTTGAATTTTTTTTCCTCTTCGAGTCCAAAGAAAATCAGATTACTTTTTCTGGATTTCCTGTCCTCGATTTCATGTATGATATCATCATTGTGGGAAATGATTGCTGGTTTACAGATTTAAGGTTTTCAACTTCCTTCTGCAGGGCAACAATAATGCTCTTCCGTTACTGGATAGTATTACCAAGGTCTGAACATTTACCGCAGGACCATGAGATATTTTTGGTAGTTTTGATTTTCCTAAGTTCTGCAGTTGAGATCTACACAGGAATGCAGATAAGACTCTTTGCATATCACGCAAAAAATAAGTTTATGTTCATCACAACGTTTGTTACAGCAAGAACAAGTATTTTGAGACATTTTAAAATTTATATTATTTTCGGAAATAATGATAGTATCGGCAACACTGCACAAATATCAGCGTGGCGTATTTTTAATGAAAAAAAAACACCAGAAGAACTGTTGTTTACAAGCTATAAAACGTGTATGCCTTAAATTACTATCGTTAGTGATGGGCAATCCGGATCTTTCTCGAGAATCGGATCAATGAATCCCGCTCATTATAGGGATCCGGATCACTGATCCGGTTCTCGGATCAGGCGGTTCATGTTTAAAAAATAATAATAATAATAAAGAAAATATATACCTATTAAAAAATTGATTTGGTGTCAAATTTTTAAAATCATCAAAAACGGACATATTTCCTTTTTCAAATAACCAATTCAATTATATTATTAAATAAACCTGTAATTTACTGAACTATTTTAAAAATATTATTTTTGTGCTTTATTTTACCAACTTTAATTGTGATCTACCACGCGTAGTTCCAACATAATGAAATGTAGTGTCTCTGCAGGTAGTACACCTCAGCCTTATCTTGGTTGCATACTTAATGGCGCTAAACTACTACCTCTTCGACTTTATGCTATCCACTGCACATCATTTAATGGCGGCCATTTTGTTGTGGTTCTTGGGTTTGTACAGATTAATAATCGTTTTAAACGTTATGTTTCTAATAGAGGCACTTGTAAGCCTCAAATGAGGCCTTAAAGTGGTAAGAACAATCATTTTACTTCTCTTTTGTAAAAAATAAACCTTATTCCGTCAAGGCTGTCATCAAACTATCAAATGTCAATATTATAACCCACAAATTAACCTTTAAATTGACATTTGACAGCCCTGATAGAATAAGGTTTATTTTGTATAAAAGAGGAGTAAAATGATTGTTCTTACCATTTTGAGGTCTCTTTTAAGGCTTGCAAGTCTCTCTATAAGAAACACAACGTTTAGAACGATTATTAATCTGTACGAACCCAAAGCACAAGAATTGTAAACAACAAAAATGGCCGCCATTAAATGATGTGCAGTGTTGCAGTGATTTTTAGTACGAGATCGAATAGACCTTGTGTGGATTGTGTAAATTACAGGAAGAGTGGTTCCATCTATCGCGTTTAGTTCGAAATGAGCAAAGAACATGTAAACTTACAGGTCACTTCAGAATACATTTATGTAGATAACCTATTATATAACATGTTAAACGTCAAACCTGACAAAATGTAGCAAACTCGATAATTTCAATGTAAGTACAGAATTATTTTACGCTTTAAAAAAATAGTACCTATATACAACACGGCAGAGAAAGCCTATTAACTGAATTTGCTTAGATATGCGCCTTGGCTAAGGCCTCGGTAGCGAACACTGAGCTCGGCTTTAAATAGGCCTGTTAGATACTACTAATAATACTAATAATATATAAACATTTGTATTGTATATAATCTACAAAAGCTCAAAATAAATTTTAATTAATTTCGATAAGATTGCACAACACTTCCTGACTAATGTGGGGATACAATATTATTTTATCGATTTTATTTTTTGTTTTAAAACCTATGTTAAATAATAAGCGTTTGTTTTATGTTAGTTTAATATTTATATTAAATTTAAATTTTATAGTTATCATTTAAGGTCATAATAAAACAAATCTTCATAATTTTCACATAATTTGGTAATAGTGTTTTGGGATATGATATTAAAGGTTAACAAATATTGGACCCAAGAAGATAGGAGTCTTTAAAAAGAAATAAACTATTTTTATTTGTTTAAATAAACTTAAAAAATCGATCAAATATTCCTAAACATGAACTCTTAATAAAATTGAGATATTGAATTAAAAAAGAACGGGAAATTTTTTTTTAATTTAAATTTTTATAACTCGGGAACTGTTCAGCTCTACAAGAATTTATAATTAAAGTTTTATATAATTCGAGCCGTTTCAATGATTTTAAGACATTGTCCGGTTTAAATCATTTAGTTTAAACGAGCAATTCTTGTATAAATATATGGATCATTCCACCAAATACAGAAAGTATGACCCCCGCGGATTTTTTTTTAATTTTTTGAAGATATTCTCTACATCAAAATAATGACTTCCTGAAGAGTTGAGCTCTTTATATTGAGTACTTTGCTATAGTAATATAGTAATATTTTTTCTAATTTGGAATATATATATTTTTTTAACTTTTTCTTTAATTTTTTTGGATGTAAATACTGTTTCATAAAAATACAAACAGTACTGTTTTTTGTAAAAAAATCTTAGCCTTGTATCCAATAATTATTACTTTATTATTTAATTGTATTTAAACAATAAATAGGTAACCCCATCGTATATCACGGTGTCCCTGAATAACTTTTAATTGAAAGGTTTAGACGTATCCGATTTTTTTTCATATTTTGATAAAAAATCACTTACAAGACAATTTTTTTTCAGGATAAACTCGCTTGGCACTTTTTTAGATAAAACAATTTTTATAAAAACATTAATGATTTTTAATCAATTTTTTGAGATTTTTAATTAATGAACTCCAAATAATGACTAACAGCTTTTAATGTATTTGTTACCTAAAATGTGCAATTCATTAGACTAGTGAACTATTGAAATATGTCAATTGTCACATGTCACATGACGAAATCGTGATTGAAAATACCGTTGCGTTATTTTACCGTTTTTTTTTTCAATTTGTCGCAGATTTTTTTATAAATTAGATATAAATAATTATATTTGCATTGATTATAGTATATAGTGCAATGAAGCTAATAAAAAACCATTCATGGACTCACTCGGATAATCGCGAGAGAATTTGTTTGTTTTGTCTTAAAAAAAAAGAAAATAGTTCACTAGTCTAATGAATTGCACATTTTATGTAACAAATACATTAAAAGCTGTTAGTCATTATTTGGAGTTCACTAAAATGTGAAGTATTATTTTGTTCAAAAAAGTCTAAATCGAATAATTTACGCTATTAAAATTTTAAATCGATGTCATTCGCGATTCCCTAGAAACTTCTAATGGACTACCCTGTATATTAAACGTCATTTATGTGTTATGCTATTCTTAATTATTAATAAAAGATACAACAATATTTGTATAAAAATGACAACATGTACTAAACTAAAAATTTATGAATACTGCTACTGCTAATTCAAAACTGATCCTGGCCACAGAAACATCATTTGCATAAAAAAGTTAATATATCAAATGATAGGTCAAATATGAATACTTCAACGTGTTATACTCAAATTTATAAAACAAAGTTGCTTCTTCGACTATTTACCCTTTAAAAATTGTTAAATTTTAATTTAAATTATCACTAGCGCCCCCTGTATGTTAAAATCTAAATATTTTTTTTCATGTATTAATTGTCATTAGTAAGATCTACATTTTGTCCAAATTTCAAATCGATACGTTTTTTTGAAATAAAAAAGTTATTTAAAAAATATTTGTAACGAAATTTGAGACGACTCAAGAGCGATCGTGGGAGTCGATCCCGTTAAGCGCCAGGCTAGACATTTGTTTGTTTATGCAGGTGGCTTTTAGGAATTTATCTATCTTCCCTGAGAGGCACAGGCACGACGAGGAACATTCTGAAAGGCAGTCAGAGTTCACCCTTTACTCGACACACGTTCTCTATTAATTTGTTATATAATTATATTAATCTCTTAATAATTTTCAATAGTAAATAGACTTTAATTTAAACGAAAGAGTATTATTATTCTTTCTCACAGAGCAGCGGCGGGATAGTGTTCACGGTTTTTCGTAGGAGATTGTGATATTCGTTTATAAGTGCCTAATTAACGAAAACATTAGTTTGTACTGTGTCTATGTGCATTTGTTTAAGTGGTGCAAGTTTTTGGATTACGATTAGTTTAGTGATTTGTACTTAGTGTGTGCATTTTGAAAACAATGGGAAAACGCAGGCATAGTCGTCGTAGTCCTAGCACGACGAGTACTTCAAGTAGTGGTTCCGCACGGTCAGATAGTGATAATAACGATGCTGGTCGCTATAGACGTAGAAGCAGGAGGGCGACCCGTCGAGGGCGACATACTCCACAGGTGCAAAGCGTAGTTATAGATGTTACGCGAAAATCTAATGCTATGAATGCTCCGCAAAGTTTTTCCACACCGGTTCAGGCTGTAGACGTAGACGTTACGCAAAACAGTAGTTCCGTAGTTTCACCTCAACCTATTGCTACTCAGGTTCAGGCTGTAGTCGTAGACGATACGCAAAGCAGTAGTTCCGCTGTAGAATCAGTTGACAAGGAACGTATTAAAGTCCTTGAAAATATGGTCATGAAACTTTTGGAAAAGGATCGCACGTCACATGTCACTATAAGAGCTGACTGCATACCGGAATTTATCCCAGGTAAGCCCAATACAAGTTGTGCTAAGTGGTTGGGCAAAATAGAACAATTAGCATCGGTCAATCGTTGGAACGAAGCTACACAAATTTATCACATGCAGACCAGGCTGAAAGGTTTAGCACAGACGTGGTATCATAATTTAGATTTTTATGATTACACCTGGGTTGAATGGAAAAATCTTTTAATTAACGCATTTCCTGATCACCAAGATTTTCCATCCACACTTAAGTCGTTAATAGCTAGAGACAAGTCCAGTAACGAAAAATGGACAGAATATTATTTCGAGAAAATGCAGTTACTACGCCAATGTGATATAGCGGGAAAGAATGCTGTTGCTATGCTCATCGATGGCATTCACGACCCTGCCATTCAAGCAGGAGCAAAAGCAGGCCGCTACAGCACCCCTGAGGACTTGTACCGAGAGTATTTGTCCGCTTTACCTGACGAAAAAGCGTTCAAACCAGATAAAAGGCCCTCACATTTTTCATCGAAACATGACCTGGTAGACAAAAGGGCCCACGAAAAGCCGAAATCTAGGCCAAACAAATGTTATAATTGTAACGACTTTGGACATTTTCAACGTAATTGTCCTAAACCTAGAAAAGAATGTACTTTATGTAAAAGACTTGGACATGTAGTAACCGAATGTTACAAAAACAAACCAAGTACTTCAAAAAAAGTGTTTGTTTGCGATACGACCCTGGACAAACGGTCTGATTCTCAAAGTTTAGGAGTCGTGTGTTACATAAATAACCTGTCACTGGATGGATTTATCGACACAGGATGCGAAATTGTCACCATACGGGAAAACGAAGCGAGAAAACTTGGTTTAAAATGGCAACCATGCGGTATTGTGATTAATGGCTATGGGGGTGGTCGAACTAGGGCCTTAGGCGAAATTACGGTTGAGTTACGAGTCGATTTATTTTCAACTCAAGTGGACGTAATAATTGTGCCCCAACAAATGCAAAATATGTCCGTTTTGATAGGGCAGACTTTCTTAAGAAAAACGGGTGCAACGTTAGTTATGAGGAACGGAGAGTTGAGAATTTTTAATTCAGAAATGGCGCTGTTGCCAGAACTCGACAACCTCCCCACATCTGAAAAATTGGTCTGCAAGAAACCAGCAGTGATACCGCCAAATCACATCGGGCTACTCACTTGTAAACCAATGGACGACTACAAAGGGGATGTATTTATTGAACGTCGACAGTCCAGTAAGCCAGGTGGCGAATACATCATACCCAGTTGTGTCACCTCAGCAAGTTTGGGAGTATTACCTATCTACAATGCCTCAGAACAACCGATGAGTTTCGACGCGGAACAATTGGTTACGAGAGGAGTTGCGTGTATTCCTGACGTAGGATGCAGCGAAAACGAGGTAAGAATAAATACTTTAAATAAACAAGTGCTATTAAAATTTACTTTAAACGATATTGAGAAACAAGTAAATAATAACATTGGTAAAGATAATGTAAACATTTTACTTAATACACTTAATACATATCGAGACTGTTTTGCACAAAATATAACCGAATTAGGTTGTATTAAAGGAGTGGAAATGGAAATTAATTTAAAAGACGATAAACCTGTGACGTATAGACCTTATCGCCTTTCCATTCAAGAAAGACAGTGCGTGCGCGAAATTGTTGACGATTTATTAGATAATAGCATAATTCAAGAATCGCATTCGCCATATGCAAGTCCTATAGTGCTCGTTAAAAAGAAAAGCGGGGACATTCGAATGTGCGTCGATTACCGTGCAATTAATTCTAAGTGCCTTAAAGACAATTACCCAATGACTAGAACTGATGACCACTTAGAAATGTTATCTAATCAAAAATATTTTACAACCTTGGACATGGCCAGTGGATATCATCAAATTCCTGTAGCGAAAAGTTCCAGAGACAAAACCGCATTTGTCACCCCAGACGGACAATACGAATACCTGCGCATGCCGTTTGGTTTAGTAAATGCTCCTGCAGTGTTTCAAAGAACAGTAAATCGCATTATTAGAAATATAGAAAATGTTACAGCGCTTGCGTACTTGGATGACATTCTTATACCTAGTACTGATTTTGAAACAGGCCTATTAGCTTTAAAGAAAATATTTAATGCGTTTCGATCTTATGGTGCAACATTTAAACTAAGTAAATGCCATTTCTTTAAAACAGAGCTAGATTATTTGGGACATGAACTTAGCATTGAAGGAGTACGACCAGGTAAAGAAAAGATTAGAGCCGTAGAAAATTTCCCAGTACCCAAAAATGTACACGAGATCAGACAATTTGTGGGCCTTGCCAGTTATTTTAGAAAATATATTAAAGGGTTTGCCCAAATAGCACGCCCATTGACGATGTTAACCAAAAAGGATATTAATTTTCTTTGGACTGAAGAACAACAAAAAGCTTTCCAGTTTATTAAAGAAAGTTTAATAAGTAGACCTACACTTGCAATTTTTAACCCCCAATTTAAGACTGAACTACATACAGATGCTTCGAGTCGAGGTCTTGGAGGAATTTTACTACAGTGGCAAGAAGACGAAAATTTAAAACCGGTTATGTATTTTAGTAGGCAGACTACACCAGAAGAGCAAAAATACCATTCGTACGAACTTGAAACCCTAGCAGTAGTGTGTTCTCTACAAAAGTTCAGAGTCTACCTGTTGGGTGCCGAATTTAAAGTGGTTACAGATTGTAATGCACTTCGCACAGCTATGTCTAAACGAGACTTAATTCCGCGTATTGCAAGATGGTGGTTAGCCGTCCAAGAGTTTAATTTTATTGTAGAATATCGACCGGGTACGAAAATGAGTCATGTAGATGCCCTTAGCAGGAATCCGGTAGAAGAAAACGCAGTTTTACCTGAAATAATAAGTATTCTTGAAGTAAACATTACGGAAGATGATTGGATTTTATCAGCACAGTTACAGGATGAACAATGCAAATCACTGGTTGAAATTTTATCTAAAAAGCCAATCGATGCAAACGACAAGTACGTACATAAAGAATATGCGATTAAAAACGAACGACTTTATAAGGTCACTGACCGAGGGTTACGATGGTACGTGCCAAAAAGGGCTCGCCGTATTTTAGTGTCATATTACCACGATAAACGAGGACATCTGGCTACAGATAAGACCCTTAAAGCTATGAGCGAGTGTTATTGGTTCCCGAGAATGCGAAAGTACATTAAACAGTATATAACTTGTTGTTTGGGATGTTTATATAATAAAGTACCTGCGGGAAAACAAGAAGGTTTACTACACCCCATTGAGAAAGTACCACAACCGATGCACACCATTCATATTGACCATCTGGGACCTTTTGTAAAAAGTAGCAAAGGAAACAGTTACCTAATAGTTGCAGTGTATGGCTTTACGAAATATTTATGGGCAAATGCAGTATCATCAACAAAAACGGCTCCTGTAATAAAATTTTGTGATGAAACATTTACCACTTTTGGGGTGCCTCACAGAATAATATGTGATAGAGGGACTTGTTATACGAGTAAACTTTTTCAAGACTACACGAAACGTCTTGGAATACAGGTAGTGCTAAACGCAACAGCAACGCCTAGAGCCAACGGGCAGGTTGAAAGGTACAACCGTACGATCCTGACTTCCCTGTCAGCGACGGCTGACGACGAGAGAAAGTGGGATGACGTCATTGGTTCCATACGTTTTGGAATTAATGCGGCAGTGCAGAGCGTTACGGGTAAAAGCCCACACGAGCTTCTTTTCGGGTATAAACCTAAGGGAATCCACGACGCATTTCTGGCTCATGAAGTCGAACAGAACGAAAATGTTGACCACGATATGAGTACGGTTAGAGAAGAAGCTACACGACGGATAACGGCTGCACAGTCAAAGCAAAAAGCATATTACGATGCTAAACGTAAAAAGCCTATTGTATACGACGTAGGTGAGCAGGTACTCCTACGAAGGAATGCTTTTACTAACGAGGGTAAAAGTAAGAAACTGCTACCTAAATACAGCGGTCCATACGTTGTGACCAAAGTGCTTAATCACGATAGGTACCTGATAAACGATATACCGGGCACACGACGAGCACGGAAAAAGTATCAGGGTGTATGTCCTGCAGATAAATTAAAGCCATACATTGCTACGCACGATTGTAGTAGTGACGACTCAAACTCAGGTTCTGACGTAGAACTCGTGAGTGAGTAAAAGGACTAAACGAAATTTATGCTGCAGACAAGACGAAGCTCTACACTACGCACGATTGTAGTAAAAACGATTCAGACTTAAATTCTGACGTAGAATTTAAGAATGAATAAGAGCTTAGTTTGCTTTACAAAGAATTCAGGGCCTTCATTGTTTGAGTTCTGACGTGAGAACCAAATAGTGTTGTTTTTCTGGGTTTTTGGTAAAGCAAACACACAAATACATAATGTGACATAAAATTTATTGGGATCCGTTCATGACAAATCTCGGTTAAAAAGAAATGTAATTTAGTATGTAGCAAAAAGGCTATGATTTGTTTTTTTGGTTTAATTTATTTGTTCATGGATGTTGAACCTACAATAAATTACGCAATGTAATTTTTTTAGTAATTTGACATTTTCCACAGGATTAAACGAATATTTTCCGAGGACGGAAAATGGGGTAGCATGGCCGACTGTAACGAAATTTGAGACGACTCAAGAGCGATCGTGGGAGTCGATCCCGTTAAGCGCCAGGCTAGACATTTGTTTGTTTATGCAGGTGGCTTTTAGGAATTTATCTATCTTCCCTGAGAGGCACAGGCACGACGAGGAACATTCTGAAAGGCAGTCAGAGTTCACCCTTTACTCGACACACGTTCTCTATTAATTTGTTATATAATTATATTAATCTCTTAATAATTTTAAGTAGTAAATAGACTTTAATTTAAACGAAAGAGTATTATTATTCTTTCTCACATATTAAATTTCTTAATTTTTAACACAGTGAAAAAAAAATTAAAAAAAAAAACAAAGTTGTCAATGGACGAGATTTTTTTGTTGAAAAAAGTACTGCATTTAGATGTAGAGATAAGGTAAAAAAGTTTCAATCGATTTCTTAAATCCTTGCAAATCGACCGTTCGATCCTCTTGCGAAACTGTAGTTAATGTGCGACAGATGGTGCATCCATCCACAATTCAAGGATTGTTCGTCAATGGTTAAACCAAAAATTTACTATGCGCCGGATAGGAAGAAACAGTCCTTTTGAATTATGGCCTCCGAGGTCTCCCGATATTACACCCGTCGATTTTTATTTTTAAGGAATGGTAAAAAATAAATATTTTATTGTTTCGACCTTTACTTGATGAAACTCCATGTTACTAATATATAACTGGATAAAAAACAAACACTGTTTTTGAGTTTCACGAATTTATTTAAATTTTATTTGACAATTGTTTCGCTAACACTGTATTGTATAAACAATTGTCAAATAAAATTTAAATAAATTCGTGAAACTCAAAAACAGTGTTTGTTTTTTATCCAGTTATATACCTATTAGTAAAAAATAAAGTTTATAAAACAAGGTCCAGAAATTAAAACGAAATTTGTGCCAGAATAAGGCAAGCTTGTCAAGAAAGTAGCATCTCGGTACTTAGACGAGTAACTAAACATAATCGTAAAAGAATCGAAAAATGTATTCGAATAGAGGGAGGACTAGTTGAGAGAGGTCGTATTTGATAGTTAATTATCTTTTATTATTTTTTTTTATTAGTTTTATTATTGTTGTATACCTTTTCCTGAATTTAATCAATTATAATTGATTTGTTACAAATTACCAAAAATTATTTTATTTATTTATTCAACTGTCATAAACACTAGTTAGTGCTCCCTTATTATCAAACTAAAAAATGAAATTGTAATAATTTTGTGTGGACCAAAATAAAAAAAATTAAAAATGCGAATTTTGTTATGAAACTCGGTAAAGCGAAGCTAAATATCGACAACTGTGAATTCGTAGTAGGCTGAGTTTAAAGTTCAGATTTCAGTTGAGTATCTTAAAAAATGTGACCCATCAATATGTATGACTACAAGAATTCAAATCTGTTCCCCTTCAAATAGGGAAAATATAGGGGTGTCTTCATCTTAAATGTACGAGGTGTGTTCAGAAAATAACGGGAATTGTTAAATTTCGCGGGTTCGGAGGGTCCGGTTGTAATAAATTTTTTTCTTTATTATGTTGGTATACATGCCCCCGAAGCATGATAAAAACTTTAGCTGTTTTCATTGTTTACTTTGTCTGTGGCAGCCGCTAAGGTTAAACGTGTTTTATGAGCTCGGCGATTTTTTGTTCGTTAAAAGAAATGGATCAAAGAATTTGTATCCAATTTTGCTTAAAAAATGAAACAAATTCTGTGAAAAGTTAACAAAGGCCTATAGTGAGTCTGCTATAAGTAAAACAAGAGTTTACAAGTGGTATAAGAGTTTCCAAGATGGCCGTGAAGACGTTAAAGATGACGAACGCCCCGAACGCACAAGCACATTAACAACCAATAAAAACATGTAAAAAGTGGAAGAAATGGTTATAAACCATCAGAGAAGTCGCTGATGATGTTGGTATATGGATTGGCTCATCCCATTAAATTTTTTCGAATGTTTTGGGTATGAAACGCGTGGCAGCAAAATTGGTTCTAAAATTGTAAAATTTTGAACAAAATTTTTGGCCAAAAACAATACTGTAATGATGCCCCAGCCTCCATATTCGCCAGACATGCCTCTGTCTGACTTTTTCCTATTCCCAAAAATAAAGAGAACCTTAAAGGGCCGTCGTTTTACAAGCATATATGCTTGTAAAACGACGGCCCTATAGATGACATTAAAAGCGCATCGCTGAAAGAACTAAAGGCTATCCCAAAGATCGAGTTTTAAAAGTGTTTCGAGTATTGGAAGAAGAGCTGTGCATAATATCCAATGGGGACTATTTTGAAGGCGACAACATTAATGTAGACGAATAAATAAATATTTGTTTCAAAAAACTAAAATTCCCGATATTTTCTGAACACACCTCGTATATATAATTGGTTTCTTGAATTTTCATTACCTAAATATTTTCCAGTGAAACTGTGTAAGTGATAAAAATCGTCAATTATGAAAAACCCTATAGTATGACATAAATCTTATTTTTAAATAATTTAAGTCTTTACTAGATACCTAAATAAAATATATTAAATGGTGGCGGAAATAAGAATACATTATCTGCATGTAGACTAAACTTAAAAATTAGAAATGATTCATGATTCATGATAATTAGTTTAAACTAGGTCGCAATCGGCAAAATAAATTTAATTATTATTTGCAAATTGTATCCTTAGGCCTAGGTAATTAAATTAATACATCAAAATTTTTCTTTATTATGCTACAAGGAATAATAAATCAATTTAAAAGTCGTAAAAACTAATTTATTCACTTGGTTGGTAGGTACAATAATTGAATTAATTAATTAATATTTATTTTTCATAAATTATTAGCTTATTATGTTTAAATGTGGTGGTGACCTTTTGCAAATAAACTACTATTATATATATATATATTAGTGTACAAAACGGTCCATTCCGTTTCGTAATTTAAAATAAATTAATATTTTGTTAAAAAAATGCACATTTTAACCCCATTTGTAAATTTTAAACAAGATTGCATCATTCAAAGAAAACAAACGATATCAAACCGATACCAAAATATTAGTAAATATTAGTGTTTAGTATAGATAATTAAATATATTATAGGTCAACTAAATTAAATCACAAATTAAGGCTAACCAAGAATACATACCTAAACAATTATAATGATTATTTAACAAAAAATGGGTTAAGTTGTTTATTTTTTAATCACTGCTAAAACAAATATTTGTTATAATCTAATTATTATGAGGCGCCGTTTGTGTCAAAATTAAAAGTGCTAAATAAACTTATTTTGTTTTATAAATAATTAATTATATGCTTTATAAAATTATTATTATTTTTGATTCGCAAAAATTATTGTATTAAAAAATTATTTTATAAAAAAAAATAATTTTATAAAAAAATAATTTTATAAAAAAATAGTTTTATAAAAAAATTATTTTATAAAAAAATTAATTTTATTAAAAACATTGTTTTATAAAGAAATAATTTTATAAAAAAAAATTATTTTATAAAAGACGACGGGCGCATTTATAAATTAGTTTTTACTGCAGCCATCTCTATTTGTTTGTAGACACTCGAGTAAACCCGAGTGAACCCGAACGCCCCTCCCCAGATACAATTTTATGACGGACTGGGCTTTTGTTTGACGCAATTTGGGGGATTGAAAATAATAATTTATTATTTTTATTAATTAATTAAATAATTTTTTTGATAATGATTTACACCTTTAACTAATAATTAACAGTTAAAATCTATAAACAGCACTACGGTGTTTGTATTGTTCATCTTTTACGGAAGGAAGGGAGAAAGGAGGAAGGCAATCTTTAAATTAGGCTTTAGGCGCCAACAAAATTCGCATGCGAGTCCCGGGGACTCAGGTGTCGAATTAAAGGTTAAGTTAATTTACTTTTAAAAATTCAGATATTTAAAATGTAACGTAATCACTTTTAACAGTTAATTATTAGTTAAAGGTGTAAATCATTATTTGTTTTGCATTTAACTAAAAGTGCTTTCTTTTAAAAAAAATGTTTAAACATAAAGAATTCTTGTTAAAAACTAAAAATCAAAATAAATGTAGATAAAAAAATTAATTAATTAATTAATAAAAATAATAAATTATTATTTTCAATCGTTTCCCCAAATTGCGTCAACAAAAGCCCAGTCCGTCATAAAATTGTATCTGGGGAGGGGCGTTCGGGTTCACTCGGGTTTACTCGAGTGTCTACAAACAAATAGAGATGGCTGCAGTAAAAATTAATTTATAAATGCGCCCGTCGTCTTTTATAAAATAATTTTTTTTTATAAAATTATTTTTTTATAAAATAATTTTTTTTTTATAAAATATTTTTTTTTTATAAAATTATTTTTTTATAAAATTATTTTTTTATAAAATATTTTTTTTATAAAATTATTTCTTTATAAAATAATTTTTTTATAAAATAATTTTTTTATAAAATAATTTTTTTATAAAATAATTTTTTTATAAAATAATTTTCTGCGAATCAAAAATAATAATAATTTTATAAAGCATATAATTAATTATTTATAAAACAAAATAAGTTTATTTAGCACTTTTAATTTTGACCCAAACGGCGCCTCATAAATTATAATCTATTATAGATTATCTATACAATCTGTTTGTTTATTTGCAATAATAATAATAGTAATAATAATAATACACTTTATTATCCTGTAAGATCATTACATGGTATAGGACTAGTCAAAAGTACAAAATGTTTACAATAAAATACCAAGAATAAATAAACAAGATTAACATACAATACTGATAAAATTTGAAAATAATTTACAGTAATAAAGCAATAAAAAAACTCATCGCAGGTATAAAAACAATATTCTAAAAATAATTTTCTACTTGTATTTTAAATTTTTTTTTAATATAAAGGCAGAGGGCCGCTTATTAGGCCAGCTTACCAGGATAACTATCCTGAGAGATGCAAAAAAACAGTTAAGGCTATATTCCCACAACATATTTGTTTGGTTAAAACAATGGTTCATAGCTATGCTGGGATCTGTTAGACCCTGTATATTTTGTTAGACCCTGTATATTTATTTGGTAACAGTTTGTTTTTCTAATGTATATTAAATAATCTTTTAGTCGTGATCTTTAGGGTTACAAAAAATAAGTCCATAAATTAAATTAATAAAAAGTTCAAATAGTTCAAGTAATTATTACGCATCATTAGATATTTCATAATTTCAAAGACAGCGCTTCTATTTTTCCATTAACTGATAAAAATTATCGCGCTGTATAAAAGCTCATTTTTAGAAACCAAAAGAACACTTACTATTTACTTTTCACTCACTTAACTTAAGATTTAACTTCTCGAATATTTATTATTCATTTAATTATTATGTAAAACTTATTCACAATAAACGATCTTACGAGTCAAAGTGTTAGTTCTTCGTATCCCAACATAAAATTTGGCGCAGTCGTATTGGATTTGGTCACAAGAAGAAGAATCAAAAATCAAATAAATCAAGAATCAAAAGGGCAACTCATCTATATTTCTTCAACTTGGCGAGTTTCAACTCCTTGGATCAACAAAGAATCATCAAGCAACACAAAGAACCCTCAACCACAACGAAGAACCCACAAGACAGACAATATCAAACGTAAGTCGTTTATTCCTTTCTTTTTCCTTATTTCTGTTTCCCCATTTTATATAGCAGGTTTAAATCTTTTTTTTACTTTTCTTAAACATTTATTTGTATTTTCGCGTCTACTAAACTTTTACTATTCACAATGCCTGAAAATAACCCTCAAACGCTTCGAAATGCTGATAGCAGCAACATAAGAGACATTCCTCCACACAAATTAGCTTTTCTTTGTTCACTTATACCTAAATCATTCGACGGAAATCGCACAGAGTTATACGAATTTATTTCTAATTGCGAAAACGCCTTTAAATTTGCACACAATTCTCAAAATGAACCTCTTATAGCATACGTGATTTCGAAAATAACAGGTAGTGCAAAAGCACAATTGCGCGATAAAGAAATAAATGATTGGAAGGACCTTAAAGAACTTTTAATACAATTATACGCAGACAAAAAACATTACACACAATTAATGGAAGATCTTAATACGATAAGACAAAATTTTAACGAATCTATTCTATCTTTTCACAACAGAGTTGATAAATTATACACCCGCATTGTTAATTGTATTTCCGATAACGACGAAGGCACTCGCAAAGCCCGAGTTCAAATTATTAAAGAATTAGCTTTGCAACGCTTTATCCTTCATAGTCAACCGGAAATATCGCGTTTTTTAAGAAGTAAAAACTCTAATAATTTATCAGACGCTCTAACTAGTGCTTTAGAAGAAGAAAGAGCTCTTCAAATTTCGAAATCTAGTTCTTTAGGATCCCGTCCATCAAAATTCTGCAAAAATTGCAAAACAAAAACTCATAACACTCAAGATTGCTTTAAAAATAAAAAATTTAACGTACAATTAAATAAACCTAGCGAAAATTCAAATACAAATAACCATTCAAATACAAATTACAATTCAAATAAAAATTATAAATCAAATGGAAACTATAACTCTTCTTATCAATCTAAATTTTGTAATTATTGTAAAAAGAATGGTCATTTAATAGACAATTGTTTCAAACGTCAACGAAAAAATGAAGGAAATAGTTCCAACCAAAATATAAATTATAATTCAAATTTCTCCAATAATACCGAATCTTTAAACGAGAATGCGTCCCAGAACAACGTCGTTTCTGCGGATTGGGAATAATAAAAACCGACGTAAAAATCTTAAATAAGCCCTTTCTAAATAAATCTTGCCGTAGACCTAATAATTTTGGTTGTTATCCGGTTCCAAATAATTCTTGCCGTAGATCTGAAAACTCAGGTTGCTATCCGGTTCTAAATAAATCTTGCCGTAGACCTAATAATTTTGGTTGTTATCCGGTTCCAAATAATTCTTGCCGTAGATCTGAAAACTCAGGTTGCTATCCGGTTCTAAATAAATCTTGCCGTAGACCTAATAATTTTGGTTGTTATCCGGTTCCTAATAATTGTAACAAAATAATTAAAAATCTTAAAACATTTAATATTCTTTTAAATAATAATGTAAGTCCGTGTATCGAAACATATTGTGATAACATTAAATTAAAATTTTTAATAGATACGGGAGCATCTGTATCACTTTTAAAAAATCAAGCGCATTTTTCTACTTTATTATCAAATCTTAATATTAATGAAAAAATTTTATTAAATGGGCTTAGTGCTAATTCTCCTGTAGAAACAGCAGGAAGCATAATTCTTCACCTTAGTCTAAACGATCAATCTATACCAATTAAATTTCAATTAGTTGATCAAAATAATAATATACCCTATGACGGTATCATAGGAAACGATTTCTTATCATTACAAGGCGCAATAATAAATTTAAACAATAGTGAGTTACAATTAAATTCACTAAAAATACCTTTAAAAATTATATCTCAAATTCCTAATAATCATAATAATGAAAATTTATATTCAGTTGTATTAGAACCTAGATCAGAAACAATTATCAAAATTGAAATCTTAAATAAAAATTTATCACAGGGTATCTGTCCAGAAATAAATATTGCCGAAGGTGTATTTTTAGCAAAAGCTATTCTCAAAGTGGAAAATGGCACTGCCATTACTACTATATTAAATACCCAAAATCGAAAATTAAAAATAAATAAATTACAAGTTTTTCTAGAACCTTTTGAAGAAAAACAATCTACAATCTTTATTAATGTTAAAAATCAATCATTAACAAATAATCGCATCAAATTACTTAAAGAAAATCTAAGACTAGACCATTTAAATCCCGAAGAAAAATATTCTATTTTAAAATTATGCGAGCAATATAACGACATTTTTTATCTTCCTAATGACACATTAACACACACAAGTATTCTCGAACACGAAATTAAAACAACCGAACCTACCCCAATTGCAACAAAAATTTATAGATTCCCAGAAGTTCACAAAAGAGAGGTCGAAAAACAGATTGAAAAAATGCTTAAACAAAAAATTATCAGACCATCAGTCTCTCCTTATAATAGTCCCTTATGGATTGTACCTAAAAAATTAGACGCATCAGGTGAACGTAAATTTAGAATTGTAATTGACTTTCGCAAATTAAATGAAATTACGGTTGGTGATAAATTTCCCTTACCAAATATCGAAGATATTTTAGATCAATTAGGACATTCAAAATATTTTACAACCCTTGACCTCGCGTCCGGATTTCATCAAATTCTCATGAAAAAGGAAGATATTGCTAAAACTGCTTTTTCTAGTCCATTAGGTCATTACGAATATCTGCGAATGCCATTTGGTTTAAAAAATGCACCAAGTACATTCCAAAGAGCAATGAATGCTGCCCTAGTGGGTTTACAAGGCCTTCAATGCTTTGTATACTTGGATGACATCGTTATTTTTGGTAGTACACTAGAAGAACACTCTTTACGTTTAAAAAATGTTTTTGACAGATTAAGAAATAATAAATTACTTTTACAACCCGATAAATGCGAATTTATGCATAAAGAAGTCGCGTATCTTGGTCATGTTATAAATGAAAAAGGTGTCTCACCGAATCCAAATAAAATATCAGCTATTAAAAACTACCCTCAACCTAAAACTCCAAAACAAATTAAACAGTTCTTAGGACTCATTGGTTACTATCGTAGATTCATTAAAGATTTTTCAAAACACGCGAAACCATTAACACAATTGCTTAAAAAGGATACTCAGTTTACCTGGGGACTTGAACAGGAAAACTCATTTTGTCATTTTAAAAATATTTTATCTCAAGAACCAATTCTTCAATTTCCAGATTTTTCTAAAGATTTTATTTTAACCACAGATTCATCAAACTTTGCAATAGGTGCCATTTTGTCACAAGGTGAAATTGGTAAAGATTTGCCAATCGCATATGCCTCTCGCACATTAAATAAAGCCGAATGTAATTATTCTACTACTGATAGAGAACTTTTAGCGATCGTTTGGGCTACACAACACTTTAGACCATACTTATATGGTAAAAAGTTTATTATCTGTACAGATCATCGTCCACTTAAATGGTTAGCAAATTGTAAAGATCCTAATAGTAGATTAGTTCGTTGGAGACTTAAACTCGAAGAATTCGAATACGAAATTCATTATAAACCAGGTAGAATAAATTGTAACGCTGACGCACTTTCGCGAAATCCCGAAAATATTCAAATTAACTTAAATAAAAACAAATCTCAAAATAAATTGGAAACTTATAGCGATTTTATTAAATTCCATTATATGAATCAAAAATTGGTTGACATTGAAACGATAAAAGATAATGTTTTTTCAAAATTTCCCAATATTCTTTTATATTCAAAAGATCTCGATGAAAACAATCCTTGTTACGAAAGTCTTATTATTAATCAAGACATTAATCAATTAAATCATGACAACATTAATCTTTATGACACTATTACTTTAAAAAACTCAAATAATCAAACCACATTTTTAGTAATTTCAAAATTAAATCATTTTGACAAAATAACTTACAATGACTTATTTTACTCTTTGCAAAAACTCCGGTCTATTCTTTTAACAAATAAGATTTTTACAGTATATCTTAAAAATCCTGTAGAAGAAAATAAAAATATCAAACAAGATTTATTTAACGAATTAATAGAATTTTTATTCTCAAAATCAAATATCAAAATTGTACTTGTAAATAAACCAAAATTTTGTCCTAAAACCCGCGAAGAAATAAAAAATATTTTACAAGAGAATCATTCTTCGTCAGTAGCCGGTCATCCCGGATTTTTAAGAACTTATCATAGAATTAAAGAAAATTATAAGTGGCCAAATATGAAAGGTGATATAAAACACTTTATTAAAAGTTGCCAATCTTGTCAAATTAACAAATTAGTTCATAAAACCCCAAAAGCTCCTATGGAGATAACTACAACGAGCGAGCGACCTTTTCAAAGATTAGCGATCGATGTAGTTGGTCCCTTATCATTAACAGAGGCAGGCAATAAATTTATCGTTACCATGCAAGACGATCTAACAAAATACTCATATGCAACATCTGTACCTAATCACGAAGCAAAAACAGTCGCTGACGTACTTTTGCAATTTATTTGTATATTTGGTATACCCGAGACAATCTTAACAGATCAAGGTACAGACTTCACCTCAAATCTAATTAAAGAAGTAAATAAACTTTTTAAAATTAAACACATTTTATCTAGCCCTTATCATCCCCAAACGAACGGTAGTTTAGAAAGAAGCCACTTGACTCTAAAAGAATATTTACGACACTACATAAACGATAAAACAACTAATTGGGACGAATACGTACCCTTAGCTATGTTCACTTACAATACCCACTATCATAAATCTACTAAATTCACACCTTACGAACTACTCTTTGGTCATAAAGCTTTTATACCTAGTACTCTTACCAGTAAACCAGAATTTAAATATACTTACGATGATTATTTTTCTAACTTAAAATTAAAATTAAATAGGTCATTCCAACTAGCTCGAGAAAATATAATAAACGCCAAAGAAACTTCTAAAATTTATTATGATAGAAATGTTCATTCACACAATTTTAAAGTAGGCGATTTAGCATATATCCTAAATAAAAATATTACACCCGGTATTAGCAGAAAATTACAGCCAAATTATAAAGGTCCCTATAAAATCATAAACATTCATCCTAATCAAACGGTCAAAATACAAATTAGTCACAAGAAAACATCAGTCGTTCATCATAATTTATTAAAACCTTTTGTTCCAGAAGATGAAAACCCTTCTCGTTCTGACACTAATTAACATATTAACACTCCCGCCTATATCCGGTAATATCCCCTATAAAAACCAAAAATTAGATTTTAAATCAGGAATATTTTATCAAGACTTAGGTCAAGTAAAACTAACCCAAGACTATTTTACACTCTTATCATTCAATAATATAAGCATTTATGAAATGAAATTAAAATTTGCCGAAAAATCGTTTTATATCTCAAAACCCTTATGCATGCACCCTAACGATAAAAATGTAACATTCAGACATTCTGAATTTTTATGCAAAGAATCTCTAGAATTAATAGAAATTCGACTTGAAAAATTAAATAAAAAACTCGAAGCCATAAACCACCTAACAGGTCATGAACCTGATAAAATGTCACTTAGAGTAAAAAGAGGATTAATTAACGGTGTATCTTATACATTTAAATGGTTATTTGGAATCCCCGATGCAGATGACGCAGAATATTATAATGACGCAATTCATGCAGTAGTTAATCAAAATCAAGACATGCAAAAACTTTTAAAGCAACAAGTTCATATAATCTCTGAAGCGATCTCTGGTTATAATAGGTCAGCATTGACACTTAAATTTAATGAAGAAAAGTTAAACAAAAATATAAAAATATTTAATAAATTTTCAAACTCAAGCATTATTAGAATAAATTCATTAACCTACGTTCAAACAGTAATGGATCATTTAAATTTATTATCTCAAATTACCGAAGAATTAGACGAAGAATTCGATGTTATTATTTCTTCAATATTATTTTCCAAACAAAATATTTTACACCCTTCAATAATTACTCCAAAATCTTTACGCGAAGAATTATTGAAAATTAATAATAAAAGAACAGATTTAGATTTTCCAATAGACCTAGATGATAATGCAAACATTTTTAAATACACGCAAATATGTTCACTCTCAGTAGTTTACACAAATAAAGTTTTAATTTATGCAATTAAGGTACCACTAGTAACTAAAGATTTGTATCAACTATATAATTTGATTCCCTTACCTGTCCAATATCAAAACTCTTCAATATACTCCTATATAAACCCTTCTTTCCCTTACCTTATCCTAAGTACGACAAGAACGTATTATGGAGAGATGTCAGAATTATCGAAATGCCAGAAGATATCACCATCCGAGTACATTTGTTCCAACATCATCATACATCTAATCAAGGAAAGACCAACCTGCGAAACGATTCTGAAACTTCAAAAACCTGAAAAAATCCCATCAAACTGCGACACCAAAACCATGAAGTCAGAAATCGAAGTTTGGCATCCCCTCTCAACAAATCAATGGCTATACATCTTAACACAACCAGTCACTGGGACCATAAGCTGCGAAAATTATGGTGCTTCACAAATCACAGACGTTGTACTTCAAGGCTCCGGTATTTTTACACTACAACCGAAATGTAAATGCTACACTACATCCACGTTATTGACTTCAACTTCCAACCAAACGTCAAATTATACAAACTTTATACCTTTACTGGACATCAATAAAGACGATTGCTGTATCAAGGAGCAATCCTACCTCAAAAATGAAGAAATGTCTTCAATCAAACTCCATAGCCTCAACCTCAATGAACTGAGTCATGCACAACATAAACTCCAACAGTTCGACGACGTCCTACAGAAAAATATAAACCAACCATTCATTATCAACCATTCCAAATGGTACAACATCTTCTTTGGAATAATTGGAACATTAGTAATGCTAATAATATGCTACTATGTTTGTTGCCGATGTTGTCGTTGCAGATTTCTAAACTCAATAAAGAAATATTTCAACCCCGACCAATGCCGTCACCTGGTTTGTATCAACAGCCACAATACTGTATCTGATAACCGAGTCAACCTGGATGATTTTCCACCTCACAGAAGAAGCTATCGTAGTCTCAACTCCGAAGCAGATGCAATGCCCATGGAGGACTTAGAACCTGTCTACACGGAGATGCGTAAGCCTCGTCTTTCGAAGAAATCTTTTAAAATTTAATTTCATAATTTTAGTTTTGTTTAGTTATATAATTACAACTATTTTATTTTATTTTAATTTTTTATTTTATATATTGTACACTAATTTCATAATTATAGTTTTGTTTAGGTATTATAATAATAACAATTATATTTTAATTTTTATTTTATATATTGTACACTTTAAATTTTAATTGTATCTTTGTAGTTTACTTAGTGTTTTATAAGTTTTAGATTGTATAATTTAACCATTTAGTGTTTCAATAGGATTTTTAACCCTTATCGAAACACTTAACGGGGGAGGTTTGTTAGACCCTGTATATTTTGTTAGACCCTGTATATTTATTTGGTAACAGTTTGTTTTTCTAATGTATATTAAATAATCTTTTAGTCGTGATCTTTAGGGTTACAAAAAATAAGTCCATAAATTAAATTAATAAAAAGTTCAAATAGTTCAAGTAATTATTACGCATCATTAGATATTTCATAATTTCAAAGACAGCGCTTCTATTTTTCCATTAACTGATAAAAATTATCGCGCTGTATAAAAGCTCATTTTTAGAAACCAAAAGAACACTTACTATTTACTTTTCACTCACTTAACTTAAGATTTAACTTCTCGAATATTTATTATTCATTTAATTATTATGTAAAACTTATTCACAATAAACGATCTTACGAGTCAAAGTGTTAGTTCTTCGTATCCCAACAGATCCGATGTTTTCAAGGTATTTCAAAAGGACTCGAAACGGCTGTCCGCGGTAAAGCTGTTACCGCGGACGGATCCTGTGGGTCAACAGCTAGTGTGTATATATTTTTTTTCTTAAATTATATTTAAGAATCTTCCCCTGAGTTATTTGCTCATCATTTTGTTCATCGACTGTTTCTTTCCTTATTACCTTCAAAAAAGCTTAGTATAAAAAAGCTTCATTCACCATTTTTCGCGATAATAATATTAATTTTTGACTTTGACACAGATTAGGAATTTTCCGTTTTAATATGTAGGCCTTAAAAATACATAAAAAAATGCAATATTAATAAATTTATTGTTGACAAGTTGTCATTGTTACTTATATTTTCTTACCAAAAAATATACCCTATTTTTGGCAAATCGAACCCAATAATGGAAAATGTTTTTGCATTAGCATTGCATTTGCTAAAAAAATTCGAGAATTTTTTTCAAAATGTTTGATGAGGAGCACTTGTTTTAAATTTTTATTTGTTGTAAAGATGGTATCCCACTACTTCACCTTTGCTTTCCGCCTAGGAGCTTTTTTTGTGAGAAAGAACATTGGATAACGAGCCTAGCGAGTGATCCACCTTTTGAATAAAATAAAAACACACAAAACAGATATCAGCTTATTTTTTTGTATTTTCGTTTTATATGGCTCATTTTTGACATCTGCCTTAGTTAGTTTTTGACATCTGTTATAGATTATTTTTGACACCTATTATTTTTGACATGTTTCACCTGTAGTTTTCGAAAAACGACCAATATTTAGTCACATAAAAGTTCAAGAATTTTTTTCTTAGCTCCTAGGCGGAAAGCCAAGATGATTTTTTTTCTAAAAGTAGTGGTACCATCTTTACAACATATGAAAATTTAAAACATAGGACCACATGTCAAACATGCCGAACAAAAAAATGTTTAGCAAATGCAACGATCATGCAAAAAAAATAGAAGACTCACAATTTATGATTAGATTACAGCTTAAAAAGTAACCCTCAAGGGTATAGGCTCTGATAACAAAAAATCGTAGTTTTGAAGGTTTATCCTTGGGCTAGAAAAAAACGTTAACTTTAAGAACCTTTACAGGTTAAATTCTACGAAAAATTTAAAAATTTCAATAAATAATTTCTCGGTACTTAATTATCGTGAAACCTTGAAAACTACTATTTTTTTGTTATCAAAGCCTATATGAACTGCAATGTTTGAACTGACGTGAAATGACCATATAGAATATACTTATAAAAATTGTGTAGTACAATCTTTACTCTTAATTGTTATTGAATTATTTAGATACCCATATATTTTGAAAACATTTCCTTTGTTTAAACTGCAGTAAACGTAAGTAAACGTGTAATAAAAACCGCAAAGAATTGTTCAACTAATTTATTAAAATACACAAACAATGTTAAAAAGCGCAATTTTCAGTCGACGCTGTACTTCCTGGATTTTATGGGTTTGTTCTTGAATTTAACAACATTCGTCGATTATTTAGTAAAAATTAACGAGCCATGTTAATTATTTATCGAGTAAACAATTTTATGTTTAGTATAGCATTGAAAGCGGTAAATATTTACATAAGTGTAAGTAATAAATGCAAAAAAATAATTGCCATTACAGTTATAGACTTAAACTGTATATATAATATATATATATATATATATAATATATATATATATATATATATATATATATATATATATACACGTCCACGTCTAACTCGCAGCAGAGCTGTTTCTAGCTCAGCAGATAAGACCTGAAGATGGTACATGAGATTTTACCGAAACGTCGTCAGACATGCGGTTCTTTTAAGAACCAAAAACATACAACATTGAACAGATCCCGGAAAACCATTAATACATATACAGTCATGGGCACCCGGAGGGGGGCAAGGGTTCTCCTTACTTTTGAAGGTGCTAGATTTAAATCTCTTGATATTTGTCTTATGCTAGTTTTTGGGTTATTTCTAACTTGATTTAAAATACCTTCACGTCTTTCCTGATTTCTTCCCAACCCACGTATATTGTGATAAGTAATGGTTCCAGTTCTGTCAAAAATACTGTTGATTTTCGCAACTGTTTGAAAACTTCATGTTCGAGATGCCTCCTATTAAATTCTGCAGAAGCTGCTCTGTACGTTCTAAAATGTTCACCAACCATTCTAATTATTTCCACTTTTTCAGCATAATTTAACCTTTCTCGTACCATTTTTAACAAAAATACACAAAAATCCAAACAAAACTTTACAATTTTTAAACATTGTGAACTGTCAAATTTTATTTTAAGTTTTTTTGTTTCCATGGCTTGGTTGATAAAATGTGTTTATTTATGCTAATGCACACTACAGATTTTAATTCTAAATAGTAGTTTTTGTATACGTTAGACAATGGAAATAAAATTTCACGTATGGAGTTTGCGTTGTAGTGTCATAAAATATTTTTTTAATAGTTCACTTATTAGTATTATGGTTCCAATTAGATTAATATTACAATTTAAAATACAATTTTTTTTTATTTTTGACCTTAATTTGTGAACACCCTGTATAACCTAGAGTAACTGCAGCATTTTTCGATATCGAGAAAGCTTATCACATGACGTGAAGGTATGGGATTTTAGAGACATTGCATCGTTGGGGCTACCGCGGCAATCTGCCGTTGTTTGTCAAATCTTTTTTGCAAGATCGCGTATTCCGTGTTCGTCTAGGTAATTGTTTTTCTATTTTTCGCCCTTTGGAAAATGGGGTCCCCCAAAGCCCTACCTTAAGTGTAACCCTCTTTGTCATTGCAATTAACTCGATCGGTGATACTCTCTGTGATAATGTATGCCGTACTATCTATGTTGATGACATTGCTATTTTTTTGTCAGGACCCATTAGGTCCTCAAATGTCTTAATGGATCAAGGTGGGGAGCACATAGGGATAACTTGACTAGTCTTTACAATACCCTAGTTCAGTCCAAGCTGGA
This sequence comes from Brassicogethes aeneus, assembly GCA_921294245.1. NCBI lineage: Eukaryota > Metazoa > Arthropoda > Insecta > Coleoptera > Nitidulidae > Brassicogethes > Brassicogethes aeneus. The sequence goes on along the minus strand of OV121132.1, from coordinate 43,160,137 downwards.
CTATGGCTCCATAGTTTTTGGATCTGCCCCCAAATCTACTCTTCGGCCCCTAGATGTTATTCACAACACTGGGGTCCGATTAATACTCGGAGCATTCCACACCACGCCTACGTGCAGTTTGCACGTAGAAGCAGGTATTATGGGACTGGATAGGAGAAGAATTCTGCTAGCTCTTAACTATATTTCTAAAGTGCGAAAATGGGGTTCAAGTAATATAACTAGGCCCCTTGTTATAAACAACGTAGCAGTAAGGCAGAGAAGAGTTCACCTTCTTAAAAAGGCAATAATGATATCAGAGGAGCTGTCTATCAATTTACCAATTGAAGATAGGTCTTATATCTCTGACCATCCACCTTGGACACCAGAGTACCTGGAACACTTACGTTCCCTAAAAAGTGAAAAGACCCAAATATCTAAAAATATAAAAAATTCAATTTTGGCCAGTTGGGCAGAAGAATGGTCTGAAAGAGACACCTTCTTAGGTCAATTTGTTGATTCTGTAGAAGGAGGATCGCTAATTTGTAAAGAAGGGAGCAAATCGTTATTACCAGGCTAAGGCTGGGGCATACTAAGATTACCAAGTCCTATCTTTTAGAGGGTGGAGACTTACCTGAGTGTGAAGGCTGCGGAGAAACTCTATCAGTCAAGCATATTCTCGCAGAATGTCCCATCCACGAGAAACAGATTCTCCATGGTATAGCCAACCTGGAATTAAATAAATTTCTAGATTATAATTCTGAAAATACAATAAAAGTTCTTACCTACCTAAACAATACAAATTATCTGCACAAAATCTAATTAGAATGGCTTGTTTATTTATTTATTATTTGTTATGTCCGTATATACACCAACATATCTATTATGTTTATCTCAATACAATTCACTAGTCTGAGAGGTTTTTAGCCGGTAGGAGTCCGGCACTACCCAGGGCCCTGTTTATCTATGGGTGTCCATGAGGATTTTCCTACCTAAAAATATGACAAAATATTTTTGAAAAATCTTTGCTAGAATTTATACACAGTGCTTAAAAAGAGTGTTTTTTTTCGAATTTGACCTTACTTTTTGACCATCCTGTATAAAATTTTATTTAGGGGTTTTTGGGTATGCCAAATTCAGAAACGCTGCTCATTTTTAAATTAAAAAAATGCTTAATAAGTTTTGAAGATCTTCTATTAATTATAGAGGATCGTGGAAATGACAAATGACAAAGTTTTTATTATAAAGATAGAGCTTTTAGAGTACTACAAACTTAAAACAAAAAATTTGGAGATCGATCTATTTTTAAATAAATACCGAATTTTCGCCAATCAAAATGAAACACACTGTATATAAGGGCGCCCACAGAAAATTGTCTTGAGGGGGGCAAAAACTATAAATGTCAGTCGAGAAATTTAAGACAAATATTTTTTATTAAACAATTTAGAAACATTTAGTTAAGCAGGTAACTTCGATATTTATTTTTGTAACAAGTTAAGAGCAAATAGGGACCAAGAAGAAACAAAAAAATACTTTTTACTACTATTTTTTACTTCGTTTTTGTATTTTCTGTACACGGGTCTAAACCATCTGAGTCCCTTCTCCTTGATTACCTTAACTATATTTTCGTTGTTTTTTATTTTATCTACATATTTCATGATTCATTAGTCCTTGTAACTCTCCCTCTCCTATTTTAAGTGGCATGCCTTGGCATCTTAATTTCTACTCCTCTTTGTCTCTGCTGTAGAGATGCCTTATAAATTTTTATTTTTGTTGTATTTTGCATAAAAAACCGATCCTGAAAACCACGGGATAAAAAGTCCCAATCCCGAAATCTTCGTGATAAGTTACAAAGAATAAAATATACTTTTTAATGGCATTAATTGTTAATTATTTTATTATTTAACTACCCCATAGGTACATTTAAAATAAAAAATATGGTTCCAAAAGTCTCAAGTTTCACAGGTGGCTAGGGCGGATTCTAACAACAAAATTAAAAAACCGGCCGCAAAAATTAAACATGAACGGAAAAAACTTCTTAGATAGAATAGAAAATAGCGCGGAGATTATATGAGCAGAGGAAAAATATTCTGAAGTTTTGCAGTCTCAATTGGAATTTACCAAGACCCGATTGATAAAATAAATGGAATTATTTGTTAATGGGGGTAAACGGGTAAAACTATTAAGATTTGGGTTTATGTTCGTTAATTTGTTTTTTAATTTTAAATTGGTTTTTAAAATAAAAGATTTATTTCTTTCTAATCTCTTCCTCAACTTCAAATAATATTTTCCTTCAATTCATTGGTTGATCCTTATGGATGCTACTAAAAGTATGTGATTGGTATCTGCGCTTTCTCCTCTACATGATCATAAGTCAGTTTTTTTTAATTACATCAATCTGTTTTTCGGTATTCATTCATGGTCGTAGCCATGTTACTTTATGCCCTTTTTTATGCTTGAACTTCGTGCTTGCGATTAACATATTTCTCTCTGCTGCCAGGTTACATAATCTTGTTCCAATATTATTTGATTCTTCGTGTATCGTTTTTTTTGGCACTTAAAAATTCCTCCTTTCACATTTTATCATTAAAATCTCCCAATATGATGCGGGTGTCATGTTTGGGTAATTTTCCTGTGCCTTTCCTGCCTTGCTTTATTTTCCCTCTGTAATATACCCTTTTTTTGTCTACTTCTACTTTCTTTTTCCACCTAATCTATTGTAGGGCCAATATTTCTAGTCCATATCTTCTGATTTCCCTCGCTACATGGTCCATTTTACCTGGGTATTACCTAGATTTCATTTTACCATGGCATTAACATCGTCCGTATATTCCATGTACCTATCCTTTATTTTTGTTTTTTTTCTTTTATTTTTTCCCTTTGCTTCTAAATTTTGAATGTTATTATTTCTGTATCATTTGTTTATTCCTTTTTTTTTTCTTTTTGCATTGTCTTATTTATTTGTCTAGTCGTTTTTGTTTCTCTTTGGTATTTACAGATTGTTGCTTTTAGTATTTTGTTTGGTTTATTTATTTCCAATAATTGTTAATCTTTTGTACTCCAATATTTTTTTATTAATAGATATATTTTTATAATTATACTTTGTTAAGCTTTTTCTTTACGAATCTCCATTGTGTCCTCCCCTATATGTTTAAGCAATAATCAATTTAATATTGATTTTGTATGAGTTTATTATTTTTTTATCCCTATCTCCTTCAGTAACAATTCTTCTATATTTGTCCCTATTCCTCTCTTGTCTTCTTTTTCCTATTCATACCTGTTGTTCCTATTATTTCTTCCAGTTCTTTATCTTCGCTGTTATAACTTTTGATGACATAAATAATTATTATTTAATACCCATTTCATTTTTTAACTTCAACCGGTGGGAAAAATTCTACTTTGCCCACGGACTAAAGTTAGCTTTAAGTTAAAAATGGAAAATAGTGAGGTTAAAACTGCAGTTTTAACCTCACTATTTTCCATTTTTAACTTAAAGCTAAAGCATGGTTGTCACATGTCAAACATCAAATAAAATTGGCTTTAAATGCGGTAGTTAAATAAAATATTGTGTGCGATTATTGGTCAAAAAAGGAGATTCCACTCTAGTGTTAACTCCACGCTTAAGGAATCTCCTCACTTTACCACTAGACGCAACCCAAAAAGAAAATTGGATTAACTCCGATAATAAATTTAAATGGAGACATGGCAAATGGTTTTAATTTTAACTTTTCCTGTTGAACTTTAATCAAAATATAAATATATTATTTTTTTGAAATCAGACATTACCTAATCAATGTAAATAAAGCCACAGTTCATTCCTTTTTTATTTGTTATCCTGGTATTTATTTTATTTACTAGAAACAACTGGATGTATTTATGAACAATACGGATAAAAAAGTTTTACTTTCAGATAAGAATAATGTCTATAGATACAAATTTAATTAACTACTCATATTAAATCTTTCTATTTAGAGTTAAAAAAGTAAATGCTATTTAGTTCTATTTTTAAATGGCATTAAAAATACCAAAGAGAAAAACAAAATTTTAACTGTACATAATATCTTGATTACGTAAGCCTATTGGCACAAACTCAAAGTTATATAAGAAACACTTATAAAAATATAAACATACTTACTTAACTAAAGTTTAACGACATTTATGTCATATTTAATATACTGTATTACAGTAAATCTTGGTTTTATGACTTACAAATAATATCAAGAGTTTTATGTTTAACTGTATAGTTGATTTTATAGCCACCAACAATGTATCCATATTAAAAAAAATAATGATTTTTAATATTTTTTAATAATATGAATTATATACTTATACTTAACAGTTAACCAAAAAAATCTCTGGAAATAAATGTACTTATATTATTGTATACTTTTTTTTCCATATATGACAGATTCTGTAGTGCAAATAAAAAACCATAAAATTTATTATATTTAATATGTAAAAATACATGCAAAAGTACAAAAATTACCTGAACTTGGTCTGGATGAGTCGATAGTACTATTTTTGTAGAACAAGATCGCCAATGGATTTTTAAAGTTTAGCTCAACTTTAAAAGTTATGCCGTTTGAAAGTCTGAGTGACATATTTGCAAATATTTGCCAATAAATCTGAGTAAAGCCGACTAACTTTCATTTTCAGTTTGTCAAATTTAAATAAATAATTTAACTTTATTTTCCTGTGTGCATTTTTTCGCAGGCTACTTCAGTCTCCATTTTTAACTTTAAATTTTTTTCTAAAAGCGTGCGGAAAGTTGCTACTTATATTTTAATATTGAATTATTTTGGCAATATTGTTTGTTTTTAATTAAAAATACTACATAATAAAGGCTTTATGTTTTCATCATCTTCTTCATATATTGAAGCATTTGCGTGCGCAAAGTAAGCGTGAGGAAAAGTACAAATTTGCGCATGCGTGCGGATAAGAATTACTTTGCGCACGCTAGGGGAAAAATAGTATATTACACTACAAGGGCCGAAAGTTGAATTTTTGGCCCGTGTGGTGTATAGGTACTATTTTTCTTTATACATCGGTTGAAAGTACTTACTTTCGTCCCTAATAAGTCCCTTATAGCAGGGACGAAAGTTTACCTCGATCGAAAGTACGTACTTTCGTCCCTAATAGCACAGGGAGTAAATGTGAAACTTTCGTCCCTGCTATTAGGGACGAAAGTAAGTACTTTCGAAAAAGGTATAAACAAAAATATTTTGTTTATTATTTTTAAATTACAATTATTAATTAAAATGTTTAAATTAAAATTTGAAGTAGTTGTTGGGTAAAAATTATATTACTTATAGACAAATAGTAAATAATAATAATACTTACAGATTACGTGTATAATTCATTGAATTTTAAACGGTCATAACTCTTGAAGTTAAGCTAAATTTTAAAAATCCTTGGGGTCTTTGCACTGCAAAAATATAAATATCGACTCATCCAGACCACGCCCTGATAATAATGTAATATATTACGTAATAAAATATTTAATAAAAACAAAGTATTGGATTAGATCGATGCTAATATTAACTCAATAAAAGCCGCTAAAGAACAGTTTAAGTTAAATTACAAAAAAAAAATTACAAGAAGAAACGTACGATAAAAAAATGACTATCTACAAAATTTCGTCGTATAGATTCAAAACCCGCCAAATCCATTTATTGAAAGTAAAGGACAGTAGATATGTTTGCAATACATATTAATTATGTTGTTATGGAAACATGTCTTCTGTCCTTTACTTTCAATAAATGGATTTGGCGGGTTTTGAATCTATACGACTCAAATATCGTAAAATAAACCCAAGCAGCATTTGAAGTAAAATAGTCGAGCTTTGCGGATTTATTACTTAATTTAGGTAAATATGTAGTTAAATTAACCTTAAAAACTGTCATTAGAGTAAAAAAATCTTGTCAAGTAGATAATATCAGTTTTTATTATAAATATTTTACTTTCTTTAATAACTATAAAGGTTCACAACTTTAACGATGTTTATTTAACGTAATTGTTTTAAAAGAAAATTACTTACCTATGAATTATTTTATTTTTTACGGTAAATTTAACATTCATATTTATACTCTAAAGTAATTATATTTTAAGTACAATTTTATACCACATGTTATAAAAAACTATTGAAACTTGATGACTTAAAAGAAAAAAACTAAAAGTGTACCAATTTTTCTGAAAGACGACATATTATAGTACCTATATTATTATTATTATTACATATACATATTGTATAATTATATTAATTAATTATATTATAATACAATGTTTATACATTCCAATATTGTATTACAATTACTCTTATTTTGATACCGATTTATACAAATACCAATAGTACGAGTATCACAATAAGTCATTTTATCACGAGTTTTTTTATACTATTTTTTCTATTTCGATCATAATAATTATGATCATTTAATAAAGATAAATAATGTTTAGAAAAACCAGTATGTAGTTTAATTTATGATACTAGGTTTCCACAATTGACGTGAAGCGAAATTTGAATTTTTTTTATTAATTGTCAGTCAAAATAAAACGTTAAATTTTGTTTTGTCTATTTCGATGCTTCTAAGAGCTAGACACAGTTTACATTTATGTACTTCTAATGATTTTTTTTTATTTTTAACACAGGTTTATTTTTCATAACTGGCTTGCACCGTAAATTAATCCTTGTTTAAATACCTTTAAACTACTGTTAAAATAAACCTCCAATTTCGGTGGTTTCAATTTAATTTAACTTTAATCCACCGTTAACGATTTATAACCTCAAAAGTACTAAAAGTCATCGGTATTCAAGATCTTTTTTTTTCAAAGATATTATTTATTGACATCTTTAGCAAATCCAATAACTGGTTATAGGAATAGAGGTCAGCAACTCTATAATGAGTCACTACTAAGAACCAGAAATATAATAGAAAGAGTATTTGAAATTTGGAAAAAAAGGTTTCCAGTGTTGGCATATGGCTTAAGATTAAAACTAGCAGGGCCGGGCCTAAGGGGGGTGTAGGGGGGGGAGTCACCTCCCCAAAGTCTTGGCAGTTGGTTCCAAATCCAAACAAGGTTGGCAAAATCTATAGTATTTGGGTCGGTTGGTTGGGTATACCTACCCTACCAACCAACCCATCACAATAAATAAAATGAAATATAATTTTTAAACTTTACCTACATATTACAAAATTATAATTTTTAATCTATTGTAACCTCCTATAATCGTTACCGTCAAGAAAATTGTATTGGTCAACCATATTTTTATTAAAGGACATTATATTTCACACAAGCGGCATGTACAAAGTCGGCACCGCCTCGCGGCTTTGTCTTTCTAAATTATTAATTAGTTGAAGCTTATCTAAGCTAAGTAAAACTAGTGTCAATAAATAGGAATTAATTATTTTTAATATGGAAAAGAAAGCTAGACCGGGCCGAGTTCTAGTAAAAAGCTCATTATGTAGATCTGTGTTTAACAAGGACTAGAAAAAAATGCACGAGGAAAATATTCACGGTGGAAATTTGGTTAAAATTAAAATTGTTACTGTTCCGGATAATCCTCTTACATTGGTAGCAAATAAAAAAATAGAGACTTTAAAAGAGCATGCTAATGGTAGGTAAAGACATTCTTTATCTACACTTTACAACACTTTACATTCATGATAAAACTACTGAAAATTTTTACTATTACTACTAAAGTATCGATAAAAAAATAGGTTGGTTTTTTTTATCGTCTCCACCCCCCCAAAAAAGTGTGCCTCGGTACGCCCCTGAAAACTAGATACAGTTTTGTCCATTATTCCAGCTGCAGCTGTACTACATAGTATTGCTAGAGACATGAATAAACCAGAGCCACCATTGCCTGATGATATTAATGCCATGAACTGGAGTACCCTATTGTTACTCATCCACAAGATCGCATTATGTTTCAAAATCAATTAATAGAAGATTATTTTACGAATTTACTGTTCCGGATAATCCACTTACATTGGTGGCAAAAAATAGAGACTTTAAAAGAGCATGCTAATGGTAGGTAAAGACATTCTTTATCTACACTTTACAACACTTTACATTCATGATAAAACTACTAAAAAAATAGGTTGGTTTTTTTTATCGTCTCCACCCCCCCAAAAAAGTGTGCCTCGGTACGCCCCTGAAAACTAGATACAGTTTTGTCCATTGTTCCAGCTGCAGCTGTACTACATAGTATTGCTAGAGACATGAATAAACCAGAGCCACCATTGCCTGATGATATTAATGTCATGAACTGGAGTACCCTATTGTTACTCATCCACAAGATCGCATTATGTTTCAAAATCAATTAATAGAAGATTATTTTACGAATTTATAAAATTTAATGTGAGTAATATATTTGATGTTTTATTTAATTTATACTTAAAATTAAAATAAAATAAATAGTCACTTCTTGTTTATTATTATAATACATATATTAAGTTTTTCTTTTTCTTCTAAAATTTTTAAATCCGAAAGAGTAGGTAATTTCTTTTACATCCTTTTTATTGTTAATTTCCTGCTCTAATTGTTTTAGCCCTATCTGTATCTTTGTTTTCAATGATACCCTTGTATCCACTAGATTAATTAAATTATTTTTTTCATTTTCTGAGAAATTTGAGGAGCGCCCCCTTTTTTCAGGTTCTGTATCCATATTATTCTCTACTACCATCAACTGAATCGGTCGTACATGAAATAGAATCGAACCACAGATTATAAAGAATCGAACTCTTAACGTCAAAATATATTTGCGTCACAAATAAGTGTGAAGTTAGTTATGTAGATATAAAAACAATTTTGTTGTAAAGTTTCACGAAATTTATTAAATTTTGACAGCTGTTTCGCTACACAGTAGCTTCTTCAGAATGTATTAAAACTAAAAATAATACAAAATATATATAACAAAACATATTGGTATTCTAGGTAAGGATAATCATTTAACATCTACCTGTGTTACATAATAATAAACTAGGATCACATTCAGAAATACCTAATGGGAAAAACCTAATCTGTTTATAGTTTGTATTTTATTTATTAAATATTATAAAAGTGTGAATATTTTATATAATGCTATTGTTATATGTTAATAAAATTAAAATAGATTTAAAAGTGGTGAATTATTAGTTTCTATTTGATCATTGAGAATATTCTTAGTATTTTTAAGTTTATTAATTTCTAGAGATTCGAGTAGATTTAATTTAATACCTTTGTTTTCCAAATGCAATATTTTAAAGTTGTTATTAAAAGTATGGTTTTCTGTAATAAGATGTGATGCATAGGCTGAATCGACTTTTAGATTAATATATGATCTCCGATGTTCTTTAATCCTAGTAATAAAACTACGGCCGGTTTGTCCTATATAAGTTTTAGGACAATCTGTACACGTTAATTGGTATACGCCTGACTTCATATGTCTATTAGACTTATCTTTGTTATTTTTTATGAACTTACTTAAATTGTTATTAGTTTTAAACGCGATATTGGCATTAATGTTTTTGAAAAATGTGGAAACATGTCTCATGTTGGAACCTACATATGTACAAGTATTGAACGTATTAATTGGGAACGTATTAATTGGGTTGATAAGAGAAGAAACTTTCCCTTCTCTTATCCAAATAATAATATACAAACTATAAACAGATTAGGTTTTTCCCATTAGGTATTTCTGAATGTGATCCTAGTTTATTATTATGTAACACAGGTAGATGTTAAATGATTATCCTTACCTAGAATACCAATATTTTTTGTTATATATATTTTGTATTATTTTTAGTTTTAATACATTCTGAAGAAGCTACTGTGTAGCGAAACAGCTGTCAAAATTTAATAAATTTCGTGAAACTTTACAACAAAATTGTTTTTATATCTACATAGTTAATATGGAGTTTCATCAAGTAAAGGTCGAAACAATTAATAAAGTGAAGTTAGTTATTAGCACCAATCTTTTCAATGTTTTAGTCAAATTCCCTGGATCACTAGTTAAATTTAAAACCATAGTTAAAAAATCACGGTGCAAGATTTTGGACACTAATCTCCTGTTACATTTTAACTTGTTAGTTTATTTAACTGATCAGTTAGAGAAAACGGTGCAAGTTGCCATTAGCTGGTAAATAAAATTGAAGTGGTAGCTAAACTGTTTATCAATATGCAACTAACGTTTACTAAGAACTTAAATTAATATAACTGGAAGTAAATTTAACTGGAAGCTGCAAGTGTCAGATAGTGAATTAACAAGTTTCCCCCGTTTGAGGTTTTCCAGTTATGAATTTTTGAAAATTTGATGACAGATTCACAGACACACAGACATCCAGACACACAGACAACAGAAAAAATGAAAGTTGCTCAGAATTCGATTCTGAGTCGATCCATATATGTAAAGGTATATCTATCTGTCCTGGAAGTCGCATTTCCGCTCCTACAATTCCTTGAGTCTTTGACTCTTCGACTAGAGAGCAAATATAGAGCTCTATAAAAATGAATTAGTCAAAAATGACTAATTTAATAATAATAATAATTTATTGCCCAACAGAATTCATATTTCAATTACAGGACAAAGTACACAACATGTAACATTTTATAAAAAAAATTATAAAAGAAAAAAGATATAAAATGAACTTAATATTTTGTTAAAAAAACATATAATAAAAAATAATATCATGAATAATATAAAATAAATAAAAATTAAAATTCCAAATTATTTTGACCGAGAAAAAAAAATCATGAGCTCTGGACGTAATTTCCTTAATGTTTGAATTAAAGAAATCGCACTGGTTACCTATACAATTAAAATTATTACACATAACATGAACAGGAGATTTCAAAAGCACGTTAGTTTAGAAATGTTTAGGTCAAGTTTGTTAACTTTGCACCATCTTAAAATAATGCTTAAATGATCCTGAAAGAGTTCGCAATCTGTATAACTGGAAATACTGTTAAATATTTTTAGGTCATCAGCAAACAGTAGGTGATTACAATTAAGTTTTAATGACAAGTCATTAATAAATAAAATGAACAAAAGCGGACCCAAGTTAGAGCCTTGTGGTACTCCACTGCTCGCATAAAAATAATCGGAGTTGTAGCCATTATATGAAACAGATAATTTGCGCTCACACAAATATGAATAAAACAAATTAATAAGGGAGTGACTAAAACCAAAAAAGTGTAACTTATTAAGCAAAATTTGGTGATCGACCCTGTCAAAGGCCTTAGAAAAATCCGTGTATATAGCATATACTTGAAGTTTTTTGTCAAGTTGTTCTGAAACAAATTGCGTGAATTCAGCTAAGTTGGATACAGTCGAGCGTTTATTCATAAATCCATGCTGCTGCGTGGAAATTAGTTTACTTACCTCATTGTAGATGCAGGTATACAGGGAAGATTCAAAGACTTTCGCAAAATTAGACAGAATAGCTATAGGTCTATAGTTTTTAATATCGCTAGGATTACCTGATTTTAAAATAGGGCAAACTCTGGTTATTTTCCATAAATCTGGAAAAGTAGACGTTGACAAAATCATATTGAACAATATTAAGAGAGGATATGCAAATATTAACGAGCAATCTTTTATTAAGAAGTTTTGGATGAGGTCAACACCACATATATAAGCCGTAATATAAGCTCCTCAGAAAATGCAGTAATATTTATATCTGAATTAAATGTAAACTCAGGAGTCAAAGCAGTATTGTCATCAGCAAAGCCATTAACAACATCTTAAGGAGTTTCATATTGTATATCGTTTAAAAAGACATTGGCTGGTATTCTGGTTTTACCACGTTTTTCGCGCATAAATGACCAGAAATTTTTGGGTTATAAAATAATGTTGTCTTCCGTATGTTGAATATATTGACGGTATGATTTAGAAATTTGAGATTTGAGAAGTTTTCTAACCTGTTTTAATTCGTTTAAAAAAACCTCATTTTTATGTTTTTTAAAATTCCTGTAACACCTTTCTTTAATTTTTATGTTGCTGATTATTTCAGTTGTGTACCATTTTGGATATTTACGTTTACATTTTGTAAATTTGGGTACGAATTGATCAAAAAGCGAATAAAGTTGAGTATAAAATGTGAAGCTTTGAAGCAGAGTTAATATTATTATAGTAATAATAATAATATTTATTCGTGAATTAAATTACAAATTTTTTCACACGTCAGGTACATAAGAATAAGAATATAAGAAATACAAATTAAAAGTTTAAACATACAATACACTACTACATATAACTAAAATAGGCACTATAACACAAGTTCAGTGCAATTAAAATATTCCTCAAAATTATAAAATGCTTTCTTTAGGAGAAAAGTCTTAACAGTGTTTTTAAAATCTTTTATTTTTAAATCTTTTATAATGCTAGGTAGTTTGTTGTAAAATTTAGGCGCATAGTACAGGGAAGAATTTCGAGATTTATTTAATCTAAGATGATCCGCGATCAAATGATTTTTGTGGCGTGTACTGTAATTGTGAATATCGCTGTGAGATTTGTATTTGTTATTATTTCGTTTTGCGTACAAAAGGCATTCCAGTATTTAATTTGATGGAATCGTTAGTATTTTAAGATTAATAAATGTTTGTCGGACATCATCTCTGTAATTCAACCCTGCCACTATTCGGACTGCTTTTCGTTGTAATGAAAAAATTCTTTCTGAGTGTGGGGAATGTCCCCAAATTAGTAAGCCATAGATAATACAGAGTGTATAAATGAGTGGTAAGCTATTTTTAGAATATTTGATTTAACGCTTTGACTAAGTTTATGTAAAAGAAATATATTTTTTGTTAGCTTATTAGATATATAATCTGTATGTTGTTCAAAAGTTAGATGTACATCAAGTTATTAGTGGCTGCTTTTTCACTTGTACCATGGTTAACCATGAAATAGCATGGTATCCCAAAATTTAACAGCCAATTTTTATGTAAAATATTCTCCTGAATCCGCTATTCGGATAACTGTAAAGATAAAGGTAACTGTAAGATACTTTTAGTTGGACATTGATAAACCAGCCCTAAGAAATGCACCATTTTCTAATAAAAGTAAAAACAAATTTCATATAAAAATATCTTTTTCAATTTAATAAATTAAACCACAAATTTTAATTAAAAAATACATAAGTGACCCAAAAATACATAATTTTATCTCCAAACCTTTTCGAAATAACAATAAATAACAATTTTCAGGGGCGCTACTTTAAGAGGCTGTAGGTCCCTGAGGGACTATTTGTCGAATTTTAAAAAATTAATACATTAAAGGCAAAAATCCTCTATCTGGAAAACTTCTCCTTGTTACAAGCAATAGAAGGAAATAAGGACATTCAAATTTGGCATACATTTTTTTATATTTTTTAAAAACAAATGAGGGGGCGGCAAGATTAAAATTTCGACATCGGTCAAATAAGAACCATATATAAATATATATATATATATATTCACGCACCCGGATTTTTTGTAATGTATAAAGACTATATGGCACCTATATATGGATTTTATTCATATATACTAACTGGCGCCGTGAGATCATATGGAAATAGGATATAGAAATAAAATACTTACCTACTGTTTTATTGCGAATTTATTTTTTCTTTAAATACTGGATTTTACTTTTAATTTGGCTAATGCTTCTTAGGCATTGGTGATTTTTTTTTTAAGTTTTATTTCTTCGCCTGATGGGTTAACTGAATCTATACCTTTTTTTATATTTTTAAATGTTGTTTGTTCATTATGAAATTAAAAATATGTTATTTATCATAGTATTGCTATATAAGGTAAAGTTTCATGTAACGTCAATATGTCCCTAATGCTCGCCCTAATGGACTAGAAAAATATTAAAATTAATATAATGACAATAGTTTAAAGGGTTATCAATAAATATTATATTATTTTAATTTTTAACAGATTTATAACAATTTGATTAATGATCTTACTTTAAAAATGGTAGTACCCTCATCGACCTCTGATTTCGATTCTATACTTGTGAAATCAGTTGCTTCTGTATATGAAAAAATATTACTATAGGTATACTATATTTAGTAGGTATATTAAAAATATAAACTAAAGTAATTTTTTTAAAAGTACACAGAAAAAATTAACGAACAATTTATTATTTTAAAAATAAAGAACATCGTTTAATGATCGTCAAGAGTTGTTAATTCAATAAACTTTTATATTATATTGATGAAGGAAATAATAAATTTTTGATGTTTCGCGTTTATAGTTTAATGTTGGCCAGTTTATTGTTTCAATGTACTTATTTATTAATCTATGATAAAAAAAGCATTGTGGCAATTACTAATAATTTAGATATTAATGTACAAAAAATTGACGACAGCGGTTTATTAATTTTACGTACAGTTTTTGTTTCTATTATAAAAGATATATCCATTAATGACGTAAAAAATACTAAAGTTGGCTATGAAAAACCCTTATGTTTAAAAGAGAATCATTTATTATATCGGATAGATAAAAATACTGGGTGTTTCATTTAAGTTTAGCAAGTTATTCAGGTTTAAAGAAGTTAATTATAAATCAATATTTTTGGAACAACCTGTATATTTATGCTTAATAATAAATATTGCAAATAGTAGAAATAGTAGCAAATCAAGTCATTCACCCATTTCATAGTTATTATTTTTTAAGTGACATTAAGAAAAACCGATATAATATATTATCTAAAAAAAAACTAAAAAAGATAGGTTCAGGGAATCTTTAAGAAATACGGATTATTTTTTTAAGTTAAATTAAAAAATGCTGTTTTGTTTAGGGCGTTTTATAAAAAAAACATAATTATAATATGCCACATTTTTTGGAAGCACCCTGTATATTTATAAATATATTTAAATATATTAAATTTTCGAAATTGTTATAGTTTATACACCTGGTATACGACATTGATATACCCCAAATTTTAAATTGATTTGTCCAGTAGGGTGCCACCTATTTCGGTCACTTTTGAATTTTTTGTAACGTACGAAATCTACAAAATTTGAGCCATCTACGAAGATAATTGCCACCAAGCAGTTAAAATTTCCATTTAATTAACATGGAGTTTTTAGTTTTTTTTCATTTAGCAGCTTTTTTATTTTAAAAAATTTACAATGCATAAATTGAATTTATAGGTATTGTATTTAAGTTAACCCTTTTTTTATTATAACTAACTTTAAGCTATAAAAACAATAATTTTTAATAATTTATCCTCAGTCGCGTTATCCTCCGTCATGCCTTTAAAATAATAAGTCAAAATAAATTTCCATCCTGAAAATTCCAGGGAAAGAAAGTGACTCCTTTTTCATAGGTTGGGCGCCCATAGTTTTAATTAAGTGGCTCCCTAATATCCAGTAGTGGCGCTTATTACTTATATTTTTGGTTTCTGTTCTATATGTATTTCCAGATAGGTTTCCCTATCTGGTTCTATAGTGTTTTAGAGTGTTTTTATCTGGTTCTATAATGTAATCTTCTATCTGGTTCTATAGTGAAATGCCTGTTTCAAATACCTATATTGAACCAGATAGAAACCATATAGAATCCGGATACGTGTTTTTTATATGGTTCTATATGGCATTTTCAATAGGGTAGGTAAATGCTATATAAATTTAACTCATGTCATAGTAATAGAGTAAGATTAGAACAACGTTTTCTAGTTACCCAAAACTTTTATAAATTAACTGTATGTCCTAATTGCACCGTTGTTAAAAATATTATTATTTAAACCAAACTAGGGTTTAAATAATAATGTTTTAAATTTTAATTACAGTTTAAAAAATTAATTGTTTTTAATAAATAAGTTCGTATAAAATTGTTTATTCAAATCAAATTTGATTTGATTTAATAAATCATTTTTGTGCAATATTGTATTCTTCGAAAATTATCGAAATAAAAGGAAATGTTTAGTTTGACTATAGAAATATTATTACAAGTTGGTCAAAATAAAATAAAATAACGCATATATGCGTTATTTTATTTTATTTTGACCAACTTGTAATAATATTTCCATAGTCTATAATAGGTAATCCCGTAAACGATACATTGTCATAGATAATAAATAATATGTATGTCTAAATATCATTTAGAACACAATTAATTGTGTTTGTATAATAAATTCTAATTTTTAGTACCTTTATTTAAATTTAAAAAGGTAAGCTTATCAATTTTAAGTAACGTATACCTTAAAATTAAAAGAATAAAATGAAAGTAATTTTAACGGCTGTCAAACACGTTTTTAGGTTATTTTGTTTTGTATTTGAAAGGGTAGTAGAACATTGTGTTTCACTCTAAGGTTTCACTTGAGAAAAAAGCTTCCTTCAAGCTCGTGTTAATGCTTTTCATATTTTTTTGACATCATAACACCGAGTGAACACGTTGTTTTAAGAGTATGTAATTAAATGTGAAAAAAGAAACTTTGGTGCCACAACGTGTTAGTATATACCGCGAAATATAAGGTGCCACTTCGTAAAATTACAGAAATTGGAAACGGTCGTAGCGCTCCCTAGAAGAATTTGGTTAAACTAAAATATATAATTGCTAAATAAATGGTCGAAAAGGCACCTTTTTAAAATTACGTCATTCTTTTAGTTTCAATATAAAACACTTAAAAATGAGATAAAACGTACTGGCACCAGAAAATGGTGCCACAACGTTTATATAGGTGTCACAACGTCTATATATGCCCGGATTTGGTGCCATTAGGTTACATTACCTATATATATATATATATATATATATATATATATATATATATATACAGGGTGTCCCAGAACTTGCGCCACAGAGAAAAAGGGAACGTACCGAAAGTAATTTGAAACACATATTTAAAAATTCAAATTGTCCAACGCAAAGGATAAGGGAGATAAGAATAAAAAACGATAGCCAATCCCAATAGATCACCACAGGGAATTCTTTAAATTGCTAGGATACTTAGGTTGCATTGTTGATAATAAAAATATGTTAAATATTTGGTCCACTGGAATCCAATTCATTGTAACACTGCTGTCAATCTTTACTTCTGTCATTAATATTATATTTGGTTATAACACAGTTATAAATTAAGTTATTATAAATAATGTTTTCCTTAGATGATTATACCGAAATGATAATTATTTATGGGGAGTGTGGGCGCAACGCCAGGGAGAGTTTTTTCCCAGCGCTTTCCTGATCGTCCCCTGGACAGTAATCCCAGTAAGTAATCCTTAGAACTATCACAAGAACCCGAGAGACCGGTCAAGTTGTTCCGCTTCGTAAGGGGATTGGAGGTGCTCCCAAACGTATTGGAACAGTGGAAAATGAAGAAGCTGTTTTGAATGCGTTTGAGGAAAATAGTAGGAAGAGCATAAGGGAAGTTGCTCGTGAACTGGATATTTCCTGCTCCACAGTTCAGCGGGTTATGAAGAACGATCGGCAACACCCTTTTCATTTTACCCGAGTGCAGCACCTTCAGCCGGAAGATTATCCCGCTAGAGTCGAATTCTGCCTGTGGTTGCTGGAGCAAGAAAATCTCCAGCCAAATTTTGTTTCTAACATTATGTTTTCGGATAAGTCAATTTTTGCCAGACAAGGATGCTTCAATGCCCATAATTTACATGTATGGGCAAATGAAAATCCGCATGATATATTCCAAGGGGGGTTCCAACATCGATATTCTATTAATTTTTGGAGTGCTATAATAGGAGATCGCGTTGTATGTAAACTATTTAGGTTTTCTTTTTTATTCTAATTTGGCCATTTTCCTCTAGGTTGGACCTTTTGAATTTCCTGCACGGTTAACAGGCCAAATTTATGCAGACTTCTTAGAAAACAATTTAGAGAATTTGTTAGGCGACGTGCCACTGGTATATCGAGTAAATGAATGGTTGCAGCACGATGGGGCACCACCACATTTTAGTCGCGACGTTCGGCGAATCTTGGACGGGCAGTATCCTGGCCGATGGATAGGACGAGGTGGGCCTGCTCGTTCACCCGATTTAAATCCCTTGGATTTTTTTCTTTGGGGACACCTTAAAAACTTTATTTATAGTGTACCCATCGAAACAGAGGATCACCTTAGGAACCGCATCCAAGACGCTTTTGCGACGGTTACTCCTGAAATGGTCATGGAGTCAAAATCCAGCCTTTTAAGAAGAGCGCGGATTTGTTTACAAATGAATGGTGCACACTTTGAGCACTTATTGTAAACAGATTAGCATATTTTTTTTATTTAGTTGTTAACACATTTTCATAATATTTAATTTAGTTTTACTTAATGTTGTTTGTTTACTTTTACGAAAATTTATAGTTTTTGTAATTTTTTAAAAGTTTGTTTATTTGTTTCTGTAACTTATGACTTTTTCTAAAATTTTAACTAAAAAAGCCTAAAAAATTACAACTTGTTTGATTTTTTACTTTAAAACATTGTCGTTCTGAGGAATCAGTCATTTTTGACAGCTTTTGACAACTTTGTAAATACAGTCGGCCAAAAGATTTTTAAAAGTTTTAAGACAATCGTCTCCTAGCAATTTTTAAATCTCCTACGTTTAATCTAGGCAAGAGCTCTCGGTATTGGCTGACACTTTTTTGCTTTAATTCGCTTACACTATTACCTAGAAATTTTTTATTTTTAAATTTGGCATCTCCATTTCTGTCGGCACGCCCCCTTTTTCTCTGTGGCGCGAGTTCTGGGACACCCTGTATACATATATTTTTTCCAAAAATTTAATAAAACTTGTGCTGGATTTTCGGTTTTGCAAAAGTATTTTAAATATTTTTCTAAAATAAACCTCCCCTTAACCCAGGTCGTTTAAAATACAAGACAGGATTTCATCGGAGATAACACAAGCTAAATCAATTCCATTATATTAAATAAATATCTTTTCAACACTGATCCCGAGACCATTAGCTATTCTGTTCAGCTTCGAGGGGGACAAAAACCTGCTGACTGTGTTAGTCATCTCTATAATGCATCGATGGATTTTGCAGGTTCATCCGCTCTTTGTTTACCCGGTCGGTTCCCTACGATCGCTGACGACAACAACAGGACCGCTATAGCGCGCTTTACACGCTTGACGACAGCCACACATCTGTTTTGCCACTTTGCCAACACACACTGGGACGACCAACAAACAAACAAGGCAAATAATCCAAAATATACATAGGGTATTTCCAGGGTCGGATTTACCTATAAGAAAAATAAGCAACTGCCCAGGGCCCCGGTTCGACGAGGGCCCCCAATTTACATGGCATTGCAATTTTGTATTTGTATCCATTTAAAAATTTTAAGATATAGATAAAAACGCTTTTTGTAAATAAAAGAAATATAATATTATTTACATAATAAATTTGAATAAAAATTTTAACAGTGTAATAGGATCAAATAAGTATTCAATAGTATTGGTGCAGGCACCTAGTTCGGTTAAATTATTCTCAAATTAAGGGACCCTCCTTTGACTTGCTTAGGGCCCCTAAAAATGTTAATCCAGCCCTAAGTACTTCAGTGTAAAATTGTGGGTTAAAACCTAAACGATTTAAGGAAAAAATCCTGTTTGATCAAAACAGCATAATTTTCAGTATTTCCAGTGTACAGTACAGGTCAAAAAAAATCGAAATCACCAGATGGTCTGGTTAAAAATCACCAGATCTTTCAAAATATCACCAGATTTTGATAAAATTTATCTATTATAAATATTACTATAAATTAAAAAAAACAAATTCAAATAAATACATATGTAAAACTTAAAAATAAATTTATTCTAGGTAACATGTTATAAAATATATAAAAATATATAAAAATCAAACAAACCTCTCATATATATAACAAAACTAAGAGTACTTAAATTATAAAAAAAACAGTCATTATATCACAAATAATACTAATTACATAGAACAATAAACATTGCAATTTTATTTTGGTACATTAAATTGCAATGTTTCTTGCTAATGTTATAATAAATTATAACAGCAGCAACCGTCATTGGTAACTAATCTTTTAGCATAAAAAATAAACAATAACGACATAACCCTAGTCTAGCGACATAACCAACAGTTGGTTACAATCTCTTGTTGCCCACCCCTGCAACTTGAAGGGGGGGGCAACATACATCAAGGTAAATCAAAGTAGACAACCCAGTTTACTTGTCTGCTCACTCAAATCTGAGATTTTCTTATTTACTACAAATTTTGATTTATCACCAGATTTAGCTATTTTTTAAAAATTTATCACCACATCACTAAATACAGTCTAAAATCACCAGAACTGGTGACAAATCCCCAGACCTGGCATCCCTGAGTGTACTCTTAAGAGTCTATAGAGTACACTCAGGGATGCCAGGACTGGGGATTTGTCACCAGTTCTGGTGATTTTAGACTGTAGTTTAGACTACTAGACTACTAGAAATTCCCACTGAGAATATAGAGAAATATCTGGACATAGTGCGTTTTGTTTAAAATTTAATATTGAAGAGTATAAATAAGATGCTTGTAAAAAATGTTTCATGCTATTTAAATCTATTTTTATTATTAAAAGAAAATAGTTTAAAGTAAAAATATTTATTACTCTCTAAAAATGAATTAGTCAAAAATGACTAACTTAATAGTTATTAGTGGCTGCTTTTTCACTTGTACCATGGTTAACCATGGGATACCATGGTATCCCAAAGTTTAACATCCAATTCTTATGTAAAATTGTCCCCTGAATCCGAAAATGTCGTCAAAAGTTAAAAAAAGTAAAACAGTTTTTGAGATATACTCAATTTTCCATTTAATATGGAATTGACTATGTCTCAAAAACTGCTCCACTTTCATCAAATTTTGGGATACCATGGTATTCCATGGTTAACCATGGTATAAGTGAAAAAGCAGCCACTAATAACTATTAAATTCATTTTTGACTAATTCATTTTTAGAGAGTACAATATGTTGTTAATAATAATCCTAAATGCTGGATGCTTTAAAAAATATGAATTACTATTTATTATTAAAAGAAAATAGTTTTAACCAAAAATATTTAATACAATATGTTGTTAGGGCTGCCAGCCCTCCCGATTTAGGCGGGAGTCTCCCTGTTTTACAGCAAGCCTCCCGATTTTTAAACGACGTCTTAAATCTCCCGACTTCCTTGAAAACCTTGTAAACTCCGTTTTTTGGCAAGCTTAAGCGTAATTACGAAATGATCATAGATTATAATCATCAAATTTCTTTAATCAACTGTATTATTTATTTTATACAGTTTTTTTACAATGTTGTCAAAAGGGTGTGCTAGCATATGGATATATTTGTATTACAAATACCTATGCTAGAGTATTGGCAACTTTATAAACTTCGTACTGTAGAAAACGTTTTTATGTTTATCTTATTTCCGCCATGGTGCGGTACTTGAGCTAAAGGACAGAAAAAACGGACATTTTCATAGAAAAAAAAATATGATTCTATGATAAGCAAGACAATTTTCAGTTTAATGGTTATTGTATGGAGAAAAGAGAGAAATTCACTTTCCCTGGAAACCCTGGAATCGGAACTAATGGTTATACATTTGCCAAATTTCTGGCCATTAGTAGAAACGATTTTATTTTTTAATAATTAGGAACAAACAAGTGAAAGTTATGTTTAACCCACAATCCACACAACAAGGTCTGTTCTTCCTCGTTTCGCGCATACTAAAAATCACGGAGTTAGGCAACCCACTGCAAAAAGATTAAAGGCGGCCATTTTTGTTGTTTACAATCTTTATGCTTTGGATTTGTGCTCTGTTTATATAGATTAATAATCGTTTTAAACGTTGTTAGTTTATTGGATTTTATTGACATCAGTTGAGTTTGCTCCTGTGTGTTCCTGTTTGGTTTTATTGACGTTACCAGTGTAAAATTCACACTGTGAATCAGTTGAGTGCGCTCCTGCTTGTGTTGTCATTGGCAGTTGACTGTACTAGTGTACTTGTTTATAAAAACTAATTAGTGCCTATTTTGAAATAAACTCTATAAAAGCCAAAGAATGGATTGAGGCTGCTGATAATTCAATGGTTAATATGGAAAAACCAAAGTCTCGTAAGTTCCACTACAATGTGTGCAAAACATAATTATTAATGTATATTATTTATTTAGATCGAATTTGGGCGATACATTTTGAGCCAAAATATTTGGTAAGGCATCCACACGAAGTTTTATATGGTTTGTCACCACCTAAAGCTTACCGAGGCCTTACTGAGAAAGAAAAGCCAAAGAATGGATTGAGGCTGCTAATAATTCAATGGTTATAATCACACAGTGGTCTGTGGTTATAACCACATAATATAATGGAAAAACCAAAGCCTCGTAAGTTCCACTACAATGTGTGCAAAACATAATTATTAATGTATATTATTTATTTAGATCGAATTTTTGCTATACATTTTGAGCCAAAATATTTGGTAAGACATCCACACAAAGCTTTATATGGTTTGTCACCACCTAAAGCCTACCGAGGCCTTACTGAGAATGCTGTTCCAACTTTGCATTTGCCTGAAAGGTAATATTATATTATTGTTAAGTGAAGAGTCTTCAATTAACAATATTATACCATTTATTTTTTATATCTGTTAACTAATTTTTCAACTATGAAATTTACAGATCCGAAACATTAGAAATGATTGTAGATCTACCAAATGAAGCAACTTGTGCCAAAAAGGTAATATAAATTATTTGGAATAAAAATCATAATAATATGAATGTTATTTTTAAATTAGCAGTTCTGAACCATTGCATGACCTGCCTAATAATGCCAAATGTTACAGGAAGAGGATAAAACAAAAAATTAAAATATGTCTGCCCTTTACATATTTTTTTTTTATTTATTTGGACATTGGACCTTTTTCCAAAGGTAATTTTTAAAATAAAATAAAAAAACAAAAATATACTAATAAATAATTAATCAATTTTACCAAAACTGTGATATATATACATTTCAATACCTTTTAACCAGTGGAAACCAAAGAAAAATGTGGAAACTATTATAGTGTAGTAAAAATTAAGTTTTAAATATTCGATTTTATATGAAATTGTTATTAGAAAGTATGGTTATTAAAACGTATTTTATTAAATTTTGTGTTAGTAGTTGACTAGTTAACCCTAATTAGGGATTAAATATGTTACCTAGGGTTTTATTATTTTTTTTTTATCAATTTAAATATGCTAAATTGTATTATTTTATAAGCACGAAGAAATATATTTATTTTGTTAAATTATATGTAAAAATTTAAGTGTATTTAAAAAATACTTATTTATGTTTAAGTTTATTCATATTTATTTTGATTATTTTTTATTAAAAATATATATTATATTTTTTTGTTTTATTTATATATCTACTTACTAGAAATCCTAACTTCACCATTAATAATTTCCGTACTTTCAAAAATTAATTTACTAAAAAATTATCAATTTGCAATTAAATTATTTTTATTTATATTACTTTATCTTAACTTTTAATTTCTAAAAAAATCATCGACTATGGTCATGTACATCCATTTTTACTTGTTAAAATACTTTCATCATTGATAATTTTATTTAAAGATTTTAATATTGCCAATAATCAATTTTTAAGAAAATGTATTAAAAGTTATAATAATTATTATTAATTATTAAAATAATTATTGATTACCATATTGTAAAATAATGTTTAATTTACACAAGTAATAGTGTACTTGTGTTTATTTTAATTAACACATTTCTGTTTATAAACGTATACGTTAAAACTTGAAACAACTATATATATTTACTTGCTCAAAATACCTTTTTATAAAGATATCTTTAATAATTTATTAATTAAATTCCCCAATTAACATATTTTTGTCAAAGCTTTTGTTTAAAACAAACATTTTCGTTTACATTAAATTAACAGCGGCAAATAAATCAAAGATGGTGGCCATTAAACTGTTCACGTGGTGCGCATAACAGTCCTGATTTTCGTTCGCATTTTATCGAGGAAGAACAGGCCTTGTTGTGAGGATTGTGGTTTAACCATTAGTTTTAATTAAAAGGTGAAATCTCCTATGTTCGGCCAAAATTTAATTTAATTTAATAATTTTTTTAGATATCTCTAACGCGAAGCAAAATATCGACAATTGACCCTGTTTGTGAATTCGTAGTAGGCCAAGTTTAAAGTTTAGATTTCAGTTGAGTATCTTTACAAAAAATGTGACCCATCAACATGTCTTTATCTTAAATGCGACACACTATATATATATACAGTGTGTCCCGCTTAAGCCCTTACCACCCTCGTAAAATTTGCATTTTTCAACCGATCTTCGTAAACTTTTTTTTGATGGATAGATCTCTGAAAAAGGCTTTAATCACATATGTTACTTGTTTTGACGACTAAACTCATGGCCAACTGTGATCTCTTGTTGGGGTCGAAATTTCGAAAAGTACTATTAGGGATTTTTTCAGAGAAAAAGTGACTACGAATTATTGTTCGGGACCACTTATAACCCCACTATACGAATTTTTATCGTTCTTAAATACAGGGTGTTCCAGATGGATGTTTTTTAATTTTTTGATAAAAACCTCGTAAAATTTGCATTTTTCAACCGATTTTCTTTAACTTTTTTTGTTGAAAAAGGATTATTCGGGACCACTTAAAACCCCACTACACCAATTTTTATCGCTTTTAGATACAGGGTGTTCCAGCTGGACATGTTTTAATTTTTTGATAAAACCCTCGTAAAATTTTCATTTTTCAACGGATTTTCTTTAACTTTTTTTGTTGAAAAAGGATTATTCGGGACCACTTAAAACCCCACTATACAAATTTTTATCGCTATTAGATACAGGGTGTTTTTTTTTATAACAAAAACAATGACGCGAATTAAACACATTTAGTGGATATTTTAGTAATTCCGAATGCTCCCTAAGCAACAACTTAATTTACTATAGAGTAGTACAAAGAAACGTACACCAAAATTAATAAAAAAATTAATTTTAAATGGAAAATTAGCTGTAGGTATACGAATTAAACACGTTTTTATTGTATTAGAGCAACTCAAAAACAAACAATTAAAAAATAAAACAACTAACGATAATTAAATAGTAGTCATTTCAATTAGTCCACCATTTTGCATTATGCATTTGTCTATGCGTCGTCTACAGTTGTTTACCACGCTTCTTAGCTGTTGCCTGGTTATACTGTGGCAAGCCCACCGAATGCGATCGCAAAGTTCTTCTCGTGTTTGGAGTCTTGATTTATAAACCTTATTTTTTAAAGTCCCCCATAAGAAGAAGTCAAGTGGGGTGAGGTCTGGAGACCTAGGCGGCCAATTAATTACAGGGCTATCCTCACTTCAACATAGTTATGGATGTGTGCCCCGTCCAGCTGCAGATGTAAATTGAGGCAAACATTAAGGGGCAGTTCATCGATTTCATTATTTATTTCATTCTGCAGAAATCTAAGAAAATTAGCTCTGTTCAAATTTCCATCAAAAAAGAAAGGTCCAATTAATCTTTCGTTCAATATTCCACACCAAGAGGAGTATTGCCTTCTATCACCCAGTTTGGATTTTCCTCACTCCACATTCTGGTATTTTGTGACGATACAATACCGTTTGTTGTAAATGTAGCTTCATCGGTGTATAAAATATTTTTGAGGAATGTAGTATTTTCTAAATACATACCTTGCAACCATAAACAGAATTCCATTCTTCTTTCAGGGTCGCCAGCTTCGAGTGTATGGAGAAATTTTGGCTTAAAGGGTTTCTTACCATTTTTTTTTTCAAGCATTTCCAGATAGTGTTTTTTCCTATATTTAAAACTCTACTTGCCCCTCTAATGCTTGAGCGAGGATTCTCATTAAAATAATCAAGAATTATTTGATTTGCTGGAACCTCACGGTTACGATGCTGATTGGAGAGTTTGTTTACATTTCCGTGTTCGTTAAAAAATAAATTAATTCTCCTAAAACTACGCATTCGGTCGCCTATAGGCCTACTAATCGTACAATTTCCACTTTTTCTTGTAAAGAATAAGCCATATTACTTATGTTAAGCACTGCAATGCAAGTAAATCAGACAGTGACAGTAGTTGTTGATTACTTGTCAATTTTTTGTTTCCATAGTATACTTTGCTTAATTAAAACATGTCCAGCTGGAACACCCTGTATCTAATAGCGATAAAAATTGGTATAGTGGGGTTTTATGTGGTCCCGAATAAGCCTTTTTCAACAAAAAAGTTTAAGAAAATCAGTTGAAAAATGCAAATTTTACGAGGGTTTTATCAAAAAATTAAAACATGCCCAGCTGGAACACCCTGTATATAATAGCGATAAAAATTGGTTTAGTGGGGTTTTAAGTGGTCCCGAATAATCCTTTTTCAACAAAAAAAAGTTAAAGAAAATCCGTTGAAAAATGCAAATTTTAGGAGGGTTTTATCAAAAAATTAAAACATGTCCAGCTGGATCACCCTGTATCTAAAAGCGATAAAAATTGGTGTAGTGGGGTTTTAAGTGGTCCCGAATAGGCCTTTTTCAACAAAAAAAGTTTAAGAAAATCAGTTGAAAAATTCAAATTTTACGAGAAATTAAAAAACGTCCATCTGGAACACCCTGTATTTAAGAACGGTAAAAATTGATATAGTGGGGTTATAAGTGGCCCCGAACAATAATCCGTGGTCACTTTTTCTCTGAAAAAATCCCTAATAGTACTTTTCGAAATTTCGACCCCAAAAAGAGATCATAGTTGGCCATGAGTTTAGTCGTCAAAACAAGTGACATATGTGATTAAAGCCTTTTTCAGAGATCTATCCAACAAAAAAAAGTTTACGAAAATCGGTTGAAAAATGCAAATTTTACGAGGGTGGTAAGGTCTTAAGCGGGACACACTGTATATATATATATATATATATTGATGGTTTTCCGGGATCTGCTCCGTGTTGTCGATTTTTGGTTCTTACAAAAACCGTATGTCTGACGACGTTTCGGTACAATCTCATGTACCATCTCCAGGTCTTATAAGACCTGGAGATGGTACATGAGATTGTACCGAAACGTCGTCAGACATACGGTTTTTGTAAGAACCAAAAATCGACAACACGGAGCAGATCCCGGAAAACCAGATATATCTGCTGGACTGCTGTTGCTGCTCTGCTGAGAGTTAGACGTCTCGTGTTAGAGATATCTAAAAAAATTATAAGAAAAAGTTGTTCAGAATATTATTCTAACCCCGTATACCGACTGACAAAATTCGCATTTATAATTTTTTTGTTATTTTGGTCTACACAAAATTATTCCATTTTAATTTTTTAATTTGATAATTAGAATGCCATGAAAAGTTGCATTTATATTTTTTTTTGTTATTTTGTTCTACACAAAATTACCTATTTCATTTTTATTTTTTAATTTGATAATTAGAATGGCATGGAAAGTAATAATTTGACACACGTATACGCATACACAACCATACATTTTTCTTTTTAATTTTTTAAAAACTATCCTAACAAGAGTATTCAAAAATAGTATTCTATATTTGGATTCAAATACAGTTATATAGAATACTTAATAATACAATGCATCCGTATCCGATATTTGAATGCATTTAACCTGTACAGGTAAGATTGAAGATTAAATATTTTCATTACGAACCTTTTTAATTATGCTTATAAGAACTATAGCAAATTACCCATCAACCAACTATTTTATGTTTTTTATATATATATATATATATATATATGTATAAAATGAACAAAATAAACACAAGGCGTTATTTCATTGAAGGCTCCTGAAATCAATTTCCGATGTATGTTCAACTATTGTTCAACTAAACTGCACACCACTCAATGTGTCGCGACCAAAAAGTTCGTCCTTTTTCAAAACGACATAACTTTTTTGTTTCTTGAACGATTTTATTTTGGTCTGTGATGTCTGCTAACCCCATCCTCTGGCAATTCATGCTATAGATATTAAGCACACGGTTCTTCAAGTAAATTTCCTAAAGGGTGATATGTAAAACGGTGAAAAATTTCAATAAGTTCATCCAAGCCCCGTTTGTAAAACAATATTTTTTTTTTTCGTTTTTACTTTGAAATAATGAAGTATTATGTGTTACCTTGAAACGTTTTTCAAATGTTTCGAATTGGAATCTTAGCAACGAAAATATGATTTTTTTTTCCAAAAGAGTACATTTAAGGCTTTTTGGTAGGCAATATACTCAGTATTTTTAAGAACAAGAAAATAAGATGGTAAAAGATTGTTCCTTGAATAATTCTGAACAAGCGACAAGCAACAAACTTCCATTATTTTCAAAAGGGCCTAAGCAAGACACTTTTTCAAAATGACATTTTGGTGAAAATTCCACACCTGTAATTTTTAACCAATCAAAACCTGTATTTTTGATAGATCACCATGGCAACGGTTGAATTTTAGTGGAAATTTTTTCCTCGTGGGTACCCAACAGCGAATTATACTGAAAATTTTTTTGACGTTTATAATGACAGAATATTTTTTTGACAATCTGGTTTTTATTTGTTTACATGATAATTTTGATACATTTCCATTACAAAGTTTAGATGTTTTCTATATTCGTTGGACACCTCCTTTCTTCTTAATGGCGAAAATGCAGGACTTGAAATAAATTAAAAGTCTATGTCTAATGAAATATATATAATATTTAGACACTATTCTATTCACCTTTTTTTCCATTTAGCACTTTGAGTTTTGAATAGTTAAGATGCAAATATTCGTGAACAATTCAAAACAAATTTTCATTCTTCAAGTAGGAGCCACAATCCTCTAATAATGCGGGTAAATAAGTCATTGCACGATGATTGATCATTACAGCAGACAATTTCACATTTTTTTACGTCGTGCCGCTTGACAGCTTCAAAACTGAAATATCTTTTAGGTTGGGGTTGACTTAGTTGCCATGGTAACTAAATAATCAAGTCAAGGTCAAGTTAAATCAAAAAATAAATTTTTCTTACTACCTCGACTCAAAATATGTTGTTTCGTCCCCGATTTCACGGCAGAAAGTTTACGTTTCTTGCATTGGTCAAGCTATACGCGCACACTCTAATAGCGGGAGTAAAAATTTTTTAGTCGTTGCTTATCATTCAAATTTCGTACTGCCAACATGAGAAACACAAAAATATGACAGTTTTAAACCATAATTTTGAAATTATAACAACAAATAAACAATTTATGTTTTTACTTTTTTACTTTTTATGTTGTTTTAAGTGTTTAATGGTACTTTTATTTGTTATAAAGTAGTAATTTGTTAATTAAAATACAACGTTTTATTTTAACTGTATTGGCACCGCTGAATTCACGGCCTACTGTTATTTATTTATCAAGCTCTTCAAATTGAGATAGGTACCGTGGCCGACACGGAATTTTGAACGACTATCATCCTGTTGACATCAAAATCTAAACTTTCTTTATGGACAACTAACCTTACTTTCGGTTATCACTAGTATTGTAATTTTGACAGCGAAAGCAAAAATGCTCAATATTGTATCTTTGCTATTTACAGATGTATACATTGACAACCAAGTTATGTCGTTCAAAATTCCGTGTCGGCCACTGTACATAAATACACATTTAATTTTTTCCCGTATTTTCGGCCGGGTTGTATTTTCGGCCGAGGTAGTAAGAAAAATAGTATACACTACACGGGCAGAAAGTGTGAGAGTCCTGAACTGCGCGACATGATGCCCTCGGCTTCGCCTCGGGCATCATGGCGCGCAGTGCAGGAATCTCACACTTTCTGCCCTTGTAGTGTAATATAATATTTTCTTACTACCTCGACTCAAAATACGTTGTTTCGTCCCCGATTTCACGGCAGAAAGTTTACGTTTCTTGCATTGGTCAAGCTATACGCGCACACTCTAATAGCGGGAGTAAAAATTTTTTAGTCGTGTGCTTAACATTCAAATTTCGTACTGCCAACATGAGAAACACAAAAATATGACAGTTTTAAACCATAATTTTGCAATTATAACAACAAATAAACAATTTATGTTTTTACTTTTTTACTTTTTATGTTGTTTTAAGTGTTTAATGGTACTTTTATTTGTTATAAAGTAGTAATTTGTTAATTAAAATACAACCTTTTATTTTTACTGTATTGGCACCGCTGAATTACCATGACAACGCTACAGTTTGATTGATTTTGAATGTAAACGTCAGAATTAAATTAAACGTCAGATTTTAATTTTGACACAAGTTTTTTTATATACATTTAATTTTTTTCCGTATTTTCTGCGGGGTAGCAAGAAAAATAGTATACACTACACGGGCAGAAAGTGTGAGAGCCCTGAACTGCGCGCCATGATGCCCTCGGCTTCGCCTCGGGCATCATGGCGCGCAGTGCAGGAATCTCACACTTTCTGCCCTTGTAGTGTAATATACTATTCTTACTACCTCGACTCAAAATACGTTGTTTCGTCCCCGATTTCACGGCAGAAAGTTTACGTTTCTTGCATTGGTCAAGCTATACGCGCACACTCTAATAGCGGGAGTAAAATTTTTTTAGTCGTGTGCTTAACATTTAAATTTCGTACTGCCAACATGAGAAACACAAAATATGACAGTTTTAAACCATAATTTTGCAATTATAACAACAAATAAACAATTTATGTTTTTACTTTTTTACTTTTTATGTTGTTTTAAGTGTTTAATGGTACTTTTATTTGTTATAAAGTAGTAATTTGTTAATTAAAATACAACCTTTTATTTTTACTGTATTGGCACCGCTGAATTACCATGACAACGCTACAGTTTGATTGATTTTGAATGTAAACGTCAGAATTAAATTAAACGTCAGATTTTAATTTTGACACAAGTTTTTTTATATACATTTAATTTTTTCCCGTATTTTCTTCGACTCGGGATAATTTTCAAAATATTCATGAGGGAGAAAAAATTTCCGGAAATAATTTGACCTCTAGTGGTAGCGAAAACTTAACCTGAACCGATATTTACGTTCGTGACATGTTTTCTTTATAATTTTGACCTCCTGATTGTGATTCAGTTGTCAAATTTAAGTTTCAGATAAAACCAAACTCATCAAGAATCAAAATTCGAAAACAATTCCCTGTTAAATGTCTTAATAAAATCCGATTGCTGTCGTGTTTCTTGCATATTTATGATGAAAATGTCATTTGGGGATTCATTTTTTGGGCGAAATTACTGCAATTTGTTTGAGTGGTTATAACCATAGGATAATGTTACATAACTTACATTTACATTGCGCAGTAGTGATAACATTATTGATAAGTACCTACCTAATTGGTAATAAAGTTAAATAAAAATATTTTTGTTCATTTTTGAAAATTGTATGCGTAGATATAATCATAATCAAAACTTCAACATTCAACAGAAAAGTCTAACAAACAATAACAATAATACCTTTCAATATTTCGTTTGCCCTCCCCTAAGCCGTAATAATTCGTTAACCCTCCTGGGCATTCCCTCGATCAAGTTCCTTAGAAATTTCTGGGGTACCACATTCTTCCTGAATAGCATTAACCAATTCATCCAAATTTTTAATGCCTTCTTCCCTCTCTTTCATCTTCAATTTTATCCTGCTCCACACATGCTCAATAGGATTCATATCCGGAGACAAAGGTGGCCAATTCATTTTTTCAATATGGTGGTCCCTTAAATACTCATTTACGATATGTAAAAAACAGTAAAAACCAGCAATCGGATTTTATTGACACAACTAACAGCCGGGAATTGTTTTCGAATCTAGATTCTTAGTGATTTTGGTTTTATCTGAAACTTAAATTTAACAACTGAATCACAATCAGGAGGTCAAAATTATGAAGAAAACATATTACGAAAGTAAATATCGGTTTAGGTTTAGTTTTTGCAAACTTTCACAAAAATGTCATTTTCAAAAAGTGGTCTTACCTTAGGCCCTCTGAAAATAATGAAAATTTGTTGCTTGTCGCTTGTTCAGAATTATTTAAGGAACAATCTTTCACCATCTTATCTTCTTGTTCCTAAAAAGACTGAGTGTATTGCCTAAAAAAAAAGCCTTAAATGTACTCTTTTGGAAAAAAATCATATTTTCGTTGCTAAGATTCCAATTCGAAAAATTTGAAAAATGGTTCAAGGTAACATATAATACTTCATTATTTCAAAGTAAAAACGAAAAAAAAATATTTGTTTACAAACGGGGCTTGGATAAAGTTATTGAAATTTTTCACCGTTTAACATATCACCCTGTAGGAAATTTACTTGAGCAATCGTGAGCTTCATATCTATAGCATAAATTGCCAGAGGATGAGGTAAGCAGACATCACAAACCAAAATAAAATCGTTCAAGAAACAAAAAAGTTATGTCGTTTTAAAAAAGAACGAACTTTTTGGTCGCGACACATTGAGTGGTGCGCAGTTTATTAAGAAAAGGTAAAGCGGAATAATTAATTAAATTAATGCTTCAATTTAAATATACTTCATAGTGCGAAATAAACGATAGAACTGTCTTATGTAAGCTTGGCGTTTGCCCTATTTAACCCGATAACGTCCTATAGCGGGCTGCCGCGGCATGCCGGTCGCTGGCAAGCGATTGTTGTTTTCGTGGATTCCTGTAGACATCCGTGGATTGTCACCATGCACCAGATGTGCTCCGATCGGAATGGATACGATTTGCATAACGATTGGATGCAGTTCAGCATCACTCCATATAACCTGTTTGTTATTTCATTGTGATGTGTTTATTCGTTTATTTTTGTTCTTGGTACACTTTTAGAATTTAGTGTACGGCTATTTTAGAGATGTTATCTCTACTGCTTACGTCAATTTCTAAAATGTAGTTGTAAACATGAATATCAGTAAACAAGATTTAAAATCACCACTGGAAAATTTAATTCCTATAGCCTGTATACAGGCTAAAAAGAAAGATGGTCCAAAATATCGTTTTTTAAATGAGCACACAAAACAAAAGATACTTATTGCCTACTTAACCGTGCATGCGGCACAAAAAAAATAAGAAGTGATATATTACTAAAGTAAGTAAAAACTTCATACCAAGAAAAACTTTGGAGGGTTTTAATTAAATAAGTAAATTCATAATTAAATCTTTGTCTCTGAGTACTTAAGGGTCTATTTCCTTTCGTTAAACATGCATGCTCATTAGCTCCAAATGTTTCTTAATAACTGGCCTTTTACCTCTCCACCACATTACATAAGCTGAAATATTCCATATTCCACAAAAGTTGAAAACATGCATGTTTTTCCATGAAAAAAACTTAATTTTTATTTTAGAATTGTCATTATAAATTTATTGTTATTACTATAATAAAA
Organism: Brassicogethes aeneus; assembly: GCA_921294245.1. Lineage (NCBI taxonomy): Eukaryota > Metazoa > Arthropoda > Insecta > Coleoptera > Nitidulidae > Brassicogethes > Brassicogethes aeneus. The sequence goes on along the minus strand of OV121132.1, from coordinate 43,126,933 downwards.
AAAAATTTTTTGGTATTTTTTACTTTATATTTATTGCGTATGGCGCGCCATGGCGTTAGTAAGCTATTTTTGGAATACCCTATATACATATTTACAATAATTGACATTAAAAATAATACAAAATTTGCAGAAAACTATTTAAGATCGCGGATCCAAATAGAAGTGGGCCACTGTAGCTTAGCCTTTAAGACAAACTTTCCTTTTCAAACGAAAACATAATGCAATATACAGGGTGGCCGATTTATCTGAAGACATTGAAATATTTCTAAAACTACGCATCGGATCAAAAAAAGTTTTGAATAAAATTTGTTCGCCTGGAAGGGGGCCATCCAATGATACCAAAGTCGACCCCTCACCACCACCCCCTGGGGTGGGGGTGGGGGCAACTTTAAAATTCTAAATAGGAACCCCCATTTTTTATTGCAGATTCGGATTTCCCATTAAAAAATAAGTAACTTTTATGGAAAACCTTTTTTTTAATTCCTGATAGATGGCGCTGTAATCGCAAGAAACCCTATTTTTGGGAATATCTTGAAAAATTGCAGATTCGGATTTCCCATTAAAAAATATAATTAGTGTACGAGAATTGTTGGGGAATTCAAAAAAAAAATTAATTAATTCCTTTTGATGTTGGTACAAATTAAAAATATTTATACCTTACTAATGCGTCCAGGTATGTACATATGTACTACATATTATGTAGGTATGTTATAAAAACATATTTATACCTTAGGTACTTATGCGTCTATAAAAACATTTGTTCCGTTTTTATAGACGCAACATTCGCAGTTGATTTAGAAACGTACGAGTGAGAAATAAATGCTGCAACCGTAGAAGAAAAAATTGAAATGATTCTGATTTTCGGAGAATGTAGGCGGGATATTGACGATGCTGTTGCCTTATATGCTGAACGTTTTCCAGATAATATTCGTTCACGCCCGTTTTTTGTTCAATCCTTTAAATCCGAAGGTAGTGTACAACTTAAAAAAAGAAAACGAAGAAACACTGTCACAGGAGAAGCTAATGAAATTAATGTGATAGCAGCTGTTCAACATAACCCTCATGTAAGCACTCGGGAAATACATCGGGATCTCGGGATTTCCAGAGATAGTATTCGGAGAAGTCCACATTCACAAACCATGGTTCCGTTAATCGGCATAACATGCACTATTGGAGTGTGGACAATCCCCACTGGTTACGAGAAGTTGAACATCAACGCTCCTGGTCGGTTAACGTTTGGTGTGGAATTTTAGGTAACAAACTCATTGGTCCTTATTTCATTGATGGAACCTTAAATGGAATCAAATATCGAAATTTCCTGGAACATGAACTACCACCTCTACTTGAGGATGTTGCCCTGCCCATTCGACAAATCTGTGGGTAAAAGGCATAAGGGGATAAGTCAAAAAAAGCAATTTTTCAGTAGAGCCTTAAACGTATTCGCATTAATTCAGGAAACATATTTATGGTTAGCAGGTATACCCTTTTGTTAGCCCATATCATATGCTAACAAAAGCGTATACCCGCTAAACCTAAATATATTTCCTAAATTAATGCGAACACGTTAAAGGCTCTATTGAAAAATTGCGTTTTTTGACTTATCCCCTTATGCCTATTACCCACAGAAATTATGTGGTTTCAGCATAACGGTTGCCCAGCCCATTACTCAGTAACAGCACGGGAAGTATTGAACCGTGATTTCAATGGCCGATGGATCGGCAGAGGTGGCCCGGTTAATTGGCCTGCTACGTCACCTGATTTGACATCGCTGGATTTTTTTCTGTGGGGTTATCTAAAAGATAAGGTTTTCAACAAGCACCAACAACTCGGGAATACATGATACAGCGCATAAGAAACGCTTGTGCTGAAATTCCCGCAGATATGCTCCTCTTCTGTATACAATCATTTGAAAAAAGAATAAATAAGTGTCTAGAAGTTCAAGGTCAGAATTTCGAACATTTAATCTAATTTATTAAACAGGGCAGGGGGACTTAAAACTAGCACCCCGATGGGTGGTCCTGGTCCTTGTTCTTGGGTAACGTTAAAAATAGATGATAACTTATTGATATACGAATAAAATCCAAAAATTAAACAAGTTTTTCTTTTTTTCGATGCGATGTGTAATTTTTAAGATATTCCCAAAAATCGGGTTTCTTGCGATTACAGCGCCATCTATCAGAAATTAAAAAAAGTTTTTTCATAAAAGTTACTTATTTTTTAATGGGAAATCCGAATCTGCAATAAAAATGGGGGTTCCTCGACTTTGGTATCATTGGATGGCCCCCTTCCAGGCGAACAAATTTTATTCAAAACTTTTTTTGATCTGATGCGTAGTTTTCGAAATATTTCAATGTCTTCAGATAAATCGGCCACCCTGTATATATACATTTTTTAAATTTACAAGACTTGAGTGGAATCACGCAATCGCTGCTCACTTGTAAGATCTCATACAATTTTTTAACATTTGTAGTTTAATAAAATATCCTTTAAAAAAATCACCGTTACAAAAAGAGTAAAAATATTATAAAAATAACATAAAAACTTTACCACAGTCTGCTTCCATACACGCATAATTAATAAGATCATAGGTACCTATAGGTACCTTAACATATTAAGGTCATGTCTCATTAAATTAGGCAACATATTAAACTGATTTACAAAACGATTCCACACACTGTTTATATAAATAACGATCAGCGGCAACGGAGCTAACTTTAAATTTTAAACAATGACAGATTACGTGGTAACCATTGTGGATACCGTCAACTCATCCGTCACAGATTTCTTGATACATAATAATATTTAAAATTTTAGAAATTGTTAAATATCTCTAAAATTATTAACTTTAGGTATAGGGAATGGTAACATCAATCGAAAGGTTTTTTTAATTTACTATTTGATTAGGTAAAACATACTGGTTGTTACATTTAAAATAAAAAAGTTATTAACCTTTCAAGTTAGCCTAATTTGCCCTGGGTTTTCTCAGGTGATTTGTTAAAAAATGTTAAAGAATTGATATGGAATCTTTTAAACAATGTTTTAGATTCCAAAAATTCCAACCTAATATTCGCAAACGTAATAAATAAATTATAGGCTATTTTTGATTGGCGCGTTTGTCAAATTTTAACCAAAAAAACTAATAACCCTAAAACTATTCACTTTAGGTATGGGACATGGTATAGTAATTTTAATCAGAATTTTATGTAGAATTTAAAAATATAAAAGTATATGGGGTGTTTTATTTAAAATAACAAAGTTAATGTCACTACGAAAGTAGCATTTAGTTTAAAATATTTTAGAAAAATATACTTAAATGGTTTATAAACGCTTTTAAAATTTCAAATCCATATCTTTTTTCGTTCTCCAGAAACTTTTAATGGATCACGTATGTGAAACACCCTGTATATATATATATATATATATATATATATATCTGTATATATGTATATGTATATATTTATATCTGTTTTCATAAATTTAAATTCAATAAATGATCTAAAAATGGGAAAATAATGTTTACAATTTATATCTAAAATATCTCGAAAACAAGAGCTAACCTAAAAAAACGATTAACACCATTAGATTCAGCGTACTCAAATTAGGTAATCCCCCTTGGCGCCCCGCTTGTTAGATTTTTGAACTAGCACAGTGTAATTAATTACTAATAACTAATAATCAATTATTTATTATTGAGAATAGGACAAAAATCTCATAAAGTGTCGTCCATAAAGTAGGTCACATGTGGGGGGGTTCTGGATCGTGGGTTACGTCACACCCAAAAGATTTTTTTTGCAATATTAAGAATATATTTGTATTTTTTAAATTAATAGGATTTGGAAAAAACTATAAATAAAAAAATCTTAATCTTTCTGAGAAAATGTAAAACGAACAACAAATATAAAATAAACTCAAAAAGTATACTTATATATAAAAACGAATAGAATCCAAAACAAATATGTATACATATTCGTTTTGGATTCTATAGGTATCGAAAAACTCTAAAACTTATCCTCATCTAAAAGTTTTTTTTTCAAATAGGAGTAAAATTGTTTAATCTTTTTTAGGTGTTATCAATACTTTTTAAAACCTCTACATCTTCGCTAATCATAAAAGTTTTGGACTTTCTCTTGATGTTGTAGAATGGCAGATTATTAGCCTGTGTTGACGTTGAAGGCTGGTCAATGCCGAGTTCAAAAATTGGTAATCCCTTCAACACTAACTTTCCTGTTAAGGCTAGTAATTTGTCCTCCATGTCATTGAGTTGTTTTGTCTGGCTCAGCCATATTGCCAGTTTCCAAAAAACTTTATAAAAATTATTAAAAAAACCTAATTTTTTTGAAATGGCCCTACAAGAATAGTTTAGCTTTATACAAAGTTTTTCAATTTTTTAAAAAAATTTACTTAGAAATGCGTTATTTTTCATATAATATATATACAGGGTGTCCCATAACGAATGGACAATACAGCAACTGTAGAAATAGGAGGTCAAAATAGGTCGGTTATTACAAATACGTCTTAGTAAAATATTAATAATAAATGTGAGATCTGATTTTTGAAAATTTGTTATATTTGGAAAACTATTCAATGTATCAAACTCAAAATGTGTACACAATAGTTTTGAAGGACGAGAAATACAAATTTGTCATAATTTTTTATGCTACTCCTAGAGGGCGCTAATGACACATGTCGAAAAAAGTAAGTATTAATTAACCCAATTCGACATGTGTCGTTAACGCGGTTTAGTCAACCTTATAATTAGTATAAATATGGTAGATTAAGCATACAGATTTAGTTACACTTCGCTTCTGAAGATGGCGAAAAGTATTTTAAGCACTTTGTGTTTTGTTTTGATGTTAATAATTCTAATATTTGTACAATGGTATCCATAAAAGATATATGTATGACAAATAAACTAACTGAAACTTACCGGGCATTGATAAAACTTAGTCAGCAGCTTGATTGTAGTTTATTCAACGTACCAGAATTAATTAATTTAACAATACATAATGGGTACAAAATGGCTGTCACCTTTTAGTATACGTTATATAAAACACTATCATTTTATAAAAAGCAATTTCGTGAACTTTTTGAAAATAATGTTCTTGGAAATTTAAAGTAACAAAATTTGCATTCTAATAATGAATTTTGGACACCCTTTATTATTTACACAGAAAGTATAATTGGTTATTTTGTACGAGCCTGTTTTAAAACATAGTTATGATGTTTATTATAAATTTAAACATTTTTACATCTTAAAATTACCACCTTGGTGATTTTCACCCACAAGGATATTGCAGCCCGACTTTAATTACTTTTAAATAATTAAAAGCCAATTTGGGCTAAACGATGCAAATTTTAAATACTTCAGTGGCAGAGAGCTCTCAGCCTAGGCTGGGTCTGAATGAAGTAAATATGGCCGCTGGCCTCATTTTCTTGCATCCAGTATTTATAGAATTGGTCACACAGCTTCTCAATTGAAACCTCGTAACATTATTGGATATCTGCGAGCGAATTATACATCAAGCAAAGGTTCAGCTGCATCTAAACGACAATCAAAGCGGTTTGTATAAATAAAAGAAAATCATAGTAATACCATCTTACTCAATGGTAATACTACGATGTATGTGCTCAAACGTCGCCCTATAGCCATTTGCTTTAAGGCTGATTAACCCTCTGCGATGCATTTTCAGGATTAGAAGGGATAACCATTTCTGCTTTCCTTTAGGAAAATGTCTTTGAAACTTGAATGTTCTCGACTTAGATTGTGCGTGAAATAGGCGAATAATGAGCTGGTGTTGGTTTAACGGCCTCTTGGATAAACTGTCGTAAATTTGTTTAAGGGTTCGGAGCATGCAACCCAACTTTCTCAGTTCGGTTTTCCCAAACATCTGAGAAAGTGCACACTTTGCTGTTTTCATAAAATGATATTATTTTAAGCTTACTTCTTACAGAACAGTTTTTAAGTTATAAACTTATCCATTGCATAAGTTTAGTTTTATGTTTAAAGTTAAAGTTTGGATGAAAATATCATTACATAACTATTATTTAAATTTTAAACAATAGTACATAATCAATATTTAACTGACTGTCATGAGGATATTTTTATTTTTAATTACATGGATAGAGGGGTAAGATGTAACTCGAGTTAATTATTTACCTATATTTTAGAAGCACAAACTGAAAAAAGCATTTCTGTAAATTTAATGAACAAATTGTGGGTTATTTGTTGCCTGCAATTTGTACAGTAAAATTACAGTAGCTTTGTAGAGATTACATATGTTAAGTATTATTAAAAAATTTGTGTAATAGGTGCATAACGTAAAGCTACTGATGTTCTGTAATTTTACAGGTCATATGTAAAATAGATTCTACGTAAAATAACGTAACCATTACTGTAATATTACAACATACTGTGATTTTACTTTAGGTCTGTCTACAGATTTTATGTAAAATTACGATACTAAATTAGTAAATTTAAGATTTTATTTAGAACCTCAAAACTGGACGTAGCAATTAACGTCAAAGTTCGTTTAATATTTATAACCTTAAAATTACTGGTAGTACCTTTTAAGAGTATAACTGATTAAAAAATCTGTAAATCAGTATAGCTTTTAATTATATACTTTTCAAAAGTTCAAACTCTTGAAAAGTAGTACCAGTAATTTTAAGGTTGTAAAGTGCTTTACTTAAATAAATATAAACAAACTTTGGCCTTAACTACAACGTCCAGTTCTGAGGTTCTAAATAAAACTTTATATTTACTGATATTATTTTATACATCTTGTAACAAAATAAATAAAAAAGGTTGGCAGGTAAGTAAAACTTAAAAAGATGCAAACATTTACATTTTTTATTTAGAAAATGTAACAAGTAAGATGGTATATTATTTATCTCATCATATCATATTATTATCATTATTTTAATAATAATTACCCTAAGTACCTATAGGTAAACAATGTATTAGATATAAACAATATAATACAACTGGTTTTTAGTCACTAAAAACAAGTTGTAGTTATTATATTGTTTATAAAGGGTGTCCCATAACTAATGGTACAGTAAAACTGCAGATTCTTTGGGTAAAATATTACGATTTGACCAAACTTAGCTTAGTTCAAGTTGACAATAACCAAGATACAAGGTGTCCCAGTGAAAATTTAATTTTCGATTTTCCTAATTAACTTATTTATAATTCAATATTTTCGTATAAAATTTTATGATTAGGGGTTTTTTGGGTCGAGTAATTTGAATTTGTTAATAATTTTGATGTATATTGTAGAGGGCGCTCTCTGCGGCGCTCTGGGTACATAAAAACGAGTGTAACTTTTTCGTACTTTCGCTTATTTATGTTTTTATTAAAAATATCAATTTTCCCACCATTTTTATGCAAAAAAGTTATACTTTGTAAATGTCGATTTGGGGATTTGTTTTTGAAAGTTTTGCATTTACAATATTTAATGCATCCGTTTTAAAAACTCATTATTGTATTAAATATTAATCGAATAGAATAGAATATATTTACAAATAATTCAGATTACAATGATAGATTTTTAGAGCACCTATTATAAATTTATTATTAATTTAAAAATTTTGAACTATCAAAATATTTTATTAATATTATAAAAACTTTGAAATCTCAATAAAAAAAATAAATTTTGTTTTGACAATAATTGCTCAAAGTGATTGCCGTTAACTTCAATGCACTTGGCTACTCGTCTATTGAATGACCGCCTGATTTTAAATAATAGTTATTCATTTTGAAACGATTCCGCTTTTTCATGTATCCCCATAAACAGAAATCAAGGGAGTTGAAGTCGGGGCTTCGGGCAGGCCAAAGCATTTGACTTCCACGACCTATACAGCGGTTAGGAAATTCGATATTTAAGTAATCTCTATCAATCCTGGAATAGTGTGCCGGGGCACCATCTTGCATAAAAAACATATATGAGATATATCTCTTCTTAGCTCTAATGATAGACCATGCAAATAATCGGCAAGCTGATTTTGCAAAAAATTAAAATATAGCTGTCATGTAACATGTAATTGCCAATAAGTCCTATTATTGGGTCTTGCTTTTGTTAGATTGTAAAGAAAACATTCGCTTAGCTTTACATTTGATCAGTCTTAGAAATTACGTTGAACCAAATAAATAACGAAGCCGAAAACCTTGCGTTGCGGCCATGATACTTTCTTCTTCTGCTTCTGACGGATATGACACTCCCCTAACGGATATTAAACTTACGCGCTAAATTCAAATATTTAAACGTTCCTTACTATGACACCCCCCCGTTTCGAAGGCTGATCAAATATGTATTTATTATAAAAAAAAACATTTCCTAAACATATCAAAGGTATAAAGTAGATACAAGGTACAATGAGGCATTCAGTATGCTTAACCAAGCCAAAAGAACAAACCCTAAACACTAAATATAAAAATAATAAGTCTTTAGAAAACATTTCTCTGAAAGTAACCTAAGATCTCACAAAATTAACTATGATAGCAAATCTCGTAATAATGCAGATACGATTTTAAATTTAAGTAATCTGTTTAAAATGTATAAAATATGTTAGAAAGGTACATGGAAAAATGTTCAGACTTTTATTCACTCACTCACATACTTTTGCTTTAATATTTCTATTCACAGCCACAAAAGCACTTTGTTGGTTTTCGTTTTCTTCGAAAAATTCGCGTTCTGATTATTTCAGGTACTGATGAAACGTCAGATTGGAATGATGACACTACCGGTGGGTTTTTTGAAATTAACATATTTTCATCTGACGACTCTTCGTCAGAATGTGGATCAAATTCCGATTCAGATTGTGGATGCGCACTTGCCTCAGACAAACTGTCAGAATCGGATTCCAGGACATCTCCATGACCATTCGGTGCCCTTCGAAGGTCATTTACATGGAATGCGATAATTTTTGTATCTCGTTGTATTTCATAAACTATGTTAGATCGCTTTCTAACAATTTCGTATGGTCCTGACCATACATTACCAAATGGGTCATCTAAGTGTCTCAATTCTCGTGCCATAACCTTTTGTCCGACCTCAAATGTTACCTTTGGTAAATTTTCTGGGTTCGCATATTTTCTCTGAAAATCTTTTTGGTGTTGGTTTATCTGTTCAATTCTGCTCTCCCTTGGCAGAATTAAATCTTCATGTCGTTCGTCTAGATAGGGTTGTAACGAAAAATCTGTTGGTTCTGGGCACTCATACCCAAAAATTGCTTTGAATGGTGTCATTTTACTTGCAGAGTTACGTCTGTTTCGCAATATGTATAGTGCCTTTTGCAATACCTGGTCCCATTTATTTTCAGATGTGTGAAGTAAAAGTGCCCTTATAACCTTTTTGATTTCTTGGTTTCTTCGTTCCACTGGGTTACTTTGCTGGTGGAAAATCGGCGTAAACAATGTCTTTATTTTAAATTTTCTGCAGAAGTTTTTATACATATTGGAGATAAATTGTGGACCGTTGTCTGATATAATTGTTGTTGGGAATCCAAATCGGTAGAAAATGTTAGTCTTTAGAAAATTTATTACATTTTTACTTTTAACATCGGGAACTGCGACTGCTTCAATCCATTTTGAGAAGATATCTTCCACACAAACAATGTATTTATTCCCTTTTTTACTTCTACTATATGGGCCTAGAATATCAATTGAAATTTTTTCAAAGGGAAAAGTGGCGGTGTGTGCTTCCAATGGTGCGTCCTCCTGTATCTGACGCTTTTTTATCTTTATACACTCTATGCAATACCTGATGTGTGATCCTACTACTCGTGTGATATTATTTAGGTAATATCTTCGACCTATGGACCTGATTGTTTCATCTCGACCTGGATGAGACTTCTGGGAGGTGTTATGATGATGGAAAATGACTTTTTGGTACAAAGCCTCAGGAACAACCAGCAAGTTGGGGGAACCCTTTCGATATAAGGTATCCTCTTCAACAGTGTAGGTATTAAGTTGTTTTCTTGTATTTAGCTGCCCTTGATTTGACTGAGCCTCCTTCCATTGGGCTATTAGCTCCTGGATCGGTTCTGAAATCTTTTGTGCTTGGATCACTTGACTGTACAGGTCAACATTGGCTATACTGTTTATACATCGTATGAAAGAAGGAATTTTGGGTTTTTGGTCAAAAGGCGGAGATAGTTGTTGTGTATCATTTGGAGTAGGAACTAGGAGTCTATTTTCATTTATTTCAGAAATTGAGAACTTATTACCTACTGGATTTCTACTTAAAAAGTCAGGTAACTCGTTATTTGACCCGGGACAGTGTTCAATAGCTGGCCATACACAGACGTTATTGCGCGCGGTTTATCGTGTTATCTGCAAAAACATATGGAAAATCATGTACGTGAGTGAGTATCGCCGCGCGAAATGATAGAACGGGAAGGGATTTCAGACGTGCTTTTCTCTGGAGTGTGGCGTGTCCACATGCCACATTCCGCGTCACGGTTTACCTTTGCTTGGCAAAATTTCACTTTGAAAATTTGTACATGATCACATGCAGTTTCAAACGACTCGATATATGACACTTTTTGCCCACTCACATACGATTTTTCCTTTGAAACTGATATACCACGGGCAATCACTTGCTAAATCATTTGAATACTTTATCAAGTGTATGGAACATGACGCTTTTTTTGCCACGCCGTTCTTTCGTGCATGCAAACCGCTACATGCCAACACGCCACGATAAACCGCGCGAAATAACGTCTGTGTATGGCCAGCTATTGTCAAATGAATACTCTTGCAGTAATAGAGACCACCTTGTTAATTTTGCTTTGGTGTCCTTAAATCTATCAAGCCAAGTCAACGCTTTAGAATCAGTGATTAACTTAAATCGCCGACCTTCCAAAAAATGTCTAAACCGACGAATCGCCCAGACTACAGCCAGACACTCCTGTTCGTTACAATGATACTTTGATTCGGCCGGACTAAATTGTGAACTAGCATAAGAAATTATAAACTTTGCATCATTTGTACCACGTTGGAACAGAACAGCTCCTATTCCCAAAGCTGATGCATCCGTCTGAAGGACAAACTGTTTATTAAAATCAGGTCTATGCAACTGTAATGGCAATGACGCAAACTTTTTTATCTCTTGAAAAGCTTTTTCATGATGAGGAGACCAATAAAATTTAGTGTTTTTTCTAAGCAAGTTATTAAGTGGTGCAATTTTTTTTTGTTATATGGTGTTTGAAAATTTTGTATTGACTCGATATGTTTAGTTTTAGGTATAATTTTCTGTCCACTTATAGTATGTCCCAAGTATTCAAGTTCTGATGTCATAAATTTACATTTCTCTGGTGAAACCCTCAAGTTAAAAATTCTGAATCGTTCAAAAATAAGTCTTAAATGTTGCATATGGGTATCAATACCACTTGAAAAAACAATCACGTCGTCTAGGTATACCTTACAAAAATCGTGCAAAAATCCCGATAACACACTCGTCATAAATCTTTGAAACGTAGCTGGCGCATTCTTCAGACCAAACGGCATTACTGTGAATTGAAAAAGTGCACCGTCAGGCGTGGCGAATGCACTTAAATGTTTGGATTCCTCATTAAGTGGAATTTGCCAATATCCGGATTTTAGATCTAAAGTTGAGAATACTTTTGCTGTACCTAGTTCTTTTAGTGTATCAGAAATTTTGGGTAGTACTACTGGGTCATCAAGAGTTATTTGGTTTAAATTTCGGTAATCAATGCAAAAACGTGATTTTTTCCCCTCCCTTGGTACAAGTACTATGGGTGATGAATAATTTTAGGTAGACGGCTCAATAACCCCAGATGTGAGCATTTCTTGAACCTGTTCGTAAAGTTCTTTCTTTAGATTAGGGCCTATTGGTCGCGGTTTTAATTGTATACGTTTATTAATATCAGTTATAACAATTTTATGTTCAGTACTGCCAGTGGTGGGTTGGTGAATTCCGTAATTAAAAATATCTGCAAATTCATTAATTAAGCCGAATAAAGGTTTATTTTGTAAAATGTTTTTGTCCAGAATGGTCAAAAAGTCTTTAGTCACAATTTGTTCTTTTGTAGGTATATTTTGCCAGTAAACAGTTTTTCGAGGTGAAGCCCCAATGTAAACGCATTTTCGCGAATAACGGCTTTGGACTGTTCTAAAAACGGTGCCCCCAAAATGCAGTCTTCCACCAACGTATCAAAAAGTTCAAAATTTGCCTTAAAGCCTACATTATCTATAGTAAAATTGACGACGTTGTGCCCAGAGGTCGCCACAACTGCTTCCTCACAAGCTAACAGAAAATTTTCGTTACCGGGAATTACATTTTTTTCCAAAGAAAAATGCTCTGATCTTAAAATATTTACCGCTGATCCAGAATCAAGTAGCGCTTGTATTTTTTTATTATTAATTATTAGTGGGACTCTTGGTAAAAATAGGGACGAATTTGTGTTAAAAATACCTAATTTTGGACCGTTTATGTCGAGCCTGTTAGGATTCGACCGGTCCTTTATACGTTTTCCGAAAAATGTTCGCGCTGTGGGAAATCGCGATGAAAATGCCAACCCTGGCAAAATCTACATGCTGAAGGCGGTCCTGTATTACGTTGCAGGTTAGAATTAACATTAATTTCGTTCTCGGCCTCTAGATCTCTTTCAATTGCGGTAGCAATTACAAGTAGCTCTTGTACAGACCGAGGCACCCCGCTAGGCCTTAACCGAGAACTTAAGGATGGTTTTAACAATTCCAGAATAACTTCTACTTTTAAAAATTCGGGCTTGCATGGTTCCACTCTGTTAAATAACGCGACTTTACTTGCAATAAACAAACTAACCGGCTCACTTTTTTGAGCTTGCCCGTATAACTTTGACGTGGCTGCAGCAATGCTTGAAGCTTGATTATATTTCGTAAAAAATTGCTGTTTAAAATGGTCGTACGACGCGTACAATGTTAAAAATGGTTCTGCCCACCTTTTAGCATCCCCCTTCAAAACTTTGCCGACTATTTGTAGCTTTCTCGCGTCATCAAGCACACGATATTCCACGAAATGTTTTTCAATTTTATTGATAAATTCGACAGGGCTGTCGTGCTCTAGGCCGGTAAAAACTACGGCTGGGTCAATTTGTCGACGTGTAATACAGTCAATTGTTTTGATAAATTGATCAGAAATGAGCCTTAATGGGTCTTGAGCCTGACTTGATAGTTGCGTATTTGGCTCAAAATTGCAAACCGTGTTGTCAATTTCCGAAATAAAGGGATTTGTATTATAGAAAGGATTAGAATTCATACGTGCCTCTACAGTTTGATGAGTGGTGTCGAAGCCATGGAATGTTGTGTTTTCCAACAGGTTGTTGTCGTCCACCGTCCGCCAGTCGTCCATTTTGAATTTCTTTTTATCACACTGATAAACCGGTAATTATTTTACGTTGGGCGCCATATTATTGGGTCTTGCTTTTGTTAGATTGTAAAGAAAACATTCGCTTAGCTTTACATTTGATCAGACTTAGAAATTACGTTGAACCAAATAAATAACGAAGCCGAAAACCTTGCGTTGCGGCCATGATACTTTCTTCTTCTGCTTCTGACGGATATGACACTCCCCAACGGATATTAAACTTACGCGCTAAATTCAAATATTTAAACGTTCCTTACTATGACATTCCACATCACAAATTTATTTTAAACTCATGCTGAAAATGGCGTTTGGTTACTAATTGGGGGTTTTCTAAATCCCAAGCATGTTTATTTCTAAAATTGAAGACACTTCTCCGTGTAAAAGTTGCTTCATCAGTGAATAAGACTTTATTAAAAAACATTGGGTCGGCATTTTTCTGGGTACGACAGAAACGGGCAAATCCTAATCTGGCTGGAAGATCAACGTCCAACAAATTCTGAACGTAAAGTGGTACGGATAAAGCTTTTCTTGCTTAAAAATTCTAAATGTATTATTTGCTTACTGGAATATTTGCAGCCATACGTCTTGTGCTAATTTTCGGGTTCTCAGCCACGCGAACTAGTATTTCTTCTTTCTCTTCGGGCGTCCCCCACTATTACGCTTGGGACGAAAGGATTCTGTTTCTCCCATTCTGTTGTAAAGGTTTCTAAAAATTTTAAAATCTGGCTGCCTTAAATGTGGATACATTTCCAAATAACTTCGATGTGCTCTTCGTCCATTAAAATTTTCTTGTGCGTATAAGCATTTCTTCGTTAGAAAATAAATTAGGTCGTGGCATTTTTAACTCAGCTTTTAACAGGTTTCTCTAAAAACTTAAAAAAGAACTATAAAGAAAAGTTGACGTTTGCAAATAAAAATTTAAACGGATGCATTAAATATTGTAAATGCAAAACTTTCGAAAACAAATTCCCGAATCGACATTTACAAGGTATACCTTTTTTGCGTAAAAATGGTGGAAAACTTGATATTTTTAATAAAAACATAAATAAGCGAAGGCGCGAAAAAGTTACACTCGTTTTTATGTACCCAGAGCGCCGTAGAGAGCGCCCTCTACAATCTACATCAAAATTATTAACAAATTCAAATTTCTCGACCCAAAAAACCCCTAATCACAAAATTGTATGCAAAAATATTAAATTATAAATAAGTTAATTAGGAAAATCGAAAATTAAATTTTCACTGGGACCCCTTGTATCTTGGTTATTGTCAATTTTTGAACTAAGCTAAGTTTGGTCAAATCGTAATATTTTTACCCAAGGAATCTGCAGTTTTACTGTGTACCATTAGTTATGGGACACCCTGTATAGATATATAGATTATTACTATTAAATATTTTTTGTGATTTTATTGGGGGTGCGACACTGACACTGCGTTTTTTTGACAATACAATTCATTATAATTAGAACCAATAAAATGCCAGTATTCCATGGATACGCATTTTATCACAGCGACAATATTTTTTATCACCTTGTTTACACGTTGCTAAGGATTTTGACACTTTTCTTGATTTGACATTTGTTGACATTTAAATACTGTGTTTGTTAAATGATTAAAATAATGAATTATAAACTCTTAAAGATCGATGGGTTGGTGTAAACGATAATAAAATTAAGGTAAGTTTTAATAAATAAGGTTTAATAAAGTCTATTTATATTTTAAAGCACATTTTAATCTCAAATGTCAAACTGACAATTCGTTAAATGCTAAAATTCATTATATTTTCTCACTAAATATATCTCGTGGTATGATTAATTATCGATGATATTTACTCATTGAAACCGAAGCAGCACATTTCACTCGTCCTGCGGACTCGTGAAATCTGCAGCTCGGTTTCAATTCGAAAATATCATCGATGATAATAATTATTATAATAATATGATAATAATTATTATGATAATATTATGATAATAATTATTATAATCATACCACTTGTTATATTATGGGTGATTATTTTTTTTGACAGTTCTCTGTATTGTTGGGACATTGTTGAGGCATTGTTGTTGAGGGAACCTACAGCGAATTACAGCGATAATTTTTTGAAAATTTTCTCTGGTAGTTGCTATATATAAAAAACAAATTAAATCTTAATTAAATGTTGTTTTATTCATTATGAAATTCTTATTTGTTAACTGTACATGGTGCAATTCTATTGGCCGACATTTGGGACGGAAAAATAATCCCCCGAATACCACACGAGCTTCAAAATTATCTGGCATTTCCCTCAAGGTTCCCTGCAAACAAATAAAGTCGTCAAGTTTTTCAGGTTAAAAAATCACGAGCGCGAAGCGCGAGTGATTTTTTAACCTGAAAAACTTGACTCCTTCATTTGTTTGCAACGAACCTATCGGGAAAAATACCCGATAATTTTGAAGCTCTTGTGGTATTATAAGTGATAATAAAATGTTGATCATATATATCAAGATACGTTAATATACAAAAATAATATAAAAATTAGATATTAACTCAAACAAAATGTCAATAAAAACTTGTATGGAAAACATTTTATAACGCCTTAAATCGCGTAACGGGCGCGACCTTAGAAAATCGGCAAATGCGACCAAGTTGGCTTCTAAAGTTGATAATTATCATAATCATAATTATCGAAATTTTACATTAATGTAAAATTTCGGATGCAAGCATATAGTAATAATTTTTTGTTTAAAACTTGAATAGTAACCTCAAACAAGCAAGTATTTTAAATGAACAAATAAATACTCTAGTATCAAAACCCCTTAAATTCATTTTGATAAAAATGAGATACCTACATGCATTAAAATATTCCTACCTATTAATGTGTGCATAGAAATGGTTGCAAAAGCCATCAAATATTTATAAAAAAAAATGAATATTTACATTTTGTGGCTTTTTGAACCATTTGAAAGCACAAATTGATAGGTAGTATTTTTTTAATGCATGGTTCTCATTTTTCAACAAAACGGATTTAAGGAGTTTTGATAATAGGGTATACAAATTTTGTATACCTACTTTATTTTCTAAAATTTTCTTAAAATGTAACGGGTGCGACATTTAAACTTTGTATCGAGTATTAAAACTCTTCCGTGTTTATTCTTAGCATTACAATGTACGAATATTTTAAAATTATAAATTACGCAATTAAATTATTTGACTTTAGATATAGATAGTTTTTATTTTGTTAAATAAAACATCTGATTTTTTGTCAAGGTGGGGTAAGGGTTTGCCGAAATACCTTTTGGTAATTTAATAAATAATTTTTATACTTAGTTCAGCAGTTATATTTTAGGGCTAAAAATTAAAATATTTAATGTTTTATATTTAAATATAAAAGGGGCGCACCAAAGAATGCTGCACGTAAGCGCCAGACACCCCAGGAACGGGCCTGCCTGGAGCACTGAAAACCATACACCTAAAACTGTTTCAGCAATACAAAATTAGTTTTGCATTCATTACCTCATAATAGTCGCGTTCGAGGTTGACAGTTCGAGCAATGGATATTCTGACAGACGCAAAGAATACACATGTTAGGATTATTAGGATTTTGATCAAGACTAATTAGTAATAAACTACAAAAAAGTCTATAGATATAGACACCTTGTGTTTTCTTAAACGTTATTATAATAAAGAGATATCCTATAAGATATTATAAGAATAAATACTTTTAAAATAAATGAAAAAAAGAACTTACAAATTCGTTTTAAACCTGTTTGAAACTTGGCCAAACATTCGGCTTTAGCCGAATCGTATTTTTTACTGGGAAATTTAAAAATTTACAGGAAAATATGTTAAATGTTCGGTTTAGCCAAAGCCTACTTACTATACGGAGAAAATAAAACAGTAACCATTAATGCGCAGAACATGTTCTGCGCATTAATGGTTACTGTTTTATTTTCTCCGTATAGTAAGTTATAGTTAGTTTATTGAGTGGATTACTGTTAACAGTAATCCACTCAATAAACTAGTTTATTGAGTGCTATTATTATATAAAATATATTTAATATATATTATTATATAATAGTATATTATGTATCAAGTTTGATAAACGCCATTTTATACACGAATTTAATTTAGGCACGAGCGAGTGTTTAAGTTAATGAGTGTATAGAAAAGTTTATAAACGAGGTGCATACTATACTTTTTCTACGACAAATAATTATCTTAAAATGATTTAAATAAAAAATTTGTATAGAGCGCCATCTATGAAATAACAGGGGAAACTGTCAAATGTCACATTTTTACATTTTATAAACACAATTATAAAGGTTATAAATCGAAATGTATCTTGAAAATTGACAGTTTTTCACAGTGAAAGTAAAGGAAATGTTTTTGAGGACTTTACAGTAGAGTCTGTGCTCGAATTTAAGTTATAGTTTACTGCCGGCGAAATTAAAAGGTCAGTACAATGTTCATATAAACTTTTTAAATATTGGCGTTGAGAAACTATTTAATATTTTTGTATTGAGATAATAAAATAATTTTCACATTTAGTATTATTTTACAAGAAACTGTCAACTAACTTAAAACTAACTTCAGCCCGTGACTAAAAACCTGTTGCTAACTTCAGCCCGTGACTAAAGCGCCGTAAAGCCACAACTTGTCAATGTGTATTTAAAAGGTCACTTAGTGTCATGGAAACATGTACGATAAAGGGCATTTTAAAGGTGGGAGTAGAAAAAATATATTTAATGTTGTAACAAAAATAACAATTGATGTTGTCAAAGTAACCCGTGAGGTTTTATTAGATATTGTATAATTTGAAATAGAACATTGACATTGTACCTAAGTATATTGAGTGGAATAGTGTTCAGTCAATGGTTACTGTTTTCCCTGTGTACTGGAAAATTTAGAAATTTACAGGCAGTCTGTTAAATGTTCGACTTCTGCTAAAGTTCGGCTTAATTTCAGCCGAAGCCGAATGTTTGGCCGAAGTTTACATCTTTGGCCAAAGCCGATCATTGGGTTGGACACCATTTATTATACAATTAAACGATTATTATCATAAAACTTTTATTATAATAGTAACATTTTATTAATGCACTTAATTTTCAAATAATTTAATTTTTGTTAAGTTTTATTCTAAACGAACTTTTCATAAAAGTTTTAATTAAGTCTTTTTGTTTTACTGTTCTAATGATGTTCGAGAAGGTTGACATTAGCAAAAAGATAACTAATAAATGAAACTAAAATTAAAATTTCAGATCGATACATCGAATGATTTAAATAATTAACAGAACAGTGATGCACAAATGTATGCCTTAATGCTTTTACGTTTTGATTTTATATTGTGCATTTAAAAAGTTTTTTTTTATTTTTCAATAAAAAGTAAACCTTTCAGTGCAATTTTACTTTCATGCATACCGTATTTTCATTTTTCCTCTAGACAGGCATTCGGTTGTTAAGAGTGGGAGAATAATTTTTAAGAGTGGGAGACACCGGGATTCGGACGCATGATACAAAGAAATATGGTATGAAACTATTGAAACCAAATTTCGTCCGCCACGCGCATGTACGTCACATTCGTCAATCGAAACTAGATATTTGAATTGCTGATGCAGTCTTTAATGATATTATTTTGTTTAATTAGTTATTATTAGTATGTTTAATGTTATTATTATTTTATTAGCAGAGAGAATTGTGTATATTGTGTGTATTATTATTATATAAGTGTAAGATATTTAAATTTATTATTTGTATTGTGTTTTTATAATTATTTAAGTACACATAGCCACAGCACAGTACTGTGCTGTGGCTATGTGTACAAATTATAATAAAAGGTAACAGCTAACAGTATAAAGTTATACATAAATTAAATCTTTTATTTTAATTTATTTTTTGGAGATTATGAGCTTCAAAAACCAGATTACCAATTACAAAGGGACCAATAATATTACTCCCATAAATACCAGACCACACGTTCAACTTTTCAGTCTTTAAGTTTAGTTGCCTGTACTCATTTTCTATAGACTAGTACCGGACAATAGCAGGATTGTGCTTTCCATGTAATGGAAATGTGGATTCGTCGGTAAATAATATGTTTTCAATGAAATGTTCATCTTCATTTGCGAGTTCCATCATATTTTCACAAAATTCCATTCTCCGGTATTCGTCGTCTTGAAAAATTTCCTGATGTACTTGGTATTTATAGGAACGATATTTTTTTTAAATATTTTGTGGACTTTACCCACACTAATGCCGGTCTCTTCGGCTATTTTAAGAATTGATGTATTTGAATCTTCTTCTACAATTGCACAAACCATTATTTCTTGCATCTCCGCATCTACATCAATTCTGGGAGTACTGTGACATTTACACCCCAAAATACAAACATTTGTGGGCAATTCTCTACGTCAAACAAGAAACCTATTCGCAGTTAAATATCCGGAACGTTCTATTCCTTCAATTGGAACAATAACAAACGTTATCCAAAGGTTTAAAACAAATGGTTGTATTTTGGGGTGTAAATGTCACAGTACTCCCAGAATTGATGTAGGACCTCGGCCTACGCCAGCAATCTGCTTATATACAATGCATCTTGGAAGGGGCATCTAGGGAGGAGCGATCGGATTCACTCGAGTGTTCGGGTTTCAAATGAAAATGCGGTATATGGTTTTTAAATGTAAGTAATTTCGTCTTAAATATATATATGAGGCATTCCATGTCAACTCGGCCACCCCCTCCTGTGCAAAATTGACTAAAGTTTTTCGAAACGTGCAACTGATAAATTTTTAGCTTATCGTCTTAACTTTCAAATGCCGAGTGGTATTTTGTAAAATTTCAAAATGGCGGTCTCAATATAGTGACTGCAAGCAATATACATCACTTCAAAAAAACCGTATTAGGTAGTTTACATTAAATAACAGCGTTATAAAATTAAAAATTGAATTTGATTATATGCACTAATCTATTATCAGTGATTCTATGTTTTTTTTACCGCTAAATACACAATGGTTCGCCCCCAACCCCAAAAAAAACTTAAAAAGCAGTTTTGTGAAATTTACAGCCCCTAAATTCATTTTTGATACATATTTTTGCATTTGTTTTTTGTATTTCTCATTGTCTAATATAAATATGGCCTTACCTCAGAGTCGACATAAAACTGTATGTTCCTAACCTAAAAGAACTCTCAAAAAATGTATTTTTACCTTCTTTATAGCTGTTTAAAGCATTTTAAAGATTGGCATGAGGTTAAATTTTTATACTTTTTATTGCCAAGTACGTAAATAATTCAACTATAAATTGCAGACTAAGCAGTTTACCCCTAACCTTAAATATATTTTCTAAAAATTAGTTTTCTGCAGATACACATGCTGAAGAAAATTGAAATATGGGATGTATAGATTTATTTTCACACTTTTTATCGCTAAATACGATTATAATCTTTCTTTGACGGCAATTCTTCGTTAATCTATAAAACTTTGCATAAATCGTATGTTAAAAATATTTTTTATATTGTAGTTATTACATAAGAATATGCTAAAATTATAATAATCTACATCTACCGATAATTAAATTCGTACCAAAAATAATATTCTTTTGTGGTATTACCAAATAAAAATGTAGGTACTCTTAAAAAAGTATTCGAATGCTCCAAATGGCTCCGAATTTAATTATCGTTAGAATCTGATATAGATAATTACAAATTCAGCATATTGTTATGTAATAACTACTATATAGTAAATATTTTTAACATATCGTTTAAACCCCATTTTTATTGCATAGGTGGGATGCAAATTTAATTTTTTATACTTTTTATTGCCAAGTACGTAAATAATCCAACTATAAATTGCAGACTAAGCAGTTTACCCCTAACCTTAAATATATTTTCTAAAAATTAGTTTTCTGCAGATACACATGCTGAAGAAAATTGAAATATGGGATGTATAGATTTATTTTTACACTTTTTATCGCTAAATACGATTATAATCTTTCTTTGACGGCAATTCTTCGTTAATCTATAAAACTTTGCATAAATCGCATGTTAAAAATATTTTTTATATTGTAGTTATTACATAAGAATATGCTAAAATTATAATAATCTACATCTACCGATAATTAAATTCGTACCAAAAATAATATTCTTTTGTGGTATTACCAAATAAAAATGTAGGTACTCTTAAAAAAGTATTCGAATGCTCCAAATGGCTCCGAATTTAATTATCGTTAGAATCTGATATAGATAATTACAAATTCAGCATATTGTTATGTAATAACTACTATGAGTATAAATATGAGTATGGGAACGTATGGCAAGCCCCAGATATATTGTCATCCACTGATCTCCCGAGGTTATATTACCCCCTTTCCGTTCTCCTGCGTATCCCTCCAAATCACAGCATTACCTGTGTTTGTTGGATCCGAAGTTTTTACGCCGGCTGGTAGATCCACCCTAGGAGTTCGTGGATGACAGTGTCAAAGGTTAAGGCAGCTCCCGGGATTTTTGTCAGCCGGGTCGGGCCATACGTCCAGTTTAGGAAGGGCTTTTGGAGGACATTGAACTGACCCAAAACTAAGTACAATCCGGAATCCTCCTAAACCAGGGCTTTAGTAATAACCCCATTCATTTGGTATTCCTGAATGGGGGTGGGTATGTTAGTTTTTTGCTTACTCCGGCTACCAACCTTGTATATTCTTTATTTATTTTATTGCTATATTAGTGTTCATACTGTTTTCATTTATTTATATCTTTGCCTTCTTACTTATTTTTTTTTTTCAAATTAATTTAAAATAAAAATATTAATATACAAAATAGATAAAGCCGGCCCTGTGGTGTATCGCATCAATATTTGAAACCCGGCCCCTATGTCAGGCGTGCAACGCATGCCTCAATAGATGGCCTACCACTTCATTTTCACGTGGGGGCTTTGCCCATTTACTTTCTCCATCCTCAAGCTTTGCTTGCGTGAGCTTATGTTTATATTATATAATATATATAATACAATAATATAATATTGCGACGCACCCACTTGATTTCCCTTCACACACGCACGCTGCCCTCTGCAATGATCAATTGTTGCCTGGTTTCCTGTTAAATTAGTATCTATATAAATTCAATATAAATTTCAATTAGTCAATACCAATACTAATACCAAATAATACAAATAATCAATACCAATATCAACCAATCAATCAATTAATCAATATTAACGTTAATATCAGTATCAACCAATTAATCAATCAATATTAATACTAATATCAATATCTATAATGCCAATATCAACATCAACACTAATACCAACAATATTACCATCAATACCAATACCAATATGATTATATCAATATCAATCAATCAATTAATGTATTAATTAATTAATTAATCACTTTATGTAAATATCGATCTTCAAAATAGAGCCGGCCCTGTAGTGCCTATAGTGGAATGCGGCCTTATGGCCACTAAGCAATTTCCGTCGGATGGAATTTTAATTATTCCCACCGAATGATCGCTCGTGTTTACTATTTCCATGTTTGTTTGGTTTGTGTTTATTATTATTTATGTTTTGGCGTTTATTTATGGTATTAGTCAAGTGTTTATTTGGGGGATGGAGTCTTATCTGCCTTTTCTGTTTTGTTTATGTAATGATTTGTGTGGTCTCTCTAAAGGAATGTTTAATTTCTGGTGCCAGCTGGGGAACTTAAAATTCCTTTTCGAAATATGATACGTTTTACTAGATTTTTTGGAATAAAATGGTTTGTTATTAGACATGCAGTTAGAAAAATTACTTAGCTTGGATATTCGGCTATAATCCTGATGCTCGGTCTTTCACGGTCTGTCCGATGTTTCTGGACCTCCCTGCAGGTTCTTGATAGGCTTTGGTTGTGACTATCCCTTCTGACCAGGTGGACCGGTTGGACTTTATTACTTATTCAATTGCACTCTTTTACGGCTTTAATGGGAGATCTCCCACTCTTCACACTTGTTTCACTTTTTTTTTTTTTTTTTTGCACTTGTTGCACTCTTTTTGCACTTGTTGCCCTTATCACACTTTCCGCACTTGAATGTTTATTTATTTATTTATTTATTTATTTATTACCGATTACCGATATTTCCGAATACTTTGGTTCGTTTTTGGAACTTTATTATATTTCTCTCGAATACGCTGCTAGGAGAGGTCTCTTTAACCACTTGACGCGTCTATCCACTTCGGATGTCACAACGCAACTGTTGTTGTAATAACTACTATATAGTAAATATTTTTAACATATCGTTTAAACCCCATTTTTATTGCATAGGTGGGATGCAAATTTTTTTTAGGTTAACAAAGAACTGCCATCAAAGATCATAAACATTTTTAGCGATAAAAGTGTGGAAATAAATCTATAAATCCCATATTTTAATTTTCTTTAGCGTCTGTATACTGCAGAAAACTAATTTGTAGAGAATATTTTTAAGGTTAGGGGTAAACTGCTTTGTGTGCAGTAAATTGGATTATTTACGTACTTGGCGATAAAAAGTATAAAAATGTAACCTTATGCCAATCTTTAAAATGCTTTAAAGAAGGTAAAAATACATTTTTTGAGAGTTCTTTTAGGTTAAGAACTTACAGTTTTATGTCGACTCTGAGGTAAGGCCATATTTATATTAGGCAATGAGAAATACAAAAAACAAATGCTAAACCATCTATCAAAAATGCATTAAGCGGGAGTAAATTACGAGAAACTGCTTTTTAAGTTTTTTTTGAGGTTGGGGGCGAACCATTGTGTAATCAGCGGTAAAAAATATATAGAATTACTGATAATAGATCAGTGCATTAAATAAAATTAAATTTTTAATTTTATAAAGTTGTTAGTTAATTTAAACCACGTATTACGGATTTTGTAAAGTGATGTCTATTGCTTGCAGTCGCTATATTGACACCGCCATTTTGAAATTTTACAAAATACCACTCGGCATTTAAAAGTTAAGACGATAAGCTAAAAATTCATCACTTGCACGTTTCAAAAAATTACGTCAATTTTGCACAGGAGGGGGTGGCCGAGTTGACATGGAATGCCTCATATATATATATATATCAGTGGCGGATTGGGGATTTTGGGTATACCAATATCTCAGTTATTAGACATGGGACCCACACCAAATTTATAATAGTTTATTATGACATTAAATAGACAAGTTTGGCGCAAACAGAATTTAAATTGAAGTTTGCGAAAAAAAGTTAGTTTTTTGTGTCGCCTTACCTGGCTTCTGGCCCCCCCATTTGAGATAATTCAAATTAAAGTGGTGCAATTTATACTCCACTATAATTTATCGACAAATTTAAAATTTTATTTAAAAAATATAAATATTACAGATTTTATACGATTTTAAATTTTTATTATTTATTTTATTATAATAAAAAAATATTTAATATGGTATAAAATCTGTAATATTTGGATTTTTCAAATAAAATTTTAAATTTACCGATAAATTATAGTGAAGTATAAATTGCACAACTTTAATTTGAATTATCTCAAATGGGGGGGCCAGAAGCCAGGTGAGGCGACACAAAAAACTAACTTTTTTTCGCAAACTTCAATTTAAATTCTGTTTGCGCCGAACTTGTCTATTTAATGTCATAATAAACTATTATAAATTTGGTGTGGGTCCCATGTCTAATAACTGAGATATTGGTATACCCAAAATCCCCAATCCGCCACTGATATATATATATAGGTTTATCAAAATAATAATAAAATTTAGATAGGTATATTATAAAGCTAAATAACTAAAACTTAACAATCGAACCAAATTCCGATCATGCAGGTAATTATGATCCATAATTATCGGGATTTAAGTTAAAATTAGCAAATATTACTTTGTTATACAATGTTCAAAATTTCATGACCATTTTAACACCAAATTAACACCATACATGGTCTATATCGATACAAACCAAAATGGTGTTAAATATCGTGGTAGACCTACCCCACCGAACGGAAGGAGAGTTACGGGAAAAACAATTGGAAGATGGCAATCTAAAGACCATTATCGATGCCCTGGAAAATATCACTAATCACGAGGAAACCAGTATGAAGTGGTTCCAACGAGGATATTTTCTCCATGGAGGAGTTCTCTTCCGAAATACGGATGATCAAGAGGATGAAAATGCCAGACTCGTTGTCCCGGACCGTGAAAGGGTGACCATTCTTCGAGCCTTTCATGACGCCCCTACTGCCGGACATTTTGGTGTTGATAGAACTCTTGATCGCATCAGTAAACGATATTACTGGAACGGAATGAGGCGAGATATTAACAAACACATAGCTGATTGTGTAGATTGCCAGCGCTATAAGATAAATAATCGTAAACCCACAGGACTTTTACAGACTACAGCAATGAACCAACGATTTGAGGTTTTAGCCATCGATCTGTTTGGACCATTGCCGTTAACGGAAGATGGAAAGAAATGGATTTTTATCATTGAAGACTTAGCCAGCCGTTGGATTGAATTGTTTGCACTAGCGGAAACGACGGCCGAAAATTGTGCCGACGTTCTGTTAAATGAGGTTTTCTTACGCTATGGATTACCACGCCGACTTATTAGCGACAATGGCCCCCAGTTTATATCCGCAGTGATGCAAAACTTAACCTTTTGCTTAAAAATATCTCAAGCCTTCATTCCCGTCTACCATCCAGAAACCAACCCGGTGGAGCGCAAGAATCGAGACCTCAAGACTCAACTTGGCATTCTAGTGGGTGAAAAGCATACAGAATGGTCAAAATATGTAGCAGTAATACGTTTTGCCATGAACAGTGCTATTTGTGCCAGCACCAAGCAAACCCCTGCTTATGTTACCTTTGGGAGACAGATGCGATCTCCTCCTTCAGAGTGAAAACTTTGTTTCAGAGATCACTCCTAAATTGCTAGGGTTATCGCGAACCCTAGCGTTAGCCAAGGAGACGGTCGAAAACATGCAGGATCATAATCATAAGTATGTCAACCATAACCGAACCGAAGGACCCTGCTATCAACCTGGAGACATGGTATGTGAGAATTGATGTAGGACCTCGGCCTACGCCAGCAATCTGCTTATATACAATGCATCTTGGAAGGGGCATCTAGGGAGGAGCGATCGGATTCACTCGAGTGTTCGGGTTTCAAATGAAAATGCGGTATATGGTTTTTAAATGTAAGTAATTTCGTCTTAAATATATATATACAGTGCTTGCAATTTCAAGTCCGACCGCACTGGAAAGGACGGCTGTTCAATACCCGCGTGAAAAGAACAAGGATAGAACGCCAAATAGAATTTGATTGGCCAGCCGGCAGGCTACGACAACGCATACCCATCGCGCACCTCGCAGCGTGCTTGACACGAGGATATCAGAACGAGAACTGCAGTGGTGCCAGCAAGAGGTAGTAATTTTAGTAAAAAAGATTATTTAATTAAAAAATGTACACGTTGGAACAAAAAGTTCAGATTTTAATCTGGCATTTTGCTGGTAATTCTGAACGAGAAATTCAAAGATTATTTGCGGGAATGTTCGAGGCCAGACCAAACAGAGAAACAATTCGACGAACCGTTAATAATTTTCTCACGCACGGTTGTGTAGTTCCGATGCAGCTCCGACGGGAACGTCCTCCCCGTGAAAATCTAAATAGAGAAGCGCGGGATACTTTAATTTGCGCGTCAATTGAAGAAAACCCAACCCAGGCATTAAGTACGGTGGCTAGGGAGTTTGATATTTCAGCTTCCACGGCACGAAATGTGCTAAGACGCCATGGATATCGTCCATTTAAGCTGCGACGGGGAAACGAGCAATTCCCTGCCGACGCATTCCGCCGCATGGAATTTTGCGAGGTTGTTATGGAGAGAGCAAATGCCGACCCAAATTTTATCAGTAATATTTTATTTACTGACGAGTCGACATTTACTCTCCATGGCAGGCACAATTCGCAGAATGTTCGAATGTGGGCGCGAGAAAATCCTCGTAGGATTTATGCAGCTCGGACACAGTATCCCCAAAAACTTAATGTCTGGGCGGGTATTTTGGGCGACCGAATAATTGGCCCATTTTTTATAAATGGGAATTTAAATGGCGCTAGGTATTTAAATCTCTTAAGAGACCAAATAGTTCCCGCGCTTCAAAATTTAGACGGAGTTAACATCGAAAACGTATGGTTTCAGCAGGATGGTTGCCCCGCACATAATACGATGGCTGTTCGGGAATTCCTTTCCGACACTTTTGGACCTCGTCTTATTATGGGTCGAGGAGGAATTCTCTGGCCAGCTAGATCACCGGACTTGGCGCCGTGTGATTTTTTTTGTGGGGGTACCTCAAGTCGAAGCTGTACGTTTTCCAGGAAGATCGGGCTAATAACCTCAATGATTTAGGAATCCGCATAACTAATTTGTTGGGGGATATTAGTCCAGAAGTCCTAGCTAATGTGCGTGGGAATTTTTATAATAGGTTAGGCTATTGTTTGGCTGCCTATGGGGGCTTGTTCGAACATTTAATTTAATTTTTGAGTTTATTTATTTTTATTATTTATTTTTAGAGTTTTATTTTTATTTAGAGTTTTATTTTTATTTATAGTTATTTTTATTCAGAATTATTTTTTATTTGAGAAATCTTTTTTATTAAGAATACTATTTTTGTTGTTGCCCTAGTTCTCAAGGAAAAAATCAAAAAATTTTATTTTTAGGATTCGGGTAGGTATAAAATATTTAAAAAGAAAATTAAAATGTGCATCTACACTCTTACACAGTTTGCTTAACACTAAATCATTTAGTCTAAATCCAGCCAGACTGGCCAGATTTGACCTCGCTTACAATTCGCACGCATCCGGCAGCCGGCTCTAGCCAATCAAATTCTATTTGGCGTTCTATCCTTGTTCTTTTCACGCGGGTATTGAACAGCCGTCCTTTCCAGTGCGGTCGGACTTAAAATTGCAAGCACTGTATATATATATATAGGTTTGTCAAAATAATAATAAAATTTAGATAGGTATATTATAAAGCTAAATAACTAAAACTTAACAATCGAACCAAATTACGATCATGCAGGTAATTATGATCCATAATTATCGGGATTTAAGTTAAAATTAGCAAATATTACTTTGTTATACAATGTTCAAAATTTCATGACCATTTTAACACCAAATTAACACCATACATGGTCTATATCGATACAAACCAAAATGGTGTTAAATATGGTTCGTTGGTCCGGTGTAAATTCAAATACTAAAATAGTGTAAATTTAACTTTCACACAGTATTAAAATAAATTTTACCTGGTGTAAATTGAACTACTTTTCATTGTTAAATATTATGTGATTTTGGTCAAATTAAATCATACTAAACAGAAAAAAATAAAAAAAAAGAAGGCAGGAAGTTCCTTGACGCATTACTAGTATATTACCAGTGATATTATTCTAGAAAATTGAACCTTCAACTCGCTACCTAGAGATGTTTTTAGTGCGTTCCACAAACTTCAAATACTTCAAGTATTGACAGCTGTTTCCACCTATTTAAGGTCTCTTTAGTATGAAACAAAACAAACAAAATATTTAGTAAACTGAACCATACAGCGGGTTGGTTTCACTAAAGTTTTCTGGGTTAATTTAACCAATTAAAAAAAAAATAACTATCTGGTTTAGTACCGTCAAACTAATCTTTGTTTATATTAACCTTCCCAAAGTTGATTTAAATAAATACTTATGGGTCAACTAAATTAATATAGTTAAATGAACTATTCCTTTTTTTCTGTGTAGGTGCACTTCTCAAATATTTTTAGATTAACACCGTTTTGGTGTTTGCTGTATATAAAATTTTCAACCATAATTCATGGTGTTTATATTAACACCACTTGGTGTTGAATTTTGACACCATTTTGGGATTACTTTTTACACCACAGTTATTTTAAACAGTGTAGAAACAACACAAATTTTAAGGAAAACTCCATTTTTATAATGTTGTCGTTAATTTAACACAAGGCAGTGATTTAATGCAAATTACCTACGTTTTCGCGATGTAATAAAGTGGCTGAGGGTGTAACTCTAAAAAAGAAAATTTTAGTTTCCACTGTGGGTCTTCGAGGTTAAATTGTATTAAAACACCACTTTACACTATCACAGTTTTTATTGTTGTTAATTTGAATGATTAACAAGACAGAAAATAAATATTAACGAACAAACAAAATTAAGTGTCATAAAGGCTTCTGCATTAAGTTAGCAGCATATTAGTTACTAAAGTTTTGCCAACTGTTTAGACATAAAAACAATGCGTTCTGGTTGCCTAATGTCAGGACCACAGGCAACTACACCACTATTAAAATTGTCATATATTATATTATTATATTATTTTTATTAATTTTTTAATAATGAAATAAAAGCCATAATTATTTATTTTGTAACGCTCGCCTTCTCCCTTCTCTCTATTACCACTACTCTGCTGTGTACTGTCCCCCACCACTGGGAACCCTATAAGAGCCTTTGGCTTCAGATCTCCACCAGCTAAACGTATTCTTTGTTCTATTCTTTGTATTTAAATGTTAATTACTTTAAATAAATGATTTTAAGTATTACACTGGCGCCCAACGTAAAGCCTGAGCTGAAATATAGTTGAGGTATCTGTTTATGATTAAATAAGTCACTCGACAAACATCATTGTTTTGATTTTGTCTCTGAAATATTTACAAAATAGACTAAAACTTTTGCTTGTTATCTGGTAAATATCTTTCGATAAACATCATTTTTTTGATATTGTCTTTGGTATTTGTTAGTAAATAAGCACGCATCGACCTTGGACAGATTAGGCAGCTAAACGTATTCTTTGTTCTATTCTTTGTATTTAAATGTTAATTACTTTAAATAAACGATTTTAAATATTACACTGGCGCCCAACGTAAAGCCTGAGCTGAAATATAGTTGAGGTATCTGTTTATGATTAAATAAGTCACTCGACAAACATCATTGTTTTGATTTTGTCTCTGAAATATTTACAAAATAGACTAAAACTTTTGCTTGTTATCTGGTAAATATCTTTCGATACCCATCATTTTTTTGATATTGTCTTTGGTATTTGTTAGTAAATAAGCACGCATCGACCTTGGACAGATTAGGCAGTACATGCGATTTTAAAAGTCTACGTACAGTCGTTCTCGTTCATTTTCGATTATTAAGAGAGTTTAGATAGTACATTCGACCTTAGCAGTCTTTGTACAGTCACGCTCGGTTGTTTTAATTATAATAATTTCGAACTAGAAGCGTCATAATCTTGACTTTACCTGGTCTTATTATTATTGGCTTTCAAAATTCAACGACGTAGTCAACGAATACGTAACAGAACCCTCATGGCATTGTCTACGGAGCAGTTTCAACAGCTTTTACAAGCTGTGGTGGATATCCATCCTCAAGCTCCAGCAACGAAAGTTTTAGTAAATGTACTGCGCGCTTTAATGGTCAAAGATCACGTGATATCGTCAAAACGTTTGTAAACACCATTAAAATTTACAAGGACATCGAGAAAATAAACGATGCTGACGCCTTAAAGGGCCTTCCTTTACTTTTAAATGGTACAGCGGCAACTTGGTGGCAAGGAGTTCAGAATGAGACGCCTAACTGGAACGAAGCCATCCAGCGAATCCGTACAGCATTTTCACCTGCCAAACCACCTCACCAAATATATATGGAAATTTTCGGTGAAGCACAAACCATCAAAACACCAATTGATGAATTTATTTGTAAAAAACGAGCCTTACTCGCTCAATTGCCAACAGGAAGACATGATGAACCAACCCAACTTGACTTAGTTTATGGATTAATTCATGTCAGAATAAGAAAAGAAGTTCCCCGAACTCAGATCCAAACTTTTACCGACCTGTTAACGAAAGCTAGACAAATCGAGGCGATTGAGAGTGAAAGTAAACGTACAGAATTCTCATCGGAAACTCCAACCGACAAAAATGCCACTAATACAGGTACAGGGGCAGTCAAAAAGAAGAACCGATGTAACTACTGTCATTATCTAGGTCATACAGAAGATATCTGTCGTAAACGCTTGGCAACAGAAAAGGAAAATGCTACTTCCAAATCAAACACCGCTCCTGAGAGAACCAAACCCGAATTAATTGCTAGCAAACCCCCTAATTCCATCACTTGTTATGGCTGCGGCAAACCTGGATTTTACCGCAGTAATTGCCCAGACTGTTCGAAAAGGACCAACGTAGAGGCACAGGCAGTTCATTTTTATTCAATAAACACGCTAATAAGATCTACTCCAGAGGTCCCCACTATTCCAGCACGAATTTGCGGAATAAAAGGGCAGGCCCACATTGATACGGCCGCAAAAACAAGCGTTGCGGGTTCTACTTTTTATAAACTATTACGCGAAAAGAATTGTTCGTTTGTAAAGACACAGGCAGACGTCACCTTGGCTAATGGACTTACCCAAAAAAAACAAGTTCTCACTACGTATACATTGGTTGAGATAGGAGGAAGAACCTTGACCATCAATTTTGTCGTGTTACCGGATGCCACCGATAATCGTACCTTGTTGGGAATTGATTTCTTAGAAAAGGCCGGTATTGTCTTGAATCTGCCTCAACGTCATTGGAATTTTATCAATGAACCAAATAAACACTTTGAATTTGCCCCGCAATACAAATTGGTGGGACACAGAGAGCTTGAGCAAAGGTTGGACCCGAGTGAAGAGTGCGAAGACTCCCAACCACATCCACTAAGGGAGACCACAAACTTATGCGCTACGCACATAAGTCCCAATTCGCCATTTTTGGAATTTTTTGCGTCCCCTTTACCCGATGAGGGCCAGGATAAGTGGGAACCCTGCCTAGTTCCACTCATTCCCCAAACAAACAATGAGGATTATTCAGCTGAAGCAATTGACGATATCTTTCGGGACAACCTGCCATTGAATTATTCACCCTCTTACCCCAAAGAAAAACGCCCAAAATTTGACCTATTCGCAGTTGACATTGCTTTACGGGAAGATGAGGCCGTTGACTTGAATGAAGAAGAACGGAAACGGCTAAATAAAGTACTGGAGGATTTTAAGGAGTTATGTGAACCTAGTGGGCCTCCTACTCCTTACACGGAGCACCGAATCAATACTGGTACTGCCACTCCTCTTTCAAGCGCCCCGTATCGTCTTAGTGGGACTAAACAGGAGATTTTACGATCTAAGTTGAATGAGATGATAAAACAAGGGATTGTGGAGGAAAGTGAGACACCCTGGATTTCCCCCGTCGTCCTAATACCAAAGGGTGATCATGATGTTCGTGTCTGTATAGACTACCGACGTCTTAACGCCATAACTCTTCCAGATAGGTATCCATTACCCCGGGTGGATGATCTTCTTCATGCCGCGAAAAGTAAACCGTATATGACTAGCCTGGATCTTCAGAGTGGCTACTGGCAAATCAAGGTACATAAAGAAGACAAAGACAAAACAGGGTTTATAACCCCTTTTGGTATTTACCGCTTTACTCGTATGCCCTTTGGCTTGCTGAATGCGCCCGCCACCTTCCAGAGGTTAATGGATAGGTTTCGTGTCAGTCTCAGCGACATCTCCTTGTTGGTTTATTTGGACGACCTCATCATTAGATCGTCCACCTTTAAGGAACATCTAAACGATTTGACTTAGGTCTTGCAACAGCTGCGAAAGTATAAATTACGGATCAACCGCCGAAAATGCAGCTTTGTGAGATCTACCATCAAGTATTTAGGCCACTTACTGACTAAAGATGGCATAACTGTTGATCCAGACAAAGTCTCTGCTATTAGCGCCATACCAGTACCTAAAAGTCTAAAGCAACTCTTGAGTTTCATTCAAACCTGCTCGTGGTACCGTCGATTTATACCTAATTTCGCCGCTATTGTCAAACCCTTAACCGACCTCACGAGGAAAAAAGCAACCTGGAAATGGGGGAAAATCAAGCGTATCAGACTTTAAAGCAGTGCTTGACCACTACGCCTTTATTAAAACAGGCTGATGAAGGCAGTCCATTTACCATTAAAACGGACTCGAGTGGATACGCTGTTGGGGCTGTTTTGGTCCAGGGAGAGGGATCAAGTGAGCACCCTATCGAGTATGCCAGTAGACTATTGACCCGTGCTGAACGGAACTACTCCACTACAGAGCGTGAAGCTTTAGCCATTGTGTGGGCTCTGAGCAAGTTCCGGGGCTACATTGAAAGTGCCGAAACGATTGTCATCACCGATCATCAGCCCTTGAAATGGCTGCTTAGTCTTAAAACACCCACTGGACGGCTCGCTCGTTGGGCTCTCCAACTGCAACCTTACTGTATCAAAATTCAGTATATGCCTGGCCGAACCAATGTTGTGGCCGATTTCTTATCAAGGCCGCCTTGCTCGGCACACCCCGGTGAGTCTCCGAAAGGTGGTGACCTATGCATTTGTAAAATCGTGGTAGACCTACCCCACCGAACGGAAGGAGAGTTACGGGAAAAACAATTGGAAGATGGCAATCTAAAGACCATTATCGATGCCCTGGAAAATATCACTAATCACGAGGAAACCAGTATGAAGTGGTTCCAACGAGGATATTTTCTCCATGGAGGAGTTCTCTTCCGAAATACGGATGATCAAGAGGATGAAAATGCCAGACTCGTTGTCCCGGACCGTGAAAGGGTGACCATTCTTCGAGCCTTTCATGACGCCCCTACTGCCGGACATTTTGGTGTTGATAGAACTCTTGATCGCATCAGTAAACGATATTACTGGAACGGAATGAGGCGAGATATTATCAAACACATAGCTGATTGTGTAGATTGCCAGCGCTATAAGATAAATAATCGTAAACCCACAGGACTTTTACAGACTACAGCAATGAACCAACGATTTGAGGTTTTAGCCATCGATCTGTTTGGACCATTGCCGTTAACGGAAGATGGAAAGAAATGGATTTTTATCATTGAAGACTTAGCCAGCCGTTGGATTAAATTGTTTGCACTAGCGGAAGCGACGGCCGAAAATTGTGCCGACGTTCTGTTAAATGAGGTTTTCTTACGCTATGGATTACCACGCCGACTTATTAGCGACAATGGCCCCCAGTTTATATCCGCAGTGATGCAAAACTTAACCTTTTGCTTAAAAATATCTCAAGCCTTCATTCCCGTCTACCATCCAGAAACCAACCCGGTGGAGCGCAAGAATCGAGACCTCAAGACTCAACTTGGCATTCTAGTGGGTGAAAAGCATACAGAATGGTCAAAATATGTAGCAGTAATACGTTTTGCCATGAACAGTGCTATTTGTGCCAGCAACAAGCAAACCCCTGCTTATCTTACCTTTGGGAGACAGATGCGATCTCCTCCTTCAGAGTGAAAACTTTGTTTCAGATATCACTCCTAAATTGCTAGGGTTATCGCGAACCCTAGCGTTAGCCAAGGAGACGGTCAAAAACATGCAGGATCATAATCATAAGTATGTCAACCATAACCGAACCGAAGGACCCTGCTATCAACCTGGAGACATGGTATGGGTTTCCACTCACGTTCTTAGTAATTCTGCCAAACAGTACGCTGCTAAGTTGGCCCCCAGGCGAGATGGACCCTACCTCGTCTTACGGAAACATGGCCCTACTAGTTATGAGATAGCTGCCCCGGAGAATCCTACAGAACCTTTGGGTCTGTATCATACGTCTTCTCTTACCCAATATCAGGGTACTCAGGAGGAGGTCCCACCACCTGTGCAACCCAGCTAAACGTATTCTTTGTTCTATTCTTTGTATTTAAATGTTAATTACTTTAAATAAACGATTTTAAGTATTACAATTTGAATAAATATAATTTTATTTTTAAAGACACATTTATGGTAAATTAAAAAAATTAGATAGGTTTACAAATCAGATATCTTTTCATCATAATTTTAATACTAAATGTCTATTACATGAATTTTTCCGTTTTTTATTCATATGTATTGTTGGCATTACTACCAACACGGGCGGTTGATTAAAGTGTCACTTTAACAATTTTTAAATTTTTATTTAATTCCGCTCAAATTTTAATACAAAAAGTACAGATAAACCTACGAATTTTTTTAATTACAATAAAATTGAAAAAACTGTATTTATAACATATTTATAAATATTTTCAAATACATATGAAATTTATTGATTAAATTTAAAGTAAATAATGTTTTATAAGTTAAGTCCATTATACAGTGCTTGCAATTTCAAGTCCGACCGCACTGGAAAGGACGGCTGTTCAATACCCGCGTGAAAAGAACAAGGATAGAACGCCAAATAGAGCCGGCTGCCGGATGCGTGCGAATTGTAAGCGAGGTCAAATCTGGCCAGTCTGGCTGGATTTAGACTAAATTAGTGATGGGCATAATCGGATTATATCAATAACCGATTATATCCAATACGATTATTTCAATAATCGGATGATAATTCGATTAAATAATCGGCGATTATTAAAGTGAATTCATTCGGATTTCAATATCGGAATAATTTACCTAATCGAATTGATAATTCGAATGAAAGTATGCGATTAATAATCGCCATTTATTTTCGAATTAAGTACCTAATCCGCGATTATTAATCGCATATTTTCATTCGGATTTCAAATTGAATGATTCATTCGGCGACTAGAATACCTACAATTGTAGGTATGACTATTTAAATAGTAATTTACGATTATGATTTTACGATACGATTATAAAATTTGTTTAATGATATAATGTATCCTGATCTTGAAGAAAAAACGCGATTAGAAGTGACTTTAATACGTATTTAAGCAGTTTATTTTTAATTCGAATTACGATTATTCCAATAATCGGATTCAAACGATTATTTGAATAATCGGATTACAGGTTATTTTTAATTCGAATTCGCCCATCACTAGACTAAATGATTTAGTGTTAAGCAAACTGCGTAAGAGTGTAGATGCACATTTTAATTTTCTTTTTAAATATTTTATACCTACCCGAATCCTAAAAATAAATTTTTTTGATTTTTTCCTTGAGAACTAGGGCAACAACAAAAATAGTATTCTTAATAAAAAAGATTTCTCAAATAAAAAATAATTCTGAATAAAAATAACTATAAATAAAAATAAAACTCTAAATAAAAATAAAACTCTAAAAATAAATAATAAAAATAAATAAACTCAAAAATTAAATTAAATGTTCGAACAAGCCCCCATAGGCAGCCAAACAATAGCCTAACCTATTATAAAAATTCCCACGCACATTAGCTAGGACTTCTGGACTAATATCCCCCAACAAATTAGTTATGCGGATTCCTAAATCATTGAGGTTATTAGCCCGATCTTCCTGGAAAACGTACAGCTTCGACTTGATGTACCCTCACAAAAAAAAATCACACGGCGCCAAGTCCGGTGATCTAGCTGGCCAGAGAATTCCTCCTCGACCCATAATAAGACGAGGTCCAAAAGTGTCGGAAAGGAATTCCCGAACAGCCATCGTATTATGTGCGGGGCAACCATCCTGCTGAAACCATACGTTTTCGATGTTAACTCCGTCTAAATTTAGAAGCGCGGGAACTATTTGGTCTCTTAAGAGATTTAAATACCTAGCGCCATTTAAATTCCCATTTATAAAAAATGGGCCAATTATTCGGTCGCCCAAAATACCCGCCCAGACATTAAGTTTTTGGGGATACTGTGTCCGAGCTGCATAAATCCTACGAGGATTTTCTCGCGCCCACATTCGAACATTCTGCGAATTGTGCCTGCCATGGAAAGTATATGTCGACTCGTCAGTAAATAAAATATTACCGATAAAATTTGGGTCGGCATTTGCTCTCTCCATAACAACCTCGCAAAATTCCATGCGGCGGAATGCGTCGGCAGGGAATTGCTCGTTTCCCCGTCGCAGCTTAAATGGACGATATCCATGGCGTCTTAGCACATTTCGTGCCGTGGAAGCTGAAATATCAAACTCCCTAGCCACCGTACTTAATGCCTGGGTTGGGTTTTCTTCAATTGACGCGCAAATTAAAGTATCCCGCGCTTCTCTATTTAGATTTTCACGGGGAGGACGTTCCCGTCGGAGCTGCATCGGAACTACACAACCGTGCGTGAGAAAATTATTAACGGTTCGTCGAATTGTTTCTCTGTTTGGTCTGGCCTCGAACATTCCCGCAAATAATCTTTGAATTTCTCGTTCAGAATTACCAGCAAAATGCCAGATTAAAATCTGAACTTTTTGTTCCAACGTGTACATTTTTTAATTAAATAATCTTTTTTACTAAAATTACTACCTCTTGCTGGCACCACTGCAGTTCTCGTTCTGATATCCTCGTGTCAAGCACGCTGCGAGGTGCGCGATGGGTATGCGTTGTCGTAGCCTGCCGGCTGGCCAATCAAATTCTATTTGGCGTTCTATCCTTGTTCTTTTCACAC
Source organism: Brassicogethes aeneus (assembly GCA_921294245.1). Lineage (NCBI taxonomy): Eukaryota > Metazoa > Arthropoda > Insecta > Coleoptera > Nitidulidae > Brassicogethes > Brassicogethes aeneus. The sequence continues at coordinate 43,089,203 of OV121132.1, read as the reverse complement.
GGGTATTGAACAGCCGTCCTTTCCAGTGCGGTCGGACTTGAAATTGCAAGCACTGTATATAATGGACTTAACTTATAAAACATTATTTACTTTAAATTTAATCAATAAATTTCATATGTATTTGAAAATTTTAAAACGTTCCAAATCTACCCAATGTTCACTATAGTTACTAGATATCATTTAGATTGTTATTTAAAATTAATTTTTTTCCAGAGTAGGACAAAGAAAAAAATTTAAAATAAAACAAGGTTTTTCAGATCATATTTGTTATTTTTAATCTGTAAAACGAATCCAAATGAATACAAACGGAAAGTTACATTTTACTTTATTTATGATATTTGGTATATTTATAATAAATTGAAAATTGATAAAAATTATGTACTTTTAAATTCTGTGATTAATGGCAAAAATTACCTTAGAATAGTACATTCTGTAACAAGTTTGGAATACAGCATATTCCGCTCGAGGAAAAATTTGACACACGAGCCGAAGGCGAGTGAGACGGTTTTACGAGAGTGGATTATGCTATTCCAAACGTGTTTCAGACATTATTTTCTCTACGACTACCTACGTAAGAATAGTAACGCTTAAAAGAAGAAAGAAACCAAGCAGTTTTTGACATTTAAGTTTTTTGTATTGTCAAACCATTTTGTGCCGTCACAATTTTATAATGTAAATTATAATAAATTTAAACAAATGGTATGCCTAAATATTTATTATAATTAAAAATAGTTATTTACACTAACTAATAAAAAAAATAACATTGTAACAAATACAAAACTAATTTTACAAGTAATCTATGTCAACATCTATTCTTTTTCTACATTTTAAAGGTCTTTTTTTAAACTTTTTGAATCTGTCCAAACTTCAAAGCCGGTATAGTAGGTAACTGGTTTATCATTTTAATATCAAATTTATTATAATTTTGATTTTTATATTTGAAAAACAATAAATATAACAAATTTTTTGGGCCTAAACCTTAATTATACAACTTCTATTATTTCTTAATTAATAAATAATACAGTAATATTTAAATATTTTTAAATTTTTTACGTTTAGTAAACAGCCAGGAGATGTCGTTACTTGTGACCATTCTTAAACAAGAGTGGGAATATTCTCGCACAGTATTGCAGAAAAACATCCTTTCTATGATCAAAAAGTACACTAGAATGTTACTATTCTTAAGTAGTCGTAGAGAAATACATTTTGTCTGCTTGGGTCCAAAACTGTGTTGTAACATCATATTTGAACGAGTAAATCTTTTTTATACACGTTAACTGCCGTGAGTTTTTTTTCAAGTGGGGTCAGCTGGGCCACAGTTTTTTATCATTTAATTCCTAATAAAAATATGCCACCGGTGTTATAATACAATAGCACATTATTTTAAATTATTATTATACCCCCGTGCGACTATAACAAACACGCGGCGCGCCGCGGCGTAGTATTGCAAAAATGTAAATTTGCGCCACGTGTATAAATTGAAATAGGTACATACACATTTTATAAAAATATTGACAAATATTGTCTGTCAAATCATTAATAGGTAATGGATTAAATTCTTTTTTCCATTTTCATCATCGACATTTTAATTATGCATGCGACTTCAAAAATAATTCATTTTTGGCTCATTTTTTGACAATATATATTTTTGAATGAAGAGTTTGCCATCTTAAAAATTGTTGATAAAAATTTCGGCTAAGTGAATACCAGTGTACATCCACGCCACGACAAACATTCTAACATATAAACAGGGCCGTACCGAGGCACACTTTTTTGGGGGGGTTGAGACGATAAAAAAAACCAACTTATTTTTTTATCGATACGTTACCATTGCGGCCTTGAGTTTACGGTTTATTCACCGTGAATTCACGGTGAATTCACCGTAAACTCACCGTGAATAAACCGTCTGTTTGTGACATTTGTAAACGGTAGTTAGACGGTGAATTCACGCACTTTTCACAGTATTTTAATTGTGAATCCACCGTATTTTGGCGGTATATTCACAGTGAATTCACGGTGAATTCACAGTGAATTCACGGTGAATAAACCGTGAACTAAAAGGCCGCAAGGGTAGGTATATCCTATAGGTTTAACACGACTATAGCTAGCCATTATTCGTTACTGAGCAGATGAGGATTAATGTTCAGCTATGCCATTACAGACGCACACTTCCAACTAAATATTGCAACCCAACGCTATTTATAGTTAGCTCGCTTGCGTAAGCAGCCGTGAGATGTATTGAGTTAACTTGAATTCACCGTGAATTTATCGCAAAAACAGCGTGAGTTCACCGTTTAATTACCGTCTACAAATGTCACAAATGGGCGGTATATTCACTGCACATAAACGGTGTATTCACGGTGAATTCACGCAAACGGTGAATTCACCGTAATTTCAAGGCCGCAAGGGTAGTAGTAATAGTAAAAATTGTCAGTAGTTTTATCATGTATTTAAAGTGTAGATAAAGAATGTCCTTACCTACCATTAGCATGCTCTTTCGAAGTCGATGGGATTGATTCTCGTTCTCTATTTTTTTGATTTGCTGCCAATAAAAGTGGATTATCCGGAACAGCAACAATTTTAATTTTAACCAAATTTCCACCGTGAATACTTTTCCCATGCATTTTTTTCTAGTCCTTGTTAAACACAGATCCACATAATGAGCATTTTACCAGAACTCGGCCCGGTCTAAAGTCTATTCAAATCCAAGCTGGACTAAATGTAAACACAATCCTCCGAATCGACCAATAAGAACTCACAATCCGAGTGACACCATCAGAATCGACCAATAAGAACAAGTTATCATGCGTCTGGGCGTTTTTGTTTTAGTCCAGCTTGGATTTGAATACACTTTAGCTTTCATTTCCACATTAAAAAAATTAATTCCTATTTATTGACACTAGTTTAATTTAGCTTAGATAAGCTTCAACTAAATAATAATCTAGAAAAATATGACGCCGAAAATTGGGGTGCGTAAAAAGAGTCAAACGCCGCCAAAACCAAAGACAAAGCCGCGAGGCGGTGCCGACTTTGTACATGCCGATTGTGTGAAATATAATGCCCCTTAATAAAAATAAGGTTGACCAGTACAATTTTCTTGACGGTAACGATAATAGGAGGTTACAATAGATTAAAAATTATAATTTTGTAATATGTAGGTAAAGTTTAAAAATTATATTTCATTTTATTTATTGTGATGGGTTGGTTGGTAGGGTAGGTATACCCAACCAACCGACCCAAATACTATAGATTTTGCCAACCGTGTTTGGATTTGGAACCAACTTCCAAGACTTTGGGGGGGGGGTGACTCCCCCCCTACACCCCCCTTAGGCCCGGCCCTGCATATAAAACCCATGTTCAGCATCCTCTATTCACATATACGTAGCTGAAATAATTTTATTGGCGCACTAGACCCAACTCGGGAGTATACTTTTTCATACACATGGCAGTTAACGTGTTAAATTATTTGACGTCAAAGTATTACATTTAGCTAACAACTTTGAATCTCTAAGAGGTTGCACGAATCATACATCATGATATTCTTTGTCCAGACTTACAAAGACTACTCTAAATATTGATTTTATTACGATATTAAATTCAAACAATAAAAGCTAGGACGATCCAGCTAAATATTGACATTCCCTTAAATTAATTTTATTGAATTGCAAATAAATTAGACATATTTATATTAAAGGATTTTCAAACAATCCAAGTTATTTATAAGTTATAAGTGTCTTAATTATTTTTTTCTACTCCTATTATTATTGACATTATTTGGGTTTTTTTCGTCTTGACTGACAACGGGAATAATAAACTTGTTATTCAAGTTGTTCGGTATCAGTGATTGGCTGATTTCAATATTCACTGTGATTTGCACCAATCGGGTTTTAAATTGGGAAAAAATTAAGTTTTTAATATATACGAAGGGTGATTATAATGATCCTTAAAATCGGGTGAGGTTATAATCAACTTTTGTATTAATAAAAATTACTCTATTGGAGTAGAAAAATACGAAGGCGTAGAAGGGCCAACAAAAATTTTACAAGTTTTTAACCAAAACTAACTTTGATTTTTGCAATTTCTATTCTATAATTGTAACTTGAACAATTGTAAGTTCAAGTTACAATTGTAACTTGGGCAGAAGTAGTGATAAGAGACAGAATTAAAGCATAAACATTCTCTAAATGACTAAATTTCCTTCTTACAAGACCGATTCTGCACTAGGGGCGGGCAAAATAATCGATTAATCGATTATCAAACCGTCGATTATTTTTTTTGTAATAATCGATTAATCAATTCTTTGATTAATCGATTATTTGATTAATTGATTATTGATTAATCGATTATTCGATTATTTTATTATTATAATAATAATTATTATTATTTAAATACGTCCACGATGACATGTGGACCTTTAAAACGTATTTTTTATAATATAAATAATATTATATAATTTATAATATATATAATAATAAACATAACTGAGTAGGTACCTATGTTTTTTAATATTATTTATCTAAATTTCTACATTTCTTTGCTCCGCCAACTTAAAATGGACAAACTCTATGTACATTTTATCAGCATTTTTACTTATACATTATGCCCAATATTTAATTGCCATACCTAATTATCTAATCGTATTTTAATTAATTATCTTTTATAATTAAAACAAACAAATATGTAAATAGAAAAAATATGACCAATTGACCATTTTTTAAATTTAAACAAAATAAAAATAGTGATTTTTCAGAAAACGCATTTTTATAGTTTATGCTGGGTTTAAAAAATGCTGCTAAAATTTTAAAACTTGTATTGCATGCATAATACCTATATATGATTAATCGAAAAAATCGATTATTTTAGATAATTAATAATCGATTATGAATTTCGATAATCGCCCAGCCCTAGTCTGCACAGGTGTCGTTTTAAGGTTATTGGGCTTATAAATACGTTATCCTTGCCTTTAAATAATATTATAATATTTCTTTTTGCTGAAGCCGCAATATTTCAAAATGCGCGCATTTTGAAATATTGTTTTATTAGTGTACCAACAAGATCCATAGCTACCTATTAAAAACACTAAATTGGTTATACTATAGCGAGAAGAAACAATAAACTTACCAGTTACAATTGTAACTTGAACTTACAATTGAAACTTGGACCAACAATTGTAAGTTCAAGTTACATTTATAGAATAAAAATTGCAAAAATCAAAGTTAGTTTTGGTTAAAAAAATTTGTTGGCCCTTCTACGCCTTCGTAGAAAAAGCATGGTGTTACATTCTAAATAATGCGCATTATCTCATTTAGAATGTAACACTATGCTTTTTCTACGAAGGCGTAGAAGGGCCAACAAATTTTTTTAACCAAAACTAACTTTGATTTTTGCAATTTCTATGGTACCTATAGGTACCATTTCAACACCCATTGTATTTCTTAACTTAAATTTTACTTCGCCCAGGTAATTTATGGTTTGATGTCAGATCAAAAAATATATATTACAGCCAATATTGGCTGTAAATTCCTTGTGGTAGTTGAATAAAATATTGTGTGCGACTATTGGTCAAAAAGAGGAGATTCCACTCGCGTGTTACCGCTCGAGGAATTTTTCCTCCCACTAGCTGCAAAATTTTCTATTGTAATAATTGTTACAATATTTTTCCATTGTCAGAAGATAATTGGTTTATTTTAATATAATTTCGCTTAAAACTAATAAATATCTGAAATTTATTTAAATTTTTAAACATTTAAAGTAATTATTCCACAATCTATAGGATTTTTATCTTTATCCATTTAGGACAAAGGAATATACGTAATTAAATAACACAATTAGATTACTGACCTAAAATAAAAAGATAAAACTAAATTTAATATAAAGATTTATTTTTTATAATTAATTTGGAACAAAAGCTTTTATCAATAACAAACTAAATTAATCGTGTCAAAAATACTACTTCTTTAAAATTATCGTAAAAAGTAAATAAAACTAACCATACAAATAAATTAATATAACGCATTATTCTGAAAATATAAGCGATGTTCTGTTTTATAAAAGCTGATAGCGTAGATTTAATCATTTTGTAAAGAAACTTTCTTCTTTAAGAAAGCAAGGCGTTTCATCTTTACAGCTTAATTTGTTTGCATATTTAAACAAAGCATTGTAGTGGAGGTTCTTCCTGATATCAAGAGAATATTAACGAAAAACTGCGTTAAGTATGCTTAAATGTAAATGCCCTGGCTTCATAATGATATTGCAAGAGCACACCAGATTAAATGATTTGATTATAAGCGTAATAAAGCAAAATATTGTGATTAATATTTAATAATACATATTATTTTATTTTTCCGGAATATCTTCATCACTTCCAACTAATTTAGCTTTTTGGATTTAGTTCAGTCAAAACGCCTTCCGCGGATTGGTAATTTTAGTTTTGGAAAAGGTCGACCTAACCAGAATACGTTTAATTTTCTGGGGTAATACCAACAGGGCTTAAAAATTATCAATAATTTTCATGAAAGTGTCGTTTATAATTACACGATTTTGAAGAACGAGTGCACTTCATGGAATTTGCATGTACATGTACAACAAGATTAAATAAAAATTATCTGGTTCTCACAGTGTTTCGTTTTTGTTGAATATCACACATCATTTTAACAAGTTTTGTGCAAAAACCATGAAGTCTGTCTGCAGACAAAAACCACATTTTCTCTATAGCAAAAAACTGGTTTTTATTTTTTTTGTTTACAATACAATTAAACTGTTTTTAAAATTCCCCTTATAATATATTAATACAGTATACCTGTTGGTTACATTATTACATTGAATGAGTGAAATATTCGCCGAAATACTGGAGGAAATTCATCTTTTGAAATACAAGCCAAGCGGCGACGCTTCTGGACATACCAAATTAACAATAATAACACTATGATAGTTCGAATTACTAACATTGAGTACACCCACCTATATTATCTAATTTTGGGCTGCTGATTTCAAAAATGCCACTCGTTTTGCTCCAGGACGTCTAGGATTCGAATTGCGTAATTAAATTCTCTGTCCAATTATCTTAAAATGTAAGTTTTTTCATTAATATTTTATTAAATTATTTTGCCTTAAATCTATTTTGAATGTACCTGTATCAGGGCTCCCACACCTCCTAAAACTAATAAAATTCCTAAAATTTGGCTTAAATCTTGAAAACTCCTAAAATTGCCATCAATCTCCTAAAACTCCTAAAAATTAAATATAAATAGGCCAACTGCGTTTAATTAAGGTAGTTGTCGTACTAAAAAATTTCTTTTTTAAAAAGTAATTTAAAAATATATATTTTTAGATTCTGGTTAATTAAATTCTTTTTAAAATGATATAATATCACAACCAACATTTTTCTTAAAAAACAACAAAATATACCTAAAAAGCAAAATCTAAGTAATAGCTCTTAGACTTCTACAAAATTTTTGGCCGTTTGTTTGAGACAAAAATATACCGTGTTATATAACAAACAAAAGGATTTTTAATTTTCTTTTAAATGACAGCTAAAATAGTACACAATCAAAAGAATGTTTTCCTGTATATTGCAAATTTATATATTATAATTATCTATTATGAGATTATGAGATTTTTGAGTATTAAGAATCTTAATTTAAGATGCACATTACAATAATTGTTAGGTTTAATTATGTTAATTAAAAGGTTTAGATTTTTTTCTTAAAATATAAAATTTATTTTGGCCTAGGTTTTTAGCCAAATCTATCGACGCGTTTTTTTAAATAAAATTAAGATACCGTAAACACGGGTGACTTTGCACCCCGCGAGTGACTTTGGCCCTTTTATAAAAAAAAATTTCGCGCTCGATAAAATTAACATTTATAATTTGTTGGTCTAAACCTGTCAATTGAGCGATTCTATTGAGTTTATATTACAGGAAATCAGTGTTTTAAAAAAATAAATGGGATTTATTACACTTTAAAGTTGTATGCATTAGTGCAAAACTCACGCAAAATACACGCGTTTCAATTCCTATATTATGCGCAATTCTTTGGAATGATGATCCTTGGTTAACTACAGGTCGATTTTTTATTGTTTTTATCGGAAATCCCTTGCAATTGCTATATGTCGGTGCTAACATATGTCCATTAAAAATAAAATAACATATTGAGTTAATTTAATACGGAAAATACACTGTGAGACAAAGTAACCCACAACCAGGGGGTAACTTTGCACACGCAGTTTTTAATTTTTATTTTTGAAACTCAGCCCTATGTAAGATTATAACATAGTTATTATGAAAGAGCAACTAAAGACTCAAACTTTGGTATACAATATTTAATGTTTATGATTGTTAAAACTACAAAAATATTAAGATTAAGTTTGAAAGTGACCTAAAGCCACCCGTGTTTACGGTATACAAAAGTAGTAATTTTACCTCACTTTTAATTTTATTACAAAAATACCCGTCGAGCGATTTGGTTAAAAAACTCAACATGTTACTTATTTGTACAAAAGAATTGATATTTAAATTTTTCTTAGAGAGAATTATATATTGTTTTCTTATTTTTTAAGTATAGTGTAGAGTTGTTTTTATTTAATTAAAGAAATCCATTTACTTTATTTATCCTTTTACAAAAAATCTCCTAAATTCCTAAATAAAATTTCTAATTTAGCTGTGGGAGCCCTGCTGTATACTTTTAACGTTTTTTGTCAAAAATATACAGGGACTATACAAAGTCATTGGTAGGTATATGTCAAATAGAAAATATTTATATTTGGAATTTTTTGTTCCATTGGTCCTATATGGGGAGCGTCTATGCCCAATATTATATATTTATACATATTTTATATTTATAAATTCGGGACATTTTGTGTAAATTAACTTTAATTACAAAAATGACACAATCAACAATAATTAAGTAACGTCAAATTTACAATTTGCATTGTATCATTGTGTTAATTTTGTAATTAAGGCAAATTTATAAAAAATGTCCCTCTATTTTTTGAAAGAATCTGGTCACTTTACCGATGTTAGCCCTATATTGGCATAAAATTATAATTTAATATATCTTGTTGATATACCAATTTTAGTGTGTAGCAACCTACCTTATCGACTGAGTATTAGACAGTAGTGCATGTAAAATGACAGCAGTCGCATAGTCATAGTGTTGATTAATAAAGTATAATTAGTGAATTCTGGTCTATTTTATTGACGTTGGAACCTCGATAAACTCGCAAATCAAGATATCTTGCCTATGTTTATCTTAGGTTGGTCCTATATTGGCATAATATTTTACGCTAATATATCATTAACTGTAGTCAACGAGGCTTTCGGATTTCTAAAAGTGATATGTAAAGACACGTTTGTTTCCAGGATATGTCTATACTATTGGCGCAACCGACTACCATCCTTATTGTTTAGTACTAAATTAGAAAAAATAATAAAAGCCATGCTTGCATATTACTGTAAGAACAACAAGGGTAATATGCGATTTCTTGTCTTATTAGCAATAAAATTTGTTATTACGTTAATAAAGCTCAAGCTGATCATTTTAGCACACGATACCAACAATTTTAGCATTTCATCGTAATTAAGAATAACATAGACGGAACACCACTTGTCTTATTGGTAGATTTTTTCAAAGAATTTGGAGGGTACATTTTATATCAAGTAACCCCCGTCTTCCCCTTATTATTTGGGTGGGCATCATTATTAGGAATATTGGGCCAATATCTTTGTGCTACTGGGGTTGTAGCAGTAGTAGTATTATATCCCTAATAGAAAATTTTTAGACCAAAGGAATGCCATCCTTAAATACCAAAAATAAAATTCTAATGTATTTTTTTGTAAAAAGTGGCATTTTTGAAATTTTTGTGTCGTTTTTTTAATTACTAAATTAAAAGGGCACCAAAGTAAACGGGTTTTGGTGTAAACATTACTGTTCGACAATTATTTGATATTTTTTTATTAAATCATACCAAAAATTCAATCTCCAATCGTAAATTTATTAAATCTTATCACATCGGGCCAAAAATTGGCGCCTATTTATTGAAGAAATGCTATCCGCTTTTCAAATAATTTCACCTACTGAATCTGACGAACATGGAGAACGATTTTACCAAGTAACTGTAAATCTAGAGCATTGTTATAGCAAAAAGAAGTTGGATTCATTGCTGGGGGACATTTGCTGGAATTTGAAGCAAAAGACGCACGACGATGATAAGGATTAAGCCCATTAATAGTATAATTCAATTATATACTTGATACGATTTAATAAATTTAAGATTAAAAAACATTACAAAATTTAAATTTTCATGAAGTCGGATTGCCCTTAAATCAAAATTATGCAATTTTGTGGGCTTAATGTAGATAAAAAATATCAAATAATAGTCGAATTACTGATATTTTCAATGTTTATTATTTGAAAAAAATGAGCTAATAACGTCAATAAAAAAAAAAGTATAAACCAGGACCAAATCTGCAAAACCAGGACAAAACCAGTACACAATTGAAACCAGGAGACATGTATTAGCAAAAACTAGAACCTGTCCTTGGTAAACGAGGACGGTTGGTCACCATAAGCTTATTTTGGCATTTTTCTATGCAATAATACTTACCATACTATGGAAAGGGTAGATAGAAAAATTCATAGTGTAATGGTAGGAATGGTTACATATGAAACGTTGAGGCTCAGGATCATCTCTTTGAAACTTGTATGAGTATTATTCTTTAAGATTTATTTTCTTCTGTTAATGTTTTCACCGATTGAAGCCGGTGAGAAATGTACGGAACAAGAACAATCTGAATACACTTCTTAGTCCTCCCTGATTGACTTGTCCCAGTCTCGAAATACACGAGGCAAATATCAAACATAGCAAAGTCCGAAATTTTTATTAGAAATTTATCAAACATTTATCAAACCTTTTCTGAAAATACAAGTCTAATTAAAACGATTTAGTTAAAATATCATACTTTACATTTTTGCCAGTATTTATTTATTTTATTTATTTATTTTTTTAAGACAATACCTTAAGTAATAGCGTATTTTTTAATTTCTGAAAATATTACTCAGATGAAGTTTCCTGGGTTTAATATTAGCCACCTAAATTATAATTATAATCGCAACACGTTCAATTGAGCATGAAACATATTTATATTCTGATTGGCAGCAACCATTAATACCCTAAGGTATAATTATGGAGCAAAGCCAAGCCGTGGTTAAAGGTCTATTAGAGTATAACAAAGTACCAATTATCTTGCCTAAGTAAGCTGAACTTTAAAAATCGTAGTGTCGTTTTTTGAAAGGAAAAAATAAGTTTTAAAAATAATATTAGTGCGGTTAAAAGGCAACATTTTGATAATAAGCAATTTGAGTTTAGTAATTCAAAGTGGTTTAATTTTTATGTCACCATTCTATAGGTCTTTTTCTCCTTTTTAATTTGGTGATGTATATTTTATGTCTAAACCAACCAGGTGTTGAGATATTCAATTTTTTCACAAAAGTACCCATTTAATTATATTTATATGCACTGAAGTAGGCCCTACTGAGGCAAAACAACTGTCAAAATTTAAGTAGGTACCTTAGTGTCATTGTTATATTTGATTGAATTTTTTTATGTCGAAACTTAAAATTCTAGTAGTTTACATTAAAAAAAAAAACTGACGCATTAAAAAAACCTTTAAAATGCAAGAATCGTTCTGATGTTGTCAGTTCTTTTTGTATGGCAATTCCGTAAATCTCCCAGATTGATATTTGCTGCAAAAGAGCTTCTTTCCGTTTCGTCGTAAAGGTAGACCGCAACTTAACATTAACATGAATTTCGAAAAAGACGAACTAATCGATGTAATTTTTGTATCAGGAGAGACTGATCGAACTTGCATGGCGAGAAGAAAAAAGACACCCGGGTAAGAAAAGTTTAAGGAACCTACTCAATGGATTTATTGAAATGGAAAGTGTGAAGTACAAAAAACAAAAAAAACAAAACCTCTTATCAACGTGGAAAACGAATATTCAGTGCTCTTAACAGCAACTAAGCCAAAAAGACATCGGTGAAGCAACCGTCATAACCGAGAGATCGATATTATGCGTACCATATTCAGTTGCATCAAGAACTAGCAATGAACTAGGACTGAAAATACAGGAAGATCCTGAAATGTTTGATTGCATAAATATGTTTATTTAGTTTATCTTTACAAATTTTAATATTTCAAAAATCGTTTCATTAGTCAATCGAATCCCCAAATTTTTTAGTCTACTTAAACAAACTCCTTAACCTTGCTTTTATGAAGGAAACAAAAATGATCATATCGGCCGGCAACCCCCTTTTTGTTTTCATTTTTTATCACACACGCGAGGCTTTTGTGACACCCTTATAATAACAGTATATAACTACTTATAGTTTCAATTTTAAATCCAAAGGTTACTTGAAAATAAAATAAATTGTATATTTGAGTCATTTCTCAACAAAATTGCATTATTCTATTATTTTGACTAAATAGATTTTTGAGGGACTGTTTTATTTTAAACGGATTACCAGTATCCAATATACATACTAATATATTCAAAATTTAAACAATAATAAACTTTTATGAAGAAATAATTTAATGGTGCAGCTATAGCTACAGCAATTAAAAAATAAAATTCCATTAAAAATTGCTTGCTTGTATATTTAATTAAAAAATAGCTTTTCTTAAAATTTTGTATTGGGCCTATTGGTAATGTATTATAAGAAATTGTTTGTAGTAGTACAGTGGCTCTAATAATTATAAGCGGACACCCACTCTGTTAGAACATTTTTTCCGCTTATGGGAGGTGTCCGCATATAAGAAAGTTAAATATATACAAGGAAAAAAAATCGTAACTAAACAAATAAAATTTTTTTTTTTAATCTCTGCTGCTTGTGTTTTACTTATATTAAATCTAAAATAATTAAATTCAGTTAAATCTTAAAAAAACGATTTTATAATAACACACCTTTCACCCCATCCGCGTACCCTTAATGTTCTCGTTCTGCAGCATTTATCACCTGTTCTATTTTAAAATTGGTTGGCGCCATTGCTAAGTCTCAGGCATGATACTACATATGTAGTATCATGGTCTCAGGTTATTTTTTGTTACCACTGCAGTGGGTCCAATTCGAGCCCTTGAAGTACGAAATTAGTAACCCTTATAGGAATTACCTCTAAGAAATGCCTTTCCAAACGATACCCTTTTTGTCATGGTTTTTCGTACTGCCAAAAGATGATATATAGATTCCTTGTAATCTTCACAGAATCAGAAGGAATCATTATCAGTCTTACCCATGTTTTTTAGATGCACTGATAAAAAGTTATTAAAGTTATTTTTATATGTTGTTGAAAATTATTTAATAATAATATTTGTTCAACATCAACAGGCGATGCCCAATTACAGATGAGGATAAAATACAAATACATTTAATATTACATTAAGTCACAACAAGAAAATAATTAACTTTATCCTAAGCAAGTCTTACATTAAATTTTAATCTATTATTTATATTTAGACCAATAATTTTTTTTTAAACTTTAAAATTTCCATAAAAAAAGTATATTTTACTCGAAACCAGCTTACCATAGTAGCTGAAGAGATACAAGGGTGATGTCATATAAACATTTACTCTTGAGCTTGGGATGGAAAATATATCATTACTTCTAGTTCAATTGTTTACTTTAAATTTTATTTGTGATAATAAGTAACTATTATCTAATTCGTTACGTAGCAACTTGTATAATGTAAATATGATGGCTGTAATCCTTCTTGATTCCAATGTTCTGTATAGGTAAATATTGCATAAGTCTGAATAGTCAGCAAAGTTGTCATAAACACCATACTTCTAATATTTAAGATATTTTAAGAACCTTTTTTGAACTTTTTCCACTGCATTACGACTTAATAGAGATACCACCCAATAGATCCGAATTCCATCCGTGAACGCACTATGGAATTGTATAGCACTTTAATGCTGACAACAATAAAGTCTCGCGTATTTCGAACTATAAAACCAAGTTTTGATATTGAAGAATTAATCGTAATATTTATATGTTGATTGTCTACAAATAATCCTAGATCTTTAAATTTGTTCACTTTTTTTAACTTAGTCCTATTTATGTGTTATTTGTTATTGTCATTGACTCACATTTTTGGGCATTTATCATAAGTTTATTTTGATCTCTCGACTTCACTATAAAGTCAAGATCTTTTTGCAGTAACTCACAGTCCCTGATAGAGTTAATTTCTTTATAAATTTTACATCATCACCTTACAAACATTTTGACGATATTGTGTTTTCTGGTAAACTATTAATAACTAATAAAAATAAAAGGGGCCCCCGGTAGGTACTCCTGAACTTTGAGTAAAACATTTAGACCTAAAACCATTAACTTTAACAAATGCTTCGCGGTTTTCAATATATGATTTTAAAATATTTACTAAGGTAAAACTTGAATAAAATCTTAACAGGTCATGTATCTGTAAATAACGCCTATTTGTGCATTACTGTTCAAGGCATATTTAGAGTCTTGCATAAGATTTAATATATTCGAGATTGTTGATCGTTTGGGCATAAAGCCGTGTTGAAAATCACTATTTTTGTTTTTACTTCATTAAATAACATGTCATAAACTAACATTTATAAAGTCTTTGACATACAGTTAAGTATACTCGCAGGTCTAGTTTGCCATATTCTTTTCCCCAGATTAAAAAATGGGAGAAATTTGACTTCTTTTTAGGAAGTTCGGAAAAACGCCGTTATCTAAACATAAATTAAAAATAAAAGTAAGCGGTTCAGCAATGAATTCAGCGCATCCTTTAAATATATTTAAAGGATGCGCTGAATTCATTTTATTTATAAATAAAATGGAAACCCGTCGCGACGCGTCGGGGCCAGTTGATTTGCAATTTTTTAGCCTTTTTATTGAATTTAGCATATCAGTTGTTGTTATTTTTATATTATTTAAATAATCTATTCTATCATAAGCTTTGGGTTTGTATTTGATAAGTTAACTGATTTAAAGAAATTAGCAAAAGCATTTGCAATATTTTGCCCTCACTTATGAGACTCGTCATCATAAAAAATTTGTTCTGGTATTGATACATAGTCTTTTTTTGATTTAACAAACTTCCAGAAAAATTTGGGATCGTCAATGACAGACCTTTGAACTTGGAGTGTATAATTGTTATATACGTTTTTAATTTTTAAATTGACTAAACGTCTATGGTAGGAACCGACCTATCTGAAATATCAAATATCTTGGTATACAAATTTTCCATACATAAGTTAATATCATTATTAGAATACAAGAGAAGCTGATAAAATAAGTTAAAATTTGCATTTTTAAAGTTATAAATAATATCTTCATTTGCTTTGCACTGTTTAGGATTTATTTTACGTATATTACTAACAATCAAGGAGGGATGTTGGCTATATTCTTTTGCTAGAGACAAATCACATCTAGAAACATTTAAAAAGATTTATTATGATTAGGTCCAAGTAAGTTGTTCATGTAAGTTGTTTATAAAGTTCTTTTGAAAAAAACAGTAAATTCCAAAAATTGTCGTAGTTCTGCCTTACCTACGCCTTTTATCTTATTATTCATTAGTCCCGGTATGTTAAAGTCTCCTGCAAATAATACACTATTATTTTTGAGATAGGCTTTCTAAAGAATAAAAAATAGACAACTCACCCGACCAACGTAACCAACCCAACCAACCAACTCCACAAACCAATCAATCCAACCAATCAATCCAACCAACCAACCAAACCAACCTACACAAACCATCAGCACACCCAAGATTATAATTGGTAGTAGCCTATGTCCGTCCCCAGATGTTAAACTATCCCTGCACCAAATTTCTTCAAAGTCGGTTTAGCAGTTTAGCCGTTTGTCAATTCACCCCCTTAGGGGTAGTGTGTGCGTGTCTACCATGATACCATAATGTGATCATGGTGTATTTTTGGCTGAGCTTAACTCCTTTGCCACAAAAATAACCTTAGAATGTCGGACTTTATCGATACCAATTATAACAAAATCGGCAGTATATACACTGTTCAAAATTTCATGACCATTTTAACACCAAATTAACACCATACATGGTCTATATCGATACAAAACAAAATGGTGTTAAATAAGGTTCGTTGGTCCGGTGTAAATTCAAATACTAAAATGGTGTAAATTTAACTTTCACACAGTATTAAAATAAATTTTACCTGGTGTAAATTGAACCCCTTTTCAGTGTTAAATATAATGTGTTTTTGTTCAAATTAACTACTACACAGAAAAAAAGGAAAAAAAAAGGAAACAGGAAGTTCCTTGACGCATTACAAGTATATTACCAGTGGTATTATTCCAGAAAATTGAACCTTCAACTCGCTAGAGATAATGTTTTTAGTGCGTTCCACCAACTTAAAATACTTCAAATATTGATAGCTGTTTCCATCTTTTTAAGGTCTCTTTAGTATCGAACAACTTGTAGTGTCACACCAAAGCAAAGGACTACCTGAGCTTATATACTCTTCATGTAAGTCAACAGAGGCGAGATCACGTGATTCACACCGCCTTTGCCGCGATTGGTACACACTATGTAACCAAGAATGCACGGCAAATTGTTTTAATCGTTTTAACAGAGTGCTTTAGGTTGAAGTAACTCTTATTTTACAAACAACATATTTAGTAAACTGAACCATACAGCGCGCTGCAGCGGGTTGGTTTCACTCTCACATCTGGTTTAGTACCGTCAAACTAATCTTTGTTTATATTAATCTTCCCACAGTTGATTTAAATAAATACTTATGGGTCAACTAAATTAATATAGTTAAATGAACTAACTTTTCCTTTTTTTATGTGTAGGTGCACTTCTCAAATATTTTTAGATAAACACCGTTTTGGTGTTTGCTGTATAAAACATTTTCAACCATAATTTATGGTGTTATATTAACACCACTTGGTGTTGGATTTTGACACCATTTTAAGATTACTTTTTACACTACAGATATTTTAAACAGTGTATATGCCTATAGGCCGTGAAAGGCGTATGTCGTTTTTACCCCCTTATGCATCCCATCCCATGGGATGGAGAATGTGTGCAACCTATCCAGAAACCTTTAAGGGGGTGCTTACAACAACTCATCAAAGTTTGATCATGATCAATCGGATGAATGGTATAGGAGCACAAACAAACAAACATTGATTTTATTATCATTATTAATTATTAATATTTTAATCTATTAAATTTACTAAATAGGTATTATTTTACTAAACATATTATATTATATTATATTATTTACTATGGCAATTATCAATATTTTACTGAAAATGTACATCTATTATTTAACTAAACTATACTCAAACTGCGGCTCAAGAACCGCATGCGGCCCACAACCCTTTCTTTGCGGCCACAGTTTATTATAAATATCCTTATAATTCAAAAAACCTTTTTTCTACGACCACTATGTAAAAGTCACATTTCGTAATGGCATCGTTGCTTAGAAAATGAATATTTTCATTGACAAGGCAAAACTCGAATGTAAAGTCACATTTCTGTGTGAAAAGTGACAGATCTGTATGAAAAGAAATTAATAATTTTGTTTTGCATTTGAAAATAATAAAAAATAAAAGGGTCGTAGAAAAAACATTGGATTTCACTTGTGAGAAAAGCTTTCTTCAAGCTCGTGAGAATACTCGCAAAAAAGTCGCTATTCAATATTCGTAAAATAAATAACTATTTTACACAGTCTTGTTAGATCAATAAGGGATATATTTTTTCTGTAATATGGCGCGATTTTTATTGGTCGTGGAGCGGCTAAGTACAGTAGTCTTTCCAACTTTGACTGTGACAAGTCTGAAATTTCTCGAATCAATGTTATAGAATACACAGCGTTAGACAAGCCCATCTAATACGTTTTTGTAAGAAATGGTGGAAATATAAAGTTACGGGGCGCGAGTAGGCAAACACAAAAAATCGTTTGAGGAGGTCCATTCCAAAACTCGGCTTATCCACTTTTTAATAAAAATGAGTGGTGTCTGTATATTTAACATGTACCCCTCTATACCCTGAAAAGTTCATAATATTCTAAAACTCATCTTATTCCATTTAAAATTCATGTACAAATTGCCTGTCGTTCCAAAACTTGCCTTATCTACAGTGGCGGCTGGTGGATTTTGGGTATACCGATATCTCAATTATTAGATATGGGACCCACCGAGGGACCCACACAAAATTTATATGAGTTAATAAAGACTTGAAAAAAATTTTTAAATGGTATAAAATCTGTATAATTTGGATTTTTTAAATGAAATTTCAAATTTGTCGATAAACTATGGTAATTAATAAATTACACCAATTAAATTTATATTATATTTATTGAGGGCGCCATGGGGTCGGTACGGCCGAGCAAAAAGTTATGTTTTTTTCGCAAACTTCAATTTAAATTCTGCTTGCGCAGAACATGTTTATTTAATGTCATTATAAACTCATATAATGTCATTATAAACTCATATAAATTTCGTTATATATATATATATATCATGCAGAACTCGGCTTATACGTATGTAATTGATGGATGGAGGGGTGTGCAAAACTTGAAATGAGGTGTGAAAATTTGAAATGAGGTGTGCAAAATTAAAGGATCAGAATAGCACAAAAAAAGTTAATTTCTTCAGGGGGGTAGGAAGAAATTTTTGGGACACTGTATAATAATAATAATGAAGTAGGGGTGTGCAAAATTTGAAATGAGGTGTGCAAAATTAGGAGATTAGCAAGCGTCAAGTTTGCCCCCTTCCACATGATTTTTCTTGCCATTTCTAAAGTGGGTGTGTGCAAAATTTAAGAAGGTGTGTGCAAAATTATCATGTATAATAGAGGGGGTTAGCACGATTGGGGAGGCAACTTGGGTGACCGATATTATGCAGCAACCCGACATGGACGGCAATACTACGGTACCGAAGACAAGTTAATGATCCGCACAGTTGGGGAATAATTTGTAAATAGCTTTTTCCAACTTTTCCTTCAGCCCGTCAAATACCGCCTCGCTGAATCTTCTATAAACTTTGTACCGACAACGCAAGACAATACATATAGACTACGTCTAGCTTAGAAAAAATATTGACTGGCTAATAATTTTAAATCTTCTTCGTATGCACTTGGAATGAGCAGTTGAATCTTCCTTACAGTGGCGGATCTAGGCAGACCGGGGCCTCGGTGCAAATCATACTTGAGGCCCCTGTACCCTTCCCTTTAAGACGAACATTACTAACCCTTTTAAAATTACTTTATACACAAATAATTTGACTATTTAATTTAATAGAAAATATATATATTTTTTAAACAGAAGAACATATAAGAAACACCTATAGAGATGTATCAATACTGTCTGTAGAATATATAATCACCTATAAATAACTAAATTTTTAAAATACCCTTTTTCTAACTTTATCATTTGCAAAGCGATCTATTAGGTTAGTTATATCCAAGTTGGATGCAATTTCATATTCTACAGACAATATTGACAAATCTCGCAATCGCTGCTCACTTGTCGTAGATCTTAAATAATTTTTTAATATTTTTAGTTTACTAAAAGATCGCTCCAAAGAGGCCACCGTTACAGGAAGAGTAAAAAATAGCATAAAAACTGTATAAACCTCGCAAAAGTCTGCTTCCATACAGGCAAAGTTCTTAATAATAAATTCAAAAAGATCTCTTATTGACATACCTTCGTTAAGGTCAGGTTTTATTAAATCAAGCAACATATGAAACTGATTTGCAAAACAATTAGTCAACACATTCGGATATTTTTGGGTCAATTTTTCACATCTTTGTAAAATTTCTTCTTTTGAGCTTTTAATTAAATACGAGGGTTCCAAAAAATTAAAATTTTGTTTAATATTGAACATGGCAGAAAATCTTCTAGAAATCTGGTTGCAAATGATGTCAATAACAAAGTTATAAACATTAACTTTAAAATATTCTTCTCTGTTTTCAAAACGATGGTCAAAAGAAAGTTCATCATAGTGCTTTTTCACTTTTGGTTGCCTCTTTGCTTGAAATGACTGACCAATGCCCCATTTAATGGCCATATCTATGGCTTCAGATTTTATATTATTATAAGTTTGTGCATCTCTGAAATTAGATATATCTGTACGTGCACGATCTAAACCTTTTGTTGCTTGATCCAAATCAATATCATTTTTTTGTAAAGTTTTGGATATAAAATTAATTGTATTCAGAACTCTAAACATAAAAACTGTGATAAAAATAAATTCAAAATTATTAATTTTTTTTTTAAAGAAGAGGCTTCCGCAATTTCATCTTTTTTAAGAGATTTTAATTCAATCTCAGTTAGAGCCTTAAAAATGTCGAAATAACGCAATTTAACTGCTAAAACTGATTGTATTCGCCCTGACCATCGCGTCGGATTGAGTTTTTTTTAAGTTATTTCTGACTCTCCGGTGAACGAAGATAAAATATCCCATCGTTTAATACTACAAAAAAACTATATAGATTTTGCAGTACTGCAAAATATGCAGAAATTTCACTACAACCTAATAGTGCATCATTCACTACCAAATTAAGATTGTGCGCAGCACAATGCAAGTAATCTGCATTTGGCTGTATTCGTTTAATTTTGGCTTGTACGCCATTATAAGCACCGCTCATTACGTTGGCACCATCATACCCTTGACCATGCATAACAATTACTCAGAGGAATATTTAGATCTTTTAATATACTTAAAATTTTTTCAGACATACCTTGAGCAGATTGATCTTTTGAGTATGAGTATGAGTATAAGAGACGTATAACCAGCCCCATTTCCTCTTGACTCTCGAACCCCGTACAGGCCTATGTTTACTTACGCCGATTTTTGTTCTTCCCCAGCAACTGCACGGCTTCACCCGTGTTTGCTGGGTGCGAATGTCCACACGGAGAGAAAAGTAAGACTTGTACTGTCCTTACCATAATGATATTACGATTTTATACAGAATACGTACGTATCTAGCGTAATTTAGATGAAACTTCCTTTATTTTGTAAATACACATACTCCTGTTTATATGCTGCAAAATGTTTAATAATGACAAAGTAGTATTAACAGTAAAATGGTACAACATCTTTTTTAAGTAGACTTCATATACCCGTACATATGCAGTAACCGATCCAACGTACGGCTGTCACACTGTCGAACCATATTTAAAGTACATATGAAAGACCCGTAATTTTAGTGCTCCTGTGGAAACATCTTTAAAAATAATGAGATAGAACCGTAAGTACGTAAAATATACAATGATTTTTTAAGGAATCCACAGCTTTATCTTCATGGTACATTAACTTTTATACATATGAAACAACGTTATTCATTGTTGACACGTAAATGTTAAAATGTTGTATCATACGTACGTACGTATGCAGAGCAATGATCTTGTTGTTCCATCTATACGTAACTATTTAGCTTAAGCTAGGCCTTGGCAGCCCGCGGAGATGTGGCTTAGTTTCGTTTCATCACAGATAGGGATCTGATTGCGCACGCAAACGCCAACGGCCAAAATCGAAAGTGGAAGCAAAGATCACACAAGTTGCAATTTCTGCTCAAGGTATTGTGCTGTTAGAGGGCAGTGGCGAACAAAGTGGGGTCATGGCCGTACCGAGGCACACTTTTTTGGGGGGGTGGAGACGATAAAAACCAACTTATTTTTTTATCGATACTTCAGTAGTAATAGTAAAAATTTTCACCAGTTTTATAATGTATGTAAAGTGTAGATAAAGAATGTCTTTACCTAGCAAGCTCTTTCGAAATCGATGGGATTGATTCTCGTTCTCTATTTTTTTGCTCTATTTGCTGCCAATGAAAGTGGATTATACGGAACAGCAACAATTTTAATTTTAACAAAATTTCCACCGTGAATGTTTTCCTCATGCATTTTTTTCTAGTCCTTGTTAAACACAGATCCACATAATGAGCATTTCACTAGAACTCGGCCCGGTCTAGCTTTCTTTTCCATATTAAAAAAAATTAATTCCTATTTATTGACACTAGTTTTACTTAGCCGCAAGGCGGTGCCGACTTTGTACATGCCGCTTGTGTAAAATATAATGTCCTTTAATAAAAATAAGGTTGACCAATACAATTTTCTTGACGGTAACGATTATAGAAGGTTACAATAGATTAAAAATTATAATTTTGTAATATGTAGGTAAAGTTTAAAAATTATATTTCATTTTATTTATTGTGATGGGTTGGTTGGTAGGGTAGGTATACCCAACCAACCGACCCAAATCGTCACCTGAGTATTGGTTTGTGCTATCTCCATTTTTTACCATTTTGAGGTTTATGCATTTTCGGAAAGTTGAAGTTGGTTTGTTCCATCTCCATAATAGTATTTTCATATAATTGTATCAGTTTTTAGTTTAGGTTAGTCTAAATCCGAGTTTAGTATAAAAGGTTTAAAATTGGTTTACTCTATCTCCAAAATTTCGCTTACAGGCTTTCTTTTGCTCCATGTGTTTGTAAAAATCTGAAAATAATTAGTATTTGTTTGTGCTAGGTATATCCATATGGAAAAATTTTTTATAACTATTTGTGCTATCTCCAAGGAAAGCTTCCTTATAAGTATAAAATATATCCATATGGAAATTTTTTTTATAACTATTTGTGCTATCTCCAAGGAAAGCTTCCTTATAAGTATAAAATTGTTTTGTTCTATATCCACTTTAGCCAGTACACGTTTTTTCACCTATTTACATGTATATGACATTGTATTTTGATAATAATTATAATTATTATTATTAAAGTAAATCATTATTAAATAAAGTGTTTTTTAATTTAGTTTTGTTTTATGTCCTAAAACTTTGTTATATGTCCAACATTTTGTTTCTAAAATCCAAAAATAGCACTTTTTGTTTTATCTCCAAAACGTTTTTTCCCATATTGAGGCATAAATCCAAATTTTAGATAAGAGTTGCTCAATAGAACTAATTAAAGGCTAAACAAGAATATTGTTATTAATGTTTAATTAAGTTTTCATTAAAAAATAAATAAGATATTTAATGTAAAAGTTTCAAACCCATTTATCTCGATTATAACATATTGGACATATAACAAATCAATACTCAGGTGACGAAATACTATAGATTTTGCCAACCGTGTTTGGATTTGAAACCAACTGCCAAGACTTTGGGGGGAGTGACTCCCCCCCCTACACCCCCCTTAGGCCCGGCCCTGAGTGGGGTATAAGTGAGTTGAAGGAGTGGATATCGGACATCGGCAGATTCCATTGGAAATTTGAATCGTGGACGACAAACGAAACAGTCTGTATTGCATACAACAAAATAATTGCAAACGTTCCTAATAATTTTACAGTCATGTCAGATTTATCATATGTTTCTTTAAGGTGGCCATTAGATTAATAAGTTTTCGATTTGATTGCCTGATGTACTCTCAGAACACTTTAATTCATGCTTTAACATTGTTAAATGCCTCAAGCTTTTTGTGAGAGTAATCCGAGAGTACTCCAAGCAGTCAAATCTTAAGAATAAAATATTTATTTTATATTTGTATTTGTAACACCTAAAACTTTAAAATTTTAATTATAATAAATTTATATTTATTTATATTTATAATAAATTTATATTTATATTCAGTATTTTCTTTTAAATCTTTGTTAAAAACTGTTTTGTCATAAATTATATTTATGGCATTTTTTATTTAATATGTTATATTGATTATGCTAAATAATATTATCCGTTATATTAATATTATATAAACTGGCGATGACAAAAATTTAACAGATGGCTTAAAAAAGTTTTACTTTTATAATATATTGTGAATGGTCTGGTTTTAAAAACGCAGAACTACTTGTTTTTAACAAGTATTTGCCTTTTATCTTTTTTAGGATTGGTACAAGTCATTTATTTATTTTCCGGCTGACTACGGATTAGGTTTGCCTCTATAACTTTTCGGTATTGAAGACATTCATTTCAAATTATAGGACGGTAAAATTTATGAAGTTTCAGAAACAATTAAATTAAAACTTGGTTACTAAAATTTAAAATGAATGTTATTCTAAATAGCAGAAAAGTTACAAGATTAAGTCAAAAACAACTCTAGGCAACTGACTAAAAATACTTATTATGTTGGGAACGATGCTAAAAAATATTAAAAAATAAATAATGTTTAACACCATGTACCTCGAAATAGCCTTGATAAAGTTATTATGGAATCGCACTTGTTGCTGTTAGAGGTTTTCTGGTTGGGGTAAAAATATGCTGAAGATGCATCGATGTAGCAGTCGCAATCGCGCTCGCGGTCAATCATTTATACCAAAAGAAAATAATGTGTTCTTATGGAACCATACGCGCTTGTGACATCTTCGATATATGCTGAAGAACACATTATTTTCTTTTGATATAAATTATTGACCGCGACTCCGATTGCGACCGCTACATCGATGCATCTCCAGCATATTTTTTTACCCTAACCAGAACACATCTAACAGCAACATACTTTTCATTATTCTGCAACATTATGTACGTAGCACGTAACAGTAAGTAGAAGTATGTGGCACCAGTTCTGTCCATATAATTCATAATTAAATTCAAGGGTATGCATCAAATTGTCAGTATGGATCATAATTACCGTCAGCATAATTAACACTATTTTACGTACGCTACATACTTATCATATAATTGTACAGGCATTGCAGACTTGTGAAACACATAAATTTAAGTATATTTCAATTTTACTCTACGAATCCTGCAACATTACTTTACGTAGGTTACGTACTGTATATTGTAGTTACATAAGTACTATTTTATATTTCACATACAAATTTTAGTATATTTCACTATTAATATACGAATCTCGAAACATTACAGAGCTCATAATAGTATATTAATTCAGTACGTATTATATAGTTACTGTAATGATATTGCAACATTATAGCAACATCATTACAGGTCATTATGTAACATACGTATGTACTTTAAGTTCGATTTTCTACAAATTTACGTATGTAAAACTTGTAATTCAGTACCTTCGAACAAAAAATTTTTCTGCGTGCATTGCGTTTCGTACTGTCCCCTATATTGGGCTCGAGAGCGAGAGGCGAATAGTTTTAATAGCCGTTCCCGGGTTCGCCGAGCCTATGCTATACGCTCAGTGGGGTATGGAGGAGGGACGGGAAGGTGTTGGTTTTTGGGGGACAATTACGCCGACTTAAAACTAAGTACGACGCGGAATCCCCCTAGACCAGTCGATTAGTATTACTCCAAACATTTGGGATTACTATTTGGAGTTGGGGAGTTGTTATTTCGCTGCAGGGGTGTAGTTTCCTAGTCGAGGTCTTTGTCTTGTTCGTTATTGTCATTGTCCGTGTCCTGGTCAGATAGTTCCTGCACTTGGTAAAGTGTGTCAGTTGTTTTTAATAAATTTTGTCCCAAGCACGTTTTGTGATAGAGTTTTGTCTTTTTATTATTAATTTCCAAAATTAAGCATTGCATTTATTTATTAGTTAAACAAATTACAAGCGCGATTATCTGTTGTCCAATGTTTACAAATCTCGAGTTTGGCTATTAGGCTTTTTTTTAATGTTAGAATTATTAATGCGTTAGTTCACTCCGTGAGTCTAGTGTTTATTTTCGGTCTCGATTGGGATTGCCTTACGCATTTGTTGTTGACAGATCTATTGCCCCATTCCGTGTGCCTTTCGTAGGTTTTAAAGATATCCCAATAAACACTTTAACGGTACCTATCACCACCAGCATTGCCCGTGTAAGAATTTTTAATACTTTTTAATACAATTTTGCAATGATAGTAATTAAAACAAAACAATTGTTTAAAGAGTAAAATATGTTCTTAACATAATCATATTTTAAAGTTATTTTAACATTTTCAAGTAAATAAATGTTATGTTTAATAAAATGAATAACGGGCAATGTAAATGGTGACAAATAACGGAAAATGTTTGCTGGGATCTGCCGTATTTAAATTGCAGATTTGTATCAGGTCATGCATATTCTCAAAGTAACTTATCAGCTTTTTTTGCGGATGGCCACCTCCCCTCTTGCTTGACCTCCCCTGTCCGTCCAGTGAAAAGCCTCCATTCATATCACTCAACACTTCACTCCTCAATGACCGTTACACCATTTTAGTTTGCACTCTATGAAAATGTCTGTTTCACTTATTAGTTTGCACTTTTTTTATAATTATTGTTGGTTTTATCTTTAAACTCTTACGCTTCAAGAGCTTACCCGCACGCGACGTGTCTTCTGAAGCGCTGGAACCGAACTATTTGAATATGACTTGAGCAGATTGATCTTTTAATTCATAAAACCCTAAAAAGTTTTCCTTTATTTCAAAACTTGTCGCAATGTTATTCAAATCTCTAATTATGTGAACTGTTCTTATTATAATGCTTAACTGATCTTTTTTGGCTATATCTTGCGTTGTGTCTAGCATAAGAGAAAAAAAAGGAGCTGAACTTATATTTGAAATAATTTTTTCTAAAGCAAATTTAGAAAAACACTGAATAATTTCATTTTGAATTGTTTTACTTAAATAACGCACTGAACCTGAAGGCATTGATATGACTTGTTTCATCACATCATCATAATGCGCTAATAACTCTACCATAGTTAAAAAAATGCCGTTTAAGTTTTCGTTTCCAAGTACTTCACGATGACCACGGAAAGCTAAAGAATTCTTAGCTAAAACTAAAGTAATACGAAATAGTCTTTCTAAAACCTGTTTCCAAAACGAAACTTCGTATCTTGCTTTTTCTTCTAGCTCTTTATCAACGGTTTGGTTTTTTTTCCATAATTCAAAAATACTGCATGACTGGAGATGTACTAGAGTATTACCATGCTCAACTATTCTAGAAGAAAGGTGCTGCCAATCTCTCAATCCACTTCGCCACTGATTATTACCAGAAGAAAACAACCAGCAAGGAACGCAATACGCAGCGTCTAGAACGTTTGAGTAGCAGAGCCACACACGCGGAACTACACCATATTTTGTTACTGATGAGTAATACGTTTCGCTAAAGCATCTATTTCCTTGTGTTGGATCTTTTGGGTATGGCCCTTTAGGTTTGTTGGGAGGCTGACTAATTATAAATCGCTTATCATCATCAAACAATTCTTTATTTTTATAATGTCCTATATCTGTAGACTTTTCACGGATATTTGGGGTAGAAATGTGATCTAAATATTCTGATTCGTTGTCTGAACTAATATTATTAACTTGTGTTCCAACGAGAGGTATGTTTTGTAATATTAATTGCTGATTGGATATTTCTGATTGGATATTGGTGATTGGACATTCAAATTCTTTCGATGAAGACAAACGACTTGAGCTCTGCCCAGGGGCATTTTGCTGGTTAAAGAATGTATCGATCTTGGGCAATTTTTTAGCTTTTTCAAAATTTTCTAGTTTTAATTTACGTTTTTCGGCTCCACTTTTATATTTGCGCTTGTACATACCTTACTATAGGTATTAAATTTATTTTTGCGGCAAAAACTTAAATACAAATTAAAAAATGTAAGTATGCACATAGTGCTAAAATATTTATCGGATTACCTACCTCTATTGTCCTATGTAGTCAAAAAACACCGTAGGTATTTGTTATTATTTATATTAAGGAATTACCTAATTATAAAAACCAACAACTATTTCTTTTTTTCTTGATTAATTACCAAATATTTGAATTCGAAACGACTTGTCTAATTCTAAATTATACATTAATAATAATTCGTCACCTGAGTATTGATTTGTTATATGTCCAATATGTTATAATCGAGATAAATGGGTTTGAAACTTTTACATTAAATATCTTATTTATTTTTTAATGAAAACTTAATTAAACATTAATAACAATATTCTTGTTTAGCCTTTAATTAGTTCTATTGAGCAACTCTTATCTAAAATTTGGATTTATGCCTCAATATTGGAAAAAACGTTTTGGAGATAAAACAAAAAGTGCTATTTTTGAATTTTAGAAACAAAATGTTGGACATATAACAAAGTTTTAGGACATAAAACAAAACTAAATTAAAAAACACTTTATTTAATAATGATTTACTTTAATAATAATAATAATAATTATTATCAAAATACAATGTCATATACATGTAAATAGGTGAAAAAACGTGTACTGGCTAAAGTGGATATAGAACAAAACAATTTTATACTTATAAGGAAGCTTTCCTTGGAGATAGCACAAATAGTTATAAAAATTTTTTCCATATGGATATAGCACAAACAAATACTAATTATTTTCAGATTTTTACAAACACATGGAGCAAAAGAAAGCCTGTAAGCGAAATTTTGGAGATAGAGTAAACCAATTTTAAACCTTTTATACTAAACTCGGAAACTAAAAACTGATACAATTATATGAAAATACTATTATGGAGATGGAACAAACCAACTTCAACTTTCCGAAAATGCATAAACCTCAAAATGGTAAAAAATGGAGATAGCACAAACCAATACTCAGGTGACGAATTATTAATACACCATTTCGCTCATAGAAAAAGCATATTTCACGCCTGGTTCTCGATAATTTAGTAGGCGTGAAATATGCTTTTTCTATGCGTGAAATGGTGAAACGGAATTTTTAGCCACGCAGGACACGGACGCAGACGAACAATAAGTACAACAAGAAGCCCGAATGGGCCTCATCGTATTAACCAACTAAACCCGATTTATGAACCCCAATGGAATGTGAGTGTTACTAAATCCCTGGTCTGGGGGATTTCGAATTGTACTTAGTTTTGTTTCATTTAATCGTTCCCCGAAAACACAGATAATTTTAAAGACAAAATACGAGATTTTTAGTTGCTTCCGTACGAGAAAAAAAATTCTACGGTTGGCAATCCTGTACCCGGAAACGACTACCAGCGAACGTATACGTTCTCTAAGAGAACTTATCTTGCTTATGAGCACCTACTTAATTAAGTCCTGTCTATCAAAACTAATATTGAACAGATGGCCATTAATTAGAAGTAACGTTAATAATTTAGAGGTCCTTAATCAATGGAAGGCGACGGAATTATAAAGTTTTACATTTATCCACGCATTAGGTTAGAAATGGTTTGGGTATATACTTAATTGGAATATGAATTAATTCTAGAAGGTGTATAATTACGGGGTAAACAAATTAATTTAACCCAATTAAGAACATTTTATGCTCACTTTTTTATTTTTATCTTCATAACCAGAAATACACCAAACCGTGTTTGATATTAGAAGGACTGTTTACAAAACTTCAGTCGTTTTCATAAACGAAAAAAAACTTTGTTGTCTAATAGTTTATTTATTATATTTCCTTCCGCTTCCGCGAAAATAAACTTATATTACTTATAAACAAAGAGAAAGATTTTCAAATTACCTACAGGCATGCCTTGCATGCACGTATAATATAAGAGCCATTTTTCAAACAAGTTGTTTTGCATTGACGGTAAAAATTTGTGATATTAGATGAAATTTCAATCTTGTTTTGCATATATTAGTATATTGCTACGAGTGGGGAAATGGTCGCTTCTAAAGAAGCATTCGTTTGACGCGCGAACGAAGGGATCGTGGCAAGAATGCGAGCATTCTCCAGAAGTTTCACAAATTATTTTTTTCCACAAATCAAAAATTAAATAACACACTTTTGTAAAAATCCGACAGCCATGAAGGTTTTCTCGTAACTTGACCTTAATTGTATTGTTGACAGATCAGTGTTAGGTTTTCTTACATTCTTTTTGTATGGTTTTCTTGGATTTATAGCAAATGCCTTAAAAGTTTAATTCCAAATTTGTAAACAATGTTTAAAATCATATTTATGTAGGTAAGTATGTATCATGTAAAAATAGCTTTAAAATATAAAAAAGACTTTAATAAAGTTTAAATAAACATATTTTATTCAAAATTGCCTCAATTTCTTTATCGTTTAAACCACCGCGGTGGTTTAAACGATAAAGTGCACCGTATCGATCTTTTTGAGTTTTAAAATTCATTATTTTAATCATATAACAAACACAGGATTTAAATGTTAACAAATGTCAAATCAATAAATCAAAATCCTCGGTACCTACTTCTTAAGTTGCACATAATATTTTGTTCCACAATCAAATAAAAATTAAATAAGTAATTTAATAAGTATTTTGGGCATTTTAGTCACGGGCTGAAGTTGGCTTTATTATAAATTGCAAAAAAGTAAGGTTAAATTCGTCAAATATTTATGAATTAAAATTGGCTTTAAATTCTTGTTTCTGTTTGTCGTAGATAAAGGATAGTATGCAACTCGTTTTATAAACTTCTCTAGACACTTGTTTTTATTAAACACTCGCGCGCAAGCTTTGCTCGTAACTAAAATGGCGTTTATGAAACTAGATACATAATATACTATTATCTACTCCTACATTGACGAGCTGTGACTTTATTTTTTGGGCATTTTAGTCACGGGCTAAAGTTAGCCTTATTATAAATTGGGGAAAAAGTGAGGTTAAATCCCAGTGGCGTAGCTAGCCTGTATAAAAAATCTGGAAGGGGCCCTTATACGGAAAAACTGCTGGCAAAAAAATTTCTGGGTGTCACGCACAAATTTACTTAAGTCTATTTTTGGGCAAACAAATAATATAATTTAAGGTAGTTGTCGTGCTATAAGCATACCATCAGAAAATTTTGAATTTTTGTATACTTATTACATATATCCTTAAAATTTGAAGTCGATTGACCGTCTATAACCCGAGATAAATTCAATTAAAAATTGGATAATTAACATGGATTGTATAGGCTTTCTGTAGTTCTGTACCAGTTTCTTAGTTATACAGAAAAAACTAACTGTCAGAAGTTTTCAAAAAACTAACAGTGTTTTAATGTATTTTTGCTGAGTTTAAAAAAAAATAATTAAAAATTTTTGACCGTCCAATTGTTTATAAATAACCGTTTAAAGTTCAACAATTTGTAAAAAGTATACATCACTAGTGTCAGATAAAAACAACTTGGCAAGGCTGTACGCGAGTATAGATATTATTTCCGCAGTAAATTCAAACGGACTGAGTCAGTCTCCAATATATCTATTGGTTAAGCATAAGCGACGTTGCCGGATTAAAACTTATGAAAATATTTGAAAGTATTACGTAAAGGGGACGTCTCCAGGGTACAGTCTTGCGAACAAATTATGAATCACTTAGCTACAAGCTCGTATACTTTTACGGTGCGTATAATCTAAAAATTTTTGACAATATTGTACCACGACAACTACCTTAATAAATAATAATTGTATACATAACTTTTTATGTACAGGCAAATTTAAAAATTTGGTCTGGTTTTAGACATTTACCGTTCTTCAACATCTTTTAAAAGGATTCTATTTTAATAATAATAATAATAATAATAGGTATTTATTGCCCAACAGTACATACCATAAATGGACATTCATATAATAGTGTTTACTTACAAATACTAGCTTATAAATATATAATACAAATAAGTTAAAAACAATATATAAATAATTAAAAATATAAATTGTTAACAATTTTTACAATTAAAAATATAAAACACTAGGATAAACATTTTTTTATAAAGCTTAAGGAAGAAAAATTTATATCACAGGAAGTAGAAATAAAATTGAATATATTGCACATAACATATAAAGGAGATTTTTTAAGTGTGTTTGTACGAGCAAAGGGACATCTAAACGTTATACATTGTCGGCTATTACAACGAGGAATATTAAAGCACAATTGACCCAACAAATCCATGCAATCGATCTGATCATGAAGAAGTTTATACAAAAAAGTTATTGAAATAATTTTTCTTCTCAATTCCAAAGACAATACATTAAAAGTCTCTAACAGAACTAAATGATCATAACCCTGTGGTGGATAAAAATTGAATATTCTAAAGTTAAGAATTTTTAGGAATTTACGCTGTACATTTTCAAGGTTTGTTATGTGATAGGCATATATTGGAGACCAAACCACGCTGGCATACTCAAGTTTGCTGCGCACTAACGAATAATATAGTAATTTAACGGACTGAGAAGAAAAACCTTTGGTATTTCTAAAAATAAATCCAAGGGTCATTGTTGCAGATTTTATATTTGTGTTAATGTGACTTACAAAGCTTAACTGTTGATCAAAAATAACACCCAAGTCTTTCATTACAGAAACTGTATCCAAGGGAATATCATTAATGCTATATTCAAAAATAATTGGATTTAGTTTTCTGGTATAGCGCATAATCTTACATTTAGATATATTCAACTTTAAACGATTACTAAGACACCACTGGTTTAGAGTATTTAAATCATTTTGAAGTCCAAAGCAGTCATTTAAGTTTTGTATACCTTTAAAAATTTTTAAATCATCCGCATATAAAAGCTTGGAGCAACTTAAATTTAATGGCAAGTCATTAATAAAAATAACAAAAAGAATGGGTCCTAAATTAGATCCTTGCGGCACCCCTGAACAAGAGGCAAACCACTCGGAACAGTAACCATTAACAATGACATATTGTTGCCTATTAGTAAGGTATGATTCAAAAAGTTTAATAAGCATATAATCAAAACCCATCCGCCTTAATTTATTTAATAAAATAAAATGGTCTATTTGATCAAAAGCCTTTTGAAAATCGGTATAGATAACATCCAATTGGCCATTGCTATCAATCGTTTGACTAGCATGTTGTGTAAATGAAACCAAGTTACTTGTGGTAGATCGTTTTGTAATAAAACCATGTTGAAAAGGGGACAACATATTTTTTATTTGATCAAAAATTTTTGTATTTATTATTGTTTCGAATATTTTAGCAAAATTACATAAAATTGATATTGGTCGGTAGTTGACAATAAGCGAATTATCACCTCGTTTTAATACTGGTATGATTTTAGAAATCTTCCACATGTCTGGAAATAACCCAGATTTTAAAATTTTATTAAAAATAATCAAGAGGGGATTAGCCAGGGCTCCAGAGCAATCTCTAACAAAAAAACTTGGTATATTATCAAACCCAGATGTCTATTTTAAAATAAAGGCAAGTCATTTGAAATAATTGTAACAATAATAATTATTTCTAATTTGCTATTAATATAACCTATGATAATAACACGCAAAGCAGACTCAGTATGCGGCGCAGAGCACAGAACAATATACGCAGACTGCGCCGCAGACAACGCATAGCGGAAAGGTGCGGGCAGAAACAATTCTTTCACGGCCTCGTTGAAACAGGAGGGTATTCAGACAAACTTTTATTTAATAAATCGAAGAATAAACAATTAAATAATAATATTTATTTATTTAATTTCATGCCTTAATTGTTTTAACATGTGGGTAATATGTTTTTTGCTTACGCATGTCGAAGCCAATCGGGGCCCCCCCTACTGCATCTAATAAAACAAGTAAGTAAACACAGCGTAGAGGTCCAAATTTGGGTAAGACGATCACGAGCCAAAGTCACAAAATATTTAATTTATCAATTTTTCATAAAACTTGTTTTAAACAAACCTGGGGGTAAAGAGACATCTTTACATTTTTGGTGCCGGTGACCAGGATGCATTGCAAAAGAAAAAACTTTGTGGAGAAATAGGTTTATTGCAGTACCGGATTGTCTCTAGGGTTTATGTCTAGGGGCGAGGAATTTCCTAAGTCCGGCACTGTACTCTGTTTATAAAATGCAACTCGTTTTATAAACTTCTTTAGACACTCGTTTTTATTAAACATTCGCTCGCAAGCTTTGCTTGTGCCTAATAAAACTCGTAACTAAAATGGCGTTTATAAAACTTGATACACAATATCCTATTATCTACTCCTAGTAGTCTCCTACATTGACGAGCTGTAACTTTATGGCGTTTTAGTCACGGACTGAGTAGCTTTATTATAAATTGGGGAGAAGTAAAGTTAAATCCGTTGACATTTGACAGATATATCTATATATATACATTGATATATCAATGTTTAAGAAATAAAATTGCTTTTGTGTTTCTCATAGATAAAGTATAGTACCTATGCAACTCGTTTTATAAACTTCTTTAGACATTAGTTTTTATTAAATACTCGCTTGTAAGCTTGTAAAACTCGTAACTAAAACTTGATAGGTACATAATATACTATTTTTGGAATTACTTGCCTTTATAATTTAATTCCAAATAGACATTATGCACCCGACTCACTAAAACAATGATTTAATAGTAAAAGAAATGCAATTGTATTGTAAAGATTTCTCTTTACAGCAGGTTCGTTTAGAACAAGTGTTAATACAACTATTTTGTGACTTTGGCACGTGTACGTCTACCAAAGATTAAATATATATTAAGAAAAGTATATTTAATCTTTGCCTCTACGTTGTATTACTTACTTGTTTTATTAAATACATTGCTTTAGGAATCATACTAGGGAGAATTAGGTATACCTACAAAAGATCGCATATGCGAACCCTGACCTTTTGTGTAAAAGAATTCTTTGTATTTCTTTTTGCCCAATAAATATTATTATTATTATTATTATTATTATTAAATAAAATAACGTGTTTAGTTTACCCCAATTTAATTTACTTTGACGTTTTACAACAACCACAGACAACAACAACCAAGGAGTGGTTCTTAAGGAGATACGACCAGGAAAAAAGAGCTTAAAAACCCTGTTTGGCTATGAAGTAGCAAAGGATGGCACGATTAGGCATTGTTTCTTTTAAAAGTTAATGCAAATTAATGTGATGACGCGATGCTCGTTACTTTATTTGTATAGAAAAATAGAGTAACCATTGGTGTTAGGATTTTCAACTTGGACACCTTTTTTAAGGGCTGTCAAAATTGCAAGCTTTATAAACGCAATTTCAATTACGGGTTTTATTAGGAACGAGCGAGCGAGTGTTTAATAAAAACAAGTGTCTAAAGAAGTTTATTAAACGAGTTGCATTATGCAACTTGCATACTATAATTTATCTACGACGAACAGAAATAGGAATTTAAAGCCAATTTTAATTATTAAATATTTGACATTTGACGAATCTAACCCGATAAACTCGATTTAACCTCACTTTTTCGCAATTTATAATAAAGCCAACTTCAGCCCGTGACTAAAATGCCCAAAAGCCACTGTCGTTAACTTCAGTCCGTGATTAAAACGCTATAAAGTCACAGCTTGTCAATGTAGCAGTAGATAATAGTATATTACGTATTAAGTTTTATGAACGCCATTTTAGTTAGGAGTTTAATTAGACACGAGCGAAGCTTTTGAGTGAGTGTTTAATGAAAACGAGTAGATACCTATCTAGAAAAGTTCGTAAATGAGTTGCATACTATATTATAATAAACACAAAATTGTATACTATATATCAAGTTTTAAAAACGCCATTTTAGTTACTTTTAGTTTAATTATGTATGAGGAAAGCTTGCGAGCGAGTGTTTAGTAAAAACGAGTCTCTAGTGAAGTTTATAAACGAAATGCATACTATAGTTTATCTTCGACGAACACAAAAAATAATTTAAAGCCAATTTTATTTATAAAACATTTGACGATCTGACAAGTGTCACCCGGATTTAACCTCACTTTTTATAATAAATCCAACTTTACACAAAAGCCACAGTTGCTAACTTCACAAATAAGACTTTAAACTCAATTTTAAGTATTTAAATTTTTACAAATGTAACCTTACATTTTTGCCATTTATAATAAAGCAAACTTTAGCCCGTGACTAAAATGCCTAAAACCCACTATTGATTACTTCAGCCCGTGACTACAACGCCCATAAGTCAGTGGCGGCTGGTGAATTTTGGTTATACCAGTTATTAGACATGGGACCCACACCAAATTTATAATAGTTTATAATGACATTAAATAGACAAGTTCGGCGCAAACAATTAAAATTGAAGTTTTTCGTGTCGCCTCACCTGCCTCCTGGCCCCCCTATTTGAGATAATTCAAATAAAGTGGTGCAATTTATAAACCACTATAATTTATCGATAAATTTTAATTAATCGATAAATTTTATTAAAAAAAACAAATATTACAGATTTTATATGATATTAAATTTTTATTATTTATTTTATTAAAATAAAAAAATATTTAAAATGGTATAAAATCGTTAGTATTTTTTAAATTAAGTTTTAAATTTGTCGATAAATTATAGTACCTATATTATAAATTGCACTACCGTAAACACGGGTGGCTTTAGCTTACATTCAAACTTAAGCTTAAAATTTGTGTGGTTTTAACAATCATAAACATTAAATATTGTATAGTCTTGAGTTGCTCTTTCATAATAACTATGTTATAACATTACGTAGGGCTGAGTTTCAAAAATAAAAATTAAAAACTGGGTGTATTTTCCGTATAAAATTAAGTTAATATTTTATTTTATTTTTATTAGACATATGTTAGCAGCGACATATAGCGATTGCAAGGTATTACCGAAAAAAAAAATAGACCTTTAGTTAACCAAGGATCAAATTCCAAAGGATTGCGCCTAATATAGAAATTGTACCGCGTGTATTTCTAAGAGTTCTGCAGTGATGCAATATAAACAATTTTAAAGTGTAATTAATCCTGTTTATTTCTTTAAAACACTGATTTTCCTTTAATTTAAACTCAATAGAATCGCTCAATGGACATGTTTAGACCCAGTGGCGGCTGGTGGATTTTGGGCACACCCATATCCAGGCCCGTTCCTGGGGTGTCTGGCGCCTACGTGCAGCATTCGTTGGTGCGCCCCTTTTATATTTAAATATAATAAATTAAATATTTTAATCTGAAGCCCTTAAATTTAAAAAATATATATTTTGCGACTGGCAAAATGGAATTGAAAATTTAAAAAAAAACCGCTTAAATTAAGTACCTATAAAAAATATTTATTAAATTACCAAACAAACAAAATCACAAAAAATATTCAGTGATAAAAATACTCTAAAGAAAACAAAAAAAAAACAATCTAAACAATATAATAACTAAAACTGGTTTTTAGTGACGTACTCTCTAAAAATGGATTAAACAAAAATGAGTTTTAAAAGTAAAAAAGCAGTCACTAATAACTTTAGTCAACAGCAATTTGTATCCTGGACAGTTAACAGCTTATTATTATGTACAATTATAAAAGTAAAGCAGATTTTAAGATATTGTCAATTCCATATTATATGGATAATTTACTAAATCTCAAAAACGTGCTACTTTTATAACTTTTGACGACATTTTCGGATTCAGCAGACAATTTTACATAGGAGTTGACTATTTCTATTGACGATAATTATTAGTCGCTGCTTTTTCGCTATGGCATTTAGACTAATTGAATTAGTAATTTTTGACTAATTCTATTTTAGAGAGTAAGCTCGTTACAAAGTCATGTTCTGTGTAGACTACTGTTAAACTTTGCTACCGTCAACTGCAACTATCAAACAAATACTAAAAATATTATGACCATTTGTCTCCTTTTATTTTGATCCCCCTATGTATGTTTAAGTATTATATGCAAGAAAGTTTATCGTTACTATACCGCGGAACTTTTCCAGCGATGACGTCAAAATGTTAACAATAATTAGAGTTAAAAAAGTAAACACGTATCTTTATACATGTGCAAAAAATAACTATAATATCACAATATAATCATTTTTATGTAATCGCTGGAAAACTTCCGCGCTATAATCGTTACAAAGTACTGATTGACTCTTTGATTTTGCGCCCCCAAAATGTTGCGCCTGCGTGCGTGCACGCACTGCACGCTCGCCAGGAACGGGCCTGCCCATATCTCAGTTATTAGACATGGGGCCCACATCAAATTTATATGAGTTTATAATGACATTATATAGACAAGTTCTGCGCAAGCAGAATTCAAATTGAAGTTTCCCTGCCCCCCCAAATTAAGATAATTTAAATTAAAGTGGTACAATATTTAATTCACTGAAGTTTATCGACAAATTTCAATTTTTTAAAAAAAAATTTAAGTGTTACAGATTTTATACCATTTCAATTTTTTTTTAAATTTAGTTAAAGAAAATTTAAATTCTGCTTGTGCAGAACTTGTTTATATAATGTCATTGTAAACTCATATAAATTTGATGTGGGTCCCATGTCTAATAACTGAGATATGGGTGTGCCCAAGCCCAGCCGCCACAGTTTAGACCAACAAACTATAAATGTTAATTTTATCGAGCGCGAAAAGATTTTTCATAAAAAGGAGAAAGTCACCCGAGGGGTGCCAAGCCACCCTTGTTTACGGACCGTAAATTACGTTAATTTTATCTCAAATATAATATTAATGTCATTATAAACTATAATAAATTTGGTGTGGGTCCCATCATGGAACTCCCATGTCTATAACCAAAATCCACCAGCCGCCACTGCCTAAAGTCACAGCTTTTCATGTAGGAGTAGATAAATAATAACGATATGACCTAAGCCCCCAGTTATATGATTTCAGACATAATAGAAATAATGTTTTTTTCAATATACCTACCTATTTTAAAAATAGTATTTTTAAAGAAAAAAATGTTTGGTTACCAAACTTTGGTATTCAAAAGGTTGTTTTTGCTGATTTTAAAACAAGTTGAATATTTTTTTCAGGCTTACTTAATTTCCTGATGTTCTAAAAACAGATTTTATAGTTATCAGATTATTTCCAGGAATAGGTATGAGTTTACCTACAACGATTATTTACTGCAGTTTACGACAGACCGACTAGAATCAAGTTTTCCTGCGATCAGCTGATACCGGTCATGTACTTGTTGGAGAACCAATGAATAATAGCCTATTCGGCGTTGCCATATCTCTTACTCAAATATGGTCGTATTATTTGATATGGATGCGAATTGGGTAAAATTAAATTATTTCCTGATTAGGTATTAAAGTTTTGCTAAGGAACTGTTTACTAAACAACAGTGTTTAGAGCAGACTAGAGTCTACAGAGCATACTGCACAAAGGCTTTCGATACCGCACATGCGCTTTGGTTTATCAGCTGATCTACTGTTAATCAACTAAAATGGGCAAAAGTGAGCGAAACCAACCAAAACCAACCCAAACTCAACAACACAACCCAACCGACCCCGCCCCATTGCCCCCCCCGCCCCATTGGTCGATAGAGATATAATATACAGCCAGTTCAGACTAAAACCGAATATATCTATATCTATATATATATATATATATAGATAGACAGTGTCATTTAGGCACCCATATGGTATAAACATTGTCAATGTGACTCCCAATTTTACAATGTGGCACCCGGTTTCGGGTGCCACTTTGTTTTGCCTTCAAAAATTTTTCCAATGAAGGTAGGGTCCTTCTAAACCATATAACAAATAATTTGAAGGGTGCCACTTTGACAAAGATTACTCCCGGATATACAGTTTAGTTTGCGAAGTTTATTATAGATGGCGCTCTTTTTTATACAGATGTATATATTTTATACACTCATTATAATTGTTAAACTTTTGGCACCCATAATATGCCTTTACATTATGGCACCCTAAATTTGGCAACAGTGGAAGAAACTTTATTAAAACCTCGTGTGTAACAGACGACACTAATTATCACGGAAACCTCGGAAGTATTCGGCCGTGTCCGGAGGGCAGCGAGAAGCGGCTGGCGGGAATTTTGATTTTAAATATTGTTTTGGTTCATTCTTTATTCTAAGATCGTATAATTCAGTGGCGTATTTAGGATTTAGCTCCAGGGGGGTCCAAAAAAACTAACTAAATATGTACTATGCTATGCTTTAATAACTATAGCATGCACAAAAACCCTTAAAACGACATATATATAATAATACTCGATTTTTAACAAAATTTTTTTTGACAATTTACCCGCC
Source organism: Brassicogethes aeneus (assembly GCA_921294245.1). Lineage (NCBI taxonomy): Eukaryota > Metazoa > Arthropoda > Insecta > Coleoptera > Nitidulidae > Brassicogethes > Brassicogethes aeneus. The sequence goes on along the minus strand of OV121132.1, from coordinate 43,049,423 downwards.
CTCTCACCCAATTACTCTAAACCGATTGGTCCCAAAAACAATCCGAAGCTATTATTTATTTGTAGCTACCTGTATATCAAACTTTAAGTCAATAGCTCAATTCCTTCGAAATTTAAGTAATCGCTTGAACCTACAGACATATATACATACATACAACATACAAATATAAAATTCGCAATACAGAAGTTTTCTTACCTTTGCTAATATTAATTCAACATTAAACGCCAACTCACATTACTCTGTGCGCTAACTGAATTGTATTCTTTACCAATCTATCTATTTGTAATTTACATCACAACCATCATACAAGTATCATGCATCACAACAATAGACCTATCCAATGAATGGATAGCGCGTGCGTGAAAAAGAGCGGCGTCTTTTTTTAATGATTTTATATTTAAATATAATTAATAAATAATAAAGTACGTTGACAGTCTTGAGGTTTTTATTTTTTTTAAACTTTTTTTTGTAATAAAAATAATAAAATATGTGCGCCCGGGGGGGGACCGGACCCGGTGGACCCCCCCCCTAAATACGCCACTGGTATAATTATATAGTCTTCAAAATAAATGATGATATATTAGGTTTATTAAGTATAATAAACATAACAAATCATTACTTTTTTGGAGAATTTGTTAGATATAATAATAATTTACACAAGAAATATTAAGAATATGATTCTGATAAGGCTGATTTGCATTCTCGTTTTAAATTTATATCAAAATCACTTGCTTTCGGATGTTTAAACGTTTTTTGTTATTTGTATTTCTAGGGACTTCAATCTATTTCATCTTTGGTGGTGGAAAATAGAAATTGTTTTATTCTTTGCAGGAAAGTGGTATGCATTCGAATTTGGTGTACGGTTAACGCAATCGAAATTTTCTTTTCACATAGATGTTATTTTTTCCATGGTTTTAGGAAAAACTTTTTTCTTATATCACAAAAAAAATACGCATTTTTAAATCGTAAAAATTTATCGTAAGTCCATTTATTAGTATTTCTATAAATATATACACAGTATCCCACTTAAAACCTACCATCCTCTTGTTTTGACGACAAAACACATTCTTAATATTATTCCTTATAAAATGACCACCTATATCATGTTCTATACCAAAACTTAATAGTTATTGAGTTATTAATATTTTTCGTAAAATTCGGTCAGTTTCACCCTCAACAAAAAAATCTTATATTTTTTTAATATTAGGTTTGATGATATTCGGTTGTATTTATTGTAATATTTCTTAAAAGATACTTGATAAAAAGCAATGTGAATGTAGATAACTTAAAACAGCAATAAGTTTTTAATTTTTAACGGAACGCCCTGTATATTTTTACATAATTAAATATGAAATTATAATACCTTTTCATTGATATAACCATTCCCTAAAGTTAATAATAACAAAGATATTTTACAATTTCTATTATTTATTATTTCAAATTTTTAAATATTAATTTTAAATTATTAAACAATACAAGTGAAATCTACGAATAAGTTTTAATAACTGTATGTTTTCATAAGACAAGAAAATAATAAATTAATATATTTTTTTTCGGTCTAAAGTAAATATGTCGATAAGTATGTGTATAAACGGTTTAATTGAACGACCGGTACCTTCATTAAAAGGTATATTATTATTTACTAATATAGTTAGAAATTCATTAATTTAATAAAAATTGTTAATAAAATAGTTAAAATGAAGAAAAATCACTATTCAAATAAAGTTTTGATGAACTGGTTTATTCTTTATGGACAATATGACAAACTTATTGCTAGAACATGCAGACACTTTTTGTATGTTGTACCTTTACCCAACTTACCCAACTTCTTTTGAGTAGTTATTTTTATCTTTATTTTAATAATAATAATGAGATAATTTTGTTGGGCCCCAAATAAAATAATTAAAATATTAATTTTTCTATGATCATTGGTACAAAAAAGGAAATATTGTACAACATAACTTGCTGCTTACAAGGATTTATTTTGGAACATTAAAAAACTATAAGTACATGTACAAAAAATAATTAAAAAATATTCTTGAAATTAATTTAATAAAAAATTAAAATAATGAATGTAAGTATATTTTTGATTTAATTTTTTTTACATGTACTTACACAAAAAAAAGTAATAAAAATTCTCAAGCACTTATAAATGACAGGCACTGTGGTGCATGAATCTAAATTTTACTACCTTTGGTAAACATATTTTGGTAGGTACTTATTAAATAAAAAAAGTCAAATTTTTCGCTCTCATATTAATGTGAATTTATAATTAATAAACAAAAATTTTGTTCGTACCGCCGCGGCGCAGTACCGCGTTGTAGTGAGAGATTTTTAAATTCTTAAAAGACAAATACAAAAATATTAATGGTATAATTATAATTATTTCTGACATCTTTAAAAAAAATTCTAACCTTAATTTCTTTCATTTGCGCGACTAAAAAAAATTTTCAATGGAGTTGCATTATAAAACTTATTTTACGCACTCCATTTTATCTCAATAAAGCTGATATTATTATAATTTTCGAATTATGATGCAGAATAATATAAAATAGAGTATTTCACCATATTTGTTTTAGGTAATCAACATTTTTCAGATATGAATATTACTAAATAAAATTATATTAAATTGTATATCTTCAATATGGCACCCGTAAGTATGGCAACAGTGGAGGGTGCCTGTTTGAATATAATTATAACCAGTTTATACGTGAAGGGTGCTACTTGATCATGATTTTTGGTGGTGCCACAATGTCAAGTTTTAAAATTGGTTTTTTATACGAGGGGGTCACATTTACGTTGATTAAGTGGGTGCCACTTCATACAAGATACATGTATATATATATATATATATATATATATATATGGGGCGTGTCCTCGCCTCCCTCCAAGGCGCGTCACAGTAGCTTGTGTGATAAACGACATGACGAAAAGTCGAACAGGTAAGGACTTAAAAAATTAAATGATAATGCAAAAAATCTCATTAGCGATGCAGTCTATTTGCTTAGCTACTGTGTCGCGCGTTGGAGGGAGGCGAGGCCACGCCCCATATATATATAGATATATTCGGTTTTAGTCTGAACTGGCTGTATGTAAGGGTAGATACATTTTATAAATTTTGAACATTGAATAATTTATATTTATTTAAATTATAAATTAGGTTATAATAGCGCAATGATAACAAACAAAATACCCACCAGGATGATAACAAAACTTTTTGAGTTCTGACAGTAGATCAGCTATTAACCAAAGCGCATGTGCGGGATCGAAAGCCTTTGTATCGTATGCTCTGTAGACACTTCTTTTAGAGCAGGACTTCCCAACCAGTGGGGAGCGCAACCCTATAGAAATAGATCATAAGGGGCCCAATGCATATATTCGGAAATTATAAAAAAAATCTATAATATACGAAGTATTAAATTCACTCATTATATTGTTGTTCAATGGGAGCGTAACTATATTTTAATAATCTGGGGAGCAAAAAAGGTAAGACTATTAAACTTTTTGTTTCTTAACTTCAATCCGTGACGAAAATGCTACTTCGCCCACGGCCTGATGTTAGCTGTAGGTTAAATAGAAAGAAAGAAAGGTTAAAGATGTTTGATAGTTATCAAATATATCAAATAAAAGTCCTTGCGGTGGTTGAATAAAATATTGTTTGCGACTATTGGTCAAAAGAGGAGATTCAACTCCACGCTCAAGGAATCTCCTCTTTCTCCCACTAGTCGCACAATATACTATTACCACAAATAAAATATCAAAAACCTGTCCATAGAAAAAATGCGTTACAGGTTTTAACAGTAAAATAGAATAAAAATAACAAGTAAATAAAGTAAAAAAAAAGTTTTTAAAAATTAATCTAGGTTTTAATAATTATTAACTAATTGTAAAAAGGTTACCCGATAATAAAGCTATTATTGTTATTAAAAGTAAGTTAAAACTTTATACATTAATATGCAGCAGAAGTTCTGCTCGTGATAGTTTGTGTGCTTGTTCTAATGTAATTTTAATTTTTGTTTAAATTTTTGATAGTTATATAACTTATAATAAAAGAGGAAAAAGGTTTTTAATTAAAAAAATATATAAATGGAATTTAGCCTAATGTGGGAATCTTTGAAGGTATTGGCAACACTGCTCCCCTAATCGAGACGAACTCATGGCCTGCCGCCTGCGAGCCGGTTTCTGTTCAATTCAAAACAGATGATTCTTAGCGCTAGAGCGCTACGTAACAGAATAAGTAGATTTAGAATTTATCTAGTTTTGTATATATGAAAATGTGTGTTAATTAGTGAATTTATATATTTAGCCAGTTACCGACCAAACCAAACAAAACAAAAACTTATTAACAACAAATTTACTAACTGTTCGTTGTTCTAGTGTGTGATTTGCATCGTGCCAAACCCCGGTGTTTATATTTATTTGTGTACGTTGTGAAAGTGTTTCTTTATTGTGATCGTGGCAGGAAAGGCCTAAACATTATTCAGGTTAATAAAATCGTCAAAATTCCCGTAGCCAAGCAGAGCCTCGGAATTGCCCAAGAAGGTACTACCATGGGCCAAATTCCAGAAAATGTAAGTCATAAAATATTTATATTAGTTTATAACAAAATTTTTGTATTCAAATGTCAAAAAAATTATTTTTTTGAGTTTAAAAATTTAAAATAACATTGACTTTGCATAGAAATTTCTGTTTTAACCTTACTTTTACCTGTAGTAGTTAAATCATTATCTTGTTAATTAAAATACCTATAGTATTATTATTATGGTTATTAGTCATCCATAAATACAAATTCAAAAAAGACTTTTTTTTAAATAGTTTTAAATATTATTTAAACCATCTCGCATTAGTTTTTTATTTTAACAAAAACTGCCATTTTCACAATCATCCACTGAAATTTATTATACAAGAGATAATGCACATAATCTCGAGTGTAATACTATACTTTATCTACTCCAATAAGTAGTTAATTAAATAATTAAAAAAAAAAAATTAAAAAATCTGTGATATGGTCAACCTCACTTTTTACCAATTTAAAATATTATTATAGTTGCCTTCTTCCAATTTAAAACTCGATTGGTTCAAAACACATAGAATATTGAAATCGGCCAATCACTGATGCCTAACAACGTAAATAATGAGTTCATTATTCCCGTTGTTAGGCAGGGAATTTAAAAAGTTTATCATTATTCACGAAAAAAAAACAATATTATGCAATAGGAGCATACTCCTATTATTTCTCCTATTATAACTATAGATAAACAATATTACAATTTCATAGTACCTACTTATACTCGACTACCTATAAATACTTTTGATGTTTTTTTTTTATTTTTGTCTTAGTTATTAGGTAGGTAGGTAGGTATTCTCTAAAATCAGCGGCATACAATTTTTTGTTATCAACACCTTTTTAACTTAAATAATGCCTACCACGTTTAAAAATTACGGTACCTACCGAGGTGTATTAAGTACAAACGATGATATAGAGTGTTCTCGTATACAGTATAATACTATGCAAGAACACTATACAGGGTGTCCCGAAAATAGTGTTTAATAAAAAAATATGAAGAACAGTTTTTATAAACATAGGTCGGCAAATTAATAAAAAATGTTATAATAATAAAAAATGTTATGCTCACTCAACTTTTTAAGCTGAATTTAAAAATAAAATCAAAATAATTTTTTTTTATTTAGAAGTTTATTAAACAGGGGCGGCCTAGGTCATTTTTAGCCCCAACTCTTTGAGTGGATTTTTGTTACAAGTTGGCCACAGAATTATTTACGTAAAAAAGGCACTGTTAAACATCTATAAAATTATTGTTTAACAAGACTAGGTACCCTCGTATGTACCTTTTTTACGTAAAAAACTTAATTAATTAATTTTTATATTATGTGGCCAACTTTTAAAGCCCGTATTCCAGTCTGCAATTCTACGTGCAATAATCTTGCACGAAGGCATGCGCATAGCGACGTTTCGTGCAAGTTTATTGCCGTTTTAAATTATCGGTCCTTCTCTATATTTATTTGCTCTATATTTATTTGGAATTGCAAATAAAACTTGCATGCAAGAAAGTTGCTGCAAGCAATTGCAGACTGTAATACGGGCTTTACAAAAATTTCATACAAAGAGTTGGGCTCGGAGTTGGGGCTAAAATAATCTGTTTAATACACTCCTAAAAAAAATTAAATTTTGTTTTTATTTTATAAAAATGCAAAATTTTTAATTTAAAATCGTTTAAAATATAAAGAGCTCTAATGTAAAATTATTAAATTTATTCCTTAGTAATAATAATTATAATTATAATACTAGTAATTATTACTAAGGAATAAATTTAATATTCTGCCAAACCTACTTTATATTAATTTTGCGGTATTAATTATTAATTTTAATTTGGTAAGGATATCCTTAATACAATTTAAAGTTCAACAAATATCTCGAAAACAAGCATTGTTTGTAATCTTATCTTTTTCCAGATTAAATATTTTTTGATTTGTATTAACATATTTGTTACATTTTGGATAGGTTTTTATCTGTAATCATGACCTAGATTTTTTTATTAATATTATATAATTGTAATTATTATTATTATAACTATTCAGTGCAGTTCTCGGTGCACTTTATCCAAAATTTTTTTAAGTTTTATAGTATTTTACGAACTTTTAACAGTTAAAAAGTGCCAAATTTAGTAGAAAATTTAAATCAATGAGTTTGTTTAATTAAATATTAAAAAACTTGTTTTCCTTAAAAAAAAGTGTTGGCGCCATGAGATTGATATTAAAAATTAGGCCTTAATTTTAATCAGTTTATTTTGATTTTAAATATGGTAATTAATCAGACTAATAATCTTGTACCTGGTACTAAACAGAAAAAAATTAAATTTTTGTTTGCAACACGTTTAATTGCCGATATGGTATTAATCGAGGTATTAATTAACATTTTTTATGGTGTTTAATTTATAGCTTTGTTTATATTCTGATCGTGGTACAACTGGTTTCCTCTTGGGTCAAACGCTAAAAATACATTTTTTTTTCTACAATATTGTAAGGTTGTTAGCTTATCATAATTTTAAATAAATACTTAGTGAAATGTCTTTAAAATAATTTATTCTTTATTTTTAGTAAAAATATATTTTATTTAAATTCTCGTAAACAAATATGGGGTTGCTTAAAATCAGACATGTTAAAAAAACAATATTTATCTTAATATCTTGGCGTAATACATTCCAAACTTAATCAAACATTTTTTTCTATAACAGTAACAGACAAGCTGTCTAAACATTCTATTGTAAATGGCATAGATAAGGTTGTAGACATTTTGGAATTACACATACAAAAAGTTTTTTACACGTGTCTAAGTTTTGTATCAAAAGCTTTAATAAATATTATTAATATTTATTGGTTAAATATAAATTATTATTTGTTTATATGGCAAGCCTGTAGCCATTTAACAACAGAATTTTTATTCAGCATCATGGAGAATAATATAATATAATAATAATATAATGTTTACAAAAAAAATTACTGGGTATTTATGAGTATGAGTATGAGTATGGGGACGTATGGTAGGCCCCATCGATATCACCTTACACTAATCTCCCAGGGTTATTTTTACCACCTTTCCGTTCTCCTACGTATCCCACACTGCACAGCATTACCTGTGTTTGTAGGATCCGAAGTTTTTACGCCGACTGGTAGATCTACCCTAGGAGGTCGTGGATGACAATGTCGATGGTTAAGGCCACTCCCGGATTTTTGTCGCCGGATCGGGCCATACGCCCAGTTTAGGCTAGTGGAGAGCGGGACAAGGAGGGTAAATGTTGGGTTTTGGAGGACATTGAACTGACCCAAAACTAAGTACAATCCGGAATCCTCCTCAACCGGGGCTTTAGTAATAACCCCATTCAATTGGGATTCATGAATGGGGGTAGTGTTAGTAAGCTGCTAGAACCTGTCCTTGTTGGTGTCATTCTGAACGTCTCTGTTCGAGTCGGTTTCCGGTTCCTGGTAACCGCTTTAGAATTGCTTGCCCCCACGTAAGAGACTGAATCCTGTCTTCAGTACCGAAGTGTTCAACCCCTCCTGCCGAGCACCGACTACCGACTATGTATCTTCTTTGTTTATTTTGTTATAAGTGTATCAACCGTTTACCATTTAAATTTAGTTCTTTGCATTCTTACTTTATTATCAAATTAATTTACAAACTTAATACACAAATAGATGAAGCCGGCCCTGTAGTGTACGTAATTGGAATACGGCCCTATTCTTATTTAACAATTAAGAAATTGTATTTTTTTAATTTACTGCTTCTACCATTTGTTTTTTTATACTCGAGAAGGTCTCGCAGTTTGTTTCTTTGTGGTTAATGTAAGTTCTAACATGATCTATAACCTCTAAAGCTCTCAAACCTGAGGCAGTATTTTCAACCCATCTCGTTGCACAAAACTTTTTTGGAAATTTGTCAGATTTGGTAATATTCATGTAATCAGCCCTACGCTTAAGCGTTTTGGTGAATCTTTAAAAAGAGTATAAAATCCCCGTAGCACCTCGTTTATGTTCCACTTGGTTAATTTGTGTCCATATTGGAAGGCACCATGTACTATATGGAGACCGCAAGAACCAATATTAACCAGTCGCTTTTCAGTTACCTCACTTCGGAAGTCTTAGAAACTTCCAATTAACATTAGGTCCATCCATTGAAACCTAGAGTAATAATTTTATTAAATTAAAAAATAGTTATTTAATTAACAACCTACCTGAATAACTTTGTTTAATTAAAGGGGAGAAATTCCTGCAGTAAAATACTTTACTATATCTTCAGCTGCTGTATATTGCATAAACACTGAGTTTAAATATCTGGTTTCTATTTGAGAACAATGACTATTAAAAAATCTTACATGGATGTCCATTTGTCCAGTTTGAACTATTTTATTAAAAGATTCATCAAAGCAAATCACATAGGTATCACATTGTTTTAAACTATCTTCTAAATTGCACTTAAAATAGGGAGCAAGCCCAAAACTTGTCATATATGCCACCTTTGTATATCCTAAGGCCATTTGTTGAGCGATATCACAGTTGGGAAACATTGCTTTCATAATTGGAATAGAGTCTTTACAAGAATTAAAGCTTAAATTTGAGGCACATATATGTATACATGCAGGCTCCACAATATTTCAGCATCCAGAACACTTATATTGGTAGTAAAAGCCTGCTTTTGGACCACAGTCTTAACATTATTGTTAGTCTCTGTATTTTCTAAATCTTTTATAACCTCTTTTTCTGCAGAAACATTTAGGTTCCTCGTAAATACCTTTATCCCATGATTTGTTGATACAACTTCCATCCTCTTTTTATGTGATTTGCTCTTTTCATGACTTATTAATGCTTGTTTACCCATGTTGCTAAGTTCCACATTTTTTTTTACAAATTTTACAGGAAATTTTAAAAATATCATTATGAACTTTTGCAAATATTTTTGCCCATTCTGGATTTAACTTGTCATCTACCCAGTCCGGGTTAAATACTGTTTTTTTCGACATGGTTGATACCTAAATTCAAAGTAAAAATTGTACTTAAGCTCCACTGTAAAACAAAACAAGTCCACTATTATTATTTATTGATCACGGTTCTTAAAACTATATATAAAGCAAAAACATTTGCAAATGTGGCGCAAATTATTGCAAAACACCACAAATTTGTTTAGCAACATGCATTTTTAATTTAATAAAATTATTACTCTAGGTTTCAATGGATGGACCTAATGTTAATTGGAAGTTTCTAAGACTTTTAAATGAAAACCGAAGTGAGGTAACTGAAAAGCGACTGGTTAATATTGGTTCTTGCGGTCTCCATATAGTACATGCCCAAGTAACAATTTAAGCGTCATTCACATCCACTTTGCATACGTGTCTTAACAATAAAACATTATATAAAAAACATAAATGATTATTCTCAATTTACATCGACGTTAAACATAGGAAACATGCGCATGCGCAAGATAAGTGACAGGGTAGTTGCCGGTATTTTGTTTATTTACAATTTGAGGTTATTGCTCGCTTATGTTCTGTGATCGCCCGTGAAATTGTTATGGATATTATATTTCATTTGATCTTTAAAATCTGATCGTTTTCTGTCATATAAAAATGGATAAGAATGCACCAAGTCAATTAAAGCCCCGTCATCCATTTTATTACAAAATTGAGCACAGCACAGAAAAAAGTTTTTAATAATCAGTAAAAACACCCACAGATCATAAAACACCTATTGGTAAACAATTTGAGGTTAGAAGTAGTTGACAATTCTAGAGAGAGAACGACCGATCGACATTTCTTTCTTAAGACATTGGTTAAACATGGTAGACAGCATAACAAAGCAAAAAAGTTAAAGTTTACTCAACTTTTTCGTCCGTTAATTTATGTCTCTTATGTTTTATTTGAATGTAAACGGATACATATAAAACCTTGTATTTTAACTTTTCTTATGTTATGTTTTATTGTTAAGACACGTATGCAAAGTGGATGTGAATGACGCTTTAGGTTTTATTAGGTAATACAGGAAAGCTTTAAAACCCTTTTTTCTGGATATTGATAAAACCTAATTATCCGCAAGATAGTCATAGGACTGCTTTAAGTCTCTTTTAAGTATAAAAGGGAGAATCCTATGAAGGTTCTTAGGAGTAAATTTTAAGAATTAGTTAAAACAATTTGGCTTTAAGCAAAACAGTCCGGTGAGTATTTTTAAACCATCCATAAAACTAAATAACATAACCCTTAATATTTTTAAATAAGACCGAAATGTCCTCACAAAGTCAACAATAAGACTCATTGATTTAATATAGTTTTAAAGGAGTAAATTTTTATTGTCATTTATTTTAATATTGTTTTAACAAAGTTTTAATAATATTTACATTGGTAGTGGGTCTACCGAATTAAAAATGGATCCCACTAACTGCAAAAATGCAAACGCCATGTTTACCGATACGTAATGAGTTATTGATAAATATATGTGGCTTTAGTGCAGGGTTTCACGCTTATAATTTCCCAACGAACACCGGTTTTTTGTTAAAGGTAACTGAGATAGCTCTTAATTTTTAACAGGCCACATAAAAACTTAAGTGAAATGAAAATAAGGAAAATTAACCTAAAATATAATATACCTACATATATATACAAAAAAATGTGTTTTTACTTGCATAGCCAATAACATAATAGAAATAAGATGATGTTTATTACGTTTTAAGCTGTTATTAATGGAAATACAGAGATATTTTTATGAGTTTATAAGGAAAATGCCATTGTGGTTAAGATACCGTACCTAAGGACATAGATAATATTGCGGATCATAATGCTATAGGTATGGAGTCATAAAAAAAACAAAAAACATTTTGAAAGTGCGAATATTGTAATTTTGTTAAACTTCTTGTGAATAAATACGTAAAACTTTAATATTTATTAATTAATATTCGGCTTCATGAACGTTGGTATCTTATACACTTCCACATTTAAAATGGTTCCCGTCGTGAAAAATTCTTTGCCAGTGCAGTGTTGCCGCTTGTGGGTATTTTACCAGAAAATCGGGAAATTTCGTCATACTTGCGGCAGTATTGCCAAAAAGTTAATCTGATTATTAAAAATTTTGATGATTACGTTAATTACGATTAAAATATTTTGATTGGTGCATCATGCAATTGAAGTCCGTAATTCAAAAAGGTGTTACTCAATATTTTTTATTGTGAGATAAATAGGCTTATGCAGAGTTTTTAAATTGTAATTTTTTTTAAATAGGGCGAATGTGCCAAAAATTTTTAAAAGAAAACAATTTTTTTACTCTTGTGGGTAAAATCGGGTAATTTGTAATTTTTGGTCGAAAACTACTGAAATTCATCTGGCAACACTGGTTAGTAAATAAAACCGGATAAAACAAGTTGCATTTCTTATAACTTTTTTGTCGTATGGTACTCCTCTTTACGCCAAAAAATACTTCTTTAAGGCAGATTTATCCTAATAATATCCGCTTTAAATACTTTGGTATAGATTTAATGTTTTATAAAACCTATTAAACGTTTTTGGTATAAAATGGCGATATTTAGGATAACATTGAATGTTTTAATGCCTAATAGCAATAAAAACAGATGTTTTAAAACAATTTGGCTTTAATATTTTCTTCCATAAAACTTACAAAATGGGCAACCAGCATTGCATGATGTAATGGGGGTTTTATTTTGTGTCGGCCGGTTTTGTTTTTCGAAAAATGCCGTTCAAAATTGTTCAAACAATTGATGTGACTTTATGGCGTTTTAGTCACAGGATAAAGTTGGCAATAGTGACTTTTGGTCATTTTAGGCACGGGCTGAAGTTAGCTTTATTATAAATTACGGAAAAAATTGGCTTTAAATTCTTCTTTGTGTTCGTCGTAGATAAAGTAGTATGCAACTCGTTTTATAAACTTCTCTAGACCCTCGTTTTTATTTAACACTCGCTCGCAAGCTTCGCTCGTGCCTAATAAAACTTGATACATAATATACTATTAAATGTGATTCCAATTACCACTGTTTTAATTTTTGTCTAACAACATCGACATCATGCACATTGCACAAGCATGCCAACCAACAACACAACAAAAAAATAAGGTTACCTTGCTAAAAAAGTTATAGGTACCTATTTATATACAAATCCTTAAAATTGTTATAAGTTTAGTAACTTTACAGATCAACAGTTTTAAAGGGCCCAAAAATTTGTCTAAAAGGTTCTCAGTGTAAAACGGTTTAAAGTGTAATCCTAAAACACTTCATAAAACTTAATTTAAAAACAATCATAGGATATAAGCCTTTTTTATGGCTGCTTTAAAACCATGTACTCCTTAAGAGCACTATAGAACCAAAGAGTTTTAAAATAGCATATTAATAAAACATAAAACCGTATTAAATTAAACAAACTCAATTTTAAAACAAAACAGTTTTATCATATAGTTTTAAAATATTCTATAAAACATTTCTTTAAGAGTATTTTATCCTGCAGTCTCATTAGAAAAATATATTGCCTTAATAAAACAGCGTCTCTTTTTTGTGCAACAATAAAACCATATTAAAACCATTATTAAAACTACCTTTCTTAAAAAATGTTACTTGGGTGGTGCCTTCCAATATGGACACAAATTAACCAAGTGGTACATAAACGAGGTGCTACGGGGATTTTATACTCTTTTTAAAGATTCACCAAAGCGTAGGGCTGATTACATGAATATTACCAAATCTGACAAATTTCCAAAAAAGTTTTGTGCAACGAGATTGGTTGAAAATACTGCCTCAGGTTTGAGAGCTTTAGAGGTTATAGATCATGTTAGAACTTACATTAACCACAAAGAAACAAAGCTTCCAACTAATATCAGTACAAATAATGTAAAGACTGCACTTAAGGATAAGCTTATACATGCGAAAATTTCGTTTTTTACGTTTATTGCTGAGTTATTGGAACCTTTTTTAAAAAAGTATCAAACAGATAAGCCTATATATGGTACCATTTTTATATGAAGATTATACACATGTAATTAGAAGTTTACTTGAAAAATTTGTGAAAAAAAAATTGTTTCAGGAGATCTCAAAAAAATTCAGCATTTGAATTTTGATGATAATCAAAACCTTATAAAAGTCAATGACATAGATGTTGGTTTTCGAGTAAGAAAATATTTAAGTAACAAAGATCTTAATGAAAGTGATAAGTTATGTTTCCTTAAAGAGTGCCAATAATTTCTCAAAGCTGTAGTTAAAAAGATATTGGAAAGAAGTTGTTTAAAATTTCCCATTGTGAAAGCAGCCTCTGCTTTAAGTCCAAAAGTAATCATAAATAACCAATCTGACAGTATTAAAAATTTCCAAAATTTGCTACAAATAATTCATGACTTAAATTTGGTAACCGCAGAATGTGCTGAGAAGGCTAAAACGCAATTTTTACATTTTGTTACTGATTTTTCCAAAGAGATAAAACAATTCACTCTTGATTGGGCTAATGACAATATTAGAAAAACACTTAGACTGGATATGTTTTACCATTCATTAGTAAACAAAACTGATTTCAAACACCTTTGGACTGTAATTAAAATAATATTAATGTTAAGCCTTGGCAATGCAACAGTGGAATCGGGGTTTTCTATTATTAAAAATTTGTTGGTTGAGAACCTACAAGGGAAAACTCTTATATGCCAAAGAATTGTATATGATGCAATTAATAATGCCGGCGGTGTCCTTAATATTGCAATAACCGATAAATTGAGAAAAAGTTGCAAACAATCAAGTGCAAGATATAAGGAAGAGTTGAAGCTTAAAAAAAACCAACATGAACAAGAAAGTGAGCTATTAAAATTAAAACGCAAAGCGGAAGTTGAAATCCGCCAACTTGAGGTAAAAAAAAGACGTCTAGAAGAAAACGCATACCAAGAAAAAGCGGGCATTGAAACTAAAATAAATAATTTGCGTAAATACTTATAAAATGTGACTGACCTTATAAACTAAGTTTGTTTCCTTTCAAATTTTTTATGAATGTTCTGTTTAATTTTTTTATTATATTTTAAGAAATGTTGTAAAAAGAAAAATAAAATATATTTTTACATTACATGTAGGTACCTATAATTATTGCTGGAAATTGATGAAAATTGGTCTGGAAAACCTGGAAAAGTCAGGGAATTTTGTTTCATTTTCCTGGTGGGAATACTCAAAATCTCTGCAACACTGCACAGAGTTTAACGGCGGCCATTTTTGTTGTTTACAATTCATGTGCTTTGGGTTTGTGCTGTTTAATAATTGTTTTAAACGTTGTGTTTCTTACAGAGGCACTTGTAAGCCTCAAATAAGGCCTTTAAATGCTAAGGACAACCATTTTACTCTTTTATAATAAATATACCTTATTCTATCAGGGCTGTCAAATGACAATTTGAAGGTAAATTGTGGGTTATAATTTAACCTTAAAATTGACATTTGACAGTTTTATAACAGCCCTGATAGAATAAAGTTTATTTTTTACTATAGAGGAGTAAGATGGTTGTTCTTAGCACTTTAAGGCCTCTTTTAAGGCTTACTATGAGAAACACAAAGTTTAAAACGATTATTAATCTGTATAAACAGAGCACAAACCCAAAGCACATAAATTGTAAACCCAACCCAACAACAAAAATGGCCGCCGTTAACCTGTGCAGTGTTGCAGTGATTTTTTGTATTTTTATATATACTATAGTACGAGATAGAACAGACCTTGTTGTGTGGATTGTGGCTTTACTAATATTTACCGTCGACACATTACCAACTAGCCAAACAAAAAGTTATCAAAAAAAGAACATTCTTAGTGTTATAATAATAATAACACTGTTATTATACGTTTCGCAATTGCGGATTTGCTAAATTTCCATTATGTGCAAAATTTTAATTCAATTAAAATTCTCTACATAAGTTTAAATCACGAATTAAAATTATACTACGACAAAATTTTAGTTCTAGAAATTAAAATGACTATTTTAATTCAAGCAATAAAAATTATATTCTACATCGTTTCTACATTATCATATAAAAAAACATTGCAGTAAGATTCAAATAAAAATTAAAATATTTGTGAACATATTAAAAAATAATTCACTGAATTAAAATTCATCAACACCTTTGCAACATGTAGTTATTTCTTGTAATATATTATTTTTATACAGTTACAATAATTTTTGACGATGAATGTATGTATGTATGAAATGCCAAAGCATCTTTTATTAGGCAATTTATAATTAATTTCGAGCATCAGAGAAAAGTTTAATAGTATAATATATATATACATATTTAGATAGTTTTATAAACGCCACTTTAGTTACAAGTTTAATAAGGCACGAGCGAAGCTTGCGAGCGAGTGTTTAATAAAAACGAGTGTCTAGAGAAGTTTATAAAACGAGTTGCATACTATACTTTATCTACGACTAACTCTCGGACTAACTGACTAACTCAAGGAAGAATTTAAAGCCAATTTTATTTGCTAAACATTTGACATCTGTCAAATGTCCACAGATTTAACCTCAGTTTTCCCCAATTTATAATAAAACTAACATAAGCCCGTGACTAAAATGCCCAAAAGCCCCATTGCTAACTTCAGCCCGTGAATAAAACGTCACAGCTCGTCAATGTAGGAGTAGATAATAGTAGGTATATTATGTATCAAGTTTGATAAACGCCATTTTATACACGAATTTAATTTAATGAGTGTATAGAAAAGTTTATAAACGAGGTGCATACTATACTTTTTCTACGACAAATACTTATTATTATCTTAAAATGATTTAAATCAAAAATTTGTATAGAGCGCCATCTATGAAACAATAGGGGAAACCGTCAAATGTCACATTTTTACATTTTATAAACACAATTATAAAGGTTATAAATCGAAATGTATATCTTGAAAATTGACAGTTTTTCACAGTGAAAGAAAAGAAAATGTTTTATGAGGACTTTACAGTAGAGTCCGTGCCCGATTTTAAGTTATAGTTTACTGCCGGCGAAATTAAAAGGTCAGTACAATGTTCATATAAACTTTTCAAATATTGGATTTTCAGTTCAAAAATAAATTGAATTAATAATGTCAAATTAATATTTAATTTTAATTATCGAAAGAGATTTTTAATTCCGAATTTTAAATATGCCTTTAAATTGAAAATATCTTTTAATATTTTTAAATTGAACTTAAAATGATGCAATATTATTTCCTATAAGTAGTACTAAAATAAAAATTCCTGACAATTTAAAATAGGGTTTTGATATTTTAATTTTAAATATCAAATGAGATATTTAATTCGGAATTAAAAATCTAATTCAATATTTAAAACTAAATTAAAAATCTCGAACAATATTTTTACAGTATGATATAAAATAAAAATTAAATACACTTCCACTTCCAATTCCACTTGGTAATTCAGTATATTGAAAATATTTGTTTAATTGTTATGTTTAATTGTTAACCAGCAGAGAAGTGTCTTTTATTTTATAAACAACATAAATTAAAAATATTGTTTTATATTTTTAAGTAATTTTTTATATTAAAAATTACGGAATAAAAGACGCCCTGGCGTTCCATAAAAACGTGCAAGGCAGGTTTTGTTTCAGAAAAATTGATGTAATTGTAATTAGGTATCATACAAATTGAACCTAATTATTTAAAGAAATAAAATATTTAGTATAAATTAAAAATAAATTAAAATTAATTTTACAAAGTTGGCAAGACATTTTACTATTTAATGTACCTATTTTAAATTAAATTTGTGTGCAACTGAATTTTAAATAATTCATTATTTACAAAACATAATGGAAATTGTAACCATTTTAAATACCCAGCCCAATTCTTTTTTAATTGTATAAAAATTGTACATTAAATAGTAAAACGGCTTGCCTTAAATTTATCCAGTATAAATTATACCAAACAGTTTTCATGTAAATACAATAAAATTATATCATTAAGCATAAAATCTGTGCAATGAACCGTTTTTTTAATTCGATACATACATACACCCTGTGTATATCTAAATAAATTTTAAAATAAATAAAAAGAATGTACAGTTTTTCTCAAGGTCTAAAATATTTTTATGGTCGGTTTAATATTTACCACTACTTTATTTTTAAACTTGTTTTGTTATATTTTTAACTCACAAATGCTAATGATTTATGTAGGTATGTATTTAATTTAATTTATATTATTTTAATTACCTAAAATTTTAAGAAATATTCAATGTAAATTGTATCATTATGTTAATTACGTTTAATATTAAATATAAACAATCGTATTTGCAAATATTTTGCAGATAAAAACAATAAGCCATTGTTTAAACTTAAAAGCCATTCATATTTATTGCTAATAACTACTGCATGCATAATACCTATGCTTTGCATATGGATGGCTTGCATTTATTTACTTTTTATCGACTATGCATAAATCTATTTGTCACAAAACAAACAAAACGTTTTATATTTACTGTTGTTTCTTATTAATTAATTATAATAATTATTAATTATTAATAAAGGTATACCTGTAAAATTATTAATAAAGGTATACTTGTAAAATTTGTTGCTGTCCTTGAAAGTACTAAATTTATTTTTATTATTATTATTATCGATTATTATTATTAATTAAGGTAGTTTGTTTTGCTTTTTAAATTAGAATAATAATAATTTTTGTTTTTAGGGAATAAATCATTTGTCTACATGTCTCCTTAAAAATAATATCCGTTAGATATTACAAACTTATGGCGGATCTATAGATCTGGTAAACCAGTCCTCAAAACTAGTGTTGTAAATGAGGATTCCTCATTGAGGAAACGTTCTCGATTGTGCTCGGAGAACGTTCGCGAAGCTTCGTCGAGCATTTTGGAGCACAATCGAAAACGTTCCCTTAAATATGCTCGAAAATTCTCAGCAAAATACTCGATCGCTAAACGCGATAAAACCTGGCAACATTGCGACCCGTTTCGCGAGAATCACAGGTGGCGTCGCCGCTGGCCCGCTGCATCACTTTACTGATTCGAATTTTTGAAATCGAAAGACGTATAAGTCAATCCAGAAAACGCCAAAACTTGTTGCTCGATTTTCCGTAAATTTTATAGAAATATTCATTAGGGCCCCACACAGTGTTGCCAAGAGAACGCGATAATTATCGTACCTGTACGATAATTTAAGTTACTTTACGATATGTACTATCGTACGCAAAAAATACGATAATTTTGAAATTATTTCAGCCTAAACTTTAACATAAATATTCTTTAAAATATTCCTATTTTGCATATGCGTAGAACAGAACAAACCATGCGATGCAAAGGTTGACAACAATATTTTTATTCACAATTTTAAGTTACATGTAATATTTTGTTATTTTATTTTTTTGTCAATTAGAAATTAAAGGGGACTAATAATTTGGACTACCCTGTAATTTTAGGTCTACAATGGTAACCCCATTTTTTAAATAATATGTAAGTAGTGTTTAAAAAAAAAAGTTTGGTTTCATTATTACATATTTTTTGTGTAAAGCCTACAATTGTCGCAGGGGTCCGATCGCAGAACATAGCTTAAGCAAAGCACCCCGCGACGTGGCGATGGAGCAAGGAGCGCTTTTGAAAACTCGCTAGAGTGCACTCTGGATACCTTGTGCGTTCGAATTCTCTGGTATATACAAATATATGCAACTGTCAACTGTACAAAAACAGCAGGTGCTTGGGCACAGAGTGCACTCTAGGTTGTCCAAGCTTGTCCAGACTTGGTTAAGCATAGGGCATATCAAACAATAATTTGTATTTACCTTCATATAATTTATTTATATCTGTTTAAAATTCAATAAAACAAAAACGAAAAACATTAAAATAAAATAATTTAATAAATTATTTAAAAAATATCAATTCTAAAAAACAAAACAAAATCTATCACAAAAACTTAAATAAACCATATAACTAAAGGGTTGAAATTCAATAATTTAATATTTATATGTATTCAGTCAAATATAAAGCAAAACCGATTGATTTAGAACACTACAACATAAATTTTATAGGTATATGCTCCGCGGCGTTCGAAAATAACAAGGAGGTCAGGTATAATGTAAAGTCACCTATCCTTATACCATATCCAAAGTACACTCTCATTTCCAACGCACTCCAGCCTGGAGTCTCCAGGTTCTTTTGTCAGCTGGGTGCTTTGCGCAAGCTTATGTTCTGCGATCTGCAAACTGCGACAATTGTAGACCCGGCTTAAGTACGATAATATTTTTGAAAATACGATAATTTTATGAGGTTGGTACGATAAATCCGTTTTCAAGAATTGGCAACACTGGTAATTACGGCTTTTAACATGATACGTCACATTTGAAAGGTCTAAAATTAAACGCTGTGGCTCCCGTCCCGAGGCGGGACTTAAGTTCAGTCCCGATTGACGTCATAATTTTAAGATTTGTTATGTTATAATAAAATAATAATAATAAATTGTACCTGTATACATGTTAAGGGCACTTTAGTTACGTCATAAAACCAAACCAACCCAAACTCAACAACACAACCCAACCGACCCCGCCCCATTGGGCCCCCCCCCGCCCCATTGAGCAAAAAACCCAACTAAAATGGGCAAATTTATGTTACGATAAAAATAAAACACTTTTTAACAAAGAAACAACAAATTTATAAAATAAAAAAAATAAAAAAGTTTGACAACTTCTAGTGGGATCGAACCCGGTACCTCTCGCATGCCAAGCGACCGCCCTACCATCTAAGCCATGGAGCTTGACACAAATTATAAAATCTCGGGGAATAAAAACCGATTTACAGTGTGTGACGTCAATCGGGACTGAACTTAAGTCCCGCCTCGGGACGGGAGCCACATCGAAAATTAAATACAAAGTTAGGTTGAAGTTTGAAAAAAAATAATATTTCGTCATCCCTCTGTTTTGTCAATTACTGCCCGCAAACGGCATGGAAGTCGCCGTCTTGCTTTATCTCGTTCCAAATGGCTTCAATGGCTTGCCAGAGTTCGTCTGCATTGTTTGGTTGAAAATGTTGTTAAAAAAGTCATAATGGATGTGACAAAGCTCGATGTCAGCTTGACATTGACGGAAAAGTTTTATTCACACAGCCACAATATAGCTGTATGAGTTTTTTTTGTTAGCGATAGTATGAACTGCTAATTTTTTTCATAAATTTAGTTTACATTCCAAAGACAAAATAAAACTTACAATTGACCCGTGTGGAATACAGTTTAAAAAAAATTGCATTATTTAGGCCATTATATGGGGATGTTGACTTCCAAACATAGTTATGAAATTTATAGGATAATTAGTCCCTAGCTTGGAGTTCAATTGCCTGGTAGTTTGGTTTTGTTATTTTCATCTTTGAAGCTTATACAGTAGCTTTAAAAGGAGAAAAATATTGAAATATTAAAAATAAAATAAATGGATAAACATTTTTGAAGTACTGTAGCTTTTATATACATATTTCCAATGTTATGAAATTTTTTTTTATAAATAATTTGACATTGACCTCACGGGTTACTTTGACAACAGCAATGGTTCCTTTTTTCACATCAATGAGGAGTTCCATAGTGAGCAATATTCCAAACATTAAATATTATTTCCAATGGTTTATTGAGTGAATTACTATTTTTTGCATCAATGGTTACTGTTTTATTTTCTCCGTATATCCTCCTACAGTGTATAATCTGCACGGAGAAAATAAAACAGTAACCATTAATTACAGAACACTAACCATTGATGCGCAGGAGACTAATCCACTTAATATACTAATCAACTTCAAATGCAATATCGGTGTCAATGTACCATTTAAAATAGTACAACTTCTAATAAAACCTCAGGGGTTACTTTAACTATAGCAATGTTTAGTTTTATGACATTAATGTGAAGTGATGAATATTAATTAATATTTTGAATTAAAAATAAGTGGATTTCTTTTATTCGCATTAATGGTTGCTGTTTTGCTGCGTATGTACATAAGAGTGTTTTTTTATTTTTATATTACTGCATCATAATTTCTATCATAACACAAGATTTTGTCCCACTCTTACGTCGAATTCATCCATCATACTTTAGAAAATAATGAACAAAGTAAGCTATTGTACACTAGTTATTAATTAATAATGAAAATATTGTTCCACTAGTAGAACAAGAAGAAGACGAAGGCAATTGTAAATAATTAATTACAGCCATTTTTTACGTACATCATTATGTTTTAAACATTGTTTACGTAATACATTCACAATTTATTTTAAAGGAAATTAATTTAAAAATGCATAACCTTAAAACTACTTGTAGTAATTTTTTTGTAATTATAATTAGTATACTAGGTATATTTGAATAGTAACGGATATCCTAAGCTATGGCCAATACCACCCTGTATAATATAATATCATAATATTATTATCATTTGTTCAAAAAGTGTTCATTAATATTTAATTTTTTATTTGATTTGATAATATGTGAAACTTGTAAAGAATGGTCCATTGCATTCTTGCCACGCTCGCTTCGCTCGTGTCTCAAACGAATGCTCGACCATTTTCTTTACTATTTTTTTATTAATTCTAATACGTTTTTAGGGTTGTCAACTTTTTATTACACCATAAAATAATATTCCAGATTAAATATACCATTTAGTAAATGGAACCTACAAAGATGTTATAATAATTCGTCTCTGCTTTCTTCGGAGCAGATTCACCCCGAAAAATCCATTGCTTCGACTGTCGTTTAGTCTCTGGCGTATAATAATGTATCCAGGTTTCATCAACGGTGACGACTCGACGCAAAAACTCCTGCGAATTTCGATTAAAGAGGTCCAAACACTGCTTCGACATTGACAGCCGTATCCGCTTATTGTCCACCGTAAGCAATCGCGGCACCCATCGGGCAGATACCTTTTTCATGTGTAACTTATCATGCAAAATATTAATTGCAGTTCCGTATGATACGCCTACGGCCTCTGCTACTTCTCGCACTTTCGTTCAGCGATCTGCGACAATCATGTCTTGGACCTTTTTAACGATTTCCTCGGTAACAACGTCTGCCGGGCGGCCTGGTCGCTCCTCATCAAAAACAGATGTACGACCACGTTTAAATTCGTTGAACCAATATCTTACGGTTGTCATAGATGGTGAAGGGTCCCCATAGACAGCATCCAACTTCACTTTTATTTCTTCTCATGTTTTTCCATCCAAAAATAAAAAGCGAATTACGCGGATCGATATTGTTCTTTTTCCATTTTATCGATTAATGCGACACACGTATGGTACAATTGGCTGCCAAATAAAAACCAACCTATGAATCAGTTTGAAATTTAGTATGGTGTCATGTGACAGATGACAGTACACGATGGTAAAGCCAACTTCCCTCAGCAACGCCACCTGTCTTCAAACACGGGTACTTATTGATCCACCCTCGTAAAACTAAACTAATTAAAATTGCGTTTATAAATGTTAATACATAATATACTATTTTCAGGTATTTGTAAGCTCTTTGTAACAAAGTTGCATGCATACATTTTAAAATTATTGATAATAATTTTAATAAACATTTCTTTTTTTCAGGTAAGTTACTTACTTTGTTCCCATATGCAATATAGTAAGTATCCTAAATAGAAAATATTTTTTCTATTATTTTCTTGAAATTATATTCCCTGCCTTTCGGTATACTATAGTGACTTGTCGAAAAAGAATCGTTAAATAAGTGCTGTTTTCAAAACAGTGTTTTGGGTATAAGAAGAGTGCACTGTACTCCAGTACCAAGTAAGGTGGTTGAAATATTAAAAGATAATCTGTTAAAATATTACTATAATTATATTGTAAGTAATAACGATGACATACCTACCTATTATAAGTTAGTTAGCTTTCTTTGAATATTAACAGTAGTATTTTATGATTTAAAATTAATTTCATTTTGATGTTTTTTTTTATAAGTTTCAAGTATAACGTTAAACTAAGAGGCTTTTTCTTGGTCAGTTTTCTTTATTTAGACTGAAATGTATAACCGTAAAACAAAGTATCCTGTGGTGAAACAAAGAAAAATTAATATTGATTTTAACTATTGTTATTATAAGTGCATATATCTTGTTTCTTATACCTACTTTTAAAGTAGTACTTTGACCAGTCGCGGCTAATCAGGGGAGGAAAGGGAGGCTTAGCCTCCTCAAATTTTTTAAACATTTTACTTAAATTTAAATTTTATTTAAATATACATATATACATATACATGTATTATATATACATATACATGTTCTATATTCCTACCGAATAGCTATTTGTGATTAATTAGTTTAAATTTCCAATCACAATTTTTATTACAATGCGCTTTATAATCGGATTTTATATAGTAAACTTGGTTCGTCACAGAGGAGGCTAGGAGTCCGAAGATTCCGTTGCTATTCAAAATCCTTTCATTAACACGGTGCTGTTCTGAGAGGTGATTTTTGGACTTTCTGTGAAACCTAATTTTTTTTTATATTCTTGTTAATTAGGTCATAACTAAAATTTTAAGAGCAAAAAAAAAAATTGACGGTTAATTTTGTTTTAATTGGATGTTTATTAAAAATATGTATGCACACTAGGGTGTCCCTTATTTTTTATTTTTTTACGCATACCCTCTAATTATATTTATCACGTGTTTATATACTCCCAGTAAAAATTTCAGCTCATTCTATAAACGGGAACCCGTGCCGACTTGCATCTGAACCCTCCGTTAGCCGTTAGGCGCGCGGTATTTTGTAACACGGTTGGCCGCTAGGTCTTCGATCGTAAGTCATTTTGTGTTTGTTATTATGTGACCCTTATATTATAAATTATTAAAAAATGTTAAAATATAGTTTTATTTATGTGTATACTTTGATAAAAATGTATATTTTCAAAGGGAGTGGCTAGTTACCCGGAAGGATCTAGTGAATAGGCCGTAAACTCTGAAATTGATAAACTTAATGGGATTTACTCTAAATAACTAAAAGAGTCTATTGTGAGAGATGACTACCGAAAACTGTCTGAAATATTTTTGGGAGGACATCAAGAAAAGAAATGCTTATAAAAAGCTGAAATTTCATATAACAGTATATTTTAGCAATACTAATTAGTATATTAATATATTTAATTGTCATTCAGATATAATAAAAAAAAGAGTTTCGGGTAATTAGTTTTACGGCCTTCCGGGTAACTAGCCACTTCCTGTAAAAATATTCATTTTTATTAAAGTATACACATAAATAAAACTATATTTTAACATTTTTTAATAATTTATAATATAAGGGTCACATAATAACAAACACAAAATGACTTACGATCGAAGACCTAGCGGCCAACCGTGTTACAAAATACCGCGCGCCTAACGTTGGCTAACGGAGGGTTGAGATGCAAGTCGGCACGGGTTCCCGTTTATAGAATGAGCTGAAATTTTTACTGGAAGTATATAAACAAGTAATAAATATAATTAGAGGGTATGCGTAAAAAAAATAAAAATAAGGGACACCCTAATGCACACTTTCAATTCTCCAATTAAAACTTGCGATTTTATTTAAATATTATCATAACTTTTTAAATCAGATTAAAAATGTTGTTGTGTTTCATTTTTGTTTATAAAAAACACTTTAAAAAACTAAACAAAAATTATAGAATACGTATACCGAAAATGACAATTCAAACGTCAAATAAATTTTTAATAGATCTAAGGGAACCTAAATGTATACGTCAAAGGTTTGATTAAAAGTTTGAACGTTTATTGCAACAAAACAGTAAAATATATAAAAAAAATTGTAAAAATTTTTTTTTTAGTTTAAATTAAATATTTAAATTAAAAACCCTAGTTTTAATTGGATAATTGAAAGAGTTTATAATTTTTTTTTATAAACAACCAATTAAAACAATTCAAACCTTCAAATTTTTTTTATTTTGCTTTTAAAATTTTAGTTATGACCTAATTAACAAGAATATAAAAAAATAGGTTTCACAGAAAGTCCAAAAATCACCTCTCAGAACAGCACCGTGTTAAAGCTCTCACGACTGCGGCCGACCGGACACGACGCGGGCTTTCTATACTGTACCGCAGTATACGACGGAATGATCGAGACTCTCGATTCGAGAGCGGCCATTATTATTATCATTAATTAGGTTGTACAATGCAATTTTGAAATCGGCGCGCCGCGGCGCCATATCCACCAATTATACTTAAACTCGCCGTGTTAATACAAATAATAGATGGCGCGTAAAAAAATAAGAAAATTAGAAAATAAGGCATTAAGGAGCGTTTATTAAAAACGTATTGTATTTATGATTTGAATCGTCTAATTTCAAAAGCGGCCATCTCCAATTTTTTTTTTAAATGAGTTATTTACACTAATAAAATCGAAATATTACGTAGTATATTAGTGCAAAATTATATCCCAACAAAAACGGTTATTTGCAAGGAAAATAATTCATTAAAGTTTTATGTTAGTTTTAATAACGGCCATCTCCATTGATGTTTTAAGTACAAAAATGTACTTAAAATGCCCATTTCCCTTTTGAAATATATGTTTTTTTAATCAAAACTTAAATCTGGTTACTTATTTTGTAGAAAAAATATGTTTAGTTACTATATGAACAAGTTTTTCAAAATATATTTATTTTTTACCCATTAATGTTTAGAATGCTTTTAGACGTTTACTTAAAATATTTTTCAAAGGAGATGGCCGCTTTTGAAATTAGACGATTCATTTATTTGTTATCACTAGAATTACCTAGCTTTGGAAATAACAGCTTTTAGCGACGTATGTACCAGGATCAGAACACTAAAAAAGACACTATTAGGCAATTTGACAGCTTTAAGACTTTATAAGAGTGTGTCGTTTTGTTAATTTACATTTTGTTTTGTTTAATTAATACATGGCTTGCCGGGAATTGTTTTCTTCGTCTTATTGTATTTAAAAGTTGTATTAACACGTTGATGGACACAGACAAAATTTTGGCGGGACCTGCTGCGTCACTTACACAGGCTTGTCATAAATCAGCTAGAAAATTGCGACTCACAGAACATAAGAGAATTAAAAGCGCCGTAGTCAAAAGTGGCAACAAGCATTGGTTGATTTTTAAATCTAGCAGCCTTGGAAAACCGAGTTGTTTTTTTCGGCGGGAAATTTGAATGATTGGCTATTTGAATTTTTATTTAAAACAAGGAAATATAACCGAAAATTGTTTAAATTTTATATTTTTTTGATTTTAAAAGGATTATATACGTAATATTGTCCATTAAAAATCAAAAAATGTAAAATTTCGACAATTTTCGGTTATTTTCCACTAATTAAGTGGAAAAACACACATTTTTGTTTTTTTTAATAAATATATTTAACAAAATATACACTTAATTCAATTTTAAATTAAAGTATAACTAACAAATAATATTTAAATGAGGAGAAATTCAAAGTTAATTATTCTATAACTTTTAGTGATATTTAAAAAAAGGTTTATCAAACATGTATAATAATTTATAATTATTTAGGTATAATTTATCAAAAAGTATGACATTAAATTGATAATTACCCTCTTATATATGCCTACAAGACAATTATCACTTGATTACAGCGATAATGTTCAGAAATTTTAATTTTGTGTCACATAATAACAATTTTTATAGGTTTTTTAAGATTTCTTAATAAAAATGCAAAGGTTTATAACCAAATTAACTCTAAAACATATTACAAACCATCAAAATATTCTTGATAAACAATAGTTCAATACTTATTGGTCCTTATTAGAAAACAACCTTTTAAAACAGTTCGAGTATATTATATAATTAAAATTATTTTAACTTTGAATATGTAATTCATAAAAATAAATAATTTTGTAATACATACTGACTTATTGTATACCTATAGGTATTTCCAAATTTCTTTATTGGAATAAACCAAAAGGCTTATGCCTAAAATGTTGAATGCCATAATTAGACTTATTACAAACCATACTCTTATAATTTTTAGGAATTATAATTTGTTTTTAAAATAAGCACAATACTGTAGTTTTGTAAAATATAGAATTTTTGGCAAAAAGGAATTCCTACTTATCCAAAAATTAAATTACATTCTTTGGAATATTTAATTTTTAGTAAAATTGGTTTAATTAAAATTAATAATCAATAGAACCACTTAAATCTCAATGTTAAAAATATTGTTATTATGTATTTGGCAAAATTAAAATCTTTATGTATGATTTAACTTTCTGGTCAATATTAAGTATTAATTGTCTTTTTTCTTGTTCATGATTCATGGATTGAACCTGCGTCTTTTTCTTGATTCAATGAAGAATATTCAACTGCAATTAATATTTTCTATGTTCTTTTGCAAAGAAGTTTGATAAATTCAAGTCCTGTCTGCTTCTTCCATTAACACAAACCCAAACCTGAAATCAATACCAATTTTAAAATCAATTTAAATTGTAAAACAATTAATATTACCTAATAATTTTTAAAATAAAATAAAAATAATGTATCAATATTTATGCTACTTATTTATGCTAAATGTAATTGTTTTACCAGCATAAGAATAATTGAATGGTTTATTGTAAAAACAAGCTAAGTAACTAACTAAATATAATTTTGTTTATTTTTTAATTTAAAAATCTTATAAAAACTAATAATGGTTAACTTGTGCTGTTTTAACATGAAAATATCCTTTTTTAATATCCTAATAAAAATCCTAAATAAAATATTTCTGCCTCAAAATAATAATTTAAAGCAGAAGTGTATGTAATATAAAAATGTCAGATTGCTTGTTTTAACAATAAACAATTTAATTATATTTGGAGTAAATTCTAAAAGTGTACTTTCTTTAATGGTCAGGCTTTTACTTTTTTTTATATTTGGATTGTAACTATGGATGTGTGAATATTGAATTCAAGAATTATTTGAATAGTTTGAATGTTTCAAATTTTTAAATGGTTCAATTAGAAAGTTAAAATTTTTCAATAGTAATTGAAGAAATGGAACATTTAAATTGTAATTTAAAATTTATTTTAAAATAAAAAGAATGTTATTTACTTGTCATTAACCCTTAATTAACTTATTTGAATAGATTATGATTGTAATTATTGAACTATTCAAATAATTCAAACTATTTATGTAGTTTAAATATTTAATTTTAAGTTTGAATTAAATATTACTACTTAATTTATTTGGTAAAAATATTCACACACCACCAATTGTAACTAAAAATGTATTCTAAATAAAAAAAATATATCTACCTATTATTAAAAAAATTTGGTCAAATATTTCTGTTTGGGATTGACGAGTAAAGCTTTCATTCTTTTTCTTCATGCAGGATAAATCTTGTCTAATTGTTCCATTATTGCAGAAGCTAAAATTAATTATATTAAATTAAAATCAATTTATATTGTAGCAAAAAATAATTGAATTAAAAACTTTAAAAATAATTCTTTAAAAGGTTTGCTTATGATTCATAAGTTATGAATTGTCTAGTTATTTATGTACATTAAAAATGTCAGACTTTCAGATAGAACAAATGAAGGGGTCAATGCAAGAATTCTTGCACTTAAGTGCCTAAATCGCATTTTCAATTAAATTTACATTTTGGCTTCATCTAAGAGTGTTTCATGTAAGGTTTCAGGTGGTATTTTCAAAGTGGCAGAAATATGTGCCCAAGTGCCTTAGTTTGCATTTACTTCAATGGGAGTTTGTCTGGTTTTTAACTTATGTGAAAACTCTTGGATGAAGCCACAATAACAATTTAATTGAAAATGTGACTCAGACACTTCTTGCATTGACCCCTTCAAATAAAATAACTATAAAAATACTGTAAAAGATTATCACCCTGTAGTTAAAAATGCTATATTTATGTAAAAAAAAACATAGAAAGCACAAAACATTTGTAATATAATCAAGTTTTGAACTGTATGCTTACAAGTTTTTAAAATGACCTCTTCCAGCTGCAAACATCTTGTAGATACTGCCGAGTTCCAATTCGTGTATTTAGCTTTTACAAATCTTGGGGCTCATAAATGTTATCTTTTATAAAGCCCCAGAGAAAGAAGTCGCACACTGTGATATCGGTTGAACGTGTTGACCATACATGAAGTTCCAAATTGTTGGGCCCTTTACGTCCGATCCACCGATGAGGGGGCTGTTCGTTCAATAACCTCCGCTCCACCAAATGCCAATGTAGTGGGGCCCTGGACCCAGGTCCAGTTTTCGCGTAGCTACATCAAATAATTTTAACAAAAACATACATTTTGACAAAGATTATAGGTATATTTAATATTTTATATAACAGCAACTAGTGTCGAGAAAAAAAACGTTAAAAACTGTTTTGATTGAAAGTTTTGAATCAAAACGCTTTAAAACTATTTAAATTCTATCAAAACTTGCATTAGTTAAACAACCCATAAGCAAAGAGTAAGAGTCTTTACTCTTTGCCATAGGTTTTATTACATAAAAAGAATTTTATTAACTACATGTGTTTTCGGTAAACATAGAGAAAAAAACCGGTACGGTTTATTACACGTATTTTCTTATTTTAAACGCGGTAATGATGCTACAACTAACTCAAACTTGACTAAAAACACCTAATAAAATGTTAAAGCCGAAATTAACAAGTTTACTTACCTAAAACAAAGAAAATTTGGATTATAAAACTTCGTACACAACACTGTCGGCCATTTGTAATTTCTCAAACCGCGACCATCAACGAACAAGTTGGAAAAGACCAATCACAACAAAGTAAGAATCACGTGGTTAATAACTGGGGTTTGTCAAAAACAACTTGGGTTTCAACGCATGCTAGATTTATTTTACTGTTGCCTGTTGTCAAATTCCCCTTATACCCCCCTGTTGCGACTGCTATAGCCGACGCGTCGTGTCATATTGGGCCAGACGGCATTTGCAGTCCTGTCCATGAACGTGTTAATTGTCTTTTCCAGGGGCGCCACAAATATTTTAGGCTGGTTTTTATTAATGGCGAACGAGTAAATGTACACCACTTCCACTTTATTAGCCTCTTTACTTCGACTAACCACGTGCCGCCACTTACTTTGACCAAGTTGTTTTTAAAGTTTTAATGACTTAATATTATTAATTACAGTTTTTCACAAAATATTTACCGCTGTTAACATTTCATGCAGTTAACTATTAATTAAAAATTGTTATAATGTAATTTTTATGCTTATCATAATATTAATTTTTAAATTAAACTTAATTATTAGTAAAATCTGCATTATTTATTTTATAAATTTCTGTATTGTGTACAATATATTGTTACCGGATTCAATAAACCATAACCAAAAAATTAAGTTAAAATAGACATACCAATGTATTGGTTTATAAACAAGTTACTATTTTTTTTCTACGAAAAACGCTTATTATTATTTAAAAATTATTTAAATTGAATATTTGTAGAGTGACATCTATGAAACAATAGAATTACCAATTTGAAAATGAGTTTTATGTCAAATGTCAATTTTGTTGTGTAAATCAAAATGTATCGCTTGAAAATAAACCGTTTAATCGGATATAGAAAGAGTTTTTGACCGTGAAAGTAAAGAAAATGTTTTATTGGCACTCCACAGTGGAGTCTTTACCCGAAATGAAGTTAATTTAGTTTACTGCCGGCGAAATTAAAAGGTCAGTAAAATGTTCAAATAAACTTTTCAAATATTGGTTGGTGAGTTAATGCTCTTAAGAAATATCCTTACAAATTTTAACAGGGGTTAAATATTTAATGGGTTGGGTAAATTTTCGCTTATTTCATTATTAAATTACTTTTTTTAATTTACCAACTACGCAGAGAAAATAAAACAGTAACCATTGATGCCCAGTTCACTAATTCACTTAATGTCAATGGACATTGAGTCAATGCACTATTTGAAATCATACAATTTCTAATAAAACCTCACGGGTTACTTTGACAACAGCAATGGTTAGTTTTGTAACATATTATAGAAGTACCAGGAACAATAGTGAGGAATATTCTGCAGATTAAAGATTATTTCCAATAGTTTATTGAGTGGATTAATGTTTTATTTTCTCTGTGTATTTTTCCTAGAGTATACAAGGTGTCCCTAAACTTATTGGCATAAATTTAGGAAAAGATTGAGCAAGTCAAAATAAGACGAAATCCTAAATAAATATTTTTCCCAATTACTTATGTTTCCAAGATATAGAGTGATAAAGTGTTACTTATCATATCAGTTTGCTTAATATAACTTCTGCTATGGTAGTCTTGGAAAGGTGATATTTTGCGAACAGTAACTTACTACCAAAACACATATTCACACATAATTACCATTGTTTGAGTGAACACAGTGTCGTAGAAACAAGGGTTGCTTTAAGCTTATTGTCCCATAAAAACTTTGAGGTTAGGTTTTTATAACATTTGATGCAATTTTTTGATTACACAGTTCGCCTACCATTAAAAAGGTGTACCTTTCAAACTTCGATAAAATAAATCGTTTCCGAGATATTCGAGATTACAATAATTGTTATATCGTTTTATTTAAAAGGATTAAAAGGTATGTGACGAAGGGTAAACCACTGATTTTTTAAAATTAAAAATCGCTTACGAATTAACGGCTAAGGATAGCAATCACAAGGGTAGTCATGCGCAACGCGTCGCTAAGCACTGATTAAGCAAGTTTTCCTTATTGATAACGACTGATAAAGAAAAAAATCACAACACAACGTCCAATAACATTGAACGTTGGTCTCTAAGATTTTAAAGTGGTTTGCCCCTCGGTATATGATAACAAATTTTATTTTTTAATTGAAAAAACTAAAAAGGGCAAACCATGAACCTCGGGACTTTTTGACCTGACCGTCACATTAAAAAAAGTAGTTTTTTCAATTAAATTAGTCCTTTAATGCGATATAACAATTATTGTAGTCACGAATATCTCGGAAACGGTTTATTTTATCGAAGTTTGAGAAGTACACCTTTTTATAGTAGCCGAACTGAGTAATGGAAAAATTGCATCAAATGGTATGAAAACCTAACCTCAAAGTAGGTATGGGACAATAAGCTTAAGCAACCCCTGTTTCTACGACACTGTGTTCCCTCGAACAATTGTAATTATGTATGAATATGTGTTTTGGTAGTAAGTGACAGTTCGCAAAATATCACATTTCCAAGTCTACCATAGCAGAAGTTATATTAAAAAAACTGCCACTAAGTTTAGGGACACCTTGTATAATGGAAAATAATGTTTACTTCTTTTCTACCACTAGTGTTTTATTGTTATTGTTTTAAATATAATCAATGAAGATAATAGTATATTATGTATCAAGTTTGATAAACGCCATTTTATACACGAATTTAATTTAGGCACGAGCGAGCTTGCGAGCGAGTGCTTAAGTTAATGAGTGTATAGAAAAGTTTATAAACGAGGTGCACACTATACTTTTTCTACGATAAATACTTATTATTATCTTAAAATGATTTAAATCAAAAATTTGTATAGAGCGTCATCTATGAAACATCAGGGGAAACTGTCAAATGTCACATTTTTACATTTTATAAACACAATTATAAAGGTTATAAATCGAAATATATCTTGAAAATTGACAGTTTTTTACAGTGAAAGTAAAGGAAATGTTTTATGAGGACTTTACAGTAGAGTCCGTGCCCGAATTTAAGTTATAGTTTACTGCCGGCGAAATTAAAAGGTCAGTACAATGTTCATATAAACTTTTCAAATATTGGCGTTGAGAAACTATGTAATATTTTTGTATTTTTGTATTGAGATAATAAAATAATTTTCACATTTAGTATTATTTTACAAGAAAGGCACTTTATTTTAACGATTGTATGACATTTGACAACTGTCAACTAACTTAAAACTAACTTCAGCCCGTGACTAAAAACCTGTTGCTAACTTCAGCCCGTGACTAAAGCGCCGTAAAGCCACAACTTGTCAATGTGTATTTAAAAGGTCACTTAGTGTCATTGCAATTATCAAGACCTTTTTATAGATACCCATCTTGTTATGTTAATTTTTAAATATAAAATTTATTAAAATTAGGGGGAGGGAGGGGGTAATTCATATATTTTTTTTAATTGCAATTATCAAGACCTTATAGATACCTATCTTGACATATTAATTTTAAAATATAGAAACTTAATAAACTGGGGGGTAGGGAGGGGGTAAATAATATAATTTTTTTAATTGCAATTATCAACACCTTTTTATAGATACCCATCCTAAAATGTTAATTTTGCAACATAAAAATTTTAAAAATTAGGGGGAGGAAGGGGGTAGGTAATTAATAATATTTTTTAAATTGTTATTATTAAGACATTTTTATAATTACCAATGTTGTCAGATTAATTTTGCAATAATTTTTTTTTTAAATAAGGGGGCAGGCAGGGGGTTATTATTATATATTTTTTAAATGGAAAATTTTAAGACCTTTTTATAGATACCCATCTTGACAAGTTAATTTTGAAATATAGAAACTTATTAAATTGTGGGAAAGAGAGAGGGTAAATAATATAATTTTTTTAATTGCAATTATCAAGACCTTTTTATAGATACCCATCTTGCCATGTTTATTAATTAACAATATTAAAATATCAAAAAATCTATAAAAATGTTTTACTAAAAAGTTAATAATAATTATAATCAATAATTATAAATAATAAGTAATTATTAATTACCAATTATTATTAACTTTTTAGTAAAAAAATTATCTTATATTGTTAATTTTAAAATTTCTTTGTTAAATTTTGTTTACTTTAAATGTTTAAATTAATGTCTCTAATAACACTGTGCAACACAAAAAATGAACTGGGATCAAATCTGAAAAAATCGAATCTAGGCAACCCCCAAAACAAATCCTTTAAGGGGTTTTACCAGTTTAGCTCGAATAATGGAGATATACATATATATATATGTACAGGGTGTTTCTTTTAACTTGAGACATCTCAATATCTCGAGAAATACGCATTTCACGGAAAAATGTCTTAAATAAAAGGTTAATGTGACTAAAGGGGACATTATTTGGTGCTACCGCTAGCCACCCCCTACCCCTCCTTAAGGGAGAAACGGGGGGTAACTTTGGAAAGTCAAATGGAATGACCCGATTTTTTTCACAGAGTTTGGTAGTACATAAAAAAATAAATAACTTTTATTTAAAACTTTTTTCAATTTATCAACAGATGGCGCTGTAATTCAAAATTTAAGAAAAATGAGTTTCCTTGTAAAATGTATTAATTGAAACGTTTGAAAAACAAAAATTAACATTAACAACAATAGTCGGCTATGAAAACAATTTATAACAAATGTTCGAAATGTCGTCATTCCATTTCAACACATTTTTGAATGCGGGTAATGAATTCTGGCACACAACGCGCCAACATATCGGGCGGTATCGCCGCACAGGCGTTCCTGATCCGCTCCACCATGTCCTCCCAAGTTGTAGGAATTGCAGCGTAAACTTTTTCTTTCAAGTAACCCCACTGGAAGAAGTCTGGTGGCGTAAGATCAGGTGATCGAGCAGGCCAAATTACTGGACCACGTCTACCGATCCACCGCGGTGCACCGGCCATTGAACACCCGATCCAACACCTCTCGAGCAATTGTCGAATAATGTGCAGGACAACCATCTTGCTGGTACCACATGTTTTGGAGCCGTGCTAGTGGTACAATGTACCGGAATTTTCTAGAAAACGATCTGACGGACCTTTTGGAGGATGTAACATCTTCCAAAAGGTCCGTCAGATCGTTTTCTAGAAAATTCCGGTACTTTTCGCCGTTTAATGCACCGTCAATAAAGAAGGGTCCGATTAATCGTTCGCTTAAGGTACCGCACCAAACGTTTACCGACCAGGGACGCTTTGTTATAAATTGTTTTCAGAGCCGACTATTGTTGATTTAATGTTAATTTTTGTTTTTCAAACGTTTCAAATAATACATTTTACAAGGAAATCCCTTTTAATTACAGCGCCATCTGTTGATAAATTGAAAAAAACTTTCAAATCAAAATTATTCATTTTTTTATGTACTACCAAACTCTGTGAAAAAAATCGGGTCATTCCATTTGACTTTCCAAAGTTACCCCCCGTTTCACCCTTAAGGAGGGGTAGGGGGTGGCTAGCGGTAGCACCAAATAATGTCCCCTTTGGTCACATTAACCTTTTATTTAAGAAATTTTTCCGTGAAATGCGTATTTCTCGAGATATTGAGCTGTCTCAAGTTAAAAGAAACACCCTGTATATCTCCATTATTCGAGCTAAACTAGCAAAATCCCTTTAAAGATTAGTTTTGGGGGTTGCATAGATTCAATTTTTCCACATTTCATTCCAGTTCAAATTGTAAGGTCAAAATTTGTCGCACAGTGTAATTAGTCTAATTAAAAAAGTAAAACTATCTTTAATACATGCCCAAGCGTAAACTTAAAAGTTTTAAGTTAAAACTTAAAAAGATTAAATCCTTACCGATCTCGTTGGGATTTAATCCCAATATGATCTGGTATGATTTAATCACTAAAGTATCAAAACTTTCTATACATCGGAGAATATAACTCGTGAGCAGATCGAAATTATTTTAAGGCGTTTAAATATCGCTCAGATTAAATCTCGCTGCCTTCTCGACTGTTCGCATCACCGATTGATTCAAACTGGTTTGACCGAATTTAACTCGCTCAGGTATCGAAACTAAAAATGAGTTTAAATACTACTCCTAGTCCCTGCTTTAAATAAGCGCTTTCTCCGCCTGTTAGATAATGTACAGTCGAGTGCAATAAGTCAGTACCAAGGCAATTCAAAAATCGCTTGCGATGCTCAGTCATAACTCCGCCTACTCTAGTATATTAACCACTTAATTTATTCTGTCTTAACCAAGGTCACATTAGACCACTGCTATACAGTGTATAGTATACACCCTTCGGGGTTTTTTATATTTAGTCCATCTGTTCTTGTATCCTGTGTTTATTCCACAGACAGTCTGTGGTTTATTCTATGTTTACACGGATTGAAAACTATTTACGATGCAGCGGCATATTTCAGACGAAACCCGTATGCGAATTACGTTTTTGCATGAGGAAGGGCAAAATATATCGCAAATATCAAGATAATTGAATATTTCGGTAAGAAAGATAAATTAAAAGGAAATACCGTAAAACGGGGCGATTTGAAACTCTTTGCAGCGCTCGACCAAAATACAGGCTACTAGGGGTTAAAAATTGAATATCAAAATATAGCTATGAAATATAAAACCAAGCATGCTAGTTAGATTAATTTATATCTGTTGATTTTATTGTGCACCTCCATAAAAAAAATTAATTTTTTAACACACTTTCTTTTATACAGAGATTCCTAATGTTTAAATTTCAACACTCGCGTCGCGATAAATTCTGGATACGAAACGTTGAAACTTGTTTCCTAATTTACTTGTGGGAGATTAGGATGATTGGTGTGAAATAACAAGTTAGGGTGTAACTTATTAAAACAGAATCGTATATTTGTTTATAATATACAAAGAAATAAACTGAAGTTACAATCGGGCACGCAAGATGCTGCGTGTCCGTCTCGGTTGACGATGGTATTGCGACTTAAAAAACTAATGATCACTTTTACAAAACTAAATTCTAAGGGTAGTTGGTGGGGGGAATTTAAGGGTGGGAAATGGTTCTACATTGTTTGCTTAAAATTAGAAAGGTAATAAAAAAGGTAAACGGAAGAGGCAATACATTTTAACTATTGCAAAGGTTTAAGAATCTCAAATCGTGATTATAAACTAATTTAGGGGATTAACAAACTTCCCGAGCTCGAACTTAACAATTAATGTAGTAAAATAAGGTAGAAATTACTAAATTTCTCTAAAGATCCAAATTTTTATGATGGTCAGCATTGTAAATTTTTCTACCTATATTTACAAAGTTTATGGCTTCAAAACAACCATTAATAATTATTAAACGTGTTAAATTATAATTTAACACGTACTTTTTAACATTCTCCCCCCGTTGAACGGGTGGGCCCGATCAACAAAGACTCGATACTATCAATTCCTCTATATACATATATATTTTTATCAAACAAATTTTAATAGTCAACTTAATACTAGCAAATGTCTCTACATACTACACTATAGTTCCATTAAATTCGTTGTTCACTAACACGAACAAACAACAAATTAAAATACACTACACATCACTTGTCCCATTTCTCTGTTGGTGGTGATGGCTGGTGATGAGTTGGTTGAATCTCGTCTTCTGGTGGTGGTTGAGTCGTGGTTTGCACCGGCAATAATGCGATTTTTTTTAACATTTCGCTCTACATTACCGGTAGCGGTGCAAATTGTGACTACACAAACTATGCCATCGGAACCAGGATGCAATTGGATTATCCGTCCCATTTTCCAACGTAACGGAGGTTGGTTGTCTTCCTTGACTAAAATAAGTCTGCCAATGCTTATTTCTGGATTGCCTTCTGTCCATTTGGTTCGACTGGTTAATTCGGTTAAGTACTCTCGCTGCCATCTCGTCCAAAAATGCTGTCGAACCCGTTGAATGTGTTGCCAGGTTGAAAGCCGGTTCGCGGCAACGTTTCTTAAATTCTGTTCAGGTAAATTCGTTAGAGGGCCACCAGTCAGGAAATGGCCAGGGGTTAATGCTTGGAGGTCAGTAGGATCAGATGAAATTGGAGTGATAGGTCGGGAATTGAGAATTGCTTCTACTTCAATGAGAAAGGTATTTAGTTGTTTAAAGGTGAAAAGTTGTACTCGTTTCAAATGGTGTTTAAAGGATTTTACCGCCGCCTCCCATAGTCCGCCAAAACTGGGAGAGCGTGCCGGTATAAAATGCCATTTAATACCGCTGTGTGCAGTATATTCATGTACCTTTGTTTGGTGTTGTTGATTAACTAATAATTGTCCTAATTCTCTAAGTTCATTCCTTGCCCCCACGAAATTAGTGCCGTTGTCGGAATAGATATCGGTGCATTTTCCTCGACGTCCAACAAATCTTTTTAAAGCTCCGATAAATGCGTCAGATGTTAGATCACTGACCAGCTCTAAATGTACTGCCTTGACTGACAAACATACAAATACAGCTACGTATACCTTAACACTACTTCGATTGCGGTGCATTCGTTCCTTGATAAATAAGGGACCAGCATAATCTATTCCAACCTTGCTGAATGGGCGCGATGGAGTTACTCGATCGGCCGGCAAATCACCCATCAGGTAGTTGATCGGTTGAGGATTGAATCGACAACATTTCACGCATGTTTTAATGACCTTAGCCACTTCATGTCGGCCGTCAATTATCCAATAATTTTGTCTCAAGCTGTATAAGGTGGTTTGTATTCCTGCATGAAAATTGGTTAAATGTTCTCTTCTGATTAATAATGTGGTAACACGATGTGATTTAGGTATAATAATTTGGTGGCATTGATTATAATTTAAATTGGCGTTTTGTATTCGACCTCCAACTCTCAGAAGCCCGTGCTTATCAAGCCTTGGATTTAATTTTAAGATTTTGCTCTTTGGGTTGATTGGTTGGTTTCGTCTAATGCAATTTAATTCGTCCGCAAAGGCAAGTCTCTGTAGTAGTCGAAAAATAGCTCGTCGTGCTGCCTTGATTTCTTCAACTATCAATGGGCCCTTGTTTTTATTATCCATTCGGAAACGCAAACAATAGGCCACGATGGATTCTAGTGACGTCATCGAGGAGCCTTTGTTCAAGATACTGTCGGTCGGGTTAATGGCGTGAAGGCAAATTTTCTTCTTTCTGCCAACAAGGTTGTCTGAGGCAAAATGTAATTTTAATTGTGGCCAACAATCTTCTTGTTCTTGAAGCCACCTTGGGCCATGTTGCCACAAAACTGAATCTTGAACAAACTCTTGAGGTAATTGACCCCGGGATAATCTGTCTGCGGGATTGAACTCGGATCTCACATGCCTCCAATCGTTGATGTTTGTTTTAGTTTGGATAATAGCGACTCGATTTGATACAAATTGAACTAATTCATTGGGTGAGGTGTGCAACCAATGAAGTATAGTGGTGGCGTCTGTCCATAAGAAAGTAGCGTCTAATGGAATTTTAATTGCGTCGCTTACAATGGTGTATAATTTTGCAAGCATGACTGCACCGCAAAGTTCTAGTTTAGGAATTGTCTCACTCCTTGCCATACCACGTGGTGCGACATGAGATTTCGCACAGAGCAACATTATTTTAATCTTGTCTTTGGCATCAATAGTTCTCAGATATATGCATGCACCGAACGCCTTTTCGCTGGCGTCACAGAATCCATGCAATTCTTTCCGTTTGGTACCTGGCTGTCTCGCATGTAGTCTGAATGATATGTGGTTAAGGCGTTGTAATTGCGTCTGATATTGCATCCATTCTGTGTGTAACTCTAACGGTAGCGATTCATCCCAGTCAAGTTTTAAGCCCCAAAGTTTCTGCATAAATATCTTGGCATAGGATATTACTGGTCCTAAAAGACCTAGAGGATCAAAAATCCTTGCAATCTGTGATAGTACTGCTCGTTTGCAAATTCGTGTGGTAGGTTCCGGTAGTTTCACAGTATACATAAGTGAGGATATTACTGGTCCTAAAAGACCTAGAGGATCAAAAATCCTTGCAATCTGTGATAGTACTGCTCGTTTGCAAATTCGTGTGGTAGGTTCCGGTAGTTTCACAGTATACATAAGTGGCATTCCAGAATACGCCTAAAGTTTTTAAGGTAGGCGAGTCTTTTAATTGAAATTGTAGATTAACACTTTCATTTGGTAGGTCTTGCAATAAAGTTTGATCATTTGATGCCCACTGTCTAATGTTGAAACCACCTGATTTAAGTATGGCGATTAATTGATCTCGTTTCTGCTTGGCTATGTCTATATCATCGGTCCCCACAACTGCGTCGTCAACATACATTTCTTCTGTTAATATTTGGGCTCCTAATGGGTAAATGTGCCCTTCGTCTTGAGCTAGCTGGTGAAGGACACGGGTAGCTAGATACGGTGACGGACTTAATCCGAAAGTGACCGCCGTTAATTCGTAAACACAAATCTTCCCCATGCCAGGATCTCTCCAAAAGATGCGTTGATATTTTCGGTCTTCTGGCCTGACGCATACCTGACGATACATTTTTTCAATGTCGGTCATGAATACATAACTATATAATCTAAACCTAATTAGCAGGGAAAATAAATCTGCGTGAATAGTTGGCCCAACATAAAGTGCTTGATTTAAAGATATACCGGTGCTCGTCTCTGCTGATCCGTCAAACACCACTCGGACTTTGGTTGTAAGACTTCCTTCCTTCCTAACGGCGTGATGAGGTAGGTAATAACCGGTGTCGTTAGGTTGATCGACCTTGGTCATGTGTCCTAGTTTTAAATATTCTTCTAAATTCTCGGTATATGCTTGTTTTAACTCTGGATTCCTTTTCAATTTATTTTCGAGGTTTTTGAAACGATTAAAGGCTCTATTGCGTGACTCCCCCAATTCCATGAGTTTGTCATTAAAAGGTTTCATCTCTGGTTAAATGTTCGATAAAATGTTGTTCACAGGTTGTGTTGTCATTTGGTTTAACAGTTGTCGGTTCGATTTGTTCAATTTGCCAAAATTTTTCCATATCAAAATTTAGACTGGCTAATTTACACCTTGGCCGCGGCAGTGGTTGATCGGTAGGTATTTTGCCGCCGATGACCCAGCCCAGTCGTGTTTTTTGCAGGTATAATTCTGCCTCCTCTGAGATAGATATGTTCATTTGTCCAATACACATGATAGAAAATGCGATGGCTGTGTCTAACAACATATCTATTGGCGCTGGTTTGTAAAATAATGGGTCGGCTAATTTAAGGTTTCTCGGTATTTTTATTGCTGAACGGTTAATTGCTTGGTCTGGTACTAATTGGGTTATTTGTGGCACGGTAAGAAATTGCAATGCTCGTTCGTATTTCCCATCGATTGAACGAATTGTAGCGGTTTTCATGTGGTTGGTTGTGGTGCTACTAGTGCCCAGCCCTCCGACTTCGACTGCGCATCGCCTTTTTGGTAATTGCAATTGTTTGGCTAATTCCTCGGTTATAAAGTTGGTTGTTGAGCACGTGTCGATTAGAGTCCGACATTTGATTGGATTCTGTCGTTGATCAAACACATTGATTACAGCAGTCACCATGAGATGGTTATAAAAAGGGTTGACGACCAGTGTCGTATGTCTCCGAGCTTGTGTGGTGGGCGTTATGGTACCTAGTCATGCGATCGGTGCCTTTCGTGTACCTGTCGGTTCTGCACTGTGGTTGTCGGGTTTTACGTGATCTTCCGGCCTGGGAAAATGAAGTAAAGTGTGGTGTCTCTTACTGCACTTGAAGCAGGAACTTGATGTGCAGTCTTTAACACTGTGGGTTGGACTGAGACAATTGAAACACAGCGAGGCCCCTTGTATAATACTTTGCCGTTCATCAACTGCTAAAGTCAAAAATTTTCTGCATTTCCTCACAGTGTGTGCTTCGTTGCATACAGGACATGGTATATAATGGTTTAACACAAATGCTTGCTTAGAGGGGTGTGGTTCTTTCCCTGAACTTGGTTGTTTGTCGTTTTGTTGTGACCTTGCCTACAGTTCGCTCTTTTACGAATAAAATTTAATAAATCAATGAATGGTGGTGTCTTGGTGTCTTCCGTCAATTATATTTCCCATTGGTCTGCGATGTTTGGGTGAATTTTTGATATAATTAGTTCATTTAACGGAGTGTTCCAGTGTTCTGTTGGTTCTCCAAGATTGTTCAATGCCTCAACGTGTTGTTTTACATTATCAATGAAGTCATTCAGACCTTGATTATTGGCCGCCTTTGGCAGTTCTCGCAATTGTTCCCAATGTGTTGCTATGATTTTTCGTGTGCACTCGTATCTTTCCTTTAACAACTTTATCACGGTATGGTAATGTGCGTCAGTGATTGATAAGGATTTAATGGTGTTTGGTGCTGTTCCAGTGAGTGCTGCTTTGAGGTATTGTAATCTTTGAGAGTCATCGCGGTTGTTGACAATGGACGTGAACGAATTATAAAATGACGTCCAATTCTCAAAGGCACCGTCAAATTTTGGTAATGGGATGTCGGGTAATTTGACCAATGAGGCGGCTGATATTTGACTTGTTTGGACAGTTATGGGCGATTGCGATGCGGCCGGGGTTCTCGTGGCTTCTACAATTCTTTTCTTGTTAATTTGCGCGTTCAAAAAACAGTATGCTGCTTGCAATTCGAAGCGTTTTTCTTCTTCACTCGGTTGTAATTTTTCTATGTCATCTTTAATATCGTTAAATCTCTCCCAGTGTTTTGTGACTTGCTCGAACATGGTGATTAAATAATCGACGTCTTGATCTGCTTCTTGTGACGGGTTTTGTAACGTATTTGTTAATCTCGTAATTTGGCTTTTAATTGTACCGCGTTTGCGGTGAAGTTCCGCCAGCACTGCTCTTTGTTCAACGGTTAGGTTTGGGTTTGTCATTTTTTTTTTA
Organism: Brassicogethes aeneus; assembly: GCA_921294245.1. NCBI lineage: Eukaryota > Metazoa > Arthropoda > Insecta > Coleoptera > Nitidulidae > Brassicogethes > Brassicogethes aeneus. Next base: position 43,006,463 of record OV121132.1, on the reverse strand, counting down.
TTTTAATGCAGGTAAACACTTTGTAATATGGAAATGACTGGTGGTTTACTACTAACGAACTTACCCAGTTGTTGGATTTGCTCGAGCCTTGCACGTCTCCTTGGTTGGTTGCTGTTGTCTGGAGCGTCCTAGCTTGGTTTCAAGGTTGCTTGGTGGTTCACACTCACTCACTCAGTTTGATTCTATCCGGTTCGAAGGACCATATGTTTAAATTTCAACACTCGCGTCGCGATAAATTCTGGATACGAAACGTTGAAACTTGTTTCCTAATTTACTTGTGGGAAATAAGGATGATTGCCAAGCTAGGGTGTAACTTATTAAAACAGAATCGTATATTTGTTTATAATATACAAAGAAATAAACTGAAGTTACAATCGGGCACGCAAGATGCTGCGTGTCCGTCTCGGTTGACGATGGTATTGCGAATTAAAAAACTAATGATCACTTTTACAAAACTAAATTCTAAGGGTAGTTGGTGGGGGGAATTCAAGGGTGGGAAATGGTTCTACATTGTTTGCTTAAAATTAGAAAGGTAATAAAAAAGGTAAACGGAAGAGGCAAAACATTTTAACTATTGCAAAGGTTTAAGAATCTCAAATCGTGATTATAAACTAATTTAGGGGATTAACAAACTTCCCGAGCTCGAACTTAACAATTAATGAAGTAAAATAAGGTAGAAATTACTAAATTTCTCTAAAGATCCAAATTTTTATGATGGTCAGCATTGTAAATTTTTCTACCTATATTTACAAAGTTTATGGCTTCAAAACAACCATTAATAATTATTAAACGTGTTAAATTATAATTTAACACGTACTTTTTACTACCTAAAAAGGCTTTAATAATGACATATTTTTTCCTGGACAGTAATTTAGTAGGCATTCATATTCTAACGGTTAGAATCTAATCCCAAAATTTTATATTCATGACAAATTTATTAGTGGCGTATTATTTTATTCTTTTTTATTTCATATATATATATATATATATATATATAAAATATGATATTCTATCTTTCAAGTCGCCCCAATTTTTTCTACTAACAAATACAATTTTAATTCGCCCCAGTCTGGGACGACACCCGTTATATATTTTTTCTTGAGAGTAGAGGGGGGTACAATTTTTTAGATATTTCACCCGGTAGCCACTACCCCAAAGTAATCTAAAATATTATTTTATTTCAATCAAATCGTCATGTCGCCCCGTTTTATGGTACTAAATTAATTATTTCATTATTAATTATAAATATTTTATTCAATTTTTTTATATTTTTTAACGCTTATATTTTTTTATTTTTTAGAGGGTGTGCGTGCGTAGGTGGGTAACAAATTTTAGATAATATATATATTATTATATTGGGAATAAGTTTATTGACACTTGCAAGTGTTTAATAAAAATGAGTAGTATTTTATGCCAAAAAGACTATGTTTAACTTTAAAAAAGTCTAAGCTATGTATTATATCTATTGGTATTGATAAAATTAAAAAAAAATATTATTACAAAAATAACGTCAAAACTAGGAATGCACCGGATCGGGTATTTTGCCGATCCGGCCGGAACCGGAATTTCGGCCGCTGGCCGGACCGGATCGCCGGAATTCCGGCCGGATCGGAACCTTAATTTAAAATGTATGTGCATGCCTATTTTTATACGTAAAACATTGAAAATATTGAGGCTGATTTATTTTTACTTTTTTTTAAACTAACTACAGTATGCAGAGTGTTTATTACTATTAATTTTACCTAGATAGAAATTACTGTTTATTTAAATATTAATTTTTAATTAGCGTTAACAAAATTAAAACAATTCTACTCATTCAATGAATAGCAGCAACCTGCCAATAATAAAAAAATTAAAAAGAAGTCGGGGAACCACAACCGCCGGTTTATCATAAGCAAGGAAACACGCACACCCTTCACTGTTGACCAATTATAAAATATATCTGGTCGAAAGTCGGGGCATCCCAGACGCGAAAGTCGGGGAATCACAGACGCGAAAGTCGGGAAATCCCAGACGCCTGCTAATCATAAGCAAAGGCACAGGGCTGCAGGTCATTTCATTATTCATTTAAAATAATTTTCTTTATTTTTGCATATATTTGAATTTAAATTATATTAAAAATTTAAAAATTAAACATTTCCAAAAAGTTTCGAAAAATCCGGCCGGAAAGCGATCCGGCCGGAGCGATCCGGTAGTTCCGGCCAACTGGCCGGATCGGCCGGATTTAGTGGTACCGCCGGAATTCCGGTGCATCCCTAGTCAAAACTCATCAAAATAAATATGAAACAATAAATCTTATACCGGTTCAGGTAAGAAATACTCAAATAAGTTTGTTTACGTTAAGGCAATAATTTTCACCCCACCACCTCGCAACGGCTGCAAGCAAATATAAGCCTTAGGGTGGTACTGATTCAATGCACTTGACTGTACTGTACTGTACTTACTATTGTCTAAAGCCTCATTCAGAACCTCGTAATTAGTGGAAAAAATTAATGGTTTCAATTATACTTATAATTAACACAAAACGATCATTCACAATGCGCAAAATTAACATCTAAAATTAAGGGAATTTGCTAAAAGATTGTTCATTTTCTTAACCTGACATAAATAATATTAATTATATTAAAATAGTATTTTGTACAACCATTACAATAATATTTATATAACCTTACCTTCATTGGCAAATCTTCAAACTTTTTGCTTTTGACATAAAATATCCGCGCACATGCGCAAAGCCGCTTTCCAATTATAATTAGTGGTAAAAGTTAGAAGTTTGCAAACTTTTTCCACTAATTGAAAAGTACTACCACTAATTTTTTGGTTGTGAACAACATTGTGTCATAAGACAAACTTTCACGTTAATTGAAACCACTAATTTATTCCACTAATTACGAGGTTTTGAATGAAGCTTAACAAGAACACAGTAAGAAAGAAAATCTTTTTACCGGACCATAATTTTTTGGTCTTTTTTACTTTTCAAACTTTTTTCCTACTTTTTTGAGCTTTTTTGTTTTTTATATTGTTTTTTTTATTTTTATTGCTTATTTTTATATACCCTAAGACCACCCGTGATGCGTGATACACTCTTAAATTTCGAATGTTTATTTATTTACATTTAACCACTAATTATAATTATAGGTGATAATGTAATAAGTTATTTAATATATAATTTATTATATTACCTACATATTAAAATACTATTTTGTTGGAATTGTTGGACCACTAAACATTGTTTATTGGGATATAAAATTTTTATTTTAACACGGATAATAATTATTTCATAAAACTGTCGTTTTTAATGAATACTTTTAAAATAAACCATATATTTGATTTATATTTAGAGACCGGATTTTAAAGCACTTAAAAATTGAAAAGTAAGTACGTAATTAACAAAATAGGCAAAAGAACAAAACGCATTTTTTTTTATTTTTATAAATAACTAAAACCACTAATTATTTTTGTATTTTAGAAAAAAATCGCCTTTTTAATTCTTTTAAAGAAAAATGAAGTTAAATTGGGCAGAACAGACAATTGTCAAAAGCACTTGTTTTACCCAAAAAATTTTAACTACCAATAATTTTTTATTTCAAATTTAGGTATTTAAACAAAATTTTTGAGAACTTTTTCCTTGGGATTTTTAATAATAAATGTATAGATATTTTTTGGAAAAAGGGTAATCTCGTTTCCCACCCAAAACACCCTTTTTAAAAATCACTATATTTAATGTTATAAGTTAAACCAAACCTTAAATATTTATAAAACAAAAAATCTCCCAATGTTTATAATAAATTAAAAAACTGCATTCAATAATCATTTTGCACTATTGTTAATAGATTTCATAGATTTTGGTCTTTATTGATGTTTTGTGTATTTGATTTCACTTTTAAATAAAAAATAGTAACATCGTTATTGAAAATAAACTGAAGGCATTTCTTTACTCAATCCAAACAGATGTGGTCATGGATACATTAAATTTCAAGACTTTTGATTTGCCTCACAAAAGACATGGTCTGACAGATACTTATTTAAACGAAATTTTTGTGTGTGTATGTGGGGGGGATATAGCGGACGTAATATCCATTAAATTACGTTTGGGTCGTGCCGTTTCATACCCGAAGAGTATATTTAATCTTTGCCCGAAGCGCAATTCGTATGTAAGAGATGTACCTATTAGAACTAAAATTCAGGGCCGAGCCAACCCAGGGTGCAAAGGGTGCACTGCGCCCGGGCGGCAACTATCGTGGGGAGCGTTTTAAAAAATATTTGAACAGAAAGTGACGGTAATTGATTCTGATCCAAGTGCATGGTGGTAGAAAAGGGTAAATAAGAAAACAACTTACCCCAAAGACGCTAGAAGTTATTGAAATAAATATTTTTTTTTAACTTTACCAAATGGTTAATCCGTTCAACGCACTTGGATATTCTAAAAAATATACTCTGTGTTTTGTTTCCCATGTAAGTTATTTGGGAATGCATCTAGTTCTTTGGGGCTAGATGGATTTCCAGATTGGCAACATTTATCGCGAACCTTAAGCCGACATGAAAGTTCTAATGATCATATTAAATGTTGCAACAAAATGATTCAAATACAAACTTCATTAAAGTGTGGCTCAACAATAGATTATTTACAGGAAAAAATAATTAACAGTGAACAGAAAAGATGGTTTTCTGTTTTAGAAAGAATTATATCGGTTGTTAAATTTTTAGCTAAGCAAAACCTAGCTTTTAGGGGTAGTTCTAGTATATTATTTTGTAATGTTACACGTTACACGTCTAACTCGCAGCAGAGCAGCAACAGCAGCCCATCAGATAAGACCTGAAGGTGGTACATGAGATTGTACCGAAACGTCGTCAGGCATACGGTTCTTTTAAGAACCAAAAACCGACAACACGGAGCAGATCCCGAAAAACCACTAATACATACATAATAATTTTATTAAGTTAAAATAGTGCTTTTAAGATTTTTTTTCCTTTAAGGGGCGGCAAGCTTTTAATTGCACCCGGCGGCAAAAACACTTGGTGCGGCCCTGCTAAAATTGTTAATACGTCTCTGACATACCTAACGTTTAGATTTAGTACTAAGCAAAATAATATTTTAGTTTAATATTGTTTGTGGTTTTTTATGTAAATATTTCATAATTATAATAAATAAAAACGAGTGAAATAAATAAGAATTATTTTCCGAAGATGTATGATTGAAAGTTAGTTAATAATAACACATCCAAATTAAGAATAAATACAAAAAAAGAACCATTAAAAAAATTCAATAATTGTTAGTGTCAATAAATTATTTTTTTTTCTTCGCTCAGCACAAAAATACTAAATTCTCAGCTTTATGACATAAATAACTATTTTGAAAACTTTCATTGGAAGTTGACCCTTACATAGGTAATATTTTATTCGTTTAGATGGAAAACTTGCCTTTTGCATGTTTTAATAAGTAAGGACAAAAATATTTTTTTATGGATTACTGGTGGACTAATGGTTAGTGCTGCTGACTACAAGCCGAGAGGTCGTGGGTTCGAATCCCACCAGGGGTATGGCTGTTTATTTGTATTTGTCCTATTGTGTATTAGTCCTTCGGAGGGGACTTTAAGCCCGCGGTCCGTTTCTACCCCTAACCCGCTCAAGCCATTCAGTTGGCTTCTGGAACTTCTTAGGAAGTAAGGGTGGAACTAAAAGAGAACTTGTGTATATTGTTGCAAGACTGTATTTCTATGGATAGGTATGTTTTGTCATTACTTATTACAACATGCAAAGAGCAACGCATCATTTTCAAAAGTAATAGAATGCAAAAATTTTTTAATAATTATAATTTGACTTATAAATATCCTCTTCACAAACGCTAAATTAAAGTTTTACGAAATTGCAACCGGTAAAAATGCACATAAAAGAATATTTCTTCCACTACAAGATTTTGAAATAACTTAACCTATTTTGGAGAGTTCTTTACCTAGTACTAGTACGTCTTTCGAAAATGAAATACAGCATATAAATACAGAAGTGTGCCTATCTTCAGAAAACGAAATTGCAGAATTAAAAGCTGGGTGGTTGACATATTTTAATAATATTATATAATATAATAATATTATAACAATTTTATCCTGCTATAAAATATTACTTACATAATGTAGATAAATATGCACACACCACCACTTCATTAGTCAGTAAAATGTATAGTGCATTCAAATATTAAGGTATTTCTTCAAAAATTAAGACTCATTAACAAGAGGGAGAATGGGAGGAACAAATGCGTTTTCTTGAAAAAGATCTCTGAAAAAACGTGGGGCTTGGAGGTAATAAGTCCAAAAAATAATGATAATAATAAATATTTGTAGTTAGCAATGTTAATAAACCAGTAATTTTTTTTATAAAAATCAATTTTTCTTTTTATTTAGCGATCACAAAACAATATTGCCAAGAATATTATGATGTTATTGATATAAATAACTTTGGTCGAAGTACGTCTTCTACATACGTACTATTTTGCTAAGGTTATTCCCTGTTAATAATAATAAAAATAATAATAATAATACTCTTTATTCAAAAAAAGCCTCTTGGGCAACGAACACGTCAATACAATGAAATATAAATAGCTGTATAGTGATACAATACAAGTACACAAAGTATTAACAGTAATTGAACATACAAGGTAAAGATAAAATAACAAATTGGTAAAATAGGTTTTAAAATAGGCTTTCAACTATTGATATTGTAAGTAACGGATGGGTAAGGAACATTTGATCGAACTACGTCTTCTACATACAAACTATAGTTCGGCCAAAAAACGATCGTAATTCAATAGATTTTGCGTCCGCTACATACAAATATGCATCCGGGTCTCCTAAATCCACTAGAGAATCCGGTATAAATTCGCTAGAAACGCCGCATATCAGCCTTTATGATTATTGTCTTTCGGTTGTATAATTAATTTAACCACGTTTAATTGCAAAGGAATTAGTTTGTGATAAAGTTTTAAAGTTTAATTAAACACCCCTGAACGGACTATTCAAAAAGAACAAACTACTTGTACAATTTTACAACACGATTGCGAAACTTTATGGATTTCTTCGAAATAATAATGATAATATTTTGCATATTTGCTAATGTAAACAAAAACTTTATATTTTGCATGGAAAACTGGGTTTTAACACGTTTAGACACATTTACGTTTTTAGGATCAAAGGTTCCAGAATGTCTATATTTATTTAAAAATAAATTTCAGTTTTAAGATAACACTTTTGCTTGTTATCTAAAATATTAAATACAATGTTTTGTACTATTAAAATCATAATACACTGCCCGTCAAAATTAACGCATAATAAGTAAAAAAATTGTAACTCTTATGAAATTTTGTATAAAAATACTTCAACTTATATCTCAGTTTACGTGTTCGAGGGTTTTTCAAAAAAATATTTTTAAAGCTCTTTAATTAAATAATAAAAAAAAACGTTCTAAAAATAACTTTTAGATTTTTTTTTAAGTAAATTAAAAATTTGGTGTTAAAGACCGTATTTTTGTTAGTACACCCTAAAAAATTTGTACAAATCAAACGAACAGTAATAAAGATACAGCGCTTCAAAGTCGGTAAAAATTACCCCTTTTTGATTAATTTGCTGAAAAATGGTAATTTTTGACGACTTTGAAGCGCTGTATTTTCCCAGTAAACACACATACGTTAATTAAACGTTTTTTTAAACCGTAACACCATTTTGTTTTTACGTATATTTATAACGTACAATCAACTTTAAAATGTCGCAGATTATAACGTTTAACAATACTAATAAATAAACGTTTAATTTTGGCGTTAAGAAAACGATCATTACACGTTTCAAAATGTTACATTTAAAACGTTTAATATACGTCTAGTAATAACGTAAATTAATGATTGTTTTTGCCTCATTTACAACGTTTATCTATACGTTATATTTAAATTCATATTAATGTCCTTTCTAACGTTAGTTCTATAATAAATAAAACTCCACAAATACTTGTTTTTACAACGTATTTATTAAACGTTTGTTTAACGTTAACTGCAACATGAATACAGGCTGTTTAAAGGTTGTAGACAATGATTTTTTTGAGGTATCTCCAGTCGTCTTCAGGTGAATCATTTTTATCGTTCGCTGGAAAATTTAGCTGCTTCTAAAACACAGAAGAAATTTGTTAAACGATGAAAAATAGACTAATTTTTCGAAAAACCCTATAAGATTTAAAAAAAAAATGGCTTAAAAAGCTTGTTTTCAGCTGGCTTTGTTGTTCAACAGATTAAATTCAAAAATTTGTATTGTAGAATATCGCTGGGCTGAAAAAAAAATCCGGTATTTTTAGCGCACCCGGTATAATAAGAGTGTTCTCGAAATACTAATTTACAATACGTACACCATCTTAAGGTCTTGTTGAATAGATCTATAACTATAGCAAATGTATCTTATCGAGCCGACTTAAGTGTGATTTTACTAGAGAATTCTCTAGTAAAATCGCGCCTAATTCCAATTTACGGTAAAAATACACGACCGCCGCTAAATTTGGAAATAATGGACTCTTTCCACAATTTTAACATCTGTACATTTATGAGTATTGTGTTTAATCTAAATCAGTTTAATGTTAACTTAATGTTAATTTAACTTAAATGTTAATTTGTGTGAGTTAATATTTACCCCACTATACTTAATAAACATTGAAAACACGTAGAAAACGTCTTTAAAATTAACATATTAACTCTCATATTATTCTAGGACGCTGCACAAATTATAATAAGACCAAAATCACACTCCCCCGAAAATTAGGAAATAAAACAATAAATCTGCGTGATATTAACAGTGTGTATGTTTTTAAACAATTACATTAAAGTACTTACCAAAAGCAGGACGAAAACACGTAAAAAAATGCACCTTTTGATAGCAAAATCAAATTGAAATCTGACATAGCGAGCAGCTATGGCATGGCAGCCTGCCATTGGCAGGCCCAATCACATGATGTGTATTCGGCCAATCAGATTGCGTTCTTCAGTTATGCGTTTTATATGGGTATGTATAAACGTATTAAGTACGTTTATTTAAACGTTTTAAGTACCTTTGTTTAAACGTATTAAATACGTTTTTTTAAACGTATCAAGTACGTTTGTTTAAACGTATTAAGTACGTTTGTTTAAACGTATTAACTACGTTATTTTTATCTATTACAGTAACTGTCTAGTTTAAAGAATGTTAATAAAATAATGCAGTTTTTAAAGCAACATTTTTGGATGAGTATAGTGTTCTGCCTAAAGCTTACTGTATGACCATTGACTATAGCATTACTTATGCTTTTCTTTAGAATGTAATTAGAAAATTTCTAAATTTCATTTAATGTTGTTTATATATATGTATACTAGGGTGGAGTGAATTTTATTAAATTTATTAATTGATTTTTCCTATATTATTAATTGTTGACTAAAGGCGTAAAATGAATAAATATCGAAAAAATATTCCAATTTTTTAATATCTTGAGGTGGCGCATCAGTCTCGAAGTTTTGAAAATTCTAAAAAAATATTACTTTAATCAAAGTAATAAAAATAGCATTATTTATAAATAAAAAAATTATTTTAGTAAAATTAACGTGAAACGTAAACATATTTAATAGTAAATCATATGCTTTAAGTAACTTCAGGAGTGTTTATTGGTAGAAATGAAATCTTCTTTTTCGCGAAAATACTGACATTTGGTATAAAAATTTGGTAATTATTTTCTGACTTTAATTCTTGTTCTGATGAAACCATCTCTTGCTTCCGATCCACAAACCGAGTCTGAAGATTCAGTATACTGGTTATAACCAGTTTTACACAGCGTTCCACTGCTTGGGTGTGACACGGAAATTTTTGGAAGTATAGGAAATGGTCACCCGAAGAAATCATATCGGTAATTTCTGTCATCGTATTTCATAGTCATAGGTGGTTCAGTTACCTTTTCTGTCGCCCAGTGAATTAACTCGTAAAAATGTAATGCTTCAGTATTTAGTTGTGGAAGCTTTAATTCCCGTAATCTCGAACATTTTGATTCTTTTCTCGCCTTTAATATTTTCGGCAATGCTATTTCTCTGATCGATAGATATATTGTAGGTAACATAGCTAGTAATAGGTTTTCGGGATAAATATTAGCTATAGCTTACAAAGATCCAGGCAAGCTAGCACATTCCCTATGGCTGACGTGGACTAATAGGATTATTCGTTTATATGTGGGGACAGCAAATCCATCGGAAAACCTAAAAGAATTGGCTACTTTTATCATGAAAGTGTATGCCCCAACGTGGTTTTACATCAACACCAAGCCTACGTGCAAACATGGTCCTATTCACATATTTATTAAATATGTGAATATGAAATATTATTTAATATGACTAAAAGAGCATTACACCTCCAGAAAAACTTGAAGGCCTTATAACTATAGTTATAAAGAATATTCAGCGAAATATTTATCCCGAAAACCTATTACTTGCTATGTTACCTACAATATATCTATCGATCAGAGAACTAGCATTGCCGAAAATATTAAAGGCGAGAAAAGAATCAAAATGTTCGAGATTACGGGAATTAAAGCTTCCACAACTAAATACTAAAGCATTACGTTTGTATCAGTTAATTCACTGGGCGACAGAAAAGGTGACTGAACCACCTATGACTATGAAATACGATGACAGAAATTACCGATATGATTTCTTCGGGTGACCATTTCCTATACTTCCAAAAATTTCAGTGTCACACCCAAGCAGTGGAACGCTGTGTAAAACTGGTTATAACCAGTATACTGAATCTTCAGTCTCGGTTTGTGGATCGGAAGCAAGAAATGGTTTCATCAGAACAAGAATTAAAGTCAGAAAATAATTACCAAATTTTGATACCAAATGTCAGTATTTTCGCGAAAAAGGAGATCTCATTTCTACCAATAAACACTCCTGAAGTTACTTAAAGCATATGATTTACTATTAAATATGTTTACGTTTCACGTTAATTTTACTAAAATAAACTTTTTATTTATAAATAATGCTATTTTTATTACTTTGATTAAAGTAATATTTTTTTAGAATTTTCAAAACTTCGAGACAGATGCGCCACCTCAAGATATTAAAAAATTGGAATATTTTTTCGATATTTATTCATTTTACGCCTTTAGTCAACAATTAATAATATAGGAAAAATCAATTAATAAATTTAAAAAAATTCACTCCACCCTAATGTATACCTATGTATATTGTTTATGTATGTATACAGTTTATTAAATATTAAACGTTATAAATTATTTTTAAACAAGTTATCCCATTTTAAAGGAAAGCGATGTGGATAAAAGTATATTTGTATTTGACAAAAACCGTTTTATTAACGTTATAAAATTATACTTTTGAAAAAGTAAGAAAGTTAAATTATTTATTTAACATTCATTCATAATTCATTTTTTTAACGAACAAAATTCTTAGATTTTATACCTTCAGATTTTAAATAAGAAGTCATATTGTCTACATGTGTAAACTAATCAAAAATTTTACAAAATGTGTTGAATATAACATAGTATAAATGTTAAAAGAAAGAGCTGCCTGCACAGTTCATAAAATAATTACTTCAAACGTTACTTTTTCATTAAAACTCTTAATATTTGTGAAAAAAATTGTGGGTTGAAACGTAATTTAAATATTTAAATGAATGGTTGACTGAACACCTTAATACGTTATTGTAACGTAAAAGTTAGCCACTATTAAAAAACACATTTAAATTAACGTTGTTTTAACGTTTAAATTAAACATTTAAATATATGGTTTACTGAACACCTTAATACAACGTTATTGTATGTAACGTAAAAGATAGTCACTATTAAAAGCATATTTAAATTAACGTTGTTTTAACGTTTAAATTAAACATAAAAATATATGGTTGACTGAACACCTCAATACTACGTTATTGTAACGTAAAAATTAGCCACTATTAAAAAGCCTATTTAAATTAACGTTGTTTTAACGTTTAAATTAGACATTTAAATATATGGTTGACTGAACACCTTAACACAACGTTATTGTAACGTAAAAGTTAGGCACTATTAAAAAGCATATTTAAATTAACGTTGTTTTAACGTTTAAATTAATTCGTGTAAATTTATACCAATATCAAACCGTTGCTTTTTCTACGTAAAACGTTTTATTGACCTTTCACACGTTTTAAATACGTTTAAAAAACGTGTATGTGTTTACTGGGTTCGTGACTGTTCGTTTGATTTGTACAACATTTTCAGGGTTTACTAACAAAAATACGGTTTCACACGATATTTTTTATTTACTTATCTCTTCAATCCACTGTAAAAAAATTAAAAATCAACTATTTAATTTTATTACTTCACTGTTGCTTTAAAATAAATTATTGAATGATGTAAAAGAGCATAAAATTGGCATTAAAATTCTTTTTTTATTTATTTAATTTTTCTATCCCGGGTAGGTATACAAATATATTATTATATATAATATTTATTATCTTAAAAGCTCAAATCCAAAATAATAAGATTTATGCTTAGGTCCTTTACATGTATAACATATCCAAAGGGTAGTTATGCAATAATTTTTTATTCCAAATTAAATTGTCTTTAAATATATGTAAAAATATAGGTACAGGATGTACCATATAAAAAAATGTTATTGTGACTATTTTGGAAACATGACTCAAATGTTTTTCTGTTTTCACAATTTTAATTATAAGAAAAAATTTGCTAATTTAAGCCATGTATACACTAAATGTTCCAAACCTGAGGGATTCGACATAAAATGCATTTGTAAACAGGCTTTATCCATGGCAACAAACTTGCCCGGTTAATAAACACCCTTTCGAACATGAGGTAGTAAACAAATTAAGATTATGAAGCAAAAGGGTCAACTAAAGGCAATATCGGGAAAACTTTCGGAAAAACCGGGGAGAAAAGTGGCAAGGAAATCTGCTTGTGTCTGAATTTTATTACCAACGATTTCGGCTTATACGTTTCTCTCATCTTTTCTACTTCTTTAAAAGCTGCCAAACACAATTGGAACTTTCGCGAAATCGTTAACAATAGGAATGAAAATTATATTCCCAAAATCTACACGTGTCGTGCCTGTTTTTTTAGCTCCTTAAACTGATTTTGCATCCGAGAATCCAGGAAAACAACTTATGATTGTATGCAGAAACGATTGTTAAGATTTTATTTCATGAAATTTTAGATCCATGTTGAATATTGGGCCATCAAATCCTAACAATTCTTTCTGGATGCGGTTAAAAATTTATTTGAGTAATATCATAGATAATTGTGATAAAACAAAGGCTTCTTACACGAATGGATTTATAAAAAAGCTTGAATCGTGAAACTCAAAGTTTTCGAGTTGATTGTAGCGGAAATAAAACAATTTCATCTTGATAAAGTACAATAAAGCGCAATTGGAATGAATGCATTCAAGAAAAGTCAAAGATTGGGTATTTTAAAACTTTCACACTCGCACTGCCGCCTTTACTTTACCAGTTTTACAATACGCCAGTCGTGTTCAACGAACTTTACTTCACAGAATTACTTATTACTTATTACATTATTTTTATAAATGCACGGTGAACATGTGCTGCGATTTGTTTCCAAGTTGTTCGATTTATAAAACCAAACAATAAGTTTACGTACTATCATCAATAACATCATAATGTGTATATCATTCTGTGCTAGTGTTGTGTAGTAGAATTGTTATTTACTGTTGTTTTACAGCAATGGTTAAGCAGTATAATTTGGTTGAGTGAATTTAAAAAACTTGCACAAAAAACTTCACCTGTTTGACATTGAACTAATAATTGTTTAAAAGGAGAAAAAAAAGTTAAACAGTTCTTCCCCGGCCAGGATTTGAACTCGCCTGCTCGGGGTCTTCGAAAGCGCGTATTCGCACTGCGCTACTCGGCGATCTGATTTAATTCGCGTTAATTATCAACATGTCTATCTGCGCTACATGCAATGCTCCTGCAGCAAGAAAACCAACTGTTTATTGTGACGGGTTTTGCAAGCGCCTTTTTCATACTTCCTGCGTTGGAGTTACTTCTGATATCCAAAAATTGTTACCAACTTGTCCCGGGTTATCTTGTGCGATAAATGTTACAACGATGTTAACGACAGTGTTTATACTAATTTAGAATCAAAGATAGAAACCCTATTTGAAGATTTAAATTCTCTTTTTAATAATGCTAAAATCGATTTTAAACAAATAGCAGAAGAAAAGCTTAAGTCCTTGCAACCTACTTCATCACCTATGGCTGGAACCTATGCAGAAAAACTAAGAAAACAGTCTTCCATAATTATCAAACCCAAAGATGAATCTCAGCTCAACTCTGTTACCAAAATGGATATTATGAAAAAAATTAACCCTCTGGTTAACAGCATCAAAATTAATTCAGTTAAAAATATAAAAAAAGGTGGCCTAATAGTGGGTTGTAATGATGTTGAAGAAGCAAATAAGTTTAAGGAATTAGCTGATAAGGAGTTGAAAGACTATAAAATTAAAGATGCCAATAAAATCCAACCTAGAGTCAGAATTGTCGGTCTTTCTGAAAAACTGAATGAGGAGGAAATAAAGCAGTATTTACTTTTGCAAAATAAGGAATTAATTTGCGATCAAGCTACAGTTAAGATTGTGGAAATAAAAGCCTTAAAAAATAAGGATACGGTTTACCAAGCAGTACTGCAAACTAATATCATAACCTACCAAAAATTGCTGAAACATGGTTTTGTAGTTATTGGGCTGGACAGCTGTAAAGTGTACGATGCCATAACGGTACTACGTTGTTTTTCTTGAAATGGCTTTAATCACGACTCCAGCGTTTGTTCCAAGAAAGATGATCCTATATGTCCCCGATGTGCCGAAAATCATTCTGTTAAAGATTGCCAGTCCGAGTCTTTAAAATGCATAAACTGCTTAAATTTAAAAAATAAAATTGTCATGCCGCCTGGGATCATGACAAATGTCAGGCTTTAAAAAATGTTTTAGGGAAATTAAAATATGACGTCTTTGGTTTGCAATAGCAATCAAATTCCATCCTCCATAATGCAAATAGAAATAAAAAAAAGCTTGACAGATTGTTAAAAATATATTACCAAAACGTACGTGGGTGTCGATCCAAAGTGGAAGAATTGCATGCGTCTGCCTTCGAAAGGGAATTCGATTTAGTCTGTTTAACGGAAACGTGGCTTTCGGAAGAAATAGCTAGTTCAGAACTGTTTCCTAATGATTATGGTGTTCTTAGGAGCGATCGTAATTTTGAAGCAGTTAGTGTATCTCGAGGTGGTGGAGTCTTATTGGCCTACAACTCAAACTTTATTGCTGAACGTATTAATCTTGATATATTACAATCTCGACATCCTTGTATTGACATTGTTGGAAGCAGTATTATTTTTAATTTTAAGAAAGTTTATGTTTTTGTATTGTATATTCATCCCAGAATTTCATATGTTGAGCTGGACTCATTTCTAAATCTCTTTCATGAAACCATTATTCTCGAAGACAACAAAATTATACTAGGCGACTTTAATATTCCGCATCTTAATAGTGTTACGGTTAATGATAATAGCAGGAAGATAATGATGGATTTCTTAGAATTTTCAAACATGTCACAATTTAATAATGTCGTTAATGTTAATAACAGACTTTTAGATCTTGTTATTGGTGACGTAAAATGTGAGGTAAGTAGAGAGTTTAACCCTATATTAATTGAGGATGTTTACCATCCTGCTTTAGTTGCGAACGTTATGTTAATAAAAGAGAATGTACCAAATTTTCCAAAAGTTTCCGATAACCTAAAATATTACTTTAAAAGAGCTAATTTTCATGGACTTTATATGGCTCTGCTTGGTGTTGACTGGGAATTTTTATACAATTTTAAAGATGTTAATTTAGCCTGCAATGAATTTTATAAAGTTATTTATAACATTTTAGATTCATTTGCCCCCAAATTTAAATTCAAAGTTAATTTATCGGCTAAATACCCAAATTGGTATACACCTGATATTATTAAATGTATTAAATTAAAAAATAAATACCACACAAATTTTAAAAAATTTAATAGTGAAAATGATCTTGTAATGTTTCAGAACCTGCGAAGATCTTTAAAATCGAATATTAGTGATGCGTACAAAAACTACATAAATAAGATCGAAACAAATATTTCAAATGACCCCAAAAACTTTTGGTCTTTCATTAATTCTAAAAAAGGTCAAACAAGGATTCCAGGCAAATTGTATGATGATACTGGTCAGTGCTTTAATTCTCCAGATACTATCGTCAATGCTTTTCAACATTATTTTCAAAGTGTTTACTTGCCGACAAATAATGTCAATAAAATTTATAATAACAAGGCTTCTATTGCTTCTAATATTTTAATAAACGAACTACATGAAAATGATATTATTCAGGCAATCAAAAAACTTAAAAACAAAGATACATCGGATTCCATCCTATTTAATCAAAGACTGCGTACAAATATTTTGCAAACCTCTATTATGTTTGTTTAATCTATCCTTAAAAACATCAACTTTTCCAGATATGTGGAAGGTAGCCCAAATGTGTCCAATATTTAAAAGTGGTGTTAACAATTTAATCAACAACTACCGACCTATAGCTATTTTATCGAATTTTTCAAAGGTTTTTGAAATTTCTTTATACACTGCGCCGCAAAATTAACGCATATTTTAAGAAAGCCTGGAAAACTATATTTAAAATAAATATTTTCGTTTTTTGATAAAGTAAGATTGTTACTTAGAACATTTTTAGGTAAGATTATACCTCGAACTGAATTCATAAGGAGTAGAAACTAATTTACAGGGTATACGAAAAAGATAACGAAATTTGTATTTATTAATTTATAAAAAATAATACATTTAATAACTTGTATTGCCCCCCCTAGCCCTGATTACTGCTTGACATCTTCTTGGCATACTTGAAATTAGGTTTCTGATTTCGTCTTGATCAATTTGATCCCATATTTCCGTAAGCCTCAAAGACAGTTCATTTAAGTTTCTAGGTGGAACCTGTAAGGCTCTAACCTGCCGACCCATGTTGTCCCATAAGTGCTCTATCGGGTTTAGATCGGGACTTCGTGCTGGCCAAGCCAAAGTTTCAATTTCCACTTCCTGAAGGTAATCTTGCACAATTCCAGCTATGTGTGGACGAGCATTATCGTGCATTAATAACATTTCCTCCCCAATAAAGGGGGCATATGGTACCACATGGGGTTCTAAAATGTCTGTTATGTACCGGTCAGCTGTCAAGCGACCGCCTTCAAGCACAACTAACTCGGTGCGAGCCATCAAACTAATGCCACCCCATACCATAACAGATCCACCTCCATAGCTGACGGTTCCAACAATGTTGCATTGTGCGTATCGCTCGCCAGGACGTCGATATACTCTTCTACGGCGATCATCACTAAACAGACAAAATCTGGACTCATCGATAAACAGTACATTGCTCCATTCACGGTCTTGCCAATTTTGGTGTTCCTGAGCAAACAGACGGCGTTGCCTTCGATGGTATACGGTTAGTAGGGGACCAGTTGCAGCGACATGGGGAGTTACATTGATTTCTGCTAACCTTCTTCGCACTGTATCTTGACTAATATGGTAATTATACCGACGAGAAAATTCCTGCTGGAGTGCAGTGCTTGTTGTGAATCGATTTCGTAGCGCCTGCAGTCGCAAAAATCGATCTTGATTATCCGTTGTCACCCTTTGTCGTCCTTGTCCAGCTCTTCTTTGGTTACTTCCAGTCTCCCGATACCGCGTTAGTGCTCTAGAGATCGCAGATTGTGACACTCCAAATCGTAATGCCACTTGAACTTGTGGCAAGCCAGTTTCCACAAGTGCTATGGCAGCAGCACATTCTTCAGGCGAAAGATTTCTTATCTCACGTACGTTTTGCGCCATTTCGTTTTCAAACACTCTTTATAACGTTGGAACTTTGCAATACGAGCATACACAAGAAACTAAACAGAGATATTCAATAATTTAACTTAGCAGGGAATGCGTTTTTAAAGACTTTTTTCAATATTGTATAAAAAACTGTTGTTTTTATGTTCTCATCTAAAAAAAAACAATTAAAAAAGTTAGAA
Source organism: Brassicogethes aeneus (assembly GCA_921294245.1). Lineage (NCBI taxonomy): Eukaryota > Metazoa > Arthropoda > Insecta > Coleoptera > Nitidulidae > Brassicogethes > Brassicogethes aeneus. The sequence goes on along the minus strand of OV121132.1, from coordinate 42,988,344 downwards.
TATATCCTAAAGAAACCATTTCACACCATTGGCGTTCATTGTAAATATTTTCTTGGAAACATTTTTGCATTTTAACAATTATGCGTTAATTTTGCGGTGCAGTGTATATGCGTATCTACCCCTCAGTCAAAAACCAACATGGTTTTATGGAAAACCGTTCTACGGTGTCTAATCTTACTTATTTTACTCAGTTTACCTCTGCAGTACTGGATAAACGTGGACAGGTAGATGCGATATATACAGATTTTTCAAAGGCCTTTCATCGGATATGCCATTCTATTATTGTTTCAAAGCTTGAATTGTTTGGATTTTCGGAATCACTTCAGGATTTCTTTGCCTCCTATTTAAGTAATAGATACCAGTATGTTTCCTACAATGGTTTTAAGAGTTTAAAGTTTTTATCAACCTCGGATGTACCACAAGGGTCCAATCTAGGTCCTCTTCTTTTCACAATCTTTATTAATGATATAGCTGATGACATTGTTTGTGAAAAGCTTTTATTTGCTGATGACTTCAAAATCTTTCAAGAAATACGCGGTGCTGATGACTGTAAGATTCTTCAAAAAGAATTATGCAAGATTGAAGACTGGTGTAAAAAAAATCAGCTGGGTCTCAATGCAAATAAGTGTAAAGTAATTACATATACTAGAAAAAAGAGTAAAACGAACTTTGATTACACCTTAAACCAAAATTTGCTTTCCCGTGAAACTGCCATTAAAGACCTGGGAGTCTTATTTGACAACGAATTTAACTTTCTCGACCACATTAATAGCATAACATCATCTGCTAACAGAACCCATGGCTTCATAATTAGAAACACCAAAAACTTTAAATGTGAAATGGCGTTTAAAACTTTATTTTATTCATTTGTACGATCCAAGCTGGAGTACGGTTTTCTAATTTGGAGTCCTATATACGCTACTCATATAAATAGTTTGGAGAAAATACAACGTAAGTTTTTAAAATTCTTGTCTTTTAAACAAAACCATGTGTATCCATCTCAAGGTTATGATCACTTGGCTCTTTTGAACGAATTTGGGTTCAGTTCCCTGCAACTGAGAAGAACTATATTAAGTGTTAAATTTTTGTATAATTTGGTACATAACAAAATAGACGCCCCTTTATTATTAAATCAAATAAATCTTTTAACACCACGTAACACTCGAACCAACCTCACATTTTATTGCCCAAACGCTAAATCAAATGTTATGCTTAAGTCACCGATTTATTTTATGTGCAATAATTTTAATAAATATTGCAATAATTGTGATATAAACGTTCAAAGTATTGGAGTTATAATAAATCACTTAAGTACACATTTTTTTACGTGATTTTATTATATTTTTTTGTATAATATTATTTTATAGATATTAGGAATTTTTATTATTATTCTTTTTTTTTATGTAATTGTTCTGTAATTGGATGTTATATCTGTTGAACAATAAACGTTATTATTATAAAAGTTTATAATTTGTCAAAAAACAAACTATTGTCAAATTTTGTGCTTCTCAGAAAAATTGTATTTGTCGGTCTTTAGAATATACATCGTCCTAAAAAATAAATGACACCATGGCAGTATTTTTTTTAACATCCAGTGAATTAACATAACAAAAACATGGTGAAACGATTTGATGAACCATCAAATTTACAGACCATCAAATTTTTAACAACAACTATACCTATTGGAACAATAATGTTTTTTGTTGAGTGGTTGATAATGCGCCGATTAAAATCGCAATTGTGATAATTAATGTCATTCATTTCTCACGCTGTGAACAAAATTATTCCTTCCCCTGTATATATTTTCATTCCCTCCCTGTTATCAGGCAAGAAATGTTGCATTCCGTACCGCTATCATGACGACGCTACAGTGCGATTGACTTTGAATGTAAACCTCAGAATGATATTAAATGTGAGATTTTAATTTTGTCACCAGTTTTTTTGCGGTACTCAAATTCTTATTTGTAAACGATTCCACTTGACAAAAATAGTATATTGTTTACCGAGCGTGGAATCATAGCAATTACTCCCGAGGATGAAAGTTTCCGAGCGAGCCGATGGGCGAGTGAAGGAATTCATTGAGGGAGTAATTGCAATTCCAAAAAATTAAAAAAGTAACTTTAATTAAAAACTTTCGTTTACATTCCTAAAGTCTTTCCAATGAAGTAAGTACGCTTACCTTCTTCAAGTTATTTAAGCTAAACTCTATAAATGCTCACTTTTGCTTAAAAATACACGTCGTCATGGTCATCGGGAGGGAATGGAACATTTGAGTCGGCTATCTCCTTTAAAGAATATTTTTTTTAAATAAACAGCAAAAACCATTCTAAACCAGTAATGGGTAAAAAATAAATAAATTTTGAAAAACTTGTTCATATGGTAACTGAAAATATTTTTTCTACAAAATAAGTAACCAGATAAAAATTTAAAAAAAACATTCATATTTCAAAGTAATATGGGCATGTTAAATACATTTTTGTACTTAAAACATTAATGGAGATGGCCGGTATTGACACTAACATAAAACTTTAATGAATTATTTTCCTTGGAAATAGCTGTTTTTCTTCGGATATAATTTTAAACTAATATACTACGTAATATAATATAATCAAAAGATTTTATTGGTGTAAATAACTCATTTTAAGAAAAATTTGAAGATGGCCGCTTTTGACGACTAATTTTTTACCTGATTAGCTGGAGGAAAGAAAATATATGCAGGGGAAGGAATAACATTGTTCACAGCGGGAGAAATGAATGTCATTGTTAATAATTGCGAATACAATCGGCGCATTATTAACCACTCGACATAAAAGTCAATGAATTCCTTCACTCGCCTATCGGCTCGCTCGGAAACTTTTGTCATCGGGAGTAATTGTTAATACAGTTTCCATTGCAACAACAATAAAATTTGTAGACAAGCTAAAGGCCTGTATAAACAGAGAAGGTTACATTTAGATGCCTCTTTCCTAAGAATTTTGTAAGGATTTACATCGATGTACATTTCAAATGGCTTCTTACAAATTATTTAATTATGGTTCATTTTCAGAAGATGATGAGGAAAACAACCATGTCAAATTACCGTTATTAAAACATAAATATACTTCAAAAGTAATATCTCTAACTTTTAAAACTATCAACATGCATTCCAAGATTTTTTTATACAAAATTTCCTTATCATTACCATTTAGATATGACTTTCTCTATTATATTCCATAAATTTTACGAGTTTTCAATCGGCGTTTTCTGTAGAATATAGATTTCTAAAATTGCTTAAGGGCCGGTTTATCAATGCCCGGTTAAAGTTGCAGTTAGTTATTTGGTAGATAATCTCCATGGATACCATTGTTCTCACAACGATCGATATGGAATTTAACTGTCAGATAGACTAACTGGAGCTAAACCAGAGATTGATAAACCGGCTCTAAGTTAAGTGGTTTTTTTAATCATAAAATAAAAATAACGCTTGTCTGTATTTCCTGATTAATAAATCTATACAATTATATAATATTATATATAATATTATATAATTACATATCCTGATTGATTACGTCCAGATCAAACCGTTGAACCTAAAGGGCTAAAAATTTGACAGTGCATTCCTATAAAAGGAGAAGAAACAGTAATTATTGATACCCAGAACAGTAATCCACTCAATATACAATTTAAATAGTACTTTTAATTTATTTAAAACCGGGTAATTTAAAACTGCACATTAGGGTAGTTTAAAACTCTCCAAAATCGAACAAAATTGGATAATTTTGGAAACTGCCCTTTTATTTAATTTATTTAAAAATATTTCCAGCATTTATTATATTTTAAAAGCTGATAGCAGTGTAATAAACAAAAAGATCCTCCTTAGTATCAAGCTAACATTTAGGTTTTTCTACTGTCATTATCTTTATTGTTATTGACTGTTCTTAAATCGTGTTACGCCTACGGAGCCTCATTAAACGTGATATAAAAACGTTAAGGAACCTAAAGTATACTGTGTTCTAATTAATAATGGCAATTTAATATTTTCTATCTAGTTGCCTAGGCTGCACAACCGTACTCATGAGTGCACAGGTCACGTAGAACGAGGTATCAAGTGTGGGGCGAAGTGTTTTTAGGCGCCTACTAAGCAGAGATGTATTTTATAAAAATTAAACTCATGTTTGTAAACAATAAACTAAATGTTTACTATATGCCTAATTAGCATTGCTAATGTATGAGCTAGTATCTCTCGAGTTTATTTCTGAAACACGTTTTTTGAATGAAATCGCCTCATTAAGGTGTAATAATGTAGATTAACACATTTCGCAAGTTATAATAATTATAAAAATAAGTGGTTTGCTTTGGTTTTGATTTTACATATCTTGTTGTGTCATTTACATTTAATTTATAAACTTTTAATTCCACTCTTGGTGATTTTACTATAGTACTATAGTACCTACATGACATTTTAGTTTATAGTTTCTGAGGTATTACTATACTAAAAAAGCAATACTTTTTGCAATTCAAGTTGCTGTTGCGATCCCTGCTTATTCTTTTTGTGCTGAGGTCAAAGTCCAAGCAAAGCACAAAAATACACTTCTTGACCGAATGGCATACAACATTTTTTTCCAAGGCACATTTTTATTTGCTAAACGATAAATAAAACGTAAAGTTACACGAAGAGAACTGTTAAGTAATAATTACTGAAAAAATACCCAAGCTGTCCCACAGTTCTATTAGTGTATAATAATAATTACCTACTAATAACTTTTTGATATGTCGAAAGTTTATAACAATGTATTTTTACTCCCTAAATGCTCTAAATTATTTTTTAGTCCCTTTAGGGACTATACACTATCGAAAATAATTAATCACTTTAGTAACGAGTGTTGACAACAATAACGTTTAAATTATAGACCGATTGAAGATAAAAGTAAATACCTTCCAATAATATAATAATAATAGATTATGTCATATACTATTTTATTTTCTAACAAAAACTAAAAACCATTAACTTAATATCAATGGCAGTCTGTCAATGCATGCCATGCCATGGCAGCTTGTAATAATATGTGTGTCTAGAAAAAAGTTTATAAACGAGTTGCATACCTACTATACTTTTTCTAAGACAAATATTATTAGGTAAAAACAACAATTTATTACTTATTGATTTAAATATTTGTATACAGCGACATCTATACATGTATACCGGCTTTTAAAATTTTTCTGTAAAGATCGAAATTTATCTTTTGAAATGGACTAACAACTGTTAAAATCCTATGTAAAAGCAGTTTTTTACAGTAAAATTGAAGAGGATGTGTCATGACTACTCTACCCGAAATTTTTAATGCTTTATCGAAGTGATCAATTTTGTTATTTGGAAGGAATAGGGAGGACTTGAAGAACCGTATGCATATCACAGTGGATGGCAGTGATTTGGAATTTTCTAAAACTACAAGGAACTTGGGTATATTAATGGATACAACACTGACATTTAATGATCATATTAATAATTGTTTAAAAAAAGCATATTCGAGTCTCAAATTACTTTACCCACATCGACCTGTTCTATCAAAAGATCTTAACTGATTCACTGGTCCCAAGTCACTTCAGCTACTGTGATACTGAGTGCTTGCAAATCCAAGTCCGACCGGATTGGGAAAGACGGTTGTTCAATACCCGCGTGAAAAGAACAAGGATAGAACTCCAAACAAAAGGCGCTTACAATACGCACGCCTGCCGGCTCTGACCAATCAAATTCTGTTTGGCGTTCTATCCTTGTTCTTTTCACGCGGGTATTGAACAACCGTCCTTCCCAACCCGGTCGGACTTGGATTTGCAAGCACGGTATAATTTGACAGTGTTTAATGTGTAAATCAATTTGTATTTAACTAAACATTGCCGGGTTTTAGTATTTCCTGAGGATGCCGAAACTATAGTCGAGACAATTAATAAATATATACAGAAAGTACAACTAAATTCTTTTTTCATCATGAAATTTATTATTATTTTTGGTTTACACAGTTAAAATTTTGCTAGTCTTAGGACATACCGACTAAATAATGTATACAGTCCTACTTATAATACATAGATTAAAATACATATTTAAATTCGGTGAACTAAAATACAAATTTTCTAAATGTGTAAACAAATTCATGGGATATGAATAGGTAAACCTATAAATAAAATTTTTTAGTCGGACTTGTATAAATATTTACCAAATTTTATGACCACAAAATATCACATCAAGTGTAGATTATCAACAATTAAATATTTAAATACGAACAGACCCGTTCCTTTATTGTTTATTGCTTTATGCGCCTACGACATGTCGTGTCGCGACACGTGGTATATATAATTTTCAAAAAGTGTGTATAAATCACCGAGTTGGGCAACGAACTTTGCTCGAAGCAGGTTGATATTTTTTAAGCAGCTTCTCATATACAGATTAAAACCATTATAATAATTAAAAATACATTTAAAAATATATATCGCCACAGTTGTGCCACATCTGCTCCATAAATCACAAGCACATGTCTTTTGAGATACTCTGTTTTCATAACTTCTTGTCTTTTGTTGTTTTAGCGCTTGGAAAAATAAATTTTCGAAATTGGAATTTTTCTTGGATCAGCCTAATTATCAACAACGTTTTTTTGATTTTATATAAAGGGATTATAGAAGTTTTTAGTCGAGTAGTAGACTGTGTATGTTTAAGAACATTTTAAGGTTATCCGCCTATTTACAATTTATCCAAGAGACTTACATATAAAATAATGGAAATAATCGTACGAAATTGTACTCTTGCAGAGCAAAATCGGCAGAACATTTTTTTGCATAATTTGCTGCTAATTAATTTCCCAAAAAATTTTAATGTTCTCATACTTTTTAAAAAATTAATGTTCTGCTAACTTTTAAAAACGTTCTTAGAACAGTGTGCGTAAAGGTCGGCAGAATAAAAATTTATTTGTTTAATCAAGGCTTTAGGAATGCTAATTAAATACCCAAAAAAAATTGAATGCTCTTATACTTAATGGATGTTCTGCTAAATTTAAAAAAGTTAATATCCTTCAATTCCGTAAACTAATGCGTAGATGAGGACTTCATAGCCAGCCAATTAAGTGCTTTTTTCCATAACAGTAGAATACAGGTACATATATTTTTAACCCAACTTATTTTCAAAAACCCTTTGAAAATTTACATTTAACTGAGAATGGTCCAAAAATGTGTTACTTACATTCCTAAAAAGAGCCGATGAATACAGTGGTATAAAATTTATACTATAAATATATATATATATATTAGGGTGAGCCAAAAAAACTAACCTATCGGATTTATGGGTTAAAATGAACCTACATACCGAGCAAAAAATTTCCCTGCAAGGCAAAATTTTTTGCTCAATTTTAAAAGGTGTCGGTGAGCATTCTATGTTTTCCATTGAAATAACACGTAAAAAAATCTTTTTTCATTAAAAAGACTATAACTTTTGAACCGTTTGAGATAAAATTTTTTACGTCGCGGATTCTTGTAGAGCATAAAATTTCCCAAAGAATCTATACCAGGATTATTTTTTTTAATTAAAAAATTCGGATGTTTGATATTTTTTGAAGAAAATTGAATGCTCTATAAAAAAGGTTTGATTGAAATTTCCCGTCAGATGAACCGTTTTCTTACAATCATGCCTTAAAAGTTTATATAGTTTTACAATTTGATCTTTTAACTTGGTAATTTTGTAATTCATGTAAAAATCAGTACCCGGAAAAAAAAACGATAAATATTCTTATGGAAAATCAAATTCTCTACAAAAAAAGTCTTTTATCATTTTTGGCTAAATTCACTCAATTAAAAGTTATTCAAGGGTAAATTGAAGTCAAAACGAAATTTTACCCTTGAATAACTTTTGATTGAGTGAATTTAGCCAAAAATGTTAATAGGCTTTTTTTGTAAATCATTTGATTTCCCATAAGAATATTTATCGGTTTTTTATGGATACTGATTTTTACATGAATTACAAAATTCCAATTTTAAAGATCAAAATGTAAAACTATACCAATTTTTAAGGCATGATTTTAAGGATATGGTTCATCTGACAGAAAATTTCACTTTAACCTTTTTTGTAGAGAATTTAATTTTCTTAAAAAAATATTTTCGAGTCAATTTTGTTAAACTCAATGGTTTGGAAGTTCTGAGACAAAAACTTGCTGAGGAAAAAAAATTAAAATTGCGATGATAGACCTCTTAATATTAATATTATGGACTCAAACTTTCACAATAATTTTTTTTGTCACCTCAAACCATATTTTCGATATACTTTTCAAAAAAAAAATAGTTAATTTTTTTGGCCCAGTCTAATATACATATATATATATATATATATATATATATATATTAGGGTGTTTCAAAATAAGGCAATATTTTTCTTTTTTCAAATTCATGTGAAATTCTTGTCACTTATGCTGAAAAAAAATTCTGTCAAAATTTGAGCTCTTAATATTAATTTTAATTTTGCCATTGATTTAACATGAAAAAATAGGTTTTTAAGATTTATTTCGCCTGCATACTATGTAGAACTTTTTTTTTGATAAACAATCACTTGTCCTTTTTTAACATTAAATTATCTACAAAAAATCTTATAGAGTCCAGTTTTTAGATTCAACTATTTCTTTTTTATTAACGTTGAAACGTATAAATTATAAAAAAATTGATATTTTTACATTTAGCGGCTAAAGTGCTAATCGTAGAAAAGAAAGTTAATTAGCAATTTTAAAGATCTTTTAATGCTCTACAAATTTGTTTTAAACATTTTTTGCAAAATTGTCCCTAAACTTTTTTTCCTACAGTGAATATTATAATAATATATTATGCATAATCATGAAAATGGGATTTTAGACACTTATAACTTTTGAACTGTATGTGATAAAAAAAAATTGAGCAAAACGAATTTGTAGAACATTAAACGATCTTCAAAATTGCAGTCTCGTCCCAGCCCTAGACGGAGTAAGGCGCTTGGCAGAGGTGTCAGAGATTAAACGTAAAACGTTAAAACCACAACCAACAAATATTCCCTCATAGTGCAAACAACTATAGTGTAACAATACAGTGAGTACAGACTACTCTACGGTCAATAATTAGTTAAGGGCCAAGTGAAAAGGAAGAGTGAAGTGACAAGTGCAATCGAACATAGTGAAACGGTCAAAAGAGTCAAGTGTTAGGTGACAAGAAAGAGTTAAGTGACAAGTGTCAGTGTCTGAGCGGTCGCACCATCTGTCAACAGGACGATTTTCACTGGCCAAACAAAAGAGGTCAAACTAGGGAGGAATAGGCCACCTGCAAATAATTGATAAGTATCCTCAACTCATCCGCATGACCTAACACATAATTTGCAAATTAAACTAAACAAGGCACATTGCCTAATCCCTACAAAAAAAAACAATAATCATCGGTAACAATAAAACAATAGAAAGGCAATACTATCAAAAAAAATAAACCAAACAGCCGATCGCGGACATACACCAAAGCTGAACAGGGCAATATAGCTGTCAACCAAACAATTCAAGTATAACAAACCGAAACCAAATAAATTTGACACTTAAGACATAAATAACACATAAACTAAGAAAACATAAACAAAGTAAAAAAAAGCACTCTAATCAAACTCCATGGAATTTGTAAACACATTAGACTTATACTAATAGTAAAAAGAATACCCCCCTCTGGCAACTGCCTAACCGCAGCGATTGCTCACCAGCTGTTCAACACGGAGATAGGTTCGCTAATGCGTACCTAAACGACCACGGTAAATACGGCTTCTGGGCCGGTCTGGAAACAATACTAGCCGCCTCAGACGTTAGCACAAAACATGCACTTCTCACAAATTAACAAGACCAGTTGGGAGCAACTAAGCAACAATAAAAACAAAATAAAAAAAACAAATGACACACTTTACCAAGTGCAGGAATTATCTGTCACGGACAATGACAATAATGAACAAGACGAAGACCTCGACTAGGAAACTACACCCCTGCAGCGTAATAACAACTCCCCAACTCCAAATAGTAATCCCAAATGTTTGGAGTAATACTAATCGACTGGTCTAGGGGGATTCCGCGTCGTACTTAGTTTTAAGTCGGCGTAATTGTCCCCCAAAAACCACCTCCCGTCCCTCCTCTATACCCCTCTGAGCGTATAGCATAGGCTCGGCGAACCCGAGAATGGCTATTAAAACTATTCGCCTCTCGCTCTCGAGCCCCAAATAGGGGACAGTACGGAACGCAATGGACATTCGCACCCAGCAAACACGGGTGAAGCCGTACAGTTGCTGGGGAAGAACAAAAATCGGCGTAAGTAAACATAGGCCTGTACGGGGTTCGAGCGCCAAGAGGAAATGGGGCTGGTTATACGTCTCTTATACTCATACTCATACTCATTAAACGATCTTCAAAATTGCTAATGGAATTTTTTTTGTACGATTTGTAGTTTAGCCGTCAAATTTTTTTAGAATTTATACGTATCAACGTTAATAAAAAAGGAACAGTTGAATCTACAGACTGGACTCTGTAAGATTTTTTGTAGATAATTTAATGCTAAAAAAGGACCAGTGATTGTTTATCAAAAAAAAAGTTCTACATAGCATGCAGGCGAAATAAATCTTAAAAAACTATTTTTCCATGTTAAATCAATGGGGAATCTTTAAATTCGATGATGGACCTTTTAAAATTAATATAAGAGCTCAAATTTTGACAGATTTTTTTTTTAGCATAAGTGACGAGAATTTTACATGAATTTGAAAAAACAAAAATATTGCCTTATTTTGAAACACCCTATATATATATATATATATATATATTAATATATACATATATGTATATATATACGAACTTTTAAATTTAATATTACTCAAAACTATCATCCCAAAATTGCATATTGCTGAAATCAGAATGTCATAATCTATTCGAATCTGCAAAAAAGGGGGGGTACTATTTAAAAAGACGGCCGATGACGCCATTATACAAAAATGGCGGCAAATATGAAAATTTTACATCAAAATGTGCGGAATTAAAAAGAAAAATCGACGTGTTTAAGGAATTTGGGGAAAAAAACACATTTTTTAATGAATTTGTTCCATACGTTTGCCGGTCACTGTATATAATATCTTTACTTGGGTGATGTTAAACAAAAGTGCTGGATCCGCCCCTGCCTTAATAAAACTACGTAAACACAAAAACAACATAATTATTTGCTTTAAATTTAAATTATAGTAGGAAATTATAATGTGATACAATGAACAAATAAACAATAACCAGAAATACGATTGGCGCTCATTTAAAAGGATCACGGTTACCAAGCGTGTCCGTAGTGTTATGTCATATCTAATTTAAACGTGCATTAATTATTCTAAAGTGAACGCTCGTCAAAGACTACCTACCTATTTGTTTATCTAGTTATTTTGTTATAAAAATTTATTATAATCTACCTGCTGGGTCAAAGGTAGAAGGGGTTGTGTCACACAATTAGTTTTGATGGTACATTATGCAAAAACGGACTGGATAATCCGGGAGAAAATATTTTAAATGAAGCGTTTTAATTAATGTTAACTAAGGGTGGCTCGTTCCGTCTGTTGCAGTGGAAAAGTAAAAATATCTCGGGGTTGTTTATTTTCCTTAAAATAACAGATCCTTCGGTTGCAGTGCGAGCTCATCTACATGGTTAAATTTTAATTAAGTTTCTGATTACGAAATAATCTCATGGAACATGGATTAAAGTAATTCTCTGACTATCTGGCGAGAGATAATATATAATTAAAGTTCGCTTTCCAAGACTTTTGGGGTGTTTTATGTCTGGACCGTGGTGGTTTGTTTCTTGATTAACCCTCGACCAATTTATCCAGATAATATAAAATAATAACGAAGAGCACGGTTTTATTTTCACAAGTCCTGGGTAATACCATCTTTACTCAATGGTAATACTATATTCATTTACTAAAATCTCATTAGAAAGCGAAAAATTAATTGTATATCAAAGTAGGCTGGTGTCATGTAAAAAGCCAAAATTATGCTCGTTTGACATTTGGGGTTGCTAACAACAGAAACAAAATATATATATATATATATATATATATATATATATATATATATATAGATATTTATATATAATATTTGCAAAAATTATAAAATATGGTTATGCCATACATCATTAAAGTTTTATTCAAATAAACTGTTAATAAGTTAATAAAACGTTGGTGTTCTTTGTTTTTAAAACAATTTTTTGACATTGAATTTATGTTGATTTACATTTGAATACGTCAATGCAGAAACTGAATATGTCCTACCTATCTAGTCCTATCAAAAATTTTAAATATTAAACAAAACAATAGGAGATTCGGGAACGATATTGGTTTCTCTGAGAAAATGTTGAAAAAATTCTAGGTTGTAGTAAAGTCTACTTTGATGATTTGCAAAGTTTAAGAATATTATTAAAGTTTCTAAGATGTTATCATTTATTATTGCTAAACTCTGTTGTGAATGTTAACAAAAATTTATAGTTAGTTAATAATTTTAAACCACAACTAAACAGCTTGGTGCATTCTTCCAACTACTTTATAAACAAATAAACCACCGTCCGCAACTGTCATATATTTTTTTGTATATTCCATTATTATTTTATTTAACAAAATAAGCAGTTTTTCTATGCATATGAATTTATTTAAAAAGTGTCAAGATATTATTGAGCTTTCGTTTAAGATCTTTTCAGTGTTTTTTTAGATTTTGGAAACTTTTTTTAAAACTGATTTAAATCATTGAATAAAATAAAAAAATCACTTGATTTAAATCAGGCGTACCTACCCTGCTAGGAGGTAAAAAACCCGTTTGGTCTAAATTATTTTGACAGCCTAAGAGGTTTTTTGATTGAAACCATTTTTAACATACGCGTTGTTTTATAAATAAACTAGCTGTAACCCTCAGCTTCGTTTAGGTTGTTCTAAGGAAAAAATAATGGGTCAAGAAATGCTTCCAAAGGGAGCTAAGGCCTCCGAAAGGGGAGCCCCGGAAGATGGTTTGTATTTAATATCTTTAAAACCGTTTTCTACTCCCACCTTTAAAACGCCCTTTATCGTACATGTTTCCATGACACTAAGTGACCTTTTAAATACACATTGACAAGTTGTGGCTTTATTGAATGAAGTTAGCAACAGGTTTTTAGTCACGGGCTGAAGTTAGTTTTAAGTTGTCAAATGTCATACAATCGTTAAAATAAAGTGCCTTTCTTGTAAAATAAGACTAAATGTGAACATTATTTTATTATCTCAATACAAAAATATTAAATACTTTCTCAACGCCAATATTTGAAAAGTTTATATGAACATTGTACTAACCTTTTAATTTCGCCGGCAGTAAACTATAACTTAAATTCGGGCACGGACTCCAGTGCTCATAAAACATTTTCTTTACTTTCACTGTGAAAAACTGTCAATTTTCAAGAAATACATTTCGATTTATAACCTTTATAATCTGTGTTTATAAATTATAAAAATTTGACATTTGACGGTGACACACAGATTCCCCTATTTTTTCATAGATGGTGCTCTATACAAATGTTTTATTTAAATCATTTTAAGATAATAATAATTAGGTATTTGTCGAAGAAAAAGTATAGTATGCACCTCGTTTATCAACTTTTCTATACACTAATTAATTTAAGCACTCGCTCGCAAACTCGCTCGTTCCTAAATTAAATTCGTGTATAAAATGGCGTTTATCAAACTTGATACATAATATAATTATTATCTATTAAGATAGAAAAGTAAAATTTTAGAAATGTATCAAACTTTTTTATGGCCAAGATGTAATGATAAAAGTTTGAACATTTCCATATGGGGTGGGTAAGATAGATAGGGTGTGGGGTTAAAACCACCCTAAATTTTTTTAAGTATCTTGTGCCAGGGTTTGATGTCAGATTATTAAATATCAAAGATTTACACAAAAAAGGTTATCTTGTTAAACTTCGATATCGTACACCATTTTCGCTTAAATCGATTTAAAAATTACCTTACACGGCCTATAGATTCATAATGAAATCAAAACTAGAGACAAAGATTCAGCGTAGGCCATGGAACACGACTGCCATCTTTAGAAAAAATTATTCAAGACAGGTGACAGTTGAATGTAATACAGGGTGTTTAAAACTAATTAAGAAGATTAATTGAGTAATGTTTTGTAAAAATGGAACATTTCACACTTCGTACTCGGGCGGCTGAGCATGAATACCGACGACAATTTCCAAACAAAATAGCTCCTACACGTCAAATGTTCACCTGTATTTTTCATTTATGTTGAAATTTTGACGTGTAGGACCGACCTCTTTAGTTTTAAAATCGTCGTCGGTATTTATGCTCAGCCGCCAGAGCTCGACCATTACAGAATCCATACACGAAGTGCATGTTTGTCAGCCTTTGGTTTGTGAGATGTTCCATTTTTACAAAAAAGTATTTAATAAATCTTCTTCTTAATTAGTTTCAAACACCCTATCAATTATTACGTAAAACTGACACTTGTCTTGAATAATTTTTTCAAAAGAGTCGTGTTTCATGGCCCACGCTAAATCTTTTTTTAGTTGTGATTTTATTATGAATCTTTATGCTATCTATGTAAAGTAATTTTTAAATCGATTTTAAGCGAAAACGGTGCACGATATTAAAGTTCAATAAGAGGACCTTTTTTGTGTGTAAATCTCCGAAATTTCAAATTCTGACATCAAACCCTCGCACAAAACACCTACAAAAAAGTTGGCCATTAAAAGTTAGATAAATTCCTAAAATTTCACTTTTCTATCTTAAACGGTTTTGGAGATATTAAATAAAAACCATCTTCAGGGACTCCCCTTTCGGGGGCCGTAGCTACCTTAAGAAGCATTTCTCGACCTATTGTTTAGGGGGATTTTTTTATTTTTTTTGCACATAGAATCTGCTCTTAAAGTATTGCACGCTAATTATGGGACACCCTGTATATGTACCTATGTCTCGTTTCCGTCCCGATCAAAGGAATGTGAAAAAAGTTTAAAAAGCATAAAATATAAAATTAAAAAAAAAATTACCAACCCAGCCGCTTCGAGATGTCAGTGAGTCTTATTATTTGTATTCATTTCTATTTATAAAAAAACAAAACAGCAAACAAATCAAAACAAATAAAAAAAAATACTAATAAAATATAGCAGGTCAATGAAAGATTCATCAAAATCGATTCAGCCGTTTCGGAGATTAGCCCGGAAAAACAAACTTCAATTTTATTTAAATGTATGTATCTTGTTTTTACCACTTGGGTTTACATACATACTTACAATGTATGCATGTATGTATGTTTGTATGCATGTGTATATTATATATGTATTTCTTTGGTAAACAATGTGATTTAAACCCAAGTGGTAAAAACAAGTTTTAAATACATAGCACTTATCATCAACATGCATATTTTAAATTTTATTACCAGTTAAATCTTTACATCTCCAGCCTGTTAAAAATAATTGTTTACTCGGTTTTTTTATCGATTCGCCCTTGCATAAAGTTTTAAATAAATTATCTCGGTTTTGTCGTTAATATGTAAATAAATTCGGTTTACATTTTTTTGTTAAAATTAAATTGTAAATCATATGCGTGACCTCATTTAAAAAATCTTTGGCCTGCCGAAAATAACTCCTATATTAACAAAGGGTCATCAATTAATTTTAAGTATGGATGCTGAAAAGTGATACTTCTCTTCTAATTATCTTTTCTTTTTTAGGTAAGTTTATCCATGCTTGATTTGGTTGTGAGTATATATATTTTTTAGAATTATTTATTATTAAATTCTTTGATTTAAATTAAGTGAGTTTTGTAGTAAAATTTAATTAGTCCTTGTAAAAACGTTGTTAAAATATTTAAAAAAGAATATCAGTTAAAAAAATGTTAAAACACGATTTTAAAATATCGCAGATTGGCTGGCTGCCTTCTGTTTTTCTTTTATTTTTTTTTTTCATTTTTATAATAAAAAGAATTTTGCTTAACACCATTTTTTTTAAATAATACTTATTGTCAGGCAAAGTGATGTGAACTGATTAACTGTTTTTTTAACATGTTTTTTTTAGAAAAAAACAAAGCGGTTTGTTTTTTTCTTCGGAAATTTGTTTTCCTCTACGTATATACATATATATATATAGTGTGACCCATTTGTTTGCGACTCATCCCTGTAAAATCTTTATTGTGCGATTTTAACCGGATTTGTTTTAAAGTGTAGATCTTAATAAACTGTATTTTTTGAGCAAAAAACGCCATATTTTTACAAAATACAAGGTTTACTATGTCAGTTTTTAAGAGTAAATTTTTAAGAATTTATAATAGCGATTTTTTTAAACAAAATTCAAGCACCGGATTGGTTTTAAAGTGTAGATCTTGATAAACTGTATTTTTTAAGCAAAAAACGCCATATTTTTACAAAATACAAGGCCTACTATGTCAGTTTTTAAGAGTAAATTTTCAAGAATTCATATTAGCGATTTTTTTTAAACACAATCTAAGCACGGCATTGGATTCAACACCCCTCAAAATGACCCTAAACTAAATTTTATTTTAAAATGCACAATAATAGCTACAAAAATTTATTCTGTCAAGTTATCCAAGAAAAAACATTGAAATAAAATGAAACTAATAGTAACATGGTACTATTACTATTACTGTTGTCGACTTTTGGTTCTTAAAAGAACCGCGTATGTCTGACGACGTTTCGGTACAATATCATGTACCTACCATCTTCAGGTCATCTCGTGGAAGAAAACATTGTTTTGCTGGGAACATAACCACAAAATCCCGTATTTTCTGAAAGTTAACAGTACTAAACACTACAACTGTGCAGCAAAGCTGTCAAACGACGATTTCTGATAGAAATCTCCCATTTTGTATCGGGAAGTAATTTGGTCCAACCTTGAAGTTCGTATGGTACTACTACTACCAAACATATACTGCTTATTCGCTATATTTTGTATGGATGACCTTGTTTCCTTTTTTGAAGAAAAATTTGTCGATTTGCCGTATCATTTTACCTTATGCGCATAAGTGAGGGATTTAAAATGGATGACATATTAATACGTCCACGTATGATACAAATTGTCAACTAAATAAAATTTGGGTTATATAATTTTTTTTTAAATCATTTGCTTACTTCGCGATGCATCGCCTAGGTTAAGCTTGCATAAGTTTCTTTGGTTTTCTTTGGCTTTATAAAAAGCAAAAAGTAGCATATTATGCATAATATGTAAAAGCCACTAAAAATCTCGTCAACACAATGGAAATAACAATACTAAAACAATTGGTATGCAACAGAAAACAAACAAAATGGTTAATTATAAAAACCATCTTCATATTAATATGTCTATGATAAAAACCTTTTGGCTATCGTGGTCAAAATACGACGTTGCCAAATTCTTTTTGTGTGTGTATTATTGTTAAATGGTTTTTTTCATACAATTTATCCACAATTTAGTAAAAAGTATTTATTATACTTTTCAAATAGGGACAAAAATATGGTATTTTTTTAACTGGCAAATCCCAAATTCTCACTTCCCCACGAAAAGGAAAAAGTCTCAGTTAGAAATGTGGTATGTGGTCATAAATTGTTTTGTTTATTTTTTTCATAAAAAATAAAAAAATGTTTTTTATAACGTTTTTGTTACATCACTAGTCGGGCAAAACGATATATCTATCACTATCTGCACGCTCCCACATATAATACAAAATTTGCATGAAGATATAATAATTATTATGTTTAAATCATTATAAAATCTTATTCAAATCAGGTTTTTAAATGTTTACCAATAATAATTATTCATATTAATAGACAATCCTTTGATTCGAATGTTATGTCCTACCTATCCTACATATTTTCGATAATCTATAAATATAAAGACCAAGTCGTGACAAGAAAAGATTTTTTATTATAAAAACAAAAGTCCGTCCAGCAATTAACTCACTGTATTAAACAAAAATTCGTTAGGAAAACTATTTCCGGGCTTTAGCTGTCGTTATTGCCTCTCTGCACGCCACTGCGCCCTACGCGAAGGTTAAAAACAAAAACACACCGCTACACCGAGAGAAATAGTCTGGGTATAGTTAAAAAATGATTTGTTTTAATATATTTGGTAAAATATAATAAATAATTCTTCTATATACCAAATCAGCACTTCTTAGTAACTATATTCAGAATTACTTAAGTTTATTTTGAAAAAATGATTTGGTTCACTGTATTTGGTTATAAAAAACAAATATAGTTTAATAATAACAAACCATTTTCAAATAGAGTTTGTATGAATAAATCGAGTTGTTGCTTGCTTATAAAAAACAAATGCAGGATAAAACACGTTGATTATTCGCCGTAGATGCTTTAGTTCGGCCATTGTGTTAGTTTGTGCAAAGGGAGTGGACGCGTCCGGACGTGCTGTATAGTTTATACCTAAATTAGGTAAATATGGATACATTTTTTATTTTAATTTGTTATGTTTTTTAAGTTTAAGAATTTTAAATTAAGATGTTTAGTTTACTTAAGTTTAAGATGTTTAGTTTACTTTACCAAAAAAAAAAGTTTTTGTTTGCAAACATATTTTTTAAGGAAAATGTTTTTTATTTTTTATTAAAATAAAATGTATTGTTATCAATGGCCGAGTGTTATTTAATATAGAAAACCCTAATTTTTATAAAAACGCTAAATTATAAAAATACATGTTTTGTTTTAATAATACAGGGTGTTTTAGACTTGTGGTGCCAAAAGCTCGAAGGAGATTCCTCTCATCAAAATATGAAAAAAAAGTTCCTATGAACAAGTGTCCGAAAATGCTTCGTTACCGAGATACAGGGTGTTTTATTTAAAAAAAAAGTTTAAATTTGATACTTTTTTGTTACAAAAATAATCATAATAATGTATAAAAAAGTGTTTTTAAGCTATAAATAAAAAACTCAATTAAAAAAAAAACACCCTGTATCTCGGAAACGAATCATTTTCGGACACATGTTCATAGAAACTTTTGTTAACAAAAAAAGATCATTTGTTTTTTATAAATAAATATATTTTTTTTAAATAAAAATTTGATTCTTATAAATAAATAACTTATTTATTACGACTAATTGGTTTGGTTTTAATAACCAAAAACAAATTATTAAGTAAATATGACCAAATGTCTTGAAGCTAATCATTTGTTTTTAATAACGTAGCCGTTTGTAAGTCAAATACTGAATAAAGCATTTGGTTATAAAAATGCAGATTTGGTAATAAAAACCATTTTTTTCTCTCAGTGTACATGGGTGGACTTTTTAATTGCCAGCGTTTTTTGTGCATACATTTGCCAGTTTTATTTTATTATGACAGCGATAACATTATTATAATAGTCAAAAAATTCTGCTATTTTTTTCTTTAGATACAGGTGCACGTGATATTGAAGATATTTTATAATATTACAATCTTATTAAATCGATCTCGACACCGAAAAAAATGTTAATTTCCTTCTGCATGCATCCTCCTTTCACTGTTTTAGGCGCCACTGGATGGTTATTGATCAACTTAAACTTAATTTAAAATTTATAAACAAGTGCCACAAACTGTTACTTTATATAAAGGTTTTAATTAACGAATAAGGTTAATCGCAATATACTAATAAATCATTGCCAAGGATAGCACAGGCTTTCATTTAATATTACTTCCTGAAAATTCATAAAATTATATACCCAATATGACTTATACAAGGCAAAATATTTTAATATACGAGGGTGGATCATTAGTAGTACCATACGACTCCAACCAAAATTTCAAATTGATTAATCTGTTAGTTTTGACGGACATTGTATTAAATGTGTTTGGTGAGATCGTCTCTGCCACAGACCATTGTGGTCTTTGCCCTATTCGGAAAAATTCATGTGGTGATTGATGTCTGCCGTGAGCAATCGCGGCACTCATCGGATCCTTAGTTTTCTTATTATTTTTCTTATCATGTAAAATGTTGAATGCGTTCTGTTCGATACGTCTTCGGCTCCTGCTACTTCGCACATTCGGCCATTAGCAAGAATCATGTGGTGGACCTTTTTAACGATTACCTCAGTAACCACGTTTGCCGGGCGTAAGGCCATGTTTAAAGTTGTCGAACGAATATTTCACGGTTGTCATAGATGGTAAAGGGTCCTTTATTAGTTAAACTGAATAAACATACAGGGTGGAAACCTTAACTGGAATAAATTCAGTATTTTGAAAACCACTTACTTTTTTAAAAAATCCAAAAACAGGTCAATTTATAAATTTACCTGGGTAAATTGTGGTAAATCTTAAAAATATAAGAAACCACCCTTTGAGGGTGCAACCAACCCTAACTTTTTTTTTCAAATGCAAAGGTATATCAAGTGATACATCATTTGAAAGCTTGTTTTAATAGGAATTTATACAAATATGCAATTTTTAATTATTTTATTTTTGTACAATTATAAATAATAAAAACTTCATTTTATGATAAATATGGATTTATTATAAAAGATGTTCAAAATGAGCTCCTCTGGTTTCTTGACAAAATCCTAGACGATTATAAAATTCATTTTTAACCTTTTCCAACATCTCAGGGTAATATTAAAGAAGTTTCGTGTCGGATACTCTCTTTAAGATCTTCAATATTAGTTGGTTTGGTTACATAAACTTTATTTTTAAGGTAACCCCACAGGAAAAAATCCAACGGGGTGAGGTCTGGAGATCGGGCTGGCCACTCAACTGCACCTCTTCTACCAATCCACCGATTAGGAAATATTTCATTTAGGTATCGACGAACGGGTAATGCGTAGTGCGGTGGAGCTCCATCTTGCTGAAACCAGACTCTATTATCTGGTAAGTCTGGATCATTCTCGTTTGAAAACTGAACTGCCAAATATGGTATAAGATCTTCTTGAAGAAAAGTTAAGTACCTTTCGCCATTTCGTTTCGTTTAAAAAGGTGGGACCAATTATTCTATTACCAATTATTCCAGCCCAAACATTTACCTTTTGTGGATACAGTGTATGATTTTCTTCAATCCAATGAGAATTGTTGTCGTTCCAATATCTACAATTTTGACGATTAACTTCACCATTTAAAGTAAACGTACTTTCATCGGAAAATAGTATCCAATCCAAGGAAATTTGGTTATCATTAATATGGTTCATCATTTGCTCGCAAAATTCAATTCTGCGATCGGTATCATCCCCAATTAGTTCCTGTACTGCATCTAGATGCAGTACAGGAACTAATTAGCTTATACAGATGCATTTTTGAAGCATGTAGTAACTTCATTACAGTGGTGTCGCTCAAACGTTCTCGCGAGCAATTTGTCGAGCTGAAGTAACAGGATTTTCTTGGATTGCTAATAGTACATTAAGCTTCGTATTGTCTTCAACGATAGGCCTGCGTTGTCTAGGAATATTTCTTACATGACCATTTTCGTGATATTTTGCATCTACTTTACTAACAGTCCCTTGGCAAATGTGAGGCAATTCTGGATGCGTTTCGTTAAATAATCATGCAACTTCTGTCTGATTTCGACGTCTATTACCAAATCCAATCATCATTAGAATCTCAATACGCAAAGTTTCAGTTAAATAAGACATTTTTACGGTCAATTTAGAACACGTTACTTGCAACTAATTTTAAAGAACTAAAATACATTATTTCGGTTGAATATACGTTTTTGGTGGATATAAAAAAAGTATTTATTTCTTTAAGGTACCAAAATAAAATAATTAAAAATTGCATATTTTTATAAATTCCTATTAAAAAGAGCTTTTAAATGATGTATCACTTGATATACCTTTGCATTTGAAAAAAAAGTTAGGGTTGGTTGCACCCTCAAAGGGTGGTTTCTTATATTTTTAAGATTTACCACAATTTACCCAGGTAAATTTATAAATTGACCTGTTTTTGGATTTTTTTAAAAGTAATTGGTTTTCAAAATACAGAATTTATTCCAGTTAAGATTTCTACCCTGTATACTGCATTGTAGCGTTGTAGGGCAGAATGGCTGTCAAGTCAAAACTAACCGATGAATTAATCTGGAATGTTGTATAGCGTCGTTTAATAGATGCATGGTAAAGCATGTAGGCTTACCACACATATACAGATTAATTTGGATTCAGGCTGTTTCCTTTTCGTGGGGTTAAATTATTGGCTAGCTACTTATGCAGTTTTGCACATGCGTGGGGCCGTGTTGTCAGATGTAATTATATTCTAATATTATTTTCGTTATTATAAAGCTTATAAAAATATGTTATATCGCAAAATTTATAAAGAATTATATTAATTATGTTTTTAAGTATTAATAATAAAAAGAAGTATTATTTTTTTTAATATATAAAAATGTTTTTTAGCATTAGAAATTTGGCTACGTCTTATTTTATTACCGAAGGAATCCTTGCTATGAGGCGCCGTTTGTGTCAAAATTAAAAGTGCTAAATAAACTTATTTTGTTTTATAAATAATTAATTATATGCTTTATAAAATTATTATTACTTTTGATTCGCAGAAAATTATTTTATAAAAAAATAATTTTATGAAAAAAAGTTATTTTATAAAAAAATTATTTTATAAAGAAATAATTTTATAAAAAAAAATTATTTTATAAAAAAAAAATTATTTTATAAAAAAATAATTTTATAAAAAAAAATAATTTTATAAAAAAAATTATTTTATAAAAAAAAATAATTTATAAAAAAAATTATTTAAAAAAAAAATAATTTTATAAAAAAAAATGATTTTATAAAAGACGACGGGCGCATTTATAAATTAATTTTTACAGCAGCCATCTCTCTTTGTTTGTAGACACTCGAGTAAACCCGAGTGAACCCGAACGCCCTTCCCCAGGCTTTTGTTTGACGCAATTTGGGGAAACGATTGAAAATAATAATTTATTATTTTTATTAATTGATTAATTAATTTTTTTATCTACATTTATTTTGATTTTTAGTTTTTAACAAGAATTCTTTATGTTTAAACGTTTTTTTATTAGAAAGCACTTTTAGTTAAATGCAAAACAAATAATGATTTACACCTTTATCTAATAATTAACTGTTAAAATTGATTACCTTACATTTTAAATATCTAAATTTTTAAAAGTAAATTAACTTAACCTTTAATTCGACACCTGAGTCCCCGGGACTCGCAGGCGAATTTTGTTGGCGCCTAAAGCCTAATTTTAAGATTGCCTTTCTCCTTTCTCCCTTCCTCCCGTAAAAGATGAACAATACGATCACCGTAGTGCTGTTTATAGATTTTAACAGTTAATTATTAGTTAAAGGTGTAAATCATTATTTGAATCGTCTAATTTCAAAAGCGGCCATCTCCAATTTTTTTTTTAAATGAGTTATTTACACTAATAAAATCGAAATATAACGTAGTATATTAGTGCAAAATTATATCCCAACAAAAACGGCTATTTGCAAGGAAAATAATTCATTAAAGTTTTATGTTAGTTTTAATAACGGCCATCTTTATTTATGTTTTAAGTACAAAAATGTACTTAAAATGCCCATTTCCATTTTGAAATATATGTTTTTTTAATTAAAACTTAAATCTAGTTACTTATTTTGTAGAAAAAATATTTTTAGTTACCATATGAACAAGTTTTTCAAAATTTATTTATTTTTTACCCATTACTGTTTAGAATGTTTTTTTGATGTTTACTTAAAATATTCTTCAAAGATGGCCGCTTTTGAAATTAGACGATTCATTTGTATTGCATTTAACTAGAAGTGCTTTCTTATAAAAAACGCATATACCAGGTATATTATACCTATAATTATAGGTATATGAAAAAACGTTTAAACATAAAGAATTCTTGTTAAAAACTAAAAATCAAAATAAATGTAGATGAAAAAATTAATTAATTAATTAATAAAAATAATAAATTATTATTTTCAATCGTTTCCCAAAATTGCGTTAAACAAAAGCCCAGTCCGTCATAAAATTGTATCTGGGGAGGGGCGTTCGGGTTCACTCGGGTTTACTCGAGTATCTACAAACAAAGAGAGATGGCTGCTGTAAAAATTAATTTATAAATGCGCCCGTCGTCTTTTATAAAATAATTTTTGATTCGCAGAAAATTATTTTATAAAAAAATAATTTTATAAATAAAAATTATTTTATAAAAAATTAATTTTATAAAAAAATTATTTTATAAAAAAATAATTTTATAAAAAAAAATAATTTTATAAAAAAATAATTTAATTAATTAATAATAATAATTATTTTATAAAAAAATAATTTTATAAAAAAAAATTATTTTATAAAAAAAAAATTATTTTATAAAAAAATTATTTTATAAATAAAAATTATTTTATAAAAAAATTATTTTATAAAGAAATAATTTTATAAAAAAATTATTTTATAAAAAAATAATTTTATAAAGAAATAATTTTATAAAAAAAAATTATTTTTTAAAGAAATAATTTTATAAAAAAAAAATATTTTATAAAAAAAAATTATTTTATAAAAAAATAATTTTATAAAAAAAAAATATTTTATAAAAAAAATTATTTTATAAAAAAAAAATTATTTCATAAAAGACGACGGGTGCATTTATAAATTAATTTTTACTGCAGCCATCTCTATTTGTTTGTAGACACTCGAGTAAACCCGAGTGATTCTGGGGAGGGGCGTTCGGGTTCACTCGGAGTGAACCCGAACGCCCCTCCCCAGATACAATTTTATGACGGACTGGGCTTTTGTTTAACACAATTTGGGGAAACGATTGAAAATAATAATTTATTACTTTTATTAATTAATTAATTTTTTCATCTACATTTATTTTGATTTTTAGTTTTTAACAAGAATTCTTTATGTTTAAACGTTTTTTCATACACCTATAATTATAGGTATACCTATAATTATAGGTATATGAAAAAACGTTTAAACGTTTAAACCTATAGGTATATGCGTTTTTTATAAGCACTTCTAGTTAAATGCAAAACAAATAATGATTTACACCTTTAACTAATAATTAACTGTTAAAATCTATAAACAGCACTACGGTGATCGTATTGTTCATCTTTTACGGGAGGAAGGGAGAAAGGAGAAAGGCAATCTTTAAACTAGGCTTTAGGCGCCAACAAAATTCGCCTGCGAGTCCCGGGGACTCAGGTGTCGAATTAAAGGTTAAGTTAATTTACTTTTAAAAATTTAGATATTTAAAATGTAAGGTAATCAATTTTAACAGTTAATTATTAGATAAAGGTGTAAATCATTATTTGTTTTGCATTTAACTAAAAGTGCTTTCTTATAAAAAACGTTTAAACATAAAGAATTCTTGTTAAAAACTAAAAATCAAAATAAATGTAGATAAAAAAATTAATTAATCAATTAATAAAAATAATAAATTATTATTTTCAATCGTTTCCCCAAATTGCGTCAAACAAAAGCCGAGTCCGTCATAAAATTGTATCTGGGGAAGGGCGTTCGGGTTCACTCGGGTTTACTCGAGTGTCTACAAACAAAGAGAGATGGCTGCTGTAAAAATTAATTTATAAATGCGCCCGTCGTCTTTTATAAAATAATTTTTTTTTATAAAATTATTTTTTTATAAAATAATTTTTTTTTATAAATTATTTTTTTTTTATAAAATAATTTTTTTTTATAAAATTATTTTTTTATAAAATATTTTTTTTTTTATAAAATAATTTTTTTTTATAAAATTATTTCTTTATAAAATAATTTTTTTATAAAATAACTTTTTTTTATAAAATTATTTTTTTATAAAATAATTTTCTGCGAATCAAAAGTAATAATAATTTTATAAAGCATATAATTAATTATTTATAAAACAAAATAAGTTTATTTAGCACTTTTAATTTTGACACAAACGGCGCCTCATACCTTGCCAAGCAGATTATAATTAAACATTTTGGTCACATAACATATTGTTTACTTTGTTTTGAGCTTTTACGATTTTTTGACCTTTTTAATTTCTGTTTTGGAATGTTTTACATTGATATTTACATAGATTGTACCAGTGGCGGCTCGTGGGTGTACAGGAGGGTGAGGCTACATAAGGTTAATTTTGTCTAAATACGAATAAATTTCCACGTCACCCGGGAGGTATTATTCTGCGACGCGTTGACCTTTTTTAAAATGGAGCCGATAGCACCACTAAACCAAAAAATAAACTCTAAAAAACAAAACAAACAAAATATCACATCAAAGACTAGTTTTAATCTTAAACTTAAAATATAGTCTTAAAAAAGTTAAAAATAAATAAATTAATCAAAAAATAAAAATAAAACTAAAAAGTCGACCCCTACCTAAGTATTAAAAAATATAAAATACTATACGTATATCTTTTAAGATTGAAAATTTATCTATTATTTGGTCGTAAAATTGTATGTCTGCAGTGAGATTTAAAAGTAATTCTAAATTTTCAAACCGCGTCTCTAATTGAAGAATTATGCAATCTATTACACTGTGCAACACAAAAAATGAACTGGGATCAAATCTGAAAAAATCAAATCTAGGCAACCCCCAAAACAAATCCTTTAAGGGGTTTTACCAGTTTAGCTCGAATAATGGAGATATACATATATATATGTACACGGTGTTTCTTTTAACTTGAGACAGCTCAATATCTCGAGAAATACGCATTTCACGGAAAAATGTCTTAGATAAAAGGTTAATGTGACTAAAGGGGACATTATTTGGTGCTACCGCTAGCCACCCCCTACCCCTCCTTAAGGGTGAAACGGGGGGTAACTTTGGAAAGTCAAATGGAATGACCCGATTTTTTTCACAGAGTTTGGTAGTACATAAAAAAATAAATAACTTTTATTTAAAACTTTTTTCAATTTATCAACAGATGGCGCTGTAATTCAAAATTTAAGAAAAATGAGTTTCCTTGTAAAATGTATTATTTGAAACGTTTGAAAAACAAAAATTAACATTAACAACAATAGTCGGCTATGAAAAAAATTTATAACAAATGTTGATTTAATGTTAATTTTTGTTTTTCAAACGTTTCAAATAATACATTTTACAAGGAAACCCCTTTTTCTTAAATTTTGAATTACAGCGCCATCTGTTGATAAATTGAAAAAAACTTTCAAATAAAAGTTATTCATTTTTTTATGTACTACCAAACTCTGTGAAAAAAATCGGGTCATTCCATTTGACTTTCCAAAGTTACCCCCCGTTTCACCCTTAAGGAGGGGTAGAGGGTGGCTAGCGGTAGCACCAAATAATGTCCCCTTTGGTCACATTTACCTTTTATTTAAGACATTTTTCCGTGAAATGCGTATTTCTCGAGATATTGAGCTGTCTCAAGTTAAAAGAAACACCCTGTATATCTCCATTATTCGAGCTAAACTAGCAAAACCCCTTTAAAGATTAGTTTTGGGGGTTGCATAGATTCGATTTTTCCACATTTCATCCCAGTTCAAATTGTAAGGTCAAAATTTGTCGCACAGTGTTATTTCAAAATATAAAATTTGCTTAATAAAAACTGCTAAATCTACCTTAGTGTGTTCCCTACAATATTTAAATAAGAAATTTTACTAATCGAGACAAAAACTATAAAAGATCAGCCAAAAGTTTTAAATAATTTAATCTGAATCAAAACAATAACGTGCTCTACAAACGCTAAGAGAAGACTGGCAACCTTCTTTGTCTCCGCTGGCATCCCACCATAAACGGACCACCAATCAGAACAAACCAAGCCAACTAAATTTCGCCTCATCTACGGTGTTTATTCGCGAACTTACGGCGATATTTTTGTTGGTGAGTCATTTTCGCTTTCAAGAGGTAAATGGGAGCTTCCGAGGCTGTAAAAATTTCGCCTCTGTCCAAGCGACTCAACGATGCACGTTAACTTAACGCGCTTTGCGCCTGGATTTTTATTTACGCTTAATATGATTGATTGGTTTTTTACTTTTTATTGGGTAGAACTGTTGTAAAAATACACTTGTAATAGGCAAAAATATAAATACAAAAAGTCGTTCGTTCCTTTATTTTAAGGGCGAGGCGCGGCCTCAGAGGCCTACCCTGACGAGCCGCCACTGGATTGTACTCCTTAATTTAATTTAGAATAATTTTGTTCATTTAGGGTTAGGATTTTTTAGATTTAGATTAGGCTAGTGTTTTTCGTTTGTGAACAAGTTTTATTATTTCTATTTTATTTAAACTATTTAAAACATTTAAATTATTCTTATAGTTTAAATATTCGATTTGAAATTTGAATCGAATATAACTATTTGAATTAATTCAAGCAGCTTATGTTATGTAAAGCAGCATCCACACCCTCAGTATTATTAATCTCTTAAAAAATTATTACCAATACAATTTCAAATCCCATACAATAATCTCATTCCCAATTCTTGATCAAAAATATAATAACTTTTACAGCAAAATATTTCGCATTTTAAAACTAGTTTTCTAATATTTTTTTAATATAACCTAAATTACTAAACTGACATTTGTATTTATTCATAACCAACATTATTGATTTTTTAATCTCCCACTTTTGAACTGCACGTGCGCAAAAGGTAGAGAGTAGCTAGCCTCCCCTAAAAAACAAGAACAAGATCATCTATTCAAAATATAGGGAATAAGCGGTGTACGTGTGGTAACTTACAGATACATATACTTACCACTGGTAAGTATATGTATCTGTCTTTAAACATGGGTGCTTGATTTACCCTAGTAAAATTCTTTTTTTTTGTAATCTGTGGTAATATGTGGTATACGAGTAAATTACATCAAAAGTAGTCACAATCAAAATCTAATTAATTTTGTTTGGTTTATCTTTATTTTTATAGAGATAATTTTTTAATAAATACTTGCGTTTATTAGTTAAATCTATTCATAAATGTAGATATAAAAAAAAATTAAAAATCAGGTCCATGTGACTAAATCCATTAAACGCCATTTTTAAAAATAAAATTTTAATACAAATGTTATCAAAAAGTATATTATAAGTTTAAATTGCATTAATATGTCATCCTGTTATGTATGTAATTGACCTTATTCCAATAAATGTTATATTGGGACCCATAGTTGACATCTTTTGTGCTAATACGACTAGAACACAAATAGAATATTTAATTGTTTGATCTTCAAGGTTGAATTTTAATTATAGAAAACCAAATGTTGATTATGATTAAGGTTTTAGATTTTAAATAAATACTATGGATTTATGTTATTCAAATATAAATAAAATAATAATACAAATAAAATGTATACATTTTAATAATACAGTAGCTTATATGGGACAAAAAAGAACAACAGGAATAAACTCTTTAACGATCTTTAATCTATCTAATAATATTTTTTATCATCTCGTCAAAATTGTGAACATTTTAAATAAATTAAATATACATATTCGGCATATAGTAAATACCCAATATGTATATACTATGTATACCTATACTATATACACATTTCAAATAAACTGTATTAATCCGTAACTACTATCGCTTATTTCAACCAACATTACTAATATTGGGGCTCAAAAATTACCCCAAAAGCAAAAACGGCTGGATAACAAAATTTAATTTTTTTTTTTCATTCATTAAAGCTGGGTTCTAACAGAGAAATAACGTAATATAATTTAATTTAACATTAAAAGTAATTTAATTTAATTTACTTGCGTTCATACAAAAAGTAACGTAATTTAATAGTGTTTGAAATTAAAAACAACATTTTAAAGAGAGTGCTTACCTACTTCATGTATCTAAAACTTATAGATATATGACTTACTTTGGTAATTACAATCAAAATATTTTTATTATTACACAAAATAGGTTAGATTCTCCCAAAATAGGTTAGGTTGTTGCGATATAACCTTGAAATAACGTAATTTAATTTAAAAGATAAAAGTTGGCCAACTATTAAATTACATCACTGCATGAACGTTACAAAGGATTCTTGGGTTTTTAACTTTTAAGTTAAATTAAATTACATCTTAAATTAAATTACTTTTCTGTGGTAACCAGGCTTAACTTTTTTGGTTAAAAATAATAATAATAATAACATTAATAGTTAAAATTAAAAATTATATTTAAAAAAAATACTTAAAAATGTTGTATACTTTTTTTCTATCAGTCCAATGTGATTTAACAATATATATAGATGGGATCGTTTAGCGTATCAGCCAAAAAATGTGGAGTGGAGCAGCAAAAAAATTAAATGACGTCACATCGGACTCCACGATTTTGATTAATAAACTTTTGCCATTTTTGGGAATACCCAAATATATACTCTACAAAGCACATAAACTCTATAGAGCAATTTTTCAATTGTTGTTTCTTAAAGAAAAAACTGAACATGCTTCTTTTAAATCTAAAATAACATAATTTAGAGAGTTTTACAGAAACCTCAACAAATGAGAGTATAATCTAAGGTGGATGCGTTAATTTTACAGGCAAGCTCTCATATTAAAAATGTCTTTATTTAATTTTTATTGTTTAATCATGTGACACCAAACATTGATCTTCTTGTGTACAGCCATCTTCAAATTGTTTAAAATTTATAATTTAATGGTTTCAGATTTAATCTGTTTGATAACACATTTAATTTTAACCAGTGTGTCCAGATTACCGCGCCGAGTTTACCCACACCACTCGTGACGTAGTGTGAAGAGAGAAAGAGACACCGGTGCGATTTGTCTTCGTTACGTCAACAGCTGTTTTTAATCGGCTTCCGAAATTAATAAAAATCAGGGACTTGTAACATAACCTAGTATAAAAACGAAACTCCGTTTCTGCTGTTATCGTTCCAAATAACATAGCAAAGATTAAAACATAATTAGAAACTGAACGTTGAAAATTGTTTCTAACAAGTAACAGAAGAGTAACGAAACTTAAGGTAAAAAAACTACTGAAACTCTAAGCAGAACCGAAACACCAGGAAACAAAATCCGCAACGCCAACTGATCGAAATAAAATCGAGACGAAACCTCTCATTACAGAAACGAAACTAAAGTAGATAACGTTTCTCGAAATTGTAATAAAACCTCTAGGTATATCTATATAAAACTTAAAAAATAGCCCAATAATGCTGTAATAGGATATAAGGTATTTAGTTTTATAAACGCCATTTTTACGAGTTTTATTAGGCACGAGCGAATCATGCGAGCCCGTGACTAAAATGCCTAAAAGCCACTGTTGTTAACTTCTGCCTGTGACTTAAACTCCACAAATTCACAGCTCGTGAATGTAGGAGTAGATAATATATATATTCTGTAACAAGTTTGGAATACGGCATATTCCGCTCGAGGTTTCACGAGAGGGGAATATGCAATTCCAAACGTGTTTTAGACTATACTTTTTCTACGTTTCCAAAAAATACCATGGAAAAATAATTTAATTGGGAGAAAGTAAGGTTGGATGGGTCTAAAATTTGTTAGATATCAAAAACAGAGATGTCGCCACCAGTGTTTATTCTGTCAACCGATGATTCATTCTGTAACACTTTACGGAATATATGTAATTCCATATTCATGCTAAAATGGTATAAAAGTGATATAAGAACGGTCATTTTCCGTAATAGAAGTAGAAAAATATAATTTTTCTACGCTTATTACGGAATATGACCGTTTTAATATTACTTTTTAATGTAGAATTACATAATAACATATATTATATTCCTTTAAGTGTTAATATTACCGGATGACTAAAAAAAGTGGTGGCGACCAAATCCACACATCATAAATATTAAACAACTTTTTCTTCTCCCTCACAATGAAACCATGGTATTTTTGGAAACGTAGAAAAAGTATAGTTTGAAACAAATTTGGAATTGCATATTCTAAACTTATTATAGAATATGAATTTATAATGTCAGTTTGACAGCTGCTAGACCGATTTTTTGTCTTGACATTGTTTTGAGCTTTTTGTGAAAACTTTTTCAAAATTTAACGCGCTTCTGCAATATTTTGGCAGAATATTATGACACAAAATCAGGTATTATTAAAATTCGTGTCTACCACAATGCTATGCAATGTTGCCAAACCTAAAAAAATAAATTCCCCAATCGTCGACGGATCCAGTTTCCGTGTTTACAAATTTTTTCCATGACTTTTTGAACTTTTGACACACTTGATATTTTATAAAAAAAGAATATTAATCGTTTTCCAATCCCAAAATTTAAGTTAGGCTCTGAGTGATTATATTTTACTCACAATAATATTAGGAATTTTATGAGTAGCGTATTGTCCATCATCGATGGGCAAGGGAGTTCGGTTTTGTTCCTTGTGGTGCACCATGGTGTTTGGATCGCTCTATGAAATAGTGTGACTTTTGGACCCAGAAGGGTTTCACGGTATGGAAATAAACCTGTATTTTTGGAGAAAATCGCAATCATTGACGTTTTAGCGAGGTATTTTAACATTTGCACAACGGATTAAGTGGATGTTTTAGGATTTGAAAAATTATAATGCCCTTGTCTGTGTGAAGATGGCTTCGTGAAACGCATGGCTCAGTTGGTCTTGGAAACTATAGTTTCCAAGAACAATAATTATTAAGCCTAGATTTTTTAACACTCTGCAAAACATCATATATACATTTTCTTTGTTTCTGTTTGATATTGGGGAGATCGGACTCGAAGGGGACGACATCGCAAACACGGCCATAGATTATCGAGTTTTTCAAGCATGGTATGCAAATCAAATGACGTATGCTGAGCGATCGGTTTGGCATAAAGAAAACAATAACCGTCCGTGTGGACGCGTGGCCTCGCTGGCATGGGGCAGTAAATTCAACAAACAGCTGCTATAGACACCACCTTGTTATGTCCGGCAGCCAGAGCTAATACGACTAATACGATATGATTGACCCAAATAAACCGAGGTTGGTCGCTATTACGAGCTTTTATAAACATTCATCCCCGTCCTTCGTTCTTATTATTATGGTCTTGTTTTGGTACGGTGGTCGTTAGTTTCCGGGCTAGTTGAATTCTTTAAGAGGTTTAACGGAAGCAAGGTTCCTGCAGAATTAGAGAAGCAATCAAAACCTTTTTAAGTTTGAGTTTTTCCGAAATTACTGTTCATATTACAAATTCGGGAAACGATTTTATTTAAAATACAACAACATGATTTGTTCTACCTTCAAATAACCAATCATTATATGTCATCTTTAACGTGATGACGTAATGATGAAATGATATAATTGCAAACTACTAAATACAAAATTATTTTATTCACTATAATTATATTTGGCTGTTTAGCATTAACTTTATTGTAAAACTATTCCAAACTTCTAAAATGATAATGTTTCTGTTTTGCATGTTATTTGTTTTTTTTAGAATTTTCTGACGTAAGAACTAGATATTATAAAAATATCATTTTGGGCGTTTAATTATAAATTCAATATTATCACAACATTGGACATTTAAAATTAGCCATTAAAACTAATTTATGAACTCGACCTCCCAATAAAACTTTCCAAATAACAAAAATACTAGAAACTTGAAATATTCAACAGTTTGTTTATACTGCAAAAATATGTGCCTCATGTTAAACCGAAATAAAACATCAAAAAACAAACAACTAAAAAAAACGCTAAATATTTTACTGGTCATTTTTGAGTAAGCTCGTCGCTATTTTTTTTCTCGCGTATTACTTAAGTATATGTGTGTTTGGTGTATTTTTATCTAGGGTCTTTTATGTAAATATTTACGCGAAATGATAGAGAAGTCAGTATAAAATATAAACACGTGGAAAAATGCCGTGGAATATTGCCAAATATTGTATATGTTGTGATATTAGTAAAGTGGATTAGATACAATGTTTCAAAAATGAAACAGGGCAGAGTCCTTACAATATTATAATGCAAAATAATAGGTCGGTATTTCTTTAAGTCGAATTTTCCTTTAACTTGATCATTAATTTTACATAATTATTTCCTGTAAGTTGAAAATTCTTTAATTTAAACAGTTTCAAATGTCAGATGACGAATCGACTTCCAGATGAATGGTGTTATGCAACAATGAACCAACCATCACTTTTGGCAAACTGAGATAATAGATAATGGCAATGGCAAACTGAGATAATAGCGTCCGAAAATGTATTTGATTTTTTCATTACTTTGTTAATTTTATGTTCAACGTTTTAATTTTATTTATAAATTTTATTCTTGTTGACTTAATGAAACGAATGTTTTTACCAAATAATTTAGCCTCACCCTTCTATACGAGGTGTGTTCAGAAAATATCGGGAATTTTCGTTTTTTGAAACAAATATTTATTTATTCGTCTACATTAATGATGTCGCCTTCAAAATGGTCTTCATTGGAGATTATGCACATGTGCCAGTTCTTCTTCCAATACTCGAAACACTTCTAAAACTCGATCTTTGGGATTGCCTTTAGTTCTTTCAGCGATGCGCTTCTATGCTTGCAAAACGACGGCCCTTAAAGGTTCTCTTTATTTTTGGGAATAGGAAAAAGTCAGAAAGAGGCATGTCTGGCAAATTTTGTTCAAAATTTAACAATTTTAGAACAAATTTTGCTGCCACGCGTTTCATACCCAAAACATTCGAAAAAATTTCATGGGATGAGCCAATCGATATACCAACATCATCAGCGACTTCTCTGATGATTTATAACCATTTCTTCCACTTTTTTCATCTTTTTATCGGTTGTTAATGTGCTTGTGCGTTCGGGGCGTTCGTCTTCTTCAACGTCTTTACGGCCATCTTGGAAACTCTTATACCACTTGTAAACTCTTGTTTCACTTATAGCAGACTCACTATAGGCCTTTGTTAACATTTCACAGAATTTATTTCATTTTTTAAGAAAAATTGGATACAAATTATTTGATCCATATCTTTTAACGAACGAAAAATCGCCGAGCTCATAAAACACGTCTAACCTTAGCGGCTGCCACAGACAAAGTAAACAATGAAAACATTTAAAGTTTTTATCATACTTCGGGGGCATGTATACCAACATAATAAAGAAAATTTTATGACAACCGGACCGTCCGAACCCGCGAAATTTAACAATTCCCGTTATTTTCTGAACACACCTCGTACACCCACTGACGTGTTCACTGAAGCGGTTCTGGTCCACGGTTTAGTAAACTGTGTCCGTTTACGGATCAGTCAACCTTAGCCAAGCTTATAATTAGCACAAATATTATAGATTTAGCATTTCACACTTCGCTTCTGGGCGAAAAGTACTTTAAGCACGTGTTTTGTTTTGGTTTTGGGGAATATTTCTAATATTTGTTTAACATACCACCAAAGTTGTCCTTTTTCAAGAATTTTCCTAAACAAAACACATACCTACAAATATAAACACAAAAATAACATACACAAAATTAAATAATACACCATTCTGAAATCATCAGATTATATAGAAATTTGATCAATATAACTATCAGTACTACTACAACACTTACTGATGTACTTTAACCCACTTCACTGTATCCCCTAATTTTAGTTTAAAAACCAGTGATGGCATAGTTTTATTCGGATACTTCGCATACCCCGATATAAGAAATCCAAATAACAATAATTTCTGCGAATACACTCTAGTTGTTAAAAACACGTTATCAGAATAAAGTAAACTTGTTGATGCTATTGTTGTGCTGAAGCTGGATTGTTGATGATAAAAAAGTCAGTAGGAAATGTTTTGATTGGCTGCCTAAAATCAGGTGTAGGTACTTTTTTAATAAAATAATTTGTTAAACATTAACAAAATTATCTGTAACCTATGAAAATTAACAAATCGCTTAAAAAAATTGCATACCTAGTACTTTTTACAAAACTTTCGGTAAAAAGTGTGTTTGTAGAGTTCTGTATTATTTTAAATCATTGAATTTAGCATCTTTCCGCATTTATTATTGTTTAAAAATATTTCTAAAAGGTGGTCCTTCATGCTCCCATTACATTTGTCTATTTTTTTTTTAATTTTGAGGTTTGGTTTCTGTTGCATAACAACATTCAAATAAAACTGACATCTTTCCAATATAATTAACTCGTTAAATTATAGGGTGCTAACCTACATACCAGATAAGTAAAAAAAGTTAATCCATCAAAAGTGCTTGACCTCAATTTCTGTATTCTGTATATGAGTTTTCATTCGCTTTCCTGTTTTGAATTATTATAAAAAGGTCGATAATTTTTTGATTTATACCTACACTTTATTGTATTACCATTGTTTACCATAATCTTTTCAAAAAGTTTTATTTATCGATAAACGGCCTTCAGCAATTATCATTTCTGTTTATTTAAAATTCAAGTTTGCGATTATAAAATGAATATAAACATTAGCGAACGTTACAAAATACAATTCTACACGTACATATTTTCCTAGATAAAATAGTCGTAATTTTTGTATTGTTGAAAATGGGTTAGTGCTATCTAGAACATATTTTATAGCTGGAAAACAAAGAAAATTAGAATTTAGTAAAGCCGTTGACATTTTATCAGCGTCATGTCTAATGTGTTTGAAAACTTTGAACTCAAACCCAGATAATTTTTAAATAGAAAAAAGAATTTGTTTGATACCGCGTTTTGCGTTGCAGAGAATTAAATGTTTCACTTCTCTGATCTGATTGACAAAATTTCTAAGCCAAGTGCTTTGCTTTTTTAGTAAGCAGTTATTGTGCCTTTATCGATTACATACTTGTATGTACGAAATCGATAAAGACACATAAACTCAAAACGGCGAATCGTATCAAAAGGTTGCAAGAAATAAAAAAAAATTGCACTTACACTGCCCGTCAAAATTAACGCATTATAAGTAAAAAAATTCTAACTCTAAAACGCCTTTACCAATTTTTATGAAATTTTGTATAAAAATACTTTAACTTATATCACAGCTTACGGGTTCGAGGGTTTTTCAAAAAAATATTTTTAAAGCCCTTTTATTAAATAATAAAACACGTTCTAAAAATAACTTTTATATAATTTTTTTTTTAAGTAAATTAAAAATATATTAAAGACCGTATTTTTGTTAGTAAACCCTAAAAATTTTGTACAAATCAAACGAACAGTAACGAAGATACAGCGCTTTAAAGTCGGTAAAAATTAACCCTTTTTGATTATTTTGCTGAAAAATGGTCATTTAGGACCACTTTGAAGCGCTGTATTTTCGTTACTGTTCGTTTGATTTGTACAACATTTTCAGGGTTTACTAACAAAAATACGGTCTTTCACAGAATATTTTTTATTTACTTAAAAAAAAATTTCCTAAAAAGGTATTTTTATCCATAATTTTATAAATAGGCGTTTTAGAGTTGGATTTTTTTTTACTTGTTAAATTTGACGCGCAGTGTATAAATACTCCCTAAAAATGAATTAGTCAAAAATGACTAATTACTACAGTTATTAGTGGTTGCTTTTTCACTTTTACCATGGTTAACCATGGGATATCATGGTATTCCAAAATTTAACAGCCAATTCCTATGTAAAATTGTCCCCTGAATCCGAAAATACCCTCAAAAATTATGAAAAGAGAGCAGTTTTTGAGATATAATCAATTCCATATTAAATGGAAAATTGACTATTTCTCAAAAACTGTTCTACTTTTTTAACTTATGGCGACATTTTCGGATTCAGGGGACAATTTTACATGGAAATGGACTGCTAAATGTTCGGGTTTCGCTATGACAATTAGTCACTTTTGACTAATTCATTTTTAGAGAGTAAACAATTGTTAAGTCATAAAACTCATTGGCGTAAGAGAAATTATATGCAGGGGGTTTGGGGAAATCAATTCCATTAAGTAACAACACCCTGTACATTAAATGCAAAGATTATTGTAAAGCATGATAAAAAACCTAGTTATGCCAAATTTGTGAATAATACCTATAGAGTTTTCTGAAATATGATATAAAATGTTATATACGTTTTCAACACTCCAAATCTTGTGGGGAATCATCCATTTCATTTTTTACCTCAATTAGAAATAACCCTGTATACCGTATTTTCACGGTAAAAGTTTATAGCCAGAGTGCATCCAAACTTTTTAAGTATACTTAAATTTCATTTAAAAGTCAATCAACTTAGTTACGCAATGCAACCGAATGCAGCTGTATACACTAGAAATAAAAATACGGCACCTATACAATATATACTATAATACATATCATTAATAATATTATTATATACCTAACTATAATATTTATTATTATATGTATTAATTTTTTATCATAATTGTGCTAATATTCTTTTTTACCAATATTCTATAAATGTCATTTTTGCAAAACATGTTTTGGGACGAATTTAGTTTACTTTTAAACATACTTTATCTTATCCAAATTTCTCAGCCAAATATGTTTACCACCAGTTTGTCTAAATAATATCATGATAATATCAGATGACATAATTTTTTTGAAATAATTTCATAAAAAACAAGTCATAAAGATAAATGTTTTGCTATTATATAAACAGGTCTATAAATAATTTCTATTTGAACTGGAATATGTGAGCATTAAAACTGATCGTGTAAAATTTGTCAACCTTTTGTGTCGAACGAATTTGTTGCTACCTGAGGAGATTGCTTTGTTTACCAATTTAAAAGGGATTAGGTGGAACTGTTTTATTAATAGCAAATATTTTGAAAATTTATGAAAAATCTATGAAAATTACCTTTTTTAAGTTTGTATTAAGATGGAGCATAAATCCCATTTTGCCATATATACTTTTATTATTTTAATTAAATTGTAAAATGTTTTTGTTAAAATTTAAATTTAAAACAAAAGCTAATAAATCCTTTCGATTTCGAAATGTAATTTAAATTTTTATTTATTTAAATAAAATGTTTAAGATTTTTAACCTCTATTCGCTACCTGCGGTTTGCAGTAGAGATAATTGTTCTATATTTTTAAAAATTTATTCTAGATACGACAAAAATACAAGCATTAAGTAATATAATAATTAACACGTGGTAAAAATATCAACAAAAAATTTGCATAGTACTGCCAAGATAAGCAATAATTTTAAAAAACATGTTCCTGAGATCTAATGGAACAAACATAAATTGTGGTCGGGTTATAGTTTACCTGCGCTTACTTATTAGGTAAATTACAAATTATAAAAATAAAAGGTAATAAATTTAGTCAACTTAAAAATAGAGCAATGTTAAAAATATCGCGGAGAACAATAAATAATTAAAATATTTTGGCCACAGCAACGAGTTGAGCGTAGTGAAGAGTAAACGAATAAGATTATTTCCGTCAATAATATACGAGGCCATTTACCCCACTTTTATATATGAATCCACTTAACCACGCAGTGAGGAATTTCTAAATAGGCTAGCTAGGCTATAACCTACGGCGGCAAATTTGCAATGCGAATTTTATCAACTTCGCCGAATTTCATATCTCCACTCCCAAATCGAAAAAGCTGGCCAAAGGTCAAAAATAAAAATCTATTTTCAGTAATTTTATTTACTATAATCGATAATAATAAATAAATGTAGGGTTCGGTTAACTATATTTATAGTCCGTCATTTTTTAACATCTGTCATCTGTTATTTTTGACATCTGTCATCTGTTATTTTTTTAAATAAACCAAAGAAAAGAAACTAATTAGTAACTGGTTAGTAACTAACTAATCGATGATTTTATTGATATTGATATTATTTAACCACACAACTTTAATAATTACTCTAAAACTCGATTCACTTCTAAATGAGAATTGACAATATTGATTTTGAATATCATTAAAATGTTTATCTTGTTTTTTAAATTATTAAAATCTTAAAAAAGTTCAACTGCAGATTTGTAGTTAACCTTAAAAGCCCTCTTGCAGTGTAATTTATAAAGCGTCGTCCACGATTTTGGAATTGCCATTTTTTATCATTTTAACTTCAGATTCCTAATTAGGGACAAAAAACCTCAAAGTAAATTTAATCAAAATTGAACAATTTATCAATTTGTCCGCCATTTTAAGACTGCTATTTTGTTTTTTTACAATTCAACTGCAGATTTGTGAACAGCGAACCTTAAAACCTTCCATTAAGTGCATTTTTTAAAAATTAATTATTTTTTAAGTAGTCTGCCATTTTTAGGGATGTAAAATGACAGTCATTTATTTATGTGACACGTGACATGTCATTTATGGTCATTTTCATTTCCTTATCTTCAATTTAGATATACAGGGTTCCCCATAATAGGCTACCCATTTTAAAATTTGAATTAAAAATTTTTTAGTTAACAAAACAAACTTTTTATTATACTAAATTACAGCTAACTCTCTGGGATTTATGATATCTTATAAATTTTTGGCTAATTTAATTCTAACTTTTAAAAATCACGTCTTCTAAATGACCTCCACCAACTTCAACACATTTTTCAATATTAGATAAAAAGTTGTAAAGTCGTAAACGCAATTCTAACTCGTTCAATATTTTCTGGTTTACGAGCCAGGCTTTTTCAAATTTTGTACAGAACCATTTTCACGCCAATGACGAACCCATAACTTAACAGTTTCACGATTTGGCGCGTGACCCCTATTGTTGTTATTAAACTGACGCCGGAATGCACGCCTAACTTAAGTTAGAATTCTTCTATCGAATTGCTTCTTATGTAAGTTTCTACCCAAAACACACGTTGTTGGACTGAGTAATCCATGAAAGTTCAAACGGATGTTGAAATAATGTCTCAAAGCAAAAAAATTAAATAACTTAAATAATTATTGATGAAAACTAACAAACTTCTCGTAGAAAAAATGACGTTCCAGGAAATTATTAATTTAAAACTTATTTGTGACAGGCGCCTACTTGATTAATAATTAACTTAAATCCCAAAGACTGTAGAAGATATTCCCATATAGAACAACTTATTTAGTTATCTCGTAGGGAATTTATTAATAAAATAAAATGGGTAGTCTATTATGGGGAACCCTGTACAAGCATCAGACAAGTGACAAGTGACTAAAACATTAATATACATAAACATAAACATAAATTTAATTGAAAAAAAATAATAAAATTTAGACAAAATTTAAAATTAAATAAAAATATCTTTATAAATCTCTTTAAACAAAACAAAACCATTTCCTAGTAGAATATAAAGATATCTAACTGGTTTTTAACCATTTATAACTAATTTTTTGTCAGATTTATAGTCACTGACTTCAAAGTCATCTAATGACAGCTTCAAACTCCTCAATTATTATAGTTAATAGTCTCTAAAATTTTAAATGATAATGTGTTTAACATTTGTATCTTAAAAGATAATACCTATAATAATAATTTATACCTAGTTTTGATGCATACTTGAATATATACTTTTCCCAATACCAATTAAATTGGATCTTTGCTAAGGTTCTTGCTCTAAGTGTTTACAAATTAAAGCAAGTTAAAATATATCACTTTTACGTTTTTTTTGTAACCGTCATATATTTTTGTGACTGTCATATATTTTAATGACTTTCAGTTTTTTTTACCGTCAGACATTTAAATGAAAAAAAATTAATGATTGTAAATCAGCAATCAGGGAAGGTCGCTCCCATCAAATTTTATGACAATTAATTTATTAAAAAAAAGTTTCTCCATTTTGAAATCGCCATTCTGTTTTTTTCGACTGGAGATATAAATCAGGAACCCATAATATATTTTATAAAAATTAAAACATAAAATTGGTCTGCTATTTTAAGACCTCCATTTTTTTTTACAAAATTCGACTTCAGATTCACATTTAGCGACGTTATATGAATTATTGAAATAAAATATGTATTGACCAGCTTTTCTGAATTTGGGACCGCTGTGCGGCGGTGGCATGCAGCGGCGTGCCGGCCAGATCAGACCACACTAGGGCCGTAGGGCTGCCAGAAGTTCTGGCCCAGAACCATGGTCTTCATAGCCAGGGCATCATATAATTAAGCTAATACGATTTTTTATGTACATCTCAACAAATCTAGCTAGAGACTTTAAAAACCTGCAGTGTGCGCAAAACTTTAAAGAGAGAACGCATTCGGAAGATCTCGGCCGCACAGAGGACTATAATATAATTCTATTATAATTGTATAAATAAATCGAAAATTTACTTTTATTTACTGTTAAACAACTTTAATAATGTTATTAGTCCTCATATTATGTATTTAATGTAAACAAGAAAATCTGGCAGTGCTACTTAAATTCTGGCAGTGCGACTTAAAATCTGGCAGTGGGACTTAAAATCTGACAGTGCAACTTAAAATCTGGCAATACGACTTAAAATCTTGCAGTGCGACTTAAAATCCAGCACTGCATTTTAAAAACATGCACTGCCAGTTTTGAAATCAAATTTTTTTTGACAAGAAAAATAAAAAATGTCAAATGTTTTCTTCTGAAAAATTCAGAATTAATTTAAATTAGTCATTCTTTAAAAAAGTTATAAGCGTTTAAAAAAAGCACAAAATTTCGGGTGGGTAAAAAAAATTGGAAAAATTCACTGAAACGTTTTTAGAAGGGTAGTAAATTTCAGTCAAAGGGGTCAAGTTTAAAAGTGATCAATTTGACGTTTTCTATAATATAGGAATTATAAAATATAGGAATAGTTTTTATTTTGCATGTAGACAGTTATTCCCTTAACTGCTATATTTAATGCTATATTAAGGGCCGGTTTATCAATCTCTGGTTTAGTTCCAGTTAGTCCATCTGACAGTTAAATTCTATATCGATCGTTGTGAGAACAATGGTATCCATGGAGATTATCTGCCAGATAACTAACTGCAACTTTAACCGGACATTGATAAACCGGCCCTAAAAAATATAAATAATAAATTAGTTAGAGATTATCTGTCATTATCTAATTCGCCTTCCCTACTGGCTACGGACCTGGTATGACTATTAGTCGCACTAATGGCGGGTTTACGAGTCACTCGCGTGCGTTTGGAGGTCGCGTTTACGCGAGCTAGCCAACGCGCGCAACGGTTTTAACTCATGGTGGGCAATGGGATCGTTTATAAGTGAACTCGCGTGCGTTAAAAGAACGCGTGCGCCAAATCTCAGCCAGTTTGACGCGTCTTGGTTTTTATCCGGGGAAAAAACTTGACGCCGTAAAAAGATCGCGCGCGTTGAAGTCGATATCACGTGACATGGCCAGCCAATGGCATCAGCCGCGTAGCCTGCGTGGGAGAAGTGTTGTGTCAAACATAATTAGCAGACGAGTTAAATTCATTAATATTGCGGTTCGAAGAATTAAAAATGGGTCCATTTTCCCAAAGTATGAGACACGAGACGAAATCAAAACACACGCACTGAGGAACCAGCTGACGTTCGAAGGTGAGCAAACGCGCGCCTTTGAAACTCGTAAATGGGGTCGCGTCAGGAAGAACGCGTTGACGCGAAGGCCCAGGAAACGCACGCAAACCTCAAACGCACGCGAGTGACTCGTAAACCCGCCATAAATCGTGTACAATAATCCTAAAGGATAAAAAGTCCGCATTCAATGTAATCAAACACTAACTGTGCAAATGTTTTTGAAAAAATGTAAATTCAAAAAAGTATTAATACATCTCAGAAACTACTGCAGTCATAAACAATTTTTAAGAGACAAATTTTATAT
Source organism: Brassicogethes aeneus (assembly GCA_921294245.1). Lineage (NCBI taxonomy): Eukaryota > Metazoa > Arthropoda > Insecta > Coleoptera > Nitidulidae > Brassicogethes > Brassicogethes aeneus. Next base: position 42,944,881 of record OV121132.1, on the reverse strand, counting down.
AATAATTTCATTTATCCCTGGGACCATACCAACTTGCTTATTTTCAATGGGAACAGGGAAAAATGTCAAAAAATGGTAAAAAATATATATTTAGAATACCAAACTCAAATTTTTATATATATCTTTTAGGGGTAAAATTAATGATAAACCATTTTTTGAATATATTATCCCGTTTTCTCATAATAAAGCAAAGGCGTCGAGTTTGATTCACCCCCACATTCTTAATCTGTATAGGAACCTATTTTAACACTACACCCTTATAAATATAGTGGGGATCTACACTTTAGATTCTACATGTAAATAAAAATAAAATATTATAATGTAGATACCCAGAAACTCGGCGCTATTCGCGCCGCTATCCTGCTTGAATACCGTAACTGTGTAGATACGTTTTTGAAGGGTTTTATGTTTGTTAATGCAACGTATCTACAGCTTGGCATATATGAATTACATCCTAATAAAAAACTATTATTTTTTTGTATGGAATTTTTTTAACATATCTGGTAAACCTTTATAAATATTATCTTCTACAGTTTTTATATAAACAGTTTTTCACACTTAACAGATATTTGGAAAAGAGTGCCGATAATTTATCAAGGCATTTATTACCTGCTGAGATAAATTTCCTATCAAAAATGTTTTGCAACCGTTTACCAAAAATCGAAAAACCAAACAGGAAGCCATTAATCGACGTATTTCGCTCGAAGTAAATTTTTCCGGGTTTAATTCTAAAAGAATTATGGATCTGCAAAAAAGCTCCGAAGGATGTTTAAAAAGTAATTAGGAACAGGTCTGCGGGAGCTTTTAAAAAAAATTATTCCAATTAGCATATAAATCTTTAGGATCGTAAATATTTCAATTTTTAAATTCATAGAAGCGTTATTTAGTACAATTTAATTACTTTTTAAATCCTTGGGTTCCGACGGACCCATAAATTAAAAGAACAATTATCTCTGCAAATCGTAAAAATCACTTTACCTGTATTATCTTTGCCTCAGCGCAAACATTAAAAAATGATTATGTAAATTTAATAAGTTTTATATCAAGGGAATTTAAGTACGATCTTTATTTAGCCTTCTTTAAATATCAATAGGTATAATATAATTTAGCATGGTCGAGAGCATCCACCAATATCGATTCTTATCCCGAAGATTTATAAATTGATTTAGCTAACGTATTTTTGCATCTTTTCTAAATATATCATTTGTACTTATTGTATAATTTTATAAAATACACCCTGAATTATTGCATTATCCTGGCGAATTTTTCTGTGGGATTTTCTAGTCTTTCCAATTACACGTCAAATTTTGTCTTTATAAAGACGAATTAAGCGGATATTTAAAAGTGTAGTCGAAAATTTCATCAAAAAAATCAGCAGTCATTTGTTCGATATTTTGTTTTATAATTAATCAAAAGGAGTCACTTAATCGTTTTAAAAATAAAAACCATCAAACAAATCAAATCTAAGGCTTCTCAGTTAACAAAGTTGTTTTTAAAATTTTGAAGCGAATTAATAAGAAAAAAATGTTTTAAAATTGCAATTCACTGGGTTCTATTTTTCTCAGATTTATGGAGTTTTGGGCTTCCACCGGAGCGCCAAAATTTCAATCCCGGCTTTCAACATCAATTTCTTCTTAAATTCGATTTCCATAACAATCTTTTAATGATTGAAAAGGTTTTGCTCTGCGCAAGTGGCTCAAAATAATTAATTGCTCAATTAAAATGCCTGCATGCTGTATTATATTTTAGACCATGTATGAATAAATGTTAAGTGTTTTTCTTTCAAATTGTGGATGCGAAACCACAATGGCCCGGAAATAATATCTCAAAATTCACGTACATATGTATGAGAAAAGAGCCGCTTTAAATTGCTCTTATTTTATTCAATTTTATTGCGACAAGAACATAACGGACCCAAGATATAGATACAACCCTCGTGCATATTTAAATGTTACATATTTTTGATGCGTGTGTAGCGTGCCTATATTCTAAGAAGAAGCGTGGGGGCCCCGGGGCAAGGACGTGAATTGGGGCCCATGGATAAAATTGAAAAAAAAAACTGTTTAAAATAGCATAAAAACATGTTTTTTTTCTTTATTTTAATCTTTTTTTTAACAAAATAATGAGTAAAATTGTGTACAAGTAATAATAGGTATTTTTTTTAAACTTCATGGGTACATCATCTAAAATTGTTTTCAGGCGCGTGAAACGCACGAATTACAAAACTGTTTTTATAAAAAAATTGTAGATAATTTTTTATATAATATTTTGGCCGAGGGGTCACCCACACCTGGGAATCCCTGGACATTTTAGAGGGGGAATACCATAGGAATACATAGGAATACGATTTTGGCATCAAAATTGTCAAAAAATATTCTTCTTTTATTAAGCTATACATTAAATAAAAAAACGCAAGAAATATTTTATAAAAGTAGAGATAATTTTAATAATTGAAAGGTGTGGACGGGACAAAAAAAAGATTTCTCTTGTCTCGTCCACACCTGTCAATTATTAAAGTTATCTCTACTTTTATAAAATATTTTTTGCGTTTTTTTAATTTAATGTATAGCTTAATAAAAGAAGAATATTTTTGACAATTTTGGTGCCAAAATATTATATTATATAATAAATCACCTACAATTTTTTTTATAAAAACAGTTTTGTGATTTGTCCCGTCCGCATGCCTAAAATGGCCCTTAATCACTGATGGCTAATAACTATAGAATACTTTTTTATTTTAAGAAATCAGGATTATGAATAATATAATGGATTTTTTCTGCTGCCTGAGGATTTTATTTTTTGCTGTAAGACATTTAATTTTTTTTACGTTTTGGGGGCCCCTACCCCAGGGGCCCTGGGGCGGTGCCCCGGCTGCCCCAGCCTAGTTACGCCCCTGCAGCTGGATAATGTGGTTCTCTATCTTTGGATGTATTTTTATTTATTAAAGTATACCCCTATAAGGGTGTGCGAATAGTGTTTCAATCGAATCGAATTAAATGGTGATATAAAATTCGAAATTCGAATCAAATATTCGAATAGTCCGAATCGTACGCATATTAAAAGAATGGACACGTAAAGCCCATTGTTGCGTATTGTATATAAAGCATGTTATGTGTAAGCTGCACTGAGGGAAAAATCTAATACCTGTTATGAAAAATATAATACTCCTTATAAGATTTCTCTATTAGTATTAGGACAGCCAACTAGTTCATATACAGTATAAACTCGGTTTTGTTAAAACATCTTGTAACAGTTATTAGACTTACTATTATCTCTTATAAAATCGATATGCTGCCACCATAAAATGATGTTGTAGTGGATATAATCAAAATCTTAAATACTATAAACCCGCTTTATATCGAGTATTAAAAGTTTTTTAGCCAGTATAACTTCAGATTGCTATGTGTATTTGAAAATTCTTATTAATTTTATGTAGTAGCTAATACTTTTTACAAACTCTGTTTATTCTCTTTATTAGCAATTTAGTTACTTTAATAAAATATGTCTTATATAGGAAATCATGCATTTTTCATAAGAATTATTATACTTACTTGCTGACAGGATAAGGGTCGTTATATAAAAAGTTTAACTCCTATAAATTTTACACTTTTATTATAAAAACATGTACAAGAAATAAATAAAACATAAATAAACTTAATTAGGTATATAATAGTACAGAAGTAAATCAAAATTTTGCATGTCGAAACTTACAAAGAATGCCAAGGGAGAAAATAAAACAAGCGTAAAAATATTCCTACTTACAGAAACCCCACAGCGTGTCACTGCAATTTTTTAAAATTATTATTTGGAAAATGTATTCTTTTAATATTTAGTAAAATCGTTTGTTTTTGTTTTGGGGGTTATTTTTTAATAATTTTAATCATGACTTTTTATTATCATGATTTAAATTGTACATTTTAATCAACTAATTAAATTAAAATCTCAACCTTATAAATGTATGTTATGTACGTGCCATATAATACATTCTTGGGGAATGTAGGTATTAGATATATGTAGGTGAGTACAGGATGAACCAAGTAAGGGGACCCATATACTTATCTAGTAACTACTGCCCCAAGAAATGTGTAGAAAACAAAAATTTATGTAGGTAGTATATTTTTAATACTATATTAACATTGTTATTATATATTAATATAAATAAATAAACAATTTTAAACCAAATGTTCCCATGTCCACACTTCTTAATAATGTTGCTCTTGATTGGTTAATTTTTACAAATGTTATTTTTTGTGACTCCAGTAGTTTCTAAGATATCTAAGTATATCCGTAAACCACGTAAGGTGACCCATTTAATATATTATACTTATAAGTATATGGGTCACCTTACGTAGTTTACCCTGTACATTTAAGTATATTATATAATAAAAAATTAATATGTTGTATGATGTTTTCCATTTTCTTAAGCAGTAGTATTATGATATTTTTATTATAATATCATATATGAAATGAAATGACTTACACTTCTCTGCAGTTAATTACTTGATTGTTTACAAAATTCGTCCAACTATATTTTAATTTAAATATTTATATTGTTTATGCGGCATAAATTATGCCTAATATGTTTTATGTATAATGTTTAGTTTTATATATAATGTGTATAATTGTATTATTTGACGTGTAAGTAATATTTATTTCATATAACCTAACAATATTATGTTTATTCAAATCATGTATTTCAGTGAACTACTGATGATGCCAAAACAGGCGAAACTAGTATAGTTTTGAAAATAAAAATAAAATTAACTGCAGAGAAGTGTAAGTCATTTCATTTCATAATAAAAAAAAATTAATAAATTATTATAATGGGAATCAATAAAACAGTTTTTGTGTAACTGCACCTGCGTCCACGTGCTCAGCTCGTTGTGCTGTTCCAAGATCAAGGCATACACCTTTATTAAACTAAGGCTTATCCTCCTATCATGATGTATAATTATTACAAAAACTTACCCTTAACAATTGCCAGCTATTATCACAACAAATAAACAAAACACTACAGCCACAGACACTTATTCCTCGCGGTCAAAACAATGCACCAAGCGCATATGCGTAATAGCTTGTACTATAGAGTATAAAGACTACTATTAAACAGTATAAGACATATTATAGTTCTTATAAAAAAAATTATAACTTAAAATAAATGATATCTGAAAGAAAACATTTCATAAACAATATGCATTTAGATTATAGCGAGTATTAAACAACTGGAATAAAATCAAAATTATAACAGTTACTACACAGCTTATTGACTTCATAAACGAATATGATTCTAACTAAGAAACCTCTTATTTTCTTTATGAAACTCGTCTTAACAATACTGTTTTATAGAAACATTTCTTTCAGTGTGTCTTGTCAGTATCAACTTTACAAGTTTGTTTTGTGTTAATATTTAAATACAATGGTGGTTTGTTCTGCATTTGGTTGAGTGAGAGCAAATCGAATCAAATTTATTCTATATACAATACACAAAATAACAAGAAGACATAGTGGATATGTAATCCTGTCCCTAAAACCTTTCTGCGGTATCCCATCCACTAGCCCATACGGGATATACATTTATCCGTTTTTATATTAAACAAATTATTATCATTATTAAAGTTTAAAAGTAGCTCAGGAGGGCTTGATTAGTGCGTCAGCACAACTCCGCGCACGGATTTTTATTTTAGGTTTTGTCGAAAACTAATCGTGAAAGGTACTACTAATCAAATACTTGGGGTCGGTTTATCAATCTTTGGTTAAGTTCCAGTTAGTCTATCTGACAGTTCAATTCTATATCCATCTTTGTGAGAACAATGGTATCCATGAAGATTATCTGCCAAATATAAGGTGACCAACTTTCTAAAATAAAAAACCAGGACACAACATGCCCCTTCTCGCCCTTCCAAAAAATAAACAAAATTTATTTTATTTAATATTTCAAACAAGTCTTTTTCTTCCTTTTTTACTATTTTGAAGGTACTCCCAAAAATTCAGATTTGTAAATTAATTTTTAACCTGAGCCCCAAACACTTTTTTAAAAAATAATAGAACAAATCCTAAAAAAGTGAGAAAAAGTCGTAATTTTTTTTTTAAACGAGGTTTTTTCTTAAGGTACTCCCAAAAATTCAGATTTGTAAATTAATTTTTAACATGAACACCGACCACTTTTAAAAAAATAATAGAACAAATCCTAAAAAAGTGAGAAAAAGTCACAATTTTTTATAATATTTTTTTCAAACGAGGTTTTTTCTTACTTTTTTACTCTTCTAAAACTAATTTTTAACATAAGCTTAACTTAAAAAAATGCAAATACCGTCAATAATTAGTATAAACCAGGACCAAATCTGCAAAACCAGGACAAAACCAATCCTTAGCCAAATAACTAACTGCAACTTTAACTGTACATTTATAAACCGGCCCTTAATTATTTGTTGTAATTGTTGTACATTTTGATAAGAATTATATCGCTAAGTTAGCCTCGACTCCCAAATAAAAAATGGAGGCTTGTTTACAAAAACAATCACGCATGTTTATTTTAAAACCTACTTGTTTACTGGATTTTTATTAAATAGCGTTCGTATCTACTGCCAGTTTACCGCAAATAATTTAATTAGTATTAAATTGTGCATAATTAAAAATCAAAGTGCATGCCCGAGCAATTACGATTCTTTTTATTTAAGGAAATTTACTGTTTTATCATAAAACAGTAAATTTTCGATTGCATCACCTTTCTAGAAAGTAAAGATCAAAGAACAAGTAATTTATATTATCAAAGTCGATTTATAGGCGTATTTTAATCCTAACATTTTCACAATAAACCGGCACGATTATTACTGTAGCACCTGTTGGATGATAAACAATTTTAAATGGCAAACGTATTAAAACTAATAAAATGTCCTAGTTTCTTTTTAAAAATACAAAACATTCTTGATATCTAATTCAGCAATAAATTTATTGAGGCATGTGGGAGAATTTTATATTTTTAACTATACTATTTAAACCAAAACTTTTCCCAGGAAACCGGTTTATATCTAATATTTTTGAAATGGGGTCACGTTTTTTACTGATAATAGAATATTATGATAATTCAGTTTGTTTTCTCCACGAAATAAAATGATATTTTTTATATCCAATACAGAATGCAGGCAATTTAAAACCCACTGAGATATAACCTCGTTTTGCCTAAAGAAAAAGAGCTAACAGAAAAATATATGAAATAATTTAAATATTTTTTGGCTACGGTCAATGGGAGTTTGTATTCAATAAAGTATTTATTATATTAATATTGTGTTATACATACTACACTACTACACATATGGTATGTGACATACCCATGCATATGTGGCTTTTTGGCTCAAAATAAGCCGATTTAAAAAATCTTATTTATCAAATGTTGCTTAGTTTAGCCGCTAGAGAATTTTAGTTTAGTGGAAAAAATACTGAAAAAAAATCCAAATCAAGATGACTATTTATTAAAAAGTGTAGCCATTGCATCAGCAGTAAAAAATATAAGGATATTTGTTCCTAACCTTTTTTTTGCGCATGCAAATAGTCCTAGAACTAACGAGAACTGCTTGATCACAAAAGTGGTAGTTTAAAGATTACAAAATTAATTAATGCGTTTTTAAGTTAATGTGAAAATAGTATATTATTATACGAGAGATAATGCAGGCTATTATTCACAAGGATGAGGTTTGCATTTCGAGCCGTCATCGTAAATCATCCGAATAAATAATGCGCATTATTTCTAGTGTAATACTATGCTTTTCTACTTCAATTAAGTAATTTTCATTGATAATTACCCTCTTATATATGCTTACAAGACAATTATCGCTTAATTACAGCGATAATTGTCTACTAGGAATCGATAATTCCATTGTATCCACGTATCCATGGCAATTAATAAAAATAACGTGTTTTTATTTTAATGTGACAGTTACTTAAAATGTCACGTTTTGGTAAAGAATCATTTGAAAATGTGAAAAATAGTGTACCAAAAAATACTGCGAACAACAAAAAATATGATTTAATTAGTTCATTCGTGTAATTATCTAAACAAATTACAAATTTTGAGGAAAGAGCCCTCCACCTTCGGTGTCGGGCTCTTTCCAAAATATGAAAATGAACTCATGCATTTTTTAGGCAATATGCTTTCAAGCAAAATTATCGATAATTTTTAAGCACAAGTTTGTGTAATTACCCCCGATAACAAAATTTATTATAACCTCACTTTTTCCCGATTTTAAAGATCATTATAGTCGCCCCTCGTATATATAAGCAAATCTAACATCTGTTCAAATAACAATGAATATTGAAATAAGCCAATCACTGATGCCTAACAACGTAAATAATGAGTTCAATATTCCCGTTGTTAAACCGGGCGGTTATATTGGTTACCATTATTTGCGAAAAAAACGAAATAAGAATAAATATTAAATAACCCATGTTTAAATTTAATTTGACTTATATATATTTTTTAAATGTCAAGCTTTCACTTTGATATTATTTATAGGCTATTACATAAACAGAACTATAAAAGATTGTGAAAAATGTTATGTTTTTTCACATAAGTAAACAATTCAACCCAATAACACGTGCGACTTGGTAATTTCTTAAGATATTTAAAAAAAGGTGTTAATTAAATTTTTTATTAATACATTATTTTCATATCACTGAATTCATGAAGTGGAACGAAATATTTAAGGCTGAGCTCAATGTTTGAGAAAGTACAAAAAGACACTTTTTTGCCGAATGGCATACAATGTTTTATCTTCAATGACTAATTTAAAACATAAATTAACAAAAATAATAATGCTTATATTATAACGGTAGAATGTTATGCAATCATAATGGAAAACCAGTTTTTTAAGATGAGGGTTTTCCATTTTAGAGGGAAAGTATTAATTTGAACACACCAATTTTATTTGATTCTATCCCATAAATTTGGGACGTTCATGGTCCCCACTCGAATATGTAAATGCAATTTTTATGGGCAGTTTTTTAGCCATGCCGATGGAAATTGTCTTGGTAATGCAAACTTTGCATTCGAGGGTTGACTTTGAACTGCGTAAAAACCAACATGAAACTAAAAAATTGCCCAGCACTAGCTTTACCTACCCACTAGTAAAAATGCTATACATAACGTAAAGACGTAATTGTAAGTGGTGCTCTGGAAATAAATTGGGTGTAAGAATTTTTTATACGCTGTAAACAATAAATTGATTGCTATAGGTGTGTTACCAAAAAATCGGGTTGGGCTGGGGCGTACAAAAATTGCGCCGCAAGGAAATCTAGTGTCTTAAGATTCCTAATAACAAAAAAGTTATAGGTTTTTTTTAATTGACGCGCATTTGTCAAATTTTATCGTAAGTAATATCATAAGGGCATTTAATTTTTCCGAAAAGAATCGAAAATTGCACCTGCACGAATGCTTTTTGTTAAAAAATATTACTTAGCATTGTGTTTTTTCGATTTTTTTCACAGGAAAAATTAGATGCCCGAATGGTATTTGACAAGACTATTTCATAAGTAACAGTTAACAATTAAAATATAAATTGCAATTTTTGGTGACAACAGCTGTCATGTTTTGCCGCGGGTAAACTCGAATAAACTGCTGACAGGTGCTGTCACACAATTTTTTTTACCTAGAAACCATTTGTAATTCATAATTGCGCGTTTGTGATTGGTTGAAATTAAGACGAGGGAAATAGTCGTAAGTAATACCATAAGGGCATTTAGTTTTTCCGAAAAAAATCGAAAAAACACGTTGCTAAGTAATATTTTAACAAAAAGCATGAGTGCTGGTGGCAACAAAAATCCGAGTCGAAGAGGAGGATTTTTGCACCTGCACGAATGCATTTTGTTAAAAAATATTACTTAGCATTGTGTTTTTTCGATTTTTTTCACAGGAAAAATTAGAGGCCCGAATGATATTTGACAAGACTATTTCACGAGTAACACTAAACAATTAAAATATAAATTGCAATTTTTGTTGACAACAGCTGTCAAGTTTTGCCGCGGGTAAACTCGAATAAACTGCTGACAGGTGCTGTCATACAGTTTTTCCACCTAGAAACCATTTGTAATTCAAAATTGCGCGTTTGTGATTGGTCGAAATTAGGACGAGGGAAATAGTCGAAAGAAAATAATAACTCAAAAACTATTTACTATAGGACGGGGTATTATGGAACGCCGTTTTGCTATTTAATGACATGCAATTGTGCTATATGGAAAAAAGTAAAGCTTGTATAGAGAAAAGTTAAATATTATACATAGTTTTGGCAATTATCATATATTGCAAAAACTCTAAGTTTTGACAATTATCGTATATTGTAAAAAGTCTAAGAGTTGTATGTAGCTATTCACATTAAAAGGTGTCACTAATACTTTTGTATACTTGCAGGTTATTGTATAAATAGTTATTGCAACACTCGTGTGTTGAAAAACCTTATTAATTAAAAGAATATAAAAGTTAAAATACTTTTTGCAATTGTCATAGATTGCAAAAACTCACTTTGTAATTGTTAAGGTTTATGCGATTGTGCTTTATGGGAAAAAGTAAAACTTTTATGGAGAAAAGTTAAATATTATACAAAGTTTTGGCAATTATCATATATTGCAAAAACTCAAAGAGTTTTGGCAATTATCGTATGTTGCAGAAACCCAAAGAGTTGTATTTACATTAAAAGACGTCACTAATAGTTTTGGAGACTTGCAGATATTGTATAAATACTTATTGCAACACTTGAATGTTGAAAAAACTTAAACTTTACTTAAAATACAAGTATTGCATTCGACTTTTGACAATATACGAATGTTGTAAAAAGTATGGCAGACCTGTCTAGGGGAAACAAAAAACACTAGATTTAAGGATGTTAAGGTGTTGTCTCTGGCACAATCCAGGATGTGGATTGTGGTCTCTGGTAAGACCTTGTTTTTTCTTCTAAGGGTAAGACGGTGCAGTGCGCGGCAGGTTGGCCAACCGTTGGCGGGAATATGTGTTGTTCTATGGTTGGTTCCTAACCTATAATAATTAACAGTTTGCTGTGTTTTGGAAAGTTTTAATTATAATAAATAAAAGCAAGAGATTTTTGAAGATAGATACTGGGTTTTGTAAGAAAATGGACAGAAGAAACCTTAATAACGTACTAAACATGCTTGAACGAAAAGTATTGGAATCAAAATGTTTAATTGAAAATGAAGAATTTGTTAACGCTAAAGGGATAATTTTAGAGACTAAAAGAAATTTGTTAAGAATACGAACTGCAATAAGTAGGGATACGTTTGATTCTCTGAAAAATTCTGTGGATACACCAGAAATTCTGGTGTATCCACAGAATTTTTCAGAGAATCTGGTCCAGAATACACTTAGGGCCAGTTCTTCAATGTGATTTAATCCGAGGTTTAACTTCAAACCCCGAGTTAAATTTGGAGTTAACTAAATTCGCTTTTTTCAATTCATTTTGATCCCCGAGTTTATATTAAACCCATAGTTACTTTAATTCCCAGAAAAGGTATGTTAAAAAAGATCTGTCATCTGTTTGCATGGCTACTACCCTGATTGCTACCAACAATGTTCTAGTGAAATCATGAAAGTTACAAAAATTCACACATAAGAAACCCGTAAAGTTGAGATGATTTCAACTTTACGTATTTTTTACGGTCACCCATAAGATCTTATGTTCGAACGTAAAACGTAAAAGTTACGGCTATTCATTATAAACAGGCACACTGGTTTTGTTAATATTCAACTTTACGTTTTACGTATTTCTTACGGGCATCTTATGGTTACGTCCATTATAAATGAGCACTTAGGTATTATAGATTAGGAACCAACCATAGAACAACACATATTCCCGCCAACGGTTGGCTAACCTGCCGCGCACTGCACCGTCTTACCAGAGACAACACCTTAAAATCCTTAAATCTAGTGTTTTTTGTTTCCCCTAGACAGGTCTGCCATACTTTTTACAATATTCGTATATTGTCAAAAGTCGAATGCAATACTTGTATTTTAAGTAAAGTTTAAGTTTTTTCAACATTCAAGTGTTGCAATAAGTATTTATACAATATCTGCAAGTCTCCAAAACTATTAGTGACGTCTTTTAATGTAAATACAACTCTTTGGGTTTCCGCAACATACGCTAATTGCCAAAACTCTTTGAGTTTTTGCAATATATGATAATTGCCAAAACTATGTATAATATTTAACTTTTCTCCATAAAAGCTTTACTTTTTCTTATAAAGCACAATCGCATAAACCTTAACAATTACAAAGTGAGTTTTTGCAATCTATGACAATTGCAAAAAGTATTTTAACTTTTATATTCTTTTAATTAATAAGGTTTTTCAACACACGAGTGTTGCAATAACTATTTATACGATAACCTGCAAGTCTACAAAAGTATTAGTGACACCTTTTAATGTGAATAGCTACATACAACTCTTCATTTTTTACAATATACGATAATTGCCAAAACTCTTTGAGTTTTTGCAATAAACGATATTTGCCAAAACTATGTATAATATATAACGTTTCTCTATAAAAGCTTTACTTTTTTCCATACAGCACAATTGCAAGTTTGATAACTATTAAAGATAAAATAAATATCAAATTGGCGCGCGCTGTTTTACTATTTAACATAACAATTTGCGCTATGTTATTAAATAGTAAAACGGCGTTCCATAGGGTATAGTAATTTTACTCAGACTTTTATGTGGAATTTAAAAATGTAAAAATATATGGGGTTCTATCACAGACCTACAAACAGGTAGGTCTGTGGGTTCTATGTATTTGAAAAAATGTCCGCTTAAACCGGAAGTGGTATTTTGTTCAAAATATTTTAGAAAAATAGTCTTAAATGGATTATAAACGCTTTTAAAATTTTAAATCGATATCTTTTTCCGTTCCCCAGAAACTTCTAATTGACCACGAATGTGAAACACCCTGTATAAATAAAGTTTTAAAGAGCTGAAGTCACCGAACCCTATTATAGATAAATATTGAGTTTTACGTGATTTAAATTTATTTTTAATTTTATTATATTACCTTATAACAAATACAAAACATACATAATAGAAATAATTTAGTCAACTAAGATGATAAACTAAAAGGTTATTCCACTTATTCACGTATAGTGTATTTAGTATATATTTTACGTTAATTTACAATAAATCATGTCTTAAGATTAAATAATAGTGATAATTTTTTTAAGTACGTTATTTTATGTAATAGGAAATTTTTTAGTACCTACTTTACAATAAAATGATGTTTAAAGTCGTAGGCAATTTAAGTAAGTAAAAATGTATTTGAAAACAAGTGTTTTTATGGGGTATAAAAGTACAAGTAAAAATAAATGTTTTTAATAGTTTTAACAACATTGCAAATTAACGAGCTACTACACTGAGAAAAAAATGGGACAAATAAACTGTGTAGCTAATACTTTTATTAATAGTGAATATATTGTTTATTACCTCTAAATAGGTGAAATAATAACGATAAATATACTTTAGTAAAACTCTTTGTGTCGGGAATAAAAATATATTTAGGATAAATAAACTGTACCCTTGTCCCATATTTAAATATTTTTTTATTTGGGAGCAATAAACTTTTTTCTCAGTGTATAATTGAAAATAGTAAACCTAGGCTTGAAAATAATAATATTTATTTTGTTACAGACGCACACTTTATTTGTGGATGCCTTCCTTCAAAACAACAGACTGGATCATGTGAGCCAAGTGATGGGCTATCACCATTCCTATTTGGAACACTTTCTTAAAACTCAAAATTTCATCCTCAAAGGCGATGGTCCTCTTCCGTTTAACTATAGGCATTATATAGCAATTATGGTAAGCAATTTTTAAACAAATCCCTTATCCCTTATAATTGAACCGGTGAGAATAAGAACAGTACAAATCCAAAAGTCAAAATTTTGACAAAACATTTCAAAAAATCAGTTTTAAAGTTCTAAAATCATTTTTGTAGGAATATTTTAAGTATTTTATAAAATATGTTCATATTCTGTAAAATGATTGATATCTTCTCACAAAAATGTATTTTGAACTTTAAAATTGATTTTAAAAAATGACTTGTCAAAATTAAATTTTTGGACTTGTTCTTATTCTCACCGGTTCAGTTGTGATACCGAGTTATTTTTCGGAGGGCGGCAATAGTACGAGTAGCACAATAAGTCATTCTAACATGAGATTTTCATATTTTGTCTATTTTGACCATAATTTATCAATAAAATTAAATAATTTTCAAAAAAAAAAACATGGAGCCTACACAAGAAGTCCGAACTTCATGTAAACAAGAATCTTCCTAAGATAAGTGGGCGCTGGTGTTCAGTTTGTTCTGAAACAATTGACTAATTTGTACTGAAACGCTACCAAAAGACCAGATGTCAGTACGCATCGACAATCAGCGCCACTGGTGGTAAAAAAAGACTGGATTTGTGCAATTTAGAGGGCAGGTTTTTTCAATTTCCCCTATTAAGTTCGGGCTCCTTGTGTAGGCTCCATGGTTAGAACAATTGACGTGAATCGTTATGTCAAAATTAAATATGTAATGTCAGTCAAAATGAAACGTCTTTTTTTTTGTCTATTTCGATGCTTCTAAGAGCTAGACACAGTTTACATTTTCTTGTAGGGATGGGGAAACTATCAGTAATTACTGATAGCTATCAGTAAGGACAAATATTCTATGAGTATGAGTTTGGGGACGTATGGCAAGCCCCATCGACATTACCTTACACTAATCTCCCAGGGTTATTTTACACCCTTTCCGTTCTCCGTATCAGGCCACTGCACAGCATTACCTGTGTTTGTTGGATCTGAAATTTTTACGCCGGCTGATAGAGGTCGTGGATGACAGTGTCTATGGGTAAGGCCACTCCCGGATTTTTGTCGCCGGGTCGGGCCATACGCCCAGTTTAGGCAAGTGGAGAGCGGGACAAGGAGGCTAAAAGTTGGTTTTTGGAGGATATTGAACTGAGCCAAAACTAAGTACAATCCGGAATCCTCCTTAACCCCATTCAATAGGGATTCATGAATGGGGGTAGAAGTGTTAGTACGCTGCTAGAACCTGTCCTTGTGTATTTCTTACTCTTACGCCTTTTTCTATTTGGTTAAGTTGTTTATGGGTTGTCTACACTGAGAAAAATGAGGTTGTTAGTTTAACACTTACGGAAATGTTATTATATTTTTATTAAAAATTAGGTTTTGAAACAAATAAAAAGAAATCTTAGACAAACAATCAGAGGTTGTTATACAAGAGTGCTTATTAGAGATGTTTCATTAATTTGCTGTCTGAACTGCATTAATTGAAATCTTTGTACATTTTTGTAGTAATAAAAATTTATATTCAAAAACTGCACGAGTTTAATGTAAAGACTGTATGTAACATTTCGAGACTTTTAAATAAACAATTATGCGCATTCGTCGTATTGAATGTGCCAAAAACTGTTCAGTTAATAACTAAAACTTGAAATAGTTTACTTTTCTCAGTGTAGGGACCTGTTTGTTTTCTGCAGCCAGATGACATTTTTGGCAACATTGCGAAGTTTGCGTATATAAGTATTTAACGATTAGTTTATAGATTACAATCGAATTGGTACTGTTATTAGGTCATGCAATTAGGAAAATTACTTAGCTGGACTAATTGGATTCTGTTTTCCTATCCCTAGCGGACAGTCCGTGTTCCTTGGCAATCGCCGATTGTGGTGACTATACAGGTAATCAGGTGGTCAGGTAGCAAACTTTTACGACGCTGTAGCACTTTGTGACTTAACCGGGGGCCACCCGCACTTATCAAACTTATTATTATTTCTTTTCTTGTTTATTTAATTTTTATTTTTTGTTTTCCGTTTTACCGATTTTGATTCACTTGCCTCCGATAACTTGCCGGTTCTTAGATTCATTTTTGGTATTTGCGTTTGTATCGTTTACACTGCTTAGGAGGGCTCTCGCCAACGACCCTACCACTTCCGGTGTTAGGACGAGACTGTTACTGATAGTAATATTTCTACTGGAAGAAATTGTCAAGATAACTGTAAAAACCTTACTTTGTCAGAAAACAAAAAAATGCATATTAACCAATTTTTTCTTCGGAAAATTAAATTTCTTACCGATAAAGTATTTTAAGTTGCCTCATAGATGGAGCTAGATAATAACTAACTCCATCTATCTAACTTTAAAACTTCCCAGATAGGTACATCTAGTTATGTTGTATTTTTTCGGTATCTCCGAGTTTTTCTAACCTTAATTATAACTTATTAATAAGGTTTATACAGTAAAAATTCTACCAGAATCTAGAAACTTTTTATATTGCTTTATTCCTAAACGAGGGATTTTGTCGCTTTTTTAAACAGTGTTGTTTTCTGGCGTTAAAACATGCAGTTAAAAAAAAGTTATCCAAGAAAAAAACAAACTACTTTGCAATTTTCCTTACCATAATTGAATGATAATGTCCCGCTTCGAAGAGGTGGTGTAAGAAGTTATTGATATTTACTGATAGTTATCAGTAGAAATTTTTAGTGATAGTTTCCATCCCTTTTTTCTTGTAATCATTTTATTTACATTTTATTATATAATTTTGCTAAACAAAACCAGAAAAACGAGTTTTTAACACAGCGTTGACAAAAAAAATAAAAGGTTTGCCAAGAGTGTGAAATAAAAATCCCTATTTTTTTATTATTTATCAACATGCAGCATATTTGGTTTAATGAGGTTTATTTCAAATAAGAATAGGGTTTATTTAAATTATACATAATATTTTTATAAAATCATATATGCATATATGCGTAATCGAATTAATTACTAAAAATAAAACATTTATTCAGCCAGTACCTATTCTATACTGTGTTGCATTTGGATCATTCCACGATACTCGGGGATTTTTGTCCCGCCCCACAGTGTTTCAATTCTCGAAAATATCGGCAAAACCTCAATAATTGACTTTTTTTTTCAGGTAAAGTTTGAGTTAGATGGGTAGTTAATACCTGTCTCCATCCTGTATTCAAAAAAATATATATAAAATACGTACATTTTGTCTTGTACATCAGTTTAAACTTGACGCTTTCAGTTGAAGGTACTTTACACTAGTGATGGAAAAAACGGTTCCCAATCCGGAACGTACCAGACCGTTCCGTTCCTAAAAAATCACGTACCAAAATCACGTGATTTCGGAACGTAGGGTAAATGATTTCACAATACATGCGAGTACGACACGACGTTGCAACGCGTTGCTGGGAGAAACGTCCCGGCATGCCGAACAAGAAACGTTTCGAAACGAGGTAACTGCGCCTTTAAACAGTTCCGACATTAGCGACGTTCGTTCTGTTCCATGTTTCACGTCGTTCTCTTCCCACTCGCTCCGTTCACTCATTCGATGGTCGGATTCTCTGTTTCTATTCAGTTCGTTCCGCTGTCACATAGTTCCGATATATTTAGGAACGTTCCGGAACGTGATTTAAAAATAACGTTCCAAAATCACGTTACCAAAATCACGACCCATCACTACTTTACACGCGATCGCTGCGGAAAATTGTTTATTGTTTAAAAGTGAATAACTTGTGTTTGGTGTGTCCGATTGTTATGCGGTTTGATGAAGGGTGATCTTCAAGGTATGTAAAATTCAGATATGTATTTGTTTTTCGTAGATTTTGCTTGTACAACGGGTTATTGTAACAGACAAGATCGGTCTGTTAAAATCGCAAACTTTGAATCGAGCTTTTAGAACAATGGAGCTAGAATAATTGTAATGAATTGTAAGGCATCAGTTCAAAATCCGTTCAATAGCTTAGAGTTTTGTCTATCAAGCCATCAATAAATTATCTGCCCCAACTCGCCCTCCCGGCTCTTTAAAACTACATGTTCTTGGGCGCTCAGGCACGGTTGTGGTAAAAAACCTCGCGATTTTAAGCCTATGTCGCGCTCGTATCTGTGTTTTTGCTTTACAAAATATAAGATTTTTTTTATTTCTGGGTTGCATTCATGACGTTTACTCGATTCACTCGGATTTATCTCAAAACGTTTATTACAACAGCGGTGTCTAGACTTTCACTTGCGTAAATCGTTCGTGACTACTAAGATATTTAACACCGATTTTACATATTTAACCCACCTATTTTAGGTGCGTTAAAACAACTTCGCATGCGCATTGTAGTGTGTTAATGTCAAATTTGAATTGTGGTTATTTGTGTTGACAATTTTTTTAGCGAATCCAGTGACGGAGATTGTTTAATATATATGTAGGTATTAAATAATATCATATAAATGAAATTATAATAAACTTAATTAAGCTATTTTATAAAAAGGTGTTTTATTTACATTTTAAAAAGAACCTCTTACGGCTTTTCGACAATTTTTTGATAAAAATGTCCGCCATTTGAGGTCAACCATTTTGAATTTTGGAATTATGATTCCAGATTCGTTATCAGCGACCCCAAAAACCCCTGTATGGTGATTTTCAATTTATTCCGTAAATTTTTTGACAAATATGTCCGCCATTTTGTATCTACCATTTTGAATTTTATATGCAGATTTTTAGGAAGATCCGACTACTCCTTGATATTTTGCCGAAAATTTCGAGAATAGAAACACTGTGCGCCCGTCACAAAATTGTGAGTAAAAACTACACGTTATAAAAATTATTTTTAAATATTGTTTATTATGCTTGTAATAAGCTTATAAGCACAATAAAAATAATATAATAAAATATTAATTCAATAACTTTTAATAACATTTTTAAATTGTGACGAGTGGGACAAAAATTACCGAGTACCGTGGAATGCCCCATTTGCAAATGTGGTATTCGAAATTGGATTTTTAAGACAAGCACCCGTTTTTTAAAGAATGACTTTTTCTTTTAAACCTACTAATAAAATAGTTTTTCCTATTAAAACTCTGGACTCACTACTAGCAATAATTTAAAACAATTAATGCTCCGGATACATTATTTTTCAATTGGCTCGAAATTGTGATGACAATTAACCCATTAGGGGCCAAGCAGAGAAATAGTAAATTAATTTGATTTTTTTTTTATTGAAAAAGCTAAAATACATCTAAATATTACAAAAAATATATATATAATTTTTTTTTTGCATTGACAGGTGTCAAAAAAAAATGGTTCGTTTTCGAACCGTTGGCGATAATGAGGTATAAAAATAAGGTATCAATATGATCTTATTATAATAATTATAATATAATTATATTAATTATTTATGAAAACTTTTAAAACATTTAGTATGTAAATGAACTTGGCTGAGGTATATTTACTTCTTTGTGATGTTTACGGTCGTATCTTTTTGTATAGCCTAAGGGTTTGACAGGACAGTTATTGGAGATAACTGTTACCACTGAGTTATCATTCCACCTAACTATAGACACTTCAGCCTTTGATCAAATACAAAATCGTATGATCCCCTCTCTTTTTTAGCAAGTAGTTTACTAGCCTCTAGGGGACACTTTTCGATTCGATTTTCTCGTATAGTTCCAGTTGCGTAAATTTTCCTTTCCTTCAAGATGTTGAACAGCTTATACGAAGAAAAAAAATTGTCAAAAAAAAGCCTATGATTGCCGGGATTTTCTACGACACTTACTAATTTTAGAATATCGTCAGCTCCTAGGCCGAGATCTGATTTTGCAATGCTAGCACCACCGTAAGGGATAAACTGAAACAAATACCCATCAGACGAAGCAAGGCACCACAACTTATACCCAAAACGAACAGGTTTAACCTTTATAAACATTTTTGCTGAATGCCTTCCAAAATAGGGTACCATTTGTTCGTCGATTGACAGTTTTTTTGAAAAAACACCAAAATGCATAAATTTCTTATTCATCATGTCGAAAAAAGGGCGTAGTTTGGCAAATTTATCTGATTTGTCAAGCAAAGCATTATCACTGACGTGAATGTTTCTTTTGATAAGACGAAATTTATTTCTACTCATGCATTGCCTAACGAATGTGACTTCTTTATCATTGTCCTTGCTCCAATACATATCTATTTGAGGCAAGGTATGATATCCTGTTAGAATAAGTATACCTAGGAACCTTTTCAAAGCTGCATTAGTCAAAAAAAATCATGACGATTATTATCACGGGCGTATTTTAGGGAAAAGTCTCTAATAAGATTGTAAACTTCATCATCAAAGAAAAGCTGAAAGCATTCGTAGGGAGTTTTTCAGGCCAGAGAATTCTCAATTTTTAGAGACATTTCAATTTCACATGATTGCGGTGATGATGAAAATGTTGGATGAGTTTTTTCTTCCACTTTGAAGAACAAGGTCTAACCTTTTTACACGATTTACTCGTTGACGCAAGCGTTGACGGCTCCAAATCTTCTGTGATGTCCGTGTCTTTGGTAGAAACCTCAAAAGTACCGGCAATTTCTCGAATATCATGGTCACCTAAATGATCGCACGATATATCGTGCGATCATTACTATAGTAATCAAAAACAATACAAAAATAATGAATATGTTATGACGTCATCATCAATAAATTCTTCGTCTGTTAATTCGTCGCAGTCTGGTGGTATTATGCCACATTTGGGACCTCGTCATCACTTAGACTTTCAAGCTCGGCTTCTAACTCCAATAACGTTAGAGCCCTTTTCGGATTATTTACCAACTTCGACATATTTTTAAAAACACTATTACAACACTGGATACAAACTAAACGCACAATCAAATACTCAAAAAACCGCTGACAAGTGTGAAATAAGGTGTCTGTTTTCGAACCGGACCGGACCGGACCGAACCGAACGCGACGTGAACCAATCAAATAAGCCATAGCTGCCAACGGTTCGTTTTCGAACCATTATTTTTGAAGAAGGCTTTTGGCGGTACGAATTATTTTTATTGATATGTTTATCCTCATTTACTAATCGTTAGTCCAAAAGCAATTAGTATTGAATGAATTTTGCACCAAAAGTAATTTATCAATAAAAATAACACACCAAAACTAAAGCCTCGTCAAATCGTTGCATATGTCGAATATTTAGCAATAGTTTTTGAATATAAAAAATAAATTTAAAATTAAAGAAAAATTATATAATATTAGAATAATGACTTGTATATTGACAAAAAATACCAACTTTTTGAAAGCATTACTGTGACAATGAAAAAAAAATGTTTTAGTAAATGGTGCGTTTTCGCACCGTTGGCGCTAAATGGGTTAACCCATTTAGCGCCAACGGTGCGAAAACGCACCATTTACTAAAACATTTTTTTTTCATTGTCACAGTAATGCTTTCAAAAAGTTGGTATTTTTTGTCAATATACAAGTCATTATTCTAATATTATATAATTTTTCTTTAATTTTAAATTTAATGGTTTTTGTTGCCCGAGATTCCATGCCGTCGTAAAATTATATTAAAACGTTTCGTATTTCGAGAAATACGAGGGACCGAGGGGACACAACACACTGCATGAGTTTAATCCTAATTGGCACTTTTACGACCAACATAAATTTTGTTTATTAACAAGCATATTATTCTTAAATTTGCCGGCCAATTTAACTTAACAACACACACAGCATATATCTCAATTAATTACATATATATATATATATATATAGGTTGCGCGAAACGAAACTGACCTTATTAATCACTGGGCAAAGAAGGTGCCATCGTAAAAAAATGAAGCCGTTTAAAACACTATTTAAAAGAGTTTTATGTGACAGCTTCTCTCCCGTACAAGGCAAAACCAAAATAATGTTTAATTAATTGCATTCAGAATATACAATATTTTATGCGCGTATACAGATGTTGTTTAAAGGTCATCATCATATACATGGTGTCCCACGGAATGCCTTAAGAAGTTCCAATATTTTTCAGAAATTAAAAATTGAGTGACATAACACAATTTTATTGGTGTCCCTGCTTTTATATTAATAATATGCCTTGCAACAATTATTTTATCTAACGAAATTCTCGTCCAATTTTTAAAATTTCGAAAAATGGTAATTTCTCTAAAATACTTTTCGGTGACCGTATATAAACCTAAATACTAGACCGTATTTTCACGGTAAAGTTATAGTGCATTAGAACGCCTTGAGTGGAGATATTTTGCAGCGACGACGGCACACCGCAGTGCACCGTTTGAGCATCATTTCACTAAGAAACAGGTACACCATACAAATGCAAAATCAAATATACTTGAACGGTGCACCGCGGTGTGCCGTCGTCGTTGCAAAATATCCCTTCTCTCTTTCAAGGCGTTCGGATTACCGATTTTTCCAAGGGGCGGGTCCACAGACAAAATAGACTTGCCGTGTTCAGTATCGCTTACATGAAACCAGTGTGCCAAAAAGCGGCGCAAGGGAATGTATTAGAAAAGATATGTATTCTGCTAGGCCCGTATTAAATAATTTCGTACGAGCGGTATCTTTTCAAAAAGTATTAAATTTATTTTGTTTAACATTTAAATATTTGTAAGTACATATATAGTTTAAATAAAACACTACATATAAATTAAATTTTTATTAAAAAGTAATACATATTTATAATAATTATTAATTTATTTACAACATTGCACTCATGATTATACCTCTTTAAAAATAGTCAGTTTCTGTGGGCGGGTCCTAGAGTCCAACATTTTTTGGGAATTTTAGACTTTACTCCCCATATCTTTTTACGAAGTATATCTAAACAGAAATTGTGAAGAGTGTTTTAAATATAAAAAAAATATATTTTAATAACAATTTTTTAATCCGCCTAAATTGTTATAAATTTCATTTGAATTAGTAATAATTATTATCATCATACTAAACAAATAGTCTACGTAAAATATACAGTTCACGCTCACTTAAAGCTAATTTAAAGCAATAAATTCATGGATATATAGTTAAAAATGATAAAATTGCCTTAATCTATTAATATCTACATTTTTAAGTAAACAAATTATTAAAATTATATATACACCGCATAAATGTATTTTACGTAATTTAAAAGTGAAATTAGCTTATTTTTAATTTAGAACACAAGGTTACACTATGTTCAATAATAATCCTTTAAAACACATTTATTGAAAATTTATGCATTCATTGGCCATTCAAAAACTGTATATGATGAAACAACCGAAATATTTCCATAATAAAAAAACAACCAGAATATATAAAATATATATATATAGTCCTGTTACAGAACTTATGTAGAATCAATTAAGTAATAAAAGCAATCCCACCTTTTTGCTTAGCAAGGCAGTATGACATGTCCGCTTTTGATTCCAAGGAACTCATTTATAAAATTGTTTTAGGCATCCGGAAGGCATCAATGCAGTTATTTAATATCATTACAAAAGCAGGAGTTTATTTTGCAAGGTGGCGACCAGAATTGGTTAAAGGGCCTGAACTGTATACCGCAAAAGCTAAGAAACTTGTACGATATCAATAAAACTTTAGCTCATCGACCCTGGCTGTTAAAAAAGTCTCATATTGAGGTAAGTTTTCCTATGAACCATTTTGATAAAAAAAAATCTCGCTACAAACTTTCTTATTAATAATATTTTTTTTTCGTCCAGAAATTGACAAAGGGCGAAGACAGCTGGTCCCTGGCGGAAGTGGTCCACGCCATCGTGATCCTGACCCACTTTCATTCGTTGTGCTCTTTTGTTTTTTCTTGCGGCGTCAACCAAGAGCTGGACCAAGCGGGTGGATATGAATATAGGCAGGGAGTAGGTGGACTGGTAGAGCTGACCAACGTTAAAAGTAGCAGTAATCCCAAAGATATACCTTTAGTAGATACGAGACAAGGTAAACACTAAACCCTGTTAAATCACTTTAAATGAAAACAAATTGTATTTAACATGTAAAAGTAATGTTAAACAATGTAGATAAACATTTTAAAAAGGGTTATTTTTTTATGAGAATAAAAGAACAATTTAAACAATAGTAATGTAGATAAAATGTATAATTTATGAGATTTATTTTTTTCTGTGTAACTTAAAATTGGAAATAGAATTTTTACTCTTATTAGATATTCCGAATCTACTACTGGGCCCCACGCAGCGTGGGGCTCAATAGTAGATTCGGGGTTTAGGAGCGTCCATTTTACAAATGCATTTTTTTCTCGGAGGTTGCATTTATGGTACGTATTGTTTATTGATAAATCTTTTGTTTAAGACTGGAAAACCTTGCCACCGAGCCCACCGTCTCCAACGGAACCGGAAGTGGGCATCAGCACTCTGGTGCAGCGCATGAAAACGTTGAGTGAGCAGACTGAAGAGTGTACTCCCGTGGAGTTGGCGAAACGTTTCGAAAACATCGAGACCCAGTCGGCGGAGCTGGCCGTCGTGGGTGCCGAACCGGCCGAAACGCCCGCCGACATCGGATGTTTCGTGGAGGATGTCACGTTCATCTATCAGGATTTCGCCAAACGCGGCGAGAGGAAGGAAGTGCCCACATTCAGAGTGCAGGATTACTCTTGGGACGACCACGGCTACTCTCTAGTAAACAGGTCAGTATATAGTCTGCATGGTAAAAAAATTACTAAAATACGTATATTATGTCAGTGGCAGCTCATATAGAGTAGGCCTCTGAGGCCGCGCCTCACCCTAAAATGAAGGAACTAACGACTTTTGTATTTAGCTTTTT
Source organism: Brassicogethes aeneus (assembly GCA_921294245.1). Lineage (NCBI taxonomy): Eukaryota > Metazoa > Arthropoda > Insecta > Coleoptera > Nitidulidae > Brassicogethes > Brassicogethes aeneus. The sequence continues at coordinate 42,920,291 of OV121132.1, read as the reverse complement.
GCCTAATACAAGTGTATTTTTACAACAGTTCTACCCAATAAAAAGTAAAAAGCCAATCAATTATACTAAGCGTAAATAAAAATCCAGGCGCAAAGCGCGTCAAGTTTACGCATTCAAACCCACTACATCGTTGAGAGTCGGCAGGACAGAGGCGAATTATTCAGAGCCTCGGAAGCTCCTATTTAAATGCGAAATATATTAGCCAAGTTCGCCGCGAACTGTTCGCGTTTTTATATTGCTTTGAGGTGAAATAATATTAGCTTAGGTTGTTCTGATTGGTGGTTTTATCACATGACCGTAGATGATTCCGTGTCAAACGGTGGAGATTTTAGTGTGCTTCCCAGCGTGTATAGAGTAGGTGTTCTTGTTTTGATCATTTGGAATTGATTCAGATTAAATTATTTAAAAATTTTGTCTGATCTTTTATATTTGTTGTTTTGATTAGTGTAATTTATTATTTTATTATTGTGGTGCACTGGGGAACACACTACACAGATAAGGTAGATTTGGCAGTTTTTATTTTAATAAAAAGCAACAAGTTGTATTAACAAGTTTTCTTTAGTTAAATTTTACAGATTATTTTTTAAATGAATCCTGTTCATGACGTTATTCTCTGAATAATTGAAACGCCTTTTTGTAAAGAAACGAAAAAGACAGATATTATGCAGTTGTCCGACCTTAAAAATTTTAGCTATATTTAAACATTTTAAATATCTTGGTACGAAACCTATAAGTGGTTATGTGGAAGTATTTATAAACAAAGCTTATTCTGTTGGCCTTGTACCGCGTCAAACACAATTGGAGTTCAGGGGGTGGGTATTCCGATTGCTCTGATATTTTATTTGTTTTATATGTATATTTTTATCCATCCATATAAATATATTTTTATGTTCCAGATATATATTTTAAAGTTTAAAAAAACGAGTTTTTCAATTTGCTTAGTTTTGATATTTTCTTTGTTTTGTTTTTTTTAGTTTATTTTTTTTATTTATAATCGTTTAGTAGGGCTATCGGCCATTTTAAAAAAGGTCAACGCGTCGCAGAATAATACCTCCCGGGTGACGTGGAAATGTACCCATTCGTATTTAGACCAATCCGCCACTGTATTATGTTATAAAATTAATATTTTATTGAGTCGATTTTTTGGACTTTAGAACCCTTGTTTGCAATAAAACTTATTACCACTGGGTTAAATATGTATCTAAATATGTAATCAAAATTTATTTCAAACACCAGTTTTAAAGCCGAAAAAGTCTATTATTAAAATATTAATTTTATAACATAATATTTTAATTTCAATTTTATCGTGTTTTAATTTAATGTTTTATCGCCTTAAAATGTGTTTTTAACGCGATTCTATTAATAAAATCACTTTTGTAGTTCAAAAATGCATTTTTGTGAGAAGATATTAACTATTTTACAAATTCCCAAAATTAAAGAAAGTTTGTGAGTGAGTCTCATAATTTGGCCAGGGGAAGGGATGGTAGATTGAAATTATTTTTTCGATATATCGTATCGAACGATATAACGAAAATCGAGTTTTCCGAGTGGTAAAATTAACTACATTTTATTTTAAGTACCTTGTGGAATAACTTTTTTCTGTTCCTATTACGGAATAAACACTGGTGGCGACATCTCTGTTTATTATCTAACAATTTTTAGACCGATCCAACCTCACTTTCTCCCAATTAATTTATTTATTTATTTTATTTTATAAACTTTATACGAAGCTTATAGGTCAATTCTGCGCACATCTGGAAACTTTCTATAAGCTTATAGACAATTTGCGCTTCATGTAGCTTACAGAATATCTTATAGAATCGTAAATATTTACGATCGGGAGTTTGCCAATCGTTGCTACGTACAGATTGTTTTTATTATGTTAATGTGTATTTGATTATGGTAGCCACAATCCACACAACAAGGTCTGTTCGATCTCGTACAAAAAAAACTAAAAATCACTGCAACACTGCACATCATACAATGGCGGTCATTTTTGTTGTTTACAATTCTTGTGCTTTGGGTTTGTACAGATTAATAATCGTTTTAAACGTTGTGTTTCTTACAGAGAGACTTACAAGCCTTAAAAGAGACCTCAAAGAACAATCATTTTACTCCTCTTTTGTAAAAAATAAACTTTATTCTATCAGGGCTGTCAAATGTCAATTTGAAGGTTAATTTGTGGGTTATAAAATAACTGTGGGTCTTAGAGGTTAAATTACCCAGTTGCTCTTTGACGGTTTGCAAATACCCATGTCGACCATGTACTGAAACTCCTTTTTGGCAGCCAACAACCTATCAGGGGTTAGTCGCCGGGGTTTGGACGCTACAGGTGGTCCTTGAGTAACGATGTGGTGTGTTACATCATGTTTTGGGTCTTCGACTGCTGACGATGGTCTTACCAAGTCTGGAAATTCTAGTAGTATCTCGGAGAATAGCTGTTTGCCATCAACAGTGGACACCCTGGGGATGTTCTGATTGCTGGAGGCTTTTGCTGGGACTGAGAGTGCAGTACAGGTATCAACAAGTTTTTTACCTGCGATATTAACCATGAGGTTAAATTGCTTTAAGAAATTTGCTCCAATGATTGGTTTGTTTATGTCTGCAATGACAAATGGCCATCGAAATTGTCTTCGCAAACCCAAATCAAGGTCCAACAATTTTTCTCCATATGTTTTGATAATGGTTCCATTTGCTGCGTAGAGTTGGAATTCCGACAGATTTCTCTTGTCAGAAGGAGTTGCTGGGATTGTTGAGACATCAGCTCCGGAGTCGACCAGAAATTGTAGTCCTGAGTTGCGATCAGTGATAAATAATCGACAGCTGAATTAGCACTCATCGAGCGCTGCTTGATTCGACAAGTGACTTAGTTTTCCGCTGTGTAGCTGCAAGGTGTGATGCATTTTTTTGCATTAGCACCAAATTTAGCATGATACCAACATTGCTTGTCTCCTTTGTTTGAACTTTGGAACCTGGATCTGTTGAATTTTAATTTGTTTACTTCTGCAGTAAGTGCTTCAATTTGCTTTGAGAGTGTCTCCATAGTGTCGGAAAGCTGTTGGTTTTCTGATTTGGCTTGGACCGGTGCTACATACGGAGGTGGTGAAATTTCTAGTATTTTGTGCGATTTTGCTGAGACTGTCTGTGCTTACTGCTAGAATGGATCTGGCATTTCCAGGAATGTGTTGCAGGAACATAGTTTTTAGAAAATCGTCGTTGACTTTATTGTTGGCAAGCTGTCTCATCTCCCTCAACAGTGCGGAAGGTTTTTTGTCACCAAGTTGTAACTCATTCAAAAGCTTTTTGAGTTGCCTTTCTTCACTCTCTGCAAACTCGTGAATAAGTCGCTGTTTAAGGCCTTCATATTTGTTAGTTTGTGGTGGTTGCGAAACAAAGTCTGAGATTTGCTCCAAAATAATACTTTCTATGCTCGCCAGCACATAGTGATACTTTGTGTTATCGCTGGTAATATTCGCTGTGAAAAACTGTGACTCAACTTGCACAAACCAAAGGGCTACGTTCTTTCTCCAGAAAGGCGGAATTTTTACGGAAACACGTGCTACATCTGTGGATGCTGCTACTGCTTGTTCTTCTGGCATGTTTATTAAAGTTCTTTCAGTTCGGGGTCACCAATTGTGGGTCTTAGAGGTTAAATTGTATTAAAACACCACTTTACACTATCACAGTTTTTATTGTTGTTAATTTGAATGATTAACAAGACAGAAATAAATATTAACGAACAAACAAAATTAAGTGTCAAGACCACAGGCAACTACATAACCTTAAATTAACCTTCAAATTGACATTTGACAGCCCTGATAGAACAAGGTTTATTTTTTACAAAAGAGGAGTAAAATGATTGTTCTTACCACTTTGAGGTCTCTTTTAAGGCTTGCAAGTCTCTCTGTAAGAAACACAACGTTTAAAACGATTATTAATCTGTACAAACCCAAAGTACAAGAAATGTAAACAACAAAAATGGCCGCCATTGTATGATGTGCAGTGTTGCAGTGATTTTTAGTATTTTTTACTACAAGATCGAACAGACCTTGTTGTGTGGATTGTGATGGTAACCATAATATGGTTATATTTATTAATTGGGACAAGCAGCCTAGGCCAACTACATTAGAAATAATTTTAATTTTGACTAAATAAAACAATACAAAAACTTTACATTTTTTATTTTACATAGGAAAATAAAATAAAATATATTCTTTAAAAAAACCGCAGTCAAAAAAGTAATAAACAACAAAATAAATAAATAGGTAGGTATTCTAATCAGTCAAAAATTAATAGGTCAAATATCATAATCATAAATTTGAATGTTTCTTCTTTATATAATTTTCTGGATAGTTTTCAAAAAGCTCAACATTTCTGCTTATTAAGTTTTCTGCCAAACCTGATAAAGGTTTGTTTTTTGTTCTCTTTCTCTTGCTTTGCCATTACAAAATTTATTTATTATATTTTATATTGGTTGGAAAAATAAAGTACCAAATTCGACTTTACTCCACACATCAAAGTTCCACCACATGACTTTGATATAAATAATCAAGGTTAATTTTTTGTCAGTGTTAAGCTAATTTCGTCCTTTTTCTGGATATAACGCAATACATGTATTTTTTGTGTCTAAGAACACAAAAAATACACATATTTTATTATATTTAGAAAATAAGACGAAATTAGCTTGACACTGACAAAAAATTAAACTTTATTATTTCTATCAAAGTCACGAGGTGGGACTTTTATGTGTGGAGCATAGTACCTCTCATTTAAATGCAATAAACAAAAACGTTTTGGGTTTTTCGTTTATCATCCAAAATTAAATATAGCGCGGTTGTGCCAACAGACGAATATGAAAATAAAACGAATATAGATAAGCGGTTTTAATAACGCTATTGTAAAACAGGAAGCGAAATACTAGGAAATGACCACAAAGTAAGAGAAATCAAAGCAGATAGGCAAAATATTAAAAATGTATCAAAATTTAAAATATCATGAAAATGTACCAAAATAGTCCTTGTAGTACCTACTTATGTACCACCAAATGTACCAAAAACGTACAAATGTACCAACACTGGCAACACTGATGATAACTCATAAACAAAAGAATACATATAAAAATATTGATTATGTTTGATCGTAAATAGGCGTGAAGTTGCAGTAGTTCGTTTATACCGCTTTAAAGTAACTTTTACAGATCCTAGAATTGCCAATTTACGATTCTATAAGCATTAGGGTTACATATCATCGTAAGCTATAGATTTACGAATTTACATAAATTTTACAAGAGAACCCAGAATTGACCCATCATGTATCATGGAATTGACCTATAATTAAGTAAATCTAGATTCTAGATCAATTCTAAATGAAGCAATATTTAATTTCCTTATATTTTACTGTTCAAATGCTAGTAAAACAAAAACTTATTTATTTATTTTTTTAACTTACTATAACTATAACAAAAACCTGTAGATGTAAGAAAAATATTATTTTTATACTAAAGATTCCACTATTTAATTTGTCCCCAACCTATATCTTACACCCTGTATATTTATTTAAAAAGCGGATACACTTAGGTATCAAAATGATTTAACAGTAGGTACATAAGTAAATGTTATAAAAACCATTACTGGGTATTTTAAAACAGGACGTTAACATTCATGGAAGTAATCAGGGAGGGTAGAGGGTTGGGCAGTCGCCCCCCCTGGAAGGCCTGATTAAAAATTATGATTGGCAATTGTTAGCCAATTCAATTTTTCTTAAAAAATAATTAACTAAAAAGAATGTTGTAGGAAGCTCAGCTCTTGTTTTTTACGATTACATGTTTTCCTTATATCCAGGGGTGATGCTCCGGATTCTATGCCCCCCGTGCTGAAAATTCAGGCTACGCCTATGTAACCATTCTTTTAAATTAATGTTCTCAAAGACAAGCTTAAATTACAAAGACAACGCTTAAATTACAAAAAAAATGGTGAAATAAAAATTTGTCAATAAAAAATATCAAGTTTTTTACCGATATATTTAAAAATATATTAATATCGAAAAATATATGTATATATCGATTTTTTTTAGCAAAGCACAAACAAATTATAAAGAATGATGTTTTAATACTTTTTCTATAAAATGAACCAATAATTAGAATTTTGAACTTTTAAATTATTAAATTGTTATATTAAAAATGTATGGTTTTAAAAATGGTATATCTCGATTTTAGACTATACAATGACGTTGGTAACCTTTTGGACGAAAAATTCAAGACTGCATACAACCTGACTTATTACACGATGGGCGGCAGGACCGATGTAGACACGTCGCGGTTCCGTCGCGCCATCTGGAACTACATCCAGTGCCTGTTGGGGATCAGACACGACGACTACGACTATGGCGAGATCGACGCTCTGCTCGAGAAAAGCCTGCAAATGTTTATCAAAAGTGCGTGCTGTTACCCGGAGCGAGTTACCAAGAAAGACTACGACAGGGTGCTTAGGGAATTCAAACACAGTGAAAAGGTAACAATCAGTTTTCTTATTTGTTTATTTAGTTTAAGAAAAAGACTTATTATATTATCTTGTAAGTTAAACTCCGCATTGAAGCTTAAAGTTGAGATTTTTGTATTAATACTACAGACCATTAAGCATCTTTAATCCTCAATAGAAAGTCCATTTTGTTGCCAATCACATACTCTATTTTAACCAGGATTTGCTACTGAAACATGTTGCAGCATTGAAACAAAACTGCGTTTCTCCCAGTATCGTGTTCAATTATTTAAAAAAGCGGAACGCGAGAGGTAGGTAATAAAACGTTCAGAAACGTTTCAATTTGGTACCAAAAAGCACCGAAATTTAAAAACAAAACAATCGTAAAGAAACAAGTATCAAAATGCAACGATACCAAAACCCTAGGTATGAAACGAAAAGTATTAAAACTTTGGGCGACAAAACGCTGGGTATTAAGATGTGTTGATAAAAGGTATTGAGCACGTGAATGCTTCTAGCAAGCATTCGTTAAAAAAAAAAGTTGATGCAGGCGCCGGGTATCGATCCCGGTACCTCTCGCATGATAAGCAAGCGCCTTTTTAACTGAGCTATAAGGTTCGCTGATAATAATGAAAGCTCGCTTATATAGTTGGAATTGATTGACATAAATTAATAACAATAAATATTAAGTAGTAATTTCGGCCAATTTTTTATAGGCAACTCGGCAGCAATATATTACAAGAGTTCAAACGAAATGAAAAATTCATTCGAACTATTTTTAAATACCTATATCTCATAAAAACGATTGTTATTCAAATAATATAATATTTTTGTGATAAATATCTGTACAAAAAAGTTAGTTTTTTTTGTAAAATTCAAAGAGAATACAGGATGTTATGTAATTAATGTTATATATTAAAATGGGTAGTTCCTTAGGGTCCATAAAGAAGCACCTGAAACTTTTTTTTTCTAAATTCCAAAGACTAAAAATAATTTATAATAACCTTTATCCTACCAAAAAGTACGCCACTGATCGACTACGAACCGCAGATTAACCTTACCTATTACTTTCTAATGCAGTGTTGCCAAATGTAAAATTAAAAATGTATTACCTTATTTGAGATGCTCAAAATGATTTCATTATTTAGAATGCAAGCTTAAACTCTGCGAAGCATGCTTTCGCGCACCCGCGTAAAAATGTCTGGACTATTTACAATAAAGTTCCTGAGTTGCTGCCCAAATCCCGTCTCTCGTAAATGTGGCCTCATCGGTATACAAAACACTATGGCTCCAATCAGCATCTTCTTGATTTTTCTGTATATACCAATGGCAAAATTCCAACCGCAGTGCATAATCTCCATCCTGAAGAGCTTGAACTTTTTGTAGGTGATAGGGGTACAAACTATTCTCGTGAATCGTGCGCCACGTAACAAAGTTGGACATTTGTCCAAGTTGGGCAGTTAATCGTCTTGTACTAATTCTCGGATTTGCTTCCACCGTCCAAAATTTGTTCTTCAAGGGCCACAAATTCACGCCCCTGAGCTCGACCCCGTGATTTGCGTTGTGATCATTTTGAATATACCTAGTAGGTATTACCTACCTACAAAATTCTTGCTTGACAAGCATTTTGCATCGCTTCCCCGTAACACAAAACCATATTTGTTAATTGAATATTTGTGAGCGCCCGACCCGCCATAGCATAAAATCTTTCGCACTAATTACTTATTATTATTACTAATAAAATTTTCAAACTTTCAAAATATTTATAAAAGAATATAAACCTGAAAAAACTTGAAAAAAAATAAAACCTGAAATCGCTAGATCACTAATTAGACCTTGTAAAAATTTGTAAACTAATGATTTTTTAAAAATCGTTTTAACATTGCGATTTAAAAACATACGTATAAAAAATATATTTAAATTTAGACACACCAGACCATGGAGCCTACACAAGGAGCCCGAACTTAATAGGGAAAATTGACAAAACCTGTCCACTAAATTGCACAATTTAAGTCTTTTTTTTTTCACCACCAGCGGCGCTGTTTGTCAATGCGTCCGTATGACGTGAAAATAGTATCAAAAATACATGTGAAGTAAGCAAGTAATTTTGACAATTGATTTGCAATAATGTTTTGACGTACGAATCGTTTTGTTATTTATGGCTGTACCTGGTAGGTAGATTCTAATAAATAGGTTTTGGTTGTGAAATATAAGTGATTCTTTATAATCTGTGAAGTGATTTTATGACTCTGGAGAAGCAAAATAAATAGGTTTTGGTTGTGAAATATAAGTGATTCTTTATAATCTGTGAAGTGATTTTACGACTCTGGAGAGGCAAAATTAGATTTCCAGGTTAGAAATACACCGCTATTTAATAATTTAAATTTAATTTAAATAAAAAAGTATGTATAAAATGAGTAAACAGCATATTTAATAATTTCCACCTTTATTTGTTTATATTGAACTTTTATTTAAGCAATCTACCTATAAAACTAAAAATAAATACCATATGGATTTAATATTTTGTTAGTTTTACACGATTTAGCATCACACGACATTCTTTTATAGAAAAAAACACGTATTTATAAAAAAACTGTACTATGCTCTACATCAAAAAGTCCAACATGAATTCCAATGTTAAATTTGATATAAATTTATTGTAAATTAAGACCTTTATACACAAAACCAGGTACATGGGTACTAGGGTGTTTCAAAAAAATCGACTTTTTCTTTTTCTTCAAATGGTCAGCAAATTCTTTTAGAGGATGTCAAAACAAAGATCTCGTTAAAATTTGAGCTTTTAATTTGAAGATTTAGAGGTCGCGGATCGCAATTTTCTATTTCCCATTTAAATAACATAGGAAATTTTTTTTTTTAACTTTGGAATTTTATACGTCTATATCGAATCAACTTATGGCAAGGAACATCTTAGATTTTTATAGTAAATTTAACGCTTTATAAAAAATATCTCTTATAATTTTTCTATAAATTGATTTCTTCCAGAGTTATTCGTGGCCAAAGTTTGATTTCCATCGAATTTTCTCGTTTTTTCAACTTTTAGCATCATGTAGTAAAAAAATCTCATATTTATATCTGAAACATAGGAAGTGTTGTAAAAAAACAAAAAAACGTCACTTTCAAAGCCTACTACAAAGTTTTAATGAAAATATGAGATGTGTATAATATGCAGAGTAATTTATATATAAATGCATTTTTCTCGAAAATGGTGCATCTGAGCAATTCAAATCAAGAGTACCTATTTTTCGTAAAAAACTATAAATTCTCATAATTTCATAAAAAAAATTAAATTATTAACCCAGAAAAAAGTTGGGGCTATTTTTGTAACTTTGCCCCCTCCAAATGTTACGCCTATGATTAAATTTTAACAGTTCTGATCGTAGATCTAGATTCAGCATGTCAAAATTACCAAAGTACCGAAAATTTATTTGTTCATGTTCAACCCTCTAGGAATAGTTTTAAAAAAATTATCCTCTTAGGCTCCTATTCAGGGTGCCGTAGCTCCTTTAGGGAGCATTTTTTGATACATGTTTATTAAACAAAAAAAGTGTTATTTTTATACGAATAATGCACTATTTAAGTTCCCCTAATTTCGGGACACCCGTATAATGATAATTGTACCATATATGTTAAAAAAACGCGAAAATTCAATGGAAATCAAACTTTGGCCTCGAATAACTCTGGAAGGAATTAATTTATAGAAAAATGATAGGAGACCTTTTTTGTAGAGCGTTAAATTTACTATAAAAATCTAAGATGTTCCTTGCCATAAGTTGATTCGATATAGACGTATAAAATTCCAAAGTTAAAAAAAAAAAATTCCTATGTTATTTAAATGGGAAATAAAAAATTGCGATCCGCGACCTCTAAATCTTCAAATTAAAAGCTCAAATTTTAACAAGATCTTTGTTTTGACATCCTCTAAAAGAATTTGCTGACCATTTGAAGAAAAAGAAAAAGTCGATTTTTTTGAAACACCCTAATGGGTACATTGTTTTCAGAAAGCGATAAACTGACAGTTGCATAACCTCAATTATTTGCACATCAATAAGTGGTAGGTAGTGGCGCCATCTCTGGTTATACCCCTCTACTGTTTTGGACCGGTAGTACACCAGCGCCCTCTTATCTTAGGAAGATTCTTGTTTACATGAAGTTCGGGCTCCTTGTGTAGGCTCCATGCACCAGACTTAAACTTTATTCATAATTCGTAATGATTTACTTTACTAATCTGGTTTAATTTATTATGTTGGTTGGTAACACATTCTGTCAAAAAATTTGTAGGTTATGTGCTGAAATTGTAAATATCTTAACTAAGGGAAGTGCTTTTGGGCGTTTGGGTTTATTTACACAAATTGAATGTTTAACGATTAACCTGTGAACTTGTCCTAATTTCATCTGAGTAAACAGGAAGAAAAAAACCGATGAAAAAATTAATTTTATGGAGTTTTTAAATAGGTACCTACTAATTTTTCTTATTATTGCTTAAGTTAATATCTGGATGAGTAAATAAATACAGAATGGTATTAGAACTTTAAGGGCTTAAAACTTTTGTATTTATTTATTTTATGCAAGAAAATTTTTTAGTAACAATTTTTTACAACTGGCAACGCGCAGCTACTTTGTTGGTTTGTATCTATGTACTATTGCGGCCGATAAAAAGTAATCGACTAATTTTCCCGTTGTAAATATGGTTGTCAGCAGTGGCATTTCAAAAATAATTTTATAAAATTAAGTAACGTCATCTTAAATTAAGTAAAGTCATTATTTAATTATGCCTTACCATACTTTAAGTGAAGCAGAGAAAGGCTATATTATCGCCAAAATTGGAGAAGGATGGTCTCAACAACAAATAGCAGATGAAATAAACTGCAGAAAAAGCGCTATTCAAAAATTAAACAAAAAGTGGGTGAAAACTGGTGACCTGAGTAGGGTAATGGGTTCTGGGCGTCCAAGAAAGACAACTCTAGTAAACGACGAGTTGGTTGAATATGTGAGGCAAAACCCATTTTCTAACTCCATTCAAGCCAAAGAGGAAACCAACTTCCCAGCATCTGTTAGGACGGCAAGAAAACGGTTGCGAGAACAAGGTTTATTTAACTGCGTGAGTGCTAAAAAGTCTCGCTTGACGGATGTTAATAAAGAGGCAAGAGTTTGCAAATAATGTTTTAAATCAAAACGCTGAATATTGGGAGCGAGTAGTCTTTTCAGATGAAAAATATTTCAATCCTGCTACAATGGGCAACTGCGAGTTTATCGTCCCAGAAACCATAAGTTTGATGAAGAATACCTCCACAAAACTGACAACAGCGGAAGATTTTCTGTCCACGTGTGGGCGTGAATATCATCTTTAGGGGCTGGTATAATTCATATTGTAGAAGGCCGATTAACTGGGAACCGATACGTGGAAATTTTAAACGATGTAATGCTCCCGTCAGTGCAAGAAAGATTTGATAATGATTTTGTGTTTCAACACGTAACACTTTATGATTTATCTTTCCTGATCAAAAAAATATATTTTTTTTCATTTTAAGAATAACTCGCCAGTTCACACTGCTCATGTGGTTCATAATTGGCTAGAAGAAAATCACATTACAACGCTTCCTTGGCCGTCAAGAAGCCCAGATTTAAACCCAATCGAAAATATTTGGGGATATCTCGTAAAAAAAAATATATAAATATGAATTTAGACCAAGAAATAGAGAAGACCTTATTAATGCAATTCAAAATGAGTGGAACAATTTGGAAGAAAATTACGATATGCAAAATTTAATTAGTTCCATGCCTAGGAGGTTACAAAATGTTATAGAGAAGAATGGTGGTTCTACCAAGTATTATTTTTTTTTTAATGGAGTTTTTATAGCATTACAAATGTGTAAGATTATGTAAGATAATGCCTGAGGGAGGGCTGAATGAAAAAATTGCCGGGGCCGGTTTTTCTGAGCTCATCCAACCCTTTATAATCTGTGGTTGGCTCATCTTTTATAATTGTTATAGTCGTAGTATACTATTTCTTTTTAAGTTTAAGTTTAAATTTATTTATTTTGGTCGCCCAATAAATAATTTGTTCTTTTTGTTTGTATTACGAATAAACATGCTTTAAGTATATAATTTAAGTTTTTTTTTATTAAAAAATTAAATATGACATACACCTATGATTTCTTGTCAAAATAATTTAATTGACATGACTGACGTAAAAAACGCGACTTACAATAGCCAATTTTTAAGAAAAACATGCAACTTGATAAAGAATCGATTACTTTTTATCGGCCGCAATAGTACTCACAGAACGCAAGTGTGTAACCAGTGGCGTATCACAAAAAATATAAAAAACTTCTAATGCATATATATATTTTCTTTATCTTTGGGAAAATATCTTTTTCTTACTACCTCGACTCAAAATACGTTGTTTCGTCCCCGATTTCACGGCAGAAAGTTTACGTTTCTTGCATTGGTCAAGCTATACGCGCACACTCTAATAGCGGGAGTAAAAATTTTTTAGTCGTTGCTTATCATTCAAATTTCGTACTGCCAACATGAGAAACACAAAAATATGACAGTTTTAAACCATAATTTTGAAATTATAACAACAAATAAACAATTTATGTTTTTACTTTTTTACTTTTTATGTTGTTTTAAGTGTTTAATGGTACTTTTATTTGTTATAAAGTAGTAATTTGTTAATTAAAATACAACGTTTTATTTTAACTGTATTGGCACCGCTGAATTCACGGCCTACTGTTATTTATTTATCAAGCTCTTCAAATTGAGATAGGTACATAAATACACATTTAATTTTTTCCCGTATTTTCGGCCGGGTTGTATTTTCGGCCGAGGTAGTAAGAAAAATAGTATACACTACACGGGCAGAAAGTGTGAGAGTCCTGAACTGCGCGACATGATGCCCTCGGCTTCGCCTCGGGCATCATGGCGCGCAGTGCAGGAATCTCACACTTTCTGCCCTTGTAGTGTAATATACTATTAAAATATGTTTCCATTACACCTTATGTCAAAAGGTATTCAGTATTTTAATATATAACATTAATTACATAACACCTTGTATATTATCATACCTAACAATAGAGTAATTGCATCAAAAATGAAAATCCCTAAAAACCTTTTTAATGTAATCTAGAGGTAAAAACACATTGCAAAAATATTTTTTTATATTCCAAAAGTTCAACCCGGCCCCAAAATATCAAATTGAAAAAAAGGTACTTTTCAAACGTTCCGAACTCCCGCCATATTGCATGACGTCATAAGCTTCACCAGCTGTCAGAAATCAAGATGTCAACAAATAATAAACACCGATAAAGTTTATGTTTAACATGGAAAACGCGAAACCAAAAATTGGTTGTAAATATTGTTTTGTGCCTTGTTGTACAAATACAACCTGGAAAACTCCTGGGAAAGTTGTCCCTTCAATTATCAAAAGCAAAGTTTATGACCCTACACTGAGAGTAGTTACGGCTCAGCCGTATTTTCTTGAATTTATTAATTTTTAACATACCTATTCAAACCATATACCTAGTAAACGACATTTTATTTTACTTACATTAAAATGATCCTTAAAATGAGCAATAAAATGTTGACTGCGGTGACGATGTTTTGATATCGCGCCGAGCTATTTTAATCCACTTTATCCTTATTTTCCCTTTTGGCACGGTGATAAACCTTTTCCCAGGAGTTTTCCAGGTTGTATTTGTACAAGGCACAAAACAATATTTACAACCAATTTTTGGTTTCGCGTTTTCCATGTTAAACATAAACTTTATCGGTGTTTATTATTTGTTGACATCTTGATTTCTGACAGCTGGTGAAGCTTATGATGTCATGCAATATGGCGGGAGTTCGGAACGTTTGAAAAGTACCTTTTTTTCAATTTGATATTTTGGGGCCGGGTTGAACTTTTGGAATATAAAAAAATATTTTCGCAATGTGTTTTTACCTCTAGATTACAATAAAAAGGTTTTTAGGGATTTTCATTTTTGATGCAATTACTCTATTATTCATTTATTTTCAACAAAATTAATTATTATAAAAAACAGGACATAGGTACACCGTATATGACGTCAGTTCTGTCTCGTGTCGTTTTTTCTAGGTTTATTAATAACTCTCTTGAATCTTAAAACGTTCTCTTCCACTTAATCTTTTAATTTAAATCCTCGACTCATTTGACATTTAAGGCATTTCAGGTTTTGGTATCTATCAAAGTATAGTCATCAAAATAAATCATATTTATATGTTTACCGCCTATGGTTTCGAACAAATTTTGGACATTTGTTTGCAAGTGATGTCAGAATTGAATTATTTTTTTTACCTTGTTTCTACATATAAATGATGCATTTAAAAAAAAAAAATTATCCATTGACCGCTGTGGTTTTCAGGCCTTAAGTCACTCTACCGTGTTAAAAATAGATAAAATTCGATATTTTGTAATAACATTTTTATTTAAAAACGTATCGATTTGAAATTAAGACAAAATGTAAACCTTATATTAATGGCAATAAATCGACGTATTTTTTTTTAGATTTTAACATACAGGGGGCGCTGGGGACAATTTAATTTAAAATTGTACCATTTTTAAGGGTTAAAAAGTCGAAGAAGCAACGTTGTTTTATAATTTTGAGTATATCACGTTAAAGTACGGATAATGAACTATTATTTCATTTATAATCTTCTACATGCAAGTTATGTTCCTACGAGAGACGTCATTTTTAAGTTAGGCCTTCAAAGGGCATAATACTAACGTGTTTTACAAAGAGTATATTCTTTTATCTAGTTTTATAAGATAAGGTATTATATATTACAGTGGGCCGATTTTAATATTTTTCAAATATCAAATTGTGCAATGGTGGAAAAGTTGTGCATTTATAAGGCCAGAAAAATATTATAAGAGTTTTTTTTTAATTTTAATTTCTTAAACTGCCGCAAGGCCTTGAAAGATCTTAATGTAATTTAGTATCGTTATAAATACGAAAAAAATTATCTGAGAAAATAGGGTTAAAAAAAGTTTTGAATGATAAATATTTATTAAAAAAAAACAAAAATAAATATGAATTTATCATCAACACAAATTTAATTCAATTTATAATCCTGTTTTACCTGCCATTTTTCACAAACACCCAAAATCCACAACCAGATACTACTTGTAAAAATTTCTATTATTCAAGTAATTGACGATGTCAAAATATTATAATTTATTTAAACAGTGAAGCCAACTGTCAACTGCCCTAGGTCAAACACGAAAAACTTAAAAAATATTTATTCTCCATTTTACGCCGTCTCTCCAATAATTGCAATTATTGCAAAATTTAAAATTTACAGTTTGACTTCATACAGTTCAAAACATTAAAAAAGAAAAAAAATATTAAAGGAAAATAGTTTACTTTCCTAGTTCACAACTTTCCCGCTTATGAATAATTTTAATTTTTTTAAAAATTACTTTTAAATTTTTAGAGGCGTTGCGGCAGTTCATAACATATAGATATAAAAAAAAATATTTTGCAAAAAATGTTTACTTTCCTATTTCACAACTTTTTCTTAAATGCAGAATTTAATATTTTTAAATTTTAGAAGTTAAATATAAAATCGGCCCACCCTATAATATAATATATAATATATATTATAATATAATAGGGTTGGCAAATATCATGATATTTATATAAATATCAAAATATCAGATATATATCCGATATATATCAAGTTTTGATATTTATTTTTTTAAATAATTTCTAAGAATATACTATAAGTAGGCTACTATTAAAAGCCAAAGAAAATTTATTATATCGATGACTTTTTGCCAAAGTATCGCAAGCAACATAACTCAAATTTCGGGCATTGAAAACATTTTTTATTTTAAAGTCTGTTTTAAATCATATATAACCTATAGGTTTTATAACAAGTAAATAG
This sequence comes from Brassicogethes aeneus, assembly GCA_921294245.1. Lineage (NCBI taxonomy): Eukaryota > Metazoa > Arthropoda > Insecta > Coleoptera > Nitidulidae > Brassicogethes > Brassicogethes aeneus. The sequence continues at coordinate 42,903,888 of OV121132.1, read as the reverse complement.
CTATAATTATAAGTTATTTACTTGTTATAAAACCTTTAGGCTATATTTAATTTTAAATAGACTTTAAGACAAAAATGTTTTCAATTCTCGAAATTTGAGTTATGTTGCTTGCGATACTTTGGCAGAAAGTCATCGATATTATAACAACAAAACGAACACATTTATAACAACTTTGTTATTGCTAAATTATCGTCAGAATCGAAACCGAGCCCTAAACAAATTCGGAGAATCATAAATGTAAATAAAGTACGTATTTTTCTTGGAGTATTCTGCCACTGTAAATATGAAGCGGCATTATTATAAATAATTCCTAATTATAGGGTATGTATATAAAATTTTGTTTTTAACAAATATGTCGCTTTGTAACAATGAACACGTAGTAGGCAGCGTATGAAGCTTACTGTACGCTTCATATTTACAAATACAAAAAAATCTGCACTCTAGTAATAAATACCTTGTTTCGCGGATCGGCATGCGGCTTGCTACCTCTGCTAACAATTTTAGCCTGTTTAAAGTAAGAAAGAGAAATACCCACTTTTTTATTTATTTTTATAAATATCATGATATATATCATGCCAACCATGTATTATATATTATACATTATATATTACATATAATATATTATATATATGTAACATATTTATTTAAAAAAATCGCCATAGATGGAGCTAAAATTACTTTTATTTATAAATTTAAAATTCAAGTTTACTAATTTTGATCATAGAAGGCATTATAGACTTTTCTCTATGGTAACCTAGCATTAGAAGCATGAAAGATAATTTGACAGTTTATTCTTTTTCTATGGTTTATAAGTTTGCAAATTACTAATTGCGTTTCAATTTATAAGTGTGTGCCCGTTAAAATTAACGCATAATAAGTGAAAAAATTCCAACTTCAAAACGCCTTTACCAATCTTTATAAAATTTTGGATAAAAATACTTTAACTTATATCTCAGTTTACGTGTTCAAGGGTTTTTGGAGAAAATAAAGAATATGCTGTGAAATACCGTATTTTTGTAAGTATACCCTGAAAATGTTGTACAAATACGAACAGTAACGAAAATACAGCGCTTTAAAGTCGTCAAAAATGACCACTTTTCAGCAAAATAATCAAAAAAGGGTCATTTTTACCGACTTTGGAGCACTGTATCTTCGTTACTGTTTTTATTTGCTTAAAAAAAAATTTCCCTAAAAGTTATTTTTCAAACGTTTTTTTTATTATTAAATAAAAGGGCTTTAAAAATATTTTCTCGGAAAACCCTCGAACACGTAAACTGAGATATAAGTTGAAGTATTTTTATACAAAATTTCATAAAGATTACTAAAGGCGTTTTAGAGTTAGAATTTGTTTACTTATTATGCGTTAATTTTGACGCGCAGTGTATAAACTCAAAACAATAATTTATAAAAATAAATAAACTAAATAATAATTATAGATAGTGTCAGCAAGTTAGAAATTATAACCTACTTTAATTTTATTTTTTGCTCCACAACTCAGCTTCAATTTATTTTTTACTCAATAAGCAAGCTTCAATTTCAATTCCAAACTGAGGAAAGTAAAATTTACCCAATAAATAAATTAGAATAAAGACTTTATTTTTTATGTTGCGACGGCTATTTAGATATATGTATATTTTTTATTCAGTTGTTTTTCGATTTTTGTAATCAGTTATTTTGCATTTTTTTATATTTAATATAATGCTATACAGGGTGATTCTAAAAAAAAAGGATATGAATTTGAAATTTTAATAATATATCTATACAATTTGATTTAGACTATCCCTAAAACTATTGACTTAAGTCAATAGTTTTCAAGATATTAATTTTTTTCGTTAACATTTCGCCAAATGCAAGTTAATCAAAATAGCCTTTAATTTTTTTGTTATTAGGTTTGCTGACATGGCCTTGTAATTTTTGGAATATTAAAACATTGTTAAATGATTTAATTTTTTAAAGGTTTTTTAACAACTAGCTTGAGAAAAACCACTTGAAATTAGGCAAACTTCGAACAATAATAACGTTTTTATTATAAATGTAAAACCCTGCATGGTTTAACATAATCAAATAGAAAATTAAAGAATCTTTCGATTGGTATTATACCTAATAACTGTTTTAACTGGTTTAACAATTTCTAATATTTTCAATACTATTTTATATCAACAAACCTTTGAAATTCTACATGTGGGTTAATGTGACAGTATCCATGGTACCACTTAATCTGTCATTGTTTAAAATTAATTAAAACATTTGATTGAAAAATTAATAACTCGAAAAATATTGACTTCAGGTATAGGATAAATTAAAAAATGTAAAAATATATGAGGTGTCCTGTTTAGAATATCAAAGTTAAAGACATTTCTAGTAAAACAAGTATTATTTTGTTCAAAATAATTTAGAAAAAAAGTCTAATTATTTACGCTATTAAAATTAGAAACTTCTAACGGATTACGTATGTGAAACACCCTGTATATTAAACGTCATTTATGTGTTATGCTATACTTAATTATTAAAATATTAATAAAAGATACAACAATATTTGTATAAAAATGAAAAAATGTACTTAACTAAACATTTATGAATACTGCTACTGCTAATTCAAAACTGATCCTGGCCACAGAAACATAATTTGCATAAAAAAGTTAATATATTAAATACTCAAATTTATAAAAGAAAGTTGCTTCTTCGATTATTTTCCCTTTAAAAATGGATAAATTTTAAATTAAATTTTCACCAGCGTTATACAGTTTGAACAAATTTCAAATCGATACGTTTTGAAATAAAAAAGTTATTAAAAAAATGAAATTTCTTCATTTTTATCACAGTGAAGAAAAAAATTAAAATAAAAACAAAGTTGTCAATTGACGAGATTTTTTTTTAAAAGTACTGCATTTAGATGTAGAAATAAGGTAAAAAAGTTTCAATCGATTTCTTGAACCCTTGCAAATCGACCGTTCGATCCTTTCGCGTAGTTAAGTGTTAAAAATTAATAAATCTTTATAGTATCGCAATATTTTCGACAAATTTATTATACAAAAACAGGGCCCACACAGTATTTGACGTCACTTCCCTGTCGTGTCGTTTTTTCTATGGTTATTGATTACTATCTATCTTAAAACGTTCTCTTCCATTTAATCTTCGAATTTGAATCCTCGACTCAAGTAGAGAGCATAAAATTATTTATTTTTACATAGCCCAAATACCTACATGTAAGGCAGAATGAATAACATTCATCAGCACAAGAATTGAATGCTTGACTCATGTGTAGAAATCAGAACATACATAATTTGACTGCAAATACTTCAGGGAAGTATTGAGAAACTTGACCCATTGAGAAGTATTCAGCACCTTAAATTTCCTATATCAAATTCGTATTCATCACAAAATATTCAAAGACCATGAAGGTGAAAATGTTCACGTAATATAAAATAAATAATATTCATCAGCACGAGATTTGAACACTTGACTCAGGTATAGAAATCAGAACATACATCAACTTTGACTGTCAATACTTCAGAGAGGTATATATTGAGAAACTTAATCCATTGAGAAGTATTCAGCACCTTGAAGTAGCTATAACGGATTTCTATTCATCACAAATTATCTAATGACTATGAAGGTAAAAACATCCACACAAGTAAAGAGCAACAAAATATTCGGACACATAAGCTGCGAATATAAAAGGTCAAATCTTGAATAGAACCATATTCAGGTCCATTAAACTTAAATACGGCCAATATTTTTTAATTTGCAGTGAAGTCAAATACTAATTTACTTGAATCTTCCCCCAAAGGAAAATAATTAATAATACTTGGTAGAAATAAGTAATGGTTTTTTACATGGGCGTAATTTCAGCTTTTTAACTGCAAGGCGTACTGGGGGTCTGGGGGTATGGAATTCCAAACGTGTAAGGGGGTGGTGAACCCCCGGACAATTTGAACTAGCATTAAATTGTTCGTTTTTTAAGCTTTTTCGGTCTGTTTGAATTTCAAATAATTTCTAACCCCAGATTAATTGTTAATTACTAATTAATAGCCAACACATTTATAAAGTCTCATTTACAAGAGTAGGCCTATTTTTAGTTGATTGAGTGTTCTGCCTGATCAGTTATCATGTAAGTAAAAATAATGCAAACATCATACAAAAACAAATCTTTATTTAACTTTTACTAAATGCCATCATCATAGATAACAAAGCCTTCATCATAGGTTATTTTTATACAAAATTAAGTCTTCTGTTTAGTATTGAATTAAAGTCGTCAATTACTTTGTAAATGTCTATGCTTATCAACACTCCTTTCGATAGCCAAAAGAGCTAACAACGACATGTTAAATTTTATTTTACAGTTTGTAAATTATTGACATTTTTACTTCAAAATTCTGGGGTGGTAAAATCATAGGTTAGACAAAATACTGGGTTAGACAATTCTGACATAGATTATTTATTTATATTACTTAATGGGATGATGCAGTTGTAAAACTTAAATTAAAAAATAGATAACCATGAAAAAAAATTCAAACATTTTATTTCTGACAAAAAAACAGTTGTTCAAAATCATCCTAAACAGATTTCTTTTTATTTGTAAATGGTCTAACGAATTTTTAAAAAATGTTATTACTCAAAAATAATCACGATAACTCTTATTTTTCTAAAAGTTTTTTTCCTTTCTTTACCATTCCATACCTCAAATTTTATATCTTATTTTGCTATAGCTATAGTTTCGTTCACGCTTCTTATGCAGGTTTCTTTTCTAGTTTTGTTTTTATAATTTTCGAAACTATTTTTTTACTTATGCTTTGATACTTGTTTCGTTTCCATAACTGACCGCTGTTTTCCCAATGTTTTGGTCAGAATAGTAGTTTTGCGTTTCCGTGACATTCTGTTCTTGATATTTTCAATACCAATGGTTTCGTAAATAGTTATATTTCCATTAGAAACGTTATCTACGTACAATTTTGTCACAGTTGAATTTAGTTTTTGGTATACAAGGTGCACCATGATCCTTCTATGTGTATACTTCCATGGGTTTTTTATTTGAAGAGATACAATGTCGGTTAAATTAGACAAAAATTCCGTAATTACAAGCAATTTAACATGAAGTTTATAAACCATGTAAAATTCCAATATGGCGGACATAGGATAGGATAGGTGTTATCTTAAAATCCAGTAGGCGAAAAAATTGCAAGTTGGATGAAAATACACATTTATCGCATGTTTACATATAAAACTCATTTTTTAATTCCCAGGAATAACAAATTTATAACATTTTTTGATTTTGAGAGGTTTTTAGTTTCTTTAAATTATTTGAGAACCGCAGATATTTTTCCCAATTTTTAAATGCCATTTAAATATATACTTGTAATTACGTTAATTTTCTATAATTTAACCGACCTGGTAACTCTTCAATTAAAAAACATACCCATGCATAGAAGGATACTTGGTGCACCCTGTATGTTTCCATACCATTTCGTGCCACGACACCGTAACAGAAACGCGGTATCAAACCCTGATTTTAAGTATAATATAACAAAAATAAATTTTATTTATTTTTGTTTATTTGTTCTAGGTTCATGTAAATGTGATGGTATTAGAAGCTAGGATGCAAGCTGAACTGATCTATGCCCTGAGGACTGTGAATCGGTACATGACAAATTAATCTGTCCCAAAAATGTTGGTAATGTGTTGTAATGTTTACATATTGTATATTCACAGGCGTCCAGTCCGGACGAAAAATGAAATGTATAAATATGCACAGTGCTATGAGAGGTAGTTTTTTATTAATACCTATTAATTTTTGTTAATTATCTTAAGAAAAGATTTTTATGATTTAGAAGTTCATTTCATGTGTTTTGTATTTATCATGATTTGATCATTTGAATATGTTGATTGGTGATGTTGCCATTTGCATATATTTATTATTTGTTATTTTGAGTGCAAATAAATGGTTTTAACACTAAAGCCATATTTAATTTTCACCATTGATGTATTGCCTACTTAAAAAATAATAAATAATAATTGTTTGCTTATTTTTGGGGACATTGCTGAATGTTTAGATATTTTATTATTCGAACAATCTATAAGAATATATGTTGATATTTTTGTATAAAAACTCTTTTTCTACTGTTCTTGTTTATTAAAATAATATTTTGACAGTAGAAAAAAAATGCACCCATACATATTATATATGTGACAACATTTGTAAATAATTTATCAGCTAAATTCAATTCTCCTTTGGGCCACAAAGAATCATCAAGAATTTGACAAAAATATTTGGACCAAACGTTTTAATTGAGACCAAAAAATCATTTCAATAGAAAATAGTTTTATTTAGGCAAAATAAAGTTGTCAATTTAGATTTCTTACCAATGGACAATAAAGTTACTTTTCCCTAAAATAAAAAACAATGATTAATTGTTGTTCCAAACGAATTGAATAATACGTATATCCGAGCGTATATCTAAATATCATTTATATTATGTAAATATAAATTTTTTGAGTTAGGGATGTTGTATCTTGGCAGGAAAATGCCTTTATTATAAAATTTGCGAAATGTTATCATCTTAAAAAATATATTGGACTGTGATTTTATAATTTTGAAGGGGTAAATAGTATAATCACTTTAATTGGAGCGTGAGGGTTTCTTACATAATTTTTTTTAAATTTTGTGTCAGAATATATAAGGGAAAACCATCCACTGGACGTTTATATCGTCAAAGCACCCAACAGCTGCACTGCTCAACAGAGCAACAACCTTATAGAAATTTTGACATTATGTACAAATATTATTTAGAAAATAGTAGAAAATCGCCTTAGTAGTTATGAGGGTGCCATAAAACAATAGTCGCTTGAATGTCCAATTATCAATCATAAATGTATCAACTAGCTTCAGTGTTTTTGTTTGACAAAGTTTAGTTTAAATTCATGGCAAATTACACTGGTGGCCAACAACTTTTCTAAGGGTAATTAGGGGGCGCTGGTTCCAAAAATAACTATAATTTTGCTTAATTAGCCTTTGTTTTCAAGATATTGTAAAAAACTGTTTTTTCAACTTCAAATTCATATAGGTATATTTATTTTAATCAAATACTAAGACCAAGATCATTGGTCGTGAAGCGATATGTCCAAATTTAACTAAAAAAAATAATTATACACATATATAATTCCCTTAAAAACATTTTCAAACTTTAAAGTGCAATTTTACTACTTTATTGTATTAAAATTTCAACGCAATTAAATAAATATTGCGAAAATGGCACTTAAAACAACCGCGAGTTGTAAAGTTTCTATTTACGGTCATTTTCGCTTGTACGACTTAAGTCGTATGAAGTTTTAAAAAAATCCTGTGAACAAAAGTAACACTCATTAACTCATCATCACGAAATTTTGTTTTTGCCCTCAGTTTTCTTATGCTTAGGTCAAGGTAATTTTTGGTATTTCAGTCAAGTCCCTTCAATTTTATTTGTCATCTGATATGTTGAACTGTTTACTTAGAGGGAGTTCAACTTAAAGAGAGTTATGAAAATATTTACCCAATTAAAATGAGTTTTCAAGTTACAAATTCATACATAGTTTTCACCCGTTTTCTCACGTAAAAAAAAATAAAAAACGCTCGCACTTATGTATTTTTAATTTTAGAGAAAAAAATTATTTTTTTCTTTTTAACTAAGCGTGGGTGATGTTACCCCTACAATTTGTATAGAGAAGAGAGGTCAAATGATATCCCATTTTTAAGGCCCTACTTTCCAAAAAAAATATTTTTAATTTAATTATATCTTAAATATAAATTTTAATACAATAAATTACACAATTTTTTAAATTTCGTTAAAATCGAACAAAAATAGTTTGTTAGCAGTAAACAGCAAACTTAAAAAAGGGATTTTATTTCGTTAAAAATAAGTTTTTTAAGGGACTTACTTTATGAATGTGTATAATTTATTTTTTTAGTTAAATTAGGACTGATATGTACATGTCCAATCCTTGGTTAAAGTATTTGATTAAAAATATATATATATACTAATATAATTAAACATTTCAATGTTTTCATATTGAAAAAACGTTTTTTTTAGAACTTCTCTATAACCACTGATTAAGAATTGATCCTTCACTCAACGCTATTATAATAACAAAGACTTATTGAGCAAAATTACCCTAAAAAAGTTGTTGACTTCCCTGTGGCAAACAAAGAATTTAATTTTGGTGACTAGTGATATCACAAGAATATTGAGGAGTAATATCAATTTTACAGCCAAATAAAACAAGTTTTACGTTTGCATTGCACACTATGCTTTATAACAAATAGTTTAAAAATTAATACTTTTTAATAAATCGTACAACTGTATAAATCGATGTAATGACTGTTAGAACTTTTTATTACAAAAATATGATAATTGCCTATGACTTCCTTTGTATAAATAACATTAACTGTAAATCCAATATATTTAAAAAGCCGGATCTGGTTAGAGTTTGTAAAGACCCCTGGATCCAATCAGAGTGGAGCAAAAAATACTTTTAACCTTGACAAAAATGAACACATTTGGTGCTTCATAATGACGACAAAAGTATTTTTTGAACCGTCATTGTTGTTTAGGGAGGCTTAAGATATTCTCAATAAATTATTGTTAATGACTGATGGTTCAAATAAGAGTGATTTGTTTCTTTTGCTAAGCACATTAAGTAACATTATATATAATATATATATATATATAACATAAATATATATAATATTATGTAAAAAGGGAAAATATTTGTTTTTATCTTGATCTCAGTATTGATTTTAAATTTCATTTATAATTAATTAGTATTTTCACTGCCATACAATTCACTTGTATTTTTAAAAACATTCAAATTATCAGTCAAAATTAACTTGATGATTTTAATTTAAAAATGTAATACTACATTTTTATTTAAACCCATCTCTACATTTTCAATAGACCATGTAGTTTTTTAATTTAATTTGTTTGTTATTTATAAATATGATTGTATATTGCTATTTTTTTAAGGTTTCATACAAATTAAATTTTAATATTGTAATTATATGTAGAAATAACATAATGCTGTGATGTTACAATTTCTGTATTTATTTGAAACAATAGTTTATCTAGTTGTTATTTTTTATTTATATTTTATTATGCTGAATGTTTTACACATACAAATTTAATTTAATTAAATTTGTATATGTTAACTGTATAATGTCAAACTTATAAGTTTATTTTTTTGTTGTAAAATTAACTTGAAAATTTTAATTAAAAACGAGACATTTTATATGTACTAATCATTCAAATATTATGTTGATTTTAAGTGTAAAATGTTTAAAATATGACTAGTTAAGGTTTTACGTTTTTTAAATAGTTTGCTTTAAAAATTAAGTACAGTACAAAAATAAATGAATTGGATAACGATTTAAATATAGACATTGAGTAAAGAAGATCTTCTTTACTCAATGATATAAATACTAACGCTGGGCCCAACATTAAACAATATAAATGTACCTATGCATTTTAGTATCATCTATTTATTTTTTAATTTCATAGCAAAAGAAACTTTTATAACGATAAAAATATCAGTAATTAAACACTAAATGAGCTAGATTGATGATGACGATAAATGCCTCGATGATAATTCTTATTTTTGCCGTGCTAAATGTTTTTATTTTTATTTTTTTTTGTTAGAACTTATAAACTTGATTGGTTTTAATTTGATTTGTTATTTTTAGTTTTAAAAACACTTTCCTTTGATTATTTTATTTTTGGATGATTACCAAGGTGGTTTTTGTGATGCCTGTTATGAAATCCCCATTTATTAAGTCACAGTTAAGTTGTTGTGGGGTTATTCTCCAATTTGTGATATTTATCTGTATGTGATTACTGTGTAATAGATTTTAGATTGTTTCAATTGAATACCTACAATAAGTTTTGTTGATGTTTAACCATAGACTTTTAGTGAGATGTTTTAATTTAATTAATCCACTTCAAAATTAATAAAGTAGTTTCATGCTAAGCTGAATTTTACTTTTTATATTATACTTACCTAAGTTTCTTAAACTTTACAGGTCTTTCATATTTCTTCGCTACATAAAACGAACGTTCGACAAAGACTTTATAACAAAATTTATTACAAAAAATAATATGCTAGGCAAAGTGATACGATACGAGCGCTGTATAGTTGATCGTATATAAGTAAGTTATTATGTATAAAAATTAACGCATTTAACTAAAAAAAACAATTAAAAATAAAATAATTTTCATAAAATAAAAATATTTATAAACATTAAGAACTAATACCAAAAAATTTATTATTTTATGTATGCCAGGCAATAAATCAACGGTAATAAAATCCCCTTCGAACATTATTCAGCATTAAGGGGTAATATTTTGAAAAGTATTAAGAATATTAATTCCTAATGCAGTTAAACTATTAGTCCTTTTATGTCCGTATACACTGGATTTCATATACATACCCAAAAGAAAAAATCAGGAGACAGATCCGGTGATCTCGCTGGTCAGCGAATTGTACTTTGGTAAGGCTTTCTGAAGTGGACACTGAATTTAAATGGGTCGGAATTTTATAATGTTAATTTTTTTCAAAAGAAAGTCCCTATATAGGATATAACTTATTTTATAACAAATTTTATAAAAATATTCACTTCTTTATTTTTATAAACAATCAAACTTTTCAGCAGTGCTTTTTTTAAAAAAAGCAATATTTTTTTTTTAAATCAATAATACATTGTTCTACAATACTTTATTTTTTTTGTTTCAATTCCATCCTTGTTAGATTTAGAACAAGATAGTTTTGCAGTAAATTTGTTTGATTGAAAATTGATTTTTTTTTATTATAAAAAAAAACTTTTTTACCATTAAGATTTTGAAGTCAAAGCGGTATGGAACTTTTTTATTTCTGCGCACGGAAGGCGTATCGGTCAAGTTTAAAAAACGAAGAAAAAAATACAGAACCAAAATATCTTAATAATTGGGCAAAATATTGTTTAAATCATTTTATTTTTGCACCAAAAATAAATACAAAAAAAAACATTCTAAGAAATTAAAACCCCGTTCCACTGATTTATTCTTATAGAAAACAAAATCGATTAGCTCAAAACAAAGCTCTAAAACCGTAAAAAATTATCGACGGTTTTGGCTATTTGTATTAGTATATTATGTACATATTAGCTAAAACCCTCGAAAAATTATCGACGGTTAGCTATTTGTAATAGTATATATATTAGGTATATGATAGCTAAAACCGTCGATATGTTGCGAGCTGAAAAAACATTGCAATTGTTTTTGTTTTCTTCTTTAGAAATGAAACAGTAGAATTGTTGCGCATTTTTTAAAGTTTAACAATGTTTTAATTTTTAACTCTTATCAATTACTCGAATTATTAAAAAAAATCAGTTTTTAATTTCAAACTTTGTCGCCCTGTATATCGAACATGAAGCTCTAAATTGAAAAATGGTATTATGAAAGTCTTATTGTTTTAACTCAAGGAATATATGGTTAACGGATTGACCTCCTTTTCCCGGACACCCTGTATATATGGGGCGTGGCCTCGCCTCCCTCCAACGCGCGACACAGTAGCTAAGCAAATAGACTGCATCGCTAATGAGATTTTTTGCATTATTATCATTTAATTTTTTAAGTCCTTACCTGCTCGACCTTTCGTCATGTCGTTTATCACACAAGCAACTGTGACGCGCCTTGGAGGTAGGCAAGGCCACGCCCCATATATATATAGATATATTCGGTTTTAGTATGAACAAGCTGTATATATAGCAAGTACTATAATCAGCTGTTGTGGTCAGATTTTCATACAGTTTAAAGTTTAAAATATATGATATTTTTATCATAATTAAAAAAAAAATATTACTTGAAGAATTTAGAAAGTTAAAATTTAATTTGTATGTACTTATAATTATTAAATTACAAAGTTATTTTATAGAAAATATCAATATTTTATGAGTAAAAACATACATGTAAAATTTTTAATAAATTAAACGCTGCTGTTTAGTGACGCTTGCGCATAACAGCGCTTTTAATATAGCCCACAGTTTGGAATGAAAAAGATGATAGTGAGAGGCGTGGACAGTTCTTTATAAACCTAATAAATATATGCTTCATCCCTTTCGCACGCACGGTAACCAGACGCGTGCTGCGGCAGCACTGCTGCCGCGATCTGGGATTCCTGCGGGCGAGCGGGCGCGTATTTTGAACTATGCCTACGCGCCTTGCGAATAAAAATGTTCATTAAGCGCGTATCACTCCGCGCTCTCGCCGCGCCCGGTCACGTGGTCCGTGTGCTGTACCCCTGGGTATCGGTCGAGTTGATATGGCCACAGTAAAACAAGAGTGAAATTTCTGTACTTGTACTATTATTTATTCTGTGGTCAAAGTTAAGTAAATGATGAGTTGTCCAATGGACAATATCCATTCGTCATTCGTCTGTAAAGTGTGAATTTGGCCGCCCTCTGAACTTGCCGCCCGGGGCATGGGCCCCGGCTTGCCCCCCCTAGATCCGCCACTGACTTATAAAGAGCTTTTCGTTACCTACCTGTTTTAAAAACCAATCAATTTGGGCATGGTTATGTACCTAATATTACTATTTATGTTGGAAATAAATAAAATATTTTCTTTGCTTTATAATATTATTTTGGCATCTGATATAAAAATTATGTTTAATACAGTCTTTAAAATTGTAAATAAAACAAATTTAATTAGCTTAACTAAAGAGAATGTCATGCAAGGTTTTTAAATAAAATATCAGGGTTGGCTGCCCAGTGGGTAACCCAAAAAAACCCAGTGGGTTTTTTGGGTAGAATAGACTTAAAAAAGCCCACAGGGTTTTTTAAGTGTTTTTTTTTTCGTAAGCTTTAACATTTTTGTATATTTTTTATAAAAAAATCATTACATTTTTATGTATAAAAAAAACTAGTCTTTAATTAAAAGAAGTACACCCTAAAACTGAGAAACGATCAAACCATTGACCAAACAAAACGTATAAAGTTAGAGGGTTCCCCTGCCGATCTATACATCTGTAATTTTATAGTTAACGAATGACTGCGAAAATAAGTTGTGAAGGAGAAAGTAGTGAATACGAGGTGTGTTCAGAAAATAACGGGAATTGTTCAATTTCGCGGGTTCGGAGGGTCCGGTTGTCATAAATTTTCTTTATTATGTTGGTATACATGCCCCCGAAGTATGATAAAAACTTTAGCTGTTTTCATTGTTTACTTTGTCTGTGGCAGCCGCTAAGGTTAGACGTGTTTTTTGAGCTCGGCGATTTTTCGTTCGTTAAAAGAAATGGATCAAAGGAGTTGTATACAATTTTGCTTAAAAAATGAAATAAAAAAATAACAAATAAATAAAGTTTTTATTGCATATTCAGTACAATACAGAACATATAATACAAAATATACAAAAGGCCATCGACCGGGGTCCTTCAGCCTGAAATAAATTCTGTGAAATGTTAACAAAGGCCTATAGTGAGTCTGCTATAAGTAAAACAAGAGTTTACAAGTGGTATAAGAGTTTTCAAGATGGCCGTGAAGACGTTGAAGATGACGATAAAAACATGGAAAAAGTGGAAGAAATGGTTATAAACCATCAGAGAAGTCGCTGATGATGTTGGCATATCAATTGGCTCATCCCATGAAATTTTTTCGAATGTTTTGGGTATGAAGCGCGTGGCAGCAAAATTTCTTCTAAAATTGTTAAATTTTTGGCCAAAACAATACTGTAATGATGCCCCAGCCTCCATATTCGCCAGACATGCCTCTGTCTGACTATTTCCTATTCCCAAAAATAAAGAGAACCTTAAAGGGCCGTCGTTTTGCAAGCATAGATGACATTAAAAGCGCATCGCTGAAAGAACTAAAGGCTATCTCAAAGAATGAGTTTTAGAAGTGTTTCAAGTATTGGAAGAAGAGCTGGCACCAGTGGCGTGCAGGACGGGCCCCGCAGGGCCCGCAGTGCGGGGGGGCCCCCGACCTTAGGGGGGCCCCGTAGAGAACCACATTGGGTGGTATAAGTGACAAAGGGGCCCCAGCTCAAAATTTGCGGGGGGGGGCCCGATCACCTTTGCACGCTACTGGCTGGCACATGTGCATAATATCCAATGGGGAATATTTTGAAGGCGACAACATTAATGTAGACGAATAAATAAATATTTGTTTCAAAAATTCCCGATATTTTCTGAACACACCTCGTATATATATATATATAATTTTTCTCATCGACAGTATTTGTTTTTAATGTTGTTTTTTTACTAACATCAACAATTAAAAAACCCAATAAAACCAACTTATAAAACCCAAAAAAGCCCAATGGGTTAAATTTGGGGTTTTTCAACCCTGCCTAATAAACAAGAACGATTTGTATTAAAATGTTGGCTCTTAAACTGTATTATTTCAAATAATTTATTTGTTTCAAGAAGCATTGTGTCCCTTTAATAAATAATGATTGAGTAAAAGAAAAGCCTGGCAAATATTGCATTTATACTGATTTTTACTTGCATAATTTGATAATAAATATTTTCATTGTTAATTACAAGGGCATCAAAATGAAAAATTTTACAGGAGAGTATAAAAACGTTATTGTAAATAATTAGTAGTATTTTGAGACACACGTAACTTAGATAGGCCTATCAGGTCTGCCAATAAGTTTTCAAAAAAGGTTCGTTAACGAACGTGTTTTTTCGCATGCGACATCATGGTGGATCGAGATACGAACGTTTTTCCACAAGTTTCACACGAATACGGTCGTTCGCCGGTATGGAGGCGCTTATGAATCGCCATTGGAGTAAACTGGGTAAAGGTTTGCCCACAAACTTCACAGCTAAAAAATATTAAGGTTAGTTATAAGATACAGAGTGTCATGTAATAATTTGTCATACCTTGGGGGAGAATATTCACGCCAAGGTAAAAAAAAATTCCTTTATCACTTTTGCATTAGTGCTACTGTTTTTGAATAAAATTTTCTTGGTATCCACTGGTTTAGTTGCGTCAGCAACAGTTGTCAACGACGAAGTATAGTCGACAGCAGTCGCGATAAGAACCACAGTTAAATAACTGTCCGACGCTACTTAGTCCATCGACCCCAACCGTTTACACGTTAGGGAGGTCATTGTTTTAACAAATCCAGGGGCTGCCAAAAAAATGCCTAAGAATTACGTTAATTTTCATATTTTTTTTATTTAAAAACAGTAACACTAATGCAAAAGTGATAGAGGAAAAACTAAATTTGGAGTAAACTATCATCCCCCAAGGGATGAAAACTTATTACATGAAACCCAGCATTTTAAGTTAAAATATTATAGCAGCATTTTAAGTTAGGTATACCTAAAATGTATACGTTTACTCATAAGTTGACTTATGAAGAAACCAAAAGACAAACGTAATAAAAATAAATTAAATAGCACAGATTTAGGTAAAAATAACGTTAAAATTACTGAATGTTTGTTCTATTTCTAAACGTTTAAACATTTATATTTTCTTTGCCTCTTTAATTTATATTTCAAAATGGTATACCTAAAGTACGTAATAATTATTACCATAAAGTAAAATTAATAAATATAACTTATATTGCCAAACTAATTATATTTATCATTAAAATCTTATCTGATTGATAAAAATAGCTGACACATCACAAAAAATCTATGCCCTCTAAATATTTTGGTGTTAAAATAAAATATATGACTTATGTACAAAATAAATAAATCCAAAAATCTTACATACTTATATAGGTACCTTAAAAATCATTTAATTTGAATAACTTCGTAATAATAATAATAATAATTTAGTTTTTTTTTTATATTTGTAAAAAATGATTATATGAATTTATTAATTTAAATGGCGTCTTTTATAAATATTACCTCTTTAGTTTTATTTTTCACTTAATTCATAAATATTTTTGTATACAACTTTAATACCTACTTTAAAAGTTCCGAGGCAAATAAGAATTATTTACAGTAATAAAGTGGTTTTAACATTTTAAAAATATGACTTATAAGTAAAATTTAGTTTAGATTAAAAATATTTCCGTTAAATTTACCGTTTAATATACCTTAAAATAAAATAAACCTATAAGTAAATTTCTATCATAAAAATTAGGTTATATAAACATAATTAAAATAATTCAAGGTATTGTCTACTGCGCCGCCGGCGGGTTTTTGAAAATTTTATGGCTTCCCCGCCGCCGGCGTTTTTAAAATTTTATTGCCGCACCGTCGTTGTTTACTAAGGTTATGTTATACCTGGGTCAAAATTTATTTACAGGCACTTTTCAGTCCCTGGTAAAACAAAAATTTTTTTCAAGCATTACCTGGTTACACATACCATTCCTGTGTAAAGGCACATATTTTCCAGTAAAAAACAAAGTACAGTAGCTTTTGTATAAAAAAAATTAAAAGTAACAAAGTTTAAAATGACAAAATGTAACGCCGGTCACATGTCCCTGTCGTCTGTTTATTATGTTAAATCTGTTGCATTTCACTGTCCAAAGTTGAAAATAAATATTTAAATAATTTACGATATAGAAACAGTTACGTAATTTTTTAATCAATTTTTCTTATACTCCTCTTTACAATATCAAAGTTTCGGTAGTGCCTTAAAGCTGTGTCCCCCAGATTGTCCGTAACGCCGGTAGCACTCCATATACGCTCACATTTTTGTCGCCAGAGGCGCTAATATCAGTCTTCGTTAAATTTTGTGTTACGAAAACTTTGCTGCTAGTGATTTTGCATTAAAATGGTAAGTTTTCATTAAATTTTCTTAATTTTTCCTCAAATTATGAAAAAATTAGTTCAGGCGTATGTTTTTGTGTCGTAACACCAGTCACATGGCCTATTTTTAATATTCTTCAAATTTCTTATTAATTGCTAAATATAAAAGTATTTTATTTATTTATTTATTTACATCAATATATGCGTTCACAGTAAATATGAATATTTTTTTATTTCGTTATTACGTTTTACAAAATTTGTTTAATAATCTATGATTTGAACGTGTGACCGGCGTTAAAAAAGGTTGCTTAAGGAAGATGCCGGAAATTCAGAAACCTACATATCCAGTGCGGACACATACAAAATTTGGTAGAAGAAACCTGTACCAACTAAAAAAATTGGGGTTTTTTAAAATGCACCGACTTTTATTTTTTAACTTTTATTTTTCGGAATTGGCCCGTAAATAAATTTTGACCCACCTACCTTTAAATAACTTTATTCAAAGTGTTATACCTATATAAGTGGAATTATGGTTATGTTATTAGCCGTATATATGGGTAGCGTTTATCGAAAAGGAACCAAGCGCCAAAAACTTTTTCCGTGGTAAACAAAATTATTTGCAAAATAACTAATTTTTAATGCTGCTCAAAAATTAATAATTATTTGGGAACCTTCTCAATTCTTTTTAGAAAAAATTCAAATGATGATTAACCTTTTGAGGATTATTAAATATGAATTATTTTACAAATAATTTTACTAAGCCCAAAAATAGTTTTTGGCGCTTGGTTCCCTTTTGATAAGCGTTATCCATATGTAAAAATGGAAGATATTGTTGTTGTTTCCTTGGGAATCACATTACATTACATCACATTTGATGTTATAATAATTATTAATAATAATATCGTTACGTAAATGTGTAAAACTGACAAGTCCATTTTTTGCAGTTTATGCATTTTTGGTACCAAATGAAAAAATGGTTTTACACATTTAGGTGACGATATGTTAACATTTTTAATGTTAATTTCAAAATATTAGTTGAACAGTACAAGGCAGATCGTTGACTAAGATTTTGGTATAAAAAACAATAGGTAATAGTATTACTATTACGGGATTGACGGTTCAACGCCATTCCACATCTTATGATGTGGATATTGGTTATTCAACAGAGTTATTTAATAGTAAAAATTTTTAAAAAACATTAATGTTTTTTTAAGCATTTAAACCAATATTGGATAAAAAATGTATACATGTCCTAGCATTAAGTTAACAATTGTTAATATCAATTGACATTGATTTTTGACCATGGTTCATACAAAAAAATCAGCTTGTTTTAAAAAAATGTGCCACAACATGCGTCAGGAGAAAAAAATACTTACATATATTGCAATATACTTTTATATTTCATTAAAAAAATCTTTTACACAAGAAAAATTAATATTTAAATTTAATTATAATATATAATTATTTAAGTCAATCTTTTGGCCCTTTTAATGATAAGCTACTCAATTAATTTTTTTCCTAGCGGAAAAAATGCTTGTTTTATCTCATCTTAAGATCAAACCCTATAGACAATACCTATATACCCAACTTGGGTGGCTAGGGATTTTAGTCAAATCCATTGTTTCCCTAAAATTAAAAAATCATAAACCTTATAAATTTAGAAATGTCCGCATAATGTTTCAATGAAATATTTCTCAAATATGTGAGAAATATTTCGGTTATATCTGAAATATGTCAGTAATATTTTAGAAATAATTCTGAAACATTACAGTTACGTTATATTGGACCACATTTAGATATTGCCTTTAAAATTGTTTGGGAAAAAGGCTTTGCAGCAGTTTTTACTTTTTTTTAAGCAGGACCTTGGACATTTGGAAAGTTTTTTGAAATTTCATAGCCTATTGACAAATCCAATGAGCTTGTTGTATTTAAGAATTCTTCAACTATATTCTTGTTTATTTCTTTGCCATCAATCATAAATCCATAATCAAGAAAATTGTTACAAACTAATTTTAACAGGTGTGGTACCTACACCAATAAATACAAAAATGATTTCATTTGTTGTGGGATTCTTTTTAATTGACGTTTAACTCATTTAACATTCAACAAGTTTTTCTTGTACCATAAACATAACCGTATAAAATACACTGATAAAATACATAACATAACCTCTGTATACTAACGGCAAGGACGGTGCTGCAATAAAATTTAAAAACGCCGGCGGCGGCGTAGCCATAAGATTTTTAAAACCACGCCGGCGGTGCGGTAGACTCTGCCATAATTCAAAGTTGTGAAACTTTATGGTTATAAAAGAAAGTAAAAAACTCATAATAAAAACTTGACAAGAATTTTTACTTTGATGACAGTTTTTAAAGTTAATTTAACAACATAATTACTTAAATTAAGTAATAAATCCGCAAAGGTCGACTATTTTACTTAAAATGCTGCTTGGGATAACTTATATCCCAATTTAAATAAAGGGTCTCTTCATAGAAACAACGCATTTTTTGCTAGTTTTTTTATGTTGGGACGTTTGCTTTGGTTTATTTTTTTGTTTTAATTATTGGATGCCACACACTTCAACAATGATTACAACTTTATACATACAAGTTTATAGGGAATTTAGAATTCGGTTGCCACATTTTAACGTTTACTTTAATTTTATAAGTTATATATATACACTTTGCGTCAAATTTAACGCACCACTAAAAATTTGCCACAATTTTAGTTGATTTTCTCGCGAACCATCGAACCGAATTTGGTAGTTTTTGTTTTAAATTATAGGTTTATTCTTTGGTTATGTCGCCTTTATTAAAATATTTTTTCAAATTTGCGTTTTGAGTATATACAGGGTGCAAGAGTAATAATAAGTTTTTTCCTGTAAATTTGAAACGCCCCGTGGGTTGTACCAGCTACAACAGCATATGTCTCTTACAATCCAACTATAGCCCCATCTTCTCTTAACATTTTGTTTTTTAATTCACCGCGTTATCTTTATTTTTAAAAGAAATATACAGTTAAATATTAAAGAACTCCAGTTTAATAAAAAAATTTAAAAAAAACGATTTTAACAATAACAATAAAAATATGAAGAAAATCAATAAAACAAAATGTTAAGAAAATATAGGGCTACAGTTTAATTATATGAGTCATAGGGTGTTAAAGCTGGTACAACCCACAGGGCGTGTCAAATTTCCGGGAAAAAACTTATTATCACTCATGCTTCCTGTATATACTCAAAATGTAAATTTAAAAAATATTTCAATAAACTTATTATTACCGAAGAATTAACCTACAATTTAATAAAAAAATCACGAAATTCGGTTTGACGGTTCGCGAGAAAATCAACTTTGAAATTGTGGAAAATTTTTAGTGGTGCGTTAAATTTGACGCGAAGTGTATTTTAACTTTTGGGTTGACTCCAAGAAGACTAAATAAAGGAGTAACTATTGACCACGAGGCATAATATATTACACAATACATACACTCACAGTGTGCGCACGAGCATTTTGCGTCTGTGCGTTACTACTTACTGACAAACGTACGTTTTTTGGCTTGCCTCCACCTAGCAAGTTACTCCTCCTGTATTTAGTATTCTTGGTTAACTCCCTTAAATCCTACGGCCATTCCACGATTTATTATTAATTATTAAAAAAATCTATTTCAAAAACAAAATGCGTTGCTCTTATTGAAATGCCCTTTATAAGAAGAAATATTACCTGTATGGCCTTTCTCCTGTATGTGATCTTCTGTGGCATCTTAAAGCATCTCTTCTTGCAAATGCTTTACCACAAATTTCACAAACAAAAGATTTTTCGCCTGTGTGAAGGGTGGAGTGAATTTTTAAGTCTACTCTGGTTAGAAAGCCTTTACCACAAACCTATTTAAATAGTAATCGTTAGAATAATACAATGCTGCTTTAAAATTGTATTAAACTTACTTCACACATAAACGGCTTTTCTCCAGTGTGTATTCTCAAATGCGTCTGTAGGTAACTTTTTGAAACGAATAATTTTGAACATATTTTACAAGCATACTTTCTATTATCTAATCCAGTATGAATTTTTTCGTGTGCCCTGCACAACCCTACAAAAACATTATACAATATTTTTAAATATATCTTAATTTTTTATGACATACCTTTAGTTATAAATCCTCTACCGCAAATATCACAAATATAAGGCTTTACGCCAAGATGTCTGTTGGTATGGTCAAGCAAAGACTGCTTGGTCTTAAAATCCTGACCACAAGTGGTGCAATGGTAAGGTTTAACGTCGGAATGGACTCTTTGATGCACCATTAAATAACTTTTGCACTGGAAGCCCTTCCCACAAGTGGGACATGCAAACAAATATTGACCTAAAACAAAACACTAACTTAAAAAAGAAAGTAAAGAAAGTTTGTTTTTTAATTATTATTTTTTATTGTTATTTATCAAGAGTTTTATTTATATTATATTTTAAAAAAGAGTTGGAACCGATCACTTTTATAAATGACCATCATAGTTTCAAATAAGAACGATTTTAAATTTCCGGTCAAATTACAAGGGAATTTGGCTTGAATCCAAGCCCCAAAATCTTAAGATTAAACGCACAAAACGTTAGGTTCAGTTTTCAATTTAAAACCTTTAAATGTTAATGAGAAGTAGTTAACTTTGAAATTTTGTGTACAAATAAATTTTACAATTACAATTCCAATGTTATTTATCCTTTATTATTAAAAATATAACATTACACTGATGTTTTCAATTGTTACGCCTTGTTATAGGTATTCAATGTATTCTTTGTATTTTTTTCCACTCCTATTGCAAAATGGATAATGATTTACATCTTTCGACTGGCGGCTTGTGATGTAAATCTTACCCTCGTGAATAATAGCTTGTATTATCTCTCCTATAATTAAATAAAAGATAAAAACAACAAAAAACTATGGTAACCCATGATAGTATACTAAAGGAGTAACCTTGATTTTATAATCTCTTTATGGGGTAGTAAAAAAAAGTTGTATAACTAAATTAAAGTAATGACTAAATCACAAGTATTTGGTATCATTAAAAAGCTCTAAATGCAAGCTTTATAGAATACTTAAAAAACGTTCTACTAAATCACAACTATTTAAAAAGCTCTTGATGCAAGCATTAAAAAAAATGTGTGTGACAAAAACAATGTGACCGGTCATTTCCCTGCTTAAAATACCCCATAGAGACCATAAAAAATAATCTATCGGGCGTCCATGTTTTTTTCGGATACGACCTGATAGAAAATTTATAGGAAATTACCTACAGGTACACCATAACTTCTACATTTCCCCTATTGAGACCGACAGCCAATAACTCAAGGAAGGATATATAGGGATAACCCGATAGAGCAACCATAAAACATTTGACAAAATTTTGTTAAAACCTATGGGGTCCTATGGTAGAAAAACTAATTTCTACATTTATGTGTATTTCCCTATTGAGACTGATAGCAAATAAATCAAGGAAGGATATCCCTATAGAACAACCATAAATCCCAACTATTCATACCGAAACACCCTATAGAAACACCATACAATCCAATACAAAAATCTATAGGTTTGAACAGGGTCTCTATGTGACATTTTAACCAGGGTTGCCTATATTTTAAAATAATAAAGACCATATTGTTGAGCTGGCATAATTTAACTTTTTATGAGCAATAGAGTAGAAATTTTCCAAATGACCTTAATATTTTTAAGTTAAAAGAAAAATTAAAAATAAGTATTGGAAAACAATTCACTCATTAATATCAAGTCACGTTATACAAATTTTTGAGAAAAATTCTTTTGTTTATGTAGGTACAACCCGGACAACAATCGGGATTTCCTGGTGAAGTCATGATGATATCACAACGTGATTTTTTTATCACGCTGTGATATCCTGAGTGCATACACATGCTTCATCACAGTGATATCATGTAGAACTCACGGTGTAATATTTGCAAAATTTACGCATGCGTATGAGCCCTGCGAACTGCGAATTTAAAACCCAGTTTTTTATTCACATTACACCGTTGTAATTTATAAAACGTTTTCACAAATTTTATTCCTACTGATATCATACGGAAGTCACCGCAAAAAATATTGAATGTATTTAACCACAAAAACTGTTGATTCAATATGTATACTTTTTCTCTCAATGTACGAATGTGGCGCAAAAATAAATATCCAAACACCGATGGCATAAAAAATCACGACATGATTTTTTATGCCATCGGTGTTTGGATATTCATTTTTGCGACGCATTCGTACATTGAAAGAAAAAGTATGTTAACAATTGAATCAACAGTTTAACATTCAATATTTTCTTGGATTCAAATTAACTATATATAGTTAATTTAAATCCAAGAAAATATTAAATGTATTTAACCGCAAAAACTGTTGTTTTAACATAATTTTTCTCTTAGTGTACGAACGTGGCGCAAAAATGATTATCCAAACACCGTTGGCATAAAAAATCACGACATGATTTTCATTTCTCACGCAGTGACATCCGGATGATGTCCGTATGAATAAAATTTGTGAAAATCACGACTTGACGTTCGTATGATTTTCATTTATCACGCGGTGACTTCCGTATGATATCAGTATGAATAAAATTTGTGAAAATCACGACATGATGTTCGTATGAATATCACGAATGTTGTCCGGGAATGGGCAAATGAACATTTCTGCTCAATTTGATTTAACCCTTATGTGCATAAAGAATAAATATACTGATACCGCACAGCTAGGTACAATTGTACCTTATACTAGAAAACATGTTTTTGTTTTGCGAAAGTTTTTGGAATTGTTTAATGTTTTATGTTTTGGTTAGTAGGTATATCTCTCTAAAGAATTAAAAGCTTTAAAATAAAAAAAATATATAAACAAATATTGTTTTTTTTTGCGTAGGCAGTTTTGTGGAATAGAAATATTTTAGTATTGATTTGGTTTTATAAAGTGTTTGAAGACATGGAGAGTCAAAGTGATTTAGGACGCGAAAATAAACCTCAAGAATCTAAAGGCCCGAAAACAGTATATATATACTGCGTGCCAAAAAAAAAACGCAACACCTAGATGGAATTGATTTATTCCAATTTTTATTTTACTAATTTATAATTGATCAAAGATTTAAACAAAAATTCCAAAGTATAAAGTGTCAGATATTAATAATGGGTTGGACCCCCTCCTTGCTGTAGACACTCATTCTGCCGTGATTAATGAAAACGCCGTAACCAACAATTGTGCGATTTTTGTTTTACAGCATTTTCTACTAGAAAAATTCATCCTGCGTCTATCCCCGGTACTCAAAAAACCGTATCTATATATATACGGTATTTTGAGTACCGGGGATAGACGCAGGATAAATTGTTCTAGTAGAAAATGCCGTAAAACAAAAATCGCACAATTGTTGGTTACGGCGTTTTCATTAAGCACGGCAGCATTGACGCGTCGTGGCATAGATCTTATGAGATTATCTACGTTTTCTTGGGGTATTTCATCCCAGGCCATTTGTATCTGACGTCTAAGTTCATTTAGAGACTGTGCAGGGCGCTGTAAATTCCTTAGTCGTCGTCCCATCATATCCCACACATGTTCGATTGGGGAAAGGTCTGGAGATCTGGGTGGCCAAGGCAGTAAATTCACATCAGAGGCTTCTAAAAAGTTTAATGTGTTTCTGGCAATATGTGGACGGGCATTGTCTTGCTGAAAAATTAGTCGTTGATTCCTTCTTATGTATGGAAGAAGATAAGGCTCCAAAACTTCATCAACGTATCTCTGGGACGTCATATTGCCTCTTATAAAAACTAAAGGTGACCTACTGCCATAAGCAATAGCACCCCATACCATTAAACCCATAGTGTGGTGAACATGCCTCTCTATAGCAAAGCGAGGATTACGCCTTTCTCCACGTCGCCGTCTTACCAACGCCCGCCCATCGTGCATGCCCAAGCAAAAGCGCGATTCATCACTAAACGCAATGTGATTCCACTCATCATCCCACTGTTGACGTTCCATACACCGTCTGTGATTTGCTGTTAGAGGTAAGACCAAAAAAGGGCGATAGCTGCGTAGGCCAAAAGACCTTATACGGTAGTAAACAGTTCGAACAGCAATTGGTCTACCTTCATCGGCAAAAAACTCATCCGCAATCATCCGCGTTGAACTCATCCTGTCCCTTAGGGCTAATAATCTAAGACGACGGTCTTGAGCCTCTGTGGTAGCTCTGGGTCGTCCGGAACCTCTTCTTCTACGTGTTCTGCCTTCTTCACTCCATGACTGCCAACAACGCATTACAGTACTCACATTTCGATTTATTCGCCGCGCTATTTCTCGAAACGAAATTCCGGCCTCATGCAGGCCCACTATTCTTCCCCTATCAAACTCGCTTAATTGACTAAAATTATTTCTTCTTCGTACTCTAGGCATGTTAATCATTACTGAATAATAAAACAATTAAACAATTACCAAGTAATAAAATAAAAATAAAAAACAACAGCTTGCGACACCTTGAAAACCAAAGCAAAAAAAAACATTTGAATTTATTGTTGTTTTTATTTCCCCCCCTTATAGGATATAATTTTTACACGATATAGAAGAAGTTTTAGAGGTTAGAATTAAAAAAAACGTTTTTTTCTTTCTACCAAGATCTATAAAAACAGACCTTATAATAGGAAAATGCATGACAAAAAAAATGTTTATTGTTTGGTAATTGTTGTTAAATTGTTGCTCGAAGGACCATAAAACGATGCTTGTGTTTGTTTGATGTTGTTGTATTGTTGATTAAAACCACAATAGTGTATGGTTTTTAAGTAGATATTCATTTACACATAACTTAAACTAAAACTATTTAAACAAGTGAAATAAAAACTAGATCATTGGCGATCAATTTGGGTAGTCGATACTGCCCATGTGTTGCAATGCTGCTTAATTGAGTGAATGTGACGATTGTCGTCCTACAGTTCGGGTAGTTTTAACCCCCCTCGCTACTAGACATATGATTGGCTTGCCTCTACAGTGGGAGTGGCAATATAAGCCTGCTTAAATTATACTTAAAACTATACATTTACGTTATAACGAATTAAAATTGAAACTTTGCTTTAACATAAGCCGGCCACCTTGAAAGGTGTACCTTTCAAAATATGAAAGATTCAACTAAAGTATATCTAATATTAATTACTGGTAAACATAAACAAAGAGTGCACAACACTAAATATGTCAAATTGTTGACGGTACACTAATTAATTATAAAATACTTAAAATTATAATAGTATGTATGACAAAAAAACTAAAAATAGAAACTATTACTTAAATTATTCAGTTCATTCACTGTTATTGTCCTCTTCACTTTTGGGGAAAAGGCAGATTTTATTAATTGCACGTTTCACTATTGCACCGTTAGGTAACTTGAGAGACACTACGCGAACTAAATTATCAGGACCGGGATGAAGTTCGATAATCCTGCTCATTGACCATTTTTGCGGTGGTGTTTTGTCCTCCTTGATTAGGACAAGTTCACCGACATTGACATTGCCGGCCTTTTCAAACCTCCATTTTGTCCGTACCTGGAGATTCGACAGGTACTCCTTGGACCACCGTTGCCAAAACTGTTGTAGGCAATGTTGGGTCCTTTGATAACGATCCAGTCGATTTTCGTGAATGTTGGTGACGTCATGTTGAGGTAACGCCATCAAAGAGTCTCCGATGAGGAAATGACCGGGAGTAAGGGGAGCATAATCGTAAGGGTCATTGGACAAAGGGGTTAGAGGACGGGAGTTTAAACATGCTTCTACCTGTACTATGACGGTATATAATTCTTCATAGGTCATTTTTGCATTTCCCAAAATTTTAAACAAAAAACCTTTTGCCGCTTTAACCGTAGCTTCCCAGAGACCTCCCATGTGTGGAGCCTGGGCAGGGTTAAAGTGCCATGAAATTCGATCTTCATGTAAAAATTTTATTATTTTACTCTGCGTGTCACTAAACGCTAGACATTTATATATTGCTTTGAGTTCGTTATTGGCACCAGTAAAGTTGGTGCCGTTATCTGAAAAAATGTCTGAGGGTTTTCCTCGCCTTGCAATAAATCGTTTAAGTGCATTCATAAATGCATCTGTTTACAAATCTTTGACAAGTTCCATATGAACTGATTTTGTTACAATGCACACAAAAATACACAAATATGCTTTTACAAATTTTGCCTTCCTTGTTGTCCCATCTTTAATTATAAATGGGCCAGCAAAATCTAGACCGGATTTTAGAAAGGGTCTACTTATTGTTACGCGTTCGATGGGTAAATCACCCATCTTTTGATTTATTGACCGAGGCTTGTTTTTAAAACACGTAACGCACTTTTGTATAACTCTTTTTACTGCTCTATTGCCGGACAGTGGCCAATATTGCAGCCTCACATTTGATAACGTTAATTGACAACCGCTATGCAAATTTCTTTCAGGAATATGTGAGATTAATAATTCTGTAAGTTTGTGTTTGGTGGGAACGATTATAGGATGCTTTTGATTGTAATTAATTTCTGCGTTTCTCAGTCTACCCCCAACTCGCAATATACTGTCATTATCTAAAAACGGACTTAAATTTGATAATTGCGATGATGGTTTGATCGGTTGTTTTTTCGTTAACTGCGAAATCTCCTCAGTAAATTGTTCATTTTGACAAAGTCTAATTAATGCCTTTGTGGCGTTGTCTAGCTCATTTACTGATAGATTTTTCGTAAGTTTGTGTTGTTTTTTACAATTATTTATGAATCTTAAGATATATGCTGTTACATTTCTTAATTTCGAAAATGTTGAATAATTATTAAATATCGATATTTTTTCTGTTGAAATTGTAGCAATGGCTGTACGTTTAATTTCCGGAATTGCTATTGTCCTATTTTCTTGATTGTAAACCGGTATATCGCACCTTGTATGCAATATTTCAGGTCCGTACCACCACAAGTTGGAATTAATTAAAACATTTGGATTGACTCCACGCGAAATGATATCTGCTGGGTTGTTTTCCCCTCGTATATGATACCAATCAGTGCATTGCGTTATTTCTGTAATTTGTGTGACACGGTTGGCTACAAAAGTTTTTAAATAACAAGGTTGTATTCGGAGCCAAGCTAAAACGATTTCTGAATCGGACCAACAATAAATTTTGTCGATTTTAATAGCCAGTGCTAGTTGCACCTTTTTTAATAGTTTTGTAAGCAATAGCGCTCCACATAACTCTAATTGAGGAATTGATACTGTTTTTAAAGGAGCCACCTTTGATTTCGCGCAAATTAAGTTTGTACTATAGTTAATTTGATCATTTGTCGATCGCGCATATATGCAGCAGCCATATGCAGACTCGCTGGCATCGCAAAAGGCGTGTAATTCTATCGAAACAGGATTTTCGCAAAGTAAGGGCCTGTTTGTAATTATTGAATTAATTACTGGAAGCTGACTAATATAATTCAGCCATTCGCTATTTAATTCTTCAGGAATAATGTCATCCCAATCAATTTTTAATAGCCAGAGTTTTTGCATAAAAATTTTTGCTTTAATGATTATTGGTCCGACTAAACCCAAAGGATCAAAAATTTTTGAAATTAAGGATAAGACTTGCCGTTTTGTATATTGTGATTTTACATTTAATGTTGAATTGGAATGAAATGAAAAGTAAATTGTATCTGATCGTGAATTCCATATCAAACCCAACGTTTTTATTACTTTTGCTAAATTCAAAACCGTATGACCGTAATAATGTATTTAGTTCGTCTTTTAATTGTATTGCGTCTTCAATGCTGTTAGTCCCGGTTAGCAAATCGTCAACATAAAAATCCCGTAATATGGTTTCACAGGCAAATTTTTTAAAATGGATATTTTGATATGCAATTTCGTGTAGACACCGAATTGCTAAAAATGGTGCACAAGATGTGCCGTACGTAACTGTATTTAAATTGTAAATTTGAATAGTCTCGTGTTGATTGTCTCGCCAAAAAATGTTTTGATATTTTCTGTCTGACTGATCAACAAGGATCTGTCGGTACATTTTTTTGATGTCAGCGGTCATAACATACTTATGACTTCTAAATCGAACAACGATATCAAAGAGATCGTTCTGAATAGTTGGCCCTACACATAAACAATCGTTAATGTTTAGACCGTCGCTTAATTTTGCAGATCCGTCAAAAACAACTCGAATTTTGTTTTCTTTATAAACTGCATGGTGTGGAAGATATGAAACAGGTGTAATGGCATTATCAATGCCCATATGTTGGAGTGAAATATATTCGTCCATAAATTCAATATAAGAGGCTTTTAACTTGTCGTCGTTTACAAATTTTGTCTCTAATGACTTAAAACGTTTAATAGCTATGGTTTTTGAATCACCAAGATTTATGACGGAGTTTTTAAAGGGCAATTTAACAATAAATCTCCCATTGACGTCACGTGTTGTGGTAGATTTAAAATAATCTTCGCAATATTGTTCTTCAAATGATAAGGGTTTCTTTATGTTAATTTCTTCTAATTCCCAAAATTTCGCTAATTGTTCATTTAGACTTATACCGCAAATATTGTTGCTTTGATTGAAGTTTAAATTTATTGAGCATGTTACTACCCATCCGAGTTTCGTGAATTGTAAAGTTGGTTTACTGTCACCTAATTGTATAGTTTGTGACTCTAATAGATTATAGTATATACCTGCGCCTAATAAAATATCAATCTGTCCAGGTTTATTGAAAGTTGGGTCAGCTAATTGAATGTCTTGACCTATATTTAAATTGTCTGTGTTAAATGGAATTGTCGGAATTTTGTTTGTAATAGTCGGTAGTACTAAACATCGTAATTTAGTGTTAAAATCATTATATTTATATTTGATATGAATTTCAGCAGATGCGTGAACCTGTGTTAATTTCTGATTAATGCCCGTAATTGATAACACTGTGCAACACAAAAAATGAACTGGGATCAAATCTGAAAAAATCGAATCTAGGCAACCCCCAAAACAAATCCTTTAAGGGGTTTTACCAGTTTA
Source organism: Brassicogethes aeneus (assembly GCA_921294245.1). Taxonomy (NCBI): domain Eukaryota; kingdom Metazoa; phylum Arthropoda; class Insecta; order Coleoptera; family Nitidulidae; genus Brassicogethes; species Brassicogethes aeneus. The sequence goes on along the minus strand of OV121132.1, from coordinate 42,874,152 downwards.
GCTCGAATAATGAAGATATACATATATATATGTACAGGGTGTTTCTTTTAACTTGAGACAGCTCAATATCTCGAGAAATACGCATTTCACGGAAAAATGTCTTAAATAAAAGGTTAATGTGACTAAAGGGGACATTATTTGGTGCTACCGCTAGCCACCCCCTACCCCTCCTTAAGGGTGAAACGGGGGGAACTTTGGAAAGTCAAATGGAATGACCCGATTTTTTTCACAGAGTTTGGTAGTACATAGAAAAATAAATAACTTTTATTTAAAACTTTTTTCAATTTATCAACAGATGGCGCTGTAATTCAAAATTTAAGAAAAATGAGTTTCCTTGTAAAATGTATTATTTGAAACGTTTGAAAAACAAAAATTAACATTAACAACAATAGTCGGCTATGAAAACAATTTATAACAAATGTTCGAAATGTCGTCATTCCATTTCAACACATTTTTGAATGCGGGTAATGAATTCTGGCACACAACGCGCCAACATATCGGGCGGTATCGCCGCACAGGCGTTCCTGATCCGCTCCACCATGTCCTCCCAAGTTGTAGGAATTGCAGCGTAAACTTTTTCTTTCAAGTAACCCCACTGGAAGAAGTCTGGTGGCGTAAGATCAGGTGATCGAGCAGGCCAAATTACTGGACCACGTCTACCGATCCACCGCGGTGCACCGGCCATTGAACTCCCGATCCAACACTTCTCGAGCAATTGTCGAATAATGTGCAGGACAACCATCTTGCTGGTACCACATGTTTTGGAGCCGTGCTTGTGGTACATCCTCCAAAAGGTCCGTCAGATCGTTTTCTAGAAAATTCCGGTACTTTTCGCCATTTAATGCACCGTCAATAAAGAAGGGTCCGATTAATCGTTCGCTTAAGGTACCGCACCAAACGTTTACCGACCAGGGACGCTGGTGCTCGGTGTCGAAATGGAAGGACGACATTTCGAACATTTGTTATAAATTGTTTTCAGAGCCGACTATTGTTGATTTAATGTTAATTTTTGTTTTTCAAACGTTTCAAATAATACATTTTACAAGGAAACCCCTTTTTCTTAAATTTTGAATTACAGCGCCATTTGTTGATAAATTGAAAAAAACTTTCAAATAAAAGTTATTCATTTTTTTATGTACTACCAAACTCTGTGAAAAAAATCGGGTCATTCCATTTGACTTTCCAAAGTTACCCCCCGTTTCACCCTTAAGGAGGGGTATGGGGTGGCTAGCGGTAGCACCAAATAATGTCCCCTTTGGTCACATTAACCTTTTATTTAAGATATTTTTCCGTGAAATGCGTATTTCTCGAGATATTGAGCTGTCTCAAGTTAAAAGAAACACCCTGTATATCTCCATTATTCGAGCTAAACTAGCAAAACCCCTTTAAAGATTAGTTTAGGGGGTTGCATAGATTCGATTTTTCCACATTTCATCCCAGTTCAAATTGTAAGGTCAAAATTTGTCGCACAGTGTAATTTGAAATCTTGTAATTGAATACCTAACCTTTTTACCAAATCTGCCGTAATAAAGTTACTTTGACTACCTGAGTCCAAAAGCGCTCGACAGCGCTGCGGTTGACCGTAAGAATCATAAATGTCCACAATGACGGTGGATAATAAAACTAAGTTGTCATTAATAGCGGTATGATAACAATTGGCTTTTGTACCTTTTATTGGCATGATACTTAAAGATTGATGACTGCTCTGTGTTGCATTTGGCATATTATCAATTTTAGATGTAGATGGTAAAATTGTAATTGAATCGTTTTGCGAATTTACATTATTTGATTTGTCGGTAGAAAAGTGTAAAATCGAATTGTGTTTATTTTGACACTTTCTGCAGTTGCTTGATGTACACTCGTTTGTGCTATGACCCGGCCTTAAGCAATTAATGCACAATTTAAGTTTTTTGACTTCTTTAAAACGATCTTCGGGTAAGAGGTTTAAAAATTGTTGACAATGATAGATTGCATGCGATTGTTTACAAAAATAGCACACGGGTGAACTATTATTTACTGCAAATGAATGTTCCGTTCGTTTCTGAAACGGTTTTGTAAATTTGGATTGATTGTTGCTAATATTATTAGTGAATAACCTTTTATCGGTTCTTGCAGCGGAATTGTTTAATACCTTGCTATACTCTAATATAAATTCTTTTAATTGCAAATATGACGGTAATTCGACTGACTTATATTACAATTCGAATGCTTTACGAGTCTCGACATCGAGTTTTTGCAACAAAATATTGAATAAAGGAAAATCCCATTGATCTGTCGGAAACTTTAACAATTTAAGGGCTTCAATATTTTCATCAAATGTATTGACTAATGTTTTGAGATTTTGATTTGTAGCAAACGGTAATTTTGTAAACGTAGCAACCTCCTCCCAATAGGCAGTTGCGAGCTGTCTTTTATTGTTGTACTCGTCCATTAACTTATTATATGCAATTATGTAATGATCATCAGCTACTGGTATATATTTTATAAATGCCGTTGGTTTAGGGCCTAACGACGTGAGTAAATATTGAAATTTGTCAATATTTGACAACGAAAGATTGTTGTGAATGAGGCTATTGTACAAATCGCGAAAATTGAGCCACGTTTGAAAACTGCCTTCAAACCTTGGTAATTGAAGTTTTGGTAATCGCACATTTTGTTTATCAACGAAATTGTTACTGTTGCTATGTATTGATGGCGAATTACACTCACTTGTTTCTGGAGGAAATAAGCTTTGATATGACGTTTTAATGGCATAAAATGTATTGTCAAAGTCTGATCTTATTTTTTCTTGAGCTGCAAAGTCTAATGTTTTAAGTTCCAATGATTTGGAAATAATTTGCCCATGCAAGGCTTGAAATTCATTGAATAAAATGTGTACTTGTTCATATCGAACTTGGAATGCGCCCTTTTGAATTTCATCTTTTTCGGCTTTACCTGCTATCTTTTTGATATTTTTTAAACGATTTATTGCAATGTCACGAGTAAATTGTAGATTTTCTAGTTCCATTATAATTGAAATGTGTAACTAGTCTTATTGATTTGGAAAATGCAAATGCACCGTATTATATGAAATAGTAAAATAAATCGTAGTACATGTAGAAAACACTCTGATATGAATAGAAAGGATGGTAAATGGAATGAGACTTACTGCTTTGTCGTAATGGGCGACCAGGTGTTGTCCCAATCTGAAGACTATAGGAAGCTGTGTAGGCCTGAAGACGGTGGCTTGGATGGTCTTCCTATAGATGTCCAGTTCTTGTAGAAATGCTGATTGTGTTGTCGTCTAGGATGCGATAAATTTGATATCCATAGATCAAACTCTCCTGTATCCGGTTCGAAGGACCAACAAATGTTTATTGTTTGGTAATTGTTGTTAAATTGTTGCTCGAAGGACCATAAAACGATGCTTGTGTTTGTTTGATGTTGTTGTATTGTTGATTAAAACCACAATAGTGTATGGTTTTTAAGTAGATATTTATTTACACATAACTTAAACTAAAACTATTTAAACAAGTGAAATAAAAACTAGATCATTGGCGATCAATTTGGGTAGTCGATACTGCCCATGTGTTGCAATGCTGCTTAATTGAGTGAATGTGACGATTGTCGTCCTACAGTTCGGGTAGTTTTAACCCCCCTCGCTACTAGACATATGATTGGCTTGCCTCTACAGTGGGAGTGGCAATATAAGCCTGCTTAAATTATACTTAAAACTATACATTTACGTTATAACGAATTAAAATTGAAACTTTGCTTTAACAAAGCATATGAAAAAAAACAGCTGAATTTTTATGTTGTCGCTGTTTTTATACCTGTATGAACCGCCTCATGTTGTGTTAATCCAATCTTTGACCTGAACGATTTATCACAAGTTCCACACTGAAACGGTTTTTCCCCAGTATGTTTTCTTAGATGTTCCACCAACTTGTAATTGGTTTTGTAGGATTTTCCGCAATATGTACAAATTTTTGGTGTAGTTTTTTTCTTTTTGCCGTTTACATTCCTTGGTTCTGCGGTGCTGGCGCCTTCGGTTTCTTCTGGAACTTCAGCTTCAGCCTCTGCATCTTCTATTTGTCCATTATCACAATCTGCATCACTTTCTTCTTTGGGGTCATCTTCGTTCGGAGGAATTTCGTCGTTTACAGGTACAGTTGAGGGTTTCAGCCTTGTTTTATTTGACTAAAATTAAATAAACAATTTATTAATGATTTACTTTTCTTGCCCAACAAAATACCATAACAGGTTAAAATTGTGTTGAAAAAAGCAGAACTAAAAAACAAGAAAGTTCCTTATTTAAAGCAAAGTAGGAAAAAATTATCTTTAGGCGTTGATATCGCTATAGGGACTATGTTAAAAAAAAATTGATAAAAAATTGTTTAGTAAGGTTTGAAGTTTTACCATGTATAATATTTTCCAGTAAGGCGTTAAGATAGTTGTCGTGGTACAATATTGTCCAAAATTTTTAGATTATACTCACCGTAAAAGTATACGGGATTGTAAATAAGTGATTCATAATTTTTTCGCAAGACTGTACCCTTGGAGACGTTACCTATACTTAATACTTTCAAATATTTTCATAAGTTTTAATCCGGCAACGTCGCTTATGCGCAACCAATAGAGACTGAATCAGTCTGTTTGAATTTACTGCGCAAATAATATTTATAATCGCGTACAGCGTTGCCAAGTTGTTTTTATCTGACTTATTCTTTTTTACAAATTGTTGAACTTTAAACGGTTATTTATAAACAATTGGACGGTCAAAAAAATTTTATTATTTTTTTTTAAACTCAGCAAAAATACATTAAAAGACGTTCGTTTTTTAAAAGCTTCCGACAGTTAGTTTTTTTATAACTAAGAAACTGGTACAGAACTACAGGAAGCGTATACAATCCATGTTAATTATCCAATTTTTAATTGAATTTATCTAGGGTTATAGACGGTCAATCGACTTCAAATTTTAAGGATAATTGTATTGTCAAGTCGTTAATAAGTATATAAAAATTTAAAATTTTCTGATGGTGTGCCTACAGCACGACAACTACCTTAATAAGGAAAATTGCTGTTATTGGGTGAAAACAATTCACAAGCTAACCACAAGGATTATTTGGACAAATGTTTGGTGTGAATCATAGCGAATCATAGCACGGAATTCCGCAACATCGATCCTTATTTTTTCTAAGTTTTAATTGGTTACCTAATCGATTATTTTTTCGACGATTTCTTGCCTGGATGGCCTTTATTTTTAACAAGATGGTGAAACATTCCATATTAATATGAAATTAATTACTATTACTATGGACTTTTTTCGCGACTTTTTAAAAAAATTACCTTAAACCTAAGTCGCATACCTATTGATTAAATGGATAACTTAATTTTTATTGTGAACTTAAATAGTGCTTTTTTAAATTTAGAAATTCCAAACTAAGGCTTATATTAAGCTCAAAGTAAATGCCCACACGTGGCGGACACCTACAATTAATTAATAAATCGAATCACAAAAAGGCATACAATACATAAAACGCACAATTCTAATAATTATTAAAAGTAGAAAGTAAGGGTAGATTAGATCTAAATTCTTTTATTGGTCCAAACGGGATTTTTACAGACTAGGGGGTATAAACCAAAGAATCGATTGGTATAAATTATGTTTACAGTCTAGGAGGTTTTTTGATTGAAGGAAGAAGACTCACTTCTCAGCCTTATGACATAAACTATTTGCCAAATTTATTTTAAATATTACGGAAAACATAAATAACGGAAAATACCTACTCGGTAAATTTCCATAAATCTTACAACCAAAAATGCTACTTTTTGCGACAGAAAATATTTGCGCGCGTTTTTCTCGCGAGGTTTATGGTGGTTTATATTTAAAACTATTAAACAGGCCGTTTAATAGATACCCAAAAAGAAAAACAGCTAAAATACAGAGTAAAGATGTCAATGTATCTATAAGACCAACAAACTTAAAAGAAATATTCCTTATAATAGATAAATTAAAAATGTCATTGCCCCTGTACTATTGCAAATCATAAATATACAAATAAAAAATGGAACTTTCCCAGATGAACTAAAAACAGCTAGAATCACATCTATATATAAGCCATCTGATAAAACCCAACCAGGAAACTATAGGCCAATAACTAATCTAACAGTTTTTAGCCAGATATTTAAGAAAATACCTTCATATAAGGCTATCTGAACACTTATGTAATGCAGGGATATAAGCAGAAAGTAAACATGGATTTCAAGCGCGCAAGGGAACAACTGTAATAAACAATAGGGTGGGCCGATTTTATATTTAACTTCTACAATTTAAAAATATTAAATTCTGCATTTAAGAAAAAGTTGTGAAATAGGAAAGTAAACATTTTTTGCAAAATATTTTTTTTGATATCTATATGTTTTGAACTGCCGCAACGCCTCTAAAAATTTAAAAGTAATTTTTAAAAATTTTAAATTATTCATAAGCGGGAAAGTTGTGAAATAGGAAAGTAAACTATTTCCCTTTAAGATTTTTTTTCTTTTTTAATGTTTTGAACTGTATGAAGTCAAACTGTAAATTTTAAATTTTACAATAATTGCAATTATTGGAGAGACGGCGTAAAATGGAAAATAAATATTTTTTAAGATTTTCGTGTTTGACGTAGGACAGTTGACAGCTTCACTGTTTATATAAATTATAATATTTTGACATCGTCAATTAGTTAAATAATAGAAATTTTTACAAGTAGTATCTGTTTGTGGTTTTTGGGTGTTTGTGAAAAATGGCAGGTAAAACAGGATTATAAATTAAATTAAATTTGTGTTGATGATAAATTCATTTTTATTTTTGTTTTTTTTAATAAATATTTATCATTCAAAACTTTTTTTAACCCTATTTTCTCTCAGATAATTTTTGTCGTATTTATAACGATACTAAATTACATTAAGATCTTTCAAGGCCTTGCAGCAGTTTAAGAAATTAAAATTAAAAAAAAAACTCTTATAATATTTTTCTGACCTTATAAATGCACAACTTTTCCACCATTACACAATTTGATATTTGAAAAATATTAAAATCGGCCCACCCTAATAAACAACCTAATCAACAGTGTTGTAACAGTTACATCATTTTCAGTATCTAGTTACGTTACAGTTACTTACCAAAATTTGTAACTAGATACAGATACATATACATATTTTAATGCAGTAACTAGTTACAGATACAGTTACCTTAAACATGTATCTAGATACTTTTAGATACAAATTATTTTTTGCTTTCTTACACGGAGAAAATAAAACAATAACCATTAATACGCAAAATAGTAATCCACTCAATAAACTTTTAAAAATAATATTTTATGTGCAGAATATTGCTTACTATAGTTCCTAGCACTACTTATTGATTTGACAAAAATACCAATTGTTGTTGTCAAAGTAGCCCGTGAGGTTTTATTATAAATTATTTGATTTTAAATAGTACATCGACGTTGGCGTTGACATATTATTGGCATATTAAGGATATATATTCAGGAAGTAGGATGTTTTGAAAGTAGAAGAAGACTAACCTAATTTTTACCACATTTAAATAAATTCGTGAAAATCTTGGTAAAATACGTTCAAAATATAATCAAAAGAGCCACCGTAAGGCGGTTCTCACTAAAAACAGTAAAAAAAGTGCGAAAATTTGGTTTACGGAACCAAAAAGTAAACATAACCCCACATCTCACGGGAAAGTATGTGAAAAGGCCGCTAGCCATCAAGTTATGGGCGGAAAACGGAAAAAACAAAAAGATACGGACACAACGGACCTCTCGAACTCAAGTTTAGATGAAGATAAACCAAATAAAATCACCACAAAAGAACAACTACTACGAAGACAGTTCTCGTCAGAAGAATTGAACCAAATAATATTGGGAGGACAACAGGAAACAAATACTAAGGGCAAACATAAAGTGACCAGATTCTGTCAAAAAAAAACGGGACATTTTGTGTAAACTAACCTTAAATACAAAAATGTCACAATCAACAATAATTAAGTAACGTCAAATTTACAATTTGCATTGTATCATTGTGTCAATTTTGTAATTAAGGTAAATTCATACAAAATGTCCCGATTTTTTTTGACAGAATCTGGTCACTTTGGGCAAACAGATAACAACAGAAAATATACCCACAACGTCCAAAGCAAGCTTGATGACGAACACAGAAACAAATTCTATACAAATTTGTAGTAGTTAACTAACAAACAAAACAACACTACCGAAATATCGGGAGAAAAGACACATAACAAAAACTCCACCCAAAATAATCCACTACAAACAAAAATCCACAAAACACAAGGTTCAAACGCCTAAAATCTCAGTCAAGCCAGAAATGGAACACAAAGTAACTACTCTGCAAAAATGAGAGAACTTATAAACAAAGAATACAACCTCTTATTCTACATAAACACAGCAGAAAAAATAAACAGAATAGAAATGTCAAATGGCAATCAGAAGAACCGCTAGGCAAAGATGACCTCAAAGAAACTAAAAAGGGTTTCCTTCTTTGAACAAACTTACCAAAAAGTGAGATAACAAGTAAACTTGAAAAACTAAAAGCTAAAATCCTAGTTAGTAACTACATGGAAATAAAACAATCCACAAATCCAAATGAAAAAGTAGGACCTTAAGAACAATCTTATTCAGCAGTAATTGCCACAGTAGAACAATATATAGAAGATGACATAAGTAAGTTCCTCAGCATGAACAACATTGAGCATTGATATTGCAAAAGAATAATTGCAAAAGCCACAAACAAACCAACAGAATTAGAATAATAACAGGAATAATAACAGGAAACTTCCAAGCATACGAAAAACTTATAAACGAAGGAGTCTACTACAAATTCAGACACTACCCAGTATATCCAAGCACCCCTCCAGAACCAACACCAATCCCATGCAATAAATGCCTGTCTTTTGAACACAAAACAAAAGAATGTACAAGCTCCATGGGCTGCCTAAAATGCGGAGGAAGCCACAGCACTACAAAATGTACGAGTCAACTACCACAAAAATGTAAGGCATGTGGGGACGAAGACCATCAAGTAATAGTCCCGTCCGTTACGCTTTAAATTATTAATTTTTAAGGAATTAAACAATCAATCACGATACCTAATTTTGCCAAATAAAAACCTTGTTAAACAGCTTTTGTTTAGAACTATTTATAAAAATTTGACATTGGTAATATAATAGAACAATATTATTTTGTAAATAAAAACACGGCAACTGTCCTATCCGTTAAGCGTGGAATGGCCCCATGGTCTTTCAGATGCACAAAACGACCAACAAAACCCATTGAGGGAATTCCAAATGCTAATATTAAAAGTTTAAATAAAAAATCCAATGACATACAGGAGGAAACAAAAACAGGTTCAAGAATTCACCAAAGTGTAACAATACATGACTACATAAACTCAAAGTACATTAGAAAACTTAATGAACCCAAAAACACGAATAGGGAAGAAACAATTATAAACCTGAAAAAAAGATTTATAAAAGAATACAATATAGACACATCAATTGTATTCACAGGTAACTATGCGTTTATATTTGTTTGACCTCGACCAACCTACAACCAACTCCCCCACTGAATCAATATTAGGCCAAACGCATAGGTTAATTTAAAAATGAAAATATTGTACGCCAACCTTAATACCTACTTTAATAAAAGACACCTAATAAACCACTTTATCGAAGAAAAAAACATAGAGTGCACAATGTTTGTAGAAACCAAGTCAAAAAAAGGAACAGTTACGGACTACAAAGATTGGAAGACGATTGTAAAAGTCGGAGTAATACTCAATACAAACGCAAGAGGAGGCAGCCTGGTACAGACCCACCCAAAATTGCACATGAAAAGGGAAAATGCACCAAGAATAAACAACTCGCAAAATGAAGCCACACACTTTAGTATTCCGTTCAAAAAAGAAAAACTGCACATTCTTCTAGTATACATCCACCCAACCTCACTCATTGAACAGACGATTTTTAATAAAGCAGCACAGTACAAATACTGCCTAGTTATAGGTGACTTCAACCCTAAAAGCGTTCAAAACAAAGAAAAACAAATCAAAGAGTTCCTTAAAAACTCGGACTTTAAACAAAGAATCACACCACCAACGTTTTTAATGATTAATAACCCCGATTCAACACCCGATCTGATACTAAATACAAAGAACCTTGAAAAAAACATTATAAACACCGAATTACACCCAGGACTCGGCTCGGACCACATGGCTATAGAAATAAACAAAAACCTCGAACAAATAACCACGCGGGATGAACCACCAAAAAAGAACTACAAGAAATGTGACGTTATAAAAGTTAACAAAACAATGAAAAACCACACACAACAAATGCTAAACAAGGAAATCAATAAAAAAATTATAACAGATTTCAACAAAAAACTAATGGAAACTATAGAAGAATACAGCCCGGTCATAAAAAAAGATTACCTTCATACACTACCACCATTCATCTTAAGAATGATTAAAAACAAAAGGAAAATGTACAGAGACTATAGAAGAAACAACGACCAAGAACTGAAAAGACAGTTGAACAAATACAACAAAGATCTACAAATGTTAATTAGGGAGTATACAACGAGCACTTGGATTAAAGCCTGCAACGAAATTAACAAAACCAAAGGAAAAAACTACTGGCAAAAAATAAAACAACTATCAAAATATAAAACCAAAGATAAAATATCGGAAATAGAGGGGAATCGTAAATTACATGACGAGGACAAAGAAAAAGCTGAAATAATCGCAAAACACTTTAACGCAGCCTTTAAAGATGATCCAGACACCAACTTTGACGAACAAAATTTTAACAACGTTAACCAATGGTACTATAACTTCTTTCAGAATACCAAAAATAATAACGAAATAAAAATTGAAGAAGAGGAATATTACAGAATTTTACACTATGGAAAAGACACAGCACCCGGATTGGACAATGTAACAAGAAAAATAATTAGAGGGCTAGAAAAAGACATTCATAACGTGATAAAAATATACGAGTTTTGCCTGAATAACTCATACTTTCCAATAGAGTGGAAAAAGGGTATAATAATACCCATCCCCAAAGCACACACAAACCACAAATTAGCCAAAAACTACAGACCAGTCACATTACTATCAACACTAAAAAAAACTGGAGATGATGATAAAAGACAGATTAGAGAAAGCAACGGATAATTTCATTCCCAAACACCAATTCGGATTTAGAAAGAATCGGTCAACCATAGACCCTATAACCATCCTCAGCTCAAACATACAAGCAAACAAATTAAAGAAAATGAAATCAGCTGCCCTGTTTCTTGACACAAATAAAGCGTTTGATAGCGTATGGCATAAAGGCCTACTTTTCACCCTGCACAAAATGAAAACACCAATATACCTGATTCTAATCATAAATGATTTCCTACAACAAAGACTACTGCAAGTACGAGTAAATATTTCTCTGTCTAGTAAATTTTCACCGCAACAAGGAGTGCCGCGGCATGCCGCAAGGCTCACCACTTTCCCCACTACTATATAACCTTTACTGCCATGATATGTGTAAGGAATCCAGTTTAAACAGCTACATCCTACAATACGCTGATGACACAGCATTAGTCTGTCACATGAAGACCCAAAATAAGCTAATTAAAAGCCTACAAAAGACGGTAGACAGTATTACAACTAGAGATGTAAAAAACGGTTTTTTTTCAGATGTGAAAAAAAACATGAAAAAAAAACCTAGAAAAAAACGGTTTTTTTTGTTTTTTTTCAAAATGAAATTTTAAGTAAAATTTATATTAATTATAAAGTGAAATGTAGAATATATTACATTTTTCATTATTGAAAATTTTGACCGAGGACTAAAAAATCTGATTTCTTATTATTTGGTAGTTTCCACATTAGAAACCAATAGCAATGTAAAACTTCTACACTAATACAAAAAAATAAAGGATAAAAATTTTTTTTGCGGACACCTGTATCTGTTTAAAAAATGGTCGTATTGGAGCCGTAAAAAAAGCAATTTGAAGCTTGAAGTTTCTAGTTTTAAGATTTTTAGATGAAAAATGTGCAACGCTCAATCCTAACGAATACCGTAATAAAAAAATTCGATTTTTTTTTGGCTTTCTGGTCCACGGAATGTTCTGACCTAACCACGAATGAATAAATGTTCTACAAGAATTTGCTATTGTTTTAAAAAAAAAATGCCATACTCTACATGAATTTAAAAAATCATGAAAAAAGTGCTTTTGGTAGCTTTAAAAAATCAAGCGCTGAATCAAAAATATTATAGGTAGTTACTTTTTTTAGGACCATATCAAAACAACCGCGGCCCTTATTGGTCAATTTGGTGGTGGTGGCGCGTGCATAGCGCGAGACTGTGTTTACATTTACTAATTGTCATTTAGTGCTAATTTTAGTCCATGAACTGGATTGAAAACATAAAAAATTAGGCAAATGGGACTAATCTTGAAAAAAAACCTAAAATGTGAAAAAAAAACATTTGAAAAAAACAATGAAAAAAACCTGAAAAAAACAAGTCGCATCTCTAATTACAACATGGTTCAATAGATAGAGACTAAAACCTAACCCAATAAAATCAAAATTAATAATATTTAACCACAACATAAGAGACAACTCACCAACCGTCACGATGCTAGGACACAACTTCAAACCATCAACGAATGCAAAATACCTTGTAGTCATAATACACAACAAACTAAATTTTAATCTACAAACACAGAACATTAAAAAGAAATGCATAACAAGAGGAAAACACTTTTGAAAACTCACATATAAAAACCAAGGAATAAACACTAAAACCGCATCACACATATATAAAACAATCTGCAGACCCATACTGGAATACTGTCACCCAATATATACAACCTTAACCAGAACAGCTAGAAAAAACATCGAAATAGCGGAAAGTTCAACTCTGCGCGCGATTACCCGCATAAGACACCCAAACAACCCATTACACAACCCCAGCAATGAGTTCCTATACGAAACAACAAAAATAGAGAGAATCAATCAGAGAATTAAAAACCTGACCAAACAATTTGCCAAAGATGATAACACCATGACAATAATAAGCCCTATGTGCACCGTACTGGATCCACACCTACGCAACAAGACAATTCTAGGAAACATGCAAGAATTAAAAGAAAACGAAAGCTGAACTACAGCTAATATCTAAGATTTATATATTTTTTTTTAACCTTTAACTGACATACTTCTTATTAATTTTTTTTTGTTTTTCTACAAAAACTGTACTTAGTATTAACATATAAATGTGAAACTAATCTACAAACTTGTATGAAACATGTAACAGGCCGAAGGACTTCGGTCAAGAGCCTTTTGGTGGAGCCAATGAATAAACGTTTATTATTATTATTCAGGAAGGAAGGGTTCAGAAATTGAAAATTGTGTACCACAGAGAGGTGAAAGTGGACGGGTTTCAATAAATAACATTATATGTGTATACACATTAGGGATGCACCGGATCGGGTATTTTGCCGATCCGGCCGGAACCGGAATTTCGGCCGCTGGCCGGACCGGATCGCCGGAATTCCGGCCGGATCGGGACCTAAATTTAAAATGTATGTGCATGCCTATTTTTATACGTAAAACATTGAAAATATTGAGGCTGATTTATTTTTACTTTTTTTAAACTAGCTACAGTATGCAGAGTGTTTATTACTATTAATTTTACCTAGATAGAAAATATATTTTGTTCAAAATTATTTGTGAAAAATTAACGACTTAACAATAGGTAAGTAGGCACCAATTAAAAAAAACCTTAAGATAATTTTCTTTATTTTTGAATATATTTAAATTTAAATTTCCAAAAATTTCCAAAAAATTCCGGCCGGAAAGCTATCCGGCCGGAACGGTAGTTCCGGCCAACTGGCCGGATTTAGTGGTACCCCCGGAATTCCGGTGCATCCCTAATACACATATAGGTATTCAATTAAAAAATGTATCTTTGTATCTTAACACACCTAGTTACTAAAAATTTTTAACTAGTTACAGTTATAGTTACTATAATAGGATAAATAACTAGTTATATATAGTTATACTTTAGAACACTGCTAATCAACTACATCTTGACAACAAAAAAACAGTAACGGGTCTAATTGTAGATTACAAAATAGCTTTTGACACTGTAAACCTAGACTTACTAATTTCAAAAATGGAAAATATGGGAGTAGTAGGTAAGGATCTTAACATATTTCAGTCATACTTAACAAACCGACGCCAGTTTACAGTGGTAGAAAGTCAAAGTAGCACAATAGAGAAAACCGAATACGGTGTCAGTACATGTATAATATACATTGTATATACTAAATTCTTATGCACGCAAATGACCTGGCGATTTTCTACGTGAAAGAAAACGACAAATATACAGAAAATAAAATTAAACAAGGTCTGAATATACTACAAAAATGGACGAATGCTATTCAGCTAACTATAAATCATCAAAAATGCCACATAGTACACTTTGAATCAAGAACTCGAGAACATCAAATGAACATCAAAATTAAGGAGCAACTTAAGGAAGTCACAACAATCAAATACCTGGGATTAAACATCGACAAACAACTAAGCTAGAAGCAACACATACACAAGCTCAATGAAAAAGTATCGTCATACCTATATCTAATGCACAAATTAACTCCAACTCTACCTCTTAAACAAAGACTATTGGTTTATTATTCATATATAAAAAGCGAACTGACATATCTGATACCTATTTAGGCGACTGCAAAATAAAACCTTAAGATTATGTACAGAAAGGATAAATACACTCCTACAGAACAACTATATAAGAATACACAACAACTAAGAATTGAAGAATTGAGACAATTGGAAACGTACAAATTAGTTCACAAGATAGTAATGAAGGAGATACAAGATAAGGAGGTATCATATACAAAAAGAGCAATCACACATAAACACAACACTAGAGGACGAGAACAATTAGACATGGAAAGAGACAACACAAAATATGAAGAAATGAAAATAAAGCATCAGAAAAACAAGACTATACAACAAACTTCCAGTGAATATAAAAAACCTAACCCGGACTTTGTTTAAAACCAGATTAAAAGCTTTAATTCTAAGCCAAAGGGACACTATTTAATTTATTTGTAACATAATTTTTTTTTTTTTAATTTATTTATTTACCCAAAAAGACCAAAGGTCCATAACAAGTATAATACAGTATAAAAAAATGTAGTGATTATAACAAATTTATAAAATACATTATTTTCTTAATACTCTGTAGTGTTTCTTTCTTCAAATATTAGGTTTTTCACAGCCCACTGAAAAGCGTTAATATTAGGTAGATTTTTAATTTCATTTGGTAATTCATTGAAGAGTTGCGCTGCATTTCTAGTTATACTTTTCCTACCAGTATTACATGTATTAGGAAGTATAAATATGTAATTTAGATTTCTTGTAGGATAGTTATGTATATCACAAATTTTTTTCAGATTTACATTGGACTCAATTAAATTGTGTTTTATTTTGTAGATAAGTTTAACACTGTCAAGTTTTATCATCTCATTTATTGTTAGTAATTTAAGTTCATTATAAAGATCTCTTGTATGTGTCCTATGATGCTTGCAGTACAGCACTTTTAATACACGATTTTGAGTCGTTTGAATCCTACTGATATCAGATTTTCGAGATTGACCCCAAAATACGCATAGATAATTTAAGATGGAGTGGATATAAGCGTAGTATACAATATATCTTGTTTGTTTGTTGAAATATTGTGCATTTCGTTTTAAGTAATAGCTTATATTATTAATCTTATTTCTAATTTTATCAATATGTTTTTTAAAGTTAAGTTTATTATCTATTGTAAGTCCTAGATAGCAAAACTGGTCTACTTCTCTAATATTCTTATCACAGATCTTTAATTGGTACAGGTTATCACAGTTAGGTTTATTAAATGTCATATATACACACTTACTTTCGTTAAGCTTGATTTTATTGTTTTTTGTCCATTTATTGATTTTTTCAAGATCATTTTGTGCTTTGGTGAAAATTGAGTCTATATCACCATCATAGAACATAACAGTATCATCTGCATATAACACTATATTACCACTAATATAATATATAATTTAAGTTCATTATAAAGATCTCTTGTATGTGTCCTATGATGCTTGCAGTACAGCACTTTTAATACACGATTTTGAGTCGTTTAAATTCTACTAATATCAGATTTTCGAGATTGACCCCAAAATACGCATAGATAATTTAAGATGGAGTGGATATAAGCGTAGTATACAATATATCTTGTTTGTTTGTTGAAATATTGTGCATTTCGTTTTAAGTAATAGCTTGATTTTATTGTTTTTTGTCCATTTATTGATTTTTTCGAGATCATTTTGTGCTTTGGTGAAGATTGAGTCTATATCACCATCATAGAACATAACAGTATCATCTGCATATAACACTATATTACCACTAATATCACAGTTTTTAATGTCATTTATATATATCAAGAACAGTAATGGACCTAGGACTGAGCCCTGTGGGACTCCATATTGGACTAGTTTTGTATCACTTGTTGTGTTGTTGCTTACTGTATATTGCAGTCTATTTGTTAGGTAGCTTTCGAAAATATGGTGATTTTTCCCTCTTATACCAAGTAATATACTGCTATGTTATCCGTTATTATCATTACGGTGATATTTGGGATCAATTTATTTTTCATGAAAAAAAAATATTAATATAATTGTTAATTATTAATTAATATTAATAAGAGCCTTGACGGATATACCATTTAGAGAAGTAAAATTTAAAAAGAGTTTAACTAAGTTTATCATTTAAGATAAAAATATTTTAGAGATTGTATCGAGCGAGCGGCATAGTTTAACTTATCTAGAGCAGTGCCGGTTTAAGTTAGTTCGCCGCCCGGTTCTGGCACAAACACAACGCCCAATGCTTTAAAATATTACTTTTTTAAAAACATTTTTTAAATTTTTAAGTCTTACTTTCTCACGTCAAGTGGAAGATTAGGTTGATTAGGCTGGTATCTAACAGTAAACTTAGTATCCTATAAAATATAAAATGAGCCTTTATAAACAAATTATAAAAACTATTCAAAAGCACTAACTAAAAATTAAAACATTCTTTGGTTTATATAAACAATACTAAGTACTAAGAAAAACTAATTAAAAAATAAAAGTTTAATATTTTGTTTCATTAAACTAATAAAAACTAATCAAAAGTTATAAATAAATAAAACATTATTCTTTGGTTTAAATAAATATTGAGAAATCCTAATACTAATAATTAAAAGGTTGTTTTCAAGTCTTTACAGTAGCAAATTGTTTTATAACACTTTACATTTATTTCATCTAGCAGGTCTTGATAAATGGACAAAATTGCTAAGGAGTTAAATCTTTCTTGGGTAATTGTATTTCTTAGGTAGTTCTTTACCCTTTTTAGAGTAGAGAAAGATCGTTCACCACTTGCATTTGAAACCATTATAAAAAAAAATTCGCAGACAAATATTAATATTCGGAAATGAAGATATTAATTTATTTTCGTATAAAACTTATACTAATTCCAATGAAGTTTCTATTTTTATTTCCGAAAGGGAAGTTACCAGTTTCTTGAGTTTGACACATTTTTGAGGAAAAAACTCATCCAAATCCTCTACGAAGATTTATGCTTTTAGATTAAACAAAAATTCAAATTTGTTTGTGCCAGATTTCTAGCTATCATATCGACAAATGATTTCGGATTATAGATTGTCAATTATTAAAATAAAACATATTGTTCGCATTGTTTCTTTTTTGCTTAAATTTGCCTCTGAATTATTTTCTTCAAATTGTAATTTTCTTATGATTATCCGCTTCAGAGCATAATTTTCGTTTCCTGTTTATTTCCTCGTAATGATCAAAATGATCACGTAAAAAATCAAAGTTCTCAACTAAAAATGACAAAAGACGAGCATTTGTGCTTAAATCCATATTTTGTTTTTGGACTGCTTTATTGGTTTCATTAACCCTTTGCAAAACGTCTATCCAAAAAGTTAAAATTATTCCGTTTCCAATAAATCAAGTTTTTCTGATGGAGAAGCTGCTTCAACTCTAACAACATTTTTCTCATTTGTATCCGTTCTATCCGCCGACGCAGTTTCGCAATATATTTTTTTCTAAATTCTAACGATTAAGTATTTTTTTTTTTAAATTATGGGCGGTACGCGGTACCGCCCCAAAAATATTTACCGCCCGGTGCTATAGTCCCCAAAAAACCCCTGTTAAACCGGCACTGATCTAGAGAGTAATACTTCGTAGATCGAGAGCGAGTCGAGAGTTATTCGAGCTCGATGATTTAATCCTAGTCCCTGGAGGCATTAAAACAACAAATAACAATTTAAACCTTAAACCCGGGGTAAGTTAGTAAAACCTTTTAAGGTTAACAATATATTTTTGCACGTGCATCCTAATAAACCCTTAGAGCAAAGAACGCCGGGGAGCTCAAACCCCCCCAAAACACATCCCTAACCCTAACCCCAAGTGTTTACCAAATATACCAAAAATTATTAACAAAAGAGACAATCACAAGTCTAAAGGTAGATTTTACACTCAAACTAAAAGATGCTGAATGCCCAGCAAAAATCTTACAATTTAAGGGAATAACAAACCCAAAAAGGGATACATCTGGAATAATAGTAAAAGATCAAGAACACAAATCTATATACATCCGAACAGGTATGGTAATCAAAACGTTCGAAGGCAAAATATGTCCCAAAGAATCTACATACAACCCACTCCCTGCTTAAAAACCCCATAGAGACCTATATAAAATAATCTATCGGGCGCTACCGGATTCAATATGTACATTTGTCCATGGTTCCGGATACGGCCCGATAGAAAATTTATAGGAAATTACCTATAGGCACACCATAACTTTTACATTTTCCCTATTGAGACCGATAGCAAATAACTCAATGAAGGATATATAGGGATATAGAACAACCATAAAACATTAGACAACATTTTATTAAAACCTATGGGGTCCTATGGGGGAAAAACTAATTTCTACATTTATGTGTATTTTCCCCATTGAAACCAATAGCAAATAAATCAAGGGTGGATATCCCTATAGAACAACCATAAATCCCAACTATGGGTCCTATACATACCGATACACCCTATAGAAACACCATACATTCCGATACAAATATCTATCGGTTTGAACAGCAGGGCTACCCAATGCTAATAGAAACCTATATTCCTCCTGCCATACAGTGTCTCTCTTGCCTAAGATATGGAAATCTGCAAAGACCACATAAAATATGAATGCCAAAATCCACTAAAATGAGCATCCTGAGGTAAAGCCCACATGGCCACAACAAAAACATGCAAGCAATTCATTCTTCAAAAAAACAGTAACGATAACATAGCCAGAAACCAGGTATCATTAATTAAGAATTCTTTGAGGCACAAAAAATCTTTCCTACTAAAAAACCTGCCCCTTTTCAAGAACTCAACTTCAATACAAAATTCCCCCTTTTGCCCAGACGACAGAAAACCTTCCAAAATCTAAAGCTCGCCATACCGCAAATGCCATTAACATCCTTTACTGAAGTAGTTCAACAATCAAAAAGAACAAGATAAATACAACAGCACAGACCAGGGTATGACAGGGCCGCCCATAATTCCCAATAAATATTGCTATTCCCAGGGCTTTCTGCAACATAAACTCTCAAATTTTTTCAAATGCCCAAACGCTGAAATCTAATTAGACAAAAAACTATTGCAAGCTTTCATACCCGACAAAATAACCATCACCAACATGGCTACCCATACCCATATACATCAAACTCCTACCAACTTTCTTTTCAAATCAGCTTAACCATAAAAAAATATGTAAACAAATAAGAACTTTAAATTTATCCACTGGAATATAAGATCTGCTATAAGAAATAAAGCAAAACTAGTAGGAATAATAAGAAAGGAATATCCGGACATAAAAGCCCTCAATAAAAGAGGAAATAACTTAAAAATATCAGGATTCACCTGCCTCCGCCAGGATCTACAGGATGGTAAGGGAGGTATAGCAATACTAACAAAACTACACAATAACGCTGACCCGGTAAATATCCCTTCTCCACCAAAACGAAAGATCCCAAACTCTAGTAATAAAAATCGATACTCGCTGTTTTATCAATCTACAGCTCCCCTAAACGAAAGGATTCTCCAAATCATTCAAGATCCTAGAAAATTGTATTGCCCATAATTCTCTGTGGGGCTAAAAAAAATACAAATGAAGAAATCCTTCATCCCAATCTAGTAGTCCTAAACGACGGCTTCCCAACAAGTTTAACGTCTCTTCCTACCCTAAGCGCCCCAGATGTCATTCTTGCTACTTCATCAATCTTACGGTCTTCTAAATTCCAAACAATACACGGCCCAGGATCTAGAGACCACTACCCGATTAAATAGAGATAATTAATAGTTAACCATATACCCTTTTAAATTTGGTTTTAGAAAAGGGAAAGTATATTGTACCCACTTGCCTACCTATCAACAACATTCCTTACACAGCTCCAAAAAGGGACCCACACAATTCTAGCAACCTTAGATATTGCTGGAGCATTCAACAATGTTGCCCTCCCTATAGGATATATCCTATACCCCCTTCTCGGCCAATATAATGTCCCGAAGAATATAATATAAAAATATAATATTAACCCTTTTCGGAAACAGATAAATACACATATTTCACCCCAATGCTAAAGACTAAACTCGGTCCCAACAGAGCCTCCCTCAGACTCTCTAAAGGTTCAATCCTTAGCTCTCTGCTCTTCACTAACCCTCTTCATAACAACGCTTTCATGCAGTGCAAAATAATCCAATATACTGATAACTTGGCCGTCTTATGCTATGGCCCAAATGACAACATCTTAGTAGACTATATTTACTACACCCTCAAACATATCAACACCTACTACTAGACCATGGCATGGAAATATCATTCCATAAAAGTTTCGTCATACTCTTTAGAAAAACGTCAGTCAATATATACATAAACGGACAAACAATACCTTGGAGCAACATTCGACTATATGTTTTCCGTTGCGTTATCAATTTGTGAACCAACCATTAGCTGTTTTCTTTGTATAGTCGCCGCGTCGTATGTGGAATGTATGTATGCATTGGATAAAATCTTCTCTTCTTCTCCCCTGCTTTAACGCAAATTTCGACTTCGACCACTATAAACAGATAGACCTCACACTATTTTCAAAATAAATGGTGAGGCTGGGAACCCTATTACACGGAATGTAATGTAAGTATGCTAAATAACCCTACACACGAAATTATAGTAGCAGTAGCAGACTTCTTAGATTCGAGCAACATTACGCTATAAAACCCACTGGGCTTCGCTTTGCATAGCAATAGATATAATTAACTAACTCCATACCTAATATATCCCTACTATTAGCACGTTGACAAACATTGTACTACCACGAATTACGAGCTATATATCCAGATATAGTTTATGGTTTGTCTAGACCAAGGCCAAAGAAGAAGAAGAAGACGTTTTATGTATTGTTTAATAAATAAACATATGTATTAAAGATAAAATGTTGTATGCCATGCGGCTGTGAACTCTCTTTTTGTGCGTCGCTCTATTGTAGTCCTCCGCTACGCGTCGGCATTATACCTTTGAGCTCAGCACACTTCTTATCCTTATAACATAAATAACTATAGTTATCTTTAACCAAAAAACTCATAGGCTGTAAAAATAATTTAGACCATAGACAACCAAGTTTTTTCCTCCCAGTTTGTAAAAAACCCGTTTGGACAAATACAAAAATTTGACTACTGTCAGATCCAATTTAACCTCACTTTCTACGTTTAATACTAATTATAATTGCAAAACAAAATGTTGTATGCCATGCGGCTGAAAAGTGTCTTTTTGTCCTTCGTCAATTGTAGGCTTCCGCTACGCGTCGGCGTTCAAACTTTGAGCGTAGCATAAAAAGACTCACTTCTCAGCCTTATATAAACATAAATAATCTCTGGTGAGTTCCAATTAGTTTATCCGATGAATAGTTTATATAAAAGTTATTGTCAAAACAATGGTTAAGTTTGATACAGCAACGTCATCGCTCGACAACGGTGGGCAACGCATGGCTGATGCGGTATCAAACTTACAGCGTTCGAAGTATAATTAGGAAAGATATCAGTCTCTGGTTAGGTTTCAGTGAAGACCATCACCCTGATCCGGTTTAAACGACATTAATTATTAAGTGGCGATAGAGCATAAAAAATAAGGCAAACTTTTATTAAAAAACGTTGCTCAAAAATGTTTTCTAACAGAGATAAAGGCTGTCAAAAAAAGTTTAAGAAGGGTTGTTATGTCAACAAAATAAACAAGGCACCTAGCAGCTATTTGAAGTTAACTTGTAACATTTTGTCACAAGTCCAAGACTACTTAGATTTAAAAATTTGCCTTATTAATTTGGATGGTGCTTCCAAACCTTTAAATATAAATATTTTAGAAATAAAGCAGTAAATAAAATTTTTACAAAAGAAGTTTTTTTCTTTAAATGGAACAGGATACTCAAGGTATTTAAAAAATATTTTTGGCTCCGAGTTTGGCTCAGTTACTGGGGGGCTTGCTCCCCTTTTCACCTGTCTTTAACGCCACTAAAATAATAAATATTTATTATTTTAAAACTTTTATGTGGCGTTAAAGACTGAGGTAAAAAGTAGAGCAAGCCCTCCAGTAACATTACTAGGACATAACTAAATTACATTACATTACACTATTGTGTCCAAAAGCTGATGAAAATTGATTTAAATTCAAAAATTTATATTAGCATATATGCTAAAAGCCTATAGGCCTCACCTAGAGTTTGCACTAATTTATTATTTTTAGTATTTTTTACTTCATAATATTATTGGGACACATTCATAACATATATTCTTAATTCTTTGTTTACCTTCTCTAAATATAATTCTGCACTATGTGTTTTAAGATGTTCATTTAACTGTTGCAAATCAGAAAATACTGCATAACACTTTGAACACTTTTTAAAATGACTTTCATAATGTTTTTCAAACTCTGTGTTGTCCTTATAACTCTTGCTACACATATTGCAAAAATACCAGTCTTGTTTTTCACTACTGTCCAATACTTCAAAATCATTTTTAATTGGTTGAATGTAAATTTGTTTATTTTGAGTCACTAGAGAACTTGCACTATCACTATCTTCTGTTTTCATATCACTGGGCATTGTTTCATTATAATTATGTAAAGAAAGGTCATTTATGGTTTCTTCATAAATTTCAGGGTTTTTGTTTGAATGACCTTGAAGGTATGATGTATTATGATGAGCTTCAGATTTTAACTGAAATTGAAACATTAAAAATTTGTACTTCAAAAATATTCAAAACTTACATTTTGGTTGCTTAATTCATTTATACTGCTTTCATCATTAATGTTAACAGATAATCCATGATGTAATCTTAATTGATCACTTAATAAATGATGTTGGTGAATTAAACTTAAATTTTCATCTTCAAAATGACTATCTTGTAAACTTTGACTATTTCCAGCATCAATAATTATAGACTCTTGGGTTTGTAAACTCTGGTTTGACAACTCTTGATTTGTTAAACTATGACTATTTAAGTCTAAACTATCTAAAGAATGTGTGTTAATATCCACATTATGATGGGTCAATATTATTTCATGTTCCACCATCATATCATCTCTAAGATCAATATTTTCTAAATTATGTTCATTTAAAAGGTGATGTGGTTGCACCATTAACAATTCACTTTGATCAACTAAAATTGGAGGTTGTTCATGCAGTCTACTTGAGTTAATCTCTTTATATAGTTCTAGTAATATTCTTTCAGTTCTAGTAGACCTTTCTCTAAATTCTGATAATAATTCTAATTTATACAGACAATTCTCACAAATCATCTTTGGTAGCTCATCAGCTTGATGGATCTAAAAAAATTGTAAATTTAGTATTTAGTAAATACCTAATGTTTAAATGAAAAATTTTATTCCCTTAATTTTTAAATTAAAAAAAAAATGCATCAAAAGTAAAAAAAAAATAACTCTAATAAATTAAATTGTACAGCCGAATTATAGGTATAGTTAAATTTATATTAGCCATAAATATTCACATATACATTTTTATGGCTTTGACAACAAATCATGACTTAACTTGATTTCCAAAACCAAAACCACTACATTACAGCATAAAATAATTGAATAATCTAATTAAAGTTTTTTTCTGGTTATGGTAAACATTATTAAACGCCCGTGAATAATTAATTTATTATTTCCGTTTTTAGGCGTCATTGATTGGCCGATTTTATTATTTGGATCAATCGGGTTTTAAATTGGGAGAAAGTGATTTGAGAACCGTCTGTTCGGACCTATGCAATATTTATGAGCTAAAATGAGGTAATTTCGGAAGATAAAAAATATATTGTGCTCTTTTTTTAAATTTAAAGGGTTATGCTGGCTTCAGATAAAAGTTTTTTATAAACAAGGTTCTTTATTAAAATATATACGGAGATAAATAGATGTCCTGCAGATGTCCGGGATTTTTTTCCGTCTCCTATAGGGCTAGCGCAACCGAGTGCGCTAATCGTGTAGGATACGGAAGCGAGACCTGTATCTCCGTTCCCTAAGTGGTTAACGCACCGCCTGTAATTAGGTATTATCACTAGAGGCTAAATTTAGCAAAGTATTCCTCAAGGTTATGACGATTAGCTGTCATTTTGGTTATGCAGGTACACTGCATTGTGCCATACCAATGGGGCGGGGTCGGTTGGGTTGGGTTGTTAAGTTTGGGTTGGTTTGGTATGACACAATACAGTGTACCTGCATAACCAAGATGACAGCTATTCGTCATAAACTTGAGGAAAACTTTGCTACATTTAGCCTCTAGTGTATTATCGCGCTATAACGTGCATACAATGATTCGCGCCTTTAAGACATACGTCAATCTGTTTGTTTGGTTATTATTATTATTATTTTATATGTACAAACAAAGAAAGATCACCTAGAAAGCTCATTGCAGAGTGCTTATTCGTATGCGGTGCGTTAACCACTTAGGGAACGGAGATGCAGGTCTCGCTTCCGTATCCTACACGATTAGCGCACTCGGTTGCGCTAGCCCTATAGGAGACGGAAAAATGCGTCCGGGATAGACCGAAAAAATAAAATGCAGATAGGTAAGGCAGAACATTGTACAAAATTCAATTTTAATATGACGTGCCTTGAATTTGTTAATAACCTTTAGAAAGATGAACAACAATCTTTTTTATTTCCACCATCTTAGTAACTGACCTTTTATAATATATAACATATTATGTTAATTTTGTTGTTTTTGTAACCAAGTAAACGATAAATTATGGAAACAGAGCTGTAATATTTTACGGGCATGTATAAAAGAGGTGTAAAATTAACAGGCTTGTAGAATAGTATATTCTGTAACAAGTTTGGAATACGGCATTATCCGCTCGAGTGAAAAGTTTGTCACACTAGCCAAAGCTAGGCGAATTTGACTGTTTCACGAGAGCGAAATATGCAATTCCAAATGTGTTTCAGACTATACTTTTTTTACGTTTCTAAAAAATACCATAGAAAAATAATGTAAATTTTTACTTTCCGAAAAACGGCAGGAAAGTTGCCAAAATGCAAAAAATAGGTGTGTAGTGATGTAAAAGTGCATAAACAATCGGCGCAGGGTGAAAAAGTTGTATAATTATCGCGTAATTAATAAAAAAGAGCTGATAATTGAAGTGACTTACCGTAAAGCAGTACCTATGACACAACTAGAGTCTACACTGTAGACTCTACAGACCATGCTTCACAAAGGCTTTCGATCCCGCACATGCGCTTTGTTTTATCAGCTGATCTACTTTCAATCAACTAAAATGGGTAAAAGTAAGCGAAACCAACCCAACCCAACCGACCCCGCTCGCTACATGCTCTTTTTCACAGAAAATCACGGTAAGTCACTACAATTATTAGCCCCTTTTTTTATTAATTACGTGATAATCATACAACTTTTTCACCCTGCGCCGATTGTTTATGCACTTTTACATCCCTCCACACCTATTTTTTGCATTTTGGCAACCCCCATTCCGTTTTTCGGAAAAGTCGCTAAAGTGTAAATTTTATAAAAATAAAAAAGTGAGGTTGCATCGCTTTAAAATTTGTTAGATATTAAACACAGAGATGTCGCCACCATTGTTTATTCCGTCATCCGATGATAGAATAATTCATTCTATAATACTTTATAATACATATGTGTAATAATTCATTCTATAATACTTTATAATACATACATACTATAGCTAACAAAAAAAACTCATACAGCTATATTGTGGCTGTGTGAATAAAACTTTTCCGTCAATGTCAAGCTGACATCGAGCTTTGTCACATCCATTATGACTTTTTTAACAACATTTTCAACCAAACAATGGACACGAACTCTGGCATGCCATTGAAGCCATTTGGAACGAGATAAAGCAAGACGGCGACTTCCATGCCGTTTGCGGGCAGTAATTGACAAAACAGAGGGATGACGAAATATTATTTTTTTTTTCAAACTTCAACCTAACTTTGTATTTAATTTTAGACCTTTCAAATGTGACGTATTATGTTAAAAGCCATAATTACTCCAACGAAATGATAGAAAATCAGGAACACTAGATTTTTAAGCTGTATGAGTTTTTTTTGTTAGCGATAGTATGTGTAATTTCACATTACAAAGTGATATTAGAACGGTCATATTCCGTAATAGGAGTAGAAAAAAGCTAATTACAGGTCTGTTTCCATAATTTATTATTTACTTGGTTACAAATACAACAAAATTAACCTAGAAAATGTGATTTACTAAAACGCTGTGACTAGAGCCACAGTAAACGTGCCGCGATTCGAAATGTTAAAGGCACGTTAGTTACGTCATAATTATTTAACGTCGTAATCCTAGGTCTAGGGTCGTAATTTTAAGATTTTATGTTATGATAAAACTAAAACAAACCAAACCAACCAACCCAACAAACCCAACCCAATACTTTTTAACTAAGGAACAAGAAATTTATGAAATAAAAAAATAAAAAAAGTTCTACAACTTCTAGTAGATTTTATGTTACGATAAAACTAAAACTAACCAACCAACCCAACCCAACCGAACACTGTTTAACAAAGAAAAAACAAATTTATGAAATAAAAAACGCCGTGACTAGAAGTACACCGGGAGTACGGGCATTAAACGTACATCAGGTTTGTGCGCATGCGTGTTTCCATACCAGCTGATGGTAAAATTTCGGATTTATTAGTTAAGATTGAATTGGTACACTAAGGCCCAGTTGTATAACAGTTGGTAAACAGCTGGTTAACTCTTGATATTAATTATGTAATTATTAAGCTAACTTTCAAGTTGTATAAACATTGATTAAAATTTAATGAAGTGATTGAAATACAATGGGGTAGTTACATTTTTTCTGACCTATACTTTTTATGGTTTTATTCAAGGCGTTTTGTAATTTTAAACATTTCTGTGAAATCGGAATTTCAATTGAGTTTACCGTTTTCGAGATATTTACAAAAAAAAATCTCCTAATTACGTCACTAGGCTATTGACAACGTTCCCAGCTTTTTCTATGGTTGCCAGTGTGTTTAGTTTAAGACTCTTACGATAGATGGCGCCACGTTATAATATTTTAGTTTTAAAACCGCTTGATCTATAATTTTAGTTGAGAAGAAGAAGAAGAATTGATTTTTTGACGTTTCCTTTTTTCGGGTTATGTTTTTTTTTTAAATTTAGATTATTGAAAATCAATGATATTGTTATGTTATTTGTAATTGATATTAGATAAGTGATTTATTAATAACGGACTCCAAAGCAGAGGAATCTTGTGAAATGGTTGGTTACATTGAACATTGGAGCTTTTAAACAAATAAAGTAAGTACCTATAATCATATAATCATATTTTGTCGTAAATGCATTTCATTAGTATAATGCCTAGTTCTTTATATTCTTTTAAATATATCTTGGACTCTAAAATATCAAATAGTAATATGATACCTCGTAATAAGGAAGATAGGTACTTAATGAATTTGGTGACCATCTTTCACTCAACTGACAGTGACAGTATTTGTACATAACCTCTTCGGGTATTTTCTGACCTAACCAAATGAAATCATTAACAAGACAACTTGACAACAGGGTAATTTTCAACCAATAGAAATCTTAGAATGTTGGTCACATGGCGAGGTTTGTGACGTCATAAAAATTTATATTTTTTGTAAATATCTCGAAAACGGTAAACTCAATTGAAATTCTGATTTCACAGAAATTTTTAATATTACAAAACGCCTTGAATAAAACCATAAAAAGTATAGGTCAGAAAAAATTAAATTAACAACAAAATTAATGAAATGTCAGTATGAATTACCCAAACCAACCCAAACTCAACAAACCAACCCAACCGACCCCACCCCATTGCCCCCCCCCCCCGCCCCATTGCGCGAAATTGAGCGACCATTTAATATTATACAATTGACAAATATTCTAAATAAGGATTTTTTTCCACCCGGTGTACGTTTAATGGCGGTACTCCCGGTGTACTTCTAGTCACTTTAAATAAAAAAAGTTTGACAACTTCTGAGTATCTGATATATTTTTTGTTTGTTTGGATTTTGCAATATTAGAATTTATTTTAGTTTTTAATTATTTTTTTATACGATTTTGGATGATCCTATTTTTTGTGAGGCATTTTTTTGTTTGTTTTTTAGAGTTGATACTATCTCACAATTTTTGATTGTAACGGACGCTACAAAAATTCGCCAGTAACGTGGAATGGCTGTAAAATAAATTAATTAAAAACTATCAACTTGATAGTTTTTAATTAATTTATTTTACAGCCATTCCACGTTACTGGCGAATTTTTGTAGCGTCCGTTACAATCAAAAATTGTGAGTAAAACTACCGTTATTATGATGTTTATAAGCTTAAGCCTAATTATTACAAGCATAATAAACATGTTTGCAATAGTAACTATTGTAATAGTATTTAATTTAATTACGGTAGCTTTTAAGCTTAATTTTCATGTATCCGTTTGTCCGTCATCCGTATGTCAGTTTTTCAATAAAATCGTCCGATAAGAAATGTTCTAATTTTCATGCATACGTTTTTTAATGAAGTTTAACGGATTGATTTTGCGACAAATAGAAATTAAATGTCAGTATATTCACTTACTAAATTTACTATCGCTAACAAAAAAAACTCATACAGCTATATTGTGGCTGTGTGAATAAAACTTTTCCGTCAATGTCAAGCTGACATCGAGCTTTGTCACATCCATTATGACTTTTTTAACATTTTCAAGCAAACAATGCAGACGAACTCTGGCAAGCCATTGAAGCCATTTGGAACGAGATAAAGCAAGACGGCGACTTCCATGCTTTGCCGTTTGCGGGCAGCAATTGACAAAGGGATTACGAATTATTATTTTTTTTTTCAAACTTCAACCTAACTTTTATTTAATTTTAGACCTTTCAAATGCGACGTATCATGATAAAAGCCATAATTACTCCAACGAAATGATAGAAAATCAGGAACACTAGATTTTTAAGCTGTATGAGTTTTTTTTGTTAGCGATAGTACCTAATGCTTAATTGTCATAGTTACAATTATGTCAACTTTAACAGTTAGCTGTCTAAATTTAAATTAAAATTTAAATTTAAAGGTAGGTAAATATACCTTATAAAAAGAATAATATTATACTAGCCCTAATATACATAAAAATGTATAGTTTTAAAAAAGCAGGTCCTTTTAGTTCTAGTTTTAATTTTTTTTGTTTGTCCTTTCTTTTTTTCTGTTATTCTGATTAAATAAAAACTTAACAGTAAAACATTTTTCACATAACGAACGTAATATTTCCGTTTTACAATCTTATTGAAAAAATATAAAAATATTTGAAAATAAATTATCTTAAAATAACGTTAGGCGTCAAAAACAGATGTGTAGTGACGGATGAGTTAAAATTATTTAACCTTTCTCTGTCAGACGTACGAAGTTGAAACTTGACGGACCGATAAAATGTCATAATTTTCGAATTATAATTGGACCAATAAGAGCGCTCCCGGATGAACGGACTGACGGACAAACGGATACATGAAAATTAAGCTTTACTCACAATTTTTAATTGTAACGGACGCCTCCATATTGGATTTTTGTTTACGATTTTATGGTGTTATTTACAAGTTTTAACAAACATTTTTTAAAAAACAATAAAAAATAAGTTATCTAGTTTACGAAATATCAATTATTACTTATTACATACCTTAAATTAATGGAATTTTCTTAAAAAAAATATTTATAAATTTTGACACATAGGTACGTCAGATTTTATGAATTGTCAAATAGTTTCCTTTAATTCGAGAAATAATTTAGACATATATCACTCAACCTATAAATTTAATCTGTCAAACTATGCTCAGTAAGTTTTTTATTTGATTTTTCTTTTTGGAAAATAGTTTCATGCAAAATAATTAAAAATAAAACCCCTCGACCGCTACGCAGTCTCGTGATTTTATTAAATTATTTTGCATTCAACATTTTCCAACAAAAACCAAAAAAAAACTACTGAGCCTAGTTTAACCGCTTAAATTCATAGTTCTTGTGATTTAATATATCGATGACTTTTTGCCAAAGTATCGCAAGTAACATAAACCAAATTTCGGAAACTGAAAACATTTTGCTTGTCTGTTTTAAATTAAATATAGCCCAAAGGTTTTATAATAAGTAATTACTTAGCTTATAATTATAGCTATTTACTTGTTATAAAACCTGTAGGTTATATTTGGTTTAAAACAGACTTTAAAACAAAAATGTTTTTAATTCCCGAAATTTGAGTTATGTTGCTTGCGATACTTTGGCAGAAAGTCATCGATATGATTATATATCTATCAAAATATAACCTAAAAACATACCTGAACTTGTAAACAACTTTCTATTTTTTTGCTAATTTGTCGTATTTCGCCTTCATTCTCAAAAATGTTTATTGCCATCACCAGAGAGGTTTTTGTTGCACATAATCTGCATAATTCCCCGTATCTTATGGGATCTTCTGCCATTTTTGCTATTACCTTTTCCAACAAATTAGTTTAATTATTTAAAAAAATACCAAGCTAAAATAAACCACT
Organism: Brassicogethes aeneus; assembly: GCA_921294245.1. Taxonomy (NCBI): domain Eukaryota; kingdom Metazoa; phylum Arthropoda; class Insecta; order Coleoptera; family Nitidulidae; genus Brassicogethes; species Brassicogethes aeneus. The sequence goes on along the minus strand of OV121132.1, from coordinate 42,842,898 downwards.
ATAATGTAAAGATTATACATTTTTAATAAAAAAGTGAAAGATATTGCTATATGCACTAAATGGAATATAATGGATTATTTAATGAAAATATGCACGTTTGTAGAAATGTATGGACGATAATGGAGGATAAATATTAATACGCATGCGCTAAAATTTCCATTAAATTCAAATGTGATTTTAAAAATCATAAATATAGGTAATATGTTATAGCAAAGCAAAAATTTTAATTGTGCATACCTAAATGGGTATATGTCATAATAATATTAGTGTACCTATTATGTAAAGTTAAAGTTTTATAAACGTCATTTATTACACGAGTTTAATTACGCGAGAGCGGAGCGAGTTTTTAATAAATTACTTTATCTACAATTTTATTTGACCTTTTATCTGACAACTGTCAAGCAGTTTTAACCATACTTTTTACCAATATTACCAACATTAATGTGACATCTGTCAGATGGGTTTAACCTCAATTTTTCCCAAATTAATGCCCTCGCGAGGGCATGCACGATCGTGCATTTAGTACTGTGAAATCATGCGATAAATAACAAAATCTAAAAAATCACGAATGTTATCTGGGTATAGGTACTATAGCGTATTAAATGTAGAAGTAAATAAATAATCTATAAAGGGGTAAGAAGCAAAAGGGTACAATAGCATGAAAATAAGTTAAATGCAGAATTGGGTAGTTTAAACTAATTAGACTCTAAACTTTGAGTCCAATTTTTTTTTAATTTTTATATGTAACTTCAAAATTGTACGAGTTGTGCATGTTGATTGCTTTTGAAAGTTGATTGCAAACAACAATTTTGAAACAAGTATCCAAATTTTTGTACACAACAAAAAAGTTAATAACCACTTTTTTGCACTTGTACCCTTTTGCGTCTTTCATACCCCTTCAAACATACAAAAATATGTAAACACTTTCATAATAAAGTAGTTTGTAAAATAACAAATCAGGTAGTTCCAAAGTTTGGAATCCAAACACAATCTTTGGTAGTTTAAATAAATTGCATAACCTAAAAATATTCCTAAATAATTTAGTAAATATCAATAATTAAAACTACGATTTTGGACATTTTTACAGCTGTTTAATATTTTTTGTGTAAAATATTTAAACATGGACCATTTTCATAAATTCTTAGAAAGTTCTAAGAATTGTTTTGTAAGTTTAATTTTTGTTTAACTTAGGTAATTAGTTTTAATTCAATTTTAGTCTGAAGGAAGGTATAATGATATAATTTTAATAATAGGGAATGAATCATGTGATTTGGATTCCACAGTATCTTCATTGGTTTTATCCTTTTTTATACATTTAGTAAAATATTGTAATATGCCACAAAATGCCCTAACTTTACCTGTAATAAACATTTCAAAAGAAAGTTTTAAGGATAAAACTGAAAATAATTTTTTGCTCAAAAAATTTAATATTGATTTAAATAATATTGTCTTTAGGTATGATAAGAAAGAATCATTATTAAATAATAAAACATTTAATTAACATTAATGTGTTTTAGAGATGAGATAAATTTTGAAGAATTAATAAATACAAAATCATTTTATACAATTTTGGTGGATCATCATATGTTATCTTTAAATGATAAGGTTCTAAAAAATACTGTAAAACTTATTTATGACCATCGTCCTAAAGATTCTGAAATGGATTGGGACACTCAAAAGGTTTCCATTAATATTGAGCAAGTAGGATCTTGTGCTACACTTATTTCAGATTTATTTTTAAAAACTAAAAAAGAGGGTTTGTGCTATGAATTAGCCTATTTACTATATGGTAAAACTGTTAATTGAAAAACTATATAAATAGATATATTTTTCTTTAATTTGTTTTTTGTAGCTACAATCATATTTGATACAGTTGCTCTTAAGGTAGAATTTGGTCGAACTAAAGAATTGGATATTAAAATAGCAGAGATGTTGGAAAATTCATTTAAGTTTAGTTTAGATAGAGACGATTTTTTTAAAGAGCTTAAAAAAGTACATATGGATGTATCACATTTATCTCCAAGGCAAATACTTTTAAGGGACTTAAAAGTGGTCAATGACATTCCTGTGCCTGGCTTGCCAATGTTGGTGGAAGATTTTTTTAACCAAAATGGAACTTATGAGGAAATAGTTAAATTTTGTGATGAATATAAACATAAAATTGTGGTTTTGATTGGGTTAAATGCTCTTGGAACTGTTAGGAGGGATGTTGGAATTTATTGGAAAGATAGTTGTAAAGTGAAAGAGAAAATTTTATATAACTTGAAACAAGCACAGGACCTAAAGGGATATAATTTTGGTTTTAGTGAAACCTCTACAACTTTAAAAAATGTTGTCCTTTTAAGACAAGAAAATATTACTTTGTCTAGAAAACAGGTTGTCCCTTTAATAAAAGATGCTTTTGTTGGTTAATTTTATCATAATTGATACAGGGTGGGTACAAAATCTTTCCTTTTTGCCAAGTTAATAGGAAAAAACTATTGGATATTTTTTATTTGATGTTTGTAATAAGTAGTATCATGTAATTAAATGCGTTAAAAGAGCGGTGTAAAACAAAGGAAACTTTTTGGTAGATTCTTTCATTATGTGGCAGAAAAAAAATTGGCTACACCAATGCATCAACAGCAATAGCCATCAATTTTATTTTATGTCCAAATTATTTATAATTTAAACCTTATGTTACTAATTTTCAACTAAATGAATATCCAATACTTTTTTTCTATTTGCATATAAAAAAAGTTGTTTTTTACCCTGTTTTAAGATACTGTGAATAAAATATAGTTATAATGTAAAATATTGTGGTAATATAATAAATAAAAAAATATTTATTTAAAAACCTTTTATTTTTGCTCTTAAAATAAATATTTGTTAAACTAAAAAGTATGATTATATGGCGCAGGCGTGGGAACGCTTATCAATGGCGAGTTAACATCAACATCCATTTCAATGGGTATCACACTTTCTTCCTGCGAAGTTATTTTATCTTGCAGCAATTTGTAGACGTTGTGCACCTTTTCGCTGTGCTGATGCGTCGGTTGCAGGGCTTTCATCAACGTTTGCAATCTGCTTACTGGCAGTTTAGTGTGAACATACCACAGCAACTTTTGTAGATGTTTGATCACGTTATCTCTGGTCAGGCCGGCAAAGAAAAATTCGTCGAAAAGAGCCGTACAGAAATCGGCCGCTTGGAACTCATCGAGATTGTGGATTAATAATGCAACCTAAAGAAAAAAGTCGGTTTTAACATTTTTGTTTTTAAAGCAATGCGAATTTTTAAAGTTATGATTTAAAAATAATTGTTTAGCACTCAAGCACCTTATACAGGGTGTCTCATATTTTAATTGAGATAATTTATTAGTTGATAGAAGAAAATGAATGAACTTATGTTATAAGACGTCAAAAAATTTCATGACATGAGTTTTTTATGCAATTATTTTATTTGTCAAAATTTATAAACTTGATTTTTAAATTATATACAATACGAAAAGCAAATGCGTATTGTACTGTGCTTATTATGGTATAGAAATAGAAAAAGTTTATAAAAAATAGTGTTTTAAAGCTTTGTTTTTGAGATACAGGGTGGTAAAGTTATTAAAAAAATATTGATCTTTTCAAAAATGTAAGTGCTTAATTTAATGAAATTAAATGTAATTTAGTTAATCCAGAGGCAGCGCTTGAGCATCCTAACTAGATATTTTAAAATAAAATTTGCGTACGCTACTGCTTTTTTAAAGTTTAATCACAATCCTTTGTGAGTTTAATATTATTTTTAAATTAAGTAATTAAAAATACTTTTGATATTAATTTTGATACTTAAAAATTAAGCAAAATAGAGCATAAATTTGTATTTTTAATTTTATTGTATTTTTAATCTAATTATATTACCAAATTCGTAACAAACAGTGGCGTGACCCTGTATATAAAACCGTGGTTTTTATAATAAACCCTTGTTTGGATGGTGCCGTTTTGACACGACAGCGAATACAAAAAATGATAGTAGTTACGTTCTATTCATGCGGCTTACGAAAACGGTTCAAAGTGTTGTTTATTTTGTTCAATACACAGCATAGTATATACAATTGAATTGTTTGCAAGCACTTACGCATACAACAAAACACCAGATTACTACCCTCACGCCAAAACGGCACATTTTCGAACACCGGTTTATTAGTCAGAACTGCTGTTTAACGCCTTCGACCACAAAAATTATTAAACGCCCTCTATATACAGAGTTTCCGGAAAACATATTGTATGGCAAGCGAGACAAAACGTATCAAAAGAATGCGTTACGCCCATTACTGAGACAGACAATGATTGTGCTTGGCTGATCCAGACAAGGACAGCGATATAAATTACCCCTATCGTCCCACGTCAAGTGGTCCACCGCCGACTGTGAACTAGTGGCCAGTGTCGCTGACCACAAGCCGAAAGGTCGTGGGTTCGAGTCCCACATGGGTATGGTTATTTATTTGTGTCCTATTGTGTATTAGGGGACATCCATTAATTACGTGAGAAAAATGGGGGAATGGGTCTTGCATAATCTCACCAAAATCTTATTTTTTTCTTTGAAAATCTGACGTCAACTTTTGAGTTTTAAGAATATGTAATATAATTCAATTTTGGGGTTTATCATGTTGGCCGAAAAGAAAGTTTCATGGCTAGAATCTCACGTGAGGGATAGGGGGGTCTACCACATCTCACCAAGGGGGTGGGGGGTCCAAATTATTAGTCTGATAAATGTTTATTTTTTGGTCTAATTAATGAAATTTTAATAAAATTTACATTTTACTATCATTAGAAAAACAAATACACAATATAATACTTTAACAACAAAATTATCCAAATTAAGATCTATAGTTTTAATAAGTAAATTACAAAAATAAAACTGAGTTAAATTTATTTTGGATCCCAATGTTTTAACATTAAAAGCAAGTTTCAGTTGTTCCAAATGGCATAAGCTTTCAGTATATAGTAGCTTAGTCTAAATAAATTTTTTGCATTGGTACAGTTGTATTCATTAAAAAAGCGTACAAGAATTAGAATGAGAGAAAACTGTCAACATTATTGCGTAAAACCGGCTTTCCACTGACTTAAGTCACTATAACTGACAGTAGAAAATAAAAATGCCTCGTCAGTTTAAAAGGCTCAAATAGTATCAAGAATCTAAGAAGAATGGTCAATTCGTACCGTGGTATAATAGAAATAAAAAATCTATATTAAAAATTAATAATTTTGGTAATATTATTTAATTAACCTACGACGCCAATGCTCTTTATAACCTATAGTAATTATTTTAATGACTTATGTCAGTGATAAGCCGGTTTTAAGCAATAATATTATTTTGACAGTTTTCTCTCATTCTAATTCTTGTACGCTTTTTTATTGAATACAACTGTATATACCGTCAAACGGGGCGAATCGGGACGATTTTTAGTTATTTTTCTGAATATCTTTTTATTTAAATGAGATAAATCAACAATTTTTTGAGGAAAGTGACCTCCTCTGTTTCTACTTTTAAACAATGCTTCGTGCGAGTTTTTAGCTTTTATCGTAAACGCAAAAAAAATATTTTTAGAGGTGTCCCGATTGACCCCGCATTTTAATCAGGACAGAGGCTTATTTGCTCGAAAATGTTCGATTAACCCCGCGTAAGGGGTCAATAGGGACAAAAAATATAAAAAAACGGTTTTCAAATTTTTTTATTGATGACGTCATATTAGAAAAGCCTATTTGTTTAGCTCCTTCTAAAATAAAGCCCTTTATATTTTAATTGGCAGGATCGGATCTGACCCAACGCTATTTGTAATGTTCGCGTGTCATAATTTTGATAAATTTTGCCCCACAGGGGTTCTTCTATAGGTGCGGACCATTGTCCCAATTGACGCCATAAAGTGACAAGAATAATAAAAAAAAAATGATTAAAAAAACTATAAAACTTACAAACTTTTGCTTAGGCGCAACAGGTGACTAAAATGTTTGAGATACTCTAAATAAATTGACGGAGCTCAAAAATCATTTTAAGTACCAGTACCAATAAGAGTTTCGCGCTGTATTAAAATTACGTATTTTTTTTGTCGCGCCCACCGTAACACCATGTCCGGTGTTTATAAGAGCACTAATGCCTACATCCTTCAAGAATGGGCATCTTCTGTGTCTACTTTAAGAAACATCCATTTTTCGTCTTGAAAACATTCGCCAAATGTGCAAAATCGTGTAACTTCTAAGGTGGCGTCGATTTGTCCCGAATGACCCCTTAGTCCTGATTCGCCCCGTTTGACGGTAATAGTCTATCTTATAATTTATAAAGTGCTTTTAAAGCTTTGTTTGGGGCCCTTTGTAGTTTGTTTAGCATGTATACTTCTACATTTTATTGATAGTAATCAATAAAGGGAAATATTAATAAGTATGAATAAGTATCAGTAACGTAACATTTTAACGTTTTTATGTTAACATTTGCACATAGAAGCTTGGAAGTATGTGAACATTTGACGTTACTGATACTTATTGATATTCCCCTTTATTGTAAACTATCAGTAGTTACTGATAACACCTGACCAGGCAAAAGGGGGCAGGTCGATATTTTTTAACGAATTTTTTTTTACAGTTTCTACCGAAATCGATGAGACCCGTATTTTTTCTTTTTGCTTAAATTTGTTTGTTCACCCGTAGGAAATTTTTGAAAAATGGACAGAAACATCGATTTATACCAGTATACACTTTATGATTTATGAAGACAGACAGACGTGTTTTTTTATGATTTCGTAAACGATCGAGATTCCGTAGCAAATATGACTGCAAATACTTGCTTTCACACAATAACTAAAAAAGACGGTTTTAAACCGTTCCTGCACTGTCTCTGTTAATACCTAAAGGAATAGCAGACAGGGATGAAATAAATTGCCATTTCTATCCAAATTTTCAGTCTAAAATTTTTGCCAATTAAAAATATCTTATAGAACTTATAAAAATACTAGGTTTATTTCTTACCATAGAATGTAAAAAGGGGTCCTCAAATGCCCTATCGTCCTTGCAATTGGCTAAAACAGTCAATATTCTCAACAACCCAACCCTATCTTTGCTCTTGGCAACATGCAAAGTATAATACATGGCCAATATGCTGGCCACTGCGTTATCCTGTATGTAAGCCTCAACCGCGTCCGGAAGAGGACCGGAATGTTCGATGACCGTGATGGCGGCCTCCCTTTCGTCCGGGGGCAGTTTGGCCGATAGCTGCCTGACCTGGTCGTCGACCATCAACGACATCAAAGCCGGGAGGAACTTTGTGATCACTTGGGATTCGAGTTTGGGTTCTTTGAAATCTTGGGAGTCTATCATTACCCAGGCGCTCAGACCCAATGCCAACATTCTAAGTAGAAGAATTAAGATAGTATTGTCCTAAAACAAACAAATGTTCAGGTCAGAAAGCTTGATGTTCATGTTACTTTCTTTTAAATACAGTAAGGTACAGATATTGCACAGTAAGAAAGAACGTGTTTATGCATTTTCGGCGTATAGTGTTTTTATAATAATTTGCATAAAAATATATTAAATTTGCTAGAAAATATTTGCCCCGCGCTTGTAATAATTCTTGCTGCTAATAAATAAACTGTATAGCAGTGGCGGCTCGTGGGTGTACAGGAGGGTGAGGCTACATAAGGTTAATTTTGTCTAAATACAAATAAATTTCCACGTCACCCGGGAGGTATTATTCTGCGAACGTTGACCTTTTTTAAAATGGAGGTCATCGCCGATAGCCCTACTAAACCATTATAAATAAAAAATAAACTCTAAAAAACAAAACAAACAAAATATCACATCAAAGACTAGTTTTAATCTTAAAACTTAAAAATATATTCTTAAAAAAGTTAAAAATAAATAAATTAATCAAAAAATAAAAATAAAACTAAAAAGTCGACCCCTACCTAAGTATTAAAAAATATAAAATACTATAGCTACTTTTTGTAAATTAAATCTATACGTCTATCTTTTAAGTTTGCAAATTTATCTATTATTTGGTCGTAAAATTGTGGGTCTGCAGTGAGATTTAAAAGTAATTCTAAATTTTCAAACCGCGTCTCTAATTGAAGAATTATGCAATCTATTATTTCAAAATATAAAATTTGCTTAATAAAAACTGCTAAATCTACCTTAGTGTGTTCCCTACAATAATTAAATAAGAAATTTTACTAATCGAGACAAATCTATAAAAGATCAGCCAAAAGTTTTAAATAATTTAATCTGAATCGAAACAATAACGTGCTCTACAAACGCTAAGAGAACACTGGCATCCCACCATAGACGGACTCCCACACTGCCCTACTATGGAGAAAGGCAGTAACTGCAAAAAAATGCAAAATGCGTAAAGCTATGGACATTTTGTAACCGAATTCAACACAGAAATGCAGTCAAATATCTCATAAGTTAAAAAAATCCATTAAATACCTACTGCTTTTTATAAAAATGTAGTTTATGCTAATTTTCCACAAATTTCTTGTTTAGCAGTTACTGCCTTTCTTCATAGTAGGGCAGCACAAGCCAAGATACATACAAGCGATTATCATCAGTCATGTGATAAAGCCACCAATAAGAACAAGCCTAGCTAACTAAATTTCGCCTCATCTACGACTGAATCTACGGTATTTATTCGCGAACTTCCGGCGATATTTTTGTTGGTGATTCATTTTCGCTTTCTAGAGGTAAATGGGAGCTTCCGAGGCTGTGAAAATTTCGCCTCTGTCCTAGCGACTCTCAACGATGCACGTTACCTTGACGCGCTTTGCGCCTGGATTTTTATTTACGCTTAGTATGTTTTACTTTTTATTGGGTAGAACTGTTGTAAAAATACACTTGTAATAGGCAAAAATCTAAATACAAAAAGTCGTTCGTTCCTTCATTTTAAGGGTGAGGCGCGGCCTCAGAGGCCTACCCTGACGAGCCGCCAATGCTGTATAGGATAATTTTCAAAGGTCTAACGACTATTGTATTTCTGCCTGTAATAAATATTCCTCTTAAAATTCGGCTCCATAAAATATATACATTCCCAATCCAACCCGATGGGACGACCCCGGTTCTAAACAAGGGAAGGTTTGTCTATGTTCTAAACCATTAACATGGGGGCCTTTCCATCTCAAATCGATCAGGCAAAAGGGGATAGGTCGATATTTTTTAACGAAATTTTTTTTACAGTTTCTCTACCGAAATCGATGAGACCCGTATTTTTTCTTTTTGCTTAAATTTGTTTGTTCACCCGTAGGAAATTTTTGAAAAATGGACAGAAACATCGATTTTTCTCTTTTTACGAGTGACATTTTTTCTTGAAAATGCGATAACTTGGCCAAAAATGTTTCGATCGTTAAATTTTTTTTTAATTGTAGGTAAATCTTTAGTACATACAAATATTTAAATTCACAAAAAAAAATTAATTGTTTTTTTTTCTAAAAAAAGCAAAAAAAATGAGGTCAAAATTTTGACATTGCCACATTTTTTTTTACTTCATATTTTTTTCGTTTGAAGTTAATAATAGGAAAACTTTTTACCAAAAGTCCCGTGTTGGCTAAATTCGTCGTTTCGGAAAAATTATTTTTTTTAATGAAAATGCCATTTTCTAGTAACTTCGTGGTTCATCGCAAAAATTTGGTATATTCCTATGAACTCAAAAATAGACGTCTATTTTTGAGTTTATGAAACTGGGTTGACCTTTATAAAGTGTAATTTAGAACTTTTTGACATATTCAATTATATATATATATATATGTTAACATATTTTTCACTTGTGGACTTTAGTGTAAAACTCTTAACATTTTTGCATGTGTTACTTTTAAAGGATGTAAAAAGTATACCCAAGTTAATTTTGGTTAAAATAATAAAAATAAAGTATTATAGTACCTATTATTATTATTATTATTATTAATTATTTTAGTATAGGTACCTAAAAGTAATGAATTGAATGCACAATAAACTTATTAAAAACGCGATTTCGAAGAAACAATTCGGAACATTTTGGTATGTTAACACACGAGTGAGGCAGTCGCGAAACTCTTTTTGACTGAGGCTCTATCAGAAAGGAAAATAAGTATTAAGCCTAAGAGGTCCAGAAACTAATGGGCATGTTAATTATGTTTAGAAAAAACAAAATTTTTATTTAATTTCATATATCCTTTTTTTATTTATTGCAAGATATTCCCTACAATGGCCACACTATGGGCGGTTGGATATAACTTTTTTTAATAGTTTTAAAATATTTGAACTCATATATGTTAATAGACCAAAGTTTTTCAGAATTGTTTGTGTTCTACATTTCTTCGAAATCGCGTTTTTATAAGTTGCTTGTGCATTTGAATAATTATTTTTGGAATATAATACTTTATTTTTATTATTTTACCCAAAATTAACTTGGGTATACATCTTTTAAAAGTAACACATGCAAAAATATTAAGAATTTTACTCTAAAATTATTAATAATTTATTTTACTTACTTAAGAGCACTTTCGATGAAACCAGAAGTGAATATGTTAAATATGTCAAAAAGTTCTAAATTGCACTTCATAAAGGTCACCCCATTTTTATGTCCATAGTTAAAATACCAAATTTTTGCGATGAACCACGAAGTTACTAGAAAAAAAGATGGCGAACGATACTGATGTACCGACGCGTCCTATAAAAAGTGTAAAAGTAAAGTATTGGTAAGTAGTAAGTAGTAAATAGATTCGGTCTATCATCCAAGAACAAATTCTTTCTTGACTGCCATTGGTGAGATGTCTACCGATAATAAAGTTTATATAAGCATTTTTAATTATATAATTCAACAAAAATATATAATTAGGTGTTTTCGCGGTGCCAATCCCGAACTTGTTCGGACATCCTAGGCATGCGCATTTTAATATTTGTCATGCGCACTTTACATTTTGAACCCCAAATTTTAAAAAGCGCATGCCTAGGATGTCCGGAATTAGTTCGGGATTAGCTCCGCGAAAATAGCTATTATTAAGGAACTTTATGATAAAATTATTTTATTAAATAACCAAATTAAATTAATGGAAAATATAAATATAAATAAACCCGCGAACGCGGCTAAATCATCAGAAAAACATAGAGAAGAACAAAGTGTAACAAAAACCAAGGCGAATGATACATTTCCTGTCAAGGTTACAGAGAATAAAATTATTAATAAAAATATATCTAAAAACCAATTATCATCTGTTATATTAGAGATACAAACAAATATTGCATTAAATAAATATATTCATCTAGAACCCAATAAAAAAACACCAATAGAAGAGGATTGGAAAATGGTTAATAATAAAAAGAAAAACAATCGCCCGGTTATTTTTTGGAAATAACACTAAAAGCACTAATATAAAAGGTGTGCCAAAGTTAGCTTCACTTCACGTCTATAGGATTGATCCGAATACGAAAAGGAAGATCTTTGTCGATGCTACGGCCGCATTTACCAGAAGTAAAGTGTGAAAGTATGACAGGTAAATATCCAGAACTCCATTCTTCCTTTAAAGTTGTTATATATGAGGATAATTTCCAAAACGCTATGGATCCACAGGTATGGCCGTTTGGTGCCTGTGTAATTCGGTTTTTTCAAATTCGCAAGAGACCGGAAAATCCTGATATCTTATTATTAAATGTGAATACAAGTTCAGATAAAATTAATTCCTTAGAGGTAGAATTAAATGATAACACTAATTTAAAATTTTTGTGTCTTGTAGAAATAGGGGTAAAGTCAGATAAGATAAATTCCATGCATATTGATAAATTTAAACTTTGTAGTTACTACTGTAGACCTCTTCTTAAATGTGGTGGAGTTGGAATATGGACTCGTGATGATCAAGACTTTAAAAAGATAGATGTTTTAAATTACTGTATTGAGCAACTCTTTGAAATGTGTTGTTTTAAAATAGATTTTGTTACCTACATAATTTTAAATTGCTATAGATCTTTAAATGGAGATCTAAATATATTTTTTGAACAGTTAAATAATGTTTTAAGTTCTCTTTATGAGCCTAATAAAAATTTTATTCTTTGTGGAGACACTAATTTGAATGCCTTTTTAAATGTAAATTATGAAACGTTATGTGTTAATTTATCAGTTTTTAATTTTTTGCCAGTTGTAAAATGGCTCACCAGAGTTACGGTCCATTCTTGTACATTGATTGATCATGTTTTATAAATTTTACTAGTGAATGTCTTTGTGTATACACTATAGTGTTGGATAATAATATTTCAGACCATAGAAGTGTGTTTTTAAAACTAAATTTTAAAGATAAACAATATAGTAATAGTACATTTTATAGGCGTAATTTTAATGATGAGACAATTTTAAGTTTTCAATACAAACTTTAGTGCGAATCCTAGATTAATGTTTTAAACTTAACGAAAATGAACATTGCATATGAAAACTTTATAAATTTATTTATATTTTATTTTAACAAAAATTTACCAAAACCAAAATGGAGCAATAAAAAAAACACACGAAAAAATGGATTAATAATAACGTAAAACGTTCAAACGAAAAGCTAAAAGATCTCTATTTTCTTAAAAATGTATATCCTAAATTACTACCTAAGTATTTATAAAGAATCTAAAAAAACACTCACTTTTAATATCGATTACATATAAACAATATTACCAGAATAAAATATTGTCATCATCTAATCCAGGGTGGATGGAGGACCCTGATCTAATCCATCAAAGGCTATGTGGACAACCATTTCTGAATTATCCAATAAGAAAAGTAAGCATAAAAATATAGTCATGGAACATGACCAAGAAAAAATTAATAATCGTAATATTATAGCTGGGTTGTTTAAAGGTACGATTCTACCAAGCGCGCAAAACGTTTGTGAATGTTTGCAAATATTTGCAAACTCAATATTTGTTTGGTGGAGACGGTGGTCACGCGCATTCTCAAACGTTTGTTCGCATTCGGCCGTGTTCCGAGCGGTGTCAGTACATCAAAGGGATTTGTTGTTCGTGTGTGCGCTCAATGGAAACGACCTTGGAGTTTTGTGACAACCAGCATTCCGAGCCGAGTACACAAATTTGAACAACAACAATGGATTGAGACAATGAAAAGTGTTTGCAATTAATTGAATTGTACAAAATGAAGCCAGAAATATGGCAAGCTACTAATAAGTTTTATTACAACAAACTTAAAAAGCATGACCGTCTTGTTTTCAAAAAATACGATGTCCAAAACCTGTGTTTTCTTCTCTTTCTCTTTTCACTCTATTTTTCAATTAACACCAGAGCTGTTCCGAGTACAATGAAAAAGTACTCGAGTACTGAATACAAGTACTCTTATATAAAAGTACTCGAGTACCAAGTACAAGTACAGTACCGTTGTACTCGAGTACCCATACGAGTACAAAGTACCGACTACATTACGAGTTATGAAATGTTGGGAAAAATGCTAGAGAAATGGGGCGATTAAGAAATCATTAAGAATTGCCTTCATCAAATATTGATATTTCGCTTTATGTTAATTATCAAGGCCGACTAGTATCTTGTTTTACTTTGCCTTAGCTTTATTCTTTAATTATCTTTTTGAGGAATATTGTCATCTTATTTCTACCAAAATATAAACAAAATTACATTTCATACATAAGTAAAAACCTTTTGTTCAATGCTCTTTCCTGTGTCTTTTTATTTATTGATTGAGGCTGTCTTAAGGCTTTCGTGTGAGGCAGGCTGGCTGAGGCTGCCTCAGGCAGCATGTCCGTAATTTTACGAGTCTGAGCAGTGTTGCCAAATTTTCAACACCCACGCACATATTTGTCCACGCCAACCTCACCGCATTAAAATGTACTCATTGCATACTTTGGATGTACTCGATTACATGTAAAAGTACTCGAGTACACGGGAAAGTACTCGAGTACATTTTTGCAATCTTAAATGTATCAAGTACAAGTATAAGTACATTCAAATTAAAGTACTCGGGACTGAGTACCGAGTACACTGAAAGTACTTGGAGTACAGTGTTTGAGTACTTGTACTCGAGTACCGCACAGCTCTGATTAACACATGCATAATTATGAACGCTGCGGCACTAACACGACGTTTTCTCGGGGCCATTACTACCTATTTTCTGGATCGATGACAAATGTTTGCAAACGCACATTTGTTTGCAAATATTTGGGTGGTGGAGACGAATGAATTGCAAACATTTACAAACATTTGCAAACGTTTGTTCGTAATAATTTTTTGGTGGAATCGCACCTTAATGATACTTTATAGATGCACCTCTTAATGTAGTAAATCAAATAAAAATAAACAAAAAACTATAAACAAACAATGTACAAAAAATACAAAATCAATGTTCTTAAATCCATATACAGATAATGAACTTTATAATTTAGTTATGAAAAGTGTAAAAAATAAAAAATCAGCTGGTGAAGATGAAATTCCAATGTTTTTAATTAAACGCATTCTTCATGTAACTGTGAGACTAGAGATGTAACTTGAAATAAAACGATCCGTTTTTTGTTTTTTTTCACTGTTTTTTTTTAATGTTTTTCATGTTTTATGTTCTTTTTCAAGATTAGTTTAATTTGACTAATTTTTTTTCCAGTCCAGTTCATAGACTAAAATTACATTTAGTAAATTTAAATAGTCACGCGCCATCACCATCGAATTGACCAATAAGGGCCGCGTTCTCCACCTGCGGCGATCAGGCGTCAGGGTTTGTTTTGATTTGGACTTAAAAAAAAATAACTATCTAATAGATAGTATCTATAATACACTTCAAGAAGTTTTCTTTATATTGTTATTGGTTTCTTATTTGTAAAATACCAAATAATAAGAAATCAAACTTTTTAAGTCTCAGTCAAAATTTTCAATAATGGAATATACCTATGTAATATATTCTAAATTTGAGGCGTATACTGCAAAAGAAGCCTAACTAAAAAAATAATTTTGGATTTTTATATTCCTATTACACGGTGCTGTTCTGAGAGGTGATTTTTGGACTTTCTGTGAAACCTATTTTTTTTTATTTTCTTGTTAATTAGGTCATAACTAAAATTTTAAGAGCAAAATAAAAAAAATTTGACGGTTTGAATTGGCTGTTTATTAAAAATATTATGCACTCTTTCAATTATCCAATTAAAACTAGCGATTTAATTTAAATATTTAATATTTGCATAACTAAAAAAAAGGTTTTTACAATTTTTTTTATATATTTTACTGTTTTGTTGCAATAAACGTTCAAACTTTTAATCTAACCTTTGACGTATACATTTATGTTCCCTTAATTTATATATCCTTAAAGGTTGCCAGGAAACTTAGATCTATTAAAAATTTATTTGACGTTTGAATTGTCATTTTCAGTATACGTATTCTATAATTTTTGTTTAGTTTTTTAAAGTGTTTTTTATAAACAAAAATGAAAAATTGTATTAAAAGTTACGAAGAAATTCATGAAATTTAACTAAGGACCGGTTTATTCATCCCAGCTAACATTGCTTGAGTTCAAACAAAACTCAAACCTTGATTTATCAAGTTTTGATGTTGTCTTGAGCTCACATTGATTTAAATTTTTGAGGTTAAATCAATGGTTGAGCTCACATTGATTTTAATTTTTGAGGTTAAATCAATGCTTGAGCTTACATTGATTTTACCTCAAGAGTTGAAATCAATGTGAGCTCAAGTTTTGGATAAAAAAACCTTATGGGTATACTTCTGTTAGTATTGTAAATCCATATCAAATAATGGCAGGCTTTTGCAATAGATTAAAATATAATTTTAATAATAATAATTATTAAAAATATAATAATTGAACCAACAAGGATTCAATTTTTAAATAATATAATATTTATTAAAAATATAATTTTAATAGTAATGAATATTATTATTAATATTATATTTTTAAACAATTACAAAGCCCGCCATTAATTGCAATTGCAAGCTTTTGCGAGTCGCGGGCTACCTACTTTACCGGCTTTATTCAGAGATTTTTTCGTGCATCAAGTTGCAAATTATTCTTGTGTCGTGAAAGTTAATATTAAAAATAAATTGGTAAGTAAACTTAAAATCCGTTAGTTACTGTTTTCTTAAGGAAAACATTGTAAATAAATACAACAAAATCAGGAGAAAGTGAGGTTATAATAAAGTTTGTTCAACAAACTTTGTTGTTAATGAAATTTACATAATTGGAGTAGATAAAGCATAGTATTACACTATAATGCGCATTATTAACTCGTGGGTAATAGGCTGCATTATCTCTTGTATAATAATATACTATTATTTTTAATTTCCTTTATTTGTTTTTAGGTCATCTGCTTAAACTGTAGAGGAAAGCAGAATACTTCAAGAGCTTGCTGAAGTTCTGCCAAATCAAAGGTAAATATATACTATAAATACCTACTGTTGAAAATGCAGTTTTCTAAAACTTAACCTGAATTATTTCTCTTAGGGAAATTCTTCAAAGCTTTGTCAAACAGAATTGATGCTTTGTATGAGGGGACCAGTTTTCCAGCATCCAACAGTTGAAGGGATTTCCATTGAAAAATTGGGCAGAATTTAACCAGTTTAAGTCCAGTGAAACACTTAATGAAAGAAAAAGTCTGGTGGGTTGAAATATCGTCAACCTAATATAACAAGGTTGTATGTTAAAAAAAACGAAAAATTTAAGTCTATGTGTCTACAGGATTATACTTGGCCTACGCTTCACATACCACTTAAGTTGTATGTCAAGGGTGGATTACATAAAACCTTGTAGAAGCATAAACTCAAATTTTTCGGTTTTTTAACATACAACCTTGTTATATTAGGGTGACGATATGTTGAATGTGTGCCAGTGTTTATATTAAAGATAAAATTTTATTGCAGTTCATTTACCTAAAAATCTTGGTGCAAATATGGCTCTTAAAGAAACGATAACTGATATTTTGACAATGGAGTTCACCTTTCTGGGAAATAATAATAAAAGGGCCTTCATTGATACAAATTACAGCTCTTAAAGAAGCGATAACTAATATTTTGACAATGGAGTTAACCTTTCTGGGAAATAATAATAAAAGGATACAAAATTATTTCACGTAATCTAATAGTCTATTAGATTAAATCTATTGTGTAAGTCAATGTTTTCATCCTTTTTTCATTAAGTTTTAGTTTTCATTGGCAATTTCTTCTGTTACAGTTGCTGTACAGGGTCTTGTTTTGAAGGCCCAACATCAAATAAAGACTTCTTGCCACACATTCAAGAAGCATTAAGAATCAACAGACAACGTGAGGCAAACAAATTAAAAAAACAGCAGAAAGTGAAGCAACAAATGATAATCCTCAAAACTATAGTTTTGTATACAGAGTTAATAAGGATACTGTTGAAAAGGAGCAAATTTAAAAATTGTTTTTTGTATATTTTAATATTTTGTTTATAAATTTTGGTTGTGTTTTAATTGCCTATTTTATTTTATTCAAGAAAACCTAAATAACTATATATAATTATGGGTTTTGAAAGGCAAAAGGACTGTTTATTTGATGCAAACATATCCAAATTTAAAAAAATTATCAATTTAAATGCTAGCATTTAAGTTGGTAATTATTTAGATATGTTTGCATCAAATAAACAGTATTTTTTCCTTTCAAAACCCATAACTTGATTTTTTCAAATATTTGAATTAATCCGCCAAAAGTAGGCAGCGCATGCGCGCATCCGATTCTAATTTAATCGAAAATCAAGGTTTGATATCACATTGAGCCCAAATGAGGAACCAACTTGATATGTTTTTGACCTCAAAGCTTGATGTATAAAATCAAGTCTTGAGCTCGCATTGATATCAACTTGAACACCACTTTGTTAGCTGGGATCTTTTGTAAAGTTTATCGGGCCGATAACTTTCATGTCTTGGCAATATCTAGTATCCAAAGAAATTATTCGCCAAATAAATCAAAAATGAATAAATCGGCCCTAAATAAAATGTGGCACCCTTAGAATTATTGTTTAATAAATGTATACTATACATTTAACCTTAAATTAAAACTTTAAACGTGTATTACAACAAAACAGTAAAAGATATAAAAAATGTATAGACCCAGGGGTGTGCTGGGCCGCCGGGACACCGGGAGAAATCCCGGTGGTCCGGAGGGCTAAGTGGGCCGGTGTGCCGGAGGGCTATGTAGGCAGCATGCCGCAGCACGTGGTCAATTAAAAACTTTTTTAGTTGAGTTATGTATAAATATCATAATTATTTTACACATACCATGCATGCCAGCCTGCCAGCTTTGTTTCTTTTTTCGAGATTGTATATTGTTTATAAGTTTCCTGAGCGATGATAATTTGTATTAGTTTTTATTTTAAGTGCAATGCTATATGTTTTAGCATTGTGTAAAATATTGTCTGGTTGTGTTTGTTGCCTGTTTTTTTTGTTCAAGAATTTAATTTATACTTTATGTTATTAATTATTAATAATAATAATAATAATGCTTTATTGAACTAAAACCAAGTTCAAACGCTATTGACCGTAGTCCTTCAGCCGAAATTATTAATATATTAATTATTAATATATTAATAAATGTTTGAAATTTTTTAACTTGGTTTTGTTCACCCCCCATTTTTCGTGTGTAGTTGGCCGATTTTTCTGAATTTCCCGGGCCGGTCTGATATAGCCAGCACGCCCCTGTATAGACCTTTTTTAAGGAAATTAACTAATCTTTAATCTGATTTAAAAAGTTATGATAATATTTAAATAAAATCGCAAGTTTTAATTGGAGAATTGAAAGTGTGCATAATATTTTTAATAAACAACCAATTAAAACAATTCAAACCGTCAATTTTTTTTTATTTTGCTCTTAAAATTTTAGTTATGACCTAATTAACAAGAATATAAAAAAAATTAGGTTTCACAGAAAGTCCAAAAATCACCTCTCAGAACAGCACCGTGATTATGCCCTTATCGAGTAAACTAGCCAGATAAAGTATTTTAATATAGGAGTAACTACTCTTCCTATTAAAACACACTTTATTAGGGTAGTTCACTCGATAATAGAAATATATATAGAAATATTTAAAAATAAAACACAAAATATTTTTTTTTCAGTTAAGTCGCTTTTGCAGTATAATAATACGCCTTATTCTAATTCTTGTACGCTTTTTTAATGAATACAACTGTAGCAGACAAAAAGCCTCAGAACAATAACAAACATGCGACACCACTTAAAAAACCCATCAAATAACGTTTTATACAAGAAAACGGGCATCGAGAATGAAAAAACTTATCAAAAAATTCAGAAACCCAAAATATGGATAACATTCAAATTATGCTTAGATATGAAACACCCACCAATCAAACAAAACAGCTTCATCCAACAACACCACTTTTTCACATTCTTCTTGAATCGTGATGTCAAACTTATTATATAATATATATGTTATGGCTAATGTGCAAACTTGGATAGTTTATAAACTAGCTGGATAGTTTATAAACTAGCCAAACTGTCAGCTATTTTAATTGAAAACATATTTTCAACTAAATTAGCGGCTAGTTTACAAAATAACCAAGGATCTTGGCTAATTTACTTGAAATTATTAGGGAAACTAAAATAGCTGGATAGTTTGTATACTATCCAATTCAGTTTGGCTAATATAAAAACCAAAATTTCTAGTAACACAAAATAGCCAAGCTTTAGCTAGTTTGTAAACTAACCAACCAATTCTCTGGATAATTTATTAAAAAAGTGAGATTACGGCATTGTTTTTTGTTTTGCCGGCTTAATCGGATTTGTTTTGTGCATTTTAACGTTTTTAAAATGAATCATAGGCAAAATTTTAACGCTTCCTTGTTAGAAAACTCAACAACACAACCCTACCGACCCCGCCCCATTGGTCAAATGGTCAAAAATGAGAGAAAAAACCCAAACCAACCCAAACTCAACAACACAACCCAACCGACCCCCGCCCCATTGGGCCCCCCGTCCCATTGAGCAAAAAAACCCAACTAAAATGGG
This sequence comes from Brassicogethes aeneus, assembly GCA_921294245.1. Taxonomy (NCBI): domain Eukaryota; kingdom Metazoa; phylum Arthropoda; class Insecta; order Coleoptera; family Nitidulidae; genus Brassicogethes; species Brassicogethes aeneus. Next base: position 42,822,945 of record OV121132.1, on the reverse strand, counting down.
CAATAGCCAGAGAATTAGTTGGTTAGTTTACAAACTAGCTAAAGCTTGGCTATTTTGGGTTACTAGAAATTTTGGTTTTCATATTAGCCAAATTGAATTGGATAGTATACAAACTATCCAGCTATTTTAGTTTCCCTAATAATTTCAAGTAAATTAGCCAAGATCCTTGGTTATTTTGTAAACTAGCCGCTAATTTAGTTGAAAATATGTTTTCAATTAAAATAGCTGACAGTTTGGCTAGTTTATAAACTATCCAGCTAGTTTATAAACTATCCCAACGTAATATATATATATATATATATATATATATATATATATATATATATATATATATATATTCCACCCAAGCTTGTTTAGGCAACCAACTTGTCACTCAACGAGTTCCCTAACATATATATATATATATATATTAAAATTGTAATATAGGTATTATAAGTTAGTGTACAAAACGGGCAGAAAGACCAAGGTCGCTAGCCCTTTGGATAATCAATAAATATGATTATAATTATTATATTTGAACATAAGGGAATTATATATATAATTAAACCGAATGTCGGTTTTTGGCCGAAGGTTCGGCTCTTGTCGTAACCTTAGGCCGATGCCAAAGGTTTATTAAGACTTAAAAAAATTATATAACAATATAAATAGTGAACTTTAAACAACGCCGTGTCGGCCGTCCGAACTAGTCTAAACAATCGCGATGCGTGCGGGAAGCAGGAACCACGCGTTGCGCTGAAGTCGGCGTCATTCGTAAATCGTAATATTTCTTTCGTTCAGTTTCGGAGGCTGGCCGGCTGCCAGCCGGCGGCTGGACACAAACCTTCGGCTTCGGCAAAAATCCTTCGGCTGGTTTTGGCCAAAGCCGAATGTGCGACCGAATGTGCTTTTTTGGCCGAAGGTGGCGGAAGCCGAAGCTAAAGCTAAAGGGAATACTTCCATAAAATAATTTTTGTAAATAAATTTATTTTATCTGCTCCTACTGTGGTAACTACACTATTGTTACATTGTTTTATAACTGGTAAGTAAGTTGAATTTGCCGTGAAAGGCTGGTTGCTATTGACAACAGGAGGTAAGTGAGTCACTTACCTACCTGGGTAAACGTCTTAATATAATAACAAAAGCATAGCAGACTCCGTGACATCCTTTAATGTCAAAAAATTTCTTAGTGTCAGTATTGAAATAAATTGATAAAATAATTATTTTTATTACATGAAAGTTTCATTATAAAACCTAGCTGGGGGAGCAGATAAATGTTATACACCAAGCAGCAGGTAAGTTTTAAGCCCCTCAAGCATGAGCACAAACTCATCCTCGACTTGTAAAATCTACTTTCCTCCTTTGTAGTGTAATATACTATATTTATTTATAAAAAAGTTGATCCTTACCCTAGGCATTTGCTCATTATAAATTAAATGATGCAAAATCCTTATAGCTGAAGTAGCCAAAAAGTTAATAGCATAGGGATCACAAAGAGTCATAGATAAGTCACCCAGAACTTGTTCTTGTCCCCTTTTAACATTATCCAAAAAACCTTGTAATTCCCTGGATCTTTTTATATCAACATTTTTCTCTCTTATACATGCATCTAAACACCATGTAAACTTGTGACAAGGATCAATGGAAATAATATCTTGTACTTCTAAATCATGCAATGCCATTAACAGTTCTGCTCTGAGGGTGCAATAATGCACATTTCTTGTACGTAGAAATAGGGTTCTTAAAAACTGTAAAACCATGTCATACAGTTTAACACTGTTTCCTATCATATGAGCCAATTTTTGAACCACTTCACCTTGTCGTCTAACCTGAAATAGTGTATTTTATTAGGAGTAAAATTGTGCAAGCATAAGAAAAGATTTTTAAATCTGTAATAACATAGTCCCAGTGTTCTATCCAAATATAGTATTTTTTAATGTGTTTATGTGAGGGCACAGTTCAGTATAAAGAAATGTTTGACATAAAACAGGTAATAATGGGTTTATGGTTTACCTTCGGTGATGGCCCAAAAAATAAAACATTTAAATTGGTGTGATCAAACAAAATATTCTCCTTTTCGCTAATATACTGGCTTAAAAGAGGTGACACTTCATCCCCAAACAAAGACTGATTATCCTTCCAAATTTGTCTTTTTACTTCAGTATCTGTGTCATTATAAAGTTCTCTATCTCTAACCAACACTTTTAAATAATTATCATCAATTTGAGGGGTATTTTTTAAAATTGCCATTACAATGGGCCTCATAGCTTTTACTTTAACCACTGGAAAACTTTTAACTAAAAGATCTTTAAGTTTTTGGTCCCTTTCTTTTCCTTCTTGTTTGCCTATATCATTTATATGAGTTATTAGTTTCTCTCTTAGCTCCTAAAATAAATGATTAAGCACAGAATTGTAGACATTTTTAAAAATTATACCTCTACTACGGACATATGAAAATCAAGTCTACGAACTCCATGTAGGTCCAATAAAGGAAGCATTGGTCTTAAGGAGGGTAAAAGAATGCCATTTGTTACCTAAAGTATACATTCAATTATCTTTGTAATCAATACAAGGATATTTACAAACATTACCTGAAACTCTTCTATAGCTTTGAGTGGATCTGTACAGCTTGTTAAGGCATGTTTTAAATAGTTTGGTCCATTTACTTTTAGAGCTTCCAAAGGAAACTCGTTTTTTGATGTGGATGTAGACATTTTCTTTATCTTGACATTTTTAAATTTTCTGATATTTTATTTATTGACATCTGTCAAACGTCATTAAATTAGCGGCGAGGTCTTTAACCCGTTCAAAATGCTGCGCTCTGATTGGTCGCATTTTGGACAATAAGAAGCGGTAAAAGCATTTCATCCATTAACTTCCGGTTTTAGAAGAATTTATTTTGATGTAAGTGACGTTTGTATGTGCAAGAAAAAAGTGTAGTGTTTCTTATTGTCAATAAAAATATTTTTAAATATTTTTTGGTAAAGTTTGTGTGGATTTTTAAAAATGTCTGTCTTGTATGACGCAAAAAATAGACGCTGCATCCATTATTGAGTAGTGTGACACAAGGGAAGCCTATCATTTTAGAGTTTTGTTTGAGAAATGGCTTTATTTTTGACAACAGATGATATCTAAACAAAAATAATCTACTTTATTTATTAAAATGGAATATAACACGCAGTTGAAAGAATTTTAATGGAATTTGTTGAAAATTGAATGTATTGATCATCAAATAGGTTATGTTTCCTACTTTTATAAGTATTTTAGGTGTGTTTATAAGATTTGTTTACATACTTTAAAATGTACCATTGGTAAAAAGTGTATTCTTAATTGTTTTATTATTTAAGATATACAATCATGGTGGGAAGTCCCAAGCATTGCTCACTTTTGTTCGTTATTTCGTTCAGCATTTAACCTATTGGATTTTGATATCGAGGTAAAAACCGAAATCATGCCATTTTTGCTTTAATTATTTTCGTTTAATTACTTTAGAATTTTCTTTAGCGCATGCTTGTATGTAGAACACCTCACAAAAGTGTATTCATGGGATTTAAGAAAAGTTCTACAAAAAATTATAATAAATATTGGATTCCAACTACATTTTTTTTACCCACCATTCGGCTGCTTTATTTATTTTTAGAAAAATGCTTTTAAATACTAGTATATTTTTGCATCATTAGTTATGCTTAATTCAAAATTTTAGTAATTTATAATAGAACATACTTGTTATTTTCAGGATTTAGAGGAAGCCCTTCTAACAGATGGAACAGAAGAAACATCTTGGTTGCAAGAACTTATAGTGAGACTTCTTAGTGGATGTCTGCCTAGCAATGAAATATCAACATTTAACTATCAGATGTTCTTGAGGCGTCTCTTTCGTCAAAAATGCCAAGAACATGATAGATACAACCCCTTCAACACTGACATAGACTTTCAGTTGCTTCCTTTGCGCACCAAAGTTGACATACTCCAGTGCCTTTGTGATTTTCGTTTAGATGCTGAGGACGTGTTGGACCAATTGAAAAACTTGGAAGCTGATAGTTTGAGAGTTGTGCCCTTGGGTTATGACAGTAACGATTCAGCTTATTGGTATTTCTATGGTACAAGACTTTATCGTGAAGACTTCAAAACAAAAAACAACAAGAAAAAGTCTATATGGCAGGTTATTTGTTTTACAGAAGATGACTGGTTTCAGTTGACAAAAAAGTTTAACCAAAGTAATTCTAAAGCTGAAAAACAGCTGTACCACACGCTTAGTGAAAATTTTTTACCAGAGTTGCCTAGACTGTTTAAGGAGAAGGAAAGGCTTGCCAGGAAAAGGTTGTTGGAAAATCAACCAAGAAGAACTTCAAGTAGGTTAAAAAAGGTATAAACCCATATTAATTGTTCTAAAATGTTAGTTTATTAAAATGTATTTAAAGGATATTGAATCTGAAGAAAAATTACCTCAGAAAGAACCTGTTAACGAGGAAGTGGAGAAACTTAAAAAGGAAAAGGAGAAAAAGGAACTTGAGAGAAAACGCCGAGAGGAGGCATATGAAAGAAGAGCAAAACTCAAACAACAGAGTGAAGATAGCCAGAGTGAATTGTCAGAAAGTCGGTATGAAATGGCTGGAAACAAATCTAAAAAATCCAAGCCTAGAACAAGAAAAAACTCTTCTTGTTCAAATAGTGACAAAGGTAAACTTCATATTTACCATTTATTTTTTATACAGGGAATTTCTCAATTAGGGTTACAGTACAAAATATTAAACAATATTTTTAAAGATAAAATTAAAATCACATGAAATTATCCTCTAAAAGCTATTTTTCAAGAACAAGTGAAATGATGTTACATTTATTAATATGTAAATGTATAAACAAATTTGTTTATATATTTACATAAATTTTACTTTTTTTAACACTGATGAAAATGTAGGTAGCAATTACAGACTCATGTTTTTATGATCAGAATCACTTCTTAAAATTACCCCTTAAACTGTATCCACATACTTAACTAATATCCTTTTTATGAATAAAACGCCAGGTTCTTAATAAAATAATAAATAATGCAACGACATGACTTGTTAATAACAGACTGCTAATCCTTGAATGAACAGCTTATTGACATACACTACTACCTTTTTTGAGTATAAAACAGAAATCTTTTGAAGAACTTGAATATCAATAGTAATAATATATTTATTAGCAGAAAACTTAAATTACGTTCAACCTTGTCAGTATAAGTAAAATTTAAAGAAAATTAATTGAATAGTAAACAGATTTAAAAAAATTGTAAATAAGCACAATGATAATTGAGGAGGTCCATTCCAAAACTCCGCTTATCCACTTTTTAATAAAAATGTTAGTGGTGTACATTTAACATTTAGCCCCCTATACCCTAAAAAGGTCATAACATTCTAAAACTCACCTTATTTCATTTAAAATTCATTTACAAATTGACTATCGTTCCAAAACTTGCCTTATCTATAGGTTATATCATGTCAGAACTGGCTTATATGGGTAATTTTAAATTATTTCAAATTGGAGCTATACCTACCTTTTTAATCAAGGTATATACATTTTATACTTATGCCTTTTTATTTTGTTTAAAGTATTCTGTAGGCCTGATATGCGTTAGTACTCACGTGTAAGGTTTTTGACATTTTGCTTAAAATCACCTAATATGGATAAGCTGAGTTTTGGAATGCATCTCCTTAATTATTAGGTTAGATTATAAATTAAGTGAAAAATATCATAGAACCATTTACTTAAATTGATTTTATTATAAAAGGAAAGTTTTTATAAGAAAATAATTAAACATTTAAAAAACAAAAAAAAAATTCATTTAAAAAAAAATAAAAAAGTCGGACCACTTTGGGAAAATCAGCATTAATCGCAGAATAAATCGATGTTTTTCATCAAAAATGGCAAAATTGAAAAGAATCATGTTTTTTTCTAATGGAATGCACCTCGTCAATTAAGACATCACAGTTGAAGTATATGTTACATCACAGTACAAGTACAAATAATTTGAGAGACAACACATTATATATACATACACTTTTCAATTTTTCTTTGAAAGCATTTACTGTATAAAAGGCATGATTTATTAGGTAATCCCGCATTCTTTTCTCAAATGCCTTTTTTGCTGTCATTTCAGCAGGTAACAAATTAAATAGAGTTGGGCCATAATAATTGAAATCGACTGGATTCCAAACGTAAAAGTGATAACTATCCGGACAATATTACGAGTATTTATCCCTCTGGGCGCATGTGTGTCATAATTTGACAGTTCAACCCTGGCACCACAAATCGATTTATAAATGAGGAGGCTGGGAAAATTTAATAATAATCTCAATATCTGCTACCAGACACAATGGGGTAGTTAAATTTTTTTTTGACCTATACTTTTTATGGTTTTATTCAAGGCGTTTTGTAATATTAAACATTTCTGTGAAATCAGAATTTCAATTGAGTTTACCGTTTTCGAGATATTTACAAAAAATATAAATTTTTATGACGTCACAAACCTCGCCATGTGACCAACATTCTAAGATTTCTATTGGTTGAAAATTACCCTGTTGTCAAGTTGTCTTGTTAATGATTTCATTCGGTTATGTCAGAAAATACCCGAAGAGGTTATGTACAAATACTGTCACTGTCAGTTGAATGAAAGATGTTCACCAAATTCATTAAGTACTTATCTTCCTTATTACGAGGTATCATATTACTGTTTGATATTTTAGAGTCCAAGATATATCTAAAAGAATATAAAGAACTAGGCATTATACTAATGAAATGCATTTACGACAAAATATGATTATAATTATAGGTACTTACTTTATTTGTTTAAAAGCTCCAATTTTCAATGTAACCAACCATTCCACAAGATTCCTCTGCTTTGGAGTCCGTTATTAATAAATCACTTATCTAATATCAATTAAAAATAACATAACAATAACATTGATTTTCATTAATCTAAATTAAAAAAAAAACATAACCCGAAAAAAAGAAACGTCAAAAAATCAATTCTTCTTCTTCTCAACTAAAATTATAGATCAAGTGGTTTTAAAACTAAAATATTATAACGTGGCGCCATCTATCGTTAGAATCTTAAACTAAACACACTGGCAACCATAGAAAAAGCTGGCAACGCTGTCAATAGCCCAGTGACGTAATTAGGAGATTTTTTTTTGTAAATATCTCGAAAACGGTAAACTCAATTGAAATTCCGATTTCACAGAAATGTTTATAATTACAAAACGCCTTGAATAAAACCATAAAAAGAATAGGTCAGAAAAAATTTAACTACCCCATTCTTATAGCACGCCTCTAAAGCCCAAATACTCGGGCTGCGTCAAATTTCGAGTTTAATTTCTAATCAAAATATATTCCTAAGAATCTTGGACACTGACCACTCCAGTAAAACTTCTATGAGTAAAGTTAATAATTGTCTTATCTTTATTAGGACTCAGGGAATTGGCACTGAACCAGTCATTGAGTTTGTCTGTACCATTTTTAACACAGGTATGTTAATTACTCAAGTTATAATGTGCTGGAATAAGGGTAGTATCATCCGCAAATAAAACGAGGTTATCTTCAGGGACCGACTGACCAATATCATTCAAATGAATTAGGTATAATATGGGACCAAGGACACTCCCATGTGGTATGTCTGTCATTATATGTGCCTTTCTGGACTGTGCGCTATTGACACAAGTGTACTGTTGCCTATTTTTTAAAATGATTTTGGTAATGTGGTAGTTTGTTTAGGTTATGAGGCACACAGTCAAAAGCTTTTTGCAAGTCAGAGCACACCACACAACGTTCCCGTTCTCCATACCACTCAAAACAACTGCCCTATTGCCCCAGTTGTGGGCTTGTCCTTTCTTAAACCATACTGATGTCTATAAAATAAGTTGTTAGTTTAAATGACCCATAGCCCTGTTGCCAGTTTTTTCTAAAATCTTTGAGTATTCTTAAAAACTAAATAGCAATAAATCGGAGTTCTCCAATGTTAAATCGTAAATAGTATCATGATTCCAGTACTTCAAACAATCTATATCCACATGGAGGAGAGAAAAATTTAATGAAAATTTGCAGTTTTCAACGTGATATACCAAATGCGTGTCTCCGGCGTCCTTTTGTCACTCTATGTATTCCGATACTTAAATTTTCGTTCTAAGGAAGTATTTTTATTGCTTATATAAGCTTATTCTATGGGAAATTTACTGCTCTTTCGATTGGTGTAAAGCTTAATTTTCATGTATCCGTTTGTCCGTTGCACATAGGAGTATTTACATGTAAAAACCGGTTAAAAGTCGAAAATAGTAAGTCCGATATAAACCCGCTAAAATCTTTTAGTTTTAAAGTTTAATAACCATTTTATCTAATTGTAATAATCAAAGTCACATATGCCCTTACCCCTTGCCGCAGCATCTGTCAAACCTCAGTCATTGTTTGAACTAACGTCTTTGTTTCTGGCGCTTGTATTTATTTACAAGATTAGATTTGAAATTGTGCTTTTGTGTGTTGAATTTTGAAAAAAAAACACTATGAATATGAAAGTGGAAGGTAAGAAGATTGTTTTAACCTAGTATTTTATTAATTCGTAGTTAAATATTGCACATAAGAGATACACAAATATGAAGTGTAAAAATTCGAATTATTTGTATAAAAGTACATAAAAAATTGTGTTTTTGTTTACTTGTCAAAGCTTGTCAAGCATTTCTTTTTTAACAAGCCGGTAAATATGAATTTCCTTCGTCAAATAAAACAAAAAAATCTTGCGCCCTCGTACGCCCTTTTCATATTCTTTGGGTTGGGTTAGGTTACAATAATTTAATTTTGTTTTTGTACGATATTATTCGAGAATGCAAAAATAAAAATATAGAAGAAAAGTTCAATTTTTTACTAACAATACTTGCTAAAAATACTCAATGTCCTAACGATAAAATTGGTATTTTAAATCGTGAGTTGAGGTTTTTTTTATAATAATTTATTGATGACCTCAAAACTCAATTAAGTAAAAGATGGATTGTAGCTAGCCGAAAAGAAGACCGTTTTATTCGTAATAACGAAGAATGGCTCACATGCTCTATTCAGTTGCCAAACTTTAATGCAGAACCTGCATATAAACCGGGTCGTCCAACAAAATGCTTTATGGAATTAAGTGACCGTAGTAAGCGACGAAAAACCAGGGAATTAAGGGAAAAAGTACCTGCTGAAGAACTTGTATATGCAGCTTGTGTTAGTCAACGCACTGTTGGAAATACCGATGCATCAGTAATGACAAAGAATAGTATATTACACTACAAGGGCAGAAAGTGTGAGATTCCTGCACTGCGCGCCTCGGGCATCATGGCGCGCAGTTCAGGGCTCTCACACTTTCTGCCCGTGTAGTGTATACTATTTTTCTTACTACCTCGGTCGAAAATATAACCCGGCCGAAAATACGGGAAAAAATTAAATGTGTATTTATGTACCTATCTCCATTTGAAGAGCTTGATAAATAAATAACAGTAGGCCGTGAATTCAGCGGTTCCAATACAGTAAAAATAAAAGGTTGTATTTTAATTAACAAATTACTACTTTATAACAAATAAAAGTACCATTAAACACTTAAAACAACATAAAAAGTAAAAAAGTAAAAACATAAATTGTTTATTTGTTAGAAAAAATTGAACCTACACCTCGCCAAAGTTTTTTGTTTTGAATGCGTTCCACCAACTTCAAATACCGACAGACAGCTGTTTCGACCTTTATTGGGTCTCATCAGTGTCGGGCAACTTGGTGTAGTGGAACACAATCAAAACAAATTACTCCCTAAGCTTATATGCTCGGTTGTTAAGTCAACAGAGGCGAGATGTAAGAACATGAGGTGATCCACACCGTCAAACGACGTGGCCTTTGCCGCAATCGGTACATACTATGCAACCGGGACTGCACACAGCAATTGTATCACAGATAGTAATATGGCCTAAAGGAATCTAGAATTAACCCAACCGGGCTAAACATTAAGGTAAACCTTCAATTTTCTTAGTTTCTTTAAGAAACTTTCTTGACCCATCACTGGTAATATTCATAAGAAATCAATTTTTTCTTATGAATATTACCAGTGATGGGTCAAGAAAGTTTCTTAAAGAAACTAAGAAAATTGAATGTTTACCTTAATGTTTATTTGTTATTATAATTGCAAAATTATGGTTTAAAACTGTCATATTTTTGTGTTTCTCATGTTGGCAGTACGAAATTTGAATGTTAAGCACACGACTAAAAATTTTTTACTCCCGCTATTAGAGTGTGCGCGTATAGCTTGACCAATGCATAAAACGTAAACTTTCTGCCGTGGAATCGGGGACGAAACAAAGTATTTTGAGTCGAGGTAGTAAGAAAAATTACCTTATCCCCAACAAGAGCTACACAAATCCGCAAATCTTTAGCTCAAAAGCAAGTAAGGGTAAAGAAACACAGGCCACAAGAGGCACTGGCAATTTTTGTAGAAGGAAACTTTACTAGAAGACAGAGGGAAGTACTTACCAGTGCAAATAAGAATATTTATCCCTGCTACACCCTCATCCAAAAAGCTAAAAAAGAATGCTACCCCAATGAGGAAAAAATTTGTGTCACTGAATCCTGCATTGATATACCACTTCAAGAGCTACTTAATCATACAGCATCACGTCTATATAAATACCTAGCTGAAGTAATAGAAACTTGTACACAGGAAGAAAGGGAAAATTTGGAATTAATATTAAAATGGGGATGTGATGGGTCTCAACAGTCGCAGTTTAAACAAAAATTTAAAAACAGCAAGGATAGTGCCACAAACATTTTTCAGAGCACCCTCGTTCCTTTGCGACTGATCGTGACAATTAAAAAAGAAGTGAAAATCATATGGCAAAACCCAGTTCCCTCTTCTGTGAGATATTGCAGACCAGTGCGGATAAGATTCGTAAGAGAATCTAAGGATATCACAAAAGAAGAAATTAAGTACATTGAAGACCAAGTGGAAACCTTGAAAAAAACAGAGATATCTACACCTGATGGAATCGTTAAAATAAAACATACCATGTTATTTACAATGATTGATGGCAAGGTTTGTAATGCTGCCACAGACACGGTTTCCACTATGCGCTGTTATATTTGTGGGCAGACGTCAAAAGTTTTTAATAAACTTAATGAGGTACAAGACGTAAATGTCAAAGCGTTGAAATTTGGATTATCTGTTCTTCATGCGAGAATTCGCTTCTTTGAGTCTTTATTGCATTTGGCTTATAAACTTCAATTAAAAAAATGGCAGGCGCGAACTCTAGATGAAAAAAAAATTGTAAAAGAAACAAAAGAAAAAATACAAACGAAATTCAGAGAAGAAATGGGGTTACTAGTGGACATTCCCAAAGCAGGATTTGGGAACACCACTGATGGAAATACATCACGGAGATTTTTTGCAGACCCGAATAGATCTTTCCAAATTACTGGAGTTAATGTGGAATTAATTAATCGATTTCGGGTAATCCTAGAAGTTATTTCTAGTGGACATAATATAGATTCAGATAAGTTTGCTACATACGCACATGACACGGCAAAATTGTATGTTGAATTATATAGTTGGCACCCTATGTCACCTACAATTCATAAAGTTTTAATTCATGGAGCCAAAATAATAAGCCATGCAATTTTGCCTCTTGGACACTTATCCGAGGAAGCTGCTGAGGCCCGGAATAAAAACTTTAGAGATTATAGGCTAAATTACTCGAGAAAATTTTCACGAGAGGATTGTAATAGGGACATTGTTAACAGATTGTTGTTGACTTCTGATCCGTATTTAAGTTCCATCAGACGTAAGCCGCAGTCAAAGAAAAATGCATTTTCCAAAGAGGCACTTAATCTTATGATTGCAATCATACCACTACAATTATCTTTATTAACCTACGACGATGTTTGCATAGAGGATGATGAAAACGAACATGATGATCAAGATGGGTTTTCAAATTATGTTTTCTCCAAATTGTGTTTTTGTTGTTGCTGATTTTTTTATTGTTAACCACTGCAATATATTAAATATTGTATTTCTCCAAATTGTATTTTTAGAGTTGTTATTGAATTTTTTATTGTTAAACGCCATAATGTAATAAAATTTATCGTTTTTATTTAACAGTAACCTTTAAATAATTTTGTCCGGATTTTTTATGACAATACTCCTATGTGCGTTGGTCCGTTCATCCGAGAGCGCTCTTATTGGTCCAATTATAATTCGAAAATTATGACATTTTATCGGTCCGTCAAGTTTCAACTTCGTACGTCTGACAGAGAAAGTTAATAGTTATTTACGATATAAGTGGGATAAGAGCTTTATTAACGTACGCATGCGAAATTTGCCCAACGAGTGCGTAGCACGAGTTGGGCAATCGCAAAAGTACGTTAATAAAGCGTTATCACACGTATATTGTACAAATTTTTATCTACGCCTCTAAATGAAAAAATAAACGGTAATTATTTTTGTCTAAGACTTAATTTAGGGTTATTTTGACATTTTGACTTTTTGACTTTTTTATGTGATTGGTTAAAAGCAGAGAAAAACGCGTGCGTTAATGAACTTCTTATCTCACTCAAAATAAGTGGTATAAGAAGTTCTTATCTCACTGGCATAGATATATATATATATATATATATATATATTAGACTGGGCCAAAAAAATTGACTATTTTTTTTTTTTGAAAAATATATCGAGAATGTCATTCAGAATGACAAAAAAAAAATTTCGTGAAAATTTGAGCCCTCAATATTAATTTTAAGAGGTCTATCATCGCTATTTTTGATTTTTAGTCATAATATGATGTTTTACGTTGGAACTGTCAAAACAATAAAGTGAAAAAAATTCCTTGTCACTTATTTTTATAAAAAATTAAATTCTCTACAAAAAAGGTCTGATTGAAAATTTTCGCCAGACGAGCCGTTTCCGTGTAATTGAGCTTAATAAATCGATGTGTTTTTTCGATTTGCCCTTTTTACTTTGAAATTTTGTAACTAATGAATCAATGAATATTTAAAAAAGCTCACGTCGGATTCTTAAAGGAAATTTAATGTTCTACAAAAAAGGTCTCGGAACATTTTTGCCTAAATTTAATTCTTCAAAAGTTATTCACGAAGAAAAAATTGAAATTTTAAGTTTTTCTTCGATTTTAATCGTGAATAACTTTTGAAAAATTAAATTTAGGCAAAAATGTTAAGAGACCTTTTTTGTAGAACATTAAATTTACTTTAAGAATCCGATGTGAGCTTTTTTAAATATTCATTGATTCATTAGTTACAAAATTTCAAAGTAAAAAGGGCAAATCGAAAAAACACATCGATTTATTAAGCTCAATTACTCGGAAACGGCTCGTCTGACGAAAATTTTCAATCACACCTTTTTTGTAGAGAATTTAATTTTATATAAAAATAAGTGAAAAGGAATTTTTTTCACTTTATTATTTTGACAGTTCTAACGTAAAACATCAAATTATGACTAAAAATAAAAAATAGTGATGATAGACCTCTTAAAATTAATATTAAGGGCTCAAATTTTCACGAAATATTTTTTTTGTCATTCTGAATGACATTCTCGATATATTTTTCAAAAAAAAAAATAGTCAATTTTTTTGGCCCAGTCTAATATATATATAAGATAAGAACTTCTTATCCCACTCATTTTGAGTGAGATAAGAAGTTCATTAACGCATGCGTTTTTCTCTGTTTTTAACCAATCAAATAAAAAAGTCAAAATGTCAAAATAACCCTAAATTAAGTCTTAGACAAAAATAATTACCGTTTATTTTTTCATTTAGAGGCGTAGATAAAAATTTGAACAATATACGTGTGATAACGCTTTATTAACGTACTTTTGCGATTGCCCAACTCGTGCTACGCACTCGTTGGGCAAATTTCGCATGCGTACGTTAATAAAGCTCTTATCCCACTTATATCGTAAATAACTATTAACTCATCCGTCACTACACATCTGTTTTTGACGCCTAACTTTATTTTAAGATAATTTATTTTTAAATATTTTTATATTTTTTCAATAAGATTGTAAAACGGAAATATTACGTTCGTTATGTGAATAATGTTTTACTATTAAGTTTTTATTTAATAAGAATAACGGAAAAAAAGAAAGGACAAACAAAAAAAAATTAAAACTAGAACTAAAAGGACCTGCTTTTTTTAAACTATACATTTTTTATACTTTTTATAAGGTAAATTTACCTACCTTTAAATTTATTAGACAGCTAACTGTTAAAGTTACAATTGTTGAAATAATTGTAACTATGACAATGGGGTAGTTAAATTTTTTCTGACCTATACTTTTTATGGTTTTATTCAAGGCGTTTTGTAATTTTAAACATTTCTGTGAAATCGGAATTTCAATTGAGTTTACCGTTTTCGAGATATTTACAAAAAAAAATCTCCTAATTACGTCACTAGGCTATTGACAACGTTGCCAGCTTTTTCTATAGTTGCCAGTGTGTTTAGTTTACGATAGATGGCGCCACGTTATAATATTTTAGTTGAGAAGAAGAATTGATTTTTTGACGTTTCTTTTTTTCGGGTTGTTTTTTTTAAATTTAGATTATTGAAAATCAATGTTATTGTTATGTTATTTGTAATTGATATTAGATAAGTGATTTATTAATAACGGACTCCAAAGCAGAGAAATCTTGTGGAATGGTTGGTTACATTGAACATTGGAGCTTTTAAACAAAAAAAGTAAGTACTTACCTATAATTATAATCATATTTTGTCGTAAATGCATTTCATTGGTATAATGCCTAGTTCTTTATATTCTTTTAGATATATTATTATTTTTTGTAAATTTATTTCATTCATTTTCAGCTTTATTTTGCCACTTTTTTCTATGAAATAAATTAAACTCTGCTTTAGACAGTTATTAGGTACCTATTTATTACATTTTATTATGTTTCACACGGTGTTTCAATGTGTAAACCTATCAATAAAACTTTTAATTTCAGAATTTTCTTTAACCTTCTCTTCTTCTTCTTCTTTCACTCAACTGACAGTGACAGTATTTGTACATAACCTCTTCGGGTATTTTCTGACATAACCGAATGAAATCATTAACAAGACAACTTGACAACAGGGTAATTTTCAACCAATAGAAATCTTAGAATGTTGGTCACATGACGGGGTTTGTGACGTCATAAAAATTTATATTTTTTGTAAATATCTCGAAAACGGTAAACTTAATTGAAATTCTGATTTCACAGAAATGTTTAATATTACAAAACGCCTTGAATAAAACCATAAAAAGTATAGGTCAGAAAAAATTTAACTACCCCATTAAGCATTAGGTAAATTAGTAAGTGAATATACTGACACTTAATTTCTATTTGTCGCAAAATCAATCCGTTAAACGTCATTAAAAAACGGATGTATGAAAATTAGAACATTTCTTATCGGACGATTTTATTGAAAAACTGACATACGGATGACGGACAAACGGATACATGAAAATTAAGCTTAATGTGTACATTTATAATGCGTCCGAATGACGTACGTCACGCGGTCTTTAAGGAAATAAAAAGCCACAAAAAAAAAGCAACAGAAGTAAGAAACAATTATAAAAAAGTCAAAAAATAGCCTATGTTCCTATCCTTATGCAAAAAAATACGTCAATCCGTTACTTTGTTGCTGCCTGAAAAGCAAACACACTTTCGCATTATATCACCGTTGAAAATACGTAAAGGCCTATCTCGTTTTTTGTGCTTAGCAAAAATATATTAACCTTTATTACTTAATATTGTAGTTAACACATTTTTGCTTACGTATTTTTAACGGCGGTATACAGTGGTGGTAGTCCGGTAGTCCGTTTAGACGCATGCAACAGAGATGCAATATGAATCGTAGGAAGTGGCAATTTAATTGGCGGGCAGACCAATTTCAATTGCAGTTGAGCATCGGTCGCAGACGAGCATCGTAGGGCCAATCACAGAACAAACCAATAACCTCAATGAATTCAGGCAATTCATAATTATTACATTAAGGAATATTAGCTCTAATACGCTGGGAAATGTTTGTCCAAATTTTACAATGGATCAACTTATTGCACGGCATTTAAACACCTGCTTTAATTTATTTTCTTTTTTAGGCTACTATTTTTATTTGAGAATATCTTTTTTATTACAAAAATATTGTCGTTTATTTTCCACATTTTTAAAAAATATTTACAATTTTGTTTTTGTGAACAAAATCCTAATGAACATTTTTTTTGTAACAAACTACACCTTTACATAGTTGTAATGAAACTGAAATTAAATCAGAGCAAATCTACAAGTTTGCCGAGGGTTTTCGTTCGTTCCGCGCAATATTATCAAAGAATATAGAAAAATATATGGACATAGTGCGTTTTTTAAACTTTATAGTAAAAATAGTGTCAATAATATAGATGCTAGATGCTTTGGAAAAATATTTGATACTATATAAATCTAGTTTTTTATTATTAAAATAAAATATAATATTTTTTTAATAATATTCCTAGATGCTGGATGCTTCTAGAAATATTAATTACTATTTATTATTAAAAGAAAATGCAAAAATGTTTTTATACAAGGGCCAAACATTGAAATCTCGGTCAGGTCGGTCGGGGCCGAAAATTCAACTTTCGGCCCTTGTAGTGTTTCATACATAAAATAAACAACAAAAAGTAGCATTGTTTAAAAAATATAGGAATAATTACTTAAGTTATGACGCTTGCCAAATTGACAGTTCCTAAATTTAATTTGCATAACAAATAAATAAAGTAAAGTCGTTGCACAGGCTTCTATTCCATATACATTTATTTGTGATTTTCCTCATCATGTCCGCATTTTTATGGAATGTCGCTTCAATTTATTTTTCCTTTATAACCATGCACCATATGGTATAGATATATCTGCTGGGAGTTTTATATTGTCCTCCCCATGAAAAAAGTCATTTATATTTCAGGACTGTTTCATTAAGCAGCCTGTCACTTCGGCCGACAAAACAAAAGTGCTGTGGAAGCCCTGTTGCTAGTATTAGTTTTGGTGTCATAAACTACCTTATGTTGATAGAATATTAAATTTACTCCCCTTAATACTATCCACCTTAGATTCAGGTAGATTCTTGCTCAGTTCGTTTTTGTCTTCTCTCTAGACACGTCGCCAGCGAAAACTTCAAAAAGAAACAAAAAAGGCGTAAAAGAAGATGATGAAATGCCGGCAAAAACAGCAGCAAAACCTACAACTGTAGGACGTCAGACAAACAATTCACTATCGGCCGCTACAGGGCAAATTGTCATACAGTCCAATGTTCCAACTACAACAAACAAGAAAAAGTTAAAAACGTCACAAGTGTGAGTATAGGAGTATGATTTTTATAGTGAATAGTATTCTGGTAAAAACTAGTGTGTCCAGTTTCCTGAATATCAATCAACCAATTTTTAACTTTATATCAAAACTAGAAAGCAATAATTTTTAGCCAAATATATTATAAACAGCCGTTTTTTAAAGTCATCATCATGTATTTGAAAAACAGTGTATTTGCCATTGAGGTGTGAACATGTCAAAAGGAATAAGTGAGTTTTTTAAATGAGTATTTTAGTTAACCCTAATTTTCATAAACAAAATTTTCCTCTTTACAAATATTTTGCATTCAAATTTACGTTTGCAGAAAAGCCACAATACATTATAATGGACATGTCCATGCTTCAATTATAAATATATTTGTTGTACACAGCATGCAATTTGATCAATCATAGCGCGTTAAAATTTTCTTAAGAGCCAGAATGACAATATTGTTGCTTTAAGAATTAGAAAATTAATTTTGGTCTTGATTTTTGACAGCACTTAGCACATTACTAGTAGTGATTAATTTTACATTATCCATAATTTTTTACAAGCTTTATTTTATTAAATGTACATTTTTACAAATCCCTAATTTATCTTTAGATTAACTGCATGTATAAATAAAATTATTTTTTCAGACCCCCTTATGTAAAATCACGTCGTTTACTTGCCATAGTGACCAAGACATAGTAGAATTTTAGATATAGTTTTACCCCCTTATTTATAGAAATATTTTAATGTTAATCCTTATACCCTATACATAGTATATTGAAATAAATATTTGTCTGGACATTTTGGCTTTTAATTGCATGTATCCTGCTTCCCATAGGTCCGATGTTCACTTGGAATAAAATATAAATCATGAGGTTGTATTTTTTTCTTAGTTTCCGTCAAACCGATGAAGATCTTCAAACAGGCATGCATAAAATCTTGGATTTTGTTAAAAATCACGACGATGCTTGGCCTTTTGCCGACCCGGTTGAGGAAGAATACGCTCCCAACTATTACTCAATTATAAGAAAACCCATGGACCTCCAAAAAATGGAAGAAAGGTTAGACTCTGGATTCTACAAGTCTTATTCGAAGTTTAAAGCGGATTTTCAACTAATTGTTAACAACTGTAGACTGTACAATGGTGCTGAAAATGGTAAATATATATTAGTTTTTTATTTGATTAGTGGGTTTAGACAGTTGCCTTATAAAGTGGATTGTCAGGTATATTGCTTTAATACATCATAAGATGAGGTAAAACACAAATAATTCAAATTTTATTTTAACCTGAATGTCATATAATTTCACAGTATTATTTAGGGGTATTAAAAGCTTAAATGGATAGCGTTTATCGAAAAGGAACTTTTTTTGAGGTAAACAAAATTATTTGCAAAATAACTAATTTTTAATGCTACTCAAAAAATTAATAATGATTTGGGAACCCTCTCAAGAAAAGTTATATTTTTACTAAACCCAGAAAAACTGTTTGGCGCTTGGTTCCTTTTTGATAAGCGTTATCCAAATATGTATTTACCTTTTTATTTTCATTTTAGAATATACTGGTATGGTAGATAACTTGTTAAAAGTTTTTGAATCTGCCACAGACAAATATTTGGACCAAATATCCTCATCAGATGAAGAAATAGCTGTTGAGTATTTTGATACAGAATCGGATTCCAAGGGTTCTAAGAAGAAAAAAGTGGATAGTGAAAGTGAAGTGGTAAAGAAATCTAAAAGAAAACCGATGCTTGCGGCGCAAACAAATAAGAAAAAAGAAAGATCTTTATCTGAAGATTCAATGTTAAGCAGAAGTTCATCTTTTGAGACGTTGCATGATGTAATTCCGTTAAAAACCAAAAAATCCGAAGAAAAGGAAAGCAAGAAAACCACCAAGAATAGCAAATCAAAGAAAAACAACTCCGCGCCCAAAAAAGTTGAAAAAGAAAACAAGAAACGAGCGCGGTCGGTTTCCGTGAGTTCAATGAGTGACAAAGTTGATCCCTATGTATCTTTCGATGACGACGAAGAAGATGAGTTTAAACCAACAAAAACAAAAAAGACTCAGGATAAAAATAAAAAGCACGGAAAAAAAGGCAGTAAAAAAGATAAAAACGAAAGCAAGAAAGATAAAAATGAGAGCAAGAAAGATAAAAACGAGAGCAAGAAAGATAAAACCGAGAGCAAGAAAGACAAAAACGAAAGCAAAAAAGAAAAAAGCGAAAGCAAAAAATTGTCAAAAGAACCCAAAGAAAAACATTCGAAAGACAAAGACAGCAGTAGTCCTGTAAAGGAGACTGAATCTAAGAGCAAAACAAAACACAAAAATGTTAAAGAAGCTAAACCAGAGAAAAAGACCAAGAAGGAAACCAAAGAAACAGAGAAAAAGTTAAAAGTTTCAAAGAAAAAGGAGGAAAAGGAAAAAAGCAAGAAAGAGAAAAAAGGAAGTCCAATAAGGAGAAGAAGTTTGAGTAGGAGTCTACCTAGAAGTAATACCAGCAGTCCGCCTCCTTCATGGCCACCATCAAGCCCAGAAAGTCCAGTTTCAAATGAAATTTCCCCAAAGAAATCTCAAAAAAGAAGACGCTCTGAAGATATGAACGACAATAAAGATAATTGTAAGTACTAAAAGTTTTGTATTTCATTAACATATAATTAAATAATTTTATTTTTAGCTAAATTAAAAAAACAAAAACAATTTAAACATCTTTTTGAAGAAGAAAAACCGGTAAAACATGTGGATAAAAAACTTAAAAAAGAACATTCATCATGTTTGCCAGTACCCCTTTCGCCAAAACCAAAAGACAAACACAACAAACTGCGGGAAACCATAGAAAAGCTTAAAGCCAAAAGTGAAATCTCAAATAAAATTAAAACCAGCGAGTACGATTTTATTGATGAACTTCCTAAAGAAGCCAAGGAGAAACCTAAAGATGACAAATCAAAACCAAAAGTAAAGGAAAAATCGAAACCCTGCAAAAAAGATTTGGATTTGGATGACGGAAATAGCACAATGGATAGCTCAGTTTCAGAAAGTAAAAAACCATTAAAAAAGAAGTCGACAATTCCTCTACCACCAACGGTAAGCAGTAATACCAATGAGTCCAAAAACATTGAAATTGAGGCTTTAACATTGGCCACAGAGCAAACTTTAAAGGACATAAACAAGTGGTTAGATGACACGCCCAAGTTTTCAGAATTTAGTTCTGCAAGTAATTCTCCATCTTACACGGGCCTAGACGACTTTGACACTTTAACCACTAAAATTGAGGATCCTAATAAGAGAAAAATAGACAAACCCCCAGGTGTTGTTAAAAAAGATGGGATATCCAAGGATGGAAAGAAAAAACCTTTTAGAGATCCTACTAAATTATTCAATAAAAGAAGAGAAATACAAAGAACTATTGAGAGGCTTCAGCCAGGTAAAAGTAAGGGAAATTTGATATCAAATGCTCCTAAGGTTGATGAACTGTTTCCATTGGGTCCTCTCTCAAAAATTAAAGATACTAAGAACTCCCTAATTGTTAAAACGAACACCAATGCACCCAAACTCAGTCTTGGTTCAGTTCTCGACAGTTTTGGCAAGCATAAATTCGTGGATGACCAAAAGAAAGAAGAAGAAAAGGTAGAAGTAAAAGAGGTTGAAACCACCCCTCCTGTATTACAAGATTCCAATACTATAGAAGAAAAGGAGAAAAAGGAGGTAAAAAAGCCTATTGAACCAGTCAAAGAAGAGGTGATAAACCAAGATGATGGCGGCGGGGGGGCTACTCCAAATCTTAGTGCTTGGTTTAAGGCGTTTGGTGCACCAAAAATGGCGCCACCACCGCTTAACAAAAAATGCGAGATTAAACCTGATGGTAAAGAGAATGAAGAAAAGCCGCCGCAAAAAGTGCCCATTCCGGACCCGTCTCCCAGTTTGGATAGCCCGGTGCAAGGCGGAAGTTCGATACCTAGACAAAGGAGAATCAGCACTGGTAGTAGTATGAGCGAAAGATCGTCCTTTAGCCAAGACATGGACTCTCCCAGAGTTGGTATTGATGAAAGGCTAGCATATCCTGCGCCTTATCCCTCCCCAATGCATAGGTAAGTCTAATTAACTAAGTATTAAATGTAGGGTTCCCAACATACAATTTGGTAGCTGGGACATATGGGGTTTCCAGTAAAAAGTGCTGCAAGCTGCACAAATTTACGATTACAGGGTGTTTCAAAAAACATGCGCCAATGCTCGGCTGGAGATTCGTCATAAAAAAAGTTCATACAAACGTAGGTCCGGAAATGCTTAGTTTTCAAGATACGGTTTTTTAAATATCCTTAATATTGTTTGCCCGATTTTGTTGAAATTTAGTAACGATATTTATACTGATAATAATAAGCTAATTTTGCTTTAACTAGATTAAAATAGAAATAAAAAGTCCATTGGCGTCCCGGGAGGCATCTTAACGAATATTTATGCCCAAAAAATGTACGCCACTGACTGAGTTGTTTTCGTATCTTACCTCGATTTCGACAGAAAAAATAAAAACCACAATATTGCATGAAAACTAACAAAACACATACTTTGCACCTTTTTCCAAAACTACCTTTTATTATTTTCTTGGAGAAAATTAACAAAACGTATAAATAACGTTGCCAAAATTAAACAAAATCGGGCAAACAATATTTAAGATATTTAAAAAACGACTAGATAAATCGCACAAATGAATCGTCTAATTTCAAAAGCGGCCATCTCCTTTGAAGAATATTTTAAGTAAACGTCAAAAAAACATTCTAAACAGTAATGGGTAAAAAATAAATATATTTGTAAAAACTTGTTCATATGGTAACTAAAAATATTTTTTCTACAAAATAAGTAACCAGATTTAAGTTTAAATTAAAAAAAAACATATATTTCAAAAGGGAGAATATTTTCCTTGGAAATAGCCGTTTTTGTTGGGATATAATTTTGCACTAATATACTACGTAATATTTCGATTTTATTGGTGTTAATAACTCATTTAAAAAAAAATTTGGGGATGCCCGCTTTTGAAACTACTGACGACTCAAATTAGGTTTTCTTTTTTTACCACCAGCGATGCTGATTGTCGATGACGTCTATTATTTTGGTGCTGTTTTGGTACAAACCATAGAGAAAGTAAAAGAGAGTAGTAAAATGCATTGTTGTAATAAGTAGTGTTTAAAGCGCCACCATACATAACTGGGTAAACTAATGGTAACATAACCTCACATAGGTATGGACCCTTAGCTAACTATAAAATATGAATTTAATGTGTAAGTTACACTCCGATTCAAAAATCAATATTACATTAAAAAAGTAATACCAATTTTTGAATCCAAGGAAATAAATAAAACCAAAATGAATGTGCTTTATGATTTATATTAACAACTTATTTAATGTAAACAAACTAAATTAAAGTATTTGTCACTAGATTCTCCACAAAAATCGTTCTCGTCATAACATTTTTTGTAGGGTGTTTTGTATGACTTCATTGTTGAAAAATTAAAAAAAAAAAAAATTATTTTTGTAGCCATTTTTGTAAATTGGTAAATAATAAATATTTGTACAATTTGGGGCAATACATCTGTATTTATAGAACCCTGGTTTTTCCATTTTAACGTTTATAATATGTATTAATTTGAATTTATTTTTGCTTATGTTTTTTGTATTAACAGAATATAAAACAAGTATAAAATATATAATACAAAAATAGTGTGTAAATAATATGATCATGTTCTTTTATTAATATAATACTGTTTAACAAATGAAGAGAAAGCTTTCAGAGTGTGCTGTGTTTTTATATGTTCTGGAAGATCATTAAACCATTTTAAGGCAGTGTGGGTTACTCTTCTTATTCCAGTTCTTGTAGACATATTTTTTAAATGGTATTGTGAGTCGTTTCTTGTAAAATATTTGTGGATATCACAGTTTCTTGTTAATTCTACATTCGTACTAATTAAATTATTTTTAATTTTGTATATTATTTTGACACTGTCCATTTTAATTAACTCACTTATATTTAAAATCTTTTGTTCATTATACAGGTAACATACAGTCACATATTATTTATGATGTTAACCATAGAGAAAGGATGTAAGCAAAACTAGATACTTAAGCCACTTGCCTTAGATTAAGTTTATCCAGTTATGTATGGCGGCGGTTTAAACACTACTTGATACAACAAATCATTTGACAACTATCTTACTTTCTCTATGATGCAAACCTAACAATAAACGAAATACCAGCGCCCTCTTATTTTAGGAAGTTATTTGTATATGTTACAGTCAATGTGTAAATTTCTTAAATGTATACACTGACTAGCTAATGTATACATTAACTGATTTTAATATGGATAACGCATATTGAAAAGGAAAGTGGCTAAAACTTTTTCTGGTAAAATAACTCATATTTTATAATGCTCAAAAGGTTATTCAGCATTTGGAATTTTTTTCAAAAGGATGGAGAAGGTTAACAAATTATTATTAATTTTTTGAGCAGCATTAAAAATGAGTTATTTGAAATAATTTTGTTTACCCCAGAAAAAGTTTTTGGCGCTTGGTTCCTTTTCGATAAACGCTATCTATATGTTAATGAATTCAAAAGCATTAACTTACTTACTTACTAGTAGATGTATACATTGATGCTACAAAGGTAGCCAAAGTGTACATAAACTAAAACTAACCAATTGCATGATGATGTACAGACTCCCAGGAATCCCGGAAAATTGTTAAAAAAGTTACCTTCATTATTTAAAAAGATATGAGAGCGTAAACATTGAGTTTTTAAACTTAAAAATCATAGGTTTAATTATATTGTTTAAAAGTTTCACTGTTTTGAAACAGTGAAACTTTTAAACAGTGTAGTTTATATTAACATTATTTTTCTTTATAAAACTCCATGTTGATATTATCAACACGTAGTTTCATCAAGTAAAAGTCGAAACTATATATATATATATATAAGAATATATATATTCTTTTAAGTCGTAATATATAGATTAGGTCTAATGTACAGAATGTACTAACACTGTCTTTATTAGGAATGAATGCTTCATCTTATGAAAAAATGCAATTTAGGAATTTCACCATAGAGTCATTCCAAATAAAAACACCAAATGATGTGCGCTGCTTGATTTTGTATTTTGATAAAAAAAAAATTGAGGTATCAAATATGAAAATACGTTGCCTTTTAAATTTTTGGATTCATTACTTTTAATCGGCCCCTTTAGAAATCTAAAATCGTGTCAATTTCTTACTCTCTTATAGTGGGCCAGAACTTTTTTTCTGTGACAAATATTGAAATGATTTTAATTTTGTTTTACTGTTCAGTAAGTGTTTTCGATTTAAATTATTATTATCCAATTAGTTAATCTTATAAAAGAATGGTAAACCACTAAAGGATTCATGATAATTTTTGAGATTTTTGTCTGGCTCCTGTGCCTATTCTACTAAATCTAGAATAGTATATTATGTAACAAGTTTGGAATACAGCATAATATTATTCCGCTCGAGTGAAGAGTTTGTCACACGAGCCGAAGGCAAGTTTGACGGTTTCACGAGAGCGGAATATGCAATTCCAAACGTGTTCCAGACTATACTTTTTCTAGGTTTCCAAAAAAACCATAGAAAAATAATTTAATTGGAAGAAAGTGAGGTTGAATCGGTCTAAAATTTGTTAGATATTAAAAACAGAGATGTCGCCACGAGTTTATTCTGTCATCAGATGATAGAATATTTCATTCTGTAACACTTTCCGGGATATATGTCATTCCATAGATAAAAGTGATATTAGAAGGGTCAAATTCCGTAATAGGAGTAGAAAAAGTTGTTTTTTTCAGGTATCAAGTACTTATACAATAGAAAACGTAACTATTATTTTAAGTTTCTAGACTATCATTTTTTTTATTAAAAAAATTATTGAAACTTTATAATTCT
Organism: Brassicogethes aeneus; assembly: GCA_921294245.1. Classification (NCBI taxonomy): domain Eukaryota; kingdom Metazoa; phylum Arthropoda; class Insecta; order Coleoptera; family Nitidulidae; genus Brassicogethes; species Brassicogethes aeneus. Next base: position 42,797,704 of record OV121132.1, on the reverse strand, counting down.
TAAAATTAGTCAATTTTGCACTCAGAAATTATTATGTTGAAGAAAAAATAAAAATCTGAAACTTTCAGGAAATGTAGTCCCAACCTTCATCTTTTCAGTCCAGTTAGTCTTGTTTTGTTATTTTTATTTCTTTAAAATATATATTAATTTTTGTAATGCCCGTTTAGTAGCGATATTGTTAGTTTTATTTATAATTTAGATGGCTTTCATGTTTGGTGGAGAAGTGTCAAAAATATTTCATAAATATTATTTGTGCGTATTTCTTTGGTAATTTTTTTTTTATTTACAAATTGGGACTGCATCAACCTCCAAGGGTTATTAGCAGTATACATATACAAACATAGATTTATTAGATTTTATTAAATATATTTATCGATCTTAGGAAGTCCAGGGTTTTTTCAATTTGCGTGCCCAAAGCCATCTCCAAACTATCGGGGATGTGGTGCAGTGATCTTTTTCTATTATATTTCGGACAATCTAAAATTATATGGGATACGCTTAGGGCAGTGTTACATTCTTCGCAAAGGCTGATAGGTTCGTTTTTGAAGATGAAGCTATGCGTGATGGCAGTATGACCGATTCTTAGGCGATTTGCTACTATTTGGTTTTTTCGACCTGGAGGAGTTGATAATTCTTGTCCGATTTGTGTTTTAACTGCTTTTAGCTTGCTGTTATTTGTTGCCCAAAGTTCTTGCCATTTTCCATTTACAAATTTTTTTATTAGGGTGATTTGGTCTTTGTGTGGAATTTTTTTAATTGAAGGTGTTTCGTTTTCTTTTGCTGTTGCTGCTGCCAAACGATCAGCTTCTTCGTTACCTTCGATGCCAACATGTGAGGGAACCCAGAGAAATTTTATTTTATTGAACTGATTCTTTTGCATTTCTTCCTTTATGGTTTGAAGAATTGGATGTTGTGGGTACACTTGTTTGATTCCCAGTAAGGTGCTTAATGAATCGCTTATAATCAAGAATTTACCTTCTGAGTTGGAGCATATCTTTATGGCTTCTAGGATTGCGATCATTTCTCCGGTAAATATACTGCAGTATTGGGGGATTTTGTTGGATTTTTTAATTCCATCTCCAACAACAGCAGTGGCTTGTCCCGTTTTAGTTTTGGCAGCATCTGTAAAGATTAGTTTGGTATTTGGGAATTTTGTAATTAGGGAGCGATAGGTGTTGTGAATAATTGTTGGATGTGTTGAGTGCTTAGGATATTTTGTAAGGGCTGTATTTATTAATGGTATTGGGATAGTCCATGGGGTGTAATTTAAAGCTGGTTTTAAGGAAAGTTTAAATTGATTTAAATTTAAGTTTGTACGGCGTAGTCTTTCATAGAAGGGAACTTTACTCGAGGATATATTGTTAAATAGGTCGTAATAGGTATTTGGGAAGGCAGCCTGGTAGGCGAGGTTTGTTGGGTTTATGGATAATCTAGACGCATATTTTAGTGTGTTCATTTGTCGTCGAATTTCCGGTGGCAGTTCGTGAGCTAGAACATATAGGCTCTCAACTGGGCTTGTTCTAAAGGCTCCCAGTGCGATTCGCATTCTGGATAATTTATATTTTCTTTAAAGCTGTTTTACTTGCTGTTTGGTAACAAATTGATCCATAATCAATCTTACTTCTGATAGTAGTTCTGTATATACGCATCAAATTTGTGGTGTCTGACCCCCAGGTATGAATTTTAATAAGTTCAGTCTCTTTTGGCAGGATAGTAAAAGGTTGTTTAATTGAGTTTTCCCATTGAGTGCTGTGTCAAAATTTAATCCTAGAAAATGTATGTTGTCTGTCTGTTGTATAGTTTGATTGTTAATATTTAAAGTTATGTTATATTCTTTTTTCTTTTTTCTAAATACTATAAAACGAGATTTTTCTGCGCTGAATCTAAATCCTGTTTCTCTGGTCCAGTTTTTTAGTTCATTAAGAAAGTTTTGTAGAAGTTGTTGGGCTAGGCTTATGTTTTTACTTTTCATATACACTACTATATCGTCTGCATATAAATTAGCTTTAAGCGGTAATTTAATTCTTTCTGTAATGCTATTTATAGCTACCAAGAATAGAGTTGTGCTCATGACTGATCCTTGGGGTGTACCATTTTAAATATGTCTAGGTGATGAAAGATTTCCATTAGCTTTTACTCTGATAATCCGATTGCTTAAAAAGTTTTTAATAAAACCAAGAATGTTTCCTTGAATACCGTAGTCAATAAGTTTTTGTATTATATAATATCGCCACGTTGTGTCGAATGCCTTATTTATATCCAAGAAAAGGGCTAGTACTTGTTGGTTGCTTGCGAAGGCCTCATGAATGTCAGATTCTAAAGCTACTATATTATCAGTTGTACTTCGATTTTTTCGAAAACCACTTTGGAGTGAGGATAATAATTTTTTATTTTCTAGAAACCATACCAATCTCTTGTTTAAGATTTTCTCTATAAGCTTACACATGTTGCAGGTTAAGGAGATGGGACGGTATGATAAAGGGTCAGTTTTTGATTTGTTTGGTTTTATAATGGGGATAATAAATGCTTCAGACCATACTTTAGGTAGAACTCTTTGAAGAAAAACTGTATTAAATATGTCTAGTAAAATTATTTTTCCAGTAAAAGGTAATTTTTGGAGAAAAATAATAGGTATATCGTCTGGACCCGGTGTAGTATTTTTTGATTGGCCCAGGCTTTCTTCAAGTTCATCTAAGGTTATAGGAGTATTCAGTGGTGATTCTTGATCTATGATAACATGAGGTGAGGATTTAGTATATATTTTTTCTACGCTTATTACGGAATTTGACAGTTCTTATATGACTTTTTAATCTTGAATTACGTATATTCCATAAAGTGTTACAGAATAATTATTCCGCACATGTTCTAATGATGGAATGAGCACTGGGGGCGACATCTCTATGTTTATTTTATAACTCACTTGTATTCCTACCAAATCTAGTTTTTTCAGAAAGGCCCGGTAGAAAATATTAATCGGTAGTATACAATAGGATTTAAAACAATTTGCGTTAACAAAAATACCCAAAATATTTTTTTTTTACAAGCTAGTTGTAATTCTGTTTGGCCGATTTAGTAGGATTCTATTAGAATATTTAGGTTTGACTTAGTCCCAAAGAGATGGCAGCACTGGTTAATTGTTTACGTCTGTCATTAGTTAATTCAAAATTTGAAAATCAAATAATAACTTATTTGTCATTCCTTACAATTTGTCCATTTCTTCTTTATACTTCCTAATTTAGGTTCTGCAAAATTATGTAAGTAATTTTTATAAGCTTATTTAAAAATTATCTTGTTTACTACCATCATAAAATCTAACATCTGTCAAAAGATAACCTAACTTTTTTCCAATTAAATTATTTCTCTGGTATTTTTTATAAGCGTAGAAAAAGTATAGTCTGAAACACGTTTGGAATTGCATATTCCTCTCTCGTGAAACCGTCACACTCGCCTTCGGCTCGTGTGACAAACTTTTCACTCGAGCGGAATATGCTGTATTTCAAACTTGTTACAGAATATACTATTATGCGCAAGGAACGGTGGATCATAGTTACTATCGCTCGGGTTCTGTTCATACACGTCGGCCAAAAATTCTGATTTCACTGTTTGAGGAAGTAATTATGTCATTGTACATAAGAGTATCTATTTCGTTAAATGAATAATTACCTTGTATTTTCTTAATTTTGTTCCAGATGGTATTAACAGGTGTAGATGGGTTAATAGATGATATATAGTTTGCCCAAGTTAGTTTTTTATTTTGTTTAATTAGGTATCTCGTTTTTGCTCTATTTTTTTAAATTCTATAAGGTTTTCTTCAGTCTTATGTCTCTTAAGTTGATTGAATGCGTGTTTGCTTTCTTTTACTGCCTTTTCAATTTCTTGTAAATTTTGTATATATTATATAATTTGTAATATGTCATATTATGTTATATACAAAACTTTTTAAAATAAGCGTTACGTTAAGCAGTTTTTTGTCGGTTTCTTTCACAATTTAAACCAAGTTAGCCTTGTTTTATTATTTTGATCCCTTTAGTAAGGCACTAAATAGTTAAAAGTTATATGTAAGTATGTATTTTAAATGTTAGTATTGGAAAAAAATTACACAATCTGTAAATACTTCTTTAAATTTTAGTTTTTAGGTAACTGGTTAAAATAAAACATGTTATAATAAAGGGGTTTATTTAGAATATTTTTTGGATTTTGCTTATTTTTAACAATTTAAAACTTCTCAGAACTTGAATATTTTCTATGAGAAAGAGGTACAAAATTATGATATGTTCTTGCAATTTTAATCTCGAACACTTCGTCATTTATTACACTTGCAAACTTGCAAACTATTTGAAATCACAATTTAAATACGCACAAATAATATTTATGAAATATTTTTGACAGTTCTGACATTTCTCTATCAAACATGAATTGACCAAGTCAAAGCCATCTAAATTTTAAATTATAAATAAAACTAACAATATCGCTTCTTAACTGCATTAAAAAAAATATCTTTTTTCTACTCCTATTACGGAATTTGACCCTTCTAATATCACTTTATTCTATGGAATGACATATATTCCGCAAAGTGTTACAGAATGAAATATTCTATCATCCGATGACGGAATAAATACTCGTGGCGACATCTCTGTTTTTAATATTTAACAAATTTTAGACCGATCCAACCTCACTTTCTTCCAATTAAATTATTATTCCATGGTATTTTTTGGAAACGTAGAAAAAGTATAGTCTGAAACACGTTTGGAATTGCATATTCCGCTCTCGCTTCGGCTCGTGTGACAAACTCTTCACTCGAGCGGAATATGCTGTATTCCAAACTTGTTACAGAATATACTATTACCCATACAGCACAAGATGTCCAATGGACGTCCAATAGATTTACATTGGACGTTTGGATGTACAATGGCCGTCCATTGGACGTCCAATGGATATATGTGCTGTGTGGGTACATGGATAAAAATAACAAAACAAGATTGAAAAGATGAAGGTGGGGACTACATTTCCTGAAAGTTTCAGATTTCTATTTTTTCCCCAACATAATTATTTCTGAGGGCAGAATTGGCTAATTTTGAAAATTATCATTTCAATAATTTTTTTAATAAAGAAAATAATAGTCTATAAACTTAAAATAATAGTTACGTTTTCTATTGTTTAAGTACTTGATACCTGAAAAAAAGCAACTTTCTAGATTTAGCAGAATAGGCACAGGAGCCAGACAAAAATCACAAAAATTGGCAAATTATTACAAATCTTAAGTGGTTTACCATTCTTTTATGAGATGAACTAATTAGAAAATAATAATAAATATTGAAAACTTACTTACTAGGCAGTAAAATAAAATTACAATCATTTCAATAATTGCCACAGAAAAAAAGTAATAGCCTCTTATAAGAGAGTAAGAAAATGACACAATTTCAGGTTTCTAAAGGGTGCCGATTAAAAATAAAGCAACTAAAAATTAAAACGGCAACGGTTTTTCATATATGATACCTAAAAGATCATCCTCAAATTTTTTCATTAAAATAAAAAATCATGCAGCGCACTTTTAAATTCATTTTTGGTGTTTTTATTTGGATTGACTCCATAACAATAAGCATGCGTTTGGCAACGTGATGTGCATCAATTGATTGTTATCTGTTGATATTACACCATAGACAATGACAAAATTGGATTATGTCAGCATTTCTGTTAAATATTTATATGTATTCTTTTAGTAGGTAATACCATTGTTTTTAAAAACAATGCTAATACTCACTGAGTATGTATGTTGTGGCTTAAAAAATGCAAGTCATTTAGCCTGTGTATTTGTTAATATTTGTTTAGTTTTTAAATAAATAACCTCTAAGTAAAAGTAACGAATATGACAACTTTTAATATTGTTGTTTGTTGTCATGATGATTAAGTTTGAATCTATACAAATTTATTAGTACCTACGCAATGTTGTATTTAAAAAAGATGTATCCCTTTTTAAATAATGAAGGTAGATTTTTTAAATAATTTTCTGGGATTCCTGGGTGTCCGTAGATCATACACCTGTGTATGTGGTGCGTGACTTCTAAAGGTATGTTTTCGCTGCGACTGCTGGTAGTAACTGTCAGCAGTAACGTCTGGTAGTCGCATAGTTCTTTATATTTATTTATCTACGCCAGTGAGATAAGAACTTCTTATCCCACTCATTTTGAGTGAGATAGAAGTTCATTAACGCACGCGTTTTTCTCTGCTTTTAACCAATCAAATAAAAAAGTCAAAATGTCAAAATGTCAAAATAACCCTAAATTAAGTCTTAGACAAAAATAATTACCGTTTATTTTTTCATTTAGAGGCGTAGATAAAAATTTGTACAATATACGTGTGATAACGCTTTATTAACGTACTTTTGCGATTTCGCATGCGTACGTTATTAAAGCTCTTATCCCACTTATATCGTAAATAACTATTTAGTGCAAGTGTTTTTGCCTAATCGTCCAGTCGTCGCGTCTCAACTGCCAGCAGTCGACGTCCGAAGATCGACTGCCCAATGAGTAGTCTGGCCAATAGTTTAAATTATTTTTCACTAAAATAACCCTTACCTAGAACTATTAAGAAGGTAATTACTGGAAGTGGGCTCTATTTAATTTAAAAAACTTCCAAAAACGTTTTCCATCTTGTAAATTAATAATTTAAAGTAAAACTCATTTTGTCGGCTTCTTCACTTTCAAATCAACAAAAAGCTCCAAATCTAAACTCATTTCCATCTAACCATACCCAACTAAACTCATTTGTAACCAACCACAGACTGGAAGGCATAGAAAAACCGTCCAAATCTGTCGCTTTAGTTAAAACAATTATCATCGACTGCTGACAGGTACTACCAGGCGTTACTGCTGGCAGTCGCGACTACCAGTCACAACAAAAGCAAACCTTATAACACCCTATATAACTATCGCAAAAAATTGTGTTCTTGCCAAATGAATTGCAATAATAAAACCTAAATATACTGGACTGACTATTAAACATATGAACATATATTTTAGATCACCTTCAGGTCAATCACCAATAATGGCCTCCCCCAGACCGGACGTGTCGCCGAAATCGGCCGCGTATCCTCCGTTTAATGGTCAAATGCGCGTCGGATTTTACCAGGACACCGTCTCGACCAAGAGCAGCCCGGACAAATCGTGCAGTCCCCGAGACAACCCCCAAAGTCCTTATCCCCAGTATTCGGAGCACGTGTACTCGCCGAACACCACCCAAAACGCGAGCTACTCCTACGCTAATTCGCCTTACTACACGCATCCACCCAACTACTCTAGTACAAACCCCACACCGCCATACAACACCGAGGCCAGCTCGGCATCATACTATGACACGAGTAAGTCCCTAACGGACCAGTACCAGGCGAAAACAGTACCCAATTACAGCGCCAACTCGCCCGCGAGCAACATTTCATCGCCTGCTTCTCACCCACAACATTCCCCCAGTCTGCATTCTCCAAGCGTGCCCTCTCCCAGCGTTCACTCTCCGCACAGTCTGCACATCGCAAACGTTCAGTCGCCTAGTATGCAATCTCAAAACGTGCAATCGCCCATCGATAACACGAACTACCAGCCCGAAGAACCGGTAAAAATGCCTGAGAAACCCATGCCGCCGGTTCAAACGCCGGTATTCCCTGTCAAGAAACGAGCGTACGCAGAAGCTGAACAACAACAACATATTTTAAGATATCCACAGCAGAGTCAGGAGGAAATTATCAACAGGAATATTCAGATGGGCGAGCAGTTAAATTTAGGAGCCAATAGTTCAATGGATGTTCAAAAAACACAAATACAACAGGAAAATGATCTATCCAAGTAAGTAATACTTATGATAAATAAATAAATGGTTATAGTTCGTAGATATTAAATTTGATCTACTTCTATTGCATAATTTTGGGGGTTTTCCTTGAATATTGTTAAACATTATAAATTTCCTGCCTAACAACGTGAATAATAAACTCATTATTCACGTTGTTAAGCATCAGTGATTGGCCGATTTCAAAATTAACTGTGATTTGAACCAATCGGGTTTTACATTGGAAGAAGGCGACTATAATAATATTTAAAATTTGTAAAAAGTTAGGTTAACTATTTGATCTACTTATTGGAGTATATAAAGTTTTTGTACACTCGAGATTATGCGCAATATTCACTCATGATTTAGGTCTCGCGTCTGACGACTCGATACGTAAACCTCACCCTTGTGAATAATAGCCTGCATTATCTCTCGTATAATAATATACACTGCGCGTCAAAATTAACGCATAACAAGACTTAGTAAAAAAAACTCCAACTCTAAAATGCCTTTACCTATCTTTATAAAATTTTGGATAAAAATACTTTAACTTACATCTCAGTTTACGTGTTCAAGGGTTTTTCGAGTAAATATCCTTAAAGCCCTTTTATTTAATAATAAAAAACGCTCAAAAAAAACTTTTATAGGGAAATTTTTTTGAAGTAAATAAAAAATATGCTTTGAAAGACCATATTTTTGTTAGTACACCCTAAAAATGTTGTACAAATCAAACGAACAGTAACAAAAATACAGCGCTTCAAAGTCGTCAAAAATGACCACTTTTCAGCAAAATAATCAAAAATGGGTCATTTTTACCGACTTTGAAGCGCTGTATCTTCCTTACTGTTCGTTTGATTTGTACAGGGTGATCCCCTATAATGTCGCCCCTCTTTAACTTTTTTATTTTAAGGGTCCCAAAAAATTTAAAAGTGGTTAAGTAGGTACTAAAAAATACTTTTTTCTACGTTAAAGAAAATTGGAAAATTGATCAGTATGCAGGGAAAAACAAAAAGTTTATTTTTTTTCAATGGATCACCCTATATATGTATTTATTTTTCAATTCCTTTTAAGATTCTAAGCATATTTAAATTATTTTTAAGGTAATAAGTTGAAAAAGTTTGTCTTTCTCTTTCTGAGAACGCCATTTTTACTTATTTAAGAAGACATATTGACATAATGTCACTATAGTAAATATCTCATTTCAATGTTTTTTGAGTTACGGTAGTCTTGAACTGGGTGTGCAATATTTTAAAGAGAAAAACGACGATTTAATATTAAAAAACATATTATTAAAGTCTGAAAATCAATATCGAATTTAAAGTTTTAAATTGGTAGGCTATTGTACTTATAGCGACAGTTGAACCTGCGTTGCTATAGCACCAATTTAAAATTTCAATCAAATTCGACATCAATTGATTTTCTGACTTTAATATTATGTCTTTTAATATTAGATTTTAGCTCTCGGTGTTTTGTTTCCCTTACTTTTTCTACAACCCACTTGATACGAATATCAAATAAAAGTAGAAAACGATAAGTGACGTCATACTAAATCCAATATGGCGGACGTCCCAAGATGGATTACCTATTTCTTTACAACCTCCTTGACAGGGGTATCAAATGAAAGGGTTTGGTGAGCAGAATACGTGACGTCAATCTAATTTAAATATGGCATATGTAACTAAAAGACCAACTAACTAAATTTTAAGACTTAAAAGTAAAAAATAAATTAATATTAAAAAAACTAAAAAACACGTTTTAACGCACTAAAAAGTTTAAAAATGTAATTTACTTAAAATATGTACTATGCCAAAAATATTGGGGCTTCGTTACTTAAAACTAAAAAGTACATTCTTCCCAAAGAAACGTAACTAAAAATGGCCCTACCGTTAATTTTTAATATATTTTTAATATTATAAATTATACAGGTAGGGACATAAATAAAATACTATGTATTAAGTAAAATGGAAAACAATACATATGGGTCATCATTCCACGTCAAATCGACCACTTTTGAATCTGACCCCTTTCGATTTGGCTGATTATTGTTATATTTTTCTACCCCACTAAAAATGTTTCTCAGAATTTTTTCAAATTTTTTTACCAAACCAAAAAAAGTTAAAATTTTTCAAAAAAAAAGGCTCTATTTTTAAATACTTTTTAAAAAATTGACTAAATAGGACGTTTGATTTTTAATGTACAGGATGACACCCGGGGGGGGACCTGACGTTATTGAAATGAACAATATGTTATTTTTTACAAAAATTTAAATATACATAAAATTGTTTGGGACCTGACGTTATTGAAATGAACAATATGTTATTTTTTACAAAAATTTAAATATACATAAAATTGTTTTGTTATCAAATGTCATTTACAATTAATATCATATGCCAAATATTACAGCCTGAAGGTGGTGTCCATGCTCCAAAATGCAATCGCGATTTAACAATTTCACTGCTGACTGAGGAAGCCCTAACGACCCCCTGGTGCTGACTTTTTTGTTTCGAATTTCTGTAAAATTCGTTTACAGAACACTTTAATAAATTACATAAGATATGTTTTGGCAAAAATCAGTGCCCGTAGGGCCATGACGGCTTGGGCCGTTAAGCGCACTGAGCACCTAAAATTTTGCTAGAACAACGCTGACGTCTATATAATAATAATAATAATATAATATAACAAAAGGTTGCTTGCGTAAGCATGACGGCCTAGGCCGTCAGCCGCAGTGAATGTGTTAAGGTACCCCAACAGTAAAATCTCACGTTTGGCCTCTAAGTTCACGTGATTTGATCACTTGCAATTTGCCCATTGCCCGAAATGAAGTAGGCGCTTAAGTAAGAATTGTCAAGAATCAATGATGAGATGATGTAGATAGACACAACCTTTTTGACGTAATCTTTAACACATAAAATTAATTTCAAATGGCAAGTAATGGAAAATAATTGTATGTATTGAATTTAAATTTTTGTCAAAAAATAACCGAGTATTGTTCATTTTAAAAACGTCAGGTTCCCGAGTGTCACCCTGCACTTTTCAAAAAAAATACAAAACAAATATTCAATGTGAAAAGTTCTAGACAATTTTTAGAAAAAAACATCGTTCTTTTTAATTTTGCCATTTTTGATGAAAAACATCGATTTATTCTGAGATTAATGCCGATTTTCCCAAAGTGGTCCGACTTTTCTTTCTATTTTTTTTTAAATGATTTTTTTTTATTTATTTTCTTATAAAAACTTTGCTATTATAATAAAATCAATTTAAGTAAATGGTTCTATGATATTTTACACTTAATTTATAATCTAACCTAATAATTAAGGAGGTGCATTCCAAAACTCAGCTTATCCATATTAGGTGATTTTGAGCAAAATGTCAAAAACCTTACACCTGAGTACTAACGCATATCAGCCCTACAGAATACTTTAAACGAAATAAGTATTTATAAGGATAAAATTTATATACCTTGATTAAAAAGGTATAGCCCCAATTTGAAATAATTTTAAATTCAGACCTATAAGCCAGTTCTGACATGATATAACCTATAGATAAGGCAAGTTTTGGCATGATAGTCAATTTGTAAATGAATTTTAAATGGAAGGTAGAATATTATGACCTTTTCAGGGTATGGGGGGCTACATGTTAAATGTACAGACACCTTTAACTCATTTTTATTAAAAAGTGGTTAAGCCAAGTTTTGGAATGGATATCCTCAATTAATGATTATGAATTTATGGTTAATACGATTAACAATATTTTTTTTTACTAATTTAACAAACGATTAAGCAGCATTATTCGCAGAATTAATTTTATTATTAAAAAAAAGAAAAAAAATAGAATTACATCTGATAAGTACAAACATTTAAAAAAAAAGTCCCATTTCATCAATTTTTAAAAAAGTTATGGGTATTTAAAAAAAAGACATTTAAAAAAAGTCCTATTTCGTCAATTTAGTTATGGGTATTTAAAAAAAGACATTTTTTGAAAAATAAGTAACTTCTAAATTCTAAAGAACTTTTTTAGTGGGGTAGAAAAAGATAAAAATTCAGCCAAATCAAAACTGGTCGATTTGGCGTGGAATAGGTAGTAGAAATTAGTAACTTATTTTTGGTTGGGTAAAAAAATTTGAAAAAATCTAAAGGACTTTTTAGTGGGGTAGAAAAAGATAAAAATTGGTCGATTTGGCGTGGAATAGTTATTAGATATATAGACCAGTGCAGATGCCTTTAAAAATGGTAAAAAGAGAAAAAAAATAACAGTAGGATGAAACCCATTGGAAAAGGAGGGGAATATAATAAAAATTAAAGGAAAAATAAATTACGGGCGATCTGAGTTCGGGAAGTGGGAGGGGGGTGTTTAAGGGTAAAAAATGGTTTATCTCGATTTCCGGCAAAACTACAAGTCCTATGGAAAAAAGTTAAATGTCAAAGTTGTAGGTAATAAAAAGATATACAACTTTTGCATTTACAATTTTTTCACATAACCTCAAAATTTATGTGAAAAATTCAAAAAACCAAGTTTTTGGTTTTTTATTTTTATCTTTTTCAAAAAAAAAAATTTTTCCACGAAATTTGGTGAAAACTTTTATGTCCCAAATACACTGCAATTTATTTGATTTTAAATATTTATTATTTCGCCTTATTTTGACTTAATATAAAAAAGCACCCTAATTTTCAATCGAAAATTCTCGCGTCAAAATATCAGCTTTTTTCAAAAAGTCGGTGTGCTTTTTTGTCGATGAACTCTCTACTTTCTGATGGTGTAAAAAAAATATATACATTACTATGGTAAATGTTCTCAGAAAATACAAAAAATATTATAATGAATAACGTAATCAGAATGAAGTATCTAAATTCAATAGTATGATTTACATGTATTTTTATATTTTATGAGATTTTCTGACATAAATGTTATTAGAATTTAATAAATAAACTTTTTAACTAAAAAAAATTGCAACAATCACATTTTTTTGATGAAATTGTACATAATGATTAAAATAAATTTTCGAATTCGAGTTTTTTTCGTTATTCATTATAATATTTTTTTGCATTTTCTGAGAACATTTACCATAGTAATGTATATTTTTTTACACCATCAGAAAGTAGAGATTTCAACAAACAAAAAGCACACCGACTTTTTGAAAAAAGCTGATATTCTGACGCGAGAATTTTCGATTGAAAATTAGGGTGCTTTTTTGATATTAAGTCAAAATAAGGCGAAATAATAAATATTTCAAATCAAATAAATTACAGTGTATTTGGGACATAAAAAGGTAAGTTTTCACCAAATTTCGTGGAAAAAAAAATTTTTTTGAAAAAGATAAAAATAAAAAACCAAAAACTTGATTTTTTGAATTTTTCACATAAATTTTGAGGTGATGTAAAAAAATTGTAATTACAAAAGTTGTAGATCCTTTTATTACCTACAACTTTGCCATTTAACTTTTTTCCATAGGACTTGTAGTTTTGCCGGAAATCGAGATAACCCATTTTTTACCCTTAAAACCTCCCCCCTGCCACTTCCCGAAGTCAGACCGCCCGTAATTTATTTTTCCTTACATTTTTATTATATTCTTCTCCTTTTCCAATGGGTTTCATCCTACTGTTATTTTTTTTGGTTTCAAAAATTATCGACCCTCTAATAGAGGTTGGTAACATAATATTATACAGGGTGTTATGTAATTAATGTTATATATTAAAATGGGTAGTTCCTTAGGGTCCATAAAGAAGCACCTGAAACTTTTTTTTCTAAATTCCAAAGACTAAAAATAATTTATAATAACCTTTATCCTACCAAAAAGTACGCCACTGATCGACTAGGAACCGCGGATTAACCTTACCTATTACTTTTTAATGCAGTGTTGCCAAATGTAAAATTAAAAATATATTACCTTATTTGAGATGCTCAAAATGATTTAATTATTTAGAATGCAAGCTTAAACTCTGCGAAGCATGCTTTCGCGCACCCGCGTAAAAATGTCTGGACTATTTACAATTAAGTTCCTGAGTTGCTGCCTAAATCCCGTCTCTCGTAATGTGGCCTCATCGGTATACAAAACACTATGGCTCCAATCAGCATCTTCTTCATTTTTCTGTATATACAAATGGCAAAATTCCAACCGCAGTGCATAATCTCCATCCTGAAGAGCTTGAACTTTTTGTAGGTGATAGGGGTACAAACTATTTTCGTGAATCGTGCGCCACGTAACAAAGTTGGACATTTGTCCAAGTTGGGCAGTTAATCGTCTTGTACTAATTCTCGGATTTGCTTCCACTTCGTCCAAAATTTGTTCTTCAAGGGCCACAAATTCACGTCCCTGAGCCCGACCCCTATCACCAACAAATGCGCTAAATCTTCCGCGGTCCCTTAAATTTTGCACAGCACGTACAAAACTTTGCTCCGAGGGCGGTGGATGTCCGTGATTGGCGTTGTGATAATTTTGAATATACCTACCTACAAAATTCTTGCTTGACGAGCATTTTGCATCGCTTCCCCGTAACACAAAACCATATTTGTTAATTGAATATTTGTGAGCGCCCGACCCGCCATAGCATAAAATCTTTCGCACTAATTACAGTTGTATTCATTAAAAAAGCCTACAAGAATTAGAATGAGAGAAAACTGTCAACATTATTGCGTAAAACCGGCTTTCCACTGACTTAAGTCACTATAACTGACAGTAGAAAATAAAAATGCCTCGTCAGTTAAAAAGGCTTAAATAGTGTCAAGAATCGAAGAAGAATGGTCAATTCGTACCGTGGTATAATAGAAATAAAAAGTCTATTTAAAAAATTAAGCAACGCTGGGAAAAGGAAGATTTACTAAACCAAAAAGTTGGTTCAGGTCGTCCCAAAATGTCCACCCCTGAACAGGATGCTGCTTTTTTGGGATATCTGAGGATTTATGGGAAACTATACAACTATACTATACCTACTATACTGCTGGGAAGATATTAATCCAAATATTGTATTAAATTTAATTCAGTTCATCCCAAATAGATTGGCTGAAGTAATAAAAAAACACGGATGCATGACTAAATATTAAATTTTTTTTAATGTTTGTTTTTTTTCAGTTCTAAAAGGTAATAATTTTTGTAATATTATTTAATTAACCTACGACGTCAATGCTCTTTATAACCTATAGTAATTATTTTAATGACTTATGTCAGTGATAAGCCGGTTTTAAGCAATAATATTATTTTGACAGTTTTCTCTCATTCTAATTCTTGTACGCTTTTTTATTGAATACAACTGTACTTATTATTATTACTAATAAAATACAAATTTTCAAACTTTCAAAATATTTATAAAAGAATAAAAACCTGAAAAAACTTGAAAAAAATAAAAACCTGAAATCGCTAGATCACTAATTAGACCTTGTAAAAATTTGTTAACTAATGATTTTTTAAAAATCGTTTTAACATTGTGATTTAAAAACATACTTATAAAAAATATATTTCAATTTAGACACACCAGATTTAAACTTTATTCATAATTTGTAATGATTTACTTTACTTTAAGTTAATCTGGTTTAATTTATTATGTTGGTTGGTAACACTGTCAAAAAATTGTAGGTTATGTGCTCAAATTGTAAATATCTTAACTAGGGAAGTGCTTTTGGGCGTTTGGATTTATTTACACAAATTGAATATTTAACGATTAACCTGTGAACTTGTCCTAATTTCATCTGAGTAAACAGAAAGAAAAAAACCGATGAAAAAATTAATTTTATGAAGTTTTTAAATAGGTACTAATTTTTCTTATCATTGCTTAAGTTAATAGCTGGATGAGTAAATAAATACAGAATGGTATTAGAACTTTAAGGGCTTAAAACTTTTGTATTTATTTATTTTATGCAAGAAAATTTTTTAGTAACAATTTTTTACAACCGGCAACGCGCAGCTACTTTGTTGGTTTGTATCTATGTACTCACAGAACACAAGTGTGTAACCAGTGGCGTATCACAAAAAATATAAAAAACTTCTAATGCATATATTTTCTTTATCTTTGGGAAAATATATTTTAAAATATTTTTCCATTACACCTTATGTCAAAAGGTATTCAGTATTTTAATATATAACATTAATTACATAACACCCTGTATACTTTTCAAAAAATAATTTTGTTAATATTTAAGTTTTAGTTTGAGAAAAGTTAAATGAACTTGGTAATTATAAAATTAAAATAGTGTTACATAACTTGAAGCTTAATATTTTGCTTTTATTTCAGTAAACAACCACTTGACCTCTATAAACAAGTCTCTCAACAACAACAGCAGCAGCAGCAGCAGCAGCAACAACAACAACCTGCACCGATCCAGCAAGCACAAAAACCCATCCAAACGCAACCGGAGCTTCGAAATTACCCGAACCCGACTGCCGCCACGAATCCGTACTACTCTGGCGAGGGCAGCTATCCACTGAACATACCTTCGGGCCGAAGCCTGGGCGTCGCTCAGCAGGAGCTGGAGAGAAAGATCGATCTGTCCAATTACACGAACATGGGCTATTCCGGTCCGGACGTGAACTTCAGCAGAAACATTCAGCAGCAGTACGCCCGGCCTCCGGAGTATACGAGGAGCGCGCTCGGCGTGGGACTGGCCGGAACTGCGCAACAGACAGCCGAGCAGATTCAAACGTCCCAAGCCAACGAAATGTTGCGCTACACAAATCCCAATGTGCTAACACAGGTAACATTAACATTTTATCTTTTACGTTCAAAAAATGTTTTTGAAAGTGAATTTCCGACGCTAAATATAATCATAATAAGAGATGTAAAAACGGTTTTTTGATAAAAACATGAAAGAAAGACTAGAAAAAAAACGGGTTTTTTTTCAAATGCGCTGCAATAAGCATATTTTGTCAATAACATCAATCTTAAAAAATTTACTATTTTTTCAATATGATATTTTGAGCAATATGTGTATTAAAAATAAAATTAAATGAGGCGTATACTTCAAAAGCGGCCTAACTAAAAAAAATCATATTGTGGTTTTATCTTTAAATATTCCTGTTATCAAGTGAACTAGCCTAATAAAGTGTGTTTTAATAAGAAAAGTAGTTACTACTATATTAAAATACTTTATTAGGCTCAGTGCCCCGCGTTTTATAGGCCCCGCGCACATCAAGGCATCTTAACGAAATTATTATACATTTTAGCAACATGGCAAGCTGTAAGCCAGAGATAATCTTTAGTAGGTATCGTCATCTATTATCAATGATCATTATGATAATTTATCATTCAGTTCGATGTTGCTAAATGTGTATTTGAAGTTGCCTGTATCCTTTTAAAACAATTATTATTACGCCGGGAAAAGAGTTTTTCAAAATTAAAATTAATAAAAAATATTTAAGATCAAGTGATTTTTTCTTAAACGTTAATTTCTATATTAATTGAAGAGAAAAGCGGAACCACCCAAGTGCATTTTTAAGTCAAAATTTTCTACTATCCGGTAACGCGCTTAAAAAATTTTGACTTAAAAATGCACTTGGGCGGTTTCAGCTTTAATCCCTTCAATTGTTTTTTCCTTTGATGTTTTATTGGTTTATTGCCGCTAAGCGCTATGTTAATTTTCAAGAGTAAATTTTTAGTTTAAGCCCCGCATTTTTCTTTTGCACCTGGCCTCTAAAGCTTAATTTTCATGTATCCGTTTGTCCGTTATACGTTTGTACGTTTTTATATAAAATCGTCCGATAAGAAATGTTCTAATTTTCATGCATCCGATTTTTAATGACGTTTAACGGATTGATTTGGCGATAAATAAAAATTAAGGGTCAGTATATTCACTTTACTAAATTTACCTAATGCTTAATTGTCATAGTTACAATTATGTCAACAATTGTAACAGTTAGCTGTCTAATAAATTTAAAGGTAGGTAAATATACCATATAAAAAGCATATACTACATTAAAATGTATGGTTTTAAAAAAGCAGGTCCTTTTAGTTCTGGTTTTAATATTTTATTGTTTGTCTTTTCTTTTTTTCTGTTATTATTATTAAATAAAAACATAAAAGTAGAACATTATTCACATAACGAACGTTATATTTCCGTTTTACAATCTTATTAAAAAAATATTAAAAGATTTAAAATAAAGTATCTTAAAATAACGTTAGGCGTCAAAAACAGATGTGTAGTGACAGATTAGTTAAAATTATTTTAAATTTCTCCGTCAGACGTACGAAGTTAAAACTTGACGGACAGAAAAATTGTCATAATTTTTTAATTATAATTGGACCAATAAGAGCGCTCCCGGATGAACGGACTAACGGACAAACGGATACATGAAAATTAAGCTTAATAAGCTAACGCCGGCCCTAATTTAGGCTAGTTTACTTGATAAGCGCATAATAGGAGTATTTTAAGATAAAAACCAAAATTATTTCCGCTTTTGCAGTATACGCCTCAAATTTAGAATATATTACATTTTCCATTATAGAAAATTTTGACTGAGACTAAAAAAATTGATTTCTTATTATTTGGTAGTTTATACATACGAAAACAATAACAATGTAAAAAAAACTCTAGAAGTCTATTAGGTAGCTACTCTTTTTAAGACGAAATCAAAACAAACCCTGACGCCTGATCGCCGCAGGTGGAAAGCGCGGCCCTTATTGGTCAATTCGGTGGTAATGGCGCGTGAATAACACGTGACTCTATTTATATTTAGTAAATGTCATGTAGTGGGTAAATTTTAGTCTATAAACTGGACTGGAAACATAAAAAGGCAAATGAAACTAATCTTGAAAAAAAAATATGAAAAAAAAACGGATCGTTTTTTTTTTCAAGTCACATCTCTAATCATAATATTTTGATTATAATAATTATTCCTTTCATTTTAATAGTAATATTCACCGGGTCGCAAAAAAAACACATTCGGTGCTGTATTAACATAACTTCCTTTTTATTTGACATTTTTATAAAATTATAGTTTTGTAATTTAACTTTATAAATCAATCATTATTTTGGAATTGGATATTTTCAATGGACCCATTTTTGCAAAAAATACCCAACCAACAGTATAACGTTTGCGTTTATTTTCTTAAATCAATTTAATTTAATTCAATGTTTAGTTTTTTTCCCTGTAAGGATATTTCTTTTAAATTCAAATAAAAAATAAGAAAAAGTTCAATTTTTCCCAAAAAAGACAATTTCCAAGGCCTGGGAAAAAAAGGAAAAAACAGTTTTTCCCCCAATTTTTCCGTTTTTTTTTCGACACTTTAAAACCCTAGTGCCTAGGGCGAAATCATTTAGTGCAAATTATGTGACGAAACTTTGAAACGCTCTTTTTGGGTAATTGAAAACTGCCCAAAATTTGTACAAAAATAGAATAATTAAAATTTGCTCACAAAAAATAAATGATCTGGGTAATTAAAAACTGCCTAAATTCAAACAAAATTGGATAGTTGTGGACAGTTTTCATTTGATGGATTTAAAACTGGGTAATTAAAAACTGAACATTAAAATAAATGTTTCAGGTAATTCAAAACTGCTTGGATTTAAACAAAATTAAATAATTAGGGGCATTTTATATAATTTATTTAAAACCGACTATGACAATGAGAATTACCCAACCTGATTGGTCCAAATTATTCTTACACCAGTGATAGAATGTATAAATGAAGTGATATTCCATTATAGAGGTAGAAAAATTGTATTCATAACATTATTAAATATGTCTGATATTTTGACATTCTAAGTGGTTTTGAAATTATAACATTTATAATATCAGTGGGCATATATTTTGGTAAAAAAATTATTTGAGAGAAAAAAAGTATCAAACATGGTTTTACCATAAATCACTGTGCTTTGTTTCAGGTGCTTTCAAGGTCGCTTAAATTAGACAAAAGTTTCGTTACAAGTCTATTAAAATTACTACTGTTTTTTCTATGGCTGCCATATTGGAATTTTACATGGTTAGATAGAAAAAAATCAAGGAATACAATGATGTATCAAACTACATATGGTGGCCATTATAAAAGCAAAAGATGGTGATGGTAATTCAAAACTTAGTAACATGTAAAACTTAAAACTTACTTTGTTTTAAAATTCCCAGGAATAAAAATGTTATATTTTTCGGTTTTGAAAGGTTTTTAAAACCACAAAAACTGGCTTTACTTCCAATTTATAAATTTCTTGTAATTACGCAACTTTTCTCTAAATTAACTGACCATGTGTGATAAAAAAAAATTTTTGACTCGCTTATACAGGTTGCACTAATTATCCTTCTAAGTATTATAATACACATATAAGGATACTTGGTGCACCCTGTATACACGACAGTATTAGTATATTATTATACGAGAGATAATGCGCATTATTTCGAGTGTAATACTATGCTTTTTCTACTCCATTAAAGTTATTTTTATTAAATTTTTATTTTAAAGATCATTATAGTCGCCCCTTGTATATATTAAAAATCTGTTGACCTTACTTTTTTCCAATTTAAAACCCGATTGTTTTAAATAACAGTGAATATTGAAATCCGCCAATCACTGATGCCTAACAACGTGAATATTAAGTTAATTATTTAGGTTGTTAGGCAGGGCAGTTGGTTACCATTATTTACGAAAAAAAAACAAATAATGTTAATGATATGCAACAGGAGTAGAAAAAGAAATGTAATTCCGTAATAGCATTTATATGAAAATTATTTTTTTTGTAAGAACTGGTATTTTACCTTATTACTGTACCTCGTTTTAAATGTGTTCCATATCACATGAGTACAGGACTTCTCTATGTCGGTGCCCGATGCAAAGCACATCTGAATCAAAGCACAGTCACGAGGTAAAAGACCAGTTCTTAAAAAAAAATTAATTTCCATATAAATGCTATTATGGAATGAAGTTTCTTGAATGTCTTTTATACAGGGTGTTATGTAATTAATGTTATATATTAAAATACTGAATACCTTTTGACATAAGGAATAAAGGAAAAATATTTAAAAAAATATTTTTTCCAAAGATAAAGAAAAAATATGAATTAGAAGTTTTTTATATTTTTTGTTATACGCCACTGGTTACAGACTTGGTTTATCTCTGCACACTTGTATTCTGTGAGTACATAGATACCAACCAACAAAGTAGCTACGCGTTGCCAGATGTAAAAAATTGTTACTAAAAATTTTTTTTGCAAAAAATAAATAAAAACACAATAAATACAAAAGTTTTATGCCCTTAAAGCTCTAATACCCTTCTGTATTTATTTACTCATCCAGCTATTAAGTGGAGTAGCCTGGCTAGACTTCGCCTTTTAATTATTGTATTTTGTATACGTAATTAATAAAGACATTATTATTATTATTATTATTATTATTATTATTATTAGCTTAAGCAATGATTAGAAAATTTAGTACCTATTTTAAAAAATCCATAACCACAAAATTAATTTTTTCATCAGTTTTTTTCTTTCTGTTTACTCAGATGAAATTGGGACCAGTTCACAGGTTAAACTGTTTAAACATTTAATTTGTGTAAATAAATCCAAAAGCACTTCCTTAGTTAAGATATTTACAATTTGAGCACATAACCTAAAATTTGAAAGAAATGCACTAAATTCTGTCATAAAAGTTGGCAGATTTTGTTTGAATTTACCTTCAGTACAAAAATGACATAACCAACAATTAATAAAAACGCCAAATTGACAATTTGCATTGTTAATTTTGTCATTTTTGTAATTAAGCTAAATTTAAACAATGTTTGTCAACTTCTTTGACAGATTTTGGAAACACTGTTGTTACCAACCCTAACATAATAAATTAAATTAGGCAATCAGAATAGCCTAAAGTTGCTAGTCGATCAGTGGCGTACTTTTTGGTAGGATAAAGGTTATTATAAATTATTTTTAGACTTTGGAATTTGGAAAAAAAAAGTTTCAGGTGCTTCTTTATGGACCCTAAGGAACAATCCATTTTAATATATAACATTAATTACATAACACCCTGTATTATATATAAGGCAACGCGATGTCAAATCAACTATAA
Organism: Brassicogethes aeneus; assembly: GCA_921294245.1. Taxonomy (NCBI): domain Eukaryota; kingdom Metazoa; phylum Arthropoda; class Insecta; order Coleoptera; family Nitidulidae; genus Brassicogethes; species Brassicogethes aeneus. The sequence goes on along the minus strand of OV121132.1, from coordinate 42,775,917 downwards.
AAATAAAATAGAGTTTTCTTGGTAAATGCACAATGCCTTTTAAGCTAAAAATCAAAAAATTAAATTACAGGGTTATAAGAGTCACGAAACCAGCGCACCGGAAGCTCACACCAATTACCCCAACTCTCAGTCGCTACAGACGCAGAGGGTGAACGAATCTGTGGCCGCTTCTCGACTGGCGCCGCCCCAGGAAGCGCCGTCAAACGCCTACAAGTCGGCGGAAGTGACAATACCAAAACCGACGTACAACGCGCCATCTATTGGCGGCAATATCGCCAACCTGTCGCATATTGTTGACAGGTACAGTAACGACGACAGGATGCTCAGTGGATTGCAGTCGTCGACGGGACCATATTACTCGGATAAAGGTACATAATATTTCGGCTTTTATGAAATGTTGATAGGTATATAAAATATGTCATTAATTTTTTATTCCTTTTCTTCTTCCTTTAACTACTTAGGTAGCAAAGGGCACCTGTTAAGTTGTTTCTGGGGCTTAAGGCAAAATGATGGTAATTTGGTGGCTACTGCTTTTTTTTCATTTTTGTCTGTCCTTTGCCATATTCTTTGCTTCTGTCCATGTTAAACCTTGTTTTTAAGGTTCTTTATAAATTTTATTCTCCATACCTATATTGTTTGGTCTCCCTATTCGTATTTTTCCTTTGTGTATTCTATCCATTTCCATATACTTTTCTTGATTGTTTTTTTCAATTTTTCTTCTGTAATTCTGTGTTTGATATTGTGTTGGGCCAGAAATTACCGCATATAATTTTCAAATAAAGGTTTAAAATTTGTTCATGTTTCCGTCATACATTAAAAAGTTTTTTGTGCTTTGATTAACCGCTGATTATTTAAAATTTACATTCTTAATTGTTATGAGCAAATGTGTTCAGCTATGAACTACAACAATAATACAGTAACAGCACCTATCTGACAGTTTTTTTTTAATGCAAATGTTAGATTAATAAGAAAAATTAATTATTTGCATTTAAATATAACATTTTATTGATGCCAAACAGTGTTATGTAAATTTAAAGTGTTTTTTAATTGTCTATGTAATCTTGGCTCTGATACTGTCATCAGTGTTAAAACAAATCTATGTATAAATTAAAATATTGAACTTGTGTGATTATTATAATAGTATAGTATATATACAGGGTGGCTACTTTCTAGAAAACCGAGAAATATCCGGGAAAAGTCAAAGAATGTCACGAAGTTTTTCCAGCAAAAAAATTGAGCACTAGAAATTGGCCAAAATTTAATGTTGATTTCCTTGCAAACTACTCATCTGATTTTAATTAAAAAAATTAACTGCCTTTTCAGTAACAATGCTATGGTAAAAAAAGTTCTGATTTTAATTTGATCAAATTCACTGTATATGCTGTCTATTATACAGGGTGCAAAAGTAAGAAGTTTTTTTCTCCGCGACACAAAAAATGTATTGTTGCACCATGTGGGGTGCATCAGCAATACCAGTGGATGCCAATTGGAATAATACTGTAATCTTATCTTTACTGAACATTTTTATTTTTTATTCACGTTATTATCTCCGTTTGGGATAAAGTTTTTATATTACACACATAACGTTGACTACGACCATCTTTAATTAATGCCACAATACGAATGACATCCATCACAGATAACGTTATTTTACAACTTTTACTGTCATATTCCAAAATAACTGACATCCGTTCCAGCATATGTCGACTTAACACATTTCTTTTTACATGTGCGACGACCTTATCCGATGCATTTGCTTTAAAGTATTTCAATTAGCAGCATTAAATTCTAGAAATACCAAGCAAGAAAGAGGTTTTTTTTTTGATAATGGCATAATCGCGCCGCGACCGCTCCACCTAAACTGGGTAGTAATTTCATAGAGGTTCATAGGTTTTTCTATGAGTAATTTTAAAGATGAATTTTATATTTCTCACGTCTTCTGTCACCTTATATGTGTCATCTGTCAATTGTAATCTGTCACCTGTCATTAGTCATCTGTCAACTTGACATCTGTCACCTGTCATTTGTCTTCTGTCATCTGCCACCTGTCATCTGTCATCTGTCAACTGGCACCTGTCACCTTTTATCTGTCACCTTTCATCAGTTACCTGTCATCTGTCACCCGTCATCTGTCACATGTCATTTTTCACCCGTCATTTTTTATTTAGAAAAAAATACATCTCAATGTGCCCTCATGGGCCATTACAGATAATAAAAATATAAAAATGTACATCAAAGTATGTCTATATACAGGGTGACCCAGAACTCGCGCCACAGAGAAAAGGGGGGCGTGCCGATGGCAATGGAGATGCCAAATTTAAAAATAAAAAATTTCTAGGTAATAGTGTGATCGAATGAGAGCAAAAAATCGGCAGCCAATACCGAGAGCTCTCGCCTAGGTTAAACGTAAGAGCTTTAAAAATTGCTAGGAGACGATAGAACATTGTTGTATTAAAAACATTTAAAAATCTTTTGGCCAACTGTATTTACTAAGTTGTCAAAAGCTTTCAAAAATGAGGTTATTAATCTATGAATTATACTTCAGAACGCCAATGTTTTAAAATAACGATTAGGAAAGGGCTGGGAAAAAACTCGCGTTGTCTCCCTGGCGTTGCGCCCACACTAAATAAATAAATAATTATCATTTCAGTATAATCATCTAAGGAAAACATTATTTATAATAACTTAATTTATAACCTAATATAATATTAATGACAGGAGTTTGACAGCAGTGTCACAATGAATTGGATTCCAGTGGACCAAATATTTTACATGTTTTTTATTATCAACAATGCAACCTAAGTATCCTAGCAATTTAAAGAATTCCCTATGGCCATCTATTGGGATTGGCTATCGTTTTTTATTCTTATCTCGCTTATCCTTTGCGTTAGACAATTTTAATTTTCAAATATGTGTTTTACGTTACTTTCGGCACGTTCCGGTTTTCTATGTGGCGCGAGTTCTGGGACACCCTGTATATATAAAAACCGAGAAAAAATGTTGTTTTAAAAAACGCGGCCACCCTGTTATAATTGATATCTAGGGATTTTAGTGTTATTACCTATTTGTCTACGCAAATCATAACTTTAGGTGCTATGGAATAAAATCCGTTTTGAAGAAAATAATTTCATTTGAGCCTGATTTTATTTTACCTAAATATTTATTTTCAAAAGAAATGGACCTAATTTTTACATTTTACTACTTAAACCAGTGTAAGTTTACCTTATTTCACCTAAATTCTTATTTTTAAAATAAATTTTTAAATGTTACCATCAAAAACATGCTTTTTTGTAATATTGGTGTTGTCGTATTTGGATGACATAATTCTTATGCACCATGTAGTTAATTTTTGTTGTACAGGATTGGTAACCAACCACTCCTAACCTGCCTATGGCTGAGAGTGGTTGGTACCATAGGGGGGGGAATCGTAAACAAGTAAACAGCGACGCGAATGTGACATTCCTGTGCAATGTTGCCAGGTCTCATGCTTTTGCATCAGATTTTAAGTTTTTTAAATCAATGTTTTATCATGTTTTATTTAAAAATCTCATGTATTTTCAAAAAATCTAGCAAATTTGTGTTTTTTATGAGAAGTTATTTTTTTTAAACATTTCTATCATAATGAATGGTATTTTATTATTTTCAGCAATTGTATGCTTATCAGTGTTGCCAACAGCATATGGATATTTTCTCCGCCTATCCCAACAAAATTCTCCGCTTTTCGGTCAAATTCTCCGCATCATAAAATCAGTAACAAACAAAAATGAATATTCTTTTTTTATGAAAATATTGTAAATTTAGTAAAATATTATAGTCGAATATTATAGTAGAATCGTCAATCAATTTTCTCAGTAGGCTGAGACACACTTTGCGACGGCAGGGACTCTTGGTCTTTTAAGCTTTCCTTCTAATAAATGAAAAAAATCAATTTTTGCACCAATCATTTTAAATAATTAGGTAATGGTAATTTAAATTTCAACTTACTTTTTTATGCAGCTTCAACCACTTATCCATATCGAACAATGGGAAATAAACAGAAATAGACCATATTACAAAAAATAAACAACATATTACAAATTAACAACATTGTTGTAACCTTTAAAACGTCAAAATAAAGGCTTAGGATTCTTCGTTAACGATCGATCGTTCTAAATTCAAACTTCGAATGTGGACACCAGTGTTGCCAGGTCAAAGTATATTTTTTCCATAAAACTTTTTATAAATGGTTTTTTCAGTATACCATTTACTAACATTTTAGTAGACCTGGCAACGCTGCGTAACACCAGTTACGTTGTTGCCAATTGCACAACCGACTATTGAAATAAAGCGGGAAGTACGTCAAACTATAAATGATTCTGTGGACGATTGCAGGTTTATCTTATGAATGGGAACTGCAACGACCATTAAATTCTCCGCAAATTCTCCGGCAAAATCAATTCTCCGCAACATTCTCCGCAGACCCTCAAATTCTCCGAAAAGCGGAGAATTCTCCGCTGATTGGCAACACTGATGCTTATTAACAAAAACATTTTGAATGTGCCGCCGCATTAAATAATTATAATAATAATAATATTTTTACAAGAATATATCGTCAGTTATTTTAAAAATTTTGAAATCATAAAAATCTTTTTCAATAGAATTTTATACAATATTAAATTAAATTTTGTTACCACCTAAAAGTTGCTTTCCAGTACTTTTTTTCACCCAAAACAAGAAATTTTTATAAATTTGGAAACTTAAAATCCCATAGATGGAAGATCTCTATTGATAACATTATATTTTTTTAAGGTTTAAGTCAGTCACACATGTTTAACAAACCCATCTCCTCGAACAATTCGGCGTTGCCGATGTTCAGCCAAGCGAACATATCGTCGATGCAGTCGCAGTACCAGAACATGCAGGCGACGTCGGCCGCGTCGATGTTCAATCGGCAAATCAACGAGCTGCAAAACCAGTCGATGATCAACTCTGCCGTTGACGTGAAAGCGCAACAAGCGGCCGAAGCAAGAGCCAGCGCCCCTGCTTCGCAAGCCAAAAAGACCAAGAAGCCGAAATACCGAAAAACCGGTAAGAAAAAAATGGATGTGTATTTAAAAAAAATTGCAATATGCTAATTGTGACTTTATTATTTTTATAACACTAAAGAACATTTAAATCCGCATGTGTCAATTATAAATTTCACACAAACAACATTTTCTTGCAAATATAAATTATAAAGGCCGTATTACAGCCGGCAATTCTTTCGGCAATTGCAATGAAAATTGCCGTAGGCATGCGCGGTAGATACATTTCGACGAATCTCTTGCAATTGCCGAAAATCGGTCCGGATGGATTTTTATTGCCGTTTTACGGCAATTCTGGGGAGAAATCTGGTAACTTTTATGTTACCAACCCTACTACAAATTTCCTAGAGAGACGCTGTTTGTCTTAAACAGTTTAAGGTTATTTGTTTTATGATTGGCATTGTGTTCAAAGTTCTAGTATCCATTTCACTCATTAATTTTTAAATATCTCTACTAAATAACAAATAAACTTAGTGTTTACAAAATCGTATATTTTTCTTCGGTTGGTAGCACGGTAATAAACAGCAGGTTTTCTTGCCATTGCCGGCTGTAAAACAACATGCAAGACGGCCTTGAAAACTAGATGGCAAGAAAAATTGCTGCAAGAAAAATTGCTGCAAGAAGAATTGCCGGCTGTAATACGGCTTTAATAACACTGACATAGATTTAAATGCATCTTATCAGTTACCTGCAATGAATGTGTTATTTAAACGATTTATACAATTATTTTAATGCTATAGAATTTAAATTAATTGAAATTTTTTTAGGTGATATTATAATATCACCTAAAAAAATTTCAATAATATTATATTATTAACCTTATATTAATGTAACTAACTATTTATATGAATATGGTTTTGTTTCTTATATTAATAATTTTACTAGAATAACTGATAATACAAAGAGTATAATAGACCATATTTTCTTAAAAACAAAAACACAAGAGTTTAGTTCTGCTGTAATAGAAACTTATCTTACGGATCATTATATGATATTTTTTAACATTAAAAACTTTCTTTGCAAAAATATAGAAAAAAAGTGCTATTTTTGAAATAAAAAATATAAATTATCAAAAACTAAACAATAAACTCTCAAAAGAAAAATGGATTGAAGTCATCTGCTCTAATGAAACGCAAACTGCTTATTACATTTTTATAACCAAAATCAAACCCTGGGTAACAGATGCCCTTGTAAAGGCAATTCAAAACAGAGATAAACTAAAAAAAAAGCTACTAAAACCTTTCTATAGAACTAAAAGAGGAATATACTCAATTTAGGAATAAATTAAATTACTTATCAGAAATGTTAAAAATGACTATTATATAGAAAAGATAAACCAGGATAAAAAAAAATTGGGATCACATAAATGAATTAACAAATACAAGTCCAAAAAGCCAAAAAATGGGAATAACTGAAATATATAGTGATGGCGGTAATTTAACAACAAATAAAAACGTTATTTCAAATACTTTTAACACATTTTTTATAAATATAGGATACGAAATGGCAAAAATAGACACAAACTTTCAAAAAATAGACACAAAAAATTCAAATAATGCATCAATTTACCAAGATAATGTTGCTGATAATGAACTTATTTTACACATTTATAAACTAAAAAATAGCTCATCATCGGGCCCAGATAAGATTAGTTTCAAAACAATAAAAATATTCATAAATATATACTTACACCCTTAAAACACATAACAAACAACAATCATTTAATCAAGGTATTGTGCCCTTTCAATGGAGAGACTCTGTTGTCACTCCTATATATAAGTCAGGAGATGCTATAGAGGTTAATAATTACAGGCCAATCTCAGTTATTTCCAACTTTGCTAAAATATTTTAACAGTTTCCAGACTTATTTAATTTTTAAATCATTTTAATATTCTTTCAAAAAGGCAGTTTGGATTTATAAAAAATATTAGCACAGGAACAGCAGTTTTCGATTTATTTAATGAATTAACATTAAAATTGAATAAAAACAAAAAATGCTTAACTTAAGTTAGAGCCAAGGCTTTTGACACTGTTTCGCATAAATTATTAATGGAACGTTTAAATAAGGTTTGAATAAGAGGACAACCTTTAGAACTATCTACATGACCCAACACAATCAGTATGGGTGTGCCTCAGGGAACAGTGCTTGGCCCAATATATTTTTTAGTCTATAATATTTCAAGTATACCAGAACTCTATAGTCACCTTATTTCATATAGTACCTAAAATTAAATACTTAGGTGTAGTAATCGACGAACATAGTACAAATATTAATAACAAATTAAGACTTCTAATAAACAAATTTTATAATTTGCGAGATGTACTAAATCGTAAATGTTTGTTTTCGGTCTACACAATTCAATTATTGAATCAATTCTGAGATATTGTATAACAGTTTGGGGAGGTTCATTTAGCAATGTTTTAAAAGTTCTTCAAACAACTCAAAATTCAATTCTTAAAGTTATATTAAAAAAGAATAAACGTTACTCAACAATTGTACACCGAAGCGTTTAATACAGCTAAATCTTAATATGAAAATTTAATTAAGATATTTTGTTAATATAATAATATTTAACCGCTTTAACATACCTATTACTTAATTTGTATAAAATATTAAGTTAAAAGTGTAAAATTTATAAATGATATTATAATATTTAATCAACAGTATCATAACTTCAACCATAAGACGATTATAATATTTTTATTTACTTATTAACATCCAGTATTTTATTTTATATAATAATTTATTTTATTTATTATTTTAATATGCGTTTTTTAACATACATTTTTCTCTGTGTAGTAGAAAATAATAATGTGGTTATACCCCTGTATAAAAAGACACATCTGCAAAGATACATTTTCTATTTCGGTCCCAAAGTATACAACGCTGTTCCCACCGCAATTAAGAATATGAAACTTCTTGATAAATTTAAAAAAGATGCTTTATTCGATTGTTGCTGAGATTTTATTTGTTTTTTCCTGTTTTCTCTTTTTTTTACCACCTAACTTAACTTAAATTATTTTATTGCATTCTGTTTTATCTAAACATGCACGCACACTCTTTTCATTTAAAATTTCTCTTTTTAATACTTGGCATATCGGCACACTATGATTTTTTTCTTAAAAAACTAATAATCCTTTTTCTACACTGTTTGTATTTTTTTTTATATTTTTTTTGTTTTTAATCTTTAAGCGAATAGAATTTTTTTTATCTATATTAGATCGTGGCCATCGAAAAATGAATAATTTTTTCGGAATTTAAATTTTAATAATTTTGATTTTTTTCTACTTTCGGACATTTTGTAATATCAAATATTTTTTAAATCTTTTTATATTTAGCCCTTTGAACTATTAAAATTGTTTTAAAAAAATTAAAGAGTGCCTACTGTCAGTATTTGGAAAATGAATTATTGACTCGACTTGAAAACACTAAAGCCCGCTGCACAATATCCCGGTAACGGGAACAGGAACGGGAATCTGAACAGTAAAGGTGGAAAAGACTAAAAAAACACCGTTTAGGTTGCCGTTCTCGTTACTGGGCTGTTGTGCAGCGGGCTTAAGCCTGTGCCCGGTACGCACACTTCCACTGCATCATTCCAAGGTGAACATGAAATTAATGTTAAGCAGTTCTCTAATTCTGATAAGTAAAAGGCATTCAAAATTGTGTCAAATAAAAATAAATTAATTAATTGAGGCAAATAGAGCAACACTGGCCTAGCTGAAAAAAATGGCATCTTGTGTTTTTATTTTAAAATATTCCTTGGATGGGCTTATTATCTAGTGAACAAGCCCAACAAAGTGTATGTTATTATACAAAGGAGTAAGTACTCTATATATTAAAACACATTTTATTAGGTTGTATCGCTCGATAAGCGCATCCAAGAAATTTTTTCAGTTGGGCCAGTGTTGCTCTACATGTCTTAATTGTAAAAAGTTTGTCTCGAAAGTTTATACCCACAATCATCATACTTCATTCTTATATTATACTTAAATTGATCATTATGAAATTAATAATTATTTTAAAATTGAAAATTAATTATTAATAATTTTACTATATACGAGCCCTAACACAAAAATGTTCGGACACTTCATAATTTATACAGAAATATTTTTCGTGAATACTATCTCAAAATTATTAGGAGTTATGAAAAATTCAGCTCATTTTAGCATATACCCCTCGAAGCGATTTTTATTTTTAAAAAGTTTACCTTTTATTTTTAGCTTTTAAAAAAAGGCTAACTTTTAAACTTTTTTTTTGTATGAGTAAAAAAAGTTATAAATGGACCCATTAAAAAGAACATAAAATATTATACAAACCCTGAAAATTTGGTAAAAATTGTATAAATAATAAGAAAGTTATAGGGCCGGTTTTTCAATCGTTGGTTAAGTTTATCTTATGGTTAATTTCCGTAGATACTATTGTTAACACAATAGTATCTAAGAAAGTTAACCGTAAGATAAACTTAACCAACGATTGAAAAACCGGCCCATAACGATATATATATCTGCTATTTTTAAAGAGTTTTTGCAATTTTCTTAGGAAACGGGAAATTTTGCAGATATATATATCGTTATAACTTTCTTATTATTTATACAATTTTTACCAAATTTTCAGGGTTTGTATAATATTTTATGTTCTTTTTAATGGGCCCATTTATAACTTTTTTTACACATAGAAAAAAAAAGTTAAAAAGTTAGCCTTTTCTTAAAAGCTAAAAATAAAAGGTAAACTTTTTAAAAATAAAAATTGCTTTGAGGGGTATATGCCAAAATAAGCTGAATTTTTCATAACTTCTAATAATTTTAAGATAGTATTCACGAAAAATATTCTGTATAAATTATGAAGTGTCCGAACATTTTTGTGTTACGGCTCGTATATAGTATTAATTTTTTTAAACAATTTTTATAGTTAAAAGGGCTAAATATAAAAAGATTAAATAAAAAAAATAATTTTTGATATTACAAAATGTTCGAAAGTGGAAAAAATCTAAAGTAATGAAATTGAAATTATCGAAAAAAATATTAATTTTTTGATAGCCACGATCTAATATGGATCAAAAAACTTGTATTCGCTTAAAGATTAAAAACAAAAAATACAGTGTAGCAAATGGATTTTTAGTTTTCGAAGAAAAAAATCGTAGTATGCCGATATGCCACAGTATCAAATATATTTATTTCAAATAGCTTGTTTCAAGACAAGAAAATTGATTGGTCGTTCGTCGGAATCGCTCAATTGAAACCAAAGTTATGATCGATGAAATATTGGCAAAATCGTTATAATCATGAAAATTTAAAAAATCAAATCTTTCCAGAACAATTGATAAAACTTGCTAAAATTAAAATTGAATTTTTATATTGAGTCAGGGAACCCATGAAAAAATTGCCGAGGTATCTCGAAATGGCAAGGGTTTTTTTCATGTCGAATTCACGTGGAATTCCCCATATACAAAATTGTAAATATGTATTGTATATGTAAATATTGTATCTATGTTTCGAAATAAATGAATTTGAATTAATATTATTTGTTTTAGCAACTCCCACGTTGGCGGAGCAACCGCAGGTGGCTGCAAACCAGGGCTTCCAATCGTATGCCGGCCTGAAGAGTCAGGGTGCATCATCGATCGAGCCGGGCGCGATATCCTTGAAAACATCGAGCGTGGTGCCGGGCAGCGCGTTTAACTTCGGCTCGGCTGCGGCGGCTGCTGGCCTCGGCATCGCTCCCAGTCTCTACGGCGACAAGGACGCCTACCCGAACTTCCTCGACGATTTCGGCCGATCGTCGTCGAACTACTACATGGCGGCGGCGGCCGCAGCTCATCACCGAACAACGCCCGAGAGCAACGACAAACAGACCAGGGCACATCACTCGGTAAGATTTTTTTATATTCTTTGGGTTTTATTTTTAATACAGTAGAGCCAGGGGCGGATTAAAAAAAATCGCCGCCCCCATACAACTGCAAAATTGCTTCCTCTCCTCCAACTTTTTGGTATAGTTAATGTATAAACAGTAGGGTGTCCGTTATTTGGGCGATGTGCGAATTTTTTTGCTCGCACCCCCCAAAAAGTTGTAGTTTGGGAAAAAAAAATTTTTGGTAATTTTTTTAGATTTTTATTTTTTAATTAACCCGTGCCGCAAGAGGGTTAAAGATTTAATTATTGTTAAAATATGATTAAATTTTGCCTTTCACTATAGGCTTACTACTCCACGATTTTTCAATGAAAAAAGTCTGTCGAGTGGTTTTCTTATAGTTCAAACACCGCTGAACCCGAATCTGAAATTCGTTTTTTTTTTCATTAATCGTTTTTTTAGAATAGCCTGTGTCGGGAGTAGGTAAAATCGCAAATCGGATGAAAAATGGGATTAGGCTCTTTTCACATTCAAAGTCCTGTAACGTCGCCAGTTTTCAATAAAAAAATCTGAAAATTGGTATACTTATGGTTTTGACATCGCTGAACTCGAATCTGACATTTTCATTGATGACAGCTGTCAAAATAGCTGTCAAAAATCCCAAAAAACGGTTTTTTATTAAAAATGCCCATTTTATGGTTATTTCATGCGCTGAATCTGAATTTGATGCACTTTGAATTATTTATTTTCATAAAACCGAAATCCAAATCACTCAATAAAATGTACAAATGATTGAACTGTCAAATTTCAAGTTCCAAACATAATTTTACAGGGGCAAATGGGCATTTTTAATAAAAAATCGTTTTTGGGATTTTTGACAGCTATTTTGACAGCTGTCATCAATGAAAATGTCAGATTCGAGTGGTAAGCCTATAGTGAAAGGCAAAATTTAATCATATTTTAACAATAATTAAATCTTTAACCCTCTTGCGGCACGGGTTAATTAAAAAAAAAAAATCTAAAAAAATTACCAAAAATTTTTTTTTCCCAAACTATAACTTTTTGGGGGGTGCGAGCAAAAAAATTCGCACATCGCCCAAATAACGGACACCCTAATAAACAGTAGGGTGTCCCTTATTTACCAAGTTGGCTGTTTTCACTTGGGTATCATTTAAATTGTTAGTTTATAGTCTAATAACAATTTCGAATTTTTTTTAAATTTTCCGATGCCTCTTAACCAGAGCTGAGCACGAGTACTAAAAAATGTATTCGTAAAATTTTAAGTACGAGTACTTAAAGTATTTACTTGTAAGTACTTTACTCGTGCATTTGTAAAGAGGTTACGGTTACGAGTAGTAATCGTGAAAACACGAGTAAAGAGTACGAGTACTTGAAAAGAAATGTTACACAATATAATTGATTATTCTTTATACATTATACATACTTTTGCCCTGAGCTATAAAAATACAAATAAAAATACAAATTTATAAAATTATTTATTTTATAAATTAGGTCAACAATTCTTAAATAGTTTATAATGTTACCTACATACTTGTTATAAAACCTATAGGCTATAATATATTATATTATACTATATATTATAATGTATAAAATTTAACTTCCAAACAAAATGTTTTAATGCTTAGGATATTTTGGCAAAAAGTCATTATATAATAAACGGAAATCCTCGTATATGTTGCAATTACATATTTTCCTTTATCCATCTCACTTGTTATATTTTCCAACTAATTTAGACATAGTGTTTAACAGTGAGATGGGTCTGTGAATGCATGTAAAAAGAAGATTGAAGAGTAATTAACGTTACCAAATATACTACATAAGTCAAATCCGTTTACATTCTGGAAAATGTGTTACACGTTTCGGCGTTTAAGAGTGTTGGCACTAAGGTATTAGACAAACCATTGTCAGTGAATTCGGAGAGGTTAGTTACCAAATAGGAACAAGCTGATTCCGCAGAATTTGCAGATGTTATGTTTTTTAAATAAAAATTTGACTCGTAAATTTTAAATATTAACTTTTAATTTTTTTATTTTTTTAAATATATTATTCAGGTACCTACTTAGGTTTTACTTTACTGTTTTTAGGTTTAAAATGTTACTCATTTCCTTTTGTTTTAGTTTTATTAGAAATTCTGTTTTTGTTTTACATAAATTATTATTTAACCTTTACTGAACGTGTTTATTAATAAACTTTATTTTTCGTAATTCTGTAATTTTTTTTTAATAACCGTGAATTTATTCGTAACCGTAGAGCTAACCGTAACCGTAAAACCCTTTAACCGTTGCATCACTAGTATTAATATTATTATTCTCTAGAAAAGCGTCTAATCTGTCGCAAAAATTTTGGACATTTATTGTCGGACTTTTATACATGGCAATAACATTGACTTTTCCTATTTTTACCTTAACAAAATTAAAACTTTCATCATGACATACCTCTTCTAGTTATGATTTTAAATCATTTTTAACATATACACTTATTCCTCCACCTCGTGTATCATTCTGACATGAGTGATAAGCTTGATATGATTGTATTTATATTAAAATATTGCACTTCATTTAGTCTCCAGAAATATAATACAAATTCACAACACAAGAAATAATAATACTTCAACAAGTTTACTTGAAGTAGTAGTAGTAGTATGGATAATCATGTTTTTTATAATATATATTGTTAACATACAGGGTGTTAGGGGACATCCATTAATTACGTGAGACAAAAATGGAAGAAGGGGTCCAGCAAAATCTCAACAAATCTTATTTTAAGGGAGGGGGTCATTAAAAATATGTATTATAATTCAAATTTGTTAAAAAAAAAAATTATTTTTTATAACAGGTCCGCAAAGAAAGTTTAATGACTAAAATCTCACGTGAGGGATAGGGGGGTCTACCACATCTGACCAAATCTCACCAAGGGGGAGGGGGGTCCAAATTATCGGAAAAATGCCTCATGTAATTAATGGATGTCCCCTAATTTAAACGTCAACATGAACACCTTTAGAAAAAATTGCACCTTTTAAAAAATGTTTTTATAAACATTTGCACTGTTTTCGAGATACAGAACCCAGCTTTTGTACACATCTTATCATTAATATTAGCTACTTTTTGAGCCCTAATTAAATTTTTTTCATATGCCAGTGACGGAGATTTTAGGGTTACGTGAAGTTTTTTTTTGCCCCTAACTTTTTTATGTTAAAACAAAACACCTAAATTAAATGGATCTTTATTCTTAAAAAAATAAGTATAATATCACTAGGCAACAAATTTTAACTTAAAAAAAAGGTCCTGGTTAAATATAGAATTTTTCGATTGTTTATAACTGAAATAGATCCAAAATGTTTTTAAAAAAAATTTCTGAAGTCGTAAATAAAAAATAGGAGCACAGTATTTTGGTACCATTTATTGCATAGATACACCATTTGAAAATTTTAAGATGATGATACTTTTAACTTATATTTTATTATTCCATGAACAACATATCTGTACATATTGTAATAATTTAAGGCATGTTTTTTTGATGTTTTTTATCGTTCAAATTATTTTGTTTACTAATTTTTATCGTTATTATTTAACAATTTTTCTTTCTATCATGGTGCTACCCGTATCGTCTAAACAAGACTTTGGAAAATTTTTTGGTCGCCGGATTTGCGTCGAGCAGGTCAAAATCTATAGGAGTGTGCTATTTTTATTACCGACCTTTTTTATTTACTAATTTTTATCGTTATTATTTAACAATTTTTCTTTGTATCATGGTGCTGCCCGTATCGTCTAAACGAGACTTTGGAAAATTTTTTGGTCGCCGGATTTGCGTCGAGCAGGTCAAAATCTATAGGAGTGTGCTATTTTTTTTACCGACCTTTTTTATTTACTAATTTTTATCGTTATTATTTAACAATTTTTCTTTGTATCATGGTGCTGCCCGTATCGTCTAAACGAGACTTTGGAAAATTTTTTGGTCGCCGGATTTGCATCGAGCAGGTCAAAATCTATAGGAGTGTGCTATTTTTATTACCGACCTTTTTTATTTACTAATTTTTATCGTTATTATTTAACAATTTTTCTTTGTATCATGGTCCTGCCCTTATCGTCTAAACGAGACTTCAGAAAATTTTTTGGGCGCCGGATTTGCGTCGAGCAGGTCAAAATCTATAGGACTGAGCTATTTTTATTACCGACCTTTTTTTATTGTTTACTAGTGTATTTATTCAAAATTCATACAATAACAAATCTCTTTCAGTCGTCAACGGCTCAAGGAGGTGCTTATCCATTCCTGGGTGCTCCGCAAGTGCGGCCCGGCTACCCGCCGATCGGCGGACCGTTCATAGCGCCCGGAGCACAGGCGCAGCTGATGGACACCAGCTCGCCCATCTATCAGCACTATCTGCAGGCTGGCGTGCTAAACCACCAGGCCATGCTCGGCCCGCCGGGCGCGTACCCGCCGCCCGGCTACCACCCCGCGCTCAGCATGCGCCAACAGTACGACTCGATGACGCGACCGTCGTGGTTGTAGTCGAGTTTTTCGCTTTCTAAACGGGCCGAGGTGTACAGAATTTGAAGGTAACCATTTTTATTTTGTCTGTAGGGTTGTTTTATTATTTTGTATACGGGTTTAAGGGAACACCATTGTGAAGAGTCGTGAACATATTTTTTTAATAAAAGGGTTGGCACAGAAATCCCTCCCTGTAAAGTATATTCTTGTTATTTTTTTCTCCAATAAAAAAAAGTGTACACAATTTTTATGGAAAGTATTAAAAACAAAAAAAATCATATTCTATTAAGTAAATACTAAACTGACAATAAAATTTAGCATAGAAACATGTTCGTTCTATATCAACAAAAAAATCTCTTCTAATATTTCAAATGAGCTTATGTTAGAATGTCTAAATAAATGTCAAGATCATAGGTTTTGATTTAAAACATAACAAATTAAGAGTAGAGATTGTTCCTTCAATCCTCCCCTTTCAGTCTCATAAATTAAATACCATTATTAGTCTAATTTTTTAAATTTTTCTGGCCTTTTTCTATAGAAACTTTTGACCAAACATGGCCATTTGGTCAATTGGAGCCGAATGCGGAATGCACAAAAGGTGCTAGACAAAAAGGCAAAATTCGAATCTGCCACCTTCCCCATTTTAATATATATTTAATATAGATTTCCTGTGCATAACCAACCTTCACTTATGGCTTCCAAATTTTCAACAGTTTCTTTTTTAAACAGACTGGAACCTTTGTGGGATCTTATTAAATGTTAAGTAATTTCGTTACCAGAGTCAACAAAACCATAAAAACTCACTTTAAAAATTCCGGGGTAAGACAGGTTTTTTACATAAGGGTTTTGCCTGCGAAAAAACAACAAAAACCTGTGGGTCGGAGTTTTTCTAATTTTAACGGGGTTTTTGCCAACTTTTTTTTTATTAAGAACAATACTGTGGATCTTAAAAAATGTCGTAGTATTGTACATTCCATATTTTGTTAGTGGTTTAGAAATAAATAAATGGAGTGCAGAAAAGAAACAGCTTTTTTAATCAAGAATTTTTTGTAACCTACATATAAAATGTTATTTTTATTCTGAACTCTATTCTGGGATCCATATATAATAAATAGGTTTGTCCCTACCAGATATTTTGATTTCTAAATGACCATTCAGACATTTTCATGATTTAAATTAAGTTTCTTATACAATATTAAAAACAATATGTTGTAAAATGCAATTAATATTAATTAAACATTGGTTGGTATTTAATTGCATTTAAAACCTGATCCTTATTTTGCAGCTATCCATAATTATTATTGAAGCATCACATATTACAACAACAATTAGTTCAAACCGCTTTTAGACACCTTTACCCAAAAATTAAACAATATATATTACTCGAATATGCAGAATTTGCTCGTTAAACCGCCTGGACCATAAGTTGTGTAAGTGATTAGTTTCCCTAATTTTTGTTAACCAAAGACTCTTTGTAAATACTAGTTTTGTAAGGTTTAATAAGTATGTGAAGTAAAATATATTTTTGATTTATCACGAGTAAGGACAGATATTTAGCTAATGTTCTTAAGTATATCTATAGCAGTGTGCTTTTTTAGAAGTTCTGTGATTTTTTATGGTGTTTTATAACCGAAAAGTGCGTAAAATACCCTATTTTTATTTACTAATTGGCCGATTTGTTTATTGTGCTAATAAAATGTAGCTTATTATGTTAAAGAATATTATTATTATTACTAGGTAAAATTTTGTTAAATATTTTTTTATAAATACTTAATTAAGGGCAAAAAGTAATGCGTATTTTTTGTCAGTATTTGTTTTGATTCTAAAACGTTTACGAGTGTCAATTTTAGTTTTGTTAATTAATGAGTTAGTTTTATCGTAAATATTTTAGAGTTAAATCAATATTTTACCTCATTTATATTTTCTATTGAACTTGATGTTACACACTGCATTAATTTTATGTTATTTTATTACTTTAAAAAATATCAGTTGAGATATTTATTATATTTAAAAATTTTAAGAAATCAATTTTTATTTTCTGTGAAAATTTTATTTTGTATGTTGAACATTTTATTAAGCCAAGTTTTGGCAAATAAACTAATTTAAATTTAATTAAATGAACCCATTTTAAAATATTTTTTTACATTCCCAAAATGTGCAACATAATAAGAAATTTTTAATAGTTTTTAGATTTAGCAAAGTGTATGTCTTTAATAATGTAATGTACCAAATTATGTCTTTTAACTAGAACGTAGTATCTTTAAAATCTTTTACATGTGATATATTATTTAATTTTTAAGATTTTTTTACATATATTTTATGTATTTTAGCTGACAAAATTTAATACATTACATTCTTCAGCATTTTTATCAATTAAAAATCTATTCAAAATTTATATGTACAGTAATATTACGTACTATTAATTTTTATATCAGAAGAGTATGCCTTATTTAATAATAAAAATTGTAAGCATCGACAATAGGAGTAAAATTAAATACAAATTATCACTAGATTGTATAGGAAGCAACATTTGTTTATTGTTTATTACTTATTTTTAGCTAGCTTCTTATAGGATCTATAATGAAACCCAGTGTAATAAATTATATTGTTGTATAAGCTTTAAAAATCAAATTTTACTGTACAAACATTTGATCAACAATATCAATCAAATTATTCATAAAAACTTGTATATATAATATGTAAATGGAGACATAAAATGTATTGTTGTACAATGAAAAATAAATATTTAGTGATTTGTACTTATTTTTATTAAGTCATAAATTTCCTAGACAATTAATTTAGTAAATTTTATGTTTATTGGTCTATCTGGCACTCTGTTCATTCTAGTAACCATTCCAACATTAACATTTTCAGGTAGTTCCAGGTCGAAATGCAGTAATATCTGAAATAACAAATTTAAAATTGGGTTTTTGGATGTAAGCATATTACCTCTTTCAGTAAAATAATCATTTCGTTTTCGGCTATTCTTTTTCCTGGACACATCCTTGGTCCATGACCAAATGGTAAAGAAGCAAATTTATGACAATCTTCATGATTTTCCCGTAACCATCGATCGGGGATGTATTTATTTGCTTCTTTAAAATAACTTTCATCATTTGAAGTTATAGGACTAAATGCAGAAACCAAGGTCTAAAAATTAAAGTTTGTCTATGCCAAGATTTGAAAATAAAATATTATCTTTATGTTATGTTATAAGTTAATAATATTATAGTAATATATCGCATAATTGGTAATTATATTTTATTGTACACCATGTATTCATGGTAATTACGAATATAACTAATACAGCTTTTGATGCAACATGGGTGTTTTTTAAGCCAGAAATCAGTTATATAATATTGTTGCATTTGTATTTAGAACATCCTGTAAATATCATTTTCCTATAGTAATTCAAACCTACATGTTTTGGTATTAAATATCCACCAATAACAGCATCTTGCACCAAAACCCTGCTATTAGCTCCTGCAGTGGGGGACATCCTTAAAGTTTCTTTTATGCATGCTCTTAAATACCCATAATTCCCATTTTTGACATCACTCCTGGCTTTTTCCTGTATATGTTTGTTTTTGGAAAGATAATATAAAGTGAAAGCAATTGTAGTGGCTGTAGCATCTATCCCTCCAAAAAAAACTTCCATTGAAACCATTATTTTATCCTCCCAGGACAATTTATCATTACTAAATAATGCATACATAAACGGTTGATTGACCTTCACTTTTTCAGCATTTTCATTAAACTGAAGTTTTAAATTATATAAGTGATTCTTCATTATTCTAAAAGCTGTGCTTAGTTTACCTAAATTATACCTTGGATTTGATATTTACCTATAAATAACCTTGTGAGAAGATTCAAGTTTCTTATAACCTTTAGTTTTAAATAACTTCCAAATTGGAGGTCCCATTAGGGTGTCATATAATCCATCCATGAAATTTTTGCCTGCTTCCAGAATTTCATTTATCTCTGAATTTTTAAAACAATTAAATCTAGCGCCTGGACAAACAACAGAAATAGCTAAAAACTTTTATTAATAAGTGAATCATAATAGTTGCTTATTCTTTTCTAGAAAATTTGAAAATCAGAGATAGTATAAAGTATAACGTTATATACATATTATAATTCCTAAACCGAATTTGGATCACACTGTCCCAGCCAACTACCGGCCCATCACTTTATTGCCTGTTATCGCAAAAACCTTCGAGAAAATAAGTCCATTAGCCTGTTGTAGTAAACTTATTTTCTCGAAGGTACTGGGATATATTTAATTTTATTAAAAATGTATTTTTTTATAAGAGGTTAATTAGAATGCTATTTTGTAACCTAATAAACGTAGAATATCTAAAAAAAAAATGGGGATAAATCTTTTTTGCGTGTTATGCCAAAACCATGAATTTACCCTTTTGCTTTATTAAAAATAAGCGGCTCACCCTGTATATATCAAATTATGTGAACAGTATTAAAAAGTATTCTCCAAGTCTCGTGAATACTATACTCTAATTTTATAAAAATCGGTGTACAAATGTGTACTCTGTCAAAGGTAGACTTTGAAATAAACAAAAATTTAAAAAAAATCATGAATTTTCAAAAAATTTCGAAAAGAGGAGCAGCTAGGATTTTGGTAAATATCATTTTTAAGTCACCAAAGGGACCCGAACAAGAAACTGCAATCAGGCATTTTTATGTGACTTAAACTTCGTTCAGGCACACCGTGTTGAGAAAAGTTCCAAATGATAATCAACCTTTTGAGCATTATTAAAAATTAGTTATTTTACAAATTATTTTACTAACCCCAGAAAAACTTTTTGGCGCTTGGTTCCTTAAGGAAAATTTTCGATAAGCGTTATCCATACGTCATTCTACATTATAAAGTGATATTAGAACGGTCATATTCCGTAGTAGGAGTATTAAAATAGTATATTATTATACGAGAGATAATGCGCATTATTTCGAGTGTAATATCCCGGTCAACATTGTAACGTAACAGTAACCAAAATGTTATGTAACGATTGTGATGTGTAACATTACAGTTACATAACCTAATGGTTGCAAATAGGTTCCTATTTCCCACTCATAGGAGTAGCATTGTTACATAACAATGTTACATTGCCGTTATGAAAATGATACATAACTGTTACGTAACATTAACAAAAATGTTATGTAAAGATTGTGATGTGTAAAATTAGTTACATAACCTGATGGTTGCAAATAGGTTCCTATTTCCCACTCATAGGAGTAACATTGTTACATTGCCGTTATGAAAATGATACATAACTGTTACGTAACATTAACCAAAATGTTATGTAAAGATTGTGATGTGTAAAATTACAGTTACATAACCTGATGGTTGCAAATAGGTTCCTATTTCTCACTCATAGGAGTAACATTGTTACATAACAATGTTACATTGCCGTTATGAAAATGATACATAACTGTTACGTAATATTAACCAAAATGTTATGTAACGATCGTAATATTACAGTTACATAACCTGACGGTTGCAAATAGGTTCCTATTTCACACTCATTGAAGTAACATTGTTACATAACAATGTTACATTGCCGTTATGTAAATAAAACATAACTGTAACGTAACATTAACTAAAATGTTATGTAACGATCGTAACATTACAGTTACATAACCTGACGGTTGCAAATAGGTTCCTATTTTACGCTTTTTTAAGTAACATTGTTACATAACAATGTTACGTTGTCGTTACATAAATGCATTATAATTGTTATGTTGTTGTTATGTATATTTTCAATGGACTACAATGTTATATTGCCGTTCAACAATCGTAATATGTAACATTAGTTACATAACCTGATGGCTGCAAATAGGTAACAATGTTACGTTGCCGTTACTTATTCACAATCGAACTTATGTTACATAACATGGCCTTTACGGTTATGTAACATTGTTACGTTGCAACGTTATTATGCTCGACATAAGAAAGTCCCGTCAGTTGAACGCTAAAGCCTAACAAATGATACATGAGGAGCATCCGTGCAAAACCGGCTAAATCTATTTTATTCAATTTTTGTTTTTTTTTTATTTCGCATCTTTGGGTTCATTTCTATCGACAACCAAGATAATTCTGTTTAAATCCGACTAAATCCATGTTAAAATCACATTTAAAAGGTAGCTTTAGGAGCAAAACCGGCCAAAACCACGTTTTTATAGCAAACCCGGTTATATCCAATAAATAATATGTGGCTTGGATATGTCGATACTACTACTAAAATTTGTTCTGTTTTTTCATGTTTGCACTAATTTTATTTTGTTAATATTTTTGAATAATCTAGTTTTTTTCACATTTTATTCGTTTTTTATTCGGTTTTCGAGCAAAACCGGCTATATCCAAAACTTTTTTTGAAATTTTGGCCTTAATATAAAGTTTTTGAAAACGAAAGTATGTCTTATAAATCAAGTACCACAAAGCCACCAAAACTCAAGTTTGCTTTTTTTTGTTTTATCTGTAAAGGCCAGGAAACCGAGAGTTTTTGCCATTTTCCCAACATTTTATTAAAGTGGATATAGCCGGTTTTGCACGGATGCTTCTCACATAATATCGTATTCTGACTTACCCATAATCAGGCATACTGTTTGAGGTCCAATGACAAATGGACATGGTGCGCTGTCTTAACTTCGTTTATATACCTAATCGAGGTGGTAATACGAGCGAGATGTAAATTATGTGTATAAGTATAAGTTTGTTACGTAACATAAATGTAATTGTTACGTAACAAACTTATAACAATAGTATTTCAATGTTACGTTACTGTTATATTGCATATTGGTAATTTTGTTATATTACAATAGTTTTACAATGTTCCGTTGCTGTTATATTGCATATTGGTAATTTTGTTATATTACAATAGTTTCACAATGTTACGTTGCTGTTATATTGCTTATTGGTAATATTGTTACATTACAATAGTTTCACAATGTTACGTTACTGTTATATTGCATATTGGTAATTTTGTTATATTACAATAGTTTCACAATGTTACGTTGCTGTTATATTGCTTATTGGTAATTTTGGTAACATCGTTACATTGCAATGTTACTCCTATGTTACATAACGGCAATACTGTGTTACGTTAAATGTTGACCGGGCGTCTATCCGTATACGGATATATTTCCGAAATGGAATTTTATGGGCGTCACAATAAATCAGGTGAGCGTCCTGATTACCCTGAATAAAGAAAACTATATAAAACGGTTACAGCATGGTAATTTGGTTACCTATATTACAATTGTTTCACAATGTTACGTTTTTGTCATATTGCATATTGGTAATTTTGTTATATTACAATAGTTTCACAATGTTACGTTGCTGTTTTATTGCTTTTGTTACATTACAATGGTTTCACAATGTTGCGTTATTGTTATATTGCTTATTGGTAATTTTGTTACATTACAATAGTTTTACAATGTTACGTTACTGTTATATTGCATATTGGTAATTTTGTTATAGTTTCACAATGTTATATTGCGTATAGGTAATTTTGTTACATTACAATAGTTTCACAATGTTACATTGCTGTTATATTGCTTTTGTTACATTACAATAGTTTCATAATGTTACATTACAATAGTATCGCAATGTTACGTTATTGTTATATTGCATATTGGTTAACTTGGAACGGTAACAATGTTACTATTATTTTAGGTAACTGTTGCGTTGCATTTTAGTAACATCGTTACTGTTTTGCCTTAAATGTTGACCGGGTGTTGACATGAATTTTACAAGGAATCAGAGCTGGAAAAGTGACTTCTAAAAAGTATCTAGTTACTTTTCTAAGATACTTTAAACTAAATAACTTAGTTACCTCTGGGCCGGTTTATCAATGTCCAGTTAAAGTTGCAGTTAGTTATCTGGCAGATAATCTCCATGGATACCATTGTTCTCACAACGATCGATATGGAATTTAACTGTCAGATAGACTAACTGGAACTAAACCAGATATTGATAAACCGGCCCTCAAAACCGGCCCTGAGTATCTTTATTTACAAGACACTTTAAAAAATACCTAAGATACTATCCAAAAGTATCTAAGATACTTTTGAGTAACTAAGATACTTTTAGATAACTAAGATACTTTTGAGTAACTACGCGTAGTTATACGAAATATCAATTATTACTTATTACATACCTTAAATTAATGGAATTTTCTTTAAAAAAATATTTATAAATTTTCACACATAGGTACGTCAGATTTTATGAATTGTCAAATAGTTTTCTTTAATTTGAGAAATAATCTAGACGTATATCACTCAACCTATAAATTTAATCTGTCAAACTATGCTCAGTAAGTTTTTTATTTGATTTTTCTTTTTGGAAAATAGTTTCATGCAAAATAATTAAAAATAAAACCCCTCGACCGCTACGCGGTCTCGTGATTTTATTAAATTATTTTGCATTCAACATTTTCCAAGAAAAAACAAACAAACTACTGAGCCTAGTTTAACCGATTAAATTCATGGTTCTCGTGATATAATATATGAATTAAAACTATAAAATTATAAAAATTCAACAAGTTGTAGGTTAGGATTCATTCTTGAATTCCACCAGTTTTCTCTAAGAAAGTATCTAAGTAATTTTAAAAGTATTTTAGTTACTTTAAAAAGTATCTTAGTTACTTTAAAGTATATAAGTTCCTTGAATATATCTTAGTTACTTTACTGATACTTAGATACTTTTTAAGATCAAAGTTAAAAGATACTTTTCCAAAGTAACTAAGTTAAAGATACTTTCTGTCCAATATAAAAAGTATATAAGATAAAGTATCTTAGATACTTTAAGTATATAAGTTACTTTTAAGTAACTTTTTTTTTTCAAGAGCTGCAGCTCTGCAAGGAATCAAAAAATAAATTCATATATAGGGTGATCCATTGAGAAAAAATAAACTTTTTATTTTTCCTGTATACTTTTTTATATACGTAGAAAAAAAATATATTTCAGTACCCACATAACCACTTTTAAAATTTTGGGACACTAAAAATAAAAAAGTTAAAGGGGGGGCGACATTATAATGTCGCCCCACTTTAACTTTTTTACTTTAAGTGCCCCAAAAAATATATATATATATAGGGGACCACCCTGTACCCCCCAAACTTTATGCCTGATTTAATTTTGACTATTTTGATTTTATATCTAGATTAAGTATGTCAAAATTAGCAATGTATCAAAAATTGATGCAAGTTTAACCCTTCAGAAATACTAAACTAAAAAAAGTGTAAAACTCCAGGAAATAACCAACCAGATATTGTTATGGGTGTCCAAATGGAGCATACTATCAAGTCCATCAAAATCACACCTTTTACTGTTCCACAGTGCCTCTTTAAACAATAATAATAATGTTTTTGTTTATTTCTTAGAATTTTTTTTCTCATTTTTGCTGGGCCTCCCTGTATAATAAGATACATACCTTCAATTGTATATCTTTGTAAAAGTTCATATAGATCATTTACAACATTATTTTCATTGGATTTGCTCTCTAAATAACTTAGAAAATCTTTTGCTACAATTTCATGTTTATTTAAATAATGGGCGACCACTGGGTTTCTTAACAATGGCGTTACCCCTGTTCTAAATTTATACCATTCATCCCCATTTCCAGGAACCACACCTTAAAATTAAACATAATTTAGGGCCCCTTTAGATTATTACCTATACATAGGGTTGGGACAGTTGAAATTTTCAAATGAAAATTTCAACTTTGAAAGTTTCAAACTTGAAATATTTCATTTAGTTGGAAAAGTGAAATTTTTAAAAATTTCAAATGAAATTTTCAATCCGAAAATTTCAACATTGCCTGTGAAACTTTCAGAAATTTCATTGAAAGTTTCGCAATTTACTGAAAATTTCGCATAAATTTCACACACAGAGAAAAGTAATCTCTTGATTTTATTATATCTGTCTTGACTCAAATAAATTATTTATTTCGATATGATACAAGAAGATATTTATTTAGTGGAAAACTTGGGTTTATTTGACTTTTTAAACTGATGGTTTGTTTAATACAAGTAAATATTTAGTTGACTTTTTATCCCAGGTTTAGTAGAATCTTACTTAAAGAAACAAAACATTTACTTGAAGTAAGTAATTCATTTTTTTAAATTAAATGTGAAGCTTTCTTAAAGAAACAAAATATTTACTTACATCTTAGTTTGGATGTAAGGGTGGAACTAAAAGAGCACTTTATAACTTTATAACTTTTATAACTTTTATGAAGAAAACAATTTATTTCAGACAAATAATTAGTACCTTTTAATATTATAATTTCACGAAATATATAGTGATTGAACCAAACAAATGTTTGCTTGTTTTAATACTATGATTTATTTATTTTGTTGTTAATTACTTGATATTTGGTCGGGAAAATTAAATTAAAAAACGTTTATTCCAATATTTTTTATTTGAACAAAACAAGTGAACACTTGTTTTGTTGTAAATACGTATTTACAATAAACATTGAAAACACACAATATAAAATTAACAATAAACAAAACATATAATATATGAGCGGACAAAAATAGGAACAAAAAATACTTCAGTCACTGAAGTTCAGTGTAAATATTAATGCACGTCATTAATAAAATACACCAAGTCTGTGGGTAAAAGTCATAAGAGGATAAGTCAAAACAAGCAATTTTTCAGCAGAACCTTAAACGTGTTCGCATTAATTCAGGAAATATATTTATGGGACATTTGAACATTTTCAAAAACTTAATTTATTATTATCAGATAGGTATCTTTGTTGAAAACACCTACCTAGGTAGGTACCTATAGTTTAAAAACAAATACATATAGTTTGCCAACCAAAATTACTTGCAATTGTCAAATACAAAAATAAACGGTTTATTTTTTTTAGTTTAAGTAAAATGTGCAATTATATTTAAAAGCAACAAGTCAAGTCTGAGACATGCATGATCTAAAATAAAATAGGTACCCATATTATCATATAACTTTGTAGTTTCCAAATTACCTAGGTACACAAAATTTTAATTAACTAAATCACTTTTACTTACCAACAAAACTAAAAAGCAAATGGGTTAAATTATTTTCTTTGAAGAATTCTTCCATACTATTAAACATAAGCACTTAAACACAAAACTATAACCGTTGATTAAACACCTCCTTCTCTTAAGTTAAGAGTCTGCTCTGCGAGTTTGTTTGCAAATGCTGCCGGCTGCCGGACAAGCGTCTTTGTCTTTGGAGTCAAATGCTCTAATTGGCTCCGCGAGTCACGTGGACATAAAAGCAAATAAATATGTATTTGCTTCAAGTAAATGTATTTTTGAAACAAACAAATCACGTGTTTACGTTAATTATATGACATACATTGTATCAATTCTATTATTTTGTTAAAATAAGATATTATATGCTTGTATTAACATTTGATAAAACTAAATCCATACAACCTATATCCAAAAAATTTAATTAATTGCTCTAAATAAATATTTCTTTACAATATTGTTGTGATTAATATTAATCACAACAATAAGTTGTTTTCAAGAAACTCATGATTTACAACCAAATAATAGTATTTTCTTATTGTAAACAAGAAGTTACTACGAATAAGACAATTTTACTTCATACAAGAAAAACTGTTTCAAATAAATGCATTTTCTTAAATCAAGAGATTACTTTTCTCTGTGCATGCGGCCTCCCCTGGGACCTTTAATAATAATTTACAACAGATTCCGAATCAACCAATAAGAACAAGTTATCAAGTGTCTGTGCGTTTTTGTTTAGTTCGGCTTAGATTTGAATACACTATAAGTAATTATTGTTACTTATATGCATAAATTAATTTAAATAATTTAATTCAGTTACCAATTTAATTTGTAAATTAAATCAACTTTAAATTTTTTTTAAAAGTCATGATTAATTTAAACTTTTACTTTTGCTATAATTGCATCGGAAAACGGATAAAAAATGCCTTTGGCTCATAAAATTTTGATGAAGTTTCTTAAATTTTTGTAAAATTTCAGTATAATACCCTAGTAACACATCGTGACGACCAAAAATTACAAGTGACGAAAACGAGACAGCAGTTCGTCAAGTACACGTAAATTTATTAAAAAGAAAATTAATTTCGCCACTTTAAGGCAATAGTAAAAACGTGACAATGTAAAGACAAGGTCCGTCACGTCGTTTTTTACAGAACCGTTGGCATATTGTAATCGTGAATATTTTAAATAGATTTTGCTTAAATTTCTTCACGTTTTTTCGACTTGAAAAAGTGACTTAATATTTTGGGTACCTATATCTTTCGAGTTACGAAATCGTCACAAATGTGTCTCGAGTTTATAACGAATTGGAGACTGATCTCTCACCGGCCCTCATTTCGAGACGGGGAAGTTAAGCGCCATATTGCTGTTGTCAGTCGCATCGTGGTCGTCTGTTTTGCGAAGTAAAGCCGTAAAATAATTATAAAAATACTATTTGTGGCAATAATAGCAACAAGCTTTTAAAAGGTATGTGTCTGTTCAGAATATTATTTGTTTATCTCGTTTTTGTTTAATAATTCCCTGTAATTCCTCTACTTAACCTAGAAAATACATGTGCTTCGAAGCACATGTATTTTTTAGGTTAATTACAGGGAATTTTATTGAAATTGCTAAATGTTGAGAAAAAATACTCTGCTCGCAAAAACCATAGTGGACGTAGTATCGAATGAGAAAAATGTTACTAAAGACGAGGTTGAAAAGCACCTCATGTATGCTTTTCAACATACGACAGGATAAAAGCACAGGTTTGTATTTAATTTGTTGCTTAATTATAATGTTCTTTTTTTAGAAAAAGATTGAAAAAAAATAAGTATGTAATAAAGTTGGAATAATGATTTTTTTCTTCAGTTTAGGTTTTGTTATGAATTTTTGATTTTGTTTTGAGTTTTTGTTTAGTTTATTTAAAATATTTATGTTCTTTTTAGGTTTTGTTATGAATTTTTTATTTTGTTTTGAGTTTTTGTTTAGTTTATTTAAAATATTTATGTTCTTCTAAAAATAAAAAATAATTTACCATCGTACTTTTTAAAGTGTTTTATTGTAAAAATCAGAAAAGTGCCTGGATTATGTAGTAAGTTTAGTTAATTAACTAATTACTTGGTGTGTTTAAAAAAGTTATATAAGCAACTACTTTCTAAACACTGCACTTAACTGAAACTGCACTACACTTTACTAACATTTCATTTTACTACAACACTGAAACAACACTGCAATTTACTAACACTACATGATCACTACACTACAAACGAATAAGTAAGTACTTTTGGTAAATATTTGGGTGGCAATATTTTTTCTTTTTTGGAGCTCCCCTGGAAAAATGTTTTTGTAATTAAAGAGTTTTAACTATTTTAGAGGTCACTAAAGAATTTAAAAAATTCCAAAAATAGTCAAAATTCGAAACTTTTTGTTTTAATTTTTTTCTCACCTCGGAAAATTTTTCTAAACGAAAAATGAGTAAATTTCTAATATTTTCAGATCAAAATATAAATTTTTAAAGATCGCTAATAATTTTTAAATTTTTAATTCATTGCATTTAATGTTTACATATATATTAATTTTAAATATTTTAATATTAATTAATACTTAATTTTTATTTTACTTTCAATTTAAATTATGAAACTTTAAGAAACTTATTCATATTTCATGCACGAAAATTTACCTTGGCGAGCAAAAAAATATATTAAATATATTTTTTTCTAAATAAGAATTGACTATTTTTGTCATTTTGAAAAAAAGGTTGAGTTAAAACTTAAAGGGAACTCTTCAAATACTTTAATTTTTATTGTCTGAGCTCCAAAAATAAAAGAGTGGAAATATATTGCCACCCTATAGTAAATATCCTGTAAATATCCTGTAAAAAATCCTGCCAAAACTAGATATGAAACCGTGGTAAAAGCGTTGGTGAAATCTATACGATTTTATAACGGAAACGTTACTAGTTTTCATGAGTGCGTGATGTATTTGAGTAAAATGCGTGATATATTCAAGATGGATAATTGTGTATTCGTGATAAATGCGTGATGTATTCGACATGAATGCGTAAGTAGTTGGTAGTGAAAAATACGTCATGTATTCGTTAAGAATACGAGATACTGTTATAGTGTAAAACTTGATGTATTCGTAACCATAACGTGGAAATTTATACCTAATTCGTCAAGACGAACAAGTGACTATATCTATGGCTAAATTTAGCGCGGTTTGGCAACGTTTTTATTTTCAATGCGTTACGATTTCTAAAGCACGTTAGACTCACGTTTTAGCAAAAACGTGTAGAAAAAGACACGAAATTGTTACTTTGTGTTACTAGGGTATATAAAAATAATAAACATATATAAATATAAAACAATGAAAGTGGCACAATCTCATTAGCTTACCAAAAAGTGCTATATCTCTCTTAGTTTTAGTAATTTTAAAAATATTTTAAAAGGAAATCTCAAGAAATTTGTGGTAAACATAGGTACCTATTTACTATTTATATTATTGGTGCAGGGGCCCACAGAGGGGTAGGAGGTAAGAGAGGCAATTTGCCATGGTCACTGACCCAGATAACATTTTCTGACTCACGGATAAAATGGAGTGAATGATTCACATAGTGAAAGCATTTATGCAGTCAAAGTGAATTCACGGAAACGATTCCGATTCTATTTTTAAATTCGGCGCGCTCTTCCTGTAGCAGGCGTTGTTTACCCGGTATAATCATAACCTCACTATTTTTAATTCTCTTTTTAGTTGGTTTGTTCTGTCATTATCACATTACGCTTTTTCTAAATTTAGCTGGGCAAATAATATTAAATATTGATTTAATTAATTAATTTATGCTTATTATAGCGGTAAGTACCTACTTAAAAGTTCATAAATATATATTTTGATACGAAGTCAAGTAACAGAAAACAAAATACTATTTTTACTTGTAAAAAATTATTTCTATGAATCAATTAAAGCAATTAGGTACCTTTTTTTCGGTTACTCAACTTTGTATAGAAATGAAAACACTAAAAATCCTACTTATTTTTTGACATAATGGTGTTTGCATAATTATGCAAATATTTATGAGTACCTACCATAATACGTATTATTATTATACGTATATGCCATTAAAGGATAAGCGTATATTCTTTTTATTGGCATATTTAAAATTTGTTGGGTAATCAGTATACCTATACCTGATGTTAAATCGATACCATAGTAGGGGGTTGTGCTGTTTCCGAGGCTGTGTCATTTTTTGCTTTTTTTATTTTTGGGTACCTACATATAGTATGTATAATTTAAAGAAATTTATTTATAATCTTTTGTTTGAAATCCATTTTAAGATCAATTTTTTAATGTATACATCTATGATAACTTAGGTTATCTTATAGTAATTAAATCAATCACCTTTAAATTTCTTTTAAAATATTAGAACATCCCTTAAATAAATAAACCATTTTTTATAGGATTTAAATAAATAATTTTATCGAGATTTTTTATGTTCATTCAGATAATTTTTTATTTTATTTTAGTACATTTTTTTGTTCTTAAAATATAATCAAAGTCAACAATGAGTTCCTTCAAACCTGAAGAATATACAAAGAAGATCGTAAACGTCAAAAGAAAAATGACTGCACAAACAAAATTGGGTCGAATTGTTTACCGCCCTCTGAAGCAAAATACTACAGAATCCGAAGAACTGCCCCCCCCCAAAAAATATTAACATTTGACCTATCAGTATCTGAAGGAATACAGCAAGCACCTTTTATGGAATCGTGCGAAAAAGTCGCCTGAAAAAGTCATTGCCAAAAGGTGAGTTTAATATTTCAAAATTAAAAGTCCATTAATTTTAAGTTTCGTTAAACAAAAAAAAATAATATTTTATATATTATTAACCCACCCAAAAACTATAAGAGAATACCTACAGTAACAAAAAAAATAAATAAAATATAATAACAAAAAATCATTTACAATAAGTTGACTTTACAGCAAAACACCAAATAAGGAAATTTTTAAATCTCCAAATCAAATTAAAATGTATTCTTCTCCCCAAGAAATAAAAGAATGCGGAACGCTGACCAACTCTGAGATTCGAGATAGACTTGAGTAAGTACGATAAGCTGTAACTTTCTCTATATGTCGTTCTCCCTGCTACTGGAATTTGTATTAAGGATCCTAACAATTAATTAATGAACTTAATAACAGGGGGAACGACATTCATATTTTGATAAAAAGTTACTTATTTTATGTTGAATAATTCTAGGAAACTGGAAATCACTCAAATTCGCACGTTCAATTTACTTGAAAAGACGTACGCGCTCTTGCAAGGAAAGTCGCATGGCGACAGAATCAAAATTACAAAGGCTGAGGAGAAAACCACGCGAAAAATTGCCAGGATTCCCTAAGAAATCAGTAGAAGGTCTTGAAGCCCTGGAAAATGAGGATATGGATATGACCAGATTGCAATTGGTAATATTTCTTATGTTTCTTGTTAATTTTCATTCAACCAAAAAAATATCTAGACTTTAATAATTTTAATATTTTCAGCAAGAACATTGGAAAGCAATTGGGGCAACGAAACTTAGAGACTTCATTAAAATTGCTCTAAATGATTCAATGGAACCATCATTAATTAAAAAGATAACTTGGACTGGGGCAGGAAATTCATACAAATTTGAAGACACCAAAATGGCCACAGCAATGTTTGGTAAATTTTTGCACTTTAAATTACTTTTGCTCACTAAATCAATAAAACTTTTTTTTCTTAATATATAGATGCTGCAAGAGAATGTAGTACTTTTGAAGGGCCGGAAAACCTAAGGATTTTTAGTTTTGAATTTGGTCAAGCGATGAGAGTTCTAAAACAAGGTTTTAAAATAAAAGAAAATTTGCAAGAACGAAAATGCTGATCATACTAAAAAGCTACAAAAAAGGCCAAAGCATTGGTGAGCTCCAATATGTTAAAAATAATGGAAATGATAAAGTTCCCAATACATTTCTGGAGGAGACGGATGAATATGTAATCGAATACATCTCCGATTATGATAATGACGAAAACGACAATATTGAATACGTCGACCATAAAGGATATAGAGCTTCCGATGAAGAGATATAATATTATATATTATTATACATATATGTATATATATATATAAACAAATGAAAAAAACATTAATTGATGATTTCTGAACCAATTTTCAAAATGTTCCCAGGTTAAAGTTAAAATTTTATTTAAAAAAATATGTAATATTATGTACATAAATAGGTACCTTTTAGCAATTAGAACATATGTTTATTAACATATAACATCAGTGTGTTCTAAACACTTTCTTTTTAAGATACATGCCTGTACCTTAAAAAGAAATTGTCTAAAACATGCTTAAGGGTACTTTTTACCTAAAATATTTTATATTTAAAAAATTACCTGTTCAAAGCCTTTTGTTTAAAAAACACTGTTTTATTAAAAAACACTGTTTTATTAAAATACATAATATGTCAAATATTTATATAATTATTTAACATATACATATACAGGGTGTCCTAAAAGTCAACAATATCCTTTGGAGGACTGATAGACCAACTCATGACTAAGCAGAAAATCAAAACATGACCTTAGTAAAAAATAGTTAGTTTTGAGATATAGTAATTTTTATGAATTTTGTAAAACTTGACACAGCTACAAAATCTACTATTAGTTTAATTTTGAATTGTAATTAATAGCAGCCCTATTCAGGGTTACACAACATAAAATATATATTTTATGTTGTGTAATTATAACTAATAATCTAAGAATATAGAATTTTGTAGCTGTGGCACTCAAAAAACTGATCTTAGGTGTCAAGTTCCACAAAATTCTTAAAAACTAATGATTTTTTACTAAGGTCATGTTTTGATATTCTGATTAGTCATGAGACACTCTGTATGTACATATTTTTTTAAATAAAATTTTAACTTAAACCTGGGTTGGAACATTTTGAAAATTGGTTTAGAAATCACTCATTAATGTTTTTTGCATTTGTTTTTATAAACTTTGCATGTATAGTATTTTATCTCTTCATCAGAAGCCTTGTATTCCTGATCTGCGCTATAACAAAGAAATATCTTTGTATAGAGATAAAAATTAAATATTTTTTTACTTGGTTACTTAAGTAAGATCCTAATAATTATTAGGTTCTTAATTAAATTAGGCAAGTAAAAAATACTTAATTTTTATCTGTTTAGGAAGATACACCTTCATTATAGCTTTATTTGTTATTAATTAATTAATATATATTAAACATTTGGTTTATAACATAATTTGTATTTAAAATAAAATGAAAAATGAATGAAAAATAATAATACAACCTTGATTTTTTGACATCTATAAATTAAAAATCCCGCCATATTTAAAAATCGTATGCGCATGCGCAAGTTTCTTTTAACGAAATTCATTTATATGCATCCATTCTGCACTCACTATGAATACACAATAGGATGCTAAAATGAGCTCATAATTTTACTTGAGTGAATGCATATATGCATCCATAATGATTTCACTAATGTTATCTGGGGAGTGGGCTTATTTCAATATTAATATATTACACTTTTTTCATAAATTTCATAAACATTTTAATAAATTTCATAAATGTTGTGAAAATTTCAAGTGAAATTTCAAGTACAAGCAAAAAGTGAAATTTTCCCAACCCTACCTATACATGGAAAATCATTTTATACCTGTGCTATTAAATTCTTTTTTTCTATAATGATACAAAGCAGGAAAAGGTGGTCTAATAGGTTGAACTCCCTCATTCCGAAATAATGTTTTTGTATCATTTGCATTTGTGGTAATTAATAAAGTGATACCTAAGTTAAGCTTGAAAATTGGTCCTAATGTTTTGCTTATATCCAGCACTGCTTCAGTTAACCTCTCAAATTTATATGGTCCTAAAAGAGAAAGTAATAATTATTACAACAATAATGTAAATAATGTATTAGTATTTACCATTTTGCAAAAATAAATATGTATGGCCAACTAGTGGATATGATTTTAATGTAGGCACTTCAGAGAATGTTTTTATGTTTTTTAAGGAATAGCATCTTTTGGAAAAGCTATTTCTTCGTGCCATTATTCTGAATGCATGCAAAGCAACAAGTTTTAAAACCTCCATTTTTTTATAATTTAAAGGTAAACCAGTGCTGCCAACCAGTCGAAATTAAAAGCCGCGCGCATGGTCGAAAATTGCCGTGTTTTTACCACATACTTCCACAAAGTAAGTGGTTTGCAGTGTTGCCAATGGTGTTGACATAATTTACACCAGAGATATCTCTGAATTTACACACAGATTCTGTCAAAATTCCACAATATTGCCAACTATTCCACACATTAGGGATTTTGGTTTTGTTAGGTTTCTTTGGTGATTACCGCAGTAAGAGTTTCTGTGGCGAATCCCTACAAAAACTCTTTCTGCGGTAATCACTGGTGATTACATAAAGGCGTTTTCAAAAACTTACTAGATTACTTACTTTGTCAAAAAGCCTATTGTTATAACCGGTTTTAAGTTACTCGATAACTTACCCTTGTAAGTTTCCAAAAACACCAGATTTTTTTAATTTTTAAATTAAGCCGAAATCACGCTGTATATATAGAAATCTGCACATAAATTCGTCCATATAGAAATCTGCACAAAAATTCGTCTCGACAAACCTTTTAACACGAAAATAACTAAAATGCGCATTTGCAAATATATATATTTAAATACTTGTTATAAGCATTGTTAATTTAAAGATAAAGTTTACACGCGAATCCCACACATTTATGTATTACACACAAATTACACACAAAAAAATAAATTCCACACAATGCGTGGATTTCCACGTACATTGGCAACACTGGTGGTTTGTACCATATACCCAGTGTTGCCAACTCGAAAATAACAAATAACGCTACAACAATATCAAAATTCCGCTACGCTCCGCTACAGCCGAATCTATCCTAATTCCGCTACACCCGCTCTATTTTGGCTTAAAGTTTGGAATCCAAACTTTGGATACAATTTTTTTTAATGCAAATAAAGACAAGAAATGTTAAGCAAAATACTTTCTTCAAGTACCTAATAAATATAAAAAACAGGTAACAAAAAATCCTTATATAAAACCAAAACAAAAATATTCTAACGCTGGAAGTCCCGCCCGCCCGTAAAAGATAAACAATACGCAAGCCGCGGTAGCATTTATAAATCCTACGGCGGCTATAAATAGCATTTTACGGGAGGGCGGGAGAAAGTACGAAAGGAAATCTATAAATAAAGCTAAGCACAAAAGATTTTAACCCTTCATTAGTCTCACTGTTTTCTGAAACGCCATTAGTCGATTCGATGTATGAGACCGAAAGTTAAAAATTACGTTCATTAAATATCTTGTGTGTGTATTGTGTGTAATTTTTAAGAAAAACACTATTTTAATATTTTTAAATGTAATGTTTTTAATAAACAAACAGAACAAACTATCAATATAAGAAAAAAAATTAGTGTTTTAAATGTTTTACTAAAACGTATTTTAAAAAAAACTAAATTCCGCTACGTTTTGCCATCATTTTGTTCCACCGCCGCTACGCCGCTTTTGGGGGTGAATCCCGCTATGCGTAGCGGAATTCCGCTACGGTTGGCAACACTGCATATACCTATAACTTATGAGCGCGTTCGAAAACTCGCAAGAGTGCACTCTGGATACACTCCAAGTTTACCTTCGCGTTCGAATTCTCTGGTATATACCTAGATATATGCAACTGTCAGCTGTTCGAAAACAGCAAGTATATGCCCAGAGTGCACTCTCGGTTGTCCAAGCTTCATTAAAACAAACACGAAAAACATTAAAATAAAAGAATTTATTATATAATAAATTATTTAAAAAATTTCAATTCTAAAAAACAAAACAAAATCCATCACAAAAACTTAAATAATCCATATAACTAAAGGGTTGAAATTCAATAATTCAGTCAAATAACAAGCAAAACCAATTGATTTTAGAACACTCCCGGACAACAATCGGGATTTCCTGGTGAAGTCAT
Source organism: Brassicogethes aeneus (assembly GCA_921294245.1). NCBI lineage: Eukaryota > Metazoa > Arthropoda > Insecta > Coleoptera > Nitidulidae > Brassicogethes > Brassicogethes aeneus. The sequence goes on along the minus strand of OV121132.1, from coordinate 42,739,448 downwards.
GATGATATCACAACGTGATTTTTTTATCACGCTGTGATATCCTGAGTGCATACACATGCTTCATCACAGTGATATCATGTAGAACTCACGGTGTGATATTTGCAAAATTTGCGCATGCGTATGAGCCCTGCGAACTGCGAATTTAAAACCTAGTTTTGTAAAAACATTGGAATATCTTTTTTAATTGAACCCGGACAACATTCTTGATATTCATACGAACATCATGTCGTGATTTTCACATTCATACTGATATTATACGGAAGTCACAGCGTGATAAATGAAAATCATACGAACGTCACGTCGTGATTTTCACAAATTTTATTCATACAGACATCATCCGGATGTCACTGCGTGAGAAATGAAAATCATGTCGTGATTTTTTATGCCATCACTGTTTGCGATTGACCGATGGCCTAAAAAATCACGACATGATTTTTTATGCTATCGGTGTTTGGGCATAAAAAATCACGACATGATTGTTTATGCCATCGGTGCACCGACATGTTTGGATATTTATTTTTGCGCCACATTCGTACATTGAAAGAAAAGGTGGGCAGTTCTACGGAGCATGGTCGATTCGTGATATTCACCACTGAAGATCATAAATTAGTTTAAAACTATTTTTCTTTGGTTGCGGTTTGTTCATATTGATCTATTGTGAGTAAACCTTTGATAAAAACTTAAATTTAAAAAACAATTTTCTTTAGAAGCAGTTTTTTATCGTTCAAACTCCATCCCGTCACGCGTAACTTCACATGGTTTAGTCCTTTTGATGCATTAGTTTATACTTATCAAGATGGGTTTTTATCTTATACTACGAATAATATAATAAGATGTCCCAAATGTGATGGCAAATTAAAATTTTTGTGATAACTCAACCCATTTCTCAAATACAGCGCCTAAAACGTTTGTAACTGGATTGTTACTCAAGACCATCACATTGCTTTTATTAGTTCCAAATTTATTCGCAAGGATTACTACTCACCAATACGGGGTTGGTATCATATGTCTTTAGTCGTAAATGGTATGGCTAATAATAGTGTCGCGCTGTGAGTTAAAGTTCTAAAATTGTGTTTATTTTTGCGGTAAGTACAAATTTGGTAAACTTTTATGTTTCTTAACCGTCACACTGTTTAGTTTATTATGCAAGTTTCAAAAGGTACCAAAATATTTTTTCATTTTAAGCTTCTTGTTGTTCATTGTTTGGCTAACACCACTTTTCAACTGCGGTTAATAAATAAATACTAGGCGCCAATTTTGTATCGTGGTCCTCAAGACCGTCACCATCGAGACCAGTGCTGCCAGATGAACGGATTTATCCGTTTTTTACGGATTTTCCAGGTCTAGAGAAATTGGAAACGGATTTTGAACGGATTTTCATCAAATACGGATTTTTACGGATTTTTAAGATAGCTTCATACTAATACTAAAAAAACATCATTTTTGCCCCGTTTTTTGATCATCTTTGTCACGCTTCTATTCCTCTTCCTTTTTACTACGTTAGACAGAAAAAGAAAGCGGATTGAAAAAGGATGTGTTCTTAATATAGGGTTCTTAAACGCCGAATATATGCGAAACATATGCTTTTTCATTGAGTGTGACAAAGAGAACGAGAACGTTTCATATCATTTGTTAAGGTTTTATAACACGTTGTTATTGCTGCCAATATATAATTAAGCGGCGCAATGCCACCAATAGTAACGACTAACCAATACTGACTCCAGTTCAGTGCATTGAACTGCATTGTAGCAATATTTTGATCTCAAAGTCAATGTTTATTATATATCCGAATCTGTATATAAAATACTTTATTTTGTGAAAAATGGAAAGTGACGAGAATTATATCACTGTCGAAGAGGTTCAAACTTCTGAAACTCCCCCGAAAAATTCTGAGATGTTTCGGATTTTCTTTGACGAAAGGTATGTTTTGTCACGAAAATCCCCCTTTAAGAAATTTTTCGAAATTTAGACAAAAACGGAATATTACGGATTTTTCGAGGCTTCCCCCCACCCTTTCCACGAATATATACGGATTATCCGACCATCTGCTCTGGCAGCACTGATCGAGACCGTCACTCTACGTCAAACTTTAAGTGTGATGGTCTTGAGGAACCTTGTGACGGTGGTTTCCGCTTAGAATTTTACTGTGTATTTCTACCTTCTTTTATGGAGATACGGACGTTATTTAAAATAGATAGCAGGATAGGAATGGAACAAAGTAAAAACAATCCCAAGTAGCACAGTATATGATATTCATATGCTCCAGACCTTCCCGATATGTCTAGTATATACCTGAGGTGATCTTCATGTTCCTGTCATATTATCGAAAGCATATGAAAAACAGATTATGCTGTTCCTAAGAATATCATGCACCTATACCGAAACACAAATATTACACGACATCTCAAGAATTCTGTTAACATCCTGATTGCGTCTGTCGACAGACGCAATCGGATCCCGGCTAATTTGTCACCAGTTAACATAATTATGATGCAAAGTAACAACTTTAATAGTTAATTATTAACTTTCACCTGTAATTTGTCACCTGTCATTTACCACCTGTCATTTGTCACCTGTCATCTGTCACCTGTCCTATGATGAAAGGTGACAGATATCTGTCAGCTTAAGGTTACTGACATAATATAATAGTTATAATATAATACAATGTATTATATAGGTTTTAAAAAAATGTTTTTGTCAAGTTTTGCGCCAAATATTTAAAAAAATCCAGTTCTTCATCTCTATAAAAAGATTACAATCTAAATAATTATTATTTTATGTATCAAATAATAATCATTATTATCTAATAACTATTGTAAATACTTAATTGTTGCTATAAACCATGCAGGGAACAATAATAATTAATAACAAAATTATTTCTAATTTCTAAAATTTTAAATTTCGCGGTTTAATGTAATTTTCTGATTCGGATTGCTTCGTTGAGCGTCGCCCTCTCTCGCAATCTTCGAGTCTTTCGACATCTTTACAAGCTAACGCGACTTGGCCGCCATTAGTGAACCTGTTGCGCGATTTGAGCCGGCTATGCCATGTGCCTTTTCGTTTTTCTATAAATTCTATAATATCTAGTGTGTATTGTGATCTAGTGAAGATTTGGATTCCAAATTTGGAAGTAGAAGATCCCCTGTATCTATTTAAATAATAAAGGAATAATATTTTTAAAAATTTTCTGTAATTTCTGAGGGTCTGCAGAAAATACACTTTTATTTTTTCGCAATAATTGTGGGACACCATGCATTTAATATATATATATATATATATATATTTATATATTAAACTGCACTGTTACCTGAAGTTGAAACAGGATTGTAATATTCCATACGCAATGAAAAATATATCTCTATCATATTCCAAAGACTGCCAAATTCACATGATATGCAGCTGAAATACCTTACCATTTTCATGTGCATAGGATATGCCCTTGACCTGAATATCATAAAAATTCATATGATATTCAGATTCCATTTGTTTCCGTCGGTATATGAAATTCATATACAAATCATATAACTGTGCTACTTGGGATCTAGCATGCTTAAACTAAAAAATTAATTAAAAGTAATCAGAGAAAAAGCGCATCTTAAATTTATTAAAAAACAAAATAAGGCAAATATTCTAAAAAAGAATAATAAAAAAAGAAAAAAGTAGAAAAAGAGATAAAGCATGTATGTATAAATATGTTTTAAGGAAAGTGATAATGTGAAAGACACCGTCCAAAAAGATGAGACTGATATTTATGAAAACCAAACCAAAAAAATAGAAAATGATATATCACTATAGCACTATAGTGCATTAAATAGTATTCAGCATAGCACTAAACCGAAAATAATAACTAGATCTAAGATAAGATATTCTGGAAGCATACAAACAGTTTCTGCTGCTATAAATTCTAAAGACAAATCTAAAAGACGTGATGAGATAAAACAGAAAAAGACAAAGATGGGGCCGAGGATGGCGCAGTGCGTTAAAGCTACAGAGCGGTAATCAATCTGCGCCACGGTACCGGGTTCGATTCCCGGTCAGAGCCTTGGGTGTTGTGGTTGTTTTTAAGAACCATAAAATTTATAATAATGAGCTGGCTAAATAATCGAAAAGATTAAAAGTCAATAAACAAAAAAAAAAAAAAAGACAAAGATCTCCCGAGGAACTTGAAACGAAACCAAGAAAAGTATAACTTCTATTGACCAAAAAAGAACAGATGAAGCCAAAAGAAAAAGAAAACAGAAAGAAAGAATTAAAGCCGATATTAATAAATATGAATTGTTCAAAAACGCAGAAAAACTAAGAAGCAGCAAGAGAAGAGAAATGGGGAAGATTAAAAAGATTGATGGTATGTCTGAACGGGAAAAAAGGGTACAGAGAAAGCTGTGGCGAAATAGTTATCATCGTTGTAAAAATAATCTCAAAAAAGGGAAAGTTGAAGAATTAATAAGACAACAAAAAAAACCACCCGCTTCCGATGCAGAGGAACTAGTTTTTGTAGACATTTATAATAATCAGTTCGTCGTTTATCTGACAAAGAGGCGTATCTCATTTTTAAACAAAACGGTGTGAATTGAATTACGCCAGTTTGTACGGCACACAAAATGCAAAAATATTAGTTACGCCGAAACTGCTTTATGCTAAAACTTTATTTGTACCTATTTATTATAGAGCTACGCCAGTTTGTGAGATTATAAAGTCGATTTTGGTGATCATTCTGGTATAACTCAAAAACGATTTTTTTTGAGTTACGCCTCTTTGTCAGATAAACGACGAGTTGCAAAATGCTGCTGTAAGAAGTTCACATCGAAATGCCGTCCGAAAACTTGAAGGAAAAGTTTTCGTCAAAAACAAGAAAAATAAAGATTATCTGTGCAAGAAAAAAATAATTAATGCAAAAAACAAGCCAACTCGTGGAAGCAAAAATTTTTAAGGCTTCAAAAACAAAAAAATAATTGCTCTCCTTCGCCAAACTCAAAAGTAAAAGATATAATGCGTGAAGGACAAGAGACTGTTAAACGAAAACTTAATGAGTGAGATTTTAGAAAAAAGTTGGCAATTCCATCAACGTCAACTACAATTTCCTCAAGGGAGTTAGCAATGCAAAGAGATCGTTTGACTAAATAAATGTTTGGACCCCAGCATAAACAACAGTAAGAGTATTACCCTAAATAATATCGAAATTGGTTCATGGGTAACTGTTATTTATGATGAAACTTGGTACCCTAGATGCATAAAAGAAATAAACGAAAATCACATTTATGCAACGCAACCGTTAACGGTGAATATTTTCAGTGGCTGTCCAAAGAAGATCTGCAAACTGTAAACAAATCTGGGGTGCTATATATCTTGGAAAATCGCCTTTAAAAAAATCGTCTCGCTTATTTTCTATTTAATTATAAAGCTGACGAAATTGATGAACAATGCATTGATAAAATAACAAAGATATTATATGTAACTTTGGTCCCAAATCACTGTTAGTTATATACTAAAAACATTGATTGTAGTTAATTTTTATAGGATAGAATGTTCCAAAGTGGTTTCGCATTTTTAGTTAATTTCTTAGGTCCTGTTTTTTTTGTCAAATACTTGTAAGTAGGTTTCATATTCTTCTTAATATTTTATTTGAAAAGTTGTTTATTTCTAAATACTATTATTTGTAACTTACTTTTACCATTGATTAACGCTTTTACGTTGTTAAAAATTTTAACTTTTATGTCAAATGTATTTTTTCGTTAATGAATAAAAAAATATTTCTTTTTGTCCTATTTTTTTTGTACTTGTGGTCCCAAATCACTAAACCATCACACAAAATGCAATATCTTAACTTTAGACTCAAGACCATCACGATCTACTACCGACCGTCACACCACGTACTAATCCATTTCTCGTTTATTATTTTTTTAAATACTTATGTTTTGAGAGGTTTTTATTTTATTAAGGGATCAATAAAGCATACGCAGCAAAATTTATAGGTACTAAACAGGATTAATTGCAGCCTAATCCAATTGTTAAAATTAAAAGTTATGATAAGGATTATAAAAAAATTGATAAAATAAGGTTAAAAATATATTTTTGCTTATATTTTGTGGATACTTATAATAAATTTGTCAAAAATATTTTGAAAATATGTGCGTATACGCCTACAAAATATTTTTTTCTTATAACTATAGTTATAAGAAAAAAATATTTTGTAGGCGGTACACAACATCTAGCACAATTTTAGAATACAAATATAATGGTGACGGTCGTGAGTTTTACTTAAAGTTTCATTACCAAAAATCTGTGGTAACTTTTTTCATGGTAACAAAAGTGGGTGGCGCGAGTGAGATATAAAAAATAAAGACTTGGTCAATTTCAAAAATTTATGATTTGTATACGTTCAAAGCACTTTTTTTTAAACTCTGCCATACAAAAATCGACCATGCTCCGTAGAACTGTCCAGGTATGTTAACAATTGAATTACCAGTTTTTGCGGTCAAATGCATTTAATATTTTCTTGGATGTATAAAAACGTTACAATATTATTAGTTAATTTATAAATTAACTAATAATATTGTAACGTTTTTTAACTGTTCGTAGTGTGAATTAAAACACGCACTGGTTAATTAACGAACTAAACTATTTATTTAATAACTTAATTAATTAATTAATTAACTACACTTAAAACACTATAAAACTAACTAAACACTTAACTACTAATTATTTATATCACTACTAGTTTATTTATTTGCACTTATATTTATTTATTTCTTCGCGCGTACCAAAGCTCAACTAACTGCCCTGTGCTGCTCCGTTTCTTATATATTTAGCGCCCAAGTCTTCTGGAACATTCCAGCGAGCTCCACACTCTCGATTATTCGAGCGCTGAGTCACCGGCGATGACTCACCGGCGATGACTAACCGGCGATGAGTCATCACTCCGATATCCAGAGCGGTACTCGCTACATTGCCCCCGTCTTAAAACATTTTCGTCCCGAAAATGGTCCTCAGCTCTATGGCGATATTTGCATAGAGATCCAAACTTGCATTGTGACGTCCTATAGAAGTAGCAGTCTAGGGTCTTCCTTCCGGTTGTTCTTTTAGGGTTGTGGCAACAGACAAGAATGTGTATGCCACTAAATCTGAAGATAACTTCCACCATACTTCTAATTATTCTCCAGTCCAAACCGTCAAGTCCACAAGCAATCTTTGGTATCGCCAGGTTCATGATGTCCTTGGACAAAAGGGTATCCCTCAATTTATTTAAGGCATTCCATACATCACGGTAGTTTGGCTTCTGATTGGAGAGTTGCTTCGTTACCAGATAGAAGATACTTCGGTTACCTATCTGCTCATTATCCACAATTTCAAGCACCTCTCCAACTTTGGGACTCTGCCTTTGTAGCTCGTCGACCCGTCCAAATTTGTTTTTAAAGACAACCGCTATAATAGGCGCTATTCCCCTGGACATCCTAAGGTCTTCCGCAACACAGTGAGCCAAGGAGTAATCGGCCGAAACCGTGAACAGATCTTTTTGCTCTTCTCGAGTGACACCATACCGAGCTTTTTTACCGCTCGAATATAAATACATGAAGTCTTCAAAAGGCAAGTCGTCTTCCGGCGGATTAACTCTCCTTACTCTAGCATCGTCTATTTGATCATTGTTTCCAGCGTAAGGGGCCAATCGGTTGAAATGGATCACTTTCGGCTTTCCTCTTGGTTGTTTCCTGATCCTGTAGATGATGTCATTTATTCGATCCATGACTTCGTATGGTCCCTCCCAAGAAGTCTGCAGCTTCGGTGAATAACCACGACGGCGCTGAGGGTTGTATAACCAAACTAGGTCTCCAGGTTGAAATCCTCCATTTTCCGCCTTGATGTCGTATGCCTCTTTCATTATATCACTGGCACTCTGGATGTTTAAACGAACTCGGCTGTGAATGTCGCTCATTTTCCTACGTAAATTGTTGACGCAATCTTCTCCAGCAATATCATCCCCTTGTAGGCAACCAAACCTCAGGTCACAAGGTAGACGAAGTTCACGCCCCATAACAATGCTAGCGGGTGTCTGGCCGGTTGTATCGTGGATAGAAGAACGGTACGCCAACAGGAACAGATGAAGGAAGCGGTCCCAGTCTCTTTGGTGATCAGAGACTACCTTGGACAGGTACCGGTTTATCGTTCGATTCATTCGTTCTACCATTCCATCAGACTGCGGATGTAATGCAGTCGTCCTCGTCTTCCGAATGTTAAGAATTTTACAGACATTCTGGAACAGTATAGATTCAAAGTTCCTGCCTTGGTCTGAATGCATCTCCATTGGCACACCAAAACGACAAATCCACTCCTTAATAAGGGCATCGGCCACTGTGGCAGCTTCCTGGTTTGGCAAGGCGTACGCTTCCGCCCACTTGCTGAAGTAGTCCATTACAACGATGATGTATTTATTTCCAGATTCTGTTTCCGGAAATGGACCCGCCACATCGATTGCAATTCTCTCAAATGGGCTGCCCACATTGTACTGTCGCATTGGGGCTTTTGGGCGCTTCTGGGGTCCATTGCTTGCCGCGCAAACGGCGCACTTCTTGTACCATTCCTTCACATCTCGCTGGCTGTGGACCCAATAAAACCGTTCCCTAAGTCTTCCGAGCGTCCTGGTCACCCCAAGATGTCCTCCAGTAGTTCCATCATGGATTTCCTGCAGCACTTCTGGTATCCTGTTTCTGGGGATTATTATCTGCTTTCGGTCTTCCCCCCCTTCTGGCATCTCCAGAACGCGCTTTAGAAGCCCGCGGGCGTACGCGTCACTTAAGATGATGGAATTCCATTGGGCCCAGTACGATTTCACATTCGGCGAATATTGGGCGACTTCCTGCCACCCCTATTGAAAATGCCATATAGAACCATATAAAAACACGTATCTGGATTCTATATGGTTTCTATCTGGTTCAATATAGGTATTTGAAACAGGCATTTCACTATAGAACCAGATAGAAGATTACATTATAGAACCAGATAAAAACACTCTAAAACACTATAGAACCAGATAGGGAAACCTATCTGGAAATTCATATAGAACAGAAACCAGATAAATCCATATACATCCATATACATGTCTTTATAAATACATGTATATGGTTGTATATGGATTTATCTGGTTTCTGTTCTATATGTATTTCCAGATAGGTTTCCCTATATGGTTGAATATGAAAATTTTTAAAATGGAAATCCATATTCAACCATATAGAATCCGTAATGTAAACCAGGACTTTCCATATAGGACCTATAAAACCATATAGAACCAGATACGTTTCCTTATCGGATTCAATATGGGTTCTATATGGCATTTTCAATAGGGACGTTGGTTTACGGTCGTTCTTCTTCCAATCGATGATAAGCTTTAAATCCGGATCCCTTTCCTGGTCTTGTTGAACCTCAGCGGATTGCCAATGATCATCCACAATTGTAGTCCTGCGAACAAGATCATCCTTTTCTTCGGCCCTGAGACAATGTTTACAGTCTTCCGGGCACGGTCTTCTTGACAAGGCGTCAGCATTTCTATGGATGGTCCCAGCCCGATGTTCTGTGTCAAAGTCGAACTCCTGTAGTCTCTCAATCCATCTTGCTACCTGTCCTTCAGGATTCTTGAATTGCAAAAGCCATTTTAGGGCAGCATGATCCGTTCTTAGCAGGAATTTTCTTCCATACAGATACTTGTAAAAGTGTTCGACTGATTTTACCACTGCCAACAGCTCGCGTCGAGTAACACAGTAATTTCGCTCTGGTTTCGATAGAGTTTTACTGAAGTATCCAATAACTTTCTCTTTTCCTTCTTGAATCTGCGACAAGACAGCTCCCAGGCCCACATTGCTGGCGTCCGTGTCCAAAATAAATTCACCATCCGGAAGAGGATAACTTAGGACTGGTGAGCTGGTCAACGCGTTTTTCAGGTTCTTAAAGGCTTCCTGGCATTCGTCGTCCCATTGGAATCGTCTTTCTCCCTCTGTTAAACGTGTCAAAGGCTTAGCAACCTTTGCGAATCCTGGTACGTACCGACGGTAGTAGGTGCATAATCCAAGAAAGCTTCTTAAGTCATGTTTCTTCTTCGGTATTGGCCATTCCCGCACCGTCTTCACCTTCTGTTTGTCCACTGCCACTCCTTGACTCGAAACAACATGTCCCAAATACTGCACTTCCCTCTGGAACAAGTGACATTTCTTCGGGCTTAGCTTCAGGCCGGAACTTCTTAAACGCTAAAAGACTTCCTTCAGGTTCTTCATATGGTCCTCAAATGATTTCCCAACCACAATGATGTCGTCAAGGTACACCAAGCATGTCTTCCAGGATAGTCCCTTCAAAACCATTTCCATGAGCCTTTCAAAAGTTGCAGGGGCATTACATAGTCCAAACGGCATGACAGTAAACTGCCACAGTCCAGCACCCACGGTAAACGCCGTCTTTTCTCTATCTTCTGGTGCCATTTCAACTTGCCAATAACCGCTCTTTAAATCCAAAGTTGAAAATATCTGTGATCCAGCCAATGTGTCCAGGGTGTCATCGATCCTAGGTAGAGGGTAGCTGTCCTTCTTCGTCACGTTGTTCAGCTGACGAAAATCGACGCAAAATCGAGTTGATCCATCCTTTTTCTTAACTAACACCACTGGTGAAGACCATGGGCTGTTGGATGGTTCGATCACCCCTTCCTTCTCCATTTCTTGCACTATTTTATCAGCTTCCTCTCGCTTAGCAAGAGGTAGCCTTCTTGCCGACTGTCGAATGGGCTGCGCATCACCGGTGTTAATTTTATGCTGGACAGTTTTTGTTCTACCCTTCTTTCCTTGTCCGTCGTCAAAAACATCCTGATAATTGTGTATCAGCTCTCTTAGCTTTATTCTTTCATTGGGCTTCAAATCCTTTGAAGAAGTTGACAGAAGATTCATCAATTCATTGCTCACTTTCTTGGCCGGGACTGCAGATTCACGAATGCCTCTAATAATCGAGGAAACCGAAGAACAGTTCCCCAAAACGATTCCTTTCTTCAAGTTTACAGAGTAACCATTAACATTCAATACTCTAACAGGCACTTCTTTTCCGACACGTATTAAAGTCTTCCCTACTACAATTCCTCGACCGACTTTTTTGTCATCAATTCTCGGCTCCAGAAGCATTATACTTCCATCTTCTGATTTACAATCCAAGAAAGCCTTCAAAATCATCTCGCTGTTTTCCGGTATCAAAGCATCTTCTGTTAGCATTACACGAATATTCTTTTCTTTAGATCGATGCAACACGACTTCCTCTCCATTTACCCTCAATATTCCTTGCTTAAAGTTCAGTTCAAATCCTATTGAGTTCATAATGTCCATGCCTACAATAACTTCATCTTCAATATCTGCAACTAATGCTCGATGTTTAAATTTCGTGTTTCCTATGACCATCGTGATGTCCACTTCTCCACGAACAGTAGCGGTTTCTCCTGTTGCAGTACGTAGTCGCCGATTGGTAGATTTGATCTTGGACATTTCGACAATATCTGGCCTAATAATTGTCTTCGTCGCACCTGTATCCAGCAGCAGCACATGTAATTGTCCATTAATTAAACCATCCACAAAAACACTGCTGGACTGGTGTAGAAGAGATGCAACACGTTCGATATCTTCTGGGGCATACTGGTTACAGGTCGACGGTGGCCCCTTTTCCTCGACCCTATCTAGTTTTCCGACTGAGACGAAGTCGGCACTGCCTGACTTTCTCTGCAACGACTTCGAATATGTCCTAGCTTTCCACATCTCCAACATCGGATTTCCTTCTTCTCTGGTAGATTTTCTTTAAAAACTCGCCTGATTGCTTCAATTATACTGGGTTCCTCCTCTTTCTCTTCCTCGACTCTCCTTATTCTAGGCTGGCTCCTGCAGCTCTGCTTTGCCGCCTCGAATTCCAAAGCTCGAGCCAATGCATCAACCAGTTGGCTCGGACGAGCCAATGTCAGAGCCTGTCGTGTTTCATTGTCCCGAAGTCCATCCAAAAAGGCTTGAACCGCTAATCGTTCCATAACGGTCGTTGGAGTAGCTGGATATGCTAGCCGAACCAAGCGTGCAATATCAGCCTCATATTCTTGCAAAGTCTCGTTAGATTTCTGGCAGCGATTCTTTAGTTGGGAATGGTACACATGTTCCAGATGTGTCTGGCCATATCGCAATTCCAGATGTTTAACCAACGCTTCGTAATCTTCTTGTTCGTTGGGAGAAAGTGTTTGCAAGATGTCCGTTGCATCTCCGCGTAAAGCCAGAGTCAATGCTGTAGCCTTCTCTTCTGGTAGCCAGCCATTTGCTTTTGCTGCTGCCTCAAACTGACGGATGTAGTTGGTCCAAGAAGTTTTTCCATCGAACTGAGGTGGTTTCATCCGTACTCGGCTTCCCTCCTGCACTACTCCTGGTTCCGTCAGCATCATAGGTAAATTTACAGCTTTCAGTTTACTATTTATTTCTCTAATTTTGACCTCCAATTTCTCGTTCAATTTTTCTTCTCTCGTATCCAATTCCATCCTTACGTTATTTATTTCCATCCTTACATCGTCAACTTTCTGTTCCAAATATTCCTTTAAATTTTTAGAATTTTTCAGAATTTTCTGCTGTAGTTCGCTAGAATTTTCCAGCATTTTCTGATGCAAATCGTCCTTTAAATCGTTGACATTTTCTAACATTTTCTGTTGCAACTCGTTGGAATTTTCCAGAATCTTTTGTTGTAAATCTTTTAAATCGCTAGAATTTTCCAACATTTTCTGTTGTAATTCGTTGTAATTTTCTAGAATGTTCTGTTTTAAATCACCTTTCAAATTGTTAGAATTCTCCAACATTTTTTCGTTTAAATTTTGCAACATTAAATGCATATCACACGGGCCTTCAAATAAATACGTATCTGGATTTTCACCTTCCTGCTCCAACGCTTCTCGAAGCCGCTGCTGCAACACATTCTTTTTTCCAGTTGTTTCACATTCTCGTTCTTCCAGCTCCCGCTTAAGGTCCGCCACTTTTAAGTCCATTAACGAAACCATTTTCGCGAAGTTTCACACTAACCGCACTCCTGACACCAATGTAACGTTTTTTAACTGTTCGTAGTGTGAATTAAAACACGCACTGGTTAATTAACGAACTAAACTATTTATTTAATAACTTAACTACACTTAAAACACTATAAAACTAACTAAACACTTAACTACTAATTATTTATATCACTACTAGTTTATTTATTTGCACTTATATTTATTTATTTCTTCGCGCGTACCAAAGCTCAACTAACTGCCCTGTGCTGCTCCGTTTCTTATATATTTAGCGCCCAAGTCTTCTGGAACATTCCAGCGAGCTCCACACTCTCGATTATTCGAGCGCTGAGTCACCGGCGATGACTCACCGGCGATGACTAACCGGCGATGAGTCATCACTCCGATATCCAGAGCGGTACTCGCTACAATATTAATCCAAAAAAATATTGAATGTATTTAACCACAAAAACAGTTGATTCAATATATATGTAGGTATGTATACTTTTTCTCGCAATGTACGAATGTGGCGCAAAAATAAATATCCAAACACCGATGGCATAAAAAATCATGACATGATTTTTTATGCCATCGGTGTTTGGCACATACTTCTCTAAGTATGTGGTGTTTGGTCATAAAAAATCACGACATGATTTTTTATGCCATTGGTGTTTGGATTTTTGCGACACATTCGTACATTGAAAGAAAAAGTATGTTAACAATTGAATCAACAGTTTAACATTCAATATTTTCTTAGATTTAAATTAACTAGGTATACAGTATGTCTCAGTATCTTGGAATCATATGGAAAACTTTTTTATTATTAATTTTAGGAAAAAAAGATATTCTTTATAAAAAGTTCTGCTTGGTGTTCAACTTAAAATGCAACCCACAAATATTAAATTTTTTTAGTCGTATACGGGGTATGTCATAAAATATGAATTTGACTCAAGAGTAAAGTACCTTTATACTTGACAATATCGAAAATTGTTATAAAGAAAAGTTAATCAGAACTAAAAACTACGTTCAAATATGCAATTTCATCCATTTACATTAAAAAATTAGGTTTTGTTAATTTTTACTAATCTTTCTATTTTAAATGAACATTTATCTGTTATGATTACAAAAAACATGAAAACCTTTTCGTTTCTAAATGTTTTCTAAAGACATATATATGTATATAGTCAATTTAAATCCAAGAAAATATTGAATGTATTTAACCGCAAAAACTGTTGATTCAACATAATTTTTCTCTTAGTGTACGAACGTAGCGCAAAAATGATTATCCAAACACCGTTGGCATAAAAAATCACGACATGATTTTTTGTGCTATCGGTCAATCCCAAACAGCGATGGCATAAAAAATCACGACATGATTTTCTTTTCTCACGCAGTGACATCCGGATGATGTCCGTATGAATAAAATTTGTGAAAATCACGACGTGACGTTCGTATGATTTTCATTTATCACGCGGTGACGTCCGTATGTAGGGTTGCCACCTTTTAAGCTTGGGGTTGGAGGACATGGAAAACGCCCGCCGCGAAAATTTTTCCAAAAAAGGGGGCGTTGCCAATATCTAAACAAGTTCAACAGAAATAACCATGGACCGATCCCTTGCAATATTAACTTTATTAAATAGAACATTAAACTAATAACTACCTATAATAGGTAGTTATTAGTTTAATGTTCTATTTAATAAAGTTAATATTGTATAATAATTATACCTACCTAATATTAAATAAACACATTTTTATAACAAAAACAAAACAACATATGCATATGAGACATTCTTTTACATATCGTACGGATTACAGAAAACATATTTTTTCAAATTTTTAAAATGACTTAATTTTTTTTTACAGCATCTTTTCATAAATTTAGCCGACCCCTATATCGGAATTTTTGCAGAAAATTTATTTTTCCAAAGATACCTTTATTGATTTAAACTTTTGATAAAATTTGAAAAAATGCTGAATTCTATGTACTTAAAATTCATTATCTCCGGTTCTACTGATCGGATCGATTTCATTTTTTTTTTATTTTAAACCATATTACATAGTCTTTTTAGATAAATATTTAAAAAGTTTGTGTTTTGTTTATTATATGAAAAAAATATTTTTTTTTTGTATAAACAGATTTTTTGTGTTTGCCACCTCTATGAAAAAAAAATAAAAAAATACTGTTCTATGCACTATTTATTACTCTACAAAATGAATTTTTCAGAAAAATGGAGACTTTTTTGGATCGGAAGATATTAAATATTTTCGAGCGCGTGACCGGTACAAGCCGTAAGGGGGCATCCATTAATTACGTGAGGCGTTTAGGGGAGGGAGGGGGTCAAGCCAAATCTCATCAATTCTCACGTAAGGGAGAGGGGGGGTCTCGGCAAATATCACGTAATTTTTAACAAAGTATGTTTTTTTAATAAATCCAACAGAATCAAGCAGTTTAACGTATAAACATTAAAAATAAGCATTTTTTAAAATCTCACGTGAGATTAGGGGAGGGGGTTGAGCCAAATCTCATGACATCTCAGCAAGGGGGAGGGGGTCAAAAAATCGCTAACATTGATTCGCGTAATTAATGGACACCCCCTAATCAGACATCTTCGAAACCCTAACACATTTAGGATAGTGTAAACTCATACATCGATTTAAAAAAATACCAGCGCTTTTTGTAAATTAATTCTGATTTTAAAGGTTTTCAATAATTTTAAATAAATTAAATTTTAAATAATACAAACTCCAATTAATGAGTAAATTTATTAACTGGCAGAATTGACATTTGCACAAATAAGTCACCAATTAAAAGATGTCGAATCATGGCACTTTTATACAAAATATCACGTCACCCGCCACATGCACTTATACGTTTGAATATTACGCGCTTGACAGTCCTGTCACGCGCTCGAAAATGTTTAATATCTTCCGATCCAAAAGAGTCTCCACTGTTCTGAAAAATGTATTTTGTAGATAAAGAGAAAGCGCATAAAATAGTATTTTTTTCCTTTTATTTTATAGAGGGGGCAAACATGAAAAACTAGTTAAATTAATCTGTTATTAACTCCCTACACGGTGTGGTTTAAAAAAGTTAGATGTAAAGTTCGAGAACCCCAAAGTTATAAACGGGGAATGATTCTACATGGTTTTAATAAATAATTAATGAAAAAATTAAAATATTTTCCTGAGCGCATTATTTTTTTCGCCTTATTAAATATAAGAACAATATTTAAAAGGTTAGATACACCAACTACGTCAAAAAAGAGCAATTTACGTTTTTTTCAAAGACTGGTTTATTTATTTTGAAACAAATATTTTGACAGTTATTTTGACTTATTTCAAAGTTACGTAATCACAGGCGCCTGTTTCCTGAGACTCAGAACTATTAACATCAAAAGCGAGCTATTTATTAAAATTTAATAAAATTTAAAAAATGAAACCAATAAATTTAAGTCATAAGCAACCACTATCACACAGTGAGTGTCCTTTAAAATTATGTCTATTATGTAAAACGAAGAACAAAGTTCTTTTCGAAATAACGGATACCTTAGAAAAATTGATACTTTTGAATATATATATATATTATGTTATATTTAATTCATTTTAGACCTTTTTTGTAATAAAAGATTTTTTTTATAAAAAAAGGAAACACATTTTATTTTATAAAAAGAAACAATTTTTTGTTTAAACTATATCTAGGTTTGATATATACATTATAACTAATTAAAGGTGTCTACTATTGTATTCACATACAGCTTTAAGTAATTTTTCTGCATATTGAGGATGCGATTTTTTTACTTTGTATTTATTCCATATTTTATTAAAGTCTGAGTGAGATGATTCCACCGCTTGTTCTGAATAAAACCCTAACCCTTTGTCGTTTTGTTTATAAAAATCTTCTATGTGGAAAAATACTGTGTGAACCTTTGGTGTTACGTTTATGTCTAAACTCATATAACTTTCTCTAAATATCGCAATCTTCTCAAGATATCCTTCTTTTAATTGAATGATTCGAAACATTTTACATATTTCATACAAGGAAGTTAGGTACTTGTTGACGAGCAAATTTTACGTATACGTGAAATTCTATAGAATGTCAACATTGTTTAATATTTTACTCGAATTTCCAACAAAACCTACATTTCCGTAAAGTATTACATTACACTTTTTGGCCCACAGGTTACAAATATTTTCAAACTTCTTATGCATATTATCAAATAATGTATTTACAACTCCAATTAACAAATGTAACTCGGGCGGTGGATCGATGATTTTTTTTCTTTATTTGATCATCAAATTTTGATGAAATTATAGGTAAATTTAAACAGCTTTTAAAGTTTTTACAATTCTGTTTCTCTCCTCCACTTTTTTCCAATCTTCAAAATTTTGAATACAATTCCCTATAGTTCTTACCCAAAACGTTCAAGTTATTTTTGTGTGCGGTACACCAAACGCAAGGATACATGCTGCTGTGAGACATTAGACCAATCAATATATTTAATAATTTCAAATATGCTGAAATTTGTCCATCAAAATCTTTTAGGTGTAATAAATATCATAAATACATAAATAATTTATTTACTTCAGAATCCTTGAACTTTTTCGCAGCTACTCCTTCAATGTACCTTTGCCGTTTATAATCATTTAAATACATCGATTCACAATCTAACGATTGAATGGATACAGTTATTTTTAAAAAACTTCCACCACTATCTGCACCAATTTTTATAAGTGCTTCACGACATTCTTTTTCTTTGTCAATCAATTTTTTTAGTTTGAGAAAGATGAACTGACATTGCTTTGCCGCGACTTCTTAACAATAAAATTGAGTCTTTGTTTTCACTTGCTTCATTATTAAAAGATTTTTCAGAACTTGATCGAGTATTACAAATCATTACGTACTTTGAATAATCTGGCATTACAATAGTTTAAGCATTACAAGATTTTTCTTTTATATATACTATATATAGCTTTCTTTTACAATTTGCACACAGTGCCTTTGGTAACCGTTCATCATTACTATTACTATTACTATTGTATGTAATATATTTATTTATTACTTTTTCTAAAGAATCGGTTATTTCGAAGAGAACTTTTGTTTTCGTTTTATAAAATAAACATAATAACTTTAAACGACACTCACTGGTGAAAGCACTTGCTTAAATTTATTGGTTTCATTATTTAGATTTTATTAAACTTTAATAAATTTATAAATAACTAACTTTTGACGTCTCAAAACACACTTAAGTCGAGAGAAAACAGGCGCCTGTGATTATTGACTTTTTGAAATACGTCAAAACAGCTGTCAAAATATTTATTTCAAAATGAATAAACCAGTCTTTGAAACAAAAAACGTAAAAATTGCTCTTTTTTGGCGTAGTGAGTGTATCTAACCCCTTAAATAATGTTCTTATATTTAATAAGGCGAAAAAAAAAATGCGCTCAGGGAAATATTTTAATTTTTTTATTAATTATTTATTGAAACGATGTAGAATCATTCCCTGTTTATAACTTGGGGGTTCTCAAACTTTAAATCTAACTTTTTTAAACCACACCGTGCCTATACTTAAAAAAAAAAATTTAATTTATTTATTTGAAAAGCCTATTCAATAAGGTTTAAAACAAAAATAAAACAAAATCGATCCGATCAGTAGAACCGGAGATAATGGGTTTTATGTAGAAGAGAATTCATCGTTTTATCGCAATTCATAAAAACTTTATATCAACATATCTCTGAAAAAACAAATTTTTTACAGAAAACCTGCTGAATAGAAGCGAATCCAAACCCTGAAGTCAAAATAGGTGTACGATTTGTAAAAGAATGTCTCATATCGTCGCCTTCAGGAGAAAATCACGTAACTCCACATTTTCATTAAAATTGTATTTTAGTGGCATCTGTTAGATAAAACTGTAACTAATTTATATGCAAGTTACAAAAGTCCTAAAATAAACCGTTAATTTTAAATTTAGAAAAAGAAATATACGTATCTCCAATCGTGGAGGAGCGTCCAGGGAATAATGCCTAACTCCAATATACAAATCAGTGCCATTGACAAGTATAAGTTATTGCCTAGTTATTTTTTCTGTATGTAAGTATGAAAGATTGTATAGTGTGTAAAGTTAAGGTACCATGAATAATTTAAGGTTACTTTTATTAACATAAAGTACATATTGGAGATACGTAATTTTCCATTAAACAATTTTTTGGCGGTAATGTGGAGATACACCAATACACCTTTAATATGTTTTTCTTTCCTCCTGTAAAATTTTACAACATGGAGTTAAGCAATTTTCTCCTGAAGGCGACGATATGCAATATTGCAGTCAGATTAAAATAATAATATACCTAGTAATTAACCCAGACTGCAATGAAGGTTCCAAAATATTCCAGAAATATGCCCTATCATCTAGGAATAATCCTCTTCATTCTAGGAATCTTCATTCCAAGCACCATCTAAGAAACTTCCCAGTGAATATTCATAACGCATTTTAAAAAGAACTAGGCAACCAATTATACAGATACCGGCCAACATCATTTTTTATTGTTTGCAAGCCTGTTATTTTATTAGTTTACCGAGAAAAATACAATAAAATACATAGAAAGGAGGACAAATTTCATTTAAAGGAGGACGAAGGACATGATCTTATCAAAAGAGGACTGTCCTCCACAAAGGAGGACGGGTGGCAACCCTATCCGTATGATATCAGTATGAATAAAATTTGTGAAAATCACGACATGATGTTCGTATGAATATCACGAATGTTGTCCGGGTTGGAATATCTTTTTTAGTTAAGCCCGGACAACATTCGTGATATTCAAACAACGATTTATAAATTATAACGGTGTAATGTGAATAACAAACTAGGTTTTAAATTCGCAGTTCGCAGGGCTCATACGCATGCGCAAATTTTGCAAATATCACACCGTGAGTTCTACATGATATCACTGTGATGAAGCATGTGCATGCACTCAGGTTATCACAGCGTGATGAAAAAAAATCACTTTGTGATATCATCATGACTTCACCAGGAAATCCCGATTGTTGTCCGGGAATGTTTAACAAAACGTGAAATATCTTTTTTAATTGAAGCCGGACAACATTCTTGATATTCATACGAACATCATGTCGTGATTTTCACAAATTTTATTCATACTGATATTATACGGAAGTCATAGCGTGATAAATAAAAATCATACGAACGTCACGTCGTGATTTTCACAAATTTTATTCATACAGACATCATCCGGATGTCACTGCGGGAGAAATAAAAATCATGTATTGATTTTTTATGCCATCACTGTTTGCGATTGACCGATGATCTCAAAAATCACGATATGATTTTTTATGCTATCGGTGTTTGGGCATAAAAAATCACGACATAATTGTTTATGCCATCGGTGCACCGACATGTTTGGATATTTATTTTTGCGCCACATTCGTACATTGAAAGAAAAAGTATGTTAACAATTGAATTACCAGTTTTTGCGGTCAAATACATTTAATAATTTCTTGGATGTAAATTAACTAATAATTTTAATCCAAAAAAATATTGAATGTATTTAACCACAAAAACTGTTGATTCAATATATATGTACCCAGTAAACATTTGTGATTGCGTATTGAAATCACTCCGAAATCCCGTCGTGACATCGTGATATCACTGGCGCATTCATATGTTTCCACAATACACAATCAATGGGAAATCAAGTCGTGACATTCAAGCGCAATATGCACTCAATGAGATATCACTCCGTGACATTGCTAGCGCGCATGCGCGAGCGAAAGTGCAGGGGAATATTTAAAACATGTTGGGTGAAATAAAATTATGGGCTAAAATATTAACAGTCAACGTTTATTTAAATAAAATAATAATAAGACAAGTTTTGCACACTACCTTTATACAGGGTGCATCAAGTATCGTATAAGTAAAATACCTACATGTATACAGGGTGTCCCAGATTTTAATTGGGAAAATTTAGTGATCTATAGAAATCGAAAATATCAGAAGAGGTCAAGTTATTAAAAAAAATATTTATTTTTTGGGCGAATTTGATAAAACCTTTTAGGTTTTTAGTAGTAGGCAAAGGGCTTAATTTAATGTAAATTAAATTTAGTTAATCCAGAAGCGGCGCTGGAACATCCCAAATAGATATTTAAAATAAAATTTGGGTATGTTACTGCTTTTTTTAATTTTATTATTATTTATACATTAAAAATAAAACGGAAAATAATTTAATTTTTTTCTTCGCTTGCAAAATCGCAAACAAATATAAAGTGAAGTTATATATTTTTGGGGAAATAATTGTTTCAAATCATTAACCTATAATGTGTCTAACAATAATAACATAATACGTAATTAACGTATTATGAACAAATTAAAGTAATGTCATTTAAATGAAAAGTTTCGTCCCTGCGGGGTCACGTCGTGACAAAAAGATCACGCGCGTGTCACTGCTTGACATAAAACGACAAACTTAATCACTGTGCCAGCAATTTGATATCAAGTTGTGACATGTCACGTCGTGACTTTTTCGTGATATCACAAATGTTTACTGGGTAGGTATACTTTTTTTCTCAATGTACGAATGTGGCGCAAAAATAAATATCCAAACACCGATGGCATAAAAAATCACGACATGATTTTTTATGCCATCGGTGTTTGGATCTTCATTTTTGCGACACATTCGTACATTGAAAGAAAAAGTATGTTAACAATTGAATCAATTGACTGTTAAACTGTTAACAGTTTAACATTCAATATTTTCTTGGATTTAATTTAACTATATATAGTTAATTTAAATCCAAGAAAATATTGAATGTATTTAACCGCAAAAACTGTTGATTCAACATAATTTTTCTCTTAGTGTACGAACGTAGCGCAAAAATGATTATCCAAACACCGTTGGCATAAAAAATCACGACATGATTTTCGTTTCTCACGCAGTGGCATCCGGATGATGTCCGTATGAATAAAATTTGTGAAAATCACGACGTGACGATCGTATGATTTTCATTTATCACGCGGTGACTTCCGTATGATATCAGTATGAATAAAATTTGTGAAAATCACGACATGATGTTCGTGTGAATATCACGAATGTTGTCCGGGTATGTTATGGTAATAAAAAAGTAGCAATGAAAAGTTTCAATTGCTTAACTTTTTTACTACCATAACCCACAAATTAACCTTAAAATTGAGAATTGAGAGTTTAATGACATCCCTCATAGAATTAAGTTTATTTTTTACAAAAGAGGAGTCAATGGTTGCCCATAGCACTTTAATTCCTCATTTAAGGCTTCCAAGTGCCTCTGTAAGAAAGAAAACGTTTAAAACAATTTTTATTTTGTATAAACAGTACAAACTCAAAGCAAAAAAAAAATTGTAAACAATATAAAAATGGCCGCCGTTAAAGTCTGTGCAGTTGCCTAAAGCCTGATTTAAATATTGCTTTCCTTTCTTTCTCCCTTCCTCCCGTAAAAGATGAACAATACGAAAACCGTAGTGCTGTTTATAGATAGGAAGAAAGGAAGGAAGGCAATCTATATATAAATCAGGCTTTACTCGGGATTTTTAGTATGCGCAAAACTGTTTGCACATGCCTCACGCCGGCATTGCCTACAAGTTGTAGGCTATAACATTCTTTTGAATTGTTCTTTTGATTGTTGACTGCCATGCCAAAGGACAAAAGATTATTTTCATTGTTAGGTTATGACACAATCCACACAACAAGGTCTGAATTCTAACGAAAATCAGGACTGTTCTGCGCACCACGTAAGAGTTTAGGGTTGTGTGGATTGTGCAAGATACATACCATACCCGGCCTTGTCTCTGATACCTACACCTGGGATTGTAGGTTATAGGTTCGTTCCAGTCCTTTATTAATATTGCACATACGGGGGTTTAGCTTAGCACGGCAGAATTGCACAACTGCCCATTAATTAAAATACATTTTTTATTTGCGCAAAAATATAATAAAAAGGTCGTTAAGCCGGGTCTACAATTGTCGCAGGGGTCCGATCGCAGAACATAAGCATGCGCAAAGCACACCGCGACGTGGCGATGGAGGAAGGTTCTTATGTCAGCTGGGTGCTTTGCGCAAGTCTATGTTCTGCGACCCGCGACAATTGTAGACCCGGCTTTATGTTGTAAACACTTTTGCAGCATTTTGATTTTTTACTATAAAATCTCAGTATAATTCTCCGCCCATTGGCAACACTGATCAGTGACTGATTGCATGTCTATTTTGGGCAGTGTTGCCAGATATTTTAAAGTCGAGGCGCCAATTTTCGAGTGAGATATCGCCCAAAAGCGCCAACAAAATTGCAATCAGCGCCAACGTTAGATTGGTAAAATTAAAATTAAATTCTTGTAACGGTTAATTCGAAAAATGCATTAAAAATACTTAAACACACCAGTTTAATATTTTTATAGATAAAGACATTTTTCTTGATAGTAAACAATTTTATTATTATTTATGAAATATACAAAAATAAATGTTTAATATTATTAAAAATAAATAAAAAAATAAATAAATTTAAATATGGCCTACTGGCATTCAAAATAATAAGGAATAGAAACTGTTCCTATTCATTATTATTGTGAATGCTGGTAGGCTATATTTATTAATAATTATTACTGTTAAGCCGGCTGCACAACATTCCAGTAACGGAAAGGGGAAAAAAGTTAGCTGTCCAATCAGAACTCATATTTCAATTTCAATTTCTTTTACTTGAATTCAAATTTTGACCGCACTCACCTCTAATTATAAAATTACATTTTTTTACACATATACACTTGATATACTTACCCAGTAAGTAGGTATATGTGTTTACCCTACTTTAATAACATCTATGATTATTATTTGTGGTGATCGCTGCTAATATCTATAAGTATTAAATACAGGCAGCTGCAATCTGAAGATATATTTTAAGTAAAGTTTAATTCGAAGAATTTCCAAAAGAGCAATTTATTTCTTTAGAAATCGCCCAAATTGCGGTTTGCGCTTTTTATAAAAAAACTAGGCGCAAATTATTTCTTAAAAACGCCCAATTGGCGCTAAAGCGTCCAATCTGGCAGCACTGATTTTGGGCCTACGTGACGTCTGTAACGTGACGTTTTGGAGGAGGAGGTGGTGGGAGTAAGAAAAACTCAAAATTTGAAGTTTCAGGTGTCGTGAACAGAGACAAAAAAGTTCGTGAATGCGTAATTTTTGTATGATGCTAAACGATTAGCATTTGTTTTCGTTGTGATATTCAGAGATAAAGAAGGTTATATTTATTGGTTCAAAGGAACTATTTAATATAAAACATAAAAGGAACTATTTAATATAAAACATGACAAGTGATAAAAAACAATGGGACTATAGCCAACTTAGAAAATATGATCTAAATTTTGAACAAATTCCTAGAGTTTATTATAAAGATTCAAAAATTGATGAGTTATTGGCTTTAAATGTAAGTAAACTTGTATTAATTTATTTGCAAAAGTTTAACATAACCTAAATTCGGTTTATTTACATTTTTTATTAATATTTACATTGGAAGACTAGTATATAGCTAACTATTGTTAATATCAATTATTTTATTACTTACCTTACGTATTACGAATAGGTTCTATATTGATTCAATAATTATTGATTTCACCTACAATAATATTGCAAAAATAAATCTAAAGCACAACATAATTTTAGAGACCAGTTGTAATCACTGGCTCAAACATAGTCAAACCAGCTTGTGAAAGATGGAACTTGGAATTTTTGGAGGACCACCTAGGGAACAGTGATCACACTGTATATGTGTCTAGAAATCATGTATTCAAGTATTATGACGAGAAAAAAATATTAAGCAAAAGTAATCCAAAGGGGGTTAAATTTAAACCTCCTACAAGGATTGTGGAAATGAAAGTATATGAGTTTATGCAAAAAATCAGAGATTGGAGACATGGAGATGATAGGTAAACATTTTTATTTACTTATTATATTGCTAAATTACTTTATATAGCTAACAAAAGAGACTTCTTAACTGCTAGTTTGTTAAATTTGTTTCCATCCAATCCAACTAATCAATTTCATTCCATATGTAGGTACCATTATAATAAATAGTATCTCCTAGGTTTTCTATACCTTTTATTATACTGTATTTTTATTTTGGTAGTGTCTCCCCGACCGTCGGACGGACGTAGAAAAGTGTGTGCTCGACCGTCGGACGGACGTAGAAATGTGTGTGCTCGACCGTCGGACGGACGTACAAACGTGTGAAAATGACTAGAGGCTAAATGTAGCAAAGTATTCCTCAAGGTTATGACGAATAGCTGTCATCTTGGTTATGCAGGTACACTGCATTGTGCCATACCAAACCAACCCAAACTTAACAACCCAACCCAACCGACCCCGCCTCATTGGACCCCTCCCGCCCCATTGAGCAATAGAGGTATAATATATCTAAGGGCAGGCTGGATTGTGACAATTTGGCGGGAGGGGCCCAATGGGGCGGGGTCGGTTGGGTTGGGTTGTTAAGTTTGGGTTAGTTTGGTATGGCACAATGCAGTGTACCTGCATAACCAAAATGACAGCTATTCGTCATAACCTTGAGGAATACTTTGCTACATTTAGCCTCTAGTTGAAAATGAGGTTAAAATATGCGACGGTTGAGCACACACATTTCTACGTCCGTCCGACGGTCGAGCAAACACTTTTCTACGTCCGTCCGACGGTCGGGGAGACACTACCTTTTATTTTTGGTGTATACAGCTGACTCTTCACAGCAGCACTTAGTTTTGTCAAAGTCTGCTAAATGCATTGCATAACTATTAAGTTCATTGATTTTTAAGGATGATTCAGTTAATTTAAAAGTTTGGATGCACTCGATCTGTCTACTTTTACCTTGAAAATATGGTATATCCCAGATAACATTCGTGAGTTCACCGTGAATGCACGGTGAAAAATATTGCTTCACGCGTGAATTCACGGTTGCTAAAAGATGCGTCCGCCCCTGGAATTCACCGTGAATGCACACGTGAAGATATATCCGCCCATTGAATTCACCGTGAATGCACACGTGAAGATGCATCCGCCCCTTAAATGCACACCTGAATTCACCGTGAATGCACACGTGAAGATGCGTCCGTCCCTTAAATTCACCGTAAATGCATGCGTGTTCTAAATTCGCGCGAAAAAAATGAAATAAGGGTGCATGTTCAGAAAACATATTTTCCCCTATAGAGTAAAATAAGTTTTCTGAACAAAAAATGTGCATTCACCATAATTTCAATTTTTTCGCGCGAATTTTAGCATGCATGCGCACTCACTTCGAGCTTCACTTGTGCATTTACGGTGAATTCAAGGGGAGGACGCATCTTCGCGTGCGTATTTACGGTGAATTTCGTGCGTATACTCAATTTTTTTGCACTTAATTTTAAATTGGAACACAAAATAAAACGTGTTATTTTTTAAAATAACAGATTTTGTTATATTTGTAAATAAAGTCAAATGAAAAATGTTAAATAAAGATGTGATTTATGTCCAATTGGAGAATATTTTTTTAGACAATTATGCCATCCACGCCGACGGTAGTCTAGTGGTTAGTGCTGCTGACTACAAGCCGGAGGTCGTGGGTTCGAATCCCACCAGGGGTATGGCTGTTTATTTGTGTTTGTCCTATTGTGTATTAGTCCTTCGAAGGGGACTTTAAGCCCGCGGTCCGTTCCTACCCCTAACCCGCACAAGCCATTCAGTTGGCTTATGCGACTTCTTAAGAAGTAAGGGTGGAACTAAAAGAGCACTTTTGTATAAACTTTGTATAATTAAACTTGAGGTACAATAGTATACTGAAATAAAACACAAAGTGTTATGTTGTAAAGTTTATTCCGAATCAACCTCAGAGGTTTCAATGTCCTCTTTAACCTTAAAAAAATATGAATTATAACATCAATAATACTAATTAATGCATACACATGAGTATAATACTGTATAATATTTTATTATAATATATATTATAATATGTATCACATACATGAAATTACATCTACATATAAGTATACTTACTGATTCATCACTGGACACATCATCAAATGAGTCAAATAACTCATCATTTTTTCCCCTTACTTTAATTTCTTTTTGGTCCTTAAAAAATATATAAATTATAACATTACTAATGGATTAAAGCATTTATTTACAAGACTCATTTTATAAAATTTAATAAATATTATTTAAAAAACGCTTAGAACAAAAAAAAATATTTGTTTTTGTGTATAAAGAAAAGTCTTGCGATAGCTAATAAAAATATTCTGTATTAATTAATTAATTCATTTATTTTATTGATTAAAAAATTGTAAAATATTTGTCGACTGTATATTTACTAATAAAAATATTAAAATGGATGTCATATTTTGAATTCAAATAAAAACAAATCATTCACACCAATCCCAGGAAGCAAAAACTACTTTTTAGTTAAAATAACATGTATTTCACGTCCCAAACAAGTCATATGTCCGCCCTAAATAACATCACAAATATGACATCCTAAAATAACGTTATTTTGATATGAAAGTTACGTTATTTTTAGGATGTCACAAAAAAAAAGGTTATTTCAATATCCAAATCACGTTATTTTAGGATGTCATATTTGTGATGTTATTTAGGGCGGACATATGACTTGTTAGTGACGTGAAAAACATGTTATTTTAACTAAAAAGTAGTTTTTGCTCCTTGGGATTCAGCCGAGCGCGGCTTCGACTCATGAGGCGCGGAGCCTTGCAGTAAAAAATTAATAATGTTTAAAGAAATGCAGGGCAGTGAAATTTTTTTTCAGGATATGAAACCTTTATATCCAGGACATGTAACCATGAAAAAAACTTGATTATTTGATAGAGACTTTATCAAAAATTTGAATTGTATATTTCAATGATCAAAAAAAGTATAAAAAAATTAAAAAAAAAAGTCCTGAAAATTTTACTACGAAACTTTTAACAGTTTTCTCACAATTAATTTTTTAATTAAAAGTGAGAAAAATCTTTGTTACATAAAAAATTGTTAAAATTAAAATAAAAAAATATATATTTTAAGGAAATATTGTTACTAATGACTACTAACGATTGATGTATTATAATTTAAATTCTATTACCAAGTGGAAAATGGGGGGTCCACTTGACGTGATCTGACTCAAAAACAAAAACAATGAATAAAAACTTTATAAAAAAATATAACCACAATAAAGCGTTATAACCATGGTTATTCATTGTTTTTGTTGTTTTTGCAATAATTGTAACAATTATTATCAGTGCACTGATCTACTATAGTATATATAGAATAAAATTCGTATCTTAAATTTGATCATGCAAAAATATAAAAATGTCAAACTTACCTTTGGAATTCCTGGCTAGCAATTTAAGTATTTATTGAACTGAATACCTATATATTATTAGGGTGACAAGAATTTAATAGCGCCAAAGAAGGACATTTATATTATAAATTTATAGTCGTTTTAAAAAAATATAAATTTATTAAAAAACAAACATAATTTTTTAAAACATACATTTATTTAGTTTTTTGTCCTCCTCAAAGGAGGTAATTTTATAAAACTGAACCAAGATACATACACCTTGAAACTGAACGTTTATCTCTGAACCATAGAAAAAGGATATGAAGTTCATATTATGAACTGAACGTTTTACCGGTATACAGGATATCTAGCTAGATGTTTACCATATATGGTATTCTATAGAAAACCTCGTGGCTCTTAGCTGCGTACGCACACTAACGCTGCAGTGTTGCCGGATTGCAGCCGGATGATTTTCGTGAAAGTTCCCGACCAAAAATTACAAAATACTAGAAATTACCCACACGAGTAAAAGCGGCAACCCTGCATTTAGTTGAAATGTGACGGCCATAGGCGCATGCGCACGAGTGCCCGCGTATTTGGTTTTGCAATTATTATATACAATTATTATTACCTATAGGTATATTAAATATTAATAACTAATATTAATTAAAAAATGTACTTTTTTATTTTCCGTTTAATATTTAATAAAAATCTTTAATTAATATTCCTTTAATGTTATGTTTTCTTTTTCTTATTTCGAATTCGGTCTTCAAATTTATTTTGATAGGGTAGGTATACCTTCCCTATCAAACAGAGGTATAGCTAACCTATCAAAATAAATTTGAAGATCTTTAATTAAACGTGCTAACAGATCTGTATAAAATCTTGGAGATTCACGGCGTGCGTCCGGTGTGAATTAAATGTGCATAAGAAATGTTAGGGGGCATCCATTAATTACTTGAGGTGTTTAGGGGGGAGGGGGTCGAGCCAAACCCCACCCAATCTCACGTGGGGGGAGGGTGGTCTCGGCAAATATCACGTAATTATTGAAAAAAATGAAACAGTGTAAAATGGCGAGAAAACTACCAAAACTATTTTTTTCATAAAGTAAATATTTTTTTTATAAAAACTGCATATTAAGGCCATATTTAACATACTTTGTCAATAAAAATTTGTTCTATTGTATATGGTTTTCCCAATACTGACCGTCCTTTTTAAAGGTCAGTGGCATAATAGGGGTTGACAAGAAAAAAAAGTCAAGAAAAAATCCACATTTCTTTGCCGTCCTTTTAAAAGGACGGTGGCACTATTTGGGTTAAGTAAACAATTATAACAATTGCTTTTTTTAATAAATCTAATGGAATCAATCACAGATTAACTTATTTACATTAAAACAATGCATTTTAAAACATCTCACGTGAGATTAAGGGAGGGGGGACGGGGTCGGACAAAATCTCACGACATCTCACCAAGGGGAGGGGGGAGTCGAAAAATCGCCAAAATTGCCTCACGTAATTAATGGATGACCTGTGAACTTACGGTGAATTCACGATGCACTTAATTTTAAAGATTCATGGCGTGCGCCCGGTGTGAATTTAATGTGCATTACGAATGTAATTTGGAAACTCACAGTGGATTCACGATTAATTAATTGTTAAAGATTCACGAAATAAGGGTGCATGTTCAGAAAACATATTTTCCCCTATAGAGTAAAATAAGTTTTCTGAACAAAAAATGTGCATTCACCATAATTTCAATTTTTTCGCGCGAATTTTAGCATGCATGCGCACTCACTTCGAGCTTCACTTGTGCATTTACGGTGAATTCAAGGGGAGGACGCATCTTCGCGTGCGTATTTACGGTGAATTTCGTGCGTATACTCAATTTTTTTGCACTTAATTTTAAATTGGAACACAAAATAAAACGTGTTATTTTTTAAAATAACAGATTTTGTTATATTTGTAAATAAAGTCAAATGAAAAATGTTAAATAAAGATGTGATTTATGTCCAATTGGAGAATATTTTTTTAGACAATTATGCCATCCACGCCGACGGTAGTCTAGTGGTTAGTGCTGCTGACTACAAGCCGGAGGTCGTGGGTTCGAATCCCACCAGGGGTATGGCTGTTTATTTGTGTTTGTCCTATTGTGTATTAGTCCTTCGAAGGGGACTTTAAGCCCGCGGTCCGTTCCTACCCCTAACCCGCACAAGCCATTCAGTTGGCTTATGCGACTTCTTAAGAAGTAAGGGTGGAACTAAAAGAGCACTTTTGTATAAACTTTGTATAATTAAACTTGAGGTACAATAGTATACTGAAATAAAACACAAAGTGTTATGTTGTAAAGTTTATTCCGAATCAACCTCAGAGGTTTCAATGTCCTCTTTAACCTTAAAAAAATATGAATTATAACATCAATAATACTAATTAATGCATACACATGAGTATAATACTGTATAATATTTTATTATAATATATATTATAATATGTATCACATACATGAAATTACATCTACATATAAGTATACTTACTGATTCATCACTGGACACATCATCAAATGAGTCAAATAACTCATCATTTTTTCCCCTTACTTTAATTTCTTTTTGGTCCTTAAAAAATATATAAATTATAACATTACTAATGGATTAAAGCATTTATTTACAAGACTCATTTTATAAAATTTAATAAATATTATTTAAAAAACGCTTAGAACAAAAAAAAATATTTGTTTTTGTGTATAAAGAAAAGTCTTGCGATAGCTAATAAAAATATTCTGTATTAATTAATTAATTCATTTATTTTATTGATTAAAAAATTGTAAAATATTTGTCGACTGTATATTTACTAATAAAAATATTAAAATGGATGTCATATTTTGAATTCAAATAAAAACAAATCATTCACACCAATCCCAGGAAGCAAAAACTACTTTTTAGTTAAAATAACATGTATTTCACGTCCCAAACAAGTCATATGTCCGCCCTAAATAACATCACAAATATGACATCCTAAAATAACGTTATTTTGATATGAAAGTTACGTTATTTTTAGGATGTCACAAAAAAAAAGGTTATTTCAATATCCAAATCACGTTATTTTAGGATGTCATATTTGTGATGTTATTTAGGGCGGACATATGACTTGTTAGTGACGTGAAAAACATGTTATTTTAACTAAAAAGTAGTTTTTGCTCCTTGGGATTCAGCCGAGCGCGGCTTCGACTCATGAGGCGCGGAGCCTTGCAGTAAAAAATTAATAATGTTTAAAGAAATGCAGGGCAGTGAAATTTTTTTTCAGGATATGAAACCTTTATATCCAGGACATGTAACCATGAAAAAAACTTGATTATTTGATAGAGACTTTATCAAAAATTTGAATTGTATATTTCAATGATCAAAAAAAGTATAAAAAAATTAAAAAAAAAAGTCCTGAAAATTTTACTACGAAACTTTTAACAGTTTTCTCACAATTAATTTTTTAATTAAAAGTGAGAAAAATCTTTGTTACATAAAAAATTGTTAAAATTAAAATAAAAAAATATATATTTTAAGGAAATATTGTTACTAATGACTACTAACGATTGATGTATTATAATTTAAATTCTATTACCAAGTGGAAAATGGGGGGTCCACTTGACGTGATCTGACTCAAAAACAAAAACAATGAATAAAAACTTTATAAAAAAATATAACCACAATAAAGCGTTATAACCATGGTTATTCATTGTTTTTGTTGTTTTTGCAATAATTGTAACAATTATTATCAGTGCACTGATCTACTATAGTATATATAGAATAAAATTCGTATCTTAAATTTGATCATGCAAAAATATAAAAATGTCAAACTTACCTTTGGAATTCCTGGCTAGCAATTTAAGTATTTATTGAACTGAATACCTATATATTATTAGGGTGACAAGAATTTAATAGCGCCAAAGAAGGACATTTATATTATAAATTTATAGTCGTTTTAAAAAAATATAAATTTATTAAAAAACAAACATAATTTTTTAAAACATACATTTATTTAGTTTTTTGTCCTCCTCAAAGGAGGTAATTTTATAAAACTGAACCAAGATACATACACCTTGAAACTGAACGTTTATCTCTGAACCATAGAAAAAGGATATGAAGTTCATATTATGAACTGAACGTTTTACCGGTATACAGGATATCTAGCTAGATGTTTACCATATATGGTATTCTATAGAAAACCTCGTGGCTCTTAGCTGCGTACGCACACTAACGCTGCAGTGTTGCCGGATTGCAGCCGGATGATTTTCGTGAAAGTTCCCGACCAAAAATTACAAAATACTAGAAATTACCCACACGAGTAAAAGCGGCAACCCTGCATTTAGTTGAAATGTGACGGCCATAGGCGCATGCGCACGAGTGCCCGCGTATTTGGTTTTGCAATTATTATATACAATTATTATTACCTATAGGTATATTAAATATTAATAACTAATATTAATTAAAAAATGTACTTTTTTATTTTCCGTTTAATATTTAATAAAAATCTTTAATTAATATTCCTTTAATGTTATGTTTTCTTTTTCTTATTTCGAATTCGGTCTTCAAATTTATTTTGATAGGGTAGGTATACCTTCCCTATCAAACAGAGGTATAGCTAACCTATCAAAATAAATTTGAAGATCTTTAATTAAACGTGCTAACAGATCTGTATAAAATCTTGGAGATTCACGGCGTGCGTCCGGTGTGAATTAAATGTGCATAAGAAATGTTAGGGGGCATCCATTAATTACTTGAGGTGTTTAGGGGGGGAGGGGGTCGAGCCAAACCCCACCCAATCTCACGTGGGGGGAGGGTGGTCTCGGCAAATATCACGTAATTTTTGAAAAAAATGAAACAGTGTAAAATGGCGAGAAAACTACCAAAACTATTTTTTTCATAAAGTAAATATTTTTTTTATAAAAACTGCATATTAAGGCCATATTTAACATACTTTGTCAATAAAAATTTGTTCTATTGTATATGGTTTTCCCAATACTGACCGTCCTTTTTAAAGGTCAGTGGCATACCCAGCTAACAAAATTGATTATGTAAGTGTTGTTAGAACTGCTATACAACACATATTATAGAAACGCTAAAATTGTATAATGCGTTTAAAAACTACTATACAACACTTACTCAACCAAAAAGGGCCCCGTTTTATAAAACAGTTTACTTCGTTAGCAGTTATATAAATACACTACACAACCCTTATAAAACTCAGTATCAGTATACTGGGGAACTGCTATACGATTATACTATAGCGGTTTTACTCTGCAGCTTAATTGCACTTTACGAATATTTATAGAATATTAAAACAAGCATTTTATAAGTATGTTATAATGCGACAGAATCGTTATAAGAACATCAATTTGTTTCCTTCTCTAGAAATTAGGAATGGAGTGGGAAATTTTTATCCTAAGACTATTTTATAATGCGAATTATGTTGGATGTCAAACGGCTAAGGTCCAAA
Source organism: Brassicogethes aeneus (assembly GCA_921294245.1). Taxonomy (NCBI): domain Eukaryota; kingdom Metazoa; phylum Arthropoda; class Insecta; order Coleoptera; family Nitidulidae; genus Brassicogethes; species Brassicogethes aeneus. The sequence continues at coordinate 42,705,627 of OV121132.1, read as the reverse complement.
ATGGTGCTTGTTGTTTATTATGTAAATATAATTATTAAACCTTTGAGATTTACGCTATCGAGGACAACATCTTCCTGCGGAGCAATCTTTTCTGACAATATATGTATATATTTTTAACGAAAAATTAAAGCGCCAGTTAACAAACATACCTACTAAAAATTATTTAAAAAAAAAAAATTAATTTTTTATTAGACAAAGTTTCATGTTTTTTAAGAATATTATTGTTTTATTTGTTCAGTTTATAATTGACTAGTCTTAAGATTACATTAATTTTTTTCAAGAAAATTCATTTTTAATTGACAGTTTTATCGTTTGTTGGTAAAATTCACACAATGGCGGCGATTTATAAACAATTGATCGGTCAATAAATATGGCGTTTTTGTTATAAAATGGTTTTGTCTTTATAAAAACGTTATACAATTTATCTGCTCTGTCGCCTGCGTTATACGATATTTAGGTTCTGTAAAGTTGTTTAATACAGGCGCTATAAAAGTAAAGCAAGAAACTGACATTTGAGATGTTGCCAGATTTTATCTGTATTTTTCAAATTATTTGTTTTTTTTAGAATAAAATACTCATTTTTGGTGCAGTTAGGTACATCAAGTAAAATTTTATTTATCCTGCACGACGTTACCTTCATTTTTTATGCAAATAAGGATTTTTAGGTAACACTGCTGCCTAAAATAACAACCCTGTAAGTTCATTTTTCGTATTGGCTATAACGCCTTTGCCTACTGCGCAATAGAACAATAATATCGCTTAAGGTATGCATTGTACCGCACTATACAATTGTGTTCTGTTTTATCCACTTTTTAGCGGTACCTTCTTTATCTACATGTGACCTAACCTTTATTATTATTTTTTTTTTTTTAAAATGCCCACTTTTCTTAATTTTTTTCCATTGCGACTCCATTTTAAAAAAATACTTAACTTATTTTGGCGTAATAAGACACCAAATGTATAAACAGACTTAAGTAATAAAATTATAACGCAGAACTTGCGATAATTTTATTTTATAAACTTTCTATAAAGAAGTTAATCGGTGTAGTTATAGGATAATTATAAAATAACTTTATACTTATTGTGTAGTGTGTTTACTTCTGCTTAAAAAAACAATTTTTTAATGTATCTTATAGAGCTTCAATACAACATTTATACAAATTCTATTACAACTATCATAAAACGTTGAAACTACAAGTATAAGAATAGGTATACAACTCTATTATAACTTTTATACAACTCTTTTAAAATAATTTTATAAGGGATTGTATAAAACGTTATACAATGGTTAAAAAATGTGTATGAGTTTGGTTCTATAACACGAGTTGTAAGAATATATATACAATAATGTATTAGAATTTCGTCATTTTTACGATAAAATTATTGTATTAAGACGCATTAAACAATAAAAATGTTCTTTTTGCAGCTCTAGACGATAGTTATAAAACAATTCAGTTCTTTAAGGGATTTATTTTGCTAGTTGGGATAATAGGGGTTGACAAGAAAAAAAAAGTCAAGAAAAAATCCACATTTCTTTGCCGTCCTTTTAAAAGGACGGTGGCACTATTTGGGTTAAGTAAACAATTATAACAATTGCTTTTTTTAATAAATCTAATGGAATCAATCACAGATTAACTTATTTACATTAAAACAATGCATTTTAAAACATCTCACGTGAGATTAAGGGAGGGGGGACGGGGTCGGACAAAATCTCACGACATCTCACCAAGGGGAGGGGGGAGTCGAAAAATCGCCAAAATTGCCTCACGTAATTAATGGATGACCTGTGAACTTACGGTGAATTCACGATGCACTTAATTTTAAAGATTCATGGCGTGCGCCCGGTGTGAATTTAATGTGCATTACGAATGTAATTTGGAAACTCACAGTGGATTCACGATTAATTAATTGTTAAAGATTCACGGCGTGCGCCCTATGTGAATTAAATGTGCATTACAAATGTTATCTGTGAACTCACGGTGAATTCACGATGCATTCAATTTTGAAGATTCACGGCGTGCGCCCGGTAGGAGTTTAATGTGCATTCAGGAATGTAATTTGGAAACTCACAGTGGATTCACAATGCATTCATTTTTAAAGATTCAGGGCGTGCGCCCGGCATGAATTATATGTGCATTACGAATATTATCTGGGAACTCACAGTGAATTCACGATGAATTCATTTTTAAAGATTCACGGCGTGCGCCCTATGTGAATTAAATGTGCATTACAAATGTTATCTGTGAACTCACGGTGAATTCACGATGCATTCAATTTTGAAGATTCACGGAGTGCGCCCGGTGTGAGTTTAATGTGCATTCACGAATGTTATCTGGGATGTATAATAATGTATATAATGTACATTGTATATGTATGATCCACCCTAAAGTCTCACCTTGACATTTAAATACAAGTAATTGAGGTTATCAGATATCCTGAATAATTTGCATTTAAAGCATATATCTATCACTCCTATATGGATAATTGATATAGAAAAGTGATATTAATATCTCATCAGCGCTGCCAACTAAAAAAACGGGTTACACCACAGACCTGGTCTGTGGGTTACACATTATGTGGTAAAATTCCCCACAGCCTCCTAAAATTTCCCATACATACGGAAAAATATATATAAAATTTTTATATGCTGAAAAACAAATAACTGAAACTGAAACTGAAAATTTTACTTTTACCTTGTCATTAGGAAGAACTTTAGTTAGCTATTTACCCATTATGTAGTTATTTAGAGCAGACCTTGGAATCTTGGAAATTTGAATATTCAAAGTACACATTTGGTATAAAATAAAACCATAGACCTATGAATAAAACCCATTTGATTTATCAGCTGATCGGTTTTTAGTATTGTCATTAATGTTTATCAGTATTGTCATTAATGTTTAAATCTTTGCATATCACACACATTACACATTGCAAAGATAATTGATAATTTTGGCAACTACGCTTTTGACAACTGTAACATGGGCGCGATGTTAAAAATTCATTAAAACATTCTATAACAAATGTCGCGACATGTGGTTTTAAACTTTTTAGTGGTACAGCTTCGCTCATTAAATAACATAAAAGTTCAGAAGCTCTGTAACATTTGAAGCAAAATTTAGTGAAAACTATAAATTCCCCGAAATTCCTCACACTAGGGCCATTCCACGCGTAACGGATGGGACAGTTGCATTTTTTTATTTACAAAAATATTGTTCTATTATATTACTAATGTCAAACTTTTATAAATAGTTCTAAACAAAAGCTGTTTAACAAGGTTTTTATTTGGCAAAAGTAGGTATCTTAATTGTATGTTTAATTCCTTAAAAATTAATTTTTTTATTCAAAAACAGTACTAGTAGTGTTTTTGAATAAAAATTTAATTTTTAAGGAATTAAACGGTCAACCACGATACCTAATTTTGCCAAATAAAAACTTGCAACTGTCCCATCCGTTACGCGTGGAATGGCCGACTATTAAATTCACCACACATTACCCGCAAGAGTGGTGTGTAACACTTATGTGTTAACACTTTTTAGTGTGTCAGGCAGTGGTGTACCTTATAATTCAGGGGTCCCCCACGAAAATCTCATTGGGGCCCCCATTTTTAATTTATCAATATAAAAAAGGGCTAAAAAAGCTCTGTAACACAAAGGGCGTTGTTGACCTACCTACTTTAATCATAAGATCGACGTTTAAATGATTTGCTTAAACGTAAACAATTAAAACATTGAATAGGGCCGTATTAAGAGCATTTAGCTTTTATTTATTTAATATTAATCAATATTTATTTAACAAACCATTTACAGACTCAATAATTTAACATTTTTATTTTATAGATTGGTTTTAAAATATTAAAAAAAAAAATCATATTATGAAAGGTTGGGAAAATTTAATTGGAATATTTATTATTTGAATTTTTTTTTAATTTTTGGCCTATTTTTCTTATTCTTATATATTTAAACATTTTATAATTCATTTTTAATGAGTTTGAGAGTTTAAAAGAAAGTAATATTTTTTCATCAATTTTTTTTTTAATGCTAATTTTAGGCTGTAATTAATACAAAAAATATCTTATATAGGTATGTCCACATAGACTAAAAAAACGAGCCAAACCTATGTATGTAACACAGGGCGTTTGCGTTAAGTTATATTAAAAGTACATGACCTAGGTCAGCTGATACATTGTAGCATTAGGAAAGACTTTTATACTTACGAATTAAACCCATTTAACGCGTTAAATAGGTTTGATTCTTGAGTATAAAAGCCATTTCTTAATACATGCACATTTAATATAAATCATCGCAAATACATACTGTGTTTACATGGGTGTTTTCGATTTTATGACTTTTATTTAATCAAAGAAGGACCATCGTGTTTTATTCAATAACTTTGGGACTTACCATGAATTCCTGCTATTTCTTCTTGCCAGCTGGCTGCTGATCCGCTACAGCCCCCTAGTATGACCAAAACACGAAATTGATAGTATTTTTATTTGTGAAACTGTAGTACTCCAAAAGCTGGTGTCAACATATTTGATTTTTGCACTTTTTAACTTGTCTAAACTATAACAAATAACTAAGCGAACCAATAATAGCAAAAATCTATCTTGACTCCGCGCATCGAAAGTCGTAGCGTGTCTGCTGTGCGTTTTTTAACGTCCTTGTCTTTTTTTTGTTTTCCTAAGAAAAAACATTTGCTATACCGTGTGAAATCTAAATTAACTCTAATAAACAAAACTGAACAATGTGTTTGGCTCGTTTGTTTTTTAAAATCTACAATGTGCACATATATAATAAATAACCGCTGACACCCTGTGTTTAAATGGTTTTAATTGTCTACTTTAAAAGCAATATATTGGGGATTAAAAATAGATTGAAATTTAAAGTTTTTTTTTAAGTGTTAGCGGGGTCCCTCAAAGCTCCGGGCCCCCCGCGCAGCTTGCCCTGCGGGCCCCTCAGGTACGCCACTGGTGTCAGGTGTGTTGACACTTACTATATAACACACCGCTTTTTATATATCACATGGCCCTGTTCAGGCTAATATTTGAATATTTTACCATTAAATACCCATGGCAATTCAGTATCAAGTTAATGTGAAATGCCAAATGTTTTCTGTATATGGGGCAAAACACCTCAAGTGTTCCCACCTAAAAATGATGTTTTCTCCGATTTTAACAAAACTTTGCCAAATCATTGTCCTATTGGACTACCTTAATTTTCCAAATGGGGGGCAAAAAGGATTAGCAGGTTGCAGAGATACAGGGGCCTGTAAATTTATTTTTTTTCTCGTGCGCTTAAAAGACGTCGAAATATTCATGTATATAATAATTTTTTTGTTAAATTGATAATCAACATATCGTATAGCATTTTTTCCACGCTTTACGATAAAAATGGTCTCGAAAGCGAGAAAAAATTTTTTGGTTATAAAAAAACGATTTTAAAAATATATTTGTTTTTTTCTCGAAATGCGACACATTTGATTTTTTTAAAATTAATATCAAAAGAAAGCTTTTTCAATTCCCTCAATTTTGATGTAATATGAAGATGGGATCCCAAGAATAAGTCAAAAAAAATAAGGGTTGAAGCGCGTAGGGACCGTGCGGCGAGCAGCTACTATAGTATACCTATTGCAGCGGTGCTCGGTCTACTACTTAGTGGATTAATTGGAGAGGGTCAATACAACTTTTAAAATTATTTTTATATAGAAATAAATGTATTTTTCGATGGGTTTAAGTCAAAACAGCACAAGCGCCAATTTTTTTTTAGAAGAAGGTCGATAGAGAATTTAATTCTCTATCGACCTGCAGGTACATGTACCTACTTCTAACAAATTTAAAATTTTTGGCGTTTCTGTCGTTTTGCCTTAAACTCATCGATTTTATTGCAATAGTTTAAATTAATAGCAATTAAAACCCATCCCAACTAGCAAAATAAATCCCTTAAAGAACTGAATTGTTTTATAACTATCGTCTAGAGCTGCAAAAAGAACATTTTTATTGTTTAATGCGTCTTAATACAATAATTTTATCGTAAAAACGACGAAATTCTAATACATTATTGTATATATATTCTTACAACTCGTGTTATAGAACCAAACTCATCCACATTTTTTAACCATTGTATAACGTTTTATACAATCCCTTATAAAATTATTTTAAAAGAGTTGTATAAAAGTTATAATAGAGTTGTATACCTATTCTTATACTTGTAGTTTCAACGTTTTACGATAGTTGTAATAGAATTTGTATAAAAGTTGTATTGAAGCTCTAGAAGATACATTAAAAAATTGTTTTTTTAAGCAGAAGTAAACACACTACACAATAAGTATAAAGTTATTTTATAATTATCCTATAACTACACCGATTAACTTCTTTATAGAAAGTTTATAAAATAAAATTATCGCAAGTTCTGCATTATAATTTTATTACTTAAGTCTGTTTATACATTTAGTGTCTTATTACGCCAAAATAAGTTAAGTATTTTTTTAAAATGGAGTCGCAATGGAAAAAAATTAAGAAAAGTGGGCATTTTAAAAAAAATAAAAATAGGTTAGGTCACATGTAGATAAAGAAGGTACCGCTAAAAAGTGGATAAAACAGAACACAATTGTATAGTGCGGTACAATGCATACCTTAAGCGATATTGTTCTATTGCGCAGTAGGCAAAGGCGTTATAGCCAATACGAAAAATGAACTTACGGGGTTGTTATTTTAGGCAGCAGTGTTACCTACAAATCCTTATTTGCATAAAAAATGAAGGTAACGTCGTGCAGGATAAATAAAATTTTACTTGATGTACCTAACTGCACCAAAAATAAGTATTTTATTCTAAAAAAAAACAAATAATTTGAAAAATACAGATAAAATCTGGCAACATCTCAAATGTCAGTTTCTTGCTTTACTTTTATAGCGCCTGTATTAAACAACTTTACAGAACCTACCTAAATATCGTATAACGCACGCGACAGAGCAGATAAATTGTATAACGTTTTTATAAAGACAAAACCATTTTATAACAAAAACGCCATATTTATTGACCGATCAATTGTTTATAAATCGCCGCCATTGTGTGAATTTTACCAACAAACGTTAAAACTGTCAATTAAAAATGAATTTTCTTGAAAAAAATTAATGTAATCTTAAGACTAGTCAATTATAAACTGAACAAATAAAACAATAATATTCTTAAAAAACATGAAACTTTGTCAAATAAAAAATTAATTTTTTTTTTAAATAATTTTTAGTAGGTATGTTTGTTAACTGGCGCTTTAATTTTTCGTTAAAAATATATACATATATTGTCAGAAAAGATTGCTCCGCAGGAAGATGTTGTCCTCGATAGCGTAAATCTCAAAGGTTTAATAATTATATTTACATAATAAACAACAAGCACCATTTTGGATCTTAGCCGTTTGACATCCAACATAATTCGCATTATAAAATAGTCTTAGGATAAAAATTTCCCACTCCATTCCTAATTTCTAGAGAAGGAAACAAATTGATGTTCTTATAACGATTCTGTCGCATTATAACATACTTATAAAATGCCTGTTTTAATATTCTATAAATATTCGTAAAGTGCAATTAAGCTGCAGAGTAAAACCGCTATAGTATAATCGTATCGTATAGCAGTTCCCCAGTATACTGATACTGAGTTTTATAAAGGTTGTGTAGTGTATTTATATAACTGCTAACGAAGTAAACTGTTTTATAAAACGGGGCCCTTTTTGGTTGAGTAAGTGTTGTATAGTAGTTTTTAAACGCATTATACAATTTAAGCGTTTCTATAATATGTGTTGTATAGCAGTTCTAACAACACTTACATAATCAATTTTGTTAGCTGGGATGTTTTGGTTTTTGTAGTCGAAAAAGAAAAATGTAGAAAGTAATAAGTTGCTCTTACTCTGAATAAATTACACGTGCACGTAAATGTAAATAAGTTCTACTATTTAATGCAATTGCAAGTGTCTCACAATAATAATAAACATTTTTCATGTAAACTTTTTATTGAACATTTTACCTATTTTTTATTTTTGGGAAAAATATCATACCTAGCAAACGATATTTTTTTATGTACAATTAAGAAAAAACAGCAAAAAACGATGAACTAAAACCGCAGAATATATATTATACAGGGTGTCCTGAAATTAATGCACCATACTTTAACAGCAGATTGTACGTGCAAAAATACGAAAAAAGTCCCTATAAACATAGGTCAAGAAATGCCTCTTAAGGAAGCTACAGCCCCCAAAAGGAAAGCCCCTGAAGATGGTTTTTATTTAATATCTCCAAAACCGCTAAAAATATAAAAATGAAATTTGGGGAATTAATTAAACTTTTTATGACCAATAAGACGTAATAATAACAATTTAAAATTTTTTATGTGGTTTGGGTCAGATTGATAGGAAGTAGGGTTAAAACCACCTTAACTTTTTTGTACGTATCTTGTACCAGAATTTGGTGTCAGATTATAAAATTTTAGAGTTTTGCACATAAAAAAGGTCATCTTGTTGAACTTCGATAACATACACCGTTTTCGCATAAAATCGATTTGAAAATTATTTTACATGGCATAAAAATTCACAATTAAATCACAACCATAGAAATATACTCGCGTGGTCCTTGGAATACGGCTGCCATGTTTAGGAAAAAATAGAATAATTTAAGACAGGTGACAGTTTCATGTAGTAAGTGACAGGGTGTTTTTACTTTTTTAATTATATTAGATAAAACCCATCTTCAGGGGCTCCCTTTTCGGGGGCTGTAGCTCCCTTGGGAGGCATTTCTCGACCTATATTTATAGGGACTTTTTTCTTATTTTTGCACGTAGAATCTGCTGTTAAAGTATGGTGCACTAATTTCAGGACACCCTGTATATATATATATATTAGGGTGTCCCAAAAAAAAAGAATATTTTTTTTCTTCTTGTCTCTTGTGAAAATATGTTGGTTTGTCATGTTTTAAGAGCCCTGTCAAAAGATCAGCACCATTAAAAAATTTTTAGGGGTCGCTCAAAATTTTTAAAAATTACCAAAATCGTCAAAAATTGGATTTTTTTTTAATTTAATTTTTTTTCTCGTTCCGATATTATTTTTTAATTTAAAAATAATAATGATTCTGAAAATTTCAAATCGATATTTTAATTTCTAAAGGTCGCTCAAGATTTTTTTAACTTTCAAAGTAGAGTATTTTGAATGTTTTCAAGCGACCTCTGAATATAAATATCAACGAACTTTTAGCGACCTTTAGAAATCAAAATATTGATTTGAAATTTACAGAATTTTTATTATTTTCAACCTAAAAAATAATATCGAGACGAGAAAAAGAATTAAAATAAAACAAAAATTCAATTTTTGACGATTTTGAAAATTTTTAAAAATCTTGAGCGACCCCTACAAAATTTTCAGTCGAGTTGATATTTTGAAAGGGTTCTTACAGCATGATAAAATAACATATTTTCACAAGAGACAAGAAAAAAAAATATATTCTTTTTTTTTGGGACACCCTAATATATATATATATATATATATATATATATATATTATTCAGTTTTGACATATGTCAAGAAATATTTCTCTGCCCAGCATAAATAAAAAAGTCATGGCATACCTGATTTACAAGCAACCAATGAAACTATTTTTGTTAGTTTACCAAAACCCCTAGTTACAACATTGCAAAAACAAGTACAACTTTAAAAATCGTATGCAATTTGAAACAGATTTTGGTATTTCAGCCGAGTGGCACTTTAATGCAACAGCACTCGGTAAAGGTCTCTGTGATGGCATTGGTGGGAATTTAAAAAGACTCGCTGCCCGCGCAAGTTTGTAGGCAAAATCAAAAAATCCAATTCTAGATGCCAAAGATTTGTATGAATAGGCTCAAAAAAGTTTGCCAGAAACAAAAGTATTTTTCAGTCCTAAAAAAAATCATATGAAAAGAAATTCTTAAAAAGCGATTTGATTCTGCAAAATCAATTCTTGGGACACAGAAATATCACTTATTTGTTCCTATCGGAAAAGATATTTTGTACTTAAAAATATCGTTTGCTAACGAATATGATATTTTTCCCAAAAATAAAAAATAGGTAAAATGTTTAATAAAAAGTTTACATGAAAAATGTTTATTATTATTGTGAGACACTTGCAATTGCATTAAATAGTAGAACTTATTTACATTTACGTGCACGTGTAATTTATTCAGAGTAAGAGCAACTTATTACTTTCTACATTTTTTTTTCTACAAAAACCAAAACATGGGTTTTAATTGCTATTAATTTGAACTATTGCAATAAAATCGATGAGTTTAAGGCATAACGACACAATCGCCAAAAATTTTAAATTTGTTAGAAGTACATGTACCTGCAGGTCGATAGAGAATTAATTTCTCTATCGACCTTCTTCTAAAAAAAAAAAAAAAATTGGCGCTTGTGCTGTTTTGACTTAAACCCATCGAAAAATACATTTATTTCTATATAAAAATAATTGTATAAGTTGTATTGACCCTCTCCAATTAATCCACTAAGTAGTAGACCGAGCACCGCTGCAATAGGTATACTATAGTAGCTGCTCGCTCAAATGTGTCGCATTTCGAGAAAAATCGTAAAATCGTTTTTTTATAACCAAAAAATTTGTTCTCGCTTTCGAGACCATTTTTATCGTAAAGCGTGGAAAAAATGCTATACGAAATGTTGATTATCAATTAAAAAAAAATATTACATACATGAATATTTCGACGTCTTTTAAACGCACGAGAAAAAAAATAAATTTTTAGGCCCCTGTATCTCTGCAACCCGCTAATCCTTTTTGCCCCCCATTTGGGAAATTAAGGTAGTCCAATAGGACAATTATTTGGCAAAGTTTTGTTAAAATCGGAGACAACATCATTTTTAGGTGGGAACACTTGAGGTGTTTTGCCCCATATAAAACTTACATGCACCTTTAATTATCCTTTGGTTAACGCAATATTTTAAAAATGCATTTTATGAAGTGTATTTTCTATAGTTTTAATAGTGTGTTATTCCACATAATTTTTTTTTTATTTAAAAAAAATACATCTTAATGGAACAGTTCGTATTAAACAGTTGCTTAGTACAGACGTGAAAATCTTGCTGCAGTTTATTCGCAAATAGTGTTAAGAATGGCGGATGAAAGTGACGGTGACGTATCCATGGATGAAGATGGTAACCCATCAAATAGGAAGAAAAGAGGCACAAAGGAAAAGGGCAGTAAACCAAAAAGACACAAATCATTCACTCAAGAACAAATCAATGAAATTATAGGTACACAGAGTACATCAAACAATTCCACACAAAAAATTCAACAAAAAAACACCACCGACAACATTAAAAACAAACAAAAAATTACTACAAATAAAACATTCTACAATTATACACCAAAAACAATGACAGCTAAAAAATATAAACACTTCTTCCAAATCACGGCTGAAAGCAAATTCACAAGAGAGGCATTTATAAAAATTTGGGAGCGTGTACACCCTAGAGAAAATGACATAATAATTAATACACGTTCTGGATTTCTTCTAAAAACAAATAATGAACTCGCTGAAACAACTCTCGAATAACTTATCAACTCAGGAAAAATTGAAAAGTTTGAACTATCCCTACCAAAAACGAATGCTACCAACTCTACCCCTTCAGAAAGCTACTCTGTCGTTATTGCTATGGTTGACCTGGAATACGACGAGAAAAACATATCAGAAACACTGGATAAGAACGACTTTTACCACAGATACTGCAAAAGAATTATTTCCAGGACAACTGGTAAACCTACTAAATTTATCCGGGTAATAACTGGTTCCCAAGTCACCTCCGAAAAACTCCTATCCCAAGGATTCTACTATAAATATAACCACTATCCTGTATACCCTAGCAAACCCCCTATTCCTTTACCTCAACCTTGCAAAAAGTGTCTTTCCTTTGAACACACATCCGAAAACTGCAAAACGACTAGAAAATGCTCCAAATGCTCCGGTACACATGATGAAAGCAAATGTACGTCGCCTCTTCCTCCTAAATGCTCTGGATGCGGATCTGAAGAACATCAGGCCTGGTCACTTCAATGTCCTAAAAGACCCACAAAACCCATTGAAGGTATTCCCAACATAACTATTAAATCCACCAACAAAAAATCAAAAGAAGTCTCAAGAGAAAACCAAAAGTCTCGCATTCATTCACCCCTGACAATTCACGACATGATTATTTCCACCTACATCAACAAACTGAACGATAACAAAAATACAAACAGAGAAGAATTAATACTAAAACTTAGAAAAACATTTGTTCAAAACTTTAATATAGACACAGTGGCTATTTTTTCGGGATCCAGATTGTACATCCTAATGTTTGACCTGGAGGCCGATGAAGGCTCTCCTACAGAACCATCCAACCCAAATAGTAACAGCCAATATGTCCTTGACAACTAAAATAATCTATGCCTACATCAACAGCTACACCAGAAGAAAGTTTTTAATAAATAACTACATAGAAAAAAACGATATACATGCCGCAATGTTTGTAGAAACAAAAACACTGGAAACCTCCAACACTTCATACAGAAACTGGAACATTTTGCAACACAATGGATACTCACCAAATAATCATGCCAGAGGTGGAAGTTTGATACAGTCCCATCCCAAACTTAAAATAGGTAAGGCCAACAAACCCAGAATAAACAATGCCATGAACGAATGCCTACACTTGACGGTGCCATTCAAAGAAGATAAATTACACATTTTTCTAATATACAGTCATCCTAATCTCCGTATAGAAAAAAATATTTTTGTAATGGCAAGCCTATACAAATATGCCCTAATAATAGGTGATTTTAACATAAACAATAGAACAAAAAAACTGCAACTAAACAACTTTCTCTCCAATTCAAATTTTATAAAGCACGAAACTCCGCCCACATTCATTATGCCTCTAAACAACGACACCACGCCAGACCTGCTCCTCTATACCGAAAACATTAAGAATAATATAGAAAATGTTAACCTATTTCCAGATCTAGGCTCAGACCATCTTGCTATGGAAATTAAAATCAACTTTGATAAACCCCTTAGCTTTGTGCAACCCAAAAAATATAATGTTAACAAAACAAATATGGAAAAGGTAAATAGTGAGATAAAAAACTTTATTGGCCTTGAAGAGAATAAAAAAATAACACCCAACACAATATCAAATTTTAACAAAAATCTTTCAGACTCTATCCTGAAAAACTCTCCTCAAATATCTCATAGATTTTACCAGCACCAGCTCCCGCCATTTATAATCAAACTTATTAAAAGAAAGAGAGCCATGTATAGGGAGTATAGGAACACCGGAGATGACACAATAAAAAGAGAGTTAAACCGTTTCAACCACACCATTCAAAGGCTAGTCCAGCAATTTAAAAATCACAACTTTTTAAAGACGTGTGAGGAGATTAACCTCAAGAAAGGCAAAAGCTACTGGCAAGACATTCAAAAATTGAGCAAATATAAAGGTATCAGAGCAAAAACTAGTACCCTCGAAGAAAATGGCAACCTGTTAGACTCCGACCCTGATAAAGCAGAAGCATTCGCTCGATATTTTAGCAAAATATACGAGGAATCACAGGACCCTTCTTTTGACGTAGAGACATATAACCTGGTAAACAACTGGTTTACCAATTTTACAGTAGAACCAGATCCGACGGTTCAAAGAAATTTAAATAACCTTGACGACCTATACTTTGAAGTAGTATTTACCGGTAAAAACTCAGCACCAGGGCACGACCATATTACCAAGTGCAATATTAGAAAACTGGACTCTGAGATACACGACCATATTATTAATATATACAGATATTGTTTTATTAACAACTACATCCCAAAGGAGTGGAAAAAGGGCACGATTATAACAATACCTAAAGCAAATTCTAATCAGGCGCTCATAAAAAATCATCGACCCATCACTCTATTGCCGGTAATAGGAAAAAATTTTGAGAAAATCTTAAAGCATATGTTACAAAAAGAAGTTGGCGAAAAAATACCCAATTATCAATTCGGCTTTAAAGAGGGCTGTTCAACCATTCATCCTCTGACCATTCTAAAGAACAACATCGAAACAGCAAAACTAAATGGACAAACATCGGCAGCACTGTTCCTTGATATAAGCAAGGCCTTTGACTCAGTTTGGATAAAAGGTCTTCTGTTTAAACTTTTCCACATGGACTGCCCAAACTATCTAGTTTCACTTTTATACAAACTTCTAAACACTAGAACTCTAGCAGTCAAAGTCGGGAATTCCCTCTCAAGCAGTTTCGTTACCAAGCAAGGCCTTCCACAAGGCTCACCCCTTTCCCCTCTTCTCTATAACTTATTCTGTCACGACATATATAGCCATCAATTCGCAAACGAAATCCACTTTAGCTTCGCATCTTATGCATTACAATTTGCCGACGACACAGTCCTCATCTCTCACAAAAAATCCCTTCCCCAAGTAATGACAAGCCTCCAAAACCTGGTTAACTCTACATCCGAATGGTTCTCTAAATGGAGATTGTCACCAAATCCCAATAAATCACACTTCTTAATCTTCCACCACCGTATTACCGATCAGTCTCCTTCAATTTCCTTACAAGGCTATACTATTCACCCAGAAAGCTCCACCAACTACCTTGGTATACTTCTAGATCACAAAATAAACCTTAAACTCCACACACAAATAATAAAAAAGAGGACAATAGCAAGGGCAAAACACTTCTCAGGACTAAGGGTCAACAACCATGGACTAACTACCAACAATCTAATCAAAATATACCAACTTATCTGCAGACCGGTCATTGAGTATGGGTTTCCATTATTCCTCAATTGCAAAACTCCCACTTTAAAAAACTTACAAGTTGCAGAAACATCCTCCCTAAGAAAAATTACCAAAATCCGCCATCCAAACAATCCTCTCCATAACCCTCCCAATCCTTTCCTTTATGAAAAAACAGGAATAACACCAATAATGGACAGAATTCAAAACCTTGCTGACAGATATAGAGAGAGAGACAAGACCTCCGAAATTCTTTGGGAATTCTGTATAACAAGAGCAGAAAATGCAAGAAACGGATATCCGCAAAAAACAACCTTAGAATTAATATTTAATGATGACTAGTAATATAATTATCATTGTATACATATTTTTTGGTTTTTTTTTTGTAAGAATGTGATATATCTATTTTTAAAATACCATTGTTATATTATAAACCTGTAATATTCTGGCTGAAGGACGTAAGTCAATGGCCCTTTGAAACTTCAATAAAGAACATTAATAATAATAATAATACATCTTAATGTGCCCTCATGGGCCACTACAGATAATACATATAAAAATGTACATATAAGTATGTGTATACTTAAATAAGTAAGTAGGTACATTTTTAATTTTAAAAATTTTAAAACTTATTACAGACAAAATACCACCAAAGAATTAATTTAGTAGAAAGGTTTAATTGATATGGATTGATGGTTTGGGGAAATTGCGAATAAATGAAATTAATAATGGCAAAGAAAACATGGTTTTCTTTGTTATAGAGGACAATCTACCAAAAAAATCAAGTGAACTTATTTGTATATACAGGGTGAGTTTTAAGTTGACGCGTTCCTTTTAACACCTTGTAGAAATCAGATAGACAAATAAATATTTTAAGTAACTTTTTTAACAAAACTCCAAAATAAGAGAGTTGTAGCCCTTTAAAGTTTAATTAAATTTTGAGCCGGTCCTGGCTATTGTTAACAAAAAACATAACCATAAAAATAAAAATAACAAAATAAACAATGCAAAATGTCATCTATGACAAGAAACATAACCATTTAAATTAAAATGACATTTAGCAATGAAAAATGTCATTATTTACTTAAGTTTTTTTTGTGCCTCAATTATTGTTAAAATTGGTTTATAATTATAGCAATAATGAATTAGTGTAAATGTTACTAATTTATGGAGTGTCGTCAAAATCGCGATTGTACGCCAATCGTTTCGTTGACCTGATTTATCCGCTCCCTCAGGTATTTTTGAACTAGTTCTGTAGGCATTGCTAAATGTGTCATTTTGGTTTAAATGGTTGTGTTTGTTGTCATAGATGACATTTTGCATTGTTTATTTTATTTTTATGGTTATGTTTTTTGTTAACAATAGCCAGGACCGGCTCAAAATTTAATTAAACTTTGAAGGGCTATAACTCTCTTATTTTTGAGTTTTGATAAAAAAAGTTACTTAAAATATATATTTGTCTATCTGATTTCTACACGCTGTTAAAAGGAACGCGTCAACTTAAAACTCACCCTGTATATACAGGGTGGTCCAGGTTATAGTAGCAATAATTCAAAATTCGATAGTCCATCGAAAAATAAGTCGACATGCCTGGTAATTTTTTTCTCCAAAACCCCTCCTAAGGGAGATACAGCCCTTCAAAGTTGAGTTTTAAAAATCTTTTTTTTGTCATAACTCTCAGGAAATAAAAGCGTTTTTGACCAAATTTGGTACAAGTACTTATGAAATAGGTACTCGTTACCTGACGTAAGTAACTTTTGTCAAAATTGTCCAGTGACGTAGATACAGGGGGGTTGTTTCACTTTTTACACCAAATTTTTTACGCCACTGGATATTGGTTTAAATTGACCTATTTTTCTAATTCCTTGTTCAATTTTGAGAAAAAAAGCCACTCTTGTCAAATTTTGATTTAAGGCTTTGTTTACGAGATTTTTGTCATAACTCTAACTCTAAGATCGCTAAAGCGTTTTTCACCAACTTTGATACAAGTACTTATGAAGTAGATACTCGTTACTTGACCTAAGTAACTTTTGTCAAAATTGTCCATTGGCGTACATACAGGGGTTGTTTCACTTTTTCCGCCCAGGATTTCACTAAAAAATAACTCGACATGCATTGTTTTATTTTCTTCAAAACTTCCTCAGAAAAGACATAAAGCCCTTCACACCTGTGCCCACAAGGGAAGAGCTTCTACAAATAATCCAGAATGCGTGTGCAGAAATTAATCGCAATGTGCTATTAAGCTTAAACCAGAACATCATTAGACGTAGCCAATTGTGCATACAGCAGAACGGTTCGAATTTGGAACAATTGTTAAATTAATTTATTTGTAAATGTTAGATAAGTTTGAATTCGTTATTAAAATGTTATTATGATTTATTTAGTACGTATCGTTTTTTATTATCATAATCAATAATTATCACATTGATCCGTTTCTAAAAGTAGTATGCCACTTGATAATTTTAACTAAAAATACGTCAAGTGTTGATTACCTATTTTAAATACCAAATTTAATCAAATATTCTTATACGAAAAGATAAATCTTAAAATTGAATTTTGAAGAAAATAAAACAATGCATGTCGAGTTATTTTTCAGTGAAATCCTGGGCGGAAAAAGTGAAACAACCCCTGTATGTACGCCAATGGACAATTTTGACAAAAGTTACTTGGGTCAAGTAACGAGTATCTACTTCATAAGTACTTGTATCAAAGTTGGTGAAAAACGCTTTAGCGATCTTAGATTTAGAGTTATGACAAAAAAAAGATATTTAAAACTGAACTTTGCAGGACTGTATGTTTTTTTAAACTCAATTATCTCGTAAACAAAGCCTTAAATCAAAATTTGACAAGAGTGGCTTTTTTTCTCAAAATTGAACAAGGAATTAGAAAAATAGGTCAATTTAAACCAATATCCAGTGGCGTAAAAAATGGGGTGGAAAAAGTGAAACAACCCCCCTGTATCTACGTCACTGGACAATTTTGACAAAAGTTACTTACGTCAGGTAACGAGTACCTATTTCATAAGTACTTGTACCAAATTTGGTCAAAAACGCTTTTATTTCCTGAGAGTTATGACAAAAAAAAGATTTTTAAAACTCAACTTTGAAGGGCTGTATCTCCCTTAGGAGGGGTTTTGGAGAAAAAAATTACCATGCATGTCGACTTATTTTTCGATGGACTATCGAATGGTGAATTATTGCTACTATAACCTGGACCACCCTGTATATTTTAAATATTTTCTATTTAGTTTAGGGTTTTCTTTATTTATTTATATACTATGGATTCCATTTATTACCTAATAATCAGTTTTTAAAATAAAATTTTTTACTTACACAGGTCTTTATTACAACACATTGCTTTGTATTTTTTCTTGTAAATTTATGAATGTCTTAGTATTACATTTTACGATAATATAATAATCAATGTAATGGATAAGTAAAGTATTTATTATGGTGGATTAAATGTGGTTTGTTTATATAATAATATAATCGGACATTTTTATCCCGACCCACAGTGTTTCAATTCTCGAAATTTTCGGCAAAATATCAAGGAGTAGTCGGATTCTCCTAAAAATCTGTATATAGAGGTTTTTGGGGTCGCTGATAATTACTTTCGTTTTTACTCAATTTTTTATAATAATTACGGACGCTACAAAAATTGCCGAGTAACGTGGAATAGCTGTGTTATAAAATAAACTGGACAATTTAAGACTGAAGATTGTTTTGTTAATATCTTGCTTATGGTTTATTTCATTTCAAAAATACATATTTATTGTAAACTCATCTATTTTTCGCAAATATTTTGCTTATTAAAATAATTTTTAGAATATATCTTCAACAATCATTAAATGCTAGTGTAGGACAAGCAATAGCAGAAGATTTTGTAAGGTTTGATTGGCAATATGTAAATGGAAAACAGGACAAACATAACTGGGGGCCATTAACATCCAATTTATTATTTGTGGCAATGGAGGGTAATGTAACACCTTGTCATTATGATGAACAACAGAATTTTTTTGCTCAAGTTTATGGATATAAACGATGTATATTATTTCCTCCCAATCAGTTTGAATGTTTGTATCCTCATCCAATATTTCATCCACATGATAGGCAAAGTATGGTAAGTTAAAAGAAAATGTAATTTTTTATGAAATTTAATTTTTCTTTTGTTAGGTTGATTTTGAAAAGCCAGACTACAATAAATTTCCAAAGTTTAAACAAGCTAAAGGATTTGAAACTGTACTAGGTCCTGGAGATGTTTTGTATATACCTATTTACTGGTGGCATCACGTTGAATCATTATTGAGTGGAGGTCCAACAATAACAATTAACTTTTGGTTTAAAGTAAGTTCATTTAATTTTGTTTTATCAATATCTATTTACACAATATTCTGTTTTGTTTAGGGTGGACCAACTAATATAGAATATCCACTTAATGATCACCAAAAAGTTTCTATAATGAGGAACATAGAAAAAATGTTAGTTGAAGTATTACAAGATCCTAAAGAAGTTGGTCCTTTATTGAGGACCATGGTTTTAGGTAGATTTACGGAAAATATTAACAATTGATGTTATAATCAATTAGTTAATAATTAATTTATTATAGTTATTATTTAACCTGTGATGGTCATTTTGACTACAAAAATGTTTATTGTTATTATTAATTTATTTAAAAAAATTTCTTATAACTAATACCTAACAGTAGACATTTTAAACAAACTATATTTTTTATTTTATATTTATTTATCCTATTGACGCGGCGTTGCGAATATAACCTCCTTTTTTGATATAAGCAACCTATTTTTTTGCTAAATTTGCTTAATAAATTTAGTTAATTAATATATCTTTTAATCTATCCATCAATTAGTTGCCAACAAGTAAAAATAATAATTATACCTTTCCTAAAAGTTATTTTATAAAGGAGGTTTGGGATTTGTAACAATTCTGTATGTATTACAAAATTTGTGAGCTATCCAGTGATTGTATATGTATTTTATTTTTATTTATTTGTAGATATTGTTTTATTAAATCTTTGAAATTGCAGTATTTTTGTATAATTTGTATTTGTTGTATACCCATGGTACAGTGGATTACAATTTATTTATAATAATTTTCCTAGTATTATTACGTAATGAACAATTCATTAGTAATATTGTTTCAATGATTATATTTTTTATTTTAACTACAAATAAAAGCTTTTATTTATCATATAGAAATGTTTTTATTTTCAATAAAACTTTAATTTAATTGTGATTATAAATTACTACGAAAATAGCGAGATCTATGTGATTTTGAAAATATGACATGTTTATTCTGGTAATAGGTCATCACCAAGTTCTTCATTGCCAAAATCATCAAAATCCAAAGGTTTTCCAGCTCCAGTTCTGGGGCGTATAGGCTGAGGCCCCAATGGGTCAGTGTAACTTCCATCTAAAAAAGTATATCGTCAAGTACAGTCCAATATTAATTTCTACATGCATGGGTTTATTGCAATTAATTGAAGAAAAAGTTTTAGTTGCGATCGTTAGGGTATAAAAAGCTTATATCCTTGTTTTCGACCATCAACCCCTCGCAGATTTTCTGCCATGGGTTAATGGCGTGAATTCGCGAATAAAAGCCGTATTTTTATTTAATTTAATTTAATTTACATACAACAGTTAAATACCATTTACAGGATGAGACTAGTTAAGGACGTCGATAAGGGTGGGAAATCCTAAGAAAAAAATTACTACAAATATGTATATGAATACTTGTTTCAATATTGTTGTTTTCATTAATCAACATGCAGAACTCGTACAATTTTCACGTTATAATTTTTTTTTAACTTTGGACTACCCAATTCTGCACTTAACTTATTTCCATGCTAAAATGCATTTCATATGTTCTGGCTTTAATTTTTTCTGTGTCACTAATATATGAATAAAAACAGCACTTTTTTTAAGTTTTACTATTTTATTTATGTTTTTTAAATAATTAACAATTGTTTCGCTACACAGTAGCTTCTTTACTAATTCTGAAGAAGCTACTGTGAAGTGAAACAATTGTTAATTATTTAAAAAAAAACATAAATAAAATAGTCAAACTTTAAAACAGTTTTGATTTTATTCATATATTAATAATATGGACTCCATATTATGGAGTTTCATAAAGTAAAGGTTAAAACAATTAACAATACCTAATAATACATTTTATTTTTGTTTTTCTTGTTTTAGATAGTTACTTTCCAATTTTAAAATTTATTTTTTACAACTTATAATGTATTTTAGGATTTTAAAATTTTGCCATTTTTAACTTTACTACCGAGTAGTAGTACTATATTGCATTAGGAGTTGGCAACACTGTGGTGATGGAGTTCTTTGGTTGTTGAATAAGATTGAAGGCAGTATTGCCAACCATAGCGGAATTTAGTTTTTTTTAAATAAATATTATGGCGGGTTTACGAGTCACTCGCGTGCGTTTGAGGTTTGCGTGCGTTTCCTGGGCCTTCGCGTCAACGCGTTCTTCCTGACGCGACCCCATTTACGAGTTTCAAAGGCGCGCGATTGCTCACCTTCGAACGTCAGCTGGTTCCTCAGTGCGTGTGTTTTTATTTCGTCTCATGTCTCATACTTTGGGAAAATGGACCCATTTTTAATTCTTCGAACCGCAATATTAATGAATTTAGCTCGTCTGCTAATTATGTTTGACACAACACTTCTCCCACGCAGGCTACGCGGCTGATGCCATTGGCTGGCCATGTCACGTGATATCGGCTTCAACGCGCGCGATCGTTTTACGGCGTAAAGTTTTTTCCCCGGATAAAAACCAAGACACGTCAAACTGGCTAAGATTTGGCGCACGCGTCCTTTTAACGCACGCGAGGTCACTTATAAACGATCCCATTGCCCACCATGAGTTAAATCAGTCGCGCGCGTTGGCTAGCTCGCGTAAACGCGACCTCCAAACGCACGCGAGTGACTCGTAAACCCGCCATTAGTAAACCATCTTAAATAAATTGTAAAAGCTAGCGACATCTATAGAATAACATGTTAAAAAAGTTTAATTAATTTAAGTACAAATTTAAATACAAAAATAAGACAACCGAGAGTCTCGTTACCAAATAAATCGTTACAGTTTTTCAAATCTAACACCGACACGTCTGATTCGGATTATAATTATTTAATTTTTTTGCCAAGCTTCATTTATAGAGTTCCTTTTCTTTCCTAGATATATCATTTAAAGCCGCAGTAGCATTTATAGATTATAATAAATATCTATAAATGCTCCCACGGCATACGGGCGGGCGGGAGTTCTAGCGTTAGAATATTTTTATTTGGTTTTAATATTGCTTGTTTATATTTTAATTTTCAGGTTATAAGTTATAATCTGTATAGGAATTTTTTTGTTTTGTATTTCGCGGAATTTTTATATTGTTGTAGCGTTATTTGTTATTTTCGTTATTGTCCGCCGAAGTGACAGGGGTCCTTGGGAGGACAATATGGGGCCCACAGCACACAAAAATTAGCTGATAAATGTTTAAACTGCATAATCTACATTAGATTGGTAAAGTTCCAAAAGATTTCCACAAGAGATGGTCGAAGTTTTTCAAGATTG
Source organism: Brassicogethes aeneus (assembly GCA_921294245.1). NCBI lineage: Eukaryota > Metazoa > Arthropoda > Insecta > Coleoptera > Nitidulidae > Brassicogethes > Brassicogethes aeneus. Next base: position 42,683,237 of record OV121132.1, on the reverse strand, counting down.
ATGTTATACGAGCAAACAGCCATGTAGAACATGTCGTTTTTTTCTATTTTTTTTTGCCTTTTGACTTCCGCTGCCTCTATCCCCTGGTAGAAAATAACGTTTGCATACATTCAGACAACGTTGCAAATTTGTATAATAATTTGTTATACTCATAACGTTGTCTTAGTGTATCATTTTAAGTGGAAAATACGTAGTTAAAACGTTGTCTTGGAAACGTTATTTTAATGTATGATTTTAAGTGGGAAATACGTAGTTAAAACGTTGTCTTGGAAACGTTGCAGAATTGTATTGCTGGAAACGTTGCAGCAACGTTCCAAATCCCACGTTTAGATACATAAAATTATTTCTAAGTCCCGACGAAAATTTTTCAATAAGGATTTTTTTTTTAATTTTTAAACTTTATTATAGGTACATTATTTATAAAAGTAAAATAAAACTCTTCAATTCATTTTCAAAGTCATAATATCAAAAATATGAGCGAAATACACAAAACCCACTTTCAAACAACGTTGCAGAATTGTATTGCTGGAAACGTTGCAACAACGTTCCAAAACCCACGTTTGGCTACATAAAATTTTTTCAAAGTCCCGACGAAAATTTTTTTACTGAGAATTTTTTTTCAATTTTTTTTTATTATACATTACTTATAAAAGTAAAATAAAACCCTTCAACACATTTTCAAAGTCATAATATCAAAAATATGAGCGAAATACACAAAACCCACTTTCAAACAACGTTGCAGAATTGTATTGCTGGAAACGTTGCAACAACGTTCCAAAACCCACGTTTGGCTACATAAAATTTTTTCAAAGTCCCGACGAAAATTTTTTTACTGAGGATTTTTTTTCAATTTTTTTTTATTATACATTACTTATAAAAGTAAAATAAAACCCTTCAACACATTGTCAAAGTCATGATATCAAAAATATGAGCGAAATACACAAAACCCACTTTCAAACAACGTTGCAGAATTGTATTGCTGGAAACGTTGCAACAACGTTCCAAAACCCACGTTTGGCTACATAAAATTTTTTCAAAGTCCCGACGAAAATTTTTTTACTGAGGATTTTTTTTTCAATTTTTTTTTATTATACATTACTTATAAAAGTAAAATAAAACCCTTCAACACATTTTTAAAGTCATATTATCAAAAATATGACCGAAATACACAAAACCCACTTTGAAACAACGTTGCAGAATTGTATTGCTGGAAACGTTGCAACAACGTTCCAAAACCCACGTTTGGCTACATAAAAATTTTTCAAAGTCCCGACGAAAATTTTTTTACTGAGGATTTTTTTTCAATTTTTTTTTATTATACATTACTTATAAAAGTAAAATAAACCCCTTCAACACATTTTCAAAGTCATAATATCAAAAATATGAGCGAAATACACAAAACTCACTTTCAAACAACGTTGCAGAATTGTATTGCTGGAAACGTTGCAACAACGTTCCAAAACCCACGTTTGGCTACATAAAATTTTTTCAAAGTCCCGACGAAAATTTTTTTACTGAGGATTTTTTTTTCAATTTTTTTTTTATTATACATTACTTATAAAAGTAAAATAAAACCCTTCAACACATTTTCAAAGTCATAATATCAAAAATATGAGCGAAATACACAAAACCCACTTTCAAACTACGTTGTAAAATTGTATGCTAGAAAAGTTGCAACAACGTTCCAAAACACACATTTAGCAACATAAAATTATTTTAAGTCCCGCCGGCAAATTTTTTAATGTGTTTTTTTTTATTTTTTATAATAAATTATTTATAAAAGTAAAATCAAACTCTGCAATACATTTTTTAAAGTTATAATATCAAAAATACGATCGAAATACACAAAACCCACTTTCAAACTACGTTGTAAAATTGTATGCTAGAAACGTTGCAGCAACGTTCCAAAACACACATTTAGCAACATAAAATTATTTTAAGTCCCGTCGAGAAAATTTTTAATGTGGATTTTTTTAAAATTTTTAGTCTTTGTAACATTAGTTATAAAAGTAAAATCAAATTTAACTATGCAATACAATTTTTAAAGTCATAGTTTTAAAAATAAGGCCGAAATACACAAAACCTACTTTTAGATACCTAAAATTATTATAGTTTCAATAAAGGTTTACTATCGTATTTAGGTGATGGAACAACAGAGGTTACACCATAGTATTATCACAAAATTCTGTGGTATTATTTCTATGGGTTACACGGAACAAACGAAGAAAAATTCAAATTTACCGCTCTATCACGAAGTGTTTATTTCTTTATTTTAGGTTAAGTGTTGACATCGTGCGAAATTTTGTGCAAATTCTTCCGTGTTTTTTGGAAAAATAATTAAAAGATAAGGTAATTTTTATCTGATAGGGATGGCAAATAACTTTTAGTAACCTAAACAATCACCACAAACAATTTGTTAGTGTTTTTTTTAAACAGTTGCTTTTTGCATGGATTTTTAGGGTTATTTGGAACGATGCCTTATGTAAAATAAGTTTTGTTCTGTGACGATGCCTTAAAAGCATAAACATATTCCTGGAACAGTGTATCAAAGAAATTATCACCCAGAAAATATTGAATTGGCCGTGGCAGAGGTGATAAACAATCGTCTATCCTTTGGGTAGATTGCAAGTGTAATGATTACATCTGCCACAGATGATCTGCGGATAATGGATAATCTTTTGCAAGACAAGATACAAAAGAGTGCAGTCATATCTAAACCACAAAGCAGTGATAATTAGTTGTTTTAAAGAAAACCTTCCTGGCAATGACTGGCTAAATTCTTTCCGGGGGCAAAAATTGTGATTACTCAAAGGAATGCTAAAAATCTAAAAAGATCCAGATCAGAAGTTCATGATGATGTGATAAACCAATATTTTTTCAGAAGTAAAGGAAATAAGGGATGCTTTGCCAGCACCTGGTTACCCAGGGAAACAACAAAATGTTGTGAAAAAAGGAAACTCAGAATATTAAACTATTTTTCAACTTTTCTAATGTTTGCTGACACTGGAGGAGATCATTTACCATTGTGTGTTGGTTACCAGCCAAATCTAGGTATTAGATTTTTTTTAACAATCAAAGGTTCTTAATAATTTTTATATTAATAAATTATATCCATATGTAAATCAATTTTAGGTCACAATCTTTTGCATTTAATAAATAAATTTGTATACTATACAAAATCAATTTTAAAACTTTCAAGTGTATAAAAAAATATAGGCAAAAATACTATTTTTGCTTGTATTTTTTCCTTTTAATGCTTGTGCTCTAAATTTTTATTCAAAAGCAAAAATCCTCACATTTTTTCTTATATATTCGTAATTGCTAAAATTTATTTTGCCAAGCATCAAAACCCTTAATGAAAATTAAAAATTTGTGACTTTAAACTCACCTTCATTGTTAATTGTTTTATTTAGACTTATATTTTAACTAACTACTTAAATTTCTTTGACTTTTTATTTTTGTTGCTAATTTATAATTTGTTTAATCCTTTATTTAGAAAATTTGTAATAATTGTTAATAGGCAATATTTCTTCTCTTTAAAATACCTTAAAAATAACAATGAAGAGCATTGTTATTTTTTTTAGGCCATGTTTTAAGTTATGTTACTTATATTTGAATTTTTATAGTTAATATTTAAATAGGATTTTTTAGATTTTTATTAATATTAATTTAAAAGTTGTAGTATCTTGTATCTAGAAAATTGTTAATACCTATATGAATATAGGCAATAGTTTTTCTTTTCAAAATACCATTGAAAATTTTTTGTCTAAGCTATTTTGTTATATTTTTATTTGTTTACTTTAAGTATATAATATTATATTAATAATATTTTTTAGATTTTGTTAATTGGGTATTTTTAATTAATTTTAATATTGATTTAAAAGTTGTAGTATCTTGTATAGAAAATTGTTATATATATATAGGCAATATTTTTTCTTTTTAAAATACCATTGTAAATTTTTTGTTAAAGCTATTTTGTTATAATTTAATTTGTTTACTTTAAGTATAATATTATTAGATAATATTTTTTAGATTTTGTTAATTGGGAATTTTTTTTCCAAAGTATTTTTTTTGTACAATAAATTTTTGTTGTTTTTAAATATATATTAAATTTTCCAATAATAAAGAAAAATCCTACCCAAATTTATAAAAAAATCCAACGTTTTATGATACAATAATCCCACGTATTTCCAACGTTTTATAATACACAAAACCCACATATTTCCCACGTTGTATAATACACAAATCCCACGTATTTGCAACGTTTTATAATACATAAAAGCAACGTTGTATAATACACAAAACCCACGTATTTGCAACGTTTTATAATACGTAAATCCCACGTTTTTTATAACATTAAAAACTAACGTTGTCAGATAACGTTATAAACCGGGACATTTCAACATAAAATTATACATAAAAGTTAGGTTTTGCCAACGTGGGAAAAACGTTGTTTCTACGTAAAATTTCTACTAGGGTCATGATCGAGTTTGTGTAAGAATATTGAGAAGACGTATTAAGAATGAACTGAAATGATTAAATAAAAAAGTTTGATATAAAAATGCACTGGAAAGAAGATTAAGTGATATAATTTTTAAAAAATAAATAATATAAAATAAGAAGAAAAGGAGAAGCTATAGGTTATCCTAGACTCGCTTGTTCCAGTACCTTCAAAAAGAAGAAGATTCAGTTGGCTAAATCCCGAAAGGCCATAACACAGTAGAAGAAGAAGATTGAAGGAACAGTTCTGTATTGTCCGCTGAAGCAGGGTTGCCAACTCTAGAGATGCGTATTTTCTCATTTTAATTGTAGTATTTTGGAGAAAAGTTATAGTACAGATGTAGTTGTATAATATACAATGTATATATCGGTTTTCGACTAGCGGGGTGTTGCAATTTTTCTTTAATTTTACAAAATTGGTAAATTTTATTACAATTTTAGCTATCGTCTTATTATATTTAATAAATAAATTTAATAGAAAAAAAATAATACTAATTTAATTTAAAATTTAGTTTTATATTTAATATATTGAGCTATTCATATGAACATATGTCTATTAAATCAGTACCTAATCGGAAAAAAAGACTGGGTAAAAGTAAATTATTTAAAATTGTAAATATTATATGTTAGAAAATTATAATACAATTTATTTATACATTTATAAATGTATAAATAAATTGTATTATATTTTCCTAACTTATAATATTTACAATTTTAAATAATTTACTTTTTCCCAGTCTTTTTTTAAATATGAATCGTTTATTGTAAAAAGAAGTCAAGTGGCATTTATGTTCTAAATAAAAAGGTGTTAAACTTTATTACTTTAATTACTACATTGCTATTGACACATAATAATAAACAATTTATATGTTAAATATAAAAAAAATATTTTTAAATTATGCATTAACCGTCTAAACCGCAAGCATATGTATCGCTATAGCAAGGAGAAAATAACGTTTGTAAGGAAAAAGTAAAAGACACAAAGAGAAACAGAAAAGACAAATATACAAATCATAGAAAAAGGATACAAATATAACAAATATAAACTGACAGTACAAAGTTAATTGTAAGCAAGAAAAGAAATGCACGCGCCGCACTGATGCGCACCACGCGAAACTTATTTTATAGAGTACATATCACGGTGCTGTTCTGAGAGGTGATTTTTGGACTTTCTGTGAAACCTATTTTTTTTATATATTCTAAAATTTTAAGAGCAAAATAAAAAAAATTTGACGGTTTGAATTGTTTTAATTGGCTGTTTATTAAAAATATTATGCACTCTTTCAATTATCCAATTAAAACTAGCGATTTAATTTAAATATTTAATAATTGCATAACTAAAAAAAAGGTTTTTACAATTTTTTTATATATTTTACTGTTTTGTTGCAATAAACGTTCAAACTTTTAATCTAACCTTAATTAATATATCCTTAAAGGTTGCCATGAAACTTAGATCTGAGTCAAGCCACGTCAAGTGGGACTAGAAAATTTCACGAAATCACCGATTTTGAAAATAATCACATTATTGTGTAGTAGACATGATTCATATGTCACAGTAAAAAAAATTATTTTAAAATTCGTTTTTTTGGTATTGTTATTAAGGTTAACAATTTTGTCAAACTTTAGAGCACGGTAAAATTGAAAAAATAGAATCTCTGGGACCACTCTGTATAATTGAATTAAATTTTACACACTATTGTAGCAATGTTTCGACTATAGAATGATCATTTAATTATAGTAAATTTGTTTAAATAAAAGAATTTTGCATACATTTATTATAATCAATTGAAATTTTCTGTGTTCTTTACGCTGAAAAAAAATTAAGCTTGTGTCATAATATGCCGCAAACGTTCCCGTTTAATAAAATGTACTCAAACATTTGTCCTTCATATGTCATTCCGGAGATATTAATTTTTCTGTCCCGCTGAACGAGGTTTAAGTCACATAAAAATGCCGCTAAAAACTGACTGCAGTTTCTTGTTTGGGACCCTTTGGTGACTTAAAAATGATATTTACCAAAATCCTAGCTGCTACTCTTTTCGAAATTTATTGAAAATTCATGATTTTTTTTGAAATTTTTGAAGATAAATCTTTTTTGTGGATTATGCTTTTTACTATATAAAAACTTGATTTTTGGCTAACCCTAATGATGTGCTCAGTATAAAAACAGTATTCTTTAAGTCTCGTTAACAATATACTCCAATAAAAATCGGTGTACAAATGTGTACTCTGTAAATTTAAAAAAAAAGGAGTTAGAATTTTGGTAAATATAGTTTTTTAATCACCAAAGATGTGTACTCTGTAAATTTAAAAAAAAAGGAGTTAGAATTTTGGTAAATATAGTTTTTTAATCACCAAAGAATGCCAATCAAAAAACTTCAAAATTGGAAACTACTAAAAAGCCTAAATTAAACAACATTTTAAATATTCTCTAAACGTTATTTTATTTAATTTTATTAAAAATCTATTTTTCTTGTAAAAGGTTAATAGAATGCCATTTTGTAACCTGATAAACGTAGAAATATCTAAAAAAAAATTGGGGATAAATCTTTTTTGCGTGTTATGCCAAAACCATGAATTTACGCTTTTGCTCTATTAAAAATAAGTGATTTTTGGCTAACCCTGTATATATCAAATGATGTGAACAGTATTAAAAAGTATTCTCTAAGTTTCCTCAATAATATACTCCAATTTTATAAAAATCAGTGTACAAATGTGTACTTTGTCAAAGGTAGACTTTGAGATAAACAAAAATTTCAACAAAAATCATGAATTTTCAAAAAATTTCGAAAAGAGGAGCAGCTAGGATTTTGGTAAATATCATTTTTAAGTCACCAAAGGGTCCCGAACAAGAAACTGCAATAAGTTTTTGGCGGCATTTGTATGTGACTTAAACTTTGCACAGCGTTCCGGACGATCTAGCAGCGAAGCGCGCCGCGTACTGATCAAGCGCCCGCCGCGGCAGGACAAAAAATTTAATATCTCCGGAACGACATATGAAGGACAAATTTTTGAGTACATCTTATAAAACAGAAACGTTTGCCGCATATTATGACACAAGATTAATTTTTTTTCAGCGTGAAGATCATATAAAAAATTTCAATTGTTTATTAAAAATGTATGCAAAACTCTTTTATCTAAACAAATTTTTCTTAATTAAATGATCATTCTTTAGTCTAAACATTGCTACAATAGTGTTTAAAATTTAATTCAATTATACAGAGTGGTCCCAGAGATTCTATTTTTTCAATTTTACCGTGCTCTTAAGTTTTACAAAATTATTAACTTTAATAACATTAACAAAAAACCGTATTTCAAAACAAATTTTTTACTGTGACATGCGTCATGCCTACTACACAATAATTTGATTATTTTTAAAATCGGTGATTTCGTGAAATTGTATGGTCCCACTTGACGTGGCTTGACTCATCTATTAAAAATTTATTTGATGTTTGAATTGTCATTTTCAGTATACGTATTCTATAATTTTTGTTTAGTTTTTTAAAGTGTTTTTTATAAACAAAAATGAAAAATTGTAGTAAAAGTTACGAAGAAATTTATGAAATTTAACTAAGGACCGGTTTATTCCTCTTTAGTAAAGTTTATCGGGCCGATAACTTTCATGTCTTGGCAATATCTAGTATCCAAAGAAATTATTCGTCAAATAAATCAAAAACGAATAAATCGGCCCTAAATAAAATGTGGTACCCTTAGAATTATTGTTTAATAAATGTATACTATACATATATATGTAAATATGTATATTTAACCTTAAATTAAAACTTTAAACGTGTATTACAACAAAACAGTAAAATATATAAAAAATGTATAGACCTTTTTTTTAGGAAATTAACTAATCTTTAATCTGATTTAAAAAGTTATGATAATATTTAAATAAAATCGCAAGTTTTAATTGGAGAATTGAAAGTGTACATACATATTTTTAATAAACATCCAATTAAAACAAAATTAACCGTCAATTTTTTTTTATTTTGCTCTTAAAATTTTAGTTATGACCTAATTAACAAGAATATAAAAAAAATTAGGTTTCACAGAAAGTCCAAAAATCACCTCTCAGAACAGCACCGTGATATATGAATCGTTTATTGTTAAAACAAACCAAGTGATATTTTTGCGCTAAGCAAAAATCCGTCAACTACAATGTTAAGTAATAAAGATTAACACATTTTTGCATTTAGCCACGGCGTTCTTCATATGACTCATTTCGCATTTGCGCGAAATCTGCTAATTATGCAGTTTTCTTTTTCAGCAATTTTAGATTATTTTTGATATATTATTCAAAATTATGGTATTTTGACGTACTATAATACATTGCTATAGTACATAGTACACGAACATACAATTATAGTACCTACAGTTGGCAACGCTGCTCTGAAGTGATGTGTCCTTGGGAGGACAATATGGGGCTCTCAACATAAAAATAGACTGATCAGTGTTTTAAAATTTAAAAAATTTTAAATTAAAATACAGAATCTACATATTAGATTGCTGAAGTTCCAAAAGATTTCCACAAAGGATGGTCGAAGTATTAGAAGATTAACTATTTATGTGCAAACAGCTATGTAGTGAATGGTCGTTTTTTTTTCTTTGGACTTCCACTGCGTATCGTAATCTTGTGTGTGTTTAGAATATTAAAAGTGTATTAAAAGTAACTTCCGCTACGCGGGTTCCGATTTTGTTCATGTTCGAATATTTGTGTATCAAGATGTGTTAAGAACTGAAATGTTCAAATAAATAAGACTGATATAAAAATTAACTAAAAAGAAGATTAAAAAAGGGAGAAGCTATAAGTTATCCTAGACTGCTTGCTCCAGTACCTCTGAAAAGATAGAAGATTCAGCTGGCCTAATCCTGGAAGGGAAAGGACAAAAAAAGAATATATTTTTCAAAACGTCACATTACAAAAAGCAATAAAAATAGTTTTATTGCCAATTTTTTTAATTTCCCTGTGCTCTAGTATAAAATGGCCACTAGTGGCAGCTGCTGCTTTTGTTACAGTTATCAAGCCTTGGTACTTATGGGGAGAGCGATTTTCGGAAAAAATAGGTTGTTGTCATAGCAAAATGCAAGCATATGATTGGCTAAAATTAACAGGTATACAATTTTCGATAAAATCAATAATAAAGCAAGGAGTTAATGGTCGAAAATTTGGATCTAAGCTTTTACATTTTTCATTTAATGAATTGCAATAATAAAACCTAAATATACTAAAGCCGGGTCTACAATTGTCGCAGGGGTCCGATCGCAGAACATAAGCTTGCGCAAAGCACCCCGCGACGTTGCGAGCAAGGTTCTTTTGTCAGCTGGGTGCTTTGCGCAAGCTTATGTTCTGCGACCTGCGACAATTGTAGACCGGGCTTAACATACTATATATTATATTATAATACATTAAATCAATTTTTTTTTTATTTCTTTATAAAGATAGTATAGTTACCAACAGCAGACTGTGCAAAACCGGAATCCCCACTTCCGGCACTGTTATGCATTTGCATCATGCGCGATGATCTTAAATTTCTATTGGCAGAAGCAAGCGGACTTCTTATTAAACCATTCTCGGGCACCGAAGTGAAACCCGATCCGGCCCTGGACGAGAGACCGCTATTACTGCGCCTGGACCCAGGCCTACTACTGTTAACGCGTTCCCTGACTTCTTTGGACTTCTCAAGACGTTTAAGTTCCATTAGATAGTCTTGAGCTTCTCTCATACCCAAATCATTGCAAAGCCTCACTAAAAACCTAAAAAAAATTATTACATCTTTTTTATTAGTTCACAATGTTAACATATGATAAGAAATTGTGAATACTCGTAACTATCTTATCCTTGTAATTGTACTAACAGTTGTTTAAATTTATATCAACACCCTGTATGTATCTTAATTTACTAATTAATTGATTCTTTGACTCTTTACTCTTACTGCTTAATCAGCTTTTTATTATTTCAGCACTGAGTAAGGAATCAACGATTTTAGTTTAAAATATATGACCATGGTGAACCAAATTATATACAGTCAAAATGGTAAACCAATGATTTTATTCTTATTTTAACTTTTTAATTTTGATAAACAAGGAAGATTGATTCAACAAATTGTAATTTTTCAATTTAATTTTTGATTTTATCTTTTTAAACAAAAAAATCGAATTATTTTTTGAAAAAGGAAATAATATTTAAAAAACACCTTTTGTACAACGGTTGAGGGGTGTTTTTCAGCAACATGTGACTAAGTGTGACACCGTGGGAGGAAATTTATCGCTTTCTTGTGGAAATCATCCCCCAAACAATGCCTCAACAATAAAGACAAATATAAAAAAAATATTTCAAATTATTATCCAGTATTTATGTAAACACTTTTTACTGGATGAACTTTACGTTTTTATATGTGATGTGAGGTCATAGGTTTGTAGGGTTGCCACCTTTTAAGCTTGGGGTTGGAGGACATAAAAAAAGCCCGCCGTGAAAATTTTTCCAAAAAAAGGGAGCAATATCAAAATCAAAACAAGTTCAACAAAAATGACCAAGGACCAATTCCTTCCAATATTAACTTTATTAACTGGAACATTAAACTAATAACTATTATACCTACCTAAATAAATACATTTTTATAACAAAAACAAAACAGCATTGCAGTCAGATAAAAATAACATAGTAAATATATTATTATATGTCAGTTAAATCTTAAATCTATTTTTTTGGCGCCGATTCTCTAAACATTACCTATACCTACATTACCTATACATTACTTTAAATTAAAAATAACCTTTTATAATTTAACCATTACAATTTATAAATCTATGAAACACCGAATCTGCTGATTCAATGCTGTGATTCATGATTATATAAAATAAGCAAGGCAGGCTCAAGAAAACAACATTGATTACAGTTATATAAATCAATAAAATGGCAACGCAACAAGCAACCGTCTGCTATTGCAAATGGCGTTAGTAAGTACTTAAGAATTTTAAGTAGTGGTTTTTAAAATGCGTTATTTGCGCAGCGCGAACTCCTCTTAAGTTGGGAGGAGTTCGCGCTGCGCAAATAACGGCCAACATCATTTTTTATTGTTTGAAAACCTGTTATTTTATTGGTTTATCGAGAAAAATATTTTTGACAAAGCACAATAAAATAGGTACATAGAAAGGAGGACATATTTCATTTAAAGGAGGACGAAGGACATGATCTTATCAAAAGAGGACTGTCCTCCACAAAGAAGGACGGGTGGCAACCCTATAGGTTTGTGACCCCTTGATATATATTTAAACAATTTATTACTATTATATTGTGTTTTTAACCCTAATCGCTATACTAAATTAAAAAAATGCAGTGTGGTTTACCTTAAACATTCTCCATTTTCAGGAAACTGTTTGTGAATTTCCTGGTATAATGTAAGCGCTTTATGCATGTTACCGCTACGTCTGTGGCAACCAGCCACCATCATGTTCCATTTAGGTTCATTAGGTTGCATAACTGCAGCCTTTTCGAAATAAGCCAAGGCTTTTTCAACCACCTGCATTTCAATGTAGTACGAACCCAACCAATCAATCACAGATAAATTTCCGGGGTAATATCTGAACGACTAAAAACAAATGATAACCTCACCACAATAAGTACAATTTTATTGTGTGTGTTTTTATTTATAGTAATTACGTAATTAATTATATCGTATCAAAGCTGAAGTTGAGTGGAGGTACTTCTGCACTACTAAAACTTCAAGCTCCTTCCCAGAGAACCAAGGTTAGGAAAAGAAATTAGTCAACCTTTTCCCAACTAAGTTTGGTGTATGATATTTTAAATTTATTGGGATTTATTTGGACATATAAATTGTTAATGTCCTTACGTTTGACCAAAAATTGACATATTTTATGTCAAACATTTCCCAACGCCCTATTAAAAATGCCCTATAGAAGCCATATTGATCCAGATAAGGAAACTAATATGGATTTATATGGTTCTATATGTCCTATATGGAACGACCTGGTTTACACTTTGGAATCTATATGGTTTAATATGGAGTTTCATTTTAAAATGTACAACTTAGGGATTTTTATATGGATTTATCTGGTTTCTGTTTTATGTGTCTTTCCATATAGATTTCCCTATATGGTTGAATATGGAATTCCATTTTAAAATGTATATATATTTAAACAAAAATTGCAAATAAACCATATAGATTCCCCTATATGGTTAAATATGGATCTATATGGTAATAATTTTTTCATCCCAAACCATATTGGGCCAGATAGAGCAATATGAACCTATAGGTTATATATGGTATATGGCAATCCATATAGAAATCACTTTTCTATATGGTTTTCCAGGTATGGAATTCTATCTGGTTCAATAGTGCAATGCCTGTTTCAAATTCCTATATTGAACCAGATAGATTTTATTTTGTGTTTCTATATGGCATTTTTAATAGGGCGCGATAGCTTAAAAACTGCATGAAAATATTCTATTAAAAATGTATATAAAAACACAAAATAAAAATCTATATGGTTCTATATGGTTCAATATAGGAATTTGAAACAGGCATTGCACTATTGAACCAGATAGAATTCCATACATGAAAAACCATATAGAAAAGTGACTTCTATATGGATTGCCATATAGGTTCAGATTCAACCATACTGGAGCTCTATCTGGCCCAATATGGTTTGGGTATAAAAAAATTATTACCATATGGGGCAATCCATGCCAAATCACCGAGGTTTTGACCCGACCCCCTTCGATTTCGCTGAATTTTTTTTATCATTTTCTATCCTACCAGACATTTTTCTGAATTTTTTTAGATTTTTTTACCCGACCCAAAATAGTTACGAATTTTTGAAAAAAAACCGCTCTTTTTTTTAAATTGCAATAACTTTTTCACAAATTGACCTTTCGGCACGTTTTTTTTTTTTGAAATTTTTGTTTTTAAATGTAGTTTTCAGAAAAAAATACAAACAATTTTTCGGAAGTCACGATATATGAAATATTTCAGTTTTTTCAATAAAACCGTCATTTATTCGAATTCTGAAACCTTCGATTCTCAATTTTTTTGTCTCAAAAAAAACTTCAACTAAGACAGTATTTAACCCCACTATTCCCATTTTGTGCCGACTTTCCATTCTATTGTTTTTTTTTTTCGATTGAAAATAAAGAAATTTCTCAATTTGGCTTATTTTTTATGACTTTGCGTTGAGGTTTTTTTTATTGTTTTTAAAAGCTCAGAAGTTGAATAAAATTGGATAAAAACAACCGTAATTTTTTTTATTAAAGTATTGTTTTTACATCGTTAAAAATCTAAATATTTTAATTATTTTCCTCGGTTTAGCGATTGTTTTCTTGAATTCTTAACCGTACAATGTACGTAAACGTAAACTCTTTTTAAGAAACAAAATAGTCTAATTCACAGTTTAAAAAAATATCAAGACATTAGTTTATTAAAAGTGATATTTTTTAAAAAATTTACATTTTTATTATTTTACCACCTCTTTTAAATAAAAAAAAACAACGAAACGTCAAGTATACCTACTTTAAAAAACATATATGAGGAGCTACTCTGCAAAACGCAGTTTTTGAAAAAAGTATTTTTTTCAGGGTAGAGAAATCTTTGCTACATACTTAATTAAGAAATTTGAGTTTTTGTAAAAAATGTAAAAATTAAAGAAAAATTCGAGAATTCCATACAAGTTCGTTGTCAAAATATTGTTTTTTTTCTTGCCGTTACTGTATCTCTTTAAAAAAATAGAAACTACATTTTGAACTGAACACCCCAAAATACTGAGGGGTTTGCAATTTTATTTAAAATGTTACCAGTAACAAAAAATTAGTTAATTAAAAAGAAAATTCTAACATATAACTTAAAAAATATTAAGGGTATTAAATTTTCAGGCGAATGTCTACTTCGTTGCGGTTGCAGATCAAGTTTTCTTCATCGTCCCCTTCTTCTTCCCCGGTTGCAACATTGTTTTGGTTATCTATTAGATCTGCATACCATTTTAGATCTCCTACTTCCCTCCAATTAACTTTATTGAGAGCTTCGTTTCTTCCATAGGATTTTTGTAACAAATTGTCAATATCTTTTTTTTTCTTCTCTTTAATGGGTCTACCTACTTTAACTATTTAATTTTAAATTGAAAAGTGATTTTCCAGGTCTAAGGCATAGTTTTGGTTCATTTAGGTCGTTTTTATAGAAGTTCTCGAATTTCAAAGTAACTTTTCCAGAATCGGTTTTTTGTATTAAAATTCTCTTCGATTCACGAATATTATCAAGTTTTTTGAAAGTAGAATTTAGCTGTTTTATGTCATAAACATCCCAATCAGTTCCCAAAACTGTCTCTATTTCCGTAAAAATGCTCCAATAATCTTCTTTTTTATTAAATTTCTTCTTTTTTTCTCGTTTTCTTTTTAATTCTTCCAAAAACTCGATCCGCAGGTAGAAATGAGTGACCCATTACTGGGAAAAACAAGATAACTTTTTTGATACTATGTGGGGCTTTATTGTTAAGCCAGTATGTCAGAATATTGACCACATTCGAATTTTGTCCAGAACACCCATCACAAAACAGTCTTATAACTTCACAATCTTGAGGTAGGTAAGCGTTCATAAGAAAATTGTATACTGCCGATCCTATCTCGTTTGAGCCTCTATTTGCCTGAGTCTCCAACCAGGTGTAAAACACAGGATCAGAGGTTTGCCTATCAGTAACACAAAAATTATACAAAGAAAGTTGAGTTGCATAGAAAGCCTCTTGTATAGGGACTTTGGAAAGACCTTGTACTTGCTGAAGATCAAAACACACTGTAAAAGTATTTTCATCATTCTTTTTCATTAATAGGTGGTATTGCTTAGCAGATAATTTATGCAGTCTTGATTTGGTCATGATTTCCATTTTCTTTGCTGGATTCGTTGCCATCTTAAGCTGATTTTTAAGCCGATAGTAATAACTACACTCGTCGGTAGCTGGCGAACCAAATCCTATGTTAAAATATTTTCCAAAGATCCCATAAAATAAGTTTTTTTCACTTTTAAATTGAGATCAGCAGCAGAATTGTACATTTTCCATAATTTTAAAATGGAGCAATCCGACGGTACATAGATTCGTTTTTTTTTGTTATAATGCGATTTAGTTGCATTCAAATTTCCAAGAAAATCACACCCACAGCTTTCTTCTTTCATCGTACATTTTTGACCGACGATCTCCTCCTCTACGTTCCTTTATACCATTACCGGCGATTTTTTTAGCAATTATTATAACACGCATTTGTGTGATGTTAAGTGCCTTAGTAAAAAAATTTTGACAAACAAGGTGTCTTTTTTGGTTAAAATCATAAAAAATGTACTTTATACAAACACTTTGTACATTTTTAAAACCTGACCTATTCCTAGGATGCATCCTAATAAATATGCAATCTTGTTGTCCTGAATAGTACGATTACTTTCAGCGTATAACTTTTTTCTAGCGTCAATAATAGCGCACCACGGCTGATTGCGTTGCAGTTAATCTTCGCCTCTTTGCCAGTAGGACCTCTTTCATGGTTGCAGGCCCTTGTATCCATATCCTTCAAATTGGGAAAATGATTAGCGTGTCTAAAAATTGTTATTGCTCAACAATGTTCATTGTTCAATTTGCAAAAATTACCTAAATTCCTTTTCCAATGCTCTTCTCTGAGGTTTCTTAATTTTCTTTCGTGAACCAGTCTTGTTGTGTTTTACCGAAATCGATTGCTCACCATCTGCATTCATTTTCTATGCAATTATTAATGAAACTTTCACAAAAGTTCGTGCACAGATTAGTTTGTGGATAAAAAGAGAGTTTTTACTTACTGTCAAACTTTGACAGCCAAAGTCATTTCTAGAAAAACTGCGTTTTGAAACGGATAACCTGGCAATAAAAATTACGGTTTGAAACAAACACCGGAATTTGAGACCTTCGGTCATCTATGCCCTTTAATTCGTAAAATATCACGATTTGATCCGAACGAGTTTTGTTAGTCGATGTAGTTCAGTTTTAAGCACCTAAGTGCACTTAATACTGAAAACTCTAAATTTTACAAAAACTGTGTTTTGCAAAGTAGCTCCTCATATATGAATGTGATTATAATCGTCTTTATTTATAATTTAATAACACAAATTCATTCTTTAACACAAGTTTATTACCATCAGTCACTGAACATCCACCACAACCTTTCATACTTTCTTTATGTTTTTTTATTACCATAACCTTCCGTACCTTCTTTAATGCAAGTTCATTCTTTAACATAAGTTCATTCCTTAAGACACAACATTGTACGGTTAAGAATTCAAGAAAACAATCGCTAAACCGAGGAAAATAATTAAAATATTTAGATTTTTAACGATGTAAAAATAATACTTTAATAAAAAATTTACGGTTGTTTTTATCCAATTTTATTCAACTTCTGAGCTTTTAAAAACAATAAAAAAAACCTCCAACCAAATTGAGAAATTTCTTTATTTTCAATCGAAAAAAAAAAAACAATAGAATGGAAAGTCGGCACAAAATGGGAATAGTGGGGTTAAATACTGTCTTAGTTGAAGTTTTTTTTGAGACAAAAAAATTGAGAATCGAAGGTTTCAGAATTCGAAAAAATGACGGTTTTATTGAAAAAACTGAAATATTTCATATATCGTTTCAGCGAAATCGAAGGGGGTCGGGTCAAAACCTCGGTGATTTGGCATGGATTGCCCCATATAGATCCATATTTAACCATATAGGGAAATCTATATGGTTTAATATGCAATTTTAGTTTCAATATATATACATTTTAAAATGGAATTCCATATTCAACCATATAGGGAAACCTATATGGAAAGAAACATAAAACAGAAACCAGATAAATCCATATAAAAATCCCTAAGTTGTACATTTTAAAATGAAATTCTATATTAAACCATAGATTCCAAAGTGTAAACCAGGTCGTTCCATATAGGACATATAGATTCTATATTATAGATAGATTATAAATCCATATTAGTTTCCTTATCTGAATCAATATGGATTCTATAGGGCATTTTTAATAGGGTAAAGACTTAAATATAGTAATTTTTGGACAATAGAGTTTGGTCGAAAATTTGCAAAACGTTAACCAGTTTGCTTGTGCGCATTAGCGAGTATACATATACAACCTATGGTTGTGTTCCGTAATTTACTGCCGTTACTATCAGTAATTTTACTGTCAGTAGCGAAAAAGACCGTTTCGTAATTTATTCAGTACTGACGCAAGAGTAAAATTGGATCGCGCCTCAGTAGCAGCAAAAAGTGACAATGGTTACGCAAGGTTATGATTTGTAATTTACTGACATTTGACAAACTTTACTTTCGGCACATAAATATAACAGTTATAAGAAATATAACTTTTATAATTTTGGTTTATGGCAGAGAAATATGGAAAATAAAATGTTATCGTCGTCCGCGTTCTCCCCGGCGACCTGCCTGCCATCCTCCTTTAATTATTAATTCGTGTCCTTCGTGACTGCTGCTTGTACTTTCAGGTAATATTTTATCAATAAATAATTAGTCCTAGGTATTCACCAAATAGGTACCATTATATCCTTCACTTTATTTGACAGCTATTTTTTATGTTTAAAAGTTTGGTTATGTGTTTTACTGGAGCCACAGCACCTCTCTATCTCCAGTTGTTTCAGTAAAATTAATCCGCCGTACATTTATAAAAGGGTAGTATTTACCATTGAGCTCAGTAACTGAAAGTGGATTTCGGAATGCGTTTTCAGTACTGACAGTACTGACAGTAAATTACGGAACACAACCATACTTATATATGTAAATCAATCAATTTTGGTTAAACAGCTGTTTAAATGACAATTGTGTTAACACTCTACAGGTTATAAAATTTGCACTATTGTTCCCAAAACTAAAAGATAATAATATAAAGGAAAAAAGCTTCAAAATTTTGTTTTTTTTTCTAGTTATATTTTTCCATATTTAATTAATATTTGGAAATACTCGAGATTTGTTCAAATATTTGCCCAAATAAATGTAAAAAATGTGGAACCTTTTTTTATGTCCAAACATTTCCAAAATTATACCAACGGTAACCTACCTAACAAGTTAAGTCAACCGAATCAAATCGAGCCCAATAAAATCCCAAAGCAGTTAACTTAACCCAAACTGCTTTGAGATTTTATTGGGCTCGATTTGATCGTTTATTACACTAGTAAACAATAAAAAAGGTCGGTAATAAAAATAGCTCAGTCATATAGATTTTGACCTGCTCGACGCAAATCCGGCGCCCAAAAAATTTTCCGAAGTCTCGTTTAGACGATACGGGCAGGACCATGATACAAAGAAAAATTGTTAAATAATAACGATAAAAATTAGTAAATAAAAAAGGTCGGTAATAAAAATAGCACAGTCATATAGATTTTCACCTGCTCGACGCAAATCTGGCAACCAAACAATTTTCCAAAGTCTCGTTTAGACGATACGGGCAGCACCATGATACAAAGAAAAATTGTTAAATAATAACGATAAAAATAAATAAACAAAATAATTTGAACGATAAAAAACAGTAAATATCAAAAAAACATGCCTTAAATTTTAACAATATGTACAGATATGTTCTTCATGGAATGCTGAAATATAAGTTAAAAGTAACGTCATCCTAAAATTTTCAAATGGTGTATCTATGCAATAAATGGTACCATAATACTGTGTTCCTATTTTTTATTTACGACTTCAGAAAATTTTTTTAAAAACATTTTGGATCTATTTCAGTCATAAACGATCGAAAAATTCTATTTTTAACCAGGACCTTTTTTTAAGTTAAAATTTGTTGCCTAGTGTTATTGGACATCGCCATTGCACAATAAACGTAGGAATATTAAGTCGTATCTTGTACATTTATTGGCAAAACATTTTCAAAGGCAAAAAGGCTCTCTGGGTTACGTTTAAGGCTCTACTAAAAAGTTGCTTTTTTTACTCATCACCTTATGCCTTTTTCCCACCGAATTGTTACATCTCCGAAACGAAGCGTTTTCCGGAAACTAGATGATTTGTTTCTCATTCTAATGCAAGGAATCTTATTCTAAATTGATTTTTAATATTAATAAATAACCCTGTATACACGGTCTCCCAACATTTTTTTCCTTTACCATTCTTTCGAATTTGATTTGTAATCGGGGTTGCCTACCTACATTCGAATAAACATGGGGCTCGTCCACAGACCACTAAAACAAATGGACGGATTTGTTTACGTTTAAAAAGCGAGTAAAGCATAGTTTCACATTCTAAACACCGTCGAAAGGCCAAAAACTTAAGAAGAAAGAAACACGGCTTCCAACGTTGTCAGAAGTATAGATTACACGTCTTTTTGGACGTTCATCATAACATAATGAGCATTAAAAATTACCAGTAATTCGTTTAAATAATAAAAAAATTATAAAAATGATTTGTTCATCATTTTCTTTAGATATTTTTCTCTATTTAAAGAAAGTAAATCATTTAATAATTATTAAAATTAAATATTAACAACGTTGGTAAATTTGTCATATTTGCGTTCAGTGGATTGTGGTTGACAGCATAGAAAAAGGTTGACAGCTTGTTGTTTTGTGTTTTAGTTTGTGTATTTCTATCGTGTTTAAAGGTGGATTCATGCAAGCATGTCTTAAATTAACTTAACTTAACTTTGTACCAATCTTGTACTAATCTTTATCCCATGAAAATGAACCGTTCATACATGTACTATTATCTTAAGGATTTTACATGCGCATTAAATATAAAATATAAAACAAACCCACAAAATACTAAATTTTTAAAAATGTAAATACAATGAAAGTATCTACATTAGACTATGAAGTTGGCTACATTACCAGTACATGCGCATTTGCCTATTTTTATTAAGAACTTAGGACATAACGTGGGTTGAATATTATATTGTTCTAATAGAATAAAACTAATTTTTTGAAAATCAAGTTTTTAAATTTTGAATATTAATATTATTTAAGTTTGTAAAGATATTTTGTACTAAACGCGAGTAAGCTAGTGCATAGTGCTTAGTGCACTTAATTTTAGTATTTTGATTAACTAAAAATGTTAATAATAATAATAATAATAATCAAAGAATTGCTAATAGAACATTTTTGTTTTATTATTTTTCAAAATTTTACAAAACGTTCCAAAATGTTCTAACAGTATAGGGTGAAAAATTACTCTTACAAAAAAAACAAGGCTTAAGTAATACTAATTATTTATGATAACTAGTAGATAATTATTGTTTTTTTTCTCATTTGCAAATACAGCAGCATTATTAAGTTGTTTAAAACAAGTTTTTTAAAAATTACATCAACAGGTGGCATAAACTTAAATAATTTGGTTAGATCAGCAACTTTTTCAAAAGACGTCTTTACAGGAGACGTCTGTACAGGAGACATTTTTTTAGTTCAGGTTCATTGCGAATATCTGGTATCAAGATTGGCTAAAAAACATCGCCATTCTCAGGTCTAAAAACAAAATAAAAACCAATACAAAATTATAAAAAAGTAGACTAGGATTTACCTATATTACCACATTTTGCATGTGATTTCAAAGCTGCTTCATTTGAATCTAAAGCCACATAATCTGGATCTGCACAGGAATATCACTATCTTCAAAGTATTCAATTTGATGCACAAAATGATTATTTTCGAATACGTCTAAACTTGTTGAACAGCAACTAAAAAATATAGTTTGAGAAAAAGTTCTAAAAGCATGTTTTAAAGCAAACAAATTCGTAGAAATAAGCTAATAATGTTCTGTTAGTAGCTACGTTTGAGTTTAGGGCACAAATCACTTTACGTATAAATTATAAGTTTTATTTGGGTATTTTATAACTATTTTATAATAATATTGTATTTTTGTACTTACGGAATCTCACTATCATTTATTTTTAAATAAAATAATCACTTAAACCACCACAAACCCACAATCCACACAACAAGGTCTCTTTTATCTCATGCTAAAAATACTAAAAATCACTGCAACACTGCACAGAGTTTAAAGGCGGCCATTTTTGTTGTTTACAATTCTTGTTCTTTGGGTTTGTGCTGTTTAATAATTGTTTTAAACGTTGTGTTTCTTACAAAGGCACTTGTAATCCTCAAATAAGGCCTTTAAGTGCTAAGGTTAACCATTTTACTCCTCTTTTTTAATAAATATACCTTATTTTATCAGGGCTGTCAAATGACAATTTGAAGGTTAATTTGTGGGTTATAATTTAACCTTAAAATTGACATTTGACAGTTTTATGACAGCCCTGATAGAATAAAGTTTATTTTTTACAATAAAGGAGTAAAATGGTTGTTCTTAGCACTTTAAGGACTCTTTTAAGGCTTATTATGAGAAACACAACGTTTAAAATGATTATTAATCTGTATAAACAGAGCACAAACCCAAAGCACAAACACTGTAAACAACGAAAATGGCCGCCGTTAAACTGTGCAGTGATTTTTTTTATTTTTAGTACGAGATAGAACCGACCTTGTTGTGTGGATTGTGCAAAAACCTACGGCGTAATTCCTTAAACTGCCGATGACAGATATGTTATTCTGACAAGCTGTCAGTGACAACTCGAAAACTTGCAATTTAATTGATTGGTTTGTTAGAACATTATAATAGTTAATTATATTTGAATTTCGCACATAGAACAAAATAATAATGTCGTTTTTAGTATTTCTGGGCTATATTTAACAGTGATACTTATTTAGATAGATAGATATTCGTTAAACCTTCTTTTTCATGTAAAAATTTCATTTTCCCCCAAAATTGCTGATAGAACAATATAATATTCAACCCACGATAAGGATCTTAAAGATAAAAGTAAACCAACTTTTCTTAGAATAAGGATTTAAATTAAATTAGGTTAAGACGAATTTAAATTGCATAAACGGTACCGCTCATTATTACAGTTTTATCTCTTTAAGATAAGGACAAAGACTAAGTTAGTATTAACACATGCTTGCATGAATCCACGGTAAGTTAATTATTGAGTTTAAATACATTATGTTTTACTAAAAATGGTGCGACAGTGTACTGTTTGTAAAAAAACAAACCAAAGAAATCCAAATCTATCCTTTCATAGGTAAGTAATCACAATTAAATTAAACTATTTTTAAATTATCCCTATTTAACACCACGGCACTGGTTGCAGTCAGCTGTCATATTTGTTATATGTCAGCTGTTTTGGAGTACGCAATACGTCACTGGAAAAAAAACATAAAATTCTATAGCAAATTTAACGCTTAGACTGTGACCGTTGGTTGACCGCAAACAAAGCATTGTTATTAAATGGCAATGCGCCGTCTATTTGTTTTAGTGGTCTGTGGGCTCGTGTGGGCGTGTCATTGTCGGATTTAAAAAATAAATTTTGCAATTTTGCAAGTTCGAACAAATGCACTGCTGAAGCAGTAGTTGGCAGGTTTCTTGCTACCTGTTTTCCGACCCTTTTATTTGAAATCTATTTTTCTTGATAAACATTATTTAGATTGCCTTATTTTATTTCATAACACATACACAATTTTACCTCAACGTGATAATGGTGAGCCTGCTGTTTGTCCCCTTCGTGATCATACAGTTCACCTAATTTTTGAAGGGCACTCGCATCTGCCGGGGTCAATCCTAGAAGCTGCTGATATGTGTCCGCTGCAGCTTCCACGTCTCCAATCAACTCGAGCAGATTACCTACTTGGTAAACCACTGCAGGTAGTAAGGCCAAGGATCCAGAAAATCTTTGGAAGCAACTAAGTGCTTCTTGATAGTGGCCTTGGCGCTTCAAGGTCAAACCTAAAAATGTTGTTTAAAAATTATTTCAATTAAAAATGTAAAAATGTTTACCCAAATTGTAAATAGCTTCAAAATGAGTAGAGTTCAGTTCAAGTGCTTTTCTAAAACAAGCAGCTGCTTCATCTAACTGACTCTTTGCCATCATACAAACGCCATAATTCACATATCCCTCTGGAATTTCGGATTTGGATGTTTTAATAACTTCCCCATACTTAGTGGCATTTTGTATGTCACCTTGCTAACATAAGGTATTATTAAATTGTAATATAAATTTACAAAATGTGTTACCAAATAATATATGAAGCTAAGGTTTACAGCTGCATTAGCTGCAATATTGGAATCCTTTTCAAACGCTTTAAGCGTATCTATTGCTTCTTGCAGTTGTTTTTGCTTTAAAAACATCACCGCTTTATTAATCTCCAAGTCCGAAGATAGCTTCGCGTACTCGGAATTTTTTATTGCAGCTACACACCAATCATACCCTAAACATTGGTGTAACAAATTAGAATATTGGTGCCTAAATAAGATAATTCCAAGGTGCTCTGTAATGGTTGTGCGGCTGTTAATAAAATTTTACCTTCGCTGAATGTATCTTCAATTAGTGAAGCTATAAGTTTTGCAGCTGTTAATATACAGAAATCAGCATCTTTACGCTTGGCGGATTCATGTTTATGTAGATCATCGTTTTGAATTGCGAAAGCAATTATTACATCTTCAGGATTATCCTAAATTATATTAATATATGAAGGTTGGCTTTTACTTTACACGGTTCAAGAAAAATTTGATATTGAATTATTTATCGATTCTGAACCATTTTCTTAAATAAAACTTAACAAGAAAATAAAAAAAAACATATTACATACTATTTTGTGTCGTACCCAAATACTAAATAAGTAATTAAAATCCTATTTTTATCGATTTCAATAAAAAAAAATAAAAAAGGTATAGGAGTCCAACATAGGTAAACTAGGCAGTGGCGTAACTAAGAAAGTGTGCGCTCCCTCGCAAAATTTTAATGGCGCCTATATAAGATTTAGGAAATAAGGTTTACAGACGACCTTTGTTCAAAAACTTTCAAATGCAAAAGGGTGTATGAAAAAATATATCCTAGATCACCTTTAGGCGCCTATGGATCATACAGTGGTATTACGCCACTGCTGGTAAGAGGTGGTTTCCAATGGAATACTTCACCTTGTCTGTGGACGCAATCCTAACTTTTAGGGATGTTCAATTAGCTTTGTTAAAATACATACTGCGTAAAAATGGCTATACCGAAAGTTGTACCTCTTAAAATTTTCATTTTTATGTATTGTATATATGAATATAATTTGCCCCATTGCCTCATCTTACCCGAGCCCTTCGAGTGCATCCGTTACCGTACGCCGTTTTTTATTCGTCGCCAGTATTTGCAAGGCTTCACCTGTGTTTGCTGGGTGCTAATGTCCACCGCGTCCCATACTGTGCCATATTTGGGGCTCGAGGGCGACATGCCAATTATACTGCCCTACTATGGAGAAAGGCAGTAACTGCTAAACAAGAAATTTATGGAAAATTAGCATAAACTACATTTTTATAAAAAGCAGTAGGTATTTAATTGATTTTTTTTATTTTATGAGATATTTGACTGCATTTCTGTGTTGAATTCGGTTACAGAATGTCCATAGCTTTACCATACCACAAGAAAACTCATTTTGCATTTTTTTGCAGTTACTGCCTTTCTCCATAGGAGGGCAGTATAGCCCCTTCCGGTTTCGCCGAACCGTTACTATACGCCCAGTTGGATCATAAAGGAGTTCGTGACGGGGGGATAGACCTTTTGGTGTTAAAGGAACAATTATGCTCCAATAATCCCCCTTGACCGGGGCGTTAGTATTTGCAGTTGGGTAGTTGTTTGTTTGCAGCAGGGGCCAATCTTTCCTAATCGTAGTCTACATGTTGTCCTTTGTTGTCAGTACTAACTTTATATAAGCTTCTAAATCAGCCAGTCGTTACTTTACTAGACTGAAAAAGTTAACTTGTCTTTAGTACCGAAGTATTACCGTCTATGTCGGGTTGTTCATAATATGCAGCTGACTTCAAGGAAGATTCAACCATATTAAGCCAGTCGTTATTTCACCAAGCTGAAAATATAGTAAACAGACATACACAAAGTATTTTACTCTAGTGTGCGTAATACATTTAGTCATAAATATTGTCCTTTATACGGGTGTATTGACTTGTCTGTGTTTAGATTGTTTCTTAAGTTCTTAATTTATTGCCGGTCTTTTTAAGTCATAGGTTTATTTTTGTCTCGTTTAGTTTTAAACTATTTTTTGGGGGGCAGGCTTCTTAAGTTTATGGGTTTTGTGACGTCCTTGATTATTAGTTAATTTATAGTATATAAACTTTATACTGCTCTGCTATTTCAGTAAATGCCCTCTATACCAAATAGGAACGCCTTTTTATGTTTTACTTTACTTGTTTTGTTACTATTGTCTTGGTACTAAGTTTACCGCCCTTAGGTTTTTATTGCAAATTTGCGTATTAGGTCATGCGGTTAGTATTTATCGGTTTTTTGCAGATGATGGCCCTTTTCACTCTTGGTTAGCATCGGTTGTTTCTTAGAATCTATTGTCATGGTTAGTTCGCCAGATATGCAATCACTTATCAATTCTCACTTACAGTGGCGGAACTAGTAGAAGCACAAGGGAGCAGTGCGAGGGGGCTTAGGGGGCCCATCATTAAAATAATTTAAAAAAACATACATGTTTCTTAAATTATTTTAACAACATTAAGAACCTGACATATATGTATATAGATAAATAATATAGGCAAAACTAGTAAGAATTAAATTCTTTACAAATTTTGTTGACGTTTAAAAAAATACTGCGGCGACATCTAGGTTTATACATTAGTAGCTATCACTGATTAGAGGGCTGCCGCACATACTTTGTGGAAGTATGTGTGCTGTCGATATTGTGGCGACAACTATATATATAATAAGAAGCTATCACTTATTACCGTGATACCGATGTTACCGATATTTCGCCATTAAGCCATTTGATAATTTAAAAAACAGTATTAGATATACATGCATATTAGGCATATTCTGCTGTTGGAACAAACATAATGTTACAAAACAAAGAATATTGGTGAATATTTAACCTTCATCACAACGTTGCCTAATTTATTTTCGCTGCTGGGGTTTTTCGCCGGCAAGGTATTTCGCGCACCAGGTATAGGTTTTCGGAAGGGGCCCATATTGAATTTTGAGTGGGGGACAAATTTCGAAGTTCTGCCACTGCTCACTTAATCATTTTCCTATCCATAAGGTAATATTTGTTTCACTGTATTATGTACTATAGTTTATTTGCACTGTAAAAGTATATTATTTTGTGGGTGGTGTTCTTATGTGTATTTTGAGATAGGTTTCGGTAACGTAACGTCTGTCGTCATCAAGAGTTCGAACGTGACTGTATTGTATATTTATAGAGGGTGACAAAATATAATTTATAATATAATTATTAGAAAATAAACCAAAGGTTTTTTAAACTTTTAATCTAGAAAGTGACTATATAATATATATTAATATCAATCTCATCCCTAAAAATTAATTAAAGAACCAATACTAACTATCAAAGTCATTAAAATTCAATTTATATATATAAAACATATGTTTTTTATAGATATCTACACAATTGTGGATATCTAGAGGTTTTAAAAATTAAAAATCCCATAATGTACTACTAACAGCAATTTTTAAACTCCCCTAGGTTTCTGGTATTCCAAAGACACTATACAATAATTAGATTTATGTATTGTTTTTAGACTAGAACATAATAATAATTATTGCAACTGTATGAATACAACTCCATTTTAATGGAGGGGTCTAGTGCAAGAACCAGGTATCTCCAATTAATGAAAGTTCACAGGAGGTAAACAAACGCTCTTATAGTCACATAAATATTTTTTTAAATTTTATATTTGTTCCTGGCTGCAATTCGAGTGAAATTTTGTCCAAACCTTTAGGCTAACTGCACTGGACCCTTTAATTGAGTTTTCAGAAAACTTTGATTTAGTATAAGGGCCACAAATTTTTACTAATTTTTTTAAGGAAATTTTGTTCAAAATCACATTTTTTGTGAACCGTGTTTATATTATAAATACCTGTTCAAGATTATATTTATCATCATCTTCAACGTCCAAAGGAACAGCCAAAAGCATAGAGAATGCAGTTTTCATTCTGTCCCTATCCTCTAAAGCTCTACAGCAAACTATCAGGTGTAAACCGGCCCTGTGACAAGCTTGCTCGCTCATAATGTACTCCAAACTGGAGACCGCTTCCTCCCATTGTCCCATTTTAATAAAAACCAGAGCAATATTGTGCATTATTTTTATTCTAAGATTTTTTTGACTTGACGGTACTTGATCCAAAGCCATACGAAACATTTTCACAGCCATTTGATACTGCCCTTGCTTATAATAAATATTTCCCATATTTACTTTTAAACGATGAGCGTTTGAAAACATGCGATTTTTAATTATCATTTGATAGGTGTTTATAGCTTCTGTGTATAGTTCATTTGCTGCATATTGATTTCCAAGAGTAAAAAGTACCTTAAAATTAAAGTTTATATTTTATTAAACTTTTAATGAGCTAATTATACATTTTTCCAACATAATATAATATCAATAATATTAGCCTCAACGTAGCCCTTTGAAATTATTCATTATTGTATTAGTAGAATAATTATTAACAACTTTATTTTCCTAGAGTCAATCCAAATGAAAACACCAAAAAATGAATTTAAAAGTGCGCTGCATGATTTTTTATTTTAATGAAAAAATTTGAGGATGATCTTTTAGGTATCATATATGAAAAACCGTTGCCGTTTTAATTTTTAGTTGCTTTATTTTTAATCAGCACCCTTTAGAAACCTGAAATTGTGTCATTTTCTTACTCTCTTATTAGAGGCTAACAATTTTTTTCTGTGGCAATTATTGAAATTATTGTAATTTTATTTTACTGCCTAGTAAGTACGTTTTCAATATTAATTATTATTATCTAATTAGTTCATCTCATAAAAGAATGGTAAACCACTAAAGATTTGAAATAATTTGCCAATTTTTGTGATTTTTGCCTGGCTCTTGTGCCTAATCTGCTAAATCTAGAAAGTTGATTTTTTTTCAGGTATCAAGTACTTATACAATAGAAAACTTAACTATTATTTTAAGTTTCTAGACTATTATTTTCTTTATTAAAAAAATTATTAAAACTTGATAATTTTCAAAATTAGCCAATTTTGCCCTAAGAAATCATTATGTTGAGGAAAAAATAAAAATACGAAACTTTCAGGAAATGTAGTGTCACCACCTTCATCTTTTCAGTCTAGTTCGTCTTGTTTTGTTATTTTTATCCATGTAAAAGATATAATAATTTTTTTAATGCAGTTAAGAAGCGATATTGTTAGTTTTATTTATAATTTAAAACTTAGATGGCTTTGACTTAGTCAATTCATGTTTGGTAGAGAAATGTCAGAACTGTCAAAAATATTTCATAAATATTATTTGTGCGTATTTAAATTGTGATTTCAAAAAGTTTGCAAGTGTAATAAATGAGGGAGTATGGAACGCCGTTGTATTTTTTATCAGGAATTTTTGTTGCAACTCCAACTGCTAGTCATATTTTTAATTGTATCGATTATTTTAAACAATATTTATAACTCAACTAATTTTATACTCAAAAATAATGTGGAATTAAAAATATCAAAGTGTCACTAAAATTAAAGTCAATTTTTAATTCAAAGTGATATTTGTAATTCACAGGAATTATCGATATCAAAGTGACCAGAAAATTCAAGTTAATTTTTAATTCAAACTGATATTCATAATTCGCATGAATTATAAATATCAACTTGAATTTTTAATTCAACTTATTTTCAACTAAAAAATGATGTAGAATTAAAATATTAAAGGGAAACTAAGAATTATTTGATATTTTTAAATGAAAGACATATTTTTTATTCCCTCAGTTTGGACACCCCTGGTAATGTTGACGGTTCAATTTATCTACTACAGTAGGTATATTTGCTTTAATCTCAGTTAAATTATTTTGCGGCAATGTTTGTTTATATTATACCGTTTTTATTAATAATAGGCATAATAATTAATATTAATTAAATTACCTAATATTTTAAATATTTACACAGGTATTCTCATAAATCGTTAAGTAGGTCAACTGATTCAGTTAATATTTTAATTCTACATCATTTTTTAGTTGAAAATAAGTTGAATTAAAAATTCAAGTTGATATTTATAATTCATGCGAATTATGAATATCAGTTTGAATTAAAAATTAACTTGAATTTTCTGGTCACTTTGATATCGATAATTCCTGTGAATTACAAATATCACTTTGAATTAAAAATTGACTTTAATTTTAGTGACACTTTGATATTTTTAATTCCACATTATTTTTGAGTATAAAATTAGTTGAGTTATAAATATTGTTTAAAATAATCGATACAATTAAAAATATGACTAGCAGTTGGAGTTGCAACAAATATTCCTGATTAAAAAAATACAACGGCGTTCCATAAATTAGCCAATTAAATACTTCATTATAATGTATATAGTATATAATATATGTATATATATATATATATATATTACTATATACTACTATAGGTATTCATATAATCAAATCAACTATCATCAAAAGTTATTAGGTTAAAGGTTAAATTTGGCAAGAGTTTCGTTTTGACTTCAACTTTAACCTTGAATAACTTTTGATTGAGTGAATTTAGCCAAAAATGTTAAGAGGCTTTTTTTGTAAAGCATTTGATTTCATATAAGAATATTTATTGGTATTTTTATGGGTACTGATTTTTACGTGAATTTCAAAATTCCAAAGTTAAAAGATCAAAATGTAAAACTATACCAATGTTTAGGGCATGATTTTAAGGAAATGGTTCATCTGACGAAACATTTTATTTAACCTTTTTTGTAGAGCATTCAATTTTCTTAAAAAAATATTTTCAAGTAAATTTTGTTAAACTCAATGGTTTGGGAGTTCTGAGACAAAAACTTGATAAGGGAAAAAAATTTAAAATTGCGATGATAGACCTCTTAATAATAATATTATGGATTCAAACTTTCACAATAATTTTTTTTGTCGCCCCAAACCACATTTTCGATATACTTAAAAAAAATAGTTGATTTTTTTGGCCCAGTCTAATATATATATATATATATATATATATATATATATATATATATATATATATACATTGTACTATTATAATTGTACTATATATTATATATTATGTTTACAGCCTAGGAGATAAAGAAATACTTTGGTGGTGATTTAAAGTGAAAATGAAGTTTAAATTATACAACGCTTGAAGATAAAGTTTATATTATGACATATTTATTTTCTAATCCTGTATTGTATAAATAATAAAATTAAATTAATGAGGTAACGTAATTAAGTTAACTTTTATGCCGCTCAGTGTAATTGTTGGTGTGATGCCCTGGTATAGGCAACTAAGATAACAATTGGACATTTAATTCTTTTTCTATGAACATAACCAAAAATGTCATAATTGAATTTTTTTATTACATGTGAAATTGTAGGTTAGAAGTAGCTAGTTTAAAATGTCTTTGAAGGCAATTAGGTATGAAAACAATTCTCTGGAGATATTGGACCAACTGTTGCTGCCGGCGCAATCAAAATACATACAAGTCAAAGGTGTCGAAGATGGTTGGAAAGTGATAAACAAGATGCAAGTGAGAGGGGCCCCAGCGATCGCTATCGTGGGATGTCTGAGTCTTGCAGTGGAAATACACAACAAGCACTTCGAGTCCAAAAAAGAATTAAGACAAGACATTGAGGGTAAACTGAATTATTTGGTTTCTTCAAGACCAACAGCCGTGAATATGAAGATAGCAGCTGAAGAGCTTATAGCCCTTGTTAATGAATATTCTAAGAATGCTGAGCTTGATTTAGACACAATGAAAAGTAATTTCATTCAATCAATAGAGAAGATGCTGGAAAAAGATATTGCAGACAATAGGGCAATAGGTGAACATGGAGCTTCTAAAATTTTATTATCCATTCCAGGAGACAGTTTGGTTAGAGTAATAACCCACTGTAATACAGGTGAGTTTGGCAATTATTTTTAGACTTAAATAGGATAAGTAGGTTAAAAATAAAACTTAAAAGAGATGTAATTAACATAATTCCATTGTAAAAATGGCAAATGGTCAGATATTTTAATTGCTCATTCAATACCTACATAATTGATGCTTGTTTTTAACTGGCTTGCTCTTGATTAATCAATTAGGTTATCTAGCTTATGAGAACTACATGAACTTTTTAATTCAAATCAATTTATAAACCTATGTATACACAATATTTTATGATAATAAAAAAACGATTTAAAAAAATGGCAGCACTTATTATCCATAACAGAATAAATAATTAAATTAAATATTTTAAAAATATAAATTTTGCATTAAATGACTTCTTTTTTTAATTAAATTAAAAGTGAACCTTTTTAAGGTAGTTTACCTCCAAAAATTGAATGGCCATAACGCCAATATTTTAATATAAAAGAATTGACTTTTTATTTATAGTTTTGATGACACATTTTTTTTATTAATTCTTGACAAAATATCTATGCATTTATGCAAGTTAACAAGTACCTAAATAATACCTAATTATTTATATCATAAGGCTGAGAAGTTAATTTTTTTTGTGCTGAGCTCAAAGTTTGAAGGCGGACGCGTTAGCAGAAGCCTACAATTGAATGGCATACAACATTTTATGTTTAAGGCACAGATTTATTTGTTACAATACATACAATTTACTTACAATTATTGTACAGTTATTATAATAACAATAATTAAAAGTACCTATAGTATATATACATTTATTTATCGGTCCTAATGAGACTAGGATGTAAAAAACTTCACCTGACTGGTCTAAATTATTTTTACAGCCTAGGAGATAATAGAATAATTTAGTAGTCAGCATTGAAAATAATAAAGCTTAAATTATAGAACGCTTGAAGATAAACATTTTTTAAATTCTCTCAAAATTAACCCTTTAGGACCTGACTTTTTCTTTTTGGTCAAAAAAAATATTTGATATTATTTTCCGTTATTTTCATGTCTTAATAAGTGATAAAAACAGCTTATATGAAATTTTTTAAACTTTTCGAAAAAAAAATTCAAAATTCAAAATTGTACACATATGTGACCATTGGGCTTTTAAGGAGTCAAATAAGGGTTTCGTTGAGATGGTAAATATATTTAAAATGTCTATGTTTTTTCCCGTTGAGACCTGTTGTGCACAAATGTGAACATGGATTAAAAACCCTTCAGACCTGATGTGCACATATGGGTACACCCGGTTTTTGGGTTTTTTTACGAGTTACATGCATTGACACACATTGCAAATATATTCAAATGGTAAACAAAGGTATTATTTCATTGCAAAAAAAAAACGGAGATTTATTCGATTTCAATTTTCATATAATAATTACAACATTGTATCCCTTACCCGGCAGTTGGCCTTCCATCTTGGAATTTGAATTTAAATGAATGATTTCTCTACCAGCTTTGATAGATATGGTATAGATGGCTCCACAAAAATTTAAAAATATTGTACACAAACGTGTACAACGGGTCATAGGATGTCTTTTCAGTAAAAATGTATTTAAAAAAAAACATCAAACGGAGCGTACACAAATGTGACCAAAAGGTCCTAAAGGGTTAAAAGGTGTTTTCGCGGTGCTAATCCCGAACTAATTCGGACATCCTAGGCATGCGCATTTTAATATTTGTCATGCGCACTTTACATTTTGAACCCCAAATTTTAAAAAGCTCATGACTAGGATGACCGGAATTACTTCGGGATTAGCTCTGCAAAAATAGCTAATATTAATTTGTTTCCCAAACAAGTTGATATTCCGAAATCAAGCGATAAGAAAGGTGGTTTTAAGTACAAACAAATCTTTAAGCATTCTATAATTTAAGCTTTATTATTGTCAACGCTTACTACCAAAGTATTCGATTATCTTCTAGGCTGTAAAAATAATTTAGACCAATCAGGTCTATCAAGTTTTTTTAACATCCTAATCTGTAATAAAACCCGTTAGGATCAATCAAAACAATCGATAACTGATGACACTATACCTCACTTTATACTTTTAAAATTTGTTATTTTAATTGAATCGGTTAGATTAAGAACAGTACAAGTCCAAAAGTTAAAATTTTGACAAATTATTTTATAAAATTAGTTTTACAGTTGAAAAGTACGTTTTATGCATGCATTGTTAAACAAATAAAACTGTGCCTTAAAAATAAAATGTATGCCATTCAGCTGAGACGTTTCTTTTATGCCTGACATAAATAACTATTTTCCTGACCAATAATTTTTGAATTTACTTATTTAGCATTTAAATGCATGTTTTAAGATGAACGAAAACCCATCTAATAACGGTTTTTGTTTCATTAGAGAAATAATAACTTATAAATCATTATAACTTTGTTATGATTAACAAAATTAAAATAAACATTTGTTTTCAATCTTCCTTATTTATAAATTTTCTTCAAAATTTAATAGACATTGAAAACCTTAAAATATGAAAAATAATTATTTTTTGTTTAATTTTTAAAAAATAATGTATACTTCCTTGCTTGTGTGAAATTCTTTATTTGCGACTAGTTTCGGTTATACACCATCTTCAGGCAAAAATGTCAAGTTTTAAAATATGAGTTAAAATGATATTATAAATTACGAACATAGAAGTTTTAAAACATTTATTTATAAAGTGTAAAAATTGTTTTTAAAACTTCTATGTTCGTAATTTATAATATTATTTTAACTCATATTTTAAAACTTTACATTTTTGCCTGAAGATGGTGTATAACCGAAACTAGTCGCAAATAAAGAATTTCACACAAGCAAGGAAGTATACATTATTTTTTAAAAATTAAACATTCCATAAACCTTGCTAAAAATGGATTACCAAAACCTAATGATAATTATTTTTTCTTCAAAATTTAATAGAAATTGTAAACCTTAAAATTTGAAAAATAATTATTTATTTTTATTTTTTAATTATACAAATTTTACAAATAATGTTAACGAAAATAATTCAAACAATATATAATATAGTAATTTAACATTTTCGTTAGTCAGTGACTACTAGTCATTACTTACTGAAGCTGGCTAGTATATAATAATAATTATTTTTTTTTATAGAAATCAATTTTTGCAATTTTTAGGTGTGGTGTAGTTAATGTAAAGTATTTAATCTAAAACAATCAAAACCTTTTTGCTAATAAAACGTAAACCTAGTAATTTTTTTTAGGATCTTTAGCCACGGCCGGCTACGGAACAGCTCTCGGCGTAATTCGAATGCTGCACAATATGAAACGAATCGAACACGTCTACTGTACGGAAACTCGCCCCTACAATCAGGGCGCCCGTCTCACGGCCTACGAACTTGTCCACGACAAAATCCCCTCCACCTTGATCTGCGACAGCATGGTGGCAGCACTGATGAAGCACAGAAACATATCAGCAGTCATAGTGGGCGCTGACAGAGTGGCGGCCAATGGCGACACGGCTAACAAAATCGGAACCTATCAGATCGCAGTCATTGCAAAACATCACGGTGTGCCTTTTTACGTTGCAGCACCTCAAACATCAATTGACTTGAAGATAATTAGCGGCGATCGTATTGTTATAGAGGAGAGACCCGATAGGGAAATGACCCACATCGGGGAACACAGGATAGCCGCCAAGGGTATACCGTGTTGGAACCCAGCATTTGACGTCACACCTGCTTCCCTTATTGCCGGTATAATAACCGAAAAGGGTGTTTTTAAACCGGATGAATTAGTAAGGGAGTTTGCTTCCTAAGAACAATGTTTTTAAGCATTATGCCAAAGATATACTTTTTAATGTTTTTATAAGTATTTACCATATTTTTTTCATAATGATGACAATTGTATTTGTATATATTGCTAGCTGTTTATAAATTACACGCCTTCAACTGAAATGAACCAAGATGTTAATACCGATTTTAAATAAACCTATTCTATCTAACTACAACTACATATTTTTAACCAAAACAATTGAATAAGCATTTGTTTCATTGAATTAAATTTATGTTTTTTTGATATTAACTTGTTAACCTGTAAAGTAAATACATTTTTTGTAGGAAATTTAGTCTTTTTAAAAAAGTCTAAAATTAATATTTTAAGAGAATGTTATGTTTAAACTTAAATTTTAAAGTTATTTAAATTTAAAATTTTACCTTATATTATTTTATTTATTTTGATTTAATCTTTAAATATTTTACAAATTTAAATTGTTTGTACCTAGGTATAAATAAAATTAGTTTTTACGTTTCATCTCTGGGCGGGACAAAATTTTGTCAAATTACCGTTTAACATGTTTCGTTTAGTGCAACTTTTTCTATGGTTTAATGTGAACAAGTTTGAATGAACGAGGGGTAAAAAGTCGTTCCCAAACATTACATTTTACAGTTTTTCTATTTTCCAATAAAAACGTTACAGTTCAAAATATATGTTCAGTTTTATGTTAAAATTTCTACATTTTAAAATTAACACTGTTAAATATTATTTTGATTTATAGCAGGTATAAGTGCACCTCACAATCCTGGATTAAGTGCTTGCCTAGATAGGGAGATGCAATATTTTAAATTTTATTTAGGCATTTTTTTTTCGAATAATTATTTTCTATAATAACCGATTTTAATTTTCTAGTTTTCCAAAGATCTTTTCCAGTACTTAATAAGAAAAACAGTTTTTTGAGAACTTTGACCTTCGATATTTGGTAAAGCCGATACGATTTCGCTTGGGCCAAGATTCCGAAGAAAAATCTTGGCTAGGAAAAACTAATTTTAGTAGTAGTTTTCCAGCTTCAAATCCTAGGTTTAAAATTTGCTGATTGGAGATTTGATTAAATCAAATCTGCAATCTGCCAATTTTGAAAACTAGGATTTGAAGGTGGAAATACTACTACTAAAATTAGGGTTTTACTTTGGAGAAAATCCTAGCTAAGTTTTTTCTTCAAATTGATTTTCCTGTATCATACAGGTTATGAGGTATTAGTAAAATCTTGGAAGTATTATTTAGAGGGTGAGAAAAATGCCTTTTTCTACTCCTATTACGGAATTTGACCGTTCTAATATCACTTTTATCTATGGATTCCATAGTATGGAATGACATATATTCCGTAATAAAATATTCTATCATTGGATGACAGAATAAACACTCGTGGCGACATCTCTGTTTTTAATATCTAACAAATTTTAGACCGATCCAACCTCACAATCTTCCAATTAAATTATTTTTCTATGGTATTTTTTGGAAACGTAGAAAAAGTATAGTCTGAAACACGTATTCCGCTCTCGTGAAACCGTCAAACTCGCCTTCGGCTCGTGTGACAATCTCTTCACTGGAGCGGAATATGCTGTATTCCAAACTTGTTACAGAATATACTATTCTATGGTTCTAAACATACAGTAGAATAGGAAAAAACTTTTTCTGTACACAGGTCTCAAAAATGGCGCACTAACCTTCGGTCATCTATGGCACTAACGGTGTGCCATGTTGTGGGGGTTAGAGATTAAACAGATATACCTACGGGTAATTTACTATCAGCGCGAATACCGGACAATTCAAAAGGGGATAAGTCAAAAAAGTGCATTTTTTCCGTTAAAATCTTAAAAACTATATGCATTAAATCAGGAATCTGAAATACAATACAAATATTTGCAAACAGTACATTTTACGGTAAATTAGTACGATAAACATTTTGTAACCTTTTTACTCTTAATCTGAAAAAAGTCCTGACCTATAGGTGGTATACCACACGACACTGAAAAAAATCAGTCAAACAATCGTAAACACATACATACGTATATTTTGACGTGGATTAGGCCTACAGAAGATACCAAAAAACGCGCATAATACTTGAGTATCTTCTCTTGAGTGGTGAGAAAAAGCGTTCTTGTGGGCCCAGTGTTCAAGCGCCACCATTTTCACTTGTGGGTTGGTCAGCTTTGAAGCCCATAGGATTTTCGGATTAAACTTGTAATTATCTTTTGACCTAATAGAACTTTGAAGCTGAGAATTTTTGCCCAGTTTTTTAAACTTGAATGCTTAGAAGCCCATAGGATTTTCGGATTAAACTTGTAATTATCTTTTGACCTAATAGAACTTTGAAGCTGAGAATTTTTGCCAAGTTTTTTAAACTTGAATGCTAATAAGCATTTAAGTATAAGTATTATAATAAATCAAAAACTTTTTTATATCTAAAATATGGCGTTAGTGCCCCATATTCGGGACAACCTGTATATGCTGAAAACTTTTTTGGATCTTAGTATACATAGTATTATTACAAAAATGTTTAATACAAGTAACTTACTGCATATGTTAAATCAATATTGTGGTGGTCTCCAAGCCCAGCAACTTCCTGCATTTTTATTAAGGCTCTTTCCTTATTTGAAGCCTCTTTAGCTTTGGTAAGTGCCTTCCTATGATCACCTTCAGCATTTGCCAGGCATGATTCTTCGACCAACTGCATTATTTTTATTTCTTGCTGCCTTGTTTTTTCCTCAGGTCTAAAATTTAATTAGGTTGCCTAAAATATCTAGAATTTAAACTAATATCTTACGAGTCATCTTTCTGTAACTCCAGAGGTGGTGTAGGTACTGCTCCAGCTTGATTAAGAGGATCAAATGGTTTTCCATGCGAGGTATACCCAGCACCCCTTACTGCTGTCATGGGTCTATTAACCAAGTCCACCCCTGTACCTGGACGAAAGCCTGTACCAGGTTTAAAACCTGTCCCAGGTTTAGCCACATTTGTCTTAAAATTTGTGGTTGGTTTAAAACCGGTTCCAGATCTATACCCAGTTCCAGGTTTATATGGGGTTTTTGGAAGAGCTGTTCCCTGCCTTTGGAACTATAAAATTGTTAAGTAAATTACAATCACAATTACAATTTACTAAATGTTTACTTCTGTTGAAGATCCCAAATGCAAAACAGGTTTTGGGGTATTTAAACCAGACATATCAGCAATTCTAACAGTTTTACTCAAACTTTCTTCTTGAGATATAGATAAATCAAAATCTGGTGATTTAAAATCTATAGTTTCCACTTGGGCGGCTGTCATAATGATAGAATTATAATAAACCTTTTTAATATACTTAAAAAATCACGCAAATAGAATTCTAAAAATGCAATTTTTGAATGTAAACAAATCAGTGAGCATGCGCTAAAAATCACTTACAAGTTTGCTTCTCTTCACTAACTAAACTAAAGTACACAAGTTTACCAAGGCATTATATTTGTGGACAACAAAGTTACGTATAGTTGTCGCGGCGAATGTTACAATAGTGGTTCCTTCAAGGAACTTCCTTGGATATGTTCTGTGATTATACAACAATAATTGTAATGTGTGAAATGTGTGAATGTGATGACGCAATTTGAAACATTCTCCGCGACAACTATATTTATCACTTGAAACCTTAATGAATAAAATTTATAAACGAGCGGGAACAAATCTGCATTAATATTAAAGAAGAAAGCAAATCAAATTCTTCACTTTCTTTTAATTCAAACAGTAGTTCAAAATAACTAAATAAATTCTGTCTTGCGGTTGGCACACTCTGTGGGTTGGCATAACTGCTATTTAAATTTGTTTGATATCTGTCAAGTTTGTCGGTTAGGATTTATTTTATAAGAAAATACTACTTTTATATAAATTATGGCTGATTTTGAACAAATGAAAGAATGTTTTTTTACGTATCAATATCCAAACATACATCTTTTGGATGACGATGGAATTGCTGACTTATTTAGTGCCGGAAATAGAAAGTTTCTTGTCAAATGGATATTGAACATCATAAATGAAAATTTTGATTTAACAAGTGATGATAATGTATCCAACATATTAGCTGGACATGGTTTTTGCTCAGAGAAGAAAAGCAGTGAATTTCTTGAAGGAAAATTGGATATTACGAGTACACTTCAAATATTGTGCAAATTATTTATTTTTATTAAGGAATTAAAGAACAATTC
The DNA here is from genome assembly GCA_921294245.1 of Brassicogethes aeneus. Classification (NCBI taxonomy): domain Eukaryota; kingdom Metazoa; phylum Arthropoda; class Insecta; order Coleoptera; family Nitidulidae; genus Brassicogethes; species Brassicogethes aeneus. The sequence continues at coordinate 42,643,836 of OV121132.1, read as the reverse complement.
TACAGAAAAAAATTCAATAGATGACCCTTTTGTAAATATTACTAATGATTTAATTGATCTGGATTTAAATCTGTTTCCTGAATATGGTCCACTAAGAAGATGGTCTGAAAAAGAAGAAAAAATAAAACTTGAGAAGTATGAAACTGAATTAAAAGAGTATGATTTAGATTCATTAAATAAAAAGCCCAACAGTAGTTTAAGTCCTAATTTATACAAAATTGAAAGTCAAATTACAACTCTGAATGATGTTTTAAATGAAATGGCAATAAGCACAAATCAAGCATTAAATACAAAATTATACACAAAGCCAATTGATTTTAAGTTTAAAGATGAGAAAAACATTCAAAAGTTAGATAAAAATATGGAAGAACTATTACAGTTTACTGCAGATATTGATATTATTCAGAGGGCTAAATTTGAGCTTAACATAGAGCCAAATTTAATGTGATAAAACTTATACGTATAAGATGTTGCAGGATCTATAGATCCTTAGCAGGATTTGTAAATAATTAAGGTAATTTTATTAAATTAATTTGTTTTATAAAATTTTAGTTTTCAATAAAATTAAATATGTAATTTGTTTTTTAAAGAAGTTTTTACTTTGAGGAATTCAACTTTCAAATCCATGCATGGTCCTTTGTGTTATTTCCAATTTAAATAGGTTAAGTGGCCTTAATTTAAAAACAATATACAGGGTGTGAACAAAATGATGGATAAACTCTTCAGTATGTTGGTGGAGACACCCGATGACGGGAAAAATAATTAAAAACATCCAGAGCTATAAAAAAAAGTCTATTGGTTTAACCAAAGGGCTATTAACCCAGGTCATTCTGCCCATTTAAATAATATGTATCTATACAATGTTTCGGTATAAAAAAATGCTTTGAATGTACCTATATAAAAAATAAATTATATAATTATTCTCATATACTTGAACAAATAAAAAGAAGAGAGCTAGCTATTCCTTTAATATTTCCCACAAGGTGAGGCTTGGATTCTTGCTTTTTCTTTGTTCATCTCCCAGTTTGATGCACATTTTTTCTATCCCAGCAAACAGAAAAGCGTGAAAAACACGTGACATTTTGGTAATACACTCACGTGCAAAATAATCGATCCACACAAATTTTCGATGAATTTCAATCGCAAATAACTTTTTTATTTGATGTCGGATTTAAACAAATATTAAAGAATATTGTAGATAAATTAATGGACAATCGCTCACATTTTAAAAAAATACTAAAAAATAGACGTAAGTTTATAATATACAGGTTTAAACAAAAAGATGTTTTTTACCATAAGTTTAAGACACTCTGTAGAGTGGCAAAACCGTATATTGTTCTAAATTAAGTTTTATTTATCAAGTCACATCTATTCTTAACAGTTTTGTTTTTGGTTCACATCGATATATTTATTTTTGTGGAAAATATGGATTTTTTTTAAAAAACATTGCAATTTCCAATATTTTTGCTGTATGAAGAACTAAGGTTGCTATGGTCCATCCATAGCCTATGGAGAACGACAGTGACAGTTTTGTTGAATCATCCCATACTTGGACATATCATATATATATGTATACAGCTTTCAAAAGCTATCAAATTGTTTTTTGTAAATTAATGTGTTAATTTTGAGGTGTCTTCTTACTTTTAAAAATGTCTCCGACTGATGTTGCCCTTTGTACTTTACTTCTTATGACGTTTAAAGCACTTGCCACATAATACTGTGACCGTCCATCCTGGATTAAATTATTAGCTCTGGTTTAATTTTTGTTAAAACATTCGTTTTTTCAAAACGTTTATTTCACGTCAATATTCCGTTACTTTAAAACTCGTTAAATAACAACCAAAATGCGACGTGAATAACACGAGTTGGTTACAGCTCTGTTTGCTGGGATGTTTTTGATGTTTGAATCTGATTCTTTAAATTTTTGTGCGAGTTCTTGTGTGGGTGTGAGGATATTGGGAATATTAATAATCTCTTAAGAAGGGGGTTCGGGGGGTTATGGTGGGGATTGTTGGGGTGTTGGGTTTATGTTATTTTTCTAATAGCTGTTGTTTATGCAACTTTCAGTTTTTTAAGGCAGGTTTTTGTGCTGTTCATGAATAAAATACTACCATATTCCAGGATGGGAAGACATATGTCATATATATGATTGTGTATATTCTTTTGCGGTAAGTTTATCTATGCCTCTATTTTGATAAGTTAAAGATCTAAAGTGGGCCGCTCTGTTAACTGTTTTGGTTTTCATTAACAATCTGTTAATCTGTTAACTGTTTTGGTTTTCATTATGTCACCGTTCGAGTTAAAATTTAGTTTGCTGTCCATATTAATATTATTAATTAATGCCCAAATATTTGGTTAATTGCAATATATCAGTTTGAACAATGACATTTTAAGCATATGCTTAAAATGTCATTGTTCAAACTGATAGATTTTTGTATCGGAATGTATGTTGTTTCTATAGGGTGTATCAGTATTAATAGGACCCATATGGGTCCTATTAGTTGGGATTTAACCCTGCTTAAAATACCCCATAGAGACCGATACATAGAAAACCCCGAAGGGACCGATAGATATTTGTATCGGAATGTATGGTGTTTCTATAGGGTGTATTGTTATGTATAGGACCCATAGTTGGGATTTATGGTTGTTCTATAGGGATATCCACCCTTGATTTATTGGCTATTGGTTTTAATGGGGAAAATACACATAAATGTAGAAATTAGTTTTTCCCTCATAGGACCCCATAGGTTTTAATAAATTTTGTCAAATGTTTTATGGTTGCCCTATAGGGATATTCCTATATATCCTTCCTTGAGTTATTTGCTATCGGTCTCAATAGGGGAAATGTAAAAGTTATGGTGTGCCTATAGGTAATTTCCTATACATTTTCTATCAGGCCGTATCCGGAAAAAAACCATGGATTATTTTTCTTTAGGTTCATCCAGGGCAGGACATCTTTCTCCCAGAACAAATTTATGACAGTGTTTGCTACAGTGTCCGCAAAAATAAAAAAATATACCATGGATAGTATTTTTATAAAGGAAATGGCAATGGCAGTATATGGAAGAATAACATATGTTATTCTTCCATATACTGCCAGCTAGCACGATACATAACGCGAGCTCGTGCGATGTTCTGTTTAGGTCTCGTTGAAAACATATCAGGTATATTGCCGATATATTATTTTTTAATATTGCACATCGATGTATTGTTACATACCTATAACATGACATAAGTACTTGCAACAAACATCTAATGTAAAGGTACCAAGAATGTAACTAAAGGTAATTTTAAGTATATTACTTGTCATATGATTAACGGTACCAACAATATAAAAATAAATAAATAAAATAAAAGGCTTAAATAGAGTGAAATTATAATTTATTTAAATATTATTAGTGAAAAAACTTTAAAAACAATCGAAATTTCATTTATTAATATCTAGTATTATTGATGGTGATAATAAAATCTATCAATGTTATGTCAATTTTGCATTTATCAAGTTGGAAGCCATTCATTTTAGGTTATCTCATGTACTATTTCCCACCAAAGAACACTTCTTTTTCTATGGCGTTTATCTCTGATGCTAGCGTGGTTTGTTCTGTAAGTAGTTTACTGTGTCTATGCTGTGATCTTTTTTACTTATTCTTTTGTTTTTGTATCGGTGATTTTGGGACATCCTGTATATATGAAATTAAGTGGGTTTTCCGATGGGTTTTTCTTCACTGATAAAAATGGTTTTAGTGGCAAGGGGTGTACCACAATCCACAATTTGTGGATTGTGGGGTGTACTAAAGTTCATTAAAAAAGTCAGTCATCTGTATGCATGGCAAATGCGCCTGGCAGGTAAAAAACTGAAAAATAATGTTCAGTTTTTCACCTGCCAGGCGCATTTGCCATGCTTACAGATTAGACAGACCTTTCTTTTTGATAAGCTTTAGTAAACCTCTTGCCACTAAAACCCATAAATGGGAATATATATTTTGTATCTAAATTTGTTGTTTTTATTATTATTTATTTATTTATTGCCCAACAGAACATGTTCCAATTACAGGACAAAATACATACATAGAAAAGAAATTTGTTAAGTATAATATATTATGGATAATATTAAAATTAAAGTAAATTATAATTGCTAGATGGCAGCACTAACTATACTATTAAAAGTCTGGTAAAAAATATCACATGAGCTACAGTAAATATTAAAGTATCTGCACATTCTCTGAACGGGTGAATTATACATGGCATTTATTCTAGGTGTTTTATATGTAAAAGTTAATTGACTATGGCTTTGAAAAAATGGAACACGCAAATTCACAGATTTAAGGAGTGCTATAGAATCAATCTGGTTATGCAACAGTCCATACAAAAACTTAAAATGCATTATTATTCTTTTTAGCTCCAAAGGCAGTAAAGAAAATCTATTAAGAAGCTGCAAGTGGTTTGTTCCTCTAGCAGAATAGATACCGTCAAGTCTAAACGAAATTTCAAGCCTATCCTTATAAATATTGTATTGCGGACTCCAAACAATACAGCAGTATTCCAGCTTAGATACAACAAATGCGTAATAAAGAGACTGAAATGTTCTAATATCTCTAAAACCCCCAGTATTGCGAATTATAAATCCCAAGCTTTTCATAGATCCAGAAGCAATGTTCTCAACATGATTGGAAAACGTGAATTTATTATTTGTACAGTGTGTATACAATTTTTTTTACCTGAATATATTAATTTATTATAAGTAGTTTTTTTTAATTTCTTTAGAACTTACATATTAAGCAAATTACTTTGTGTTTTTGTTTTTCTTTTTTATGCATTAATACAGGCATCCGGCAAATCATTTCATGTTTTTATACTTCTTTTTTTAGTATTTGTTTTATAAAATGTAGAAAAACTTAAATTTTTAGATAAGTTTTGTTACATTATAAACAAATTTGTTTATAATGTAACAAAAATTATCTAAAAATTTAAGTTTTTTTACATTTTATAAAACAAATACTAAAAAAAGAAGTATAAAAACATTAAATGATTTGCCGGATGCCTGTATCTTTTGCTAAAGCCTTTTTATATCAATAAGTTACATTCATGGAACATTACATCTAAACATAGCATGCATGCTTTAAAGTTACTTTAATTGATGTTTCAAACTAACGTTTTCAGTACGTAACAAAGTAACATCTCGAAAACATTGTCCAATGTAAACATGTTGCGGAAATTCGGAGGTTGCCTCAATAGACATGCGATATCAACAGTACATTGCACGGGAGGTTTAATGTACCCATTTTTACATCGCTGTACATTGTTGGGATGTTTCTGTGCTAGCTAGGATTGATGCAGTCATCTGTGACTGGCGAAGTGTGTAATAGCGTTAAGTGAAGAAGTACTTATTAATCAATGGTAATAGTCTATATCCCTGCTTAAAATACCCCATAGAGACCCATAAAAATAATCTATCGAGCGCTAACTCAATATGTGCATTTGTCCATGCGTTTTCCGGATACGGCCCGATAGAATATTTATAGGAAATTACCTATTGGTACACCATAACTTCTACATTTTCCCTATTGAGACCGATAGCAAATAACTCAAGAAAGGATATATAGGGGTATCCCTATAAAGCAACCATAAAACATTTGACAACATTTTGTTAAAACCTGATACAGTAACATACAGTGTTGACAAATTTTGTCAGACAAATACAATTATCTTCTTCTTTTAATTCTGACCTTTAGCTTAATTTAAAAGCTATTTGGCCAGCAAATTGTTTTATTTTTTTAAAAATATTATTAAGGGTTTCAATTAAGAAAATATAGGATTAACTCATCACCAAAATCATTTATTTACTCTTTTATTAATTTATATTAGTATGCATATCTGATATACTCACCATGTTATATTTTCTTTCACCATGCATTACATGGCTGTATGCACAGATCTAGAATTTCTTCAAAAAATGTCAATCATTTGTTCCATTTTTAAATATTTTTATATATTTTCAATAAATACCAGTGTATTTATACCCTGGCAATCCGATCTTGGCCCTCCTTGGTGGCAAAGTCACTTACTATATATATAAATATTTCATAGAGCAAAGCGCATTCCACACGAAACCGAACTAAAATACAATTATTATATGTCGCTTATGTTCTGCGCCTTAAGTCGCCAAAATAAAGCAATAGTCTTCGGCCAGATTATCACAATTCTTCTCTGCATACATTTTTTATCTAAATTTAGATTAATTAATCAGTCTATATTAGCGCCGTAGATCGCCCAAAAGGTGATTTGCAAGATATGGGTATATTTTTTATAACGGGCGAAATCAACAATATTGCTGTCCTCAGAGCATAAAAATTGCGTTAAGAGATAAATTTATCGGTTTTGTCTGTTAAATGTTTAAATAATGAATTGTTTTATTAAAATTAACTTAAAATGTTGTTATAAAATACTTCCAGTGTCTGTCACAGTGGCTAAGAGTGACAAATTGTCCTCATCTGCAACTGTCCCTAGCGCAATTTTCTGTATTTAAAGTGGCATAATTTTATATTCCTTGAAGGTTGTGCAGCCAAAACTTATACAAACTCTTAGCTATGTTTTAGTAATGCAAATATCATAAAATTTCAATATTTTACTCGGTTGTATATTTCCTATTAATATAAATAAAATGTCCCTTACTTGACGGTCCAGTCTGCAACGACATATTTTACGCCGTCTAATATTAGATACATGTGACAACGTTGCACGCCATTTCATTTTAGTTATTTGAAATAACTTATTTCAACTGTTAGTGCAAGGAAGTGTTATTAGTGGTAAGTCAAATTATTTTATGTTTTAAAGTTATACTTGAAATAAAAGTCATAGTAAGTATATGTCAATAAGCTAGTGGTCTTGTCTGCAACGCCTGTTATAGTTTTAAAACGCATGGCATGACACTCTAACTAGGAATTTTTATTTTATCTACATTCCGAACACACATAACCTTAAAATTAGCCATATTGCATTAATAGGATTTTCAAAACATTGGAAATTACAGAGGTTGTCCGGTCTGCAACGTCCATTCTGTAACAATATATGCCTGCTGCAGAATGGACATCGTTGTTGCAGAACGGACACAATTATTAAATCGTTAATTTGAAATGCCAAAATTAGTATTTAAAGTTAATCAAACAGTAGATACTATTTTATTGGCAAATAAAAAAGATGACTTAAACCTAAGTAGATATCTATGAACTAATACAGTACCTATATTATTTTTGATATGCATTCTTGTTGGTTGATTTAATTTGGCTTGTTATGTTTGATCGCTGCAAAATTCTCGTTGGTTTGACTAGGTACCTGTTTAATTAGTTTTATTATACAGGAATTTGTTTGTGGGTACTTTACCAAAAATGTTTACCTAATCAAAACGATTGTATCTTTTTTTATTTTTATTTAATTTACCATTTGTACCGTATGTAAAGAAACGTTTTGATATTTAGGGTTATCATGAATCCAGAAAATAAGAAAATCTTGATTGATAAATTAAAAAGAGAAAAAGAAGCAGCATTTGAAAAAAATCAGGCTGAGAAGATTGATAAAAAGCATAACCAAGCTAAACAAAGAAAAAAAAGACAATGTGAAAATAATTCTCCCAAAGAAGACGTACTTATATCGTTCAAGGATTTAACAAAACAAGGACGTAGACATGACTCATCGGTCAATACGAGTGGGCTAAAAATTATTTCTCTCATGAATCAAGTACCATCTGATTCAAATAATTATAAAACACAAAGTGAAACTATCTGTAAACCTCAAATTGACGGCGTGACAACAAAAAACCCAGTTGCGTCTACCTCTAGGTCAAACCTCAACCAAACATCTAAAGTAAACGAAACCAAAAAGAAGTGCAAAAAATCAAGTGGTTTAACATCTAGCGAAAGATCTAGAAAATGTAGACAGAATATGTCTGAGGAAAAAAAATCCCTGCTAAGAGAAAGAGATAAAGAAAGAAAACGAAAGTTACTTGCAGAAGGAAAAATTTTAAAAATTAAAGATCTACCAAAAAAGAAACAAGTTGCACAAAGAGATTTCTGGAAAAAAACTAAAAGAAATTATCGAGCAAGGATAAAAACTCTGAAGGCAATTGTATCAGAAACTCCTCCTGAATCAGAAAGTGAAGATGTATTAGGTCTGGTAAATATCGAACATAACTTACCCAACGACCGAGCAGACGTCGAGGAAATTGTAAAGACAGATAACAGAGAAAATCCAAATATTATCGATGATCGCGAAATACCATCAAAAAACATATTAAGAAAAAGTTCATCTGCAAAGAAACGCTCAAACCGAAATCTTAAAAAATTGTACCGAGAAATACAGACACTGAAGACACGCGTACATTGCCAAAAAAAAGAAATTAAACATATACAAAAGGAGAAAGAGAAGTATAAAAAACGTTGGCTACGAGAAAAGGAGAAAGTAAAACCCAAGGAAATGCCAAATCGTTCAGATAGTTTAGACAATAGTACAATATTGCACTCAGATTTATCCCCAAACACAAAAGTCGAACGTATGTTAAAAGGTAGACACGTACCAAAAGATGTTAAAAGAGAGTTGGTATTCGGTGAAGCATTTAGAAAGCAAATCCAAATCAATTTTCAATCTAATGAACTTAGTGAGGAAAATAAATACAGTTTTAAAAAAATGCTCTCTGGAAAGGTACTTAAAAAAAATCGGCTCCAGGGGAGAATCAAAGATATGCTATCTTATAAGTTAAATTCTAAATTTAATGAAAATCTTAGCACACGTTTTCAGAGAAATAGAAAATGCAAGTATGATAAAAAGGATATTGCGAGAGTTAGATGTTTCTTTGAATGCGATTATATTTCAAGACAGTGCCCGGGAAAAAAACAGTTCATAACAAAAAAAAAGATAAAGAAACAAAAGAAATTGTTACTGCATGATCTAAGATCTTGTTATAAGTCTTTCAAAAACAAATTTCCTGAAACTGGTATGTCTTTTGCAACCTTCTATAAGCTTAAACCCTTTTGGGTGGTCCACCCAAAGTTAAAGGACAGAGAAACATGTGCCTGTATTAAACATGACAACTTTACTTTTCTTTCAAATAAATGTTTTTATGAAAAAATTGTTGATACCAGAGACTTTCAGAAATTAGTAAACAATGAGTTCGAAATTACATTAAATGCAACTAACAAAAATGATATTGTTAAGCTACAGCAGTGGAAAACATGTGTTGAGACGAGAATCATAAAAAATGAAACCAAAAAGATTAGAATAACATCTAAAGTCGTAACAGACACAACTAAACAAGATATAGCCCAACAGTTAACAAACGCAATACCCTTGTTTAAAATTCACTTAGATTTAATGATGCACCAACTAAATTATTTGCGCAATTGCATTGAGAACCTTCAAGAAAATGAAGTTGTCATGCAAATAGACTTTTCAGAAAATTACGTCTCGAAATTAAGCAGCGAAATACAGTCCATGCACTTTGGTGCGAACAAAAAACAAATATCCATCCACACTGGAGTAGCCTATATAATCAATAACGGAAATACATAAACTTTTTCATTTGCTACTCTATCTGACAACCTTGATCACCAGGCCCACGCCATTTGGTGTCACATGACACCAGTACTAAGACATCTAAAAACAAAACTATCTAAAAATATTATGCACGTAAAAATATTCTCTGACGGACCGACATCGCAGTACAGAAATCGATTTAATATGTATCTGGCAGCAAAAAATTTAAACACGTTTTTCCTCGATGCAAAGATTGAATGGAATTTTAGTGCCCCAGGACATGGAAAAGGTCCGATGGACCGTATAGGTGGAACTATCAAGAAACTCGCAGATAGAAAAATCCTGCATGGTTCAGATATTTCTTCTGCCCAAGAGTTTGCTGACATAGTAAAGAGGAGTACGAAAATTGGTATATTTGTTATTGACAAGGATGTAATTCAAGCTGCCAAAGAGGAAATACCAAAACTACTTTGCAAATTTAACAAGATTGGACAAGCATACCAAATTGCCTGGAATGTCGATGGAGCCTATGCTAAGTACGACACGAGGTCTTTAAGTTGCAAGTTCTGTACACCTGGAAGCGTGTGCACCCATTTTTCTGTTGGTACAAGTTGGATGAAGCTATATCACAATGGTAATAGTACCTATCCTTTTTAACAATTGTTGCATTAATGCACGTAGAGGTAGATAACTCTTTTCTTATGTTTAGACTATTATGTCCTTAACATAAATTTAGTAGATAACTTGGTGGAAACTGTACTTACCTACCGTAAGATATGATAATTTTATAACTATAGTTATAAAATTATCATATCTTACGGCCGTTTCACAAATAATTCTATACAAATAGATAAGTTCACCTGTAATATTAGAGATTCGGCGCTTTTAAACAACCTACAACCATGTTATAAAATAATCTATTTAAATATTTTTAACACCTTATATTTTTGTTTTTTTTAAATGCGTGTATCTAACTAATTATATATAAAATAACGCTTCTAATGTAAATATAAGTATGTTTGTTCAATTGAAAGAATGTGTTGCAGAGAGGACAGAAATAAATTATTATCATTAAATATTATTCACTATCAAAAAATTTGACCAAATTTTTAGAATCCCATACGAAAACAATGTACTAGACTATTCAAGAAATCATAAAATTTAGTTTGCCTTAAGGTTTTAAAAACTTATCTTTTTTCGTTTATTTTTTCCTTTTTGGCCCAATAAAAAAAATATACCCATATTGCAAATAATATAGAAATTGAAATCGCCCAAACTTTTTGTCAAAGAGGGTAGGGACACTGGCGTAGCGACAAATTTTGCCCCCCCCCCCGCGAAAATCTTTACTGGGCCTCCTGATTTAAAATATTTATTATATGTTTTTATATTGTAAATAAAAAATAAAACATCAGGTAACATAATATTTTTATTTATAAAAAAATTATTTGTAAACGAAAAATTGTTTAAATTAATATTACAACAGTCATAAGTGCAGAAATAGGTATAAGTTACAGGAATTAAGAAGTAGTTTCGTTAAAAAATATATGGTCACATTGCTATGGTTTTCTTAGTAGGATGCTTTGTGCTGGGCCGACTTAGTGAACGGTCGTATTATTTAATCTGCCTCGCTGGGCTGTGACGGAAAGGAAGCGACATGTTTTAGCGCCTTTTTTTTAATGGTACAAGCAATCTTACCGTGTTTCCATAATTTTTTAAGCATCGCGTCACGTTTTTGTCTTGCAGATAATACGATGGAAATAGGTATTTTAATGTTTTAACGCAAGTTTCGGCCGGGGCCCCTTACGAGGTTAGGGTCCCCCGCGGTGGCGGGCTACGCTCGATCGATATAATTTAAATTAAATTTAAGTTAGGTTTTACAAAAATATACAAATATAAATTTTCAATGCTGCCTGGGTAATTAAGTAAGTACCTATGTATTTGGTTGCCTATAAAATTCTTAGTTTTAATTGAGGGAAAATTTATGTAACTATAAATACCTATACCCACACAGAACACGCTATCCAATGGATATCCAATGGCTATCCCAATGTCCATATAACATCCATGCCTTTTACGATATCCATTGGATATCCAATGGATATCCATACTGGATGTTCAAAAAAAACAAAAACATTAAAAATATTTTTTTCTTTTTTAAAATAACCCCTTATAGGATAAATTTATGTAATGATTAATAAATATGATTTAAATCGTTATTAACCCAATTTCAACAAAGTATCTCTAATATATATCCAATGGATAACTAATGTATGTCCAAAGTATATCCACTGTACATCTAATGTATATCCACTGGATATCCACTGGATATCCGGTGGATAACTGATATGGATATCTTGTATATATACTTGTATGTATACATGTGGGATTTTGTGATGGTTTCAACTAGCATATGTAAAAAAAAACGACTTTACGTTAAATTGATTTTTTGCCAAGAGCTACGAAATTTTTAATTTTGAAATGTTCACTTTACCCAGATAATAATATTTATATATTAATAATATTATTTCTGTTAATAATATGACTATGACAGTCTGCAATACAATAAAAAATTACTTAAAAAAGTCCTTTTTGTTTATTATTGTATTTCATATATGTACTACGCACGCGCTGAATTTGAGAATCTTCAGTGTTGCCGGTTATAAGCAAAATAACTAAACGAAATATATTTCCGTACTTTATTAAGTTTTAATAAATAAATTAAATAAATTTAAAATAATTATTCACCACATTTATGTCAAATAGGTATACTAGGTATACTAGGTATACTAATTAATTAAGTATTAAAGCTTTAATAATATAACCGCCATTTTGATGAGCTTTCTGAAATTATTTAAACGTCTGACAACACTGCTGGCGAAAACAGAAGATAAATGTCACCATATTACCTTGCCGCTGCATCTCGCCGCTGTCCAGGTCGTCCAACTAGTATATAGGTGGGCGGTTGCTTGGCTTGAAGCGTGTCTCTCGGCACCAACTGCCTGACACTGATGAGCAGGGTTGCCAGTGCCAGTGCTTTTGTACTGAAATCAGTACTTTTCAAGGTTTGTCAGTACTTCAGTGCTACTTTTATAGTTTCAGTACTTTTTGCGAAATTTCCTTCCCAAAAAAACAAAATTGAATATAATCATACAATTTCTTTGAAAGATTTGTGAAATCTTGGTTGCCTATTTTGGATGCTTCTGTCATTTTCTGTCGCTGCTGCCAACCCTTGCCTTACAGCGTTGCCGGCTGCGGTGTTGCTTGTTTTCTTGGGGTTTGTTCCATTCTTTCGTACCAAAGGTTTTGGTGTTGCCAACTTACCAAGTAGAGCGGTGGCGCCACAATTAAAAAGCGACCTGGCAACACAGCCTGGATTTGACAATTAATGTTTTAATTTAAAACTTAAAAGTGACGGTACCAGGTTCGATTCCCGGTCACAGCCTTGGGTGTTGTGCTTGTTTTTCGAGCATAAAAATATATAATAATGAGCTGGCTAAATAGTCGAAAAGTTTAAAAGTCAATAAACCCTAAAAAAAAAACGTAAAAGTGTATATAGGCTTAAAAGTAAAGAACTATCTAAATTAAATATTATATACATCTATATAGTATAATTTAGTTTATATATATAGTATAATTTAGTTTAGTGCGTTGCAGGCCGTTGTATTTGTGATTATGTTTTAAGTATATGGTATTGTTATGTATTTCTTATGCTTATTCTAACAGTCATTATGAACCCACAGTTAAGCATGATTTATAGATTGCCTTCCTTCCTTCCTCCCGTAGAAGATGAACAGTACAAAAACCGTTGTGCAGTTTAAAGATTCCTGTACTATAAATGGCACTACGATTTTTGTATTGTTCATCTTTTACGGGAGGAAGGAAGGAAGGCAATCTATAAATCAGGCTTTATACTTTAAGTATGTGGTTGCAACGCCCCCACCCGCCATTATGGGCGATGAACGTGTACTACAATAAGAAACGAGGTGTACGTCAAAATATTAACATCTTGTATTTTTTTTGAAAACAGTACTTTTTTATTAAAATCAGTACGTTTTTCATTTCAAATCAGTACGGAAATTTTTCGTGGTCTGGCAACGCTGCTGATGAGACCCAACAGGTTGAAACAGTCTGTCTGTCAGTGTTGGTGGGCATGGTACTACATTAGTCATTGTGCCATGTCAACCCGAGAGATACGTTTCGGGCCAGGCACGGTGGAGAGATGTGTCGGCTTGTGTAATATTTGTCATTTTGGTTGCCTAACTACTGGCGTAGTAGTAAAACCTTGGCAATTTTATTTATTTTAAAACCCAATGTTATTTATTGAAAAGTAAATATCCATTGATTCACCATATCCAATACCATATTGCATACAATACTATATCCACTGGGTATCCATTGGATATCCACACTATGTCCAGGAGGGTCGGACATTTATATATCCAATGGTTATCCATTGGATATCCATACAATCTCCATATTGAATACAGATTACAACCTTATTGCATACAATACTATATCCACTGGGTATCCATTGGATATCCACACTATGTCCAGGAGGGTCGGACATTTATATATCCAATGGTTATCCATTGGATATCCCGGATATCCTATGTATATCCTGGATATCCATAAAAGAAATCCATTGGATATCCATTGGATGTAATTGTTCCGTGTGGGATAGGTCTTATATAACTAAGGTAAATATTAGGGTGTTTCAAAATAAGGCAATATTTTTTTTTCAAATTCATGTGAAATTCTCGTCGACGAGTGATCACTTATGCTAAAAAAAAATTCTGTCAAAATTTGAGCTCTTAACCCACACGGAACAATTATATCCAATGGATATCCAATGGATTTCTTTTATGGATATCCAGGATATACATAGGATATCCGGGATATCCAATGGATAACCATTGGATATATAAATGTCCGACCCTCCTGGACATAGTGTGGATATCCAATGGATACCCAGTGGATATAGTATTGTATGCAATATGGTTGTAATCTGTATTCAATATGGAGATTGTATGGATATCCAATGGATAACCATTGGATATATAAATGTCCGACCCTCCTGGACATAGTGTGGATATCCAATGGATACCCAGTGGATATAGTATTGTATGCAATATGGTTGTCATCTATATTGGATATGGTGAATCAATGGATATTTACTTTTCAATAAATAACATTGGGTTTTAAAATAAAAGTCTTATTCTTTGATTTAAATATTTATTTTTATGAAAACATAAAATAGAACAGAAAACTACATATAACTAAAGAAGTGAAGTCTCTGGCTTGCCATCACTCCTCCAGCTGTCATTTGCCTTTTTATCAGCCTAATCATTTAGGGCCTATTTCACCTGTCTCCTTATGATCCCCAAAATTTGGCCAATCCATCAGCCCATTTGTTACCCTCGAGCCTATGTAGGTATAGCTTGCAAATAAAGGTACAGTATATAAATGCATGCATGTACCTATTCACCTTTAATGTTTTACCTTCAATGCTAACCGAAAGTTTATAAATTGCACTTAAATATAGGTACCTATTTAATTTAAAATTGTATTAGTTTTAGACCAATACAATTTAAAATGATAACTATGATTAGAAAATTAATAAAATATTCACTTACCACTATAGACCTCAAACAAATAACCACAAAAACAATAACTTGGCAATAGACTTTATGAAAAACATCTAACAAATAGCAATGATGGCGAATGAACCTTTACAATCTGTGGAATGAAGCAAATAAACATGAAAACCCTTTGCCTGTACCTAACAATCATGGCATCATATTTAACGGACGCTACCATAGAAAAAGGACGCTTCTTTATCTTCTGTGTTCGCCGGCAGTGTTGTCAGACGTTTAAATAATTTCAGAAAGCTCATCAAAATGGCGGTTATATTATTAAATCTTTAATACTTAATTAATTAGTATACCTAGTATACCTATTTGATATAAATGTGGTGAATAATTATTTTAAATTTATTTAATTTATTTATTAAAACTTAATAAAGTACGGAAATATATTTCGTTTAGTTATTTTGCTTATACGAGTAACCGGCAACACTGAATATTCTCAAATTCAGCGCGTGCGTAGTACTATGAAATACAATAATAAACAAAAGGGACTTTTTTAAGTAATTTTTTATTGTATTGCAGACTGTCATAGTCATATTATTAACAGAAATAATATTATTAATATATAAATATTATTATCTGGGTAAAGTGAACATTTCAAAATTAAAAATTTCGTAGCTCTTGGCAAAAAATCAATTTACCGTAAAGTTGTTTTTTTTACATATGCTAGTTTAAACCATCACAAAATCCCACATGTATACATACAAGTATATATACAAGATATCCATATCAGTTATCCATCGGATATCCAGTGGATATCCAGTGGATATACATTAGATGTACAGTGGATATACTTTGGACATACATTAGTTATCCATTGGATATATATTAGAGATACTTTGTTGAAATTGGGTTAATAACGATTTAAATCATATTTATTAATCATTACATAAATTTATCCTATAAGGGGCTATTTTAAAAAAGAAAAAAATATTTTTAATGTTTTTGTTTTTTTTTGAACATCCAGTATGGATATCCATTGGATATCCAGTGGATATCCAGTGGATATACATTAGATGTACAGTGGATATACTTTGGACATACATTAGTTATCCATTGGATATATATTAGAGATACTTTGTTATAATTGGGTTAATAACGATTTAAATCATATTTATTAATCATTACATAAATTTATCCTATAAGGGGCTATTTTAAAAAAGAAAAAAATATTTTTAATGTTTTTGTTTTTTTTTGAACATCCAGTATGGATATCCATTGGATATCCAGTGGATATCCAGTGGATATACATTAGATGTACAGTGGATATACTTTGGACATACATTAGTTATCCATTGGATATATATTAGAGATACTTTGTTGAAATTGGGTTAATAACGATTTAAATCATATTTATTAATCATTACATAAATTTATCCTAAAAGGGGCTATTTTAAAAAAGAAAAAAATATTTTTAATGTTTTTGTTTTTTTTTTGAATAGTATGGATATACATTGGATATCCAATGGATATCGTAAAAGGCATGGATGTTATATCCCTGGTAGAAAATAACGTTTGCATACATTCAGACAACGTTGCAAATTTGTATAATAATTTGTTATACTCATAACGTTGTCTTAGTGTATCATTTTAAGTGGAAAATACGTAGTTAAAACGTTGTCTTGGAAACGTTATTTTAATGTATGATTTTAAGTGGGAAATACGTAGTTAAAACGTTGTCTTGGAAACGTTGCAGAATTGTATTGCTGGAAACGTTGCAGCAACGTTCCAAATCCCACGTTTAGATACATAAAATTATTTCTAAGTCCCGACGAAAATCTTTCAATGAGGATTTTTTTTTTAATTTTTATACTTTATTATTTATAAAAGTAAAATAAAACTCTTCAATCCATTTTCAAAGTCATAATATCAAAAATATGAGCGAAATACACAAAACCCACTTTCAAACAACGTTGCAGAATTGTATTGCTGGAAACGTTGCAACAACGTTCCAAAACCCACGTTTGGCTACATAAAATTTTTTCAAAGTCCCGACGAAAATTTTTTACTGGGGATTTTTTTTTCAATTTTTTTTTATTATACATTACTTATAAAAGTAAAATAAAACCCTTCAACACATTTTTAAAGTCATAATATCAAAAATATGAGCGAAATACACAAAACCCACTTTCAAACAACGTTGCAGAATTGTATTGCTGGAAACGTTGCAACAACGTTCCAAAACCCACGTTTGGCTACATAAAATTTTTTCAAAGTCCCGACGAAAATTTTTTTACTGAGGATTTTTTTTTTCAATTTTTTTTTATTATACATTACTTATAAAAGTAAAATAAAACCCTTCAACACATTTTCAAAGTCATAATATCAAAAATATGAGCGAAATACACAAAACCCACTTTCAAACAACGTTGCAGAATTGTATTGCTGGAAACGTTGCAACAACGTTCCAAAACCCACGTTTGGCTACATAAAATTTTTTCAAAGTCCCGACGAAAATTTTTTTACTGGGGATTTTTTTTTCAATTTTTTTTTATTATACATTACTTATAAAAGTAAAATAAAACCCTTCAACACATTTTTAAAGTCATAATATCAAAAATATGAGCGAAATACACAAAACCCACTTTCAAACAACGTTGCAGAATTGTATTGCTGGAAACGTTGCAACAACGTTCCAAAACCCACGTTTGGCTACATAAAATTTTTTCAAAGTCCCGACGAAAATTTTTTTACTGAGGATTTTTTTTTTCAATTTTTTTTTATTATACATTACTTATAAAAGTAAAATAAAACCCTTCAACACATTTTTAAAGTCATATTATCAAAAATATGACCGAAATACACAAAACCCACTTTCAAACTACGTTGTAAAATTGTATGCTAGAAAAGTTGCAACAACGTTCCAAAACACACATTTAGCAACATAAAATTATTTTAAGTCCCGCCGGCAAATTTTTTAATTTGTTTTTTTTTTATTTTTTATAATAAATTATTTATAAAAGTAAAATCAAACTCTGCAATACATTTTTTAAAGTTATAATATCAAAAATACGATCGAAATACACAAAACCCACTTTCAAACTACGTTGTAAAATTGTATGCTAGAAACGTTGCAACAACGTTTCAAAACACATATTTAGCAACATAAAATTATTTTAAGTCCCGTCGAGAAAATTTTTAATGTGGATTTTTTTAAAATTTTTAGTCTTTGTAACATTAGTTATAAAAGTAAAATCAAATTTAACTACCTATGCAATATAATTTTTAAAGTCATAGTTTTAAAAATAAGGCCGAAATACACAAAACCTACTTTTAGATACCTAAAATTATTATAGTTTCAATAAAGGTTTACTATCGTACCTAGTTAGGTGATGGAACAACAGAGGTTACACCATAGTATTATCACAAAATTCTGTGGTATTATTTCTATGGGTTACACGGAACAAACGAAGAAAAATTCAAATTTACCGCTCTATCACGAAGTGTTTATTTCTTTATTTTAGGTTAAGTGTTGACATCGTGCGAAATTTTGTGCAAATTCTTCCGTGTTTTTTGGAAAAATAATTAAAAGATAAGGTAATTTTTATCTGATAGGGATGGCAAATAACTTTTAGTAACCTAAACAATCACCACAAACAATTTGTTAGTGTTTTTTTTAAACAGTTGCTTTTTGCATGGATTTTTAGGGTTATTTGGACGATGCCTTATGTAAAATAAGTTTTGTTCTGTGACGATGCCTTAAAAGCATAAACATGTTCCTGGAACAGTGTATCAAAGAAATTTTCACCCAGAAAATATTGAATTGGCCGTGGCAGAGGTGATAAACAATCGTCTATCCTTTGGGTAGATTGCAAGTGTAATGATTACATCTGCCACAGATGATCTGCGGATAATGGATAATGTTTTGCAAGACAAGAGACAAAAGAGTGCACTCATATCTAAACCACAAAGCAGTGATAATTAGTTGTTTTAAAGAAAACCTTCCTGGCAATGACTGGCTAAATTCTTTCCAGAGGCAAAAATTGTGATTACTCAAAGCTTGTGCTCTAAATTTTTATTCAAAAGCAAAAATCCTCACATTTTTTCTTATATATTCGTAATTGCTAAAATTTATTTTGCCAAGCATCAAAACCCTTAATGAAAATTAAAAATTTGTGACTTTAAACACCTTCATTGTTAATTGTTTTATTTAGACTTATATTTTAACTAGGTAACTACTTAAATTTCTTTGACTTTTTATTTTTGTTGCTAATTTATAATTTGTTTAATCCTTTATTTAGAAAATTTGTAATAATTGTTAATAGGCAATATTTCTTCTCTTTAAAATACCAGCATTGTTATTTTTTTTAGGCCATGTTTTAAGTTATGTTACTTATATTTGAATTTTTCTAGTTAATATTTAAATAGGATTTTTTAGATTTTTATTAATATTGATTTAAAAGTTGTAGTATCTTGTATCTAGAAAATTGTTAATACCTATATGAATATAGGCAATAGTTTTTCTTTTCAAAATACCATTGAAAATTTTTTGTCTAAGCTATTTTGTTATATTTTTATTTGTTTACTTTAAGTAGGTATATAATATTATATTAATAATATTTTTTAGATTTTGTTAATTGGGTATTTTTAATTAATTTTAATATTGATTTAAAAGTTGTAGTATCTTGTATAGAAAATTGTTATATATATAGGCAATATTTTTTCTTTTTAAAATACCATTGGAAATTTTTTGTTAAAGCTATTTTGTTATAATTTAATTTGTTTACTTTAAGTATAATATTATTAGATAATATTTTTTAGATTTTGTTAATTGGGAATTTTTTTTCCAAAGTATTTTTTTTGTACAATAAATTTTTGTTGTTTTTAAATATATATTAAATTTTCCAATAATAAAGAAAAATCCTACCCAAATTTATAAAAAAATCCAACGTTTTATGATACAATAATCCCACGTATTTCCAACGTTTTATAATACACAAAACCCACATATTTCCCACGTTGTATAATACACAAATCCCACGTATTTGCAACGTTTTATAATACATAAAAGCAACGTTGTATAATACACAAAACCCACGTATTTGCAACGTTTTATAATACGTAAATCCCACGTTTTTTATAACATTAAAAACTAACGTTGTCAGATAACGTTATAAACCGGGACATTTCAACATAAAATTATACATAAAAGTTAGGTTTTGCCAACGTGGGAAAAACGTTGTTTCTACGTAAAATTTCTACTAGGGATGGACATTGGGATAGCCATTGGATATCCATTGGATAGCGTGTTCTGTGTGGGTAATATTAATTTTAAAAGGTCCATCATCGAATTTAAAGTTTTCCCATCGATTTAACATGGAAAAATAGTTTTTTTAAGATTTATTTCGCCTGCATGCTATTTAGAACTCTTTTTTTTTATAATCAATCACTGGTCCTCTTTTAGCATTAAATTATCTACAAAAAATCTTACAGAGTCCAGCCTGTAATATTAATTTTAAAAGGTCCATCATCAAATTTAAAATTTTCCCATTGATTTAACAAGGAAAAATAGTTTTTTAAGATTTATTTCGCCTGCATACTATGTACAACTTTTTTTTTTGATAAACAATCATTGGTCCTTTCTCAGAAAAATTGATATTTTTACATTTAGCCGCTAAACTACTAATCGTAGAAAAAAAAAGTCAATTAGCAATTTTGAAGATCTTTTAATATTCTACAAATTCGTTTTAAACATTTTTTTTTATCACCATCAGTTAAAAGTTATAAGTGTTTAAAGTCCTATTTTCATGATTATGCATAATATATTATTATAATATTTACTGCAGGAAAAAAAAATTAGGGACAATTTTGCAGGAAACTCGAAGCACTATAAAAACGTACCAAGATTCTTCAACACACTTAATCAATCGCTGAATTTAAGCTAAAATAGCTTAACTTTTATGATATTCTTAATTTCATGATCCAGCTTTAGACTGCAAATCGGACGCTAAATGGGACCTGGGGCTAAAAAATGTGGGGGCCTAATAATATATTATTATATTTTTATTTGAAATTTAGTAAATAATTGGAAAAGAAAAATGCCGAAGATGAGGTTTTAGTAGGTCATACGCTCATATTTATAAAAAGCGAGCAAAAAACAACATATTTATAAATATAACTCGCAAAATATCTATTCTTTATTTATTTTATCCAAAAAATTTCCTATATAATGCAAGGCTTAAAAATTAACAAAACATGAAAAAGTTAATTTCCCCTTGAAACCATGGTTTTAAATAAAAAATAAAAACGATATCAAAAACAATAAATTAAATTAAATGATACTAAATTGGAATTTTTTTTTCTTTTCCAAAAATTGTTACCTACATAAAAAAATATTTTTCATTAGAGTAAAAATACCTAAATATTAACATTATTTTAATGACATTATTTCATTCAAGAGCGTACGCTGGTAAAATATAAGAGTAAAAAACCCATAAAAAAACAGGCTTGGAAGGATTTCTTAAAAAATCGCACTGTATCTCACATTTTGAGAGGGGGCCCTTGATTAAATTTATGCATTTTTATAGCTTAACTTATTTCAATCAAAATTTCTTATTAATAATCTTTTTAACTTTTAAAAATAGGAGTTGTTTGCATGTGTGTATGTTTTGTTAGATTTTAAGCGTAGAATACCCATACGCTCAAAAACTAGCAAAACATAACATTACTTCCAAAATTATTTATATTTATTTTATAAGATAAGCTTGCTATTATTATTTATTTTAATTTGGTCAGAACGGATTCTTTCTTACCTTACGTTTATCAGATCCAATAAGATATTTTGCATGGACATTAAACATTTTTGTTATATTAAATAATTTATTAATCATTGTTTGTACAGGGTGATCCCCTATAATGTCGCCCCCCTTTAACTTTTTTATTTTAAGTGTCCCAAAAAATTTAATAGTGTGGTTATGTACTTATAAAGAAAATTGGAAAATTGATCAGTATACAGGGAAAACAAAAAGTTTATATTTATTCAATGGATCACCCTATATATGTATTTATTTTTCAATTCCTTGTAAAATTCTAAGCATATTTCATATAACATACCATATACCAAAATTCAACCGTTTCTGAAATATTTAAATTATTTTTAAGATAATAGGTTGAAATAGTTTGTCTTTCTCTGTCTGAGTACGCCATTTTTACTTATTTAACAAAACATATTGACATACTGTCACTACATAGAAAAAACGCTAGCATAGCGTGAGCCATTAAACCAATGGGATCTTGTAATCCGTATTCCTGAATAACAGTTCCTATAATACCAATAGGTAGTTAGCACTTGGTTTATAATCGTTTACTGTTTTTAAATTAATAACAAAAGTTATCGCTCCTAAATCTATTGATATTCATATTGATATTTATTTGTTAGAATGTTATTGCATTAAATACTAATTTGATTTATTTAATAACGTTACTATTGTATATATACTAGGTATACATTTAACTTAATAAAATCCTTGGCATTTAGGCAAAATAATTCCCTATTTTGGTTTAATAGTAATTAATTGAGCAAATAACAATTTAGATTGCTTCAATTTTAATGCATTCAATGACAGCTCTGTTCTTGGTACTATGTTAGATTTTTTTCTGTGTATAGTAATTTAATTTCAATAAAAAAATTTTTATCGGTAGTAGCTACCGATTATTTTTTCGGTAGAGTCTACCGATTTTTTCGGTAGCCGTAACCGAGTAAATCCGCATCGATGCGCTGTTAGAAAATTAAAAAAAAATATTAATTCTTAAAAATTTTAACATTTAAAAATAATATTCAACATTATTCAAGTTAATAAAAATTACTCTTTTCAGTCAAACATTTTGAGATGGTATTCATTGTAATTATTAAAAAATGCTATTCAAAGAAATGGGTTTTTTTATCATCTATTTAAAAGAAAGTTTATTTATCCAATTATAAATACATACAGTTTTGTCAATTATTTTATATGTAAATATAATTTTAATTTACATATATTTCTAAGTATGTACATATTGGTGATTTTAGTACTGAAAAAAAAAGAAAACTTTCTCGAAATTCAACCTGATTAGGTATCCTGAGACACGGTAGTGTCTCGATACAGGATTTCCGCAACGACATCTGTTAGACTCTATGTAAAGCCAGGCAGGCAAGTGGTACCAACAGAAGTGCAACCGCGGGGAATTTTGAATTTCGAGAAAGTTTTCTTTTTTTTTCAGTACTAAAATCACCAATATGTACATACCTAGAAATATATGTAAATTAAAATTATATTTACATATAAAATAATTGACTAATAGATGATAAAAAAACCATTTCTTTGAATAGCATTTTTTAATAATTACAATGAATACAATCTCAAAATGTTTGACTGAAAAGAGTAATTTTTATTAACTTGAATAATGTTTAATATTATTTTTAAATGTTAAAATTTTTAAGTATTAATATTTTTTTTTAATTTTCCAACAGCGCATCGATGCGGATTTTCTCGGTTACGGCTACCGAAAAAATCGGTAGACTCTCCCGAAAAAATCGGTAGACTCTACCGAAAAAATCGGTAGACTCTACCGAAAAAATCGGTAGACTCTACCGAAAAATAATCGGTAGCTACTACCGATAAAAATCGGTTGAGGGAACCGATTTTTTTTCGGTAGAGACTACCGATTTTTTCGGTAGGGTCTACCGATTTTTTCGGTAGAGTATACCGATTGGCAGTCGGTACCTGCTACCGATTGCCAATCGGTAGCCTCTACCGATTATTTTTTTCCGTGTACATAACCACACTTTTAATTTTTTTGGGACACTTAAAATAAAAAAGTTAAAGGGGGGCGACATTATAGGGGATCACCCTGTACACAACTACTGTAATAGTTCCTTCAAACTTCTTTATTAGCTTATAACCGAATTTAATCAAACATTTTTTTTATCTTTTTTATTCGAAGAGCTACAAGGTCTGTTAAATAAGACAAAATTTGCTTAATTACAAGTCCATTAAAATTGCATTTACAAATTGTAAAACAAATCAGCGGTTTTCAAATAATTTAAAAAAAAAAACGGAAAACCTGTCAAATCAAAAATCGTTGAAACCTCGTTATTCCTGGAAATTTTGAAAAAAGTAAGTTTCCCATGTAAACATACACATTTATCTACCTTTTCATCCAGTTGTGATTTTTTTCGCCTACTAGACTTTCACTTTTCACCACCATCTTTTGTTTTTCCTATGGCCGCCATATTGGAATTTTACATGGTTAGATATAAAAAAAAATTAAAGAATCCAACGATCTATAAAACTACATATGCCTATGTTTACAAGTAAAACTTACTTATTTTTAAAATAACCTGGAATAACGAAGTCATACCGATTTTTGGTTTTGACAGATTTTTAGGTTATTCCAATTTATAAATTTCATTTTAATAGGTTTGTAATAAGGCAACTTTGCAGCTCTTTTAATAAAAAAATACCCATAGAAGGATACTTGGTGCACCCTGTATACAGTCTATAGACATACGATATATTAATTGACTACCATTTAAAAAAGAAGGAACTACGAGCTGATTCATCAAAATACACTGATCTGTAGAATAGCCCATATTATAGAATATGAAAAACTTTTTTTATTATAGGTTTCTGTGGTTAAGTGCGCATTTAATACGAATAACAATGCCAAAAACCGGTCTATCTGTTACGCGCTTTCGTTCGGGTTCGTTGTTTAATTGGCTGTCGGAGTCTTTGCAAAAAATGGGTTTTGGTAAAAAATTTGACATTTATGCGTTGATAAAATTTAATGTGTACATGGGCGTAGCCAGGGGGGGCCTGGAAGCCTGGAAAAAAATAATTATTGGCATGGACACTACACTGTAAAAAAATTGAGTAAAATTTAAAAATCACTCAATTATGTATCAGAAAAGGTCCACACTAGATTGAGTTAATGTTTTACTTAATATACGTGAGTAAAATTTAAATTTTCTGAGTAAAAAAAGCATTTAATACGAATAACAATGCCAAAAACCGGTCTATCTGTTACGCGCTTTCGTTCGGGTTCGTTGTTTAATTGGCTGTCGGAGTCTTTGCAAAAAATGGGTTTTGGTAAAAAATTTGACATTTATGCGTTGATAAAATTTAATGTGTACATGGGCGTAGCCAGGGGGGGCCTGGAAAGCCTGAAAAAAAAATTATTGGCATTGTGAATTAATGACGGGATCGTGTGAAGATAAATAAACCATTACATAAATAGTAAATATATATTAGCAGAACAGAATTAATACAACTTACATAACAACCATTACATTACACTCTTGATATTCACAATACAAATGTACTACCAACTTAACACGCCTCCTTAAATTTGTATTACAACATTAATAATAAACATTTTACAATATAACTAATGCTTGCCTAAATTTCTTAAATTTTACTGTACTGTAGAGATTTAGTTAAAATATCTGCAACGTTTTCTTCTGAGTTAACTTTGACAACATCAATCATTTTGTTAATATGTTTTCATTTACAAAATGATAATGAGTTTCAATAAACTTTGAATTTTTTGTAAAATTGCCATGTTGGGCTATGATAATTGCTCCAGAATTATCTTCATAAATGTTTATGGGTGCAGAAACTTTAAGATCAAAGTCTGACAGAATATCTTTTACAATTTTTAATTCGCTTACACACTCAGATAAGGCTACATATTCAGCTGATGTGGAAGACTTTGTTACACTTTTCTGTTTCTTTGATTTCCAAAAAATTGAATTTCCATACATTTTAATTACATAACCTGTTGTAGATTTTCTGTCTGTCACATCTCCTGCCCAATCGGCATCTACATAACAACTTAAAATTTCTGTATCTACAATTCCATTAAACGTTAACTTTAAATCTCTGGTTAACATCAAATACTTAAGAACTCTTAATGCATATTTATAATGAGTAATATCATAACAGTTTTGGAATCGACTTAAATAGTTTATACTAAAACTTATATCAGGTCTTGTACCTGAACTAATGTACAACAATGCACCAATTAAGTTTCGATATTTAATCTCATCACTTACTAATTTTGCAGGTAACAATTTTAAATTTTCCTCCATTGGAGTTGCAAACAATTTACAGTTTTCGAGATTATATTTTATTCCTAACGATTCAATATACGTTTTCTGATCTAAAGTTATTTTTCTATTATCACTTTCATACATTATATTAATACCTAAATATGTCTTAATATGACCCAAATCTTTCATTCGAAATCTTTTCATCAAAAAGCTTTTTATATAATTTAACTTTTCTATATCTTTACAGCAAATCAGTATATCATCAACAAATAGGATTAAATAAACATTGTTATTTTTCTCGTTTAACACGTACAAACAACTATCATTTACGCTTCTTTTAAAATTTAAGATTCTTAAATAATCATCAAAACATTCATACCAAGCTCTAGGACTTTCCCTTAAACCTATGGGGTCTATTCTGTAACTTTTTAGTTATAAATAACCCTGGGTTATATCATATCGACTGGTTAAAATCTCTAGAGCGGTTCTGTAACTTCGTATTTAACTTAACCCGATGCCGATATAACGCTGGTTATTCAGAAATATATATCGTGAGGTATATTAGTAGGCGATAAAAATAACTTTTGAGTTATAATTTAGATTTAAATAAAAAACACTTTCAAAGGTGCATTATAAGAATAATTTCCTTTACAAATTATTAGTACTAAACTTTTTTGCTATTAATTACATAAACTATTTCATACCCTAGAACCCTGAGTATTTTATTATTTTTTTTTGATTTAGTAATGCGGCACGAATAATGAATCGCAATTTACATTCTTAAAATTATTTAGACTTAACAAGGAAGCTACTTATTTTCTTATCGAAAATCTTTTACCACATATGAATGATGAATTAAGAAACACTGGAATACCTGCCCATCTAAAAATATTGTGCACACTAAAATTTTTAGGACATGGGGGTTACCAGCTTACTCTTCATTTTACAATGAGCCAATCATCAGTTAGTCGTTGCATATCAGAGGTGTGTAATGTTATTAATAATATTCTTTTACAAAGATGGATAGTTTTTCCCTCCACCCCTCAAAACATTAATTTTTTGATCGCTATGGATTTCCTGGGATTGTAGGCAGCATTGATTGCACTCATGTTGCAATATTAAAAAATATTCTAATAAAATAATAAGTAGATAGAAAATAATATACATATATTCAAACTTTAAATAAAAAAAACATATTTATATGTTAATAAAAATTATAAATCATTTACAAATAAAAGGTACACATAAAAAATTAGGAACTTTTTCAGTTTGGCAGCTGGTGGATTTTGGGTATACCAACATCTGAGTTATTAGACATGGGAGTCCCATGATGGGACCCACACCAAACTTATATGAGTTTATAATGACATTGAATGGACAGGTTCTGCCTAAGCAGAATTTAAATTGAAAACGTTAGTTTTGCACCCCCTATTTAAGATTATTCAAATTAAAGAGGTGAAATTTATAATTCACTACTGTGTCAAAATTTATTTTGAAAATCCAAGAGTATTTTATACCATTTTTAATTTTTTTAAAATATAGTTAAATTAATAAAAATTTAAAATGGTATAAAATCTGTAATACCTACTTGGGTATTAATAAATTTTGAAATTTTTTCTTTAAACGTTGGTGAACGTATGAAAGTGATTGAATAATCGTATAATTATATAATTACGGGGCACGCTGAAAACATTTTCGCAAACTTCAATTTAAATTCTTCTTGCGCAGAACTTGTTCATTTAATGTCAGTATAAACTCATAT
Source organism: Brassicogethes aeneus (assembly GCA_921294245.1). Lineage (NCBI taxonomy): Eukaryota > Metazoa > Arthropoda > Insecta > Coleoptera > Nitidulidae > Brassicogethes > Brassicogethes aeneus. The sequence goes on along the minus strand of OV121132.1, from coordinate 42,615,875 downwards.
AAGTTTGGTGTGGGTCTAATATCTGAGATATCAGTTTACCCAAAATGCTCCAGCAGCCACAAATTGTCTTTATTATTGCCTTCTAATGGCCTTTGGAATGTTATTAAGCCCCTTTGCCTTTTTAGCCTTCTTCTTATGGGCTTTTTCCGGCATAGTTGAACGTATGAACGTACACTGTTCAAAATTTCATGACCAATTTAACACCAAATTAACACCATACGTGGTCTATATCGATACAAACCAAAATGGTGTTAAATAAGGTTCGTTGGTCCGGTGTCAATCCAAATACTAAAATGGTGTTAAATAAGGTTCGTTGGCGGTGTAAATTCAAATACTAAAATGGTGTTAATTTAACTTTCACACAGTATTAAAATAAATTTTACCTGGTGTAAAGTTCAGTGTTAAATATTAGGTGTTTGTGGTCAAATTATCATACAACACAGAAGAAAGGAAAAAAAAAGGAAACAGGAAGTTCCTTGACGCATTACTAGTATATTACCAGTGGTATTATTCCAGAAAATGAAACCTTCAACTCGCTAGAGATAATGTTTTTAGTGCGTTCCACTAACTTAAAATACTTCAAGTATTGACAGCTGTTTCCACCTATTTAAGGTATCTTTAGTATCGAACAACTTGTAGTGTCACACCAAACTTTGGTGACCAAAGCAAAGGATTACCTAAGTTTATATATTCTTCATGTAAGTCAACAGAGGCGAGATTTAAGAACATCACGTGATCCACAAAAATATAACTACTTATGGGTCAACTGGGTTAAATGAACTATTCCTTTTTTTCTGGGTAGGTGCACTTCTCAAATATTTTTAGATAAACACCGTTTTGGTGTTCATTTTCAACCCTAATTCATGGTGTTATATTAACACCATTTGGTGTTGGATTTTGACACCATTTTAGGATTACTTTTTACACCGCAGATATTTTAAACAGTGTATGAATGTTTTCCATATTCTAACTGCCTTCACCACAGTGGCGGCCCGTGCTAAAAATGATTGCCTGTTCTGCAAAAAAAAGTGAAGTAAAAGTAAAGTAAAATATCAGTTTAAGTAGAAAAGCTTTATTTAATTTTTTTAAACTGTAATACAATGCGCCTTTCCTTCTTTGCTGCAAACTTATCAATTACTTTTTCGTTAAAGTTTTGTATTGATGCGATAATTTTTTTTTCAATAGATAACATCGAAAGAGCCGTCAATCGATCTTCACACATTGAATTTCTTAAAAACGTTTTGATCCGCTTTAATGTCGAAAAACTACGTTCCGCTTCAGCAGTAGTCATTGGAGTTGTCACAAGAATTTTTAATAGCTTCTTAGTTTCCCCCATTGTTTCTTCCAGGTTATTTGAAATTATAAATTTAAGTAATGGTACTGCACCACGTAAATCTCTACATTCACAATTGGAATATATCACAGAAAGTTCCGTTTTGAGTCGAATTTTATTTAAAACTTTATATGAAGTACAAGTTAAGTCTAACTCTTGGTCCGGAAATTTGTTATGATATTCCACAAATTTTTCCGAAATAGTCACTTATTCTAGGCATTATAATTAATTGTAATCCAAAATCACAATTAAATGACATTTTAGTAAGTCTTGCCACATATTATTAGTCGCTAAATAATTATTATGAAATAATAATAATAATAATGGTAATAAATTATAATTAATTAATTCAGTTTAGAAATACAGTCTTCCCTGTTTTTATTTTTTACCCTTTAATGCCTTTTGCTTAAACACAATTGTGTTAACAGTCTGGCTATTGAACAATGTTATTTATCGTACTGGAGAAACAACAGAAATACTCGAATACGTTACTGGTAGTCCAGAAAACAACCAATTGCATATGCTGATGTGTATACGATTATTATTATATTAATAATTTGGTTATTTATGAAATTAAACTTCATTATTAAATTTATAATTAATTGGCCCTTTTTTGTCAGGCGTTAACTACACATTTACCCATAGGAATGCTTAAAAAATAACAAAATCCAGATATTTGTCGTACTAACCATTTTCTGTTGTAGTTATATGATTAATAAATTAATTATTGATTTTTGAGAAAAAAAATATGTCCCAAAAATATTATTATTATTATTTCTTTGTTTGTATCTGCAACAGATTTTAGAAAAATTGATTTCTTGGCATTAAAAATTATTAATTTTTTTAGAAAATTGTAATATTTTGCATAATATAATATAAAAAGAATTTTAATTTCACGCGCTAGATTTGATTTAGGCGTTCAACTACCTATTCGGTTTAAAACCCTGTATAGCATACCGCTCACCGACGGCGCGATCAGATCAAGACAGACACAGAACATAAGAAGACAGAGTAAGGACGTCGACACGGTTTCAAATATCCGAGCACTGATCTGCACTAATTGCAGCTCATTTCCACCGTAAATTGTGTAACAACGAACCTAACCGATGACAGGCGGGGGCTAACGAAAGCTCGAGGTCGGCTTTAGCACATGTTGTATGTTGTATGTATCTTGGCTTTAGCAGAACAAGGATGTTGAGCAGCTATGTAATGAACATTACTAGACGTGCTTTGCTTTTATATTCCTGTTGGCTAACTGGATTTGCAAAACGCGCAGCAGGCTCTTTAAAAATCTAACCATAAACTTTTTATTATTTGCTGATTTGATATTATTTAATTATAATAATCAATTAAATCATTATTAATGATAATAGCATTAGAAATTAATATTTTACCATTTATTTTTACTTTTATTTTTGGTGGTTCTGCAGCTCTGCAGCACTTAAGGACAAACCGCCCCTGATAGTATCTCATTTTACTTTCTCATTAAAACTAAGTATACTTATTATATATAGATTATTACACCATCCTCTGCACCACACTGCCAAACAAACACCATAGAATAACTCGTATGTAATAAAATAAAATTGTCTAGAAATTTAGATATATCATTAAATTTAATGTTTAATGTTTAATGTTAACATAACCAAACTAAAAAAAACAGTTCTGGGGGCGCGGAAAACGACAGGTTCACTGGTTTTAGACTGTCAGGTCGAGTCGTACGAAACTGATGCTGCTGGTTGGAGACTCGACGCGAAAGGGATTATGAGAAAAATGCTATGTTTGGCAAACGCGCTCAGAAACGAGTCCTTTTTGCAAACAAAATACCAAATTGAGTAAAAGTCACTTGAAAAGAGTTTTTCTGTTTAATTAATTCTTTATGTGAGTGCAGTTAATCAGATTTGTAATAAATACTGTCACCATTGGAAATCATTGTGAAAAGACACAATTTTAATTAAAATTTTACTCAAATATTTAACTCACTACACCAATTCAATTATCCGTCGAAAATGGCGACATTGTGGTGGGTTATCACAGGCATAGGCATTCTTACAATGCAAGTGTTCTCGCTTAATGTCGCCAACGTATGCTGCGTTGGTAGCAGTAATCGTTTTTTCTTTATAGTGGATGCATCAAAAGTTTAAGCCACTAATTACAACCTGCTTGGGGTTCATATACCCCACCACACAAGTATGTTTAAATTTTTTCGTACCTTTTGCACATATTATTTCAACAGTCTTATTGCTTCTGCCAGTACTGTTTAATGCGTTTCTTGTGCTATGATAAAGCTATGTACATGTTGTATCTTAATTCAACTAAGAAATGCATTAATCAATTAAATATCTTCTGCTTTTTATAAAAATTTAGTTTATGCCAATTTTCCACAGATTTCTTGTTTAGCAGTTACTGCCTTTATCCATAGTTGGTCAGTGTAGTAGGTAAATAATTTTAGATTATGTTTTAATTGTTAATCATGGCGGGCGGCTTTGAACGTGAGCAAGCTAATTCGCTGGTTTTGTGGAATGAGGTTGAAGATGAATAAGTTGCTATTGGTTCTGAAAGTAAAGGAGAATCTGACTATTAAGGTGGCTGTAATCATAATTCTGCGAGCGAAGAAGACCCTGAAGAGCCTCCAGAAAATGTTTAATAACAGGATAATCAAGAAGACATTCAATCACAAAAAACTGAGAACGAACCTTAGTTTCTTAGGTACCGAGAAAGGGTAAGGTTGTTTTTATCATGTCTACGTTACACCATACCCCAGATATCGATCAAGATTCTGGTAAAAAGAATAAGCCATAAATCATAAGTGCTCATTCATAATAAATGTAACCATAATATGACCGTAAAACGTAAACATAATACCACCATAATTTGTACGTAACGATGATTTGTGTTTATAATGAACGTATGCCTTATGTATATATTAATAAGGCGCGCATGTCAAAGTTCACTAAAATGGCAGCATTGACAGATTTCGTCTAATTATTATGTCTTAAAACTTAAAAGTTTTAAGACAAAATAATTATAATTATAAATATAAATTAAGTTAAAACTATCAGTGTTATCATAACCTTAATGTAATGAGAGATATATACGTTGGCAAAGAGAAGAAAAAAAGGGTGAATTTCGTCGAATAATATTCGAACTAAAACTTTAGGATAAGGAATGGTTCTTTAGATTGTTTGTTCTGTGGATATACCAGAATACACTTGAAAAAGATCTCTCATCTGTTTGCATGGCTACTACCCTGATTGCAACCAATAATGTTCTAGTGAAATCATAAAAGTTACTAAAATTCACACATAAGAAACCCGTAAAGTTGAGATGATTTCAACTTTACGTATTTTTTACGGTCACCCATAGATCTTATGTTCGAACGTAAAACGTAAAAATTACGGCTATTCATTATAAACAGGCACACTGGTTTTGTTAATATTCAACTTTACGTTTTACGTATTTCTTACGGGCATCTTATGGTTACGTCCATTATGAATGAGCACTAACATTTTACAATGTAGTGGCGTAGATGTAGTTGAGCATTATCAGCTTCTTATAGCGTATCCTGTGATAATAAAAGATCACCACATACAATTTTTTAAGCTTTGGTAAAGTAATTTATAACCTAAATACTGGAAATTTTAGAATGAAAAGAAGGCATTTTTTGAAAACTTCAGCTATTCAATTATTGACTGAATACAAAGACATACGGGCTACCAATGGAATACTTCCAGATAATAAAGAAGTGCCAAGAAAAAGAGTCAAAGTGTTAACTAGATGTGAAATATGCGAACCAAAAAAAGTAGGAAAAGCAATTTTTTTAGAGCATTCTGAACTGTTTTGTGATGATTGTAATTCAAACGAAAATGAATAGGTTTCAGTTTTTTATTTACTTTAGTTGTATTAATTAGTGTTGATTTTTATTTTACATTTTTAGTTTATTTCTATTATTTAAATTTTTACATTCAGTAAAAATGTGTTTTATTAGTTGTAGGAATTAGTATTAATTTATATTTTATATTTTTTAGTAAAGCAATATATTGTAGCGAGTACCGCCCTGGATATCGGAGTGATGACTCATCGCCGATTAGTCATTGCCGGTGAGTCATCGCCGGTGACTCAGCGCTCGAATAATCGAGAGTGTGGAGCTCGCTGGAATGTTCCAGAATACTTGGGCGCTGGATATATAAGAAACGGAGCAACACAGAGCAGTTAGTTAAGATTTGGTACTCGGGACGAAATAAATAAATATAAGTGCAAATAAATAGACTCTTGAACAATAGTGATATATAAATAATTAGTAGTTAAGTGTTTAGTTAGTTTTATAGTGTTTTAAGTGTGGTTAAGTTATTAAATAAATAGTTTAGTTCGTTAATTAACCAGTGCGTGTTTTAATTCACACTACGAACAGTTAAAAACGTTACAATTGGTGTCAGGTGTGGGGTTAGTGTGAAACTTCGCGAAAATGGTTTCGTTAATGGACTTAAAAGTGTCGGACCTTAAGCGAGAGCTAGAAGAAAGGGAGTGTGATCCAACTGGAAAAAAAGAATGTGTTGCAGCAGCGGCTTCGAGAAGCGTTGGAACAGGAAGGTGAAGATCCAGATACGTATTTATTTGAAGGCCAATTTAATATGCATTTAATGTTGCAAAATTTAAACAAAAAAATGTTAGAGAATTCTAACAATTTGAAAGCTGATTTGAAACAGAATATTCTAGAAAATGTCAACGATTTAAAGAATGATTTGCAATGGAAAATGGTGGAAAATTCTAGCGATTTGAAAATCGATTTACAACAGAAGATTCTGGAAAATGTCAACGAATTAAAGGACGATTTGCAACAGAAAATGCTAGAAAATTCTAAAAACCTAAAAGAATATTTGGAAGGGAAGATTCTAGAAAATGTCAATGAATTAGAAGAGAAAGTTGACGATGTAAGGATGGAATTAAATAACGTAAGGATGGAATTGGATACGAGAGAAGAAAAATTGAACGAGAAATTGGAGGTCAAAATTAGAGAAATAAATAGTAAACTGAAAGCTGTAAATTTACCTATGATGCTGACGGAACCAGGAGTAGTGCAGGAGGGAAGCCGAGTACGGATGAAACCACCTCAGTTCGATGGAAAAACTTCTTGGACCAACTACATCCGTCAGTTTGAGGCAGCAGCAAAAGCAAATGGCTGGCTACCAGAAGAAAAGGCTACAGCATTGACTCTGGCTTTACGCGGAGATGCAACGGTTATCTTGCAGACGCTTTCTCCCAACGAACAAGAAGATTACGAAGCGTTGGTGAAACATCTGGAACTTCGATATGGCCAGACACATCTGGAACATGTGTACCATTCCCAACTGAAGAATCGCTTCCAGAAATCAAACGAGACGTTACAAGAATTCGAGGCTGATATTGCACGCTTGGTTCGGCTAGCATATCCAGCTACTCCAACGACCGTTATGGAACGATTAGCGGTTCAAGCCTTTTTGGATGGACTTCGGGACAACGAAACAAGACAGGCTCTAACATTGGCTCGTCCGAGCCAACTGGTTGATGCATTGGCTCTAGCTTTGGAATTCGAGGCGGCAAAGGAGAGCTGCAGGAGCCAGCCTAGAATTAGGAGAGTCGAAGAAGAAAAGAAGGAAGAACCCAGGATAATTGAAGCAATTAGGCGAGTTCTTAAGGAGAATTTACCAGAGAAGAAGGAAATCCGGTGTTGGAGATGTGGAAAGCTGGGACAAATACAAAGTCGTTGCAGAGGAAGTCAGGTGGCGCCGACTTCATTTAGAAAAATAAATAGGGCCGAAGAAAAGGATGTGTATATTCGCAGGACTACAATCGTAGATGATCATTGGCAATCCGCTGAGGTTCAACAAGACCAGGAAAGGGACCCGGATTTGAAGCTCATCATCGATTGGAAGAAGAACGACTGTAAACCAACGTGGCAAGAAGTTGCCCAATATTCGCCAATTGTAAAATCGTACTGGGCCCAATAGAATTCCATCATCTTAAGTGAAGGGCTTCTAAAGCGCGTTCTGAAGATGCCAGAAGGGGGGGAAGACCGGAAGCAGATAATAATCCCCAGAAACAGGATACCAGAAGTGCTGCAGGAAATCCATGATGGAACTACTGGAGGACATCTTGGGGTGACCAGGACGCTCGGAAGACTTAGGGAACGGTTTTATTGGGTTAACAGCCAACGAGATGTGAAGGAATGGTGCAAGAAGTGCTCCGTTTGCGCGGCAAGCAATGGACACCAGAAGCGCCCAAAAGCCCCAATGCGACAGTACAATGTGGGCAGCCCATTTGAGAGAATTGCAATCGACGTGGCGGGTCCATTTCCGGAAACAGAATCTGGAAATAAATACATCATCGTTGTAATGGACTACTTCAGCAAGTGGGCGGAAGCGTACGCCTTGCCAAACCAGGAAGCTGCCACAGTGGCCGATGCCCTTATTAAGGAGTGGATTTGTCGTTTCGGTGTGCCAATGGAGATGCATTCAGACCAAGGCAGGAACTTTGAATCTATACTGTTCCAGAATGTCTGTAAAATTCTTAACATTCGAAAGACGAGGACGACTGCATTACATCCGCAGTCTGATGGAATGGTAGAACGAATGAATCGAACGATAAACCGGTACCTGTCCAAGGTAGTCTCTGATCACCAAAGAGACTGGGACCGCTTCCTCCATCTGTTCCTATTGGTGTACCGTTCTTCTGTCCACGATACAACCGGCCAGACACCCGCTAGCATTGTTATGGGACGTGAACTTCGTCTACCTTGTGACCTGAGGTTTGGTTGCCTACCAGGGGAAGATATTGCTGGAGAAGATTATGTCAGCAATTTACGTAGGAAAATGAGCGACATTCACAGCCGAGTTCGTTTAAACATCCAGAGTGCCAGTGATAGAATGAAAGAGGCATAAGACATCAAGGCGGAAAATGGAGGATTTCAACCTGGAGACCTAGTTTGGTTATATAGCCCTCAGCGCCGTCGTGGTTATTCACCGAAGCTGCAGACTTCTTGGGAAGGACCATACGAAGTCATGGATCGCATAAATGACATCATCTACAGGATCAGGAAACAACCAAGAGGAAAGCCGAAAGTGATCCATTTTAACCAATTGGCTCCTTACGCTGGAAACAATGATGACCAAATAAACGACGCTAGAGTAAGGAGGGTTAATCCGCCGGAAGACGACTTGCCTTTTGAAGACTTCATGTATTTTTATTCGAGCGGTAAAAAAGCTCGGTATGGTGTCACTCGAGAAGAACAAAAAGATCTGTTCACTGTTTCGGCCGATTACTCCTTGGCTCACTGTGTTCCAGAAGACCTAAGGATGTCCAGGGGAATAGCGGTTGTCTTTAAAAACAAGTTTGGACGGGTCGACGAGCTACGAAGGCAGAATCCCAAACTTGGAGAGGTGCTTGAAATTGTGAATAATGAGCAGAAAGGCAACAGAAGTATTTTCTATCTGGTAACGAAGCAGCTCTCCCATCAGAAGCCAAACTACCGTGACGTATGGAATGTCTTAAATAAATTAAGGGATACCCTTTTGTCCAAGGACATCATGAACCTGGCGATACCAAAGATTGCTTGTGGACTTGACGGTTTAGACTGGAGAATAATTAGAAGTATGGTGGAAGTTATCTTCAGATTTAGTGGCATACACATTCTTGTCTGTTGCCACAACCCTAAAAGAACAACCGGAAGGAAGACCGTAGACTGCTACTTCTATAGGACGTCACAATGCAAGTTTGGATCTCTATGCAAATATCGCCATGGAGCTGAGGACCATTTTCGGGACGAAAATGTTTTAAGACGGGGGCAATGTAGCGAGTACCGCCCTGGATATCGGAGTGATGACTCATCGCCGATTAGTCATTGCCGGTGAGTCATCGCCGGTGACTCAGCGCTCGAATAATCGAGAGTGTGGAGCTCGCTGGAATGTTCCAGAATACTTGGGCGCTGGATATATAAGAAACGGAGCAACACAGAGCAGTTAGTTAAGATTTGGTACTCGCGACGAAATAAATAAATATAAGTGCAAATAAATAGACTCTTGAACAATAGTGATATATAAATAATTAGTAGTTAAGTGTTTAGTTAGTTTTATAGTGTTTTAAGTGTAGTTAAGTTATTAAATAAATAGTTTAGTTCGTTAATTAACCAGTGCGTGTTTTAATTCACACTACGAACAGTTAAAAACGTTACAATATATACAACATGTGCACAAATGTATTTTATTATTATAACTATACCCTAATAAATAGGAAGAAATCATATATTTGATTACAAATGTCATATTTAAAAAACAATTTTTTTACGTTTGGGTATGTGATACCTCACCACAAAGGTTCTGATTAAAAAATCTACCACTGTTGAGTAAAGGAGTAAAGGAGACTTATTAATCAATGCTACCACACTGTCGCCGGGTCTGTTGTAGGAAGCTTAACTCTTGTTTTTTACGATTGCCTGTTTTTTTTTTAAATCCAGGGTGATGCTTTTAAAGTCGAGATACTTTTGCCCCCAAAAATAACATACACAAAATTAAATAACACACAATTCTGAAATTTCAGATTAATCATCAATTATATAGAAATTTGTAACAATATAACCATCAATAGGTACTAATAGAACACTACTGATGTATTTCGTAACTTTAACCCCAGTAGCACAAAATATTGGTCCTATATGGGGCGCATATATGCCCAATATTTTATCTAGGACCAATATTGGATTTATTTAGCCGATGTTGGCCCTATATTGGCATAAAATGGTTATTTAATATATCTTGCCAATGTTTATCCAATGTTGGTCCTATATTGGCATATCATTTTACGCCAATATATCATTAAACATATTTATCCAAGATCGGTCCAATATTGGCATATCATCTTAAGCCAATATATCATTAAAAATATTTATCCAAGGTTGGTCCTATATTGGCATATCATTTTACGCCAATATATCATTAAAAATATTTATTCAAGGTTGGCCCTATATTGGCCCTATATTTGCGTAATATTGGACCAAGCTAGAAAAAATCTGACGAAAGATATGTTGGCCCAATATATAAAACGAATATTGGGCCAATCTCTTTGTGCTACTGGGGAACCCACTTCACTGTTTTCCCTAATGTCAGTTTAAAAACCAGTGATGGCATTTTTTTCGTATACTTAGCACACTCGTTAATAGGTATAGGGAATCCAAATATTAATAATAACATATTTCTGGTAATATATTATAAACATTTCAGTAATAAACTTATACCTACATATAAATACTCCAGTTATTACGAACATGCTGAAGCTGGATGGTTGACAATAAAAAAAAATCAGTGAAAAATATTTTGATTGGCTGCCTGAAATCACGTGTACTTTTTCAACAAAATAATTTGTTAAACATTAACAAAATAATTTGTCCCCTATGCAAATTAACAAATCGCTTACAAAATTTTTATCTTTGTTAAAATAAGTACAATGCCTGGTTTTATACAAAGAATTATGTTAAAATTTTACAAAAAAAAGTAACAAACTACAAACTGATTAACAAATCTAATTTTTATAACTGTCATGATTTGAACTATAGCTACCAAAATCGCACAATAATAATCAGGGATGTTTCCGCGGATGCAGGCTATGCTTGTCTTACTATTCAAAAACAATTCGCCCTTTTATTAAACACATCTTTGACACAAAAATGTATTATTAATGTTATAACTTTACAAAATACTGATATGAGAATTTTACCATACATTATTGTAACTGGATTTACAAGTATTTGATTTGTACTTTAACAAATAAATTTGTAAAAAATAATTACAAAATTGTTTTTAAGTTTACTATTTAAAAAACCATAGATTACTGTATGGTTTTATAAAAGACTATTATAGTAATATTATTCATATTATATTAAAGAAGTATAGTTCTAATAATGTCATAAGACGTCATTTTTCCGCACGAGGACAATTTAGCATACTATATCGAAATTCTAAAATTCCCAAACTCAGACGCAGAAACTGTACTATAATGTTGTAATATTACTTAATCATTTCATTGTAAAAAGTTTAGGAAAAGTACAATACTACCACAGTAATATATGCAATTATGTATAAAACTTGTATACAATATAATCAATTTTCATATCTCTGATTTTATTTAGGGTCTTGGTTGCGAATTACTAACAAGTTTATTCAATATAAGGCATTGAACCATTTTTTAAAATCATAAATATCTCTTTTAAGAAAGAAATTGAGTCTAAGCAGACTTAGGGGCCCCATTTTATTTTGCAGCCCCGGGCCCACGACGCACAGTTGTCTGAGAGGTAAATTTACGCGGCAAAAATTATTCTTTAAATATTTTTCCCAAGACGTGTGTTTTTTATGTTTTTAAGGGTGCTAAATTTACTTCTTATATAATTTTTTTTTAATATTTGGTATTGAGGGGGCTAAGTCTAGCCAAATGATATAAAATGATTTTTTTTAATATTTGTGTATTTTTTGATGTTTTATATTTAATAATGTATTTATTAAATAAATAAATGTTTATAGTTCGTACCAGGGGGCGATCGCCAATGTTGGCGATTGCAACATGGCGCAAGCATAATTTTTTATCATGAATAACCGAAAAACCATTACCTTCAAAGTATCAAAAATATATTTTCTCGATTTTTATGTAAGAATGTCATATTCTCGCACGCAAAATCGTTGAAGAATGAAGCTCATTCTTAAACGATTTTTGGTAACATTTAGTTTTTAAGTATTGGTACCCCCAAAATGTCAAACTGATTAATAACCTCAAATTCATTACTTTTATTGAAAATGAAGCCTTTATTATTGTTTTGTAATATAAAGTTTGCTCCAACAATGCATTTTAATGCAAAATTTTAAGTTTAATGTGTAAAAGTGCAGTTCAGGTTGTACTTGTGCAGGATAACAAATATTGTCATTTTGTGTTGCCAACTGACATTTTGCGAGAAAAATCCCCTAACTAACAACGACCACAAAACAATTAAAAAAACCTAAATAAAAGTTAAAATCGAGAAAATAGTATAAATCACACGTTGCAGAAGGCTATTCTCGCACTCATTCGTTCGTCCACTCGCTCCTTCGTCGCTCGAGGCCAAATTTCGAATTCGTGCGAGAATATGTGGCCTTCTGCAACTTGTACTTTAATATACTATTTTACAACCCTTTAGCCAATATCGTGATGGTTGACAATGGGAAAACTTATTATTTTTATTATGCGTTAAATAATCTTGCTTGTTTTAAAAATGAGATTCCTATAGAACAATTTAGACATTTGGACATTTAATTAAAAATGTTTGTTAGGAATCTCATTTTTAAATACAAGCAGAAGTTTTTATGAAGAATGATTTTTTGCGATTCCGTTACGAATATCTTACCACAATTCTCTCTTATTTTGATATATAATTTTTTTAATTTCTGAGCACTTTGTATATAAATTATATAATATAATTAATCTTTTTATGAAAGTCTTAATTTTTAACCATCAAATATTTTAAAAAGAATTCATTTTTCTACAAAACGCACTTTGGGTTTTTTTAGTTTCTGAGCACCCTGTACATTTAATGTTTGTGTAGGAATCTTATTTTTGAAACAAGCTAAACAAGTTTTTAAATAACATATTTTTTTTTCGTATCATACCTAATAAAAAAGTTTTTTTCTATTGTCATTACCATCCGTGGGCACACTGTATAATATACAAAGTATATTAAAAAAATTGTATTACCATTCTTAAATGCAATAATTATAGTCAAATTTAAAAAAAATATATTACTTTTATGACCAGGTTAGCGGTAATTTGTCAGCCATTTTTCATTTTTGCATAACTCTCTTATAGGCGCATAAAGGCAGCAGAATTTTTATAAAGTCGGAGCTGGAGGTTCATATTTTCGAATGCACTATGTGGTTCTGGGCAAGTAATTATACATTTTTACTTATATTCCATTTATTATTTGTAATTACAAAGCTTGAGAATTTGTAGGTTAAAAAACGCTATATTTTTGGCAAAAAATCCAAAAAAGACATTTTAAAGTTGTATTTGTACTCAACTTTATCCCTACTATAAATTTTTGACACTAATTTTCACTATAGACCAGGGTCGATAATTTTTGAAACCAAAAAAAATAACAGTAGGATGAAACCCATTGGAAAAGGAGAAGAATATAATAAAAATGAAAGGAAAAATAAATTACGGGCGATCTGACTTCGGGAAGTGGGAGGGGGGGGTTTAAGGGTAAAAAATGGTTTATCTCGATTTCCGTCAAAACTACAAGTCCTATGGAAAAAAGTTAAATGGCAAAGTTGTAGGTAATAAAAGGATGTACAACTTTTGTAATTACAATTTTTTTACATAACCTCAAAATTTATGTGAAAAATTCAAAAAACCAAGTTTTTGGTTTTTTATTTTTATCTTTTTCAAAAAAATTTTTTTTTCCACGAAATTTGGTGAAAACTTACCATTTTATGTCCCAAATACACTGTAATTTATTTGATTTGAAATATTTATTATTTCGCCTTATTTTGACTTAATATCAAAAAAGCACCCTAATTTTCAATCGAAAATTCTCGCGTCAAAATATCAGCTTTTTTCAAAAAGTCGGTGTGCTTTTTGTTCGTTGAAATCTCTACTTTCTGATGGTGTAAAAAAAATATACATTACTATGGTAAATGTTCTCAGAAAATGCAAAAAATATTATAATGAATAACGAAAAAAACTCGAATTCGAAAATTTATTTTAATCATTATGTACAATTTCATCAAAAAAATGGGATTGTTGCAATTTTTTTTTTGGTTAAAAAGTTTACTTATTAAATTCTAATAACATTTATGTCAGAATATCTCATAAAATATAAAAATACATGTAAATAATACTATTGAATTTAGATACTTCATTCTGATTACGTTATTCATTATAATATTATTTGTATTTTCTGAGAACATTTACCATAGTAATGTATATTTTTTTTACACCATCAGAAAGTAGAGAGTTTATCGAACAAAAAGCACACCGACTTTTTGAAAAAAGCTGATATTTTGACGCGAGAATTTTCGATTGAAAATTAGGGTGCTTTTTTTATATTAAGTCAAAATAAGGCGAAATAATAAATATTTCAAATCAAATAAATTACAGTGTATTTGGGACATAAAAAGGTAAGTTTTCACCAAATTTCGTGGAAAAAAATTTTTTTTTGAAAAAGATAAAAATAAAAAACCAAAAACTTGGTTTTTTAAATTTTTCACATAAATTTTGAGGTTATGTGAAAAAATTGTAATTACAAAAGTTGTAGATCTTTTTATTACCTACAACTTTAACATTCAACTTTTTTCCATAGGACTTGTAGTTTTGCCGGAAATCGAGATAAACCATTTTTTACCCTTAAACCCCCCCCTACCACTTCCCGAACTCAGATCGCCCGTAATTTATTTTTCCTTTAATTTTTATTATATTCCCCTCCTTTTCCAATGGGTTTCATCCTACTGTAATTTTTTTTCTCTTTTTACCATTTTTAAAGGCTTCTGCACTGGTCTACTACTATATTTACGCAACACCTTTTTTACTCGAAAGTAAGAGTATTTTTGACAATATTTTCATGTATTTGTTATAACGCAACGCATACGCAGTAAATTATACTTCGCAGTTTAAAATCTTAGGTAATAATCTGTCACGAACAATACAGAGGCATCAAAATGCGTTAATAAAGTGTTTTAAAAATTAGATTTTTGCCGCGTAAATTTGCCTCTCAGACCACTGTGCGACGGTCTTAGTCTGCCACTGTTTCCATAACAACCATTTTTGATAACATAAAAAATGCCTTAGGATTTTTTTGTAATACTTAAATTATGTACCATCGCAAGCTTTTTACCAATTCCCAACAAATTAAAAAAAGTTATTAAATATTGATTTTAAAAATGTGTGATCGTGAATATAAAACTGGCTTGTTCTATTTTTTAAGTGTTATTTCGAAAAACGACCCGTTTGATCTATGGTTTAGGGCCGGTTTATTAATGTTTATATACAAAGTTTCGAGGGGTAAACCACTTTAAAATCTTAGAGACCAACATTCAATGTTAGTGGACGTTGTGTTGAGATTTTTTTCCTTATCAGTCGTTATCAATAAGGAAAACTTGCTTAATCGGTGCTTAATCAGTGCTTAGCGACGCGTTGTACATGACTACCCTTGTTATTGTTATCCTTAGCCGTTAATTCGTAAGCAATTTTTAATTTAAAAAAATCAGTGGTTTACCCCTCGCAAAGTTTATATACAAAAGTGCTCTTTTAGTTCCACCCTTACTTCTTAAGAAGTCCCATAAGCCAACTGAATGGCTTGTGCGGGTTAGGGGTAGGAACGGACCGCGGGCTTAAAGTCCCCTCCGAAGGACTATTACACAATAGGACAACACAAATAAACAGCCATACCCCTGGTGGGATTCGAACCCACGACCTCCGGCTTGTAGTCAGCTCTGCACTAACCACTCGACCACCGTCGGCGGATAAAGTTGCAGTTAGTTATCTGGCAGATAATCTCCATGGATACCATTGTTCTCACAACGATCGATATGGAATTTAACTGTCAGATAGACTAACTAGAACTAAACCAGAGATTGATAAACCGGCCCTTAGTCGTGTAGAAAAAAAAAGATAGAAGTAAATCCATAGATGACTCAATAGACGTCAAATAATAAAATTAATTTAGCATTTCATACAAAGCAATCACGATGTATTAATTATATTAATTATAATCGCACAGAATATTTACTGATTATTTATTAAATTTTAATTGAACGAAATAAAGCAGCATTTTGACAGAGCAGTGTTTATTTTTAGTTTAGGATATCTCTGTACTCACCACAAAAAGAGTCACCTACTCCTTATGACATAATCTATTATTATTTTATACTAACAATTACACACAAACTCTTTCAATGACTTAACGCAAAAACTAAAACTAAAGTCTTTTTTCTTAATTTCACAGATGTAAATTCGTCAATTAACTCACTGAAATCGATTTTGCGCACTCTTTTTGATAGATAATAATGATAAATTGCTGAATCTCTCTTGTTCTATTTCAAATAATTTTTGATTAGTTTCAGTTCCGCAAACGATCTTTCATATTTTAAAGTGGTAACTGTAATTGTCAAAAACATGAGAATAGCAGAGTAAATACAAATAAAAAGAATAAGTCACGTTGATGAATTTGTTAGAAATTAAGATTGCAAGACTTAATAAATATTTAAAACATTCTTCAAACCTGCAAACCATTTTTTAAGTTGTGATGATATATAAGTGTCGATCATCGGATATAAAATAGTAACTCGGAAACGCTGTTGAAGATCATCAAATCTTTCATCTTGAGACAGTTTGGATAAAGACTGCTTTTGTCAAAAAAATTTCCACTTGTAACAAATCTTTGTTATATCTTTCTGAAATGAATCGAACCTATCACTCAGCTTCTTGATACTCGACAATGCATTTTGAAGATCATCATGTGTAAACAGCAGATCGATCTTTTGAGCAACGCATCGTTTCTCTCAATTGAGTTTTGGTTGTCAGTATCATTTGGATCCAGCATTTAAGAATCTCTTAAAACTTTTGTTTTAAAGCAGATACCGCATCATATCTCCAAGAAAAGCAAATTTAAGATTTTCAAAATTTTTAGATTAAATACGGCGGTTTTCGAGGCCTTCTCACAGGGCCGCACCAAGTGTTTCTGCCGCCGGGTGCAATTAAAAGCTTGCCGCCCCTTAAAGGAAAAAAAATTTAAAAACACTATTTTAACATAATAAAATTATTATGTATGTTTTAGTGGTTTTTCGGGATCTGCTCTGTGTTGTCGGTTTTTGGTTCTTAAAAGAACCGTATGTCTGACGACGTTTAGGTATAATCTTCAGGTTTTATCTGCTGGGCTGCTGTTGCTGCTCTGCTGCGAGTTAGACGTGTAACGTGTAACATTACAAAATAATTTACTAGAACTACCCCTAAAAGCTAGGTTTTGCTTAGCTAAAAATTTAACAACCGATATAATTCTTTCTAAAACAGAACACCATCTTTTCTGTTCACTGTTTGTAATTGAATCATTTTGTCGCAACATTTAATCTGATCATTAGAACTTTCATGTCGGCTTAAGGTTCGCGATAAATGTTGCCAATCTCGAAATCCATCTAGCCCCAATGAACTAGATGCATTCCCAAATAACTTACATGGGAAACAAAACACAGAGTATATTTTTTAGAATATCCAAGTGCGTTGAACGGATTCACCATTTGGTAAAGTTTTAAAAAAATATTTATTTCAATAACTACTAGTGCTAGCGTCTTTGGGATAAGTTGTTTTCTTATTTAGTAGGTTACCCTTTTCTACTAGCATTAACCTTATTTTGTCAGATAGTAGACTATGCACTTGGATCAGAATCAATTACAGTATTAAAAAGTTTACCGTCACTTTCTGAACAAATATTTTCTAAAATGCCGCCCCTCGATAGTTGCCGCCCGGGCGCAGTGCACCCTTTGCACCCTGGGTTGGCTCGGCCCTGCCTTCTCATAGTCGTAGGTACCCTCTGTTGGGTGCATACCAAAGTGCGTATCTTTAAAATATAGTTGATATGATGGTAGGTAATTGGAATTAATGCTCAACCACCATCGATAAAAGAAAGTCGTATAGGAATTTCGCCGCGCGTATCTAAAATTGCGCTCGAGGCGTTCAGCGTCGAAGGGGGTCACCAGCAACAGAATGTAGTTCTCCGCAGGAGCGGCCACCAGTCAGCATAGAGAATTCTTGCAGGAAACATCTAAACAGTGTTGCCGGGTCTTCGTCGTTGTACACCACGATCTTCTGTCAGTCACAAACGGTATCCGTACACGTGCTCAACAGTTTTTATTTGAAATATTGAACGGGTGCGTTTCTCTATAATTTGTTTTTGTGTTGTTATATACAATGTGTTTTGGTTAACACTGGCTTTAGTGGTGGTTTTACATTTGTGGATTATTTATTTATTAAACAACTGTAGTAAGTATTTTATATCTGCAATATTGCAATTAAAGTGTTAATTTATTGCATTCTGGTTTTCTATTGCAATGCATTCATTAAAACTTAATAGGTACCTGTTTTAAAAATGACAAATTTCCCGTAGATTTATTAACAGTTAGCAACAAACTTGTTGTACATTTAAATATCTTTAATACACATTAATTTCTAATTATCTAGTTTGTGCCATCCAATTCATATTAATTCAAGGTCTGTTGTTTCCTGAAAGTGTTGTAATATTTAAAGAAATACTTTTAAGTCAAAGAAATTATGTTTTAGGTAACCATAATTCATTTATGTTATTTCTTATAGATATACATGAAAAGTTATATTCCTTTTGTATTCTTCGCCAAAAGACAATAGTTTATTTATGTCTATTAGGGTGGTTCTTATTTGACCGATGTCGAAATTTTAATCGTGCCGCCCCCTCATTTGTTTTTAAAAAATATAAAAAAAAATGTATCCTAAATTTGAATGTCCTAACTTATTTCCTTTTATTTCCTGTAAAAACGAGAAGTTTTCCAGATAGAGGATTTTTGCCTTTAATGTATTAATTTTTTAAAATTACTATTAATCTATGAAAAAGTATAATTTTTTGAGAAAATTTAGGTAATATAAGTTACTTTAAAACAAAAAAAAAATCATATATTTGTATCCTAAGGTCTTTTTAACTTCGCTCGATTATTACTTACAGTTTTTTACATAGGGGATTTTTGCTTTAAAACGCAATAATTTTATAAAATCATTAATAATTAATGAACAATTCTAATTTTTTGAGGATATGAAGGGAAAATATGGTACTTTTAAACAAAAAAAAGAATTCATGTATGTCCATAGTCTTTTTTACTTCATTCAATTATTACTATTATTGTTATTTTATTGAAAATGGCATAAAAGGCAAAATATCAGTGATAATTTGCATTTAATGCATAATTAGTGTGTTTTGAACGTAATTTTGTACTTTTCTAATGTTGGTGCTACCTAAATATCTTTTAGGCAATCTTAAAATATTGTTTTATAAAGATTGTCTAAAAGATATTTAGGAAGCACCAACATTAGAAAAGTGCAAAATTACAATTATGTAAATAATGAAATTGATTTTTAGATTGTTTTTGAACAATTTATTGTTAAAGAAAGTAACATGGTTAAAATGGCAAAAATAAACAAAATAAATCCCAGATAATTAGGTTTTTGGTATTTTAAAAATTGTTTATAACAGTCTTTTTTGCGTCGGGAAATGCTTTTCGAAACTCTGACACAAGCTGTACCTACAATAACCTATTATAACACCACAAGCAAGAAGATTCTTTCAGCGATGGGATATCGATGACACATTTTTAAAAATCGATCCGACTATGTGGCCTCAGGACGGTTTAAAAACTGTAACTCAGCTGAGAATCGTTAACGATGCTGCCGAAAGAGCTGTGCATTTATTTGACAAGTATAACTCCAGAAACAATTTGTTGTACAGCTTGTGTCAGAGTTTCGAAAAGCACTTCCCGACGCAAAAAAAGGCTGTTGTAAACAATTTTTAAAATATCAAAAACCTAATTATCTGGGTATTATTTTGTTTATTTTTTTGCCATTTTAACTATGTTACTTCCTTTAAAAATAAATTGTTTGAAAACAATCCATTTCATTATTTAATTGTAATTGTAATTTTGTACTTTTCTAATGTTGGTGCTCCCTAAAGTTGTATTTTGAAATTATTTTTTGATAGGAACCGAGATTTTGGTTCCCCTGAAATGTCTGTCAATTCTTAAAATTTTCCTGAAACTTGGTCGTTTGGTTAAAAAGCGACCGCACATTTTTAAAGGTAACATTTTGGTTACTGTCAATTTTTGAACTAAAATTAGGTTATGTGTCTGTAAACAAATAAATAAAAACCTCGATTTTGTTATAACAATTTATATTTAATAGGTAATTAGACAAACAAGGAGGAAGCTTCCTACATTTTAAGTTTTAATGTGTAGATTATAACTTAAAAAGTATGCATTTATATTAATACATTAAATATTTGGTTTTGTAGTTTGTAATTTGTTTTCACCCATAATAGTGAAATGTGCTGCTTCGGTTTTAATGAGTAAATATCATCGATAATTAATCATACCACGAGTTATATTTAGTGAGAAAATATAATGAATTTTAGGATTTAACGAATTTTTAGTTTGACATTTGAAATTAAAATGTGCTTTAAAATATAAAAAGACTTTAATAAACCTTATTTATTCAAACTCACCTTAATTTTATTATCGTTTACACCAACTCATCGATCTTTTAGAGTTTATAATTCATTATTTTATTGATATATCGTCCCCGTTCTGGCAAAAGTAATTAACTCCATTTTTGTCTAAAAGTAGTTGACTACCTTCGTGATCATAGAACAATTATATCTGTAGTCTAGAAAAACTTATTAAGAGCAGTATTGTATTTTTAGCATGCTAAAAATACAATACTGCACTTAATAAGTTTTTCTAGACCACAGATATAATTGTTATATGATCGTGAAGGTAGTCAACTACTTTTAGACAAAAATGGAGTTAATTACTTTTGCCAGAACGGGGACGATATATCAAAAACAGAATTTAAATGACAACAGATGTCAAATCAAAAAAACGTCAAAATTCATAGTAACGTGTAAACAAGATGATAAAAATTATTGCCGCTGTGATAAAATACGTCACTATGGAATACTGGCATTTTATTGGTTCTAATATTAATGAATTGTATTGTCATTGCGATAAAAGTATATACCTACCTATAATATATTAAAACCATTGACAATTTTGATTATAATCCCTTAGCCTTGAAATAATTGCTAAAAATATATATTTAATTTATTACTCATTGTTTAGTATTTTTTTATCAGGAACCTCTTCATCTTCACTGGAACTAGCTTCCCAGTTGATAATTTCAAAAAGAATGCTGCTGGATTTATTTTAAAAATATTATGACAGCATTCCAAAATTAGTTCGTTTCTATCAACCGCTAACCGACCAAAATCGTGGTATCGGTCATCAAAAAATAATTTCGGAACATAACTTAAATATCTTTTAGATAATCTTAAATTATTTGTTTTATAAAACAAATAATTTAAGATTGCCTAAAAGATATTTATTTAGGTAGCACCAACATTAGAAAAGTACAAAATTACGTTTTAAAGCACACTAATTATGCATTAAATGCAAATTATCACTGATGTTTTGTTTTTTATGTAATTTTCACTAGTAATACCACTAGAGGTCAAATTATTTCCGGAAATTTTTTCGAGCTCATGAATATTTTGAAAATTATCCCGAGTCGAAGACGAGGGATAATTTTCTAAAAATATTCATGAGGGAGAAAAAATTTCCGGATTTAATTTGACCTCGTGTGGTATTCGGTAAGAAAATTCCACACCAAATTGTGTTTAAATAATTAAAATTTATTTTTTGATTTAACTTGACCTTGACTTGATTATTTAGTTACCATGGCAACTAAGTCAACCCCAACCTAAAAGTTATTTCAGTTTTGAAGCTGTCAAGCGGCACGACGTAAAAAATGTGAAATTGTCTGCTGTAATGATCAATCATCGTGCAATGACTTATTTACCCGCATTATTAGAGGATTGTGGCTCCTACTTGAAGAAAGAAAATTTGTTTTGAATTGTTCACGAATATTTGCATCTTAACTATTCAAAACTCAAAGTGCTAAATGGAAAAAAAGGTGAATAGAATAGTGTCTAAATATTATATATATATTTCATTAGACATAGACATTTAATTTATTTCAAGTCCTGCATTTTCGCCATTAAGAAGAAAGGAGGTGTCCAACGAATATAGAAAACATCTAAACTTTGTAATGGAAATGTATCAAAATTATCATGTAAACAAATAAAAACCAGATTGTCAAACAAATATTCTGTCATTATAAACGTCAAAAAATTTCCAGTATAATTCGCTGTTGGGTACCCACGAGGAAAAAATTTCCACTAAAATTCAACCGTTGCCATGGTGATCTATCAAAAATACACGTTTTGATTGGTTAAAAATTACAGGTGTGGAATTTTCAATAAAATAACAATAATAGTAATAATTGAGCGAAGTAAAAAAGACCTTACGATGGACATACATGAATTCTTTTTTTTTTGTTTAAAAGTACCTTATTTTCCCTTCATTTTCTCAAAAAATTAGAATTGTTCATTAATTATTAATGATTTTATAAAATTATTGCGTTTTAAAGCAAAAATCCCCTTTATGAAAAACTGTAAGTAATAATCGAGCGAAGTAAAAAAGACGTTGGGATGAAAATAAATGATTTCTTTTTTTTTTGTTTAAAAGTAACTTATGTCCTCTACATTTTCTCAAAAAAATATACTTTTTCATAGATTAATAGTAATTTAAAAAAATTAATATATCAAAGGCAAAAATCCTCTATCTGGAAAACTAGGTCATTCAAATTTGGCATACAATTTTTTAATATTTTTTAAAATCAAATGAGGGGGCGGCACGATTAAAATTTCGACATCGGTCAAATAAGAACCACCCTAATGTCTATAATACAATAAAATATTAATTTTAAGTTATATTAAAAATTTTAATTTAAAATTGTTCACAACATATTAATGAATGTGTGGTACCTATTCATGAATAAGCAGAGGCGTAGTGAGCTTTTTTGGTGCCCGAGGCAAGTTTGTTAATTTTCGCCCCCCCTCCTATCCTAAAAATAGGGGAAAACAAAACTAATAGAATAAATTGACAATTTTTTTAAAATAAATTCTTCAAGCATACATATACATATTTATTAATCATAGTATACAGAAAATTACTTTTAACATTCACAATTGAATTTTTCATTGCAGCAAATTCGTCAATAGTCGAAATCAATTTTTTTGGAAACTTCGTTTTCTATCGATAAAATAGCCAAATCCGACAATCTTTCCTGGCCCATTGTTGATCTTAACTACGGTTTCGCAAAAGGATCGAACGGTCGATTTGCAAGGGTTCAAGAAATCGATTGAAACATTTTTACCTTATTTCTACATCTAAATGCAGTTTTTTTCAAAAAAAAAATCTCGTCCATTTACAACTTGGTTTTTATTTTTATTTTTTTCTTCACTGTGTTTATTTCAAAACGTATCGATTGGAAATTTGGACAAAATGTAGATTTTACTAATGACAATTAATCCATGAAAAAATTTTGTTTAGATTTTGGTGATAATTTAATTTAAAATTTAACAATTTTTAAAGGGTAATTAATCGAAGAAGCAACTGTTTTATAAATTTGAATATAACACGTTACAGTATTGATATTTGACTATTATTTAATATAATAACTTTTTTATGCAAATGATGTTTCTGTGGCCAGGATCAGTTTTGAATTAGCAGTAGCAGTATTCATAAATATTTAGTTTAGTACATTTTGTCGTTTTTATAATAATAATTAAGTAGGTATAGCATAACAAATAAATGACGTTTAATATACAGTGTTTTACGTACGTAGTTCGTTAGAAGTTTCTAGGGAATCGCGAAAGACATCGATTTAAAATTTTAATAGCGTAAATTATTCGCTTTAGACATTTTTCCTAAATTATTTTGAACAAAATAATACTTCCTGTTTTAGCGGAAATGTCTTTAACTTTGTTATTTTAAACAGGACACCTCATATATTTTTACATTTTTTAATTTTACATAAAATTCTGAGTAAAATTTAAAGTAAAGTAAAATTCAAATTTGTTGATTTCATATGGAATGACTCCATATTTATTTTTAACAAACATAACTGCTTAAATTCTCATATTTAATTACTTATCTTAGATAAAGTAACATAAAAGTAAAATTGCCGTTTTTCATAACTATCTTTATTTTAAACGTGGATTTTAAATATTTAGTATGTTTTGCAGAGATGTAAACAGCATCATGCGGTAACAACGATCGGTTTCCAGTTTCTAAATGTTAGAAAATTACAAGGTCATACTTTCATATTCAAGGATGTAAAGCAATTGTAACTCAGTCATCCGCTTAGTAATTAGCTCTCTCAAGTTTAATAGACAAAATAACATCAAATCCCAGTGGCGGCTGGTGGATTTTGGGTACACCCATATCTCAGTTATTAGACATGGGACCCACATCAAATTATATGAGTTTATAATGACATTATATAGACAAGTTCTGCGCAAGCAAAATTTAAATTGATGTTTGCGAAAAAAAGTTAGTTTTTAAGTGTGCCCCCCCAGCCTCCTGCCCCCCAAATTAAGATAATTCAAATTAAAGTGGTATAATATTTCCCTTAAGTTTATCGACAAACTTCAAATTTTACTAAAAATTTCAAGAATTACAGGTTTTATATCATTTTAACAAAATTGCATATTACCTTAGAAAACTTTAGATAAAATATTTTTCTTTGTTAAAATAATTTGTTTTTATACCAACTACAAACTCATGTTAACCAATCTGATTTTTATAACAATGTAGTACTATAAAATTGCTTTTTAACTATTTGACCTTAAATCAATAGTTTAAGTAGGTACCTACTTCAAAATCATAGAAATAAGATTTGGTGGGTCTATAACTTTTAACTATTATTGAAACAACAAATTTGTAGAATACAATTTTTTAGAACACAGAATGTGGTATGGACTATAACTTGTTTCTGTCTCTGCTAAACTATAGTTTCATATATAAATGATCTTAAAATTAATGAATATTTAATTTAAAGGGATTTATTGTGTAGGCAGAAATTTGATAAACCATCGTAATTTATAATTTTTAAAATATGTAAATTGAAAATTTCAATTTGAAATACTATACAAATAACAATTTGAAATACTATTCAAATAACATAAGGTAAATAAAATTTTAAACGAAATATAAAGGCTCGTATAAAGGTTTATTTGAAGTGAAATTAAATACAATTTTAATGACAAAAATAAACAGTTGACTAAATAGAATACCACAAAAAGTGAATTTATATTATTTGAAGAAGCTATTTGTTTCTACTATTTTTTTTTATTTACTTCTCTTCATGTTCTCAAGTTTTGACCAACATTGGTGCAATGTCCCAAATTAAATCACGATTAAATTAAACACTGTCCCAAATTAACTCACGATTAAATTAAACACTAGAGCGCATTGTAAACGGTTTTTCAGTACACTTATTGTAGATGCATTTGAATACCTTTTTTCTATATTTGTATATATACTCATTTATTTGTATATATACTTCTAAGGCAATAAGTCTTATTCTCACTTAGCAAGTTGTTAAGTTTAATTT
The DNA here is from genome assembly GCA_921294245.1 of Brassicogethes aeneus. Classification (NCBI taxonomy): domain Eukaryota; kingdom Metazoa; phylum Arthropoda; class Insecta; order Coleoptera; family Nitidulidae; genus Brassicogethes; species Brassicogethes aeneus. Next base: position 42,590,251 of record OV121132.1, on the reverse strand, counting down.
TATTCCATAAACCTTTTTAAAGAAGTTGTTTTGGTTATTTACTGTTCTAATGCAGGCACCAAGGAACCGATTTATTGCATGTAAATTATTGGAAATTAACGTAAATAAGAAGTAAATCGATATGCAGATAATCTTTTATTTTAGGTAAAGGTAAAATTAAGGACAATGAAACCAAAATTGGACAATTTCAGTAAACGCTTTTGGTTTTTGTTATTTTTTATAAAAATAGTTGTTTTAAAATTTCTATAGGCGTTTAATCTTAATAATATATTGTGTTTTAACATTATCCTGATATACAGATTAAACAATATACTTCCCTTTAAAAATAAAAAAGCAATAAAACATAATTATTTAAAACCAAATTTCTTTAATTAATGTCAAGGGTTTCCCAAACTTTTTCAGTTGCAGCGCACCCCTGGTACAAAATTAAATATTAAAATTTTATACTACAGCCTTAATCACTCACAGACATTAATACAACAGTTTCGTCCAAACAATTTTATTCGGCGAAAAAAGCATGAAAATGCGGCGCGCCGCGGCGCACACCTTGGGAACCCCTCCCCTACATAAATGTAGATCTTTATCTTTCTATCTACCTATAATTATAAGATACGCTGTATCTTAATAAGGGACATATGTTCTTTTTCCTCCGGTAACATTTCAATGGATGGTTTTACGAAAAAAATGTAAAAAACTTTTTAATAGAAATAAATGTTTAAGGCAGGGTTAAACGGCATTAATGCCTAATTAGAAATAACTTTTTTGTAATGTATGTAATCTAGGTACATAAATTTTGTTTATATTAATTTTAAGGTCTAAATTCATTTTAAAACTACTCGAACTATATTATCATATATTATATCGTATATATATTATCATATATTTTTACAACATTCCTAAGGATATCTTATTTTTAAATTTCATAATAACTCCTGTAATTTTTTCAATTTTTTAATGCTAAAACCTTAGTAGCAGAATTTGTATACAGCTAGGTATTAGCATTAAAAAAGTTACTAGGTTTTAACAATATCAATTGTTAAGACGGAACATTTTATTATGTTTATGTACTACATTAACGTTTTAGTCACGGGCTGAAGTTAACAACAGTGGCTTTTGGGTATTTTAGTCACGGGCTGAAGTTGGCTTTATTATAAATTGCGAAAAAGTGAGTTTAAATTCGTCAAATGTCAAATATTTATAAATTAAATTGGCTTTAAATTCTTATTTCTGTTCGTCGTAGATAAAGTATAGTATGCAACTCGTTTTATAAACTTCTTTAGACACTCTTTATTATTAACCACCAGATGTCAAATGTTTAACAAATCCAAATCCAATTTTGTGTTCGTCGTAGATGCAATTCGTTCATAAACTTTTCTAGACACTCGTTTCTATTAAACACGCGCTTGCAAGCTTCACTCATAATTAAACTCGTGACTAAAATGTGGCATTTAGGTCACGGGCTGAAGTTAGAAACAGTGGCTTTCAGGCTTTTTAGTCACCTGCTGAAGTTAAATTTATTATAATAAATTTATATATAAATTGGTAAAAAGTGAGGTTACATTTTTCGAACAATTGTCAAATGTCACATTTTTAACAAATAAAATTGGCTTTAAATTATTTTTTGTGTTTATCATAGATAATTTTTTTCTTACATGAAAACGTCGTAGTTGAATTACATTTAAGTCACTTTGATAACGGATAAAAAGGAAGGTAACTTTTTGCAAGTGGATAATTATTTATTTACCTCTTGTCATTTCATTTCCTTGACAACCTTGCAAATAATTATTTTTTCTACTACCTTACTAGAAAACTTAATTTTCCACCCCCGAGCGAGGGAGGAAAATGCCTCTTTTCCTCCCCGGGAGGAAAAAAAATTTCCTCCCTCTTTTTTTTAACTTTTGTACCTTGTCTAGCTTTATTTGATTTTGTAGGAAAAAGATTTACTCCGCGCTTGTCCAACCATTCTTTTAACATTCTTTTAACAAACTATATTCATATTCACTATTTTAGATTTTTAAGGAAGGAAATTAATTGCAACTATTAAATTTATGATAAACATTATGACAGCTTATAAAAACTGTTATGTTGGTATTACCAAAAATACCATAGCAACAAAGCGTTGTCAACATAACGTCGGCGACGCAAAACCTACTTAATATTTTGTCATAATTTTATAGCCCCATACCGGGTAAGTAAAAGGAACCGGAACGCTTAAAATGTCTTAAAACCGTTAAAAGGTAATAGAAAAAACTATATACATACCTCAGGAGGAAAATGCATTTCCTCCCTTGAATATTTAATGCCCTTCGCTTCGCGTCGGGCATCAAACTATTCGCGGGAGGAAATGCAATATTTTCCTCCCATGGTATGTAAATAGCTATTTTAATACCAGTTGTCAAAAAATCTTTTAAAATGAATCGTTTTGGTGTCGTGTCCGACAAAAAAATTAAAGAACAAATTGTAAATAGTATCCCAAATAACACTTTAAATAATAAAGCGTCAATTTGGCGACAATTTATGGCATTTTGTAATGCGAGGAATTACAAACTACTCGACTCAACATCACAGCAAGGAGATGATTATAAGGAATACGTTATCAAAACTATGTGGAACTTAACGGCAAAAATGCTTCAAGAGAAATACTATCAAGATTTTAATATCAAAATTAATCCATTTTCCGATATTGTATTCAAAGAGGCCCGTGATGCTAGAAATGCAAAAAGAAAGGAGTTACAAAGAATTCCGGAAAGCAGAAAAAGAAGTTCAAATGCTCTCACAAAAGAGGAAATTATAAAAATGGCTAAGATATGGAAAGGAAATGAACCAGAATGTTTACAAAAAAGATTCTTCCATATTGTTTCTTACGAGTTAGCATGGAGAGGTGGAGAAGCAGCAGCATGCATGTTGTATTATTTTAGTGAAGAAAAAACCAACGATGGGATGCTCACAGGCAGAATTGAATACAATCCAGTGTTTTCTAAGACTGCACAAGGAGGATCTAAAAGATTAAGTGACAGTAAATGGATTTTAAAAAATGAGGAAGATCCAAGCATTTGTCCAGTAAGACTATTTAAAGTTCTTTTGGAAAAAAGATCTAAATACATAACATCAGATCGTATGTTTCTTACTCCAAATCCATTTTGGAATAAACAAAATTCTAAAGGTTGGTACAAAAACATGCCCTTGGGTAAAAACATAATCTCAAAATGGACGCAAATCTCAGCAACTGCAATTGGACCTCTACATCCAGAATTATTTATAATAATTGTTCATTTACTAATTGTTCATTTAAATAAATTTAAAAAAGAGACTTAATCATCAATTAATCACAAAATTATCTCGTCGAATTACACTCGAGCTTTTTTTTCTGGCAGGATAAATTTATGTTTTCTAACTTTCAAACTTATTACCTTTTAGCAATTTGACTCGAAAAAATGTCATCTGACAAAATCGCTCGACCTACGGTCTCGCAATTTTGATTGATGACATTTTTTCTTGTCAAATTGCTAGGTAACAAGCTTTTAAGGAAAACAAAAATTTATCCGGCTAAAAATAAGCTCTTGTGTAATTATAGTCGATAATAGTACATATATTAAAGATCTAATGTCATAAGACGTCATTTTTTCGCACGAGGACAATGCGAGAAAATGTTCATGACATGAGTTGTTTATAATATGTCAAAATTTCAAAATATGTTAAAATGACAAAATTTCATACTTTCAGGCTGAACTGAAACTGGAAGTATGTTAAAATGTCAAAATTTAAAGAAATATTCAAATTATAAATTATATTTGCGTATCGTACTGTCGCCATGGAGACGATAAGAAACGCAAATGCACATTTTACTGGAGTAAGATATGTTCATGTGCTTATTATGGTATACAAATATAAAATGTATAGTTTGAAACTCGTTTTATGAACTTCTCTAGACACTCGTTTTTATTAAACACCAGCTCTCAAGTTTTGCTCGTGCCTAATAAATCTCGTGTCTAAAATGGCGTTTATACAACTTGATACATAATATACTATTTATATTTAACCTATTAAATTTTTAAATTTAAAAAGCTGGTTGATATAGGCAAAGATAATATCTTTGGATATAGGTACGGTTTTTGTTTAATTACACTGTAGGTAAATTTTTAAATACAATAGGGAAACTACAACCCAGACTGCAAAGTATTAAACTTAATTTTAGCCAATCAGCATAAAACTCCTGCTACTCTTTAAAAATGAAACAGTGGATTTTCACTGATTGACAGTGCATATTAACTATTTGCCGCAGTGATAAGTATACCACTAGCAATTAGTGAATACTCACTTTTTCAAGTAGCGATTTCTTTGCACTAATTTATTTAGTGGAAATTACAAAAAAGTTAAAAAAGTTAAAATTTCACTATTTTATGTCAAGAGTTCCGGAAAAGTAGGGATAATAAAAAACACTAATTTGAAGAAGTTAAAATTTCACTAATTTATATTGAAAAACACTAATTTTACAGTGAATTATTAATCACTGACGGAAATAGTGAAAATTTCACTGTTTCACTTTTAGAAGTATATCTCAATATATGGTCATTTATATGGATATGATAAAAGCCGTGTAACTTTAGTAAGATTTATCTTAATTGTGTAAATTTTTATTTGCTCTATATTAACATTATTTTGTAAAGTTTAACGTTGGATTATTATTGCATTATTATGTGTACATAAGTAGCGTTATTATTGCAAATACGCAAAAAGTTAATTTATGCAAGAACTCAACGTTAAAAAAAACACACATTACTTTACATTATACTTTAACAAATGGTAATTCTAACAGTATTCATTAAATTTTTAACGGTTCATAGAAGCTTAATTCACATATCCCAATCATAACACAATGTAATTGTCATAGCGAAAAAGCAGCCACTAATAATTCTCGTCAACAGCAATTTGTATCCCGAACATTTAGCAGTCAATTTCTATGTAAAATTATCTGCTGAATACGAAAATGTGGTCAAAAGTTATGAAAGTAGTACAGTTTTAAAGATATAGTTAATATTCCATATAATCTGAAATTGCTCTTAAAAACTGCTCTACTTTTATAATTTTTGACGGTATTTTCGAAATCAGGGAACAAATTACATAAAAATTGGCTGTTAAATGTCCGAAATACAAATTGTTCTGGACTACAGTTATTAGTGACTGCTTTTTCTCTTTATAAACTAGTCATTTTTTAGTAATTCATTTTTAGAGTGTAAGCATCAAGTATTCGATTGCCCAATAAAAACTTCATTATTTGTACGCAACTACGTGAGAAATAAAATAATTTCATATCTTAATTTTTACTTTATTTTTGCCCGATTTTGGCGACCTTGTTCCTGTTTTATTAAGTGGGCATTAAAATTAAGCAAATAATAGCGAATATTTTATAGAAAGTGTTTATATATACCTACCTACTTAATGTAATAAATAACGGGCATTCCAACCTATGACCCGAACTGGCTGAAAGAAGATTTGTAGGTCTTCGCGAAGACACCTACCTTATTCAACCGGTAAAGGTCAATTCTTAAAATGAGTTTTTCATTAAAAATTTAAATGAATAAATATTTTGTTATTTTAGATAAGGCAAATCTAAAAATTATACGATTTTAATTAAAAATAATTTCTCTTTTCAATAACATATTCAGACACAAATAATTATTATATTGACAAAACTAAAAAAACTTGTTATTGGATAAGACAAAATCTGATAAGTTGTATTCATCAGGTGTGCCAGTAAACACAGAGCATAACCGTGATTTAAAATTTAAAATCGTCGTCAAAGTAGGTTATGGTAGTGCATGTCTTTAGCGTTTTGACACCAATAAAGATATGTTGGACGTCTTGCAGACGTTTTAATATTCATTTGATGAATTTTTTTGACGGATTTTTTTTTATGAAACATACCTACAAATGATTTCCCGTTTTGTATACATATGTATATGATTTATAATTGCCTTTAAGGGTTTATAATTAATCAAGGTTTTGACATGTTTTTGTAGGTTTGTTTTGTTAACAATTGTGTCCTAAACATTTGAGCACAATGTGAATTTAATGTAAAAAATATATATTTTTATAAGGTTTTTATTTAATATAAATTATAAAATTTATTACACGTTAGATAATTTTTGTACACAAATTACCTTTGGAAAAGTTTCTGATAATTTTTCCGGATCGGTTACTGGCTGTAGGTACTACTTACTAAGTTTTTATTTATTTTTACATATTTTGTACGTGATACTCTTTTCAATAAACACATATTACATTCATGGGCGCTCATATCTATGGGAAAGGGTAGCAGTTGCCCCCTTGTAAATTTCCAACCCAACCCAACTTAATCAAATTACCCAAGGGTAATTTGCAAAAAAAATTTGTTGGCTACCCTGCAGCAAACATAAAATTTTATTTTGCCGGCCTGTGTAATAATGATGTTTGCACCACCCTAAAAAAAAATGTATGGGCGCCCATGATACATGCGCTCACAAAAAAAAGATCAAAAACTTTTAACGAGACACTTTTATTCCTATGCATTTTCGCCCGCTAAAACTCAATTTAAACACGTCTGGATTTCTTTCTACGGTGCACTTGTGTCCCCGGATCGGGTTGACAATAGGAAAAACATACGTACATTTGCGTGTTTTTTTTTACTAATTATGCAACAATGCATCAACAAAAAAAGTAAATAAATTAGAAAGTTTATTAAATTGCGCTTAAAATAAACAAATTTTCTTTCTTTTTAAAGAAAGGTCGAAATTTTGTAAATTGTCCAGTTTACACTAGACCATAATACTAGATACATAATTTCAAGAGACAATTTTTGCTAAAAAACAGCGAAAAAGGGTAAAAAAGGAGAAAACCATTTTCCAAAAGTATGGTCGAGGTTTTTTAAATTTATAAGCAACAGCGGATCGGAGAGCAAAATAGGTTTTATAAAAATGTAGATCTAATTCACGAGTATTTTAAGAGACCGTTCGCCTCTGTGCGACAAACGCGTTTAAACGGTTCGTAAGTTATTAAAGAAAAACGTTTTTTTTTCAAACTGGCAGGGCATAGACACTGTGTCGCGGGGGTTGTTTGGGTTAATCCAAAATCAGAATACATACTATTCAGTTTGTGCTCTTTCGATTAAAAAAAATAAATATTAACCAGTGTATTTCCTATATAAAATCTTACACTTTTACTGGCATATAATCCATAATAAAATTGTTAAAATCAATAAAAAAAGAAATATTATATAATAGTATTTGTCGTAAAATTGTTTATAGATACCTATTACCCAAAATTTAGGTAATTTAATGATAAATTAATAGATTTTATGCTTAAGTTTGTATCTTTTAAACATACGTAGATACATATTTATAATATTAAAAGACACATGTACATAACTTATGACTTATAACGCACATTACTATGATGAGCCGTTTGTGCCATAATTATGATTTATAAAATATATAATAATTAGTAAAAATATAAATATTTTTTTTTAATATAAATAATTTGTTTGAAATATATATATACATAGTTTTATTAAAATATATAATACTTTAACTAAATAATATATATTTAAAACAGTAATACTAATAATATAAACTCAATACTAATAATATAAACTCAATACTAATAATATAAACTTAGCTTACAAGACGTAACGCCAGAAGGCGCTGGCAGCTTTATTTAACTTGTCAGCAGCTGAAACTGTCATTTTCATTTTAGTGAGGCAGAGGCAGGGTTCCGCCCTCATTTAAAGGCGAAGAAATTTTTTTAAACCCAACTTAAAAAAACTGACGTCGCAGTTCACGACCTATACTTAAAACTAAGTAAAAAAAAGTCAACAATATCGGTACAATTTCTCACCGTAATATCCATAATGACTAAATTCACATAGATCACCAAGTTCAATTAACTAAACCCACAGAATAAACCACTTACAAAAGAATCATAAAATAGACAAAATCATAGAAAAAGAATAAACAAAATATTGCGTAAATAACCACAGATTTGTTCTTTAAACAGTTCAGAATTTTATAACCAAAACAAACCTAAAGAAGGAATCTGTATTTATTTTATTGGTTACTGTGATGGCTACAAGATGGCGATAGTGTTAAAATATGTTTATTTTAGAATAGAAATATAATTTCGATTAAATCGATTTATTATAAGAAAAATAATACCATTTATTATTGAATTTTGAAAAACGTGTAAAGTATAATTTATATAAAATTCCGCAACAGTGTTGACACAACACCTGCTTATTTCCTTGGATGTAGGCGTGCCTGCCTCGCGTAGAAGAAGGAGACAACTATGATATCGCATTGTAATAGAACGAGACAACAAGGCTAACGCCAATCGTGAGTCTAAATTAGTTCAGGCATGCTTCTGAGCCAATCATCTAGCTATAAATATTAGTTTAAATTGCGGTCGTTTCGAATTCAAATAATTTAAATGTTGCTGGGTATTCCACGTATAAAATCAATCAATTTTATTGACTATTTCACAATTCATTTAATCCAAATATTAAAAATTTATAGTATATTAAAGAAAGTAAAATATTTAAATTATACTTAATTTTTTAATTATCTATGATGAGGCACTGCCTCACCTGCCTCCCCTGACGGGCCGCCACTGGCTGACAGTCAGCGCAGCCTTTCTTTCATTTCATGTGGGAATTACTGTGGTGTAAATTAAATTTTTTGCCGCACTTTGGCTTTTTGTTATTTATTATACACGGAGAGAAATGTATACCTAGTAAATTTTAGATAGTAAAAAATATAGTAAAATTTACTACAAATTTTTAGGATAACAATATTATATATTCGTCAATAGAATATTAAGATTGTAATACAAAATACTATTTTTTATTATACAATTTTAGTAAAGATTACAACACCAATATTACTAAATCATAAATGTATGTATAATATATATTTTATTTTTTAATATGTTCGTATAGTAAATTGATTTTACTATTTACGAATAGTAATATTTACTATATGATTTAATCAAATGTAAGGTGTAGATCTATTATTATAATATATTACACATTAATAAAAAATATAGTAAAAATAAAGATACTTTTATGTTTGGTAAATAAACAATATATTTAAATATAATATACAATATAGTAACTCATGACATTTTAAACATTCATTTTTTTTAGTTTCTTCAATAAACTTTCTTGACCCATTACTGGTAATACTTATAAGAAAGAATTAAACCTACTTGGTTGCAATGCATAGTATGTACCGATTGCGGCAAAGGCCACGTCGCGACGCGTCGTTAGACGGTGTGGATCACGTGATGTTCTTACATCTCGCCTCTGTTGGCTTACCAACCATGTTATATAAGCTCAGGTATTTCTTTGTTTTGGGTGTGTTCCACTACTACAAGTTGCTCGACAGTGTCGTGTCGACACTGATGAATCATCAGTGATGATACCCAATATAGGTCAAAACACCTGTCTGTCGGTATTTGAAGTTGATGGAACGCACTCAAAACAAAAAACTTTGGCGAGGTGTAGGTTCAATTTTTTCTCATAACATTTTTGTATATTAAAAAGTACAATAAATATGTTACAATTTTTAATTATTAACATATAAAAATATTCGATTTTAAAATATTTTATATTTAAAATGGCAACATAATATTTTAAAATTTACTATACTTATTAGTAATGGAAAAAATCTAATTATAATAAGAATTAAAAAAACAAAATTGGTTGAGAATAATAATATTTTACCTTAAGGTTTAACATACATGGATATTTAAAAATTACTAAATATGCATAGTATCTGGCAATATACAAGATAGTTGTCCCAAATAGTAATATAAATTATAGTAAAGGGTATTATAATTATGGTAATCAGCATTATACTTTTCTCTCCTTACGAAGGCGTAGAAGGGCCAACAACAATATTTATTTTTTAATACAATTTTTAATCGACAATTGTCGATCGGTTCGACAATTGTCGATCGGATCGACAATTGTATATATACAGGGTGTTTCACATTTGTGGTCCATTAGAAGTTTCTGGGAAACAAATAAAGATATCGATTTGAAATTTTAAAAGCGTTTTTAATCCATTTAAGTCTATTTTTCTAACATATTTTGAAAAAATGCCACTTTCGGTTTAACCGGAAGTGAAATTAACTTTGTTATTTTAAAAGAAAAACCCATATATTTTTACATTTTTAAATTCAACATCAAATTCTGAGTAAAATAACTATACCATGTCCTATACCTACTTAAAGTGAATATTTTTCGAATTATTATTTTATTTCGTTAAAATTTAAGAAATGCGCGTCAATAAAAAATGGCCTATAACTTTTTTGTTATCAGGTTTGCAAATATAGGGTTGGAATTTTTGGAATCTTAAAAAAATTAGGCCAACTTGAAAGGTTAATAACTTTTTTATTTCAAATGTAACACTTGGTATGTTTTTACATATTCAAATAGTAAATTAAAAAACCTTTCGATTGATGTTATCATTCCCTATACCTAAAGTTAATAATTTCAGAGATATTTAACAATTTCTAAAATTTTAAATAATATTTTGTATCACGAAACCTGTGACGGGTGAGTTGACGGTTTCTATCAAAGACTGGTTTCTATGCATAGAAACCAGTCTTTGATAGAAACCGTCAACCATGGTTACCACGTAATTTGTTAAATTTAATAGCGTCAATTTTTCAGGTTGTTATAAACAATTTGTTAACTAATTAAGTGTTTAAAAATTAATAATTCGAAAAATATTTACTTTAGGTTTAGGACATTGTATAGTAATTTTACTCAGAATTTAAAAATGTTAAAATATATGGGGTGTTTATCTTAAAATAACAAAGTTGATCTTACTTCCGGTTAAACCGGAAGTGGCATTCTGTTAAAATTATTTTAGAAAAATAGACTTAAATGGATTATAAACGCTTTTAAAATTTTAAATCGATACCTTCTTTCGTTTCCCAGAAACTTCTAATGAACCACGAATGTGAAACACCCTGTATATATACAATTGTCGATCCAATCGACAATTGTAAATCCGATCGACAATTGTCGATCCGATCGACAATTGTCGAACCGATCGACAATTGTCGATTAAAAATTGTATTAAAAAATAAATATTGTTGTTGGCCCTTCTACGCCTTCGTATTAACTAGATGTTTATTGTCGTGACTCTTTTTAAAACAACAATTTTTTATTCCTTAATTCTAGGCTAAGCAAAACTTCCGTCAAACTATGTCGTCAAGATTTGGTTCCATTACTGCGGTGAAATGCTATTTTAAATGACCTATTAATCTGTTAGATTTTAATTTAAACTTATACCTAAGTGCTTACGTACCAGAGGTTTTATTATTTTTAATGTATCTTCTAGTTTTATTTAATTTACACCACAGTAATTCCCACATGAAATTGCAGAAAGGCTGCGTTGTCAAGTTAAATAATGCTGCCAGCGCCTCCTGGCGTTACGTCTTGTAAGCTGAGTTTATATTATTAGTAAATACTATAATTATTATTTATAAAATATAGAAAAATTTGTAAAAATATAAATAATTTGTTTAAAATATATATGTATATTTTAGCTTATTTTCCTAGATATATATTAGTTTTACTAAAATATATCATATTTTAACTAAATAATATATATTTAAAAACAGTAATATTACTGTTTTTAAATATATATTATTTAGTTAAAATATGATATATTTTAGTAAAACTAATATATATCTAGGAAAATAAGTTAAAATATACATTAGGGTGAGCCAAAAAAACTAACATATCGGATTTATGGGTTAAAATGAAACTACATACCGAGCAAAAAAATTTCCCTGCAAGGCAAAATTTTTTGCTCAATTTTAAAAGGTGTCGGTGAGCATTCTAAGTTTTCCATTGAAATAACACGTAAAAAAATCTTTTTTCATTAAAAAGACTATAACTTTTGAACAGTTTGAGATAAAATTTTTTACGTCGCGGATTCTTGTAGAGCATAAAACCTATACCAGGATTATTTTTTTTAATTAAAAAATTTCTATGTTTGAAAGCTTTGAAAAGTGTAAAAAATCACTAAAACTGCAGTTTTAGTGATTTTTTACACTTTTCAAAGCTTTCAAACATACGATTTATTGAATTAAAAAAATAATCCTGGTATAGATTCTTTGGGAAATTTTATGCTCTACAAGAATCCGCGACGTAAAAAATTTTATCTCAAACGGTTCAAAAGTTATAGTCTTTTTAATGAAAAAAGATTTTTTTACGTGTTATTTCAATGGAAAACTTAGAATGCTCACCGACACCTTTTAAAATTGAGCAAAAAATTTTGCCTTGCAGGGAAATTTTTTGCTCGGTATGTAGGTTCATTTTAACCCATAAATCCGATATGTTAGTTTTTTTGGCTCACCCTAATATACATATATATTTTAAACAAATTATTTATATTTTAACAAATTATTCTATATTTTATATTTTTTATAAATCATAATTATGGCACCAACGGTGCCTCATACATTACCTACTAAAATTTATGGGAGTTAAACATTTATTAAATTATTAATCAAGACCCGTTAGCAATGTGCATAGCACAACAACAAAGTAATTCAAATGATTTAATATAAGTTTTTTATTTATTACTGTTTTTTATTCTTTAGGAATAAAGATAATTTAAAGTCTGTGCTAATTAGCATTAATGCACTCTTATTTTAAGATTGTAATAATACGCATTGTTTCCAAATTAGGCATATATATATAACTATAGTTATTAAAACACATAAAAGTCCCCATGAATTATTTTTTAATTGTTCTCACACTAAAAAAACTATTATAAAAGTGTTAATACCCTACTCAAATTTATTTTATAAAATAATCTTAAGACCAATTGGTACCATTGTGAATTTATTAATCATATAATTGCACACGTTTCAAAAAAATATTCTACATTTTCTTATTTAATTGAAATTACAACAATTTTATAATAGTTATCAACAAATGTATTCCTTTCTTATTTAATTGAAATTACAACAATTTTATAATAGTTATCAACAAATGTATTCCTTAGCTAACACATAATCCTAATACAATAGTTCACACCAATCTTTTTGAATTTAATGTCAATTTTTTTTATCCTGGTGACGAAATAGTTTGGAACGGCCCTGTAAAAAGACTAAACAAGTTCTACTTAAGTATATATCAAACAATTCATTAAAAAATTATGGCCACAAAGTGGATTCCTAAACAAATAGCTTCATAAGATAAAAAAAATAAAAATCCATTATCTGACAAAGTTGCAGATTATTACTTATATTATGGCCATCCAATTTCCTGCTCGTATAAATCCCATCAGTGATCTATTTAATATTCAGGCACTTAAATAGACTAGAAATAGGCATACCTTTAAAGAATAGCTTCCATAGTCTTAAGGAACGTTAATCATTCTCGTTAACGCCGATGCATTGAGTGAGTCCGTCCATTCAGCTGGCACGCCATGGCGTTTGGTTTGCTATTCGCGAGCACCGGTCAACGATCGCTCTCCGATCCCGATCAATCCTCCTGCGCTACACTTCTTTACACTATACTCATTAGATTCCATGCACAGTGCATAGCTTTTGGATTTTTTTTTTTACAATAACGGTTTACAGATTATTTATTTTTGGGTAGCCTATTGTTTATTGAAAAATAAAGGTGGTTTCTCAAATAAAATATGAAACAATTTAATGATCTGTTTCAGACAGGCTTTAAAAAATAGTATATTGCAATACATGTAGGCGGTAAAATAACATTTTTTAAGGCTGAAAAAAAAATGTACAATTTTTTAACACCGGAAAAATTAATTTACCGCTGAGGTTTACACGTTATTTTTCTTCCTACTCAAAATGACTGCAATAATACAGGGTGTCAAGTAATAAGTTGTCATCCTTTGAGGGGGTGATAGTTTACGCTAAAGTATACTTTAGCTTATAAGCAAGTTTTTCCTTTATTAATTTTGCATTACTGCTACTGTTGAATAAAAAATTAACGTAATTTTTAGGCATTTCTTTAACAGCAACTGGAATCATTTAAACCATGACCTATATGACCTATAACTTATAACGTGTAGGTAAGCGGCCCAACCGCGACGGACTAAGTAGAGTCGGCCAGTTGTGTAACTGTGTCTCTCATCGGTACTGGTGTCGATGATTTTAAAGACTATACTTCGATCGTCGACAGCTGTTGCTGACCAGTGATTGTCCATCAAAGAATTACGTTTACTTTAATTATTTTTTTTTAATAAAAACCAACAAGGGATGACAACTTATTACATGACCCTGTATATTTTAACATTTAAAATTATTTTTCGTATTCTTAAAGAAAAAGAGCATGAATACTTTATTGATAAAAAATCGTAAAGAAAAGTACTAGTTTTATGGTTAGCAGTCCTTTTCTACTTAGCAACACTTTTATCAAGCAAATTCAAAAAATCGTTGTCATGGATACAATGGTATATTTCTTCTACCTAGCCATTTGTAGGTGTTTTGCAAAGCAAGCCGTAGAAATACCTACTTTCTCGTCCCTATGGAGACGGTAAAATTCAACTTTATTTTAGTGTATTAAGAAAAAGCAATTATATTAAATAATAAAAAAGTAGCCTTCTCAAATTGTGCAGATTAAAAAACATATAAAAACTTTCGCTACTGTTTACAGTATTTCATTAAATAAATGAAATGAAAATATATTTTCATTTCATTTATTTAATGAAATACTGTAAAGACTATAGTCTATACAAATTTAAAAAGTGACAACTTTTTTGACTTTTGACTTTTAGAAAATTTTAAAAATAATTTTTTTTTAAACTCTGTTATGAGCGTATCTTAAAAAAAACAATATATATATATATAAATGTATATGTAGTAAACTTTTATTTAAAATTATTATGCAAGAATCTTTTACAATTTTAGCTATAATACATAAAATAATACATATTATGTATAATATATATATATATATATATATATATATATATACATTGTATATGTTTTGCACAACTGAGCCAATATTCTTAATGTTTTATAATATCATTAACTTTAACAATATTTTTATTTATAAATATTTCGGCTTTAAATATTTTCACTTGCAATACCCACCTACAATTCGTAACTATAACTTATAGTTTATAAATTTTTAGCAAAAAAATATTTTACTTAGAGGCCATTTCTTAAGGATATTTGTTGCTAAAATTTTACAATAAAGGTTGGCAAAAATCAAGATAGGAACTGTGTTTTTGTGCAATTATACTTAATTTCCAAGCACTTTTTTTTAATAAATTATCCCTAATACCTAATAGGTATGTGCGTTTAACTTTAATGCACCCTATGTAAGGAATGATGAGTTTTATAGGTAGTTATTATTTGTATATATATATATGTAATATATGTAACTTATAAACATTCAATTTTAAATAGCTCCATAAAAAAAGCTCAAAGGTGTTAAATTACAGCTTTTTAGAGGCCATTGGACATGTTCATATTTCGAAATAATCAAATCACAATTTCTTGTTTTCTTATGAACCATTTTGTAAAGTGTGCCAGCTCAAATTTATGAACGTTTTAAAATTGATAAATATGCATATTTATCAATTTTAAAACCCATGGGTTTTAATCAATACTGGCTTAACACATTGTGTAATTTTTGTCTTACCGAACATTGTCTAAATTGCAAGCAAACTAGGTCGATTATGAAGACTTTAAATTTTCTGAAGTGACGAGAAATTTCAATAAAAAACAATTTTAACATTGGCCGTATATCTTTAAAAATAGGATTTGTGAAAATACGCTTTAATTTACCGTAGTACAGTATTAATTACCATCTTCATATTTTTTTATCAAATACCCATCATTTTAATTTTTTATATTTTAAACAACCTTGATTAAAACTTTATTTCTATGAAGTTTTATATTTTTGAAGCATTATAGTATTTATTAAATTCTTTGTTTAATAGGGCACACCATGCGAATATCACGGTGCGATGAACGAATGTTCATCGTAGCTATTAGCTGTTCGCTCGAGCAAAAGTTATTAATTAGCCCTCGTAACGTGTCATTATCATTCACACGACCGCAAAGATTCGTCCAGTTCCCGGCCACCGGAGGCATCATCCCGATCTACATACTCAATTGCTAAAAAACCTTAGAAAAAGCGTTTATATCGGTACCTTCGTAAGTAGTTTATAATACGAAGATTAAAATCGGTTTATCGTTTGAAATATTGCATTAAAGTTAATGTACCGTTTTATTGTAGGTAGCGCAAGGTCACTATTAAGAAAATAAGATTAAAGTATTTTTTATAGAAAAGTGAAATGAAATTTACTTTAATATTTTTATTAGAGTCTACACGGTTCGCCAAAAAACAAATATTACCGAAAAAATTGTCCAAAAGTAATTTTGTTATTAATATTTTTTTTGGTCATTTTTCTATTGAACACAAAAATATTTTAACGATTACTTTTGCTTTTATTAACAAAAAAGGAAAATGCACAAAAACTCAAGAACTAAATTAGGTTTATTTCACTCCTACCTAGTTACCTACAAAATTTAAACATATTATTATTAGTAATTTAAAAACCGGGTTCCTGGATGCAATTAAAAAAATGCTTGGATTTCTTCGGGTCACTTCCATTTTTAGTCCAGCTTAAATAATGATCGCGAATGTTTGTGAAAGTACGTAGTTCTCCTTCGTTGTTTAAATTTTGCTTTTTTTGCTTGGCACCATGTACAGGGAAAAGCGGAGCTGTGGACATAATGCCCATCAAAATATTTGCCAATTTTAGATCCGTTGAAAAACTATATTTATAGAAGATTCCAAATATATGACCCATTAAAATAATTTTCTTTAATATTTTTAACAATAGCAAATATCAAAATTGTTTTGACCCCAGAATCTTTTAGCCTAACACGACTGGCAACTTCTTTCGTCTGGATATTTAAACATATTTTAAAAAAGTCACCTCCTCCATCAAGGCCAATTTTTAAAAGCTGCACATCTTTCTTTATTCTTCGCTTTTAAAAGATAAAATCCAAAAATGCTAAAATGTCTTTACAGAAAATAATGTCTCTTTGAATGTTTTTGTGCCTGTTTTCCTGCCCATTTTCCAAATTTGCTCTTGTGGTGTCAAAATATTTGTCTACCTATTGCCTTTTTTCTTGTAGTTTGAGTAACTTTTTGACCACTTTTTACTTTTAATTTATGTAAACACGATGCTACTTTACGGTATTGTTTGTACTTAAATTTAATTTTTGCTGCATTTTCGATAAATCTTCGATCTTCGTCGATAGTAGGTGGTGATTTTTTAATAGTTCAAAGAGTTAATTTTTTTCTTGTATCTGTTGCCAGGTGAATACTACCACTAGAAGCACTTAATTGTTGAAATTAAGTTGTTCAAATTTCTTAGTCCGTAAACCCTTGCGGCAGTCTTGCCTTTTTAACATTGGAATAACAGTTTTTGCAAATTTAAATTTTTTAATCTTTTTTCTTTCCTATCGGTCCATTAAGAGTGTTATTTTTTAAAGGGCGTCCAGTTTTCTTTTTAAGTGAAGATCGAATTGTGTTGTTCAGGTTATTTTTTGCAATGGAACACAAAGGGTCGTATGCAGAAACGTTGATTTATTTATATCAACTGATTTACGCATATACACTGATTTCAGTTTGAACAAATTTAGCAGCGCTGTATTTTGTAACACGGTTGGTCGCGAGGTCTTCGATCGTAAGTCATTTTGTGTTTGTTATTATGTGACCCTTATATTATAAATTATTGACAAATGTTAAAATATAGTTTTATTTATGTGTATACTTTGATAAAAATATATATTTTCACAGGGAGTCTGGTGAATAGGCCGTAAACTCTGAAATTGATAAACTTAATGGGTTTTACTCTAAATAAGTAAAAGAGTCTATTGTGAGAGATGACTACCGAAAACTTATTGAACTGTCTGAAATATTTTTGGAAGAACATCAAGAAAAGAAATGCTTATAAAAAGCTGAAATTTCATATAACAGTATATTTTAGCAATACTAATTAGTATATTAATATATTTAAGGGATAAAATCAACTAAATTAGTGAAACAAATGATAGAAACAAAAGCAATAATATTAATTAATAATCATATTTAATAAAATCATTAGAAAAATACAGTCATGAAGTATATCTTCTTTTTAAAGTGTTTCGTGTTACAAAATACCGCGCGCGCCTAACGTTGGCTAACGGAAGGTTTAGATGCAAGTCGGCACGGGTTCCCGTTTATAGAATGAGCTGAAATTTTTACTGGGAGTATATAAACAAGTAATAAATATAATTAGAGGGTATGCGTAAAAAAATAAAAATAAGGGACACCCTAGTATACATGTATGTATACGTCTTGAAACAAACTGGAACGAACATTGCTTAAAGAAAAATAACACTAAACATTTTTTCAGTTCGACTGACTTTTGTCATTTGACAAGAACACTAGGTCAATTATGACGACCATAGAGTATAGTAGAATTGTTGAGTTTTTTTGAATCGCCAATAGAAGTTCTGGAAGACTAGAATGCAAGACAATTTATCGAGAGCGAGTTTGCAAAAAGTTTTCAATGTTCTTTGCGTCCTTTGTAAAAGCAAATATGGTTTAATTTATTACATAGTGCTACATATTAATGTTTAGCGATGTTTAAACATGTTTAAATACAATCAGTGTTTCTATTACCCAAGCACAGATTTATCACGATTCGCTTCTTATCCTTTTAAATTTAGGGATCAAAATTTATTTAAAATACAAATTACTCTTTATTAGATAATTTTCAGTAAATTTGTACACTAATATTAATTATTTAATAAGTTACATAGTTAATTATCCCATCTGAAATTTCCTTTTCCTTAACTTCCTTGATGAAGTTTTCCAGTAGTAGTCTGCTGCTTGGTATCGTTTTGACCAATAGTCGCACACAATATTTTATTCAACTACCCCAAAAAATGTAATTGAAATTTTATCTAAAATAACTTTAACCTCACTTTTTTCAATTTTAACTTAAAGCTAACTGCTATTTCGCCCACCGGTAAACTTAAGAAATTAAATGTTTGTTGAATAAGTACATATTATGTATTATATTATAAATAAAGCAATAAAAATAAAACCCCCAAACTAACCAACCCAGCACTTTTTAACAAAAGAACATTACAACAAGTATAATTACATTTTTGCTACCTTTCTGGCGTAAATAACTGTTTTATTCACTTTAACCAAGCGGCAATTGTGAGCCAATACCTACCTAATTTTTACTGTTACCATTTATAAATATAAAAATGTTAGTTTAATCAAAATTAAAATAATAATTTTAAAGGTTCGAAAAAGGTAATATAAAAAAGCGTTCCGGAAGCACAGGAAATAGACGCTAATAATTATATAATTATAATTATTCTGCCCTACTACGGAGAAAGGCAGTAACTGCTAAACAAGAAATTTGTGGAAAATTAGCATAAACTGCATTTTTATAAAAAGCAGTAGGTATTTAATTGATTTTTTTAACTTATGAGATATTTGACTGCATTTCTGTGTTGAATTTGGTTACAAAATGTCCATAGCAAGTAACTGCAAAAAAATGCAAAATGCGTTTTCTTGTGCTATGCATAGCACAAGAAAACGCATTTTGCATTTTTTTGCAGTTACTTCCTTTCTCCATAGTAGGGCAGTATTAGTATACAGGGTGGTCCAGGATTAATCTGAAAAATTTTAATGATCGATAGAGCCTGAAAAAACAATAAAAACAAACCCAAAAACATTTTTTTAAAATACACACTAACACACTAATAGCCCTTCAAAGGCAAAAAAACGTTTTTTTTAATAACTTCTGCTCAAATTTTGTGTAGGTAAAATTTCTTACAAAAGGCCCAGCGGCGGAGATTTTGGGGGGGTTTCCCCTTTTTATCCCCATATTTTGACACCACTGGATTTTATTGGAAAATAATCAGATTTCTTATTCAATTTAGAAGCAAAACTTGTGTGTTAAATTTTCATAAGATTAGTGGTTTCGGAGACTTTAAAATTTCAAAAACACCGAGTACACGGAATTTTATCATATTTTATTTTAAATCGGTAACTTGGTAACAATTATGCCACGTTATCAGTTTATAAAATATTTTAAAAATAAAGTAGCGTCCAGGAGTCATCGTGCAGTTGTTACTGAACCCGTCATATTTTTAGGTTGTTTTATTGTAACGTTGATTGAGGATTACAATCAACGTCTGTAATTAATAATTTAATTGTATTATAATACAAAATCAAACCAACCCAAAAACCACCCTATTGAAAGCGATTATTCCATTATTTCATTGGTAAATTTTTATTGGCCCAATACAATCGTTCAGAAAAAAAATTTTTACTAAAATAGTAACAAAAGTTCCGGGTACACAGTGTTTTTGAAATTTTAAACTGAAATATCTTCGAAACCATTGATCTGATAAAAAATAAACATAAAAGTTTTGCTTTTAGATTGAAAAAGGATAAAAATAAATTTGATGATTTTCTAATAAAATCCAGTGGCGTCGAAAATATGAGGGTAAAAAGGGGAAACCCCTTCCAAAATCTCCGCCACTGGGCCTTTTGTAGGAAATTTTCATTATATTATCGACGGAAGCTTAACCTACACAAAATTTAAGAAGAATCGGTTTGATGGTTTAAAAATTATTTTGAAGGACTACATCTCCGTTAGTATGCATTTTTGAAAAATGTTTTTGGGTTTGTTTTTATTGTTTTTTCAGGCTCTATCGATCATTAAAATTTTTCAGATTAATCCTGGACCACCCTGTATAATTAGTTTACACTATCATCCCCCCAAGCGATGACAACTTAATACACGATACCCTGTATATGAAAAATTTAAATATTATATACAATGCAATAGTTTAGGTGAAGTTGCTGAGTCCTAAGCACGTAGCTACGTCGGTACACTAATCCCGTTAGTTCTTCTTGAAAATTACCAGCAATCACCAGGCTTTATTATGTGCCGTGTGTAAAATAACGTTCGCACCAAAAACAATCAAGCAACCATGGTTGCCGGTTAATTGTTCAATTCACATGTTCATAAACAAAAAGTTTCACTTTCACACAGCACTCCAGATTATTAAGCGCATGGCTTGGAAATAACTTCCTACTTCTTATTGAATAGATTTTTACGTGTTACCACGGGCACAAAGAGATAAATGTAGTAAAGGATAATTAATTATACAGACAGAAGTTTTCCGAGCTTGTAATTAAGCTTAGATGATTAGAAGGCAACAAAAATGAAGCAATGTTTAATCGCTTGATGTAATCTATCTTGTTACCTATGTAAGTAAAAGGTAACTCTACAAAATAAATTATAATTGCGAGGGAATATGAACAGGGCAGGATTTGCTCCTGAGGGGTTATTAAAAAATATGTATTTTAGTTTACTTTTTAGTATTTCAAGTAAAAATTATAGGTTAAACCCTCGTGAGAGGGGGGTTGAATACCCAACCCAACTTCGTGTGGAGGGACCTGAATATGTGAGCACTTGAAATTAATTATATTTAATCTTATGATAAATATTAAGTAAACAACCAGACACATTTTTAAGGGGATTTTAAGGTCACACATTCAAATTTTCAACATTATCTTGCTATCCGCGCAAACATTTAAACTTAAATGTATTAGTCTAACGTAACGTCACGTAGTTAATAACCCTTTCGTCACACTTCATCCCAAATGGTCCAACAACCTTCCCCCTACAGAGTGACGTAATATGTGAACAACCCCTTAGGATAGTTTACATAGTCCCTTCATTTAAAGAACCTTTAAAATCAAACAGTCGCAACTTCTTCGATGCCAATTTTGGCCTCCAAAACGTAATAACGTCATTGTTTTGTTTTGCATGTGATGTAACAGGTAATGCCAAAAATTCTAAAACTGATAATAATAATTTTAAATACAAAAATTAGTGATGCCAAATAATTAATAGCACATCCGCATTATCGACAACATATCGATCTGTAAGTATAAAATAATATTGTTAAAAAATTAAATTATAACGCATACCTACCAATTGATATCGGATTTTTATAGAAAGGCATCAGTATTCCCAAATTTTTTTAAATTTTTTAAGCGATATTTAGTGCAGGCCTTTTAAGTGTTATTGAATTGTTCAGAAGTTAAATTATCAAACCATAAGGCTCTAAAGCATGCTTCCGCATCATCTTCGGGTTCTAAAAGACAATACTCAACTTCAAATTTTATTCACATATTCAAAAAATTAATAAATAAACGAAATATAAAACGTAATTTGAATTAGCTTACCAAATGTTTTGCAATTCGACATGTCTGGAAGACTTTTTTTTGCTGTTACATCAACAACATGTTTACCAACCACAGACTTAGTTTATAAAAATTGCAAAATTTCTTGTATATTCTTCTTCTCTTGGTGGAACGATAGTACTCCTAAAATATAAAGAGAATATTTTGTGACAATCTTTTTAATGCGTAAAGAGTAAAGATCACTAAACATACCAATTTTTCAGTCGGAAATCTGTCTAGAATTTCTCTTTTCGGTCTATAACTGATTGCTAAGGTAATTGGAACACCTTTAACTTTAATAAATTGCGCTACCAAGTTTGAGGTTAGCTGTTCATCTTCGCCTTTAGGAGTTTCATTTAAAATATTAAATAAATATGTCACAATCGTCTGATTTTTTTATTAGAAATACAATATGGTGCTAAACGCGGTTCTTGGCACGGTGGAGTTAACCCTGGTGGAGTTGATGCTCTGGAAGCACATGCCGATGGATTCATAATTATTATTAATTTGTGTTTGATTACCTGATATTTTTGCATTTAAAAAATTAATTTCAAGCTCTCTATTTATAACGTCGTTTGGATCGTTGTTGAGTTGGGTATTATAATTTTTCAAAAAATTATTGTTTAAATGTTTTCTATTGATATGTTTTTTAAAACTACTTAATTTTAAAAACTTTGACCACAATTAGGTATCTTCAAAACATCTAAATACTGAATTTTTGGTAAGATCTTCGCTTCGCATTCGTCAATGTAATGTATACTTTTAATCAAGCATTTTATTTGTTCGTTGCGGAAATTAATCGCAAAACATTAACACAATGGACAAATTATCTTTTAATACTTTATTACATTATCATAACGAAACAATTTAGTAAAAGTTGTTCATAGTATGAACTTCATACAAATTAATCAACAAATTCATGTATTTAATGAAATTGTTTACTGGACTGATAAAAAATTTGTTGTCAAAATAAATATTATACATTGACTAATGTAAAATTAATTACTATTACAATAACTACTAGTTCATCATGATGATGAACCACGTGATTAGTTAATAAAATACCGTACATAACATTTCTTTACATTAATGAAAAAAATCGTTGTCCCAATAAAACATTACTCAATAAACTGTATTAATTGATATTATGGACTACATTTTTTTCAGTGTGGTTACCGTTAAGTTGTGTTATAAAATAACACAACGTTAAGCAGTAACAAATTTTATTTATTATGAAATGCGAATAATTTTCTCATTGGTTCATTTAATTTGGCCATTTAACTAATAAGTAACCCCTCTCCCCCTCGTAACTACCAACGTTTCACTTAGCCGTCCCTTCCCCCTCTAGTTGTTACGTAACACTAGGAAATTTTAATTTGCCCATGCTGAGAAGTAAAATTAATGAAAATTGATTAGAAACGAGAAATTCTCGAGCGAGAGAGGGCATTCTCTCGTCTCGAGTCTTTTTTCGAGAGAAAAGCTTGCAAACATGGTTACGCATTGTATGACCACAGACGGAATAAACAATACTAAAAATATTTCATAAAAGAAAGCTATATTTTCTGTTTGTCATCGCTTTGAAGTATTTCACTTTCCTGTGCACCCACATGTGGGTGACACAGTGAAAAAATACGTGCTAAATCTTTATTACACTTTATCAATTCCATGTCAACAAAATTTAATATTTACAAATATGTTTATTAGGATGTATTAAAATAAAAAAAATGATTTTTCTACAGGATACCTACTCCCTGAAAAAATAAACCTCTTAATAGATGAGTTTTCTCGCTTACCGGGAAAGCCTGCCGAAATAGTGAAAAATAAAATGTTATGACCTTTATGCAATAGTATTTCTTTCTATTGCCATTGAGAAAGATATATTGTGCTGAAAAAAATTACCTTGAATTATAAGCTTGATCGATCAAGAAGAAGGGTCTCCAAATGCAGTTTTTATGTAGGCAATAGTGAAAAATCGATTTTTATTTTCCGTTTAATTCTAATTTTCTACCTATATAAAAATTGTAGTCAGAAAATTGTATAGCCAGAATACCGAAATAAGGTATATATGCTGTATAATAAAAATAACAATATAATAATAGTATATTCGTAACAAGTTTGGAATACAGCCTGTATTCCAAACTTGTTACGAATATACTATTATTATATTGTTATTTTTTATCATATTATAATGTCGAATTAGGTACTGTTTTGGAAAACAAACAATACTATTTAACCCTTTATAGGGCAGAATCCATTAATTGTTATTATTTTTTTTTGTAAGACCTATCTCTTTTGGATGTCTTAAGTTATTTTAATGATTATTTTGAAAATCCAACTGTTTTTTTTAATTTATCATATTTTTTTTTGTAAGACCTATCTATTTTGGATGTCTTAAGTTATTTTAATGATTATTTTGAAAATCCAACTGTTTTTTTAAATTTATCATGGTGGATAAAATGGAAACCACTGCCCATAAGATGATAGATGGGCGGTGGTCTAAATGCGAACCACATATTTAATTTAATCGTTTTTTTGCGTTTCTGAAAGGATTTTAGTTTTTTTTCAGGACCAGGTAAAATAATTACATGGTGTATGCTGTAAAAAATCAAATATTTATTTCCAAATTGTTCACTGAAATCTGTCATTATTCTTATCTGGAAACGGTTTTAATAAATTTCAATTTCTCAAAGTTTCTTCATTTTTTGATTTTACCTACTCTTGTGTTTGTGACTAAGTTATAATGGCATTTCTGTGATGCATATTTTTATTTTTATTTTCACTGGTCAATTTTCAAAAATGACCTACTACTGGTAGTTTTCTCTGAATATGATAAGTAATCGCGATTCTGAGTAATCTAAAAGAACATCTGCATCAGAGTCACTTTCACCCTAAAATCTATTCAAAATTTGTGTTCTGAAATGTATACTGGATGTTCGCTCACTACGATTACGTAGGCTGGATCGTGCTGAAGTATTAGCAGAAGTTATTTGTAAACAAGAAGATGTACTTGGTGAATTCAGACGAAAAGTACTCAATCAAGACTCTTGATGAGAGGAACTTGGTGTAACTAATGCTCGTCGCTATCGCCCTCAATCTTCGAATCCATAGCCTGATCTTTGGTTATACCAACGACTAGATAAAATAGTTTACTTGAATCCAATTTTTCAAAAAACCAAATATACTGGACTTTTATAAGCATGGAATCAATAGTCTCACGGTATGTGAGCTTGATAGACGTTGTGTTCCAAAACGATCTAAATATTTCGTTAGCGCTAACCTATTTTCCAAGTACTATTTTCAGTTTGTAAAGCATTCAATTACCTTTTGAATTATGTGTGTTGTCAGGTAAAACAAACATGCTTATGCTCGCTAGCAGCAACAATTACTGCAAATGTTACTTTTTCGCAATTTTGTGGGAACAGGTAATGGTTAACATAGAGACCACATTGGTTCTAACAGGTGCCAAATTTAAATTGTGGCCAATATGATAGCCACTGCACATTATGAGTTCATTTATTTGTACTTTGGTCGAAGTTTGGGTTCTCTCTCATTTCTAAGTAAGCTGTAATGGATGTGGTTAACATAGAGACCATTAACCTATAAAGGGTTAAAATATTAAAAGTAATCAGCATAAATAGCAGTCCTTTTTGTAAGTTTTTATAAATCTTATACAATAAATCTCCCATAAACATAGACATTCCATTACTCACGGGAGCTAAAAATTAAAGTGAGCTGATTATTGTTAAACAATTTGTTTATTTATGCTTTTTTAGTTTATAATACTTTTGTTAGAATTATTTTGTGTTCTTCAGTTTTTTTAATAATGTTTTTACGACAACAAAATGGTTTAATTTATTATTTAATGGTTTAATTTATTATTTAATGGTTTAATTTGAGATTTATAAGGAAAAATTTTAATAAATAATTGTAAAAATTAACGTATTTCTCAAAAATTAAAATTTAAAAAGTATTTTTTTTAGTAGGTACTGTTAAATAGCAATTTTCAAGTTATTTTCAATAAGGTATCACAAAGAGGATGTTGCCATTAAAAAATTCTTAAAATAATTAAATTATACCACTACTAAAATTTGTTAACGTTAGATATCGTTGAGCGCAATTGTCACTCGTTATTATAGTTATAATAGTTATTTACGTGTCAAGCTTTGTGAATATATCTTTACGGTTGAGCTGGAAGTTTGTGGTGAGCGACGCAAAACCGAATCCCATAATCCAGTGAGCCTAGTAAAGATTAATTGCAAAGCGTGACACTTACAAAATTTTATTTTCACCTTAAGATAACGATTTTTAAATTTAAAATTTCAATGAATGTGTCAAATTCGTCATTTCATTTCATAAATTGCTTCTTTCTTTCATTTCATAAATTGCATAAATTGCTTCTACAAGCCTGTAAAATTTTACATTCTTTTATACAAGCCCGTAAAATATTACATATTCCTATAATATATCGTTTACTTGGATACAAAAACAACAAAATTAACCAATAAAATGTCTAAGGAGGTTTAAGAAGGTGGAATAAATAAATATATAAAAAATAAATAATAAATAAATAAAGTATTGCGAACGGCTAACTATTCTCAGTGGGACATTTGGTGAAGGTAAGGCTAACTTTAAAATTGTTCAGCGGGCGACAGAGAATTCTTTATTTAAAGTGAAGTAACTTGTGGATTAAGGCTCAAATATACAAATTGAAAAATTTATGTTAAATAATTGTGAGAATTAGTTGTGATATGGTTTATGATTATAAAAACATCAATAAAACAATTTAGCACGCTACAGTTCTTTATTAAATAAAAGTAATAAGTGAAATGAAAACAAAAATTCATATTATGTACATTGTATACAGTCGTATTCATAAAAAAGGCTGACACGTATTAAAATAAGAGATAAGTTTTGTCATATTTGCGTAAACCTGGCTATTTTAAATGATTGCTTATTGAAGGTTATAACACGTCATAGGTTGTAGCACTGGGGTAGATTTAAAAACCATTAAAAATAGGTTTTATTATTTATTATTAACTTTTTAAACTATTTTTTTTACTCCCACCTTTAAAACGCCCTTTATCGTACATTTTTCCATGACACTAAGTGACCTTTTAAATACACATTGACAAGTTCTGGCTTTACGGCGCTTTAGTCACAGGCTGAAGTTAACAACAGGTTTTCAGTCACGGGCTGAAGTTAGTTTTAAGTTAGTTGACAGTTGTCAAATGTCATAAAAGTTTATATGAACATTGTACTGACCTTTTAATTTCGCCGGCAGTAAACTATAACTTAAATTCGGGCACGGACTCTTCTGTAAAGTCCTCAAAAAACATTTCCTTTACTTTCACTGTGAAAAACTGTCAATTTTCAAGATACATTTCGATTTATAACCTTTATAATTGTGTTGATAAAATGTAAAAATGTGACATTTGACAGTTTCCCCTGTTGTTTCATAGATGGCGCTCTATACAACTTTTTGATTTAAATCATTTTAAGATAATAATAAGTATTTGTCGTAGAAAAAGAATAGTATGCACCTCGTTTATAAACTTTTCTATACACTCATTAACTTAAGCACTCGCTCGCAAGCTCGCTCGTGCCTAAATTAAATTCGTGTATAAAACTTGATACATAATATACTATTAAAACTCAAATAAACATATAATTATTAGTTTAGCCACTATTTCTTAAAAAATTGTCTGTGTGCGTCGGTACCATTGACTTTTGAGACTGCACTAGTGTTTAAAACCCCACAGACATAAAGTCTGTTATGTCAAAGGAGAAACGTCAAAACTTGGACTATAAGGGTTAAATTATTAATAAGTAGAAATATTTTTAAATTTTTAGGCCACGTAAATACGCAAAAAATTAACTTTTTACTAGGTTATGATGTGTATAATTTAGTCAATCCCAAGTGATAAAAAAGTAGGATGCATGACTAAAATTTAATATTAAAATAATATAATAATTATAATCTAAAACAATATACATTGTTTTTGTTTTTTTATTGGTATAATAATAGAACATGGTATGTATAAATAAAAAAATAATTTTTGTAATTTTATTTAATTAACCTCCGACGCGACGTCAATGCACTGAATTTTTAATAACCTATAATAATTATTATAAAGTGAGTGCGATGCCAATTTTATGCAATATTGGTGACAGTTTTCTATAATCTTAATTCTACGATTTTTTTATTAATACAACAGTACCTAACTCGTAACCATAGTAGTGTTAAATATTGTAGATCTTTGATTTACAAATGGCGATTAAAATAGCAAAACTAAAATAAACGTATGAACTAGAAATGAAACGGATATCTGGTATCCATTTTTTCGGGTAGCCGTATACCAGATACGTATTCGAAAAACCCACTTTTTGTTATTATCACTGTTTAAATCAAAATTTTGCGATTTTTTTTAACCGATGCCATTTTTTAATTGATTTCTTATAAGAGCAACCAAACAATCGAAGTGATCCAACGCGACATTGAATGGAAATGAAATTAGGTAATTTCTCGGGTAATTTACTCTCTAAAAATGAATTAGTCAAAAATGACTAATTTAATAGTTATTAGTGGCTGCTTTTTCACTTGTACCATGGAATACCATGGTTTCTCAAAATTTATTTAACTGACAATTCTTATGTAAAATCGTTCCCTGAATCCGAAAATACCGTCCAAAATTATGAAAGTGGAGCCGTTTTTGAGATAAAGTCAATTCCATATTAAATGGAAAATTGACTATATCTCAAAAACTGTGTTACTTTTTTAACTTTTGACGGTATTTTCGGATTGGGTCAACTTCAGTTTAAATGGGGACATGATACGGCAAGTGATACCTCATTTGAAAGGTCCAATGAGTATCATGAAAAAATAGTCAAATTCTATTTATTCGTTTTTGAGACATTTAAAATAGAAGTTGCAACAGAACACTTCGTTTATTATTCTCTAATTCTCTATTCTCTTCTATTTTAAATGTCTCGAAAACGAATGAATAGAATTTGACTATTTTTTCATGATACTCAGTTGAGCATGAAAGTGCGCTGTTGCAAATATTTATTGAGATATTTTTACAAAAGACTAACACAATTGTAATTCTTGCAATATATTCCTAAATATATTTTTACTTAATTTTATATTTGGTTAAAAATCAAGAACTCCAGACTTTGTGGCCATTTCAAGCATACGGACGGGACAAATCACAAAACTGTTTTTATAAAAATAATTGTAGGTAATTTCTTATTTATTATTTTTGCATCAAAATTGTCAAATATATTCTTCTTTTATTGAGGACGGGACAAGATAAATCTTTTTTTTGTCCCGTCCACACCTTTCAATTAAAATTATCTCTACTTTTATAAAATATTTCTTGCGTTTTTTTATTTAATGCATAGCATAATAAAAGAAGAATATTTTGGACAATTTTGATGCCAAAATATTTAATAACAAATTATCTACAATTATTTTTATAAAAACAGTTTTTAGTATAATATTTCATTTACACATTTGACTAATAAATAACTAAAAATACGGTTTTCTAAAAGATGTAATGAGTTATCTCTAAAAGGCATTTGCGCATATTTATATGCGTTTTTCTTAAACATTTAATTAAGGCACAGCAAAATTTAATACTGATTGTCCAAATCCTGATTTTAGTAATTTAGTAATTTCCACAATCTGGTGTAGTTACATTAGAATGTTCATAACATTATTTCTTTAAAAATATATCTATGACTCCTTTTTAACAAGATGATGTTATAAACATTTTAGGATTACTAAACCAGATTGTAGAAAGTGCTACTATATAGGTATATTAGATATATGTATAGAAAACTCTTCAGTTTCTTTTGTAATATAAAGCCAAATTGTATTGTTTATTATCCATTTGTAAAATAGGTATAGATATATAAATATTCTGTAATAAGTATAGATAGAGGAAAAGTAGGCAAATAATCACCCAATTAAATAACGTTCCATTTAAATGCAATAAAATTTAAACGGACAACTATTTTAATTTCACGTATGATAATTTTATAACATTATAAATAATGAATGGCAGTTCTTAAAGAAATATTATGGTATTAAGATCTAAATATGCAATAAAATGTTAATGTTGCAGACGGCGACCCAGAATGTTGGTAATTTTGTTTTTTTTTCATTTTCCAGGGCATGAGCGAGTACGAACGTATAAAAAGAGCATGTTTAAAACGAGGAGAGTTATGGGAGGATCCAGATTTTCCAGCCACACAATCTTCAGTTTTTTATCACCAAACGCCACCGTTTCAGTTTACATGGAAAAGACCTAAGGTAAAAACTTCCTTTTTTAAACTATACATATAAGATGTAAAATTGGTAATTATTTTTTTGTATTGGTATGGTATGCACAGAGAACAAATTGTTGGATTTGGTTTAATAATTGTATGAATTTCTTCAACAAATTGGTGGTAAAAAGGTGACAGGAACATTTTGTGATAAATTTTAGAAAATAATTGTAGTAAACTTATTATACCTATTAAAAAATTACATAATTTATTTGAAATTTGAACATATTTTAATCTAATCGGCTCATATAATTTGTGTAAGTTAATGAGTATTTTAGAGACTTGTTTAATATAATATTTTGTTGTAAAATAGCACAAATTGTGGCACATAATAACACAACATTGTTTAATAATAATTTCTCCAATTTATTTAAAAAAATTAATAATTTTTGGGATGCGAGGGTGGTAAAAAGGAAAATTAAACTAAATTATTAATTTAAATACCTATGTATTCAGCGACTTACACAAAAAATATAGAAAATAGAATAATACCTAAACTTTATATAAACTGACACTGACAACATAAAATACAAATAACAAAACAAACTACAAACTGAAAAATAATATTCGTATAGCTAATTTTAATAATATTGAGATATAATTCAATATGAAGTGCGATAGATTAAATATGTATTCAGCGACCAACACAAAAATTTTGTAAGGATAGAATTAAGTTAATATAAACTGAAAATAAACATAAATTACAAACTAAATTAAATAGTAAGCTGATCAATAATGTAGCACAGTAGAAATGTAGAAACACTTTTTATCCTCATTTGATCACCAAGTCATAATTATTGATTTATCCCAGTCCCTGAACAATTTTGCAAATACCTACTCTCTAAAAATGACTAATTACTACAGTTATTAGTGGCTGCTTTTTCACTTATACCATGGGATATCATGGTTTCCCTGATATATATATTATAATAGCCTTCTTATGTAAAATTGTCCGCATAATCCTAAAATGTCGTCAAAATTTATAAAAGTAAAACAGTTTTTGAGATATAGTCAATTTTCCATGTAATATGGAATTGACTATATCTCAAAAACTGCTCTACTTTTATAATTTTTGACAGTATTTTCGGATGCAGGGGACAATTTCACATCCATGGTATAACATGGTATAAGTGAAAAAGTCATTTTTGACTAATTCATTTAGAGAGTCATTTTTGACTAATTAATTTTGACTAATTAATGAATTAATTCATTTTTAGAGTAGGTACCTATTCGGAAAAATAATATTCAATAATTACTCACCAGATATGTGGTACTAACCTCACAATGATACATTTCCTAACACTAACTAAAACTGCAAAATGATGATGCAGATTGCAGTTGAGCGCCCGGTCGGTGTCTTATTTCAATCGGGAAATCATTTCATTGGTTTTCTTAAGTGGTGTAATGTTTCCCTCTCGAACAAATTGTCCAATATTGTAAAATTTATATTCTAACTCAAAGTTGTACAATACATATATATATACGAATTATTTAAAAAATTGCACAAAAGAGTAACATTTATTTTGGAAGTATTATTTCCCAAGTTAGAAATTATTTGTTTAGTCTAAAAACAATTTTGTAACAAAAAATGTCGTTTAATCCAGCCTTAATGACCTTTTAATGACAAGAAATATGCATAACTCCTTAATAAATGGACATGCAGGACATTGTACGCTCTTCAAAAATGGTCTTTTAAATGACATCGGAAGTTTAAGTTTGAAATAGTTTAAAAAATTATCTTTTTTTCTTAATTTGACTTTAAGTTGGCTTTCTTCACATAGTTATGATCTAAATTATTTGTTTACAGTCTAAAAACATTATTTGATTTTGTTTAACCCTGACTAAATGATGATACTTTTTTATTTTTTTTTGACATAAGAAACTTCATATGTTGATTAATTTTTTTTGTCCTTTAACCTTGCCTAAATGACAATACGCAGGGTTAAACGAAATTGAAAAATGTTCAAAATAGTTTTTAGACTATAAATAAATACTTTAGATAAACCCAAGTAAAAAAAGCCAACTTGGGAAATAACGGACACCCTATACCCACCCAAATTTAATAATTTTCAATTCTCAAAGAATTAATTTTTTTTAAATTATGATTAAAATAACGAAAAAAAAAATAATTTTTTTTTAAGATTAACAGTTCTTAAAAACATTATAGTAGGTACTACAGATATTATCACTATTAATAATTTTGAATATTAATAATTATTATATTATAATTATTAATTATATATTCAATAATATTTATAATTATAATTATATATATAACTCACTCAGAGCCGGTTTATCAATCTCTGGTTAAGTTCCAGTTAGTCTATCTGACAGTTAAATTCTTTATCGATCGTTGTGAGAACAATGGTATCCATGGAAATTATGTGCTAGATAACTAACTGCAAGTTGCTGCTGGTGGATTTTGGGTATACCAATACCTCAGTTATTAAACATGGGACCCACACCAAATTTATAATAGTTTATAATGACATTAAATAAACAAGTTCGGCGCAAACAGAATTTAAATTGAAGTTTGCAAAAAAAGTTAGTTTTTCCTGTTGCCTCACCCGCCTCCAGGCGATAATGAGATAATTCAAATTAAAGTGGTGCAATTTATTGTCTATTATAACTTATCGACAAATTTAAAATTTTATTTAAAAAATCCAAATATTACAGGTTTTATACCATTTAAAATATTTTTTTATTTTAATAAAATAAATAATAAAAATTTAAAATCGAATAAAATCTGTAATATTTGGATTTTTTAAATAAAATTTTAAATTTGTCGATAAATTATAGTAGACAATAAATTGCATTTTATTTAAAAAATCCAAATATTACAGGTTTTATACCATTTTAATTTTTTTTTTATTGTAATAAAATAAATAATAAAAATTTAAAATCGAATGAAATCTGTAATATTTGGATTTTTTAAATAATATTTAAATTTGTCGATAAATTATAGTAGATAATAAATTGCACCACTTTAATTTGAATTATCTCAAATAGGGGGGCCTGGAGGCGGGTCAGGCAACAGGAAAAACTAACTTTTTTTCGCAAACCTCAATTTAAATTTTGTTTGCGCCGAACTTGTTTATTTAATGTCATTATAAACTATTATAAATTTGGTGTGGGTCCCCTGAGATATTGGTATACTATCGCTAACAAAAAAACTCATACAGCTATATTGTGGCTGTGTGAATAAAACTTTTCCGTCAATGTCAAGCTGACATCGAGCTTTGTCACATCCATTATGACTTTTTTAACATTTTCAACCAAACAATGCAGACGAACTCTGGCAAGCCATTGAAGCCATTTGGAACAAGATAAAGCAAGACGGCGACTTCCATGCTTTGCCGTTTGCGGGCAGTAATTGACAAAAACAGAGGGATGACGAAATATTTTTTTTTCAAACTTCAACCTAACTTTGTATTTAATTTTAGACCTTTCAAATGTGACGTATCATGTTAAAAGCCATAATTACTCCAACGAAATGATAGAAAATCAGGAACACTAGATTTTTAAGCTGTATGAGTTTTTTTTGTTAGCGATAGTACATAAAATCCACGAGCCGCCACAATGTCCAGTTAAAGTTGCAGTCTGCAACTTTAACTGGACATTGATAAACTTTGAGAAATAATACTTAATAGTACCAAAACGAGTAACCAAATCTTGATAACAGTTAACACAATTGTTATCGAAACTGTTTGTAACGAAAATTGCAAGTGCGCAACAACAACCGAAATACGGGATATTGAAACGAAACTGGTAACACTAACTTAGTAACCAAACTGTAACCAAACGTTGAATTTTAAAACACTTTTACAAAATGCACATCAACACAAAATCTTGATAAAAATATACGTGATCCTTCTACTAGCTGTCATGCTGTCAAGTATTGACATTGTCAAGAAAATTCATATCGGGTAAAAATAGGTACATAGGTTACGCGGGTAAGTCGCGCGAGTAAGGCGCGCAGGTAAATCAGGTTAGAAAGCCGCAGGTATTTCGCGCGGATATAACTCGCGAGTAAGTCGCACAGGTAAATCAAGTAGCGCGGGTAAATCGCGCAATTAGGACGCGTGGGAAAATGGTGCGGGTAACTCACGCAATTAGGTATACCTGATCACCATGTGGCTCAGGAAAGAATATATATTTCTTGCTGTAACTGAATAAAACATTGTTTACGATTTTTGGCGTGTTACTAACTTCACGTGCGAGAAATCTCTTTCTTCCACGAGTCGCACAATACTTTCAACATTATAAAGGTATTTTAGTACGCTGCTTCATTTATTCATCAACAGAAAACGTTACTAGGTAGGTGAGGGCCCACTGGGAAACTCCCGGTCGCCCGGTAGGCCAGCACGCGCCTGGTTGTATTTAATTTTGATTAGCAAAATTATCGTTTTACAATACTAAAGATGAAATAAGACAACAATATATATTAACAATATTAACATTTAAGAATTTTTTTTCAGTTATAACAAAAGTATTTGTTGGAAATTTAGAACTTAAATGAAAAGAATTTTGATAACAAATGTTGCTTTATTAATCAATTTCCTAAATAAAAAAATAACACATACCTACATAAATAAACACAAAAATAACATACACAAAATTAAATTTGTTACAAAATAACTATCAGTACTACTAAACTTATTGATGTATTTCGTAACTTTAACCTACTTCATTGTATCCCCTAATTCCAGTTTGAAAACCAGTGATGGTTTCGGTTACTTCGCACACTCATTATACCTATTTAAGGAATCTAAATAACAATAATTTCTGGTAATATATTATAAAAACTCTAGTTGTTACGAATACATTACGAATCGGAATAAAGTAGGCAGAACAATATGTTGTAGACGCCAAATTTAGTTGAACTTGTTTATGCGTATTGTTGTGCCGAAGCTGGATGTATGACGATAAAAATTCAGTGGTAAATGTTTTGATTAGCTGCCTGAAATCAAGTGTACTTTTTCAACGAAATAATTTGTTAAACATTATCAAAATAATTTATTTGTTTTATTATGTAATTCATTGTAGCAGTGGTATGTTTATAAATTAACGAGATTCTTTTAAATTATAATTTAAAAGAATCTCCTTAATAAGTGCCTTATAATAAGGCCCTGTTTGTAGAATTTAAAAGAATCTCCTTAATATTATCAAAATATTCTGTAACCTTTGAAAATTAACAAAATGTTTACAAAATTGCATATTACCTTTACAAACCATTCGGGAAAATAATTTTCTTTGTTAAAATAATTACAAACCCTGGTTTTGTACAAAAAAATATGTTAAAATTTTAGAAAATAATTTTAACAAACTATAAACTCATGTTAACCAATCTATTTTTTCTAACAGTATATGGCAATATCTACAGTTAAATATGGATTAAACATAGGCGCTGAATTATTATTTGGAATTACTTGGAATTATGCAAATAAGTTCAAATCACCATTGGCTTAACTAAAAAATTTGCCTCCCTGCAACTTTGGCATTGGGCCCCCAACTTTAGAATAAGGGGAGATGAGGAGAAAAAAAATTTGGGCAATAATTAAAACTTGAAACCTAATTTTATGGGGACGCGCTCCGGCTTAATGATATTTTTTTAATAAATAAACTCAAATTTTTTCTCTACTACCAAACCGGTCGGCCGGGGCCCAGAACGCTCCCCCAGTATGAACGGCTCGTTGGTACTGGGGGCCAGCGGTGGTGTAGTTACGCCACTGAATACCATCCTATGTAGGTATTTAAATAGTAGGTGCATAATAAAAATAAATAATTATTTGTTAGAAAGTTTTCTTTACAATATTTATGATTTTATTTAATTGAATTTGGACCATAAAATTTCAGTAATTTATGTACATGGCATAACATTAAATTGATGCAAATTAAAGAATAACATGTAGAGGGCGTTTCTTGGGTACACTGTAACTTCATAACCTTTTCACACCTACAATGCGTCCATGCTATTAAGGTGTTGGTGTAATATGTAAATAAACTTTATCCGATTAAAAATAAACCAAACTAAATAATACAAAGTAAAAAAAGATAAAACGAAAAATTGGTATTATTATTAAATCCTATGTGGGTCATTTCAGGTAAAATTTGTAGTCAAAATTTAAATTTGCCTGGATTTTTTTTTTCGTTTTTTCGTTTCTTTTTATAAAATGAAATGGAAAATTTTAGTTAAGATTTTTTTTTAAATTTTAGGCATACAAATATCGATATTTATACAACTGTTTGTGAATAAAATAATCTCTAACTTTTGCCAACAAACATTAGAAGTTTGTTAAATGTAAATTCTAGTTATAAACGGTTGTATCCACATCGATTTTTCTAGTCCTAAAATTTACAATCTTAACTTCAAAATTGTCCATATAATTTTGAAATAAAAAAAATCTTTTCGTATCCTAAACGAAAAAAGTACCTACTTCAAGCAAATTTAAATTTTGACTAAAATTTGACGTGAAATGAAATTACGAAAGTATATCTGACTATGTTCCTCTTTCACGCCTAAACTGCTGAACCGATTTTGATGAAATTTGGTACGAAGATAGTTGACATCCGTGGACGGACATATGCTTCTTTTTTGGACATTTTATATTTTTTAAATTTGTTTTGTTTTTTTCTGTCAGAAGTCATTGACATCGGTGAGAGCGGCGTTGTCTACTTTTTACATGTTTACAATACATAACATATTTTTTCTACTCCCACCTTTAAAGCGCCCATTATCGTACATGCTTCCATGACACTAAGTGACCTTTTAAATACACATTGACAAGTCGGGCTAAAGTTAGCTTTACATTAGTTGACAGTTGTCAAATGTCATACAATCGTTTAAATAAAAAAGTGCCCTTCTTGTAAAATAATACTAAATGTGAAAATACAAAGGTATTAAATAGTTTCTCAACGCCAATTTTTGAAAAGTTAATATGAACATTGTACTGACCTTTTAATTTGCCGGAAGTAAATTGGAGCTCGGACTCCACCGCGAAGTGCTCATAAAACATTTTCTTTACCTTCACTGTGAAAAACTTATTAATCGATTTTCAAGGAATACATTTTGATTTATAACCTTTATAACACATACAAATTTAACATTTGACGGTACCTAACACAGATTCCCCTGTTGTTTTATAGATGGCGCTCTATACAAATATTTGATTTAAATCATTTTAAGTAGGTATTTGTCGTAGAAAAAGTATAGTATGCAACTCGTTTATAAACTTTTCTAGACACTCATTCATTTATTATAATTAAATAATTTACATTCGTGTTTAAAATGGGATTTATCAAACTTGAACTATTTAAAACGACATTCATAAATCGTAAAAGCTTCATCTCTGATGTAAGTAAGTAAGTAATATTAAAACATCAATTTTGCTATAACAAATCCCTTTCGAAATGTATGTAAAATAGTTTTGTCTTTTTTAAGAAGAAAATAATATTATTAGTCCACAAAACAATGCGTTATAACTAAAAATATATGAACAAACTTATTTAAGTACATTATAAATAAAAATATTTTATTTATTTTTATTTTATTAATGTAACCATTGATGCGCGGAACAGTATTTGAAACTCGATTTGAAATCATATTTAATATGCAGAATATTGCTGTGGTCAAACTAATCCGTGATGGTTTATTAGAAATTGTATGATTTTAAGTAGTAGGTTACCTACTGTAGGTACCTATATATTGACTGGATTACTGTTCTGCGAACAATGTTACTGTTTTCTTTTCTCCGTGTAAAGAAACTTTGTATACAATACATTACTTAAAGTAAGTTCAATATATTACTTAAAGAAGTTCCTTTTACTCCATTTTTTATCTTGAATCTTTTAAACTGTCTACCGCCTCAACTAAAAAAAATATTGTTAACTGAGTGAGTAGTAATTTAGTTACCATTTTATAAAATTATATCTGTTAATTATGAAGACCTAATAGACACTAACGAACCAATTACGCTCCAAGTACAGACTGTACTGTACAGTCGATATACAATAAAAATAAAACAAGGCTATAAAATACTAGAAACATAGTGTATTATAAAAAATCGTTCTGCATCCATACTTACTTTCTAAATACAGAGTTATTTCTTACTTGTATAACTTTGCTTATTTATGTGTATTTTATACAATTTCAGTAATTAATAACTATACGGTTAAACACCTAAACAACCGCTATTTTTTAATTTAATTTTTATATGGGAAATTATTTTCTAAATGAATACAATGGTTAATTGGTTATATAATGTATTCTAAAAGTTATTAAATACATTTTATAGAATAACTGAAAATTTATTGAACACTTGTTTGTTAAATTATCAAAATAAAACAATTTTTAGTTAATAATAATTTGTTATAAAAATTTGCGTTTCTCCCAAAGTGCATCCAGGTATAAATCTTTATTGTCGCCCAAGTTTTGACGGTACTGATTTCATTTATGTATTTATTACATATTGCTTTCCTGCGAACGACCTTCATTGAAGAAACACACACAACCTTATATTATAATCAGTAACGTGCCGTGGGTGTAAGCTGTCTTAAAATCAGGCACAAAAGTAAACGAACTGTGAGACAATAATTGAATCGATGATTTTAAGAACAGTACATGTCCAAAATTTTTATTGTGAAAGATTGTTTTCAAAAATCAATTTAAAAGTTTAAAATGCATTTTTAGAAAATTTAACTACTATATTTTATAAAATAGTTGAAATATTGTCAAACAAATGCATTTTGAACTATAAAACTGATTTTATGAAATAATTTGTCAAAATTTTTACTTTTGGACTTGTACTCAGGGCCGGCTTAAGGCAATCCAGCGCCTTAGGTACTTAAAATTTGGCGCCTATTACTAGATACTATACTTATACTATACAATCTGGTAGCTTAAGGGCTCCCGGGCATACTATAGGTTATAACCTTATTATCCCTTATAAATTAAAATATTTCCTATTAAAAAAATACATATAAAACATAAATAAAAATTTTTAAGACGAGTTATTTTTTTAGACATATTTTGGTTTAGTCTGTAAGTAATATCTATAGATATACTCTCTTAAAATGAATAAGTCAAAAATAACTAATTATAAGTAATATTTGAATTATTTTCATAGCGACAAAGCAGTCACTAAAAATTATTAGCAGTCACTAATT
This sequence comes from Brassicogethes aeneus, assembly GCA_921294245.1. Classification (NCBI taxonomy): domain Eukaryota; kingdom Metazoa; phylum Arthropoda; class Insecta; order Coleoptera; family Nitidulidae; genus Brassicogethes; species Brassicogethes aeneus. Next base: position 42,550,440 of record OV121132.1, on the reverse strand, counting down.
ATAATTAGTCAAATTCTACGGAATGAAACAGTCAAATTAGTAGACGCACCACTGCTACTTATTAAATTTATGATATCTGTCAATAAATATTGTTAATATTATTGTTAAAGTTGTATATATTTTTTGTGTTGAAGCTAAACTTTTTGCATCTTTATTTTTATGGACCATAGAGCCTATATGCATTTAACGCCGCAAGAATTAAAAACGATTAAAGAAATCAGTTACTTATTACTCTCAGTAACAGTAAAATATGGCGACTTATCTTAAATTAGTCAAACTTTAACTAATTAAGTATACTATAGTAAAAAATAAATATTTAAAAGTAAAAACGACTATTTAATTAGTAAACAATGCTGATACTAATTGAAATAGAATATTTACTATTTCATTTCAAGAGAGTAAATAACCATATTTGGTAAATTATAATTATATATACATATATATATATATATAATATAGGTGGTTTAAATAAACTTAAATTGACTTAAGAGTTAAAAAGTAGTTAAAAAAGGGTAAAATAAACCAAAAACTATCAAATATTAACCAAGAAGTTAAGTTTAACTATCATAACGTTAATTAAATTCCCCACTTATTACAAAATAACGTTAATTTAACCAGTGGTGCTACTTGGGTAGTAAGTATTTAAAAAATGTAAAACAGCTTTAATTCCCTGTAGTTTTATGTAAGGCATTACACCGCGTTATATCAAAGGAAGCCGCTGTTTTATAAAATAATAAAAACAGTAAAGAATTTTCGGCGCTCTACCGTTCTCATAATTGTATATAGTTTATTTGCTTTATTTTTTGGAAAAATAAACCATTTGGTAACAATTTTTTTAAGTTGGTTGGGGACAATGCGCCTATTTTTTTGTGGCGCCTAAGGCAATTGCCTTGCCTGCCTAATGGGTAATATGGCCCTGCTTGTACTGTTAATTTCACCGATTTAATTATTATTACTGACATATTAAAAAAATATTTTATTTGTTTAAAAATAGTATATTGTGCGACTAGTGGGAGAAAGGAGATTTCTTGAACGTGGAGTTTTCCACACGAGTAGAATCCACTTTTTTGACCAATAGTCGCACACAATATTTTATTTAACTACCGCAAGATATTTAAAGCCAATTTTATTTGATATTTTATCACTTTTTGGCGATATAACTATATAAATAACTAATATATAGTGTGCTAAAGTTCTTTCCTCTAAATTATTTGAAAATAAAAAAAAATTCCGTTAAAATAGTTTTATTTATTAATAACAGAAGTACCTATAAAATAAAGATCGCCCATATATATATATATATATATATATATATATATATTCAATTTTCTTAGTTTCTTTAAGAATATATATATATATATATATATATATATATATATTTATATATATATATATGTATATATATATATATACTGGCCCCCTATATGGCACGCTACTGATTATAATATATTAAATATTAATATTATGTTTATTAATATAAATAACGTGACACCAAACCATAACGTCAGAAATAAGTATTTGCACCAGAAATCTAGTTTGTTTTAAAGCATTATTATATTTTTAGTTTGATAAATGACTAAATAAAAGATGTTCATAGATATAGACTAATATATATATATATTGTAATAGAAAGTAAACACATTTATAGAAAACCTCAACTTTACTAACCTGAAACTAGAAACTTAAAACTATTTGTTTTACTTGTATTGGTTCTAGTTCTTTATTTTACAAACTGCTCTACTTTCATAATTTTTGACGGTATTTTCGGATTCAGGGGACCATTTTACATAAGAATTGGCTATTAAATGTTGGGATACCATGGAATACCATGGTTAACCAAAAGCAGTCACTAATAACTGTAATTAGTCATTTTTGACTAATTCAGTTATAGAGAGTTACGTTTCATCATACAAAACCGGATTATGGCGATTTTATATTGGGAATACCGAATAATATATTTCTAATAAGTTTTATAATCAAATACATTTTATGAAAGGCAGAATATTGTAGTCTATCGCATTAAAAGTGAACGTTTTTACATACAGCCTACACCATTTAACCCTACAACGTTTTGAGATATCCACAATTTATTTGCCTAGGTTATAGACAATGCTCCTTAAAAAGATTTAAAAAATATTTAAGGCGAGTAGCTCGTCAAAATTATTATTATCATAAAATTATTTTTTGTTTTGCATGAATAGTTTAGGGCTCATAAGAAACGCTTAAACCCCAACTTTACGAGATCCTATCCCCCCCGAAATAGGGAGGAAACTTTATTTTGTGTTTGTTTTATTTTTCTTAAGGACGGTAAGTTTTAGAAAAAAATTGTAAACAAAATGTTCTGGGTCAATGCTCTAGGAAAAATTCAAAAAGTATGTACCCAAAAAAGGTTTTTATTGCTTTTTGACCCCAAACATTTTTTTAACTCAGGACTGTACATAATTAGTAATTAAATAGAAGTTGGTGGCTTTTTAATAATCAAAATAATTTTTTATCTCTTTTTAACTCCGAATTTTTTTTAACAGCACTGTAATTAAAATAGTTGTTTATCTCGAAAAAACCTTACAAAACTCACATCAACCTTTTTCGTACGATGGAACGTTTTAATGACATAATATAGGTACCAAAGTATTTTAAGATTTTTTGAACAAAGAATATTTAAATTTTATCGTAAAAAATGTATTTCTACGACCACTATGTATAAGTCATATTTCGTAATGGCATCGTGACATTTTGAAGGCCGGTAAAAAAGATTCTATTAATTTTTGGTTATTCTATTTTTCTATAAATGTCGCTCTATATAAATGTTTAAATTAATTAGTAAAACAATATTTTTTATAATAATATTTGTCGCGGAAAAAGTATAGTATACAACTCGTTTATAAACTTTTCTTTATTAAACACTCGCTCGCTAGCTTCGCTCTTGCCTAGTTGAAATTTGTGACTAAAATGGCGTTTATGAAACTTTTTACATAATATACTATAATCTACTATATTAATAGTATTAAATACACTAGTATATTAAGTATAGTTACTTTAGTATTATTAGTTTTTTAGTTAAATGTAAAGGTTGGTGACAAGAAGAATAAGAGGAGAACAAAAATAAAGTTATAATATTAAATAACCAATTTACCATTGTTTGCAACTGTGCTCTTGTAAAACTGTATTTTTGACTTAAGTAAATAATATTTAATATTTAATATTTAATATTTAATATTTAATATTTAATATTTAATATTTAATATTTAATATTTAATATTTAAGTAAATAATATTTACTAACATATTATGTTTATATCAATCTTAAACGTACAAATTCTTTTGATGTTTTTATACTTTTTTCCTTTTAAATTAACATTTTTAATTATGTTCAATACGCAAATTATTTTTTTTTAGAATAAACTGACATTTATCTTAATAATAAAAAAAACGGTAAAAACTACAATTTTTTTGTAAAATAATTTATATAAAACTAAATTATTGCAATGATTACTTTAAGGACTAATACTCGATAATAAAAAAAATAGGAGGGTATTTTTATTTTTATATGAAGTTTTTTATGTATATAGTTTTTATTCACATTACTAGGTATTTGAGTTTTATATTTTTTAATTAAAACAAGTCTTACTTTGCTTTTTTTAACTTTTTTAAAATGCTTATCCCCTCTATTTCAAGGCTTGCGCTACGCCCTTGTAAAAAAATCCATGTTTTTTTTTATTAAAAATAGAACTTGGAAGGCTAAAAAAATGTGGACCGACCGCTTTTTTTTTTGGTGACAAAGAATGCATAAAACATGCATGTTTTATGCAATATTTATAACCTGCTAAAGTAAGCCCATTTCTCTGCCTACTTAGGCACCCCAAAAATATTTTTTTTCTTTGTTATCTTTCGGTATTTTTTTTATTCATTTTTGACCACTTATAGCCTATAGTAGAAACCGTCAGTATATGAACGTGACTCATCCGACACATTCGTACGAAGCAATCTATCGAAGGTCACGGTCCAGTGCAGTCTCGTTTGTAAAAAAATTTGAGTGTAATGTTGGTTGCTATACTTATGATATATTTGCTTTTAAATTTAAATAATTAACATCTAACATAATTAACATCTACGATAATTAAATAAAATGTAATTTTCTTAGAAACTAATTAATAAATAAACTTTTCTTTTAACTTTAATGAAATATTCTATCATCTGATTACAGAACGTACACTCGTGGCGACATCTCTGATTTTAATAACAAATTTTTAGACCGACCCAACCTCACTTTCTTCCAATTAAATTCTTAGTATAGTCTGAAACACGTTTGGAATTGCATATTCCCCTCTCGTGAAACCGTCAAACTTGTTACAGAATATACTATTCTTTTAACTGTAAACGCAAATATTTCAGAATTGGTGACAAAAAACAAAAATGTTTACGCAGGTCAGGTACAAAGTGAAAGATATTTAAATTGTGTGGATATAAAAACAACTTGCGTTGGTTTCACGAAATTTATTAAATATTACACAGTAGCTTCTTCAGAATGTATTAAACTAATACTAGTACAAAATTTATATGTATAATAAAAATATTTTTGTATTCTAGCCTAGAATTTCTAGGTAAGGATTTTTATACGACATCTACCTGTGTTACATAATATAAACCACTGCCACTACAACGTTTAAAACGATTATTAATCCGTAAACACACAGTAGAAACAAGATATACAAAAACAAAGATCATATGACATATAAAAACAAATGGCCGACGGTAAAGTTGGTTGCCTTACTATGTAATAAAATAAAATAAATTCCTAAAACACGAACTCTACTGACTTCCAATAAAATTAAGTAACAAGCTAGGACACAAGCGTCATATGTCCATCTTTGTCCAACACCTAGGCAGTTTTACATCACAGATGGCGCATTTTAGACCGGATGCTTAAAAACCTACGTGTGAGTACATTTACCGCTGCATCGAATGTACAAGACAAGTAAAACATTACTGCTAGCATGTCTGAGATATGTTCGGCACCCGATGAGTCACGTTCATATATTGACGGTTTCTACTGTAGATCAGCGGTTCTCAAACTTTTTTTTCGCGTACCATTTATGTGCAATGTGGATGAATCGACTACCACCGAACTAAATAAAACAAGTTGTGCTGCGTGTACGTATTTATTAAACTTGTAGTTTAATAAGAAATATTGATAACCGTGAAACAGAACCAATTTTTATAGTATTAAAACAACAATTTGTCAGAACAAAACAAAATACGCATGGCTCGTCACGATTTTAAAACGAGCAGGGGATTACCAGTTTAATAAACACCAAAAACAGTGTTGCCATTTACAATATGTGGGAAATGATAGATTTTCAATAAAATTGAGCCAACGATAATATTATTTGAAGGCAAGTACATCCTCCATCGCTACCAGTGGCGGCTGGTGGATTTTGGGTATACCGATATCTCAATTATTAGATGGGACCCACACCAAATTTATGAGTTTATATGACATTAAATAAACAAGTTCTGCGCAAGCAGAATTTAAATTGAAGTTTTCGAAAAAAAGATAACTTTTTGCTCGACCGTACCGGCCCCATGGCGCCCCCAATAAATATAATATAAATTTAATTGGTGCAATTTATCATTTACCATAGTTTATCGACAAATTTCAAATTTCATTTAAAAAATCCATATTTACCGATTTTATACCATTTTAAATTTTTAATATTTCTTTTAAAGAAAAAATAAATAAATTTAAAATGATATAAAATCTGTATGATTTGGATTTTTTAAATAAAATTTGATATTTGTCGATAAACTATGGTTAATAATAAATTGCACCAATTAAATTTATATTATATTTATTGGGGGCGCCATGGGGCCGGTACGGCCAAGCAAAAAGTTATCTTTTTTTCGCAAACATTAATTTTAATTCTGCTTGCGCAGAACTTGTTTATTTAATGTCATTACAAACTCATATAAATTTGGTGTGGGCCCATATCTAATAATTGAGATATCGGTATACCCAAAATCCACCAGCCGCCACTGATCGCTAAGCCCGGGTTTAGTTCCAGTTAGTCTATCTGACAGTTAAATTCCATATCGATCGTTGTGAGAACAATGGTATCCATGGAGGTTATCTGCCAGATAACTAACTGCAACTTTAACCGGACATTGATAAACCGGCCCTAAAAGAGATGAGTTTTTATTGTTTTTAAATAAAAGGTTTTCGTGAAATAATAGGTAGGTACTAAATGCCTGTTACTGTAGTGGAGCTACTGTCGGCTGTAATCGTTTTCTATCTTTGTAATCTCGTATATATTTATAAGAACCGCTGGTACCTAATTGGCAGTAAGAAATAACATTTGTGATAAACATATCAAACTTATAAATTGCCGTTTTAAATTTATTAATGCTAATTATTGAGCTAACGTAATTAAAGTTTATGATCGATTTAAAATGTTAGTCAAAACTTTTCGAGGTATTAAAGAATCTTAATCACCTTTTATTTTAAAATAAAACGTTTTTTTGTCGAGAAGCTTAAATTCTTAATGCATTGAACTGGTCTGGCTCGAAACACCCAAATTTGCACTTTTAAAGCCAACATATAAATAAACCTGTTTCTTTATTTTGGGAATTATGTGTGGGACACAAAAACTTAAAGTTCACTTAAAGTTCATCTAGCGTTTGCAATCTGGTTATTTTCGTACCTTAATGCAGTCATCATCCACTAAATTATTTAAACAGAAATTTAAATATATGGATGCATGTGTCCTAACATGTATACAGTGTTGGCCATAATTTTTGGAACCACTGTAAAAAAAATCTTACTCTAAAACGCCTTTATTATTCTTTATGAAATTTTGGATAAAAATACTTCAACTTATATCTCAGTTTACGTCTTCGAGGGTTTTTCGAGAAAATATTTTTAAAGCTCTTTTATTTAATAATGAAAAAACGTTCGAAAAATAACTTTTAGGGTAATTTTTTTAAGTAAATAAAAAATTTGCTGTATTTTTGTTAGTATAAGTACCCTGAAAATTTTGTACAAATCAAATGAACAGCAACGAAGATACAGCGATTCAAAGTCGTCAAAAATGACCACTTTTCAGCAAAATAAATTGAGGCGCATATTTTTAATTTATTAAAAAAAAATATCCTAAAAGTTATTTTTCGAACGTTTTTTCATTATTAAATAAAAGGGCTTTAAAAATATTTTCTCGAAATTTTTATCCAAAATTTCATAAAGAATAATAAAGGCGTTTAGAGAAAGATTTTTTTACAGTGGTTCCAAAAATTATGGCCAACACTGTATACATGTTAGGACACATTTATGAGCAATGTTTTTTCCACCTTATTTTTGATAACCTCTTAAAATTAATGACTTTAAACTGGACCACACTGCATACATAAAATTTATTTAAAGCAAAAAACTATAAATATTTTTAAATTAAAAATATTAAAATGAACCATCTCGTTGCAAACGAGACTGACTGAAGTCTTTAAAACTTCAAAACCTCATATTTGTTAAAACCCTCATATTTGCGTAGATCAGGGATTTACAACCTTTTTTGCGTTGAGCCTCTCCTATGAGGCGCCGTTTGCGTCAAAATAGAAGTGTAGAAAATAAATATAATATCTCTCACAAAATATAGAATTTAACGGATAAATATTACAAAACATATAATATATAACAAGTCATATAAAATATAACAAAACAAATAAAATAAAACAAAACATATAAAACATAACGAAAAAAATAAAATTCAACAAAACATATAATATACCTACAATAAAACAAATAAAATCCAACAAAATATAGAAAATCAAACAAAACATATAAAATATATATATAACGAAACAAATAAAATCCAACAAAACAAATAAAAGCCTACAAAATATTAAAACTCGGGTTTCTCACTTGACCGTTTGAGGGCGCTCGACTCACAAATTTCAAGAAGACTAATAGTGGGAGATTTTTCGCCAATGCGGAAAGATTTTAAGGTTTTCTTTACATAGTTTTTTTAATAATAATTTATAGCTTTAATTAAAAACGATGGAGTTGAATCTGCCAAGAATGGATGAAGTTACAACATTTTTCAGGGATTTGATGCATGACTTCGCTAAAGGGGTTCTTCACGACATCAACGAGACGTAGTAGAATGCTCTGCTAAATTAGAGGATCATTGTCGTGTGCTGGGGGTGTTGATAAATCGTATAGGACCTACCTGTACTTAGTAAAAGTGGACACATTTTTACAGATCGACCCAACACATATGTTTATTACCCTTTGGAGATGAGAAGTGGAACTGCTGGCAGACCCTGCAGTTGAATCCTTAAGGACATTACAATTGCATCCTTAAGGACATCACTGCGGAACAAATAGTCCACACAAAGCGTTTTGCAATAAGGGGTCATCCATTAATTACGTGAGGCAATTTTGGCGATTTTTCGACTCCCCCCTCCCCTTGGTGAGATGTCGTGAGATTTTGCTCGACCCCCTCCCCCCTGCCTTAATCTCATGTGAGATTTTTTAAAATGCATGGTTTTAATGTAAATAAGTTAATCTGTGCTCCATTAGATTTATAAAAAAAACAATTTGCTTATAATTGTTTACTTAATTTATATATTAACCCAGTTATCTCGCAATTTTACACTGTTTTATTCGAAAAGAAAAAATTACCAATGATCCTCTAATTTAGCAGAACATTCTACTACGTCTCCTTGATGTCGTGAAAAACCCCTTTAGCGAAGTCATGCATCAAATTTCTGAAAAATGTTGTTACTTCATCCATTCTTGGCAGATTCAACTCCATCGTTTTTAATTAAAGCTATAAATTATTATTAAAAAAACTATGTAAAGAAAACCTTTCCGCATTGGCGAAAAATCTCCCACTATTAGTCTTCTTGAAATTTGTGCGTCGAGCGCTCTCAAACGGTCAAGTGAGAAACCCGAGTTTTAATATTTTGTAGGCTTTTATATTTTGTTTGATTTTCTATGTTTTGTTGAATTTTATTTGTTTCGTTATATATATTTTGTATATGGGTCATTTCACGTCAAACTTACCGTCAAAATTTAAATTTGTCTGAAATATTTTTTTTTTCGTTTACGACACCAAAAAAAGTGATACGTATTTTTTTGTTTCAAAATTTTATGAATTTTGTTAAAGTTACGATTTTTTAAAATTTCAGTACCAGAAAAAAAGAATTTTAAACATTAGTTTTTGAATAGAATAAGATTTAATAAACTTTAATTTTTTTTGGCTTAATTTTAAGGTTATGCATTGTTTTAAATATTAAAATTAAAAAAAAAAAAATATTTTTTTAATTTAAGTTTTTTAAGCCAATTTTAAAAATTAATAAAAAAAAATGAAAATCGACATTTTTTTTTTTAATTTTTAAAATGTGTATTAACTTATCAAAGTTTGCAGAACATTGTATAAAAATTTCAGAATGGACCGTTTAATATCGTATGAAATATTAATAATTTTAGATAAAATGAAAGCTGTTACAGAGACATATTTATGATATAGCAAAATATTGACGATTAACATTCAAAATTACGAACAGAAATTTGAAATTTTACCATTTTATATTTTTTAATGCAATATTAATAAAAATTTACATTCGTTAAAATGGTTCAAGTGATAAGCTATAGCTATTATAATAATTAAAACTTTATTTATTTTCTTTGAGGACAGGAGTAAAACACAAGCCTATAAAGCAAATTTCATAAAATACCTAGTTTTAAATTTTTTTAAAATATTTTATTCTAAAATAAAACTTATTTATTGTCCCCTGGATTTTAAGTTTAATATTGCTTAATAAATGTCTACCACTTCTTAGATAAATGTACCATTAATTTATAAAATTGACAGAGAATTGCAAATATATACTTTTAATAAAAGCCACTCTACGACGATTTTTATTGTTAAATATTTTATTAGTCCTAGAAAAAGTTTTTTTTACACTAAGAAAAGTCGATGTGCAACTAACCATGAATTAACACACTGTTGTACATTTGTTTAAATTATTAATCAGTTTTTAATGGTAAAAAAATATTAAAAATTACAACCTTGATGCAATTTTAATTCTAAAATACATATAATATAATCCAATATAATCTAACCCATCCCTAATTGTAATTTTAATAGCCCATCCGATGGGCCCCATCGTGCTTTATCTTAAATATGCCTCTGTAACAGCCTTCATTTTAAGAGTGCGGATATCTAAAATTATTAATATTTCATACGATATTAAACGGTCCATTCTGAAATTTTTATACAATGTTCTGCAAACTTTGACAAGTTAATACACATTTTAAAAATTTAAAAAAAAAATGTCGATTTTCATTTTTTTTTATTAATTTTTAAAATTTGCTTAAAAAAATTGAATTAAAAAAATATTATTTTTTTTTAATTTAAATATTTAAAACAATGCATAACCTTAAAATTAAGCCAAAAAAAATAAAGTTTATTAAATCCTATTCTATTCAAAAACTACTGTTTAAAATTCTTTTTTTCTGGTAGTGAAATTTAAAAAAAAATCGTAACTTTAACATAATTTATAAAATTTTGAAACAAAAAAATACGTGTCACTTTTTTTGGTGTCGTAAACGAAAAAAAAAATATTTCATGCAAATTTAAATTTTGTCGGTAAATTTGACGTGAAATGACCCATATGTTTTGTTTGATTTTCTATATTTTGTTGGATTTTATTTGTTTTATTGTAGGTATATTATATGTTTTGTTGAATTTTATTTTTTTCGTTATGTTTTATATGTTTTGTTACAGGTGGGGCATTCCACGTTACTCGGTAATTTTTGTCCCGCCCGTCACAATTAAAAATTGTGAGTAAAAACCACAAGTTATAAAATAAATATTTTATAATATTATTTTTATTGTGCTTATAACTTATTAAATGCATAATAAAACAATATTTTTAAATAAATTTTATAACGTGTAGTTTTTACTCACAATTTTTAATTGTGACGGGCGGGACAAAAATCTCCGAGTAACGTGGAATGACCCAGGTGTATTATATGTTTTGTTATATATTATATGTTTTGTAATATTTATCCGTTAAATTCTATATTTTGTGAGAGATATTATATTTATTTTCTACACTTCTATTTTGACGCAAACGGCGCCTCATACTCTCCGGATCATACAAAAAAATATTTAGGTGCCCTTTTTAATTTTCTCATTATTGAACAACTACTGAATAAATTAATGAGGGGATTTAAGACTAAATAGTTTTGTTTCTCATTTAAATAACACGAGGAAACAAGAATGTTTGAAAAGAGAATTTATAATTTACAAAATACGCGAGATACGCAAAAATAACAGGAGACCTTCGTAGGTGATAACATTTTCTACAAAAATAGAGTCTTGATATTTTTGTATCATATGTGACCGGTCATGGGAGAAGGGTGACTAAACAATATAAATAGATGGATTTTACAAAGAATTACCCATATTTTAATTAGATTATCGTGATGTATGTTTTGAATGGGTAATTATATAAATAAACATTTTCGTAAATGTGCTTATAAATACATGCATCTATGAGTTCATATGGTAAATTTTCCATCGTTCTTTTACTATATACTTATTGACGTTCATAAATCCACAGACTAGTGAAAGGAATATGAGTATGTTCTTCAAAAGTGAAATTACACCTTATAGAAATTTAATACTTGTTATTATTCAATAAAACACTTTTTAAGGTGTGCACGTACGTTTTAAAAATGTCAATTATTGATTTTTATTAGCGATATAAAAATGTATACATTATACGATATATTTATACCTATCGTCGTTGGTTTATCAATATCTTCTATGCGCAAAACTCTAAATTATATTATTATGTTCCATCTAAAACTAAACACCTCAAATAACTCAGCTCCTGAAATTATTGCGGCATATTGTTTTTTTTGCGTCCTCTCAAAAATTTAAAACTTTGCAGTACCACTTGACGCATCGTAGAGTGAGGACGCGCGCGCTATCTCTTCTCAAAAGTAAAGCGCACACAGCGCATTTAAGATTATTAGGCAACTTAAATGCGAAATCAGAGCCTATAGGCCACTCAGTGCCGTCGCCGCTAAAGTCAAGTAACAAAAAGGAATCAATGTCGATTCTGCACGTGATAACGGATCCAAGTGCTAAAAGAAAAGAAATAATACTAAGTTCGAAAAGTGCAGGTGGTCTCCGGCTAAGTCACAAAGTGCTGTAGCATCGTGGAGGTTTGTGTGAGAGTGAGTGAATAAGGTTGGGTCACTCCGATGAGATGCCTGATCACCTGTATGGTCATCACAATCGGCAGGGCCAAGGAGCGCGGTCTGTCCGCTAGGGATAGGAAGGCAGAATCTAACTAGTTCAGCTAAGTAATTTTCCTAATTGCATGACCTAACAACAGTACCAATTCGATTCTGATAATTTAATCGTTAAATTTTCATATTCGCAAATTCGCGAGGTTGCCAAGAATGTCATCTGGCTTCAGAAATTAAACAGGTCCCTACACTGAGAAAAGTGATCTATTTTAAGTTTTAATTAAGGAACAGTTTTGGGTACATTCAATACGCCCAATGCGCATAACTGTTTATTTAAAAGTCAATGATACCTACAGTCTTTAAATTAAACTCGTACAGTTTGAATATACATTGTTACTACTACAAAAATGTACAAAGAATTCAATAAAGCGGTACAGACAGTAAATTATGAAAAATCTCTAATATAAGCACTCTGATTGTTTGTCTAAGATTTCTTTTTATTCGTCTCAAAAACTAAATTTTAAATAATAATAAGAAAACACTTCCGTAAGTTAAATAACAACCTCATTTTCTCAGAGTAAACAAACCATAAACAGCTTAACCAAATTAAAAGGGGCGTAAATCAAAGCCAAATAAGCTCAGGAATGCAAGATCATCACAGAAGATAAGAAGAGCGACCCTCTCAATAGCCAATTGCGTACACCACAGGGCCGGCTTTATCTATTTTGTATATTAATATTTATATTTTTAAATTAAATTTGGAAAAAAGTAAGAATGCAAAGATATAAATTAAATGAAATCGGTATAAACACTAATTTAACAATAAAATAAATAAAGAATATACAAGGTTGGTAGCCGGCACTCGGCAGGAGGAATATCCACCAAGGCAGAGGGCACTTACGGTGTGTCTTGGCCGCCAACACTTCGGTACGGAAAACAAGATTCAGTATCACACAGGGGGGCAAACAATTCTAAAGAGGTTACCAGGAACCTGATACTGACTCGGACAGAGATGTTTAGAAATACACCAACAAGGACAGGTTCTAGCAGCGTCTACCCCCATTCATGAATAACAATTGAATGGGGTTATTACTAAGTCCCAGGTTGAGGAGGATTCCGGATTATACTCAGTTCAATGTCCTCCAAAAACCCTTTCTAAACTGGACGTATGGCCCGACCTGGCTGACAAAAATCCGTGGAGCGGCCTTAACCATAGACACTCTCTTCCACGACCTCCTAGGGTGGATCTACCAGCCGGCGTAAAAACTTCGGATCCAACAAATACAGGTAATGCTGCGATTTGGCGGGATACGCAGGAGAACGGAAAGGGGGTAAAATAACCTTGGGAGATTAGTGGAGGATAATGTATTTGGGGCCTGCCATACGTTCCCATACTCATACTCAAAAATGTAAAACTTTGCGTAACGCATTTTATTTTTTAATTTACAAAAAAAATCACGAAGTTAGGCAATCTACGGCACACCTGAAGGCTCAAATAAAAACCGAAAAACTACAGCATATTTAGCTATTTACACCATTAGAACAACAATATTATACTAGTCAAATTAACTATAAAATAACACTGGTTTAACTTCTCTAAACCATTTAATTAGTACCTAAAGCTAATTAAATGGTTGTAGGTTGTAGGTATGTTTTAAAGAATGACGAACACATAATTGTATGAATACATAATATGTATTATATTATACATAAAATCAACGATATCCTTTGAAGGACTAATAGGTCAGCTCATAACTAATCAGAATATCAAAACATAACCTTAGTAAAAATCATTAGTTTTTAAGATATTGGCATTTTTTATGAATTTTGTGAAACTTGACACAAAATCAGTTTTTCGAGTGCCACAACTAGAACATTCTATATTCTTAGATTATATTTTATTTTGCGTAACCCTGAATAGGACTGCTATTAATTACAATTCAAAATTAAATTAATAGTACATTTTGTAGCTGTGGCACTTAAAAAACTGATCTAAGGTGTCAAGTTTTACAAAATTGATAAAAATTACTATATCTCAAAAACTAATGATTTTATGATATTTTGATTTTTTGCTTAGTCATGAGTTGGTCTATCAGTCCTCCAAAGGATATCGTTGACTTTTGGGACACCCTGTATATTATATTTACAATATTTTACATCAGAGGTAATGTCAGTTTTGTAGAAAATTAAAGTTTTATTATTTTATAAAAAATGTATACAACAAACTCTACAAATATAAAATATTGTAAGTAAAAATAAATCAGAATTCATTAAAGTTTAATGATAAAACAATTTTAAAATATTATGAACTAAATCCGTGGGCACTTTTTAAAAGATTTAATGATTTATTCATTAATTTTTGTCAATTTTACTGTTCAGCATGAGCAGATTAAAATTTCCTAGTGATACATAACAACTAAAGGGGAAGGGGGGTTAAGAGAAATGTTACGGTATAGTACTAGGGAAAGGGGGTCTAAAAGAGCCAAAAAGTGCGTTACGTAATACTTAAATGACCATATGTGGAAATGTTTTAGATATCATTTTTTTGAATAAAACAAACAATACGTATTTTTAGTACGACTAAGTATTATTTAGCGTAATAAAAATAATGTTTAATGCTTTCCAATTTACACAGTATTAAACTGAATAAGGTAAATTAGTTTTAATGATTATTTTATAAAACATTAAAGGCAATATTTATTGAATTAACATCATTAAATGGTTTACTCAGTTAATTTTATTGAAAAAGGAAGTAATTTAAGATTAAACACAAATAAGAAATTATTTAATAGCTTTTATTCTAAATAGGACATTTCTTTTTAAAATTGTTAAAAGGTATTCTCATTTTTATATTAATTTTTTTCGTAATTAAAATAAAAAAATATTAAAGAGTACAAATGTATGCTTATGTAAACATAAGTTTTTCTATCCCTAACAGGTTGTTTATTTTTTACACAACATGACTAAATAATATGTTAAAATTTTGTCATTTAAAATTATTTTATACTGTATGCAATTTGTAGCATTTGGCACGGTATTAATGATAGCAAAGGATGTAAAAGTTAGGGATAGGAATCGATAGTTTTTTACGTTAGCGATAACTATACAGATAAGATACAAATATAAGTATTTCCAAAACGCATTATTCTTTGTTTAAAATTGTTAATTTAAATTTCCCGCCTTGGAGTAAGGGTGGGAGAAATTACCGATGTAGGTAAATCGATAGTTTTTCTTAAAGAATGTTTCCATCCCTAGTAATATAGTATATGGTATATTTTCCCTGTTATTTGAGAAAGTTTTGCAATTCTAGCCGTAGAAACACCTACTTTCTAGTGCCTATAGGCACAATATTGTGGGAAGAAAAATTCTTTTATCCAATCATATTAAAGAATTTGTACATTTCCAATACGTTTTAAATTAATTTTCTCCACTGTAGTATTTATCATTACTATGACGACTATAAAGTTTATTATTATTATAATTTATTATTATTATTATTACAAGTTTATTATTTTCTTACAAATTAATTGACCAGTGTTATAGTAGTACATTTTTTATCGAACCCTTGTTATGGTAAAGAAACAAAATTGTACCAAATTATTTAATAAAATTAGAAAAAATATAGTGTTCAAGTCTTGAGGCGATTTCCATTCTTTTAAATTACTCCACTCGCCTTTGGCTCGTGTCGCATTATTTTATCCTCATAAAAATATACAACTTCCAGAAGGTTGGTTTAATTCTGCCAGCCTATTTAATTTTTTTTGACAATTACAAAAATCTGAGGTATAAAAAATGTTTTAAACAATTGTTATCTGTATTATAGGGGAACAGTTTGAATTTTTGTAATGTACACATTTAAAATATTAAGAAAAAAATTATTCAAAATATTGCAAGTAAATTATTAATAATTACTGACGATACTAGTCTATTTAGTAGCGTTACAGATACAGCCCGCATGTTTTACAATACCTATAGGTATACCTAGATGAAAAATTATATCGTGAAAATAATTTTGTGTTGATTCCAATTGAACCAAATATGTTATGCCTAATAAGATACCGTTCTACCAAATCTCAAATAAATTGTCTGGTTTCTAAAATAATATCGTGTTTAGTAACTATGTCCTAGTAGTGTTTCTCCTTAAAAAAAAAAGAGTTAAAACCCAATTTTATAAATTAAATTAAATAATATTTGGCGGAGGCAACTGCTTCCTCTGCACGCCCATGTTTATTCGCACAATTGCATTTATGTCCTTTAAAGAACTTTTAATGCATAAAACAATAAACTGATGCCAGTAGGAGTCGATTCTGCTGCAATCAAAAGTCATTATGGTGTTTTTTGCATTTGTAAATGTAAACAGCTGCAATGTTGAGGATCACTTTTAACCTTGAAACTATTTTCGTCCTACTATAAATTTAAATCCCACTTTACGGTTTGCAGGATCACTGTCGTTAGCACTGTAGTGCACTGATTTAACAACTTATTTTCCTTTTAAAACAAAATATTGCTTCTATTGTTAAATATTTAATTAACAATAAACAATAAGATACTTAGCCATTGTTAATTTGTATGGAATATGGGAAGAATAAACAAATTAGCTAATTGGTCCTAGGACTTTTAAAAAAATTTAGTATTTTATAGGTATTTTTGTATGGTTTATTTTGTGATGGTTTTATTTTTTTCTTTAGTGTCAGGTCTAGTTTAAAATTTATATAAAAACGGACGATTTATAAAAAAATATATATTTAAAAAATCTTGTTGGGTTTCACGTTTCAGTTACATTGCCTGAAAAATATTTTCATGACAACTTATTTACTTTTTGATAAATATATTCACCCAGGTATAAAGAATATATATATATATATATATAACAGAGTAGTTTTATAAAAGAGGCAGTTTTACAACACAAAACTCCTTTATTACACCAATGTACCATAAGTAATTGTCAAACACACAACGTGCCCGACGAGTGCTCAAGGCGATAATGTCGCTCGACGCATGATACCAAGATCATGCGCTCGACGCGGGATTTCTCGTGTTCCCTGCGCTTGACCACCTCAGGCTCGCAGCGTTGCCAGACCTAGTCATCAGTTGCCGTATTTCGGGTTGCTCTAACACGGCCAGACTGACAAAGAACTCGCTCTCGAGATACCTCATTTTCATATGGTTCCAAAGGTTCATCTTCTGGAAACCAAGCACACTTTTTAAAACGTGATAGGTTTCACTTTGCCAATTTTATTAATCCAAACTTTTTACTTGAGTTTTAAGGTTTTTGCTCAATATGTGCTAAATAACCAAAAAATAAAAACAATGAGTTCAGCGGTACTCCTCAGATATTTAACTGACCTGTACTTAACTCCTTTGGTTATAATGACAAAGATCTTATATCAACAATAAGTTCAGAGGTACTCCTCAGACATTTATTTACTGACCTGTACTTGACTTTAATCACACTCAAAACAAAGAAATTAATAATAAAGAAAAACTTTAAATCACACAGTAAGTTCAGAGGTACTCCTCAGCTATCACTGACCTGTACATGACTTTTGTAACACAAAAACAACTTTAAAACAAAACATTGATGTGTTCAGAGGTACTCCTCAGCTATCACTGACCTGTACTTGACTTTTGTAACACAAAAACAACTTTAAAACAAAACATTGATGTGTTCAGAGGTACTCCTCAGCTATCACTGACCTGTACTTGACTTTTGTAACACAAAAACAACTTTAAAACAAAACATTGATGTGTTCAGAGGTACTCCTCAGCTATCACTGACCTGTACTTGACTTTTGTAACACAAAAACAACTTTAAAACAAAACATTGATGTGTTCAGAGGTACTCCTCAGCTATCACTGACCTGTACTTGACTTTTGTAATTTGGGGAGGGCACTCGTCCATTCTGACACATTTTGAACTTCAACAGTTAATAAATTAATTATTGTTGCAACATGGACTCCACGGGCAGTGGGGCTAAATCAAATGTGGCTATCGCACAATTACCGCTGCTACTCACTCCAAATGTAACACCAAATAATTTAATATGACTGGTAAAATTACCAATCACGGGACACAAATGTGAATCTGCGAGTACAACTCAATAAATCCCGCATTCAAGAAAATCGATATTCAATACACTCAATTTACATAGCGTTCATGGTAAATCCCCTTTTTGAAACATTTATCAAAATTAATTAAATAATCTCCAGTACTGTCCTGAAATTTAGCTTAATAAAATCGAACACGGTCCTGCCTATTTTAATCGGATAACACACCCGTAAATTCCTGCTCTTTTAATTTGATAATTACTCGTAAAAAAACCCTGCCTTTTATTAGATAAAATCAAGTACCAATTGTTTATAACTTAGAATCTAAATTACAATACGAAATACCTAATTTAAACGTTAATTTAATCAGTTGATTTCGTGCGTGGTTTCTAAAACGGCAGCCCACAGAACATAAGCGGCAGCCATTACGGCTCAACAGATCGAACGATGACGCCAAGTCAATTGATCGAATATTCATCTTTACACAAGGTGTTTGTGTAAACTAACTACACCAAAATGCTCGGGAACATTTATACTACAACAATTTAGTTATTCAAAATGTACAAACCCACAATTTAAACACCCTTCTGCACAAACAAATTAGCACCTTGTCGCTGCCGGCTCTTTTTTTGAATTCTCCCTTGTTCTCCCCGGTCGACTACTCGGATTCTTCTGTTTTCCGTTTGGAATGGGACAATCTCACTTCTGATAACAGAGTAGTTTTATAAAAGAGGCAGTTTTACAACACAAAACTCCTTTATTACACCAATGTACCATAAGTAATTGTCAAACACACAACGTGCCCGACGAGTGCTCAAGGCGATAATGTCGCTCGACGCATGATACCAAGATCATGCGCTCGACGCGGGATTTCTCGTGTTCCCTGCGCTTGACCACCTCAGGCTCGCAGCGTTGCCAGACCTAGTCATCAGTTGCCGTATTTCGGGTTGCTCTAACATATATATATATATATATATATATATATATATATATAAATATATATAATATATATATATATATTAGGGTGGTCCTTATTTTTTAAATTCTGAATTTCAATTGTCTCACCCCCTTATTTTTTTCATTTTAATCATATATAAAGTCCTGTCAAATTTTACACTGATCAGATGTTGTTAACCCGTGCCTCATATAGGTCAAAAGTTGCCAATAGTTAATAATATACTATAAACAGTGCCACCGAATAATAATTTGTAAGTGTAAAATAATTCATTATAGACAAGGCGGAGAAAGCACATATTATCGCCAAGCATACATTTTAGCGACAGCCGAGGCAGTAGATTGTGTGCGAGGCAAGAAATAAGCTTTCGCTGACGAGTTGTATACCTACACTGTTTTTTTAAGCATTTAATTGTCACATCATTTTAAAGTTAGGTTCAACTGACATGATGACATTTTTGCTTCATTTCTGAACGGAGTTGGTTTGCGCTAGTTTTAGTTGTCTATTTTAGGTATAAATCAACACAGTTTTTTAGTTGCTTATTTAAAAATGGCTTGCAAGCGTAAATTAAGAACTTATTCATACTTAATAAATATTTCCCTTGAGGAGCCAGTTTAAACTAACGTTGCATGAAATTGAAGGTCTTAAGGATATTCGTATTTTTATAACTAGCCTTTATATTAAAGGGTGGATTTGTTGCCATATAGCTGCGAAAGCACCATTGCAAAACTTTCTTAAAGATTTGTTTGTTTTTATAAATGCACTCACAAAGTGTTATCAAGTAAATTTACTTAAGCTATAAAAAAGTTTTGCGGCCATCTTTGGTATTTCACATCAGAGGTAACCGTTTAGATTACATTTATTTATTTAGATGTGTTCTTTTATAATTTGTTTTGCCTTACCATATTTTGTGTTCAATAAATTTATAACTATGGTGTTTTTTTTAATAAAAAAAATCTATCACCAAAACAATGCCCTTGAGGCACATCTTAGAGTTGATTGATCAGACGCAAATTTTACACAGCTTATTATATTCCTATTTGAAGCTATCTAACCTTACTTTATACTTTTAATAATTGTTATTATAATTGCAAGTACGTTTCATCAAAAAAAAATCATGTATCGTTAAACAAATAAAACTGTGCCTTAAAGATAAAATGACCTTAGCACAAAAAGGTTCACTTCTCAGCCTTATGGCATAAATAACTATTAAATTAAATAATATACAACAAAAATAATTTGAAACATAAGTCATCTGACTAGATAATTTAGATAAAATTGGTGGCCCAAGGCTAATCCAGACATCTAAATTATTCCTTGTTCCTATTTCTGATATCTACTCCTTTATAATTGCTGCTGTAGCAGTACGATCTTGATCCCACTTTTGCGCTCGTCCGTTGTTGCCATCATATTTTATGCCTGCCGTCCCTTTATTTGCTCTTATTAAATAAACCGGCCGCGCAATCTGATTGGAATTGACATTTAATAATGAACATAAAGGCTTACCTACTGTTTTTCTTTTGAGATTCCGCTGTACATTTATAAACAAATCCTTAAAAATAACTATTAAAACAACGTAAGAATTAAAATCACATTTTTTTTATGTATATACAATAGGGTGATGCAAAAAAAAATTTTTTTTGAATTCTATGCGAGACCACTCGGGTTTTCAAAGAGTATCAAGAAAATAAAAATCTGTAAAAATTTCAGAGAAATCAATTAAAATTTAGAGGTCGCTCAACACAATTGTTTAATTTAGAAAAATCACGCATCTCAAATGCATTGCTATAAACAAGTAGGCATATTTCATACAAATTTGAATGAAAATGGTTGAATTTTTTTTTGATGGACCCTTAATGATTATTCTAATAAATAATGTTGTCCCGGTTTCAAAAAATTTTTCATAATATTTAAAAAATATATATTAATTAGCAAATATAGCTTAGTTAACAAATAATTCATTCAATTTTTTTTTTGTTTCAAAATCTGTAAAAACATTGTTAATAGGTCTACAAGCAATTATTTATTCACAAAAACACTCGCCCCCATCGTTAAATATGAGAAAAAAAATAATATTTTAATTAACTACACTTCGCGTCAAATTTAACGCACCACTAAAAGTTTGTCACATTTTCAAAGTTGATTTTCTCGCGAACCGTCAAACCGAATTTAGTGATTTTTATAATAAATTGTAGGTTTATTCTTCGGTAATAATGCGTTCATTAAAATATTTTTTTAAATTAACATTTTGAGTATATACAGGGTGCAAGAGTGATATAAAGTTTTTTCCCGGAAATTTAAAACGCCCTGTGGATTGTACCAGCTATAACAGCATATGTATCTTATAATCAAACTATAGCCACATCTTCTCTTAACATTTTGTTTTTTGATTTATCGCGTTATCTTTATTTTTAAATGAAATATACAGTTAAAGATTAAAGAACTCCAGTTTAATACAAAAATGTAAAAAGAACTATTGTAACAATAACAACAAAAATATTAACAAAATCAATAAAACCAACATTAAAGAATATCAATATCGCATATTTCTGCCTCTACTTCTAATTACGGCTTCACATCGACGGCTTACACTCGAAACCAGATGTCTAATCTCGTCTTGATCAATGACATTTCATATTTCTCGTAGCATATTTGCTACGTTATCAAGGGAGGCAGGCAAGGAATCATGATTTCTTAGTCGTCTACCCATATTATCCCACAAATGCTCGATGGAGTTGAGATCTGGACTATTTGCAGGCCAGTCTAAAGTTTTAACACCCACCTCATGTAAGTACTCTTGCACTATATAGCATTATCCTGCATCAGTAAAAAATTATTACCGGGCGAAAGGGACAACATGCTCAAATAAAATGTCCTCGATATATCATACACTATTCATGGTACCTTAATCTTTAAATGTATATTTCATTTAAAAATAAAGATAACCCGGTGAATAAAAATACAAAATGTTAATAAAACATGGGGCTATAGTTTGATTGTAAGAGACATATGCTGTTATAGCTGGTACAACCAACAGGACGTTTCAAATTTCTGGAAAAAAACTAATTATTACACTTGCACCCTATATATACTCAAAATGTTAATTTAAACAAATATTTTAATGAACGCATTATTACCGAAGAATAAACCTACAATTTATTATAAAAATCACTAAATTCGGTTTGACGGTTCGCGAGAAAATCAACTTTGAAAATGTGACAAACTTTTAGTGGTGCGTTAAATTTGACGCGAAGTGTAGTTAATTAAAATATTATTTTTTTTCTCATATTTAACGATGGGGGCGAGTGTTTTTGTGAATAAATAATTGCTTGTAGACCTATTAACAATGTTTTTACAGATTTTGAAACAAAAAAAAAATTGAATGAATTATTTGTTAACTAAGCTATATTTGCTAATTAATATATATTTTTTAAATATTATGAAACATTTTTTGAAACCGGGACAACATTATTTATTAGAATAATCATTAAGGGTCCATCAAAAAAAAATTATATATGTATATACTCAAAACTTAAATTTAAAAGAATTTTTTAATAAAGGCATCATAACCAAAGAATAAACGTCAATTTTAAAACAAAAATTACCAAATTCGGTTTGACGGTTCGCGAGAAAATCAACTTTGAAAATGTGACAAACTTTTAGTGGTGCGTTAAATTTGACGCGAAGTGTAGTTAATTAAAATATTATTTTTTTTCTCATATTTAACGATGGCGGCGAGTGTTTTTGTAAATGAATAATTGCTTGTAGACCTATTAACAATGTTTTTACAGATTTTGAAACAAAAAAAAAATTTAATGAATTATTTGTTAACTAAGCTATATTTGCTAATTAATATATATTTTTTAAATATTATGAACAATTTTTTGAAATCAGGACATTATTATTTATTAGAATAATCATTAAGAGTCCAACAAAAAAAAATTCAACCATTTTCATTCAAATTTGTATGAAATATGCCTACTTGTTTATAGCAATGCATTTAAGATGCGTGATTTTTCTAAATTAAACAATTGCGTTGAGCGACCTCTAAATTTTAATTGATTTCTCTCAAATTTTTACAGATTTTTATTTTCTTGATACTCTTTGAAATCCCGAGTGGTCTCGCATAGAATTCAAAAAAAAATTTTTTTTGCATCACCCTAATATACAAGGTGTATTCAGAAAATAACGGTAATTTTCGTCATCTATAGAGCATATATGCTTGCAAAACGACGGCCCTTTGAGGTTCTCTTTATTTTTGGAATAGGAAAAAATCACACGAAGCCATGTCTGGTGAATATAGAGGCTGGGGCATCATTACAGTATTCGCCAAGCTCATACAAACACGTCTAACTTTAGCGGTTGCTACAGACAAAGTAAACAATGAAAACAGCTAAAGTTTTAATCATGTTTCAGGGACATGTATACCAACATAATAAAGAAAATTTTATGACAACCGGACTCTCTGAACCTGCGAAATTTAAAAATTCCCGTTCTTTTCTGAATACACCTCGTATAGTAAGCGTACAAACCCCCCAGCAAGGAATATGTAAAAGTTACACCCCCAGTGATAAATGAAATATAACACCACGGAAAATATTATATTAAATTAACACAAATAAATAAAATAAATAATTACGGTAATAAAGCTCATTAATAACCCAAGGTACTTTTGAGATTTTGTATTCATAAGAAAAGTATTAAAAGGGAAATTATAAATACAGTAAATAAAATACAATAAATTACGTTTGAACTTAGGTCAAACACCCGGAAGGCTCCCGTTTATTTTTATATAAATATATCTCATAAAACCTTCTAAAATGAGGGATAATGGGAGAGAGTTAAACGTATAAAACATTTATAATTTATAACAAACAATAATGATATTTATTTGGATAAAGCAACAACAATAACCGTAACCCAAATTACATTTAAGCTATTTTTCTGAAAGAGAACTCTTAAAGAAAGGGACATCCTACAAACCCTTAAAGCCTGAATTATAGATTGCCTTCCTTCCTTCCTTTCGTAGAAGATGAACAATACGAAAATCGTAGTGCCATTTATAGATTTCCGTACGGGACAACAGGTTTTTATATTGTTCATCTTCATTTAGGAAGCATAATAACAAAATTAAATTCTGTGGAGTCAAAATTGACCCTTCCATACTACTTATGCCGAGTTTTTCGTATTCGGATCCTCCGAATAGTAGTTTTAATATTCGTATTCGTAAAAGTACTATTCGTACTAACATAATAATAATCTAAAAAATATACATTTCCATTGTAATTTTTTAAGATTATAGTACATATATCTAAAATTTGAATTGATTTTGAATTATTTCTTCAAATGGGAAATATGAGTATTTTTTTCTTTGTAGGCACAATTAAATTTATTTTTGAGAGAACATTTAACATGTTTTGCTATTTGGGTTATGAATATAAAACATAAAATATAAAAGGTTTACCTTTAAATATGTATAACAATAAAGAATATTATATTATTATAATTTAATAGCTTTGTAAATTGCTTATAAACAGTAATATTTATTTAAATTTATAATAATAATAATAATATTAATACGAGTAGTAATAATAATAATACAAAGTATTTATTTAGTAAATAAGTTTACATAAATTTTTGGGCGAAGTCAAGCCAAGGCTACTTTACTTAACCCAACCCAAAATCAAATAATAATTACAAATGAAAAAAAAAATGTATTAAAAATACCAAAAATATAAAATAAATAAATCAATCAGTCATCTAGAAATAAATATTTAAGTTTTTTTTAATACAGACAGAATAATTTGAAAGTTTAATTTGATCATCTATATTATTGAAAACAACAACTTCATTGTAACTAAAAGATCGTTTAAACATGGCAGAATTAAAATGAGGCAAATTGAATTTTCAAACACACCTAAGGTTGATACTATGCAATTCATTTCGAAATAAAAGTTTTTCCCTTAAATAATTTCGATTATTAAATAACAAAATTTTGTAAACATATACTGCAAGATAAAGATTGTATTGCTTATCAAATTTTTTTAATAAAAAAAACATAAATTTATGTTTTGTTTTAGGATTTATGTGCCAGACCTGGTTTTATTCAAGATGGTCCCACCCAATTCGACATTTCTCCAGGAAAAATGGGTAAGTAGCATTAGTCACTTTCCTTAAATATTTAGTAATTACTTTTAAATGAGATAAACAGCTTTGTTTTATAAAACTATAGTGTGTAACAAGCCGTTAAACATATATCTGCTTGTAATTATTTAGCATTTATGAAAGTGTTGTTTGAAAGTTATTTTTATGACTTTATATTACCTACATAATTACCACCAAACAAACGTATATTAGGATAATTAGTAAAAATTATTAATAAAACCATGTAAACCAACATTTATAATAAAAGCTTACTAATTTTATATGAGGCGCCGTTTGTCCGTAAATTATTTTTGCTATAAATAAGAATATTTTTTATATATAAACTTTAAATTTCCTATATTATATAGAAACTTTTTAGTTCAGATAATGCCGCTTGAGAATGAGGGCGCTCTGTAGTATTGAACTAAAAAGCACTGTTGCCAATGCAAAGTTTTGGTCAGTGTTTCCAACATAACGGATCTTCGGCCAGATCTAGCGGAACAAAATGATAGCAAAAAGTATAGGATTTTAGTTTTTTTTAAATACTTATAGGTAATATATTGGTCGGTTGGTCTATTTTTATTGAAGAAAACATTTCTCTTCTTTGGCCGTCTCTATTTCTCTAAATAAACACGGCTTCGTTTTATTTTATTTTTAATTTATAAAAAAACAAAAAATCTTTTTTTTTAAACTTGGACTCTTACAAATTAAATTATATAGGTACAAATACCATTCGATATTATGTTCAAGTTTCCGTTAAAAAATCCGTGAGCCGTAAGAGTATCTTTTTCCCCTCGACCTTTATTAAAATCTGCCAGATCTGGCGAAACGTTATGTTGGAAACACTGACCAAAACTTTGCATTGGCACACTCTGGCAACAGTGCTTTTTAGTTGAAAACCGCAAAGCGCCCTCATTCTCAAGCGGCATTATCTGAACTAAAAAGTTTCTATATAATATAGGAAATTTAAAGTTTATATATAAAAAATATTCTTATATATAGCAAAAATAATTTACGGACAAACGGCGCCTCATAATTTTAACTTTGTGTCGTGTTAAATTATAATTTTATCAAATTAATTTAATTTTTAATATGAAGTCTTTCTATATACAATATAGGCTTACATTTTTTTTATCTCAGCTAAAGAACCGGAAACTTAAGAAACCAGTATGCCTAGATGAAAGTAAATGAATTTTAATTTTCTTACGCAGCTAACTAATTTAAAATGACCTCGTTTCTTATGCAATTTTTAAATTTTAGTTTTAATTTTTTATTTCGTTTAACCATTTAAAAGCGGCGTACACTAGATTTTGATAAGTGAATATTTTATTAGAATTATTAATAAATAATTTTGTTGTTTGAACATAAGAAGTTTTTTCTAAAAATACTTTATGTTTATTTTAAATCTCGAAATTTAAGGGTAAAACTATTTTAATTTTTTTTTTACTATAAAAAATAACACGTGACCACTGCAGGTCTACCAAAAAGTGACCGACGAGTAGCAGGCTTCATTTTACCTTTTCTATAGGGGTTTTTAATGGTGCTTAATCCGAAAAAGATTACAGTAGATGATACTTTTTGTTTTTTTTCTCAAATAATCACAAATTGCAGAGAGTTTCACACTAAATCAGATAGTACCCTTGGTACTATACAGCTAAAACCGTCTTAATATCTATACCCAAAAATAAGGAGAATATTTATTTTTACAATTGATTACAGCAAAATATGGATAAGTTCAATTGACTTTTAACTAAACATTAAAAGGGTTTTTTAAATGACTGGTATTTTAAAAAAAATTGGACAAACAGGTCGGATAAAAAACCTTTTTAATGACCACCAAATAAATTAATTTATAAATAATAATTATCATAAAAAAATTGTGATTGTGTTTAAATTAATTATTTATCCCAGAAAACTAAATAAAAGGCAATAAAAACAAATAAATAAAAGGTAACAAAAAATATATAAAAGAGGTATTTGAAGTTATTTTGGTAAATCTAGAAAATCTAACATAAAAGCAAAAAAAAATATTTAAAAAAGCTTAAAATAGGTCTATCGCAACCAAAAATCTTTTTCGTATTCAACACCACCAAAAATGAAGCCTGCAACTTGTGTGATTAAAAGAAAAAAAATGAGAACAGAATGGTATGTAAATGGTAAGTATTATTATTATTTTCCAAACATTATTAACAACATTTGAAAATTAACTTTTAAAATTTGACAAAAAATATATATTTTTTAATTAAATCTTAAGAAAGAACATAAGCATTTATGTAGTATACCTATTGGTAGGTATTTTTTTACAGTAACCAGGCCCGTAGCTAGGAGGGCGCCAAGGGGGATTAAGCCCCTAGCAGTGGTCTGAGCCTCCCTACAGAAAATACAACTTTACAGCACTTTGCGAATCAAATTTGTTTGTATTGACAAGAATAGATAGACCTCAAAGAAGATTCATAACCTTGTTATTTAAACATAAAAGAGACAAAAACATTGATATTGATATGATTGGTTTTATTTAAATTATTGTTTATTGTTTTAAATATATTTATATTTTATTTGGCATACTTTTATAACTAAACAATATTGTTTTTTTAACATAGCGTACATGAAAAACACCATTGATGTGCAGAATTCTAATCAACTCATACAATATGAACGCTTGCGTCAAGGACAATGTACGACTTAAAATCATACAATTTATAATAAAACCTCACGGGTTACTTTGACAGCACTGGTTATTTTTGTCACACCAATGAGTAGTGCCAGAAACTATTGTGAGCAATATTCTGCACATTAAATATTATTTTTAATAGTTTATTTTCTCCGTATATTCACATTTTGCGTGAGATTTTTATTTTTTTACTTGTAACAAAACTTACATGTTTCTACAACTTTTATACACCTATTTATAAATGAAGTATAATTTTAAGCCTTCCCTAGAATTCCCTCAGCCCCGCCTAAAATGTCAGACTGGCTACGAGCCTGACAGCAACTGTAAAAAATTACTGCTGTTAGCTTTTTTAACATTTTGCCACCCGCTTTGGGTCTAAGCCTATAAAGGGTGGTGCGAATTTCATTTCTCACCGGTAATGACAGACGCCTTTAGCCGAATCATAGGCAGCTGAGAAAATTAGGACATAAAGGACATACTTACGTAAAAATTAATAAAGTTTGGAGCATCGATAGGGTCACAAAATGGGTCCCGAAAATGTTCAGTATCGGTACATACCAAATCAAAAATAAATTTCTCGAAACTGCAATAACAATAATAATAATAATAATAATATTAATAATAATAATAATAAAAGGCCACGACATGGCAAAGAGGTTCCATGGTGGAACAATGAAATTAAAATCCTTATAAAGGAAAAAAAGAAAGCGTTCAATTTCTTTAAAAGGCACAGGACGGCTGAAAATTTGATTCCTTTCAAACTGTCAAGAGCCAAGGCTAGACGTGCAGTCAATAAATATAAAAGAAGTACATGGGAAAATTACGTGGCCAGCATCACTCCCGAGACTCCTACTTCTCTTGTATTGAAGAAAATACAAAAAATTTCAGGGCAACAACGAAATAATAACATACCATACCTAAAAAAAGGTCAGCAGTTAAAATAATTATGATCCAGGTTTTACGGAACACAGGGCAAATAAACTGCGCACCACTCAATGTTTCGCGACCAAAAAGTTCGTCCTTTTTCAAAACGACATAACTTTTTTGTTTCTTAAACGATTTTATTTTGGTTTGTGATATCTGCTAGCCCCATTCTCTGGAAATTCATGATATAGATATGAAGCTCACGGTTCTTCAAGTAAATTTCCTACAGGGTGATATGTAAAACGGTGAAAAATTTCAATAACTTTATCCAAGCCCCGTTTGTAAAAAAAATATTTTTTTCTCGTTTTTACTTTGAAATAATGTCTTACCTTAAAACGTTTTTCAAATTTTTCGAATTGGAATCTTAAGAGTCTGGCACTACCTAACGCGATATCTTCCGTGATAGGTGTCCAAGAGGATTTTCCTCTCCGGTTACGGTGCCAATGGCAATAATAATAATAATAATAATAATAATAATAATAATAATAATAATAATAATAATAATAATAATAAAAAGTTGCGCTATTTTATGAGTATTTGTCAAGAAATCTAGGATACCTTTGACCGTTTCTAAAATATCCTAAAAAAACTGAAAAACTCAAATTCAAAAAATCCTTTATAACTTTTTTTACTATTGCAACTATCAATTTAAAACTTGTTTTTTTGACATTGTTTGAAATATATATATATATATATATATATATATATATTGTTATTAATAGATCAGGGATTAAACTGTGTAAAATCAATTATTTGGTGGGATTTTGTGGACACAAAAAATTGTTATTTTTGCTTAAAAAAGTGGATTTTTTGCATAACAACAATCAAAATGTCCACCTACTAATGTAATTTAATAATAAAACTATTTTTTGTTTAACAGTCTCAAAATTAAAAAGTATTTTATATAAATATATTATTTACTTATTGCATTTAAAATCAGTTCAAAATCAGACGTAAAAGCGAATAGATTTGTGAGCTCGAGCGCTCTTGGGTGCCTAACCACAATAAAAGTCTCAAAGAAACATAAAAATCGCTCATATACCTACGGTGTAGTTCAAGAAAAAACGGTTTGAAATTAGTGCTACTAGTTTTACTACCTGTGTAGGTAAAATCAGTGCTACTAGTTTATTACCTGAGCGGGTGAAATCAGTGTACCTGTTCCCAGAGTCTTGATAAAAACATTAAATAGTGCCTCCCAGCAAGTGAACACGGGGACACGGATGTAATTATGTGACACGGGACAGTTCAAGGAATCACCTACTCTCTTAAAATTAATTAGTCAAAAATAACTAAGTAATTATAAGTCATAATTGACTAATTGTCATAGTGAAAAAGCAGTCACTAATAATTAGTCAAATTCTACTAAGTGAAATAGTCAATTTAGCAGATTTAAATTTAAAAAAGTTTTGACCCAGCCGGGGAATGAACTCAGGTCTGACGCTTGTCAAGCTTGTCAAGCTGTTGTCATAACCAATCACTCTTATAAAAATCAATTTTATTTGTCAATAAATATTGTTCATAATATTTTAAAGTGGAATATATTATTTGTGTTGCTGTTTTGAGCTAAACTTATTGCATCTTTGTTTGTTTTTATGGGACATTTAACCATGGAGCCTATATGCATTTAATTAAAATAATACTTTGTTATAAGCCGCAAACGATTAAAGAAATCAGTTATTTTTAACTCTCAGAAATAGTCATAGATGGTGACTAATCTTAAATTAGTCAAACTTTAACTATTTACGTACCTAGTAAAAAATAACTATTTAAAAGTGAAAACGACTATTTTATTAGTAAAAAATGTTGGTACTAATTCAAATAGTAGATTTTCGACTATTTCATTTTAAGAGACTATGTGAAGAGGAAACGAGTCTAACTAAGAGTGGAAGGGGACACCATCTGCATGACCTAATGCGCAAATTTGCAACAAAATCCTGGCAGTAATCAATCATTATTACCGAAAACAGCATAAGAGTGTAAATAAAAAAAATCTATAATCTATATAAGCATAAACTTAAGAGGCCAGTCCCAAAAAATTAAAGTATTTAAAAGATACCGAAACTAAAATAAACAGTCTCTTAAAATAAGTCAAACGACCACGTAAATAAGAAATAACCTAAATATAAGTCAACTCAGAAAAACAAAGGTTACGCACAGTGAGGCAATAATTCGTGTATCTGCAACTTTTTCAGTGGGTAAAATAAAGGCAAGCGAAATAGCTGCACTATGAAGTCGGTTCTCGGCATGAGGGGTTGAATTTCCAAGTAGGCAAAGGGCACATCTTACAGCGGGTCGCGGCCGGCAACAATTCGGTACTGAAGACAAGATTGAGTATCGCAAACAATTCTAAAGCGGTTATCAGGAACCAATCCGACTCGGTCAGAGACACGGAGAGACGATCAGGAAGTACTCCAACAAGGATAGATTCTAGCAACATGAATCCCAATTGAATTGGGTTATTACTAAAGCCCTGGTTGAGGAGGATTCCGGATTGTACTTAGTTTGGGGTCAGTTCAATGTCCTCCAAAAACCGACATGTCCCGCAATCCACTAGCCTAAATTGGGCGTATGCCCTACCCGGCGACAAAATTTCGGAAATGGCCTTAACCATCGACATTGTCATCCACGACCTCCTAGGGAAACACAGGTAATGCTGTGCAGTTGCGGGATACGTAGAAGAACGGAAACGGGGTAAGATAACCCTGGGAGATTAGTGTAAGGTATGGGCTTGCCATACGTCTCCAATGGAGACTCTCCATACTCACTTATACTCATGCTCATATAAAAGTGAAAGTTCCACTTAAAAAATCAAGTTGCCTTGCTTTTTCAAATACCTACGCAATATTTGTGTTTGTCACTACAGATGAAAAACTTAAATATTTGAAAAAATGCGGAAGAATTATTTTGATCGAATATTTTTGTTACCAAATTCAGATATCTAGATTTTGTGACCCATGCAAACATTTGAATTTTATTATAAATAAATCACTCATTTTTTCAAGAAACAACACTATTGCTGTTTTCACAGTATTCAAGTTTTCTATCTGTAGTGATTAGCACAAATATGACTTGGGTATTAAAAAAACAAGGAAACTTGATTTTTACAGTGGAAATTTTTAGTTTTTTTTTAATAATAATCAAACAAAAATAATACAAGTGTACATCGTTGTAAAGAGAAAAATTTGTGCTATTTTTTTATGAAAGCGCCCATAAAGAAATTCAAAGTTGGCCATGATATCTCAAAAACTGGTGGGCTTGAAAAAAAAAAACCAAATTGTGTGATTTTTTAAATTGGACTTTTTCAGTTTTTTTAGGAATTGGTGGAAGGTATCCTAGATTTCTTGAAATGGTCATAAAATAGCGCAACTTTTTTCTAATTAAACCAACTTCGTATCTCTTACGGTTCATGAGATGCCAATGGTGGGAAATTTTTTTTATTCTATATTTTCAGTTTAATTATTTACTGCAATTAAAAATAAGTTTTGAAGTAAGTTTTGTGGAGCCCCACAATAAAATTTAATTACTGCTAAAACCCCACCTCACCAGTTATGTAACAAAAAAGTGACCTCTCCTGTTACGGGTTAAGATTAATAAAAAAAGAAATTGGTATAGTTATTTGGATTCCAACTTTGTTAGGTTATATCGCAAGGGCAAAATAATTAAATAAAACATAAATTAAATAATTTATTTAAGACTAATCATCAAGCTATTGAACCAAAGAACATAAACATGACTAAAATTATTTATTGAAAAAACTACATTAGTTTGAAAATGACTTCTCAAAAAACACAAAACACACATGGAATGCGCATGATTTTTCGTGCAAGACTAATCTTGCAGAATTAGTGCGAGATCTTGGTATTTCGAGATCTTGGTATACCGAGATGCATAACACCGTTCAATTGAAAGTATATTGTTTGTACTCGTGAAATTTTCGTAATAAATGCTTGTCCTCAATAAAGAATATTTATTATTATTAGAAAAAATAAATCAAATAAAAAAATTGTAATATTATAAACAATTAAAATATTTTATGAACTATTGTGTCCTTATTTCCTAGAATTACTAAAGCAACATTTATATTTAATTTAGTAATAATTTAAAAGGTAGATATGTATTTGGATCTTTTCAATCGGGCATCGCCGACG
Source organism: Brassicogethes aeneus (assembly GCA_921294245.1). NCBI lineage: Eukaryota > Metazoa > Arthropoda > Insecta > Coleoptera > Nitidulidae > Brassicogethes > Brassicogethes aeneus. The sequence goes on along the minus strand of OV121132.1, from coordinate 42,517,292 downwards.
GTGGACTAGTGGTTAGTGCTGCTGACTACAAGCCGGAGGTCGTGGGTTCAAATCCCACCAGGGGTATGGCTGTTTATTTGTGTTTGTCCTATTGTGTAATAGTCCTTCGGAGGGGACTTTAACCCCCGGTCCGTTCCTACCCCTAACCCGCACAAGCCATTCAGTTGGCTTCTGGGACTTCTTAGGAAGTAAGGGTGGAACTAAAAGAGCACTTTTTTTGTAATTAAGTAGAGAAATTAAAAATATTTAATATAGGGTTTTTAATTATTTACATACCTATTGTTTATTAATTAAATATACAATAAATTATGTTAAACTTAAAATTCCATGTTTCTATTTGTAAAAATATTATTCAATACATGTATGGGAAAATATAAATTTTATTTATTTTTACGCACTATAATTAAACCTACATTCATACATTGTACATTGATTAAAAATAATACCCATGTCTTAAGACAAGAAAAGCCATTATTTTATGCCTAATTAGGCATTTGTTTCAAATAATCAGGTAATTTATCTTAATTAAAATGTCATTTAAACCCACGCAAGACGCATCTCTAAAAGATGACTAACTAAATTTTTTTCGCAAATCCTTTACCTCATCTGTACGTAGCTATAAGGTTAAGCAATAAAATAAAATTAAAAGGCAACAATTTTTATTTTGTTTATTTATTTGTTTAAATAGTTGTTAGCTTTATATAAATTAATAATTAAGTAATAAATTAATATAAGGATTTTTATTAATTTATTTTTAAACTCTAAGGTTAAAGCGTTGAGTGGTTAAAGTTTTATTTATTAAAAGCCATACTAAGCCATAAGCCATACTAAGAATTATAGTTTTTTAACCAGTTAAGAGAAAGTTTAATATTATTGATAACCACCATAATCACATTTAAGGTTCACTGTTTGTGCTTATAATCTATAATAATTTAAATTTAAATTTAATATATAAAAATATTTTATTTAAGAAATAAAATGTTTAAAAAAGGCGAATGCGCCGTTATTATTGTTTGCTTTATCTTATGAATTGTACTTTTTCACAATTTGTAATTAAGCCCGTGATTAAAACGCAATAAAGTCACAGCTTGTCAGTGTGGGACAGTACCGTTGCTAGGTGAACCTTTTTTGGTGGGCACAGGGTAGGACAAATTTTATTGATGTGGGCACTCACCTTATAAAAGATACACAATGTCAACAACTTAAATTTAAATGGGCATGATAGTAAGGCAAGTGATACCTCTTTTAAAATATTTAAATTCTATATTTAAAAATGAGGTTGCAACAGCGCACTTTGTTTCTTATTTAAGAAAAATATTACAGATAAGGAATTTTTGTCAAAAAAACAATGAAAATAGTAAAAATGTTCATCAATCTAATCTAAAGTGGGTGACTACTGCAGTTTTAAGGGTAGGCAAGTGGGCACCCTGGCCCACTCGTAGCCACGGCCCTGCACTATGGTTTCTACTAGAAACTTTCTAGACCCTGTTTTTCTGGCCAAAACTAACATGAAACATTAAAGTAAGCAAGAATAGTCTAAACACATTTTTATATTAATAAAACACACTAAGAATTAATTACAAGGGTATTTTATAAAATAAACTTTCCTAAATGAGACGTTTTGTTATTTTATTAACAATAAGAAATACCTATTTTTTATTTTTAATAATTTTTTAAGACATACAATATACAAAAGTGCTCTTTTAGTTCTACCCTTACTTCCTAAGAAGTCCCAGAAACCAACTGAATGGCTTGAGCGGGTTAGGGGTAGGAACGGACCGCGGGCTTAAAGTCCCCTCTGAAGGACTAATATACAATAGGACAAACATAAAGACCTAAGATTTTTTGGTTTTTTTATATAAACTAAAGTTAAGCAAACTGTGCTTAATTAAATAAAATCCATATTTAAAAAATTTATATTCAAATTTTTGGTTGTCTACATTGTCTACATAGTTTACATAGTCTACATAGAAAAAGCGGATGTAAACAATATGTAGATAACGCGTAGACAAACCGCGTAAAGTAGATTTGATAGTCTACGGGTCATCCCTGAAAAAAACATTAATATATTAAAATATCGCAGTTATTAGCAGTTGTTTTTTGCAAAAAAAAAATTGTTTAATGATACAGCATTGCTTTATTAACAAACATACTATGGACAAATGCCGACAATTTTTTTTAAAGCTTAGCTGAATTTACATTAATTTAAAAAAATATTAGTTGAAGATGCTATATGTTCCTTTTCCTTTTTACTTAACCTGTAATTTGTTTTAAAGACTCAGTAATGTAAAATAATATATTACAATCCTTAAACACTTTGCAGTAAAAATATTGTAAAAATATTGTAAAACAATAACACTTTACTTCTAAATAATACAACATCAAGCGTAGCGCTTATTTCGAGACCACCGGAAAGCATCAATGTGTGCGTCTGTCGGGCTATAGAGGGATCGTTTTATGGTATAAGCAGGTTAAAGAATTAAACCTTTATTTTGTTTAGTTTAAAAGATTGACATTTATTTATAGAAAAGGGAATATTTATAAAAATGGGTTTTGGCCAAATTATAGGGGTTTAGAAACCATAATGCCCTGGTGTGGGAGTAGATAAAATATTAAGATAATTCCATCAAAATTGACGATATATTTGTTTATTTTTTTTTATCAAATAATAAAAACAGTAATTTTAACAGAAAACAGAACAGCAGGCTGCAGTTACATTTGTATATAGGTACTCGTATATGCTCGCAAAACGCAAAAGGTATAATACAAAAAAAGACTTTTTTAAACAAATTCTATTATAATGTTTTTATCAAATACCCCCCATTTATTTAATTAATTTAGTTAATCCTTAAAATTTACAAAAAAAATGCCAATGTTTCCAATATAATATTAATTAATATTTTCCATTTTATGCACAAAAGTGAAAAAGTGCAAACATTATAATGTTGGTTAAATTGCAATACAAATTTACAAAACACATTTTGCACATAATTTTAAACGGTCGACCGCGGTCTATCAAAATTGACATTAAGCATATTGCATAGAATCCGGGCTTCTTAAAAATAAAACAAATAACTATTGTGTTGAAAAGCGACTTTTTCATGCGAGTGTTTAAGTTGCTCACAAGGCCGTCAGGCCGAGTGTGCATTAACACGAGCTTGAAGAAAGCTTTTCTTACAAGTAAAACACATTGTTTTTTTACGACCCTTTTATTTTTTATTATATTCAAATACAAAACAAAATAACCTAAAAACGTGTTTGACAGCTTTTAAAATTACTTTCATCTTATTCTTTTAATTTTTTAGGTATAAGTTATTTAAAATCTCAATTTAAATAAAGGCACTAAAAATTAGAATTTATTATACAAACACAATTAATTGTGTTCTAAATGATATTTAAACATACATTCCTATACAAATACAATACAAATTTTGAAACGAATGTCACGATGCTGTCAATTTTTTTTTCATACAGACCTGTCACTTTTCACACAGAAATGTCACTTTACATTCGTGTTTTGCCTTGCCAATGAAAAGATTCATTTTCTAAGCAACGATGCCAATACGAAATGTGACTTTTACATAGTGGTCGTAGAAAAAATTACTTTACAACAAAGTACCTACCATAAATTACAATCATATTAAATAAAAATACACGATACATTTTAATAAAGAACTGGACATAACGCATTATATAACATTATTAAAGCTTGATGGTATAAAACCACTGGCAATATCTGTACGTATTTTGCGATAAATTACGCCAGGCAATTTAAATATTACATCGGGCTTTAAAAAAACTAAAAATTATTTCAAGTTATATTGTGCACGTGCAAATGTATTGATTCGAATTCCAATAGTTAAGATGGGTTATCCTTGAGAAAACCGCATGTTTATAGTTGCACTATTTAATGGCTTGTAATAATTAAAAATAAAAGGAAAATAATTAAATCTATATCATATCATTTCGTCTGGGATTGATAATTATAACTATAATAATTATTGTGAGAAGAATTTTAATTAAACCGATGAATGTACCTAATTGAAAAATATAAAAGTAGAATTTCTTGGCATATACCTATCTTAAGATTATTATTTTTCCAATTTTTAATTTTTTTTATCTATTTAAAGTGATTTAAGTTTACTCTGACTAAAATTGTTCTATATATTTCTATAATGTGAACAAATAATAAATTGTGTTGTGTTGTGGATTTAATAATGAATTATTTATACTTATATTTTAAACATAACATTTAAATTTAAATTAAGTTTCTTGATGAATTATTAAAAAAGCATCTTAATGATACAAAACAAAGAAAAAACTAAAGTAAATAATAAAAATAAATTTCAAATACACGCACATATGTTGTTATTATTCAACAACTGCATTTCACAGGAAATCATTTTAGGCATAGTCACGGATGAAGGAATGTTGGTATTTAATAATAATATTTTTATTATTCATAGTGTTGACAAAGTAGGAGATAAGATCTTTTTACTTGAGCATGGGTATACATTTTAAACTGGAATGAAAACGGAAATATGCAATGCTAAAGCTAAACGACATACCACGTGGTAATTGCTTGTATATCATATAAAATTAAATTTAAACACAATAATAATTTTGGTTCTTCAAAGTGTAATAACATTAAACAACGTGAAAAGACAATTGTCGCAGGGGTCCGATGATCGGACTCCGATCGCAGAACATAAGCTTGCGCAAAGCACCCCGCGACGTGGCGATAAAGCAAGGTTCTTCTTCTTCTTCTCTGGTTTGATTGGCCTTTCCCTTCCGGGATTTAGCCAGCTGTATTTTATTATTATTATACTGGAAAAAGCGAGTCTAGGATAACCTATAGCTTCTCCTTTTCTTCTTGGTTTTATAGTTTATTAATTATTATTATTTATGTCACTTTTAGATTTTTTTTTATAGTCTTTTTATTCACTTATGTCCATCACTATCATTTTTGTCTTTTTTAGAGTTTATTCAATAAAGCTTATATCAGCAGCGGAAGTCACTTTTATTACACTTTTACACATACAAAATCACGATATTAGCAGCGGAAGTTACGAGGCAAAAAAAATTAAAAAAAAAAACCGACTAAGCACCACATGGCTGTTTGCAGAAATATATTCAGTCCTTCAATATAACGATCATCCTTTGTGGAAATCCCTTGCATCTTTACCAATCTATTGTAGATTTTGTGGTTTCAACAATTATCAACTTATTTATGGCATTAATAAATTTTATGCGATGAGTTTCATATTATCCACTCAAGGATAGCCGATCCATCTACTTCAGCAGATAACACAAAACTGAAGCAAGGTTCTTTTGTCAGCTGGGTGCTTTGCGCAAGCTTATGTTCTGCGATCTTCGACAATTGTAGACCCGGCTCAGGGTGGAAGAAGGAGGGGATCCATCTCTATCCCGCAAAGCGGCCAAATAACTCAGTATTTGTTAAAAGTCTTAATAGATGGCGCCTTGACGTGGAACCTGTTTTAATCCCGGTGCACAACAAACATTTTTCTACGACCTCTATGTAAAAGTCACTTTTCATGATGGCATCGTTGCTTAGAAAATGAATCTTTTCATTGGCAAGGCAAAACACGAATGTAAAGTGACATTTCTATGAGAAATTGAAAGCATCGTTTGACATTCAGCTGTCAAAAAAGTTTTTAGGTTATTTTGTTTTGTATTTATAAATAATAAAAAATAAAAGGGTCGCAGAAAAAACATTGTGTTATACTTGTGAGGAAAGCTTTCTTCAAGCTCGTGTTAATGCACACTCGGCCTAACGGCCTCGTGGGCAACTTAAAAACTCGCATGAAAAAGTCGCTTTTCAACACTTGTAAAACAAATAACTATTTCTACGACCACTATGTAAAAGTCACTTTTCATGATGGCATCGTTGCTTAGAAAATGAATCTTTTCATTGGCATGGCAAAACATGAATGTAAAGTGACATTTCTGTGTGAAAAGTGACAGGTCTGTGTGAAAAGAACCGGAAAGCATCGTTTGACATTCAGCTGTCAAAAAAGTTTTTAGGTTATTTTGTTTTGTATTTAAAAATAATAAAAAATAAAAGGGTCGCAGAAAAAACACTGTGTTATACTTGTGAGAAAAGCTTTCTTCAAGCTCGTGTTAATGCACACTCGGCCTAACGGCCTCGTGGGCAACTTAAAAACTCGCATGTAAAAGTCGCTTTTCAACAGATAACTATTTCCCATTTTTAGTAAAATTGCATAAATTAACTTAAAAAAATAGACCACTAAGCTTAATTAAATTCAAATAAAACCATTTCAATGTCAGTTTTTTGCGTTTGTGGGGACTGTGCATTTTGGCAGAACAGTTGGCAATACTACAGTATTGTTAATCGTTAGTGCAAATTATTATAATAAAGCTGTAAGAAAAGGTGTAATTTTTGGAGGAGGGTAGAAGACTCTCGTTGTTTTCGTTATGTTATAATTTGTTGTTAAGTTGTTATAGAATATATGGATTTCGTTGGTAAAACGTTGGTAAAACCATTGACGGTAAAACCTTAGGTTCTTGGTTGACTCGCTATCTAACGAAAAACGAACGAAATACTGAGTTATCTGGACGCTTGCTTCTGTACTGTAGAGATATGAGCTATATCACCTTCTTCTTCCACCCTGACCCGGCTGCAGATATTTTTTTCCTTAACCAACGTCCCGAGTCCGCCCGCTTGCCGAGTCCCACTGCTTTACCGAGTCACACGTCACACACTTTAAATCGGTATTATTTTCCTAGCGATAAATTTTTTTTAACAAGCTCGGTAGCTCAGATGGAAGAGCGCCTGCTTTCCACTGAAACCGCGGTAGCTTAACCTTCAGAACAATACGCGACGTGGGAGATGTCTGATGATTTAGGGCTTTAGGGTTATCGACCTTCAAGACATCTCCAACCAGACTTTCAACATCCCCTTCAAATCCAACCGTAGTACCAAACCCATGGTGCTGCAGGTCTCTTTTTTCACTCTTTCTCTATCTTTTGTTTATTTTTCCAAATTTTTTAAGGGGGTTTTTTGATTTATTTTTCCCTCGAAAACATTCTTTTAAATTCCTGAAACTTTAACATTCTTATTCTGTCAATTTTTCAAGACTTCTTTCTCTCTACCCGGATCAAGCTGGCCTCACATTCGCTCTGCGAGAAAAGGCCGGATAAGCTCCATGTCAATAAAAAGAGCTTCGTACAAGGGACAAAGACCGTCGGGAGACTGCGCTGCTACCACCCGTGCCACGCATCTCCACCGCGGGGAGGCTTAAGAGGTGGAACCACACTTCCACGCGCCTCTTTACAGCCAACCCCATTACCACATTGGGGCCTGTACTTATTTACTCTTTTTATATTTTGTAATTATTTAATTGGAAAATAAATTGATTTTGATTTTGATTGCTTTGCATGCGAGAGATATCGGGTTCGATACTTGGCGCCTCTACAATTTTTTTTTATTTTTATTTAAAGAATTTATATAGCGAAATAATACAATGTGGCCTTAAAAGCATTGATACTTAATTTTACATTAATACTTTAAATTATTTACACTTCCTCATAATCATTTTGCTACAGTTATATAATATAATATGTAATTAAATGAATATTCTTTCGTTGAAAAATTTTTGCTCAATGGGGCGGGGGGGAGGATGGAGCGGGGTCGCTTGGGTTGTGTTGTTGGGTTTGAGTTGATTTCGAAGCTTTGCAATTTTTCTATACCTAGACGTTAGTCACTGAATTTGCAAGCGCGAGATGACTCGGTAAAGCGGGCGGACTCGGGTCGTTGGTTAAGGAAAAAATATCTGCGACCCGGCTTAACTGTTACGTGTCTTGCCACAGGTCTATGTGTCTTGCTTATTTTAGACATCGTGACTGGAATTTCTGAATTTAATTTTTTATATGCTGTTGCAGAAAAATTACAGTCGTTATCAAGAACCAAAATGCCCATGGGCATGCATGAAACAATTTTCAATTTAAATTCTTTAAAAAGATTTTTTAAACTGGTTTTGTTAAAACTAGTAGAAAAACATGTTTTATGATGGGACTATTAGTCAGACTAATAATAATAATAATAACATGTTATTAATATTATTATTATATTATTATTATTATTATGTTAACATTGGTGTATAGTTCCAATATTATATAATACATGCGAATACCTACTAAATTTTACATAATTACTTTTTACAAAATTAACATCTGTCAACTTTAAATGGAGTTAACCTCACTTTTCCCTAATTAATAATCAAGATAACTTCTTCGTTATTTGTTATTTTCGAGTTGGCAACACTGTGACAGACAGACTGTTTCGACCTGTTGGGCAGTGTTGCCAGATTCTTTATCCCAATTTTCTTCAATTTAACCTTAAAAATTCTTCATATTTCTGCAGAGATGTAAAACGTCATTCGATAAAAAACCTTCTGACTGGATAAGGTACTTAATAATAATAAAAAAAATATTTTTAAAAGTCAAATATCTTTTGTGGTACACAGGAGATAAAGTATTACAAATTAAAGAAAATGAATTATTTTTATAGGCAGAACAAAAAACTACACCATGATTTAGGAATTAAATAAATTATTTAATTTTATTAAATCTAAATGTTTTTTGGTGACAGACATTTTTGCAGAATTTGTACCTGTATCTTTAAAATGGGTACGCAATACGCAAAGGAAATTAATCGATGAATTCAAAGTATTTTCTTGAAGTCTGTTTCGTTTTTTTGTTTTCACATCATTCATTATTGAAAACACCCTTATAAAGTATTGCATTACACCATCGACATTCAAATTTTGTGTCTTCACTTGTGTTTCACAGAACCACCCTGTTCGAGGATTTTGGAAAATCTTAAAATAAGATACAAAATACTTAATTATTATTTGCTGTGGCAAAGGCACTCATTTAATTAATAAATATGCATACATATTTAAAATTGTAATATTTACCCTTGAGAATCTTCACTTGAACGCATTTTTAAATAAATCTCTAATACAAAATAAACATGTGCATGCATGCAAATCCTTAAAATATAATATACCTACTATAATTTATAATATAGTAGGTATATTATATTTTATAGAGTTATGATTTATAAATTATAAATAAAATAAATATACCTATTTTATACCAATCATATCTATTAAAATTCGGGGCTTCCCCAGTATAGCTACCAGTGATGCAATTCGAGTCTTATACCATTTTACCGAGAGATGTCAGAATTCATACGGAATGAATAAAATAATTATGTTTAAAATTTAAATTTTAAATCATATTACAGTGTTAAAATCGAGTTAAAGAATTAAATAATTTAGAAAATTGAAAAAAATTTAAAAATTAAAAAAAATATGTGAATTTAAAAAATTCTTCATATTGTAGTGGTTTTTGTAAAATATTCTTCTTTTCTTTATTAGCTCTCCATGTAGGCTAATATTCTGCATATTGCAGAAAATTCTGCATTTCTGGCAATACTGCTGTTGGGTCTCATCAGTGTCAGGCAGTCGGTGACGGGATACACGCATCAAGCTCGGCACTGTTCACTAGGGTGGAGCGAAACGCGTAGTGATTTTTAAATTTTTTTATTTAAAATATGTAATAGCGTAATAAAGTTGCCTTTTATAAAGCCGATTAATATAGTGTTTTTGTTTTTTTAATTTAGTTACATCTTCAGGGCTCTACCGATAATTGTTATCTACGAAAATTATGTTATGTTTCTTATCTATATCTATATTATATAGCCTGAAAAAACTAAAACTAGGTGTTTGTTAAATAATATTTTAACTAAAGAAAAACATTTATTCTAAATAAAAACAAAAATATCATACAAAAAAAAAATTGGAAAAAACATATTTTTGACGATTGCTATTAAATAATAAGAAACATTTTATTTTCCGACATTATATTCGGACTTTGTGTCAAACTTTGGTAAAATGCCTCTAGAATGAAATATTTTATTCACATCAATATTTAACCTACATTAGAAAAGATAATGTTATTACCTTTGGTAGAGCCCTGAAGCCGTTAATTAAAATGGTTTAAATTTTAGGTAACAACTGAATATCAATAACAACTTTTGATAACTATTACAAACAAAAATTATAACTTTTATTTTTTCGCTCCACCCTACTGTTCACTTATGAAGGTATAAATGACCAGGACAGTGGCGAAATGTATTGGCAAGTCAGTCTATATATATATATATATATATATATATATATATATATATATACAGGGTGGCCCAACAGTTTGGAATATTGAGTGTAACTTTTGAAATATCAGGAATATTAAAAAATGATTTTTAATAAAAGTTGTTTAATAGTTTATTTCAAATTTTGCTGTAACATTACCAACTTTTTTACAAAAGAATTTAAAATAGTCTTTTTTCTTATTACAACAGTATATTAATATTAGTATGTTACATATAAGGATATTCGAGCAAAATGGCCTATAATTAAAAAAAACCTTTATTCAAAATAATGCATAAAAACTAGAATATGATTACACAAAGTACTTAGAGTAAGTTTTCAAAATGTTTGCCGCTAACGGCAACAAATTCTTGTTTTACATTTTGCAGCCAAACGTCTTGAACATTATGAATTTCATCAACTATTTTTTCTCTGAGAACCTGAAGATTGCCCGGCCTATTTTTGTACACCACTGGCTTTAAATTACCCCATAAAAAAGTCCAATGGTGTTAGGTCTGCTCAGGCCACTCTATTTTCCCTCGTCTTCCAATTTACCTGTTCGGAAATACCTGGGATAAATATCTCCTTACTGCCAAACCAAAATGTGGTGGAGCACCGTCTTGCTGGAACCAAATGGTGTCGTATACTTCATTATTTTCCCCACGGTACAATGCCCTTACTACTGAAACGATATCTGTCTGGAACAGGTTAAAATATTGTTCTGCAGTTAGATTGCCCTCAATAAAAAATGGTCCTATTATGTGTTGGTCAACTATTCCTGCCCATACATTTATCTTTTGAGGGTGCTGTGTTTGTGTCTCCTCTTTCCAATGCAGGTTTTGGTGGGACCAGTAGCGGCAGTTATGACGGTTAACAAAACCGTTCAGCATTAATGTGGCCTCATTCGAAATTAAAAATTTTGTTTAGAAATTTGGATCCTGATTACAACGTTCCATCAAAATTTCACAAAACTCAGCCCTACGATCAAATCGACCTCACTTAATTCTTGCAACAAATGGACCTTATAGGGATACATTTTTTCTCTTTTAAATAACCTTTGCATTGACGCATTACTGATATCGTTGTCTCGGGCGACCCCCGACAAGAAACTGTAGGTACTTCCTGGATTTGCAATAGCACATCAGGGTAACATATCCAGCAGTGTCAAATTTTGGTCGACCGCTTCTAGTCCTATTTTTCACACTTCCGGTTTCAGAATTTTGCTTACGCATGATTGTGTAGATAATGCACATACTTCTTGCTAAGGCCTTTTTCGGTCACCATACCCAACCACCATTAAAATTCTTTTTAAGTACGCATTGTTTTTTAAAACGGTAGCTATTTATTTTACTATTAGAACACTTGTGAAAATTGCACTAAATGTCGAATTAAAAATGAATTACAGGCAAACGATATGAAGCCTTATTATGAGGATGAGTTTTCTTTGTATTATGTTTATTTTAACCTTGAAATTCCAAACAATTTATTTATAGTATTAAACATTGTTTATAAAAGTAAAAATTTATAACAACATTGAAAATATTATCCTATTATGTATATTTTACAGGTACAAATTTAATGCTTTATCTAAGTATCATATATGATACTTAGATAAAGCATTAAATTTAAACCTGTAAATACATTTTATAAAATGTTAATAAATCACTCATAAATTGTAAAATTACTAAATAACCAATTACACTTTTGCAAGATATTGGCAATCTTAAATTTAATGATAAGTTCTAGTTAACAAAACCTGCCATTGTACCACTTAAATTTGCGACATCTTAATTGCACACTTAATTAAACAGTATCGTTGGTTTTTACTTTCCTCCTCCATCAACAATTGCAGATATTTTGACATAATTCAAGAACAATGTATTGTTACTTACGTACTAAACAACTTTCGTTATCTGTTGGTTTTCGACCATGGCCAATAAAAAAATCCAACCCAAAATAGGTTTTGTATACAAATTTTGCGCATTTTCTGGAATTGTCATATTTAAGTTTTTTAAATTTTTAGACATTTTTAGTAGTTTTTTAGAAATTTTTATTAATTTTTTTTAAAATGGTTGGGTGCTACAAAACATCGCGATTCATCGCCGTGTCATTTTTGCAAACATTTTGCCGTTTTATTTTAGCATAGAACTAATAAACATAATAATGAAATGCATAGCCTGCAACAGCTTAAGCTTTTGTTTTTAAATTATCGACCTTCTTTTGTTTCTACATAACACGTTGTATTTTGTTGCGCGCAACAAAAAATGTTACGCGTCAAAGTAACGGATAAAACTCATGGTAAATTTTTAAGCTAGAGGAAGTTTACGTGATTTTTTATTATCCTTGAATCATTTAATTTAATAAACCATATAAATTTTAATAAAATCGGCCAAAGCGTTTTTAAGCTATCAATAAAAAACTATTTTTTTTTAAACGAAACACCCTGTATCTCGATAATGAAGCATTTTCGGACACGTGTTTATAGGAACTTTTTTTCATATTTTGATGAGAGGAATTTCACCTGAGCTTTTGTCACCACAAGTCTGAATCACCCTGTATATTTTGAATAATACAAACATAACCTTATATACATTTTACCCAAGTCTGAGAAATTATAAATTCGTATGCAAAACTATAAAAACGTAGATAGTAGAATAGAATTGTGAATGAAAATGTTTTTATATACTTATATATATAAATAAATTGTATGTATGTTTTGTTTGTATTTTTAATACTTACCGCAAACTGAAAAAAAGTGCATCAAAAGTCGTATTATTTGTCAGTTTTTCATACAAAATCAAACAATAAAATAATCTTTTGTCCAAAGAAAAGCACGAAGCAGTATTTCGGAAATACCGGAAAATATTCTACAACACTCCAATGTACCAATAAAAACTGGGACAAAAACTAACTTTAATATTAGATTATAAGTAATTGACTGTTTGGCTGTATTTACAAAAACGTTACATTGGTGGGGGCCCCTAAATGGTGGGGCCCCCTAAATGGTGGGGTCCCCTAAATGGTGGGGGCCCCTAAATGGTGGGGGCCCCTAAATCGTGGGGGCCCCTAAATGGTGGGGGCCTCTAAATGGATGGGGCCCTGGGGCCGTGGCCCCGCTGGCCCCGTGCTAAATCCACATTAAAAAGTAAAGTGATATAAGAATATGAGTAGAAAAACTTATTTCAAAAAATAATTGCATCCCAAAATTGTACGGATAAATTTCCTAAACAAGTCCAATAGATAACTTTTTTATTTAATTTTATAAACTAACTTTTTTTTAGGTTAACTATGTTAATTAATAATATAATCCTTTTTACAATGTTGTTTGCACCATCTGGATAACAAAGCAAGTTAGATTATATATGTGCTGTTTTCTTTCCTAACATAAATAATTATTAAGAATTAAATATATATATAATTTTTTCTAGTTTGTGCTTTAATTATTAGATTTAAACCTAAAAATTTAGTAGAATCATTATGAAAATACCAAAATAAAGATACATTTTATTGTTAAAAAGAACCCTGCAATAAAAAAATCACGAATGTAGGTATAGAAAATGTCTTACATTTTTTCAAGTGCCTGTGTAGGTAATACAAAGATATAATTAAAAATAATTACCAAAGACATGAAATTAGTCATGAAGATATTCTAAAATAATTAAACGTTTAGATACTCTTATTACTAAAAAATGTAATAAGTATCTGAAATAACCCACTATGATATATGGGCGATTCTACAAAAGTTTTCTAAATTGGATTTTATGTATACCAATATCTCAGTTATTAGACATGGGACCCACACCAAATTTATAATAGTTTATAATGACATTAAATTAACAAATTTAAATTCTGTTTGCGCTGAACTTGTCTATTTAATGTCATTATAAACTATTATAAATTTGGTGTGGGTCCCATGTCTAATAACTGAAATATTGGTATACCCAAAATCCACCAGCCGCCACTGGAATGCAAGGGAAGTGACGAGTATACCAGGGTACTAATTAAATACATAATTTATTGGAAAATATAAGATTTATTGCAACTTTGAGCATATTATACATTAAATATCTTAAAATCAAATAATACCACACTTCAGTAGCGGATGGTGGATTTTGGGTATACCGATATCTCAATTATTAGATATGGGATCCACACCAAATTTATATGAGTTTATAATGACATTACATAAACAAGTTCTGCACAAGCAGAATTTAAATTGAACTTTGCGAAAAAAGATAACCGAAACATAGAACTGACGACACGGTACTGATGCATGGGATACAAATTTGAGATTATAATTCGGAATTAAGTATTTTACTGATATTTTTTATAAGAAGATGCTACTTATTAACAAATCACATATAGCCTTATATAAAAAACAACGAAATGTACAGAGGACTGCATAAAAAACGGCCATTGCTGTAGCATCGTTATTCCTTATCCGATTTTCAAAATTCAAAAACCAGTTTAAATGGTATGATGTCTTCTATGATTCGACAAATATTTTTTTTTATTATGATGCTTGTGAGCACTGATAGTCAAGTTTTATTTTTCAAAAGACAACTATATTTGTTTATTATTTTTTCGCATTTATTATGCTTCTCTGAGCATAACGGTATAACAATATCATAATTTTAATTATAAAATACGAAGAAAAAAAATAAAACTTCGAAAATTTATACATATCGCAGTAGCATCAGGACACCTACAAAATGCTTCCAATTTAATAATATGCGTATCCATGGTTACAGCTTTTTTCTCTGTGTACGTCAGGCGTTTTTTATTTTAAAACGTAAATACACTTCATAAAAGAAATGTAAATAACTAAATAACCAAACCGTGTGACAAGATTAGACACATAATTATTTCAAAAATGAATAATTTTGAGTTAACTCTTATGATTCAGATTTATTTTGAATATTTTTAAAATTCAAGAGCAGCCGCCCGGTGGTACATGGATCAATTTCCCAACGGAATGGTTACGTCACAACAAAAGTTTCGAAGATTGAAAGCAAAAAATATGGTGCATTTAAGAAGCCAGATTTTCTGAGAAATTCAACATTTAACGTTCTTAAAAGAAGTCGGCTTTGTATCGAACAAAATGGTGGCCAGTTTGAAGAGAAGCTATAAAATTTATTATGATTATTATACCATATTATGTATTACTTTGGTTTTGTTTCAGTATAAAATTAAAAAAATCTGTTTATTTTATTGATGCTGCTTGGCATTTTTATTTTTATAAAAGCCATAACCATGGATACGCATATTATTAAATTGGAAGCATTTTGTGGGTGTCCTGATGCTACTGCGATATGTAAAAATTTTCGCAGTTTTATTTTTTTTTCTTAGTGTTTTATAATTAAAATTATGATATTGATATACCGTTATGCTCAGAAAAGCATAAGAAATGCTAAAAAATAATAAAAAAATATAGTTGTCATTTGAAAAATAAAAGTTGACTATCAGTGCTCACAAGCATCATAATAAAAAAAATATTTTTAACAGTCGAATCATAGAAGACATCATACCATTTAAAATGGTTTTTGAATTTTGAAAATCGGATAAGGAATAACGTTGCTACAGCAATGGCCGTTTTTTATGCAGTCCTCTGTATATACATACGTAAGAAAATAACTACTCACCACAGTATTGAAATTTTGACTGGAACTATACGTGCATTCACCACAACTTCGCCGCTTGCATTGTTTTCAAAATGACTGACTATATATAGGGTATATAGGTATGTATAGGACCCATAGTTTGGGATTTATGGTTGTTCTATAGGGATATCCACCCTTGATTTATTTGCTATTGGTTTCAATGGGGAAAATACACATAAATGTAGAAATTAGTTTTCCCCCATAGGACCCCATAGGTTTTAATACAATTTTGTCACATGTGGTGTGGTTGTTCTATAGGGATATCCCTATATATCCTTCATTGAATTATTTGCTATCGGTCTCAATAGGGAAAATGTAAAAGTTATGGTGTGCCTATAGGTAATTTCCTATAAATTTTCTAGGCCGTGTCCAGAAAAAACCAAGGACAAATGCACATATTGAATCCGGTTGCGCCCGATAGATTATTTTATATAGATCTCTATTGGTTATTTTAAGCAGGGAAACGAGGACTTGACGTTTATACTTCAATATTTCGCAGGAATTTTGAATTTTAACATTGCGCGACCTGAGAATTAGATTGTTCTATCTCCCAAAATTTAAAGTGGAACAAATAGCAGTTTAAAGTTTAATTTATATACAAATGAAATTTTAAAAAGCTGTTTTTCCGTGTTTAGGTTTTGGGAGATTCTATCTTTTTTTATTTACTTAAGTTGCAGCATTTGCATTTTGACGACACTCTCCATAAATTAGTAACATTTCCACTAATTCATTATTGCTATAATTATGAACCATTTTTAACAATAATTGAGGCACAAAAAAACTTAGGTAAATAATGACATTTTTCATTGCTAAATGTCATTTTGATAAAAAAGTTACTTAAAATATTTATTTGTTTATCTGATTTTTACACGCTGTTAAAAGGAACGCGTCAACTTAAAACTCACCCTGTATATACAAGGTGTCCCTAAACTTAGTGGCATAAATTTAGGAGCAGATTAAGCAAGTAAAATAAGACGAAAATCTAAATAAATATTTTTTCTACGACCACTATGTAAAAGTCACTTTTCATGATGGCATCGTTGGCAACGATTCGTTGCTTAGAAAATGAATCTTTTCATTGGCAAGGCAAAACACGAATGTAAAGTGACATTTCTGTGTGAAAAGTGACAGGTCTGTGTGAAAAGAACCGGAAAGCATCGTTTGACATTCAGCTGTCAAAAAAGTTTTTAAGTTATTTTGTTTTGTATTTAAAAATAATAAAAAATAAAAGGGTCGCAGAAAAAGCATTGTGTTATACTTGTGAGAAAAGCTTTCTTCAAGCTCGTGTTAATGCACACTCGGCCTAACGGCCTCGTGAGCAACTTAAAAACTCGCATGAAAAAGTCGCTTTTCAACACTTGTAAAACAAATGACTATTTCCTAATTACGTATGTTTAAAAGATACAGGGTGATAAAGTGTTATTTATCATATCAGTTTTTTTTAATATAACTTTTACTATGGTAAACTTGGAAAGGTGATATTTTGCGAACAGTCACTCACTACCAAAACACATATTCACACATAATTACAATTGTTCGAATAAACACAGTGTCGTAGAAATAGGGGTTGCTTAAGCTTATTGTCCCATAAAAACTTTGAGGTTAGGTTTTTATACCATTTGATGCAATTTTTCGATTACTCAGTTCGGCTACTATTAAAAAGATGTACCTCTCAAACTTTGATAAAATAAACCGTTTCCGATAGCTCATGGAATGCCTTTTTTAGTTTTTTCAATTAAAAAATAAAATTTGTTATCATCCCAGTGAACCAAACCGTGACTTATGATCTAAAATTTACGTAACACGTAGATCATATGTAGGTAATACAATTTTTACGTCATAGTGACATAATACTGACCCAAAACGTGACTTTCATATGATGTAATTAAATGACTTACATATTACGTACATCTTATGTAATATTAAAGTCATATCGTGACGTAACATTAAAGTCACTTTTCTTACGTAAGACTGACATAAGAAATCTGTCATAATATTACATAAGTTTTAGGTCACTGTTTTATGTAAGACTGACGTAATAAATCTGTCATAATATTACCTAAGTTTTAGGTCACTTTCTTACGTAAGGCTGACGTAAGAAATACGTCATACTATTACATACGTTTTAGGTCACTTTCTTACGTAAGACTGACGTAAGAAATCTGTTATATTATTACATAAGTTTAAGGTTACTTTCTTAGGTAAGACTGACATAAGAAATTTGTTATACATATTATTTAGACGAACTAGATGCAAAAGTAATTTCAAAGTATGAAATTCACTGTATTTTAATGTTTAAATTAAACTAATTTCAATGAATGAAATAGGCAAACAATTTTTATTTTTTATTCATTGAAATGGTTAATTCCAATCATTGAGTAAAATAACGTAAGTAAATTCTATTGATTGAAATTAACGCCGATTATTTTAAACAATAAAATCAGTGGATACTTTTACTTACCAATCAGTTTAATTTAAACATTAAAATACAGCAAATTTCATACTTTGAAATTACTTTTGCGTCTAGCATGATGAAAGAAATAACGCGAAGTTCCTTGAATTTTTTGGCTACTTAGTACTTGGTCGATTAAATGAAAATATGGTTTAAAATTAATCAAAAAATAATGTATCTTAATTTAATATGAAATAAACATCATATAGATTTTTATGATTCCGGTTCCTACTGCTTTATGACGTAAAAATTTTGAAAATAGCGTCGTACTTTCAAAAGTACACATTTTATTCAATGGTCATGTGAAAAATTATGTATGTACTCATAATCATGGTTGCAAGTACTTACAAGTACCTACTTATTTTTTAAATTTAAAAAAAATATCAACAAAAGATTTACGAGTTATTACGTGTAAACTATTAAGGAATTCTTCATTGATAAACAAATTTTATAATAATATTATAATATGGTCCGGTTATTGTGTTTCAGACAAATAAGGGTAAAGTTGTCAAATAACATTGATATATTAGATGTTAACAGTTGCAATATGCAGTAAAGGTTGCCTATGATAAGTAGGTATCTACTATAATATAGTAGAAATCTACTTATCATGGGCAACCCCTATTGCATAATACATCTCGCTTATGTGGCACTATTCGTTAAGTATATAAGTTGACACTGGCTGCATTGCAATTTGAGATTTAGGAATCCGAACCTCGGCAAATAAACGAGTCACGAATTGTGGCCCAAGATAAAATTTAGCTTTTTCACTGGAATTCCTTGTTGGAGCCAGGATTGTTCCGTCAGGATCGCCATGGAATTTCCGTGGCCTTACGCTAACCCACAATTTACTCATTTGGAAGAGGGAACTGATTTCAGCCAAGTGAGCTGTTTCAGTATTCACTTATTTTGCCCCATGATGAAAAATAAAGAAGGGGGCTTCGTCATTCTTAGCCTAAGAATCTTAGGTCATATTTATGTCACATTTATTACGTAAATATTATGTAATGGTATGATGTCAGTGTTACATCAAGATGTTTACGTCAGAGTCTGACGTAAGGAAGTGTGAAATAATGACTCTTGTATGACTCAAGTCTGACCTATATCTTACGTAAGCGTGACCTGACATGACATCATATTTACGTCATATTTACGTAATTGTGTTTACTGGGATATAGGTACCTTTTAATCCTTTTAAATAATGTGATATAACAATTATTGTAATCTCGAATATCTCGGAAACGGTTTATTTTATCGAAGTTTGAGAGGTACACCTTTTTAATGGTAGCCGAACCGAAATTGCATCAAATGTTATAAAAACCTAACCTCAAAGTTTGTATGGGACAATAAGCTTAAAGCAACCCCCGTTTCTACGACACTGTGTTCACTTAAACAATTGTAATTATGTGTGAATATGTGTTTTGGTAGTAAGTGACACCGTAGAAGTTATATTAAAAAAAACTGATATGATAAGTAACACTATCACCCTGTATCTTGGAAACATAAGTAATTAGGAAAAATATTTATTTAGGTTTTCGACCTAATTTTACTTGCTGAATCTTTTCCTAAATTTATGCCAATAAGCTTAGGGACACCTTGTATATATATAATCCTTAAAAACTATTACTATTTTTAATAGTAATTGTTTTTTGTATTGGAAGCAGTTACAGTATTTTTTTAATTTCAGGTGATAGATGGCTAGTCTCGTGCCTAGGAGTACTTTACCTCAACAAAGGACTATTTTATAGGGTAGTTCCTGCAGACCAGTCATTTCAAGGAGAACAATATGCGGGAGTTTTTAGGTTTAGGTTGTGGTGGTGTGGGGAGTGGACTGAAGTTCTTGTTGACGACAGATTGCCAACTGTACATGGCAGATTAGCATTTTTACAGTCACAAAATAGCGATTACTATTGGCCTGGATTGTTGGAAAAAGCATATGCAAAGTAAGTGGACTATTTTTTTTTAAATAAAGATTATCAAATTAGTATGGTTTCTGGGTAGGTTCCCATGTGACTTTAAGCGTAACTTGAGATTAACATAAATAACAATAGGTTTTATATTATTAAAAAAGAAAAACGGTACATCTTTTAAGACACGTATAAAATGCTATTTAAAAAAACTTTTCTTTTATAAAATAAGTAGAGTAGAACATTCACAATTTTTACTAAAATTTTGTTTTAAATTTAAAACCAAAACCTACTAGGTTTTTTTTTGAGATTATGTTTCCTATAGTTGATTTTTTTATAAACATTCATAAGCGTCATTGTGTTTTATAACTTTTTAGTCTATTTTTTTTTAATTACGAAGTAAGTTGTATACCAGAATAAGTTTACTGCGATTAGATATTTAAAACGACAAACAAAAAATAAACATCTGAAAAAGAATCGTTTTAATACGTATGTTTATATGAAATTATATTCTAAAGAATCGAATCGCAAATGCCGAAAACCTATTAAATTTTTAACCTACGTCTTTTTACAATTCTTTTATACTTATTCTCCCACAAAGAAATAACAGCACCTACATACTAATTTTAAACATATCCTTTTTGGTATTAGATAGGTTAATAACTGAAGATTCATTGTACTTTTCCTTGAATGTTTATAGGAATCGTAGGAACTACTATTTACATAGAAAATTAATTATGAAAAGTCATTGAATATTGCGATTAGAAGGAATGTAGACACATAGGAAGTAATTTAAATTGTATTATGGATAATTGTTTTTATACACATGCCCAACAAGATTATCATTAATTAAGGATTGTGGGTATTTTGTTTTTTTTAATTTGAGTACGTACAATTTTACTGTTAAAGTAATTTTAGTTGTAAATTCCAGAGCAAATGTTCACAACTCTTATTTACCTACAATAAAAGCCAAGTAAAATGTTTTCATTCAAACGGTACCAGCATTCACGTTGATAAAGTCAACAAATTAAACCGAATTAAACAAAGGAACATGGAAAGAGGTGCCGGAAGTAAAGCAAATATGTTTTGCTTTATCTAACTTACGAACACGCCATTTGTTTCTGTCTTAATAATTATCGTTAAGATACCCCCAAAATATGATTATTAAACATATTTTGTCAGTTGAAAATACGATTTGCTATGATTCTAAGAATAATATCCGTTTTGATCAATTTTGTCATGGTGTTTAGATACGTAGTACCTAGTAAGTAATTAAAAAACTTGACATTTTGGTTTTTGGTTTGCCCACTCTGTATATATGTTACGGCTAATGTGCAAACTTGGATAGTTTATAAACTAGCTGGATAGTTTATAAACTAGCCAAACTGTCAGCTATTTTAATTGAAAATGTATTTTCAACTAAATTAGCGGCTAGTTTACAAAATAACCAAGGATCTTGGCTAATTTACTTGAAATTATTAGGGAAACTAAAATAGCTGGATAGTTTGTATACTATCCAATTCAATTTTGCTAATATGAAAACCAAAATTTCTAGTAACACAAAATAGCCAAGCTTTAGCTAGTTTGTAAACTAACCAACTAATTCTCTGGCTATTGCCCATTTTAGTTGGGTTTTATGCTCAATGGGACGGGGGGCCCAATGGGGCGGGGTCGGTTGGGTTGTGTTGTTGAGTTTGGGTTGGTTTGGGTTTTTTTCTCTCATTTTTGGCCATTTGACCAATGGGGCGGGGGAGCAATGGGGCGGGGTCGGTAGGGTTGTGTTGTTGAGTTTTCTAACAAGGAAGCGTTAAAATTTTGCCTATGATTCATTTTAAAAACTTTAAAATGCACAAAACAAATCCGGTTAAGCCGAACGAAAAACAATGCCGTAACCTCACTTTTTTAATAAATTAGCCAGAGAATTGGTTGGTTAGTTTACAAACTAGCTAAAGCTTGGCTATTTTGTGTTACTAGAAATTTTGGATTTCATATTAGCCAAACTGAATTGGATAGTATACAAACTATCCAGCTATTTTAGTTTCCCTAATAATTTCAAGTAAATTAGCCAAGATCCTTGGTTATTTTGTAAACTAGCTGCTAATTTAGTTGAAAATATGTTTTCAATTAAAATAGCTGACAGTTTGGCTAGTTTATAAACTATCCAGCTAGTTTATAAACTATCCAAGTTTACACATTAGCCATAACATATATAAGTTTATTGCAAGAAAAAAACGTTTATGATTCTCAGATTACATTCTTCTTTATTTCGTGTAGATTATGTTAAACGCATGTGTAAAAAGAAAACCAGGACATAAAGTACCAGCATGCATCGCAATTTATAGCGTTAAGCGGTCGTTGGTTTTTGTTGGGCTGCTTTTGATAATTGTTGCAATTATTCGAGTCAATAATTTACAAACAGCACGAGTGACAACGAAATTGTCTGAATCCAGTTTTTATTATCTGTCGTGCATAAATAATAATTATTGTTTTGATTATTTACGAACTTGTTTTTTTATTTTAAATTATGCGTACCTACTCTTATTTTAAAGTTTTCTTAAATATTATATACTATAACGTTATAACGGAAAAAAAGGTGTTTACATATAAATAAAATAAAGTATCTCGTTCAGTTCCGTTTCCATTCCAGTTCTTGTTTTGTTCCCATTCCCAACAAAAGTTTAAAAAAAGCAATACGTATTCCTTTTGTTGACTTTTTTTAACTTTTAATTTACTTTTTTACTTTTATTTGATTTTTTAATTCTTTTTCTTTTTTAGTACTACTCTCGATAAAAACGAAAAACAATTTGATTTAGTCTTTTATATAATTTTTGTAATTAAAATTACACTAGGCAACGCAAAATTTTTATAATTAAAGCTTATTCTAAAGCTTAGTTTTTTTGTATAGGAATTTTTAAAATCATGGAACAAAAATAGTTACCAAAAGTTTAAAAAAAGCTGAAGAAAAATATTATTTAAGTTAATAAGTTTTAAAAGTTATGCTCTTTTAAAATAAATTAGTCAAAAATTACTAGTCGTCATGGTAAAAAATAGTGGTTCCCACGTGAGTCTCGTTTTCGAGAGTCTCGTCTCGGTTTCAAGACGATATTTGAATCAGACGAGACGAAACTTTTATTTGTCTTGTCTCGAGTCTCGTGCGAGACGTCTCGCAGGTAAACATTTCTGCAAAGCAGCAAAAATGTCTTTTAAAAGAAAAGCCGCTGTCGGCAGACGTTTAAACTATTCCTTCTTGGATTATTTCTTTAATACTTTTTTCTAAAGCTGTAATACTAGGAACGATTAATATTACGCGTTTTCGGATAAATAAACTATTAAAACATGCTCCCAAACATTTTGCAACAATTATTTATAATAATATTTAGTTTCAAACATGTTTACACAAAGAAAACGCCGAATATATATTGGTCCCAGTGGCGGCACGTGACATTTTGTTTTGATGAGGCAGGGGCAATTTATTGAATATTTTATAATCGATGTAATCCAAGTATTGAATTTTTTCATTATAAAGAAAAATATTTAACTTATCTTTAATTTTACATGGGGAGGCACTGCCTCCCAGAGGCGTAACTACAATGTGGCAGAGCGGGCAAAATGCCACGGGCCCCGGCCTAAAGGGCTCCCGGCCGAAGAACGCTTCCGGCCCGAGAGGGCCGCGAGCACAGTTAGGCATAAGCAATATTGAACTTCTTTAAATTGACTGACCACCAATTTGGTCCATATTTACTTTTTATTGGGATACAACTTAGATTAAATAAACTTATAAACCAACACCGTTGAACATATACAGGGTGTTATGTAATTAATGTTATATATTAAAATACTAAATACCTTTTGACATAAGGAGTAAAGGAAAAATATTTAAAAAAATATATTTTCAAAGATTAAGAAAAAATATGCATTAGAAGTTTTTTATATTTTTTGTGATACGCCACTGGTTACACAATTGGTTTATCTCTGCACACTTGTGTTCTGTGAGTACATAGATACCAACCATAGATAATACCAACCAACAAAGTAGCTGCACGTTGCCAGATGTAAAAAATTGTTACTAAAAATTTTTCTTGCAAAAAATAAATAAAAACTTAATAAATACAAAAGTTTTATGCCCTTAAAGCTCTAATACCCTTCTGTATTTATTTACTCATCCAGCTAATAGCTTAAGCAATGATTAGAAAGTCTAGTACCTATTTTAAAAAATCCATAACCACAAAATTAATTTTTTCATCGGTTTTTTTCTTTCTGTTTACTCAGATGAAATTGGGACCAGTTCACAGGTTAAACTTTAAACATTTAATTTTTGTAAATAAATCCAAAAGCACTTCCCTTAGTTAAGATATTTACAATTTGAGCACATAACCTAAAATTTGAAAGAA
This sequence comes from Brassicogethes aeneus, assembly GCA_921294245.1. Taxonomy (NCBI): domain Eukaryota; kingdom Metazoa; phylum Arthropoda; class Insecta; order Coleoptera; family Nitidulidae; genus Brassicogethes; species Brassicogethes aeneus. The sequence goes on along the minus strand of OV121132.1, from coordinate 42,492,686 downwards.
ATGCACTAGATTCTGTCATAAAAGTTGGCAGATTTTGTTTGAATTTACCTTCAGTACAAAAATGACATAACAAACAATTAATTAAAACGCCAAATTGACAATTTGCATTGTTAATTTTGTCATTTTTGTAATTAAGCTAAATTTAAACAATGTTTGTCAACTTTTTTGACAGAATTTGGTTGTTACCAACCATAACATAATAAATTAAATTAGGCAACCAGATAATTTTAAAGTTCCTAGTCGATGAGTGGCGTACTTTTTGGTAGGATTAAGGTTATTATAAATTATTTTTAGTCTTTGGAATTTAGAAAAAAAAAGTTTCAGGTGCTCCTTTATGTACCCTAAGGAACAACACATTTTAATATATAACATTAATTACATAACACCCTGTATAAAAGCCAAGAATAATAATAATAATAATAATAATATTAATGTTTATTTAAGTAAAACGAGTATTACAAGAGCCTTACAATAGCCTTAATAAACATACAATTCCACAAAAGCATGTATATGCTTGTCTGTGGTTAAAATAGAAAAATGTAAATAATTATTTAAAACATTATAACAATTAAAATAATCAAAACAAGTAAATATTACGAAACAATTAAATATACACACAAGTAATAAATAAATTAATCCTAACTATAAAGTATAAGCAACATGGATGTAGATACAATAACAATACTGTATACAATATAAATAAAAGTACAAAACGCATGTAAAAAATTTGTAAACTTGGAAATAAAAACGTAAACAATTTTAAAATATATTTTAAAATTGTTTATATATACTAGTACAAGTGAGGAGCATCCGTGCAAAACCGGCTAAATCCATTTTATTCAGTTTTTTGTTTTTTTTTTCTGATTTCGAATCTTTGGGTTTATTTCTATCGACAACCAAGATAATTCTGTTTAAATCCGACTATATTGATGTTAAAATCACATTTAAAAGGTAGCTTTAGGAGCAAAACCGGCCAAATCCACGTTTTAGGAGCAAACCCGGCTATATCAAATAAATAATAATGATGATGAGCATGTGGCTTGGATATGTCGATACTACTACTAAAATTTGTTCTGTTTTTTCATGTTTGCACTAAATTTATTTTGTTAATATTTTTGAATAATAAAGGTTGTTTTTCACATTTTATTCGGTTTATGAGCAAAACCGGCTGTATACAAAACATTTTTTTAAATTTTGGCCTTAATATAAAGTTTTTGAAAACGAAAGTATGTCTTATAAATTAAGTACCACAAAGCCCACAAAACTCAAGTTTGCTTTTTCTTTTATCTGTAAAGGCCAGGAAACCGAGAGTTTTTGCCATTTTCCCAACATTTTATTAAAGTGGATATAGCCGGTTTTGCACGGATGCTCCTCAAGTAATCTTAAAGGTTTTTCAAATCAATTTGTTTGGCGATATCTAAACGATTTTTTTCTATAATAAAATTTTTACAAGACCTTTTAAATATGTTTAGGGAATTTGATTCTTTTATATCAGGAGGAAGACTATTGTATAGTTTGGGGCTAAGAAAAGAATGGCTTCTTTGAAGTTTTCCTAGTTGGTACCCTATATGTATTTTTAGAATGTCTTGTATTGTAATCGTGACTTGTAATTTCATAATAATTTTTATTTTTAAAAACATTTACACAAATACTATAATAAAATAATTGTCTTATATCAAAAACATTAGCTAAATCAAATAGATCACATGTAGGATAAGTCTTGGGTTTCGTATATATAATCTTTAAAAATGATTTTTGTATAACTTCCAAGTTGTGCAAATGGTTATTTAAGATCCCTCCCCATCCTAGAACTCCATATGATAAGTGAGATTGTATTAAAGCATAATATAATACTTTTAAATGAGAAATGTCCATAAAATTTGTTAGTTCTTTAAAAAGATACAGAAGACTTCTTAATTTCTTTATTAAACTATTTGTATGGACATATCATCGGAGGTGACAATCTATATTTATTCCCAAGTATTTAATGTTTTTTTGCATTTTAATTTTAAACTCGGGGGTCTGAAGGTGGTCATAAAAAGGTAGACCATCCATCCTTATAGAAAAAGGTACAAAGAATTTTTTTTCAATGTTTATGGTTAAAAGCTGGTTGTCAAACCATTTTTTTATGTTCTATAGTTCTTTTTCAACTTTTAACTTTAGCTGTTTCCAAGATGTTCCCTGATAGTATAAGACTGTATCGTCCGCAAAGCTTATGATGTGGTATTGAATAGATTATTCATATAAATAATAAATAATACTGGTCCCAAAATAGTGCCTTGGGGGACACCATATTTAATTTCTAGAAAATTACTGTTTTCATTTTCAATTTTTTCCTATTTGTTAAATAGCTTTTAAATAAAGTTAGACTTATACCTCTTATACCGATATTTTCTAAATTTTCAAGAAGCTTTGGGTGGGAGACTGTATCAAACGCCTTTGCTAAATCAAGAAAGACCCCAAGCGAAGGTAAACCTTTATCGAGCGACTCATAAATGTTTTTTGTTAGCCAGGCAATCGCATCTTATGTCGATATTTTTTCTCTGAAGCCAAATTGTTTATCAGAGAGTATATTAAATTTTTTAAGAAAGTTTTTAAGTCTTGAACAAGTAATGTATTCAAAAATTTTTGCATAGTTTGTTATAAGAGAGATAGGCCTGTAGTTATGTATTTCATTTAAATCGCCTTTTTTAAAAAGAGGTTTGACCACTGAGGTTTTTAATATTGTCGGTACCTCACCTTTGATTATTATTTGGTTTATTAAAAAACATGGTGGTTCTGATATTTCGTTCGCAAGTTCTTTTAATGATTACGCTTTTATATTGTCAATGCCAGTAGCTTTATTATTTTTTAGGTTTTTTATAATATTTTTAATCTCCTTTTTATTTGTTGGTTGCATAAATAATTAAAAATTATTTCTTTTATTTGGAAATGAGATATTTTGATGAACTTTGTTTTTTTCGGCTAGGTCTATACCTGTTTTTATAAATTTAATAGTAAATGCATTGACAATATCTTTGCGATTATTAATCTCTAACCCATTTTCATCTTTAATTGTATTTATTACATTTTTGTTAAAAACATTTTTATTGCGTAGTTCGTTTACTGTTTGCCATATAAGTTTTGTATTTTTAATATTCTTATTTATTTTGTCTCTATAGTAATTATATTTAGTTTTCCGTATTAATGGTTTTTAATAACCCTTTGACCGTACTGGACTGAAACAAGATTATTCATGATGAGATTTCGATACTTTTGCAAGACTCGAGACGAGACTGAAAGCTGCGAGACAAGACTCGATACAAGACTTCTTATTTTATCGGCGAGACGAGACAAGACTTTATGAAAGTCTCGTGATCTCGTGGGCATCACTAGTGAAAAAGCACTCTCTAAAAATGAATTAGTCAAAAATGACTAGTTTTCAAAGTGAAAAAGCAGACACTAATAAAAGTAGTCCAAAGAAATTTGTATTAAGAAACATTTAACTGCCAATTCTAATATAAAAATGTCCCCTGAATCCAAAACTACCGTCAAAACCATGAAAGTAGAGCAGTTTTTGTCAATTCCATATTATATGAAAAATTGACTATCTCAAAAACTGTTTTACTGTTATAACTTTTTATAACAATTTTACATAGGAATTGACTGCTAAATGTCCGGAATATAAATTGCTGTTGACGAGAAATATTATTATAATTATTAGTGGCTGCTTTTTCGCTATGACAATTAGTCATGTTTGACTAATTCATTTTTGGAGAGCAGCAACTAATAACTGTAGTCCACAGGAATTTTCCTATGTAAAATTGTCCGTTGAATCCGAAGATACTTTCAAAAGGAATGAAAGTAGAGCAGTTTTTGAGATAAAATTAATTCCATATTATATTGAAAATTGACTACATTCTCAAAACTGCTTTCATAACTTTTAATTCAGCGGACAATTTTACATAGTAATTGACGGCTCAATGTCCGATATACAAATTGCTGTTGACTAGAATTATTAATATTGGCTGCTTTTTCGATATGACAATTAGTAATTTTTATCCAATTCCTTTATGGAGACTTAATCTTCGTTTAGTTTTTTACTAAAAATTTTTATTGATATCAACTTGAGTGAATAGATTTTTTCCTATATATGGTCTTTATGGTTAGTTACGTAAAGAAATAATGCTACATGAATACAAGAGGTGGTGAAAATATGTAGATACAGGAAATAAAAAAAGTAAAAAATCAAAGGGGTCGTAGGCCACGCCAATACAGGCATTTTAATTTTTTTTTTAAATTAATTGTTAAAGGGTTATTTTTTAATATCTTCCAAAGCACTTTGGATATTATTTATAATTTTGGTGTATATTGGATATAAAAGTACATATTTTAGTAACAAAAGTTGTTCTATTGCTTTACAAGTGGCATTTCTGCACACATGTCCTCTTATATTTTTTTACAACAAAAATTGTACACCACTGACATTTTTTATACACGTTGTTAGGCCGGGCGGTTATATTGGTTTTCATTATTTACAAAAAAAAACAAATAATGCCAATAACATGCAATAGAAGTAGAAAAAATAATATTTCAATCCAATAAATTACACAGGTTTACAAATATGGGTCAACTTTTGTACACGAAAAACCAACAACGGTTTTTTACATATTTTTTTGCGCTGAACTCGAATGCGTCGCCCGTTTCACGTGGTCAGGTAATATTTCCAAGATATCTTATATTAGAAGTTCGACGTACTTACAGTTAATTGCTATAGCATTGTTTTTGTATTGGTTGCAAATAAATTTACAAAAATGTCAAGTAAGCATTGCAAAGTCGATCCTGAATATTTTTGTTACGTTTGTGGCGTGTACATTGTCCGAAAAAAAGGCAATAAAATGACAGAATCGCTAAAAAACGCGTATTTTCACTACTTTGGATTTACTGTTAGTGATACAGAAAAGTCGTGGGTGCCTAAATTATGTTGCAACATGTGTCGATCCAAGCTGTACCGATGGTCAAAGGGTCATAACATATATCTTCCATTTTCAACGCCAATGATTTGGAGAGAACAACAGAACCACGTAGATGATTGCTATTTTTGCTTAACGAACGTTATGGGTATAAATTCAAAAAATTTAAAAAGCCTGAAATATCCAGAAGTTTTATCAGTATCAAAGCCAGTTCCTCGTCACGAAAATGACCCTTTACCTGTTTTACCCACAACGCATATAAGCATGGAAGAGTCTGATGACAATATGACGAGTAGTGCCAGCGAGTTTGAGTTTGACGAAAATCATTTAATTTTGCAAGCTGAGCTAAGTGATTTGGTACGAGACTTGCAATTATCTAAACAAAAAGCAGAATTGCTAGCATCACGCTTGCAGCAATGGCAATTTCTTGACAAAAAAACGAAGGTTACCATGTACAGAACCCGAAATAATTCGCTTTTGCCCTTTTTCTCAAAAACAAATAATATGTGTTTTTGCAATAATGTGGCGGGTTTGTTCGACGCAATGAAACAACCATATGATTGTGATGAGTGGCGTCTCTTTATCGACGGCTCAAAATACAGTCTTAAAGCCGCTCTTGTACACAATGGCAATAATAAACCGTCCATACCAATTGCTCATGCGGTAAACGCCAAGGAAAGCTACGAAACGGTAAATGAAATTTTGAAACACATTCAATACAAAAAACACAACTGGAAAATTTGTGGCGATTTCAAGGTAGGTAATACATTTTTTGTTAATAATAATATGTTAAAAATAAATTTTAATTCAGGTGATTGGCTTGTTAACTGGTATGCAGTCCGGCTTCACAAAATACTGCTGTTTTCTTTGTTTGTGGGATAGTCGCGCCACTGATAAACATTACAGACAAAAAGTTTGGCCGATTCGGGATCAATATACACCAGGACAACATAGCATTTCTGCTACATCCTTAGTTGATCCTAAACGTGTGTTTCTTCCACCGTTGCACATTAAGCTCGGCATTTTTAAAAACTTTGTAAAGGCACTTGAGCGTGAAGGGCCTGGATTTCAATATCTTATTAAACTGTTCCCCAAAATTTCTTACGCGAAAATCAAAGAAGGAATTTTTGTCGGACCAGATATAAGAAAATTGATTAATGATGACAACTTCACCAAATGTTTATCTCCTACTGAAGCAGCAGCATGGACCTCATTTAAGAGCGTCGTTCGTAATTTCCTTGGAAACAGAAAAAGTAAAGACTACAAGGCAATTGTAGCGGATCTTTTGGACAATTATTTTAAAATGGGTGTTCGCATGTCACTTAAAATTCATTTTTTGGATACCCATCTGGATTTTTTCCCGGAGAACCTAGGCGATGTTAGTGACGAGCAAGGAGAGCGCTTACATCAAGATTTGCAGAAAATTGAAAAAAACTACCAAGGTTTTTGGGACGAGGGGATGTTAAGCGATTATTGTTGGTCACTTATACGTGAAACAAACCCATACAATTATAAAAAACGTAGTTCTACTGCACTTCACTTTAAAATGTAGTCAATTTTCTAATAAAATAACAAAAAATACCTTTATCGTATATTTAAAAAACTTGACCTGATCCAGAAAAACGGATAGCAGATTCGTGATCAGCGCATGTTATCACCCTAAAATCACCTTTAAGTTGCCTGTGTACAAAACCTTGTATACCTGTGTTATTAGTATTAATCAAACGAAAACTCGGCCATTTTTGAAATAAACATTATGACACCCACGAATTGAAGTGGTAAGAATTAAAAGGGCACAAGTGCAAAAAATAGAAGTGGCGTTATTAACTAAAGTTTTTGCTATATATAAAAATCGGCATACTTATTTCAATGTTTGCATTAATCGACATGCAGAACTCGTACAATTTTTACGTTGCAAGAAAATTAAAAAAAAATTGGACTCTAAACTACCCAAATTCTGCACTTAATTATTTTCATGCTAAAATGCACTTGTACCCTTTTGCTTCTTACCCCTTCAATTAAAGTACTATAGTACTATAGTTTACCAAGTATTTAAAACTATTTTTTTAATTTTGACGTAAGGCTTAATATTTAAAGTAATCACTTAATTACCCTTAAGGGTGATATAAAAATTGAGATAATGCCGGAGAGCCACTAAAATTATTTAAAAAAATTAAAGACTAAAGCCTGTTTAATTTAGATGAGAATTGCGAATATTGTTTTCATTAGTCCATTTGATTTGGCGGGAAAAGCTTTGCCGCAATCTGCAAATTTGCAATATTTGAAATCTGATAGGCGGTAATCTTGAGAGAGATTAAATAAACTGCTCGTCATAAAAATCTACGCACCTACTTTTTTGCAAAATATTTGAAAGTTCGTTATTGGAATATTACTGAATCGATTTGAAAATCTTTGGAAATTCTGAATAGCTGATTCTTTGAATCTTATGTCTAATTTTGAGAATACGATATTTTGCACATAGCATTATACTACAGGGTATTAAACGAAGAGATGTATTTTTTCCAAAATTTTAAGTTATTCCCATTCATGAGGCAGTTGAGTTTGATAGTCGTAATATCCCTCCCTAATTTAAGTAAGGTAATCCCTCGGAACGTTTTCAAGATTTTGTAAATATCGCGGCTTACTACGATTATATGCCAATTTTTCGAAAATTGTCGTTATTTCCCAGTTTATTCCAAAAAAATGAGCAAAAGTAGATTCTTTGATTTACGTCTAATTTTGAGAATAGCATAGCATTATACTCCAGGGTGTTAAATTTCAAATCCCTATTCACAGGGCAGTTGAGCTTGATAGTCGTAATACCCCTTCCTAATAACAGTTGTGGATATCTTGGCTAACTACCATTATATGGCGTTATTCTTCATTTTAGTCCAAAAAATGAGCAATAGTTGATTCTTGGCTCTTATGTCTAATTTTGGAAATACGATATTGTGCCCATAGCATTACCTACAGAGTGTTAAAAAAGAGATGTTTTTTCCAAAATTTCAAATCCCCATTCACAGGGCAGCTGAGTTTGATAGTCTTAATACCCCTCCTAATAACAATTAGGTAATCCCTCGGGACGATTTCGAGATTTTGTGGATATCTTGTCTAACTACAATTATATAGCAATTTTTCGAAAATTTTTGTTATTCTCCAGTTTAGTCCAAAAAATGAGCAATAGTTGATTTTTTGACTCCTATGTCTAATTTTGGGAATAAAATATTGTGCACATAGCATGATACTACAGGGTGTTAAAAACATGTTTTTTTCCAAAATTTTAAATTCACACATTCACAGGGCAGTTGAGCTTGATAGTCGTAATACCCCTCCCTAATAACCGTTGGGTAATTCCTCGGGACGTTTTCGAGATTTTTTGGATATCTTGGCTAACTACGATTATATGGCAATTTTTCGAAAATTTACGTTATTCTCCACTTAATTACCAAAAATGAAAATACGAAAGGTATCGATTAGTTATCAACACAGCGTTTTAAGGTAGGTCACGTGCTTCGAGTTTATGCCCGTTGCGTGATGCAGGCTATGCTATGTGCACAATATTGTATTCCCAAAATTAGACGTAAGTCAAAGAATCCACTATTGCTAATTTTTTGGACTAAACTGGGGAATAACGGCAATTTTTGAAAAATTGGCATATAATCGTGTGAGCCACGATATTCACAAAATATCAAAATCGTTCCGAGGGATTACCTAACTTATAATAGGGAGGGTTATTACGACTATCAAACTCAACTGCCCCATGAATGGGAATAACTTGAAATTTCGGAAAAATACTTTTTTTTGTTTAACACCCTGTAGTATAATGCTATGTGAAATATATCGTATTCCCAAAATTAGAGTCAAGGAATTAGCCATTCAGAATTTCGAAAGATTTTCAAAATCGATTCAGTAATTTTTCAATAACGAGCTTTCAAATATTTTCCAAAAAATTAGGTGCGCCGTTTTTTATGACGATCAGTTTATTTTGTGAATATCGCACGAATTTGGCTTTATCATGCGATTTGCGTAACGTACAAATACAAGCGGCCTAGTCGGTAAGAAAAATAGTTTACGCAATTTTATAATTTTAATTTTATAAGTCTTCATCCATAATACTAGAATACAAAATTAACACCAGTCCTCATATAAAAAGAAATATATATGTTAGGAAATCCCCAGCATAAGCATGGTTATAAAATTTATAATTTATGTCCCTATAGGTTTTTACATAATAATCGCAATTCGTAAATTTATTTAATTTATATTGTAAAACCATTTAATAATAATTATAATCATAAAACATTCGTCACAAATTATTCCTTTCAATTTATAAATAAAATGGAGATATCAATAGCCAATAAACAACGAACCTCATTAAATCCTGACAAATTAGATACTAAACTGTGCTATAAAATAATCAATTTTTTCACGTTGACAACCTGTAAAAAATGTATCGCAAGCATGTGGAACTTTCTATATCACCTGCTGTCCAGATTGACGATCCCAATAATATTATACAACACCCAATCACTGCCTGCTGGTGCGATATTGAAAAGAAAACAATCTCGCTATAATATCTGTAAACTAGATCATGTTAAAAACTTTACGTTCGCACTGGGCCAATTAATAACTTTTAAATAATTCTTAAGAACCCAGTAGCGTAGCATAGAGTATACGTTGTTTAGAAAGTACATACAGCAAAGAAAACACTTGACCAACTTAATTAAATTAATTGAATTATTAAGCTTGATTTGATTTTTGTAATTCGTTTGCAACAAACTAAAATATTATTTTGCAAGTGGCAAATTGTAAATTGTGGTTTTATTCTACAGCTATGACAAATCTATATACCAATAGATGTGGTTTTAACGTGGGTAAATCTAAAACAAGTGCATTAAGTGACCTTAAAGTATGTGATACAATTTGTGACGCATGAAATACCAACAAATGCAGCAACCTGCTTATGCTATTTATATTAGCCACTCCTGTATTATTTTCGCGGTATTGTTGTTCGCTTTTTACATAACAATTAGGAAATACGACATGTTTTCCATCCCACGATAACAACACGCCAATGGCAGTTATTTATTGTTAAATTAAAAATAATAAATTTAAATTTTTAATTTACCAGGTAAATAGAAAACAAAAAGACAAGATATTTTTTAGGGTAAATTTTAGTTAGGTATCGACAAAATTGTTCGAAAGTTTTGAATTAAAACGTATTACAATAATCATAAACCTATATAGAAAGACTTTTTACGGAGTTCAAAAGTTAATAATGAAAGTACATAGAAATTATATAGGAAGAGTTGTTTTATCTATGGCTCGAATTTAGCTCGAAATCAGTATAGTTAAGTGTAATTACACTGTAGAATAAATTCATGCACATTGTTATGTCAAACGTCCACATTAAATGCAAAATGCAAACTTTGAGGATATCTATTTGTGTTTAGTGCTAAATTTTGTTCTAAATTCTATATAAGGCCTTGATACACAAAAAATGCATATAAAAAATAAGATAAAATTAGCGTAGAATTTGCAGTTATATAACCTCAAGTATTTGTATTTAAATGTCAACGTGGGATTTAAGCCAGCTAAAAAAGTTAGCTTAATTAGCTAGCTAACTGATCAGCTTAGCTAATTTAACTGGTTAACTGAATTAGCTTAGCTAATTAGCTGGCGGCTTAACCGGTTAATCTAGCTTAGCTCAGCTAATTAGCCGGTTAGCCGTTAGCTAATTAGCGGAGCTAAGCTAGATTAACCGGTTAAGCCGCCAGCTAATTAACTGAGCTAATTTAGTTAACCGGTTAAATAAGCTAAGTTGATCAGTTAGCTACCTAATTAACTTAGATAACTTTTTTAGCCAGCTTAACCGGCTAAATTGTACAGCCCTAGTGTGGAGCATACTACATACGGAATTATTAAACTTCCGTTATAAATCACCCTGTTCAGACCAAAAGTATATTTTTTTTTTGTTTTTTTACTAATGGAATATTTTTTGTTTTTAATAAATATTGAAAATTAATTTAGATAAAGCATGAAAAGCCAAATTTTACAATATAAATACTTAATGTAGATAATGGACTATTAACACTAATATTTTATTATACAATAAACCTAGTTAAACTTAAATAGCTCATTTTGAATTAAAATGTAATGTTAAGTTCCAAATTAGATTTTTAAATAAACCTCCTTTAGGTTAAGTTTTAAACTAAATCTATTAAGAAATAAAATTTATATTTCCAAAACGATATTTTAGGATTGATTTATTGCTACCTTTGTTTTAAAAAGATCATCTTCGACAGTGCATAAAATAAAATATTATCTCGTTAAAATATAAAAATCCTTTATATGCATCAGTAACTTAATATAATTATTTCTATGCATAGAATATTGCATTACAACTTTTTTAACTAAATAAAACTGCAGCTGCCTAATCTGGTAATATGGTTAGTGGCATTAACCAATTTCGCAGTTCTTATAAAAAAATACCACATTGCCTTATTGTTAAATTTCCGGAATAATATTGTTTGGAAATATTTGTAGTCGCCATTTCATAAAATTAATAAAATAGTCAAAGCTGTTTCAACTAAAAACTCATGTTTGTATTTAACACATTTGATAATAGATTATGTAATATATATATATATATACACTAGGGTGATTCATTTCCGCAAAGTTTTTGTTTTCTTCGGTGCTCAAGCAAAATATTAATCTGCATATAGAAAAAAAAATTCTCAACAAGTTTGAGCTCTTAATATCAATTTTAAGTACTTGCAGTTTAAATTTAAAGTTTTCCCATTTAAAATGCATGTAAAAAAAATGTTTTTTTTTCAAATTTCTAATGCTTATCCACCTTTGACAATATTGCAAATCGTTTAATACACCTTATGGGGAATTTCACGCTCTTTAAAATTGCTTTTGAGGTTTTTTTTGTAACTCGCATTGGTTCACCAGTAGGAGTCGTCAAAGGACAGTTTTTGAAAAAAATCGTTTTTTTTTTAAATTTTTTTTAACAAACCGCAAAAAGTAGGGAGAAAAGTTTTTGTTTTCTTCGGTGCTCAAGCAAAATATTAATCTGCATATAGAAAAAAAAATTCTCAACAAGTTTGAGCTCTTAATATCAATTTTAAGTACTTGCAGTTTAAATTTAAAGTTTTCCCATTTAAAATGCATGTAAAAAAAATGTTTTTTTTTTCAAATTTCTAATGCTTATCCACCTTTGACAATATTGCAAATCGGTTTAATACACCTTATGGGGAATTCCACGCTCTTTAAAATTGCTTTTGAGGTTTTTTTTGTAACTCGCATTGGTTCACCAGTAGGAGTCGTCAAAGGACAGTTTTTGAAAAAAATCGGTTTTTTTTTAAATTTTTTTTAACAAACTGCAAAAAGTAGGGAGAAAAGTTTTTGTTTTCTTCGGTGCTCAAGCAAAATATTAATCTGCATATAGAAAAAAAAATTCTCAACAAGTTTGAGCTCTTAATATAAATTTTAAGTACTTACTATTTAAAGTTTTACCGTTTAAAATGCATGTAAAAAATATATTTTTTTTTCAAATTTCTAATGCTTACCCACCTTTGACAATATTGCAAATCGGTTTAATACACCTTATGGGGAATTTCACGCTCTTTAAAATTGCTTTTGAGGTTTTTTTTGTAACTCGCATTGGTTCACCAGTAGGAGTCGTCAAAGGACAGTTTTTGAAAAAAATCGTTTTTTTTAATTTTTTCTAACAAACCGCAAAAAGTAGGGAGAAAAAAGGGCTGAATCATAAAAAAAAGTTATCCAACCAATATTTAATGAATTTACAGCCATTTTTATAACTGAAAACGTAAGAAATTGATAATTACCAACTCATATGAGTTATATAATGTTATTTAGATTGATTTTTTCTATTTATTATCATTATATTTCCCTACACTAAGAAGTTTTTTAAAATTATTAATTTCTCACTTATAATGAATATGAAAACAACAGATAAATTCATAAAAAAATAGCAAAAAAATATAAATGAAGATTATTTAATTTTTTGAAGCGAAATTTGAAATATGTATGTGTTGTTTTCATATTCATTATGAGTGAGGGAAATATAATGATAATAAATAGAAAAAATCAATCTAAATAACATTATAGGTTGGTATTTATCAATTTCTTACGTTTTCAGTTATAAAAATGGCAGTAATTTCATTAAATATTGGTTGGATAACTTTTTTTTATGAATCAGCCCTTTTTTCTCACTACTTTTGGCAATTTGCTCGAAAAAATAAAAAAAAAAAATTTTTTTTTCAAAAACTGTGCTTTGACGACTCCTACTGGTGAACCAATGCGAGTTACAAAAAAAAACTCAAAAGCAATTTTAAAGAGCGTGAAATTCCCCATAAGGTGTATTAAACCGATTTGCAATATTGTCAAAGGTGGGTAAGCATTAGAAATTTGAAAAAAAAAAACCATTTTTTTACATGCATTTTAAATGGGAAAACTTTAAATTTAAACTGCAAGTACTTAAAATTGATATTAAGAGCTCTACCTTGGTGAAAATTTTTTTTTCTATAGGTAGATTAATATTTTGCTTGAGCACCGAAAAAAAACAAAAACTTTGCGGAAATGAATCACCCTAATATACACATATATAATTAAATATGTTTTTACAATATGGTTGTTAAGGGTACATTTTACTTGTTAGCCAAGGGATATAACTTATCTTGAAAAAGAGTGAGAAAGCCCTACCAATAATAACGATATTGTTTGTATCGTCGTCAGATGTGTCCTCAATTTATTTTAATTATTGAACTCAAATTTATATTGCTGCGTGTTTATTAAACAAAATGATAAATCACAATGCAAATATTTTATAAAATTCTGAAAAGCAAAGCTCTAACACATCTCTTTAATTTATGACAATATCATTAACGATAAAAGTGACGGGTCGTAAAGTATCGGATGACACTTTCCAACCTTTTCGTCAGGCATTTGTTACAGGCATTTTAGGCAAAAAAATTACAATCATTTATTTATATTTTTTGTATTTTAAGGTTGCATGGTTCATACGAGGCTCTAAAATATGGCTCAATGCTGGACGGTCTAGCGGATCTCACTGGGGGAATCACAGAAAGCATCCCCATAAGACAAGACGCCACCTCTTGCGCCAGGCTCTTACACAAACTACTTGATATGACGTCAATCATCACCTGTGCAGTACAATCGCCCAATCAAGTGCGATCCAATACAGAAAAACTGCCAAATGGGGTACAAATTGGGACAAACTACAGGATATATTCTGTCGAACGGGTCGATACTTTTAATGGCGAGGCGTTGCAATTGATTAAAATTAAAAATCCCCTGGGGCCGTCAACTGAATACGTCGGGTCTTGGGCTATAGATTCTGCAGAGTGGTCTGATTTGAGCCCACAGGAAGTCGATAGGGTCCAAGGAAAGCTTACCGAAGGAGAATTCTGGATGTCGTATTCAGATTTTATTAAGACATTCACGCATTTGGGTGTGGTACATTTAGATAGTGATACAAGTAGAGATGAACCTAGTCTACATAACAAAAATACATGGCAGATGAGACTATATCAAGGAAACTGGCTAAAAGGTAAAGATCTTTAACAAAAAAAACATTTAAATTTAACCTTTACCTTTTTGTACAAAATTGAACCATAAATTAATCATACTATTCATATTAGGATTAACCCACACATTGTTTTAAAATTTTAATTTAAACACGGTTAAGGGTTATAATTTTTTTAAACCCATTTTTTTATATGTGCAGCCTTTATTAAGAAAAACTTTTCATGGATGTTATCTGGTGTAATGGTTCAAAAAGATAGATTTTTTTCATAGATCATTATAACTCATCTAGAATAGGATTGTGACGCGATACAAAAATCAGATGAAATTTTACAGAAGATGCAATTGAAGATCGCACGGCATAATAGACGTTTTGGTAGTAATGCTTGACTTGGAACAGATTCCATCCGAACCTTTCATAAGATCTTTACCACTCTACTTAAAATATGAATAATCTCGAAAATCATTTTTTGAAGGCTATAGCTTATAGGTCCTTTTTCTCGGATCGCGTCACCTATTATATAACAAGTTTTATAGATGCCATTTTAGTCATTAGTATTAATTAGGACAAGCGAAGCTTGCATACTATATATTATATAAGATGAATACAAATTTTAAAATCTGACATCTGACAGTTCTTAGGTACTTTACTTTTTCCCAATCTGAAATCTGTCAGACACTTTTAACCTAATTTGTGTCCAATGTATGGAGTAGACAATAGTATATTATGTATCAAGTTTTATAAACGCCATTTTAGTTACGAGTTTAATTAAGCACGAGCAAAGCTTGCGAGCGAGTGTTTAATAAAAACGAGTTGCATACTATAGTTTATCTACGACGAACACAAAACATAATGTAATGTAATCCAAATTTAACCTCACTTTTTCCCAATTTATATTAAAGCTAACTTCAGCCCCTGACTAAAATGCTTAAAAGCCACTGTTATATATACAGGGTGTCCCGAAATTAGGGGGCCAAACTTAAACAGTGCATTCTTCATAGAAAAGTAACACTTTTTTGTTAAATAAACATGTATAAAAAAATGCCCCCTAACGGAGCTACGGCCCCCTGAATAGGTGCCTAAGAGAATAGTTTTTTTTAAACTATTCCTAGAGCGTTAAACGTGAAGAAATGAAATTTTGGCACTTTGGTAATTTTTAGATGCTGAATCAAGATCCAAGATCAAAACTGTTAAAAAATAATCATAGGCGTAACATTTGGGGGGGGGGGGAGTTATAAAAATAGCCCTAACTTTTTTCCGAGATAATATTTTAATTTTTTTTTATGAAATTATGAAAACTTATAGTTTTTTACGAAAAATAGGTAGTCTTGATTTGAATCGCTCAGATGCACCATTTTCGAGAAAAATGCATTTATAAATTGCTCTGCATAGCATACACACCTCTCATTTTCGTTAAAATTTTGTGTTAAAATTTGGAAAATCGCTCCTTAATAAAAAATAACAAAAATCGAGCCAAAAAATATTAACTAAACTATAAAAATAAATGTAAAGTCAGCAAATAACCCAAACGTCTCTTTTGTCCCAAAGCTTTTTAATGAAAATATTAGAAATTATGCTAAGCATAGTAATTTAAATTGCAATTTTCTCGAAAATGGTGCATTTGAGTGATTCAAAGCAAGAGTACCTATTTTTCGTGAAAAACTATACATTTTCATAATTTTATAACAAAACATTAAAATACACACTCTGCAAAAAGTTGGGGCTGTTTTTGTAAATTTGCCCCCTCAAATGTTACGCCTATGATTAAATTTTAACAGTTTTGATTATAGATCCAGATTCAGAATGTCAAAATTACCAAAGTCCCAAAAATTCAGGTCTTCATGTTCAACCCTCTAGGAATAGTTTTAAAAAAATGATGCTCTTAAGCTCCTATTTAGGGGGGCGTAGCTCCGTTAGGGGGCATTTTTTGATATATGTTTATTAAACAAAAAAGTGTTATTTTTCTATAAAGAATGCACTGTTTAAGTTTGGCCGCCTAATTTCGGGACACCCTGTATATACATATATATATATAATATTAATATTTAAGTTTTAATAAAGATTACCATAAACGTTACATGAAAAATCGCATAGAATCATTATGACGTTACTTCTTCCTGTTGCCGACCTATAAAATCCTATAGGTTCAACACTGTTAAATAACCACCAGCGACCAGTAGATAATTTTAGTTATTCTTAAAAATAACAGGGGGCGGCCAGGCCGTTTTTTAATAATGATTTTAAATTGTCGCTCGCTGTCTTTGGAAATAATTACAATTTTAATGTCGGCAGCCAACTTGTTAAAGTTAATAACAATAAATATTGTCCTAGAACTTAAATGGGTTAAACGATACAATGGTAATAAAGAAAATGAAAAGTCTAATGAACAAGGATCGGCTTAACTGCCGTCAGACCAAAACTATAATCAGTAATCCGTCTCACAAGCTACAGCTATCTCGTCAAAACCATGGTCAAACAAGTTTTGACCAGATAGCTGTAGACTGTATGTGGCCAGATTGTCATTATCATAACGGGAAACTATAGACTAGATAAGAAAAGTTAATAGTCTTCTCTGCAGAGCCTGTAACTGGGGGGAAGAGATTGTGATACACATTGTTTGTGAATAGAGGAAGACTGGGTTAATGCAAACAACAATCTAGAAAAAAAGGATCTCAAAGGGCCAACCGTGGCCTAAGTGTATACAGCCAACCCAACAAATCCAATCCAATCCATGTCCAAATAAACGCACCAAACTTCTTGACTAACTTCTTTCCCAAAACTTGGTTCTCTGGGTTACTACCCGAAAACTTCTGTTAACAGTATAATTATATTATGATAATATATATAGTAAATCATCATTATATATCATAATCCTCACATAATACTAAACAAGACAATTTTTTAAAATATTCAATTATATATAATTATATATAGTGTTAAAAATCCAATATCTTGCCAACACAGTATTTCGGAAATCTAAGAAGTGGGCGAAATATCAAGGAGTACTCAGATTGACTTGAAAATCCGTATTTAGTTTAGTGTTTTTGGGGTCGTTGATAACAAATATGTCATCAGATTTTTTAAATTCAAAATGGCGGATTCAAAATGGCGGACATTTAAACCCCTGGGAGCATAAAGTTTCAAAAACAACCCAAATAAGAACCACTCTAATCAGGCCCGTTCCTGGCGAGCGTGCAGTGCGTGCACGCACGCAGGCGCAACATTTTCGGGGCGCAAAATCAAAAAGTCAATCACTACTTTGTAACGATAAACTTTCTTGCATATAATACTTATACATAGGATAAAGGTTACCACCTTTTTTGAGTCGGCCGCTATAAAGCGCTTTGATATTGGCGGCTTATTTTTTTTTATTTGAGTATCAAAATAAAAGTATAGAAATGGTCATAGGTAATATTTTTAGTATATGTGTTTAAATTTCAACACTCGCGTCGCGATAAATTCTGGATACGAAACGTTGAAACTTGTTTCCTAATTTGCGTGTGGGAAATTAGGATGATTGGTGTGAAATAACAAGTTAGGGTGTAACTTATTAAAACAGAATCGTATATTTGTTTATAATATACAAAGAAATAAACTGAAGTTACAATCGGGCACGCAAGATGCTGCGTGTCCGTCTCGGTTGACGATGTTATTGCGACTTAAAACTAATGATCACTCTTTTACAAAACTAAATTCTAAGGGTAGTTGGTGGGGGGAATTCAAGGGTGGGAAATGGTTTTACATTGTTGGCTTAAATTAGAAAGGTAATAAAAAAGGTAAACGGAAGAGGCAAATACACTTTAACTATTGCAAAGGTTTAAGAATTTCAAATCGTGATTATAAACTAATTTAGCGGATTAACAAACTTTCCGAGCTCGAACTTAACAATTAATGTAGTAAACTAAGGTAGAAATTACTAAATTTCTCTAAAGATTTTTATGATGGTCAGCACAATATTAACTAAAATTTTTCTACCTATATTTACAAAGTTTATGGCTTCAAAACAACCATTATTAATTTAACACGTACTTTTTAACATTCTCCCCCCGTTGAACGGGTGGGCCCGATCAACGAAGACTCGATACTATCAATTCCTCTATATACATATATATTTTTATCATACAAATTTTAATAGTCAACTTAATACTAGCAAATGTCTCTACATACTACACTATAGTTCCATTAAATTCGTTGTTCACTAACACGAACAAACAACACATTAAAATACACTACACATCACTTGTCCCATTTCTCTGTTGGTGGTGATGGCTGGTGATGAGTTGGTTGAATCTCGTCTTCTGGTGTTGGTTGAGTTGTGGTTTTCACCGGCAATAATGCGATTTTTTTAACATTTCGCTCTACATTACCAGTAGCGGTGCGAATTGTGACTACACGAACTATGCCATCGGAACCAGGATGCAATTGGATTATCCGTCCCATTTTCCAACGTAACGGAGGTTGGTTGTCTTCCTTGACTAAAATAAGTCTGCCAATGCTTATTTCTGGATTGCCTTCTGTCCATTTGGTTCGACTGGTTAATTCGGTCAAGTACTCTCGCTGCCATCTCGTCCAAAAATGCTGTCGAACCCGTTGAATGTGTTGCCAGGTTGAAAGCCGGTTCGCGGCAACGTTTCTTAAATCCTGTTCAGGTAAATTCGTTAAAGGGCCACCAGTCAGGAAATGGCCAGGGGTTAATGCTTGGAGGTCAGTGGGATCAGATGAAATTGGAGTGATAGGTCGGGAATTGAGAATTGCTTCTACTTCAATGAGAAAGGTATTTAGTTGTTCAAAGGTGAAAAGTTGTACTCCAACTACTCGTCTCAAATGGTGTTTAAAGGATTTTACCGCCGCCTCCCATAGTCCGCCAAAACTGGGAGAGCGTGCCGGTATAAAATGCCATTTAATACCGCTGTGTGCAGTATATTCATGTACCTTCGTTTGGTGTTGTTGATTAACTAATAATTGTCCTAATTCTCTAAGTTCATTCCTTGCCCCCACGAAATTAGTGCCGTTGTCGGAATAGATATCGGTGCATTTTCCTCTACGTCCAACAAATCTTTTAAAAGCTGCGATAAATGCGTCAGATGTTA
The DNA here is from genome assembly GCA_921294245.1 of Brassicogethes aeneus. Lineage (NCBI taxonomy): Eukaryota > Metazoa > Arthropoda > Insecta > Coleoptera > Nitidulidae > Brassicogethes > Brassicogethes aeneus. Next base: position 42,473,070 of record OV121132.1, on the reverse strand, counting down.
GATCACTGACCAGCTCTAAATGTACTGCCTTGACTGACAAACATACAAATACAGCTACGTATACCTTAACACTACTTCGATTGCGGTGCATTCGTTCCTTGATAAATAAGGGACCAGCATAATCTATTCCAACCTTGCTGAATGGGCGCGATGGAGTTACTCGATCGGCCGGCAAATCACCCATCAGGTAGTTGCTCGGTTGAGGATTGAATCGACAACATTTCACGCATGTTTTAATGACCTTAGCCACTTCATGTCGGCCGTCAATTATCCAATAATTTTGTCTCAAGCTGTATAAGGTGGTTTGTATTCCTGCATGAAAATTGGTTAAATGTTCTCTGCTGATTAATAATGTGGTAACACGATGTGATTTAGGTATAATAATTTGGTGGCATTGATTATAATTTAAATTGGCGTTTTGTATTCGACCTCCAACTCTCAGAAGCCCGTGCTTATCAAGCCTTGGATTTAATTTTAAGATTTTGCTCTTTGGGTTGATTGGTTGGTTTCGTCTAATGCAATTTAATTCGTCCGCAAAGGCAAGTCTCTGTAGTAGTCAAAAAATAGCTCGTCGTGCTGCCTTGATTTCTTCAACTGTCAATGGGCCCTTGTTTTTATTATCCATTCGGAAACGCAAACAATAGGCCACGATGGATTCTAGTGACGTCATCGAGGAGCCTTTGTTCAAGATACTGTCGGTCGGGTTAATGGCGTGAAGGCAAATTTTCTTCTTTCTGCCAACAAGGTTGTCTGAGGCAAAATGTAATTTTAATTGTGGCCAACAATCTTCTTGTTCTTGAAGCCACCTTGGGCCATGTTGCCACAAAACTGAATCTTGAACAAACTCTTGAGGTAATTGACCCCGGGATAATCTGTCTGCGGGATTGAACTCGGATCTCACATGCCTCCAATCGTTGATGTTTGTTTTAGTTTGGATGATAGCGACTCGATTTGATACAAATTGAACTAATTCATTGGGTGAGGTGTGCAAACAATGAAGTATAGTGGTGGCGTCTGTCCATAAGAAAGTAGCGTCTAATGGAATTTTAATTGCGTCGCTTACAATGGTGTATAATTTTGCAAGCATGACTGCACCGCAAAGTTCTAGTTTAGGAATTGTCTCACTCCTTGCCATACCACGTGGTGCGACATGAGATTTCGCACAGAGCAACATTATTTTAATCTTGTCTTTGGCATCAATAGTTCTCAGATATATGCATGCACCGAACGCCTTTTCGCTGGCGTCACAGAATCCATGCAATTCTGTCCGTTTGGTACCTGGCTGTCTCGCATGTCGTCTGAATGATATGTGGTTAAGGCGTTGTAATTGCGTCTGATATTGCATCCATTCTGTGTGTAACTCTAACGGTAGCGATTCATCCCAGTCAAGTTTTAAGCCCCAAAGTTTCTGCATAAATATCTTGGCATAGGATATTACTGGTCCTAAAAGACCTAGAGGATCAAAAATCCTTGCAATCTGTGATAGTACTGCTCGTTTGCAAATTCGTGTGGTCGGTTCCGGTAGTTTCACAGTATACATAAGTGAGTCATCCTTGGCATTCCAGAATACGCCTAAAGTTTTTAAGGTAGGCAAGTCTTTTAATTGAAATTGTAGATTAACACTTTCATTTGGTAGGTCTTGCAATAAAGTTTGATCATTTGATGCCCACTGTCTAATGTTGAAACCACCTGATTTCAGTATGGCGATTAATTGATCTCGTTTCTGCTTGGCTATGTCTATATCATCGGTCCCCACAACTGCGTCGTCAACATACATTTCTTCTGTTAATATTTGGGCTCCTAATGGGTAAATGTGCCCTTCGTCTTGAGCTAGCTGGTAAAGGACACGGGTAGCTAGATACGGTGACGGACTTAATCCGAAAGTGACCGCCGTTAATTCGTAAACACAAATCTCCCCCGTGCCAGGATCTCTTCAAAAGATGCGTTGATATTTTCGGTCTTCTGGCCTGACGCATACCTGACGATACATTTTTTCAATGTCGGCCATGAATACATAACTATATAATCTAAACCTAATTAGCAGGGAAAATAAATCTGCGTGAATAGTTGGCCCAACATGAAGTGCTTGATTTAAAGATATACCGGTGCTCTGCTGATCCGTCAAACACCACTCGGACTTTGGTTGTAAGACTTCCTTCCTTTATAACGGCGTGATGAGGTAGATAATAACCGGTGTAGTTAGGTTGATCGACCTTGGTCATGTGTCCTAGTTTTAAATATTCTTCTAAATTCTCGGTATATGCTTGTTTTAACGCTGGATTCTTTTTCAATTTATTTTCGAGGTTTTTGAAACGATTAAAGGCTCTATTGCGTGACTCCCCCAATTCCATAAGTTTATCATTAAAAGGTAACGCTACGGTATAACGTCCGGTTTCATATCTGGTTAAATGTTCGATAAAATGTTGTTCACAGGTTGTGTTGTCATTTTGTTTAACAGTTGTCGGTTCGATTTGTTCAATCTGCCAAAACTTTTCCATATCAAAATTTAGACTGGCTAATTTACACCTTGGCCGCGGCAGTGGTTGATCGGTAGGTATTTTGCCGCCGATGACCCAGCCCAGTCGTGTTTTTTGCAGGTATTATTCTGCCTCCTCTGAGATAGATATGTTCATTTGTCCAATACACATGATAGAAAATGCGATGGCTGTGTCTAACAACATATCTATTGGCGCTGGTTTGTGAAATAATGGGTCGGCTAATTTAAGGTTTCTCGGTATTTTTATTGCTGAACGGTTAATTGGTTGGTCTGGTACTAATTGGGTTATTTGTGGCACGGTAAGAAATTGCAATGCTCGTTCGTATTTCCCATCGATTGAACGAATTGTAGCGGTTTTCATGTGGTTGGTTGTGGTGCTACTAGTGCCCAGCCCTCCGACTTCGACTGCGCATCGCCTTTTTGGTAATTGCAATTTTTTGGCTAATTCCTCGGTTATAAAGTTGGTTGTTGAGCACGTGTCGATTAGAGTCCGACATTTTATTGGATTCTGTCGTTGATCAAACACATTGATTACAGCAGTCACCATGAGATGGTTATAAAAAGGGTTGACGACCAGTGTCGTATGTCTCCGAGCTTGTGTGGTGGGCGTTATGGTATCTAGTCATGCGATCGGTGCCTTTCGTGTACCTGTCGGTTCTGCACTGTGGTTGTCGGGTTTTACGTGATCTTCCGGCCTGGGAAAATGAAGTAAAGTGTGGTGTCTCTTACTGCACTTGAAGCAGGAACTTGATGTGCAGTCTTTAACACTGTGGGTTGGACTGAGACAATTGAAACACAGCGAGGCCCCTTGTATAATCCTTTGCCGTTCATCAACTGCTAAAGTCAAAAATTTTCTGCATTTCCTCACAGTGTGTGCTTCGTTGCATACAGGACATGGTATATAATGGTTTAACACAAATGCTTGCTTAGAGGGGTGTGGTTCTTTCCCTGAACTTGGTTGTTTGTCGTTTTGTTGTGACCTTGCCTACAGTTCGCTCTTTTACGAATAAAATTTAATAAATCAATGAATGGTGGTGTCTTGGTGTCTTCCGTCAATTATATTTCCCATTGGTCTGCGATGTTTGGGTGAATTTTTGATATAATTAGTTCATTTAACGGAGTGTTCCAGTGTTTTGTTGGTTCTCCAAGATTGTTCAATGCCTCAACGTGTTGTTTTACATTATCAATGAAGTCATTCAGACCTTGATTATTGGCCACCTTTGGCAGTTCTCGCAATTGTTCCCAATGTGTTGCTATGATTTTTCGTGTGCACTCGTATCTTTCCTTTAACAACTTTATCGCGGTATGGTAATGTGCGTCGGTGATTAATAAGGATTTAATGGTGTTTGGTGCTGTTCCAGTGAGTGCTGCCTGTAGGTATTGTAATCTTTGAGAGTCGTTCAAGTCATCGCGGTTGTTGACAATGGACGTGAACGAATTATAAAATGACGTCCAATTCTCAAAGGCACCGTCAAATTTTGGTAATGGGATGTCGGGTAATTTGACCAATGAGGCGGCTGATATTTGACTTGTTTGGACAGTTATGGGCGATTGCGATGCGGCCGGGGTTCTCGTGGCTTCTACAATTCTTCTTTTCTTGTTAATTTGCGCGTTCAAAAAACAGTATGCTGCTTGCAATTCGAAGCGTTTCTCTTCTTCACTCGGTTGTAATTTTTCTATGTCATCTTGAATATCGTTAAATCTCTCCCAGTGTTTTGTGACTTGCTCGAACATAGTGATTAAATAGTCGACGTCTTGTTCTGCTTCTTGTGACGGGTTTTGTAACGTATTTGTTAATCTCGTAATTTGGCTTTTAATTGTACCGCGTTTGCGGTGAAGTTCCGCCAGCACTGCTCTTTGTTCAACGGTTAGGTTTGGGTTTGTCATTTTTTTGTTGGTTTAATGCAGGTGAACACAATGTAATATGGAAATGGTGGTTTTCTACTAACGAACTTACCCAGTTGTTGGATTTGCTCGAGCCTTGCACGTCTCCTTGGTTGGTTGCTGTTGTCTGGAGCGTCCTAGCTTGGTATCAAGGTTGCTTGGTGGTTTACACTCACTCACTCAGTTTGATTCTATCCGGTTCGAAGGACCATATGTTTAAATTTCAACACTCGCGTCGCGATAAATTCTGGATACGAAACGTTGAAACTTGTTTCCTAATTTGCGTGTGGGAAATTAGGATGATTGGTGTGAAATAACAAGTTAGGGTGTAACTTATTAAAACAGAATCGTATATTTGTTTATAATATACAAAGAAATTAACTGAAGTTACAATCGGGCACGCAAGATGCTGCGTGTCCGTCTCGGTTGACGATGTTATTGCGACTTAAAACTAATGATCACTCTTTTACAAAACTAAATTCTAAGGGTAGTTGGTGGGGGGAATTCAAGGGTGGGAAATGGTTTTACATTGTTGGCTTAAATTAGAAAGGTAATAAAAAAGGTAAACGGAAGAGGCAAATACACTTTAACTATTGCAAAGGTTTAAGAATTTCAAATCGTGATTATAAACTAATTTAGCGGATTAACAAACTTTCCGAGCTCGAACTTAACAATTAATGTAGTAAACTAAGGTAGAAATTACTAAATTTCTCTAAAGATACAAATTTTTATGATGGTCAGCACAATATTAACTAAAATTTTTCTACCTATATTTACAAAGTTTATGGCTTCAAAACAACCATTATTAATTTAACACGTACTTTTTAACAATATGTTTGATAGGTGCAGTTGACGGTAGTCTGCATGACTTTGTAACGAGAATTGACTTTTTAGTGGAAGTCCAAAATTAAGCTTTTTGACGATTTTTATTTTTTTTTCTTTTATTTTGTTATATGTTTATTCTTTAATAACTACAAAAATTTATTCTCTCAAGTTGTCCATGAAAAAACATTGAAATAAAATTAAACTTATAGTAATAGTACCATGTTAATATTAGTTTAATTTTATTTCAATGTTTTTTTCATGGATAACTTGACAGAAAAAATTTTTGTAATTATTATTGTGCATTTTTCTTCTTAAAATTTTAAATAAAATTTAGTAAAGGGTCGTTTTGAGGGGTGGTGAATCAAGTGCCGTGCTTAGATTTTGTTTAAAAAAATCGCTATGAATTCTTAAAAATTTACTCTTAAAAACTGGCATAATAGGCCTTGTATTTTGTACAAATATGGCGTTTTTTGCTCCAAAAATACAGTTTATCAAGATCTACACTTTAAAACAAATCCGGTTAAAATAAGATTTTACAGGGGTGAGTCGCAAACAAATGGGTCACACTGTATATATATATTAAACACAAATTTATGTTTTCGACTTGAACACAACCGTCAAATTTAAACTGACGTAAACGCAAAAATAGACGGATTTTATACAAAATTCCTTTGAAACCAGATGGAGCCAGGTATTAATTAACCTTTTATCTTACAATTTACTTGAACAAAAAACATGGATTTTTTGGATTTCGCCCACTTTTCCGAGAATTGAAACATAGTGCGACCGTATATTTTAAATGTTCATATTTGGGTAATTTATTTCTTAAACTTTTCTTATAAATCACCTTTCAATTCAACAGAATTTGCTGGAATCAGTAATTTTCCTATATTCAGAAATTTGTTTTTGGTCAAAAATAACCTTAAAACTATACACAAAATACAAGGTGTCCCTAAACTTATTGGCATAAATTTAGGAAAAGATTGAGCAAGTCAAAATAAGACGAAAACCTAAATAAATATTTTTCCTAATTACTTATGTTTTCAAGATACAGGGTGATAAAGTGTTACTTATCATATCAGTTTTTTTAATATAACTTCTACTATGGTAGTCTTGGAAAGGTGTTAGGTATTTTGCGAATTGTTTGAGTGAACACAGTGTCGTAGAAACGGGGGTTGATTTAAGCTTATTGTCCCATACAAACTTTGAGGTTAGGTTTTTATAACATTTGATGCATCGATTACCTACACAGTTCGGCTACCATTAAAAAGGTGTACCTCTCAAACTTCGATAAAATTAACCGTTTCCGAGATATTCGAGATTACAATCATTGTTATATCGCATTATTTAAAAGGATTAAAAGGTACTTATATGATAACAAATTTTATTTTTTAATTGAATAAACTAAAAAGGGCATTCCATGAGCCTCGGGACTTTTTGCCCTGACCGACACATTAAAAAAATTGTAGTTTTTCAATTCAAAAAATTGTTATCATATACGTTTTAATCCTTTAATGCGATATAACAATTATTGTAATCTCGAATATCTCTGAAACGGTTTATTTTATCGAAGTTTAAGAGGTACACCTTTTTAATAGTAATCGAAAAATTGCAACAAATGGTAAAACAACCTAACCTCAAAGTTTGTATTGGGACAATAAGCTTAAGCAACCCCTGTTTCTACGACACTGTGTTCACTCGAAGAATTGTAATTATGTGTAAATATGTGTTTTGGTAGTAAGTGAAGTTATATTAAAAAAACTGGTATGATAAGTATCACTTTATCACCCTGTATCTTTTAAACATACGTAATTAGGAAAAATATTTATTTAGATTTTCGTCTTATTTTGACTTGCTTAATCTGCACCTAAATTTATGCCACCAAGTTTAGGGACACCTTGTATAATCAATAATTTTTATTTTAGGAGTTTCTGCAGGTGGTTGTCGAAATAATCCAGAAACATTTCATATAAATCCTCAACTACATTTGCTTTTGGGCGAGTTAGAAGAAGTGGTTGTTTCTCTAAATCAACACAGTATAATGGAACCAAAAGTGATAGGTTTTTCTGCGTATTCTTTACCTAAAAGCAGTACTGAAACGATAGGAAAAACTTTTTTTAAGAAAAACAAGTCTTTATTAAACTCACAGTACTCAAATAGTCGACAAGTAAGTTAAAAAGTTTCTTTAATTAAATTTTCTAATAGCTAAAAATATTTTAATGATAGGTTAGTCATAGATGTCAACTAGAACAAGGTGGCTACCTCATTCTTCCAACAACTTTTGAGCCAGGTCAAGAATCAGGTTTTACGCTTAGAGTTTATTCCAGTAAACCTTTAAAACTTAAACTTCTGGATACAGTACCATCTTTGGTAAAATCTGCTATAATAAAAGCACCTCCGTTATTGGATGGAAAAAGCTTTAGTCAATATGAAGCCGTTTTTCTTCAGTTAGCCGACGAACACAGAACTGTTAACTCCTTCGAGTTACAAGAATTATTGGATGCTTGTTTGCCAAATGATTATATCAAGAGTTGTGCTTCTATTGAAGTATGTCGACAGGTTGTTATTACATTTGATGTAAGTAAAATAAAAATTGGCAAGAACATTGTTTTATACTTAGAAACTTAATTTTTCAGTCGTCTGGAATCGGAAGACTAAAATTCAGTGATTTCAAAGACCTGATGTGTAGTCTAAAGTTTTGGCAGACGGCATTCAAAAATCACACAAAGGAAAAAACTGGTATTTTAAAGGCTGAAAGATTGCGTGACGCTGTATTGGAAGTTGGTTTCCAAATAAGCAGCGACGTTTTGGCCACGTTAATTTTACGTTATATGAGAAAAGATGGTACCCTGAGATTTGGAGACTTTGTATCTGCCATATTACATTTAACTGTTGCTTTTAGTAAGTTATAAAATTTATAAATTATTTTAGAATTATTTTTAGTGTACGTTTTTTGTAGATATCTTTGAATCCAGGGATCCTCTACAAAATGGAAACATTAAATTAAACCTAGCAGAGGTAAGTTACATGTCTGGATTATGTTTAATTTTAATTTAATTTATATTTTTCGTTTTGTTTCAGTGGCTCAAATCTTCATTGACCTGCTAGATTATATAGTTAATAGTTAATTGTCCATTGTATATATTATTAATGTATATTTTATTAATAAGTTTTTTTATATAATTGTTAAGCTGTAATATATATTTTTTCATAAATAAATTATTTTATTTAATGGTATGTAATTTAAAAAATCCTTTAGATTGTTTATGTACTATAGTACTATAGAAATACCTATAGAAATATTTCCAATAGGCACCACGTATACGTGGTGCATAAAAATCAAACCCAAATGGATGAACTTGGCTCCAAAAATATATTTTATGTTTTTTTCAGATATTGTTTTTTATACTGTGTTTATAGAAAGGATACCAGCAAAATTTAATGCCCCCACTATTTTGGACTGGTAATCACCCTTAAGCGAGAAAAACTGTAATGTATTTTGGATTGCCTATTGGAAATATTTCTAATGGTTTGTAGGTTGTTAACTAGTAAAAAAAGTTTTCTCTTTGAACAATGTATAATAGTTAATTATATTCATTTTACTACAAAATATATATTTACATTCCATTATTTTTGGGATAATTAATTTTTAGTGAACAACTTTTCCCATTTTCTTTTAAATTTTATTAATTATATTTAACCATTGAGAAGTTCTTCAATGTAGTAAAATATAGGGTTATTTTTCTTCAGGTTTCCCTACTGATTTAAATTATGTTTGACACGATAAGTTAATACCTACATAATATATCTAAATCTGAAATTGTTAACTTTGAAGGTGAAATTTTCTCGTATGCTGATGACACTGCGATCATATTTACCGCTGCGTCATGAGACCAAGTATACCATGTTGCTGAAAATAATATAAAATATGTTGAGTGGCTAGACAAATCTCCTTAGCCTGACAAAATAAAATTTATTACTTTCTCCATCACAGATGCTGGTCAGTAATTTAATTAATAACATAAAAATAATATAAAATATGTTGAGTGGCTAGACAAATCTCCTTAGCCTGACAAAATAAAATTTATTACTTTCTCCATCACAGATGCTGGTCAGTAATTTAATTAATAACATAAAAATTCACATCACAAACTGCCACGATATAAGTCACATTTTATTAAGTATTTAGGCATTACTGTGGATCAGCATCTGAAATGGAATCATCACGTCGAATCTTTAAACTTAAGACAGAGAAAACTTATTTACAATTTTTATCAATTTAGAGATATTCTGGATAAAAAACTTTTAACAACGGTGTACATCGCTCTGGCTGAATTAATTCTGAGAATTCTGGGTAATATTCTGGAAAATATTTTCACTATTTGCACTATTAAAAATACTGTTTAGGAAAAATCGCAGGTATCTAACCCAATTATTTCAAGAAGCACTTATTATCAATTAGGCAGATTTAGGTTTACCAACTTGTACTGTGGGTACAAAATAACAGGAAAATGTTTTAAACAACCACTTTTATTAAACTTAAAATAAAGATACACTAATACTTCCGTTTTGTAGGAAAGCAAACACCCAGAGATTCTTGTTTTATTATGGACCAAAATATTTTAATTTTATTAGTAAAAGTGAATTTATTTATTAAACAATTTTAATGAAATTATCCTAAATTGATCAGATACCCTACCCGATACAGTTGTGGATTTAAGACATCCCCCCCTCATTCAAAAAAGTGTATTATTATGTGTAAAATGTTCAATCAAAAATATATATTTTCATTTTTATAAATATTAGATTAGTTAATTAGGACTCCGCACACAAGCAAAAGCTTAGGCGAGTCACCATCTATTGTAAAAAATTAAAATGTTTATAATTATCTAAATAAATTGAATTGAATTGAATCTTGTCAAAGACATATTACCTATGTTAACAAATTAACATAGGTAATATGTTTTTATTGTAATACAATAAAATGAATTTAGAATTTTGTCGAAAATAATTCAATTAAGGATTGGCCTGCGTTTGTGTTAATAAAATCTAATACCTAGAAATGAACTTATAGTACATTATAGACAGGCCCGTTCCTGGCGAGCGTGCAGTGCGTGCACGCACGCAGGCGCAACATTTCGGGGGCGCGAAATCAAAAAGTCAATCAGTACTTTGTAACGATAAACTTTTTTGCATATAATACTTAAACATACATTGGATAAACGTTTTCGCTTTTTTTTGCGTCGGCCGCCTTTTTTTTTGTCGTTATAAAGCGCCTTTTGCCGCTTTGATATTGGCGGCTTATTTTGTTTTGATATGAGGATCAAAATAAAAGGAGAGAAATGGTCATATTATTTTTAGTATTTGTTTGATAGTTGCAGTTGACGGTAGCAAAGTTTAACAGTAGTAACACTCTAAAATAGAATTAGTCAAACATGACTAATTCAATTAGTCTAATTGCTATAGCGAAAAAGCAGCCACTAATAATTATCGTCAATAGCAATTTGTATCCCGGACATTTAGCAGTCAACTTCTATGTAAAATTGTCCGCTGAATCCAAAAATGTCGTCAAAAGTTATAAAATTATATCGTTTTTGAGATTTAGTAAATTTTCCTTATAATATGGAATTTACTATATCTTAAAAGATGCTTTACTTTTATTATTTTTGACGGTATTTTTTCGGATTCAGGGGACAATTTTACATAAAAATAAGCTGTTAAATGCCCGGGATACAAATTGCTGTGGACTAAAGTTATTAGTGAATGTTTTTTTACTTTGAAAACTAGTCATTTTTATAGAGTGTACGTCACTAAAAACCAGTTGTAGTTATTATATTGTTTAGATTGTTTATTATATTGTTTAGATTGTTTTTTTGTTTTCTTTAGAGTATTTTTATCACTGATTATTTCCCTCATTACAATATGAACCAATCAAAAGCCTTGAATTTTCGAATAAATTTCGTTTAAATAAGCGATTAAATCACTAAAGTGAAGTCAAATCCAAGACAAACTAAAACAAAAAACGCCAGACGCGTGATCAGTCGTTTGCAGGTGGATAGAACGGTTCTTATTGGGCGATTCAAGGTTGTGAAGCGTGCCGAAAATTCTTGCCAGGGCCGCATTATGTCCATTGCGGTTATTAATAGCGTATTGTTTGATTACTTCCTTGTTTTCGCGGCTTTCATCTTTGTGGTTATTTTTGTTATTGTTTTATTATTAATACTTGTTATATAACGTTATTTGTTGTTATTGTTGTTGTTATTGCTATCATTGTTTTGGTTATTTGGTTTTTATTGTTATTATTATTATTCAATTAAGTGCGATGTCTAGCACAGACGAAGCTGAACATTTTGAGGACTTAAGCCCAGTTAAAAAACGGTCTAAAAGAAATCACTTAAGTGTGGAAATAAAAGAGGTTATTATAAATGTTTTCATTAAACTTTAATTATTAAAGTTTAAAACAATAAATTTAAAACAAATCAAAAATTTCGTGAAGTTAATTTAAAAAATATAATTTTCGTAAAAAATTTAAAAAGTTTACATTAAAGTTTAAAAAAATAAATTTAAAATAATAATGAAATTATTTCCCAAAATTTTGTTAATTTCGTAATTTAAAAAATATAACTTTTATAAATATTTTAACACCTTTCCATCAAAGTTTAAAAAATAAATTTAAAATATTAAATGATCAATAATATTGATTCAATATATTTTAATACGGCCCAGTGCAACAATTTTCGTCGATCACGTGAATAGAGCATGGACAACGCATGATTGTGTTTATGTCGAGTTCGGCTTGGATTTGACTTGACTTTAGAGCTATTTAACAGCGATTAAATTTTAGCCTCAATATTGGATTTTTGTTTACGATTTTATGGTGTTATTTACAAGTTTTAACAAACATTTTTAAAAAAACAATAAAAAAATAAGTTATCTAGTTTACGAAATATCAATTATTACTTATTACATACCTACCTTAAATTAATGGAATTTTCTTTAAAAAAATATTTATAAATTTTGACACATACTTACGTCAGATTTTATGAATTTTCAAATAGTTTCCTTTAATTCGAGAAATAATCTAGACGTATATCACTCAACCTATAAATTTAATCTGTCAAACTATGCTCAGTAAGTTTTTTATTTGATTTTTCTTTTTGGAAAATAGTTTCATGCAAAATAATTAAAAATAAAACCCCTCGACCGCTACGCGGTCTCGTGATTTTATTAAATTATTTTGCATTCAACATTTTCCAACAAAAACCAAACAAAAAACTACTGAGCCTAGTTTAACCGATTAAATTAATAGTTCTCGTGATATAATATATATATATATATATATATATATATATATATATATATATATATGAATATTTTTTGTGATTTCGTTTGTTTGGTAACTTAATAAATATTTTTTATACTTAATTTAAGCGGTTTTTTCAATCACATATTGCCAGTTTGTCGCAAAATACATAATATGTATTTTGCGACAAACTGGCCCTAAAATTTAAAATATATTATATTTTAAATTTTAGGGCTTAAAATTAAAATATTTAATGTATTATAGTTAAATATAAAAGGGGCGCACCAACGAATGCTGCACGCAGGCGCCAGACACCCCAGGAACGGGCCTGATTATAGACCAGGCGGCGAAAGCGCATATAGCCGAGCATACATTTTACAACAGTAGATTGTGTGCGAGGCAAAAAAGAGCTTTCAGCGCCTTGTTTGATTTATTATTAATATACATACTACTTTTTAAGCACTTAGGGGCCGTCCATAAATCTAGTGACGCCAAAAATGGTCCTCTCCCTCGTGACAAAATGTGACAATGCAAATAGGGATGGGCGTTCCTTTACTCTTTGGTGAACCGGTTCAAATAGCTGTTTGATGAACTAAAAATTACACTTAATGAAATCATTTGTGCGTAAAAATCCTACGTAGCATTGTTAATATAAACCATTTATGTTGTCGTTTTGGACGGTGCACCGCGGTGTTTGTATTTGATAGGTTGGGTGTATTTTAACATAAACCACTTTATTATTTAATAGTCTAATAAGGCTATACAAATTGTAATTATAATATAATAAATATAAAAAAATTTAATAATATTATAAAAAAAATTGTACTGGGAATTATGTTTTACTTTTTATTACTAAGAAATATATTATTTATTTTATTACAATTTTCTAAAACAATAAGAAAAGTCTACTATTTTAGAAGTAAAAATGTTTCCGCGTTTTAAGACGCGTCTCATGTAACCGAATTACTGGGCCGCGGCTTAGAACCCGGAAACCTTTTTTACTTCTACTCCTCCGGGGCTATTTGTAACAAAGCTATTACTATTACTATTAATCCAATTTCCGACCACTTTTTCAAGCAATTCAGGTCTTATTTCCGCAATTGTCTGAGCTTTTAAGTCCACCGCCGACGGTGGACTAGTGGTTAGTGCTGCTGACTACAAGCCGATAGGTCGTGGGTTCGAATACCTAACCAAAAAAAAATTTGAATATTATTTTTTTTAGAGAAAATTCTAAAATAATTTTGGACATGTCTCTTTTTGACTGAACTGTTTATGTCACATTTTATTTTCAAACACCACACGTTCAAAAAACACTATAGTGCTATTTACTGATATCGTGGAGAACCGCTTTAACCTCTATGATTAACCTACGAGTAAGACAACCAAACGACAATACGCGGCGAACGTTGATCATGCGATTTTCCCACTCATGCCGCGTGCATTTTAGTAAGGTCTATTTGAAATAACCAGGTATCGGTACAGAAATAACAAAAAAATAGCACAAGGCGGACTTGTCTGATTTTGATTAAAACAAATTTAATTTTCTTGTGGGGTGGACGTCTTGTTTTTATGAACATAACACTTTTATATGGGAATCTAACAGGGACATGTATTCTTTAAAAAAAAATCGAAATTTTGTAAACCGCTACGTGCCACAATTCTGGCGAAAGGTTCGAGTGGTGTTCATCCCCCCGCCAGGACGTTCTTCTTCTTCTTCTCTGGTTTGATTGGCCTTTCCTTCCGGGAATTAGCCAGCTGTATTTTATTATTATTATCTGGAGCAAGTCTAGGATAACCTATAGCTTCTCCTTTTCTTCTTGGTTTTATAGTTTATTAATTATTATTATTTTTGTCACTTTTAGATTCTTTGTTCATTTATAGTCTTTTTATTCACTTATGTCCATCACTATCATTTTTGTCTTTTTTAGAGTTTATTCAATAAAGCTTATATCAGCAGCGGAAGTCACTTTTATTACACTTTTACACGTACACATACAAAATCACGATATTAGAAGCGGAAGTTACGAGGCAAAAAAAAAGTAAAAAAAAACCGACTATGCACCACATGGCTGTTTGCAGAAATATATTCAGTCCTTCAATATTACGACCATCCTTTGTGGAAATCCCTTGCATCTTTACCAATCTATTGTAGATTTTGTGGATTCAGCAATTATCAGCTTATTTATGCGATGACTTTCATATTATCCACTCAAGGATAGCCGATCCATCTACTTCAGCAGATAACACAAAACGCCAGGACGTTGTAACTACGAGACGGCAAAGGATTATAGACCCACAGTGTTGCCAGTGGTTGGAAAGATAAAGTACCAAATTCGACTTTTAAAATATACCAAATTTCACTGAAATTTCATTTAAATGCTATAAACAAAAACGTTTTTGGGCTTTTCGTTTTTTCCCCAAAATTAAAGCCCGCTGCACAATAGCCCGGTAACGGGAACGGGAATCTTAACATTAAAGGTGGGAGATACTAAAAAACAACTGTTGATAAATAGGGTTCGCTAAGTCTCTCCCACCTTTATATGAAAATAAAACGAATAAATATAGGCGATTTTAATAACGCTTTTGTAAGACAAAAAAGGGGAATACTAGGAAGTGACCGCGAAGTAAGAGAAACAAAGCAGCAACTTTATTGAAAATAAGCAAAACATTGAAAATATATCAAAATTCAAAAATTTCATGAAAATGTACCAAAATAGTCCTTGTAGTAACTCTGTACCACCAAAGCACCAAACGTATCAAAAAGGTACAACTGTACCACCTCTGGCAATACTGTAGACCCATCAGTGTATCCTCGTTTCTTTTAAAAACTATGGAGAAACTGGTGCCCATGCATCCTAATCAACACGCCTATAGGACAGCCATGTCCACGGAGACCGCGTCCTAAAGAGATGGATCTGGGCGCGTTCCTAGACATTGAAGGACTATTCAACACCTCTTTCGAGTCGATAAATGGAGCTGCAGAGGGCTTTGGCATAGAGAATACCATTGTCAAATGGATCCGTGTTATGCTTGAAAGCAGCTCGATTGTAACTACGGAGATCAGCTCAACCGTAGCCAGAGGAAGTTATATATACTCGCGGACGACCTCGTCATTGTAGCCGGAAGCGTACCAAACACTATTAAAGAGATCATGCAAAGAGCTCTTAATAAGGTCGAAAGGTGGTGCAACGATCACGGACTATCCGTCAATCCGGATAAGACAGAAGTAGTACCATTCACCAACCGAAGAAACGCGAACCTTAAAGGGATCACGCTCTTTGGATCAAGACTGACCCAATCCAAATCAGTCAAATATCTGGGAGTCATCATTGACTCTAGGTTGACATGGAAGGAACACGTCAACAGAGTCGTCCAGAGGGCCACATATAGCCTTTGGGCATGCTGAAGGACCATTGGACGCACCTGGGTCTTACAACCCCACATAGTTGTGTAAAGTTTACACAACAGTTATAAGGCCAATGATCACATGCGGCAGCCTTGTATGGTGGAATGCGTTGAGTAAGCCCACCTACAGGAAAAAGCTGGACAAGCTCCAACGACTTGCCTGCATGGGCATAATTGGAGCTTATAGAACCACTCCAACATTGGCAAAGGAGGCCATACTGGGACTGGCGCCTCTACATCTCTTTGTAGAGGCACTGGCTCGGGAGGCCTCGGACAGACTCAATGATTGGGGTCAGTGGGCTCACGGGGGGAAAACTCAGGGCATGCAAGAGCCTGGACTGAGACTATAACCGGGACACCCTTCTCACAAGAAGGGATGCAATGCCAAAGATGTCTACCCCCTCAGAAGATACAAAGTGGTTATCCCTTCTAGAAACGACTGGAGCGAGCCTGACCCATGCTTCCTCAAACCGGAAGGGCTCATCTGTTACACAGACGGGTCTCTAATAAAGGAAGGTGCAGAAGCTGGTGTATATGGGTAACGACCTGGGGCGAGAATAAGCCTTGCACTAGGTCGTCACCCAACGGTATACCAGACTGAAATCTTTGCCATCCTGATATGCGCTCAAGAGAATCTCCAGAGAGGCTACTCGGGTAAACATGTGCCTGTATTTGTAAACCGTTTTTCTTTAATTTTAATTATAAGAAGCGTTTTATTTACCCAATATTCAAATACTCTTCAAAATATTAATAGATTTTAATGTAAACGAAAAAAAAGCTTTAAAACATTTTTTGTATCCAAAAAATGTTTTAAAGCTTTTTTTCGTTTACTATAGTAATATTTTTTTAAATATAATTAAAATATTTGTAAATAGTCTGGATTTGTTCAAATATTTACCAATATTGCATTGGTAAATTTTTTAAAAGCCTAATATTTGCCAATGAAACATAAAAATTTGTCATCGTTTTTCCATGCCCAAACATTCACATAATTAAAACAACAGTAACATATCTAACTTAATCCAGACTGCTTTTGCGTATTATTGGGCACCATTTGATCATTTATTGTTGGCCATCGCAATTGCACTGGTAACACTGGTAACACTCCTATATTAAAAGTTTCAGATTGACTTCGCGGTGACTGCAAATTAACACAATGTATTTTTCAAAATACTGGTTGCGCGCACGACAACCTGAAAACACGCCAACAATATGACATTTTTTCAACCCCGTCTTCATCCTTTTTACAATTTGCTATGTAAATAAAAGTATAATATTGTGTTCTGTTTTTTTTACTTATGTCGCCGTAAATACCTCATTTTGCCTTAAGTGGAGCGGGTTAAATGCTATTTCGCAAAATAGTGGCGCCAGTAAGACGCACGTTTATATAGCGCGGAAAAAACGCGTGAAAGACGTGCGGGTAAAAGTGCGCGAGTGAATCACGCGGGTAAAACTCGCGAGTAAAAGGAGCAGAAAAGTCACGCGGGTTAAAATGCTATTTTGACCACTAATGGCGCTAGTAAGACGCGCGGGAAAATTGTCGGGTAAGTAGTGAGGATAAAGCCCACAATTAAGCCGCGCGGCAAAGTCGCTCGGATAAGAATCTTATCATAAGATCAATCAATTATACCTAATGAGAATGTCGCGCAGGTAGGAATATATTTTTCTTGCGGTAATTCAATATAATGTTGAGTGCAACTTTCTGTCAAAAGAGGAGATTCCATCCGTGTGTTATTCACTCCACGAGGAATCTCATCTTTCACCACCAGTCGCACAATATACTAACTATTAGTAACGTTTTTTTATTAACAGAAAACGTTATTAATAGTTTCACTTCTATTCATGCGGTTGGGTTACAATTTCGTTTGTTGGGAAAACACTTTTCCATCGTTTGTAATTATGTTTTAATATTTCTATGTTACAGGGAAAGATAACGCCAGAAACTGAATTTCGTTTCTTTACGAGATTTTGTTACCTGCTAAAAACATTAAGAAATGAAACTATTAGCACGATAAAAACCACTAAAATGCACAAAGTCAGTCCATATATACTGAAATGTTCTAAAATATGCTGAATTATATCCGTCGTGTAAAATCAAAAGCTGACATGTCCTCTGCGATGATAAGCAAGAAGGTTGTAATGACTGTATTATGTACTTAATATTGTAGTTAGCACATTCGTGCTTGGCACGGCAGAGGACATGTCCGCTTTTATTATATGACTTAAATAAAAGCACAAAAATAGTATATTATTATACGAGATATAATGCGCATAATCTAGAGTGAAATACTATATCTACTCCAATGATTAGATAATTAAATGATTTTCAAAATAAAATAAATAAAATCTGACATCTGTCAAATGGTTAATCTCACTTTTTACCAATTTTACATGTTATTATAGTCGGCGGCTTCCAATTTAAAATCAGTGAATATTGAAATCGGCCAATCACTTATGCCTAACAACGTGAATAATGAGTTTATTATTCCCGTTGTTAGGCAGAAAATTTATAATGTTTATCAAAATCCAAAATTATGCAGTAGGAGTAGATAAATATATATTAGGTACATATATAAAATAAAAAAACATAACATGAATTCTCTCAAAAAAGTTTTAATAAAAAATAAATATAAACAGCCAATTTTATAGTAATATGTTGTAAATTTACACAAATTTGAAATTCTTCCTACGTTTTGAAAATAAGTTCTAGCAAAGAAGACCTGCCGCAAGATCTTGCTAAAATTTTTTTAGCAAGATCTTGCTTTAAAAAAGGCAAGAATAGTTGCAATTAATTTCCTTCCTTAAAAATCGAAAGAGCGATATGAAAATGAATAAGTGTGTTAAAAGAATGGTTGGACAAGCGCGAAGTAAATCTTTTTCCTACAAAATCAAATAGGGCTAGACAAGGTACAAAAACTCTTGCTAATGAAAAATTGTTAAAAAAAAAGAGGGAGGAAATTTTTTTTCCTCCCTCGCTCGGGGTTGGAAAATTAAGTTTTCTAGTAAGGTAGTGGAAAAAATATTTTAAAAATGTAACGGGTATTTGTTTTTTGTCACATAAGAATTTCTATGGTCTATTCATTTTAAAAATTCACTATATTAAACATTTTTATAAAAAATATGTATTTTTAGGTTACTTTTCAGTATCTTAAGTAAAAATTCTAATTTTAAACCCTCCTGAACACCCAAAACCCCCCGTGTACTGGTGGTACTAATCTTGCACGTGCAATAATCTTGCACGAAGGCATTGCCGTTTCAAATTATCCTGATTTACAGTCAGCAATAAAACTTGCGTGCAAAAAAGTTGCACGCAAGAAAGTTGTAATTTCAGACTGTAATAAGAGTGGTTAGATTTTTGTGTGATTTTACATACGAGTATCATCTAGAAAATGCGTTCTAAACCAAATTTTGTAAAATTTTAGTTTGTTATCCATGTAATACTTGGATTTGCATAGTGCTGTGTTTGTTTGTCTTTAAAAAATTTAAATAAAAACAAATAGGTGAGTTAGGGGGGGCAATTGCACCCTTTTCCCCCTGTATCCGCGCCTGCTTAGATTTTTAGTGTTCAAAGAGAAAAATGTTCACTTTACCTGTTCCATTCAGGTGCCGCGGCATGCCGGCTTGCCGCACCCGAGCCGTGCGCAGGATTTCCTCCTGGGGGCTATCAAATTTAGGGCCGTCCATGATCTCGTAAAGCTGGAGTGGGAAGATCTTTTTTTTTGTCAGATCGAGTAAAAAAAATCGGAAAAAATAAGTTAGGGGGTAGAGGGTTCGATAATTCCATAATCTTCACATCGTCACAAGAAAGGGAAAGGGCGTAAATTTTGACCATTTTTAGCTTCACGAGATTTATAAAATTCATACAAAATATAGGTATATTTTTAAATAATTGTTGTATTTTAAGTGAAAATTATAGTTTAAAACCCTCCTGAGGGGGTTTGAACACCCAAAACCTCCCTTGCGCACGGGCCTGGCGGTACCTGTAACAATGTGTTTTCCGTCACAAATATTACGTTTTTTCTCGCGCACCCCGTGCAACAAAATCCCAAATATTTACGAACTTGTGTCCGATCCAAGAGATTTTTTTTCATATTCTGTAATAATTATGTCACCATGTTTAAAAAAAAATAATTACCGATTGAGAACATTACAAACAAAAATTTGTTTATAATTTGGTATGTACAAATTTTTTTAACAAAAATTTAATTTTTATGATTTTTTTTTCGATTCATTAATTTCCGCATGATAAATTTTAGATAAAAAAAATATAATTTTTAAAGTTGCAAAATCAATAACAGAAATATTTAATTTTGGAAAACCACTCTGCGTGAAAAATAAAGGCACCACTTCCACTCTATAGGCATTTGGCGGAAGGGGTTGTAAAAAAAACAAAGTGGGCCGCTTTTACAAAAACCGTCTCTGGCCGTTTGAAACATGCCCATCCGCCCCTGGCACTTAGATTTTGTCGGTTTACGTAATTTTGAAAGATTACATTTAGGTTACATTAACCCGCAAACAGTGTATGCATTGCAGGCCCGTTCCTGGGGTGTCTGGCGCCTACTTGCAGCATTTTTTTGGTGCGCCCCTTATATATTTAAATATAATACATTAAATATTTTAATTCTAAGCACTTAAATTTAATAAAATATATATTTTACGACAAACTGCAATATGTAATTGAAAATGTAAAAAAAAACTGCTGAATTTAAGCATAAAATATATTTATTAAATTACCAACCAAACAAAATCACAAAAAATACAACTGGTTTTTAGTGACGTACTCACTAAAAATGAATTCGTTAAAAATTACTAGTTTTCAAAGTAAAAAAGCAGTCACTAATAACTATATGTAGTTATATGGCAGCAATTTGTATCTCGGACTATATCTCAAAAACTGTTGATCACTCAACTTTTGACTACATTTTCGGATTCAGCGGACAATTTTACATAGGAGTTGACTGCCAATTGTCCGGGATACAAGTTTCTGTTGACGATAATTATTAGTGGCTGCTTTTTCGCTATGACAATTAGTCATTTTTGACTAATTTATTTTTAGGGAGTAAGTTCGTTACAAGGTCAAGCACTTTGTAGACTACTGTAACAGTAGTACTGTTAAACTTTGCTACCGTCAACTGCAACTATCAAACAAATACTAAAAATATTATGACAATTTCTCTCCTTTTATTTTGAAACTCATATAAAAAAAAATAAGCTGCCAATAACAAAGCGGCAAAAGGCCAGTCACGTTCTATTTCTCGACATAGCAAGATGTCTCGGATAGCGACCTCTTAAAAACATAAAAGCCTAAAACCCACACATAATTACTGTGTGCAAATAAAATAACGTAAGTAGAGACAATTGTGGACTACCCTACCCTCAAGAAAGTGCTAAGTCTAAAATAACGATTAAAAGTTCTACGGCGTGTTAACTTTTCTACCATAGTTTGCTAGGTAGTATCTTTTCTATTAATTAACATTGATCTTAGTTTTCAATAAATTAAACTGTTAACAACACTTTGCAATTGTAAATCTAATTATAAATAACACGGTATCACAAAAATTAGAGCAAAAAAACAGTCTTACATTAAATAATGAAGTTTCGATAAAAATAATAATCAATAAACAATTAAACTTTGTGGAAGTAGCACATTAAAAAACTCTAAAAACAAAACGCAAAGACCTTGTTGGTGGTCTAAGGCGCATTCCAAGCATTTTACAGAACTGACCAAGTCATTTTGTTTGAGAACTTTTCTAGGAAGAGGACAGTGGCGTATCCAGGCGTATTTATTAAATTATTTGAAGGATATAGAATAAAAATGTACAATTCATACACTTCAATTACGATTATATGAAAATAATTACTAATAAATTAATTAATAGTATAAACAGTAATAATATTAATAATATATTCAATGTTTATGGATCAACAGAAAATGATATAAATCTCGCCAAAAATACAAAAGATTTATAAGTAATTAAAATAGCTTAAAATTATTGTAATATAAAAATACACGAAGTTGACAAAAAGTAGAACATTTTGAATAAATAAATATAAAACAATTAGATAAAATTACTTTTAAAGAACTCTGCCATTTTATAAAATGTTGTTGAAAATAAAAGTTTAGTTTAATCTTAAATAGTTTTTTAATTCCAACGGTACCTAGTTTATGCCGCGCGAACTTTAATCGCTTCTGTAAAATTTGATTTTTGGATAATAGATCCCCTTCCCGAAACGCGTTTAGAGTAACATGTAGCAAGTGTGAGCCGGATTTAACTAAAATTTTCAAAAGTTTGTTACAATATCAACAATCATAATGTCATTAATTTTTAAATAAATGATTAGGTACATACCTTTAAATGTTGAGTTTTATTATCATATAGGTCTAATGTAACAGTCATAAGTATTTTGCCCAAGAAAAAAGTTTAAGTAAGACAGAGTTAGAGCATGAGGAGGGATTCTATAACTTTCTCCATGCCTTGTATTATATTTATCAAAAATTATTTTATAGTTGAAAAAATAAATTGCACAGGTCCCAAGGGGTTTTAAATTGAATATGAGGCGAATTATTCTTTTTCCCAGCACAAAAATGCGATTTACCGTTGCTGCATTTTCCCATAAAAGTATATCATACGACAAATATGAGTATACAAGTACATAATACATTAAATGTAGAATTTCCGTGGAGATTTAATTTTTTTAAAATAGCATAAAATGCCATTTGGTTTGAGATGTTGTCCAACCTTTTAGGAAGAACTGCAATTCTGGTATCATTGCAAAATTAATAATATGCCTGTGCATCATTTATGGGTAGATCGTTTACATACAAAAGTAATAATAAAGGGCCCAGTACTGCTCCCTGGGCAATTCCATAATTAATTTCGAAGGCTTTTGAAATGGTTTTATTAATTGTTTCCTTTAATATTTTTTTAATAAGAACGATATTACCCAATCCAATATATATTTTCTTAATCCCAATTTATAAAAATGTTAGCTACTAGAATAATGTTGTAAAATAGTACATATTAATGTAAATTTAAACAAATGAGTAGCAACTATTCAAATTTCATTATGTCCACCATGAAACATGACTTTATGGAGGTTCTAAATAGGTTTTGCATTGTGTAATTTTGAGAGTTAATACTTCAAAACGCATTTTATCAAGAGGTTAGACGAGGTATTAGCGTTGAGTGAAGTAGTTAGTTAGTAGTTAGACTATTACAAATTTCAAACATGTTCAAATGAATCAATAGAAATGAGCTTAACAAGATCAATTTGTTAAGCAAATACCTGTCGTATTCGAGAAAATTAAATGCGCTTAACATATTTTATTTTAATTAACCAACTGATTTAACTTATTTAACTTTTATAAATGGTAGGTACAATGGGGGACATGGAATTTTAAACAACCATTATTCTGTTGAATCAAAATCTGAACTGCCTTTATGAACAACTAACCTTACTTCGTGTTCTCACTATTTTGTTATTTTAACAGCGAAAGGAAAAATGGGCATTATGTATCTTTGCTATGTAGATAACCACACAAGGAAAACCAAATTATGATGTTTGTAAATTTTAAATAAAATTTGAAATATTTCTTTTAAATAATTCTTTCGACCTTTACTTAATGAAACTCCATGTATTAAATACATTTTGAAAAGGCTACTGTGTAGCGCAGTGCCGGTTTAAGTTAGTTCGCCGCCCGGTTCTGGCAAAAACACAACGCCCAATGCTTTAAAATATTACTTTTTTAAAAACATTTTTAAATTTTTAAGTTTTACTTTCTCACGTCAAGTGGAAGATTAGGTTGGTTAGGCTGGTATCTAACAGTAAACTTAGTATCCTATAAAATATAAAATGAGCCTTTATAAACAAATTATAAAAACTAATCAAAAGCACTAACTAAAAAATAAAACATTCTTTGGTTTATATAAACAATACTAAGTACTAAGAAAAACTAATCAAAAGTTATAAATAAATAAAAATTTTTCTTTGGTTTAAATAAATATTGAGAAATCCTAATACTAATAATTAAAAGGTTGTTTTCAAGTCTTTATAGTAGCAAATTGTTTTATAACACTTTACATTTATTTCATCCAGCAGGTCTTGATAAATGGACAGAATTGCTAAGGAGTTAAATCTTTCTTGGGGAATTGTATTTCTTAGGTAGTTCTTTACCCTTTTTAGAGCAGAAAAAGATCGTTCACCACTTGCATTTGAAACCATTATAAAAAAAAATTCGCAGACAATTATTAATATTCGGAAATGAAGATATTAATTTATTTTCGTATAAAACTTATACTAATTCCAATGGAGTTTCTATTTTTATTTTCGAAAGGGAAGTTATCAGTTTCTTGAGTTGGACACATTTTTGAGGAAAAAACTCATCAAAATCCTCCACGAAGATTTATGCTTTTAGATTAAACAAAAATTCAAATTTGTTTGTGCCAGATTTCTAGCTATCATATCGACAAATGATTTTGGATTATAGATTGTCAATTATTAAAATAAAACATATTGTTTGCATTGTTTCTTTTTTGCTTAAACTTGCCTCTGAATTATTTTCTTCAAATTGTAATTTTCTTATGATTATCCGCTTCTGAGCATAATTTTGTTTCCTGTTAATTTCCTCGTAATGATCACGTTAAAAATCAAAGTTCTCAACTAAAAATGACAAAAGATGAGCATTTGTGCTTAAATCCATATTTTGTTTTTGGACTGCTTTATTCGTTTCATTAACCCTTTGCAAAACGTCTATCCAAAAAGTTCAAATTATTCCGTTTCTAATAAATCAAGTTTTTCTGATGGAGAAGCTGCTTTAACTCTAACAAATTTTTTCTCATTTGTATCCGTTGTATCCGCCGACGCAGTGTCGCAATATTTTTTTTTCTAAATTCTAACGATTAAGTATTTTTTTTTTAAATTATGGGCGGTACGCGGTACCGCCCCAAAAATATTTACCGCCCGGTGCTATAGTCCCCAAAAAACCCCTGTTAAACCGGCACTGGTGTAGCGAGACAATTGTCAAATTTAAAATAAATCACATGAAACCTTCAAACAGTTGTTTTATATTTATTTACCTAGTTGTTTTATATTTACCCCTGTTATATAGTTTAACATTATTTATATAGTATTTCATTAAATAAAATTTTTAAAGTTCCTATCTATTTTTTTACTAGTTTTTGTATTTTTAAGTTTAAAATCAATATTACTATTATGGGATAAAGTTTCTTATCATTGACAGTTTAAATAAGCAATAAATTAATGAATAAAAATTACCTGCATTTTATTGAGGATTTTAAAAGTTCTCTTTATACATTCAATTTTATTAACTGGTATTATGGTGTTATACTTTTAGTTTATACAGGGTGTCTGTTTTTCGAGGCTAAGCATGGGTATCTCGGTAAGGCACTTTTTCAAGGGAAATTTAAATCTGCTTTAATATTTTTGATAGCTTTTTCAAGGCTTACTTACCTTATTTCTGCAGTTTTGAACAGAGAAAATCGAAAATCAATATTTTTGTTTTTAAACTTTTTACATGACGTCACGTTTTTCAGACAAAAATATATTGGATTTTTTTAAACTTCAATATAGCAGACATTTTCCAATCGAACTTAAATTTAGCAAACAAAAGATAACAAAATGTAAAATTTAATTCGAGTTAATGGTAAGTTTAATTGCGGTTGATATTAAATATATTTTTAAATCTATTTATAGTATAAATTAATAAAAACTATAAATAAATAAAATTGTATAAATAGTGTTTTGTTATAATTTGTTGAAATCAAAAATTATAATTGGTATTAAACGTTTCGAAAAGGGCCACCAGCATAAAAAATACAGGTTTTAAATTTTCTACGGGAGACAATTAAAAACGCATTGTTAATCTTATTGTTTATTACGCTTGGTTTTGTATGACAAATCTATCTTAATAAGGGGTAATTTTATTTTGCTAATTATTCTTATTTTGCCATAGGCTGAAAAACGGGGTTACCAGTTTTTGGCATCTGGCAACCCTAGTTTCGATGGACATTAAAAACTATTTAATTTTAAAAATTTAATTAAATAAAAATATTTTAACGAGACTAATGCTGAAATTTAAAAAAGTTTTTAAAAATTAAGAACCCATATAAATTTTAATACAAAATTAACCACAATTAGGTATGGATGTGCGTTTTGCGTAAACTCTCTTATATATTAAACTTTTTATCATACCTTTAAAGAACGAGAAAAAAAAATGTTTTAAAAGATTATATTAAAATGTATATTCATGCGGGCAGGTATCTAAAAAATTAAAAATATTTTTTTAATATTTATTTAGGTATTTATTTATATACGATCTATACAATTGTAAAGAAAAATCCTAATGTAGATAGGGCCATGCATGTAACATTAAAAAAACGACACAGTACATTAAAAGATATGTCACCTAATTTGTTTTATGAATTTTAATGTATGTGGAAGTAAATAAGAATGGGTTTTTAGCAAATGGAGAGTATCATAGCTACAATACAAGAAACAAAAATAATTTATTTTGTTTTTAATTGAGTAATAAGCTAAAAATGTTTTTGTGTATGAATTTTTTACTTACCTGTTTATTATATATTTGTGATTTTTTGACATTTCATGTAATACCTTTTGATGACAATAAATTTATTATTATTATTATTATTAATGTTAAAGCTAAGCTGAACCTCAGTATCTGCAATAATAAAGAATAAAAGATAATTTTTATTGTCTTTATCAATTAAAATTATCTGTTATCAGTTATTACTTAATATTGTAAATACGTCGGCAAATTTTGGAAGGCGTCAAATTTTGGAAGGACAAAATATTAACTTTGCAAAATGCTCTTTCTTTTTCGCAATTTTTTTGTAACTTTATTACCTATTTTTTGTTTTGTAAAAAATACCTATATGGCATACAATGGGGGAAAAATTTGGTAATTTCCGAGGTAATTTTAGACAAAAACAATTAATGGATTTTAAATCAAATTATTTAAACAACATATCATTTAAATAGAAGAAAAAATTATTTAAAATAAAACTGATTTCAATTTTAAATATTTTTTTCCGATTTAAATTCGCTGTTGTTCAAATAATTTAATTTGGAATCTATTAAATATGTATATTTGTTTAAAATTATCACATTTTTTTCTCAGCAAATTTGTAAATCCGCCTCTGTATTAATGTTAGGTACCTACCTGTTTTGTCCTACCTGAGATGCTATTATGTCTTAACCATCTTAAATGAATGACTTTATAAGTCACCCACCACTTAAGATTTTTGGATATTTACTACTCTATTTTTTTGGTATTTTGAAGGAGGGTAATTCATTTCATGGAATTGTAAAATTTCTCATGATCCTTTTATGATTTAAAAAAATTCGTTTATGATATTGTATAAAATTAGTTTTTAATTATTTTTTTAATGTTTACATGCATGCATATTTTTACACTACATAGTTAATAATAATTATTTTGCATTACTTTAGGCAATAAATTATATTTTATAGTAACGCAGTTGAAAAACACTTAAATAAAATTAACATGCAACTAATAGTAAAAGCAATCAGTTTTCTAATTAATATTTTATACACGTATGATCACATTCAAGCATGCAAAAATAGGTTTGAAAACACTTATCATGATGCAAATATTCAAGTTAATTAGTAAACTTTAAAAATGTTTAAAATAAAAATAATACTTGTATACTTACATCAAAATATTTTAAATGCATGCATTCGCCAATTTTTATAATAAATGGAAAATGCAGTTAAAACGTAAAAATGCAGTAAATATTATGATTTCAAATAACTAAAAAAAATGCGCCCTAATTTTTTTAGCTTACGTTAAGCCACGCAGTGGTTTTTTATTTTAACTATAGTCAATCTGTCTAAAAGCCATCATACACGTATAATTAATTATACGTATGATAATTATCATATCAGTTTTTTTAATATACTATGGTAGTCTTGAAAAGGTGATATTTTGCGAACATTCACTTACTACCAAAACACATATTCACACATAAGTGAGCACAGTGTCGTAGAAACGGGGGTTGCTTTAAGCTTATTGTCCCATACAAACTTTGAGGTTAGGTTTTTGCAACATTTGATGCAAATTTTCGATTGCTTAAGCAACACTTTATCACCCTGTATCTTGGAAACATAATTACTGTCTGTCCAGTCCAAGTTGGCGGAACTAAGGAATTTTGTAGTTTAGGTATTAAAGAATTGTCGTACTGGGTGCTTTTAAAACAGATTTTATATTATAAATAATACTAGTATTATTATTAATATAAAATCTGTTTTAAAAGCACACAGTACGACAATTCTTTAATATCTAAACAACAAAATTCCTTAGTTCCGCCAACTTAGAGTGGACAGACAGTATGTAATTAGGAAAAAAATTATTTAGGTTTTCGTCTTATTTTTACTTGCTCAATCTTTTCCTAAATTTATGCCAATAAGCTTATCCCTAAACTAGTTTAGGGACACCTTGTATATCAAAATATTTATAATGGATGCATTCGCCATTTTTTATAATAGCTTGTCCCTAAACTAGTTTAGGGACACCTTGTATATCAAAATATTTATAATGGATGCATTCGCCATTTTTTATAATAAATGAAAAATGCGTAAAAATGCAGGAAATATTATGCTTTCAAATATCAAAAAAACTGCGCCCTTAATTTTTTTATCTTACGTTAAGCCACACAGTATACTACTACTAACTTTAGTCAATCTGTCTAAAAGTCAGCACATCAAAAAATTCTGGCTGGATTTTGGATTTGTTTTTCCTGGCGGTCTAGAGGGTATAACATCAAATTTTTGTGTTGGCCCCTTGGATGCTTTCACACCAATTAAAATTATTTTATATTTTGACCCCCGTAATTTGCTTAAAACTAAAAATTCGAAATAAAAAAGTTGTACATTTAAAAAATATATATGGAAACATAAATACTGTCAAAAATATTTTATCTATTTTGCGTTCATAATGACTTCATTATAACAGCGCTTTCGGTGCTGTAATGAGGTACTTTACCCAACCCACAATTTTGAAAAGTGAAACAGTGAAATTTTCACTATTTCCGTCAGTGAGTTATTAATTCACTGTAAAATTAGTGTTTTTCAATATAAATTAGTGAAATTTTAACTTCTCCAAATTAGTGTTTTTTATTATCACTACTTTTCTGGAACTCTCGACATAAAATAGTGATATTTTAACTTTTTTTTCCACTAAATAAATTAGTGCAAAGAAATCGCTACATGAAAAAGTGAGTATTCACTAATTGCTAGTGGTATACCTACTTATCACTGCGGCAAATAGTTAATATGCACTGTCAATCAGTGAAAATCCACTGTTTCATTTTTAGAGAGTAGGTTGGCTACTTTAAACAGCATACTAGTAATATAATATTTTGCATATTGTTTATAATATTTTTGATTTTTCCAGTACTTACGAGACTTTTCTGGCAATAAATTTTTTTTAACACCAAAGAAAATCCCTTTTATCTTCTTTAACATTAACAGCGGCATATTATAAATAAGTAAATTAAGGACGCCATGGCGAATCGATTTTGACATTAACCCTTCAAACCAATGACTAATACCAACTATCTAAAATAAAATTCGACCAAATTAAATATAAGGTATAAAATTAATTTTTTTATAGAATTTTTGCAAAATATATTTTGTCATTTTGTCGCACGAGGACAGTTTTGTAATGGACAAGTGCGACAAAAGGTCTTATGACATGAGTTCTTTAAGCTATTTTATCTATAGATAAAATAGCTTAAAGAACTCATGTCATAAGACCTTTTGTCGCACTTGTCCATTACAAAACTGTCCTCGTGCGACAAAATGACGTCTTATGACATTCGTTCTTTAATATAATATTGTCAAAAGTTTTAGAGTTACAGCTGCTCTTTAAGATATTAAATTAGCAGACACTATTTGATTCATAAATAGCGTAACTTCTGCTCATTATACACTGTGGTCCAGCAATCTAAGAGGCTCGACTCTACGCGGTTGTAAAACGTATGCGGGGGAGAGGAGAATGCGTATCTTTCAACGCATACAAGCTTCTAACATGATCTCGGATCCAGAGGCGAATTTAGAAATATCGCCGCCTACACTGTGAAAAACATTGGTAATTTGTGCCCCTCTTGTAAAATTAAAGTAATATACAAAAGCGCATTTAAAGCCCATTTAAATATTTAAACTATAGTATCTAGAGAGGTACATTGTTTTGCCCCCCTGGATTATTTTCTGCCGGCGCCCATAATATAGTATATAATACATCATTTACTTTGTATTACCTATTTTGTATGGGGTTTTTTATAAGGTGAACAATTATTTTTGTATGCAAATATTTTAAAATTTTTAGTATATTCACCGCATAAACTGGACGAATGTTTGGGAAGTTTGCCGAACTTTACGAGTTAATTTAAATTTGCCAGGTGGTCCGTACGCATGTGCTAAATCTCCAAACAATTGCGGTATAAGATTCGTCGCGGGAAAAACACATACATTGGAAACATTTAGTGGGTAGTTTCAAAATGAAGAACATCGATGGTGATATTGTCGCAATTGCTTCAATATTATTAAAGTGTAGTTATTTACTTTTAAAGAAAACACTTCGAAAAAACTAACGCTTTTTTGAGAATTATCTCACCGGTTATCTCAACTTTACCCTTGTATGTAGGGGAAGGTGGGGGAATTTTGCGCGGTGGGTAATTTTACACATAAAAAATTCTTCCAGATATGAAGTAAATAATACAAAATTAGCCTCAAAATATTTCATAATTATCTTATTGAATGAGTAAAAGGCATCATTGAATTTTTCCAGCCAAGTTTCACTTTCAAAGGATTTTGTAAATTTAGATATAGACTCGTTATTAAAATTACGTTTTTTTTCCATTAATTACGTTCGTTTGTAAAATGTTATAAAAGTTTATAAAAATTTGATCAATCAAAGTACAAGTATTATTGGTAACACGAGTTGGCCACTCCACCACAGGACTCATGTTAAAACACATCAAAAGGGCACATAAAGAATTAAAATTTATTTTACTATACAAGTCTAGGTTGAAGTCACCACACAAAATAAAATCAATGTTTGGTTTAAATAAAGAATTTAAAACCTCATACAATTTTTCTAAAAACACCAACAGATTCCCACTTGGAGATCTGTAACAGTTTAAAATTATTATACGTCTATATCCCTTACAGTAAGAAATTCCACATATTTCAAAATCTTGTTCGATGCAAAATTGGTTTAGGTAAAAATTTTTAACATTAAGATGCTCATGTACCCAAATACCCACACCTCCACAATTAAAGGAGGTTCTGCAAAATGAGGATATTAGATTATATCCCGGCATATAGAGAGATTTAAACATTTCTGATTTTACACCAGTTTCTACCAGGCACACAAAATTTAAATGGTTGTATTTTATTATATCACTTAAGAGATTATTAATTTTAACTGTATTTATAGTATTAATATTTAATAATAGTAGGTAGATTATTATTAAACATTACTTGTTTTCCACCTCTTCTTTCTTCTCGCGCATGCACATGCACCGAAAGGCCAAATAGATGGATCCATATGGAGCTATATAGCTTTCTTGAAACTATCTATACAGCTTCGGGTGGATGTATTAGGATTGATTCGGTATACATGAATATATGCAAGTTTAGGAACGCCCTTGATTTCCAAATTATTTTTGTTATTATCGAGTTTTGTTAAAAAATACAAATATTTGACAATTGTGAAAAATCCTATAAACTTTTTATTCATTAGAAAACATCATTTTGTATTGATTAATTTAATAAATTATTAAAACACCTTAGTTGCAGTAAGTGTCATTTGGTTTAGATTTCATAGTCATCTTTGATAATAACAAAAATTGTTTATTGCCATATGTTTGACAGTACGATACGCAAATATAATTTATTATTCGAATTTTTCTTAAAATTTTGATCAATAGAACTCATGTCAAAAGACATTTTCTCGCACTCGTCCATTATGTAAATTGTCCTCGTGCGAAAAATGAAATAGATTTTAAGTTACAACCACCATCTACTATAGTATACCTACCTACCATATATGGTAGGCGGAAAAATACCAAGATTGGATGAAAAGGTAGATAAACGTGTATGTTTACATGTAAAATACTTTGAGAAGCGCTGATTTTTTATCAATATTTAAATGATATATTAAAAGGTATGTAATTGCTCAACTTTTCTCTAATTTTTACATTTAGTATTAGTGTCATGGAAACATGTACCATAATGTGCGTTTTAAAGGTGGGAGTAAAAAAACAAAATTAATCTTAAAAATATTTTTTATTTAAATTATAAAGGATTTAAAATTCTAGATATCCCCAGTCTGTAAATTCTAAAGTGGTTCAAATTGTAATTAATTGTATCGTAAAACATTGTATGCCAAATGCTTTTCAAAATTAATAATGCAGGTTGGCATAGAAACTATGGAAGTAGAAGAATATGTAAAGAAATAAAATAAATCATTATAAAAACTTTACTTTAAAAGGTAAAATTGGTAAGAACTAGGTAAGTAAGCAACAAATTGGACTTTAGATAAAAACCAGTGTTAGTTTGCTGGGTACTCAAGTAATTGAAAAATTATTATGTAGTTAACGAGATGTCTCATAGTCATAGTTTTCGACTCAAGTCCCGACTAATTGAATTAACACGGGTTCGTCAAGAACCTGTAGAGGTCGCTAGGCGAAAAAGCGCACAGTGATTAAATTTGCAAGTATCTACCTAGACTATTTTGCACAAAACACTGTTTTTTGTTATGATGCAGGATTCTTAAAATTAAATTTACAATAATTTCAATTGATTTGTTTTTATTTTTACTTAAATTACTTAGGTACGTATTAATTAATTGAAAAATGTTGTATTTTATTATTGATTATAAGAACATTTTATTGGCTCTATTTTGTCCCAATTTTATTTAAGGTCCTAATATAAATAAAAATAATTAGTTAATAGTTATAACTATTAAGCCACTAGCTATTTTTAAATGCATTTACCCACTTTTACATAGTGTTAACTATTTTACACAGTTTATTAATTATGGACTTCAGACATTAAAATAATTCCTACAACATTATTTACTTAATTGATCTTTTTTTAAATTATTTATTACCTTAAAATGTTACATCTGAAAATGTCAATATTTTATTTCTTAAAAACATTATTACATAGAGGGTTCGTTTAGTTTATATTATCAAACTCTAATGTGATAAATTAACAATTTTCTTTGGGTGTGCAAATCTATTGAACTATTATTATTATTTTTATTATTATTAGTATTTTTTATCGATATCGATAAATACTAATAATAATAATTCAATAGATTTGCACACCCAAAGAAAATTGCAATTATTAATTTATTACACTGGAAATCGAAAAATATGTCAAGATAAGATTTTGGGCGTTAAAGTCTGTCAAGACAGGATTAGGTAGATAAATTAATTAAAATACCAGCTTCGCAATTGATTTAATTTATTTCACAATCCAAAATTACTCCTATTCGATAAATTAATTAAAATACCAGCTTAGCAATTGATTTAATTTATTTCACAATTCGATTATTATTAAGAAATTGTCTATTAGATCTTTTAACAAACGTATATATATATATATACGTATAATAAAAATATCACAAAAATAGCATAAAGGATCTCCAAAATTTGTTCATGAACAATTATTGTGGTTAATAACGCGTCAAACTAAAGGCTGAGAAGCTCTCGCAGAACAAAAGCGGAGCAAAAATTGTTCGTATATTAACATTAAACTTTAAAAAAATAGAGCATAATTTTTAAAATTTGTCTATCAAGAATTTAGGTCTGAGTGACTGTGCGTCACATTCGTTAACAAAACCAAAGTCGACCATAGAAGTGGTGGTCGCAGAAGGCGACCAAGTTGGTCGGACCAACACAAACGAACGACTCGCATTTTAGTTGTTAGACGGGTTTCTCGACGACCACACCAAGAAACTACTGGCAGACATCTCGGTAGTGTGTTGTGTATGCGTTTAAAAGTTTGTGTGCAATTTGATACAAACAAAGTAAAAAATCGCCCAATGAGTGAAGTCAAGGAAACGGAATCAGAATAGAGCGGTCAGTGGAATTCGGTGGTTAATTAGTTTATTGTGGTTAAAATGTAGAGATAAAATTTGATTTGAAAGCCCCGCGGGCACGCTCGTAATGCGCGGTGCTCAGGTGTTCATGAGATTTCATCTCTTTTGCATATTGATACTGTAGTCATAGAGTGTCTCTGACTGTAGTCGTCAACTTTTAAACATTGAAATTTATAAAATTGGTTTTACTTTTTATTTTTTGGCATGTAATTAAGTTAGGGGTAAATAAATAAATTACAAATCAAATAAATAAATAGTAAACAATTTAATAAATTTCAATGTTTAAAAGTACCTACCTACATTTTTAAATATACCTATTAAGTATATAAATTGCAATAACAATTAGAATACAATAACAATATTATATTTAACAAAATTAAATCAAATTCCAAAAAGTTTTAAGTAGGTATAACCCTATACGTATTTTATATATATATAATTAACAACAATAATAGTAAATTATTGTTTTTTTTTAATGTTAATTTATATAATTATAAATATCCTATTTACTTTTCTTGAACAGGTGTCTATTTAATAATTAATTTAATAATTTATATATTTGCATAAAATAATTTAATGATTCTAGAATTGGCAAATTATTCTTGAATAAAAAAAATATTTTTACTATCTCTGAATAATATATTATAATATGTTATAAAGATACACTGCGCGTCAAAATGAAGTAAACAAATTCTCTAAAACGCCTTTACCAATCTTTATAAAATTTTGTATAAAAATACTTCAACTTATACATATCTCAGTTTACGTGTTAGAGGGTTTTTCGTGAAAAAACGTTGAAAAAATAACTTTTAGGGATTTTTTTTAAGTAAATAAAAAATTTGCTGTTAAAACCGTATTTTTGTTAGTATACCCTGAAAATTTGGTACAAATCAAACTAACAGTAACGAAGATACAGCGCTTCAAAGTCGGTAAAAATGAACCCTTTTTGATTATTTTGCTGAAAAGTGTCATTTTTGACGACTTTGATGCGCTGTATTTTCGTTACTGTTCATTTGATTTGTACAACAATTTCAGGGTATACTTACAAAAATTGGGTATTTTACAGCATATTTTTTATTTACTTAAAGAAATATATGAGATAAAATACTTTTAAAACAAGAACGACACTACAACTTTCCTGAAATTAAATATCCACAAACATAAAAATGGGGGAAATATATGCCAACACTACAAACAATATTGTTTTATGAAGTCTTACAATTTATCTAATTTTCATTGTGTTTTAATATACAATAAAAATAATAGAGGTCATTTAGTAGGGGTAATTAAATTGTTTGTATTTACAAAACCCCTTGGTATACAGTAACTATTCATACATATTTCTAAAAACAATTAAATTTGTCATTAAAATTTGTATGATTCAGTTAGTAAAATACGTTTATCGATGCAGTTGTTTAATCGTACAAAAATCTTAAATATACATTCTTTTGGATGAAGATTTTCTTGTTATTTTTTATTTTTAACAATAATTTAGTATTGCTTTGCAACCGAAAATTAGAGATTACATATAATGAAATATTTTATATTAAGACACCAAGACAATATTAAGTTGTAATTTTAATTTTTTGTTTAGAACATTCCCTTAAACGTATATTTTTCTTTAGGCACGATGATAGTAAAATGGTTAATAGTCA
The DNA here is from genome assembly GCA_921294245.1 of Brassicogethes aeneus. Taxonomy (NCBI): domain Eukaryota; kingdom Metazoa; phylum Arthropoda; class Insecta; order Coleoptera; family Nitidulidae; genus Brassicogethes; species Brassicogethes aeneus. Next base: position 42,437,329 of record OV121132.1, on the reverse strand, counting down.
TAAGCCTCATAGGCTTTGTGGCCATCATAAACGAAGTGTACAGCTGCAACGAGGCTGTGTGCGGCAGCGTTGTCAGTAAGTGTCTTCTGACGCAGTCCTGCAAATGCGATAAAAAGGAGAACTGCGACTGCTGCAAGGATTGTCAAGCGTGCCTTAGCTACTTATATAGCGAATGTTGTTCTTGTGTTGGTAAGTGAACAATATACTTTTGTTAAGGATAAAATAATAAAAAATTAATGAGGATTTCAAGGAGCCTCATTCAATACCTCGAAATTAGTGGAAAAATTTAGTGGTTTCAATTATACTTATAATTAACACAAAACGATCATTCACAATGAGCAAAATTAACATCTAAAATTAAGGGAACTGCTTCTTCTTAACCTGACATAAACAATATTAATTATACTAAAATAATATTTTTTACAACCATTACAATAATATTTTTATAACCTTTCCTTCACTAGAAAATCTTCAAACTTTTTGCTTTTGAGATGCGCACGTGCGCAAAGCCGCTTTCCAATTATAATAATTAGTGGTAAATCTTAGAAGTTTGCAAACTTTTTCCACTAATTGAAAAGTACTACCACTAATTTTTTGGTTGTGAACAACACTGTGTATATTATTATTGTTATAGTATTATTATTATAAGACAAATTTTACGTTAATTGAAACCACTAATTTATTCCACTAATTACGAGGTTCTGAATAAGGCCTAATAAAATATTATTATTATGAATTTAAAGTAAATTCTTAATTTTTATTTAGCTTGAAAACGCATGCTATGGAGAGTTCATGGTTGGAATCATGGAGCCTATACACAAGGAGAACGAACTCAAATGGGAAAATTGACAGAACTTTCCAACAAAATTGTATACACACTACGTTTTCTTTTAAACTGACGTAAATTTAGTATCGTAAATACATATGTGAAGTAAGCAAGCAAATATTTAAAACTGATTTGAATTTGCAAATAAACAACTTACAAAATAAGAATACTCGCAAAAATAATATGTATAAAAACAAAGCAGAAATACTATTCTCCACATTAAAAGTCTTACTTTGACAATTGCATAAGAAATGCCGCCAAATAATTAAAGTTATGTATCTGACAGTTTAACGCTAATTTCGTATTATTTTCTGAAAATAATACAATATATGAAGTATTTTTGTATATAAAGGTTATTATTTATTATAAACATATACATAATATGTATACATATTATGTATTGTATTATTTTTAGAAAATAAGAAGAAATTGTGGTTAACCTGACAGATACCTAACCTCAATTATTTGACTGCATTCCTTATTCAAATGTGAAAGTGGGACTTTTTGATGTTGAACATAGTAAAAACTTTTTACTAAAAAGTACAAAGAAACTGTATGATGATGGGGCGCCATCTTCATATTTTTTTATTAAGCCCGTTAATCAGAGATATATCTCTGCTTATACAACTCCACTGTTTCTGTACAAACAGAACGCTATTCATTAAACCAAAAAAACCCATTAAAACAATTTTAAAAATTAACAAAAAAAAACAAATGACAAATGTTTTAATTGTAAAAATTGTCTAGATGGGTTTTTTGTTTCAATCTTATTTTCGAAAGCAATTTGTATACATAGAGTTCGTGCTCTTTCTGTAGGCTCCATGATTTAAATATTAAGATTAATATTTATAAAATTTAATAAACTATACAATGTCATAAACTATAACACTTTTAGTTATATTATTTTATTTTAGAAATGTGTCCAACACCCAATGATACAGTCAGTGCTATTAGCAAAATGTCTTATTGCGAAGAGGTTTCTTCAGTGCCAAGTCTTTTTAACGCGTTAACTGAAGGTGGTAGCGAAAAAGAATGGAGTACTGTGACTTTTCCGATCGATATTGATGCGTCACAATTCGATTCGAAAAGGGAGTTAAAAATATACAGAAGTAAGATACCTATTTAATTCATTTTTGGCATTTTATAATACAACATTTTAGAGACCTCAGAGCAAGAAACGATTGCGGAAAGAAATAATAACGTTTTTACAATGAATTGCACAGTGGCGTACTGGGCGCAGTGCATGAGTTCATCAAAGTGTAGACAAAGCTGTTTGTCAATGGGTGCTTCTTCTTATCGATGGTTTCATGACGGGTGCTGCGAATGCATTGGAGATAAGTGCGTTAATTATGGCATACCCGAAAGCAGGTACATAAATAGTCTACGATCGATACTCTAGACCTGCGGTTCCTAAACTGTTAAGGCCACAGAGCACTCAATAAATCCCTTTACATTTATGGTACCCTACACAAAATAATAAGTACCATGAGATACTGTAATTTCAATTGGGATTAACATGCTCACGCGGTTTATTTAAACACATTTATTAACAAATTTGTTACATTAATGTAACTAATTCGCGAAACCTTGATAACGTTTCTAGCCCACTTTAGGAATCGCTGGATTAGACTAGAGTCCTTAATTTTCTGAATTGTACCAGATAAATAAACTAGTATATAATTATTAATAACATATAATATAAAATATTATTAATTACAATACAGTGAAGCCTTTAAAAATAAGAAAACAATAATTTTTATTGGGAGTTTTGAATTTATTATAGTCTAGTATTATGCATCAAATTGGGGTCCATTGAAATTATGTAGTTTAGGTAATAGTTATCGCCTTAGTTTCTCTTTTGAATTCCGCAATGGGTATCCACAATCATCGTAACCATAGCGCCTTAGTATCTTATTGTGAATTAAAGAGATCCAAGTAACCCTTTAGGTAAACATTGCTTAAGCAGTGTTTGTCAACGTGTGGGTCTCGCAAACCGCATAGGGGCCTTCCATAAATTTTGTGACGCTGGTAGGAAGGAGGGTAAGTTTGAAGAACCGTCAGGGTTTATCACGCCCGAGGGGGAGGTTTATTATTAAACGTCACGTGATAAATTAAATCGTATGAAATTGCTTATTTGTTCAATTTTTAGTCGGATTATTATATCGAGTACAAAAAAAATCGGAAAAAATGTTTTAAGGAGTAGGGGGTTTGATAATTCTTCACATGACACTTCGTGGGGGGGTCTTCACATCGTTACATTCTGTCACAAGGAAGGTGAAGGGGGTCAATTTCGATCATTTTTAGCGTTAAAAGAATTATGCCCCATATCCAACAGGAACTGGAAAAAAAGTTGAAGGTTTTCTTCAGTGGGTTAGATCTACTGTAGTAAAACCTGGACATAACCCAAAAAAGGTTAAATCATAATTTTACGTTTTTATCTCTCAGGTCCCAAAGTGGCTTCTGAGTTCAAAGGTTTACGTTGGGCGACAGTGGAAGCTTTCCACTGGAAAATAATGTCAACGTATCCTGTATAGGTTTACTCAGATCCGTTATGCGGTGTTATCGAATGACGAAAAATAAGGGTGTCGTTAAGTAAGCGTATTTTCTGACAGGATCAGGAGCGTAGCTACCCTGCTTAAAATACCCCATAGAGACCCTGTTCAAACCGATAGATATTTGTATCGGAATGTATGGTGTTTCTATAGGGTGTATCGGTATGTATAGGACCCATAATTGGGATTTATGGTTGTTCTATAGGGATATCCACACTTGATTTTTTTGCTATTGGTTTCAATGGGGAAAATACACATAAATGTAGAAATTAGTTTTTCCCCCATAGGACCCTATAGGTTTTAATAAAATTTTGTCAAATGTTTTATGGTTGCTCTATAGGGATATCCCTATTGAGCTATTTGCTCAGGTAATTTCCTATAAATTTTCTATCGGGCCGTATCCGGAAAAAACCATGGACAAATGCACATATTGAATCCGGTAGCGCCCGATAGATTATTTTGGGGTATTTTAAGCAGGGTACCGCGGTATCAGCCGTATCAATGATACGGGGCCCCCGGCTAGGGGGAGCCCCCGATTGGCTTTGACATGCGTAAGCAAAAAACATATTTCCCACATGTTAAAAAAATTTAGGCATGAAATTAAATAACGTAATAAATAATATTATTATTTAATTTTTTATTAAAATTTTCCTAAATACCCTACTGTTTCAACGAGCTCCATGAGCTCATACGAATTGTTTCTGCCCGCACCTTTCCGCTATGCGTTGACTGCGGCGCAGTCTGCGCATATTGTTCTGTGCTCTGCGCCGCATACTGAGTCTGCTTTGCGTCTTATTATTATAGGTTATATTAATAGCAAATTAATTAACGTTACAATTATTTCAAATGACTTGCCTTTATTTTAAAATAGAAACCTTTTAAAAGATGTGTAAGAACGGTAAATGTCTGAAACCAGACCAAATTTTAAAATTTGCCTGGTCATAAAAAGCTATGTATACATATATTATTTATTGAATTATAAAAAGTTCTTCAATAATGAAAAATTGCGACAAACATGCTTCGAAATACTCGTGAATTTCGTCATCGCGTAGCCGACCACCTACTTTTCGTAAAATCAATAGAATGAGAACTAGTTTGTTTTCATTTTTTCCAGTTATTCTTAAAATGTATACCTATAATATTTACACTGTAAATTTTACAGGGTATCCTGAGTTTTCATCACATTACATTTTTGACACTACTTACTAACGTTATAACCAAATCATTTTTTTCAATTATGTACATAGTAACCAAGACTAACCAAACTCATTCCACAACATATAATATATTATGTTGTATATATACATGACGCTACTAGAACTAAATAAATATAATCAGTTCTCGCGGATTCACTAAGGTGAATTCACTCTTTAATCACAGTTTTAGTACAAAAAATTACTTAAAGGCCGAGCTGCCCTGGGGCTTTGCCTAGGCCCCACGTTGTTTTTAATAATCCCAGTTTTTGCAAAAATGTACCTACTTAACTAAAAATTAAAAAAATACTTTTTTATAGGTGCAGTGACTGCCCTATAAAAGATGAACAAGTCATCGATGAAGAGGACGCGTATTATGGAGAAGATGATGATTAATACATAATATAAATTTTAAAGCCTTTCTTTAATATTTTTATTAATATTGATCGAAAAGGCGAATGCATTTTATCTCACAATCTCCCTTGTATTATAAATAAAACAAACGGATATGATGAAATAGAACACAAAAGTTTTTATGCAGGTGTAATTTGCACAATTTTTATCTTGTTTTTACAATTTTCAGTTCTCGACTTAATTTTAATTTTAAGGTATAAAAAATAATTGCTTTAATATATTTTTATATTTATTGAGACCACTGTTCAGTAATATTCCACAATATAATATAAAATACATGCAATAGTTTTTAGTGTACAAAATTAAGTTATCAGTTAGAATTGTTACATTTAGGTATTGTTTATATAATAGTTGTACAAACATAGTTTTTAAACACTGTATATGATATTTTATAAATGTGATAATTTTAATAAACATATACTATATAATGTCAGTCATAAAAAAGTACCTGTTCCAGACAACCAACAAAATGTATAAGTAAAATTTATGAACAAACAAATCAGGCGCTTGTAGTTAAAATGTTATCACAAAACTCTTGGCCATAATATATATGCATGCATGCATGCATGCATAGTATTAATTAAAAAACATTAAAAAGTGTACATCAACTCACATAATCTAGCGCCAGGAAATCCATTCCCTGCTTAAAATACCCCATAGAGACCCTGTTCAAACCGATAGATATTTGTATCGGAATGTATGGTGTTTCTATAGGGTGTATCGGTATGTATAGGACCCATAGTTGAGATTTGTGGTTGTTCTATAGGGATATACACCCTTGATTTATTTGCTATTGGTTTCAATGGGAAAAATACACATTAATGTAGAAATTAGTTTTTCTCTCATAGAAACCCATAGGTTTTAATAAAATTTTGTCAAATGTTTTATGGTTCTTCTATAGGGATATTCCTATATATCCTTCATTGAGTTATTTGCTATCGGTCTCAATAGGGAAAATGTAAAAGTTATGGTGTGCCTATAGGTAATTTCCTATAAATTTTCTATCGGGCCGTATCCGGAAAAAACATTGACAAATGCACATATTGAATCCGGTAGCGCCCGAGAGATTATTTTATATAGATCTCTATGGGGTATTTTAAGCAGGGTTACAAGTTACAAAAAACAAAAAATTAAAGTACCGCAATGGATCAAGAAGAAAGTAAAAAAATAATAAACTGTGTAAATTTGCGTTTTTGCAGAAACCATCATTAATACTTTTATATACTCAGTCAATGGATAATTGATTCATCAGTAAAAAATACTTTATTTTTTGGCATATTTTTTCTTTTTCTACTTTCCTGTAAAATTTGCGATTTAATATCTTTTTGTCCTGGGTAGGAATATCAAAATCTTCAATGTTATACATAGGAATCTTGGTAATTTTTATATTTTGTCATGTTACATTAACTTTATTAACACGCGTCTATCAAGAGATGTTAGTAGCATATTATGCGCGAGTGGCGAGGTTACACACGACGTCTCTTTATCTACGACTGCAATAATTTTTACGCTGTGGCTCCCGTCCCGAGGCGGGACTTAAGTTCAGTCCCGATTGTCATAATTTTAAGATTTGTTATGTTATAATAAAATAATAATAATAATAAATTGTACCTGTATACATGTTAAGGGCACTTTAGTTACGTCATAAAACCAAACCAACCCAAACTCAACAACACAACCCAACCGACCCCGCCCCATTGGGCCCCCCCGCCCCATTGAGCAAAAAACCCAACTAAAATGGGCAAATTTATGTTACGATAAAAATAAAACACTTTTTAACAAAGAAACAACAAATTTATAAAATAAAAAAAATAAAAAAAGTTTGACAACTTCTAGTTCTCGAGCTTGACACAAATTATAAAATCTCGGGGAATAAAAACGGATTTACAGTGTGTGACGTCAATCGGGACTGAACTTAAGTCCCGCCTCGGGACGGGAGCCACATCGTAATTTTTAACCTTTTCAAACAATTAATTTTTGATTTTTTTTTAAATTGATACCGACAGTTCTGACATATATTTACTCAATGTCGCCACCATAACGTTACTACCAAACTAAAATTCCCTAGCACTATAACATAATATACAGGGTGCGGCGCGGTCAACATTTGAGAAACAAAAATTACTTACCTATAATCAAATCATAGCTAATTGCAGGGTCAAAAAATGCTTTTTATTGAATATTCTTATAATATATACTTTTAAGAATATGTACTTAAAATTTCATTAAGATCGGAGCACTAGAAGTTATGTTATAGCAATTTATAGCGCGCTACCTCACAAACATTAAATCAATTTAAATTAACTTAAAACTTCAAACGCGTTTATCTCGGAATCGTATTTTATGAAAACTTCCGTTGCCGTGAGCTCGACGCTTGTTTTCCAGCGTCAGATTGGTCAAGTGGTCATCTCACGTGAATTTCAGCGTCAAAAGTTACGTAACGAAAAAGCTAAAACGAATTTAGTTTTTTTTACTTGGAGGCTGTGAATATGCCATAAGTCATTCAATGATGATAAATGTAGGTTCAAAAAATTTAATAGTATATTATTATACGATAATGCGGGCTATTCACAAGGGTGAGGTTTGCGTCTCGAGCCATCAAGCATGCTTTTTCTACACCAATTAAGTAATTTTTATTAATAACAAAATTTATTATAACCTCACTTTCTCCTAAATTTAAAGATCATTATAGTTGCTCCTCGTATATATAAAAAATCTGACATCTGTAAACCTTACTTTTTCCTAATTGAAAACACGATTGGTTCAAATAAGAATGAATATTGAAATCAGCCAATCACTGATGAGTAACAACTTGAATAATGAGTTTATTATTCCCGTTTTTAGGCGGGGCGGTTATATTATGTCAATAATATGCAATAGGAGTAGAAAAAAACAATTATTCAATTGGTATAAAATTAATACAATATTAAAACTTTATTAAGGAAATACATAGTATAATTGTTTTCAATACTAAATGGTTTCTTAAAGTAATGTTTTTTTTTAAGGATTTTGTAAGAAAAACAATATTAATTTTTATTGTATTATACTTACTTAATAGGCCAGTAAAAGTGTAAGATTTTATATAGGGAACCCAATACTTTATACCGGTTGGAATTTTATTTTTTGATAAAAAGAGCATTTACCTATTATATTAATAAGTATTAGTACGTATTCTGGTTTTCGGATTGGTCCAAACAACCCCCGCGACGCTAAAACAACCAACGTTTTTCTTAATAATTTAATAAGTTAGAGCAAAATGTTTATAAAACCTATTTTGCTCTCCGATGCGCTGTTGCTTAAATATATTTAAAAAAACCTCATCTATTTTTTTGGAATATGGTTTTCTCCTTTTTTTACCCCTTTTCTGCTAATTTCCTTTAAGTAAATTGTTTTGGTGTAGTGGCGGCTCGTCAGGGTGGGCCTCTGAGGCCGCGCCTCACCCTTAAAATGAAGGAACGAACGACTTTTTGTATTTAGATTTTTGCCTATTACAAGTGTATTTTTACAACAGTTCTACCCAACAAAAAGTAAAAAACCAATCAATCATACTAAGCGTAAATAAAAATCCAGGCGCAAAGCGCGTCAAAGTAACGTGCATCGTTGAGAGTCGCTAGGACAGAGGCGAAATTTTCACAGCCTCGGAAGCTCCCATTTACCTCTAGAAAGCGAAAATGACTCACCAACAAAAATATCGCCGGAAGTTCGCCAATAAATACCGTAGATTCAGTCGTAGATAAGGCGAAATTTAGTTAACTTGGATTGTTCTGATTGGTGGTTTTATCACATTACCGATGATAATCGCTTGTGGGGGTCCGTCTTTGGTGGGATGCCAGTGTTCTCTTAGCGTTTGTATACAATATATAGTTTTTGTCTCGATTAGTAAAATTTCTTATTTAATTATTATATGGAACACACTAAGGTAGATTTAGCAGTTTTTATTAAGCAAATTTTATATTTTGAAATAATAGATTGCATAATTTTTCAATGAGAGACGCGGTTTGAAAATTTAGAATTACTTTTAAATCTCACTGCAGACCCACAATTTTACGACCAAATAATAGATAAATTTACAAACTTAAAAGATAGACGTATAGATTTAATTTACAAAAAGTAGCTATAGTATTTTATATTTTTTAATACTTAGGTAGGGGTCGACTTTTTAGTTTTATTTTTATTTTTTGATTAATTTATTTATTTTTAACTTTTTTAAGAATATATTTTTAAGTTTTAAGATTAAAACTAGTCTTTGATGTGATATTTTGTTTGTTTTGTTTTTTAGAGTTTATTTTTTATTTATAATGGTTTAGTAGGGCTATCGGCGATGACCTCCATTTTAAAAAAGGTCAACGCGCCGCAGAATATTACCTCCCGGGTGGAAATTTATTCGTATTTAGACAAAATTAACCTTATGTAGCCTCACCCTCCTGTACACCCACGAGCCGCCACTGGTTTGGTGTAGGTTGGACAAACTACAACACGTTTCGGTGACAAATTATTATTATTTAAAAAAAATGTCTAATAAAAGGTCAATTTTATAGGCATTAAAACTTTGCAATTTACTTTTTTGTTGATGCATTGTTGCCTAATTAAAGAAAAAAAACGCGAATGTACGCTGCGTGATATTGTGATCGACGCTCCGGGAAAAAAGCTCGTGGCTTTGAACGTAGATTGTTCAGTTCCACACTGGACAAATTTAATTAAGTGAAACAATCAATTTATAGTAAATGTTTAGAGCTACAAAATTCAAGAAAGATTTTTTTTTTAAACTTGGCAAAAGGGGTAAGGGAGAAAAGGAAAAACCAGAATATATACTAATCAATTTATATATGCTCTTTCAATTAAAAAAAATAAAATTGCAACCGGTATAAAAGTATTGGGCATACGCTTTTACTGGCCTATAATAACACTGTAGGTAAATTTTTAACTTTTAAAATATCACAGCTAAACGCTCGGACACGTCAACATAATTTTTGGTCGTAGATTCCAAATCCGTGCTCGGTTTAGCTGTAATCTACGACCAAAAATTAAGTTTACGTGTCCGAGCGTTTAGCTGTGATATTTTCACCTCCCTACAGTGTAATAAATGTACAATTCACTCCTGAACAATTCATTCAAATTTAATAAGAGTTTTGACGCTAAGAACTAGCTTCCAGTAACAATATGAAATGAAGTCTTCAGACGAAAGTTGGCATCCAAAAGAAAGTCACATTTTGACAAGTCTAGCGAGCAAAGGGGGCCACAAAATATCGCGAAATCAGGAATTAGAGACAAACTTGAATTCGTAAAAATGGACAATTACATATTTTTTCGAGCATTCTTGGCATGCCATATTATGCTTATTAAACAGTTTTCATTTTAAATATTTTTTCTTAAAAATTAATCGAGTTACAAAAAATAACTAGTCCTGCGCCTCACCCTGTATAATTATACGCATGTGCATAATATATCAGTATACATAATGACCTACTTACATACCAAGTTGACAGGAGTATTTTTGACAATTTACGTAGCAGTCGTAGATAAAATTAGTTTATACTATTAGATAATTAAATTGTTTTTAGCACCAGTTGGCAATATCGTCCTGCGCATATTTATTCAAAATAGTTTTTCTGCCAAATTGACTGTAGAAAACATTAAATGTTGGTTTCAAACACATTGTTGAATCCTTTTTTTGTCAAACAATAAATTTTAAGTTTTTCCTTGGAAAATGTGGGTAAAATTAATTCAAAAATGGATAATATCGTGCAAGAATATTACAAAATATGTTTTTATGTTTTTTTAAATACAACAATTTTGAAAATTGATTTATTGTCACATTAATAGCAAAGTAAACAAAAGTTGCACAACTAATATTAGCTCTTAAAGAGCTCGACAATACGCTTTCGTGCTTGCAGATGAAAATGGCGCGCTCTAATTGGCTCACCAAAAAGTGCTTTATCTTGAAGTGACCGTAGTAGAAAGAGAGTCAAGAGAAAAAACGAGTATTGTCTAGATACGTATCTAATTTAAAATTGATGATTAAATTAAAGTAAAACCGAATAAAATTCAAAATAGCACCTCACTTGGTATTCAACAAAATGTGATATCAGTCTTTTTTTAAAAATTTACATGTACTTAATAAAAATTTTGACTGATGGTATTGACAATTATATTTTTGATAACATTTTTGAAAACATTTCAAAATAATAAAAATTATTTACTATTATTAACCAGCAATAATAGTTTACCCATAAATATTTGGACCCTGACCTTAAAAACTAGTATAATAAAAATTTAACTAAAAATGGTCGACAAAATTAAATTTTTTGTTTGCCACAGGGAGCCAACAACTTTTCCAGGGTAATTGGGATGCGCTAATTCCATATATAGGGGCCAGTATATTCACCTTTCACTAATTTTACCCAACGATTAATTGTCATGGTTACAATTATGTTAACAATTGTAACTTTAACAGTTATCTGTCTAGTAAATGTAAAGGAAGGTGACTATACTGGCCCTATATACAGGGTGTCCCATAATTAGCGTGCAATACTACTACAACAGATTCTACTTACAAAAATAAGAAAAAAAGTTCCTATAAAAATAGGTCGAGAAATGCTTTCCAAGGGAGCTACACCCCCTTAAAGAGGAGCCCCAGAAAATGGTTTTTATTTAATATCTCCAAAACCGTTTAAGATTTAAGATAGAAAAGTGAAATTTTGGGATATAATCAAAATTTTTATGGCCAATAAGTTGGAATGATAACAAATTCAACATTTTCATAAGGATGGGTCAGATAGATACGGAGTGGGGGTAAAACTACCCTAAATTTTTTGTACGTATCTTGTGCTATGATTTGATATCAGATCAAAATATTTCAGAGTTTTACACACAAAAAATGTTCGCTTAAAATCATAGATTAGATAAAATCGATTTAAAAATTACCTTACATAGCTTAAAAATTCATAATGAAATCACAACTAGAGAAAAAGATTCAGCATAGGCCATGGACACTTTTTAAACACCCTGTCACATATTACATGAAACCGTGACTTGTCTTAAATAATTTTTCCTAAAGATGGCAGCTGTGTTCCATGGCCTACGCTGAATTTTTCTCTCTTGTGAATTCATTATGATCTTTTATGCTATGTAAGGTAATTTTTAAATGGGTTTTAAGCGAAAACAGTGGATAATATCAAAGTTTAACAAGAGGACCTTTTTTATGTGTAAAACTCCGAAATTTTATATTCTGACATCAAATCCTAGCACGAGACACGTACAAGGGAAGTTTTACCCCCACTCCGTATCTATCTGAAAATTTTGAATTTGTTATCATTCCAACTTAGTGGCCATAAAAAGTTTGATTATATCCCAAAATTTCACTTTTCTTTCTTAAATGGTTTTGGAGATATTAAATAAAAACCATCTTCTGGGGCTCCTCTTCCGGGGGCTGTAGCTCCCTTGGAAAGCATTTCTCGACCTATGTTTATATGAACTTTTTTTCTTATTTTTGTAAGTAGAATCTGCTGTTAAAGTATTGCACGCTAATTATGGGACACCCTGTATAGTTAGTCCCTTAAAAAAACTATTTATAACGAAATAAAATGGTTTTTTTGGAAAAAATTCGACAATTTTAAAAGTTTGAAGTGCCTTATTTATCTATTTTATTGTGTTAAAATTTTAAATCAATCAATTAAAAATTGCCAAAATGGAACACAAAGCATAAATTAAAAGTTTTTCTTAAATATCCAAAAAGGAACCAACCGACTTTAAAAACTAATACAACAAAATGTAGGGATTTGAAAGGTCTTAAAAATGTGGCATCACTCGACCCCTTTAAAATTTGTAGGGGTAACCATCACCCCCGCTTAGGGGTGTGTGGGGTTAAAAATATAAAAATAAATTGTTCCTATAAAATTAAAAAACGAGCGTTCATTATTTTTTTTACGTAACACCTGAGAAAACCGGGGTGGAAACTTTTCATTAGCCCACCCTGTATGTAATAACTTAAACTCATTTTAATTAGGTATACTTTTAAATAGGTATATAATTTTTATAACTCTCACTAAGTTAAACTCTCTTTAACTCAAACAGTTCAACATGTCAGATGACAAATCAACTTGGAGGAAGACTGAAATAACAGGGGCCGAGGATGGCGCAGTGCGTTAAAGCTACAGAGCGGTAATCAATCTGCGCCACGGTACCGGGTTCGATTCCCGGTCACAGCCTTGGGTGTTGTGGTTGTTTTTAAGAACCATAAAATTTATAATAATGAGCTGGCTAAATAATCGAAAAGATTAAAGTTCAATAAAAACCAAAAAAAAAAAAATAAATAACAAAAAAGAACAACCTAAGCATAGAAAACTGAGGGGTAAAACAAAATACGTGCATTTTTGTAATGATTACCTACCAAAGTTCATGTTGCATAACCATAATCATGGGTGTAAACTTTATTCACATAATTTTTTATGAGTTCCTATCATAGGAATCCTATGACTTAAGTCGTACAAGCAAAAATGACTGTAAATATAAATTTTGACACGCGCGGTTGTTTTGAGTATCATTTTGGCAATTCTTTGTAAAACAGCACTTTAAAAAGCGATTTTATTTCGTTAAAAATAGGTTTTTTATAGACTAACTTTATAAATGTGTATAATTTATTTTTTCAGTTAAATTAGGACTCATAGCTTCATGACCAATAATCCTTGGTTAACGTATTTAATTAAAAACATACCTATATATATTCGAACTTAAATGTTTGCATATCGAAAAGAACGGTTTTTACGATATCTCATAAACAAAGGTTACTAACTTATGTAGTTTTTTTGCAAACACTACAATTTCAGAGTATACAGGATATATTGATAATTGATAAGTTTTGTTATACAAATATGCATAATATATTTAGAGTTGGCAAATCACTGCTCACATTGTGAATATGACAGTCACTTATAATTATGTATCTGTATTTAATGATACCAAATATATATAATCATTAATTTGATTTAGTTATAAATGTAAACTTTTTTTGGCAAATGACCACAAATACCAAATATATATAATCATTAATTTGATTTAGTTATACTTGTAAACTTTTTTTTAACTACCCTTTAAACTATAGGCTATAAAAATTACAGTTTACCACTACTACTATGGGTTACCATACATAGATACATTACTCGTCATTAACCCTTAATTAAGGGCTTTAAATTTAAAACTAAAGCTATTTTTATAAACTTTTTTGGCAAATGACCACAAATACCAAATATATATAATCATTAATTTGATTTAGTTATACTTGTAAACTTTTTTTTAACTACCCTTTAAACTATAGGCTATAAAAATTACAGTTTACCACTACTACTATGGGTTACCATACATAGATAAATTACTCGTCATTAACCCTTAATTAAGGGCTTTAAATTTAAAACTAAAGCTATTTTTATGACCCAACTGAACGTCTAGAACTACAGTCTAAAACACACAGAACACTCCGTTTTGTGCGTTAGGATTCAAGCCAAATTTAGCCTAACCGTAAAAGGAATTAACACCTATGTAATTTGCCCGCGATTTTTAAAATCGGTCATTTTAAATTAAATTAATTCGGTCACTTACAGTGTGTGCCAGGATGGGGTTGCCAATAGGAAAAACTTTTGCTCATTTAAAAAGTTACATTATCATAAAAAAACTTTGAATCAAATCAGAAAATAGAAAAACATGAACATTTTTTATTAATTATTTTGTTAGAAATTTTTATAAGGAAAGTCTATGACAATTCAAATTAAAGTCCTAATACGTAATTTTTTTTATTAAAAATTCTGTAATATTTTTATAAAAAAAACTAATTTAATTTTAGGTATAAAAAATTGTAGGTATAAGAAAAAGTAGATAAAAATTTAAATTAAATCAAATTTAAGTCAAAATACGAAATAAAGTTTTTATTTTAAAATTTCTTCATAAAAATAAATTAACAATTTTTATTTCTTATTTAGAATTTAATTTAAATTATTATCAACTTTCTGTTATAAAATTTCTCCCAAAGAATTTCCTGTGATCTTAATTTCTGAGCACCCTGAACATTTTTTAAGGAAATGTAATTTTTTAAATATGCAGGAGTTTTTATGAATAATGACTTTTTTCCGTAAATCGCATAATAAGAAAGTTTTTCCAATACATTTTATGGTCATTTTTAAAAGTAACATCCAACTCTAAATATATTGTTATTAAGCTATCAGTCATAAAAATAAAAATATATAGTTATAGATTCAGAAAAAAATTGTTTATAGATATTTGTTATACACATTACATTTAACACTGATAAGTAAATTGAAAACTATCTATTCTTAACTCAGAATTAAATCCTAGGTTTAATTATTTTATCTTGTTGTTTTGCATTTTAGCCCATTTAATCTTAATAAGCCAATGTCAGTAAGTAAAAAACAATAAGTATTTCTTTATTAATCCTTTTAATTGAAATAATTTAGAAAAAAATATAGTTTTTGCTGAAATAGATTACAAACGCGTAGTCACCTGAGCACATGTTCAAGTCGGCTTGGGAAATGGCGAAGCGCCACCACTTTTTTCAGTGGGAGGATCATCGGTATCACTGTCATCTTGAGGTTCCTGTGACTCTGGAAGTCTAATGAACGGCAGATGCTCGCTACCGCTCCACATGGAGTATAAATTTTGATGCAGCCTAATAGCTTCCTAGAAAAAAAACAACAACCTAATTATATTGTTTTTTATTTAGGGGGTTTTTGACTTACGGTGCCGCTTGCTTCGCTGCACGATCCTCGTTCGGATGAACTCGTCGTGGATCGACTGTGAATCGAGAGACACGAAGATGAGTCAGTCGATGAACTGGATTTCCTTGAAGTTAGCGGCATGCCGGGCGGAAATATGTCGTAATGTTCGGTAACGGACATGCCGCTTGAGTGTGGGACATCTATCGATTGCCAATTACCTCTAAAATATAATTTTGAATTTTAAAATAATAAATAAAGTTTATTAAAAAAATAACTTTATTTCTGCTAGTCACTTGTACAGAAAAAATAATCTGTAAAAAAACAAGGAGCACAGCTTAAGGAGTTTAAGGATTTTAGAGTCAACCTAAAAAGATGACTGGCAAAACAAAAAATCAAGCCACACTGGCAGGTCAAGATGACAGGGAAAACAGGTGAACCAAAAAATATCAACTAATAATAGACCAGGGTCGATAATTTTTGAAACCAAAAAAAATAACAGTAGGATGAAACCCATTGGAAAAGGAGAAGAATATAATAAAAATGAAAGGAAAAATAAATTACGGGCGATATGACTTCGGGAAGTGGGAGGGGGGGTTTAAGGGTAAAAAATGGTTTATCTCGATTTCCGGCAAAACTACAAGTCCTATTAAAAAAAGTTAAATGGCAAAGTTGTAGGTAATAAAAGGATCTACTGTCTGTCCACTCTAAGTTGGCGGAACTAAGGAATTTTGTAGTTTAGATATTAAAGAATTGTCGTACTGTGTGCTTTTAAAACAGATTTTATATTATAAATAATACTAGTACATATTATATACTAGTATTATTTATAATATAAAATATGTTTTAAAAGCACACAGTACGACAATTCTTTAATATCTAAACAACAAAATTCCTTAGTTCAGCCAACTTAGAGTGGACAGACAGTAGGTACAACTTTTGTAATTACAATTTTTTTACATAACCTCAAAATTTATGTGAAAAATTCAAAAAACCAAGTTTTTGGTTTTTTAATTTTATCTTTTTCAAAAAAAAAAAATTTTCCACGAAATTTGGTGAAAACTTACCTTTTTATGTCCCAAATACACTAATTTATTTGATTTGAAATATTTATTATTTCGCCTTATTTTGACTTAATATCAAAAAAGCACCCTAATTTTCAATCGAAAATTCTCGCGTCAAAAATTTTGACGCGAGAATTTTCGATTGAAAATTAGGGTGCTTTGACTCAAAATATCAGCTTTTTTCAAAAAGTCGGTGTGCTTTTTGTTCGTTGAAATCTCTACTTACTGATGGTGTAAAAAAATATACATTACTATGGTAAATGTTCTCAGAAAATGCAAAAAATATTATAATGAATAACGAAAAAAACTCGAATTCGAAAATTTATTTTAATCATTATGTACAATTTCATCAAAAAAATGTGATTGTTGCAATTTTTTTTAGTTAAAAAGTTTATTTATTAAATTCTAATAACATTTATGTCAGAAAATCTCATAAAATATAAAATACATGTAAATCATACTATTGAATTTAGATACTTCATTCTGATTACGTTATTCATTATATTTTTTGTATTTTCTGAGAACATTTACCATAGTAATGTATATATTTTTTTACACCATCAGAAAGTAGAGAGTTCATCGAACAAAAAGCACACCGACTTTTTGAAAAAAGCTGATATTTTGACGCGAGAATTTTCGATTGAAAATTAGGGTGCTTTTTTGATATTAAGTCAAAATAAGGCGAAATAACAAATATTTTAAATCAAATAAATTACAGTGTATTTGGGACATAAAAAGGTAAGTTTTCACCAAATTTCGTGAAAAAAAATTTTTTTTTGAAAAAGATAAAAATAAAAAACCAAAAACTTGGTTTTTTGAATTTTTCACATAAAATTTGAGGTTATGTGAAAAAATTGTAAATACAAAAGTTGTAGATCTTTTTATTACCTACAACTTTGACATTTAACTTTTTTCCATAGGACTTGTAGTTTTGCCGGAAATCGAGATAATCCATTTTTTACCCTTAAACCCCCCCCCCTCCCACTTCCCGAACTCAGATCGCCCGTAATTTATTTTTCCTTTAATTTTTATTATATTCCCCTCCTTTTCCAATGGGTTTCATCCTACTGTTATTTTTTTCTCTTTTTACCATTTTTAAAGGCTTCTGCACTGGTCTATAATGGGAAGTTGTCAAGTTGACAGGTGAAACATTTCTTACTATTACTCAGATTAAATTGTTTTTCCAGAAAATACTAAAATACTAAATGTAAATTGACTATGTATTTAAGCCAAGTAGTTGATTCTTTGTAAAAATGTTTTTATTTTTAAAATAATACAGTTGATGCAATTCAACTTTGTTTTAAGGGTAAAGTGTAAATAAAATTGCATTTTTTAGTATTCACTTTACATTTAATTTTTTGGCAGAAATGGGGTTTAACGTGTAAGCCTAGGTATCGCCGACGGTGGTCTAGTGCAGGGTGGAAGAAGGAGGTGATTCAACTCCGTCGTTGAAGGCGGCCAGATAAGTCAGTATTTGTTAAAAGTCTGTATAGATGGCGCATTGAAGTGGAACCTGTTTTAATCCCGGTGCACAACAAACTTTTCCCATTTTTAGTAAAATTGCATTGATTAACTTCAAAGAATAGACCACTAAGCTTAATTAAAATTCAAATAAAACCATTTCAACGTCACTTTTGTGCGTTTGTGGCGAGTGTGCATTTTGGCAGAACAGTTGGCAATACTACAGTATTGCCAATCGTTCTGCAAATTATTATAATAATGCTTTAAGAAAAGATGTAATTGTCGTTAAGGAGGGTAGAAGACTCTCCTTGGGTTTTCGTTATCTTATAATTTGTTGTTAAAAGTTAAGTTGTTATAGAATATATGGATTTCGTTGGTAAAACCTTAAGGTTCTTATTTGACTCGCCATCTAACGAACAACGAACGAAATACTGACTTATCTGGACGCTTGCTTCTGTACTGTAGAGATAGGAGCTATATCACCTTCTTCTTCCACCCTGGTCTAGTGGTTAGTGCTGCTGACTACAAGCCGGAGGTCGTGGGTTCGAATCCCACCAGGGGTATGGCTGTTTATTTGTGTTTGTCCTATTGTGTATTAGTCCTTCGGAGGGGACTTTAAGCCCGCGGTCCGTTCCTACCCCTAACCCGCACAAGTGTTGTCTTTTATTTTTATAACATATTTAATTTATACAAAATTAGCACTATTTGTTTCATAAGTTACAAATTAATTTATACTCTTTTGTATAATTATTGTTAAAACTAAGGAATTCTAGGGATTTTTTTACCTAGTTTAGGGATTTTTAAAGTGACCATGTTGGCAACACTGCATAAAACTATGAAATAATTATATTTACGAGCTGTGACCAAAGATAATCTTTGGCTGTGACTTTATAGCGTTTTAGTCACGGGCTGAAGATGGCAACAGTGGCGTTTGGGCATTTTAGTCACAGGCTGAAGTAAGCTTTATTATAAATTAGGAAAAACTGAGGTTAAATGCGTTAAAAGTTGACAGATATCAAATGTTTAACAAATAAAACTGGCTGTGTGTTGTAGATAATGTATAATATGCAACTCTTTTTATAAACTTCTCGAGAGACTCGTTTTTATTAAACACGCGCTCGCGCCTAATAAAATTCGCAACTAAAATAGCGTTTATAAAACCAAGTTATACTTGGGTGACTTAAAATTATAAAAAACATATCAAACAGTAAATTCAAAAATTTAAATTTTTTAGAACAAAAATTAAATTTTTTTTTTAAACAAAAATTAAATTTTTTTTTAAACAAAAATTAAATTTTTTTTAAAACAAATTTATTTCCTAGGGCTTGAATTTTTTTTTTAATTTAAAAAAACAATATTTAGTGAGGTAGACCACAATCCACACAACAAGGTCTGTTCTATCTCGTACTAAAAATACTAAAAATCACTGCAATACTGTACAGAGTTTAACGGCGGCCATTTTTGATGTTTACAATTTTGTGCTTTGGGTTTGTGCTCTGTTTATACAGATTAATAATCGTTATAAACGTTGTGTTTCTTACAGAGGCACTTGTTAGCCCTAAAAGAGGCCTTAAAGTGCTAAGAACAACAATTTTACTCCTCTAGTAAAAAATAAACCTTATTTTATAGGGGCTGTCATCAAACTGTCAAATGTCAATTTTAAGGTTAATTTATAACCCACAAATTAACCCTCAAATTGACATTTGACAGCCCTCATAGAATAAGGTATATTTTTTATAAAAGAGGAGTAAAATGGTTGTCTGCACTTAATTTGAGGCTTACAAGTGCCTTTTTAAGAAACACAACGTTTAAAACAATTATTAAACAGCAAAACCCAAAGCACAAGAATTGTAAACAACAAAAATGGCCGCCGTTAAACTGTGTGCAGTGTTGCAGTGATTTTTAGTATTTTTAGCATGAAATAGAACAGACCTTGTAGTGTGGATTGTGAGGTAGACTACAAATTGAGAAAAAAGGCAATTTTATAAGAACATTGGCCCCAAAAACTAAATTTTATTGTATTAAATATTCATCAAAATAAATTATTACTATGCAAAAAGAAACAATTTGTAAGCGAAATTTGACGTATATCAATTTATAATAAATTACCCAAAACTTTATTTATAAAAAATATTCGAACCAACTTTAACAAACTCAGTTAGGGCTTTTATTATTAAATAAATAGGTATACTTTAAGGAAAAATCAGTGAAATCCAGTTTAAAATTTGTCACCCCTAATTTGTCGCACAGTGTTATGCACACAAGAAGTCTGTAAAGTTATTCATTGCACATTTCCAAAATTGTTAAAACTAACCATAAGAATTCTTACGCTTCTCAAGCATTTCTTCAGTCGTGCGTTCACTCACCGACACACCTGCATTTTTAATATAATAAAAGAAATATTTTATTCAAGCTTTTACGAATATAAAAGAACATTAAATTTTGAACAATAATTCAATCAAATTTAATTTAAAATTTTTGAAAATTTAGCAATTGAGGGCTGTTTTTTAGAGACCCTTCAGAAAAAAGTATTTTTGCGGCAAGCAGAATATCTCAAAAATAAAAAAACAAATATTTTCTGTTAGTAGGTGAGTTAGCTCGTGAGTAAAACAAAGGATTTAAAAAAAGTAGGCACATTTTTCGGCAATAATGGCTGCAACAACTTTAAAATACTTTTGGTATCAAATCATTATACTTTTTAAGGTATTTTTTACCTTTGAGACGCCGGTCCTGGATACATCCTCCTATGCATTCGGTCTTCATGGGATTCCGCCCAAGGTGGCATGAATCCAGCAAGGGGGTGACCTGGAGTCTGAGGAATAGATTGTCGCATCGGTCGGCACGACAAAAGTTGTATAGCTTCTGCAAGACCGTCGCCGCTGGAAATTGTACCTGCTGGAGCAGAAGGTGCTGCTTCTACAAAAATAAAATTATTGGTTTAAAAATCTGGTACTGCCCTCTGGTAAAATTTAAAAAAATTGTTAATTAGCTACTTATGAAAATGCAGGACTGAAATGACCAAAAAAATGGCCAAAATTCAAATTTTAACACCATATTTCTGTGGTGTTATTTATCTTGATTCTGAACAAATTTTAATTTAAATTTCTCATTGGCGGTATTTTATAAGGGTTTAAATGATCTTGGTAATGTAAGTTCAAAATTAAATTATTTCAAAAACTATTTAAATATGAAATTGTATAACACAAGTTTTATTTATTAATAATCTTGTTTCTGTAAAATTTTAATTTAATTGTATTAGTGGCGGCGATTTTATATTAGTTTAAATATAAAAATCTTGTAAAAGTAGATTAAAAATTACTTTTTCTACTCCCACCTTTAAAACGCCCTTTAAACCTTTTAAATACACATTGACAGGTTAATTAGCCACAATTGTGGCTTTATGGCGCTTTAGTCACGGGCTGAACCTAGCAACAGGTTTTTAGTCACAGGCTGAAGTTAGTTTTAAGTTAGTTGACAGTTGTCAAATGTCATACAATCGTTAAAATAAAGTGCCTTTCTAGTAAAATAATACTAAATGTGAAAATTGTTTTATTATCTCAATACAAAAATACCAAAGTATTAAATAGTTTCTCAACGCCAATATTTGAAAAGTTTATTTGAACATTGTACTGACCTTTTAATTTCGCCGGCAGTAAACTATAACTTAAATTCGGGCACGGACTCCACTGTTAAGTCCTCCATTTTCTTTACTTTCACTGTGAAAAACTGACAATTTTCAAGAAATACATTTCGATTTATAACCTTTATAATCTGTGTTTATAAAATAAATAAATGTGACATTTGACGGTGACACGCAGATTCCCCTATTGTTTCATAGATGGCGCTCTATACAAATTTTTATTTAAATCATTTTAAGATAATAATAAGTATTTGTCGTAGAAAAAGTATAGTATGCACCTCGTTTATAAACTTTTTTATACACTCGCAAGCTGGCTCGTGCCTATAGGCATTAAATTAAATTCGTGTATAAAATGGCGTTTATCAAACTTGATACATAATATACTATTTTCTACTCCTACATTGACAAGCTGTGACTTTATGGCGTTTTAGTTACGGGATAAAGTTGACAGATGTCAAATGATTAACAAATAAAATCGAATTTAAATTCTTCTTTGTGTTAGTCGTATATAAAGTATAGTATGCAACTCGTTTATAAACTTCTCTAGACACTCGTTTTTATTAATTACTCGCTCGCAAGCTTACGCAAATATACGCAAGGAGTCTGTACGACAGATTTTGTATTAAATAAGTAAATATTTTAACTAATATTTCAATAAACCTACCTTATAATAATTGATGTAACGAATATTCGTGTTAGCATTCGCCAATGAAAGTGTCTAGTAAACCGTCGGCGGTATATTAATAAATTATTATTAAACTGCCGCGGCGATGATAAGTAAAGGAGATTAATAACTTTGCAATTAACGAATGAGCATTTTTATATATCACAAAACATATTAATACGGTTTTAAGTACCTAGTTTAGGGTTGGTTGTAGTTTTAGCGTTTTTATATTAAACAAAACCTTATTTTTATATTTTGTTTAATTAAAATTCCCAGAATGTTCGTATTTTTTTAGGAAGCCCGGCTCGGTAGCAGAGCGCTTGCTTAGCGCACAAAACCGCTTGAATAGAGTGACAAAAAATGCAGATGAAATTATAAAGGACAATACTGACCATATACCGTCAAAGGACCGGACAAAAAACAACCTAAATCTTCCAAAAAACAACAGTGGAAAAGAAAGACAAAAAAGATAGACCACAAATTGTTTTATCACGCAGAGTAAACGAAAAACATCAAGACTTAATGAAAAACATAGAAAACCACACTAAAAGTAGTTTAGTCCTCAACATCAAAAAGAACAAAGAACACAAAGACTACGTAAACCTTTTAAAGAAAAATAACAGGTACACTCCATACAAAGAAAAAACGGACGCATTCGTGATGCGTGGACTCGATGCCGACATGAGTCTCGAAGACCACGAAATAATTATAAAAAATATCTTCAAACTAAAAAACACAAACCGTCCATTATATATGGTTATAACTGACTCAGCAATAAAGCTAAAATATTTAAATGCCACTGTAAAATATATTCAACACATGGTTTATTGGAAGATAAGGAAATACGATAGAAAAAGTCAACAATGCCATAGGTGCCAGGACTGGGGACACACAACTACCAATTGCTTCAAAGACTATAAATGTCTTAAATGTGCCCAAAGCCACCGGACTCACGAATGTACCAAACGTAAGGATACCCCAGCAACGTGTGCAAATTGCGGGGCAGATCACCCAGCAAAGGTATAGTCCCGGCCCAACACCAACTACAAATCACTGGACAAGAGCCACAACGTCATAAACAGCAAGGCCCCCACAACCCATGCAGGCACCTCCTTAAAATCCAAAAGAAGATAACTTTACCGCCACTAATAATTCCAACAGTAATTCTTGTTTGTTTTCAGAGATCACCCGCCTCTTGCTGATTTGATGGAAAAAGCTACTACTAAACTAAACTAAAATTCCAAATATTCTTGGAATTAGCACACTTCAATGCCAAAAACTACGATTTATAATGGCCCATACGTATAACAAAAAACTAAAGATGGTAAGTTGGAACGCAAACAGATTTCCAGCCTAATAATTTTTTTATATACCCACGACGTACACGTGATAATTATAATCATTGATAATTATCAATGAAACAAAATTAAAGAAGGAAGATAAATTAAAAACAAGATTCCGACCATTTTCCGGTCTGTGTGAATGTGACCCTTAAAAGCCAGAGGCCAAAACCTTCGTAAGATTCAAAAACAGACTGTAATAAATTAAGACAAATCCTAAACACCGAAACTACTATAAACAACAACATACAAAAAATATTTCAATAGTAAAAAACCAAAACACAACCAAAAAAAAACAATATCGCAGACAAAATAAAGTATAACGAAATTAGAAATGATATAAGAATCTACAGAGAGAAAACTTGGTCAGGAAAGTTGGCAAAACTAAGCCTATGGGAATTTTTAAAGACACTTATAAAACAAAAACCAACATTCCAACATTAAATCAAAACGGTAACGAGCATGAGCTTCGTAAAGCGCTACCAACGATACTCATCCTGGAAGAACTCACCACAAAAAATACAAAAAATGATAAAGACGCTAGTAAATAATAAAACTCCCGGCCCTGACAAAATTCAAAACATAATATTAAAAAATTTACCAATAAAACTCCAATAGTCCAGTTCCATTACATAATCAATAATACAATAAACCTCCAACACTTCCGCCAACAAAGGAAAAATGCCCAAGAAAAGATCCCACCAATCCTGGCAGCTATAAACTCGCCGAAAAAGTTATTCTGGAGAACATAAACAAATGGGACATTAAGAATAAAATCACACCAAACGAGCAGTTCGGCTTTAGGCCTAGTCATAGTACTGTACACCAGGCCGCGAGGGTTATTCACGATGTCCAACAGGCCAACAACCGTGGCCAGAATACGGCCATGGTCCTGCTGGAGATCGAGAAGGCCTTCGACAAGGTCTGACAGGCCTGTCTTGTCTAAAAGCTTAGAGAACTACAAAGAACATTCAGAATGTATGTAAACCATTTCAAATGCGAGACAAAGACAATAAGAGCAGGGGTACCGCAAGGTACAGTACTAGCGCCAAATAAGAATCCACTTGAGACTGCTGACCAGCTACTATGATAAATGGCTAATAAGAGTTAATAACAACAAAACGGAGCTGATACAACAACAGAATTATAACACCAATAGTGCTAAACAATGTTCATTCAGCTCCAGAAAAAAAGGAGCGTCAAATATCCATTTGTAGGCATAACTCTTAATAACAAACTTAAATTTACAAAACACATCAATAACCTTAAGCCATTATATATAATAGCCATTTATCCGCTGGCCAACAGGACAAGCAAAATATCTATAAAGAACAAAATTACCCTTTACAAATCAACATTAAGACCTATATTAAAATACGGCCACCCAGCTTGCAAAGTACTGCAAAGACGTCTTAAGACACGTCACCGGAGAGGGAAAGTACAAAAGAGTTAGATAACAGACATCCAATACATCAAAGATATCATTCTAGACAATAGCGATAAATTTTATAAATATAAACAAAAAATAAATCCACTATTAAACGAAATAACAAACATAAGATTTAACAACAATAATAACATAAAACATGGCCTTATTAATAAAAAATTACAAATATAGGTATTTAGAACGCCTACCCGATCATTGACAATGTCAATTTGACATACGACACTAAAACATATAATTAAAAAAAAACTTAAAAACACCCTCTGTGCCTGATGACTAGGGATGGGATTTTAGTTATTTTACCTTTTTTCAACCGATGTAACTATTTGAAAACCAATAATGCCAAAATGTGTTTTAAAAGATTTTCTTTTATATGAACCTAACTTGTTTTCACATTTTTTACCTTTTTTGGAGGTTTTTTCTTTAAACTACCTTTTTATACTTTTGTTACCTATTTTTTAATTTGTTAGTTTATTTTCACCTATTTATTTATTACCTATTTTTACGTATTTTTACTTATTTTATTTTTTTGTGTACTTTTTAAATTTTGCGCCAATATTTTATCTAGGGCGTGCAACTCAACGGTATATAATTTTTTTCTTATGGTCACAGACTGTAGCAGTAACTTTCTTTGCAGTTACCTTCTTTGTAGTGAGCTTATGTTCTGTCATAGAACTTCTGTGTAGTGAGTGTCACTCAGTGAAACACAGTTTCATGGAGCCTACACAAGGAGTCCGAACTGCATGTAAACAAGAATCTTCCTAAAGAAAGTAGGCGCTGGTGTCCCGTTTATTCTGAAACAATTGACTAATTTGTACCGAAACGCTACCAAAAGAGCAGACGTCAGGACGCATCAACAATCAGCGCCGCAGGTGGTGAAAAAAAAAGACCTAATTTGTGCAATTTAGAGGGCAGGTTTTGTCAATTTTCCCTATTAAGTTCGGGCTCCTTGTGTAGGCTCCATGCACAGTTTATTGCATAGAAATAGTTTATTGTGGGTATGTTCTGTGTTTGGGTATGCGGCTAAACAAAATTATAAAAAATGCCTAAAACCAAAGAAAATCCTCCAAATAAACTCAGCAGTTGGATTGAGGGGAAGAATAAGATATTTTCTATTGACGGAAAAAACTTATTTTATAGAGTTTGCTGTAAAATTGTAAGGACTTTGAGGTTATGTTAAAACATCTTTATTTAATTTATATACATTTAAGCTATCTGTTTATTACTCTAGTAGTAAATTTGGTAAATATCAGGTATTCCCAGTTATATTTTCAGTTCCTTATAGCTTTAATTAACTATTGGTCAGTTTATAAAAAAATATTGTATGTTACTTATTTTATAAAAATAAACGAAACTTGAACTTTTAATGTTTTTTTACCTAAAATGCTGATTTTTTTTAACCTAAAATGCTTCTTTTAGTACCTTTTTCGTTAAATATTTTTCAGTTGTTAGTACCTAAATATCCCATCTTTACTGATGACACATTGTGTGCTGGGACCCTGCGCTGACGGAGACGGGCCGGCGACCGAATTTGCGGTATAGTGCTCGAGCACTTGGTCTTTGGAAAAATAATAACTTTTAAAAATGAGTTGGTCATATTAAATCGTAGATTAAAACATTATTAAAGCAGGTTTTATATTTGTATTTTCCTGCAATTATTCACCATATATATATAACAAGCAATATCTCAGCCGCCACGACACCCGATTCAAATAAACTCTACAGCCGATAGGGTCCCTAAAATGCGAGCATCTCAAAACACTATGAAGCGGCGGTACAATGCAAAATCACTCATCAAACGGTACGGAGGTGCCTGCAGCCATGAGCTGCTTCACCCCTGGCCTAAAAGAAAAACCCAGTGTATACTCCCATAAATACAGGTTGTCACCTAATAAATTGTCATTCTTTGGGGGGATGGTAGTACACGCCGGTTGTTATTGTGGTTTCTCTGGCGCTACATAAACAGTTTAGTGTACCAGAACAAAGTTAACACATTAGAACAACTCCGCGAACTTGTCACTGCAGCGGCAGATCAAATCCGAACTCATCCGGATATAATAGCAAGAGCGACACATCATAATTTTCTACGCCGCTGTCAACTTTGTGTGGATAATAACGGCGGGATAGATGAACATTTATTATGATTTTGTGGAACACTTAAAAAATAGCTACATGAGCATCAACCGACTTAAAAAGTAAAATTTAAAATCGACGGAAAAACAACGGAAACTTGGTGATAACTAACAATAAAAAGTAAGTATTGTTTTTTTAATAGTACCTTAAAATAGCAGAATATGCAAAACAAAAAACAATTATCAACAAAGTAATCAATAATAAAACAAATGTAAATTTTTAATGAATGTAGATCGATTATTGCCCACTTTGCAAGCATTTTTTGATCAGTTGTCATAGGTCAGGAACAACCAGTGGCGCCACAAAATTTCTACTTTACTTATTATATACAGGGTGTCCCGAAATTAAGGGGCCAAACTTAAACAGTGCATTCTTTATAGAAAAATAACACTTTTTTGTTTAATAAACATATATCAAAAAATGCCCCCTAACGGAGCTACGCCCCCCTAAATAGGAGCTTAAGAGCATCATTTTTTTTAAACTATTCTTAGAGGGTTGAACATGAAGACCTGAATTTTTGGGACTTTGGTAATTTTGACATTCTGAATCTGGATCTATAATCAAAACTGTTAAAATTTAATCATAGGCGTAACATTTGAGGGGGCAAATTTACAAAAACAGAACCAACTTTTTGCAGAGTGTGTATTTTAATGTTTTGTTATAAAATTATGAAAATGTATAGTTTTTCACGAAAAATAGGTACTCTTGCTTTGAATCGCTCAGATGCACCATTTTCGAGAAAATTGCAATTTAAATTACTATGCTTAGCATAATTTCTAATATTTTCATTAAAAAGCTTTGGGACAAAAGTGACGTTTGGGTTATTTGCTGACTTTACATTTATTTTTATAGTTTAGTTAATATTTTTTGGCTCGATTTTTGTTATTTTTTATTAAGGAGCGATTTTCCAAATTTTAACACAAAATTTTAACGAAAATGATAGGTGTGTATGCTATGCAGAGCAATTTATAAATGCATTTTTCTCGAAAATGGTGCATCTGAGCGATTCAAATCAAGACTACCTATTTTTCGTAAAAAACTATAAGTTTTCATAATTTCATAAAAAAAAATTAAAATATTATCTCGGAAAAAAGTTGGGGCTATTTTTATAACTCCCCCCCCAAATGTTACGCCTATGATTATTTTTTAACAGTTTTGATCTTGGATCTTGATTCAGCATCTAAAAATTACCAAAGTGCCAAAATTTCATTTCTTCATGTTTAACGCTCTAGGAATAGTTTAAAAAAAACTATTCTCTTAGGCTCCTATTCAGGGGGCCGTAGCTCCGTTAGGGGGCATTTTTTTATACATGTTTATTTAACAAAAAAGTGTTACTTTTCTATGAAGAATGCACTGTTTAAGTTTGGCCCCCTAATTTCGGGACACCCTGTATATAAAAATTTTAATGATTTTTTATTTAAAAAGAATGGCACTAATGAAAAACTGTTTTATTTTAGCGTGTACTATCATCCCCTTAAAGTATGACAACTAATTTGGTGACACCCTGTATAAATTTTATTTTTCACAATAGCCGCAATTGCGCAATAGCAATTTAATTGCATTAATGCATTGTAAAAGCTGGCCAAAATTTAAATAGAGAGCGAATTTATTTGAAAATAAATATCTTTATGTTTTTGGGGTCCGAGAATTCGAATTTGAGGTCAAAATAGTAAAAAAAAATGGCCGTCACAAAATGGCGGACGAACTTTGAAAAAACTGACGTCACGTTTAAAAAAACATAGTAGTAAGGGATTTTCGGGGTCAAGGACCTCAAATTTAAGGTCAAAATGATTAAGAACAAGATGGTTACCACAAAATGGCGGTTTTTTTTGTTAAAAATAACGTTGCACCCGTAAAAATGAGTCTTAGTGTTTTCGGAGGTCAAGTTATACAAATTCAAGGTTACAAAATAAAAAAAAACATTTTATTTATTTACTTAATTTAATTTAATATTTCAAATATAATCTTCATTTATAACTACATCCACATCACCCGGATATTCCACATCAGGCTCGTCGTTATTATACAAGTTGGGCTGCTAATGCGCCTAAGCACGATCCACGTTTACCTACCTTGTAAGCGTCCTTAAAACAAAAAACGTAAGTGATCGCAGCCAAATTTTTGATATTATGTTAAGTAACTTGTTAACTTTGTATTTTGAGAAATTGTATCGAAGCGGCGCGGCGCATTTTTTAAAACGCTGTGTCTAGTCTCACGCTAGCGTGAACGCAATTTTATTCTTATTCTCACGCGGTGACGTCACTAAAGGTAACATAACCTAAGATTCTTTCAAGAATCTAATTTGTTCTGTGAATCTAATTTTTGCGGTTTTGAGGTTTTTTAAAAGTTGGCAGGCGGTTTGGCCGATTTGTGAAATCTGCCCTGTTACAAGTGTACGTAAAATGTATTGACATGGACAAAAACAACAATAATGATGAGTTAAAACTAACTATTGGAAAATCGTTCATTTTGCCCATTTTAGTTGGGTTTTTTGCTCAATTGGGCAGGGGGGGGGCAATGGGGCGGGGTCGGTTGGGTTGTGTTGTTGAGTTTGGGTTGGTTTGGCTGCAGTAAAAGAGTCTCAATTTTATTATTAGTAAAGTTTATTACATTTACATAATTAAATCAAATGACATAATCAAATAATAATCAAATCAAATGACACGACACCTAAAAAGTAAAATTAAATAAAATAATGCTGGCAGAATTATGTCCACTACACATGGGCTTTTTCTATTTTCGCCCCCCCCCCCTCAGTAGATGTCTAAAACCGCCCCTGGACAAAGTTGGCAGCCTTAGGTTTAACCAAAAACCAAAAGGCTTTAATCTGTAGGTATTTATGTTTACGAAGTTAACGTGAAAATAAAATTAAAATTATTTTGACGTTAGCGTGAGAATAAAAATTAAATTGCGTTCACGTTAGCGTGAGAATAAGAATAAAATTGCGTTCACGCTAGCGTGAGACTAGACACAGCGTTTTTTGAAACATGTTTTTCATTTACTTTTTTGTTGACTAAAAGTTTCTGAATAGATCACTTTAAGGTCACTATTATAAAACATTATGCATGAATAACATAAACCTCGTATTAAAATTTTATCATACATACCTTCAGCAACTCGCTCCATGTATCGTCGAAGAAATCGCGCAATTTAAACAAAATCTACAGCATTTTTAAAAGAGCGTAACATTTGACGTTTCGAAACGTCTCGCTCAGGTATGGCGGTTGGCCCTCTTACTCGCTTTCTCAAAGCCCAAATGGATAAAACATAGCCACATATTTTTGGGATTTGGTGCAGGAATAGGTTCTTTATAGAATACCGTATTTTGTTTTACAAAAAAAAACACATTGATTTTAATTGAGGTTTAATAATATTTTATTAAAATACCGCTGGCGGTTTATTAGACTTTCTCTTCGCGAATGTTTGAGAGTTGCATTTGCAAATATTAATGCGAATGATAGATTGGTGTATTATCCAACATTATTATACAAGACATATTTTGTAGGAAAATTGTACGCTGTACAAAAAAGGTCTTTTACGTTTTTTTTATAAACCATGCATTTAAATGTTATCGAAGCCGATTCGGAGATTAAAATTTGAAATAAATCAAAATTAAAAGTATTGCCATTATCTTTTATTTTTAATTTTACAAGTTGGCTTTTTCACTTTTGTAAAACAAAATAATTAGATAATACCCAAGTGAAAAAATTTAACTTGGAAAATAACGGACATCCTACTGTATATACTATTGTTTTAAGAATACGAATCGGTGCTATATTAATTAGATTTAGTAAATAATTTTACGACGCGAAATAAATGCGAAAAAGATAATAATGGTTGGATTATGGATAAAGAATTATGCATTTTAAAATTTTGATTATGGTTACGACTATAAAATGACTTGAAAATTTATAAAATTTATTATTATCTTACCTGGCGTCGTACTCCTGCTCCTCTCCTGATTGGTACCGGTAGGCGGCACCACCAGCTTCGATGGCAAGTACCTTTGGGTAGACTGGGTACCTTCGACCCATGCGCAGTCCCACGGCATCGACCATCTGCGCATAGGACCATCGCCGGATTCACCACCGACGTCAGGAGCGGCCGCTTCCGACCATCTACGCTGGCAATTAAGCGGAAATAAGGGAAAATGTAACGGAGAGCGAGAACCGCGCCCCGGAAACGGCATCTTCATTGTGTAAAGTTGGCCGGGAGTAGGAAAAGGACCTAAAACAAAAAAAATGTTATTATATTATATGAGCCCCGCAGGGCCCCGTCCCGTATTAGTTAAACCAGCCATGAGAAAAGTTATATTTTCTAATTGAAACGTAATCTAAAATACATAATGTAACTATAACAAGGTTTATTACTTACAGTCTGTTTACAATTTTCTTTAACAAAACGAATTATTTTTGTTATTGTTAGCAGAAAGGAACCTGATTTAAACGAACTTATACCAAAGATTAAATATACTTTAGAAAAGTATACAGACTGTATAGAATCAAGTAAGTAAGGCTGGAGACGAGGATGACAAATTATATTCTGATCAGAGAAAAAGAAACAAACTTTAATTGGGCGTGGTTTAAACCAAGCCATTCATAATTACGAACCATAGTTGCCAGGTTGTTTTAAATCAGAAGAGAACGATTATAATAATTTAATAAATAGTTCAATTTTATTTGTTTGAAACTTTAAAAATAACAAAAAAATTAATATGTCAAAAATAATTTGATTTAGTTAATTTTCTTACTTTTAATATTAAAAAATAAGAAAAACAACCCTTTTAGGAAACAATAATAGCATATGGCAACAGCGCGGCATGCAGCCAGATACAACGGCATGCAGTTTGATCTACTTTGTTCAGTAGCTCCGACGCTGTCGTAGGGAAATGTGTATAGTTTTTAAGAAATACATTTTCGCCATTAACTGGAATTTAATGGATTTTAAACAATACTTAGTTTTTTATTTGCAGAAATGCATTAAAACAAAACAAACGAATTCGATAAAAATAAAACCTATAAATTCTCAAACAAAAATAATTCTAAAAGAACGAAAATAACTTTTTTTCTAAATTAAATGTTCAAATAGACCACCAGCAGCAGTTAAACAATACCCTAGCCTATCATAAAAATTCCTGCGCACGTTAAACAGCATTTCAGGACTAATATCTCCCAATGTATTAAAGATTTGCTCCCTTAATTCAACGAGATTATTAGCCCTGAGCTCTTGAAATCCATACATTTTCGACTTGACGTATCCCCACAAGAAAAAATCACACGGAGTCAATCCCTACCACAGTGGGCGGGGTTTGGCACTTGTTTTATTTAAGTGTATCTATTCGTTTTAATCTTTGCTTATACTACAAAAAATAAATTAAGCAATATAAATCAAGACAGTTACCATAGTAAAAAATAAATTTGAAATTTATAGATACATCTATGAATTTATATGAAATTTCACTGGTCGAAAAAATGGAATTTTTTGTTTGCCACCAAGGAGCCAACAACTTTTCTAGGGGAATTTGGGTGCGCTAATTCTAAAAATACCATCATTTGGCTCAACTAGCCTTTCTGAGATATTGTGAAAAAACGTTTTTTTTCAATATGCAAACATTCAAATTCGTATAAATTCGGGAATTTGGGTGCGCTGATTCCAAAAATGACCATCATTTTGCTCAACTAGCCTTTGTTTTTGAGATATTGTGAAAAAAAACGTTTTTTTAATATGCAAACATTCAAATTCATATATATTTTTTTAATCAAATACTTTAACCAAGGATAATTGGTCTCAACAGCTACCTTCAAAAAGTACAATTTCGTCGGAACACTAAGTTATACCTACCGCCGCACAGTGGTCCCAGGAACCTAAAAAGCTGGCATTAAATGAAAAAATTAATCTGTATTTTAGGAAAGTATTTCACTTTATTTTAATTGCACACTCCCATGCATGAGTTGGTAACACTGTTTTCACCAACGACTCTTTTTTATGCGTTCCAGAGCTTGTTCACAGAGCCCGTGATTACAATAGAATAAGAAGATTGTTTACTGATGAGGCTACATTCACCATTAAATGGGGTGGTATCGTCTCAAAACTGTAGATAATGGGCCAGGGATAATCCTCACTGGATTATAAATTGTAAAGATCAATATTCTCAGAAAGTCAATGTACGGTGTGGGATTTTAGAAAACCTTGGTCCTTTTTCTTTAATGAATCATTGAATGCTGATTATTTAGTTAACTTTTTCAATGGGGAATTTTGGGATGCAATTGAAAATCTTCCACTTAATGTGCGACAGGATATGTATCTGAAGCTAGATGGTTTGTCAATGGATGAACCAAAAATTGGAGGTCTCCCGATATTTCACCCCTCGATTTTTATTTTTGAGGAATGGTAAAAAATAAAGTTTATAAAACAAGGCGCACAAATCAAGACGAACTTTGTGCCAGAATAGAGCAAGCTTGTCAAGAAATTCGGCTTATGCCAGTTTGACTTTTAGTATTTGAAAATGTGAAATTGACAATAATATTTATTATTGATAATTTACTTGTCAATTATAAATAAAATAGTATAATATGTATCAAGTTTGATAAACGCCATTTTATACACGAATTTAATAGAAAAGTTTATAAACGAGGTGCATACTATACTTTTTCTACGACAAATTATTATCTTAAAATGATTTAAATCAAAAATTTGTATAGAGCGCCATCTATGAAACAATAGGGGAATCTACGTGTCACCGTCAAATGTAAAATTTTTATATTATAAAGGTTATAAATCGAAATGTATTTCTTGAAAATGTACAGTTTTTCACAGTGAAAGTAAAGAAAATGTTTTATGAGCACTTTACAGTGGAGTCCGTGCCCGAATTTAAGTTATGGTTTACTGCCGGCGAAATTAAAAGGTCAGTACAATGTTCATATAAACTTTTCAAATATTGGCGTTGAGAAACTATTTAATACTTTTGTATTTTTTTATTGAAATAATAAAATAATTTTTACATTTAGTATTATTTTACAAAAAAGGCACTTTATTTTAACGATTGTATGACATTTGACAACTGCCAACTAACTTAAATCCAACTTCAGCCCGTGACTAAAAACCTGTTGCTAACATCAGCCGTTGACTAAAGCGCCATAAAGCCACAACTTGTCAATGTGTATTTAAAAGGTCACTTAGTGGGAGTAGAAAAAGATAATTATGCCAAAAATAATAGCAACGAATTCGAATGTAAAAGCCCTTTTGAGGGCAAAACTTCATTTTGATGAAATTATGCCAAATGCTACAATGGAAGAAAAAGTACATCGCCATGGACATTTTTGGAGTAAAAAAGTAACGAATTTGGTTTTATAAATATTACATCATACATTATTTTCACATTATTCACCATTGGACAACATTTACGTTCACAAAAAAATTTAATTTCTTTTATATAAATTCTTTTCAAAGCGAAGATTATTATCTCAGGGTTCCCTCTTTTAAAACCATTTAAAATTCCCTGACTTTTCCAGGTTTTCCCTGACCAAAGTCCCTATAATTCCAGATAAATAAAAGAAAGACATAAAGACAATTATCTCCCAAAATAGTGTCCCATAAGAATTATGTTAAGTCAAAAATAGCGTTTATTTTTGTTAATATTTATTTAAAAATTAAATATTATAATAAAAATTAAAATAAAATTTTAATAAAAACAGTTTAACATAAAATAGATTCTTTGGTACAAACATAAAAAACATTCTTTGGTATACATTTATACAAATATACCATATTCATCAAAGCAATGCACAACAAACTTTAACAATTTAAAATTAATTATGACAATTGTTTTAATTATTGTTAATTGTTAGTTTGTTTATCAGGTGCATTGCTTTGCGATTTTTTAGTGTGTAAAATTTTTTCGTGTAAAATCCTTGATAATTACCGCCGTTACGGCGGCGCCGTACGAAAACAATTGTTTACGATACCAGTGTTGCCAATACGGCGACTTTCAACGAAAAAGGGTCAGAAAACAAGCCGTTTTATAAATTTCCCTGACTTTTACCCTAATATTAACAAATTCCCTGACTTTTGCGCTGACTTTCAAAATTCCCTGACTTTTCCCTGATTTTATTGGACTTAAACGGATTCCCTGACTATTCCAGGTTTTCAAGGATTTCCAGGTGAGAGGGAACCCTGTATCTGCTAGGAATACTTTCTCTTCAGGACCCCTATTCTTGACTGCGAGAGAAAATATCCGCCGGAGAGCTCTCCCTGTAATAGAACGAACATTCACATCCCCGAAATTTTCTCTCGGTATGTCAAAGTCGTATTCTCGACGGATTACCGTGAGAAGATGTTGCCATATTTATATACTGTATTTGCCCAAATAAATGAATCAATCAATTTAAATTTCCCGCGTAACTTAAGTTGACTAATGTCACATTTGAAATGTGATTAATAACCTAGATGTAATAGTTTTTTGTTGCAGATTCAAAGAGTTTTTGTGTATTAGTTATTACTAGTCAAAATGGAACGAAAAGTGTCCGTTACAGCAAGACAAAATTTTTTTTTATAAGACTTCTTAAAAAGCTACCCCCAACTTTTAAGTGACAATTTTGCAGAATTGACAAAAAAGAGGCACAGGCATTATGGCAGGAACTTGCTATAACATTCAATAGTGGCCCTGGTGAAGCAAGCAAAGATAATTAGCTCTAAAATATCTCATACATTTTATTTCTGATAAAAGAAATGGAATTTTCCGGTTTAAAACAACTCTGTTGGGTTCATCTGCTTGTTCTTCAGCATCTTGCAAGTCTCTGATAATATTAAACGCTAGATTTAAATTGTGCGGATCCATTGTAATAAATCACTTAAAAGCACACAGAACATAAGCATAAACACTAATACTAATACCACAGAATAAACGATAAATAAATTAGGTTGAGTATTTTATTAATATTCGCAAAATGTCAAATTTTTTCTCGGGAATCTTGAATTCTACTACAAATCAGTAGTAGAAGTGGATTCGCCCGATAATGCATGAAAATATTCACTTGCTGGTTTCAAGACTGTAGATGTTTTCGAGAGAACTCCGCCCATTTCTATTACAAATTTCTACTCCTTTGAACTCGAGAATAGGCGTTCTGGGCCGTAAAGCAACCTATATTTAACAACTTTTTTTATATGATTTTACTCATCCAGTGGCGGCTGGTGGATTTTATGTATACCAATATTTTATAATAGTTTATAATGACATTAAATAAACAAGTTCGGCGCAAACAGAATTTAAATTGAAGTTTTTTTATTTAAAAAATCCAAATATTACAGATTTTATTTGATTTTAAATTTTTATTATTTATTTTATTAAAATAAAATTTTTATTATTTATATTTTTATTATAAAAATATATTTAAAATGGTATAAAACCTGTAATATTTTAAATTCGTCGATAAATTATAGTAGATAATAAATTGCACCATTGAATTATCTCAAATAGGGGGACGGGAGGCGGGTGAGGCAACAGGAAAAACTAACTTTTTTTCGCAAACTTCAATTTAAATTTTGTTTTCGCCGAACTTGTTTATTTAATGTCATTATAAACTATTATAAATTTGGTGTGGGTTCCATCAAAGATAATACTGTATTATCTTTGGGTCCCATGTCTAATAACTGAGATATTGGTATACCCAAAATCCACCAGCCGCCACTGTACTCATCCAAGCACCACCAAAGCCAAATTAATTGCATTTTTAACTACGAATTTCGACAACTCAACTTGACAACTGCACAATGTAACCTACAATAATTTATACATAACCACAATTAGATTTCTTCTTCTTCTTCTTCTCTGGTTTGATTGGCCTTTCCCTTCCGGGAATTAGCCAGCTTAATCACGTTTCTTTTAGGTACTGGAGTAAGCGAGTCTAGGATTACCTATAGCTTCTCCTTTCTTCTTTATTATATAATATATATAAATTACAGCTTCTCGTTTTCTTCTTGATTATTTGTTTTATTTTTCAAAATTAATGTCCATCAATATCACTTCAGTCTTCATAGTTCATAAATCAATCTTTTTATTTTAGCATTACAGTTCAATCTTAACAAATCTTCTCAGTACACTTATCATTTTTATTACACTAATACACTAATACACTAATGTCTCAAACATAAACGAAATCACCATACACGCAGCGGAAGTCATACATAAAAATAGAGAGCAAAAAAAATAGCAAAAAAAACCCACGATGCACTACATGGCTGTTTGAACATGACTATTAAATCCTTTAATATTTCGACCATCCTTTGTGGAAATCTATTGCATCTTCACAAATCTAATGTAGATTTTGGAGTTTTGGCACTGATTAGCTTAATTTTGTGCTGTGAGCACCATATTGTCCTCTCAAGGACACTTGTCACTTCAGCGGACAACAAGAATAATGTGACAATTAGATTTATAACTAGCTTAGTTTGTTTTAATTAATGCGACCAACTTGACAACTGTATTTACCAACCAAAACCCTAAATTTGCAACGTTGCCGCAGTCCAGATAAAAAAAAATGAACTAAACTCATAATTGGAACAAAGCAAATTTTGAAAATATTTTTATCGCACATTAATTTCAAAACTTTTGTTAACATGACCTTTTTAAGAGGGGTTTGCTAGGGTTTTAACGCTTTCAATTTAATGTTGAAGCGTTAAGAATTCTTATGAATAATATCAATTTAACATAGTATGAACTGCACAATGTAACCTACAATAATTTATACATAACCACAATTAGATTTATAACTAGCTTAGTTTGTTTTAATTAATGCGACCAACTTGACAACTGTATTTACAAAACAAAACCCTAAATTTGCAACGTTGCCGCAGTCCAGATTAAAAAAATGAACTGTACTCATAATTGGAACAAAGCAAATTTTAAAATTTTTTTTATCGCACATTAATTTCAAAACTTTTGTTAACATGACCTTTTTAAGAGGGGTTTGCTAGGGTTTTAACGCTTCATCTTTAATGTTGAAGCGTTAAGAATTCTTATGAATAATATCAATTTAACATAGTATTAATACCTTTTAATGTTTCCAATGCTCCAGGTCCCCTCATGCTCTCAGAAAACCCGTGTATAGGGCTAGGTCCCCGAAGAGGCGGTTCTTGATAAGGAGAAGATCCTCTGGCTTCCGCTAGAGGACTCTGTCGTGCAGTTTCTTTGGCAACGTCCTGATTTTTTGGGCTATCCATGGAACTGCGTTCACCGGCGAAATGAGGACTGGACATTTGAGAACGCGATTCAGTGGCATACAGTCTGGCAAAGACTTGTTGCATCATACCCATGCTGCAGTCTGGGTTATGAATTCCCCCTGTAACAATATTTTTATTGTTATAAAACGAATTATTAAAATGTGTATATTGACCTGGTGTTGTATTGCAGGAGGGACACAAAGCCATAGACCCAAAACATTCACATCCAGCAATACTGAATTGATACTGTAAATTTACGAAAGTCAGTAGGTTTTCGGCGATTATTTGTTGATTGTGCTCAACTTGTCTTTGGGCGTCTTCTCCCGCAAAGGTTTCACCTAGAAAAAATCTCAAAAAATTTAAATTTACAGGTTGATTCTACAAGATTTAGGGCTAAGTTTATTATATTTCAAGACTCAGTGTGTTAAAAAAGCAAAAAAAATTTAAATTTATTATATTTAAAAATTATCAACTAATAAAAGTAATGTTGGAGAAATAAATGTTTCACTTCTCTAATCTGATTGTCAAAATTTCCAAGCCAACTGCTTTGCTTCTCTTACGAAGCAGTTATTGTATCTTTATTGATTATAAGTATGTATACATACTCTTATTCGCAATAACTCAAGAACGGCGAATCGTATCAAAAAGTTGCAAGACGGCCATTTCAAGCTCGCGAAACGCATGAATTATAAAACTGATTTTTATAAAACAAAAAGTAGATAATTTATTATACAGGGTGTCCCATAACTAATGGACAATACAGCAACTGTAGAAATAGGAGGTCAAAATAGGTCGATTAACACAAATAAGTCTTAGTAAAATGGTACCTAGCCACTTACAACAACTGATAAATTTCATTCTTATTCTTATTTGTTTGTTTTTAATTTAAAGTGTTTTTATTACTAAAACTAATATATTATTTAAAAAATTTTTACAAGCATCGCAAAATTTAAAAGAAAATATCTCGATAACGCCTTAAAATATTGATATCAAACAAGTAAACATTTTTTATTTAAAAATAATGGATATTTTATTATTTCACATAAAAGTGTTAAAAATACAAGGGGTAAAAAAATATGTTAATTCACCCAATTCGACATGCGTCATTAGCGCCCTCTAGGAGTAGCATAAAAAAATATGATAAATTTGTATTTCTCGCCCTTAAAAACTATTGCCCTGTATCTTGTTTATATTTAACATTTTGTCTATTGTTAATATTTTTGTTAATCGACCTATTTTGACCTCCTGTTTCTACAGTTGCTGTATTGTCCATTAGTTATGGGAAACCATGTATAATATTTTGACATTAAAATTGTCAAAAATATTCTTCTTTTATTAGGCTATAGATTAAATAAAAAAAACGCAAGAAATATTTTATAAAACTAAAGATAATTTTAATAATTGAAAGGTGTGGACGGGACAAAAACAAGATTTATCTATTCCTATCTACTAAATTAAACAAAATTTTGCATTTAAAAAATAAATATTTTAGTATTTTAGATTCCACATGTATCCTACCTATGCTCATATCTTGAACGGCTGCTGCAATGTGAGTTTTTACGGAGTTGGTGGCAACAAAAGTTGCTCGAGATAGTTCTTCCCAACCCTGAGCGCACTGCGCTGCAAGAGTGGTGTTTTGGTGTGAAGCAAGCACTGCCAAAGATTGCGATAGGCGCAGACCAGCTGCACACATATTATTGAGAATCTAAAACAATTAAAAAAAAAAAGAAAAAAAATTTAAAGCAAATAGATTGTTGTTAGTTACTTGTAAGTAACAAATCCAACTATTTAAACAATCAGCAGCAGCACATTTTAATGCATTTGGACTTAACGGTGGTGGTTCTTCAGGAATTTTTTTCTCAGTCTCTGGGTCGGAAGCGGTGCTAGGACCAGCCTGAGAAGCAACCCTAGAACATTTTATAGAAACACGTGTAAAAATAGTTTAGGAACTTGTTAATGTTTAAGTTTAATTAATAAAAAATAAAGTATTTACAGTACATAAATAAACCATATATAAAATAAGACTAAAATTTATAAAAATTCGGCTTAAATAGGTTATTTTTATAGGGATAATGCATAGACCCAAATTTATAAATAAATTGTTTAAAGTAATACTTACGGATCCATTTTAACAATAATTAATTCAAAATTAAAAATATTCCGGTCAGCTAGCTTTAATAATATACATAATTAAACACATCCACGGTAAACCCTACAGATTTTTCATCAAATTAAAAGAATGGGCATTTTTATATTTAGCAAAATTTAAGGAAATTTACGTAAATTCAATACTTTATCGAGTTTCATAATAAAAATAAACAAACGTCAACTTCTGTCATTTAAATCGCCGGATGTCAAAAATGTTAAC
The DNA here is from genome assembly GCA_921294245.1 of Brassicogethes aeneus. Lineage (NCBI taxonomy): Eukaryota > Metazoa > Arthropoda > Insecta > Coleoptera > Nitidulidae > Brassicogethes > Brassicogethes aeneus. The sequence continues at coordinate 42,396,292 of OV121132.1, read as the reverse complement.
CAAGTAGAAAACTAAAAACACAAATATTGGTACTACTTAAAAAATACAGATGGCAGTAATAATATTTTAATTCAAAAATGTTTTGAAACATACTCTCAGTGACGTCACTGTTTTGACGCTAAAATGTAATATTTTTGAAACAACGAAATTTTTTAAAAATATTGAGTCGCTGAAAAATACTGTGTGGTAACTTGTTTCAATTTAATTAATATACGAGGGAAAGATTAAACAACGTAAAGCAAAATGTTTTAAGAATTTGTTTTTTTATAAAATACAATAAATCTTTTTATTATAATTCATATAATAAAGATTCAGGGTAATTCCATTTATTAGCCACCAATGAGTGCACCTCATATACTCTAATTTTATTTCTTTTTTAACTGTAAATAGACATGGACCCAAGAAGTGAAAAAAACTCCCCTTTTCTTTTCTCCCCCTATCACCTATTTATACAGGGCTACGCAAAAGTTACTATGCAGACCTAACTTAAAAAAAATGTACTTTTTTTGCTAATAAAGCTATCTATATTAAACAAACTGTTAATTGTTAAGAAAATATTTCTCTTTTAAACCATATAGAACACATTTACTTATTGATGCCCTAAATGGTCTTTGGGAATTTTTTTAAAAATGCAATTTTTTGGCAAAATTGTCTAATTTTATAAATTCATATATTCTTAGAATAACTTCACAGCAAACGAAAAATTATAGAAGTGTATAGGATGACTCCGCGTTTGAATATCAAATCTTAAAGTTTTATCATAACTGTATTGAATCGTGCTTTGTTTTTATATTTTTCGGCTCTATACCTATGCACGACTATATTTAAAGTCAAACTCAATGGTGTCTTACAAGATACATTATTTTGATTTTCTATATTCAACAGAGAGATAGAAACTCGACCCTGTCGAATGGTGCAGTCGTTTATGTCTCTAGAAATTATTAAAAAATGGTTCAGTCCAATGGTGCAGCAACTTCGGATTCCTATTCTCCTCAGAGACATAGAAACTCAAGCTTTTCGAATTTTACTGGCAATGATTTTCGTTAATGTCCCCGAGAATTATACAAAAACAGCCCAATGCAATATCGCAACGGTTTCGACTTCTCTTTACTCTACCAAGTTATAGAAACTGGAGTCTCTCTAATACTGTTCTAGTCAATATTTCTGAGAATATAAAAAGAGGGTGTAATATTGCAAGAAGTTTTGATCTTTTGATGGATGCAAGTAGTTTGAATTTTCTCCTTTCTGCATATGATTTTGTTGAAAATAGTTCCTTTCTTTGGTTCCTTTGTCTGATTTTTATTTACCGTAACAACTCAGGTATGTAAAGCACAGATGATATGATGTTAAGTATATTTATGTATTATATAAAGTACCTATACCTATTTGTATTAAAAATTTCAGAGGTTATGTTGAATAAATGATCGATATGCTATTAAACTTTAATAATTTAGTAATTAGGTCTGTTGGTAGACCCTGCACTATCTCCACTGGTATATGTTAGTTTTGTAATATTTAAATCTGGTTGATGAAAAAGTACACACCAGTGCAGGTTATTGTAGCATCTACGAAAAAATGAATTAATGGCCCATTGGCAATTATTCCTTTAGGAAAAATATTCAACACAGCTTAATTACTTAATAAAATGAAAAAAATCACAATCATGTTGTATATAGTTTTTTTTAAGCATAAAATAATTTTTATATTAATACTAGTTCAAAAGTGAAATTACGACCTCTATACTGTGGAGAGTATTGAAACGCTCGACTGACGAATACAACTCTATACCGTAGGGAGATTTAGAAAACGATATTCAAACGTGGCGTCATCCTATACACCTCTATAATTTTCCGTTTGCTGTGTTGCCAGCAAAATTTTTTTAATGTAGTTTACTTACCATAGATCTTACTCTATATAAAAGCAATGAAAACATTTTTAAATAATATATATTGGCTAAGAGTTCAAAAAAATATAATAAAAATTCATGTTTTCGAAAAATCTCTATTTTCAGCCATTTCATGGTTTAAAAAGGCTATGTTTGAGTGAGTCGATTTAAACCAATTTATGCTTATCATCACATGCACTTATTAGCCTCCAATAACCATTAATAAAATTATTGTGTATTTTGCTTTTAACTGGGCTGTGGCTGTATGTACAGCCCAGCTATAAGCAAAATAAACAATATGCCCACCTGACTTTCAGCCATTTCATGGTTTAAAAAGACTATGTTTGAGTGAGTCGATTTAAACCAATTTATGCTTATCATCACAGGCACTTATTGGTCTCCAATAATCATGAATAAAATTATTATGTATTTTTCTTTTAGCTGGGCTGTGGATGTATATGTCCATGGTGCACCTGTGACTATATCCATATTATTAACCATATATTATTAACCATATATTTCGAAAAAGCGTATTACATCTTTAAAATAACTTGACAGCCTTGAATTGACTTCTAATTCATTCTAAATAAAAATATAAAATATAAAAACCCCATACAGTGGCGTCGAAAATTAACTACCCATTTATTTATTTTTTAAATTAAGAAAACATAATCAAATGTACTAAAAATTAATTAAATGACTAAACGACATACTTTTCATAAACTTTATATTTAAACAAAATAAAACAGGTATTTATTAAATCCTAAATTTGAATTAAACCTAACTGTATATAATTAAACTGAAGAAATCATATTCTTAATTTTTACAATTACCTAAAAAACCTATTTACTATTTTTTTACCTCTAAAAAGTTATATGAATCGGAAAATTTTCTTATGTGTATAATGTCTATTAAGATGAATAAATTAACGACTTATGGTGTTTAAATGGATCGCTGCAGACTTCACCAAAAATGTTGGTAAAATTATATAGATACTTTAATTTGTGATACCTACGTACAAATATCGGTTACAGTTGCATCCACTCGCCATTCTATTACTTGTTTTCCTCCTTAGTACAAGATTCAATCTTAGAAAATCGCGAAAAATATTTTTATCCGAAATCTGCCGAAAGTAGTCAACAATCGGCAGTAAAGTAAAAGAAATCGGCAGTAAAGTAGAACTTTATTTTTTTTATATTATTTTTTTTTTATTATTAATTAGATTTAAAAATCGCCGCGGCGGGCAAATATATAATAACTGTCGTAACAAACAGTATAGGTACGTAGACACCATTCAAACTAAATTTGATTTGATCATCAAATGAAATTTGATTTAATCATCAATATTAATTATTGGTAGGTATTATAAAGTGTGATTTTGGATAAAATTTAATATGCACTTCGGCATTAAGGTCATTTTTTATCACTCACGTGGTTATTTGCCTCGGCTTTCGCCTCTGCAAATAATTACGACTTTATAAAGTAGCAGTATACTGCCTTTATACATAAATAACTATTTGTGGCATTTTTCATTAATTAATTTTCCAACGAAACAATCCATTTTTGGACACTTCAAACAATTTGACACTTTTAAATGGCAGAAATTGGTGTGTAGGTAAACTGTTTTTAAAAAATTATGCACAATTTTTTTTTATGAATATGTAAAAATTTCAATATTTTAAAAATATTTTAATTAATAAAACAAAATCTTAAAAATTGTCTCTTGCGAATTAGAACTCAATTCAAGTCTTGCTACCGAGTTTTTTTATAAAATATTTGGTTAATATAATATTATGGATTTTTATTAATATATTCCACATTATAATAATAAAATTAATAATATTATAATCCATATTTTAGTCAGGTGGGCATATTGTGTATTTTGCTTATAGCTGGGCTGTACATACAGCCACAGCCCAGTTAAAAGCAAAATACACAATAATTTTATTGATGGTTATTGGACGCTAATAAGTGCATGTGATGATAAGCATAAATTGGTTTAAATCGACTCACTCAAACATAGCCTTTTTAAACCATGAAATGGCTGAAAATAGTGATTTTTCGAAAACATGAATTTTTATTATATTTTTTTTGAACTCTTAGCCAATATTATTTGAAAATGTTTTCAATGCTTTTATATAGAGTAAGATCTATGGTAACAAACTGCATTAAAAAAATTTTGCTGGCAAGTTGTTCTAAGAATTTATGAATTTATAAAATTAGACAATTTTGCCAAAAAATTGCATTTTTAAAAAAATTCCCAAAGACCATTTAGGGCATCAATAACTAAATGTGCCCTATATGGTTTAAAAGAGAAATATTTTCTTAACAATTAACAGTTTGTTTAATGTCGATAGCTTTATTAGCAAACAAAGTACAATTTTTTAAAGTTAGGTCTGCATAGTAACTTTTGCGTAGCCCTGTATAAATAGGTGATAGGGGAAGAAAGGAAAAGGGGAGTTTTTTTCACTTCTTGGGTTCATGTCTATTTACAGTTAAAAAAGAAATAAAATTAGAGTATATGAGGTGCACTCATTGGTGGCTAATAAATGGAATTACCCTTCAGAGAGATCTTGGAGATTTTATTAAAAAAATGTTTAAATCAGATCACATTTTAAAATAAAACAATAAACATTGTTATAATTTAGAATAAAAATTTTAACAATGTATATTGTTTTATTTTAAAATGTATTGATTTGATTTATTATTTTTTTAAATAAAATCTCGGTTCTTTATGGGGCGCCGTTTTATTTTTTATTCAGGAATTATTTTTATGTGTTAACCCTAGAGTTATATTTTTAATCACATAAAAAATATATTATATATATTACAGCTTAATTATTCTTAGAATTAATATTATCATTATACCTAATAATAATAATAATAATAATAAATTTATTGTCATCAAAACATGACATGTACAAAAAAATCACAAATATATAATAAACAGGTAAGTAAGAAAATACATGTATTGCAATAATATAATAAACAGGTATACTTATAAGTAAAATATTCATACACAATACTTAGGTAGGTATTTGTTTAACAAGTGTTGAAAAGCGACTTTTTCATGCAAGTGTTTAAGTTGCATAGGTATACAAAAATACAAAAAAATAGTTTTTAAATAAAAAGATTTTCATAATTAAATTTAATTTTTAAATTTTTTTTAAGTATATTATTTAAAAGAAACAATTTTCCAATGATGTTCCAGGATAAAAATTGTTAATTAAGTTTTTTTACGCAAACAAATAAAATTAGTCAAGCGTAGCAAACAGAACCGTAAAGGTTCTATAATGGCCCTTTAAAAAAGTGCCTTTAATTAACTAATGACCAGGGGCCTAGCTACCGTGGTATCAGCCGTATCAATAATACGGGGCCCCCGCCCAGATAGCACAAGATAGCCCACGGACATCCTATTTAGGTTATTCTCGGCTTAGCCAGGCCTAACGGGTCTGGGACATCCATAGGACGTCAAGTCTAGACCCAGTCCGGCTTAGCCTGGATAGGCGTATTTTGGACGTCCAAAATACGCCTAATAAGGCTAAGCCGGACCAGGTCTAGACTTGACGTTCTATGGATGTTCCAGACCCGTTCGGCCTGGCTAAGCCGAGAATAACCTAAATAGGACGTCTCTTTTCACACAGCACAGGATGTCCAAAGGGCGTCCATTGGACGTCCTTTGGACATCTTGTACTATGTGGGTTGGCTATCATGCCTAAACTTTTAGGTCAAGCAATTTTCGGATATGTAATAAATTGTGAGAAATATCATGTAAGTACGAATTATATAAAGCACCTATTTTTATGAGGTTACTCTTTTGCATTCTTTGGATGTTCGTGGGACAGCCTGAGGGGGTCACAGAAAGACAAACAAATCGATAAGCCTTATTATAAGAAAGATTCATTTACAAAAAAACAGAAGTTTATTATTAAATATGGTTTATAATATCTATTCGTTCTTCAATCGTTTAAATTATTTAAATGTACCTATATAAACACCGGTATTATAATTATAATACCCAGGGCCGGCTAAACCCGGGTGCAGCGGGTTCAAAGCACCCGGGCGGCAGAGCATGAGGAGCGGCAAAACGAAACTAAATTCGAAAGAAAAACGGGTATCAATCAGTAAAAGTAAAAAATCAGAGGAAGCGTCACATACGAAACTTTTGATGATTTTCTCTCGTTGGTCGAAAACTTCATGTCTTCAGTTTCCAATATATATTTAGTTCATAATTTGTTCATTGGCATATTCTTATTATTGGAATATGATATTTTAGGCTTAAGATGAAAACTTGTAAGCTATAATTTTAATATATTTGTTTATGTACAAAGTGTTTCACTTTTCAGTCATGTCGTAAGCTGTAACATAATATTTTTTTTTTGTTTCTAAAAATGCTTGGGAACGCCATGAAAACATTAAAAAAATACTATTATAATAATAAAATTTTAATGCTAAATTTCTATTAACATAAATCGTAACAGCATAAGACTTCGCTTTTATTATTTGTGTCCCATATGGGTAGTTTTTCAAAGTTTTTTACTATACTCGCTTTTATATTAGCATATGCTAATATAAAAGCGAGTATAGTAAAAAACTTTGAAAAACTCTTTTAGACTAGGGCGGCAAATTTTGACTTGCACCCGGGCGTCAAATGTGTATGAGCCGGCCCTGATAATACCTATACGTTAACGTATAGTTTTGAAACTAAAATCATCGGTCTTCTTCGGGTAGAACCGAACGACTCCATAGAAATTTTCTTAGAAGTTGGTTGTACCCAGACGTATAATAAAATCGAGAATAAATTCAAGTAAGTAATTTAATTAGGTTTGTCTTGACTAATAGACTGTACCACAAACATTTGTGCTGTAGTTAGGTGAATAAAAATGTTTAGTTAAAAATTGTAGGTGTTTTATTTTTTATTTCTGTCAGCCAAATTATGGCCACATTTGATCCTAGGACGGTCTTTAATAGACCATAATTGGCATATTCTTATTATTGGAATATGATATTTTAGGCTTAAGATGAAAACTTGTAAGCTATAATTTTAATATATTTGTTTATGTACAAAGTGTTTCACTTTTCAGTCATGTCGTAAGCTGTAACATAATATTTTTTTTTTGTTTCTAAAAATGCTTGGGAACGCCATGAAAACATTAAAAAAATACTATTATAATAATAAAATTTTAATGCTAAATTTCTATTAACATAAATCGTAACAGCATAAGACTTCGCTTTTATTATTTGTGTCCCATATGGGTAGTTTTTCAAAGTTTTTTACTATACTCGCTTTTATATTAGCATATGCTAATATAAAAGCGAGTATAGTAAAAAACTTTGAAAAACTCTTTTAGACTAGGGCGGCAAATTTTGACTTGCACCCGGGCGTCAAATGTGTATGAGCCGGCCCTGATAATACCTATACGTTAACGTATAGTTTTGAAACTAAAATCATCGGTCTTCTTCGGGTAGAACCGAACGACTCCATAGAAATTTTCTTAGAAGTTGGTTGTACCCAGACGTATAATAAAATCGAGAATAAATTCAAGTAAGTAATTTAATTAGGTTTGTCTTGACTAATAGACTGTACCACAAACATTTGTGCTGTAGTTAGGTGAATAAAAATGTTTAGTTAAAAATTGTAGGTGTTTTATTTTTTATTTCTGTCAGCCAAATTATGGCCACATTTGATCCTAGGACGGTCTTTAATAGACCATAATAGGACGGCCAAAGGCCAACCAAAAGTGTCTAATTTGGAAGTCCTACGGACGTCCATTCGTGGTATTCGGATATCCGTAGGACGTCCTCTATGTCCTGAGTTGACGTCCTAAGGATATCCAGTGGATGTCTGGGTGCTGTTTGGGCGGCTAGGGGGCTTCGACATGCGTAAGCAAAAAACATATTACGCACATGTTAAAAAAATTGAGGCATGAAATTCAATAAATAAATAAATAATATTATTATTTAATTGTTTATACATACTTCGATTTATTAAATTAAAATTTTTTCTGAATACCCTCCTGTTTCAACGAGGTCGTGAACAGGGTGGTCGTGAAGTCAAACGAATTGTTTCTGCCCGCACCTTTCCGCTATACCTACGTTGTCTACGGCGCATTCTGCGCATATTGTTATGTGCTCTGCGCCGCATACTGAGTCTTCTTTGCGTGTTATTATTATAGGTTATATTTATAGCAAATAAGAAATAATTATTAGCGTTAAAATTATTTCAAACGGCTTGCCTTTATTTTAAAATAGAAACCTCTTAAAAGATGTTAAAGAACGGCAAATGTCTAAGACCAGACCAAATTTTAATATTTGCCTGTACATAAAAAGCTATGTATACATCGAGGTATACATATATTATTTATTAAATTATAAAAAATCGGTAAATGCAAAAAAATGATACCCAAAAAAGGTTTTTTTGTTTGCCCAAATTAGACTTTGGGCGTGACACCCAGAATTTTTTTTGCCAGCAGCTTTTCCTGTATAAGGGCCCCTACCAGATTTTTGATATGGGGCCCCACGCCACTGCTAAAGACCTTATAAAGGCTAACTTTAATCGACCTAAAATCCTCAAATATATGTAACTTACTTTAAATTTACCTATGGACGGCCCCATATCTACCCTGTTTGGCCCTCCCAGATAAATATCCTGTATTTGCTCAAAGGATATTTAAAAAGCCTATAATTATATCAAATGGATGTAAAATTGTCCGTTGAATTCCTGGTTATCAGACATTACTTCAAAAAATTACAATCCAAATATAAGAGTGAGTCTTGATTTTTGACAATCTCGCAAAATAAATAAAGTCCATATTATTTTAGTAAACCCAAGGGCAAATTGTAAGTGATTCGATCCATTAGTTTTTGCTTAATAAATTTAAGAAAAATATTTCTGTAATTTTTTTAGTTGAAAAAACAACAAAAAAATTGAATTTTGAAAAACCACCATGTGGACAATCTAGAGATGCATAGAAGCTTGTCATTTTAACACCCATAATGATTTTTGCGAAATTGTAAAAAATCAAGGGACCATTTGGCGAATTTCCACTCATAAATAAAATATAAAACTAGATTGCGATTTGCACCTTGCTGCTTCAAGGGGTTTAGAATTTGTGAACCCCTAGAAGCATCAAGGTGACGTCACATTTGGTCGCCACCTGTCTTGAGCACGGGCACCGGGTCTCCTGCTGCAAACTTTCATTTCAGTCAATATTGCGGTACCTTCTGTTGGTGTGGGTACGTTCAGACCGAAGCGGTACCACGAGGTTTAACGTGTTTTCGCGCTGCATTTTGCTCCCTACGGCATGAACCTAGTGCCCCGTTTTGTGACCATTTGAACTCGCTCTATTTTGTTGCTCCAACTAAATGGTGTTTTTGTGCGAATTCAACCAATATGTGTTCTTTTATTAAACCGAGTTACTGTGTGCTAGTGATCACTTTACTTGGGATTAATAACATGATATATTGTCAAGGTAAGTTTTGTATTCTATTGTTTACTATGATTTAAATTGTTACAAAGATAATATTTCTTTAATAAAATAATAAAATGCATATAGTGTATCATATTACTTAAATATCCGGATAGGTGGCCACAACTTTCATAATATGTTATCCTTGTTATAATTGCAGTTTTTATATAATAAACCATTGAACCACTTGAAAAAAACATTTTTTTAAACATTTTGGCAAAAATAATTTGTCAGGCTAATAAATCCAGCAGGAACCCAAAACAAGATTTGCTGGTTTTATATTACTTTATTTTAAAAAAGTTGTTTTGTTTCAATTTTTTTTATAAAAACAAGTTCCAATAAAATTTCTCGAAATTAAAATCAAATTACAAATTGTTCGGTCTTCAAGGAACTCGTGCGTTGGTATAGCACAACGTGTAATATTTTTACATGCAATTAAAATGTCATTAAATTTCCTCTTTTGCAAGTAAGTAGGCACTCTTTCGATTTCTACGCTTAATATTAATTAAAATGCTAAATGCTGGCTAGAATATTTTATCAGAAATTTGTTTAGTACAAAAATTACTGAATGTGTGCATAACGGTTGTTTTTGTGGATTGAACTTCTGAACGTCTACACGCTCATTCATTCATAGTATGAATTTTATACGAATATTTGACAAACTGACCATTTTCAAAATATATTTTTGGTATAAACTAAGCAACAAAAATACCGTTTCATTTTTTATAATCTTAATTTTTCCGTGTTTTAACTAATATTTTGGAGGCAAGCACGAGCGTAAATTAAACAGAGTCGAAAGACAAAGTTTTTTCACGGGAAAAATTATTAGTAAAATTATTTCCTTACTTTAAAGTTTAAACCTATATTTTTTTCTCTGAATTGACATCATTTTTTTATTTTTAATCGAAGTAAAAACTAAAATTGGTTGGAAATCGTCTTGGGCAGGAAGCCTGGAAATATAATTATTATTTTTTTAATAATAATAAGTTAATACTCTTATATCGCACCAAATTTGAAATAAATGTAAAAAATTAACCATTATTGTTTGCCACTGAGAAGTTTTATTAGAAATCGTCTAATATAAATACCGAAATAAATACTTTAAATATAAAATATTTTTTTCCTTTAAAATATAAGTTTTATGATTTAATCATAAATTTTATTCGTTATATTTATATTATTTGAATGCATTTAACAAATAAAAATAAAATGGTGAATATATTTGTATGGTACGGTATCATTGGTACCTATACCAATTTTTTTTTACTTATTATTTAGTTAAAGATTGTTAAAGGCACAATTGTACACTTAAGTGGATTTGGATCATCATTTGTCTGTAAATTAGTAGGCATTTTCGAAAGTTATATTAGCTCCTACTAACAGCTGTTGAATATACTCAGAGTCGTTGGAAATTTCTTAAGTGGCATTAATTTTTTAAACCACGAGCCGCTAGGCGAGTTTTAAATTAATGCCATGAGCAAAATTTCCAAGGAAAAATCTTGAATAAATAAAAATCAAAAAAATTTTCAGGGAATATTTTATCACGAGTGGTAGGTATTCGGCTAAGACTATTTCACGAGTATTTTTTTTTAAATTAGAATTAACTGCCCATTTCAATTTCTGTATGATTTTTTTGACCAAAACGCATAGGTATTTTTTTATATTTTTATTTTAAAATTAGACACGTCAACATTGACAATTATTTTGCGAATAGCAACCAATTAGTTGCCATGCAACCCGTATGAACGAGTGGTCCTCAATTAATTTCAACCAAAAAGTCTTTGCACCTCAATTTTTTTTTTTACTATTTTTTTTTACTATAGTAAAAATATACCTATAGGTATATTTTTTTCCACCATTTCGCAGCTACTTTACAAAAAAAAGGTGAAATCCTACATGGACATTGGAAACTTTTTAAATAAAATCGATTTTTTCATTTTTATATAAAAAATAGTTTCTATTGAGACTTCTAGATTACAAAGCTATTAATGTACATATATAATACAGTAATTAATAGAATGCCATTTTGTGCAATAATTTAAAAAAAAACTTCCATTGTTTTTATTTTTATCTCTATTAATATTAAATTTGTATAATAAAATAATAAATAAAACCATTTACATACAACGGTTAAAATATATTTGATGAATTATCAGTACTAGCAATTTTTGAATTATTAGGATATTTGATTGATGTTTTTTGTTGTTAATTTCAAACCCTACTATGTGCTATCATACGTACTAGGACATATATTTTAACCGTTGAATGTAAATGGTAATTATTTATAATTTTATTAAATTAATTTATTAAACACTGAAGGCAAATTCAAAATTCACACCACTAATTTATCACTTAAGGCCGTATGATAATTTTTTGCCACGTTATTGGAGTATACCCGATAGAGGTGGGTCGTTATTTCGATAACGTTATTTTGGAACGTTATTCATCAAGAACGGAACGGAACGTTACTGGAACTAAAATAACGCGTTACCAGTTATTTTGTATGTAGCAGTTAAGAGTTCCTATAACTTATACCGTTCCGTTGTACAACATCGTTATTAATAACGATGGAACGGAATAACTTATACCGTTCCATCGTTCCGTTGTATAATATCGTTATTAATAACGATGTTGTTATTAATAACAATGTTGTTATTAATAACGATGTTGTTATTAATAACAATGTTGTTATTAATAACGATGTTGTAATTAATAACAATGTTGTTATTAATAACGATGTTGTACAACGGATCGATGGAACGGTATAAGTTACCTAACTTAATTATAAAAAAATAATTAACGGTATTAGTTAACTTAATTATGTCCATATGTATAATAACTTTAAACTGTATAATGTCTTTTGTTTGAGTAACTTTGTTATTGACTGGATTTAGATTGAAATATAACAATTGTTATATTGCCTTAAGGCACATACTAATATCAAACTGTAATATTTTGTGAGACAAATAGGTACTACAAGAAAACTAATTCTCAACTCTGAGGGTTATTTAGTAACTAATTAAAAAAACTAATTTGTTATGTCTAGGTATCTCAAGCTTTGTTTCTTTTCACGGAATTCACTCACAAACAAACACACTTTTGCCACCATTTGGGTGTAATTTACTGACTATGGTGTAATTTGGCTGTTATTTTAAATGAACTGTGACAGTTTAAGGAATATATGTCATTCCATATTAAAAAGTGATATACATATATTAGTTATATTCTGCAATAGGAGTAGAAAAATATAATTATTTACCACCTTAATGGTCGGTAGAATTAGGTATACACAATTTCTTTGGTATACTATTATAAAAATAATGTTATTATATAAATAATAACTAATAACATAAAAATTAAATAGTAACTAATAATTATTAAGAAACTTAATAAGAAATTCCTGATTCGTTGTAGCAGCAGGAACGAGAAAGATAACGAATAACGCAAAAAACTATACCATCAATCATATAATCCTAACTAAACTTGTTCATTAAAATGTGACGGTAACGTTACTAATAACGTTATTTTGGAACGTTATTACATTGGAACGATAACGAGTAACGCGTTCCTAAAAATTACTCGTTATTAGAGTTGGGATTCCCAACTCTAATACCCGAACTACATGTCGTCTTAGGATGCGCCACGGAATAAAATGGGTGATGCGCATGAACCAAAATTGGCGTACCGAGCCCATACTTCAAAATTCGAGGGACGGTCGGTATTAATAAAAAGTAAATGGAAGCGAATAGAAGTATTATTTTAATTTATATATATGCATATATGCATTCGTAAGTTGTTTTTAATGTGTACACGTATAGGCATAACCTAGGTAGGTTATAGCTTATAACTTATAGATAATGTTTGGTGGTGTAGAAAAATAATTTAAATTATTACAAAATACTAATTCAGTTAATAAATATTTTAAATACTTTTTAGCAGTATAAGAATTGGTCTAAAACCAGTAGCGTGCCGTGAAGAGGGCGCGGGGGGCGAAATTCGAAATTTAATGCAGTTTGGCTAGTTTTTAAACTATACAGCTTGTTTATAAACACATTAGCCGTGACATATATTTTATGCGATTTATGATTGACACCTCGCTTGACATTCGATTATTGCGAAAGATATCTGAGTCTGCGGAAGGATTTCGGGTGGATTTCGGTGGATTTCGTGGATTTTAAAGCGATTTCGGAGATTTCGGTGATTTTGAAAAGATTTTCGGTGATTTCGGGGATTTCGGACGAATTTGTGACACGATTTCGGGGAGTGGTTAACCCCTCGGATTATTCGGCTTTCTTTTTGATGGAAAATCTGAAATGATTGAAAGATCTTTTTGTAGTAATTTCAAACAATAAAAAGACTATTTGCAGCGACTTTCTAATTTAATTTTTTGGTCACAAGCTCACAATATTTTAATGCAAATCGGTACCTTAGAATAACAAGGTTCTAAGTGCAGCTGAACTGTTAAGCGAACATGATCATGTTCGCTTATCTACAATATTAAATATTGAAGATAAGCCACTTTTGCTTAACATGACAACTGCACTTAGAACCCTTTCATTCTAAGGTACCGAAATATGAATGCATGAGGTGCAACTTTTTAGTCATGAAAGTAAATAATGAAGACTCAAATTGTTAACGTCATATTTGATGATTTTGTAAAATTTCTATATTCGTTCGTAAATTTTGATAGTCCACAAATAAAGTTTTATGAATTTCGTTAAATTAAGCCTATTTATTGAAAAGTCATACATTTTACGGAATTTGTATAATGGATAATTCTTTGCCCCGGGCGGAAAATGCTCTAGCTATATATATATTAGGGTGTTTCAAAAAAATCGACTTTTTCTTTTTCTTCAAATGGTCGGCAAATTCTTTCAGAGGATGTCAAAACAAAGACCTCGTCAAAATTTGAGCTTTTAATTTGAAGATTTAGAGGTCTCGGATCGCAATTTTCTATTTCCCATTTAAATAACATGGGAATTTTTTTTTTAACTTTGGAATTTTATACGTCTGAGTCGAATCAACTTATGGCAAGGATCATCTTAGATTTTCATAGTAAATTTAACGCTCTATAAAAAAGGTCTCCTATCATTTTTCTATAAATTTATTCGAGGCCAAAGTTTGATTTCCATCGAATTTTCGCGTTTTTTAACATTTATGGTACAATTATCATTATACGAAATTAGAGGGCCAAACTTAAACAGTACATTATTCGTAGAAAAATAACACTTTTTTTGTTAAATAAAAATGTATCAAAAAATGCCCCCTAAAGGAGCTACGGCCCCCTGAATAGGAGCCTAAGAGGATAATTTTTTTTAAACTATTGCTAGAGGGTTGAACATGAACAAATGAATTTTCGGTACTTTGGTAACTTTGACATGCTGAATCTAGATCTATGATCAAAACTGTTAAAATTTAATCATAGGCGTAACATTTGGGGGGGGGGGCAAAGTTACAAAAATAGCCCCAACTTTTTTCTGGGTTAATAATTTAATTTTTTTTATGAAATTATGAGAATTTATGTTTTTTACGAAAAATAGGTACTCTTGATTTGAATTGCTCAGATGCACCATTTTCGAGAAAAATGCATTTATAAATTACTCTGCATAGTATACAGTGTATACTATACACAATGTGTATTACACATCTCATATTTTCATTAAAACTTTGTAGTAGGCTTTGGAAAAAAATGACGTTTTTTTGTTTTTTTACAACACTTCCTATGTCTCAGATATAAATATGTAGGGATGGGATTTTAGTTATTTTACCTTTTTTTAACCGATGTAACTATTTGAAAACCAATAATGCCAAAATGTGTTTTAAAAGATTTTCTTTTATATGAACCTAACTTGTTTTCACCTTTTTTACCTTTTTTGGAGGTTTTTGCTTTTAACTACCTTTTTTATACTTTTGTTACCTATTTTTTAAACTTTTTTTCACCTTTTTCACCTTTTTTGGAGGTTTTTGCTTTAAACTACCTTTTTATACTTTTGTTACATATTTTTTGTCAGTTTATTTTCACATATTTGTTACCTATTTTTACGTATTTTATTTTTTGTGTTCTTTTTAAAATTTGCGCCAATATTTTATCCAGGGCGTGCAAATCAACGGTATAGAATTTTTTCTTATGGTTACAGACTGTAACAGTAACTTTCTTTACAGTTACCTTCTTTGTAGTTACTCGAGTATCACTACTAGTGAGCTTATGTTCTGTCATAGAACTTCTGTGTAGTGAGTGTCACTCAGTAAAACACAGTTTATTGCATAGAAATAGTTTATTGTGGGTATGTTCTGTGTTTGGGTATGCGGCTAAACAAAATTATAAACGAAACTTAAACTTTTAATGATTTTTTTACCTAAAATGCTGTTTTTTTTAACCTAAAATGCTTTTTTTCAGTACCTTTTTAGTAACCTATTTTTCAGTTTTTAGTTCCTAAATATCCCATCCCTATATATAAATATGTGATTTTTTTACTACATGATGCTAAAAGTTGAATAAACGAGAAAATTCGATGGAAATCAAACTTTGGCCTCGAATAAGTCTGGAAGAAAAATTATAAGAGACATTTTTTTTAGAGCGTTAAATTTACTATAAAATCTAAGATGTTCCTTGCCATAAGTTGATTCGATATAGACGTATAAAATTCCAAAAAAAAAAAAAAAAATTTCCTATGTTATTTAAATGGGAAATAGAAAATTGCGATCCGCGACCTCTAAATCTTCAAATTAAAAGCTCAAATTTTAAAGAGGTCTTTGTTTTGACATCCTCTGAAAGAATTTGCCGACCATTTGAAGAAAAAGAAAAAGTCGACCCTAATATATATAGCTAGAGCATATATGCTCTAGCTATATATATTAGGGTGTTTCAAAAAAATCGACTTTTTCTTTTTCTTCAAATGGTCGGCAAATTCTTATATATATGCCATTCATCTTCAGACATATTTTTTCGAATATTTTTTCGCATTTTCTTTAAAAAAAAGTAGTCGAATAAATATCAATAAATGTGGGATTTTTATTTTAAAAAATTATGCAAATAACCTAACTGATTTCATAATTTAAAAGTACATAAATACTTAAAAAAAAAATCGACTTTAATGAAAATCAGCCCGCATATTTGGAACCTTCCCGACGTCCCTGCTTCTGAACCATTTCCTCATCAATAATCTATCAATAAAATATTTTACTAAATTTACTGTTTTTCTTAAAACAAAATAACAAATTATTTGGAAATATTGATTTTTTAAATCCAATTTAAATTTATAAATATTAGGCTTTGGCTTAGTGGCGTTCAAGTATTACGCACGTTTTGGAGATTTTTGACCTCCCTCCCCCATGTAATGCGCAGTAACGTTTTTCTGTACCCCCTTCACCCTAGTAAAACGTTACGTAACCACCAAGTGACCATTTTTACCTAAAAGTCACAATTATGTGGCTTAAAGTACCGGAAACCATGTTACGTTACGCGTAGTTCAAAATTGTTCTACTATAATTTACTATTTGATTATGTAAAAACATACCGGGTGTTACTTTTAAAATAAAAAAGTTATTAACCTTTCAAGTTAGCCTAATTTGCCCTGGGTTTTCTTAGGTAATTTGTTAAAAAATGTTAAAGAATTGACATGGAATCTTTAAAACAATGTTTTAAGATTACAAAAATTCCACCGCCATATCCGCAAACCTAATAACAAAAAAGTTATAGGCTATTTATGATTGACGCCCATTTGAAAAAATTTTAACGAAAAAATATTAATAACTCGAACTATTCACTTTAGGTATACATGCTACAGTAATTTTATTCAGAATTTAAAAATGTAAAAATATATGGAGGGTTCTATTTGAAATAAAAAAATTTGATATTACTTCCGGTTAAACCGGAAGTGGAATTTTGTTTAAAATATTTTATAATAATAGACTTAAATGCATTATAACCGCTTTTAAAATTTCAAATTGATATCCTTTTTCGTTACCCAGAAACTTCTAATGGGCCACCAATGTGAAACCCTGTATATTATTTATTTATCATTAAGTAATATTTTTATGCAATAAAAAAATTCATATTTTCTTCTTTTTACAAAAATCTGAAAAATGCATGTTTAACTACCTACGTTAATAATATTCCGTACAACGTCCTGCCGGCAGTACGAAAAGTTCTCCGGGTCCTACCAACTTTCACATGAATTATGACTACTTTCTAGCCTTCCAGCAGGACTTTCAATAAAACCATTGGAATAAGCCGTTCTTTTAAAATTGGCGCAAAAAAGAACGGGTTGGTTGCTCTGTTCTTAAGAAAATGGCACCCAAAATAGTGCGCGGATGTAATTTCTGGAATATAATTTAACCTGATAATTTTTGGGCTCAGCGTATTTTTTTAAAATATTACAATATAATGTATTGATGGTTTTCAAATAAAGTATATTTTGCACTGTTTCGTGGTTTTAGTTTTACGCGTTTTAAGTATTCATCCTTCTGGTAGCTGAAAGGACAGAATTTACGAAACTCCCGGGCGCGCTTGTCCTTCTAGCAGGACGCAAGTGTCTGTGTACACAAAAGTACTTCCGGAAGCGCTTCCAGCAGAACTTTTGATTGTACGAACTATCATTAAATGCAAATTTGAATTAATTCCTCGATTAATTCAATGCCAACACATCTCCCTTGTTTATACAATGGACGCTAAATTTTTGAAATGTGTTTGATCATATTTAAAGCGTTGAACTCGATCCTACGCTCTATCTATTAAGTCTCCTCGTTTTGCGTATTAGCATGGAATTTCTTAAACCCAGGGCCGGCTCCACGACCCGTGCAGCCTGTGCCCCTGCACAGGGCGGCAAGATATTATTACTTATATAAATATGATTTATTTTATCAATGATAATTGGATAACGCTTATCAAAAAAGAACCAAGCGCCAAAAACTTTCTGGGCTTAGTAAAATTATTTGTAAAATAACTCATATTTAAATTGCTCAAAAGTTTAATTAGCATTTGGAACTTTTCTAAAAAGGATTGAGAATGTTCCCAAATCAATATTATTTTTTTAAGCGGCATTAAAAATAAGTTATTTTGCAAATAATTTTGTTTACTAAAAAAAGAGTTTTTAGCGCTTGGTTCCTTTTTTTATAAACGCTATCCAATCAGTGGCGTAGCGACAAATTTCGGCCCCCCCGCGAAAATCCTTACTGGGTCCCCTGATTTCAGGTATTTTTTACATGGTTTTATATTGTAAATAAAAAATAATACATCCGGTGACATGATTTTTTAAATAAAATTTAAAAAAAATAAGGTTCTCCACTGTACCTACTTATAAATTATAAGTAAAATAATAGAAAATAATAACATATTTTTTAATTAATCATTCATTATTATTCAATTTTTAGTATAAGTAAGATGGAAATAAGTATTTTAATGTTTTGGGGCAAGTATCGGCCGGGCCCCCTACGAGGTTAGGCCCCCCCGCTTGGCGGGCGTTCGCGGTACTGTCGCCACGCCACTGTATCCAATTATTGTCTTGCGTTGCTAAGAATTCATTTAACACTATCCATTATTGAAACCTATTTACTATGACTCAAGAAAGATTAAAAGGACTACAATTTCGATTAAACCTGTTGGTACTAATTTAGATCACGGAGCCTATATATAGGCTTCATGATCTAAATTAGCACCTAAATTACCATTGTTTATACACAATGAGTTCGAACTTCATGTATGCAAAAATCTTTCTAAGATAAGAGCTCTAGGGCGTTGTTCATTGTTTGATTTGTACCGAAACGCTACCAAAACAGCAGACGTCAGTACGCATCGACAATCATATGTTTTGTTTGATATAAAAATGCTCAGTCATTAATTGCAATTTAATTAATATGGCAAAATCTCCTTTTCTCATCATCGCTGCGGCGGTTTAATAACAATTTATTAATATAGGTACTGTCGGTTTAGTAGACACTTTCTTAATTAAAATTCTTGCTAAACAAAAGGCTAAAAGGCACTCTTTTTTTAAGCTTAAGCTTTAACACAATATTTTTTTAAAAAATTTGAATTACTATACCTAAATACTAGTACTACCAGTCAGAGTTTAATAAAATATGTACTTATTAATATGGATTAAATTATTAAAATCTGGTTTGTTTAAAATGCGATTATATTTTATTTATTTGTTATTTGTAGGTTAAAACCTCACGACGCATCACCAAGGGTGGGCGGGTAAAAAAGTGGCCTAAACAAATTTATATTTAAAATAAGTTATCCGAAAATAAAAAACTGAACTTTTAGCTTTTGTTCTTCATTTTCTTCAAAAATTCTGTTGGTTCTCACAAATAATTGTTACTCTAGTTTTTTTCTTTTATATTTGATCTTGTTGGGGGAAGTTGTTTTCTCACTAGGCGATATTTGCAATGCTATTTTAGGTACTTAAATAGTAAAGTTAGTTAAAGACTTAAAGTGACTATAATGGTAAAATAAGAAACATTCGTACTCTAAAAAACTCTTTGTCCATTATAAAAAGTAAAGATTCTCGCCCCTAGATTTCAAATCTTGCGAATTCGCAGGATTTTATATGTATTTCATTTTTTTTTAAGTTAGTTTAGTTCAAATTTTAGGAATATATAAATGAGCACTACAAAGTAGGTAAGTCAATGTTAAGAGGGCCGGCACAAATAACTTTTGCACGGGGCATCGAAATGTCTGGACCAAGCCCTGCTTAAACCTACGCTATTTGTTAGGTTTTAGTGAATTTTGTTTTTTGATTTTTAAACAAATTTTATTATTGTTTTCATCATAAAAAACGAAAATAACTTTTTCTTATTATGAAAAGTTGTATAAGTTTTTATTACTTTTGGACTCGAACAAATTATTTAATTAAAAAGATTATTATTGAGTATATGAGTATGAGTATAAGAGACGTATAACCTCATCACTCCCGGACCCCGTACAGGCCTATGTTTAGTTACGCCGATTTTTGTTCGCCCCCAGCAACTGCACGGCTTCACCCGTTTTTGCTGGATGCGAATGTCCATTGCGTTCCGTACTGTCCCCTATTTGAGGCTCGAGAGCGACATGCGAATAGTTTTAATAGCCATTCTCGGGTTCGCCGAGCCGATGCTATCGCCCAGTAGGATATAAAGGAGGAAGGACGGGAGGGATAGACATTTGTTGGTTTTTGGGGAATAATTACTCCGACTTAAATCTAAGTACGACCCGGAATCTTCCTAGAGAGTATTACTCCAAACTTTTGGGATTACTATTTGGAGTTGGGGAGTTGTTATTTCACTGCAGGGGTATAGTTTTCTAGTCGTGGTCTACGTTTTGTTGTTATTGTCATTGTCCGTGTCCTGGACAGTTTCCTGCCCTTGGTAAAGTGTGTCAGTTGTTTTATTGTTTTATATGTATTGTATTTAAATAAATTACTTTGGAATTTTGGTCTTGGACGTATGGTCTACATGTCTCTAAGTTTATCCTAGTCTGTGTCCCCAGGCATTTTACGTCTTTGTTTAATTATTGTGGTGAATTTTTCATTAATTCTTTGCGTGTACTTACTAAAATGTATTTTGTCCTGGGTTTTATTATTCCGTCTCGTTGATTGGTGCTTTATTTGTACCTGCTGTGGTATGTTTATCTTTTTTGTTTGGATTGGTTTAATAATTAATTAAAAAGATTATTATTCATTATTTAATTAAAAAGATATTAATTAAAAAAAATAATATTATGTTATATATTATATTATATTTATACATTATACGAGATAAGAAATTATTTGATTCTAAAAGTGAATTTAATTCATGTTCATGTTAATATACATGCAGAGTTCAGGACCCCGGTCTAGGGAGGCCCCCAAATCTCGAAAAGTCTAATAAAAATAACGCTAAATTTTTTGTTAAGGAAAAGGCATTTGAAGTTGAGGGCCTCCAAACCCATGCAAAATAAGTGTTGGTACATATTATTAGGGCATAACAGTGGCGGCTGGTGGATTTTGGGTATACCAATATTTCAGTCTATAGACATGGGACCCACACCAAATTTATATGAGTTTATAATGACATTAAACAGACAAGTTTGGCGCAAACAGAATTTAAATTTATATATCTTATTCAGTGTTTTCCTAAACCCGGCTGTTGACCGAGAACCTGTTAACTTCGGAATTAGTTTGCCACTGCCCTGCTCTAAACTATTACAGGGTAAACTTATAGTAAATTCTAATTTAAAAAATAGTTCATTTTTATTGTTTTATTGGGAGGTCAAAAGGTGTTGTATGTATATACTGATTCAAGAAAAAGGTAATGAAAAAAACAAAATAATATTATCCTAAAACAAGTTAAGATTTGGTATTGGGATTATATTAAACAGGTAAAATTTTTACCAAATTTCAATAACAGAACTTAGTTATACGACCTCAGTATCACTCCATCATGTCAGGTTTTTAAGAAATTTAAACCAAAAAGTAGAAAAAACGCGTTTTGTTACACCTAAAATGTTGTTTTTCCACAAAACTCATTATTTTATCTAAAACGCACCACTCTCTTTTAAATTCCTTTCAATATATTTTATTCTCTTCAAGATATCCTTAGTTGTATGTATACATACATATAAAAATACAGAAATCAATCATTAATTAGATCTATACAGTAAGTCATACAACAATTAATAAGTTCTCTCAAGGTGCAATTATTTATATCACATAAATTTGAAATTTCATTAAAAATGCGTGTTATAATGTTAGTAGTCGAGTCCATTTGTGCGACAAAACTGGTTATAGAATGTGAGGTTCAATCGAGAATTTAAACGAGGAACAAAAAATTGCAAGTTATGATCTAAATGAATCAAATTTTTACCCAAATCAAACTCATAAATAAGATTTTTAAAAGAAAAATTGGGGATTTAATTTTGAACAAATATAATAACCTAAAATTAAGGTCCTAAATTTTATCAATTTTATTTAACCTAATAAATCGACTAATTTGCCTATCGTAAGACACCATTGATTGCTTTGGTCATAATAAAAAAATCTGAAATTTATTAATTTTCGCCTACCAGATTTCGTCTTAAAAGCTGCTGTAAAAATACCCATAAAAAGTAAAGTCTGTGGTATTGGTTGTTTCGATTTCGTATTTTGTTGCTGTTCAAGGCAATGATCGTTCGGTTGTGGTATCGGATCGATCGATAAAATCTCGCAGGAAATATTACTCAAATATGCAAAAAACGATTCCGTGACTTCAGCAAGATACAATCTCAATTTTTAATAATACAAAAACATCGCATTGTTCTTCTTCAAGAAAATTGTTTAATATGTTTGTTTTCAAACATTAATAATGTAATTTAGGTAGATTATAATAATTATTAGCAAAAATTTGAGAAGAGGAATAAATTTCCTATAGGTACTGTATATTAATATCATCACATCATATGGTTCTACAAATACATACATAAGTAACCATAATAATAAGAAGAAAAGTGTTGCTAACCCTAAAACTAGTCCTTTTCTTTTTGAGTAAGTCCTTTTCCATTAAGAATACAAAACAGTTTTTTATCTATCCTTGTTAAAGTATCATTTTGTCTACCCTTGCGGTTAAAAGACCATTTAATTTTCGATTTTAATGTACTATAAATCGTAGATAAAATAGTATCTTAACCGCAAGGGTAGACAAAATGATATGTTAACAGCAAAAATAGATAAAGCACCTTTAAGTCTTAAACATTAAACATTAGCTATAGAAAAAAACAAATAAACTTATGACTATGCCTACTTTATCATCTAATTTATTATTAAGTTGATAACCTTTTACTTTTAAAAATCAGTGATGGTAAATATTAGACAAAAGGTCATCTATTGCATGGTTAAATTTTATATATGGTAATGTTGCGCGGACATTTAAAAAAACAGTCTGCCTTACCTTTATAAGCACACTATTGAAGTGAAACTATTAAAATAGATAATAGGAATCAAGTAATGATTTCAGTTTTCTTTTTATTATATCATTGATTTACATATTTCATTATTTTTTGTTACAAATTTATGAAAAAAAGTGCCAGTTACTGATTAGTTACCTACTTAATAGTTACTGACTGGTAAATTTTTAAAATTATAAGATTATGAAAGTTATATAATTCTGTAAAATTATGGAAATTTTAAAAATTTTGTGAAATTTGCTGCTTATTTTCGATAGGTAACGTTCTTTGTATTTAAAGCAACATAAATGATGTAATCTCTGTAACTTAATGCTCCTAAGCGTTTTATATTTATTTTCCGGGACATATTTTTCACTTCAATTTTACTTAAAACACCTCGCTAAAGAAGTTTCACTTTAAAACTATTTAAACCTTTAGATATTATCTTAATATAAGAAATCTATCAAACTTTTGATACTTTTTATCATAAAAATATATAAACCTACAATATGTTTGTTTATTTTGTTATTTTATTATAATAACAAATACAATAAACCGTTATTCTTTCTTAATTGTATACAAATGATTTTAGAGTTTAAAAAAAAAAATTAACCTAAAAATCTATTTATTCCCCTAGAAAAGTAAATCTTGGTTATGTAGCAAGCGTAACCAAATATAACTTTTACTTGTGGTCGTAGTTACATGAACCGTTTTAAATTCTCTTTCTAGCCTCGAGGGGGCCCCGTGTCAAAAATCTGGTAGGGGCCCTTATACGGGAAAAGCTGCTGACAAAACAAATTCTGGGTGTCACGCCCACTGTCAATTTTGGGCAAATAAAAAAAAATTTTTAGGGTATCATTTTTTTGCATTTGCCAATTTTTTATAATTTAATAAATATTATTTGTATTCATTAGGGTCCTTTTTTTAACGACTATTTTTATTTTTTCGATCCCCACTCAAAATCTTGTTCAAGATGTTCAAAAAAAAATTCCCTGAAAATTTGAGCCCTTAAAATTAACTCTAAATACTCTCCCAAAGCGTATAAAGATTTCCCATTTAAAATGCACATAAACTTTGATTTTTTTTAAATATCTATATCTCAGCCGCATTTTATGCTATTGAATTGTCAAAAAAAGGGATTTACTCGTAATCAAAAGTTCTACAAAAATGCTTTATGTGCCATACCTGTAATCTGCACCTGTAGGATGGTACAGGTCAATAAATCTGATTTTAGTGAAAAATTCTCATATTTTTGAAGATATTGCAAAAGTGACTGGATTCATCGAAAAAATGTAAAACTTGTAGGAAATTTAATTTTCTTTAAAAAATGTCTTATCAGTTAAATCGCTAAGATTGATATTAAATTTTGTTGAAATATAAAGCGTTTACATTGACATTTTATGAAATTTTTCAGGATTTTCGTACCAAACTTTTTATAAATGATGATTTTCAATTGTTTATCAGTATAATTTTATGTAATTACGTTTTTTCTACAGTCGGGTGAATAGAGAAAAATAAGTAACTAAAACAATTAAGCATTCGTTGGAACAGGAAGGTTCAGTATAAACAATTAAATAATAATATTATTTATTTATTTAATTCCATGCCTCATTTTTTTTAACATGTGTGTAATATGTTTTTTGCTTACGCATGTCGAAGCCAATCGGGGGCCCCCCCTAGCCGGGGGCCCCGTATCATTGATACGGCTGATACCGCGGCAGCTACGCCACTGGTTTCAACAAATAAATCGCTTTGATTATACATTTTTGTTATAATAAAAATAATGAGCTTCGAGCTAGGATTAAGGCGTTTCAAACCGGAAGGAGTGGCAACAGGTGAAGCCTTGGAATTTTGTAATAGTAATAATAGAACATAAATAATTTAAAGATATCATTGTTATAGGTAAGTACTTTTAAGGTCAAACCAGCAATAATTTTATTTTGGAGACTCCGATAGAAGGTAGACGACGAACCTAAATTATTTTACTTAAATTAACCTATTGGTTAAACAGTATATAAAATATATATATATTTATTCTTAATATGTTATTACAGAATGTTTTATTTTTAGGAGAGTACTTCCTACAAACTATGCATAGTACTTCCTACAAACTATGCATGGTTGAAAAACATTTGATAAGTGGTTTTAAAAACATCCTTTGGTTTACTTTCCATACAAGTTTAATCGTAAGTGATATCATAAGAGCATCTAATTTTTCCGAAAAAAATCGAAAAAACACGTAATAACAAGTAATATTTTAACAAGAAGCATGAGTGCTGGTGGCAACAAAAATCCGAGTCGAAGAGGAGGATTTTTGCACCTGCACGAATGCATTTTGTTAAAAAATATTACTTAGCATTGTGTTTTTTCGATTTATTTCACGGGAAAAATTAGATGCCCGAATGGTATTTGACAAGACTATTTCATGAGTAACAGTTAACAATTAAAATATAAATTGCAATTTTTGCTGACAACAGCTGTCAAGTTTTGCCGCGGGTAAACTCGAAGAAACTGCTGACAGGTGCTGTCACACAGTTTTTTCACCTAGAAACCATTTGTAATTCAAAATTGCGCGTTTGTGATTGGTGGAAATTAAGACGAGGGAAATAGTCAATGAAATTTTCCCAAATTGTACACATTCTTGTCACACTAAACAACAACCCATTGTTTTATAGTGGAATAGTACATTCTAAAACAAGTTTGGAAAACGACATATTTCGCTCAAGAGAAAACTTTGTCACACGAGCCGAAGGCGAATTTGAAGGTTTAACGAAAGCGAAATATGCAATTCCAAATGTATTTCAGACTATAATTTTTTTTAAGTTTTCAAAGAATTCTATAGGAAAATAATTCAATTTTGAGAAAGGGAGGTTGGATCGATCTAAAAGTAGTTAGATAATAAACACAGATGTCGCCACCAGTGTTTATTCCGTCATCCGTTGATAGAATAACTCATTCTGTAACACTTTAAGGAATATATGTAATTCCACACAAAAGTGATATTAGAAAGGTCATATTCCGTAATAGAATAAGAAAAATATATTAACTTCAACAATTCGTTTTTAAAATTAAAATAGGTATTAATTACCTAAAAGATAATGCAAGGAATTATACTACACGCACATTTTGTTCTGCATAGTAATACAACTAAACATTTTTTAGTGATTGTAAAGATGTATTGTAAAGATGGTATACCACTACTTCAAGAAAAAAGTTAGCTTGGCTTTTCTCCTAGGAGCTGAGAAAAAAATGACAAAACGACCGGTGACACAAAATTACAGGTTACAGATGTCAAACATGACCCGTGACACATGTCAGAAATAAGCTATAACAGAAATAATATATGTAATACGCTAAAGAAGCATCGCTAGTAGCGCCACCACTTGGCCGTTATCATCATAACAAAACCACAACTTTTAATAATCAGCTGTCAAACTCGTATGTTACAAACGAGTGTTTTTGGGAATAAAGCCGAAAAATTTTAAAAATATCGAAAAAAAACCGTGGCACGATTTGTTGTGTTGTTGGGTGTTTTTCGAGAGAAAATCCTGGGTTGAGTTTTTACCGGTTTTCCGATAAACAGTGTTAATCCGAATGAAGAAATAAATTTCATACAGACTCTGTAAATATAAATTATACCTATTAGATACAATAAATACTCATTTAAGTAAAAACGTAAAAAGTGTAAACATTTCAATAGAGTAATTGCATCAAAAATGAAAATCCCTAAAAACCTTTTTATTGTAATCTAGAGGTAAAAACACATTGCGAAAATATTTTTTTATATTCCAAAAGTTCAACCCGGCCCCAAAATATCAAATTGAAAAAAAGGTACTTTTCAAACGTTCCGAACTCCCGCCATATTGCATGACGTCATAAGCTTCACCAGCTGTCAGAAATCAAGATGTCAACAAATAATAAACACCGATAAAGTTTATGTTTAACATGGAAAACGCGAAACCAAAAATTGGTTGTAAATATTGTTTTGTGCCTTGTACAAATACAACCTGGAAAACTTCTGGGAAAAGGTTTATCACCGTGCCAAAAGGGAAAATAAGGATAAAGTGGATTAAAATAGCTCGGCGCGATATCAAAACATCGTCACCATTTTATTGCTCATTTTAAGGACCATTTTAATGTAAGTAAAATAAAATGTCGTTTACTAGGTATATGGTTTGAATAGGTATGTTAAATATTAATAAATTCAAGAAAATACGGCTGAGCCGTAACTACTCTCAGTGTAGGGTCATAAACTTTGCTTTTGATAATTGAAGGGACAACTTTCCCAGGAGTTTTCCAGGTTGTATTTGTACAACAAGGCACAAAACAATATTTACAACCAATTTTTGGTTTCGGGTTTTCCATGTTAAACATAAACTTTATCGGTGTTTATTATTTGTTGACATCTTGATTTCTGACAGCTGGTGAAGCTTATGACGTCATGCAATATGGCGGGAGTTCGGAACGTTTGAAAAGTACCTTTTTTTCAATTTGATATTTTGGGGCCGGGTTGAACTTTTGGAATATAAAAAAATATTTTTGCAATGTGTTTTACCTCTAGATTACATTAAAAAGGTTTTTAGGGATTTTCATTTTTGATGCAATTACTCTATTCAGTAAAAATCGTCAAAAAAATAAGTCGTCTGCATTTAGCATTATTAAAAGCGTTGATTAAGAAAGTATTCCCTCAACGGTAGAATACCATTATATTATGTATTATATATAATCGAGTATATAATATTGTTGCCATGAATTCGTAGGTATATTTTGTTGTTTAAAATTGCAGTTGTCGGCGTTTTTTAGAGGACTCAAATGTTGGACTTTAAGGTTATGTTTGTGCAACAATTATTTTTTAATAATTTTAAAAAATGTCCAGACTTAAATATAAATTATATCATTAGTTAATTCTGCACCAACAAATATACTTACTGAATTGGATACTTTGGCAAAACATGAAAATGCAACGATTTGGTTCTTGCATTTTATTTACAATTAAAAACAAAATAATTCACCATGATCACTTAGATAAAATACACACACTAATGTAACTATATAAGCATATAAGCGTTGAGTTTCTTAATCATTGATATAAGGAAAATTAATTGAAATCGAGTACTAAAGCAAAGTTTTTTAGTTTTTAATTGCACTTACACAATGCTATTGAACTCCACGCGCTCGTTGTGAAAACCCGATGATTCTTAAGCGTATAATGCATTTTGTATGTATTTTCATGGTATACCCCTATATAAGATGCATATTTATATACAAAATTAAGTAAATTTTTATAAACCAAGGTCAAATTTAATCCGGGTTGGTTATTTGGATTATACCTAGTAGTAGTAGTAGTACGGTTGGGTAGGCTCGAAGCCTGACAATTAGACTCCATGGTCCTTTTTATCTGCCCCTCCTAAACCAACCAAACTACTCCTCATCTTCCTCTTCGCCCATACCAGCCCTTTCGAATCTTCCAGACCTTCTTATAAAGGTCAGGATATCCTGCCAGGCAAGAGAGGCCAACTCTTCCCTTTGGAGTGTCATCACTCCAAAGATTTTATACCTTAGTCTGCCGAGGGCCTCACATTGTCCCAGGAAGTGAAAGGAGGTTTCATCCTCCCTTCCGCACTGGGTACAGGAGGAGCTGGTTTCAGCCCCTATTCTCGTGAGGTGTTTCCTTAGGCCATGACCCGTGAGTATGTTCACAAGTGGGCCCAAGGAGGTTCGGCTCCTACCTAGAAGCCAGATGGATTTGGGTTTGCTTAGGGTGACCAGTAAATCCCTGGTCTGCCTACAGCCACCGCTTCTTCTCCAGCTTTCGTTCGCCCTTTTATCAGCCCAATTATTTAGGGCTGATTTGACCTGCTTTCTCGTAATTCCAAAAATTGGTTCGGGTCCTACCCATACGAGATGCACTCTTTTTGTGCTTGCTAGCTTTTCCAGCGCTTCCTCACACTCTTGAACCAACTTCGATGTGGTTCTCGCTGCCCAAAGCGCTTTCAGAGCTGCTTGGCTATCTGAGCAGATGTATATATCTGTCTCGCTCCCTGTTCTTATATCCTCACAGTTTGCAACCTCAAGTATGGCAAACACTTCCGCTTGAAAGATAGTGGTATATCCTCCGAGCGGGTAGCTCCTTTGGATATCCCTGTCCTCCACGCAGAACCCTGCCCCTGAAGACAGTGTACTCGCCATACGAGAGCCATCAGTGTAGCACACTAGTGCATTTTGTGCAAAGTGTACATTAGGGTGGAGTGAATTTTATTAAATTTATTAATTGATTTTTCCTATATTATTAATTGTTGACTAAAGGCGTAAAATGAATAAATATCGAAAAAATATTTCAATTTTTTAATATCTTGAGGTGGCGCATCAGTCTCGAAGTTTTGAAAATTCTAAAAAAATATTACTTTAATCAAAGTAATAAAAATAGCATTATTTATAAATAAAAAGTTTATTTTAGTAAAATTAACGTGAAACGTAAACATATTTAATAGTAAATCATATGCTTTAAGTAACTTCAGGAGTGTTTATTGGTAGAAATGAGATCTTCTTTTTCGCGAAAATACTGACATTTGGTATAAAAATTTGGTAATTATTTTCTGACTTTAATTCTTGTTCTGATGAAACCATCTCTTGCTTCCGATCCACAAACCGAGACTGAAGATTCTGTATACTGGTTATAACCAGTTTTACACAGCGTTCCACTGCTTGGGTGTGATACGGAAATTTTTGGAAGTATAGGAAATGGTCACCCGAAGAAATCATATCGGTAATTTCTGTCATCGTATTTCATAGTCATAGGTGGTTCAGTTACCTTTTCTGTCGCCCAGTGAATTAACTCGTAAAAATGTAATGCTTCAGTATTTAGTTGTGGAAGCTTTAATTCCCGTAATCTCGAACATTTTGATTCTTTTCTCGCCTTTAATATTTTCGGCAATGCTAGTTCTCTGATCGATAGATATATTGTAGGTAACATAGCTAGTAATAGGTTTTCGGGATAAATATTAGCTATAGCTTACAAAGATCCAGGCAAGCTAGCACATTCCCTATGGCTGACGTGGGCTAATAGGATTATTCGTTTATATGGGGGGACAGCAAATCCATCGGAAAACCTAAAAGAATTGGCTACTTTTATCATGAAAGTGTATGCCCCAACGTGGTTTTACATCAACAGCAAGCCTACGTGCAAACATGGTCCTATTCACATATTTAATTTGACTAAAAGAGCATTACACCTCCAGAAAAACTTGAAGGCCTTATAACTATAGTTATAAAGAATATTCAGCGAAATATTTATCCCGAAAACCTATTACTTGCTATGTTACCTACAATATATCTATCGATCAGAGAACTAGCATTGCCGAAAATATTAAAGGCGAGAAAAGAATCAAAATGTTCGAGATTACGGGAATTAAAGCTTCCACAACTAAATACTGAAGCATTACGTTTGTACCAGTTAATTCACTGGGCGACAGAAAAGGTGACTGAACCACCAATGACTATGAAATACGATGACAGAAATTACCGATATGATTTCTTCGGGTGACCATTTCCTACACTTCCAAAAATTTCAGTGTCACACCCAAGCAGTGGAACGCTGTGTAAAACTGGTTATAACCAGTATACTGAATCTTCAGTCTCGGTTTGTGGATCGGAAGCAAGAAATGGTTTCATCAGAACAAGAATTAAAGTCAGAAAATAATTACCAAATTTTGATACCAAATGTCAGTATTTTCGCGAAAAAGAAGATCTCATTTCTACCAATAAACACTCCTGAAGTTACTTAAAGCATATGATTTACTATTAAATATGTTTACGTTTCACGTTAATTTTACTAAAATAAACTTTTTATTTATAAATAATGCTATTTTTATTACTTTGATTAAAGTAATATTTTTTTAGAATTTTCAAATCTTCGAGACAGATGCGCCACCTCAAGATATTAAAAAATTGGAATATTTTTTCGATATTTATTCATTTTACGCCTTTAGTCAACAATTAATAATATAGGAAAAATCAATTAATAAATTTAATAAAATTCACTCCACCCTAGTGTACATCCTTTTTCTCCCACTGCTCTCTTGTTGGTATCGTGAGGGAAAACTTCTTTTTTAAACTTAGGCGGTCTTTTGCTGGCATCGTTCTAATACTGCTAATTGGGACCTCCCTCTCAGCCATATCCGCGATGCCCTCATGACCATAAGTTATTCCTTTTTCTAACCAATTGTTGGCATCCCTCATCCTTAAATGGCTCGCCATTGCTTCTCTCTTTATCCAGAGGGAAAGACTAGGCAAGCTCAGCAAGGCCTCTAATGCCGTCGTTGGAGTAGTCCTCATTGCGCCTGTGATACCGAGACATGCCAGTCTCTGTATCTTGCTCAGTTTTTGAGCGATGGTGGTTTTGCTCACACTGCGCCACCAGACCACTGATCCATAATGTATCCGCGGTCTGATGACAGCAGTATAAATCCAGTGAAGGACTTTGGGATTTACTCCCCAGCGTTTTCCCACCACCCGGCGCAGCTGCCAGAAAGTTGCAATCGATTTGTCAACAACTCTGTCGACGTGTGATTTCCAACTTAACTTCCTATCTAGGGTAACACCTAGGTACTTGACCTCTTGAGTAATCTCAAGAGGTCTTCCATACATGACTGGTGCCCTGAAGTCCTGTATCTTCCTTCGTTTGGTAAAAAGAATCATGTCAGTTTTTGTTGGGTTAACCGACAGACCGTTTTCTTTGCACCAATTTTCTATTATTCTGCATGCTGTCTGCATTCTGTCGCAGACTACACCTAGAATGCCTCCTCTGATTAGGACTGTACCATCATCTGCATATGCTTGTGCATACAGCCCTTCGGCCGTCAGTCTCTCCAGAAGTCATTGATTATACCTAAGTAGCAAAATAGGTTTTTTTAAGGTATACAAGGGCTTCATAAAACTACTCTTAAGGGTAATTTGCCTTGCTTAGTTAAAACCTATTTGATTAAAAGCAGCTATAAAGCTTCGATACAACCTTCATAGGGCTAAAAAGGAGAATCCTATCGCTGTCCTTAGGAGCAATTTGTATGTCAGCCACAAAGCAATTTTGCTTTATTGTATTACTCCTAAGGCACACCTTACAGCAGCCATAAAACCTAACTTACAGCTGTCATAAAACCTGCAAGTGCAATAGGTTTTAAGGAGGTAGTGTGTTTTTGTCGTAAACACATTTTAGCTGACTATTTGTACTTATTGATATACCTTTTTACTTTATTGTTGTACTTTGTAAATTCCATATTGCTTTAATCAAATACTTGTTTGGTGTATTGTTGCCTTATGGAACACTAATCTGTTTCACAAGCATAGGCCATTATTGATTTTAAAAACTTAATAAGAAAATTATTATCTTTTGTCAACCAATAACTTTCGGATGCAAAAATCATAAACAAATACCAATTTACTGATAAAAGTTGATTGCCGAGACACAAAACGTATGATGCCCACTGAAATGCGCTTAGTTTAAACAATTTTAAAGGCTTTAGCTAAATTACTTACCCGATCTACATTCCGTTTTTTAAGCCATCTCTTATCGAAAAAATATTCTCTAACATTAACATGCTCGTAAAAACCAAATTTGTGAAATTTTCTGAAAAATATTATCTATTTGTATTTTAGATTTAAATTATTTCATTATGGCGGAGCAATATTTTCTAATTTAAATGGCGGTTTCAGTTATAAAACAATGTACTCTTGCAAACAACTGCTAAAAAGTTTTATTGCTTTAAAAAGTGTTTATAACTATTTGTTAAAACTAATAAGCCCTATGACTGCAATTTTCAAGGCAATCATAAAACCAATTGGCATTTTGTGCGAGCATTTTAAAACAACTTTGCAGTATTTTCATCAAAAGTATCGCCATCAGGGCTATACTGCTTTGTCAGATGATAACATAACCTAAAAATTGTCAAATGTTTTTTATTGTTTCCGAAGGTTCGCCATCTTCCGAAGTTTCGCCGTCTTCTACCGCATTAATTGCTGTGATAGAATGATGCGGATTTAGCTCTTGGTCGGAACAGGACGTTGAAGGAATACAATGAGTATTCCTTCAACGATGTTTTGCCAACAACACAGAAGAACAACTTTTAACAGCTCTTACAGTGTCCAACTTTGTTTTTCTATAAAAATTTCCATTTTTTTTAACTTTTAACCACTGCTCTAAAAAACTTGTCATGCATGGCGGCGACATGTTGACAACAGTTATTTTCTTCGCGATTATCAAGACAAAAACGTTTTAAGAAAGAAAAAATAGCAACAAAATGGTTTACACTCATGCAAATTTGAAAATTGAAAAGCAAATTGGTTATATTAAAGACGTATTGCTGCTCTACAAGGAACAATCATAAAATCTTTTTACTGTTTGGTTCTGTAACATTCTTACATAGAGGAAAAGTAGTCCTAAGACCAAATGCTCCTATGAGTCGGCTTTAACAGATGCATTAAAGCCAACTTTCCGAGCACCATTAAATCCAATAGGCATCTGATAAACCTTCATAAAGCTTATTGGACTATAGGCGTTTCTTAGGGCCAAGTTGCCCTAAAAAAGCATTATTGTTTAACAGTAATAAATCAATGTTAAGATCAAATGGTTATAATTGCAAAAAGGTTTTAATACTTTACTTTAAAGTCGCTCATAAAGCCTAATCATAAAGCTTCATTATCTCAAGACCAACTAGCACAAAGTAGAGCTGCAATAAAACAAATAGCATGTTTTCATGCATTTATAAAGCTTGCATAAACCAGTAAAGCTTTATCGGTGGCAACTCTTTGCTACTTGGGTATTATTTCAAGTGGCTTGAAAAAAATTTAATTGATCCATACAATATGTATGCCACTAACATTGTACAGTTTTGAGCAAAATTTACCTATTATTTTACTTTTTATTGCAAAATTAAGAGGGATATCAAGTAAAAATGCAATTAACTATCTTAATAACCATTACAATTGTAACTTGAACTTACAATTGTAACTTGAACCTGCAATTGTAAGTTCAAGTTACAATTGTAAGTTCAAGTTACAATTATACAGGGTGTTATGTAATTAATGTTATATATTAAAATGGGTTGTTCCTTAGGGTCCATAAAGAAGCACCTGAAACTTTTTTTTCTAAATTCCAAAGACTAAAAATAATTTATAATAACCTTTATCCTACCAAAAAGTACGCCAATGATCGACTAGGAACTTTAGGCTAATCTGGTTGCCTAATTTAATTTATTATGTTATGGTTGGTAACAAGTTGTTACTAACAACAGCGTTTCCAACTTCTGTCAAAAAAGTTGACAAACATTGTTTAAATTTAGCTTAATTACAAAAATGACAAAATTAACAATGCAAATTGTCAATTTGGCGTTTTTATTAATTGTTGGGTATGTCATTTTTGTACTGAAGGTAAATTCAAACAAAATCAGCCTTTTATGACAGAATCTAGTGCATTTCTTTCAAATTTTAGGTTATGTGCTCAAATTGTAAATATCTTAACTAAGGGAAGTGCTTTTGGATTTATTTACACAAATTAAATGTTTAAAGTTTAACCTGTGAACTGGTCCAAATTTCATCTGAGTAAACAGAGAGAAAAAACAATGAAAAAATTATTTTTGTGGTTATGGATTTTTTAAAATAGTTACTAAATTTTCTAATCATTGCTTAAGCTAATAGCTGGATGAGTAAATAAATACAGAAGGGTATTAGAGCTTTAAGGGCATAATTTTGTATTTATTAAGTTTTTATTTATTTTTTGCAAGAAAAATTTTTAGTAACATATTGAATATTTTTTCTGTACTTTGGAAAAATATTTTTTTAAATATTTTTCCTTTACTCCTTATGTCAAAAGGTATTCAGTATTTTAATATATAACATTAATTACATAACACCCTGTATGATAGAAATTGCAAAAATCATAGTTAGTTTTGGCTAAAACTTATAAAATTTTTGATGGCCCTTGTACGCCTTCGTAAAAAATAGTACATTTCTAAAACACATAAAATAATTAAAAAAACAAATAAAGAAACAAGTTTTCATACAAAAATTGGGTTTTATTAGGTTTTATTACAAACAATCTTTGTTGCAAAAAACCAAATTAGCTTTTTCTGTAACAAATAACAATTGCTTCTTGTTTAAATAAAATGACTTGTAGTTTTCGGATGATTACTGTAAATACCTGTTGTTTTCTTGAAGTGTTAAATTTTTAAGTTTTTTTTTAAATAATTTTACCAAATAAACAACCGATTACTGTTAGTATATTTATCTTGGTATAGCTGTAAAATGATCCACTTTTTAAAATTAACGACCAATTGCTAATACGTTTTTTACTTTAATAAATTTATTTTGATAATTAGTCGAGCGAAACGGATCGTGAGTTTAATTTATAATAGATAGTTTTAAGAATTATTAAAATGAATATTTTTAGTTTTCTAATAATGTTAATCAAATTATAGGAAGACCTAAGGCAGTTTTATTACATTTAAAAGTCTTGTGCGGCCTACTTATATCAAAACTTAAATACTAAAATGGGAGAAACTTTTATCTAAAATCTAACATTTGTATTTTTTCTTAATATAACAAAATAAAAGTATGTCAATGGCATAGGTCGGGAATAATATCAACTTTAAATTGCACAAAAAGTAATATTCACCAAACACGCGAACATTTAATGATTAAAGGTTAGTCTTTTTTAACCATTGTTTAAACCATTTTAGGTTTAAAATTCAACACGAATTTAAATATATCATGAAAACTACCGATTTAGAAAGTAAAAATTATTTCAATAGATTATATTATTATGAATTTAAATCATTTTAACAATTTAAGAGAAACTTTTGCTCGTAGGCAGGTACTTTAGACCATGACAAATCGTTACATCAGTTTTTCTTTTTAAACATTATATTTTATCGAATACTGTCGCAGACATTTCAATACAATTTCATAATCGCCAATAAGTTTCCTGCAGAATACTGTTTTTTTGTTACAACATTTTATATTACTTATTCAAATGAAAATTTTATTTTGTAATTTATTGTTTTTAAGTAAAATTTTCCAATGATCCATAGAGGAAGCACCGACAGTTAATCACGAAATATATTCCATGCATGAGAGTAACATTTCTATTTGGTTAAAAAACTAAAATTAGGTTATCTCAAAGCATAAAAAAGTTATTTTATAAATTAAGTATAAATGTAGTCACATTTAGAATATTAATTAAAAAATTAATGCTATATAATTAAATATATTAGTAAAAAGGCAAATGGGTGCGCTGTCCACTTTTATTACCTTGAATAATATGCTTTTGACCAAGGTCAATATATTGTATAAACGTAGATTAGATACACCATGCCACAGTAGGAAACCATTTTTTTTTAACTCTTATATTTGCGCTATATTAAATTTATTGCAGGATAATTTATTTTATTTTACAGCCTTAAAACTGTTTGAGCGAAATGGGTTTATGCCTATGCCTTATTATTATTATATTTATTTTTGTAAAAATCATATATGGTTATTTATGAAAATAATGCTACAACAAAGAAAACCCCATTAAAAAAAAGACATTTGTGGGTTGACATTGGTGTGCCTAAATACACGAGTCGAAAGACGAGTCCTTTTTGTTTGACATAGTTGTGTCAGTGAAAAGTATATTGTTAAAAGGAGTTTCAGTGGTGCAAAAGAACAGAAAATTGCTAAAGAAAACGATAATAGTATGCCATAGCAAAAAAGGACTTTATTATTATAGGTATAATATATATTATTTGTTCCAAGCTGGCCATTTGTACTGTTTATTGAAGATGCATGCGATTTAATGTACTGTAATACTGAAATGTTCTAAATCATCAATGGGGTTTTTTATTGTAAAATTTGAATTTTGTATTTTTTTCAATAAAGTAAATTTTTTAAACTTACCAATTTTTATTTAAAATTATATTAAACTACGTTTTTTAAAATATAACTCTGAATAGGGCCCTAGACACTGTTAACAGGTTTATTGTTAAGGTTGATGTCAAAATAAATGTGTTGATTTAAAATCCTAAAATAAAATTATAACAATAAAATAATAATTTTTGTGCTAGATTTAAATGTTGAAAATACTTAAAATATTCCCTTTAAAACTATATATTCTGTTTGCAGGTGACCAAATTAAAATTCCTTCATGCCTCTCTATGTATTTTAAGTATTTCCCACATTCCCATAAAATATACATAAGATAACTGATTTTTAAATTGTTCTTTGCTTATTTTTAAATGCATTATAAGAGATTCATGCAAATAATGTAATATTTACTAACATAATTACATTTATAATTGTTATGCAAAATCTGTTTCATGCTCACATCTATAAATGGGTTCTAGGAAAATGTGAAACGTATTATAAAATCCCGTTTTTTTATCAGTTACTCTACATATACATAATTAAAATTCTGACATTGTATTATGTAATAAATGTGTGACATGTTACTGGGACAAGAAGATGGGTACCTACTTTGTTTACACAGTTTAGTGCTCTGAATATTAATGTTTTGCCCTCTTATTTAGAGCAATTATATTATTTTGACAAATTTTAACTTAAAATAATAAATTATGTATAAAGTTTTATAAACGCCACTTTAGTTACGAGTTTTATTAAAAATTTAAAAATGAGTTGCATACTATACTTTATCTAAGACGAACACAAAGAAGAATTTAAAGCCAATTTTGTCTGTTAAAAATTTATCATCTGTCAACTGTCAAAGGATTTAACCTCGTTTTTTCCCAATTTATAAGAAAGCTAACTTCAGCCCGTGACTAAAATGCCCAAAATCTACTGTTGTTAACTTCAGCCCGTGACTAACAAGCCATAAAGTCACAGCTTATCAATTGGAGAGTAGATAAAATACTTCACAGCTATATTTCACATTTAAAATGGATTATGAATTATAATATTAGTTAATTATGTCAGACTGAGAAATAACAATTAAAGTCAAAAGTTATGAACGTAGAGCTGTTTTGGAGATATAGTAAATTCCATATTTTATGGAAAATTGACTATATCTTAAACAGTATTTTACTTCTATGACTTCTAACGACATTTTCCGATTCAGTGGACAATTTTGCATAGAATTTGACTGCCAAATGTCCGAATGTCCAAAATTTCATTTTGGAATAGGCCTATTTTATAAATTTATCAACAATATTAATTATCATATAATGTAAAAATTTATTTCATATAAAAATTATTAAAAATAGTACTGCCTATTAACTATTACGTTTTAATGTAAACAAAATAATAATAATAAAAAAATCTCCAAATCCTTAACCAACAAATTTAGCCATCAAACTCAATTTTAATCAGAGCTGTGCGGTACTCGAGTACAAGTGCTTAGACACTGTACTTCAAGTACTTTTAGTGTACCCGGTAGTCCCGAGTACTTTAATTTGAATGTACTTTTACTTGTACTTAATACATTTAAGATTGCAAAAATGTACTCGAGTACTTTCCCGTGTACCCGAGTACTTTTACGTGTACCTACTCGAGTACATCCAAACTATGCAATGAGTAGATTTTTATGCGGTAAGGTTGGCGTGGACACATATATGTGTCGAGTACACGTAAAAGTACTCGGGTACACGTACACATATATGTGTCCACGCCAACCTTACCGCATAAAAATCTACTCATTGCATATTTTGGATGTACTCGAGTACACGTAAAAGTACTCGGGTACACGGGAAAGTACTCGAGTACATTTATTTATTTATTATATATTTATTTAGTACATATATATATGTGCAAATTAGTGCGTGAGTGTTGAAAATTTGGCAACACTGCTCAGACTTGTCAAATTACGGACATGCAGCCTAAGGCAGCCTCAGCCAGCCTGCCTCACACGACCGCCTTAAGACAGCCTCAATCAATAAATAAAAAGACACAGGAACGAGCATTTAACAAAAGGTTTTTACTTATATATGAAATGTAATTTTGTTTATATTTTGGTAGAAATAAGGTGACAATATTCCTCAAAAAGATAGTTACAAAATAAAGCTAAGGCAAAGTAAAGCAAGATACTAGCTGGCCTTGATAATTAACATAAAGCGAAATATCAATATTAGTATTAGTATTAGTAGCTAGTATTTCTAAATTCATTTATTAATCGCTCCATTTCACTAGCTTTTTTCCCAACATTTCATAACTACTCGGTACTTTGTACTCGTATGGGTACTCGAGTTCAACGGTACTGTACGAGTACTTTTATATAAGAGTAGGTACTTGTATTCAGTACTCGAGTACTTTTTCATTGTAATTACTCGGAAAAGACTCTGATTTTAATACACCTACATGCCAATTTATTGACAATCTAATAAAAACCAAGATTATAGCAAGAGCCAAACATTTTAAATGCCTTACATACAAACAATCATTATGGGATACAACTTGAAAATCTAAAAAATGATATGCAGGCACAATATAATTTATATTAATTATAATATATTTAATTTTATAATATGTCTAAATTGTGGGGTAGTCAGCTAGAAGTGGGAGAAAGCACTATATTAAGAAAAATCAGTAAATTCAGAAATCTGGATAATCTACTTCAAAAGGACTTTTATATGAAAAAACACAGATCACCCTCATCTTGGAACGATTCAAGGAGCTAGCAGGACAATTTGCAAAAAAGCCCTACAACATACATTTATTAAAACTAATCTAATATAAGACCAGGACCTGCCTGCAAATGGAAATACTTTACAAAAACGTTATGGAAGATAATCATAATAATTTTCAACGAGGAATAAAATTTATTTAATTAATACTATACTACTATATTTTGACACTTACTTTTTTGCATAAACTTTAAAAATTGTATAATTAACAAATAATGCAGTTATAAGTCCTTTAGTAAAAAATAGATGCAATATATGGATATTTGAATATATATAAAATTGGTTAACAAAATTTGAATACCTACTTAAGTAATGATTTATTTATAAGCATGTTAAACCCTTTTTAAAACAGTATTGGTTTAAAAGTTTTTTAGCAATATGCAATAACTAAACATTTTAAATCCAAACCCAAAAGAAAAGATTTTTTTTTAATGTTTGTATTATTTTTACTCTTAGTAGGTATAATTTTTATATTTGTATTCGTCGACCCATAATGAAAATCAAAATAATATATTATAAATGATTTTTTCTACTCCTATTACGGAATTTGACCGTTCTAATATCACTTTTATCTATGGAATGACATTTATTCCGTAAAGTGTTAGAGAATGAAATATTTTATCATCGGATGACAGAATAAACATTCGTGGCGACATCTCTGTTTTTATTATCTAACAAATTTTAGACCGATCCAACCTCACTTTCTTCCAACTAAATTATTTTTCTATGGTATTTTTTGGAAACGTAGAAAAAGTATAGTCTGAAACACGTTTGGAATTGCATATTCCAAACTTGTTACAGAATATACTATTAAACATTTTCAGAATAAAACCTTAATGGAATATAATAAATTGATAACAATCATTATAATTATTTATTACCAAACTAGGAAATGATTGTGGCACTCAACGATTGTGGTTTTAAAGCTTAAACCATTCACCAGTATCAAAAAACAAAATTCAATCTATATCATATATGGATACAGATTATTGTAAAAACTTTTACTTTCATGTTCTGCAACAATTTGTTGCCAACAAATAACAATCTCTAAAAATGAATTAGTCAAAAATTACTAATTTAATAGTTATTAGTCGCTGCTTTTTCACTTGTACCATGGTTAACCATAGAAAACTATGTTATCCCAAAATTTAGCCAATTCTTATGTAAAATTGTCCCCTGAATCCGAAAATGTTGTCAAAAGTTAAAAAATTAGAGCAGTTTTTAAGATATAGTCAATTTTCCATTTATTATGGAATTGATTATATCTCAAAAACTGCTCAACTTTAATAATTTTTGACGGTTTTTTCGGATTCAGAGGACAATAAGAATTGGCTGTTAAAATTTGGGATACCATACTATTCCATGGTTAACCATGGTACAAGTGAAAAAGCAGCCACTAATAACTAATAAATTAGTCATCTTTGACTAATTCATTTTTAGAGAACACATTTTATAACCTACAGCAAATGCCTGGTTAAAAGTTATTCAGTGGGTAAAGATTATTTACTAAAGAACAAGACTTAATCATAAAATAAATAATTAGACTCGATGCAAACCATTGATATTCAACATTTTGGTAAGGTGAGCGGTGGTAAATTACAAGGTGAACTTGTTTTATAAATAAAAATTATAAGGTTGAGTGTAACGGAATGTTTGGAAAGAAAAACTATTTTTAAAAATAAAAAACATATATATACACTGGCGGCAACAATTAGGGGATATTGGTAAATTTCAAGTATTCAAAATTTTGCTCATGGTTGTAATACTATAATTTAAACCTATAGGTTTAAATTATAGTATACCTTATAAATGTGTATTAAATACACATTTATAAGGTATACTATAATTTAAACCTATAGGTTTAAATTATAGTATTACAACCATGAGCAAAATTTTGAATACTTGAAATTTACCAATATCCCCTAATTGTTGCCGCCAGTGTATATATATATATTTTTATAAATAGCTTTTCTTTATATAGATTCCGTTACATTTAACCTTAACATTTTTATTTACATAGGTATATATATATATATATCGTTATTATTAAAAAATTAATACTACTAAGATCAGACCTACTTCTTAGTGCAGTGGGGAGGATGTTTAGTTTTGTCTTCGAGGGTCATTCTGGTTGTATTGCAAACTGCTTTCTACACCTACAAAACAAGTGTATTTTCTTGCACAATATTTTCTATTTATCAATCCAAGAAAAGGTCAACACCATCCCAAAAGTGTTCTTTAATTTATTATTATAATCTTTATACTAAATGATACATGTGAAAATTAGGCAATGTTTGTTTTTGTTAAAAAATTTGAATAATTTACAGCAGTCATAAACAGAAGTTTAGTCAGGAATATAATATAGGTAACCTATAGCGACGGCCGCCGCGGCGGCTGATGCCGAAAGTGTGTACTAAAGGTACACACATGTATGTATCGATCAGTGTTCCCAACTGCAGGGAATTTTCCCTTTTTAGGGAATTTTGGTACCTTAGGTTTTTTCCAACCCTGGCAGTATACGCCTCAGATGTTGTTTTGACGTTTGTTTTTTATTTTATTTAATTTTTAGATTATATTTTTTTTACAAACATAATAAAATTTATTTTAAAAATTGTATTTTTGATATAAAGTCATTTTTCTTGGCAACATTGAAAGCAGGGAATTTTGGCACGAAATAGGGAATTTTTGCCATGCAACAAGGGAATTATTACTCTAAAAGGTTGGGAACACTGGTATCGACTGGGTAACATCATCCAAGCAATTTTTGATTGGATCAAGATCATAACTCGTGAGATGGAAAGTTGGCGAGTTTAGTTTACTTTATAATGACATTAAATAAACAAGTTCGGCGCAAACAGAATTTAAATTGAAGTTTGCGAAAAAAAAGTTAGTTTTTAAGTGTGCCCCACCAGCCTCCTGCCCCCCCAAATTAAGATAATTTAAATTAAAGTGCTACAATATTTAATTCACTGAAGTTTATCGACAAATTTCAAATTTTATTAAAAAAATTCAAGAAATACAGGTTTTATACCATTTTAAATTTTTTACTAAATTTAAAAAAAATAGAAAGGGTATAAAATCTGTAATACTTGAATTTTTTTAATCAAATTTAAAATTTGTCGATAAACTTCAGTGAATTAAATATTGTACCACTTTAATTTGAATTATCTTAATATAGGGGCAGGAGGCTGGGGGCACACTTAAAAACTAACTTTTTTTTGCAAACTTCAATTTAAATTCTGCTTGCGCAGAACTTGTCTATATAGTGTCATTATAAACTCATATAAATTTGATTTGGGTCCCATGTCTAATAACTGAGATATGGGTGTGCCCAAAATCAACCAGCCGCCACAATAATATTATGTTTATTGATAATTAAAACTTAATAAACTTAATGTTACATTGTGGATTGTGCATATAGGTACAATCAATATAATAATAATAATATTAAAATATATTTATTTCAAACTAATGCTATAGGGTCAGAATTTCTCAAACGGGCCACCTGAATTAGGTCAAAATTAGTTTTTGTTTGTAGATACATTTTTTCGATAGTATTTTACATCACTAACACAAATCCTAAAGGATTTTGTAAAAAAAAAATTTTCAATTGACATATTCATGATATTAAAAGTCAAAGTTTTTAATAATTAAAAAATAAAAAAATTCATTATGGCTGAACTAATTATCCGATTCCAACGATATAACTAGCGTTGGAATCTTGTTTTGACATAGATTCTTTGTTATTTTTTTCAATTGTCCTATTTTCATTTAGGTCGATTTTTTTTTGTTTTTTTTATACCAAATTCGGAAATAATTGTCTTCTGCGCCAGCTATCGACTCGAGAAAAAAAACACATATACTCCAATCATTTCTCGAAATTATGCTGCTGAGAAAAAAAATGGCCCGCAGGTTGACAAAAAGTTATTCGTCCTTTTGTGGCCGCGCGCGGTGTCAGCTCACGCTCCGAACCGTGTACGCTGTACGCGCTTGTGACGCGACGTCTTACGGTGGTCTGGAACCTGCGGGCCATTTTTTTTCTCAGCAGCATAATTTCGAAAAATGATTGGAGTATATGTGTTTTTTTTTTCGAGTCGATAGCTGGCGCAGAAGCCAATTATTTCCGAATTTGTTATAAAAAAAACAAAAAAAAATCGACCTAAATGAAAATTGTACAATTGAAAAAAATAACAAAGAATCTATGTCAAAACAAGATTCCAACGCTAGTTAAATCGTTGGAATCGGATAATTAGTTTAGCCATAA
This sequence comes from Brassicogethes aeneus, assembly GCA_921294245.1. Taxonomy (NCBI): domain Eukaryota; kingdom Metazoa; phylum Arthropoda; class Insecta; order Coleoptera; family Nitidulidae; genus Brassicogethes; species Brassicogethes aeneus. The sequence continues at coordinate 42,352,140 of OV121132.1, read as the reverse complement.
TGATTTTTTTTTATTTTTTAATTACTAAAAACTTTTACTTTTAATATCATGAATATGTCAATTGAAAAATTTTTTTTTACAAAATCCTTTAGGATTTGTGTTAGTGATGTAAAATACTATCGAAAAAATGTATCTACAATCAAAAACTAATTTTGACCTAATTCAGGTGGCCCGTTTGAGAAATTCTGACCCATATACCTACACTTATTACAGATAAATATACAAAAATTAAAGAAAATGTGTCAAAATAACTTAATGATAACATAATAAAATAAAAGAGACATTAGTGTAGTAAAAACTCATTAAAGTATAGGGTTCAATCGACAAACAATAGTTGATACATATGTTTTTTAAAAAGACCAATAACATTTAATGATTTAATCTCATTAGGCAATTTGTTAAAACACTATTTACACCAATAAAAAAAAGACTTTTCATAGAGCTATGAAGTAAGTAGCTCCAAAGATACGAGGGTGGTTCAAATATAAACCGGAATTTTTTAATAAACGGCGCTAAAAATTTAGTATCGTAAAAGTGGCTTCACTGGATGTTAGACTGGTCTGTTACGAAGCGTAGAGAACAGCCGGGACTGCGTAACCTCGCTTTTCAGTGTAGTTATAGCCATGAGCGAGAAGGATGTACCAGTGTCTGTTGCGCAACGCATCATTATTCGTATTTTGGTCAAAGATAATGTAAAATCCGCGGAAATTTATCAAAAATTACTCGAGCAGTTCGGGGATGAGTGCCTCTCCAAGACTCAAGTGTATAAATGGTGTTCCGCTTTGCGAAAAGGCCGAGAAGTGGTGGCAAACTTGCCATATGCGCGGCGCCCCAAAACAAGTGTTACAGATGAGAACGTCAGCGCTGTAGAAAAACTCATTTTGGAAGACCGACGCAGTACTGTACGCGATATGGCTGAAGAATTGGGCATCAGCGTAGTTAGTATTGAGCAAATAATTCATAAACGGCTCGGTTACCGCAAAATTTCAGCCAGATGGGTGCCAAGACTTCTGAATTTTGATCAGAAATTCACACGCTGGGAAGTTTGATGAAAATATTGAACGAATTGGGTTGAAAAACACTGGAACACCCTTCTTATAGTCCAGATTTGTCGCCATGCGACTAGTATTTGTTTGGTCCATTGAAAGAGGCACTTGGCGGACTGCGATTCGAAAGCAATGCGGAGGTAGAATACTTCGTGCGCGAATGGTTACGTGACAAGCCGAGAGATTTTTACGAACAAGGCATCCGAAAGCTTCCGGAGAGGTGGCAAAAGTGTGTAGAGTGTGACGAAGACAATCTAGAAAAATTGTAAAAAATTTCAGCTCTGTAACTTAATAATAAAAAATTTTATAGCAAAATTCCGGTTTATATTTGAACCACCCTCGTATTATCTTTGAGTAGCTCTACTTAAACGATGACTAGGATAAATATAATCTAAAGTTCTGTTACTTTTAGACTTTAGGTACTTAAACTTATTTTTATTCTTAAACATAAAAATTAGGAGTTCATAGATATAGATTCCAGTTAATGTCAATAAACCGTTGGTTTTAAATACCCCTCCAAACGTGTCTTTGTTTTTAAGATTGTGTTAATTTTGTTTTATTTAAAAAATTGTTTAATAAAGCAACATTTCTTATAACAAATTCTCTTTTTAAAGTTCCCAATTTACAACAAATACTTTTGATACTGGGTCTACATAAAAGTCTGTCAAAAAATACAAGAATTATGGTTGAAATTGACATGGAATTTTTTTATTAAATATACAAAATGTCTGTAATAATTATAAAATACTTATTCAATTAGTTAACAGATGGTTGTAAACTTAACAAAAAGTTATGTGGACCTGGATTAACATAAAATCTGGTTATTATTTGGTAAAATTAACAAACATTTTTTTACTGTGCAATTATAAATAATATTAAAATATTAAAAAATATTTGTTTTAAGCAAATCCCTTTAATTTTACCCCTTTATATATTTTACACAAATGTGTTTTTATGAAATTTTAACTAATTTGATATCATGTACAAACTGTTAAATTATTTCCGATTATATCTGAAAATCCAACTCAATCATTTAATGTTTAAAATATTTGGGACATTTACTTTTAATTTATTTTAATAATTACACTGTGATACAAAATTAAGGTTTGCGAAAGGGAATGGAATAAAACCAAAAGCAAATGAAAGTTAATACTTTCCACAAGAAAACTCTATCAGGGTTTTTTTATATCACGTCTCAGTTATTTTTTGTACGCATTTAAAGCAGGTGAATTTTTTGACACCCTATAGTAGGAAAAACATAAGTAAAACTATGTTAATTTTTAAAAATAATTGTGTCAATTTGATCGAGGAATCCATTTGTGATGTTAATTTTTACCAAAGACTCTCAGAAGAGGACGCTATCAAAAAATTGTTACTATTTTTACTATTTTTGAAGGTGAGAAATCCATTTTTGTCATCCGTTTGTTGTAAAATATACCCTAGGTGATATTCGAAAGCAATGTTTAATATTTTTGATTTATTAGTATGGAAAACTTGTTTTTTTAAGTAAAAATAGCATTTTTACTTCTTAAACTAAACATTATTAAAGTCGCTATTTTTTTTTATTTAAAAACTATCACTGCTGTAACCGGCAGTAACACGAGTACCAGAAGTTCCAGCTGTTCATCCAAAAATTGATAAAAATGCAAAATATAATACGAATAGAGAATCCATGTTTTAATATAAAAATAAATAAAATACCTGAATTATACCACAACATTGGAACACCAAATTTTATTGACTTCTTTTTCTTTTGTGATCATTTAATTAAATTGTTATTACAAGTTCTGCAAACTTTTCAATATATTCAATTATATGTATTCCGTAATATTGTAGGTACAATTGTTTTGCATTTTTATATTTTGGAACTAAGTTTTGTTTTATATTATATTGTCCTTTAAATAAAAAAAATAATTTAATGAAATATATTAATTAAGAAGAACGTTTTATGTTGCTGTCACTGATTTACTATATAGTACATATGTGTTTTTAAGTAAACAAATCAATTTTACCTTTAAACAACGTCGTTTTTGCTACAAAAACTGCAATTTTTTGTAGTAATAATATTTTTTTAAAAGGGTGAATACGCCAAATTTACGATTTTGAGCTTTATGCACGAAACAATACGTACACGCTGTGGGATCATTCTGGCAAAAGGACGAATGTATATAATGGATTATATTATATATATATATATATATATATTCATTTTTCTTTTTTAGGTCATGCAGAAATACTTTTTTTTTGGTTTTCTCGTATTTCTCAAAACAGGAAAATGGCATATTTGCCCTTTTGCAAAAATACCATCGATATATTACAATATATTACCGCAAAAAATTGTAGTTTTTGTATACAAGTATTGTTTTTAAGTATAAATAAATTTACGTATTTAAAAATAATAACATGTTTTTTGATTAAAGCATTAAAGAGAATATTTTTTTTTATAAAAATGTCATATTTTCTAGTAAAAATGCTCTTTACTTGGAATAGATTCCTCGACTATATTGCCAGAATAATTTAAAAAAATTAAAATTGTTTTACTTATTTTTTTCCTACTATAGGGTGTCCAAAAATCTATCAACTTTAAATGCGTATAATAAACAACTGAGACGTGATCTAAAAAAAACCTCATAGGGTTTTTTTGTAGAAGCTATTACCTTTCATTTGCTTTTGGTTTCATCCCATTCCCTTTTGCACTCTTGCACTGTGTTATTATTGTTTGTTGAATTATTCTTATTAAATTCTAGGATATGAAATTATTTAATTAATTACTGTGTTAATTACTAGAAAATTTAGGTGGCTAAATTGTTTCCGCATGTAATTTAAATCCAATTTATATAATTAATTTACACTTAATCAAAGTAATAATTACAATTAATGTGCTAAGTAATTTTAATTGCTAAGAAGGTCGCAGATATAAAATGTAAATATATTGTATGTATATATACATCGAATATAAATTAATTGAATATTGCATTGAATATTAATTATTGTACTTAATAAAACATTTTTGTTTAACTTTCATTGCCTTTTATTAAATCGATACATATACAAACTCATTGGCACAATTTCTTCGATCAAGGAGGCGTTATGAGCTTTTTATTTGAATCGCGAAATGCAGAGATACCGTTGCGTGACCCCAAGACACCCACCACAAAAAAAAACAGAAGATAAGGCGACGAGTCGGTGGTAAATTTAGAGCATGGTTACAAATCTGGTTCAACTGTTTACAACTTTTCTTATAAACAACATGAAAATTTAATTGAATTTTAAATAAACACACAAATAAATTAAGTAATAAAGTTATCTTACTTCACAAAAACCTGTCCATAAAACACCAGAGAAATAAGTCTGGGTAGCTTAAATTAGAGTCCAATTTTTGGCTTCCATAATATATAATATAATTTGCGGTATGCCATGGCAGCCTGTTGAAACCAAAGGTCTACCAAATAGATTTAAAAGCCTGGAACATTCAATATACACACATTTTTAGGTTTTGTTTTATTCTTTAATACAAAATAATGCTGAGACTCTAATCAGCAAAAATATCTAACATCCTAAATTTAATTATTTTTAATTGCTCATCTTAACTTTAATTTTCGAAATAAAACCCAAACATTTCATACAAAGTTTAACAGAGTGGTTATGCACTTTTCTTGCATTTTTTCCCATTAAATTTCGAATATCAATATATTTATTTTTAAGGTTTATAAAGTGTTATTTTTAACAAAATAATAAAAGCCATACAAATTATTGATACTATGGCCAATAGAGTATTATGTATCAAGTTTAATAAACCCCATTTTAGTCACGAATTTAATTTAGGACGACCGGTCTTCCGAGCGAGTCCTTAATTAAATAATTGCCTAGAAAAGTTTATAAACGAGTTGCATACTACGAGTAGGTATACTTTTGCTAAGACAAATATTATCTAAATATTAATTTGCACCACTATACGAAAATAAAATAACCATCCCAATAAACATTATGGATGTAATTTTCACCATTTACATTGCCCGTTATTATTTTAATCAAACTTAACAATTATTGATACTTTAAAATACCTATTAAAATAACTAAAATATGATTATTTTACAAGAAAGGCACTTTATTTAACAATTGTATGACATTTGAGAACTGTCAACTAACTTAAAACTAACTAAAGCCACAACTTGTCAATGTGTATTTAAAAGGTCACCTAGTGTCATGGAAACATGTACAATAATGGGAGTTTTAAAGGTAGGAGTAATAAAAAGTAATAAAATGCATGTCCACTTCATAAAACGAATAAGCTTAGTGTATTCTTACTTAATTTCATCATGTAGATAGATTTTTTGTGCATTTTGTGAAACGAAACTCTGTTTTATGCTCTTACTAAAATTTGTTTTAATTTCATCAAATTATCCATTTCATGAAAAAGATATCAAATATATTCGCTTAGTGCGTTCTAATTTATTTTCAACAAAATAATGGAAAATTTATTTATTTCTTGAAGGGGAATAGTTATTTGTTTTACAAGTGTTGAAAAGCGATTTTATCATGCAATTGCTCTAACACGAGCCTAAAGAAAGCTTTTCTGTGTGAAACACAATATTTTTTCTACGACCCTTTTATTTTTTGTTATTTTCAAAAACAAAACAAAATAACCTAACAATCTTATTTTTAGGTTATTTTTTAAGGTATAAGTTACTTAAAATCAATAAACTTACCAATTTAAATAAAGGCACTTAAAATTTGAATTTAGTATACAAACACTATTAACTGTGTTCTAAATGATATTTAGACAATCATATACAAATACAATACAAATTTTGAAACGAATGTCAAACGATGCTGTCAATATCTTTTCACACAGACCTGTCACTTTTCATACAGAAATGTCACTTTACATTCGTGTTTTGCCTGCTAGAAAATATTCATTTTCTAAGCAACGATGCCATTACGAAATGTGACTTTTACATAGTGGTCGTAGAAAAAAATAATTTTCAGTATTTACTTTGTATTTAAGGTTATATTTTAACCCACAAATTAACCTTCAAATTGACATTTGACAGCCCTGATAGAATAAGGTTTATTAAGGCTTGCAAGTTTCTCTGTACAAACCCAAAGCCCAAGAATTGTAAACAACAAAAATGACCGCCATTGAATGATGTGAAGTGTTGCAGTGATTTTTAGTATTTTTAGTATGAGATCGAACAGACCTTGTTGGGTGGATTGTGGAATTACTTAATAACTATAGTTATTAATTGTTAATTAACATGTTATTAACAATAATAATAGTTTATGTCAATATATAACAGATTTTAAAAATGACAGGTAATAGTTGATGTCACTGTTGAATAAATATTTAAGTATTTCGTAACATTAGTAAAATTGGCAATAATTATTAAATTACTGCTAATTTTACTAATTAGGTTCATGTATAATTATTCAATAACAGTAAAAATATTACGAATTACTTAGATATATCGAGATATATATATCTAAGTAATTCGTAATATTTTTACTGCTATTGATTATTTAAATCATATTAAAACCTATATAAAGGGTTTTCCATTTAAAGCGTCATAACTTTAACCCTAAAAATAAGGCTGCTCTGGAATGTAAATGTCAAATCTTGACAACACATGTGTTCAGTACATTGTGTCAAATTAATATGGACAGATAACAATTTAACAGCGCTTAGAAATAATTCGTATTTACCATCAAAATGCATGTTCGGTTTGCCAAACATTTTGCAAGTTGCGAGAAATATAAGGTTTATCGTTTAAGAAAAAACTGGTTTACTGGCAAATAAGTCAACTTTTGTGCATCTAAAGGATCATGTGAAATCTCAGGTTTACAAAAATAAGCCACAAACAATTCTCGACCTTAAACGAAACATTAAACGCACTATTCAAAGTATACCACGCGATATTTGTAAAAGAATAGTAGACAATTAGGCCTTCAGAATGCATTCAGTCAGGCAAAGTCGAGGGGGACATTTAAACGATATTATATTTAAAACATAATGTCATCGATCGTTCTTCAAAATAAAATATAGATTACGGGATTATATCATGTAGTAATTTTTTTATCTCATTTAAAAGTTCTGACGCTCTAAATGAAAAACCCTTTATACCTATATATTAATTTTTACCGTTTTTTTACCTATAGGTAAAAAAACGGTAAAAATTAATTAACAGTAATAGTTAACATGTTATTTTTTAACATCTATCACCTGCCATTGTTGACATCTGTTATTTCTTGACACATATCATCGCTTTACTCCTGTCATCTGTCCTTTTGGCATGTCATTTTTTCATCTGCCACCTGTCGTTTTTTCCATCCGTCATTTCTTGACATCTGTCATGTTTCATTTTTGATAAAATTTGTAAAAAGTAAGGTCAAGCATTTGGCAGATGTCAAATTATAAATAAATTTATTTTTGAAAATCATTAAATTTTAATTGTCTACTTATTGGAGTAAATATTATTACACTCGAGATTATGCGCATTCTTGACTCGGATGATTTGAGTCGTAAACATCATCCATTATCTCTCGTAAATAATATACTATTATTCAATATATTTTTTAAGCAATAGAAAGCTAAACATTTTTTTTCTCTTTAAGAAATGAACAATTGTTCATTTCAACTTAAGTTTTCTGTTATTTTGTTGCAAATAAATTAGAATGCACTAAGGGGATGAATTGGATATCCTTTTCATTTAATAGATGATTTCATCCAGCCACTTGATAAAATTATAACACCTTTCTGTAAGACCATTAAACGGCGGTCCGGTTCATGAAATGCAGAACATTTCTATATACATGATGAAATTAAATTAGAATACACTAAGCGAATCCGTTTCATGAAGTGGAAACTCATTTTACGAAATGGATGATTACACCAAGTGAACAGGACATATCTACATATTTCAACAGATCCTATTAATCCATATAATCCTAGTGACTTATTAAAAAAAAATCAATTTTATTTAATTATTTAATTTATTTAATTTTCAAAGTTTAAGTTCATGTTCGGAGGGGACTTTAAGCCCGCGGTCCGTTCCTACCCCTAACCCGCACAAGCCATTCAGTTGGCTTCTGGGACTTCTTAGGAAGTAAGGGTGGATCTAAAAGAGCACTTTTGTATACTTTTGTATGTTTACCAAATACTATTAAAATGTTCATTCCATTGATAGAAAACATGTTAATAAGGCAAAGAAACAGACAAAAAAAGGTGAAAGTTGACATTTGCATGCACGCCAATAAATATCATTATTGCTTAAAAGACACTGGATAATTTTCTTTTAATAGCCAATATTAAATAAAACTAGAATTACAAAGCTAACATGGAAAAACAAAAATACTACATTACTAATCAAAATAATTAAGGCAAAAAATCATAATAATTATTAATAGGTAAACATTTATATTAATAACCTTTTTATCTGCGTAATTGAGTACTTGGTTTCTCCGACTAATTAATGTAGACAATAACAATAGTTCCCAGATCGGTTTTCAATAGTACTCGGGTGCGAACTATACTACTATAAAGCACTTTCTAATGGAATGAATGAATTTTTATCTCAGAATATTTTGATAATTGGCAGTGACCCCGTGGTAATATTTAGATGCATAAATAAACAAATCATTAAAAGTGAAATTTTTATTTATAAGAAATTTTTTCTTTTTATAAAATTTAGATTGTCTTATAATAAAGATTAGATGAAAACAAAAGTGCACGTTTGAATAAAAAGAACCCCTTATCTCGTCAAGTCTTTTGCACATAGACAAAGAACCTTTAACCTATATGACCAGCCAAATTAGTCAGGTGACAAAACAATCGTTAGGTAGTTTCTAAAATAACAACATTATTATACAACTGAAATTAATTAATATTTATTTATGTAATAAGATATAGTTTCTTTGTTGTTTCTTTGCATTAACAAATAACTACGAAGTGTGACATGTTTTAAAATGGTACCTTTAAAAAAAAATTAGAAAGTTTCTATGTATGTATGTGGCTTCAATTCGACAACATTGGTTTACAGTCATATTCTTAAATGGTCAAGTCGCAAGTTTAACTACCGAATTTACAATTCATTGTTTTTAATTGGATAATTACTTTTTACAGGTGGTTTAAATTGTTTAATTAACATAAATTTACACGAACATTTATGATATTTTAACGCTAAAGACATAGTTGGGGCCATATCTTCTGGAGATCTTTAAAAAATTAAAAAAATTTACCCCTAAATTAAATACCTAAATTAAGTTAGCAAAATAGTGTAACGGTCAATTAAAGTGTTAAGTGATAAGAAAGAGTTAATTAAAGTGTTAAGTGATAAGAAAGAGAAAGTTTCAGCTTCTGGGTGGTCCTACCACCTGTCATTGGAGGCTTTTCACTAGACAAACAAAAGAGGTTAAACAAGAGGGGAAGAGGCCATCCGCAAAAATTATTAAGTATCCTCAAGCATATGCATGACCTAACACATAATTTGCAAAATTAAACACGGCAGATACCTTTAAAACCCTAATAAAGGCACACTGCTAAACTCTAGAAAAAAAAAACAATAAACATCAGTAACAATAGAAACATTAGAAAGACAATACTAACCAAACACCATAAAATAATAAAGAAAAAAGACAAACAACAAAAAAAACATAACAACCCATTCGAACTATCGCGGTGATACCCCAAAGCTGAGTATGACAATAAATCTGTAATAACAAATGCGTAAGGCATGAAACCCAGTAACTTAAACGGCCCCAACAAAACAACGTTAATTTTAACCCAAACGAGACCAATAATAAACATTTGATTATGAAAAACCAAACAAAGTAAAAACAGCATACTAATCAAACTCTATTGGAATTGTAAACACATTAGATTATAACAGAATAATTGCGCTTGTCATTTGTGCATACTGCAATTTTGGAAATTAATAAAAAAAAGACAAAACAATTCTACCACAAAACGTGCTTGGGCAACACAATAACTAAAAAATTGTTAGAAATTTCGCACTACTGCGGCAATAAACAATTAAAAAAAAAAACAAAAGGTACAAGTTACATATCCAACTACTGAACTATCTATTAATGGTTTTCTGCCTCAAGACTTAAAACACATGTGCAGAAACAATCCTACTTGGACACAGACACTAACAATAACGACAAAAACGTAGACCAAGACGTAGGCTCCTGCTGCAGCAAAATAACAACTCACAAACTCCATACAGTAATCCCAAATGTTTGAAGTAATACTAACTGCCTGGTCTAGGGGGGTACCGCGTCATACTAAGATTTGAGTCGGCGTAATTGTCCTCCAAACACCAAAATATCTATCCCTCCCGTCCTACCTCCTTCATGACCCTACTGGCCGTATAGCATCGGCTCGCCGAACCCGGGAATGACTACTAAAACTATTGGCATTTCGCTCTCAAGCCCTAATTAGGGGACAGTACGGGACGCAATGGACATTCGCAACCAGCAAAATCGGCGCAAGGAGCGATGAGGCAATGGGGCCGGTTATACGTAATACCTAAATTAAGTTATTAATTTTATTTCCCGTATATAAATGGTAAATATTATATATTAATTGCTTAATTAAAATTAATGATTTATTTAATTTAATTTGCATTTTATATGTAAGTTACTCTCTTAAATTGAATTAGTCAAAACTTTTAAGTCATATTTGACTAATTGTCATAGCGAAAAAGCAGTCACTAATAATTACTCAAATGCTACCGAATGAAATAGTCAAAATAATAGATTTAAATTTAAAAAAGCTTTGACCCAGCCGGGGTTTAAACTAGGCTCTCTTACTTGTCAAGCGGATGTCTAACCATTGCGCCACTGCTACTTTTATGAAAATAAGATATTTTTATCTATAAATATTGTTAATAAAATTTTAAAGTTAAATATATTTTTTGTGTTGCTGTTTTGAGCTAAACTTTTTGAATCTTTATTTGTTTTTATGGGCCAACCATAGAGCCTACATGTAACGATTAAAGAAATTTGTTACTTTTTACTTTAAGAAACAGTCAGATGGATCAGATTCAATAACATTCATATTCAGTGGCGTAGCTGGCTTTGAGGGGCCCCGTGTCAAAAATCTGGTTGGGGTCCTTATACGGGAAAAGCTGCTGGCAAAAAAATTTCTGGGGGTCACGCCCAAAGTCTATTTTGGGAAACAATTTTTAGGGTATCATTTTTTTGCAATTTTTTAATAATTTAATAAATAATATATGTAGGTGTACATAGCTTTTTATGAACAGGCAAATTTTAAAATTTGGTCTGGCTTTAGACATTTACCGTTCTTCAACATCTTTAAAAGGTTTCTATTTTAAAATATAGGCAAGTCATTTGAAATAACTGTAACGCTAAAAGTTATTTCTAATTTGCTAATTATATAACCTGTGATAATTACACGAAAAGCAAACTCCGTATGCGGCACAAAGCACAGAACAATATGCACAGACTGCGCCGCAGACAACGCATAGTGGAAAGGTGCGGGCAGAAACAATTCGTATGAGTTCACGGCGGGAGGGTATTCAGCATTTAATAAATCGAAGTAAAACAATTAAATATGAATAATATTATTTATTTATTTAATTTCATGCCTCAATTTTTTTAACATGTGGGTAATATGTTTTTGCTTATGCATGTCGAAGCCATTGGGGCCCCCCCTAGCCGGGAGCCTTGTATCCTTGATACGGCTGATACCATGGTAGCTACGCCCCTGTTCATATTATAAAAGTTCTTTAGAATTAATTCCAATTTATTACAATTTTTTAATGAAATATTTATAAACCATTGGGGCCATTTATAAGCCATTGGGGCCCCCCCTAGCCGGGAGCCCCGTATCCTTGATACGGCTGATACCACGGTAGCTACGCCCCTGTTCATATTATAAAAGTTCTTTAGAATTAATTCCAATTTATTACAATTTTTTAATGAAATATTTATAAACCATTTATTTACTCTGATTCTATAATATTATTATATATATATATATATATGCATATATATATATATATATATATATATATATATATATATATATATATATATATATATATATATATATTATTATGTATATGTATAGTTGGTCGTATGTACAATTTTTTAGTTTATGACTATTTATTCAAGAATTACAGTTTAAAATTAAAAATAATAATAAAAAAACTGTTATTTATGAAATTATTATTCAATTTATACTAAGTTTATTTTATTTAACAATACTAAGTTTATTTTATTTAACAAACATAAATATGCTGTAGTTGTCCTATATCTAATAATTGAGATATCAGTATACCCAAAATCCACCAGCCGACACTCATCAGTGATCATCCTCTAAATTTCTCCATATGTATCAGTGGCGTAGCTACCGGGGCAGCAACAGCTGACCGGCGTAAGCAAGGTTTAGGCGCCTTCATCCCTTTAGAATTATACAATATATAGGAAATAAAGGCGCCTTGTTTTAAAATACAAAATACATACATAAATTAATTATATATTTTCATATACTTATATTTATTGCATATATGCGCGGAACACCAAGAGGCCTTTAAAAGTCGGTAATCCAATGTCACCTGCCGAAATATTTAATGATTAGGTACGGCGTGCAAGCCAAATACGTAAAAAGATGGACTGAGCAGTACTCACAAAATTGACCGCTCTCTAGAAAGAGACAAAGCGAATGTTTTGCCAATACCTTTTCTGATTTGAAAACGAAAGAGCTCAAGCCTTAATTCTTGATTATCTAATCGATCTCTTCGCAAAAAGCAAATGAAGAAAAAAAGATTTTTAATATGATGACATTTTTGGGTTTGATTGTACTCCCTCCCATGGGCGCGACTTTTGGGTTTGATACCCGGCGCCACTCAACCTAGCTACGCCCCTGATATGTATACATATATGTACATATATAGGTACATACATTGTTATTAATAGGACATTAAATTTTAAACAATTTTAACTGCCCTTATGTATATATAACTTATTTTTTATTGTATTAGTAGCACAAAAAGACTCACTTCTCCTCCAATAATGGTTTTAATGACAAGGAGGTAAAATGTTGTATGTCATGCGGCTGAGAAGTGTTTTTTTGTGCTTTGCTCAATTGCATGCGGACGCGTAGCACAAAAAGACTTACTTAAGTGAGAATTCTTAGCCTTTTCATATAAATAACAATTATCTTTAATTAAAAAACCTCCTAGGCTGTAAAAATAATAAGTTTTTTTACATCTTAGTTTGTAAAAACCCTGTTTGGACTAATAAAAAAATTTGACCTGTTTTACGTAGGTCTTTTAACAAAAAAATTGTCCCTTGAAGATAAAACATTTCATGCCATGCGGCTGACAAGTATCTTTTTCTACTTTGCTCAATTCTAGGCCTCCGCTACGGGTCGGCATTAAAACTTTTAGGCACAAAAAACTTAAATCTCAGCCTTATGACATAAATGACTATTTTTTTCAAGGGTATTATAATTATTATAATAGTATAAAACTAGCGTCTGTTTTTTCCCGAGCCTCGGAAAAATATATTTTTCCGAGGCCTATAGGCTATAGGGCCTATAGGCTTTATAGGGAAAAATTATTTTTTGGAAATTTTAAAATAAAAAGATTTTAATAAAAGGTGCATTTTTATGTTATTTATTTTTTAATGGACGGCCATTTCAAGCGGATGGACGGGACAAATCACAAAACTGTTTTTATAAAAAAAATTGTAGGTAATTTATTATATATTATTTTTGCATCAAAATTGTCAAATATATTCTTCTATTATTAGGCTATACATTAAATAAAAAAAATCGCAAGAAATATTTTATAAAAGTAGAGATAATTTCAATAATTGACGGGGGTGAACGGGACGCGTATTGGCATTGTGTACTACGATACAGAGTCATAGTGTTCTGAATCGCAGTAAGGATTGACAAAATTAAACGCCACTAAGTACAATACAATCCATACTACGATTCAGCACATCTCCCAGTTTGTGATGTTCTGAATCATAGTAGAAAATGTTGAAGTGTTTGCGCGAATGCAGCAGGCCATAGTTTACTGCGATTCAGAAAATATTGGCTATGTGCCGCACGCATAAAGTAATAAGCCAGAGTTATAGGTTATGTTAGAAATTAATTGATAGTAGTGAAACAGACCCAACCAAAAATCTCACTGACAATATTTATTTTTTATTATCGATTTTTCAAGTTAATTAACTTACCCTTAAATTTTATTTGGCTTTATCATCGACAATCCTTAATAGATTTTTATAAATATTTTAGTAGTTAATGCCCTCATGTTTCTATTTTTCTTTCTTAAATATAAGAGAAAAAAGCAAAGGATTTTATATATTTAAAAAATAAAAAATATAACCTATATCAAGTATAATCTATGTATTTTTATTTGGTGTCTATTAAAGAAAACAACACAATACAAAATATAATATAATATAATACAATACAATACAATAAAATAAAATTTCTTATTTATGTATATTTTATGTTCATGTTTTTGCAAAATTAAAAGTTTTATGTAAAAGTAGAAAAAAGCCTATTAACTATTTCAAATATTATTTAAATCCGTTGTGGTACGTTTATATCTGATACTTGCAAAATTTTTGGGTAAAGCGATCTTTTTGTTAATAAGTTTGAAATGATTTTTTTCCTTTGGGTTAATGTATATTTATTATTAAAACTGCAGAGAGTACCTAGTTTGTTTTTATTAATATTTATTAATAAATAAATTCCAATTAAAAATAATAATTTGTTTTTTATTGATAAGGCGTGCAGCTAGCGTATTTGTAAGTAAGCTATCCAATTCAAATTAGAATACTATTTTCTGAATCGTAGTAAAGTATGGCCTGCTGCGGTCGCGCATACCCTACACCATTCTCTACTATGATTCAGAACATCACAAACTGGGAAATGTGCTGAATCGTAGTATGGATTGTATTGTACTTAGTGGCGTTTAATTTTGTCAATCCTTACTGCGATTCAGAACACTATCCCAGGTAGCACAACGTGACGAAACCGTGACGATTTGTGTCCAATTGGACACAATGGACACAAATCGTCACGGTTTCGTCATGTTGTGCTACCTGGGATGGCTCTGTATCGTAGTACACAATGCCAATACGCGAACGGGACAAGATAAATCTTTTTTTTGTCCCGTTCACACCTTTCAATTATTAAAATTATATCTACTTTTATAAAATATTTCTTGCGTTTTTTTTTATTTAATGTATAACCTAATAAAAGAAGAATATTTTTGACAATTTTGATGCCAAAATATTATGTAATAAATAATCTACATTTTTTTTTTATAAAAACAGTTTTGTAATTCGTGCGTTTCGCGCGCTTGAAATGGCCGTAGACTTGTTTTTATATTATTGTTTTTACTCGGGACTGAATCTTGAATACGATTAATACTACACACAAAAAACGTAGTTTTTGCTGTGAATATATGTTATTTATTTTAAATATACCGTTATTTCCTATATGCGCGATTAAATGAATTGTTTGTAATAAATATTTTGTATATTCCCCATTCAAAAGAATGATCGTCTTAAAACAAGACTTTGAAATATTTGAAAGCAAGTAGGTAAAGCTAATTATTTTGTTGAAGAATTTCATATATTTGATGTTAAAGTAAATAAACATATTATATATTCTAATTTAATATATCATAAACTTTTAAGTAATTGAATACGTTACTTTATGAATATTGCTCTATTTGAAATGAAAGTTTTCAAATGTTCAACATAATTATTGGCAATAGTCTTAACTAAAGTATAAATAGCTTTAAGATACACTTGTAAATTAAAATATAAAGTATCTTTTAAATAAATCAAAGATTCAATTAAAATACATTACTAAATTTATATCAATAGTTATAGATTTGTTTTAAATATAGTACCTTTCCATTTAGTATACACATTTAAATATATTAATTTGTTTGACTTTGAAATATTTTTATGTGTGTAGTTTAAACGTCAAATTATTATAAACCTCAGTACAAAAATGAGGCTAAAATAACATTATGTCAGTTGAACCTAACCTAAAAATATATTTTAATTAAATTCTAGACAAAAATGGTACATAAAACACGGCGACTGGCGCTTCGGCTGTGAAATGTATGCTCGGTTATAATAAAGGTAAGCTTACTCCGCCTGGTCTTAGGGCTGCCACCCCTCCCGATTTAGGCGGGAGTCTCCCGGTTGAACAGCAATCCTCCCGATTTTTAAACGACGTCTTAAAGCTCCCGACTACTTCCGTTTTTTGGCAAGCTTCTGCGTAATTAGTAATAACGCAGAAGCTAATTTACTGATCATAGATTCTAATTATCAAGTTCATTTAATTAACTGTCTTATTTATATTAGACATTTTTTTTTATTAAGTTGTCAATATAGTGTGCTAGCATAAGTATTTAAATTTATTTGTATTACAAATACCTATGCTAGGGTACAACTTTTTAAACTTCGTACTGTAGAAAAGGGTTTAACGTTAATCTTATTTCCGCCACGATGCGGTACTAGAGCGAAAGGATAGAGCAAACCTGAAATTTTCATAGAAAAAAAAATATGGTGGTTCCATGATTAGCGATAGAATTTTCAGTTTAATGGTTATTGCATTGAGAAAAGAGAAATTCACTTTCCCTGGACACCCAGCTGGAATCGGAACTAATGGTTAAACATAACTTAACTGAATCTGGTCAGGAATTTGAAAAGGCCATTTTGGCCATTAATAGAAACGATATTATTAAAAGTGTGAGAACAAACCTTAAATAGTCTAATAGTTATGCATAACCTTTAGTATTGATTAAAAGTTGGAATCTCCTATGTTCGACCAAAATGTATGATTTTGTCTGAATAAAATTGTATTGTTTTAAACTCCCGCATTTTGGTTTTAAAAAATTGGAAGCACTACCTGGTCTATAATGTACTATTTTTTTTACCTATAGGTAATTATTATTTAATATGATGAGTAAAATTTTGTAAACAAAATCTCAATAATGAGAAATCATTAAAATAACATAACAATAAACATAAGGATTACCTTACTTTTATAAACCATAAGTTTTCTGTTTAATTGTAAATAATTTTATTATTGGAAAATTCTATTATTTAAAACAAAATCTGACAGCATTCCGAATTAGGTTTTTTATTAAACTATGAAAAGGCGAGTCAGCTTAAATGTACATATTTCCTGTTATCATTCTCGTCTCGTGTTAAGGCTTTTAATAACCACTTAAATTAAAATTGTACGCGTATCTAGTCCAGCCACTGTTTTAGTCATAAAACCGGTCCAAATGTCCACTATAACGGTCATTTCGTGATAAAAACATTAAAAATGCAAATACTCACTATTTGGTAAACTATCAATAGGAATATCTTATGAAAATACATACAGTGTGACCCCTTCTGTTTGCGAATCACCCCTGTAGAATGATTCTACTAGAATCTTTATTTATTGTGCGATTTTAACCGCATTTGTTTTAAAGTGTAGATCCTTATAAACTGTATTTTAAAAGAATATATTTTAACAAAATATATGGCTTATTATGTCAGTTTTTAAGAGTAAATTTTTAAGAATTCATATTAGCGATTTAAAAAAATCTATGCACGGCACTGGATTCACCACCCCTAAAAACGACCCTATACTAAATTTTATTGAAAATTTTGGTAGGAACGATTTTGTAGCCAAATTAAAAATGCACAATAATTACTATTTACAAAAATTTATTCTGTCAAGTTATCCATGAAAAAAACATTGAAATAAAATTAAACTAATAGTAACATGGTATAAATATTCTTATGCTTGGATTTTTTTCATAGTAGTCTCAAGATCATCGGCTTGCACAATTGTTTAACTCCCATAAAGCTTTGTCTATTTATTTAACTATGGCGTTTTAAGTTAAGAACTTGTCAAAATAATTGCTATAATTTGTAAAGTAATTATATTTTTAAGTTCTTGAAAACTGTGTCATGTAAACTCGAGTTCACTGTCAACGCGAGTTGAAATATTAACTGTATTACCTAACGGTTTTGTTACAAAATAGGTAGGTACATATTTTTTTTATGATATACTTATTTGAAATTTGGCTTTACCTTAGAATTATTATTATTTTTATAATAGGTATCTATAGATATTATAAAAATAATATAAATAATATTATAATTGTATTCATTGGCGTAACAATACAACGTGGGGCCCTGGTTTCAAATCTTAGATCCGGGCTCCCTTTCATATAATATATATATATATATATTTTATATAGTATAGATATAAATAAAAAAATTGTAGAATTTATCATAAATCGCGACAGAAATGATTTCCTGGAGGTATAGAGATACCAGTAATACACCAATTATAATTATTTTAAACAAAGTGCAAAATGGACCTAAAACAATTCTACCACCACCAAAAACTGTTATTAGTTTAGTTAAGAAAATAATTGTAATTGTATATACCAACCTTTATATTTTTGGAAAGTTTTATATACTACCGTATAAAACTACACTCAATAGTTCGTTTCTGCATGGTTTTTAAACTTACCACAAATTTGTTAAGCTCTTTTTTGACGCTTTAACCGGGCCACCGAGCCTGGCCGGGCAACCATTGTAGTTACGCCACTGATTGTATTATTTAAATTGGACCTAAAAGTTAAATATTTAACTTTTATATTTAAAAACCGGTTTATTCATCTTCTATTATAGGATATGCATATATGAAACTTTTTATATCATGCATTACATATATACATACATAGGTAACTGAATTATAAAAATACCCTCACTAAATTTATAAATACTTTGTATTTTACTAGTACTACCAGTCTAGTACTGTTTTTATTGCCTTGTTACTTTACTACATAATAATGTTCTTATAAAAAATTCCATTAAGTATGCGAAACATTTAGCAATTCCAATTGTAAATTTTCAGAACGTTATTTACCTGTTAAATGTCACTCCTTTGTTCTAAATTCTTTTTTACTTTGTTTTAGATTTGAGGTGTGGTCACCCTGCGATACCTGTAAACGCCCGAGTTTCCTTAACTTCACAGGCTTTAACACCCGGTACCATAGCAACATACACATGTGACGAAGGCTACGAGACATTTGGTAACACCCAAACTTCCTGCTCGCCATCAGGGCAATGGGCAGGAGAACTTCCCTTTTGCGGTAAGTTAAAATAAATATTGGTTTTATAAATTTCGTTATTTTATTCGATTGTTATTACTTCATGTAAAGTGTTAATTACCCTATAAACAATTTTACAATGAGAGAAAAACATTCTTAACCTAGATTCCATGGAAAAAATAATACCTAGTACAAGCAGGAAAAGAATTTATTGCAAGAGCGAATGAAAAACTAATGTCTTATCGGGTTTCGTAAGACAATGTTGTTTTTTCGCACCTACATTTTTTATACATATGTAGATAATTAGCAATTTAGCAATGAATACATATACCTAATACACGTACATTAAGTAAAAAAAGAAAACTTTAAATTAATTCTTATGAAGTTTTTAAAATAAATTTATAAAAATAAAAATCACTAAATATTAATTAAATAAATATATGAAAACTGAACAATTGCGTCAGAAGTTTAGTTTATTCCATAATCTATTTGATTTATAGAATAAACTATAAAATAAACAAAATTTTAACCAAATACTATTGATATAAATATTTCCTGCTTAAATACAAAAAAATGTCTTGACATTTTAGTCAAACTATTTTCTTTTAAATTAGTTTAATCCAATACCTTATAATACTTTTTTTAATTAATTGGTCACATATTAAATAGTTCGCATACAAAAATAAGAAAAATTAGATTATAAATTAAACAATAGAAATGGTGAATTATGTTTAAACAGTCCCTAAATAATACATTGTTAAAAAAATCATGCTTTGGTCATACCCACAGATCTATGCTATACCGATCTACCGAGCAACCCAAAATTAACAAAACATAAAATTTGTATGTTAAATAAAAAAACAATTTTTTAAAGGCATTTTCATCATACAATTATTTGTTATTTGATGATTAAAAGTTTTGATTTTTGACGCAAACTGCAAGTGTGTAATAAGGTTTATACAGTCTGTATATAAGGTTTTTGTAATTTTTTATTCCTAAAAGTTATGTCATTTTTGTGACATCTTGTATAGCCTAATAGAAGTTAAATATTTTTTAGTATGTTGAAACTTAAACCCAAATATTAAAAAAAATGAACTAAATTTAGCCTTAAGGCTTCTAATTTATAATTTACTTATATTTTATATATTTTTTATATTTAAAATCGTTGAATACATTAGGATACATTATGCTTTTTTAATATATATATATACATATATATAATATATATATATATATATATATATATATAGTGTGTACTGTTTTTGCTACTGTCATTCCTCTCTGTCTGTTTAACAGACTCTGTTATTACTTTATTCCAGGTTTTCCTAGGTCTTCCTTTCTTTTTCTGAACAATTTTTACCTCCCATACTTTTTTTACTTGTCTTTTGTTATCTAATCGCTGTAGATGTCCCCACTAGCTTAGTTGTCTTTTCTGTATAAATTCTATCGTGTATTCAGTTTCAAGTTCTTCTCTTATAACTGTGTTCCTAATTCTGTCCATTCTTGTGACTCTTTTAATATATCTTAGAAACTTCATTTCTATTGCAACTATTTTGGATTCTTCTTCTTAAAATTGGTCTAAATATTGTTTTGAGTTTTTTTTTAGATTTCTTTCTTCTTTATAAATTTGTTTTTCATATCGTGGTATACGTTTATTGCTTTTCCTATTCTTTTATTTATTTCTGCTTCTTGCCCTCCATTATATTCTAACTCTACCCCTAAGTATTGGAAACTTTCAACTTGTTCTATTTTTGTCCTTCTCCTATTATCATCACTTCATGCCGTATTCTTGTAGGGTTTCATTCCATATATTTATATTTGTCTGTAGATCATTTCGGTTTTTTGCCATAATTACTATGTCGTCTGCAAACGCTCCCTCTGATATTTCAATCCTTTCTAAGTTTTGATGTCCTACAAGACCTTTTTTTATTTTTAGGTGACATTTTTGTATTATCTTATCCATAAATATTATAAATAGTAATGGACTTAATCCACCCCTTGCTTAATCCGTCTTGAGTTTTAAAAACTTTCGATATTCTATTATTGTTAATGACTACGTTATTATTGTTGTTGTATATTGCTTTAATCATTCGTATACCTAGTCTTTTCGTTTATTCCTCTTTCTTTTAATATTTTCCATAGTGTTTTTCTTGGTACCCTGTCAAATGCTTTTTCCATATAAATCCCAAATATATTTTCTTTTCCTGTTGTATTATTTTTTGTGTTAATTGTTTTAGTGTAATTTTGTGATCTTGTATATTTCTTCCCTTTCTAAACCCACTTTGCGATTCCCAATGTATTTTCAATTATCGGTCTAGTTGTCAATCCATTGTTCAAATAACTTCGTAGCTGTACTTATTAGTGTAGTTGTTGCAATCTTTTTTGTCACCCTTTTTGTGTATGGGTAAAATTAATTCCATTTCCCAGTCTTTAGGTAGTTTTTCTTCTTTCCATACTTTGTTGTATATATCTAATAGTATTTCAGTTCCTTTTTGTCCCAAATTCTTAAACATCTCTGTGGTTATTTTGTCGTGTCCTGGTGTTTTTCCATTTTTTAGTGTTTTTATAATTTCTTTTAATTCTTTTATTGTTATTTTTATATATGGTTTACTTCTATGTTAATTCCTGGATTATTTTCCACGTTGTTTTCATTTTCAACTCTTTGTCCTGTTTCTAACAGTTCTTGAAAATTTTCTCTCCATTGATCCATAATCTGTGTTTCATCTGTTAGGGTTTGTCCATTTTTATTTTTAATTCTACTTGTACCTCTTTTTTATTTCTCATTGATTTTAGTACGTTGTAAAAAAGTGATTCTCTTTACAATTCTTTTCTATTTTTTCTCGAAATTCTATCCATGATTTTTCTTTCTTCTTTAATACCACTTCTTCCACTTTTTTTCTTTGCTTTTTGTATATCTCGTAACTCTCTGTTGTTTTTTTTACTAAGTAATTTTTCCATGTTGATTTTTTTAATTTGATTTGTTTTTTCATTTCGTCCGTCCACCCCGCAGGTCTTTTCTTTTCTCCGTTCTGTTTACTCACTCCACATACTTTTTTCGCTGTTTTAATTACTATGTTTTTAAAGTATGTCCATATCTGCTCAATATTCATATTTTCTGTGGTTTCATTATATTTATTATATTATATTAGTTTTTATTTAGTAAGGCTTCAAATTTTAGTGCTATTTCATTATTTCTTAATTTTTGATACCTTATTGATTCATTTTCGGCTTTCTTTATTTTACTTCCTTTGGTTTCTGTATAATCACTACCAATTTCGGGTCCTCTTCTCATGTATCCAGCACCATTTTTTTGTTATCCATCTCAATTAGAATAAAATCTATAATTGACTTTTCGTCCTTACTTTTAACTTCTCTTGTATCTTTATGTGTGTTTTTGTGTTCAAAAAATGTGTTTGTTATTATTAGGTTATGTAATATACAGAAGTCTCGCATTCACCTGTCATTTTTGTTTCTTGTATTTTCTCCATAATCACCTATCATTGTATTATTGTATGTTTGATCTTTTTGTCCTACTCTGCTATTAAAATCTCCTGCTATGTACAGGGTGGTCCACGTAAGGTGACCCATATACTTATCTCAGAAACTACTGGAGTCACAAAAAATTTGCAAGGAAGAAATATTCACGTAGAAAAAAATATTTTTAAAATATTATATTTTCATTAATACAGGGTGTTCGGTTTTCCGTGGGACGATACCAACTTTCTTATTTTCAATGGAACACCCTGTATTTTTTTGCATTTTTAGATTCTACACACTAGTAGTTTCCAGTAGTTTCTGAGATAAGTATATGGGTCACCTTACGTGGACCACCCTGTACAATTCTCCCCTGGATTCTTCTCTAGCTAGTGACAATTTTTCCCAAAATTTGTCTTTTATGTCTTTTGTATCATTCTCGTTGGGCCCATAGACTATAATGAATCATTATTATTATTATTATTAATGATTGTTTTTATTACGTTTTTTTTTTCTTTTTGTTTATTGCAACTGTTAGGATTCTTTCAGACCAAGCCTTTCATTCCTCTATTTCCTCCTCCAATTTCTTGTGTCTAGCCATACCAAACTCTTCTTCTAATTCATTTTCCTTACCTTGCATGCTTTTAATGTTCAATGTCCCAATTTTCTAGTATTTTATTGTTTCTTTTTTTTTTTGTTTTATCCTTTCGTGTTTTTTGCCCATTTTGTCACTTTTAATACAGTCCGATTTTTTATTATTATTAATAGTTTTTTGGAGGATTCTGTGTTTTTTTTAATAGAGTTGTTTGGTTTATTGTGTTTTCTTTCTTATTCCATTTCCAGATTATACCATTTATTTAAAGTCTTTGGTACATAACTTTGACTTTGTCTCCCTTATATATTTTTTCTTTTGCCATGTCTCTTAGTTTTTTTGTATTTCCCTTCCTATTTTGGTCAGTTCTCCTTCTATGTATAGTTCTTCTGTTGAGAATATTCTTTTTTTCCATTACCTCTAATTTGTCTTCCCAGTTTCTTTTAATTTAACATGAAATAAAAAAATTGTTACTTAAAAACGGCAAAATTTTTCAGGAATAAACTTTTAAAGTAGACAAGGGGCTGTTCACATATTATTAAAACCAATAAGCGTATCTCGAAATTTGCCCAAAATGAGTTATAATATATAATCTTAAAACTAAAAGCATTTCTTTCTACGATAAGATGAAAAGGTGTATCTTGATCTTAAACGGTTTAGTATACACCATCATATTAGTTGAACGAATTTAAAGTTGAATAAAATTTGAATTTCTGATGTAACTAGGGGAGCTGGGTTTGGTACATTTTGTGATTTCATGTCGTCACAGGAAAGTAGGGGTCGAAAAATATTTTACTATTTTTAAATTTTTCCAAAATGTAATTTTTTAAATTGTTTCTTGTAACAAAACGTTTTTTATGCACCATATATAATTTTTGGGGTAGACCAGAATCCACTAAAATGTTATTTTCATTTTATCTTTATATTAACAAGAAAATGTGTTCTTTATTAAAAGGATTTAGTTAAGTAAAAAGATTAGGATACATAAATTTAAATGCAATTTATTTTATCTTTAATCGGTCTATGATTTAAACTTTATTGTTGTCCACACTCGTTACTAAAGTTTGATTATGGCCTAGTCACTTAAAAATGATTTAAACTAATCGACTTAGGTTATTTATTGCCTAGGCCGTAAAAATTCATTATTTACTACTTTGGACCAATGAAAAAATCGACTTGTCAGATCTATCCAACCTCACTTTTTTCTTTTAATAATTATTAATATAATTGTAGGTTTTATGTATCGTTTAACAAATAAAATTAAAGATAATATTAATTTATGTCTTAAGGCTGAGAAGTGCGTAGCTGAGGCCTACAATTGAGTGAAGCACAAAAATACACTTCCCAACCGCATGGCATAACATATTTTATCTTCAAGGCATAATTTTATTTTTCTACTTCCACCTTTAAAACGCCCATTATCGTACATTTTTCCATGACACTAAGTGACCTCTTAAATACACATTGACAAGATGTGGCTTTATGGCGTTTATTGAAGAATGATGTTGGATTCCAGTTGGCCAGGAAGTGTCTTTTTGTGCTTTGCTTTAAGCTCGGCACAATGGCACTTTATGGCCTAATGACATAAATAACTATTTATTTTCTTTTTTCTCAATTTATTTTTACATTATTTTAATAAAATATTGGGAAATATAATGGCTAAAAAGATAATAAAATAATATATTCTTTGTCTAGCATTGTTAGTTAAATCTGTTTTATTACAGATTGTTTACTTTAAATTTAGTATTATTATAATTTGAGGACCTTCATTGTTATCTTAATCTTCATCTTAATGTAAATTGTATTTAAAAAATTAAATTAAATTAATTTAATTTATTGCATTATAAAAACAAAAAACTATATGGACAATGAAATTACTAAGTATAATAAATAAAATTGTAATTTTTGTTTTTGGGGGAGTTCAAGTGTTACGTAAGCCTGCTAAGGGCGTGAGTGTTTAATTTGTCCTCTAACATACTGATATTATAAATCTTGCACCTTGCACCAAGTTAAAAAAATACATATTTTTCAAACTATTTTTATTAGTGTTACATCGAATTTATTTCATATTTTTTATAAGAAGTAGATGATTTTTTTGAGAATTGACGAAAATCTACATAAACCAAATTATCTATGTTCTATTCGTGGAAACGGCTTGAATCAAGGAAATACACCCTGTTCGAAAACGATTTTGCGATTTTAGAAGATCATAACTTATTTGGTAAGGTAAATCACAACTTTTTTAATTTTAAAATGAACTACCATGTATGAAAATTTCTTCTTTGCTTTACTTAGTTTAAATTAGCTGGCATTTGGGCGTAAACCTTTAATTAAAGGTACCCCATAAAACAATCCATTCGTTTGATGCCTCATCAATACACAGGATGTTATTGAAATTTTTACAATTTTGCAATATTTCCTGAACAAATTCGACACGAATTGGATAATTTTGATCTGTTAATGTCTCTACCATTTAAATTTTAATAAGGGTTTTTAAAAAATTACCAATTATTACCAATTTTTTATAGGTATATTTCAATCGTCTAATTTCAAAAGCGGCCATCTCCTAATATTTTAAGTAAATGTCAAAAAACCATTCTTAAGAGTAATGGGCAAAAATAAATATATTTTGAAAAACTTGCTCATATGGTAACTGCAAATATTTTTTCAACAAAATAAGTAACCAGATTTAAGTTTTAATTAAAAAAACATCAATTTCAAAAGGGAGATGGGCATTTTAAGTACATTTTTGTACTTGAAACATCAATTCGATTTTATTGGTGTAAATATCTTATTTAAAAAAAAAATGAAGATGGCCGCTTTTGAAACTAGTCGACTCATTTCAGAGATACCAATAAGAGGAAGACAACGAACCTCGCAAATTAATATCAAATCATTGCTTATTACTTTTTTATGAAAAATAAATAATTGGTCTTATGCTCTGTAAAAAATAATTAACACAACTTTACACGCGCCAGCACCAAACTGTGTTATCCAAGTCCACACGAAATCGTGTAAAATTTTAACACAGCATCAGTGTGTTGATTTGTTTTTTATATCGTGTAATAATTTACACGAAGAATAATTAAACTTTAAAACATCGTTTGTGTTATTTTCACACAAATTTAAGTATTAAATATTTAATATTTTACCGTGTTAAATTTAACTCTAAATTGGGTAGATAAATAAAAATTTCTCGTTAAAAACTATTTTTATTAAAAGAATATATGATAATTTTAATATGACATAATATTATATTATAATATATTTATATAAAACAAATTATTGAAAACATTAAAAAAACAAATTATAATATTGAACATTTAAAAACTGTTCTGGGTTAAAAACAAATACTGCCGCTATAGCTAAAAGGCCGCATGTACAATATTAAGTAATAAAGGATACGAGATCATTTTAATTGTTGAAAATTTACTTACCTAAAGAAGATCAAATTTCATGTTACTATAGCCTTTACCGACTTTGTTTTGTGAAGGCGAGGTTTAAATTTCATATTACATATATGTATGTGTTTATTTACGTGGTATAACAAAATAATCTTTTATAAGAAAAACACCAGCACAATATATCTACACGCACAGAAGGCAAGACACGCATAAAGCAAGCAAACACAATGGCGATTAGCTTCGGCACTAAGGGTTGGGCAAATTTTACACGATATTTGTTAAAATTTACACAACTTCATGTAAGATAACAAGATATTTATTAAATACGAGTTTATAACACATTAACGTGTAAATTAACAAGTGGTTACACCTTTTAATGTTGATTCCCAATTTAGGTAAAACTCTTTATACGATTTTTACACAAAATGTACACCAAAATTTTTACACAAAAAAAAAAATTACACACAGATTTTTTGCAGTGTGTAAGTATTTGTAAGGTTTTGTAATAAATCCCAATTAAGACAAAAATTTATTTAACCATTTCGCCAAAAGCAAAAAAATATGTTTTCTTCAATACGCATTCAAAGCCAAACTATTAATATAAAATTAATTAAAAACACTAATCTAATATTTTTTACAGGTACAAACATTGCATATCGCAAACCCGCCAACCAATCGACTACCGTAAGAAACGGTAACGCTTGGAATGCGAATGACGGGCAGAAAAGCACAGATCACGACGCCAAAAAATGCTCGGAAACTCAGAAAGAAGTTTCTCCATGGTGGCAAGTCGACTTGCTGAGGCCCTACTCAGTAAAAGTCGTCAGGGTCACCACCCGGGGTTGCTGTGGCCACCAACCCCTTCAAGATTTGGAAATCAGGGTTGGAAACAGCAGCACTGACTTGCAGAGGAATCCGCTGTGTGCATGGTTTCCAGGAACTATAGGTAATGAGCTTTCATAAATTTTTCTAATGCGAAAAAAAAATAGAAACTTTGAGCTTAGCACAAAAAGTTACTTCTCAGCATATTCAGAAACGATATCCGTTTTTAAATTTAAAATTTTTTTTGGAGTATTAATCATAGAAAGCCATGGAAATTACATATAACAATTTTTTTTAAAGATAGAGCTTTTCGGGTACTACAAACTAAAAAAAAATTTTTTTAATCGGAATATTTTTAAAAAAATACCCAATTTTCGCCAATCAAAATGAAAAGTACCAAAAATATATTTTAAAAACAAATATAAAAAAAATTTTTAAATAATGTTATATAATTAATGCATACACAATAATTCAGGACAACTAAATTATTGTTAATGATTTTGTGTTTATTAAAATCTAATTCAGTACATGCAATTATTTTCAGGTTAGTAGGTACACTTTAAGATTATGCATAAATCTTCTGGGGTAAACCACATTTATTGCGCATGAACGACTTTAAATGACAAATATCTGATACCATATGCTTAATAATAACACTTTTATCCTTTTTGCAAATGGATCAACAATTTTCTAATGCCCGGTGGCACATAATAGCACTAGAAAATATGATATTTATAATTGATTTATTTTATAACGCGAAGTGTTTCCTTTAGTGTAAATGGCATATGCCATGCCAACCTGTTGTTTTAAATAAAAGTATAGTTATATAGATGAAAAATAAAGGAGATTGTAAAAATACTGCCGGATCTATCAAACCTTTTATTAAATATAAAATAAATTTTATTATAAGCTTCTAATAAATATTAAAATGTCCCGAAAATAGTGTGCAATACTTTACAAGCGGTTTTTAGGGCCAAAAATAGAAAGAAAACTGTATATGAACATAGGTCGGCAAATGGCTCCTAAGGGACCTACAGCCCCTTAATAATAATGTATATTTTTTTATTAATATTCCTTGTTAAATCTATTAAATTAAAAAAGAAAGTTTTTTTAAATTTGTTATTTTATGTTTATTTGAAAATGGTGCATTTTATCGATGTTTAACAAGAGTACCTTTTTTACGTAGAAAACTCAAAATTTTTATATTCATAAATTTTGTTGTTATTTTTGAGTGAGTATGAGTATGGGGACGTATGGTAAGCCCCATCGATATCGCCTTACACTAATCTCCCAGGGTTATTTTACCACCTTTCCGTTCTCCTACGTATCCCACACTATACAGCATAACCTGTGTCTGTTGGATCGGCATTTTTACGCCGGCTGGTAGATCTACCTTAGGAGGTCGTGGATGACAATGCCGATGGTTAAGGCCACTCCAGGATTTTTGTCGCCGGGTCGGGCCATACGCCCAGTTTAGGCTAGTGGAGAGCGGGACAAGGAGGGTAAATGTTGTTTTTTGGAGGACATTGAACTGACCCAAAACTAAGTACAATCCGGAATCCTCCTCAACCGGGGCTTTAGTAATAACCCCATTCAATTGGGATTCATGAATGGGGGTAGACGTGTTAGTAAGCTGCTAGAACCTGTTCTTGTTGGTGTCCTTCTGAACGTCTCTGTCCGAATCGGTTTCCGGTTCCTGGTAACCGCTTTAAAATTGCTTGCCCCCCCCCCCGTGAGATACTGAATCCGGTCTTCACTACCGAAGTGTTGACGGCCGCGACCCGTAAGTGCCCTCGTGAATATTCAACCCCTCCTGCCGAGCACCGACTACCGACTATGTATCTTCTTTGTTTATTTTTGTCTTATTACGTGCTCGTTTACTTTTTAGACTTTTGTTTATTTTAATCTAAGCAATCGATGGTAATTTATTGTAATTTGTTAATTTAACTAATTAAGTGGAATAGCTATTTATTGAAAACGGCAATTCGTTGTTTTCTTGTTGTGGTAGAAATTGTGTTTACGTATTCTTTTCTTATTTAACAATTAAGAAATTGTATTTTTTTTTAATTTACTGCTTCTACCATTTATTTTTTTATACTCGAGAATGTCTCGCAGTTTGTTTATTGTTAAATTAATGTATTATACCATTTCATTAACATTTAAATCTTAGCAAATATTTTATTTTGTACCAAGTTTGTATTATATGTAATTAATAATATACTTAGGATAAAGCCGGCCCTGTTGTTTAACTTATTATAATTTGGAATATGGCCCTAATGGCAGGCGTGTAACGATGTTGCTTGAGTTTAATAGATATGGTTTGTTTAGGTTAGTCTTGTTTATTAAGAGACTGTTTATTTTACTTTCATTATCTTTTAAAAGCCTTAATTTTATGGGGCTGGCCTGTAAGTGTATGCTTATATTATATAATGTATATAATACAATAATATAATATTGTGACGTTCTTACTTGATTTGGTTTTTTACACTCATACGCTGTTATCGATAATGATTATTTATTGCCAGGTTTTTGTTACAGATTTGCGTAATACCTAATGGTCATGCATTGATACTTCAGAAATGCAGATAATAATCCCTTCCACTCTTGGTTAGACTCGTTTTTTCTTTAAATAGGTGATTCCTTGACCTGTCCCCTGTCACTTTATTACTTCCGTGTCCGCACGAAGCTCACCACTGTGTTCACCCGTTCTTAAATTTTGTTGTTACTTTTAAATTCAGCATAAAAAGAAAAAGTAAGCATGCAAATTTCATTAATTTATCTTAAACCGTTTCGCAAATAATAATAAAAACCATCTTTAGGGGCACCCCTTTAAGAGGCTGTAGCTCCCTTAGGGTTCATTTGCCGACCTATGTTTATAAGAAGATTTCTTTCTATTTTTCTATTATTTTTCTACATTGTTGACTAATAATTAAAATAAGTCAAAACATTTGTAAAATAAAAACTTTTTTAAAATTAAATGCGCCCCCCGAGCGGATGACATTTGCATTTATGTAAATATTTTAAATGACTTCTTTTAATTATAATATTTATTATTAAGTACTTTCGGTAGTAACACTTTATAAAGTGTAATTTTTTTGGTTATAACTTATAAGTTATAACATATAAGATATAACCATTAAAATAGTAAAAAGTAACTATTTAAAAAGTAAAAATGACTATTGTATTAGTAAACACTGCCATAACTAATTCGGATCGTGGAATTTGGTAATTTATTTTAAGATGATAGTGTAAAGTAAAAATATTGCTCTTTTTTGACATGTGGCGACACAATCATTTCTTTATTTTCTTTATGAATAGGATGCCATAGATTTTATCTACTTTGGAATTGTTAAAACTTATGTTATATTATTTTTACTATGGAATGTAATTGTGAATGTAAAATTTTTTCAAATATGTTTTTAAGTATAGAAAGTAAATTGTTAATTATTTTTAATTATTTTGCAGTAGATACCATTTTCCAAACATTAAACAATATGAGATTTCACTAGTTTGATGACGCATTGTTTTTTAAAGTTCAAGCCATTATTAGGGTTTTTATGTTTCTTCCTTGAGATGTAAAATTTTACATGGTCTTTAAACTCCTGTAATTATAAATATATTTCCCTAATATTCTCGTAAAAGTGAAAATCTGTAAATAACATATAAGATGGTAGGTAATTAATGTTAAGGATGTAAGATTATCTTACTAAGATACAAACCTACATAGGTATCACGTTATATCTAATGCACATTTTACTTATTTACATTTGAATTGTGATTAATTGAACAATAATTGGCAATAAATGTTGTTCTCGCCTTTTATATTGACATACAAGTAAACCAATAAAATAAAGAAAATATATAGCTCCACCCCAGAGCCATTGATGTATTAAAAACTATAGTTTATAAGTAAGGCAGGACTTAATCCTTTTTACTATTGTCAAGAGCTGAAAAACGTAGTCAAAAAACGTGATTTTAATAAAGTAAACAGTTTGGTTATGAGGAACAGATATGCATGTATTCGACTGATAAAAATAAAAATCAATGAGAACAAATTCATTATAGGTACGAACTAAAAAATAAAACAGTTAAGATACATTTACTATTCCTTTATATAAATGCAATTAAAGAGTGCATATAAGAATTTTGTTCTTGTTGATCGTGATGCCACATCGTGATTTACCATAAATTTGCATTAATTAAACAACGTATTAAGCATTAGGCAATACGATTCCATGCCATTTATATTTATGGATTAAATGACATTTAATTGATTTGCAAGGGCGTCGCCAGCCGGTAAGCTAGAGGGGGGGCAGCATATAAGAACAAGAGAAAAATTAAAAAAAAAGTTTTCATAAAAAAAATAAAAAACGAACAAAATAACTACACACAGTTTTTGAAAATGTGTTGCCTGTGTTCACTTATCATTGCGAGGCCATTGAGTCGAGTTTCAAACATGGTGCTCCTCAACCAGGTTTTGATTCTCCTGAGGCTACTGAACCTTTCAACTGTACCAGTCGTACAAGGTAAAGCAACAAGGATCTTTAAAGCCTTCTTAATTTCAGGAAAAAATCTTCAGTTTCCGTAAGGATTTCCACAACACTCAGTTTATCGTTTCAATTAGCAGGGTGACTTGTGAGCGTTAACCTCTAGGGGGGGCAGCTGCCCCCCTGCCCCTCTCTGGCGACGCCCTTGTTGATTTGTATAATAAAACATCGGCTGCTCCATTCCAACACAGTATGTGTAAAAAACAAAATTGTGAGAAAAACGTGTTTTAGTTTTTGATTTGGCCTCTTTAGGGTATTTAACAGTTAGAGTTTTTTTATTAACAAATATGCCGGGTTAGACGTTGCGTCTTAACATATGAGTATGAGTATGAGTATGGGAACGTATGGCAGGCCCCAGATATATTATCATCCACTGATCTCCCGGTGTTATTTTACCCCCTTTCCGTTCTCCTGCGTATCCCGCCAAATCACAGCATTACCTGTGTTTGTTGGATCCGAAGTTTTTACGCCGGCTGGTAGATCCACCCTAGGAGTTCGTGGATGACAGTGTCAAAGGTTAAGGCCGCTCCCGGGATTTTTGTCAGCCGGGTCGGGCCATAAGTCCAGTTTAGGAAGGGTTTTTGGAGGACATTGAACTGACCCAAAACTAAGTACAATCCGGAATCCTCCTGAACCTAGGCCTTAGTAGTACCCCCATTCAATTGGTATTCGTGAATGGGGGGTGGGTATGTTAGTTATTTGCTTACTCCTATCTTTGTTGGTTTACTTCCGGTTCGTCAGTTTCTGTGTCCGTCTCCGGGTCGGCATGTGCCCAGTATTTTAGTTGTGCCACCCTGACACGTTTGGTGATTATTTTTCCTTCTAGGAGGACTCTGGGCGATATCTTGTCAGTACATGGAGAGAAAAATTTTGCCAAAATAACGTCAAACGACGCATCGCGAAATCAGTCAACCGTCCCACTAAACTGCGGATCTGTATGGCTAAATTAGCTATACAGATCCTCAGCCCAATAAAACAGTTGACCAAACCCACGATACGTCATCCAACAATACCCCGGATAGCCATTTCGGCAAAATTCCTCTCTCCGTGTACGCCCCTGTTCGTGATGTATTTCGATTGCGACGTTAAATTTGTCCGATCGCATCCTGTAAGTATGGGCTGTATGTCTCAATGTGTGTTCGTAAGTGGTTATTTAGTCATTGTCTTAATGCGTATGTACTTGTTGACCCAGTCAGGCTATTATCTAGTTGATGAGCCAAGCTGGCCACTAAGCAATTTCCGTCGGATGGAATTTTAATTATTCCCACCGAATGATCAATCGTGTTTACTATTTCCATGTTTGTTATGGTTTGTGTTTATTTATTATTTATGGTTTGGCGTTTATTTATGGTATTAGTCGAGTGTTTATTGGGGGGTGGGGCTAATGTCTTATCTGCCTTTTCTGTTTTGTTTATGTAATGATTTGAGTGTTGTCTGTCTCAATAGGAATGTTTATTTGCTGGGGCTTGAAATTTACTTTTCGGTATATAATACGTTTTACTTTAGATTTTTTGGAATAAAATGGTTTTGTTAATAAGACATGCAGTTAGAAAAATTACTTAGCTTGATTATTAGGCTATAATCCTGATGCTAGGTCTTTCACGGTCTGTCCGTTATTTCTGGACCTCCCTGCAGGTTATTGACAGGCTTTGGTTGTGACTATCCCTGCTGACCAGTTGGACCGGTTGGCCTTAATTACTTATTCAGTTGCACTCTTTTACGGCTTTAACAGGGGATCTCCCGCACTTTTCACACTTGCACTTTTTTTTTGCACTTATCACACTTTCCGCACTTGATTGTTTATTTATTTATTTATTTATTTATTTATTACCGATTACCGATATTTCCGAATACTTAGGTTCGTTTTTGGAACTTTATTACGTTTCTCTAGTATACGCTGCTAGGAGAGGAATCTTTAACTACTTGACGCGTCTATCCACTTCGAGTGTCAAGGCAATACTGTGTAGACGTTGCGTCTTAACATATATACAAAAATATAAAAAAAAATGTTCTGAAAAAATGTTGTAAACTGTGTTTTGGAAAGGAGAAGCCGATATCTATATTATATAATTTTGATTTACTATTATTTAAGTTAACAGTTTTAAATAGCAATTTATGTATGGTGTTTGGGGATGCATTAAAGATGTAGCTTGGTACAATCTGGTAATGCATTGCACCCGCTGCGATATAAAAAGGGATTCTTTTTAGTTATTTCTAGTTACTAATGACATTAAAATCGCAATAAATTGGAATTTTCGTTAAATTAGTTAACATAACATTTTTCGCAAAAAGGGCTTTTATTTTAAATTTTCCTCTATTTTATGAAAAAAAGTGTGTTTCGGGTTTTATTAAATACGTATACGTATATTTAAAAAAAAATTAAAATAATAAAAGGATAAATTAAATGGTCTATTCATAGACCATGGGTTTAATTGTACAATTTTTACCGTGCCCTGCAGTAAAATAAAAACCTGAATAAAAAAACTTGTTGAAACTTGTACAGTTTTCAACTAATTAATGCTTTAGAAATAAGTTGTGTTTTTTTGTAGTTTGGTTAATTAAAAGAAAATTTTTTTAAATTAAAAAATTACGTGATTCTAATTTGGATAATTTTTTATATTTTAGTCATAAAAATCCCCAGTAGCACAAATATATTGGCCCAATATTCGTAATAATATTGGGCCAATATATCTTTCGTCAGATTTTTTCTATAGCAATCCAGTATTGAAACCCAACATTTGCCCGAAGTTGTTTGACATTATATAACCGATATTGGAAATCCGCATTGGCCCGAAGTTGTTTTACATTATATTCTAGAAAAGTTGAGAGAGAAATTGAAAGAAAAAAAGATAGCCACCTAGTATACTTACTTCGTAATAGGATTTCTAAAAGTGATATGTCACGATCGTGTCGACAAACGTTTGTTTTCAGGAAATGTTTATAGTATGTACTTAGGGGCGTAGAAGCGGGGGGGCGGTTGACAATGCCCACCCAAATGATAAGGGGGAGAGGGGGGTTACTTGATATAAAATGTAACCTAAAAATTCTTTAAAAAAATCTACCAATAAGACAAGTCGTGTACTGTCTATGTTATTCTTAATTACGATGAAATGCTAAAATCGTTTATTTCGTGTGCTAAAATGATCAGCTTAAGCTTTATAAACGTAATAACGACTTTTATTGCTAATAAGACAAGAAATCGCATATTACCCTTGTTATTCTTACGGTAATATGCAAAAATGGCCTTTATTATTTTCATCCATTTGGTGCTAAGCAATAAGGATGGTAGTCGGTTGCGCCACCCCCCAATTTAAAACCGTTCCTGCGCCACTAGTATAGACATATCCTAGAAACAAACGTTTGTCATTACATATCACTTTTAGAAATCCGAAAGCATCGTTGACTATAGTTAATGATATATTGGCGTAAAATAATATGCCAATATGTATGTATAAAAAATAAATATGAGAAAACAACGAAAACCGAAAAGGGTTTTTTTTAAGTCTTGAATTGTTTTTT
Source organism: Brassicogethes aeneus (assembly GCA_921294245.1). Classification (NCBI taxonomy): domain Eukaryota; kingdom Metazoa; phylum Arthropoda; class Insecta; order Coleoptera; family Nitidulidae; genus Brassicogethes; species Brassicogethes aeneus. The sequence continues at coordinate 42,316,608 of OV121132.1, read as the reverse complement.
TACAGATGAAGGATCAACAAAGACTTTTACGTGTGCCAGATCTTTGGTAGGACAATACGTCTTCTTACAGTTAGTTAGCGTCGAGGGATCACTATCTCTTTGTGAAGTTGAAGTATTTACTACTGACGGTAAGCCTGATAAATAATTTTATTTACCTTATTTAACTTTTATCTTAAACTAAAAATAATTTTACCTAGAAGTTACAAATATACTTCCAACAGAAAATGTTGCGAAAGACTGACATCTCGAAATACACTTATGGATAACAACAAAGGTATAAAATTTAAATTCAATAATATATGATCTATTATACTGTTACCATTGAGAACTTAAATGTAATTAAGACATTTAGTGCAGTGTAACTGAAATCCTTGAACTTGCCTTTAAATTACTTTTGCAGACATATTAACCTTCTATATTATAAAGCAATTATAAATGTTTCTTAATTTTTACATTCCATATAAACTTGAGTTTAAAACTAGTTAAGGTATTTCCTATAATAACCAATAATCCTATTGTTAATCGGTATTACACACCTGCAAATTATTTATCTAATAAAATATTGTTGACATTGCTAATAATTGATAATTATAATTGCTGGATAAGAATTATTTAAGTTATTATTAATTAAATTTATTACTAAATAAATCTTGGTCAACTATGTTTTGATCACAAGTAAGATTTCCTATAGGAATATATAATTATTATTAAATAAAGAATCTTAACATCGATTTTTAATTAAATTAGACCTTGGTAAACAAGGTGTGAGATTTTTTGATAAAATTATCGTTGAGTTTAAATATTTTTATAATTAAATGAAGGCTTGCATTAAAATTAAATGAGGGCCTGCATTAAAATTTAAGGAAGCCTTTTGTTTCTCTATCATATCAGTTTCCAATTATAAATAAGTTAATATTGATATAAAGGTATTCATATTTTGTATTGTACTTGTTATTGCCATTCTGTACCTCAAAGCCAGAGTATACTTTGGCTCTTATAGGACCTAAATTATACTTGATGGTATTATTAAATAATAATTCTGTACCCAGAGCTAGAGTAGGGTAACACCCCGATTTTAAAGGAGAACCATTTAAAGATTTAAAACGCGAAATTTGTATATGCATTATTGTTTAAAGTTCAACACACAGGTCTTTATGCAAGAATAAACTCATTTAATAGCATATGAATGAACGAATAGGTATGTCATTTTCTCGTACAAGGACGAGTGGGAGAAAACGTTTTATAAGATGAGTTATTTATAAATTTGTCGAAATATTCTGTCTAAAAATGAATGCTTTTTCACTTGTACCATGGAATACCATGGTATCCCAAAATTTCTTATGTAAAATTGTCCCCTGCATCCCAAAATACCGTCAAAAATTATAAGTGAAGCATTTTTTGAGATATAGTCAATTCCATATTAAATGGAAAATTGACTATATTTTAAAAACTGTTCTAATTTTTTTAAGTTTTGACGACATTTTCGTATTAAGGGGACAATTTTACATAAGGATTGGCTGTTAAATTTTGTGATACCATGGTATTCCAGGGTTAACCATGGTACAAGTGAAAAAGCAGCCACTAATAACTATTAAATTAGTCATTTTTGACTAATTCATTTTTAGAGAGTTGAGTATAATTGTTGAATTAAACATTCTTTGTATAAGTTGGTAGTACCAAAATTATTATTATGATACGCAAGTAGACAAATTCTTTTGTTAACATTTCATTTGGATTTTTAAATTTTTACAATAATTAAAATATTAAGAGGGTTATATCTAGGAATATTTAAGAATATATCGTTATAAAAATATCGATAGGTATATATTTTTCGATATTTCGATAAAGATATCGATATATTTTTTAAATATATTGCTATATATATATATATATATATATATATATATATATATATATATATTATATTAATTTTGCCGTATTTTTTGTGATTTAGGTATGCGTTTTTTATAGGCGCTTGCCTTTTAATAGCGTTGATTGAACATTTTTATAGAAAAACTTGAATCTTTTCTGTTAATATCAAATATGTAATATTTAATAATAATTATATTTTTTGTTTTAATATTTTTATAATATATTATTTCGGTTGGTTAAATAAATGTACCTATTCAATTTTTTTATTTAAACCTGAAATTTCCAACATTTTTTAATGACTAATAAACCGAAGCCTTAAATCAAATGATCTTAAAATGTCAATTTAACGAATTCACCGAAAAACCTGATATATTTCATATATCGATATATTTCTTCCGATATATCAATAAATAATTTTCCATATATCGAAAACACAATTTCAATCTAGCTTACTATTTTTTTGCCGATTTAAAGGAAACAGGTTTTCTATGGTAAAGTACATCAGATGACGTAGGTATGTAACGATGTGGAAAATGGGAGTAATGGCAAAATAGCATCAGAAACTAGTGAAGAAGAAACAAAAAATATTCAAATAAAGCTTAAGCTTTCTATAGAAAACCCCGTACAAATGGGCAAAAGGATCTATTCAGAGGACTGGCACCAAAACATCTCACATATAGCCAGAAAAAGAATCGCAGGCTGCGATTCGCAGCAACCAAAATTTTTCACCATAAAAACAATTAAATTTATTATATTATTTTAATTAGTGTTCCTTTTTTTATTTAAAAGAATATAGTTTTATCTTGTCGTATAAAAAGCAAACTGTTTTTATTTTGGTATGAAAAATATACATCGTATATATTAAGATTAAAGTTTATTATATTACCTTTATTATAGAATTTATAAAAAAAAATTAACTAATAGTGGATTATGTCATAAGGAGTAGAAGTGGCTCTTTTTGTGGTGAGTACAGAGATTGACGGCCGAAGCGTAGCTGAGGCAGGCAACTGTACAAAGCACAAAAAGAGCTTCTACTCCAAATAACATATTCAATTTTTTTTTCAAGGGCGTAATATAAATAGGATAAGCAATAGAATTATTTTATTTACTTATAACTCATGTGGTATAAAATTTTGGCTAAAAGCATTACAAATTATTGATAAAAAGTAAAAAAACTTATAACCCTTACTTACAATGCCGATAAATATCCTAAACCATAGATAACAAAGCCTAAACTAAAAATAAACACTGCTCTGTCAAAATGCTGCGCTTGAATTAATTTTGACGTACTGACATTTGTTTGGAGTTCCGACATTGGCGACTCGTCTATCATCATTATGTTATACTAATAAACTATAGTTGTTATTTATTTCGTTCAATTAAAATTTAATAAATAATCACTAAATATTCCGTGCGATTATAATTAATATAATTAATACATCGTGATTGCTTTGTATGAAATGCTAAATTAATTTTATTATTTGACGTCTATTGAGTCACCTATGGATTTACTTCTATCCCTAGGCTTTTTTGAGTTTTTTGTCTGCCGCTAATGAAAAAGACGTACTTCAACTATCTCTATACATGCATATAACGTTGTATATCATGGCCGCTTGAAAAAAAAAAGATTTTATAAACGAGATCCCACAAATTTGCCACCTCGCCAGTTAATTTTAAAAGCCAAATGGACTTGGTTAATCTATAGATTCTTGTGCAGTAACTTTTTAGTACCTACACACTTAAGGCCGATTCTCACATAGCGACGCGACGCTACGCTACGCGACGCGACACTTTAAAATGTAGCTGATGAAAGATTTCCATGCATTTAAATGAGACAATTCCCACATAGCGACGCGACGCGCCAGCAACGCGACTCGACAAAATTTTGTCGCTTCCTGGAGCGACAATAGGGCGCGATTTTGAAGCATCGCGTCGCTATGTGAGAATCGACCTTTAATCAAATTAAGTACAAATTAACTCGGTTAATCGATTTGGCAATTGAATGTTAAATAAAAAACATAGCCCGATAAACGCGATCTGATTGAAGATTGAATTTGCATTCTACTACGCGTTAACGGTCATTAGAATGTTGTAGTTCGGAAATCGAAAGTCGGAAATTGCAATTGAAAAGCGACAACTAAGCCAAACGAAGCCCAAAAGTGCGAAACCGTAACGAAATAATGCGCGAACTGAATTAACCATGAGCAGCAGAAACACTTTTAATTGTTATGGTCTATGAATTTTAAAAGCATTAAACCACCAATAGACTATTGGTGGCAAAGTTAAAAGAATAAAACCAATAAATTAACAAAAAAATAAGACACTGCGGATTTGAAGAAAAAAATTACTAAAAACAAAAAGCGATTTTTAAAAGTATTCTTCTATAATTAATTTGAAAAGAACAATAGGAACGGAAGAGGGGTTTTTATATCTAAATCAAAATTATTTAGAAGCATTATAAATACCATGAATCAATTACATTTTTACTTAAACCTGGTAAATCTGCGATTTGATTAAATTAAAAATTACTTACTCTCCAAGAAAGTTTAGGGATTGTATGTAATGTAAAATATTGTTTTGTCTAATAAATAGCCCAATAAACTTAAAACTTATTAAAAAATAAACAGAGTTAGATATTTTGTAGCCCAGCAAAACACGACTGTAAAAAAAGTCTGCCAAAGCGAGTCACTAGGTGCAGTAATTTTTGGAATATGCCCTCAATAATAACCCCAAAATAGTGAGTTAAGATTTTTTTAAAGCAAATAGGGTACTTTCTTACCATATAGATACCATTATAAAATCCATGATTGCTTTCAAGTCCATTTAAAAATGGGTTTTTTCAAAATAACATATGGGGGTTTCTTGTGACTAATAAGTGTACCATGACCGAGTAGCGCTATACTGCCTTAAGGGCCGGTTTATCAATCTCTGGTTAAGTTCCAGTTAGCCTATCTGACAGTTAAATTTCATATCGATCGTTGTGAGAACAATGGTATCCATGGAGATTATCTGCCAGATAACTAACTGCAACTTTAACCGGACATTGATAAACCGGCCATAAGTCACTCTATTATGTAAAAATAGATAAATTTCGATATTTTGTAATAACATTTTTATTAAAAAAAGTATCGATTTAAAATTAAGATAAAATGTAGACCTTATCATTGGAAATAAATCCTCGTATTATTTTTTTTAGATTTTAACAATTTAATTTAAAATTTTACCATTTTTTAAGGGTTAAAAGTTGAAGAAGCAACGTTGTTTTATAATTTTGAGTATATCACGTTAATTTATTTTTTACTCGATAAGCAAGCTTCAATTTAAATTCCAAACTAAGGGAAGTAATATTTATAAATATTATGGGTATATACCACAGACCACCAAAACAAATGGACGGATTTGTTTACGTTTAAAAAGCGAGTAAAGCATAGTTTCACATTCTAAACACCGCGGTGCACCGTCGAAAGAAACACGGCTTCCAACGTTGTCAGAAGTATAGATTACACGCCTTTTTGGACGTTCATCATAACATAATGAACATTAATAATTACCAGAAATTCGTTTAAATAATAAAAAAATTGTAAAAAGGATTTGTTCATCATTTTCTTTAGATATTTTTCTCTATTTAAAGAAAGTAAATCATTTAATAATTATTAAAATTAAATATTAACAACGTTGGTAAATTCGTCATATTTGACAGCATAGAAAAAGGTTCTATGTTCTGTGGGTTGACAGCTTGTTGTTTTGTGTTTTCGTTTGTGTATTTCTATCGTGTTTAAGTTAATTATGGAGTTTAAATACATTTTTTACTAAAAATAACAATACATGGAAATATCGTTTGTAAGTACCTACCTACTTATTTTTTTAATCCCAATACGTCACTGGAAGAAAACATAAAATTCTATCGCCAATTTAACGCTTAGACTGTGACCGTTTGATGACGTCACTGGAAGAAAACATAAAATTCTATCTCCAATTTGACGCTTAGACTGTGACCGTTTGTTGACCGCAAACAAATCATTGTTATTGAATGGCAATGCGCCGTCCATTTGTTTTGGTGGTCTGTGGTATATACCCAATAAATAAATTAGAATAAAGACTTTTTTATTTTGTAATCGGCTATTTAGATTTATCTATATTTTTTATTCAGTTGTTATCTATTTCTTTTAATTAGTTATTTTGCATTATTTTATATTTAATATAATGCTATACTGGGTGTTTCTGAATAAACGCAAACTATATGGATTTGAAATATTAATAGCATATACAATTTGCATTTGCATATTTTGCATTATTTTATATTTAATATAATGCTATACTGGGTGTTTCTGAATAAACGCAAACTATTTGGATTTGAAATATTAATAGCATATACAATTTGATTTAAACTACACATTTAAAAATCTAACAGTACCAAGAACAGCGCTGTCATTGAATGCATTAAAATTGAAGCAATCTAAATTGTTATTTGCTCAATTAATTACTATTAAACCAAAATAGGGAAATATTTTGCATAAAATTTATGCAAAATATTTCCCTATTTTGGTTTAATGTCATTTAATGTCAAAGAATTTATTGCCTTAAATGTATACATAGTATACATACAATAATAACGTTATTAAATACATCAAATTAGTATATAATGCAATAACATTCTAACATCGTAACAAATAAATATCAATATGAATATCAATAGATTTAGGAGCGATAACTTTTGTTGTTAATTTTAAAACAGAAAACCAAGTGCTAACTACCTATTGGTGATATAGGAACTGTTATTTAGGATTCCTGAATCAGGAATACGGATTACAAGATCCAATTGGTTTAATGGCTCACCCATTCATGCTATGCTAGCGTTTTTTCTGTGTATACCTAAAGTCAATAGTTTTTAAGATATTAATTTTTTCGTTAAAATTTTGTTACATGCACGTTAATCGAAAATAGCCTCTAATTTTTTTGTTATTATGTTTGGTGACATGGGGTTTGGAATTTTTGGAATATTAAAACATTGTTTAAATAATTTAATTTTTTAAATGTTCTCCAACAAATACCTTGAGAAAAACCACTTGAAATTAGGCAAACTTCAAACAATTATATATTATTATTATAATAACTGTTTCCTATAGTTAAAATTTCAGAGACATTTAACAATTTCCAATATTTTCAATACTATTTTGTATCAAAAAACCTGAAAAATTCTACATGTACCCTTGGTTACCACCAAATCCATCATTGTTTAAAATTAATTAAAATATTTGATTGAAAAATTAACTCAACAAATGAGGAGCATCCGTGCAAAACCGGCTAAATCCATTTTATTCAGTTTTTTTTTTTGATTTCGCATCTTTGGGTTCATTTCTATCGACAACCAAGATAATTCAGTTTAAATCCGACTAAATCCATGTTAAAATCACATTTAAAAGGTAGCTTTTGGAGCAAAACCGGCCAAATCCACGTTTTTATAGCAAACCTAGCTATATCCAATAAATAATATGTGGCTTGGATATGTCGATACTACTACCAAAATTTGTTCTGTTTTTTCATGTTTGCACTAAATTTATTTTGTTAATATTTTTAAAAAATAAAGGTTTTTTCACATTTTATTCGTTTTTTATTCGGTTTTCGAGCAAAACCGGCTATATCCAAAACATTTTTTGAAATTTTGGCCTTAATATAAAGTTTTTGAAAATGAAAGTATGTCTTATAAATCAAGTACCACAAAGCCCACAAAACTCAAGTTTGCTTTTTCTTTTATCTGTAAAGGCCAGGAAACCGAGAGTTTTTGCCATTTTCCCAACATTTTATTAAAGTGGATATAGCCGGTTTTGCACGGATGCTCCTCAAATATTGACTTTAGGTATAGGATATGGTATAGCCATTTTAAAATGTAAAAATATATGAGGTGTCCTGTTTAAAATAACAAAGTTAAAGAAATTTCGGGTAAATTAAGCTTATACCCAATATTCTGAAAATTTTATTATTATTACTTGGATACACAAGTTAAAATTGTTTAACAATATTTTTTATTTCAGAATTTTCCGTGGATAGATGCGCTCCAAAAGCAGCTTCAGAAGATGCTCAGATTGCTGCATTTGCGAGAACATGCTACGAATTCGGAGTTAATAGAGGTAGTTCCTTTGCTGATGCTCGAGCATATTGTCAGGGTCATAATGGAGATTTGGTGCATGGGATGACACCGGGATCGACATCTTTTCTTTACGGCGAATTGGAAAGAAGAAAACCCATGTTAAAAACCCAGTTGGTATGGATAGGAGCCCAGAAGGAGCCCGGAATATCAAAAACATGGAAATGGGTGAATGGTAAGTAGCAAAATTTTTAGATGCTATGTTTAATGCTAAAATAATTTTGCGAAAGCTTAGATTTTAATATTAATTTATATTTAATAATAATAAGTTTCATATTTTAAATTGTAATTGGGGTGCTTATTAAGCACTGCTTAAATAATGATATGGATGCATCAAAATAATTTCTTATAAAACACGCAATTAACAAATAATTTTACGCTAAATATTTAAAGTTTCTAATGTATTTGATTATAAGGGGGTAATTGTTTAACAAAATGCAATATTTATTTACTTGTATAATGCAAGATTAATTTAATTGTACATAAATTAAAAACTAATCCCTTTTATAAAAGCAAAACCAAATATATATTGTATCCACTTTCAAAATATTTAGTATTTTTTCAAAAATTGTTGTAATTAATAATACAGTTTACATCAATTTTTAAAATGTCGAAAATAGGTTAATCCAATTAGATAAATCAAAACAATCACGTAAACAAGCAATTGAACAAACTGTTTCATCAAATTAGCAATTAACTTAAAGATCTCTTTGGTAATACTTCAAATGTTATCGATGTTCCCATAGTTGCCACATAATTGTTAAAAGAATTGGAAGTGAACTTAAATTTAAATTAGATTCGTCTTCAAAATTATAAAGATAATGACTGTAATCCTTTTTGGTATTAATTAGCTTTAGTAAGATATAAAATGTTTTTTTTAATTGTTCGGGTGAAATGAGGAAGTATAGATTTCACTATCAATAATATAACCTCAAGGGTAGTGTAGGAAGCAAACTATAGATTGTTGTTTTTTTAATGTCAAAGTATTAATGTAAAAAAAAGTTAAGCATATGCAGTAAAATTGTTAAATGTGAGTGTGAAAGTGGGTTGAATAGTACATTATACACCAGGCAAAGAATGCACCATGTTTGATCAAAATTAAATTTAAATATTGATAATTTTTGTTTAACCACCAAACAAATAATTCTATAAATTATTAAAATTTAATAGAAAAAAGATTGTTTTTTTGATATTTTGGAAAAGAAAAATAATTTATTCTATAGGATAATGTCAAAAGTAAACAATAAAATAGGGTTGATTTTTAATAAATTATGTAAAATAAAATAGTAAAACTAAATAAAAATAACAAAATTTAATTTTAATTGCATCCAGTGGCGGCTGGTGGATTTTGGGTATACCGATATCTCAATTATTAGATATGGGACCCACACCAAATTTATATGTTCCGCAAGCAGAATTTAAATTGAAGTTTGCGAAAAAAAAATAATTTTTTGCTCGGCCGTACCGGCCCCATGGCGCCTCCAATAAATATAATATAAATTTAATTGGTGCAAATTATTATTTACCATAGTTTATCGACAAATTTCAAATTTTATTTAAAAAATCTAAATCATACAGATTGTATATCATTTTAAATTTTTATTATTTCTTTGAAAAGAAATGGAGATACCCAATACTTTATTTTTTTTAAACTTGGTAAAATAACACAAGGAATATCGAATATCTTGAACATGTATATTTTAATTTAGAATTAAAGCTTAGACCATTAACTTGAAAATTTGGAAAGGCTATTTTTTGTAATATTTATTTATAAAATTTAATAATAGTAAATAGTAAATACGGCCCACATGTCCCACACATTTCCCATAAACTGGGTATCTACTGGTAAAATTCTCATGATAAACTTGATCACCCTGTATTATACTTTAACACATGTTTTTCTTTTAAACTATATGTATGATATTATAATTATAATTAAATAGAACATATCTTTAGTAACAATTTTATTAGGGTAATTTTGTGGCAAAATATCCCATGATTTTTAAAATTTTATAATTTACCAAATAAAAAATAAAACGCAATACAAAAAATAAAACAATACAAACAAAGCATTAGGTAATAATTTTTTAATTCGGCCCGTCGCATTCCGCATTCGGAAGTAGAAATTACTTTCATAAACATTTATTTTTTTATAATTAATTAATTTTTTTTTACAGGTGATTTAGTGCAACGACCATCGTGGGGTAAAGACCAACCCAACAATTATAACGGGGAACAAAACTGCGTGGTACTTGACGGAGGTCGTGGATGGCTGTGGAATGACGTAACCTGCAAACTTGACTATTTGCACTGGATATGCCAGCACAGTAAGTACCGTAGCACTTTAGAAAAACATTACTTACAAATAATGCCTATTGCCTTTAGATCTATTTGATATTATATATCTATAAATCATCTTATAAATTTACTAAAGAATTAATGATTTGCAATAATTATTACTAAGTCATAATTATTAGTAATTATAAAAATCTAAACAAGTATATTATAATAAAAAGAATATAGCAGACTGCCTTTGTATTCTTAAAGAAATTTCAAATTTCAATTTCAAATTACAAATTTCAGGAAATAAGTAGGTACTGAAATTTAACGCCGTCTGATTTTATAACCACAGCGTTAAAAATATTTGCAATACCTACCCAAACAACCTTTCACATTAAATGCAAAATTTGCATAAACTATTTTTTAAAACATGGATTTCTTGAAAAAATATATTATTATTCAAATATAAGCAATCATTTCATATACCAGTGGCGTAACAACCGCGGCGGGCCGGTCTGGCTGGGCTTTCCTGAGATAAACGTAATTTATTAATGAGAAAAAAATAATTCAGATGCACATTAATATTTTTAATATATACATATAGGTATAAATATAAAAAATAGCCTCTCTGGCTTTGTGATTGAGATACAGGGTGCTAAACTTATTGTTTTCTCCAAACTGTGTAGCAATGTTGATAAATTTTAAATTACAAATTATAGTTTAAAAATAAAATATTTTGATAAGCATTAAAACATAGTTTGTAAATCTTATTAGGAAGGTGAGTTTTTCAGAATTAATTTTTTAAACAAAATACACACTTGTCTTTTTTTTATTTTTTATTTCATGGGATTTTGTTAATATTTTTATGGAAAATAAAAGTAGCTTTCTCTTATTTTTGTATTATCAAAAGAAAATGATGGCAATTTAAAAAACATCTTCTATAGAAACTTCTTATTTTCTAATAAGGTTTCAAAAATAAAAAGTTAATAATATCAAAGTTTTACAAATTTGTATGGCGATTTTCAAAGCAAACGTTATTTTTGTTGCTTTGTTTACATGGTTAACTTAAATAAATTATAAAGCAGTTAGTAGGTACTAAGCAAATACAAGGAGAAAATACCCATTTTTCTTAGGGCCGTATAAAACATTTAACTAGAGCCCAAAATATAAAAAATGACCCAAACTGTAATTTATGGGCCCCGGAAGAAAATAATCCAGGAGGGGGCAAAAAAATACAAGAAATTTTAAGTATGTATCTATGTCTAAATATTTAAATAAGCTTTTGTATAGTGATTTGACCCCTCTTGCAATCCCTGTCGGCGCACATGCCCTAAATGTATAAGAACTGTCTAAATATGCAAAAAAAAATCAGAAAATTCTTTGACAGTTAATATCTCTTTAATTCTTATAAAACCATTAACAATGTAATTTAGTAGCGTATTTTAGTACAACGTTTATAAAATTATTTTTAAAATTTTAAAATTTGCACCCCTAAGATTTTCAAACTATTTAAAGAATATTCGTATAATACGACTAGTATTCATTTTTAATTCCTGACACATATTTTATAACATCGTGACGTCACGATCCTCTTCAAGGTCATCATAGCATTTTGAATCTTTTTTTTAAACGCTGTAGCAATCTTAAAAATTGTTTGAAAAGCGTGGGAAAACAAAAATTAATAACAAACTCGAATGCATGTCTCAACCGCCTTGTCGGCCTTTAATCTTTGTGCTCAGTACAAAAAGACTCACTTCTAAGCCTAATGACATAAATAACTATCATTGACGATGACTTTAAAGGAGCGGTTTTTACCTCCTCTAAAATTTTATTGTTTGGTTATACCATTAATAAGGTTTACAACAAAATGCATTACTATTTTCTCTGACTGTACATAAATAATTAAATAAAATTGGATGAACAGTTTATTAGAATTAATCAATAATTATAATTATTGATAGTTAATATAATAAATAATTATTGTAATAAAACTTTATTTATTAAGATTTTTAAGGATTTTTTTAATTTGATTAAAAATAAATGGTATAGATACTGGTATGGTATAAAAACTAATAATTAATTTGTTACATATATAACGAAAATAATTTTACTCCATAAAATCAAGTATACTATAGTCATTATACCTATTACATAGTTTTATTTATTTTATTGGTATATATAATAAAATAAGTTTGCGGTTTCCTATATATAATATAGTTGCAATTAAATCTTATTAGGTATTGATAATTAACAATAAAAGGTCGTGTTGCTAATGAGAAAAAAAACCTCTTTTACAAGCGTGTAATAATTTTCATATTATTACTCTTACCTACATCAAATTATTTTTTTATCAAATTATTTTTTTATGAAAAATAATTTTTTATGAAATAATTTTTTATCAACTTATTATTTTATGAAATTATTTTTGTATGAAATTATTTTGTATGGGACCTTTTTTTCTAGTGTTGCCGTCAAGACTAAGACATTCTAGACTCTTGTCTTGTCTTGTCTAGAATATCAAGACAAGACCGTCAACATATCTTGTCTAAGTGTATCAAGACAAGACAAGACCTTAGCCAAAAATCTTGATTATAATCAAGACAAGACAAGACTTTAAGCCAAAACTCTTGATTATTTTCAAGACTTGATTAAATTTAATTTTTTAAAAAATATTAAAAACACTTCATTTAATTATTATTTTTTTATTAAAAAGAATATACATGTATATGTATATATTTATATGTATATTTTATTGAAATCTTGGGCTTATTTTCTACATATATTTGGGGCTTATCTTGGTCTTATTTTCTACACTGAGAAAAAAATGGGACAAATAAACTGTGTAGCTAATACTTTTATTAATAGTGAATATATTGTTTATTACCTCTAAATAGTCGAAATACCCTTGTCCCATATTTAAATATTTTTTTTATTTGGGAGCAATAAACTTTTTTCTCAGTTTAGATATATTTAAAACTATTTTTGCCAATAACCTTATTAAGGGTTTTTTTCTTATGTTGAGTTGTCTTTGAAGTAGATTGTTGTTGAAGTACGTGAAGTTGATGGCTTAAAATCGATTGTTGCTGTGGTGGTACTGTTGGTTGTTTCATCACTACCTGTAAAATCGTCTGGTCCAGGCTTATAATTATAAGCCTGGACCAGACGATTTTACAGGTTAACTTTTATCTTCATCTATCGAATCACACGTAAAAGTATCTTCCACTTCTTCTTCGTTAAAATTATTATCATTTGGCAGTTGTACTTGCGATGTTTTTTATCTGCAATGCAAGTACAGTAAAATTTTAAACGCTTTGTTTCCATATTTTAAAATGCTTCTTAGTATTAACCAGTAGTAAAGCAACAAAAACTAACCTAAATAATAATAAGTTTACTGCTTAATTTAGTGCAAAAAAATGGCGGAAGTGATTTGTTTTGACTGGTTCTAAAACAAGAGTGGGAGTTACATTGCGCAGACGCATAATTTATATCTAGACTCTTGAACAATAATCTAGACTCTTAAATAATAATCTAGACTCTTAAATAATAATCTAGACTAGTTAATCTAGACAAGGCCTCATTAAGCTTTTTTAATCAAGAGTTAGACTAACACAACTCTTGTCTAGACGACACCACTATTGTTTTCTTTTTTGAGGGGAAATTTGTCGATTGGGCGTATTATCTACCTTATGTGCAAAGTCAGTTTATAAGTGGGGGTTTTAAAATATATGATACCATAGACATATTAATATGTTCATATATGTTCATATGATACGAATTGTAAACTAAATTAAATTTAGGTTATATCAAATTTTGATAAGTTGATAAAAATGATTTCATAAAAAATAATTTGATAAAAAAATATTTTCTTAAAAAAATAATTTGATAAAAAAATAATTTTATAAAAAAAATTTAAAAAAAAAATAATTTGATAAAAAAATAATTTCATAAAAAAATAAGTTGATAAAAATTAATTTGAAAAAGAAATAATTTGATAAAATAATAATTTGGTAAATAATGCAAATAATTAATTATCTATAAAGCAAAATAAGTATATTTTGCACTTTTAATTTTGACACAAACAGCGCCTCATATTATGTGAGTAATATAAAGTGTGTCCGTAAAGTCCCGGAACATGTGATTATTTTGAAAACGGTATTTTTTTTTAAAAAACGCTGAAACACGTCAACTTTGGTATTTTTCTAGCAATATTTTGGCATATGTAGTTGTTCCAAATTCTGCCGCGTGGCGGCGCCACAATCAAAGTAAGTTTTTTTTAAATAGCAACCCTTTATTTTTGTTGCATTTTCGGATAGCTACCGTCGTCCTGAGTACATTGATATGCTACATGTGGAGGGTTACATAAGAAAATTTTTGAGAAAAGTAGGTTTTTGCCGCTGATTAAGATTTTGGTTTTGACGAACTTATTCGCTGTTACGGGGCACTATGCATTGCTAGTAAGGGATTATTTAAATCAGGTCTTTCCCAATCGCTGGTTAGGTCAAAGGGGTCAAATTGAGTGGCCAGCGCGATCGCCCGATTTGAACCCTTTAGACTTCTTTTTATGGGGACCTCCTAAAAACCGCGTCTATGTAAACAGGCCTTAAAATTTGGACGACCTAAGACACCGCATTCAAGCCGAGATCCAGATGATCACTCCAGCGGTACTGGCAAACGTACAACGCTCGTTTGTAGACAGGCTGTTCCATTTCCAAATAGTTTACGGTGGACACTTTGAGCAACTGCTCTGATTGGCTTTCCAAAAACATTAAGCAACGCATAGATTGTGTAAGTTTGACAAAATACCAAAATCTCATTCGGCAGCAAAAACCTGATTTTCTCAAAAATTTTCTTATGTAACCCCCAGATGTGGCACATCAATGTAATCAGGACAACGGTAACTATCCAAAAATGCAACAAAAATAAAGGGTTGCAATTTAAAAAAAACTGACTTTGATTGTGGCGCCGCCACGCGGCAGAATTTGGAACAACTACATATGCTAAAATATTGCTAGAAAAATATCAAAGTTGGCGTGTTTCAGCGTTTTTTAAAAAAAATTAGCGTTTTCAAAATAATCACATGTTCCGGGACTTTACGGACACACTGTATATTGCTTACGCATGTCAAAGTCAATCTTTGATAAGGCTGATACCGCGGTAGCTACGCCCCTGTTGAAACCTAAGGACATCAAAATTAAACTAAATTATATGCTGTTTAACACAGGTTTTGCTAAAAATTACTTAATAACTTTTAATTCAAGTTAATAATGTAAGCATGAGAAAAAAATACCGTAAACTTTTGTATTTAAATATACCTACTAGATAAACGGATAATAATAAAAAGTATTGCTTTAAAGTTACGGTTGAGGGATATTTAATTAATTCAAATGTTTAGTTAAGTAACATCCTTTTAAGAAACAACAAACTATATGTAAATTTATAAAATTGTTTGGGAAGAAAAAATAATAAATTAAATTATAGGCTTTTGGTATTGGTACAAGGATTTAAAAATAAAAAAGATTTCAAACCAAATATTATTATGTTTTTTTAATAAAAAACTATTTAGCTATTGTAAAAAGTATACCGCAACTTTATATACAAAGAAAACATTAAAACATTAATAATTAATAAAAACTTGTATACTTATTCTTTATACTTTTGGCCGTGTAGCATATTAACCTTGACTTCGGCATGAACGCAAAATACGAGTCTTTTGTTAGTCACACGTTGGTGTACCGCATTGACCTAATTTGGGCCCTCGGCACCAAAGACCATATAAAAGAGACATTACTGTACAAGTTCAATAACTAATACTGAAATAAAGGAAGTCAATTTATTTCTTTATTTATTAAAAAGATGTTAGTTATCGGTTTAACGAATTTATTTTAAGTTTTCCAAATTGTTTTGGTTTTGATTATGGTCAACCTTCGTCAAATCCCAAATTTCGATTTAATTTGTATTTAATCAAGCGAACTAAATATCATGCAATTTGTACATAACTTTTTATTTCATTTTGAAAGTTTAATGAGGTAATATATAAATTACAGAGAAAAATCGACACGTGATCGGGCGTGGTGCACCCAGGGATCTAATAGTTCGCGAAGAATTTTTAAATTGGAAAAGTTCACTGGTGGAATTATTTTCTACGTTACTTTCCATTCTGTAATCGATTTAAGTAAAGCATTGAATTAAGCAATATTCAACTCTTACTTTACTTTAGTTAACCATATATAATTATAGATTTAGAAAAACAACTAAAATTATTGGATTACAAAAGAAGTTTAATTCTAAATATACATACTAATTATAGCCATTATTCATTGTAGCTCCATCGTCCTGTGGAAGTCCGGATAAAAAGTTAAATACGACTATAGTAGGAAATAATTATAATTTAGGAGCCACCATTGAGTACAAATGCCCAGAAGGACATTTGTTACTTGGTGACGACAAAAGACATTGTGGAAAGGAAGGATTCTGGTCTGGACATGCACCAGACTGTAAATGTAAGTTTTAAGGTCATTTATAAAATCTGGACGAAAAAGCAGACTTGTAAATATATATATATATATATATATATTAAATTTTTTTTTTTTTGAATTTTATGCGAGACCACTCGGGTTTTCAAAGAGTATCAAGAAAATAAAAATCTGTAAAAATTTGAGAGAAATCAATTAAAATTTAGAGGTCGCTCAACGCAATTGTTTAATTTAGAAAAATCACGCATCTCAAATGCATTGCTATAAACAAGTAGGCATATTTCATACAAATTTGAATGAAAATGGTTGAATTTTTTTTTGGTGGACTCTTAATAATTATTCTTATAAATAATGATGTCCCGATTTCAAAAAAATTTTCATTATATTTAAAAAATATATATTAATTAGCAAATATAGCTTAGTTAACAAATAATTCATAAATTTTTTTTTTTCAAAATCTGTAATAACATCGTTAATAGGTCTACAAGCAATTATTCATTCACAAAAACATCGTTAAATAGGAGAAAAAAAATAATATTTTAATTAACTACACTTCGCGTCAAATTTAACGCACCACTAAAAGTTTGTCACATTTTCAAAGTTGATTTTCTCGCGAACCGTCAAACCGAATTTGGTAATTTTTGTTTTAAAATTGAGGTTTATTCTTTGGTTATGATGCCTTTATTAAAAAATTCTTTTAAATTTAAGTTTTGAGTATATACATATAACCGTCAAACCGAATTTAGTGATTTTTATAATAAATTGTAGGTTTATTCTTCGGTAATAATGCGTTTATTAAAATATTTTTTTAAATTAACACTTTGAGTATATATAGGGTGCAAGTGTAATAATAAGTTTTTTTTCGGAAATTTGAAACGCCCTGTTGGTTGTACCAGCTATAACAGCATATGTCTCATAATCAAACTATAGCCCCATGTTCTCTTAACATTTTGTATTTTTATTCACCGGGTTATCTTTATTTTTAAATGAAATATACATTTAAAGATTAAGGTACCATGAATAGTGTACGATATATCAAGGACATTTTATTTGAGCGTGTTGTCCCTTTCGCCCGGTAATAATTTTTTACTGATGCAGGATAATGCTATATAGTGCAAGAGTACTTACATGAGGTGGGTGTTAAAACTTTAGACTGGCCTGCAAATAGTCCGGATCTCAACCCCATCGAGCATTTGTGGGATAATATGGGTAAACGACTAAGAAATCATGATCCCTTGCCTGCCTCCCTTGATGACGTAGCAAATATGCTACGAGAAATATGAAATGTCATTGATCAAGACGAGATTAGACATCTGGTTTCGAGTGTGAGCCGTCGATGTGAAGCCATAATTAGAAGTAGAGGCAGAAATACGCGATATTGATATTCTTTAATGTTGGTTTTATTGATTTTGTTAATATTTTTGTTGTTATTGTTACAATCGTTCTTTTTATTTAACTGTATATTTCATTTAAAAATAAAGATAACGCGGTGAATCAAAAAACAAAATGTTAAGAGAAGATGTGGCTATAGTTTGATTATAAGATACATATGCTGTTATAGCTGGTACAATCCACAGGGCGTTTTAAATTTCAGGGAAAAAACTTATTATCACTCTTGCACCCTGTATATACTCAAAATGTTAATTTAAAAAAAAATTTAAACGCATTATTACCGAAGAATAAACCTACAATTTATTATAAAAATCACTAAATTCGGTTTGACGGTTCGCGAGAAAATCAACTTTGAAAATGTGAAAAACTTTTAGTGTTGCGTTAAATTTGACGCGAAGTGTAGTTAATTAACATATTATTTTTTTTCTCATATTTAACGATGGGGGCGAGTGTTTTTGTGAATGAATAATTGCTTGTAGACCTATTAACAATGTTTTTACAAAAAAAAAATTGAATGAATTATTTGTTAACTAAGCTATATTTGCTAATTAATATATATTTTTTAAATATTATGAAAAATTTTTTGAAATCGGGACAACATTATTTATTAGAATAATCATTAAAGCCTGAGTTATAGATTGCCTTCCTTCCTTCCTTCCTTCCTCCCGTAGAAGATGAACATTACGTAATTGTCACCATTAACATTTCCCGTGTAGGAATTTTTAATACTTTGTGATAATATTTTGCAATTATAGTAATAAAAAAAATCAAAGAATAAAATATTTTCTTAACAAAATCATATTTTGAAGTTATTTTAATATTTTAAAGTATCAATAATTGTTAAGTTTAATTAAAATTAATAACGGGCAATGTTAATGGTGACAATTACGTCAAAAATGTTTATTTAAATCGTAGTGCCAGTTATAGATTCCCGTACCGTCAGGACGGCATTCCTTCCTCCCGTAGAAATTTTTAAGTTTTATCTTTCATCGTAAAGGGCTTTGACATGACCAATCACAGTGCTTGTTATTGACATGCGCTGTAGGGTGACAGGCGTAATTACAAAATATTTAAAATACATGATTCTTTAGTTTATTAAATAATTTGTGTCTCTAAATAGGATATTTAGATATTGTTTATGATCAATGTCTTTTATTTTTAGAAACGTTGCTTTGTAAAACCCCGTAGTTTCCCGGTGTTGGTAAAGTGGGCGAATTTTTCAACGTCTTGTTTGATGTTTTTTTTTTTTCATTATAGGTACTGCCCTACTATGGAAAAAGGCAGTAACTACAAATGCGTTTTCTTGTGCTATGATAAAGCTATGGACATTTTGTATCGTAATTCAACAAAGAAATGCAGTAAACTATCTTTTAAGTTAAATAAATCAGTTAAATACCTACTGCTTTATATAAAAATGTAGTTTATGCTAATTTCCCACAAATTTCTTGTTTAGCAGTTACTGCCTTTCTCCATAGTTGGGCAGTATACAACAAGCTGCCTGGACAATTAAAATTGTGATCACTGCACTAATATATAAATGATTATCTTTCATATTTACACACAATGGGTAAAACGCAGAATATAAACAAAAACAAATGTCAACCATTTTAGATGTCATCGCGCATGGTTACGGAATTTTACACGGAAATCTATAAATTGACTTTTTACAAGACGCACAAATCGTACGGGCACGACTACGGGAGAAAGGAAGGAAGGCAATCTATAATTTAGGCTTAAGAGTCCACCAAAAAAAAATTCAACCATTTTCATTTAAATTTGTATGAAATATGCCTACTTGTTTATAGCAATGCATTTGAGATGCGTGATTTTTCTAAATTAAACAATTGCGTTGAGCGACCTCTAAATTTTAATTGATTTCTCTCAAATTTTTACAGATTTTTATTTTCTTGATACTCTTTGAAAACCCGAGTGGTCACGCATAGAATTCAAAAAAAAAAATTTTTGCATCACCCTAATATACATGGTGTCCCAAAACTCGCGCCACAGAGAAAAAGGGGGCGTGCCGATAGCAATGGAGATGCCAAATTTAAAAATAAAAAATTTCTAGGTAATAGTGTAATCGAATGAGAGCAAAAAAGCGGCAGCCAATACCGAGAGATCTCGCCTAGGTTAAACGTAGGAGCTTTAAAAATTGCTAGGAGACGATAGAACATTGTTGTCTTAAAAACATTTAAAAATCTTTTGGCCAACTGTATTTACTAAGTTGTCAAAAGCTTTCAAAAAATGAGGTTATTAATCTATGACTGATACTTCAGAACGCCAATGTTTTAAAGTAAAATATCAAACCAGTTGTACTTTATTTAGCTTTTTTGCGCCCACGCTCCCCATAAATAGTTATCATTTCGGTATAATCATCAAGGAAAACATTATTTATAATAACTTAATTTATTACCTAATAAAGGGTGTATCAATAAGAGCGCAATATTTGAATTTCGCCTCAGTTTGGCAACTATGATGTCAAATCATTAATGACATAACAGATTGATAGAAGACAGATGGGAGTTAGTAAATATGGAGCATTACACGATAGAAAAACCCGTCCCGATTGTTAAACACTATTATCAAAATGATGAAAGTTTGATTTCCACGATTCGTAAAGGGCGTCCAATATTTTTTTAAAATAATGTTTCTAATTCATCTACTTTGAAAAGAATAATCGAAAAATTCGAAAGCACTGCTTCGGTTAGTGATGTGAAACACACGACACGAGCTCGTAGAGGTCGTTCAGAACAAAATATCGCAGCAGTTCGTGAGAGTGTGGCCGAGAGTCCAGAGACGTCGATTCGCCATCTTGCACAAGAATTGGACATTAAAAAAGCCACTTTTCAGCGAATTCTTACTAAAGATTTGCATCTTCATGCCTACAAAGTCCAATTGACTCAACAACTCCAGCAAAAACAGCGAAGAGAGTTCACAAATTGGATCCTTGAGCAGCAAGAAGTGAATGCCGATTTTGCGGACAAAATCATTTTCAGTGATGAGGCCCATTTTCACCACTATTTAACACCCTTGGACTTTTGGCTGTGGGGTTATTTGAAGTCACAAGTTTATGCCAACAAGCCCGCCACCATCGAAGCCTTAAAAGCAGAAATTAGACGCTCTATCAACGAAATACCGCCACATGTATTCAATAATGTTATTGCAAATTTTGCCAAAAGAATACGCATGTGCCAGTTAAGCCGAGGTGGCCATTTACCAGATGTGTTATTTTATACATAATTTCCAAATGTGTACTTTATAAATCAATAAATATTTAAATGCTTTAATACTTAAAACCATGTTTTATTAAACTTTGAAATCTTGCGCTCTTATTGATACACCCTTTACAATATTAATGACAAAAGTAAAGATTGACAGCATTGTCAATAATAACTTAATTTATAACCTAATATAATATTAATGACAGGAGTAAAGATTGACAGCAGTTTTACAATGAATTAAATTCCAGTCGACCAAATATTTTACAGATTTTTTATGCAACCTAAGTATCCTAGCAATTTAAAGAATTCCCTATGGCCATCTATTGGGATTGGCTATCGTTTTTTATTCTTATCTCGCTTATCCTTTGCGTTAGACAATTTTAATTTTCAAATATGTGTTTCGTGTTACTTTCGGCGCGTTCCCTTTTTCTCTGTTGCGCGAGTTCTGGGACACCCTGTATATATTAGGGTGTTTCAAAAAAACCTTTTTTTTGTTTTTTTTCTCGGAACCACGCTCAAAAGTTTCGAATAGATATAAAAATGAGCCTGTGAAAAAATGAGCTCTTAATTTCAAAATTAAGATGCTCCGCATCGCACTTTTCGATTTTCCATAAGAATAACATAGGAAAAATTATTTTTGTTTCTTTTTATTTTTGTAACTAACGAACTTTGACTTTAAATTTCTTTAGAAGGATCAAATTTATCAAAAAATCATAAGAAACCTTTTTTGTAGAGCGTTCAAGTCTCTACAAAAATATGTCAAGAACTTTAAAGTACGACCTATTGTTCTTTAGTTACAAAAATAAAAAGAAAAAAAAATAATTTTTCCTGTTATTCTTATGGAAAATCGAAAAGTGCGATGCGGAACATCTTAATTTTGAAATTAAGAGCTCATTTTTTCACAGGCTCATTTTTATATCTATACGAAACTTTTGAGCGTGGTTCCGAGAAAAAAAACAAAAAAAAGGTTTTTTTGAAACACCCTAATACCTATATATATAAATAAGCATTTAATAAGCAAAAAATTCATGAAATCCACCAATACAATGTGATTAAAAATCTTGACCATTCAACAACACATTTTTAATTTTCCGGGTGGATCAAACCCGGCATTACCATTGATAGATTCCATATAAATCCTTTGCTCAGGTGGCAGGTAGCAGGTAGCAGTCATAAAATGTATAAGTTTATTATTTTCTATCTGCTTAATTAACATCGTACACTTGTATTATTCTTCGTATAATATTAGCATTACACTTCATGGTCCTTAATCCCATTCTTTAAAATGTTATAGACGTCGACTGCGGCGAGCTTTCTTCCTTGGAGCACGGTTCAGTGAACTTAAAAGACAAAAGAACCACTCATGGGGCGAGTGCAATCTACACCTGCCACGAAAACTACACCCTCATTGGCCATGAAATCAGAACCTGCGGGGACGATAGCAAGTGGACTAACTCCACCCCTAGTTGTTTGTTCGATTGGTGTCCCGATCCGCCGAAAATTCACGGTGGAATTGTCACGATCTCTGGACACAGAGCAGGTGACACAGCAAGCTACAGTTGTCAGTCTGAGTATGTGCTATTCGGAGAAGGAGTTTTATCCTGTGGTCTGGGTGGTAAATGGTCAGGAAAGGCTCCCACTTGTAAATATGTTGATTGTGGATCCCCACCAAACATCGACAATGGAAAATATGACCTTAAGAATGGCACAACTACTGTTAATAGCGAAGTTATATATTCGTGTAGGGATGATTATTGGCTGGATGGTGTGGCTAATCAAAAATGTACCAGGGAAGGTAAATGGTCGGCAGATGCACCAATATGTGGATGTAAGTATTATTAAAAAGAAGGTTTTAAATTATTTTGTAATTATATTTTTTAGTAATTGTTTGTGAAGAACCGGATGTGCCCTCAGGAAGCTATGTAGTGGGTTACGATTTTAACGTGCATTCAACCATTGAATATCATTGTGAAAAAGGTCATATTTTAAGAGGTGAACGTAGTCATACATGCACCAGTGATGGTTCATGGAGTGGAACCACGCCTACATGTGAATGTTAGTGCATAAAAATAACTATAGAACAAATAATTAATATGTATTTTCTAGATATCGATTGCGGTAAAGTTCCTTCATTACTTCATGGTAATATGGAGTACACCAATGGTACAACCTATTTAGACAGCGAGATTACTTACAGTTGCACAAAGAATTACAGGCTTAATGGGATAAGAAAAAGGATATGCCAAGAAAACCAGGAATGGAGTGATACTTTACCAAAATGCGAAGAGATAAGATGTCCAGAGCCAGTTCTAGCAGAGCACAGCATTCTCTCCGTAACCGGAAATGATAGAATGTACGGGAGAACTTTAATAAGAACCGGAGCTGAAGCATCGAATGTAGTAACTCAAACGTACAAAATTGGGGCTTTAGTTAAATACAGATGTGAGCGAGGTTACAAAGTAATTGGAGAACCTTTAAGTACCTGCGAAGAATCGGGTCAATGGAGTGGAGATGTACCTAAATGTGTTTGTGAGTTAATGTTAATGTTTAAATAAGGATGTGTAAAATATTAATTTGTATTATCTGTTTTTAAAGATGTTGATTGTGGTAATCCAGAAAAGATCCAAAACGGAAAAGTTACCCTTCCATCCAACGCTACATATTACGGGGCCCTTTCTTTGTATGCTTGCGATCCAAACTATGAGCTAGATGGAGTTTCCAGACGGTTATGCTTGGAAAACGGTACCTGGAGCTCGGATACGCCAGCTTGCAGAGAAATTCAGTGTAGGGATCCTGATGCTTTGGAGGGAGTGACAGTTAAAACCAGCACACATAGTGTTGGTGGTGTAGCACAGTATTATTGTCCTAGGGGACATAATATGAATGGAAATTCCACCAGAGTTTGTCAAAAGAAGGGAAGTTGGAGTGGACAGGCACCAGTTTGTATGGGTAACTAATTTTAATTAACACCCTAGGTAGCACACTGATGTTTGCTGACGTTTATATGACGTCATTTCAACATCATATAAACGTCAGCAGACGCCAGTGTGCTACCTAGGACTGGTCAACATTTTAAAACAAATAAAATACACTACGCTTGATTTTTCCTTTTGTTATGTATGCATACCTATGTCGATAAAATAATTGGTAAAATATATGGACCGAATGATTCAAGATTAATTATATTGATTATTATACAATGGCATATAAATGATCACAAATAAATTTAAAATCTAAATAAATTGGCTAATAACCCAATAAAAAACCCTAATATTGTAAAAAAGTATAATTATAATTATAGTATTATATATCTACTACAATATATATATATACATATATATATATACATGACATCTTTCAGTTGGTTAACCTCACTTTCTACCAATTTTAAATATTACCTAATATTTAAAATTGGTAGAAAGTGAGGTTAACCAACTGAAAGATGTCAGATGTTATTTATTTTTGAAATTATAATTATTATAGTCGCCTTCTCCCAATTTAAATCCTGATTGATGGTTTAAATCACAGCGAATATTGAAATCGACCAATCACTGATGCCTAACAACGTGAAAATGAGTTCATTATTCTCGTTGTTATGCGGGGAATTTATAATTGTTATATACTTACCTACCAAAAAACACAATATTATGCAATATAAGTAGATAAACATTTGTCCTGTGTTTGTTATAAGTCAGGTTTATTTTCATTCATCATAATACATAGTTTTTATTTTAATAGTTCTATCCAGTGGCGGCTCGTCGTATAAAGCAACTGAGGCCGGGCCTCACATGTTGAAATTATAATATAATTTGAAATGTTGAAATTATAGTATAATTTGAAATGTTGAATACATTACTCATTTAAATATAAAACGTTTTTAAACTAATTTCAAGTCATTAAAAGGATCAAAACATCGAATAACCATCAAATTTTAAAATATTTCCTTTAAATTTGGCGCGCACCCCTTCCAACTTTAATTCTAAACGCTTAAATCATTGCATCATGCATAATAGGGAAATAGTAATCTCAGAAATTTGCGCTTCATATACGTCACACATTGCCGATACAACATCATGCTCCCCACCTCCCGCCGGCACCCCCGCAAGACATGGGATAATACGCGAATTTTTTTAGACATTGAGGCCCACAAAGTTGGGCTTGTACGACAGTATATGGAAGAAAGCAGAGTCAGTCCCGAGATCTGTGCGGCTCGCTTTTACCAAATAAATAAAACCAATAAACCAAACTTATCTCAACTGTTTTATTGTGATAAATTGCAATAAACTTGGCTTATATTGAAAACATTGCCTATGTGTTGTTATAAGCCTTATAACAATATAGAAACAATGTTTATAAATAATTTTCTTCGTGTTTTCCTTTACAATAACCAAATACAACATTCTGATGAATTCCTAAAATTTAATTTTATTGCATACCGTCAACTGGGGCTTCTTTGATCAATACAATTTTAATTTTTGATTGTAGTTAACTAACTAGTTGAGATATTTGAAAACAAAAAAAGGGAAATATTATGCAGTTATATAATTAATCTAAAACTTTATTAGGCATTCACTAAATTTTAAGAAAAATTAAAAAAAAGAAGGGCCCGATCAAAGTTTTACTTCATTTGGGCAACTTTGATCATGCCTTAAGTTTGCTCTTATAACTAATGAAGCCCCGTTCAATTATAATTAATAAAAAATTAAATTTTTTAATTATTAGCTTTAAAAATACCCTTTTATTGATCATGCTGTATACTAGAAATTTCTGTTCTTTATAAAATATACAAACCAAAAAGTAAACTTTATTACCTTGTAGTACGAGAACCGCGGCAAAACTCATCACGATGTTTGCACTCTCGTTAACGTGTGACAACTGGGGGGTTGAAGCACGCCAAAAAATTTTTGCTAGCTCAGTAGTTCAAAAAAATAATAGTTCAGACATGTTTTATCAAAGTTGCCCCGCAATTATCAATGTAAGTTACTAAAAGTCTTATTAAGTCAGAAGAACTATTTTAGAAGACTCCCAAATTTTGATAATAGTCTGACTTAATAAGTCCTATTCCGACTTAATAGGCCTTATTCTGAAATTTAACTCTAATTTTTACTTGTTTAAACTTTTTATAGAAATAAATGTCTACAAGGGTATAATTTAAAATTTAAGAAAAAAAAGCCAATAAACCAAAATAAAAGTGACCAATTAAACCCTTTCACGGACCTTAAACTTTATTTTGTTAATAATAACTAAATCAAGGGATGTCAAAACTTAGATGCTTTTAAAATATACCTGATTTATTGTTAAAATCCTTTTAATAATAAATGTAGCCAAATAGTTTTCAATCTAAACCAAATGTCATTGTATGAAAGGAAGAAAAATAAGAAAAAGAAACAATATTTTTCCAACAATTTTCAAATCCGTAAATTTTAAGAGATTAATTATTTTTTATTTATGTTTTTTAAATGTTTTTTTATGTAGCTGTGGACTGTCTGCACCCAGGAACTATTCAAAACGGTAGAGTCATTGTTATGAATGGCACAACCTTTAACAGCGCCATAGAGTACCATTGCATACCTAGTTATGAAAGAATTGGTCCTTATCTCAGAAAGTGTATGGAGAGTGGCGAATGGTCTGGAGAAGAACCAAGATGTGAAAGTATGTTTAAAGGTATTTTTAGTACACTCAATATTAATTTTAAAATTTGTTTTAGTGACCACAGGGGAAGCACAGGAACCCTCAAACATGGGTACCCATATTGGTATTGGTGCCGGTGTGGTTCTATTCTTGTTATTACTTTTAGGACTGATATACCTAAAATTGTAAGTTATTTATTAGGTAAATTAAATAAGTATTATAAACATATAATTTTAGACGTAAACCTGTAGCAGTAAAAAATACAGAAAACGTAGAAGGCGCTGAAAGAAAGGAAGACCGTAATGCAGCAGTAATGAGCTATGCCACATTGAGCGACAGAAATGGGTACCTTCACACGCAATTACCTCCTAATGTTTACGAAAACATTCACGACGAGAATATGTACGACGCTCCCTACGAAGAGACTAGCAGAGACAGCGGTACCTACGAACCGGAACCCATTGGAAGGACCAATGGGAATGTAGTAACAATAAATGGAGTAGCTGTACGATAGTGATTTTAGTGTTGTCGTGGGTTATATACTATTTACAAAAGACTGCCAAAGTTGTATAAAGTGAGATTTTATTGTTAAATGATTTTAAAGTATTTTTTATTAAGGAACATTGCCTGCCTATAAGTTATAAGAAGCACTTTTTTAGTATCATTCACTTACAAGGGTTGCCTAAAAGCAAATCCTATGATCAATTTTAATTTACCTATAATAAATAAACCTATAGGTATAATATATTATATAGGTTAACCAAATCAAAAATATTATTTATTTGGAAAACAACAGATACGGAGTTAGTTGGTGTAAAAATGTATGAATGATAAAATATAGAGGAATGATTGATGTATGCTGAGGCCACTGAATGACAAATTTTGTAAATAATCATTTTGTAATAAAATTGTAGAATATTATGTACATTTAATAAAATTAGTTCTATTTTTATTTTGACATTTATTATGGTTCTCGCAAAACTACCAAGCAAAACTGTATGTACCCGCATTTGCCCTTTTTAAATATTTTTAAGGGTGTCATCGCCAAGCACGGCTTTAATATACCCAAGCAATGTTGATTGCAATTATTGTTTTGAAGTAATTTATACGAGTAGGTAGAATACAATAATAATTTTTGTATATATAGTATTATTATCTATAGTATTATTATCTATACTAGGGTTCAATTTTAAAAATCAAAAGCTTGTGCATCGGCCGGGAATCGAACCCGGGCCGCCCGCGTGGTAGGCGAGCATTCTACCACTGAACCACCGATGCTTGCAAGAATAATTTAATTTCCAACACTGTCCAGGCTGGATTGAAATGTTTCACAAAAAAATCTATTTTTACTGTTATATTTATGAAGGTCTAACTAGTCATACTGATATATATATACAGTGTGTCCGTAAAGTCCTGGAACATGTGATTATTTTGTAAACGGTAATTTTTTTAAAAAAACGCTGAAACACGTTAACTTTTATATTTTTCTAGCAATATTTTAGCCTATGTAGTTGTTCCAAATTCTGCCGCGTGGCGGCGCCCCAATCGAAGTAAAGTTTTTTTTAATTACAACCCTTTATTTTTGTTGCATTTTTGTATAGCCACCGTTGTCCTGAGTACATTGATATGCTACATGTGGAGGGTTACATAAGAAAATTTTTGAGAAAAGTAGGTTTTTGCCGCTGATTGAGATTTTGGTTTTGACGAACTTATTCGCTGTTACGGGGCACCACCACACTATGCATTGCTATAGCATATAGTAAGGGATTATTTAATTTAGGTCTTTCCCAATCGCTGGATAGGTCGAAGGGGTCAAATTGAGTGGCCAGCGCTATCGCCCGATTTGAACCCTTTAGACTTCTTTTTATGGGGACATCTTAAAAACCGCGTCTATGTAAACAGGCCTTAAAATTTGGACGACCTAAGACACCGCATTCAAGCCGAGATCCAGATGATCACTCCAGCGGTACTGGCAAACGTACAACGCTCGTTTGTAGACAGGCTGGCCCACTGCAAAATAGTTTACGGTGGACACTTTGAGCAACTGCTCTGATTGGCTTTCCAAAAAAACATTAAGCAACGCATAGATTGTGTTTAAGTTTGACAAAATACCAAAATCTCATTCGGCGGCAAAAACCTGCTTTTCTCAAAAATTTTCTTATGTAACCCTCCAGATGTGGCATATCAATGTACTCAGGACAACGGTAGCTATCCAAAAATGCAACAAAAATAAAGGGTTGCAATTTAAAAAAAAACTGACTTTGATTGTGGCGCCGCCACGCGGTAGAATTTGGAACAACTTCATATGCCAAAATAATGCTAGAAAAATAAGAAAGTTGACGTGTTTCAGCGTTTTTTTGAAAAATATACTGTTTTTAAAATAATCTCATGTTCCGGGACTTTACGGACACACTGTATACATTATGCTTTTTATGTAATTTAAAACTGTGTTCGAACAGGAACTTATCAAGTGAAGTTTCTGTCGTCGTTGACAATTTTTAGGTCCTAACCCAGTAAGCAACAAACACTCGGCAAACAGTCGGCAACCGCTTAGCATGGGCGGTTGACCGGCGGTTTGGCTTACCCCCAGTCGGCCCGCTTATGGCCCCCATTATGTTACTCCGGTTAACATTTTGCCACCTACCCAGTAAGTTCAAGTTAGCCGGACAGCATACGGCCCGAATACGTTTGGCCGAATTGGCCTGGTCCGGCCCGGAACACGAATAAGATTCGGTAAGTAGACCGGCCTAGCTTGTCG
This sequence comes from Brassicogethes aeneus, assembly GCA_921294245.1. NCBI lineage: Eukaryota > Metazoa > Arthropoda > Insecta > Coleoptera > Nitidulidae > Brassicogethes > Brassicogethes aeneus. The sequence goes on along the minus strand of OV121132.1, from coordinate 42,286,836 downwards.
TCCGCCTGGCTGAATGTCAGATATGTTAGCTCGGCCGGGTGTCAGCTGTTTATAGTTGGCCGATTGCCAGCCACGACCGCCTGGACCATGGAGCCTACACAAATGCCCGAACTTAATAGGGGAAATTGAGAAAACCTGCCCTCTAAATCGAACAAATTAAGTATTTTTTGTTCACCACCAGCGGCGCTAATTGTCGATGCGTTTTAACGTCTGGAGCGCGTTCGAAAACTCGCAAGAGTGCACTCTGGATACACTCCAAGTTTACATTGTGCGTTCGAATTCTCTGGTATATACCTAGATTAGGGTGGTCCTTAATAAAGTTATTTTCAAATTTCTTTGCTCCCAGGGGCTCAAATGCTTCCAAATTAATTAAAAAAAATTCCCTGAAAATTTGAGCTCTTAATATTAACTCTAAGATAGTGCGCATTCCAATCTAAGTTTTCTATGGAAATAACAGGAAAAATTACTTTTGTTGTTTATAATTTTATAACTTGGGAACGAATAAATTAAAAATTATAAATCATACATATTTTTATGCTCTACAAAAAAGGTCTCCTATAATTTTTCCATTAGTCTATTTGTTTAAAAGTTATTCAACATCAAAGTTTAATTTTCATATTATTATTAATATTATCAAGGCTTTTTTATGAAGCGCCGTTTGTGTCAAAATTAAAAGTGCTAAATAAACTTATTTTATTTTATAAATAATTAATTGTATGCTTTACCAAATAATTTTTTATAAAATTTTTTTATAAATTTTTTTTTTGTAAAAAATTTTATAAAATAATTTTTTTATATATTTTTTTTTGTAAAAAATTTTATAAAATTATTTTTTTTTATAAAATAAGTTTCAATTCGAATCAAAAATTATAATTTTAATAATAATTAAATAAAAGACGACGGGCGCATTTCTAAATTATTTTTTACTGCAGCCATCTCTATTTGTTTGTAGACACTCGAGAAAACCCGAGTAAACCCGAACGCCCCTCCCCAGATACAATTTTATGACGGACTGGGCTTTTGTTTGACGCAATTTGGGGAAACGATTGAAAATAATAATTTATTATTTTTATTAATGAATTCATTAATTTTTGTATCTACACCACAGACCTACAAACAAGATGGACCGGTTTATTTACATTGAAAAGAGTGCACAAAAATAAATATTTTCCCTCAGTTGTCACATTTGACTTTGAAGTTTCTATATTTTACGTAAAAGATACTTGGAATCCACAACATTTAATATTTTTTATTTGATTTTATAGTGAAAAATACCAATAGTGAGTGATATAAAAATGGTGAAGCAGTGCTACGTTCGTAAAAGACTTGGATCCAAGAATTTAAAACTTTCTTTTCATAGGTTAGTTTATTTACAAAACAAACCCTGCCAGGAGCGTAGAAACTGAATAAATAAATTAATTCACTTAAATTTTAGATTTAAAGAGCCAGATTCTACATCATCTGGAACACTAACTGACAAGGTTAGTATTTTGTTATACCTATATATTTATATATATTAAATATAATTTTTACATAGGATTGCAAAACACAATAAAAAATGTACAATTTAATATTTTTATTTATCCCTAAAAACAGAACGCCACTGGTGTGGGAACTTGTTTATAAATACCCCTTACCCCTTTACCCCTAATCTAAATAGTTCTTGGCAACAAAACATTGTGTATTTTGAATAGGAAAGGCCAGTCCATTTTGTTTGTAGGTCTGTGATCTACACTTATTTTGATTTTTAGTTTTTAACAAGAATTCTATATGTTTAAACGTTTTTTATAAGAAAGCACTTGTTAAAAACTAAAATAAATAAATAAAATAATTTTCTTGAAAACAAATTAAAATAAATAAATCAATTCTCTTAAAACAAAAATAAAAATAAAAAAAAATAATTTTATAAAAAAGAATTATTTTATAAAAAAGTAATTAAAAAAAAATTATTTTATAAAAAAATAATTTTATAAAAAAATTATTTTATAAAATTTTTTAGAAAAAAAAAATTCTTAAAAAAATTATTTTATAAAAAAATAATTTTATAAAAAAAATTATTTGGTAAAGCATATAATTAATTATTTATAAAACAAAATAAGTTTATTTAGCACTTTTAATTTTGACACAAACTGCGCCTCATAAAAAAGCCTTGATAATATTAATAATAATATGAAAATTAAACTTTGGCGTTGAATAACTTTTAAACCAATAGACTAATGGAAAAATTATAGGAAATCTTTTTTGTAGAGCGTTAAATTCTCTATAAAAATATGTATGATTTATAATTTTTAATTTATTCGTTCCCAAGTTATAAAATTATAAACAACAAAAGTAATTTTTCCTGTTATTTCCATAGGAAACTTAGATTGGAATGCGCACTATCTTAGAGTTAATATTAAGAGCTCAAATTTTCAGGGAATTTTTTTTTATCAATTTGGAAGTATTTGAGCCCCTGGGAGCAAAGAAATTTGAAAATAACCTTATTAAGGACCACCCTAACCTAGATATATGCAAATGTTAGCTGTTCGAAAACAGCAAGTATATGCCCAGAGTGCACTATCGGTTGTCCAACCTTTAGACTTGGTTAAGTTTTACCCGTCATGCGCATAGGGTACCTACATTAAACAATAATTTGTATTTACCTTCTTATAATTTATTTATTACTGTTTAAAATTCAATAAAACATAAACGAAAAACAGCGAGCAAAGGCCGACTAGGCTGTTTGCCGAGTGTTTGGTGCTACTCCATAAATAATCATGAAAAAGAGTGTCTCATCACCTTGGTAACCATCTGGTTTAATTTTACCCCCAAAGATTTGAGTTTATTTAATTTATGGAATTCGATTAAAACCCGATTAAATCTACCAAAAATAAGACATTTAACAGCAGCTGTCAGCTTTTGGGTCGCAACTAGTTGCGACCCAAATGCTGACAATTCCGACCTATTTGACCCATAGAAAAAGAATATAAGATAGAGGTGGCAAGTTTGATTCCGATTCGTTCAAAAAGAACGAATCATTTAAATGAACCGAATGAATCGAACAAAGTTTGTAAAAGAATCAATTCTTTTTTGAATCATTGAATCACGACGAGTGAACTAAAAACCCAGCAAACAGAGCTGTAACCAACTCGTGTTATTCACGTCGCATTTTGGTTGTTATTTAACGAGTTTTAAAGTAACGGAATATTGACGTGAAATAAACGTTTTGAAAAAACGAATGTTTTAAGAAAAATTAAATTTCTATATTTGTTAAAAATATTACATGTCAGTCGAAATCAAGAAGGTATACTTACCACAGGAATTCTGAGAAGTTTTAAAAATACATTTGATACACGTAAAATTTAGACGAAATATATACCTAAGTACCCAGCAAACAGAAAATTTTACGTGTATCAAACGTATTTTTATTTTAATTAAGGCGTAAAAATAAACGTCAAAATAAAACGTAAAAATGACGTATATTTCTCGCCATTATCTGACCACTTATTTCATACCAGAATCAGACGAATATGCGACGTCATCAAAATGTTTCAAAATTCGCCAATATGTAGGCAACCCATGCATACCTCTTGCCTCTGTAGCACAATAGATAGTCCTATAAAGGTGGAATGCCTTAAGCTGCTAAGTAAGAATTTCTTACTAAGGCAAAATTACTGACCATACCGCTTCTGCTTGTAAGTTTGGAAGCAAGATACATGTATCTTGTATGTATACACCTGGTTTTGAAGGGACACAGCTGGTCCCTTATGTTCTGTGGCTGGTCCTGTGGCTCACTCTGCGAAAAGTACCTAAGCAGTGGGCCCCACTACTTACTTTTAGCAAATTTTTTTTATAAAAATTTTTTGTTATAACAGCACTATTTTTGAGAAATTATTCAACAACCAAAACACGTCAATTTTGTACCTTAAAGACGTCTAAAATGGACGTAAAGACGTATTAAAGATGTCTTTAAGAATCAAGATTCAAATACAACCTATAGGTAGTAACCTAGTAACACGACGTGACGAGCAATTTTTTGCACTTCACGTTATCGTGAAGAATTCCCGTCGTAACGATCTATTTATTTAAAATCGTGAACGAATTTATAAAAATAAAAAGTTTAATATTTTAAGGCAGAATTTTAAGAAGATCCGATGTAAATAAGCATTATTTTTATAGAAAAAATAAATAAATTTTCTGTCACGAAATCTTGACGAATTTTCTTAATTTTAAGTTTAAATTGTTTCGGAAAAACTCGGCGTAGTTCGTTACGCGTTCGGGGCAGTTTCACCGAAATCGCTTTCAGACGCCATATTTGTTATATGGACGCCATCATCATTCTTTATAATCTGGAAGGCATTGTGGTAACGGTGTATTATTGCAGTTAATTGTTGAGTCCATTACCAAATTAGAAAACACGTAGGTAAATAAAATAATTGTTTTCTATCTTAAATCGGCGGTACTGGGCAAAAATGGGCCGTAATTTTACAAAAACAGTTTTATAGGTTATGTAAAAAGATAACAAACTGCCGATAGAAAGTTAACCAAATAGCATTTTCATTAGAGCTTCGCGACTCCCGACCAAATTTGTACCAGAACCAACGTCGGTCATTGTGCAAATCAAAGTTGTTTTCGAACTTCTAATATAAAGTTGCAAAAAGTCGTCCAGACGACGACTGCACAACGTCTGCGACTATAACACCTATAGAGTATTATAATCTGTCCACTGATGACGTCCGCGCAACGATTAAATATATGTAGGAAATATTACTGGAGTACGGCAACGATGGTCCGACGTTGGCTTCTTTCCCTCGAAGGCAACGTTGCGAAGTAGTGCAAATGGGACGTCGGACTGTAGGTCAAAAATGTGTTGTTTTGTTTATTTTTCTATGGTTAAAAGTGAGGTTATAGTTGCGTTGTTATTGCTGGGACATAAACCACGATTTAATATCAGTAACATTCTATCACCCTATCATATAGATACATATTTAGTTATTTTCAACTTCTTAAAATCATCTAAGTTAAAGTTATGATTTCTTATAGTTTCCTTCCCAAGGAGTATGCTAGGCCCTATGTTTTTTTAATACCTGTCTATATTTTATACAAAAATTCAAATTAATCACGGTTGCGAATGATTAACAAAAAAAGAACTAGCCAGACTAGCAGAGACAAGTTGTCTATACATGGGTCTATCTATGGGTCTATGGGCCAATATAAAACCCCATTTTCCTCCCATTGATGGGGTACCGGCTCGACTTCCCCTAGATCTTTTTGAACAACTTTAAAATGATGTTCGCCCATTTTTTGTGCAAAACAGACACAGACCAACAAAGAATTAATCAACAAACAAGTCACCATCCAAAATAAGTAAGGTTAGAGATAAAGAAGGTTACTATTTTTAGTCATGTGATAGTTGTATCTACAGACCCGGAACGACGTTGGGGCAAATAAGTCGGACCGACGTAGTAATGTAATACGAAGGGTGCACCGCGGTCGGAAATGGTGCAAGCTTTAAGACTTGGTTGTCCTCTTGGTCCAAATAAGTAATGAAACAGTAAAAATTTATAGACACTTCGTCGGAGTACGGTTAAATATCTGGAGTTTCCCAACTACGCCATTTTTATATCATCCATATTTGCAACTCGAGTAATGATCATCACGAATATTCACTTTTACCCATTGAATGTTTAAAATAAAGTTAAAAATTATGTCTCGTAGTTTTTAGTTAATTCTTAAAGATGTTTTGGTGCATTTTCACATTGATATCTGCACAAAAAAAAATATGTTTATTTTTTTTTCTTCCGAAAAAAATTGTTAATTTAAATATTTATTAGGGCGCATTAATTTTTTTCGATCCACCTCGGTCACATTCATCAGTAAAGTGACCTGTGTTTGTATATTTCAAGAATCTCTCTGCGATACAATTCCATTCTTAACGAAAATAATATCTATAAATTAGTTAGTGTAAGCGACATGATTGTTTCGTTTGTATGGATGATTGTGTTTGATGCCATGATGCCATCTGTTGGTTAAAATATATTCGTACTCTATGATTACACAATGTTAATCAAGAGGGCGCTAATCACTAGCGGCCAGTGTTAGAAAGGTCGTCCCGAGTATATTGTTTTGGAACAAGACGACGTCGGGAAAGTCGTCCAAACCGACGTTGAATTTAGTAAGGAATTCTTTCTTAATCCGACGTCGCGTCCGACGTCGTACCGACCAGGATTTTTATTCCCCATTTTGGTGCAGATTCAAGTAAATACGTAGTCGCGCAGACGTTGTGTACCGACGTCGGGTTGTTATAAGCGACGTTGGCCGGACGTCCAAATGCTATTTGGGTTACAAAAGTGTAACTTTGATATCGATCTCAAAATTATGGATGGATTATTATGGATAATTAATAATAATTAAGGGTACCTATTTCCCCCAAAAAATCAAAAAACATAATGAATTAAAATTATTTATTAAAAAAGTCTCTGCATACCTACCTATCCATAATACTTAATTTTTAGGGCGCGTCAGTGATTTAATTCGCGAATTAATTCTAATGACTTTTTAAAAGTCACGAATTAATTCAATTTTTAACAATGGGAACAAATTGTATTATCAAAAATATGTAGGTATACATGTAATTAATGTAATATATATTAAAATTGGTAATTCCTTATATCTTTTTTAGAACGGTTTAATTTTTTTTGTAGGCTAAACAGAAGATGACTACCGAGCATTGATTAATTAAGTACAATTTGAAGAAAAATAATGTTTTATTTTTTGTAATATTTTATTTTTGTTTTAAATAAATGTTTACAATATAACAAATATACATATTAATTTTTAGTAAACTACCTAATTTCAAATGTGGCTGCTGGAGACCATTTTTTTCTGCACAGGGTAAGGCAATGGATTGGTTAAAAAATAATGGGACTAGTGAAATGTAGCAGTACTTGGACCTCATCACTGTTGAGTCATCAGTGAGGTCCAAGTACTGCAGTACCATGGTACATTTTACTATTCCCATCACTTTTTAAAACTCGAAATATTCGTTACAGAAACGCTGTACCAGCGTGACAATTTCGCTATATCAGCGTGTCAAATTCGTCACATTTTACCTAAATTGTAATTTACTACGTTTCCACCGGCAGCTAAATAAAGGATTTATAAATCCGACTTATAAATCCTGGATTTACCTATTGATGAAAACGTAGTATTGGTCAAATTTAAATAAATTAATATTATAATTATTAATATATACAAAATAGATAAAGCCGGCCCTGTAGTATAAAAGTTAATATAATATTTGGAGTACGGCCCTAATTGGCAGGCGTTTATGACGTTTGTGTTGCTTAAGTGACGGAAAAAAAAGATTTCTAAATGTAAGAATACCTTTATTCTTAATAAAATTCACTTGATTTAAGTATAATTTGCTTGGGCTACGAATAATTTAATCTTGTTATAAGAATAAACAAATCCTTAAATTAAAAAGATTTTGTTTGTAAACTTAAAATTAACTACAGTTGAAATAAGATGATTGACCTAATATTGTCAAGACTAAAACTAACGTTAAACTAAATAAAAATCTTTTTTAAAACAAGTAGATCTTATTCTTGCTTGTTAAATGTTAAGAAAGACTTTAGATGAAATAATCTTATTCTTATTTTAAGATTAACAATCGATTAGACTAAATTTTAGAAAATTCCCTCCAAGCCCATTCTATTCTTAAAGGGATAAAACTATACTGGATATAAATATACTATATTTATTCTAAGAATAGTTAATATTGGTACGACTGACATATTCTTAAAAATATTCCCCACTCCCGAACGTGTCCGCTAACCCTGTTTGTGTAGGCGTTTTACACAACCTTTATAATCTGTGCACAGCGTCAGCCCAAAGAATTGCGTCAGCCAAAAATTATACCCCCTAGTGGAAAACAACACTGGAAATTTTCTATTTTAGAATCAGTGGAAGCTTTAATTATATTTTGTCAGGTAAAATTTTCAAATTTGTTTTTTGCACATTTCACAAAATATTTTTATAAAGGTTCCTGGAGAATCTCCAGTGGAGATATTAACCCGACTATTGAACGCCAAATTGAAAAAGCTGCAAAAAGGAAAGTAAGCACAGAGTCATCAGTGAGGTCCAAGTACTGCAGTACCATGGTACATTTTACTATTCCCATCACTTTTTAAAACTCGAAATATTCGTTACAGAAACGCTGTACCAGCGTGACAATTTCGCTATATCAGCGTGTCAAATTCGTCACATTTTACCTAAATTGTAATTTACTACGTTTCCACCGGCAGCTAAATAAAGGATTTATAAATCCGACTTATAAATCCTGGATTTACCTGTTGATGAAAACGTAGTAAATTACAATATAGGTAAAATGTGACGAATTTGTCACGCTGATATAGCGAAATTGTCACGCTGGTACAGCGTTTTTGTAACGAATATTTCTAGAGTTTTAAAAAGTCACATCGAATTTTTCACGCTGCTACAGCGAATTTGTCACGCTGATACAGCGTGTCTACAACGAAGAAATCACGAATTTTCCACGAATACCAAAATTATTGCGTGATGGCTTAGTCACAATTTCGTCTCGTTTTCTTATTGCATTTTCTAGCATTTCGTAAAGATTTCTTTACGTTTTGTAATATCGTTTTCGTAACGAATTGGGGGATTAAAATTAGTGCGGTTTGGCCACTGCTGCAGCTACAGATTCTTTTTAATTTCTAAATCACGCTCACCTCACGTTATATGATAAATGTCACGATTTCTGTGTAGTTTTCGTCACTTAATGTTACCCAGATAGCACAAGAGGTACCCAGGACGTCCATTTCGGGTCCCACATAGGTCCGAACGTCCTAGACCTATATCGGAAGTTTTGGGTACGTCCAGTCTCTTACTTATTTGGGAAAATTATAGCGGATATACTGGGTACGTCCCAAGGACGTAATTGAAGCATTGTTTTTCCAAAGGGTCCAAGTGCCAAGTTGGTTAAATAATATATTATCATTTAAAAATAGTTTGTGTCATGCAGAATGACTTAATAGTATATTCTGTAACAAGTTTGGAATACAGCATATCCGCTCGAATGAAGAGTTTGTCACACGAGCCGAAGGCGAGTTTGACGGTTTCAGGAGAGCGGAATATGCAATTCCAAACGTGTTTCAGACATTTCAACATTTACATGTGCAAAATATTTGTTTTTCATTGATAATTCACAATTTTATTTTTGTAACTTAGACCCCCCAGACAGCATCCAATTCAGAAAGATTTCTGTACGAAGTCTGTTGAAAAACATCTTACTGAGGTCAAAATATGACATCTTAGAGAAATCATTTTTAGGAGCTCAAGATTAAGAGTTCTTGATGAATTCATAAATAAGAAGTAAATTTTTTAACATCTTAAAGTATCTTTTTTTCTGACCTCTTATTGTAATCAAAATTAGAAGCTACTAAGGGTAGGTATCATAAATAAGACTTTAGTTATATGATATCTTACAGTATTCTCTTTTCTTACTTCTTACTGAAATTATATTATTAACTCTTTAAGACGTCAACATGGAAACGTCAACATGGAAACGTCACATTTATGACATTTTAATGCGATTCTTTCTTCTCACCGCTGTAACTGCTTGTGTTTGATATAAGAAGCGGCGAAGTAGAATTTAGAGCGTGCTCCATACCAAACGGTCTTAGACCTAGGTAAACGGCTACCCGATACTGACGAACTCCAAAAGAAGGAAACAGACCGTCTATCGGTGCCGGTGAAGAGCACGCTTAAATTTAAACAAAATTATTAAAATGATTTTAATAAAATCCATTTAACAAATTAATAAAATAAACTTGACATGTCAAAATAAGCAACGATCCATTAGTCCCCAATAAAGCATTTCAGGATGGCCAGAGGATGTCTTACTTAGGACGTTCTGGGGACCGACGATTTGGTAACATCGGATGTCCCTGGAACGTCCTGGGGAAGGTTCAGGACCTGATTCGGACGTACTCGGAACTTACTAATGTCTGATACAAGATATACTCAGGACGTTTTTAGTACTTCTTTGTGCTATCTGGGTACTACCTAGGTACTTGTATTTTGTTTTTTATGTAAGCTGTGCTGTTATTGCACCGGAAAAGCCATAGGTTAATTTACACGTAAGCAAAATAAAAATCGAATCCAATAATTTAATAATACAACCGTTGATTCATTTAACGATACAACCAATACAAGTCAAAATTACAAACGATTCAAGAACCAAGTCATTAATTCGGTCGAACCTTAATTATCTGTACCTGAACCAGAAAGTGAATCAGTCGCGAACGAATATTTATGAACGAATCATTTTAAAAGAATGAATTAAAAGAATTGATTTACCAAAAAGAATCGAACTTTCCACCTCTAATATAAGAAGGGCGACCACGGTGTTAAACTTAAGTACACGGAAAAAAAGCTATTCTATATTAAAGATTAATCATCTAGGTTCAAGTATATGTTCATCTCACCATTCCGCAAGTATAACTAATTTTCATTCAAGGATGGATTTATTCTTATTTGTAATATAAATTAATACTTATTTAAAGAATATAGTGGGTTGAATGCAAGAACTAACCTATACTTATTTGGATATAAATTCAATGTTAGTTGCAAGGGTAAACTTATTCTTATATCAAGAAAAACTATCACATTGTTTTAAATGTAAGCAATATTTTTTTAAACAGAACACCCTCAAATAAAATATAAACTATGCTTAATTTAAGAATAAGTATTTTTTCATACAAATTTTATAATTCTTGGATTTACAATATTTACTTTTGGATTAAATATAAGGTATCTTTTATGTAAGTTAAGCAATAATTGTACTCTGTCAATAACAATATAAGTGTTCCTAACAGTTTGGTTGGTTTGGTCTCCTTCCACGATAAGATATAACCTTATAAGGTTAAATTTCTGTGCTTACTTTCCTTTTTGCAGCTTTTTCAATTTGGCGTTCAATAGTCGGGTTAATATCTCCACTGGAGATTCTCCAGGAACCTTTATAAAAATATTTTGTGAAATGTGCAAAAAACAAATTTGAAAATTTTACCTGACAAAATATAATTAAAGCTTCCACTGATTCTAAAATAGAAAATTTCCAGTGTTGTTTTCCACTAGTAAGTCTTCCTTTAGGGGGTATAATTTTTGGGGGTATAATTTTTGGCTGACGCAATTCTTTGGGCTGACGCTGTGCACAGATTATAAAGGTTGTGTAAAACGCCTACACAAACAGGGTTAGCGGACACGTTCGGGAGTGGGGAATATTTTTAAGAATATGTCAGTCGTACCAATATTAACTATTCTTAGAATAAATATAGTATATTTATATCCAGTATAGTTTTATCCCTTTAAGAATATAATGGGAATTTTCTAAAATTTAGTCTAATCGATTGTTAATCTTAAAATAAGAATAAGATTATTTCATCTAAAGTCTTTCTTAACATTTAACAAGCAAGAATAAGATCTACTTGTTTTAAAAAAGATTTTTATTTAGTTTAACGTTAGTTTTAGTCTTGACAATATTAGGTCAATCATCTTATTTCAACTGTAGTTAATTTTAGGTTTACAAACAAAATCTTTTTAATTTAAGGATTTGTTTATTCTTATAACAAGATTAAATTATTCGTAGCCCAAGCAAATTATACTTAAATGAAGTGAATTTTCTTAAGAATAAAGGTATTCTTACATTTAGAAATCTTTTTTTTCCGTCACTTAAGCAACACAAACGTCATAAACGCCTGCCAATTAGGGCCGTACTCCAAATATTATATTAACTTTTATACTACAGGGCCGGCTTTATCTATTTTGTATATATTAATAATTATAATATTAATTTATTTAAATTTGACCAATAAAATAAAATAAATGCAAAGATTTATTTATTTTAAAAAGTAAATGGTTATAATACACTAATTTTAACAATAAAATAATTTAAAGAATATACAAACAGTGCATCTGTATTTTGAATGGGTTCAGAAGTGAAAGAAAATATAAAACTTCCCTCCTGCATCGGTTTTGGCCCTAAAAAAAACATACCTACATGTATTAAAAAAATTTTGATGTCCATTTTTTAACAAAAGTAAAAATTTCAATAACTTTTTCCACCAGGGACATCAGACCCTATTAAAGCATTTGTTCCAATATTATTAAGTAGTATTGGTTTTTGCAAAAAAAAAACTAATCGTAATAAATTACATACAAATTAATTATTTAATAGGTATGTCAATCTCCAAAAAAAACATATAAAAGCAACTGATTTATTGTATATACCTAGGTACTTACTGTAACTTCAAGGGAAAGCAATACAGATGAAAAACATATAAAAGCAACTGATTTATTCTATATAGGTACTTACTGTAACTTCAAGGGAAAGCAATACAGATGAAAAAACTCAAAAAATACTTAAAAGCTTAGAAATAGATCTTTACCGTTATCAATATTCTATTGTTGACAGAAGTCAAAACTGACAATTAAAATAATTAAAAAAAGATGACTTAAGCCACAAAAAAAATATGGCAACGTTGCTCGGGAGGCGCTTGTTGCGCATATTCCTATATGAGTTTCACCCCCCTGATTTGACCAATATCAAGATCTGGATATCACTAACCCTATCGACATTACCAACATAAAAGAAACACCAACAAATATAGAATCAGTTAATAAAACTGACATAAAAGGAAACAACTATTCCGTTATTATATCTCAACCGAATACCTGTGATAGTGCTTGCAATATGAATGACTGTGAAGATAATAATAATCAAAACAAAGAAAACTTTAAACTAATAAAAGAAACTCAAACCTTTAAGAAGAAAACAATACAAATTTAAATGAAAAAAGATAGAAAATTATAATAGGTAGTGAAAAAATTACAAAAATAACATCAATAAATATAGAATCAGTTAATGAAACTGACATAAAAGAAAATGACTATTCCGTTATTATATCTCATCCGAATCCATGTGTTAGTACTTGTGATATGAATGATAATAATAATCAAAACAAAGAAAACTTTAAAACAATCTGAAATCTTTCAAACAAAAACAAAATTTAAATGAAAAAAATTATAATAGTGAAAAAATTACAATACAGACCTTTGATGGAGGTGCTTCTAACAAAAATTCATTGGATTCAACAATTCCTTTGCCTTTTAAAAAATCTCTTTTTTGGCCAGAAGATATTAAAGCACCGATAAAGAGAAGACAACAGTAAAAAACTCCTTCAGTAGCCACTTCCTTAGAGTGGAAAATGTTTTATACAAAAAAAGAAGATGATAAAAATAAAGAAATTTCAAGAAAGGAAAAAGCTAAGGAGGAACGTGGGTAAACAAAAACTAATAGAAAAAGAGCAACAAATGGACACAAAACATAAAAAGAGAAAACGTAAGGAAGACAAAGAAAGCGAAAAAGATAGCGAAAAATAAAACGAAATGGAAAATGGCTTAGAATCCAATAGTAATAAAAAACTTTAAAAAAAGATTATGTTATAGTAAATATAATGAAAATTACCTACCTTGGCAAATTTTGTAAATAAATAAGGAAGACGAAAATAATATATTGTATAGTGTCAACAATATGGAAAAAAAGGATAAAGTTGGATATGGCCCACAAAAAGATAAAATGGTTCAAAAAATTAATAAACCTATTTTAAAAAATAATACAGGCATATATAGTGTTAATGAGCTCTCAGAATATTTTTGATTTTGTAAGTTTTTTTTGTTGAAATAAGAAAACCTTTAATTTTATTTTAGTTTTTTATTTATTCACATAATTAGTCGATATAAGGAACGATAGCGCGTCGATATTAGATACATAGTTATAAAAAACTGTCGATACCAGGAACATATGGTATTTTGTGAATATATGTTTAATTCCTTAATTTATTTAAAAACATATATATAGTTTTTACTAGTTATTTAAAAGATTAATACTTGGGTAATTAAAATTTTATGAGAAATTGTTTTAAAATCAAACAGACTAACAACTGAAAAAAATTAAAAACGAAAAATTCCTTACACATGTGATTAAACACGGCATGCACGCAAATGTGCTCACGCATTTGGTCGTTTGCGATCATTTTTTGTATGAATGTTTTATTTCTTCAAACATTTCTTCAAAGTGACGCAATTCGATCGCATCCCACACAGCACATATATCCATTGGACGTCCAGTGGACGGCCATTGTACATCCAAACGTCCAATGTACGTCCATTTGACGTCCAATGGACATCTTGTGCTGTATGGGATGTGTTCGAGTACAAATGCGTTCATTTTGGGGACTACTACGATGCTTATATAAATATATAATATAATATAATAAAAACACGCAAGAAATATTTATAAACATACCAGGTGTTAGGTAGATTTAAAATGAAAAAGTTATTAACGTTTTAAGTTAGCCTAATTTACCCTGGGTTTTCTCAAGTGATTTGTTAGGAAATGTTAAATTGACATTGAATCTTTTAACAATGTTTTTAGATTACAAAAATTATACCCCCATATCCGCAAACCGAGCACCAAGCCTATAGGTTTGCGGATATGGGGATATATAATATATTAATATTATTATATAATTATATTAGGGTGGTCGTTAAAAATTAATTTTTTTGCGACGCCCCCTAAAAAGCTTCGTTTTGATAAAAAAACACTGGGAAATTTTTTTATTTTTTTTTTAATTAAAAACAACACCTGCGCTATTTATTTTTTTTGTTTAAAATCATTTAAAATTTGTGCGCGTCAATCAAAAATTGCCTATAACGTAATTCCAGTGTTTATCAAAACAAAGCTTTTTAGGGGGCATCGCAAAAAAATTAATTTTTAACGACCACCCTAAATTATATATATAGGGTGTTTCAAAAAAAACTAAAATTATTTTTTTTCTAATGGTGAATTTTTATATTTTAAATTTTGAATTCTTATAACTTTGGAATGTTTTGTTTTCGCAACACCTAAGCTGGAAGAGTTATAGACAATTTTACGCTCTACAAAAAACATCTGAAGGTCAAAGTTCTTCAGGTCAACCGTTTCAAAGATATCAGCGATCAAAAATAACACTAATAAAAAATTTCAAATATTTTCAAATAAAATACAAAAAAATATCATGATGGTACATTTATATTATGTAAACTTTTTTTATGTATATATGACATATTATATGTATATGTATATACATATAAACGGTCATTGTGCAGCCCATTCTATATACAAGCTATACTCTGTGTAGCCCGAAATTACTTTGTGTGGCCCACTCCCGGGCTGAACAACGTTTGACGTTATTTCAACGCTAATCGATTAATCACGGTGTTGGGAACCCCAGGTTAAATTTTTGGCAGGGCTTAACAACGACCGGTTTAGCCATAGTTACATACAGAATAGTTCATTGAATTTAACTGTAGGTGGCGCGCTGTAGTAAGTGTATCTAGAATAGGAATCCTAGATATCTTACGGTTCCTGTGTAGCCCTAAATCCGGCAACACTGCAAACACAAATTTTTCGTAGGAAGATATTATTTAATATCAAGCAGTGAGCAGAGTTTTAACGCTGCCGCGCGCTGTAAGTTCGATCCGCGACTTAGTCAGAGATTTATTCGAATACTTTTAATTGTTTTTATTACTTAATGTATTATAGAATGTGCACAATGAGTTTTATTTTTTATTAAAAATTCTTTTTAAAAACATAAAAGGCAAAAAACATTAATTGTAAAAATTATTCAAAAGCTTTTACATACTTGTAATAAGCGGTTTAAATTTAATCACTTAATCAGACTTTATAACTTTTTTAGTTGAATGTTTTAAAAATAGAAATATTAAAATATTTGACTAAAATTGGGCATATTTTTAATTAGAAATAATCCATAAGGTACACACTCTAATAATCCAAAATTTGAAGATAATTTTTTTTTATTATGTTGTAATAAGTGGATCAAATTTCAACACAAAGACTTTATATGTTTTTTTAGGAATTTAAAAAATTAGCTAAACATGTCTAATTTGAAATATCTTTCGGAAAACATTATTTTATTGTGTTTTATTTAATATATTAGGCCTGTTAGTAGCAAATTAATTTGTAAAATAAAAATAAATAAAATTAATAAAATAAAATAAGATTTCATCGTATTTTATTATTTTAATGTGCTTGTTTTAAAAATAGCCAAAATATTGCGATTAGTCCTCAATCGGGTAAATTTTTAATCAAAAACATCTCAGAAGGTATATACTAAAAATTCCAAATTTTGCGATTTGTCCAAAATCGGGCTTTTTTAATCTGAAATATCTCAAAAGGTACTAACTTAAAATCTAACATTTTCAGAAAACATTTTTTTCATTTTGTTGTAATAAGTGATTTAAATTTCAATGAAATTATTTCATCAGTAGTACTTTATTAGTTTTTTCTATTTTCTTATATACAAAATATTAATAAAATATAATAATAACATAACTATTATAATAAAAGCTTTTTGTTTAAAGCCAGTATTATTATTTTTTGAAAAACGCAGATTTTTGACAAAATTAATTAAAAATAATAAAAATTATTCCATCCTATCTTTTAAGTTTAAAACCAAATTTTATATAAAGTTTAATTAAATCATATCAATTTACGATTTTTAACTTTTATATTCCCACTTTAATGGGTGTGAAATTTCACGAGGGAATTTTAAAAACAAAACAGCATAACATAATTAATTTGTGCTGCATAAATCTACTAAATAATTTTGTTTTACTCAATGTAGCCAATTATAATATAAGGGTCCCTAGAATTTGCCAACTAAATACCCAAATTCCGAATAAAAAACATTTAATTGCACTAATTAAATAAATAAAGTAAGTTTTCTAGATGTTTGCTATTAGGTTTACAGATATGGGGGTAAAATGTTTATAATCTTAAAATATTATTTAAAAAATTCCATGTCAATTCTTTAACATTTTTTAACAAATTACCTGAGAAACCCCAGGGCAAATTGGGCTAACTTGAAACGTTAATAACTTTTTTATTTTAAACGTAACATTTGACATGGAATCTTTTAAACAATGTTTTAAGATTCCAAAAATTCCACCCCCATTTCTGAAAACCTAATAGCAAGAAAGTTATAGGCTATTTTTGATTGACGCGCATTTGTCATATTTTAACGGAAAAAATTAATAAATCCAAAACTACTTACAGTAATTTTACTCCAAATTTTATGTAGAATTTAAAAATGTAAAAATATATGGGGTGTTCCATTTAAAATAACATAGTTGATGTCACTTTCGGTCAAGCCGGAAGTGGCATTTTATTTAAAATATTTTAGAAAAATAGGCCTAATTGAATAATAAACGCTTTACAAATTTCAAATCGATATCTTTTGCCGTTCCTCAGAAACTCTCAATGGACCACGAACGTGAAGTGAAACACGCATTACCGTATTTCGTAAATGTGCAACACCCTGTATATAATTAAAATAATTTTAAAATAAATAAATATTCTTAATGGTTGTCCATTTATTCGGTGAATAAATTTTTCATAAAAATATACTGTCCAGCTGTTATCGAATCTGTTATATTATGTGCCGAATACATTTTATTGGATCGCACTTAAAAAAAATGACGTGATCTGAAAAAACGCCGAGACACGTGTATCATTTTTTTAAGTCTATTATTATCAAAATCTATGTATCCAGATCAACATATTAATAAATTAGGGGGTTAATATCAAACACAGCAAAGTTCAATATGAGTCCAGTTGAAATGATTAAGTAAAAATATCGTTCCTAATATTTTTTAAGGGAATATTTTAATACGGACTTTGCGGGGTGATACATTAGCCCCCTACAATATTTATATTTATGTTTTAAAATATAAAAAAAATTAATAAATGTTTTATATTTACTTTATCTATAGTGTTCACAAAAAGAATTTTGCTAAATCACAACCCGAGTCAAAATTAAGATCGTAATTTAAACCTTAAGTCTGACAATTTCCGTCTTAAACGGTTTTATATTCGCCTAAATATAACCAACTTATGACCTAAAACATGGCAGATAAGTCCATTTTCCCGATTTTTCGGTTCTAATTACGTTTAAATTTAAACCAAAAATTTTATTAGAGGTTTAAATCGGTTCAAATGAAGATTAATTCGGTTGTTCTAGTGCTAAATTGTAGTAAACAGACTGAACAGGTTTTAAATCACTTTTGGTAGGTCAAAGTAGGTTTAAATTACGATTTAAATTTTGACTCGGGAAAATTTTAAAAATGGTAAATTAACACTGGTCGACAAATTAAAACTTTTTGTTTGCCTTTTGACCATAATTTTGTTCAATCAGATTTTGTTTATTGCAATATTGTAAACAGATAATTTTTTTCGAAATTTTAAAAGAAACCTTTAATAATTCTTAAATTATAATTTAAGAATTAATAAAATAATATTAATTTTCCTAATAAACTTGGTAAAAGTCTTTATAATGTTTTTTTGTAAATGTATCGTTTTACAGTAAAATTGCAATTCCAATTCAATGTTATTAAATTCCGTGGCATTCCGTCCTGCTATAAATTACTAAGAATTAATTAATTAATCAAAGTTTTCCTTTTTTTTTAATCCATTGTTAATTTCAGAAATGTAAAAAATAAAATTTAAATCTCTAAAAAGAGCATATGGAAAATATGATTAAATTTAATAACAGTAAATTGGTATTTCAATGTTACTGTGAAACGATACATTTAACAAAAAAATAACTTTTTTAAATTGACTGTTTATTTTAAAACAATTTTTTTTTAAATCATTGGAGTAACTTTTTTTTGTTTTAAAACGAGATATTATTACCACTGCTTGTAGTATAAAAACATTTCCCATCAAATTAAAAAATCATACTCATCCATGTGCTGTAAATAACTTTTTTTAATTGACTGTATATTTTAAAACAATTTTTTTTTAAATCATTGGAGTAACTTTTTTTTGTTTTAAAAAGAGATATTATTACCACTGCTTGTAGTATAAAAACATTTCCCACCAAATTAAAAAATCATACTCATCCATGTGCTGTAAATTAATTTTTTATTCTAAAAAATATATGCAACTTAATCCTTTGGATGTTGAATTTTTAAAATAATATTATTAAGAAAATTAATATTATTTTAACGTTTTTCATTGATTCTTAAATTATTATTGGTTACTTTTGGACCACCGTGTATATTTTTTAAACATACTCCAACCGATACGAGAAGCATTGGTAATGCAGATATGGGTCCTAATTAAACTGAAAAAAAATTAAATTATACCCATTAATAAAGTTATTTTCTTTAAAAGTCCTGTATGAGGCGCCGTTTGTGCCATAATTATGCTGCTAATATATATTTATTTTTGTTATATATTATATATTTTTTAAATTTATTTTTAAATTTACTTAATATATTTATTATTTTACTTAAAATATATTTATTTTTTAAGAACAATATATTTATTTTTGTGTGTTAATATTAATAATATTATAATAATATTATTAATAATATTATGTTTTTTTGACATCTGCTAATATATATTTGTTTTTTTGACAGACAATTCAATGTGGCAACGTTGCATTGTCATTTAACCCGTTGTTCATAGGTGTCGTTGTTGTATTAAGTTTATTGATACTTTACCGGCAATATTTTTTGAATTTTTGAGGTTCCATTAACGACTTTGTTTTTATTTATAAACGAAAGAAATAGTGAAGACGGTAAATTTTTTGGGTTTTATTAATTTTCTGGAATATTTTTTGTAAAAGCGAAATTTTAGTAATAATGGAAAGAAGTAGTCCAGAGTTGCGTAGCACACTTGTTTTGAGTAGCCACCGAAAATTCACCGAATTTTTCTTTCGTTTTTAAATAAAAACAATCGCTGATAGAATCTAACCGCAAACATTCAAAAAATATTGCCGGTAAAGTATCAGTAAACTTAAAACAACAACGACATCTATGAACAACGGGTTAAATGACAATGCAACGTTGCCACATTGAATTGTCTGTCAAAAAAACAAATATATATTAGCAGATGTCAAAAAAACATAATATTATTATAATATTATTAATATTAACACAAAAAAATAAATATATTTTAAGTAAAAAAATAAATATATTAAGTAAATTTAAAAATATATTAAAAAAATATATATATTCAAACAAAAATAAATATATATTAGCAACATAATTATGGCACAAACGGCGCCTCATAGTCCTGTATTAAACAAAATAAAATCGTTTTTTAGTCAAAACTTGACAATTTTTTAAATTTAAAATGATGTTATACTATCCAATTTTTTAGATTTTAATAAAATTTACAAAATTAATAGCTTCATCTATATACTTTATTGTGTTAAAATTTCAACGCAATAAAATAAAAATTGGCAAAATGGCACTTAAAGCGTTTTAAAATTAATATTTACGTCAATTTTGCTCCTGACGCTTGTACCAAATATCTTAAAATAAAATATGTAGGCAACAGTAATTAATAAATGTTTGATTACGCAATATTTCTTAAAAAAATACGTTAAAGTAAACTGATAAAAATAATGGTAAATTTAATAATTATTTACTATTAAAAAGTACAGTAAAATTACCATTTTTAGTTTAGAGATTGACAATTATTATACTAAATCAGGATATTTACATAATTCTTAGTATTTTATTGTAAATGGGATGCACAACGTTGAACGTATGAAGAATAATACGAAAATAGGGATTAAATGCAAATATATGTCGCGTGATCGCCGCGTGGCAACAAAACAGGTGGATAGCGCTGTTCTTATTGGACAATTCGTACGCGTTGGCTTGGTGAAAACCGGCAACGTTGCGGGCTAAACAAGAACCGTCTGCTTGGTTTTTACATACACGAGGGATGAATAACGTACTATATATATCTTATGGGCTTTACAACGTACCATAAATAAAGAGATCATTAAATTAACTTATATATTTACCCCTCTTGGTATTTCCTAAATTAAATTATGTTAAAAAACACTTAGCAAAGATATATACTCGTCTAACCATGTTAGAAATGGTGGGTGGCAGAGCGCCCCAATAGTATCTCGGGCTAAACAACATACCAATTATATATATATATATATATATATATATATATATATATACACATATAAACGGTCATTGTGCAGCCCATTCTATATACAAGCTATACTCTGTGTAGCCCGAAATGACTTTGTGTGGCCCACTCCCGGGCTGAACAACGTTTGACGTTATTTCAACGCTAATCGATTAATCACGGTGTTGGGAACCCCAGGTTAAATTTTTGGCAGGGCTTAACAACGACCGGTTTAGCCATAGTTACATACAGAATAGTTCATTGAATTTAACTGTAGGTGGCGCGCTGTAGTAAGTGTATCTAGAATAGG
This sequence comes from Brassicogethes aeneus, assembly GCA_921294245.1. Classification (NCBI taxonomy): domain Eukaryota; kingdom Metazoa; phylum Arthropoda; class Insecta; order Coleoptera; family Nitidulidae; genus Brassicogethes; species Brassicogethes aeneus. The sequence goes on along the minus strand of OV121132.1, from coordinate 42,265,465 downwards.
AATCCTAGATATCTTACGGTTCCTGTGTAGCCCTAAATCCGGCAACACTGCAAACACAAATTTTTCGTAGGAAGATATTATTTAATATCAAGCAGTGAGCAGAGTTTTAACGCTGCCGCGCGCTGTAAGTTCGATACCGCGACTTAGTCAGAGATTTATTCGAATACTTTTAATTGTTTTTATTACTTAATGTATTATAGAATGTGCACAATGAGTTTTATTTTTTATTAAAAATTCTTTTTAAAAACATAAAAGGCAAAAAACATTAATTGTAAAAATTATTCAAAAGCTTTTACTGGTAGAACATACATACTTTATTAAGTTGTAATAAGCGGTTTAAATTTAATCACTTAATCAGACTTTATAACTTTTTTAGTTGAATGTTTTAAAAATAGAAATATTAAAATATTTGACTAAAATTGGGCATATTTTTAATTAGAAATAATCCATAGGGTACACACTCTAATAATCCAAAATTTGAAGATAATTTTTTTTTATTATGTTGTAATAAGTGGATCAAATTTCAACACAAAGACTTTATATGTTTTTTTAGGAATTTAAAAAATTAGCTAAACATGTCTAATTTGAAATATCTTTCGGAAAACATTATTTTATTGTGTTTTATTTAATATATTAGGCCTGTTAGAAGCAAATTAATTTGTAAAATAAAAATAAATAAAATTAATAAAATAAAATAAGATTTCATCGTATTTTATTATTTTAATGTGCTTGTTTTAAAAATAGCCAAAATATTGCGATTAGTCCTCAATCGGGTAAATTTTTAATCAAAAACATCTCAGAAGGGATATACTAAAAATTCCAAATTTTGCGATTTGTCCAAAATCGGGCTTTTTTAATCTGAAATATCTCAAAAGGTACTAACTTAAAATCTAACATTTTCTGAAAACATTTTTTTCATTTTGTTGTAATAAGTGATTTAAATTTCAATGAAATTATTTCATCAGTAGCACTTTATTAGTTTTTTCTATTTTCTTATATACAAAATATTAATAAAATATAATAATAACATAACTATTATAATAAAAGCTTTTTGTTTAAAGCCAGCATTATTATTTTTTGAAAAACGCAGATTTTTGACAAAATTAATTAAAAATAATAAAAATTATTCCATCCTATCTTTTAAGTTTAAAACCAATTTTTTTTTATATAAAGTTTAATTAAATCATATCAATTTACGATTTTTAACTTTTATATTCCCACTTTAATGGGAGGGAATTTTAAAAACAAAACAGCATAACATAATTAATTTGTGCTGCATAAATCTACTAAATAATTTTGTTTTACTCAATGTAGCCAATTATAAGTTAAGGATCCCTAGAATTTGCCAACTAAATACCCAAATTCCGAATAAAAAACATTTAATTGCACTAATTAAATAAATAAAGTAAGTTTTCTAGATGTTTGCTATTAGGTTTACAGATATGGGGGTAAAATGTTTATAATCTTAAAACATTATTTAAAAAATTTAATGTCAATTCTTTAACATTTTTTAGCAAATTACCCGAGAAACCCCAGGGCAAATTGGGCTAACTTGAAACGTTAATAACTGTTTTATTTTAAACGTAACATTTTACATGGAATCTTTTAAACAATGTTTTAAGATTCCAAAAATTCCACCCCCATTTCTGAAAACCTAATAGCAAGAAAGTTATAGGCTATTTTTGATTAACGCGCATTTGTCATATTTTAACGGAAAAAATTAATAAATCCAAAACTACTTACAGTAATTTTACTTCAAATTTTATGTAGAATTTAAAAATGTAAAAATATATGGGGTGGCATTTTGTTTAAAATATTTTAGAAAAATAGGCCTAATTGGATAATAAACGCTTTACAAATTTCAAATCGATATCTTTTGCCGTTCCTCAGAAACTCTCAATGGACCACGAACGTGAAACACGCATTACCGTATTTCGTAAATGTGCAACACCCTGTATATAATTAAAATAATTTTAAAATAAATAAATAATATTAATGGTTGTCCATTTATTCGGTGAATAAATTTTTCATAAAAATATACTGTCCAGCTGTTATCGAATCTGTTATTATATATTATGTGCCGAATACATTTTATTGGATCGCACTTAAAAAAAAAATGACGTGATCTGAAAAAACGCCGAGACACGTGTATCATTTTTTTAAGTCTATTATCAAAATCTATGTATCCAGATTAACATATTAATAAATTAGGGGGTTAATATCAAACACAGCAAAGTTCAATATGAGTCCAGTTGAAATGATTAAGTAAAAATATCGTTCCTAATATTTTTTAAGGGAATATTTTAATACGGACTTTGCGGGGTGATACATTAGCCCCCTACAATATTTATATTTATGTTTTTAAATATAAAAAAAATTAATAAATGTTTTATATTTACTTTATCTATAGTGTTCACAAAAAGAATTTTGCTAAATCACAAAATTTTAAAAATGGTAAATTAACACTGGTCGACAAATTAAAACTTTTTGTTTGCCTTTTGACCATAATTTTGTTCCATCAGATTTTGTTTATTGCAATATTGTAAACAGATAATTTTTTTCGAAATTTTAAAAGAAACCTTTAATAAAATAATATTAATTTTCCTAATAAACTTGGTAAAAGTCTTTATAATGTTTTTTTGTAAATGTATCGTTTTACAGTAAAATTGCAATTCCAATTCAATGTTATTAAATTCCGTGGCATTCCGTCCTGCTATAAATTACTAAGAATTAATTAATTAATCAAAGTTTTCCTTAATCCATTGTTAATTTCAGAAATGTAAAAAATAAAATTTAAATCTCTAAAAAGAGCATATGAAAAATATGATTAAATTTAATAACAGTAAATTGGTATTTCAATGTTACTGTGAAACGATACATTTAACAAAAAAATAACTTTTTTTAATTGACTGTTTATTTTAAAACAATTTTTTTTTAAATCATTGGAGTAACTTTTTTTTGTTTTAACCCGTAACCGGTACTGTACAACTTTCAGGTCATAAACGGTACTAAGTGGTCTGAGAGACACCTGCCTTTTAAAATTATAATTTATATTATTTTTTTTATCTGAGGCTTTGGGGATACTAGGAACTATATATAAAGTTAGAATATCACCAAAAATAATACCTTAATAAAAGAAAAATTTAAACAAATAGGTTTTAATCAAAACATGTACAAAAAGTGCAGTAGTGCAAACTTTGTGATTAAACTATAAAAAATATTAAACCAAACAAAATAAACCGATCTTTATTTCGAAGAATATACCTTAAAAAATAACTTAAACAAAAAAAATTCAAATATATCTTTTTTAAACAGCAAAAATAACTGCATCAAACTATAGCTGATTTTTACAATTATTTTTTCCGTAGTAACTTTTTTGTTTTTTTTTAAATTCCTAAAAAATTTCAAATTCTTCACTATCTGACCTTATAAAATTATTTTCTATAGACTCTTCACAGACAAGTCCTGAATCGCTGCTGTGATTATCTTCAACGACATAATCACTATAATGGTTATGTAATATACTACAGTCATCTATATCACTTATATCAATGTCGATTTCATAAAACTACTACATTACAGTTTCCTTAAAGCCCTTCTTATCACTTTGGACACTTTTAGAAGGCCCTTGTTGCGAATCCATAAGGAATTAATTGTTTTATAAAAGTTACGTAAACGGTACGCAGTGGTCTAACAGACACCTCAACACTTTGACTCGTAATAATTTGTCCGTTTGACAATCCAACTTGTTCAAAGTCTGAGAGCATATTGATAACTGCTTAACTTAAAAGTATTGGAAGCGACAGATTTTTAAAACAAAAGGTGAGGGTGTGACAGCGCTTTGTTCGTTGATGAGTGTCTCCCAGACCAGTGGCGTAACAAATTCTGAGTGGCCCCCCCCGCAAACGATTTTAATGGGCCCTCTTTACAATAGGAAAAAAGTTTATTTAATAGGTAATTTTTAAAATAGTTTATCATAGTACTTTTAAACCTACATTATTTACATAATATTTTATAAATTAAAAATTTTGACAGGTAGGTATAGAGTGTAAACGATAGACAGACATACGATATCGTATATACATATACATATACATACATACATATGTCTTATATAAGCAAATAAAAAAGGATTAGGTGAGAAAAATTGCTGTAACTGCAATTTTTGGTAGTAAAACATAAAATATTTAATTAATTTTGGTTTAAAAATATCTTATTCTATATACCTTTTTATATGCAGGATCATTTTCGTAATTCTATAATATCTTATTAAGATTCTTTAACAATTTAAAAATAATAATAATTTAAAAAATGTATACATATCTTACCAAGTTTAAACATTATTACAATTAAAAATATATTGTAGATAGTCTTAAAGAAGTTAAATTTAAAAAAAAATTAAAAACATAAACATTTACTACAAAAAATGGTCTGATCTTCTAGAGTTTTTTTTGTAAATTCAGTCATAATATTGTCAATGTTTAATGTCTTAATAAACTCATGTTCAATACTAATAATTGATAAATTACAAAGACGTTGTTTTCCCATAGTGTTAACAAGGATATGTTTTCACTATTTTTAGTTTCGAAAAAGAACGCCTTGGGCCCCCTGACCGTCTGGGCGGGGTCTGCGGGGGTGCTTATTACGCCACTGTCCCAGACACCACAGTACCGGTTACGGGTTAAAAAGAGATATTATTACCACTGCTTGTAGTATAAAAACATTTCCCACCAAATTAAAAAATCATACTCATCCATGTGCTGTAAATTAATTTTTTATTCTAAAAAATATATGCAACTTAATCCCTTGGATGTTGAATTTTTAAAATAATATTATTAAGAAAATTAATATTATTTTAACGTTTTTCATTGATTCTTAAATTATTATTGGTTACTTTTGGACCACCGTGTATATTTTTTAAACATACTCCAACCGATACGAGAAGCATTGGTAATGCAGATATGGGTCCTAATTAAACTGAAAAAAAATTAAATTATACCCATTAATAAAGTCCTGTATTAATAAAGTCCTGTATTAAACAAAATAAAATCGTTCTTTAGTCAAAACTTGACAATTTTTTAAATTTAAAGTGATGTTATACTATCCAATTTTTTAGATTTTAATAAAATTTACAAAATTAATAGCTTCATCTATATACTTTATTGTGTTAAAATTTCAACGCAATAAAATAAAAATTGGCAAAATGGCACTTAAAGCGTTTTAAAATTAATATTTACGTCAATTTTGCTCCTGACGCTTGTACGATTTCTTAAAATAAAATATGTAGGCAACAGTAATTAATAAATTTTTGATTACGCAATATTTCTTAAAAAAATACGTTAAAGTAAACTGATAAAAATAATGGTAAATTTAATAATTATTTACTATTAAAAAGTACAGTAAAATTACCATTTTTAGTTTAGAGATTGACAATTATTATACTAAATCAGGATATTTACATAATTCTTAGTATTTTATTGTAAATGGGATGCACAACGTTGAACGTATGAAGAATAATACGAAAATAGGGATTAAATGCAAATTTATGTTGCGTGATCGCCGCGTGGCAACAAAACAGGTGGATAGCGCTGTTCTTATTGGACAATTCGTACGCGTTGGCTTGGTGAAAACCGGCAACGTTGCGGGCTAAACAAGAACCGTCTGCTTGGTTTTTACATACACGAGGGATGAATAACGTACTATATATATCTTATGGGCTTTACAACGTACCATAAATAAAGAGATCATTAAATTAACTTATATATTTACCCCTCTTGGTATTTCCTAAATTAAATTATGTTAAAAAACACTTAGCAAAGATATATACTCGTCTAACCACGTTAGAAATGGTGGGTGGCAGAGCGCCCCAATAGTATCTCGGGCTAAACAACATACCAATTATACGTATATATATATATATATATATATATATATATATTAGGGTGTTTCAAAAAAATCGACTTTTTTTTTTCTTCAAATGGTCAGGAAATTCTTTCAGAGGATGTCAAAACAAACACCTCGTTAAAATTTGAGCTTTTAATTTGAAGATTTAGAGGTCGCGGATCGCAATTTTCTATTTCCCATTTAAATAACATAGGAAATTTTTTTTTTTAACTTTGGAATTTTATACTTCTATATCGAATCAACTTATGGCAAGGAACATCTTAGATTTTTATAGTAAATTTAACGCTCTATAAAAAATGTCTCTTATAATTTTTCTATAAATTGATTTCTTCCAGAGTTATTCGAGGCCAAAGCAAAGCAAACATAGGAAGTGTTGTAAAAAAAACAAAAAAACAAAAAAACGTCACTTTTTTCCAAAGCCCACTACAAAGTTTTAATGAAAATATGAGATGTGTATAATATGCAGAGTAATTTATTTATAAATGCATTTTTCTCGAAAATGGTGCATCTGAGCAATTCAAATCAAGAGTACCTATTTTTCGTAAAAAACTGTAAATTCTCATAATTTCATAAAAAAAATTAAATTATTAACCAAGAAAAAAGTTGGGGCTATTTTTGTAACTTTGTCCCCTCCAAATGTTACGCCTATGATTAAATTTTAACAGTTTTGATCATAGATCTAGATTCAGCATGTCAAAATTATCAAAGTACCAACAATTCATTTGTTCATGTTCAACCCTCTAGGAATAGTTTAAAAAAAATTATCCTCTTAGGCTCCTATTCAGGGGGCCATAGCTCCTTTAGGGAGCATTTTTTGATACATGTTTATTAAACAAAAAAAGTGTTATTTTTATACGAATAATGCACTGTTTAAGTTTGGCCACCAGATTTCAGGACACCCGTATAATGATAATTGTACCATAAATGTTAAAAAACGCGAAAATTCGATGGAAATCAAACTTTGGCCTCGAATAACTCTGGAAGCAGGGCCTATTTTACCTAAAGGCCCATAAGGCCCGGGCCTTGGGCCCGGAGGAAAATGGGGCCCGAAAAAAGCCCTTGAAAAATTATAAACCATGGTTTGCATTTCAATTTAAATTTAAAATAAAGCCATATCTATTTTATAAAGAAAATTAAATATTAAATAAAAGTGGCTTAGATTAGTATAATAACGATATTGATATTATGCCTATATAATTTTAGTTAGATTCAAAAACATAAAACATCGGCGGTCTCTTTTACGGCGTTTTTGTTTATGCCTCTATAAGTACCGACAAATCTTTTGCTGACGAATTACGAATTACGAATGAAAAAGCTGCCGCTCAACGCAATCTTTATTACCGCCTAGTCCTAGTCGAAAGTATTATTGTGAATTTTATAATTTCTTTTTACAATTGCAATCGTCCGAACTCCGAAATTTAACTTAAGGTAAGTTATAATTATTAATTAATATATTATTTTTGTATATATACTACCTAAACATTAATGTAGTTTTTAATTTTAATTTTAGAAGGGTATACCCTATAGCAGAATATGAAGGGTATACCCTATAGCAGAATATGAGTTACAAACATCAAAGTGGTAGTGAGAAGCGTAAAAAGGCATTAGTAAGGGAAAATGAAAAACAAAAACAAAAAAACGCAATGTTGGCATTCCTCAGAAAGGAACCAAAAAATCAACAAGATCTTCTAGAACTACCATCAAAAGATAAGGAAGTAAATGCTTCAACGAGCAATATTATTGATACCATCGAGTTACAAGAACACCAACACGCAGACGATGATGGTAACGTTGTCGTACGAAGGCGTAGAAGGGACACAGCACAAAAAAAAATAATTAATTTTAAAATTTCGAGTTAAAAGTCGAAATTTTACCCTAAAGTTTCGAGTTATAACACGAAATTTTAAAATTTCGAGTTATAACTCGAAAATTTACCCTAAAATTTCGACTTATAACACGAAATTTTAAAATTTCGAGTTATAACTCGAAATTTTAGGTTACAATTTCGACTTGTATCTCGAAATTTTAAAATTTCCAGTTATATTACGAAATTTTAAAATTTCGACTTATAACACGAAATTTTAAAATTTCGAGTTATAACTCGAAATTTTAGGTTACAATTTCGACTTGTATCTCGAAATTTTAAAATTTCGAGTTATATCTCGAAATTTTAAAATACAGATACAAGTCGAAATTTTAACCTAAAATTTCGAGTTATAACTCGAAATTTTAAAATTTCGTGTTATAAGTCGAAATTTTAGGGTAAATTTTCGAGTTATAACTCGAAATTTTAAAATTTCGTGTTATAACTCGAAATTTTAGGGTAAAATTTCGACTTATAACTCGAAATTTTAAAATTAATTATTTTTTTTGTGCTGTGTCCCTTCTACGCCTTCGTATTGTCGTAAGTGATTTATTGGAAATTGACAAAGAAACTTCTCAACAAAGTAAAGCCCCACCATTTCCTTGTGATCTTGCAGACTGGCCTCAAAATATAAGCTCGAAATTTCAAGAATATTTTCTTAAAAACAGACCTGAACAAAATATTGACAAAATAAGTGGGTGTCTAAAACAATTGGATGGTAAAAAATCTAGATGCTTACAAAGTTCAACATTCTATAAATTTAAAGAAAATGGCGAAAAAGCCCTTCGTAAGTGGTTGGTTTACAGTCCCAAATCTGGCTGTGTTTATTGTTATGTTTGCAAACTTTTTTTGAAAAAAGATCTCAAGCTTACTGCCGATGGCTACACTGACTGGAAAAATGTGACTCAGTACTGAAAAAATCTATATTTTTCAACGCAAATAAAAACGAGAGGGTTGACGTTAGAGACTGGACCCTAAGAACTTTTTGGGCATTAATGCCTAACTTTTAGGCATTAATGCCTAAAAAGTTAGACATGATTTTGAGTACCTAACTTAGGCATTATGCTTAACTTGGGAATAATGCCTAACTTAGGCATTATGCTTAACTTGAGAATAATGCCTAACTTAGGCATTATGCTTAACTTGGGAATAATGCCGAACTTAGGCATTATGCCTAATCGATTCAATAAAACTATTCATTTAATAAAAGGGGTGTATTTTTGTATGTCGGTATATTTATTTAAAAAAAAATGAGTAGCCAAGAGCTTTCGTCATTTAATCTAATGACATCATCCGGGCTAGCCCTGAAAAGTAAGTAAACATTAGTTTCAATAGGTGGGTTAAAATTTTTTACTTACTTGTCAAGGCGAGCTTACATTTATATGTAGCAGTGAACATGTTGAAAAACATATAGCCCTGAAGGGAATTTAACATAACAAATTTTACATTTTATCTTTTACAGAAAAACCACGTTAATTTTGACGTTTAACTAGTGCCAACTTCATAATCTTAAAATTAGCGGGTAATTTAAATTAACTTAACTAATAAAATCAATTAAATACAGTAGTTACAACTCAAAAACGTTATTTAAAAAATAAGCAATGGTGGGGGGAGGACGGAATCAATAAATGTTTTTTTTCATCATCAATCATGAAATGCTTATAGGAAATGTTTAAATAATGGTTTAAATTTCTATTTAAATTAATTTGTGAGTTCAAGCATTGTTCAGGTTTATTTTTGAATGAGTTGGATATTTCCAAATCTTCAAATAGGTCTATAATAGACTGTATTTGTTGAGATCTAGGTTATGTATGATTCTTGCCTACGATGCTGGGCGGAAGGAGTGGGAGTTGTATTTAATGTGATGTCCGAAGGAGGATAAGCTTGGTCTTTGAATATGTTCTTTTACTTATTACATACCTATTAGACAAAAAAGTAGCATCTACCGGTCATATATATGCCCAAAATAGGTATTTAATCTCAACACATTGAATCATTGAATTCACATACCAAATTTTTGAGCAATTAATCCTAACTCTTTAGCATTTATGCTAAATTATTGGGCATTAATACCCAAGTTAGGCATTCAATCCTAACTCCTAGGCATTTATGCTGAACTGTTGGGCATAAATGCCCAAGTTAGGCATTCAATCCTAACTCTTAGGTATTTATGCTGAACTGTTGGGCATAAATGCCCAAGTTAGGCATTCAATCCTAACTCGTAGGCATTTATGCTTAACAGTTAGGCATAAATGCCCAAGTTGGGCATGCAATACCAACTGTTAGGCATTTATGCTTAACTGTTGGGCATAAATGCCCAAGTTAGGCATATATGCTTAACTTTTCAGCATTAATTCCTAATTTTTGGCATTTATGCCTAAGTTAGGCATTAACGCCCAAAATTTAGGCATTTTTTTCGCAAGGGAAGAAGGATCAGTGATGGTTTTTCCGAAAAATAATGTTCTAGATAGTTTGCAGGAGAAATGAAGGTTAAAAAATCATTTTTCCATGTTAAATCAATGGAAAATCTTAAAATTCGATAATGGAGTTCTTCAAGTTGATATTAAGGGCTCAAATTTTTACAGAATTTATTTTATAGCATATATAACAAGAATTTCACGTGCAATCGAAAAAAAAAATTATCGACTTTTTTTGGAACACCCTAAATGAATACATTTGAATTTGCTTTGATGACCTCAATTTGGAAAAGAATCCTAGACAGAATAAACTCCACAAGTAAATCTCTACAAAATAATCAAGCCAATCTAACTGCGGCTTGTACACTTTATAGCGGATTGATCGAATTTGTCGAGAGTTTTAGAGAACAGTTTGATGAAATTGAAGAGGAATCCAAAAAAATTCAGCCAAATAATAATGTTTATAAGGATTAAATTTCAAGAGTTCGTAAGAGGAACAAGTTCTTTGATGAAGGCCCTGCACAAGACATTACTTTAAGCGATGCTGAAAACTTTAAAATAAATAGTTTTTTTCCTATATGTGACAAATTGATTTTTGAATTAAAAATGAGAATGCAAGCGTATGATTGTGTAAATGAAATTTTTGGTGTATTTTTTGTTGAACCCTCAAATTAAAGATTTAATGTAAGTATAAAAAATATAAAAAAATATTACAATATGGATGTGGATGCTACTGAAGATTTAGTGGATGAAATTATACAATTTAAAGCACTTTGTAAATCAAATGATATTTCCTCTAAAGACCCCCAGGAAATGTAAAAAATTTTAATTGATAACAATATTTTGTCAACCTTCTCTAACGTTGAGGTATTGTTCCGTATATATTTAACTATTCCTATTAGTAACGCATCTGGAAAGAGATCATTTTCTACGTTAAAACGGGTAAAAACCTATCTAAGAAACTCATTAAACGAAAAAAATGTTTCATCGTTGGCTATTCTAAACGTAGAAAGCGATATTCTAGATAAATTAGAAATAAATGGTATCATAGATAAGTTTTCGGAAAAGAAAATACGTAAAAAAAATTAATTTGTTTATTTTTATTAATTATTATTTATTTTGTTCGCTGTTCCTTAGAAGCTGAGTTTTTTTTATTTTTTTGTTGTGTTATTAATTTCAGTTAGAAATTTTGTTTAAGTATCGTTTAAATATATTTTTAGTTGTTCGTACCTACTAAATAATTAATAATGTATGTTTTTTTTAAATATATATTTATTTATTTTTTTAGATTTATTATAATAATTATAATATATATATATATATATATATATATATATATATATATATAATATAATATTATAATAATTATTAGAACAATTTTTTAATTGATTAATTAAAAATTAAATTTTTTTATCATAAACCTGAAGGTGTCAAAGGTAAGTAGAAACATTCTTATTGAAAAGTTATATAGGATATTGATATGGGGGCGAAGTTTTGCTTGGGCCTTGGGGCCCCACTAAGTCAAAAATAGGCCCTGTCTGGAAGGAATCAATTTATAGAAAAATGATAGGAGACCTTTTTTGTAGAGCGTTAAATTTACTATGAAAATCTAAGATGATCCTTGACATAAGTTGATTTGATTCAGACGTATAAAATTTCAAAGTTAAAAAAAAAATTCCCATGTTATTTAAATGGGAAATAGAAAATTGCGATCCGCGACCTCTAAATCTTCAAATTAAAAGCTCAAATTTTGACGAGGTCTTTATGTTGACATCCTCTGAAAGAATTTGCCGACCATTTGAAGAAAAACAAAAAGTCGATTTTTTTGAAACACCCTAATATATATATACGTATACGAGATACTATTGGGGCGCTCTCCCACCCACCATTTCTAACGTGGTTAGACGAGTATATATTTTTGCTAAGTGTTTGTTAACATAATTTAATTTAGGAAATACCAAGAGGGGTAAATATATAAATTAATTTAATGATCTCTTTATTTATGGTACGTTGTAAAGCCCATAAGATATATTTAGTACGTTATTCATCCCTCGTGTATATAAAAACCAAGCATACGGTTCTTGTTTAGCCCGCAACGTTGCCGGTTTTCACCAAGCCAACGTGTACGAATTGTCCAATAAGAACAGCGCTATCCACCTGTTTTGTTGCCACGCGGCGATCAAGCGACATTTGCATTTAATGCCTATTTTCGTATTATTCTTCGTACGTTCAACGTTGTGCATCCCGTTGTGCGTCCCGTTGTGCGTACGGTAGCATTAATTTTGGCGAGTTTTAAGAAGTTAATGGTTAAGTTCATAAAATCAATGTTTAGTGACCGTTGGGACAATGAAGACAGTTTATTATTACCTATTTATATTTTGCTGTTCATGGATCTATGATCTATGACGAAAAATTTATTGTTTTAAAGATAAAGAACATCGTTTAATTCAATAAATTTTTATTATTATATTGATGAAGGAAATAATTAATTTTTGATGTTGACTAGTTTATGGTTTCAAAGTAGGTACTTAGTTATTAATCTATGATTAAAAAGCATTGTAATAATCACCAATTCATAATATTAATGTACAAAAAATTGACGAGAGCAGTTTATTAATTTTACGTACAGTTTTTCTTTCTGTGAAGCTGGGTCCTAAAATATTTATATTTATACTAGGGTTTTGAAAAAAAAACGGAAAAATTGGGAAAAAACTTTTTGTGATTTTTTTTTAAATATATATATATATATATATATAAATGTAGGTATATACCTACATTTAAATAAAAAGTAGCAATTAACAATTTAATATTATTTTAATATCCTTACAAAAAATATAACTAAACATTGAATTTGTTTAAGAAAATAAACGTAAACGTTTAATATACTGTCGGTTGGGTCTACTTTGCAAAAACGGGTCCATTAAAAATATCCAATTCCAAATTACAAAATTATAATTTTATAAATCAAAGTGTTAAATTAAACGAAAGTTATGTTAAAATAAAAAAAATTCTAAAAATTTCCCAATTTTTCCGTTTTTTTTTTCGAAAAAAAACCGCCGGCTCAATTATTGGACTGAGAAAGACTACTTCAGATTTGGGGGCCCTTCTGGACCGGGGGCCCGGAGCGGACCGCCCTCCCCCTTAGTCCGCAACTGGTCTGGACAGATTCTTTATTATCTGACATGGACATGTGATTTTTATTAAAACAAAAAAAAATTACAAAAATAATACTATAAATTATATTTTATAATAAATTTTGTATTAAAATACATATTTTGCCTTAAAATACTTATATAGTACCCATCTATTTATACTACACCCCGCACCACGTAGTACTGGTTTTGTCCTGGTTTTGCAGATTTGGTCCTTGTTTGTACTTTTTTTATTATTGACGTTATTAGCACATCTCTAATATACGTGATCTGATCTAGCTCGCTCCTCTCACCATTTTTATCTACTTACATACTTATTTTAAAACAATGTTTTTACATTTTATTTTTCAAAAACCGTTTTTGTATTGTCTGGGAATAAAAAACTAATAATTACTGGTATACCATACATATATGTAGGATTACCTAATTGAATTTTATTTGCCCCTTATTAAATTAAATTTAAATATTATAATCACCATTTGTATATTTTTAGCAGACTTCTATAGAAGTCTATAGAAGTCTGCTAAAAATATACAAATGGTGATTATAATATTTAAATTTAATTTAATAAGGGGCAAATAAAATTCAATTAGGTAATCCTACATACCAGTAATTATTAGTTTTTTTATTCCCAGACAATACAAAAACGGTTATAATAATAATTATTAGTTTTTTATTCCCAGACAATGTTATAACATAAATTATTTTGACTATACCATGTCGACCTCAAATCCCAAAAAAGTATGCAATCCACTTTTAACTTGGAATTACAAAAAAAATTCCATTCATATAATAAAAATCCAATAAATAAGTTTTGTTTATTTTTTGGAAGGGCGATGGGGGCATGTTATGTCCTGGTTTTTTATTTAAGAAAGTTTGTCACATTAACAAATAAATTTTACAAAATTTATCAAAAATTAAGATATTATAAAAAAACTACTTTTAATAATTAATACAATTAAAATTTGTCATTATTCCTGCAGAGTAGGTATAACTAAATAAATGTACAGTAAAATAATCTTTATATACTCCTATTGCTTAATTTCGTTTTTTTTTCGTGAATATTGTTAAACATTTTAAATTTCCTGCCTAACAACGTAAATAAGTAATAAACTCATTATTAGGGATGGGATTTTAGTTATTTTACCTTTTTTTAACCGATATATATATATATATATATATATATATATATGTAACTATTTGAAAACCAATAATGCCAAAATGTGTTTTAAAAGATTTTCTTTTATATAAACCTAACTTGTTTTCACCTTTTTTACCTTTTTTGGAGGTTTTTGCTTTTAACTACCTTTTTTATACTTTTGTTACCTATTTTTTTTAACTTTTTTTCACCTTTTTTACCTTTTTTGGAGGTTTTTGCTTTAAACTACCTTTTTATACTTTTGTTACATATTTTTTAATTTGTCAGTTTATTTTCACATATATGTGTTTTACTGAGTGACACTCACTACACAGAAGTTCTATGACAGAACATAAGCTCACTAGTAGTGAGTAACTACAAAGAAGGTAACTGTAAAGAAAGTTACTTTTCTTATGGTTACAGACTGTAACAGTAACTTTCTTTACAGTTACCTTCTTTGTAGTTACTCACTACTAGTGAGCTTATGTTCTGTCATAGAACTTCTGTGTAGTGAGTGTCACTCAGTAAAACACAGTTTATTGCATAGAAATAGTTTATTGTGGGTATCTTCTGTGTTTGGGTATGCGGCTAAACAAAATTATAAACGAAACTTAAACTTTTAATTATTTTTTTTTTACCTAAAATGCTGTTTTTTTAACCTAAAATGCTTTTTTTTAGTACCTTTTTAGTTACCTATTTTTCAGTTTTTAGTACCTAAATATCCCATCCCTACTCATTATTCACGTTGTTAGGCATCAGTTATTGGCTGATTTCAATATTCACTGTCGGGTTTTAAATTGGTAAAAACTTAGGTTAACCATTTGACAGATGTCAGATTTTATTTATTTAATTAGTGCAATTAAATGTTTTCTTATGTTTTCAAAGGATTTTTAAGAACGCTACAGCGTTTTAAAAACCGCAAGATTTAAAACGCGTCGATAGCATTAAAGAGAGATCGAAAAATTACGAATTAATCCAACATAAGTTTCTACCATGGTTTCCAAAGTTTTTTTATTCGGAATTTGGGTGTTTAGTTGGCAAATTCTAGGGACCCTTAACAGTTAAGGGTCCCTAGAATTTGCTTAGTTACTTATAATTGGCTACATTGAGTAAAACAAAATTATTTAGTAGATTTATGCAGCACAAATTAATTATTTTATGCTGTTTTGTTTTTAAAATTCCCTCGTGAAATTTCACACCCATTAAATATAAAAGTTAAAAATCGTAAATTGATATGATTTAACTTGACTATATATAAAAAATTTGGTTTTTAACTTAAAAGATAGGATGGAATAATTTTTATTATTTTTCTTAATTAATTTTGTCAAAAATCTGCGTTTTTCAAAAAATAATAATACTGGCTTTAAACAAAAAGCTTTTATTATAGTATTTATGTAATTAATATATTTTATTAATATTTTGTAAGTATATAGGAAAATAGAAAAAACCAATTAAGTGATACTGATAAAATAATTTCATTGAAATTTAAATTACTTATTATAATGTATATGTATATATATATATATATATAACCTTTTTCAGAAAACATTTTTTTCATTTTGTTGTATACAATACATTACATATGTAATGTATTGTATACAACAAAATGAAAAAAATGTTTTCTGAAAAAGGTTAGATTTTAAGTTAGTACCTTTTGAGATATATATGTTTTCTACTTTTTTAATCTGAAATATCTCAAAAGGTACTAACTTAAAATCTAACCTTTTTCAGAAAACATTTTTTTCATTTTGTTGTATACAATACATTACATATGTAATGTATTGTATACAACAAAATGAAAAAAATGTTTTCTGAAAAAGGTTAGATTTTAAGTTAGTACCTTTTGAGATATTTCAGATTAAAAAAGTAGAGATGGGAATCGGAAAGTTTCCATTTTAAGGAAACTTTCCGTTTTGGAAAGTTTCCAATTGGGAATTTATTTTCATTTTGAAAGTTTCTTTTAAGCTACCGGAAACATTCCTTGGAAACTTTCCTTGTTTTATTTATTTAAATGTCAATTGTTTAACCGCTGATTTTCGTTAAGGCCATGATACCTACAAGGCCTATAACTAATAAGAATTTAATGTGTGTTAATTTAAAGCAGAAGAAGTATAAATATTATTTATTTATTTATTAAATAATGTATTTATTAAATAATGTAAGTTATGATCATAGATAATAAATCATAGATAATAAATCATGTTACATAACCTCAATGAAGACGGATTATTCAGCATCATCACAAAAACTTTTTTTTAAAAAAGGTAAACAATATAGGCATAGCACAATGCCAAGAAAAAAATCTAGTGTTTGGAATTATTTTTTACTTTACTTTTTACTTTTCAATATTCCTATAGGTACTGAAACCTACAAAATAAAAATAAAATGTTTACTATTAGAAATTCACTGATAGTAAATCCTAGATATTACTTAAAAAAAATTAAAAGGGACAAAGTAACTAATAAATATATTTATTAGTTACTTTGTCCCTTTTAATTTTTTTTAAGTAATATCTAGGATTTACTATCAGTGAATTTCTAATAGTAAACATTTTATTTTTATTTTGTAGGTTTCAGTACCTATACAATAGGAATATTCCAAAGTAAAAGATACTAAAAATATTATTGCAGTTAACTGTAATTACATTCTTATAAACATTTTTTTTATTTTTTTTTTTAATAAAATTTGACAAAAAGTTAATGTGTTATATATTTTTGCAAATCCCTGGCATAAAAAAAATATTTTCGCAATAAAAAATTTTTTTTTTGAAACTTTCGGAAAATTTCGGGAATTTTCCATGGAAAGTTTCCGGGAATTTTCGTCATATGGGAATTTTCCCATCTCTATAAAAAAGTCCGATTTTAGACAAATCGCAATATTTTAGCTATTTTAAGAAATTTTAAAAAACGTATAAGGTGTTTTAACTACTTATTTTACAACAAAATAAAATATTGTTTTCTGAAAATTTGAAATTTTTAGTATATCCCTTCTGAGATGTTTTTGATTATAAATTTACCCGATTGAGGACTAATCGCAATATTTTGGCTATTTTTAAAAAAAGCACATTAAAATAATAAAATACAATGAAATTTTATTTTATTTTATTTATTTTTATTTTATAAATTAATGTGCTTCCAACAGGTCTAATATATTAAATAAAACACAATTAAATAATGTTTTTCGAAAGATATTTCAAATTAGACATGTTTAGCTATTTTTTTAAATTCCTAAAAAACATATTAAGTCTTTGTGTTGAAATTTGATCCACTTATTACAACATATATGTTGTATTATAATAAAAAAAAAATTATCTTCAAATTTTGGATTATTAGAGTGTGTACCTTATGGATTATTTCTAATTAAAAATAAGCCCAATTTTAGTCAAATATTTTAATATTTCTATTTTTAAAACATTCAACTAAAAAGGTAAAAAGTCTGATTGAGTGGTTAAATTTAAACCGCTTATTATAACTTAATTCAATTGTGTTATCTAATATATTATAATTTTTAAAGTATGTATGTTCTACCTGTAAAAGCTTTTGTATAATTTTTACAATTAATATGTTTTGCCTTTTATATTTTTAAAAAGAATTTTTAATAAAAAATAATTGTCATTGTGCACATTCTATAATAGGTACATTAAGTAATAAAAACAATTAAAAGTATTCGAATAAATCTCTGACTAAGTCGCGGTATCGAACTTACAGCGCGCGGCAGCGTTAAAACTCTGTTCACTGCTTTATGGCAAGCCGTTTTAGTTTTTATTACACATGGCTATCAAGTCTCATTTTAATTCGACTTTATTTCTATGAGACATTAGATAATTGAAATTATATGTATTTTCCTTAAGGGAAATTACATTTTAATTACATATTATAAATGAAATTCCTTTTTTAATAAGCAATGAAATTTTGGGTACATTAAATTGAAAAGATTAGATGTAGAGGATGATTTACATTCGAAATTGTAATAAAAATAATACTAAATACTCATTTTTATTTGAAATAATAATAAAAATTATTTTTATGACAAATAGTAATTTTAATGCAATTTTCGTTAAGGAAAGTCGTTTTCATTATAATTAAGAATTTAAATGCATTTCCGTTAACGGAAATGCAATTTCCCTTAAGGAAAATATCATTTCTGTTGAGAGAAATTGTATTTCCCTTAAGGGAAATAGCATTTCCGTTAAGGGAAATTGGCGCCATCTATGAGAGGACGGCTGAAGTTCAAATAGTTAATTTTATCAAAATTCTATAATATGAAATTATTGCATTGTGATTTTACAAAAGATTTATTAGTAAAAAGAATTTTTTTGTATGTTACCTTTTTAATTTAAAAACCAACCGTTACACCTGTTCACATCCACCCACAAAATATCACCCACCAGTGTTGCCAGATGTAAAAAGTGAAATTATCCTCAATATTGACAAAATTATTGAATTTTCAGAAAATTGTTATTGATAATGTTAAAATAATAGTAATATCAATAATTATGGGTACTACTCGAGAAAACGAAACACTCCGAATCGAATCGCGATGACACCGATCGACTTTGGAATCGCATCATTCGAATCGAATTTTTGTGTGGCAACGCCACATGTGTAAGGTGTGTTTTGACGTTTCTAATAAAGGTTATTAAAACGAAAAGAAGTAGTAAATAGCAAACTGTAGTATTAATATTATTCATTATTGTTAATTGTGTCATATTTGTTGCATTCAAACAAAATGAAAGATTCTGGAATCCCAACCAAATTTGGCAGAACTCTGTAAGCGGTGGAAAGTTCGGCACCTTCACCACAGATAGCGCCACTAATTTCTCCTAAGGAAAATGTAATTTCTGTTAAGGGAATAGCATTTCCGTTAAGGGAAATAACATTTTCGTTAAGGGAATTGTAATTTCCCTTAACGGAAATAGAAGTTAATTTTTGTTTAGTTAAAAATAAAAGTATTCGGGCTATTTTTTGTACATATGATCATCAAGTCTCATTTTTCGATGTTATTTTCTGGTTCTTTAAATATTGTTATACTCTATACTCTATAAAAATTAAAAACATTTTAATTTGAAATACTCATTGAAATGTTGTCCCGAATAAAATTTAGAACCGCAGGAAAGTATAAAACTATATCTTTAAGGACAAATGCATTTATATTCGTAATAGTAATTTTAATACGTTTTATTTTAATACTTAGCCTGGTCTAACATACATAAAATGTAACATTGTATCCAAGTCAGAAGCTATTTTAATAAAATTGAATTAAAATAAAATCCTTTTAATATGTCATAAAATTGCTCCAAAAAACTAAAACTGTAAAAATAATTTGCATTAAAATTATAATTAGTAAATTTAATACCATTTTTATTAACGAAAATTGCTTTCACGTTAAGGACAATATTTAAAAAACCAATGGAAATAAATACAACAAATGCAATATTTTTACTATTTGTAAAGAAAATATGCATTCAATTTTGAAATTATAAGAAAATGTAATTTCCCTTAAGGTAAATACATATAATTTCAATTATCTAATGTCTCATAGAAATCAAGTCGAATTAAAATGAGACTTGATAGCCATATGTAATAAAAACTAAAACGGCTTGCCATACTGCTTGATATTAAATAATATCTTCCTACGAAAAATTTGTGTTTGCAGTGTTGCCGGATTTAGGGCTACACAGGAACCGTAATATATCTAGGATTCCTATTCTAGATACACTTACTACAGCGCGCCACCTTCAGTTAAATTCAATGAACTATTTTGTATATAACTATGGCTAAACCGGTCGTTGTTAAGCCCTGCCAAAAATTTAACCTGGGGTTCCCAATACCGTGATTAATCGATTAGCGTTGAAATAACGTCAAACGTTGTTCAGCCCGGGAGTGGGCCACACAAAGTCATTTCGGGCTACACAGAGTATAGCTTGTACAGTAGAAACCACTAATATATGAACGTGACTTATCGGGTGCCGAACATATCTCAGACATGCTAGCAGTAATGTTTTACTTGTCTTGTACATTCGATGCAGCGGTAAATGTACTCACACGTAGGTTTTTAAGCATCCGGTCTAAAATGCGCCATCTGTGATGTAAAACTGCCTAGGTGTTGGACAAAGATGGACATATGACGCGTGTCCTAGCTTGTTACTTATATTCAGTAGAGTTCGTGTTTTAGGCATTTATTTTATTTTATTACATAGTAAGGCAACCAACTTTACCGTCGGCCATTTGTTTTTATATGTCATATGATCTTTGTTTTTGCATATCGTGTTTCTACTGTGTGTTAACGGATTAATAATCGTTTTAAACGTTGTAGTGGCAGTGGTTTATATTATGTAACACAGGTAGATGTTGTATAAAAATCCTTACCTAGAAATTCTAGGCTAGAATACAAAAATATTTTTATTATATAAATTTTGTACTAGTATTAGTTTAATACATTCTGAAGAAGCTACTGTGTAGCGAAACAATTGTCAATATTTAATAAATTTCGTGGAACTAACGCAAGTTGTTTTTATATCCACACAATTTAAATATCTTTCACTTTGTACCTGCCCAGATAGCACCATTCGTCCAATGGACGTCCGTTTAAGATCCATTTTAAGTACTTTGGTCCACGGACTAAAAATGGATGTACTATATACGTCCATATATTTACATCCTTTGTACGATTTTAATGGAAGTCCATATAGTGTCCATTTTACGTCCATAATTATTATTACAGGAATGCAAGTTAAAACGTATTGTTGGCTGCATAACAACAGTTATGATCAATCTCACTGACATTCAAGCAAGCGCGTGCTATAAAGGACTTAAGCTATCAATGAAATGTTAAACACTTGTAGTATTGCAAATTTAATGTTCCTGAGTCGAATACAAGGATTTCCTGCAATGTTCAACATTGAATGTTGTAACTTCTAACAACTTTTAGAATATTTATATTCCTAGTGGGATTGTTACTGAGCCAGACAAAAGGCATTTCAGTCATGTTGTAGAAAAATTTCTGCAACATCGCAATGAAAATACAGTCGCAAAAAACAGTTAAAGTAAGCAAAAAAGCAGGTCCTGGATGCTGGAGGAATGGTTCAAACACCTTATAGACGTCCATCGGTGGACGACTTATGGATGTCCAAAGTTGTGACATCTGGACTCTAAACGGATGTCCATGGGACCGTCCCATTGGGACGTCCATAGAAAAAAAATACATCCTATGTACATACAGACGTCCACGAGCATACGTCCATTGGACGTCCATAGTATACCTTTGTGCTATCTGGGTGACCTGCGTAAACATTTTTGTTTTTTGTCACCAATTCTGAAATATTTGCGTTTACAGTTAAAAGAATAGTATATTCTGTAACAAGTTTGACGGTTTCACGAGAGGGGAATATGCAATTCCAAACGCACGTGTTTCAGACTAAGAATTTAATTGGAAGAAAGTGAGGTTGGATCGGTCTAAAAATTTGTTATTAAAATCAGAGATGTCGCCACGAGTGTACGTTCTGCATATACTTAAGTATATGACGTTCTGTCATCAGATGATGGAATATTTCATTAAAGTTAAAAGAAAAGTTTATTTATTAATTTTCTAAGAAAATTACATTTTATTTAATTATCGTAGATGTTAATTATGTTAGATGTTAATTATTTAACTTTAAAAAATGACAATGACCGTTTAAATGTGTATATATATATATATATATATATATATATATATACAAAATTCTATCATTGCTGCGTCCATACATTTATAAAATCCCTATTCTTATTGCGTCAACGACCTTACTGCGTCAGTATATCTGACGCACTAATGTCAAGCGATTATTTCTTAAAATTTACTTCATCCCAGCACTTTCTAAGATTCTTGCTAATACAGATCTGTGTAGAATTTAATGCCCAATTTTTGTGTCCAAAAATTTTTTATGTCCGACCCTGCGTTTTTTAAATATTTAGAAAAATTTGAACACAAAAAGTGTGCAGAAACATACTTAATAACATATTATAATTTTGGGGCGCGCGCCGCGTAATTTACAATTATCACGGTCGATTTATTAAAACTGATTGTAAGATAAAATTGTTTTGTCCATAAGTAATTGTGACAATGTATTTTTTAAATTATATATGCAGATGCAGATTTAAAGGCAGAAAAACGATTATCATTTTTTTACGCTTATAATCGTAAAAAAATGATCATCGTTTTTCTGTAAATTTTACTATTTCAAAAATAATAAAAGTTTTTCATGTTTTTAGATACACAATGTTAGTTAAAAAAAATTGTCTTAATTTTAAAAACATTCAATCCCCCGGGGGCGTGGCAAAAATTATTTTTAAAAATAAAAAAAAAACAGCTTATACAAATACCCTTCTCACTACTTTTTTTTAACTAAGTGAGATTTCCAAAAATAATTATTTCAGCCCTGCCTACCGAATTTCTAATTTTTGCCGCGCCCCCGGGGGATTGAATGTTTTTAAAAAATTTTTTAACTTACATTTTGAATTTGGCATATTGAAAAACTATAAGGTATTAACTCACTTGTAACACAAAAAAATCTTGTTAATATATTTTAATATTAAGCCCCTCCCCAAAGCTTTTAAAGTTCTAATATGCAGCTCTTCGTTTAAAAAAAAAGCCGTGGTGCGCGGCGTAAAATTAAAATATATAAATATTTTTTTTGTGTGTGTCTTAAGTAAGTTAATACCTAATAGTTTTTTAATATGCCAAATTCAAAATTTAACTTAAAAAATATTTTTTATTGAATTTTGAGGAATTTCAACCCCCCGGGGGCGCGGCTAAATTTGTTTTTAAAAATTTGAAAAAACAGCTTATTTGTGTACCCTTCTTACAATGACAATGAACCCTCAAAAAAATAAAAGTTCCCGGGAATTTTTTGAATTTAGTGATTTTTTGTATGTTCACGGAAATTTTTTTACTAAAATTGTACACCTTTTTGTGGACTAGTTTACACAATAGATTTGGTCAATAAGTAGGGAATTAACTTGAAAATTAGTAAAATTAGGGTAATTAGTAGGGAATTAGAGGAATTACTAGGTATTTTTTAAATTAAAATGGAATTATAATATATAAGGGGAATTAGTAAGGAAATAGAGGAATTAGTAGCAATCCTGGGAATTAGTGTACACATTTTCTTTTGCGGTTTACCCCGAGGGGTAAACCGCAGGGGAATTTTGGTGTACAATCTGTAGGAATTAGTAAGGAATTAGAGGAATTTGTGTGGAATTAGAGGAATTTGTGGAAAATTAAAGGAATTAGTGGGGAATTTGGGGAATTACTCGGTAAATTAGTAAGCAAATAGTGGAATTAGTGGGGAATTAGAAAGAAATTAGAAGAAAATTGATGTCTCGTTTAGCACTTGAATATAAATAAAAAAACAAAAAAAACCCGGAAGTTACAGAGCTACTCCATTCTTTGCCAGTTCCAGATTGGGAGTAGTACCACTGCAGCATTGAAAAAAATGAAGAATGTTGTGTACAGCACACCACCCATATTTTAACAAAAATTAGTACTCGTTTCCTAAAACCAGGAGTACATCTGCCAATTGGGAAATACACTATCATCTCTGGTCATCTCAGGGAATTAATTTTAAAGTTTCCAAAAGACAAACATCTCCTGACAGATTCGGATCTTAAAAGTAAAGACAAGATGAATTTTGCATCCGCAGAAAAAATGTGCAGTTTGAAAGTAATTGAACGACTGAATAAAGAAATTCCACAAATTAAATAGAGCGTGGAGTATCTCAAGCTAATGTACATCGAATCGTCGTTCTTAAATTCCAGCACTGTGTTGCCTACTAGATTATATCATATCTGGTATATTGTATTTTTTACTAGAGCCTGGATTAAAGAACAAATAGAATATAAAATAACAGACAACTTTTTGACCAGTAATTGTAACCTTTGCATCGAAACGCCCATGCTTTGATTAAACTAATATTGAAGCGGTGACTTAAAACCAGATATGTTCATCACCGGCATTTTTGGTAGCCAAGCATGTGAATCCCCATGGGGAAAAATCGTCTAAAGACGATCGTCTTTAGACGCGAATTCGTCCAATCGTCTTTCAAACGATCGACTTTCAAACGATTCAATCGGTTGCGTTGTTGTCTATTATAATAAAGAATTTCAAATATACTTTGGAATATTTGGAATTGTCTATTATTCTAAGTAGGTAGGTATCGCCTTTAGAATTATGACAAAATAAAAATATTTTCTCATCGGTTAAGTTATAACTTAAAATTTTAATTAAAACGATCGTCTTTTTTCGACTATTATTTTAGACGCCGTTTGTATCGTTTATCACTTTAAACGATCGTCTTTAGGGTCGGCTATTATTTTAGACGGTTAAAGACGATCGTTTAAAAAATTAAGCGATATCGTTTAAAAATAGACGATCTTCTTCAGACGATCGTCTTTTTTTTAAACGATTTTTTCCCATGGGTCCTTATTTTGGGCTGCCAGATCCATGACTTCTACATATTCAACAATAATACATTTTAGTATAAAGGATATGCTGAACCGAATTGAGAGAATTAAGACAACTGATACCATAAACGATCTGAGGGGGACTTATACATTTCCAAGGGAAGACAAAAGATTAAAAACTAGACTAATGAAAGAAAATTTAACACGTGAAGAAGAAATTTTAAATTTGGATATCAAATCTACAGTTAAAAAAGCTCTACAAAATGTCATAGAGGACATGAAACATCTTGGAATTAATGCAAAAGAAAACGATTGGAAATATATGCAGGTAGGTACCGTTAATAAGACGGAAACAAAATATTGCAATTACACAGGATAATGAAGACGCCGACGAAGACAACGCTGAAATTGTCGAAAACCCCGAAGAAAATTGGCAAAAACAAATATTAGTAATGAGGACGATAAAGTTATGGATGAAGTTATGGACTTAATTTCGAACGAGATTTCTAATGAAGATCGCGAATGTGATACTTTGGAAACGAGTTGTATAAGTTAAAAAGACTTTTCTAAAAAAGTGCACAGTGTATCGGAAAAATCACCGTACCTATATAATATATATTATATAGGTACGGTGATTTTTCCGATACATATTATATATTATATATTTATAATATATTCAATTATTAAAAAATCATCGTACTGCTGGCTTTTAGATCAGTCCGACGGTAGAGTACCCAAGCAGCATTTTTGGTTCCAAAAACCATTGCCAAAGTGGTGATAACTTAAATTAGTTAAGTATACTAAACAGCTACTTTAATTTTTACTTAAAAGTAATTTTAACTTTTAAATAGCAATATTTTGTAACAATAACTTAATTTTTCCTTAAATGGTTACTATAAAGTAATAAACATTTAAGTAAAACTTGGTTGCCCCCAAGAAGACTTTGCAACTTTAAAAAAGGTGTTATAAGTAAAAAAAACTTTCAAGTAAATTTAATTTGTAGCAGTTACTTTCGGTTGCTACCTAAAGATTACATTATAATTATTTTTACTTTGTAGTCCCTTTCCAAGTTAAAATCTCGAAACTGGAACATGAGTTAAAAACTACAAAGTTAATAACTTAAAAGTTATTATTTTAGTATTTGGAACGTTTATGGTACTAACCAAAACAACCGTAAAGTGGAAAAAACTTTAAAGTAGCGAAAACTACTTCAAAGGAAAATGCTTCTTATCGGCCATTTTTTACTGTACAGTACCACGTGGTAATGTAAATAATAAATTATTTTAATTGTTTGTAAATGGTTGTTTACTTTTTAATAAATAGTAATTTTGTTGGCAATAGACGGTATTAATAATGAAATCAAAAATTAATAATAAATATTAAATTTTTTTTATTTATAAACATTATTAAATAAATAATTTGTTTATACTTAAATATTGATGAAGCGCATTTATTTTACAAAAACTAAATTCATAAGTTCAACAGTAAAATTTAAAGGGTTTATAAATTTACCTGCCTAATTAAACATTATATTGTTATTCTGGAAGTTATAAACTACCAGTAATACATATTTAATAAACGACGACATTGAAAAGCCAAGTCCGTATTGGTTCCATTTAAAAGGGAGGGATAGTATAATCTAATATAAGTTTGACAAAGACAGTTAATATAGAAGTAAAAACAAATAAATAAAAGTAATTATAACGCTCTAGCAACGATACTGGAACGTTCTAGTAACGTAGCAGCTACGTTCCAAATAGTAGCAGGGTTTATGGCTAGTTACATATTTGCTACCTTTTTGGAACTCAATAATTGTTCCCCACTTTAGTCGTAACTTAGTAATAAAAGAGTAATATAAAGAGACCGGCGACTGTCGCAAAACACTTTAAAGTTTCTTCAATAGTCCCATATACGTAACAAATACTTAAATTGTTGCTTGGGTAAGTACTGGCCGATTAAAAAGATTTATAGGCAGTACAAGGAAAACACCGAAGAAAACACCTTGCAAAAATTCCAAGTCGACCTTGACTATAGTTATATAGTTACATATATAGTTATATATAAACAGAAGCTATACATGGATCAAGCTAGTAGCACAAGCACTAGTGCTTGTATCAGCTGTATCCTCCTCCGACTCTATCGTGATGGGACTCGACGACTCCGATGATTTGGAGAAGTTCTCAGATGAGATCTTGTCGTATAAATCAGAAAATGTATCGAAATTTGCCGGACTCGAGACTCGAGAAAACTATTATGCGGTTTTCTATGACCAATCGTGAGCTTTGCTTGAGCTTTGCACGAGCGAGGCGAATGTAGAACACACTATTTAGAAATCGCCGCCTTTCACCACGAAATAATATTATGTACACTATTTTTTATGACAAAATAAAAATTCGACTTTCGCTGCCTTTTAAGAGAGAAAAATTGTTAATATTTAAGTTAATTCATAAACAAAAATATACCAGTTTAAACTAAAGACAATAATTGGCTTAATTAATAATATTAATTATTAAAGAACTTATGTTAAGCGAAAGTCGAATTTATGCTGCTAGTGTCATGAAAAAGCATTGATTAATATAATACTTTTCTTTACG
Source organism: Brassicogethes aeneus (assembly GCA_921294245.1). NCBI lineage: Eukaryota > Metazoa > Arthropoda > Insecta > Coleoptera > Nitidulidae > Brassicogethes > Brassicogethes aeneus. The sequence continues at coordinate 42,237,957 of OV121132.1, read as the reverse complement.
ATTTTTAAAATGTGCTTAATAAAAGTGTTGCTGGGTAAAAAAGTTTTGTTAACCAGAAAACGTATACTTTTCTTTACTATTTCTCTTAGTAAAGTAAGTATGCTATTTTTCATTAAGAATACGAACAAATATAGCCTTAAAAAATATACCCTTCAAAAAGAATTACTATAGTAATTACTATAATATTAATGGTAATTATTCATGTTAAAATGTATAGCAAGAAAAAAATAGAAACTAAAACCTTGAAGGTTAAAAAATAATAGGGATATTTAAAATTTATTATAAAATTAATTAAAATTTTTAAACCTCACATTCCTAATACAGACATTATTTTATAAAATGCAAAATATCAATATTAAAAATTACATAGAAGAAAAATCACATGTTAAAAATTCATTTATATCTTATTAAAGTTGACTCGCTAAATTCCGTATTTCTAGGAGACGCAATAAGGTCGCGAAATGTAATGACGCAATATTGTATTACGGATATATATATATATATATATATATATATATATATATATATATATATATATATATATATATATATATACATATATATATATATATATATACATCCTTAGTACAATATTGCGTCATTACAATTTGGCAACACTGTAGGACGCAATAAAGTCTGTACAAGCCATATAAAATTTAAAATGAAATATACACGTGACGCAATATTATATCAAGATTAAAATGAGTTGATAATGTAGTGACTTTTGAAAAAAAAGTGTATATCTTATTTTTTAAGATAAAAAAAATCTGACCAGATTTTTGGAATCAGCAAAAAAATATACTCTTCTATATTTTCGCTAAATACCGTATTTCTAGTAGACGCAATAAGGTCGCGAATTGTAATGACGCAATATTGTATTAGGGATGTATATACAGTATACTGTATATACATATATACATATATGTCTCAGCATCTTGGAATCATATGGAAACCTTTTTTATTATTAATTTTAGGAAAAAAGTTATTCTTCATAAAAAATTCTGCATGGTGTAAAACTTAAAATGCAACCCACAAATATTAATTTTTTTTAGTCGTATACGAGGTATGTCAAAAAATATGAATTTGGCTCAAGAGTAAAGTACCTTTATATTTGACAATATCGAAAATTGTTATAAATAAAAGTTAATCAGAACTAAAAACTACGTTTAAATATGGAATTTCATATATTTACATTAAAAAATTAGGTTTTGTTAATTTTTACTAATCTTTCTATTTTAAATGAACATTTATCTGTTATGATTAGAAAAAACATGAAAAACTTAAGTTAAGTCAGGGGATCTAGCAGGCCAAAAAGTATTAGAATATCAACAAATCATTTGTTTATCTGTGAATCCTAGATTACATGTTACAGTTAAATTTGCATTGATATTGTAGACATAAAAGAAAAAATATTTTTTTTTTCAATGTAAATGGATATAATTGCATATTTGAACGTAGTTTTTAGTTCTGATTAACTTTTCTTTATAACAATTTTCGATATTGTCAAATATAAAGGTACTTTACTCTTGAGCCAAATTCATATTTTTTGACATACCCCGTATACGACTAAAAAAAATTAATATTTGTGGGTTGCATTTTAAGTTTTACACCATGCAGAACTTTTTATGAAGAATACCTTTTTTTCCTAAAATCAATAATAAAAAAGTTTTCCATATATTCCAAGATACTGAGACATACTGTATATGTATATATTAGGGTGAGCCAAAAAACTGACCTATCGGATTTATGGGTTAAAATAAACCTACATACCGAGCAAAAAATTTCCCTGCAAGGAAAAATTTTTTGCTCAATTTTAAAAGGTGTCGGTGAGCATTCTAAGTTTTCCATTGAAATAACACGTACGTAAAAAAATCTTTTTTCATTAAAAATACCATAACTTTTGAACCGTTTGAGATAAAATTTTTTACGTCGCGGATTCTTGTAGAGCATAAAATTTCCCAAAGAATCTATACCAGGATTATTTTTTTTAATTCAAAAATTCGTATGTTTGAAAGCTTTGAAAAGTGTAAAAAATCACTAAAACTGCACGCGCACAAATTTTAAACGAAAATAATAAATAGCTCAAAAACTATTCACTTTAGGTATAGGACATGGTATAGTAATTTTACTCAGAATTTGATGTAGAATTTAAAAATATAAACAGATATTGAGTGTTCTATTTGAAAAAACAAATTTATTCCGTGGAATTTTGTTCAAAATATAAAAAATATAAAAAAAGTGGATTATTATAACGCTTTTAAATTTTCAAATCGATATCTTTTTTCATTGCCTTAAGTTTCTAATGAACCACGTACATGCCCTGTAAAATTTATAGTGTAAATACCAATTTTAATGTTTGCATGTCGAAAATAACGATTTTTTTGAAATATCGGACCATATATGTTTGTTATTTTCATGTACTACATAAAAATTTCATTTCCATATAAGGACATCTTTTAAATTGACCTCATTTGTAAATGGAAATAAACGTAAGAACCAACACATGAATGGAAACAAATTTATTTAAAATATATTAACACCTTATTAACTTCACCCAAAGCCTCACTATTTTTAATACCTTTGAAAATTTAATTAATAGACACTAAAAAGACCAAAAGAAACGAATAGGCAAAATATAGACGTTTAAAAATACCCGCGCTAAAACCAGTATGAAAATGGCGCGTTCTCATTGGCCGACATGATTAGGCGTGGAAACGATTACTCAGAGAAATTCCAAACGTTTCTTCTGTCAAATTTAGAGTGATTGTATAGCACAAAGTTTGTTGTTGTTTCTCGTTTATTTCATACAAAAGAGCAGTAAGTAACTTAATATTTTCGACAATAATTTATTGTGTTTGTTTATTTAATGGATATTTTGATTTGTAAGCAGTTTTATCAAAACTTCACCAAATGTTTATTTTGTAGACCGATAAACTCGTTAATTAGTCCATCTATACATAAGAACCTGCATACAACTTTTTCATCCTTTTTTAGAAAATGTCTTCCCGCAAAACCGTAAGCAGAAGGGGCACAACCAAAAAGAGGGCCCAAAGAGCAACCTCAAATGTATTTGCCATGTTCGATCAGGCCCAAATTGCTGAATTCAAAGAGGCTTTTAACATGATCGATCAAAACCATGATGGATTTGTTGATAAGGAAGATTTACATGATATGTTAGCTTCTTTGGGTAAGTAATTAAAGAAATTAACAAAAAAAATTACTCTTATGTTGCCCATTTTCATGTTTTTTTATATTAAATTTTCTTAAAAATAATCTTTTAGGTAGGTAGGTATATTTTATTTTTATTTGGGACAATGAGTCAGTGTTCTTTATCATATTTTGCTTTTAAAAATAAATCTTTGCTTATTAAATTGTATAAATTTTTAAGGTATGAGTCATGTTAAAGATTTCCCCTTGGTTGCTAAATTTTTAAGAAATGTTTTAAAGTTGTGGTAGATAAAAAGTGCTTGTTATTTCAATAATATTCAATTATAATTTCATATAATTAATTATACATATTATAATATGTCTTACCTAAAATACCCCTTTTTATCATATATGTATTTATTTTATCTAGTATTTTAAGTTTGTTAAAAATCAAGTTCTATTATATTTACTTTATTGAGGTTTTTTTCAAAACTATAAGTTAAGAGGTTTTAAATAATGTAATACCTAAAAGGACAACAAATTGAAGGAGTCTATCCATAAGCAAATCAATGGCATCAACAGAGACCTACTGCAGAACCAGTTTCCAAAAAAGACTTCATTAATGTTTTGATGATATGCCAGATTTAAGTAGTAGTAAATATATTTATTGGAAAAACCAAAAGGCTACCGACTGAGGTCTTTCTGCCTATATAAATAAAATTTTATTTTACAAATTATTTGATATAATTATAAACAAGGTATATAAAATTAATTATCCTAAAAAGAAAAAACAATTAATAAACTATCTGTTCCAAAATAACTTTCCACAGGAATTTTACTGGAATTTTCCTTTCTTGGGATGCCTTCTATTTCAGGTGTCAGATTGAATTTTTTGCACATGTCCCCATGTTCCAACGAATATTAAGCAATTTAGCAATTCATTTTTTTATAGAAAATAAAACAGGTTTTTAAATTAGTTTAAAATATCTTTTAAACAAAGTAATATATTGAAACAATGCATCAAACAAAAATGTAGTAAATAGACTAGGGAATCTGATTTATTATTAAATTTTACCAGCAGCATACAAGAAAAAAAGTCCAATGTCGAAGAGCTAAAGACCTAGGTAGACTTTCTTCGGTAGTTAATGCTCCAAACACTAAAAAAATATTTTATTTAACTTCCATTTCAATTCTTAACATTTATAGACATCAAATCAGCATATGCTCACAAAAAAATATCAAAACTATACAAGTACCTAATACAACTAAAGATCCCCACCAATTATGCTAATCTAATTTACGACATTCTGTCTCATAGGAATATATATATATATATATATATATATATACAATGAAGGAGAGTCATATGGCCTGACATCGGTCAGGAATGGAATTGCCCAGGGTTACTCTCTAAGCCCACTATTATTCAATATCTATATTCAATCCATTTTCTAAATAATTCCAAAAAATAATATCTTACTATCTAATGCAGATGACCTAGCGCTGTTTACAAAAGGTTTTTGTATCACGGACATGACTCAAGAACAAATTCAACCCTAGACAATATAAACGTTTGGCTCAACCAACATAACCTCCCTATATCTGTTGAAAAAACGGAATACATCTGGTTTAGAAAACGTAAATCGAAAATCACCCCCCCCCTAAAATAAAAATAGGGATGCACGAAATTCCCAGAAAGAGTCACTTAATTGGAGAGAACAGGTTGACAAAATGATCAATGGAGCCAACAGGGGTATCAATGCATTAAGAGCTGTCTCAAGAGTTTGGTGGGGATCAGACCCAAATATTTTACGTATCTTATACAATGGCATCGTAAGGTCACATCTAGATTATGGGAGCTTTATTTTAAATCCGTTACAAAAAAACTTAATAAATTAAACTCTACACAATTTAAAGCGCTCAGAGCAATTACTGGCCTAATGAAATCTACCCCCACAAACGTATTGTTGGCAGAATGCGCAGAGATGCCCCTAGTGTAAAGAAGAATTTGGCTGGCAAGCAAATTCATCCTTAAAATCCTGAAATTCAAGACTCACCCAATCCTGTCTATTATCACATCCCTCAACCAAGAATGCACTCGAACATCGGCATACTGGCATAACAAAGAACACCCCAATGTCATTCAATCACTGACCCTGTTGAAAAGGTATGTTAACAAAGTTAGAAGAGGTAGTCTGCTGCCCTGTTTCGAAGTGGAATATAACTCAATTCAGAGAAATTAAACTTATTAATCTTAATCTTAAAAAACATGATCCAACCAATAATACCATTTTTAACTCGGAAATCGATAGATTCAAAGATTCTAAAATCATTTACACTGATGCTTCCAGAAAAGGCCATAGAACTGGTCTGGGAGTATACAGTCAGAGTGGCCAAATACACTTTGCAGCAACGGACGACCTACAAATATGCTCGGCGGAAATACTAGCAATATGCAAAGGTGTAGAAATTGCAGTTTCCAAAGACATGCACAAAAATATAATTTTATCCGACTCTTTTAGTTCCTTAAATAAAATAACTACATTAATAATGGAAAGGATGACTATATTACCCTAGCAACAAGAAGACTGATAGCAACGGCCAACAAAAATCCTTTGAATTCAAAATGGGTTGGGTTTTGGAACATCAAGGGAAACGACAAGGCGGATCAATTGGCAAAAATAGGAGTGGAACTTAACATTCCACTCAATATTCTACCTGAAACAAATGACATTTTACCAGAAATCAAAAAACATATCAAACAAGACTGGAATAAGAAATGGAAAAAAATATTCAAAACAAAGGGTAATTGGTATGGAAGAATAGTCGGTGAATTTCCTAAAAAACCCTGGTTCTACACAAACAAAATTAAAGGCAAAAGACACTACGATCATTCGACTAAGATCCACGGCCTATCTAACGCCCATCTGTTTAAGATCGGAATTAGAGACGACCCCTATTGTGAATGCGGCCAGATTGGAGACATCACCCACACCCTACTCCAGTCCCCCATAACCAAAAAACAAAATTATGACATATACTGCGACTTAGCTTCTAATGAGATTACTCTTCCGGCAAGCATTCATACAATCTTGAGAGAAGGTGATACAAAACCATTAAAGACTATACTAAAATTAATGGAAATTTATTCTCTCTTTGTTAATCTTTGTATTACATTGCAGATCCTCCTAAAAAAACAATATTTATAATGCGATTTTAACAGGATTTGTTTTAAAGTGTAGATCTTGATAAACTGTATTTTTGAAGAAAAACCGCCATGTTTTTACAAAATACAAGGCCTACTATGTCAGTTTTTAAGAGTAAATTTTTAAGAATTCATATTAGCGATTTTTTTAAACAAAATCTAAGCACGGCACTGGATTCACCACCCCTCAAAACGACCCTATACTAAATTTTATTGAAAAATTTTAAGAAAAAAATGCACAATAATAACTACAAAAATTTATTTTGTCAGGTTATCCATGAAAAAACATTAAAATAAAATTAAACTAATAGTAACATCATTCAGTAAAGATCTTACTCAATGGTAACATGGTACTATTACTATAAGTTCAATTTTATTTAAATATTTTTTTCATGGACAACTTGACAAAAAAAATGTTTGTAGTTATTATTGTACATTTTTTTCTTCAAATTTTTCAATAAAATTCAGTATAGGGTCGTTTTGAGGGGTGGTGAATCCAGTCCCGTGCTTAGATTTTGTTTAAAAAAGCGCTAATATGAATTCTTAAAAATTTACTCTTAAAAACTGACATAGTAGGCTTTGTATTTTTTACTATTATGGCGTCTTTTGCTCCAAACATACAGTTTATCAAGATCTAAAACAAATCCGGTTAAAATCGCACAATAAATAAAGATTTTACAGGGGTGAGTCGCAAACAAATGGGTCACACTGTATATTAATGTTATGTTATATAACAAATATACAGTATGTCTCAGTATCTTGGAATCATATGGAAAACTTTTTTATTATTAATTTTAGGAAAAAAAGTTATTCTTTATAAAAAGTTCTGCATGGTGTAAAACTTAAAATGCAACCCACAAATATTAATTTTTTTTAGTCGTATACGAGGTATGTCAAAAAATATGAATTTGGCGCAAGAGTAAAGTACCTTTATATTTGACAATATCGAAAATTGTTATAAACGAAAGTTAATCAGAACTAAAAACTACTTTTAAATATGTAATTTCATATATGGGGCAAAATTTGCCAAGTGTACCAGGTGAAAAAATTTTTGTCACCGATTTTGTTTAAACTTTACTTATTTGTTGTTCTTATAACGAAGAACCATAGCATAATTTTTTTTTGCTCTAGGATTGTTCATTCAAGAGTTATGGATTATTGAAATTTATCGATTTTTTACTTTTTGGTGAAATCGCTTTTTATTTAAAAATTCATAACTTCTGTTCATCTCTTTATTAAATATTTTAATTTAACCACCTTAAATAATTTTTTCCGTACTTTTCAATGGGCTATACCGTTTTGCAAAAAAATAAAAATTGGAATTTTTTTTTGAAATTTTGCAAAATTTTACATTTTTTGAAACAATGTGTATTTTTTAATTTTTTTTAAAGTAGCATAAAATCAAAGTTTATTATGTTACCTTTGAATTAAAAAAAAATTTAGAGTGGGCCCGACATGTAGAAGGGAAGTTTTTCATATTTGAATGCTTCACGGTCTAGCTATCGAATAGCTATAGTAGTATACTACACTGCCGTATGCGTTTATACCTAGTAGATGCGAGTAAACGAATACAAAATGATAATTTAAAATGTAAAATTATGTTTGAGTAGTCAATGATGTATTTTAAATATTTACACTGCCGCACGATATAGTTTTTTTTATTGTGTATTAGTTCTTCGGAGGGGACTTTAAGCCCGCGGTCCGTTCTTACCCCTAACCCGAACAAGCCATTCAGTTGGCTTATGGGACTTCTTAAGAAGTAAGGGTGGAACTAAAAGAGCACTTTTGTATATAAACTGTATTTTTTTTGCACAAATTGTTTAAGCATGGGTCTACATAGATTTCGCAAGGAGAGTCGATGATATTAAATAAAAAAAGTATTGTTATAACCGTAAAGGCTTATAGGCAAGCCGTTACGGTTATAACAATAAATTTTTTATTTAATATCATCGATCCTCCTTGCGAAATATATGTAGACCCATGCTTAAACAATTTGTGCAAAAAATACAGTTAAAAAACTATATCGTGCGGCAGTGTAAATATTTAAAATACATCAATGACTACTCAAACATAATTTTACATTTTAAATTATCATTTTATATTCGTTTACTCGCATCTACTAGGTATAAACGCATACGGCAGTGTAGTAGCTATTTGATGGCTAGACCGTGCGGCATTCAAATATGAAAAACTTCCCTTCTACATGTCGGGCCCACTCTAAATTTTTTTTTTATTCAAAGGTAACATAATAAACTTGGATTTTATGCTATTTTAAAAAAAATTAAAAAATACACATTGTTTCAAAAAATGCAAAATTTTGCAAAATTTCAAAAAAAATTGCAATTTTTATTTTTTTGCAAAAACGGTATAGCCCATTGAAAAGTACGGAAAAAATCATTTAAGGTGGTTAAATTTAAATATTTAATAAAGAGATGAACAGAAGTTATGAATTTTTAAATAAAAAGCGATTTCACCAAAAAGTAAAAAATCGATAAATTTCAATAATCCATAACTCTTGAATGAACAATCCTAAAGCAAAAAAAATTTATGCTATGATTCTTCGTTATAAGAACAACAAATAAGTAAAGTTTAAACAAAATCGGTGACAAAAATTTTTTCACCTGGTACACTTGGCAAATTTTGCCCCATATTTACATTAAAAAATTAGGTTTTGTTAATTTTTACTAATCTTTCTATTTTAAATGAACATTTATCTGTTATGATTAGAAAAAACATGAAAACCTTAAGTTAAGTCAGGGGATCTAGCAGGCCAAAAAGTATTAGAATATCAACAAATTGTTTATCAGTGAATCCTAGATTACATGTTACAGTTAAATTTGCATTGATATTGTAGACAAAAAGAAAAAATATTTTTTTTAATGTAAATGGATGTAATTGCATATTTGAACGTAGTTTTTAGTTCTGATTAACTTTTCTTTATAACAATTTTCGATATTGTCAAATATAAAGGTACTTTACTCTTGAGCCAAATTCATATTTTTTGACATACCCCGTATACGACTAAAAAAAAATATTATTTGTGGGTTGCATTTTAAGTTTTACACCATGCAGAACTTTTTATTAAGAATAACTTTTTTTCCTAAAATTAATAATAAAAATGTTTTCCATATGATTCCAAGATACTGAGACATACTGTATATTTTAATTTTAGGCAAAAACCCAAATGATGATTACCTTGATGGGATGATGAATGAAGCTCCGGGACCAATTAACTTCACCATGTTCTTAACACTTTTTGGTGAACGTCTTCAAGGTACAGACCCTGAAGATGTTATAAAAAACGCTTTTGGCTGCTTTGATGAAGAAAACACCGGTTTAATAAATGAAGAGAGGCTTCGTGAACTTTTAACCTCCATGGGAGACCGTTTCACTGATGATGAAGTTGATGAAATGTACCGTGAAGCTCCAATCAAAGGAGGATTGTTTGACTATGTCGAATTCACCCGCATTCTTAAACATGGTGCTAAAGACAAAGATGAGCAATAAAATAAGATACCTACTGTCATTTATTTATTGTGGTTTAATATAATTACAGTATTTTATACTAGAATAACAGGATTTCTTAAAATAAATTTTATGTTTAATATCTTTATAGAAAGTAGATAACATGTTTAAAAAAAATGTACATAATATACCTAGCTTGGGCAATTTTCTTGTATTCTTTTGTACTTATGGATAATAAATTTTATACTTGCTACCATTATTTTGAGTTTATTTTTTAATTAAGACTTTAGAAGTGGTTTTCATAGTGGTTTTCATAGAAACCACTTCTGAAGTCTATAAAGAAGACGAAAAAATATATGTATACCTACCTGTGTGATTTTTTCTATAGAAATCAATTCTGAAGTCTTAAAGAAAATAAAAATTTGTATACCTACGTATCTGACCTTTTCGCCTTTTAATTTTATACAGTTCACCATTTAATTTAAAAAAAATTTAACAATGTAAATTAGGTAGTACTATCGCTAACAAAAAAAACTCATACAGCTTAAAAATCTAGTGTTCCTGATTTTCTATCATTTCGTTGGAGTAATTATGGCTTTTAACATGATACGTCACATTTGAAAGGTCTAAAATTAAATACAAAGTTAGGTTGAAGTTTGAAAAAAAAATAATATTTCGTCATCCCTCTGTTTTTGTCAATTACTGCCCGCAAACGGCAAAGCATGGAAGTCGCCGTCTTGCTTTATCTCGTTCCAAATGGCTTCAATGGCTTGCCAGAGTTCGTCTGCATTGTTTGGTTGAAAATGTTGTTAAAAAAGTCATAATGGATGTGACAAAGCTCGATGTCAGCTTGACATTGACGGAAAAGTTTTATTCACACAGCCACAATATAGCTGTATGAGTTTTTTTTGTTAGCGATAGTACATAAAACAATCAATAAAAATCATAAAACTAATCATAAATTTATATTATGCAAAGAGATTTATGATCATAATACTAGAAATCAAAGCAAAATCTACTTATAATATATATATATATATATATATATATATATATAATATAGGTTTGAATAATCCAGTATAGGTTTGAATAATCCAATAAATCGTAGTATGGAAATTTATAACATTTACCGCAATCAATCAAAAATATTAATTTGTTTAAGGAAAACTTGAAAAAGAATTTCTTAAATGACTACGAAATATAAAAAAATCGCTACAGTCTCCGTCCCAGCACAGGGTGCTGATTAGGAGTATTCATTATTTTCATTTAATTATTGTATTATCATGGACAAAATGTTATTAAAATTTCTAGTTATAAGTGTACTTATTATTTAGAAGCAATTGTACAGGACAGTTAAAATGAAAATAAAGATATTAAAATTTTAATCACTCACTTAAGTGAGTGATGCAACTGAAGTGCGCATAGCAGAAGTGGAAAGAGATGTAATTGGTAAATTTCTGCAAAAGCGAAGCAGATGCCGCATCTGCTTCGCTTTTGCAGAAATTTACCAATTACTGAGATGCGGAAGCGGAAGAAAATTTATTAATATTAAATATAAATTTTATTTAATACCTACGAAGTATAAAAAGTAGCAATTTTTTGTAAATTTTAATTTATTACGCTTATCGTTAATCTTGCCATTTCTAGAAAGTTTCTCATATAAAAAATGCAGAAGCGGATATAAAAATTTGTGTAGAACAAAGATATCTTTTATCAAAAAAAATTTTGATAAAATGCATGCTGTTGTTCTTGACATCTGTCAAAAACTCATGACGTTTCCAAAATTTATAAACAACAATGTTTTTAACCAAATAAACTAAAGAAAAAACTGTCATGCATTGTTATTAATACATTATATAAAAATATGTGAAATGTTATCTAGTATTAAGGAAAAATTGTTAAGTGTAAAGAGAAATGTTAACCTCTTCAACACTGAAGAGAAGCCAGATAAGAACGATAAAAGTTCCATTAACTATTTTGCTGGTGCTGAAATACTAAGCAAGTATCAGGAACAATGGGCTGCTATACATAAGTTAAATGAAGAAAACGCCACAAAAGCAGAGGATTTAGCTTATGAAATACAAAACATATCGAAACATGTTAAAAGTGAAAAAGAAGATATTGGCCTTATTACACATATTTTAACGCAAAGCAACTTAACTGCAAATATTTCTAATTGTTTAAAACAAGTAAAAAATCTCCATGACACTTGCAACAATGTGGAAAAAGGATTAATTGCTTTAGAGGATTTAATTAATTTAAATGATTTTGAAAACATAAAAAAACAGCATGCATATCATTTAAAACAATATGAAGTTAGAAAACAAGGTAATTTATAAAAAATACTGTGTGAGCTCATATGTGATTTAACACAAATCCTATCTGGTAATGTTAAATAACAAGAAAACATCAAAAATGTAGTTATTGTTTTGTTGTTTTTTTCTTATTTTCATGCAAGAAATCAAACTTTAAATAATAATAAATTAAAATAGGATTCCTTGTAATAATAGTGAATCCATCTGTATATAATGTATTATTATATTTTAGAATCTTTGGGGTCTTTTAAAACTAATTTAGAGACTGATCATCAGAAAAAAATACTGAAACATGAGGCCAATAAAAAGAAAATTTTGGAAGAAAGACAAAAAGTTTTTCAAGAAGCGTTTAAAAGTGATTTAGAAGTTTACAAAAATTTAGGAACTATTCCAAGTAAGTTACCTAATTATTTTTAAAAATTTGTTTAATAATTTGTTTAAATTTTAATATTATTAGAACTTAAACTACCTAAGAAACAAAGTGCCTTACTTGAAGAAATCCAACTAGACTTTGATCAAAATGAATTGGATCAGTTTTTTGGAGAAAAATCAACATTATAAAGTGCAATTACTTATTGTTTTATACCAAATCATATATTTTTACATTATATTACATATCGTTAGAGTGTAGGGGCATTGGTCTTTTTGTACAATTATTTAAAATGACAATTTGTTAAAGTTTGTTACTATATTATTAAGTCAATTATGTAAAAAGTTTGCAATAAATATTTTAAATCTGTTTTTTTATTAAGAGTTACCATAATGTAAATTATTTAAAATATATTTCCAAATAATTACTATGTACATTAGTATGTACATACTTAAGTATGTTTTCTATAGAATATAATTTTCAATAAATTATATTATACTATCAATGAAAGGTATCTTAAGATACATATATGCATATATGTATCTTAAGATACCTTTCATTGATAGTATACCTAATATAATTTATTGAAAATTAGAACACATATATATAGGTACATATATGTATTAGTTAAATGTTTTTCATTAAAAAACAAAAACAATTTTGCACTTGAAGAAGAATTCTTAACTATAAAGCAAAATTTGATTTTGCCTGTTTGAAAAGAGAATATAAGGAAAAAGAAAATTGACAACAGGAGCAACATTCAAAAAGAGAACGTCTTGGTAACAAGACGTTCTCTGAGAATTTTTCACCCGTGATTTGAACAGAGACAATTGTATCACCCTGTATAGTAATTACGTCATGATAAATAATGAGTCATTCTTAACAGATAGGCAACCCAGATGGCAGTATGTATTGGTGCTCCTTTTTGTAAGCCTTAAAAACATGAACGCGAGTTTTGCTTGACTGCAGTCGAATCCAATGGCTTCCACCAGGAATTCTCCAGACGACGACGGCTACCAAAATTTCATACAAAATGCGAACAACCCCTCTTACGGCTCGAATCTTCCAAGTAAGTTTCTTATCACTCGCATTATCAATTGTTTTGACATCTGGATGTCTGTATGTCACGTATGAATAAGGTCTATTTTTGGATAAAATTAAATTTTATTTACTAAAGTAGCTTTATTTAAATATTTAAAATGTTTAACACATACATACAATAAAAAGGCGATTTAGTTTTCCCATATGTTAAGTACTGGCAAATGCAAAATCAAGCATGTTTTTGGGTATGTCATCAATTTTAATTGAAACAATTGTTGACTTCAGTCAATAATTAAAACAAGCAAATTAACTATAACTACGTTTTTGCTATTGTCTTGTTTTAAATTTTTAGATACTATGGAAGAAATGGGATCAAGATCCAGCCTAAGTAGAGAAACTGAAAATGAAGCCGATCATTGGGAAATGAATTATCACGAAGCTGCTATTTTTTTAGAGGTAACTTATAATAATAAAATCAATTAACACTCTGCTGGTAATTAAATGAAATCAAATATAGTTAGGTATATATATACAGGGTGTCCCAAAAGTCAACGATATCCTTTGGAGGAATGAGCTCATCCCTAGGGATCAACTCATGACCAACCAGAAAATCAAAACATGACCTTAGTAAAAAATCGTTAGTTTTTGTGATATAGTCATTTTTATGAATTTTGTAAAACTTGACACTTTATATCAGTTTTTCGAGTGCCACAGCTACAAAATTCCATATTCTTAGATTATATTTTATGTTGTGCAATCCTAAAAATGCCTGCTATTGATTACAGTTCAAAATAAAACTAATAGCAGTTTTTTACCTTTTTAAAACAAACATTTTTGCCCGATTTTATTATTATTATTAAGTTTTTTTATAAGCTAACTTCGACCGTTCAGACTGTAAAAAAATATGTCACGCAAACTTGGCAAGTATTTTAAAAATTGCTAATTTAGTGTAATATGCCATGTTATACTTTAAAGAAAAAGATATTACTGTTTTACTGCAAAACGAGTTTATTGTTAAATTATTTCAATATTTAGGAATTTATACAAAAACACTTCTTTAATGAAAATAATAAATATTTAATTAAAAACAAACGAATCACAAATAAAAATTAAAGAATGTATTCAAAATGCCTGCCACCAAGTCGAATGCAAGCGCGGCATCTTTTTAAAAAGGATCGTTTTATCTGTCTTGCACTTTCTGCGTCTTTTATTTGTTGTGCGGCTTCATTAATTTGGTCTCTCAATTAATGTACGTTATGAATTACTATTCTATAGACTTTTTACTTTATGCAACCCCAGTAAAAAAAAATCGAAAGGATTTAAATCCGGAGACCGGGGAGGCCACAAAATGGGACCAAGACGGCCGATCCATCTCTCTGGATAAACCTGATCCAAATAATTTCTTACTTCCCGTGCGTAATGAGCTGGACAACCATCATGTTGAAGCCACATTGCCCTGCGTGTGGCGACAGGCACATCATCCAAAAGATTTGTCAGTTTGTTTTCCAAAAACTCTTGATAATTTTCCCCATTTAAATTTTCAGGTAATTCAAAGGGACCGATTAGTTGGCCGTTCAAGATGCCGGTCCACAAATTCACTTTAAAGCGATACTGTGACCTTTCTTCTCGAATTAAATGTGGATTTTCAAGTGCATAATAATAAAGATTATGCATGTTCATAAAACCATTTTTATGGAATGTGCATTCATCAGTCCATAAAATTCTATCCAGGAACTCTGGGTCTTCCCTATGTTTCTGCAACATTCTGCGGCAAAATTGGACACGTCTTGCGTAGTCACGAGGAAGCAACATTTGCACCCGCTGTACGTGATATGGGTGATACTGATACCGTCGTGTAATTCTGTTTGCAGTGAATTTCGGTATTCCTGTACGCCTTTCAATTGCTCGCGCCGAAGTTGTTGAGTGATTTTCAATTTCTTGCAAAACCTCTTCATCATAATCCATACATGGTCTTCCCATTCTAGCACGATTGTGAGGCATTCTGCCTTCAGCGTATGCTTGGTGAACATTTATAAAGACGCGATAATCAGGATATCTCAAAGCATTCGGGTATCTTTCCCGATACAGGTTGGCTGAAGCTACACCATTACCTCTGCATTCACCATAAATGTAATGCATGTTTACATATTCCTGAGCAGTATACTGGTACGGCATAATGAGTAGTCAAACGTCAAACACGGAACACAAACACACAATTAAAGGTTCAAGTGGATAAAGAAGTTTTGATAATAAAGAACAAAAAATATTGTAATTGTTATTAAAATTAAATTTTGTGTTGAAATTACAATATTTTTTGTTTAAAGGTGACATCTTACAATTAAGTTAAGAAAGAACAAACAATATTGTGGTTGTAAATAAAAATAAATTTGGTATTGCAATTACAATATTTTCTTGGATGATGTGCCTGTCGCCACACGCAGGGCAATGTGGCTTCAACATGATGGTTTCCAGCTCATTACGCACGGGAAGTAAGAAATTATTTGGATCAGGTTTATCCAAAGAGATGGATCGGCCGTCTTGGTCCCATTTTGTGGCCTCGATTTTTTTTACTGGGGTTGCATAAAGTAAAAAGTCTATAGAATAGTAATTCATAACTTACATTAATTGAGAGACCAAATTAATGAAGCCGCACAGCAAATAAAAGACGCAGAAAGTGCAAGACAGATAAAACGATCATTTTTAGAAAGATGCCGCGCTTGCATTCGACTTGGTGGCAGGCATTTTGAACACATTCTTTAATTTTTATTTGTGATTCGTTTGTTTTTAATTAAATATCTGTTATTTTCATTAAAGAAGTGTTTTTGTTTAAATTCCTAAATATTGAAATTGCAGTAAAACAACAATATCTTTTTCTTTAAAGTATAACATGGCATATTACACTAAATTAGCAATTTTTAAAATACTTGCCAAGTTTGCGTGACATATTTTTTTACAGTCTGAACGGTCGAAGTTAGCTAATAAAAAAACTTATAAAATCGGGCAAAAATGTTTGTTTTCAAAAGGTAAAAAACTGCTATTAGTTTTATTTTGAACTGTAATCAATAGCAGGCATTTTTAGGATTGCACAACATAAAATATAATCTAAGAATATGGAATTTTGTAGCTGTGGCACTTGAAAAACTGATATAAGGTGTCAAGTTTTACAAAATTCATAAAAATGACTATATCTCAAAAACTAACGATTTTTTACTAAGGTCATGTTTTGATTTTCTGGTTGGTCATGAGTTGGTTTCCTCCAAAGGATATCGTTGACTTTTGGGACACCCTGTATATACCTATGTTTAAGGCAAATATTTTGTTTGTACACAAGGGTAGTTTCTCCTTTTATTAATTAATTTAATTTAAACCAGTTTGGATGAGTATTATACTATAACTATAATAGTTCTGCACTGTTAAATATTTTTGAATAAATTATTATGTAACTTAGTTACCTAGTCTAGGTTATATATAATAATATTAATTTGTTTATATTTTTTCATAATACAAATTTTTGCTATTGTAATATACAATAGCAACAATTGCTACCTATATCAACTTACATAACAATTACGAATTGTGTTGGTGTCTTAAATATAATATTTAAGTTTATTATATTTATTTTAAAATTTAATAATTAAATTTTAAATTATTTTAAAAATCAGGTATTAAGTATGATTAATAACATATTAGGTATGCAAAATCGCAATTTTTTTACTGAAATAGTTACCCATACCTACCTAGGTAAATATACCTATATAGATAAATAATATTATCTACTATATAAGAACTGTAACTGAACCAAACAGGTGTGTCACCAGAGAACCCACGACAATATATCCAGTGTCAGTATGTTCGTACTCAGTGTTGGCAAGTCTCCAGTTTTAGCGGTAGATGTACTGATTTTGAAAAACATCTTAAAATAATTAAAAAATGCTCATTTATATCTTACATTTCAAATGAAACAAGATCTTGTTTGCCTAAAACCAAATATTGAGATGACTTGATTAGTTGATTCAATCACATCTACATACAATTGTCGCAGAAGCCGGCTTACGTGAAACCAATCACAGTGCTTGTTCTGTGTTGGTTTGAAGTAAGACATAAGCTCTCTTCTGCGACAATTGTAGACCGAGCCTAATGCATAATGTAATTAACATTTGAAAGTTTTGTAGTTTTGACATAAATTCCTCATTGTGAAATGGTGTTAACTTAATAATAACCTGATTATTATTTTTGACTTACAAAAAAAAGTTTTTATACAAAAGTGTTCTTTTAGTTCCACCCTTACTTCTTAAGAAGTCCCATAAGCTAACTGAATGGCTTGTGCGGGTTAGGGGTAGGAACGGACCGCGGGCTTAAAGTCCCCTCCGAAGGACTATTACACAATAGGACAAACACAAATAAACAGCCATACCCCTGGTGGGATTCGAACCCACGACCTCCGGCTTGTAGTCAGTAGCACTAACCACTCGTCCACCGTCGGCGATACTTCTTCAAGTTGTTTTCCGTGAAGTGGTTAAAAACTACAGTAACGACATCTACCGCTTTATTAAAAAGCTACCTGGCAACACTGTTTGTACTAGACTTTGACATTCTAGTAGGTACAACAGTACGCCGCATCAAAATCTAGTACGTTTTTCGAGTATTCCTCGTCAAAAAAAATATGTAGTCCCTGCACTGCAAAACAGGTTTGACAACCTCTACCTCTACTACAGTACCTACTATATAGTGTGTTTCATCTAAAACGAACTACCTTAAATAACTCACCTGATGTTTAAATTATTGGCAAAAGCCAAAACACGTCGATTTTGGTTTAGTTTAGTTTTTGTGACACAACCTGCGTCTTTGGACGACCAATCTGTAGTAGGTTTTGCTTCATCAGGGCATGTTTTTAATATATATTTTTTATATCCTTAGAAAACGCATAATGTATTATTTTATTAGTGATTGGTATATATACACTATTATCAGTTAGGTTCCAGCACTTGAGAAGGGACCACGCGATAGCGAGTGCTCTTGAAACGTAAAAGAGTGCAAACCAAACTAAAATGGTGCAACAGTCAATGAAGAGTGAAGTGTTAAGTGATGAATGAGTTAAGTGCCACCTGTCATTGGACGCTTTTTACTGGACAAACAAAGGAGGTCAATCAAGAAGGGAGGTGGCCATTCGCAAAAAAAAATTTGATAAGTATCCTTACATGACCTAACACATAATCTGCAAATTAAACACGACGATATCTTTAAAACTCAAGAAAGGCACACTGCGTAGAACAATAAAGCTGTCAACAACAAATAAGGCAAATCCAAACGAGACCAATAATAAACACTAGACACACAGAATAAACTAATAAACTAACATTAATCATTATAATCCATAAACATAGTTTAAAAAAAGCATAATAATCAAACAACTGGATTTGTAAACATTAGATAACAGAATAATTGCGCTTCTCATTTGTTTAACTAATAAATAAATGCATTACTTAATTTTGGAATTTAAGAAAAAAAGACAAAACTCTACCACAAAACGTGCTTGGGCAACACAATAACTAATAATAAAAAAAATTGTTAGAAATTTCGCACTTCTGCGGCAATAAACAATTAAAAAAAAAAACACCAAAAGCTACTGAACTATCTATTGATGTTTTTTGGCATCAAGACTGAGGACACGGGCAATGACAATAACGAACAAGACAAAGACCTCGACTAGGAAACTACACCCCTGCAGCGAAATAACAACTCCCCAACTCCAAATAGTAATCCCAAATGTTTGGAGTAATACTAATCGACTGGTCTAGGGAGATTCCGCGTCGTACTTAGTTTTAAGTCGTCGTAATTGTCCCCCAAAAACCAACACCCTCCCGTCCCTCCTCCTATACCCCACTGAGCGTATAGCATAGGCTCGGCGAACCCGGGAATGGCTATTAAAACTATTCGCCTCTCGCTCTCGAGCCCCAAATAGGGGACAGTACGGAACGCAATGGACATTCGCACCCAGCAAGGAAGAACAAAAATCGGCGTAAGTAAACATAGGCCTGTACGGGGTTCGAGAGTCAAGAGGAAATGGGGCTGGTTATACGTCTCTTATACTCAGACTCACTCACAACCTGCGTCTTTGGACGAACTATGTCAACGGATTGTAACAGAGTGACCTCAATAATCTTGTATACCCATGGACCATGGGTATACAAGATTATGGGCCATGGTTGGATCTTTCAATTGATATACAACCTGACCCCCTTTTCCTATCTAAAATTTGATACTCTACTACAATTTATTTATCTGAACCAGTTTGTGTTAAAATAATTTTTAACATTAAACAGACTGCCTGTAAATTAATTTTACTAGTAGGAAGTAGTCTAGCCGAAGTCGAATGTCTGGTCGAAGGTTACTTTTTTTTATACTTATATAGGTTTTTATTTAATACAAGCATTAATAAAAATAACCAAACATTCGCTTCGGCCTTAAAATCTACCTTCGGTTGGACACTACTGATAATTATCAGCAAGTTATGTCTGTAGAGCTCTTGATAAAATAAATTTGTCACAACTACTACATATTTGCCTAATAGGCAATGCCTATAGATATGTAAAGTTACTTTGGGAAGTGCTTTCGCAAATTACTACCCCACTCTGTTAAATGTAAGTATTAATACTTTTTTTTCGAAAATAGTTATAAAAAATATATTTTTATTTCGTATACGAAATGCCACTTCGAGAATGAAAGTTGTTTTGTGAGCGATAGCGAGCAAGAAAAATCATTCGAGAAAGCAAAAGAATTTCGCAATCAAGTATCAAACAACATTTTTTAGAAAACTGTTTATAAATTACTAAAAATATGAAGAAAAATTATTTAAACGGATTTAAAAGTATCGTATGTTTCCATGGCTTTATGGCATTTTAGTCAAGGGCTGACGTTAGCAACAGGTTACTCACGAGCTGAAGCTGAAGCTTTAAGTTAGTTGTCAATGTCATACAAACGTTAAAATAAAGTGCCCTTTTTGTAAAATAATACTAAATGTAAAATTATTTTATAATCTCAATAAAATATTATACAAAAGTATTAAATAGTTTCTCAACGCCAATATCTAAAAACTTGATATAAACATTGTACTGACCTTTTAATTTCGCCGGCAGTAAACTAGATATAACTTAAAATCGGGCTCGGACTTGAAGTGCTTTCTTCACTTTTACTGCATGAAAAACTGTTGCTAATCCATTTTCAAGGGATACATTTTGATTTATAACGCATACAAATTTGACGGTAACACAGATTCCCCTATTTTTTTTATAGAAGTCGCCCTATACAAATCTTTAATTTAATCATTTTTAGATAATAATAAGTAGAAAAAGTATGGTATGCAACTCGTTTATAAAGTTTTGTAGACACTTATTAACTTAAGCACTCGCTCGCAAGCTCGCTGTGTCTAAAATGGTGTTTATCAAACTTGATACATAATCTATTATTATCTACTCCACATTGATTTTAGTCACGGGCTAAAGTTAGCTTCATTATAAAGTGGGAAAAAGTGAGGTTAAATCAGTTTACAGTTGACAGATGTCAAATAACAAATAAAATTGGCTTTAAATTCTTCTTTGTGTTCGTCATAGATAAAGTATAGTATGCAACTCGTTTTATAAACTTCTTCAGACACTCGATCGCCAGCTTCGCTCGTCCCTAATAAAACTCGTAACTAAAAGGGTGTTTATAAAACTTAATACATAATATACTATTGCGTACACAGCTCCGAATGTAAAAGTATTTTGCGTACATAGCAACGAATGTAAAATACTTTTTCTACTCCCACCTTTAAAACGCCCTTTATTGTACATGTTTCCATGACACTAAGTGACCTTTTCACGGGCTGAAGTTAGCAACAGGTTTTTAGGCTCGGGCTGAAGTTAGTTTTTATGTTAGTTGACAGTTGTCAAGTGTCATACAATCATTAAAATAAAGTGCCTTTCTTGTAAAATAATACTAAATGTGAACATTATTTTATTATTTCAATACAAAAATACAAAAGTATTAAATAGTTTCTCAACGCCAATATTTGAAAAGTTTATATGAACATTGTACTGACCTTTTAATTTCGCCGGCAGTAAACTATAACTTAAATTCGGGCACAGACTCCACTGTGAATTCCTCCTAAAACATTTTCTTTACTTTCACTGTGAAAAACTGACAATTTTCAAGAAATACATTTCGATTTATAACCTTAAAAACCATAAAAATGTGACATAGAATCCTTTATTGTTTCATAGATGGCGCTCTATACAAATTTTTGATTTAAATCATTTTAAGATAATAATAAGTATTTGTCGTAGAAAAAGTATACTAGTTTATAAACGAGGTGCATACTATATATAGTATGCACCTCGTTTATAAACTTTTCCATTCACTCATTAATTTAAGCACTCGCTCGCAAGCTCGCTCGTTCCTAAATTAAATTCGTGTATAAAATGGCGTTTATCAAACTTGATACATAATATACTATTATCTACTCCCTCATTGATAAACTGTGACTTTGTGGCGTTTTAGTTACAGGTTGAAGTTAGCAACAGTGGCTTTTGGGCATTTTAGTCACGAGCTGAAGTTAGCCGTATTATAAATTGAAAAAAAATTAAGGTTAAATCCGTTGACAGTTGACCGATGTCAAATTTTTAACAAATAAAATTGTCTTTAAATTCTTTTTTGTGCTCGTCGTAAAGAAAGTATAGTATGCAACTCGTTTTATAAACTTCTCCAGACATTCGTTTTTATCAAGCACTAGCTCGCAAGCTTTGCTCATGCCTAGTAAAACTCGTAACTAAAATGGCGTTTATAAAACTTGATACATAATATACTATATTACCGATCTGTAGACCAAAAACTTTTGTTTTGACACTTAATAAATAAAATGTAAAAGTCAACTTTTAATGATGGTTGAGTATGAGTATAAGTGAGTATAAGAGATGTATAATTGCCTCATGACTTATGATTTTTTTTTCGCCAACAGCAACGGCACGGCTTCACCCGTGTTTGCTGAGTGCGAATGTCCATTGCGTCACGTGCTGTGCCATATTTGGGGCTCTAGAGCCAAATGCCAATAGTTTGAATAGCCTTTCCCGGATTCGCCGGGCCGTTTCCATACGCCCAGTAGGATCATGAAAGAGGGAGGACGGAAGGGATAGACATTTTGGTGTTTAGGGGACAATTACGCCGACTGAAATCTGCGTACGACGCGGGATCCCCCTAGACCGGGCTGTTAGTTAATTCAAACATTTGGGATTACTGTTTGAAGTTGTGGAGTTGTTAATACGCTGCAGGGGCCCAACTTACTAGTCGTAGTCTACGTCTTGACCGTTATTGTCTGTGTCCGTGTCAAAGTCTGATAGTTCCTGCTCTTGGTATATAATTCCGGTGATTTTCTTATCTTAGTCTTGTTGTGCTTAGTTGCTCTCAACTATTCTTGTTAATTTGTGAGAAGTGAATATTCTGTGCTAACGTGTCGTGAAACATGGTCTCCCGACTTTTGTCTAGAAGGTCTAGTTTTAGGGTGGCTACGGGTTACGTGGGCCCAGTATTTTAGTTCGTCCCCCTTACCCGTTTGGTAATGGTTTTGCCCAGGAGCAAGTCGTTTAAGTACGCATAGACTTTTCCTGTTTTGTCAGTTAATGGTTCGTAACGACTGAATAATTCGTTTATTGCGTCTTCGACGTAGGGTCTGTACGTTCCTAGGTTAGTGCGTAAGTGTTTCTATTCGCATTGCGATCCTATAATGTTGAACAGTTGGTGAGCAATTGATGCGATTAGGCAGTTACCGGTGGGAGGTAATTTTTTGACTTTTACTGTAGGTGATTACAAAATCCATTAGAATTCGGTTTGTGTTTTTTTTTTCGTTTAGATTTTCTAGGTGTCAAATGTTTTTGGTCTTGTTTAGTTTAAACACTTTATTTTGTTGGGGAGGTCCTCTTAAATTAATGTGTTTTGACTTACACGTTTGTTATTGACATGGAACTTAATAAATTCTACTGTTAAAAATACTGACCGTGAAATTAAAATATCAAGTATCACTATAAATGGAGAAGAAATTATAAATCCTACTGAAATAGCTAAACAATTTAATGATCACTTTATAAATATTCCTAAAAAATTGCTTAATAACAATCAAAATTTTATAAATAATGCTGTTCAAATACCTTTTGTTAATAAAACCATTTATTTATCTGATGTCACACCGACTGAAATCAACTACATATTGCTTAGTCTAAAAAACTCGCATTCCACTGGTTATGATAACTTGTCAACAAATTTATTAAAACATTGTTCTTTATATTTAGTCAAACCTCTTTGCTATTTAATCAACTTATGCCTGCATAAAGCTATTTTTCCTGATTGTTTAAAAATTTCAAAAGTTATATGTTTATTTAAAAAGGGTAATCAAAAGGATATTAATAATTATAGGCCAATTTCATTGCTTCCAGTAATTTCAAAAATATTGGAAAAGGTTATTTTTAAAAGAATTGTCTCATTTTTAAAATGCAATAGTATTTTAGCCCAATCTCAACATGGCTTTACAGAAAAACGTTCAACCATGACAGCGCTGTGTAGTTTTTTGGATTTTGTGTATAGACAGCTTGACAAGGGAAATAAAGTAATGGCTTTATTTGTAGATTTAACAAAAGCTTTTGACTGCGTTAATCATGAAATTCTCTTAAGTAGATTAGAATATTATGGTTTACGTGGCCACTGTAACAAACTTTTGAGATCATATTTTGCTAATAGAAAACAATTTGTTTCCTATAATGGGGCCAATTCCAATGTAAAAATAGTAGATATAGGAGTTCCCCAGGGCAGTGTTTTGGGGCCTCTTTTGTTTTTGTTATATTGTAATGATTTAAATCAAATAATTAATACTTTTCATTGTGAGTTTGCAGATGATATAACAGTGGTGGCTTCAAATACCTCACAGTTAAATACAGTAAGACAAGTTTGTAATAATCTTGAATCGCTTGCTGAATATTTTAAAGCATCAAAATTAGTTATGAATCAACAAAAGACTCAATTTATGCAATTCCATCCCTATAGTGCACATTATGTATGTAGTCCGTTAATTAATCTTAACAATACAAGCATTGAACAAGTGTCAAGTTTTAAATTGCTGGGAGTTTATGTTGACCTTTCTTTGAATTGGAAGGTCCATATAGACTACCTTTGCAAGAAACTATCAAGCAATTGTTATGCGCTGAAGAGGTTGAATGCTATATCCAGCAAGTTTGTTGTCAAGACTTTTTACTACTCAAATTTTGAATCACATATTAGATATGGTATATTATGTTGGGGCTATTCAACAGATGTAGATAGAGTTTTTAAAATGCAAAAACGTGCGATTCGATGTATGTTTGGTCTAAGTTTTAATGAATCTTGTAAATGTTTTTTTATTAATGAATGTATTTTAACTGTACCCTGTATTTATATATATGAAATCCTAAAGTTTGTAAGGAATAATATGGACAAATTTAAGTCGTTAAACATAAATCACACATATATGACAAGATATGGTTTTAATTTGCAACATGATCGTCATAGAATGAGCCTATTCGAATTGAATCCATTATATATGGGTCCAGTACTTTATAATATATTACCAGCTGAGTGGAAAGTTTTACCACTTAAAAGATTTTTTAAGTGTGTAAAAGAGTTTTTAATAGCAAATGCTTTTTATTCTGTAAGGGACTTTCATATGTATGCTTTTTAATATCTATTTTGTCTATTTATTATTTTAATCAATGCATTTTGTGATTGTATTATATTATATTAAGTGTTTATGTTTTTTTACTTGTTGTTTGTTTATGTTATTTATTACTGCTCATTATTTAGTACCTGCATGATACAGGTTGTATTTATATTTAATATTTATATTTAATACTTTTGTAAAATAATTGTTGACTTGTCCTATACTCTGTTTTGTAGTCAAAAGGATTAATAAATTTATTATTATTATTATTATTATTTATTGTCCTACTTTCCTGTGAATGACCGCGGTAGGGGCGGCTTTGTCTTTTGTTGTTGTTTGAATACTATTGTCTTACTAATGTTACTGATGCACTTTGTTTATTTTTTGTCTTTTTTCCAGTGTTTAAGCGAAAAGTGCCTCACTTAAAACCTATAGGTTTTAAAACCTAAAGTGCCTTGCTTAAAACCTATAGGTTTTTTAAAGGTACCTATCGTGGTTAGTGTTGCAATTATGTGTTAGGTCATGCAGATGGTTAAGGTTGCTTATCGGATTTTGTAGATGACCTTTCCTCCCTTGGTTTATCCTCTATTGTTTGTCTCGTGAAGAGCGTCCAATTGAGTGGTTAGACCGCCCGGTAAGCTGTCACTTATCACTTAACACTTCCTTGACCGTAGGGTAGTCTCTACTCACTGTAGTTGTTACACTATAGTTTATTTGCACTTTAAGATAAATTATTTGTTGGTTTTGGCTTATATGTTTTAAGAGGTCTTGATACGATACTATACGTCCTACAATGTCAAGTATTCGAACGTGACCGAAGTCAACTTTGAATGATAGTTTTAATGCCTATATTAAATTGCGTTTATTAAACTTGATACATAATATACTATTATCTACTCCCCCATTGATAAGCTGTGACTTTATGGCGTTTTAGTGAAGGGCTGAAGTTAGCAATAGAGGCTTTTGGGAATTTTAGCCACGGGCTGAAGTTAGCTTTATTATAAATTGGGAAAAAGGGAGGTTAAATCCGCTGACAGTTGACAGATGTCAAATTTTTAACAAATAAAATTTGCTTTAAATTCTTTGTGTTCGTCGTAGATAAAGTATAGTATGCAACTTGCTTTATAAACTCGTTTTTATTAAACACTCGCTCGCAAACTTCGCTCGCAAGCTTCGCTCGTGCGTAATAAAACTCGTAACTAAAATGGCGTTTATAAAACTTGATACATACCCATAGAGCACAAAGTCGTCCATATGGTGTCCATAGGACATCCATCTCTGTACAAATGGATATCCATAGTATGTCCAAGAATATTATATGGAAGTTTCATGTACGTACATATAACGTTACTTTGGCACACTATAGGATGTCCATGTTATGGAATAAATGTACATACAATGTATGTTGGAAGTGGACTTCCATATGATGTCAAAATGAGCCTTAGAACGAAAAATTTTGGTTTACTTGTTTATTCTGAGTTATGTATACATTTGTTTATTCTAATCAAATTATAAACATATAGGGTTTAGGATAAAAAATTTTTAGAAAGTGGCGGCTGGTGGATTTTGGGTATACCAATATCTCAGTTATTAGACATGAGGCCCATATAAAACAAATATGAGTTTATAATGACATTGATGAATGAATTGAATTCTGCGCAAGCATAATTTAAATTAAAGTTTGCGAAAAAAAGTTAGTTTTTCAGCGCGCATCACCAAACTAAAGTTTAAAATGGTATAAAATCTGTAAGATTTTTAAAATAAATTTTTAATTTTTTGATAAACTTTAGTGAATTATGAATTGCACCACTTTAATTTAAATAATCTTAATTTTGTGGGTAGGGGGCTGGTAAGGCGGGCTGAAAACTAACTTTTTTCGCAAATTTCAATTTAAATTCTGCTTGCGCACAAATTTTCTATTCCATGTCATTATAAACTAATATAAGTTTGATATGGGCCCCATAACTGATATATTGGTATTATAGTGAATTAATTAAGTTTTATTTTATATTTATAAAAATATTGGTGTAACATTTTGAAATAATGTCGACATTGCCTTTAATAATAATATCACTGACTACCATGATTTGAATCATGACTGACTTTTTTTATTAGGAATTTGTCAAAAATTTGGGGGTTCAGTTAGCAAATTCTAGGGACCCCAAATTTATAATTGGCTACATTAAATAGAACCTTAGAACACACTTTTTCTATGTACACTAGTTAAGTGGAGAATATAATTGAGGTTATGTTATAATTATAAGAATATGTTTATAAATTTTGAAGTATCAAATAAAGCTGTTAAAAAATGCAATCACTTTACCTTTGATCGAGTCCAGCCGGCTTGGCGCGAATTTTTTATTGCTGACCGCGTTTTTTTATATAAACCAAACCTATTAATAAAGTTTAATTCGTAACTTGGTATTTCTGAGGTGTTTCTTTAAATAAAATAATACATAATAGATATTATGATACTAAGTAAGTCTTATACTTACAATTGATCTAGGGATATTGGTAATATTTGCCAGCGATCTTATTGAGATTTGAGGATTTTCCTCCATTCTATTTAGCACCCCTGCAAATCATAATTTTTAAATATGAATAAAATATAAATTCGTATAAAATAAAAATCTAATGATTTTACTTTTTTTTTTCTCATACTGGGCATTAATTTTATGTTTTATTTTAAAATACATTTACATCTAAAAAAGAGTTTTCATCAAATAAATCTACATTAAAAGATAAATTATTTAAATGTTGAAGATAGTTTTTCCCCATTTTTAATGCATTCCCGGTTTACGTATTTATTAAATTAGTAAACCATTGTTTCTAATATTAAAAGATACCAAAAAATACACGAAAAATATCCAAATAACTTATTTACCACATATAAAAACAATGTTTATAGATAAACTAAACCAAAACTCATATTCGGCACGTGCAGCGACAACGTACTTTTGTCACTCAATGACGTCAGAGGATAAAGAGAGACGGAAGATAATGATGCGCGTGGACATGCCATGAGTCTATGTCACGTTACCTACGTCAATTTGTCAGTAACACAAAACACAACCCTATTAAAAATGCCCTATAGAACCCATATTGAACTAGATAAGGAAACTAATATGGATTTATATGGTTCTATATGTCCTATATGGAACGACCTGGTTTACACTAAACTGCGCACCATTCAATGTGTCGCGACCAAAAATTTCGTCCTTTTTCAAAACGACATAACTTTTTTGTTTCTTGAACGATTTTATTTTGGTTTGTAATGTCTGCTAGCCCCATTCTCTGGCAATTCATACTATATATATGAAGCTCACGGTTCTTCAAGTAAATTTACTACAGGGTGATATGTAAAACAGTGAAAAATTTCAATAACTTCATCCAAGGCCCGTTTGTAAAATAAATATTTTTTTCTCGTTTTTACTTTGAAATAATGAAGTATTTTGTCTTGAAACGTTTTTAAAATTTTTCGTATTGGAACCTTAGCAACAAAAATATGATTTTTTTTACATGGAGTACATTTGATGCTTTTTTGTAGGCGTGGATGAATTGGTAAGTTCAATTCAAGAAGAATGGGAAGCCATACCCAAGGAATTTCTAAGGAACTTGGTCTAGGGAATGCCCAGGAGGGTTATCGAAATATTACGGGTTAGGGGAGGGCCAACGAAATATAGAAAGTTATTATTGTTATTGTTTGTTACATTTTTCTGTTGAATGTTGTAGTTTTTTAATGATTATATCTTCGCATAAAATTTTCAAATATGAACAAACAAATTTTGTACTTTATTACCAATTAGGTAGATACTTATCAGTAATAAAATATCACTAGTGCGCAATATAAATGTAATTTATGTAACATTATCCTAACCACTCAAACAAATTACAGTAATTTCTCCCAAAAAATGAATCCCCAAATGGCATTGGCAAAGACATTTAACAGCCGGAAATTGTTTTCGAATTTTGATTCTTGGTGATTTTGGTTTTATCTAAAACTTAAATTTGACAACTGAATCACATCAGGAGGTCAAAATTATAAAGCAAACATGTCACGAACGTTAATATCGGTTCAGGTTTAGTTTTCGGAAATTTTCTCCAAAATGCCATTTTAAAAAAGTGGTCTTTGCTTAGGTTCCTCTGAAATTAATGGAAGTTTGTTGCTTGTCGCTTGTTCAGAATTATTCAAGGAACAATCTTTCACCATCTTATCTTTTTTATCTTAAAAAGTCTGAGTGTATTGCCTACAAAAAAGCATCAAATGTAATCTTTTGAATAAAAAAATCATATTTTTGTTTTCAAGATTCCAATTCGAAAAATTTGAAAAATGGTTCAAGGTAAGACATAATACTTCATTATTTCAAAGTAAAAACGAGAAAAAAATATTTTTTTTATAAACGGGGCTTGGATGAAGTTATTGAAATTTTTCACCGTTTTACATATCACCCTGTAGGAAATTTACTTGAAGAACCGTGAGCTTCATTTCTATAGCATAAATTTCCAGAGAATGGGGCTAGCAGACATCACAAACCGAAATAAAATCGTTCAAGAAACAAAAAAGTTATGTCGTTTTAAAAAAGGACGAAATTTTTGGTCGCGACACATTGACTGGTGCGCAGTTTATATGATTTAATATGGAATTTCATTTTAAAATGTACAACTTAGGGATTTTTATATGGATTTATCTGGTTTATGTTTTATGTGTCTTTCCATATAGGTTTCCCTATATGGTTGAATATGGAATTCCATTTTAAAATGTATATTTAAACGAAAATTGCATATTAAACCATATAGATTCCCCTATATGGTTAAATATGGATCTATATGGTAATAATTTTTTCACACCCAAACCATATTGGGCCAGATAGAGCAATATGAACCTATATGGCAATCCATATTGTAATGGTTCAGTATTTTAATACGTTTTACAAATTTATTTTTAAATAAGTTTGGAATTTCTAAATTGTGTTGTAAAATGTAAAAATCTTTGCAAAAGAAGTAAAAAAAACGGACGTTTAGGTATAAATTACAGTTTCGTGGAAGACCGAAATTTTGCGTGAAATGGGAAAAAATCTGTTGGCCAGATGAGGCGAAAACAAGATCGAAACTGGAAGAGGGGAGCAAAGAAAGTGGCAGAAACTTTTCCGAAGTGTTAGAGAACGCATCGTTTTCGTGAATCTTTGCTAAAACCATAATTATTGTAAAATTCTGTGTAAACGATTGTTACGAGTGTTTGTGTATTCTCCCAGGTTCGTTCTTAATTTTAGTAGCCCAATTCTGTAGTAAAGTCCACTAAACGTAGAACGATTTTGATTTGAATAAACTGAGCATTAGTTATTTTGCACTACTACGTTTAGTGAATTTTACTCGATATTAACACCTTTTGTTTTAGCTATTTTTATAGAATGTTTTTACCTTTTAAGTTTACTGCTAAATGTAAAAATTTATATTCCTTTCTTTTATTGTCTTAGGCTTAATTTAGTTGTATACTACTCAAATGTTTAGACCCTCCCTCAACACGATTATGGATTTTTTTGCGGTAATTTTAAAACAAATATCAGTGTAATACAGGACGTTTCGTTGCTTAAAAGGGAGTATTGACCGTTAATTTTAAACTTTGAATGCTCCTTTTTCTTTAGTACGTAGTTTGCAGTAGATACTAAAATACTATCCTCCGTGAGGGATAACTGGTCACCTAGGTTCTCTAGGTGGCATCGCAACTTTTATCCCGAAACTGCATCTTTACGCGAGTTGTTTCCAGTGCGGACCTCGTCCTCCACAGGGCAACGTTAACGTTGACAGACTAACAGTTAACTGCCCTGTTAAACTAACAAAGTTTTCCTATTTTTTTTGAACCCGTAGGGGTAGATAGTGTAACGAGCGTCGTGTCATTCCATTGATTTGCATAAACTTTTAAAGAAACAATGCCTAATCGTGTAATCCTTTGCTACTTCATAGCCGAACAGGGTTTTTTCTCAAGCTCTTTTTCCCTGGTCGTATCTCCCTAAGAGCCACCCCTTGTTTTTTTTAACTGTTTGTAAAGTAAATTAAATTGGAGTAAACAAAACACTGTATTTTATTTTTTTGTATACCTAATTTTCCCTAGTATGATTCTTAAAGCAATGTATTTAATAAAACAAGTAACAAGTAACCACAAAGTAGAGGTCCAAATTTTGATAAGACGATCACGAGCCATAGTCACAAAATAGTTCATTTAATAATTTTTCATAAAACTTGTTTTAACGAACCTGGTGTAAGGAGAAATCTTTACAATATAGAAATCACTTTTCTATATGGTTTTCCAGGTATGGAATTCTATTTGGTTCATTAGTGCAATGCCTGTTTCAAATTCCTATATTGAACCAGATAGATTTTTATTTTGTGTTTCTATATGGCATTTTTAATAGGGAATTATATTTTATTATAGTAGGTATGGCTATTTTGTCCTTTGTCCTATTTTGTCCTGCATAGTTTTATACGCAAAAGTAAGAGACAAATTTAAGTTCTTTAGTCTTATTGCTTATTTCTTATTTTCATGAACATAAACGCAACCATTACTTTACACAACTGCAGTTTCAACTTTTTATATTATTTCTTATTTTAAGTAAGCATGAATAGTATTCTTTGAATACGCCTTAAATTATAATTTCTTCCATAATTATAGAAGGCTTGAAGATAAATGTATTAAATTATAAATTAAAAAGGTATTTTTTAGCCTTGTTTCTCAAAATTGAATAAAATAATTGCATTGTGATATACCTATAATTATGTTAAAAAACTTGCTGCAATATAAATTTTTAGTTTATTAATTAAAATAAATTGACGATTAGGATGACGATACTGGAAGTGTCTATCGCTATAACGAGTCGTTCAGAAGCTTCCGAGCATGTTTCTTATTAGGTTGAATAAAATAATTGCATTTTGAAGTATAATAAACTTGCTGCGATAAAAACTTTTACTTAAAAAATTTAAATAAATTGACGACACGTCTGATGAAGACACAAACGCTACCGTCATTGTTGGTAGGGCAGTTGCACATAATACATAAATATCTACTATATGTATTATCGCCCCTGTAGCACTATTGCCAATAACAATATAAGGTGAATCTAAAAAATGATTTATTTTTAGTAATAGTAAAAAAAAGTTTAAAGCAATTCGAAGATTCGAATTGAGGACCCTAGAAGCCAAGGGGTACAAGTACATTTTGTTTAGTTTTGAGATAATCATTTTTGAAATAAAAAACCACCTGGAATTTGGAGTCAAAATTATTACATGTACATAACTACATTTTTTTTTAAATATCATTTTTATCCCTTGGCTGGGGTCCTCAATTATTTCCTAAGTTCAATTTTTTTCATGAACACTTTCGTTCCATTTTAGATGTATTTTAATCTCTAATTTCTTTTACTCGAATATTTTTATAACCCGAACTTATTTATTAAGTTTCCTTCTGAGTTATCTGCAAATTTACTCCTTATATTATAATTTTGTAAATATAATTATATATATTATTATACCCTAGCAATCTACAATATTTTTTCATGGTAAAATTTTAATTAAAAAAAATAATTTTATGAAATATTGTTTTTTATATTTATTATATTTTTAGGAAGGCGAAAACAATGAAAAATTTGACTCCCACCCGAGGCACCCATCGGCATTACCGGCGTACCTTATGGTACACAACTCATGGTATTACGGTCTGGATCTGACATTCTCCATAGTATTGATTCTTTTAGCTTTGGTTGAAAAACCATCAGTTGACCAATTTGAACTTCCTGTTGGGGTTCATGGTACCATTGAACTATTTGCTCTTGGAGTCATTGCTATTGAATTAGCATTGAAGTTAAGATGGATTGGGTGGTCAACAATATTTAATCATAAGAGGACAATGGTTAAGGTAGGAATAATTTTAAATAAAAATCCATCTTCTTTGATGTTTGGTTTATAATATTATTGTTTGAAATCGTACTTTTATAAGAAGTTGAAAACATTTTTATTATTATTATTATTTTAATCACGGGCTTTAATTTGGCAAGATTGAAGCTTGTAAGTGAGTGTATAATAAACGAGTGTCTAGGGAAGTTTATAAAATAAATAACATACTATACATTTACTATGACAAACAAAGATTAAATAATTTTCAAATATACCTTGATAAATAAAATATGACATCTTTCAGACAGTTTTAACCTTAATTTCTAAATAAATTGTGTGGTTCGGTTAATACATATATTGAAATAAGCCCTCGTATGTACAAAACAATAAAATTATGAATAAAATGGAATATGACTTTACAATAAACAATGATAAAATGAATAATGCGAAAATAAAATATTAAACCGAAACTGAATGCTCAGTATACGGCCCAGAGAAAAAAATATAAATTAAAGTGGAGTTTCTGAAACAAACAAACAGAAGATTATTTACAACTTGCGTTAATTACAGCTGAAGTCGGTCGGTCGGCGGTCGGACGGCAATTCTTTCGCTGGTACGGACTGGTGCAAAATTAATTCCTGCTCGGAGGCGCTGCTCCCGCTTATATGCCCTCTGGTCTCCCTCCTATAGCGGGATGCGCGCTTCTCAATCGTGACATCAGGATTGGCCAATCACGTTAAAGGCCAGCCTCGTTGCAGATTTCATGATTCGGCTGTATCTGCCCGTTGTCGAGTTTTATAAAAAACGAGCATTAGAATTTCTGCGAGTAAGTAAACAATCGGGCTCCTTTTTGCTGGGCGCGTAGACTACCATAGGGGTCATTCCGGTGGTAGTGCTACATATGGGCTATTCCGGGGGTCGTTTATGACTTACGTGATTTAAATCATTTGGATTGTAATTCTATGGCACAGGGTAGGAATAGGGAAAAACTTCGTTACAGTTTCGATAACTGGCATGATCTTTAGGTTGTTGTTGGGATTGTTTTTAATAAGTTTTAGATCTATAAGGTCGATTTCTGCAAATTGGTAGGAATATTCGATTTCGAATGGTAGTAAACAATGTCTTCTGCCCGAGCTTCTGCCTATGTTGACGTACTCCTTTAGGAGGGGGAGGGATTGTATTATATAGGGTTTGGATTTTTTTCTCCAGTATGTAGTTGGACGGGAACAATCGATTTTTAAAGAAAACATTATATGAATTATAGGGTGTTCTTTGTATCTTAATATTTTTAATAGCAATTTGCTGGTTAGCCAAATTCGTCTTTCATTTAACGGAAGTTCCGAGCACTCCCACATTGGTGGGAGTTGATCTCATTAGTCCTGTTATTGTTCTGAGAGCTTTAAACTGGATGTAGTACAGTCATCTTAGTCAAAAAAAGGGATCAACCTCGGAATCTAACGGAATAAGCTGAATTTTTGTGAAAAACTTTATTTTAGCATTACAAATGTTGTCTCAAAAGTCACATATGCCAACGTGTGAGCGGCCTTAGATATTCAAGGTCAAAGGTCGCAAAAATCAGTTTTTTGAAAATATCTCGTTTTCTCTACCTCCTATCGTATTTGCATTTATTATAAAAGTTGTAGAGAATTTTATTTTAAATTTTGTTTACAATTTTTTTATACGTCGAACCGTTTTTGATATAGAGGGCGCAGAGTGTGGAGCGCTCAGCCATACGTACCTTTAGCGCAAGGTAAATCGTGAATCCCAATCTATTATACCGTTTTTTTAATTAATTATATAATAAATATTACTTATATAAAAATTTAATACCTTATACTTATATTTATATTTCTTTTAAATCAAATATATTTTATCTTCATATTTATCTTATATTTTAATTTAATTTTAATGAAGGATAATTGGATTGGAGTAGGAAAAAATGTTTTTATTTATATCAATATTATTATTATTATTATTAATCTTTATCTTCTTCATCCTCGTCTTCTTCACTGAATCAGGTTGGCCAGCAATTTCAGACTCATTCTCATCATCACTCTCCTCGTTATCATTGACATTAATTGTCATATCTTCAAAAACTTACTTATAACGCGTTTGTACTTTGCAGATTTTTGTTGCCTCATCTGCGACTTCACCACAAAATAAGCACAATATTTTAAAATCAAACACATCATTCCCTTTTTTACGAGGTAAAGTCGATGACGTTGAAGGTCCAGTCTCTTCAAGGCGACGTTTTGCTGCTGCAATTTTACTATAGTACGCTATAGCGTACAATTTTTGACATTCAATATGAACGTTCACAGAAGTCAAAGTATTTAGGTAGTTTATGTTTATTTCTCTCAATAATTGCTTCTTTTAAAGTCTTTAAACCGCGCACAAAAGTCACAGAATCACCTTCAGAAAGTAACATATTACAAATAAAAAACAAATCAGCCGTGTTAACCTTTAAAATATTACGAATATTACCTGTCACAACCCTAGACCTATACCTAGGGTCACAACTTGCTTTAAATATAGGTATACCTAACCTTTTTATTTATAGCAAGCCCACAGTATTTCCAGGTGTGTTATTTTAAAAGCAATATCTGGATCCAAGAGATGACCAGAGACATATTCAAGGCAAATTCATTTAATGTCTTTTCTTCTTAAAATGCATTTATCATTAATTAGAATAACATTAGAATATATTTAGAATGATTCACTTTATTATTTAATTATTTGTATGTCAAAAGTAAGTAATATTTAATGACTATTTGTTTTAAAAAAATATATAAAAATAAATATAAGGTATTAAATTGTTATTTAAGCAATAATTAATAAATTATGAATTAAAAAAACGGTATAATAGATTGGGATTCATGATTTACCTTGGGCTAAAGGTACGTATACGTATATGGCTGAGCGCTCCACACTCTGCGCCCTCTATCTCAAAAACGATTAGACGTATAAAAAAATGTTTTAAACAAAATTTGTAGACAATTTTATTCTCTACAACTTGTATAATAAATGCAAATACGATAGGAGGCAGAGAAAAGGAGATATTCTCAAAAAATTGATTTTTGCGACCTTTGACCTTGAATATCTAAGGCCGCTCACACGTTGGCATATGTGACTTTTGAGACAACATTTGCAATGCTAAAATAAAGTTTTGTACAAAAATTCAGCTTATTCCGTTAGATTTCGAGGTGAAATGCCTAGATGACTGGACTAATGGTGTTCATTTTGTTATTTAGGGATTTTTGAATGGGGCTAAATAGTATGCTACCATGATATAGATGTGATCTAACAATTCCAGTATATAGTATATGTAGGATTTTAGGGTCTGCCCCACACCATACTCTAGAGACGGCTCTTAGGACATTTATTCCTTGGTTTGCTTTTGCGATTATTTTATTTGTGATCTAACAATTCCAGTATATAGTATATGTAGGATTTTAGGGTCTGCCCCACACCATACTCTAGAGACGGCTCTTAGGACATTTATTCCTTGGTTTGCTTTTGCGATTATTTTATTTACTTGTTGTTTCCAGTTGAGATTTTCTTCAAGAATGATTCCTAAATATTTTACAGAGGATTTTCTTGATATTATTTTGTCGCCCATCTTGACTGCAGTCAACTGCACCATGGTGGTGGAGTGACTCTAGATTTTCTCTTTTTGAACCAGATGTATTCAGTTTTCTCAGCCGAGCAGGATAGTTGGTGGTCATTTAGCCACTTTATTGTAATGTATGTTATTTCCCTTGGTAAAGAGGTCATGTGCTCACGAATTCACCATTTTACGTCACACGCATTCATACCAACATCATCAGCGTACATGCGATTTGCGGCGTGGGCGTGTTTCCTTTACAATGTTGTTAGATTTAAAGTTTGTAATTAAATGATATAATTTTAGTTCCCTATTCCCTATTAAAAATGCCATATATAAACACAAAATAAAAATCTATCTGGTTCAATATAGGAATTTGAAACAGGCATTGCACTGTTGAACCAGATAGAATTCCATACCTGGAAAACCATATAGAAAAGTGATTTCTATATGGATTGCCATATAGGTTCATATTGCTCTATCTGGCCCAATATGGTTTGGGTATGAAAAAATTATTACCATATAGATCCATATTTAACCATATAGGGGAATCTATATGGTTTAATATGCAATTTTTGTTTAAATATATATAATAATAATAATAATAATAGTTTCTTTATTAACGCAAATAATAGCAGTAACAATATATTAGTTTACAGGTACATATAAAAAAAACATATATACATTTTAAAATTGAATTCCATATTCAACCATATAGGGAAATCTATATGGAAAGACACATAAAACAGAAACCAGATAAATCCATATAAAAATCTCTAAGTTGTACATTTTAAAATGAAATTCCATATTAAACCATATAGATTCCAAAGTGTAAACCAGGTCGTTCCATATAGGACATATAGAACCATATAAATCCATATTAGTTTCCTTATCTGGATCAATATGGGTTCTATAGGGCATTTTTAATTGGGTTGGCAGGCTTGGTCAGTGCCTAAACACAATAGCTGCAAGGAAAACATAAAATGGTTGGGCTACTAAAATGCATTTTTACTATTGATTTGCTGTTGTGACCTTCCAACACTCCTTGTTTTCCAAAATGAGAATTGCTCGAAATCTAAGCAGTGTGGGCCCAAGCAGCAAAGAATGACACATTTTGGGCAATGTGTCGACACAGCGTCGAAACATGATTTTGGACACGACACATTTTAAAGACACATAGTCCACTTTAAGACCACTAAGTGTGGAAAATGAGACCAAAGTGGTGATGAAAGTTGTACCAAAAAGTGTCCATAGTTTGCCCACAAAATGTGCCCGATTTTTTCTTAAAATTTGCCCACAATGTGCCCGGTAGTGTGACCAATTTGTGCCCAAAGAGTTTCTAATTTGTATGTTACCA
This sequence comes from Brassicogethes aeneus, assembly GCA_921294245.1. Lineage (NCBI taxonomy): Eukaryota > Metazoa > Arthropoda > Insecta > Coleoptera > Nitidulidae > Brassicogethes > Brassicogethes aeneus. The sequence goes on along the minus strand of OV121132.1, from coordinate 42,199,853 downwards.
AATGGTCACCATTTGTTCCGAATTGTTGCCAAGTACTGTATTGTATCCTAAAATAAACCCAAATGGACACTAACTATTTTTAATTGGAAACGAATTGGAAACGAACTAGATACAAAGAGGCAAAGTAAGGCGTGATGTCTTATTAATAATTATGTATACAATATAATATTATGAAATACATTATAACTTAAATCTAACATTTTTGGTATATGTTACCTTCATTTTTATTGCGAACAAAATTTTATTGGTGATTATAAGCAAAATACTTTTAAAAATTGATAGGGCCTCACAAATAATAAGTATTTATAATTTTTTTTTATTAAAAAAAAAATTGTTTTCTATATTTTTATCAAAACTAGACGTATGTGCCTTCTATGTAACTTAAACTTTGCATTTTTTAAATTTTAAGTTTAAATTTCACCAGAAAGTTAAATTATGTAAAAAAAATTAAAGCGTCGTATCTGTTTCAACAAAAAAATATGGCGAATTACACAATGTGTCCCTTTGGAACCTAATGCGCCCGCCCCACACATTTTTGAAACAAATCAGACACCATGAATCTAAAATGCAGCTAAATGGAAACTTTTGCGTCCACTTGACTCAATTTGGTAATAAAATGGAAACAGATTGATAAGGTACAATATGGAAACATTGAGTCGACTAAGTGTCGACCCTAATGAGTCTAAATTGTGTTACTATTTCCAAGAGGGCACAAAAGCGACGCAACTTGGGCACATATTTCTGAAATAATGCTACTTAGACCCATACTTTTTTGGACACAATTGGTTTAAAAGGTGTCGACCCAAAGCAACCACAAATTTGAAGAAAGGACACAGTTTCCATTTAGACATAAGTTTTCCGATTTGTGTCGAAACAATTTGGAAACAAAAAGTGTTGTGCCCAAGTTCGGGCACAAATTGCTGCTTGGGGGGGGACCAACCCTTCTCCACCTAACTACCCACTCGAGCTGAGCGTGTTCCGCCGTCCCTAAGCTAGCGAAACCTCTTGGGGAATCGATTTCTGTAGAACTATATTACCTATATTAGGTGTCAAATTGTTGGTTATAATTTCACTGTCGCTCAGTGTATATTCATAAAAATACTATAAATTTACTTTTTTTTTTTTCAGTGTATAACCCTGGTGATAATGTTATTCGAAGCAATAGTAGTTTTAATACGACAATCGTCCCATTTTAGAGTGACCAGAGCATTAAGACCGATTTTTCTCGTGGACACGAAGGCTTGCGGAGCTGTCCGAAGATATTTACGACAAATTTTACAATCACTACCTCCGATTTTAGACATGTTGGTTTTACTATTGTTTATTGTATGTTGTTATGCTGTTTTGGGATTTTTTCTTTTTGCTGGAAACGATAAAAATTTGTATTTCTTAACACTTGATGACAGTTTTGTTAGCATGTTTGTTCTTCTTACCACTGCAAAGTACGTATTGAAAATAATATTTAAACTCATTTATGTTCTATATATTTTTTAGTTTTCCAGATGTTATGATGCCTTCTTATAATAAATCCAGATGGAGTGCGATTTTCTTTATATCATACATATCAATTGTTTTGTATGTTCTTATGAATTTGGTAGGTAACATTTCATGATTGTAAAAGAATTTAAATTTAATATTATTAAAATTATTTTAAGATGTTGGCTGTTGTTTATGAAACTTTTACCGCCGTCGAAAAAGATAAATTCCGAAAATTACTTTTACACAAGAGACAAGCCTGTAAATTAGCATTTAGATTATTAGTTAGTAGACAGACACCCAATGGTATGAAGTTCAAGCAATTCCATGGACTTATGCAGTATTACTCTCCACATTCAAGTAAAATTCAAGAAAAAATTATCAACGAGAAATATTTATTTTTTTACTTTGCATTTTTAGGTTTAAGAGATGTGGTATTACTTTTCAAACATTTAAATACCTCTGACACTGGCTATCTCAGTGAAGATGAGTTTATACATATTTTCGACGCAGTTAATTTACGTTGGTATGTAAAAGATTTAGCGGATCCCTGGTTTTCGGCAGCATGGCCTCCTTTACGCACGTTAAGTCGTACGACAAGAACAATCGTCAATTGGCCTTACTTTGAACACATTGTCTGTATGAGAATTTGTACTTAAATTTTATTATAAACATTAATAATATTTTTAAGATATTTTGATTATTGGTAATGGAATGGCAATGCTCATTAGAGTGATGGAGTATTCAGAGAGTTTGGAAGAGCGGGCCACCTACTTTTGTGCCTCTTGGGATACCTTTTTGTTTCTATCAAGTAAATAAAATAAGTAATTGAATATGAAAGTGTTATTTTTATTTTTTTTAGTATTCCTGATTGAGGCCATGTTAAGGATTATTGCTTTAGGTTGGAATGAATATATTTCATCTGGATGGAACTTTTTTGATCTTTCAGCAACTTTAATGGCTCTAAGTGGTTCTTTATTGCTCTTGGCTAGACCTGATTTTACATTTGTTGTAATATTAAGACCTTTAAGGTAAGTTCTTATTGGATTTTTTTCTAAAGAATTTAATTGTGTTAATTATTATATATTATATTTTAGGCTCTTAAGAGTTTTTAAACTAAAAAAAAGATATCGCGACATTTTTGGAACCTTGGTATTATTATCCCCATTAATGTGTAAAACTGCTATAGTAATGTTGGTGATGTATTATTTCTTTGCAATTATTGGCATGGAATTATTTTCTCAATACAATTTGGTTGACTGTTGCGTGTAAGTACCCAAAATATATACTTCTGCAATCAAGATACAAATTCATAGGGAGAAGACTTTATTTATCGTATTTAATCTTTTAACGTACTTTTAAATATATGCAGTTGCGAAATTCGCTGGTAGAAAAGGTAGACAAAGTCAACCCTTAATAATTTTAGGCAATTCGTTTTTTTATTCCACACTTTAGTTATTCCAATAAACATTGTTTCATGTTTATTTAAAACATTTTAATTACATATTCTGACCTCTCCATAAAATTATATTGTTTAACACGTTGAGCGCATGTGGCAGTGGTGGCTCGTCAGGGTGGGCATCTGAGTCTGCGCCTCCCCCTTAAAATACGACCTTTTGTATTTATCTTTTTACCTATCACAAGTGTACTTTTACTACAGTTCTACACAATAAAAAGTAAAAAATTAATCAATCATACTCATAATCAGACCGAACAGAGGCGAAATATTTATAGCAAGTGAAGCTCCTACTTACCAGCAAAGAGCGTAAACTAGTTACCTACGCGAGTTCGCTTCTATTTGTTTCTGCTTGTGGCGAGATAATTGAAGCTTAAGCAAGCCCAATTGGGCTTGCTCTAATTGGTGGTTTTATATCACATGGCTGAAGATGCGGTGGGTGGCAGTTAGTGTTGCAGTGTGTGTAGAGCGGGTGTTTTTGTTTTGATTCAGATTTAATTATTTACAACTGTTGTCTGATCTTTTATAGTTTTTGTCTCGATTAATAAAGTTTATTACTTTATTATTGTGGTGCATCGGGGTACGCTACACAGGTAAAATTAGTAGTTTTTATTACGCAACAATTCGTATTGAATTTTAATTAAGGTTAGGTTTTTAAAATACCGGTAAGTTTTCTTTAGTTAAATATTTCTGTTTTTTTTTTAATGAATCATGTTTATGGCATTATTCTCTTAATAATTGAAACCCCTTTTATAAGAAGAAACGAATCCGAAAAAAGACAGATATTGGGCAGTCGTCCAACGCCAATAATGTTATCAATATTTAACGATAAGAGGCAGGATAAGCAATATTTACAAACTTTTCAAATATCTTGGTACGAAAGCTATAAGTGGCTATGCAGAAGTATTTATAAGCAAAGCTTATTCTGTTGGCATTGTATTTTATAAGGCCGCGTTATAAACAATTGGAGTTTAAGGGGTGGATTGCTCTGATATTTTATTTGTTTTATATGTATATATATTTTTATCCATCCATATAAATATATTTTATATATTTTAAAGACTTTAAATTAAAGTTTTAAAAAGAATTTATGTTTTTGAGTTTCACAATTTGGGTTAAGATTGCTTTGATATTTTCATTGTTTTGTTTTTTATTTATAATGGTTTAGGCTATTTTAAAAAAGGTCAACGCGTCGCAGAATAATGACGTGAAAATTTATTCGTATTTAGACAAAATTAACCTGATGTAGCCTTACCCACCTATACAGCCGCCACTGGCCTGTGGTCATTTTTAGTTTCTTCGTTCGGACCGTGTGGCCACCCGTGGTCATTATGCATTTGTACATTTAGCGCATGTTCACCTGAAAACATGTTTTATTTGAGTTTTACATATATTAGTCGATTGTTCTGTCCCAGGGGACATCAGATCATAATGAAAAACGGGCTATTTATTTTACATTTTTTAGTTTAAAACTAATAGGGATAGTCAAACTTTTTATACGATGCATTTAGTGACTAAATTTTAGTCTATTAATTTTTCACCAAAACAATAAAGTAAAATATGAAATAATGTATAAAAAAATTAGTTTACATTTACAGTTAGAATAATAAATCTTTAAAAAATATTTTAATAATCATAAAAAAATAATCATATTTCAAAACAAAAGTGCCATAACACTATCTATCCACTGCAACATCATAAACTGAAATGATCTAAATATACACCTATGTACCTACTCTTCTCCTTATACCACTCCGAAATTAAAAGGTATCTAGTTAATTAATATAGTTGGATTACATTAATTTTAAAACATAAATTTCCTTTTTTTATTGTTTATTATAATCCTTGCAAGTAAACAAAATCGTAATTTTGACCACAATTACTTGCTTGAACCACATGCCCATATGCAAAGAGTTGTATTTTTTGTATTATTTTATTGCGTTAAACTTTATTAATTAAATAATTAAATATTACTTCAGTCCTAAAAAATAGGTGAAATACAAGACCCAATTGTATATTTAAGTACCCGATTTTATACGACACTTCTTTATCTAACCATATATTTGTCTACCTTCGCCACAGAATATTTGTACCCGATTTTTGTTCCATGATCTTTTGAATATCGAAAACAAATTGCTCATTGCTACTAATAAATGTTGATTCCTTGGAGCACGTCTAATTGACCACTTTTGTACTTTTAATATGGCTAAAAATTTTATAATAAATACTTTTTTATGATTTTTTTCAAATTTGTTGTCAACCAAAAAATTGACCAAAGTGTTTGTTTTTGAATTTTTTGAGTTTTTTGGATAAAATCATTACTTTTTCACAGGTGGCGATTTTTAATTTTGAATGATAAAAAATATTTCAAGTCATTCTATACTTATAGAATATACGAGGGGCAACTATAAAGGCTGATTAATAGATTGCATTCCTTCGTTCCTCCCTTCCTTCCGTACGGGATTTTATAAAAAGCACAACAGTTTTCCTTTTTTTTTCATCTTTTACGGGAGGATGGAGGAAGGAAGGAAGGCAATCTATAAATCAGGCTTAATGATCTATGATGATTTTTTTTATTAAATAACGCTCTTTTATTAAGAATACGAAAAAGCTGCGTGTTTAATGCGTAAGAAAAGTTTTCTAGGAAACTCACTATTCTGTACCATTATTTTCCTTTAAACATTTGTTTATTAATTTTCTTTACTTATAATTTATATTTCCAAAAGGGGTCGGGTTCAAAAGTGGTAGATTTGTTAGGGGCCGTCCATAAATCTCGTGACGATAAAAATGGTCAAAATTGATCTCCTTGACAAAATGTGACGATGTAAAGACCCCCCTGAAGGATAATGTGACGAATTATCGAATAACCGCAAATAATTTGATTTACTTTGTCACGTCACGGTCGTGACAAACCATGACGGTCCTTCAAACCCCAAGGGGGGCCTTCAGCGTCACGAGGTTTATGGACGGCCCCTTATGGAAAGCGCCCTATATAAAATATACATATTCATAAACATTTTATCTTTTTTTTAGTAATACCACAGTTGAAAATTTTTACCGATTCTCCCAAAACACAACCAAGGGACTTGATGCTTTTTATTATCTTAACAACTTTTCAAACCTCTTAACATCTGGTGTTACATTATTTGAACTAACCGTAGTAAATAATTGGTTCATTATTATGGATGCTTATGCTTGGGTGTCTAAGAACACTTATTCCAGGCTATTTTTTATGTTTTTTTACTTACTAACTATGGTTGTCATCACAATTGTGGTTGCATCAGTGCTTGAGGCTTTTAGGTTCAGAATTCAGTACAAAAAACAAACGTCCAAAAGAGATGGTAAACATTTCCAAATATAAAGATAAATTGTATACATACATTTTTATTTTTAGAGGAACAAATGTTACATGAAAAAGTTGTTTTGGATTGGAATTCAATGCAGAATTTAATACAAGATTCGCATGTTCTTGACTCTGCTCGAAAGGAGTTTGCCTTTATTGTAGGGATAATATAAGTTTATGTAACCATGTAAAATCATTTTTATAAAATTTTAGGATGTTTGTTCATATGTGGGCAGACGTCGTAGGACAAGGGATGTTTTGCAAAGGCACATGTACGCCACTGAAATAGCTCAGTGGCTTCAGGAAGCAGAAAATGAAGAAGTTGGAATGATTAATGCCATGATTGAAGAATCTCAGGTAGAAGCTAGATTTGTTGGCCCAGAACCAAGTGTATAGAATTTTATGTAAAGAAAAAGTTAATACTGGGTTTTCTGAAAATGGCGCAGTAGCTCCATGTGATAGGGGAGGTCATTTTAATTATAAAATATTACAAATTTGTATTCTGACAAGTACTTTGGAAGTTATAAGGTTCTTAAAATTAGATTTTATTTTTTTTCTTTAAGAAGAAAAAATAATTAATTAATACAATAAATGTGTTAACTTCTGGGACAATCTGTGTAATAAATACTATTTATTAATTTATTTATTAATATAGAAGGATTGGAAACGTTAAAATTTGCATATTACAGTGTGTAACAATTTGTTACTAACAAATGAAATAGTGGAGCAAAAAATTGGTATTTTATTTTTAGTATGTCAAATATTGTATTGAATTTATTTTTACACTGTTCCCTTGACCCCTGGGGTTCCACTGAGCACACTTTGAGAAATGCTGCTCTAGATGAAGTAAAAAAATTTTACTGCATGTTATTTACAGGAAAACCTTCATACGGTTCTTGCTCTCCTGAACAAATATTTAAATGTATCCATTTGTTTTTAAGATATTTAAAATTGTTAAAACCGCGCTACTTGCAACCTGAAGACTTCCCTGTTTGGTTTTTGTTGGGCCACCCTATAAAAAAAACTAAATAAAATAATTATTTAAAAAAGTACAAATAATATTCATGATTAAATAGTTGATATTATCTAATAACCACCGACGGTGAAGTAATGGTTAGTGCTGCTAGCTTGTAATAATAATGTTAATAAATATTTTTGATTTGATTTGATTTGCTGCTGACTACAAGCCTACACAGCAAACGGAAAAATATAGAAGTGTATTGGATGACGTCACATTTGAATACAGTTGTCTAAACCCCTTGCCACGGTATAGAGTTGTATTCGTCAGTCGAGCGTTTCAATACTCTCCACAGTGAACTACCTAGTATTAATATGAAAATTATTTTATGCTTGAAAAAAAAAATACGACATGATTGTGATTTTTTTCATTTTATTAATTAATTAAGCCGTGTTGAATATTTTTCCTAAAGGAATAATTGTCAATGGGCCATTAATTCATTTGTTTGTAGATGCTACAATATCTGCACTGGTGTATCAACCAGATTTAAATATTGCTGAACTAACAAAACTACCAGTGGAGATGTGCAGGGTCTACCAACAGACTTCATTACTAAATTATTGAAGTATATATCGATTATTTTTTCAACATATGTTGTAAAGCACAGAGGATATGATGTTAAGTATATACTTTACTTTAAATATTTATGTATTATATAAAGTACCTATATTTTTATTAAAAATTTCAGAGGAAATATAACCTCTGAAATTTTTAATAAAAATATAGGTACTTTATATAATACATAAATATTTAAAGTAAAGTATATACTTAACATCATATCCTCTGTGCTTTACATACCTGTGTTGTTACGGTAAATAAAAATCAGACAAAGAAACCAAAGAAAGGAACTATTTTCAACAAAATGATATGCAGAAATGAGAAAATTCAAACTACTTGCATCCATCAAAAGATCAAAACTTCTTGCAATATTGAATTATACTCTCAGAAATATTGACTAGAACAGTATTAGATATACTCCAGTTTCTATAACTTGGTAGAGTAAAAAGTATTGGATTTCGCTGTTTTTGTATAATTCTCGGGGACATTAACGAAAATCATTGCCAGTAAAATTCGAAAAGCTTGAGTTTCTATGTCTCTGAAGAGAATAGGAATCCGAATTTGCTGCACCATTGGACTGAACCCTTTTTCAATAATTTCTAGAGACATAAATGACTGCAAAATTCGACTGGGTCGAGTTTCTACCTCTCTGTTGAATATAAAAAATAAAAATAATGTATCTTGTAAGCATAGAAATAATGTGTATTATTTCTATGCTTGTAAGACATCATTGAGTTTGACTTCAAATATAGTCGTGCATAAGTATAGATGCGAAAAATATATAAATTTATATATTAACAAAGCACGAATCAATACAGTTCTGACTTTCAAACGGGAAGTCATCGTATACAGTTCTATAATTTTTCGTTTGCTGTGTAAAGGTCGTGGGTTCGAGTTCCACATTGGAATGGTTGTTTATTTGTATTTGTCCTATTGTGAATAAGCCCTTCGGAAGGAACTTTAAGCTCGCGGTCCGTTTCTACTTCTAACCCGCGCAAGCAATTCAGTTTGCTTCTTCATTTAGAGAACATAGCAACTACCTAGTGTAGATTACTGAACTTCACTTTTTTGTATTTTTTTCAATTAATAAATACATTATTATAATTATTATTATTTTTTACAAACGAATTAAAAGATAAATATTTAAGAGCCAGACTGGCTCAGCCAGTCTTGAAATTAATTAAAACTTAAATTCCTTATAACTTTAAAACTACTAGTCAGAAAAAAACTGCAATTGCTTATAAATAAAATATGCGCCATTTAAGGAACCACATAATATTTTTATTTATTTTAATAACGCAATTTAGAAAATTCAGTAGGTGTAGGTGTTTATTTCATAGTATGCCTTTAATGCTTAAACGAATCAGTATTATTTAATTTATTTGTTTTAGTAAGGCAAAACAGAGTTTCTTACGTAAATAATCATAATCCCAAAGTAAGGCAAACATTTCTTATTGCTAGAAACAGATAGTACAAATTTACAGTGTAAAAAATGTCATGTCAGTAAAATGTGTACTAAAAAATGGGCATTGGCTATTTATGAAAAAAACGCCGAAACTGGCATTTATTTTTTATTTAAAAACTAGAGTAAAAAATGTATGTTCGGGGAACACAAAAAAGTTATAAAGGTCATGAGTTCTGAAGGTTTGACTTAATTTAACTATAATAATTAGATAAATGTTTAGACAAAATGTTATGAGCTTATTATTGTAAATAACCAAATAAATGTGTAGATACTCATAAAGATAATAATTATATTTTTTACTAATTTAATTTTTTATTTTGTATTGTAGATTAATGTGATAATAGTTGTAACTAGTCTAAAAACTCATATAATTTTATCATTTGTTCATTAATTTATTGATTTATACATGTATAATATTATTAATAAAATTTTATAGATTATTAAGGGTATTATTTTTAAACAATAAAAATAATATTTGTATATATATATATATACATACAAAATATTTGGTTTTAAAATGTGATTTATTGCCTAAAATAAATAGCTTTACATTAAAGGTAGGTATTTATAAAACAAATTAACGAGTTCAAAATTTAACACCTTGTATCCCCTTGTGGAATTTTTTCTCTGGAAAAGTTTTAATAAGTAAAAATATGAGTTTTGAAAGTCTTACTTTCTCTTCAAAACTCAGAATAAGACTAAGTCAGACTATTAGCAAGAATTTGGAGTCTTAATTAAATTTATTATAATATATTTTTTTGCACAGCGATTAAAATAAACATCTGAAATTATTCAGAAATGTAAAGAAATACGTTTGGTTTGTTTACAAACACTTATAATGTTTTCGACAGTCGAACTCATATAAAAAAAATGTGGTCGAACTTGGACTTGCCTTCAATTCAATTCAATAAATCTGAATACAGAGTATCTCTGTATTCAGAGGTTAATGGCCTTTAGCTTTTTTAGAAGCTATTTGGCCAGCTCATTCGTTTTTTTTCTTAGTTGAAAGACAAGGTTCCCATTTAAGAGTGTCTGATCGTTCTCATCCCTTGTCTTGTGTACTTGTTTCACTGTGTATTTGGTATTTTTTCTTCTTTTCTTATTGACCTGGTTTGTTTTGTTTTTCACTTGCCTTCATGCATGGCTTTTGTGTTTTATGGTACATACAGTGTTGCCTGATGAATCTCAACCAGTTTTATTTTAAGTTTACCTACTAGCGCAATATTAATATTAATTTAAAATATTTATATTAAGTCAATAAAAATGTTACAGGATAAAATAAAATAATTTTGCATATTTAGTAAATAATAGGACCAGGATCCAAATAAAATAACGGTTCCTGTCCGGTTCCGAGAGAAACGACAATTTTCGGTTCGGGTTCAGTTACGGTTCCAAAAAAATATTTATGTGCTGTTCGGACTAATATTTTCGGTCCATACGGTTTTTTTCGGTTTTAATTTTATTACCATGTATAACCCAAGTAACATTTTTTAAGAAAGGTAGTTTTAATAATGGTTTTAATATGGTTTTATTGTTGCACAAAAAAGAGACGCTGTTTTATTAAGGCAATATATTTTTCTAATGAGACTGCAGGATAAAATACTCTTAAAGAAATGTTTTATAGAATATTGTAAAACTATATGATAAAACTGTTTTGTTTTAAAATTGAGTTTGTTTTAATACGGTTTTATGTGCATTAATTATTATGCTATTTTAAAACTCTTTGGTTCTATAGTGCTCTTAAGGAGTACATGCCCTTGTGGAAATTTTTCTCTGAGAAAGTCTTACTTTCTCTGAAAAAGTCTGAATAATACTTATTAAGTCGGAAAAAGTCAGAATAAGACTTATTAAGTCGGAAAAAGTCTGAATAAGTCTTATTAAGTCAGACTAATAGCAAGATTTGGGAGTCTTCTGGAAGAGTTAATAAGACTTTTTAAGACTTAATAAGACTTTTAGTAGAGAAATAATTCATAGAGGTTGTATTTGGTTATCGTAAAAAAAAACACATAGAAAAGTATTTATTAACATTTTTGCTGTTGTTATAAGCCAAGTTTATTGCATAATTACCTATATAATAACATAGGTAAGATGTAATAATTAGGTATAACAATTATAATTTTATACATACGATGCGCTTCACATGCATGTTAGATGTGATAGATTAAAATGCACTTTTTAAAAAAACAACATTTACTTTATTAAATAACTTTTCTACAAGAAATTAAATTGAAGTTAACTTAATAAGATATAAAATATAATGAATACAGAATATAACTAGACAGTCCTATTTATATGTTTTAGGAACTATATTAAATTCAAGGATTATAATTAAGATTAAACTAACATGAAACTGAAATAACTTAAAATAAAGGTTCTATTGAAATTTGTTATTAAACAAATAGAATAATAATGAAAACAATAAGTCTTTATACAAAATAAAAGTCAGCAATGGAATATTTCCATCAAACTGCGTATTGTCCTTGATATATGCCGTTTAGGCCGATATAACAACACCTCCCGCACTTAAAGAATTTTTGTTCTATCGAAGAACTAAAATTTCACTAAAAAGGCCATAAAACTGTTTTTACACTGGCACAAACTTGGAAAATGAAGGGTTGTTAATGTTCATGTCACCCATTTCGATGTCTTCTTCTATGTCAGGGTTCCTTACCCTGTTGAGAGATGGACGTCGGGATGGTGATCTTCTCATAAAGGTAGGAATAAGTTCTCGTGGACCAGAGGGTGGTGGAGGCGGCTGAGAGGTAGTCGTCACAATAGCCACCGTACGTCGTCTTCGTCGTATTTTGCAGTATATTACCATAATTATTATTAAGACAATTACTGAAATTACCATGATTGTCATCCAGGATATTGATTTCTTTATGAAGGGTTGATTGATGAGGTCATCGAGATCCTTGTTGTATTGGTTTAATGTATGTTGTGCGATTTTTAATTCGTCAAGATTAAAATCGTTAATTTTCAATGGCTTTAACTTTGACATTTTTGATTTTTGTGGTAAATGTGTACAACATTCAAAAGAAATAAGCGGGGATAATATTAATTCAGTTATATTTGAATTATAGGCATACTTTGTTGAGGCAGAAATTTTTACTTCTCCAATGTACCCTGTACATTGTGGTTGTAACTTGACGAGGGATGATTTATGAATAAAGTATGTTTTGGCATTTGCTTTATTACAAATCATTGTAATAGGAATTTTCTTAGAAACCGCTACAAGCCATAAATTTGTAGAAATTGGTTGAATTTTGTAGTCTTCGAAATTAAAAATTGAAGTTTGACAAGTTGTAGGAAGTTTTGGAATGTTTAAAAGTAGTTGAGCTTCGCAATTTGCAGATTTATCCATAGGTTTAATGAGGATGTCTTTACACAATTTTGTTTGGTAGCTAATACTTTTACATTGTTGTAAAGTGTATTCATTTATGCTTGCATACAATCGATCTATTTGGGAAGTAATTAGGTATTTTTCGGAATTGGATATTGTATGATAAAATTTTGTTTTAGGATCTTTAATGGGAATGGAGTACAAATGAAATAAATTGTAATCAATCATATCTACTATTGGAATGCTTAATATAAAAACAACACGTTGATCTGTCTGATATGCTTTTAAGTCTATTAAATTAAAATATTTAGATATTAATTCTTTACTGGGTTTAAGGGGTAAATTTTCACTTTTTAAATGAGCATTAATAATTATTAATTGATTTATTAATTCTGAGGGTAAAATAACAGAAGGATGTAGAATATCTAGTCTTGCAAATGTTATACTATTTAAAATATTATTCAATTCGTCATTTATGTAATTAAGAGATTCTAATAATTGTTCACAAATGTCAAAAAGTTTTAATTTTACCTCAAACAAATTTTGTGAATCAGTTAAGTTAGTTATTGTGTTTTGAATAATTTTTATATCTTCATTAAATGTACGTTCATCAATTTGTAATTTTTGAATTGTATAATTGAAATTTTTATAATAATTATGCATTACGTTCGGTATATGGTTTTAATCTATCAAAATTTACTTTTGTTGTATAATTGTCATTTGAAATAATAGCACAATTGGGTAAAATTATTTTTGTGATGTTAAAAGGACCAATATATTTATCTTTTAATTTATTGCCTATCTGAGATTCTTTTAACCACACTTTTTGATTTACTTCAAAATTATGTTGGTAATTAACGTGTTTATCAAATCGTTCCTTTGCTTTGTCTTTAGATCGTTCGGTATTTAAACGCGCTTGTTTATAGTAGTATGAAGTTTTATTCTGCAAATCTCGCATATATTTAGAAATTAATTCAGAGTGACTAAAGTATTGTTCAGGGGATCTACTTGATGTATGACCAAATATGAATTGAAATGGAGTATAACCTGTAGTTTTATTCTTAGTATTATTATAAGAAATAATTGAATATGGCAAAGCATTGATAATATGTTCGTTAGGGTTTTCTATTTTATAAATTCGTATCATCTCCAAAAGTGTAGCATGAAATCTTTCAAGACTACCATTACTTTTGGGGTGTGATACAGAACTAAAAGTTAATTTAAAATTATATAATTCCGCTAAATCTTTTAATTGATTACACAGTACGACAAAATTTGATTTTTGGTCCCTCCCATGAAAAATTTCTACAGATTCTAAAAATAGAGTTAAAAAAATGATACCCGTGTCTCGGCGTTTTTTCACATCACGTCATAATTTTTTTTTAAGGGCTATCCAATAAAATGTTATTCACACTATTCGCGACATAATTTAATAGACTCGATAACAGCTGGACTGCATAGTTAAAAATATATATATTTACTAAATTGATAGGCAACCATTATGTTGCGTCGCGACGCGTCGCGACGTACCGAACACGCATCTGACCAGTGTTATTTCTGCATGTCAAAATTAAAAAGTTTTGGATTTCGGTACAATTCTAGAGAGAAAATTGATTACGCCGATGTAGAATCCGTCATTCTCGCAAGAGTGCGATCTGAAGATTATCCAACTGCTCCTTCAGAAAACATATGTGAGGATAAAAGTAAAAGGCCTTTAACACCCAGTACAACCATTTTTTCCGAGATGGAATCTGAATTTATTCCCTGTAGTTCGGGTTATAAAGTACATTTTATAACACAGGACATGAAAGTACATGTCACTGAAAATACATTTTCTCCATGCTCATTTGGACTATTTTCCACCAAATTTGGGCGATTTTAGTGACGAACATGGCGAACGTTTTCACCAAGACATTTTAACAATTGAAAAACGCTTCAAGGGAAAAGACGTCAGGCATTTGCTGGGTGAATATTGCTGGTCAATTGTTCGAGATTCTGAAGCAACATACAGCCTGTTCAGAATAAAACCGAATATATCTATATATATATGGGGCGTGGCCTCGCCTCCCTCCAAGGCGCGTCACAGTTGCTTGTGTGATAAATGACATGACGAAAGGTCGAGCAGGTAAGGACTTAAAAAATTAAAAGATAATAATGCAAAAAATCTCATTAGCGATGCAGTCTATTTGCTTAGCTACTGTGTCGCGCGTTGGAGGGAGGCGAGGCCACGCCCCATATATATATATATATAGATATATTCGGTTTTAGTCTGAACGAGCTGTATAATCGTCAAACTAAACGACCAAGATTTTATTTCAACATGTATTGAATATAAGATAAATACAAAAATGTGTTTCATTAAAAAAAAAATAAAAAAAAAATACTAAAAAAAAATCAAAATATAAACTTTTTTTATATTTGTTTTTTGTATTGTGTAAAAACATACAATATTTACAAAAAAATATATTTTTAACCGAGTAAAAAATGTACAATCTGTATAAGCATAAATAATAGGAATGCCGGCTTAAAATTTTTTTATGACGTGATCTCGTGAAACTGTGAGACACGGGTACGTTTTTTTTACCTCTATTTTCAAAATCTGCTAAAATTTTTCATGGGAGGGAAATCGTGTTGTACTGTGTTATTATTAAACTCTTTGCCATGATCACAGTGAATTCGTAGAGGTACACCAAAGTGTTGGAAATAAATTAACAAAGTTAAAACGACTTGTTGAGCACTTTTATTCTTTAAAGGATAAGCTTGTGTATATTTAGTTAATTCATCGCGTACAGTTAAAACATAATTTTTAGGTGGAATTTCCAAAATATCAACATTTATACGTTCAAAAGGAGTTTTAGGAGTTTCTGTAATGACAAGAGGTTGATCCATATTTTGTCTATTAATTTTCATTCTATTACAAACTTCACAGGACTTAATAAAATTGTCTATGTCTTTTTGTAATGAGGGCCAATTATATTTTTCTCTAATACGTCTAAAAGTTTCATTTATACCTCTGTGGAGATTTTGTTTACCATTATGATAATTTTCTAAAATAATTTTACGTTGATCTAGGTCAGGTTCTTGAACAATATTTTTGCAGATTACAAAGTTAATTTCGTCGTCAGCAAATAAGTAAGATAATAATTCAGCTAAGTCAATGTCGTGTATGATTTCTACGTAATATGTTTTGTTTCGTTCTAGTTCGTCTTTAAATTTATAAAATAAAGAGAAAATATGCCATTTAGCATCTTCGGTATCAATAGGAATTGGAACAACAAAATATGTTCTATTAGTAACTCTTGAGCTAAGTGCAATATTAATTTTATTTGGCATAAAAAGTATATCTTGATTTAAAAAGTCTTCGATAATATCTTCATGCATACGATTTAACTTATTCTGTTGAAAAAAATGTAATTATATTTTTATGTGATTTAATTAATAGATCATCATTAGTGAATGAAATTTTTGAGTAATCGGTAACAGAACGAGTTTGGCATAAATTTTTAAATATTTTATATTCTTCACAAACAGTTTCTTGAGCAATTTCAGTAGTGGTGGACTCATTATCTGGAATTTCATTATAGAAAATTTCTTCCTTTTGATTTGGGTTATTAATTCTTATTCTGGAAAGTGCATCAGCATTCTGGTTGATTTTACCTGGTTTATAAACAATATTATAATCATATTCTTCGAGTTTAAGACGCCATCGAGCTAATCTACTCGAACCTGGGTCTTTAATAGAAAACAAATAAGAAAGTGGCTTATGATCCGTAACTAATGTAAATTTTCTTCCAAAAATATATGGTCTGAAATGACTTACAGCCCAAACTATAGCTAGAAGTTCTCGATCAATTACAGGATATCGAGTTTCTGCAGGATTAAGAGTACGTGAAGCGTAAGCAATAGGTAAGTCTTTACCAATGGGACCTTGAGAGAGAATGGCACCAATTGCAAATGCAGAAGCATCTGTGGTAATTATAAATTCCTTTTCAAAATCAGGATATTGTAAAATAGGAGTAGAAGTAAGAAGTTGTTTACAAGTTTTAAATGAATCTTTACAAGAGGAATCAAAATCAAAGAAAGTGTTAGATTTTAAAAGATTGGTTAATGGTTTAATGATTTTTGCATAGTTATTAATAAAACGTCTATAATAACCGGTAAGACCTAAGAACATACGGATTTCTTTAACATTTGTTGGTTGAGGAAATTTTTGTACAGCAATAATTTTATCAGGATTAGGTTTTAATCCATCGGGAGTAATTA
Source organism: Brassicogethes aeneus (assembly GCA_921294245.1). Taxonomy (NCBI): domain Eukaryota; kingdom Metazoa; phylum Arthropoda; class Insecta; order Coleoptera; family Nitidulidae; genus Brassicogethes; species Brassicogethes aeneus. The sequence continues at coordinate 42,182,931 of OV121132.1, read as the reverse complement.
CATGACCAAGATAACAAACTTCTTTACGTAAAAATTCACATTTATCAGGTTGAATTCTTAAATTAAATTTCTTCAAACGTTTAAAAACTTCCGTTAACCTTTTTAAATGCTCTTCAAGAGTAGCAGAAAAAATAATAATGTCGTCCATATAGACAAGACATTTTTCGTTTTGAATACCAAACATAACATTATCCATAACTCTCTGGAAAGTACTAGGGGCATTTTTTAATCCGAATGGCATACGGGTAAACTCGTAATGACCATGGTCGACAGAAAAAGCGGTTTTAGGAATATCTTTTTCATTTACTTCAATTTGATGAAAACCATTAGCTAAATCAAGAGTAGTGAAGTATGTGCATTTACCTAGTTGATCTAAAATATCTGTTATATTAGGTAGAGGATATTTGTCAGAAACAGTAACATCATTTAACTTTCTATAGTCAATAACCAATCGCCATTTAATTTTTCCACTTGCATCGGGTTTCTTTGGAACAACCCATACTGGAGAAGACCAAGGAGAAACAGAAGGACGAATTATATTTTGATCAAGCATTTTGGAAACTTGACTACGCACTTCAGTTTTATGAATTTGTGGATATCTGTAAGACTTAGTAAAAATTGGACGTGCATTTTCTGTATCAATTGAGTGTTTTATTTGATTCGTAAATGATAATCTATCACCTTCCAAATAAAATATATCCGAATAATCAAGACAATTTTTGAATTAAAAATATTTCTTCTTTATTTAAATGTTCTGTTCTTAATAGTTCTATAATTTTATCGTTTCTAGAAAAATTTACATGTGATATTTTATTTTCATTAAAACAATTAATTGACTCAGTTAAAGGTATTTCAGTTAATTCGAAAGGTTTTACTTTCAAAGAAATATCTTTTTCACTTGTGTTGCAAATAGTTGTGTAAAAATTACCATTAATATTTTTAACTAAAGCTTCTGGGATTATTAAATTATTTGACAAATATTGACATGAACAAATACCTTCTTTTAAATTAGAAGTAGTTTGTAATTTAACAATTTGTTCAGTCCTAGCAGGTATAGTTAAATCAATTAAATTATCATTTGAAATAAAAGTCTCATTTGTATACATAGGAATTTCTTGATTTGGTAAAATTAATTTACTCGTTTGTAAATTTATTAAGGCATTATAAAATTTAAGAAAGTCCATTCCAAATATACCGTCATATTCAAGATTTAAATTATAAATATAAATTTCAAAAGGTTTATCGAACATTTCGAATTCACACTTTTTATCAATTTTAAAAGAACTATTAACGCTATTGATTAGAATGGTACAAGGAAAAATATCGGTAGTCTCAGAAATTACGTGTGGTTTAACAACACTAATAGAAGATCCACTATCAATTAAAAATTTAAAATTACCCTTATTCATTTTTGCTACAATAAAATATAAACCACGGCTTGAATTAATATTACTCATTTGATGCGTTTGTATTGTATTAATACTTTTACTTTCTTTATAAAGATAAGGTAATATAAGGTAAATTTTAGCGTTTGTCCTTTTAAGAGTAAAATTGATCGAATCAACTTTACCATCTATAACTCCCTTTTGTTTAATAATAATTTTATCAATAAAACAATCAGAACTCTTTTTCCAAATATACACGAAATCTTGCATTTCGCATTTTAATAGATTAGATGAAAATATTGTTATCTCTTTAAATGTATCATTTTTTATAACAGTTAAATCTTTATCTAAACCAACAATAAATTTATATAGACCCTTTGTAAGGCGACATGTAATTAAATACACATGTGGTATTTTTACAATATTATAATAATTACTTTCGTTAATGGTTAACAAGTTACTTTCACGAATATTAAACTTTTTATTTATACTTAATTTCTCATTTTCATCTTTATATACAGTGTGCTTCGTAGCATCATCTGAATTATATATTTTATTAACATTTGTATCATTATTTTTCTTATGAACATTGGAAGAATTAAACATAGTTTCAATAACTTTATTATAATCAATATTAGCATTATTAGCATTATTACAAATATTATCAGTGCGCTTCGTAGCAACCACTGACTTAATATTTTCATCTTTAAGACAAGTACCATCAACAGATGCATACAAAGTATCGTCAACCGACGTATACAGTGTCTTATTAGAATCATTAAAATTATTATAATTAATAAAATCAGTCTCATCAATAGATGGACAAGATATATTTTCTTCCAAGTCATTATTTTTAAAATTATTCGAGAAATTAGTGTAAACATTATTAAAGTTTAAAATTGAGTCTTTTCTTTTGAAGTTGAAGGCTTTGGATTCTCGTAAAGGGCGTTTGTCGTCGGGGTAGATTTTCCCACGTTCTCCCCTCGTTTGAAGTTTAAATTATTATTATTAGCTTCCCTCTTTAATTTAAAACAATCGGCTCTAATATGACCAATTTTATTACAATATGAACAAGTTTTTGATCGGTTAAAATTACGGTTTACTGGTTCAGGTACATAGTTTCGTGTTGCTCTTTTAATTTCATTATGCAAAAACCCTGGCTTAAAGAAATTTTCTTCCCAGTAATCGTTAAAGCTTTGATTTTTATTTGATGGGAAGGTATTTTTATTATTAAAATTTTTATTTGGATTAAAATTATTGTTCCTTGAAAGATTATTAGAAGGATTAAAATTATTATTTCTGTTAAAATTATTAGAACGATTAAAATTGTCATTTCTATTAAAATTTGAGGACTGAGAATAATTTTGATACCTTTTGTTTTCTTCAAAATAAGTTAATTGTAATTCACGTTTAATACGAATGGTTGCTTCGTATAAGTTGTTGGGATTAGATGCACGGATTATTGGAGCTATTTTATGATTTAGACCTGTAAGAAGAGTATCAAGACACATGTTATCAATCATGTCTCTCTGACTCTGTTTTTGCGCTTCTAAAATATTTTGAGAATTTATTGAAGCATGTAATTTAGAACTAAATGTAGAAATTTTATTTGCGAAAGTTAAAGGTGTGTCATTAGGCAACTGTCTCATTCGATGAAGATCATTTATTAAAGAATTTAAGTCACGCGAATCGCCAAAATGTGTTTGGAGCAAAACTTGAATTTCATTGAAAGTGTTAAGGTTTCTTGAATTTATTATCTGAGAAGCCCTACCACGAAGTTTATTTTTAATATTAACTAAAACAAGACCTTTTTGATTATCGTTTGCAATATCCAACGCTGTTTCGCAAGAAGTTAAAAACGAATTTAACAATATTTTATCTCCGTCATACTCGGGAATCAAACAAAATAATTCAGATAATTTAAATCCTAACGCAGCATTATTAGGATTAACATTGGCATTGGCACCAGCAATACCGTTATCAGGTTCATTACCGTGTTGAGACATTGTTATTAATTAATTAAATAATAAAAACACAAATTTAACCAGATTGATTACAAAATATTAGGAAAAGGAAAGTATAAAAGGACTTACGACTGTTGCATAGTTCTTGATGATCCACAAAGTATTGGAAATACACCAGCAAAATTCTTCAGAGTGTTTTTCTTTCTTCAAATTTTTCGAAATTTTTCAAAAATGCTGTTGGACCATCCTACCGACTGCGCCAATTTGTTAGATGTGATAGATTAAAATGCACTTTTTAAAAAAACAACATTTACTTTATTAAATAACTTTTCTACAAGAAATTAAATTGAAGTTAACTTAATAAGATATAAAATATAATGAATACAGAATATAACTAGACAGTCCTATTTATATGTTTTAGGAACTATATTAAATTCAAGGATTATAATTAAGATTAAACTAACATGAAACTGAAATAACTTAAAATAAAGGTTCTATTGAAATTTGTTATTAAACAAATAGAATAATAATGAAAACAATAAGTCTTTATACAAAATAAAAGTCAGCAATGGAATATTTCCATCAAACTGCGTATTGTCCTTGATATATGCCGTTTAGGCCGATATAACATGCATGCTTCCACCATAGAAAAAGGAGTTGCCACTGTACGTTTTATTTTAATAGTTTCTTTTGATACACGCAAATATTTACCTATTTAAACATTGTTACAAACAATAGACGTAAGACGTAATATCGAGAGACCAGCTTAGCTAGCTGACCAATTAGAGCACAACTGACCTGTCAGTGGGACACAGTGTTGCCGTTTGCAAGTATTTTACTCGAAAATCGGGTATTTTCATAATATTTGCGGGTGATTTGCAAATTTCTATCAAAATAATAACAAAAGAAATTTTCAGTAAATAATATTGTATATTTACTAAATAAGTATGCACAATTATTTTATTCTATCTTGTTACATTTTTATTAATATTTTAGTATTTTGTAATTTATGGTCAGGAACTTTTATGGCAACACTGTACGAAAACACGAAGATCAACCATGATACAAAGATGAATGAAACACGAAGATCAACCATATTTGTTATGTTCTGTGCATATTTGTCTTACGAGTCTATCGAAAATATCATGTCTATAGACTTGATATTAACTCCTTTTTCTATGTTGGAAACAATGAAAGCATGTTAAGCGCATCGTATGTATAAAATTATAATTGTTATAATTATTACATCTTACCTATGTCAGTATATAGGTAATTATGCAATAAACTTGGCTTATAACAACAGCAAAAATGTTAATAAATACTTGTCTATGTGTTTTATTTTACGATAACCAAATACAACCTCTATGAATTATTTCGGATATTTATTTTTATCGCCATAGGTACCTACCATTTCTCTACTAAAAGTCTTATTAAGTCTTAAAAAGTCTTATTAACTCTTCCAGAAGACTCCCAAATCTTGCTATTAGTCTGACTTAATAAGACTTATTCAGACTTTTTCCGACTTAATAAGTCTTATTCTGACTTTTTCCGACTTAATAAGTATTATTCAGACTTTTTCAGAGAAAGTAAGACTTTCTCAGAGAAAAATTTCCACAAGGGTGGTTTTAAAGCAGCCATAAAAAAGGCTTATATCCTATGATTGTTTTTAAATTAAGTTTTATGAAGTGTTTTAGGATTACACTTTAAACCGTTTTACACTGAGAACCTTTTAGACAAATTTTTGGGCCCTTTAAAACTGTTGGTCTGTAAAGTTACTAAACTTATAACAATTTTAAGGGTATGTATACATATATATATAAATAGGTACCTATAACTTTTTTAGCAAGGTAACCTTATTTTTTTGTTGTGTTGTTGATTGGCATGCTTGTGCAATGTGCATGATGTCGATGTTGTTAGACAAAAATTAAAACAGTGGTAATTGGAATCACATTTAATAGTATATTATGTATCAAGTTTTATTAGGCACGAGCGAAGCTTGCGAGCGAGTGTTAAATAAAAACGAGGGTCTAGAGAAGTTTACAAAACGAGTTGCATACTACTTTATCTACGACGAACACAAAGAAGAATTTAAAGCCAATTTTTTCCGTAATTTATAATAAAGCTAACTTCAGCCCGTGCCTAAAATGCCCAAAAGTCACTATTGCCAACTTTATCCTGTGACTAAAACGCCATAAAGTCACATCAATTTTTTGAACAATTTTGAAGGGCATTTTTGGAAAAACAAAACCGGCCGACACAAAATAAAATCTCCATTACATCATGCAATGCTGGTTGCCCATTTTGTAAGTTTTATGGAAGAAAATATTAAAGCCAAATTGTTTTAAAACATCTGTTTTTATTGCTATTAGGCATTAAAAATTTCAATGTTATCCTAAATATCGCCATTTTATACCAAAAACGTTTAATATGTTTTATAAAACATTAAATCTATACCAAAGTGTTTTAAAGCGGATATTATTAGGATAAATCTGCCTTAAAGAAGTATTTTTTGGCGAAAAGAGGAGTACCATACGACAAAAAAGTTATAAGAAATGCAACTTGGTTTTATCCGGTTTTATTTACTAACCAGTGTTGCCAGATGAATTTCAGTAGTTTTCGACCAAAAATTACCAAGTACCCGATTTTACCCACAAGACTAAAAAAATAGTTTTCTTTTAAAAATTTTTGGCACATTCGCCCTATTTAAAAAAAAATTACAATTTAAAAACTCTGCATAAGCCTATTTATCTCACAATAAAAAATATTGAGTAACACTTTTTTGAATTACGGACTTCAATTGCATGATGCACCAATCAAAATATTTTAATCGTAATTAACGTAATCATAAAAATTTTTAATAATCAGATTAACTTTTTGGCAATACAAGTATGACGAAATTTCCCGATTTTCTGGTAAAATACCCACAAGCGGCAACACTGCACTGGCAAAGAATTTTTCACGACGGGAACCATTTTAAATGTGGAAGTGTATAAGATACCAACGTTCATGAAGCCGAATATTAATTAATAAATATTAAAGTTTTACGTATTTATTCACAAGAAGTTTAACAAAATTACAATATTCGCACTTTCAAAATGTTTTTTGTTTATTTTTATGACTCCATACCTATAGCATTATGATCCGCAATATTATCTATGTCCTTAGGTACGGTATCTTAACCACAATGGCATTTTCCTTATAAACTCATAAAAATATCTCTATTTTCATTAATAACAGCTTAAAACGTAATAAACATCATCTTATTTCTATTATGTTATTGGCTATGCAAGTAAAAACACATTTTTTTGTATATGTAGGTATATTATATTTTAGGTTAATTTTCCTTATTTTCATTTCACTTCAGTTTTTATGTGGCCTGTTAAAAATTAAGAGCTATCTCAGTTACCTTTAACAAAAAACCGGTGTTCGTTGGGAAATTATAAGCGTGAAACCATGCACTAAAGCCAAATATATTTATCAATAACTCATTAAGTATCGGAAAACATGGCGTTTGCATTTTTGCAGTTAGTGGGATCCATTTTTAATTCGGTAGACCCACTACCAATGTAAATATTATTAAAACTTTGTTAAAACAATATTAAAATAAATGACAATAAAAATTTACTCCTTTAAAACTATATTAAATCAATGAGTCTTATTGTTGACTTTGTGAGGACATTTCGGTCTTATTTAAAAATATTAAGGGTTATGTTATTTAGTTTTATGGATGGTTTAAAAATACTCACCGGACTGTTTTGCTTAAAGCCAAATTGTTTTAACTAATTCTTAAAATTTACTCCTAAGAACCTTCATAGGATTCTCCATTTTATACTTAAAAGAGACTTAAAGCAGTCCTATGACTATCTTGCGGATACTTAGGTTTTATCAATATCCAGAAAAAAGGGTTTTAAAGCTTTCCTGTATTACCTAATAAAACCTAAATTGTTACTTGGGAAATAAGTACCTACATACTTAAATTATAAAATTAAATTTTTTTTGTTTTTGTTATTGTAATTAAATTACTTTCTCTTCTTTTTTTTTAATCAGGTTCTTCAATCTTAGGCTCTTCTGATCTTGTGATTGAAAAACTGAAAAATACATAATTAAAATAAGTTATAATATACCTAGGTAAGCTGAAAGTTCAGTTTTTTATTATTATAATATATTAGCTAATATATTAATATATTAGCTAATATATTATAATAATAAAAAACTGAACTTTCAGCTAGCACGATACATAACGCGAGCTCGTGCGATGTTCTGTTTAGGTCGCATAAATACATCTCGTTGAAAACATACCAGGTATATTGCCGATATATTATTTTTTAATATTGCACATCGATGTATTGTTACATACCTATAACATGACATAAGTACTTGCAACAAACATCTAATGTAAATGTACCAAGAATGTAACTAAAGGTAATTTTAAGTATATTACTTGTCATATGATTAACGGTACCAACAATATAAAAATAAATAAATAAAATAAAAGGCTTAAATAGAGTGAAATTATAATTTATTTAAATATTATTAGTGAAAAAACTTTAAAAACAATCGAAATTTCATGTATTAATATCTAGTATTATTGATGGTGATAATAAAATCTATCAATGTTATGTCAATTTTGCATTTATCAAGTTGGAATCCATTCATTTTAGGTTATCTCATGTTCTATTTCCCACCAAAGAACACTTCTTTTTCTATGGCGTTTATCTCTGATGCTAGCGTGGTTTGTTCTGTAAGTAGTTTACTGTGTCTATGCTGAAATCTTTTTTACTTATTCTTTTGTTTTTGTATCGGTGATTTTGGGACATCCTGTATATATGAAATTAAGTGGGTTTTCCGATGGGTTTTTTTTCACTGATAAAAATGGTTTTAGTGGCAAGGGGTGTACCACAATCCACAATTTGTGGATTGTGGGGTGTACTAAAGTTCATTAAAAAAGTCAGTCATCTGTATGCATGGCAAATGCGCCTGGCAGGTAAAAAACTGAAAAATAATGTTCAGTTTTTCACCTGCCAGACGCATTTGCCATGCTTACAGATTAGACAGACCTTTCTTTTTGATAAGCTTTAGTAAACCTCTTGCCACTAAAACCCATAAATGGGAATATATATTTTGTATCTAAATTTGTTGTTTTTATTATTATTTATTTATTTATTTATTTATTGCCCAACAGAACATGTTCCAATTACAGGACAAAATACATACATAGAAAAGAAATTTGTTAAGTATAATATATTATGGATAATATTAAAATTAAAGTAAATTATAATTGCTAGATGCAGCACTAACTATAGGTACTATTAAAAGTCTGGTAAAAAATATCACATGAGCTACAGTAAATATTAAAGTATCTGCACATTCTCCGAACGGGTGAATTATACATGGCATTTATTCTAGGTGTTTTATATGTAAAAGTTAATTGACTACGGCTTTGAAAAAATGGAACACGCAAATTCACAGATTCTAAGAGTGCTATAGAATCAATCTGGTTATGCAACAGTCCATACAAAAACTTCAAATGCATTATTATTCTTTTTAGCTCCAAAAGGCAGTAAAGAAAATCTATTAAGAAGCTGCAAGTGGTTTGTTCCTCTAGCAGAATAGATACCGTCAAGTCTAAACGAAACAAATTTCAAGCCTATCCTTATAAATATTGTATTGCGGACTCCAAACAATACAGCAGTATTCCAGCTTAGATACAACAAATGCGTAATAAAGAGACTGAAATGTTCTAATATCTCTAAAACCCCCAGTATTGCGAATTATAAATCCCAAGCTTTTCATAGATCCAGAAGCAATGTTCTCAACATGATTGGAAAACGTGAATTTATTATTTGTACAGTGTGTATACAATTTTTTTTAGCTGAATATATTAATTTATTATAAGTAGTTTTTTTTAATTTCTTTAGAACTTACATATTAAGCAAATTACTTTGTGTTTTTGTTTTTCTTTTTTATGCATTAATACAGGCATCCGGCAAATCATTTCATGTTTTTATACTTCTTTTTTTAGTATTTGTTTTATAAAATGTAGAAAAACTTAAATTTTTAGATAAGTTTTTTTACATTATAAACAAATTTGTTTATAATGTAACAAAAATTATCTAAAAATTTAAGTTTTTTTACATTTTATAAAACAAATACTAAAAAAGAAGTATAAAAACATAAAATGATTTGCCGGATGCCTGTATCTTTTGCTAAAGCCTTTTTATATCAATAAGTTACATTCATGGAACATTACATCTAAACATAGCATGCATGTTTTAAAGTTACTTTAATTGATGTTTCAAACTAACGTTTTCAGTACGTAACAAAGTAACATCTCGAAAACATTGTCCAATGTAAACATGTTGCGGAAATTCGGAGGTTGCCTCAATAGACATGCGATATCAACAGTACATTGCACGGGAGGTTTAATGTACCCAATTTTACATCGCTGTACATTGTTGGGATGTTTCTGTGCTAGCTGGGTTATAATAATAAAAAACTGAACTTTCAGCTTTTCTTCTTCTTTTTCTCTAAAAATTCTGTTGGTTCTCATAAATAATTTCAGCTTTTGTTCTTCTTTTTCTCCAAAAACTCTGTTGGTTCTCACAAATAATTGTTCCTCTAAATTGTTTTTTTATGTGATCTTGTTGGTGAAAGTAAAAATTTGAGACCAGAAAACAGCCTTTCTCTATCAGTAATGGATTAGGTCTGAGCCGTTGTGGCTCTTTTAACCAGTCACCAGTAGATACATGTGGAATTTCAAATCTTGAAACATCCACTAAATCGATTGCACAAATCACAAAACACCTCGCTGAAAGGTCAATGCTTGCGATATTGTCGAGAAATACCGGTATATTTCTATACCGGGAAACCCATTTTATCCTTCCTGGGTCAAAGTCAACCATTTTCAGACTTTTTTATCTTGCGATGCACAGCACTTGAAGCACAGAACATAAGACTTGAAGGATAAAATTGAATTCCACAAAACAGCCTTTCAACGCTTACTTGTTTGCAGGTGTCATATGTATACATAATGCTAGGCAACACTGTAAATAATAAATCCCCACTACAAATGTACCTATAGGTATAATACCACGCATTTTGTTTTAATAAATCACTGATTTAAAATCAGTCTTTAACCACAGAATAGAGGAAGGCAGAAGTCGCAAAGTTGACCTAGCGCAGCCGTCTCGCGCACGCAGTTTGAAGCATAGGTCAATCACCTATCGTCTGTGGCATCTTTTAAGCGGCTTCTAAACGGGTAATATTTTTACTGCAATATTGGCAACTATAGCCCAGCCATTATGGCAACATTTAAATGCAGCACATAGTTCGGCAATATATATTTTAGGAATATTGTCAGCAACAGTATGGTTAATTAAATAAAAATAATTTATTTAGTATAGGTACACAATCGGGCAATAATGGCTGACGAAATCATTCGCATCTAGCGACTTCTTTATTGTTTTAAAAGGAAATTTAAATAAAGAAAAGAAAAGATTATGGATTAGACCTTCCCCAAGCAGCATTTTTGGTTCCAAAAACCATTGCCAAAGTGTTGATAACTTTAAATTAGTTAAGTATACTAAACAGCTACTTTAATTTTTACTTAAAAGTAATTTTAACTTTTAAATAGTAATATTTTGTAACAGTAACTTAATTTTTCCTTAAATGGTTACTATAAAGTAATAAACATTTAAGTAAAACTTGGTTGCCCCCAAGAAGACTTTGCAACTTTAAAAAAGGTGTTATAAGTAAAAAAAAACTTTCAAGTAAATTTAATTTGTATAGCAGTTACTTTCGGTTGCTACCTAAAGATTACATTATAATTATTTTTACTTTGTAGTCCCTTTCCAAGTTAAAATCTCGAAACTGGAACCAGAGCTGCAACAAGTCAGTTTTAAAAAGACTTAAATCTTAAGTCTTAAGTCAATTCTAAAGTCAAAATGATTTAAATCTTAAGTCAATTCCAAGATAAAGTTCAAATGATTTAAGTATTAAGTCTTTGAATTAAATCATTTTCTTTCAAGTCAAGTCATTTTCGCAAATTCTTTAATTAATATAAAGTGATTTAAGTCATCTTATGACTTAATTCCTTTAGTAAGTCGTTTTTATGACTTAAGTCTATATTTTTTATTTAAATCGTGATCTAAGAGTTAAGTCAATAAAATGACTTGAAAAATTGTGATTTAAATCAAAATAATTACCCTTAAGTCAATACAACGATTTTTTAAATTATTATTATTAATGATACTTATATTATTAATCTATTGTAGATACAGATGATAATAAAAAAATAAATAAATAAAAATAAATAACATAGTTGTTAAGAATTTAAAACGATTTATTTTTTACTTACAAACAAAATAAAAACTTAAAACACATTTTTTGAGTATATATACTAAAAAAGGTGGTTTAAGTTTTTATTTTGATTGTCCACTATAGTGGACAATCAAAATAAAAACTTAAACCACCTTTTTTAGTAGAGTAGACATACAGGGAGGCTACTTTTTTATATACATAAATGGGTAACTTCTAAACGGTAATAGATAAACGTTGAAGCATTTTTCTTAAAATCGCTGTATTTCAAAAACTGATAACTTGTTGTTCTGTTAACTTTTGTTAGCTGGTTCAACATCCATCTAGAAAAAAAAAATCCTCCCTTAAGGGAGTAATGATGGGAGGTTCCAAACTCTCGATTCACGACCGCTCAAGATTTATGACTGCTCACTAGGAGTTCGATTTTGTCCTCGGTGAGAAGCGCATCGCTCGTGCATTGCTCCATGAAAAAGTGTGAAAAATAGTTGACTTTGACTCAGGGAGGACAAAATCGGGTTCCAGTCCTAGATAATATTCCTCGTTTTGTCCTTTTTTAAAGGAATAGAGGAATTTATATGAACATTTAAATTTTAAGGTTACATAACCTATTTGTGTCCACGTGTTTGTTAGACAACAGTTGTCCAATGGTTTTTGGTTCTTCTGAAATCATTGGACGTTAAATACTTGTAGCTGGTTAATAAGGACTATGTCCAGGACCATAAGGGCGGTGGTTAAGCCATAAATCCGCCCTAGTTGAAGAAGAAGAAGAAGAAGACTGCTCACTACCGGTCACGACTACTCCCGATTTACGATTGTTCACGATTTACGACCACTCACGACTGTAATAATTTAAGACTACTCATGTTCACGCACAATCACGTTTGAATAATTTTATTCACGCACAATCACGTTTTTTGTCGTAATTATTTACTTAAACAAACCGAAACACCCTGTATGATATAAACACGTTTTTATAATATTTATTCGTCCTTACCTGTTAATCGTTTGTTTCCACTTTGCACTACTAATCACAAATTATACCTAACTAGGCACGCATAATACGACGAATGTTAGCAAACAAAATAACAAAATTATAAATCCCCACTTTTTTTTTCATTTATTTTAGACAGGACACTTTTTAATGTAGCCCTCAAACGGTTCCGAAAAGCTATAGCTATAGTTATAACTTTACCGCGGCGGTTTTTTTATTCACTAGCGGTAGCAATTGTAGGTAGGAAATTAAAGGAGTTTTTGATCTGCTGCCGCGTAAACCCCTGGCAGTTCAAAAGAAAATGCCGCTGTTAAAAATTTACAAAAAATATATGAAAAATCTGACTTAAATATTTTCTAAAAAGACTTAAATCTTTTTCAAAAAGACTTAAATCTTTTTAAATTACTTAAATAATTTACCGACTTTTATAAAGACTTAATTCTTTTTTTGACTTAAATCGTTTCTATTTGACTTAAATCGTATATACTGATTGAAGCCTTTTATTAATGACTTAAGTTTTTTCTATTTTGAAAAAATATTTAAGTCACAAATCATTTTGAAAATTACTTAAATTTTAAGTCTTAAGTCAGTTTAAGGGAAATGACTTATTACCAAATGACTTAAGTCATTAAAACGATTTAAATCAAAAAAACGATTTAAGTTTTCTGAGAGCTTGCAGCTCTGGAACATGAGTTAAAAACTACAAAGTTAATAACTTAAAAGTTATTATTTTAGTATTTGGAACGTTTATGGTACTAACCACAACAACCGTAAAGTGGAAAAAACTTTAAAGTAGCGAAAACTACTTCAAAGGAAAATGCTTCTTATCGGCCATTTTTTACTGTACAGTACCACGTGGTAATGTAAATAATAAATTATTTTAATTGTTTGTAAATGGTTGTTTACGTTTTAATAAATATATTTACTATAGTAATTTTGTTGGCAATAGACGGTATTAATAATGAAATCAAAAAATTAATAATAAATATTAATTTTTTTTATTTATAAACATTATTAAATAAATAATTTGTTTATACTTAAATATTGATGAAGCGCATTTATTTTACAAAAACTAAATTCATAGGTTCAACAGTAAAATTTAAAGGGTTTATAAATTTACCTGCCTAATTAAACATTATATTGTTATTCTGGAAGTTAACTTAACTGGTAGTTTATAATTATAAACTACCAGTACATATTTAATAAACGACGACATTGAAAAGCCAAGTCCGTATTGGTTCCATTTAAAAGGGAGGGATAGTATAATCTAATATAAGTTTGAGAAAGACAGTTAATATAGAAGTAAAAACAAATAAATAAAAGTAATTATAACGCTCTAGCAACGATACTGGAACGTTCTAGTAACGTAGCAGCTACGTTCCAAATAGTAGCAGGGTTTATAGCTAGTTACATATTTGCTACCTTTTTGGAACTCAATAATTGTTCCCCACTTTAGTCGTAACTTAGTAATGAAAGAGTAATATAAGAGACCGGCGACTGTCGCAAAACACTTTAAAGTTTCTTCAATAGTCCCATATTCGTAACAAATACTTAAATTGTTGCTTGGGTCTTCCACCCTGCATTATTATAATTATAAGTCTAGACTAATTAGACCTTACTTTAATAAGCGTGAAACTTTGGATAACATAACCCTGCTGAAAATGACGGATGATTGCGGATATAAATTCTTCGTCAAAACCTGATAAAAGCAGATGATTGCGGGTATAAATTCTTCGTCGAAGCCGGATAAACGCAGATAAAAGCGGGTAAAAATATCATCTGATAACATCTGCTTTTGTCCGCATCGCTATATCCGCGAACACCCGGTTGGTTGTGTTTTATGTCCGGTTAGTGCACCCCCGCAATCATCTGCAATCATCTGTTTTTAACCGTCTTCACTGTGTTTCGTATATATCTGAATTTGTCCGGAATCATCTGCAAACGTCTGCTTACGTCTGTTTTTATCCGCGATTACCTGCATTTTTTTTCGTCTATTTTTGTCGGGTTTTATCTGCAAACGTCTGGTTTTATCTGCGAGCATATGCTTTTACCCGCGAACATCTGATTTTATCCGCCAACATCTGCTTTCATCCGCGAACATCTGCAGTCACCCGCGAACAACTGCTTTTATCCGCGAACATCTGCAATCACCCGCGAACATCTGCAATCACCCGCGAACATCTGCTTTCATCCGCAAACGTCTAGTTTTATCTGCAAACATCTGCTTTCATACGGTTTCACCCACAAACATGCTTTTATCTGCGAACGCCTGATTTCATCCGGTTAGTGCACCCCCGCAAACATCTGTTTTTATCCTCGAACATCTGCAATCACCCGCGAACATCTGCTTTCATCCGCGAACATCTCATTTTATCCGCGAACATCTGCAATCATCCGCGAACATCTGCTTTTATCCGCGAACATCTGCAATCACCCACAAACATCTACTTTTATCCGCAAACATCTGCTTTCATCCGCGAACATCTGCTTTTATCCGCGAACATCTCATTTTATCCGCGAACATCTGCTTTTATCCGCAAACATCTCATTTTATCCGCAAACATCTGCTTTTATCCGCAAACATCTGCTTTCATCCCCAAACATTTGCTTTTATCTGCAAACATCTGATTTTATCCGCAAATATCTGCTTTTATCCGCGAACATCTGCTTTTATCCGCAAACATCTCATTTTATCCGCGAACGTCTGCTTTTATCCGCAAACATCTGCTTTCATCCCCAAACATTTGCTTTTATCCGAAACATCTCATTTTATCCGCGAACATCTGGTTTCATACGGTTTCACCCGTAAACATGCTTTTATCTGCGAACGCCTTATTTCATCCGGTTAGTGCACCCCCGCAAACATCTGCCTTTATCCGCAAACATCTGATTTTATCTGCAAACATCTGCTTTTATCCGCAAACATCTGCTTTTATCCGCAAACATCTGATTTTATCCACAAACAACTGATTTTATTCGCATCCCCAAACATCTGCTTTTATCCGCAAACATCTGTTTTAATCTCCAAACATCTGATTTTATCCGCAAACATCTGCTTTTATCCGCAAACATCTGATTTTATCCGCAAACATCTATTTTAATCTGCAAACATCTGCTTTTATCCGCAAACATCTGATTTTATCCGCAAACATATGCTTTTATCCGCAAACATCTGATTTTATCGGCAAACATCTGCTTTTATCGGCAAACATCTGCTTTTATCCGCAAACATCTGATTTTATACGCAAACATCTGCTTTTATCCGCAAACATCTGCTTTTATCCGCAAACATCTGATTTTATCCGCAAACATCTGATTTTATCCGCAAACATCTGCATTCATCCGCGTTCGGTTTGCCTGTATTTCCTTTGTCCATTTCGGTCCTGTTTCGTACGCAAACGTCTGGTTTCATTCGCGCTTTTTGTTTTCCTTTTTCTCGTGTATACTTTAGTTAAGTTTACCTGCTTTGTCAAATTTTACTGAGCTTTAACTAACTGGTTGTTAGCCGTTCACGGCTCACAACTTTATAACTCTAAAAAGAATTATTTGAATAAAAACAACCTGTAAAGAAAATAAGTTTATTCAACACGACATTTTCTCAATGGGAAAATAATTTAATTATATTCACCAGATTTAAATTTAAAAATCAGGTATACTATAGTGAAGAGTACCACAGAAATAATAAGTCTATTAATTCTTACATATATATTAAAAATATTGGTTATGCCAAAATTAAAAAGTGTTTTTCAAACAAATTCCATACAAATTGAAGATGTTATAATTCCAAATGTATTTGAAATTAAACATATATGTTTTCTAACAATTAATTTAAATGTAAGCTTAATGATTAAAAAATATCTATTTATGTCCTTAAAGTATATATACACGAGAAAAAGGAAAACAAAAAGCGCGAATGAAACCAGACGTTTGCGTACGAAACAGGGCCGAAATGGACAAAGGAAATGCAGACAAACCGAACGCGGATGAAAGCAGAGGTTTGCAGTTAAAAGCAGATGTTTGCAAATGTTCGCGGAAAGCTCAGTAAAATTTGACAAAGCAGATAAACTAAACTAAAGTATACACGAGAAAAAGAAAAACAAAAAGCGCGAATGAAACCAGACGTTTGCGTACGAAACAGGACCGAAATGGACAAAGGAAATGCAGGCAAACCGAACGCGGATGAAAGCAGAGATTTGCAATTAAAAGCAGATGTTTGGAGATGTTCGCGGATAAAAGCAGATATTTGCGGATAAATGCAGATGTTTGCGGATAAAATCAGATGTTTGCGGATAAAATCAGATGTTTGCGGATTAAAACAGATGTTTGCGGATAAAAGCAGATATTTGCGGATAAAATCAGTTGTTTGCGTATAAAATCAGATGTTTGCGGATAAAATCAGATGTTTGCGTATAAAATCAGATGTTTGCGTATAAAATCAGATGTTTGCGGATAAAAGCAGGTGTTTGCGTATAAAATCAGATGTTTGCGGATTAAATCAGATGTTTGCGTATAAAATCAGATGTTTGCGGATAAAATCAGATGTTTGCGAATAAAATCAGTTGTTTGTGGATAAAATCAGATGTTTGCGGATAAAAGCAGATGTTTGCGGATAAAAGCAGATGTTTGCGGATAAAATCAGAAGTTTGCGTATAAAATCAGATGTTTGCGGATAAAAGCAGATGTTTGCGGATAAAAGCAGATGTTTTCGAATAAAATCAGATGTTTGCGGATAAAATCAGGTTTGCGGATAAAATCAGGTTTGCGGATAAAAGCAGATGTTTGCGGATAAAATCAGATGTTTCCGTATAAAATCAGATGTTTGCGGATAAAATCAGATGTTTGCGGATAAAATCAGATGTTCGCGGATAAATGCAGATGTTTACGGATAACATCAGATATTTGCGGATAACATCAGATGTTTGCGGATAAATGCAGATATTTGCAGATTAAAATAGATGTTTGCGGATAAAATCAGATTTTTGGAGATTAAAACAGATGTTTGCGGATAAAAGCAGATGTTTGCGTATAAAAGCAGATGTTTGCAGGTGAAATCTTATGAATCAGACTTTTGAGGACTAAATGAGATGTTTTCGGATTAAAACAGATGTTTGTGGATTAAAATAGATGTTCGCAGATGAAAGTAGATCTTCACGTATAAAAGCAGATGTTTGCAGGTGAAATCGGATAAAGCAGACGTTTGCGGATTAAAGTAGATGTTTGCGGATAAAATCAGATAAAACCGGGTGAATGCAGATATAAACTTAAATACAGGTATTTGCGGATGAAAACAGATAAAAGCAGACATAGATCTAAATAGATAAAACCCGACGTTCGCGGATAATATTTATACCCGCAATTGCAGATAAAAACCGACATGCCGGGTAAAATCAGATATGTCGGATAAAAACAGATATAAATGGACATAAAACTAGCTTGGTTTTTTATCCGCAATCATCCGATATTACCCGTCTTTTTCAGCAGGGAAGTCTAGAAATAAGTCTTGATAATAAATGTATTATTTAAAAACTTTTCAAGAATGTCAAAGAGTGACTGAATTTCTTTTAAACATATTTGGACGTTTAGGGCCAATTTACAGCCCAGGATCCAGACATAGGCACATCACAGCTTCGTTCATGTGACATATTTTACAAGATTCTAATATGTCACACTACAACCTTTGACGTTTATTTTACATATAATTTATGTTTTTTTGCTCAGTGGGAATAATCCTTTTATTAGACCAATTGTTAGTCATTTTATATAATTAAGGGTAATATAACCCCCAAAACAACAACAAAAAGTAAATATTGCAGAGTATTTTCGATTGCCAAGCGAATGTCCAAAAAGTTGCCTGCAACACATATAAATGCATGCAGCGCTGCCAAATAGCGGCTATATTATAGCCACACATGTTTGGTATCGCGCGATACCAAACATGTGTGGCTATAGCCGCTATTTGGCCGGACACAGTGTGTCCAACCTCAAAATAAAAATTATGGTACATTATGGTACGCACCAAACAAATATTATGGCACAAATTATGGTACATTTTAGGACTAAAATTCAAGCAACTAGGCACTTTAAGAAAAGTCATATTTATTTTAACACAAACTTTGATAAAATAAAATAAATTAGGTATAAACAAAAAAAAGAATAAATTATTTTAAACTAAATAAATTAACACTTTTATGTGGATTATCGTATCATAGCCAAAAGGTTTTTATGATAGACATAAATATGTAGATGTTTTTTTTTAATAATCCATTTTGTTTGTTTTAGTCGTTTTTTCGCGTAAATACTATTTATGTAATACTACGGTTAAATAAGTCATGACGTAACAGTTAATTCAAAGTTCCATGGTTAGGTTTCTAACATTTGACATTTGTTTACTTGTTCATAACCTATAATTTTTGAAATGTGTTTTTACCTATTTATATTTAATTTCTATGCTTTTACCGGTGTAAATAAATTTCTTTGCCTCTTCTTATATATAAGGTATACCTAGTATATTCTTTTTCTATAGGTACTAGTTTTTTCAATACCGTACACGTTATCCTCCTACATGTTTAATACAAAATAAGGAAGAATATAAAACAAACCTGCATATAATTCATCCACTTGTGGAGATTCCACAATATGGAGCACCCTATCATTTATTTTTACTGACAACACCCCGTTTACCATTTTAATACTAAGTTTAAATTCGGTTTAAGAGGAATTGTACCTAGGTACTTAAGGTAAACGTCCCAATTATCGACACCTTAAGAGATTTTTCAAAATCATATCGTTATAAAAATTTGCATATTAAAGTTACACTTTTAACAATTTTACTGTGGATTGCTATAATATTGATTATTGCTTTGCAATGTTTATTTCTTAAATAGCAATGCGTAATTTATATGCAAAAAATAAATTTGTTGAAAAGTACCATTTGACCCAGTTATCGACATGGGAAAATTTGTCTTGAACCAAATATCGACACCCTTGCGTACGTAATATCGACACTCGGAAAAGTAACTTGCAATCGATTTAAATGGTTATAATAAGTAACAAAGAGTTTATCATAAAAGTTTATTTATTATAAAATATAAGCAGTATTTATTGCAAACAAAAATGTTTGACGATAAAGGTATTTTAAACACTGAATCACAAATCTCCAGTACGCAGTAAAGTCCGCGTTTTTTTTTTGTTCCTTAATTTTTTAAGGACCTCTTCTCTATCATACCAAAGAATATTACCCCTTTGTCCCATATCCCATATCCAATTGAGCCCATTTTTCTCCATATGTAAGACTTGGTAATCAAACTCATAATTTTCTTTACAATGATATGTCAATAATTTTACCTGGTAGTGATTGATCGTTATAATTCACTATAACATAATCGTTTACAAATAACTTGTCATGTTTGTAAATGTTTTTTTCCCATTTTTCACTATTTCCAATAATGTTCATTTTAAAACATTCTTTCTGAAAAAAAAATAGGTTGAACCAGTTATCGACATTTTTGGTACCAAATATCGACATATAAATTACATCCACTCCACAGACTTTGATCCACTCTAACGATGTTACCAATGGAAAAAATGGGTGTCGATAATTGGTACAGCGGTAGTTTAATATAATTTCCTTTAAACTCTTCAGACAGAGTAAGAATAAGTTTGATAGACATTTAAATATTCATAAGAAAAGAGAAAGCTACATAGTACCATTTATCGACACCTATGTCGATAAATCGTACAAAGCCTAAAAATGGATGTACCTTTTATCGACACCACATAATTTTACGTTTATACTGATTCTATGCCAAATTATTGACAAAAACCATACATTTTAGATTCTGTATATAAATATACAACTATCTACATAAAGAAACTTAAATATTTTAAACTAAAATTGCCATAATTAACTTACCTGTTTCTTAACACTTTTCTTAAGGATTTGCACAAGTTCACAGATGACTGCGGAATGGCGGGATTAAAATATTTTTTCAATTAATATTTTCTGCATAACCGACCGAAACTTTTTAGGAAAGGTAGGGAAAACCTACTTGTTTCTTATTTTAATATGACAATAGATGTCCAAAGCATCAAATTCTTATTTTTGAATGTTTAGTGCACAAATGTCGATGATTGGGACAGTGTCGATAATTGGGACGTTTACCTTAAAATATTTTAAATTTCAAAGGTAAACAACTTTTTGACAGATCGAAACAGAGAAAAATATATATTAAAACTATTAACTATTGTTGAATAACTAGCTCAGCGATATAGTTTTATGGTCTGGTATTTGTGACGTCATAGTTAGGATTTTTGAATGCCCTCTAAACGCAAAAATGCCTTAACTATTAACCAAGGTTAAGTTTAATAACCAATGGTTATTAACCATAGTATTTCATGGTATTTACGCGAAAAAACGACTTTTCTATTATATTATGCCACTTTTTGCTTTTTATAAAGCCAAATCACAATAATTTTTGTGAGCTTAACCACAGATTATAAAGGTTAACCCAGGCTAATGATTTAGAAAAATTTGATATAACCTAAATTCTATTTAGTTGACAATTCGTATCATACGTGTACGTATTAATTTCTTTATCTTATGTTATGTGATGTCTATGGTATCATATATTTTAAATCTCCCACTTATGAACTGACTACGCTCATAAAGAAAAATGGCACACCAAAACAAATTTTCCCTCAGAAACACATACGTCCACACAAGTATGTGCTCAGAAACGGGAACAAGGTCATCTATACAAAATATAGGCAGTGTTGCCAATTCCATGGAATGCTTCCCCACCAAAATGCACTCACTAAACCGCTAGATAACCGCCAAATTTGATATGGGCAAAAACCGCTAAAAAACCGCCAAATAAATCATGGTCAATAAACTATGTGTTGGTGTATTATCAAAACAAAATATTTAAAAATAATATAACAAAATAATTTGTATAAAATTACTTGATAAATTGTTTTAATAAATTTGCATCATAGAACAAACCATGCATGTGCATATTAAATAGAAATATTGACGTTGACTTTGTCTCTGTAATCTCTCATTGTCAAATTGTTAAAGAGCGTCCACCAAAGACAGGTAGGGACCTTTTTATTCAATCGTAGTGACCTACCTACAGTAGGAAAAGAGCCTACTATCCCACACAAGCCGGCAACGCTGCAAAAAAGCAGAACTACCAACAGAAGAAAATATAACAATTTTCATGTAAGTTTGTTACATCACGGTATCCCTTTGTCTCGTCTTTGAATACAATAGTTATTAAAAAGCATAATAAAAAGTAAAACTAGTGAAACCACTAGATTTTACACCAGATAAAATGTTTTATAGTTAAAATTCCCGTCAGCCGCTAAAACGAATAAGTTGGTCACCAGATAGGATTTTAAACCGCTAGATTTAGCGGCAAAACCGCTAAATTGGCAACACTGAATATAGGCAATAAGCGGAATATGAGTGGAAGTATGTGACTTGTTAATTTTAGAGTGCCATCTTGCGGTCGGTAGCTCAACTATTACTTGACCGCTATAGAAACTTTTACATCGATCTAGTCGGTAAGCTAATATGAACCCATTTGTTTACATAATTTAATAAACACATGCTAGATCTGTCAAAGTACACGTGCTTTTGGAAGCTCACCTATTACCTGATAAGCATTATCGAGTGTAGCCGGCTTACGCACAGAAACTTAATAAGAAATAATCAAGAACTTTGGGCGTCTTTTTAAACCAGCCATGGCAGTGGGCGCCCTGACGCCAGCGCCGTTATTTGCGACGTTCTCCGCGCCACGACGAGCTGCGTCCCCCCAAACCACCTGTTTTCAAGACCTACCTTGATCTGCACGATTTTATTTTGTTTTCGATTTTCTTTTAGTTTTTCGCGAGTTTGTTTTTTGTTATGATTTCGTTTTCTGTGCTTGGTTGTGCCTTATTATTTGCTTTTCTTTTACTTTAGAGGTAAGCTTTTTATTTTCCTTTTATTTTAATTTGACATTTTGCTTGGGGTCATAAGACGCCCAAGACGCCTGATTATTTTGCAATTTTTAATATTTTAGTGGGATGTTTTTTACATTATGTGCTCATAACGTTATTTTAAGCCATATTTTACGTACAAATGCAAGGTTTTAAAAGTAGGTGATGATTTTGAGGTTATGTATAAACAAAAACAACTTTTTTAGTTTTTTTATTTTATTTAACCATTTATCTTATACACAATGTTGATTGTTAATTTATAATGCATCAATATTTTTAAAAATAATTTATATTTAAGTATGTGTATTACGTAAATTTACCTAAAAGATGGGTTTTATACATAAAATTAGATATTAGGGTTTAAAATTTTATTAAATAAATAGTACACCCAAATTTTTAGTAGATAAATAAGTTTTTGACTACTTTTCAAGCTATAATAATTTTATAAACTTTTTTCAAAATAGGATATTTTATTTTTTTATATTGAAACGTAAACAATAGTAGCCGTTTAAAGATTTAAAACAGTGTTATAATTAAATAAACAATAGTTTTGTTCTACAATAAATAATCGGGTTTTTAAATTATTTATATATAATCATATTTATAATATAATTATATGTATAACTATAGAAAACTTTTTAACATTGCCGATGCGTTTTTAGTTCGACGTTACCCTAATAGAGGGCGACACATATTCTACAATATGGAATTTTACTCATTTTTTCAAAATAATACAATATTAAGTTTATTTCTTAATAAAATAATTTTTGCAGTTTTATTTTAAAAGTTCCTTATTAAAGACATTTTTAATTAAATTTTAGTTTTCCTTTGGGAATGCAAATAATTGAATTGAAAAAACCGTGGTATTTTATAAGTAATGACCGGCGTTGTATATTTAATAGGGACCCTGTTAAGCAATGCAACTTCAGGGAAAATTGAATTGTTGAGAACGAACATTAACATAACCATAAACCGAATTAGAGAGAACCCAGATGGAAAATCAACTATTCAAGAATACATCTCGGAAAGGAAATAAAAAAAAAACAAGCGTCTATCCTAAATGCAAAATTAATATTTACTGCCCGAGGCAATATTTTTATGAAACCTTACTTTTACTACTTAGATACAAATAAGAAAATTTCTCCCATTAATAATACAGGGTGCGGCAAAAAGGTTGCCCCATTTTCAAAGGGTCATTGTTCGGCTAGTGGGGGGGGGGTAGAGCAGTGCGCTTTGGGTATGTTCGTGCATGCCATTTTCAGTCGTCATACGGAATCTATCAGAAATATTTGGGATGTCAATAAAAATCAATTAGGAAAAAAGCTTTTGATTTTCAGGAAACACATATTACCTATTTCATACATTTCATGTTTTAAAAATAATGTCATTGCACATTTATAGCCTATTACGACAGCTCGTCATTGCTCTGCGCGCTATGTCTTGCGTTGATTTCTTGCCTTATTGCTGCATTTAGATTTTCCAAATTTTGTGGACGATGTTTAAAAACTTACCCCAGCAAAAAAAATCGCAAGGGATCAAATCAGGCGCCCGTAAAGGGACAACTTTGCCCGGTCATTTAATTTTAAAAAACCCTCACGTAATTAATAGACCTTTAAAAAATAGAAAGCTTTTTCTTAGTTTAATTTTTATTGATATCTCAAATATTTCTGACAAATTCACTATGACTGAAAATGGCATGCACGTACATAGTATGTACTACATACCTACCTAAAGCGACCACGCGCACTACTCTATCCCCCCCACGAGTCAAGAAAATGACCCTTTAAAAATAGGGCAACCTTTTTGCCGCACCCTGTATATAATTAAAGTGTTTCGGAAACACCCATATAAATATATATTATATATATATATATTAAGGGCCTTAATAATTCAGAGAATAGGTTATTTTGAAAAAAGGTTAAATGCCCTGAACAATGTAAATATAAAAAATAGGTCAGTTTAGTAACCTATTGACAATAGGCTATAGTTATGACAATAATATTCATATAATATAGTAATACAGGGTGGTTATATAGCCATATCCCAGGTAGCACAACGTAACGAAATCTTGACGTAAACAAGACGTTTTCAGTCAGTCGTGACTTGGACGTTATTTAAAAATCGTAACGTTTTTAATTAAAAACCGTTGCCAAACCGCGCTAAATATAGTTTTTGTGACGAATACGTTACATTAATATGAATAAAAATACACCACGGATTCTTCACGATGATTCGTCCATATAAGGAAAATAATTTTGCAAAACACCTTATTGTTTATTTGCTTTTGTATATTGGGGAAAAGGATGATAAGATACCAAAACTAAATATCTCATAAACACAAACATAATATGTTTTTATATTATATTCTTTTTTAAGTACCTAGGTTATCTTTTTGAGTATGAGTATGGGAACGTATGGCAGGCCCCAGATATATTGTCAACCACTAATCTCCCGGGGTTATTTTACCCCCTTTCCGTTCTCCTGCGTATCCCGCCAAATCACAGCATTACCTGTGTTTGTTGGATCCGAAGTTTTTACGCCGGCTGGTAGTTCCACCCTAGGAGGTCGTGGATGACAGTGTCAAAGGTTAAGGCCGCTCCCGGATTTTTGTCAGCCGGGTCGGGCCGTACGTCCAGTTTAGGAAGGGTTTTTGGAGGACATTGAACTGACCCAAAACTAAGTACAATCCGGAATCCTCCTCAACCTAGGCCTTAGTAGTAACCCCATTCAATTGGTATTCGTGAATGGGGGTGGGTATGTTAGTTCTTTGCTTACTCCGGCTGCCAACCTTGTATATTCTTTATTTATTTTATTGCTAAATTAGTGTTTATACCGTTGTTATTTAATTTATATCTTTGCATTCTTACTTTTTTTTCGAAATTTAATTTAAAAATATAAATATTAATATACAAAATAGATAAAGCCAGCCCTGTAGTGTATGTGGTGGAATGCCACCATATGGTCTGCATGGTCGTTCTTCTTGTCTTCTGTGCTGTTCTTGTATTTTTGAGCCGGGGTGTTAGTACGCTGCTAGAACCTGTCCTTGTTGGTGTACTATTTATTTTGTTGTTAAATTAGTGTTTATACCGTTTATTATTATTTATTTTGTATCTTTGCATTCTTACTTTTTTTTCCAAATTTAATTTAAAAATAAATTAATATACAAAATAGATAAAGCCGGCCCTGTATTAAAATTTGAAATACGGCCTTAATGTCAGGCGTGTAACGTATGCTTTAATAGATGGTTTATTTACGTTATTTTTACGTGGGCGTTTTGTTTATTTACTTTCGTTATCTTTTAAGCTTTGCTTTGTGGCTGAGTTTATGCGTATATTATATAATATATATAATACAATAATATAATATTGTGACGTTCTTACGTGATTTTTTTTACACACGTACGCTCTTTTCGGTAATGCTTAATTGTTGCCCGGTTTTTATTACAGATTTGCGTATTCGGTCATGCTATAATACTTATCAGAATCTGCTGGTGATGATCCCTTTCGCTCTTTGTTAGACTTGTTTTTTTCTTTAAATAGGTGATTCCTTGACCTGTCCCCTGTCACTTTATTACTTCGTGTCCGCACGAACCTCACCCCTATGTTCACCGTTGAGAGATTGCCTTTTGAGGAATTATTTAATGTTTCTATTAACCCTTTGGAGAACAGGTACCCTGATTTCACCTGTACAGGTATGTAGTAACCCAAAATAGTAGCACTGTTTCGCACCGTACTTTACTCGACTACACTGTATATAATAGTTATGTTTCTTTAAGAATTTTATTGTGGATCGGCACTAAGAGCGCTCGAACTACACGTCCACTCTCTTCCCCGGTATCGATAGTACTGAAGTACCTAGGTAATCTTTTTAAATATAAATAATAAATAATCTTTTTAAATATAAAATTCAAATTATAAAATAATAATGTCTTTTCATTTTTGCAAAACCTTATCAATATTTAATTAGACTTTAGTACATCAGAGATGCGCACAAGATGCGAAATCATTGCGATTTTGCGAATTAAATTTAGTACCTACCTACCTTACCACCATTTAATGTAATAATAATAAAACAGTGCTTTTATTAAGCCACACCTTAAAAACTATTCATGGAGGGCGACTTGCATTCATAAATTATATTTGTAGTAATTTTTTTCATAGGACTTCTATCTTGGGGGGGTCATTACCCCCATTACCCCCCCTATTGACGGCCTTGGATTCGTCACGAGTTCGTCACGAAGCTTCGTTACCGAATAGTGAACTGAACTGGTCACGTAATTGTGACGTATAGTTGCTTTATTTGGGGGTGTAATCAGAGCCGGCTGGTGCATTTTGGGTATACCGATATCTCAGTTATTAGACATGGGACCCACACCAAATTTATATGAGTTTATAATGACAATAAATAAACAAGCTCTGTGCGAGATAAACGAAAAAAACTTGTTTCTTCACCCTTGACCTTTAAGTTAAGGGCTTTAACTTTGGCAACGCCGAGGCGCACTATGGTTTATCGGCGGAAAAAATACTTTTTTAAAAACTTTTTATTATGGATATTTTTATGACGATAATTTGTTAAGCAATATATTAGGTAAAGAATTATTTTTAAATAATTATGTTTTGATTTTATGACACCTTAAAGTAGAATTTTTTTAAAATAGCAAAATTGGCTAAAAATTACGCACACATTTAATAAACTATATCTTTTAACCAAACAAAAAAATGTATATATTTTTTTAAATAAATAAATAAATTCATACCTATTTGAATAAAAAAATAAATTCATATTTGAATAAAAAAATTAAAATTTAAAGTTTTAAAGACATTGGTATAAAACGTTTTAAAGATACATTGGTAAAATTAAGAGAGCAAGCTAGCAAAAATATTTTGGCAGATTTGAATTCCCCTTAATAATAATAGTGCCTTGATAATGCCTGAATTAGAAAAATCTCGATAAAAATACCAAATTATCGTTTTTATATCTCGAAAACTAAAAATGATAAGTCAAAAGTACTTTATGTCCGATAATTGATTTGAACAAATAGCAGAACGTTGCGTCGCGACGCGTCGCTTAGATTAAGGAACGTCGAGCCGTTCTGCAATTCGTTCAATTTAATTCTTAGACATGCTCATAAGACTCGATAACTATAGAAAGAGACAGAAGCTCCGTGACACATTCACTTACGGGCGCTATACTAGCAATATAAGAGATAAGTTGCATTGTAGCCAACAGTGAAATGTTAAAATTCTCAAAAACCTAAATAAAAATTCACCAGAATTCTCCAACTTTGCCAAAAAAAAATCTCCAATACTTTTAATGGACAAAAACAAAGAGGTTTGTATGGACACAAAAGCAAAAAATATAAAACAGTGTTAAAAAGTTAACAAAAAATATATAAAAAAATAACTTTGTAATATGAGGCTTTAATGCCTTTTTATATAATAAACATTTTCTTAGCTATACAGGATGTCCCAAAAGTTGCTGGCCAAACTTTGCTAACGTCATTTAGGTACAGATCAAAATAAGTCTATGTTTCTATATACAAAGTTTGACGGGCACATTTAAGGATAAACTGTAGAAGGATATAGATATATATATATATATATACACTAATGGAAAAAATTAAGGGATCAAAAAAAAATTCCAAATTTTTGGGCAGTTTTCAACAGGCCGTAACTTCGAGAGAAATGGTCGTACAGGAAATCAAAAAAAAGGAAATTGTAGCTCCAAGTGTCTAGTTTTTGGATTCGAACTTCAAAATTTTGTACCCTCCGCGGTTTTTGAGCAATCGTAAAAAAACCAGCAACAAAAAAATTTTCAAAATTTTTTTAGTTTTTTTTTTATCTACGGACGTGGAAATTTTTTTTTTAGCTTAACCACTATAAGAATCGGATACCTTGTTCATTTAGCTTTAATTTGCTTTTTTATACACCCTGATACGCCCACTTCTCGCCGAGATATCCGTCTTCAAATGGAAAAGGATCCTTTTGTCTTTGATTATCGATATCTCAGCAACCAATGATTGCACAGAAATTTAAAGGTGGGTTTCAAGAACTTGAATAAATTCTCCTTTTGAAAATCAAGCGCTGGATCGGAAATATTGAGGAAACCACTAATGTTAAGTGTGCCTTCTACAGTTCAATATGTCCACAAAAATCCTACAAAAAACCAAATTAATCCAGCCAGCCGTTTTTTTGTTTCACTCGATCGAATTTTTGAAAAAATTAAAGGATCACGTTTTTTGCTCTGAAAAGCTCATAATTTTTAAAAATGAGAAAAAAAAATTGTTTTTCCGAGCTTTTCCCCGCATTTTTTTCCAGAAAGTGCTTAAATTCAAAAAATAAAATCAAAAAAAAAAAATTTTTCGAAATTTTTTCTCTTGAAAATTTTAATAAAATAATTACCGCCGGCATTAGCGTGTTGTCTACGATTGGGGAAGTTTCGAGCAACAATATTCGCATAGACGAAAATCAAAAAAGTAAGAAATTTCCAATTTTGACAAAAAAAATTGAAAAAAATTTCTTTTAGCGGATTAGTTTTGGAAAAAACTGTTGAGTTAAGCGATCTGCTAAGGATTCACGAAAAGTAAAAAAAAACAATCGCGTATGAAAAAGATCGAAATTCGATTGGGGGTATTAACTTTTTTTTAATTTACAGGAGTGGACTCAAGGAATGCAGCGGCGGAAACGCGATAAAAATGATTGGGCGATGGTTTTTTGAATTTCCTTAACTTGTTAAGAAAACAAATTTTCCATTTTTTATATTTTTTAATTTTTTTTTTAATTTAAGCACTTTCTGGAACAAAAATGCGGGAAAAGCTCGGAAAAAACCGTTTTTTTTCTCATTTTTAAAAATTATGAGCTTTTCAGAACAAAAAACGTGATCCTTAATTTTTTCAAAAATTCGATCGAGAGAAACAAAAAAAACGGCTGGCTGGATTAATTTAGTTTTTTGTAGGGTTTTTGTGGACATATTGAACTGTAGAAGGCACACTTAACATTAGTGGTTTCCTCAATATTTTCGATCCAGCGCTTGATTTTCCAAAAACTTACTAAAAGCCCTTTTTTTGTTGCATTTTCAAATTCATGTGACAAAAAGAAAAATTTTTTTTTCTGAAAAGCGATGGCCAGTCGTTAAGGAGAATTTATTCAAGTTCTTGAAACCCACCTTTAAATTTCTGTGCGATCATTGGTTGCTGAGATATCGATAATTAAAGACAAAAGGATCCTTTTCCATTTGAAGACCGATATCTCGGCGAGAAGTAGGCGTATCAGGGTGTATAAAAAAGCAAATTAAAGCTAAATGAACAAGGTATCCGATCCTTATAGTGGTTAAGCTAAAAAAAAATTTTCCACGTCCGTAGACCAAAAAAAAAAAACTAAAAAAATTTTGAAAATTTTTTTGTTGCTGGTTTTTCTACGATTACTCAAAAACCGCGGAGGGTACAAAATTTTGAAGTTCGAATCCAAAAACTAGACACTTGGAGCTACAATTTCCTTTTTTTTGATTTCCTGTACGACCATTTCTCTCGAAGTTACGGCCTGTTAAAAACTGCCCAAAAATTTGGAATTTTTTTTTGATCCCTTAATTTTTTCCATTAGTGTATATATAGTACCCACTAATATACTGCTGCATCTGAGACATGATATGTAATACATAAGGGGCCGTTCAAGTATTACGTAAGCACTATAGGGGGGTGGGGGGGTCTTTGCTTTGCTTATTTTTGATGACATGGGGGGTGGGGGGTCTAGATGGTGATTACGTCAGCAGTAGTTATTTACTTTTTTACACATATGGCAACCCACACATTGTCTATGCTTGAAAACAAAAAGACCAATGTTTACGTAAGCATTGGAGGGGGGGTAAGAGCTTTGATTACTTTTGCTGACAAGGGGGAGGTGGGGGTTAATAATTGTAGTAAATCTGCTTACGTAATACTTGAACGGCCCCTAATACACTTTATGTGTCTTCTGTTCTTATGTCCTGTTCTGTGCATAGATGGTAGCATAGATTAATAACTTTATTGAATGGTGGAGTCACATATTTTTTAAATATGTGGATGGAGGGTATCAAAGTTCCGACCGGTCAAATTCTTGCAGGGTAACCAACTTAATTAAAAAATCACTGGTACAACTCACTCAACCAAAACTCTCAATATTTTTTATTTTGTATTTTAATTATTAAAAATTCGCTAAAAACTCTCCGATGCATCTTTAAATTCTCCAGGTTTGAGACTTGTCGCTATCTAACTTGAAAACTCTCAACCAAGAACAAAAAATCACCAGAAATGGTGAAAAATTCTCCAAGATGGCAACACTGATAAGTTTTATGAATAGATGTCGAATTTTATGATTGGTCAAAATCACAGTAAATAATAAAATGGCCAATCATTGACGCCTAACAACTAATTACTATCCCATAATGATTTTTACTGGCCTAGTCCTAATCATTTCAGTGACAGTCAAGTGTTGACACTATAAAGTTTAATTAAAGTTAAAATATTTTACTATGAGGATAAATGTATTTTTTCTACTCCTATTGCATATTATTGACATATTTGTGTTTTTTTCGTAAATAATGGAAACCAATATAACCGCCCAGCCTAACAACGTGAATAATGATTTCAATATTTACGTTGTTAGGCATCAGAGATTGGCTGATAATATTTACTGTTATTTGAACCAATCGGGTTTTAAATTGGGAAAAAGTAAGGTTAATAGATGTCAGATTTGTTTATATATACAAGGGGCGACTATATGATCTTTAAAATCGGAGAAAAGTAAGGTTATAATAAATTTTGTTATCAATAAAAATTACTTAATTCAGTGGCGGCTCGTGGGTGTACAGGAGGGTGAGGCTACATAAGGTTAATTATGTCTAAATACGAATAAATTTCCACGTCACCCGGGAGGTATTATTCTCCGACGCGTTGACCTTTTTTAAAATGGAGCCGATAGCACTACTAAACCAAAAAATAAACTCTAAAAAACAAAACAAACAAAATATCACATCAAAGACTAGTTTTAATCTTAAACTTAAAAAATAGTCTTAAAAAAGTTAAAAATAAATAAATTAATCAAAACATAAAAATAAAACTAAAAAGTCGACCCCTACCTAAGTATTAAAAAATATAAAATACTATACGTCTATCTTTTAAGATTGAAAATTTATCTATTATTTGGTCGTAAAATTGTTGGTCTGCAGTGAGATTTAAAAGTAATTCTAAATTTTCAAACCGCGTCTCTAATTGAAGAATTATGCAATCTATTATTTCAAAATATAAAATTTGCTTAATAAAAACTGCTAAATCTACCTTAGTGTGTTCCCTACAATAATTAAATAAGAAATTTTACTAATCGAGACAAAAACTATAAAAGATCAGCCAAAAGTTTTAAATAATTTAATCTGAATCAAAACAATAACGTGCTCTACAAGCGCTAAGATAAGACTGGCAACCTTCTTTGTCTCCGCTGGCATCCCACCATAAACGAACGACCAATCAGAACAAACCAAGCTAACTTAATGTCGCCTCATGTACGGTGTTTATTCGCGAACTTACGGCGATATTTTTGTTGGTGAGTCATTTTCGCTTTCAAGACGTAAATGGGAGCTTCCGAGGCTGTGAAAATTTCGCCTCTGTCCAAGCCAAGATACATACAACAAGCGACTCGACGCGCTTTGCGCCTGGATTTTTATTTATCTACGCTTAATATTATTGATTGGTTTTTTACTTTTTATTGGGTAGAACTGTTGTAAAAATACACTTGTAATAGGCAAAAATATAAATACAAAAAGTCGTTCGTTCCTTCATTTTAAGGGTGAGGCGCGGCCTCAGAGGCCTACCCTGACGAGCCGCCACTGACTTAATTGGAGTAGAAAAAGCACAGTATTATACTCGAAATAATGCGCATTATTTACTCGAATGAATTACGTCGGCTCGAGACGCAAACCTCAACCGCAACCTTGTAAATTGTGTGTTTGTTATATTAATATCAAAAATGATTTTTTTTCTATTCCCATACTTTAACTCGTTTATTGGACATTTCCTACCTGTACTATTATGATAGAAATTTTTCGTTGCGATACAGATTTTTAACCAATAGAAATGCAATACATGGCAATATTAATTTTAAAGCAACTAATCCTTTATTGATCATACCACACATCCCCATAACAAAATTACGCGAAAGGGGCTAGAAAGATAAAATTCATATAAAAGTATATGTCCCTCATAAACGGTTTAATAGCGAATAAGATGTTTAATATCGATAATATCGCATATACATTGTAACTGAAATATTATACACATCAACATTGCACTTTAAAACGGCCAAAATGAACCCTAAAACTAACAGAACATACTTGCTATTAAACGTTTATTAAAAATCATTATTTCTGCTATATTGAACTAAAATAATACTACAATTTTGGTATTTAAACATTCCAACACATTTAGAATAGTATATTCTGTAACAAGTTTGGAATACGGCATATTCCGCACGAGTGAAAAATTTGTCACACGAGCCGAAGGCGAGTTTGACGGTTTCACGAGAGGGGAATATGCAATTCCAAACGTGTTTCAGACTATACTTTTTCTACGTTTCCAAAAAATACCATAGACAAATAATTTAATTAGAAGAAAGTGAGGTTGGGTCGGTCTAAAATTTGTTAGATATTAAAAACAGAGATGTCGCCACGAGTTTTTATTCTGTCATTAGATGATAAAATATTTCATTCTGTAACACTTTACGGAATATATGTCATTCTATAGATAAAAGTGATTTTCCATAATAGGAGTAGAAAAAACATTTTTTCTAAATAAAATTAAAATGTAACCGTCTAATTGACGTTTAACGACATAATTTGGTAATGGTACCGCCCTTCCAGTAAAGTTTAACACGTGTTCGGCAATGAGTGGCGCGTATTTAATATTTACTTTTAAAAAATTGTTAAAAACATTTTTGGCTATTTGTTCAATTTTTGTATAGAAAGTGTACCCAAATTTCATCGTATCGTAACATTATTGGTAAACTAAACTGCGCACCACTCAATGTGTCGCGACCAAAAAGTTCGTCCTTTTTCAAAATGACATAACTTTATTGTTTCTTAAACGATTTTATTTTGGTCTGTGATGTCTGCTAGCCTCATCCTCTGGCACTTCATGCTATACGGTTCTTCAAGTAAATTTCGTAGAGAAGAAAAATTTCAATAATTTTTTCTCATTTTTACTTTGAAATAATGAAGTATTATGTCCTACCTTAAAAAGGTTTTCAAATTTTTCGAATTGAAATTTTAGTAACGAAAATATGATTTTTTTCAAAAACAGTACATTTAAGGGTTTTTCGTAGGCAATACACTCAGTCTTTTAAAGAACAAGAAGATAAAAATGGTGAAAGATTGTTCCTTAATTAATTCTGAACAAGCGACAAGCAACAAACTTCCATTATTTTCAGAGCGGCCTAAGCAAATACCACTTTTTCAAAATGACATTTTGCTGAAAATTTGCGAAAACTAAACCTGAACCGATATTTACGATCGTGGAATGTTTTCTTTAAAATTTTGACCTCCTGATTGTGATTCAGTTGTCAAATTTAAGTTTCAGATATATATTATCTTCTTGTCCCTAAAAAGACTAAGTGTATTGCGTACAAAAAAGCCTTAAATGTACTCTTTTGAAAAAAAAATCATATTTTCGTTGCTAAAATTCCAATTCGAAAAATTTGAATTCAAGGTAAGACATACTACTTCATTATTTCAAAGTAAAAGGGAGAAAAAAATTATTTTTTTACAAACGGGGCTTGGATGAACATATCACCCTGTAGGAAATTTACTTGAAGAACCGTGAGCTTCATATCTATAGCATAAATTGCCAGAGGATGAGGCTAGCAGACAACAAAGACCAAAATAAAATAGTTCAAGAAACAAAAAAGTTATGTCGTTTTGAAAAAGAACGAACTTTTTGGTCGCGACACATTGAGTAGTGCGCAGTTAAGTTTAAAAAATATATTAAATTAAAAAAGTGAAGGTAACAAAGTAGTATAATCTTAAAAGGTACCTTATAATTATATAAATATAGTGTTGGGTAATCATGTAGAACCCTTTTTAATTCAGAAGATAGTGATGAATTATATTTAAGTAATTGTACCACTGAATGTACTACCTAGTGTAGAACTTCGCCTTTTGTTTGTAATAAGTTTTTTACAATCAATAAAGACATTTTTATTATTATTATTATTATTATTATTATTATTATTATTATTATTATATTATTATTTATATCTAGATATGAAATAAAAAGTATCTACAATATTAAACCTAAATATATTTTTTTATTAATATAAAATTATTTTGTTTATTTCACTTTTCCAAATTCAATCTTAATCTTCGACTCCGCTGGTAGGCAATATACAAGTATCAAGGGCTACGCCCACATGCGTCAAGCCTCGCCAACTAACATCGCGGGGCCCGTATTTTCAATTACATGTAATGATTTCTTTGCGTTTTGTACAATAGATGTTTACTATCAGGGAGTAGGTACTAGAGTTGTTTTAAGAGGGTTTTAGTTGTTTTTGACGAGGAAAAATAATTAATTCTGTGTTTGATCTATTTTAAAAATAGCTTAAATAATTTCGATTGTATGATAGTAATTTTTCTTTTACCAACACCTGTTGTAATAATCAAAAATCCGAAAAGTGTGAATATTATAATGTTTTTGTTTAGCTTTAGCATTTTATGTTCACAAGCCATAGTGATGATGGAATATGTATCACAATGATACATTAGGTTAAATAGTATTGATTGATCTTTCTAGTCGTAAAATATTGTAATAATTAATAATTATAGATTAAAATAAATAAATTAATATATAATAAACTCATTATTATCTCGTATTGCAGATTAACTCAATTTATTAGCACTTTTCCTAACCGGGACATGAAAAGCGGATTTCGACTTCGACTTTAACTAGGGTTTTCTTAACCATATGTAACCACCTGTTTCTTTGTAACAATTCACATAATCTTATTTTATTGTAATTGCCCTTATTCTCCAGTAAAGTGATGACTTACTTACTTGGACTTACTGGCCCAAATAAGACATTGACGCCCAAGTTTATATGTTTGCATTTATGATGAACACGTAAGTATAAAATTACAACATTTTTCCATCGACCCATCTCACCACTAATAAGCTGCCGTTCGCCATAGCCCTTAAGTTGAGGTAACCTCAATGAGGTTACAAAAATAGAGTATTTTATTTTCTGGTATTATTCTTGTTCTACCAAAACCTGTTTTTCTCCCACAGTTTATGGCCATAATACACATACTGTACGTTTTGTGGTTATATTACACGCTACTATTGCTTAAGATGGAATAAAATTTCACTTTAGTATTTATAATGTATTCAGCTATATATATTATATGGTAACCGATAACTTTTCCACCATTAAATTTAGTTTAATGTCTTCGATTCAAATTCAATTACTAGAAGAAGTTGCACATTTATGTGCAATTCCCTTTTAAATTTTCTTTATCCACTACCACGCGTTTTATTTATTATATTTATCGATTTAGTATACTCAAATAAAATACTACATCATTCACAATGGATGTAAACTTATTGGCATAAATTTAGGAAAAGATCGAGCAAGTAAAAATAAGACGAAAACCTAAATAAATATTTTTCCTAATTAATTCTGTTTTTAAGATACAGGGTTATAAAGTGTTACTTATCATATCAGTTTTTTTTATATAACTTCTACTATGGTAGTCTTAGAAAGGTGATATTTTGCGAACAGTCAGTACCAAAACATATAAAACAGTGTCGTAGAAACGGGGGTTGCTTTAAGCTTATTGTCCCATAAAAACTTTGAGGTTAGGTTTTTGTAACATTTGATGCAATTTTTCGATTACACAGTTCGGCTACCATTAAAAAGGTGTAACTCTCAAACTTCGATAAAATAAACCGTTTCCGAGATATTCGAGATTACAATAATTGTTATATCGCATTATTTAAAAGGATTAAAAGGTATATGATAACAAATTTTATTTTTTAATTGAAAAAACTAAAAAGGGCATTCCATGAGCCTCGAGACTTTTTGCCCTGACCGTCACATTAAAATAAATTGTAGTTTTTTTAATTAAAAAATTTGTTATCATATACCTTTTAGTCCTTTAATGCGATATAACAATTATTGTAATCTCGAATATCTCGGAAACGGTTTATTTTATCGAAGTTTGATAGGTACACCTTTTTAATAGTACCCGATCTGAGCAATCAAAAAATTGCATCAAATGGTATAAAAACCTAACCTCAAAGTTTGTATGGGACAATAAGCTTAAGCAACCCCTGTTTCTACGACACTGTGTTCACTCGAACAATTGTAATTATGTGTGAATATGTGTTTTGCTAGTAAGTGACTGTTCGCAAAATATCACCTTTCCAAGTCTACCATAGTAGAAGTTATATTAAAAAAAATTGATATGATAAGTAACACTTTATCACCCTCTATCTTTTAAACATATGTAATTAGGAAAAATATTTATTTAGATTTTCGTCTTATTTTGACTTGCTTAATCTGCTCCTAAATTTATGCCACTAAGTTTAGGGACACCTTGTAAAACTGTTCAACAAAAAATTATGTG
Organism: Brassicogethes aeneus; assembly: GCA_921294245.1. NCBI lineage: Eukaryota > Metazoa > Arthropoda > Insecta > Coleoptera > Nitidulidae > Brassicogethes > Brassicogethes aeneus. The sequence goes on along the minus strand of OV121132.1, from coordinate 42,145,655 downwards.
TCCAGTTTTTGATGATCACATCAGATGTTTCAAAAATTTGATAATGGACAAGACCTAGAGCAGATAAATAAATAGAACAGTGGCGGCTCGTGGGTGTATAGAAGGGTGAAGCTACATGAGGTTAATTTTGTCTAAATACGAATAAATTTCCACGTCATCCGGAAGGTAATATTAATAAAATGGTCGATAGCCCTACTAAACCCTTATAATAAAAACAAATGAAAAAAAAACAAAACAAAGGAAATATTAAATTCGTTTTTTATCTGGAACTTACAAATATATTTATATGAATGGATAAAAATATACAAATAAAATATCAGAGCAATCGGAATACCCACACCTAAACTCTCAATTGTTTTTGACGCGGCCTAATAAAATACAATGCCAACAGAATAAGCATTGTTTTAAACCTATAGGTTCCATACCAAGATATTTATTTACCCTGCCTCTTATCGTTAAAAATTGATAACATTTTTGGCGTTGAATGACTGCCCAATAACTGCCTTTTTTGAGTTTCGTTTTTTAAAAAAGGCGTATTAATTATTAAGAGAATAATGCTATGAACAGGATTTATTAAAAAAAAAACAGAAATATTAAACTAAATATAACTTACCGGTATTTTAAAAACCTAACCTTAATTAAAACTCAATACGACTTGCTTAATAAAAACTGCTAATTCTACCTCTGAGACAAAAACTATAAAAGATCAGACAACAGTGTCTAAGCTCAATTCTCTTGCCTTAAGCTGCAAAAAATAGACGCGGACTCTCCGGATATATTAGTAGTAAATAGTTTACGCTCTTTGCTCACATGCTATAAATATTTCGCCTCTGTTCGGTCGACTTTCAACTAGAGATGTAAAAAAAACGGTTTTTTTCAGATGTGAAAAAAAACATGAAAAAAAACTAGAAAAAAAAACTAGAAAAAAAAACCGGTTTTTTTTGTTTTTTTTTCAAATCTGCTACAATAAAGCATATTCTGTCAATAAATAACATAAATCTTAAAAAATGGAGTAATTTAAAAAAAAAAAAATTTTGGTTAAATGTATTGTATTAATAATAAAGTGAAAGGTAGAATATATTTCATTTTTCATTATTGAAAATTTTGACTGAGACTAAAAAATCTGATTTCTTATTATTTGGTAGTTTCCACATAAGAAACCAATATCAATGTAAAACTTCTACACTTATAGAAAAAATTAAAGGATTAAAAAAATTCCAAATTTTTTGCGATTTTTCGGATAGTTGTATCTTCGTTAAAAATGGTCGTATTGGAGCCGAAAAAAAGCAATTTGAAGCTTGAAGTTTCTAATTTTTAGATGAAAAACGTGCAAAGCTCAATCCTAACGAATACCGTAATAAAAAAATTCGAGATTTTTTTGGCTTTCTTTTTTGGTCCACGGAATGTTCTGACTAAACCACCAATAAATAAATGTTCTACAAAAATTTGCTATATTGTTTAAAAAAAAAAATTCATACTCTAGATGAATTTTTTTGGAGGCTTTTTGAAAAATCTAAAATATTATAGGTAGTTACTGTTTTTTGTCATTTAGTAGCTAATTTTAGTCCATGAACTGGACTGGAAACATAAAAAATTAGGTAAATGGGACTAATCTTGAAAAAAAAACCTAAAACGTGAAAAAAAAACCATTTGAAAAAAAACAATGAAAAAAAACCTGAAAAAAAACGGACCGTTTTTTTTCAAGTCGCATCTCTACTTTCAACGCTGTGTAGGGTTGACGCGGTTTGAGCGTGGATTTTAATTTATCATTTATGCTTAGTAAAAGTACACTTGTAATAGTTAAAAAGCTAAATAAAAAAGGTCGTTCGTTGCTTCATTTAGAGGGTGAGGCGCGGCCTCAGAGGCCTACCCTGACGAGCCGCCACTGGAATAGAATCGCCGGTGGTACATTAAAAATAAAGTTCAAATCTTTCAGAATACTTGCAAGGAAAAAAAGGTTTAATTTACTTGATGAAATCATAAATATTGGGGAAAAGAAACTAAATAAAATTATTTAAAAAATAGTTAAGATATGGGGCATTCCACGATACTCGGGAATTTGTGTCACGCCAGTAACAATGAAAAGTTGTGAGTAAAAACCACACGTTATTAAATTTATTTTAAAATATTGTCTATTATGCTTGTAATAAGCTTATAAGCATAATAAACATAATATTATAAAATATTAATTTAATTACGTGTGGTTTTTACACATAATTTTTAATTGTGACTGGCGGGATAAAAATTCCCGAGTATAGTAAAATCATTAATTAAGCCTCACTCAACGGTAAATTATTTAAAATTTATATTCCGGATATTTTATGAAATTTCAATGTAAAAACGAATGCAATTAAGATTTATAACCAACATATTAAAATATCGGGCAACAACCTAAAAATACTTTAACAAGAATGTTTTTTATACGGGTCTTATTTAAACACATTGGCTGCGACCCCACAAATTCCTGTGCGATGGCCAGGTTGAGAACTGATGAGTTATTTGTTGTTAATGTAAAATGTACACGTCCCAACTTGGGACTCCCAAGTAGCATTATAGTGTCCGACCCTCGACAATCCGTAGAATACAAAAAAATCCGTACATCTGGCATCACTGAGCTGGTAGACATTCAGAGCAAATACTCGATAATCTACTAATGAAGCGAAGTTTATTTTTAAAGTAAAACAAAAACTCGGTACTGCCATCAGTACTGCCATATCAGTGCTGTCAGTACTGCTGACACATTAAAGTAAAAAGACTAAATATGGAATAGACAAAAAATAATATCTTCCTAATAATTAAATATGTGTCCCACTCTTACAAGAAATTAAGACATTATACGCCAGAAAACAATGAACAGTATGCTATTGTTGCACTAGTTAAATAATAAAGGTATTGTTTAGAAGATCGTTTTAATTATTAAATCCTTTTGTCCCAAACTCACGTAAAATTGGGACATCATACCCTCGAATAAAAAAGCTCACTTAAATAATGAAAATATTGTTTCACCAGTGGAACATATAGATGAAACATATTTACATAAAATATGATTTTAAACATTGCATTAAATTCACAATTAAAAACGAAATAATTAAAAAAACAAAAACATAGAAAACAATATTTAAACTTAACCTCAAAATAAAAACACATCTGTCAATAATACCTTTAAGGTTAGTTTACACTTCTATTCAATCGTAAATGTTTAAATTTTACTTAATTTTTGATTTGATTGTTGGGCAAAATAATATGTATGTAAAACTCGTAAAGAATGTTCGATTAGAAACTCGTACCTTTGATACACTCGCTTCGCTCGTTTGTCGAACAAATACTCGGTCATTATGGACCATTTTCTTCACTTATTACACAATATACTATCAACTTAGTACCACTTAGTAATAATATTGTATTTTTATTATTAATTAACATTATCAAAATTGTACAAAAATTAAAGTAACAAAAAGTACCTACCTCATTACGGAATACCGGCATTTTCTTTTTAGGAAGCAACAAAAATAGTATTTATATTCTACGATAAGATCTTATCGTAGAATATAAATACTATTTTTGTTGCTTCTTAAGTGTCGAACTCACAACCGGCAAGTGTCGAACTCACAACCAGCCCACGTATTAGACATACACTTTTTTTAATTTGATGATTATATATCTTCAGCCATCTTGTCATTAGTGCATACTTTTCGTTTTTCTGAAACATTGGTGACAGAGCTGTTCCGTGTACAATGAAAAACTCGCGTACTAAATACAAGTACTATCGCATAAAAGTACCAAGTACAAGTACAGTATTCGAAATCAGAGCAGATAACTAAAAATTACAGGTCACTGTAGAATAAATTCATAAACATAAACTATATATAATATTACATATGTCAAACGTCAAACCTATGACTAAATGTAGCAAACTCAATAAGTACAGAATTATTAAACCCTTGAAAAAAATATAGTATTTACAACATACAACGTGTTGCAACCCGGCGAAGTGCCTGTTAAATAATGTACTCATTAATTTAAAAAAATTGAAAAATTTATGGTGAAAAAAAAGTAAAAATTTCATAGGATTTGACATCGAAAATTAGTTTTGTATTTTTTTCTGAAAAGTTCATTTAAAAAAAAAAATATTTAAAAAAAACCGTCGATTTTTAAAAAAGTAGTATTTGAAAGAAATGGGCCATTTTTTGAAAAATTCGTAACTTTTTTTGGATGGGTAAAAAAATTTAAAAAAATTCAGCCAAATCAAAAGGGGTCGGGTTTAAAAGTTAATTAATAAAAATGAATTAAAATTTTGTGGATATTTAAAAAAATTTATGCTCTATATAATTAAATAAAAATTTACTTTAAGTTTAGGATAAAGGTAATGGGTTAAATTGATTTGTTTATGGCAAATATCGTTTGTAAAAAGTGTGTTACGTGTTCGACGTGGTGTATTCTCGTCCGATGTACACTGAAAGAAATTTATGTTTCATATATGGACTACCACATACATTGCTAAAACAAACATATAATATATTTACCTTAACCATTTTTATATTTAGTTTTAACATATTATGTTAAAACTAAATATAATATATGTTTGTTTTAGCAATGTATGTGGTAGTCCATATATGAACCACAAACATTGCTAAAACAAACATATATTTCTTTCAGTGTAGAAATATAAATTAGGGTGGCTAAAATAAATAAAGGGGGAGTCGTGGAGATCAATAATTTAGAAGTGTGTTTTATGTTAGTCTCATATGTACCCAATGAAATTACTGGTTCGCATTTTTACAATCGAAATTCTCTCGAGAATTTATTTCATATAAATGTTATATGACTCAATTAAATTGCCTTTCGGTTATGCCGGCTATTGTCCGGCCATAGTTGACGACATTTTTTTTATTTTCTATGTTGCCCAATGTTTTATTCAATATGAGTCAATTAAGTCCGGTAGGTATTTTATTCGGATGAGCTTTGTTGCAAATTAAAAAAGAATACAAAAAGTTGACATATTTGTACAATGTAACGTTTTTTTCGGGCCTCTATAAATTGCATCTGGATGCAGCGTGCAAAATAAGTAACGCCCGTTTAATTCAAAATTGTACACGTAACTGTCTCATTTTTTCCATTGTTCGCAATCATTTCAAATAATTTTTTTACCATTCAATCCAACCATAGAAATTCGATTTTAAATTTTAATTCCACTTTAATTTATTTTTAATAAATATAATTGCATTCTAAAAGTCTCAGTACCTACATTCTTTCATTAATTTCGTATTAAAAAGGCTTTTTATCATATAAAGGCTTTTAATTTATTCAGACTTTAATTATACAATTAATGAACGTTGAAACCTTAAATAAAATAATTATTTCAATAAAGCAAACTTTCTGTATACACATTAATGTAAATCTGTATTTATACATACGACATTAATGCGAGTGTGTCTTTCGAAAGAAATAATAATAATAAATGAACCGCTTACCATCCAGCACACTTTATATCATTAAAGAAAGAATAAAGAAAAAGTAGTGATATGCATAGATAAAAAGTATACACAATGAAAAGAAATGTAGAAAATATGAATTACTTTCTGTCAGTCCTTTGGGATAAATACAGCAACACTTACTCATTTTAATTGCACAATGCCTTTCTTTATCTGTCCCGTTTTATCTTTTATTTTGTGATACATATTAACGAAAAAACGCTTAAGTCTGTAAATTAAAGGTAGTGGTACAATTAATCTCGTAATTACTGGCGACGGAAATATAACTGTACATTTTATTGTATAACTTTATGCAGGCCCTATTTACATAAAAATGAAGTCTCTCCTACTTTTGGCGAACACTTGTACTCAGAATAAAAGCGCTACTTCCCATACTTTGTCACATCAACAGTATTTTATATTGGACCGAATGAAGTTGAGTTGGTCAAAACGACGCACTAAAAAGTTAACTATTTACAAAACTATCAAATATACATTTATATAAAAAACATATGTCTTTAGCTCATTTATTTTTAAGAAACGAGTTTCATAAGCAAATTATTACTCATTATGCGATACACCAATATCAATAATTTGGATAGGTACACCAATATCAAGGGCGATTTCGTTTATCCTGATATAAACAAACCACTGTGTTTTGGACATACAATTATCGCCTAATGCTTTTTCCAACATTTTAAGCATTCAAGCACACATAATTCTGTGTTTTAAATTACAAATTCTTGTTCCTCCAGAAGGTATGGCTTTCAGCTTACTCGATTTTTGGGAGTGAGGAAGTCGAATGTCGCATTTACTGGAAAATACAGTGTCTACGTAGCAATTTTGGTTGTATTGGCAAAATCTTAAGCATTAGTTAATGTACAGCTGATTTTGATAAAATATTATAAATGGTAATTGCTATTTTGCTCAAATGATCATATTTCATAACAATTTTCTCCACTATTTCGAAGTGGTCTTGATGGTGGCCCTCTATCGCGGCTGGTCTTTAACCACTGTAAGTTTAGGACATTCTAAGTATTTCATTACATTCATTTGGCTAAAAGAATTTATTTTTAGACGTTCTTTGTACCACCAAAGTTTCTTCCTAGGTAAGTTAGTAGAGCATATTTCAGAATATATTTGACAGAACCTAATGATTTTTTTAATATATATATATATATATAATATGTATACATATAGAGGTTATTAATCTATGATATGTATATCTAAACAACAGTTGTACCAACTAAGCAATATTTTTTAAAGTAAAACTTTTTTACGCACTGCACTGTTTAAAATATCTGTGGTGTAAAGAGTAATCTTAAAATGGTGTCAAAATCCAACACCAAGTGGTGTTATATAAACACCATGAATTATGGTTGAAAATGTTATATAAACACCAAAACGGTGTTTATCTAAAAATATTTGAGAAGTGCACCTACACAGAAAAAAAGGAATAGTTCATTTAACTATATTAATTTAGTTGACCCATAAGTATTTATTTTTGTATTTTTTTTATTTTTATCAACTGTGGGAAGGTTAATATAAACAAAGATTAGTTTGACGGTACTAAACCAGATAGTTATTTTATTTTTTTTAAATTGGTTAAATTAACCCAGAAAACCTTAGTGAAACCAACCCGCTGTATGGTTCAGTTTACTAAATATGTTCTTTATAAAATAATAGTTAGGTACTTCAAGCTAAAGCACTCTGTTAAAACGATTAAAACAATCACGTGGATCACGTGATGTTCTTAAATCTCGCCTCTGTTGACTTACATGAAGATTATATAAGCTCAGGTAGTCCTTTGCTTTGGTGTGACAATACAAGTTGTTCGATACTAAGGAGACATTAAATAGGAGGAAACAGCTGTCAATACTTGAAGTATTTTAAGTTGGTGGAACGCACCAAAAACATTATCTTTAGCCAGTTGAAGGTTCAATTTTCTGGAATAATATCACTGGTAATAACCAGTAATACGTCAAGGAACTTCCTGTTTCCTTTTTTTCCGTGTGGTATGATTTAATTTGACAAAAAACACATAATATTTAACACTGAAAAGGAGTTCAATTTACAACAGGGAAAATTTATTTTAATACTTTGTGAAAGTTAAATTTACACTATTTTAGTATTTGAATTTACACCGGACTAACGAACCATATTTAACACCATTTTGGTTTGTATCGATATAGACCATGTATGGTGTTAATTTGGTGTTAAAATGGTCATGAAATTTTGAACAGTGTGTATGGAAAAATTATTTCATGCCACTTGCTGTGGAACGCTCTGTGATGTGACGTGACCAATCGCTGCAACTATAGTGTTTTAAATAAGGGACCGTTCTCGATTGTGCCCGAATAACGTTTTTGAGGCTTTGCGAAACTTTAAATCAATTTGCGCGCACTTTCCAGGCCAAACATTTTGGAGCACAATGAGCATATGCTCAAAAATTCTTGTCAAAATGCTCGATCGCTAAAAGGTTGCGACTCATTTCGCGAGAATCACATGTGGCGTGGCGTGAGAATCACTTGTCTCTGCCTTTTTACATAAATTTGTATTAATAATTAATTATTAAAAATGTAACATAACAAAAAATGTATAATTGTTAAAAAATTTCAAATTATTGAGTACTTAAAATTTCATAACTGATAATATTTCTATAAAAGCTACAGTTCATACACAAACATGTGAGTAAATGGATAAATATACAGTACTGTAGCTTTTATAAAAATATTACCAATGTTATGTTATTTTTAGTGCTTAATAATTTGACATTTTTGATCAATTTTATAATTATTAATAAAAATGTAAAATTCAATTTATTTCTCAAAAACTGTGTGAAATGAACTTGAAATTTTGGCAGTGGGCATTTTATTTATCCATCTTTCGATGACAAAAATTTAAAAATTATGGTATTATTTTGAAAAACGGTCCAGAACCTCCTAAAACCATTACATTTTGTATTTACCGATTTTTGTTCCTATATAACTTATTACTTTTCATTATTTTTGTTATATTAGAAAAAAGTTGCACATTTTTATGCCAATTAATGATCTAAAAATAAATTTGAGTTAGCAACAAGTTTTTTAGTCTAGGGCTGAAGTTAGTTGACAGTTGTCAAATGTCATAAATTCGTTAAAATAAAGTGCCCTTCATGTGAAATAATACTTAATGTGAAAATTATTGTATTATCTTAATACACAAATACAAAAGTATTAATATATGTATTATTATCTAATCCAATCCTACTCCAATATTATGGATTTTTTCTGTAAATAATCATAAACATTTTAAATTACCTGTCTAAAAACGGAAATACGTTGTTAGGCAACACTGTTTGGCCGATTTCAATATTTAGGTACTGTTATTTGAACCTATCGGGTTTTAAATAGGGAAAAGGCGACTATACGCTAAAGAAGCATCGCTGGTAGCGCCACCACGTGGCCGTCATCATCGTGCCCAGAATTCAGCTTTTAATAAGCAGCTGTCAAACCCGTATGTTAAAAAGGAGTGTTTTTGAGAATAAAGCCGGAAAATGTTAAAAATATCGAAAAAAAACCGTGGCACGATTTGTTGGGTTGTTGGGTTTTTCGAGAGTGAGTTTTTACCGGTTTCCCAATCAACAGTCGAAATCCGAATGAAGAAATAAATTGCATACAGTCCCTGTAAATAAAAATTGTACCTATTAGATTCAATATATACACATTTTAGTAATGATTTAAGTGAAAATTGTAAACATTTCAGTAAAAATCATAAAACAAATAAGTCGTCTAAATTCAAATAGCATTTAGCTATATTAAAAGGATTGATTAAGAAAGTCTCCACTCAACAGTAAAATACCAAGAACCGCTATTATATTATGTATTATATATAATATTATGTTGCCATGAATTCATAGGTATATTTTGTCGTTTAAAATGCAGATTTCGGCGTTTTTTAGAGGACTCAAATATAAAAATATTCGATTTTAAGTTTAAGTTTTTACAACAATTATTTTTTGTTAAATATCTTAAAAATGTCCAAACTTAAATATAAATTATATTAGATAAAGTTATCATTAGTTTATTCTGCACCAACAAAGATACCTTTCTCAAAACATGAAAATGCCTTCCTCTCTTTTGTGAAAAAACTACTTATTTATTTAAAAATGATGTGCAGTTCGTATGCTTTAAATGTATTGTTGAAAATTCTTGAATTCACACAATGCTAACGAATACCAAAAACCCGATGCTTCTTTAGCGTATAATAACATTTCAAATTGGTAAAGTTAGATTTACCATTTGACCGATGTCAGATTTTATTTATTTATTTCTAAAAATTATTAAATTATCTACTTATCGGAGTAGAAAAAGTATAGTATTACACTCGAGATTATGCGCATTATTCACTCGGATGAGTTAAGTCTCTCTTCTGGTGACTCGGGACGCAAACCTGATCCTCGTAAATAATATTCTGCATTAGGTATCTCTCGTGTAATAATAAAGTATTAACTATGAAAATATTAAAATTGTATTATGCGTACTAGTTTTTAATGCACATTGCGAACTAACCGTCACACAGGAGTATTTCTAATAAAAAGTCGATCAAAAGTCGATTATTAGAATTTTGTCAAAGTCTACTATTGGCGGTACATCTTTAAAGCTTAATAAAGGTTACATCATTAAACGGCCATTTTGGTGACATTCCGCCCTCCCTTCAACCTTGCCAGCTGTCAAAACACAACCATCGCGTAAAACGCTTATCTTTGTTCTCGGCGTTCTTTTTGAAACGTCATATTTTAACCGTTTTTTGAGTTTGTGTGCAGTGAAATCTAGTAAGAATCATAATGGATATTGAAGAGGAAAGTAAGTACATAAATAAAGAATATATATTTTCTTGATTTTACTTGATAAAGACTAAAAATGTAACGTTTTTTTTTGTAAACACCATGTTCAAAAATGTTTTTATATATCAGTTAAACCTAGTTAAGTTAAGGTTTTGGGCAAAACCTAAAATTTACTTATTTGTAATATGTATATTGTTTATATTTTTAAACAGAAATAACCAGGGGTTTTTTGTGACTAAAATTATATATTTTTATTTCAGAATCTCAAGCTATGATGATAAATAGGACTAGAAAATTACTTAATGAAGTTTTGAAACAATGTTCAAAGAAAAAAATTGATGATAAATTCGTGGTTTTAGAAGACCACCTTGGAAATGTAACCAATGTCCAAAAACGAAAAAAGTTCACTAAAACGTACCTTAAAGACTTTTAAGTTTCAATTTAAACAAAAATGGGTAGCCGCTTCTAATAAGGAAGAACGCTTTTTAAAGAAAAATCAAACGTGTCTTAATACCACCATAACACTACCTACACTGTTCAAAATTTCATGACCATTTTAATACCAAATTAACACCATACATGGTCTATATCGATACAAACCAAAGTGGTGTTAAATATGGTTCGTTGGCCGGTGTAAATTCAAATACTAAAATGGTGTTAATTTAACTTTCACACATTATTAAAATAAATTTTACCTGGTGTAAATTGAACTCCTTTTCAGTGTTAAATATCATGTGTTTGTGGTCAAATTAAATCATACTACACAGAAAAAAGGAAAAAAAAGGAAACAGGAAGTTCATTGACGCATTACTAGTATATTACCAGTGGTATTATTCCAGAAAATGGAACCTTCAACTCGCTAGAGATAATGTTTTTAGTGCGTTCTACTAACTTAAAATACTTCAAGTATTGACAGCTGTTTCCACCTATTTAAGGTCTCTTTAGAACAACTTGTAGTGTCACACCAAAGCAAAGGACCACCTGAGTTTATATATTCTTCATGTAAGTCAACAGAGGCGAGATTTAAGAACATCACGTGATCCACACCGCCTTTGCCGCGATCGGTACACATTTTCAATCATAATTCATGGTGTTATATTAACACCACTTGGTTTTGGATTTTGACACCATTTTAAGATTACTTTTTACACCACAGATATTTTAAACAGTGTAACTGGACAGTAAAAAGGCCCGGCCGACCTTCAAAAGATTTCATTGAATCGAGTTCGCCAACTAAAAGGCGCAAAACAAAGGCTTTGAGAGAACATATACCATGCGATCAGTTAACTTATGCTGCCCAAATGAGAACGTTCTGCAGAACATAATGACGCGTCTAGAATTATAAAAGATATTCTTTTAACGCCAGCAAAAGCCAAAAAATATAGAAAAAGTGTTACTTCTATTCAAACGGATATTATTAAAAAGCACACTTCATCACAAGCATTACCTACCAATTTTGTAAAGATTTCAAAAACTTCAATACAAAAGCCACAGAAAACCCAGACTCACTTAAATCAGTACTACATGCAAGAATCCGGTTTTTTGAATCCTTACTCCATTTATCGTATAAAATACCCATAAAGAAAAGGCAAGCAAGGACGCAAGAAAATAAAAAAATTGTAGCTGAAACAAAACAGAAAATACAGGATAAAGAGGATTTGGGGCTGCTGGTGGATATTCCCAAGCCAGGTTTCGGGAATACTAATGATGGGAATACATCAAGAAGATTTTTCTCAGATCCACAAACTTATTCCCGCATCACAGGACTTTACATAGGACTTATTGAAAAATGTAATATCATTTTAGAGACTCTGTCAAGTGGACACAAAATGTCAAAAAATTTCAAAATTTTGCAGAACAGACAGAAAAACATTACGTCAAAATGTATTGGTGGTATCCAATGACATATATTTAAGCTGCAACAACTTTTAAGCTAAAATACTCCTCTGTACGTCACAAGAAATTTATTTATTATATGATTTATCAATTGAAATTTTTCAACTATCTGCACCATCCTTCTACGTATGGGTACCTTTTTTATTTGAGCTACAAGGTCGGTTAAATTAGAGTTGCGTAATTACAAGTCTATTAAAATGTCATTTAAAAATTAAACATAAATAGCATGGTTGTGCATCTTTACTGTACAAAAACTTGTCCGCTGAGAAGTTTTGACTACGCTTGCCAGAGGCGCTAATGTCGCCGAGACTACCGTTGTCATAATGACAGTTGTCATAATAATTCGACTTGAATTTATTATTATGGTTTATTCTTGTTGCGTACAAAAGTGCAAAAGCAGGGGAGATAGTGTAAAAATGCATCGATTTCCAAAAAACGATAAGGTCATCTATGAAGGTATGTCCCGCTTTTTGCCCAAATAACAAAAAATATGTTGATTCTCTAAGCACCAAGTAATAAAATTTTTATTATTCTTTTATTTATATAGTATATTACACTACAAGGGCAGAAAGTGTGAGATTCCTGCACTGCGCGCCATGATGCCCGAGGCGAAGCCGAGGGCATCATGGCGCGCAGTTCAGGACTCTCACACTTTCTGCCCGTGTAGTGTATACTATTTTTCTTACTACCCTGCAGAAAATACGGGAAAAAATTAAATGTATATAAAAAAATTTGTGTCAAAATTAAAATCTGACGTTTACTTAATTTAATTCTGACGTTTACATTCAAAATCAATCAAACTGTAGCGTTGTCATGGTAATTCAGCGGTGCCAATACAGTAAAAATAAAAGGTTGTATTTTAATTAACAAATTACTACTTTATAACAAATAAAAGTACCATTAAACACTTAAAACAACATAAAAAGTAAAAAAGTAAAAACATAAATTGTTTATTTGTTGTTATAATTGCAAAATTATGGTTTAAAACTGTCATATTTTTGTGTTTCTCATGTTGGCAGTACGAAATTTAAATGTTAAGCACGCGACTAAAAAATTTTTACTCCCGCTATTAGAGTGTGCGCGTATAGCTTGACCAATGCAAGAAACGTAAACTTTCTGCCGTGAAATCGGGGACGAAACAACGTATTTTGAGTCGAGGTAGTAAGAAATAGTATATTACACTACAAGGGCAGAAAGTGTGAGATTCCTGCACTGCGCGCCATGATGCCCGAGGCGAAGCCGAGGGCATCATGGCGCGCAGTTCAGGACTCTCACACTTTCTGCCCGTGTAGTGTATACTATTTTTCTTACTACCTCGGCCGAAAATACAACCCGGCCGAAAATACGGGAAAAAATTAAATGTGTATTTATGTACCTATCTCCATTTGAAGAGCTTGATAAATAAATAACAGTAGGCCGTGAATTCAGCGGTGCCAATACAGTAAAAATAAAACGTTGTATTTTAATTAACAAATTACTACTTTATAACAAATAAAAGTACCATTAAACACTTAAAACAACATAAAAAGTAAAAAAGTAAAAACATAAATTGTTTATTTGTTGTTATAATTGCAAAATTATGGTTTAAAACTGTCATATTTTTGTGTTTCTCATGTTGGCAGTACGAAATTTGAATGTTAAGCACACGACTAAAAAATTTTTACTCCCGCTATTAGAGTGTGCGCGTATATCTTGACCAATGCAAGAAACGTAAATTTTCTGCCGTGGAATCGGGGACGAAACAACGTATTTTGAGTCGAGGTAGTAAGAAAAATTTATTTTACCTTATACAATAATATTATAGGGATAGGAATAGGAATGAAATAGTTAGATAAGTTCATATGATGTAGATATAATTTTAAGTTGTGTTTTGAATTTTTGCCTTTATATATTTTTGACAAATAAAATAATTACAAAAATATAGTTTTATTATGTTTTATTATTCCTCTTTGAACTTTCCTAGAAATATATTAGAATTATTTATCTAGTGGAGGTAAAAAAAAAAGGATCAGTACCATCCAGTAAAAAAATTTAAACAATAATTTTAATATATATTTTTGACTACACCCGCTAGATGGCGCAGTAGTCAGGGAACAAAACTTTAATACTAAGTTGCATATCTAACTAACCCCCCGCCCACCCAACCAATCCCTTGTCTATGATAAATAGGCGATTCTCAAATAATTTGTAAAAAACTGAAAACCTGTCAAAACCAAAAATCCCTATAAATTCGTAATTCACATGTAAATATACACAATTATTTACATTTTTATCCAATTTTTGCCTAGTAGATTTTGAAGAACACCTTTTGTTTTTCCTATAGCCGTCATATTGGAATTTTATATGGTTAGATGGAGAAAAATGAATCCAACAATGTATTAAACTACATAGGATATGGCGGCCATTATAAAAACAAAAGATGATGGTCAAAATATGATGAAGAAAGTGTATAAAAATGTAGAATATTGTGTATGTTTACATGTAAAGCTTACTTTTTTTCAATATCCCCAGAAATAACGAAGTTATAACGATTTTTGGTTTTGGTTTATGAACACCGCTGGATTTATTATAAATTTCATTTTAATAGTCTTATTATTACAAAATTTTTCTCTAATTGAACCGAACTTGTAGCTCTTAAATAAATAATACACATAGAATAAAAAATACACATAGAAGTATACTAATATATACATGTACCCTGCATAATCTGAAGTGAAGATTTTCCTATAGAGGAAGCACAGCCGTTGATAGATTTTTTAGATTGTAAATTTAACTTAAAAATAAATTACGATTGTAATAATATATAATATCTGTACAGTTCAGTATTGTAGTGTGCAGTGTTTTTTAGATATTAAGAATAGAAAATGTTCATTTCATACTGTTCATTTCATAACTACATGTAGTTATAAGTTTTGTTTCGTGCAAATCTCTAGAAAGTACAGGATAATAATACATTTTATCTTAAACGTTCTATAATTTAAGCCTTATAATTGTTAAACCTCACTTCCAAACTATTCGATTATCTCCTAGGCTAATTTAGACCAATCAGGTGAAGTTTTTTTAAATCCTAGTCTGTTAGGACCAATAAAAAAGTTCAAAAACCTCTTACACAACTGAAGCTATCTAACCTCACTTAATAATTTTATTAATTGAATCGGTGAGATTAAGAACAGTACAAGTCCAAAAGTTAAAATTTTGACAAATTATTATTAGTTTTAAAGTTCAAAATACAATTTTGTAAGAACATTTCAACTACTTTATAAAATCTAATAATCATATTTAATAAAATAATTTATATCTTCCTACAAAAATGTATTTTAAACTTTTAAATTGATTTTAAAATAAAAAATTTGTACTGGTACTGTTCTTAATCTCCCCGACTCAATTATAAAGTACTTTTTAACATGTTGTATGCCATTTAGCTGAGACCTGAATTTTTGTGCTTCTCTCAATTGTAGGCCTCCCCTAACGCGTCGGACTTTATAAAGTTTTTAAACTTTGAGCTCATCACAAAAAGACTCACTTCTTACCCTTATATTTATGACATATCGTATAGTCCAGGAAACAAAGATTGTAGAAGAAAAACTCGATGGTAGTCGGGTTTTATTTTTTTTATGTAGATTCAGGGGTGCTGATAATAAATCAATAATATTCCCCAAAAATTTATTTCCGCGTCCCTAATTTCATCCCCCCAAAGGGAAGTTTTTTTGCTTTTTGGCTCATACCTCGCTAACCGTGCATTTTTTCAGAATTTGACTTCTAATACTTTTGATTATGCACACAGAAAAATAAAATTTCATTTCAAGAAGAATTATTGTTTTCAAAATGTTTACTTCATTTAAACACAATAAGTTCTAATTAAGACTATGCAAGAAAATATATTTGATTCAAGAGTATGTTTGTTTTAAATAAACCCACGCATGCGCTAAGGTACCATCCCCTTCGTCTTGACTCAGCGCGCTACGCTGCAGCGTAGCGTCCTTCTTTACATGACGGTATACCGGTGCAAGTTCTCGGTGTAATTAACGGTGGTGAAATTGTGGTATATTTTGTTGTCGTTTGTTTAATTGGAGATAATAATAATTCAGTGTTAGGTTACCAAGAATATTTTTCTGCAATTTTTTTTGCAGGTTTTGCACTCAAGATAGAAAGTTTCTATTAGAAACACGAAACAAACAAACAAGCTACAGAAAAAGCATCCCTGTGAAGGGAGAAAGAACAGTATTATAATCATTTGGAGAACAACAGCTTTATATTTTCACTGTAAAAATTAAAATGAATTTCATATGAACCGATAGGGTTTATTTTAAGAATATCATGGTTTTACTTTAACTTTATCTTTTCAAATTAAAAATACGATTTTTTAGTACAAAAATATGTCGATAGTTTTTTGAAAAATATTCTGCTTATTTTAAGAAAACATAGTCTTAAATCAAAGTTGTAATAGCTCCAGAATAAGAATTAACAAAGTTTAACCGCAAATTGACGAATTTCAATTATAATTTTAGTGATTCAACATAACATTACAATTCGAATAAATAAATTTCTTGTAAGAAAAAAACATTTATTTGTATATATGGAAAACTAAGATTTGCTTGGAACAATAGTATTTTATTTGTTTTAAAAATAATCTTTTTTCTGTGTGTACTAAATAAGGCACACGTTAAACGCCATTGCGCACCTATATGATGTGCCTTTTTGGTACCCTAGATTTTTAGGTAGACTTATTCTCGTAACGAATCCGTAGTTTTTTTAAAATTATTTTCATTGCAAGTGCCCCACAAAAATTAAAGTTTTGAAAAAAGAACCCCCT
Organism: Brassicogethes aeneus; assembly: GCA_921294245.1. Taxonomy (NCBI): domain Eukaryota; kingdom Metazoa; phylum Arthropoda; class Insecta; order Coleoptera; family Nitidulidae; genus Brassicogethes; species Brassicogethes aeneus. The sequence continues at coordinate 42,128,650 of OV121132.1, read as the reverse complement.
GTACATTGACAAGTAGTAACTTTTGAAAAAATCGTCCATTCCTCAAAAAATAGGTTATGTTTGATTACCGTAAGGTGTGGGATCGATTATGTTATGAGCCAAAAAGCAAAAAAACTCCACTTTCGGGGGATGAAATTAGGGGAAGCGGATAGAAATTTTTGGGGAATATTCTTGCTTCATTATCAGCACCCCTGACTCTACATAAAAAAAAATAAAACCTGACTACCATCGAGTTTTCCTTCTACAATCTTAAAACTACGCACTAATTAAAAAGTGAAGGTAGGACTTTTGCCCTACCATACTCTCAATTCATAAAAAAAATCATAACTAAAATAGTAAAACAGCTGAAAAAGCTGTTTGAGTACTCTTTTAGAATAATAAATAGTGCGTAATTAATTTAAGTTTAATTAAATTTTAAGTGCAATAAAACGCACCAGTTCTGCATAATTTAATATATAGTTATATGAAATGGGCAATGAAATTATATGTAATATAATTTATATATTAAAATTTATTATAAATGGTATGTAATTTGTAAATTTACACATAAAATAGAATTAAATTGAAATGCCAAGCGGCCCAATAAAAATAGAAACAATACTATAAATCAAAACTAAATATAATACGCGTATTATAATAATATTATGTTTAATTTACTGAATGCGGTTAAATAATAGTGTTCGCTAAAAGAAAAAATATATACTTTTTCAAACATACTTATTTTATTTACCTAAACAGCGGTGTGCATATATGTATTTTGTTTTATGCTCCCAGCAATAATACAAATATTATGAAAAATTAAATAAATACATATCAGCATGTATGGGAACATACGAGTATTAAATATATATATTATAATAAAATTGGTATACCTACGTTACCTTAATTCTACAAAGTAGGTACCTTCTGTTAAATTAACAAAGGCTTATTTTATTGCGTGTACTATACAAACATTATCAATTAATTATTTTCCTATATAAGGGGTGTCCAAAACAGAACTAAAATTTATATTCATTCGATCGAAGGAATTTTAGAACGTAACAAACACCGATGATGTCGCTACACGCAAAAAATATCATTGTGATTTCTTGGAATATGAGCCTCGTCCAAAACGTAAACTTTTTTTTGTTTAATGTCAGCATTTACACTTGACAACTCTATACAAATTTTGAAGAATATAATTTACATGAATACACAAATAATGTGCTTTTTTAAATAAAGGGAGCTAGAAGTAAAGCAGATTGTGTACTTTTTTCAAAAATAGTTACACCTAAAAGGTGTATAGATTAGTGTTATATAGTTTGACCCAGGTCAAAAACATATTTTTTTTTGTATTTGGTCCTTAAAATATTTATTTTACAGACTTATTTAAATCTGCTCCACTGTTAAAATAAGGTATATTTTACACCCACTTCATTTATATTCGAATAGTGACTTTTCAAAAACAGTCAATACCGATTGCACTAGAAAATTTCCTTAATAAGTTGATCTATAAAAATGCATTTGGATCTTAGTTCAAAATTCAGGTTCCTCTTATTTAAAAAGTCTAATTTATTTTAATTTTTTGTAAAAAGACCAGGAAAATTAATTTTTGAAAAAAGTATGAAAAAAACACGTGCCGCAGAACGAATTTTATTTTTTGATAAAAACATTTGTTTTTGGAAATATCTAAAAAAATATGCAATTTAAAAAAAAATGCATAAACGGTTTTATAGAAGAAAATTTAGTTCTCTACAAAAAGTGTCGTATCAATTTTTTTTATAAAATGTGTATTTATAAAGATATTTCAAAAAATCATTTGTAAATTTTCCTTACTAAGACTTGGTAAAACAATTAGTTAGGTACTTCAAATAATTTAAAGTATTGTTGAAGAAAATTTAGTTCTCTACAAAAAGTGTCGTATCAATTTTTTTTATAAAATGTGTATTTATAAAGATATTTCAAAAAATCATTTGTAAATTTTCCTTACTAAGACTTGGTAAAACAATTAGTTAGGTACTTCAAATAATTTAAAGTATTGTTGAAATTTGGAAAAATCATAATAATAATAATAATAATACTTTATTCATGTTACCATACAATTTGTATTTACATTCGTCAAAAAAAAATATACCTATATATATGTATATTAGGGTGCTTCAAAAATTTTTTTTTTCGCTCTTACCCTCTCAAATGTTTTTATTTAATATAAAAAAAATCCTCACCAAATATGGGCGTTCCAGCTCAACTCTAAGAGGTCGCTGTTTTTATTTTAGTTTCCCATTGAATTAACATGGGAAAAAATTAATTTATGTTTGGAATTTTATACCTCTGTATCAAAGTAACTTATGGCAATGATCATTGCAGTTTCTTATATAAAATTTAACGCTCTACAAAAAAGGTCTCTTATTATTTTTCGATAAATTGATTTCTCTTAGAGTTATTCGAGGTCAAAGTTTGATTAACATCAAATTTTCTGGTACAATTAGCAGACGGGAGGTGAAAGGGGTAAAACTTTGACCTCGAATAACTCTAGAAGAAATCAATTTATCGAAAAATAATAAGAGACCTTTTTTGTAGAGCGTTAAATTTTATATAAGAAACTGCAATGATCATTGCCATAAGTTACTTTGATACAGAGGTATAAAATTCCAAACATAAATTAATTTTTTCCCATGTTAATTCAATGGGAAACTAAAATAAAAACAGCGACCTCTTAGAGTTGAGCTGGAACGCCCATATTTGGTGAGGATTTTTTTTATATTAAATAAAAACATTTGAGAGGGTAAGAGCGAAAAAAAATTTTTTTTGAAGCACCCTAATGTATATATATATATATATATATATATATAAATATATATACATACAAAGCATACATACAGGTTATTTGTACCTTGTATCATATCGGTCGATCGGTTTTTCTATGCTAAATCACCATTCCGAAGCGAAGTAATAAATATTAAGATCGGCCTTTGTTAGCGAGATATTTGCTTGTTCTTTAATAGAAATATACTAAATAGTATATAAACATTGAAGAAAATGAAATGGTGGGACAAATTATTAACAGTTTTTGCCAATAACTCAAGTTTAAAAGGCATTTTATAGGAAAATAAAAATACACCCTGTAGGTAAAAACAAATGTTTTTGCTAGAAAGCAGAAACAGGCACAGTGTATGAAACTATGTTTTTATATTTTTGGTTCAAATTGTTTTTTTTTCATTTGTAATATTTATTTGACAAATAATTAAAAATATGCACTAAACCAAATTTTTTTAAATATTTTTAAAATAAAATACACAGGGTAAAAAAATCTGGACTAGAACTGCAATAATTAAATTTTAAAATTAGCCATTTAAAAGTAACAGTTTTTGAAATTTGTGTACCTATATTTTTCAATATAAATTATTTAAAAAACAAAGTGTATATGGCATGCCGTATTTTTTTCATTGGGTTTAATTTAACCTTTTAGAAAATCAGGGATTCTTGCCCCATTTCCAGCAAGGGTGTATCCAGGATTTTCTTCAGGGGGCAGGCAAGGGTATATGCATGCTACAAAATTTTTTCTAGCACAATTTTTCCGGACATGCTTTTGATTAAAAAAGTTTATTCTGAACCCATAATTTATGTATATCAACCATTAACTAACATATGTAATCCTCTAGAGTTTTTTTCTTATTTTTTTTATATTTTTGTCACAAATTTTAAATATCTTTTTTCCTTCTCGAAGTCTTCGGCATCATTGCATTTATTTTTTAAATCATGTACCTAAATGCCCAAAAAAGTGTTATTGGTACCTGTAAAAGAATAGGTAAAAGAGCATTGCCTTTTAGAAACAGGTCTAGTATTCCTATAACAATAATATAATTATAAATATATTATACCTAATTAATTAATCTTTTACAAGCACAAACAATTAAATAAAATTTCCACCAACTTTAACAAATTTTCTTTGCTTCTCAAAGGCTTTAAGCCGTAATTTTCGTTTTTCATACATTCTAATGCAAATTTAGGTACTTATAACAAAACACATTGCAAACTGCGAGCATAACCTAATTGTGTATGTTTTATATTGCCGCAATCCTCTTCAAAACCAAGTTTTGGTCAATAATAAGGTTAAGTCAGTTATAAATGTATTAATGTGTATATTTAATAATACATTTTAAAAATGTATCACTCTTATAATGTAATAAACACATATTTAAGTATATGTAAGATAACCTACAAATCATTACTTTCATTTAAAATTTGCTATGTTGCCAAATTGGTTCAAACTTAAATCAGTGGATATGCGTAAATCAGTTGATATAAATAAATTAACGTTTCTGCACACGTGCCCTTTTAAAAACACATTAGTCACGGGCTGAAGTTAGTTGACAGTTGTCAAATGTCATACAATCGTTAAAATTAAGTGCCCTTCTTGTAAAATAATACCTACTTAATGTAAAATTTATTTTATTAACTTAATATAAAGTAATAAATAGTTTCTCAACGCCAATATTTGAAAAGTGTATATTTAGTTACTGTACTGACCTTTTGATTTCGCCGGCATTAAACTAGATTTAACTGATTTCGGCTGGAGATTCCACATTATCTTTTCACTGTAAAATACTGCTTCTACATCCGATTTAGTTAGTGCATTTTTAAGGGATAAATTACGATTTACACGTAAAAATTTGACATTTGACATCCCACACAGAACATAAGTTAGAATGGTGACTTGATACATAATATACTATTAGGTAAGTAAAACTAACGAATTTGACACTTTTTAATATTTTTTTTGTTGACATTATAGTTAAGATCTAAACTACCACTTTATTGCTACGCAATGTCTTAATTTAAAAAAAATATGTTTCCTATGTATCTTTAAATAACGAAGGTAGATTATACACCCTCTAGGTGGTGCGCGACTTCTGGGACACCCTGTATATTGCACAATTTTAAAAACATATAGAATTTGTGTTTTTATGTAGTAGTAAAGAAATAAGTGTTTTAAAATTTAAATTGTTGCAATCGTAAGGTAAGGCAAGCAAAGCTTAGAAAGCTTAAAGAAGTTTTTTCATAAGCAGTTAATATAAATGTTAGGCAAGAATGAGGTATAAATAAGCGATGAGTGTTTGTGAGCGATTGAAAGCGACATTTAAGGCGCATATTTTCAACGTCGCGTCCTGAGAAGGCGAAACAGGAAGCGTGTAGGAGCAGAGCAGGAGGAGCACAGTCGTTCCACTTGAATCGCGCGCATTTACATTCTAAAAGTCATTCCACTGCGTTTTATATTTAATAGTATTTCTTTTATATATTTACGGTTTACAGTTATTTTGCTATGTAAATAGCTGGCTTGCTCCGCTACTATGTTCTACATGTTCCTCTTTGTCAAATGTCTCCTCTCACGTCGGGAAATTGCTTCATACTTTACTCTTTTAAACGCAAACACTGCGCTTTGAAATATTTAATACGCTCTCCTTATCCATATATTTTGAGTGGTTATTGCAATGCATATAAACACGTACGAATGTTGCGTACTCAGCCCTCATTCTTACATACCAGCCTGCTTTCCTTTTTACCTAAATAAACTTACATACATATGGGAAAATCGTTAGCAAATTCTATTTGCTTTTCCATTAGGATTTTTTTATTTGACGGGAAAATATTGCACCACTTCACTTTCTTAAATAAAGAAATTCATGAATAAACCCGCAAAGCAAAAAGTTTTTAATTTTTAATTTTATTTAAACGGGGAAAGGGTTTTACTTCTTTTTTATTACATACTAGGAAAATGCATGCCTACGTAATTACTTTTCAAATTTACAACTTAATTTAAAATAAGTAAATAAATAAGTGTTCATTCATTAAATAAACGTTTTTTGGTTAATATAACTTGTATGAGAATTTATTAACTATTTTTTGTTTATATGTTAAATTCAAAAAGATGTTTAAAACCAATAGGTACACTTTTTTAATAAGGTTAATTTAATTTCCTAAACATTTTTAATGTTTAATTGTTTTTATTGTTTTTAAATTTCTTTCATAGCTTTGCCTTATTCATTCCATAATATTAAGTCTTAAAGATCAGGTCAAAATAATTGACATACCTAATTATTATTTATTTAATATATTAAGTTCTCATCCCTTGGTGGTATACATTATCATATATGATAGTTCACGCGAAAGTAAGCAAGTTTTTCCTCTATTACTTTTGCATTAGTGCTACTGTTCTTGAATAAAAAAATATTGAAAATTAATGTATTTTTTAGTCAGCAACAGCTGTCGACGATCGAAGTATAGTGGGCCCGTTAAATCATCGACAGCAGTAACTATAAAGACCACAAACGACTGGCCGACTCTACTTAGTCCGTCGACCAAAACTACTTTAACGTTAGGTAGGTCATGGTTAAGCGAAACCAGTGCCCAAGTTATACAGTAATTTTCATGATTTTTTATTTAAAATTAGTAGCACTAATGCAAAAGTGAACCCTCTAAGGGAACGTATTAATATAACACATATACATTAGGGTGTCCCTTATTTTTATTTTTTTTACGCATACCCTCTAATTATATTTATTACGTATTTATATACTCCCAGTAAAAATTTCAGCTCATTTTATAAACGGGAACCCGTGCCGACTTGCATCTGAACCCTCTGTTAGCCAACGTTAGGCGCGCGGTATTTTGTAACACGGTTGGTCGCGAGGTCTTCGATCGTAAGTCATTTTGTGTTTGTTATTATGTGACCCTTATATTATAAATTATTGACAAATCGCACATGGGCGACAACAGTGTCATAAGTAGTAAAACGATAATTCCGATATAAGTTAACGTAAAAGATTTTTGAATAATAAAATTCTGACATTTTTGTAAAATTATATTAACTAACACTGAGGACATCAAGAAAAGAAATGCTTATAAAAAGCTGAAATTATATTATTGTATATTTTAGCAATACTAATTATATTAATATATTTAAGGGATAAAATCAACTAAATTAGTGAAACAAATAATAGAAACAAAAGCAATAATATTAATAGGTAATCATATTTAATAAAATCATTAGAAAAATACAGTCATGAAGTATATCTTCTTTTTAAAGTGTTTCGTGTTACAAAATACCGCGCGCCTAACGTTGGATAACGAAGGGTTCAGAATCTGAACTTCAGATCTGTGGGTAAAAGGCATAAGGGGATAAGTCAAAACAATCAATTTTTAGTAGTGCCTTAAACGTGTTCGCATTAATTTAGGAAATACATTTATGGTTAGCGGGTATATCCTTTTGCCAGCACATGTCATATGCTAGCAAAAGGGTATGCTCGCTAACCATAAATATATTTCCTGAATTAATACGAACACGTTTAAGTCTCTACCGAAAAATTGCTTTTTTTGACTTATCCCCTTATGCCTTTTACCCACAGAGATGCAAGTCGGCACGGGTTCCCATTTATAGAATGAGCTGAAATTTTTACTGGGAGTATATAAACAAGTAATAAATATAATTAGAGGGTATGCGTAAAAAAATAAAAATAAGGGACACCCTAATATATTAGGGTGTCCCTTATTTTTATTTTTTTTACGTATATATACATATGTATATCTTTATAAAAATAAAATCTAGATTTTTCTTTACCTAATTTAACCTTTGAAATATAATCAATTACAAAACTAAAAGTTCGGTTTTGTACGCCGCGGCGTGGGCTACGCCTCGCTCGATGAAAAGTGTGAAACATAGCTGACTTTGTGAACCGGGGGGTACAAAATTGGATTCCCGGTATAGAAATATACCTGTATTTTTTAACAATATCGCAAGCTTTGACCTTTTAGAGAGGTATTCTGTGATTTGTTTAAGCGATTTAGTGCATGTTTCAAAAATGAAATTTCCACATTGCCAAATGACGGAGGTAGCTTGCTGAAGCCGTATACAAGTATATGGACGATTCCAAGCACCAATGTTGAAAATACCGAAATTAGAAAGAAAGAAGAAGTAGAAAGATGATACTAAAACCTCACTTTTGTTTCTAGCCATCTAAGTAAATGATATTTAGGTTTTTAAAATCAAATGTATGTATGTTTAAAAAAGTTGAAAATTGATTAAAAAAAGGCAAATTACATAAAAAGGCAAGGACAACTACTAATACTATTATAGAGTTTAAGTATGCACGTGCGGATGTTGCGGAGCGAGTTTTTAATAAATGAGTAATCTTGAAAAGTTTATAAATTAAATTGCATACCATGCCTTATATACGACGAACACAAATAAGAATTTAAAGCCAATTTTAATTGTTCAATATTTGAAATCTGACGAATTTAACCTCACTATTTCGCAATTTAATAAAGCTAACTTCAGCGCGTGACTAAAATGCCCAAAAGCCACTATTATTAATTTTAGCAAGGAACTAAAAAGCCATAAAGTCACAGCTTGTCAATGTGGGAGTGGATAATAGTATATTATATATTAAGTTTTATAAACGCCATTTTAGTTATGAGTTTTATTAGGCACTAGCGAAGCTTGCAAGCGAATGTTTAATAAAAACGAGTGTCTAGAGAAGTTTATAAAACGAGTTGCATACTATACTTTATCTACGGCGAACATAAATAAGAATATAAAGCCAATTTTAATTCATAAATATTTGACATCTGACAAATTTAACCTCTCTTTTTCGCAATTTATAATAAAGCCAACTTCAGCCCGTGACTAAAATGTCCAAAAGCCACTGTTGTTAACTTTAGCCCGTGACTAAAACGCCATGCATAAAGTCACAGCTCATCAATGTTCGAGTATATAATAGTATATTATATATAAAGTTTGATAAACGATTTTAGACGCGAATTTAATTTAGGCACGAGCGAGCTTGCGAGCGAATGCTTAAATTAATTAGAGCGACATCTATAAAACAATAAAGTAACCAACTTGGGAATTTGTGTTACCGTCAAACTTGTATGTGTTATAAATCGAAATGTATCCCTTGAAAATGGATTAACAACAGTTTTTCACAGTGAAAGTAAAGAAAATGTTTTATAAGCAAAGTTAAAGTTTTATATACAGTGGAGTCTGAGCCCGAAATTAAGTTATATTAAGTTTGCCGGCGAAGTTAAAAGTTCACTACAATGTTCGTAGACACTTTTCAATAATTGGCGCTGCTATATATATATATATATATATATATATATATATATACTTATACTTATATATAGTTAGACTCGCATCAGAGCAGCAACAGCAGCCCAACAAGTAATACCTGAAGATTGTACATGAGATTGTACCGAAACGTCGTCAGACATACGGTTCTTTTAAGAACCAAAAACAGACAACACGGAGCAGATCCCGGAAAACTTGATACAAGTAGCCAAGTTTTTGTTCAGGGGATGCAGGCATGAGATATAAGCGATTAATATTCATATTAAACCCTGCCACAAAGACGATACATTTCCCATTTAAATAACATGGGATTTCGTCATGCTTTACATTTAATTTTATTCCTCTTGAACGCGGTATAAAAAAGCTCTCTTATGATTTTTCGATAAGTTTACTGATTTAAAAGTTATTTAAGGTTAAAGTTGAATTAGTAATTTTTTAGATTTTTTTACTTTGACCGCAAAATTATCATTATTTTTATGAAAATAAATTGTTTAATTTTGAAAATATGTGATTTTTATTGTATTATTAAAAAAGTAAAAATTATGGATAAGAGATAAGTGAAAATTATTGACAAGAGATTCCGATAATTAAATTGTTTTCTACTCCCACCTTTACATGTTTCCATGACACTAAGTGACCTTTTAAATACACATTGACAAGTTGTGGCTTTATGGCGCTTTAGTCACGGACCGAAGTTAGCAACAGGTTTTTAGTCACGGGCTGAAGTTAGTTTCAAGTTAGTTGACAGTTGTCAAATGTCATACAATCGTTAAAATAAAGTGCCTTTCTTGTTAAATAATACTAAATGTAAAAATTATTTTATTATCTCAATACAAAAATACAAAAGTATTCAATAGTTTCTTAACGCCAATATTTGAAAAGTTTATATGAACATTGTACTGACCTTTTAATTTCGCCGGCAGTAAACTATAACTTAAATTCGGGCACGGACTTCACTGTAAAGTGCTGATAAAACATTTGCTTTACTTTCACTATGAAAAACTGTCAATTTTCAAGAAATACATTTCGATTTATAATTATAATTGTGTTTATAAAGTATATAAAAATTTGATATTTGACGGTGACACACATATTTGATTTAAATCATTTTAAGATAATAATAAGTATTTGTCGTATAAAAAGTAAAGTATGCACCTCGTTTATAAACTTTTCTAAATTAAATTCGTGTATAAAATGGCGTTTATCAAACTTGATACATAATATACTATCATTACATTAAACGAATCTGGTACTAGTTTTACTCAATGTTAGTACGATTACTTGTTTTACATAATCTTTTTATTTCTGTGTAACTCTACAAAATTGTGTACCATTTTATAAAATACAATGAAAAATTTTCCTTTAGTACAGCTAATGACTAATAAAATTCGTAGTGCATAAGTTCAACTTTAACCTTAAAGAACTTTTAAACCAGGGAATTTATCGAAAAATCATAGGAGAGCTTTTTTGTACAGCGTTCAATTTTCTCTAAACATATGTGTCGCTCATCGCTGTATATTAACTTGTTCCAGGGAAAAAAATTAAATGTAAAACATGCCGAAACCCCATGTTATTTATATGGAAAATGTATCGTCTTTGTGGCAGGGTTTAATATTAATATTAAGTGCTAATATGAGTCTGAAAAACTTTTTTAGGTCATAAACCAAAACTTTAGTGGGCGCTGTAAAAAAAAACAAGTTGGTAAATAACAGACACCCTAATATATTATTATAACTATTTATAATAATATTATATTATTATACGAGAGATAATGCGCAAAATTTTGAGTGTAATATACATATTACATGTAATATATATAAATATACATCCTAAATTTTTTTTTCGATATTTTTGGCTTGATTTAACCAAGCTACTTTGTATTTTTTAAAATATTTTATCAATTATCAATTTTACAAATAAACCATTATTATCCAAAATGTATATACACACAATATAATAAACATTAAAAACAGTATGACAGCTGCTCTGGAGAATTATTTTTAATAATTTTCCAGCTTCAATGGCTTGACTATTGAGTGTAAAGTTCTATAATAAATCAATTGTTCCCATATAAAATATCTATTAGTGAAGAGGCGTCACGACGGGCGCTAATAAACAAGTAATAGGATGCAAATGATTTTCGGCAGTTGCGTCCCCCGTCACGCAAAATCATCGGTGAGTGCTCTCGGCGGGTTTCCGCTCATCCGGGCGCCCAACCCGCTGGAAAACCGCCGACCGCCACGGCCGCCCCCCGTTTTCTTAATACGTACTTGCACTCATTATTTTTTTTACAATCGCACTCGCTCACCCCGTTTTTCTATATTCTATATGTATGCATTTGTGTGAGTGTGTATGCCAGAGCGTTCGAGGCCCCCTTGTCGCAATTTGCATGTCAACTTACGGAACCGATCAGTCGAGAATAAATAAATATCTGCGATTTAATCGCTTCCAGGCAAACGGTAAAATCCATGAAAAAATATTATTAAATATTTTTTAATAATAAAAAAAAAATATTATTAAATATTTTTTAATATTTGAAGGAGTAAGAAGCAAAAGGGTACAAGTGCAAAAAAGAGAAGGGGAGTTATTAACTTTTTGCTATATACAAAAATCTGGATACTCGTTTGAGTATTATTGTTTGCATTAATCAACATGCAAAACTCTTACAATTAAAAAAAAAATGTGTATATATAAGTGAAGTGCAGAATTGGGTACACTATAGTGTACCCAATTCTGCACTTCACTTATTTTTATGCCAAAATGCACTTGTACACTTTATTTGTTTATTATATTTTTAATATAAATTATGTTTAAACAATATTTTGCCTTAATTATTAAGAATAATATGCCAATTCGAAAATTCTATATAAGTGATTTCACATTAACATAAACCGATTTCTTTTAAGCCGAATTTACTTTAAACATTCAATTTTCTTAGTTTCTTTAAGAGACTTTCTTAACCCATTACTGGTAATATTAATAATTTACTACTTTAAGATTTATATAAATATGAAAAAACATAGTATCATATATATATTAGGGTGTTCCAAAAATAGTCGATAATTTTTTTTTCGATTGCACGTGAAATTCTTGTTATATATGCTATAAAAAAAATCTGTAAAAATTTGAGCCCTTAATATCAACTTGAAGAACTCCATCATCGAATTTTAAGATTTTCCATTGATTTAACATGGAAAAATGATTTTTTAACCTTCATTTCTCCTGCAAACTATGTAGAACATTATTTTTCGGAAAAACCATCACTGATCCTTCTTCAGCATTAAATTCTGTAAAAAAAGTTCTTAGGGTCCAGTCTCTAACGTCAACCCTCTCGTTTTTATTTGCGTTGAAAAATATAGATTTTTTGAAATTTCGATTTTTTCCATTTAATGTGTAAAATTTTGATCTCAGACCATAAAGTTTGAGAAAATTTTAGTAGATCGTTCAATGTTTCACAAATCTATCGCTAGTAACAAATTCTGAAAAAGATTCGAATTCAAATTTTAAAATTAATTGAGTTATATCTGAATTGTTATAGGATAATATGGATTTGAAATTACAAAATAAAAATTTGTCATTTATCACATAGATTTTATTTGAAACAATTGTTTTTGTTTTTTGGGTAACCGGCTTATTACAGGAATTGCAGATAAAGGATTTTTTTTTCATTCTATTAACTGTTGTAAATGGAAAAATTATTAAAAAATTTAAAAATTGTGTTACAGCCAAAAACTGTTATATTAAATGGAAAAAATAATGAAATTGAAAGAATTGAAGCGTAAATTCAGCGTTTTGTTGACTGTTATAAAGAAATTTTGATATTTTGTTGATAGATTTTCAAATTTTTTGTAAAATTTATTATGATAGCGAATAATCATTTAAAAAGATAATACAAGACTCACAATTTTGGAGCCAAAAGTGATACAAAAAATTTTCTTGGTACAGATTTGTGAAACATTGAAAGATCTACTAAAACTTTCTCAAACTTTATGATCTGAGATCAAAATTTTACACATTAAAAGGAAAAAATCGAAATTTCAAAAAATCTATATTTTTCAACGCCAATAAAAACGAGAGGGTTGACGTTAGAGACTGGACCCTAAGAACTTTTTTTTACAGAATTTAATGCTGAAGAAGAACCAGTGATGGTTTTTCCGAAAAATAATGTTCTACATAGTTTGCAGGATAAATGAAGGTTAAAAAAATCATTTTTCCATGTTAAATCAATGGAAAATCTTAAAATTCGATGATGGAGTTCTTCAAGTTGATATTAAGGGCTCAAATTTTTACAGAATTTTTTTTATAGCATATATAACAAGAATTTCACGTGCAATCGAAAAAAAAAATATCGACTTTTTTTGGAACACCCTAATATATATGTTTATTCAGGGGCATTTTTATCGATAGAAAAAAATGAAATTTACCCAGGGCGGTAAATTTACAAGTAAAATTTTGTCTGTAAAAATATTCGTATATGTTATCATAGCCTAACCTACTAATAAAGTGGTTTTTAACTCTTTATCATCATGACAACAAACAACACTATAAAAAGTGACAAATTTGTTACCTTTACTTAAGGGTTATTTATTTTACGTCAGACTTGACAGAAACAAATACAGGAACTAATAAAACCATTGATTAAATCTATGAAGAAAAAGTAAACAAATATTATCATTGCATTTACACACACTAAGGCTAAATGACTTGCATTTTTAAGCATTCTCCAAACACAACATACATATCAGAATACTTAGTGAGTATACTCACTATAGTATACTACTATAGTATACTATCAATATAAAGTACCTACTAATACTATCAATATAAAACAGAAATGCTATGACAGAATCTAATTTTAACTTTTAATCATAGTCTATGGTGTGATGTCAACAGATAACAATCAATTAACCAATTAATTGTACGCATGCGTTATCTATCTAGATTCTAGGTTAAATGGTTTAAGGATTATTTATCTAGAACCAAATGCTCTGAGGATTATCGGCTTAGAGATAAATGATCTACTGTGGTTTATAGAAACAATTTCAATAAAAGTTTCACTGAAGAAATGTTGATGCAGCAGCAGCATTAAAACAAAAAAGTTTTTGAGTATTAGGAAGTAGAAGTATTAAAGTTTTAAGCACATAAGGTAATAAACTTTGGTAGAAAAATTTAACTCGAAAAAGTTTTAATTTTAGTTTTTTTTAAATTAAATTATAATAATTTAATATAATAATAATAATAATTTAATAATAATTATTGGTGGATTTTGGCACACCCATATCTCAGTTATTAGACATGCGACCCATATCAAATTTATATGAGTTTATAATGACATTATTCTTGTTCATTTTCGCCATTTTCATCTTGCCCTTTATCACTATTATCAAATTCACTTTCAAATTCGTTATTTCTTGTGTAGGATCGTACTCAGGGTCATCTATGTTTTCATCACTATCTTCAAGCCTTTCTTCTTCAACTTTGGAATTATTACCCATCCCCAGTCTTACCTTCTTTTGAGTTCCCAAGTAGCATTTATAGTGTCAGTAACGTGGAGGTATAGTGGCCAAAACTTAATTATAACTTTACTAATCTTTACTTTCTATCCCCGTCTCTTTCCAGCATATTATTTATCTTATTATCTTTGCTTTCTCTGACTGGATATTAAACTAACACTGGATTATAATATTGTAAGAGTACAACTTGCAAATAATAACTAGAATTAAAATAATCCGAAGACATAAAATTAACACGAATTAAATTTTACTGTTAAACATGGGAATCATAGCTTGAAATATAAGCATGCCCTGTTAAAATATGTAATAAAAAAGAATATAAAAAATCTATAAACTTAGCAGATATGAAAATTATTTATCTAGAGGCCTAAAATAATTTTTTTTATTATTTCTGGTCACCTGAAACCAATAAATAGGTATTAACGTGTCAAATTTGGTGCGGTAATAACCAGAATTATTTGTTTAAAACTACACATTTATTTCCCTACAATAATATAATACAATGGCGATTATTTGTAAACATGTCTGCTTTTAAAGAAGGGAACTTTAAAGTAGTAATTTTATACGAACGTGGCAATCACCACCACAATTCTATAATCAAGTTTGGCCACATTCAAGGTTTGGGAAAAGTTCCGAAAACGTTACCAAAACTGATATACCCACTTTACTGCTACTACCACTTCAAAGTACTTAAGTGATGTGATTTGGTTACAGTTACTATTCATAATCCACTCTAAAGTTTAGACAACTTAAAGGTGGTGTCAAAAGTGGTCATAACATTTCAGATATTAGACTAATACACCAAAAAGTTATAAAACTATAAAGTATATTCTGCTGGTGCAAATCACATGATTACAACTATGCTAATATAATATGGAGATATTTTAACTGTATCGTGGTAGACTTAGTTATTTAAACGTTATTGCCACTCATTCAAAGTGGTGATATCAGTTTTCGTCACTATAACGCTACTTGGGTTGGAATTTCATCAATTCTGTCCCCGTCTTCCTCATCTTTTCCACATCCAATATCGTCTATATCTGATAAATCTCTGTTTTGAACTAAATTTATTAATTTACTGACATCTTCGGGAATATTCAAATTGTATTTTTTTATTTTATCCATTTTTTTGTTTTATAAATAAAAAAAATTAAAATAAACAATCCTACTATGACAACTATTTAAACCCGATGTACATGACTATACATGTACAATGTACATTGTACATACATAACCTAATATTCGCTTTTAGCAACCAAGTCCCAATGTACATGGCTGTGTACAGGGTGGTCCACGTAAGGTGACCCATATACTTATCTCAGAAACTACTGGAGTCACAAAAAATTTGTAAGAAACAAATATTCACGAAGTAAAAAATATTTTTAAAATATTATATTTTCATTTATACAGGGTGTTCGGTTTTCCTTGGGACGATACCAACTTTCTTATTTTCAATGGAACACCCTGTATTTTTTTGCATTTTTGGATTCTACCCACTCTTTTAGGTATACTTTGTAAATATATTAATTAAGAAAATGTTAATACTTTTTGAGTAAAATTAAGATTTATTAAAATTTCTCTAAATGTAGACACTCGCTAAAAGTTAAAAATAATCAACTAAAAGTTATTATTTTTTATATTATGTAGTATCCATCTCTTTAATAATAAGTAAGCTATAAGTTAATTATTATATTTTTTGGAAAATATCATACAGGGTGTTTTCTATGTCCCGTTGAAAATAGCGATTTTAAAAGTTTAAAATCTTGTTTTTCTTCAATGGAAAACCCTATATATTTTTGCATAATTGGATAGAATAAGTAATTACCTTTCATTTTATATATATATGTCCTATACCTAAACCTAACAGAAAAAAAAATATTCGCATTTTTCACAATTAGTAGCTTTTTTCCAATTACCTTAGTTAAATTTTCATTATTCAAATAAATAAATTTCAATAACAACAAATAAAAATGCTTTTATATATAAATATATATTACTATAATAATTACCATACGCGCAAAGCTACTAATTTTGTAAAATGCGAATATTTTTTTTAGGTGATCCACGTAAGGTGACCCATATACTTATCTCAGAAACTACTGGAGTCACAAACAATTTGTAAGAAACAAATATTCACGAAGTAAAAAATATTTTTAAAATATTGTATTTTCATTAATACAGGGTGTTCGGTTTTCCTTGGGACGATACCAACTTTCTTATTTTCAATGGAACACCCTATATTTTTTTGCATTTTTGGATTCTACACACTCTTTAAGGTATACTTTGTAAATATATTAATTAAGAAAATGTTAATACTTTTTGAGTAAAATGAGGATTTATTAAAATTTCTCTAAATGTAGACATTCGTTTAAAGTTAAAAATAACCAACTAAAAGTTATTATTTTTTATATTATGTAGCATTCATCTCTTTAATAATAAGTAAGCTATAAGTTAATTAATTTATTTTTTGGAAAATATTATACAGGGTGTTTTCTTTGAATAATGAAAATTTAACTAAGATAATTGGAAAAAAGCTACTAATTGTGAAAAATGCGAATATTTTTTTTTCTGTTAGGTTTAGGTATAGGACATATATATATAAAATGAAAGGTAATTACTTATTCTATCCAATTATGCAAAAATATATAGGGTGTTCCATTGAAGAAAAACAAGATTTTAAACTTTTAAAATCGATATTTTCAACGGTACATAGAAAACACCCTGTATGATATTTTCCAAAAAATATAATAATTAACTTATAGCTTACTTATTATTAAAGAGATGGATACTACATAATATAAAAAATAATAACTTTTAGTTGGTTATTTTTAACTTTTAGCGAGTGTCTACATTTAGAGTAATTTTAATAAATCTTAATTTTACTCAAAAAGTATTAACATTTTCTTATTTAATATATTTACAAAGTATACCTAAAAGAGTGGGAAGAATCCAAAAATGCAAAAAAATACAGGGTGTTCCATTGAAAATAAGAAAGTTGGTATCGTCCCAAGGAAAACCCAACACCCTGTATAAATGAAAATATAATATTTTAAAAATATTTTTTACTTCGTGAATATTTGTTCCTTACAAATTTTTTGTGACTCCAGTAGTTTCTGAGATAAGTATATGGGTCACCTTACGTGGACCACCCTGTACATCGAATTTTAAGTCAATGTTTTATACATGTATAACTGCAGTTCAGGTGTAGATAATACCAAAATAGTTTTTAGATGCCTTAGTACTTACCTTTAGGAACAAACTATAAACTACTAGTTTATACTTAAATATTTTTATAAATCATCTAAAGACCCGCTAAGACAAACTGTCGTCAACGTGTTGTTTTATGCGCATCCCCATTATATGAGAGAATGTTCAACCAAAATTAAGAGATGTCGCAACATGTACCTAAGTTTACCAAAACGAATGTACTTGGGGGTGAACACTAGGTTCCAAATGAAATTTAATGCCTATTAATAGTAATTAAATTACTAAAAAGCTAATATACATGTACATTCAGCATAAATAAAAATTGCTTGTATTTTTTTCCAAAGGGCGAGCGCGAACCATTATCCAACAAAAAAAAAATAATAATAGTGTTATTGTATACACTAAAAAGTACAATTATTTTAAAAACCGCCTAAAACTACAATGGTACATTTGCCCTCTTGGTAGTAGTATATCCTTGACAATGGTTTCTGTCCGATGTCGATACCTTTTTTCGTTCAAAAGATAACAATAGGAGTAAAACAATTATATTAAACCAAACTTGTGTAGAAAAATGTTTTGCGTTATGAAATTTTTTTTCACTTATATTGTTGCTAGCCGTAGAAGCCAAATTACTTAAAATTCACTCATAAATTTACATTAAATAAATGTGGTTTCTTAATGGGTGTAAAGCATACAGTAACGTGTGGTGCATCCGCGAAAATCATCCGTCCGACGTCCGCCCGTCTGCCGGGCGGATTCCGGGCAGCTCGCCCGGAATTGATTCATTGTTAAGTTCGATATTGCATAAAGTCCATGACAGATGTGACTCAGTCGTTCAAATTGAACACTTACCAGTGATTAATTACCGCCCGATGGGATATTATATTCTGCGAGCCGAATATTTTTGCTATTTTAATTGAAAAATTTATCGTCGCCCCGCCGATAATTTATTGTTTAATTCGAAATATTTAATTTCGATTCTTCTGGCAGCCTCTCGTGCGCGTTATTTATTTCAGCACACTTTTTCACAAACGAAAATTAAGTTTTATATCACCGGATTGATTGTAAAACTGTATCCAAACAATGATGGATGCGTTCATTTGCCGCCATGCATCGAGTCTTTCAGTTAAGTGCACCGAAATTTCATAAACCATTTTCGCTTACTTTTTATTAATGCTTCATCTGTCCATAAAAGTTAAAAATTGTTTCATAAAAATGCACCGCTACCTTTATTTAACGTCCATCCCGTTATTACTTTTCACATATGCGTTTCATTTAAATCAATATCAACTTCAATCAACTCACCTTTGCGACAAATATATTTTATTAGTAAATAAGCACTTAAAAAATTTTAGGCTGCATAATAACTTAAAATCAGGAAAAGTGTTACCTCATTGGAATAAAATATGTTAAACCTGGTAAATTATGTAAACTTAAGTTTAAATAAATAAAATATATAAAATAAATAATATTTATGTAACACAAAAAGTTAACTTCTAACTTATAGACCAGAGATGTTGACGATTGAAACAAAACAAACCCAATCTTTAAATAATACATATCTTATTTATTATCTATTTGATCCAAGTACAGGGTACATGCTACAAATAAAATAGCCCAGGTCAAAACATTAATTTGTATTACACACTGTAGTTTACACGCCCATAGGGCTAGAGAGAAGTTGGGTTGGTTTTCAGGGGACAATAACGCCGACCAAAACCTAAGTATGACGCAGAATCCCCCTAGACCGGGGTGTTTAGTAATACCACAAGCATTTGTGGGACATCTTTGCGGCTTGGTGTTGTTATTTCGCTGTGGGGGCCTAACATTTACTTGTCATGTACTGCGTCTTGTTCTCCTGTGTCCTTTACCCCTTGGAGCGGAGTTGGAGCGCCACTGAGGCAATAGGTGTTTTTATTTGGACTGCCACTGTGTTTTTGATGTGTTTACGTTTCCGTCGCTAGTTTTATTACTTGTTTGTTACTTGGGATGTCAAGTGGCAGACGGCCATTTTAGTGTGCGTATATTTATTAAGATACTTATCCGATCCTACGTACACCCTATTATCTCGCTCGTGTTTTATCTCGTTCTGGAGTCGATTCCAATAGTTCTATCTGTTCAGGTGAGCTGGCTAGCCAGGTTAGGATGGCACATCACTATTGCTTTTATGAGGATTACTGTTTTCACACTGTTTGTAGAGTGGACTTGAGATTAGGCTTTCATAATAGCCTAATTAGAGTTTATTAGAAAAAATTAATAACCATTTTAAGTTTACCAATAAACTTAGAAAATTAAATAATTAATTAATTTAACAGGATTAAACGATAACCAACAAAATGCACAAGATGAGATAGAATAAAACGCGCGAATAACAAAAAATGTCATATAGCATAAATGCATAGCCACCTACATAGCCACCTACATAAAAAATAATATTGGTTGATTCCTATAGTGTTTGGTATACCAAAATGATTATAATCATTCCCAAACTCTTAGTATTAAATATCACATATTTATTAATATATTGAGAACAGTTTTAACAGAGTATAAAAACATGTGTTTATACTTATCCTTAATATTTTGGATTCATTACTTTTACTCAATGTCTACGCGGTGGCGGCGATTTGCGCCCTCGTAAAAAAAATCAAAACGTAACTTTGTTAGTCTGTGAGTGTCAGTCTGTTCTTCGCTTTGTTTGAATCTCCGTAGCTCAAAACGGATAACGGTGAAAACTCAAAATAATTATCTTTTTTTGGGCAAACTAGACCTATTAACATTGTATGGGTGCCAAGTCCATTTTTTGATTTTTTTTCCAATTACTGCCATTTACCGGAAATCGCTTACTTTTCGAACGAATGGAGATTTTCGAACAAATTTGGGAAACAGTTGCTTCGAACGGTATACCCCAAATTGTTTTAATTGCTAAAATTTAAGGTATAATAATTTACACAAAATATGTTTTGTATAGTTGTCCATATGTACAGTTCTTTTAAAGTAATGTTTTATTATCTTTTCAATTCATTAACAATATTTTGTTATTTTTAGGGTACTGCAAACTTCATTATTAAGGTAAGTGATTATTAATTATTCTACTTATTAGGTTCGTACATATTTTATCCCTTTTTTAACAATAATTGCATTAAATAAGTCTGTTGTAAAGATTGAAAACATAAAATGTCAACGAAATTAGGTAAATTAGAAAAGGCCGTAGTCGATTGCACAGGATACCCGAAAGCCTCGGGTAAGGTAACTTGATTTGTGAACGCGGATTTTTTATTGAAATGTTATGATAATGAATTTTCCACTTTTTACGTGATTTACTGCAGCAATTATCGAATTAGCGGACTTTTGAAATTTTTATTAAGGCGACTAATTGCCTTGATGAGTTGTCGGGAGCTGTTGGGAGTTTGTGTTGTTTTTTTCTGTTTTTTTTTCTTCTGTTCATTTTACCTTTATTTTTTAAAGTTTGCCCGCCATGGCAAAACAAACAAAATCGACGATCGACGGCTTCGCCGCGACGGGATAACGAAATTAAATTTTCAACTCCCATTTCCTTAACGCATTAACTGTAAACATTTGGGGGCGGCAAGACGCGCGGTTTTCGCCGCGACCTATCCGTGTTTTCACTCCCTACTTGATCTGCTACTCAACTCAATCTAATGGAAATCAAGGTGAAAATTCCTCTCACACCTATACATTATTCTTAATGCCTCAAAGGTTAACCACTAAAAATATGCGATATTTACACTTATTCGTTATTTTATATGTATAGGTATATATGTATACACGAAGTAAAAAACATTTTCATTCAAAATGGCGCTCTAACTTCACAACACGCTAGGCTAATGGGTAGAACAGAAAAAAAAATTTTTGTTAATGGTAACTACTTCATGCAGGAAAAATTTAAACATTCGCCGCGACGACTATATACGCATATGCATATCTACTCACAAAATTCTTAGCTTGAAAAACAACGACTGGCTGAAATTCAGCCGCTGAATACGGCCGATTCTTCTTTGAAGTCAGTACTTGGAAGGAGCAGCTTAAAGTCAGCTGCTTATTTTGAACAACCCGACATAGACAGCAGTACTTTGGTATATCTGCTTACTAACTTCTTTACTTAAACAATGACGAGCTGAATCTTCTTTGAAGTCAGTACTTGGAATGAGCAGTCGAACCTTTTTTAAAGCCAGCTACCAAATACCCGACGGGAAAGCGAAGGGGAGACGGACACAGAAGAAAAAAAAGCAGTACACTGCAAATAAACGTTAGGCCCCAACAGCGAAAAAATAACAACCAGCCGCAAAATCCTCCAAATGATTGTGGGTTTAATAAACGCCCCGGGATTCCGCGTCGTACCTAGGTTTGTGTCGGCGTTATTATCCTCTGAAAACCAAAAGGTCTACCCTCCCAGTTCCCAGCTCTACTAAGCCCTCTGGGCGTATAGCCCAGCCCGGCGCAATTCCAGGAAGGTTCACTAAAACCATCGGCATGTCGCTTACGAACCGCAAAAATGGTACCAAACTGTGGTGGAAATTCAGCAAACATATGTAAAGGTGCGGAAGAAAATCGAAAGGAGGGGGTCACTTGCGGGGCCGGAAAGAGACGAACACAACACAACAAAACATAACATAATATAATATATCATAGTATAATAACTACAGAATTTATTTTTTTTGTAAAAATTATAAAATTTGTAACAATAACAATTAACTATTAAAATATGAGTTATAAACTAAAATTATATCAATTGGGCAGAAAGACCACGGTCGATAGCGTTTTTTTTAATATTATAATATAATATAAAATACCATATTATGGTATTATTATAATTAATTTTATTTAGATTAAATTGCAAAGTCTTGGCCAAGATTGTAATATTGTACCTACATATAATATTTGCAAAAAATCCATCAAATTCGGAACTAATTGTTAATTATTAAATAAGTTTTCACATTTAAAGAGCAATGACTTCGTTTAAACCGACCCGAAGAAGCGAACAAACTTGTTAAGAAAAATGTTGTAGAAATATTGATCGGTGCACAGAATAATTGGCGCTAACAAAGAGTTATGATATATAAAGTAATTAAAGTAGGTCCACCAAGAAACTGCTTTAGGGGACTGGGGAGTTCCTCCGCGGGGGCGCAGGCCGCCTTTACATTCACCCTCAAGGCCAAACCCTTGCTACTTACTGGCAACAGGATTAAATACTAAGACGGATACGTAATTTATCATAAGTTTAGGCTTCCTATCCCGTTTTCCTTCTTAGTTGCTTCTCTTTAATAACATTTTTAGTTTAATGTGCTTATTTATCCTAAGTTTCTCCTATACTTACTATGCACGTATCCATAAGGGTTTTTTATAGCAAATTTGGTTTCGAAAAAATTATCTTTGAAATATGTTCGCGTACCAATTAACTGAAACTACTTTTTTAATTTAGATTTCCGGGTGTTTTTATAGCAACTTTGGTTTCGAAAAAATTATCTTTGAAATATGTTCGCGTACCAATTAACTGAAACTACTTTTTTAATTTAGATTTCCGCATATATTTTTAAATGAAACTAGTAAAATGAACCCCATACATTATTTCTACTGTTGGTTTGTCGTTACAACTATAGTTGTACATGGATGGTGTATTATTTTTTTTTTCAAAATCAGTATCATTTCGTACAGTCAAGTTTACCTTTTTAAATTTATATTAATTTAATAATGTCCATAATCACACATTTTAAAAAAATATATATAAAACTTGCGGTAACCCTAAATACAGAACGCTGCCAGCAAACGATGAACAATTTTCTGGTACCTTCTCTTCCACATCGGGTGGGGTCAAATATAGGCCAGACTTTGTGCATGCAAGAAAAAGCCACTGTCCACTAGGGTGTCCGTTATTTACCAACTTGTTTTTTCGTTTAGCAGCGCCCCTAAATATTTAGTGTATGACCCAAAAAAAATTATTAGACTCATAAGCCCTTAATATTCATATTAAACCCTGCCACAAAGACGATACATTTCCTATAACATAACATTTACACGTTTTACATTTAATTTTTTTCCTCCTGAGCAAGTTAATATATTGCAATAAGAGATACACATTTTTATAGGAAATGTAACGCAGTACAAAAAGCTCCCTTATGATTTTTCGATAAATTCACTGGTTTAAAAGTTATTTAAAGTTAAACTTTTTAGATTTTTTTACTTTGACAGTAAAAATAAATTGTTTATTTTTGAAAATATGTCATTTGTATTGTACTATTGAAAAAGTAAAAATTATTGAAGAGAGATAAGTGAAAATTATTGACAAGAGATTCCGATAAGTTAAATTTTTTTATTACATTAAACGAATCTGATACTAGTTTTACTCAATTTTATTACTTTTTTTTACATAATCTTTTTATTTCTGTGAATGAAAATGAAAAATTTTCCTTCAGTACAGCTAATGACGTAGAAATTCTTTTAGCAATTATTTTAACGAAGAAATAAAATTCGTAGTTACGCATACGTTGTCATGAGTATGAGATGCAGACATTTCCGCTACACCAATTATCCTTTTTAAATAAGTTAACTGTATTTATCCACTCCTATATTGACGAGCTGTGACTGTATGGCGTTTTAGTCACGGGCTGAAGTTAGCAATAGTGGCTTTTGGGCATTTTAGTCACGGGCTGAAGTTAGCTTTATTATACATCAGAGAAAAGTGAGGTTAATTCCGTTGACATTTGACATATGTCAAATGCTTAACTAATAAAATTGGCTTTAAATTCTTATTTGAGTTCGCCGTAGATAAAGTTTAGTATGCAACTCGTTTTATAAACTCGTATAAAATTTTGTAGAATTTCACAGAAATAAAAAGATTTTATAAAAAAGTAATCGTACTAAAATTGAGTAAAACTAGTACCAGAGTTGCAATAAAAAAAATTAATTTACCGGAATCTTTTGTCAATAATTTACAGTTCGGTTCCAGCGCTTGAGAACGCGCGACGCGTGTGGGAAGGCTCTTAAAACGTAAAAGTTTAAAGATTGAAACCAAAAATAATTTTTAAAAAGTGCAAACTAATAAAGTGAAACAAACAATTTTCCTAGAGTGCAAGCTAGAGTGGTGTAGCGGTCATTGAGGAGTGAAGTGTTAAGTGATATGAATGAGTTAAGTGCCACCTGTCATTGGACGCTTTCACGGGACAGACAAAGGAGGTCAAACAAAAGGGGAGGTGGCCATCCGCAAAAAAAAAAAATGATAAGTTACCTTAAGAATATGCATGACCTAATACAAAATCTGCAATTTAAATACGACAGATATCTTTAAAACATATGAAAGGCACACGGAGTAAGGCAATAAATCTATCAACAACAAGTGCGTAATGCAATCCCAAACGAAACCGAAAATAAACACTAGACTCACAGAATAAACTAACACATTAATCATAATATCTAACCCTAACAATTGTTAACGTAAACAAAAAAAACCTAATAATCAAATTCTACTAGATTTGTAATCATTAGATAACAGAATATTTGCGCTTGTCAATTGTTTAACTAATAAATAAATGCAATACTTAATTTTGGAATTTAAGAAAAAAAGACAAAACTCTACCACAAAACGTGCTTGGGACAAAATTTATTAAAAACAACTGACACACTTTACCAAGTGCAGGAATTATCTGACCAGGACACGGACAATGACAATAACGAACAAGACAAAGACCTCGACTAGGAAACTACACCCCTGCAGCGAAATAACAACTCCCCAACTCCAAATAGTAATCCCAAATGTTTGGAGTAATACTAATCGTCTGGTCTAGGGGGATTCCGCGTCGTACTTAGTTTTAAGTCGGCGTAATTGTCCCCCAAAAACCAACACCCTCCCGTCCCTCCTCCTATACCCCACTGAGCGTATAGCATAGACTCGGCGAACCCGAGAATGGCTATTAAAACTATTCGCCTCTCGCTCTCGAGCCCCAAATAGGGGACAGTACGGAACGCAATGGACATTCGCACCCAGCAAACACGGGTGAAGCCGTGCAGTTGCTGGGGAAGAATCGGCGTAAGTAAACATAGGCCTGTACGGGGTTCGAGAGTCAAGAGGAAATGGGGCTGGTTATACGTCTCTTATACTCATACTCACTCATCTTTTGTCAATAATTTACACTTATCTCTTTTCAATAATTTTGACTCTTTAAATATTAAAATTAAAATAACATATTTTCAAAAATAAACAATTTATTTTCATAAAATTAATGGTACTTTTGCAGTCAAAGTAAAAAAATCTAAAAAATTACTATGAGTTCTACTTTATCTTTAAATAACTTTTAAACCAGTAAACTTATCAAAAAATCATAGGAGAGCTTTTTATACAGCGATCAATTTTCTGTCTCTCATTGCTGTAGGTATTTTAACTTGTTCAAGAGGAAAAAATTAAATGTAAAACATGCCGAAATCTCATGTTCTTTAAATGGGAAATGTAACGTCTTTGTGGCAGGGTTTAATATGAATATTAAGGGCTTATATGAGGTAAATAACACCCTACTGTCTACACAGCAAATGTTGTAAGGTAGCGACTTTGTCGTTTTTCTAAATTACCTAAATAATTTAAATGTGGTATAAGGAAATGGAGTTTTGACTACGACCTTGATCGTTAATGGGCTATTTTTAGGACACCCTGTACAGCAAAATTTATTAAATAAATATCGATATAATATAATTAATTAAATATAAATTAATTGCTTAGCAAAATTATCCTTAAAACAACTTAATGGCAAAATATATTTTTAAAACGTCATTTTGGTAGCTTATATATCCGCCTTTCCATCGAATTAAACGCAAGGGTAGTTCAAGAAGCGGCAGACGGTTGAGGAGACGCGTCTGACGACAGTTGAGCACAAATTCACCCCGCAATTCGGATAGGCCGCCGCCACCGCCGCAAAAACATCAGTCCTCGGGCCTGAAGCCATGTCTGAAATATTTCAGATTTCGTTTAACACACCAACCTCTCGTTCGCAGGCTTTCTACAAAATTTTACAAAGAAAAATATTTTTAAATTTGATTTTAGATTTTTATGTAAAATATTTTATATAAGTAAATGTATTAAAATTTTAATGTCAACATTTGATTCTTTCCATAATAAATATTTGTATTTTTTATCTTTGTAGTATAATTTTGAGTTCAGCAAATTTGGAAAACTGCACTGTACATGTACTGCAGTAACACTTATTTTGTTACCATGTTTATATTTATTAAATATAGGTATTTTGCTTATAAGTTAATTTTTTTCTTCATAGATATATAAACCGATTTGGAAATTATGAAAATCTCATTTGTTTTTTTTCGACAAAAAAACCCTAATAATATTGGTTGTGACCTGGCGGGGCGTTATACTGTCAAAAAAATTCGTTCTGTCCCTCGAAAATGAAATTGAAAAGCCGAACAGCAAATTTAAAAATGTGCTGTTTCGTACAAATTGACATATGAAATAATAAAATATTTTAGATCGCAATTTCTGATGCCGCGTAGAAAATTATTATTCCACATTCAAGCTTTTTCCAAACAACAACAAAAATTTTAATTAAAAACAAGTAAAGTTATAAAACTCCTCGATGATACAGACAATCTGACCGTGTGACGTATTTCATCAAAAACAACGTTCCAAGTTTAAAATGTTTCTAATTAAAAATATACGTATTTTTAATTTAATCATTTTTATTTATATCAACTTATAATAATAATTATTATTTTATTATAATTTATAGGGCAAAATTTCTTTCAAAGATAGGACTTAATATTAAAATATTTTCTATAAAAAAGGCTTTTGTTTAGTTCTGCTTTTAAAACAAAAATGTATAGCATGCACATGAATTTAAATTTAAATGCTTTTTTAAGAAAAGAATTATGTCCAAAAATCAAATAAAATGTGTTAAAAATAAATTTGGAAAAAATCTTTCATAATAAAGAATCATTTTATGATTGTCAAGGAGGTTGTAATAAAATGGACAATCCGCAATCTTGTGACGGCTGCCATATAAAACTTAGTAAGAAGTCTTTCCCCGTATCGTTTTCTACTTGTCAAACCCTTTCATTTGATACTAATGTCAATAGGTAGTAAAGAAATAGGTAATCCAACATCTTGGAGCGGTCTCAACTAAAAAAAAAGAATGTAATATTAAGTACAGTAGATTGTATTGTCACCAGCACCAAACGTGTTTTTAAAGTTTCAGCTCAATCGGCTGGGTGTAAGAAGGTTAAAATGAACTTCCTAGATTTGTGGACATAGTTAGGTAAAGCCAAGATAAAAATAAGTTTACGTAAGAAGGCCCTGGATCGTAAGGTTTGATTCGTACGATGCGTACAATTTTTATTGATTGTTTGACCAAATACAATTTTTAGACACAATGCAGAATTCATTTTAATGTAAATACAAAAAAATTATTGCATTTTAATAAAATACAAATTTGTAGCATAAACTTGAATTTAAATTTAAGTTAAGGTTCAAAATCAAATCAAATAAATCTGGTAATAAAATCTTTTGGTTTTGCACAATACTTTTTAATTTATTATTTTATTTTTTCTGTAAAATATAGCCCAAAATACATATATATTTTTTGTTTTTACCTTAGTGAATAATAACACCAATATTTTTTAATCATTATGTATACAAAATAATAATATTTTGTTAAAAAAAATATCTTATATTAACTTATACTGCGAACAGTACTGTGTACTGACGAAAATGTATACATTTCTGAAATAAAATTATTCTGTTGCTTAAAGCACTTGTTTGGCATGTCAAAAATGAACGATATTTAATATCATTTTAGTCGCTCGTATGATTTAGGGGTCGTGTTTTCGTAGACAGTATTGGTTCTCAAAACCACAACTCCTTAATTCAGCTCTAGCCCCTCCGGGATAAGGGGTTGCTGTCGAGATTGATAGGCGCATTAAAATGGGGCGCGTTTCCCATCTTTGATGGCGACAAAAATACATAAAAAAATCTTGACTGACACTTGAAATAAAATTCAATCATTACCACTTGTAACTATATATTTATTATATTATTTATCTTCAAGCGGTCTATAATATAAACTTTATTATTGTCTACACTCGCTTTTTAATTAGAAAAATTAATTAATTTAATTGACTTATATGATAAATAACTAAATAATAAATTTAAAATAAAATATTACAGCGGTTATTATTTAATTTATTATATACAGAGTGGTGCTATGGGTTTTTAACTGTTATTATGGACATATTAATGAATTTGACCCAGGTAAAAAAAATATTTTTTAAACACAAACTTAACGTTGAGCGTGAACTTCCAAAACAAGCATTTCCTCTAGATTTTTTTACTCTTAACATCTCATTAAAATTGAACATTAAACGTGTATGTAGGTGGGTACTACACTGTTCAAAATTTCATGACCATTTTAACACCAAATTAACACCATACATGGTCTATATCGATACAAACCAAAATGGTGTTAAATGTGGTTCGTTGGTCCGGTGTTAATTCAAATACTAAAATACTGTTAATTTAACTTTTACACAGTATTAAAACAAATTTTACCTAGTGTAAATTGAACTCCTTTTCAGTGTTAAATATTATGTGTTTATGGTCAAATTAAATCATACTACACAGAAAAAAGGAAAGAAAAAGGAAACAGGAAGTTCCTTGACGCAGTACTAGTGTATTACCAGTGGTATTATTCCAGAAAATGGAACCTTCAACTCGCTAGAGATAATGTTTTTAGTGCGTTCCACTAACTTAAAATACTTCAAGTATTGACAGCTGTTTCCACCTATTTAAGGTTTCTTTAGTATCGAACAACTTGTAGTGTCACACCAAAGCAAAGGACTACCTCAGCTTATATATTCTTCATGTAAGTCGACAGAGGCGAGATTTAAGAACATCACGTGATCCACACCGCCTTTGCACTTCTCAAATATTTTTAGATAAACACCGTTTTGGTGTTTGCTGTATATAACATTTTCAACCATAAATCATGGTGTTATATTTTGACACCATTTTAAGATTACTCTTTACACCGCAGATATTTTAAACAGTGAATGGTACGTGGTACTTCTTTAATTGAAACGTTGTTCCAATGTAAAATAAAAAATAAAATTGAATTATTCCGGATTAGTA
This sequence comes from Brassicogethes aeneus, assembly GCA_921294245.1. Taxonomy (NCBI): domain Eukaryota; kingdom Metazoa; phylum Arthropoda; class Insecta; order Coleoptera; family Nitidulidae; genus Brassicogethes; species Brassicogethes aeneus. The sequence continues at coordinate 42,098,688 of OV121132.1, read as the reverse complement.
AGTATTAAGTTTGCGGTCGGTGTCCGTAACAATGTCGACCGAAACGGAACGTCGAACATCGGTCGGTCGGGTTGGGGATGGACCGCAGGACGGTAGGTCCGGTAGGACTCCGCTACGAGAACGAGAGGACAAACGGACGAAAGCGGAGTCGCAATCAAGAACTGAGCTATTAAGAGGCGATGCGATGAAATAATAATAATGCGAATGCGAATTAATGAAAATTGAACATCGCTTTGTGTCAATTATGGGTCGTGGTCTGTGACCTGTCCCTGTTGGGCCTGCGGCCTGTGGAGAATGTTATCAACAATTAGCCGCCTCGGCCGGTAATGTCTGTGATTGGAGGTAATTTGAACGGACAGGCGATATATGTATTGTAATATCTATAATTGTGGACGGGGTCCCCGCGGAGCCTCGGACCGCCACTCTGCCATTACCGACCACTGCTGCCTTTTCCAAGATTCACACTAATTCTTTGCCTTTTGAGATTTTTTGGTTTAGCACTACCCTACTACAGCCCTACTAAAGTTATTCAAAGTGCAGTATGGGCAGAGAAACCTTTTTAAAGGTAATTCATAAATAATATATGTTATCTCCACGCGGTCTATAATTTAAACTTTATTGTTGTCAACATTCGATAAAGAAATAACTTGTTATGGCCTAGGCCGATAAAAAATTTTATGAGGCAAGTAATTAGTTCGATTTTTTCTCGCTAGGGGTATTGTTTTGACAAATTAATCCTTTTCTAAGAAATTAACGTACTAAACTTAACTTTAATTTATTTATAATAAGCACTAATTTGTTTGTTTTACTGTTAATGTTTAATATTTTTCATTAAATTATTGTAAAATTAAATATGAATAATAAAACAAAAAGTGAGGTTAGGACATTGCAATTTGACGTTTCTGTGGATTTCACAGTTGTGTTTTAGCTCGTTTCTAAAATGGATGTAAATAGCTCTTCTATTCAGTGTACACCACCTGAACTGGCAGAACTTGCCAATTCGGCTATTAATTCATGTATTCCTAAAAAATCGAAACAAGTATATGAAGATTCTTATCAGCATTTTTTAAAATTTTGTGAAGAGCAAAAGGCAATGAACTTTTCTGAAAGTTTTGTTGGCTTACTGCTGCAACTTCTGCTAGAGATTATATTTCAAATGATTATGATGTGATATTAGATGAAGAAATGGGAAATAGTGATACAAATATTAATACAGTGGAAAACACTTTGGCTACTTCTGGATTTATAACAAATTCTAGTTTTACAAATTGTACCTTCAATGTAACCTTTAATAAATAAAGTTTATAGTGAAATTAAATGTTAAACACAGCTTAAACATTCCAAACTACCTATTTTTTTAAATAAAAATTCAAACAAATTGAAATTAGATACCTATTTATTAAACAATTAATTGAATTCAATGTACCTAATAGCAAGAGGGTAAGTAAACAATTTTTTTACAAAAATCCATTTCTACTTAAATCATGTAGCTAGGTATTGTCAAACTATTACTGCTTCTAAAAGCAATAATTGTACATTTAATGTAATCTTTAGCTAATAAATAAATGAGATTCTAAAAAAGTGAGGTTAGGCCGCTTTGATGTTGAATTAAATTGACCTATATAAAGTGCTTTAAAGATAAAATGTTGTATGACATTCGGCCAAGAAGTGTCTTTTTGTGCTTCGCTCAATTGTAGGCCTCCGCTACGCGTCGGCCTTCAAACTTTGAGCTTAGCACAAAAAGCTTTACTTCTTAACCTACACTGTTCAAAATTTCATGACCATTTTAACACCAAATTAACACCATACATGGTCTATATCGATACAAACCAAAATGGTGTTAAATGTGGTCCGTTGGCCCGGTGTTAATTCAAATACTAAAATGGTGTTAATTTAACTTTCACACAGTATTAAAATAAATTTTACCTGGTGTAAATTGAACTCCTTTTCAGTGTTATTTTTATGTGTTTGTGGTCAAATTAAATCATACCACACAGAAAAAAGGAAAAAAAAAGGAAACAGGAAGTGACGCATTACTAGTATATTACCAGTGGTATTATTCCAGAAATGGAACCTTCAACTCGCTAGAGATAATGTTTTTAGTGCGTTCCACTAACTTAAAATACTTGAGTATTGACAGCTGTTTCCACCTATTTAAGGTCGAACAACTTGTAGTGTCACACCAAAGCAAATGATCACCTAAGTTTATATATTCTTCATGTAAGTCAACAGAGGCGAGATTTAAGAACATCACGTGATCCACACCCCCTTTGCCGCGATCGGTACACATTTTCAACCATAATTCATGGTGTTATATTAACACCACTTGGTGTTGGATTTTGACACCATTTTAAGATTACCTACTTTTTACACCACAGAAATTCGTCAAAAACGCTCTTTTTAAAATTACTTTTATAATTGTTTATATATATATATATATATATATATATATATATTTTTTAAATTTGGGAATATTTTACAATCAATGAGTACTACAATAACCAATAATTGTTTTTTGTATTTTCCAAAGTCGGGAAAACAGTAATCCGTTTCACGAATTCTCACCCTACATATATAATTACATGTGCTGATTTAATAACGCCTAGACAAAAATTGACAGTGCATCCCTATAAAGACATGAAGGAAAGGATTTTTTTAAAATTTCATTCCTAAGGGAGTTAATTGGGACAATTAAAAAAAAATAGTTTTAATCCCGACGCATCCGCCATTTTTTGAAATAATTTGATGAAATTTGGTATGAAGTTGTCTTAGATCTTGGAACTGGACGGAAACGTGACAGAAACGGGGCAATTTCTTACTTCTTTTAAACCTTTCTTTTACTTTTTTATGTGAAACTTCTTTGTGGACGGGGTAAACCACATGAAGTTACAAAAGATGAAACCGAAAAGAAGCGCGCAGATGCCTACGTCGCGACGTATCAGAATATGTGAACAAAATTCGCACAGTATCAAAAATTAAAAAAATGTAAGGCAAATTTTCACAGTAGTTTAAAATTTAAAAATAGTACCCAGTTAAAAAAATTCTCATGGTTTTTACATAAGAGTGCATAAGACAATAATTGAATTATTCATGTACTTTGACGTAGGAGAATTATTATACTGTGACAGACACCCAAATATACAAATATTTTAATTTTAGAATACTAGAGTATTCGAATATTTGATTTCTCGAATATTCAAGTATTCGAACTATTATTAATCGATATTTACCTCTATTCGAATACTCGAATTATTTGTAATCGATTCCCAGCCTTAGTATCATCTTTAGGAATATAAAGTTTTTAAAGCAGTGCGATAAATTAATTTAAAGTTTGCCCGAGCGTTTTTATATTAAACTAAACTTTTATAAGCAGCTTAGGCGGGTTTGGTCAGTGCCTGATCAAAATTCCGCGCCCAATCACACCATTTTTTTCTGCCAATTTTTGTCATACAGGGTGGCCGATTTATCTGAAGACATTGAAATATTTAGTAAACTATGCATCGGATCAAAAAAAGTTTTGAATAAAATTTGTTCGCCTGAAAGGGGGCCATCCAATGATACCAAAGTCGACCCCTCACTACCACCCCCTGGGGTGGGGGTGGGGGTAACTTTAAAATTCTAAATAGGAACCCCCATTTTTTATTGCAGATTCGGATTTCCCATTAAAAAATAAGTAACTTTTATGGAAAACCTTTTTTTTTAATTCCTGATAGATGGCGCTGTAATCGCAAGAAACCCTATTTTTGGGAATATCTTGAAAAATTGCAGATTCGGATTTCCCATTAAAAAATATAATTAGTGTATACGAGAATTGTTAGGGAATTAAAAAAAAAAAATTAATTAATTCCTTTTGATGTTGGTACAAATTAAAAATATTTATACCTTACTAATGCGTCCAGGTATGTTATAAAAACATATTTATACCTTAGGTACTTATGCATCTATAAAAACATATGTTTTGTTTTTATAGACGCAACATTCGCAGTTGATTTAGAAACGTACGAGTGAGAAATGAATGCTGCAACCGTAGAAGAAAAAATTGAAATGATTCTGATTTTCGGAGAATGTAGGAGGAATATTGACGATGCTGTTGCCTTATGCTGAACGTTTTCCAGATAATATTCGTTCACGCCCGTTTTTTTATAAAGTTGTTCAATCCTTTAAATCCGACGCGACGGTAGTGTACAACTTAAAAAAAAGAAAACGAAGAAACACTGTCACAGGGGAAGCTAATGAAATTAATGTGATAGCAACTGTTCAACATAACCCTCATGTAAGCACTCGGGAAATACATCGGGATCTCGGGATTTCCAGAGATAGTATTCGGAGAATATTGAATCGTCACAAGTATCACCCATACCGGGTTTCACTGCATCAGGAACTTCATGGCAATGATTTTCATCGGCGAGTAGAATTTTGTGAATGGGCAGTTTAGCAAATACAATGAAATCCCAATTTCTTCGCTAATGTACTTTTTTCAGATGAGACCACATTCACAAACCATGGTTCCGTTAATCGGCATAACATGCACTATTGGAGTGTGGACAATCCCCACTGGTTACGACAAGTTGAACATCAACGCCCCTGGTCGGTTAACGTTTGGTGTGGAATTTTAGGTAACAAACTCATTGGTCCTTATTTCATCGATGGAACCTTAAATGGAATCAAATATCGAAATTTCCTGGAACATGAACTACCACCTCTACTGAGGATGTTCCCTGCCCATTCGACAAATTATGTGGTTTCAGCATGACTGTTGCCCAGCCCATTACTCAGCAACAGCACGGGAAGTATTGAACCGTGATTTCAATGGCAGATGGATCGGCAGAGGTGGCCCGGTTAATTGGCCTTCTAGGTTACCTGATTTGACATCGCTGCCTTTTTGTGCTTCGCTCAATTGTAGGCCTCCGCTACGCGTCGGCCTTCAAACCTTGAGCTTAGCACAAAAAGCCTTACTTCTTAACCTAATGACATAAATAACTATTGTATTAAATTTAAATAAAAAAAGTTTAATATAATAATTGTTTTTTGTATTTTCCAAAGTCAGGAAAACAGTAATCCGTTTCACGAATCCTCACCCTACATATATAATTATAATTACATGTGCTGATTTATTAACGCCTAGACAAAAATTGACAGTGCATCCTATAAAGACATGAAGGAAAGAATTTTTTTAAAATTTCATTCCTAAGGGAGTAAATTGGTACACTCAAAAAATCAGTTTTAATCCCGAAGCATCCGCCATTTTTGAATTAATTTGATGAAATTTGGTATGAAGTTGTCTTAGATCTTGGAACTGGACGGAAACGTGACAGAAACGGGGCAATTTCTTACTTCTTTTAAACCTTTATTTTACTTTTTTATGTGAAACTTCTTTGCGGACGGGGTAAACCAAAACATGACGTTACAAAAGAAGCGTGCAGATGCCGACGCGTCGCGACGTATCAAAAAATTTGATCAAAATTCGCACAGTATCCAAAATTAAAAAAATGAAGGGCAAATGTTAAACACAGCTTAAACATTCCAAACTACCTATTTTAAAAAAATCCAAACAAATTGAAATTAGATACCTACCTATTTATTAAACAATTAATTGAATTCAATGAAATAGCAAAAATCCATTTCTACTTAAATAATGTTGCTAGGTATTGTCAAACTATTACTGCTTCTAAAAGCAATAATAATTATTGTACATTTATGTAATCTTTAGCTAATAAATAAATGAGATTCTAAAAAGTGAGGTTAGGCCGCTTTGATGTTGAATTAAATTGACCTATATAAAGTGCTTTGAAGATAAAATGTTGTATGCCATTCGGCCAAGAAGTGCCTTTTTGTGCTTCGCTCAATTGTTACAATTTGTAGGCCTCCGCTAAGCGTCGGCCTTCAAACCTTGAGCTTAGCACAAAAAGCCTTACTTCTTAACCTAATGACATAAATAACTATTGTATTAAATTTAAATAAAAAAAGTTGTTATTTTATATGGGTTTGATTACAGCCTACCCGGCGAAAGCATCCTTCATCGTCGGGTATTCAAATGAAATATATTCCGTAGGTAATAATTTCACTTCAATATATTAGTTTTTATTTTTACCATAATTATGATTAATTAAAAGTTGTTGGCAGCCGTGGTGCGGTGACGAAGAAAACTCGTATCTCATAATTATTACATATCTATAAATCTACAACGGCCCGCCTCAACCGAACTCAATTTTAATTATATATTATAAAAGTTTACTGCGAACTTTAATTATTTAATTATTTTTTAATTTTATGGTATTGCGACGTGCCAGTCGAACGGTCTATCATCCATCCGTGCCAACTTCATGCCGTACTTTGCATTTTTAATTAAAAAAAAATATTGTTCCTTTTTTAATATTCCCGCGTCTATACGTTTGTTTTTATGGAAGGGAAATGTTCCAACAATGAGTTTAATTTTTATTGTTTAGACTGATTTATAACCAGCTTATACCTACGTTAACTGTTGTGTGGAAATAAAATTGCTTTTATAATTTAATTAATAATATGAGTTCAAATTATTAAAATATGAGACACGTTAATGCTGGAATTTTTGTAGTCGCAATATGGGACAATTTTATACAAAATATTTTAAATATTGACAAGACTGACATATGATATGTTACATTCATTCATACAAAATACAAAATCCTAAGCGTCCAAGATTTTGCCAATAATAATTGTTTTAAACAATTTAAACTGTTTTATTTAAATTTTTATTGTCCACGACATCTAAGTACAAAAGAAGCAATTGTTTTGACATTTATACCAAATTGTTTTAACATTGTTTTAATCAAAACCAAAAAAGTTCCTTTTATTTTCCATCGGAGAGACAACAAAGTAGTCTGCTAGACATAAAATATTGTTTTAAAATTGTTGTGGATGGAAAAGATGGGAATGCCCCCAGGACAACGAATGATTTTATACAAAACTTATAATTTTCTGGCAGCAAAAAACCGTAATAAAGTGCCTCCTCGTCGTTCACACTGATATATTTTTATAATTACATTTCTTTCTCATAATTACCTACATGTGAGCACGGCTCCGATCAAAAAACAAACAAAACCGTAGGAAAATAAGCAGCAACAAGTTTGCTTTTTATTCGTATGTTTTGATTTGCTATTTTTTATATTTAATTTGAATAAGCAATTTTTTTAAGTTTATTCTTTATAAACTAAAATACACACACCGTCAAAACTCTTGGACCCCCTAATATCTTTGGGAATGAAAGAAAATAACATGTAATAATTAATTGTACAAAATTTGATGCTCTGTTGCTGTATGACAAATTGTAATCAATGCTGTGTTAAAAGTAGACGATAACACTACTAAACGTTTTTGCACGATGACAAAACACTGCAATTTGCATGCGACTATTTCTATAAAAACGTAATATTGACATTAGCTTGTGTTTATATTTTACGAGGGGAGTCCAAGAGTTTTTTGTATTAAAAACTTTTGTTTTAAGATTTTTTTTAGAAATATTATATGAGAAACCCCGAAATTAATATGGTAACATGGTAACTACATTTTTCCTTTATCTATGCCAGTGGTTATCAAACTTTTTTTGCTGAGGGCCAATAGAGGCAATTTAGTATGGTACCTCGGGTCGCATATAGCCTCAATAATACACTGCCCGTCAAAATTAACGCATAAGTAAAAAAATTCCAACTCTAAAACGCCTTTACCAATCTTTGTGAAATTTTGTATAAAAATACTTCAACTTATATTTACGTGTTCGAGGGTTTTTCGAGAAAATATTTTTAAAGCCCTTTTATTTAATAATAAAAAAACGTTTAGAGAATTTTTTTTAACTAAATAAAAAACATGCTGTTAAAGACCGTATTTTTGTTAGTATACCCAGAAAATTTTGTACAAATCAAACCAACAGTAACGAAGATTCAGCCCTGTATTTTCGTTACTGTTCGTTTGATTTTTACAAAATTTTGTACAAATCAAATGAACAGCGCTTCAAAGTCGTCAAAAATGACCACTTTTCAGCAAAATAATCTAAAAGGGCCATTTTTACCGACTTTGAAGCGCTGCATCTTCGTTACTGTTCGTTTAATTTGTACAAAATTTTTAGGGTATCTAACAAAAATACGGTCTTTAACAGCATATTTTTTATTTACTTAAAAAAATTACCCTAAAAGTTATTTTTCGAACGTTTTTTCATTATTAAATAAAAGGGCTTTACAAATATTTTCTCGAAAAACCCTCGAACACGTAAACTGAGATATAAGTTGAAATATTTTTATGCAAAATTTCATAAAGAATAATAAAGGCGTTTTAGAGTTGGGTTTTTTTTACGGTGGTTGCAAAAATTATGGCCAATACTGTATGTGACGCGCTCCAAAAGAACCTTAGGTCAAAAAATTTTACAGGAGAGGCGATTGAAGTTCGCGCAGCATAGGCGTTTGTGTAGTAACGCTTGACTTTGTAAATTCGTAGCATTGTCAATTTTTAAGATAAACATATCATTATTGGATTTTTGAAAGATCTTGTACCAATCTACTAAATGTTGGTACCAACTCTCTATAGGCAATAATTAAGAGTTTAGTCAACAAGGAATTAAGCAACAATTTAACTTAATTTATCGTAAATCGTAAAAAAATATTGTAAGAAATGAATAGTTTGGGATACACCAATGTAATGTCAACGTAAACGGAGGGAATACTTTAATACTTGAAAACTACAGGCCTTAAATAGACATTATGTTCTATGTTGCGTGATGTGGAGCTGGTCCGCAATTTTCGGGACACCCTGTATATGTTATGCATTTAGTTTTAATTGCAATAATTTTTTAATCTTAAAGTTCACGCTGTATTGGTATCGATACCGCGATATAGGTGGTATATCGAAAAGAGCAGGCAGGACCGTGCATTGAGTGCAGCTTAGAACAAAACGTCTATTCGCAATGTCATTGTCAGAAGAAAGAGAGAAGTCGAGAGAGGAGAAAAATGCTGAAAACGAATTAAGTTGCAACGGAATAAAACGTGGAATAATGCCGTGGCATATCAACCTGTTCGTTAAATGAATGTATGAAACCGAATAATAACAGTATGGGTGGTCTATAGCATAAATAACCCCGCCTATATTTGTATTTGTATCCACCCTATTGTCCATTCATTTGAGCCAATTAATTTATCAAATATTTAAACTTTTTTATTCCAATTTGCTTTTCTGATGACACATGATTTACCGAGAGGGTACTTCAGGAAAATTTATACCGAGTCTGAAAAACATCCCTAGAGTAAAATGTTCATTCAAAATTTTCATTCATACTTGTTGTAGTGAAAATTTAATTCAAATACTAATATTTTCATACTCAAAACCAAATAAATCAATTTTTGTCAAAAGTAATTAGATCGTTTCTTCTGTTAAGTCAAGCTAAAAGTCATAAAATGTTTACAAAATACCCACTCAAACTCAAAAAGTAAAATGGGGGGCGATGCCCATGCCCGATCTGATAATAAATCAATTTTTGGTCTACAACAGATAATTTGCATTTGTTAATTACACCTGAGATAAAAAATAAAATTAGTAGCTCCTTTATTTTTTTAAAAATATTTTGCGCTTTAGAATCATTCCTTAACATTTTTGGATGGGATTCGGAAACACCCTGTACGTATTTGTCATAGATATAGCTTAAACAGGTTTTTAAACTAATATTTTAAATTTCCATTGTCCAGTTTCAGTGTCATCTACAACATGCAATATTTTTTTCCAAAATATTCATCAGCGTGTTTTTTCGCCATATCTTTAATTTTTATAAAATTGATTTATCTATTCATTTATTCAAGATAAATTATAATGTTAATAATACACAATCACTATTTATTATTCAATGTTATGGGTCATACAATAAGGATGTCCTATTTAATTACGCAATTCGTTTTAACATGACGGTCATAATGCGCGTATAACAAACTTTTAAGAGAAAGATTTTAAGCTTTTGTAATTTTGCTTGGTGGAAATGTAAAGTGGCCACCAAGTTCATCCAGAAAAAAATCAGATAGAGAAGAACGTGCTGGAACCAGTGTTAAAATTGTAGTTGGGAAAAAATGCTTGGAGGTTTTGTGGGAACGGTGGTTAAAAAGAAAAAGTTTGTGGAAACTAATTTTACTAACATAATTTTAAAATTGTCAAAGATTATTCAAAAATACCCACAATCAGCCCACGTAGTAACTACAAAATCTCTTTAAGCTAAATGTGGTGTAAACAGAAGATGAAGATATTTATTAACCCCTACGAAACATAATAAGGGCAAAATATTTCAGGCTATTCTTGGAGGGAAAGTGAGTGATAATAAATGTGACATATTTTATTAACCAGTAAGAGGAGACCTTGAAATAACTGACCATATGCTTATAGTACCAATTATGTCAAAGTTTTTAAAGTTGGAATGTGGATAAGTTTTAATTCAAATCCTGAATAAAACAATATATCAGATATTAAAGTTTATGAAGTATCCCTAAGAAATTCTAGAAAACGTTGCCAAGAACAAAGAAAATAATCTTATAACATCATTTTAGCAAGCACATTAATTAATTTGTTGATTGTTTCGACCTTTACTTGATGAAATAATATTATTAATATAAGAATAAAACCAACACTGTTTTAAAGTTCTACTATTTTATTTGTGTTTTTTAAATTATTAACAATTGTTTCGCTACACAGTAGCTTCTTTAGAATTAGTAAAAAAATGTACTACCTAAGTGGTGGTATTTATATTAGCTAATGCAGGTATTTGAAAAAATAAGGTATTAATAAAACTTACACAATTTTGGAAAAACTATGGATTTGGAAAGTGCTATCTAATATAATTTTACAATATTAATAAATATTATTTTTTAGTACTACAGGTGTAAAATGTATACTATACATTCTAAAATAAGTTTAGCAAAGGCGAGCTGTTGGTTTCAATTTGGTCATTAAGGACAATATCAGATTTTTTCTTTAGTTTATTAATTTCCAAAGATTCCAGAAGATTTAGTTTGGTACTTTTATTGGCTACATGTAATATTCTAAAGTTATCATCAAATTTGTGGTTCTCTTGTATTGGATGGTTAGCATATGAAGAATCCTGTTTGAGGTTTATATAGGATTTCTTGTGTTCTTTAATTCGTGTATTAAAGTTTCGTCCCGTTTGACCTATATATGTTTTCGGACAGTATCTGCAAGTTAGTTGGTAAACGCCGGACTTTGAAGATTTTGATGTTTTATCTTTGTTGTTTTAACTTTTATTAATAAGTAAACGTGTTTGAAAAGAGCTCTTGATGAAAAAATAAAGAGAGGAGGTTGGTTTACAATATTTCCATTAAAATGCCTTAACTTTAACCTCCTTAATTTAGGAACAGTCTTGCCCAATAAAACCATCAACATTTTGTGATGGATGTGATGAGACGTTTTCTGTACAAGATTTCCTTAGTTGTAAAAAAGATGGATTAATTATAAAAAATATTAGACGTCACCATGAAGTGATTGGTTATTTGATGGGGGATGCTTGGGGAAGTTATTTGAGGGAGTCAATTGCTATGGAATCAATGATGATCCAATTCTGCGTGCTGACGTAGAATGCCCGGGGGGTTTGGGAACCATAGGTAGAGACCTTATTTGATGTGCATGTTGATACACACGCCGGTTTATATAGTTCCATGACTCTTAAATCTACAATTAAAAGAGCAGAAACCAAGAAAAAATCAAAATACATTACAGTTTCCGAAAGACGCCTTGCATCATTCAGCCCATTAGTAACATGTGTTGATGGATAGCTGGGATATGAGTAAGGCCCGGATTTTTAGGTCATAAAAAAGTGATAAAAGGTTCCTAAATTAGGTGATATTTTTAATAAAATAGGTTATTATTTTAGGTACTATGCTCCACACTTCAAAGTCCCACCACGTGATCACGTACGGAACGCAGTCTTTTGATAATTTGTCATTTAAGGCTTTTCAGGTTATGTATCTGTCAAAGTATAGTCAATACAAGAAATAATATTTATACTGTTACCATTTATGTTTAGGCGTTAAAAGTTTATAAATCTTTATAGTATCACAGTAACAATGGTTGGTTTAAGAGTTTTGGAGTATAAATACTGCATTAAATGAAATTCTAAAGTGTATAGTGCGAAATAAGTAAAATTTTTGTGCATATATATGGTTTTATCCATAAAATAGTTTTAACTAAACGGCATTTATTAAAAAAATCTAGCTTGTCTATTATGGAATAAGAATATCTGTATCAAAGGTAGGTTAATATATTATAACAAAAAATATCATCTAATTTTGAAATTTTAAGGTTAGAAAAATCTATTTTGATCAAAATAAGTATTTTGGATTATTTGGAAGAGTGTGTTAATATGGTCATATAAATATAGATATACTAAATAATTGTTGAATATGGTTCAAACTAAATTAAAGCTTTTATACTCCTAACAACAAAACTTGTGCATATCTCTTGGGATCCCTACTTTAGGTTAGATTATAAGGAAACAAACAATTTTTAGAGATACATGCAATGTAAAAATATTTAATACTCCAATAACATGTGATTTTTGAAATTTTTAAAAGTTACAATGATTTTTACGATGAAGATAAAATTCAGTTGAAGCTTTATACGTAATTGTATTGACAAAACTTTATGTAGGTATACTTTAAGCTGGATAAGAAAGACTACTACAAGTAAAAATATTAGATAGAGTATACTGTGGTTTTATTTAAATTTTAGAATTTATAAGGTTATTTATACCTAATGATTGTTCGATGTAGATAAAATTTTGTCGAAGCTTTTATAGGTACCTGTAGATATTGACACTATGGGTATATTAGCTGACAGTGTAAGGAACTTTAAGAAGGTTAGCTATTGAATTTCCAAAAACACTTGTAAAAACTATTTACAGTTACAGTACCTACCTAATGGTTTTATATTTGAGATCTCTGGATGACTAATTTGTTTTACTTGGGCATAAATATTTATTTATTTAAAGTACCTACATATAAACATCTTTGATTAATTAAATAAACAAAAAATAATATATTTAAAATAAAAATTTAAAGAATCTAAAATCGATAAAAGTTCAAAAACTCACATATGGGGCAAAACACCTCAAGTGTTCCCACCTAAAAATGATGTTTTCTCGGATTTTAACAAAACTTTGCCAAATCATTGTCCTATTGGACTACCTTAATTTTCCAAATGGGGGGCAAAAAGGATTAGCGGGTTGCAGAGATACAGGGGCCTGAAAATTTATTTTTTTTCTCGTGCGCTTAAAAGACGTCGAAATATTCATGTATATAATAATTTTTTTTAAATTGATAATCAACATATCGTATAGCATTTTTTCCACGCTTTACGATAAAAATGGTCTCGAAAGCGAGAAAAAATTTTTTGGTTATAAAAAAACGATTTTAAAAATATATTTGTTTTTTTCTCGAAATGCGACCCATTTGATTTTTTTTAAATTAATATCAAAAGAAAGCTTGTTCAATTCCCTAAATTTTGATATAATATGAAGATGGGATCCCAAGAATAAGTCTAAAAAAAATAAGGGTTGAAGCGCGTATTGCAGCGGTGCTCGGTCAACTACTTAGTTGATTAATTGGAGGGTCAATACAACTTTTAAAATTATTTTTATATAGAAATAAATGTATTTTTCGATGGGTTAAAGTCAAAACAGCACAAGCGCCAAATTTTAATTTTTTTTTTAGAAGAAGGTCGATAGAGAATTTACATGTACTTCTAAAAAATTTAAAAATTTTGGCGCCTGTGTCGTTTTGCCTTAAACTCATCGATTTTATTGCAATAGTTCAAATTAATAGCAATTAAAACCCATGTTTTGGTTTTTGTAGTCGAAAAAGAAAAATGTAGAAAGTAATAAGTTGCTCTTACTCTGAATAAATTACACGTGCACGTAAATGTAAATAAGTTCTACTATTTAATGCAATTGCAAGTGTCTCACAATAATAATAAACATTTTTCATGTAAACTTTTTATTGAACATTTTACCTATTTTTTATTTTTGGGAAAAATATCATATTCGTTAGCAAACGATATTTTTTTTAAGTACAAAATTCCTTTTCCGTTAGGAACAAATGAGTGATATTTCTGTGTCCCAGGAATTGATTTTGCAGAATCAAATCGCTTTTTAAGAATTTCTGCTGTTTTCATATGATTTTTTTCAGGACTGAAAAATACTTTTGTTTCTGACAAACTTTTTTTAGCCCATTCATACAAATCATTGGCACTTAAAATTGGATTTTTTGATGTTGCCTGCAAACTTGCGCGGGCAGCGAGTCTTTTTAAATTCCCGCCAATGCCATCACAGGGGCCTTTACCGTGTGCTGTTGCATGAAAGTGCAATCAGTTTCATGTTGCATAAGGTTTTTAAAGTTATGTATACTTGTTTTTGCAATGTTGAAAGTTACAACTTGTAACTAGGGGTTTTGGTAAACTAACAAAAATAGTTTCATTGGTTGCTTGTAAATTAGGTATGCCATGATTTTTTATTTATGCTGGGCATAGAAAGGCCCCTGTGATGGCATTGGTGGGAATTTAAAAAGATTCGCTGCCCCCGCAAATTTGCAGGCAACATCAAAAAATCCAATTCTAAGTGCCAATGATTTGTATGAATGGGCTAAAAAAAGTTTGCAAGAAACAAAAGTATTTCTCAGTCCAATTGCATTAAATAGTAGAACTTATTTACATTTACGTGCACGTGTAATCTTTTCAGAGTAAGAGCAACTTATTACTTTCTACAATTTTCTTGTTCGACTACAAAAACCAAAACATGGGTTTTAATTGCTATTAATTTGAACTATTGCAATAAAATCGATGAGTTTAAGGCAAAACTACACAGGCGCCAAAAATTTTAAATTTGTTAGATGTACATGTACCTGCAGGTCGATAGAGAATTAAATTCTCTATCGACCTTCTCCTAAAAAGAAATTAAAATTTGGCACTTGTGCTGTTTTGACTTAAACCCATCGAAAAATACATTTATTTATATATAAAAATAATTTTAAAAGTTGTATTGACCCTCCAATTAATCCACTAAGTAGTTGATCGAGCACCGCTGCAATAGGTGTACTATAGTAGCTGCTCGCCGCACGGTCCCTACGCGCTTCAACCCTTATTTTTTTAGACTTATTCTTGGGATCCCATCTTCATATTACATCAAAATTTAGGGAATTGAACAAGCTTTCTTTTGATATTAATTTTAAAAAAATCAAATGGGTCGCATTTCGAGAAAAAAACAAATATATTTTTAAAATCGTTTTTTTATAACCAAAAAATTTTTTCTCGCTTTCGAGACCATTTTTATCGTAAAGCGTGGAAAAAATGCTATACGATATGTTGATTATCAATTTAAAAAAAAATTATTATATACATGAATATTTCAACGTCTTTTAAGCGCACGAGAAAAAAAAATAAATTTTCAGGCCCCTGTATCTCTGCAACCCGCTAATCCTTTTTGCCCCCCATTTGGAAAATTAAGGTAGTCCAATAGGACAATGATTTGGCAAAGTTTTGTTAAAATCGGAGAAAACATCATTTTTAGGTGGGAACACTTGAGGTGTTTTGCCCCATATAGAAAAAAAATAAGTTTGGAAATTTGTAAAATAATAAAAAACATTTAAAATTATTTAATAATTTGCAAATTTTAATATGTTGTTTTTAGATTCCTTCTTTAAAATTAACCCCTTTTAATATTTAATTAATTTTAAAAATCTTGAAATAGTTAAGTTTTACAGTTGAAAATATTTATGCCGGAGTAAAACAAAATAGACATCATAATTGAACAACTGGCTCTTGGAAATAAGCAATATTAAACATTTCAAATAGGTATAAAACCATTAGATAGGTACTTAATTTTAAAAAACTGTAAATTCTTTTTAAAAATTCAATAGCTAACCTTCTTAAAGTTCCTTACACTGTCAGCTAATATACCCATAGTGTCAATACAAGTACCTATAAAAGCTTCGACAAAATTTTATCTACATCGAACAATCATTAGGTATAAATAACCTTATAAATTCTAAAATTTAAATAAAACCACAGTATACTCTATCTAATATTTTTACTTGTAGTAGTCTTTCTTATCCAGCTTAAAGTATACCTACATAAAGTTTTGTCAATACAATTACGTATAAAGCTTCAACTGAATTTTATCTTCATCGAAAAATCATTATAACTTTTAAAAATTTCAAAAATCACATGTTATGGGAGTATTAAATATTTTTACATTGCATGTATCTCTAAAAATTGTTTGTTTCCTTATAATCTAACTTAAAGTAGGGATCCCGAAAAGGTATGCACAAGTTTTGTTGTTAAGTATGTTAGCGAAAGGGTACTTAAGAGCATACCAAGGGCAAGAGAAGATAAACAAATGAGGACCTACGTAGACACATTAGTTTTAACGGCAGTGTGCCTGACACTTTGAAAACGATCGGTTGATATTGTGAGAGTAGTTTTGAATAAAGACTTATAGTACTAAATAAATTAGTTTAAATTATTTAAACAACATTATTGTTGTTTATTTATAACATCAGAAGTGGGATAGTGACCTGTGCAGTGACCTACAGAAATGGATGAAATTACTGTAAACACAATTGTGTCGGAAGTGGTGAATTTTGACGATGGTGTTGCTTCGCCAAGTTCCAGACCCATCAAGGAACAATGGCAAGAAAGGTTAGAAAACATGGTAGTTTCGCAACAGCTACAGATTGCGGAGTTATTAAAATACGCCAAACTACAGACATCGGCGTCCTCCGTGCCAACGCCCTGCTTTGTCTCTACAGACGGAGCCAGTGCGCAAGCGCCAGCAGAACCAACGCCCTGTTTAGTCACAGAAGACGGATCAAATGCGCAAGCGTCAGGAATGCTCACGCCAAGTTTGATCTCACCTGGTAAACAAAGGACGCAGGTGTCAACATCGACACTACGAAGTAAAGAGTGCGACTCTTTGTGTGATTATGGACACCAAAAGCTTCGCAGTATACAGCGATTCTACGATAAATTACCGTGGAATAAGGTTCTAAGTATGGTTGAGTAGAATTGGACCATGCTGAAGCACGTGCATCGCTGCACATACAGAAGCCGGACTCTGAACGTGAGCTTATGTTAAGATTAAGTGAGTTTGACGCACGCCGGCCACCAAAAGGGTCGTGGATCTCAGGGCGTGATGGAGCGCACAAGAGAGAGAGAGAGACAGACGTTGACAGACGCGGGTCAGATAGCGGTAGGCCCAACAAAATGTTAAAACGTTCATGTTTTAAATGTGGCCGTCACGGAAATCTGCAACACGAATGCCGAAGCAGAACATCTAAAGAAGTAGAACAGGATAGGCCGAATAGTTCCAAGACCCCGACGTATCAATTATAAAATATTCGGCAGTAAAAACAATAAACAATACGATCAAACCAATTGAAAAAGTGCGAGCTTTTCGGGATTGGGGACACGACTTGTGTACGCTATAGGTGTGTGACGTCATTACGGTTATTCCAGCTGTAACTTTAGACATTAATTTTTATATTGTACCAGATGGTTCCATCCCTAAAGGCATTGACATAATTATCGGGTGGGACGTTATAGGTAGACCTTGTTTACAAATCGTGAAAAGTGTAAGCGGTATCGAATTACAACATACCCCTGTCAATATTCCATCAACTTTAACTGTTAAAAATGCGCACAGTGTTAAGTTAAATCAAACAGAGTTGGACGACGAAATACTGTGGCTGTCGAAGATTCCCAGGTAGCCGGAGGAGGAAAATTGAAAGCGAAATATAAAGGGCCATATACAATACGATGCCTACTACCCAACGAGAGATTTGTGTTGCACAAACAAGGACGACGAACTACTGTGGCCGCTCACGATCAGTTAAGACGATGGACATCAACTGAATAAAAGTACGTATTCCAATTGTAATAAAATTAGTGGCAATACCACAATTAAGTTGAAAATTAGTGGCAATCCCACAATTTAAAACAAAAATGGAGCTGTGGAGATCCCACAATTTAGTTAAAAATATTGTGGCAACCCCACAGTATTGTTTAAATTTCGAGTATGTTAATAAAATTGTGGCATTCCTACCAGTTAGTTAAAATTATGCCAATTTAATAGTTGAATTAAAAATATTGTGGCAACCCCTCATTATTGTTGAAATTATGGCAACCCCATAATTGAGTTGAAAATATTGTGGCAACCCCACATTATTGTTGAAATTATGGCAACCCCATAATTGAGTTGAAAATATTGTGGCAACTCCACATTATTGTTGAAATTATGGCAACCCCATAATTGAGTTGAAAATATTGTGGCAACCCCACATTATTGTTGAAATTATGGCAACCCCATAATTGAGTTGAAAATATTGTGGCAACCCCACATTATTGTTGAAATTATGGCAACCCCATAATTGAGTTGAAAATATTGTGGCAACCCCACATTATTGTTGAAATTATGGCAACCCCATAATTGAGTTGAAAATATTTTGGCAACCCCACATTATTGTTGAAATTATGGCAACCCCACATTATTGTTGAAATTATGGCAACCCCATAATTGAGTTAAAAATATTTTGGCAACCCCACAGCGTATAACAAAAACGTAGTTTATGTTCTTGTATATCTCGTGAGATGTTGATTCTTCCTTTTTGTATTTTTTAGAATTGTAACTTCTACCCCGCTCGTAGAGTTCAGTTTTCTGTGGTTTCCTGAACTCCTAGGCAAATGCTACGAGTGTGTACAAGTCGGCCACAGACGCAAAAGGAGGTTCACCTCTTAAGACTGCAACCGTACAAATTGCATTAGAACAGTTTGCCGTTTTGTGATGATGGTCAGTATTGCGGTGCGAGGACGCTCCGATAACAGGATGGCCGTGTTAGCGAAAGGGTACTTAAGAGCATACCAAGGGCAAGAGAAGATAAACAAATGAGGACCTACGTAGACACATTAGTTTTAACGGCAGTGTGCCTGACACTTTGAAAACGATCGGTTGATATTGTGAGAGTAGTTTTGAATAAAGACTTATAGTACTAAATAAATTAGTTTAAATTATTTAAACAACATTATTGTTGTTTATTTATAACAAAGCTTTAATTTAATTTGAACCATATTCAACAATTATTTAGTACATCTATATTTATATGACCATATTAACACACTCTTCCAAATAATCCAAAATACTTATTTATTTTGATCAAAATAGATTTTTCTAACCTTAAAATTTTAAAATTAAATGATTTTTTTTGTTATAATATATTAACCTACCTTTGATACAGATATTCTTATTCCATAATAGAGAAGCTAGATTTTTTTAATAAATGCCGTTTAGTTAAAACTATTTTATGGATAAAACCAGATATAATATATTAACATATTACCATAGATGACCTAGGTATGTAGACCAAATGCACAAAAATTTTACTTATTTGGCACTATACACTTTAGAATTTCATTAAATGCAGTATTTATACTCCTAAACTCTTAAACCAACCATTGTTACTGTGATACTATAAAGATTTATAAACTTTTAACGCTTAAACATAAACATAAATATTAGGTATTTCTTTCATTGACTATACTTTGACAGATACAAAACCTGAAAAGCCTTAAATGACAAATTTTCAAAAGACTGCGTTCCGTACCTGGTCACGTGGTGGGACTTTGAAGTGTGGAGCATAGTACCTATGTTTTAGGTACTTAATTAAAAAGTTAATATTGGTTGGCCCGTATTTTTAGGTTATAAAAAAGTAAAAAAAAAAAATGCAAAAAATAGGTCACATAGTTATAAAATTAGGTTATTATTTACCTATAGGTGCCTACATTTTAGGTACTTAAATAAAAAAATAAAATAAGCTGATTTATTGAAATAAAATGTTTTCATTATAATGTCGATATCGTTGTAAAACCATACATATGTAGGTCTTATGTAGTTTTAATTACATTATAATTGCTCTGTTAATGTCTGGCAATAAAGGATTTAAATTAAAAATTAAATAGTTGAAAAAATAACAAATAAAATAAAAGATTCTTTAAAAAAGTAAATATATCATATCACAAATAATGTAAAATAGCAAAAAAAACATGATAGGAACTCTAAAATTACAAAAAAACAAAATAGGAACTCTAAAATCAAAAAAAAAATAAATTTTAATAATTTATTTAACGATTATATGCATAACAGACAAAATATTTCTCCAAGTTTTCAGAAGTAAAGCTATAGTGCGTTTATCAGTCAAAACATTTTTAAACCAAGAGAATGATCGTTCAACGTCACAGGACGGGTAAAAAAAGTTCATTTTAGGTATTAAAAATACAATTTAGGTGCAAAAAAGGAAAATAGGTGAAAAAATATAAAAAAGGTATTTTAGGTCAAATAAAACTCAGTCAGATGACTCCATTTTTTATAAAACGGGCAAATACAAAAAAATATCTTTAAAACCTAAAAAACCTAAAAAAGGTGTTTTACCTAAAATCCGGGCCTTAGATATGAGTTTCAAACGATGATTAAAGTTCTATGAAAGAGATCTAAAAAGTAAATTACTACTTACAGCCTTATCATCAATTGAAAAAAAGCAGAAAGAGATGGAGAAGTGGACTTTGGCCATGGAGCTGGTGTGGCTTTTTATTATAATAATTTAAAAATATATTTTTAAATTATCGTTTCATGTGTATTTATTATTCTAATGTAAGACATTTATTGTTCACTGTTAAAATAATTTAATTAGTTTATATTTATAATTTATAGGTAAACCCTGTATATTATAATGTATTTGGTGGTTTAAAAACAAAGATAAACTATAGTTGTGAGTGATATTGTATTCAATTCATGTCAGTTTAAAGTATATTATTTGACTTCAATTTAGTAGATTGAATAATTTCTAGTGACTAGATTATATGGCAAATATGTTTTAAAGTTCCCCGTTGAATGATTGATAAGTTAAACAACGATGCAACCGTTACAATTTCTGTCAGGCTCTACAAGCTGCAGGTCGTTCGGATAAGCGTTCGAAGAAGTTATTTTCTAATTTATTTATTGTTCAAATAGAACATAATATTCAGAAATTGTGCGGTTGTTTAAATCGACTGAAAGCATCGGGGACACACAATAACCCATTAGTAAATTATTTAGAAGACAATGAGCGAGCGGCAGAGTCGTGCGGATCCTTCAACGGGCTGACTAATAAAACAATGGCAAGTTTGGTTTATGAAAAATATACATCAATTTCGTGAACAGAAATAATGTATTCAATTGAAATTTTATCAACGTCCTACAGAGACATGAACCTACCGAACGTGCATATCGATTATTATTATTTCTTTTCTTTCTTTTTTCACTTATTAGCTACAATGTCGATATATTGTTCTCCATGCTTCGATCTCAACAATAATAATTCAATTATGTGTGGCAATTTTATTACATTTTTTGTTCCAAGAATTTATCTAAATTACCCTTTGTTTTTAAAATTACCCAAGCCAATATATACAAATTACCCTATGGGTCATAAAATGTCGTAGTTTTATCTTATTTCATTGTATTTAAATATTAAAGTGATCTGGTCAGGATTTACCTATAGGTATACCATATTTCTCTTTTTTCTTTTATACAACATTTATTTGATATATTAATTAATTTATTAAATTTGACTTAGAACTCTCAAACCCTGGCCACAAAGAATGCAAACTCCAAGAAACCATAAAAAATGCGAGCTAATGTCATCAAACCCTGCAAGGGTTTTCTTAGTCTCTTGGCGTACTTTTTTGTACTATTTATTGGAGTCCAATACTAATGATGGAAGCGATGACCCAACAATTGTTGCACTGTATTTTTCTCAATTTTAAGAATGGTGAAAATAAAATTACTACTATAAAAAGAATCTTGCAGGCTTCTGAAGGATAAATCAGTAAAATAAACGTATTTTCAGTCCCGTATTATTTATCAGCTTTAAAATGCCTTTTTAAACGAGCAGATATTTCCAATAGAAAAAATTGTATAGCTAAAAACGTAAAGTATAAAATAACACTTTTTAAATTCTTTATTTTGTGAGTGTTAAAGATTTCTCCTTACCACCAGGTTCGCTAAAAAAAGTTTTATGAAAAATTAACAAATTAAATAGTTTGTGTATTTGGCTTGTGATTGTCTTACTTAACTTAGACCTCTCGTGTTCACTTGCTTGGTTTATTATTTGGGAACGATACGTGGGAGAAGTAGGTATACAAGAAATAAAATACTGTATTTTAGTTAAACCCAATTTAGTTTAACTTTTACAAATAAACAAGGACGGTACAGCTAGGGAAAAAATCCTGGTCGGCTAAGGAGTAGCAAAGTGACAAGACTTTTACCTCTAATCTACTTTAAAGTTTACGCAAATTAATGTGGTAACGATATGACTCTGTGCAAGATTCAAATCTGAAGACGAGTTGTGTTAGTTAACAGCGGAAAATGACCAACTTAGTAACGAGGTCCATGGCTAGTAGGTAATGAGGTCAAAGAGTTGCTACTCACCTAAAGTGTAGCCGCGGCGCACTGTGGTGGAAAGTTTCCAAAAACCTCTTCTGTTAATAATCCCAAATTGGTTAATAACATTCCTATACATTTATGATCTAAACCCCTTTCAATTAATAATATTTAGTAACTCATTGAAACTTGGACTTTCGTAATTTCAGTAAGACTTTTTTCTGCTTGTCTTAAAAATTATAATTTATTATAATATTAAAATAAACTTACAATATTTTTTGCGAAATTTTTTCTGCTTTGTCTTAAAAATTATAATTTATTTTAATATTAAAATAAACGTACAATATTTTTTGCAAAGTTTTTCTAAATATAAGCTAATTAATCATGTTTCCTTGCAAATATTGGACTGCCATAAAAAAGCCGCCATGTTACCACTTCAAAATATACAAGGAGTCATCACCATAAGTTTCATTCCAGCCCTAGGGCGACTGAGTTTAGAAAGTTTTGAGTACCCGGTTTCACAATGAATGTTGGGTGATCTCGGATAATTTTATTACAAAACAATTATTTAACTATCTAATACGTACTTACAAAATTGGATTTTTTTTCTTCAAATTATTTTAAAAAAACTACACTTAAGCCGCAATATAAATGATCTAATTACAAATATTATTATAATAATATTTGTAATTAGATCATTACCTATGCAATATATTGCATAGGTAATTTTTAAAAGGATAAGTTACACAAATATTATTTTGGAAATGTCAGTGTTATAATATGACAAAATTGGTGATTCCATACGGCAAGTTGTGTGAAATACTGTTTAGAAGTGGGTGCTCTTACGATAAGAAATTGAGAAAAAGCTATCATGTAGAGGAAAGCTATCATGTAGAGGAGGACAGATTTGTTGATGCAGTTAAACAGATAAAGAAGAGATTTTTATCAAATTTCAACATGAAAAAAAAAGAGGTATATACAATTAGACAACGTATTTTAAACGATGTTTGAAGGGTGAATTTATTGTGGACTCCATTTGTGAACATGATGTTGGATGCAGACCTTGCAAACAATTTTCGGAATGTGCTAAGAGTTTACAATATTCTAAAGTACGTAGTTTGCGTGAAAGTAGAACTTATCGTGAGAAATGAAAAAGGTTCAGTACTGGATGCTAATTCTGCGTTAGCCCTGTTAACTCAGACTTACTTATCCAGATACCAAATATAAAGTTATTGGAAAAGCGATAAAACAAACAATATATTTCCACGCTATGACAAGATACTGGAAGAAATGTTATCCTAAGAAGCTTTAGAGATAATAAATAAGTTGCATGACTTCTTTACATATTTAGCTTTAGAGACAATAAATAAGTTAAAACCCCCTTTTTAATTTACTTTTCCTATTGTCTATAAATGAAATAAGTGATTTGAAATGCCATATGGCCATACGTTTTTGTTCACTTGAGTGAGTTCTACTTGTTCTAAATAATTTTTGCATCATAAGGACTAAAACAGCGAGTCATTTTATTAATTATTTATGATAAACTCCTTGTTATGTACAAGAAATCACTCAAACTAAATTAAAAATATTATTTCCTTAAGAAAATATTGATGATATTATGTTGATACCTTTTCTCTTCAATTTAATACTCCGATTTATATGAAGAGAACCTACACAGTAAAAAAACTTCACACTAGGCTTCACTAGAGAACACTAGTTATAGCTTGAGCAGGTCCACTTTATTAGAGTTTCACCTTAAATTTAGTGTTGTTTTAACTCTAGAGGTTGTAATCTTGTAGTGTAACACATTTAACACAGTTCGTGCTACTTTATACACTATTTGATTGAAAGTTACTACTTCGGTAGTTCTCTAAAAGTGTTCACTTTGACACTAATTTATTTGCATTTTTTGCTATTCCTAATAGTGCTGGAAATTTAATCTATCTAGTATTTATCCTAACACTAATAGATTTAAAAATTGAACACCAATATTATGTAAGATTGGTATCTGCAGTGCTCCCTTAAAGTTACATACAATTCATTTAATGTCGATAAAAATGATATAATAAATAATGTAATATTAGTACATTATAGACCAAGCGGAGAAAGCATATATTATCGCTGAGCATACATTGAGCATACATTTGTAGTAGATTGTATGCAAGGCAATTAAGGGGAAATGCATTAATTACGTGAGGCATTTTTCTGATAATTTGGACCCCCTCCCCCTTGGTGAGATTTGGTGAGATGTGGTAGACCCCTCCCCCTATCCCTCACGTGAGATTTTAGCCATTAAACTTTCTTTGCGGACAACATGTAAAAATAAATTTTAACAAATTTGAATTATAATACATATTTTTTAAACTTAAAAGTTGACGTAAGATTTTTAAATAGTGATATGTTTTACTGTCAAGAAAAACATCTAAAAATAAAAAAAACGATTTAAGCTTAATTTTCATGTATCCGTTTGTCCGTTAGTCCGTTCATCCGGGAGCTCTTATTGGTCCAATTATAATTCGAAAATTATGAAATTTTATCGGTCCGTCAAGTTTCAACTTCGTACGTCTGACAGAGAAAGTTAAAATAATTTTAACTCATCCGTCACTACACATCTGTTTTTGAAGCCTAACGTTATTTTAAGATAATTTATTTTCAAATATTTTTATATTTTTTCAATAAGATTGTAAAACGGAAATATTACGTTCGTTATGTGAATAATGTTCTACTGTTATATTTTTATTTAATAAGAATAACGCAAAAAAGAAAGGACAAACAAAAAAATTAAAACTAGAATTTTTTTAAAACTATACCTACATTTTAATGTACATTAAGGCTAGTATATTCTTTTTATAAGGTATATTTACCTACCTTTAAATTTATTAGACAGCTAACTGTTAAAGTTAAAGACATAATTGTAACTATGACAATTAAGCATTAGGTAAATTTAGTAAAATGAATATACTGACACTTAATTTTTATTTGTCGCCAAATCAATCCTCTGAACGTTATTAAAAAACGTATGCATGAAAATTAGAACATTTAAATGTTAAATTCTTATCGGACGATTTTATTGAAAAACGGAAAAACGGATGACGGACAAACGGATACATGAAGATTAAGCTTTACTTATTAGAATAAGCTCAGTTTAATATATATAAGAACTGTTGTAAGAACTGTGTTTGAAATTTTTCTATTTTCACGCGATTTTCGACCTTTTAAACCAAAACAAAATGCGATTTTTGACATTTTAAATAATGAATAATAATACTTTGAAATTGACTTACCTTTAGTTATTAATTATAAATCACAACTAAACAGCTTGGTGCATTCTTCCAACATAAGTTCTGAGAGAACAATAAACGAAACAAGTTTGCGTTTTAGTCAACTGAATACCCCCTGATTGCATATTAACACTACTGTGCACTGCCAGAGCTTGGCTAGTGTTAAATGCATATTTAAGTGTGAAGTTAGATTGATGTGGAACACTAATATCAGTCCATCGCAATTAGACGAAAAAATATATTTTAGGATTAAAAATAATGTGATGTTCTTCACTAACTTTTTCACTCTACAACTTTCACCTGGGAGAACACTAAAATCTTTTTAAGTGTGTAGAGAAAAGAACTACGTAAACTACGATCCAGGGCAGGATATTAAATATAAAAATAAATTAATTAAATATAAAAATAATAACGTAGTTTTCGAGTTATTTAGCATTTGAGTTAAAGAAACAAAACAAACGGTGTTTTTTCCTAAAGCGTTATTTTACATATCCAAAAACGGTTGTTTAAAATAAACTAAACAACGCAATCCGCTACGATCTGAAATTAGCATGGTTGACAGATGTTTTTTCTGACAATTTATGTATAAATAATTAAATTCTCGTAACTTCATAGTTTTAAGGTGTTTAAAAGTCAATTGTATCTATTCTTTACCAATAATAATATAGAAGAATATTTTAATATGTAGATACAATTATATGTAATCTAATGTTTGTACCAACCGACCTGTCCTATACCATATCTATGGTCTATTGGATAATAAAGATTTATTTGTTATTGGTAAATTTTTTTTATTAATTTTAAAATATCTTAAAAATTGGTTTAATGTTTTATATTTTTAATAAATAAATACCGTCAAACTTAAAAATAAAATTAATTTTTTAAACCCATATTACTTAAAAACGCCATTTTCTCTAAACCCCGTATACTTAATTGAATCACGAATTTCTTCAGTAATTTAACAGTTTTCATAAGTAGGAATTATACTTTCCACCTATTTTTTAGCGTAGATAGTAAAACATTTTATACATATCTAAGCATTATAAAAAATCATGACATTAATATCGCATTTAAAATCAAACCCATTTATTAACTTTCTTATTATTTCCTGTTAAACTAAATTTGTATACTTCAATTTACATAATGCATATATTCATATCAACAATGCTGATTTGCTTTGTAGATAAAGATTGAAAAACAACAAAAACCTAAAATGTAAATAGACTATAAATATAATTTTATACCACCACAACAAGAGAAAAAACGATATAATTTAAAGAACAACAAATAAAACCGAGATATTCAGATTGAGATAGTCGACCGTCTATCTCACTACATAATTAGCCGAAGAGAACAAGAAGTAGAAGAAGAAGAACAGTAGCCGGAGCCCGGAGCTTTAGCAGGCAGCAGCAGCAGCGGGAGGAATAAGAAAAATGCATAATTGTCTTAATAGTTGCGGAGGGAGGTATATGCCGTAATCATACAGTGATATTTTATGTAGATATCAATCCGGGACTGACTATCACGGCGCATAATCTTTAGTCAAATTACAGGTGATGCAGCCTTCAGCCATCACGGTAGGTATATTTTAATTCCGCCATCGCAAAAAAGCAACCACTTTTATGGGAGACGCTTTATGCTAATTTCCAATTATTACAAACAAAAGGCACATCTAATATTAGGTACTTTTGGTGGCAGGGGTTTTGATTCTCTTATTCGGAAGCCTCCAGACAATATCAATTTAATGTCATTGCGTGTCTAAATCGCAACATTTCGTGATAATATAGCTATATTTTTGTAAAGAGATTTTAACAAAGATGTTAAAGGTTAACATATTTTTAGAATTCCTAAAAAGTCTAAAAACTTTTTATTTAAGGAAATAAGACTCTCAATCAATATAGAGGGTGTAATTTTGGTATGGTAGAACTTCTGATAAAGACAGCTGCGACACCATTTGTCATGTGTTAAAGTTGAATGATTATTTTTAATCAATAATGTTATTTTAAGGTAATGTTTAACATTTTTTATGCACACTTTAGAACAAAGAAAACGTTTGGCCATCGACTTATTTCGCGAAATGGACCTGTTAAATGATCATCAGTAATGTGAATCGTTACCTCTTGATTACACTCCTGGACAAAATCAGTAAAACCTTGTAACTTATAATTTTTCGAAGGTTTTAAATTTTTTAACATTTAATTATGTGGCCTACGATATCTCCTACTGTCTACTGATAAACAATTGAAATTGTCTGACAGATGTAAAGTAACATTTTGCAATTGCTTGTTCAAAAGACAATTAACGTTGTTTAAATGAATTTGTAAAATGCAATAAATTCACTATAACTATAGTGAACTATCACTATAGTGATTTTCTAAAATTAAATACATTAACTGAATGAAATAGTCTTGCCGAATACCAGTCGTGATAAAATTTTCCCTGAAAAAATGCACCACTAGTGGTATTATATACGATAATACCATTCATTTCAATTTGTAAAACAATATTTAAAATCATTTAATAATAGAATAATTAGGAGTAAGAAATGTTTTGCTCATGCGTTAATTTTGTCCAGTAGTGTATGTAATGTCTATAAAGATAAATTAGCGATGGTAACTAATGTTTGAAAATGTTTTAAAATTTTACCTCCATGAGACAATAAAAGAGCCACCAAGGGGTTATTTGCTCAAATCAAAATTATAACCTAAAATGTACTACTTTGATTTAATAGGATTTATTTATTATTATTAGTGTAATTATTTATATAAATAAACAAAATAATTTACTTAATGTAAATGTTTTTATATTAAAGTAAAATTTGTAATATTGTGTACTTTCTACGAAAGCATTTAGCGATAGCATGCACAATTTTTAAGGTATCGCATTATGCATCAGAGCGATTACACGTTTGAAGCGCAATCAAAGAAACAACTTAAACAACAATAAAAAAACAAAAAAATAACGCTACTACCTGGTCATTTACAAATCGCTGTATGTCGTATGCATTTTCATGAACTTGCTCGCCTGATAAAAATTAATCCGAAATTGTTGTTCGAGGGATGTAATTGGTGTAGATTTGCATGGAAAATACACTAGCCGCACGATTCATTTGGCGAAAACTTTTTAATATTTAAATTCCTTTTGATTGCATATTAGAAACAATCTGTGTAACTGCTCTAAATATAGAGTACAATCGCAGAAATGAAGAGCTCCCATACTTATCAATTATTACCAATGCGAAATGAGCCGCCATTATTGTCTTCAGGTGATCGTGATTGTTGAAAACTTAATGCATGCTATAAAAGTTTTGATATTATACTGCAAATGTAACTGTTCTTATAAAAGCAAGCTTTACATGCTAAAATAATCATGACATGGCTGCAGCTTCTTCTTCGCTACTTTTATCAGTAGCGTAACCCGACTTAACGCATTTGGTACGAATATTTTTGCAAAAATACAATAGAAAATTGTTTAAAAACAAAATGAAAACGACAGTCTAAAATTGTATAACTCCCAAACGTTATTCTTCTCTGTATAATGAGAGAGGAGGCATATCAGAGCCATTGCCATTAAATACGCCCCTGCAGAAATTGTAGCATCTAATTAAGTTTTGCTCAATATGTAATCTAATTAATAGTATATTATGTATCAAGTTTTATAAACGCCGTTTTAGTTACGAGTTTAATTAAGCACGAGCGAAGCTTGCGAGCGAGTGTTTAATAAAAACGAGTGTCTATAGAAGTTTATAAACGAGTTGCATACTATACTTTATCTACGACGAACACAAAACAGAATTTAAAGCCAATTTTATTTGTTAAAATTTTGACATCTGTCAACTGTCACCCGAATTTAACCTCACTTTTTCCCAATTTATAATAAAGCTAACTTCAGCCCGTGACGTAAAATGTCGAAAAGCCACTGTTGTTAACTTCAGCCCGTCAATAAAACGCCATAAAGTCACAGCTCGTCAATGTAGGAGTAGATAAATACATTTAAATACAGTTAGTCTCTTCTAATTAAAAAACTATTTTTGTAAAGTGGACCTTGTTCCGAATCATTTTCAAACCAATTTTTTTGGACGGCAGACCTGGTGTTTTCAACATCTATATACGGGAAGGCAGATGCTTCATGAAGTTTTTCTGAAGCCCCTTTGTGTTAATTGAAATAGGAAAATTTGTATTACTTGATAAAGTTCTGTCTAAATTTAATTTTTCAATATTCTTCAATTCCTTGTTGGATTGTGTTTTATCACTAATAGATTCTAAACGTTATCGCCTGAACCCAATAAACAAAACTGTGCTCCAAAAAATTTGAAGTTAACCGAATAACATAAAATTTAAGACTGCCGTTTTTAAATTGTAGGTGTTTAAAACTGTGAAAGTTAAACTTTTTCCTTCCAGTTTACAGTTAGAAATAATATTTATTTAATTATGAATATTTAAAGGAAATGCTCCTGTGGCAATTTAGATAAACTTCTTTTTCCTACAAAGCCTATTCTTAAAGAATTAAACGTATTGGTTTTTTAATTTAATTAACATAAATTACGAATTTGCGCCTATAAAATCCTGCTATACGTATCTATGGAACGATAAACCAGGAAATATAAAATTAAATCTTAGATACACGTTGCGTGTTCGACGAAGATTAAGCATCTAATTGCACCGTAAACATATACAAATCATAAAATTATCTATTTTTAACAAATAAGAAATCTCGCCGCCAATATTATATTATTGCACCGTTAGATAGTGAAGAAGACGATGGTTAATAACAACCCAAAACAGGAAAATTATCAGGATATACATTGTAATAATAAACGCTTTTAATAAACTGCCGATGGAGGATTTAGGATGAAAGGGCCACTGCACTTTCTCGATTATATTAATTTAGAAAACAACCATTTAATATTATTATATGGAAATTCTGTCTGCCTTAGATTCCGAACGCAGAATTAAAGATTATCTTTCCGCCAAGAAACTTCCTGGTCTTAATCATTGCTAAACGGTCACAATAAATTGGTGTCGTTGCCAAATAAATATTATTTTTGTAATTAAACATTTATCTATTTAAAAATATTATATTTTTTACAAGATCGCTAAAAAGTTTATACTAAAAAAGTAGTCCATTACTTTCCGTACTTTTGTTTGTTAAGAACCAAAATAAGGTTAAAAAAAAATTGGGGATATTTTTAATTTGCATATTGGTATCTGTTAAAAGGGAGCACGGTGGCGAAATATGTTATAAGGAAAAAGTTGACATGAAAACAGTAGATTTCCCATAAAAAAGTATGTATTAGAATATTAAAAACAATCTTTTAAATATTAAAAATATTAAGAATGGAACATTTTCTCCACGTGCAATGTCTAAAAAGAAGCTTAGTTGTGCTTTTAATAATAGTATATTATTATACGAGAGATAATGCAAACTATTATTCGCCCTGCAAGAAAAGGCCAGAACTGCTTCATTACTATTAAAAGAAGCCCTGTAGAAGCGCTCATCATATCCACGCGCCTTATACACCCAACCCCATTACCACATTGCGGCCATATACAAGGTGTCCCTAAACTTATTGGCATAAATTTAGGAAAAGATTGAGCAAGTCAAAATAAGACGAAAACCTAAATAAATATTTTTCCTAATTACTTATGTTTCCAAGATAAAGTGTTACTTATCATATTAGTTTTTTTAATATAACTTCTACTATGGTAGTCTTGAAAAGGTGATATTTTGCGAACAGTCACTTACTACCAAACACATATTCACACGTAATTACAATTGTTTGAGTGAACACTGTGTCGTAGAAACGGGGGTTGCTTTAAGCTTATTGTCCCGTACAAACTTTGAGGTTAGGTTTTTATAACATTTGATGCAATTTTTCGATTACACAGTTCGGCTACCATTAATAAGGTGTACCTCTTAAACTTCGATAAAATAAACAGTTTCCGAGATATGCGAGTTTACAATAATTGATATATCGCATTATTTAAAAGCATCAAAATGTACCTATATGATAACAAATTTTATTTTTTAATTGAAAAAACTAAAAAGGGCATTTCATGAGCCTCGGGACTTTTTGCCCTTACCGTCACATTAAAAAAAATTGTAGTTTTTTCAATTAAAAAATTTGTTATCATACTCTCTAAAAGTGAATTAGTCAAAAATTACTAATTTAATAGTAATTAGTGGCTGCTTTTTCACTTGTACCATGGTTAACCATATATAGAATACCATGGTATCCCAAAATTTAACAGCCAATTCTTGTGTAAAATTGTCCCCTGAATCCGAAAATATCGTCAAAAGTTAAAAAAGTAGAACAGTTTTTGAGATATAGTCAATTTTTCATTTAATATAGAATTGACTATATTTCAAAAACTGTAACCTCAATGTTTGTATGGGACAATAAGCTTAAGCAACCCCTGTTTCTACGACACTGCATTCACTCGAACAATTGTAATTACGTATGAATATGTGTTTTGGTAGTAAGTGACTGCTCGCAAAATATCACCTTTCTAAGCCTACCATAGTATATATAGTAAGTTATATTAAAAAACTGATATGATAAGTAACACTTTATCACCCTCTATCTTTTAAACATACCTAATTAGGAAAAATATTTATTTAGATTTTCGTCTTATTTTGACTTGCTTAATCTGCTTCTAAATTTATGCCACTAAGTTTAGGGACACCTTGTATACACATCCTTCCTTTATACAATGCACCTACTTATAGTAAAATATACTGATTTTGATTTGATTTGAGTTCAAACCCATGCTGGATCAAAACTTTTTTAATTTAAATCTCTTAATTTGACTAATTATAATTATTAGTGACCGTTTTTTCGCTATGACAATTAGTCAAATATTACTTACAATTAGTCATTTTTGAATAATTTATTTTAAGATAGAATACACCTACTTTACGATACCATTTTAACTACGAAGTTTTTTAAATTTTTTTATAGCTCTTGTACTTGTTAAGATTAAATCAAGCATTATATTAAACTAGTTAATAGTAAAGGGTTTACCAATACGAAGGTCTAAACTTTAAAAGTGACTTTGTTTTAAGGAAATATTTGCAAACCGTTTTACTTCAGAGCATATAACTCGGCAAGCATATCCGGCTGAGTTGGCTTCGAGGAAAAAAGTTGCTGCTTTAAACTTGTGATTTTATGTAGCACCAGAGAAAGTAATCTAATGTTTTTAAATCACACAATCTCGGCTGCCAATTAACAAGCCCATGTATGGAAATTATTAACTCACTAAATAAACTTTTCGAGCCAGCAGGCGCGGATCCTGGATTTTGTTTAGTGAGGTCAATTTTTGTGTGATTTTACTATCTTCCAAAAAGTTTGATCTAAACAAAAAATTGATAATATGTATTTTAATTTGTTATCCATGTAATACTTGCATTTAAATAGTGCCTGTCTTAAAAAAAAACAAAAAAGAAAGGTTAAAGAATTTTCTTCTCATTGGTAAACCCTAGTGTTCGTGAAATGATTTATCATACCGTATCGAATTCAAAATCTCGAAACTGTTAAAACCACTGTTAATTCTGTAAAATTCTGTTAAACACAACAATTTTTTAATACGCGATATGTATAAAGTCGTTTTAATTCATAGCCATTTTAGTTACGTGTTTTATAAGGCACGAGCGAAGCTTGCCAACGAGTGTCTAGAGAAGTTTATAAAACAAGTTGCATACTATACTTCATCTACGACGAAAAGAAAAAATAATTTAAAGCCAATTTAGCCCGTGACTAAAATGCCCAAAAGCCACTGTTGTTAACATCAGCCCGTGACTAAAACGTCATAAAGTAACAGCTCGTCAAGGTAGTAGTGGATAAAACATGTTTTTAAATTAACGTAAAAAAGTTCTAAAATAAATAGTGGTAAATAATTTTAGTGGCATTGTGAGATCTTAGTTGAAATGTTAAATAATAAAGCAATCGTTTTAGTACCTCTTTGAATAAAACACTTTATACCAGTTAGACACACACACCGAAGTGGAGTGGTAGCAGTTGTATTTTGGCGAATATTAAAGCATTTTAATATTTAAACGTTTCCATAGAATCGTATATAATACAGCGAACGTATATGCATGGCAAGGCTCAGCTAGAACCAAGGATGGAGTGCTTCAAATGGAAACAGTAAGAAGTTACAAGTGTGTTTTTTAATCAAAAACAAAGAGAAAGACATATTTAATTTTGCATCTACAATCGGAATACATAATAAAAGTGAGTTGCTGCTGAAGAGTAGAGAGATTAACAATTGCATGTCTGAATAAAAGAGAAGGGCAAATAAGACAAGTGGATAATTTCTTTGGCAAATGCCTTCTCCGGTCTCTTCTTTTCTCGATTCCGACCGACGATGGAACACATTCAAACGCAAGCGATTTAACGTTCAATTCTATTTCCAACCAATTTCATATTTTTTAGAAAAAGAACATTTTTGGAACTCAAAACTTTGGCAATATATATAAATGTTTGTTGTTAAATTAACCTTTTATTTGTTACCGAAATGACCGGTTGTAAAATTAATATTATAGGAAAAAACAAAAATAGTTAATACTTTACTTGGACACTTACAGTCGCCTTACCAAAATAAAGATTTAAATAGAAAGAACTTATAAGTAGAGATGGGAATCGGAAAGTTTTCACTTTAAGGAAACTTTCCGTTTTGGAAAGTTTCCAATTGGGAATTTATTTTCATTTTGAAAGTTTCTTTTAAGCTACCGGAAACATTCCTTGGAAACTTTCCTTGTTTTTTTCATTTAAACGTCAATTGTTTAACCGCTGATTTTCGTTAAGGCCATGATACAAGGCCAAGAAACTTTGAATAAGAATTTAATGTGTGTTAATTTAAAGCAGAAGAAGAAGTATAAATAATGTTAAGTTATGTTACATAACCTCAATAAAGTCGGATTATTCAGCATCATCACAAAAAACTTTTTTAAAAAAAGGTAAACAAAATAAAAACAATAAACAAAGTTAAAATCATTCTTACATTTTTGTTGTTTATTTATAGGCATAGCACAACGCCAAGAAAAAAATCTAGTGTTTGGAATTATTTTTTACTTTTCAATATTCCTTTAAATTAGTTACTTTGTCCCTTTTAATTTTTTTACGTAATATCTAGGATTTACTAGCACTGCTAGTCTAGCAGTGAATTTCTAATAGTAAACATTTTATTTTTATTTTGTAGGTTTCAGTATACAATAGGAATATTCCAAAGTAAAAGATACTAAAAATAGTATTGCAGTTACATTCTTACAAAAATTTTTTTTCTTAATAAAATTTGACAAAAAGTTAATGTGTTATATATTTTTGCAAATCCCTGGCATAAAAAAAAATATTTTGGCAATAAAAAATTTGAACTTTCGGAAAATTTCGGGAATTTTCGATGGAAAGTTTCCGGGAATTTTCGTCAAATGGGAATTTTCCCATCTCTACTTATAAGTTTGGCTATAGCCAAACACTTGTTTTTATTTTAAAAACCCTCATGACTTAAAAATAAAAAAATATTTTTAAAAGAGTTTCCAGAAACATTTCTTAAACTAAAAACTAAATTTTAATTAAAATCTAAGATATCCTGTTTGGTTATTAGGACACCATGTTCTCATCTATTTAATGGATTTTGCTTCACTCACAACAAAATAAGTTAGTATTTGCATATTAAATGCATTCGGTAGTAGCACGTTAAGTCGATCACCTCGAAGCTATATCTTATAACATATATTCTTGGGTTATATAGATTTCAAGATTAGATAATGTCCACAAAATATATACTGAGGATTATTATAGCCTTTACTATGGGAACCCATCACCAATACAATCTCAAAGGGTAATCGTCTGGTTGTTCATTTTTCTGAAAGTGGAAATTAAATATTGTATGCTTTAGGTTTTTCCTGTATATTATTCAGGAAAAAAATATTTTCTTAGTCATAGTAGTAAAATAACGATTAAATTAAAAAATGGTAAAATTTCGTACGTTATTTTTAATGCTTGGTTTAGAAGAATTGCAAGAATTGCAAATGATTGTCGGCCATCTTGAAATGATTTGAAATCAATATGTCATTATATTAATTCCGATAAATAACGAATGGACGCTTAACCAACAAAAGTACATGCCATTACATTCGATCGTGATTTACTGTTGAAAGTACATTTGCTTGCCCATTTTTGTAAAAATTGCGCGTTGTTTTTTATCCGGTGTGAGGTCTCGTTTATTTGCTGATTTTTTATGCCTATGTATATTGTTCGAGAGAAAAAATGCATTTACGACTTAATTGGTAAAAAAAATTTTCTTGCTTTTACGAATTTTATGGCTATACTGTTGTCAGTTGCATAAAACGATTTATACAATATTTATCCAAATATAGTTTCGAAATAATAGCATTTTTAATTTCGATATTATTCTATTTTATTTATTCTTAAAAAAAAGGTAATAAAATTTATTTACAATAAATTATTATAAATAACTGAATTTTATTAGGTTTTTTATTGTTTTTTATTTATTATATTTTATTTTATTTATTATATTTTACTTTATTTATTTTTACAGTGCGTTAAAAACATTTAAATTGTGGTTTTAATTAAATTGCTTCTATAAACGTATAGTTAAATAAATAATTGCTTAATTTAGTTAAATATAAATTAAACAAATCCGTATTGTAACACAATTCACTAAAATATTAAATTGATTAAATAAATTGTTAAAATATAATGACTTTTATACAATTTCTGGTTTAAGCCTTTAAACAAAATATGATATGAACGCCTCTCCATATTTATATTGTATTAAAACCGGCAATTTTGTCACACTGTGGTTATATTATTAACATCGTGTGTTTGAAATATATCCCTTTACAAATTAAAATGTTTATCAGACATATATATATATATATATATATATATATATATATAACTTTTTAAACATAAACCTGCCCATTTAACTAACAAGCAAAAAGGAAATGCAAATTTTATATTAATACGAGTTTAATTTTATTAATCACCTAATATACAACTAATTTACCAAATCAATTTTTTTTTGTTTTTTAAATAAAAATAAATAAATATAAAAAAAGATCTACAAAAAAACTTTTTTAAGCGTATAATTTTCATATTATAACACTCATAACTTATGAGTCATAAGCCTATATAAAAAGACACCGCCGTACAATAATTAAAAAGTGGTTCCATCTATCGCATTTGGCTCGAAATTAGTGCAAATAACTAAACAATTACAGGTTACTGTAAAAAAAATTCATGCACATAACCTCAAACGTCAAACCTATAACAAAAAATAGTATATAGTATATTAGAGATGCGACTTGAAAAAAAACGATCCGTTTTTTTGTTTTTTTTTTCGGGTTTTTTTCCATTGTTTTTTTTCCAAATGTTTTTTTCACATTTTAGGTTTTTTTTCAAGATTAGTCCCATTTGCCTAATTTTTTTAGGTTTCATGGACTAAAATTAGCGCTATGCACACGCCACCACCACCGAATTGACCAATAAGGGCCGCGCTTGTTTTGATTTGGTCCTAAAAAAAGTAACTACATATAATATATAAATTTGATTCAGCGCTTGATTTTTTAAAAAGCTACCAAAAGCACTTTTTTCATGATTTTTCAAATATATATATGTATACATGAATTTGAAAAATCATATAAAAATCTATAGAGTATGGAATTTTTTTTTTTCAAAAAAACAATAGCAAATTCTTGTAGAACATTTATTCATTGGTGGTTAAGTCAGAACATTCCGTGGACCAGAAAGCCAAAAAAAATCGATTTGTTTTATTACGGTATTTGTTAGGATTGAGCGTTGCACATTTTTCATCTAAAAATCTCAAAACTAGAAACTTCAAGCTTCAAATTGCTTTTTATACACGAGTACTATATACAACACGGCAGAGAAAGCATATTAACTGCTTAGATCTGCTGCCTCAACTTATATTGTATAATTAACAACATAAATAATTAACTTATTATAATAAAGTAAATAATTATTTACGTTGTTAGGCATCCGTGATTGGCCGATTTCAATATTCACTGTGATTTGAACCAACCGGCTTTTAAATTTGGTGAAGGCGACTATAATAATCAGGGGCTTGTAACATAACCTCGTATAGAAACAAAACTCCGTTTCTGCCATTATGGTTTTAAGTAACATAGAAACAGAACGTTGAAAATCGTATTCAACTAGTAACAAAAGAGTAACTAAATTTTAGGTAACAAAACTACCGGAACTCTTAGCAGAACCGAAAACCTGGTATGGAAACGCCACCTGAGTAACAAAATCGTAACGAAACCTCCCCAGATAGCACACGGCTTCCTACGGACGCCCCAACTAGGTCGCTTTGGCCTGTATGGACATCCTTGGGCCGCCCAAGTTGGGCGGCCCAGCGAGATCCCAGTTAGCACACGGCCTGTGTGGACGCCCAGCGACGTCCATGGGCGGCCAGCGACATTATTTATTGAAGCGAGGATAAAAATTCTAAAAAGTGTAAAATTACAAACAATTAGAGTTTGTTTTTTTTATTCGGAATTTGACACATTTGATTATGTTGGTACTAAATGTTGGTACTATACAGCCCGTTCAGAATAAAACCGAATATATCTATATATATATATATATATATATATATATATATATATATATATATGGGGCGTGGCCTCGCCTCCCTCCAAGGCGCGTCACAGTAGCTTGTGTGATGTGTGATAAACGACATGACGAAAGGTGTGTGATAAACGACATGACGAAAGGTCGAGCAGGTAAGGACTTAAAAAATTAAATGATAATAATGCAAAAAATCTCATTAGCGATGCAGGCTATTTGCTTAGCTACTGTGTCGCGCGTTGGAGGGAGGCGAGGCCACGCCCCATATATATATATATATAGATATATTCGGTTTTAATCTGAACGGGCTGTATGTTGGTACTATATATATATGTATATATATATATATATATCTCAATATATGTATATATATATATATATATATATATCTCAATGAAGGGACTATTCGAATACAAATAATCGAAGTATTCGATTCTGATGTGCATTCGAATGCATTCGATTCTCAACAAAGTATTCGAATACTTCGAACCTTTCGAATCGAATCGAACGCGCTTGCGTGTCATCGAGTGGAATATGGGAGACGAGAGAAATGTATGCATTCGAACTTCAACAAGAAATCTGACTAAAAACTAACTCTAAATTAGAGTCTCTAATACATTCAGTTCTTAAAGGAATATTATATCCAAAAGTAATTTATGAGACGTTTGACATGGTTCTTTACTTACGAATCGCACCAAGGGTGCTGGTGTTAATTTTAATATGTACTCAAATCTAGTCAATATAACGGAGACATAATTATCTAACAATTATTATTAAAACTTTATAAATGTCACAAAAATAAAACATAACCGACGTTGCAACCAAAAAATTTTGGTGAACATTTCCCTAAGGATTTTAATTTTGAATCAAAAAGTATTATGGTATTAAAAATAAAGAGCATACATTAGGCCATGGCCTATTATGCATAAACTTGACAAATAATATAGTTGTTTTATAGTATGTTTTATGACAAAAATAAAGAAAGCACGTCATAAATCAATTAGTAGGTATATCAGCCGGTTTAGAATTTATATTGCAGCCAGTGCGACCCAACCCGCTCAGCCCATAACGAATTAAAGACAAAAAAAAAATTCAAATGGTCGTTCGAATACAGAGAATCGAATAACTTGTTCCGAAAACATTCATTCAATAAATTCCGATTCGGAACAAATTATTCGATTATCTGTATTCGAATGATCATTCGATTCTTTAGGGTATTCGAATGCAAATTATTCGATTCTAAAAATCATTCGATCTTACTTAAATACTTTGACAGTTAACACAATTCTTGTCAAATTATAAAATTTTATAAAATATAATTGTGTTGTTATTTTACACTTTTTGAGTTTTTCACCTACTTTCAAACAACGGCAAAAAAAAAAAATTTTGTTTAAGTATTGGTTGGGACCAAATACATTTAATTTTCGGAAACGTTGTACTATGATATTTTAAAAGGTACGTACAATTTTTTGGACTTTTAAAATTTTGGCGCTAATATGCATGTTAGTTACTTTGGTTTAATATTAAAGTTATGTTGGTAAAAATTAGGTTGGCAATACAAAGTCGGTAAGGTAGAAACAACAGAACTACGCAGTAACTACGCAGTTAAGTCCATCATAGAATACAACCCAGGTTATCTATGCTATTGTGCGTGACTAGCATAGAAGATTTTGCACGTTAGAAGATTTTATCATAGAAATAGTGTATTTCTATGATGCAGTTGGGTGTATTCTAGGCGAAGTTGTCTCCATCGCAGTGGTCTCCATGGTTAAACCTTTTGTCTCTGAATGGTTGTCTCTGCTGTTGTGGCGTGGGACTAGCATAGAAAATTTTGCACGTTTTCTTATTCAAATAATGGATTTATTTAAATAGTTAAGTTTATTTTATTTTTATATTTTTAACGAAACTCGAGCAGTAAAATTGTAATGAAACCTCTAACAAGTTTGTAATACGGCATATTCCGCTCGAGTGAAAAGTTTCACACGAGCCGAAAGCGAGTTTGACGGTTTCACGAGAGCGGAATATGCAATTCCAAACGTTTTTTAGACTATACTTTTTCTACGTTTCCAAAAAATACCATAGAAAAATAATTTAATTTGAAGAAAGTGAGGTTGGATCGGTCTAAAATTTGTTAGATATTAAAACAGATGTCGCCGTGTCCGTAATACTTTATATATTCCACATTAAAAAGTGATATTAGAACGGTCATATTCCCTAATAGAAGTAGAAAAACAATAATATAGTATATTATTATTTTTTCCAACTCACAGGAATAATAATTATATGTATATAATTATTATTATATGTAAGTAAATAAAACGTATCAGGTTTTATAAAAGCCATGTTGGTAACAGGTTTTATTAGGTGTGTTTAATAAAAAGGAATGTCTAGATAAGTTTATAGAACGAGTTGCTTACTAAACTTTATCAACGAAGAACAGAAATAAGAATTTAAAACCAATTCTAATTGTTAAATATTTGAAATGTGACGAATTTAACCTTACTTTTTTGCAATTTATAATAAAGGTAAACCTGTGACTAAAATGCCCAAAAGCCACTGTTTTTAACTTCAGCCCGTGACTAAAACTCCACAAAGTCACACAATCTAGGATGATATTATACGAGAGATAATGCGCATAATATCGAGTGTAATACTAAATTTTCTTTACTCCAATAAGTAGATAATTAAATAAAATAAAAAAGTAAAATCTGATATCTGTCAAATGGTTAACCTTACTTTTTACCAATTTTAAATGTTATTATAGTCGCCTTTACCCAATTTAAAACCCGATTGGTTCAAATCACAGTGAATATTAAAATCGGCCAATCATGATCAGTGCACTGATGCCTAACAACGTGAATAAGGAGTTCATTATTCCCGTTGGCAGCAAATGTATAATGTTTATCATTATTCAAGAAAAAACAGAATATTACGCAATAGGAGTTCATATTAACGCCGTATTGAATTCATACGACGACATAATATGACGACAATATAACGTGCGATGATACTTGGGTTGTTTACGTTATAATATATTTTCATTTTTGTTTTTATTTTATTATGTAATCAATTTTAGCAGTGGTATGTTTATATATTAAGGAGATTCTTCTAAATGAATAAGGCACTTCCCTGCTTGTAGAATTTTTTATTTTATAAACCGACTAGTTTCGACTATTATAGTTATCCCTAAAACTATATTTCTGTAGAAACCCTAAGGATGACTATAATAGTCGAAACTAGTCGGTTTTGAAAATAAAAAATTCCACAAGCAGGGAAGTGCCTTATTCATTTAGAAGAATCTCCTTAATATATATTTTAATTTGTTTAGTTGTTTAAAAAAAAATCCAAGGTTTTTATGAAATCTGCACATCATATTCAGTTGTTGATAACTTATTTCATATCAATAAAATTTCAAAGTTGCAAATGCCTTTTATTTATTTTTTTTTTTTTGTTCTTTACAATAGCACCAGATATTTTTTTATGTTCCTTCTTATATTAGGTTATACTAGTACCCCATAGGGGTAGCCTTATATGCGGTAGACACAGAATTTTTAAATTAATAAATAAAAAAAAAATAAATATAAATAAAAACTAAAATGGCACCTCATAATAGGCGACTTTCCTCTAATAAGTATCGTATTTTTAGTGGCGCATGTTTTGATCCACTTCCGTTTTGATCCTTACATAAAGAACTATACTGTAACAGAAATGCGTTACAACTTGTAACTTACAAGTCCCTAATAATACATTTTTAAATTGGTAGAAAATGAGGTTAACCATTTGACAGATGTAAGATTTTATTTATTTATCTTTGAAATTCATTTAAATATTTATGTTCATTAATTTTAGTAGAAAAAATATAGTATCACACTCAAGATTCTGCGTATTATTCACTCGGATTATCCTTATAAATAATATCTTGTATTATTTCTCGTATAATAATATATGTACTGTTATTCAAAACCCATTTAATTCCTTGACTTTAACCAGTGGGCGATTTTTTCGCCCACGGGCTAAAACTAGATTTAAGTTAAAATTGAAAAAAAGTAAAGTAAAAACCGCTTGACAGCTGTCATATGTCAGATAAAATATCAAATAAAATTGGCTTTAAATTCCTTTTGGTATGCGTATTGTACTGTATGCGCAAAATATATGTACTATTTATTTATAGCCCAGTTTTTACCATGTATTCAAAGCGAAAGAATTTCGAACATCCAGTTCGATACCGCCATAACTGAAAATTTTTAAATTTTGATTTAATGGCGATATTTTAGTGCTAACGTATGTGCATATGTGCACAAGTGATTACGTTTTAAAATATAGCATGCTAACTTAATTAATTTTAAATTCCAACGCGTTGGAACGTTAGCATTGAAATATTGCCATAAAAAAAATTGCAGTTATGGCGATATTGAACTGGATGTACAATACGCTAAAGAAGTATCGGGTTTTCGCAACGCGCGCGCCATCTGGTGGACATCGATAGCATTGCGTGAATTTAAGAATTATCAACAATTCATTTAAATTCAGTTAAATTTTAAATAAATAGGTAGTTTTTTTACAAAAGAGAGGAAGGCAGAAGTCTTAATCAATTGCTCAGCCAAATCGCGCACGTTATTTGTATTTTGCGGTGCAAGTAAAAACTAAAAAACTTTGCTTTAGCACTCGATTTTGATTGATTATTCCTTATATCATTGATCGAGATCGAGATATTTAGCCTATGAACTAATTAAGTATGTATAATTTATCTGCAAAATAGGTCATAGCCAAAATGCAAGTGTAGTGAAATCTATTAATCATTGAACCAACCAACATTCAATAATAGTGTGGATTACTAATCCAGAATTAGAATCTGTAGAATATCTGCAAGTGGGTTGGATCTTTTTTGTAAAAAAGCAGGCTGGTAGACCCACTACCAAAGTCTTTAAAGATTTCCTGCTTCTGCAAAATATAAAGTCTTGATGCATTTTTTTGGTAGCTTACAAGATGAGGTGGGGTTGGAAGATGATGTGGACGAATTTCAAATAGAATCAAAATTAATTCATATTACCATTATAATAGTAATATCAGTTGTATTTTGTTTGGAAATGAATAATTGTCGCTTTTCTTTAAATACATACATACATCAGATAGTAGTTTTCATAAATTGCAGAAAGGAACCAACCAACAAAAGCCCATTTTTTTCGTCACCCTTACACATAACATCACAAAATCCACCTGATGAAATTATTAAATTATATCCCTTAAACCTCCGTAAGTCCAAAATCGGCATAAAATTAAAATCTTTGATAGCTTTTTTCTCAGTTTCATCATGGTGTGGGTTGGTCCCATTCTGCAGAAAGCCGTCCATTTAGCCTGTATGTTGGCAGCACTGACTCAAACTTTCTTCCAAACCGTGGCCAACTACCAACCAAACTGAGCAAAAGTTACTTTTAACGGACTCGTTAAGTTAGCAAGAGATAGATCAAGACCCCGATTGTCTACAACCAAACAGCTATATCTTGCTTAAAGTTGACATTTTATGTCCGTTATATACATATATCTGACATTTTAGTTTTTGTAACTTAAAGCGACATTCTTAGTAGAGCTATATCTGACTTAATTTGACATTCTTAAGGCAGTTATATCTTACTTAAGTTAACATTTTTAAGACGGTTATATTTTGCCTTAAATTTACCGCATAAATGGGTGTATTGTGCATCGA
This sequence comes from Brassicogethes aeneus, assembly GCA_921294245.1. Taxonomy (NCBI): domain Eukaryota; kingdom Metazoa; phylum Arthropoda; class Insecta; order Coleoptera; family Nitidulidae; genus Brassicogethes; species Brassicogethes aeneus. The sequence goes on along the minus strand of OV121132.1, from coordinate 42,054,613 downwards.
AACTGTTATTTTTAGATCATTTCGACTACGATATACATATTGTTGTTTATGGTAATTATCCTGCATTCTTTTAACATCTGTTTTGTAAAATTAATTTTTAAACCTACAACCCTACTTCCTCACCAATAATTTTAGCACAATAAGCGAATTTTTTAGAACGTATACCTTAAATTATTGAGAAAGAATATCTACTCCACAGCCATTCCAAGCTACTCGGGAATTTTTGTAGCGTCCGTTACAATAAAAAATTGTGATTAAAAGCTACCGTAATTAAATTAAATACTGTTACAATAGTTAATATTGCAAACATGTTTATTATGCTTGTAATAATTAGGCTTAAACTTATAAGCATAATAATTACGGTAGTTTAACTCACAATTTTTTATTGTAACGGACGCTACAAAAATTCCCGAGTAGCGTGGAATGGCTGTCCAATGGAATAAATATAAATAAATATATATTTTCTTATATACACACAATAAATAATGTTTAAATTACTGACTAATTGAACAGTTTTGTATCGAGTATTCTTTATATCTTTAATACAAAACATGTATTTAAAATATTTATCGTGGCTTAGCGGTCAACATTATGTCGGGTAAAATCACTGTATAATTTTAAAGTGTTTAAATATAATTCGAATGTATGGCGATGTAAAATAACACATATAATAATAAGTAATAAATCCTGAATTAAACCTATCTTTATTAGTAATAACTTATTTATATAGAGACATGAAGGTATACTTAAATTAAACCGCCAATAATATATCACGCAATTTACAGAAGAAGTCTTTTAACTACATTCCCAAACTGTGTTCATCTTATTTATCACATTTATATACCAATAAATTTAATTTTTAAACGCCAAGCCATAATTACTATCATTTTAGGTAAACTGTCTCACTTTTCGACTTGGTTTTCTTTTGTTTTCCAAAACGAGTTGGCCTTAAAATTGATTTATATGCCTGATAAACGCCAAAACTATACCGTACCGTTCTGAATTATTAATTAATATTATTATTATAACACGAATTCTCAAGATAAATAGGTGTTTTTATAATAGATTTGATTAATTGCTTCCTCTACAGTAGTTATTTATTTTTATTGAAAACAAATATTAGGGTTCAATACTCGTTAATTTATTGGATTTCTACCTAATTATACAGTAAAAATTAATTTATTAAGGTTTTACATTTAAAAATATCTAAAATTATTAGTGTTTTAATCATAAAATAAAATAAAAAAATTCTGAGTACAAGAAAAAAGTTTTTTTGTTGATTATTTGCCTTTATAATTTTTATTTTAAGTATGTGAACAATGTTTAAAATCATATTATGTACTTATATAAGCTATTTTTTATATACAGATAACATATCTGTAGCTGTAATTTATTGTTAACAATATTTCATTATTTTAATCGACAGAACCAGCCTACTAAATCGCAGAAATACTTTTATTTTTACCTCTAACAGCGCTGATTTCCCATTTGAACTGACGTGACGTGACGTGACATAGACCAGGAGTTAGGTTGGGTAAGTGCTGGTTATCTGTTTGTTGTTTGGTTTGTACCAAAACTGTACTAAAACAGCAGTTAGGTTGGGTAAGTGCTGGTTATCTGTTTGTTGTTTGGTTTTGTACCAAAACTATACTAAAACAGCAGTTTAGTACAGTTTTGGTACAAACCAAACAACAAACAGATAACCAGCACTTACCCAACCTAACTCCTGGTCTATGTTTGAAATAATACAATTTTTAATAAAACCTCGAGGGTTACTTTAACAACATGTTAACAGCAATAGTAAAGATAATTTTTATTGTTTTTAACAGTTAAAATGATCTTTTGTTCTTATGTTTCCATGACATAAGTGATCTTACTTTGACTGCCATGTGTATCGCTAGCGATACATCGACCTCTGTCACCACAGGCCACGTGTATCCCTGGCGATAAACCTTGCAGTAATCTGATGTTTTAGCGGTGTATCTTTTGGTCACACAATTCCTATAATTTATCATTGCAGTTTGAGAGTCTTGGCCTGTACAAACATTTAATTGAAAAAAATGTATCTGGCCTGACACAACATAACCTAAAAATCAGCTTGACAAGTTGTGACTTTATGGTGTTTTAGTCACGGGCTGAAGCTAGCAACAGGGTTTTAGTCACGGGCAGAAGGTAGCTTTAGGTTAGTTTATAGTCAAATATCATACAATCGTCAAAATAAAGTGCCTCTCTTGTAAAATAATACTAATAGTACTAATAGTACTAAAATTGGAAATTTCCGCACTATTTAGGTAAATAACTAATATTAGTTCTTAATAATTTGGAATCATTACCGTGACTACGCATATTGTTTATTTTACTTTTGTTTTAATTTGTTGAAAGTGTTAATGCCTGAATCAATTACACTGTAGGAAGGTGAAAATATATAAATAAACTTAATTTTTGGTCGTAGATTACAAATCCGTACTTGGTTTAGCTGTATCAGGTCAAAATTCAAAGATATTGGAAACACCCTGTATAAATTTAAACACCCTGTATAAAAAAATTTTAAATTAAATTTGGCGGGACCCACACATCCATTCCAAATTAAAAAAATAACAAATTCTTGCAAAATTTGAAGTTAATTGATTTTTTATTGAGTATAATTGAGGATATTCAGGCCAATTCACTAACATGAGTCGTTAACGTTAACCACTCGAACTAGTGGTTATCCGTATATTCAATCGACCTGATTGGCCGAATTGGCCGAAAACCACTGAATCTAGTGGCTAACGTTAACGACTCATGTTAGTGAATTGGCCTGATTATATTAAATGAAATAAAAAGCATAAAACTGTTGGCACAAGAGGTGAATTATATTATTTTAGAAATTATAAAATACCGGATCGGATTTCCAATAGGAAAAACTTTTTTAGACCTGATACAGCTAAACCGAGCACGGATTTGGAATCTACGACCAAAATAGTATATTACACTACAAGGGCAGAAAGTGTGAGATTCCTGCACTGCGCGCCATGATGCCCGAGGCGAAGCCGAGGGCATCATGGCGCGCAGTTCAGGGCTCTCACACTTTCTGCCCGTGTAGTGTATACTATTTTTCTTGCTACCCCGCAGAAAATACGGGAAACAATTAAATGTATATAAAAAAACTTGTGCCAAAATTAAAATCTGACGTTTAATTTAATTCTGACGTTTACATTCAAAATCAATCAAACTGTAGCGTTGTCATGGTAATTCAGCGGTGCCAATACAGTAAAAATAAAAGGTTGTATTTTAATTAACAAATTACTACTTTATAACAAATAAAAATACCATTAAACACTTAAAACAACATAAAAAGTAAAAAAGTAAAAACATAAATTGTTTATTTGTTGTTATAATTGCAAAATTATGGTTTAAAACTGTCATATTTTTGTGTTTCTCATGTTGGCAGTACGAAATTTGAATGTTAAGCACACGACTAAAAAATTTTTACTCCCGCTATTAGAGTGTGCGCGTATAGCTTGACCAATGCAAGAAACGTAAACTTTCTGCCGTGAAATCGGGGACGAAACAACGTATTTTGAGTCGAGGTAGTAAGAAATAGTATATTACACTACAAGGGCAGAAAGTGAAAGATTCCTGCGCTGCGCGCCATGATGCCCGAGGCGAAGCCGAGGGCATCATGGCGCGCAGTTCAGGACTCTCACACTTTCTGCCCGTGTAGTGTATACTATTTTTCTTACTACCTCGGCCGAAAATACAACCCGGCCGAAAATACGGGAAAAAATTAAATGGGTATTTATGTACCTATCTCCATTTGAAGAGCTTGATAAATAAATAACAGTAGGCCGTGAATTCAGCGGTGCCAATACAGTAAAAATAAAACGTTGTATTTTAATTAACAAATTACTACTTTATAACAAATAAAAGTACCATTAAACACTTAAAACAACATAAAAAGTAAAAAAGTAAAAACATAATTTTTATTTGTTGTTATAATTGCAAAATTATGGTTTAAAACTGTCATATTTTTGTGTTTCTTATGTTGGCAGTACGAAATTTGAATGTTAAGCACACGACTAAAAATTTTTTACTCCCGCTATTAGAGTGTGCGCGTATAGCTTGACCAATGCAAGAAACGTAAACTTTCTGCCGTGGAATCAGGGACGAAACAACGTATTTTGAGTCGGGGTAGTAAGAAATAGTATATTACACTACAAGGGCAGAAAGTGTGAGATTCCTGCACTGCGCGCCATGATGCCCGAGGCGAAGCCGAGGGCATCATGGCGCGCAGTTCAGGGCTCTCACACTTTCTGCCCGTGTAGTGTATACTATTTTTCTTGCTACCCCGCAGAAAATACGGGAAAAAATTAAATGTATATAAAAAAACTTGTGTCAAAATTAAAATCTGACGTTTAATTTAATTCTGACGTTTACATTCAAAATCAATCAAACTGTAGCGTTGTCATGGTAATTCAGCGGTGCCAATACAGTAAAAATAAAAGGTTGTATTTTAATTAATAAATTACTACTTTATAACAAATAAAAGTACCATTAAACACTTAAAACAACATAAAAAGTAAAAAAGTAAAAACATAAATTGTTTATTTGTTGTTATAATTGCAAAATTATGGTTTAAAACTGTCATATTTTTGTGTTTCTTATGTTGGCAGTACGAAATTTGAATGTTAAGCACACGACTAAAAAATTTTTACTCCCGCTATTAGAGTGTGCGCGTATAGCTTGACCAATGCAAGAAACGTAAACTTTCTGCCGTGAAATCGGGGACAATACAACGTATTTTGAGTCGAGGTAGTAAGAAAATTATGTTTACGTGTCCGAGCGTTTAGCTGTGATATTTCACAAGTTAAAAATTTGTTGTGTGTTATTAAGGACGAAAAATTATCTTTAAATGTACATGCGTGCATAAATCGATTTTAAAAACTGGCAAAAAAATTAAGTGGGTACCTAACAGAAGAGGTTCTGTTAGCTTTAGTCCTAATTCATTATAGTCAAAAGGGTCTTGGCTAAAAAGTTGCATGGAAGTCCAGGAAAATGTTAAAATTTAAAAGTTTGTTTTTTTAATAAAAATTTGACGTTTATTTGACATTTCTAATGTAAACAATGGTAGTCAACTTGTAAAATTGGTAGTTAACCTGTATACATTTTACTAGCTAGTAGCTTGTAAAAATAAACTTGTTTAAATAATACGTTGTTTTGATAAATTGATGTTTACAAGTAAATAACTACTGCTGACGTAATCACCATCTAGACCCCCCACCCCCCATGTCATCAAAAATAAGCAAAGCAAAGACCCCCCCCCTACAGTGCTTACGTAATACTTGAACGGCCCCTGACTCATTTTAAATGAGTAGCAAATAAAATTATTAAATCTTGACGCCAATCTTTAAAAAGTTTATATGCACTTTGTACTGACTTTTTTTGTTTCGCCGGCAGTAATTTAGTATTTGCCGATAAAGCATTACAAATTTAGTGTAGGGTACCTCCTCTTCACCTTAATTGTGAAAAACTGCTTCTATATCGGATTTAGACAGTTGTTAGTCTATTTTCAAGGGCAACATTTTGATTTTTACAAAAAAACTTAGCAAATACGGCAATTTGTATAGCCGGTAAAACAGATTCCTAAGTTAGAAATCCTAACACCAATTTGGTTACTCTATTTTGTATAGACGTCGCTTTATACCAATAATTAATTGAATTTTTTTTAGATAATAATATTTTTCGTAGAAAAAGTATGGTTACAACCTCGTTAAACCTTTTTAGACACTTTTACCAAACACTATTAATATTTTAAATATTGTTAAGATTACAACAAACGTAATTGTACACATGCACGTATCGATTGAATTGTTGTGGTCTGTTAATTTTATTGGGCACAAATAAATTTTAATAATTAATTTTTTAATGAGTGCATGGAATAATTACTAGTTCTAATAATTATGTTAAAGTTGAAAGAAATGACATCAATTATTTATAAAGTGAACTTAGTAATTATATTTCGGTGTAGTAATAATTAAAATTTACATCGTAATGAATTCAGTAAATAATTTAGTTCCTTCCCATTAGTTGCTAATAAGAAAAAAAATCAAACGGAATACGGACATGAATTACAACAAATTTAAGATTTTTGGGAAAATTTAAAAAATATTTAGTATTATTTAATAATGTTTTTTTAATTTTATCATTCCAATATTTATGTGTAAAAAAGCATCACCTATGTACTCCACAAGTTAGGTCGATGACCAACCCCATTTATTTGGATTTTATTCCCTTTCTAACCAATAAATCTTTTAATAAAAGAAACAGAATTTGTATTATAAATCTGTTTTTGGCAAATGTTTTTAAAGTTTCTTTAAACTTAAATTATTTAGTTAATAATATAGATTTTTTTAATTTGTTTCAGGTAAGATTGCATCAACAGGAATTTTATCAAGCTTATGTAAGCATAGCAAAATATCGTATTGAAATCATAAAATTTTTTATCAAAATAGTCGGTCATACTTTTTTGTACAACAGCCGTCCATTTTCAATATTATGTAGAGTTTTTGGTCTTTTAGGGTTGTCGTCAAAGACCAAGTTTCTTTACTAAATTTCAAATTGCTTGTTCAGTAGACTGATTAAAATCTTAAATTTACAAATTCCACGTTTTTTTGTGGACATCATGACATCATTTGCACTATAGGTCAAAATAGAGATACATATATACAGGGTGATTTACTTAACTTATTCATTAGAAGTTTATGGAGAACGCAAAAATATATCGATTTGAAATTTGTGTAGCAATTATAAGGCAATACAAATTATTTTTTAAAATTATTTCCATGTCTGATTACTTCCGGGTAAACCGGAATCAACTTTGATTTTTTAAATGGAACCATATAAATTTTTAAATTCTACGTAAAATTTTATAAATACTTAAATTTGAATATTCTTTTTATTTTTATCAAAATTTTTTACAGATTGATGGTCTTACTAATATAATAATAATAATAATAAAATAATAAAACGACTTTATTTGACATAAAAAGTAATACATCAAAAGGGCGAAGTTTGATCATGGATCATTCTTCCACTTAACCCTTAATTTTTATTTATAAAAAAAACAAAAACAAAATAAAATATATGTGTAATACAAAAATAAAAATAAAATTCAAAATTATAAACAAAATAGTTTAATCAAGAACAAATCATAATGAAAAATAATTTCTTAACAAAAAAATAAAATAAAATAAAAAAGAATAAATATATTATGCGTTTTGCTTCTCAAGGAATTCAGTTTTCAGAACAAAGCGAAAGGTATTAATAGATAATTTTGTATTTTTAAAACTTGACTTCAACGTGTTATAAGTCTTAACTGAGAGATAACTGAAATATTTCTGAAACAAAGCCGTGGTGTGGTGGGGCATGGTTAAAGTAGATCCGTTACGTATGTCACGATCATGAGCTTCACTTCGATACTTTAACTTGTCTCTTAAATATTGTGGTAATGAGGTTTTTAGCGTTTTAAACACAAGATAAGAATAATTAAGTCGAAATACATTTTCCATATTTAACCACTTTAGACGTTTAAAATAGGGAGATATGTGGTCAAATTTTCTAACATTAAAAACAAACCTGCAACAAGAATTTTGCATCTTTTGAATTCGATTTTTAGTAACTTTATCAACAAATGGGTAATAAACAGGTAAACAGTAATTAAACGTCGATAAAACAATATCAATATGTCTGTATTACCACTAATTGTAATGTTAAAAAGTTAATTTTTGGTGTACCTGCAGGTTAACATGTTAACAAGGAGCACTTTATCGAAAGCCATTAATTTGTTATCTATGGCCATGAATAGTATTTGAAAATTTTATACAGGGTAACTGGTATTTACGTTGACTTTTTATACAGGGTAACTGGTATTTACGTTGACTTTTTTGCCACTTTAAATACCAATAACTTTCTTATTACAAACGAAACATACAATTTTTACATCATTTGACACAAAATATTGTTTTTGATTTAAATGCTGCAGCATTCCCTATACCTTAAATTATAATAAATCAGTAATGTACGTTCCATATTAAAACGTAATATTAGAACGTCCAAATAAATATAATATTTAATATTTTGGTTTTTGTGAAGATACTAGATATTAGAGCGAATTAAAGAAAGTAATATAAATTTAATAGTGAAGTATCGATTAAGTCTAGTGGGAAGATTTGGTAAAGAAAAATGGGATGTTGCTAGTGAAGTGGGTGGGCGGGATGGCGGTTGGAAAGAGGATGAGAGCGTGTAGTAAGCAAAAGCGGGCAACTAAGTTTCGAATGTCGTCATTAATAACGAAATTATCTGTGTAAGATAATATAATAAACTAAAACTAATAATTTAAGCATAATATGATTAATGTATGTATGTAAATAAGTTTAGTTTACTTTTCAGGAAATATCACGAATTTCGGTAATTTAATATTTAGAATGGAGTCTTAACCCGGCTCGACGGAACGCATTGCCAAAATTTAATCGAATATAACATTCTGAAAGTTAAAATTAAGTTATAATTGAGTTCATTAGTGCCGACATAAACTTTAGCTAAAACTACTAGTGAAGTTTCATATCGATATTCTGACGTATTCTACTCACAAACATAGACACTACTTAAAATATCTACTGCTATCGATGCCATTAAAAATGTTTATTTTTAATAATCTATTGTTTTCTTAAATATACAATAGTATATAATGCATCAAGTTTTATAAACGCCATTTTAGTTATTTAATATTATTAGGCACGAGCAAAGCTTGCGAGCGAGTGTTTAATAAAAACTAGTGTCAAGAGAAGTTTATAAAAGGAGTATAATACTATACTTTATCTACTCCTAAGGCATAATTTTGGGTTTTTTTTCGTGAATATTAAAAACATTATAAATTCCATGCCTAAAAACCTGAATAATAAACTCATTATTCACGTTGTTAGGCGTTAGTGATTTGCCGATTTCAATATTCACTGTGATTTGAACCAATCTGGTTTTAAATTGAAAGAAGGCGACCATTTTAACTTTTAAAATTAGTAAAAAGTAAGGTTAATCATTTGACAGATGTCAGATTTTATTTTTTTAATTTTTAAAATCATTTAATAGCTGGCCATACACAAACGTTATTTCGCGCGGTTTATCGTGGCGTGTTGGGATGTAGCGGTTAGTATGCACGAAAGTACGGCATGGCAAAAAAAGCGTCATGTTCCATACACTTGATAAAGTATTCAAATGATTTAGCAAGTGATTGCTCGTAGTATATCAGTTTCAAAGGAAAAATCGTATGTGAGTGGGCAAAAAGTGTCACGTGACGCGGAAAGTGGCGTGTGGCGTGTGGACACTGCTGAAATGATGTAAGCCACAATCCAGAGGAAAGCACGTCTGAAATACCTTCCCGTTCTATCATTGCGCGAGGCGATACTCACTCACGTACATGATTTTCCATATATTTTTGCAGATAACACGATAAACCGCGCGAAATAACGTCTGTGTATGGCCAGCTAATTATTTACTTATTGGAGTAGATAAAGTACAGTATTACACTCGAGATTATGTGCGTTATTAGCTGGCCATACACAGGCGTTATTTTGCGCGGTTTATCGTGGCGTGTTGGGATGTAGCGGTTAGTATGCACGAAAGAACGGCATGGCAAAAAAGCGTCATGTTCCATACACTTGATAAAGTATTCAAATGATTTAGCAAGTGATTGCCCGTGGTATATCAGTTTCAAAGGAAAAATCGTATGTGAGTGGGCAAAAAGTGTCATTTATCGAGTCGTTTGAAACTGCATGTGATCATGTACAAATTTTCAACGTGAAATTTTGCCAAGCAAAGGTAAACCGTGACGCGGAATGTGGCGTGGAGACACTCCACACTCCAGAGGAAAGCACGTCTGAAATCCCTTCCCGTTCTATCATTGCGCGCGGCGATACTCACTCACGTACATGATTTTCCATCAAGATACATACACCTTAAGATAATATGGTGCGCATGGTGGGCGGAGCTAAAATACGTCACATGACGTCACTTGATGAGTAGTTTTAAATCTCTAACGTTCGTTTTAATTATCTGCCGCTAAAATTCTGGTTTTTGCGAAGCTGTTAGATGTTAAATTGCTCTGTTTTTTTGTTTAACTTGTTGTTTTTGCGTTCTGTAAGGTTAGAATTACTTTTCATGGTTTAAATTATTGTTATTGCGTTGTGTTAACCTGTTCTGTTTGTGCTAAAATTATTGTTTTTGTGTTTCGTTGTTTTGTTTGTGTTGTGCCATTTGCATTTATTAAAATGCGGTGTTCCATATTTGGATGCATTTCGGACAACCAGTCCAAGAAAAACCTACAAATAAAGACATTAAATTCCATCGATTTCCGAAAAACATAAGTTTGTGCAAAAAGTGGTTACATGCCACGAAAAGAAGAGACAAAATTAACGTTAAGCGCGCTACTGTTTGCTCTTAACATTTTCTGGACATTGACTACAACTTTAATTTGAAACATAAACTCTTAAAGGTGGGAGTAGAAAAAGATAATTAATGTTAAGTGTTAAGTATTGTGTAACAGGCTGAAGGACCCCGTATGTATATTTTGTACCTATTTTATGTTGTATAGTACTCAGTATGCAATAAAAACTTTATTTATTAACTTTATTTAATTTGTTTATATATTTTTAATTTATTGGTATTCTTTGTTGTATTTATTTAAATAAAAAATTTAACATTTTAAGACATTTTATTTTTTGAAAGTGTAAGGCACAAATATGAAAAATACCAAATTTCTACAAACTTTTAAGATTAACATAAGTATAAAAAACTTCAGGTGAGTTTAGAACCCTCTGTGCCTTTTTAAAAACATTAGTTTGAATTTATAAAGTCAACCCAATTTTTTTTTTAAATATTAACAAAAGGTTTAGAATAAATCAATACAAAAATAAAAAATCCCAGTAATTTATGAAATTTTTCCGGTAATTTTCGTAGGTAATTCAAATTTAATTAAATTTATTTAAATAAATATTTTTGGTTAAAATTATATGTATTTTCTTTTAGTAATAAAAAAATACATTTTAATAGATTTAAATATGTTTCCAAAACATAGCATCTATATTATTACACTATGGTAATATGGTATTAAACATTTTTAATTAATTTTTCTTTTTCTTTTAATAATTAATACCTATAAAAAGTAATAAAAAATAGATTTACTTAAAACTAATGTTTTCTTTTAATTAATTTTTTTTTTAATAGATTTAAATAGTATCAAATATTTTTCCAACGCATCTAGCATCCATATTAATAAACTATCTTTAATATCAAATTTACAAAAACGCACTATGTCCAGATATTTCTTTATGTTTTGATAATATTACTAGCATCCATATTAATAAAATAATTTTAATATCAAATTTACAACAAAAAATAGATTTAAATAGTATCAAATATTTTTCCAAATCATCTATCATCCATATTATAACACTTTTTTCAATATCAAGTTTAAAAATAACGCACTATGTCCAGATATTTGTCTATTTTCTTTGATAATATAGCTATTATACGTGTATTCGCGCTGCAACTACTCATCAGGTGACGTCATGCGCGGCGCGAACCAAAACTCGTCCGCGGGAGCATCCAGCCCTGATTTTCCATATATGATTTTGCAGATAACACGATAAACCGCGCGCAATAACGTCTGTGTATGGCCAGCTATTCACTGGCGACTCGAGACGCAAACCTCATCCTCGTGAATAATACCTGCATTATCTCTACTATACTATTATCTACGACGAACAAAAATAAGAATTTAAAGCCAATTTTAATTTATAAACATTTGACAATTTATAATAAAGCTAACTTCATCCCGTGATTAAAATGCCCAAAAGCCACTGTCACAGCTCGGCAATGTAGGAGTGGATAAATAAACTTAATATAACAGTTTGGCATACTCTATTAGATATATCTATTTTTATAGCACGGATATGTAACTTCAATTCATACTGCACTTTTGATTGTTTATTTATTTCAAAAATTAAAAAAGAATAAAAAATAAAATGAATTTAAAAAAGAAAATGTCAGAATGACAAGATAAAAAATTTTATTTATAATGTTTATTAAACCTTAATTATAACGTTTTATTGATCCGAACACTACACAGCATAATATAAAGATAAAATATTGCTAGGCCACACCCCCCCTTATAATATACCGACATTTACCGGTCTCAAAACAAAACTGTTTTCCCAGACAGCATTAAATACGCTAAAGAAGTATAGCTAGTAGCGCTACCACTCGGTTGTTATCATCGTAACAAAAGTATAACTTTTAATAATCAGCTGTCAAACGCTTATGTTACAAACGAGTGTTTTTGAGAATAAAGCCGGAAAATGTTAAAAAATATCAAAAAAAAAACCGTGGCACGATTTGTTGCGTTGTTGGGTGTATTTCGAAAGGAAATCCTGGGTTGAGTTTTTACCGGTTTTACAATAAACAGTGTTAATCTGAATGAAAAAATAAATTGCATACAGTCTCTGTAAATATAACTTCCTATTAGATACAATAAATACACATTTTAGTAGTGATTAACGTGAAAAGTGTAAACATTTCAATTCAGTAAAAATCGTCAAACAAATTCATTTAAATTTAAACAGCATTTAGCATTATTAAAAGCGTTGATTAAGAAAGTCTCCACTCAACGGTAAAATACTAAATATTATGTATTATAATGTATATAATATTATGTTGCCATGAATTCGTAGGTATATTTTGTTGTTTAAAATGCAGTTGTCGGCGTTTTTTAGAGAACATAAAATGGTTGATTTTAAGGTTATGTTTGTGCAAAAATTATTTTTTACTAATTTATTAAAAATGTCCAAACTTAAATATAAATTAAAGTTATCATTAGTTAATTCTGCAACAACAAATGTACTTACCGAATTGGATCCTTTGGCAAAACATGAAAATGCAACGATTTAGTTCTTGAATTTTATTTCAATTAAAAACACAATAATGCACCATGATCCCTTTGATAAAATACACACACTAACGTAACTATATAAGCATTTAATCGTTGAGTTTCTTAATCAATGATATAAGGAATAATCAATTAAAATCGAGTACTAAAAAAGTCTTAATTTTTTCCTTGCAACGTAAAACACAAATAACGTGCGCGATTTAGCTGTGCAATTGAACAAAATTTGTCGAGTAAGACTCTTTTGTAAAAAAACTACCTATTTATTTAAAAAAATATGTATAATCTGTGCTTTAAATGTATTATTGACAATTTTTAAATTCACGCAATGCATTCGAACTCCACCAGAGGGCGCGCGCGTTGCGAAAACCCGATACTTCTTTAGCGTATACAAATAATTTGTAAATAATTATTAAAAAGTTGACGCGGGATTTTCAATGACTATAGTCATATATGACTATTTTAACAAATAGTCGTATACAATATATTATTTAACTACCATAAGGAATTTAAAGTCAATTTTATTTGACATTTTATCTGACCCTTGACAGCTGTCGAGCAGTTTTAACCTTACATTTTTCCCATTTTAACTTACAGCCAACTTCAGCCCGTGGTTAAAGTACAACCATGGTCCCTACACAAGAAGTCCGAACTTAATAAGGAAAATTGACAAAACCTGCCCACTAAATTGTACAAATTAGGTCTTGTTTTCTCACGGTGAGAAAACAAGACCTAAGAATCTCATCACCAGCGGCGCTGCTTGTCGATGAGTACTAACGTCTGCTGTTTTGGTAGCGTTTCGGTACAAATCAAACAATATTATTTTAGGAAGATTTTTTTTCCTTGTGTAGGCTCCATAATAACAACTATGGTTTACAACAATATTGGTATTATGTAAAAAATTCAAATTAATACATCAACTATGTAACCTAATTTAGTAACCTTTTTTTACTCTTTTATAACCTAAAAGTTCGGGCCTTAGACATCAATGTCAGTGTGCTTATCTGAATTGGTAAAAAATGTGCAAAAATTTTACTTAATTTCGATAGGAACTAAAACTAACTAAATTGACCATAGAAACAAAACTCCAAATCCCAAAAAAATATAGTACATAATACAATTTTACATATGAATAAATAAAAAAACAAGTTTAAAATTTTTCAATGTAATTTGAAAATATGACAAATTGTACTTATTAAATACGCCACTCTTTATTTGTTTAAATAGTATAGAATGTTTTATTAGGTATTGAAGAAAAAAGGTTTTGGGTTGTGTTTACATGAAGCTTAATCAAACAAAATAAAAAAAACATAAATTATGTTCTGATAAAAGTTTAATTTGACTTTGGCGTTAGCAGAGACGTTCGGGCAAAACCAATCGGGTACACATTTTTCGATTTTAAATACTTAAAAGCAAATATGAATTGAAAAAACAATGAATTCTAAATAATTCAGTTATTGATTTCGTATCTTTTTGTCCGTTTATAAAAAAGCCCATTATTAAAAAAATAAAAAATAAAAATAAATACAGACACACAAAGCTGCGATATACACATGCAAACAAATGTATTGTCTGTTTCTATCTTTCCGCATATGAATTCTCTGTTTACGTGGGCCTGGAAAAATATGAAATCGTTCAAATAAAAAAAAAAACGACGCGGTGCATTCGAATCGAATTTTAAAATAAATTAGTTATTGGATGCGTTACAGTATGTTTTTTTTTATTATTTTAAAACAATTTTTCAGAGAAATTCATTTTGTTGAGCTTGAAAAATTCAATTTCATCTCACAAAATTGTAAAAATAGATATATAAATAATTTTAACAAAAAAAGTGTAAATATTATAATATATACATTAGCAAGTACGTTGGCTGCACGACGTGCAGAAATATTAACGGGAGTTGCATATGAGCCCTTTGCACCCCGGCCTTCACCCATCCCTCCCATTCGCCCTTCAAAAGGGGACGCCGCATTTATTAAAAATATAAAGTAGGTACATATTAATGGTTTACATACCCAAAATGTGTTATAATGCAACCTTTAAGTGTATTTCCAACATATGTTTTCAGGTTATGTTAAATCATTTTAAGCGTTCAAAAATTGCGGTAAATGGTTTTTTACATGTAAAAAGGTTTGAACAATCAACAAAATTAGTGTTTGTGGTTCTAGGAAGACCGCGTATGTTTGTTTACCTTAAAAGATAAAATTCTTGTACATTTAAAGAAGAATAAAGAAAAAACAGAAACTTAATCTACAAACCTGTTTTTTTCCAAATTTTGTTTATTGAGGGGTGTTATTAAACACCTAAAAAGAAAAAAGAAAAAAAATGGCCCCCTGGGTCAAAAATGCTTTATCATTTTGAATATATATTTTTTTAAATATTAATAATCCTTTTAAGGTTTTATTTACTCTATAGGATTTGTTTAAAAAAATAACATAAATTTATTATTTATAAAAAAAATTTGAGTACAAAACTAAGTAAAAGCAAAAACTATGTTCTATTTCTCAACTTTCTTACATACATACAAAAGTATATTTAATATATTTTTTCTACTCCTATTAAGGAATTTGATCGTTCTAATATCACTTTTATCTATGAAATGACATATATTCCGAAAAGTGTATCATCGGATGACAGAATAAACACTCGTGGCGACATCTCTGTTTTAAATATCTAACAAATTTTAGACCGATCCAACCTCACTTTCTTCCAATTAAATTATTTTTCTATGGTATTTTTTGGAAAGGTAGAAAAAGTATGAATTGCATATTCCTCTCTCGTGAAACCGTCAAACTTGCCATCGGCTCGTGTGACAAACTCTTCACTCGAGCGAAATATGCTGTATTTCAAACTTGTTGCAGAATATACTATTCTGTATTTAAAAAATGTCCTTTAAAAAAAATTGTTTTTCTAAATTTTTTATCTGGGACCAGCTTGTCCAATTTAACGAGCAATAAATTAATAAAAAGTTTTAGTTATTAGAAATATTAATAAAATAATAATAAAAAGTCAATATAAACATTGTTTCATTGAACTAACAAAAAAACTATTAAAAAGGTGGAGGACATTATTTTAAATTCGCTACGTACTGTCAGAAACAGAAAAGGTGAAAGGTCGAAAAAAATTTCAAAAATATATTATAATTTATTTCTTTGGAATTGTCCCCTGGGTCATAAAAGTTTCCCCTGGGTCACACAATTTGTGATCCAGGAGACGTGTGACCCAGGGGAAAAATGTATAAACCGTTACTAGGATACGTTACTAGGATACTTACTTTTAAAAATCAAACAAAGTCCAACTTTACTAATTTTTATTACTGTGACACAGGAGAATGCACAGTTTTGCCATGCTGGTATAAAAAATACAAAAAAACGTGTTGTGGCTTCAAAACACCATTTCCTACTAAAATCCGTTACCAAGGGGGCAGCACCAAAAAATGTGCGCTCAATTCAAAAGGTCATTTATAAAAGCTGCGACCCAGGAGACGTGACCTAGGGGACCAAAATTAAGGAACAAACTTTAGGGATTATTTTAACCTCTTGTATTTTTAAATATTACCAGAAATGGGCTTTTTCTGTAATATTTGGAATATATTCTTAACTATATACAAAAAGGAGGATGTTATTTTACTCTAAGGTGTTTAAATAGCATTAAGTAGTGAATATTATTGCAAGTGGGACAGCTACTTTTCTGTAATTTTGGGGAAAGTTTAATTTTTTAGATAGGGTTACATTTAAAATTATACAATTTTCCTAATATGTAGTTGCTAAAAACACTTAAACCAATTGATTTCGCTTAGTAAAGTTTCAAATGGCTTTAAACTTAATTTTTATAAAATATTAAAGTTAAGAGACAGCAAATGTACAAGAAATTTAAAAATAACTCTCCTATTACGGAATATGACCGTTTTAATATCACTTTTTAATGTGGAATAACATAAATTCCTTAAAGTATTACACAATAATAATAATAATAATAATAATAATAATAATACTTTATTTACGACAAAGTCAGTTACAGATAGGATATAAGCAAACAATAAACAATATATTTACATTATACGAGGGTGGTTCAAATATAAACCGGAATTTTGCTATAAAATTTTTTATTATTAAGTTACAGAGCTGAAATTTTTTACAATTTTTCTAGATAGTCTCCGTCACACTCTACACACTTTTGCCACCTCTTCGGAAGCTTTCGTATGCCGGCTTGTCACGTAACCATTCGCGCACGAAGGATTCTACCTCCGCATTGCTTTCGAATCGCAGTCCGCCAAGTGCCTCTTTCAATGGACCGAACAAATACTAGTCGCATGGCGACAAATCGGGACTATAAGAAGGGTGTTCCAGTGTTTCCCAATCCAATTCGTTCAATGTTTTCATCAAACTTCCCAGCGTGTGAATTTCTGCTCAAAATTCAGAAGTCTTGGCACCCATCTGGCTGAAATTTTGCAGTAACCGAGCCGTTTATGAATTATTTGCTCAATACTACCTATGCTGATGCCCAATTCTTCAGCCATATCGCGTACAGTACTGCGTCGGTCTTCCAAAATGAGTTTTTCTACAGCGCTGACGTTCTCATCTGTAACACTTGTTTTGGGGCGCCGCGCATATGGCAAGTGCCACCACTTCTCGGCCTTTTCGGAAAGCGGAACACCATTCGTACACTTGAGTCTTGGAGAGGCACTTGTTCCAGTGTTTCCCAATCCAATTCGTTCAATGTTTTCATCAAACTTCCCAGCGTGTGAATTTCTGCTCAAAATTCAGAAGTCTTGGCACCCATCTGGCTGAAATTTTGCAGTAACCGAGCCGTTTATGAATTATTTGCTCAATACTACCTACGCTGATGCCCAATTCTTCAGCCATATCGCGTACAGTACTGCGTCGGTCTTCCAAAATGAGTTTTTCTACAGCGCTGACGTTCTCATCTGTAACACTTGTTTTGGGGCGCCGCGCATATGGCAAGTGCCACCACTTCTCGGCCTTTTCGGAAAGCGGAACACCATTCGTACACTTGAGTCTTGGAGAGGCACTCATCCCCGAACTGCTCAAGTAATTTTTGATAAAATTTCCGCGGATTTTACATTATCTTTGACCAAAATACGAATAATGATGCGTTGCGCAACAGACACTGGTACATCCTTCTCGCTCATGGCTATAACTACACTGAAAAGCGAGGTTACGGAGTCCCGGCTGTTCTCTACGCTTCGTAACATACCAGTCTAACATCCAGTGCAGCCATTTTACGCCCGTTTATTCAAAAATTCCGGTTTATATTTGAACCACCCTCGTACATTACAATTCACAATAAATACAGTTATTAAATAAGTGGTAATTTCAGATAGAAATTCTTCTAAAAAATTTGGTTAAGAGCTGAACGAACTTGCGCTAGTGTTAAATAATTTAGGTCCAAATTTGTCTCATTCGCAAGACGGCAACATCTAGAAAGAGGCATGTTGTGGGAGTAACCATTGCTATGAAAATTAACATAAAACATGTTGCTTTGTCGTGTGCGATGTTGTGGTATTCTAAAATAAATCTTCTCAAGTAATTCTGGAGAATTAATTTGAGAATTCAAAAGTTTAAAGATAAATATAACATCAATACATTTTCTTCTACTAGCTAAACTTTTTATTTGTAGTATATCCAAGACCAATTTTTTATATCCTGGTAAGTCTACCGCAATTCCCATTTCAAACGCAATAAACCTGGCAAATTTATTTTGAACGCGTTCAATTTTATCAATATAGATATTAAGGTGACCATTGATGAGTATGGGATCTTGACACACCCCACCCTCGTAAAGTCTCGCGTATTTCTTTTTATGAAGCCCAAAAGTTTGTTAGCTTTATTAGTTATGAAGTTAATATGACCCGCAAAGGTTAACTGAGGGTCCAAACAGACACCCAGATCTTTTATTTCCGATACTAAGTTTAACGGAGTACTGTAGAGTTTATAGTTAAATTCTAAGTTGGATTTAGATCTGTGAAACTTCATTATTTTACATTTGTTAGACACCACTCAGTCAGCCTCTGCAGGTCACATTGCAATAACTGACAGTCTCACAAGAATGAAACCCTTTTATAAATTTTTAGATCGTCTGCGAAAAGCAAATAGTTTGAATTTCTTATACATTCACCTATGTCATTAATAAAGCAACGGAGCAAGGTGGGCACCTTGTGGTACTCCAGAATGAACTGGGATGGGGTTGGAGATAGCCTTACCCAGTTGTACCACCTGAGTCCTACCCTTCAAGTAGCTCTTAATCCAATTTAACAAGCTTTCTCCGAATCCCAAGGCTTTGAGTTTTTGAATCAGGATATTATGATCCTTCCAAAGCTCCAAACACATAATCTGTGAAAATTATTAAGTTACTGGTTGTGGATTTATCTTTAGTAAATCCATGTTGTTGATTTATTATAACAATTTTAAAAAGAGGTAGCAATTTTTTTGATATGATTGATTCCATTATCTTGGGAATCAGAGATAGCTTAGCAATTGGACGATAGTTTACAATTTCGGATCTGGAGCCAGTCTTAAAAATAGGGGTAACTAGTTTTTCAAATCTTGGGAAAATTTCCAGATTTTAGGGATAAATTAAACAAGCAGTGTATAGGTTTAATCAATAAATACTTACATTTCATTAGGAATATACTAGGAACATCAGGTCCTTTACTGGTGTTTGTTTTTAAATTGTTGAGTTCATTATAGATTTCAGATTCGTCGATTACAATATCATTGATTTCAATTGAATTATTATAAATAATATTTAAGTTGGGACTGCTACGAGGTTTATATACAGAGCTAAAGTAATCAGCAAAGTAGTTCAGAATTTCTGTTGGGTAATCGGACATTTCTTCTTTGTATGACATTGTTTTAGGTATTGAAAAATCATTATTTTTAGCTTTAACAAATTTCCAAAATTGTTTTGAGAGATATCAATGAATTATTTTATCATCGGATGACGGAAACACTGGTGGCGACATCTCTGTTTAATACCTTAAAAATTTAAAAAAATCGTAAAATTTTAAGAATTTTGTAAAGGAATGACAATCCATCTAAAGGCGCCATATTGGATTGATTTATTTCCGTCTCTCTCTTACGTATGCACAGCCACTTTAATAAATGATGTATTATTAGGTTAAACCTACGCGACATAATGCTTATTCCGTGAAATATTTTTAGCTTCAATTTATCTGGCTTCGCACCCCGCTAAAGAAGCTTCACAAAAAAAAAACGTACAAGCCCAATAATGGGTTGGGTTGAATTGGATTGGATTTGGTGGATTGAGGCCACAGGTGGCTCCTTGTATTGCCCTAGATTTCCATGTTGTCTACAGGGTTTGCTCTTAGGCGGAGTTAGAGACCCCCCTCCCAGGGGTCGGAGTCCGGACCCAAATCTTTTAGATTATTATGTGATAAATTACTATTTTTATAAATCTTTTTAGTAAAAATTAAATAATATAATTTTTAAAGTACATATTTATTTATTTTATTTAAAATGTAGAACTTTGAAGTTTGCACTGAACAAAATCCAATAAAAGTATTAAAAATACAAATTTAAAGAAATAATAAATCACGATAATCACACACAAGCTATCACTCATAAAATCAGATTTTCCTTAACGACACTGTGACTAGATGGAAACATTATTATTATTATCGCACGGGTGTAATTATATTTTTTTCGTGATTAATAAGCAGGTTATAATCTAAAGTTTATTATTGTCAACACTCACTACTAACTGCAGATCCAATTGTCCTCACTTTCTACTTATTATTATAAATGAAATTGAACATTATGCTCATCGTGATTCACTATAACTATAACCATTTTTAAGGAAACAATTATATATATTATATTATATTATATTATATTATATTATATTATATTATATTTTATTATATTATATTATATTTTATTATATTATATTATATTATATTATATTATATTATATTGTATATTAAACACACTAAATAAAATGAAATTATCTTAAAACCTTACTCTTATTTAACTATATTTTGTATATTTCTCTTAATGCCTTGTTTAAATAGATTGCAATGTGTTGTGCAAAATAATGAAATAAGGTCCATTATAAAAGTTATAAATTTAAGCATTATTCTAAACATTAACCTAAATACGCACAGTACATTAGTCAAATCTGGCCTCGGTAATTATTCATACATTTAAATTTTAGCGGCATTAGGTTCTGGTCGAGGAAAATTTAATAAAGCCACCCTTATTTTTATATTAAAAATAAATTTTTAAAAGCGCTTCTCTCTGTGTTACACCGTCCCATGTACATTTTTTATTCGGCAAAGCGGCCCCTCCCGCGCTCTACGTACAAACATAATGGAATTCGTAACATATAAGCATTTGCATTGAATTAAAAAAATGGAGCAGTGTGAGAAGTGAACTGATAAAAAACGTGTTCAATATGAATGTGTGTACAAAAAAGCTCTGGCAAAACAATATTAAAATTTTTATTGGCACCTATTTTTTTTTTTAAATTTTTATTGTCAAAGGTTTTTTAATTTTATATGCTTATCTTTTATACATTGTATAATTTTACATGTCATGATTCATTAACGCCCAGACTGAACCGCTGCAGCGCGCTGGACCTATTGGGCTGAAATGTTGCCAGTGCATTCCTATAATGAGATGAAAACCGCTAAGACAGGATTTCTTTTAATTCCAATTCCAAAACTCAGTTTTAATTTTGGAGCATCGAACATGTTTGAAAGTATTTAACGGCTGAACATTTTTTATGAATTTTGGAAACTGGACAATTTTTTACTTTTTTTAAACTTTTTTGACTTCTTCGTGAAAGGGGTAAACCAAAACTTGGCGTTACGAAAGATGAAACGGAAACACATGCTCACATTGTTAGTTAAAGGTTGCGTGTTTCGTATTAACTAGTATTAATATTATTGGGTATTATATGGTCATTCAATTTTGGTAGCTACTTATCTAATTTATGCAGACTTGGACTTTGGGATAATTGCCAGGCAGGTGTACTGAAATGATCCTTATAGCATGCCGCCCGCACGTTTGGTAGCCCAGGAAATTTTCATTGGAACTGATCGTCTCTCTCACACCTTTTAACCAGGTCAAACACTTGAGGACTTAATCCAGGAGGAGGTACCACACACAATTTGCACACTTTTGCACTTGGGACAGTTATCATGTGTAGAATCGATATTGATTTTTTTGTTATTTTACGGCGTTAACCGGGGTCCTCCCGCACTTTTCGCACTTGTTGCACTTTTCGCACTTGTTTATTTATTTATTTATTTATTTATTTATTACCGATTACCGATATTTCCGCATACTTAGATTCGCTTCTGGTACTTTACTACGTTTGTATCGTATACGCTGCTTAGGAGGGATCTCGTTAACTATCTTTGAGCGTCCTTACACTTCAAGAGTCAAGACCCAACTTCAGGAAATTAAAAACTAATTTGAACAAAATTGAATGATTAAAATCGTTTATAAATACAGCTCTCAAATAATATGGAATTGACTATATCTCAAAAACTGCTCTACTTTTATAATTTTTGACAGTATTTTCGGATTCAGGGGACAATTTTACATAATAATTGGCTATTAACCATGGTATAAGTGAAAAAGCTGCCACTAATAACTGTAATAGTTAGTATTTTTGACTAATTCATTTTTAGAGAGTTTTTAAAATATATAGTGTCTCCCCGTAAGTTTCCTACATATGGGAAACTTTTTTATTGTTAATTTCACGAAATAAAGTTATTCTTTAAAAAGATCTGCTTTCTTAAAAAATATTATTAGACTATTAAACTTTCTAAAGTAGGATAATTTAAAAATGGCCCAAGAAAAAGCTTTTTTACTTATCGTAAAATTAATACGAAAAAAAGTTACTCATTTTAAGAAGTTCTGCTTTCTAAAAAAAATAATATTAGACTATTAAAATAGCACGTACAGGGGTGGTCATAAAATAGAAAAATTAATAATTGTTTAAATTATTTTCATGGAATGTTTAGTACTATAACAAGTAATATTGTATTTGTGGAAAAATATATATATATATATATATATAAACAAATATATACAGGGTGTTTCAGAATAAGATGCTGACCGTTAGTCGTACGAAAAATGGTCAAGAAATCAAATTTGCCCTTAAATGAATGAGGATTTAAAAAATTAATTTTATTTTGAAAAATAGCAGTGGCGTGCATAATATTTTTCCAAAAATATCTAGACCACATCCTGGATGGACGCCACTGGTAAAAAAAATAAAAAATCTTCTACATCAAAAACTTACTGTTAATGCTTAGAGGGCGTGTGCCAAATTTTATAAAAATATCTAGTTATTAAAGTTATGATAAAAAAACGATTTTTTTCTTAAAACTTTAACACCCTGTAACTCAAAAATAAGAGGTTTAGGTCATAGATTTATTTGAACTTTTTTTCTTAAAATCAACTAAGGATTCACACCCTTAAGATTCAGCATCTTATTCTGAATCACCCTGTATATACCGGGTGTATCTGAGAATAGACGCACCCTTGTAACTTTTTTATTTATAAAGATGGTGAAATAAAATTTAGCATGGGTAATTAGGATATAAAATGCCACTTATAAGAGTACAAAATGAATTTTTTGAACTTCCGGTTTCGCCGGAAATGATACCAACTTTCGATTTTTAACTGGAATGCCCTATATATTTTTACATATTTGTAATCCATATTTGTAGTTCAAAAAATTCATTTTATATCCTAATTAACCATGCTTAGCATGGCATGCTAAATTTCACGTGTCTATCTTTATAAATAAAAAAGTTATAGGGATGCGCCTATTCTCACATACACCCGGTATAATATTATTGATTATTAAAATGCATCACAAATAAATAGGTAAACAGAGGTTAAGAAACAAAATAAAAATGTAATCATGTTTGTAGGGCAAATACGTAATAAATGATTATTTGCTTGGGTTGCAAATGATTATTTGCTTGGGTTGCAAATGGCTTCCTATTATTAAATTCTTGATATTTAAAAAATGACTAATAAATACTAACCTTTAAATTAATTTAAAGGTTAGTATTTATTAGTCATTTTTTAAATATCAAGAATTTAATAATAGGAAGCCATGGATTTAAACTTTGATATAACTTTTGATTCTAAGCAACATTTCTGTATTTTATTTTGCTCTAAAATAAAAAATTAAGGGTATTCTCTTGAGCCAATTATACATTTTTTTATGTTATGACCACCCACATGCCATTTTAAGTTTTAATTGTCTAATATTATTTTTTGAGAAAGCAGAACTTTTTATGAGTAACTTTTTTCGTAAAATTAAAGAACTACACTGTATACTAGACTGGGCCAAATCAACTATTTTTTTTGTAAAGTATATCGAAAATATTGTTTTGGGTGACAAAAAAAACTTATTGTGAAAGTTTGAGTACATAATATTAATCTTAAGAGGTCTATCATCGCAATTTTAGATTTTTTTTTTCATGAGCGAGTTTTTGTCTCCCAAATTGTTTTTAACAAAATTGACTTGGGAATATTTTTTAAAGAAAATTGAATGCTTTACAAAAAAGGTTAAAGTGAAATTTTCCATCAGATGAACCGTTTCCTTACAATCATCCTTAAAAATTGGTACACTGTTCAAAATTTCATGACCATTTTAACATCAAATTAACACCATACATGGTCTATATCGATACAAACCAAAATGGTGTTAAATGTGGTTCGTTGGTCCGGTGTTAATTCAAATACTAAAATAGTGTTAATTTAACTATTAAAATAAATTTTACCTGGTGTAAATTGAACTCCTTTTCAGTGTTAAATATTATGTGTTTGTGGTCAAATTAAATCATACTACACAGAAAAAAGGAAAGAAAAAGGAAACAGGAAGTTCCTTGACGCAGTACTAGTATATTACCAGTGGTATTATTCCAGAAAATGGAACCTTCAACGCTAGAGATAATGTTTTTAGTGCGTTCCACTAACTACTTCAAATATTGACAGCTGTGTCCACCTATTTAAGGTATCTTTAGTATCGAACAACTTGTATTGTAGTGTCAGACACTGTGTCACACCAAAGCAAAGGACTACCTGAGCTTATATATTCTTCATGTAAGCCAACAGAGGCAGATTTAAGAACATCACGGGATCCACACCGCCTTTGCACTTCTCAAATATTTTTAGATAAACACCGTTTTGGTGTTTGCTGTATATAACATTTTCGACCATAAATCATGGTGTTATATTAACACCACTTGGTGTTGGATTTTGACACCATTTTAAGATTACTCTTTACACCGCAGATATTTTAAACAGTGTATAGTTTTACAATTTTATCTTTTAATTTTAGAATTTTGTAATTCATGTAAAAATCAGTACCGATAAATATTCTTATGGGAAATTAAATGCTCTCAACATTTTTGGCTAAATTCACTCCATCAAAAGTTATTCAAGGTTAAAGTTAAAGTCAAAACGAAATTCTTGTTTTTTCATGTGTGAAAATTTGATTTTTTTTCTTTATAAATGTGTATTATACTGGGTCTCCCAGAATATGTGGGAATCTATCGTTTTTTTCCGGGTAACATGAATAACAAAATTCCAAAGTTAAAAGATCAAATTGTAAAACTATATCAGTTTTTAAGGCATGATCGTAAGGAAACGGTTCATCTGACGGAAAATTTCAATTAGACCTTTTTTGTAGAGCATTCAATTTTCTTTAAACAATATTTCTGAGTCAATTTTGTTAAACTTAATGGTACTTTTTAATTTTTATGACTTTTTTTCATTATTTTTAGGTTTTTTACTTTCTTATTTTTCTTAAAAAAAACGGTGATTTTTTGCATAGGGTTGGTTTATGGGGCGGAAAGATCGATATAGATAGACATATAGTTTATGCACCGAAGAGTAACATAACTACAACTTAATCTGTAATTGATTTTATATTTTTCCTTATACCACGCAAGCGAAGCCCCCTGTCCACAGCTAGTATGCTTAATAAAGACATAAAACAACCAAAAAATATTTGTAAATAAAAACTTGAAAGGATATTTGTTTGCATCTTTCTGTATAGAAAATAGGCATATATGCATATTTGTTAATTTAATAAAAAAAATTAATTTTATTAAGGTATAGAGTAATATTCCCCTTTTTGCGCTGGGCAAGCAGGTAGCAAGTCTCTTTCCGTCATAAACTAGTCTAAAATTAAGTAAAAATTATGTCTGAGCTATAATACAGCCATAGTTAAAAATAAGAAATGCATTAAGGACAAACATAATACTAAATATAACATAATATTACTTAAAAAAATGTAAAATAATAATTATTTTTACCCACGCCCATATTTGTAGATTTATTATGTATAGACACATAAATAATTTATAAATTTTGTCGTAAAAAGTAACTTCTGAGCTTATATAGCATTTTGTAATTGATTAAATGTCGAACACACTTTTTCAGGACTTGTTTTATTAATGCGGGTCACGCAATATTATTTTGTAATCTACACGTTTTAATTATTTACCCGCGCATTGGATGTATTCACGACTTTGAGACGGATAGGAAATCAATACTGGATTAATTTAATAAAAACACAATTATTTTTAATTAAAAGCAAAAAGGTTTATACATAAATAAAATTTGACACCAAAAATGTTAATGACAAAAATTCTTTTGGTGGCAAACTTGATTCCAACATTCGCATTTTTTAAATATTTTTTAAATAAATAATTTCTATCTTTAATCGTTCTATAATTTAAACTTCATTATATCTCCTATGCTGTAAAAATAACGTAGTCCATTTAGGTGAAGTTTTTTACATCCTAGCCTGTACAAAAACCGTTAGGACCAATCAAAAAAATTGATAACTGCTGATAACTCATAAGATACCTATATAACCTCACGTTATACTTTTAATAATTGTTATTATTATTATTATTATTATTATTATAATTGTCTTTTTGTGCTTCGCTCAATTGTAGGCCGCATACTTTGAGCTCAGCACAAAAAACTTACTTCTCAGCCTTATAGCATTTAATAACTGTAAATTACATTATCTACGCCAGTGAGATAAGAACTTCTTATCCCACTCATTTTGAGTGAGATAAGAAGTTCATTAACGCACGCGTTTTTCTCTGTTTTTAACCAATCAAATAAAAAATTCAAAATGTCAAAATAACCCTAAATTAAGTCTTAGACAAAAAAATTACCGTTTATTTTTTCATTTAGAGGCGTAGATAAAAATTTGTACAATATACGTGTGATAACGCTTTATTAACGTACTTTTGCGATTGCCCAACTCGTGCTACGCACTCGTTGGGCAAATAACTATTAACGCACGTATTTTTCTTATAAAACTAGGGAAAACCTAATTTGTAGAACGCGCTCTCTTAAAATAAAATAGTCAAAGTTCTACTATTCTTCTATCACTTTTAAATAGTTATTTTTTACTACTTATAGTTAAAGTTCGGCTTATTTAAGATAAGTCGCCATATTTGACTGTTTCTAGTAAAAAGTAACTAATTTCTTTAAATGTGTTTAATTCTTGCGGCCAACAACAAATTATTGCTTGAGTTAAATGGCCCACAAAAACAAACAAAGATGAAAAATGTTAAGCTCAAAACAGTAACACAAAAAAGATATTTAAGTTTAAAATATTATTAACAATATGTATAGACAAATATAACAAATTTTTATAAAAGTGACTTTAACTCATCGGTCAGACATCCGCTGGTTAATACTATATTATGTATCAAGTTTGATAAACGCCATTTTATACACCAATTTAATTAAGGCACGAGCGAGCTTGCGAGCGAGTTTTTAAATTAATGAGTGTATAGAAAAGTTTATAAACGAGGTGCATACTATACTTTTTCTACGACAAATACTTATTCTTATCTTAAAATGATTTAAATCAAAAATTTGTATAGAGCGCCATCTATGAAACAATAGGGGAATCTGTGTGTCACCGTCAAATGTAACATTTTTTTATTTTATAAACACAGATTATAAAGGTTATGAATCGAAATGTATTTCTTAAAAATTGACAGTTTTTCACAGTGAAAGTAAAGAAAATGTTTTATGAACACTTTACAGTGGAGTCCGTGTCCGAATTTAAGTTATAGTTTACTGCCGGCGAAATTAAAAAGTCATTACAATGTTCATATAAAATTTTCAAATATTGGCGTTGAGAAACTATTTAATACTTTTGTATTTTTGTATTGAGATAATAAAATAATTTTCACATTTAGTATTATTTTACAAGAAAGGCAATTTATTTTAACTTCAAAATTTCATGACCATTTTAACACCAAATTAACATCATACATGGTCTATATCGAAACAAACCAAAATGGTGTTAAATATGGTTCGTTGGCCGGTGTAAATTCAAATACTAAAATGGTGTTAATTTAACTTTCACACAGTATTAAAATAAATGTTACCTGGTGTAAATTGAACTCCTTTTCAGTGTTAAATATTATGTGTTTGTGGTCAAATTAAATCATACTACACAGAAAAAAGGAAAAAAAATGAAACAGGAAGTTCCTTGACGCATTACTAGTATATTACCAGTGGTATTATTCCAGAAAATGGAACCTTCAACTCGCTAGAGATAATGTTTTTAGTGTGTTCCACTAACTTAAAATACTTCAAGTATTGACAGCACTGCCCTACTATGGAGAAAGGCAGTAACTGCAAAAAAATGCAAAATCCGTTTTCTTGTGCTATGGTAAAGCTATAGACATTTTGTAACCTAATTCAACACACAATTGCAGTCTACAGGGTGATATGTTAAATGCATATCTCATAAGTTAAAAAAATCAATTAAATACCTACTGCTTTTTATAAAAATGTAGTTTATGCTAATTTTCCACAAATTTCTTGTTTAGCAGTTACTGCCTTTCTCCATAGTAGGGCAGAGCAGCTGTCAATACTTGAAGTATTTTAAGTTAGTAGA
Organism: Brassicogethes aeneus; assembly: GCA_921294245.1. NCBI lineage: Eukaryota > Metazoa > Arthropoda > Insecta > Coleoptera > Nitidulidae > Brassicogethes > Brassicogethes aeneus. The sequence goes on along the minus strand of OV121132.1, from coordinate 42,025,680 downwards.
ACGCACTAAAAACATTATCTCTAGCGAGTTGAAGGTTCCATTTTCTGGAACAGCTGCTGTTTCCACCTATTTCAGGTCTCTTTAGTATCAAACAACTTGTAGTGTCACACCGAAGCAAAGGACCACCTGAGTTTATATATTCTTCATGTAAGTCAATAGAGGCGAGATTTAAGAACATCACGTTACCACACCGCTTTTGCCGCGATCGGTACACATTTTCAACCATAATTCATGGTGTTATATTAACACCACTTGGTGTTGGATCTTGACACCATTTTAAGATTACTTTTTACACCACAGATATTTTAAACATACACTGCAGTGTATGATTGGAAAAAAATAGATATTTTAAATATTTTTTCTACTACCTTACTGGAAAACTTAATTTTCCACCCCCGAGCAAGGAAGGAAAATTAAATTTCCTCCCTCTATTTTTTTTTTAATTTTACATTAGCAAGAGTTTTTGTACCTTTAGCCCTATTTGATTTAGTAGGAAAAAGATTTACTCCGCGCTTGTCCAACCATTTTTTTTACAAACTATATTCATTTTCATATTGCTCTTTAAATTTTTAAGGAAGGAAATTAATTGCAAATATTCTTGCCTTTTAGCAAGATCTTGCGGCAGATCTTCTTCGCTAGAACTCATTTTCAAAACAAACATTCTGAGAGCTTATAAAAACTGTTATGTTTGTATTACCAAAAATACCATAGCAACAAAGCGTTGTCAACATAACGTCGGCAACGCAACACCTACTTAATATTTTGTCATAATTTTATAATTAAAAAACCGTTAAAAGGTAATAGAAAAAAGAGGAAAATGCGTTTCCTCCCTTGAATATTTAATGCATCAAACTATTCGCGGGAGGAAAAGCACTATTTTCCTCCCATGGTATGTAAATAGCCATTAATTTAAAGACGATTTAAAAAATTTAATTTATGTAAAAATTGTTAAAAATCCATACATATTTCATGTTTGCTAAAGAACAAACATAAAAATTTCTATTCGCAACGGCCAAACAAAGTAATCGAATAACGCGCAACGGTCTCCGGCTAAAAAAAAAGAGAGCTCCATTTATTAATAATTTGCATTTTTTCACTGAATTTTAAAAATAAAATTGTCGAAATCCCCATCCATTACAAAAATTAGAGCGAATTTCGTCCACATGTGATCGGGGTTGACTGAATGGCTAATGGGTCACGGCTGACCCTCAACTTTTAGTGTGTTTCGTTTCGAAATCCTGCGGAGAATTCGATTCTACTGCCGTGTATGCAAAAATTAAATGTACCTACGCTTGATTTGTCGATGATGTTTATTTAGGCAATTTCAAAATAATCAAAATTATAATCAGCATTCTGAACTTAATTTTAAGATGATTTAAAAAAACTAATATAACATCAAACACTTTACATTAATTAAATGTTTTACAAGAATACACATTTCTCGATTTTTATGTAAGAATGTCATATTCTCGCACGCAAAATCGTTGAAGAATGAAGCTCATTCTTAAACGATTTTTGGTAACATTTAGTTTTTAAGTATTGGTACCCCCAAAATGTCAAACTGATTAATAACCTCAAATTCATTACTTTTATTGAAAATGAAGCCTTTATTATTGTTTTGTAATATAAAGTTTGCTCCAACAATGCATTTTAATGCAAAATTTTAAGTTTAATGTGTAAAAGTGCAGTTCAGGTTGTACTTGTGCAGGATAACAAATATTGTCATTTTGTGTTGCCAACTGACATTTTGCAAGAAAAATCCCCTAACTAACAACGACCACAAAACAATTAAAAAAACCTAAATAAAAGTTAAAATCGAGAAAATAGTATAAATCACACGTTGCAGAAGGCTATTCTCGCACTCATTCGTTCGTCCACTCGCTCCTTCGTCGCTCGAGGCCAAATTTCGAATTCGTGCGAGAATATGTGGCCTTCTGCAACTTGTACTTTAATATACTATTCTGTACTAAAAAGTTAAAAGATACCTAGTTAAAAACTAGAAACAAATACTATTTAGGTCAAAATAATTTTACAAAATTTACTATAGTATTTATGCGAATTATATAAGATAATACATATTTTTTACCAATACATAATAGTACATGATAGACCAGCTATCCAAGCGGAGAAAGAACAAATTATCAACGAGGTAGTAGGATCTCTGTACGGATAATTTGACTTTTGAACTGGTATATAAAGTCTTTCTGTCTTGTATAAACTTATGAGTGTTAGTATATGAAAATTATTGTGCTCTTGAAAAAAAAAATTAAATTTGAACATAAAATACAAGATTAGCAAAATAATTTAAAAGTAAAACAAGACATGTTTCGTAGGTTAATTAACTTTTTTATAATGGGTATTTCCATTGTAACGGATGCGACACTGACAATGCGTTTTTCATGATAATAAAGTATTTCTTTAGATATATCAAAATACGTTAATATACAAAAATAGTATAAAACATTAGATATTTAGCTCAAATAAAATTTCAATAAAAACTTGTATAGAAAACCTTTTATAACGTCATGAATCGCGTAACGGGCGCGACATTAGAAAATCGGCAAATGCGACCAAGTTGGCTTCCAAAGTTGATCCTGTAAAATTTTGGATGAAAGCATATTGTAATAATTTAAAACTTGAATTGTAACCCCAAACAAGCACGTATTTTAAATGCAAAAATATTGTATACTTTATTTTCTAAAGTTTTCTGAAAATGTAACGCGTGCGACATTTGAACTTTTCCGTGTTTATTCTCAAAGTTACACTGAGAAAAAACAATGGTTATCTTAATCAAATATATAGTAACTTTTACTTAATATTCTGATTAGTATAGGAACAGCCATATTTACAGTTATGTTAACCATGTTTATAAATATACAATTGTAACAGTTTTATTGTCACTTTAACTATATTTTTGTTGTTGCACAAAACAATAATTTATTTAGTTATAATAATCATATGCAAATACCTTATAACCCTCTATACACTGAGAGAAAAAAATGGTTTTTATTACCAAATCTGCATTTTTATAACCAAATGCTTTATTCAGTATTTGACTTACAAACGGCTACGTTATTAAAAACAAATGATTAAGCTTTAAGACATTTGGTCATATTTACTTAATAATTTGTTTTTGGTTATTAAAACCAAACCAATTAGTCGTAATAAATAAGTTATTTATTTATAAGAATCAAATTTTTATTTAAAAAAAATATATTTATTTATAAAAAACAAATGATCTTTTTTTGTTAACAAATCGTTTTGTTTTAAAAAATAGTAATATACAGGGTATTTTAGACTTGTGGTGCCAAAAGCTCAGGGGAGATTCCTCTCAAGTATGAAAAAAAGTTTTTATGAACATGTGTCCGAAAATGATTTGTTTCCGAGATACAGGGTGTTTGTTTTTTTTTTAATTGAGTTTTTTATTTATAGCTTAAAACACTTTTTTATACATTATTATGATTATTTTTGTAACAAAAAAGTATCAAATTTAAACTTTTTTTTTTAAATAAAACACCCTGTATCTCGGTAACGAAGCATTTTCGGACACTTGTTCATAGGAACTTTTTTTTCATATTTTGATGAGAGGAATCTCCTCCGAGCTTTTGGCACCACAAGTCTGAAACACCCTGTATTATTAAAACAAAACATGTATTTTTATAATTTAGCGTTTTTATAAAAATTAGGGTTTTCTATATTAAATAACACTCGGCCATTGATAACAATACATTTTATTTTAATGAAAAATAAAAAACATTTTCCTTAAAAAACATGTTTGCAAACAAAAACTTTTTTTTTGGTAAAGTAAACTAAACATCTTAAACTTAAGTATATAAGTTTATAAACTAAACATCTTAATTTAAAATTCTTAAACTTAAAAAACATAACTCTGTTAAATTATTTTCAATCAAAAATGTATCCATATTTACCTAATTTAGGTATAAACTATACAGCACGTCCGGACGCGTCCACTCCCTTTGCACAAACTAACACAATGGCCGAACTAAATAAAGCATCTACGGCGAATAATCAACGTGTTTTATCCTGCATTTGTTTTTTATAAGCAAGCAACAACTCGATTTATTCATACAAACTCTATTTGAAAATGGTTTGTTATTATTAAACTATATTTGTTTTGTATAACCAAATACAGTGAACCAAATCATTTTTTCAAAATAAACTTAAGTAATTCTGAATATAGTTACTAAGAAGTGCTGATTTGGTATAGAGAAGAATTATTTATTATATTTTACCAAATATATTAAAACAAATCATTTTTTAACTATACCCAGACTATTTCTCTCGGTGTATGGTTAAATATACTGTACGTATGATATGTATAGTTAACTTTCTGTATAGTAAAAACTACAACGACATATTGTTAATAATGTGTGACAACATTATATTGTTATTGTAACCAGATAATCTTATAATTTTAACCATCTAATGTAGTACTAACAGTTTAGCCGTACATGATGGTTGTAATAGCCTAATCAAATATCTAACTTTACAAAATTTTTATAACAAAATGATTAGAGTACATATAACAAAACTAATTTTGCGTATATTGTTATTACAACCATAAGTTATAATTAAATGAACCATATTTTGCATAACAAATCTATATTGTTAGGGATTACAATATATTTTCTTAGAGTGTAGGTTTTTAGAATTATAATGTACGAATATTTGAAGGTTATAAATTACGTCGCAATTAAACCATTTGATTTCATATACCTATAGTTTTTTGTTGTTAAATAACACATGATTTTTTCGCGGAAATACCCTTATACTAAATAAAAATATTCATAAATTCAAAGACAACGCAATTTAAATACATTTTTCAAAATTACCTAAGTACAAATAAACAATGAAAAAGAAATATTAAAATTGCAAAACAAAATAAAATTAAAAAACATCAGTTTGGTCGCAATGACCTACCCATTGATTATAATCTATAGATTTCCAATCTAACGTTTCACTTTATTCGGCTTTAAAAATTCCAATTCATCACGATATTTTGGCGGGGAGGGCGGCAAAAGTCAAATATATCACATTTGGTTATCAAATATAAAACGAGAGGGCCTCGGGTCCATATAAAAAACGGTCCGCAGTTCCACTTTGTTGGCTTAGTAAAAATACATAAATATAATGGATACAAATTGTCAATCTGCCGCCCCCGGGGCTTGATTGAGTCGAGGTGGTGGTTTTTTCAGCGGCGGCCCTTCGAACGGAATCGAAAATTTTAAGCGCAAATCTCAATTCGATGTCAAGATAAATTAATGGCCGCATATTTTATCGGGAATTGTTATTAGTAATGTCGTGCATTAAAGAACATGTCGTCCGGGATATATGGTCGCAAACAACCTATCGCTGCACTCAAATCTTAATAAATAACACCATATTTTACGCCTTTTATTCCGAAATGTTCGATTACTTTTTTTTAACCTTTTTGATTGCTCAGCTTTGATGCTTATCCAATACCCAAATAATTTTGATTTACAGTAACAATTCCACACAAACTAAAACTCGTTGTTATAAACCTTAATATCTTTTAATCACAATTTGTTATTTTTAAAAATATAATCCCCACCAACATTTTGTATGTAATAAACCATTCGTAAATAGTAGAACACTCTTTTATCATATATCAAATAATTAAAAGTATATCGTTTAATCAGCCTACTCTCTTGAAATAAATTAGTCGAAAATGACTAAGTCATATTCGACTAATTGTCATATTGAAAAAGCAGTAACTAATAATTAGTCCAATTCTACAGAATAAAATTGTCAAATTAGTAGATTTAAATTTAAAAAAGATTTTTGACCCAGCCGGGTTTGAACTCGGGTCTCTCGGTTGTGAAGCGGATAACTAATCACTGGCCACTGCTACTTTTATAAAAATTACTTATATTTGTCTATAAATAGGTTAAATATCTTTTTTGCGTTGCTGTTTTGAGTGTTAATATAACACCATGAATTATGGTTGAAAATGTTATATACAGTTAACACCAAAACGGTGTTTATCTAAAAATATTATATTTAACTATATTAATTTAGTTGACCCATAAGTATTTATTTTTGTATTTTTAAAATTTTTATCAACTGTGGGAAGGTTAATATAAACAAAGATTAGTCTGACGGTACTAAACCAGATAGTTATTTTATTTTTTTTTTATAATTGGTTAAATTAACCCAGAAAACTTTAGTGAAACCAACCCGCTGTATGGTTCACTTAACTAAATATGTTGTTTGAAAAATAAGAGTTACTTCAACCTAAAGCACTCTGTTAAAACGATTAAAACAATTTGCCGTACATTCCCGGTTGCATAGTGTGTACCGATCGCGGCAAAGGCGGTGTGGATCACGTGATGTTCTTAAATCTCGCCTCTGTTGACTTACATGAAGAATATATAAGCTTAGGTAGTCCTTTGCTTTGGTGTGACACTACAAGTTGTTCCATACTAAAGAGGTGGAAACAGCTGTCAATACTTGAAGTATTTTAAGTTAGTGGAATGCACTAAAAACATTATCTCTAGCGAGTTGAAGGTTCCATTTTCTGGAATAATACCACTGGTAATATACTAGTAATGCGTCAAGGAACTTCCTGTTTCCTTTTTTTTTCCTTTTTTCTGTGTAGTATGATTTAATTTGACCACAAACACATAATATTTAACACTGAAAAGGAGTTCAATTTACACCAGGTAAAATTTATTTTTATACTGTGTGAAAGTTAAATTAACACTATTTTAGTATTTGGATTTACACCGGACCAACGAACCATATTTAACAGCATTTTGGTTTGTATCGATATAGACCATTTATGGTGTTAATTTGGTGTTAAAACGGTCATGAAATTTTGGACAGTGTAAAAATTAATTAGTCAATAATGACTAGTTTTTAAAGTAACTAATAACTATAGTCCACAGCAAATTGTATCCCGAACATTTAACAACCAATTCTTAAAATTTTTCCCTAAATCCGAATCCAAAAATTATAAAATTAGAGCAGTTATTGAAATATAGTCAATTGCATATTATTTGGAAAATTGACTATATCTCAAAAACTGTTCTACTTTTATAACTTTTGACGAAATTTTCGGATTCAGCGGATAATTTTACATAGGAATTGACTGATAAAATGTTCGGGATGCAAATTGCTGTTGACGAGAGTTATTAGTGGCTGCTTTTTCGCTAAGACGATTAGTCATTTTTGACTAATTAATTTTTAGAAAGTATGTTTTTAAGGACCATTTAACAAAGGAGCATTTAACGCTAACAGTAATTTGTTGTTGGTCGCAAGGGTTAGTGATGCCGTCGAGACGAGACGAGAGGGCGATTTTCTCTCGAAAAAAGTCTCGAGACGAGAGAATGCCCCCTCTCGCTCGAGAATTTCTCGTTTTTCTCGATCTTTCTCGTTCACACGATTTTTCCGGTAATAAGTAAACAATTTTTTTTACATAAAAATTATAATTTTGCACATAAATGACGATATTTATTTGTTTCAGAAATATATGTTTAAACTTTCTTGATTTTAGAAAGAAAAATTTAACTCCTTACTTTATGTAACTAAGGGATGCCCCCTAAGGGGTCATTCAAGTATTACATAACGATAGAGGGGGTCAGCACGAACGTTACGATTTGTTACTGTGGGGGTTTCGTCCCGTAACGAAATTTTTCTTTAATTTTGTCCAATCAATTTTCATTAATTTTACTTCTCAGCATGGTCAAATTAAAATTTCCCAGTGATACGTAACAACTAGAGGTGGAAGGGATGGCTAAGCGAATCGTTGGTATGTTACGAGGGGTAGAGAGGAGGTATAAAAAATGCGTTACTTATTAGTTGAATGGCCCCTAACTGAAAACCAAAGGTTAAAAAAATTAAGAAGCATAATATAATTATAATCTTATAGGTTTTTTGAAAAAAAAACTTTTTCCAAATACATATACATGTAGGTAATAATAATGAATAAAACCAGTGTGGCCTTGGCACACATTTTTTTTATTTCCAGTATAAATTTCTATAGAAAAAAATATAAATGAATTCGTATTTCACTTCAAATAATTTTTGTATTCATACATAGCTGCTTTAACCACGAGAGAAACGAGACGAGACGAGAAAAAGGCACTCTCGAGCGAGAACGAGACGAGAGACCCATTTTGTCTTGCTGCACGAGACGAGACGAGAGAAATACTTTTCTCGCCTCGTCTCGTCTCGCGGCATCACTAGCAAGGGTTAAAAACGATTAAAGAAATTAGTTACTTTTTACTCTCAGAAACAGTCAAAGATGGTGACTTATCTTAAATTAGTCCAACTTTCACTATTTAAGTATTAAAAAATAACTATTTCATTTTAAGTAAGTAAGGCGAAGAATTTATTATCTATTTTTGCAATTTTTTTGTAAATTTATTATGAGTAATTTTCCTTCTATTATAATAAATGTTTCGAACTTTCGTATTGCATATTTTATTACCTATTTTTAGTTTTGTAAAAGAAAAGAAAAATTTTGTACTTTCGGAGTTAATATCAAACATATACAATAGGCTTTCAGTATTGCCCTCCTAAAAAGTGTTGTGTGCACCACTGCCAAAAAGTGTTATTTTGTAATCGTCTTCTTTTTGGCCTTCAGGATGGTCCAAAAATTTCAGTTTTTGGCCTTGGTACACACATATCCATTTTAGGCGACGCCATCTATTGATGATTATTATAAGCTTTTAATAAGCGGCCAAAAAATAACACTTTTTGGACCGCTTTAAAAAAACGGGCCAATTCACTAACATCGACTCGTTAACGTTAGCCAATTCAAAATTCAAAGTTTGGGCTATATGATGGATCTAATCAGGCTGATTAAATATAACGATAACCACTAATCCTAGTTGCTTAAGTTAACGACTCATGTTAGTGAATTGGCCTGATTGTCTTATTTATTAATGGGCCTGCCTAAAAAATTTTGTGTGCACCACTGCCAAAAAGTGTTATTTTGTTCTCGTCTTCTTTCTGGCCTTCTCTGTCGCCTCGGCCATTATAATCAGACTCGTCCAGGAAAAAGTAACATTTTGGCCTTGTTACATAAATAAGTACTGTTTGAAATTACCATTTTTTTTCATAGTGTAGGCGGCAGTTTGATTTAGCCTATAGGCAGCAAATTTGTCCACCTCTGCGTTTAATATTAACCCAATAAACACTTTTACTTGAAAGATGACAACTTTGGTGATATGTTAAACAAATATTATGAATATTCCCCAACACCAAAACAAAACAAAAAGTGTACAAAGCAGTTTGTGTTTGGTTTTGGTGTTGGGGAACATTTCTAATATTTGTTCAATAAACACTTTGTTATTGCTTATCTATAAAGGAAAAGTCACAGAATAGTCCCCTAATGGTTTAAACTCATTAGAATCTACTAAGAGGATAGTGCTAAATGGTTAATGGTTTAAAAATTGTGTTATATTAATATTTCAATAGTACCTGGACAATATACAGGCATGGACCCTACAATTCTAAACTTTTATAAATACTAGCATGTAACACAAATTACCTTTATAAATCCAGAACTTCAGCTCTTTAATCAAGTTAATAGAAGTTGTATTAGGTATACTCTAAAAAGCTACGATTTTACCTCTAAGCCATTTACCTATATGCAATTTTTATTTTTAAATAATATTTATTAAACCATTTATTAATTAAGCTTTCTCAATTTTAAACATAAACAAAATAAAATTCTGCCTATTAAATTTGTCATTGTTAGATCATGTGGCACTCTAAAGAAAAACCTTGTAGAATACATTCAATTATACGAGGACTTTTTAGAGTCCCAATATACAATATTGTATAAATACGAGGTGTGTTCAGAAAATAACGGGAATTTTTAAATTTCGCGGGTTTGGAGAGTCCGGTTGTCATAAAATTGTCCTTATTATGTTGGTATACATACCCCTGAAGAATGATAACAATGTTAGATGTGTGAAATGAGTCTACTATGAGTAAAACAAGAGTTTATAAGTGATATAAGAGTTTCCAAGATGGCCGTAAAGACGTTAAAGATGACGAACGCCCCGGACGCCCAATCACATTAACAACCGATACAAACATGTAAAAAGTGGAAGAAATGGTTATGAACGATCGCCGAATCACAATCAGAGAAGTCGCTGATGATGTTGGCATATCGATTGGCTTATACCATGAAATTTTTTCGATTGTTTTGGGTATAAAACGCGTGGCAGCAAAATTGGTTACAAAATTGTTAAATTTTAAACACAATTTTTTGCCAAAAACAATACTGCAATGATGCCCCAGCCTACATATTTGCCAAACATGGCTCCGTCTGACTTTTTCCTATTCCCCAAAATAAAGAGAACCTTAGCGGGCCGTCGTTTTAAAAGCATAAATGACATTAAAAGCGCATCGCTGAAAGAACTAAACACTATCCCAAAGATCGAGTTTTAAAAGTGTTTAGAGTATTGGAAGAAACGAAAATTCATGATATTTTCTGAACACACCTCGTAAGTGGGACTATTTTGAAGGCGACAACTTTAATGTAGACGAATAAATAAATATTTTTTTCAAAAAACGAAAATTCCGTTATTTTCCAAACATACCTCGTATATGCATAAAAATCTCAATAAGATTTGTTTTTTAAAGTTTAACTTATTTGGAGTAAGTATTAATGTAACTTTTAACACATATTTTTTTAAACCCAAACAAAAGCCTTATCCAAATGGTTCAAAATGCTTTAAATTTATTTTATTTATTTATACAGGGTGTCCCATAACTAATGGACAATACAGGAACTGTAGAAATAGGAGGTCACAATAGGTCGATTAACTGAAATATGCCTTAGTAAAATGTTAATAATAAACGAGATACAGGGCGATAAATGTAAGATTTTATTTTTTAAAATTTGTTATATATCGAAAACAATTCAATATATCAAACTCAAAATTTGTACAGTATAGTTTTTGAGGACGAGAAATATAAGTTTGTGATCATTTTTGATAGTATATATATATATATATAACAAATTTGCACAAACTGAATTTCTTTGTAGTAAACCGTCATATTAATAAATCACGCTTAGTTATTTACACATACATACATACAGTATGCAATAAGCCAATTGTGCATAGTGGAAAAAAGAATTTACCATAACATATTAAATAATTAAAAATTTGTTGTTTAATAGTAATTACTGCAATTAGCACAGCATATTTTTCTCAGCATGAGCGTGTTAATAATAAAAATAGCATTACTTTTTTAAAATTAAACCTGCCTTGCAAACGTGCAGGCTAAGCTTTCAACGGCAAAACAAATAGTTTTAATTAACTTTTAATCAATCTATTAACAAAATAAAAGTCGGCCAAATTAATTAGGTTTTGTGGAGGAATAGTCAAAGAAATTTTTTTATCGCCAATAAAAATAATATTTACAAAAATTTTAATTGGATTTTGCATACTAAATTATAACTAACGCAATAGCCATTAATTTTATATTTAAAATAATAATACAGAGTCTTTCAAAAATTTTACATATGAATTGAATGCTAAATGTCCAGTATACGACAATTAGTAATTTTTGACTAATTTATTTTAAAAAAGTAAGCATTAAAGTTTAAAAAACTCGGATACGCGAGTATTTTCTAAGCCGATTTAAAAAACAATAAAAAAAAATTGCTGTTATGAAACAATACGCATCGACAGCGACAAATGTATTTTTTTGACAGTTTCTGTCGAGTAAGACTTTTGCCTTTTTTTGTCAAAAAAATACTTATTTATTGAAAAATAATATGCACAAACCTTGTATTTCAATAATGCTATCGATCGCCCCCAGATATATAACTCGAAAACTATTTGACACAAAATATTGAAACAAAATTTTAAACTTCAAATAACTTCCCTACAACGTGGTGCACCGTTTTCCAGGCACCTTATATAAACTGCGCACCACTCAATGTGTCGCGACCAAAAAGTTCGTCCTTTTTCAAAACGACATAACTTTTTTGTTTCTTGAACGATTTTATTTTGGTCTGTGATGTCTGCTAACCTCATCCTCTGGCAATTCATGCTATAGATATTAAGCATACGGTTCTTCAAGTAAATTTCCTACAGGCAGTGATGTAACCGATACATTTTTTTCAGTATCTAGGTACCGATACAGATACTCTCTGGTAGATGTATCTGGGTACAGATACCGATACATTTTCCCAAAAGTATCTGGGTACAGATACAGATACATTCAAAAAGTATCTAAGTTACTTCCAGATACTATGTTAAAAAAACTTAAAAATTAAATGACAAAAAAATTTTTTTTGACCTTATAAACAAGCTTGTTAACTATAAAATAAAACTGTTTTGATAAAATTGACGAAATATCCATGAAAAACGGAAATAAATTTTATATTTACGCGCCATATGAAAGCTTACAAAATTTGTAGTACAAATTCAAAATTATCAGAACGAAGAAAAATGCCTTCAAAGCCAACTATAGGTAACCTACAGCGCATTTGTTTAACATTACTCACTAGTGCCTAAGAGTTACTTTATGCACTTCGCACTCCAAAGTGGGTTGAAGGGAAAAAAATAAAATATCTTTTTATTATTTGTAAATGCCTTCAAAGCCAACTATAGGTAACCTACAGCGCATTTGTTTAACTTTACTCACTAGTGCCTAAGAGTTACTTTATGCACTTCGCACTCCAAAGTGGGTTGAAGGGAAAAAAATAAAATATCTTTTTATTATTTGTATTGTTCATCTCTTACGGGAGATATCAAGAATATCCAATGTAGGTATATATCCTGGATATCCATAGAGTATATCCATTGGATGTTCATTTTCCGTGTGGCCCACACGGTGTGCACACCATGGAGTTGCAATCAGGTTGGGTAAAATAAAATGTATCTTGTATCTAAGGATCTAGATACTTTCAAAAGGATCTAGATACTAAAGTAGATCCTGATTTTTTTAAGTATCTCGATACGTATCTAGGTACATAAAATGTATCTAGATCCAGTATCTAGATACATGTATCTCGATACATTACATCACTGCCTACAGGGTGATATGTAAAACGGTGAAAAATTTCAATAACTTCATCCAAGCCCCGTTTGTAAAACAATAATTTTTTTTTCGTTTTTACTTTGAAATAATGAAGTATTATGTGTTACCTTGAAACGTTTTTCAAATTTTTCGAATTGGAATCTTAGCAACGAAAATATGATTTTTTTTCCAAAAGAGTACATTTAAGGCTCTTTGGTACGCAATATAGGTATTCAGTCTTTTTAAGAACAAGAAAATAAGATGGTAAAAGATTGTTCCTTGAACAATTCTGAACAAGCGACAAGTAACAAACTTTCATTATTTTCAGAGGGGCCTAAGCAAAGACCACTTTTTCAAAATGACATTTTGGTGAAAATTTGCGAAAACTAAACCTGAACCGATATTTACGTTCGTGACATGTTTTCTTTATATTTTTGACTTCCTGATTGTGATTCAGTTGTCAAATTTAAGTTTCAGATAAAACCAAAATCATCAAGAATCAAAATTCGAAAACAATGGGGTAGTTAAATTTTTTCTGACCTATACCTTTTATGGTTTTATTCAAGGCGTTTTGTAATTTTAAACATTTCTGTGAAATCGGAATTTCAATTGAGTTTACCGTTTTCGAGATATTTACAAAACAAAATCTCCTAATTACGTCACTAGGCTATTGACAACGTTGCCAGCTTTTTCTATGGTTGCCAGTGTGTTTAGTTTAAGATTCTTACGATAGATGGCGCCACGTTATAATATTTTAGTTGAGAAGAAGAAGAAGAATTGATTTTTTGACGTTTCTTTTTTTCGGGTTGTTTTTTTTAAATTTAGATTATTGAAAATCAACAAATCAACAAATGTTATTGTTATGTTATTTGTAATTGATATTAGATAAGTGATTTATTAATAACGGACTCCAAAGCAGAGAAATCTTGTGGAATGGTTGGTTACATTGAACATTGGAGCTTTTAAACAAAAAAAGTAAGTACCTAAAATTATAATCATATTTTGTCGTAAATGCATTTCATTAGTATAATGCCTAGTTCTTTATATTTTTTTAGATATATTATTATTTTTTGTAAATTTATTTCATTCATTTTCAGCTTTATTTTGCCACTTTTTTCTATGAAATATATTAAACTCTGCTTTAGACAGTTATTAGGTACCTATTTATTACATTTTATTAGGTTTCACACGGTGTTTCAATGTGTAAACCTATCAATAAAACTTTTAATTTCAGAATTTTCTTTAACCTTCTCTTCTTCTTCTTTCACTCAACTGACAGTGACAGTATTTGTACATAACCTCTTCGGGTATTTTCTGACATAACCGAATGAAATCATTGACAAGACAACTTGACAACAGGGTAATTTTCAACCAATATAAATCTTAGAATATTGGTCACATGGTGGGGTTTGTGACGTCATAAAAATTTATATTTTTTGTAAATATCTCGAAAACGGTAAACTCAATTGAAATTCTGATTTCACAGAAATGTTTAATATTACAAAACGCCTTGAATAAAACCATAAAAAGTATAGGTCAGAAAAAATTTAACTACCCCATTCCCTGTTGTTGAATGTCTTAATAAAATCCGATTGCTGTCGTGTTTCTTGCATATTTATGATGAAAATGCCATTTGGGGATTCATTTTTTGGGCGAAATTACTGCAATTTGTTTGAGTAGTTAGGATAATGTTACATAACTTACATTGCGCAGTAGTGATAACATCATTGATAATTACCTACCTAATTTATAATAAAGTTAAATAAAAATATTTTTGTTCATTTTTGAAAATTGTATGCGTAGATATAATCATAATCAAAACTTCAACATTCAACAGAAAAATGTAACAAACAATAACAATAATACCTTTCAATATTTCGTTGGCCCTCCCCTAAGCCGTAATAATTCGTTAACCCTCCTGGGCATTCCCTCGACCAAGTTCCTTAGAAATTTCTGGGATACCCCATTCTTCCTGAATAGCATTTACCAATTCATCCAAATTTTCCATGCCTCCTTCCCTCTCTTTGATCTTCAATTTTATCCTGCTCCACACATGCTCAATAGGATTCATATCCGGAGACAAAGGTGGCCAATTCATTTTCTCAATATGGTGTTCCCTTAAATACTCATTTACGATATGTAAAAAAACAGTAAAAACCAGCAATCGGATTTTATTGACACATTTAACAGCCGGGAATTGTTTTCGAATCTTGATTCGTAGTGATTTTGTTTTTATCTGAAACTTAAATTTGTCAACTAAATCACAATCAGGAGGTCAAAATTATGAAGAAAACATTTTAGGAAAGTAATTATCGGTTTAGGTTTAGTTTTTGCAAACTTTCACAAAAATGTCATTTTCAAAAAGTGGTCTTAGCATAGGTCCTCTGAAAATAATGGAAGTTTGTTGCTTGTCGCTTGTTCAGAATTATTTAAGGAACAATCTTTCACCATCTTATCTTCTTGTTCCTAAAAAGACTGAGTGTATTGCCTAAAAAAAGCCTTAAATGTACTCTTTTGGGAAAAAAAATCATATTTTCGTTGCTAAGATTCCAATTCGAAAAATTTGAAAAACGTTTCAAGGTAACACATAATACTTCATTATTTCAAAGTAAAAACGAAAAAAAAAATTATTTTTTTACAAACGGGGCTTAGATAAAGTTATTGAAATTTTTCACAGTTTAACATATCACCCTGTAGGAAGTTTACTTGACCAACCGTGAGCTTCATATCTATAGCATAAATTGCCAGAGGATGAGGCTAGCAGACATCACAAACCAAAATTAAATCGTTCAAGAAACAAAAAAGTTATGTCGTTTTGAAAAAGAACGAACTTTTTGGTCGCGACACATTGAGTGGTGCGCAGTTTATATTATTAATATTTTGCAGTAGTGATGCCAATATGTTGATGATTTTTACGATTTTAGAGGGTACAAAAAGGACAAGTAATCCCTTACCATATTAGGGGTAGTAACAATGTGATTTATGATAAAACTAAATGCGATAAAAAACTGGTTTAAAATTTGTATTCAGTTTTTCTGCTGCAATATGAAACCACTTTTTGAGGACTATAGGACATATCTAATCGATGACATTAGATTTTAACGTATTAAAAATAGGTACCTAAAAGATTATATTAAAATTAAAAAAACCATTGTAACATTGAAATTATTATAAATTCTTAGTTGTTCCTGGTCTAAGCATTAAATCACAGGACCTTGGTGGCCAGCTAAAATCAGCACCGCCCAAATTTACAAACCTTTACTATAATATTCATGCCATCCAGTTTGTGCTTGCAATAATCGGTAATCATTGTCGAAAATCTATTGCCATTAACATTAACGACATCTCTTTCTTAATTTAAAACAAATATCTTTCTCGATGGTTAAAAAACGGCCTATGCATTAAAGTACTGTCGCTTAAAATTTCGTTATTAAGCGTCGAATGGTTTTCTCCCTTAAAATATTAACTCGGCCGTAATATTTATGTTTGGTAATAAAACGACCATTTTGATAAAAAAAAATTTACTGCAGTAAAGAACCTGAAACTCTCCTCTTTATACCCTATAGGGTACACGAATCATCATCGGGTCTTTACTCTTTTTTTTATTTTTTTAAAATAAAGAATAATAAATAAAAGTTACATCATTCTATTATGTAATATACCTGGTGTCCGAAAATCACCGGAAAAAAAGTTAAGAAAAACGCATCTAGAAATTTTAACAGGAATTAATCTTTAACCCTTGAAGCGCGCAATTTAGTGATGCTACCAATTTTGGGAAAAAATGATAAAGGAAATTTCGACAAGGAAACCACCCCTTTTGTTTGGTCCGGTGATTTTGGATCACCCTGTATATTATATATTTATAAAAAAATATTTAATACAAAGGGGGTAGCGGGTTAAGGGGGGTCTGGCGGCCCCCACCGAATCTGGTAAAATCGTTCCAAAAATCTTGAAGAGGGTCGAAAAACAAGCAGTATAAGCTTTTTACCGACATTACAACCCCAAACGAAAACACAGTAATGGCGAAAAATATGATTTTTGGTGATTTTTATTTTTTTCAACCAGTTTAATTTATTTTTAAATGGTTTAAACGCAATTAAAAAACTGTTTTGGATGTATGGTAGTCCCCTGAATTTTTTCAGATTTTTTGGTCAAGTAAAAACATGTGAATTTTAGGTTTAAATGCGAAAAAATCGTGAAAAACGCGTCATTTTCAAGATTCAACCCTCTAATTTTTAGGGTTGTTTTCATTTTCCCGAGGGGTGCTGTATAGTATAGATAGCGACAATCGTCCTCTTTTGAATGCAGGCAACTGGACTCAATTTGGTCAATTCTGGTGAGCGGGGCGATTTTTTGAAAAAAACTCGAATTTTCAACTTTCGGTAAATTACGGCGCGTACTTGGTATAATGCGTCTTTGCTATAAAAAATACATCTCTATAGAGGTTTTTGAGGTCGCTGATCACGAATTTGATGTCAAAAAAATTTTTTGACAACAAAGATATTTGTCGCGAATTATTCGTCCAGCACAGATTCTCACAAATCTTTTCTCTGTTCAAAGCGTTGAACATGTTATTGAAGAAGATAGTGACGAGGATTAAAACTGTAAAATTGTTAACTTAGCTCTGTAAAAAAGTATTATGCTATTTTATATTACTGTATGACTATTACGTAAGCTTGAATAAAATATGATTTATACCAGAAAATTCAATTTCATTGATTATATTAGTTGAACACGATATTAAAATTGTTTAAATGCTGTGATTCAATGATATTTTTTACATTATCAAACCTGTGTTAATAAATATTTATGGGTGAATTTGTTGTCAAAAAATTTTTTTGACATCAACTTCGTGATCAGCGACCTCAAAAACCCCTATAGAGATGTATTTTTTATAGCAAAGACGCATTATACCAAGTACGCGCCGTAATTTACCGAAAGTTAAAAATTCGAGTTTTTTTCAAAAAATCGCCCCGCTCACCAGAATTGACCAAATTGAGTCCAGTTGCCTGCATTCAAAAGAGGACGATTGTCGCTATCTATACTATACAGCACCCCTCGGGAAAATGAAAACAACCCTAAAAATTAGAGGGTTGAATCTTGAAAATGACGCGTTTTTCACGATTTTTTCGCATTTAAACCTAAAATTCACATGTTTTTACTTGACCAAAAAATCTGAAAAAATTCAGGGGACTACCATACATCCAAAACAGTTTTTTAATTGCGTTTAAACCATTTAAAAATAAATTAAACTGGTTGAAAAAAATAAATATCACAAAAAATCATATTTTTCGCCATTATTGTGTTTTCGTTTGGGGTTGTAATGTCGGTAAAAAGCTTATACTGCTTGTTTTTCGACCCTCTTCAAGATTTTTGGAACCATTTTACCAGATTCGGTGGGGGCCGCCAGACCCCCCTTAACCCGCTACCCCCTTTGTTATAACAACCCGGGGCATGGTACAAAATTATGTTTTGAATATTATATTTTTTAACTTATAAAATATAATATTCAAAACATAATTTTGTACCATGTATGTATTGAAAATGTTATTTTTTTTAAATGTTACCAAAATTATTAAAAAAACTAATATTGTTATATTATTTATTAAAAATATACGCGTATATTTAAATGCCCAAATATTGGAAAAATTTTCGTTTGAAAAAAAAAACGCTTATAAAAATATTATTTTCATAAGCATTTTTTTTCAAACGAAAATTGTACTAATGCCATCAGCTTAGTTACCCTCTTTTTTATACTACGAATATTTTTTTATGATAAATTTTACTCATACCACTAAACAAATTCCCCCAACATATTAATTTATTACTGGCAGGGAGAGCGACACTAAAATAAAGGGGAATTTTGCATATTATATTACAGCCTGCATAAAAGTCTGTACGCGTAGTCAGATGTTGAAAACAGTCCTGCAAAGAAAAAAAATATTGATTTAAATTGTAGTTTAAAAACTTTAAAACTTTAAAGCTTAAGTTATATATAATAATATTTTAAATTGACATAGGTAAACAGTTTCAACAAATATTGACAGTTCTGAGAAATATTTAGGTACTCAATGGAATGGATGATATTACGTGTAAGGGCTACATAGTAAGCGGTTTGTTCAAAATTTTGAGTTTAACATGGTGGTCGTGGAAAAGTATATTTTTTAATCAAATATTAATACTTTAATTAATTTAATAACAATTAATAAAAGTATAAAGTGAGGTTTGATAGCTCAGAGCTGTCATCAGTTATCGAATTTTTTTATTGATTTTAACGAGTTTTTACAGACTATTGTGTAAAAAACTTAACCTGATTGGTCTAAATTATTTTAACAGCCTAGGAGGTAATCGAATACTTTGGTATACCGGTAGTGAGCGTTGACAATAATGAAAAAAAATTTTTCTTTTGTATACATTTTGTACGCTTATAAAATTCTTTGATTAAAATAGTCTCATGCACTATGCTTGGATAAGGTCCCAAAAAATTATTTCGAGGTTTTTTAACTAATATAAAAATAAAAAGTCCACAGAAAAGACATTTTGATCTACTCTTGACCCCCATTCAAGAATACCAAATGAATGGGGTTATTACTAAAGCCCTGGTTAAGGGGGATTCCGGATTGTACTTAGTTTTGGGTCAGTTCAATGTCCCCCAAAAACCCTTCCTAAACTGGACGTATGGCCCGACCCGGCTGACAAAAATTCCGGGAGCGGCCTTAACCTTTGACATTGTCTTCCACAACCTCCTAGGGCGGATCAACCAGCCGGCGTAAAAACCTCGGATCCAACAAACACAGGTAATGCTGTGATTTGGCGGGATACGCAGGAGAACGAAAAGGGGGTAAAATATCCCCGGGAGATCGTGGAGGATAATATATCTGGGGCCTGCCATACGTTCCCATACTCATGCTCATACTCAGAAAAGACATTTTGATCTACGGAGGTGATTTGGACATACATGTTCTCTAATTTATAAATTAGAGAACATGTATGTCCAAATGTATCAAGTTTATATAGGCCACTAAAGATAAAATAAAAAACATAGTAATTTATATCGTTGTTTTTTATTTAAAATAATATAACCCACAGAAGTGACAAAAATGTCCACGAAATGGACAAAACTAAAAGATGTGTGTAACATACATAAGTCACACACTAATGTGAAACACTGGTATAATGTTTTCTAAAACAAATTTTTAATATTATATAATTCTTGAGAACTAAAAATATACTGCTGTCGACAGGAGGTCCAAGGAAATGATGTCCACAGAAGTGAATATTTTACCGCCAATATTTATTTATACGTTGGAAAATGTTAGTTTATGTGTTCTGGTTTCAAGAGAAGCAAGATTTTATTACCATAACTTCATAACTTCATAAAAGCATAAAAATAATAAGTTTTAAGTATCTTACCTTTTTTGTCGACTCCACAGAACTGATCACGCCAGCTTAACATAATTAATATTGCAACATTTTTGTTACAAACAATGAAAAACAAAACACAACACGACGCTACTAGCAGATAAACGATATTCTTGAGGCAAACGCGCATTCAATCATGATGCATGGCGGCAGGAAGAACATTGTTGCCACTATTTACGAAATTTACTGGGTTATTGTGTTGTCCACGGAAATGATGCTTTACTTCGGATACAAACATTATAAAGCTTAAAAAATGGCAAGTTCTGACATAAATGTATAAAAATAGCAAAAATATGGAGGCTGTTGTACTAACTTATGAATATTGATGAAAATTAGTTAGTACAAAATTAGTACAGCATATTATAATTAATTAATGTTGGAGAATTACAAATGGTTCCACGGAAGTGATATTTGTGTGCATTTTTTAATTATTTTAACATGAAAAAAAATTTTTTCGCGCATTCTAAACAGTTGTTCCTAAAAAATCTAGAACATCGTTTGATATTAACAGAAAAGTAATTTCATTTTCTTTTCTATATTTTTAAAACAAGGTGAAAACATCAAATTGTACACAATTTTAAGAATGACCCTTAAATAATATAACGCTTTAAGCAGAGCAGAGCAAACATTATTAAAAGAATAGAAAAGTACTAGTTTTAAGGTTAGCAATTTTTTTTCTTGCCATGCAACACTTTTATTAGGCAAGTATTTTTTATAAGTATATTTGGTAAGGGTCCGTTTCTTCTTTGTTTTTGTGCAATGCAATTAAAAAAGTTCCAGCATTTTCGACATCGTTAACTTTTAATAAAGTATGGTTTATTTAGTTTAACTTATAAAGTATTTAATAAAAATGCACAAAATTTTTAGTGGATATGCTTGAAACTAAAATATATTTTTTTTAATAGTGACTTTAAACTTAATTTTATCTAAATCTTTTTACATACGCTTATGCATAATACTTAATTAAAGATTCAAAAATTATATCCAAAAATCAATGTACATAAATTATAACTAAAAAATCTGCTTTAGTAACTATAGTGGTGGCAGAAGAAAATTTGCCAATAACTAGTTTTCCAAATTCAATATGGTTTGTAAATGGTTTTGAAATGTAGAGAAAAGCAGCTATTTCATTTACCTACAATTTCCTATCAGTGTAGTTGAATTCCAGTAATGTATGAATTTTAGATTTGCATTAATAATTACAATTTCCTTTTTAGAAATTCTGCATAATGGACAAAATGGCAATAATTTCCCACTGTAAATAATTCTGATTGCTAACGGAAAAGATTTTCGTTTCATCAACCCCTACAAATCGAAATTTATTTTCTCTGTCATCCATATACAAGCTGTATGTGTACGAGTTAATTCGAAAATTACGAGTTAGCTTGCATTCGGATATTACTTTCGGAGCTTTATCTTATTAGCGCGATAGATTTGCTACTGCGAATCATCTATTTTTCGTTTATTATTACTTTCAATCATGATTGATAGATAATCAAATACTTTTATAATTTAACTATGTATCAATTTTAATTTAATCTAAAAAAATATTGTTTTTTAATGCAACCGGAAAAATAGCAATAACTTTTTTCTATGGTAAAATCTTTGTGTTGGCAAAGCTACTGTTAATAAACATAAATGTCAAAACAATACTTCAAAATATTCCCCGGCAATAATGTTAGTAGATTACACTATAGAGTCATTCCAAATAAAAACACCAAATGGGGTGCGCTGCGTGATTTTTTATTTTGATGAAAAAATTTGAGGATGATCTTTTAGGTGTCAAATATGAAAATCCGTTGCCGTTTTAATTTTTTGTTGCTTTACTTTTATTTGGCACCCCTTAGAAGTCTGAAATAGTGTCAATTTCTTACTCTCTTATAGTGGGCCAGAACTTTTTTTCTGTGACAAATATTGAAATAATTTTAATTTTGTTTTACTGTCCAGTAAGTGTGTTTTCGATATAAATTATTATTATCCAATTAGTTAATCTCATAAAAGAATGGTAAACCACTAAAGATTCATCATAATTTGCCAATTTTTGTGATTTTTGTCTGGCTCCTGTGCCTATTCTACTGAATTTAGAAGGTTCATTTTTTTCAGGTATAAAGTACTTATACAATAGAAAACGTAACTATTATTTTAAGTTTCTAGACTATCAATTTCTTTATTAAAAAAATTATTGAAAATTGATAATTCTCAAAATTAGCCAATTTTGCCCTCAGAAATCATTATTGAGGAAAAAATAAAAATCTGAAACTTTCAGGAAATGTAGTCTCCACCTTAATCTTTTCAGTCCAGTTAGTCTTGTTTTGTTATTTTTATTCCTTTAAAAGATATATTAATTTTTTTAATGCCCGTTTAGTAGCGATATTGTTAGTTTTATTAATAATTTAAAATTTAGATGGCTTTCATGTTTGGTGGAGAAGTGTCAGAACTGTCAAAAATATTTCATAAATATTATTTTTGCGTATTTTTTTGGTAAATTTTGTATATAACATAATTTGTCATATTATGTTATATATAAAACTTTTAAAATCACCAAAGGAATAACAAATAATAATTATGAAATATTTTTGACAGTTCTGATATTTTTGGTAGTTATGTTATATTTTATGTATTGAAAAATCATATATATATATATATATATATATATATATATATATATATATATGATTATATATTATATGCATTATAATGAAGTATTTAATTGGCTAATTGGTGTTTAAAGAAGATAAAAAATATATTTAAGATCCTTATGGTTTATATCGTTAAGTATAATAAGTGAAATTAATAAAGAGTTAATTTAAACGTATAAAAAATGCGTTAAGCAGTTTTTTGTCGGTTTCTTTCACAATTTAACCCAAGTTAGTCTTGTTCCATTATTTTGATCCCTTTAGTAAGGCACTAAATAGTAAAAAGTTAAATGTATGTATTTTAAATGTTAGTGTTGGAAAAAATTTACATAATCTGTAAATACTTCTTTAAATTTTAGTTTTTAGGTAAATGGTTAAAATAAAACATGTTATAATAAAGGGGTTTATTTAGATTATTTTTTGGTTTTTGCTTATTTTTAACAATTTAAAACTTCTCAAAACTTAAATATTTTCTATAAGAAAGAGGTACAAAATTATGATATGTCCTTGCATTTTAAATTGCAATTAAATTCATGAATCTCGAACACTCCGTCAGTTATTACACTTGCAAACTTTTTGAAATCACAATTTAAATACGCACAAATAAAATTTATGAAATATTTTTGACAGTTCTGACATTTCTCTAACAAACATGAATTGACAAAGTCAAAGCCATCTAAATTTTAAATTATAAATAAAACTAACAATATCGCTACTAAACGGGCATTAAAAAAATTAATATATCTTTTAAAGGAATAAAAATAACAAAACAAGACTAACTGGACTGAAAAGATGAAGGTGGGGACTACATTTCCTGAAAGTTTCAGATTTTTATTTTTTCCTCAACATAATGATTTCTAAAGGCAAAATTGGCTAATTTTGAGAGTTATCAATTTTCAATAATTTTTTTAATAAAGAAATTGATAGTCTAGAAACTTAAAATAATAGTTACGTTTTCTATTGTATAAGTACTTTAAACCTGAAAAAAATTAACCTTCTAAATTCAGTAGAATAGGCACAGGAGCCAGACAAAAATCACAAAAATTGGCAAATTATGATGAATCTTTAGTGGTTTACCATTCTTTTATGAGATTAACTAATTGGATAATAATAATTTATATCGAAAACACACTTACTGGACAGTAAAACAAAATTAAAATTATTTCAATATTTGTCACAGAAAAAAAGTTCTGGCCCACTATAAGAGAGTAAGAAATTGACACTATTTCAGACTTCTAAGGGGTGCCAAATAAAAGTAAAGCAACAAAAAATTAAAACGGCAACGGATTTTCATATTTGACACCTAAAAGATCATCCTCAATTTTTTTCATTACAATAAAAAATCATGCAGCGCACTTTTAAATTCATTTTTGGTGTTTTCATTTGGATTGACTCTATAATAATGATTTAATTGGCTAAAACGTACACGCACTACTAAAATTAAAAGTTTATATACGCTAAAGAAGTTTCGGCTTTTCAAAACGCGCTCCATCTGGTGGACTTCAAAAGCATTGCTTGAATTTAAGAATAAGATAATGGCATTTTCAATAAAAAAATAATAATTCCAAAACGATGAATGTAACCAACTCGGGACTTTTGGTGAAAGTTGTTTATATTATCAACTTCAAACAAAAAAATATGAAGTAAAAAAAAATGTGGCAATGATCAAAATTTTGACCTCAGTTTTTTTTGCCTTTTTTAGAAAATAGCTATTTACATACCATGGGAATAAAATAGTGCTTTTTCTCCCGCGAAATGGGAATTTTTGAAAAAAAAATTTTGGAAATTTTTCAAAAACACCATTTTTAAATTTTTTCAAAAAAATATATTCTTTTTATTTATGTTTAAGTATGACTATTTCCCTCGTCTTAATTTCCACCAATCACAAACGCGCAATTTTGAATTGCAAATGGTTTCTAGGTGAAAAAACTGTGTGACAGCAGTTTTTTCGAGTTTACCCGCGGCAAAACTTGACAGCTGTTGTCACCAAAAACTGCAATTTATATTTTAATTGTTAACTGTTACTCATGAAATAGTCTTGTCAAATACCATTCGGGCATCTATTTTTTCCTGTGAAAAAAATCGAAAAAACACAATGCTAATATTTTTTAACAAAATGCATTCGTGCAGGTGTAAAAATCCTCCTCTTCGACTCGAATTTTTGTTGCCACCAGCACTCATGCTTCTTGTTAAAATATTACTTAGCAACGTGTTTTTTCGATTTTTTTCGGAAAAATTAGATGCCCTTATGATAATTACGATAATTACGATAATTACCATTCTGAAATCTGCAGATTTCAGAATGGAGAAATGAAATGTTCAGTTTAAAAAAATTAAACCCTTAGAAACACAAAAATATAAAAAAAAACCATTATAGGGAATTTTATTATTTGGACCATAAAATTCAATCTTTTACCAACCTTTATTTATGCTATGCTTATAAGCATAGCAACCCTATAGGGTTGCCACCCGTACTTTATAATAAAGTATTGTACGTTATTTTAGGTAATTGTACTCTATACTTTATGAGAACAATAAAGTACACAAAAATACTTTATTTCGCCTAATTTGAATTCTTTGGGATTTTGAAAAGTTTAGTCGTAAGTATTTTTTCGTTAAACGAAATTTATCGATGTCGCCAACCGCCATCGCCACAGACGCATTGTGTTAATCTGGTTAATAAGGACGTTTGTCCAGGACCATAAGGGCGGTGGTTTAACCACCGTGGTTAAGCCATAAATCCGCCCTAGTTAAAAGAAGAAGAAGACACAATTTCTTGTTTAATTTGTGCGAAGCGGTTTAAGTGCAATAAGAATACGATTTATAGTTTTATAGATTTATGCTAGGTATAGTAATTTACTATACTATTAGTAAATCATGGACAAGAATACTCCACATACACCTACAAAACGTAATTTCGATAGTGAAACGGATCAAAAAGATAGTGAATATGTTACACCAAAAAAATGTTTAAAAAAAAATGATACGAAACATAAAAAAAACTATTGCAGATGTATAAAAGTCAGTGGGAAATCGAACATGGTGATTGGTTAATTAATGATCCACAAAACGAATTTAATGGAAAATGCAAATTGTGTGGAGTTACATTTACAATTGCTTCAGCAGGAATAGGACAAGTAAGAAAAATTTTCTTTTTTCTGTGTGTGTATTGGTATGGTTGCATTAAATATTAAAACTAAACTATGTTATGCTATAAAACGATTTAATTTTATTTCAAATAAATATGCAGTTTTTTCCCAATAACTTTGAAAGTATAATTATTTTATGGTGACTGGAGATGATGGGTAAGGTGACGGGATTATTCTTATTATTTTCAGGTTAAACAACACCTGCAAACAAAACAACACAAATCAAAATTAGAAATGAGGAGAACATCTGGACTACTTGAGAAATTCCTTGACTCTTCTTCTGCTTCTACGTCGTCTCGATGCAGTGATAAAGAAAATGTTGTTGCATCTGAGTTAGCCCTAACATATCACACTGTAAAACATAATTTGTCCTACAATAGCATGGATTGTACTATAAAATTGAATAAAATTATTTATGTCAATTCAGCAGCAGCTACAGCAATTCGTCTAGCTAGAACAAAAATGGAAGCACTAGTTACAGAGGTGTTGGGCCCATATTCTTTACAAAATGTAATGGATGCTATTAATACAGATAATTTGTTTTACTGCTTACAAACAGATGCTTCTAACAAAAAAAATATAAAACTGTTTCCATTAGTGATACAATATTTTACGGCCAAAAATGGCATTGAAAACAGGTTGTTAGATTTTTATGAAAATAGTAACGAATCTGCTGATGGTATGTTTGAAGCAATTCAAAAGTCATTAGAGCAATACAAATTATCTTTTCATAATGTATCTGGGTTAAGTGCTGATAATACAAATGCTAATTTTGGTGTAAATCATTCTTTATTCACAAATATAAAAAAATTGGTACAAGATTTAATTAAAGGCAATTGTCATGCACATATAGTGCATAATTGCGTAAGACATGCCATGGGCTTTTTATCACATGACATAGAAAATGTGATTTTAAAAATTTATGCTCACTTTTCACATTCTGCTGTAAGAAGAGAAGAGCTGAAAAAATTTGTTGCATCAGTAGATGGAGACTTTCATGAAATAAAACGCCATGTGGGAACAAGATGGCTCTCTCTTTTGCCATGCATTGATACATTATTATTAAATTGGTCACCTATTAGAAGTTACTTTTTAAGTTTAGACCACTGTCCAATGGTTTTACAAAATTTATTGTTGCTCAATGAAACTGAGAATGATATGATTGAAATTTATTTGCATTTTTGTAGTCACTTATTAAATTTGTTTAATAAAGCTGTTAAATGTCTAGAAGGCAACTGCATAACAATTTTAGATATTTATGGGATTATGGTTAGTCTTAGAGATGGATTAACACAAAGAAAACAAGATCTCTTTTTTGGCTATGAAACAGGCAAAAAAATTAAACTGTTATCTTCACCGGAACTGACTAGGAAAATTCACACGAATTTTTTATTATTTATTGACGAAGCCCTAGAGTACCTGAATAAATGGTTTGATTTTAATAACACAAACTGGTTATTTACACTTGGTAACATAAATTTAAAGAGCAATATAGAATTTGATAATATTGTTAACATAATTGAAAATTTAAATCTGCAAAAACTTAATGTAGATATGGATGATCTTTATGGAGAAATCGCTTTATTAAACCAACTTTATAATCAGATATGTACTTCTAAGGGTTTTGCAGAACTATCAACTGCACAAAAATGGCAGCAAGTATTTAATAAGAGTGATGATAATTTTTTAAACTTGTATAAAGTAATTTCATTTTTATTGTCTATTCCCGCCACGTCAGCATTCACAGAAAGAGTTTTTTCTGTGATGAATAGCAAATGGCGAGACGATAGAAACAAAGCGTCTCTGAATTTGATAAAAAATGAATTACTTATTTACTTTAATTTAAATATAGACTGTAAAGATGCTGTGCAATTGTTTAGTAGAGATACTAATTTGATACAAACCGCAAAAAGCAATAAAAATATGTTTTTAAATTTTTAAAAAAATAAATTGTACTTTATTTTGATACTATGTACTTTTTTTTTCTTACCTATAATAACCAATATACTTTAACTGCAAAAAAAAAAGGTGGCAAGCCTATGCTTGAGACACCTCTTTTCTCTTGTTTATAAAAATTCCAGCCTCTTCTGCCACCTCTGCTATATTTAAGAAAAATCCTGCATATAACAAATTTGTTCAATGCAAAATATTCCCGTATATCGGCGCTTTTAAAAATAAAGGCATTGGAAATGTTTTACAGCCTTACAACAATGACCTGAAGTGGTTGATTTCTGGGAAAGGCCCTAGTTAGTGTCCTAAGACCAGGGCCGCCTGGTTAGTGTATGTATTTTACAATTTTAAGAAATTTTTTACCAAAATATTTGTAAATGCTTAAAACTCACTTTTCATGCACTACACTAAATTTTAACTCACATTGACAAAACAGAATGTTGTTGTCTCAAATTAAAAATTGGTAAAATTAATATAATTTTTATAACGAAAATTGCTGGGGGTGAAAAATTAAGTTTTCTAGTAAGGTAATAGAAAAAATAATTTAAAAATTTACCTACAATTAAAAAAAAATAACGATCGAAACAGTTTTAGCCAAGTTATCGCATTTTTAAGAAAAAAAATCAAAAAGGGAAAAATCGATGTTTTTGTCAATTTTTCAAAAATTTACTACGGCTGAACGAAACAAATGTAAGCATAAAGAAAAAATACGGGGTAATTTCATATAAAATCAACCAAAAAAAAAGGTAAACTTTGTTTTCAATGTCTCCGATGTTGATTATTTAAGGTAAAGTTGTTATACGTCCTGAAAAACTCGAAAACCCAAAAAATTTAATTATTTTGAAAGGTAGTTTTTCTTTTATGGATTTTTAAAAATCAAGAAATCTACCAATTTTGCCTCTGCAGGCTCTTAAAGCAACATATATAATATTATATTATATATATAGGGTGTGCAACTTTCCGCACGATTATGCGTGTGGAAACAAAAAAAAATAAAACTTAAAATGGAAACCGATAAGAAAAATTTCGAGATTCTCTGCTTGTAGACACTTTCCGCACGCTTGTAGAAAAAATGTTGTACCTAACACTGTCTGCAACAAAGTGTGATACGAAAGTAATTGAAATAAAACTGTCATTAGCATTAAAAAACGCACTGTTTTTACAAACGTTACTATGGTACCTACGAAATAATAAATATCTTGCATTGACGTGTGTATTTTAAATCTTGTCATCTTTCATATTGTTAGCACATTGATCCTTTACTTCGATATTAATTTATTGAATTTTGAATATCTTGGTAAATTTAATTAAATAATGGGATACACATTTAGTGAGTATGCAAATATGCATCTTATTTACGGGCTTGCATCTTGCAATGCTTTGGAAGCAAGAAGGTTGTATGAAGAAAGATATCCTGATGGCAATATTCCAAATCAGAAAACATTTCAGCGACTTGATCAACGTCTAAGAGAGACTGGTGGGCGATTCTCAGTTAATAAGGCAACATTATTGACTTTCTTTAATAATTTTTAGGAAGTTTTGGGAAAACAAGTACTGATGCTGGTGTGAGAAGAACAGTACGTACGGTGCAATTGGAGGAAAATATTTTGGATAGTGTAGCTGATACTCCTTCAATAAGCACTCGAAGATTAGCCTCGCAGCTTCATACGTCAAAAACGATAATTCATAAAGTACTTAAAGAACAGTTGTTACAACCTTATCATTTGCAAAAAGTGCATCAACTACTTCCTCAAGATTTTCCTCGTAGAATCCAGTTCGCAAACTGGATGTTAGATCAGCAACGGACAAATCCAAACTTCATTAGCTCTATTCTTTTTACCGATGAAGCAGGGTTTACCAAAAATGGTATTGTAAATTTACATAACTCGCATGTATGGGCTGATGAAAACCCTCATGCCACTGTTGTTCATCATTATCAATATCAGTTCCAATCAATTAATGTTTGGGCAGGAATAATTGGCAATTTTTTGATTGGACCATGCGTATTGCCGCCACGATTTAATGGTGAAATTTATTTACAGTTCCTTCAGAATGCTTTTCTGGATTCAATAGAGCATTTGCCAATTGAAACCCGCCAGCGCATGTATTTTATGCATGATGGAGCCCCACCTCATTTTAGCGTTGCTGTACGGGACTATCTGAATAACGTCTATCCAAACCGTTGGATAGGCAGAGGAGGTCCCATTGCCTGGCCTCCACGCTCTCCCGACTTAACGCCAATGGATTTTCACCTGTGGGGACATCTCAAAACCTTGGTGTATTCCTCTCCGGTTGATACTAGGGAGGAACTTTTACAGAGAATCACATTTCATTGTGATGTGATAAGGAACAATGCTGGGTTGTTGTGGCGAGTACAGCAGTCCTCTATTCGTCGTGCCCGCGAGTGTATCAGAGTTCACGGAGCCCATATTGAACCCACTTATGAAGTTTTTAATTGATTATTTCTAATTTAATTTTTCTGTACAATATTTTTTAAGGTTGTTTTTTAAATAATTTCAAGAAAAACATATTTCTAAAAATAATTTTTGTTAAGGTGCCTTTCTGGGACAAGACTGAATTTTTAAGAATCTTGTAATTTTGTCGGATTAAATAACCTAAACTAAAACTTTTCTGTTTCTTGAATGACTTTCGTATCACACTTTGTTGCAGACAAAAAATTAGAAATCATGGTTCTTTTTAATAAAAATAAAACATTAATTCTTTATTATTTTTTTTCTCGGAAACGGTTCATTTTATGGACAATAAACAAGAGTACCTTTTCTTTAGCTTAATGTTCAAGGTATCCAAATTTATTTTTTTTAACTCCCTATCATACAGGGTGTTAAAAATGTAAGCATTAAAATGTACAACCTAGTCCGCCCCTGGTAAACTAAACAAGCTAATTATGTTTTAAGGACAGTATTTTAAGAGGTCCTTACTACTGTTTATTCTATTAAATTTTCATTAAATTATATTAAGTAGTTTAAAAGTTATTCAAGAAAATCCGATTTCCAGTGGCGTCCTTTAGGAGGCCGTATCTCCGTAGGGAGGGCCGCTAGGAAAAAAATTTATGGGAACTTGTCATCTTATTTTTTAATGTTCTATCTGAATCCGAGAGATTTCCCACATTTTCCGGGACACCCTGTATATTATATATCTCAGGAACTGCTTATCACAGAGCATTGTGTAATAGCTGGTTTTAAAGGTCTTTTGAAGCCCTTTCAGATAATGTATCACATGATATACTTTTTCTAAAAAAAATTGGAATTTAAAAAAAAAATATTTGGAAATTTCTCAAAAACAACATTTTTAATTTTTTTCAAAAAAATATATTCTTTTTATTTATGTTTAAGTATAATAATTACCAGATTTCAGAATGTAGAAATGAAAAGTTCAGTTTAAAAAAATTAAAACCTTAGAAACACAAAAATATTAAAAATAACCCATTATAGGGAATTTTATTATTTGGACCATAAAATTCAATAAGAAAATTAAAGTTATTTTTTTACATCCGAATATTATCCAAAACCTAAGGCATAATATAATATATTGATAATATAAGATACAATATTGAGGAAAGTTCAGCCTGTTACTGGTACAGATTAAACTTATACCTTAACCATAGAAGAAATGTTGGAAACTTAAAATTTTTTTAAAAAAACATAAAACTAACTAATTTCAATTTGTTATTTAGTTTTAAAAATAATAAAAAAAAATTAAAAATGCTGTTTTTGAGAAATTTACAATTTTTTTTTTAATTCCCATTTTTTTAAAGACAATGTATATTAGGGTGATTCATTTCCGCAAAGTTTTTGTTTTTTTTCGGTGCTCAAGCAAAATATTAATCTACGTATAGAAAAAAAAAATTTCACCAAGGTAGAGCTCTTAATATCAATTTTAAGTACTTGCAGTTTAAATTTAAAGTTTTCCCATTTAAAATGCATGTAAAAAAAATGGTTTTTTTTCAAATTTCTAATGCTTACCCACCTTTGACAATATTGCAAATCGGTTTAATACACCTTATGGGGAATTTCACGCTCTTTAAAATTGCTTTTGAGTTTTTTTTTGTAACTCGCATTGGTTCACCAGTAGGAGTCGTCAAAGGACAGTTTTTGAAAAAAATCGTTTTTTTTTTTATTTTTTCGAGCAAATTGCCAAAAGTAGTGAGAAAAAAGGGCTGATTCATAAAAAAAAGTTATCCAACCAATATTTAATGAATTTACTGCCATTTTTATAACTGAAAACGTAAGAAATTGATAAATACCAACCCATAATGTTATTTAGATTGATTTTTTCTATTTATTATCATTATATTTCCCTACACTAAGAACTTTTTTAAAATTATTATGATTTCTCACTCATAATGAATATGAAAACAACACATAAATTCATAAAAAGAACAACAAAACTTTAATCGGAATATACAGAAGGTTATGTAACATATATGTAACATATATGTAACATATATGTTATATTTCAAATTTCGCTTCAAAAAATTAAATAATCTTCATTTATACTTTTTTGCTATTTTTTTATGAATTTATCTGTTGTTTTCATATTCATTATAAGTGAGAAATTAATAATTTTAAAAAACTTCTTAGTGTAGGGAAATATAATGATAATAAATAGAAAAAATCAATCTAAATAACATTATGAGTTTTTCAAAAACTGTCCTTTGACGACTCCTACTGGTGAACCAATGCAATTTACAAAAAAAAACTCAAAAGCAATTTTAAAGAGCGTGAAATTCCCCATAAGGTGTATTAAACCGATTTGCAATATTGTCAAAGGTGGGTAAGCATTAGAAATTTGAAAAAAAATATATATTTTTTACATGCATTTTAAACGGTAAAACTTTAAATTTAAATAGTAAGTACTTAAAATTTATATTAAGACCTCAAACTTGTTGAGATTTTTTTTTCTATATGCAGATTAATATTTTGCTTGAGCACCGAAGAAAACAAAAACTTTTCTCCCTACTTTTTGCGGTTTGTTGGAAAAAATTTAAAAAAAAAAACCGATTTTTTTCAAAAACTGTCCTTTGACGACTCCTACTGGTGAACCAATGCGAGTTACAAAAAAAACTCAAAAGCAATTTTAAAGAGCGTGAAATTCCCCATAAGGTGTATTAAACCGATTTGCAATATTGTCAAATGTGGGTAAGCATTAGAAATTTGAAAAAAAAAACATTTTTTTTACATGCATTTTAAATGGGAAAACTTTAAATTTAAACTGCAAGTACTTAAAATTGATATTAAGAGCTCAAACTTGTTGAGAATTTTTTTTTCTATATGCAGATTAATATTTTGCTTGAGCACCGAAGAAAACAAAAACTTTTCTCCCTAGTTTTTGCGGTTTGTTAGAAAAAATTTAAAAAAAAAACGATTTTTTTTCAAAAACTGTCCTTTGACGACTCCTACTGGTGAACCAATGCGAGTTACAAAAAAAAAACTCAAAAGCAATTTTAAAGAGCGTGAAATTCCCCATAAGGTGTATTAAACCGATTTGCAATATTGTCAAAGGTGGGTAAGCATTAGAAATTTGAAAAAAAAAACCATTTTTTTTACATGCATTTTAAATGGGAAAACTTTAAATTTAAACTGCAAGTACTTAAAATTGATATTAAGAGCTCAAACTTGTTGAGAATTTTTTTTTCTATATGCAGATTAATATTTTGCTTGAGCACCGAAGAAAACAAAAACTTTTCTCCCTAGTTTTTGCGGTTTGTTAGAAAAAATTTAAAAAAAAAAACGATTTTTTTTCAAAAACTGTCCTTTGACGACTCCTACTGGTGAACCAATGCGAGTTACAAAAAAAAACTCAAAAGCAATTTTAAAGAGCGTGAAATTCCCCATAAGGTGTATTAAACCGATTTGCAATATTGTCAAATGTGGGTAAGCATTAGAAATTTGAAAAAAAAAACATTTTTTTTACATGCATTTTAAATGGGAAAACTTTAAATTTAAACTGCAAGTACTTAAAATTGATATTAAGAGCTCAAACTTGTTGAGAATTTTTTTTTCTATATGCAGATTAATATTTTGCTTGAGCACCGAAGAAAACAAAAACTTTGCGGAAATGAATCACCCTAATGTATATCTGAAGTATATCTGAAAGGGCTTTGAAGACCTTTAAAACAAGCTATTATTTATCAATGCTCTGTGATGAGCAGTTCCTGAGATATACCTCTTTTTTAAGATCCTGCAGAGGCAAATTCGTAAACTTCTTGATTTTCAAAAATCCATAAAAGGAAAACTACTGTTAAAAAAAAATTTGGTTTTTCGACTTTTTCAATGGGAAAAGCAACTGTACCAAAATTCATCAAAATCGAAGAGGGTGCCTTCAAAACCTTTGGTTGATTTGATATGAAATTACCCACAGGTCTCATCGATTTCAGTAGAGAAACTGTACAAAAAATTTCGTGAAAAAATAACGACCTACCCCTTTTTGCCTGGTCGATTTGAGATGGAAAGGTTCATTTGTTAAAATGATACTCTAAATATCATTATTACCTAATTTATGTCGAAAGTAAAATAAAAGTTTTGTGTGCAAATTCAATTATTAAAGTGAAAATTAAATAATTTTAAATAAATATGTGTTCACAAATAAAGTGTAATACGGGTATTTGCCCGGTGCAAATATTTGAGCCAGTATAAACAGAGCAAACTATATAATTAATTTTATTTATAAGCGACCCTTATGTGTTTCATTAAAGACTTGCAACTTTAGAATGACGAGAGAATTCTTATTTATACATGTTTATTATTTTGGATGAATTGTGCGAACATAAATTTATTTTTACGTTGAGAGGTTAATATTTTAAAGCTAATAAAAAAAATAATGCGAACATTTATTAACTTAGGTTAGTGTTTATATTCAAATGCATTTTGGTTTGGGCCTAATATAAATGTTGGATTTGGCAGGCACTGCAGCTGATGAAGTTTTAGTTTATAGAATTGTACTTAAATATGATAAAAATTATTTATAAAATATTTTATATTAGTACATTATAGAACAGACAGAAAAAGCACATATTATAGCCAATCATACATTTCTCTGCCGAGGCGATAGCAGAGGCAGTAGATTTTGTGCGAGGCAATTAAGCTTTTGAGCCGGATTTTATGCACACTTTTTTTAAAGCATTAAATTAGAACATTTTTTAAGATTTTAAAACATGTTTTTTGGTTACGTTCAACTGACATGATGACATTTTAGATTAATTTTTGTACGGAGTTTTATAATAATTTGACTTTTGAACTGGTATTAATATGATGTCTTTCTTCATAATAGTTATTTACGATATAAGTGGGATAAGAGCTTTAGTGATGCCGCCGATACGAGAGATTCTCGCCTCTCGTCTCGTCTCGTCTCGTCTCGACGAGACGAGAGGGTGATTTTCTCTCGAAAAAAGGCTCGAGACGAGACGAGAGAATGCCCTCTCTCGCTCGAGAATTTCTCGTTTCTCTCGATCTCTCTCGTTCTCTCGATTATAAAAAACAATTTTTTTTTTAATAAAAATTATAATTTTGCACATAAATGACGATATTTATTTGGACCAATGAGAACATTATTCGCATTTCACAAAATTTGTTCCTGGTTAACGTTTTATTATTTTATAACACAACTTAACGTTAACCAAGAAAAAATAACTTATAAAATAATAATAATTTTTAAAATTTACCCTGTATAAGCACATCTATGGCACTCCTTATACTATTAAAAAAAACCCGTATGCTTAATAAGCATTGCTTATTCAATAAACTTATCAACAACATGTGGTTTTTAAGGGCCTGATTACAAATTTGATATCCATTTTTTTTTTAATAAAATGGCTGATCCAATATAACGAAAATTTGTCGGTTTGGGTAAAATTTAGTATTCAGATATTTATGGGGTCCCTGATTCAGAATTTGATATCCATTAAAAAAAACAAAATTGCAGATTCAAAATGAGGGACATGCGCAGTAGGTACAAGATGGTTGGATCTATGTGGAGTAGTTACATCATATATGCGCAATAGTTTTCAGATGGATCAAATGATTTGATCCATTGAAAACTACTGCGCCGATACAGGCTGTTTCTTTTAACTTGAGACAGCTCAATATCTCGAGAAATACGCATTTCACGGAAAAATGTTTTAAATAAAAGGTTAATGTGACCAAAGGCGACATTATTTGGTGCTACCGCTAGCCACCCCCTACCCCTCCTTAAGGGTGAAACGTGGGGTAACTTTGGAGAGTCAAATGGGATAACCCTTTTTTTTACAGATTTTGGTAGTACATAAAAAAATGAATAACTTTTATTTAAAACTTTTTTCAATTTATAAACAGATGGCGCTGTAACTCAAAATTTAAGAAAAATGGGTTTCCCTATAAAATGTATTATTTGAAACGTTTGAAAAACAAAAATTAACATTAAATCAACAATAGTCGGCTCTGAAAACAATTTATAACAAATGTTCGAAATGTCGTCCTTCCATTTCGACACCAAGTGGAGCACCAGCGTCCCTGGTCGGTAAACGTTTGGTGCGGTACCTTTGGCGAACGGCATTAAATGGTGAAAATTACCGGAATTTTCTAGAAAACGATCTGCCAGACTTCTTCCTGTGGGTTACTTGAAAGAAAAAGTTTACGCTGCAATTCCTACAACTCATTTAAAAAGGTGTCGAAATGAAAGGATGACATTTTGAACATTTGTTATAAATTGTTTTCAGAGCCGACTATTGTTGGTTTAATGTTAATTTTTGTTTTTCAAACGTTTCAAATAATACATTTTACAAGGAAACCCAATTTTCTTAAATTTTGAATTACAGCGCCATCTGTTGATAAATTGAAAAAAAGTTTCAAATAAAAGTTATTCATTTTTTTAAGTACTACCAAAATCTGTGAAAAAATCGGGTCATTCCATTTGACTTTCTAAAGTTACCCCCCGTTTCAACCTTAAGGAGGGGGCTAGCGGTAGCACCAAATAATGTCCCCTTTGGTCACATTAACCTTTAATATAAGACATTTTTCTGTGAAATGCGTATTTCACGAGATATTGAGCTGTCTCAAGTTAAAAAAAACACCTATTATAGGTGTATAATACTAGATGTAACTACTCTACATAGATCCAACCATTTGATTCAAATGCGCAACATTTTCGGCGTAAAAAGTCTTACTTTATTAGTGTGGTCTTGGCACACATTTTTTTTTATTTCCAGTTTAAATTTCTATATAAAAGAATATAAACGATTTCCTATTTCATTCCAAATAATTTTTGTATTCATACTTAGGTACTTTTACCACGAGAGAAACGAGACGAGACGAGAGAAAGGCACTCTCGAGCGAGAAAAGAGTATTCTCGACGAGACGAGAGACCCATTTTCTCTCGCTGCACGAGACGAGACGAGAGAAGGAATTTTCTCGTCTCGTCTCGTCTCGCGGCATCACTAAAGAGCTTTATTAACGTACGCATGCGAAATTTGCCCAACGAGTGTCGCAAAAGTACGTTAATAAAGCGTTATCACACGTATATTGTACAAATTTTTATCTACACCTCTAAATGAAAAAAAATAAACAGTAATTATTTTTGTCTAAGACTTAATTTAGGGTTATTTTGACATTTTGACATTTTGACTTTTTTATTTGATTGGTTAAAAGCAGAGAAAAACGCGTGCGTTAATGAACTTCTTATCTCACTCAAAATGAGTGGGATAAGAAGTTCTTATCTCACTGGCGTAGATAATAGTATATTATGTATCAAGTTTGATAAACGCCATTTTATACACGAATTTAATTAAAGTTAATGAGTGTATAGAAAAGTTTATAAACGAGGTGCATACTATACTTTTTCTACGACAAATACTTATTATTATCTTAAAATGATTTAAATCAAAAATTTGTATAGAGCGCCAACTATGAAACAACAGGGGAAACTGTTAAATGTCACATTTTTGTATTTTTGTATTGAGATAATTAAATAATTTTCACATTTAGTATTATTTTACAAGAAAGGCACTTTATTTTAACGATTTATAACATTTGACAACTGTCAACTAACTTAAAACTAACTTCAGCCCGTGACTAAAAACCTGTTGCTAACTTCAGCCCGTGACTAAAGCGCCGTAAAGCCACAACTTGTCAATGTGTATTTAAAAGGTCACTTAGTGTCATGGAAACATGTACGATAAAGGGCGTTTTAAAGGTGGGAGTGGAAAAAATGTTTTCAATATTTTATTGAAAATTAATTTACATTGAAAGTTAAAACACAGTATGTTAGTATTTTTTAGGTCTAATAGTATATTATGTATTAATTTTTATAAACGCCATTTTAGTTACGAGTTTTATTAAACACGAGCGAAGCACGAGTGTTTAATAAAAACCAGTGTCTAGAGAAGTTTATAAAACGAGTTGCATACTATACTTTATCTACGACCAACAGAAATAAGAATTTTTCGGCAATTTTTTTCTTTAAAATTTTTTGGCCTTTACCTAATTTGAAATCTATTTGGCCAGTTCATGATGTTGATCCAATTATTCTTGAAGGCCCCCAGTTAAGAGGATCTGGAACTATCCAAGAATTTTTTTCCAATTTTAATTCATAAATATTTGACATCAGACGAATTTAACCTCACTTTTTCGCAATTTATAATAAATCCAACTTCAGCCTATTACTAAAATGCCATAAAGTCGCAGCTTGTCAATGTGGGAGTAGATAATAGTATATTATCAAGTTTGATAAACACCATTTTGATACGAATTTAATTAAATGATGGTCTAGAAATGTTTTTAAGCGAGTTGCATACTATACTTTTCTTACGACAAGTCCTTATTATTATCTAAAAATGATTTAAATTAAATATTTGAATAGGGGAATCTGTGTTTTATGTATTATAAACAAAGATAAAATGAATTAACAACAGTTTTTCACAGTGAAAGTGAAGGTAATGTTTTATTAGCACTTCACGGTGGAGTTCGAGCCCGACTTTAACTTATATCTAGTTTACTGCCGGTGGAAATAAAAGGTCAGTACAATGTTCATATAAACTTTTCAAATATTGGCGAATAGAAACTATTTAATGCTTTTGTATTTTTGTATTGATATAATAAAATATTTTCAAATTTGATATTATTTTACAAAAAGGGCACTTTATTTTGACGATTGTAGGACATTTGACAACTATTAACTAACTTAAAGCTTCAGCCCGTGACTAAAAACCTGTTGCTAAGTGTCATGGAAACATGTACCAGAATGGACGTTTTAAAGGTGGAAGTAGAAAAAAATATAAATTAAAATCGTTAAGTTGTGTTAAAATTTTCCTGTAGCATCTTTGTAAGTTCTGCAGTAGTCGCTACAATTTCAATGGTGAATATGGCTTTGAAAAGCAATTCAAATTTTATTCGTGCATTTTCATTGTAACCATTTAATTTCAACCTGGTGAATTTTTTTGGTGAAAGAGCACTTGAAAATACGGACGACATAGTCTTTTCGACAAACATTGCAATTTTATAATTAAGTAATTATTGTGTGGACAAAACTGACTAATTTTTTAGACATTTAAACATTTAAACAGGGCCGGATTAAGACAATTTGTCGCCCTAGGCCAATAATAATGGCGCCTATAATTACAGCCCATATTAGTACTTATGGTACTCATAAAAAAATCGTACATAGTACCAAGAACAGCGCTGTCATTGAATGCATTAAAATTGAAGCAATCTAAATTGTTATTTGCTCAATTAATTACTATTAAACCAAAATAGGGAAACGTTTTGCCTAAATGTCAAAGAATTTATTGCGTTAAATGTATACATAGTATACATACTATAGTAACGTTATTAAATAAATCAAATTAATATTTAATGCAATAACATTCTAACATGAAATGAAAATAAATATCAATATAAATAATAATAGATTTAGGAGCGATAACTTTCGTTGTAAATTTAAAAACAGTAAACGATTATAAAGCAAGTACTAACTACCTATTGGTATTATAGGAACTTTTGTTCAGGAATATGGATTACAAGATCCCATTGGTTTAATGGCTCACCCATTCATGCTACGCTAGCGTTTTTTCTGTGTATTAATAACACAATAAATGTTAGACGACAGGGGTGCACATAGGGGACATGTAGGGTTTTATAAAAAAATTGCAATAAAATAAATAAAAAAATAATTTATTTTTATATAGAAAAACAAAGCAATGAAGAAATAACTTAATTTTTACAATTTTTAAATAACCTAAACAGAATTTTACCTTTTCGTCGTTGATACTGCAAAAGGTCACTTTGACGCATTTCTGCACAAGGAAACCAACCCACAAATATAAAAAAAATCGAGATAATTAACCCATATAACCCGATTTTTTTTATTTTTGTGGTTATTTTTATTTTGCAGAAAGTGACACGATCTTTTGCATTTTCAACGACGATTTACAATTTCCCTGCATTCAATATCGGAAAAGGACTCAATAATATTTTAAAAATTTATTTTATTTACTTCTGCTAAAAAAGGGTATTACACGTTTGATTATTATAATTATTTATTTTAATTGATTAATTTTAATATTCAACCTACTCAATAATATTTTCAAAATTTATTTTATTGACTTCTGCTAATAAAGAGTATTACACGTTTGATAATTATAATTATTTATTTTAATTGATTAATTTTAATATTCAACCTACTTTAAAAAAAAATTGAGCCTTCTGCCTGGGCGCCTATTGGCTTCGCGGCGGCCTAGGCCATGGCCTAGGTTGGCCTATTGGTTAATTCAGCAATGCATTTAAACATGTAGCTGTATGTATGAAAATTTAATTCGCCTAAAGTTAGTTTATAAAAGTATATTGAGTGTGGAAGTCTCCTCTTTTGACCAATACTCGCACAGAATATTTTATTCAACTACCTATTGCAAGAAATTTAATTAATTTAAGCTAATTTTATTTGATATTTTATCTGACATCTGACAGCTATCAAGCATTTTTAACCTCACTTTTTTCAGTTTTAACTTTAAAATTTGGGAGTGACTAGTGCACTGTCTAGACAGTGCGCTATAAAAAATACCTGCACTGTCCAGACAGTGCAATTTAAAAAATACCTACACTGTCCAGACAGTGCAGCATAAAAAATACCTGTACTGTCCATGGTTAAAAATTCTGCATTTTGCAGTGTCTGCTAGACACTTAAGCGCCATTCATACGTTTTCAATTTGCGTTGGCGGTTACTAGAGTCTACAGACCATACACAAAGGCTTTCGATCTCGCACATGCGCTTTGGTTTATCAGCTGATCTACTGTTAATCAACTAAAATGGGCAAAAGTGAGCGAAACCAACCAAAACCAACCCAAACTCAAAACCACAACCCAACCGACCCCACCCCATTGGCCCCCCTCCGCCCCATTGGTCAATACACATGCATGCATTTATAAAGCACATTATGAATGTATTTTTAATGATGTAACTTTCAGCTCCAACCGCCAACTGAAAGTTTATGAATCGTATATTATTCATTTTATAGTATTTACAATAATAAACACAA
Source organism: Brassicogethes aeneus (assembly GCA_921294245.1). Taxonomy (NCBI): domain Eukaryota; kingdom Metazoa; phylum Arthropoda; class Insecta; order Coleoptera; family Nitidulidae; genus Brassicogethes; species Brassicogethes aeneus. The sequence goes on along the minus strand of OV121132.1, from coordinate 41,983,969 downwards.
AACAGAATCTAATAAAAACCTACTTAAACAAATCAGACATCGTGACATAACCTAAGCAGTGTTTTGCGTATATCGCGTATATCAAAGAATATTGGACAGTGCAGGTATTTTTTATAGTGCACTGTCTAGACAGTGCACTAGTCACTTCCTTAAAATTTTGCCCACCGCTGTGCACCGGTTAAAATTAAAAAATGATATTATCCTTTCAATTTATATAAAAACTATAGTTTATCTATAATAAGTTTATTTTAATAAAATGGATGGTACAAATATTTCTTGGGATTATAAAAAATGCATTATTTTGCATTTGTGACATTTTGTTATAAATTTTTAAATCCCAGCCCGTGGGCTGAAGTTAGCTTTAAGTTAAGATTGAAAAAAAGTGAGGTTAAAACTGCCTTATGTCAGATGTCAGATAAAATATCAACTAAAATTGGCTTTAAATATATTCCTATAGGAATGTGGTTAAATAAAATATTATGTTCGACTATTGTTCAAAAGAGGAGATTCCACTCCCGCGTTGCCTAACTCGCTACGCTCGAGCGGGAGACTCCATGCGTGCACGCTCAAGGAATCCCCTCTCTCTACCATTAGTCGCACAATATTCTATTACACCCATTAAAAAAGTTATTTATTTAGTTAATCAAGCACCGATCGTTGATTCAATTTTAAACATTTGTTTTAAATTTTAAGTAATTTTATTGGTATAACGTAACTAAGTTCATTAATTGAAAAATTAATATTGAGGGCTTCAAATGAAAAATTGTACAGGAGAAGATAAAAACGTTTTAAAGTTTCATTTTTGTAAATATTTAAGCGATTGCAGACATACAGCGTTGCCATATTTCTACAAATTTAGTTAATGACCAACTACTACAGTCCATTTTTTTTATCTGGACTCGTGTTTTTTGTTAGGTTGGTGGCTTATGCCAGTTTGACTTGATTAATTAAATACTTTGACACTGTCAAATTGATAATAATATTTATTATTGATAATTTACTTGTCAATTATAAATAAAAAAATAATTATGCATGATATAATAATAGCAACGAATTCGAATGTAAAAGCCCTTTTGAGGGCAAAACTTCATTTTGATGAAATTATGCCAAATGCAACCATGGAAGAAAAAGTACATCGCCTTATGGACATTTTTGGAGTAAAAAAGTGACGAATTTGGTTTTATAAATATTACATCACATATTATTTTCACATTATTCACTATTGGACAACATTTACGTTCACAAAAAAATTTAATTTCTTTTATATAAATTCTTTTCAAAGCGAAGATTATTATCCGCTAGGAATACTTTCTCTTCTGGGCCGTAAAGCAACCTATATATTACTACTTTTTTTATATGATTTTACTCATCCAAGCACCACCAAAGCCAAATTAATTGCATTTTTATCTACGAATTTCGACAACTCAACTTGACAACTGCACAATGTAACCTACAATAATTTATACATAACTACAATTAGATTTATAACTAGCTTAGTTTGTTTTAATCAATGCGACCAACTTGACAACTATATTTACCAACCAAAACCCTAACGTTGCAACGTTGCCGCAGTCCAGATAAAAAAAATGAACTTTACCTTAAGTTAAATTAAATTACTTTTCTGTTAGAACCAGGCTTTATAGATATTTTAAATTTGATTCGCTCCATCCAAAGTTAAGTTTGTTCAATCCGTCTCTGTGCTCGTATGTCACTCACACCACAACCTATGGCACCCGGTTACGGCGTAAGCCACCGCGGCGCTTCAAGTTAAGGCCCCCCGGACACTCGCATGGCGAGCGCCGTGACGCTAGGGCACTGGGTCTCTGTGCGTCCGTTGCGATTTGTTTTGATTGCAGTAACAGCAAACCTTGCACAGTGGAAAAAAATCATTCTCAAAAGAGAGAATATTATTCAAATGTCATCCTCAATAATCAATGGTTAAAAATTAACTACTGTGTACTAGGCAATAGGGCTTTTATTGATTTATTATTTTATTTTCTAAAATTTTATTTGCTCTCAATAAATTTTTACAATTTGTTTTAGTATAAAACCAAACAGAATTAATCCATTTGTAGATGGTTGTTTGTATACAAGAAGGTACTTTTTGCATACCTTATTAGTAAAAATTTAATGGATTAAATGTTCCTCTTAAAATTGAATTTTTTTTTAAATTATGTTTTATATTGATCTAACAAATTTATTAAAACATTGCTTAAGGAAAATATTTTTTAAATAACTCCAGACTGTAAAACCGAAAAAGTAATTAAATGTAACATTTATTATTAATAATTTAAAAACTGATTGGCTAGCTTACTGTTTATGTACACGTTTTGTTATACTCCTATACTAATATAGAACAAATATTATATCGGCTTATATCAACATAAAAAAATAAGCTACTATCAATCTTTGTTTAACGTGTAGTTTCTAAATCCACGTTTTTAGTTATTATTATTATAATTAGCATTTATTTTATTATTTATAAGTAAAAAACAAATATAATAGTAAGATTAAAACTGTCCACTTTTTGTCAACTTTTAAAAATCAATAATAAATAAAAATAGAGTTATATTCTTAAAAAAAGTGAAATAAAAAAATATGTAATTAAAAAAATGCCCACTGTGCGGTTTGTGTTAGCACGCCGCCCCTGATACTCACTTCCCTAGGCTCTTCGATGAATAATGAATGTTTTTTTGCAAATAATAAAACGAGGGTCCGCCTTCTACCGCCGCTCCTCTCCCGCCCCTTGCCGTGACGAAATGCCCAACTCTTTCGATAGGTGTGGGTAATGGAAAATTATACGGCGTTACAAAAAATGTCCTTCCATAAACATGTTATGTTTTAAATTTAATCGTATTTTATGATTCAAAGCAATGAGTGGATATTTTCAAAAAATCTTTTTTGCAAAGGACTTTTTAAACACACATTATGTCTCACCCAATGCCCAAAGATTTGTATTAGTCTGACCTGTATTAATAAATTGATTAAATATAATTTTTATCATCCTTAAAAAATCGTGTTATTTATACTTATATTACTGAAAAATAAATATACAAATATTTAGTGATAAAAAAACTTTTTAATTTAAATTAAAAACAGGATGTTTTTCATTGAATTGGCTATTTTTACAGGACATTTTATTGATTTAATTTAAATAAATTGATCGAGTTGAACAGTAGTATACTTCTACTATATAATATATAACTTCTTATTTAGATTAGGTTATTAGTAAATGTTTTATTTTTTTTCCACTCTTATCTTTAAAACGTCCATTATCGTACATGTTTCCATAGCACTAAGTGACGTTTAAAATACACATTGACAAGCTATGGCTTTATGGCCTTTTAGTCACGGGCTGAAGTTAGTTAAAAGTTGTCAAATGTCATACAATCGTTAAAATAAAGTGTCCTTGTAAAATAATAGTAAATGTAAAAATTATTTTATTATCTCAATAAAAAAGTATTAAATAGTTTTTTTTAAATTTCGTCGGTAGTAAACTAGAGTTATTCGAGGCCAAAGTTTGATTTCCATCGAATTTTCGCGTTTTTTTAACATTTATGGTACAATTATCATTATACGGGTGTCCCGAAATCAGGGGGCCAAACTTAAACAGTGCATTATTCGTATAAAAATAATACTTTTTTTGTTTAATAAACATGTATCAAAAAATGCTCCCGAAAGGAGCTTCGGCCCCCTGAATAGGAGCCTAAGAGGATAGTTTTTTTAAAACTATTCCTAGAGGGTTGAACATGAACAAATGAATTTTCGGTACCTACTTTGGTAATTTTGACATGCTGAATATAGATCTATGATCAAAACTGTTAAAATTTAATCATAGGCGTAACATTTGGAGGGGGCAAAGTTACAAAAATAGCCCCAACTTTTTTCTGGGTTAATAATTTAATTTTTTTTATGAAATTATGAGAACTTATAGTTTTTTACGAAAAATAGGTACTCTTGATTTGAATTGCTCAGATGCACCATTTTCGAGAAAAATGCATTTATAAATAAATTACTTTGCATATTATACAGATCTCATATTTTCATTAAAACTTTGTAGTAGGCTTTGGAAAAAAGTGACGTTTTTTTGTTTTTTTGTTTTTTTTTTACAATACTTCCTATATTTCAGATATAAATATGTGATTTTTTTACTATATGATGCTAAAAATTGAAAAAAACGAGAAAATTCGATGGAAATCAAACTTTGGCCTCGAATAACTCTGGAAGAAATCAATTTATAGAAAAATTATAAGAGACATTTTTTATAGAGCGTTAAATTTACTATAAAAATCTAAGATGTTCCTTGCCATAAGTTGATTCGATATAGACGTATAAAATTCCAAAATTAAAAAAAAAAAATTCCTATGTTATTTAAATGGGAAATAGAAAATTGCGATCCGCGACCTCTAAATCTTCAAATTAAAAGCTCAAATTTTAACGAGGTCTTTGTTTTGACATCCTCTGAAAGAATTTGCTGACCATTTGAAGAAAAAGAAAAAGTCGATTTTTTTGAAACACCCTAATATATATATATATATATACAATTTTACAATTTAAAATGTTTAAAATATTAAAACCACAAAAATCTGAAAACACAACTAGGGGATTATTATCCCTAACAAAATTAAAAAATTTGAAAATGTTTTTGCAACCGCTTTTTTAAATTACAATGCCTTTAATGATGATTGCACACAAAATTGTTACCATATAGGGTGTACACCATAGCATATTTTGTTTATTCTGCATACCGCGAGATATGCATATGCTACCGCAACGGTCTTTAAAGCATGCTTTTACCATTACGGTGGTATCAGTATTATACAACCGTATGTAGTATAGAAGTAGCTTCCTCGTAACTAAGGGAATTTTATTTGGAAGAAAACTTCTCAATTTTTTTAAAAATCGTCGCCATTTTCTTAAAATAAATTTGTTAACAAAATCCTTTGTTCACGAGGGAACTAGTACTATTTACTAATGTGTGTTTTTAGGATTCGGTCGAGCCGTTCCTGATTTATCTGCTCACCGCAAACCCTTGTAAAAAAACTTGTTTCGGGGCAATGGCCGTAGTTTTCACAATTTTACGAATCCTCTCATAATTTTTGTACAAAGACGTCAAACCATACACTTTCAGTATAGTTTGTTTAAATAAACTTATGCTAACATACATAAACAAAATCGGTAAAAATTACAAATTTATATACATTTAAAGAAAATAAAGGGCTAGGAAACTGAAAATGACACAGATAATATACTGGAATCAACGTTAATTATTTTTTAACTACGCACAGATACATGTAATTTAGTCCACAATCCACTCAACAAGGTCTGTTCTATCTCATGCTAAAAATATTAAAAATCACTGCAACACTGCGCAGAGTTTAACGGCGGCCATTTTTGTTGTTTACAATTCTTGTGCTTTGGGTACGAGATAGAACAGACCTTGTTGTGTAGATTGTGATTTAGTCTATGTTAAATAATATCGAAAAAATAGATAAGTTTTGTAATCTATCTTTATTTGTCTAATTAAGGTGATACCTTACCAGTCTTAAACAGGAACTAAGTAAGTAAATTTTAAATTGACCGAATAGTAAGACCAGGATACTAAGAATTTATAAATATTTCTTAAAAACAACCTTAGCCTTAGTGTAATCAATTTACATATTACATCGCTAAAATCGAATGTTTATATTCTTATGTGGATCCTAGAAAATTGACTGATCGCAACGCAACTTCCTGCAACGACAAGCGAGGTGCGAAACGAGTTTTTTTTATTAATACAATTCACACTGCTAAACGAACTCAATTTTTTTCCTGTATTTAATTTACCAGAATACTGAGATAAAACCCGTAAGACAAAATCTATTAAAATAATTGTTAAATAAATAAAAAATTTCGTGATATAAGCTGCTCATAAAAAATCCCCTTATTTGTAGAGCGTTTAATAATTTTGTAGCATATATTAAAATTTTTGAGTTTGGGACATTTTATCATAGGTTGACGTTTGACGTTATATATTATGTGCATTAATGTATAATATGAACATTGTTATATACTTGAAAAAATAAAATTAAATAAATCTAATTAAATTAAACAGGCATTTTATATCAACTTTTAATTTAAACATTTGTTAAACACAATTATTTAGAAGATTCATACGAATTAAAAATGTACCAACCGAAAATAATAATAAGGCTTGCACATAAAACAAAAGGGTCAAGTTGATAATTCCCTGTGGCTCATACCACCTTCTGCCAACATTGCCCGCTTAGCCTTTGCGTCATATACGGATAATATTTTTTTTTGATTATTATAAACGTCAGCTGAATTGATATATCTTGCGGTATCTGCACGGGGGGGATGGGGTGCTGATAACTCAGAATTATTACATTGTGTAATTTTTGTGTATCGGTTGAAATATGTTTTTTCATTATTCTTGTATTGTTTCGAATAATTTATGATTTTGCCTGCTTGTCTTCTGCTATGTTTATTCATCGTATTGTGATACATTTTGCCGTTTCCCTTTGTGTTTTCCACTACGAATGCTTTAAATAAAAAATTGCCCGTTATTTATTTTTCTAATTTTGTTTGTAGTTCACCTAAAGGGGATTGTCGCCTCTCGCTGATCCTTATCACCGCTGTTCAAATAATGGCGAATGCGCCGGGATTATTAATACTTCTAATAAAAAAATATATATGTTTAAGGTAGTTGTCGTGCTATAAGCATACCATCAGAAAATTTTGAATTTTTGTATACTTATTAAGGACATGACAATACATATGAGTACCTTAGATGCAAAACTCGGTTTTTGCAAATTAAAAAATAAAATAAAATTGACTTTAAATTCTGTTTAGTGTTCGTCCTAGATAAATGGCGTTCATAAAACTTGATACATAATAATATTATATTATATATATTATTATGTATCAAGTTTTATAAACGCCATTTATCTAGGACGAACACCAAACAGAATTTAAAGCCAATTTTTTTTTTTTTTTAAATTTGCAAAAACCGAGTTTTGCATCTAATGTACTCATATATCCTTAAAATTTGAAGTCGATTGACCGTCTATAACCCGAGATAAATTCAATTAAAAATTGGATAATTAACATGGATTGTATAGGCTTTCTGTAGTTCTGTACCAGTTTCTTAGTTATACAGAAAAAACTAACTGTCAGAAGCTTTCAAAAAACTAACATTGTTTTAATGTATTTTTGCTGAGTTTAAAAAAAAATAGTTAAAAATTTTTGACCGTCCAATTGTTTAAAAATAACCGTTTAAAGTTCAACAATTTGTAAAAAGTATACATCACTAGTGTCAGATAAAAACAACTTGGCAAGGCTGTACGCGAGTATAGATATAATTTCCGCAGTAAATTCAAACGTCTGATTCAGTCTCCAATATATCTATTGGTTGAGCATAAGCGACGTTGCCGGATTAAAACTTATGAAAATATTTGAAAGTATTACGTAAAAATAACGTCTCCAGGGTACAGTCTTGCGAACAAATTATGAATCACTTAGCTACCAGCTCGTATACTTTTACGGTGCGTATAATCTAAAAATTTTTGACAATATTGTACCACGACAACTACCTTAACACATTTATTTTTATACTTTACCTTATTTACTTTACTTTTTAAATATACTTATTGAGTAAAATGATAAAACTCCAAAATATAACCATAATTACAAATAAGTCGACATTTATAATATATTACACTGTGGGACAATTTTCGGGTCATCGAAATCAAACCGCACCGGACCATTTTTTTCTGAAAATATACCTATCCAATGGCAAAACCTCAAAACCCTCGTTTGTAAAAGTTAGCTAGAATTTTTTTTTTATGGCCGTTTGTATTTTCGAGCTTTATATACCCAAATTTAGACCTATAAATCGATTTTTTTCGCACATATTCGACTTATATCGTCAAGATTTTTTGTAGAAATGTAGATACTGCACAAATAAACCCATTTTGTGAACAACCCTTATCCCAAAAACCCATTTATTGGGACCAAATATTCGAAAATAATTTTTTTTAAATTTTTTTGGTAATATTTAAAATTTCTTGCTACTTCTTCTGGCAAAAATGTTGTAAAGTATACTAAAAGAAGTAATTTATAAAATAGGCACACAAAACTGAACTTTAAGTTTGCTTATTTGCTGAAAAATAATGTTTAAACAAGATTTTCCAAAATATTCATCTTTTCACACTCAACACCAAATATTTTGCCGAAAAATCTGTAGGAAAAAAATGAATAGATAAAATAGAATTGTAGAAAAGTACAGAGAGTTTGATTTTTTATTTTGTATTAATTTTATTATTAAAAAACTTTTTTATATCAAAACATTGAGTTATCTGATTCATCCCTTCCACTTCTTCTCCTTTATTTCCTTGCTCTTCATTTTCATTTTTTGATTCATCACTGGAGAATTTCATCCCTTCCACTTCTTCTCCTTTATTTTCTTGTTCTTCATTTTCATTTTCTTCCTGATCGTAGTTGAAAATATGTTTTCTTCACCAAAATGTTTCGGCTAGTATGGCATCTGGAGCTCGTTTTCCTCTTTATCTGGACTCAAATGGCATCGCAGTTTGATGATTGTGTCGATAACTGTCGACTGAAGTAGTCCAAATGGCGATGAGGGAAATGAATTTTTAGCGACATATTAACTCCAATTTTGGAAAAAACATCCAACATTCGTCGCATCCTTCATAATTGGGAGAACGATGTTTGCCTAAAATTCCAATGATGATTTCTCTCTGTCAAAGTCTTCATACTTTACCAATTTCCGAATATCAGGACCATTTAAAACGCCTGAAATGAAATGAATATAAAAAATATATGAAATGAAGGGATGGAATTCTCCAGTGATGAATCAAAAAATGAAAATGAAGAACAAGAAAATAAAGGAGAAGAAGTGGAAGGGATGGAATTCTCCAGCAATGAATCAGATTACTCAATGTTTTAATATAAAAAAGTTTTTTAATAATAAAATTAATACAAAATAAAAAATCAAACTCTCTCTACTTTTCTACAATTCTATTTTATCTATTCAATTTTTTCCTACAGATTTTCCAAAGATTTTGGCAAAAAATTTGGTGTTGAGTATGAAAAGATGAATATTTTCCAGCAAATAAGTAAACTTAAAGTTCATTTTTGTATGCGTATTTTATAAATTATTTCTTTTAGTATACTTTACAACATTTTTGCCAGAAGAAGTAGCAAGAAATTTTAAATATTATCGAAAAATTGAAACAAAAATAATTTTTGGAATATTTGGTCCCAAAAATTGGGTTTTGGGATATAGGTTGTTCATAAAATGGGTTTATTTGTTCAGTAACTACATTTATACAAACAATATTAACGATATAAATCGAATATATGCGAAAAAAATCGATTAATAAGTATAAATTGGGGTATATAAAGCTAGAAAATACAAACGGCCATAAAAAAATAAATCGAGCTAACTTTTACAAACCCAGCGAGGGTTTTGCTGATGGACAGGTATATTTTCAGAAAAAAATAGTCCGGTGCGGTTTGATTTTTGGTGTTGCACAGTGTTATGTTCGGTTTGATCAGTTGGAGTTCCTTGGACTTGAAAAATAATTAGTGAAAAATAAATAAAATATTTTTAATAAAACTATTTTATTTATTTAAAAGTCCTGCAATTAACAATATAAATAAAGTGATTTAACATGGATTTATATTTTATATTAGGTGACCCATTTCATTTCTTAACTTTAACCAGTGGAAGAAATGTTACTTTTCCCACTAGTGGGCAAAATAGCATTTCGCCAACCGGCTGAAGTTAGGTTTTGGTTAAAATTGACAAAAGTAAGATTACAGTTGCTAAAAAGCTGTCGGATTTTAAATAAAATATCAAATAAAATTTGATTTAAATTCATTTAAAGTCGTGCAATTAACAATATAAATAAAGTGATTTAACATGGATTTATATTTTATATTAGGTGACCCATTTCATTTCTTAACTTTTACCAGTGGAAGAAATGTTACTTTTCCCACTAGTGGGCAAAATAGCATTTCGCCAACGGGCTGAAGTTAGGTTTTGGTTAAAATTGACAAAAAGTAAGGTTATAGTTGCTAAAAAGCTGTCAGATTTCAAATAAAATATCAAATAAAATTTGATTTAAATTCATTGTGGTAGTTGAATAAAATATTGTGTGCGACTTTTAGTCAAAAGAAGAGATTCCACTCGCGTGTTACGGCACTTGCTACGCTCGTGTGGCAAACTCCACGCTCGAGGAAAATTCTCTTTGTCCCACTAGTCGCACAATATACAAAAGTTCTCTTTTAGTTTCACCCTTACTTAATTAAATGACGAACGACCAAAAAGAAAATTAAAGTACCTATGTTTATAAATTATAATAATTGTGAATTTAAATTTAATATACATACTTAGCTATTGATCAGTCATACAAGGCAAACGCACACGATTTTAAATTTATTATAATAATAATTATTAAACTAGAAATCTAAAATTGAAATCATATACGAGGTTTGTTCAGAATATAACGGGAATTTTCGTTTTTTGAAAAATATATTTATTTATTCGTCTACATTGAAGTTGTCGCCTTCAAAATAGTCCCCATTAGATATTATGCACTTGTGCCAGCGCTTCTTCTAATCCTCTAAACTCTTCTCAAACACGATCTTTGGGATAGTCTTTAGTTCTTTCAGCGATGCGCTTTTAATGTCATTTATGCTTGCAAAATGACGGCCCTTTAAGGTTCTCTTTATTTTGAGGAATAGGAAAAAGTCAGACGGAGCCATGTCTGGCGAATATGTATACATTCTATAGAATGGGGCATCATTACAGTATTGTTTTTGGCAAAAAATTGTGTTTAAAATTCAGCAATTTTGGAACAAATTTTGCTGCCACGCGTTTCATACCCAAAACAATCGAAAAAATTTCATGGTATAAGCCAATCGATATACCAACTTCATCAGCGACTTCTCTGATTGTGATTCGGTGATCGTTTATAACCATTTCTTCCACTTTTTCCATGTTTTTATCGGTTGGTAATGTGCTTGGGCGTCCGGGGCGTTCGTCATCTTCAACGTCTTTACGGCCATCTTGGAAACTCTTATATCACTTATAAACTCTTGTTTCACTCATAGGAGACTCACCATAGACCTTTTTTAACATTTCACACACTTTATTTTATTTTTTATGCAAAATTTAATACAAATTCTTTGATCCATTTCTTTTAACGAACGAAAATCGCCGAGGTCATAAAAACACGTTTAACCTTAGCGGCTGCCACATACAAAGTAAACAATGAAAACATCTAAAATTTGTATCATTCTTCAGGGGAATGTATACCAAAATAATAAAGACAAGTTTATGACAACCCGACTCTCCAAACCCGCGAAATTTAAAAATTCCCGTTATTTTCTGAACACACCTCGTATGTAACACTAAATTTTTCTGAACACACCTCCTTTATCAACCTAATTTTTTTTATTACAAGACAGTGTGAAATATTTATATATGTAACTATTTAGTTATTTTATGAAGTGTAGTGCAAGACTTAAAAATAAAATAGTTTATCTTAAAAATATACGAGGGTGATCAATAGTACCCGTGTTTAAAAACAGACATGTCATGCCATCGTGTACTTTCAAACTAAACCATATTTATCGAATAGTTTTAACTTGACAGTCATTTGTATTAAACGTGGTTTTCGATACAATGGAAAAAGAACAGTATCGATCCGTATTTCGATTTTTATTTTTGGATGTTAAAACGTGTGAAGAAATCTAAACAAATTACAAACAATCACCAAATATTGGTTTAACGAATTTAAACATGACCGTTTCTATGTTTTTGATGAAGAGCGCCCTGCAGACGTGGTTACTGATGAAACCGTTGAAAATGTCCACAAAATTATTCTCACGCAAAACGAAAATGCGGGAAGTAGCAAAGGCCGTATACACATGTCGTACGAACCATTATAAAGTATTAAGACTATTTTCTACCGTTATTTTATAATTTATAAATTCAAATATTTTCAAAATTTATTATAAATAATCTTTGAGCGTTCTATAATTTTTATTGTCAACACTCACTACTAAAGTGATTATCGCCTAGGATGTAAAAATAATTTAGACCAATCGAGTTTTTTACCTCCTAGTCTGTAAAAACCCGTTTGGACCAATAACAAAATTTGACTTGTGTCAGGTCTATTTCACCTTAATTTCTAATTTTAATAATTGTACGTTTTTAGTATTGTTTAAAAAATAAAATTATGCCTTGAAGATGTTGAAAATATTTTATGTCATGCGGAGATAAAGATTTTTTGTCCTTTGTTCAATTGTAGGCCTTCGCTAGGCGTTGGCCTTTAAATTTTGAGCTCAGCACAAAAAAACTTCTCAGCCTAATTACATAAATTGCTACCTTTACTGTTGCTTATTAGTAATATTTTTTTAACAATTAATTGCGACAAATTACTCGGAAATGCGACAAGTATACAATAATTTACAACAGCAACAAACACAAAATACCATACTATACATAATAAAGTAATTTAGCGACAGATTTAATTAGCAATTAAACTTAATACACACAAATGTGCAAGCATAATAGTTTTTTGTTATTAAATTTAAATTAGATGTAATGATTTTATTTGTTCAGTTTTTTATGCTTTTCTGATGAATGCTAATTGCCTGTATGTGGAAACATGAAAATTACGTTGTTATTTTTAATCAAAAACATAAAAATACAAAATTAAATAAGGGATTTAATAACACAAATGTATGTGCCGCCCCAGCGGCAATACTACCACAAAATATTATTATCATTTTAGTAAACTTTGTGCCCCTTATTTTCAGTTTTAATTTGACTGTGATCTTAAAGTTTATCTTCAATTAATGCTAAATATATACAGGGTGGACTAGCGCTTAAACCGGTAGCATTAAAACATTCTAACCCTGGATCTAGCAACAATCAATAATGAGTATTTATATTAAACTAAAATAATTAATACGATTTTATAAGTAGGACATGCTTGGTGGTTAGTCAGTGCACAATTCCGCGCGCATACCTATGATCGATTGATGCTAGATCCTGGGTCAGAATATTTTGATGCAAACCGGTAAAAATATTATTGAGGAGAATTTTTTTCAATACACCTGAGGACTAGGGGCGCAAATTTTAAATTGCTATGAGGTAAAAATCGTACATGTTTTAATGGTGAAAATACTTGTTTTTATTTAGAACCTGTAAAATAATAAAATATGTAGAAGGTGTTGAATTATTTATAGACAGCCGATTAAGTAAACTGCCATTCGCAGCGTATATAACTATGTAATGATACCAACTTGACGGACGAAATTTACAATATCGTAAAATTGGCTTTAGTAACCATGAAAAACCGTAGGGGCTTGCAACAATTGGAAACACGACTATGCCTAGCTATGGAGAAAACAATACAGGTTTTGATTTGTCTACGAAACGATATATATAGCCAACACCGGATACATTAAAATGTGCTCGATTAAATTTAATAAACGCGCGTACACACGATTTATTGGCGCTTTAATTAAAATATATAGAAAAGGTTTATGCTGGCGGAAGTCGATCGTTTCGAAACGCGATTTCAAAGTCGAAGCGATACGCTAATGACATTTTAAGTCGGATTTAGTTGAGTTTTCGCTGCAACTGCTAATTTATATAGCTTTACTGCAAATTAAATAATTGAAAGGAAGTATAAATGCAATCCATTTTACATTTAAACACATCATTTTTTATTTGCAGCATTTTTTCCTATTAACACTCGAAATTTAAAAATTGCACTAGGCAACAAATTTTAACTTAAAAAAAAGGTCCTGGTTAAAAATAGAATTTTTCGATCGTTTATGAATGAAATAGATCCAAAATGTTTTTAAAAAAAATTTCTGAAGTCGTAAATAAAAAATAGAAGCACAGTATTATGGTACCATTTATTGCATAGATACACCATTTGAAAATTTTAGGATGACGTTACTTTTAACTTATATTTCAGCATTCCATGAACAACATATCTGTAGGTACATATTGTAAAAATTTAAGGCATGTTTTTTATGTTTACTGTTTTTTATCGTTCAAATTTTGTTTATTTATTTTTATCGTTATTATTTAACAATTTTTTATTGTATCATGGTGCTGCCCGTATCGTCTTGGAAAATTTTTTGGTCGCCGGATTTGCGTCGAGCAGGTAAAAATCTATGGGAATGTGCTATTTTTATTACCGACCTTTTTTATTTACTAATTTTTATCGTTATTATTTAACAATTTTTCTTTGTATCATGGTCCTGCCCGTATCGTCTAAACGAGACTTCGGAAAATTTTTTGGGCGCCGGATTTGCGTCGAGCAGGTCAAAATCTATAGTACTGAGCTATTTTTATTACCGACCTTTTTTTATTGTTTACTAGTGTTGTTATTCTACGTTAAGAGGTCAGGATTGTATGCCCTACAATGTAGGGTAGGACATAAAATTCTTAAATTTCATCTGATATCACTGTTTTATATGAAGGCAGCTAATTTTATAAGATGGTCATGGTCATTTAATTGATTTTTTATTATTTTAGAACAGGCCCTGTCTTTTCTCTGGCGTCTTACGGTGGGCTAAAAACGGCGTACAATTTAAAACTTTTTGCATTTTAATTGAAATAAATAAAAATAAATTATTGACATGTTGTTTAAACAATTTAAAAATTATTACTTATAAACAAGTTATATCTATAGCTCTAGCCAATATATGTTGACCAAATTTAAAATCAATAAACAATTTTATTTTTTCTTTAAAATTATTTAAGTTTAAATATCTGTAACTTTAAAACTAACACAGATTTATAAATGTATTTGTTTCGAATAAAAGCCAAGACGTTTATCTATATATAATTTTATAGTTAAAAAATATAAATCAACAAAAAAGTTATTTATTCACAATATTACTGCAAAAATATTAACATATTTTAACTTTAAGTAGAAAAAAGTGTTTTCTATGGGAATCCAGCTGCTCTAATTATATAGGTACATTTTGTAGGCCAAAATCTTGTGAAGAAGACCATCTAAAATTTGGATCCGAGTTTTTTATGTGGTGATGCACGAAATTAGCGCAGGATATGAGGTTTATTTAAAATTATTTAAAATAAATAAATACAGATTTTTTTTTAAATATAATATAAAATTTTATTCTATTTATTATTTTATAATTTAAAATAGAATAGTATATTAAGTATAAAGTTTTATAAACGCAATTTTAGACACGAATTTAATTTAACTAAATGAATGTCTAGAAAAGTTTATAAACGAGTTGCATAATATACTTTTTCTACTACAAATGCTTATTATTACCTAAAAATGATTTAAATTAAATATTTGTATAGAGCGACATCTATAAAACAATATAGTGGAAATTTGTATTATGTCAAATGTCAAATTTTCATGTGTACATCGAACTGTATCCCTTGAAAATGGACCGTTTCATCCCAGTTTTTCACAGTAAAAGTAAAGAAAATGTTTTATTGGGGTGAAGGAAATTAAAAGGTCAGTACAATGCTCATAAAAACTTTTTAAATATTGGCATTGAGAAACTATTTAATACTTTTGTAATTTTGCATTGAGTTAATATAATAATTTTTGCATTTAATATACGCTAAAGAAGTATCGGGTTTTCGCAACGCGCGCGCCATCTGGTGGACTTCGATAGCATTGCGTGAATTTAAGAATTGTCCACAATACATTTAAAGCACATATTATACATAATTTTTAAATAAATAGGTAGTTTTTTCACAAAAGAGAGGAAGGCAGAAGTCTTACTCGACAAATTTTCTTCAATTGCACAGCTAAATCGCGCACGTTATTTGTGTTTTACGTTTCAAGGAAAAAATTAAAAAACTTTTTTAGTACTCGATTTCGATTTCTTATATCATTAATTAAGGAACTCAACGCTTAAATGCTTATATATTTACCTTAGTGTGTGTATTTTATCTAAGGGATCATGGTAAATTATTGTGTTTTTAATTGTAAATAAAGTTCAAGAACTAAATCGTTGCATTTTCATGTTTTGCCAAAGGATCCAATTCGGTAAGTATTGTATATAATACATAATATAATGGTATTTTACCGTTCAGTGGAGACTTTCTTAATCAACGCTTTTAATAATGCTAAATGCCGTTTAAATTTAGACAACTTATTTGTTTCACGATTTTTACTGAATTGAAATGTTTACACTTTTCACGTTAATCACTACTAAAATGTGTATTTATTGTATCTAAAGGCCGTATTACAGCCGGCAATTCCTCTTGCAGCAATTTTTCTTGCCATCTAGTTTTCAAGGCCGTCTTGCATGTTGTTTTACAGCCGGCAATGGCAAGAAAACTTGCTGTTTATTACCGTGCTACCAACCGAAGAAAAAAATACGATTTTGTAAACACTTTGTTTATTTGTTATTTAGTAGAGATATTTAAAAATTAATGAGTAAAATGGATACTAGAACTTTGAACAAAATGTCAATCATAAAACAAATAACCTTAAACT
Organism: Brassicogethes aeneus; assembly: GCA_921294245.1. NCBI lineage: Eukaryota > Metazoa > Arthropoda > Insecta > Coleoptera > Nitidulidae > Brassicogethes > Brassicogethes aeneus. The sequence goes on along the minus strand of OV121132.1, from coordinate 41,967,425 downwards.
GAAGTCAAACAGCGTCTCTTTAGGGAATTTGTAGTAGGGTTGGTAACATAAAAGTTACCAGGTTTCACCCCAGAATTGCCGAGAAACGGCAATAAAAATCCATCCGGACCGATTTTCGGCAATTGCAAGAGATTCGTCGAAATGTCTCAACCGCGCATGCCTATGGCAATTTTCATTGCAATTGCCGAAAGAATTGCCGGCTGTAATACGGCCTTTATAGGTAAAATTTATATTTACAGAGACTACTTGCAATTTATTTCTTCACTCAGATTAACACTGTTTATTGGAAAACCGGTAAAAACTCAACCCAGGATTTCCTCTCAAAATACACCCAACAACAAAACAAATCGTGCCACGGTTTTTTTTCGATAATTATTAACATTTTCCGGCTTTATTCTCAAAAACACTCGTTTATAACATAAGCGTTTGACAGCTAATTATTAAAAGTTGTACTTTTGTTACGATGATAACAGCCGAGTGGTGGTGCTACTAGTGATACTTCTTTAGCGTATTATTTTATAAGAAGGGCACTTTATTTGAGCCTCTAAAGCGGGTGTCAATAATTGAATCGGTGAGATTAAGTAACAGTATAGGTAAGTTCAAAATTATTTATTTTGACAAATCACACTCTTAAAAAAGACCTGGTATTTGTAACTAACTTATTATCGTTGGGGTAAAACTGTTGCAGAAAATAATTTTTTTTGTTTTTTGTAATCAGTATCTTTATATGTGTAACTGCTTGCATCATTACCTGAAAAGATTTAGTTTTGTTGTTGAGTATTATTTACTGCAAAAAGGCGATTAAGTTATTTTAACTAAAACTTTGTGTTGGCTAGAAGTATTGACAACATTATCTCAAAAAAATCATTTCGGCGGTAAAATGGTTTTGTTGGACCAAATATTTAAGTAACATTCTCAACTGACAGAAATTAGTCCGTGGAACTAACGGTTCGGTTGTATAAACTAGGCGTCACTTTTCACACAGCTAAGACACCAGCGGTGTGACACAAAGTGTCAGTTGGGGATGTTGTCTCTGTAGGTTAATGCAACTGCAAACTTTGTGCATTTCGCGCGCGATTTGTCCAGCCCGGCGCGTGCTTTACTTTTAACCTGTAAACATACGGTGTTGCACGGCGTCCAGACTTCGGTGGTGTTTGTTCTTTTGTATTTGTGTATCAGCTCGTGTGTAGTGTATATTTTAGGTAAGAAACTAGTTTATTACAATTATAATTGACTATAGTCATTTGCCCCTGTAAATTCAGTGGCGACATAATTTTTAACTATTCATATATTAATATATTCTTATGTGTTGGTTACTTATAGATATCTCGAACAAATAATATGGATGAGCGGACTGAAGTAGCAGATTTATTAGGAACATGGGGTTTACCTTAATTGGTTCCAGTTTTTAAAGGTTAGGTATTATTATTGCACTCCTTTAATTACACTATTGTAGTTTTGGGGTCCGAAAAAAAATCCAAAAATGTGAAAATGCCATTCCGACTGAAAATGGCCTCCTGAATCCAATGGTGCCCACCAAAAGTCTCCATCACGTCGGAATTTCGAGAATTTTTTTGTTTTGTTTTGTTACAGCTCAAGTCGCATTTTTGGTATAGGGCCTATACTACTCACACTCAAAATTTATCGAATGCTTACCCCTGTTATCATGCAAGTATGTTACGTTGTACCTAAGAATCATTGTTAAGTTGTTAAACAAAGCCTTGCACTTCACGTAAACATCACGGTTTACTGAAGAAGTATAGTCAACTTTCATCTTAATGTACCTATCTGTGTATATTTACCAAAGAATCGTTTTTGTTTCATTGTTAAAATATTTATAAATGTTTTCTTAGAGTAATTATTAATTTTTGTTATAATGTTTAAACCAAAATTTGGTGTTTTCAGTTATATTGTTATTTTTTAATTTATAATAAATATTTATAAAACGAACGGGCATGAATTTCCTTTCTCTATTTTTAATAATATATACAAAAAGTGTTATATTTACTAAGCAGGTATGTACTGTGGAATAATACAAATTTGTTGTTGCTACTAATGCAATCATTTAATATTAAATATATCTTAGTTACAGTACAAAACAAACTTTTATTATATCAACTATTAAATTCTTTAAATGTACCTTTTTTCATGTAATTTCAATTAAAAAATAAATTCCTGCATGATACAATGTTTGTTGCGATAAATAGCAAGTGCAGTTGTTACAACTTAGACGCTGCTAAAATGACAGACTAATGTGATTGTATTAAATATCAATTATTTGTATGAAAAAAAAACTAATTTCGATGCACTTAAACTTGTTGGTTGGAGCTACCAATATTGGCTGTTCCGACAACAAACTGTAAAAACAAATTTGTATTAGTTCCCACAACATATTTTTTTGTTGTGCCTATTTTCACTAATAAAATTGGTTCTGGGAACTAAATTTTCATTGCAAATACCAGGTCTTTTCTAAGAGTGCATTTTCTAAAATTAATTTAAAAGTTTAAAATGCAAAATATGATTATTATATTTTTTTAAATAGTCAAAATATTCTCACAAAAATGCATTTTCAACTATAAAACGTACTTTATGAAATAATTGTTTTAACTTGTGTATTTAGAAACATTTAGTATTAAATTATAAATTATATGTGTTATTAGTATTACTTTGAATTTACATATGCAATAATTGTTTGGTCACTTGAGAAGGCACCTCGCGAGAGCGAGAGCTCTTAAAACGTAAAATTTCAAAGATTAAAACCAACAATAATTTTTAAAATGTGCAAACCAATTATAGTGAAACAATCAATTTTCATAGAGTGCAAACTAAAATGGTGCAACGGTCAATGAGGAGTGAAGTGTTAAGTGATGAATGAGTTAAGAGCCACCTGTCATTGGACGCTTTTCACTGGACAAACAAAGGAGGTCAAGCAAGAGGGGAGGTGGCCATCCGCAAAAAAATTGATAAGTTACCTTAAGCATATGCATGACCTAACACATAATCTGCAAATTAAACACGACAGATATCTTTAAAGAAAGGCACACTGCGTAGGACAATAAATCTGTCAACAACAAATGCGTAAGGCAAACCCAAACGAGACCAATAATAAACACCAGACATACAGAATAAACTAACACATGAATCATTATAACCCTAACATAGTAAAAAAAAGCATAATAACCTAACTCTATTGGATTTGTAAACATTAGAAAACAGAATAATTGCGCTTGTCATTTGTTTAACTAATAAATAAATGCAATACTTAATTTTGGAATTTACGAAAACGTGCTTGGGCAACACAATAACTAAAAAAAACAAAAAAAAAAGTGTTAGAAATCTCGCACTACTGCGCCAATAAATAATTAAAAAAAAAACACCAAAATCTACAAGTTACATATCCAGCTACTGAACTATCTATTGATGGTTTTCGGCATCAAGACTGAGGACACGGGCAATGACAATAACGAACAAGACGAAGACCTCGACTAGGAAACTACACCCCTGCAGCGAAATAACAACTCCCCAACTCCAAATAGTAATCCCAAATGTTTGGAGTAATACTAATCGACTGGTCTAGGGGGATTCCGCGTCGTACTAAGTTTTAAGTCGGCGTAATTGTCCCCCAAAAACCAACAAACGTCTATCCCTCCCGTCCTTCCTCCTCTATACCCTACTGGGCGTATAGCATCTGCTTGGCGAACCCAAGAATGGCTATTAAAACTATTCGCATGTCGCTCTCGAGCCCCAAATAGGGGACAGTACGGAACGCAATGGACATTCGCACCCAGCAAACACGGATGAAGCCGTGCAATTGCTGGGGGCGAACAAAAATCGGCGTAAGTAAACATAGGCCTGTAGGGGTCCGGGAGTGATGAGGCAATGGGGCTGGTTATACGTCTCTTATACTCATACTCATAATTGTTTGGTATATTTATTATAATAGATGGGAAATAATGTGTCAATAAAGATGCATCTGATTAAATGATAATCATGATTATATGTTCAAGGTACGTATCATAAATGCTAATAAAAGTAATTTATAATCCTTTTAGAATAAACAAAGATTGTGTTAGGTGGGTTTTTAATTTATATAAAAATTAAAAATATAGGTAGTGAGTATTCTTTTAACCTAACGGTAATAACATTATTATTACCATGGTAAAAACCTATTAATCTGTGTTGCAAGTTGCAACACAGATTAATAGGTTTTGTACTACGAACATTGATAAAACTTTAAATAAAAAGCTGGATGCATTTTTTATGTGCGTACAAAGAATCCCTTGCAAAATTCAAGTTAAAACAAAGCACAATTTCAAAAAAATGCTTATTGGCCAGAGAAGCGTTTCTTTGGATATAAGAAAACTTCAAATTCAAACATCCCCCGGATCTATTGCAAAGATCAAGAAGACCAGGAGCTTCAGAAGAAATATTAGGTGTTGGAAGGCGGATTTAAATTTAATTAACACATAAAATATAGAACCTTCTATCATCCAAATCAGGATAAGTTTCCTTTACAAAAGAAAAGGCTTTGGTTTAAAATAAAAGAAACTCTTATTAGCACTGAAAACAAGCTCTTAAAAGCATCGAAATAGACAAAATCTTTTCCAACCCTATTTTACAAGCAATTTGTAAATAAATAATTCAACACATTCATTTATTTATTTTGTAAGTTAAAATTAGAAGATCTTTTTTGGAGAGTCTGCAAACACATGTGTAAATATTATACAGTCTTTAATATACCCATACAATATATAATAGGGGTGTGCGAATAGTGTTCAAATCGAATCGACATTCGATTCGATCAAACATTCTACATTTATATTTTTACTTTGATTCAAAACTATAGATAATCCTTTTTTTACCAAAGTAGGACAGTAGAGCAATAAAGGCACGTGTGCCTACTAAGCAAAACAATCTGGGCACAGCTTAGAAATCGAATGGTAACGCAGAGTCCGCAGAACATTTGTAGAAGTCGAATCATAGCAGTTTAATAAATTTAGTTAAAAAGTAATAAATAATAAGTGAAGCCAATCAAATTAGTTTTATTCAGGGTAAAATACCCTGATGTTTTACATCAGAAGTGGGATAGTGATTTCCATGTACAATAATTAGTTTAGTTAAGTTAAATTAAGTTAATTTATAATAAACAAAAGCAGACAAAGAGTGAGTGCATCAAGATGGCAGATGAGTTATCTAGAGTTGAAAATTACAATTTATGTGGTGATGATTTAGATGCAGAAGAAATTTCACAACCTCCAACCCCAAAACGCGTCAAAATGTGGCAAGAAACTTTAATAAATTTAGTTGTGACGCAACAGCAACAACTTGCTGAGTTAGCAAATCAAACCAAGATGGCAATGTCCCAAGCACCTCTGGCAAGGACCACACCTAGTTCATCTGACGAAAATGCGCATGCGTCTTCATCAAGACATGTGTACTCTTTCCATGTCACAAGCTACGATCCCGATAAAAGTGCCTATTCAATCAAAGATTGGTTGGATGATGTCACCCAGCTTAAAAGGGAACTAAATGTAAGTGACATTGTAATGATCGCAAAAGCAGGAGATGCACTGAAACGTCGAGCATGCAAATACTTTTGTGATTGGAGACCCATTTCCCGAACTTGGGAAAACTTTTGTAATGACCTAACTGTGGCATTTCCTGATCGAGAAACACCAGGAGCACGAGCGTATACTGCAGCAACTCTTAGCAGTCGTGATTGCGAATCATTGTGTGATTATGGTAATAAAAAAATACGTGCAATAAAAAAATTTCACGATGAACTGCCATGGGATACCATTCTGGGCATGGTAGAATATAATTTAAATAATGCAGAGGCGCAATCAGCAATTAGAATTCAGAAGCCTACTACAGAACGCGAACTAATGAAATTGTTGAGTGAATACGATGCACGCCGAATCAGCAGTTCTTCTGGAATAATGGAACACAAGCTTGGAAGACACCGAAAAGATCAACGGGATTCAAAAAGTTTTTGTGCACAAAAAGAAACAAAGGTTTTTAAAGGAGCCTGTTTTAAGTGCGGTCAACAAGGACATCATTAAAGCTCATGCCGTAGTGTGCGTAAAGAAAACTCCCGAAAAGAAGTTGTTTCTGCCAATAAAAGCGAATTGTCAATTGTTCCTACTTGGGTCATATGGAAATAAACTGTTGGTATAAAAGTGGAAAACCAAAAAAGGCATTAATACTTAAAAAATGACAGCAACAGTGCTCGGTAAAGACGATGCAGTATCATGTAGTTATGTTATTGATAGCGGTGCCGATGTGTCAATCATCAAACGCTCTCTTGTAAACACATTGAACGGTATCATTAAGCCGAACGAAAAAGTGCACGCGTTGACAGGATTTGGGAACCAAATTGTTTATGCTATAAGAGTGTGAACTAATAACTGTGTTGTCGATCGTGACCTAGGAAATTTGTTTTATTGTTGTGCTGGATGAAATAATTCCAAGTGATATTGACATTATTATTGGATGGGCGCGATAATTTTGTCGACGCAGACAAGGCCGTCGAAGACGCTCGAAATCGAATGAACTTTAATGCAAACAAACAATTTTTACGATTTATCGCTACTCGATGCTCTACAAAATTGTTTATTCCTGGTGACGTTGTAGCCATTGAAGATTCACAAATTGCTGGTGGAGGCAAATTAAAACCAAAATATAGAGGACCTTATACTGTTCGACAGGTGTTACCAAATGAGAGATATGTTCTGCACAAGAGGACCACAGTTGCTGCCCTTGAACAGCTGAGGCCGTGGCCAAAGGAATAAAAAAATGTAAGTCCTGTATTTAATAATAATAATAAAAAGACAAGATAGTAGCAATCCTACTATGCTTGGGAGGTGACTAAACATCTCGGTGAAAGTGGCAATCCCACTGTTGAGGATGGCAAACCCATCCGACAAAAAAAAAAAGACAAGATAGTAGCAATCCTACTATGCTTGGGAGGTGACTAAACATCTCGGTGAAAGTGGCAATCCCACTGTTGAGGATGGCAACCCATCCGACAAAAAAAAAACAAAAAAAAAAACAAGATAGTAGCAATCCTACTATGCTTGGGAGGTGACTAAACACCTCGGTGAAAGTGGCAATCCCACTGTTGAGGATGGCAAACCCATCCGACAAAAAAGACAAGATAGTAGGAGTCCTATTATGCTTGGGAGGTGACTAAACACCTCGGTGAAAGTGGCAATCCCACTGTTGAGGATGGCAACCCATCCGACAAAAAAAAAACAAGATAGTAGCAATCCTACTACCCACTGCTGAGGATAGCAATACCATCCGACTTTAAATTAGTTTTAATTTAGATATATTTCAACTTTAAAAACAAAAATCTGTTTCGGTTTTTCTTTTTGCAGAAATAAAAAAAAAGAAAAGGAAACGGCGCGAGGACGCTCCGAAAACAGGATGGCCGTGTTAGGATAATCCCTTTTTTACCAAAGTAGGACAGTAGAGCAATAAAGGCACGTGTGCCTACTAAGCAAAACAATCTGGGCACAGCTTAGAAATCGAATGGTAACGCAGAGTCCGCAGAACATTTGTAGAAGTCGAATCATAGCAGTTTAATAAATTTAGTTAAAAAGTAATAAATAATAAGTGAAGCCAATCAAATTAGTTTTATTCAGGGTAAAATACCCTGATGTTTTACAGATATAACACTATACTGACTTAAACTTAAGTTTGTTCTAGCTGCGGCTGTTAAACACACAAACTAAAAGCGAAATTCCAATATATTTAAGTTTATTTTAATTGTATTGTAATTAAAATTGTCAATTTTAAATTATTAAGCATGCCTTGCTATTCAAACTATTCGAATAGTTCGTTTTTATTCCCGAATAATTCGCAAAATTAAATATCCGCACACCCCTACTATATAATATGTATTACAGTATATATGTACTACGTTTTATAAAGTATATAACCAATTAAATAATGTATTTTTTTACAAAAACTTACTATTATTATTTTGCAACGTAATGTAATGTAAATGTTAAATTATTATTATTTTAATTCCTGCAAAGTAAACATACAAGTAATAAATTATATAACGGATATTATAATTATTAGTAATACTTATTAATTTATATAATTACGTACATATTAAAATTAATGAAGAATAATAAATATAATGGAGTATTTCATACATCACTGTTAAAATTTGGTAATTTTAAAATAAGGAACTATTAAAAGCCAATGGCACATTTCAGTAAATAATCATGAAAATCTATCATTGTTAATAAACATTTAATGTTCAAATTATATTATTTATAATAGCTTTTTACCGTTAATCACCTATTTATATTGATAAATATGTATAAAACAAATACATTTTTAAACACAATCCTTACTATACTTATACGAGGGCATACTGAAAAAACCTTAAAATGAATATAAAATGCAATCTCTTCGGTCAAATCAAGTTTTATTTTCCATCATCTTATTTTAGCTCGATAAATGTATTCCAATTATACTTTTACTTCTTTATTCCTGCAGAATAGAACTATTTCTCTTTTTCGTCTAATATATACATATACATACATATCTCTTCTACGCCACCGATTTTTTGTCCTGGAAAAAGGAAAAAATCACAGGGGTCAAAATCTGGTTATAGAGGCTTTGTTAGCTGTGGAATTTTCATGTAAACCAAGATTTTTGCCAAATGAGGACGTTTTTTATATATAAATGTTCTAGCAAGTTGCTGGACAGAAAGGCTTGTAAAATCAAAACTTTTTGAGAAATTTATCAGTAAGTTTGACAGTAATCGTTTGAATTGGTAAATATTATTTTTTTAGCCGATTGGAGATAATTATAACCACAAAAATTAAAACTTTTTAGTGTTATTTTACATAAGCAATATATTAAATTATATTTTGTATAGTATTAAATCTTATTACTGTTTGTTTAAGTTAATTCTAATATACAGTTATAATTGCGTACTTGTTTTACGGACGTATAAAATATCAGTTTGCAAATTTGTGTTGTGAAAAAGTACAGAAATTAAAAAAAAAATAATTATTATAATAATACTAGTTAACTGTAACGTTACATGTACATACGTACGCTGTAATAAGAGTATTAATTGATATATTTTTAATTAGTTTACTGGGCTTATTGTAGTATAAACATGAATACATTGTTTGCCCAGTAATATTATGAATTAATAAAATATAAATGCTATTTTTATAAAAAAATAATAATGCTCATTCTTTTAATCTTGAAATTGTTGTGAGAACGCCTTTTTGTATAAAATTATGTATTATTAAAACTCCACAAACTTGGATTAAAAGTAAAAATAAATTCAAGAAATTTACATAAAACAAAAAGTAAATAACTTAAATTTGTCCCTTTCAACGTAATATCGATGGCTAGACATTAAATATTTATGAGAACGGCCCAGAAATACTAAAGTTTTAAAAATTAAGAATATATTTAAATATTCAATTTTATAAACTATGCCCCTGAACTAAAGTTTTTGAGCTTATTCTTATAAGTTATATAGCAGGCTCGGCTCCGCTTTTCTTGATTTAATATGATAGATACAATTTATTTAAATCAAGAAATATGATTTTGCCCGGAATAAATATTAAGTGCCTTAAATTTAAGTCGAATAGTAATATTTTTCTACTCCCACCTTTAAAAGGCCCATTATAGTACATGTTTCCATGACACTACCCCAGTAGCACAAAATATTGGTCCTATATGGGGCGCGTCTATGCCCAATATTTTATCTGGGGCCAATATTGGATTTATTTAGCCGATGTTAGCCCTATATTGGCATAAAATGATAATTTAATATATCTTGCCAATGTTTATCCAAGGTTGGTCCTATATTGGCATATTATTTTACGCCAATATATCATTAACTATAGTATATATAGTCAACGATGCCTTCGGATTTCTAAAAATGATATGTAACGACACACGTTTGTTTCCATGATATGTCTATACTAGTGGCGCAGGAATGGTTTTAAGTTGGGGGTGGCGCAACCGACTACCATCCTTATTGTTTGACACCAAATGAGTGAAAATAATAAAGGCCATTCTTGCACATTACCGTAAGAATAACAAGGGTGATATGCAATGTCTTGTCTTATTATTAATAAAATTCGTTATTACGTTAACAAAGCTCAAGCTGATCATTTTAGCACACGATACAAACGATTTTAGCATTTCATCGTAATTAAGAATAACATAGACGGTACACGACTTGTCTTATTGGTAGATTTTTTCAAAGAATTTGGAGGGTACATTTTTCGGCTCCCCTAAGTACCTACTATAAACATTTCCTGAAAACAAACGTTTGTCGACACGATCGTGACATATCACTTTTAGAAATCCTACTACGTAGTAAGTACTAGGTGGCTATTTTTTTTTCCTTCAATTTTTCCCTCAACTTTCCTAGAATATAATGTAAAACTTCGGGCCAATGCGGATTTCCAATATCGGTTAAATAATTTCAAACAACTTCGGGCCAATGTTGGGTTTCAATATTGGACCATGCTGGAAAAAATCTGACGGAAGATATATATATATATATATATATATATATTGCGAATATTGGGCCAATATCTTTGCGCTACTATGGTAAGTCATCTTTTAAATACACATTGACAAGTTGTGGCTTTATGGCCTTTAAGTAAAGGGCTGAAGTTGACAACAGGTTTTTAGTCACAGGTTGAAATTAGTTTTAAGTTGACAGTTGTTAAATCGTTAAAATAAAATGCCCTTCTTGTGAAATAGTACTTAATGTAAAAGTATTTTATTAATTCAACACAAAAATATAAAAGTATTAAAAAGTTTCTCAACGCCAATATTTTAAAATTTTATATGAACATTGTACTGACCTTTTAATTTTGCCGAAAGTAAACTAGATTTAACTTAATTTCGGGTGGGGACTCCACTGACAATAAAACATTTTCTTTAGTTTCACTGTGAAAAACTGCTCTATATCGGATTTATCGGTTCATTTTCAAGGGATACATTTCGATTTAAACATAAAAATTTGACATTTTTATCGGCGCGCTGTAATACGGATTTCCAAGTTGGTAACTCTATTGTTTTATAGATACAAATATTTAATTTAAATTATTTATAGATTATAATAAGTATTTGTCGTAGAAAAAGTATTGTATAAAACTTGTTTATATTTTTTTCTTTTAATTAAGCACTCGCTCGCAAGCCCGCTCGTACCTAAATTAAAGTCGGGTCTAAAATGAAGTTTATCAAACGTGATACATAATATACTATTATATTTTTATGAAATATTAAATTTAAATTTTATTTTTGTTATTTTGTTATTAAAAATCTAATTAATACAATTAAAATATACTGAAGGCATAAAAAAATTCACAATGCTACATTTTCTGGACACCCTATATAGAAATAATCATATATTATATCACGAGAACTATAAATTTAATCGGATAAACTAGGCTCAGTATACTATAGTGTTTTTTGTTTGGTTTTTGTTGGAAAATGTTGAATGCAAAATAATTTAATAAAATCACGAGACCGCGTAGCGGTCGAGGGGTTTTATTTTTAATTATTTTGCATGAAACTATTTTCCAAAAAGAAAAATCAAATAAAAAACTTACTGAGCATAGTTTGGCAGATTAAATTTATAGGTTGAGTGATACGTCTAGATTATTTCTCGAATTAAAGGAAACTATTTGACAATTCATAAAATCTGACGTATGTGTCAAAATTTATAAATATTTTTTTAAAGGAAATTCCATTAATTTAAGGTATTTAATAAGTAATAATTGATATTTCGTAAACTAGATAACTTATTTTTTATTGTTTTTTAAAAAATGTTTGTTAAAACTTGTAAATAACACCATAAAATCGTAAACAAAAATCCAATCTGGAGGCTAAAATTTAATCGCTGTTAAATAGTTCTAGTGATTTAATCGCTTATTTAAACGAAATTTATTCGAAAATTCAAGGCTTTTGATTGGTTCATATTATAATGAGGGAAATAATCACCATTATAATGATAGTTCTTAGTTTTTAATTTTGTTATGTGAATAAAAAGCCAAATTTCTAAAATTTTTGTTGTAGTATTTACTACAAAGAATAATAATAATGCATAAATTATGGCTTAATAATAAATTAAATGACCTTTTTGCTTTGTGCAACTTTGAACTGAATTATTAAACTTAATAAAACAATACTATAATAAAACATATTAACTATTCAATTTCTACTAACAATGGATACACTATATTTACAAAAATAACGGTTCTTGTATTAATGACTAGAATTAATTCACGTAAGGTTTTACAGACACAAAATTGTAAACATTGTTACAATTAGTGGGTATCTATTTTTCGACAAAACGTAACTGTAATTTTGTACGACTTTGTAATTGCTCGTAGTTTTGGATATTAATTTTAATTTTTAATACAAATTTGTTAGGTATCTCTATTGAGTTTTTGAGATATTTGCCATATACAGGGTGTCCGTTTATTAAATAAGTATATCACTTATCTTTAGATATATATATATATATATATATATATATATATATACCTAGTTGGTTAAATATTATTTGAAATATTATTTAATCTAAAAAGAAATTTGACTTATTTCTTATTTTTGGGATATCGTAAAAAACCGAAATCGCTAATTTTTGTTTAATTTTTTTATTTAATTCAGACATTATTGAGGCACTTTTAAGGGGAATTTAAATCTGCCAAAAAATGTTTTGCTAGCTTTGAAAAATGCCTAGATATAATAGTTAACTTACACAACCTTAGCCTCGAAAAACGGACATCCAGTATTTGGACAGATCCATTACTATTCGACAGAACTGCAGCGATTAAGCTGCCGATTTTTTCTTTCGAAAGTAGGTTCGAAAAGAACGATCTTTTAAAATTGACGCCGATAAGACAAAATCCAGCATGTAAATATGTAATTAAAAAATCGACTTTTTTTAATTGAAAAGCTGCAGCTTTACAATTAAAAAAAGTCGATTTTTTAATTACATATTTTTAAAATTTTATAGCTTAGCTTTCATATAACTTGGAGAATCTTCACTGCTAATCATATATTTAAAAAAAAATAGATTTTTCTTTGCTCTTATTTTCAAGAGAAAAAAATTGTTATAAACGAAATCAGGCTTGGCTGGAGGCTATTAACTAAACCACTGTTTTAGCAAAATTTTGCCTATTTTTTAAACGCGCCCAGAAATACAGTCTTTAAAAGCAAAGGGCTGGCTGGCGGCTCATATTTTTCTTCTAGGTATATTCGGTTGATATCCTTAATTTTTATTAACTGCCCTATTCCTTAAATATATGACTAAAAAAAGGCGGTGTTTGATAAATCGCTGTTTTTAGTTATCTAGAACTTGAAATTGCTTGATATTTTTAGGGGATATAGGTACTTTATTCTATCCTAAAATAATAATTTTTTTATTTTAGACAAGATTTACAAAACGTGAATTTTTAAAGTTGTCAACTTTTTTACTTAATATGACTTTTTGTCAGATATAAGGGTTCTGTTACCTTTCATCTATCAATCTATCAACTTGATACCTGTTTTATTTTGATGTCTTCATGGAGCCTACACAAGGAGTCCGAACTTAATAGGGGAAATTGACAAATTGCACAAATTAGGTTTTGTTTTTTCACCACCAGCGGCGCTGATTGTCTACTATTTAGGTAGCGTTTCGGTACAAATCAAACTTCTTCTTTCTTCGTGTTTTTGTTTTCCAAAACTCCTTTTCGTGTTGTAGTTAAATTTTCAATTCGAAAAGTCTTTTAGGGTTTTAAGGATCAAATCACGGTCCCAATGCATTTTTTTTTAATTTGGTCGAAAAATATTCACCTTTTCTTCATTCAAGCGATATTAATTAAACGAGAAAAATTTGTAAAAAAAAATGGACTTGGGCTTTCGTCACGCAGAAAAAATAGGTCGACACGGATGGATATAAATCAAGTTTTCACCTCTATCTGTTTTCTAGCTACGGTGGTTTCAAAAAGTTGACAGACTAACCCCAGTAGTATAAAGATAATGGCCCAATATTCGTAATCTTTGTATATCTTTCGTCAGATTTTTTCTAGCATGGTCCAATATTGAAACCCAACATTGGCCCGAAGTTGTTTGACATTATATAACCGATATTGGAAATCCGCATTGGCCCGAAGTTTTACATTATATATTCTAGGAAAGTTGAGGGAGAAATTGAAAGAAAAAAAGATAGCCACCTAGTACTTACTACGTAGTAGGATTTCTAAAAGTGATATGTCACGACAATGCTAACAGACCAAAATAGGTCGAAACAGCTGCCTGTCGGTATTTGAAGTTAAAACAAAAACTCTGGCGAATTAAATGTTCAATTCTTTCTCATGAATATTACCAGTAGTGGGTCAAGAAAGTTTCTTGAAGAAACTAAGAAAATTGAATGTAGAACCTAGTACTATGAATTGTTGTTTTGTTTGAGATTGTGAGTTAGTTTTGTTGGTTAGAAAGATTTTGTGAATAGTTTTAATGCTTTTTATTATGAAGTGCCAGTGCGATGACAGTGTAAACTGTCTGAAAAAAACTTATAACAGTAAGCCCTTTACAAGTATGACATTTATTAAGATTTTTAGACTTACCAATATCGAGTATTTTACTTAAAACAATTATAAACTGCTCTGCGGGTGTAGTCATAAAAATGAAATGTTATGCTTACTCGCCACTCTCAAAGGTGCATTTGTCTATTTTCACGCAACCACTTCTGGCGCTATGGCTTAAAAAACACAAAAATATTACCTATATTAAGTTGAACATTTTACAATTTTAAAAATTCACACCTCATAAACCACTTCTATTTTAAATCCTAGTTTATAGAAATAAGTTATGGGTATCTAGGAACAGTGATATTTTTAAACCGATCTTCTTTGTTTGGTCATATATTTAAGGAATACAAATTAGGGTTTATATCAACAGAATATACCTACTCTAAAAGTATAAGCGCGTTTTAAAAATAAGCAAAATTTCGCTATAACAGTAGTTCAGTTAATAGCTTTTACCCAAGCCAGATTGAAAATATACCTAAAGTTAACAGACAAAAATGGCAATTTTTTAAATATCCAAGTTCTATGGAAGCTAAGCTAAACAAATTTAAAAATAATTAATAGGTTTTCACTTTTTCAATTTGACAATCAAACTGTCAGACAAGAACATACATAAACTAGTATACTTATTTCACCGAGGTTTATCTTGCAGCGCCCCCAGCGGCTCGGCACGTTTAGAGGTCCATGTCAAACTCTGAGTGAGCAAGATCTGTATATGAAACCGTAATTAAAATCAATAAAAATCCATGGCCATAATTGGAAATGGACAGATGGACTTTGAATCAGCTTTAAATTTGTATGGTCTTACAAATTGTTATAATTATCAGGTTTTAATAAAAATAATAGTAATGATAGTTTATGAAATATATAAATCTGACTAGTGGAACGAATCTGTGGTTCGCAACAGGAACATCCAAGTGCCCTGCTGAGTTGTTATATTATTAAAATCATCTATATTCATTCCATAGTAATTAGAATAATGGCTTGATGTTTTTGAAATATGATAGAATGTCGTGCGCTCTTCGAATTCGAGGCGGGACTTTGATTTATGGATAATATTGATTAACTTTGCTAATATGTGATGCTTTAAATCTACAGAAAATAATTATTGTAAATATTTGTGTCAATATGTATGAATTTGTTCGTTCAGGAACACACAATTATCAAACATTTACTTAGAGGACTAAGCTTAAAACAAAATCTTGTATTAATAACAAAATAATTTTACACCTTTAACTTGGTCGAATTATACATTAGATATTTGGTATCACAGTCATTGGTTTGACAGTTAATGTCAAAATCGATTCGCCATGGCGTCCTTAATTTACTTATTAACAGTTACTGTTAATGTTAAAGAAGAAAAAAAGGATTTTCTTTGGCGTTAAACAAAATGTATTGCCAAAAAAGTCTCCTAAGTAGTAAATAAATCATAAAAATATTATAACCAATATGCAAAATATTATTTTACTAGTATGCTGTTTAAAGTATAGCCAACCTATAAAATCAAAATTTTGGGTGAAGTAAAGTAATGAGATACCGAAAGCGGTGTTACAATGAAGTCATTATGAACGCAAAATAGATAATATGTCTTATGACATGAGTTCTTTATACCTACTATTTTTTGTTTTTGTCAAAATTTTAAGAAAAATTCGAATTATAAATTATATTTGCATATCGTACGGTTGCCACGTATCGTACTGTGCTTATTATGGTATACAAATATTCTTTTTTGACGTTTATTATTGTTGTTAGGGTACTTTTATAATATATTTCTTTTATTTCATGTATAGGCATATAAAACTAAAAAACTACATTTTAAAAAATAATTTTCTTAATTTTTAAAAAAATAATAAGTAATTTAATTTATAAATACATGTTTTTTTCCATAACATTTTAACCAAGTTCTTTTAAATTGCATGTTTTCAATTAAATGTTTATGTAGAAACTTAAAAACTAAAGTAGCAGGGTTTTGTTTAATTTTCAAATTAAATTATTTTAAAATGAAGTGTAAAATTTAACTGTAAATAAACATAAAGTAAATAAGCATTGCTTAAGTTTTATTAAATTTGCTTTCAAAAATAATTTAGAATAAAGCAAGAACAAATTGAACAAACTTTGTTTTATTATTTGGCCTTTTCGCAACTGTTTGACTTCGCATAAAGAATCTATCATATTCAATTAAAAGTTTTAATTTCAATTAAATATGAAACCCGGGTAATTTTAAATTAGCCGGTTTACGCTGGGCAAACAGGCAAAAATTGCTCAAGAAGAATACAATAGCAACAAACGATTTGTATATTTAATGTTAAGGTTAAATGGAATTCATTACTCACACACAAATTCAATTAACGAAATAACTGAGTGGGAATTTTGCCTCAGTTAAAGTAAATAGTGAAAAGATGTGGTGGTATTAAACAAAGTTAAACTGTTTAATTACCCTCGCTGCATCGCACAGCCACACCATCCTTAAATTTAACCAAATTTATCTTTCGACTTACTATTTAATATTTAACATCACTTTATAATATATATTTTACCTTGTTGTTATTTTAATCATTTAAGTAGGTTAAGGATTAAACTAATTTAATTAGAACTTACGAAATTATTTTATTTTAAGTAAAACTAGGTTAAAGTTATTTCTTTTATGGAAATATCATTTTATAAATATGTAGTAGATTATTTCTTATAATAATTTAATGAGTATCTAGAAAAGTTTATTTAATTTATTTAAATATTTGTATAGAGCGACATCTATACAAAAATTGAGTAACCCCCTAACAATTTATAACTTGGGAATCTGTATTACCGGCGCGCCAGTCAAAATGTCAAATTTGTATGTGTAAATCAAAATTTATCACTTGAAAATGGACTAACAAACGTTAAAATCATAATAAAGAAGCAGTTTTTCACAGTGAAAGTGAAGAGAATGTTTTATGGGCACTTCAAAGTGGAGTCTCCACCCGAATCTGCTTTTAGTTAAATCTAGTTTACTGCCGGCAAAATCAAAAGGTCAGTACAAACTTGCATATTAACTTTTTAAATTGCTTTATACTTTTTATTTTTGTTTTAAGATAATAAAATAATGTACACATTATTATTTCACAAGAAAGGCACTTTATTTTAATGATTGTATGCCATTTGAGAACTGTCACCTAAGTTAAAGCCAACTTCAGCCCGTGACTATAAACTTGTTGCTAACTTTAGTCCGTGACTAAAACGCAATAAAGTCACAACTTGTCAATTTGTATATAAAAGATCACTTAGTCTCATGGAAACATGTACGATAATGGGCGTTTTAAAGGTGGGAGTAGAAAAATACTGTTATGAACATTATTTTTGAAAATTAGAATAAGTATTAGCTTTATATAATTATTTTTATTAAATTTGAAAATGACACACTTATTTTTTGTTTATACACTGATGCAATCGCTGCAATCTTTAAAGCATATATGCTTTAAAGATTGGTACTTGCGAAACTTGCAGCTGTAGCTACGTGAGTTAAACAAAACATGCGGTATTTGAGTAGTGTTTAAAAATATTCATGACCCATGCCCTTACCGTAAATATGAACTTTTTCACCAATAATAAAGAACGAATTTAATGTGGGTCAAGTTTAAGATGGTGTCATGGTCCTTAATTTAAAGGAACAGTTTGTCAGGGTTGAATGATATCCAGATCATCCAAACGTTAATCAAATTTAATATAAAGCTTCATACTTTCGAACACAAGCAAAGAAAAGCATGCAATCGTTTGTCTACTACAATTTTGCATATTATTTATTTATTTTAATGAAAATATAAGTAAAATCGTGCAATTAAAATAAATGAATGCATCAAACTGCAAACGGCATTTGACCTGTTTCCGTTAAACTCTTGCAAAATTAAACGCTTAAAATAATTACGTTAACAATTAAAAGCAGTAACACGAAAACCATTGTCAAATGTAGACATATTAAATTCAGCAATTAGTTGTAGTTAAAACAAACGGCGGCGTTGGCAGTATCAGCGAGATCACGGCAACCTGGACGAAGCTTCAAATATTCGCCCGCCGCGGCGCGCCGCCTTCTTGACGTTGGTTGCGTGCAGGAGCCCGGGGTCTGATTCGCGTGATTGACCGCCGACACCGTTAATCTTTCCACCACTTCCTAAACTTCGTACTGTCATTCGGTTTAGGCGGTGTTATGTTTGCTCAACCGACTTTTTAATACGAGGACTGTTGCCAGGATTCTACCTTTTATTTCCTTAATTAGGTTATCGTGCACGATTGTTTTGATGTCTAAATGTCAGATGTAATTAATTGTCAAAAATTACCTTTCTCCAATTTAAATAATAATATTATTACAATGAGGATTCTCTCCTACATATAATATATAATTGCAGTTTTTAATTCGGGTCCTCATTTATGCACACAAATGCAGGTCAAGGATGTCAGGATAAATCTCAAAACCTATAAATTAACCCTTTAAACCTAAAACTTGGATCTCAAGTTATAAACTTACGAGAAAATATGTAATTCTGTTGTTTTTCCTTTTACAAATATTCAATATTTCAATAGCTCTTTTATAGGAACACCTTACTTATTTTTGTAGTGTAATTTTAATAATACTCAAAAATTTATTAATTTTTCCCAGAAAATATTAAATTGTTTGGCTTCTGCTGCGATAAAATTAATAACAATAAGAAATGACAGTGCGCCATTAAATTTTATAACATAATAACACACAGGTAGTTATTAAGTCGACGAAATGTTTGTGCACATATCGAACAGTTCGGAAATAATTTGGCCGCGCCTGTAATTTTAGGTCATACAACTGCCAATTTAATGTGTAATTTTTGGTATAATTTACATAATCGATGCACTTAATATAATAATTTCTCATGACACTTTGTACTAAATTTGTCTAAAATAATAACAAGCCAATTGACAGCTCTGGATAATTTTTTTCATGGAAAATCATTAAAAATAAAAGTAGTCACACCTTGCGCGTAATAATCAATTTTATTTTGTTTATTAGGTTCTTGAGATGCTATAAAATTTAAGTGAATTTTTGTATTACTGCCCTTACAAGGTGCAATAATATTCAGTGCTAAAAGTGCATTTTAACGATGAGGCAATTTTGCAGCACCCACATGCTTTAATTTATTAATTATGTTTAAATTTTTTGTTTTAGGTGGTCTATCAATCACATATGCACTTTGAGGCGCGCTTTAAGGTCAGTATAAACTTTTTTTATTTATGAGTATGCATACTTATACTTATACCCATGGGTATAAGTATAAGAGTCGCACAACCTCCGTTACCATACGCCGATTTTTTTTCGCCACCAGCAACTGCACGGCTTCACCTGTGTTTGCTGGGTGCGAATGTCCACCGCGACCGGTACTGTACAATATTTGGGTCTCGAGAGCGACATGCGAATAGTTTGAATAGCCTCTTCCGGATTCGCCGGGCCGTGGCTATACGCCCATTAGGGATAAAAGAAGGTGGGGACGGGGGGGACAGACATTTTGATTTTTAGGGGACAATTACGCCGACCCAAATCTGTGTATGACGCGGAATCCCCCTAGACCGGGAAATTAGTATTACTCCAACATTTGGGATTACTATTTAAAGTTGGGGAGTGTTAGTTAGCTGTAGGGACTTATCTTCCTTGTCGTAGGCTACGGCTTGACCATGTCTCCTACGGCCGAGGCGGCTAGTGTTGTTTACACTTCTACTCATGCAGTCCTTTATACTGTGGTTTGAGTACGCATTGGTTTGTCCGTCATTGTCTTTTAAATTTTCGTAACGACTGCTGAGTACGATTATTGCATTTTAGACGTAGGGTCTATAAGTTTCTGGGTTACTATGTTTATTTATGTCTCGGTTAGTTTACAAACTTTTGTTTATTGGAAAAGGTCTTTTAAGTTTATGGATTTTGTAACTTACGTGGTGATTGCTTGCCAGATTTGGAACGGCTTGTATTTATTGTTTTTTGTATTGTTTTGTAACTATTGTCTTATTATTAATATTTTACATTGTTTTTTTTTTTAGTTTTATTTTTTTACTAGGGTTGTGTTTAAACGGATAGAACCGCTTTTAGGGTTGTTTAGATATCTATACGTGGTTAATGTTGCATATTTACGTATTAGGTCAGGCATTCAAATGTTTGCAGATGATGGCCCTTTTCACTCTTGGTTAGCCTCGTTTGTTCTTCACACAGAATGCTTCCTATTGTCAGGTGGTTCGTCCGCCAGGTATGCTGTCACTTATCACTTCACACTATATTACTTCCGTGACCGTAAGGTAGCCTTTAATTCACTGTAGATACAATGCATTATAGTTTATTTGCACTGTAGAATTAGTTTATTGTGGGGTGTAAAATTTTGGTTTTAAGCGAGGTCGCGGTTACTATGTATTACCTCGTCAAAAGTTCAAACGTGACTGTGTATTTAGATATGTGGTATTGTTTAAATTTAAAGTAAATCAAATCCAAAAATGTTATTAAAGAATTTATAAATTATTTTAAACCCTGTTCTGTTTTTTTGCTTTCTTTTAATTTAAGGTCAAAACTGTAACAAATTATTTTTAACCCAATTTAAGTTTTTTGGAGGATCGTAAATAATAAATATACAATTTATTTAAAAAGTAGATACATAACTAAGATCTCAAATACCTTTTAAAATTTAAGAAAACTAATATGGATATATGGATAATATATATTATACAATAATATTTGTTTGTACATACTATGTACATATACATCGTAGGTATGGTCCATTTAGAAAGGAAGTAGCCATTGTCAATTTTCCCTAAAATCGATATTTTATGATCATATGATACACTACATTTAGTGGGCAGTTAAAAAATGGAGAACGATGATGATATTATTCGTATAGTTCTCCGCATAGTATGAAGCCGGCTTTACGTGCGAACGCGCTTATGCATGTTGGTTGCCGCGCGGCATCAGAAGATCTTCAACTTTTGCAACTAATTTTTTATTTTTTTATTTTATTTGTAAGAGTTCATAAGTATTTTTGTTTTAAATAAAAAATCACTTAAATATCTCTTTTGACACTCGTATTAATATTAGGACTTAGGTTTTGAATACAATCTTCAATTGGATGGGTTGAAAAATTTTTGGTTTTACGAAAAATGGACATAGACTAGTTCTGTTTCAAGGGACGCCATACTAATTTTTATCAAGAAATGTCAGTTTTAGTGACCTAAAACTTATTTAAAAGTGCTTTTGTTACTAAATTGGACAAATTTACTTATTTTCAAGTGCTATTTAAAAATTTTTCTCTTGACCATTTTTTTCTTTTTAAAAACGTATGTATTTACTCAAGTGTCGCCAATTAATAAAATTTTAAATTTAACAAAATTACCTACCTACCTAAGATCTTGAAAATATAAAATTGCTTAAAATTAATTCGCAATTAAATATTGTTAAAATTTAATATTTAATATTAAAAAGTCCAATGGATCTTAGAGCTTTTCGTTTATGGTCAGTTTAATAATTATAATATTTGACATTTATTGCAATAACATGTAATTAAAAAGTTTGAGAAATAACCAAAACTTTTTTATGCTTTACACATGAAATACCTGGAGATCAAGCTCGGATGGAGGGGTCAATTAATAATGGCAACAAATCCCTCCGTTGAGATGCCGAACTGCCGTAGTGTCTTTGTGCGCAGGGTTTGTAGCAGGGTTCGAAAAAATCATGATTTTTTTACAAAAATAAGAAATCAATGATTTTTATTAAAAAAATTAAAAGAAAACAGAATTTTTTTATTTTTTTTTAAATTATAAGCTTTTTTAATAAAGTGTACTATTAAAAAATTACTAAAAATAGCTTGACTATAATACAAAAAAAATATTCCTTTATTATTTTATTTAACAAAATAAGCAGTTTTTCTATGCATATGAATTTATTTAAATAGTGTCAAGATATTATTGTGCTTTAGTTTTAGATCTTTTATGTGTTTTTTTTAGAGTTTAGAATTTTTTGTTAAACAGATTTAAATCATTGATTAAAATTAAAAAAATACTTAATTTAATCTTAATTTAAATCAAGTGATTTAAATCAATCGAACCCTGATTTGTAGCCATCCCCTCCACCCGAGTTTAATCTCCAGGTTTTAAGTACTTCATGGCTATACATTAACATGTAACAAATTTAAAGTTTGTTAAAATTAATGTAATTTTAATGTAAGCTTGATCAAAAAAGTAAATGTCAAAGCATTTTATCTGGAAATATCAAGGTTTTATTTTGATTCGAACTTTTTAAAGCATGTTGTGATTGTTTTATACTAATTAAGTAGGTAAATTACTATTGACCCGTGTATTTGGCAATGTCTGTTTAATCCTTTATTTGACAAAATTAAAGAAAAATATTGAACCAAATGTAGGACAAGCGGCAATGTAACTGATTAAACCAATAAACAAGGAAATTGATGTTGCAATGTTAATGATGAAGAAATTGAAGGAAAACGGAGTAAAGCACAATGTCGATTGCAGATAATAAAATAAATAAACAGCAGTCGACTATAGCAGTGTGGTGGTGCCATCCATAGATAGGGAGACTAGATTTGATGCTGCGTATTTACGTAGTGGTGCACATATACAGTTAGATTTTAATTATAACGATGAATTAAAACAAAACTTGGAATGTCATTAATAACGTGGACGATTTGTTCCATAAGCCATTAGCATAGGATAAAGAATATACAATAGACCAATAAAGTGAATTTATGTTTGCAAATTTAAACAAAATATAAGCCATAATCAATATCAGTTAATTTATGAAAGTGCCACAAATTTAGTTGCAATTATGCCGCACAAACATGTATGTTGTGTATTTTGTATTAATTAATAATGCAGCCGATAGGTGGATCATGATGTTATATTCAAATAATGGCCATATCGGTGTTTGTCAACTCCAATTGTCCGGCACCGGCCATTGATAAATAATATATGCGTTGTGTGCATGTCAGAATCCGCGATTTATTAAATAGGGTCTTGTTCGACATGACGACGCTGTTATCCGACGACTATCCGTATATGTGCCGTGCCTCTACCACCAAAAACTTCCATTCGAAATCCGCTCAAAATTTCAATCAAATGGACCATCAGATAAAATATATCCTTTGACTGGTCCCGAAAATTCTGAAGAAGTATTTATTTAGTTTTAGCTACTCCCATTGTCATATAATTTCCAATAAGAACATACCTACCTAAGATTTAAGGTAGTGAGGTTGGATGTTTTTAAAATAACCACATCGATAATTTTGGATTGAGCATTTGACAAAATCAAGTGTGTCTGTTTTCATTCATGTAATTTTGTTCTATTGCTGGACTATTTTTAATAATCCGATTTGGGGGACATCCATGCATATAGCAAATTGTGTAATGTACGTGGCACACACGTGCCTTGAGTTGACACCTTGGAAAAAAATGACTATGCTTAAATGGAAGATATAGAGAAGGACATCTATTACTGATCTAGCTGTGTGAGCCGTCGCTTTATCGCAATTTGGCTAATATAAGTTGTTCTTTATTCAAACATAACGCTTAAGTTTACATCAGACTGTTTTCATTTCAAGAATGGCTTTAAAAATACAAGAAAATGGACACTACAAAATCCACGAGGATTGATCACAAAAAATAATCTATTATTCCAATATGCATCCCTTTCCATAGTCATTTTGAGATTTTTTTAAACCATGGTCAAGAAATTCTTTTAACTTCAATTTTAATTAAAAAAATAGTCAAAAGTCGCAGTAAGCAGCGAGTACGGACCAATGTTAAGCATTACGTCCCTTTTTTTGACCAAAATCGTGCTTAACTCTGGCGTCTTTTTGATCATCCGTTAAAGAGCGTGCAGATTTTTTAGTTAAAATACAGTGAAGAATACTTAAGCATGCCACAGATGTTCTTGAGTTTCATATCGATCATTCCGTAGAATTTTATCCTTTTACGAAATTTTTAACCAAGGCTAATGTTAACACATAATTTAAAGTTTGCTCTTTTTCAATTTTGCATTTTGCAACCTACAACAAAATTCTATATTTTTCTCCATATCGTATTTTTAACATTACTAAACTAGATCAAGACGAACAACACACATTCCACAAAACTCATAACTTATTATAGGTCCTAAATACCAGAATGTTATTTTATTTTCACTTTCCCCTCTTACGGTTATTTTATAAACTATAGTTATGTATATTAGGATGGCCGTCAGGCCGAGTGTGCATTAACACGAGCTTGAAGAAAGCTTTTCTCACAAGTGAAACACAATGTTTACGACCCTTTTATTTTTTATTATATTCAAATACAAAATAAAATAACCTAAAAACATGTTTGACAGCTATTAAAATATCTTATTCTTTTAATGTTATAAGTTACTTAAAATCAATAAACTTACCTTCTTAATTTAAATAAAGGCACTCAAATTGGAATGTTTTATACAAACACAATTAATTGTGTTCTAAATAATATTTAGACATACATATACAAATACAATACAAATTTTCAAAACGAATGTCAAACGATTCTGTCAATTTCTTTCCACACAGACCTGTCACTTTTCACACAGAAATGTCACTTTACATTCGTGTTTTGCCCTGCCAATAAAAAGATTAATTTTCTAAGCAACGATGCCATTACGAAATGTGACAATAATTAATTTGACTAAATAACAGAAAATAAAAAATTAAAAAAAAATATTTTTATTTTCTGTTATTTAGGCAAATTAATTATTTGGGTAAACTTAAGGCTTGCCTCACCCCTTGCTTTTTGCATAATTTGCACAATTTTGCACTTCTCATTTCAAATTTTGCGCACCCCAGGAAAGCGAATGATGAATTGTCAAATTTTGTACGTCCCAATAATACTAGGTAGGTACATGTTTTGTATTCACATTTTTTCTGTATTTTTCTTTTTGTATTGAACTATAGTAGGTATTTAACTTTTTGACTAGATTTGACAAAGGTGCACAAAGTTAGCATAAACATGTTGCTTATTATATTTGTAATAAGGGGATTCTAAAGAGAATTTTTCGGGATGTCGTGGGGGTATGAAAGGGTGTTCAAAAATCATAATGAGGTCCGCAAGTTTGAAGGGTCAGGATAGTACGAAACCCAAGTAAATTTTGTCGGTGGTAAAGGGTTAGTGAGTAATTTTTGTGATGCTGTGAGGGTGGATGGAAGAGTGTACAAAATTTAAAATAAGGTGTGCAAAATTGTATAAAATTGGTGGATCAGGATAGCACAAAAACAAAGTGGATTTTGTCAGTGGGGGCTAGGAAGAAATTTTAAGGATGCCGTCAGGAATAAAGTAGAGGTGTGTAAAACTTGAAATTTAGGTGTGCAAAATTAGGAGATTATGAGTCCTTCAGAGCAAGGAGGGGGCAAGCCATGCATTTACAAAGCGGGTGTGCAAAATTGTGCAATATTATGATTTATAATAGAGGGGGTTTGCACGGATGGGGAGGAGGCGAATTTGACTGACCCTTAAAAGCCCCAAGTAAAACCGTGCCGTCGTTGCCAAATATCGAAGGTCTAAAGTGACAAAAAACAGTTTTTCTGGATTAACTCGAAATATATTGATTTAAGGAAAATTTTGCTATAGTAATAAAATTTGTTTCTCTGGTAAATCTGCATAAAAATGGCCTTTTAAAAAATGTACGTAGGACTAGTAAAGTAATGATAATGATGATTTATTATTTTAAAATCGTCCGACCTCACTGCCGTCTCCTTTATTAGTTTTAAAACTAGAAGAAGCCGCATTTTAAAATAAAATTCTAGGTATGGAACCTAGTTTTTTATTAAAATAGTAGAATATGTAAATATATTTACAGAACCTTTGACTATATCTTTACTCATCTGCAGTCTTCAACATTCATAATCTTTAAAATAATATAATAATTTTAGAGATACGTCTTTTTTGCAGCATAACTTGCATTGCATTTATAATGTTTATTAATTTTAAATTTTACCAAACATTTTCAATAAATATTTTTCGGAGTGAGGAGTTTAAGGTGCGAAAGTAGGTGGGTCCATGTACCCATTGTGTTTATGGGCAACGTGCAAATTGGCTCGCAACTAAATGATTATTGCATGGGAAGTGTTATTACTTACGAAGGGATCGCGAAATTCCTGAGCCAGAGACTTTGCTCGCTGAATACCTTGCGACATCAATTATTCAGGAGCCTGTTACAAATTTACACCCCCTGCGCACTGTATTATAATTAATTATTTAAAATTTAAACTCGGTAATTTTTTGTCGGCCCGGCCTAGCTCGTTACCTACCAACTCTGTGATATTTTATAGATTTTTATGTCTACGGATAATAAAATCATGCACGAATTATGCATAAGCCCTTAATTGAATCACTTAATCACTTAAGAACAACATAAGTCGCCAAAACACAGTTGCCAGATGGGAAGATAAATATCCGAAATTATTATTTTTTAAGTGGAAGGAAATGTCTATATTTTACAATAGTGTCGCTCACCAAAAATGCTGCAATTCTTTTTTAAATTTTCTTTTCTCTGTCAAAAATATTTCAACAAAATTAAAATTACAATATTTTAGTTATTTAGTTTATGCCAAATCCACAACTTTTAATTTGGCTATAAAAAAATTTAATTGTTATTTTGAATGAACAAAAAAATCATCTTCCATAAAAAAATTTCAACATTTTAATAGAAGATGATTTTTTTGTTCATTCAAAATAACAATAACTTTTTTTTTAGCCAACAACACATGTTTTTTCTGAAAAAGTTTTCTTATAATTTTTTTTGTTTTTTTATTCATTTGCGGGCCAATTATTTCTATTATTATTATTATTTATAAACAAAGCAAAAAAATTATAAGGTGCTTAAGCAACTTTTTGCCCTTTGATATATGTTTTATTTTTTTACAAGCTGTTTTAATGAAGAAATAATATTTTTACAAACTAATTTTTTCACCAAAAAGGCCGTAATAAGTTTCGATTTTGGTTGTATTTAATTTATAAATCTAATTAATATTGCCAAATGTTGATTATTTTGTATCAAATTATCACAAATTAAAAGGTTTACAATTTTAATATGAAAATAAGGCGGTAAAACCACGGACTCGGGTACCTAAATTGTGCGACAGTAAGTAAAAATGTTAAAAAATTGTTTCTACCACCAGTTTAATAAATTTTATTGGGGTAGCATAAAAATATATCATTTCCATTTTACAAACTAAAGCTCATAAAACTAACAAATAAAAAGTTAAAATCGTAAATAAAAAAGTGCAATAACTATTTTAATGAAACGCTGCCAAAATGCTGCCATTAAATTTATTTTTTGGGAGAATAAAAAAGCGTAGAAACAGCCTACGAAAAAAAGTAGTAAAAATTTCTGCAAACTATAAATGCTTAAAAAAACGATCTGACACCCACACAATATACTAGTTAATTAAAACACCGCCAACACAATATATTAACCGAATTAAAAAGTGCGCGTTTGGAAAAAAAGAAAGAGCTACAGGGAAAACAAACGAAATTTTCGCAATTAAAGCTGTGACATAAATAATTCTTGCACGGCCAGTTGTAAAAAAGTTTGTACCCGCTTGTTTTAAGTTTCGATTGGGTCGTTAATAATTAAGAGCTTCGTCCACTATAGATGAGATTACATTTAAAACCTACAATTTGTTCGAATCCTTGTTGACATCACTTTTTCAACAGTTGACTTAGATCTGTTAATTCGGTTCGGCGGTCGTTGATATTAAACTTTTACAGTTTTACTAAAACAAAGTAAGTAACTATTCATTTGATTGGTTTTTATTAGTAGCGCATCAAACAACATTTAACACGTTGTTGTGTTGTGTTACAATAAATTTGTCATTTTAAAAAACCTTCTTTTAATGGCCAATTGTATATTTTATTTAATTTACATTTTTAAGAATTAAGAATGTTTGATGGTCAAAAAATTTGACTACTGTAAAAGTAGGAAGTGAGGTTAGATTAGATCTGACTATAATTGTACTTCTTATGTATTTTATGACAAATGCCTTGAAAATAAATGTTAAATGCTACTGAGAAGTGTCTTTTTGTGCTTCGCTCACATCTCAACCTTATGAAATAAAAAGTTATTTATGTCTTTAGGTTAAGAAGTAAGGCTTTTTGTGCTAAGCTCAAGGTTTGAAGGCCGACGCGTAGCGGAGGCCTACAATTGAGCGAAGCACAAAAAGGCACTTCTTAGCCGAATGGCATACAACATTTTATTTTCAAAGCACTTTATATAGGTCAATTTAATTCAACATCAAAGCGGCCTAACCTCACTTTTTTAGAATCTCATTTATTTATTAGCTAAATATTACATTAAATGTACAATAATTATTATTGCTTTTAGAAGCAGTAATAGTTTGACAATACCTAGCAACATGATTTAAGTAGAAATGGATTTTTGCTATTACATTGAATTCAATTAATTGTTTAATAAATAGGTAGGTATCTAATTTCAATTTGTTTCGATTTTTATTTAAAAAATAGGTAGTTTGGAATGTTTAAGCTATGTTTAATATTTAATTTCACTGAAAACTTAAAGCAAATTAAAACTTAAAGATAATTTAAATCGTAGAAAAATAATCGTGCGTTTTCTTGGTTGCCTAACCTCACTTTTTGTTTTATTATTCATATTTAATTTTACAATAATTTAATGAAAAATATTAAACATTAACAGTAAAACAAACAAATTAGTGCTTATTTTAAATAAATTAAACCAGTTTAGTGCGTTAATTTCTAAGAAAAGCATTAATTTGTCAAAACAATACCCCTAGCGAGAAAAAATCGAACCAATTACTTGCCTTATAAAATTTTTTATCGGCCTAGGCCATAACAAGGTATTTCTTTATCGAATGTTGACAACAATAAAGTTTAAATTATAGACCGCGTGGAGATAAAAAATATTATCTTTAATCCAAAAACTTCCTGCGCTGTAAAAATAATTTTAAATAATTTAGACCAATCGGGTAAAGGTTTGTATCTACTGAATCTGATTTTGCGTGTCTTTGTTCCAATCAAGCTAATCCTTCACTTGCGGTGCAGTCGTTATGAATACAATACCTTTTATTTAAGAAGACAATTTTGTCTTTTCGGACTTCTTTTTCGATACCCAAAGCTGGAATGTTTTTTTCTACTATCATCCACCTAAATCAAGCACCAAAAAACTTAAATAATTGTAAGTAACAGAGGCTATTTAAAAATTTGATAACCGCAGTTAACCGTCCCGAAGCAACTTTTCAATTTCCGGTAAACGGACAAAATTCGACAGAAAAATCGAAAAATTTGGTCAAAATGTATACACACCTTTAGGTCTTCTGGACTAAAAAAAGGTAAACATTTTGACACCGTTATCTGTCTTCGAGTTACCGAAATTCGAGAAAAAGTGATTACAAACTCACAGGCAACAGAAAAAAAAGTTGTGCAGAATTCGATTGCGAATCAATACATACATTTGTATTTATAAAAAAGCGCACGGCAGGCCTGAAACCAGTCTATATTGACCGGATTAGCACCACGTTTTTTATGACATATTTCGAAAATACATATTAAAATAAACTTAATCACCCGTTTATAGCAAAATTACCCGAGCCGTTTCGTTAGAAATCGAAATTTAGGGCAAAAAATCACGAAAATAATTAATTTTGCTTGCAAAGCATTTATTAAGGTTATTAAGAGTTATAATGACATTATAACAATTAAAATCGAGTCCTCCGTGCGAAGAGATTTTACTATTTTTCCGTCAGGTGGCACTACAACGAAAAGTCATCTGTCAAACTGTCCACTTTACGGACATAGTTGCTGAACTACACATTGAGCTTATCAGGGCCGGGCCTAAGGGGGGTGTAGGGGGGGGAGTCGCCCCCCCCAAAGTCTTGGCAGTTGGTTTCAAATCCAAACACGGTTGGCAAAAGCTATAGTATTTGGGTCGGTTGGTTGGTTATACCTACCCTACCAACCAACCCATCACAATAAATAAAATGAAATATAATTTTTAAACTTTACCTACATATTACAAAATTATAATTTTTAATCTATTGTAACCTCCTATAATCGTTACCGTCAAGAAAATTGTATTGGTCAACCTTATTTTTATTAAAGGACATTATATTTCACACAAGCGGCATGTCCAAAGTCGTCACCGCCTCGCGGCTTTGTCTTTGGTTTTGGCGGCGTTTGACTCTTTTTACGCACCGAAATTTTCGGCGTCTTATTTTTCTAGATTATTAATTAGTTGAAGCTTATCTATGCTAAGTAAAACTAGTGTCAATAAATAGGAATTAATTTTTTTTTAATATGGAAAAGAAAGCTAGACCGGGCCGAGTTCTAGTAAAATGCTCATTATGTGGATCTGTGTTTAACAAGGACTACAAAAAAATGCACGAGGAAAATATTCACGGTAGAAATTTGGTTAAAATTAAAATTGTTACTGTTCCGGATAATCCACTTACATTGGCAGCAAATCAAAAAAATAGAGAACGAAAATACGACTTCGAAAGAGCATGCTAATGGTAGGTAAAGACATTCTTTATCTACACTTCACAACACTTTACATTCATGATAAAACTACTATAAATTTTTACTACT
The DNA here is from genome assembly GCA_921294245.1 of Brassicogethes aeneus. Lineage (NCBI taxonomy): Eukaryota > Metazoa > Arthropoda > Insecta > Coleoptera > Nitidulidae > Brassicogethes > Brassicogethes aeneus. The sequence continues at coordinate 41,936,235 of OV121132.1, read as the reverse complement.
AAAGTATCGATAAAAAAAATAAGTTTGTTTTTTTTATCGTCTTCACCCTCCCAAAAAAAGTGTGCCTCGGTACGGCCCTGGAGCTTATACGCTGCCGAATAGTTTATTGTCAAATTCTGTACCTTACAACAACAACTTTAAAATGATGTATGTGAAAACTCATGCTGGGACCCATGAAGAAAATCGCGAGTTTGATTGTTATGTTTCAAAAAGAAGGCGGATATGCGAAAAATTCGCTCTTCAGAGCGCGGTTGAGGACATTTTTCCTTTTAATCCTGAAGACAACCCTCTTCCACGACTCAAATGCTGTGCTTGCAAAATATATATTTACCGAAAAAAAAGGATCCGAATTCGTCTGCTGTTCAGATACTCAATTTCTACATTTCCTTCTTTACCAAAACATACAAGGAAACAATATAAAATAAAATGTCAGTGCAAATTATGTTCGTACGAACACTGGGACATTAGAATTTTATACAGAAAAATATCAGTGTCAAGAAAAAATTTGCTAAGCAATGTGCAAGGTGTAAAAAATCTTTGCAAAAAGGACTAGCACATTTTTGGTATAAAACGCACAATTAAGCAAATCTAGTCGAGTCATTTCAATCAGAATTGCCTCCAAAAGTAGAGGAACATTTATTAACTGATCTGATTAAAAATATAAGCAATATCAATATTCAAGAACTCGGTGCTGAAATGCACTTATCTCGACGCCATGGTAAACCTCCGAAATAATAATACAAAAAAACGAGATAAACAAATTCGTGCAAAAGAGGTTTTAAAGATTGGAACAGATTTTGGACATTCAACAAATACTGTGGTGGGTGTAGCTGCGGTTCTTCGTACTTCGGACCGAGAAGAAGAATAAGGAGACCATCGCTACGAAAAGTTTATTGCAGAAACATTGATGGAAACTCATTAAAAATAAAAGAGATACACCTTGCACATTGCTTGGCAACTTTTTTCTTGACACTGATATTTTTCTGTATAAAATTCTGATCCCAGTGTTCGTACGAACTCGCATAATTTGCACTGGCATTTTATTTTATCTTGTTTCCTTGTATGTCTTTGTAAAGAAGGAAATGTATAATAATCGGCTGAACAGCAGACGAATTCTGATCCTTTTTTTTTCGGTAACTAAGTATTTTGTAAGCATTACATATAAGTCGTGAAAGACGGTTGTCTTCAGGATTAAAAGGAAACATGTCTTGAACCGTGCTCTGAAGATCTCCAGTAATTTTTCGCATATCCGCCTTCTTTTTAAAACATAACAAGCAAACTTTTTCGATTTTTTTAATGGGTCCAAGCTTGAGTTTTCACATACATTATTTAAACGTTCATTATTATAAGGTTCAGAATTAGACAATAAACTATTCTATTCTATTCGTAAAGCTCAATGTGTAGTCCAGCAACTATGTCCTTAAAGTAAACAGTTTGACAGATAGCCTTTCGTTGTGGCGCCACCTCACGGGAAAATAGTAAAATCTCTTCGCGCGAAGGAATCGATTTTGATTGTTATAATGTCATAATGACTCTTATTTAGTAAACCTGTTTGATTTTCAAGTAAAATTATTCATTTTTCGATTTCCGACGAAACGGCTCGGGCAATTTTGCTATAAACGGGTGTTTAAGCTTATTTTAATATATATTTTCAAAATCTGTCATAAAAAACGCGGTGCTAATCCGGTCAATTTAGACTGGATTTAGACCTACCGTGAGCGTACAAGAATTATGAGAGAAAACTCACCATAATATTCACGGTGTGCCTAAACAAGTCTCAGGTCACATAAAAATGTCAACCAAAACGGATTGTATTTTTGGAATATGCATCTATTCCTCACTCCAAAACCATATTTTTCAAAATCCTAGCTGATCCTCTTTTTTATTTTTTTGCAATTTTCTGGATTTTTTGCAAAAATTGATGAAGTGATGTCTAAAATTTACAATTTTAGGCGGACTCCGCTAAAATATTGGTATGACCTATCAATTTTCAATAAAGAATCAAGAATTAAAATATAAAGAGAGAGTCGAAAAAAAATCAATATTTATATTTTTCTATTTTTTTATAAATCAATAAATTTTCTAATTTGACAAGAGACTAGAGAAAAAAAGTAAAGTTTTTTCATTAATTAATTTTTATGAATAATAGTAATCTATTAATTTATTAAACAATAATTATTATATAATGATACCTAAAATTACTTTACAGAAAACTATGAATCATTTACAAATTGTTAGAACTAAAGTCTACTACAGCTTTTTTTAAATGTTCACCATAATCAGGATGTTCAAGTAAATTGATTTTATACTTATTCCAGTATTATATAAACTCGCGAAGGATCGACTCCCCAGCCTGCTCAGACAATGTGTCCAACCCAGCACCGCGGTGCACCGTTCAAAAATCTAATACAATCTTCCGTAGACAATCTTCGTTAGACTAATAGAAGCATTTTTGCGGGAAGATGATGAATTATTAGATTTTAATACTCGGGTCTTGAGAACTGAGAAACGACGTGTTCTTGAGTTTTCGGCGTAAATTTTTTTCTGAATTCGTACATAAATGTTTTTTTCCTTTACCAACTCTTGTGAAACAGATTTTGCTCAAAAATAATTTTATTTTCGGTATCCTGGGCCCTTTTTTCCTTGTTTTTTGTATTTCCCCTTCCTCGTGTTACCTTCCTTTGAATCTTGCTGTTGTGCATATTCTGCAGGCACGCACCTCATTTTGGATATTCATAGTAGAGTTTGTAATAACATTTTCTTTTTCAAAGTCTGGCATTTTCACCATCTTGCGTGTTTTAATATTTTTTTCATAATCGCAAAGAGTATGCCTGCATGTATCGCAAATTGCAGTTCAAAACTTGATATTGCTTATACTATATTTCGGATTACTTAATTTAACAAGCAATCTTTCCAATCTTGCAGTTATTACAAACATGCTATTGGGCAGGGATTTTCCAAAAATTATCTTTTTAAAGCATTGCAATGCATTGGGACAGACTTTACCTCTATTTTCTTCATGGTTCAATTTAAATTTTGCGGTTGTAGTCATTTTTATTTCAAAAACTTCAAAATTATCGAGAGAACAATTCTTTATAACCAATAGATACTATTAACTGTCACTGAAAACAAATTACTGCATATAAGTTGTTTTTTCGCTGAGGCATGGCCTACTTTGTTTAAAAAACTGCTTAAAGCTGTGTAAGCGTGTTAATAAGGTAATTGCAGCTTTTTTCTTGCAGCCGTATTTTGAATAGCTACAGAAATTAAAATGTAATTTAAACTAGAGATTCTCTAGTTTCATTCCGATCTTATCCTATTCACCCAACGTATATCCATTTTTGAGTGAGTATTGATATATTTAATATATATTAAATAGATCAATACTCACTCAAAAATGAATCTACCAATTATATAATGACAATCATGTTATAAATTTAATTTGATTAAACCGATATTCAGGTTTCTTGTTTTTTTTTTAAATCCATAAAATTGTGAAAAACTAAAAAAGAGGATCAGCTAGGATTTTGAAAAATATGGTTTTGGAGTGAGGAATAGATGCATATTCGAAAAATACAATCAGTTTTGGTTGACATTTTTATGTGACCTGAGACTTGTTCAGGCACACCGTGTATTATTGCTTAAAACTGGCTTATCATTCCTGTACACTAAACTGACTGACAAGTCATTATAATAATTATTATAGTACAACTATCGGTCTAAAATCGATCTAAAATCGGCCGGAGCCGAAGCTCTATCTACCATCTTGCCCCGCCTGGCCCATTGGCTGGCAACGCTCTTGGTGAGAGTCCCTAAAGATACCAACTCAAGAAAAAGTATTTATTTTCAATCATTCTATAATTTAGGCTTTATTATTGTCAACGCTCACTACCAAAGTATTCAATTATTTCCTAGGCTGTAAAAATAACTTAGACCAATAAGGTAAAGTTTTTTACACCCTAGTCTGTAAAAAGTCCGCTAGGACCAATAACAAAATTCGTTACCTGTGACAACTCTAAAGCTTTCTAACCTTACTTTATACTTAAAGATAAAATGGTGTGTGATATTCGGCTGAGACGTGTCTTTTTGTGCTTCGCTCAATTGTAGACCCCCGCTTACGCGTCGGACTTCAAACTTTGAGCTCACCACAAAAAGACATAAATAACTATTACAGATTATAGTGTACGTTTAAAATTGTCTTATAATGTGAAAACCTACTTAATTTTTTTGGTACTTTTTTGTGTTTATTACTGAATACCTAAAGGATAAGTGTAAAAGGAAAACAATATACGTGACTTATAAAACGAGAGTCTGTGAGACCGTGGATGGTGAGGCCAGTTGTTTGAATATATTTGGTCCGGATAGCTTTTTATGCATATCAGGTGTGAATAATGCATTAAATTATTTAAAATAAAGTTTATGCAAATTTTGTAAAGGATGCATTTAAGTTAAATTTATTAGCCTCTAACTATATCGTAACATTATGAACACGTATACTTTATAATTAAATTTCATGTAAAATCTTTTTAGCTTGCGCCAGTTTCAATTAGATTTTATCTAAATGAAATAATAAAGAACAGTCAAGCAACCAGCGAACCCTTTTATATTAAACGCTTTACCTCGCAGCGAATTTAGTTTCAGTATGGTTAATTTAAAAATTATAAGCATGTCATATAATTAAAAACATACCGATATTAGCTTTTGCGAAGTCTTTTACAAAACCTTATTCACATAAACGAATAATAAATTGTAAACATCAAATGTTCCCTGTGTGCATAACCGATTCACTCCACAAAGACTCACGAGCCACCAGGCCAAAACAAATTGCTTTCAACAAAAAAGCATAAATTTCTCTATTTATATTAATTTAATTTTTATGACCCATAATTATAATTAATCTATTAACGGTTTAGAGCTTAATTTTATTAACAGCAAATTTTAAGATTTTTTAAATTAAAAGTTATAACTTTTTATAGAACTTTTAAAATAATGCTCAACTTTAAGTTACATAACTTAACACGGTCGTAAACCTTAAAATTAACAGTTACCTAAATGATTATTATAGAACAAAAAAGTTAAATTTTTAGTCTATAGACTAAAAATTTAACTTTTTTGTTCTATTTTTTTAAACATGTTAGCAGATTGTTTGCTAATAAATTATAATTTTTTCTGCTTGATCCTTAACAAAAACAATTTCATAATTCCGATGTTATAATTTAATTGGACCTTTTACATAATTAATTTAATGTACATACATAGGTAACATTATAATTATTATTAAATTTTAACTTTTGAATAATTTAAACAGTAATTATAACAACGTAAACTAGATAAAAATAACCAGTGGTTAATTGGGAAAAAAATCTTGTATTGGTTTGATTATAATTAATAATGATTAATAATTCAACTGGCGTTTTACACCAAAATTAACCAGTGCCTTAAATTCGTCAAGTTGATCTTAAACATAAGGCGCGGTAATTCTGCATTCTACATTTAAAATAAATCACTTTATTTTAAAAATAATAGTTCCACTGACATTTGAATACAAATAATTTAGGTTTTCTATCTTTCAGTTTAACGCTAATTTCATGTTATTTTCTAAAAATACAATATATATATATATATATATATATATATATATATATATATATATTAGGGTGAGCCAAAAAAACGAACCTATCGGATTTATGGGTTAAAATGAACCTACATACCGAGCAAAAAATTTCCCTGCAAGGCAAAATTTTTTGCTCAATTTTAAAAGGTGTCGATGAGCATTCTAACTTTTTTATTGAAATAACACGTAAAAAAATCTTTTTTCATTAAAAAGTTATAGTCTTTTTAATGAAAAAAGATTTTTTTACCTGTTATTTCAATGGAAAACTTAGAATGCTCACCGACACCTTTTAAAATTGAGCAAAAAATTTTGCCTTGCAGGGAAATTTTTTGCTCGGTATGTAGGTTCATTTTAACCTATAAATCCGATAGCTTAGTTTTTTTGGCTCACCCTAATATATATATATATATATATATATATATATATATTGTTTAGAGGTCTATAGAGGTCTGAATTTAGAATACAAAATATACATTTATTGTATTATTTTAAAAAAATAAGACAAAATAACCGTTAAACTGACCTCAATTATTTGTAATCAAATGTCAAGGTGAAACTTTTGGGTGTGGGCTCCACACTGTGGAGCATAGTACATAAAGATTTGCCAAAGTTATCAACTCCGTAAAATACTGTTCAAATTGTAGTTTCTTAAGTTTTGATACTAGTGTTAGTACATTAGGTGTTAAAGTTTGTATACTTTGGTAAAGGCCTTATGTTTAAAATCACCAGAAAGAACAATATTATATTATTATAACATTTGTCCAGATTTTTTTTCGATATTAGTTTTTTATAATAATTAAAATTTATTACCCTACTAAATTTTTTTATCTCAATACATTTTAGCAATATATTTATCTTTTTAAAGAGGTCCCTAACTTTCAATTTTTAATCAGCCAAACTATGACAAAATAAAAAGTCTGTGGTGTACATACATCTGCACCGTTTGGCAAAAAAGTCGATGTTTGTCAAAATGAGATTTTAATAGCTTAAGGATTAAATGCATTGTTAAAAAAAATTATACAAACTTAATATCAAAGTTATGCCATAAAAAACTGTGATTTTTTTAATCCCACCAGGGATATGGCTGTTTATTTGTGTTTGTCATTGTGTACTTCTGTAATTAGGCCTGGTGCCTGTTAAAAGCACAATAAAATAAATTAAATAAAAATAAATAAAATAAATAAATACGTAAAAATAATGCGAAAAGTATGCCATAAAAAACTGTGATTTTTTGAATCCCACCAGGGATATGGCTGTTTATTTGTGTTTGTCATTGTGTACTTCTGTAATTAGGCCTGGTGCCTGTTAAAAGCACATTAAAATAAATTAAATAAAAATAAATAAATACGTAAAAATAATGCGAAAAGTATGTCAAAAAATTCCAGCTTAGCGAGAGTATAAAACTCAAAATCTATAAATTTGTCAGGAATGTATTATAATAATAAAATAATATTTTTTTAAGACATTCTCTTTTTTTAGGACCTTTCGCATTATTTTTACGTATTCTTAATAACGAGTTAATATACTACTACTTAGTACTAACTTAGTACTAAATTGTTAAAAAGTATACTTTTTATATATAAAATTTATAATTTATAATTACACCACCGGCATTTAATGCCGGTGGTGTAATTATATTTTTTAAACAAATTTTAAAAACATTGTTCAGTGGACGTATAATAATTGGGTGACGTTTACAATATCGAAATTCATTATATCGAATTCAAAATATCGAACACTTTTTATCGAAAATCAAAATATCGAAAATACAAAATGTCGAAAATCAAAATATCGAAAATTCAAAATGTCGAAAATGATAATATCGAAAATTAAAATGTCGATTTGAAAATGTCGAATAATTAAAGGTAGTGTCTCCCCGACCGTCGGACGGACGTAGAAAAGTGTGTGCTCGACCGTCGGACGGACGTAGAAATGTGTGTGCTCAACCGTCGCATATTTTAACCTCATTTTCAACTAGAGGCTAAATGAAGCAAAGTATTCCTCAAGGTTATGACAAATAGCTATCATTTTGGTTATGCAGGTACACTGCATTGTGCCATACCAAACTAACCCAAACTTAACAACCCAACCCAACCGACCCCGCCCCATTGGGGCCCTTAGATATATTATACCTCTATTGCTCAATGGGGCGGGAGGGGCCCAATGGGGCGGGGTCGGTTGGGTTGGGTTGTTAAGTTTGGGTTGGTTTGGTATGGCACAATGCAATGTACCTGCATAACCAAGATGACAGCTATTCGTCATAACCTGTATGACAGCGGTCGAGATTTTATTTTCGATAAATTGAAAATTCGATTAAATAAAATTTCGATATTTTCATTTCGACATTTTGAAGTTTCGATATTTTGATTTTCGACATTTTGTATTTTCGATATTTTGATTTTCGATAAAAAGTGTTCGATATTTTGAATTCGATATAATGAATTTAGATATTGTGAATGTCACCCATAATAATTATGTAATATTTACCTATCCCTGTATATAATTTTTTTAGTTTTAAATGTTGTTTAGGTATATTATTTTTATTTTAAAAATTGGGCCTATAGATGTTTGGGTGGGCCCTTGTGAACACTCTCGGACAGAACATCTAGTCAGTCGCTTCGTCATACGATTTAAATTTCGTATGTCGTCGGAGTTGGACAAAAAGGGGGTTACGTGCAGATAGTTTATTTGCTTTTATAACAATTTATTCTGTTTTCTTTGAGCCGATGGAGCGAATTATGTCCGCCTTCGCGTTGTCCAGTTTCCAGCATTATGGAATTACTCAGATTGAAATATGCAATTTTACGTACCATCTTCTATTTGCAGTGTATAACGATTGGCCCTAACGTAATTTTATTTTCGACAATTTCAGTTTTATATACAAATATTTTCCTCTTTCAGGTAATTGCCCATTAAGTTTTTCGTTTCGTTCTAATTCGGTTTCAGTAAATGGTTTTGAAGAAACTAAATAAACCAAAAAGCAGGTTTGACGAAAATTGACTAAATGTAATTAAATTAGGTCAGCACAATTTTTTTTAAACATTTTTATGCTTGTAGCTTGTTCGAATGTTTAATTCAAGCATGCCTAGATAGTTAATTAAGTAAACCTAAATAAGATAATTTCTGAATTCCCCTGTTTACCGAATCTATATTGGTGACTAATTGACTGACAAATGGACAGTCTGCAGAGCAGGTACGACGGTTTGGTCCCAGACTGGGACGGCCCTCGAGACATGTTAACTTGCTGTACTGTAAATTATATTGATAAAATATTAATTTTTTTGTCATATTTTGTAGAAATTAATATTAATAGTTAACCTTCGGATGACCAACCTCTTTTTTATAAATGGATGACCAAGGGGGTTAAAAATGACCCCTCCCGATTTTAGTAAACGAAAACATGCTTTCATTATTTTAATGTTATATTTTATATTAAATAATGAAAACAAACATTAGTACAACAAATTCCAACTAAACCAAAAAAGTAAAAATATTAGTCTAAACCTAATAAAGGAAGCAATGAAATTTGTAAAAAATGCACTAGAAACCACAAGTATTACATAGTATGTTTTTTAATCTTCGAATGTTCCTTGCAGACAAAATGCTTTTTTTATCGCATTTCGTTGTAAACTTTCTGTCGGAAGATCGACAGCAAATTTTACATCGGCCACGTTTCTTGGGATTTTCAGCTGGCTCTGCATCTTCAGGATCTTCTGAATATTCTGTTAATACCATATTTATTTTAAAAATACTTTTTTAATGAGAAATATTTGTAAATTTTAATTTAAGAGTTTATTCAAGAAAAATATACATTGGGGTCAAAATTTACCCCCCTTGGTCATCCGAAGGTTAAATACATAAATATCATGAATACAATTTTTAGATATACAGGGTTAACTAAATTGTTTAGACAAACGGACGTGATGCTGAAATAAAATTTTAAAAAAATTCTATAGACATACGATGTGAAATACTTTCCTAATTTTTATATCAAAATATAGAAAAAAATCTTAAATTTTTCTCTGAAAATGTCTCAAAAAAATTTTAAACAATACCATATGTATTATTTACCTTAAAGGAGCTAATGCAAACATCACTTGGTGTAGAGACAAAGATCTGGGGGTAAACCCTTAAAAAACGGTTATTATGCCTTTTTCCAAGAAAAGTTAAATCTGGGAAGACCATCCTCGTGGCAGGGTACTATTTGCAAACCTCAGAGGAAGTTAAATATTTAGGCGTTTATATCGACGAAAAATTAAATTGGAATAGACAACCTAGCATAGCACTTTGGGGCGCCGATAAGTGTCACAGATCTCAGGGGTGTATTGTTTGGGCTTATGTTCTCAAAAATAATTTTTCAGCAAAGATGTCTCACTGCAAAAATTTCTCATTGCAAAAATTTTTCAAAGCAAAAGTAACTCATCGCGAAAATTGTTTAATTTCCCATATGGGATGTAACAAAAATTTCTAAAGCAAAAATTTCTGACACAATAATGTCTTCGATACAAAATTTTCTTAAAGCAAAAAATTCTTAAAGCAAAAATAACTCACCCTCATCCGGGGACCTATATAAAAATTCAACCATCAAAAATTACTATTAATAGGCATAATTACTAGAAATTTCAATTGAAATAATAATAAATAATAATAATACGCATAATAACCAAACCATTATTCGGTGACCTATTTAGATAAACATTTATCAAAAACGACATTACGACATAATAAAAATCAAATAATCACCCCCTTAAAAAAGGAAAAAAGGGCCCAAATAATTGTATACAATAGTAATGTATGTTAAGATAAATTATTGCAGTGGAAAATTATGTCAGTGAGAAATTAATGCAGTAAGAAATTATTAAAGTAATAATCGGTCACCTATTGGTCGTTAGCAGCAAAACAAAAAGCTACGTTTCAACAGTGGAACAAAGGAAGAGCCCCTAACCAGCCAGCAAGACGAGATATTTATATAAAATTTTACTAAGTTTAAAACGTAAATCTAATTATAATTGAAATATCACAAAAAATCCAGAGGATGCCCAATATTTATAAAGTTTCGTCAAAAGTAAATTCAGACGCAGAAGGCTTCTTATTCGAGATGTCAAATGATTAAAATAATTATCTACAGAGTGTCCCCTTCATGAAATGTCTAATTTGGCAAAGTTAAATACCTTTAGATAAAAAAATTAAATAATTATGTCTTCGGTTACAACACCAAAGTCACATAAGCCCTAATTAGTATTTATGTATGCAGGCAACTGCTGGGTAGGAGTCCTAATATGACTTATTGGTGTTATGTCACGATAGTCAGACCGGCTATTACATTTATGTAAACATCTTCAGTCTGGTGGACGAAAACAGAAATCTGCCCAAAATCATCACCGGAGTAATGTATTGGAGGTTATCCTGAACATAGCTCCTTTACACCTGCTCATAAGACTAACAGCATTGGAAGAAGGCCTTAGAACCAGGACACATGAGTAATATTTAACAGATACTACATTTAAAGAAAATATCGTTAGACGATATGGGGATAATAGTCATTTTTGATGAACATTTTAAAATAAAATTGTACAAATGGCGGGAAACTCCTCTTTCGGTTGAAAAGGGGAGAGGTGCTCTAGCCTGGTACACGGATGGCTCAGTCAAACATGAGGCTAGACCCCCAGCTATGGACCCTCTACAAAAGTTTCTAGACCACTAGGAAAAGGCTGGACAGTTCTTTAGACTGATTATAGAATGCTCCCGTAATATTTTAGAAAAAAAAGTATAGGAAAGCGAGAATCTAAATACCCAGTAAGTTCGCAATCAAGGCTCTGGTCAATGTCACAAAAAATCAAAATTACTTAAAGAATGTCATGAATGTCTGAAGCAACTGGTAAAGGGCATTCCGATATTCAGGGAAATAAATAATAATAAACAAATTTATTTTCAAAAAAAGGTTCAAATGAAAAACCAACTGATTCCATTCTGTGGATATATAAAATAATACATCAAAGCAGAAACAATAAAATGGGAGCTAGTTAAAATCCTCACCACTGGAACAATCCAGAACAGGTCAAACAGGCCAAGCGACTATTCGACTGGCAATACTGTGGGGACAACAACTTTCAGCGAGAAACAGAAAATACCTAAAGGAGTTAGTCACCATCACTACAGGTACCACCCACTTAAGTAACATCTAAAAATATTAGGAGAGGTGGATAATGTGATTCATAAAACGATTTGACGAGCAAACAAGGAAGTGGATTCAGTTTTTATATAAGTAGGTATATTATTATTTTTTGTCCGAGTATTTAATATACATATTAGGTTTTTTTACTTTTTTAAGTATTTAGAAAAGGTTACATTTATTTAAAAAAATGGAAAAGGACTCAACCAGTATGGATGATTTATAATGTAAATTTCGGTTGAAAAACTTCATAATTATTTAAAATGTAAGGCTTATTTACCAAACCATGTTGGGCCCAATAAAAACATGTTTTTGTTTGTTTTTGGAGCACTGTAGGCGATTCGTTGCCATTGCAGTTTTATTACAGTTTAGTTGTTGGGTGTGTAAATCAATTGATGTACGTGTTGCTTCGTGACACCGATTACTCTTTACTCTCTCCCGCCACTGTGTTTTCCACTTTGTATCGTTTATGCCAATTGTTTGCCACGTGGGCTCGTGATCCACCCGCGGAACATCGTCCTGTGGCCACAGAAATAGCCAGGGCTCCATGACATTTTCATGAGTACATTTTGGTAAAAGGAAATATATAGGGTGCCCCAACAAGAACTTAAACTTTGGTTTGGTTTTTAAGTGTTAATGCTAAAATTGAATATGAACAACAATGTCAACATTTTTTCCTTAATTGGGATGGTTTACATAAACGTTATTTGCTACAACAAGATGGCGCTACTTGTCAAACGACATGCGAAACAAGACGATATTGCGGTCCAGGCTAATGTTATAATATTTAACCGAGTTATCAATGTCCGTTTTATGTTATAATATTTATTTATCTGGGAGATAACTTTCATGAATATCATTGTTCTCACAATAATTAATAAATAATTTAACATACATAGGCTAATGTAATGTTTACAGTTAGTAACTATTTTAATTTAAAAATGTTCCACATAGTTAAATCGATTTATTTATTAAAAATAAATATCACAAAATTTAAAAAGCATAAAAAAGATAATCTCAGGAACTCAACAACACCCTTTTAAGAAATCGTTTTGTTTATTTGTTCCTAAAACTATTTGCAAAGATTAAAAAAGTGACAAAATTTAGTATTTCACGCAGAGGCATTAACCATGCTATTTGCTTTAGAGAACTGCTTCATATAGGTCTTACAATTTTATCTGCAAAATGTATTAAAAACTATTTTATTTTAACCAGCCGTTTCTATGATGGGTTAGGTGGAATATTGCGACCAAAATCAAAAGGCTAGTTTAAGTAAATAACCCAGTCAAATTAAAGTTTTACTTCGGAAAAATCCTAGCCAATATTTTTCTTTGAAATTCTGTTTATATGGTTACTAGTAATGAGGCATCAAAAGTCCCAAACATTATTAGTATAATTAGTCCTTTGTGAATTTTGTAAGGGACCATTTTTATTTGGATTAACATGAGGAACACTTTTATGATACACAACATTTAAGTAAACCAATAATCTACAATTAGAGTAAATTTTTTATGGGGCCATTTTTATGCAGATTACCCGAGAAACAAATTTTATTATTATTAAAATTAAAATTAACCATGCTATTTGCTTTAGAGAACTGCTTCATATAGGTCTTACAATTTTACCTGCAAAATGTATTAAAAACTATTTTATTTTAACCAGCCGTTTCTATGATGGGTTAGGTGGAATATTGCGACCAAAATCAAAAGGCTAGTTTAAGTAAATAACCCAGTCAAATTAAAGTTTTACTTCGGAAAAATCCTAGCCAATATTTTTCTTTGAAATTCTGTTTATATGGTTACTAGTAATGAGGTATCAAAAGTCCCAAACATTATAAGTATAATTAGTCCTTTTTGAATTTTGTAAGGGACCATTTTTATTTGGATTAACATGAGGAACACTTTGATGATACACAAAATTTAGGTAAACCAATAATCTACAATTAGAGTAAATTTTTTATGGGGCCATTTTTATGCAGATTTCCCGAGAAACAAATTTTATTATTATTAAAATTTACGTAAAAAATCAGTTCGGCTCCAGCTCTCGAGAAGACGAGTCGCGTCACGCGGGCGAGCTCTTGAAACGTAAAAGTTTAAAGATGAAACCAACAATAATTAAAAAAAAAGGGGTGCGAACTGATAAGTGAAACAAACATTTTCATGGAGTGCAAGCTAAATGGTGTAACGGTCATTGAGGAGTGGAGTGTTGGGTAATATGAATGACTTGGGTGCCACCTGTCATTGGAGGCTTTTCACTGGACGGACGGGGGAGGTCGGAGAAGAGGGGAGGTGGCCATCCGCAAAGGGAAAAATCTGATAAGTTTTACTTTAAGAGTATGCATGACCTGATACAAATCTGCAATATAAATACGGCAAGCATTTTCCGTTATTTGTCACCATTAACATTGCCCGTATTCATATCATTAAACATAACATTTATTTTACTTGAAAATGTTAAAATAACTTTAAAATATGATTATGTCAAGAACTTTAAACAATTGTTTTGTTTTTAATTACTATCATTGCAAAATTGTATTAAAAAGTGTTAAAAATTCTTACACGGGCAATGTTAATGGTGTTAGGTATCGTTAAAGTGTTTATTGGGATTTCTTTAAAACCCATGAAGGGCACGCGGCGTGGGGCAATAAGTCTGTCAACAGCAAATGCGTAAGGCGGTCCCAATCGAGACCGAAATAAACACTGGACTGACAGAGTAAACTAACATTGAACACATAATTCTAACACATTAAAAAAAAGGGCCTAATAGCCAAACTCGAGATTTGTAAACATTAGACAACAGAATAATCGCGCTTGTGATTTGTTTGACTAGTGAATAAATGCAAGCTTTGGAATTTGATAAACAAAGACGGAACTCTACCACAAAATGTGCTTGGGACAAAAATATTAAAAACAACTGACACACTTTACCAAGGGCAGGAACTATCTGACCAGAACACGGACAATGACAATAACGAACAAGACAAAGACCTTGACTAGGAAACTACACCCCTGCAGCGAAATAACAACTCCCCAACTCCAAATAGTAATCCCAAATGTTTGGAGTATTACTAATCGACTGGTCTAGGGGGATTCCGCGTCGTACTTAGTTTTAAGTCGGCGTAATTGTCCCCCAAAAACCAACTCCCTCCCGTCCCTCATCCATACCCCACCGAGCGTATAGCATAGGCTCGGCGAACCCGGGAATGGCTATTATAACTATTCGCCTCTCGCTCTCGAGCCCCAAATAGGGGACAGTACGGAACGCAATGGACATTCGCACCCAGTAAACACGGGTGAAGCCGTGCAGTTGCTGGGGAAGAACAAAAATCGGCGTAAGTAAACATAGGCCTGTACGGGGTTCGAGAGTCAAGAGGAAATGGGGCTGGTTATACGTCTCTTATACTCATACTCATACTCATTAAAATTTACGTAAAATCAATAGTTTACTATGATTGTTCTCAAAATATAAGGCTAATAATTATTACGTGAATTATGAAGAACATACATAATATGTACTGAGGAGATCTGCAAATACCTACTACTAAACAATCCGTGGGTTATTACGATTCTTATTGTTTAAAAATGTATTAAAAAAGTCATGTAAATAAACTAACATTTAAATCTAGCGGGAAGCAGAAATGTATTTGACGTAGAGTGCCGAACGCTTGGCGTAGACTCCTGTCTTTAGGTGGGAAAAGGAAGGGGGAAGAATACGGCATTCAAGACGGGAAGGGAAGAACGGAGATCATTAGAGCAAAACCCGTGCAACGAACAAGAGATGTGAATTTATTGAAAGTAAAAGTGTTTAAATTTGTAGGTTTGTACATTTTAATAACTAAATTATTGTAGTATAAATATTCCCGACTAATTAGTTTACACAAATGCCTTGTGTAAAGATAAATATTCGATCAATTGACTGGGCGTCATCGATCTGTATATTCCGCCGGATTTACCATAAACTCTGCGTAAATTAAGTGTACTTGATATCGATTTTCTTGCATACTGGATTTATTAAATTGTACTCGCAGATTCACATTTATGTCCTGTAATTAGTTAAGTGATTTTTACCAGTCATATTAAATTATTTGGTACATTTGGAGTGAGTAGCAACGGTGATTGTGCGATAGCGACATTTAATTTATACCAATGTCCGTGGTGTCCTGAAATAAAAGCCCATTTTGAATTACTTTCCTGTAAATTTATTTAGCTGTCGGCCGCTCTGATTTCATCTGACTGCGCGACGCAGACATTGTTTTTGTTATTTGTATCATTTTGATTACCTAGTATTTTATGGTAATTATTAATTTATTAGTTTGCCGATAAATGAGGCATAATAGACAATTGCGAACCTCAGTTGAAACGATCTCGAGCCTGATAATTTATTAAATGAAAAATTATATAACTGTAAACTTAAATTCAACAGTAAATAATTATAAAAACTTTATTTGGAGGACTGAGACCTAATGCAGATGGAATTCTTGACGGATAAAGTTAAATTTTAAATAAAAAAAATATAGACCAAGACTCAATCTACTTTTATCCAACAAACAAGCAAATAAACAAAGAAATAAACTAAAAATTAAAACGAGGAACACATACGACAGCTGAGCTCGAGTATTGTGTATTATTTATCTAATGGTATTTATTTATTTATATTTTATGTTGGTTGTGGTCACAGTAAGGAGATTTTGTGTGGTTTTAAAGGTTTGAGTTCTCTTTCAGAAAATAAGTTAATGTCGTTTGGGTTACGGTTATTGTTGTTGCTTAGTGTTTTATACTAACTCTCTCCCATAAGCCCTTATTTTGGAAGGTTTTATGAGAGATATTTATATAAAAATAAACGGGAGCCTTCCAGGTGTTTGACCTTCAAATTTAATTTATTGTCTTTTATTTACTGTATTTATTATTTCCCTTTTATTACTTTTCCCATGAATACAACACCTCAAAAGTATCTTGGGTTACTAAATTAATGAGCTTTACTACCGTTAGTATTTATTTTATTTATTTGTCGAAATTTAATATAACATTTGCCTTATGGTTCATTTATCACTGGGGGTGTAACAGATTCTTTGCTGGGGGTGGTTGTACGCTTACAGTACATGTAATAAATACCTACATACATATGTTCATACATGTAAGGCAATATTTTTATGCAGATTTACAAAAGGAACAAATTTTATAATAACCAAATTTTCGTAAACTTTGACCTTCGATGTTTGGCAACGCCGACACGATTTCGATTGGGAATTTTGAGATATTATTACTAGTGCCTACATAAAAAAGATTTTAAAAAATCTTAGCCTGGTTTTTTTTCAATGAATTTGACTGAACTAATATAAAGGGTGTCACAAAATCACTGGGCCAAACGAAAAGACCGAATTTCCATTTTTATTTTTTTCTTATTCGCAAGTTGCAATTGCGGTAGTTATTTAATTTTTATAGCCACCAATGATAGCGAAGTATTTATTTTCAATCGGACGAGTTTTTGTTATATTTTTTGTGTTTGCGGAAGAAACTGGTATTTATTCTTTGATACAAAAACAAATTCGGTGCGTGTTGTACCCTATAGACCAAAAACACTACGCTCTTATTGGCGGCCTTAACAATTAAATCACTCCTGAAATTTTGAGAATTTAAACAATGGTTAAGGAGAACTCGCTTTGAAATTTTTAAAGGAATTAAGTTTTAAAACTAACAGGGACACATGTACATGAAGGATTATTTACATATTCACGTACGACGTGTGTTCAGAAAATATCGGGAATTTTCGTTTTTTTTTTAAATATTTATTTATTCGTCTACATTAATGTTGTCGCCTTCAAAATAGTCCCCATTGGATATTATGCACATGCCAGCTCTTCTTCCAATACTCGAAACACTTCTAAAACTCGATCTTTGGGATAGCCTTTAGTTCTTTCAGCGATGCGCTTTAAATGTCATCTATGCTTGCAAAACGACGGCCCTTTAAGGTTCTCTTCATTTTTGGGAATAGAAAAAAGTCAGACAGATGCATGTTTTGCGAATGTGAAGGCTGGGCCATCATTACAGTATTGTTTTTGGACAAAAATGCTGTTCAAAATTTAACAATTTTGGAACAAATTTTGCTGCCACGCGATTCATACCCAAAACATTCGAAAAAATTTCATGAGATGAGCCAATCGATATACCAACATTTTCAGCGACTTCTCTGATGGTTTATAACCATTTCTTCCACTTTTCCAATGTTTTTATCGGTTGTTTTTGTGCTTGGGCGTTCGGGGCGTTCGTCATTTTCAACGTCTTCATGGCCATCTTGGAAACTCTTATACCACTTGTAAACTCTTGTTTTACTTATAGCAGACTCACTATAGGCCTTTGTTAAGATTTCACAGAATTTATTTAATTTTTTAAGCAAAATTGGATACAAATTTCTTTGATCCATTTCTTTTAACGAACGAAAATCGCCGAGCTCATAAAACACGTCTAACCTTAGCGGCTGCCACAGACAAAGTAAACGATGAAAACAGCTAAAGTTTTTATCATACTTTGGGGGCATGTATACCAACATAATAATTTGTAATGATTGTAATGATAATAATAAATTATTTAACATAGCAAAAAAATAATAAAAATTAAATAACAGAAATACCACGGATAATAAAATATATGGTAAGTGGAAATTATACTTAAACATACCTAAATTTGTATATATTTATTCGAGGTATGGTGTTTTTTTGGTGTATTAAAATATTAAAATAAAACAGAAGGATACCCACAATAATATAATAAGAAAAACTTTTTATTGGATGTTGATATTTTAACTTGGACAGCTATGTTGAAAAAAGTCACACAAATAAATAAATTAGCTAATAAATATCCAACGTCAATTACACTATTACACTATTTTTTTTTTTAATTATCTAATGATACCCCAAATACCCTCTCTAACTTAAGTATATACATATATAGTTTTTTTTGCATTTTATGTAATACTTAATTAATTTTTTTGCAAACGTGTTATTTAAAATAAATACCAAAACAATAGCCCATAGCACCACTTTTTTTATCGCCAATTATTATAGTTACAACTGTCGTTGAGGCCACAAAATTTTTTTTCGTAGACCATAGTTATTCTTTAATGAATTTGAAATTGATTGTCAAATGTTTCTTCTATTATAAATTTAAAGTAAATTTGTGTATGCTAAACTTCGAGACGCTCAATATTGTATGTCATGGCAGGAACAGTACATCATATTTAAATTTTATGCTAAATAATAGGTCACTGAATGTATACAAGTTTGTTCCAGGAATATTGTTATATAAATACGGCCAAGTTATGTAAATCAATCTCTGTAATGTACATGAATTTTCTTTTGGAGTTCTCTCTAACGTATCATTAATATAATTTAATTACATAAATATCTTTTGTTTTTAACATTGAGAGAGTTATTTATGGACCTAATTGCACAACTGTGCCATAACTCTTTTCTAAATAACTTCCCTGCATCTCCCTATCGATTACGCCGATTTAACTTTTTTATTTAACAGTTACGAGATGTTTTTATCTCAAACGGGGTTGAATAATAAAATATTAAATTTAATTTTAGCGCGATAAGAAAACCAGGTTAAGCTTTAGTTATTCAACCAGATCTTTTTATATATTTAGAAGCACGAGCCTTATTTTCTTTATGTACGAATATTTCTTTTACCCGAAAATTTAATTAAAACAGGCGGGTTTTATGCTAGCCCGAAATTTGTTAGTATCACTAAAACAGTACCATCGCTACCTGGGGGTGCAAGGCGCACACGGGCGGCACTTAAGCTAGGGCAGCAAATTATTAAAAATAGTTTTTTACGAAATAGTGTATTTATCTAAGCGAATTTATTTTCGAAATATATAATTGTGTAATTTCCTTGATTATTTATCTACCTATATTTTTACCTAACATTTTAAACAAAAATGTCGCTTAAGTTATTTCACATAATGTTAAAAATTGTATTAAAAATTATAATTTTAATTAGTGTGTATTAGAGATATTTCTATTTCAAATTGACCCAGAAAAACTAGTTGATAGTACTCTCTTAAAATGAAATACTCAAAATTCTACTATTTGAATTAGTACCAGCTTTGTTTCCTAACAAAATAATCGTTTTCACTTTTAAAAAGTTATTTGTACTACTTAAATAGTTAAAGTTTAACTAATTTAAGATAGGATAATTTAATATATAACTTTGACTGCAGCATGCTTCTGAAAGTTAAAAGTAACAAATTTCTTTAATTGTTTGTGGCCAACAACAATTTATTGTTTGAGTTAAATGCATATAGGTAAAACTGATTTTTATAAAAGTGTCTGATAGCGCATTCAAATCAAATCAAATCAAATCATCTTTATTGTTAACATTTTTTTAAATTTCTATAAAATAATATTAGGTGATTCGCCTAAACTTGCGCGCTTGTGTGCGAATCATAGCCTTAATTAAAACTAATCTTAAAACTAATTATAATGACATTTAGAAATAAAATAATAATAATGATAATAATGTACTGGGGAGGCAGGAAAATATAGAGCGACTTAGACTTGGAGGATGGTAAGTAGGTTTCTTAATATATATATGACCTAATGTTTTTTTTAAATGTTTGAAATTTTTGGCTTTTATAATTATGTGGTATTTGATTATACATTGTAGGTCCTAAGTAAAAAATTGATCTTTGTGTATGAACTGTTTTACAACGAGGTGGTAATAACGGGTTGTGGGATCTGGTTTCGTAAGGATGCATTAATCTTGACATGTTATTTTGATTTTTGTGAATAAATAATAATATTTTATATGTATATAATTGTCTTATATTCATTATGCCCAATTCATCAAAAAGCCTATCTGTCGAAAACCTTTTTTGCTTTTTAAATAGAATTTTAAGTAATGTTTTTTGCGTTATCTGTAAGCTATGAAGGCTAGTTTCTAGTAATCCTCCCCAAATGCCGATACAGTATCGCAAAACTGATTCCACTAGGGCGTCATAAACAATCATTTTCAATTTAATAGGCAGTATATCCCGAAGTTGATAAAACTTATACGTAAGTCTTCTTAGTCTAGTGCTGACATATTCAACATGGTCATTCCATTTAAGATACTGATCCACCATAATACCAAGATATTTAACATATGTTACACGTTAAATAATAGGACATCCACAATTAACACTAGAACACTGGGTACTGTGAACCCTTAATGAATCAGATAACGGCCGACTAGCAACTGTTGCCGTAAAAGTTAAAAATTTAGACTTCTCGACATTAAGACTAAGAAGATTTACGTTCAGCCAAGTTTTTATCATCTTTAAACCCCTCTCAGCTTTTATATAAAGGTCGTCCCATGATCCTCCTGAAAATACTAATGCAGTATCATCTGCATAAGAATAGATTTTACCGGAAAAGTTCTTAATATGGAAAATACTATTTATGTAGACCAAAAATAATATCGGTCCCAGAACCGTACCCTGAGGAACGCCCCTGGTAACGGTTATAGGGTCACTTATTACTTCATTAATTTTAACACGCTGTGTTCGCTCTGATAAGTAACCTCCCAAGCTAACCCCCTGATTCCCAATTTATTTAATCTTTTTAAAAGTATTTTATGATCAACAGTATCAAATGCCTTTGCAAGGTCTAAAAAAACTGACAAACATTTGTTATTACAGTTCTGATTATTTATAACATCTCTATAAAGACAAAGAACGGCATTTTCCGTACTTACCCCTTTTCTAAAACCAAATTGTTTGTTAAAAGTTTGTTATTTTCCAGGAAGTTCATTAGACGATCTTTTAGGCACTGTTCGAATACTTTTGCTATATTACTAATAACCGATATAGGACGATAGTTTGTAGTCAGATTTTTTGGACCACTCTTATAAACCGGGGTTACTACAGATTCCTTCATAGCTTTCGGGATAATACTTTGCTCTAAAATAAGGTTAAAAATATATTTTAGTGGTTTTAAAATATACATATGAACTGTTTTTAATGTTTTCGCAGATATACCTTCTGGACCATGTGCAGATTTATTTTTTAAATTATGAATATGTTTTATTAACTCATTATCCGTAACAGGTTTCAAAAATAACGAACATTTACTTGAAGGTTCATTATCTATCAAAACATTACCTTCTACGTTAATTTTTTTCACCATATCATTTCCAACACATTGGTTATGACATCCGCTTAACAAGCGACAGACCCGAGTTTAAACCCCGGCTGGGTCAGAACTTTTTTAAATTTTAATCCACTATTTTGACTAGTCAAAGCTATTTCATTTAGTAGAATTTGACTAATTATTAGTGACTGCTTTTTCGCTATGACAATTAGTCAAATATGACTTAATTAATAATTAATTAAGTCATATTTGACTATGACAATTAGTCAAATATGACTTAATTAATAATTAATTAAGTCATATTTGACTAATTGTCATATTTGACTAATTCATTTTAAGAGTTTAGGTAATAATAACTATACCTAACAATTATTGTTTTTGAAACAAGTTCTTGTGTTCAGGAAAATGAACAAGACCACATTTTTCTGAAAGTTTTGAGACGTGGTAAATCCAAATTTCTCATCATAATTGCTTCATTGCTAAAAAATAACACAAAGCTGATTTTTTTCTGAAGTAGCTTTTAGAATAGGAAATCCAAAAAATACAATACCGATCGTCTTATGTTCCTTAAGCCTCATTAGACGCAATAAAATGCAAGCGTTTGAACGAGGTCGAACTATTTTAGTTTTGCATAGTCCGCCGCAAAATATTAATCTACGAAGCTGATTTTTTGGACACATTTCCAATTTTTGCATCCCCTAAAACGTGGCCAATATGGCAAGGGCAATGGTTAAATTATGACAATTTACCCAAAATTATAAATGTTTTAATAAGGACACTGCAGGCTGCTGGGCTTTCCCTATACTATATATTGAAAATAAGGTTGCTTTATCCCTCACTCACAATGTTTTAATAACCTCTGAAATAGATTTGTTTACTATTAAAAATTTAATAAAAAGAAGGTACTGTACAATTTTATATATGTTTTTTATATCGTCTAACAGGCGGAGAAAGCGCCTATTTAATGCTGCCAAGGCTGCAGATTTGAGCGAGGCAGTTAATATTCTTTTTCCTCCGTGTTGTATCTACTATTTTTTTTCAAGCATTTAATAATTCTGAGCTTCCATTAAAATTATAGAGTTTGACATATGTTATATTATAGGTTATATACATGCATTTATTTTACAGTGACCTGTTGGTCCACTTTTAGTTCAAATAGAATATGATTTTTAATCGAAATAGTGCGTAAACTGCCTGTAGAAGAAAATAAGCTTTGTAGATTCTGCGGAGAATAAACGCAAAACTGCAATATTTTCACCGCGCGCTTTACGCTTGCATTCCATCGAGTCGAGGCTTAATCACATGAGACGATCGGTAGACTAAATTACTTGGATTTCTAATTCAATAAACTATTCCGGAAACAAATATCAGCCTTAAAGATGACACTTTTTTCACATTTTGCTTTGGTGGTAGATATTTTTTAAATTCCGTATTTGATAAACTATTCCATAAAAAAATCAGCCTTAAAGATATGTCATTTTATTTTTATTTTTACAGTTTGCGTTGGTGATATAACTGACATGCCATCGCTTTGTTATCTATGCTTTCGACGCCGCAACTACCTATAGATAGCATATATATGTTGTGGATTTCTTTAAGAAACTATCCCAAATGCATAAGAATAAAAGTCAAACAACCTTATTGCACCACAAAAAGTTTGGTAAACTTGCACTTGGGGCCTTAGTCTCTGCTTGCACTTTTATTATTAGCAATCTTCGGAAAGGTTAAGTCTTCCTTACTGAATTTGTCTTTTTAAATAACTTTTAATTGTGTTTATGTTTAACATGCAAATCAAAATCTTTTCAGGAAAACTGTTTTCTTTATTTTTTAACTTAAAGACCAAAATTTAATATGAGAGAGTTTTAATATCTCGATTTTTTTTTTATTTTGGAAATGTGTCCTTTGTCTTCATTTTGTTTTTATTTGTAAATTTTTACGAAAAAGGTTTTTATTAGTTTTACATTAACTGATATACCTAAATGAAAACATACATTTCTTAAAAATTGACAAATTTTATTTTGCACACCAACAGCAAAACAGATAGGCCCTGATTAAAAAATAATAATACTGAATAGTAGTGATGCCGCCGATACGAGAGATTCTCGCCTCTCGTCTCGTCTCGTCTCGTCTCGCCGAGACGAGAGGGAGATTTTCTCTCGAAAAAAGGCTCGAGACGAGACGAGAGAATGCCCTCTCTCGCTCGAGAATATCTCGTTTCTCTCGATCTCTCTCGTTCTCTCGATTATAAAAAACAATTTTTTATTACATAAAAATTATAATTTTGCACATAAATGACGATATTTATTTGGACCAATGAGAACATTATTCCCATTTCATAATAAACGAAATTTGTTCCTGGTTAACGTTGTATTATTTTATAACACAATTTAACGTTAACCAAGAAAAAATAACTTATATAATAATAATAATTTTTAAATTTACCCTGTATAAGCACATCTATGGCACTCCTTATACTATTAAAAAAAACCTGTATGCTAAATAAGCATTGCTTATTCAATAAACTTATCAACAACATGTGGTTTTTGAGGCCCTGATTAGAAATTTGATATTAATTTTTTTTAAATAAAATGGCTGATCCAATATAACGAAAATTTGTCGGTTTGGGTAAAATTTAGTATTCAGATATTTATGGGGTCCCTGATTCAGAATTTGATATCCATTAAAAAAAAACAAAATTGCGGATTCAAAATGACGGACATGCGCAGTAGGTACAAGATGGTTGGATCTATGTGAAGTGGTTACATCATATATGCGCAGTAGTTTTCAGATGGATGGATCAAATGATTTGATCCATTGAAAACGACTGCGCCGATTCAGGCTGTTTCTTTTAACTTGAGACAGCTCAATATCTAGAGAAATACGCATTTCACGGAAAAATGTTTTAAATAAAAGGTTAATGTGACCAAAGGAGACATTATTTGGTGCTACCGCTAGCCACCCCCTACCCCTCCTTAAGGGTGAAACGTGGGGTAACTTTGGAGAGTCAAACCCTTTTTTTACAGATTTTGGTAGTACATAACAAAATGAATAACTTTTATTTAAAACTTTTTTCAATTTATAAACAGATGGCGCTGTAATTCAAAATTTAAGAAAAATGGGTTTCCCTGTAAAATGTATTATTTGAAACGTTTGAAAAACAAAAATTAACATTAAATCAACAATAGTCTGCTCTGAAAACAATTTATAACAAATTTTCGGAATGTCGTCCTTCCATTTCGACACCAAGTGGAGCACCAGCGTCCCTGGTCGGTAAACGTTTGGTGCGGTACCTTTGGCGAACGGCATTAAATGGTGAAAATTACCGGAATTTTCTAGAAAACGATCTGCCAGACTTCTTCCTGTGGGGTTACTTGAAAGAAAAAGTTTACGCTGCAATTCCTACAATTCGGGAGGACATGGTGGAGCCAGAATTCATTACCCGCATTCAAAAAGGTGTCGAAATGAAAGGATGACATTTTGAACATTTGTTATAAATTGTTTTCAGAGCCGACTATTGTTGATTTAATGTTAATTTTTGTTTTTCAAACGTTTCAAATAATACATTTTACAAGGAAACCCAATTTTCTTAAATTTTGAATTACAGCGCCATCTGTTGATAAATTGAAAAAAGTTTCAAATAAAAGTTATTCATTTTTTTTATATACTACCAAAATATGTGAAAAAATCGGGTCATTCCATTTGACTTTCTAAAGTTACCCCCCGTTTCACCCTTAACGAGGGGGCTAGCGGTAGCACCAAATAATGTCCCCTTTGGCCACATTAACCTTTAATATAAGACATTTTTCTGTGAAATGCGTATTTCACGAGATATTGAGCTGTCTCAAGTTAAAAAAAACACCTATTATAGGTGTATAATACTAGATGTAACTACTCCACATAGATCCAACCATTTGATTCAAATGCGCAACATTTTCGGCGTAAAAAGTCTTACTTTATTAGTGTGGTCTTGGCACACATTTCTATATAAAATAATATAAAACATTTCGTATTTCATTCCAAATAATTTTTGTATTCATACTTAGGTACTTTTACCACGAGAGAAACGAGACAAGACGAGAGAAAGGCACTCTCGAGCGAGAAAAGAGTATTCTCGACGAGACGAGAGACCCATTTTCTCTCGCTGCACGAGACGAGACGAGAGAAGGACTTTTCTCGTCTCGTCTCGTCTCGCGGCATCACTAACTGAATAGATGATTGGAATGGATTTAATTAATTTTAATTTGGCGTACATTTATGATAAAGCGTCACACGCAATTATATTAATATGTAACTATAACAATAATTTTCAATAACAAAATTATATTTCGCTCTACATTTCTAATACTTTGCGGAAATTAATTTCAATATATTGTGTTGTGGAAATTCCGCACTTGTGCCAATTAAGCGTTCGCATTCATCCCATTTACTATAATTAATTGAATGACGATACTACTAGGAATATTACTAAGTGGATGATGGCAAACTCATTTTAGATATTCAAATTATTCCGATAATTAATTAAACCACCATCGCTACGGACCGAACCCACCCGTCCGCCTTCCCTGTCCATATTTTATTTATCTTAACGTCCGCCATTTTGCACTGCACTGAGCTAATTATTATTGTTATCGGATTCCGTTCTATCTATCTATGTACAAATATCGATGCCGAGGGTGTGTCATTTTATATGTATATGTATGTATGCTTTAATTATTAAGTAATTAAAAATTTCATGCAATTTTTAATAAAAACATTTTTTTATTATTTTTTAATAAATATTTTTTCAAATACAACGAATTATAAATGTGACCAGGAACATAAATAATAGGTTTGACCGAAATTCAGGACATTTAAATAACCCTGTCCAACAAATTTGAACAAATTTGTTATAAAAAAATGCCTGGGTGAAAACAGCAAAAATAGTGGAACCCCCAAAACAAATCCCACAGTGTATCTCACCTAACAAATAACATTTATTTAATCGATATTATTCTATTGAATCGTCAATTTTATCTGATTCCGCTTATATGCTTGTGTTAAAAATATTCGTCATTTCGGTACCTTGGAATAACAAGGTTCTAAGTGCAGCTGTTATTGTATATAACAGTACAGCTTAGGGTTGCCACCTTTTTCGGGAGCTGAAAAAGAACATATTTTTCGACAGAAAACGTGTCCTCCAAAAAATACATTTTTTGGTTTATTTTTTAAAAGTACACTTTTTATTTGACTTTGCTGCATCCAAAAGCTTTTTGTCATCTTTAATTGCGTTAAAAAATTCTTGAAAGTTGAAATATATCAGCAGTTCGGCCCTAATCAGTTCCAAAGAACATATATTTCTTTTATCCCTCTTTATCCCAGAAATCGAAAAAAATTTCTCTGAGGAAGCTAAACTTGCCGGAATACTCAAAAAATACGTAATTAAAGAAAAAAAAATTGAGAATGTTTGGTACTTTTTGAAAAATATATTTCCACTTTTCTGGTGTAGAGTAGGTTTCATACTTATTACAAGAATAATTTATAAATTTGATTGGTTCGCGCACCTTATTAAAAGGCTTACCCATATTTATTTTTAGATTGTCATTATCAATAGAAAAAAAATATGTTTAAATTCGGAGTATAAGGAAAAACCATTTTTTGTAGCTAATTTTCCCCAACCCAGAGCTTTGTACAATAAATATGTTTTGCTCGAGGTTAAGCATTTTGATTGATTTTACGTTTTACACCAAATCTTTTTTACTTTACAGTTTTCAATGCAACGCTCACTTGTATTAAATAAATAAGTATATGTACTTTAATTTGTGGTATTATTTTTTTTCTTCAATTGCAATGAAAGTTGGGATATGGCTCTAATTTTCAATGGAAAATATTTTATTACAAATTTTTACGTAAAAACTCAATTTTCTTTTTAGATTAACTCCAACTTCTCTTTTTAACTGTAATTTGGTGCGAAGTTCCTTTTAGGTTAAGCAAGCCGTGACTGAAGAAAATGAAAGCTATACCAATATTTTTTTATTATATTACACACACACAAGTCAAACTGGGACACCCTGTATATGAATAAATTAATATTTTTTATATTTTTCTTTAAAATATATATAATTTGTCCAAAACTGTGAAACACGGTTTACGAAATTGTTATGCTCTTAACATTTTCCCTATATGAGTATGAGTATGTATCGCTGCCGGGCCTATGTTTCCTTACGCCGATTTTTCGTTCGCCACCAGCAACTGCACGGCTTCACCCGTGTTTGCTGGGTGCGATTTAAGGGTCGATAGCGAAATGCCAATAGTTTAAATAGCCATTCCCGGGTTCGCCGGGCCGATGCTATACGCCCAGTTGCATGGCTGGATGCTCCCGCGTACGAGTTTTGGTTGGTGCCGCGCATGACGTCACTTGATGAGTAGTTTCCGTGCGAATACACGACTAATAGTAATATTATCAAAGAAAATAGAGAAATATCTGGACAATTAAACTTATAGTCACTGTCCAGAAAATGTTTATAGAAAACAGAAGCGGTCTTAACGTTAATATTGTCTATACTTTTTGTGGAATTTAACCACTGTTTGCAAAAATCAAAGTTTTTTGGGAATCGATGAAATTGAATGTTTTTATTTAAAGTGTTTTTCTTGGACTGGTTGTCCGAATTGCATCCAAATATGCCACACCGCATTTTAATAAATGCAAATGGCACGCACCATCCTATCTTAAGGTGTATGTATCTTGCCCAGTTGGGTCCTAAAGGAAGTAGGACGGGAGGGATAGACATTTTTGGTGTTTGAGGGACAATTACGCCGACTCAAATCTAAGTACGACGCGGAATCTCCCTAGACCAGGCAATTAGTATTAGAGCCATTCCATGCCAAATCAACACACTTTAAAAAGAAATTTTTCCTCACCATTTCAGATTTTCCTAAAATTTGGTATACTTATACTATGTACTAAGACTAAGAAAAATACCAATTTTTAAATTTTTATCTCACACCGTTTCCGATATATGGCTATGTAAAGTTTTTAAAAACTCGCGAAAAAAGTGTGAACGTTTATTTTTTAAATTAAGCTGGAAGCTGTCCTAATTTAGTTAGAAAGCTGGGAGAGGTGTCATTTTGCAGCATTTTAAATGCTCTTTCAAATGACATACGACTGCCAAGGGTATTAATAAAAAGATTTTGTTCAAAATCCATATATATATTTTGATTAAATTTTTTTTTAAAAGTACATAATTTAAAATTCTCAAAATATTTGTATAAATACTTGGTAGTGTTCTGAATCATATAATAAAATATTAATGTGGGGTCTTAATGGGTTCATTGTTAAAAAAAATATTTCTGATGCTGGTTTTTCACTTTTAACTAATTTTGACATTATTCAACGTTTATCAGGCTTAAGCCTGACAATTGTATTTTTTTTATAATATCGGCTGTCATCATTCCCGACTTGTGTAATTTAATTACTGTGATACCCTTGTTTTGGCGATTCATATTGAACTAAATTTTAAACAAAACAACATAAAATGAATATTTTCAAAAATATAAGGGCCATTCCACGCGTAACGGATAGGACAGTTGCCGTGTAAAAAACTAATAATTTAAAGCGTAACGGACGGGACTTTGTAATAGTCCCGCCCGTTACGCTCTAAATTATTAATTTTTAAGGAAATAAACAGTCAATCACGATACCTAATTTTGCCAAATAAAAACCTTGTTAAACAGCTTTTGTTTAGAACTATTTATAAAAATTTGACATTGGTAATATAATAGAACAATATTATTTTGTAAATAAAAACTCGGCAACTGTCCTATCCGTTAAGCGTGGAATGGCCCATAAGGGTTCTAAGAACCCTAATAATATCGGCTGCCTACATTCCCGACTTTTTTAATTCAATTACTGTGATACTTTTTTTTTGGCGATTCATATTGAACTAAATTTTAAACAGAACAACATAAAATGAATATTTTCAGAAGTGAAAGGGTTCTAGGAACCTGCTCGAGCAAACAATTTCCGCGAAAACCTTATTGATAAATTTTAAACTCGCTTAAAAAAAAATTCAGGGAACTTTTATCGGACCCTGTATATATTCGTAGTTTATTTAAAAATAAAACTATAAATGAGGTGTGTTTAAAGTGATTTTGGTGTCAACATGGAGCCTACTATTGTAAGAGTGCAGTGTTATAATCCAATGAAAAAAACAAATCATTTTTTTTAACATGAACCCATTAAGACCCCACATTTATATTTTACTATATGGTTTAAAACAGTACTAAGTATTTATACAAATATTTTGAGAATTTTAAATTATGTACTTTTTGAAAAAAAATTGAATCAAAATATATATATGGATTTTGAACAAAATCTTTTCATTAATACCCTTGGCAGTCGTATGTCATTTGAAAGAGCATTTAAAATGCTGCAAAATGACACCTCTCCCAGCTTTCTAGCTGAATTAGGACAGCTTCCAGAGCAATTTAAAAAATACACGTTCACACTTTTTTCCATATATCGGAAACGGTGTGAGATAAAAATTTAAAAATTGGTATTTTTCTTAGTCTTAGTACATAGTATAAGTATACCAAATTTTATGAAAATCTGAAATGGTGAGGAAAAATTTCTTTTTAAAGTGTGTTGATTTGGCATGGAATGGCTCTAATACTAATTGCCTGGTCTAGGGAGATTCCGCGTCGTACTTAGATTTGAGTCGGCGTAATTGTCCCTCAAACACCAAAAATGTCTATCCCTCCCGTCCTACTTCCTTTAGGACCCAACTGGGCAAGATACATACACCTTAAGATAGGATGGTGCGTGCCATTTGCATTTATTAAAATGCAGTGTGGCATATTTGGATGCAATTCGGACAACCAGTCCAAGAAAAACACTTTAAATAAAAACATTCAATTTCATCGATTCCCAAAAAACTTTGATTTTTGCAAACAGTGGTTAAATTCCACAAAAAGAATAGACAATATTAACGTTAAGACCGCTTCTGTTTTCTATAAACATTTTCTGGACAGTGACGTATGTCATTTGAAAGAGCATTTAAAATGCTGCAAAATGACACCTCTCCCAGCTTTCTAGCTGAATTAGGACAGCTTCCAGAGCAATTTAAAAAATACACGTTCACACTTTTTTCGCGAGTTTTTAAAAACTTTACATAGCCATATATCGGAAACGGTGTGAGATAAAAATTTAAAAATTGGTATTTTTCTTAGTCTTAATACATAGTATAAGTATACCAAATTTTAAGAAAATCTGAGGTGGTGTGGTAAAATGGGTGTGTTGAGTTGACATGGACTGACCCATTACTCCAAACATTTGGGGTTACTATTACTATTTGAGTTGTTATTTCGTTGCAGGGGCCTAGTTTTCTAGTCGTGATCTACATTTTGATCGTTATTGTCTATGTCCGTGTCCAGTTCGGATTGTTCCTGCACTTGATATAGTGATTCAGTTGTTTTCTTTATCTTATTTTTATTGTTACTTAGTTGCTTTTTTTTACTTTTATTGTATAATCTAATGTGTTTACAAAATTCATTAGAGTTTGATTAGTGTGCTATTTTTACTATGTTTGAGTTTTCTTAATTTATTGAGTGTTAGTTTATGTTCTATGTGTCAATTGTTTATTATTGGTCTCGTTTGGGTTAAACTTAAACTTTGTTTTGTTGGGGCCATTCTATTAATTTACTGGATTTGGTGCCTTACGCGTTTGTTGTTGACAGATTTATTGTCCTACCTGAGTTTTTTGACCGCGATAGGTTCGAATGAGTTTTGTTTTTTTTGTTGTATGTCTTTTTTCTTTATTTTTTTTATGGTGTTTGTTTTAGTATTGTGTTTCTAATGTTTCTGCCGTGTTTAATTTTGCAAATTATGTATTAGGTCATGCAGATGGTTAAGGGTACTTATAAAGATGGCTCCTTGTTTGTCCTCTTTTGTTTATCCAGTGAAAAGCGTCCAATTGACAGGTGGTAGGACCACCCAGAAGCTGACACTTAACTCTTTCTTATCACTTAACACTTAACTCTTTGTTGACCATTACACTGAATTAGTTTGCACTTTATGAAAAATTGTTTGTTGGTTTTGTCCTCTTTTGTTTGTCCAGTGAAAAGCGTCCAGTTGAGGGGTGGTAGGACCGCCCAAAAGCTCACTTTTCACTTAACTCTTTCTTATCACTTAACAATTAACTCATTCTTGACCGTAGGGTAGTCTATACTCACTGTAGTTGTTACGCTATAATTTGTTTGCACTTTATGAGAAATTATTTCTTGGTTTTGGCTTTTTCGTTTTAAGAGCTCGCGCTGCTACGATGCGAAAATGCGTCTTGCTATGTCAAGTGTTGGAACGTGACTGATCTTACCATTTTCCCTATATAATTATAAAAAAAATTGTATTTCTACTTTAAAGAAGAAAGATCGTGTTACTCATTACTAACCATTTAAATCCATTGAAAAGAAAATAAGACTAAATAAAAAATTTAACATTTAGGCGATTGTTATCCTTAGCCGTTAATCGATTTTTAATTTTATAAATCAGTGGTTTCCCCCCAGGTACATAGTAATAAATAATAGTCTATTATCTATTAAGTTTTATAAACACCATTTTAGTTTAATTAAACGCCAGCGAAGCTTGCGAGTTGCATACTATACTTTATCTACTACGAACAGAAAACATAATTTAAACACAATTTTATTTCTTAAAACTTTGTATATGTCAACTGTCACGCAAATTTAACCTTACTTTTTCCCAATTTATAATATAGCTAACTTCAGCCCGTGACTAAAACTGCATAAAGTCACAGCTCGTCAATGTAGGAGTAGATAAACAAACAAATTTTAGGTAGCAGCAATTTTTATAAATAATTTTATTATTGATTAAAAACATCATAAAATAAAAGCGAGTAACAAAAGGTGTTATCTCAAAGTAACAAAAAGTGTTAATAAGTGCGCACTTATTTCTGTTAATTGGTAATTCTTTTTAATATTAGTAGAAGGCCGTTAATTTAGCTTTTACAATGTTTTTAATTTTATATAACAAAGTTTCGTGTCATTAAAAAAGTAATTAGAAATTTAATAATAGGATTTTACTAGTCCATCATTTTACTGCCCCATAAACATCATGTCTTGTGCTGGATGATAAAAAATTTACAGGTTTAATATTTAATTTTAAGCAAGTCATTTTAATAATTTTTAAAATTGTATAACCTATAATTAAAATACTTTGTTGTAAGAACAGCTTGTATGTTACCTAAATACGAAATTTTTGTTAAAATTAAATAAAATTCTATTAATTATGGTTGATATAAATAATAAAATAAATAAATTTCATAAATATTGGAATAATGCCGAAAAACATTTTATATTTGTTATAAAATTAAATGACTAATAATTGGATATAATTTAAATGGATGGATTCGGTTCATTGTAATTAAATATGATTTGATTTGAAACGATTAAAATAATTTAAATGCAAACTAAAATATGTCTGTTTATATATAAATAATTTAATTTGCCTGGCGGACAGATATATTGAAATTATTTTCAATACTAACGAAGCCAATCAGCAATGCAAAAATTATATTTGTAATTAAAATTATGTTAGTTAATTTTATAAAACTTTTAACAGAAGTATTTTGGTTGATAAAGGGCTTAAGTTTAATTTAAAGTCTCACAATAGGTTACTTACTTTTATTTGAAGTTTCGTTGTTGGAAAATTCAGAAAAAAACTTTATTTAGGGGAAATGTAAAGGTGGGTTAATTAGAATAAAAGGAAAACATAAAATTTTGATTAGGGCTTATGATAATTAAGATAAAATCCACAATAAGAATATTTAATTGAAAAATGCGGTGGCTTCGGTAACTGCAAAAATATTCCGACGAAAGCCTGGCGATTATCATATATAAAAGTTTGCCATAAAGTAAGAAAAGTCGACGAGATCTTATTTAATATTCTAATACAATTTATTTTATGCATAAATTTCGATAGCGAAAGAAAAAAATGTAATGGAATAATAAAAGATTCGCGCGCTCAAATTTGCATTAAATATAGGAGAATAACTAAAAACAAATTAAAATTTAAGAATAAAATTTACATACATAGTGGGCACCGCTAAATTAAATCCCGACTAAATTTTCTTTGGTGTACTTTAATCAATATTAAGTCTCGTAAACAATGATTATAGCTAATGGTTATTGAGCAGTCGGGAGAGGCGTCAGAGCTACCAACCTTATGGCTATAGTGAACTAACCCTGCCCACCAATGCCTATCTTTCAATTATGCTTTATTTACGTTTTCTCTAATTATCAATTGGTCTTCACAATTACAATAAAAAACTGCAATATTTTAGATTTTTTTTTATTTGCGTTTTTGGACAACACAATTTAAATATGTGAGTCATTCAAACAAGGTGGCTCTCAAAAATATTTCAGGAATTTTAACTAATTCCATTAGTTGCTTCCTTATATTTTTAACGGAGTTTAATTTTGTCTTTCGTGTGTAGTGCATCGCATTTTCAGCTCTGGGCCATCGCTCGATGAAAAAGTATGAAACATAGCTGACTTTGACCCAGGATGGACAAAATTGGATTCCGGGTATAGAAATATACCTGTATTTTTGAAGTATATCGCAGGCTTTGACCTTTTAGCGAGGTATTTTGTGATTTATACAAAAGATTTAGTGGATGTTCCAAGATTGGAAAATTCACGTGTCTATGGGTGGATGCCTTCGTGAAACGCATGGACGTTAAAACTTGCTTCTGGTCAAAGTGGTACATTGAAATCGAGACCATTAAGGCCTTTGGCCACCAAGGAAGAAGAAGAAGAATATTTTTAACAAGTTCTTGCTGTGGGAAACAGTTGCTTTATTTATATATATATTTTATATTATATATATATATATATATATATATATAATATATATTATATATATACCTACTATCCCTACTTAATATAAAATATGACTATTTTTAATGATTTAACCTACTTCTATAATTTTTCTCTTAAAAAGGTAAGTTATACCGTATTTTTAGAGGTCTAAAAACAATGGTTAGGTCTAGAAAATAATAAGATCTAGGTACTACATACACTGCCCGTCAAAATTAACGCATAAAAAGTAAAAAAAATTATAACTCTAAAACGCCTTTACCAATTTTTATGAAATTTTGTATAAAAATACTTTAACTTATATCTCAGTTTACGTGTTAGAGGGTTTTTAAAAAAAATATTTTTAAAGCCCTTTAATTAAATAATAAAAAAACGTTCTAAAAATAACTTTTAGAGATTTTTTTTAAGTAAATTAAAAATATGGTGTTAAAGACCGTATTTTTGTGAGTATACCCTAAAAATTTTGTACAAATCAAACAAACAGTAACAAAGATACAGCGCTTCAAAGTCGGTAAAAATTACCCCTTTTTGATTATTTTGCTGAAAATGGTCATTTTTGACGACTTTGAAGCGCTGTATTTTCGTTACTGTTCGTTTGATTTGTACAACATTTTCAGAGTTTACTAACAAAAATACGGTCTTTCACAGGATATTTTTTATTTACTTAAAAAAATTTTCCCTATAAAAGTTTTTTTTCGAGCGTTTTTTATTATTAAATAAATGGGCTTTAAGGATATTTTCTCGAAAAACCCTTAAACACGTAAACTGAGATATAAGTTGAAGTATTTTTATACAAAATATCATAAAGATTCGTAAAGAGAGTTAGAATTTTTTTACTTATAATGCGATAATTTTGACGGGCAGTATGTTAAAGGGTAAATTCTCATATAACTTGTTTCGATGCTGTATCCACTTATTTTTGTGAAAACTAATTCTCGCTCAAGGTTTTTTTTAGTGTAATGAGCAAGTAGCATTTTAAGGTAATGGGAACTTAAATTATGACAACCCTAATCTATTAATTTTTTCCTAAAATGCAGGCTTTATGTTGCAAATGTCACATAAGTTACCGGTCACCAACTGCAATATCCTAACATTGATGAATATTTTAACAAAATGGCTGTTGAAACAACTAATGTTAGTGCTTGATTAACTCAATATAGACTTAATTAAGATTGACGAAAAATTCTTTTATCCGAAATCGGCAGTAAAGTAGAACTTTACTGCCGATTTATTTTAATTTACGATTGTTGACTACTTTACTGCCGATTTCGGATAAAATAATTTTTTGTCAATCTTAAGTCTATTTTTAGTTAATCAAGCACTAACATTAGTTGTTTGAACGATCATTTTGTTGAAATATTCATCGATGTTAGGATATTGCAGTTGGTGACCGGTAACTTATGTGACATTTGCAACATAAAGCCTGCATTTTAGGAAAAAATTAATAGATTAGGGTTGTCATAATTTAAGTTCCCATTACCTTGAAATGCTACATGCTTATTACACTAAAAAAAACCTTGAGCGAGAATTAGTTTTCACAAAAATAAGTGGATACAGCATCGGAACAAGTTATATGAGAATTGACCAAAGATCTTAATAAAATTTATAAGCATTAGTGATTACCTACACCGTGTAAATATACTATACAATTAAAGGTCAAAATTAAAGAGACATTTTTAATTATCAGTTTAATTTTTAAAAAGAATAAACAAAATTTCGTTTTTTTAAGTTATTAATCATGCATTTTTTTACACAATTTGACTTAAAAGGCGATTAAAAAAACTGGAAAAGTTTTTTAGGGTAAACTTCTATTTTAAATTGTGGGGGGCATACACAGTAAAAAAATATAAAAATAATAACCATATTATGTTAATCCAGGTGCACATAACTTTATATTAAGTTTTTAATATATAGTTATATTTTAGTATACAGTTATAGTATATAGTTGTATACAACCAACTGTAATATGTTAACTAATTGAATAAGTAGTTTGTAATTATTACAGACATTTTGAATTTGTATTAACAAAATTCTATGTCAATAATTTAACCATAATTCTTGTAATTTTCAAAAAGGAACTTATTCATACAAACGTTTTTGTAGACTTTGTAAGTATTTGTTGGAAATTGGGAACTTAAATGAAAAGTATTTTGATAAAAAATTATGCTTTATTAATCAATTTCCTAAACAAAAAACTTAACACTTACCTACATAAACACATGAACACAAAAATAACATACATATAATTAAATAACACACCATTCTGAAATCATCAAGTTAAAAATAAATTTGGTACAATATAACTATCAGTACTACTACAACACTTTTATCAATCTCTGGTTTAGTTCCAGTTATTTTATCTGACGGTTAAATTCCATATCGATCGTTCTGAGAACAATTGTATACATGGAGATTATCTGCTAGATAACTAACTGCAACTTTAACCGGACATTGATAAACCCAACTGATGTATTTCGTAACTTTAAACCACTTCACTGTATTCCCTTATTTCAGTTTGAAAACCACTGATGTCACCCTTTTTCGGATACTTCATACACTCCTTAAATAGATATAAGGAATCCGAATAACAATAATAATAGATCTGGTAATATATTATAAACACTCTGGACAGGTGTTACGAACATGTTACGAAGTAGAATAAAGTAAGCAGAAATATAAGTTGCAGACGCTGAAGTTCAACTAACTTGTTGATACGTATTGTTGTGCTAAAGCTGGATGTATGACGATAAAAAAGGAAATGTTTTGATTGGCTGCCTAAAATCACGTGTACTTTTTCAACGAAATAATTTGTTAAACATTAACAAAATAATCTGTAACTTTTAAAAGTTAACAAAATGCTTACAAAATTGCATACTACCTTTACTAAACTTTCGGTAAAATATTTTCTTTTGTTAAAATAATTACAAACCCTGATTTTATACAAAAAATTATTTTAAAATTTAACAAAATAAAATTAACAATCTACAAACTTAGGTTTACAAATTAGATTTTTTTAACAGGGTACATACATACATATATTGGAAAACCCCTCGCAAAATAGCGATTATTTTGAAATAAATGTTTATTTTTATACTTTTAACATTTTTATAAACTACATTTAACTATGTGCACTAAATTTCTAGATGATGGCGCATGATATTTTTGATTATCTGGTACTAGATCTTGGACACAGATAATATCTAGTGCCTTTGGCTAAATAAGGACTTTCTAAACCATGGTACAAAGAATAATGCTTCTAAATTATTATTTGGCTTAATAGACAATATATTATGTTGGCGGAGTTTCTGTGAAAAGAAATTTTAAAGAAATATTTCCATGTTTTGTCTACATAACTGGATTCATACAGGTTTATCAGAACAAACGTTCTTGTTATTTAGAGTTAAATTAATATCTCATGCCGGTTGACCTTGAGAGACGCTATAATATTATAACAAATATAATAGAATTTCTAGCCCAGAAATTCTTCTAAATATGTCAATAAATATCAGCATTGTTTACCCTATGTAGTATGTTTTTAGGTCTGCGACTAATAGCGCGATTTGACGGATTTGAGACTTTTGCGCACCCAAGGTCATCCGCCATGAGATATTAATAGCACTCTACCTGCAATCACGAATAAATCAAACACTTGTTTTAATATGTGGAAGATTACCTCACATAAGATTACCTAGACGCACAGTTTGGCCAACCGTAAAGTAATAAAAATAATGAAGAAGTTAATGTGGCTAGGGTATTTAAATACCCCTGTATCCTATCCAGGGTTAATTTGATTTTTTTTAATCTAATACCTAATTCCTACTAGTTTATGATACAGACAACTATAGTCCCTTTTACGTTTTAAAGGAACTTAGCTTTCCAAAGCTTGCACGAGTCACATGTTTTCTTAAACTAATAAATAAAGCTTTTAAATAAAAGTTGGAAATCCAATACTATAAAAATTATAAATTTGATGTTAGGTTGACAGCGCAGCAATGTACGTTTTAGCGTAGTGGAAAATCACATCTAAATCGAGAGATAAAATGTAAGCAAATTCAGTTACACAATGGGATTATTCGGGACATGCGGAACGGATAACGGATTCCTTTGATGTGGACTTGTGGAATTATCGGCCAGATTTCAGCATTTAGGTCCTCTCTTCCTCTTCCTTTGCATTCTGCATCCTCCACTTTACGATGTCAAACTCCGGAAATTTCTCCATTACACACACATATTTTTTTCATTGTAGGAAATAATACACTTTTAAAAGACAACATAGTAACGAAATTATTTAAATATATAGGGTGGCAATATAAAACTGGCTGACCTTTTTTAATTAAATTAAAAACATAAATGCCTAATTACGTTATTTTTGATTACACTGTGCGACAATTTTCGGGTCATCGAAATCAAACCGCACCGGACCATTTTTTTTGAAAATATACCTATCCAAATGCAAAACCCTCGCTGGGTTTGTCAAAATTAACTCGAATTTTTTTTATGGCCGTTTGTATTTTCGAGCTTCATATACCCCAATTTAGACCTATAAATCGATTTTTTTCGCATATATTAGATTTATATCGTCAAGATTTTTTGTAGAAATGTAGTTACTGCACAAATAAACCCATTTTGTGAACAACCTTTATCCCAAAAACACAATTTTTGGGACCAAATATTCGAAAAATTATTTGTTTTTAATTTTTTGATAATATTTAAAATTTCTTGTTACTTGTTCTTGCAAAAATGTTGTAAAGTATACTAAAATAATTAATTTATAAAATACGCACACAAAACTGAACTTTATTTGCTTATTTGATGGAAAATAATGTTTAAACAAGATATTCCAAAATATTCATCTTTTCACACTTAACACCAAATATTTTGCCGAAAAATCTGTAGGAAAAAATTGAATAGATAAAATAGAATTGTAGGAAAGTACAGAGAGTTTGATTTTTTATTTTGTATTAATTTTATTATTAAAAAACTTTTTTATATCTTAACATTGAGTAATCTGATTCATTGCTGAAGAATTCCATCCCTTCTACTTCTTCTTCTTTATTTCCTAGCTCTTCATTTTAATTTTTTGATTCATCACTGGAGAATTTCATCCCTTCCACTTTCATTTTCTTTCTGATAGTAGTCAAAAATATGTTTACTTCACCAAAATGTTTCGGCTAGGCTGGAGCTTGTTTTCCTCTTTATCTAGACTCAAATGGCATCGCAGTTTGATGATTGTAACGATAACTGTCGACTGAAGTAGTCCAAATGGCGATGAGGGAAATTAATTTTTAGCGACATATTGACTCCAATTTTGGAAAAATACATCCAAAATTCGTCGCACAGATCCTTTATAATTGGGAGAACGATGTTTGACTAAAAGTCCAACGATGATTTCTCTTATCGACGCCATCGCAACTATCTTATTGTCAACCAAGGCACTGTCAAAGTCTTCATACTTTCCGGCAATTTTCGAATATAAGGACCATTTAAAACGCCTGAAATGAAATGAATATAAAAAATAGGTAAAATGAAGGAATGGAATTCTCCAGTGATGAATCAAAAAATGAAAATGAAGAACAAGAAAATAAAGGAGAAGAAGTGGAAGGGATGGAATTCTCCAGCAATGAATCAGATTACTCAATGTTTTGATATAAAAAAGATTTTTAATAATAAAATTAATACAAAATAAAAAATCAAACTCTCTGTACTTTCCTACAATTCTAATTTATCTATTCAATTTTTTCTTACAGATATTCCAAAGATTTCTGCAAAAAATTTGGTGTTGAGTATGAAAAGATGAATATTTTGTAAAATCTTGTTTAAAAATGGTTTTCCAGCAAATAAGTAAACTTAAAGTTCAGTTTTTATTAATTACTTCTTTTAGTATACTTTACAACATTTTTGCCAGAAGAAGTATCAACACAGAAAAAACGCTAGCATAGCATGAATGGGTGAGCCATTAAACCAATGGGATCTTGTAATCCGTATTCCTGAATAACAGTTCCTATAATACCAATAGGTAGTTAGCACTTGGTTTATAATCGTTTACTGTTTTTAAATTAACAACAAAAGTTGTCGCTCCTAAATCTATTGATATCCATATTGATATTTATTTGTTAGAATGGTAGAATGTTATTGCATTAAATACTAATTTGATTTATTTAATAACGTTACTATTGCACTCTTAGAAAAGACCTGGTATTTGTAACTAACTTATTATCGTTGGGGTAAAACTGTTGCAGAAAATAAAATTTTTTGTTTTTTGTAATCAGTACCTTTATATGTGTAACTGCTTGCATCATTACCTGAAAAGAGTTAGTTTTGTTGTTGAGTATTATTTACTGCAAAAAGGCGATTAAGTTATTTTAACTGAAACTTTGTGTTGGCTAGAATTATTGACAACATTATCTCAAAAAAATCATTTCGGCGGTAAAATGTTTTTGTTGGACCAAATATTTAAGTAACATTCTTAACTGACTGAAATTAGTCCGTGGAACTAACGGTTCAGTTGTATAAACTATGCGTCACTTTTCACACAGCTAAGACACCAGCGGTGTGAAACAAAGTATCAGTTGGGGATGTTGTCTCTGTAGGTTAATGCAACTGCAAACTTTGTGCATTTCGCGCGCGATTTGTCCAGCCCGGCCAGAGCTGTGCGGTACTCGAGTACAAGTACTCAAACACTGTACTCCAAGTACTTTCAGTGTACTCGGTACTCAGTCCCGAGTACTTTAATTTGAATGTACTTATACTTGTACTTGATACATTTAAGATTGCAAAAATGTACTCGAGTACTTTACCGTGTACTCGAGTACTTTCCCGTGTACTCGAGTACTTTCCCGTGTACTCGAGTACTTTTACGTGTCCTCGAGTACATCCAAAGTATGCAATGAGTACATTTTTATGCAGTGGACACATATGTGCAAATATGTGCGTGGGTGTTGAAAATTTGGCAATACTGCTCAGACTTTTCAAATTACGGACATGCTGCCTGAGGCAGCATCAGCCAGCTTGACTCACACGACAGCCTTAAAACAGCCTCAATCAATAAATAAAAAGACACAAAAAAGCATTGAACAAAATGTTTTTACTTATGTATGAAATGTAATTTTGTTTATATTTTGGTAGAAATAAGGTGACAATATTCCTCAAAAAGATAATTAAAAAATAAAGCTAAGGCAAAGTGAAACATGATACTAGCCGGCCTTGATTAACATAAAGCGAAATATCAATATTTAATGAAGGCAATAGGTCGGCTAGTGTTTAGTTTTGCACTAGTGATTCTAAATTAATTTCTTATTCGCCCCATTTCTCTAGCATTTTTCCCAACATTTCATAACTAAAGTGTACTCGGTACTTTGTACTCGTATGGGTACTCGAGTACAACGGTACTGTACTTGTACTTGGTACTCGAGTACTTTTATATAAGAGTACTTGTATTCAGTACTCGAGTACTTTTTCATTGTACTCGGAACAGCTCTGAGCCCGGCGCGTGCTTTACTTTTAACCTGTAAACAAACGGTGTTGCACAGCGTCCAGACTTCGGTGGTGTTTGTTCTTTTGTATTTGTGTATCAGCTCGTGTGTAGTGTATATTTTAGGTAAGAAACTAGTTTATTACAATTAGTCATTTGCCCCTGTAAATTCAGTGGCGACATACTTTTTAACTATTCATATATATAAGAATATATTCTTATGTGTTGGTTACTTATAGATATTTCGAACAAATAATATGGATGAGCGGACTGAAGTAGCAGATTTATTAGGAACATGGGGTTTACCTGAATTGGTTCCAGTTTTTAAGGGTTAGGTATTATTATTGCACTCCTTTATTTACACTATTGTAGTTTTGGGGTCCGAAAAAAAATCCAAAAATGTGAAAATGCCATTCCGACTGAAAATGGCCTCCTGAATCCAATGGTGCCCACCAAAAGTCTCCATCACGTCGGAATTACGAGAATTTTTTTGTTTTGTTTTGTTACAGCTCAAGTCGCATTTTTGGTATAGGGCCTATACTATAGGCACTCACACTCAAAATTTATCCCATGTTATCATGCAAGTATGTTACGTTGTACCTGAGAATCATTGTTAAGTTGTTAAACAAAGGCTTGCACTTCACGTAAACATCACGGTTTACTGAAGAAGTATAGTCAACTTTCATCTTAATGTACCTATCTGTATATTTACCAAATAATCGTTTTTGATTTATTGTTAAAATATTTATAAATGTTTTCTAATTATTAATTTTTGTTATAATGTTTAAACCAAAATTTGGTGTTTTCAGTTATATTGTTATTTTTTAATTTATAATAAATATTTATAAAACATGAATTTCCTTTCTCTATTTTTTATAATATTTACACAAAAAGTGTTATATTTACTAAGCAGGTATGTACTGTGGAATAATACCAATTTGTTGTTGCTACTATTGCAAGCATTTAATATTAAATATAACTTAGTAACAGTACAAAACAAATTTATATTATATCAACTATTAAATTCCTTAAATGTACCTTTTTTCATGTAATTTCAATTAAAAAATAAATTCCTGCATGATACAATGTTTGTTGCGATAAATAGCAAGTGCAGTT
This sequence comes from Brassicogethes aeneus, assembly GCA_921294245.1. Taxonomy (NCBI): domain Eukaryota; kingdom Metazoa; phylum Arthropoda; class Insecta; order Coleoptera; family Nitidulidae; genus Brassicogethes; species Brassicogethes aeneus. Next base: position 41,892,866 of record OV121132.1, on the reverse strand, counting down.
GTTACAACTTAGACGCTGCTAAAATGACAGACTAATGTGATTGCATTAAATATCAATTATTTGTATGAAAAAAAAACTAATTTCGATGCACTTAAACTTGTTGGTTGGAGCTACCAAAATTGGCTGTTCCGACAACAAACTGTAAAAACAAATTTGTATTAGTTCCCACAACATATTTTTTTGTTGTGCCTATTTTCACTAATAAAATTGGTTCTGGGAACTAAATTTTCATTGCAAATACCAGGTCTTTTCTAAGAGTGTGTATGTATACTATGTATACATTTAACGCAATAAATTCTTTGACATTTAGGCAAAATATTTTGGTTTAATAGTAATTAATTGAGCAAATAACAATTTAGATTGCTTCAATTTTAATGCATTCAATGACAGCGCTTTTCTTGGTACTATGTTAGATTTTTTTCTGTGTATGTATGGTTAATTGAAACAATAACTCAAAAGCTCATTTTTATCAGAAAATAATTGTGTCATAGTAATTTCCATTTCAAAAGGACACAAAACCATACTTACGTATTTTACGAAATCCAAGTAAAATTATGGACGTGGAGCATTCGGCTTACTATGTATAAAATACGAAAGTGCGTGCTTAGAGCCGTCCTGTTTGATTTTATCAGCCCTGTTAATAATAACAATGTTGTATAAATTAATTATATAGTTGTAGCTTTACTCATAAAACATAAAACCAACACATATTTACCTGGCATTATACATTTTTATTTATAAATAATTTATACACAGTGTAAACACCCGTGTTGCAAAGAGAGTATTTAACATAAGTTTCCATTACAAATGAAATTGTTAATTTGCTTCATTTTGAATTAAGCAGTTTTTTACTTTTTTTCGTTGTTATTAACATGCGATGCCTCCTTTTATTTTATTTATTTTTTGCTGTTTCGAATTTACATTAATTTAAGTTAGGTTTGTAAGTGGTTATTATTTTTTTAGCCTGTTATCTTCCGCTCATAATTTATTATCAAACGCATTTTTTGAGTGTGTTCATTTAAACAGTCTTAACGATTTTCAGAATTTAACTTTTAATTAAATTAATTTTTCATTTAAGCCAGCATTGTATTTTACCATATGTCTAAAATATTAAATAAAAGTGTTCATGAAATTAATTTTCGTACAGGATACGGAATACCTAATAAATATTGTTATAATTATAAATTTTTAACTTGTCTTTATGTATATACATTTTTAAAAATTTAAAAAATTAATTTAAAATGATTTTAGCAAAATAGTTTTTAATTATATATTATAGTTTACAGTTTATATCATTTTGATTTCATACACTGTTTAAAATATCTGTGGTGTAAAGAGTAATCCTAAAATGGTGTTGAATTATGGTTGACAATGTTATATACAGCAAACACCAAAACGGTGTTTATCTAAAAATATTTGAGAAGTGCACCTACACAGAAAAAAAGGAATAGTTCATATTAATTTAGTTGACCCATAAGTATTTATTTTTGTATTTTTTTATTTTTATCAACTGTGGGAAGGTTAATATAAACAAAGATTAGTTTGACGGTACTAAACCAGATAGTTATTTTATTTATTTTAAATTGGTTAAATTAACCCAGAAAACTTTATTGAAACCAACCAGTTTACTAAATATGTTGTTTGTGAAATAAGAGTTACTTCAACCTAAAGCACTCTGTTAAAACGATTAAAACAATTTGCCGTGCATTTCCGGTTGCATAGTGTGTACCGATCGCGCCAAAGGCGGTGTGGATCACGTGATGTTCTTAAATCTCGCCTCTGTTGCCTTACATAAAAAGTATATAAGCTCAGGTAGTCCTTTGCTTTGGTGTGACACCACAAGTTGTTCGATACTAAAGAGACCTTAAATAGGTGGAAACAACTGTCAATACTTAAAGTATTTTATGTTGGTGGAACGCACTAAAAAACATTATCTCTAGCGAGTTGAAGGTTCAATTTTCTGGAATAATACCACTGGTAATATACTAGTAATGCGTCAAGGCACTTCCTGTTTCCTTTTTTTCCTTTTTTTGACCAAAAACACATAATATTTAACACTGAAAAGGAGTTCAATTTAAACCAGGTAAAATTTATTTTAATACTGTGTGAAAGTTAAATTTACACTATTTTAGTATTTGAATTTACACCGGATCAACGAACCATATTTAACACCATTTTGGTTTGTATCGATATAGACCATGTATGGTGTTAATTTGCTGTTAAAATGGTCATGAAATTTTGAACAGTGTAAGTTAAGGTTTATCGTAAACTTTATATCTTAGAGAACAATCAAAATGTGTCGATATTTTATTAAATTTTAACAAACTAATAATTGAAGTAGTAAAAAAATATCAAAACGGGTAGCGCAGTGTTAGGCGACCATGCCGAGACAAACTGCGAGGGTACAGGGTTCGATCCCCGGGTCAAAGGCAAAGTCGGTAGATGGGTCTAACTAATCGAGGACCGTGGTTCGGATTCCACGTTACAGTAGGTCCCGCTGAAGAACCGAACCTTATATACTTTGCCTGTAAGTTGGATAGGTTGATGGCATTACTACTCTACTTTTTTTTATCAAAACCATGAAAATTATTAATAATTGTTATTTTAAATTAATAAACTCCTACACGAGGAAATTGATTTTTTAAAGAGAGTATTTAACATAAGCTTCCATTACAAATTCAAATTGTTAATTTGCTTCATTTTAAATTAAATCGTTTTTAACTTTTTTTCGTTGTTATAAACATACGATCTCTTTGTGTTTCGCTCAATTATCAGGCTTCAAACTTTAATCTCAGAACAAAATCACAAAAAGGCTTACTTCTCAGACTTATGATATAAATAACTATTATTAGCACCAAAAATGCTTATACACGAACCGAAGGCGAATAAATTATTAAAGAGGAGAAAGTGAGGTTAAAACCGTTTGACAGATGTTTGATTTTATATTACAGGCTATAATAATAATAATAATAATACTTTATTGCCCAACAGATTTACATCCAATTAAGGGACAAAATTATACAATATACAGGGTGTTTCTTTTAACTTGAGATAGCTCAATATCTCGAGAAATACGCATTTCACGGAAAAATGTCTTAAATAAAAGGTTAATGTGACCAAAGGGGACATTATTTGGTGCTACCGCTAGCCACCCCCTACCCCTCCTTAAGGGTGAAACGGGGGGTAACTTTGGAAAGTCAAATAGAATGACCCGATTTTTTTCACAGAGTTTGGTAGTACATAAAAAAATGAATAACTTTTATTTAAAAGTTTTTTTCAATTTATCAACAGATGGCGCTGTAATTCAAAATTTAAGAAAAAGGGGTTTCCTTGTAAAATGTATTATTTGAAACGTTTGAAAAACAAAAATTAACATTAAATCAACAATAGTCGGCTCTGAAAACAATTTATAACAAATGTTCGAAATGTCGTCCTTCCATTTCGACACCAAGTGGAGCACCAGCGTCCCTGGTCGGTAAACGTTTGGTGCGGTACCTTAAGCGAACGATTAATCGGACCCTTCATTATTGACGGTGCATTAAATGGCGAAAAGTACCGGAATTTTCTAGAAAAAGATCTGACGGACCTTTTGGAGGATGTACCACTAGCACGGCTCCAAAATATGTGGTACCAGCAAGATGGTTGTCCTGCACATTATTCGACAATTGCTCGAGAGGTGTTGGATCGGGAGTTCAATGGCCGGTGCACCGCGGTGGATCGGTAGGCGTGGACCAGTAATTTGGCCTGCTCGATCACCTGATCTTACGCCACCAGACTTCTTCCAGTGGGGTTACTTGAAAGAAAAAGTTTACGCTGCAATTCCTACAACTTGGGAGGACATGGTGGAGCGGATCAGGAACGCCTGTGCGGCGATACCGCCCGACATGTTGGCGCGTTGTGTGCCAGAATTCATTACCCGCATTCAAAAATGTGTTGAAATGGAATGACGACATTTCGAACATTTGTTATAAATTGTTTTCATAGCCGACTATTGTTGTTAATGTTAATTTTTGTTTTTCAAACGTTTCAAATAATACATTTTACAAGGAAACTCATTTTTCTTAAATTTTGAATTACAGCGCCATCTGTTGATAAATTAAAAAAAGTTTTAAATAAAAGTTATTTATTTTTTTATGTACTACCAAACTCTGTAAAAAAAATCGGGTCATTCCATTTGACTTTCCAAAGTTACCCCCCGTTTCACCCTTAAGGAGGGGTAGGGGGTGGCTAGCGGTAGCACCAAATAATGTCCCCTTTAGTCGCATTAACCTTTTATTTTAGAAATTTTTCCGTGAAATGCGTATTTTTCGAGATATTGAGCTGTCTCAAGTTAAAAGAAACACCCTGTACAATAGGTTTATATGTACATAAAATAAAACAACATTTACACATTAATGATATTTTTGTTAAATAAATCAGCTTCTTTTAATAAGAAAGTTAGCGAAGAACTATTAATGTCAATTTATGAAGATATTTCGTTAATATTTTTCATCATGACTTGCACTGGAGATTTCAACAAAACATTAGTACGGGCATTATCTTCCCTAAAAGATAATTTAGTCCTAGAGTTTAAACGCGGTATATACATATTAAACATAGATAATAACAACATACAGTCGATATTATTATGAAACAAGTCATACACAAATTTTATGCTAAACTTAACTCTACGCAATTCAAGTGAGTCCATTGAAAAGGCCCGAAGTAATTCAGCCTGAGGATGACCTCTGATAGGATAAAAACCATGAATTCTAAAGTTTACAAATTTCAGGAATCGTCTTTGAATATTTTCCAACGAAACTTTGTAGGTTGTGCAAATTGGGTACCAAATCAAGCTGCAATATTCGAGCCTTGAACGAACAAACGAATAATACAAATTTTTTAATGCGTTTATATCATTGAATGTATCAGAATTCCTTATAATAAATCCCAACATTTTTAGGAAAGAACTAGTTATATTACTTATATGCCTATCAAAAGTTAATTTATAATCAAATAAAACACCCAGATCTTTGACAGTATCAGAACGTTCTAGTAAAGAGTTATTAAACATATAATTAAATGTTAACGGATTATGGCCTTTGTTATATGACATAACTTTACACTTAGAGGCATTTATATACAATTTATTGGCATGACACCATTGGTTAATTTTGTTTAGATTATTTTGAATCATACTACAGCTCTCAGCACCATTTACTCTAAGAAATATTTTTAAGTCATCTGCGAACATAAGTTTTTCATAGTCAAGGTCTTGAACAATATCATTAATAAAAATGAGAAAAAGCAGAGGGCCTAAACTTGAGCCTTGCGGGACTTACAAATAAATGGCAATGAGTTAAAACCATTATAAGAGACAAATTGAGTTATATTAGTGAGATAAGAAGCAAAGAACTGATTTAATGAATTGTCAAAGCCAATAGTATTAAGTTTGCTCACAATAAGCGAATGACTAATCCTGTCAAAGGCCTTCGAGAAATCCGTGTACACCACATCAAATTGTGATCGCTGGTCAAGTGCTTTGGAAACATATTGGGTAAAATAAACAAGATTAGTAGTTGTGGAGCGACCAGCCATAAATCCATGCTGATGCGGTGATAGTTGATTACGAATAAAGGGATAAATGGTGGAGTACAGGGCCATCTCAAAGACCTTCGCAAAGTTAGACAGTATCGAGATGGGGCGATAGTTCGACATATTGGACGCATCACCGCCTTTAAGAACTGGACAGACACGAGCGATTTTCCAAATTTCTGGAAAAGTGGAATATTTAAGAGCTATATTAAAAATATATACCAGAGGTTGAGCCAATACGTGAGCACAATCCTTAACCAGGAAGCTTGGTATCTGGTCATGTCCGGAGGTCATCTTATCACCCAATCTCTTAACTGCCCTAATTACCTCAGCTTCAGTGAGACTGTTAATTACTGGGAAATTACAATTTATGTTAGAAGCTGAATTAGAATCAGTTGAATCATCCCTTGTAAAAACAGAAGAAAAATATGAGGAAAAGCCATTCACAATTGAGAGCGGAGAATCAAAGGTGTTTTCGCCAAAATGCATCTTTCCTGGTATTCTAGTTTGAGTACGTTTATTATTTATATACCTCCAAAAATTTTTGGAATCAGTTTTAACTTTGCCTTGTAATTCAGTTAAATAAGAATTGTAGGCTATTTTTATGTCAGCTTTAACTTTAGATCTAACTTGTTTAAATTGATCATAATAAAAAGTATTGTTAAATTTTTTGTATAATTTAAAATATTTATATTTTAACTTAATATTAGCTATAATATTGGGTGAATACCAGGAAGGATACCTAAAGAAATATTTTTGATGTGTGTATGTAGGCACAAATATATCAAAAGTTGAATAAAGCTTGTCATAAAACATTTTACAGGCAATGTTGATATCAGAAGCATTATTTAAGAAGTTCCAATCAATTTGTTGCAGTGACTCATATAATAAAGGAAAGTTGGCTTTTTTGAAATTATATTGCTTCGAATTATGTGTATTGTTAACAGGAAAATTATAATATTTTTCAAAATGCAAAAGTACATCAACTTCCAAAGCTGGGTGGTAACGATCTTCTTTAACAAATGGATTATTATTGTGTGACACAGTACAATCTACATTTCCCAACACTAAATCTAAAAGCTTAGAGTCACTGTTGAAAATAGCATTATATTGAATAAGGTCACTAAAATTTAAAAAGTTATGTACATAATGTGATTTACTGTCAGTAACACTGTCAGAAGAGAAATTTGGGACATTGAAATCACCAAATATAATAATGTGTTTCATATCTACAATGAGGTGACAAAAAATGTCAAATGGCTATGATATATAAATATATATATAATATTATATATATATATAAATATACTATACCTACTAGTAGGTAGGTATGTGTGGGTCAAATATTTTAATTTAATTTGTTCAAAATGGCCGCCGCTCTAAGATGTCGAATGGCCATTTTCCTAATAAGTATAAAACGGGGTGAATGACGTCATACTAAATGCAATATGGCGCCCGCCCAAAGGTGGCGGACTAAATTTCTTGTAACGTGGGTATCAAATGAAAGGGTTTGACGAGCAGAAACGTTATTTCGAATTTAGTATTTTAGAGTTACTAATAATGATGCATACGTACTAACTATAATGCACAATATAGAAAAATAAATAATTAACCTGTTTAAAAACAAACTTTTATTTAAGCCATGCTTAAAAACGAGTAAAATAACTTTAGATAATAAGGTTGAATTATTTGAAATGATGCGACGATTATTTATATTAAGCAACACTGTCTATTGAAAAGAATAGTATATTCTGTAATAAGTTTGGAATAGGGCATATTCCGCTCGAATGAAAATTTTGACGGTTTCACTTTTTAATATGGAATGACATATCCTGAAAGTATTATAGAATTAATTATTCTATCATCGGATGACAGAATAAACACTGGTGGCGACATCGCTGTGTTTAATTTGTAAGAAATTTAGACCCATCCAACCTCACTTTCTTCCAATTAAATTATTTTTCTATGGTATTTTTTAGAAACGTAAAAAAACTTTTCACTCGAGCGGAATATGCCTTATTCCAAACTTATGTACTAATATCTGCCCCCACTATCTATTATTATTACATTGCTTTATAGCAGGTAAGTTGAATTTACCGTGAAAGGCTGGTTGCTATTGACAGGACCATGGGTAAACAACGTCTTAATAACGAGAAAATCATAGCATACTACGTGACATCCTAATGTCAAAAAATTACTTACCTACCCCAGCTGTGGGATCAGATAAAATGTTATACACCTCGCAGAAGGTAAGTTTTGACCAGTCTTGCTGTATTGCCAGCCCTCGCACGTTTGGGCGCATACTCGTCCAAGAATGGTAAAATCTACTTACCTACTTTGTAGTGTAATATACTATTAAAGGTGCAAAACATAATGGAGAGTCAAAAGAAGAAAAAGGTGCGAAACGATGGCTTTGGGCCGCGGCCGCTTCTCTCGTGTTATATGGTATGCGAAAAATGAACGAACGAACGACCGAACAAATCGAAATCGGCACAGACTGTTTTCCCGCTGCTGTATCGCCAGTATTGTAAACAATCTTGGCAGGCGACTGCAATATAATAAGATGCCTATCTAAACACATAATGTGTTTAACTGTACATGCTCTATATCATGTCCGGGGCACAATAGTAACTTTACATTTTACAGCATTTAGAGAAATATATCAGCCATATCGGAATTAACATAGAAAAGGTATTTAAATTGAAAATTAGAATAGTAATAAAGTAATAAAATAGCTTTTAAACTTATTGTAGCATCCGAGCCGCCGTATTTACATATTTATATGACGTGTTTTTACTACTACTTGTCGTACACACATGACTGGTGGACTGTGAAAACACCAAGCAAATTATTACTTACACCAGATGAACTTTATTTCCTACCATAAACTACATAAAATCTTTAAACACAATAGTTTATTGATTATAAAAATATAAAATTAATTCGTCCTTAAAGTGAAATTGGTTCATAATAATAATAATATTTAATCAACACCCATTTCAGCTTGCAACTAATGCCGACCTAACAGCTCGATTTTAATATAGACATAAGGCAAATTCGCAGTCTTTTTGATGACAAATTGAGAATTAACGATCTTCTCGTAGTAATTTTAATCGATAAATACTCAATTTGCAGTAATTTTTTATCCACAATAATTTAATGCTGCCAAAGTACCGACTTCACCTGCAACTTGCAGGTGAAGTCGGCTTTATTCGGCAGCTAAGACAAATAAAAATGCTGACCAGTAAATTTACAGAAAAAAGAGGATCCAAATTTACTTTTGTGTATTTAACAATCTTTGTTTTCAAAATCACTGAAATTTCGTTCCCATTCATTGGAAACATGGAAAATGCTGATGAGGAGTTTGGATGTGTTAATGTTTAATTAAATACTTTTATCAATAATCATTGGTAACGTATGTAGCTATAGCTAAAACAAACCATACTCTTAGAAACATTTTAAATTTATAATATTTAGGATTTTTTAAACTAGAAGCACAATACTTATTGTAATATTTAAAAATGAGTATGAGTATGAGCGACGTATAACCGGCCCCATTGCCTCATCACTCCCGGGCCCCGCATAGGCATCTTGTAAAATTTAAAAATGTTGGAAAAAAGCTATTACTTAGGCAAAAATTTAATTAAATAACATTTTTTGCAATATTTAAATTTAGTAATGATAAACTAAAATTGGTTTAATTTAAATTCATAATCAATAGAACCAAAAACTATTGTAATTATGTATTTGGCAAAATTAAAATCTTTATGCACCTAATTCTTTGTATGATTTAACCATGCTTATGCATAGCCTAAGGATATTTGTCCTTATGCTGTGATTTAACTTGCTGGTCAATATTAAATATTTGGTGATTGCGTATTTTTATAAGAGACGTATAACCGGCCCCATTGCCTCATCACTCCCGGGCCTCGCATAGGCATCTTGTAAAATTTAAAAATGTTGAAAAAAAGCTATTACTTAGGCAAAAATTTAATTAAATAACATTTTTTGCAATATTTAAATTTAGTAATGATAAACTAAAATTGGTTTAATTTAAATTCATAATCAATAGAACCAAAAACTATTGTAATTATGTATTTGGCAAAATTAAAATCTTTATGCACCTAATTCTTTGTATGATTTAACCATGCTAAGGATATTTGTCCTTATGCTGTGATTTAACTTGCTGGTCAATATTAAATATTTGGTGATTGCGTATTTTTTTTGTTCATTATTAATGATTAAACCTACATTTTTTTTTATTCAATGAAGAATGGTCGACTGCAATTACTATTTTATATATGCAAAGGAGTTTGATAAATTCAAGTCTTTCTGCCTCTTCCATTAACATATCCAAAAACAAACCTGAAATACCAAATTAAAATCAATTTAAAATGTAAAATGATTGATATAAATAATTTTTGAAATTAAATAAAATTAATCTATCAATATTTATGCTAATCAATTGTCTATAGGCAACTATAGTTATTTATGTTAAGAATTAAGATTTAAACAAAGAGATTCCTAGTAGAAATTTTACGAGGAAAAAAGTTTTCCTTATGTTAGGAAAAAGGTTTATGTTGAAATTTACCGGTTTCTAACGCTGTGACAACATTTGTAGTCACTACTCTATAGGTATGTTAAAAACACGTTAAAAAACCATGTAAAATTTCAGGAAACCTTTATTTTCTACATTTAAATAAACCTACCCCACATAAAAATCTACATTCAAAAAAAGTTATTCAAAAGTGGGAAAAAGTTATTTTCTACAACATTAAAATTAATATAAAAATACTTCGATTACGTTTAAAAGTACCTAATTGATTTACAAGCATAAAAATAATTGAATGCTCTATTGTTAAAACAAACTAAGTGACTTAATATGATTTTATTAATTTTTCAATTTAAAAATTCATATAAAAATTAATAATGTTGGATTTGTGCTGTTTAAACCTAATATAATGACTTTTCATGAAAATATATTGCTTAATAAAATATTTCTGCCTCAAAATAATAATTTAAAACAAAAGTGTGTGTAATATAAAAATTTCACTTAGCTTGTTTTTATAAACGATTCACTGATTTATTTTTGCAGTAAATAATAAAAGTTTACTTTTTTAATGGTTAAGGATTTTGCATTTTTTATATTTGTATTACAACTAGGGGTGTGCGAACATTAAATTTACAAATTATTCAGAGTTTTAAATATTGGAAATGGTTTGAAATATTAGGAAAATCAAATTTTCCAATAATAATTAAAGACATAAGTGGATAAAGGTGTTATGTTACATGTTTAAATAAAAACTTTAAATGTTAATTACTTCACTGGGAGAAAAAATGTTGTAGAATCATTCAAAACGATAATAATTCAAAGGGATTCAAATATGTTTGTCATTGGTGTGTCCCATTAAATTAATTGGTAACAATTGTATAATACATATCCAGGGGCGTGCTGGCTGAATCAATGCAGGCCTGGACTAGATGGTAGAGCAGTCCAGGCCCAAGCCAATTTCATATAAATTGTAAATACATCACAATTAAATACCTCGACTGAGAAAACGTCCCGTGATAACTCTCTTCGCAACAAAGAACTGTTTTCAGCTAGTTCAATTATTAAGTCACAATCTAAACCATTTTGCACCGTTCTCTCCACAGCAATCAGCATAAAAGCTTCCAAATTTACGTCACTTCACACTAATATTAAAGGAAAGTATTATCATAAATAAATCAAGACAAAAACTGCGAGAGGGGGCTTTTTTGGATGCTTTTGTAATTACTTATGTTTTTGTTTCTCTATAAATCCGAGCTGATCCCCCCTTCCGATAATTTATAAATTTACTAAAATTGCATTTTATCGAAGTGGCCCCGAATCAGTTTGGATTTTCAAAGAAACGGAAAAATAATTACAAAAGCATCCAAAATATCCCCACGCTTTAGGGTTTCCCCCTGCGACTTCTTGGTTAAGGGTTAACAATAGCATTAAAAATCCGTGATTTAAAGCTCATTTACATCCACTTAATACGCGTAACTTAACTTAACGTACGTGAGAGACGTAAGTTGAAATACATAAAACCAATGCAGCCGTTTACATTCGTAGAAAACTTATCACACGTAACTTAACGTATCCAAAAGTTGGGTCCGGCTCAACTTAAGGGAATACGTTTCTTACGTGAGCCAATCACATGCTCAGTAAAACGATATAGCGCTATCTTGTTGTTTCACTTTTATAGATAGAGCCAATCACATGCCCAGTAAAACGATATAGCGCTATCTTGTTGTTTCACTTTTATAGATAGATAGGCAACCCAGTCTACATCGATGTCTACATTGCGCGTGCTGTTTTTTGTGTGTATTAAGTTGATGTAAACAGACAACTTAACAGACGTATGTTTCTTAAGTTAAGTTAAGTTACGCATATTAAGTGGATGTGAATGAGCTTTTAGATTTTTTTACGGAGTCAATTAAAACTTTCTTTTTTTTTAAATTTATTTTAGTGTTTAGTGATATAACTTGAAAAAACTTTTTGTTTGGTATAAAAATCTTTTTTCTATTTGCATACCATAACAAGTCCAGCAGACCACCATGGTAGCGCAGGCCACCGGGCATTCGCCCGGTGTCCCGGCGGCCCAGCACGCCCCTGTACATATCTTTTTGAAACAACGTTGAGAAAGGCAATAAAATAAATAGATTTATTTTTGTATATATATATATATATATATATATATATATATATATATATATTAAAGAGGGTACACTTTAAAAGTGTTTAAAACCATTGTACAACTGTTGGTAAATGAATATAAAACTACAAATTTTTCTATTTGAATCAAATTTACCCAATTAATTAAATTAATATAATTTCATATGCTTTTCATGACATAATATTTCTCTGATTGTTGTCAACAAAATATTTGAATAGTAAAATGATTATTATAATTAAATAATTTGAACTATTTAAGTAGTTCCAATTATTTGAATAGTTGAAACTATTCGAATAGCTAAAACTATTTAATTAGTTTAAGTACCTATTCAATTCTAAATTTGAATTGAATATTTTTAATCAATTTAATTGGGAAAACTATTCACACACCCCTAATTGTAACTAAAAATGTATCATATTTAAAAAATGTTTATATACCTATTATTGAAAATTCAATTATTCTTGTTTATGATCGACAAGTAATGCTGTCTATTATTCCTTTATTTTTCATGCTTATTGACGAAGATAACTTGACTGCAATAAAAGGTAAATTTTTCTTTTCTGCTTGTTCCATAACTGCATCTATACCAAAACCTTAAATTAATAATATCAAATTAAAAAGGAATTTTAGGAAAAAATTATTATTATATTATTATGTTTTAAAAATAATGTTTTATTTAAAATTATAATGTTTGCAAATTAATGTTATAATTATTTATGTGTGTTAAAAAAGTGGGAAATTTGCATAAAACATGTTAATATTAAAATAATCATGAAAATACTTAATATAAAAGATTATATTTTCATAATATTTGTAGTAAATATTTACAATTTTCTTTTTTTACTAGTCAAGGCTTACCTTGCATAATAAATAATAAATAATTGTTCATTAATTTGTAAGGGTATTAAAATTAAAGTCATTTCTCTAAACATAGTAAAGCAAATTAGCTCTATTGGGAAATTCATCGGTAATCCTTAAAGCAATGTCCAATAGTAATAATTCCTGGTTAACAGTTCCATGTTTGTCCATGGTAATTTTCCAGGGCACATTAATGGCATATTCTCATTTCTCGGTGGTAGTATTTGTCGAACAATACCAATCATATTCGGGTGGCATTCGGCAGTAGACAAGAGGAATGTGGCCAGTATGCAGATTTAATTTGTTACAACAACCGACATACTTGAACAAAAATATGCACTTAGCATCGCAACGGTCGTTGCAATGATTCACGCAACGATCGTGCATCTAATCTGCGGAATAATTATTCCAATTTGGATTTATAGCCGTTCACCACTAACGCGGTTATTAATCGTATGAATGAGAGCGTTTTTTTAAATGCCAACATTACACATCCTTTCATTTTTTTCTTCCTAAAACACTATACATTTGGAATAATTCTGCATAAGTTAGACATCCCAAACATTACCCAAATTGGCTTATATAAACGATACTAAGCAATTTTCGTTTTTATACGTACGTACAACTTAGGTTAAAATGTAAAGTGAAAAACCATTATTTGAGTTTTTTTTATTTTAATGATCTTTTTTGGTTTGCAATATAAAACATGGTACAGCGGGATAATAAACTTAAAAATTAAAATAACCAATAAAGAATTAAAATAAAACAAAAATTCAATTAAAATAAAACAAAAATTCAATTTTTGACCATTTTGAAAATTTTTAAAAATATTGAGCGACCCCTACAAAATTTTTAATCGAGCTGATATTTTGAAAGGGCTCTCACAGCATGATAAACTAACAGATTTTTACAAGAGACAAGAAAAAAAAATATATTCTTTTTTTTGGGACACCCTAATATATATGTTATAACATCCCCAATAGATTCTACACTCAGAGAAAAAAGTTATAAAATTAATAAAAACGATAATAATTCAAAGGGATTCAAATATATTTTGGTGTCATTGGTGTGTTCCATTAAATTACTGGGTGTATAACAATTTTATATTGCATACACTCTTAAAAATAGGTTGGTTATGAGAAATAATTTTTACTGCTTATAACTTATTTTCTTAGTCAAAATAGTCCCAACTCATAAATTAGTTCTGAGAACTAATTAAAAATTTTAAACTTCATTAGTTGCTTTAAAACAAAAAAATTAGTAGGGAGAGCTAATAAAAAAGGGTAAGAATGACTAACAAAATTTTTTATATTCCTTAAAATAAATCATATATATACCATACCAATTTAGTTACTGAAACTCAATAATTCTTGCAACTATGAATAATTTTAGTAAACCGAATCTACAAAACTGTCATGACAACAAGCATAAATCGTTTCAATAGCTCATAGATTTATGAAACGAAAATGAAAAAAATTGAGGAAGATCAACCTCTAAGTTAAGATAACAAAAAAATGTATTACTTACCACAAATAAAACTACTTCTACTCTTTGCAAGAATTTAATGTATTTTACCTATAAAAATGTCAGTGTAATTTTTACATTACTAATAACTACACGTACAAAAAATAAGACTTGTTTCATATTTAAATAAATTTTATTTCAAAAGTCTAAAACTAAACATAAATACTTACAGCAGTTTAAGTTTAAAACAGTTAAGTCTTTACTCTAATAATTATTATAACATTACTAATGACTATAACATTATGTCACTTACAATTTTGTCCGATGTATGTATCAAACTGATACTGGCCTGTTGTATTTTACAAAATATGTATAATATTTTATATTTATTTTTTTTAAACTAAACTTTTATTGCTTTATTAATCTTCAAATTTAACAATGTATGTATCTTTTAAACATTTTTGTTTAAAATGGCGTAAATTTGGAAGGCTTTCGGTTCGATCATTTACTAGTTTTCAAAATAGGGCCACTAATTCTCGACTGGCCAACAATTGCACCATTGTACCCGGTGTTTGTATCATGCAATAAACCCAATCTTAGACGACATTTAATTGTCCAAGTACCCAATTAATGTTAAAAACTAGTTTTCAACAAATGGACATAACCTAACTCTTTATACATACAATGTTATAAATATGAGCATTATAATCAACAAAGCTACCTTAAACAAAATACGTGTTATGTAAAAGTATAATATTTACCTTTGAAACACAGTAATAATATGTACACATACAACTTTTTCCATAAAACTCATGCACTTGCACTTACACTTGTCTTCGCCCTTGTGAAATTGGCGAAAACTGCCCGTGTATGCCCATATATGGGCACATGATAGGCAGCAAATCTGTTTCGTTGTGCCAACTAATTAGGTTGTTGATGCAACAATACTGTTTGATTTGATAGCGAATTTGTCAACTGAAAGAATTAAGAAAATACCTTTCCAAAACACACAAAATATTCATTATAAGAAACCACTATTTTATTCCTAACAACTAAACAGGTCTAATTAGAATTATTATATTTTTTTATCAACTGAATTTTTCTTTGTTACAACTAACATGCAGTAAAAGTATTACTGAGTTTTTGTAACTAGGCATTATGACCACCATTTAATAATTCCAGCGAAAATAATTCGATGCTCTCACCAAACCGATTCAACTAATAAAATTTCGTTAGAAATACCATGTCATTTTTGAAAGAACATAGAGAATCGGAATGAAATAAATATATTTATTTACGCATTTTAAAAAGGATGCACTTTAATAGTATCTTATGTATCAAGTTCGATAAACGCCATTTTATACACGAATTTAATTTAGGCACGAGCGAGCTTGCGAGCGAGTGCTTAAGTTAATGAGTGTATAGAAAAGGTTATAAACGAGGTGCATACTATACTTTTTCTACGACAAATACTTAAAATGATTTAAATCAAAAATTTGTATAGAGCGCCATCTATGAAACAACAGGGGAAACTGTAAAATGTCACATAAACACAATTTTAAAGGTTATAAATTGAAATTTATCTTGAAAATTGACAGTTTTTCACAGTGAATTCACTGAGTGAAAGTAAAGGAAATGTTTTATGAGGACTTTACAGTAGAGTCCGTGCCCGAATTTAAGTTATAGTTTAGTGCCGGCGAAATTAAAAGGTCAGTACAATGTTCATATAAACTTTTCAAATATTGACGTTGAGAAACTATTTAATATTTTTGTATTTTTGTATTGAGATAATAAAATAATTTTCACATTTAGTATTATTTTACAAGAAAGGCACTTTATTTTAACGAGTGTATTACATTTGACAACTGTCAACTAACTTAAAACTAACTTCAGCCCGTGACTAAAGCGCCGTAAAGCCACAACTAGGTGGATCTGAGGTTAGCTTTTAGTTTATGTAGAAAATACTTTTAAAAAATGCTTGTTATAAATGGCGAGTGCACAGAAAATAAATTTATATACAGGGTGAATCGAAAGGATCGCACCGAACTCTAGGACTGCATTCTACACATTAAAATAATTTAAATAAACTCAAATGTTCTTATTCGATTCTCATTTGTTTGTCATTGAGTTCTAAACATGCTCTGCTACGTCTGCGAACAGCGCCTATTGCTTGTCCTATTAACTCTTGTTTTTCTTTAAGAACTGGGCCAGTATTAATTATTCGTTGAATTAGTGCCTCTCGATTATTCACTTTAACTTTGTAAACTTCTGTTTTAAACCAACCCCATAAACAAAAATCTAGTGGTGTTAGATCTGGACTTCTTGGAGGCCAACTAATTGGACCTCCGCGATAAATCCAACGCTCTGGAAACATTTCATCCAAGTGTTGCTTGACCTCACGAGCGAAATGTGCAGGGGCTCCATCATGCTGATAGTACATTCACCTTCTTACGTTTAAAGGGACATTGTCTAGTAATCCTGGCAACTCATTTATTAAAAAATTAAGGTAGTGTTCCCCTGTGAGGCGATTCTCCATGATAAAAGGGCCAATTAAATACCCAGCAATCATAGCACACCACACATTTACTGAAAACCTGTGCTGAAAATTGGTTTCGACTATAGCATGGGGATTTTCGTCAGACCATACGTGAGAGTTGTGCGTATTATTAATGCCGTCATTTTTTGGTAAATGTTGCTTCATCAGTAAAAAGTATACGCGATACAACTCATTGTTAGTTACCCATAGACAAAATTCCACACGTTTAGTATAATCTTCCGGGTTTCTATAGAAACTGGTTAGAATGCAGTCCTAGAGTTCGGTGTGATCCTTCCGATTCACCCTGTATAACCAAAAAGGTTTTAAATTTATCATTTTTTGTAAATGCCATGCAGAAGGATTAGTCCGAGCCATGCGTGTATTAGTTATCGGGAATTAATTCAAAATGGATAGTTTTACGAAAGCTCATCGCGATCACTGTAATTTTTTTTTACAAAAATTGCGATTCAAGCACATTCGTTAAGACATTTATTTTTTTCTCTAAGTTTGGATTAAACATGATCAAAATCAATGTAGGTACCAGTGAATTAGCGATTAGGTCAAAAATAATTTGAGGCTACAAATTTCCCTCAATCAAAAGCAACTTTAAGTTTAATGAAGACTACATGTAAACATCATATCCTGGATGATTAACTTAATGTTGTATGATTTTTTTTCTTACTAAATTTTAAAGCCTACCATAACAGGACATGATTTAATTAAATGTGACAAAAAAATGTGGGGCTTTTAAAAAATTGGGGGGCGCATGAAACTTTTGGCCCCGGGCGCTACGAGACCTTAATCCGGCCCTGTAAATGTCGTACCATGATACACGATTAAATTGAATCTTTAGTTGTTTGCAGAAAACTCATTTCACGTAGAGGATATTCCAGTGTTTCTTACTTTACTGACATGTTTGCGAATTGTTCCAATTCCATGCAAAATGTGGCAGCGAGTTTTAACAAATTTGAGGGCTAGTTTTAAAGAGTGTTCGCAACGCGAATTTCCCGAATGTTTAATTTAATATGATTTTTTTTTTCAATCGATAAGTTTAGTTTTTTGTTACAACTAATATCCTCGCAGCAAAATAAATGGATAAATGCTCGACCAGAAGAATTCATGCAATTTGTTTCAGTACAACTTGACAAAAAACTTTAGGTGCTATCTATTGTAAAGATTTCTCCTTACCCCAAAATAAGCGATGCGAAGGATCACTTCGGTGATGGGATATTTCACATCCAACCGTCATCGAATGATACCGAAAAGGCGTATTCTCGAAAGTATGTGATGGGAGATTTCAGGTGAGAATCATTTTGCGGTGTTGTCGCATTTCGTAGCCAATCAAATTCGTTGGAAAGTGCACGGATTGTTTTAAAATTCATCTCGATCAAATTTGACTTACCAACCTATTGTTACAATCGCGTTATTTATCAATTTTGTTCTTCTACATTATTATTATTATTATTATTATTATTACTTTTAAGGTTATAATTATGTGGCGATTGTCTAATATTCACACGTTCGTCTACTTTCCACCAAGCGATGTTCACTTCGCCCGAAAAATAACAAATGATCAATCCCTTGTTTCGAGAATACGCTTTTGTAAACTTTCGTACGATTTTGCGGGTTTGCAAGGTTTATGAAAAATTGATAAATTAACTATTAGACATTTTTTAAACATGCAGTCATATAGAAAAAACCTCAAGAAATTTAAATATGTTTTCATTGTTGTTATATCTTTTTATAAAGTTATAGCCCGTCAAAGTTGCAAATTTTAATCATCTATAATATATAGATTCTATTTAATAAAAACCAGTGGACGAATTATATCAAAATTACTACCAAATTATATAGCAGTTGTACGAAATAAAAAAATAAACAAATATAATCAAACAAACCTAGGCATTTACGATTTCAAATAGTGTTAAAAGGACTAAAATTTCACCCCAAAAACGACACAAAAGCCCATTAGCCGAGTTAAGCCCGGGCGATATTATGTTGAATTACACAATTTTTTTCCTTGGTTAATTATTATTGGCGATTTTGTACGAAAAATTATAAGCTTGGACCTCTAAATTTCTAGTATCTGCCGCGCACGGCTCGCTTAGTACGAGAGTAGAGAATAATACCTACCTATTTTATGCTATTTTATTAATATAATACCTATTGTTATTATTATTAAAACTTATATTGGATTTAATTTATTAAAATTATTTCTTTTTTTATAAAATCAGTATATTTATTTGTAAATATAACCATCAAGTAAAATTTGGTCGGAATTTTTAGTATTATTATTTTTATTATTATATTTTTTTGATACAATTATTTCTTTTCATTAAATATTTTGTTATGTAAAACTGCAATTTAAATTAAGAATATTATTATTCGAAACAAACCGAGATTTCTATTAGCACAACTCTTATATCCATTAATTTAATTCAACAAAATATTTTTCCATATATAAATTATGTTTAAATTAAACATATCGATGACTTTCTGCCAAAGTATCGCAAGCAACATAACTGATATTTCGGGAACTGAAAACAATTTTTGGTTTAAAGTCTGTTTTAAATTAAATATAGTCTAAAGGTTTTATAACAAGTAAATAGCTTATAATTATATCTATTTACTTTTTATAAACCCTACAGGTTATGTATGGTTTAAAACAGACTTTAAAACAGAAAATGTTTTCAATTTCCGAAAATTGAGTTATGTTGCTTGCGATACTTTGGCGAAAAGTCATCGATATATATTTAAACCAAATAAGCATTATATGTATTTATTTGTAAAATAAACAAATTTGTTAAATTGTTTAATAAAGTAACTTATTTTTTTGAAATAAGCTTGAAATAAATTGTAATTAAAGTAAATTTTTAGTAGCTTACAATAGTATATTACACTACAAGGGCAGAAAGTGTGAGATTCCTGCACTGCGCGCCATGATGCCCGAGGCGAAGCCGAGGGCATCATGGCGCGTAGTTCAGGGCTCTCACACTTTCTGCCCGTATAGTGTATACTATTTTTCTTGCTACCCGGCCGAAAATACGGGAAAAAATTAAATGTGTATATCGAAACATATTGATGCCTGCCCTGACATTTGCGGCACGAGCGATATTATAGAGGGCGGTGGAGGTGGAATCGGGGACGAAACAACGTATTTTCAGCCGAGGTAGTAAGAAAATTACATTTTCTTACTACCTCGGCCGAAAATACGTATAGCTTGACCAATGCATCAAACGTAAACTTTCTGCCGTGGAATCGGGGACGAAACAACGTATTTTCAGTCGAGGTAGTAAGAAAAAATTATTAATTAGATTTATTATTATTATTATTTTGAAATAAGTTTGAAATAAATTGTAATTAAAGTAAATTTTTAGTAGCTTACAAAAATTATTAATTAGATTTATTAAATATTTAACAAAATAATTTGCGATGCAGGTAACAATACTTAATTGTAAATCTATAGGTAAAAAACAATAAGTGAAACGATTAATCCTTACCACAACAACCTACGATTTTCTATTAAAATACCCAAAGATAATACCTACCTAATCAAATCGATGTATACAGATTTTGTTTACCTTAAATTGTATTTATAATGATGCAAAAACTTATCTTAGTTTTATTCTGCTTCCACTGTATGTATAAGTGTATATTTTTGATATGTTAAAGCCCTTAAAAATAAATTAACTTTATTTTTAATTGAATTAATCGAAAAATTACAAAGTAGATTCCGTGAACTTTTCTCTTTTGAGACCCTACATGTTAGACGAATAGTTTAAAATTTCTATGGAAACTCTTTAATAACGAAATTAAATCTTGTCATTTATTGAGTCTTTTAAATATTTTATTTTCTAATTATATATTATTAATCCATAACACCTTGCAAATTAATCAACAGCAGGGCGTTATAGCCGGGCGTTATCATAATGCACGCTTATAAGCGTAATATATATATTATAATGCCCGCAAATTTAATTCCACAAAACATTATACAATATGCAGCCAAAGCTGCAGAAAGTTTGTTGTTTTTAATTACTTATTAATAAGTTTTATTTCCAAAATAAAAATTGCGATTCTCAAATTTTCCCGAAAATAATGCCGAACCAACAAGAGAATGATCCGCTCCTCTGTACTTCGCCAAAATTTGAAACTGAAGATTCTTTTCTATTTGCTAGTTTTGATATGAAACTATTGAAGAATTATTCTGCCCTACTATGGTGAAAGGCAGTAACTGCAAAGAAAATGCAAAATGCGTTTTCTTGTGCTATGGTAAAGCTATGGACATTTTGTAACCGAATTCAACAAAGAAATGCAGTCAAATATCTCATAAGTTAAAAAAATCAATTAAATACTTACTGCTTTTTATTAAAATGTAGTTTATGCTAATTTTCCACAAATTTCTTGTTTAGCAGTTACTGCCTTTCTCCATAGTAGGGCAGTATTCTCTTTTACCTTTTTAATCGAAGTTACAGAATTGGTAATCAAATGAGCTTGTTTTTTGAGGAAATACTTTCCTCTATGTCCACATCCCAGATTGCGCACATGCTTGAAATCATATTTAAACAATATTGGCCTATAAATATCTTTGCAATAAAGCGATTTTTATGGCCATTACCAGGATTTTATTGTGTTTTATTTTATTTTATAAATCAAACCTCTAAAAAAACACCCTTTATATTGTGTTTTGTTGGGCAACATATTAATATTATTATTAATATAATTAAAACCATGCACTTATGCACCCACCTGACCTTTTTCCTCACTTCCTGGTGGTCACAAATTGAAATTTTCAACATTATCTTAACAACCCGCGCGAATATTTGTATAACCCCCCACTCCCACTATACCGTGATGCAATTATATTATGTGAACGGTCCCTTAAACCGGTACTGTATATTTTCCATTGTATGCAACTTTCTGTAACTGACAATTTACGAAACGTCATAATTATCCTAACCAATTAATATCAATTTTAAAAGTCAAATCAATCCAAACGAAGTAAAAAGGAACACGATCCGTCCGTTTCTCAACGACAATTAATAGAAAATATCATTGCAATTGTGCCATAACTACAATTACGTTGCTAGGCTAATTAAATTTTGTACAAAGCAATTTTTTCATATCGGAAGAGACGAGCTTTGTACAGTAACCTACTGAACTTTACTTATATGCTATTTGGCATTGTGTGCCTGCGGAACAATGCCTCACGTGTTAAATATACCACATTTTTTTATTTTAGATGGAGTTTATTATTCCAACATGAAATATAAAAACCAAATTGACCTAATTATTCCAAGCTATTTTAACAAATGATTAATTATTTAATATTTTTTGAATTTAATTGGTTTCATAAGACACACTTTTATAAAATAAAATTTAGTTATTTTATTGAAGTGTATATTATTATAAATATTAATTTTTGGCAGTGAATATGAAAAAAATTATATTTTTTTAAATATGTTTACTATAAACTATTTTTATCTTAACTTAAAAAAATCATTATTGGGTCAGAATTTCTCAGGTTTATCACTAAAAATTCGTCAATAACATGTTTTTATGTTATATTATGTTGAGGCAATGAATTTCTGAGAATTTTAATAAATTATCTACAATTTTTTTATCAAAACAGTTTTGTAATTCGTGCGTTTCGCTCGCCTGAAATGGCCCCTTGGTAAAAAATTGTTAGTTTTTAAGATATTGGCATTTTTATGAATTTTGAAAAACTTGATAAATTTTGTAGCTGCGGTTCTCAAAAAACCGATATCTAGTGTCAAGTTTCAAATTCATAAAAATGCCAATACCTTAAATACTAACGATTTTTTACCAAGGTCATGTTTTAATATGTTTTGATATCCTTCAAAGAATATCGTTGACTTTGGAACACCTTGTATACAGAAAGCAAGAATTATAAACAATGTTTTTAATAACAATTGCTGTTTAAAATAAAAAAGTAGCCATGCTTCGAGAAACGCTGAACTCATTCTAAATTTTTCAAATGCTCCTGAGAAATTAGCATGTTTGGTGCGCGATGAAAGTAAATAAAAATAAAGTTATTTTATAAAAATCCAGCAACCCCGCTATTATTGTGTAATATTTTTAATTTGAACAATATTTAACATACTCAATTTTCATTAAATAAACACCTTTAATATTATTATTTTTTAATATTTGACAGATTTCATATTTAACTTGTCACTGGACACCGTGCATTTACTATGACTTTATTTCAAGGCTAACCTAAGTGAGTTTTTGACAAAAGAATCACACCGTTGAACACATCATAATTATTTATTCAATAACTTTGTTCATTTTTGCGGCTCTAGTGTGTAAGCATTACAGAGTATTTTTGTTATTTCTGTACTACATCAAGAACATAATAAACATTGCGTTAATAAATATTATTAAGAATTATTTTATAAAACCTTTTCTTAGGACCAGTTCAATGATATGCGTAAGTCGAAAATTAGTTAATATTTTTAATTATAATTAAAAATATTAATTATTTATAATAGCACAAAAAACTTTAATAATTATTTTTAGTTATAACTAATAACCTTAACAAAAAAATTCTTAGAAAATAATTGCCTCAAAATAAGATAACGTAAAAACATGTTATTAACGAACAAAAATCCAGTGATCCACTTGAGAAATTCTGAAATACAGGCATACAGCAATATCATCATTTGCTGAACTTTCCCGACTACTGAAATAACGTTTTGACAGTGTTTTACTACAGTGTTATACAACGGTTTTACGTTTGAAAGAGGGGTTAGGCATTGTATAAGCCATCATTTTCAGCTTGTTAAAGATTTTAGTGAGTTAAAGGGCCGTCCACAAAAAAGGAATCGTTTTAAAACGTCTTGATTTTACTATATTTGGCTTGGCTCAAATAAATTATTTATTACGATATCTACAAGAAGATATTTATTTAGTGGAAAACTTAGGTTTATTTGACTTTTTAAACTGATATTTGGTTAATACAAGTAAATATCTAGTTGACTTTTTATCTCAGGTTTAATAGAAGCTTACTTAAAGAAACAAAACCTACATCCAAACAATTTAATTAATTGCTATAAATAAATATTTCTTTACAACCAAATACACTGTTTAAAATTTCATGACCATTTTAACATCAAATTAACACCATACATGGTCTATATCGATACAAACCAAAATGGTGTTAAATATGGTTCGTTGGTCCGGTGCTAAGACAAAGAAAGAGGTCTTAGGTCCATTGTAAATTCAAATACTAAAATAGTGTGAATTTAACTTTCACACAGTATTAAAATAAATTTTACCTGATGTAAATTGAACTCCTTTTCAGTTTTAAATATTATGTGTTTTTGGTCAAATTAAATCATACTACACAGAAAAAAGAAAAAAAAAGGAAACAGGAAGTTCCTTGACGCATTACTAGTATATTACCAGCTAGAGATAGTGCGTTCCACTAACTTAAAATACTTTAAGTTTTGACAGCTGTTTCCACCTATTTTTAAGGTCTCTTTAGTATCAAACAACTTGTAGTATGAGTATGAGTATGGGAACGTATGGCCAGCCCCAGATATATTGTCATCCACTGATCTCCCGGGGTTATATTACCCTCTTTCCGTTCTCCTGCGTATCCCGCCAAATCACAGCATTACCTGTGTTTGTTGGATCCGAAGTTTTTACGCCGGCTGGTAGATCCACCCTAGGAGTTCGTGGATGACAGTGTCAAAGGTTAAGGCAGCTCCCGGGATTTTTGTCAGCCGGGTCGGGCCATACGTCCAGTTTAGGAAGGGTTTTTGGAGGACATTGAACTGACCCAAAACTAAGTACAATCCGGAATCCTCCTAAACCAGGGCTTTAGTAATAACCCCATTCATTTGGTATTCCTGAATGGGGGTGGGTGGATTAGTATGCTGCTAGCGCCTTTCCTTGATGGTGTACTTCCTGAGAGCCGCTTTAGAATTGTTTGCCCCCCTGTGCGTTATTGAGTCGTATCTTCCGAACCGAAGTGTTGCCGGCCGCACCCCGCCGTAATCTTGCCCTCTGACTGACTATGTGGAAATACGTTTAACCTACTGAAATTGTCGACCCTCGAATTATTTTTTTTTCCCACTGTGCGTGATCCCAGTGGTTCTTAGAACGGTTTATACTTAATTTATGAACCCTAACGTCTTGGTAATCTATAGATGTAAACTTAAATAAATAAATTTCTTTAGAATGGTTTCTTTTGCTTAATGTTTATCGTAACTTAAGTGATTAATGGCTTCTTATGTTATATTCACCAGTGTTGCCATTTGTAACATAATTATCGAATTGTAACATAAATTTTTCTAAAAACAAAGCTTGAAAATTATATGTAACATAACGATAATTGTAACATAATTTTTAATACAAGTATCTGGACAAAATTAACTTAATTCTATCCAGATTAATAAATTTAATTAAGCATAAAGCCTGATTTATAGATTTTCTACCTTCCTCCCGTAAAATATCAGCAATACCGTAGTGCTGTTTATAGATTCCCGTACGGTATTTATAGTTCTAAAGGTAACGGTAGAGGCAGCGATAACGGTAGCCAAGTTGGGCATTGAATATTATATGAAACAATTTATAGTTGTCAGTATACGTTATAGCGGCAAGAGATGACCATTTTCATCTTTTCTTACCTCATCCGCGACTTCAGCCAATCACACGGCAGTTTTTAGTTGACAGCCTCGACTTGTAAGTTTAGTGTTTATGGGAGGGGCCGCCATTACCGCTACCGCTACTTTCTGAACTATAAATCCAGCTTTATACTATTTTTAACAAATTTTATAATTTTCTAAAAATTCGATAATATTTTCAACCCTGCTTCTTTCACTTTTTTATGATTAAATTATAATAATTATTGTAACATAATTATTACAATTATTGTAACTTAATTTTCCGAAAATTCGATAATTTTATTTACCCAATTCGATAATTTCAACTTTTACATCTGGCAACACTGCTATTCACCAACACAACTTGTTTATGTTATTTGACTTCTTGCATGTTTGGTTTATTTATTTATCTTACGCCTTTTTCGATGGTTGTTTATGATTTGTCTGCTAAGTATGAGAAAATGAGGTTGTTTGTTTAAACTTACGGAAATGTTCTTATTCTTTTTTAATTTAGTTTTTGAGACAATAAAAGAATTCTTAGTATTTTCTTTTTGCAACATTGTGAAATGCTTTTATAAATATTAGCGAATATACGGTAAGACATGCAATTGGAAAAA
Source organism: Brassicogethes aeneus (assembly GCA_921294245.1). Taxonomy (NCBI): domain Eukaryota; kingdom Metazoa; phylum Arthropoda; class Insecta; order Coleoptera; family Nitidulidae; genus Brassicogethes; species Brassicogethes aeneus. The sequence goes on along the minus strand of OV121132.1, from coordinate 41,866,483 downwards.
ATAACTTAGCTTGATTATTTGGAGCTGGAATTAATCCATTTCGAATGCCGCTCGCACGTGTGGTAGCCAGTAAATTTCGTGGAACTGAACGTCTCTCTCACACCTTTTAACCAGGTCCAACACTTGAGGTACCACACACAATTTGCACTCTTTTGCACTTATCGCGTTATCGCGTTTAGAATCGATTGATTTATTTGATTTTTTATTATTTTACGGCGTTAACCAGTTATCACGTTACTGCGTTTGTATCGTATACGCTGCTTAAGAGAGATATCGATGAGCATATGCTTACACTTCAAGCGTCAAGAGCACACTCTTTAGTATCAAACAACTTGTAGTGTCACTCCAAGGCAAAGGACTACCTGAGCTTATATACTCTTCATGTAAAGGTGGATTCATGCAAGCATGTCTTAAATTAACTTAACTTAACTTTGTACCAATCTTGTACTAATCTTTATCCCATGAAAATGAACCGTTCATACATGTACTATTATCTTAAGGATTTTACATGCGCATTACGTTTAGTGACTAGTAATACCAAAACCAAAAATGTTATTATTACTGCTTATCAGCGTTATTTGTTTGGGCCAATTCGCGTAAAATTTGTTAAACAGTTTGTTTAAATTTTTAACCCGTAAGTAGGTATTCTTTATATTAATATAAAGAAAGCTCTATTAGCAGCAAGTGGCATGCTATTAGTCGCTGCTTATCTAACAATCAATTTAAGATCAAAAAGGCGCAGAAAGTATTCTGTTCGACCATTTAACAGGTTAACATTACCAGTACATGCGCATTTGCCTATTTTTATTAAGAACTTAGGACATAAGGATCTTAAAGATAAAAGTAAACCAACTTTTCTTAGGATAAGGATTCAAATTAGGTTAGGTTAAGACGAATTTAAATTGGACGGCTTTCTGCAGAATGGGACCAACCCACACCATGATGAAACTGAGAAAAAAGCTATCAAAGATTTTAATAATTTTAAAATTACCTGTTAATTTTATGCCGATTTTGGAGGTTTAAGGGATATAATTTAATAATTTCATCAGGTGGATTTTGTGATGTTATGTGTAAGGGTGACGAAAAAAATTGGCTTTTGTTGGTTGGTTCCTTTCTGCAATTTATGAAAACTACTATCTGATGTATGTATGTATTTAAAGAAAAGCGACAATTATTTATTTCCAAACAAAATACAACTGATATTACTATTATAATGGTAATATGAATTAATTTTGATTTTATTTGAAATTCGTCCACATCATCTTCCAACCCCACCTCATCTTGTAAGCTACCAAAAAAATGCATCAAGACTTTATATTTTGCAGAAGCAGGAAATCTTTATAGACTTTGGTAGTGGGTCTACCAGCCTGCTTTTTTACAAAAAAAATCGAACCCACTTGTAAATATTCTACAGATTCTAATTCTGGATTAGTAATCCACACTATTATTGAATGTTGGTTGGTTCAATGATTAATAGATTTCACTACACTTGCATTTTGGCTATGACCTATTTTGCAGATAAATTATACATACTTAATTAGTTCATAGGCTAAATATCTCGATTTTTTTGGTTTTGTGGGTTGGTTCCTTTCTGCAGTAAGGCGTCCAATTGCATGAACGGTTCCGCTCATTATTACAGTTTTATCTCTTTAAGATAAGGACAAAGACTAAGTTAGTATTAAGACATGCTTGCATGAATCCACGGTAAGTCAACAGAGGCGAGATTTAAGAACATCACGTGATCCACACCGCCTTCGGTACACACTATGCAACCAGGAATGCACGGCAAATTGTTTTAATCGTTTTAACAGAGTGCTTTAGGTTGAAGTAACTCTTATTTTACAAACAAAATATTTAGTAAAGTGAACCATACAAGCGGGTTGGTTTCACTAAAGTTTTCTGGGTTAATTTAACCAATTTAAAAAAAATAAAATAACTATCTGGTTTAGTACCGTCAGACTAATCTTTGTTTATATTAACCTTCCCACAGTTGATAAAAATAAAAAAAATACAAAAATAAATACTTATGGGTCAACTAAATTAATGTAGTTAAATGAACTATTCCTTTTTTTCAGTGTAGGTGCACTTCTCAAATATTTTTAGATAAACACCGTTTTGATGTTTGCTGTATATAACATTTTCAACCATAATTCATGGTGTTATATTAACACCACTTGGTGTGGGATTTTGACACCATTTTAAGATTACTCTTTACACCACAGTGTAATAGTATTTTCTTATTGTAAACAACAAGTTACTACGAATAAGAAAATTTAACTTCATACAAGAAAACCTGTTTTAATGCATTTTCTTAAATCAAGAGATTACTTTTATCTGTGTACAGTATCCTTATACTGTACGTTCAGGCTAAGTTGAGCGGTCTAAGGAATGTCACCCCGTCCATTATCTCTATGTTCAGGCACAATTAAATACATGTATTTCGGTAGCCGCTCTGTACGAACAAACGGCAAGCCGCGGCGCGGCGATTCGATGTTTAATTTAATTAACGGCCACATGATCCCCCACCAAAGCGCTCAACTGAACGGACTACGTAGACGCTAGAGTCGGAGGCAGTGTTGCCAGAGGTGGTACATTTGTACCTTTTTGGTACGTTTGGTGCTTTGGTGGTACAGAGGTACTACAAGGACTATTTTGGTACAATTTGATGAAATTTTTGAATTTTGATATATTTTTAATATTTTGCCTATTTTCAATAAAGTTGCTGCTTTGTTTCTCTTACTTCGCGGTCACTTCATAGTATTCCCCTTCCTGTCCTACAATAGCGTTATTAAAATCGCCTATATTTATTCGTTTTATTTTCATATAAAGGTGGGAGAGACTTAGCGAACCCTATTTATCAACAGTGTTTTTTTAGTATCTCCCACCTTTAATGTTAAGATTCCCGTTCCCGTTACCGGGCTATTGTGCAGTGGGCTTTAATTTTGGGGAAAAAACGAAATGCCTTAGCATTTAAATGAGAGGTACATTTCAGTGAAATTTGGTACATTTTAAAAGTCGAATTTGGTACTTTATCTTTTCAACCACTGGCAACACTGGTCGGAGGTCCGTTTATGACATAAACGTTAACTTCTTTAATCTTCGACCACTTTGAAAAAAATTAACGACAAGTTGCGCCTCAAAAACTGTATTTTTTACTTAAAAATTATATTTTCCATTTTTTATTTTTAACCCTTATTTATGAACCGATTACAAATGGAACGGTATTTACAGTGGGTTGCCAAATTATTAGACAGTAGCAATTTTGAAGTTTTTGTGGATACAGTGAGTAAAATAACTGACCCTTCTTGGGTTTTTTATTTCGTATGTTCACTTCTTCCACAGGCTACTTAAAAGTTTTTTTTAAATTTGCTAATGGTCTTAAAACACTTTGATTTTGTCACATTTTTTACATTTATGAAAATAATTATGAATTAATGTTTTTATTTGCTGTTTGAACAGAAATATTTAACATATAAATCTCCATAAGAAAACTTTAGATAGGTCATTTAATAAAAAAAATGAGGATCTTTCAATAACTTTTCGGCTAATTTTTTGGAGCGGTGTGTATTAAAAATGTTAAACTATTTTTAATTTAGTTTAGGGTATTTCCATTGTAACGGGTGCGACACTAACACTGCATTTTTTCATGATAATAAAGTGTTTGTTTATATATATATATATATATTAAGATACGTTAATATAAAAAAATATTATGAAAAATTAGGTTTTAACGGGCGCCACCTTAGAAAATCGGCAAATTCGACCAAGTTGGCTTCTAATGTTGATACTGTTTTGGATGAAAGCATATTGTAATAATTTTTTGTGTTAAACTTGAATAGTAACCTTAAACACGCACGTATTTTAAATGCACAAAAATTGCATACTTTATTTTCTATAATCTTCTTAAAATGTAACGGGTGCGACATTTGAACATTTTATCGAGTATTGAAACTGTTAGCTTATAAATTACTTTGCAATTAAACTATTTGATTTCAGATATAGTTGTTATTTTGTTAAATAACACATCTGATTTTTTGTCAAGGTGGGGTAAGGTTTCGTGGAAATACCCTTTAGTATTTAATATTTTTTTCTTATAATATAAAAAATATATAATCATAAATCATAAATCATAAATAACTCATTTAACTATATGCTTGCTTGCTCCTGACGATCAACCCTGATCATACGCTCTATGTGAAACGGTACTTAAAATTGACAACCATTTTTTATAATATAGAGCGTATCATCAGGTTTGATCGTCAGGAGAAGGCAAGCATGTAATTAAATGAGTTATTAAATAAATTATATTATCATTCCTCATGATAACATGGCGCTAGCGATCAGCACAGATCATGCGCTCAATGTGAAACGGTAAGTCATACTTAATATAATAAAATGTTGTTGTTGAGTTGGGGAACTTATTTTATTTTTTAAAGGTAAACAAAGTAAATATTGCCATTAAATAAAAATAAAACCCGATAAATCCTTGCTGGTAGCGAATTGTTTTCTGAATTACAGATAAGCAATAAACTAGAGCGGATTCAGGAATTACAACTAATTAATTTAAGTTTACGAGCTCGGAGGAAAATTTTAAATTAAAAACACAATAGTAATAAATGCGGGCCGTCATAGGGAAGAATTAGTATTTCATTTCAATAACGCAAAAAGTAATAATATTACATTGTTTTCGCCGAGAAACGATGATAAAATACCAGGAGAACGAACTTTTGCAACCCGTAAAAATGCAATTTTAATAGAAATACGGTTTACTTGAAATGTGTTTTTTCTCTGTCCGCAAATATTTTCACTGTGGCCTCGAAAAGGAACCCCGAACGATTTAATGAAAACTATAAAATATCCACTATACGAGTTTTACTTCTAAATTATTTAACGCACCTACTATTTGTTACTTGTTTCTTAATGCTTTTCTTTTATGTAAAAGAATACATGTGTTAATGAAAATTGACTTATAAAGGCTACTGCTGGATTTGGTTTAAATATGTGAATTTTGTAAAAAGCTCCGTTTTTTTAAAAAATCACTATACCTATTGTTGACATTTTTAGACGTTGGTATATATGTTACCGCCGATATCCGAAAACAGTCATTATGCATAATAACTAAGCATTTTAGGAATTATGCATAATGCTTAAAGTTCTTAGTTATTCTGCATAATAACTAAATATTTCAGACTGAAATTTTCAGTTAATATTCATTGTGGGCGGACGAATCAGTCCATTACAATGCATTCCCATACCACTTCTAAATCTGTTACATTTTTGTCCAACGATTTACTTAAAATGAAATAATAATTTCTTCTGGTACTATGCAAGGTTACCAAAGGTTCTAAGTTCTGTAAAAACCGTACTTGTTGTAAAAAAATAAGAAATTATGCAATAGTTAGTGCCCCCAAAGTTCTTCTTGTTCAAATAAAAGAATCGTTTATTGTTAAAACAAGCTAAGCGAGTTCTTGCAAATTCAAGAAACTCAAAATATGAACTAAAAAGTTTGCAAAAAGTCAGCTAGCTTTTCCTACACGAAAATACTTTTTTAACAATCTGACGTTTGACAGGACGTAAACAAACAAGCTGTTTATTTTTTCCACTTGGTGCCCCTTAAAGAGAATGTTTCCTAGCTCATAGATAATACAAAATTTACCAAGAGGCAAGTGGGCTATTTCAAGTGCGCGAAACGCACAAATCACAAAACTGTTTTTATAAATTTACTTGTATTCGCCAAATATCAGTTTAAAAAGTCAAATAAACCCAAGTTTACCACTAAATAAATATCTTCTTGTAGATATCGAAATAAATAATTTATTTGAGCTAAGCCAAATTTAGTAAAATCAAGAGATTACTTTTCTCTGTGTATATCGAAAAACTCCCATTATACTCTCAATAAGAACCCCGAACGATTTTTAAAAATCCGGTTTACTATTTACTTGTTTCTTGACGCATTGTAAAATACCACCTGTTTTTCTTACTATGTAAATAAACTGAACCTTGGACTCTATGGCAATAAATAAAATCAAATATTTTTAAATAGATAATATTGTTTTTATTTGTTATCGTGTAATGTCAATGGGCGGCGGGATCTGGAGGAGGCCGCATATCATAAACGCAAACAAAACCATTTCATATGTGTTTGGTGTAGTCTACCAACCCCACTAACATATTTACGTTAGAATATGGCAGTGTAGCTGTTGTCTAAATCAATGTAAACCGTCATCTGGATCCTGTGTTTTGTTTAATTGTGGTGATTGAACGCCAGCCATTCACGCACAACCTGCCTCTATGTTTTCTATCAAGTCAGAAAACTTATAATCCTCGATTTTATTCCAAATTTAAGGTTAAAATTGTGAGTTTTAAAATAGCGGCTTCAAAATGGTCAGATTCATGGTCAATTTTGATAAAAATTTGATTCAAATACTTTAATTTTGATTAGTTCTTACTCTGAATTATATTTAATTAGCAACATTATTATTAGTTTGTATACTCTGAATTATTTTTAAGTAGTAACAACAAATTAAGAATTGCTAATATTTAAAAAAAAATTGATCATTAAAAAGGGGAAATATCTGGAAAAATTTAATAGGATTTTTTTAAGACCGAAACAAGGAATGGCAGAAAAACTCATTTATCGTGTTATTTAGGGCATTTATTTTATAAATAAATATAGATTTTAGTTTGTATTTATTAAATTTATTAAATACGACCGTAACTTGAGTACACCCATGCAGCCATATAAATAGTCTCATGGTTTCAAAATTTGTCATTCTCACCTGAAGACAATTAAAGATACCCATCAATCGAAACGTTGTAAAATATATACCAAATACGATGGTTCAAAACTACTTTTGTAATCAATATTGATATTTCTGGAAAGTCTCGAAGGAAATATGAATGAATTCTTCGAGTAAACTATTTCTTCTTTGGATGAAGATTTCCAAGACTCGTGTAGATTGTGTTTTATATAGCAAACGTTTCGTGGAATGTCTTTGTTTCTTAAGCCTCTTTATATAACTCACTAATTGACAATGGACCACTCTATAAATAAATACCCGTGGAAAAGTAATTTGGGTACCGCTGTGGGTATTATATAACGTGGATACAATTCTACTATCCGCTTCGCAACGTTTATGCTGTAATTCTTTTCACTTTTCACTCTGAACCCACTAGCCATAAGTTGCAGAATGATTGCACTGTCTGCAAAAAATCGCCTGGCAGTTTTGCCATCATTTGAGCTACCGAATCCTTGTATTTTAACCTTACTCATCTAAAGGTATCGTTACATAGGTGACATCGCAAACTAGATGCAGTACCCGATAACGAAATGATAACTTTTACACGACCCCTCACGTTGGTACACTTGGCGTTTTCAACTTAAAAAATATATAATCTTCCAAACATTTTTTTTTAAATAGTGATATTATTAGCTTTACTGTAAGAAAAATTAAAATCGCGTATGTAGCCTTTGTGGAGATATACACTTAAATGTATTTTTTTATAAATTAATGCGCAACAATAAGCTTAACATGTGTTCTAGTGAAAATGACCACAGCAATTCGCTATATATATATTTATATATATATATATATATATATATATATATAAATATATATATATATATATAAATATATATATATATAAATATATATATATATAAATATATATATATTGATGGTTTTCCGGGATCTGCTCCGAGTTGTTAGTTTTTGGTTCTTAAAAGAACCGTATGTCTGACGACGTTTCGGTACAATCTCATGTACCATCTTCAGGTCTTATCTGCTAGGCTGATGTTGCTGCTCTGCTGCAAGTTCATACATATAACGCCAATGGAAATCTAAAGCAGCAGAGCAACAGCAGCAGCCCAGCAGATAAGAGGGTACATGAGATTGTACCGAAACGTCGTCAGACATACGGTTCTTTTAGGAACCATAAACCGACAACACAGAACAGATGCCGGAAAACCATCAATACATATAACGCCCGTGAAAACCTAAAGCAGAACATTGATATCGTTAATTTGCGTGGCGTTTTGGTGGTTGTAAGAGCTGGTTTTTATGCAGTTGGTAGTCTCTGTGTATCGTCTCTTGTGCTGAGGTTTCTTGGTCCTGTGTTCGATGCTAGCCAAGACCCTTGTTTTTTCAAAGTCAATTTCATGGGAAGTTTTTCGGACGTGTTCAGCTAAGAAAGATGTTTTAAGACTGCGTTTCGATGTTCTTCACGTCTAACGTTGATACGTCTATTGGTCTATCCAACGTAGCTTCCGTCACAATTATTACAAGGAGTTTCGTACACCCCTTGTGCCTCTAACTCTATTTTGGTTTGGCGGTTGGAAGTATTTGACCGATCTTTCTTGTGGCGGTAAATGTTATGTTTTTTGAGAACTTTGCCTATTCTCTCGCGGTTGTCCCTTTCACGTAGGGAAGGAAAGCCTTCGAAGTTGGTTTGTTGTTCTCGTCCTCTGTGGTATTTAACCGGCGTCGTGGTCTAAGAGCCTTTTTGATGATGGTTTTGGAGAATCCGTTTTGCTGTAGCGTCGTTTGGAATTTCAGGTCTTCTTGTTTCTTGTGGTCATCATCCACCAGCCTTTCGCGTGACAAGTGTCTTAATGATTGACTGCAGTTGTGACGGGTGGTGGTGAGACTGGGCGTGTGCCATTATTTATCTTGATTATGAAGACATCCAGAAAAGGTAATTGGTGTTCTTTCTCTTTTCCATTGTGAACTTAATCTTTTTGGGAATTCTGGTCCAGGAATTTCTTCAGTTTCTCTTCTCCGTGGGTCCAGATGACAAATGTGTCTTTTACGTACCGTAACTATAACTTTGATTTTAGTGTTGCCGTTTCGATTGCTCGTACTTCTACAGTGCTTGCAATTTCAAGTCCGACCGCACTGGAAAGGACGGCTGTTCAATACCCGCGTGAAAAGAACAAGGATAGAACGCCAAATAGAATTTGATTGGCTAGAGCCGGCTGCCGGATGCGTGCGAATTGTAAGCGAGGTCAAATCTGGCCAGTCTGGCTGGATTTAGACGAAATGATTTAGTGTTAAGCAAACTGCGTAAGAGTGTAGATACACATTTTAATTTTCTTTTTAAATATTTTATACCTACCCGAATCCTAAAAATAAAATTTTTTGATTTTTTCCTTGAGAACTAGGGCAACAACAAAAATAGTATTCTTAATAAAAAAGATTTCTCAAATAAAAAATAATTCCGAATAAAAATAACTATAAATAAAAATAAAACTCTAAATAAAAATAAAACTCTAAAAATAAATAATAAAAATAAATAAACTCAAAAATTAAATTAAATGTTCGAACAAGCCCCCATAGGCAGCCAAACAATAGCCTAACCTATTATAAAAATTCCCACGCACATTAGCTAGGACTTCTGGACTAATATCCCCCAACAAATTAGTTATGCGGATTCCTAAATCATTGAGGTTATTAGCCCGATCTTCCTGGAAAACGTACAGCTTCGACTTGAGGTACCCCCACAAAAAAAATCACACGGCGCCAAGTCCGGTGATCTAGCTGGCCAGAGAATTCCTCCTCGACCCATAATAAGACGAGGTCCAAAAGTGTCGGAAAGGAATTCCCGAACAGCCATCGTATTATGTGCGGGGCAACCATCCTGCTGAAACCGTACGTTTTCGATGTTAACTCCGTCTAAATTTTGAAGCGCGGGAACTATTTGGTCTCTTAAGAGATTTAAATACCTAGCGCCATTTAAATTCCCATTTATAAAAAATGGGCCAATTATTCGGTCGCCCAAAATACCCGCCCAGACATTAAGTTTTTGGGGATACTGTGTCCGAGCTGCATAAATCCTACGAGGATTTTCTCGCGCCCACATTCGAACATTCTGCGAATTGTGCCTGCCATGGAGAGTAAATGTCGACTCGTCAGTAAATAAAATATTACCGATAAAATTTGGGTCGGCATTTGCTCTCTCCATAACAACCTCGCAAAATTCCATGCGGCGGGATGCGTCGTTTCCCCGTCGCAGCTTAAATGGACGATATCCATGGCGTCTTAGCACATTTCGTGCCGTGGAAGCTGAAATATCAAACTCCCTAGCCACCGTACTTAATGCCTGGGTTGGGTTTTCTTCAATTGACGCGCAAATTAAAGTATCCCGCGCTTCTCTATTTAGATTTTCACGGGGAGGATGTTCCCGTCGGAGCTGCATCGGAACTACACAACCGTGCGTGAGAAAATTATTAACGGTTCGTCGAATTGTTTCTCTGTTTGGTCTGGCCTCGAACATTCCCGCAAATAATCTTTGAATTTCTCGTTCAGAATTACCAGCAAAATGCCAGATTAAAATCTGAACTTTTTGTTCCAACGTGTACATTTTTTAATTAAATAATCTTTTTTACTAAAATTACTACCTCTTGCTGGCACCACTGCAGTTCTCGTTCTGATATCCTCGTGTCAAGCACGCTGCGAGGTGCGCGATGGGTATGCGTTGTCGTAGCCTGCCGGCTGGCCAATCAAATTCTATTTGGCATTCTATCCTTGTTCTTTTCACGCGGGTATTGAACAGCCGTCCTTTCCAGTGCGGTCGGACTTGAAATTGCAAGCACTGTATGTCTTCCATGAATAAGTTGGCTATTGCTGGCGATATTGGGAAATTGACTTTGAAAAAACAAGGGTCTTGGCTAGCATTGAATACAGAACCAAACGTAGCATTCGTGAAGCCATTGAAATAGGAAAATGTCCAAAAAACCTCAATAAAAGAGGCGATACACAGAGACTAAGCTTAATGTTGCAAATTAATTTATAAAAAAATACATTTAAGTGTATATCTTCACAACGGCTACATACGCAATTTTAATTTTTCTTGCAAAGTAAAGCTAATAATATCACTATTTAAAAAAAAATGTTTGGAAGATTATATATTTTTTAAGTTGAAAACGCCAAATGTACCAACGTGCCCTCGCGAGGGGTAAACCACTTTAAAATCAACGTTATGTGGACGTTGTTTTCCTTATCAGTTTTCCTTATCAGTCATTATCAATAAGGAAAAATCCCTATGAATAGAAAATTATTCTTTGCGACGCATTGCGCATAACAACCCTTAAGATTGTTATCCGTTAATTCGTAGGCGATTTTTAATTTTTAAAAATCCGTGGTTCACCCCTCACTTTCATATCTACCAAAAAGTATTAATTTGTAAGAAATTGTAATCTTTTTTTATCGATTATTGCATGGAGTAAGTGAGTTTGGTCCGTGATAAGTTTTTCTTCCGCACGGGTTAACTGTTTCTCGTAAAAAATAGAGTGTTAACGGCCTACAGAAGCGCGGGGAGGAAGATCTTTGGTTATTCCAGATAACTATTTTATCACTTGTTGAAGATGTAAGTTGCAACAGATGTTGGAAAATGCTTGCATCTGAACTTTTGCCCTGAGCTACCATCGCATCCTCATAAAAAAATATTTTTTGATTTTTGATTTCGGGTTCCAACGCTTTGATAACATCTTCTTATGGTATGGTGTAAAAGTAATGTAACAAAACTTCGTCAGAGATTTCATTGACAATAATATTTTGTGGGTAACATTGATTTATGGCCTGCAAAACATGTGTGGTAAAAATGAAGCCCTGGCTTTCTTTGAGGTTGCTTATATTTGATATGCAACTTTCAAAAATTTTGAATTGATCAATTAACCTAGTGCTTCATCGCATCGAATTTTGTTATGTTCGGGTGATTTGATAGATTTGTACAAACATTTTAAAACTAAAATCGAATTAAAAATAAAAATGTACATACCTTGTATAACAATATCCATCATAAAATTTGCCAGAGTACCGAAGTCTCGATAATATTAATTTTAATATTAAGGAAATATGTATTATATACCTGCCACTTTAATAGTTATTTATGTAATTAGGTTAAGAAGTAAGGCTTTTTGTGCTAAGCTCAAGGTTTGAAGGCCGACGCGTAGCGGAGGCCTACAATTGAGCGAAGCACAAAAAGGCACTTTTTGCCCGAATGGCATACAACATTTTATCTTCAAAGCACTTTATATAGGTCAATTTAATTCAACATCAAAGCGGCCTAACCTCACTTTTTTAGAATCTCATTTATTTATTAGCTAAAGATTACATTAAATGTACAATAATTATTATTGCTTTTAGAAGCAGTAAGATTACATTAAATGTACAATAATTATTATTGCTTTTAGAAGCAGTAATAGTTTGACAATACCCAGCAACATGATTTAAGTAGAAATGGATTTTTGCTATTACATTGAATTCAATTAATTGTTTAATAAATAGGTAGGTATCTAATTTCAATTTGTTTGGATTTTTATTTAAAAAATAGGTAGTTTGTAAAGTTTAAGCTGTGTTTAACATTTAATTTCACTGAAAACTTAAAGCAAATTAAAACTTAAAGATACCTAATTTAAATCGTAGAAAAAGAATCGAGCGTTTTCTTGGTTGCCTAACCTCACTTTTTGTTTTATTATTCATATTTAACTTTACAATAATTTAATGAAAAATATTAAACATTAACAGTAAAACAAACAAATTAGTGCTTATTATAAATAAATTAAACCCGTTTAGTACGTTAATTTCTTAGAAAAGGATTAATTTGTCAAAACAATACCCCTAGCGAGAAAAAATCGAACTAATTACTTGCCTCATAAATTTTTTTATCGGCCTAGGCCATAACAAGGTATTTCTTTATCGAATGTTGACAACAATAAAGTTTAAATTATAGACCGCGTGGAGATAAATATAATTATGTATTTACACAGTAAAAAAATATTTGTTAATTTTAACCAAACGTTAACCAGATTTTATGTTAATCCTGGTCCACATAACTTTATGTTAGGTTTACAATCAACGGTATAAGTAGTTTGTAATTATAACAGACATTTTGTAGATTTAATACCAAAATGCTATGTCAATAATTCAACCACAATTCTTGTAATTTTTAACAAGGAACTTAGTATTACAAACCTTTTTGTATTGGAAACATAAATGAAAATAATTTTAATAAGAAATGTTGCTTTATTAATTAATTTATTAAACAAAAAAATTCATACCAACATGTATAAATGAACACAAAAATAACAAACACACAATTAAATAACACACCATTCTGAAATCATCAAATTATAAAGAAATTTGGTACAATATAATTATCAGTACTACAACGGTTTATCAATTTCTGGTTAAGTTCCTGTTAGTCTATCTGACAGTTAAATTCCATATGTATCGTTGTGAGAACAATGGTATCCATGGAAATTATCTACCAGATAACTAACTGAAACTTTAACTGGACATTGATAAACCCTTACTGATGTATTTCGTAACTTTAACCCACTTCACTGTATCCCCTAATTTCAGTTTAAAACCAGTGATATCATCTTTTTTCGGTTACTTCGCACACTCGTTAAATAATTAATCCGAATAACAATAATAACAGATTTCTGGTAATACATTATAAACCCTGTGGACAGTTACGAATTGGAATAAAGTAAGCAGAAACATAAGTTGCAGACGCTGAAGTTAGTTGAACTTGTTGATGCGTCTTGTTGTCGGAAATGTTTTGATTGGCTGCCTAAAATCACGTGTACTTTTTCAATAAAATAATTTGTTAATCAATAACAAAATAATCTGTAACCTTTAAAATTAACAACATGCTTAGAACATCATATTACCTTTACAAAACTTTCGGTACAATATTTTCTTTTGTTAAAATAATTACAAACCCTGGTTTTATACCAAAAATTATGTTAAAATTTTACAAAATAAAATTAAAAAACTACAAACTCATGTTAACAAATCTGATTTTTATAACAGTGTAGTAGCCATTTGTCAGAAAAAAAAGTATTTTTTTGCTACAACGTGGTGCGCCATTTTCTGGACACCAGGTACACATCAAAATTCTCATAAAAATACATGAGGCATTCTACGGAAAAATGGCACTCTTGACGCTTAAATGGTTCCTCACTTTAACCTTGGGTCAATAAGTATAGGCCCGCGCGACTGCATATAAATATGAAATAGAACGAAAATCGCAGAAAGTCGCACCTGCGGTTTTAATTTTTTTTATAGCACCCTTAGGGGTCTATTCTGTAACTTTTCCTTTAAATTTTAAAGGCATTTAAAATCTTAACGGCAGTTAAAATTATGTTGCTATTCACCAAACTAGTTTTCCTTTATTTTTTTTAAAGGAATCCTTTAAAGTGGCCCGTTAAAACGATTATTTTAAAGGGGTGATAAAATGACACTTTATTTTTTAAAGGATATAAAAATAGCGTTTTTTGATGTTGTTGGTGAAGGTCTAGTAAATATTCCCTTTAAACAATCCAACCATCAGCCGATTTTTTAAATCCTTTCCTACAGAAGAAAAAAACGTTTGATCTTAATTTCTAAATTTTATTAAAATAAGTTGTTTACACAGAAAATTCTTTATGTATATTTAACATATTTCTCTCTTCCTGTTCTGTAAGAGGCTTAATGGCACCACCTCCTCCAGTTCCAGTTTGCCCAAATCTAATGTCTCTGGCTCGCCGTCTTACTGAGGTTTTCATTTCAATAATGGTCTAAAAATATTAGATAGTAGATAAATTAAATTGTTTATTGGTAAAACAAGTTAAGTAAATTTTAAGAAAGTTATATTTAGCTTAAATTAATTCTATAAACCTATTCATTAATATAAATTAGGTATAAAGAATGTCAATTTTAGCTAGAATATGAAGAACTGAAAAGTTTGCAAAAAGTGAGGCTTGTTTTAACAATAAACGATTCAATTGTATATCAACTGTATAATTATAAATTTATAATACTTACATCTTTCCATTGCCTTATGGTTTTTGTTGGCCCTATATTATTTAAGTGGTAAGTGAGGTTTTCCCATGTTTTATTTACTCTTGGTAAATGCATAGGGTTAAATTTTCCACCAAGGAGAATTCTGTTTTCTTCCAAAAAGTTAATTAAAAACTCTTTTTGTTTTTTCGTGGTACGTGCTGCCCGACTCATTTTAATTGTTTAGAGATAAACACAGAGGATATGAAAAATGATCGCAATGATTAAAAACACAATGATAAAGCAAACACAATTGTGATTTTAAATTTAAATCATAAGAGAAAATGCGCAGAATCTGCCAAAACGTTGACAGTTGAACTACAAATAGATCAAATCACTTTAAACGCTGTGCTGCCAAATGTCTGGCTTAAAGTTTTAAAGGATTCCTTTAAAATTTAATTTTTTAAAGGACCTCTAAAATAAGTGCTTACAGAATAGCAGTTTCCTTTATTTATTTTAGCCGGCCTTTAAAATTAAAAATTTAAAAGGGCTTTAAAATTTAAAGGAAAAGTTACAGAATAGACCCCTTACTGTTATACTTAATTTAAAAACACCTTTTAAAATGTTTTTTGAAAAATGTTTGTTACAATCGCAATTTTTGACAGGGAGCCTTACAGGTGACCTGCGATGTAATTCATGCATTTTATATAAATTTTATTATTATATTAAATTATATTTATAAATCGCAAGGAAACCTTCAGGAACATTCGCCTTATAAAAATAGAATTAAAACGCGTAATTTTGTAACATCTCCTTGTCCTTTTGCTAATGGATGCAGAAATACCTCCTTTATTAAATACCGTATATAGAATAAGTCGAAATAATTTTTTTTTTACTTTTGACGAGCTTTTTGGGCGTTCCAGACCAGTGTGCAGCGGGACACTATAGTGTAGATGTAAAGAGTGGGCCACAGGAACCGAATGGTTTTGAAATAATCATAAAAACTGTATTTTTGCTCTAAAAAAATGTTTTGCTATAGCATTTAACATACACAAAATTAAATATGGCGTATGATGGCATAATCATAAAATTTGTAACTTTTTCTCTTAAAATTGCTAGAATAATATTCGTTGGAACATAATTACACGATGACAAATTGGAAGACTGAGTGGGCCATAACACGTACTTTAATCAGAAATTACAGTTTTTATAATTAATATAACACTCTGTATAATAGGTATACGTATACGTAATTTGCAATAAGTTGGTATTTGCATAAAATATAAAGCAAGTAATAAAAAGTCCTAAACTGTTGTATTTAATATGGAAAGCAATTCTTATAGCCTATTAGGCAAATTAAAAGCGGAACTAATTTAAAACTTAAAAATATAAATCAATTTAATATTTCTTTCGGCGGAAAGAAATTAAGTAATGGACGGGACGGGCGGAGAAAAGGAAGTGGCCAAAAACAAAAGTGTCACTAGCGGCGGTGTCGACGACGGCGGCTACAAAAGTATAAATCTGCGAAAAGTCAACACATCTTTATAACGTAACGTAACATTGTGGGCCTGAGCCTATAAAAAACGGAAACTTCTCTTTTGCTAATGGCAAATGTTGTTGGCCCGTTCTTTATAACTTATCATAAATTTTATAGTGTAATATAGCAAGAAACCCGCAGCCCATTTGTTTTGCGCCGGTATTTTGGAAGTGATGTATATTTTAATTTTAAAACTAATGGGCTTTCCATTTCTCCGATGCCCGGTGTAAAATATAAATAGCAAAACACCCCCGTAATTGCCCACTAATTTATTTGCGTTCCTTTTCTTGCGTTTGGAGATTAAAAATTTTACTTCTTTCATTATTACAATTTTTGCTTGAATCCCGATATGGTTTTTTTTATTTATAACACCACACTTTTTTAAAATAAAGTACTATTTTTATTACTGGATCGTATTGTCTATTTAAAACCAAACGATTATTAAATATTATTTTTCTTTTCTTTTTAATTAGACAAAACAGTATAGGGCCTTGATCAAATTAATGTAATTGTACATAGAACCAGAAATAAAAATAATATTTTATTATATATTTATATTTAATTTTTATAGATTCAATTTAAATTAAGCATACCTACAGTCTTTTAAAAATTTGGCATTTAAGGCTTTTCAGGTTATGTATCTGTCAAAGTATAGTCAATGAAAGAAATAATATTTATAGTCTTACCGCTTATGTTTAAGCGTTAAAAGTTAATAAATCTTTAAAGTATCACAATAACAATGGTTGGTTTAAGAATTTCGGAATATAAATACTGCATTTAATGAAATTCCAAAGTGTAAGGTGCAATAAAATTGATATTTTTGTGCATTGGGTCTACATTTCTCCATAAAATAGTTTTAACTAAACAGGATTTATTAAAAAAAATCTAACTTTTCTATTATGAAATAAGAATATCTGTATCAAAGGTAGGTTAATGAATTAAAACAAAAAATATCATCTTATTCTGTATTTTAAGGTTAGAAAAATCTATTTTGACCAAAATAAATAAGTGGATTATTTGGAAGAGTGTGTTAATATGGTCATAAATAAATATAGGTATACTAAAAAATTGTTGAATGTGGTTCAAATTAAATTGAAGCTTTTATACTTCTAACGACAAAACTTCAGCATACCTCTCGGCATACCTACTTTAGGTTAGATTATAAAAAAACAAACAATTTTTAGAGAAACTTGCAATGTGAAAATATTTATTACTCCCATAATATGTGATTTATTAAAATATTAAAGTTATAATGATTTTTCGATGTAGATCAAATTCAGTCAAAACGATTTGTATTGACAAAACTTTATGTACAAAACTTTATGTAGGTACCAAAGAAGGTACACTTTAAGCTGGATAAGAAAAACTACCACATTTTTAAATACCAGATTATACTGTCTTTTAAATAATCCGAAATACTTATTTATTTTGGTCAAAATAAATTTTTCTAACCTTAAAATTACAAAATTAGATGATATTTTTGTTATAATATATTAACCTACCTTTAATACAGATATTCTTATTCCATAATGGAGAAGCTAGATTTTTTTTAATAAATGCAGTTTAGTTAAAATTATTTTATGGAGATACCTATTTGGACCAAATGAACAAAAATATTACTTATTTGGCACCATATACTTTAGAATTTCATTAAATGCAGTATTTATATTCTTAAATTCTTAAACCATCCATTGTTATTGTAATGTTATAAAGATTTATACATTTTTAACGCCTAAACATAATATTATTTCTTTCGTTGACTATACTTTGACAGATACATAACCTGAAAAGCCTTAAATGCCAAATTTTTAAAAGACTGCGTTCCGTACGTGGTCACGTGTTGGGACTTTGAGGTGTGGAGCATAGTACATGTATGTATAATATACATTGTATATGTACTATGCTCTACACATCAAACTTCCATCACATGACTTTGATTCAAATAATAAGGAATTAGTTTCTGTCATTTCAAAAAAATATCGATGCAAGCCACCCTTTATGGCGGGCACGAAATTAAAATAGTATATTAAACTACAAGGGCCGAAAGTTGAATTTTCAGCCCTGCGCGTCATGATGCCCGAGGCGAAGCCAGGATCAGTCCCGAAAAATATAAATCTTTAACTTGACACTAGTTGGAGGAATGGTTTTCAAGAATTCGTAGGCACAATGTACCCACGTTTACCACCATTAACAAATAATTCCATTTATTTTATTAATCGGCCCTTGGTGAGTTCAAATTGGGGCTGTAACTTACATTGAAATTATCAAGTTTGTGACCTTTTTTCAGGTTTGCCGTTAGAAATATGTTACATTATAGGTTATGAACGTGAATTTATTCTACAGTGACCTGTAATTTTATATCTTTTTTGCTGATTTTATGCTAAACGCTATAGATGCATCTATGGAACTACTCTCACTATGTAATTTCAATGTATTTTCATTATTGTACAGCGGTGTATAATATTTTGACTTTTGAACTGCGTACAAAAATGAAGTATAATATGAAAATTGTCATTCGCTTAAAAATAAAGTATATTTTGTAACTTATTACTAAGATCCCAGGATTGGGACTTTCAATTTACGGGATTCCGGGACCCCGAGATTAAAGGATCCCGGGATTGACACCCCTATTTCGTCCCTAATAGCAGGGACGAAAGTTTACCTCGGTCGAAAGTACGTACTTTCGTCCCTAATAGGACAGGGAGTAAATGTTAAACTTTCTTCCCTGTTATTAGGGACGAAAGTACGTACTTTCGAACAAGGTATGAAGAAAAAATGTTTTTTAATATTGAAGTTTGTATTTTAAATTTCAAAGTTAAAGGCCAATAAACCAAGAGTAAGAATAAAAAATTTAAAAGTTTAAAATTTGAAGCCTATTTTTTAAGCATCAATTTAATTAACTACTACTACTGAATTTACATATATTCAAAATGGTAAATGGCAAAGATACAATAATGATCTTTTTTGCTTTCGCTATCAAGATGGCAATAATAGTTATAACTGGAAGTGGAGTTTGTTGTTCATGAAGGCAGTTTTATATTTTGATATGAACGGAATGATCAACGGAAGATCAAAATTCCCTAACCCCGTTTACGAAAACATCTTAAGAAACAAAAAATTAATCATAAAAAAAATTGCAAAAAAGTCAGTGGCGAACATTTTTTGGTAATTGGTAATATTCTTTAAGGTGCCTCCCGGGATGCCACTGGACTTGACAGTATAAATAATGTTGCGAAGTTTAAAAAAAGATCGGGCAAAAAATATTTAGGATATTTTAAATGTCTTCGTAACTTGAAAACTAAGCATTTCCGGACCTACGTTTATAGGAACTTTTTTTCTTATTTGGATATGACGAATCTCCAGCAAATCATTGGCGCATGGTTTTTAAAACACGCTGTATATTCTGTACGTGTTTTGAACGTGTTTTGACTATAATTTTTTATAATAAATGAGTACTTACAAAAAAATAAATAAATTCCAAAACCCGTTTAGTACTCTCTGAGAGTAAAAAGTAACTAATGTCTTTAATCGTTTTTAATTCTTGCAGCCAAAAAATTATTGCATCGTGATTAAATGGTCCTACAAACAAAGATGCAAAAAGTTTAGCTCAAAACAGCAACACAAAAATATATATAGTTTTAAAACATTATTAACAATATTTATAGACAAGCGACAGGCCCGAGTTCAAACCCTGGCTGCGTCAATACTTTTTTAAATTTAAATCTACTAATTTGACTATTTTATTCAGTAGAATTTGCCTAACTACACTATAGTTTACAGCCATTTTGCCCACCATATCTTATAAGATAGTATACTATGATTTTCTTTAGTAGTTTGGCTGACTAAACGCGAAAATCACACTTAAATTTTTTTTCAAGATACCAATTTTCAATTGTTTTTTTTTAATTTTCTGAGGTGTTTTGACGTTTTAGAGTATACTTCGAGTTTTAATTGATCGATTTGACCAAACAAGCACTTAAATCAAAGGTAATTAAGCCCTCTACAACTTTCTCTGGTATAGTTTTGGTATCGGCCCAGTAGTTCGATGCTTGCAATTTTATTAAGTTGAAAAAGTCCTTTTTTTACCAAAATCGAGGTCGAAAATTTACAAATCTTTCTAGGAAACATTGAAATAAAAAAGATAAGTCAAGTTTGATTTGTTTTACGTGTAGGTGATACTTAAAGGAAAAAAATAAGGTGCTGTTGATAAAAATTCCATGGATAAATGGCAAAGTTATGAATTTTTCAGTGGATCAAAATTCAGCTTTTCGAGAATGTTTACTTTTTTTCTTCATTTTATTGAATGATATAAAATTTAATATTGTACATTGATTTTTATATTAAACATTAAATATTTAAATTAAATTCTATATTGAATATTTAACATTGAAGAAGTTTTATTTTGTTGTCTTCTTTGTTTTTTGTTGCTTTCGTATTCCTTTTTTCGTATGAGGGACCCATCAGGGCTGCATTCCAGAAGCCGTGATACCGCCGCTCCATAGCCTTCATTTGCTGGTGAAAACTTTCTCCGTGCTCATCACCTACGTCTCCCAGATTTTTCGGGTTATTTATGTACTTGAACTCTCTACATCTTTGACTCATTTTACACTTTTTATTAACTAAATAAACAATGATAAAAATACCTTGTTGAAATATCAAAAAATAACAGTAAAATGTCACTTTGCCAACAGGAGAAACAAAAGAATTCACGTTTGCGGAGTCATGTCAAATTTAAATTTTGAATAATGTGATCGGTGAAAAAAATACGTAAAAAACTTCAATCATGTACTTTAATTAGGTTTTTAATAAAGAATAAACATATTACAAAATAAAAAAAAATCGTCAAAAAGCTGAATTTTGGTCTTCCACTAAAAAATTCATAACTTCGCCATTTATCCATGGATTTTTATCAACATTACCTTTTTTTTTGTAAAAATGTCAGCTTTACGAAAAAAAATTTAAACTAGAGTTATCTGTTTGATTTTAACCTTTCCCCAGGACGATGTCTAAATTTTCGACCTCAATTTTTGGCATAAAAACAAATTATTTAAGTTATCAAAATCGCTAGCATCAAAATACTTTTCCGATATCAAACTTATGTAATAGAAAGTTTTAGAGGTCTCAATACCTTCAATTTAAGGGCTTGTTTGGCCAAATCGATCAATTAGATTTTAAGCTATAATCAAAAACGTCAAAACACCTCCAAAAATTGAAATAAAAACAATTGAAAATTCATATCTTAAAAACGCTTCCATAAAAAAAAACAGTGTGATTTTAGTATTCAGTGGGTCAAAATACATGGGAAAATTATAATGGTATATGGTGGGCAGAATTTTTTTTCCATTTTGTAAACTAGTGTTATTAGTGACTGCTTTTTCGCTATAACAGTTAGTCAAATATGACTTATAATAAGTTATTTTTTACTAATTCATTTTAAGAGAGTCAAATTTTCTTGTAGAAAATAAAATTAAGATTAAAATTTTGCTTTAGGTATTTATTTCGTATTTACGCAATGGCTGCCGAAAAAATAATATAATTAAAGTTTGCGGCATAATTTCAGTACGCCGCAACTTTTAAGAAAGTAATAAAAAACTTTCTTTATTATTAATATAGGATATTTTAATGCAATTAAAAAATTCTTTTCAAAGTTTAAAACGAGCCAGTTCGGGACTTGAGCTTGTAATATTAATGTTAGGTCTGATTCTAAATATTCGTATATATTTTAATTAAACTTGGGACCTCTTCAATTTTATTAAATGTCATACCGCGTACTTTTTTAAAGATTGATGCTTTAAGTACGTAATTTAAAATTGATGTTCAGAAAAATATGCTAACTAACTTTTATAATAAATTATAAAATTATCCTTATTGAAATAAAAGCAAAAAACTTTTTAATGAAAATATTTCAAAATTTTTGTATTTATATAGTTTTTATTTACAGCGATCCTGTCACTTTTCTCAAACGGTTAGATGTGCAAGAGACTTTGAAGTAAGAGATTGAAATAAAGGGATTGTCAGCATTCTGGAAATATTATTGAGGTAGGTATATTTATACCCGTTTCCAATATAAAACCCATTTTATTTTTTTTACTTTACCTTAAAGAATATACGAATCTAAAACTTAAATTATGTAGGCATAATAAGAAATTTTAAATTTGTATGTAAAATATGCTCGGTATGAAAATAATAGATGTTATTGATATGGAAATATGCCGATATTCTTATAAGAAAGTTTCCAATCTTACAAAATGTCTTTCAATAAATCTAATCAATAATGTCTGGTGTATTTCCCTTTCTTGATTTCTTTGTTATGCTGCATTTTATTTCATAACGAAAAACTTTTATATTCAAGCGTTTATTTTATGTTTGAGCAAAAAATTAGGTATAAGATTTTTTTCTTTATTAAGGTAAAAATGAATTGGTTAACTATTGTTAAAGATTCTAGTGAATTCAAATACTCGTTTTTCTGTGAATTCACTAGTCTGCATTTTCGATTTATTAGCTGCCGACTAATGCCGACTACAGCTCCAGCTAATACCAATCAATTTAAGACGAAAGATACTGCTTAAGTAAAGTTGAATATGTCAGTGAAATTTTTTAGTCGAAAAAGTAAATAATAAAGACTAAAAGAGAACATTAAAATCGTTATAGTCTTGTTTTTTGTTTGTTTATAATATCGTTTGTAAATTTTGTATCCAACGACTTTACGAGTTATTCCAGCCTTATAGGTCAATTCTGCGCACATCTTTAAGCACATCTATAACTTTTTATAAGCTTATAGACAATTTGCACACTGTTCAAAATTTCACGACCATTTTAACACCAAATTAACACCATACATAGTCTATATCGATACAAACCAAAATGGTGTTAAATATGGTTCGTTGGTCCAGTGTAAATTCAAATACTAAAATGGTGTAAATTTAACTTTCACACAGTATACAGGAACTTTTTGTTTCCTTTTTTTCTGTGTAGTATGATTTAATTTGACCAAAAACACATTATATTTAACACTGAAAAGGAGTTAAATTTATTTTAATAATTCATTTTATTCCTCAACTAGTTTAAATTTCTTACTTTTTATATTACATTACCTATATGCTGGTACACAAATGATAAACCGATAAACAAAAGAATACATATAAAAATATTGGTTATGTTTGAACGTAAGTAAATAGGCGTGAAGTTGCAGTAGTTCGTTTATACCGCTTTAAATTCCATCCCAGAATTCACACTTTTACGATTCTATAAGCAGTACGGTTACAGATCATCGTAAGCTATAGATTTACGAATTTACATAAATTTTACGAGAGAACCCAGAATTGACCTATTAATCAATTTAGGAGTCAACAGTTAAAGTTTTAGAATTTTCGTTAAGCCGAAAGCCTGAATTATAGATTCCTTCCTTCCTCCCGTAGTCGTGCCCGTACGATTTGTGCGTCTTGTAAAAAGTCAATTCATAGATTTACGTGTAAAATTCCGTAACCATGCGCGATGACACCTAAAATGGTTGTCATTTGTTTTTGTTTATATTCTGCGTTTTACCCATTTTGTGTAAATATGAAAGATAAACATTTATATATTAGTGCAGTGATCACAATTTTAATTGCCTAGGCAGCTTTTTGTATACTGCCCAACTATGGAGACAGTAACTGCTAAACAAGAAATTTGTGGGAAATTAGCATAAACTACATTTTTATAAAAAGCAGTAGGTATTTAACTGATTTATTTAACTTATAAGATAGTTTACTGCATTTCTTTGTTATTATTATTATTATGTACTCTCAAGGGGCTATGCAGTTCAGAGCACCTAGCCGATGAGACTCTTGTACTCTATCCCCCCCGCATTACCTTAGGGCTGCCGAAGATATTGTCCTTCTTTGCAGAAGTCTAATATCTGTCCCACACTTAGCTCCCTAACCTGCTCCGGATGGATCTCCGTCTGCCCAAACACCGCGAATCTGGTCCTCGCTAGTGCTACACATTTGCACAAAAAGTGCTGGGAGTCTTCAATCTCCTCCTCGCATCTTTCACATCGTGGAGATGTCGTCTTTCCTATCACGTATCTGTGCTTGTTCAGATTGTTGTGGCCGGAAACGATTTCCACAACAGCCCTTATTTTTGGTCTGCTCAGCTTCAGGAGCTCTACCGACCAGGTTTCTACACCGCTGCCCATAAGGGTCTTGCCTGTGTTGCATCCCGGGCTTTGCTGCCACTCTCTCGCCTGTTGGCGCTTTGTCCATGCTTTAATGAGGTTTACGCCCTCCCTGAACGGCATGCCCACTACCTTCTCTTGAGGACCACATAGAGTGGTGCCCTCCTTTGCTAATCTATCGGCTCTTTCGTTGCCTTTCCATCCGGCATGACCTGGAATCCAGGCAAGGTTGAGCCGATTTCCTCTAGCGACTCGCTGGAGTGCCAGGATGGTTTCCTCTATCAGCTTGGATGAGAAAGACTCATTAACCAAGGCTTTTAGGGCAGCTTGACTGTCCGAGCAAATCCAGATGTCTCCACCTGTACCTCGTTCAGACAGAACCCTCGCGCATTTTTTTATGGCGAGAACTTCCGCCTGGAAGACCGTGTTGTGTCTGTCAAGTCTGTAGACAAAGCTGTCCACCGACTTTTGACCACAGAACCCGGCTCCCACTCCTTCCTTCGTCTTTGACCCATCTGTGAACCAAATGCTTCCATGTTTTGGGCCAAAGCCTTGCTCCCACTGCTCTCTACTGGGGATATGTACCTTGAAACACACCCCTTCAGCTAGCTGGGTTTTTATCCTGTCCTGCGGCATATTCCATATTTCTTTAGGACAGCTTCTCTGAAGCTTCAGATGTATGAAGCCATCTCTCCATTCACCCACACATTGAAGTCTGTAAGCCGCTCGCATCGCCGCAGCCTTGCTTTCCAAAGCCAGCGACGGAACGTCTAGTAAGACACTGCGCTCGGGGTGCTTCTTCTCACAGCGCATATAGCTCTGAGAAAAGCTGCTTGTACCTTGTCCAGCATTCCGCGAGCGGTCTTTAGCAAAGTACGCTTCCACTAGACCGGTGCTGCATAAACAAGCCTGGGAACAATGATTGCCTGGTAGATCCACATCATCTGCTGTGGACCAAGGCCCCACTTCGCTCCCATGGCCCCTCTACACTGCCAGAAGGTGATCATTGCCTTTTGGCATTTATCCTGCAAGTGTTTCCCCCATAAGAGCTTTCTATCTAGGATGACTCCCAGATATTTGGTTTCTTCAGAAAAGGGAATCTGCAGCTGACCGATCGTAACGTTTGCCAGTTTTTTGAGTTTGTATTTCCTCGCAAACCTTACGACCGCTGTCTTTTGGGCCTGTATACTAAGTCCCTTCTTAGCACACCACCTCAGTACCTTTTTCAGAGCCCCTTGGATTAGGTCCCTAAGTGTTTCCTCATGTGGGCCTCTGACCAGGAGACAAATGTCATCTGCATAACCAATAGCCCGTATGCCGTCTTTGTTTAGCAGCTTTAACAAGCTGTCTACAACCAAGCACCACAGTAGTGGGGATAAAACTCCGCCCTGCGGACATTCTTCTGACACATTGCCTTCCAATTGTTGACCTTGCCAGCTAGTGCTGAGAATTCTACCCGATAGTGCTGACATTATCCATTTGATAATGCCCTCGGGCACTCCATGTTCCTCTGCACCTCGCCGTATGGCGTTTTTTGAGGTGCGATTAAACGCCCCCTCAATGTCTAGAAAGGCGCCTATGCAAACGCCCTTCCATTCCAGTTGCTCTTCTATGTAGTTGCAAACCGATAAAAGTGCCGTGTCCACGGATCTACCCTTCTGATAAGCGTGTTGTTCCTTGTGAAAGGGCAAGCCTTTCAAAGGACCCGCTCTCAGAAACCTGTCGATCAGTTTCTCTAGAGTTTTCAGGAGAAAGGACGTAAGACTTATTGGTCTGAAGTCCTTTACACTTGTATAACCCTTTTTGCCTCCTTTTGGGATAAATACAACTTTGGCTTTGCGCCGGGGTGTGTCCGACCGCTATGCACCCTCTAAAGAGCCCCACCAGCGCACCCAACGCCACCTCCAGGCTCTCTCTTAGGACAACCGGGTAGATACCGTCGGGACCAGGCGATTTGTAGAGCTCAAAAGATTCCACAGCAGCCTTAACCTTCCTCGCATCAACCACTTTGGCTGCCAGCCCCCAACACCTTTCCGAGCTTACCCGGCGGGTATAGTTCCCCGCCACAGGTCCCTCCGAAAAGTCCGGGTAGTTGCTCTTCATCAGCAGCCTAAGCGTTTCTACCAGTGTCTGAGTATACCCTCCATCATCCTTTTTAAGGAACCTAAGGTCCTCACCCCGCGTGCCAGCTAAAACCTTAGCTAGCTTTGCCGTGTCTGACATGGTGCTTGTTTGTGAGCACATGTCTCTCCACGATTCTCTTCGAGCATCCTTAATCAGATGATTATAGATACTCTGGCTTTCTCGATGTGCTTCCCAAGCTGCCATCGTGTTAACTTTTTTAGCCCTATTGAAGAGCTTGCGTGTCAGCTGCCTTCTATCCGAAAGCTCTTTGCTCCACCTAAGCTTACGCCGCTCGGTGTGCACCTTCTTTAGCGGACAGCTTTTCTCGTAAGCAGCCGTGATCGCCGTTTTGATCTCACGTTCACAACGGTCTAGATCTACGGGACTGCCATATCTACCCCTAAAGCCCACGAACCGCGATCGGAGTTCTTCATTAAACATCGACCAGTCTGTGTTCTTTGGATTCCTACACCACACTGCTCTAGATTCCACTCCTTGCAGAGTTAATCTTATGAGTCTGTGGTCTGACAGGGTGGGTTCTGTGGAGACTCTCCAAGACCCGACCCTCTTTGACAGATGTGGGTTACATAAGGTGAGATATAGAACCTCCCTTCTGTTAACCGTGACAAACGTTGGTTCATCGCCCTCGTTTAGAATATCTAAGTTTGCCTCTAGTAAGTAGTCAAGTAGCTCTTCTCCCCTCTGGTTGGTATCAGTGGACCCCCACACCCGGCTGTGGGCGTTGGCGTCACACCCAACCAGCAGATCAAAGCCTTTCTCTTTACAGAACCTTACCAGTTTTCTCACCTCTTCTGGGGGTGTCTCCCTATCATGGGCGAAATAGGCAGATGCCAAAACAATCTGCCTGCCACCCTGCCCATCAGTTCCACTTTTAGCAAGCTTGACAACAGCCAGGTCTCTTGTGGAAAATTCTTGTAAAAAGGCTGCATTCGCGCCCCTTACAATCACACAAGCCCTGGGTTCTTCTCCACATGCATGAACAGACCCAGCCGCACCAAGACCTCGGATGAGACCCTTGTATTGCCATGGCTCTTGCACCAACCCGAAGGCAGGAAGTGTTCGCACCATAGACATGCACTTGGCCATAACAGCCGAGGCGCTTTTGCTATGATGTAAGTTTAGCTGAAAGATTTCGGCTTTAGACATAAACATAGCCATTTAAATATTCCTCCCACTCCTCCCTCAGGGTCCAACTGGTTTTTCTAGACGACTTTGAAAGTCGCCTGTCCCGTACCCCGATGTACCCTGTAGTTCCTGGCCTTGAGTACGTTGGCCGAATTCACGTCCACCCCGAGAACCAGTAGGGTAGAGTTCCCCTCTAGGCTCTCAGCCTTGTGGACGATCCAGTTCTTCGTCTCAAGGCCACTGTTTTGCAGGCTGATGAGTCTCAGCGCCTTTGCTGGCTCCAGTTTCGGGGGCGGCACCTTAAGTGTCATTTTAACTCTCTTAATGAGTTCCTCTGGGCGTACAAGCCGCACCTGAGTTCCATCAGAGAGCTTCAACGACGGTACCACCTCTCGAAGCCACTTTTCAGTGTCCTCGTCCTCGCAGACGAAGATCACCTTCCCATGTTGTAGGACCGTATCCTTGAACTTCGGGATCACTCCCTCTCCCGTTAATTCCAGGATTTGGTTCAGGACACAGCCCTTGATTTCTTCGAAGACCGACATAGGCAGCTTCTCGCCAAGAGTCTCACCAACAGTGACTAACACCTTTGGAAGGCTCGAAGCAAGAGCTGCAAATGCCGGTCCTCGCTGTCCGACGGGGTTAGGCCCCTGCCGTACCTTTTTAGTGGCCGGCTTCACCGAGGGGTCGGAGACGCTAGTCTCCATCTTCCTCTTGGCCGTAGTTTGGTTTCCAGAGGCTTTCGGAGCGTCAGCCAGGCGAGTACTAGCCTCAGCCACGGCCTTCTTCTCCTTCTTCCTCTTGGAACCATTCTTCCTCTTTGGAGGAGGGTTAGGAGGGGGAAGCCCCTTCCTTTCAGCCTCCTCCTTCTCCCTCATATATGTTTTCCAGGCCTGCTTTCGCTTTTGAGCTCCGCTGCCCTTCAAACCATCTGTGTTAACAGAGTTGCCTTCCTCCACCACCTCCATCGACAAGACTGTCGAAGTCGAAGGTATCGGATCGGACCCAGCAGGTACAGGCCCCGCCTGAGTTACCGACAACTCCTTTTCCTCAGTATGAGGAATGTTTTGCTGGGGAGAGGAGGGCAGGTCAGGCCCGTCCCTTCCCCCCTCAGCAAGCTTCATCTTATGCATCTGCATAAGGTTGCTTTCACCTTCCTGGTTCTTGCGAACGCCAGAAGGCTCGTCCTTACCCACCTCACTCAATGTTTCCACCGACTGAGTTGGTTTAGGTGCTTTCTCGGCGGGTACTGGCCCCTGCCGTTGGTTTTTATTTGGTTTATCCATATAAATCCCACGAGTAATTGAGGTTCAGGTAGACCACACCAAGCTCCCTCTTGCCTGGGCTAGGCTTGCCACCGAGACTCAAGAGCCTCGATGGCTACTGCAGGAGGTCGCCCGGTATCCTGCAGGGACCGTTAGAGACACCGCATCCCCGGTGCCATGCATCCCTCGGCACGGTACACTGCACACCTTGGATTGGGGCGCATAGGATACTCCCGAAGGAGTACCACCCAATGGAAAAGTGCGCGCAATTCCATTGGTGGGCTGCTTTTTCGTCGCCATCGAGACCGGCGCGGGTTGCCTCATTCATTCCTGCCTTTCATGGGAGGAGCCCGTTTATAGGGACTCCCTAGCATTCACAGCAGAGCCCGTTTATAGGGTTGCTCATTCGCCCATCTCTCAACCGCAACCCGAACCATTGGCCTCGAAGCTTAGCCCCCGGACCAGCGTCAAGGTCCTGCAGCCCCCACCAGGGGAAATTTCTTTGTTGAATTAAGATACAAAATATCCATAGCTTTATCATAGCACAAGAAAACGCATTTAGAATTTTTTTGTAGTTACTGCCTTTCTCCATAGTAGGGCAGTATAATGAAAAAAAAACACTGAACAAGACGCCAACTTTACCAAGACCGGGAAACTACAGGGTTTTACAAAGCAACGTTTCTAAAAATGAAAGACATTGATCATAAACAATATCTAATTATCCTATTTAGAGACACAAATTATTTAATAAACTGAACACTTATCTAAAATAATACTAAACAATCATGTATTTTAAATATTTTGTGCCTACGCGCTATCACCCTACAGCGCATGTCCATAACAAGCACTGTGATTGGTCATGTCAAAGACCTTTACGGTGAAAGATAAAACTTAAAAATTTCTACGGGAGGAAGGAATGCCGTCCTTACGGTACGGGAATCTATAAATGGCACTACGATTTAAATAAACATTTTTGACGTAGTTGTCACCATTAACATTGCCCGTTATTAATTTTAAACTTAACAATTATTGATAACTGACAATATTAAAATAACTTCAAAATATTATTTTGTTAAGAAAATATTTTATCCTTTGATTTTTTTTATTACTATAATTGCAAAATATTATCAAAAAGTATTAAAAATTCTTACATGGGAAATGTTAATGGTGACAATTACGTCAAAAATGTTTATTGGGTTTCGTATTGGTCATCTTCTACGGAAGGAAGGAAGGAAGGCAATCTATAATTCAGGCTTAAGATAAGTTAAAGGGTTTTATAATAACTAATGTAAAACCACTTGGTATAAAGGGAAATGCATTAAGTTATTTAGTTTAAATAGGAAAGTAATTAAATTTCTGTTAGTGTGGTACTTTAAAATTGTTGAACAATTCCATTAGTATTTTTTTAAAAGTTTTTTCTAAGTGTTTGATGTAATTTTATGCATGACGTTTCTTTCTTTTGAACCAAGATTCTTTTCCTCAAATTTGAAATTGAAATACTCTATTAAATAATTTTAGTAAGTAAATTAATTTCTTTTTGGAATTGTTTAAGTGGATTAAGAAGTTAATAATCAGTAAATATAGCAAAGTGATGGCTTATAAAGATGATTCCCAAAAATTAATTTAATAAAGATGATGAACGTAGTCGAATACCTACTAAAGAAAACAACTGGCAAGTAAAATTTAAAATAAGAAAAGCAATGTAATTTCTTTTCTTAATTAAATTAAAACCGAAATATTTCAAAAGACTTTTGCAACGGAGAATTAATTAAAGAAAAACTTAAGGCGTTTTCCAGCTATATATTATAATCGTTAATTACAAAAATTAATTTTATTGATTTCTGCCCTTCTTATGCAAAAACTTGCGCGAATTTGCTTAAAGCAATGAATCTTTTTAACTTTTTCTTAGACTGATTTGCTTCTCCCTAACTCGCCAGTGACGTAGGTATTCATTCTTTTTAGTTTTAATATACCAAATTATATTTTTGCGCCTTTGGTGTTCTATACTAAATTTAGATTATGGTATAATTTAACATAAAACAACTCGTTTTAGAATTAATATTTATTGGGAAACAAGAAAGCCAATACCAGTATTTTCTAAGCAAGTATTCACGCCACTGGTGTCCCGACACCACCCCTATCGCCATTTCAAGCTAACTAGCTTTCTGGCAAATGGATGGACCACCAGCCGTACAACTTTTAAATCACAAATACTTTCGAATCGCTAAAATACTAATGGAACACAAAATATATTTTTCTGCGCTCTCTTTTCCTTCCTGCTGCTTTTCCTTTTTTGTCATATTTTTAGACGTTGCTAAGTGGTTGACGAACCCGTTCAAAAAAAACAATCGTTTCAGATTTTAAGATGTGTCTGTTTATTTTAATATTTAGGGTGCGTTTCACTAAATATTACAAGAACAATTTCCTGTAAATTATTTACAAGAAAAAATTGCAAGAAGTTGTAGGCGATTGTATAAGCATAAGAGAGAGCAAGAGAAAAATTTACACATCCTTCCACTTGATATTGCATTTAATGCGCAATGCCATTCCTTCTTAGTATGTTTTAAAACGTACTCTTAAAATGAAATAATCAAAATTCTACTATTTCAATTAGTACCAGTATTTTTTACTAATAAAATAGTCGTTTTTACTTTTAAATGGTTATTTTTTACTACTTAAATAGTGAAAGTTTGACTAATTTAAGATAAGTCACCATTTTTGACTATTTCTGAGAGTTAAAAGTAACTAATTTCTTTAATCGTTTGCGGCCAAAAACCATTTATTGTTTAATGCATATAGGCTCCATGGCCCATAAAAACAAATAAAGATGCAAACATCTTAGCTCAAAAAAGCAACACAAAAAATATATTCAACTTTAAAATATTATGAACAATATTTATAGACAAATAAAATTGATTTTTATAAAAGTGACTGATAGCGCATTGGTTATGACATCCGGTTGACAAGATTAAGAGGCGACAGACCCGAGTTCAAACTCCAGCTGGGTCAGAACTTTTTAAATTTAAATAGTAGGTGGATATCTTTTTTTCTTTCAATTTCTTCCTCAACTTTCGTAGAATATAATGTAAAACAACGGGTCAATGCGGATTTCCAATATCGGTTATATAATGTTAAACAACTTCGGGCCAATATTGGACCATGCTAGAAAAAATCTGATTTTAAATTTAAATCTACTAATTTGACTATTTCATTCAGTAGAATTTGACCAATTATTAGTGACTGCTTTTTCGCTATGACAATTAGTCAAATATGATAATTGTAATTAAGAATAACATAGACGGTACACGACTTGTCTTATTGGTAGATTTTTTCAAAGAATTTATAGGGTAAATTTTATATCAAGTAACCCGCCCTCTCCCCCTTATCATTTGGGTGGGTATTGTCACCTGCCCCCTCGCTTCTACGCCCCTACTATAAAAATTTCCTGAAAACAAACGTTTGTCGACACGATCGTGACTTTTATAAATCCTACTACGTAATAAGAACTAGGTGGATATCTTTTTTTCTTTCAATTTTTCCCTCAACTTTCCTAGAATATAATGTAAAACAACTTCGGGTCTATGCGGTTCCAATATCGGTTATATAATGTCAAACAACTTCGGGCCAATGTTGGGTTTCAATATTGGACTATGCTAGAAAAAATCTGACGAAAGATATATTGGCCCAATATTATTACGAATATTGGGTCAATATCTTTGTGCTACTGGGGAAGCTTTATTAGGATTTTTTGTAAGTTGCCATCCTGATTTATCGGTTTTGGAGCCCCACTCGGGCCAAAGAAAAATTGAGTTGTCGCTGATTTCAATATAGTTTTTGTCGATTTTTAAAAGCGTTAAATCATGTACTCTTTGTCCTGAGGCTAGCAGGAGAATAATGTATGTTCGGCGTGATACTTGAAATGCACTTTGTTCATCGATGTCTTCCCTTATCATCCAATCCTTTTTAATCTTTGTTTATAACACATACAAATTTGACATTTGACGGTAACACAGATTCCCCTATTGTTTTATAGATGGCACTCTATTCAAATATTTGATTTAAATCATTTTAAGATAATTATAAGTATTTGTCGAAGAAAAATTATAGTATGCACTTCGTTTATAAACTTTTCTAGCTCCTTGATAAATTAAATTCGTATCAAAAATTACGTTTATTAAACTTGAAACATAATATACTATTTTCCACTCCCACCTTTAAAACGCTCATTATTGATTCCATGACACAAGTAATCTTTTCAATACACATTGACAAGCTATGACTTTATGGCGCTTTAGTCACGGGCTGAAGTTAGCAATAGGTTTATAGTCACAGGCTGAAGTTAGCTTTAAGTTAGTGCCCTTCCTGTGAAATAATACTATATGTGAAAATGATTGTATTAATACAAAGATTCAAAAGTATTACTTTAAATCATTTTAGGATAATTATAAGTATTTGTCGAAGAAAAATTATAGTATGCACCTCGTTTATAAACTTTTCTAGACCCTCAATAAATTAAATTCGTATCAAAAATTACGTTTATTAAACTTGTTACATAATATACTATTTTCCACTCCCACCTTTAAAACGCTCATTATTGATTCCATGACACAAGTAATCTTTTCAATACACATTGACAAGCTATGATTTTATGGCGCTTTAGTCACGGGCTGAAGTTAGCAATAGGTTTATAGTCACAGGCTGAAGTTAGCTTTAAGTTAGTGCCCTTCCTGTGAAATAATACTAAATGTGAAAATGATTGTATTAATACAAAGATTCAAAAGTATTACTTAGTTTCTCAACGTCAATATTTAAAAAGTTTGTATTGATTTTTTGATTTCGCCAGCAGCACGGTCTTATATAAGACAGTGTCCGGCAGTAAACTAGATTTAACGGATAAAGCATTACTAATTTCTGGTGGAGACTCCATCGTGGAGTGCCCATAAAAAGTTTCACCCCGAGTGATAAAATGAAATATAACACCACGGCAAATGTTATATTAAATTACGACAAATCAATAAAATAAATACTTACGATAATAAAGCTCATTAATTTGGTAACCCGAGGTACTTTTGAGGTGTTGTATTCAGGGGGAAAGTATTAAAAGGAAAATAATAAATACAGTAAATAAAAGACAACAAATCACGTTTGAACTCAGGTCCAAGACATGGAAGGCTACCGTTTATTTTTATATAATTATCTCTCATAAAACCTTTAAAAATGAGGGATTATGGGAGTTAAACGTATAAAACACTTAAAATTTATAACAAACAATGATGATATTTATTTGGACAAAGCAACATCAATAACCGTAACCCAAACGACATTTAACTTATTTTCTAAAAGAGAACTCTAAAAGAAAGGGATACAAACCCTTAAAACCACACAAAATCTCCTTACGCGACCACAATCCACATATAATATAAATAAATAAATATATAAATACCATTCGATAAATAATATATCAAGTAGAGAGTACTCTGCTCTTGCATTGATGCTCGGCGTTTTAATTTTTAGTTTGTTTGTTGGGTAAAAGTAGATTGAGTCTTAGTCTCTATTTTTGTATTTTATTATAACTTTATCCGTCGAGAATTTTATCCGTAGTAGGTATTAAATGTTGAATTTAAGTTTACTGTTTCATGATTATTCATGTATTATTTATTTAGGCTTAATCAACTGTTAGAATAAGGAGTATATAAATAATTGGCTTCGAGGTCATCCCAATTGAGGGTCCGCAATTGCCCATTATGCCTCATTTGTCGGCAAACTTTAATAACCTAATAATTACCATAAAATACTATATACCTATAGGTAATAATTTAACCAAATAATAAAAGGCAATGTCTGCGTTGCGCATTTACGCACCTCTTAAATTTTACAGGATAGTAATTCGAAATAGGCTTATTATATCAGGAGACCACGGTCAGTGGTATAAATTAAATGTCTCTATCGCAAACTCACCGTTCTACTCACTCCAAATGTAATACCAAATAATTAAATTTGACTGGTAAAATCAATTAACTAATTACGGGACATAAATGTGAATGCGAGTACAAATTAATAAATCCCATATTCAAGAAAGTGATATCAAAACTTAATTTACACATTTTTCTTTCGGCATTCTACGCCCAGCGCTCGGAACTCTACGTCAATTACATTACTACCAACTTTAAACCTTAGTTCCCTGCTTTCCGCCAGATTTAAATGTTAATTTATTTAAATGACTTTTTAAGTACATTTTAAACAATTAGGATCGTAATAACCCACGGATTGTTTAGTAGGGGGGTATTTGCAGATCTCCTCAAAATATAGCATGGAACTCGTTTATAAACTTTTCTAGACACTCATTTAATTAAACACTTGCTCGCAAGCTCGCTTGTGCCCAATTTAAATTCTTGATTAAAATGGCGTTTATCAAACTTGATACCTAATACTAAGTACAATTATAATATTTTTTTAAAGTAGATACTGAGGTTAGGTAGATGTGAATGGATCCACAAGGATTTTTTATACCCTAGGCGATAATTATCACTTTAATAGGGAATGCTGACAATAATAATATTTAAGTTATAGAACGCTGAAAGATAAAACTATATTTAAAAATAAACATGTTTACACAGGAGTAGGCGGCAAATTTAAATATAATGGCGGTTGTCGTTAATAGAATATTAATATGTTACAACAAGTATGGACAAATCATAGCAACCCTGAAAGTACCATACCACGAAAAAGTTACTATACTAATTAAGACCTTTTGAAACAGAAAAATACATGTATTATATTATTTTCAGAAAATTAGAAGAAACAAACATTAATTTGAGCAACATAACCTCAATTATTTAACTGCATTCCTTATTTAAATGTCAGTTCATTTTTTTTGATGTGGAAAATAGTACATATTTTAAGGTTTTAATAAATTTTTATGATTTTATAATATAAAAATTTAGTTATTAACAAATAGACCGAGTTTTATTAAAAATGTAAGAAAAATTAAATGGTAAATGAACGGAAAAAACCTTTCTTTGAGTGTAAATTAATGTATCCATGGATTTGAAAAGTGCATTTTTTAATATAAAGTATACGTCCGCTTCTTACGAACCCGGTAAAGCCCAAGTAACATTTTTAGTTTTATAATGGTCTTCAAGAACGCTTTAAAACAAAATTTTGTTTTAAAGCGTTCTTGAAGACCATAATAAAACTAAAAATGTTACTTGGGAGGGAACTTTCGGTTAAAACGAACCAACTTGAATAATATCTACGAACCAAAGTATAAAATTTGTTATTTTTTTCTAAAATAACAAACAGAGCGAACCATCGTTCATGGTTTATTACGGTTCGTTATAAGCGATTGCTACTCTAACATTATTTGCTAAGGAATATTTAATGAAATTGATTGAATGAAATTAATTAATCTATTATTTAATCATCGATTTATATTTTAACATGTAATTAAATTTGGGTTAAACAAATTAACCGATATCAAGAAAATAAAATAGCTATTGTAAAAATTTGGATTTGGATTTTTTTACATTCATTCTAAACAATTTACGTAACTACTATCATGAAGTCCTTACTTACCCCACTGAAAAAAATTATTTAAAAAATTAAATCTAGTTTTTTTTTATGTAAGACTTAAAT
The DNA here is from genome assembly GCA_921294245.1 of Brassicogethes aeneus. Lineage (NCBI taxonomy): Eukaryota > Metazoa > Arthropoda > Insecta > Coleoptera > Nitidulidae > Brassicogethes > Brassicogethes aeneus. Next base: position 41,829,856 of record OV121132.1, on the reverse strand, counting down.
AAAATACAAATGCAATTAATGAAGGTTTTATTAAAAAAAACAAAATTTTACAGAGACAAATCACGTCAAAATGATCTTCCAATTTCCATGCTGCTGATGGATTTTAACAGAAATATAGGGGGTATTATCCATCACAATAACAATGTTCTTTTTAAATTTTGGTAAAACATTTTTTATCCAAGTCTTAAAAACATTTCCATTAATTTCCTCATGATAATTCCCTGTTGACTTTTACTCAAATACATTTAAGCCACCTTCCACAAACCCTGTTTCTGAACCAATATGGGTGCACCCATGGTAATAAGCCTTTTACCTTTGCCTAAAGGGTCTTTTAGTCCAGTCGATAACCCTTCCTTAAATGCCTCCCTTGCTGTCATTAGTGTACTACCCTTCCACACCTTGGGCTTTGTGTGGCCTGCATTGATCCAAGTCTCATCCATGTAATATATTTTTATCCTGTAATCGGTAACTCCTGATATTATCAATATATTTTCTTCTTCAAATTACTATTTTACTTTTTTTAACCAGTAAATGATTTCTACACCTTTTTTCATACTTGAAGCCAAGTTTTTTTTTTAATTCTCCATAAATTTGTCCGAGAAATTGGTGGTAAGTTATCATCATCCTTTTCGGCCTAAAAAAAAGGAAAAACAATTAGTTTATACACAAAATGTTTGTTTTAATAATAAAAACTTATTTATTTAAAGCAAAACCCATTTTCATTATAATATATTTTACAGCACCAGGTATACCTACCCTCTATTTTATTTATTATTTACATTAAGGGAACATTTTTCTAATCAATTAATAAACATATTTCAATAACATAATTACTTACTTGATAAATTTTACTTAAATTTGGTATTTCATTTTTTATAAAAAAAGTTATGAACAACTTTTTTTAGGTGCTTCTTTTGTTCCTGACTCAATTTTTCATATTGACTTGCCCACTTTCTTTTCTTTAATGGGGACGTAGCCTTTCCGTCATGTTCCATTTGTTTGATGGTGAACCAAATGGTACTTTTTGAAATACCAGGTTCTTCAGATGTTAATATTACACTGGCACTTTTTTATTTTTCTTTATCGATATGTTTTTTACCATATTAAAAGGTAATATTCTTTCACCTTGTCCTATATATTGGCCAGATTTGTTTTTTAGGACAGAGGGTTGGTACATTGTCCACATTGTTTATATTGTCCATATTATCAATATTCTCTCTAAAACTTTTAAAGGTACGTTTCTTTGGTTATGTTAAGCGATTTTAATGTAATTCACTTACCTGTTCTTCATTAACAATTTATTAACAACTGTTAATACGTTAAATAAAGCCAATAAATCCGAACATGTAATAAATTAATAAAATATATACTTTGTATAATAATAGCTGATGCAACTGAAGCCATTAAAAATCAAATTGAATGCTACGTTGCCAAAGTGCGATGAATAAAAACTTCTGAAAATATATTTTCTTTCTATAATTAAAATATTTTTCACAAATTTACGACAAAAGCTACTATAATATAATCTTATTATTTAAATAATATAAGAACTCTTGCTGGTTTATTGTATAATATTATTATGTCAGTTTGTAATTTTTTTTTATAAGCCATGGCAACGCTGTCTAAGAAAATATTCACTGCATGATAACTACGTTTTGTCAATATCCGACGTATTAGACAGAGAGTTTTTTAAATTTTGGCCTGTGTAAATAAAACCACAATTTAAGCGTCGTGATTGGTCTATAATAAATCCTATTCAGCTCAACGCTTTATTTTCAAACGGAATGGACTATACATATTCGTCGTAGAAATTATATTAAGCACCCACCTATTAATCAGTAATTAATAACGTTATACGTATATTAAAATAATGCAAAATTTCCTATAACGCCATAACCTTTAAGGGTAATTTAAACATATATTTTCAGGTTATGTTCAATAATCAATTTAATCGTTCGAAAATAGCGGCACGAATTTTTAAATTAAAATAATATTTTAAAAACTGTATAGTAAATTAATGGTTTTCTAAGAAGTAAAGCCCGCTGCACAACAGCCCGGTAACGGGAACGGGAAAATAAACGGTAAAGGTGGGAGAGACTCAGCGAACCCTATCTATCAACAGTGGTTTTTAAGTCTCTCCCACCTTTATTGTTAGGATTCCCGTTCCCGTTACCGGGCTATTGTGCAGCGGGCTTAAAAAGGTTTAAAATGTCAACGAAATTGGATATGTTCGTAATTTTATGAAGACCGCATACGTTTTCTACCTTTAAAAAACAAAGATGGCATCAAGTGGAACAAGGATGGCTAGATTTTTTCCCCATGCAAATAAAGATCAACGAATAAACTACAGAACAATCTACATTTAATGCAATAAATATGCTTATAAACTGCAATTTATCAATACATAAAATAAATACTAAAATAATTTGTTAAATTAAATACGAACGTTATTTTATTTACTTGTATTGTCGAAATTAAATTATTAAAAGCATAATGGAATTAAATGTATTAATTGGCCGAGTTAATATAATAGTCTGTAAAACAGCCTTTTAAATTAAAGTTAATTAAAACAATTTTCAAATGTACAAAATATTTAAATCGTTCTGTTGTGGTAAATATTTTCGTTTAAATTTAAAATGTTTTATATTCAATCAAATATGTATGAAATACAACATTATTTGCAGGAAGTTTATTCATGAGTTTATTAATGATCCATTGATAATTGTTCTACAACATGATATTGCGTGTTAATTTGACACGCATGATTCTAAAAAGCCATCTTAAATTAAAAACTTAAAAGGGTTGACTTAAACTTTAAATAAATATTTTTTAATTACATTTGTATGTGCTTACATGCACTGTAGCCATGTTTATATTATACTGAAACCAAAATTAATTGCTTTTTAGATAAATATATAAACAAATAAGAAAAAATACTTTAGACATAGGCGAAGATTTTTATTTATAAACAATTCATCGTAAACCTCTAAATTATCCATAAATTATCTGACTCTCACATAGAAAATTTATCTTTCCTGAATTAGTGCAAATACGCTTTAAGGCTTTACTAAACAATTGCTTTCTTTGACTTATCTCCTCAATGAGGGGCCCTCGTGCCCATTACCCAAAAAAACATTAAATTTTAAATAACTAAATAAGTAACTTTTTAATTACTTTAGTAAATCATATATCCCCAAGTTATTTATTTTTTTGTTACATCTAAAGTTTAATATTTCATACCTATAATGGTATATGATGGATCATTACAAAAGGCGAGAGTTAAACGAAAAAAGTCGAATAAAAAGCATTTTAACTCACGATATAGGTAAGTTAATAACAGCGGCTTCGAAATTAAATTACCACATTGGAAAAGTTTTTATTTAATTAAATTTGCATTTTAGATATACGGATTTTTATCTATAGTAAATAGCTAAATAACTTTTAATTTGGATAATATTCTTGCATGACAAAAATAATTAGTTGATTTTTGTTTTTAATTTAAGTAAAGCCAAAATTAACAATGATTATTTCCCTCATTATAATATGAACCAATCAAAAGCCTTGAATTTTCGAATAAATTTCGTTTAAATAAGCGATTAAATCACTAGAACTATTTCACTATTAAATCACTAGAACTATTTAACAGCGATTAAATTTTAGCCTCCATATTGGATTTTTGTTTACGATTTTATGGTGTTATTTACAAGTTTTAACAAACATTTTTTAAAAAACAATAAAAAATAAGTTATCTAGTTTACGAAATATCAATTATTACTTATTACATACCTTAAATTAATGGAATTTTCTTTAAAAAAATATTTATAAATTTTGACACATACGTCAGATTTTATGAATTGTCAAATAGTTTCCTTTAATTCGAGAAATAATCTAGACGTATATCACTCAACCTATAAATTTAATTTGTCAAACTATGCTCAGTAAGTTTTTTATTTGATTTTTCTTTTTGGAAAATAGTTTCATGCAAAATAATTAAAAATAAAACCCCTCGACCGCTACGCGGTCTCGTGATTTTATTAAATTTTTTGCATTCAACATTTTCCAAGAAAAACCAAACAAAAAACTACTGAGCCTAGTTTAACCGATTAAATTCATAGTTCTCGTGATATAATATATGATTAATAAATCATAACATGGCTCAATTTCCCATAATGGGTTTTATCAGTTTTTGAAAAAAAAAAGATTTTGGATATTAGCAAAAAATAAATAAATTATTTACCAAGCAGGTACAACAAATCTTGGCTTTTAAACATTTCATAAATTGTCAAAAATAAAATAAAAATATTGTAACACAACCTCTATAGCAGCCATACTCAAACTGCGGCCCGAAGCCTAGTCACAGTCATTTTTAGGTAAACCAATTCCCACATATGTAATGTAAAACACTTTTTCTTACACAGTCTTGAGACTCTCTCTCGTGAGATTAAGAAGGGCAATATTTTTTTTATAATATGACGAGATTTGTATTGCTAGTGGAGCGGCCAAGTACAGTGGACTCTTTCCAACTTTGACGAGTCTGAAACTTCTAGAATCTAGAAGTTATTATTATTATTATTTATTTATTTATTTATATCCAACAGGCGCCGAGCCCCTCAATAACGTGTGGGGACTGAACCCTTAATTATGTTGTAAATATTTTAGTACCCGGAGCCGTTTTTTTTTTCAACACAGCAAAATTTCCCATCATTTGCAAACAAAGAAATATATTCGTGTTTATAAATTAAATCCAAAATATAATAGATTTTATTGTTTTTTGGATTTTTGCCTCGTTCTAAATATTTTCTACCTACTTTCTACCCCGACCAACGGTGGGGGAAGAGGGAGCCTGGTGGAAGATCTAGGAGCTCTCATCGACCACTACATCCTAATTCTCCGTCTTGAATACATCGGCTCCGGGTAACTACACGCTAAGTTTGTATATAGTTTGTGTATAAGTGTGTACATACTAAAGTTAAGTTTGTATATACCTAATCGATCAATTCGCTTACCTGCCCGCACGCATATTCGTATCGGACGTCGTGACTTACTGCACAGTGAAAAAGCGCGAACTAAACTGATATCGACCGCGCATCATTGCACAATACTGTGCAATATCAGTTGTTTGATACGGTCTAATGTGCCGCATGAATAAATGGATAAAGTAATGAAGTAATGGGGGGAGGGTGTAACGGGGTCGGTTGGGTTGGGTTCTTGAGTTTGGGTTGGGTTTGGTTGGGTTGGTTGGTTGGGTTGATTTTATTATAGTGTTAAGTGTCAAGATAAATAATGAATCAATCTTAAGTCAATTACTTTTTTTAGTTAAAATATTTAAAATGGCACGAAAAGTAGGGTTATGGTGTATATTTATTTTAAATTGCTTACATTTATTTCCTCCTCAGACTTCAACTTTCTTCTCAAAATATGATCGTCATTTGATGAATAATAATCATAATTATCTGGATAAATATTACTCATATTTTTCAAAATAGAACACCCAGAAAAATACAAAAATTAAACTATATGCAGTTTTCACCCAAGCAAAGTGCGATAATCATGCATGCCTTAACGGACGACTGATATTGCACACATCTGCGCAGTACCGCTCGTTCGATAATGTACGCAGTTTCGGCTTGATTCGATTGACTTGCATGTGCAGTAAGCTACGTCCGATACGAATATGCTACCCGCACACCCAGTCGCCAAATACGTTTTTGTACGAAATGGTGGGGATTTAAAGTCGCGGGACGTGAGACCTTGTGTTAGTACACACGCAGTTATTAAATAAATTCATAGACCGACTAAAATTTTGAAGCAAATTTTGAATAAAAAAAGAAATTAAAGGATAGGAAGAATTTTTGAAATTGAAAATAATGCCATACCTTAGATTCGAATATACATATCCAAAGTAGAAACTTAGCAAGACATTTTTTGTTACAACAAATTTGAAATTTAGTAGCAAATAATAATAGTATATTACACTACAAGGGCAGAAAGTGTGAGATTCCTGCACTGCGCGCCATGATGCCCGAGGCGAAGCCGAGGGCATCATGGCGCGCAGTTCAGGACTCTCACACTTTCTGCCCGTGTAGTGTATACTATTTTTCTTGCTACCCCGCAGAAAATACGGGAAAAAATTAAATGTATATAAAAAAACTTGTGTCAAAATTAAAATCTGACGTTTTATTTAATTCTGACGTTTACATTCAAAATCAATCAAACTGTAGCGTTGTCATGGTAATTCAGCGGTGCCAATACAGTAAAAATAAAAGGTTGTATTTTAATTAACAAATTACTACTTTATAACAAATAAAAGTACAATTAAACACTTAAAACAACATAAAAAGTAAAAAAGTAAAAACATAAATTGTTTATTTGTTGTTATAATTGCAAAATTATGGTTTAAAACTGTCATATTTTTGTGTTTCTCATGTTGGCAGTACGAAATTTGAATTGTGCTTAACGACTAAAAAATTTTTACTCCCGCTATTAGAGTGTGCGCGTATAGCTTGACCAATGCAAGAAACGTAAACTTTCTGCCGTGAAATCGGGGACGAAACAACGTATTTTGAGTCGAGGTAGTAAGAAAAATTTATTTGTTTTGGTTAAGACATATTCTGTTTGTTTTCTCCAAGTAAATTTGTTGTCTAAGATTAGATACACCCAAAAATTTTACTGACGAACCCAATTCAATCTTTAAACCATTTTCAAGATAAATTGGAAGCACATTTGAAAATTCGTACCCTCCAAACTTAATGTACTGGGTTTTGTTTAAATTTAGTTTTATTCCATTTTTATTAAACCTATCAAACATGTTTTCTTGAGATTAAGTTAAAGTCGAAGTCAGCATTTCAAGATTTATACCTTGGTAAACTGCTGCTGTGTCATCGGCAAACATTAATATTTTTTATCACTTGTTATCAGATCATTTACATACAATATGAAAAGTAAAGGTCCAAGGATTGATCCTTGGGGGCCACCATTATTTAAATCTACAGGGTTTTACATTAAATCCAACCCATTTGAGTTTTGAGTAATTTAACAACCTGCTATTAACAGCTATTGCTAAAGTTTTACTGTTCCATAAATTAAGAATGTGGTCTATTAATAAGACTCACTTCTCAGCCTTATGACATAAATTAGTATCACCGTATTGACTAATGTGTCAAGCGGTAAGTAACGAATTTAAAGTGTTAATAATAAATTTATTAAAATTGCACTTATCATGTGCAAAATATGTACTACAATAAGACTGAGTAAGTAAAATATTTTATCTAAGAAAGTTTGAATAAAAGATATAGTATATATACAGTGTATATTATATGTACACTCACCGGCAAAAAAACCGGCCACAAAAATTAGCAACAATTTTAATGTTGATTTCCTCGCGAACCGCTTATCCGATTTTAATGATGTTTTTAAATGTAGGTTGATTATTTCGTAATGATGCTAGGGTAGACATTTTAATTTTGATTTTTATTTTAGTATATACAGGGTGCAAAAGTAAGAAGTTTGTTTCCTGAAATTTGTCAAATGAGAAAATACCGTTATTTGAGACGGATATTTTTGTTATTTTGGCATTAATTGAAGATGGTCGAAGTCAACTGTGTCTAATACGAAAACTTTATACAAAACGTTGACATGACATGAACAAAAAAAATAAATGGCTCACAAAATATACAGTGTGACCCGAGGTGTGACCTATTTGTTTGCGACTCACCCCTGTAAAATGTTTATTTATTCTGCGATTTTAACCGGTTTTGTTTTAAATATTTTTACAAAATACAAGGCCTACTATGTCAGTTTTTAAGAGAAAATTTTTAAGAATTAATATTAGCGCTTTTTTTAAACAAAATCTAAGCACGGCACTGGATTCACCACCCCCTCAAATCGATCCTATACTAAATTTTATTTAGAAATTTAAGTAGAAAAATGCACAATAATAACTATAAAAATTTATTCTGTCAAGTTATCCATGAAAAAAACATTGAAATAAAATTAAACTAATAGAAACATGGTACTAATACTAAAATTTACTCTTAAAAACTGACCTAGTAGGCCTTGTATTTTGTACAAATATTGCGTTTTTTGCTCAAAAAATACAGTTTATTAAGGTGTACACTTTAAAACAAATCCGGTTAAAACCGCACAATAAATAAAGATTTTACAGGGGTGAGTCCAAAACAAATGGGTCACACTGTATGATTTTAATTGACATCCGCTGTTATTGCTGATGCACCCCACAGGGTGTCACAAATTTCGGGAAAAAACTATTTCTTACTTTTGCACCATGTGAACCATATGCTTAAATTAAGATTTACCATAGCATCGTAACTGAAGAGCAAACCAAAAATTTAAATACAAAATTATTAAAATCATATGACCGGTTCGCAAAAAAAAATCAACATTAAAATTGTCGCTAGTTTTTGATGGCCGGTTTTTTTGCCAGTAAGTGTAGTTATTAAATACATTATATTTTCTCATTTAATTTAACTCGTGTTATGATGACACTGGTCAACAGCCATTTTGCCACAGGGTGCACCCTGTTGGCCATGGCCAACAACTTTTTATGGTAATTTGGGTGATTCCAAAAATGTCCATATTTTGTTAAATTTGCCTTTTTTGAAATATTGTAAAAACCCGATTTTTATGATTGGCAAATATTTAAATTCGTATACATATTTTTAATTTACAAAAATGTTTAGCTTCATTTATCTTCTATATTGTGTTAAAAATCCTGTGAATAAAAGTACGACCCATCAACAGTGGTCATGCCACAAGAAATCTACCAGTTATCATTGTTTTGTTTTAACCCTCCGTTTTATTATGCTTAGGTCCAGTTCATTTTTGGTATTACAGTCAACTTTCTCTGGAGGTCAAGTTGATTTGCCATGTAACATTATTGTTTAGAGTAATGAAAATTATGTACCTATTTAAATTTAATTAAAATGGGTTTAAATTACAAATTTATACATACAGGGTGGAACAATGGAAAAAAGTTTCCACTCCGGTTTTCTCAGGTGTTACGTAAAAAAATACTCTCGCACACATCTATTTTTAATTTTAGGGACAATTTATTTTAAAATTTTTAATTCCCCCTAAGCGGGGGTGATGGTTACCTCTACAAGAGGGGAGTGATACATTATTTGTAAGGTCTTTTAAATCCCTACATTTTGGTGGATTAGTTTTTAAAGTATGTTAGTTCCTTTTCAAGATTTGAAAAAATAGTATTATGTATCAAGTTTGATAAACGCCATTTTATGCCCGAATTTGTGTATAGGAAAGTTTATAAACGAGGTGCATACTATACTTTTTCTACGACAAATACTTATTATTATCTTAAAATGATTTAAATCAAAAATTTGTATAGAGCGCCATCTATGAAACTATAGGGGAATCTGTGTGTCACCGTCAAATGCCAATTTTTTTTATTTTATAAACACAGATTATAAAGGTAATAAATCGAAATGTATTTATGAGCACTTTACAGTGGAGTCCGTGCCCAATTGCTAACTTCAGCCCGTGACTAAAGCGCCATAAAGCCACAACTTGTCAATGTGTATTTAAAAGGTCACTTAGTGTCATGGAAACATGTATGATAAAGGACGTTTTAAAGGTGGGAGTAGAAAAAATAATTTTTGAAGCAGTAATTTATTGTATAAATTTGGTTTAAACTATATATTTAAAATTTAACCCTGTGCCCTTTATAATTAAGAATTCATTATTATAAGACTAAATAATATGATTTAAATATAAATTAAATACATGATTTGAAATTTAAATAGAGTTCCTGATCTTTAAAGAAACAATTTTAATTTGTGTTAATAATTATTGTAATAATAATTTGCGATGATAAAGCGGTTTAAACAATTTACAATTATTTATACCAGGATATAGCAAGAATATGTGAAATAATTATCCAAATCTTAATTTGTTTTATGTTTAGTTGATTAACGGCATTTTAATAATAAATGCACAATAACTAATGTTAATAGTAATAGTAATAAAATTGGGATTTCACAGGTACACAAAATAAAAAAAAATTGCGTGTGCTAAAGAACGAACCATAATTATTTATTGTATTTTTCCCCTAAACTCGAATCTAAAGTAACTGATCAAACTTAATAAACCATTAACTGAAATAATCTAAACATATAATCCATGTATGTATATAACCAACAGACCAAACTGCTGGGTTAAATTTTGATAGTGCATTCCTATAATGACATGGATAACACTGTGCAACACCAAAAATCGAACCGCACCGGACTACTTTTTTCTGAAAATATACCTATCCAATAGCAAAACCCTCGCTGGGTTTGTAAAAGTTAGCTCGATTTATTTTTTTATGGCCGTTTGTATTTTCTAGCTTCATATTATATTATATTATTATTATGGGGTATAATACCCCAATTTAGACTTATTAATCGATTTTTTTCGCATTTATTCGATTTATATCGTCAAGATTTTTTGTAGAAATGTAGTTACTGAACAAATAAACCCATTCTGTGAACAACCTATTTCCCAAAACCTAATTTTTGGGACCAAATATTCGAAAAATATTTTTTTTTAATTTTTTGATAATATTTAAAATTTCTTGCTACTTCTTCTGGCAAAAATGTTGTAAAGTATACTAAAAGAAGTAATTTATAAAATACGCACACAAAACTGAACTTTAAGTTTACTTATTTGCTGGAAAACAATTTTTAAACAAGATTTTCCAAAATATTTATCTTTTTATAATCAACACCAAATTTTTTGCCGAAATCTTTGAAAAATCTGTAGGAAAAAATTGAAAAGATAAAATAGAATTGTAGATAAGTACAGAGAGTTTGATTTTTTATTTTGTATAAATTTTATTATTAAAAAACTTTTTTTATATCAAAACATTGAGTAATCTGATTCATTGCTGGAGAATTCCATTTTAAATAATTTTTAAAAATTAATTTTTCGAATATTTGGTCAAAAAAATTGGATTTTTGGGATAAAGGTTGTTCACAAAATGGGTTTATTTGTGCAGTAACTACATTTCTACAAAAAATCTTGACGATATAATAATAATAATAATAATAATAATAATAATAACTTTATTAACGGATATACATATTACAATTTACAATAAATCATGTATTGCTTACTTATAAGTTGGATTACATATTTTTAATTTATTTTTAAAGAACGTCAGAGAACAATTGAAAAAATCTAAATTTAGATCATTTGCTTCGGAACAGATTCTACTTAAGGGCATAAATTTACCATACGTAGTCCTATATAAAATAATTGTTTTTGCCTTGTAATTTTTAAAGGAACATTAAAGTTTATTTGCTCTAACAAATCTGGGCAATTAATAAAATTATTTAAAAGTTTATATAAAAATATATGTGAAAAAAATCGATTTATACACGGAAAGAAATTTTGAATACAATTAATCCAGTAAGGTAGTATTACAATCAAATTTTTGATCAATATAGCGCCAATCCAAAATTAGACTAATATCAATAATTCATTCGATAGAATTATTTGCTAGGCTTAAATGTATCAAACCGTGATAAATAGCAGCAAATAAGTTTTATAAATCACTACAAAATTTAGAATAATTGAGTATGAGTATGGGAACGTATGGCAAGCCCCAGATATATTGTCATCCACTGATCTCCCGGGGTTATATTAGCCCCTTTCCGTTCTCCTACGTATCCCGCCAAATCACAGCATTACCTGTGTTTGTTGGATCCGAAGTTTTTACGCCGGCTGGTAGATCCACCCTAGGAGTTCGTGGATGACAGTGTCAAAGGTTAAGGCAGCTCCCGGGATTTTTGTCAGCCGGGTCGGGCCATACGTCCAGTTTAGGAAGGGCTTTTGGAGGACATTGAACTGACCCAAAACTAAGTACAATCCGGAATCCTCCTAAACCAGGGCGTTAGTAATAACCCCATTCATTTGGTATTCCTGAATGGGGGTGGGTGGATTAGTATGCTGCTAGCGACTTTCCTTGATGGTGTACTTCTTGATAGCCGCTTTAGAATTGTTTGCCCCCCTGTGCGTTATTGAGTCGTATCTTCCGAACCGAAGTGTTGCCGGCCGCACCCCGCCGTAATATTGCCCTCTGACTATGTGGAAATACGTTTAACCTACTGGAATTGTCGACCCTCGAATTATTTTTTTTTCCCACTGTGCATGATCCCAGTGATTCTTAGAACGCTTTACTTAATTTATGAACGAAAGACGCGGAATTGTCGACCCTCGATTATTTATTTTTTCCCACTGTGCGTACGCTTACTCAACGGTTTTTACTTAATTTATGACCCCTTACGTCTTCGTAATCTATAGATGTAAACATAAATAAATAATTTCTTTAGGATGGTTTCTTTTGCCTAATGTTTATCGTAACTTGAGTGATTAATGGCTTCTTATTTGCCCTTGTGTTGATCGTTTTTTTTACTGTTTCATTTGCATGAGAATCTTTCAAATTGTTTGCGACTAATTAATTTTACCTGAAGAATTATTGTTAGTTAAAGGTTGCGTATTTCGAATTAACTAGTATTAATATTATTGGGTGGTCATGTTCATGCAATTTGGTAGCTACTTATCTAGTTTATGCAGACTTGGACTTCGGGATATTGCCAGGCAGTGTGCTAAAATTGATCCTTATCGTATGCCGCACGTGTCGTAGCCCAGAAAATTTTCATTGGAACTGATCGTCTCTCTCACACCTTTTAATCAGGTCAAACACTTGAGGACAGTCCAGGGGGAGGTACCACACACAATTTGCACTCTTTTGCACTTGGGACGGATATCACGTGTAGAATCTATATTGTTTTTTTATTATTTTACGGCGTTAACCAGTTATCACGTGTAGAATCGATATTGATTTTTTTATTTTATTTTACGGCGCACTTTTCGCAATTGTTGCACTTGCTACAAAATTTAGAATAATTATAGTGAAAATTAAATTAAATTCGCCTACGATTTTCTAGAATCCACATAATATTTTCTTAAATTTACCAATTCTTGGATTCAATTAAGCACTTTTTAGGCCAATTTAATCTTTTTTTTAATAGTAGTTATAAAAAATTAAGTATAATTAGGATAAAGTTTATCAGATCATTTAATTGATTTGTGCAAAATTTATCTAAATAGTTAGTAAAAAATATATTGAATTTATCAAAAATTGTATTATTTTCATCAATTCAATATTTGATTATTGACTGGAATATTGATCTTCGTAATAAGCAGTGATAGTGGGGTAGGTAAAGTATATATACTAAATTTTTGTGTTTAATAAATATTCATTTATTTTAGCTTACAAACTTTCATAAAAAATAACTCAATAAAATAATAATCTATAGGTTCAAAATACAAAACAATAACTCAATAATGGTTTTTTATGTTTAATTGACTAATATAATGTATAATTTATTTTATAAGTTTTAAAATATTTGCGTTTAAAACCTTAAAAAACAACTGTTTAAATTTAATTTAACGGCGTCAAATTAATCAAAGATGGTGGCTGGAGATATCCCACGTGGTGCGCACAACAGTTTTCGTTCGAATGCCAACGAAATCGAACAGACCTTCTTGTGAGGATTGTGATCACGATTTTAATATTATCCATATCCCTGAAGTCTACTTGACAGTGAAAATGCTTGGTAGAACATACCTATATTACTTTTAATAACCAAAAACGTGGAAATTAATAAAATTTATTATACCTACATTAATCGCAAAAACTATGAGAGCGAAGTCAAAATAAACGGTTTTGGAATCTGCTGTGTTGAATGGACACGATCGTTCTTTCACAACTCACTACACCACCTGTCTCGAAGAGAAACTGCAAACTAAAACGCGTTAAAAATTAAAAATTGGCATGTTTGCTAAATTTGCTGCTTATATTACAGATTTGGCCAAAATATTAGCTTGATTTTAGCTGACTTAATAATTCAGTCAAATATTGGATAATCGTATTAAAAAATTGATAGAATTAGTTTTATATTTGATTAATGTTAGTACACATTTTATAGGTCTTTTTCTAAAATTCAGTAAATTTTTCAAATAATTCAATCTAGACAGGATTATTTTAATTTAAACATGTATAGATATTAAGCAATTATTTTATTGTTTTTATTCCAAATATATTTGGAATATGTTTAAATTAAAATAATCCTGTCTAGATGAAATTATTAGAAACATTTACTGAATTTTAGAAAAAGACCTATAAAATGTGTACTAACATTAATCAAATATAAAACTAATTCTATCCAAATTTTGATACTACTTACTAATACCAGTAAAAATAAAGTTAAATCAATTTAGTTCTTATTTAAATATTATTTGATGAAATTAATCCAAATAGGAATATAATAATAAAATCCAAGAGTTGATCTTTTCTTTGAAAATTAAGCTTAACGTTACATAAAGCCAATCTTAATGTTTGATTGGTTTAAGAAAAACTTTTTCTGTGACCAATCTTAACTTTGCTGTTCCTAGAAAAAAATTTATTCGATTTAGCACTTATCTATCTATATCTATATCTATCTTATATCTCTATCTATATCTATCTTAGGATGTTAATTTTAATTTGATATTAATCATTTGCGAAATGTACATATTTATCATAAAAAACTTAAATTTGTCAGTTTTTTTCTTGATTTATTCTATTTTAGATTAAACTAATTCATTTTGAATAAATTTTGTCTTTTCTTAAATTAATAAATGGATTTGATTTACTTTATCATAACATTTCTTTCCGTGTAGGTCTAAATTGGGGTAAATGAAGCTCGAAAATACAAACGGCCATAAAAAAAAATTCGAGCTAACTTTTACAAACCCAGCGAGGGTTTTGCTATTGGATAGGTATATTTTTAGAAAAAAATGGTCCGGTTCGGTTTGATTTCGATGACCCGAAAATTGTCGCACAGTGTAATCGGTAAGTAAGAATTTTTTGAAATTGGGACACTAAAATACGTTTGTGTCATAAATCGTTTTCTCTGAAACCGAGCAACGGATCGACGTGTTTTTTTGCATAGAGATAATTGATATACCGAAAAGTTATATAGGCTACTTTTTTGTTTGATTTTTTTTTCGAAATTTGATTAGTAAGTAACCTCCAATTCTGACTAGATTTGTGTTAAGCGGAAAAAGCTACAATAAATTAAAGTATAAGTAAGATATGTTTCAGCACACTCAACCTTTTTTATTTTGTGGGCCTGGGTTATTGTTATAAAAACACATTTTTTTATAATTAAATAAAAGGTAAGCCAAATATTTCAATGTGCTCAATAATGCCAGCCCTATTAAAATCCCCAGTCTTGTAACCTTTTCACCATTTGGTGCACCAATTAGGTATATTTAAAAATAATTTGGTGCCACTAAATATTTTTAAATATAAGAATATTATGATAAATATAATAATATTATGATACTAAATATGCCAAAAACAGATTTTTGCCTTGCTAGCATGCTAGCTATGGACGTATGTAACTTCAAAAATATTATACATAACAATATTTTTGTTAAAAAAAATACCTTAAAGGATATTTCCATTTATATAAAGAATATTTTTGAACATGCTGATATTTTTTCTTATACTAATAGTACAGTATACAGGCTGTTAGTCAAGTATGTACAATAAATTTAACAGACGATTCTTAGGGTAATTTTAAAACAAAAAGTTCATAAAAACATGTATCTTCAAATATTTAGTTTTCAAGATACAGTATGTTAAACTTTAATAAACCTTTACGAATTTTTTTGACAAACACAGCTTAATAACAGTAAGTACACATTTGTACACGATACTGATCTTTGGCATTTTTCTTTTTAGATAATATGTACATTTAGTATTTATTTATCTTTGTTTTTATAATTATAAATCTCTTGTAAGTATGTACTTATTGGAAAATAAAGACCCGTTATTATTATTATTATTTAAAAAATTTACGCCATTGACTTATTGTAATATTTTTTTTTCGAATTAGGCAGCTAAAAATACAACTTTTTATCTCTTAAATTTTTTTCCTATGTAGTTTGTAGAGAAAAAATAAAATCCACTTAAATACATATCTCGTGTGGTCCAGCGCGAGGGCTAAACCACTTTAAAATAAGCGAGAAATCGGCGTTATAAAGACATTTTTCTTATTGGACGCTTACATTAGCATCCAATCGTTATCAATAAGGAAAAATCCTTATCGATAAGAAATATCTCTTAGCGACGAGTTGCGATTTTATTTTCTTTGCCTTTAATTCTTGTACGATTTTTAGGTATATTTTTTTGGGCATTTTAGTCACGGTCTGAAGTTAGCTTTATTATAAATTGGGAAGGTTAAATCCATTAACAGTTGACAGATTTCAAATATTTAACAACTAAAATTGGCTTTAAATTCTTATTTCTGTTCGTCGTAGATAAACTATAGTGCAACTCGTTTTATAGCTTTTATAACTTCTCTAGGCACTAATTTTTATTAAACACTCGCTCGCAAGTTTCGCTCGTGCCTAATAAAACTCGTAACTAAAATGGCGTTTATAAAATTTGATATATAATATATACTATATAATCTTATATACAAGTTTATTTTAACAGCAGACCTTTGACTAAAACGAAAGTGGCAATGATTTTCTACGGTTATACATTTTAGAAAGGGTATAAAGGGATAAACCCGAGGTTATACTCCCCTTTTTATGACCTACTAACAAGTATATTGTCAGAAGATAAATTTAGCCACCATATGATTGTTTGGGGTTCTGTGAAACTTGTTTGGCATGCAAGAAAACTTAGTTGTTATGAGAATTTTGTTATGTCAATCTGCATTTTTTGTTTAAATTTATGAAGTTGTTGCTCAACCTCAAGGTAAAAATCGCTACTAACTGATGTGTACAGCTGTTGCTACCTTTTTGACGTATCCAAAATATATGCAAATTTTGCACGAAATATTTTTGCACAATATCATTATTAAATCTGCAGCTTTTAATTTGTTTAAATGATGCTTTATTTATTACCTGGCCGTTTTCTAAAAATATACATTAGGGTTTTTTTAAGAAGAATGTAGTATCTATGTATATAAAAATAGAGACATTTTCAGAAAAAATAATTTTAATCTTTTCTCATAAAATAGATCTGAATGGAATTATTGTTAAAATAAAAAAACGATGATCGCATGTTATTTCAATGGAAAAAAAACCAAAATTCAAAATAAAAGCCTTTTTTTAATTTATGTTTTTATTTATAATTAAATCAGGAAAACTAAGAACAGTACAGGATAATTTTTATTCAAGCTTATTGTACAAATTCCACTTGTTTTGAAAAATTATCGGTAATTTTTAAGCACTTGTATTACCCCCGAGTAATTTACTTATGCATTGTTGTAACAGTGTAATAACTACTTTATTATTAAGTAGAAATTCAAGATATCATAGAAGAAACACAGGGTTGCATTAGCACCGGTTTGTTTGTTTCGTGAATTAAAAACGTCAAAGTACCTATTAAGCAAACCAGTTTTTTTCTTCGTTTCTGCACCCAAGTCTTAAAATTGAATTATTTGGTGATATTTAAGAAGAAGAAATCGACAACAATTACATAGTGTTTGAAGACAGTTTATTTGTTAATTTTTTGTATTTTTAGTAGGTATTTTTACTCGAGTAATTTTTTTCCTAAATACCGCTTGTGCTTGTGCTTAGATAATTTTATTCAAGCTTTTTGTAAAAATTATAAACAACGGCGCTTTCTTGAAAATTATCGCTAATCGGTAAGCACTCTTTACCCCCGATAATATTAATTCTAATATACATATATATATATATATATATACGAGGTGTGTTCAGAAAATATCGGGAATTTTCGTTTTTTGAAACAAATATTTATTTATTCATCTACATTAATGTTGTCGCCTTCAAAATAGTCCCCATTGGATAGTACACTAAAAAAAATTATTACATTTAAATGTAAAGTTACACGATTATTACCATATAAATTCCTAATTTTTACGACAAATTGTAAAATTACCTTTATTTTCGTCTAATTTTTATGTATTTCAAGTAAATAAACATTTTTGTTTGTAAAATTACTAATGTTATGTATTAATTATTGATACAACAAGTAAATTTAACAAACTAAATGTAAAAAATACAATTATAACGTCTTACTGCATTATTTCAAATGTAAATATACTTTATTAGTCTTAATATTACAGATTTAAATGTTTTTTTACATTCGGAGTGTAGTAAAAATCGCAAAATTACATTTCATATGTAACCGGAGAAGAAGCCTATTGGCTGGGAATTCGCGCATGCTGCCCACGCATCGGCATGTTAATGTTATCATGTATAAATACATTTCAAATAAAAAACATATTACATTAAAAATGTTATTTTACATAAAAAATATAAATGAGTCAATTATGCTATTACATTTTACATGTAAAATAATAATGAAATGGAATATTTCAGTTATCAACAAGGCATCAAAATAACCAATTTCCATTACCGGAAATTTACATGATTTTTTTTTCAGTGTATGCACGTGTGCCAGCTCTTCTTCCAATACTCGAGACACTTCTAAAACTTGATCTTTGGGATAGCCTTTAGTTCTTTCAGCGATGCGCTTTTAATGTCATCTATGCTTGCAAAACGACGGCCCTTTAAGGTTCTCTTTATTTTTGGGAATAGGAAAAGTCAGACAGAGGCATGTCTGGCGAATATGGAGGCTCGGGCATCATTGCAGTATTGTTTTGGCCAAAAATTTTGTTCAGAATTTAACAATTTTGGAACTAATTTTGCTGCCACGCGTTTCATACCCAAAACATTAGAAACAATTTCATGGGATCAGCCAATCGATATACCAACATCATCAGCGACTTCTTTGATGGTTTATAACCATTTCTTCTAATTTTTCCATGTTTTTATCGGTTGTTAATATCCTTGTGCGTTCGGGGCATTCGTCATCTTCAAAGTCTTCACGGCCATCTTGGAAACTCTTATACCACTTGTAAACTCTTGTTTTACTTATAGCAGACTCACTATAGGCCTTTGTTAACATTTAGAATTTATTTTATTTTTTTAAGCAAAATTGGATACAAATTCTTTGATCCATTTCTTTTAACGAACGAAAATCGCCGAGCTCATAAAACACGTCTAACCTTAGCGGATGCCACAGACAAAGTATACAATGAAAACAGCTAAATTTTTTATCATACTTCGGGGGCATGTATACCAACATAATAGAGAAAATTTTATGACAACCGGACCCTCCGAACCCGCGAAGTTTAACAATTCCCGTTATTTTCTGAACAACCTCGTATATGCACTTATCTATATCTATTTGTTTATGTATATACACACAGGGTGGCCCAACGAAACCGAAACAGGAGTTTTCGGGTAGTAAATAGTGATTTAATAAAAACGCAAAGGTACTTCAACTTTGGTTTCGAGGAACATCTTTTGCAATAATTTCATGTGCACTGCAATGCAAGTCGCTTTACCCCTTCGCACAGTGGTCATAACCCTGAAATTTTAAATGACATCTCGAATTTAAAGTTTAAAGTTTTTAAATAGCACTGCTTACTGTCTAAAAACTTATCTGTTTCGTTTTCATTGGGCATTTGCGACCACTCTAAAATCAGTGGTTTACCCCTCGTCTATTTGTATATGTATATTAGGGTGATTCAAAAAATCAACTTTTATTTTTTTTACTCCTGACACTTGTAGTGTTAGGTATTGTCACAAGTTACAACTTTACGCAGGTGAAAATAAGCAAAAATTTTCACCCACATCTAGAGGTTTGTAAAATCAATTTATTTGTGTATAAATGTTGTCAAATATTAAAAATTATAATGTGGGAATCATCATCCTCTGAAGATGAATTACTTGAACAACCACGCCGTCATCGAAGACCTCGGACGTTTAGGTTAAGAACAAATTTAAATTTTGTCACCTTTTACGAGTTCAATGAGAGAATTTCGAATGTCATCAGTCAGCATGGAATCTCTTCTTGCAGACATAGGGCACATACTTCAACATGCCACAAAAATAAGTGAGGCCCTGTCAGAAAGAGTTCAAGTGTGTGCAGCTCTTCATTGGCTAGGCAATGGAGGTCAATACCATGGAGTAGCTGATATGCATGGCATATCAAAAGCAAGTGTCTGTAGATCAGTTCACGCTGTTGTGAGGGCTGTAAATGATATCAAATTTGCACAAATTGTTAACTGGCCAAATGACATTCAGAATGTGGTTATTCGGTTTTCCCGATTAGCAAGAATGCCTTTAGTCATAGGATGTGTGGATGGAACACTTATTAATATAGATAGTCCATTACAAAACGAAGAGCAGTATGTAGATAGACATGGAGATCACTCTTTAAATGTTATGGCTGTTTGTGGACCTGACTCCAAATTCTATTACGTTAGTGGCCAGGCAGTGTTAACGATGCCCGAGTTTACAGAAACAGTACACTGCATCGTCATTTTCAATATGGTTGGAGACCTATTCCTGATGGCTTTATACTAGGCGATTCTGCCTATCCATTAAAAGAATGGCTGATCCCTCCAACGAACCGTAATCTTGGTGACCCTGCAGTCATTCGATTTAATCGTGCTCACAAGTCTACTAGGCGTGTTGTGGAGAACTCGTTTGGCATTTTAAAGGAAAAATTCCCGTGTCTTAATTACCTACGGGTAAACACTCTTTTTGTCTGTGAAGTAATCAAGTGTTGCAACATTGCAAGGACTGAAGATGATGTTCGGCGTGTCCTTCAACCTCCAGCAGCAGACGCCAACGAAGAAAATGGGGAAGTAAATGCCGAAGATGCACAACCTGCAGGCGCAAGAAGACTTCAAGCATTACTAGATTTTTTCAGATAAACCACTTTTTAACATGTAATTATAAGTAGGTATAAATTATTATGTTTTTAATTAGAATAATTCAAATGCCAATATCAAAACCTTCAACTTCAGTATCTGCTTGCACGAGTATTTCTTGTTGCGCAGCATGGCATATGGCGGTGAAATGTAAGGGAGGCAACCCTAACTCCTTTTCTTGTTTGAATATTTCCAGGCTTTTTAAGTAGGATTCTTTTTTCATAATCTCCAACGAGAGTTTAAGTTTCTTTACTCGCAGTTCGCCCACCTTCGCTGCCAGTTTTTTTGCGGTTGTCAATTTTTTTCTGAAAATATATTTATACAAATGATAACAATTGGGAAGCTAAATTTACAGCTAAACGCTAAACTGAGCACCACTGGGTGTCCATATATATAATTCTATTTTTTATGGGAATCCTATTTTAATAATAATCAGGAGTGTTTATAGAAAAAAATATCTGGCCGGGTGATGACCATAACTTTGAATAGGTTGAACTAAACAATAAAGGTAATAACAAATTAGTACTTACCACGGTGTATTTTTTGCCAATATACATCTCTGGTGTAGCTAAAATCCTTGTTAGCTGACACAAGTCCTAGCGATAAGGCTTTCTCATGGATGGTCTTCCATGCTTTCACTTTGTCCTCCTTAGTAAGTTTGTCTGAGAAACTCCCAAACAAAACTTTCTTCGAAGATAGCACATCGTGCAAAAAATGCATCTTTCCTTCCTTCTTTAAGGACATAATTAAAACTTACAATCACGCGTCAAAATTAAGTGGCTTAACCTTACTTTTTAACATGTGTATTTTTCCACAATTATTGTGAAAATATTTTTCACAAGTGTGAAGATATATTTACAATTGTGAAAATATTTTAACTATTGTTAAAAAAAATTTCGGAACACCTGTACTTGTAGATTTGTTAAAAATAGTCCATCCACGTATGAGCTTTTAATATTAGTAAGATAAAAAGATTCTTGCAACTTTCCATTTTTAAATTAGTCCGATGAAAATCATTTGGTATCTCACTTATAAATAAATATAAAGTCCAATATATATTTTAATATGAAATTAAATGCTTTACACCAAAAAAATTCTATGTTTTTTGTAAACCATTAGAAATATATCTTCAAAATTTGAAAAGTTTTAAAAATAAATAGGTATTTTTTTTCAAAATTTTATAACTTGCAGAATAGTTAGAATTTCGAAATAAGAAGTACAATTTTTTTTGGAAATCAACTGATCTACAAAAAAGTTTTCTTTTTTGTTTTTTTTTTAAGATAATGGCACGCGCGGAATAATAATAAATTTTGTTTAGTATAAAGTATATCCCGTATGGTCTAGTAGTAACGATACCCAGCTCTTTATATGACAAGTGGTTATTTAAACGTTTCCCCTGAATAATTTATTGATATAAATGTTGTAGTATAATAAATAATATAACAAAATAAATGACTTTAATATTTGCATCCAGGAGGTTCGGGTACCGAAATAGTTTTTTTGAAATGAATATTTTGAAATAAAATTTCAAAATCCTATTTTAAATAATAAGAACAAAAAGATATTTCAAAAAGTAAAATAATATTTTTTACGGTAATTAAAAAAAAATTAAAATCTAATTAGTAAAACTTTTAGTTTATTTGAAACTATTGCATTGATCAAAAAAAATAAAAAAACCTTTACCAATAAAAATATGAACCCTACTACTCATTTCAAAATCCAAACTATGCGAGTTCTTTTATTTTTTTAAATTCTTTTTTCAAAACTTTATAAACTTTGACCTAAAATATATTTTAAATTGATAGGTTTACAAAAAAAACATAGGATACCTTTTTTGTAAAGCATTCAACTTCCCACCAAATTATCTATTGCGCCTAAAATATAAATTAATTTGTTAGTGATATATATGTATATTTTTTCATAGACTAATGTGAAAATGAAAAATTGCGATAAGGAGGATCTTACTATTAATATTAACAGCTCATACGTAGATAGGCTTATTTTGAAGTGCCAAGCTAAAGTCAAGCAGAAGTAAAAAAAATAGTAGATTTTTATCACCCTTATGTATATTATATGGAAAGGGGAAATATTAATATTAATATTAATATAATCATGTTTGGATATTTTATTTTTGTGTTAATTTTTTAAAATTTATTACTTTTTAAATATTATTAAAAAATTAAACCAAAGATTTTGTAAATAAATTGCTTTTTCTACTTTCACCTTTAAAACGTCGTACAAATTGACAAGTAGTGGCTTTATGGCGTTTTAGTCACGGGCTGACGTTAGCAACAGGTTTTTAGTCACGGGCAGAAGTTAGTTTTAGCTTAGTTTACAGTTGTAAAATGTCATACAATCGTTAAAATAAAGTATCCTAAAATACTAAATGTAAAAATAATTTTTTTATATCAATACAAAAATGCTTAAGTATTAAATAGTTTTTCCGCCAATATTTGAAAAGTGTATATGAACATTGTGCTGGCCTTTTAATTTCGCCGACAGAAAACTAGATTTAACTTAATTTCGGGTAAAGACTCCACCGTGGAGTCTTTCTTAACTTTCACTGTGAAAAACTGCTTATATATCGAATTAAACGGTTCATTTTCATGTGATTTTCACAAAAAAATTGACATTTAACAGATTCCCAAGTTACTAACCTTTTCTATACACTCATTTAATGCAATGCAAGCTCGCTCGTGCCTAAATTAAATTCGTGTTTAAAATGGCGATAATCAAACTTGATACATACACGAGTATACTAAAAATTATTTATTATTATTACAAATTATTATATTTCATTTTAATACGTGCTAAAAATTTCTAATATTATTTAACACATTGCACAAAGTAGTTTTTAAAACATTTGACACAAATTTGCAATATTTGGCGCTTATGGTTGAAAATTTAATATCAGAAAAAATGCAATATAAACGGTCTAATATTTGGAAAAATTGGTAGGAAATAATTTTGCTCCAGTATTTTTTTAATTAAAAAGGAAATATTGTTTACTTTTAAAAGTCTAAAAAAAATGTATGTGCATAAGCCTGGCAAATGGAAGTGCGCTTTAAAATCATAGGTTTTTGTAAATAATAAAAACTAAATATTGTGAAAGGACCGACTCTCTTCACATGTTTTACTATTAACTAACGTAAAAAAGAGTAAAAAAAGAAGTAAATAAATCACTTTAAACGATGTGCATACTATGTAATTTAATTTTTCTGTTAAAATATTTTGTTTATACATGCAACTTCATCAGTTAATTCATCTATGTTAAATTTGGAATAAAAGCGTTTTTATTTATTAACTAACGAAATTACTAGTTTTTATAATATGGGACAATTGTTTAATTTAAAATAAAGTAAGTATGGAACAAAAATAACGCATTATTAAAAGTTAAAAATATATGTAATTTCGTGTTCACTTTGTTGTGTTGATTATATTATTTTGCAATATTAAAAAAAACTGTTCCTTTATAATTATGCATGTTTGTATAGATTAAATTATGCTAAATCTGAATCTAAATACTAAAAAATTCGATTAGGTTTATTTTTTTTTACAAAATTTGACTGCCTGGTTATTTTTTTTTTGTTTTTTTTTCTTTGGCCGGCGGAGAAATTTTTTACGAACACTCAGTTCCTCTTGGGGCCCCGAGTAGTGTGGGACTCCGTCTATTGACGTATACCCACTAAAACTCCCCCGTTAGGTGGTTTAAAGCCCTGCACTGCGGTTTGCTTTCGCAATCCTATTGTGCCCTAAATGGTATTACTTCCATAGCTCTAGCTCCGTTGCTTCTATGAAGCGCAGTAGCCGAGGCAGTGGGAGCAATTTTAAAAGTTATGGTGTGAGTTTAGACTCTCCCAGGTGTGTTCTTCTTAAGGTGTTGAATCCCTCACATTGACACATAATATGAAGAGGTGTTTCCTCTTCTTCTTCGCATCCTCTACACAAGGGGTCATCTGTCATCCCCATTTTATGAAGATGTTTTTTGAATGGAGCATGGCCTGTGAGAAGGCCTAATGCTTTCTTTAGTTGGGTCCTGGTATATGTCCTCATTGGTTTCTGCCCTTTAGCAGATGGATTGTCCAAAAGTGCTTTCGAATGCTCCAGACCAGACTCGAATGCTGACTGCCTGGTTAGCAGTATACATTTATAAACAACTTTACTTTGTTTAATAAATTATTAAAAAAAAAAAATTTTCATTTAAAATATCTCAGTTATGTAGTACTAAATAAAAAGCGCTTGTGCATTTTAAGTAGAATAGTCGAGATTTGTGGACTTATTACTTAATTAAGGTAAATATGTTATTAAATTAACCACAAAACAAGGGCTAGCTTAAGTAGATAAATTTGTCTTGGCTTACCCATTTGACGAACCGACTAGTTTCATGAGCTTATTTTATTAATCGATACGATTGAATACTTAGCGATGATTTTTTATCATAATCATGGTACTCTCTTGGAGTTTTTGAAAAGTTTTACTAAAAAATTAAACAGATTTACGTTTAACACGAAAACATGTTCATAATTATTATTATTATTATTATATTATAACTTTAAAGTTTTCATTTCAATGCTTACCAGAAAAATCCTAACCCGTGCTCCACTCCACATACATTTTTTGGCCACATTTTAATTTTTATAATTTATTATTATTATTAGGTACTATTAAAGTAATAATTATTTTTGATCAAAAAAAGCCAATAATTCAAAATAAAATAAAGGGTGTTTTTTAGAGGTTTGATTTTTAAAATTAAATAAAACACAATAAAATCATGGTAATGGCCATAAAAATCGCTTTATTGCCATTATTGTTTAAATATGATTTCGGGCAATCCAGATGTCAGTTGCTATGGACCACTTTTTCGAGCAGCGATGAGGCTCATTTTTGGGAACGGCTACATGAACCAACAAAATTGCAGGATTTGGAGTGGCTTACGTTTAAGGTAGTGTTCCCCTGTGAAGCGATTCTCCATGATAAAAGGTCCATTTAAATACCCAGCATTCATAGCACACCACAAATTTACTGAAAACCTGTGCTGAAAATTGGTTTCGACTGGGAATTTTTGTCAGACCATACGTGAGAGTTGTGCGTATTATTAAAGCCGTCACGGGTTAATGTTGCTTCATCAGTAAAAAGTATGCGCGATTGTTAGTTATCCACCGACAAAATTTCACACGTTTAGCATAATCTTCCGGGTGAAACTGTACTCTTTGTAAATGGTATGGGTATAATCCTTGCTCGTGAAGTGTGTATATTACCCGTTTTTGTGAAATATCCAATTTAGTAGCGATTCTTCTGATAATGGTCGTTGCATCTTCTTCCACTAGATCCAAAATATTGTCCACTTCTTCGAAAGTTTGTTGATCAACTTTTTCAGATGTAGCACTTGGAAGAGTTCCAGTCTCGCAAAGTTTGTTAAAAACGCGAATAAACACGTTTTTGCCAGGAGCCCTCTCACGTGGAAAACGTCGACGATATTCTTCTACAGCAGCTGTGTCATTTCCATTACAGAAGCCATAAACAAAAACCATATTAGCATACTCTAAATTTGAATATACTTGTGCCATTTAAAAAAATTAAACTAAAAAATTACAAAAACACCACTGACACTGACAGTTAAAAACACACAAGCCTTTTAAATGTATAACTATGGAAACAAACTTTGTCTCCATAATTTTTCAAAGAACATTACATAATAATTTATTTTTTTAAATTTCGCTATAACTTGAAAACAAATAAGACAGGGTTGTCAGATGAGGGGATTTTCCCCAAAAATGAGGGTATTTTTTTTTGGTTGGGTAATTTTTTGGGGATATTTTTGTCTGGAGATTTCTTCCACTACTAGATAAAAACTTTTAAATATTAAATCTCGAAATACTATGAAGAGATGACATATATATATATGTATACTTGTGAAAGTATTTAAGGTGACATCTCCGAAACATTTATTTTAATTACTTATTATTTGTAAGTGGCGCCATCTCAAGTTAGCGCACACTTGTGTCAGTTTTATACCAACCGAAACTATGTTAAATAAATTTAATGCTAGCATGTATGATACTCGTATCAAAAATTAATTCGTTTTGGAAATGTTTTAAAAACATTGTTTTCTAACATTAAGAATAAGTTCCATAACCCAAAGATATGTATTTTTTATAAAAAGTATTTTTAGAAGAAAACGTATTAAGTTTAATTAATATATAATATTATAAAATAAGAGATTTTTTTCTAAATTTGGGAATTTATTTGTAACACAAATTAATTTTGAGGATTTTATAGATATGAAAAACATATTTTATTAACTGGAATAGTATACTATTCTATAGAATTCAATAATTAATCATAATAATTAATAAAAAAAAATCTGGGGATTTTTGTTTTTAATTTCTAAATTTAGGGGATTTTTAAATTCCGATTGGGTAAATTCCGCTGACTGAACTGGCAACTTTGAAATAAGGATCGGATAAGAACATTTGAGTTTTTTTTATTATTTTGATGTGTAGAATGCAGTCCTGGAGTTCGGTGCGATCCTTCCGATTTACCCTGTATAATAATAATCAGGATCTTTTTAAAAAATAATATTTATTTTATTAATATTTAGTATGTAGTTAAAGTACAAAGATAAGGCTATGCAATACTAAATACTTAATATTAATCAACAAAGATTTTATGTATGGTATAATATTTTTGTTGCTTGGTTTAGAAGTAAAAATTGAATTGCTGGCCTGCTTTAATAAGAATTTGTTTTGAGCCATGATGGGATGGAGATTAAAGCAAAGTGAATTATCTCGGGCGTTCCGAAAACCCAAAGAAAAAACACCAGGTAATATATTTCGCGAAAGTTTTAAAACAACACTTCACAACATTCAAACAAACATCGTTAGCTCACTTTCAGTTTATAAATATTTAAATGGCATTTCAAAAGCAAAAGTAATAAATTGCGAATAAAAAAGGCTGAAAGTTTTTATATATAATAAAAGTTTGCTAAGTAAATTAGACGGCAAGGCGAGTTTTGTTAGTTATTTAGCCCCACCTCTTAGACCCCCCGGGGGCGACCGTCAACCACCCCACGGAACGGGCCCGCTTTTATAAATATTACAATAATTAAATATACTTGGGAAATTGGGTAGGGGCCAAGACCGTTCTTCTTGCTATCTGCTCATAAAAGGGTACGTTTTTTTGTTTCGGATAGATTGCTGAATTACAACTTTCATACAAAAACAAAATTTCAATTACACGCTTTATCCAAACAAAAATTTAATTTACATTTTTTATTGTTTAGTAACGAAAAAATTCATAAACCATTTTAGAGCAAACAGCCACAAAATATTTAACAGTTGTAGAAGGATATACAGTTACAGGGCCGTAGCCAGGACTAAGACAGTATTTACGTATTAAGTGAATTGAAAGTTATTTTTTTAATTATAATTATAATTATAATAATAATAAAAGTAATAATAATAATTATATTAATCTTGCAATTGCAATATAATATGGTGATTCCAATTACAGATTTACAACTAAATTAGGAACATACATTGTATACGGCGAAGTTCGGTTGGACACACAAGTTCTTCCACTTAACCTCAACATATATAATACATAAAATTACTTATGAACGAAGGTATAAAAATACTAAAAATAGTTTATAAACTATAAATACACAACGCACACGTAATAAACAAAACGAATATAATTCATTATTATTTTGGTATTTGATAGAAATGCTATAAAACTTTTTTTGCACATTTTTAAACATTGAAGGCAATAAATTCATAAGTTTCTGAGGAACTAATTTTAATAACAAATAAATATAGTAATATAATGGCCTTTTAAAAAGGGCTGGAGGCCTAGAAGGAGAAATATGATTTTTATATCTCGTAGCATTTAAAACATGTATGTCTGTATCAAAAGTAATTTATAGTAGAGGGGCATTTTAAATTAGTACAGCATGAGGCAATGGAGAGATCTTCTTTGTTTTATATTTAGCCAGCCTTACGACAGTTTTGCTGAAATGCCCCTTTTTTTCTTATTCCGCATATAAGACGTAGGTATATAGAAATATTGCAAAAGCTGTACTCCAAATCTTGTTTTAAAAGACAAGAACCTAATACTGTATCTATATTATTAAAAAAAGGTAACACGAGAGAATTACATAACATTTTTTTTAAGCTGCTCAAAACATCTTTAGTGGGTAACAAAAAGTAAACAAAAATGCAGGAGTATTTAACATATTCTTTACCCTAAACTAGGCTAAATACATAAAAATTGTTCAATAAACAATCTCTCAAATTTATATAGAATATACCTGGAGGGTAGCCACAGGCTAACCTGACCCAGGCTTTCTCAAACCAAAAGGGTTCATCTGGTACACAAACGGGTCTCTAATAAAGGAAGGTGCAGGAGCTGGTATATATGGGCGAGAATAAGCTTTGCACTGGGTCGATACTCAACGGTATACCAGACTGAAATCAATGCCATCCTGATATGCGCCCAAGATAATCTTCAGAGGTGCTACTCGGGTAAACATATCTACATATATAGCGACAGTCAAGCACCACTCCGGGCTCTTCACTCACAAAGGGTCAACTCGAGGCTTACACTGGACTGCATAAAAACACTATGGGTCGGTACCCGGTAGTCATCGTGGAATCAAAGGCAACGAGAAAGCAGACCAGCTGGGCAGTAACAGGGCCTTTTTAGGGCCAGAACCTGCTATATGGTTGCCTCCTGTCTGGTAAAAACCAAGATCAGGAACGACTAACAACCAGTTCCAGAACAAATGGCCTCAGACAGTCAAGGGTCTTTATAAAGGGTCCTACAAACTGCAAAGAGGCAAAAAGATTTCTATATCTTAACAGGAATCAGCTAAGAGCCATCACAGGAGGAGGACACTGAGTAGTCAAATACCACCTACACAATACCGGACTTAGCAACGAGGCGGATTGTAGGTATTGCATCGAAGTAGACCAAACTACCGAGCTTATAGTCTGCGAATGCGACGCTCTAGTCAATAGCAGACTAAGGTAAGGCAGGGCTTTACCACGGGGGTTTGTACATTGGGCCGTATGTGTGCCTACATGCTGCCTACAGTGGATCTCCTTTAAATCAACTTATCACGAAGACCCCGGGATTGAATCTTTTTATCCCGTGATTTCCCGGATAGGTTTTTTACGGGATCCCGGGATTAAAAACCCTCTTAGACATGTTTCATTTGTTTTGCTGTCTGTTTGATTTTGGGCTACTAAACAAATTCATATACATTTTTAATAACATTAAGTGATATAGTATAGACTACAGTCACAGTTCAACACCCTTTACAACATCAAAATAAATAAGAACATGTTGTTAATACGCCACTACAGCCCTGTACTCTGTAGCCTGCGCCCACCTATGCAAATTTTAAGTAATTAAAGAAGCATTGTGCCTTAAAACTTTTAAAACGCAATTAATATTAGTCGAAAAATGTACGGAAAGGTATTTACCATAAATTATTTCGAACGAATCAAGATAAAATGTGTAATATTTTAGGCCATTACTTCTTATCAAATATTTAAATGTTAAAAAAAACAATGGCAATAAATACAATTAGTAGAGTTTGTAAACCGTGAAAACACCTCCTGTAATTATTTAATACTGACGTACTAAAATTATACATATTATTAACCCTAAAGTTAATTCAAAATAAATCAGCAATGCTCTATTTATGATATATTGTATGTAAATTTGATTTGGAAATAATAAATGACTTAGCAAATAAAATTTGTACATTGTTCTTTAGTAGAATTAAAAAAAAAATAGTATATGTTGCACACACAAACTCAAACAAAATTTTTTTTCTTTTCTCACTACTTTTTGTAATCATCAGAATAGTGGAATTTGTAAAAATCCTAAACAAATTCTTTAACATATTTATTTCTTAAAATATGCTTGTCTAAAAAATTCATATTCCGTTATTATAAATTAAACTTTGTTAATTTTGACCCTTCTAAGTTTGAAAAATATAAAATCTGTCAAAATCAAATTTTTCTTAATGGTATAATCGATATGATAAAAGTTAAATCAAAAAAGTATTTAAACAGTAATATTTTGCCAGTATTTATTTTGTTAAAAATTTTGATATTGTTTTGGGATTATTTTAAATAGTTATTTAAACAACTAAAACTTTAACCATCTTCATTTTTTTATTTTGTATCTCATGAGCTCACTCGTTCGTCAAATTTCCATAAAAATAAACTATAAAAATCAATTTCTAAGCTATAAACATGATATTTTATTTTTCGAGTTTTGAAACAAATTTTTAAAATAATTTATAGGAAATCTGTCATATAGGACATGTATTCAAGTGTTTTTTTCCATAGAATCTTTCAAAAATTTGTTTATAAACTCGATCATCATGTAATGAGTAATTTTTATCGAAATCACTTCTTCTTATTCTTCTACTATATAAAGGCCTTTTCCTTCTTAGATTTGGCCAGCTATAGCTTTATAATGTATAATAATTTATAAATTCGGTATACAAAATAAAATTGTTACTATGATCACGGGTCTTAGTCACGAGAGTCTGAGTTCAACTCATCCCTTGATTCATTTCCACATATAAAAAAATTCACTTTACTTAATTTATTTAAATAAATAAAATTTACTATATGCTGATGATTTTAAAATATTTAGAGCTATTACATCGCATAATGACTGCCTGTGCCTTCAGAATGACCTTAATATTCTGTATAACTGGTGTGCCAGAAATCAATAATATTTGAACATTGAAAAATGTTATGAGGATTTGTAAAAAAATTAATAATATTGTTTTTAATTATAAAATAAATAATGAAACCTTAAGAAATGTTTAAACATATTGGGCGTTACTTTTGACAAATCTTTATCATTCGTTCCTCATATAAATCTTGTAATAAAAGAAGCTAACAAAATGTTAGGATTTGTGGTACGTAACCAAAGATTAAATATACTCTAAAGAATATACTCTAAAGAGTATACTCTATATATATTAAAGAGTATATTTAATCTTTGACGTAACACCAAAGAATTTAAAAACCTAGATGCTTTGAAAATTCTATATAATTTATATTCGTAGTAAATTTGAATATGCCTGCGTCATTTGGTCACCATTTTATGACACCGATATTCTCTTAAAAATAAAATTTCATATTCCAAGACTAAATTCTAGGTATCACCAAGCTTTCTATGTAGAAGCTGCAAATACCAATGAACGAAAGAATTCTCCTATAAATTCAATGTGTCGGAGTTACATTCTGATTGAAGAGAATTGTGATATTTTTAATTTACCTTTAAATCAATATATTAGAAGAATAAGAGCCTTACCTTAAAAGTACCCTACTTTTTTACACTGTATTTATTTGGTTGTAATTATTTATATCCTTTGTATGGACGTTTATTATTATTATTATTATTTAACCATTTACATTTCCATCAAACATTAGCTTGTTTTTAATTATTTCTTTTCACTTTTAAATTTCACTTTTCTACCAACCCTTTGATTATATCCACTTTTTAATTTATAGAATGTACCTATTTAAAATTCTTGCATAATATTTCATTTAACATAACCCAATTTATTTTTTCAAAACAACCATAAAAAATATGTCAAATAACTATCCTTAAATTTTTAACCATCCATCGTGGAAATCATTCGCAAAACAAGCAATCTATTGTAGATTTTGTATTCTTGGTACTCACAGCGTATTTGAGTGCTGGGAGTTCTATATTATATTGTTCTCGCAAAGAAGGAAGTCATTTATATTTCAGAACTGTTTTAAGCAAACTGTCACTTTGGCCAACAACACAAAAGTGGCACTTTTTAAAATTCTAATTTTAAATTTTGTGTTTCCAATTTGAGAAACACAAAAATATGACAGTTTTAAACCTTAAGTTTATTTTCACTACATTGGCACCGCGGTGGTTTTGTTATTTATTTATCAAACTCAAATGAAAATACTATCTTAAAAAAAGAAATGTATATAAATTTTAAAAAATACTGGTGAAGCCAATTATACTTATATGGCTACAATTCAATTTGTCTAAATATATATATTTTCAAAGATATTAACAAATTTGTTTAGCAATGACCATTCTTATGCCGGTTTTCCACTAAACGAACAGTTGAGTTTGGGTTTTGTTTGTGTTTTTAAAAACTTGCAAATCAAAAACAAAACTGAAACAAACCCGAAACTCTTGTTTCCATCAAGCAAACTAAGTTTTGTTCGAGTTTTGTTTTTGTTTTCGGTCCTTTTCCACTAGTTGTCGTGATTATGTCAGAACCCACTTTTTCAGTATCAACCAACATGTTTAGAGGAAAAGATTTTCTTATTCTTAGTTGTGGCTGGTTTATACTTCTTCGTGAATAACTTTTGAAGAATTAAATTAATTAAAACATCAAATTATGACTAAAAATAAAAAATAGCGATGATAGACCTCTAACATAAAATTAAATAAAATTAATATTAATATTAAGGGCTCAAATTTTCACCAAATTTTTTTTTTGTCATTCTGAATGACATTCTCGATATATTTAAAAAAAAAAATAGTCTGTGTTTTTGGCCCATATATATATATATATATATATATATATGTGTATCTATTAAACTTATCCATGACATTTTACTGCCGAGGCAGTAGGTTGTGTGCGAGGTAATTAATAAGCTTTCGCCGCCGTGTTTTATATACTATTTTTTTTCAAGCTCTAAATTTCGATATTTTTTTGAAATTTTGTAACCTCATTTTTAGGTTAGGTTTAACTGTCAGACGACAAAATGTCACCATTATTGTTCGGCGGTCAATAATAATTTGACTTTTGAACTAGTACAATAATGTAGTGACTACTAGTTCAAAAGTTAAATTATTATTGACCGCCGAACAATAATGGTGACATTTTGTCGTATGACGGTTAATCCCAACCTAAAAATGAGGTTACAAAATTTTAAAAAACTACATTGTAGTATTTCTATATAGACTTATGAGTAATATAATATGAATATTATACACTTGGAAAAAATATGTTTCTTACTTACCTACCAATTTAGTATGAAATTCGTATCTATTCGTAACTAAATTGTACTATTTCTATATAGACTTATGAGGAATATAATATGAATATTATTATACACTTGGAAAAAATATGTTTCTTACTTACCTACCAATTTAGTATGAAATTCGTATCCAGACTAACAAAATAAAATAAAAGTCGAAAACAAAAAACACAACACGACCGTTTCCACTAAACAGACTCGAGTTTTAAAACACGTCGAAACCTTTTGATGTTACCGCTTTCGAGCGGGACTCGAAAAACAAAACTCAAACTGTCGCAAAACACGCCAGTCTTCAAAAAGTTTGCAAAAAGTTGCAGTTTTGTTTTATTCGACACGAGTTTGTGTTTTGTTTTTGTTTTGTCCGTTTGGTGGAAAACCGGCATTATAGATAAATATATATTTAATAAAATAAAACTATAATTTGCCTCTACATTTCGTTTCACTACATATCAAGAGTGATAAAATCTAAAAAAAATACCATATTATTTAAATATGGAATAGAATAGAATAGAATAGAATAGGTTTTATTAGTTCAAAATATTGCAGTGTTTACAATGTTGAACACGTCAAAAAACAATACATACATATTATAAAGAACTAAATATAAATAAATACAAGTAATTCTCTTAACAATCATCAACACAGTAATCACATCTGTTTACAAGGTATGCTTTTAAAGAACGTTTAAATTTCTTTAAATTTCGGTCTTTTATTGTTTTTGGTAATTTATTATACAAGGTGTCCCTAAACTTATTGGCATAAATTTAGGAAAAGATTAAGCAAGTCAAAATGAGACGAAAACCTAAATAAATATTTTTCCTAATTACTTATGTTTCCAAGATACAGGGTGATAAAGGGTTACTTATCATATTAGTTTTTTAATATAACTTCTACTATGGTAGTCTTGGAAAGGTGATATTTTGCGAACAGTCACTTACTACCAAAACACATATTCACACATACATAATTACAATTGTTTGAGTGAACACTGGGTCGTAGAAACGGGGGTTGCTTTAAGCTTATTGTCCCATACAAACTTTGAGGTTAGGTTTTTATAACATTTGATGCAATTTTTCTATTACACAGCTCGGCTACCATTAAAAAGATGTACCTAAAATAAACCGTTTCCGAGATATGCGAGTTTACAATAATTGATATATCGCATTATTTAAAAGGATTAAAAGGTATATGATAACAAATTTTATTTTTTAATTGAAAAAACTATAAAGGGCATTCCATGAGCCTCGGGACTTTTTTCCCTGACCGTCACATTAAAAAAATTGTAGTTTTTTCAATTAAAAAATTTGTTATCATATACCTTTTAGTCCATTAATGCGATATAACAATTATTGTAATCTCGAATATCTCGGAAACGGTTTATTTTATTGAAGTTTGAGAGGTACACCTTTTAAAAAATAGCCGAACTGAGTAATTGAAAAATTGCATCAAATGGTATAAAAACCTAACCTCAAAGTTTGTATGGGACAATAAGCTTAAGCAACTCCTGTTTCTACGACACTGCGTTCACTCGAACAATTGTAATTACGTGTGAATATGTGTTTTGGTAGTAAGTGACTGCTCGCAAAATATCACCTCTCTAAGTCTACCATAGTAGAAGTTATATTAAAAAACTGATATGATAAGTAACACTTTATCACCCTGTATCTTTTAAACATACCTAATTAGGAAAAACATTTATTTAGATTTTCGTCTTATTTTGACTTGCTTAATCTGCTCCTAAATTTATGCCACTAAGTTTAGGGACACCTTGTATAGAACCAGAGCAAAGTTTTGTATACTCTTGTAAACAGTGTGGATCCTGGTTTGAGTAATTAGTGCAAATCTTTTTTTCTAGTAAAATATGAATGTTCTCTACTAGTGTTATTAAAAAGAAAATAGTTTTTTTTATTAAAAATTAAAGTTTCACATATATATAAATAACTTGTAGCGTAAGTAAAGGCGGCTGCACAATTACTCGGGAACGGAAACGAAAATGAGAACGGTAACGAGAAAAAAATTAAACGCACATAAGTCAATGTACACATGCACAACAAATTTTCGGTAACGAGAACGAGAAACATCCCGCGAACGGAAACGAGAAAGTTGGTTAAGTTTTAAGTTTCTCGTTCCCGGTAGCCAATAGAAACGCAGCATTATCGAAACCAATAGAAAATGAGTTTAATCTGTCAAATTATTTCTGACATTCGCGCTATTTGTTTTATCAATACGTTCTGTGTTAAATAATTAATGAAAATGAACGACGAATTAATTATTTTATTAGTAAAAAAGTTCCCACATCTGTACGATCGCCTGTTAAAAGAGTATAAAGATTAATTATTAAAGAAAAATAGTTAGCTTTTAATAGCTGAACATCTGCAGTATGATCGTACGTATATTTATATTATAAATACCAAATAAATTAAATATCCCCAAAATATATTAACCTAAGAATTAAAATAATTACCTATGTTAATTGTGAATCTTCTCGTTTTCGTTTTAGTTTCCGTTCTCGTTTTCGTTAGCGTTCCCGTGTAATTGTGCAGCCGCCTTATGTTTTGTTTTTTAAATGTTTGCTTACAGGACTCCAAATTAAAAATACATCTTATAATTTTTTTCTGAAAAGTAAACAAATTTTTGGTATGGGATGAATTCCCCTAAAAAAATATTTCATATTTTAAATTTGAATAAAAAAAAAACATAATATATATTTAATAGTGCTACTTTTGGAACAATAAATCTTAAATTAAGGAGTAAGTAAAGATACTTATTGATTTTCTTTAAAACATTATCTGTTTGATTTTGTCATAACAATTTATTGTAAGTATCTAAGATATATCTACTTATACTTTATCTTAGATACTTTTTATATTGGACAGAAAGTATCTTTAACTGGGGAAACAGGAAGAAGTATGAAAACAAGAATTAAAGAACACATAAAAGATACCAAAACATCAAACTTTGGAAGACATCTACAATCAAGCGGACATAAATTTGAAGACTGGAAAAATATAAAAATATTACATCAAGAAGAAAAAGGAATAAAACTAACACTTCTAGAAGCCTATGAAATAAACAAAAACAAAGACAAATGTAACCTACTAAACGAACAAGTAGAATTATATTTTGAACCTATTTTCAAACACCTGTAAGACCACAACCAACATCTCACACCTACCACAAAAAACATTTATTTATAAAGTGTAAAAATTGTTTTTAAAACTTCTATGTTCGTAATTTATAATATTATTTTAACTCATATTTTAAAACTTGACATTGTAAGTAGGTACTAATTTTACATTTTAACTATATTTATAATAATCGTAATTAACAAATATTTTAACCAAAATAACTTAACCTAACTTACTAACCTAAATATTTATTTAATACCTCATTATTTGTAGTTTGCCTGAAGATGGTGTATAACCGAAACTAGTCGCAAATAAAGAATTTCACACAAGCAAGGAAGTATACATTATTTTTTAAAAATTAAACATATCTTTAACTAGGTTACTTTGGAAAAGTATCTTGTAACTTGTATCTAAAAAAGTATCTAAGTTACTCGGTGAAGTAACTAAGATACATTCAAGTAACTTAGATACTTTTTTATAGAAAATTGGGGGAATTCCAAAATGATTCAAAGTAATTACCTAACCTACAACTTGTTGAATTTTTATAATTTTATAGTTTTTTTCATACCTAAAAGTAACATAGTTACTCAGAATTATTAACACTTTTTTAATATTACGCTTTATAAGAAAATATTTGTTTGATTAGCCTCACTGTGTGAAGATGTCTGCAACGATAAAATACATAATACTTTTACCGCTAAAATTCCTAATTAAAGAAACATTATTCGGTTTAACAACTTGTTTGTTGAATTATTATAGAATAATAAACTTTTACAGCTGTTATATTACAGGATATGTATACATAGCCTAAATACAATGATACTATCAAATATTTAAATTTGTAAATATAAATGCAAA
Source organism: Brassicogethes aeneus (assembly GCA_921294245.1). Classification (NCBI taxonomy): domain Eukaryota; kingdom Metazoa; phylum Arthropoda; class Insecta; order Coleoptera; family Nitidulidae; genus Brassicogethes; species Brassicogethes aeneus. The sequence goes on along the minus strand of OV121132.1, from coordinate 41,791,966 downwards.
TAAGCAGCCGAATTTTGAACGTACAGTTTATTGCTTCGTTGTGCGTGTTTCTTAGAGAAATTCGTCAGTTAAAATTCGGTTTTTTAAGCAAGAACAAATAAGTTGTCAGGGAAAAATTTAAAAAAGAAATATTAGGCGCTAGAAAAATATCTTCAAACTTTATCAGTGCTAAAGTAATTAAATATACTTTATTTTTCGGGAGATTTATTGTTTTATTAAATATTATTATAATATTAAGATAGCACGAAGAAAAAAATTTTAAATTTATGTACTTTTTTATACATTGCAAAAGCTTCTATGTTCGTAATTTATAATATTATTTTAACTCATATTTTAAAACTTGACATTGTAAGTAGGTACTAATTTTACATTTTAACTATATTTATAATAATCGTAATTAACAAATATTTTAACCAAAATAACTTAACCTAACTTACTAACCTAAATATTTATTTAATACCTCATTATTTGTAGTTTGCCTGAAGATGGTGTATAACCGAAACTAGTCGCAAATAAAGAATTTCACACAAGCAAGGAAGTATACATTATTTTTTAAAAATTAAACATATCTTTAACTAGGTTACTTTGGAAAAGTATCTTGTAACTTGTATCTAAAAAAGTATCTAAGTTACTCGGTGAAGTAACTAAGATACATTCAAGTAACTTAGATACTTTTTTATAGAAAATTGGGGGAATTCCAAAATGATTCAAAGTAATTACCTAACCTACAACTTGTTGAATTTTTATAATTTTATAGTTTTTTTCATACCTAAAAGTAACATAGTTACTCAGAATTATTAACACTTTTTTAATATTACGCTTTATAAGAAAATATTTGTTTGATTAGCCTCACTGTGTGAAGATGTCTGCAACGATAAAATACATAATACTTTTACCGCTAAAATTCCTAATTAAAGAAACATTATTCGGTTTAACAACTTGTTTGTTGAATTATTATAGAATAATAAACTTTTACAGCTGTTATATTACAGGATATGTATACATAGCCTAAATACAATGATACTATCAAATATTTAAATTTGTAAATATAAATGCAAATAAGCAGCCGAATTTTGAACGTACAGTTTATTGCTTCGTTGTGCGTGTTTCTTAGAGAAATTCGTCAGTTAAAATTCGGTTTTTTAAGCAAGAACAAATAAGTTGTCAGGGAAAAATTTAAAAAAGAAATATTAGGCGCTAGAAAAATATCTTCAAACTTTATCAGTGCTAAAGTAATTAAATATACTTTATTTTTCGGGAGATTTATTGTTTTATTAAATATTATTATAATATTAAGATAGCACGAAGAAAAAAATTTTAAATTTATGTACTTTTTTATACATTGCCAAAAAATTTGTTTTTCTTAAGTTCGGTTGATTCCAAACAGCATTTTAAGTTATAACAAAGTAAACATGTAGGTATACCTACATGTTTACTTTTAAGTTATTTTAACGGTAAAATAATAGTACAAATACGAATAATTATCAAATATGAGGAATGGTTTAATACGTTATTTTCACTACATAATACATATCCAAGCGACCAAAAGAATAACGTAATAATAACATAAAAATTACTTTATGTCTGTTATCTTTTTAAAAACCTTTAACATTTATATTTTACTTGTCTCTTTAATTTATATTTTAAAATGGTATACCTAAGGAAGGTTATGAAGTTTACCATAAAGTAAAATTAATAAATATAAATTATATCAATAAAATTAAATTCGTTATTTTGACTTTTTACAAGAAGAAATATTCTTTAATCAATTTTTCCAAAGTTATTGGTTATTGGCCACATGTAATATTTTAAAGTTATCATCAAATTTGATTAGATGGTATATGGTGATATCGATGACTTTCTGCCAAAGTATCGCAAGCAACATAACGGAAATTTCGGGAATTGAAAACATTTTTTGTTTTAAAGTCTGTTTTAAACTAAATATAGCCCAAAGGTTTTATAACAAGTAAATAGCTTATAATTATAGCTATTTACTTGTTATGAAACCTATAGGTTAAATATGGTTTAAAACAGATTTTAAAACAAAAAATGTTTTCAATTCCCGAAATTTAAGTTATGTTGCTTGCGATACTTTGGCAGGAAGTCATCGATATGAAGAATCCTGTTTAAGGTTTATATAAGATATCTTGTGTTCTTTAATTCGTGTATTAAAATTTCCGACTGTCCGAACACATATATAGGCCAAAAGGGTAGAAATTTTAATACACGAATTAAAGAACACAAGATATCCTATATAAACCTTAAACAGGATTCTTCATATGCTAACAATCTAATACAAGAGAACCACAAATTTGATGATAACTTTGAAATATTACATGTAGCCAATAAAGGTACCAAACTAAATCTTCTGGAGTCTTTGGAAATTAATAAACTAAAGAAAAAATCTGATATTGTTCTTAATGACCAAATTGAAACTAACAGCTCGCCTTTGCTAAATTTATTTTAGAATGTATACTTGTAGTACTAAAAAATAATATTTATTAATATTATAAAATTATATTAGATTGGACTTTCCAAATCCTTAGTTTTTCCAAAATTGTGTAAGTTTTAGTAATACCTTCAGGTATAATGTTTATACAACACTTATTTTCTCAAATTACCTGCCATTTGTTAATATAAATACCGCCACTTGATAAAAATATGTACCAACTCTGAAGAAGCTACTGTGGAGCGAAACAATTAAAAACATAAATAAAATAGTGAAACTTTAAAACATTGTTGTTTTTATTCATATAATAGTATTAGTAAAGTGGGTATACCAGTTTTGGCAACGTTTTCGGAACTTTTCCCAAACCTTGAATGTGGCAAAATTGCGGTGGTCATTGCCACGTTCTTGCTAAATGCTTAAGTGATTTTCAAGTTTCGCATAGAATTACCACTTTAAAGTTCCTTTCGCCATTGTAGGAAAATAAATGTGTACTTTTAAAAAAATAATTCTGGTTTGTACAGCACCCAATTTAACATGTTAATACATCATTATTGCTTTCAGATGACCAGAAATAATAAAAAAAATATTTGAGGCCTCTTGATAAATAATTTATGATCTGTTTACAAATTTTGATATTCTTTTTCATTACCACATATTTCAATGGAGCGTGCTTATATTTCGCGCTAACACTCATGTTTGGCAGCAAAATTTTATTCGTGTTAATTTTATGTCTTCGAATTACTTTAATTCTAGTTATTATTTGCAAGTTGTATTCTTACCTATAATAATTTTGGTATTCAGTTTCCGTTTAATGTCCAGTTTTAGAAAAATAATATAAATAATATTTTAAAAAGAGATGAGGATAGAAAGTAAAGACTTGTAAAGTTTCGCTTAAGTTTTAGCCACTATACCTCCACGTTGTAGTAACGTAATCACAACGTGTCTGTATCCAAGAACATTGTTGGAACTAACACTAAAAAAGTGTTTCCCATTTTAATCACTTTCACGTAATAGAACCGTTCTTCCACGTGGAAGAGATTTGGTTTTGGAATATGCTCAGTCAGTTCGTTTGCAATTGATCAGCTGTTTGCTATACAATAGCAAACAGCTGATATATACTGATTGTGGTACAAAATAAAATGTGTAAGTCATAAGGAATGGGCACTTCTAAATTCGCATTTTTGCGCTCGCGCATTAAAGGAATGTTCGTTCAGAATTGACCATTTCCCCCACTTATTACACAATATACTTTTATTTGTTTACAAACTTTTATATGGGCTTTAACCAGTTTATAATTAATTTATACTATTTACAAAAGCAACACAAAATTTTCTTGGTAGTCATTGCTATACTGTTTAAAAATGAATACTAAATTGTTTAGTAATGATTTTGAAACTCTATAGTTTAAACTTTAAACATATTGAGAATCATAACGAAACACAAAAGCGCGCACTCCTAAAGTAGCCAAGCTGTCCCCATTTAGTAATATGTCCAAAACAGTATAATAATAATAGCCACTATATTAAAAAAAATTTAATATAATGTTCCCGGACATTTTTATTATATATTTTATAATTATTAAATAGTTTAAACTAGGATTTTAAAATTTCACTTTATGTTATAGTTTAGAAAAAAAGTTCTACAACCACCTTAACTATTAATTAGTTAATTAGCTTAATTTCTGTATTTCGTATTTCATTTTTTTTACTACTGTTTTTCTTTTATCATATAAATATAATATTCTTTTAGATTTTTCTAAATATGTTAATTTTACGACAAATTGTGACTTTTTTCAAATACTTTAGAAATTATTTATGTATGCTTGACATAATTTGTTTTGGACAACAAAAGTGTAATGTAGATCTAGACTTCAATTTAGAATTAAATGACGTACCTAAATTAATAAAGACAATATCCAAAAGCCGTTTCTAAAGAGTAATCTAAAGCTAAGGCTCAGTGGGGTTGAGGAATTAATTATTAAGAACTCTACTAGATTGCGTTTAATATTTAATGCCCAGGCGCACTTGAAATTCTACAACTTATATTATTGATTACTTTGAAATTATATCCCATCTTAGAAATGCACTACACATTTTTCTTCGGGTCTATACGGAGAATTTTAAATTCCGTGTCTTGTCAAATATACTAAAAATTTTCTTTGATTAAATTTTAATGTACCACATTTGTTTTCATAAAAATTGCATTGCTCTTTAAGTTTATTTTAAATAAAACTGGCCACTAATAGCTAGAACGTAACCCTGAATGATTTATGTATTTTTTTAGTTAATATTTTTTCGACCCTTATAAAATTTGTTGTAATTAGTACCTTAAAATTGCATTTTTTAAACTGTTAATAATTTTGAGTCGGGATCAGTAGAAGGAGTGTCAATCCCGGGATCCCGAAATCTAGGAATCCCGTAAAAAAACGATCCCGAAAATCCCGGGATCTTCTTAATTAAACTGCTCGTCATCGACGCACCTAGTTTTTTGGAAAATATTTGAAAGCTCGTTATTGGAAAATTACTGAATCGATTTTGAAAATCTTTGGAAATCCTGAATAGCTGATTCTTTGACTCTTATGTCTAACTTTGGAAATACGATATTTTGCACATAGCATTATACTACAGGGTGTTAAACGAAGAGATGTATTTTTTCCGAAATTTCAAGTTATTCCCATTCATGAGGCAGTTGAGTTTGATAGTCGTAATACCCCTCCCTAATATAAGTAAGGTAGTCCCTCGGAACGTTTTCGAAATTTTGTGAATATCGAGGCTTACTACGATTATATGCCAATTTTTCGAAAATTGTCTTTATTTCCCAGTTTAGTCCAAAAAATGAGCAATAGTGGATTCTTTGACTTCCATCTAATTTTGAGAATAAGATATTGTGCACATAGCATTATACTACAGGGTGTTAAAAAAAAAGATGTTTTTTTCCAAAATTTCAAATCCCCATTCACAGCGCAGTTGAGCTTGATAGTCCTGATACCCCTTCCTAATAACAGTTAGGTAATCCCTCGGGACGTTTTCGAGATTTTGTGGATATCTTGGCTAACTACGATTATATGACAATTTTTGGAAAATTGTCGTTATTCCCCAGTTGTCCAAAATTGAGCAATAGTGGATTCTTTGACTTACGTCTAATTTTGGGAATACGATATTGTGCACATAGCATTATACTACAGGGTGTTAAAAAAAGAGATGTTTTTTCCAATATTCCAAATCACCATTCACAGGGCAGTTGATCTTGATAGTCATAATACCCCTTCCTAATAATTTGTTGGATATCTTGGATAACTACGAGTATATGGCAATTTTTTGAAAATTCACGTTATTCTTCACTTAAGTCCCAAAAATGAGCAAACCACAGCGTTTTAAGGTGGGTCACGTGCTTCCAGTTGATGTACGTTGCGTGATTCATTAAAAGTGAAATGTTTCACACAAAAGCAAGTTTTTTCGGTGTAATTCAAAATAAAAACGCAAATCAAACAAAATTATTCTCGTAAACTTATGCAGGCTATATTCATGCAATTTTCTACAAACGGTTGACTAAGAAAGTTTAAAAAATATGGCGCATATCTGGTTTTGAGTTTCCTCCCTTCAATTGTTCTTGTCATTTTTGTCATCGAATATGAAAACATTTTTCAAACAGCAAAACACATTAAAAAAAAATGACGGATGTAAGGTTGCATACCACGCAAGACGAAGAGCTGCCTGCCCTCTTTTTCTGCTAGAAGAAGATGGGCACAAGAACTTGCAAATTGGGGAAACGATGTGTTGATAACTAATCGATACCTTTAGTAGTTTGCTTATTTTTGGGAATTAAGTGAAGAATAACGACAATTTTCGAAAAATTGCTATATAATCGTAGTTAGCCAAGATATCCCTAAAATCTCGAAACGACCCGAGGGATTAGGACTATTAAGCTCAACTGCCCTGTGAATGGGGATTTGGAATTTTGGAAAAAAACATCTCTTTTTTTAACACCCTGTAATATCATGCTATGTGCACAATATCGTATTTCCAAAATTAGACATAGTAGTCAAAGAATCAACTATTGCTCATTTTTCTGACTAAAATGAAGAATAACGTGAATTTTCGAAAAATTGTCATATAATCGTAGTTAGCCAAGATATCCACAAAATCTCGAAAACGTCCCGTGGGATAACCTAACTGTTATTAGAAAGGGGTATTACAACTATCAAGCTCAACTGCCCTCTAAATGGGGATTTGAAATTTTTGAAAAAAAAACATCCCATTTTTAACACCCTGTAGTATAATGCTATGTGCACAATATCGTATTCTTAAAATTAGACGTAAGTCAAAGAATCCACAATTGCTCATTTTTTGGACTAAACTGGGAAATAATGACAATTTTCGAAAAATTGGCATATAATCGTAGTAAGCCGCGATATTCACAAAATCTCGAAAACGTTCCGAGGGATTACCTTACTTATATTAGGGAGGAGTATTACGACTATCAAACTCAACTGCCTCATGAATGGGAATAACTTGAAATTTCGGAAAAAATACATCTCTTCGTTTAACACCCTGTAGTATAATGCTATGTGCAAAATATCGTTTTCCCAAAATTAGACATAAGAGTCAAAGAATCAGCTATTCAGAATTTCCAAAGATTTTCAAAATCGATTCAGTAATTTTCTAATAACGAGCATTCAAATATTTTCCAAAAAACTAGGTGCGTCGATTTTTATGACGAGCAGTTTAGTCACAAAGAATAAAATGTACTTTTTAATTACATTAATTGTTTATTATTTTATTAGTTACCGAATAACAGTTGATATAATATTGTTGGCAATATAACCCTAAAATATAATGTTTTAAACATATCTATGTACATTTTTATAAAAGCAAATAGTTGTAACACCGCTAAAAATTAGACAGTGTTACCCCTAATCAGTAAGTGTACTACAAAAAGTTACTAAATATTGTTTGGGCATGTTATACTAGGTGGCGCAAAAGTAATCACCCGATTTCCCAAGTCTATAACTTTTGTGTAAATAAAAAAAATAGGTTCTGTTTGTGGATAATTTTTAATTAGACCTTTAAATTTTTTTCTGTCAAGTCGAAAAAATAATATCGGATAGGTGGCCGCCGCCAGCAGCGATATTTTCGGCAGAACGACTACTCCGTGGCCGGCCGTACCTAGGTAAATCCCGTGTTGAGCCAGTTTCCAAGAGACGAGTGGCTAAACGTCCACTTGGCGTTTTAAGGCCAGGATATTTACGACGAAATTCATGTTGTGTTAAAATCACTGACCGATTACACTAGTTTACAGCCATTTTGCCCACCATGTCTCACTATGATTTTCTTGTGTAGTTTGGCTCACTAAACGCGAAAATCACACTTTTTCATGAAAGCGTTTTCGAGATATGAATTTTAAATTGTTTTTTTTTAAATTTTCTTAGGTGTTTTGACATTTTAGAGTATACTTCGAGTTCTAATTCATCGATTTGACCAAACAAGCACTTAAATCAAAGGTAATTGAGCCCTCTACAACTTTATCTTGTTTAGTATAGTATCGGCTCAGTATACTGAGCCGATACCAAACTATCCCATAATACCATACTATACCATAACTATAGTTCGATACTGGCGATTTTATGAAGTTAAAAAATTCCTTTTTTTACAAAAATCGAGGTCAAAAATTTACATATCTTTCTGAGAAAGATATAAATCGAAAAGATAATTCCAGTTTGATTTATTTTACGTATAGATTATACTTAAAGAAAAAAAATAAGCTGCTGTTTATAAAAATCCATGGATAAATGACGAAATTATGAAATTTTCAGTGACCAAAATTCAGTTTTTCGAGAATTTTTATGTTTTTTCTTCTTTTTATTGAATTATATAAAATTTAATATTGAACATTGATTTTTATTTTAATTAAAATATTGAAATTAAATTATATATAAATATATACCTATATTGAATATTAAAGAATAAACATTGAAGAAATTCAAAGTTTTATTTTGTTGTAATAAGCATAGGTTTAAAAAAATTCTGGGTCCTTCTTTGTTTTTTGTTTCTTTCGTATTCCGTTTCTCGTATGAGGGACCAGATGTAATCACCCATCATAGCTGCATCCCAAAAGCCGTGATACCGCCGCTCCATAGCCTTCATTTGCTGGTGAAAACTTTCTCCGTGCTCATCACTTACGTCTCTCAGATTGTGCGGGTTATTTACGCACTCGAACTCTACTACTTTTACTTTTAAATAAAACCATGATAAAAATACCTTGTTGGAATATCAAAAAATATCAGTAATATGTCAATATGCCAGCACAAAAAACAAAAGGATTCACGTTTGCGGAGTCATGTCAATTTTGAATAATGTTTTCGGTGAAAAAAGTACGTAAAAAACTCAAAAAATTCCAATCATGCACTTTATTTAGGTTTTCATTAAAGAATAAACATAATACAAAATAAAAGAAAAAAAAAATAAAATACAAATTGTCAAAAAGCTGAATTTTGGTCTTCCACTAAAAAATTCATAACTTCGCCATTTTTCCATGTATTTTTATCAACATTAGCTTGTTATTTTTTTAAAAATGTCAGCTTCACGAAAAAAAATTTAAACTGAAGTTATCTGTTTCATTTAAACCTTTCCCAGGACGACATATTATGTACATTTTCGACCTTAATTTTTGCCATAAAAATGAATTTTTTAAGTTATTAAAATCTCTAGCGTCAAAATACTTATCTGATCAAAAGTATGTAAAAGAAAGTTTTAGAGGACTCAAATACCTTCAATTAAAGGGCTTGTTTGACCAAATCGATCAATTAGAATTCAAGCTATACTCAAAAACTTCAAAACCCCTCCCAAAATTGACAAAAAAAACAATTGAAAATTCATATTTCAAAAAAAAACCCTTCCATAAAAAAATGAGTGTCATTTTCGTGTTTAGTGGGTCAAAATACATAAAAAAATTATAATGGGATATGGTGGGCAAATTTTTTTTTCGATTTTGTAAACTAGTATAACGCTCCATGTCTTGTTGGCGTCTATTTTACAACTGTATTCTTGACAAATGTCAAAGTCACGATGACAATTATCTCCAACTGCAAAAATAAGAGCATCTTCCAATAGGGTGATTACTTTTGCGCCACCTAGTATTTAGTTATGTCAATATTGAATGGGAAAGTAGATAGGGTGTAGTATGGCAGTAGCGTCGTATTAAATATATGGAAGTAAGGTAGGTAATGAGACACGGGCTGGATTCGATTATTAAAACGCCATAACTTTCATAAAACTTGCATAATACGGCCGGGCGCTTTCACATAAAACTGCCGTTTTATATCTTTACACAAGTGTTTCCATCAAACATTCATAAGTCGCGCCCCGGCCCAGACCCAGTTTATTCTTAGCCCTCGGATTATGTTTCCACGCTCTTAAATCTTCGTTCACTCGGCCTTACAACCAATAATTATCCTATATTTGCCATAGAATTTACTGGCTTGTTAATATTTAGACAGCAATTTATTCAGATAATTACGACTTCTTTATTAACAGTTCCCTTAGTTTATGGAAATTCGAGGAACATGCTATAATCCGAACCATTATTATAAAAACACATAATTTGCAACTCTCATTTAATACAATAAATTACATAATTTTAAAGATGTTAAATATAGAGAACCTAAAGTTCCATATACCCTTTATTTTTACAGATCTTTCTGTTTGTATGTAAAGAAATTTTGAAGTTAAGGTGCGTCGAATAAAATCATTTGATTCGACTTTCGATTCGACAAAGTGGGGACGTGATGAATAACTTGTCTGAAAGTCGAATCGAATGGTGTCGAATTAAACCTAAATAAAGGCGGTCGGGATCAAAGATAGTCGAATCGGCTAGTGTGTTATTACACGCTATAGCGTTAACAGTGTGTTTAAATTTCTCAGTTGAGAGTAAAATTTAAGCAGAAGACGAAAGTGACCGTCTCCCGAATATGAAACGCTTTTAAACGCCCAGTATCAGGAGAGCATAAAGTCGCAAAGGTAAGATTTACTTCCAAACAGACCTGGGCATTGAATCACGAACAAAAAGAACTGATAGAGGAAGCATGGCTTAGATTCTGAGCTTACTTAGCATGCGAGAGGTACTGGGATCGGTACCTACTTCCAGCACTCTACTTTCCTCACCTTTTCTTACTACTGCTTCCACCTGAACCAAGCTGGCTCCATATTCACCCAGCGAAAAAAGGCCAGTTAATAAACCCCATTCCTAAAATTAAGGGGCTCTGTAAACAGGGGGACAGGAGATCGTCAGGATGCTGCAATTTCACTACTCGTACCATGCAGATCTTCCGCAGGGAGGTTTTTAGAGGCGGAATTAGTAATCCTGGATCCACGCACCTTTTTCAGTCAACCAAATCACTACATTGCGGCCCTTTTACTATATCTTATTTTTATTAAGAATATTTTATATAGAATAAATTTGATTTTATTTTATTTTCGAGAGGTACCGGGATCATTACTCGGTAAAAAGACAACTTTTTATATATATTTTTTATAAACATTTTGAAATAATGCAATGTGTTTTATTATAAATAAATCACCTTGATGTGTGCGTGTTTTTGCAACATCCATGCTACGGCCGGCCGGGGGGGGGGGGGGTAAATTGAGATTCAGGAGTAACGCGTAAGATGAAGATGTAGAAAATTGGACAATTATAAACTGCCCTTACATTTAATTTATTTAAAATCGGGTAATTAAAAACTGCACATTAATATTAATGTTTCGGCTAATTAAAAACTGCCCACATCCAAATAAAATTGGATAATTTAAACACTGCCCTTACATGCATAAATTAAAAAAATGGAAGGAGACATTTGCACAGAAGTACAAAATTTAAAAAAACACAGTATCATAAATTAAAAAATTTAAATTTCAAATTAGGATAAGTTTAAAAAAAATGGTAGGTAGAACAAATTTTTGATATTATAAATGTATAAATATATTTTCAAAATATTTAATATTTAAAATACATTTTAAAGATATTTAATCAAATTTTTATTAAATGAATTTAATATCTTATTTTAACGGTTTTCCTACTTGTGTATACATTAGGTTCGTTCTTTTCACCTGAGATCTCAGGTTAATCTCAGCTCACATCGGTAAAATTTGCAAATGTGCGCGTTCTTTTTGCTTCACTCACCATAAAGTGAGCTGAGATTTTTCCTCCCCCCTCACCGATACTGCACATGCTGTGCGGGGGAATCAGTTTGAATTAAGTCGGAAATAAAGTGGAGGGGATAAAGAAATTATTGATTTGTTAAGTTTTTAAATAACAACCTAATCTTAATTAGGTGATTTTTGTAAATTAGCTATAAACTTGATATAATAAGTAGAATTCGAATAAAATTGCTTTTCAGAAGAGAAAAACACTTTTTACAATATAATTGAAGAAAGAAAGTAAAAGTTAAGATTTTTTAAATTATTATTTAAAAAATTTTTGCAATAAAACTTAAATATCCATAAAAATAATTAAATTTTGTAAATTGACTATAAACTTAATATAATAAATAAAATTCGAATAATATTGTTTTTCAGAACTAGAAAAACACTTACTTTACAATAAAATTAAACAAAACATGTGAAAGTGGAGTTTTTTTTAGTTTATGTCATCAGAAATAGGTTATATTTCCTCTTATTCTGATTGCGCGTTTCAATTGAGTGTGTCGTTCTTTTTAATGCTTACTCACATCACTACATCTCATATCACATTAACTGAAGTGAGCTGAGATCTCAGGCGAAAAGAACGCACCTATTATTTGCATTAGGAACAATTTGTCTTAGCTACGCCAAAAAAGGATAACTTTTTTCAATAAAATTATCTTTTTGATCCTACTATAAATATTCTACGATTATAAATTGGCAATTAAAGACTGTTAAATCTAAGTTGATATATTTGTCATTTTTAACAGTTTGCCTATAGTTGAAATTCTTATAATATATATACATTTACTGCCATATCTAGCTTAAATCGAAATCATTAAGATAATTGTATCAAGTTTAGATTGATTAATGTTTAACTGTCCACATTTGTTAGCTAATAGGGTTATGTATTTAAATTTAAGCACACATTTAATTTGTACCTACTGTTTACATTATTGGGCATTTAAAAAAAAAAATTCCTTAGTTTGGTCCATATATTAAGTATTAGTATATTAAAAATAATACTTAGGTCGAATTAATATTAGTAATCTTTATTTCAAAATTTTTCTACTTGGTGTTCCTTGAAATTTGTGAATTAACTTTCTAGAAATAATTCAATAGATAACAGCATTATCTGTCTCAATCTAGTGTGCTGTGGACAATGCCCTATGATTTATTAATAAATTTCTAAGAAGCCACTTTCTACGGAAAGTAAAGTAGCAAATTTCACACCCCCTGAGATTATGAATATTTGTAAATGGACAAGGTTAAAATAAGTAAAGTAAAATACTTCTTTTATAAGACAATAATTAACTTAAATTAAGACTTTTATACAATATTACTCAATAAACAATGCAAGGTAAATTATTAAAAAAACAATACTTCATTTTAAAGGAATAGTTTATTTTCTATTTAAATTTAATGGAGTTATCAGTAAAAAAGCAAAAGTAAATAATTTGTTGTATTTATGAATAAATAACACACAAGTATTTATTATTGTTATTGAATAAACATCATTAGATATCGTACATAATTATGTTTTATTTGTAAGTACATAGTAAATAAATAGGGTTGTTATTGAAGTTTGGCCTCATAATACAAAAATATAAAATAATAATCAATATTTTATATTCCCGTGCATCCGCCAAAATTTAAACTGAGTTTTAATAATATTAAAATATTATAAAATAAGTAGGGTTTAATATGAATGGACCAGTTTGGTGCTCGTATTGTCCGATTGCTCAATAAAAGAGTGATGTGACATTAGACCTGGGAGGGGCAAGCTTTGACCTTTTAGCGAGGTATTTTGTGATTTGTAAAACGGATTAAGTGGATGTGCTTCACGTAATATATTACAAGTTTCCAGAAAACCTTGATAAAAATTATAATTAATAATAAATAAATGTAAAAATAAATAAAAAAAATTTCTCATACATTTTTTAAATTCTAGTTACATATTTTGTTGTCAGGGTTCATAATATAACAATAATATAATTTATTTTTTCTACTCCCACCTTTAAAACGCCCTTTATCATACATGTTTCTATGACACTAAGTGACCTTTTAAATACACATTGACAAGTTGTGGCTTTATGGCGCTTTAGTCACGGGCTAAAGTTAGCAACAGGATTTTAGTCACAGGCTGAAGTTAGTTTTAAGTTAGTTGACAGTTGTCAAATGTCATACAATCGTTAAAATAAAGTGCCTTTCTTGTAAAATAATACTAAATGTGAAAATTATTTTATTATCTCCATACAAAAATACAAAAGTATTAAATAGTTTCTCAACGCCAATATTTGAAAAGTTTCTGACTGACCTTTTAATTTTGCCAACAGTAAACTATAACTTAAATTGCACGGACTCCACTGTAAAGTGCTCAATGTTAATTTTCAAGAAATACATTTCGATTTATAACCTTTATAATCTGTGTTTATAAAATATAAAAATTTGACATTTGAGGGTGACACACCGATTCCCCTATTGTTTCATAAATGGCGCTCTATACAAATTTTTGAATTAAATCATTTTAAGATAATAATAAGTATTTGTCGTAGAAAAAGTATAGTATGCACCTCGTTTATAAACTTTTCTATATACTCATTAATTTAAGCACTCGCTCGCAAGCTCGCTCGTGCCTATATTAAATTCGTGTATAAAATAGCGTTTATTAAACTTGATACATAATATACTATTAGCAAAAATTTGCAAATTAATTAATTAACTTAAAATATGGTTAAGTTATATTCTTTTCACAGAAAGTATTTTGATGTACTGTAGTAGTCCTATCATGCATTAATGCATAGGAGATATCAGAATGACAAAGGCCAAAAACAAAATACTCAACGTATGGATAAACAAGATACATACAGAGGCGTAAAATTGTTTAATCTAAAAAAAATCATAAATGTTCTATATTATTTATAATTTCCTCACAATTTATTTTTGTTAAATTTAAGAAATAGCTATTTAGGAATATTTTATAATAAACTTAAAATTTAATATTTTATTTAAACTTTATAAAACCTCTATCAATTCAAAATTTTAATATCGCTTTTTTATTTTAGGGTAAGGATAACCATGTTATTTTAAGAGTAAGTATTGTTTAGGACTATTATTATATACTTTGCAAAAACATATTTGGACATGGTGGTGTAACGGAACAGCAGATTTAGAGTAAAACTCGATGTGCAAGAGGGCTGTGATTGCTGGGTGGCTAGTCCAGCTTTTCTCAGGGTGTGTTGTGTTCGAGAGTTTTAAAATAATACAAGACGCTCTGGGAAATGATTTATATTCTGCGCACACCACGCCAGTGTGAAATCAGTGTAAATTTCTTACAATAAATATCTACAAAATACACAAAAACACTTATTAACACCCCAAACTATGCATAAAGTTAAATAAAAATAAGGAAAACGTGGAGGTACGACATTAAAAGGAAAAGGTAAGCACATATTAAAATGTCTAATAGTTAAATATATAAAAATAAATTAACTTACCTACAAAATACGACCAGGGCCGTGGTTTAAATATGGTTAAAATATCCAACGGATATTTTAAGAAAACTTAGGCGCCTTTAAGGTTCGCACGTTGTGACATTTATGCGAAATTTACTAATGGCGAGATTTTTTGCACCCAGCTTATAAAAAACCACGACGAAGTAGGTAATATTAAAGTAATGTGGGTTGTCTAACTGTGGAGATCAAAACCGTTTCTCCACAGTGGATAATTTTTTTAAATTCAAATATCTTAAAAATATGTTTGTATGGTTGTTTAAGATTTTTATTACTAAAACTATTGAGTTTATTATAATACAAAGAAGATTATGTACTGTAAATTTAATATTTAAAAAATATATCAAGCAATATCATTATAATTATAATAATAATATTCTTTTGCTCCCACCTTTAAAACGCTCATTATCGTACATGTTTCCATGACACTATATACATGTTTCCATGACACTATAGTGTCACTTATAAGTGACCTTTTAAATACGCATTGACAAATTGCGGCTTTATGGCGTTTTAGTCACGGGCTGAAGTTAGCAACAGGTTTTTAGTCACGGGCTGAAGTTAGCTTTAAGTTAGTTGACAGTTGTCAAATGTCATACAATCGTTAAAATAAAGTGCCCTTCTTGTAAAATAATACTAAATGTGAAAAATACAAAAATACTAAAGCATTAAATAGTTTCTCAACGACAATATTTGAAAAGTTTATATGAACATCATACTGACCTTTTAATTTCGCCGGAAGTAAACTGGATTTAACTTAAATTCGAGCTTGGACTCCACCGTGAAGTGCTTATAAAACATTTTCTTTAGTTTCACATTAAATAACTGTTGTTCATCGATTTTCAAGGAATTCAATTTATAACCTTTATAACACATACAAATTTGACATTTGACGGTACCACAGAAACCCCTATTGTTTTATAGATGGCGCTTTATACAAATATTTTATTTAAATCATTTTAAGATAATAATAAGTATTTGTCTTAGAACAACTATAGTATGCAACTCGTTTATAAACTTTTCTAGACACTTATTAAATTAAATTCGTGTCTAAAATGGCGTTTATCAAACTTGATACATAATATAAAGGGTGTTTTTTTTTAGAGGTTTGATTTTTAAGTTTTCAATAGTGGTTCTCTATGACAACTATTTTGACAATTGACGTCTGATACACAGAAAAAACGCTAGCATAGCATGAATGGGTGAGCCATTAAACCAATGGGATCTTGTAATCCGTATTCCTGAATAATACCAATAGGTAGTTAGCACTTGGTTTATAGTCGTTTTTAAATTAACAACAAAAGTTATCGCTCCTAAATCTATTGATATTCATATTGATATTTACTTGTTAGAATGGTAGAATGTTATTGCATTAAATACTAATTTGATTTATTTAATAACATTACTATTGTATGTATACTATATATACATTTAACGCAATAAATTCTTTGACATTTAGGCAAAATATTTCCCTATTTTGGTTTAATAGTAATTAATTGAGCAAATAACAATTTAGATTGCTTCAATTTTAATGCATTCAATGACAGCGCTGTTCTTGGTACTATGTTAGATTTTTTTCTGTGTACGTACGTACGTTTTGCCATTTCAACATGAATAGACTTACACCAGAACAACGCTTGCAAATTGTGCAAATTTATTTTTAAAATGGCGGTTCGGTTCGCGAAACTTACCGTGTACTACGTCCATTTTACGGTCGACATAATCGTCCATCGGAGCAATTTATTCGAACAACCAAGAAGCGTTTTCGCACCACGTATACTCTAATTGACAATGAGAATCCGCAGAGACGTCGTACAGTGCGCACCGAAGCAATTGTTGGTGCTGTAGAGCAAAGTGTTGAGGAAGACCCAAATGAGTCGATTCGCCATCGTGCACAGCAAATGCAGCTTTGTACATCCAATTTATGAAAGATTTTACGAAAAGATCTTGGTTTACGAGCTTTTAAGATCCAGATCCGCTGAATGGGCCGAAAACTAGATTGCTCTTGATCCTCAATTTCACCAAAAAATCTTGTTCAGGGATGAGGCTTATTTTTGGTTGAACGGCTATGTGAACAAACAAAATTGTAGGATTTGGAGTGGAGACCAACCTGGAGCCAGTATTAAGACACCATTACATCCACAAAAAGTCCAGGACCATGATAATTGACTTTTTTGTTCCCCAATTAAATGACGTTAATGTGCAACAGCTTTGTTTCAACAGGACGGCGCAACATGCCACACATGGCACGACACAATTAGGTTATTTCACGAAACTTTCGATGAGCGCATAATTTCGCGTAATGGTCCTGTGAGTTGGTCTCCCCGATCCAGTGATCTCACACGCCTTTGGATTATTTTCTATGGGGATATGTGGTCGCTGATCTACGCCGATAAACCAGAGACATTGGACCACTTGGAATACAACATTCAAAGAGTTATTGCCGATATACGGCCTCAGCTGCTCGAAAAAGTGGCCTAGGCACATAAAAACTTTTATATGACTAGTAGTTCGTTTTTTTTCTCGTCAGCGGCTTGTGTGTCAGTAATTGGCCGCAATTTCATTAGGTTTTTAAACCAATCATTAAATTCGACTTCTGTCAGACCGATCTAACCTTACTTTCTACTGTTAATAATTGTTGTATCGTTTAACAAATAAAATTGTGCGTTGGAGATAAAAGTTGTATGCAATTCCGACTAAAAGTTCTTTTTGTGCTTCGCTTAATTGTATGCCTGCGCTAGGAGTCGAGATAAAGATTTATTTACAAAATGTCTTTATTTTTAATACAAAGCAAACAACAAATTTATTAGACAAATTTATTATGTACATAATACACCTTTAGATTAGTATTCTTTGTGTTGGCACTTAAACGCTTTTTAATTTAAATCTACAATAAGGCAGACCGGGGACAAAAGTAACACTTTGTACTTTTACTTTGATTTCTGGCTAATAATCATATTTTCGATGCAATGAAAATTCCTAAAAAACATCTGTACTCTACAAATGTACTGTATTGTTTAGAAGAATAATGTACTCAAAAAATGAAACAAAATTTTTGTTTACACGAATAACAAAAAAATATAACAACTTTTTTTAAGAAATATTAGTTTACTATCAGGCAGTAATAAACTAAACTTTAGTAAGATTAATAAACAGTATAAAATATTTTGGTGTAAAGTTAACAAATGGAGTGGTAAAATCATTTGGTGTTAATATATACACTAAAATTGGTCAAAAATATTAAGTGTTTATTTTAAATTGTTGTAAAATTCATTCGTCTTAATTTAAATTCATTTATCACAGTACCGTGTCAATCTAGTGTTAATTTTAACATAAACTTATCGCGGTGTACATTTGATACTATTATGTTTTGACAGCTACACAAATTGTGGTAAAAAAGGCACGTAATTATCACCATTCGCTAACGGCAAGGGCGCGATTAGTATTCCGAGTGCAGTTGATGGTAGTGTACCTATGCATGCTGTTTTAAGACCATGGTTTTTAAATTAAAATTCAGTGGTCTGGTGAAGTGGTGCAATTTTACTACAGTGGATGCAACTTATGTGATAAAACATGTTTTTTTTACCTGTTATTTTTAAGTGAAATATGAAATTTAGTAATATTTTAAGTTTTTTTAGCTAGTGAAAAATCATATTTAACTTATATACCTATATAAGCTTAATATAGTTTTAGTTTAGTTTAATTAAAAAAAATTATGAACACTTCCTTGGTATAAGAATACTTACACCTAAGTAGTATTAATCTTTTTTTTTTAATTTTATGCCAAAGCCCATTTGTATTCATATCTAATAGTTTGTAAATAATATAAAATATACTTTATTTTACATTACACCTACCTTTGTAGTAAATTACACCAAATTAAGCATTTTCTACTCTTAAATGGTGTTCTTTTACCATGGTATTGCAATAGTGCGTGTTGCTTTTACCCCTAAGAGTTTATTATATTTGATGATTTTTACACTGTTTGTTGTTTTTTTTAAGAATGATACGTGTAGATTATAATAATTATTAACCAATTAAAAAGGGTAAAATTTACCAAATTGTATGTAGATATACCATTTCTAGTGTGGACCTGTATAGCCCACTTTTGGTGTTGTTTTTCTACCAGAAATTTTATACTGTGTATTTATGTTTAGACTCGCAATTATGGCCAATGTAGTATGTCTTTGGAGCACGCAGCGTGAGACCATTGTTTACAATCAAAATATTCTACTCACTTTTAGTTTGGTATAATTGCCGTATAACTCTAAACAAACGAGGCAACTTCTTTCTCAGTCGTATTGCTGTTTGTTGTTGACTGGTACTCCTTTTCGTTGCATCGGGTTGATCATCTGTTTTAATCATATGATCAACTTAAAATGACTTGATTTTTTACGCGTTCCAAAAGCCGCTAGCGTTTTCAGAACCAGCCATACTTAATGTGACATTTAAGTATCATGTGGTCTTGATATCGCTTTATTCACAAATGTAACATGTTATTCTTGTACCCCACAACGTTTTTGTTTTTGTATACGTCAGTACCTTAAAACTGAATAACTAAATTACGTTTATGTCATTATCTACATAAACACCAAATGAATAAATTTAAGAAACTTACTTTTGGTATGTAAAATCACTTGGCGAGGGGGACAATTCTACAGAGCGTTTGTTACTTTCTACCGAGAGGTAAACCACCCTTTAATCATAGAGCGTTATATAGATGTTCTGCTCTGAACATTTTTCTTATTCGACGCGGACTAATCCTTATAAGGATATATCGATAAGGAAAAATCATTATCAAATAAAAAGTTAGCCGTTAATTCGTTTGCCATTTTTAATTTAAAAAAAAAATCAGTGATTTACCCCTCGCTTTTTACCCGCCGCGGCGCGCTGTAACTTTTGTCCCCGGTCTCACTTACTACACAGTATAAAATTTCTGGTAAAAAATATCACCAAAAGTGGTCTATATAGGTCCACACTAGAAATATTATATCTAACCACATACAATTTGGTAAATTTTACCCTTTACTTGGTTATTA
Source organism: Brassicogethes aeneus (assembly GCA_921294245.1). Lineage (NCBI taxonomy): Eukaryota > Metazoa > Arthropoda > Insecta > Coleoptera > Nitidulidae > Brassicogethes > Brassicogethes aeneus. The sequence goes on along the minus strand of OV121132.1, from coordinate 41,771,793 downwards.
ATCTAGACGTACTATTCGTACAAAAAACTCGTAACAGTGTAAAAATCATCAAATATAATACACTCTTAGGGGTAAAATCAACACGCAATATTGGTAAAAGAACTCCATTCAAGAGTAGAAAATGCTCAATTTGGTGTAATTTACTACACAGGTAGGTGTTACGTGTAGGTGTTAAAAATTTTGGGTGTTTTAATATTAAACACAGCATGTAATGTAAAATAAAGTATATTTTATATTACTTACAAAATATTAGATATAAATACAAATAGGCTTTGGCATAAAATTAAAAAAAAATGATTAACACTACTTAGGTGTAAGTATTCTTATACACAAGAAGTGTTAATAATTTTTTTTAATTGAATGAAAACTAGTAATATTTTAAGTTTTTTCCAGTTTGTGCAAAACCATACTTAACTTATATAGGTATATAAGTTAAATATGATTTTTCACTAGCCCAAAAAACTTACTAAATTTCATATTTTACTTAAAACTAACAGGTAAAAAAACATGTTTTATCACAAACATAAGTTGCATCCTCTGTCACATTGCACCACTTCACCAGACCACTAAATTTTAATTTAAAAACCATGGTCTTAAATTAAAATAGCATGCATAGGTACACTACCATTAACTGCACTCAGAATACTGATCGCGCCCTTGCCGTTAGCGAATGGTGATGGCTACGTGACTTTTTTTTTACCACAATTTGTGTAGCTGTCAACACATAATAGTGTTAAATGTACTCTGCGCCGAGTTTATCTTTAAATTAACACTAGATTGGCACACTGCTGTGTTAAATGATTTAAAATTAACACGAATGAATGTTACCACAATTTAAAATAAACACTTAATATGTTTGAACAATTTTAGTGTATATATTAACACCAAATGATTTTACCACTCCATTTGGTAACTTTACACCGAAATATTTTATACTTTGTAAACTACTCAGGTGATATGGTTCTTCGCTACATTTATATAGTATAGTTTTTTGCATTTAAAAGTTATCAAAAACCTGTCTATATCATTTGTTTAAACATATAACTAAATTTCTTTAAAACTATTGCATTTTTTCGGTGTTTTCACTAGTTTCTCTTTACACCAAGTGTGTAGTAGTAAAGAACTGTTAATAAATTGAGAGCACTGTGCGTTGGAATAGTGCGAGATCGCTAAGCGTCATGGCGCGTCAGCAGGAAAGGCCGAGCGGTCTTCTAAGGAGCAGCATCAGATAAATAAGGACGAGTACAAGGAGACTAGTAAGAAGAAGAAGGATAGGCTGGAGCTCGTCGTCTCCTGATCCTCCACAAGTACAAGAAGTGTGACGGGGTGAGGGTGGATCATAAATATTTCCTTGTGCATTGTAAATAACCCTAAACGCGCAGACTACAAACTTATGAATTATTTCACTTCATTTATGCAATATTAAAGGTGCAATTTGAATAGAACTCGCTCTTCTATGCCAATCCGTTCGGTAAATAATTCAATTGTTTGAGAATGGCCTGAGAAATGGTGCCTTGGATGTATTGTTCAATATTAACATTGCTGTTTAAAGTACACTCTAAAGACGCTAATTTTATATCACTCTGTCGAGTTTACTTCTGCTGACTAATTTATTCAGTTGCTAATTATTAATTTAATAAACTAGGTATACAATGTTCACTCGTCGCCGGTGCCGCCGCTGCCGCCCGCTCCTGCTTACTACTACTTTCAGCAAGCTTTTCCTAGCTTGCCCGTTTACAACTCAAAAGTCACATTTACTTTGTTACTTTCCAATTAATGAATTCATTGTGTTTATCTTTAACTAACTTTCCAACACACACATGCAATAAAATTGTAAACTTTAATGACGTCTGCAACTTTAAAATAATTTTATTACTAGAAGGTAAACAACGCAAGTTACGACTAAATTATTATTCAAAGCTGAAAAATTATAGAATGTAAAATGTGAATTTCACAAAAGGGAATACTTTTTTTTTGGATACTTGTGTATATGAATCAAATTCAACAGGAAAAAATTTAACTTACAAAATTTTCTTTTTTTATTTCTCTAAAACTAGTAGTGTCATTCACTATTGAAAATTTTATTCTTTTAATCATTTAAGGTAGGTATATAAAAAAATCTATATATTTTATTTAATAATAACCAAACAAACTTCATTCATATTATTGATATTTTTTACTATTACACAAGTTTACAAATTCAGTCTCTTTCTACACGTCGAGGCATGAAGTTGTAGTAAATCAGCGCTCTTCAGGCGCGTGTGAAATTGTTAAAGACAATCGAATATAAGTTCAAAAGAAAATCAAAAAGATAGGTCACAACTAGGACAAACTTAGAGACATTTAGAGCATACGTCCAAGACCAAAATTCCAAATTCCAAAGTAATTTATTTAAATATAATACATATAAAACAAATGACACACTTTACCAAGTGCAGACAATCTGACCAGGACACGGACAATGACAATAACAAACAAAACGTAGACCACGACTATAGAAAACTATACCCCTGCAGCGAAATAACAACTCCCCAACTCCAAATAGTAATCCCAAATGTTTAGAGTAATACTAATTGCCTGGTCTAGGGAGATTCCGCGTCGTACTTAGATTTAATTCGGCGGAATTGTTCCCCAAAAACCAACAAATGTCTATCCTTCCCGTCCTTTCTCCTTTATACCCTACTGGGCGTATAGCATCGGCTCGGCGAACCCGGGAATGGCTATTAAAACTATTGGCATTTCGCTCTCGAGCCCCAAATAGGGGACAGTACGGAACGCAATGGACATTCGCATCCAGCAAACACGGGTGAAGCCGTGCAGTTGCTGGGGGCGAACAAAAATCGGCGGGGAGTGATGAGACAATGGGGCCGGTTATAAGTATCTTATACTCATACTCATACACAAGTTTACAAATTCCGGCTAACTTTTGGACCCGAGCAGATAACAACGATTTTTGAGGTTATTTGATGCGCTGAATTCGAATCTTAAATCCGTTTGGCTTGGTTCTAGTTTTTCAGTTCTCGCAGGTGAAGGGCAGGCTTTTCAGTACTTAATCAAATTGTTTCCTTATTTTTCGTACGCAAAAATCAAAGAAGGAATATTTGTCGGACCTGATATTCGAAAATTAATGACTGACGGAAACTATACAAAATGTTTACCGCCCGATGAAGCGGCAGCATGGACCTCTTTTCTAAGTGTTGTTACAACTTTCTTGGTAAGCGCAAATCCCTGGATTTCAAGCAAATCATCGGCAATTTGTTGCAAAATTACCGCAAGATTGGATCTCGGATGTCTCTCAAGATGCATTTTCTCCATTCCCACCTCGATTTTTTCCCTGAAAACTTGGGCGATACGAGCCGCGAACAGGAAGAGCGGCTACACCAATATCTCGCAAACATTGAAAGGAGGTACCAAGAATTATTTTGGGATGAACGCATGATGAGCGAGTACTGTTGGAAAACAATATAAAATACTTAGTTCCACGGCTCTTCATTTCTAATTTATTACTTTTAATTGCCATTAAATAAATATAATTGCCAAAGATCGTACAAATTTAATTTATTTACTTTCTCGAAGACTAGAGCCAATCTTAAAAAATGGAGTGAAGATTTGGATTCAGCGCCCCAAGTTACCTTAAAAACAACTTTTGGTTGCTCAGGTCCAAAACCGTGTATACTTGTGTTATTATTTATTATAATCTCGCGAATTTCACATTTATAGTGCACGGTATTTAAATATTTAAATTTGGTTATTTTGACCCATATATTTTAACAAATTTGAAACATTTGGGTAATAGTTGTGTTTGTAAATGTGGAAGTTAACAAAACAATGGGATTTAACAATGTTGTCAGTTCAGTAATGTATTTAATTATAAGCGACATTTATTATATTTCATCGCGCCGTTTATATTATAAAGTTGTCATCGACATACATACCTAAACTACAAAGTTAGTTTATGAGAAAATTAATTAATGGGTAATTATTCAAATTCCGCCATTATTGGGAGATAAAGGAGAATGCGCCCCAACGACGCAGCACCAAAAGCTCACTAATCCTGGTATATTCCAATGGATTCTGACATTAATATAATTTAAAACGTAAATCATATTGTTATATCATATCCTACAATACCAACTGCCTAACTAATAAATTTCTAACCGGTTTAATCAATGCAATAATTGGAATAGTTTTGTGTTATTGTTTATTAAAAATACTTTTATGGATGCGCCAAATATCTACATTTAATAACAGTGATACCTTCTTAATTTGTATAAACATTTAAAATAAAAAATCAACTACATACTTTTACTAAAACTGTGTGTCAATAGATTTTTAAATCTTGTTTTACTGAAATTTAAACCGTCTACAAATTTTGGACCAGACTGACGGTTTTCAGGAATTTACTTTAATTTTTGCATACTTACCTCAAATGTTTCCAGGAAATAAATTGAACACAATGTTTATTATAAAATGAAATAAACTTGTTGAACAACAATAATCTGCTTAAAATTTTTTTTGTATAAAACTTTTTCGCTATATGGGTAAAAAAATAATAAATAAACCCTTTTTAAAAACAAGCTGTAATTTAAGCTATGCACTAAAGTTTACCTTATGTTGAATTATTAGTTTTTAAAAAACTTGTTGCGAAATGTTTATACTAAATTTTGTTAATTTTTTTAAATTTAAGAACTAGAAAATTGATGTTTATACAATCAGTTTTAAATGGAAATTTCTAATGTTTGTTGGTAAAATTTCGAGATTGGATCTCGTTTTAAATACCTATTTAAATAAAAAATCTTTAATTTGGAAAATGGTATTTTCTTTATTTAATTTTTTTAAACAAAAACATTTTTTGGAAATTAAGCAATTTTTTTGCATTTATACCTAGCAAATTTCAAAGTGGGCCGTTAAATATTATTTGAAATATTAATAATTGTTGATGAACGCGCTCTTCAAATGAAAGCTGTTACAAATGCATGATCAATGATCATTGATCATTAATAAAACATGTGCGATTAAACTTCAAAATTACAAATAAGGATTAAATTATGAAAATAATTTTTAATGCGTTGTAGGAAGGGTCCTATAATAACTATCAATCTTTTGCATACATTAAAAACGTTGATCCTAACTTCAGATTGCAAACAACATGTCTTGGTAGCAGTTTGTCTTTTTGCGAGCTTTTATGATTTTCTTTTAGGCTTATGACAACATATACCTAATTGCGTAATGGTATATTAAAGAACTAATGTCATAATGTGAAAAATAAGAATTATAAATTATATTTGCGTATCGTACTGTTGCCATGGAGATAATACGAAACAGAAAATGCGTATTGTACCATGCTTATTATGGCATACAAATAGAGTACATTATATTTCTGTAATTTATAAAAGCGAGAACGATTACACAACTTGGGTTCATTTTATAATTCCTATTAAATGGAAAATTGACTTTATCTCAAAAACTGTTCTACTTTTCTAACTTTTGACGACATTTTCGGATTTATAGGACAATTTTACATAGAAATTTACTGCTAAATGTTTGGGATACAAATTGCTATTGACGAGAATTATTAGTGACTGCTTTTTCGCTACGACAATTAGTCATTTTTGACTAATTCATTTTTAGAGAGCATACTACCTTAGTAGTGTTGGTACTAAAACAGATTTTTGAGTTATTATAGGAACAGTATATAATTTATATATTTAAAACCTTTAAAAATTACCTACCATACGTAAAAAGTGTCCACAACATCTGTTAATTACATTTTAATTATAAAATTATTATGAATATCTTTATTTATTCATAGCAGTTATTGGATATCTTTAATTTTGCTTGTGTTTTTATCCTTTATGCACGTTAAATGGTCATGGGTTGCAGGATGTCTTTGAATTTCCATATGCTACATGCTCATTTAGATAAATTTAAAAACAACATTGCAGCGTACTAACAAGAATATCCATAACGTTTCCATGATGACGTTAGGACTTAAACGCCAATATCAAGTAAACTAATAAAAATATAATGAAAGACTATTTTGTGGTTAAACAAGAGAAAAAACATATTGTTAAAGATTTTTTTTCTTCAAATGGCCATCTTGTGACGTCACGGATTCTGCTCGACAAATCCTTTCATTTGACACCCATATCAAGAAAGTTGCTTGAAAGGTTGTAAAGCAATAGTTTATCCGCCATATTGGATTTAGTATGACGTCACTCATCGTATCGTTTTCCACTCATCAAATCAAATTCCTTTTTTGATACCCATATCTAGAGATGGAAAATGCTCGAGCATTTATTTTTGGAGAACGTAAATTGAGCACAATGGAGAATAAACGAGAATAAATGAGAAAAAACGAGCATAAGCAAGAATTTTTCAAAGAATTTAGTAATTAATTAAGAGGTAAAATAACTTAAAAAAAAATTATAAAATTGTTCAAAAATATCAAGTTATTGAGAATTACAAATTTCATAACAATGGTAATATTTCTATAAAAGCTACAGTACTCCAAAAATGTTTATTTGTATACGTGTTTACCATAGCGATTTTGCTTCAAAATTATTGACCGGGAAAGTGCCGTCAATTTATTTGAAGCTTTGCGAACGTTTTCCTCATTTCCAATACTACCCATATCCCATCTTGAAGCGGCGGCCAACTTTACAATATGGATTACTAATAATTGTAACAATATATTTGTTAACGTCTAATCAACATAATTATATATTATATTATATATTTAGTCACGGGCTAAAGTTAGCTTTATTATAAATTAAGGAAAAGTGAGGTTAAATCCGTTTAAAGTTGACAGATGTCAAATGTTTAACAAATAAAATTGCCTTTAAATTCTTCTTTGTGTTCGTCGTAGAAAGTATAGTAGGCAACTCGTTTCATAAACTTCTATAGACACTCGTTTTTATTAAACACTCGCTCGCAAGCTTCGCTCGTGCCTAATAAAACTCGTAACTAAAGGTTAAATTCTTCAAATGTCAAATATTTATAAATTAAAATTAACTTTAAATTCCTATTTCTGTTCGTCGTAGATAAAGTATAGTATGCAACTTGTTTTATAAACTTCTCTAGAGATTCGTTTTTATTAAACACTTGCTTGCAAGCTTCCCTCGTGCCTAATAAAACTCGTAACTAAAATGGCGTTTATAAAACTTAATACATAATATGCTATTATATTAATTAGCACAAAAAGTCGTGCCATATACTATATAACGCGCATCTTGGAGGAGCATAATTTCAAGCCAAGTCTTCGTTCTCGATACCTCCTAGATATGGCCTGATCTGTCAATAAATAGAGCCTGTTCTGGCAATATTTCTTTATGTTATGCAAAATTGTGCTAGTGGGTCAAGGAACTCATCTATAGCTTATAAAATTTGGACCACGTGGTCCCTTTGAAACTGACTCATTCCTGCGGAGAATAAGGACAGCTGCTGCACCATTAAAGCTTATTTGGGGTTTGGGTTTTGTAAATATAAACTGGATTAATTGCAAATAGTTTAAAAGAAGGTACCAACGTATTATATTATTAAGATAGCAAAACGTTTACAAACATAATATATTAATAATTTAATTTTGAATAATTTAAATTATCCTGATTAATTGAATATGCCTGCTACAGATTAGTTATATTTGATTTATACACTTGGAGTTGCACCATAGCTGCAGCCCTACATCATAAAGTTGGATTTCTCGATTATATTTGAAATTATATATCACTATTTTATGTAAATTTCATTTCGTTCTAATAAATTAATGCTAATTATAATATTTATTAGTTTAGATATTATTACCCAGTCGGCTTTAATAAACATGTATTGTGTTTCCACAACATTTTAAAATTTATTGGAACTGTTAAAATCTTAATTATACAAGTAGGTGGTATTATATAGGATCTTTATAAATACAATTTTAGTATTTTATTAAAATATTTTCTGGTACGTACAAAAAATGGTGCATTAACTCCATACTAGGCGATAAGGGGAGATATAATTACAAAAAATTACTATTTTCTATCTGGCGTGTATTTTTTGATTTATTAGATATTTCGTGCCAATGCTTTGTAAGTTAAATATTACCCATCTAAAAAAGCGGTTGTTATGGAAAAAATTTAAATAGGGGTTTAAATGGTATTTTCTGACAGTACCTGTATGTAAAAAATAGTATATTGTTTAACGATTGAGAAAGTAAGTCATTTCCATGCGGATGAAATATTGCGTTACGAGCCGAAGGCGAGTGAAGTAATTGATTCGAATGAAAATGGCCATTTCTCAAGCACTATAATTTTTCTAATTTTATCAAGAAATTTAGTACAATTTTGTTTAATTACCATATTTACAGATTTGATGACAATTGGCAGTGCCAATTAACTTTTAAGACAATAATGAACCACCTTATCGTCATATAATAATTAATAGTAATAAAAATTCGTTGTTTCATTGGACAGTTACCATGGAGAGAGATTTTTTCCACAGTTTAAGACTGAGCCATTGAAAACGTATATTATGCATACATGAAATGTACAAATTCTTTAATATGATTTGAAAAATAAATATGTTAAATCAACTTTTGTCTACTTCGAAGCTATTAAGAGTTCTGAGACGCATCGTTTTGAGTGCTACTAAAAGATTCTTAGATTTTTTTATTTTAGACTGTTGGTAACCCTTTTAATTTTTATGTTTACAATGTGTTTTCTTTTCGTTTTTGTTTATCAAAATTATATTATAAAACAAAATTTGACATTTTATTTTGACCGACATTAAATATTTAATTTTGACATTAAATATTTAATTTTGACATTAAATATTTAATTTTGACATTTCGCTTCACGACAACTGTGCCAACCCAGTAACATGAATTAAACTACATGTTTTTTTCTAGATTTATTTAATTTCATTGATAAATTGTGGTCAAAATAGTATGAAAAACTTGGGTTAAAATGACTTATGATACTGGTACTCTGCTTCGCGGTCGTGCGGCAAAATAACTCGTTATCACCCTTATTATAAGTGTCATTGTTACACTCGTTTTACAATATACTATTTCAAAACGACATTAGAAAAATTCGTCATAGTATTTTTAATTCTGAACAAATTTAATAAAAAAATCGAAGAAAAAAGTTTAGTCCCTATAAGTGCCCTCTATAATAGTATATTATGTATCAAGTTTGATAAACGCCATTTTAGACACGAATTTAATTTAGGCAGGAGCGAGCTTGTGAGCGAGTGCTTAAATTAATGAGTGTCTAGAAAAAAAACGAGGTGCATACTATACTTTTTCTACGACAAATAATTATTATTATCTTAAAATTATTTAAATCAAATATTTATATATGTATAAAACAATATGGGAATCTGTTTTCCGTCAAATGTCAAATTTGTATGTGTTATAAAGGTAATAAATCGAAATGTATTCTTAGAAAATGGATTAACAGTTTTTCACAGTGAAAGTAAAGAACATGTTTTAGTTTACTGCCGGCGAAATTAAAAGGTCAGAACAATGTTCATATAAACTTTTCAAATATTAGCGTTGAGAAACTATATAATAGTTTTATATTTTTGTATTGAGATAATAAAATAATTTTCACATTTAGTATTATTTTACAAGAAAGGCACTTTATTTTAACGATGACATTTGACAACTGTCAACTAAATTAAAACTAACTTCAGCCCGTGACTAAAAACCTGTTACTAACTTCATCCAGTGACTACAATGCCACAAAGCCATAACTTGTCAATGTGTATTTAAAAGGTCACTTAGTGTCATGGAAACATGTACCTACGATAATGTGCGGTTTAAAGGGGGAAGTAGAAAAAAATAGTTTTAATAGCTTGAATAATAACAATTTATTCAATTGTTTTATTTAGGTTACAAAAAATCATATTACTTACTTCAAGTACATTGTTGTTTAGTAAACTAAATACAATCAATAAAATTTAAAATGGATTAAATGTGCAACTGTGTAATGACTTCAATTAATATTTCATTATGTTTACGCCTATTTTATTATATTAATAATTATTATTACTCACTTCTTATTAATTATGAAAGCGTTATTTATTTCTTCGAAATGGATACACTGGCTGCGTTGTTATGCAAAATGCCATAAACTTATAATTAATATTATGGGATTGCCAGAATGTAGATGTAATAAACTTTATGTTTATATTAGGTTAATAACATTAAACCAAATCCATTACATTATATATTATAGTAGGCAGGTTTATGGAGTTTTATTTCTTTACCAAAACCAAATAAATTTAATTAATTTATAATTATATATATTATTATAATAGTATATTGTGTATCAAGTTTAATAAACGCCATTTTAGTTACGAATTTGAAGCATTTGAGCATACTCCGTGTTGTCAGTTTTTGGTATGTCTGACAACGTTTCGGTACAATCTCATGTACCATCTTCAGGTCTTATTTGCTGGGCTGCTGTTGCTGCTTTGCTACGAGTTATACGTGGAGTGTGCTCTAGGTTTCCATGGGCGTTATATGTATTGATGGTTATATATATATTTATACAGCCCGTTCAGAGTAAAACCGAATATAGGGAAACGTTTTGGGGGTGGCCTCGCCTCCCTTCTACGCGCGTCACAGTAGCTTGTGTGATAAACGACATGACGAAAGGTCGAGCAGCTAAGACGACCTTAAAAATTAAATGATAATAATGCAAAAAATCTCATTAGCGATGCAGGCTATTTGCTTAGCTACTTTGTCGCGCGTTGGAGGGAGGCGACGCCACGCCCAAAACGTTTTCCTATATTCGGTTTTACTCTGAACGGGCTGTATATATATATATATATATATATAAATAAGCAAATAGCCTGCATCGCTAATGAGATTTTTTGAAAATTATTATCATTTAATTAAGTCGTCTTACCTGCTCGACCTTTCGTCATGTCGTTTATCACACAAGCTACTGTGACGCGCCTTGGAGAGAGGCGAGACCACGCCCAAAACGTTTCCCTTATTTGGTTTTACTCTGAACGGGCTGTATATATATAAATATACATATATATATATATGTATATGTATATATATATATATATATATATATAAATATATTTATATATACACTAGGGTGGGCCGAAAATCCGCTTTTTTAGAATTTCGTTTAGTAATAGCAAAAATTTTGTTCATTATGTTGTAAAAAAATTTTGTGTAAAAGATTAAATTTTTCGATCAACATCCTAGGCTCGCCCAACGCAATTAAAGATCAAAATGTTCAAAATATTTTGATACTAAAATCGGGTTTATTTCTGAAACTATCCATCTGAAGTAATTTTGTGTAAGGACCTTTTTTGTAGAGCATAAAATTTCCGATCGAAATAAGTTAGGAACATTTTTTTTTGAACATTTTCATCTTTAGTTGCGTTGGGCGAGCCTAGGATGATGATCGAAAGTTTTAATCTTTTACACAATTTTTTTTTACAACATAATGAACAAATTTCTGAAACTATCCATCTGAAGTAATTTTGTGTAGAGCATAAAATTTCCGATCGAAATAAGCTAAGAAAAATTTTTTTTGAACATTTTGATCTTTAATTGCGTTGGGCGAGCCTAGGATGTTGATCGAAAATTTTAATCTTTTACACAAATTTTTTTTACAACATAATGAACAAAATTTTTGCTATTACTAAACGAAATTCTAAAAAAGCGGATTTTCGGCCCACCCTAATATACACATAGGAACGCCAGATTTGATAAAAATCTGTAAAAATCAAAATTTCTTTCTTGAAAATGGACAACCGTTTAAACCCGTGACTAAAACGTCATAAAGTCACAGCTTATCAATGGGTATTTAAAAGATCATGGAAACATGTTAGAAAAGGTACAAGTAGAAGAAAGTATGTGTAATAATGGAATATCTCAAAAACGTATGTACTTTTATAATTTTCGTATTTAGGGGAGAAGTTTACATAAGAATTGACTGTTAAATATCCGGGACACAAATTGCTGTGGGCCACAGTTATAAGTGACTACCTTTTCACTATAACAACTAGTCATTTTTAGATAGTTCATTTATTATTTAAGGTAGGTATACTTTACGGGTGAATTGATTTTTAATCCAGACATTTTTTTAAATACCTACCTATAATAAGATAGTTATAATAACTGGCTAAGATAAAAACCTTTTATTTTTTTCATAACAATTAAAACTAACTATGTTATACACAAAAAATCAACGATATACTTGAAAAGTATATATAATTACTCTTAATAAAAATTAATTATAGTTTTTTTTAATATAATATTCGCCTAGGTAGAAGAATTCAAGGCAAACAAGTTTAAAACTTGCTAAAATCATTATGCCATTCAACAAAATTCTATAAGAGGAAGGAGGCTTAATAAAGGTTTTAGTAGTAGAGGATGAAGAAAAGTTATTTTTGTCATAAGGCTGAAAAGTAAGTCTTTATGTGCTGAGCTCAAAGTTTGAATGCCGACGCGTAGCGGGCGCTTACAATTGAGCGTAGCACAAAAATATACTTCTCAGCCGCATGGCATACAAACAACGTTTTATGTTCAAGGCATAATTTTTATTTTAAACAATACATTAAACGTACAATTACTAAGTAATATTAACTAGGACCATGATTTTCCTATGTATTTTTCCCCGCTGAAACTGAATCTGTACTAAGTTTAGCCCCTACATGTCTGGATTTTTTCTACAGTGTGTCCCTAGTAGGGATTTAAAATTTCAAAAAATTGAGCCGGCGGAATAAAACCTTTTTTTTAAACGAAAAATTTGGGAAATATTCAGAAAAACTGACTTTTGAATTTAATTCAAAGGGTATTGCGAAAAAAATGCTAATGTAAATATTTACGGATAATTTCTGTAGACTGATATCGAGAAAAAAGTAAATTTCCGACGCTTATTATAATCATAATAATTATTGCTTTTATTTAAATTCAGTATGAATATTCTACCAGGCCGAAAAAAAGTCTATTTAGTGCTGTATTAACATAACTATCGTTTTATTTTACACATTGATTTATAAAATAATAATTTTGTAATTTGATAATTTCTATGGACTCCCTTTTTCAAAAAGGAGGATTTTTTTTAAGTTAAAATAATGTTATTGATTGCTACTTTTATTAAAATGTGTATATTTTTAAAAAAAAGCAACTTTTCCCAAAAGAGACATTTTCCTGGAAAACGAACAAATAACAGTTTTCCCCATTTTTTCCGTTTTTTTTTGACAATTTAAAACCCTAGTCCCAGATAGAAAAAACTTTTTTAATATGCGTTTTACGAAAAAAATATTAAATGTTTTAGAATTAAATGTAAAGGGTGCTCAGATATTAAGAAAACTTGAAAATCCTTTAAGAGCGTTTTACAAACAAGATAAATTTCTCATAAAAACTCCTGTCTGTTTAAAGAATAAGACAATAATACCACAGGGTGCTCAATCAAAAAAACATGCACTGAGAGAGAAGGACCTTTATTTATTAATTTATAGAAAAATTGTATAAATTAAAATCGTTGACATTTCAAATTAAAGTCTATACAAAAGTTTATTTATTTTTAAATTTAATTTAATTTTTCTTTCACAGGCTCCATAAGTAAGATTATGATATTCCCATGTATTTTCGCTTTCCGAAACTTAATCTAAACGCAGCATTATACAAAGTTCTTCATATTGGCAATCCGATCCGGGGGCACACTGTAGAAAAAATCCAGACGTGTAGGGGCTAAACAGAGTTCAGATTCAGTTTCAGCGGTCGACAAATAGATAGGAATACATGGTCATGGCACAGACCACTTGGTTTTTTTGTGAGCGTGTATAATTATTAAAAGTAAAAAATATGGTTAGATAAAACCTCACAGTAGTCGAATTTTTTGACAGATTAGAAGGAAAAAAACAGGAATAAATTATTGGTTTTTTAATTTTAACCAAAAAATTCCTTGCTAACCTATATCTAAATATTACTTTTTTCTGAGATACATGATGTTAGTTTTAATATTTTTTACATCTTTTTTTTTTGAAATATTTTTGCTAATAACTTTTAAACAAGGCACTTTATCCGGTTACCTGAATTTCTTATAAAAATTTCAGGTAACCGGAGTATACTCAATATCGTGCTCATCCCTATTATGAACATAATATTTTCATATTATGTCCAAATATTGCTCCTTTTTAAGATACATGGTGGTATAATTAATAGTTATGTATAGTTTTTTGTAATACACAGTATACAATTTCTGCTAAAAAACAACACCAAAAGTGGTCTATATATAGGTCCACACTAGAAATGGTATATCTAACTACATACAATTTGGTAAACTTTACCCTTTTTAATTGGTTAATAATCTACACGTACTATTCGTACAAAAAACTCGTAACAGTGTAAAAATCATCAAATATAATACACTCTTAGGGGTAAAACCATTCAAGAGTAAAAAATGCTCAATTTTGTGTAATTTACTACATATGTAGGTGTTACGTATAGGTGTTAAAAATGGTGGGTGTTTTAATATTAAACACAGCATGTAATGTAAAATAAAGTATATTTTATATTACTTACAAACTATTAGATATGAATATAAATAGGCTTGGGCATAAAATTAAAAAATTAATGTAATGAAAAGTAGTAATATTTTAAGTTTGAAAAGTAGTAATATTTTAAGTTTCTTTCAGTTTGTGGAAAACCATATTTAGCTTATATAGGTACATTAGATGCAAAACTCTGTATTTGCAGGATAAGTGATTTTAAGAAAAACATGAAAAACCGCTAATAAGATCATTTTTGAAAAAAAAAATGCAAAAATTGTATAGACGTGCTTTTGCATCATTTTTATTCAAAAAAGTAAAAAAAAACTCCTTTAAAATTAGGTAGTTTAGTAAATAATTGAAATCAAAAGATTTAAAAACACAGTTTTGCATCTTCCTCGTTTAAAGACCAAGTTTTGCAATTGAAAAGTGCAAATACCAACAAAATAACAATTAATCAGGTAATTGTTATGTCGTCACGAAATGTGTAAACTAGCGACGTGATTGGTCAACAGCAAATACCGAGTTTTGCATCTAACAAATACCCAGTTTTACATCTACGTTAAATTTTGAAATGTATTTTATTCTAAAAATATTAACTTATGCATCTGGTTTACTTAGGTATGCTGTAGGCAGTGCAATAATGTACATAAATATGATAAAATATATATTTTTTAAAAATGTGCAAAAACCGAGTTTTGTATCTAATGTACTTATATATTATATAAGTACTTATATATTATATATGTACTTATATATTATATAAGTTAAATATGATTTTTCACTAGCTCAAAAAACTTAAAATATTACTAAATTTCATATTTCACTTAAAAATAACAGGTAAAAAACATGTTTTATCACAAACATAAGTTGTATCCACTGTCACATTGCACCACTTTACCAGACCACTGAATTTTAATTTAAAAACCATGGTCTTAAATTAAAATAGCATGCATAGGTAGTACACTACCATCAACTGCACTCGGAATACTGATCGCGCCCTTGCCGTTTGCGAATGGTGATGACTACGTGACTTTTTTACCACAATTTGTGTAGCTGTAAACACATAATAGTGTCAAATTTACACCGCGTCGAGTTTATCTTTAAATTAATACTAGATTGACACGGTGCTGTGTTAATTGAATTTAAATTAATACGAATGAATTTTACCACAATTTAAAATAAACACTTAATATTTTTGACCAATTTTAGTGTATACATTAACACCAAATGATTTTACCACTCCATTTGGTAACTTTACACCGAAATATTTTTTCTTACTACCTCGGCTGAAAATACGTTGTTTCGTCCCCGATTCCACGGCAGAAAGTTTACGTTTGATGCATTGGTCAAGCTAAACGTATTTTCGGCCGAGGTAGTTAGAAAATGTAATTTTCTTACTACCTCGGCTGAAAATACGTTGTTTCGTCCCCTCTATAATATCGCTCGTGCCGCAAATGTCGGGGCAGGCATCAATCTGTTTCGATATACACATTTATTTTTTTCCCGTATTTTCGGCCGGGTAGCAAGAAAAATAGTATACACTACACGGGCAGAAAGTGTGAGAGCCCTGAACTGCGCGCCATGATGCCCGAGGCGATAATTGAGCAAAAAATTTTGCCTTGCAGGGAAATTTTTTGCTCGGTATGTAGGTTCATTTTAACCCATAAATCCGATAGGTTAGTTTTTTTGGCTCACCCTAATACACAGTATATAGTATATTACACTACAAGGGCAGAAAGTGTGAGATTCCTGCACTGCGCGCCATGATGCGAAGCCGAGGGCATCATGGCGCGCAGTTCAGGGCTCTCACACTTTCTGCCCGTGTAGTGTATACTATTTTTCTTGCTACCCGGCCGAAAATACGGGAAAAAAATTATTTTAAAAGGTGTCGGTGAGCATTCTAAGTTTTCCATTGAAATAACACGTAAAAAAATCTGTTTTCATTAAAAATACCATAACTTTTGAACTGCACACTGAAAAAACAAATCTGTTTTATCAACCAATAAATTTTTTGTTGCAATTGTTCTTGTTGGTCCTAATAAAAAATTTGTTAACCCAAGTAAAGTGTTTAATACATTAGTATTTGCAACAAAAATGAATTTGTTGGAAATAATTAGTTTACCCTACTGACAATATGCGTCGCCGCTAATAGGTATCCTTAAGTAAACATAACAAATATATTTTTGTTGTCAATTTTCGCCCAAAATTGGCATAACGTGACATTGAAATTTATTTTATAAAGTTGACCGACTTGGTGCCATGGTTAAAGTTAAGTCTTGGTGTCATAGTGATTGAATAATAAAAATAGTAGATTATGTCATAAGGAGTAGAAGTGGCTCTTTTTGTGGTGAGTACAGAGATTGACGGCCGAAGCGTAGCTGAGGCATGCAACTGTACGAAGCACAAAAAGAGCTTCTACTCCAAATAACATATACAATTTTTTTTTCATAAGGATAAGCAATAGAATTATTTTATTTACTTATAACTCATGTGGTATAAAATTTTGGCTAAAAGCATTACAAATTATTGATAAAAACTAAAAAAATCTTATAACCCTTACTTACAATGCCGATAAATATCCTAAACTAAAAATAAACACTGATCTGTCAAAATGCTGCGCTTGAATTAATTTTGACGTACTGACATTTGTTTGGAGTTCCGACATTGGCGACTCGTCTATCATCATAATATTATACTAATAAACTAGTTGTTCTTTATTTCGTTCAATTAAAATTTAATAAATAATCACTAAATATTCCGTGCGATTATAATTAATATAATTAATACATCGTGATTGCTTTGTATGAAATGCTAAATTAATTTTATTATTTGACGTCTATTGAGTCACCTATGGATTTACTTCTATCCCTAGGCTTGTTTGAGTTTTTTGTCTGCCGCTAATGAAAAAGACGTACTTCAACTATCTCTATACATGCATATAAGGTTGTATATCATGGCCGCTTGAAAAAAAAATAATTTGTCAGTGTCAAAAAATTTTTGTGCAAATGCTAGAGGAAGCAGGTTCGTGTTAATTAATTTTTGTGCATTGGGCGTTATGGATGAAGGAGTAAACCAAATATTAACCGAGTGGGGATTTTCTTCATTAGAAAATACTTTTAAAGGTAAGGAAATCATAGCTTTTTTGTTATATTATTTTTATGAAATATTTTTTGAAATATAATTCGTCCAAAAATATGTTGTCTTTATTTCAATTTTTAACCATATAATAGGAATATTATCTATAGATATAGATAGTTGTAATTTTTAATTTAAATGTATTTGTGTGTCGCATATTTAAATTAACTAATCAAATCAACCAAGGTAAGTAAGCTATCAACACTAATATTATTAGTAATGGTTACCATAAATATATTTAAGGTACCTAACCAAAATAATTTTTGTTAAAAAAAATCAAACAATATTAACTTATACCTACACAATATTGTTAATGCAACTCTTTTATTAATTAGTATTACATACTGAAAGAGTTGATTTAACAATATTGTGTAGGCATAGGTTAATATTGTTTAAGTTCTTTTAACAAAAATTATTTTTTCGTAATTAAAAGAACTACCAAATGTTATAACAACAAAGCAACAATGTTGTAGTTACTCATTACCATAGCTTCTCTAACAAATTATTTTGTTTTAAAAACAAATAGATTTATAATGAAAACAAATGCAAAAAGTTATAGAAACAAATAAATTATTACCTAAAACAAATGTAAACGGTTTTAACAACAAAATATTATTGTATGAGATATCAATAATATTAGTTACTTTAAACAAGACGCCATAGTTTTGTCAACAAAAAATATTAGTTACAGTAACAAATTATGTCTATACAAAAAAAATTTGTTGTATCAAAGATTTTAGTTGAGGCTATAGCTACAAATAAAATTTGTTGGCGCAACTTTTTTTTAGTTGCTTAAACAAATAATTTTTTTCAGTGCAGTTTTAGTGATTTTTTACACTTTTCAAAGCTTTCAAACATACGAATTTTTGAATTAAAAAAAATAATCCTGGTATAGATTCTTTGGAAAATTTTATGCTCTACAAGAATCCGCGACGTAAAAAATTTTATCTTAAACGGTTCAAAAGTTATAGTCTTTTTAATGAAAAAAGATTTTTTTACGTGTTATTTCAATGGAAAACTTAGAATGCTCACCGACACCTTTTAAAATTGAGCAAAAAATTTTGCCTTGCAGGGAAATTTTTGTCTCGGTATGTAGGTTCATTTTAACCCATAAATCCGATAGGTTAGTTTTTTTGGCTCACCCTACTGTGTATCTTTTAAAAGGTAAGAATTATTTAAATTTGCATTAATATTTAAAAGATATACAATATTTAAAATATGTTGTTTTAAATATTATACCGGGTGACTCATCATGTAGGCTTTAACCGAAAAGTAATATACATTTAGTAAATATATTCTTTTTTAATAATACATTCAATAGTGGGTTTTTTCATGGGTAAATAAAAGGGTAAAATAAAAGTAGAACGTAATAGATTGAATTGTATTAATCTGACTAGCCTTAAAAGTAACGATCGACTAAAATACATAATAATTTTAATAAATAAAATTCAGCATGACCGCGTGGCCATAAAAATGGGCCAGTAAATGGCATGCGATGACTTTTTATTTAAAATTATTATTAATGCCATTACGGGCAGCAATAAATTGCGAGTTCTTTATTGCCGTGATTAAATTTGAACCAAGTACCAACCAGGTTGACAAAAATATCATTTATAGGCCATTAAGCGAGATTTTTATCTTACATTTTAATTACAAAATATCGGGTGCCCTGCAAGTAACTAAGGTAATTTATATGTTAAATAATCGATAAGTTATTAAAATGCGTGGCCACGATCCTGTTTTTCTTCTAGCAAACATAATAAACGTAATTTTAATTATAATAATAATTCCTGCCGAACAGACTCGTAAAAAATACCACTTTAACTCAGTAGCTGTTAATGAGACACTTTTTTAATTAAAAATGAAAACACTTCGTTTCGATCGTCTCGATTTTTAATTAATATTAGTGCTGCTGCTGCTACTGCTTCTAACGCGTTATTATAAATATTGTAATTAATTATTCAAAATTAATACCTGTCCAATACATTATCTATTGATACACGCTCTTCAAAATACGATACAATATTAATTCACCCCGAGAACACAAATTAATTAAAAAGTAATTTTTTTTAAATTCGATCAAACAAATTAAATTAAGTATTTTCTGTTACTAGAATTTTAATACTAAAACTAATAAATAAGTTTCAATTTTAAAACTGTCTATGAAACATAATTACTGAATTTAGTAATGGTATTATAATTTTATTTATATTAAAACTAAAATATATCTTTTCTCAAACGCTTGAATATTTTGTAGGAAAATATCTGGTTAAATTTAAAATAAAACAATAAATATTCGACTCGAAAAAGTTAGAAATTTGGCCTCAAAGACGCACATGAACATTTATTTTCGATTATAACTTTTAAGCAACCCTGTATATTTTAATAAAATTTTTTATATTTGTAAAGCCCATGTAGACTAAAAAACTCATACTAAAATCAGGAAAGCCAGGAATGAACTTTGAATAGGTGTAATTTTTGGAAAACTAAAAAATACTTTATTAATTACTTTATAAAGTAATTAATAAAGTATTTTTTAGTTTTCCAAAAATGCCTATAGGCATTTCTCTTTTTAAAAAGTAATCTTTATTTGTTTTAAAAAAATCATTATTTTCTAGATGATCGAATCCAATATAAGCAATAATTTATTAGAAAATTCTAAAAGTTAATGTATTTACCATCAATTTATAAAAACACAATAATAATGTATTATTACTAGTTATTAATCCTGCATAGATCATCATTTTACATTAAAATGCTCCTTGGGAAAACCAAAGATATCCATATAGCTTTTAATAATTTATGTAAAGCATATGACACTAGACTGGGCCAAAAAACATGGACTATTTTTTTTGTAAAGTATATCGATAATATTGTTTGGGGTGACAAAAAAAAATTATGGTGAAAGTTTGAGTCCATAATATTAATATTAAGAGGTCTATTATCGCAATTTTAGATTCTTTTTCCTGAGCGAGTTTTTGTCTCAGAACTCCCAAACCATTGAGTTTAACAAAATTAATAATAATAATAATAATGGGTCTTTATTTTTCAATTAGTACATAAAATATATTTATAATTAAACAAAAAAAAAACAAAAATTAATAAATCCTAAATGTACATCTAAAAGAAAAAATGCCGAAGATCAGTATCGAGTACAAAAGTGTACTCTTACTGTTATTAAACTTAAGCAGAAAAACGTAATTAAAAAATTCCAAGTTTTTAATCATACAAATTAAAATATTGTGTTGTACTTATGTAATACCTAATATGTATACATATCCAAATTTACAAATTTATGGGCAAAAACATACAAAAATATACAAAAAACAATAATGTGGTTTTATAATAAAAAAGAGAAAACAAAGATAAATAATAGCTGCACTATTGTCCAAATGTTCGAGCAAATGTTTGCTCTAATTGTAATTTAATTTTAATATCTTTTTTAAAAAGATTAAAACCTTTAGATGTGGAGCATTTTGAGATGTTATTAAAAATCTTTGAAATTTGATAAGATAACGATCTTTTAAAGATTTCAGCATTATGCCTAGGAGAAGTAAGTTTATGTCTTGATCGTATATTTACATTATGTACATCTGTTTTGAAGGATATTTTATTATATAAATAAGAAGGCTTTTGGATTTTCACGATTTTATAATAAAGGCAGGAGGCATGTAGTAATCTACGATTGGCCATATTTAACCAATGTAGCTCTTCTAGCTTATAGGAAATTTGTTATCTCCTCCGTATACTAAAGATGAGCCTTAAACAGGCATTTTGAACTACTTGTATCCTTCGGATATCACTAGAGTCAAGACATGGACCATAAACCGAATCACAAAAATTAAAGCGAGATAAAACCAAAGATTCGCATAGAATTATTTTAGTTTTTCTAGTCAAGTAAAATCTAGAATTATATATATTCTTTAAATTTAAATATGCAGCACGTATACATGATGTGACATGGGGCTTAAATCTTAAGATGTAATCAAAAGTAAGGCCCAAATTTTTGACATTATCGGAAACAGCGATATCGTGATTTTTTACATTGATTTTAAAAAACGGTAGTATATTGTGCCTATTAATCTTTCTTCCAAATGAAGAAACAGTGGTTTTATCGGAATTAATAACGAGTGCCAAATCTTCTGAGGTTTTAATTAGACGTTGAATATCATTATTAATAAATTCAATAGCCAGTTTGGCATTTTCTCGAGAGAAGGTGTATCTCAGTTGAGTGTCATCTGCATAGATTGCCATTATTAATTCGGACGTATACAAGATATATAAGAGAGGACCAATAATGGAACCCTGTGGAACACCAGAAAGAACATGAAGTGGACGCGACAACACACCATTTACTTTTACTGTTTGTGTTCTGTTATTAAGATAGTTTTTAAAAAACAGTAATGAATTGTCTGAAAACCCGTAGTATTCTAAAATCGCAAGCAGCATAGAGTGATTTAAAGTATCGAATGCTTTAGCAAAATCAATTAAAACCATGGCTGTCAGTTTATTGTCGTCTATACCTCTTAAAATTCCATCTGTTATGTCGGCAAGGGCCGTTTCACAACTATGATGCGGTCTAAATCCTGATTGAACTTAAGAATATTTTTTGTAGAAAATTGAATGCTCTACAAAAAAGTTTTGATTGGAACTTCCCGTCAGATGAACCGTTTTCTTACAATCATGCGTTAAAAATTGGTATAGTTTTACAATTTGATCTTTTAACTTTGGAATTTTGTAATTCATGTAAAAATCAGTACCCGAAAAAAAAAAACGATAAAAATTCATATGGGAAATCAAATGCTCTACAAAAAGTCTTTTATCATTTTTGGCTAAATTCACTCCATCAAAAGTTATTCAAGGTTAAATTTGAAGTCAAAACGAAATTTTAACCTTGAATAACTTTTGATTGAGTGAATTTAGCCAAAAATATTTATCGTTTTTTTATGGGTACCTACTGATTTTTACATAAATTACAAAGTTCCAATTTAAAATTTTAAGATCAAAATGTAAAACTATACCAATTTTTAAGGCATGATTTTAAGGAAACGGTTCATCTGATGGAAAATTTCACTTTAACCTTTTTTGTAGAGCATTTAATTTTCTTAAAAAAATATTTTTGATTCAATTTTGTTGAACTCAATGGTTTGGGAGTTCTGAGACAAAAACTTGCTGAGGGAAAAAAAATTAAAATTGCGATGATAGACCTCTTAATATTAATATTATGGACTCAAACTTTCACAATATTTTTTTTGTCACCCCAAACCATATTTTCGATATACTTTTCAAAAAATAAAAATAGTTGTTTTTTTTGGCCCAGTCTAATATGACACCGTCCCAGGAAGGAGATTGTTTAAAGCTAAGAAGAAATTAAAAGTAAACACGAAATTAATAGATGCTGACCAATATAGTGTACATCAAGAACGAAAACAAGATAATGTCTAGTATCACGAGTAAAGGCCTACTACAGGGATGCTCCACATCTACCCTGCAGAAGACACTAAACACTAAATAAAAACAAAAGTGTAAAGGAATGGAAGTATTAGGATCTGAGCTATATGGTAAGAAAACTCAATGCTTATATCTTTTTGCAGGATTAGAAATAAATAACAGACCGCAGTCCTAAGGGAAGAAGAAAGAGAGGAAGGCCTCGGAAATCCTGAAGAAACAAAGTATGTGGCGGTGCATCATCATGCATAAACAACATTTGTGCTCTAGAGAAAATTTTCCAATAAATAATTTAAATTATGTTGCAAGAATTGCAAGTACAAAGCACTATTTAACCTTTCTTAAAGAAAGTTTCTTTTTAAACAAAGGTTCCTAATTGCATGGGGATTTTCTTTAAGACAGACATATTGATTATGGCAATGCCCCATTCGGGGCTAAACATAAATTAAGCCACCACCAAAACAAGGACGAAAGACCTTACCCGAAAACATGCCGCACAAAAACTAAAGACTAAAAGGACATCATAAGAAAAACTATAAATCTGGAGCAACAAAAAAAAAGAACTAACTATAATAATAATGAGACCTGAGACAAGGGATTTGAGATTATCCTCAAAACGGTAGCAGTCTCAGGAAATTGGGCCTGGATACGGTAAGCTCAAGAAACTGTTTGGTGCTGTATGTTCAGCTGGAATCCTGGGTCCATATTTTTTTGAAGACGTAATGTAATTTTGCAAACGTTCCTGAGGGATGCCATCGGTCAACTCGACTTAGCAGCGAATGTCATTTGGTACGAACAAGATGGTACGAAACCTCATGTGGCCAATGTATCGATACATGTTTTGCGAGACATGTTTCCAGGTCGACTTCTGCCTCAACGGGTGGCACGCTCTTCTGATTTGTATGCTTTGGATTACTTTCTGTGGGGCTATGTTAAGTCTAAAGTATACCAGAACCGACCTCAAACTTTAAATTACTTGAAGAATAACATTAGAGAAGTGATTGCTCAGATTCCGACCGAAATGTGTCAGCGTGTAATGAACTCGTTATTGCGTCGAGCTCAAATATGCATCCTTTGGAACAGCGGTCATTTACTTAATGTACTTTTTAATAATTAATTTTCAAAATGTTTAAGATTAAAACTTGAATATCTACTTTTTTATCTGAAAGAAGAATAATATTGATATCTTGATTAGCTGTTTCATAATTGAAGAATAAAATGTCGCCACTCTTAAATGGCCACCCTTTACTTACCTATTGATATCCAGGACAACAAACCATTGTTGCTTTTATTATAATATTCCAACTTATTTGAATAATTTATGGCAACAAATCGATTTTTTCCGAATGGTTGATTTAAAAAAAATGCAAAATACCATTTTTAAAGAAAAAGTATTTAAAAAAGTATTTTTTAGTTTTTAAAAATGACATATATCAAAATTTGACCCTACGAGTGTGGTGCCAAGTCCTCTCAGGGCTTTCCTGGTTCTATACAAAAAATAGTTCTAGTATACATAGGTAATCAGGTGCGTCTTTGTGGCCCGATAACTTTGTTTGCCCTGTGCGCTGGCGCTGCCCCATCTTTACCGGACACCCTGCATTTGAACTATTTACAGTTGTCTGCATGCAAGAAAAAATGATTTTTTTTTCAAAATCTGACGTGATGGGGCAATTATTAAATTGCATTCCTATAGGATTCGATCGTATAAACTTTGTTGTATCTAGTTTATGGTTAAATATTCTCAGCTACTCAAGAGATCTTGTTCGTATCTTAGATACAAGACTGAGAAAATGGTTTATAGTTACACTAGAATGTGCAATTTAATCTTTATTATAAACTACCTATTATAAAACCTTTATATATTTGTGTTTTTTAATTTGTATTTATTGCAAAAAAAGTTTATTTGCATTAGATGTTTAGGTTAGTCACAGCATGGCTGTCTAATTTCCCTTATTTAATTCACGATTTCTTCCTATTATGATATCTTTTACAAATGGCACCCCAAGACAATACGTAATGAAATACTGTACAGGGTAATAGTGCATCATTAAAAAAACATATATTTTTTTAAATCGTTGATAACCAGGTGTTGGATCTTTTAGGATAATAAATAAAAGGATGTCGTACCTAATAATAGAATTTGCCAATTGCCTCTACAGGGAAATTGGTTAATATAAAAAGTAGAGGTTATAATACATAAATAGAAACAGGAGAGGTATGAGTAGGCTTGGGATCGAGGTGAGCGATTGATAGGCATTGCTGGCGATATCAAATCATGTATTAAATAATATATGAGACCGAGGTTTAAAGTTTACACTAGTAATGGAATGGCATGGTATCGATCAAGACGTAATATCACTAATCCCGTGCCTCGTTCAGTGCTGCACTTCATTTTGTATTTATGCCACGACAAAATAACAATTTTCTTTATTTCATTTCTTATTCTATAAACCTAGTGTTTGTGCGCCTTGGACGGTAAATATTTTTACTCTTGGCAGATGCTACAGATCTGCTTGCTTTTGCTTACTTCGACCCGATTCGTATGAAAAACACGGAGAGCAATGCTCTTAAAAATTACATTTTATTTTTGTACGCTCATTTATATATTTCTAATCAAAATACCTTTTTGAGCTTTGCAAAACAAGCAACAAAAATAACGTAACGAAACTTAGCCATTTTTTAAATGGCAAAATAATATTTATTTTTTAACTTAAAACAGATTTTTAGCCTATAGGGTATATACAATAATAACAAATATACAATTAAATAGTAATAAAAAGCTCAGTTGATGTGTAAACCTGTCTCGTTTTGCAGCGACATCTACTTTATTCTTAAATGGAATGGACTATAGACAAGCTATTTGTTGGCTTATTGGAAAATATAAAAATGTATTAAATAAATAAATAAATATATATATATATATATATATATATAATATATATATATATATATACACAGGGTGATTCACCTAACTGATTCATTAGGGGTTTATAGAGAACTAAAAGAGACATCAATCTGAAATTTTGATTGCAGCTATGGTGCGATGGGATCTTGCTTACTAAAATATTTTCAATGCGCTGTCACTTCTGGTTTAAACGGAAGTGACATTAACTTTGTTTTTTTAAATGGAACTGTTTAAATATTATTGCATTTTTAAATTCTACGTAAAATTCTGAAGCTGTTGCATTTTGAATCGTTTTCCTATCTTTAATTGTTTTTGAGTTATTTAATTTTTTCAAAAAAATTTGACACTTGGAGTAACTAACTAAAATGTCTGTTAAACCAACAATTGTAACGTTAAAAAGTTCATTTTTGTTACACACGTTAACAAAGGCGTATCCTATCAGAAGCCTTTAATATTATTCCAAAATGTTATACAGGGTGTTTGGTATTTACCTTTACTTTTTTGAAATTTTAAATGCCAATAACTTTCTTATTTCAAATGGAACTACCATACATTTTTTACACCATTCGACGCGGAATTTATTCTCTATTGAAATGTTTTAGCATACCCTATAGCTAAAATAAGTATTTACAGAGATATTACCAAGAATGTAAAAAACCCTCATTCCAATCGTGTGTATTGTCACAAGTGTGCTTTAGATGGTTTCAAATGTCATATTTGACAAATAATATACATTTTTGGTTATTTTTTCAAAGCATCCACAATATTACAAAAATAAACAATATAAAGTTTAAAAAATTATATTGAAAAATAAAGCAAACTAAAGTAATTGTTCAAAATGCCGCCCTTGTTGTTCACGACAAATAATAATTCTTCTTCAGACACCTTCAGTCGTTGACCTTTGATTTTCTTCTTGCGGCAGTTCTGAAAAGGCAAGTCGCACTTTCTGGACAAGAGATTCCCTCGAGTTACTTGGTGTTTGGTACACTTTACTCTTTATGACACCCCAAAGATAGAAGTCGAGAGTTGTTAGGTCAGGTGACCTTGGAGGCCATTTCCATGGTCCACCTCTCCGAATCCATCTGTCATCAAACAACAGGCTCAACTTTTGTGTTATAATTCTAGCACAATATGCCGGGGCACCGTTCAATTGGTACCAGCTAGAAAATCTCTTTTTCAGTACAAAAAATTGCTTACTGTTGAATTTAGTATGTCTAGGTATTTTTACGAAGACAAGTTCTCGTTATAAATACAAAATGATAATTTATTGTTCATTAATAAACAAAAAACGTTAAAGCTAAATTTATGTTGATTATTAGTTTCCCGAACTAGATGGGGATTTTGGTTTGACCAAAAGTGATTATTTCTGGAATTGACAATACCATCCCTTGAAAATTTTGCTTCGTCTGTCCAAATAATTATAATTATAATATATTTCCAAAAAATAGTTATCATTATCAATTCTGTCCATTAATTGCGTACACAACCATTCTCTTTTTTGAAAATCCTCATTTGTAAGGGCTTGCACATTTTGAAATTTATAATTATGCATACCGGCTTTCTTGAGTATGCGCTGGGCAGATGCACCTGCAATTTCTACTCCTCTGAGAGACCCTACAGGCTCTGCATTGAAATATCCCAAAACGTTAATCTGATTTTCTTCATTGCCTATCACCATTTTTTGTCGGTTTCTCTCAACTTTAACTTTGCTGTGATCAATAAATGTCTTCTCTATCTTTCGAAACTTGAGTTTGGTAAGAGGAGTTAAATAAGCTATAATACCTCTCATTAAAAGTTCTTACAGTTCTTTCCAAAATTTTGCCACATTCGCCATATGTATAAAACATATTAAGAATATCAGGATTAGTATAAGTATTGTTATCAGCCATCATGAGACAATTAGCTATCTGTCAGTTTACATTTACTTATTTGTCAAATATGACATAAAATCATCCAAAGCACACTTGTGACAATACACACAAGTCGAATGAGCGTTTTTTCACAGAGATATTGTAAATACTCATTTTAGCTGTAGGGTTTTTAATGGAGAATAAAATTCCGCGTCGAATGGTGTAAAAAAATTATTGTCATTCCATTTGAAATAAGAAAGTTATTGGCATTTAAAATTGCAAAAAGTAAATACCAAACACCCTGTTTAACATTTTGGAATACTATTAATGGCTCCTGATAGGATATGTCTTTTTTAACGTGTATACTAAAAATTAACATTACAATTGTTGGTAATACAGACATTTTAGTCAGTCACTTCAAGTGTCAAATTTTTTTGAAAAAATTAAATATCTTAAAAACAAATGAACATAGGAAAACGGTTCAAAATGCAATAATATTTATACGGTTCCATTTGAAAAAACAAAGTTAATGTCACTTCCGTTTAAACCGGAAGTGACAGCGCATTAAAAATATTTTAGAAAAATAGATCCCATCGCGCCATAGCCGCAACCAAAATTTCAGATTGATGTCTCTTTTAGTTCTCTATAAACCCCTAAAGAATCAGTTAAATTCCACTTCGCCCACTAGTGAGCAAATAGCATTTATATTTTTTTAAATTGTATTAAAGAGTTAAGTAATACATGTCCTGATTAAACGGCTGAACGAATTTTGATAAGATTTGGTATAAAGGCCTTTATTAAAGGTATCTTCAAACGGGACGAAATCGTTACAAGATATGCTCGAGGAATCTCCTTTGGTCGCACAATATACTATTATTCAACACGCGCAAGAAAATTTAACTTCGTGTAGGGTATAGGGTAGGCGAAATATTATTCATTTCTTAACATTAACACGTGGGCGAAATGCTACTTCGCCCACTAGTGTCCCCCATGTTTTAATTTTTTCCAATTTCACATAGCGTTTATTATATCCTTGTACAGATCGGCTGCTTCACTCTAAAAGACAGTATGTGTAAAAACAAATTGCGAGTATTATATTTGGCCCCAATAGGGTATTTAACGAATTCTTTTGATATGTCGTATCTCTGTAATTCTTACAGCTATCGACAAATAGGTTGGACAAGACGTACGTCTTAACATAGCTATAGCTATGTAAAATATAAATTTTTTTAAATTTAAAATGGAGCAGGTAATTATAACGATAACAAATAAATCAAGACATTTATTTAACGATTTTAAGCTAATGCATAATTTATGTTTTTTTTTTTAATTTTTACTCGTCATTATTAATATTTCTATTAACAAAGCGAGTTTAAAATAAATACAATTGGTGGATATGATGCATGGATTTGGAAATTGCATTGTAAAAATTATTTAATGATATTATACTTATTATTATGATATCTTTATAAGTTTCTCTTCTTTAAATTATATTTTATTGACAAAATAACGAAATCAAAGCTAAATTTTAATATGCAGGGCTCTAGCGGCTAGCGTCTAGCGGCTAGCCTTCAGCGTATACCGTTTAGGCCGCGGTCGTGAGAACTTCATGGATGGATTTTGAATAGCAATGGAATCTTCGGACGCGGAGTCTCCTCTGTGACGTAGTTCACTATAAATAGTTCCAATATAAAGCGCGCGGTTCAGTAGTTTCATTTGTTAGGAAGTAGGCAGGTTTTTCCTTTATCTCTTTTGCATTAGTGCTACTGTTTTATAATAAAAAAATCATGAAAATTAACTTATTTCTTAGGCAGCCACTGGTCAGCAACAGCTGTCTATGATCAAAGTATAGTCTGTCCGTTAAAATCATACCGACAACTGGCCGACTTTACTTAGTCCGTCGATCCTAACTGCTTACACGTTAGGTAGATCATAGTTTAAACGAATTCAGTGTCGTGCAATGCCTAAGAATTAAGTTCATTTTAATGATTTTTTTATTTAAAAACAGTACCACTTATGCAAAAGTGATAGAGGAAAAGCTTGCTTACTTTGGCGTGAACTATCATCTCCTCAAGGGATTGTTACAGACCACTTTGTATATTAAAGAACTAATGTCATAAGTCATTATTTTTTCTACTTCTATTATGGAATATGACCGTTCTAATATCACTTTTATCTATAGAATGACATATATTCCGTAAAGTGTTACAGAATGAAATATTCTATCATCTGATGACAGAATAAACACTCGTGGCGACATCTCTATTTTTAATATCTAACAAATTTTAGACCGATCCAACCTCACTTTCTTCCAATTAAATTATTTCTCTATGGTATTTTTTGGAAACGTAGAAAAAGTATAGTCTGAAACACGTTTGGAATTGCATATTTCCCTCTCGTGAAACCGTCAAACTCGCCTTCGGCTCGTGTGACAAACTTTTCACTCGAGCGGAATATGCCGTATTCCAAACTTGTTACAGAATATACTATTTTCGCACATGGAGAATTTACAAAACCAGCAAGTTTTGTAATTGACGAATCGAGAAAATGTCTTATGACATGAGTTCTTTATATGTACTATTATTATAATGTCATAATTTTAAGAAAAATTTGAATAAAATATTTTTGGGAATCGTACTGTTATGGAGAAAATACGAAACGCAAATGCGTATCGTCTGTGCTTATTATGGTCTATGGTCTACGATTATACAAATAGAATAATATTATTAAAATTTTCTAAAAAATGTGTTTGACATGAATTTTAAGATAGGTATTCGTTTCTCCTATTTTTTGACGTTTCTTAACATTTGTTATAAGTTTTATATTTTGTATACGCTGAAGAAGTATCGCTAGTAGCGCCACCACTCGGCTGTTATCATCGGAACAAAAGTAGAACTTTTAATAATCAGCTGTTAAACGCTTACGTTACAAACGAGTGTTTTTGAGAATAAAGCTGGAAAATGTTAAAAAAATATCGAAAAAAAAAACCTTGGATCGATTTGTTGTGTTGTTGGGTGTATTTCGAGAGGAAATCCTGGGTTGAGTTTTTACCGGTTTTCCAATAAACAGTTTTAATCAGAATGAAGAAATAATTTCATACATGTATGAAATTATCTGTAAATATAAATTGTACCTATTAGATACAATAAATACACATTTTAGTAGTTAAAAGTGTAAACATTTCAAATATAAATTGTACCTATAAGATACAATAAATACACATTTTAGTAGTTAAAAGTGTAAACATTTCAACTCAGTAAAAATCGTCAAACAAATAAGGCGTCTGAATTTAAACAGCATTTAGCATTATTAAAAGCGTTGATTAAGAATTCTTTAAAGTCTCCACTCAACGGTAAAATACCATTATATTATGTATTATATAAAATATTATGTTGCCATGAATTCGTAGGTATATTTTGTTGTTTAAAATGCAGTTGTCGGCGTTTTTTAGAGAACTCAAATATAAAAATGATTGATTTTAAGGTTATGTTTGTGCAAACATTATTTTTTACTAATTTCTTAAAAATTTCCAAACTTAAATATAAATTATATTAGGTAAAGTTATCATTAGTTAATTCTGCACCAACAAATGTACTTACCTACTTGGATCCTTTGGCAAAACATGAACATGCAATCAAAATCAAGTACTAAAAAAGTTTTTTAATTTTTTCCTTGCAACGTAAAACACAAATACGTGCGCGATTTAGCTGTGCAATTAAACAAAATTTGTCGAGTAAGACTTCTGCCTTCCTCTCTTTTGTAAAAAAATTGTTTTAAGTAGTTAACTACCTATTTATTTAAAAATGATGTATAATCGGTGCTTTAAATTTATTGTTTAAAATTCTTAAATTCACGAAATGCATTCTTGTCCACCAGATGGCGCGCGCGTTGCGAAAACCCGATACTTCTTTAGCGTATTTGATAAACTATAAACTTTTTAGGCATATTTAAATTATAAGCCTTTTGATTTAGAAAACTTATCTTCCCAATAAGACTTCTTTTCCACTTTTTTGCCCCTATAGGATTTTAAAGCTATTTTTAATGTTTTATTTTTTTTATTCTGGACTCACTATCAATAGCAAAATAGAATTTTAGTATTTTCCTGTCCTGTGTAAAAATCGACTTTGAAATTTAAATAATTACCAAATATTATATATATTATTTGGGAAAGCTTATGTTGGTAATTGGCGGTGGAAATTCGGAGAAACGGAAGCTGGGTAAATTTTATCGAGCAAAGCAACCTAGCAAATTCAATTAGTTTAAGATTAGTTGTAGATGGCATTGCAGCATTTCATATTACTTGTGCAGATCTGCCGGATTTCGCTAATTCTACATTTGCCAGCTACATAAATATGCCATCGAAATATAATATTCTCTTTCTTAAAATAGGACATGGTTAAAGTTTTAATTTTATTCAGAACCAAAAACAACAAATTTATAGTATATTATGCCTCAAGTTTTATAAACGCCATTTTAGTTAGGCCCAAGCAAAGCTTGGGAGCGAGTGATTAATAAAAACGAGTGTCTAGAGAAGTTTATAAAACGAGTTGCATACTATACTTTATCTACGACGAACACAAAGAAGAATTTAAATCCAATTTTATTTGTTAAATCTTTGACATCTGTCAACTTTAAACGGATTTAACCTTACTTTTCTCTAATTTATAATAAAATGCCCAAAGGCCACTATTGCTAACTTCAGCTCGTGACTAAAACGCCATAAAGTCACAGCTCGTCAATGTAGGCTGAGATAATAGTATATTATGTATCAAGTTTAATAAACGCCATTTTATACACGAATTTAATTTAATTTAATGAGTGGATAGAAAAGTTTATAAACGAGGTGCATACTATACTTTTTCTACGACAAATACTTATTATTATCTTAAAATGATTTAAATCAAAAATTTGTATAGAGCGCCATCTATGAAACAATACGGGGTCACCGTCAAATATCACATTTTTATATTTTATAAACACAGATTATAAAGGTTATAAATCGAAATATATTTCTTGAAAATTGACAGTTTTTCACAGTGAAAGTAAAGAAAATGTTTTATGAGGACTTTACAGTGGAGTCCGTGCCCGAATTTAAGTTATAGTTTACTGCCGCCGAAATTAAAAGGTCAGTACAATGTTCGTATAAACTTTTCAAATATTGGCGTTGAGATAATAAAATAATTTTCACATTTAGTATTATTTCACAAGAAAGGCACTTTATTTTAACGATTGTATGACATTTGACAACTTAAAACTAACTTCAGCCCGTGACTAAAAACCTGTTGCTAACTTCAGCCTGTGACTAAAGCGCCATAAAGCCACAACTTATCAATGTGTATTTAAAAGGTCACTTAGTGTCATAGAAACATGTACGATAAAGGGCGTTTTAAAGGGTGGGAGTAGAAAAAATAAATTATTATGCGTTTTTATGATTAAAAAATTACAAATAACAATAGACAATATAATTAATTAATATTAGAACCAATGAAATGCCTGGACTGCATAGTTACGCGCTTTATCACAGCGATAATATTTTTTTATTATTTATTATTTTTAGTATTTTGCATTCAATTAGGCTTTTTAAGTTATTAGCAATATTGTGAAAAATGTGAAAAAGTCCAAAAATTTTAAAACTGTCGGGTGTTAAGAAGGTACAATTGTAAATGGTAAAATTGTAGTAATTTATTTATTATAATGTGGTTTTGTTTAAATACATGCTGTGTATACCTACAAGAAAAATTTTAAAATTAGTTTCATAAATTAAAAGAACAAGTATGAATATAAAATATTTGTATACGTTCGTGTAGCGATTATAATGTGACATTAAATTATATTTATACATGTGTAGTGTGGGCAAAGAACAAAAAAACAAAAGAGAGCTTTAAGATTTTTATGGGCGGTTCATGCAGAATGCCTTTTACTTAATCATACTGAGCACATGCTTATAAAATATAATGGGCCTTATTCATATAGAAATTAAATCCATTGGAACTTTACTTTTTTATTGTTGCATACACATTCCACCACTTCATTTTACATTTATGCATGTTCTAATACAACAAGTTTTTCGCAAAAAGGCTTTTTCTATTATAGTTAATTATTAAATTTACTTTTTTTATATTAAGGAGATTCTTCTAAATGAATAACGTACTTCCCTGCTTGTTAAATTTTTTATTTTTATATTTAAAACCGACTAGTTTCGAATATTATGGTCATCCTCAGGGTTTCTTCAGAAATATAGTTTTAAAAACAGAATTATGATTAAGATCTAAAAATTATGCTTGCACGTCATTTAAATAAAATATACAAATTAGTATTAAACATTTGTATGTACATAGGTATAAAATATCAAAGTCATTTTAGACCGAACAAATAAAATATAATTAATTGAAAACACGATTAAAAATATAAGGGTTATAATGGGATATCTGTTAGTGTAGTGCGGTGTTGTTTTTTACTTTTAATGTTTATAGGTACTTTTAACGTAAAGTCATTTAAATATAGGTGTATAAAATAGGTTTACTTGTTCAATTAGGCACTGTACTTCCTTGTTTTTACTTTGTTCAAAGATTTCATAAGCATGCTTCCAGAAGTGTTAGTTTGTGATTTTCTTCTCAATTATGCACATGTGCATTTTCTTCTCAATTATGCACATATGCATACAAGTTTATTTTTAAGATCTTAATCATAATTTTGTAACTATATTTCTGTAGAAACCCTGAGGATGGCTATAATAGTCAAAACTAGTCAGTTTTGAAAATAAAAATAAAAAATTCTCCAATCAGGGAAGCCTTATTAATTTGGAAGAATCTCCTTAATATATTAAATTATAAATACGTTCTTCCTGCCAAAAGCTTTATTTAAGTTATATGGGCGTTTCTCTGTAAACTGGGCAACTCATTGTCTCAAGCTAATATTGTTTAGAAAAATAACAGATCATAAATATTTCGTAGATAACTTCAAAAGATAATAACCTAATCTACCTATGCTCGACGTTCAAAATCCCATAAAATAAACTTTAATGTATCAAAATCGTTTTTATAGTCCTTAAAAACCAGTCCCCTGACGTGTCACCAAAGCAAAATGGTCACTTCAGACAAAATTAATTAAAGACAGTAACTATTGGAATCAACCTAATTGTTTAATTATTCAACCAATATTGTTTGCTTGTTACTGTGACTTATTTATTTTTTATAATTATTATTTTGTAATTCTAAAAAAGTCATCTAAACTTTGTCTCCGGATTTTATAAACAGTCCCCTGTATAGATTTTTCAGAAAATGCTCAATGTTTTCCAAAGTAATAGGAATGATTTTGGTTCATCTGCCGTATACTAATAAATAGACCGATATTTATTCCTCGAATGACATTTATTAAATACAACAAAAATATAACAAAAAAACTTGCCTAGACAATTTCTTATTTCAAGTTGCCCAGTTTACAGAGAAACGCCCATATAAGTTTAAAGCATTTTTATTAAACAAAATTTAAAAAGGAGGTTTTTAAAAGTAAAATAATATTTGTTTGATAAAAATATGCAGTATTTAAATGAAGTGACCCGTAAGGATATATAAAAAAACTCGCGTTAGCCAAAACGTTGTACCTTGTTGAAAAAAATTAAAATCGATAATTGTTTTTTATCCTTTTGCCCATAGTGTTTATCAATAAAATTCTTTTTTTACGTATGTGAAACTCGAGATGAAACATCTCATTGTTAAAACACATATAAAACGTATATTTACATCTCAAATTGCTTAGTTTTTTCTACTTTTTTGCAATTAAGGTAATTAAAAAATACACTTTTATTAACCACAACTTGTTTTATATTTATAAGAATACAAATATAATTTCATCTGCATTAAAAAAACGATGATGGCGATTCTACGTTTTGCTCTTTTTTATGTTTTATGTGCAGCTTTTTATTTAGAGCTTTAAAAAACATGAAATGATTTTTTAATTTACATTATCTGATACAAAGTGCTATCTATAGTCCAGGTAAATTATATATATACTTCGAAAAAACTACGAGCTGAATTTTTGCTTATTTGCGTATAATTATCTTGACAAACAACATATCAAACGTCCTTATTGATACAATTTTTGTTTATTTGATATTGTACAATGTACATGTACAATGTACATGTCTGTTTCAGCAAGTTTCTAAGTAGGTATTCCAGAATCTTTACCGCTGAACATTTTTCTATATCGATATATATTCTCAGTTTCATTGAGTTCTATCCAAACAATTTAAAATACTTACAGTTTGCACCCCCTAGTCCAAAACATAATTTAACACCAATTTCATTTCTTAACTTAAGGAGGTTCGGGCACGATATTAGTCGCTATGTAAAAAATTTTCATTGAAAATGTTGAAAAAATTCTAGCTTATACTAGTCTACACGGAGAGAAAAGTATATTACTGATTACCATAATTATAATACCCTTTACTATATTATATATTACTATTTGGGACAACTATCTTGTATATTGCCAGTTACTATGCATATTTAGTAATTTTTAAATATCCATGTATATTAAACCTTAAGGTTATTATTCTCAACCAATTTTGTTTTTAATTCTTATTATAATTAGATAGTAAATTTTAAAAATAAATATAATAGATACGTAACCCATAAGAAACTAAATAGTTTATTTTATTATTTTGTATAATACATTTAATTAAATCATATGGTAAATATTACTATTTGTAGATAGTAAAATCAATTTACTATACGAATATATTCAAAATTAAAATACGTATTATACATTTTTGATCTAATATATCTTTATATTTTACTGACGAATATTTAATATTGTTAAACTAAACATTTTTTAAAGTAAATTTTAATATATTTTTTTAACTATCTAAAATTTACTATACATTTCTCTCCGTGTACTTAAAAGACATTTACAAAGTTTTAGAAAGATTAACCGTCCGCTATCCGAGTAAAAAATTGTTGAAGTTGCTAAAACTACACGAGATGTTATGTTTTATTATTGCTAAACTGTGTTGTGAATGTTATATGCCAATTTTACAGGTTCAAGTTCAGCCAAGAAAAAGAAATCATGGATTTCGTATTGTCATGTTATAAAATATGCGTTAATTAAATACATCTCCTATACAGTTCATGTGTTTAATTAATTCATATCTTCTAACGTGACATTGAAAAATTAATGCATTTTTTTTCTCGTATGCACTTATGCCTGTAGAAGTGCCATATAGATTTTCTTAACTTTTAACACACAGTTTTGCAATTGATTACGAATACGTGATAATCTATGCAAAAAAGAATATTCAGCAATATATTAATGAACTTTTCTTATTTACAAAAATTTCGTAAAGTTTATATTTTTCAGCAGCCAGCGAGCGCCATTAACAAAAATTCTTATTTTTTAGTTTAATTTTTTAGACATTTTTATCCCCAAATAGGTATGTCTAAATGTTAAATTTGTGGCAACACGAAATGATTATTAATTTAGGTAATAAGGGCCGTCCATAAATCTCGTGACGCGGCATGGGGAGGCTTAGAGCATCACGTGACAAACTAAATCCAATCTAAATGTTTATTTTATTTTTATACACGGAGAGAAAAGTATAATGCTGATTACCATAATTATAATACCCTTTACTATAATTTATATTACTATTTGGGACAACTATCTTGTATATTGCCAGATACTATGCATATTTAGTAATTTTTAAATATACATGTATGTTAAACCTTAAGGTAAAATATTATTATTCTCAACCAATTTTGTTTTTAATTCTTATTATAATTAGATTTTTTCCATTACTAATAAGTATAGTAAATTTTAAAATATTATGTTGCCATTTTAAATATAAAATATTTTATATGTTAACAATTAAGAATTGGAACATATTTATTGTACTTTTTAGTATACAAAAATGTTTTGTTTTTGTTTTGAGTGCGTTCCATCAACTTCAAATACCGACAGACAGGTGTTTTGACCTTATTGAATATATTTGGTCGACACGACACTGTCGAGCAACTTGTAGTAGTGGACCCAAAACAAAGAAATACCTGAGCTTATATAACATGGTTGGTAAGCCAACAGAGGCGAGATGTAAGAACACCACGTCTAACGACGCGTCGCGACGCGGCCTTTGCCGCAATCGGTACATACTATGCAACCAAGTAGGTTCAATTCTTTCTTATAAGTATTACCAGTAATGGGTCAAGAAAGTTTATTGAAGAAACTAAGAAAATTGAATGTTTAAAATATCATGAGTTACTATATTGTATATTATATTTAAATATATTGTTTATTTACCTTAAACATAAAAGTATCTTTATTTTTACTATATTTTTTATTAATGTGTAATAAATTATAATATTAGATGTACACCTTACATTTGATTAAATCATATAGTAAATATTACTATTTGTAGATAGTAAAATCAATTTACTATACGAACATATTAAAAATTAAAATATATATTATACATTTATGATTTAGTAATATTGGTGTTGTAATCTTTACTAAAATTGTATAATAAAATATAGTATTTTGTATTACAATCTTAATATTGTATTGACGAATATATAATATTGTTACCCTAAAAAATTAAATTTTACTATATTTTTTTTACTATCTAAAATTTACCATACATTTATCTCCGTGTATAGAAAATTCCAAAAATATTCGGAAAAAATATGTTTAGGAGGTTACATAATTTATCACATGGCCCTTCGGAGGGGTCTTTACATCGTCACATTCTGTCAGGAGGGAGGGGATGGGGGTCAGTTTTGACCATTTTTAACGTCACCAAGTTTATAGACGGCACCTTAATATTGAACTACAGTTCATCCTTTTTACTACGTTCCATTTGTTTTATTAAATTTTAAAGATACCCAAACCACTTTTTATTAACTTAACTTATTAATTGGGGTAAACTATCAATCGTTTACTAAGACCTAAAAATATTGTGAATGGAAGCATGTTGGAATAGTGTGTGTATTCCTAGAGCCCGCGCTCCATTCAATATTATTCGAAGAATCACACGTGTACCGACAGCGATACTTATAATAGATTTATTATAGTATAGCGCCGTAAAGCTGCTAAGTATAATATAGTATATGAAAAAGCGATCGGTTACCACGTATATGTATATAATGATTCAATATTATAATGGTTTAATTCATCGTAATATGCGCGTACGAGCACGTTCGGATCGTGTTATATTTGGACTGTTAATATTTTATTATACGAAAATAATGCCTGGAATAAATTTTATTGTGTATGCGTTTAAAAGCGAAACCAATAAGAAATACCTGCTCTCTAAGTGTTCAATATGATTGTTTATGAGTTCAGGTGACGGCTACGTGAAATACAACA
This sequence comes from Brassicogethes aeneus, assembly GCA_921294245.1. Lineage (NCBI taxonomy): Eukaryota > Metazoa > Arthropoda > Insecta > Coleoptera > Nitidulidae > Brassicogethes > Brassicogethes aeneus. The sequence goes on along the minus strand of OV121132.1, from coordinate 41,732,583 downwards.
CTCTACCATAACATTACACGGACATTTCATTGCGGAATTTTACAATTACCTTTAATTGAAGGCGTTGGAGCCATATAACAAACAAATTACAAAATTTATTTAAAGCTTTCTTCTTTTTTTACTGAATACTGCGGGGGGTTTTATATTCGTGAATTTAAACAAGTATATTGTTCGTAGTACGTAATTTATTCATAATGAAAATAGTGAAGTATGTAACTTACAACGGTGGTGAAGCTGGCTGTCGCGGCCGAGAGAATGGTCAAAGAAGTTGGAGGGTCTCCGATTGGATTGTGGTGTTAACTAAAGGGTTTTTTTTTGGTGCAACTGATTCGGTTTGTTTTGGACGACTGATTCGGTGTGTTCTGCATTGATTAGCTAGGTATAGGAATGGATTTTATATTTAAGATACAGGTAATTCTGACGTCACGTGTTCATTGCAAGTCGGTTGCATTAGGGTCAGGTTTTTCCGAATTGCTGAGATTTTGGAGAGTAATTTGTATAGGAATTGTATGAAGGATATCGAGCGTACATTTTGTTACGTAGTTTTAATAAATGTTTTATGGTTTTGCCTGGGTTTATAATTTTTTTGTGCTGTGGAGGTAATGCCCCCACAGTACCCCCCTACCAGTATTTGACGGAAGAAAAAAGCTAAATGTGGAGGTTTTTCTTTAAATTATAACTTTTATTTCTGTGCTTCATGTAAAGCATGTGCAAAATTGTAGCCGTATCGAAAGTTTAGTCTGCTGACAGCTGTCGAAAAGGATACATTTGTTTTGGTTCAATTGGTTCAAAAAATTGTTTTAAATTTTGTTATAAAAATGAATTAAGTGTAGCAATATTTTTTATTGTTAAGTATTGAGTAGTGATGGCCACGAGAACAATGAGAGGAGACTTTCAGCTTTTCATACGAGTCTTGCAGTTTTGAAATCTCCTCACGCATAATCTTGTTTCAGTCCAGTACGGTCAAATTGACGGCACGTCACCAGTTAAGGGGTAAAAGCCAAACATAAGTTTTCTTGTAAAACTAAATTTATAAGTAACTGCGGGGGCTTATATTCGTGAATTTAAACAGGGGTATTGTTCGTAGTACGTTATTTATTTACAAAGGTAATAGTGATTGTGGTGTGAACTGTACAACTCATTTGGATGGTGTTGGTTTTTATTGATTAGCTAGGGATAGGAATGGATTTTATATTTAAGGTACGGTAGTTCTGACGTCACGTGCAATGAAGGTCTGCGTTCAGGGCTCAAGTCAGGTTTTTCTGAATTGCTGAGAGTTTGGAGAGTAATTTGGATAGGAATTCTAAGAAGGATATCGAGCGGTATATTGTGCTGATAGAAAACTTATTTGCTGATAGGATTAAATTTAGGCCTCGACATTCCAGCGTACATTTTGTCACGTAGTTTTATGATTTTTTTCTGAGTTTATCATGTTTTTGTGCTGTGGAGGTGTGTAGCAATGGTTTTTTATTATTAATTATTAAGTTGTGATGCATAATCTTGTTTCAGTCCAGTACGGTCAAATTGACGGCACGTCACCAGTTAAGGAGTAAATGCCATTCTTGGTTTTTATAATATAAAAACCGAAAACGAGACGAGACTATTCGAGACAACACCACAATGAGTACCAAAACATGTTTTCTAGGAAAACTAAATTTATAAGCAAATAATAAAGGTACCGTAAATTTATACAAACCATCAAATTGTTATGTATCATGCACAATCTCCTGTTTAGATAGAAAAACGTTTTTCTTAAAAGCAACAACAAATTATGTTTACAAAACTTTAAAACAGAGAAATTTACATTACTTTGGGTATAGTACCTAAGCCATTTTTTTGCTTCTTGGAATTAAATAATTCGAGTATTTTATCAGGGCTTCCACTTTCTGGAAAATCAGGAAAAGTCAGGAAAAAGTCAGGGAAGCTTAATTTGGCAGTCGAAAGTCATTTAAATCGTGCTGGTCGCCTAAAAAGTCACTTTTTGGTCCACACACTTTTGTAGTGATATATTTTAGGCTTCAACTTTTAAGAAATATTTATAATTTGTTCAAAGACTCTTCAAAAAGTTCACATCAATAGGATGGCTTGAAAATTGCCCTTTCATAAAAGGAGCTCTACAAATTGTTGACATGTCATATGCATACCTGGATGATGCGACAACTACACCGAATTCCTATGCAGGTGCTTTTGAAAAATTACAAGAGAAATGTGAAAAAACGTCCTGTTTTGAGGTATAAAATGATATAGATAGATATATACAATGTATATTATACATATAAAAAAGGTGTTGCAGGATATTACTGTCATCAAAGACCTAAGTTTCGAAAAAGACCTTGTTAAAAGCACAATTGGCAGCTGTGGCATCGGTGACCCACAAAATATTTAGGTAACAAAATCTTTGATTACTTCTGTAAGAAGCTTATGAAACACTTAGAGGAAAACAAGAAAACAGAAAAAAGTCAAAGAAAAAAAAGAAACTTGAACAGAAAAGAGAAACAGAAATCGTAGCATTGGAAACGTTAAAGAGAGCTTTACAAACTTGTATGAAATAATTCAATATTAACATTACATTATTTTGTGTTATTATTTGAAAAATTTTCTTTAAAGAACAAGCTTGATCAACTAATACAAATAACAAAGTTTTTATTTTAATTATAAGTGATGAAAAACATCCATAAGTCGTTGGGTGTTGTAATTTTATAATTTTATTAACAATAAACTCGGGCCGTGTCAATCTCGATGGCCATTCGGCCAATCTGAAATAGCGGCCCACCAGGATCTGTCCCGGCATCCCGCCGGAGCCCATCCACTCCTGTGGTGAGCGCTTTTGTGTTTAGCAAATTACAGTGTCGGCTTGTCGGGGTAGGCAAGGTAGGCACCACCTATAGGTGGTGCCTACCTTAGAAATATTGACATAAAATAATTTAATATTGATAAAAAACAAGTTTAATTATATTATTAATTATAGGTTTGTATTTATAAATCTTATTTATCGCAAAAAACCTTAAGGTACAATCCAAATCATGAAGGAAGTCCGTTGCGCCCAAGATGATATTCGCATGAATCAAGTCGGAGACGTATGTCGCAGTAGTTTCAGCAGTACCAATAAGTTATTGGCAATAACGTTTAATCAAACAAAGCGATATGCTTAAGCTAGGTCTACAATTTTCGCAGGGGTCCGATCGCAGGACCTAAACATAAGAAAATTGCAATACGCCAGGCAAGTCGTTATGTCAGCTCTCTACAATTGTCGCGCGATAAGCTTTTGTTGTCCAATAACTTATTGGCAATAAGAGTAATTGTCTATCGTTCATAACACAGTGTGGCCAACTTAGAGGTGATTATGGCTTTTTAGGGAAAAAATGTTTAGGAGTTTTAATATAAATATATGAAAAAATGAACTTGAAAATGACATACAATTTTTAGAGGATAAAAAGTCAAGTGTTGTTAACACAGCTGATATTTTTATTATACTCGTATTATATTATATTTTTATCAGGGTTTTATTTGAATTATTTTAATTTATTTGAAATTACAGATTCTATACTTATATATAAGGTGGTAAACGGAAAAAAAGCCCCTGGAAAAAAAACCATGGAAAAAAAACCCCCGGAAAAAAACCCCCGGAAAAAAAACCCCTAGGAAAATAAACCTACAGGAAAAAATACCCCCTTACAATTTTTTTCGGAATTTTTTAACAATTTTTCAATGGGGCGGGGTCGGTAGGGTTGTGTTGTTGAGTTTGGGTTGATTTGGGTTGGTTTCGCTCATTTTTGCGGTATTTTTACAATTTTTGCATTTTTTATGTGACACTCGTCAAACCGGGATTTATTTTTTGGCTTTTTTTTCCTTGGGTTTTTTTTCCTAGGGGTTTTTTTCCTAGGGGTTTTTTTTCCGGGGGTTTTTTTTCCGGGGGTTTTTTTTCCGTGGTTTTTTTTCCAGGGGTATTATTTCCTAGATTCATATAAGGTATACCTATATTTTAAAAGATGCATCTTTGCATGTTTAGGGGGTTTTGACATTACTCTTCTGGGAAAAAATTATTGTTGGCAACACTTTCCATTCACAACCTCTCTTTTTAGCCTTTTAGCATTACTGATTATTCATTTATTATGGTTCCTATACAATAGCAAATTTATAATACATAACATTATTGATTTAAATAATTTTTAGAAAATATCGGAATTTTTCAAAATTTAAAATTTGACAATTACGTTTATTGAACAATTATTGAGAATGACAAAATTTTAAAATAACGGCGAAATATGAAAAGAAACTAAAAAAAGTATTGATTAATGAACAGAGAGCGCAAAGAGGCAGATAGGATAGGATTGGCTTGACATAAGAATCTCTTCACACGAAGTCGCAAAAGTTGTAATTAACTCAACTTGCTGGGACCTGTGACCTCGCTCCAGAGTTGCCAGTTGAAGCAAAACAAAAAGTGGTAACAAGTTCTCGATTTAATGGTATTTAATGGTACCTCAAGTTCTCTATGGTGCACATTTTGTTTTTAAATGACCAAATTTTACATTTAAATCTTACCAATAGTCTAGTCTAGGAAGTTTTCTTGATCGAGAGTTTATTATTCTCAAACTGTCAAACCACAGAAGTTCTGTGAAAGAACACACAGAGGGGAAACTGAAAGATCATTATTCAGAAATTCAGGAAATCACAGAACAGATTTTATTGGTTGCGCCTCGCAACTTGTGCTCTTCTTTTGTTTGATATCATTCAAACATTCAATGGAGGGCGCAGGAAAATGTAATTTTAGGTAGGTAAGAGACATTACATTTTCCACCATAATGGTGGCCACATACAGCCCGTTCAGAGTAAAACCGAATATAGGGAAATATTTTGGGCGTGGCCTCGCTAGAGCCCTGCACGGGCCGGTCCGGCCCGGTCGGATTTCGGCCCGGCCCGGCCCGATGGTCGGGACGGGCTGGGCCGAACCGCTATTTTTTAAAATCGGGCCGGGCCGGGCCGGGCCGGCCTAAGTTTCTAGGCCATCTACATTCTACGCAAAGGTCGCTGTATTTGTCTGTCGATTTAGGAATTTCCACTAAATAAGGATATCATTGTTATTATTATTATTAATAAAATATAATTATTATATATGATTTATATTATATTAAATTATTATAATATATAATTATTCTGTATTATTATAATAGTAAAGAAGGTAGATGGCAATTTGTAAAGTTTTTCTTCTTTTATATGTATAACATACATCGTATGTAGTTTTTTTAAACGAAAAATTAAAAAATAAATATTTAAAATGAATATATAAATAAATATACTTATGCTTTGTTGTTCTTAAACAGCAACCTTTAAATTTTGTTTTTTTTGTTAATTTTTTAATAATAAGTTTATTTATTATAAATAAATAATTATTAATTAACTAAAGTGTAATGTACATATAATTTTTTTTTAACATTTACATAAATAAAACAGCTTAAAAATCACAAAACGTTTTTTTAGCTTTATTACGGCTAAAACTTGTTATTTATTGGCCGGTCTATATAAAATAGAATCGGTCCAGGCCGGGCGGGCCGGGCCTAATAATTTATTGACCGGGCCGGGCCGGGCTATAGTTACTGATTTTCGGGCCCGGGCCGGACCGGGCCTGAAAAATTCGGCCCGTGCAGTGCTCTAGGCCTCGCCTCCCTCCAACGCGCGTCACAGTAGCTTGTGTGATAAACGACATGACGAAAGGTCAAGCAGGTAAGACGACCTTAAAAATGAAATGATAATAATGCATAAAATCTCATTAGCGATGCAGGCTATTTGCTTAGCTACTGTGTCGCGCGTTGGAGCGAGGCGAGGGCACCCCCATACGTTTCCCTATATTCGGTTTTACTCTGAACACAGCCCGTATTTACTAAATTAGCATTATATTCTACAAAAACAATTCAGTCTAAAACTAAACTGGTATATAATAATAGAAAATCGTAAAAAATGCTACATAAATTGACCATTGTACAATTTATAAAAAAATGGTATAAATACCATTATAATGGTACGACTGGCAACATTGCCTAATTCCATCACCACGCCGCGGGTTTATGTCTTATTTTCAGCCTTCTGCGACAAATGTAGACCCGGCTTAAGACCTTGAGTGAATAATCAACGCTAAGACGGCAAATAATCTATTGTCTTTGTCATCATTGCGGTTTAACCAATACAGGCTGCAGCCTAAGAAGACCAATACAATAAATTTATGACGCAACGAACTTCCCTCGTTATTAGACCTGTACCTACACACCCTCTAAATCAGTAATAGTTAAAGGAAGCAAAGGTGACTATCCCAACTGCCTTCGGCTTTCGTCGGTGCATTGCGGTTGCCAAAAATCCATAAAATTATCGATATCAATGCAAGAGGTTTAGTATTTAAATTAAATAATAAATAATTTAATATTAAGAATATAAAAATAAAAACATCTGTTAAAAGAAGTTCCAATTATTTAAACATCGGTCTTAGATCCTAGCGGTTCCTTGGATTACGTAAAAGAAAACAACAACTAGGTATTGTAAAGTCTGTGCTGGGTTCAGAATTTGATGACGCAATTTGAAACATTTGCCGCGACGACTGTTTGAGTTAAACAATTGCTTTAAGCCAAATTTACTTGAAATAATTATTCGATTTAATTTTTATTACCGAAATCCCTTTACGGTTGTTTTTGAAATTTTATTTGGATAAAAAGTTATTGAGTTAAAAAGTTTGGCGAGGTTAAAGGGGGGAAGCTAGGGGTACGACTTTTTAGGGAGGGCTGTAAGGGGTTTAGGCCCATGGGCCCATGCATGTTCCATTATTGGGGCAAGCCATAATCAAGGGCATTTTAAGTTACTTAAAATGAAAAACAATTCCTGTCGCCTACATAAAAGTAAAAGTCACTAGCCGCCACTGTTGGTAATGATTTCCAAATTATTATAGGTTTAAACATAATAGTTTTAGAATCATCACTAAACACAAAAGCTCTCACTTCTAAAATAGCGTATTAGCTAAAATGCTATAAAGCTTATGGAGTTTGATATTTTTTTGTTACATGTTTAATATTATAAAGTTTCAAGTTAATGTCGAGTTTTATAAACTTTTCAAAAAATCTTTAATCAAATAAATTCTTAGGGCAAAATCTAAGGACAACGTTTTATAACCCCAGGAATATCCCGAGAAATAGTTTTTAAAATTCTAAAATTGTTTTACCTAATTAATTTCATTTAACTCTTGCACCTGTGTTTACACATCATCGACACAAGCGCGCATGCTGCATAAACAACATTTAAACGTTAAATATGCAGAGCCGGTATAAAACTTATTATTAACAATCGATACGTTAAGACATATTAAAATTTAATTACGTTCGAAATACAGTTTATTATTGATATTAATTGAAACTAAACACGCTGTAACCATCGGTCCTGGTGTTCCAGTGCAGACAACATGAGCCGCTCCGCAGCTTAAAGTATGGACCCGTTACCATCCTACAAGGATGTATATGTACCAATTTACGATCATACGAGTAAATAAATTATCAGCTCCAAATGCTTTAAAATTAAATTATTTGAAATTTACTAAATACCTTTTGCATTAATATTTGTATTCATACATAAATGTGTCGTAGCTGCACGTATTCAATGAGGTGGATAGAAAAAGTTGTTTTAGTTTAAACCTTTTTCGGTCCCGAACAAGAAACTACAATCAGTTTTTGGCGACATTTTTATGTGACTTAAACTTCGTTCAGGCACACCGTTAAACCGTTCGAACGGACGAGCTAGCAGCGAAGCGCGCCGCGTACTGATCAAGCGCACAGCGGGACAAAAAAATTAATATCTCCGGAATGACATATGAAAGGCAAATTTTTGAGTACATCTTATTAAACGGAAACGTTTGCCGCATATTATGACACAAGATTCATTTTTTTTCAGCGTGAAGAACACATACAAAATTTCAATTGTTTATAATAAATGTATGCAAAATTCATTTATTTAAACAAATTAACCTTAATTAAATGATCATTATATACTCTAAACATTTCTACAATAGTGTGTAAAATTTAATTCAATTATACAGAGTGGTCCCGGAGATTCTATTTTTTCAATTTTACCGTGCTCTAAAGTTTGACAAAATTGTCAACCTTAATAACATTACCAAAAAAAAACGAATTTTAAAACAATTTTTTTACTGTGACATATGAGTCATGCCTACTACACAATAATGTGATTATTTTCAAAATCGGTGATTTCGTGAAATTTTCTGGTCCCACTTGACGTGGTTTGACTCACAACACACATATGCAAAATATATAAGTTTGGGAATCATTACTAAATATTAAAGCTGCCCCCAATTGACAGGATTTTTGGTAACCATTCTAGTTCTCTCCGTGTATAGGCGTTTTTGTTGCTAACAATATTAAGTAATAAAGATTAAAATATTTTTGCTTAGAACTAAAAAAAAACGCCTTTACGTATTTTAAACGGCGACATGTGTAAGTCGTACTTATGCATCAAATTTTGAAAAGTTTTTTGTCTTGCCTTGTGATCATCGATATATATGTTGAAAGGAAAGTTTATATTAATATAAATTTTTATTTAAATTTAACTTTCCTTGGCAATTTTAAGTTTATTTGAATACAAATCTATCGTACAGTTTTATAAATATATTAAAACCGGGAAATCCGCTAATTTTAGAACCTTAACCATGTTTGAACGATGTATTTTTTTTTCAAAAATCAGAACCAAATTAATAATTATATTTATCAAGCTTTTTTAAAAATATCATATAATCACATGTATAATATATATTTTATAATGTTAAAAAAAAGTTTAAATATATTTGAATAATAAAGTTGTGATTGACCGCTATAAGATGAGGAATATTTAATTTTAAGACAACCAAATTAATGCCTTAAATTTGTGAACATTCTGTATATATACAGAACCTATAGGTTTTAATTTAACATATTATGTAAGGGCCAGTATTATTTTATTTTATTATCCATTATACGTGATTTTTAATAAAATTCACATTTTTCTTTTGTTTTGTTTTATTATTCAAAAAAATGTTCATGGATTTATTATAATTTATTGTAATACAATGTAGCCATATAGGTACGCTTTCTAACGTTTATTCAAAGTGGATGATTTATATTCGTATTGTTTTAATTTTTTATCAATTATTTTTAAGCACTTTTAAGGAATTGCTACTTTCCGTTTTGTATTGTTTAATTGTTATTGTTTTAGCAATATTAGTAAACCAAATATATTGTTTCTAGATTATCGATAAAACAATTTGTCATGCTTTTTATCACATTGTTTTTATGATTTTTAAAGTTATGCAGATAACACCGCAAAAATGTTTATAATTCCAAAATTATTACCTTAAGTTTTTATATTTTCATGCATATTATTTTAAATTTTACTTTTAACTTTAAATAAATTTAATTTAATCTTATGATAAAGAAAATATCCAGTAAAAAATGATTTTTATGTGAACATTAGCAAATGCATGCATATTTATAGAAACACCTTGTTGGTGCAAAATTACGATATTTTCTGCAAGATTGGAATCTCTATATTTTAGTGAATATTTAACCGGACATAAAAACTAAAGAAGAATATAAATATGTTTCTTATTTTTTCAAAAAATGCTTTTCAATTAAGTGCACCTGTCGAGTGTTGACAATCGTAGGTGGTCATGGGTAATATTTTAAGTCGTCGGTGTCAAAAGCTTTTTATACAAAGACATAATTGACATATTGACAAAAGTAAAACAGGAAGCAGCTATACATTATTATGGTCGGTTAAGCATCTGTTTTATTTAGGATTGTGTTTTACGAGAAGAAGTGGCAATTTTTACGTTTTAAAAACGGTTTTTATACTTTATAAAATGACCAATTGCCATTTCAGGTAAATTGTTTTTATAAACTTGTTTTATACCTTTACAGGAAAACGAAAATTATTATAATAATATAATTATTTAATATTCTTTAAGAGAAAGTGTTTTAAAAATATTATTTATAAAGTAGCTAGAAATGAATGATTTATTATGTCTATATTTTTATACAGCAATGCACATTAAATATATATTTTTTTTTCCACTCCCACCTTTAAAACGCCCATTATCGTACATGTTTCTATGATACAGAGTGATCTTTAATATACACAGCTATGGTTTTATGGCGCTTTAGTCACGGGCTAAAGTTAGCAACAGGATTTTAGTCACTGTCTGAAGTTAGCTATATGTTACTTTACAGTTATCAAATGTCATACAATCGTTAAAATAAAGTGCCCTTCCTGGAAAATAATAATAAATGTGAAAATTATTTTATTATCCCAATAAAAAAATTCAAAAGTTTTAATTACTTTATGAACGCCAATATTTGAAAAGTTTGTACTTACCTTTTGATTTCGCCAGCAGCACGGTATTATATAAGACTGTGTCCGGCAGTAATCTAGATTTAACAATTAAATAAATTTTGGGTGGAGACTCCACGGTGGACGTGAAGTGCCCATAAAACATTCTCCTTACGTTTACTGTAGAAACTGGTTCTACATCGGATTAAAAAGGTGGTTAGTCCATTTTCAAGGGATAAATTTCGATTTACACAGAAGAATTTGACATTTGCGCGGGTAATACAGATTTACATTCTTACGGTTAGGTACTCTATTTTTGTATAGATGTCGCTCTATACAAATATTTAATTTAAATTATTTAAAATAGTTCACTGGTCTAATGAATTGCACATTTTATGTAACAAATACATTAAAAGCTGTTAGTCATTATTTGGAGTTCACTAATTAAAATTCTCAAAAAAATAATTAAAAATCATTAATGTTTTTATAAAAATTGATTTTTCTAAAAAAGTGCCAAGCGAATTGAGTTTATCCTAAAAAAAATTGTCTTGTAAGTAATTTTTTTTTAAATATGAAAAAAAATCGGATACGTCTGAACCTTTCAATTAAAAGTTATTCAGGGACACCGTGAGTTTCTTAAAGTCCAATATTTTATGCGTTTATGCGAACATTGTACTGACCTTTTAATTACGCCGGTAGTAAACTATAACTTAAATTCGGGAACGGACTCTACTGTAAACTGCTCATAAAACATTTTCTTTACTTTCACTGTGAAAAACTGTCCATTTTCAAGGAATACATTTCTATATATAACCTTTATAATCTGTGTTTATAGAATATAAAATAAATTTTTTTATTTTATAAACACAATTATAAAGGTTATAAATCGAAATTTATTTCTTGAAAATTGACAGTTTTTCACAGTGAAAGTAAAGAAAATGTTTTATGAGCACTTTACAGTGGAGTCCGTGCCCGAATTTAAGTTATAGTTTACTGCCGGCGAAATTAAAAGGTCAGTACAATGTTCATATAAACTTTTCAAATATTGGCGTTGAGAAACTATTTAATACTTTTCTATTTTTGTATTGAGATAATAAAATAATTTTCACATTTAGTATTATTTTACAAGAAAGGCAATTTATTTTAACGATTGTATGACATTTGACAACTCTCAACTAACTTAAAACTAACTTCAGCCCGTGACTAAAAACCTGTTGCTAACTTCAGCCCGTGACTAAAGCGCCATAAAGCCACAACTTGTCAATGTGCATTTAAAAGGTCACTTAGTGTCATGGAAACATGTACGATAAAGGACGTTTTAAAGGTAGGAGTAGAAAAATTCTTTTTTCTACTCCCTCCTTTAAAACGCCATTTTTATAAACACTCGCTTGCAAGCTTCGCTCGTGCCTAATAAAACTCGTAACTAAAATGGCGTTTATAAAACTTGATTCATAATATACCTACTATTAGTTAGTGGAAAAAACGGTTATTAAATTAAATAAAGTAGTTAAATTGTTTTTTAACAAATGGTAATGTTTATTTTTATAAAGTAAAGAACTGTATATAATTTGGTTTGTTTAAAATGTAAATAGCTCTTTATTGAGCCTGAAATAATAATTTAAAAACCATAAAACATATAATAAAACAAATAAAGCTGTGTCGAGGTTAATTAAAACAATTAGTCGAACCCTCGGTATAAAAATAAACGCACTTAATATGTGACCAAAAGCCGCTTTTACGACACAAAAGTCACGAGCGTTTCCGTTTTATTTTATTAAAACAAAAGAAAAACATTTTAAACAAAGCAAAGTTCTAAATTATTTTAACGAGAGAGAAACCCCGAAAAACCATTTACTTTTAACTTTTCAGTTTTAAAACGCCAAGAGATGCTAATTGACTGTTGTTTTAAAAATGCGAGTCACTCAATTTAGTAGAGAAGCAGCGTTCTGTGCCGCTGTCACCTTCATTAAATTCTATTATTTTTACAGACATAATAACATACGGAATATTGTTTAACAAACCGGACTCGTTCACTCATTTTTTTTAGAGCTTTTTTTGCTTTTTTTGGCGCTCCCGCCGCCGCCTATTGCTGCCACTTTTTCATCGCTAGTTGCCGACGATTGTTCTTTTTTCGAACAGAGCGATTGTTTGATGTGCTAATGGATTTATTTTTACATTTTACGCCATTTATTTTATTAAGTTTGTACTGAATTTACGAGGGACATTTTCAATTATTTATTATTTTTTACTTAGCACTGGATTTTTCACATAATAATTATTTAAAATTGTTTTTTTAATTTGAACTTACCAAATTTAAATTTTATCTGTGACAACAATATAAAAATTTTATTAATTAAATTCCGTGTGTTAAATTTTTTCCGGCCAAGTTATGTTTTTTACTCTGCAGCAAGAAATCACAATTTATTGTAAATAAAATATAATAATGTATAATTCAAATAAATATAAATGTCTTCTTAATTTTGGTTAAAAGCCTTATTAATTATAATTATGTGAAAAAATTATATACAATTTTTCGCCCAAAACTTATTTTGCTTCGTCTTTTTACATATGTTTTACAAGTTATGTTTTTTACTCTGCAGCAAGAAATCACAATTTATTGTAAATAAAATATAATAATGTATAATTCAAATAAATATAAATGTCTTCTTAATTTTGGTTAAAAGCCTTATTAATTATAATTATGTGAAAAAATTATATACAATTTTTCGCCCAAAACTTATTTTGCTTCGTCTTTTTACATATAGATACATTAAAAATACTCCATTTTAAAGAAGTTACCGAAAACGGTAAACTATATAAACGGTAAACTACACATATGTATATATGTAAATACTTTACTATATACTCTTACTAAAATAAAAAAATGTTTTAATAAAAAATGTTTTTTTACAGTAAAGGGTGTTAGAGGTTTGATTTTTAAAATGAAATAAAAACACAATAAAATAATGGTAATGGCCATTATTGTTTAAATATGATTTCGGACATATGTGTGGTCCAAAATTGGACATCCAGATTTATAAAGCTCCATTTTAGTCACGAGTTTTATTAAGCACGAGCAAAGCTTGCGAGCGCGAGTTTAATTAAAACGAGTGTCTAAAGAAGTTTATAAACGAGTTCCATACTATACTTTATCTTCGACGAACACAAAACAGAATATAAAGTCAATTTTATTTGTTAAAAATTTGACATACGCCAAATTAAACCTCACTTTTTGCCAATATATGACTTCAGCCTGTGACTAAAAAGCTTAAAAGCCACTGTTTCTAACTTAAGCCCTTGACTAAAACGCCTCGTCAATATAGGAGTAGATAATAACATATCATGTATCAAGTTTGATAAACGCCATTTTAGATACGAATTTAATTCAGGCACGAGCGAGCTTGCGAGCAAGTGTTTAATTAAATGAGTGTTTAGAAAAGTTTATAAACGAGTTGCAAACTATAGTTTTTTTATTATTATCTAAAAATAATTTAAATTAATGTTTGTATGCAGCGATATCTATAAAGCAATAGAGTATATAACTTGGAAGTCTGTATTACCGGCGCGCCGGTGAAAATATCAAATTTGTATGTGTAAATTGAAAATGGACCGTTTAATTCGGTATACAGGCAGTTTTTTATAGTGAAAGTAAAGAAAATGTTTTATGGTCACTCCATGGTGGAGTCTCCACCTGAAATTAAGTTAAATCAAGTTTACTGCCGTCGAAATTAAAAGATCAGTACAATTTTCATATAAACTTTTCAAATATGGACGTTGAGAAACTATTTAATACTTTTGTATTGAGGTAATAAAATATTTTTTAGATTTAGTATTATTTTACAAGAAGGGCACTTTATTTTAACGATTGTATGACATTTGACAACTGTCAACTAACTTGAAACTAATTTTAGCCCGTGACTAAAAACCTGTTGCTAATTTCAGCCCTTGACTAAAACGCCATAAAGCCACAACTTGTCAAACGTCACTTAGTGTCATGTAAACGTGTACGGTAATGGTGGTAGTAGAAAAGTTATTGATGGAGAAGGGATTTTTTAAATGTGTTTTTTATTGAATTTATAAATTCATATATGAAACGGCTGGCACTGAACTTGTCAAATGGTGATCCACGTATTATATGCTCTAAGGTATATCCATGTTTTTATACTCTAATATAAATATAAGAGCATTATTATGAAAGTGATTAGTGGAAGAATGGATTATACAAAATGTGTTGACTTATGGGGATGCACGCATTGTATCCTCCAAACGTACAGCTTTCGAACCCAGGTAACATATAACATTAAAGCATATAGTATAGTATAGGGATGCATCCCATACCGATACCGATATATCGGCGATATATCGATTTTTTTTATAACAATACCGATATATTGACGATCTATTTTTATCTTTCCTGTCCATTAGGGTGTTTCATTTAAAACGACTATTTTTTGTTTTTCACCGAAACTCCAAAATATTGTTTAATACATCAAAAAAAAATTATTTCAAAGTTTACGCCCTTAATTTTGATTTTAAGTACCTCCTTTTTCATTTTGAATTTTTCCCATTCCCAGGTATCCCTATCTTTGCCGGGTTTTAAGCTATCATATTGTGGTTCATTGTTACTTTCAGAGTATTTAACGCTTTTTAAAAGAGCCTATAAGAATTTTTCTTAACTTGACTTAGCTTGATTCACCTTGATGGTATCAGCTCTAAAAGTATTTTTTTTTTACTTTTTTCACATATTTTTGAAAATTTTAAGAGAATAGCTTGTCTTACCAAAAAATTTTAAAGGAAAAAGTTGAAAAAAACTACTCTACAAAAAAAGTTTTATGTGTATATCGCTAAAGTGCACAGTTTACAAGATATTTTATAGTCATGGAATCGAATTTAAAACAAATTAATCTCAAGAAAACACAAATTTTTCTTGCAAACTGTGTAAGACTTTTTTTGTAGAAAATTAAATTTTCTTCAACTTTTTTTTAAATTTTTCGATAATACGAGCCATTCTCTTAATATTTTCAAAAAAGTGAAAAAAGAGCTGATACCATCCAGGTGAATCAAGTTCAATCAAAAAATTATTAAAGGCTCTTAAAAAGCATTAAATACTCTGTAACAATGAACAATAGAAAATAAAGAAATTTAAGAAAAGTGATTGAAAATTGTGATGTGATGTGATTTGAATGGGAAAAACTCAAAATGAAAAAGGAAATACTTATAATAAAAATTAAGGGCTCAAACTTTGAGGAATTCTTTTTTCGGTGAAAAACAAAAAATAGCAGTGGTTTTAAACCATTGGTTTGGGTCATAGTCAGTCCTTTTAAATTAACCATTCGCCATTACGCGTATCGAAGCATCCCTACTTTCAACAGATAATAAAATAGTTGTCATCTGTCATCTATCACCTTTCACCTGTCACTCATGATATTTAGTTTAGTATATGACTTGCGAAATCTCTTTTATAAATGCCTAAAATATTAAAATGTAGAACGTAAGGTAATATTGTTTTTGTTCAATAAGGCCTGTTTTAACTAAAAAATATTTATTTCAAATTAATCGCATCGGAGAGCAAAATATGTTGTATAAAAAATGAATCTCTGAGAGTCTGTTCGCCTCTGTGCGAAAACGGTTCGTAAGTATATCTATAAAATCTTACACTTTTACTGGCCCAATGGCAGTGTTTGCAGTAAAGTTTTTATAATTTTGCCCCTTAATTACATTTTAAAGTAAAGTTAGTTTACATAGAAAATAATTTTTTTTAGTTGCAAATGTTAAAGCTAAATTTAACTCTGCTACTTCTTTTTTTATTTAACATTGGAGTTGAACCATATTATTAAAGTTTCGATATTGTATTAAATATTCAATTGTTGTACAATTTCCTGTAATTTATTAATTAAAAGCAACCTAAATTGTCAGTTAGTAATTAATATAATATATTATATTATATTATAGCTATAGCTTTTATCAAAACAAAAAACGTATTAAAATAATATTGCGTTCCTGATCTTATCGTCGGCTTTTATTTTAACTTTTTCGGTGTTAATGAAAATTAATTAAAAGCAGTAATATGCTACATTTGATGGGCATATTAAGATAAATCGTAATTCAAGGTTTTTGACACGAATACGTCTCCATACATCGAACGAACTATGAAATTATTTTAACTGGGTTAAATTATTCTTTTTGCTTGTTTTTGGTATTGTCATTTTAATTTTAATTTTTTAAATGTAATTTATAACAGGATGTTTTAAACCATTTTTGAGCTGTTATTGTACTGAATTTTGAATGTTTATCTGTACTTTAATTTATATTAATTTAGGTAACTTTAATTAATATTATATTAATTTCATTTTATGGTTCCGTTATAAAGTTGCTAAAAATCCTATTTTTAATAAATAAACCATTCAAATGTACAATGCCTTTATAGGGGTTATTTTATAATATTGTGTATTGTTTATTTATTCTTTTAAGTGTAAATTAATATTTAAAAAAAATTAAAATGTCGCAGCTATGGTGGTCAAATTGGCATAAAGGATAACTTAAAAAAATATGTATTGATTCTGCTAAAATTTTAAAAACATATTTACATTAGTATATAAGTATTGAGTGAAACATACAAATTAAGATATATACAAATTTGACAAAAAAACATAAAATAATAAAAATTTATTGATTTAGTTAACCTGTTAATAATAATAATAAATTATATGTAATTTTTAGAAAATAGTCCCTGCGCATTCGCCATTATTATTATTTTTTAAATTTTAATAAATACATTTTTACAATCTTTGGGCAAAATTATTTATTTACTACATTGTTATTAATTAATAATTTACTACATATTACCATTTCTTTATTTATTCACTACATATTACCATATAAAGTGATGATTACGCTAATCACGATTTTCGTCTTGTGATATATCGTACAGAATATTACATTTTAATTTAACATTATAATTTATAACAGCATTTTTGATTTTTCACTGACGTTATGTTCCTCTGTAACCATATCTTGCTACTCGTGTCGGCACTTTTACAAGAACATGGCCAAATCTGAAAACTAACGAATTTTTAAAATCACTGATATTTGTATTACCAACTCATATATGAGTTAATAATAGTTGTGTTTCGTGAATTGTTGGTATAAGTAAAAAAATTACAGTAAAATATCGCTCATCACTACACAGCAGCCTGGGATAAGAGGGCGGGTTTTGGGTTTTAAAGTCAAAGAGGCCCCCGAAACCTTATACAATTATTTACTTAATTAAAAAATATATCCATTATTTTTATTATTAATATATTAAGACAAATTTAATGTTTAGTACCTATAGGTACTAAACGTTACATTTTTCTTTTAATAAAGAACTTTAAGGCATCCCCAACATTTTTTAGCACCAGGCCCCCCTTTTGCCATAATCCGGCCCTGCTACACGAAGAAAAGTGAATTTTTAAATTTAGTACTTAAACACTGATACCTTTGTTTGTAAACCAAAACATATTTTGTAATATTATACGGACTGTATTACTAAACAATTGACCAACTATTAATATTCTCTTGGGTATTGATTCTTAAAAGTGAAGAATAATAAAAATTAAGGGTTGATATTTAACTATGGTTTTGCGTAAAAATCGAACAATTTTGGACATTTGTTTACAAGTGATGCCAGAATTGAAAATATTTTTTTAACCATGTTTCTACATCTGTATTTAAATTTCATCCATTGACCGCTGTGGTTTTCAGCCTTAAGTCACTCTACTGTGTTAAAAATAGATAAATTTCGATATTTTGTAATAACATTTTTATTTAAAAACGTATCAATTTGAAATTAAGATAAAATGTGGACCTTATTAATGGCAATAAATCCACGTATTTTTTTTTAGATTTTAACATACAGGGGGTACTGGGACAATTTAATTTAACCATTACCACAACCATTTTTTAAGGGTTAAAAAAATCAAAGAAGCAACGTTGTTTTATAATTTTGAGTATATCATGATAATTAACTATTATTTGATATATAAACTATATGCAAATTATGTTTCTACAAGAGACATCCTTTTTAAGTTATGCCTTCAAAGGGCATAATACTAACGTGTTTTACAAAGTATATATACATATTATACATTATATATTACATATTATACATTATATATTACATATAATATATTATATAAAACATACAATTCTTACATATTTATTTAAAAAAATCGCCATACAACTAAAATTACTTTTAATTATAAATTTAATTTTTTTTCAAGTATACTAATTTTGATCATAGTAGGTAAGCTACCATTGGAAGCATAAAGATAATATGACAGTATTATAATTTGCAAATGACTGATTGCGTTTCAGTTTATAACTTAAAACAATAATTTATTAAAATGAATAAACTAAATAATAATTAATTATAGACAATGTCAGCAAGTTAGAAATTATAACCTACTTTAATTTTATAGAACCAATATCTTGGTCGCCCCATGCGCGTCTATGCCCAATATTTTATCTGGGGCCAATTTTGGATTTATTTATCCAATGTTAGCATAAAATATGCATAGTTAAAAAAGTATTGAATCAAAAAGAATAAATTAGTATAAAAGCAAAACTTACATAATTTTTTTAAATTATTTATTTTTTGGTGCATGGTGATATCTGGACAGAAAAAGTAAGATAATTCGGAAGTAGGTAAACAGGTAAATCAAACGGTGACTGTGTAAATCACACGTTCGGAGATAAAACTTATTTGTAGTGCATCTTCCGGCGCTCTGCGTCCGCATTTAATGCGATAATCTTAATCAAGACCGCGTTTGTGCAGCAAACAAAACCCACGTAAGTGTGAAACCGATCCCCTCCGGTTCAAATATTGCGGTTTATCGTTAATTTGCAGCGATGAATGCGTTCTTGCCTAACGAACTCTAAACAGGAACGACCGACGGCCATCGGCCACCCAATTCAAACGGTTGCGGTCACGGTATTGCCGCGCAAGGACCTAAAACCCTTTATTGCACCATCTTTATTGCTTTATTCTTGATGCACAAATTCAATTAGAAATATCTACGATTTTGATATTAATATCAATGGAGCTGGAATATCAAATAAAGAAATGTTTTGTTTATATACACTGCGCGTCAAAATTAACGCATAATAAGTAAAAAAATTCTAACTCTAAAGTCTATAAAGTCTAAAAGAGCAAATAAAAAATGCAATTTTTATAATTTCATAATTTTATTTAGAATCAGAAACTTAAATAAAAAGTTAATAGAAAAACTGTTAAATTTAAACATTAAAAACATGAAAATAGTTGTGAACTTTTTGAATAATGATATATCATTATAATAATAAAGACCAGGATTTCTTTTTAATTTTTTAAAATAGTTTGCCTTAAAAAGCAATATTTTTTATGAGTTTAATTGTTGAATATATATCCAAAAGTAAGAGTAATTTAATTGTAATTTTTTAAATTAAAATTTCTGCGCCAAAAAAACTATTTTCATGTGGTAGATATAAAGTGGAAGATATTTTTTTTGAAAATTAAATAAATACAGTAAATGGTGTTGAATATGACCAAAAATGCAAAACTAAGAATTTTTTGCTTATTAGACCCTGCCAGTTTGCACTATTTGATCACCTTTATATTAAATATTATTTTGATCTCAAAAATGTTTTTAAACATAATAATTTAATTTTGTTTAAATTAAGTTCTTAAAACAATCTAAAGCATTTTAGGTGGGCATTTTGTTATGATTATTATAAACTGCTCGTCATAAAAATCGACGCACCTAGGTTTTTGGAAAATATTTGAAAGCTCGTTATTGAAAAATTACTAAATTTTTTTGAAAATCTTTGAAAATTCTGAATAGCTGATTCTTTGACTCTTATGTCAAATTTTGGGAATACGATATTTTGCACATAGCATTATACTACAGGGTGTTAAACGAAGAGATGTATTTTTTCCGAAATTTCAAGTTATTCCCATTCATGAGGCAGTTGAGTTTGATAGTCGTAATATTAGTAAGGTAATCCCTCGAAACGTTTTCGAGATTTTGTGAATATCGCGGCTTACTACGATTATATGCCAATTTATCGAAAATTGTCGTTATTTCCCAGTTTAGTCCAAAAAATGAGCAATAGTGGATTCTTTGACTTACATCTAATTTTGAGAATAAAATATTTTGCACATAGCATTACACTACAGGGTGTTAAAAAAAGAGATGTTTTTTTCCAAAATTCCAAATCCCCATTCACAGGGCAGTTGAGCTTGAATAATAGTTAGGTAATCCCTCGGTACATTTTCTAGATTTAATGGATATCTTGGCTAACCACGATTGTACGGCAATTTTTCGAATTCACGTTATTTTTCATTTTATTCCAAAAAATTAGCAATAGTTGATTTTTTTACTCTTATGTCTAATTTTGGGAATACAATATTGGGCACATAGCATGATACTACAGGGTGTTAAAAAAAAGATGTTTTTTTCCAAAATTCCAAATCCCCATTCACAGGGCAGTTGAGCTTGATAGTCCTAATACCCCTTCCTAATAACATTAAGGTAATTTAAAAAATAAAATGACGGATGTACGATTGCATACCACGCAAGACGAAGAGCTGCCTGCCCTCTTTTTCTGCTATAGAAGAAGATGGGCACAAGAACATGCAAATTGGGGAAACGATGTGTTGATAACTAATCGATACCTTTCGTAGTTTGCTCATTTTTTGGGAATTAAGTGGAGAATAACGACAATTTTCGAAAAATTGCTATATAATCGTAGTTAGCCAAGATATCCACAAAATCTTGAAAACGTCCCGAGGGATTACCTAACTATTATTAGGGAGTAGTATTATTACTATCAAGCTCAACTGCCCTGTGAATGGGGATTTGGAATTTTGGAAAAAAACATCTCTTTTTTTAACACCCTGTAGTGTAATGCTATGTGCAAAATATTTTATTCTCAAAATTAGATGTAAGTCAAAGAATCCACTATTGCTCATTTTATGTTATTAGGTTATTTTTATTCTTAATAAAATTTTTGAGTTTTTGATATGGTAATACATCCCAAGCAGCATTTTAAGTTAAAGTAATTACATGTTAAGTTAACATAAGTTATTTTTACAGTAAACGTAAATAGTAAAATAACGGTACAAATACAAAAAATTACCAAATATTATTTTCACTATAGTGTATACATAATAGCTATCCAAACTACCAAAAGAATAACGTAAAAATTACTTCCTTTCTGTTTTCTCCCTCTAAACCTTTAACATATGTATTTTAAAATGGTAACTTATAAAGTAGGTAATAAAGTTTACTATAATGTAAAATTAATAAATATAACTTACATATATTGACAAAACTAATTATATTTACCATTAAAACGCATTTTATCTTATAGATAAAAAAAGATGATACATCATAAAAAATCTATGTCCTCTATAATATTTATAAATATTATATTGTTTAAAAAAATATATGACACAAAATAAACAAATCTAAAAAACTTACATAATTGAATTGGTAAGGTTAAGAACAGTATAAGTCCAAAAGTTAATATTTTAATAAATTATTTCATAAAATCAGTTTTATATTTCAAAATGCATTTTTGTAAGGATATTTATATATATTTATAAAATATTATAAGCATATTTTGTAAAATGAATTATATCTTCTCACAAAAATGCATTTTAAACTTTTAAATTTATTTTAGAAATTGATTTGTCAAAATTAAAGTTTTGGACTTGTACTGTTCCTAATCTGAGATTGGTAATCTCACCGATTCAATTATATAAAACCATTTAATTGAGTAAACTGATAAATGGTTAGAATACAGCTTTTTTCTGAAATATACCTACATATGTAATAAATATTTGTATACATTTTCATTAAATATCGAATGAAATCTTTAATAATTTAATATGGCAAGTTCCAAGACAATTAAGAATTATTTACCGTTATACAGTGGTTTAATATACTTGGTAAAAATATGACTTTTAAGTAAAATTTAGTTTAGAGTGAAATAATTTACCTACGTTATATTTACCATTAAAAATCCATTCAAATAAAATAAGATTTGAGTAATTTTCTTTTGTAAAAATTAATTAAAGAATATTAAAATACTTCAAAGTTGTGAAACTTTATAATGTATAATGAAAGTATGATATTCCTAATAAAAACTTATTATTACCTGACAAGATTTTTACCTACTTAAATTTACTTATATTGAGTAATAAATCCGCAAAGCTCGACTATTTTACTTAAAATGCTGCTTGTGATATCTATAACATATTTATGATTTGCAATATGAGCTATGAAGTGCTAAAAAGGTCTTTCATCATAATTTTTTATTGTTGGTTAAGTGGCCGCAATGAGTAGAACGCTCCCCTATAAGGGCGATTCATGTTGCCTATTTTTTAAGGGTGTCATACTACAAGGGTCAAAAACCGAGATTGTCTCTCTATGAATTGAGAAGAAAAGGTGTAATAACTGTGTCTAACAAGATGTAAAATAAAATAATGCTTATTCAACGTAGTAAGAACGATAATGTAGTCGGTCCCGTTAGACCTTTTAGTTATGAAACAAATTTTTTAAATTAAAATCTGTATAGGAAAAAGTATTAAAAAAAGAATGAATTTTTTAATATAGGTTCGTATTGATATTTAAATTAAACTGAATACATTTGTGTGAGTAATGTTGATGCGTTCGTTGTAGTAGTTTTTTAATAATCGATATAAAAAAATAATTTTTGGCGCGAAACTGGTTGGTAAGAGCGTTA
Source organism: Brassicogethes aeneus (assembly GCA_921294245.1). Taxonomy (NCBI): domain Eukaryota; kingdom Metazoa; phylum Arthropoda; class Insecta; order Coleoptera; family Nitidulidae; genus Brassicogethes; species Brassicogethes aeneus. The sequence goes on along the minus strand of OV121132.1, from coordinate 41,709,465 downwards.
TCAGTGGGTGTCGCTATCCGTCGGTAGCGATTTGTTTACGTTTAGATTGACGTATAAACGGCGAAATCGAGTAGGCCGGTCATCGAGCGCCTAGATCTGACAGAGCGCGACAAAGTTGGAAAAGCAGGACGCTGCCGCCACCGCTGAAGACACCGAGCTGGTGGCCGAGGCGGCGGCGGCGGCAGCGAGCCGTGCAGGTGTTAAGACGAAAGCTGAGTAAAGATGAAGAAGAAGAGGAAAAATGTTCGGCTGGGCTCAAGTGGCGGCGTCTGTGGGGTTCAGGTGTCGATTTATCGTCCCGTGTAATTAGGGTGCCTTGGCGGTGATTGCCGCGCGGCGACCACGCGGTTCTTGTGGGTGGATGGGTGGGGTGAGGGCGGTCCGGCACGATGGAGGGGGTAAGGCGTGCGCGGAGGGCGGCCACGAACCTCCTGCCGAGCCCGACGAGCCTTCAGTATTCTCTCGTTGCCCGAACGGATCGCGTTTCGCGCTCTCCACATCCCCCGTCGCTCGCTCTGCCGAACGACGTCGCACACGTGCTCCACAGTGCTTATTTCATTATTATTACAAATTAACATTAACAATTAAAGTTTATATCTTCTATGACTTAATGAACATACTTTAACGTGCATATTGTTGTTTTTGAAAAAACGCTGATCCTGTGTGCGCTCAGGACTGCCATGTGCGTGTTGTTGTTGTGTTGATCCTAGTGTTGTTTGAACTTACAGGTGTAGGACAACTTGGTCATCATGCAGCACGCGACAGGATCACCTCAGCAATTCTGCCTCCGTTGGAACAACTACCAATCCAACTTGACCAACGTCTTCGACCAACTCCTCCAAAGTGAGTCCTTCGTCGATGTCACCCTTGCTTGTGATGGACATTCAGTCAAAGCCCACAAGATGGTTTTGTCCGCGTGCAGTCCCTATTTTCAGTCGCTTTTCTTCGAGAACCCTTGCCAACATCCAATTGTGATCATGAGAGACATTAAGTGGCCGGAACTAAAAGCCGCCGTTGAATTCATGTACAAGGGTGAGATTAATGTTTCCCAAGAGCAAATCGGGCCGCTACTCAAAGTAGCCGAATCTCTTAAGATCCGTGGCCTGGCCGATGTCAACGGAGAACAAGACATAGTCGCTCCGGCAACTGGTGAATTAACCGCAAGACCATCATCAATCAAACCCATATTGACCCCAAATAATCACACACCTGTCCCAGATTGGGAAGCTTTAAGACGTAGTGTCGCCAGCACTGGTGGTGACGACTCCGCCGCCGCCGATAATGCGGCTCGAGCTAAGAAGAGACGTAGACCGTCCGGAGAACGCAGCAGCCTGAGCAGCCCCGCTGAAAGCGCTAGCACTGAAATACCGGAACCTCCACCTTCAGTGGAGATGTCACCGGCACCTTCCGCGACACCTTTGCCCCCGTCTGCCGCCTCCGTAGAGCCCTTACCGCTCACGCTGCCTCTTCCACCGCAACCGCCGATTTCTCACGCATCATCTGCTGACGACATGGAAATCAAACCTGGCATCGCCGAAATGATCCGCGAGGAAGAAAGGGTAAGTCCACATTTTTATTTATACCTATTTTTTATCGTACATTCTAGAATTAAGATAATTGTTTATTCCTATAATACTGAGAAATTTAAGTACTGATTCAAATTAATTATAACAAGAAACGCCAAAAATATTTCTTAAAAATTTTGCTGCATTCACAATAATAAATTAAAATTTATTGAACAATGAAAAATTAACAATGATCGCAACTATTATAAATCGACTGAGAATTTAAAAATATCAATTTTTTAACACAATGATAAATAGCACTATTCCATATTATTCATACATTTTTTAGATAAAAAATAAATAAAACATTGTTTTCTTATTGAATAATTTTAAACTTTTTTTAAACTCTACCTGTTTATATATTACCAGGTAATAATTACCTGTAAAGTCAATTCCAAAATTCAGTATCTAATGCATTAATAAAACTGGCTTGCACGAGTAGAGCAAGTCGCATTTAAAAATGAACAAACATACTTTTAAAAATATAAAGCAAAAGCATTAACTTCTTCCCCTATACATTGAAGTTCGGCACCCCAGACAAAAATTCACTCTCTTTCTCTCTAAACATGGTGGCAGACACGAACCGTTTCATTGTGGGGCGACCTTTGTGCCTCCTAACATGAATTTTTAAATAAACATACCATATGGACGGGCGAAACGGATGCTAGTTAAAGTTTTATTTCGGATGGACTATAAAAACTTTCTCATATGGTTACTAAAAAAACTGCGCTCGTTCACCTTTGTTAGTTACATTGTAACCAACTGAACATTAAGATATAACTTGCAGATGTGTTTTTCTATAATTGGCCTATAAATGTTTTACAAAACAAATTCCAATCAGATCAACTTACAAGCCTTCAGAAAATGTAAACAAAAAGAATTTGAAAGATAGGTACTATAAACAAAGTTAAAATTTAAGACAGCAGCTTTCAAAATTAAATAAATCTATTTTGAATTATTAAATATATTTTAAAAACGCTATACCCAACGTACTAACTTGATGTTGGTACACATGTTGAACACGTGTAGATAATGGCACAGAAACAATATAAAATTGAGTCTTATTGATTTTAAACAAAACAACCAACAATTATAACGGGCATTATTTATTATCATTTGAACCAATCATAAAATTTATAATCTGTCAGGCGGTTCTAACCTTACTTTCTACTTTTAATAATTGTACTTTTTATGTTTCGTTTAACAACTAAAATTGGCTTTAAATTCTAAGGATAAAATGTTGTACCTATGTTATTCTCCCCAGAAGGTCTTTTTTAACTACCCAATTAGTCTAAATTATTTTTATCTGACTAGTTCAAAATTAAAAATAAAATATATTATTATTAAAACTTTTAGTACCTAAGCACTGGGGTGCAGTTCTTTGTACTTTTCACACTAAAAGTGTCATTAAACATTTTAACACGTTCGGATTTATTTATGTATACGTCGATATTTAAAATGTCTTTAAATATTTCATTAATATGTTAAGAAAGTTAATAGTAAAACCAAAAAAGTTTTTAATGAAATGAAAACGACGTATTAAATATTACAATAAATTGTAATTGCACTAAACGCCTGCTTGAATTAAGTAAGTAATAACATACGATGATGAAATACAGTCACCCACGTTTTTATGGAATAATTAAGATACTTGTAAGTTTTTATTATTTAATACCTAATAATAATATATTAATATTAATACAATAAATTTATAAAATAATATTTATTAATAGTTATTGATGTCATTAGACAAAAATTGATTCTTTTTGTGCTGAGCACAAATAAAACTTTTGGACCGAATGGCACACAACATTTTTTCTTTATGTTGTAATGTTTTTAAGAATTTAAATCCAATTTTACTGGTTAAACCATAAGTACATGAAACGAAAATTATTAAAAGTAGAAAGTGAGGTTAGAACAACCTGACAAAAGTCGAATTTTATGAATGTGTAAAATCACGATGTGTAATAAAATCGGCCAATCACTGACGCTAAAAACTAATTACTAGCCTATAATGATTTATTTTGTACCTAATAGGACCGGCTATACCATAATCAATCACTTAGTATTAAGTGTTGACGACAATAAAGTTTAATTTATAGAACGCTTAAAATTTAAATTTTAAAATGTATATTAAAAATAAAATAGATAGGTATATTGGAAAATATAGTTTTTAGTGTATATTTAAATAATATTTAAAAACGTTATTAAAAATTAATACCTACTGTTTTAACCCAATATTTTTGTTTTATTTTTTTTACCGCTTTTTTATTTTTTTACCTTTTTAACAATTTTCAAACAATTATATAGCTAGTAAAAAGTTAAATTGGACGATTCAATTAAATTTAATTAATATAAATGAGCTGAACTAAAGTTGTTGGCAAGGAAAATTTTAACAATTAGTCAATTAACAATTACTTAATTGTTTGATAACGTCAATATAATTCTGTATCAAAAATGAGCGTCTCCGTTATTGTGTTTTTAGGGATTAAAATTGATGAATTCCAAGAGAAATTTGTGATAATACATATAAAAAATATTAAATAAAACATAAAATACAATAATAATAAAATATTTTGTGAAATAGTTATTTATGTTAAGGCTGAGAATTGAGTATTTTTCCAAAGTTTGAAGGTCGACGCGTTAGCGGTTTTTTTACAGACTAGGAAGCAAAAAAATCCACCTGATTGGTCTAAGTTATTCTTACAGACAACGAGATAATCGATTACTTTGGTAGTGTGACCGTTGACAAGAATAAAGCTTAAATTATAGAACGCTTGAAGATAAAAAAAAATTATTTAAATCTCATTTAATATTGATTTTCATTAAGTAAATTTCAGTGGAATGTTGTTGTACGTGTACGTGTTTTTTGGGGTGGAAATCCATTCGCATGGAGGACTAAATAAATATATAGAGGTGTAGGTAAACTCCCTTTAGGCTTTCGTTAATATTTAATTTACATTGTAATACTTGAATTTAAAATTAAAAATTAAATTATGCATGTGTTTTTCCACATAAGCACATACAAGTTTTCGTTAGTGCTAACAATTTTTTATAATATTGTATGTTATAAATATGTTTAGGTGTAAAATGATAAAATTATTTTAGGATATCTCTGGTTCTATAGTTTATTTCATTATCGTCAACACTCACTACTAAAGTAATTGATTATCACCTAGGCTAATAAAATAATTTAGACCAATCGTGTATAGTTTTTTTTTTACCTCATAGGTAGGTACCTAGTCTGTAAAAAACTTTCATCTAACCTCACTTTCTACTTTTAATAATTATTATTATAATTGTACTTTTTATGTATCATTTACTAAAAAAAAATATGCGTTAAAGATAAAATGTATGTCATGCGGCTGAGAAGTCTCTATTTGTGATTCGCTGAATTGTAGGCCTCCATTACAAGTCGACATTCACTTTGAGCTCACCACAAAAAGACTCACTTCTCAGCCTTATAAGTAACTATTATTAAAAATGTTTTAAAATTGCATTTTTTTCAAATTAGTTTACTCTGTTCTCATTTTTAACCTTGGCAATAATAATTGTTCATTTATAGCTAATTTATTTGACCTTTTAGAATTCTCAATTGAAAGTGTTATTCTTAAAGCAAAAATATTAAATATTAAAATAATTCACCTTAAAAATATTTTAAAGAGACCGAAACAAAAGTTTAAATCCAGCACGACAAAAAATTCGAATCGATACGGAACAACTGTCAATTGTTTCGTATTTAATTCGGCAGCGAGTTTTTTTGTCTGCAGTAGCGGCAGCCCTCTTTTTTTATTATATTATGCTCGCATCGAGGCAGTTGTCATAATCCGACCCGGGAAATCACCCCTTTTGCCACCGACGCAAAAAAGATGGTGTATTCAAATAAACAAGAACCGAACCCAAATGCACTTATAACAATATCGATTTGATTTTGCTGGTCTGTACAGCCAAACCGCACTCAGGGTTTTTATATTTTAATAATTGTATAAGTACCTAAATCTTTTGAAAAATAAATCGACAATTTTATTAAAGAATCCATATCGTATTGTAAATTACAATTTGTAATATCTGGTGGTTATAATGTTCAACGGTTTTGAAAAATATATAACAAATAAACTATAAACCTTATCGAAAAAATTATGCATATTAAAGTAAACGTTATAAACAATATTGTTATATAAATAACATTATCCGGATTTGAACCATCGACATCTTTAATAATTTAATATTACCATTTTAGTTATATTTTTTACCTAAAGTAAAAATTTTCTTGTAAGTTATTATTAAGTTTTTTATACCACTTTAAACCTTAAAAAGTTCCCAGACAAATAAGAATTATTTACGGTTATAAAGTGGTTTTAATAGGGTAAAAATCCCTTACAATAAAATAACCTATAAGTAATTTTAGTTGTGAAACTGTATGGTTATTAAAGAGAAAACAAAATTCATATTAAAAGCTTATTGAATAACTTGACAAGATTTTTGGTGGACAAAATTTGGCAATAAGCATTTCACTTCTTCGCCACAGATATTTAGACAAGATTTTTAACTGTCAGTTTTTAAGGTTAATTTAACAACATAATTACTTAAATTAAGTAATAAATCCGCAAAGCTCGACTATTTTACCTAAAAGGATGCTTTGGTAGTCCAAGTAATCTTTTATATATAATTATAATCATTGACATATTAATAGTGGACGCGTAACGCTTACTCTTGTGTATTAAGGTGAATTGTTAAATAACTGAACCGAAATGTCATTATCATAACCTCGAAACGACAAGTTTGCTTTGTATTTTTTTGTTAAAATACGATGTTAGTTTGTTCTGCATTGCGTAGAAGAAGTTGTATATTTTAAAATGACAAAAATAAAGAACCTTTACAGGTAAAATAACATTTTACAGGTAACATACCCTTATTGATGATAACTTAAAATTCGATTTTTAAGGTAATATTTATTTTAATAAGTATGTTAAACCAGTTCCAAAATAAACAAATATGCTGTCTTTTATTCATTAAATTGCGCCATTTTGTCATGCAGTTTTGTCAGTTTTTCAACGTTCTGATAACGCGTCCACCCTTGATATAAGTAGGTATCTAAAATTATAAGCCATAAAAAAGTAAAGACAATTTTAAATATTTTAAACAAAAATTTCTTTATTTTTAACCAATTTTAAGCACGCTTCAACCGCACACGCCTCAAGTTGGCAAAGTGGTCGAGATGACATCTGGCAATCCAGCTTATTTTGAGGGGAGAAAATGATACATCATACAACTGACGAATATTCAAATGCTGTGGTTAAACCACTGCGAATTTTTAAATTTAAATTCGTTTAAAATGAGTTTTATTTTTTTCTTTATGTTTGACAAATTTAAGAACCGCACAAAGAAACGTAAAACCACAAAGTACAGTTTTTTATATTTATAATATTTATATTTTTTAACTATATAAATTTAATCTAGACTTTTTTGCTTTACGCGAAAAGATAGATATAAACTGGTTGGAAATTCACAAATATTTTATCACAACCTTCATATTTCACACAAAAGATATCAAATATAATATAATATATAAATATAACTTTTATGGTGGATTTTACCAGAAAAAGATAAATGAGGGAAATTATATTCGGGACAACATAACCTTAAATTCTTTATAAATTTTATAAAAAATTTAAATTTTGAGGTTATGTTGTTCCGAATATAATTTCCCCCAGGGATTTTTATTTTTTTTTACATAATTTCGAAATTTGTCTTTTTCTGAATAAAATCCACCATAAAAATTATAGAGCAAAATATATATATTTTATATTTTTCATGAAATATATAATTCACCTGGCCAACATGATTTTATCGCTCATTTTATTAAATATACATTTTGACCTATAAGTTTCGATCCAAACCTAGTAGTGTTTTAGGGCGGATTGTATTAAGAAAAATTAAAACTTTCTAAATACACTCACAGGCAAAATAATCGATCCACACAAATTTTCGATGAATTTCAATCGCAAATAACTTGTTTATTTGATGTCGGATTTAAACGAATATTAAAGAATATTGTAGATAAATTAATGGACAATCGCTCACATTTTAAAAAATTACTAAAAAATAGACGTACGTTTATAATATACAGGTTTAAACAAAAATATGTTTTTTACCATAAGTTTAAGACACTATGTAGAGTGGCAAAACCGTACATTGTTCTAAATTTTAGTTTTATTTATCAAGTCACATCTATTCCTAACAGTTTTGTTTTTGGTTCACCTAGATATATTTATTTTTGTGGAAAATATGGATTTTTTAAAAAAACATTGCAATTTCCAATATTTTTCTGTATGAAGAACTAAGGTTGCTATGTTCCATCCATAGGCTATGGAGAATGACAGTGACAGTTTTGTTGAATCATCCTATACATGGACATGTCATACACGGCTTTCAAAAGCTATCAAATTGTTTGTCTTCTTACTTTAAAAAATGGATGTCTCCGACTGATGTTGCCAGAGTCATTAATTTAATCCAGGATGGACGGTCACAGTATTACGTGGCAAGTGTTTTAAACGTCACAAGAATTAAAGTACAAAGGGCAACATTAGTCGAAGACATTTTTAAAAGTAAGAAGACACCTCAAAATTAACACATTAATTTACAAAAAACAATTTGATAGCTTTTGAAAGATGTATATGACATGTCCAAGTATGGGATGATTCAACAAAACTGTCACTGTCATCCTCCATAGGCTTAGGATGGACCATAGCAACCTTGGTTCTTCATACAGGTAAATATTGGAAATTGCAATGTTTTTTAAAAAAATCCATATTTTCCACAAAAATAAATTTATCAAGGTGAACCAAAAACAAAACTGTTAAAAATAGATGTGACTTGATAATTAAAACTTAATTTAGAACAATATACGGTTTTGCCACTCTACATAGTGTCTTAAACTTATGGTAAAAAACATCTTTTTGTTTAAACCTGCACATTATAAACGTTCGTGTATTTTTTAGTAATTTTTAAAATGTGAGCGATTCTCCATTAATGTATCTACAATATTCTTTAATATTTGTCCGAAATCAAATAAAAAAGTTATTTGCGATTGAAATTCATCGAAAATTTGTGTGGATCGATTATTTTGCCTGTGAGTGTATGTTAAAAAAGTTGAAATTTCTAAAAAAAAATATATTCAGTACAACATAATCTCAAATTTTTACAAAAATCTTCGATAGCTCATTAGATTTTTTATATTTAATATAATATGTAAATGATAATCAGGAATAATATTTGTGTAAAGAAAGATTGTAGATATACAAAATAAAACATAGGGAAGACATGGGCTGTCAATCAAGTCTTTTACGATTTTATTGATTGCATAAAAAATTCCGTTCGATTTGATTTCATGTTAATATTTCAGGCAATGTTTTCTTTGTCTTGATTTACATCTTGTTATATTAAATAAACATAATTTACTACTATATTATATATATGTATAAAAGTATACTTGTACATATTTTATCGTCGTATAACGATAAACAAATCTATCATAATATCAGTAAAAAGTCCATAAAAAATAATTATATACGTTTAGAGATAAGAAATGTACACATTTGTTTTATTACAAATTTATTATTTAAACACAATTAAGTACCTACATATATACTTTTTAGCGATTTTATAAAATCGCCTATAGGCATATTTCGATGTCATCGCCATTTTAAATTGAAAACATCAAATATATCGAGACATTCTAAATTCAGACCTTTTATTGGTTTTCGATAAGATAACGTTAACAAATAGAAATATAACAAACATTATTTAATAATACTAATAATATGCAATAGTTATTTGTGTACCAAGGCCAAAAAGTGACTTATTTTCGTCCGAGTCTAAATTTAATGGTCGAGGCGTTAGCCGAGGCCAGAAAGAAGGCGAGGACAAAATAGCACTTTTTGGCAGTGGTGCACACAAAATTTTTTAGTCGAACTTCATTAGAAAACTTAAAAAATCGTATTTATTTTTATGATTTATTGATATAATAATTATTTCTCTGTGTTTCCCTATTATTTCACTATGTTTTCACTGTATTTGTTAATTTTCTTATTGTTACACCACTGCATGAAGATATTATAATGTTTCTCGTAAAGTTCTGCCGATTTTTTAGGCAGCAATTCTAACCTAGAAGCGTTGGCTTCGTTTGTTATATCAGGAGGGGTGTTGAACATTTCTACATTACTCTCGTCACTGCTGGACATGTTTGTTGACAATAATTAGGTATTATAAAATTAGAATACTGACACGTTTTTATTACACTTTACAGTTTGTTTATTTGCTTTTATTCAAAATTCTATTTTGACATTGTGGGTAATGTCAATATCATTATGTAGTATGTAAAATAACCGATAGATGGCGCCACCAAAGGCGGACAATAATGAAGACGGACGAAAAAGTGTTATTTTTCGGCCGCTTTTGAGTACTAAAAATCCCCTTTATAGTTAAGGTCGACTAAAAAAATAATTTTGATGTTTTTTCTATAGTTTAAAAATGAGTAGAAAACGAATATTTTTTTGATAAATTTAAATTTTAAATATTTATTTGTTAATAACTGTATAAGTTATAGAAGATTTTCGTTAAATAAAGTGACTTGAGTACAATTGTATTAACAACAATCTAAGATCGCAAGGCATGGGCGTACCATGAAACAATTACTTAAATTAATATTATTATGATAATAAACAGTATTATGGGAAGTAATTTTGTAACAAGTAATGCGTCAGCGTGTCTAATAACACAAATTAAACATAATCTTAACGTAAAATAATAAAATATATACCTACATAATAATAAAAATAGTTCTAGAAATTTAAATGTATTCCCAGTAGGTATTACCGACGTATTTTATTTAATGAAAGTATGTAATTAGGCTTGCTTATATGTATGTACAAACATGAATGCAAAGTTATTAATAATAATAACTTTATATAAAAAATTATAGGAGCAAATCTCGGATTGTTGTTGGCAGGAAAACTTTTTAAATATTAATTTTTTACCCATATTTGTGTTTTAAAATGGGACATTTTAAATATTTTAAGGTATTTGAAAAATTCTCGACAATTTTGCCAACGGTCTTAAAATTTGCATATAGGTAAGTATATATTTATACATATATTATAATAATAGGTATTATATGTTACCATTTACTATATTATTTTACAAAAAAGGAAAGCATTGTTAAGTTTATGGTGGTTAGAAAGAACGGCTCATAAATATTTTTTTTGTTTTCGTTCTTAAATTTCTTTAAATTAAAGATGCACCTCGCTTTGGTTGCCCAATCACCGACATACATGGCTGAAGTTAAGTAAGACCCGTATATACAGGGTGTCCCATAAGTAATGGTAAATAACACTAGGTAAATTTTTAACTTTTGAAATATCACACTAAACGCTCGGACACGTAAACGTCATTTTTGGTCGTAGATTCCAAATCCGTGCTCGGTTTAGCTGTATCAGGTCTAAAAAAGTAATGGCAAATAACACTAGGTAAATTTTTAACTTTTGAAATATCACTCTAAACGTTCGGACACGTAAACATCATTTTTGGTCGTAGATTCCAAATCCGTGCTCGGTTTAGCTGTATCAGGTCTAAAAAAGTTTTTCCTATTTGAAATCCGATCCAGGGACACACTGTATACTGGTAAATTATAATTTGTAAAATAATATAATTCACCTCTTGTGCCAACAGTTTTATGCTTTTTATTTTATTTACTAAAATATCCTCAATTATACTCAATAAAAAAAAATCAGCAAAAAAACATTTCAAATTTCCTAAATTAGGGACACGTGTATCTTTAGAACAATTATTTTTAAATTTTGCAAGAATTTGTTTTTTTAATTTGGTGTGTGGGTCCAGCCAAATTTAATTAAAAAAAAAATTATACAGGGTGTTTAAATTTATACAGGGTGTTTCCAATATCTTGGAATTTTGACCTGATACAGCTAAACCAAGCACGGATTTGTAATCTACGACCAAAAATTAAGTTTACGTGTCCGAGCGTTTAGCTGTGATATTTTCACCTCCCTACAGTGTATTTTAACAGCAAATTTATAAAAAGTCAAATTTTCTTAGTCCAATAGAGAACGACAACAAAGATGCAGGGTTTAGCAAAATTTTGAATGAAGGGAATTCTTGATACTGCAAATCTGAATCTGAAGTTCAAATGGGTTGCCGTTTACTTTTGGACTGAATCTCATATTTTTTTTGTAAAAAATCTTAGGTTTCATAATTTACAGATTTATAAATATCATTTGCAGGTGGCTGTATGTAAGAAAAAGCTAGATATTTGGGTGCCATTTAGCAGTAAAAATTTATTGTATCGAATTTCGATATGTTTACATTAAAAATTGCTCATGTATTATTGGTGAAAAATAAGTTTTTAAAAAACTTATAAAAATAATTTGGTTCCATTTTTCGCCTGAAAACCCCAGAAATTATTAAAAAAATATATCTTAAATAGTATAATTTAAATTGTGTATTAAACTATTGGCACAAAACCTAAAATGGACCCATTGGGTTAGATTTTAGTACGAACTCAATGTTGTTCGATATATTTTATATATAGACAATGCAACATAACTTTTTGAAAGAAAAATTTAAATCATTTAACTATTATTGGATTAATAAAACATTTTGGCGAAAATTTAAAAAAAATTAAGAGCGAAGGTAAAGTGAAGTAAATTAGATTTGTAGCAGAAAATCGTAGTGGAATATTTAAAATGCAAATTAAAAAAATAATTTGGAAGCTGACAAAAACTATTTAATAAATTGAAGTAAATTCGGGCAAATTGTATTCGTAATTGGATTTTAAGTTCGCATTTCACATGTTTAACGGTGGCGCAGGGTTCGGGTAGTTGGCAAGCCTGACAGGATTTCATTTTCGTCGCAGAAAAATAAAATATATTTGCAACTTTAATACAATAATTTCCAGCAAGGCAAGATTAAATATGTGCCCGGTATAAGCGAGAAGCCCATTTTAAATGTAAATATTTTTCTACACGTTGGCACCCCTACCCTCCTATTCCGAGCGGCTTTCTATTTATTTCTCGCCAGCCCAATCAACTTTTTAAATAAATACCTATTCGTACACGAACAATGTAAATATGTTCCTTTATTTTTAATTTAAATAAATCCCATTAAGCAAATGATTGCCGCTTTTAATTTTTAATTCTGTTTATTTTAGGACTTTTAATTTAATTTCAAAACTCAAAACATTCTAAAATCTACATTTAAATTTGTTTTTCTTATTAACACGAGTTATTTACTAGGACATTGAATTTTTAACCTTTTTATCATTAAATAGCAAACAAACAGTATTTAATTATATTAATTATTTTTGAATTAACAATATCATTATTGCAAATATACGATGATTAAATTTGATGATATTTTTCCATTGTTGGTATATTTAGAATTACAATTATTATAATTAAATAACATATGCTTATTTAATAAAAATACAAAGATACAACAATACACTAAATAATTAGATGAAACTTCCAGAATTGTGTTTAATATTCCGCTTTTATTTAATTTTAATGTATAAAAATATAATTAAATTAAAGCTGACTTACTAGTAATTAAAGCCCACATGAGTCATTTTTAATAAATTACGAAATAAGTTTTGTTTGCATAGGCATAATATTTTAAAATTAAATTATATTTATTTATTGTTTTGTTTTTAACAAAAATTTAGCTGAGCATTTTTAACCGCTCATAATTTAAGAATATTTGTCTAAGAAAATATCGGCTCAATTAGATATAAACACGTACTTAGTGTTTATATTTACTGACGATGTATAAAAATTTCTCAGTCTGCTGAGTCGAAAATATTTATATAATGTTTGTAATTCTAATTACTTACTATTACGGTAATAACGAAGTCTGTGTAATGATGTTACTTAATATTTACATAATATGCCCTTATATACCAAGCATTATTTAATTAATAAACACATTCCATGTGAGGAAATGTGTAATTTTTAATAATTATAGTGGTGCGCGTTAAGAACATCTTATTGTTATTAAAACACTATGGAAATTAGCAGCGCTAATCTGATATACTGGCTAATTGTGATAAAATTATTATATTTAAATAAACTTATAACCAGAGACCGGACTTATAGGCACTTAAAACTAGATTATACATATTGTCAAAACTATATTTTTACCAAACCAGAGTTTTAATTTCTTAATTTCAGAAATGTTTTTCTTGAGCGTTTTAAAAAATATGTATTGTTTTATAAAACAAAAATTTTCGGATTTTTTTAATCAAATGGTCCAGAAGTCTCCAAATAATATCTAATGATCAGTTTTGCATAAAATCCGGTCTCTACTTATAACTTTACCAGCACGAAGGTGCAATAAAGTTGTTGAGTAGATATATCTATATATGTTTAGTACGTTTAATATTTTTATAATGAGCTAATCTACTATTTCTCTTTTCAGGTATGTATTACATCTTAATAATCTTCTTAGAAGAATATACTTAAATAAGTGTAAAAACATAATCTAAATAAATTATACAAGCGTATTAAAACATTAATTAAAAATAGTAGTATGCCACTGTCATATCCATTAAAATTTTATATAATAAACCAATTAAAACCTTGATGGTTACAACAAATATATTATTTAAGATATAAAAATAGCAGTTTTGTTTAATTGGAACAATAACACTTTTTTATCATCCGCGATGTCTGTACAAAAACGATTGAATTACATAAACGTTTTTACTCGCCTGTAAAAATTTAATTGATTCTATTTTTATAAATTCATCTATATTCAATATTATATTTAATATTATTTTTATAACCATATATGGTTACAAAAATAATATTAAATAACAGATTTACATTTGCATGCCTTGTCAAGTTAGTTTTGTTATTAAATTTGACAGTCTTTGTCCTACAATAATTGTTATATTTATGTAATGAATTTTGTCAAGTTAGTTTTGTTATTAAATTTGACAGTCTTTGTCCTACAATAATTGTTATATTTATGTAATGAATTTTTAATTTTTTTACTTGGCCTAAAAAATTACGCGTAAAATATTTTGTATTTCTTTTCTGATTGCGCAGCATGTGTGTTCAAAAATAATATATGTAGGTAAATTGCAATTAAAAAGTAGTGATACCCGTAAAACGGTTCCGATGCATTAATGAACAATTTCGAAAAGCGCCGAATCCGCAAAGCGAGTCCAATTTTCGTTTGCTATCTAAAATCTGGTCAATCAAAGTTTGATTATCAAACGCACCCGTCATTTAAAATGACTAATTTTATTCACATCGAGCATGGTGATTTGGCACACATATCTATTTTCTGCCATAACTTAGAGTCGGTACCGAAATTTGTACAAAATATATTATATGCGAAAATTAAAATTTGTTGACAATTAAAATTTGCAAAGTTGCAATATGTGCAATAAAACGAAATGTGAAGGCAAATTAGTTTAATTTCAATACATATATGATAAGCATCCATAAAGGGTCATTTATATTTCCAAAGGTTATTTTTATCACATTTTTTAATCTATTAAAAATAGTCCTATATTATAAATGCGTATAAATGTGTTCACATTATGGAAAAAACTTCATAATCAAAATTGCTTCAAAGGATTCCAATATCATTAAAAAGGGCTTTAAGGAGGTTTGAGCAGAACATTGCGGGGAAAGGGGTAAGGGAAGTTGCTTTTATAAATTATAATGTATAAATAGCGATAGGTAGGTACCAACTTGCAAAAACAAAATTTACTTTGTCGTTTTATTACATTTTATTAAAAAACAATCAATTTTCTATCTGATTTTATAATTATTTTGTAACATAAGAACGTGAATTAAAAAACGTAAAAAATAGGTTTAAATTTTAAATGCGACAACATTGCGAGTTGTTGATAGTTGGTTACTATGGTAACGCTTTTCGCTTTTGACAGTGACATTTTTATATATAATATTTATATATATATGCTGTGTTATTTAAAATCTTAAAATTAGTTGTGAAAACAAATTATTCTGTTCTGTAAAGTCCACTTCAAAGAAAAAGGTATGGGAACCAAAAATAAAGCAACAGAAAACAAGCAGTATGTTGAATGCAGTGAAAGAAAATACCCTGTAATAAATTATGAATAATTTTAAAACTCATAGTAAAAAATGTGTATTTATATTCGAGTTGCATACAGTATTTTTTCTAATACCATAATAATTACTAAACATTAGATTTACAATTAATTTAATTTGACATATATATTTGGCATCAAAACTTTTTTTAAATTTATTTACGCCCCAATAAACAAATTGTAGTTTTAATATTAATAAGAATAAAAATTAAATTAATTGATTTTTTGAATAAAAATTATTTAATTAAGGTAGTACTACCCACTATCCACACAAGAAGGTCTGTTCTATCTCATGCTAAAAATACTAAAAATCACTGCAACACTGCACAGAGTTTAACGGCGGCCATTTTTGTTATTTACAATTCTTGTGCTTTGGGTTTGTGCTGTTTAATAATTGTTTTAAACATTGTGTTTCTTACAGAGGCACTTGTAAGCCTCAAATAAGGCCTTTAAGTGCTAAGGACAACCATTTTACTCCTCTTTTATAATAAATATACCTTCTACCATTCTATTAGGGCTGTCAAATGACAATTTGAAGGTTAATTTGTGTGTTATAATTTAACCTTAAAATTGACATTTGACAGTTTTATGACAGACCTGATAGAATAAAGTTTATTTTTTACAATAAAGGAGTAAAATGGTTGTTCTTAGCACTTTAAGGACTCTTTTAAGGCTTACTATGAGAAACACAACGTTTAAAACGATTATTAATCTCTATAAACAGAGCACAAACCCAAAGCACAAAAATTGTAAACAATAAAAATGGCCGCCGTTAAACTGTGCAGTGTTGCAGTGAATTTTTGTAATTTTAGTACGAGATAGAACAGACCTTGTTGTGTGGATTGTGGTACTACCTACTAGTATTATGTACTGATTTAATTGCAGTGCAAAAATAAAAGTGGAAAAAAACTTTTGACCTACTTTTGACACTTAAATATCAACAAAAAAACCGAATTTTTGACAATGGAATTGGAAAAACATTTTTTTGCCATTCCTAATTATAAAAATATAAAGTCATTACTTAGTAATTGGATTATAACTATCACATGTTCTTAGTAATTACCAATTAGTTGTGATGTCAAACTGATACAAATCGGAATCTCGGTGGTGCTCTAACGTATCCAAGATCCAAGTCGGTAGATAAGGTAATCGAGAGTGCGGTAGCTAGCAGCGCCTACTAAAAAACGATCGCCACCGTGTAAACAAATTCTGAATGAGTCGAAATCACCTGTTACCGGTTGACTATGATCGTGTCAAGATAAAAACGAAACGTGTAAAGTGTCAGCCAAGAATCTCGCTCTAATACAATGTTGCCGCAAGATGACATTTAAATATTGTTACTTTTTTTAAAAGAATAATAAATACATGTAAATCGGAAAGCAAAATTATAACAGTTAAATAATTGGTCATCGATAATATATTGCCATAATCTGCCCCGACAATCTTATTCTCTATTGTGAATAATGATGAGCGCGTATTGTATTTTAAATTGCTATTTGCGATATTTTATATTTGTACGCGAAATTTAATATTGGTTTCAAACAATCCCCGATGGAATTTAAAATTTGATTGCATTTATTATTATTTAAGGTATGTATTTTGTTGCATCTTGTATCTGATTAACATTTTTCTCAAATAAATTAAGCCGAAATTTTACCATTTTATATTAGCCACATTATCCTTGTTTCTTAAAGAATATTGTATTCGGTATTGCTAAGTACGTGTACTTAAGTTACAATTAAGACATACAAAGGGGTATGCTCTTGTAATTTTCCCTGTATATTAACCAATATTAAATGTATCAAAATCTATTTAGAAATAAAGATTATATGACGAGTTAAAAAAAAATTTCATTTTCAAGGTTGTATTATAAAAGTTTATTATATACTATTTGTTTTAAATTCTTATCTCAAAAATTCAACCGAGGAGAGAAAATCCTTTCCTAAAATATGTGCAATTAAATGTAATTACATGTTTGCAGAATAATTTTGTATATATGTTTATGATATTCTTAAATTTATTTATTGTTAAGCATGGCAGACGATTTAGTGTCTTGGCATTAACATCATGTTTTGGCTCAGGCTAAAGGAATGCTTTAATCGAAATATAACTGTTTTTCAAAATGCATGCATTTATATGAATGCTCTGCATTTATAATCCGAATTTATTTTGGACGACAAACGAAAAAAAATGTCAAGATTTATTTATTTCCAGTCTTTTTTTAGTTTCTCAAGGAGTAAAAATAAATAAGATATGTGCATATATTTCAATTTGGATTTATTAAAATTGCAATGGTGTCGGTCAAATTTATTACATCTAATATTAAAATATTTCTAATTATTTGTTTTGAAATGTAACAGCGTATTTTTTATCACAATAAATAAATTAACTGTTAAGTACATAATCAGTAAATTTTATTAATTAAATAAGTAATATGTAATATTAAAATTGTTTGCAGTGCATACACAATATTTATATTAGAAGTATGTTTATATTAATTATTTAACATCACATATATTTACTTAGTAGCAAACAAATAATTTATTATTAATGAAATTAGCATAAGCAACAAAATATTTAACGCAATATAGCAATAGAATAGAGACTTTAAAATTTACATACTAATTTTGTTAAATAATTATTAGGTCTTCTATTGGTTTTACATTAATAAAATCCAAAAGATTGACTTACTTCCTATGTTTTAAAATAATATTAAAACATACAATTTCATCAAAACTAAATGTCATTAAAAACAAAAATACCCAATATATAGCTGGAGTCTTTATAGATCTAATACAACAAACAATACAATACAACCGTTGATTGAGAAGGTATTTTACTCAAGACACAACAGTACACGAACTTTTTGTCCACTCCAGGTATATGCTAAAAATCCATAAAATAATTGCAATTCTCCGTAACACTTAAAAACGAGCGTTCAGAAGATAAAACGTTGATTGGACAGAGAGCAAGAGGCAAGTTTGCGAGGATTACTGATAGATAAATACCGTGGTAACGAGACTCGGTAATCAATTATATAAGAAGATAGTCCCGCAGACGCACTAATTGGAATGCGATCGCTTTCACGCTCGTTTAACTCTTTTACACGGCCTTTTTCACTGCTATACACACTTCATTATCACACCACACAACAGTCTGTTTTTATAGAAATGACACCTATGGATGTGACTGATAATTGTTTTTTTAGTTAGCATTTTATTACAAATTTATCTGGTAATTTATCAATTTTGTAAAAATATTTCGTTCAGAATATTAAAAATTACAACTTTAAAATTTTATGTGACCCATGTAAGAGCATTAAATCTCATTTCAACTTAAACTCGTATTTGTAAAAATATGTAGGTATACCAACATAGAATTTTGCCCACTGGTTGAAGGTGCGACTATAAGCGGATCATCGGTCACTGGGGCATTATTACCAAAATGCCCAAAACAATCAACAAACAAGTGGAAAATAGTAAAAATTAAAAATATAGAATAGGCGCACCCCCCATTTCAGAAAATAACTATGCGGTTAAAATAATTATTAATATATGGGTGATTCTACAAAAGTTGGACAACTTGTCATCAGTCAATAGAGTAGGTATTTTAATATTTTTTATAAATATTTTAGTATATTACAAAAGATCCAGGTTTTTTTAACTTGTCCACCCAATTTTAATGTATTTTTTTAAAAGCACGTTTGTAGAAAAACATAATAAATATTCAAAACATCAGTACCTTGGCGGGTCACAACTCCTGAATCAAATATTTGATTGATTTTATTTTAAAATATATTTAATTTATCTTAAATTTTTCAATTTCACTACAAACTATAAAACATTAAATAATGTATTTTTCATATTTTATCATAGATTCGAATAATAGCAATTTTTAAAAAAATTGATAATCTTTGTACTCACTTTTACCTGTCAGTTCTGTGTCCAATGTTAAAACTCAAAATTCCTGCGAAATATTGAAGTATAAACGTCAAGCCCTCGTTTTAACTCAAGTGTTGGTAAAAAATTACCTACACAGCCCGCCCTTTGCACGACAGTCATCTTGAAAACAATGCAAGCGGCGAAGTTGTGGTGAATGCACGTATAGTTCCAGTCAAAATTTCAGTACTGTGATGAGTACCTAGTTATTTTCTTACGTATATATATTTCATTGTAATTTATTTAGAGCTATATGTGATTTGTTGATAAGTAGCATCCACTAATAAAAAATATCAATAAAATACTTAATTCCGAATTATAATCTCAAATTTGTATCCCATTCATCAGTACCGTGTCGTCAGTTCCATTTCGATGTTTCGGTTATATTTTTTTCGCAAACTTTCTAATAATTGAGATATCGGTATACCCAAATTCCACCAGCCGCCACTGATGTTTGGTATTATTGTGGTATTATTTGATTTTAAGATATTTAATGTATAATATGCTTGAAGTTGCAATAAATCTAATATTTTTCAAAAAATTATGTATTTAATTAGTACCCTGGTATACTCGTCACACTTTCCTTGAATTCAAATTTAGAAAACACAGATATTTCAGATACTGTTTGAAAAAGTGACTGGCCAGGTCTGGAACAGTATATTTATTATATTATCTATGTTCTCATAACAAAATACTGTTTAATTTTCTCCGAAAACTACTCTCTAAAAATAAATTAGTCAAAAATTAATAATTTCATAGTTATTAGTGGCTGCTTTTTCACTGGGATACTATGGTATCCCAAAATTTAACAGCCAATTATTATGTAAAATTCTCCCCTGAATCCGAAAATGTCAAAAGTTAAACAAGTAGAATAGTTTTTGAGATATATTCAATTTTTCATTTAATATGTAATTTACTATATCTCAAAAACTGCTCCACTTTTGTGATACCATGGTATTCCATGGTTAACCATGGTACAAGTGAAAAAGCAGCCACTAATAACTATTAAATAAGTCATTTTTGACTAATTCATTTTTAGAGAGTACATAAACAAAATGAGGTCAAAATTTGACCAACTTTTGTAGAATCACCCATATAGTATATTAAATTATGTTAATACAAGAAAAACTAACATTATTATTGGAACTGTTTATTTAAAGAAAAAAATTTAAAATAAATATTTTTTTTAGATGGTATCTTATAATGTATAAAAAAGTTTCATAAATGATGCAAAAATATAGTTTTATTAATTATCAATGTTTATTTATTTATTTTCAAAATCACACATCACAAATGTTGTAACCAAGTATTCTTTATAAAGGTTTATTAAAAAAAAGCAAAGTTATTATGCCATCCATATTTTAACTTATTTGCGAATATTTTCATATTAATTAATGCGTTTTTTAACAGAATTCTAAATAAAAACATTTGCATTCCTGTGTTAGAATTATTTACCTCTAAAATAAAATGTGTTAAGCAAATGTTCGGCATTAAAACGCTGTCTTTGATGTTCGGCTTGTTGGTAAAAGGTCTGAAAAGGGGTCGAAATTTGTGTGATTTCCCTCTTGTGATAATAAACGACGGAAAAGTCGATAGAAACGACCGCCGTTGTCGTCCTCGGCTTGTGAGAGCGTGTAGTGTGGATGTAGACTGTGTGCCAGACGGAGACACTGACCTGGCTTAGATCAGGAAAAGTTGTCTAGTGTCGCAGAGCACAGAGCACAAGCCATTTTCGAGCAGTGTTGTCCGCCACACTCCTTCTCCTCACTCCTCTCTCCTTGGTCGCCTCCTTCTGACCACCGCCGCCGCTTGCTTGATGCTGCTTGTGCATCCATCTGGACACCGCGGCGTGCTGCGATGAGCACAGAGAGAGCGTTAGATGCGACGATAGATGCCCGCGGAATTCCTAAAATGTTGTTTACTATCCGACCCGACCGATCGAAACGGTTTCGTTTTCAATTTCATTCATCCGGTTTTGTTCCCGTTCGTGACTGACTTACAATGCCAAAAACGTACCCAAATTTAACACAATACAATTCTCTAAATACAACGAACATTTCAATTTGTTCGTAAACTTTAAACATGACCCACTTAAAAATGACATTTTTTCCATTGGGACCTACAATTTATTTATATCTTATAGAGGTAGGTACCTACTTTAAATATTTGGCATAATTTAAAGTACCGTAAACACGGGTGGCTTTGGCTCACTTTCAAACTTCAGCTTAAAATTGTTGTGGTTTTAACAATCATAATCATTAAATTTTGTATACCAAAATTTGAGTCTTGAGTTGCTCTTTCATAATAACTATGTTATAATATTACATAGGGCTGAGTTTCAAAAATAAACATTAAAAACTGGGTGTGCAAAGTTACCCCCTGGTTGCGGGTTACTTTGTCTCACAGTGTTTTTTCAGTATAAAATAAATGTAATATTATATTTTATTTTTATTAGACACGTGTTAGCAGCGACATATATCTATTGCAAGGGATTACCAGTAAAAAAAATAAAAAATCGACCTGTAGTTAACCAAGGATCATCATTCCAATGGATTGCGCATAATATAGAAATTTTAACGCGTGTATTTCTAAGAGTTTTGCACTGATACGATATATACAATTTTGAAGTGTAATAAATCCCATTTCTTTCTTTAAAACACTGATTTTCCTGTAATATAAGCTCAATAGAATCGCTCAATTGACAGGTTTAGACCAACAAATTATAAATGTTAATTTTATCGAGCGCGAAAAGATTTTTCATAAATGGGTTAAAGTCACCCGCGGGGTGCAAAGTCACCCGTATTTACGGTACTAAAAATGTCGAAAAACAATTGTAATATTATCACTTTTCATATTGGGCAAGCCTTTTGTTAATAATTGACCGAAAATCCTGCTTATTTTAACTCAAGGATCATAGTACAAAACATAATTGTCCAGTTTAAACGTCATTAATTTTAAAAGATCAAAAATAAGATAGGTAGGCCTTTAAAGTTTAGAAAAAAATCATAACTTCTAAACCACTTAATAAATTTTCATCAGATTTTGCACAGAATGTACCAAAGAGGACTCAAAAGTTGACGTGAGGTTTTATATGAGATTTGGTGAGATTTTGCTGGACCCCCCCATTTTTGTCTCACCTAATTAATGCATGTCCCCTAATGCAATGTATTGATGTAAAAAATTATTTAAAAAAACGTTTGTGGCGCAGTTTTTTGGTTCTTTTCAACTTAGTGAAAAAACTACTCCGGTAAAATTATTGATTTAGGAATTCGTTTTTGAATTATTTAAACTTAAAGGTTTGGGAATCCAAAATACTGCGGCAAATGTAAAAACCTAAGTGGACTTGTGACACAATATGTCAAAAAATGAATGGTAATTTTAAACAGGGATGTCAGAATCTGTCAAAAAAATCCGCCAGTTTTTGTTTACATGCACCTTTATTACAAAAATGACACAATTAACAATAATGAATAACGTCAAATTGACAATTTGCATTGTATCAATGTGTCATTTTAATGATTAAGGTGGATTCAAACAAAATGTAGCGGATTTTTTTGACAGATTCTGGCATCCCTGATTTTAAAGCTTCTAGATGCCTTGTTTATTTTGTTGCTATAACAACCCATTTTTTTTTACTTGCGTATCTCTGTTAAAAAACATTTTTGAGCAATTTTTTTAATGAAAGTCTTATTTTTGATGCTCTATTACCTGTTAAAATTAATGTTTAAACTTAGGGGTCCAGTAAATCGCAAGGTATAGTTTTAAAAATCTACGAATCCTTTCTCAAGAAATAATACATTATTTGCTTTATAAATTCTTTGCTTTTTATTGTTTAAAGAGGAAACTAGTTAAAATAGTTAAAATAAGAACCTAAAAAAGACCCACAACACATACTTTTGGTAAACCTAGGCTGCTTTAAAAAAGCAATAAATACATTTTGCAAGAATATCTTAAGAAAAAGGTGTAGGTCTTATTCACCCCTCATGAAAAATTAATACAATGTATCTTGGTTTCGATTCGCATGTCCGATAAGTAAATTAAATATTGAATATTAAAGTTAATGTAGCGCATTCCCTATTCAGCAGAAGTAAGATTTATTTAATTGAAAGCGATAAATTATTTTCGTCTTCGGCATCGACCACCCAGTCATAATATATTTACAATAAAGAAAGCAAGTCACGTTCTTTTGCTCTCTACCTCTCGTACTACATAAATTCGTGACGTCTTTTTATTTATTTATATTTAACTATAAGATTTCTAATTGCGGACACCGGGGATAGAAGTAGTATTTTTATTAGCTTGTTGGCCACAAATCTTCACGAGTTTTCAACAATGAATTGCTAATTACTTTTTCAATTTATTTTATTATAATTAATTACCGTATACCTGCATTATTTATCGTTTCAGTTGTTAAAATTACTCATATAAATCGCAACGATTTAAAATTATACACATTCTTGTTCTTAAATCGATTTTAAGGCGCATTTTCACAGGTTTATTTATATAAACGTTTTTAAATATGAATACACATGGTTCAGATACACCGAAGAGGTCGTTGGTAGCATCGCATATTCGAAACGGCTATTTTAAGAATCATAAGCCGCCGACCGTAAAAATATAAATATGTTTAGGTTTATTATTTATTATTTTATTTACAATCTTTGGGACAAAACCGAGCAGGTCAGCGATCCTTTTATCTTTAATGGTCCCAACTAACTTGGGTCCTATACGAGGGTCCACCAAATTTAATCACCCTTTGAAATGTAAAATTTATTTAAATATAATATCGGTAAATGCTATAAAAATATTCTTTTAACGTTATTTCTGTACAAACAATTAAACATTGATATACATATATTGTATATATGTATATATATATATATATATATATATATATATATATATATATATATATATATATATATATATTCTGCTTTAGGTTTCCACGGGCGTTATATGTATTAGTGGTTTTTCGGGATCTGCTCCGTGATGTCGGTTTTTGGTTCTTAAAATAACAGTTGAAGTTGATATCGTTTCCGTTAAAACCCCAAGAGGAATTTTGTTTAAAATAATTTAGAAAAATAGTTTAAATAATATTATAATTGGTATAAAAATTTCAATTCGATATCTTTTGCCGTTCTCCATAAACTTCTAACCTATCATCATCGACCGTGATACACCCTGTATAATATATAGTGATGCAACGGTTTCGGGTTTTACGGTTACGGTTACGGTTACGGTTAGCTCTACGGTTCCGAATAAATTCAGGGTTATTAAAAAAAAATTACAGAATTACGAAAAATAAAGTTTATTCTTCAAAATGAAATTAATAAACACATTCAGTTAATGTTAAATAATAATTTATGTAAAACAAAACAGAATTTCTAATGAAACTATAAAACAAAAGGAAATGAGTAACATTTTAAACCTAAAAACAGTAAAGTTAAACCTAAGTAGGTACCTGAATAATATATTTAAAAAAATAAAAAAATTAAAAGTTAATATTCAAAATTTACGAGTCAAATTTTTATTTAAAAAACATAACATCTGCAAATTCTGCGGAATCAGCCTGTTCCTATTTGGTGTTTGCACAAGACCTGCAGTCGAAAACAACCTCTCTGAATTCACTGTCAATGGTTTGTATGATAAATACGTTTTCCAGAATGTAAACGGATTTGATGTATGTGGTAAATTTGGTAACTTTAAATACTCTTCAATCTTCTTTTTACATGCATTCACAAAGTAGCATGAAAAACCGTAAATGCCGTATACGGTTACGGTTAACCGTATAATATCGAAATCCGTGAATTAACCGTAACCGTAACCGTAACCGTAAAAATAAAAAAATTAAAAGTTAATATTCAAAATTTACGAGTCAAATTTTTATTTAAAAAACATAACATCTGCAAATTCTGCGGAATCAGCCTGTTCCTATTTGGTGTTTGCACAAGACCTGCAGTCGAAAACAACCTCTCTGAATTCACTGTCAATGGTTTGTATGATAAATACGTTTTCCAGAATGTAAACGGATTTGATGTATGTGGTAAATTTGGTAACTTTAAATACTCTTCAATCTTCTTTTTACATGCATTCACAAAGTAGCATGAAAAACCGTAAATGCCGTATACGGTTACGGTTAACCGTATAATATCGAAATCCGTGAATTAACCGTAACCGTAACCGTAACCGTTGCAACACTAATAATATACAAACAAATCCCAGTAAATAAATTTATAATCCAGATATTTCTTTAAAAATAATTCCTAATTGATCTAGGCATCCACTTTGTGGAGAACGCCGAAGGACTCCCGTCTACGCCAATTACGATTTACAAGCAGTTAAGTGATAACGTAACTCGGTCGCATTCCACGAATAACTTTCCTTCCTTCAGCTTTCCGACAAAACGTTTGTATCCTTTTGCGCTAGACAGTGTTGCCATAGAACAGGGGGGGAATCCGAGATAATTAATCCAATTGAGAGTGGTAAAGTGTCGAGTTAGGTTACTTCCTAAGAAGTGTTTGATCACAAGGGGATCGAGTTAAGAACTTAATTCACTTGATTTATTGATAAAACTACAAGAAGATTTATTTTTAACCTCAAAAAATACCGTTACAATTTAGGAGGAAGATATTGCTTGTACAGTCAGAGAAAATAGTCATGCACTGAGCGCAAACTATTAAAACTGTCTAAAATGGGTCAAATTGTATAAATAAATAAATAAAATAACCAAAAACTGTCTTTATACTGTTATATTTTGTTTATAAAATTTAAAACTGCCTTTTTCTGTGACTACACTTTAATAATTTATTAAATGAATTTTATATGGCATTACCTCGATTTATATAATAAATTAAATTGGAGAAAAGTAATTACGAACATATTAAAATGAAAATTATAAATTGGAAAAAAGCCAGCGGATCTTAAAATTTTCGAAAAAAAATTAAAAAAAAAACAAAAATCGTTATAACTTGAATTAAAAAAAAAAACAAGTTTTACATCGAAACATACACATTTATCTACATTTTCATCCAATTTGTGATTTTTTTTGCCCAATGGATTTTGAGACACCATCAGCATCTTTTGTTTTTATAATGGCCGATATTACTTATGTATGCATTAAATTAAAATTTTACATGATTAGATAGCAAGATGTATCAAACTATAGTTTGATACATCTTGCTATCTAATCATGTAAAATTTTAATATAACTGCCGTATGGTGGTACTAACCAAAATCTAGCACGAGAAAAAAATCATAAATTGCATGAAAATGTAATGTAATGTTTACATGTGAAACTTACTTTTTTTCAAAATTTCCATGAATAACAAAGTTATAACGATTTTTGGTTTTTAAAGGTTTTCAGTTTTCTTTTCAAATTATTTGAGAACGAAGTATGAATAAAACGAAATCAAAAATAAAAACAAAAAAGTAATATTAAAAAAATAGTAATTTAGCTTATACAGATATTATATTATATTAATGTAAATATCTGTACTCCAGGGACAAACTTTTAAATCACAGTTGTCCTATTATTTAACTTAAAATTGTATTCGATAAAAGGCGATTACGATAATCGCAATCGTAATCGATATTTATATATGTATACTGCCCTGTATTTCCTTATTCAGAATTTTATAGTTTATCATATCAATTGAGGTGATGACAATATTTCTAAGGTACTTAATTTTGATCCAAATCTGTTTTTTTAGACCTATATTGACAGAGTTAATTTTATTGCGCAAAACCTTTAGGTTAAATTTAATGGTTTGGCAACATGGTAGTTTGTGTAACCCCAGCTAAGCCCAGCTTACACACTCTCTATCTTTGTCCGTGCTTGCGTTTTCCTTTGTTCTGTCTCTTTTGCATAGGGCACTATTAGAGCAGGTGTTGAGTGTACAACGTTGTAGATAGCTCGGGGGTGGGTGGTTTTGATTAGCGGTTTACGCCTATAACAATGTTTTGTGTTTTGACATTGCACTATCTAGTTTACCGCTACAACTTGTTTTTGTAATTTTTGTTGTAAAATTATCATTAAAAATACTATTAAGTTTATAAAGCGTTGTAAAATGAAAAAGCGCCGTCTTTTATACACATAATTTTGATGAACCATAAAAACGTAATCATAAACGCTAAAGGGTCAAATTCGGAGGTTTCTTAAAAAATCGGCGTCGGTAAGTGGGGCATAGATAGATAATAAAACATTAATTATGGGTATAACCATATATGAACATAGGGATTCGAATTCTTCTTTATTTCTTTCCCAGTGGCATTCGAGGTTCATCTAATAACATGCATTTAACCCATTTTATGTTTTATAGTTTTCAATTGTTTTCAACATGAAAAAATTAATATACCTACCTTTGCTAAACTTTTCTTCTAAATGATACTTATTGACCTTTTTTGGTCAATAAAGCCCAAATTATTGTAACAGATTTTTCAATTTTTTTTATGTAAATTAACCCTAAATAAAAATAGCGGTGGTTTGTTATGGGGACTAACTCAGTCCAACCATAAAATTTGTACAAATATATGAACAATCAATTTTTGGTGTTTGTGAGTTCTGTGAACGTCTCTTATTTTAATTAAGAATGTGTACAAAATAAACAAAAAACGTGTCTAAGTGTGTGGGCCGGCTTACAAATGAGAAGTGTCAACACTGTTCATAAATATGAAACAGCATCTCGGGATTTCTCGTCAGCAGACAACGTGTATTTAAAGGATGGGATAAAACAAATACAGACAATATATTAGTATTCGTAAAATTTATTTTCACCATGGGATATTTAAAATATTATAAGGTTAAATCATAGGGCCAAAGTTTTCAAAGCATGCATACCTTTTTATTGCAAAAAAAACAAATATTTTTATTAAAATACAATTATAAAATAGTGCCCCATACATATATCATTAGGGATAATTTAAATAGCATGTATTAATACAAAGTTGCCTTCAATTTGGAGCCATTCCAAATCTAAATCTAAATAATGAAATAGAAACTGCAGAAATAGTTAATTTAATAGGTGCAAAAACTATTTTAGCATATCTTATGTTACGTGCATTTAAAAATATTAAATGGAATCATCAATGGTTTGACCGCTTGTAAACTTAAAACGAACAAAATCAAGGTAGAAAAAAAGAACGTTAAAGTCCCTTTATTAAAAATATGATTTATTTAGTTTTTTTTATACCTACCGATCCGGTTTAACCCCTCGAAGTACGACCATTGTTGTACTCTCCTCAAATAAAATAAACTTGAATAATATCCTACAGGTTTTCCATTATCCTTTCCATACAGCATAACAATTGCTCTTAATGGTTAATATTTTAACATTTGATTTATTAGCGGGGTTGGTTAAGACACTTTTAATTTAAAATAAAATATTTAATATTTATATTAAATTGCCTTTTCTGAATACATAATCTTGAAAGAATTATTCTTTTATAAAATATTTAAATGTGCTAATTTATATTTAAATATCCCATAGCTTTAATTATCTTTCTTGATATTTATTTAAAAAAGCCATTACGGTCTTAAAGAATTTTCTACCTGCTCAGCCAAGACTCGAATTGTTATACAAATTTTGTCGACTGTCTAAAATTTTTCTTTTTAAATATTTTAAAACTGCAATTATTAAAATTAAAAATATTAATTGAAAACCCTATTTCTTTATCCAACCATAAAAGTATTACTTTTTTAAACAATTTATGTTAAAAAGTCTTTAATTGTGTATAGTCGTGGCGACCAACAAAACCGTTAATTTAGCAATATTGGCGAAGCTGATTTTATCGACAAAACAATTTTATAATACAATAAACAACACTGTAGCAAAAACCTTTTAAATTACATTATTATTTAGTAAAAATAAAGCCATTACAAACTTTAAACGAACATGTTTATTTCAAGAACAATATTTTTGTTGTGAATTTATTGGGTTATTGTGAGGGGTTTTATTTTATTTTTGTGTGCCTTGAAAGGTGCTAATGGACTGATGATAAAACTAGTGTTCTTAACAAAAAACAAAAAAAAAATCAATCAAACGCAATTAATGGTGGATTTACACGTTCGTGAGCTTGTTTATGTAAATCCACCCTTAAATAATTTTAAAATACAATATTCGTAGTTTGTTTAATGTATACAAATTATATTTAATAAAGACTAATAAAAACTGCAATAAAATTTGCGAGCAAACAGTGTTAGGCGAGGCCATATTATTTTATTTACTAACAGGATGATAGTTGTTATATTTTATTTATATTAATCAGCTGTAGGCGAATTATTACTTCAATTAGGTACACAGAGCAAATCTATTAAGTTACATCGCAAAACAAAGTTTTTTTTATGACAAAAAATACTATATTACAGATTTTTCCTTAATAATATTAAAAAATATTATTACATCATAAAACAAAGGAAGAGTATATATTTTTTATTTTTATACCTGCTAACCCATAGATGATTACCTGCCCATGAAATGAATTATATGAACCCCTATTAAATTATGGTTTTCTAATAATAATTTCAAAATTATATCTTCATTTTTGTTTTATAGTCTCAAATAATAAGTATTAACGTTCTTTTCTAGACGTGTATTTGTTGTAGGTATAAATATTTTTATATTTTTTCCACTCCCACCTTTAAAACGCACATTATTGTATGTTTCCATGACGCCATGAGATCTTTTCACATTGACAAGCCGTGATCACAGTATATAAAAAGCAGTACAGTCAGTTACGCTATTTATGAATTAAATCGTGTCTGCTAATTTAATGACCTTGACTGATCCAAAAAGATCAACCCGTATGAGATGAGACAGACGCATTTACTTTCCCCCACACATTTTAAAACCGGTGAGCCGAGATTAAGTTAAGTGTCGATACTGCTTTCTCTCTACTGTGTTCTGACTTTTATGCTTTTAAGTCACGGGGTAAAGTTAGTTGCAGTTGTCAAATGTCGGACAATCGTCAAAATAAAATAACCAGTAGGTGAGGTTAGAACAATCTGACAAATTTTATTTATTTTTGAAAATTATTAAATTTTTGTGTTCGTCTTAGAACAAATATAGCACCATTTTAAAAACAATAATAGCATGCAATTCGTGACTAAAATGCCGTTTATTAAACTTGTTAAATATTATACTATTAACGATTTACAATTTTTTTTTAATTGTGTGTTCCAATTATATAATAATAATAATAATAATTTATATTACGAAGCCGGTCATTGTAAAACTAACAATAAAATCTTACATTTCCTCTTTCGTAACATCCAAATACATGTGTTAATTGTGGAAAAAAATTAAATTTTTTTATTGACCATTAAAATGTTTCGGTTAAAATATAAAGGGCGGTTATAAATTTTATTGGAACTTGTTTTTCACACAAACGCTCAAATTAATAATTAATTTTAATTGCACGGGATAAAAACTTTTTTTATAAATTAATGAGTACAAGTTTTATTTGGGAATGTTGTAGTTATTGGTTTAATAAATACTATTTCTTTTTGTAAAAAATTTATTTATTTTAGCAATGCCTTCTTATGTTATTATTTTTTAATAAATATTAAAACAAAAAGAAACAGTGTTTTTTTACATTGGCAAATTTAAAAAAAATTTATTTGAGTAAACTTAGTGACTGTAATTGGATAGCGTTTATCGAAAAGGAACCAAGCGCCAAAAACTTTTTCTGCTATAAACTATAAACTATAAACAAAATAACTCATTTTTAATGCTACTCAAAAAATTAATAATGATTTAGGAACCCCTTCCAATGGGGTAGTTAAATTTTTTCTGACCTATACTTTTTATGGTTTTATTCAAGGCGTTTTGTAATATTAAACATTTCTGTGAAATCAGAATTTCAATTGAGTTTACCGTTTTCGAGATATTTACAAAAAATATAAAATTTTATGACGTCACAAACCTCGCCATGTGACCAACATTCTAAGATTTTTATTGGTTGAAAATTACCCTGTTGTCAAGTTGTCTTGTTAATGATTTCATTCGGTTATGTCAGAAAATACCCGAAGAGGTTATGTACAAATACTATCACTGTCAGTTGAGTGAAAGAAGAAGAAGAGGAGGTTAAAGAAAATTCTGAAATTAAAAGTTTTATTGATAGGTTTACACATTGAAACACCGTGTGAAACCTAATAAAATGTAATAAATAGGTACCTAATAACTGTCTAAAGCAGAGTTTAATATATTTCATAGAAAAAAGTGGCAAAATAAAGCTGAAAATGAATGAAATAAATTTACAAAAAATAACAGTAAATGTAAGTTAACAATGGTATTTATGATATTTGTGTAGTTTTTATAAAACTTGCATCCCTGATGATGAGCATCAAAACCTTTTGTAAGATTTAAAAAATGTATGATACCAAATTCATTAAGTACCTATCTTCCTTATTACGAGGTATCATATTACTGTTTAATATTTTAGAGTCCAAGATATATCTAAAAGAATATTATACTAATGAAATGCATTTACGACAAAATATGATTATAATTATAGGTATTTACTTTATTTGTTTAAAAGCTCCAATGTTCAATGTAACCAACCATTCCACAAGATTCCTCTGCTTTGGAGTCCGTTATTAATAAATCACTTATCTAATATCAATTACAAATAACATAACAATAACATTGATTTTCAATAATCTAAATTTAAAAAAAACATAACCCGAAAAAAAGAAACGTCAAAAAATCAATTCTTCTTCTTCTTCTCAACTAAAATTATAGATCAAGTGGTTTTAAAACTAAAATATTATAACGTGGCGCCATCTATCGTAAGAATCTTAAACTAAACACACTGGCAACCATAGAAAAAGCTGGCAACGTTGTCAATAGCCTAGTGACGTAATTAGGAGATTTTTTTTTTGTAAATATCTCGAAAACGGTAAACTCAATTGAAATTCCGATTTCACAGAAATGTTTAAAATTACAAAACGCCTTGAATAAAACCATAAAAAGTATAGGTCAGAAAAAATTGAACTACCCACAGACCTAGGTCTGTGGAACTACCCCATTCTTTTGAGAAAAGTTCCGAATGATGATCAACCTTTTAAGCATTATTAAAATGAGTTATTTTACAAATAATTTTACTAAGCCCAGGAAAAGTTTTTGGCGCTTGGTTCCTTTTCGATAAGCGTTATCCAATTGTATTAAGTAGTTGACTGATATTTACCTAAAGGAAAATTTAAAATTAAAAATGACTATTAATAATGACTCAATACATGATAATCAATTAATAATGGTTATTATAAAAATTACATGAATTGTACCACAAAATTATAAATATAAAAATATTATGTATATATTTTGCATGTCTGAAGTTTTCCACCATTTACGCTCCTAGTTATTTTCTACTAGCGACATCCTGTGTGTGTTCATAGTTATTACAATTTTTTATTTGTTTATTTTATGAAATCCATAATAACTATGCATAGTTATTATGGATTATACCATGGTATGTAAGCAAAGCAATAAAATTTTTGAAATTTCCCACACACAGAAAAATAAAATTTCATTTCAAGATGTTTACTTCATTAAAAACGCAATCATGATTGCGTTCTAATTAAGACTATGCTTTTCCTTGAAGAAAAACGCTAAGATTACTGGGAAAATGTTATTTCTTTAAATTATTTTTTTAACTGGAACATAACGGTTTCATTTGGAATAATTTTTAACAACTTAACATAAGAATAAGAAAATGTTTGAATGAAAAGAAAACTTATTCTTGAACTGATTCAACGATTTTTTCGGGCGAAAATTTTCAACGACAAAATGTATTTGTTCAGATAGAATATAATTTTTATTTTGAATAGTTATATGGTTTCTTTAAAAATTCTCAATTTTTAAATCAAGAAAATATATTTGATTCAAGAGTATGTTTGTTTTGAATAAACCCACGCATGCGCTAATGTACCATCCCCTTCGTCTTGACTCTTCTTTACATACCGGTGCAAGTTCTCGGTGTAATTAATGGTGGTGAAATTGTGGTATATTTTGTTGTCGTTTGTTTAATTGGAGATAACTTGGGTCTTCATCCAGTGTTAGGTTACCAAGAATATTTTTCTGCAATTTTTTTTGCAGGTTTTGCACTCCCAAGATAGAAAGTATAGAAACACGAAACAAACAAACAAGTTACAGAAAAAGCTTTCCTGTGAAGGGAGAAAGAACACTATTCTAATCATTTGGAGAACAACAGCTTTATATTTTCACTATAAAAAATAAAATGAATTTCATATGAACCGATATATCGGTTATAGGGTTTATTTTAAGAATATAATGGTTTTACTTTAACACTGTATATTTTCAAATTAAAAATACGATTTTTTAGTATAAAAATATGTCGATAGTATTTTGAAAAAAATTCTGCTTATTTTAAGAAAACAGTCTTAACTCAAAGTTGATAGCTACAAAATAAGAATTAACAAAGTTTAACCGCAAATTGACGAATTTTTATTTAAGAATTTTAGGGATTCAACATAACATTAAATTCGAATAAATAAATTTCTTGTAAGAAAAAAACATTTATTTGTGTATATGGAAAACTAAGATTTGCTTGGAACAATAGTATTTTATTTGTTTTAAAAATAATCTTTTTTCTGTGCATGCTTATTTGGAATGCATAAACATAAAGGTGTTTAAAAAAAGCGATATTGTTGTATATTGCCCCAGGGCTCCGCAAATGTTAAGGAGGGGCTATGCGAGGGATTATTATTTTTATTTTTATTATTATTATTATTTTATTAAAAAGTTTAGGTTTAGTTATTTTAATTTAACCCCTATGGGTATACTAAATTCATACCGGGCTGTTATATTAGATCCGGCTTTATAGGGGCTCCGCCATAAAAAGTTTAAGAACCGCTACCTTAGATTATGCCGAAATAAAAATTCAGTTAAAATCTCAACTCTTTATTTTATTATTAGTTCCTTTACGAGTTTATTTTTTTTTATTAAAATAGCACAACTAATAATTTAAAAGTTCATGTTTCTCAAAGAAACGCAACCAAAAAGCCCCAGATAAATATTAGTGTGAAGTTAAAATAAATTTAAAGTAAATTAAATTATTTAAAACTTTTTGGTACCTTAAAACGTTTTTTTAAACTTTTTTAACTATTAATTTATTTTATACTTTTGTGTTTTAAAAATTAGTTATTTAGTCTATTAGTTACATCCGCCATATTATCTTAGATTGACGTCCCGCATTTTTCTTGAAAATCCCTTTTATTTGATACAATCTCAAGGAGTTTGTGACGTAACTTACATTTTCGTTTTCTATAGAAACGAGTATACTCGTTAAACCCTTTTATTTAATATTCCTGTCAAGCAGTTTGTGAAGAAATAAGTAATGCGTCATCTTAAGGTGGCCGCCATATTGGATTAAGTATAACGTTACTTACCTTATCGTTTTATACTCGCCAAACCCTTTCATTTTATACCCATTTCAAGGATTAGGCAATCCGCCATCTTGGGGCGGCCGCCATATTGGATCATGTCGTCAGCTTATCTTACATTGTCATCCAGTTCTGATCTTTGTTTAAAGTTATAAGTCTTATAAGGTAGTAGCTCATCGTTAAGTTAGCTTAAAATCAATTGCAAAATTTGTTTCAAACCCACAGTGAGTTAAAAACCTTTTAATAAAACAGGACAATAAATGGTTTAAAAAATTTTACAATAAAATTGCAAGTCAAATTGCTTACGGATATTATTATTGCTATTTTAAACACCCCAGTAATTTTTACATTTAGTATTATTTTACAAGAAGGGCATTTTATTTTAACGATTGTATGACATTTGACAACTGTCAAGTAACTTTAGCCCGTGACTAAAACGCAATAAAGCCAGAACTTGTCAATGTGTATTTAAAAGGTCACGTATACATGTTTTCATGACACTATAGTGTCATGAAAACATGTACGATAATGGGCGTTTTAAAGGTGGGAGTAGAAAAATAATATTAATTAAAATATTAGTACATACTTATAGCATTGTTAGATACACATGTACAATTTATAAAAGCAATAAAATCTTTTATAATTACCGTGTTTGAAATCAAGGTCGTGTTAAATAAATATATATTTTATATTTTTCATATAATTAAATTATTTATTTAAATTTTCTATTGCTGTATGCAATTCTATTCTTATCTGATTATAATACAAATTATTTTAATGGCATTGTTGCATGATAAACTATTATTATTTTTTATTATTATAAAAGATCGTTGCATTTTTTATGCAAAAAGGTATTTAAAAGTAACGCTTAAATATTTTAAATAATACAAACATAATGTTTTGTTTAAAGTTTGTAAACTGCCGTTTATTATTAAATTTTATTTACTTTTATTTTATCACGAAATTTAATATTTATTTGTATTTAATATATAAAAACAAAAATAAAACGTGTTTATATTCTTCATAAAAATTTACCAATTGGTAATATAAATTTGTATAAATTGCAAATTTATAACTTTAAATGTATTATAAATTTTCTACATTTCGATGCTTCTAAGAGTTCTTAGATGCATCGTTTTTAGTGTTACTAAGAGCTTCTTATAATCATCCTTTTATTTCAGATTGTTGGCAACACTTTTAATGTTTATGTAAACAATGTGTTAAAAACTCGTTTTTCTTGATTTTTTTTATCAAAATTATATTATAAAATGTGAATAAAATCATAAGAAGTAAATATGATCTGTGTCTAGGTCTTAAAAGCATCAAAATAGAAAAAACAAAATTTTACGTTTTATTTAATATTTAATTTTGACATTCTGCTTCACGTCAATTGTGCCAAAATAGACAAAATAGTATGGAAAACTCGTGTTGCAATGACTTATTTTCAGTATCACAATAAGGGTCATTGTAACAATATAGTTTCGTTATAGTATATTGTAAACCAAGTGCAAAAAAATGCAAAAATGTTTCTTTTTCTGTATATATTAGAACTAAAAACTATTGATTCCAGAAAATACTGGTTTAACATTTTTTTAAGATTGGGGTAAGCCAAAGTTTGACACAAAGAGCAGGTTTTTTTAACATAATTTCAAATCCATTTTTTAGTTTTAGTTTATTTACCTATATTTGTTTGATTATTCATAATGATATCACGAATATGATAAAATTTTAGTAAAATATGTCCAGAATGTTATTGTTGTAATATTTAAAGCTAAAAAAGAAAAACGAATAGTTTTGTATTACCTCCATATTCACGTGTAGGTAGGGGCATTAACTGAATATATTATGCCAATTTTGTTTTTTAAAAATAAAAATAAAAATATGGATATTCATGTTTTTTATTCAGCAGCAACCTATTTAACATGTGCTTTTGTAGACTCTATAAAAAATTACATACTAATTATTTATTAAAAAACACGCCGCTACACGTAATGTTATATGCATTAAATATTAATGTGAAATATGATATAAAACACAGTAATAATTATTTGAAAAAACTGTACTGGTATACCATGATAATATTTTTTGATTTAATAGACGATATGTTACATTATTTATTAACTGCTATAGCTACACGAATTTAAAAAGATTTATAAATTTTTTATAATTTTTTTTATTATAATAAACTTGTCACTTGTAAATGTTTAATTACTATGCCAATAAGCATAGAACGCACTTTTTGATTACGTTTCTTAGGGCCGGTTTATAAATCTTTGGTTAAGTTCCAGTTAGTCTATCTGGCAGTTAAATTCCATATCGATCATTGTGAGAACATGGAAATTATCTACCAGATAACTAACTGCAACTTTAACTGGATTGACACAAAATATTTTAAATAAATTACATTAGTTTATACTTAATGCTTAAGTGCTTAATGCGTGTTTTTATTTTTTTTAATTATTATTTATTTTTTACTTTTTGGATAGTTTAGATAGTTACATCCGCCATATTAAAATTAGAATGACGTAAGGTATTCTACTACACAAACCCTTTCATTTGATACCCATGTCAAAAAGGTTGTGAAAATAAAGGATTTTCAAAATTTCGAAAATTTTGAAAGTTTTGTAAATTTTTGTACATACATTTCGTTTGCCTCCATATTGGATTTAGTATGACGTCTCTCACGTTATCGTTTTCAACTCGTCAAACCTTTTTATTTGTTACATAGATTATGAATAAATATATAATTCGCCACTAACTTGCTAGTGAAAACACAAATAATTTCAGAAGTCCTTGACTCAAGAAGGCAAATATGTAGATGTCATTTATACAGATTTTTGTAAGGTATTTGATGGATCACACCCTAATAATTTACAAATTAGAACAGTTTGGTTTTAGTCCCAAACATACGTGTTTACAAGTCCAAATTGACATTGACCTATGTTGTTTGATATTTTTATTAACGACATTGGCAACAATTTGGTTGTAAAATTTCTGCCATATGCAGACGATTTAAAACTTTTTCACCCCATTACATCTGTAATTTACTGTAAAATCCGACAAAAAAATCTTGAAAACATAAATGAATGGTGCGCACGAAATAAATTAAATTTAAATGTAAGCAAATGTAATACTTTGACATTAACACGTCATTGATCAGTTGGGAGATAACAAACTGAAAAAATTTAAAAATTTTAAAGATCTTGGGGTTACATTTCATTCAGTGCTTAGTTTTCTATCTGTATCATTGTCTGCATATAAAATACTTGGGTTTGTGATACGGAACTTTAGAGACTTTTCATCTTCTTCTAAACTTAGTACACTATACAATACACTTGTAAGAACTAAACTTGAGTATGAATCGATAATTTGGTCACCTATTATATATATATATATATATATATATATATATATATTATAATATACCTATTATATATATATATATATATATATATATAATATACAATCTACACATAAATAGCTTGGAATCAGTTCAGAGAAGATTTTTGAAAACATTGTTTTTTAAAGTCACCAATAATAGGAATATAGTATAATAATATCGTATTGATACTCTTCGGTAAACACGCTCCAGCCCATAAACCATCTCTATGCAAAATTAAAAATCACGTCGGTACGTTGCTGCGTGAAAGAACAGGGTTGCCACTCATCTCGAAAAGCTGGAAATGTCAGGGAATTTTTTAGAAATGTCAGGGAAATGTCATTGGCCACATAAAAAGTGCGGGCCATTAAAAAAGGATTTCGGCAACGAGAACACAAATTTGTCAAATTTTCTTAAAAAAAAACAGATGGAAAACACTACTCTCTAAAAATGAATTAGTTAAAAATGACTAATTGTCATAGCGAAAAAGCAGCCACTAATAATTCTAGTCAACAGCAGTTTGTATATATTTATATTTAGCAGTCAATTCCTATGTAAAATTGTCTGCTGAATCCGATTATGTCGTCAAAAGTTATAAAAGTATGACAGTTTTTAAGATTTAGTCAATTTTCCATATAATATGGAATTAACTATATCTCAAAAACTGCTATGACGGTCTTTTCGGATTCAGGGGAAAATTTTACATGAGAATTGGCTGTTAAATGTCCGGGATACAAATTGCTGTGGACTACAGTTATAAGTGACTGCTTTTTCACTTTGAAATATGTCATTTTTTTACTAATTCTTTTTTAGAGAGTATGCTTGAAAAAGTTACAGAAAATTAATGTAATAAAAACCCAAAAAAATAAAAACCTAAATTAAAAATTAGCTAAAAAAATTTTGGTTTTTTTTTAATAAGAAGTATTTTTTTTTATGTTTTTGAATTTTATAAACTTCAATAAAAGGTTAGGTTTTTAATTAATCGTTATAATTCCCCACCAATAGAAAAATAAATAAATAAATTCAAGTATTACATAAGCACCAAAGGGGGGTCTTTGCTTGATTGCTTTGATTTTTTTTTGTATATTTTTAATGATAAGCTTTACTTACTTACTTTTGCTGACATCGGGAAGGGGGGGTTAAAAATTACAAAAATACTGCTTACGTAATACTTGAATGGCCCCATACTTTAAAAAACCAACACTCAAAGTCCAGTTGAAAATATCATTGAGGGTCAGGAAACCAAAAAGAAAACTGCTAATCAGGGAAGGTCAGGGAATTCCTGGAAAAGTCAGGGAATTTGGTTTAGACAAATCGATGGCAACCCTGAAGAAGAACAAAAAAGTTATACAAACACACTTTCGCATTCATAATAGTATTAGGAAGTATACTTGTAATATATATTACGACAATGACTATGAACTAAATTTAGACAAGATTTAAGTTTAAATCTATTACTTTTGCGCTAAACCCTTTTGTATTTGTCGTGTTTGCCAAATTTTGTTTCTCAACGAGCAGATTTAAAGGATGTAATCGATTTGGATGTGTGTGTATGTTTGAACAAAATATTGATATTGTTAATTAAAAATATTAAAATTAAATTAAAAAACACTTGAATAAGTCTGTCTGGGAACATGGCTCTGAATATCGATTCCCATCCTGGGGCAATACAAGTTAGAATAATTAAAACGATATATCATATTAGCATTATTAATAACCTTATACAATTTATTCTTAATGCGAAACTTAGGTTTTGTTTTTATACGTTTTTGCGCGGCCCAGAGCAACAAAATAAATATCCTGGGTGCATTATTTTCATGCGAGTGAGAAACCACCTTGTGGCATAAATTTGCGCGAGGACATAAACTGAATGTTTATCCTTTTCACCTGCAGTTTCAATCGTAAACATTTCGATTGTCTGTTGCTTTTATTTTCAATTTGCCGAGGATTACGGTACCTACTCGCGTCTTTTTTCTCGTTCTTTCTCTTTTTCGGGGGTTCTGAACGTTTTTAACGGCCTATTGACAATTACAATTTTGCCTCACCTGCACTTGCTTATAATGTTTCTCTTATTTGGTATTTTTGTCAATGTTAACAAGTTTTTTATTTTTTTCAGGTATGTATTTAATCATTCAGTAGGTGCCACTTTTGGTAAGCTTTTCAAAGTTTGTAGTTAATGTAAAATTTGATAAAATATGATACAGTTTGATAAAAATAAACACCAAAACAAATAAGTCTAAAATTTATTAATTTTTATAATCACCTACAATGGGGATCTTGAAAAACTCGTTATCTTGGCGCTGGGGAGAAACAGTAGAAATTTAAATTTTTAAAATGTCACTTATAAATTAATGTATTAAGAGGAAATTCGTTGAGGGCAATAAAAAAGTCGTGTCCAAAAGAAAGGAGCTGGCAAAGTGAGGAGAATCGCTAAAGCGGTGGTGGGAGGAGGTTTTGACAACGTGTTACGGCGCTTTATATGCCGAAAGTAAGTTTTCCCGGCCCGTAACAGGCTAACAATGAATTTGAGGATAAATAATGTATGTAGCACTCTCTGGAAAAAATACACTCTACTTTTCCATATTTTATTGCGCCGAATAAAAAATAATAGAATATTATATTAGTTAATGCGCCCCTCGCGCCTCAGGCCCGCACTTTAGAGGGCTTTTATATTTATTCCGAATAACTTATTCATATTAAATTAGTTTTTCTTGGCGTTGAATTTTAAATGAGTCACGCAGATATATAGCTGTTTCTAAAATAACTCATTCTCAGAATGGAATTTATATCATAAAGTATTATTATATTCCACTCTCTTTTTCCGTTCAAGATCCCAAGATTTATTTGACAACCTGATACTCTGCATTAATAATTTTCTTCGTTCTATTTATTTATCCAAAACTCTTCGAAATCCTTAACCCACTAATGCAATATTGATAAATCAATCATAACCGAAATCCACTTTTATATTAAACAACTTAATTCAACTAACGAACAGCCTTCTTCAAGAAAAATTACTAAGCTTCTGTATTGCCCACCTTGCAAGAATTTTCAATTGAAATACATGCGCTAAACGAAATGGATAAGCAGATCCGGTGCGTTGTTATTTACGGACGCACGATGCTGAAATATAGAATTCATTTATATTTATGTCACTTATAATTCACTTCTTGCCGATAAAACTTACGTATACAGCTTTCGTGTAATAAGCTAACGCATAAATTTACCGAGCGAGTGTGTGTAAACTCTGTTGCAATTCACATAAATAGAATCAAAATGTGGCCATGGGTTATAATAAATTTAAAGCATACATAATTTTTTATCAAAATTTAAGTCCTACCCTCGTATAGTTAAAAAGTAACTCTTGAAATGACTTATCGAAAGTTCGAAGCTCCGAATATAATGGTGATGCATGGTCGCGTAGTAATTAAAATGCAGGAATTATTATCCGCATAAGTCCCTATGATTTAGGTCTTTGCGAATTCGCGCGGCTAGATCCGCGGGTGGGCCGTAGGTAGTGAGCCTTATGCCGCTCGAACCCAAGGCTCAAAGTTCCTTGCCGCACGGCCAAATTGACAGTCATTGTTTAGATTTAAGGCTGTAAATTATATTGTTAATTTTTATGTATTCGTTACGGGCATCGGTCGAAATGCACAAAATGTTTTATATTGTCGGTCTGGGTTTTGTTTTTCTTTCGCAATGATATGCGGTTAAACGTTTTTTCCATGGGCGTACGGGAAGACTTTAAATAAATAATCGCATCGCTGGATATTTAATTTTTCTTCCGAAAGTCGTATATTTACATGTCAAATCTTGTGCAGCAATGACCGCATCCCATATAAACAAGCAGGTGGTTTTTTTGCTTCGGATAAGTTTTTAATCTTTAATTTAATTAATCATATTTATTGATTAATGAGGCCACAGAATCCATTTGCTTGCTGCTAACGCAAGATCGAATATTTTTTTCAAGTACGTGCAGTTTATACGATTTGTATGCGGCCATTAACAATAAAAC
Source organism: Brassicogethes aeneus (assembly GCA_921294245.1). Lineage (NCBI taxonomy): Eukaryota > Metazoa > Arthropoda > Insecta > Coleoptera > Nitidulidae > Brassicogethes > Brassicogethes aeneus. Next base: position 41,667,016 of record OV121132.1, on the reverse strand, counting down.
GTTTATTAAGTAACTAATTAAAATTATTTATAGTTCGTCCGACAGTTTTAATTGTAGGATGAGAATAAATATGGCGTACTATATTAAAATGGATAATATTCTTTGTTAAAAAAATAATAATCTGTTTAAATATTTTTTAATTATATATTATATTTAATTGCTGTTTTTTATTCATAAAATATTTCGTGTTTTATCTACAACTTTTTAAATTAACATATAACAATATACCGTGTAAACTCTCTATAACGAAACCTAAGGAACCGAGTTTTTTCTTTCGTTATTTCGTTTGTTAACTTGGTTTACTGTACTTTGCCACTACTTAGTTTGTATTTTTTTTTAAACATCTCGTAAAATAATAAAAACGGCCTAATAATTTAAGTGCTTCTTTGATAATTCGTGTTACCAAGTGGGTGGTAGTTTAAGATCCACCTTTTTATTAGATTTTCTTTTTTTTCACATGATTTGTTCATCAGTAAGTGAAGCTCGTTTACTTTTACGTAAACTTGCCTACTTCTGCCATTGTTCTAGTCATCTAGTCAATACTCGAATGATTCCCATACCGAAGGATTACACAAACTGTATCTTTTATGAAGCCCCAGAGAAAAAAGTCCCACACTGTGTTATCGGGTGAACGTGGTGGGCCCATTACTGCCCAATAAGCAGCAGCAAAAAAGTCCAAAGAAATTACCATGTTATTTTAAATTTTATACAATCCATTAGCATAAATTTATTTCAAGAGTTAACACTACTATGTAAAGACCCATGTACGAGTTACATACGATCGAAAACCACCCATTTATTCTACCTTTCCCAGTAAAATATTGTGTCTTTTTTAGTTAACAAACCTATATTTAAACATATGTTTATGTGCTAACTAAAATAACACACTAAAGAAATTTTCAACAGGAAATTATACAGTTGTGGATCAACAATTATTATTTTCCTTCAAACCAGACATTATTGAGATGTGTATCTGGATTTTTATCGAGGCTATCATATTTATTTGCAGCATTTATCCTAAATTTCTTTTATATGTAAACAAGAATTACTCGATAATTATCCATTTAACGAATATAAGGCAGATCGGGCTTAAGTAGAGGTTCTGCGGTACACCACTATTTTTGTTTGCGTATATTTTGCACGATCTCGTTACCAGGGGCGTGTATTTTAATTTCATTGATCGTGTTAACATAAGAACATATACTTTGCTTACTGTTTACGACTTACTAAAATAATATTTAAATATCTTCCTCTATTTTATATTTAATGCCCTTCCTATGGTAATTTCGAGGAAATTAATTCGATTATTTTTCATAGTCGATGTCTTCAAGAATTAAGGTCCCTATTTATCATAAGTTTAAAGCGCTCAAGGCCCTGTATTTAGTAGTTTATCGGCTATTAAAATTGTCTGCTTTTGACAAAATAATATATACATTTATAAAAAGTTTATTTAATTTATTTTACTTCCAAGCTGAATACCTTACAAAGAAAATATTTTAATTATGCCCTTGTCATACACTTAAATGTTATTTATTACTATGCTTTTTTCACGGGCCTATTGTACTACACTTAATGTAATTTTTGCCATTAGTTTTATATTATTATATTCTTTTCCTAAAAAAGTATTTCATAGTTTAATTATAATTTATTTTTATATTGAGCCATATTAAATCATTTATCTTTCTATTTATTTTAATATGATAGCTTAAAAAAATCTGAACTTTCCTGTTTATTGTTATTGTTTTTTGATCTATTAATAACATTATTTAATTTAAAAGGATGTTCAGGATTATGCTGCGAAAGGAAGTCGCGTTTAATGTTTATTTTATAACAAATTTAAATAATATTTACAATAATATATGCACGTATTAATAATAGTGCTTAAATGTTTCTTTTCCTTTTTTTTATGCTGACGTTTACACAAAACAAGCCGTTATGTGTGATATTTTTATTAAATGTAGTATTACTATCTTTTAATAAATAAGGAAATGGTTCTCACAGTTAGGCTTCAATTCCTGATCAATGACGTATCATTTGGTCATAATTTATTTCATATGGGTGCTTATTGTATTTAAGTGTAGCGGGGTATGAATAGAGCAATTTTATATTTTAATGACTTTAATTTTAACCAGTACGAAAGGCAAAACAACATTTGTCAATTTCAAAACTTAAATTGAACAAATTCTTGATGTTCGTTATACTTGCGTTTATTTTTATATTAATAAAGGTTTCCATCAGCGAATAATAATGAGACTTTTCAATCGATACACCAACGATGATTTATTTTCACTTGGCACAATCGTTTTAATGCATCCACTTCAAGTCCAAATGAATTTATTGTAGCACTGTAGTGCACTTAAATACCAACATGAGGTTTTTTTAGTCTCATGCACAATGGCAAGGGAATATCAAGAAAATCAGTTGCTATTAGTTCATTTTGCAAAAGGAAACAATAAGAAGGCAAAATTATTTTCAAAGGATTTTATTAAGTTCTACTGGATCTTTAGGTTGTTAACTAAAGCTAGATATAACTGCCTTAAGAATGTAAATTTGAGCTAGAATATTACTGTCTTAAGAAAGCCAACTAAAAGAAGATATATATAATATAATAATTGAATGGTGAATCAGGGAACCAACCCTCAACATTAAAATAAAAATAGATGAATGTAATGGGGGCACGTAGGACCACCTTGTAAAAATATTTTTAGGCAATAAAAAATGCATGTTGATATAGCGACTATTGTTGTTTGAACTTGCTGCACGAGTACTATTTGCAACCACCAACAATATTCGCTATATCATACCTCAAAGTATTCGACATAATTTTTGTATTACCAGCAGACCTGTTCCGAGTACAATATAAAAGTACTCGAGTACTGAATACAAGTACTCTTATATAAAAGTACTCGAGTACTGAATACAAGTACTCTTATATAAAAGTACTCGAGTACACTTTAGTTCACTAGTGCAAAACTAGCCGGCCTATTGCCTTCATTAAATATTGATATTTAGCTTTATGTTAATTATCAAGGCCGGCTAGTATCTCGTTTTGCTTTGGCTTAGCTTTATTTTTGAATTATCTTTTTGAGTAATATTGTCACGTACCAAAATATAAACAAAATTACATTTCATACGTAAGTAAAAACCTTTCGTTCAATGCTCTTTCCTGTGTCTTTTTATTTATTGATTGAGGCTGTCTTAAGGCTGTCGTGTGAGGCAGTGTTGCGAAATTTTCAACCCACGCCAACCTCACCCCATAAAAATGTACTCATTGCATACCTTGGAAGTACTCGTGTACGGAAAAGTACTCGAATACACGGGAAAGTACTTAAGGACATTTTTGCAATCTTAAATGAATCAAGTACATTCAAGTTAAAGTACTCGGAACTGAGTACCGAGTACACTGAAATTACTTGGAGTACAGTGTTTGAATACTTGTACTCGAGTACCGCACAGCTCTGATTACCAGTGGTATTTAGAGGACAATTGTATTAAACAAAAATTTAAAAAAATTAAAATCAAAAGGAATCGAAAAGATTTAAGTCCTAATAGTTCAATATTTGCTGCAATTTGTACTAGTCCAATATTCGCAACAATTACTTTTAATTGGTCAAAAATTGACAAATAAAGCGCTTTGATTGATTTACTTTTGACAGATGACAGACAAAGCTTCAAGCTGTATGGTTGCGACTTTCCAAAGGCAATAATCGCCAATTTTATTTAGTCAACAAGGAACCAACCGAAATTAACGATTTAGAAATTAAATTAAAACGTTTAATGTCGAATTAACAAGATAAAGCACAGAGATTTTCGGACGCTATTATTTCATTGATTGTTGGTTTTTGCATAACACCATTCAATTTACATATAGTAATATAATAATAATAATATTAATAAATAACAACCTAGGGTGTCCTGCAAAATCCAGTACACCTGGCATCCTATGACCAAAACTCATGTCATGACATAAAATAAAACCTTATAAGTAAGATACAAAGCCAATACTGGCACTATATGACCAATTGGTCTTAAGACGCATGTCCTGACATACTTAATAAAACCAATAGGTTATAATGAGTAAGATACAAAGCATATATTTTTTCAATTTTTACGTATATCCATTTATTTTGCTGGACTCTGTATTTATAAAATATTTTGCAATTTTAATAGCATTTGTAATTTTTTTTTAGCTTATTAACATAAAATACTTGGATGTGCATGTGTGTAGGTATCTGATACTTATGGAATGTTGTTTGTTCATAATTCCAGCAATAAATTAATTAATAAATACTGAAAGGAATGAGCACCACATAAAATAAAATTCACAAGCGCTGAAGCTTCTTTTGAGCCAGCAGCAAAAGAAAACGAGAGAGGTTCGTCTCATTTTAAATCCAGTGGAATTAAATACCGGGATTATTTTAATACGCATTAAATATTAAATTATGTGTCATAAATTTAAATGGCAACAATGGCAGCACGGCCGTCTCGGGCAATATTTTCCTTGGAGATGCGGGGTTGGTGTATTTTTAGTGGAGAACAGGTTTTATCTGTAAGCGGCCGGGTTATTTATTTTTGAATAATATAAACATATACATACAGTTATATATAAATGCCTCTTTGTATTGTTGCCTTTAAGAGGAGAGGAAGGCCACTACAAAAGTGCACGACAATAATTCTTTGGCCTCACCGAATAGCAACATAGTTGCTCTCCCGATTTGCTACCTTCAGTAGCGTACGCTAATATTCTTATTTGGGGTGAATTAGTTTATTATTATAAAATATTTCAAATTCCAAATATTCTTAAACTTTTAGTGTTTTAAATCTTTAAAATAAATACCTTTCAGTGGCGTACATTCATTTGTAAAATATCATAAGAAAGTTCATAGAGAAATAAATATAAACTATATTAATTAAAATATGGTCGAATTTAATACATCTATAAGATACAGGGTTTTAAAGAATCTGGTGTAAAATACAGAGTATATATAAATATATACAGATATATATATATATATATATATATATATATATACAGATATATATATATATATCTTAATGACTAATGGCCGTTTAAATACGGATGATATTAACTCACCTCACCTTTTATATTTTAAAACCGATACATCGCGATGGTGAGAACATTTTTGTATAAATTGTTTAATTTAATTTATTTGTTAAAGCTTGCAAATGATTAAAACTTGAAAGATCTAAAATTTGTTATATTTTAAAACCGATACATCGCGATGGTGAGAACATTTTTGTATAAATTGTTTAATTTAATTTATTTGTTAAAGCTTGCAAATGATTAAAACTTGAAAGATCTAAAATTTGTTTCCAGGAATTAAAATCTGTTCAGTAGGAATTTAAAAAAAATGTTTGTTCTTCCATTTCATTATATTTAATAATTGTCTATAAATTTATCAGTAATTAGTTAACATTTTGTCAATTTTAATTTTTATAGATAAAAATATTAAAGTAGATTTTGAAGCCTTATCATGATAAAATTGTTCAGCCTGCTTAACTATTCCAAAATAAAATGCCTATAATTATAAGAATCCCTTTTGTGTTTTATTTTTCGTAAAACACGAGCAATTACTTGTTTAATCCGTATTTAATTTCTTTTGAAGTAAAAAACTCCAAACCGGATATTTAATTGTCTTCCAATGTATACACAATTAAAACCAATTTTATACAAGTTTTTTAGCAAGTCGAGCTAATGTCTTACCTTAATAAATTACGCTACAAAAACGGCGTCTTCCTTCGGCTTATTGAGTAATTATAATGAGACAGAACGCAAAAAAATAAATTACAAGACACTGAAAATTATCTATGTACAAGTTTTTTAAACAGACGTTTAATCGCCGCAAATTACATTTTAAATTGTTTAATTTCTGTTCCTGCATAATATAATAACAATTTGGACGTAATGTAATTTCATTAATCAATTATGTCCAACAAAGAATTTAAATGGTTATGGTTTACGATTCTTTTATTTAGTATAGTATAAATAATAAGCGTTCAAATGAATTTTTACTCTTTGAGTACCATGAAACGTACTTCATTAACTTCAAACATTCAAGTTTTATACTAAAAATAAATACATTTAAAATTCTTAAGGGGATGAGTTTAAGGTGCTAAGTCTGTATCTGCATTTTAATATGCTCCATCTAAATTAGAGTCCCTGTATATATTTTTTTACGTTTCTTGTGTCAAAAAGGACCATATGACTAAAAAAATATTTTGCTTTAATTAATGAAAATTGTCAACAATGGAAAAATGGACCGATTTATGTTAAAAAAAAATTGCAACAAAAGATGGTAAAAATAATAAGGTTTTATAAATAATACAGGTCAACAAAATGTAACCTTTTGTTGGTGAAATCGGACTAACCTCAGAATTCCTCCACCACGTTAGGTTTTTAGGAGATTCTAGCATAAAAGTAAAAAAATAACCGCTTTGTTCATCACGATTATATTTTTTCTCTACCAATCTGAAAATTCAACTCTTTCCCTTTAAATTTTTTTTTTAATATCTTTTCTTTTTTTAAAGATATTTATGGTCGAAACAATAAATCAAAATTTTATCCAAACCAAACTCAAAAAGTAAAGAAAAAATAATATAAAAACAATTCAAAAAGTATCTACTTGAAGGGAAAAATTACTACGTTTAGATGGCATAACGAGTTTTGTGAAGCATGTGATGTTATATAATCTTAAAGTTTTTACACTTTTGGGCAGGGTTGTTATGATTTAAAACATCTGATTTAAATCACAGATTTAATTCGCTATTTAAATAAATGACGTATACGTAATAGGAATAACATTTAAGAAAAACCCGTTAAAATAATTCGTAGAAAACTATGTTTTTTGAACGAAAGGATGTTTTCGTAAGAGGTTAAAATTAAAAAAAAACGCCGTGACTAGAAGTACACCGGGAGTACGGGCATTAAACGTACATCAGGTTTGTGCGCACGCGTGTTTCCATACCAGCTGATGGTAAAATTTCGGATTTATTAGTTGAGATTAAATTGGTACACTAAAGCCCAGTTGTATAACAGTTGGTAAACAGCTGGTTAACTCTTGATATTAATTATGTATTTATTAAGCTAACTTAATGAACTAAACATTGATTAAAATTTAATTAAGTGATTGAAATACAATTAACAACAAAACTAATGAAATGTCAGTATAAATTACCCAAACCAACCCAAACTCAACAACCCAACCCAACCGTCCCCGCCCCATTGCCCCCCCCGCCCTATTGAGCGCGAAATTGAGCGACCATTTAATATTATACAATTGATAAATATGCTAAATAACGATTTTTTTCCACCCGGTGTACGTTTAATGGCGGTACTCCCGGTACTTCTAGTCCCTTTGTAAAAAAAATTATTTGTTTTGAAGATCCATTCGAAGAAAGTAACACTAAATGGTTTTACAATGTAGAACGACTATTTATTTGCCACTTTTTTCTTAAAATATTCTAGGATGGTAAAAAAACTTTTTGTAAATCTTAATTATAATTTTTAATCAAATTTTGTCCTTTTTAAACTCCTTACATTTTTCTATATAAAACGTGTGCCATACCATGGTTTTATGCATAAGGAATAGAACTCCGTCAACCCTTTGGGTATACAAATTTACAAAATAATACAATTTCAGATAGAAAGAAAGATAAAAAATAAAAATTAGAGTTCATATTAATACAAAAAAGTCTTCTAAAAATCAACGAATCTGGATAAAAAACGATTTAAATTTGAAATTAATCAAAAAAAGAAACAACCCTGCTTTTGAGGTAGAATTTTTAAAAAACCTGATGAGATAGGGAAATGCCCCATCAGGTCAAATTTGAACTTAGCGCGACAAAAACATTAGGAAATTTTTTTTTTTTGATATCTGTTTAAACATGTGTAATTGAAAGAACATAATTAAAATTTTCTAAAAAGACCCTGAAGGGATAAGTTTGTTTTTGAACCTTATATAAACAATAAAAAAAGTTAAACTATATATAGTTTAATTATAATTATAATTATAATTCCGCCCCTGTAAATCTTTTAAACTTAAAATTTAATGACAACAACAAAATGGCTTTGTAAAAACTAAAACGTAATTTTGATACATCTGAAAACCCATTGTCTAAGTGGAAACCGCATTTTTCTTGAAAAATTATATTGTATTTTAAAAATGTCTAAAAATATCCAGTGACTTGGGATTAAATGACATTGTTAAGTTAGGTGTATAAATTTAGTTTTTATTAATTTTAAAGTTATAAATGATAAGTTAGATGATGGAAAAGTGAACGTACACGAGTCGGTTTTTATAGTTTATAAACGCAGAGACAATGCAATTTATGGCGTTTAAAGCTATTACGATAGGGGCGTCGGGCGTGAATCTAAAAACATACGTACTATTCTGTGTTTTATGCGATATAAACATTGTCGCGCGAACACAGGGGCGTAAAAATGTAGCCGGCAGTTTCGCGTTTGTTACGAAACTAGACACATATTGTATTGACATCTTTGTAAAACATTTTATTTTTCATTAATAATGGCCGTTCTGCAGTCGTAAAACGCCTTTTACTGTCATATTCGGTATTAAAGCAAGCGCTCATTTACATAAGCTTCGTCTGTTGTTTTACCTACACAAATAAATCCTAAATAAAATGTAATTTAAATTGTATCCACCTTACACATTATATTGGCCAAGCATATATGCTTGGCCAAGGTTAACGAGCGTAATGTAAGTAAGGAACAAACCCTATAAAAAAATATTTTTATTTTATTTTAGTAACAGGGTTACAACTCCTGTATTTTTTAATAAAAAAGTAGCTTGTTCTACAAGTAAAGAAAAGTGAGAGTTTTCCACTTTCACGAGCTGGAAAACGAACTTTTCTTATGAGTTGAACATGCTATTTTTTTATGGAAAAAGTGGAAACTTATGAATATTTTAACAAAAATTGTTTTTTTACAATCTTTAACAAATGAAAAGTAAACCGTAGCAACGCATGACAACAAATTAAATAAAAACTGAATTTTGTCGGAAGATGGGTATTTTGGAAGCCGCGAGAGAACCGACTCAAAATCTGCTCCCGTCAAAGTCAAAAGAAAAAATATGATAAAACTTTTGAAAATTCTGTCAATGGAGAAACAATCAAGGGGTACAAGGTGTTTTTTTTTGGGAAAGAACCTAATGCTTTTAAAAATTAAATTTTCTTATTTTTTCTTGTATTTTTAGTCCAAAAATAATAATTTTTTTCGTTAAATGTCATAGTTGTGTTGCTAACGAGTCAAATGTTGCTAACTATTAAAGTGTTTCTAACTATTAAAGTGTTGCTAATTAGTAAAATAAAACATTTATTTATTGAATTCTAGCTAATCAAATGGCTGTTTTTCATTAAGGATCCAAAAAAATGATTATCCTGAATTTAAATTAAAAAAATACCTAATATCATTACAAAAACCTGGGCTTACCAAATATAATTTAGATTTATTTTACTCTTAAACTAATGAACCGATTTAAGTAAAATTTTGACATTTCAAAGTAGATAGCGTTTAAATTTGTATGCTTATTAATGATTACTTATATTCGCATGCAACTTTTTAAGTAAGAATTTATAAATATAAACTTTTTTCAGTTTTGGCCAAGCTTGGCCCTGTATTTCAGTTGCACACTGTATCAGCATAACAAACTTTTGTGTTGTTTTGGTTAGGTACTCTATAGGATATTTATTTTAGGAGCTTGCGTAGAGATGAGACTTGAAAAAAAACGGTCCGTTTTTTTTGTTTTTTTTTCAGGTTTTTTTTCATTGTTTTTTTTAAAATGGTTTTTTTCACATTTTAGGTTTTTTTTCAAGATTAGTCCCATTTGCCTAATTTTTTAGGTTTCATGGACTAAAATTAGCCACTAAATGACAATTAGTAAATGTAAATACAGTCTCGCGCTATGCACGCGCCACCACCACCGAATTGACCAATAAGGGACGCGCTTGTTTTCATTTGGTCCTAAAAAAAGTAACTACCTATAATATTTTTGATTCAGCGCTTGATTTTTCAAAAAGCTACCAAAAGCACTTTTTTCATGATTTTTCAAATTCATGTAGAGTATGGAATTTTTTTTTTCAAAAAAACAATAGCAAATTCTTGTAGAACATTTATTCAATGGTGGTTAAGTCAGAACATTCCGTGGACCAGAAAGCCAAAAAAAATCGATTTTTTTATTACGGTATTTGTTAGGATTGAGCTTTGCACATTTTTCATTTAAAAATCTCAGAACTAGAAACTTCAAGCTCTCGGTCAAAATTTTCAATAATGAAAAATTTAATATATTCTACATTTCACTTTATTATTTAATATATATTTTACTCAAAATTTCATTTGAAAAAAAACAAAAAAACCGGTTTTTTTCATGTTTTTTTTCACATCTGAAAAAAACCGTTTTTTTACATCTCTAAGCTTGCGGAGTAAACTTGAGAAGTTGCATACTTTAAGTGCGAAGAACGCAATTTTTTTCAGAATTCAATATTAATTTTATTTAAAATTTAATCCGACATCAGACAACTGTCACTTTTTACCAATCTGACATTTATCAGACGGATTAAATCAGACAGAGAGTGGTTTAAACTCACTATTTTAAAATATGACATATGTCAAACGGTTTTAACCCTCCGTGTTCCCAATTTAATGCACTAGTGAATTAAAAAGTTTATTATGTCCTTATTTTTTTGTACTTTTATATTTTTTTATTTTATATATCATATTTTTATAACTCCGTATTTTACTCACGTTTTTAAGTTAAAACCTAAAATTTATATATTTTTTCTACTTCCACCTTTACATACATATGCGCTCGTAAAAATTAACGTTTTTTGGTGATTTTTTTTTTTTGGTATAATATATTATAATAATAATTATTCACTCAATTTGCCTTTAAATGTTTGTGAGGTTGCGCGCTATAAATTGATATAACATAAGTTCTAGTGCTCTGATCCTGATGAAATTTTAAGTACATATTCTTAAAAGTATATATTGTAAGAATATTTAATAATAAAAAAAATTTACCCCTAAAAACGCCCATTATCGTAGATGTTTCCATGACACTAATCTAATCACTAATCTTTTAAATACACATTGAAAAGTTGTGTCTTTATGGCGTTTTAGTCACGGGCTGAAGTTAGTTGACAGTTGTCAAATGTCATACAATCGTTAAAATAAAGTGCCCTTCTTGTGAAATAATAATAAGGAAATTATTTTATATCTAAAAAAATAAACGCCAGTAAATATTTGAAAAGTTTATATGCAAGTTTTTACTGACCTTTTGTTTTCGCAGGCAGTAAACTAGATTTAACTAATAAAGCATTAAAAATTTCTGTTGGAGACCACCATGAAGTGTCCAAAAAACATTATCTTTACTCTCAATGTGAATAACTGCTTCTTTATCAGTTTTAGTTGTAAGTCAATTCTCATAAGAATAAATTTCGATTTACACATAAAAATTTGATTAGCGCGTCGGTAATAGAGATTCCCAAGTTAGAAATACTTACGCGAGTTACTTTTTTATTGATATTGCTCTATACAAGTATTTGTCGTAGAAAAAGTATAGTATTTAACTCGTTTATAAGCTTTTCTAGGCACTTATTTAATCAAACACTCGCTCGCAAGCTCGTTCGTGCCTAATTAAATTTTGTGACTAAAATGGCGTTTATCAAACTTAATACATAATATACTATTTTGGTCAGGGGCTAAAAGGAGCAACAATGGTTTTCGGAATTTTTATAAAAAACTTCTATAGAAGTTACCTTTATTATAAATTGGTAAAAAAACAATTGTCAGATGTCAAATGTTTAACAAATAAAATTGGCTTTTAATTTTTCTTTGTGTTCGTCGTATATAAAGTATACTATGCAACTTGTTTATATATTTTTATACACGTTTTAATTAAAACTTGTGACTGAAATGATGTTTATCAAACTTCATATATGAATGTATACATAATAATATTATGATTATGATAATATACTATTAAAGAGTAATTATTATTAATTTTATTATAACTATATTACTCTAAAAAAAAACATTTTGATTAAATGCATTTGACATTTCAATTTGAGATGGCCATCCATATTACAAGTAAAAAGATTTTTTTCGAGTGCCTGGCGGCATTCGGCCCCCTTTAATTTTTCTTACATTTAATACGCGTCAAATGGTTATAATATTTCCAAGAATTAATTAAATACAAAGTAATTGTACACAATGAGGTCTTTGTTAAAAATGTGTGTATATGTATACAGAATTTTTTATTGCTTCAGTATAATTTTAATCAATATTTACGCCATTTAGTCTGCACCGCTAAATATTTATTATTAAACTAATATTAATTGTAATTACTTTAAAAACGCTGCTTGCTTTATGTGGGTGAGTCAAGTGTGCTCGAGGCCAAATGTAATATAAATAAATAATATAACTATAAACAACTTTTATTTATGCTGCATAATAAAAATCCTTACTATTTATTTTATTATAAAACATTAGCCATAATAAAAGCGGAAATTAGAATTTTTATTGCGTCTTTCAGTGAGAAGGCGCATTGAAACAGTTTATTTAAATTTAAAATTGTTTCAAGCTTTAATCCTATTTAGTTTTGTATAGTAAATTTAAAAATTATTTTACAGAATTTAATTTATGTTTTAATAAAATTTCATAATCTAAATTGTTAATTTTTATCCAAACTTTTTCGCAAACAATAACAATTATACAATAATATGTTAAACCAGGTATTGGCTTGTTAAACAAAGGCCAAAGTACGTAAAAAGCAGGTGAAAATTACACCGCGTAACCAAGACATTTAATAATACTGTAATATTGCGTATAGAAATAATACGCTCTTGGTGCTTCGGGCAAACAAAAATGCATTATTTTTACAAGAAATTTTTTAACGCGATTAATTACAGTGCAATGGCAATGCAAGAACAATTGTCTGCGTCCTGTAACATTGTTTAGATAAAAACGAAAAAAACTGCCATAGAATATAATTTTTTACCACGTGAATTGATTTTTTTATTCATAAAATTTTTAATTTTAAAATATAATTATTTTTATTATTATAGCTTTTTTAGATTCCATTGGCCAATTCTTAGCTTATTTAAGTGGTGTAGAATAAAGAGCGGACAAGTCACATTTCTGGCGAAATGAAACCAAAATATACTTTTCATTCATTTATGGATTCTCTACCAATTAACATTAATGTTATTTGCTTACAGAATCAACTTATTCTGTGTTAAAACCGGCATTTTCTATATGTTTAAGTATAAGAACCACTGAAGTACTGCTATAACAGGCCCAAGTAGCATTTATAGTGGTTAAAACGTGTTGGCCACTTATACTTGGAACTGTAAAGAATATTGCCAAAATCTCTGCCACATGGTAGAAACGGTTCTATTACGTGAAAGTAACTAAAATGGGGAACACTTTTTAGTGTCAGTAACGTGGAGGTATAGTGGCCAAAACTTAATCATAACTTTACTATCTACGTCTATCCCCGTCTCTTTCCAGAATATTATTTATCTTATTATCTTTGCTTTCTCTGACTGGATATTAAACTAACACTGAATTATAATATTGTAAGATTACAACTTGCAAATAATAACTAGAATTAAAATAATCCGAAGACATAAAATTAACACGAATTAAATTTTACTGTTAAACATGGGTATCATAGCTTGAAATATAAGCATGACCTGTTAAAATATTTGGTAATAAAAAAGAATAAAAAAAATCTATAAACTTAGCGGATATGAAAATTATTTATATAGAGGCCTAAAATATTTTTTTTATTATTTCTGGTCACCTGAAACCAATAAATAGGTATTTTCTACTCCTAATACGGAATTTCACCCTTCTAATATCACTTTTATCTATGGAATGACATATATTAGTGTTACAGAATGAAATATTCTATCATCTGATGACAGAATAAACACTAGTGGCGACATCTCTGTTTTTAATATCTAACAAATTTTAGACCGATCCAACCTCACTTTCTTCCAATTAAATTATTTTTCTATGGTATTTTTTGGAAACGTAGAAAAAGTATAGTCTGAAACACGTTTGGAATTGCATATTCCGCTCTCGTGAAACCGTCAAACTCGCCTTCGGCTCGTGTGACAAACTCTTCACTCTAGCGGAATATGCTGTATTCCAAACTTGTTACAGAATATACTATTAACGTGTTAAATTTGGTGCGGTAATAACCAGAATTATTTGTTTAAAACTACACATTTATTTCCATACAATATACAATGGCGATTATTTGTAAACATGTCTGCTTTTAAAGAAGGGAACTTTAAAGTGGTAATTTTATACGAAATGTGGAAATCACTTAAGCATGTAGCAAGAACGTGGCAATCACCACCGCAATTATATAATCAAGTTTTGCCACATTCAAGGTTTGAGAAAAGTTCCGAAAACGTTACCAAAACTGATATACCCACTTTACTGTTACTACCACTTCAAAGTAATACTTAAGTGATGTGATTTGGTTACAGTTACTATTCATAATCCATTTTAAAGTTTAGACAACTTTAAGGTGGTGTCAAAAGTGGTCATAACATTTCAGATACCAGACTAATACACCAAAAAGTTATAAACTATAAAGTATATTCTGCTGGTGCAAATCACATGATTACAAGTATGCTAATATAATATGGAGATATTTTAACTGTATCGTGGTAGATTTAGTATTTTAAACGTTATTGCCACTCATTTAAAGTGGTGATATCAGTTTTCGTCACTATAATGCTACTTGGGGGACTTCACCTGCAAATGTAGAAAGTTATATTAACTAAACTGTTGGTCCTTTTTGAAATATAGTGTAATAAAGTTATAATATTTTTTTTTAATTTCTTCTTTTTAAATAAAAACTGCCCAAATTTTGTGCCTTTACTTAATTGTCCATTACGTTTGGTCTGTTTAGATATTAGTAAAATAATTACAATAAATAATTATTTTATAAAATGGTTGATATTTAATATTAAAATACCATTAATACTACTAATTAGTTATATCATGCTGTTAGCTAATTAAATTAAATTCTTGCCGAAAATTGAACATTGGAAAACCAGTTTTTAAGGTTTATTAAAAATAGTGAAAATGTATTGATTAGCGAATTTAAATCGGTGAACTTCCTGGTGCCAAAAATTATTTGCAGCCTTGATTGGACGCAACACATTGAAAACGTAACATCCAATATAAGTAAATATTGCTTCAGTTTAAAAATATATCGAATAAATTAATGTAAAAGGAGTTAACAGCATTTAAGTTTATTCAAAAATTACGTATGGAGTTTTGTTTTCAATTTATTTATCGGATGTACATAAAACTTTTGTTTTGCAAATAAGATGATTTTAAAAAAAATTTAAATTAGACCACCTAGAATATTATGAAGATTAATAACTTTTCTATTTCTTGTATTTTTATTTATAAATTAATTTTTTAACCAGCAGTCACGAACTCGCTTTTAAAAAATTTTCATACTCGATATTAAAGATATAAAAGAATTCTATTAAAAAAAATGTTTTTAAAACCATTAGAATGTCCTTGAAAAATATTTTGGTTAATAAGTGTAACTATTTAATATACCTACCTATGATTACAATTTTAAGTTTTCTGTTGCAAATATGTAATTATTTCTTATAGATCTTATTTAATAACGTAATTTTAATTTAATTTATTTATTATTTAATTGTGATAAAAATAATTACAGGTAGGTTACCTGTAATTATTTTTATCTCCTTTGTAATAATTATTGTGTAAAATTTCTTGTGATCTGCTCTATACCCAAGGGTTGGTATTAATAGAATATGCATTTTTTATTACTAAAGATTATTATCTTGATTACGATGCAAGAAATAAAAAAGAATCAAAAATCAAAATAGTTGTAAATAGGCCGTTAGCTTAAAGACTAAATCATTATGAAAAATTGTCACCCGGTATAATACTAAAAACAAAAATACTTAAATAATGAATTTTTTATGAAATGCATAATACAAATTTATATTTTGTATATATGTAAGTATTATTTTTGTATTAAAGCATATTAAAAATATTAAAATTTTAAAAGCTAAAATAACATTATACATCCACTGGTGAAAAACTCCTACACCCTGTATAAATAAACTAAGCAACAAAAATAACGTGTCATTTTGTGGTCTTTTCGTACATAATATATTAATATATTAGCTAAATCAAAAATACCACAATTGGAAAAATGATTGTTGATGATATTTTCCTTATTAAATATCATCTTAAATCATTTTTCAATTCGTAGTAAAAAAATATGTTGTCTACACATGTTATAAAAGGAAATTAAATTAATACTATTAATTTTGGGTATTTTATTTTGTATAGTTATTTATATCAATGGTGTAAAATAGTTCCAGTGTGATTGTTTTAAGAACATTGGGATCCAAGAAAGTTATTTGCCAGATAACTATAGTTATAACTGGAACTTAACCAGAGATTGAAAACCGGCCCTTAATATAGTTATTTTAATTTGTTCTGTAGTATAACGGTAGTGTATTATTAAAAAAGTATTTGATACACGTATTTAATTGGCTTAGTTTGGCATTATAAATTGTCGGAATATTAGCATAATGACTGACAAAGTTAACGATTTAATTCGGCTAATGATGGTGTTTAAGAGGACGAACAAAATTTGGACTAGACGTAATATTAAATATAATAATACAATATAACTAAAAATTTTAACATGTTATCTTTTATAAAATTTTATTGGATGGTGACCAGACGTGGAATTATACACCATAACATATACATAATTACTTGGGTCCAAAGTAATGGTCCTATCCTGATCGTTCATTACATTAAGAAATATCGATCCAAACAATAATTATTATTGATATGATGGTTTATTAGCCATCCAGCAACCTATAAAAATAAAAAAATATATCTTGTTATTATGGGTGGCGCACCATATACTTTTGCTGGGAAATCAGGATTTTTAAAATAATAATTTTCGGTGTAATGGGTATTTTTAAGTGAGAGGTTTCGAGCTATGATGAGACTAATTTCTTAAAGTGGCTCGTTAAATTTTGGTACAATTTTGCCAGTCTTGATTCATATTAAATTTTCCACCTACTGTTGCTGCTTTATTCCATTTTCATATTTATTTAAAAAATTTAAACAAGTTTTTTTATTTAACAGTAATCACGTAAATTTTTTATTGTTTGCAGCGACAACAGCAGTAATATTGGAAGGATTTTATTTGAAAAAATCAGGCAGCAAAAAAAGAATAGTCCCTATTTCAATAATAAAACGTGAACAAACGAGTGCCAGCGAAGTAAATTTAATTATTGAAAATTGCTTTTTACGTTGTTTTTATTATAAAATTTTAGTTTTTATTTCCCAACATGTAGTTGCCATTTAAAAAACTGAATAACATTACGTTTGCTGATACAAAATTCAGTCGAATGGGAAACAAATTCAATAAAACATAACATATTTCTGTACGTAATACACTCGTCGTTTTTTGTTCAATCTAAAACACAATTCTTGCTCGTTTTGTGAAAACAAAACTTGGACGAATGATAATTTATTTTACTTTTTTATGTTTATTTTATTTGAAAAACCTTTGTTTGACGAGAGCTCTCGTAAAAATTGGGTTTTATTATCACAAACAACATTTGTGTTCGAAGTTCAATTATATTTATATATATTTTTTTATTTTCAACCCTGTGTATATTTTTTTTCTTATAGCTACATGTTTATTCAGACTTTATTTATTTTGCATACAAAAGCTTATATTAGAATTATATTTTAAATTCAATACCAATACTTTTATAAACCTTAACGCAAGCTTAAATTTTTTATACCTTTTGAACAAATGTTTTTCTTTTTTAAATTAATGGGGAGTAAGCAAATTTACAATGGATTGTTTTAAGATGTAAATGCTTAATCAATGTGTTTGTTTATACTTGGATATACATATGTATGTATGTAGGTGTATTGAGCAACGAATTACTGGTAAATAAATAATAATAAGCTTCTTTTAACCCTTATGCAGGCGCACCTCTTTATGCAACGTAGTAGGTCGCGCGGGGTGTCAGAGACACCCCTGATGGCAAAGCGTCCCTGAGTGTTATTTACATTTTTTTTTTGTTTTTTTTTAAGGTTATCAAGTTAAGATGACCTGAGAGACAATGAGAACATATTTCGTTGCTTTCAAATTTGATAAAAGATGACAAAAAAAAGAAAATGTTAAAAGACGACAATTTTAATCAAATAAAGCATTTATTTAAAAAAAAACAAATTTTAAAAGTCATAATAATAATAAAAACAAAAAAAACACTAAGCACTTAAGATAAGGTTTACCTTTACAAGTAATTATGATTTGGTAAAAAAAGTCAATAGGGAGGCGAAACCCAGCCTGCTCACGGGGTGTCCACAGCACCCAGAGCCTGTTTAAAACAAAATACCAGACAACCTATTACATTAACTTCAAAATCGGCAATGTAATATGACTGAGAATACTTTGACAGGAAGGTACTGAAAGTAAGCACCATTTATTCGAATCGAAGTGAGACCGGTAGCTATATTTAGGAAGCTGGGGTGTTTTGTACACCCCGTGTGCCTGCTTAAGGGTTAATTACAAATACAAATATGTATTTAAATAATTTATAAGCGATTGTTTTTCTTTATATATAAACACAAACTTTCTTAAACATATTAATAGACACGCCTTAAAATATTGTATTTTAAATAAATCATTTATAAACATTATTGT
Organism: Brassicogethes aeneus; assembly: GCA_921294245.1. Lineage (NCBI taxonomy): Eukaryota > Metazoa > Arthropoda > Insecta > Coleoptera > Nitidulidae > Brassicogethes > Brassicogethes aeneus. Next base: position 41,648,222 of record OV121132.1, on the reverse strand, counting down.
GCTCACGCCACTGGTAATAACATAAACATTGCCGCCAGCAAAAATAACATTGTATCAAAATATAATCAACATTAAAAGCGGTCTTCAGCCGGCTTCGAAAAAATCTAAATTAAATATGCACTTATTCTTAAATGGTGTAATTTAAATACCATTGTATGCCTATACTTATACTTATTGACATGGAAAATACGAAAGTAATTATAAATTAAAATCATTTATGGATGAGTCAATACTAAACTGGATTACTTCTTTCAGGAAAAAGCCAAATTATTGTATTTCTTTTTAATAAAGATACCAAAAGATTATTTTGTACAAAAGGATTTAATAAATGTTGCCGCTGTTCCTTAAGAAAAAACAACTCTGTATGATTTTGCGGTTTTGAACTTTGAATAAAAATTAATTGAATTGCAATAATAATTTTTTGAATTTAATTATAATTACTAAAGATGCTGGAACAGTGAGGATAATTTAGTGGCGCGCCACTGGCCAATCCGCAGACGATGCTTCAGTAATTATTTTTATTATTTTAATATCTTGACGAAGGAACGAGTTCATGGCCGTTATCATTAAATATGATAACTTTTATTCCCGAGCCCCATTTGAGCATGATTGCTGTGTAATAATACATATTTAATACATGTAACTATCTAAATTACACAATTACACATTGTTTTTATTTACTCATTATTTTTAATGTAAATTAAAAAACGAGCCATTAATCTCGAACGACCAAAACTTGTTTTCTTGCCGCGTCTCGATGCAGCAAAAAAAGTCCGTAAAGCTTGTCACGCCGTTCTACCATAAATTGTTAATGTTATTGATTAAAATTTTGACCAATTTTTACACAAAAAGTTACATCAGACGCATGCCATTTTAAACTTCTCGATAAGTTGTCCCAACTTTTTATAAAGAGCCTTTTAATAAAAGTGAGATTTTTTTAATTTAAAAAATTCAAATGCCTCTTCTGCTGAGTTAAATTACTTTTTCTACTCCCACCTTTAAAACGCCCTTTATCGTACATGTTTCCATGACACTAAGTGACCTTTTAAATACACATTGACAAGTTGTGGCTTTACGGCGGTTTAGTCACGGGCTGTTAGTTTTAAGTTAGTTGACCGTTGTCAAATGTCATACAATCGTTAAAATAAAGTGCCTTTCTTGTAAAATAATACTAAATGTGAAAATTATTTTATTATCTCAATACAAAAATACAAAAATATTAAATAGTTTCTCAACGCCAATATTTGAAAAGTTTATATGAACATTACTGACCTTTTAATTTCGCCGGCAGTGAACTATAACTTAAATTCGGGCACGGACTCTACTGTAAAGTCCTCATAAAAAATGTGACATTTGACAGTTTCCCCTGTTGTTTCATAGATACAATATACAAATTTTTGTACTGTAAAGTCCTCATAAAACATTTCCTTTACTTTCACTGTGAAAAACTGTCAATTTTCAAGAAACATTTCGATTTATAACCTTTATAATTGTGTTTATAAAATTTAAAAATGTGACATTTGACAGTTTCCCCTGTTGTTTCATAGATGGCGCTCTATAAAAATTTTTAATTTAAATCATTTTAAGATAATAATAAGTATTAGTCGTAGAAAAAGTATAGTATGCACCTCGTTTATAAACTTTTCTATACACTCATTAACTTAAGCACTCGCTCGCAAGCTCGCTCGCGCCTAAATTAAATTCGTGTATAAAAACTTGATACATAATATACTATTTTCTACTCCAACCTTTAAAACACCCATTATTGTAATTAAACAGACAAGTTGTGGCTTTATGGCGTTTTAGTCATGGGCTGAAGTTAACAACAGGTTTTTAGTCACGGTCTAAAGTTAATTTTAAGTTAGTTGACATTTGTCAAATTTCATACAATCGTTAAGATAAAGTGTCTTTTTTGTAAAATTATAATAAGTGTGAAAATTATGTTATTATCTCAATACAAAAACACAAAAGTAATAAATAGTTTTTCAACTGCAATATTTGAAAAGTTTATATGAACATTTTCATTTCGACGGCAGTAAACTGAATTTAACTTAATTAAGTAAAGACTCCACCGTGAAGTGCCTATAAAACATGTTCTTTAATTTCACTGTGAAAAGCTGTTGTTAGTCCATTTTCAAGGGATACATTTGGATAAACACATACAAATTTGACATTTTCACCGGCGCGCGGGTTGGTTGGTTACTCTATTGTTTGATAGATATCGCTCTATAGAAATATTACAGTTATATCATTTTAAAATAATACTAAATATTTGTCATACAAAAAGTATAGTATGGTTTATAAACTTCTCATTTAATTAAACACTCGCTCGCAAGCTCGCTCGTACTTAATTTAAATTCGTGTATGAAACTTGATACATAATATACTATTAATTTTAATGCATGAATTGTTTGTTGTTTGTCTTAATATAAGACATCAAACAATCCCACAAAAAGAAGTCTAATTGGGTTAAATCATAGCTTCTTGGGGGTCATCGAACAGGTTCATTTTCCGAAATATTCCACTCAAGTTTTATTATGAAGAAATTATAAAATTTACGACGCTATTTTTCCAATAGGTATTGGTCAGTAACTGTTAAAATCTAAACCGTTGGCTGCAAAAAAATAAAAAGAAAACAAGAATAAATGTTTAAAACACTGCATTTATTGCACATGTTTTAAAAAACTTATAAATAATTCATTCGCTTTATATTCAGGCTTACATTTTTTGCAATCAATAAAAACAGAAAAAAATAAAAAAGCACACATACAAATAAAAACGCATGATGGCCCCTGGGCATAACGTTCATCAATCCATATTATTAAAAAGTAATACTGACAAATAAGTTGCAATTTAAATTGTGCTCAGCCAGAGTCACATTTCCGTTTTTACCCCGCAAAATGTCCGGTTCACATACGTAATTCACGGTAATTACTAATTTACGTATAGTTATTATCCAATTTGAAATATCGTCTTTTTATTAATTAAAATGCACCAACGTAGAGTCAATTCAACATTTGGTTATAAAACGACTACCATAATTACCTACTAAGATTTTAAAATGGTTTAGGCATTACATAACAATGACTGTTTAATACAAATAATAAGGCCAGGGCCGTATTTAGCACGGGGCCAGTAAGGCTATGGTCCAATGTGAATGATCTTATGATGACGATTGTTATCCCAAAGATTTATATAGGGTGCCTATTGAACATTGTCCAAGGCCCTGAGATTTTTTGCATTATTATCATTTAATTTTTTAAGTCCTTACCTGCTCGACCTTTCGTCATGTCGTTTATCACACAAGCTACTGTGATGCGCCTTGGAGGGAGGCGAGGCCACGCCCCATATATATATATATATATATATAGATATATTCGGTTTTACTCTGAACGGGCTTAATATTATATTTAGAAGTAAAAAGGTTTTCCGGTTTTAAGCCGCGTAATTCGGTTTAACGTTTCGACAGCCATGTTGCTGTCTTCTTAAGAAAACTGAAATAATAACCTTTTTAAATATATTAAAAACACAACACGACCATTCAAAAATAATACTGGTAGGGGAACTAGGGGCTAGAAGATTTTTTCATTGGAAATTTAAATGTTATATATTTATTTATTTGACTAAATCTTATCTTTATATCGTATTACGTCATGCCGTCGTAACTAGGGTTATTTTGGCCAGGTAACGCAAAAATGTACTTTCGTAAAATTTTGGTTTTTAACTTTACTTTTGTGTTCTACTAACTTTAGTAAGTTAATTTTACAGGTATCTTGGTAAATGTAAAAATATACGCATGATAACTCGTTCTTTTGGTCGATTCTGATGGTGTGACTCAGATTGTGAGTTCTTATTGGTCGATTCGGAGGATTGTGTTTACATTTAGTCCAGCTTGGATTTGAATAGACTTTAGGTTTAAATAAAGGGATGAGCGACACTGGCACATACATTTTTTAAGAAGATGCGCCCAATGTGGGTTAGGCAATGATGACACTAATCATATGGCCTTTGCGTGCTGATATATTTTACGACCAGAGCTGGTCAAGTACTGAGTACTTTTACTCATATTTCAATTACGCGAAAAAAGTACGAGTACTTTTTTACTCATAAGTATTTTTAATTTCAAATATTTATTACTCTCTTTACAAATGTAGAGTAAATATTTTAAGTACTCGTACTTAAAATTTTACGAATACTTTTTTTAGTACTCGTGCGTTTACGACATTGACTTGGCAATCGCCCAAATCCTATAGAAGAATTAGAAATTGAATAAAATTATAATTTCTATCGAAATTGACAACGAAAACACTTGCTCAGGTTTGCCATCAAAATAAAATTAACTGTTTTCACAAATACATCAAAAAAACAAGCTTTAAGAATGCAACAGAAAAAAAGATAAATATAGATAAAATCAAAAAAATCAAAAAAACAAGCTTTAAGAATGCAACAAAAAAAAGATAAATATAGATAAAATTAAAAACAAATGGAAAGGGGAAAGAGAAAAGCAAGGGTAAGTCAAAAACAAAGACGAGTAAGAAGAAGGTTTTAAGTTTGACTGATTCAAAATCTGATCTCGAGGAGTGTATTGTTTGAAGTGAAGCATCCATTGATACAAATTAGGGCGACTGTGTAGAATGTATGGTATGTAAGATGTCCGCACTCCAACTAAGAAAAATAGTTTTAAACTTAAATATTGTTTCTTCTTTATTTTAAAAAATAAAAGTTTAAATTTGTTACTCCCTGCCCGTATATACATATGTTACCACTAACCTCAAACAAGGGGTAATTTAATTAATGCCCATAGTTTTGTTAAAGTATCGTTAAATGTTGAATTAATTGTAACTCATCCCATAGATGTCAAATATTTATTTGTTTTTCTAAAAAAGGGTGTAGCTCCTAATACTAAAATTTTCAGTTAACTGTCGGTGACCTACCAAGTCGTTAAGTGTGTAGAGGTGTTAAAAAGATTCTAATGTGACGTATAAAGTTTAACGACGTTCTTATATAAATTGTTAAACTAATAAGTATGTAATAGTTTTATCTGAACGGATTTGACACGGCAATGAAAATAAGTGCGAGGCAGTTTAAGTAAAATGGCAAACTGCACGTTGTAAACTGAAACTAGTATTAAAAGAGCATATAAAGTGTTTCGTGATGGTTCATTATTCAGTGTTACATTGTAGGTTTATATCTTATAAATTTGATGTTTTGCACCGTTTGTAAGTGCATAGACGTATTCATTGTTTATTGGAACAAATGCGATTTAAATCTAAATCAATTTTCAAAGACGGGCCGAGGTATGCACCTTGGGGAACACCAAGCGCGATTCAATTTGGTTAATAGAGGCGTAGTTATGTCACTTTAATTTATAGATGTCAGTGGAAAAGTTTGCGTGTACAAAATAAATTACAAAGTTGGTGTAAGTAAGGCAATTATTCAAAGGCGAAATTGAAACAACATCTCCTTTAAGAATGGCGAACCCAATGTTGGCCGCTGACAGGTAGATGATAAGTGTGTTATGTATATCTTGTGATCGGGGCGATCCATCCTTCAAAAATAATTAAAAGATTGGCGATAACAGGTGAAAATTGATGCGATCAGGTATTAATTACCAAAACTGTATACACTCTTAGAAAAGACCTGGTATTTGCAATGAAAATTTAGTTCCCAGAACCAATTTTATTAGTGAAAATAGGCACAACAAAAAAATATGTTGTGGGAACTAATACAAATTTGTTTTTACAGTTTGTTGTCGGAACAGCCAATATTGGTAGCTCCAACCAACAAGTTTAAGTGCATCGAAATTAGTTTTTTTTTCATACAAATAATTGATATTTAATGCAATCACATTAGTCTGTCATTTTAGCAGCGTCTAAGTTGTAACAACTGCACTTGCTATTTATCGCAACAAACATTGTATCATGCAGGAATTTATTTTTTAATTGAAATTACATGAAAAAAGGTACATTTAAAGAATTTAATAGTTGATATAATATAAATTTGTTTTGTACTGTAACTAAGTTATATTTAATATTAAATGCTTGCATTAGTAGCAACAACAAATTGGTATTATTCCACAGTACATGCCTGCTTAGTAAATATAACACTTTTTGTGTAAATATTATAAAAAATAGAGAAAGGAAATTCATGCCCGTTCGTTTTATAAATATTTATTATAAATTAAAAAATAACAATATAACTGAAAACACCAAATTTTGGTTTAAACATTATGACAAAAATTAATAATTACTCTAAGAAAACATTTATAAATATTTTAACAATAAAACAAAAACGATTCTTTGGTAAATATACACAGATACATTAAGATGAAAGTTGACTATACTTCTTCAGTAAACCGTGATGTTTACGTGAAGTGCAAGCCTTTGTTTAACAACTTAACAATGATTTTTAGGTACAACGTATCATACTTGCATGATAACAGGGGTAAGCATTCGATAAATTTTGAGTGTAAGTGCCTATAGTATAGGCCCTATACCAAAAATGCGACTTGGGCTGTAACAAAACAAAACAAAAAAATTCTCGAAATTCCGACGTGATGGAGACTTTTGGTGGGCACCATTGGATTCAGGAGGCCATTTTCAGTCGGAATGGCATTTTTACATTTTTTGATTTTTTTTCGGACCCCAAAACTACAATAGTGTAATTAAAGGAGTGCAATAATAATACCCAACCTTTAAAAACTGGAACCAATTCAGGTAAACCCCATGTTCCTAATAAATCTGCTACTTCAGTCCGCTCATCCATATTATTTGTTCGAGATATCTATAAGTAACCAACACATAAGAATATATTATATGAATAGATAAAAAGTATGTCGCCACTGAATTTACAGGGGCAAATGACTAATTGTAATAAACTAGTTTCTTACCTAAAATATACACTACACACGAGCTGATACACAAATACAAAAGAACAAACACCACCGAAGTCTGGACGCCGTGCAACACCGTTTGTTTACAAGTAAAGCACGCGCCGGGCTGGACAAATCGCGCGCGAAATGCACAAAGTTTGCAGTTGCATTAACCTACAGAGACAACATCCCCAACTGACACTTTGTTTCACACCGCTGGTGTCTTAGCTGTGTGAAAAGTGACGCACACAACCGAACCGTTAGTTCCACGGACTAATTTCAGTCAGTTGAGAATGTTACTTAAATATTTGGTCCAACAAAAACATTTTACCGCCGAAATGATTTTTTTGAGATAATGTTGTCAATACTTCTAGCCAACACAAAGTTTCAGTTAAAATAACTTAATCGCCTTTTTGCAGTAAATAATACTCAACAACAAAACTAAATCTTTTCAGGTAATGATGCAAGCAGTTACACATATAAAGGTACTGATTACAAAAAACAAAAAATGTTATTTTCTGCAACAGTTTTACCCCAACGATAATAAGTTAGTTACAAATACCAGGTCTTTTCTAAGAGTGTATAAATAAATATATCATAAATAAATTTTAACCACCACGTGTTTGCGCTGCTCTGCACTGTTGTAATGTGTATACGTTAATGGCATTAAATTATGGTCCAAACACACGAACATGTTTCATAAAAGTATTAAAACTCATCGGAACAGGTTGGTTATATAGAAATAAACAATACCAGATACATTTTTAATTGAAAACATAAACCCCGGTATCAATGACATTCAATAGTAAATTAAATACTGAAACTGAAATGATTTCGCCTATCCTAAAATTTATAACGCCAGCATATTTGCAACAATTGTTGCAATTTCATACTTCGGGAAATTAAACCTCATTTATTATACGTGTCATTGCGATATCATTGTTGCATTTTATGTTTCTTTATAATTTTCAACAATTAATTCGGCATTTTAGCTTATTACGCTTTGATATATTTGTTTTTAACCGAATAAACGGTCGTTCATTGCAAAATTTATTTACTAGCCTTTTAATTTATAACGAAAAATTATCCACCATTTAATTCCATCGGATTTGTTTAACAATTTAACTGTCATTTTGTTATCCCTTCATTATGTTCTACTGTTTTAAACAAACTTATCCAATGCCGGATTTACGATTCTGAGGCCCTAGAGACATTTAGTAATCGCGACATTTTTTATTTTTTTATTGTCTAAATTTAAATTGCATACTAAGAAGTATTAGATTTCCTATTATTTTGTTATCATTATACACCGGCAAAAAAAAAGAAATTGGCCAGATTTTTAATGTTGATTTCCGCGAACCGATCATTTGATTTTAATGATTTTTTTTTAGTTGTAGGTTGGCCCTTTAGTTAAGACGGTTTAAAAAAATACACAGTTTTTAATTTAAGCATAACAGGGTGCAAAAGTAGGATGAGGATTTTTTCCCGAAATCTGTGACACCCGCACACAGCGGATGTCAATTGAAATCATATTGTAGTTCTTTCTCTTTCTTAAGATATTGTTTTTATTTACGTTTTAGAGTCAAAGCCTCAGATAAAGTGTTAGTTACGTTGACTTCTACAATTTTCAATTATTGCCACAATACGAGAAATATCCGTAATATATAATGGTATTTTGTCATTTGACAACTCTTACATATTTCATATTTTAAAATAACCGACATTCGTTTCAGTGTATATCGACTTTACACTTTCTTATTACATGCAAAGACTTTATCCGGTGCGCTTGCTTGTATCTTTGTATACAAAACAAAATGTTTTTAAAAAGATAGCGCTACATTAAAATTTTAATTGACATCCGCTGTTACTGCTGATACATCCCACAATTTTTCATTCTGTAGGTATATGCCCAAATTAAAATCTGAATAAAAATATATATTACAGCATCGTTTCTAAAAAGTCAACCAACAGTTAAATAAAATCATCAAAATCAGATAAGCGGTTCGCGAGGAAATCATACGAACACTTGATTCGAGGAGTTGGCTTTAAAACTCTATATCTTTATTAATAACAGAGAAAATAACGTGAAGAAAAAAAAACAAAATGTTCAGAAAATTTCTTCCTACTTTTGCACCCTGTTTATGCTAAATGCTAAAATAAAAAACAAAATAAAATGTCTACCATAGCATCGTTACAAAAGAGTTAACCTACATTAATTTTTTTTGCCGGTGAGTAGTTTGCAATATATTTTATATAGTTATGAGTTTTGAAAAATATCTTTATATGAATAAATAAAAATACTGCATTAAACAAATTTTGTAAAATTATCTGATAAAGACAAATTTCAATCCATCTTTCTTTTCATGGATGTACAGATGCGGTAGCTATTTGAAATATTTGGGATAAGATCATTCACGTTGGTGAAGGCCCCCAATTGGTAAATGTCTGATGCTAAATCTGATCCTGAACTTATTGCCTAATAGTGCTACATCTTTATTCGCACTATATTCGTAAAAACTTTAATTGAACACTGTTTTAAAAAGCAGATGAATAAATGATTTTTTTATACAGTTAAGCAAATGTAACGCCTAATGTCCATCGCAACCCATAAATTTCTTAAATAATTTACCGGCTGATTAAACTCGCTCTATGTCCTGTAATCCCATAAAAGCTTGTGTGTCATTATCGAGCCGCCTAGTTACATATGCATTTGCATGGCATAGGAAATAGTTATTTGCCGAGAAGGCACATAATCGTCAGAGTCGGGTTTGGCCTCGATAATTGCAATACCCTGTAACTATACATCTGTATCACGTAAACATATCCAAATATCCATTGTGCGGTCCACGAACGACATTATTATTATCCAATGACTTACTAAGCATTTATTTTTGTTTCTAATGAGGTTACATCAAAGTTTTTGCCTGAGGGTACTCTATGGAAACACTAGAAAGCATCAAGAAACAGAAGCGATTTTATTATACTTTAATTTGACTCATTTGTACAACAATGTCATTAAAATGCAAGTTGCCAAAACTTTGAAGAAATATTTGCAGGAAAAATTAAAAACACTTTTATATCATTGAATCTGGAGTTGTTTAAGCACCCAAAAATTTTGTTTTATTTTTAAGGGGTAAAACTCTATTATTACTAGTATAGTAAGATAAGTTGCGCAACATCGCTTTGCATTAGAGGCTTTAGATATGCAAACTGGCTCGTCCTCGCTCCGGATAGTCTTCGTATGTGTTGTGGTGTTATTAATTTGGAGATTATGGCGCATTTGAACGGCTCGGTTATAATCCGGGGACATTGTGCACCGGCCACCGATATTACAAGCAATTCTAAGATATGTGCGCTTAAAGATTGTAAACACTTGCTAAGCACATTAGGGATTTGCCTCCAATCCTATGCCATTTCCCATTTGCATCTGTTCGGATATTCGCTGCTTCTCTACATCCACATAATTCATTGTTTTAAAGGGAGTTTTTGACGATGCTGTTCGTCAATTCATCAAAGTAATGAACCTTCAACCACGAGGCTACTAAAAATACCTTTATTAATAAAAATTTCAGGACAATTGTAATAAACCTGATTATGCAGAAAATGAAACAATTATTTGTATTAATTTATGACGGCTATAGCCGTTGTATACAACATTGGCAATGACATTTTTGCGTCGAGTTCTATCGTATTTTAACTATCCATCGAACGAAAATGTCTACATTACCATTTGGTGGAGGGCAATAAAAAAATCACCACACTTTAATGATTACAACAAAGTTTTACAGCGCCAGTGAAAGGTAATAAAATAAAGGATGATGTATTGTGGCTGATGTTCTGTCCAAACGACACTAAATTCCATACCGTTTTCAAACCAAATAAAAAAAATATTTGCTGAATATGCAAGTTTTTTTTAGTATAAATAATAATATGAATTATGTATATAAGGGCTCCACAACGCAATTTAGAAGATCTTATATCTTTTTTAATAATAAGAGAATGTTAATGTATACATAGCGTTAAGTTCCTTTTTAATCATTTATACTTATCGATCGTCGAGCATTCAGATGTGCAAGCTCGGAAAATAGCTTGGAACACGGTTATTAAAAAAGAATGAGGAAACAGAAAGTGGTATCTGTTGAATCGAGTGGAGTTTTATTGAGCCTTTGGACTCCTGTAACGTTTCTTTTATGCGATCCTTTGGGGTTTAATCGGCCGAGATCGAAACGAAGTCGAGTTGCAATGGGCAATCAGCGCTGCGCGCGATAACGCTTATTAGCGAAACGGTTTTGAATGATTTCGCGGTTTGCGGGCTTATCAGCCTCGATCACTACCGGTAAAAAAACAGCCATCGCCCATCGAAAAAGGAATGATCGACTGCTTTCTATTACTAAATTTTAAATGGGGAAAATACTCGTGCATTCAAATTGTCGAGTTTTTAACTCAAATACTAAAAATGAATTAGTCAAAAATGACTAATTTGTCATAGCGAAAAAGTAGCCACTAATAATTCTCGTCAAAAGCAATTTATATCCCGAACATTTAGCAGTCAATTTCTATGTAAAATTGTCCCCTGAATACAAAAATATCGTCAAAAGTTAAAAAAGAAGAACCCTTTTTGAGATATAGTCAATTTTCCATATAATATGGAATTGACTATATCTCAAAAACGTTCTACATTAATTTTTTTACGGTATTTTCGGATTCAGGGGACCATTTTACATAAGAATTAGCTGGTATATGTTGGGATACCATGGTATTTCATGGTTAACTAATAACTGTAGTAGTTTTGACTAATTCATTTTTAGAGAGTAGGTGATTTTCTTATTCTGAAGTAATTTTTTTAATTATTATTTATGTTTTATTTTATAAAAAAAATTAAAACTTTTTATCCAGCTATTTTTGATTTTGGGGTCACATTTGATCCACCATAGAAGTTATTCATATTAGTTAAAAAAATGGATACTACTCTCTAAAAATGACTAAATACTACAGTTATTAGGGGCTGCTTTTTTACTTATATTATGGTTAACCTTGGCATGCTATGATATCCCAACATTTAACATCCAATTCTCTTGTAAAATAGTCCCCTGAATCCGAAAATACCGTCAAAAATTATGAAAGTAAAGCAGTTTTTTGAGATATAGTCAATTCCATTTTATATGGAAAATACTATATCTCAAAAACTGTTCTACTTTTCTAATTTTTGACGACATTTTCGGATTCAGGGGATAATTTTACATGGAAATTGACTGCTACAAGAATTATTAGTGGCTGCTTTTTAGCTTTGACAATTAGTCATTTTTGACTAATTCATTTTTAGGGAGTAGTTACGGATTAAAATCGACTTATTATTACCTCTTTCCAAAAATAATTTTGATTACAAATTTTTAGGGGTCGCTCACGAATTTTAAAAATTCAAAAAAAATTTTAGTTTAATTTTTTTGCCCCCTACGGTTATTTTTTTCCATGAATAATAAATAAGTTTCTTAAAGTTTTATCTCAAAATATGAATTTTTAAAAGTCGATCATAATTTTTTAAAATTTTAAATTCATTTGTTGTAATTTTCAAAATTTGTAAACAACCCCAAACATTTTTTAATCGAGCTACATTTTTGGATAGAGCTCCTAAAATATGATTAGCTAACAATTTTTTATTGGAGACTCTAAAAAAATTTTTTTTTGGGCCACCCTAATACATAATATAATACACACATACATATCCTCATTTACATTTACATATGTATGTAATTAAAATAATACATGTATTATATTATGTATTAGGGTGGCCCAAACAAAAATTTATATACATATATATATATATATATATATATATATATATATAATATACTTTTTGTGGGACATTTTACGGTTTTTTTCGTAAAACCATACATTTAAATAATATCGAAGGACAATGTTTAAAATAAATAAAAAAGAACTTGTATTTCTGAATTAAAACTGTAAACAAATAGTTTAGATGATACCCAAGTAAAAAAAATATCTTAGGAAATAACACCCTATATATAAACTATAGATTACCCATTTTTCCCTAGAACCACGCGAGCAAAGCAACCTGGGGTTATTTATTTTTAAATCTTGATTTGTTATTTAATTTTGTTTTTATATTAAATTAATTATTATTTTTTATTCTTATATTTTTATCTTTAATTCATTTAATGGGATTTTGACAATTTGAAGTTAATTTATATAATATAACCTTGATTGGGCTAGAATGTTAATAATAATTTCTTTATAATATGATAATAATTTACAAAAAAAAATTGCCTTAAAAATATATTTGTAATAAAATAAAGTTTATAATAATAATTATTATTATAAAACTTATAGTCAAGTAATTCTAAGAAAAACTTCCTAATTATAATTAAAATAATTATTTTTATTATCTTTTAATATGGATTTATATCCAACAATTTTCCCGTATTAAGTTTGTAATTTAGATTTTATATTTATTTAAATACCCCATCATAAAAACTTTTTTGAAGGTTTTAAATTACCGACATACCTACATAAAACCTGTGTCTAGACCACACACTAAACATAATATTATACCAGCTGTATATATTTATAAATTATAATTTTCATTACTACCAACTTTTCTGTTATTTTTTTACGTGCACTCATTAACATACAATTTTATTGTATCTTACATCGATAAAATAACACTAGGTATGAATAAAAATATAAATAAATGCAATAACAATTACAATTATATTACAACAACTATTTATTAGCATTTTTTATTTACTTTAATGACAGGATATCGTGGTAATAATATATTAATAATTATTGTTATTGAGAACGAATACTTGTGTAGGTATTTTATATTTTATTCTTGGAAAAATAAAACAGCAGGATTTTAAATAATAAATAAACGCACGTTAGTATTATATGTATATAACGTATTATATTATATTAGTTAAACAACCATTTTCGAATTTTGACTGACAATGCTGAATACATTATTTTGCAGAATGCAAATGGGGGCCTCTTGGTTAGTATTTAATTAATTAAATATAGTACAGTCCCGTATATTATAGATAAACCCAACAACCCTAACCAAATTTCATGAAATATGCAAGGTACACATAATAGAATGATTAATATGTATTGAATTAATTAATATCTAATTCATCAATCAATAAAGAGTTACATTATTATTTGATATACTTACTAAAATCTTTGTTCAACTATTGTTCTGCTGCATGATTGATTATATGTTATAATATAATTTAGTTTTATTACAAAATAAATTTATCAATAACTGTTTTATTATTGGTTAATTAAAATGGCATTTTAAGTTATCATGGTTGTGTACGTAGAGTTTAAATATATTAAATATTTACAAATAAAACTCAATAATGCAACATAAAATTCAATATTAAATATTATGTCATTGTTCATAAAATAATCGTATTTATAAATTTTTTCATTAAAAATTTACATAATTTATATAAACAATTGTATTAATATTTAAATTAACCTAGTTTTTTTATTATGTGACAATTTATTTATTGTTCTTTTATTTTCAGGTAAGTAATGCTGACTATTGACTGAAAGCTATTGCGTAAGTAAAATAAATATGTAAAAAGCTTCGTATTTTCATTAGGATTTTTCTATTACATTTTATTTTGTATGGTTTTACAAGTTTTACTTTATATATGTATACATCGCCGAAGGTTAATGATGCGCTGAATTCGTATCCGTCCTCAAAAAAGCTCCACTATTTCAGGTTTTAAAAAAATTCTAACCCAAAAACAGAAAAAAAACGCGTTTTGTTACATCACGAAATATTCTAAAATAAACATCAAGACTTATTTTCATATTTTTATACCATAAAATTTGACTCAAATGTACATATTGAGTCCAAACTTTGTATAAAGATATTTAAAGTACCTATGTACGTCTGAATCGAATGCGTTATCCATTTTTTCGAATAAAAAATTGTTTTAGGCCTCAGCAGGCCTTGAAAAAAATTTTCCTCATAGTCAAATCGAGCAATGTCCACAAAACTATATACATAATATGTATATATTATATTAAAATCGTTCCAAAATAACGGGGTGTGTATATTAAATCGCACACACTGCATAAATATATATATATATATATATATATATATATATATATATATATTAGGGTGTTTAAAAAAAAAACAATTAGGGGCTCAAATAGGCGCCAACATTTTTGTTTTTTAATGTACTATTAATTTTTCAACACCATTAGAAAAAAAAATAATTGTTTTTTTAAACACTCTAATATATTATTATATATATAAATATATATATATATATATATATATATATATATATATACATACAGTGTGACCCATTTGTTTGCGACTTACCCCTGTAAAATCTTTATTTATTGTGCGATTTTAACCGGATTTGTTTTAAAGTAAAGATCTCGATAAACTGTATTTAAAAAAAACGCCATATTTTTACAAAATACAATGTCAGTTTTTAAGAGTAAATTTTTAAGAATTCATATTAGTGATTTTTTTAAACAAAATCCAAGCACTTCACTGGATTCACCACCCCTCAAAACTACCATTTACTAAATTTTATTGAAAAATTTTAAGTGGAAAAATGCACAATATTAACTACAAAAATTTATTTTCTCAAGTTATCCCAAATCCAAAATTTACTCTTAAAAACTAGTAGGCCTTGTATTTTGTACTAATATGGCGTTTTTGTTAAAAATAAAGTTTATCAAGATCTACACTTTCAACAAATTCGATTAAAATCGCACAATAAATAAAGATTTTACAGGGGTGAGTCGCAAACAAACAAACAAACTGTATATAATATATAGAGTGTTCCACTTAAGACCACTCTTGTAAAATTTGTTAGTAAACTTTTTTTTGTTGGGTAATTTAATCTCTGAAAAAGGCTTTAAACGCATATGTCACTCGTTTCACATAGTGGCAGGAATTTTTTAAAATTTTTTTATAACAAAAAAAGTGACGTGAGTAAACACATTTAGTGGATATTTTAACAATACCAAATGTTTTTCAAGCAACAACTAAATTTATCACAGGGTAAGAAGATAGTCTAACAAAAACGTAAATCAAAATTACCAAAATACTTAATTTAAATCCGACTAAAAAAATTGTCATTTAACCCCCACGCACTATAAATTTTAATAATTCGAGGGTGGTAAAGTCTAAAGAAACATTGTATATAAAAAAAAATCGGAAATGGACTTTGAATGGCGCGACATGGCGTAACCAGTTATGTTGAGAAAAAATACCTTTTTAAAAAATATATATCTATAGATAACCTTAAATATTAAAAACCAGTGCTGTTTCACTTTTTTTAAAAACCTTAAACGGATTCAGCATGTTAAAAAATTTTGGAAAAAAATAGTCAGTTTTCTGTTAAAATATTTTGTAAACCTGTGCTAATTTAATTTACTATTTTTTTTTCAAGGCAATGATTTAAATAATAATTTTGTAAAACGACAAAAAAATTGCCTGAAAACTATATTCTAATTAAATTGGGCTTAAAACTAAAAACTTAAAAATAATACTTGGTTTTATTTCGGTTGCGGTGGAATTAAATTAAAAAACCGATGCGACTCCTCCACGTATGTATGCACTGGTTATTGCAGATTAACGTTTAATAACTGCCATAGATGAAGGCTGGAGTAGCAATATAACCGAGAGAACACGTTGAAGCATTTAGACAGATGAAATGGGGCTCAGGCGAAAACGTTTCAATTACAAGTCGTAATCTAGATTCTGAATTTTTAAGTAGTCCCCGTGTTATTCCCATGTCGTCTCCGTGGTTCTCTTCTCCTGCACAAATTAATGACGAATAAAGCAGAAATTGAACACGGATCAAATAAATTTTGTATAAACGCTGTTAAACCCATGTATCACGGATGTTCCAACCGAAGGAGCGGTTAGTTATTTTAATTTTTTAAAGTGAACAATGATTTTTACTGCATGGATTATTGGGGTTTTTGCCTACTGTGTTTGCAATCTGATTTTTACGTGGTTTGTTTGATTTGCCAAAGAATCAGGAAATGATATTTTAACATCAAAATAATTTTTTATTGTTGTTTGAAAAATTTGTTATAAATAAAACATGCGCCATCAAATGTAATTTGAAAATTTATACGATTGGATATTTAAATTACCAGACCTTATTTTATTTAAAATGATAGGTGTGCACTTTCCAATAAATAAACACAATTTTAATGTAATTTACATAAATATAATAAATACAATATAGAACGTTATAAATTGAGTGAAAATGTTATATTATATAGCGGTCATGTTATTAGTTTTGTTATATGTAATATAATGTCACTTTGCAAAGGTATTGCATGTCATGGAATAATGAACTTTTGTTTGTTCTTTTATAATAATAATTTTTATTGTAACGAACGAGGTAGAGATTGACAGATTGTTATTAACTATTTGTATAATGTTAATAGTAATTTAGTTTATAAATAACGACGTGTTAATTTAGGATTTGTGTTTATTAACGGTACAATGTTAATTTGTTGTAAAATTGCCCAACAAAAAGAGTCAAATGATAAGTATCTATTATTTGTTTAATTTTATCATTAAATGATGTTCTATTAACTATCCGGATGCGGTTCTTCTTCCGCACAATAGTTATTTATATGATAATTTACATTAATTATTCCAACAAATTATAATTTGTTATTATTGTTAAACATAACAACGTGTGTACAGGGCATTATACATATTTCTGTTAATAATATTATATTAATTAATAATGTTCGTATTTACATTGAATTATCTCATTTTTAATTATCAATACTCGATGTGATGAAATAAATGAATAATTTTATAACAAATTAAATATTTAATAATTATTTAAATAATTATTAAACAATAAAAATGTTATTTTTTAATGACTTACAGTTGCGAAAACTGAGTATAATTCATTTCATTATGAAATAAAAAAATGTTTATGAATCAGTATCGTGGTAAACGACCGTCTCATTATTTTCAAATAAAACTGATGTTTTAAAGTTAAATTCCCACAGCTAACGAAAAAGAAATAATATCGAAAACAAAACACTGAGAACACTTAACTTATTTTAGTATATAAATAAATAATTCGCGGCGCTTTTTTTAAAACACAAAATAAAGAAACCTTTCTTGAGGTTATTAAAATGAAATTAAAACAATAATTAAATAAAACATTAAAAAACTTTAATGGATTTTAAATTATACGGGAGAAGCGTTATGGAAAAATGTTGCTGGGCGCAGACTGTTTTGGCCACATCACGCTTTTTTATTTTTGTACAAGCGAATGATTTTGATACACATAAACAGACAATTATATCCCTCAGCTAAAATGACTATCCTTAAGATATATGCATTCAAAACCGTTCCACAGTGATTCAGATTGAAATTATAGTTGGAGAAAAACCTAAACTCTATATTTGTATATTTATTAAGTTTGTGCAAATTTGACTGGATTTCAATTTATTTAGTGAATTGTCTAGTCGGCAGTAATAAATATTAAAAAAGTTATATATCTCCTATTTATCTTTACTTTTTAGATTTATTTGTTTTATTCCTTTAAAACGTTAAAAATTTTGCATCAGACAAATTTAAACTACCTGAAATTAAGTACCAGGTATAGGGAGGTCCAAATAAGATATACTTAAGAATTTTAAAATACAAAAAAATACAGGATGTTCTATTTAAAATAAGAAAGTTGATGTCGTCCCGTTAAACACTGTATTATTATTATTATATAAAAATATAAAAATTTAATATTAAAAAAAGTCATTTAGGTCATGAAAATGTTTGACTCAGGTAGTTTCGGAGAGGCCTAGTTTACAAACTACATACCTATGTATATCAATAATTGTTTAAAATAAATTTAAGGCATACAATACTTGATAATAAAATAATAATACTCCAAAAAAGCTCATTACCCACTTGAAAACTCTGCAACAAATATCTCTGTAAATTTTGTAGGAAATTGATTTTAAAAATAAATAAAAAAGATGTGAAGAAGAGCGAGAAAGGAAGTACATTTTTGACAAGTTTTAGTTAAAAAGTAAACGGTGTGGTGAGTGGGTTAAAGTTGGCAACGGTGTTTGGGTTGGCGGCAATGGAATTCCAGATTGTGCACATAGAGAGTCAGATACACACTCTCACACAATATGTTATATATTGATTATGCATTAAAAGTGAGGGAAAAATGTAAAAAATAAGCACATTGTAAAGTCGTTTCGCCAATCAGAGGCATTGAATTTCATACAAAAATAACTAAAAAGCTGGTGTCCATAGGGGTAGAGTGAGTGGAGAACCAAAAAAGCCAGAAATAGTACACATTTTCCTATAGTCATATTTCAAATGGCCATTTTTATTTGTCTGTCAAACTTTTTCCGCATGCCTGAAAAATGTTTAATTATTTTTGCGTTTCATATCGAGAAATGTGGGCAAGCAGAACGACCGACCAACGGCCGAGCACACACATCTATATCGCCGATATTTCATTTAAAAAATGTGTCCAAACGAGAGGCAGCGGCCATCATATATTTATATTCTCCGCAGACTGCCATTGTTTCAGTTGCAGACAAAAATCCGATGTGATTTTTAAATTTAATGTAACAAAACGAACCATCAAATATGCAAAATATCATATCGTATTTTTTTCTCTCGTGTAATTTTTAAAAACCGTTCCACTTTTATTTCACAGCCTCGCTTTTTTTAAATTAACATTTTAGAGTTACGCAGTAATTACAAACATAAATTCTGTATAAACTTCATATACATCATCCTCTCCGCATTTATTGCAATTTTTGCAGATTTCATATACGTTTGCTTTTATTGTGCGCGTTCTACCTGCCTACTGCCTCCCTTCTCCACCACCACGCATTTAAACCAATGCTGCTGATACCAACCACTACCTGCTACTTTGCTTGCTTACTCGTACTGCATCCATTTCAACATTAAGCCTTTATTCAAATTACCTTTGCATCAATTTATTATTATCCACTGTCAGATTTAAATTACCTCACTCACTCATAAAAACTACCAGCCACTCATTTTCCACACCAACTTATTACGAGACCTCATCAATACCAACTCACAATCCACACTGTATCTTTAATATCAAATATGATGCCATTTTTTATTCTTCTTTACGTATTATCTTTTTAGCTCTCTTATTCCTTTATACATTACATTTTAACTGTAACTGACATCTTTAAAGATTCTTAAAATGTATGTTGCTGCAAAAACTTGCAATGCTATATCAAAAGAACTTGATTGCTTTAAGCAACTTTGTTAAATATCTATTGACAGTATTTT
The DNA here is from genome assembly GCA_921294245.1 of Brassicogethes aeneus. Classification (NCBI taxonomy): domain Eukaryota; kingdom Metazoa; phylum Arthropoda; class Insecta; order Coleoptera; family Nitidulidae; genus Brassicogethes; species Brassicogethes aeneus. Next base: position 41,628,021 of record OV121132.1, on the reverse strand, counting down.
ATTAGCTGTGTTAGTTTATAAATGAAATGCAAATTGTTGCGTCTTTACTTTTTATTCGGACGAGTTGAATTCTTAAAAATTAAAACTATTACCGTTCTGCACATGGTGTAGGTAAGATTTATTAACATAGCTATATCTTATTAATAATTAAGTCATACTTGATAATGTTGTTTGGACATAACCAGTCTTCAGAATTTTAATATTAAGAATATTTTCTTCAGTCCATACATCATTGAGCTGTCCAAAGAAATTGCCCCAATAAAAAGATGTCAAAAGCATTATTTATTATATTACTTTATAGTTAGTATTAAAGGGTATAGGAACAAGAACTTTTTTTAATAAAAAGATAGTAAGATAGTTAAAAAAAGTTTTAAAAAAGTTTTGGACTAGGTTTTCCATTAACAAAGCCGGTACCGGTCAGTATCATAAAAAGAGTTTGACTAGAGGGTCTTTAATACACTTTTTATTATTTTTATTTTGTGTTGTTTTTCGAAATGTAGATATATAGATTTAATAAAATCAGTAGTATCGACAATTTGTTTCAAAACTTGGTCGTGCTCCCAAAACTTTTTCCTATGTGGAGCTTTAGCTTAAATCATTTTAAGGCCGGCCTTCTGTTTTCAAAGAGGCCCTATTTTTTAACAAAGTTTGTCTTAGAATGTGCCTTTAAACCTTACTATTCAAAAAGCAGTCAAGATAATTCAAATCGCAACTTGGTGTCAAGTTTTCAAAATACAGCAAAGTCATCCATCCTGAATCGATTAAAAAATTAATTAAAAAATAACGTAACACCCTTGTGTTCCAAAACGTCTTTTAAAATTTTATCCAATATTCATGTTCTTGTTGGGAAACCCAATTTAAGGAAATAAATATAATAGAAAATTTTTTGCGTTTTTAATTACACAGTGTAGACATAGGTGATGATTTCTAAGTGTGTTGAAAAAATCTGAAAACCATGCAAAACAAGCGACGAAAAGGTGAGGAGGGGCGGATTGCGCCCCTCAGCGTTACCTATGGTGACAAACAGCCGTCGCTCCTTTTCACGATTGTTGTGTGTTGGCTGCAGTGCGAGTAATTCGCTCTCTCCTTCTCGGTGCACGAGCCACCTTCGCTTTTTCGCTTTCGGCGCTAACGTTATCTCCTATCCATCCATATATGCAATGCATAGTTATTATGGATGTGTGTATGATGTTTGTTTAATATTAAAATTTAACAAAAAAATATTCAAAATTGCGGATAAATAATATTTATTAAATATTCTATAAACTAAACCAAACGAATTGATAAAATTCTGTAAACAATGATTTTAAAACAACCCTAAAAAATTTAAATATTCTCGATTTACCTACCTAAATAGATTACAAATATTACACAAATAAATTTAGAATCACGCCAGAAAATTGTATTATACCTACGTTTTATTTATTATTAACATACACGTTTTTTATATACATACACAAATTAAAAATTATTTTTTTTTAATAAAATAAAAACCTTTTTATCGCAGTTTTATTCATTATTTATAGAATGCAAGCTTGCAAATATAAAAGTATCGTATCGTCTGTAACTTGTTGGCAGTAAAACAATAAAGCAATTTGCTAAAGTTTTTTCAAAAGGCGAAACTGTTAAATTTTCGCTTCTCATTATGTGTATTGTTTAAATTGCAGAAGCAAACAACATTAAAGTATAAATCTTATACGCTCCGCGTTTCATGGACTGGCTGGCACAATAATAACAATAATCGTTATAACTTCGAATTACATATAATAAAAATAAAAGTAAATGATATCCATAACCATAAGAGAGCCGACCTTCACGGCCGAGTCAAGTTTTTATCACGCTCCAAATTGTTTCATATTTATATTAAACTTTTTCATTTTCCGGCGTTTTAAGAATACAGCGAAAGTTTAAAAAAAATATGAAAATAAATAAATTTATTGTTTTTATTTATTTTACGCACGAACAAAAAACTGCGTCAGTTTAAATTAATATTTATATTCCTGTGACGTAGTATTGACCAGGAATATTAAATTAAGTTTAGCGACAGACAGACATAAAAAGAAGTAACCCCCCAACTTTAAAATTAAAATCACCCAGGAAACGCAAAGATGTAAAAAGCAACGCATGTAAATAATTTCTGACTGTAAATTTTGCATCACCTGATCGTGGATTTTTTTGTGACACTCACGAGGCCGAAAAAGTATACTTTTTCTGTCATAGCCTAGACGCATTAAATCGAATTAACCGTACATACATACACACATACGCACCCCTGCAGAGGAAAAAACTCCCCAGGTTTAACCATAAAATATTGAGCAGCTTCAATATTTAATCCCGCTGACCTCTACTTTCTATACGCTAACGCAGGACCACCATAATGCTTTGAGGGATTTATTATTATCCACTGTCAAAATTTTTACAAAAAAAATACGTTTTTATTATTCTACAAATTTAAAAAAAAAATACGTTTTTATTATTCTACAAGATGTGAAATTGGTGCACTGCAATGCAATAGTGGATTCTATTTCTTCTGGCGAGTACCAGAGTCAAATTCTAGATCGTAATTTAAACCTTTTATGCATCCAATACTCAAAAAATGCTGTAAAAATAATTCTGATAGTGAAAGACTTTATTAATAGTAATAAATGTGTTTATCTCCACGCGGTCTATAATTTAAACTTTATTGTTGTCAACATTCGATAAAGAAATACCTTGTTATGGCCTAGGCCGATAAAAATTTTTATGAGGCAATTACTTATTAGTTCGATTTTTTCTCGCTAGGGGTATTGTTTTGACAAATTAATCATTTTCTAAGAAATTAACGTACTAAACTGGTTTAATTTATTTATAATAAGCACTAATTTGTTTGTTTTACTGTTAATGTTTAGTATTTTTCATTATATTATTGTAAAATTAAATATGAATAATAAAACAAAAAGTGAGGTTAGGCAACCAAGAAAACGCACGATTCTTTGTCTACAATTTAAATTATCTATAAGTTTTAATTTCGTTTAAGTTTTCAGTGAAATTAAATGTTAAACACAGCTTAAACATTCCAAACTACCTATTTTTTAAATAAAAATCCAAACAAATTGAAATTAGATACTTACCTATTTATTAAACAATTAATTAAATTCAATGTAATAGCAAAAATCCATTTCTACTTAAATCATGTTGCTAGGTATTATCAAACTATTACTGCTTCTAAAAGCAATAATAATTATTGTACAATTAATGTAATCTTTAGCTAATAAATAAATGAGATTCTAAAAAAGTAAGGTTAGGCTGCTTTGATGTTGAATTAAAACCTATATAAAGTGCTTTGAAGATAAAATGTTGTATGCCATTCGACCAAGAAGTGCCTTTTTGTGCTTCGCTCAATTGTAGGCCTCCGCTACGCGTCGGCACTAAACCTTGAGCTTATAGCTATAGCACAAAAAGCCTTACTTCTTAACCTAATGACATAAATAACTATTATAAGCAAAATAGTCGTCGTGTTAAACATAAATAGGTACGCTTATGCGACTTTCTTTATTAAAAAAAAAATTAAAGGGGTGCATTTTTTTATTAAAGTTAATGCATAACAAAATCATGATTTAATTTTTTATTTATCATTGCGGCTTTAAAGGGTTCCCGAGTTTTAACTCTTTCTTTAAGTGGTACTCAGGAAAACCTTATTGCTAAATAGTGTTTTTGCTCCACTCTGTATAATATTTTGCATGTATTATTTTATTTCGGGTTTGGGCAAACATTAACCCATTACTTCACATGGACAACGATGTAATAATTAATGTTCGTCGGTTGAAAATTTTCCCCATTCTGCAAATCTTACGGGGATGATGCGATGTTGGCTGGCACTTGCGGTAATAATAATATTACTACTGCATCACATTCTCATGCTAATACGTTATGCAGTACATTTATTACATTAGCAGATTCCGGATTGCCCCACATATGTGCGGGGCTTTCGCGGTTACGGATAGCTCTGCGGGGCTGAAAACCGGGTGAGAGGAGACGGTGGCGGCGGTGGCACGAAGACTCCCACCCCCTTCCCCATCGTATGCATTTCGAGCCCCCTTGCATCATACCGACCCCTTCAGACGAGACTGACGCGAGCTCTTCATTTCATCAGCCTAAGTGTATGCAGCTTCTTTTGCCAGCTTTTTTCCGCGCTTTCATATTAATATTTAGAAAAATGCGGGCGCGAGTGGTGCAATCGAAACATTTTCAACGCGAAACATCTACATTTTACTAAAGCGGCTTAATTATTAAATTCACCTTCAAGTTTTTTAAAATGTTTTGACATTTAGTAAAATACAGGATTTTTATAAACTGCGGTGCTTAAATGCAAATTTCTAAGAATATTTGGTTAAAAAGTAAAGTCAAAAAAATAATTTAGTTTAGAATGTACTTTTTATCTATTTAAAAGAGGTTTCGTGAAAGGAAAAAAATGCTCAAAAGACTTCAATTAATGTTTAATTAAAAAACTGTAATATTATAAAATTTACTTCATTACCCTTTTAGCCGCTTATCCCTTTATTCTTTCAACAAAAGTCATATCTGTAGGCGATATCATTATCAGGCCCGGTACTTTTTATATATAATTAAACTAATTTGAATAATTGTATAATTTTATTATTGTTTGTGCATTAATGCCGCCATTGAAAGCAGATTTCTAATTAGTAAATTATGTGGCGACTTTTTATTTTTACTAGAGAATTTTGAAACAATGGTCCTTTTAATGAATGGCACAAAGCAATTTAATAAGCAAAGACGAAAGGCACGCATTTATATTAGGCCTAACGCATAAAAATATTAGTTCATTAAATATTAACAATAGTAATTAAAAAAATTGTTTATACATTTTGTTCTTTGTTCAATTTTAAGCAAAGTAATTAGTAATTAGTAGGTAAGTAATATAATATAATATTATATATTATAATAACATATAATGAAAATAAATACTGCAGAAAAACTACTGTATTACTATTTTCCTTTTGTTGTATACATATATATGAATATTTATATTGTTTCAAGTGGATGTAATTATTTTTACATTACTTGTATTGCAAGATTTTTTTATTAAATATCACACGATTGTTTTAGTATCGTTAAATTAAAATTATTAAAGATAGTTGTAAATGTTTGTAGATGTATACATTATAATGAAGAATAATATTATTTAATTTATTTAATTTTGCTATATTTTAAATTTGCCTTGTCGATTTTTAATTATTAATTGATCGACCTTATTTTAGATTCAAATAGTTGTATAGGTCGAACATTTTACGATGGAAGAAAACTTATATTGAGGCTGAAATTTATAAATTAATTATATTGCAAGTCGACTACGTCCGCTCTGATTTATTATGTATGTATTACAGACCAAATGACACTTTTAAGTCTTTTTCAAGTAGATTATTTATAATGCCCAAGTATATTATGATAATTTTTGTTAATAATTTTATTTGACGAAAACTTAACTATTTAAAATTTAACACATTTTTTGAATTCTCGTTGGTGTGTTCCTGCTAAGAATCACGTACAATTTACCGACAGTTTGTGATTTGTATTAAACTGACCCGAAATGGACAGTTTTGGATTTTAGCTGGAACAGTAGTTTAAACGTAAAATAACCTATTAAATTATATATTTTCTTATATATTTTCGAAATTAGAATCACTAAAAAAGATATATCAGTACGGGCTTCAGAAATATCGCGCATAGTATTTGTTTATATGTTATACAAAAAAACCGTTTTTGTATGAAGGTGATTAGTACGCAGGCGCCAAACTTAAAGTTTAATGAAAGTCCGCAAAATTTTCTGACTATCAACAAACTGGTTCTATTCTTGTTAGAACACCGAACCGAAAAGTACTACACAGAAAAAAATCTAACGTAGTACCAAGAAAAGCGCTGTCATTGAATGCATTAAAATTGAAGCAATCTAAATTGTTATTTGCTCAATTAATTACTATTAAACCAAAATAGGGAAATATTTTGCCTAAATGTCAAAGAATTTATTACGTTAAATGTATACATAGTATAAATACAATAGTAACGTTATTAAATAAATCAAAATAGTATTTAATGCAATAACATTCTACCATTCTAACAAATAAATATCAATATGAATATCAATAGATTTAGGAGCGATAACTTTTGTTGTTAATTTAAAAACAGTAAACGATTATAAACCAAGTGCTAACTACCTATTGGTATTATAGGAACTGTTATTCAGGAATACGGATTACAAGATCCCATTGGTTTAATGGCTCACCCATTCATGCTATGCTAGCGTTTTTTCTGTGTATTACGCAGGCGTCTGATGGTTATAGACAGTTTGGGAATCTTGTAGGGACAAACCTAATGCAAAAATCAAATTTTTGTCAAAAATTTCTTTTTTACACTTGAACGAAAGGAAAATCGTGTACAACAAAAATACAATAATTTATGCAATATATTGAGTTAGGAGATTTCCCAGTCGTAATCACAAACTATTGGCGGTGTTGGCGAGGCGGCGGTGTACTACTAATCCTATGCGGTATGTTTGCGGACCGGCATGGAATGCATATGTGTGTATGTTATAATTGAGTCGTATAGATTCAAAACCCGCCAAATCCATTTATTGAAAGTAAAGGACAGAAGACATGTTTCCATAACAACATAATTAATATGTATTGCAAACATATCTACTGTCCTTTACTTTCAATAAATGGATTTGGCGGGTTTTGAATCTATACGACTCAATTGTACGCGCTGTCATACACACGCGCCTCTGTTGGACAGCGGGAACTCCTGGGTCCACTGCCATCTCCTCCAGGTGCCGACCTGTGGGAATCCGGGACTCTTCGGTTATCATCGCACAGTGATACCAATTTAATAAGTTAAATATTTAAAAAATAAGATAAAAGTCCCTAATTAATATTTTCAAATAATCAAGTTTATGATACATTTTTATTAGAATTAGCCATTTATAGAATATATACCCAAATGTGAAAAACACAGCCATCTTTTCATACTATTTCATTTACACCAAAAAAATTATAATAAAAATTCAATTGCCCAAGTTTAAACTAATATTATAGTTATATAATAATATTTATAGTCAGATTTAACCATACAACAATGTTCAGGTAAAAAATTAGGTTTTTTGTTTAAGTAAACAAATAGTATAAAAGTTTGGTCATCGGAATAATCATTAGGTTTTTTGTTTAAGTAAACAAATAGTATAAAAGTTTGGTCATCGGAATAATCATTTGATTTCACTTAATGTGGTGTTTGGGTGTTTAACCAGCATGACAAAAATATCTCCCACTTCTGCCAGCTAGAAGAAAACACGGAGCGCATACGGGAGCAAGGGAGGCAATTCTAGAAGGCGTTGCTGTTTAAAACAGCCTGTTTACCATGAGTTTGAAAAAAATGTAAAAATTATATTAAAAAAACGTTTAAGGTTGTTTTCCTAATATTGAGATGTACCCGTAACTTATGCTTATGCCTTTTTTGCTAATGCAAGGTAATGCTCGACCCTATACAGCCCAAGTAGTTAGAGATTATCTTGGGAAGTTGGCAGCACGAAGCCCTGACTTTTATCCAATAGAGCATGTCTAGGATATATTTGAAAAAAAAAAAATAATAATAATAATAATTATTATTATTATTATTTTTTTTTTATAATTATTGATTTAAATGTTTCTTTAAAAATTTAAATTCCGAATTTTATGGTCGTTTTATTTGAAATTAGAAAGTTTTTGGCATTTAAAGTGGCAAAAAAGTAGACGGAAACCAAACCTGTATAACATTTTGGAATACAATTAATGCGCTGTTTAAAATATTTGTGATGTAAAGAGTAATCTTAAAATGGTGTCAAAATCCAACACCAAGTGGTGTTAATATAAACACTATGAATTATGGTTGAAAATGTTATATACAGCAAACACCAAAACTGTGTTTATCTAAAAATATTTGAGAAGTGCACCTACACAGAAAAAAAGGAATAGTTCATTTAACATTAATTTAGTTGACTCATAAGTATTTATTTAAATCAACTGTGGGAAGATTAATATAAACAAAGATTAGGTTGACTGTACTAAACCAAATAGTTATTTTATTTTTTTTAAATTGGTTAAATTAACCCAGAAAACTTTAGTGCAACCAACCCGCTGTATTATGGTTCAGTTTACTAAATATGTTGTTGGTAAAATAAGAGTTACTTCAACCTAAAGCACTGTGTTAAAACGATTACAACAATTTGCCGTGCATTTCTGGTTGCATAGTGTGTACCGATCGCGGCAAAGGAGGTTTGGATCACGTGATGTTCTTAAATCTCGCCTTTGTTGACTTACATGAAGAGTATATAAGCTCAGGTAGTCCTTTGCTTTGGTGTGACACTACAACGATACTAAAGAGACCTTAAATAGGTGGAAACAGCTGTCAATACTTGAAGTATTTTAAGTTGGTGGAACGCACTAAAAACATTATCTCTAGCGAGTTGAAAGTTTAATTTTCTGGAATAATACCACTGGTAATATATTTGTAATGCGTCAAGGAACTTCCTGTTTCCTTTTTTTCTGTGTAGTATGATTTAATTTGACCAAAAACACATAATATTTAACACTGAAAAAGAGTTCAATTTACACCATGTAAAATTTATTTTATCTACGCCAGTGAGATAAGAACTTCTTATCCCACTCATTTTGGGTGAGATAAGAAGTTCATTAACGCACGCGTTTTTCTCTGCTTTTAACCAATCAAATAAAAAAGTCAAAATGTCAAAATAACCCTAAATTAAGTCTTAGACAAAAATAATTACCGTTTATTTTTTCATTTAGATGCGTAGATAAAAATTTGTACAATATACGTGTGATAACGCTTTATTAACGTACTTTTGCGATTGCCCAACTCGTACTACGCACTCGTTGGGCAAATTTGGCATGCTGTTAATAAAGCTCTTATCCCACTTATATCGTAAATAACTATTAATACTGTGTGAAAGTTAAATTTACACTATTTTAGTATTTGAATTTACACTGGACCAACGAACCAAATTTAACACCATTTTGGTTTGTATCGATATAGACCATGTATGGTGTTAATTTGGTTTTAAAATGGTCATGACATTTTGAACAGTGTGGCTCCTGATAGGATACTCCTTTGTTGACGTGTATAGCAAGAATACACTTGTCAGCATTACAATTTTTGGTAATCACTGCATCTGTCAAAATTTAAGAAATAAAATGTTTACTTTTTTTCGACTCCTTTAAATTTGTATTTTATTATGTGGCTTAAAATCTCCATTGCTGATCAATGATCAGTGATCATCTTTATGGTTGGGACACGGTGTGGGTCGCAGTATAAATATTTACATTGAACATTCCATAGCTATTGATCAGCAGTAGCATTTAATGTATGCTGTGAATTATGGCGAGCCACTATCTATTTGTTTAGCTGATTAGTTAGTAACATTATTAGATCTGTGCCGATACCTGCTAATCAATTAATTATTTATGTATGATCCGATCGCAGTACGTACGTACCGTGTGGCCGCCATTACCGCCGTTCCTGCCACCGCCGCCACGAACAGGTTTGTTAATTTCAAGATATTACCATTGTGTGTTGTGATTAGTCTGAATTCGCTGTACGCGTAACGGTTTTGTCAACGTTATATATAACGTTGACAAAACCGTTACGCGTACAGCGAATTCAGACTAAGATTTTTCTTTATGGAAGATAGAGGAGTGAGGTATGTTTATGGTCGTAAATGGGTCGATGGTGTGTACAATCCACAGGGGGAGGCATATAACGTTATATATAACGTTATATGCCTCCCCCTGTGGATTGTACACACCATCGACCCATTTACGACCATAAACATACCTCACTCCTCTATCTTCCATAAAGAAAAATCTCCTACTTTACTGCTATTTATTTTAAATGATGTATTATTAAAAGACTTACAAAAACAAATAAATTTTTAATAATAGTAAGCTAAAAAGTTTAATGGCCTATACTTACTCTCCTATTTTGTAATAATATTAAAACAGAAAATAAAAGGGCTCCATACGTTTTTTGTCCTGTTCTTAATATATTTAAATTAAAACAACATAAACAAACTATTATTAATACATTAAGTTTTTAAAATCTTTTTAACTATAGTTATTGTATACAATGTACAGATAATGATTAGTGATATTACACATTTCAAATAAAACTTCATTGTATAATATTATTTTAAATTCTCCAAATTTATACATGTAATTCTAATAAATATTTAATTTGGTTTGTTTCGTTTTTCATTATTCATAGAAATTTATAAAATATTAGAAATATTTAACAATACTAACGACAAAGTAAAATAAACTTATTAAATATTAAATAGCGAACAAATATATTTTAGGATAAGGCGCGTTATTTATTCATAGAGCTTAAGAAAATTTAAATATTTATATAGGATTTACATAAAATACAACTTAAATTATACATACATTTGTCTTTACATTAATAAATTATTTCATTTTAAATGTTTCATACTTAGCGCGATGAACTTAATGTAAAGCGCCTATATTTTTAACATAATACAAATTTTAATTACATTTAGCAATAATAATTATGTAAATTAATTACGAATATATTTCTTTAAATGTATTCAGTTGTTTATTAATTAAATATTAAACTAGTTACTTATATTTTTATTAAAAAATCTTGCCATATTATTTCATATTAAAATTTATTTATTCATTTACACAGTACGACTACCTACTTTATAATAATTATAACTTTACTTTTAGATTAATATTAATGGTAAAAATAAATTAATATTTTATTTTTAATTAATTAATATAAAAAAAACTAATTTATATCAAAACAATTTTATAATCTATATAAGATTTCGGCGGGATGGTTTTTTATTTGTTAAATAAAAACATATTTATAATTAATAAAGCAGGATTAATAATTAATTATTGGGTAGGTACATATTCAACATTATTTTTATTTCACAGCATATGAATGAATAATAAATTTAAATAATTATTACAAAAACGTGCATAAATGGTTAAAAGTTAAAAACAATTGTTTTTATATAAATAATAATTAATTAAATTGTGGGGACTGGATTTCCCACTCTTGTCTGTCAGTACAATTTAAGTGATTTTTATAATATTTATTTATTTTATTTTTATTGCTATGTATTTCGAATTATTATTAGTCAGTAATTATGTTTAAACTTTTCAGGTAGTAGGTTGTAAATAGTGTATTGCAGAGAGCGTGTGTTTGTTACCTGGAGCCTTGTAAAACATTGGAGTTTCCTGTCATCGGTAAACATCCTTTACGATTGCTTACTTACCTCTCCGGTTTCTTTACCGAAAGTAATTTATTTAATTTTATTTTTATTACCCTTTTATAGATGCGCTTGGATTTTTCCAAATGTGTCCTACCTATCCCCTACCACGATTAGGGGTGGGTGGCCAAAGGGCTCTTGGAAAAGGTCTTGGTCTATCACCAGACAGAACGTACTGACTGCCCGTTTTGAGTACATCGGCTCCGGGTGACAACACATTTAAATTATAATTCTGTTTGTGTATATATGTGTATTGTATTGTATATTGTGTATATGTAGTGTAATAAAGTTAAGTTTGTAAATACCTCGCCGTCGATCAATTTGCACACAACTACCCGCACCAAAGCAGTCGCTAAAGTGGTGACCCCGACGTGATCTGTAAGTTTTTTTTATGTATTCGCAAAATTTTTTGTAAACTTAGTGACAATAATTGTGTTAAGTGGTGGACGACACGGGTAGTTTGTCGGTAGTGCGCGCGTGATTGTAGACCGATTAACAGCCGTTATAATAGTGTAGGTATAGACATTAAGCAAGTGTCAAGATGACCAACGTCGATCAAATGAAAGAAACCGCCACGAGCACGCTCACAATATCGAAACAACCACGTTTCCCGGAGTTCAATGCAGCCGATCCGGAATTATGGTTCTCGATTGCGGAGAGGTATTTTGAAGCGTTAGGTCTAAACGACAGCCGTAAACAATACCTGAGTGTGTTATCGGCCATACCAACACGTTACGCTAACGAGGTGCGCGATATCCTAATGCAACCATTAGGCGAGGAACCGTACAGAAATTTGAAGGAGAACCTCGTAAAACGGTTGAGTTCATCTCAGGACGAAAAGACGCGCGAGTTACTTGAAAACGTAGTAATGGGAGACGAGAAGCCATCGCAGTTTCTTCGTCGACTACAAGCTCTCGCAGGGACAGCAATACCGGACAACTTGCTGAGAACATTGTGGATGCGTGGCTTGCCGGAAAAGATAAAGCCTACGATGGTTACCGTGCAGGACAAGTCCATCACCGATATGGCTGAAGTTGCGGATACGGTATACGGGTTATTGCCACCACGCTCGACCGTCGCAGAGACATCAAAACCGCCATCAGCAGTAATGGCCGACGTGCAACAAGCAGTGCACGTGCAACAGCTTCGGTTCGAAATGGCCGAGATTAAAAAGCTACTCGGTGAAATTTACGAAGGTTCAAACTCCCGAGGAAGGTCTCGAACCCCTTACCGCGGACGCTCACAAAGCCGGTCCCGCTCCAGGTCAGAATCGCGCGGCCCGCGTCCAACTGGCATGTGTTGGTATCACTGGAATTTTGCAGAGAACGCACAGAAATGTACCAAGCCATGTAGTTGGACTCCGGAAAACGAGAGGGGCAGTCGTTAATGGCGGCCAACGACACCAGCCCGACAACATCTCGCCGTCTTTTTGTACGCGATCGCGAATCAAATGTCCGATTTTTAGTAGACACTGGTGCCGATCTGTGCGTATTCCCGCGTAAGTTTTATCGGGGGCCGTGTAGAAGGTCCAGCTACGAGCTTTCCGCAGCCAACGGTACACGCATCGCGACTTACGGCGTAACGACGCTCACCCTCAATCTGGGGCTGAGGCGGGACTTTTCATGGAACTTTTTAATCGCTGACGTTTCTAAGCCCATCATTGGAGCCGATTTTTTGTCGCACTATGGACTACTTCCCGATTTAAGAAGCGGGCGACTACTGGACTCCGTTACCAGGCTCGCTCTGCAAGGAGAGGTGACTGAGTGTGAAGCTCCCAGCATCAGGACCATCACCGGCGCCTCGCAGTACCATGATCTTTTACGGGAATTCACGTCAATAACGCGGCCTGACGGAGCTCCAAAAGCGGTCAAACACCAGACGAAGCACCACATCATCACGACACCGGGTCCTCCGGTAGCACTAAGACCGAGGCGCCTTGCTCCAGACAAACTCAAAGCAGCCAAGAAAGAATTCGAAGCAATGCTCCGACTTGGACTCGCCAGGCCCTCAGAAAGCCCGTGGGCAGCACCGCTGCACATGGTGCCGAAGAAAGGAGATGAGTGGCGACCTTGTGGTGATTACCGAGGTCTCAATGACCGGACACAACCGGATCAATACTCGGTGCGCCACATTCAAGACTTCTCCCAAATGTTAGAAGGAAAGATCATCTTTTCTACTGTCGACTTAGTACGTGCCTTCAACCAGATACCCGTAGCCGTAGAAGACATCCCCAAGACAGCCATTACGACACCGTTCGGACTGTACGAATTTCCATACATGACGTTTGGACTTCGTAACGCAGCCCAAACTTTTCAACGGTTTATCGACGAAGTTCTACGTGGCTTGGACTTCTGCTATGCATACATAGACGACATCCTGATCGCCTCCGAATCGCAAGAAGAACACTTGGAGCACCTCAGAGTACTTTTCGAGCGCCTCCACGAGTACGGCGTCGTCATCAACCCCGGTAAGTGTATATTTGGAGTATCTGAAGTCCAGTTTCTCGGCTATCTCGTTTCAGGTTCGGGAACTCAGCCATTACCAGACAAAGTCAACGTCATCCGGTCATTTCCTCAGCCTCAAAGTGTTAAGAAGCTACGGCAGTTTTTAGGAATGGTGAACTTCTATAGGAGGTTCATACCCAAGGCTGCAAACGCGCAGGCACCGCTCAACGATCTGCTACAAGGTAACGTCAAGGGCAGCACACCAGTCAAGTGGACACCAGAGGCAATCGCGGCGTTCGCGAAGTGTAAGGAGAGCTTAGCACGAGCTACCTTACTGGCACATCCAAAGCACATCCAAAAGCCGCTGAATTTCTTTTCAAAGAAGCTGACAGTTCCAGAGCTCAAATATAGTGCATACGACCGAGAACTCCTGGCGATCTACATGGCAGTCAGACACTTTAGGCATATGGTCGAGGCTCGGCAGTTTGCGATCTTTACAGACCACAAGCCGATTACGTTTGCCTTTCGGTTGAAGTCTACACAGTGTTCACCACGCCAACAACGCCATCTAGACTTCATTGGACAATTTTCCACAGACATTCGTCATGTGTCGGGCCAGGATAATGTGGTGGCTGATGCATTGTCACGCATTGAAGAGCTGGAGTCAGCCATCAACTACAAGGCACTTGCAGAGTCTCAGAAGAGAGATCAAGAGCTTCTGAATCTGCAACAAGGCTTTTCATCCCTCAAGTTGAGATCGGTACAGATTCCAGGCACAACTGAGTTTATTACGTGCGATGTGTCAGCATCAGCGCCTCGACCGTATATTACAAAACCATTTCGGAAGGCGGCGTTTAACTCAGTTCACCAATTATCCCATCCCGGGGCAAACGCTACATGCAAGCTTGCGACCCAACGATACGTCTGGCCCTCAATTAAATCGGACTGTCGTCAGTGGGCACGAAGCTGCGTGGAATGTCAGCGATCGAAGATATCTCGCCATGTCTCAGCGCCAGTGGGCTCGTTTGCGCCACCATCAGCAAGACTCGACCACGTACACCTTGACCTGATCATCATGCCACACTGCGATGGGTATCGTTATTGTTTGACTATGATCGATAGATTCTCTCGCTGGCCCGAGGCCGTCCCACTTGTCAACCAGGAAGCAACCACTGTTGCAGAAGCATTTTTTAACCACTGGATAGCTCGTTTTGGCGTCCCGCTGCGAGTCACGACAGACCAAGGAAGACAATTCGAATCCAACCTGTTCAAGCATTTGAATCGCTTGACAGGTACGACTCACATACGGACAACCGCATACCACCCAGCATCCAACGGTATGGTCGAGCGCTTTCACCGTCAACTTAAAGCAGCCATCCGTTGTCATCAAAGCCGCTGGACAGAGGCGCTTCCAGCGGTGCTATTGGGGATCCGTTCGGCGTGGAAGGACGATATAAATGCCACCACTGCAGAAATGCTATATGGCCAACCGTTGCGACTTCCAGGAGAGCTGTTGACACCCCGAATTCGTGAGGAGGACGACATCAACGCGGAGACTTTCGTTAAACAGCTGAGGCAGCGATTGCAGGACATAAGACCAGCAGTCATCAACCGTCATGGTGACAAGAAGATTTTTATCTTTAAAGACCTTGCAACAACGGGGCAAGTTTTCGTCCGCCACGACGGCCCTAAAAGACCTCTCCAACATCCATACGATGGGCCGTACCGAGTGGTTAGCCGTTCCGACAAGTTCTTCATAGTGAACGTCAAGGGCAAGAACATTACAATTTCAATTGATCGGCTAAAACCGGCATACACGATACTTGACAACATAGAACAACCCGAACAAGAGCCAGAACAACTTGGCGGATACGTTATTACCACAGCTCCGTTAAAGCCTGACCCACAACCCGAGCCACCAGCAGCGCTTATCGCACCAGACGTCCCACCAGCACGCGTCTCGACTGGTTCGGGAAATACAACCACCAGAATTCATCGGCAGACGAGATCGGGCAGACAGGTTCGGTTTCCCGATCGCTTCCAATCCGGACTCTCGTGATCTTCATCACTGGCAGGGGAGTGATGTGGGGACTGGATTTCCCACTCTTGTCTGTCAATTTAAGTGATTTTTATAATATTTATTTATTTTATTTTTATTGCTATGTATTTCGAATTATTATTAGTCAGTAATTATGTTTAAACTTTTCAGGTAGTAGGTTGTAAATAGTGTATTGCAGAGAGCGTGTGTTTGTTACCTGGAGCCTTGTAAAACATTGGAGTTTCCTGTCATCGGTAAACATCCTTTACGATTGCTTACTTACCTCTCCGGTTTCTTTACCGAAAGTAATTTATTTAATTTTATTTTTATTACCCTTTTATAGATGCGCTTGGATTTTTCCAAATGTGTCCTACCTATCCCCTACCACGATTAGGGGTGGGTGGCCAAAGGGCTCTTGGAAAAGGTCTTGGTCTATCACCAGACAGAACGTACTGACTGCCCGTTTTGAGTACATCGGCTCCGGGTGACAACACATTTAAATTATAATTCTGTTTGTGTATATATGTGTATTGTATTGTATATTGTGTATATGTAGTGTAATAAAGTTAAGTTTGTAAATACCTCGCCGTCGATCAATTTGCACACAACTACCCGCACCAAAGCAGTCGCTAAAAAATATTGTTTATTTAAAATTTAATTTTAAATACAAATATTTATTATCTAAAATTAATTAAATTATTAATAATTAATATAAACATTATTTAACAGCTAAACCGATGGTGATTTCAACAAATATTAAATATATTTAAGGATAAAGTACATTAATAATTTATATGCTGTTCATAAAATGTATCTAATTGAAGTAATAAAAATGGCAGCAAATAAATAACAAAATACGAATTATTAACGCGCATTTGGCCACTCATTAAACCCCATATAAAATTGAAAATATATATAAATACATTTATCCGTTCAATATTAAAACTTTCACACTAATAATAAAAATAATTAACATTCTAGTAATTTATAACCGAATCACAATTGGCTTTATTTTGCTCATGCTTTGTCCGCACAATGATACCAATTATAAATAATATATCAATAAAAATAATTATACTATATCCATAGATATAATACTATAGTAATTTTTAATAAATTTTTAAAAACATGTGCGTTTACTTGTACCCACGTTAGGCATAACTAAAAAACAAAAAATGTCCTAAAGAAAGATATTAAATACAATTAAGTTCGATTAAAAATGTTTTAAAACTTTGGAAATTTTTATAATTTTTAATATTTTGTAAAATTTAAAACTTTTAAATATCCTAATTTTAAGAATTTCAAAACTTTTGTAAAGTTTAGAAAATTTGAAAATTTTAAAAATATGTCCTTAAATTTATGCCACTGTGCAAATTTGTCATACCATTTTTTAAATGTATGCTAACATGCAAATTTTTCCCACCATTTTTTAAATTTAAAAAAATTAAATGGAAGGTAAGTTTTGCAATTTTGTTCGAGCCACACGCACATCTACATCTTACGTGTTATTCCATACGCTCAATGTCTACATCTACATCTTCAAGCCACACGCACATCTACATCTTACGTGTTATTCCCGACGCTCAATTTCCCCCCAGCCTTAGCATGGGTGTTGCATAACACGCACACATCGACGTGACTTACCTTTGCGACTTCATGCTCTCCTGATAGGGGCTTAAGCTTTACGGTGTAAAGCTGTGACGTCGGGACGTTTTTAGCTAAATTGTTTGCTAAAATTTTACCCTCAATGCGCCAAAAATGTATGAAGTACCTTATTGTATTTTATTTCCACCTTCTTAGTAAATGAGAATCAGGCCAATTCACTAACATAAGTTGTTAACGTTAGCCACTAGAATCAGTGGTTATATTTAAACGGCCCGATTGGCCGGATTGTCCAATAACCACTGATTCTAGTGGGTAACGTTAACGACTCATGTTAGTGAATTGGCCTGATTATAGGTAAATTTCGTTGTTTTTGTAATCAAGACAATACATTATGGGAACAGACCTGTAATTTTGTACGGGATTTTATAAAAGACGTTAAATTTAAAGTACAGGTCTGTTTCCATGGAAACAGACCTGTATGCATAATGAATCGTTTACTTGGTTACAAAATTAACAAAATTAAACTGGAAAATGTAATTTTTCTACAATCAAGCGAAAAATACAAATGTTCGTTTCCAAGAAAAAGCGCAAAGTTGCACTTTTTCGAGGAGCAACCGTTTCTTTATTATTATTACCAAATATTTTTATAAAAACACCGATTGTAGAAAAAATACTGTGTGTAATTCGAGCGCAAAGTGACAATGCCGCTCTCGCGAGATAGCCGCGCGTCAAACTTCTCGCTCAGAGCGACAATATATAAATTTGGGCTCTTAATACACAAATAGCTATTACTGAAAAGGTGGAAATTAAAATTTTTAACTTGAAAATCGCCATATGAAGGTGAAAATAAAAGTTTTTACGTGTCACGTACCCCACAAACTTCCAGCTTGCCCGTAAAGATTAATTTACAAAGCTTGACACGTAAATAACTAATAAGAGACATTTAAATAATTAATAAATAGTTAGATAAAAAATTCAAGGTTTTTTAAGTAGGTATTAGTCAATTTTACCTAGTGAATCAATTTTGGAAAACCATCCGTCCGGTCAATTTTTTGGACCTTGATTTTTTATTTACCATTTTTCTTAAATGGTATCCAAATCTTTAGTTAACTTATTAAGCTACATGAGGGTTTTATCATTTAACTCATAAATGATTTAAAATCAACAAAACTCTGTTTGATGCATGTATTTCTCTTATTCTCAGTTACGTAAGTTCAGTTTAATAGCAACACCATCAATTATTTCAACCAATCTCGTTAATTCTGTTAGTACCCTTGACTGTTTGCATTTTCAATGGGCTTCTTGCAAATCCTAGACAATATTAGTGTTATCCTATTTAGAATTTATAGAAATAAGCCTCATGATATTTCTGAACTTGCATTCTGAATTCTCCGGTTCGTCAGCAATGCCATTTAATTATTATACATTAATAACGAGACGTGAATGTCGTGTAGAGTTTAATTTATTAGTAAAGAGTACAGTGACGTCATCACTTCCTGCGCAAACATGATTGTCTCTCTCTCTCACGTCTTGGCAATTCGTTCTACCAGTGGCAGCCTTGGCAGAAATTGGTTCTTTGCGCAGCTTACGTCACTGTACTCTTTACTGATAAATTGAACTCTATAGAGTAACACGTTATAACGTGCAATATTAATTCTGAACACAATTAAATTATCATAGTTTTAAAATTATATATAAGGCCACGCCACTGTTATGTTTTTTTATATCCATATATCTATTGTTGATTTGACTACATATGTAACTAAATTATTCATTAAAGTATCTATCTACCGATTTGATAGGACATTGGTAATACATAGCTGTTGTTAACGCACCACCAAAAAATAACCAAAAGTTTTAAGTAATTTTTTGTCAAAACCAATTATCCGATTTAAATATTTTTCTTTTTTAATAATAGGTTGTTCCTTTCACAATGTTGGTATACTATCTATATTCCGATAGAAACCTCTTTTTTACAAATACCGGGTGTAGCAATTATAGCGTTTTTTTTTTAATTTGTAACACCCTGTAGAGTTTAACAGCTACAATATCAAGTTAGAATTGCAATCAAACTTTGGCCTTATCTTTTTTACATTTTGTTTTTTTATTTACTCCATTATCTTTCATATTACACGAGTAACAACATTTTATAGGATAGCATGATTTTATTGATTTTAATGAGCATTTTACTCACTAAGGTAAGTCAGGCTATGGAAAAATATGAAATGTCAAATTCTGATGCTTATTGTCAGTATCAATCCTTTTATCGATCAATATGCATCGTACTCGCGAAGAATGTGCCCAAGCATTAATATTGTTTGAGGAAGGTTGGAGCTACCGAAGAATTGGTGAACGATTTTATGTAACTCACAGAACCATTTCACGAGTTATACAACGAAATAGAGAAACTAAAAGTAATAGTCGCAGGCCGGGACAAGGAAGGAAACGAAAAATCACTCCGATTTAGGAACTCTTCAAACTCAGCTTCGAGATGCTAATGGTTTACAAGTTTGTACAGAAACTGTTCGTAAGCGACTAAGGGAGCATAATTTGAAACCTAGAATTGCTGCTCGAGGTCCATCTTTAACTAGAGTTCACCGAAGAGCAAGGTTAAATTTTGCCAGGGAGCATTGTAACTGGTTGGCGTCTGAATGGCAACAGGTATTATTTAAGGATGAGTCCTGATTTTGCTTGTACAATAATGACAGGCGTATGAGTGTATATCGACGCCCCAACGAAAGGTATGCTCAGTGTAATTTCTCGCATACAACATTATTTGGAGGAGGATCTCTGATGGTCTGGGGGGGTATTTCTTTGAATGGTCGCACGGAACTTGTCATCGTAAATGGTAGCCTTACATCTGAAAGGTACATACTGGAGGTGAGACCAAATTGTATATGCGCCATATATAGGGCAAGGATTTTTGTTGATGCAAGATAATGCCAGCCCTCACGTTGCTCGAGTCCGGACCTAAATACCATAGAGAATCTTTGGGGCAGTCTTAGGAGGAGATTACAAGAGAAACGCAACGTAAACACTTTGGAAGACGTACGGCAGAGACTTATTCCAATATGGGAAGAACTGGACCAAAATTACATAAGGTCTCTAATTTTAAGTATGGGCCGTCGTTGTCAAAAAGTTATTCGTGCCAGAGGTGGAAATACTCGTTACTGACACTTTCGTTTTAATTGGTTTGTTAAATTTTGTATCGTTTTTTCTTGTTAATAATTTGCAATAAAATCATGTTGTAATGTTGTAATGTGAAAGATAATGGAGTAAATAAAAAAACAAAATGTAAAAAAAGATAAGGCTAAAGTTTGATTTTAATTTTAACTTGATATTGTAGCTGTTTAACTCTACAGGGTGCTATAATTGCTACACCCGGTATTTGTAAAAAAAATGTTTATCGGAATACAGTTAAAAAAAAAACGTTCAAATCGGATAATTGGTTTTGACAAAAATTTACTTAAAACTTTTGGTTATTTTTTGGTGGTGCTTTAATTTCTTGGAGGACTGTATTTTCTAAATGGTTGTCAACATACATCAAATTTTTAGTAGTTTTCACTATTGTTAATACAAAATTTTAAAATCTCGCCACTTATAGCTCTGAAGGTATACCTGTAAAATAAATAAATCCAAGTAGTTAACAAAACAGGGAAATAAGTAAGTTGGATTTGACCGTTGCAACGGTCAAAATCAACTTTTAACGCGTTGGTTAAGCAGTCGCAAGCGGCGCAAAGGAAACGCAGCAGCAAGCAGCCTTGGAACCGTGTAGAAATTGATTTATACAATTTGGCAAGGCGGCTGCGGGACGTTGCCTTCTAAGATTCCGGCGGCGGCGACGCTCGGCTCAATGACCTGCCTGCGGAGGCGGCGGGACGACAACCTGCATCCATCCAGACTGTGTTTACCATAAATATATTGATAGAAGAAATGACAAACAATGCGGATGATGCTCCATAAGTTTTACCTTAGAAATATTCTTTGGGCTTCAACCTACAGTCCGACCAACTTTGTTTATGATTTTAGCTCTAAAAAACTAAAAATTAAAAATTCAATAATAATAATATTATTATTGAATTTTTAATTTTTACATATTATGTATATTAAAGTCATAATATGTATATTTAAGTCATAAAATTTATATATATTTTAAGGTCAATTTGGAGGTTTTTTAAGCTGACTTCCAAAGTTTGAAAAATTTAAGGAAAATGAAAAAAAAAAGTAAATAAATAATAGTCAGAACCATTAAATAACAACATCAATAGATTATGAGGAAGCTTATAAAAAAACTACAAAAGGTTTTGTCAATAAATCAAATATCATCTGAAATAATAGTATGCACTTGTCATTCTGTTTGGTGTTGAGTCGATTTTCGAAACAGCTGATACTACGACGTTGTAGTTGTCGTCGATGTGGGAGGACGCGACCTTGCGCCTCCACGCTTCACCAGACGACGGCTTTCTCGAGATATCACTCTCAATTCGAGTCACCCTTAATGCTGCGCGGATGCGCGTTTGGTTTTGGTTTTTTTGCGACATTCAATATGCATACACAGTAGCTAACCGAACGGTTTTGATTTCTGCTTTAAAGTTGAAAACTTTAAAATGTAATATAATGTCAGTTATAATTAAACGATAGAAGATATTTTTTCTCGATAAAATACATTTAATAATTTTATAAAATTGAGAACTGTAAAGTACAATTAGTTAATTGCAACTTTCGTGTATATTGCAGTTTGTTGCCTAATATAATTAACAAAATGAAATGAAATATTGTTTGCAACTTTTTCAGTAATCGGAAGACTGAATTTCGCGACTCTAAGAGCTGGATGTACTTCAGATTTAATGAATATGATTTTATTGCACCGAACTGATCGTTTGGTTTGTAGTTTAATGTGTAATTTAATGAAGGATTAGTTTATAGATCGTTATGATATTTAGGCTTTTTAATAAATTAAACTGTTGTGTTATCGTAGCAATCTTAATAAATCATTTGCTGAATACGCGCTGTTTTTGGAGTGCAATCGCTTTATGTTATGCATGACAACATAGAATAGTAAACGAAAATAATAAAAAAAATGTTAATGTCCATTTTATGATCAGGATTTATGTTATTTTAGTAAATATATCAGACGTATTGCAGCTACAGTAATTAATATGCTGAAACTTTTTGCTATATGACAGTGGACATATTATAATTGACTTATGCTGGACGTTATTATTGCCACCACAATTAAATATTTTTTATAGTAAAGTTTTACACAAATATATGCAGTACACATCAATATTGCTAACTAGGTTTTTAAAAACTAAATCATTTTAATGTATGTAAAATGTAAATAATATTTTATAAGACTCATTAATGTGAGAGGTGTAACAAGATGTTAAATAATGAATCACTGATTTCGTAATTTCCTTTTCCTATTCGTCGAGACTTACAGAAAGTTTTACTTGAGCGTATAATCCCCATTTTAAACTGTTAAACAACATAATTTAAATTAGGCTTATATTTGTCACCAGAGAATTTAAAATTAAATTATTCAATTATTGATGTATTTTATATCAATAAATGTGTCAGCACTAATAAATATTAAGTTTTTACACTATAAATGATCAAAAATGTGAAAATAATTTCCCAATTCCAATAAATAATGTTGTTATGGTTTGGTATTAATAAGGTGCGGTTTTGTTCTAGATTTTAATGAAAAATCGAACTGCGGATCTAAATTGTCTGCACACACACAATTGTGCTAATTAAATTAGACATATCCAAGTTTGGCGGCTTGTTGAGGGAAGGGGTGGAGGAGATCGGTAGCCAGGAAAACGTAGCAGGCTCTGGTGTGCGGTCAGAGGCAACTTGACCGCATTCAATAGCCCGTTCTCGTGATGCCAAAATAGCTTATCAGGTCTGGCCCTATGTTAATGACTCTGGATTTCAATTAAAACTAATTACTGCTACCCGGCAGACCAATCAATTGATTAATCATTTAATTAATCAACTAATTTTCGAAGCCAGTGTAACTAATGCCTTGCTACTGTCATATATTAAACTAATTAAATCTATATATGCGAAATATTTCTTGTTTGTATGATAGAGGATCAGATATCGCGTGAATAACATGAATGATAATAATTGACATGTTGAATTAACCTAATGAATACATATTATTAAGTTTTCTCTAATTTATCAAAATTTCTAAAGAGGAAAAATTTTCATGCATATTTTATGCCACATCCGGTGGGTGTAAATTTTTAATATATTTGCAATATTCTTGTTTTTGAGTTTTTAAACATGAAAGTAATAAATATTTTATTTGCAAAACTGAATAATGCATTTTCTATAAAAATTCCATAAGATAACCTTATAGTTATTTCTGGTTTTAATAAAATATTGCAGACACATATGCACTTATCGGCATCTAAAAATACTTGCGATTGATATAACAAAAGTGGAGCATACATTTTAAATAATAACTCAAAGAATAATTTATTTATATAAAAAAGATGCCAGTGCGGTGGAAAAGAAAATAGAACGAGACTGATAAAAGCCCTGGAGAGGAAAGCGCTGAGAGCGGTCGATCAAAACTGACTGGAATTTCCAGTGAAAGTTATGCGCTTTTCCAAGTTTCCAGTTTTCACAAATTTTACTACCCAAACAACGAGTTAGTTTGGTCATTCACTTTTTTGCATCATGTCATGTCAGGGTCACGTTTTAGTAT
Organism: Brassicogethes aeneus; assembly: GCA_921294245.1. Classification (NCBI taxonomy): domain Eukaryota; kingdom Metazoa; phylum Arthropoda; class Insecta; order Coleoptera; family Nitidulidae; genus Brassicogethes; species Brassicogethes aeneus. The sequence goes on along the minus strand of OV121132.1, from coordinate 41,603,875 downwards.
TTAGTAACTGTGTAGATTTTCACTTATAAAAAACGTTTGCTTTGCAAAGGTTACACTGTTCAAAATTTCATGACCATTTTAACACCAAATTAACACCATACATGGTCTATATCGATACAAACCAAAATGGTGTTAAATATGGTTCGTTGGCCGGTGTAAATTCAAATACTAAAATGGTGTTAATTTAATTTTCACATTAAAATAAATTTTACCTGGTGTAAATTGAACTCCTTTTCAGTGTTAAATATTATGTGTTTGTGGTCAAATTAAATCACACTACACAGAAAAAAGGAAAAAAAAAGGAAACAGGAAGTTCATTGACGCATTACTAATATATTACCAGTGGTATTATTCCAGAAAATGGAACCTTCAACTCGCTAGAGATAATGTTTTTAGTGCGTTGCACTAACTTAAAATACTTCAGGTATTGACAGCTGTTTCCACCTATTTAAGGTCTCTTTAGTATCGAACAACTTGTAGTGTCACACCAAAGCAAAGGACCACCTGAGTTTATATATTCTTCATGTAAGTCAACAGAGGCGAGATTTAAGAACATCACGTGATCCACACCGCCTTTGCCGCGATCGGTACACATTTTCAACCATAATTCTTGGTGTTATATTAACACCACTTGGTGTTGGATTTTGACACCATTTTAAGATTACTTTTTACACCACAGATATTTTAAATAGTGTAGGTCCTATCCGATAGGAACGGCGTTAATAGGAGGTTAAGAAGGCGCCATGTTGATAAAGTTGGAGTAATGGCGGGGCTCCAGGTCGCATTAAGGCTTGGAATTAGGGAACGAAGGAGCGATCTTTCCCTTCACTCCGAATATTAGTGCCAAGTTATTGCGGATATTAAGGGGTTGTTTATTCTTGGTTACAACTGGTAATCTTGGCTTGGGCTCTTTACTCCCTTCCGCCCCCGTTAATAACCTTATTTATGCCTACATTAGTCTACAACTACTTTATTAAATTCACCTGCTCTTAATGCACTCATCTGAGACAAAATTTTATAACATGTGTTTCAACTTTCCTGAATAATGCAATCAAGATTTGTTGCTGTTTTCTACTTCTTAACTTAACAAGAAATACTGTTTCCTTCAAGGGTTCTATTAAAGGATGCTTTTAATTTATCGATGGTTTAAATTAACAATTTATCAATTATCTGTCAGCGCTTCGTAATGAAGACCGTAACGTTCCTTGAGTTAATTTATATGTTTATTTACCTGTGCAATAATTAAATTAGCCGTGTAAATGGATGCAAAATAATTACGCCAGCAAGATAATGAACCGACAGTTTTAAATGAAAAATAACCTGGTTGGAGACCTAAAGAAATGAGCTGACTTTAGGGGCGTTGTGGATAGTTTAGATTATCTTTACTTGGGGGAAAATTGAATCGGTCGTATAGTAAACAGTATGTGTCCTTTGCTTCCTTCCCGGATCTGAGACGGGCAACGCCTACTCGGGGTGTCTTTATTGATTGCAAGCGAAGTTTCAGTTGTTAAATTAGATCAATTTGTCAAATCCTTTTGAACGTTTCATAATTTGTATCGGGACGAAGACGGAGCTGTTTTTCCGCCGGCTCTCTACCAAACTAGAAAAACTTAATTTGGTGTAATGATCCCAATTGGAAATTTACTAAAGATTCTTTAGTAAAAAACCTTTATCGTACTTATTAAATTAACAAAAAAATTTAATTTAATGATTCGGCAAAAAGTAAGCGAAACCCTTTTACGTAGGGAAGTAAAATGACAGTCATTTATTTATGTGACACGTGACATGTCATTTATATGTCATTTTTGCCATTTATTGTCATTTATGGTCATTTTTATTTCCTCATCTTCAATGTACATATAGAAGCATCAGACAAGTGACTAAAACATTGATAGACATAAATTTATTTGAAAAAAACAAAATCTAAAATTTATAAAAATCCTAGTAGAATAAAATGTATCTATCTATCTGGTTTATAACCAGTTATAACTAAATTTTTTTCAGATTTATAGTCATCGACATAAAAGTCATCTAATGACTTAGAAAGTGCAGCTTCCTTTTTTTGTGTTCGCGTCGGTGGATCGCAAGCCAGACGCGCGCCAGGCGGGTGAAATCGAAAGTCAGATGATATTTTTGTGACCGTCATATATTTTTGGAACTGTCATATATTTTAATGACGGTCAGTTATTTTTTTAACAGTCAGAAATTTAAATTGAAAAAAATTAATGACAAGGGCGTCATAAAAATAAATGACATGACCGTCATTTTCATTATGACCGTGACATGACATTGTCATAAAAATTTGCTTACATCCCTACTTTTACATATACAATGCCTTGTTAGAATATTACATTTTATAAATAAAGAAAGATAGCATAAAAGGATAATGCAAAGGAGTCGGTATAAAATGCAAGATTTTGCATGTACTTAAATTATAAATCTCGTCGAGATTCCGCGAAAGTATCACAAAGATATGAAGAAACGTGGGAATAGGAGCGACACAAGATAAATTAAAATAAATAATTATACACACAGGCAAGTCGCCATCAAAATACGCCTACCGCAGGCTAAGATGTTAATTTATTTTATATTACTGACAACAGTGTGTATCTACCATTAAGGAAGACTTTTTTGAATTTTATTTTTATGATATGTAGCACATATATTTTTATAATTCATAACCGAGATCAGATTTAGGTTTATTTATTGCCGGCTACCAAGTCGTTATTATAATGATTTATTAAATTACGAGGTGCAATTAAATACCATAAGGAATAATCATGTTTAATCGTACAAATCATGGTACCTATAGACCAATACTTCGTGCAATACTTAAAAAAACTTTAGGGTTTTTAAAATACTAGCGACTATCCAAAAGTAACATGTAGGAATTAAGATTTTAGTCCCTAAATAAATACCCTCGTATTTGGTTAACTCATTACTCATCATAACATAATGATACATTGATTCCTACATTGTTCATTTTAATAATTTTCTTACATTAACCAAAAAAAGTAGAATTTTAATTAATTTTATTTTTTTCTGTTGCAGGTATGTACTTATCTATTAAGCCGCCTGAGGAGACGACTATAATATCTAAATTAAATGTAGGTATATAATTATGTAAATATAGGCAATCCAGGTTAATTAGCTTGGTTATCGTGTACAATAAACTGAAATAAGTAATAAGACATCGTCAAAGCGCCTTGCTTAGATTGTTACATAATCTTTTACACAGCAGCTGGCTAATGCCTTGCAAATTTTATTTTTTTTTAAATTAAAAATTTCAGATTAAATCTTATGCTGCTTTGCAATTAGGAAATTTAATATTTAATCGGAGAGATGCCTACTTACGAGTATATTAATGAAATATTTTTGAAATCCGATGATGCTTAAAAATTAGACAGATGTAAACAATGCAATCGGACAGGGCATATTATAAAAAGGCTTGTTACTAGAATAGCAGCGCTCTCGCAAGTAAAATAGAACATTTTTTAATTATTTCGTCTTACAAACTACTTGCCTCAACGCATGCTTACGATTAAAAACTTTATTCTGAGCGTCTTGATTGCCTGAGAATTGTTTCTACTGTACAGCGCCCTGGAGTAAGGAAATAATATATTTTATCTCCACGCGGTCTATAATTTAAACTTTATTGTTGTCAACATTCGATAAAGAAATACCTTGTTATGGCCTAGGCCGATAAAAATTTTTATGAGGCAAGTAATTAGTTCGATTTTTTCTCGCTAGGGGTATTGTTTTGACAAATTAATCCTTTTCTAAGAAATTAACGTACTAAACTAGTTTAATTTATTTATAATAAGCACTAATTTGTTTGTTTTACTGTTATAACATTATAATGTTTAATATTTTTCATTAAATTATTGTAAAATTAAATATGAATAATAAAACAAAAAGTGAGGTTAGGACATTGCAATTTGACGTTTCACAGTTGTGTTTTCTTTTTCTACGATTTAAATTATCTTTAAATTTTAATTTGCTTTAAGTTTTCAGTAAAATTAAATGTTAAACACAGCGTAAACATTCCAAACTACCTATTTTTTTAATAAAAATGCAAACAAATTGAAATTAGATACCTATTTATTAAACAATTAATTGAATTCAATGTAATAGCAAGAGGGTAAGTAAACCATTTTCTTACAAAAATCCATTTCTACTTAAATCATGTAGTTAGGTATTGTCAAACTATTACTGCTTGAAGCAGTCTGCTTCTAAAAGGAATAATAATTATTGTACATTTAATGTAATCTTTAGCTAATAAATAAATGAGATTAAAAAAAGTGAGGTTAGGGCGCTTTCATGTTGAATTAAATTGACCTATATAAAGTGCTTTGAAGATAAAATGTTGTATGCCATTCGGCCAAGAAGTGTCTTTTTGTGCTTCGCTCAATTGTAGGCCTCCGCTACGCGTCGGCCTTCAAACTTTGAGCTTAGCACAAAAATCCTTACTTCTTAACCTAATGACATAAATAACTATTATTAACACAAAGTTTTCATTTTGGTTAGACGCTATATATAGCGATATATCGTCTAATTTCAATGAAGCGATTTCAAAAAAAAATTGTATTAACATTTCAACATTTTCTGGTGTTCTAATTAGAGATGTAAAAAACGGTTTTTTTTCAGATGTGAAAAAAAAACATGAAAAAAAAACGGTTTTTTTTGTTTTTTTTCTAAATGAAATTTTGAGTAAAATGTAAAATATATTACATTTTTCATTATTGAAAATTTTGACCAAGACTAAAAAATCTGATTTCTTATTATTTGGTAGTTTCAACATTAAAAACCATGGTTTGCAATAGCAATGTAAAACTTCTACACTAATACAAAAAATTAAAGGATACATTTTTTTTGCCATTTTTCGGATATATCCGCTATAGCTGTATATTTGTTAAAAATGGTCGTATTAAAAAAAGCAATTTGAAGCTTGAAGTTTATAGTTTTGAGATTTTTAGATGAAAAACGTGCAACGCTCAATTCTAACGAATACCGTAATAAAAAAAATCGATTTTTTTTATTTCTTTTTTGGTCCACGGAATGTTCTGACCACCAATGGAGAAATGTTCTAAAAGAATTTGCTATTGTTTTTTGAAAAAAAAAATTCATACTCTACATAAATTTGAAAAATCATGAAAAAAGTGCTTTTGGTAGCTTTTTAAAAAATCAAGCGCTGAATCAAAAATATTATATTTAGTTACTTTTTTTAGGACCAAATCAAAACAAGCGCGGCCCTTATTGGTCAAATCGGTGGTTGTGGCGAGTGCATAACGTGAGACTGTATTTACATTTAATAATTGTCATTTAGTGGCTAATTTTAGTCCATGGAAACATAAAAAATTAGGCAAATGGGACTTATCTTGAAAAAACCTAAAATGTGAAAAAAAACCATTTGAAAAAAACCAATGAAAAAAAAAACTGAAAAAAAAACGGACCGTTTTGTTTTCAAGCCGCATCTCTAGTTCCAATACTTCTTGGTACTCATATTTTGTTAAATTTGTTGGGTAAATAGGTAGAGATGAAATTGCGTTTTGTGTAGAAAAAATAAAATAGGTCATTTTTAAGTATCCACTGTGGTTAGGACCAAGACATTATGACATACTAAAATATTCATATTTTATTTCTTAACAATTTGTTCCTTCTAAAATGTTACCAGCGACTTGTAAGATTGTTGTTTTAAAGAAGCATGATGCTGAATTTAGCATGAGACAGTTTAATTAAGTCAATTTGACAATATATTAATCGAGTTAGTTGGCACTAAACAGAAGAGACAAGTGGCGGGGACCCGAACAAAAAACTGCCTTCTTAGGCCGGGCGCTGCAATTCCACTTTCAAAGGGGTTAGTAATTATGGCCGCTAATGTGATTACTTCGTTTCTGAACATAGTCCATTAGGCCCTTGTGTCGAGCAATAATTCCATATCGTTGTTCCTCTCAGTGTCGGCTTCCTATCTCACCCCGATGGCGCCGCCATCATTCATCCAATTTTAGACAAGATTTTAGCATCATGATTTTTGATTCATCGACATCACTAAACTTCCTTTGAAAGCAACACCAATAATTATTGTTTAATGATTTTTATGGATCTTTCAATCATCAAATATCAAGAAACTGATACTGAGACATTCAGAAAGACCAAAAACTGCACTAAAATATTGATAGTGCACAGAAAAATATCCATCATCCAATTGATTTGTACGAAATTTAAACTTGGTCATTTAAGAGTCAATTATAGGAAAACTTGTATACTATACTTTTTTATTATTTTTTAAAAAGTTTCAAACAACTTTTATTATTAAATAGTAAAAATGCAAATTTATAACTAGATTTATCTATTTTTCGATATTGAATAAAATTTATTGAATAGGTCTGCGTAAATTTTCAGTTCGGCTCCAGCTCTCGAGAAGACGAGTCGCGTCACGCGGGCGAGCTCTTGAAACGTAAAAGTTTAAAGATGAAACCAACAATAATTAAAAAAAAAGGGGTGCGAACTGATAAGTGAAACAAACATTTTCATGGAGTGCAAGCTAAATGGTGTAACGGTCATTGAGGAGTGGAGTGTTGGGTAATATGAATGACTTGGGTGCCACCTGTCATTGGAGGCTTTTCACTGGACGGACGGGGGAGGTCGAAGAAGAGGGGAGGTGGCCATCCGCAAAGGGAAAAATCTGATAAGTTTTACTTTAAGAGTATGCATGACCTGATACAAATCTGCAATATAAATACGGCAAGCATTTTCCGTTATTTGTCACCATTAACATTGCCCGTATTCATTTCATTAAACATAACATTTATTTTACTTGAAAATGTTAAAATAACTTTAAAATATGATTATGTTAAGAACTTTAAACAATTGTTTTGTTTTTAATTACTATCATTGCAAAATTGTATTAAAAAGTGTTAAAAATTCTTACACGGGCAATGTTAATGGTGTTAGGTATCGTTAAAGTGTTTATTGGGGTATCTTTAAAACCCATGAAGGGCACGCGGCGTGGGGCAATAGGTCTGTCAACAGCAAATGCGTAAGGCGGTCCCAATCGAGACCGAAATAAACACTGGACTGACAGAGTAAACTAACATTGAACACATAATTCTAACACATTAAAAAAAAGGGCCTAATAGCCAAACTCGAGATTTGTAAACATTAGACAACAGAATAATCGCGCTTGTGATTTGTTTGACTAGTGAATAAATGCAAGCTTTGGAATTTGATAAACAAAGACGGAACTCTACCACAAAATGTGCTTGGGACAAAAATATTAAAAACAACTGACACACTTTACCAAGGGCAGGAACTACCTGACCAGAACACGGACAATGACAATAACGAACAAGACAAAGACCTTGACTAGGAAACTACACCCCTGCAGCGAAATAACAACTCCCCAACTCCAAATAGTAATCCCAAATGTTTGGAGTATCACTAATCGACTGGTCTAGGGGGATTCCGCGTCGTACTTAGTTTTAAGTCGGCGTAATTGTCCCCCAAAAACCAACTCCCTCCCGTCCCTCATCCATACCCCACCGAGCGTATAGCATAGGCTCGGCGAACCCGGGAATGGCTATTATAACTATTCGCCTCTCGCTCTCGAGCCCCAAATAGGGGACAGTACGGAACGCAATGGACATTCGCACCCAGCAAACACGGGTGAAGCCGTGCAGTTGCTGGGGAAGAACAAAAATCGGCGTAAGTAAACATAGGCCTGTATGGGGTTCGAGAGTCAAGAGGAAATGGGGCTGGTTATACGTCTCTTATACTACTACTACTCATACTCAGGTCTGCGTAAATTTTTAAAACTTTTCAATTGTATCAGCATCCACCATTCTAAATAGAGTATGCATTTCGTTATCGTTACATTTTTTATGTAGTTTCAGTTCCTTCACAACAAAAAATAATATAATGCGATTTAAATTTTCAGATAAAGTCATTCCCATAAGTTAGAGCATGATATGAAAACAATTTTTGGACTTCCATAGTCTTTTTTGGTGTTTATTTTACAACATTCGGATTAACAAGGATCTACAATCGTCTTCAGGTGAAAATGACAAACATAACGACTACGAAACTATTTATATGGCAAGGCTGTGGGCGTGGTGTTCCGGTTGATTCGGTCGAGTGTCTTCAAGTTACGGACGTTCCTCCGTGCAATAAGAGGTTTCCACAATTCCTTAATTTCTACCCTGGTATGGCTAAATTCAGTAGTTGTCAACTAACCAACTATTATTCTGGTCAAATCTTTATGGTTTGCAATATCTCAACAAAATACTTGGAAACCTTACAAAGGATTGCAATCGCTACAAGGAAATACAGCATTCTTTGTCAAGAATTTCAAGCATTTCGTAGAGATACTTTAAACCATACAGATTTGACCAGAACACACAAACACAGAACACACAAACGTTTCAAATTAAATCTTTCAATAGAAGAATCCCTTAGGATTATTTAAAAAAATTAGAGATGAATGAAACCTTATCAGAACGGACCAGTTTACCAATAAGAGTATTATAAAAATATTGGATTGCTGTCTCCAAAACACAAATTTTCAAGAAAGAGACAAATTCTTCTCCCAAGCAGACGAACTGCCAATGAGTTCCTTACTCTTTTCGATAGTAGCAAACATATTTATATAAAAGGGTTTGACAGATGGTTTTAAAAAATCCACAAAAAAACTGGTTGATAAATGTCGATGACACCTATTATATGGAGCGATGGAGACGATGACCTAAAATGTTTTCTCGTTTACATCAAGAGTATAGTGACTTCTTTAAATGTACTATGGCAAAAGAAGTTAATATCAGAACAGCGGTCTACAGAAAAACGACGCACACAGGAAATTTCTGAACCATGTTTAAAAAACCATCCTTTAAGCAATCAAACGGGAATTATTTAGTTTACGGAACCAAAAACTCCAAAAGAAGAGGACCAGAAGCCAACTTTATTTATCCTACAGTGTAAACACTGTAGGATAAATAAAGTTGGCTTCTGGTCCTCTTCTACTTAAAAGTAATCCACAATATTAAGAAGAAACCAAACGAAGACCAGACCTACCGACGCGTCGGTATCCTTCACATCGCGACGTGAAGGATACCAAGAACTGCATATACCAGGTAACTTGCGAATCTGTAAAGTCTTATATGGGTAAACCAAACGTCTGTTGGAAATAAGAATAAAATAACACAAAACCCGTAACCAGAAAGCAGAAACAACAAAATCTGGGATCGCCGATCTTGTGATCAGAATATAAAGTAGAAAGCAAGCACGATCAAGAAATAATAAAACTGTGGAAAACAAATCTACTGTATTTAGCCATACCAGCGTAGAAATCAAGAAAGTTTGGAAACCCCTTATTGCACAGATGAACGAGTGCCTCCAAGTTAAAGTAACTTGGATGCACTCGATCGAATTAACCAGAACACCACTCTCACAGCCTACCCAAATAAATAGTCGTTAAGTTTGTCATTGTAAATAATTGTCAATCAAAACATTGTGAAATAAACACCAAAAAAAGACACGATGGAAGTTCAAAAACTATTTTCATATCAAAAGACCTTATTGTCTACCTCCTTTAAACCAACTAAGAGCATATTAAACATTGTATTTATAAAATATCGGTATAAAGATATTGTTAACGAAACCTATTTGGTTTCAAAGATTGTTTAGACAAATAATTGTATTAAGACCACCCAAGTAAGAAACATTATATTAAATGTAATAATAGAATATATTTTGGTCTAAATAATGTGAAACAAAATTATAAAGCCATATTTCCTGTGGAGCAGACGACAAATTATTAAAGTCCTTATTTCATACCCACCGAGTAATTTACGATTACTTTTATACGTCTGCCTTTAAACTGTGGCGACTGGTTAATGTTCCCTGTAATGGATAACCTTAGTTTATTAATAAGTTGACAGTAATTCTTTTGCTGTTTATTTCCAAGTTTATTCACCTCGCAAAATGTGATTCATTTAAAACTCTTTTATTTACAATAATAATTTTATTAAAAGTCGTTGTTTTGACTTTTTAGCCTTCGTTTTTTAATGTCCTTTTAATTTTAACTGTGTCAAGTTTGTTCACCTTTGCGAATTAAATATCCTTTTCTACATGGCTTTATGTACATTTATTTCGCAGTTCATCATTTATCTCGATTTAATAAGATCCCTGCCAAAAAGTTGTTTGGCGAAATTTTGGCAGATCTTAACAGAACCTCCAGATTTCCTTATTGCCTGTTATTGCAGCGATTAATCAACCTTAGCATACATTGTAGGAACTCTTCCCAAATGATACACCTACAGAAAACGTTCTCTTTACCAAATAACACAAAACGTGCTTTAATTAATAAGTTTGTGCTGTGAGCCGGTATGTTTTATTATTAAATTAATCCTTGTCATGTGTAAGTGAGTGCAACTGCAATGAATATACCAAGCAGAAAAACAAATAAGCCGCAGAGATTATTTGTGTTCGCCGTATTTCTTAGAACAAACAATCCAAGAATTCATTGAGCTCTTTAGTATTGATCAAGGATTTTATTCAATCAGTTTTACTTCTACTTCAACTTACGTTTCTTAACCTATTGTAAAATCATTACCTATACGTGAAATTTTCAACAAAGTGGGCATCATATCTTAAACATTAGTCCATGGGAAAGCAATTTGCTGAGTGTAGAAATGCCAACGTAATTACTTATTTGCAACGTTTTATTTATGAGACGGCGTGCATCACTTTAAATGTACCCAATCAATTTGCATTTCAACGTACTCCAGTACATTGCAAATTAAATGTTTATGTTTACCGGCACTGGAATTGCATACCTGTACTTCCCTATTGTTAATATAAAAACATTTTCGAGTTGAAATGAATCTTAATTAATAAATTAAAAGTATTTAATCGTTTGACTTACTCCAGAACAATATAATATTAAGCATAAAAATAAACCCATTTTACAATGTAAGGGCCAAATACCCTAGATAGCATTTTTTGGAAATATCTTAAAAAATAAAATTTATGATTTCCTATTGACTATTTACAATTAGGTGGAATAAATAGAAACAGTTTTTGTATGTCTTGCAAGTATTCCATTTTAAAGGCGAATAAAAAAAATTGACGATGTATGATTTGACAAAATTTGAAAATTTTGTATTGAAAACGTTTATAAAAAGTTGATCTGTTACAGTAGCAACCACTCCTCATTTATCTAATTCCAGTAGCTCCTTAACTTTATTTTATAATTATCTTTCTGAAGCTACTGAAGCAACATTAAAAAAATCACGCGAATCTTTCTAACATAGTTGTTTTTATATTTGCTTAGTGTAATATGGAGTTTCATCAAGTAAAGTTCAAAACAATTAATTATTGTATAAAAATTTGTACCCAAAAATTGTTCTTTTCACTTTCATTTTAAAAAATTTGGTTGGGTGTTCAAAAAGATATTGATAATGGCAGCTACTTTTAATATTATAATATGAAGTTATATTATAAGCAGGTTTAGGCTTTTTATTTGAATTTTAATTTATTATGAAAAATCCTGTAGTATTAGTTGTGAAGTGTTTGTGCATGTAGTTACTGAAGTGTAGTGCAAAATGTTCCATTTGGGTTTTAAATTCACTAATTTAAATCCGTTAATAATTATTATAATTAATTGCGTTGCGTAGGCGAAGTGTAGTATTTCTTATGAAGAACATATCGCAGCAAGAACCAATAAATGAAATAAAAGACCGATTTAAATAAATAAATTAAAGAGCAGATTGTGGAATTAAATAAAAACAAGTTAATAAATAAAATGTAACAGATTCATATGTGAGCGAGCGAGCGCGGTATACAGATAATATCTTACAATTAAAAACAAGTATCAGCTCACGGCCTGTAATACGATCGCTTAATGTATTACGGTATAGAAAAATTAATACAAAAACCCGGCCATATTAAATAAAACATAAAACCATAAACAAGCGGCGTTATAAAATTTAATGCGATTCCCAATACAGCTAAATGAAATATATAAATATCCTTATGGAATATTAAATCGTCGTTGTTCTAGTAAAGTAAACATTCTAACGATCAATAATATTCATAAATCATGTTGCACAGTTATTGAATAACTCATACGGTACCATAAAGACAACACACACGATCCTGCTTGCTAAACATTGTTGTAGTTAAACATTTATTCGATATAAATTATCAGCGTGGAAGGGAATAGGCGACACCGAACTCCTCTCTGCTTGCTTGCCCATCTCTACCACAACCAACATATACCTTTGTGTACCATGTATAATGAACGACTGCTTTGCCTAGCTGCTGCTGCTGCTGCTCTAAGTTATGTTATTTGCATTTTGAATTAGATTGATCCCAAATTAAATTTTGCCACAGATACACGTATGTAATGTTTATTAGTGCTTCATCTCTATTGCCAATATATTAAACGCATGTTTTGCCATCATTTCAAATATCATTTTCTCCGTTTATAAAAACGCCACTGTGGAAGTGCATTTTTATTATTTTCAAGGGTGTTTCAATAAAATTTGTCATCTTCAAAAACAACAGCTTAAGCTAAATACCGTCAAGCTAGAATTACAACAAGCTCAAATTTTAAAAAGGTAACATTTACCGTAACATGATGATAAAATATGACGTTCCTAGAATTTTAGTTTTTCATCAAGTTAAATTACTGATGCTGTAACTTTAAACTCTAGCTGCTAAAATATTGAGTATGAGTATCACTCCCGGACCCTGTACAGGCCTATGTTTACTTACGCCGATTTTTGTTCGCCCCCAGCAACTGCACGGCTTCACCCGTGTTTGCTGGGAGCAAATGTCCATTGCGTTCCGTACTGTCCCCTATTTGGGGCTCGAGAGCGACATGCGAATATTTTTAATAGCCATTCTCCGGTTCGCCGAGCCGATGCTATACGCCCAGTAGGGTATAGAGGAGGAGGGACGGGAGGAAAAGACGTTTGTTGGTTTTTGGGGGATTGCGCCGACTTAAAACTAAGTACGACGCGGGATCCCCCTAGACCAGTCGATTAGTATTACTCCAAACATTTGGGATTACTATTTGGAGTTGGGGAGTTATTATTTCGGTGCAGGGGTGTAGTTTCCTACTCGAGGTATTCGTCTTGTTCGTTATTGTCATTGTCCGTGTCCTGGTAAGATAATTCCTGCACTTGGTGAAGTGTCAGTTGTTTTTTTTATTTTATTTTTATTGTTGTTTAGTTGCTCCCAACTGGTCTTGTTAATTTGTGAGCAGTGCTGCTGTTTTTGCCTCGCGTTTTGCCTGGGCAGTTTGTGTGCATCAAGTTAAATTACTGATGCTGTAACTCTAAAATATTGACAATTTAAAATAAAGTCGAGGTAAAATGTTAATTAACCACAAGATAACTGTCAAGCTTAAATGAAGACAAGCTAATATGATGACCAATTAAAATGTTACTTATAGATAAAATATCTAAAGCTCAAATATTGACTAACTAAAATTATAACAAAGTAACATAACGACAAGCTAAAATTATGTCTAAAAGGATAACAAACTAAAAGTTACTTATAGCTAAAATAGCTAAAGCTAACTAACGACAAGTTAAAATGATGTTATGAGTCAGTTATAATGATTTTAGGCTTAAATAATGACTGGCTAGTATTTCAACAACCTAAAATAATGATTAGCTACACTGTTTAAAATATCTGCGGTGTAAAAAGTAATCCTAAAATGGTGTCAAAATCCAACACCAAATGGTGTTAATATAACACCATGAATTAGGGTTGAAAATGAACACCAAAACGGTGTTTATCTAAAAATATTTGAGAAGTGCACCTACCCAGAAAAAAAGGAATAGTTCATTTAACCCAGTTGACCCATAAGTAGTTATATTTTTGTGGATCACGTGATGTTCTTAAATCTCGCCTCTGTTGACTTACATGAAGAATATATAAACTTAGGTAATCCTTTGCTTTGGTGTGACACTACAAGTTGTTCGATACTAAAGATACCTTAAATAGGTGGAAACAGCTGTCAATACTTGAAGTATTTTAAGTTAGTGGAACGCACTAAAAACATTATCTCTAGCGAGTTGAAGGTTTCATTTTCTGGAATAATACCACTGGTAATATACTAGTAATGCGTCAAGGAACTTCCTGTTTCCTTTTTTTTTTCCTTTCTTCTGTGTAGTATGATAATTTGACCACAAACACCTAATATTTAACACTGAAAAGGAGTTCAATTTACACCAGGTAAAATTTATTTTAATACTGTGTGAAAGTTAAATTAACACCATTTTAGTATTTGAATTTACACCGCCAACGAACCTTATTTAACACCATTTTAGTATTTGAATTGACACCGGACCAACGAACCTTATTTAACACCATTTTGGTTTGTATCGATATAGACCACGTATGGTGTTAATTTGGTGTTAAATTGGTCATGAAATTTTGAACAGTGTATGATAACAATAAACCAGGATTAATTAATAACAAAACTATTAATTATAATTATATTTGAAACACAATATTCAAGAATTTTGAATAGTATATTGACATTTCACATCGACTGGATTAGTGTTCTGCGCATCAATGGTTACTGCTTTCTTTTCTTCGTGTAAAAACTTTTTGTTGTAATTTTAAATGAAATCATAGCGCATTTCTAGTGTTACTTACCGCTTTCAATTCTTGATTTTTTTTTCATATGTTTTACATTTAGCATAACCTCAACGTGAGAAATTGCTTTAGATATACCCATGTAATGCATTAATTAAGCATGTTTTGCAAATATCACCTTCTTCATGATTTGGAAAAAGTCCAATGAGGAAGAAGTGTTTTTACATTGTGTTTTTAATGCTGTATAAGGAATTAAAAAGTAGCAGTTTAATGGGGGTAATAAAAGATATATTGAATGTGCAGACGATTTAGATTCGTAATAATAATAATAATAATAATAATATGTAGTGAGTAAAAACATTTACTTACCAATTTCAGCCACCATTATCTCAGCTAAAACGTGTGGAATTTATGTCGTTCCTGCGTTACATTGTAATAATAGCGTCGCTTTTTATGACCAAAAGGATATAAAAGTTGTTTAATTAAATTTCGTTTAACGTTGCATAGCCTATATTTTATAGTTTTATGCGAAAGTCGAGATATCCCCGCATGACGCTGGAATTAAATACTATTCTCGATCCGGTGCCGTAAACAAAGGCGTTAATTTTATATTAATCATCATTTGCTAAGCTCTAAATATAATATGGAAATTATTGTGTGCCGCTGCAATGTTGTTTACTGCCTCCACCAAACTACATTGGAACAATTTACGCCCGAATTATTCGATTATTCGAATTAAATGTTGTTTCTCCTTAAGCCGACTGCGCCAGCCATTTTTATCTATAAAAACTTTTTAACTGCTCCTTTCAAATTATTAATTTTAATGAAAAACTTTGCCAAATAAGAAAACTTCCGCCCACCCAACCAATCC
Organism: Brassicogethes aeneus; assembly: GCA_921294245.1. Lineage (NCBI taxonomy): Eukaryota > Metazoa > Arthropoda > Insecta > Coleoptera > Nitidulidae > Brassicogethes > Brassicogethes aeneus. Next base: position 41,588,397 of record OV121132.1, on the reverse strand, counting down.
CTTGTCTATGATTATGAACGAGAATTTCTTTGACACACGAGCGAAGCGAATTCAATCAAAAATTAACACGCTATAAACGAATTGTAATGTGAACTAACCTTAATGCAATTATTGACAGATGTTTTTTTTTTGGTTATTTTTCTTTAAACTTGTGAGTATGTATCTTCTGTATGTAAAAATAGCTGTAATTTAATATTTTTATATTAACAATATATTTTTAAAATTAAAGAAATGTTAAAAAAAATATTATGTTATATAATAATAGGATATTTAATATAATAAATAGTGGTTTCAGTGAATTACTTCAGTTAATTGTAAAATTACAGGTCAATGTAAAATAAATTCATGCACCCAAATCCTTATGTCAAACGTCAGCATTATCTACCAATGACAAAATGTTGCAGACTCAAGAATTCCAATGTTCAGAATTATTAAACAATGATAAAATAGTAATAAACACCATAAACTGCCTCGCTCAGCCTGGCTATAATATAAGCGCTTTTTACGCCTCTTAGATAATATACTATAGTAGATATAGACTTTATTTTTATATAACCTCAGGTATTCATTATTTTCAAGACTTTTATCACATAAATGTAAAAAATAACAATAATATCACAATGAAAAAATTTATTAAAATTGTCAAACGTTTAAATAAAAACTTATCCTAAATGAGTCACAATTATACCTTTTTAAATAATAAATATAGAATTACTATTTTAGCATTTGCAAAACATATTTGATTCAGGTTTAAAGCGTGCCTGGTAACTTTCGTTTTAAATAAATTTAAACGCCAGCTTCGAATTGTACGACAGAGGTCATAATTTTATATGAAATTATATTTAAAAGGATGCCGGGCACAATTACTTTTAATTTACATTTAATTCAGTCTCATTTAATTCATGAATCACTTGCTAAATCATTTTTATTTTTAGTCATGCAGGAATTAATATTTAAATAATTTAATTGAATATTTTTAATTGTTCTTATTGAATATTAAATGTCTTCCAAAGTATTGTTACTTTAATAATAAATGTGCTTTAATAGCTTTATTAATAATTCTATAAATACTTTATTTTAATTAATCGTCATTCCAATAAATTCTTATAATTATTTTTTTTTCATAAAACCATTACTCTATATTTTATTTACCCTAATGTCCCTATAATTTAATCTTTTAAGCTTGAGATTACAAAACAATTTCACAATACAAAAACCCGGACTTAATAATAAGCAATAATAAATTGTGGACAATGAAATAATCTTCGTTTATTATTAAAATTAATTGTATCATTAAATGAACCAATTTTGTTCCTGTAATTTTTCTGTTAAATAATGTGTAGTTATTTTGAAACCGCTATGATTTTTACGGCTTTATGTTTAACTGTAACTTAATTACAGGAAAATGTTAATAAACTTTAACTATTTAAAAAATAAGCTAATTGCTATTTAATATTCAGATTTTACGTTCTTTGAGTTTTTACAAAAATGGCGAATGCCTCAGATCATTCTTATACTTAAATACTTATTATGTAATTAATGGATATAGGCATCTATATATATATATATATAGATAGTATTTACAGATGTACGAATGGATATAGGCATCTATATATATACATATATGTATATAGATAGTATTTACAGATGTACGAAAAGTTTTTGCAAATATTATCTCTATGAGCAGTGCTTATTATGCACATTGTTTAAAATGCAAGTGATAGATTTGATTTGAACGGTTCAGGCGTTTTTAAACGTAAATTAGTTTTCTACAGCATATTGAATTATTTAATAAACAGGATTGGATTAGATTTTCTGGGTGGAGGGTAGCCACGTTATGGCTACATACACTTAGACCATAGTTGGCCGTTTGAACTGCCCCAGAAATTCATTTTCCCTACTGTGTTTACTCAGTTATTTCAGTTATTCAAGTTTCTGAAGGAAATCCATACACAGTAAAAAATTTTGCCTGTGTAAACTTTTTAGTGTAGGGGTAAAAATATTAGGGTTGATTTGTAAGTGTAAAAGTTACACTAGGTAGCATTTAGTGCTTATTAACTTTATTAAACACATTTAAAGAATATGAACATTATTCATTGGTACATTCACACTATTTATTATTAAAATAAATCAAAAGGGTAGAAAAACTTAATGCTATAGTGTTAAATCATACTTGCTTACTTGGGGAAAATTACACTACAAATTAACTCTAATTGTAGTGTTATAATACAACACTATTTAGTGTGGACCTGTGTGAACCCTAATTAGTGTTGCTTAGAGTTGATTTTTTTTACTGTGTAAAGATGCCGAAAGAGATATTGGTTGATTCACCCCTTCTTCTTCTATAGTGAATTTTCTAAATTCGAGAAGAGCAGAACATGTGTATGACATTATCTTCCCCCAAGTTACAGGCTCTGCAAAGAGGACTGTCTACTTTTCTTATCGTGTATGGATGTATGTTTAGTCTACAGTTCCCCGTTATAGTTCTGACAAGGTTGGAAAGGTTTTGACGATATTTAAATGAACCCATCTTCTTAGTTAATTTATCTTTTTTTTTTAACTTTTATGTTTGATTTTGTTAGAGGCAAGACAGGTTCAGGAACCACTGGTAGCTTTGCCGATCTCTGTATTGCTAGTTCTTCTGCCTGTTAATTTTTTTTATTTTCATTATGTCCTTTAACCCATTCTACTTCTAGGACATTATTGTTATCAGCTTCAAAGCGACATGACGCGTCAGTGCACTTCGTGCCAGCCCTGAGCCAACTATATTGTGGCTCAAGGCCAGCAAAGGGGCCCTGCTCTTTGAAGAGATTTTTATTGTTTTTCCATCTACATGCAGCTCTAATATCTTACAAGCAGCCTCCAATATGATTTCATCTTCTTAGTTGATTTATCTTTTTTTTTGAACTTTTATGTTTGATTTTGTTAGAGGCAAGACAGGTTCAGGAACCACTGGTAGCTTTGCCGATCTCTGTATTGCTAGTTCTTCTGCCTGTTAATTTCCTTTATTACCATTACTTATGTCCTTTAACCCATTTTACTTCTAGGACATTATTGTTATCAGCTTCAAAGCGACATGACGTGTCAGTGCACTTCGTGCCAGCCCTGAGTCAACTATATTGTGGCTCAAGGCTAGCACAGGGGCCCTGCTCTCTGAAGAGATTTTTATTGTTTTTCCATCTACATGCAGCTCTAATATCTTACAAGCAGCCTCCAATATGATTTCACAGTGGGGTTTTACCCATTGGGGTTTGGAAAAAAAAACACTAAACATTGAATTGAATTTAATTGATTTAGTGCCGGTTTATCAATCTCTGGTTAAATTTCAGTTAGTCTATCTGACAGTTAAATGCCATATCGAACGTTGTGAGAACAATGGTATCCATGGAGATTATCTGCCAGATAACTAACTGCAACTTTAACCGGACATTGATAAACCGGCCCTTAGGAAAATAACCGTAAACGTTAAATATACTGTCGTATGGATCCATTTACAAAATAATGAATGATTTATAAATTAAAATTACAAAATTATAATTTTATAAATCGATGTATCAAATGAAACAATAGTTATGTTAATACAGCACTGAATATGTATTTTGCGGCCCGGTAGAATATTCTTACTTAATTAAAATAATTATTATAATCATAATATTATATGACTATAATCAGAGTTAATATATATACAGCCCGTTCAGAGTAAAACCGAATATATCTATATATATATGGGGCGTAGCCTCGCCTCCCTCCAAGGCGCGTCACAGTAGCTTGTGTGATAAACAACATGACGAAAGATCGAGCAGTTAAGACGACTTAAAAAATTAAATGATAATAATGCAAAAAATCTCATTAGCGATGCAGGCTATTTGCTTAGCTACTGTGTCGCGCGTTGGAGGGAGGCGAGGCCACGCCCCATATATATATATATATATATATTCGGTTTTACTCTGAACGGGCTGTATTAGTGTACACATATTATTCGTAAAAATTTGTAAACTTCCAGAAAAGATTGACTTGCATTTTTTATATAATAAAATGAGAAAATTGAAAGAGTAAATTTTTTTAAAAATTTAAAGTTTTTTTCCGCCGGCTTAATTTTTCTGTAAATTTTAAAATCCTAGTTAAAACCAGTTGGCAGTTCTTAAATCCCAGCAAGGTTCAATGGTTGATTTTTTTATTTTTTTATAAATTAAAAGCTTTTTTTAATAAAGTGTACTATTAAAAAAAATACTAAAAATAACTGGACTATAATAATATTATATTGGCAATACTTTATAAACAAATAACCCACCAGCCGCAACTATATCCTATATTTTTTTGTATATTCCTTTAATATGTTATTTAACAAAATAAGCAGTTTTTCTATACGTATGAATTTATTTAAATAGTGTTAAGATATTATTGTGCTTTAGTTTTAGATCTAAAAGATCTAAAACTAAAGCAGTGTTTTTTTTTAGATTATAGAAACTTTTTTAAAATCTGATTTAAATCGTGATTTAAATCAAAAATATTTAAGTCAGGTGAACCCTGGATGCCAGATAAAATATGAAATAAAATTCTAAAAAACATTTATTTGAGTTAGTCGTAGATAAAATATGGTATTAAATTCCTATTAAAAAAAATCCTTAAGCACTTCTTTATTTTCGGTTTGCTACGCTCGTGCATTAAACCAAAGTATATTATTGATAAAGGGTAAATAATCTAAATATTACTATAACATTAAATATTTATGCTTTTTACTCCGCCTGTACATGAAATTGGCAATTACATAATATGTTACGTCGAATTTATGTAATTGCCAATTTCATGTAAAGGTGGAGTAAAAAGCATAAATATTTAATGTTATAGTAATATTTACATTAATATTATGTTTAGCGACTAGTAACCATTGTGTACATTGTGTGGAAATAAGAAATGTTGTTTAATTTGAATGATTGAAACAGTGGGTAATGAATAAATAGAATCTATTTATAATCAAAATAAACGTCTCTAAATTTAATGTCTTAATTAGTATATATTTTTATCCGAGAAGTTTGTCTTGTAAACATTGGGAATGTCATTTATATTAATTTGTATATAGTGGAGTAGAAAAAGTAAATAATCTTACAGGTTTATTGAACAATTTTAAACATTTGGTTTTGTATCTGTTTATTTGATCTGGCGTCGAGAAGTAATTTGTGCTAGAATTTAATGTATTTATTAATGGATTGTTTATTAATGTGTGTTATTTTATTATAATCCACTACATCGATATGTATCGCCGTTGTCCTAAGGTTTGAGGGTGAATATAATTTTCTAATTTGCATTCGCCAAACTAATACTATCAAAATTATTTATTTCAACGTTTCATGTATACATACACAAAACAACAGAATGTAATTAATTATAATTTGCTGTTAAATTTACATACACAATTATTATTTTATCCATTAGAAATAAACAAAACAAATTAAAAATCTCACTGTTTTATATGAATTGTACACCCTTCATAAATATTTATTTAAAAAATAGTCTGCGAGATAAATATTCTTTCTAACAAAAAAATAATTGTCATTCATGTATTGATGTAAGCTGTTACCTAATATAGTTAATTTTGTTATAAATTAAAAACTTTTCAATTAAAAGGGATGTAACAATGTTAATTTTATTTGAAGGAGTTTCTAATTTATATATATGTCTTTGCAATTCCCGCAATTTTGGGAATTTCGTAGAAATCATTTTATTTGTTTTCCGCCTTTATTATTACAAAAATCTTGACTTTTATATATTTTTAATATTTCCTGTCATTTTATTTTAAATAACCAGAAGCAGTTTTCCTATCCTAAATTAATTATAAATAAATATAACATTTATGTTTTGTTTATTTATAATTAATTAATTATTCTAAATAAATAAAACATATTATTTTAAAAACACAAAAAGCTTTAATAAATACAATAAAAATCCAAAAAAAAAATATATAAGTACTTCTTTAAAATTAATTAGTCAAAAATGAATAATTAGTCAAATTTGAATTATTGTCATAGTGAAAAAGCAGTCACTAATAATATCGAATGAAATAGTCAAATTAGTAGATTTTATTTAAAAAAGTTTTGACTCAGCCGGATGTCTAACCGCTGCGCCACTTCTACTTTTATAAAAATTATTTATATTTATTTATAAATATTGTTAATAAAATTTTAAAGTTACATATCTATTTTATGTTGCTGTTTTAAGTTAAACTTCTTGCACATTTGTTTTTTTATGGGCCATTTAACCAGCCTACATGCATTTAACTCAACTTCAACAATAATTTGTTGTTTGCAAGAATTAAAAACGATTAAAGAAATTAGTAATTTTACTCTTACAAACAGTCAAAGATGGTGACTTATCTTAAATTAGTCAAACTTTAACTATTTAAGTAGTAAATAATAACTATTTAAAAGGCAAAACGACTATTTTTTTAGTAAACAATGCTGGTACTAATTCAAATAGTGGAATTTTGACTATTTCATTTTAAGAGAGTACCTACATATTTTAAGTCAAAAGCAAAATATACTTTTATTTTTTACTTGTTTCTACAAATCACTAAAATGGATTTGTCTCGTTTTGTCTGATCGCTCCTCAATCATGAAATATTAAAAGCTTAACCAGATAAAAATGTTTAAAATTAGTAAGTACATTTGCTAAAACATATTTTTGAAAAATGTCGTGATGGAAATGTTTCTCCTCCAAGGTTGGATATTTGAATTCAGTCGCTTACGATTTAAATAATCGCAATGCCTGTGGGTTTGCCAGTATTACCAACCGACTGACTAATATGTTTCCTTCTGTCAACGCCAACCAAGCCTTAAGCTGACGACATCAATGACATGAAAATGAAAAAAAAAACAAATGTAAACACTTAAATAAAAATGTCTTTTTTAATGGAAATAAAAAAACGATACTTTAGTTTTTAAATAAAAATAAACATAGATGGGGCTTAGGAGATTTTAAAAAGAAGCGTATGCAAAAAATCACTTATGTTGACGTTGAGTTTTCTGCGGTTTAAACTTATAAAAGATTAAGAGAAAACAGAAGAATCAACGATACAATCAATAATAGAATTTTCCTATGACTTAATAATGAACCAAGACTACATCAGGAGGGGAATCGACGAATATGAATTTCAATGAATTGCCTAAACCAGAATCTTTCAATAAAAATATGCTGGGGCTTATAAGTTATTTACAGTTATTGAATATTTTAAATAGAGTGGTTATAGCATGCCATAAAAACCCCTTGAAAATTCAGTAAAATACCAATTAAAATTATTTATCCAATATGTTTCTGTTTTTAAGGAAACCATTTTCACAGTATCTTAAATTATTAAACAGCCATGTCTGCTATGCACTTTTCTATTTAGGTACTGGTTTATGCATTTAAACTTTTAATAAACAGTAAAACTCTAAACTGTATCGACATTCATTAAAACATTAATGCCCTAATTTATGTAATCAAATATGAACTCTCTCCAGCTCGTTAATTATTTATCGAACAATTGAAAATTTTAAAATCAAAAATTCACATCCGATACAATCAATCCGTACTCTAAATAATTAAACTATTTGAAGTAATTAAATTCTAATAAAGTATGTACGGTTTCAAAATTTTAAGACCTTTATTATTTTATAATTATACCTATTACGATTTTTAATATTGGGTTATGAAGTCGCCGATTTTCTTTTAATATTTATACACTTTGTTTCGTTTCCATACCATAAGAAACAAATATTCTTTTACACATTTTTAATACTAAAAATGTATTTGGAATTAAATGCTAACAAATATATTAAACATAATCAGATTCAAATTAGCTGGAATAATAATAAAAGGTGTGACTGACTTTTAGATTTAATTAAAGCAATCTTGCTTTTGTACATGACTGCGTACATTTATTATATTGCAGAAATTTACACGTTATCAATCGAAAAGTGGGTGTGCGGCAAATTTATAACGCTCGGTCCGGTTATCGTTTTTTCTGTATACAACAACAGCTCGCAATTTTATGTGTAACGTGCCCCAAGAGGTTTTATTACTGCGTTTTATTAAAATATATTTAAATGTTTTAGTATTTTAATTGGGTTGCTTTATTGGCACTGATAAATGTTGAATGTATTTTCTATGGGCGATTGGGCCATTAAAATAAATAATATTATAATGTAACAAATTTATTTGTTTGGTGTACAATGAATTATATTTTATAATTTAAATATATTATTAAATTGATTTAAAATATTGCATACATTATAGTATTTTAATAATGCAATTTTCCGATTTTATGTAGGTAATAATGATTTTCTTATTAAATTTTAAGCTAAAAAATGTATGTTAACGAGTGTAATTTAAATTCAAAATATGGCAGCGCTATATGTCAAACTTATCACTATAACCTTAGAAGTCTATATCACGACTTATCACTATAACTTTCTAAGACTAAAACCAACTATTTTTATGTTTAGGGTGATTAATATTTATTTATTTTGTACATGGTAAGCATAATTAATAAACAAATTAATTAATCAGTAAAAGCATAATTAATTAATTAATTAATTAATCAGTAAAAGTCTGAAAAATCATAGTTCCTGTTGATAAAAAACCGTTTCAAGCCAAATGTTTGATTCGCAAGCAGTCATAGGCCACATAAAAAGTGCGGGCCATTAAAAAGGATTTCGGCAACAAAGAACGCAAATTTGTCAAATTTTCTTAAAAAAAAAGAACCAAATGGAAAATACTGCTTTTCCAAAAATGAATTAGTTAAAAATGACTAATTGTCATAGCGAAAAAGCAGCCACTAATAATTCTAGTAAACAGCAATTTGTATCCCGGATATTTAGCAGTCAATTCCTATGTAAAATTGTCTGCTGAATCCGAATATGTCGTCAAAAGTTATAAAAGTTGGACAGTTTTTAAGATTTATTCAATTTTCCATGTGTCCTGGGTACAAATTGCTGTGGACTACAGTTATTAGTGACTGCATTGAATTAGTCGAAAATTACATATTTCAAAGTGAAAAAGCATGCTTTTTCACTATGAAATATGTCATTTTTGAAAAAGTTACAGGTTTACAGAATAATAATATTAATAATAATATTGCTTTAGAAAATAACCAGAATAAATCAATTTCTTCAATAAAAACTCCTGCAAAAAATGATAGAAGAAATAAAATCTTTTTTTTGTACTATCAAATATTTACTGACAAGAACTCATCAACTTGATAAACAAGCCTGCCGCACACAAAATTTCAGAGGCATTTTTAAAAACCCAAGAAAAAAGAAGAAAATTTTTTGTTTGTTTTTTTTTTTAATAAGAAGTATTGATTTTTTGTTAATGTTTTTGAATTTTATAAACTTTAATAAAAGTTTAGTTTTTTAATTAATCGCTATAATTCTTCTCCAAGAAAAAAATAAATTGAAGTATTACATAAGCACCAAAGGGGGTCTTTGCTTGATTGCTTTGATTTTTTTTGTATATTTTTAATGATAAGCTTTACTTACTTTTGCTGACAAGGGAAGAGGGGTAAAAAACTACAAAATTACTGCTTACGTAATACCTGAATGGCCCCATACTTAAAATTTTAAAAACACTTGAAAAAATCATTGAGGGTCAGGAAACCAAAAAGAAAACACATTTTGTCTGGAAAAAAATCAGGGAAGGTCAGGGAATTCGGTTTAGACAAATCGGTGGCAACCCTGTTTTAGTGCAAACATTTAAAAATAGCAAAAATATGAGCATATGCTCTCTTAAAATGAATTAGTCAAAAATAACTAATTATAAGTCATATTTGACTAATTGTCGTAGCGAAAAAGCAGTCACTAATAATTAGTCAAATTCTACTGAATGAAATAGTAGATTTAAATTTAAAAAAAGTTTTGACCCAGCCGGGGATTGAACTCAGGTCTGTCACTTGTCAAGCTGTTGATAACCCATTCGGCCATCAGCCGCTCTTATAATAATCAATTTTATTTGTCAATAAATATTGTTCATAATATTTTAAAGTTGAATATATATATTATTTGTGTTGCTGTTTTGAGCTAAACTTTTTGCATCTTTCTTTGTTTTTATGGGTCATTTAACCTTGGAGCTTAGGTATATGCATTTAATTTAAATAATACTTTGTTGTTGGCCGCAAACGATTAAAGAAATTAGTTACTTTTAACTCTCAGAAATAGTCAAAGATGGTGACTAATCTAAAATTAGTCAAAATTTACGTAGTAAAAAATAACTATTTAAAAGTAAAAACGACTATTTTATTAGTAAAAAATGCAGGTACTAATTCAGATAGTAGAATTTTGACTATTTCATTTTTAGAGAGTGCTTTTAAAATAAAAAGTGGGTACAGTCAGGGAAAAAAGTAATGCCTTTTTTAATCTTTAACGGTTTTAGGACATTGATGGAAAGTTTTTGGTCATTTTAGGCAGTTCTTATATTATATACTCTCTTAAAATGAATTAGTCAAAAATAACTAATTATAAGTCATATTTGACTAATTGTCATAGCGAAAAAGCAGTCACTAATAATTAGTCAAATTCCACTGAATGAAATAGTTAAATTAGTAAATTTAAATTTAAAAAGTTTTGACCCAGCCTGGGATTGAACTCACGTCTGTCACTTGAGAATCTTGTCAACCTAACCTCATAACCAGTCGGCTGTCAGCCGCTCTTATAAAAATAAATTTTATTTGTCAATAAATATTGTTCATAATATTTTAAAGTTTAATATATTATTTGTGTTACTGTTTTGAGCTAAACTTTTTGCATCTTTATTTGTTTTATGGGTCATTTAACCATGGAGAGGTATATGCATTTAATTCAAATAATTCTTTGTTGTTGGCCGTAAACGATTAAAGAAATTAGTTACTTTTAACTGTCAGAAATAGTCAAATATGGTGATCTTAAATTAGTCAAACTTTAACTATTTACGTAGTAAAAAATAACTATTTAGAAGTGAAAACGACTATTTTATTAGTAAAAAATGCTGGTACTAATTCAAATAGTAGAATTTTGACTATTTCATTTTTAGAGAGTACGTTATTTATTAAAAAAAATTGAAACTGCTATTTATAATTTATTGAATTTAGAAATAATATAATATTTATGATGAATGAGTGTATGAAATGTATGAAAACAACAACAAATCGAGGTGATATTTGTTATAGATAGGAAAATATTGGACAAATGATCCGCATAAACACGAAACAAACATGGAAAACACGGCAACAAATGTTAAAATTTTGAATAGTGCTCTTGTGTGATTCAAAGTCAACACGTTATTAATTAATTTTGCGGCGCGGACGGTTCTTTGTCGCGAAACGTTGTATCAACCGTTTCGCAGTGTTGGTTCTCCCAATAATCAGTTGTTACCGAATTCCTATGGCACATCAATAACGACCATTGTGCTAATTACAATTAGCTGATTTAGTTGCAAACCGTTGACCCGCGTCCCAGCCTTTAATTTCCATCATTATGTTTAATGGCGTAAACTGGACCGGCCGGCCGCTCTCGAAGAAAAACCAACCCACCGTCCAAATTGATTTAGCTAAATTATTGTTTTGACAGTCCTGTCGGACCGACGCATATTTCACTGCAAATAGCCATAGTTGCGACCAATAACTACAATTACTCCACTGACAAGGAGAGATAGATGTCCGGCCTACGAACATTAGTTATCGGACAAGTCGCCAATTAACATTAGTGATAGTGCCAACGTAACATCGCAACCTAACATCCGTCTAAATCCATACCAACCATCCAACCAACTAGCATCCACCACGTTACAACGCCATTTATTTTAATCTACGGCGCCCTTCCTTACTGATATATGTTTATATGCATCCATTCTCCCCGTCCACTTTATTAATTCATCTATTTATCATTATTGTTTATGATGATTTCTTCAACTTTTTTGATAATTTAAAATGCTATTTTCGTTTAGTATTTTTTGCCAGTCAAACTCTTAAATAAGTATCAAATTATAAAAAAATTCCTGTGTCTGTATATCTAAGATTTGAAAAAACCGGACTTTTAGGCACAAATTGAATATTGATATAGGACAAGTCAACAACAAAAAATTACATTATATTACCTAAACCATTAAGAAAATACAACATACAATGAAACTTAACTAAATACAGAAAGTACAATATTTTATAATCAGTTAAATATGACACTGCAAATAATTATTTACAGAATAAAATGCATTATCAATAAGAATTTTTGTAATTTGACATACATTGGTAAGTCTCTAATCGATAATGGAAGTTTATTATATAATACAGATCCAATATAAAAATGATTAGATTTATACAGCTCCATTCTGTGCAAAGCAAATTGTAATTCTAATTGTAATACCTCTGCGTGTACCATAATTGTGGTGTACATTTTGAAACAAACTTATTTAAATTTAATTTAACAAACTAAAGCATTTCAAAAATATACAATAATGGAAACGTTAGTATGTTTTACCTAATAATAGTATATTATGTATCAAGTTTGATAAACGCCATTTTATACACGAATTTAATTTAGGCACGAGCGAGCTTGCGAGCGAGTGCTTCAGTTAATGAGTGTATAGAAAAGTTTATAAACGAGGTGCATACTATACTTTTTCTACGACAAATACTTACTATTATCTTAAAATGATTTAAATCAAAAATTTGTATAGAGCGCCATCTATGAAAACAGGGGAAACTGTCAAATGTCACATTTTTACATTTTATAAACACAATTATAAAGGTTGTAAATCGAAATGTATCTTGAAAATTGACAGTTTTTCACAGTGAAAGTAAAGGAAATGTTTTATGAGCACTTTACAGTGGAATCCGTGCCCGAATTTAAGTTATAGTTTACTGCCGGCGAAATTAAAAGGTCAGTACAATGTTCATATTAACTTTTCAAATATTGGCGTTGAGAAACTATTTAATATTTTTGTATTGAGATAATAAAATAATTTTTACATTTAGTATTATTTTACAACAAAGGCACTTTATTTTAACATTTGACAACTGTCAACTAACTTAAAACTAACTTCAGCCCGTGACTAAAAACCTGTTGCTAACTTCAGCCCGTGACTAAAGCGCCGTAAAGCCACAACTTGTCAATGTGTATTTAAAAGGTCACTTAGTCATGGAAACATGTACGATAAAGGGCGTTTTAAAGGTGGGAGTACAAAACATATTTTTACACGAGTCTCTCATTTTCAAACCGAACATACATATGAAGAATAAAAACCCTGTCCGATGTTATAGAGTTTCCCCACAATATGATAGCATAACGCATAATGGATTCTATATTAGAGTTATAGTACATTTTTACCACTTTTGCATTAGAAAATTTAATATTTTGTAACCTTTTAAGAGCATAGCATGCACTACTACACTTAGTACATACCAGATTAACTTGCTCCTTCCAATTTAGTGACATATCAATTAACACCTAACAATTTTGTAAATGAAACTTGTAATTGTTTTATTGTTTAATTTAATAAGTGGACTTTTAATGTAATATGCACCATATGGATGAAATTCAATATTAAAAGTTTTTTCCTGGTTTAAAGATAACCCACTTTTTAGAAAATAATCGTAAATTTTATTCATATTTAAATTAAGTTTATTGGACATTTCTAATTCATTATTGGCAATTAAAATAATCGTATTATCATCAGCTACTACTACTTATTAACTCTAGAGTTGTAGTAGTTAAATTTAAACATTTTTAAATATAAACTTTTTATAAAAAAGGTTTGGCAAGCATTTGTTTTATGGTTAATAGTGCTTTTTAACACGATTCTACTTAATATGTATATATTATATAAATCAGTTTTATGGTTAAAAAAGTCTTTTAATACAAGTTTTATTATATAGAAATAAGTTTTATAGGTATTTTAGAAACCATCTGGTTTAAAAAGGCCAAAAACATTGTATTTAATATTATGTTAGAACACATTAACCTTAACCTATGTTTTGATAGATCCTTAATCAATTTAATAATCTAATTAAGAATTTCAAACAATCTATAATCGTGCATAGGTGACCAAGAACGTGTAAGCTCGTAAAGCTTTGCCTGCTCGATACTAAAGAGGAATAGCGTGATGCGTTAATTGTATGCATGTCGTTTTGCTCTCGTCTACACGTGTTATTAGCTGCATTAGAAGTTGCATTACTTAGCGAGAACCTTTGATAAACAGTTTCTTAGTGTTCCATGTGAATCGACTAACTGTGTCAAACAGCCTATTTGCAGTTAATTAATTGTGTACTAAGGGAAAAGTTGAGTAAAGAAAATATATAAAGATAATATATAAAGATTTAATAATACTTTTATCACACTGTTTTAAAATGTTTTGTTTTTGTTATATTATCTAGTAATAAACCCTTCCAAACACAACCATCGCAAAACATTTTTTTTAATGTTTAGAACCATTTTAATTAAATTAGATTAAAGCATTTTATCAAAGATAGTAAACTATATTATGTGCAAAAAATATGTCGCTAATATCATTGTACAGCCTTAAGAAGCAGTTAATTTTGTTCCTAATTAGGGCCAAGCTAATGTCATTTATAAAATATTGCGATGACGTAGTAGCGATGTAATTGCCAATAAAAATTAATAGATAGCTTTTCTCGTTTCCAGTTTTTATAAAATATCACCATTTTACTAGGGCTTGTAAAAAAGTGGTTAAATTTATTATTTAATGAAATTTACTGCTAGGTTTTTAAATAATACAAATTATTTGTTTGTATACCTTTCCTATAGGATTAGACTTTTAAAGCTTAAAAAAAAATCGAACAATACCTTTAGTCCCTAATAGCAGGGACGAAAGTTTAACATTTGTGCTATTAGGGACGAAAGTACTTTCGACCGATGTATGAAGAAAAATAGTATACACCACACGGGCCAAACGTTGAAATCTCGGTCCTGCGCAGGGCCGAAAATTCAACTTTCACCCCTTGCAGTTTAATATACTATTTAATCATTTTTTCCCCGGGCTTTGATTGGAAAATTTAAAAATACACACATTGTAATAAAATATGTTTTGTTATTTAAGAAAGCTTTATCTTTACTTAGTAATGCCATTCAGATTTTTTTTTAAATCCAATTTTTTCGAGAAAAAAAATTCTTTTCCGCACCTTCCAAAAAAAACAAATGTTTATAGGATACAAGTCAAATCATCATCTATTATAGTCTATACAAAGTCACTGACTTTGAACAGCATGTAAACTTAAACTCGACTCATAGGCTCATCTCTTTTATAAATTATAGGCGTGCAATGCGACAATAGAAATACATACAGGGAGCGGTCAATGCAAATTTTGTTTTAGTGCGTGATGCAATAAATTGATCGTTCCCCATTTTTTTTCTGTTTACACTGACTTTGTATAGACTAAAGGGTACTAAAAAAGTATGTATTCAAGGAAATTTTAAATAGCGCGCTACAACTTTATTGTTTTATTTTGTTTATATAAGAATATTAATTAATAAAAACGACATGGAGTGTAATTATTTATATAACCCACATTTAAACATTTTATTTGTATAGTAATTATAACTTCTTGCGTCAGAGGCAGTTTATTGGTGTTTTATATTATTAGGTAGGGGAAACAGGGAAATAATCAATACTAAATATTACAAATTGCAAACCATACTTACTTAAAATATTGTGTTTTATTTTTTTCCAATATGTTATTAACATAAAATGCTGAAACAGACAACTTAAAATTATCATAATCTTTAAACTATCTCAAATGATTTTACAAGGTGATCCTCCTCTTATAATATTTAATTTAAAATATTTTAAAGTTTTTCCAAACCCGCACAGTTTAAGTAGCCTTAAAAAACTTGTATAATTTTATAAAATTTAGCCATAACTTTGTAAACCTACTTAACTTTTTCCGTGCTAATGTTTTGTATAAATCCATGCCTAATCCGGTTACGTGCAACTTATACAGGTATAAATCGATAAGCTCTTTTTATTGTAGTTGAGCGTTCGCGTCTTGTCAATGTTCTCGAGGGGTTGGCCATAAATAAAACATTTTATTTAAATACTTCACCTCCTTTGGGAATAATTCCGTAAACTATTATGTATACAGTATCCGGAGTAATAATTCATTTGCTTAAAAATAGCCGCCCAAGCTGTTATTTTCGTCTGCTAATCCAAGAAGAATGAATTGCATTACGTTTTAGATGCCTTATGCAATATTTTATATAGAATAAAATGTATTAAACGTGGTTTGCGTAACGCGATATAAATACAGACCTAATTAAATACGAGTTTGTGTGACTTTAAGCTGCGATATATTCTTGAACAATTTTAGATTTTTGCCTTAAGTAGGTATAAATTTATCGCCGACGTATTACTTGCTTATTGGGCAACATTAAAAATCCCCCTCAGCCATGCGTGTAATATTTCATTCAATTTTAAAACTTAAGTGCAGATAACATTTCATACTGTTTAATCTTTTAGATTTGATTTAAATCAAAATCCTTAAAATATGCTCTAAGTAGATTAAAAACTAATCGTAATTTAAAACTAAGAAAATGCAAGTATACGAACAGTTTGCATATCTGGTTTGGTACTTTCTATTTTCAAAGAGCAACAAAAAAGAAGAAGAAAAACTTGAGGTATAATTTCTTCAGATAATTAGATATTATTACCAGTAGAATGAGGTACTTGTAAGTGAATATATGCAAAAAAGAAGCGACAAAAATCCTCTTTACAGTTAAAACATTTTGTAGTGCACTCACTATCTCACGATTAAAATGATCTCATCGTGTTTAACTAAAATAAAGCGACCGAACAAGCCATAATTTCAGAGATGATTTGTATTAAATATGTACCTATTAAAAATATTAATAAACGTGCATCTTGTTTTACATCCGTTTAATGTAACGGATTCAAAATGAGATGTTTTAGTGCAGTACTGATATCATTTTCTTTCGATTAACAAGATGAAAATGTATGGTTTAAAATGTATATTTATATTACTTAAAGTATGTATTAAATATATGTATCTACTCCCCCATTGATAAGCTGTGACTTTATGGCGATTTAGTCACGGGCTGAAGTTAGCAACAGTTCGCAGCAATTCGTCCAATGTCAAATATTTATAAACTTTTGAAAACCCTTTTAACTAAACCCTTTTTAGTGTACCCATGAAATGAGTCAGGTTTCTAGGACGAGTAGTAGTCATTTTATGAAGAAAAAACTGATTTTTTGCAAAAAATCCCAATCAAAACTTCAACCTCAATGAGGCACGGGTTAACGTTATCCAATTGAGGTAAAACTTTGCTAATCTCATTTTCTAGGCAATGGGCAAATTTGAGAGCCCCCCGAAAAAAATTAGAACAATGATTTCTTCTGACCACCCTAATATTCATGCTGTGACAAACTTATATTCGTAATCTTAATAAAAAAAATTGTAAAGAAAAGTACTAGTTAAATGGTAAAGAACACTTGTATTAAGCAAATCTTAAAAATTGTAAATAAAAGTGGGTATACCCAGTTATAAGGTTATACTAGTTAAGGTTAAAAAGTCTATATGACAGATA
This sequence comes from Brassicogethes aeneus, assembly GCA_921294245.1. NCBI lineage: Eukaryota > Metazoa > Arthropoda > Insecta > Coleoptera > Nitidulidae > Brassicogethes > Brassicogethes aeneus. The sequence goes on along the minus strand of OV121132.1, from coordinate 41,570,836 downwards.
TTATGGTAGTATACTAAATGCGACTATACTGATGTAGGATTTAAATTATAATTTTAAATTTGTTAATTAATGATTTTCCATTAAGAATACCAAAATTATATATATATAAATAAATAAATTGATTTTACGGGTAATACGATGTTTGCTGCTTTTGCGGCCTGTTACAATTTCTGGCGGGGTTAAAATGAAAATCTGTATCATTATAATTTTTTTATCATAATAATTTTAAATGTCAAAATTGTAATTTAACATATGTAATATGATTATTGCAGTCATGTGTAATGGGAAAAATAAAGTTTAACCACAGCGGTAAAGTAATTTTTGCAGGCATTTGTCCTGGCTCGCTAAAGCTCGCCTGTGATAGTATATTCTGTAACAAGTTTGGAATACAGCATATTCCGCTCGAGTGAAAAGTTTGTCACAAGAGCCGAATGCGAGTTTGCCGTTTTCTCGAGAGTGGAATATGCAATTCCAAACGTGTTTCAGACTATACTTCTTCTATGTTTCAAAAAATAATTTAATATAGAGAAAGTGAGGTTGGATCGGTCTAAATTTGTTATATATTAAATACAGAGATGTCGTATTTATTCCGTATTTATTCCGTCATCAGACTTTCAGGAATATATGTCATTAAAAAATGATATAAGAACGGTCATATTCTGTAGTAGGAGTAGAAAATTTTTTTTTATTAGCCTATACTATTTTTTAATTTCAACTTAATAAAATTTTCTAATAAACTTTAAAGTTTGCCATAAAGCCTGCCATAGACTAGGGTTTCCCATTCCATCAAAGAAACGTAAAATTTTTTGCAAATTTACCCCAATTACAAAAATAACACAATTTAGTTATTGTTATAACAATATAATTGTTATAATTTTGTAATTTTTTTAATAAAGGTAAATCACAAACAAAATGTCTCGGAATTTTTTGACAGACATATCAATTTATTTTGAAGTTCACAACAGTTTATATTATACTTTCTTAACTAAGTCTTTTTTGTTGTTTTTTTTTTGTTTAAGAATGGTTGTAAAAAATGTCAATATTCTTAATGAATATGCAGCTTGGTGTTGGTGTTGGTGTTTAGAATAGGTTTCGGTGTCTCTTTGAAAATTTAATTATAAGATAGATGTTTGTGTGTATGGAAAAAGAGAGAGGAGTAAAGTTTTTTGTCGTGAAAAATATTTGCGTATAGAAATATTCCTTTGAATTGAAAAGACCCCTTGAAACAATCAAACAGTGAGGTGTCTATATGAATAATAAGTAACATGGATGGTGTGGGGCTGAAGCTGGGATCGATTGAGAATTTTTGAAACAGAACAACGGTAACAACAACAACAACGACAACGCAACAACATAAGAGGAGCACACACACAAAGGAAACACAGAAGAGAGGATATATTTCTGTGTGAGCCGGCTCGTCGGACAAGGAAACTCATTTTAATTACAAAGATTAAAAAATCGCTTAGAAACACGATGAAAGACACAAAAGCCTCGTATGATGTACGACGAGTGTATGCAAATCTATGAATAATTCTTACCTATGTGTTGCCTAGATAACTGTTATAAATATGGGCGTTTATACGAGATCCTCATGTAAATGAAGTCTGCTCAGGAACTAATATATTTTAGTGTTTTAACACTTTGAACGTGCACTGCCTGTTTATATAGTGATATATCACTGGTAATTAGTGACTTGCTATGTCAGATTTTGTTACATATCGCCAATCTGGACGTTGTGGCTGGCGCCCTGCCCCTTTTGCCCAGCATATGACGTCTTAAGTGGCCGCTATTTATTACCCGAACCGTACCATCCATGTACGAACCTAACGTTCTCTTCTTATACTCTACACTCGTATGATCTATATCGTGCCGGTCGACCGGCTCGGCCTCGCTCTGATTTATTTTCACACAACCATTTCTTTCCAAACCATATATATTCCTCGTTACATGCATATTATCACTTTAATTAAAGACAGCCCTTATTTATTGCACACGCTGCCATATTTTAATAACAAATACACCATTTAAGCCGATTATTTATTGCGCTAATGCGCGATAATATGTGCTCAATTGAAGATTCACGCCCCTAAGCGATCTTTACAACTATCTGGAAAAACAAGTTACTAAGTTGCAAAAATGGCGAATGCGCCAGGGTCAGTGTGTCGCTTAATAGTTTTTAAGTATACCTACTAGGTATTACCTAGGTATACTTAGGTATGCAAATTAACAATTCTGAATTTGTTGTTACATTTAATATATATTTTATTACAGTATAATTATATTAAATTTGATTTATTATAATAATAATAATAATTAATTATACTAAATAGATTCTTTATTCATGGTGTATAAATATAAATACGAAAACCGCTTAATTTATCTCAATATTAAATAATCACTATGTATTGTATTGTATTTTTTGGCCTTTTTATATTGTGAAAAAGTTAGGACAGCATACATTTTTAGGGAAAAAGCAACACAGAAACAGATATAATCTTAAGTGCAAATTTAGGTTAAGTTAAAATAATGGTTAAGATTATTTTTTAAGTTAGTAACAAAAATATAAAGAGACTTACAAACAAAATGAATCATTTGTTTGCAGTTAAATTTCTCATTTAGGTCAACAAAATTTAAAAAAATGTTGTACAACATACATATGTATATGCAAGTTTAATAACACTAGTTTACAAAATTCGACAAAGTTGTTCATGTTTAGAAACATATTTTTAAAGCTAAAATTTCGTGCTGATTCCGAAAAATTATGATTAAAAAAAATTAGTTTAATTTTTTAATATTTTTTCTTATTAACAAATTTTAAGCAAGTGTTACCAACTTACAATACTTTTTGTATACAGGTCCATGTCTAAATATGTGACGCGCTCCGAGAAAAGGGACCTAAGCGTCACAGCGGTAATTTTAGAGGAGAAAGGAAATAACAGGCAGAACAAACGGAGAATGTTTAACGCGTTATTACATGCAAAATATTCAAGGAATAGTATATTCTGTAACAAGTTTGGAATACGGTATATTCCGCTCGATTGAAAAATTTGTCACACGAGCCGAAGGCGAGTTTGACGGTTTCACGAGAGCGGAATATGGAATTCCAAACGTGTTTCAGACTATACTTTTTCTTCTAGTATACTACACTAAATTTTTAAGATTTTTAGACTAATTTTTTTCTCCTTGATTGAGCCGGTTAGGGTTTTTTAATTTTTTTTAAGGTAGGCGCTTTAAACTTTTAAATTTAAAAATTTTATGTAACAGGTTGAAGTTTTAAAAATTAGCCCAAAAATCCATTAAAGTACCCTTTAGCAGGTAAGAATTTAGTAGATTTTACATATTTTTTGTTATCAATAAATTTTCTTTGAAATTAAATTATTATTATTATTATTAATTATAATTAACTGCTATCGACGAGGTCCGAAAGCCCCAAGGAACTGCCCATGTGTAGGTAAGAGATCATATGAACCGCAAAAGTACGAAGAGTCCTAGTCAAGCTATTCGCGAGTTGCGGGAAATTTTTTAATTTTATTTACTTTTTGCAAATTTTGGAAATTTAACAGTGTAACTAAAATGTAACGATCTCCGAGAAAAGGGACCAAGGGAACAATCCAAAAATCGATTTCTGGATTATGCATATTCATATATGATCATTATAGATAATCATATATGATACATGATTATTATATGATTATTATTGATTAAATCAAAATTTCTTTTTAATTATCCATTACCATTACCTATAGGTATTAAAAAAAAACTCCAATTTGGGTTTTCCGAGAAGAGGTCTCTTTTCCCTTTTCGCATCACATATTATAAAGAATTAAATGTAACATTGCTTAAAAAAATTGACCGCATGAAATCTAAATCTTATTCGAAATTGATGTAAGTATGCTTAACATACGTAATAAAATTCTGTAGAACATAGGGAATAGTTATATATTTTTTTATTTGCGCTGGACTTTTCTCTTACCTGTTTTTGGCCATGGCGATCAATCGACTTATGTGATTCATAAGTTTTACACCTTAAATTTCCTTTTATTATAACTGTAAAGATTTGGGATTGATTTGACATCAAATAAAAATTTTAGCTGCATAGTGAGATATTATTCTAAATAGTGCATTTTTTCGAAATTTCATATGTATTTCAAAATCTAGAGATAAACCAAAAATGCATGGTTATAACCAGAACCTCTTTTTTAAGGTAACACTGATTCCAAAAAACATAGTGCTTATTTGCTTTAACTCTAGATTTTGAAATACACATGAAATTTAGAAAAAAATGCACTATTTAGAATAATAAATGCAATATTTAGAATAATAACGAGAACATTCTTGTAAACCATAGTTTAGTTCTTCCCCTTTTTCATCTTTTGTAAATTTTAGCTATAGATAAAAATATCTTAATACGTTTATAATATTTTATGATTATTTATAATTTATAAACAAAATTTAAACATGTCGAGTGCGCTAGGATAAATATGATTTAACCGTTTTTAAGTACGGAAAACCAATAACTTTGTTCTGTTTATGCATATTAAAACCCCGTATTTTTCAAAATTTTCTTGGATATTGGAAACCGTTGTAGCAAATATTTGACTTTCTAGGAAAAAGATAAAACAGCTTTTATTAAATGAACGTTTACAATAACAAAATTTGTACAGGTGATTGGATTAAAATCGCGTGCGAGAGCAGGAACGACTTTTGTGCCATATTTCATAAAACAAGCAAGAATGGAATCTGCCAGGACGCTTAAAAGCACTTGATTATGAAAACCTTTTTACGCTTTTCCTGTTCAAACAAATCAGATTTGATTAGTATACCCTCACTTTGAATTCCAACCACACAGTTTCATAACATATGCAACTAAGGTAAGGAAAAAAATCGTAATATTAAAATTCATATTACAATGTTAAATTGGCACATTAATTCAATAGTTGATCGTATAAAACAAAACTAGAGTGGATAAAACATGACGAAGAACACACGTAAATTGAAAATAATGCACGATTTGCAACGGAACTACTAAAACACTCGACAAAAATATCCCTTCTGCATAATTTAACTCAATATTCGTTACGCTGTTTGCGGTTAACGTGCATTTCTAGATACCTACAACTTAAAATTTAATGAACATTCAAACGACTGCTTATGATTGCGATTCTGTCCCCAAGTACATTTACAATCTGGATTTATTTTTTAATTTATTGCATGGTTCAAATTTAAAAAAATATTTGCAATAACTGAAAGCTATTTGACTCTAATGTTTATAAATTTATATAATGAATTTCTGAGAAACCAGTAAATATAAATATATGAATAAGATAATAATATTGGGTAATTTAAAATATTGTAAATAAGGACGCATGCATACGTTTAGGAAATATTTACAAGGATATTTTTAAAGTAACAAAGCAATAAATTCTAATTAAAAACTAGCAAATATTTGTTATTTAATTACATTATATCCTTATTTAAATATAATAATGATGCAAGGCGATAATTATTTAAATATTTATTTTATTTAATAACGTTTTTTAAATGTGCCGACAAGCTGGCACCTAATAAATAAAAATATCATTACTTTTAAATAATAAACTTGTCTTATTTATGTCTAAACGTCAAAATTTCTGTTTTATATAATAAATTGCCATTGATATGTTTATCTAATGCTGTTTCCCGTTTTAAAGAAAATTCTACTCCATTTGCATAAATTAATTCCTAAAGCTTGCAATTAAATTTCCATTTTGTAATATTATTAAGTGTTCTTATTTTTTACATAATCAACAACGCCCATCGTAAATTAAGCTAGACACTAAAGAAAATATTGCTGCGAAACGAATAAAAAACTTAGGTGTATGGGAGAATTCGGTAATTGCTGTATTTATAATTATCTGGCAATAAAATAAACAACCGGAAACTGTCTTTAATTATCATAATACTTTTTTTTAATTCAGTACAATGGCAAACTTTTAAAAACGAGACCCTGTATTATAATTACACAACTTTAATTATACCTTTCCAGTATTCTTACAAACGGTTGAAAATAGACGTCATAAAATATTTGTTATTATTTACGGAGCATGTAATTATCTAAGTAAAAAGTTCTTTATTGCTTTAGTTAAAATGGACACCTTTTATTCACCCCACACTTTCGCAAGACGGCTTATTTTTTCATATTGAGTCATTTTGGACTTAAAACGGTTATTATATTTGAAAATTTAAAAATTAAATTAAACAGATTTATTGCTGTTTTCATATCCCTTACATAATGAAATAATAACAAATACCTCTCTCATGTTATAAATGAAAAACGTGCATGTAATTATATCTACAATTAGACTAATAAGTAATGTAGAGATGTTTTAATGGATTCTTGGCAGTGCACCCGGCAGCGTAAAAAATTTAAAATAAATTAGATTTTAGATTAATATTATGTTATACATATACCTAGTACCTATGTGACTTGAGGAAATGTAATATCGCAAAATATCCGACAAGCAAAGTTAAATTCTACATAATTTATTTTCATAAAATAACAAGATTTTGAATAATAATATTTGAATTAATAAATTAATGTGTTTTAATTTATTTTAAAAATCACAAATGTTTCATAACACCATACCAAAAAATCAGTTTAGAAATGTACATTTCTCTAAAAATGAATTAGTCAAAAATAAATAATTTAATAGTTAATAGTGGCTGCTTTTTCACTTGTGCCATGGTACTTTTTTAACTTTTGAAGACATTTTCGGATTCAGGGTAAAATTTTACATAAGAATTGGCTATTAAATTTTGGGATACCATGGTATTCGATGGTTAACCATGGCACAAGTGAAAAAGCAGCCACTATTAACTATTAAATTAGTTATTTTTGACTAATTCATTTTTAGAGAGTACATAAAATATTTACCTGAAAACCGTAAAACAAATGTTATGGTTATTTTAAAGGGTTATTACTACAGCGTATTAAATCTATTCAATTATGTCTTGTTTGTGCTACAAATGTAGGTAAACCAGTGTATTTTTGCCACCACTGATTCAATTAAATTAAGCCAATTGAATTGAATTGTTAAAATTTTATAATGATGGCTTTATTCGTTGTTTTTATGAATTTTGGTCACTTGTTTGCCATTCCAGCCATTCGAGCGTATACCCTATATATGCATAGGGTTTTAAAATTTCCGGAAAAATTGACATTTTTTTTCATTCCATTCAAAGGGTAATACGAAAAAAATGCAAAAGTAATTTTTCAGAAAATTTTTAAATTTGTACTGATTAAAGAACTAATGTCATAAGACGTCATGTTTTCGCAAGAGGACAATTTACAAAACGGGTTACAAAGGAGTAATAGCATACAAATAGAAATTCCAACGCTGATTATAATCATGTAATGTTATGATTTTTATAATTATTCCTTTTATTTTAATTCAGTTAAAATATTCTACCTTGCCAAAAAAAACATATTTGGTGCTGTATTAATATAACTATAGTTTTATTCGATTTATGAAATTATAATCTTGTAATTTAACTTTGCAGAAAGGACCCAATCGACAGTAAATTTAACGTATACGTTTATTTTCTTAAATTAATTAAATTCAAATCATGTTTACTTTTATTTGGTTGTTTTTCTGTTATAAAGGATTTTTTTTTAAATTAAAATAATGTCATGGCATTGATTGCTAATTTTATTAAAATGTGTGCCTATATTTAAAAATAAAGTCAATTTTTCCAAGGCCTGGAAAGAAAAAACGAAAAAACCAGGCTTTTCCCCAATTTTTTCGTTTTTTTTTTACCCTTTAAAATCCCACCGCGGCCCTAAAGGGCAAGCTAAAAAAAATTTAATTTCAAATTTCAAAAAAATTTAGAACTTGACTTAATATTAAATAGTATATTTCAAAGACCAAAATCATAGGCAAATGTTGTTTTTTTTGTATTAATATCTTACTTACGAAAAGTTTTCATGATTATATTTTATTTTTAAACTTTCTTGATTCTACAAAAAAGTACCTACCTATTTTATAAAAAAAACATGTATTTTGGACCTTATTATATTTTCAAAAATATTTTGATAAAAATTAATGTACAAATTTATTTTTCTATAGGTCATGTGAAATGCATGTATATTAATTTTTACAAAAGGATGAAGTAACCTGGGTGTAAAATAAAACCGCAAACTTCGAAAGATGATAAATGTGTATTTTATAGCCCCAAATAGCAGGATAAACTTCTCTTCAGTCTATTAAAGAAATATTACAGGGTCCCGATCCTTTTAAAAAGGACAAACCTGACATTTGTTGCCTTCTTGATCCTGTCACGGAAGCATGAAAAGCGGGAGGATAATTCATTCAGCGAACACGCATTCATGTGAAAAAGGGCCGGTCCCGAAATTCACACTTTCACGCTACCGCCAGTTTCTGCCACTTTGCTTTCGGTTTTCAGCCGCCGTTTGCTGCCACTCCTCCCCCGCTTCCTCCTTTTTCGCCAGCATCCCGGACCTTTCCTTTTCCACTGTTTCCAGACTAAACGGGTCGGGTCAATGTCTATCGCCCGATAATAAAGAATTTCCCTGCCGTTTTCACACTTCGAATAAAAATAAATAGCAAATAAAATCATTCGAATAAACAGATTTTACAAAAATTTGTTTTTTTAATTTTAATTATAAATATATTTTTTAATGGTTAAAGTACACATGCATTCCTAAAATCACTAAATAAATAACTACACAATAGTGTGTTCACCAAATTTATTAATAATAATTTCCCAAACACAAAATAACTAATTTTATTTTAATATACCAATCCCATCAAATATTTAAAACACAAAGAAGTAATTAATAACATGAACATTTAGTTTACCAAAAACAAGGTGTATATTATTAATTAGTTGTGTATTATTATTAATTAATACGACTGCACAATATATAGGATATTTTAACTTTAAATAAATCGATGGTAATAAATTTTGTATTGTATGTAATAATTAAAATAATAATTGTCAAAGTTATTTTCTGCCAAAATAACATAACTAAATATAATATACATTTATAATAAATTCATGGTCATAATTAATACTCGAAATAAAATTAATAATAATAATAAAGCTTTTCACAAATTCCATTTTAACATAGTAATAGGAACATAAATTTATTATGCTCATATCTATACACACATATTTATTTCAGTTGTAGAGAGTAATGCATTTGCTGAAAGGTGCGCTGTAATATTTACAAGTCGTAATAAAATATTAAACGTTGAAGATTGAATCAATTTTATGGACACCTCGGGGGTAAGGAACGCGTAAGAATCGGAATTCACGTTTGAACATTTTTTCGCATTGAATATGTAAAGGCTTTAGTTGCCGCTTTAAAATAAAGGGTAATCATACTGAATAATATATTCATAGCATGTTCTATTTAGATCGCACCTAGCGCAATAATAGTATATTATAATATTACTGAAATAATTCTTGTTCAGAGGACATACATCATGTATATTTTGTCTTATTTTATTCATGAGACAAATTTATGAAACTGTGGAAATATGTACTGCATTTTACTAAAATAGAATGAGAGATTTATATATTTTTGTCGCAAAATATGTTAATGCAAGAATATTTGTTTTGACGCTTATTTTTAGCATGTTTCAAATATGTTTATAACAAGTCTACAATTTTGATATAAAACTTTAAATAACTATTAAAAATAGGTATAAAATAAGTATCAAATTAATTAAAAGTACAATTACATTAGACCGGATTTTAAGGTTTTTAAAATGCAAAAAGGCAAAAAGGACCAAATGGCTTGAATTCAAAATGTTTAACTTATTTTACAAAATATTAATATTAAACTTAATAAAATATTAATGCATTTTTGATGGTTTAATTGGTTGATGTTTCATTAAAAAAGAAAACAATAATTTCTTTGACATTTTTATTTAAATTATGTCATTTATTAGATAAAATATTTTTAAAGGGGAAAAAAATACAGTTTTAAATATAGTTGAACATATTGGAGCGCATAAGTCGGAGCAACGCTTCTCATAGATCTGGTGTTCAAATCGGCGGGTTTATTTAAACTGATCGAAAAAAGTTAAGCATATTTTTGAACAAAGTTGAAATCAAACTGGATACCGACTGATACCTATAATGCGTTTTTTCGACTTCGTTCTTTTTTGTCTAAGATTCTTTCATTTTTACGTTTTTATTACCAAATAATAAAATAAAATATACAGGGCGTATAAAATTGTATCGTTAAATTTATGTTTTGGTCAAAATATCTTAATATGCTTAACTTTATTCGATTAGTTTATTTTGGGGAGCGGAGCTATGATAGGAGAAATGGTCGGCGCTTCGGTGTGTTGCAATTTAGCGTACTATTTTGTTGCGTGCATTTAAAATAAAAAAGGCATTATGTTCCTATTTTAGGCAAGCATGTAGGACCTATATGCTTGCCTACCTACCTACCTACCTACATTGTAGGTATTTTAGGCAGGTTTAGTCATTGAAGTACTTTTTTTAAGTCAAAAAAAGCAAAAATTGCATAAAAAATGTCCAAAACGTATTTTGCACTAGGATTTTTTAATGACCTATCAAAATTAACGATAGTCATTTTGCATAGAATCCAGTCTCTAGTAATTTGTATTGCAGACAAAAACCTAACAACATACAAGTAATAATTATCTCTTAAAGCTAACAAGCAATAAATATTTAATTGTTTTTAAGTGACGGTAGTTTTTCAACACTTAAGCTATGGCTATTAAAGTAAATATTATAATTAGATAGTATATTAAAATAAAATTAAAAGTAAGTAGCAGCAGTAAAGAAAAGCATGTAATTTTGTATATAAAAATGAAAACAACAAATGTTAAACTGAACAGTAAGTAGTAAAAATAAGTAACATTATTTTAACTTTGCCACGGAATCTTGTCACGACAATATTATTACAGCAACAATGAGACGAATGGTACTCTTTAAAAGATTTCATTCTCAAGAAGTAATAATATCATGGAATCCAGTAAAATAAATATGGTCGTAAAAGGCATAATAAACTTTCTCTCTTTATCTCTTTACTAGACCAAGATTTTTGCTGCACTTTACTTTATTACCACATCTTGTTACATTATATTATATTCCTTATTGTTATTAAAACCTTATCTACTTGATCATTTTATAAAAATACTTATTTCTTTTTATTTATGTTTTAGGTGAGTACAATCAACAACATTCCACAACGATACAAAAATTAAACTGTGAGTAAAATTTCTCGAATAAATTCATTCAATGTTCGAGGAAAACGCTAGGTGCTTGAAAACTTTCCTAAAAGATTTTATTTATATTAACAAAAGTGCATTTAACATTTAATTAACTAAAAAAACTTTATAATGCTTCTTATATTCTATTAAAAACTCGACAATGGAAGTAAATGGGCTTCGAAGTAAAATTATTCAAATCAAATTAGATCGATGTAATTTCCAGTTAAAAAGTTTTTCGAACAACAATACGGAAACAAGAACAAAGTTAAACTTTTTTCAATGTAAATTTGTTGCAACAATAATTATATGGTTTTTCATGTCGCTGCATTCTCGTTTGCTTTGTTCAGTCGAAAGTTTTTTAAGTATAATAATTACAACGTTAAATAAACACTTATATACATATATATTTAATACAATTAATTAGTAGGTACTGATATATCGATATTTCACAAAATAGTTTGAAATAAATATATTTTAGATATACTATGCTCCACATTCAAAAGACTCACCTTAACGTTAACATTAACATATCTGTCAGTTTAACGCTAATTTTGTCATATTTTCTAAAATTAGAACATTTTTATTTTTTTGTGTTCTAAATTTAAAGTTAATTATGTCATAAGGCTGGGAAGTGCTGAGCTAAAAGTTTGAAGGCCGACGCCTTAGCAGAGGCCTACAATTAAGCGAATCACAAAAAGACGCGTCTGAGCCGAATGATAAAAATCTTCAAGGTACAGTTTTATTTGTTAAACAATACATAATATTAACAATTATTAAAAGTATAAAGTTAGGTTAGATAGCTCAGAGCTGTTGAAAAAAAGACGAAATTAGCTTTTAACTGGCAGATAGATAACCTCAATTATTTGTGTTCAAATGTCAAAGTGTGACTTTTAGGTGTGTAGCATAGAGAATGGAGTAGTAAAATGTATTGTTGTAGTGAGTAAAGCCAAACATAACTGGGTAAACTAAATCTAAGGCAATTACTTACTTAAGTATATTTAGTTTTACTTATAATTTTCTATGGTTACTATATTATTAATAATATGTGACATTGGACAAAAAATATAAATTATAATTAAAAATTTTTGTCACGCATTGATAAATTGTATCCACCCCTATTGCATAATGTTGGGTTTATTCAATATAGACGTAAAATGATATCCATTATAACCGCCCCGCCTGACAACGAGAATAATTCACGTTAACTTGTCAGGCATCACTGATTTTAATTTTTTCTGTAATTTAAACCAATTAATAATAATATTTAAAATTGCTAGAAAGTAAGCTTAAGATTTTATTTATTTATCTTTGAAAATCATTTAATTATATACTAATTGGAGTAGATAAAGTATAGTATTAAATTTAAATTTAAAAATTAAAGTTTTTTAAACTATGGAAAAAAAGACTTAAATGGGTTAAAACGCCCTACAAAAAATATATTTATGTTAAAATTTTGTAGTGGATCTAATACCAAATTGTAAGTTTAATTTAATTTGTTTGTATAATTTTGCTTGTTAATATAAATCATGAAAAACATTATTTTTGGAAGAGCTGTAGTACACTGAACAAGTGGCATACTTTTTGCAGTTTATCAATGTATTTACTTGTATGTAAATGTTACTGCAATAAAGTCATATTATTATTATTATTATTATTATTATTATTATTATTATTATTATTTATTTACTTGGATTCAAAAATTGTTGAATAAAAACTTTTAATATTACGTTTTTAACGAAATACTGATTTTTAAATCTTTTACACATTTTTTAAGTTTCCACTTAGTCAGGTTCTATACCTATTTATGTGAGGTTACGTTAGGGGACATCCATTAATTACGTGAGGCATTTTTTTGATAATTTGGACCACTCCCTTTCCCTTGGTGAGATTCTAGCCATTAAACTTTCTTTGCAGAAAACATGATAAACCCAAAAATAAATGTTTATTTTTTTTTGACAAATTTGAGTTATAATATATATTCTTTAAACCCATTAGTTGACGTGAGATTTTAAATGAACCCCCCCCCACCCTTAACATGGAATTTGGTGAGATTTTGCTAGACCCCTCCCCCCCATTTTTATCTCACGTAATTAATGGATGTCCCCTTACTATTAGTAAACATACTAATTAAGTATGGCGGCGCTTTGAATGCTGTGCTGTGCAAAATCAAAAGCATGTATTTAACTACTTCTTTTGCTTTCTCTATGGTAATGAAAAACAAGTTAAGACTGTAAATTTAACTAAAATCTAGATTTTTATTCCGGTAATGCAAATATCTTTTAATTTTAGGGTTACAAACAGTTTAAAAGCTTTGTAATATTTTTATTAAGCTACTACTTTTTTGACATTTATTTTCATAGTTTAATAAAACCAAATTTGGGGTTTGCTACAACTTTTATTTTAATCCACGCGCAAAGTTTTGTACCATCAATATTTAATACCATACCATAATGTTGTAAATCACGATTGTTTTCTCTTTAATACCAAAAATGAACATTTTTTTCTAAATGGTATTATAGATGATTTTCTCTAAATATCGATATTCTGGTAACAATTGAGGCGTTTCTCGGAAAAACATCATTAGTCCAATATCGTCGAAATTTAGATATTAGCACCAATTGTTTCCTAACCTCCATATATACGTATACAAATAAGTGTTTCTCGTAAAAATGTCATAGGTTCCATAATAATTAAATATGAAATTTAGCTTGTTCTTCTAAAACATCACAAGTCCACTCCGTTTCGTCTAAGAGAGTCACATGTGACGTTTTTGGACACTCTAGAAAAGCTTCTACCTCTTTTACATGACCACAGCAATAGAAAATGTTATGATAACTTGTAAAAGACCAGAAGACCATAGCACCTGACAGTCCTGATAACACGGTCGACAACGATGATAACAGCAGTGGATGCGAAGACTGAGTGTGGCAGTAATACAGTTTTTAGTTTTTTCATTTATTTTGTTACTCAGAGTTAATATTTAGTTTGTAGTGTTTGTAGTAAGGAGAATTGTTCGTTTTTTTCTTCTAAAAACCTCACATGTTCATGTATTTTTTGTGTTTTTAAAAAAAAACTTTTTCATATTCGTCGAAACAAAAAACATGAGGAATTCTGGACAAAGTTTCTTACATTTTTTTACATGTAGTAAATAGGTCAATAAAGTACTTTGGTAAAAAATGGGAATGTCGGAGAGTTTTTTTCATTTTCCCAAATATGTTAATTTTGGACTAATGATGTTTTTCCGAGAAACGCGTCAATTGAATGTAACTAGCGTAGGGTTAAGTATATTGTGTAACTAGTTTTATAAACGTCACAAATTAAATTTTTAATAAATAAGTAATCCATACTTTATCTACGACAAACGCAATGTGTTTTTTTAGAATTTAAAGTTAGTTTTATTTAAAATTGTATCTAATATATTACAATTGTCAAGCAGTTTTAATAACACTTTTTACCAATCTGACATCTGTTAAATGGTTTTAACTAGTATTGAGTTAATACACTAGTATATTAAATGTATACTTCTATAGGAGTAAGTAGATAAAACAATTAAATAATTAAAGTAAAATAAAATTTGCCGGTATTATTTCATAAATTGCATTGCGGTAATTTATTATTAACGTCGTGCTCCAGAACTGGCAAACATTCTGTCGGAAGCCAATGGCGTAACCACCTGTTTGTTTATGAATAAAACACCCGAATAAACTGTTAATGAGTGGACATTCGCTGCATTAAAGGCGATTTTAAATGTTCACACAAATAAAATGCATTTTAAATATTCACCCGACACGTGGAAAATGTATTTAAATTTTGTCACTTATTAACTTTATTTGCTGGTAATTAATTCCGATTCAATTTATGTCAGCACTTTCATATGTTTTAATTAAACTCATTTATTTTAATTCATTATTGTGTGTTGTCGGTTTTGTTTATCAACAACGTTTGATTTGTACATTCAAGAATTTATTAAAACTAAATACGCCCAAATTTCATATAACACTTAAGATTTGGTTGTTGAAAAATTAGTTTTCTTATTATATTATGTCCCTATTATTGACACCAAATTACAGATTTTTTATAATTTTTACCTTTATACGAAAAGTATTATTTTTGTATTATTTCAGTCTTGTAGAATCAAAACCAGACATAAGAAGTCTTAGGTTATTGCATGCCTTTATATTATCTGTTCTTCAAATACTTGTGCTTTAGTTTTCCAATTACTATAGCAGTAAAAATAAGCCAAAAATAGTTGATTTTTAACAATAAAAAACTACAAACAACTGTTTCTCAAGACCTATGATAAGAAATTAGTTGCCTAATAGTTGAGAGCAAACTCACGATATCATAATTCTAAATTGTGTGTACAAGTGTAATATTTGAAGTTAAAATAAACAATATTTTATGACAAAATAATTTCATTGTATTCTAATTGCAGACTGATTTCGTTGGTGTTTTTTTAGTTTACCGCCCACTTATTATTAAAGTAATAAAACAAGCTGCACTGGGGTAAATAATATAAAAGGATAAATGAAATCGTGGAAATAATTCACACACAGACATACAGAGACACTGTATCATTATTATAAAAAAATCTGCTTATTATTAGATGTATTGTATTCCATGTGTGCTGTTTTACATTTTATAAAATACATGCACTGATAAAAAATTACATACTAAATGGTTGTTTTTTTATATTCCATAAATAATATTTCATATTATGTAATTGTAAACTATCTTTGTGTAAATTTACACCATTAAATGTAATTTTCCAAAATTAAATTAAAATTATAATGTTTAGTTTAAGGTTAGGTTTAACTGATGTACCTACCTAAGAACATGGGTTCAAAATTCAGAGCTAGCAACTCCCCTTTGAAGATGGACTCAACATTTAAATTTTATTTTTTATCTCAGGTGTACTTTAAATTAAAACAATCAATTTTTATCCTAATAACTTCAGGCGTCAAAAAGAACGAGAAAAATAGAACCCCTAAAGAAGAAGCCACGTACCTATAATATAGGTCCGTGGCTTCTTCTTTAGGGGTTCTATTTTTCTCGTTATTTTTGACGCCTGAAGTTATTAGGATAAAAATTGATTGTTTTAATATACATATTATGTACTACATATTATTTAGCTACATCGTTTTTAGAGAAATTTCATACCTATTCTACATAACAATAATAATTATAATAAAAATAAAAATTGTTTTCAATTATTGAAAACATAGTTTTCCTCTTTTGCATTGAAACATTTCAACCTGTTGAAAACGAGATTTTGTATGCTTCTTAAACTAACGAAGTGTTTCGTTTTACTAGAGCCACTAAAGAACGCAAAGCGACTATTATTATATCATAAAGCCATATAATAAATTCACTAACTACACATGAAGCACCTTACTTAAACGAGTATCACCGCGTAAAGCATTTTATATTTACAGCCTCTCACGACTTTGTATCTATTAAAATGCACGCTGCCTAACCGAATGATTTATTTTAACTAAAATTATTTGCATATTTTAAAAATTTAATATTATGTTTTGACACCGTTGCAATTTTTATTTTACCAAAAAAAACTTAATTTTAAAATGTAAAAAGTCTGGATAAAATTAATTTTTAAAATTTTCTTTTTATTAACACATGTGTTGAATGTTTTTTTTGCCGGCCAGTGTTATCATCGTTCTCCGCTTCCACTTTTAGCATGCAGTCTGTCTGAATTTATTTTTATATGTATAATGTAGAAGGCAGCGATATAAAATAATAGATTAAAGTAAAATAACTGAAATGTTTCATATTGTTTCAGTTAATCTAGTTAGTTAGGTTTAGTTTGAGCTTTAAATTTATAAGCGACGGTTTTGTTTTTGCAACAATAAAAATGCACACAAGATTATAGAATTCCGTGGCATTTAGAATTTATAAACGAGTAAATTGTATAATAAAGTTTTCAGATTATTTCAATTATCTTTGTTTTACGTTTTTATTCTATAAAATTTATTTTAAACCATATGTCAGCGAAATCTTTATTATGTATTTCATTGTTAATTATATTTTTTAAGTTAAAATCTTTATTTGTTTAATTACAGATATAGATTAGAAAATAATAAATTAATTATTAAAAGTAACTTGCAACATTTAAAATTATTTGTTTATTTATTTTTCATCCAAATATTAGTTTTAATTTTTAAATTAATTTTTATTAAATTTTTATGAATACAAACTTCTTTGTGTAAATATTTACTTATAGTCTGCATTAAATAAAAATGTATTCTGGCAATAACATCTTTCAACCTTGAAAAAGTGCGTTGCAAGTCTTTCAGTATCTCAGTAAATTTTAATAATAATAATGATATTTATTGGTTACCCACAGGGCTAATGACCGTGGTCTTTCTGCAATTTTAATTTGTAAATTAATTCACAATTTGACTAGTGCACTGCAATGTATAGTAAAAACTATTTACTATACACTGCATTGAACTGTATCTAAATTTTGATTTTTTTATTAATTTGTTTTATTGATGGGCCATTCAATTTCCCGCTCATTAATTTTAGTTTTGCTGAATAAATTATAAACAATACATTTTCTCTGCAAAACATAAATTGGTTAAGTCGAGAAAGACTAAATTTAATCTATGCATTAAAGTAAAGATTTATCAATTCTGTTTTTTCTTCTAAAAAAAAATATTAGGTATAATAAAAACCCATCCGAAACAATCCTTTTATCATGATACAAATATTTTGCCTAGCGAGTCTGGGATTTCATATAGCTTCTCCATTTCTTCTTGATTATTTAAATAAATTTCTTAAGTTTATTTTATTTTTAAAATTAAAGTCATATGTTCATATGGTCACATTTCCTATCACTAACACTTTAACCTTTTGTTCAGTTCATTAAATCCATTTTTAAATTAATTTATATGTCAAATTACATACAAATTTTAATTTACTTTTTTAAACATAGACAGGACCATGAAACACGCAGCGGATATCAAAAAACATAAAAAAAAACAAAAAAAAACACAACTATGCACTATATGGCGGTTTGCACTTATACATTATATACACTGTTCAAAATTTTAGCTAATTTTTACCTAAAATATTAGACTATATAGGACCATTGATTTTTTAAGGCAAACTGCCTGAAATGAATTCAGAGGAATATTCCCCTTTTAAATTAGTGAATTCTTTAACTGATATTTTTAAAGAAAATAATACAATTAATTAAGCAAAATCACTTAGGTTTTAAAGATGATACACCTTAGATCGTAAGGGATATTGCCTGAGAATAAAAGAATAAATTTCCTGTTTCTAAGGCCATTTTTAGGTATATTTTAGCTAAGTTTTCAGGCAAATCATATATATTTTTAGTGAAGATCCTCTTATTTTTAACGGTAAATTTATCTAATTTTTTTAGATAATAGGTATACCCTAAAAAATTCTATTAATTTTCTAGTGAAATTTCACTAATTATCTAGTGAAGTTTTACTAATTTTCTAGTAAAATTCTACTTATTTTCTAGTGAAATTCCACTATTTCATTAGACAAAAAATAAGGGAAACAAGAATTGGCGGTGGGGGCATTTAGGAGAGAAGATACTTATAATGTCATGCTTTGGTAATATACTATTTTGGAAATATACTATTGTAAATGTTAAATATTATTGTAAAAAGTTACCGATAACCTAGTACTGTTTATCCCTATATCGAGCAATGTAAATGAGAAAATAATGACATTATAAATCCCCCTTTTAAGTGCTGATGGGTAAAATAAAAAATACATTTATTTTAGTTAAATTGAAAATATATATTAATAAATATGTATAAATAAAAAAAAATAAAAGTAACAAAAACGAATTACGTTTATTTTAATAATACCTAGCTAATTTATAATTTTAATAATACTTATAGGTATACCTACTTTATAAGTTTAATAAAGTTTCTTTTGGCATAGGAATTTTCTTCCAAGGTAGAACTCCTTTATCTTTATGTTCTAGGCGAATTAACAACGGCGGTTCCGGTACTTCAGGGTTAAAAATAAATTGGGGTCAATGGGAAATTCCATTTGGTTTGGATTACTTAACTATAGCACTACAAAATGTTCACTTATAGCACAATAATTGTTAACTATGTTGTTATATCAATAGCACACAACGCGGTCCTTAAGCTTTCGTTGATTTTGGCATTATGGTGGACAATATAGGCGCGAATATTGATCCTAAAACGTTCGTAGCCGATTGCAAGTAAGTCACTAATATTTAAAGGAATTTACCTAAATTAGTTCAGTAATTTGCCATAATAATTTAGAAGAATTACCTAAATTAAAAGCAAAATTGTCGTACCTAAAAGTAATTGAGATTTTGACTAAATATTTAGGTAATTTGCCTATCTTTTTAAATTTGACAAGTTTATTAAGAAAAGTATGAATATTTATCTAGAAGTTAGTGAATACACCATAGAACTAAGGCATTAGTTTCTGCCTAATAAACGAGAAGGTAAATTGCTTTACTCGTTTAAGCATATTACCTTATTTTTCCTTAACTAATTCTGATTAGGTATTTCAAAAGGCTTGATTTTGAACAGTGTATATTCAATCAAAATTTTGACCTTGCTCTTTGGAAATCTTTTGCATCTTCACCAATGTTATGTAGATGATATAGTTTTGGCACTAATCCCAAGGAAGAAAGTCGTTTATTTTTTAAGCTATTTCATTAACAACCTGTCACACTTTAGCGGACAATAAAGACCAGGAAGTTATTAGGTCATTTTACAAAATACTAAGTACTAACTAGGAGCCGTCCTTAAATGTCTTAACGCTGGGTTTGAAAGATCGTTACGATTTGTCACGCCCGAGGCAGAAGATTTTTTTGAACGTTACCTGGCAAAGTAAATGAAATGAAAATGGTTTTGGTTCCATTTTTAATCAAAGTATTAGAAAAAAGAATCCGCGGCTTGATAATTGGTCACATGACCCTTCGGGGCTTAATACTTCGTCACATTTTGTCACGGTTTTGGGGGGTCAATTTTGACCATGTTTAGCGTTACGAGATTTTTGACAGCCACATAAACCAAAAAACCGTTTCGGAAGAAAAAAATTAAAAGCGCCAAATGAAAATATTTAAGTTGGTCGAGTTTGTTGACAATAAATGTAAATGGGTTCTGTGTAATTTAAGTTGCGGTCGGCTTAATGAAATTTAGATATAATACGTAGACATGTAGATGGAATGGTGCATATATCTAGGCGGTGGCAGCGGTGGCGGCGTCAGTCGCTTCACACATAGGGATAGAGCTGTTAAACGTAAACGTAATTCGAAATATGTGATTCAACGCCACAAGAATTCAAGCTTTGGCGGGTTGATAATAAATTGTACGTAATCTGCATTTACATATCTCTATTGTCATAGGATACAGCCAGCCGGAGAGACTACACCAGGATAGTTTAATTAGTTCATAAGTTTCTACGATTTGCTGTCCCCCCGTTGCGTCCCACCTTTGCGCGCCCCTCCGTCCAAGTTTATCCAATCAATAGACGGCGCCCAAGTTTGCAAAGTTTAACGTTTGTTATATAAACAATGTGCACCTATAGGTATATACACCAAGCAATAATAACGTTCCCTGGCTCTGGCTATTTATCTTATATGTTGTAAGGGCAACTTCCACCATTCTACAATCTAAACCCAAACAACTTACATTCACTGCAAAATTAGATATTTATGTACATAGTTTATTTCTCGGAAGCCGTGTTTGCACTAAAGATATAAGTGCTTAAAAGTTCATACACAAGCACAATGAACGTCTAATACAATATAAACTGTTTGTTCTATTAGTCCTTCCAGGATTTTATCTACTACAATAACTTGTCACCAATAACGTGCACCCACATACTGCCTTATATAAAAAAAATTACATTTTTTATTGATTTTTTCCAAAAGTTAAGTTAAACTATAGTTAAAGCATGCAGAGTTTGGAAAAAGTATGAAATAATGGAAACAATTTTTTACCTGTAAGGTCCTGCAAAAAACGGTTGGACATGTCAAATTTAGTTTTTCCTATTTTGATATTCTTTAGTTTTTTCTTACCCCTCCCCCTTTTTACGAAATAACGTGACTGTAATTTTTTTTAAAAGGCAACCCCCAATTTTTTTACACTACCGTTCTGTATACATTTCTTTATCACTTTTAAAATACAAGATTGCGTGATCGGGGCACGGTTGGGGTAGGCTTCATTAAATAAGCGGCAAACTTCTCTCTTGCTTGCCTTTGTTTTTTTTTGTCAATTGCATTATTTCTACTTAGACCTTTAACTAAATCTGACTTTCAAAAAACATTTTTAAAGAGAACTAAAGCACTACTTCTTTCAAAATAGCGACAAGTTGACAGTTGTCCTGTTTTTCCTCTTGTATACCAGCCTGTTTTGCTTTTTTCCATGCCGACTGAAATTTTTTTCTCGTAAAATTGAAAAACATCCTGTTCTATTTTTCCAACTTCAAAAATTATTATTTTAGAAACTACACTCACAGGCAAAATAATCGATCCACACAAATTTCCGATGAATTTCAATGGCAAATAACTTTTTTATTTGATGTCGGATTTAAACGAATATTAAAGAAGAAAATTAGATAAATTAATGGACAATCGCTCACATTTTAAAAAATTACTAAAAAATTGACGTACGTTTATTATATACAGGTTTAAACAAAAGAGGGTTTTTACCATAAGTAAGACACTCTGTAGAGTGGCAAAACCGTATATTGTTCTAAATTAAGTTTTATTTATCAAGTCACATATATTATTAACAGTTTAGTTTTTGGTTCACCTTGATATATTTATTTTTGTGGAAAATATGGATTTTTAAAAAAAACATTGCAATTTTCAATATTTTTCTAT
This sequence comes from Brassicogethes aeneus, assembly GCA_921294245.1. NCBI lineage: Eukaryota > Metazoa > Arthropoda > Insecta > Coleoptera > Nitidulidae > Brassicogethes > Brassicogethes aeneus. The sequence continues at coordinate 41,548,711 of OV121132.1, read as the reverse complement.
ATGAAGAACTAAGGTTGCTATGGTCCATCCATAGCCTATGGAGGATGCCAGTGACAGTTTTGTTAAATCATCCCATGTCATACACGGCTTTCAAAAGCTATCAAATTGTTTTTTGCAAATTAATGTTTAAATTTTGAGGTGTCTTCTTACTTTAAAAAATGGATATGTCTCCGACTGATGTTGCCAGAGCCATTAATTTAATCCAGGATGGACGGTCACAGTATTACGTGGCAAGTGTTTTAAATGTCACAAGAAGTAAAGTACAAAGGGCAACATCAATCGGAGACATTTTTAAAAGTAAGAAGACACCTCAAAATTAACACATAAATTAAAAAAAAACAATTTGATACCTTTTGAAAGCTGTATATGACATGTCCAAGTATGGGATGATTCAACAAAACTGTCACTGTCATCGTTCATAGGCTATGGATGGACCATAGCAACCTTAGTTCTTCATACAGGAAAAATATTGGAAATTGCAATTTTTTTTTAATCCACATTTTCCACAAAAATAAATATATCAAGATGAACCAAAAACAACACTGTTAAAAATAGATGTGACTTGGTAATTAAAACTTAATTTAGAACAATATACGGTTTTGCCACTCTACAGAGTGCTTATGGTAAAAACATATTTTTGTTTAAACCTGTATATTATAAACGTACGTCTATTTTTTAGTAATTTTTAAAATGTGAGCGATTCTCCATTAATGTATCTACAATATTCTTTAATAATTGTTTAAATCCGAAATCAAAGAAATCAAATACAAAAGTTATTTGCGATTTAAATTCATCGAAAATTTGTGTGGATCGATTATTTTGCCTGTTAGTGTATAAGTCTAAACATGTTAAATTTGCAGATTTTTGAAATCATAATTTAATAGTCAATATATAATAATTATATAATTGGTTAATTGTCATAATTTACTATATACATAACTATAGTTAATTTTCATAATTTCTCTTTTTGTCATTTTATTTTGTGGGACGGTAACATATAAACGCATCTGTACCTAAACATTCCTTACCTACCCCAAAATGAAAATTGTAAAACTGTAATCACGCACCCCACGCAACCCTTTAGACGTGTCAGTTTCTGAGTTTGATTGGATCTGATGAGTTTTGCTGGTTGACTGCAAAGAGAAGAGGGGTCGCATCAAACACCACCAGAAAGGGGGGCAAGGGGGCTTTTTTGATATATCGTGATGGCAGTAAGACATATTAATAGTTATTAGTCAAGTCTGCGAGCGTGCCACCTTAACTTATCGATTACGCGAGAGTGGAATCGGACACGCAAGGACCAAACATTGCGCCAAATCCGAAGACCCAAAAGTAATTATATCACAAACGTTAATTTACTCCTGCCAACCTTTTAGAACCAACAACGGAATTAAATCCAGGTAAAAAAAAGCTAAACGGAAATCTGAAAGATGGGTCACGTGATCGAGTTATGAAGTCGTTTTGAATGAAAACGAACGCTTGTTTAAATTTTTGACAGTTTAATTGTTCATTTTCAGTGTTTATGAAAAATGTTCCATAGAGATTATTTAGTGTTACAAAATGAAAGCCACAGCGGTGTCGGAAATTAATAAATACAACAATTAAGTAAATAAAATAAACACACATGAAGCAATATTTAAATTTTTACACCAGTAGGTACGGACGGAATGTGTCACACATACGGCAAAATGAATATTAAAAAAGTTTAAGCGTTGAAAATTTCAATGCAATTTACATATTTGATGAATGCTTTGTATTTTAATTACGGTATAATATTTAATTCAAATTTTCCGTACAATTAAATACACGTAACAACACACACATACAATAAAGAGTTATGACAGCATTGCATTGCTCAAAAACGTGTTTTATGTTTAATGCCCTTTAACACACCGCGTATTGTTGTGTTATGAGGTTTTGTTTTTTCGCACACATTCCAAATTGTATACGTTCTGATTCTTTACTTCTTTACTATTATTTTAATTTTGAAAAGAGATAACTTTCCATCCAATGTTTTTATTTATTAAAATATACATTCCATGTACGCTTTTTGTTATGATTATTTTGCTTTATTTTAAAACAATTTTGTGCGAGTCAAGTCAAAAAGATCAAAGACGCATTGAATATTATAATGTCGAAATTGCTAAACCGTCGTTGAATATTTCAGCGTGCGTTTTTGTGGGGCGGCTGCAATATCAAGAGATCTGTTATGAAAAAACCGACGGTAACGGCAACTTGTTAATATTAACGTCAAACACTTGTCCGCGGCTTGGCCATCGATACACACGGCGGCGGCAGCGGCGAGGGGGGCGGTAATCCTACCCATACTTCTCGTTCTTTTGTCCTGAACGTTTGCAGGAACGATCAGCGACCGTCACAAAGCATTCGGTGCCTGTGCCGCCGTTCCAGACAACTGTGCTTTCCAGCCACCGTGTGTTTTACTGCTTAGCTCCAGGGTTGTTCCTGGCTAATTTTTCAAAGTGTAGAACTCGATAATGAAATTGTGTAGCATTGTGCAGTTTTAAAATGGGGCGTCGGCGTTTGCGACATCTTTGGCCAGATTGGCGAATTCGAAAAATTCAATTCGTTTTGGTGGTTATTAGAATATACAGCCTGTTCAGAATAAAACCGAATATATCTATATATATATATATATATATATATATATATATATATATATATGGGGCGTGGCCTCGCCTCCCTCCAACGCGCAACACATTAGCTGATCAAATAGCCTGCATCGCTAATGAGATTTTTTGCATTATTATCATTAAATTTTTTAAGTCCTTACCTGCTCGACCTTTCGTCATGTCATTTATCACACAAGCTACTGTGACGCGCCTTGGAGGGAGGCGAGGCCACGCCCCATATATATATAGATATATTCGGTTTTAATTTGAACTGGCTGTAGATGGTGACTCGTGCAGTTTTACCAGAGTTCTACAGTAGTTTTACAGTATAGGGACCATAGATTTTTATCTTTATCTAATCTATGATAAGGACTCTACTCAAGAGGGTTTCTTGTAGAAAGAAAATTTTTTTTATTGATTGCTTATAATTGTGTAGTTTTTTGTTTACTTTATCAAAAAAGTGTAGCAAAACAATAAAATTTGCCATTGGGGTGCCCCGGTGTAGCTACTTGTTAAAAAGTGTAGCATTTTGCACAATTGTGTAGCTTGGAACAACCCTGCTTAGCTCTCTGTTTACTCTGTGTATTTATGCCCGTCCCTCGTCCCGCTCGCCGACAACCTATCCTGCTGCTGCTGCTGTTTAGGACGTCGCCTCGTTTGACCGAAGCTTTTACTAGGAAAAAGGATATTAATTTTATTTATGATTTTTTAAATCAATAATACAATACTTTTGTTTTCCCAAGTTTCTTGCAAATAAATTTTAAGGGATATCAAAAAATATTTAATTTAAAGGTTGTTTAATACAAATTTAATGGATGGTTTTACTATATTACTATTTTTTTCGAATTTAGCCAAAAAATCAAAAAATAACAAACATTCCAATCCAATTTTAATGTCTGTGTCAGTGCATGTACATGTACCACTTAAAATCATACATTTTATAATAAAAAATTACTTTTGAATTACTATAGGTACTACTGAATTTAATTTTTTTAATGCAAACACTCGCCAAAGTGGTCTAATTATGTACGAATCAAATAACACCAGTTTATTTCAAAGAAGTATTTAACTTAATAAAAATATTAGATCTTTAAATTTAAGGAGCTTTAAGTACACCATTAAACAACTCTTAATTTCAAAACTTATTATAGCTATAGCTATACCATGTATGGTGATAGCTATAGCTATACCATATATGGTGAATATTTGGATGATAATTCAGTTTAATAATCTGGTTAAATAATTTTGGATTTGGTTTGGTAAGAAGAACACAAATATTGTTCCTTATTATAGTTTTTATTTTAATGTTATAATTTTTTATATTTTTTGTATTTTTTTCAAGGTATTGCCATATTTTCATTTTTTACTTTTCTATACAACTGTAGTTGTTTTTTGAAAATAAACGTTATTATTATTATTATTATTATTATTATTATTATTATTATTATTATTATTATTATTATTATTATTATTATTTACAAAAGCAATATTTCAATCTAAGTACCTACATTTAAGTTTTATTGCAAAAATTAATTTTTTTTTTGTGAAAAATATTAATTTTATGACATAAAATAAAAAATTTAAAAAATCTTTACTTTAACTTTGTTTAATTTTATTGTAAAAAGTGTTTTTCTCGTTCTGAAAAACAATTTTATTCCAATTATATTTATTATATCAAGCTTATAGTCAATTTACAAAATTTAATTATTTTGATGTAAATTTAAGTTTCATTGCAAAAAATATTCTTTTTGTGAAAAATATTAATTTTATGACATAAAATAGGAATTAAAATAAAAACTTTATCATTTTTTTGCTTTATAGTCAATTTACAAAATGCAGAATGCACATTAATTTTTATTTTGAATTAAAAATAAGTGGATTACTGTTCTGTTCTGTTTTGTTTTATTTTCTCTGTATAGATAGGTACTATTAGGGTTGGGACAGTTGAAATTTTCAAATGAAAATTTCAAATTTGAAAGTTTCAAACTTGAAATATTTCATTTAGTTAGAAAAGTGAAATTTTTAAAAATTTCAAATGAAATTTTCAATTCGAAAATTTCAATATTGCCTGTAAAACTTTCAGAAATTTCATTGAAAGTTTCGCAATTTACTGAAAATTTCGCATAAATTTCACATGCGGCCTCCCCTGGGACCTTTAATAATAATTTACAACAGATTCCGAATCGACCAATAAGAACGAGTTATCAAGCGTCTGGGCGTTTTTGTTTAGTTCGGCTTGGATTTGAATACACCATAAGTAATTATTGTTACTTATATGCATAAATTAATTTAAATAATTTAATTCAGTTACCAATTTAATTTGTAAATTAAATCAGACTTTAATTTTTTTTTAAAGTCATGTATAATTTAAACTTTTACTTTTGCTATAATTGCATCGGAAAACGGATAAAAAATGCCTTTGCTTCATAAAATTTTGATGAAGTTTCTTAAATTTTTGTAAAATTTCAGTAAAATATATAAAAATAATAAATATATATAAATATAAAACAATGAAAGTGGCACAATCTCATTAGCTTACCAAAAAGTGCTATATCTCTCTTAGTTTTAGTAATTTTAAAAATATTTTAAAAGGAAATCTCAAGAAATTTGTGGTCAACATAGGTATTTACTATTTATATTATTGGTGCAGGGGCCCACAGATGGGTAGGAGGTAAGAGAGGCAATTTGCCATGGTCACCGAGTGGGCTTATTTCAATATTAATTTTTTACACTAAAAGTGATTGAAATTTATTGAAAGTTTCAATAAATTTCATAAATTTCATGAAATTTCAGACATTTAGGAAATTTTAATATATTTCATAAATGTCGTGAAAATTTCAAGTGAAATTTCAAGTACAAGCAAAAAGTGAAATTTTCCCAACCCTAGGTACTATATTGCTTATAAGCAATATAGTATATAATATATAGTATAGATAATTTAACAAAAACAACTTTTATTGTCAACAAACTACCAAAGTACATTTTTTTACCTCCCAGGCTGTAATAAATTCGATAACTCTCAGATCTACCTAACCTCAATTTCTACTCTTAATAAATATTATAATTGTACGATTTATGTATCGTTAAACAAATAAAAATATACCTTAAAGTTTATCTTGTATGCCATAAAGCTTAGAAGTGTTTTTTGCTTCGCTCAAACTTTGAGCTCGAGCTGATCAGCACAAAATAAGTCACCTCTCAGCCTAATGACTATTTATAACTATTTTATAATTTTATAATTTTGTTTGGCATACAGGAAGTGACTTTAAACACGAGTTAGAAATTCTGAACCACAAATTCTTGAAAAAAAAATTAACACCAATTTTTAAAATTTCCAAAATCTAACAATTTATGGCACTTTTTAAAAGTATAAAAACCAACTATATACACCCTGTTGTACAACCTTCATTATAAACTTTGGCAGATGTTTAAGGAGTAAACCACTGATTTAAAAAAAAAGGTAAAACATCACTCTTCACATACTTTTTTACGGATTTGCTCGAAAACCTAGACCAAAAGTCGAAAAAGGTTTGAATTCAGTTTCAAAATTGGGGGATGCTGTTTTGATCAGCTATAGTAAAATAGTCACAGCTACAATAAGATTTCCAGTTTCCATTTGACGTCATTACTTAAAAAATATTTAAAACTATATATTGACTTGAGTTTGGCAAAAGTTTTTTAAAGTTAAACGTGGTAATTAATCAAAATTACGAGTTTTATTGTGTTAAATCATTTTTTATTCCGTAAATAATTGCATTTCTGCTTAACGTATTATTTCAAATGGATAATAACGGGCCCTCTATTAAAACTGGGGCTTTAATTGATAAAAATTCATCGGAATACCATCTACAATATAATTACCGAAGGCCAGTCGGTTATTAGGGAACATCAGTCTATGCTTTCGTTAATTATATTCAGCATTTTTGGACGCGGGCAGATGCAGTTGTCATAATATTTTTAAAGCATTGAAAAGATTGGGTTGATTACATAGGTTGTTAAAGCATTGAGTAAAGTAAGTTAAAGTAAGAAACATTAATCTTTGGAAATGTAATTTAAGTTAAATTATAGAGTTTATTCTATAAACAAATTATTTTATTTAGTTGAGTGATAATTATTTCATTTGTTTGGATGTCTGTAGTAATTTGGTTTTTAATCGCAAATTTTTTGCATATAAAATTTATTGACTGCATAATTATTTGATTGCTGGAGAAAAATTAAGTTCCTGTTCCTGCAAGCATTTATTTAACTAACATTAAAGTACTTATTTATCAAATTAAGGGCTACTGAAGTATATTTTGTTAATTCATTTTGATAGTAGTGGAATCGAAAATTAATTGGTCGATTCGGCATGGGCAATTTGAATTTTTAACAAGATATCTCCTTATTAGCCAAAAGCAATGGCCAGTGAATTGTAAAAAGTAGCAAATGACTGGTTATTAAATTTATTTCCCGGTATGTATAACAACGGCAATGTTTTTCGATTTCAGTAAAATTACGAGGCGATCGAGTGGCGTCGTGCCCGTTTCAGTAATAATTTTCAAAATGAATTAAATATGCAAATAATAGATCTTGAGTGAAATTCATGTTTTATTTATGTAAGCAATGTTTACTTTGGCTGATGGTTTGCGTTGCCACTACGAAAAATTCATTTAGACACGAATGTTATACCTACAAGAAGTACAGTCAGAGAAAATATAAATGTAATTTTTAATTTTATAAACATAATTTTAAGACATTTTGGAAAGGGTTAACATGAATTAATTTAGTTATTTAATTCTTAAATTAAATCAAATGACTGTAAAAAAAGTCATTAATTAATTCAAATTGTCGGTTTTATTAGAAAAAAGTTACGTAATTACAAGCCTATTAAAATAAAATTTGGAACAAAACAGCGTTACTCTAAGTATTTGAAAAACCTAAGAACATATCCTGTAAATTTTGTAAATAGGTTTAACATGTAAACATACTTATTTATCCGCATTTTTATCAAATTTATTCGCTACTACAAGGAAAAAATAAATCAGTTACCATTGATGCGTAGAATTACTCAATAAACATTTTATTGAATGGACTGTTCTGCGCATCAATGGTTACTGCTTTATGTTCTTTGTGTATATTTTGACATTTAAAAAATCTTTTGATTTTATAACTTCTATAGTAAGTTTGATACACCGTTAGATTTTTCTAACAGTATAAAATTGCAATATGGCGGCCATATGAAAAATAAAAGGTAACTCAAAATCTACTAGGCAAAAAAAAATCTCAAATTAAATAAAAATGTAGATAAATGTGCATGTTTTTACATGTAAAACATACTTTTTTCAAAATTCCCAGGAATAACGAACTTTTAACGATTTTTGGTTTTGACAGGTTTTCAGTTTTTTCAAATTATTTGTTAATTAATGGTTTTTACAATTTTTAAATGCCATTTTAATATAATTGTAATTAAGCAACTGTTCTCTAATATAATCGACATTTTATATATAGCTATATAGCTTTTCAAATTAAAAATATACCCATAGATAGGATACTTGGTGCACCTTGGTATTTATCTAATCAAATGAAAGAAATATTTTTAGTTTTTGAGTTTATTTAAATAGCTATGTAGCTTTTCAAATTAAAAATATACCCATATATATATATATATATATATATATATATATATATATATTATCCTATAGGATACTTGGTGCACCTTGGTATTTATCTAATCAAATGAAAGAAATATTTTTAGTTTTTGAGTTTATTTAAAAAAGTCTAAATTAATTTCAAGTGTGACTTTTTTTTATATAAGTTTTAATTTCTTTATGAAAGTCGTTACTTTTTCTAACCCTGTTTTAAGGCAGTGTTAGTTTTTGACAGTCATTTTAAACAGTTATTATATAGACTGTGTTATTTTAGGACTTTTTAGGCAGTTAAGAAGGAATTTTGTCATTTTTGATGTTTTAAAATAGTTTCGTATTTTGAGATACGACACTAACAATGGCTGATGTTCATTTATTTTCTTTGACTGTACAGAAGTTCTAGTTTTTAAGTTTTATGTAGGTTTAATTTAAAACCAACATGCAAAATTTCGTAATCGCGTGGTAATGTCTACGAATTTACAGCTGTTTTTATACTTATCAGTATGTTATTGCAACCTGGATTTGGACTTTTAGAAACTAAAATTTCAACCATTGTTGGTCTATATATAGTCCAACTATAGTTTAAGTTTATTATGTTTTAAAACAATGTTGGTTTTTAATTGGTTATATTAATATCTGTATATGTAATTCTTATTGGGCAAGTAGTTAATACTACTCCTAATATTTTTAAATTTATTATCAATATGTATTTATTTATTACATAAAGGCTTAACTTAAACAAACATAATGGATTATCTGCAATCAAATCAGATTGATTTCACGCAACATTTTAAATTATAATGGCTGGATTAATTCGATATATTAATTAAAATTGAGCACAGAGAAACGATTTCGGTGGGATAATTATTATTTTTATAATAAAGCAAACAAACTAATTATTTTCTAAATTCAAACACAATATCAAATCATTAACATAACGATTTGTTTCACGAATCAAACTGCAGGCATAGCGCCCTCGATAATTTGCGCTATGCAAATTCATTTCATACAACGAAAGGTTGTTATTTTAATACCTATAAAATAACAAATTGCCTTGTTTTAACAATAACATTTAACATTCTCGAAATAAAAAAGTACAAAACTAAACCAAAATTAACGACGGTATAAATTGAACAAAACAAATATTATTTTTATTCCTATCACAATCTATAATTACCCTCTCAGCTGGAAATAAAATGAAGGTAAAATTTCGTTAATAAATTAATATTAAAGTTATAAGCAGTAAAAAGAATACAAATGCCACATAAAAGTTACTTTATATAAGTATAAATTTTTATGTCGTTTTATATTATATTCATTAAAACCTGTTAAATCAAAGTATTTTATGGGTCGCCATAACGTTTTATCTACACATAAAATTACTTATTCTTTGTAACAATCAGAAAATATATACGGGAAACCATATTAATTTTATTTAAGTACAACAGTTTATGATTAAATTTAATTTTTCCCTACTGTATCATATTTTTGTCATACTTTCCAGAATACAGCAATGCAAGAACAATGGCAAATTTGAGTCTTTATTTTTTTTTTAATTTTGTGTCAAGTGTAAGAAAAAAGTAATAAAAAATGTGTGCTGTTGTTACGAAATGACAGGGCCAACTTTGAACAAAAACTGTATAGTAAAGATCAACCTTAAACCTCTGTAAATTAGTATATTATCGTACGCGCTTAAATTATAGCCTAGGAGTTAATATGCTTTTTTCGCCATGTTCTTTATAATATTTTTTTCAAGCGTTTAATAATTCTGTGTCCATATTGGAATTGTTGATTTTGACGTAATGTAATTAATGTTGATGTTTGACAGTATAGGTTATGTTCATTAAAGCTACTTACACTGATTTTGAGATAAATTCGATAGATTTTTTCTATGTAATTTCAATGTATTGAAATTTGTACGGACCCTAGTAGCAATTCCGGAAAAGTCTTGGCCCAGCATGGACAGATTTTTGCTAAAGAATTGTTCCAGATTCTTTGCCAAGGTTATTGGGCAAGACTTCAGCCAGACTGTGGCCAGAATTTTACAAGAAATCTGAGGCCATCTATTACTAAACTTTGGGACTATCCTATAGAGTAGAGGTTCTCATTCTACAGTAGTATCATTCACAATAATGTATACTAGTCGAGAAGTGAGTTCTCTGTAGGAAATGAGTATAGTTTTTTTTGTTTATGTGAAAATCCGAATAAGAGCTTATTGGATTCGTCTTCTAGCTGAGAAAAAAATTGATTTTTTGAAAAATAAAAATTGTTATTTCTAAAAATCAAAAATTAAAAAAAAAGTGTGTGTCAGCTCTGACGCATAACTAGAGTTTACTCTTTATGAACATGAAAGATTATAAAATACATGTTTATTTTTACGGGCACCTGGTTTTTTTTAACATAGAAAATTAAAAACTTTAACTCTTTCAAAATTTGTTTCGTTTTTAATTCTATTGTTTACCAGATTTATGGATAAAAACCGAATTTACTGGAAAGAAATCGTGGAAAATTAATTTTTAGTAACATTCTTAACTTTTAAAGTTCAACAAAATTTTGTATTGACCAAAATTCTTGATTTAAAAGTTCCTATTTAACGTGTAATCGTGTAAAAATTCTTGGCCAAGAATCTGGTCAAATTCTGGTCACAGACTTGTCCAAGTTTGCCACCAGTCTGGATAAAGAATTTTGATCAAGAGTCTTGGTCAAGAATTGTCCAATTCTTTACAAAGTGCTTCTCCAAGTATCTTGACAAAGAATTTTGTCCAATTCCATTGCTACTAGGGGAGGTGTTTAATAATTTGACTTTTGACCTGCGTCCTTCTAAATAAGGTATATGTGTCCTTTTAAATAAGGTTATGAGTAAGGCTCTAAATATGCAATTTCATACATTGTTTGCAAGGATGCCTTTCAAAATTACGTAAAGCGCCAAAATACTGCGTATATTTTGACTATTTTTTTATTTTTCGAGCATATTTTTGCATTTTTTAAGCATGCATGCATTTTTTGCCTTTATTTTAGCATATATGTACTTTTGTGCATAATCGATGAATTTTATCGTACATATTATGCTTCATATTATAAATTATATATATAATTTTGTTTATGTACATTTCAAAGTATATGGGCTGATTTGCATATAATTTATGGTTTTTATTGTGCATAATATTAACATGCTGCATATTTTAATGGTTTTATAAGTGCATACTTTTTACAGCCGCACTCATGACATGAAAATTATTGCGCTTGAAAAATAGCTATTTACATACCACGGGAGGAAAATAGTGCTTTTCCTCCCGCGAATAGATTGATGCCCTACGCGAAGTGAAGGGCAATAAATATTCAAGGGAGGAAACGCATTTTCCTCCTGAGGTATGTATATAGTTTTTTCTACTACCTTTAAACGGTTTTAAGACATTTTAAGCGTTCCGGTTCCTTTTACTAACCCGGTATGGAGCTATAAAATTATTACAAAATATTAAGTAGGCGTTGCGTCGCCAACGCTTTGTTGCTATGGTATTTTTGGTAATACAAACATAACAGTTGTTATAAGCTATCAGAATGTTTATCCAGGGGGGTGAAACTCAATAGGAATATGCGCAACGAGCGCCTCCCGAGCAACGTTTCCATATTTTTTTTGTGGCTTAAGTCATCTTTTTTAATAATTATTTTAATTGTCAGTTTTGACATCTGTCAACAATGGAAAGAATATTGAGAACGGTAAAGATCTATTTCTAAGCTTTTAAGTATTTTTTGAGTTTTTTCATCTGTATTGGTTTTCCTTGAAGTTACAGTTAGTATATAGGTACAATAAATCAGTTGCTCTTATAATGTTTTTTTGGAGATTGACATACCTATTAAATAATTAATTTGTATGTAATTTATTACGATTAGTTTTTTTTGCAAAAACCAATACTACTTAATAATATTGGGACATTTGCTTTAATAGGGACTATTGTTGTTTGAAAGTAATTTCCAGCGTACTGATGTCCCTGGTGGAAGAAGTTATTGAAATTTTTACTATTGTTAAAAAATGTAATGCATTAATGGACATCAAAATTTTTTTAATACATGTATGTTTTTTTGGGCCAAAACCGATGCAGGAGGGAAGTTTTATACCTTCTTTCACTTCTGAACCCATTCAAAATACAGATGCACTGTTTGTATATTCTTTAATTTATTTTATTGTTAAAATTAGTGTATTATAACCATTTACTTTTTAAAATAAATAAATCTTTGCTACTATTTTATTTTATTGGCCAAATTTAAATAAATTAATATTATAATTATTAATATATACAAAATAGCCGGCCCTGTAGTATAAAAGTTAATAAAATATTTGTATATGAGTACGGCCCTAATTGACAGGCGTTTATGACGATTGTGTTGCTTAAGTTTAACACAGTGGTCGCCCTTCTTATATTCTTTTTCTATGTGTTTATCATAAATTTGAAATTCTTTCTACGTTTTGAAAATAAGTTCTAGCGAAGAAGACCTGCTGCAAGATCTTGCTAAACAGGCAAGAATAGTTGCAATTAATTTCCTTCCTTAAAAATCGAAAGAGCGATATGAAAATAGTTTGTTCAAAGAATGATTGGACAAGCGCGGAGTAAATCTTTTTCCTACAAAATCAAATAGGGCTAGACAAGGTACAAAAACTCTTGCTAATGTAAAATTGTTGAGGAAATTTTTTTTCCTCCCGGGGAGGAAAATTTGGCATTTTCCTCCCTCGGTCGGGGGTGGAAAATTAAGTTTTCTTACTACCCCGGCCGAAAATACGTTGTTTTGTCCCCGATTCCACGGCAGAAAGTTTACGTTTGAAGCTATACGTATTTTCGGCCGAGGTAGTAAGAAAATGTAATTTTTTATCCTTATACAAATATATCGATATATGGTCAAGCTATACGCGCGCCCTCTATAATATCGCTCGTGCCGCAAATGTCGGGGCAGGCATCAATTTGTTTCGATATACACATTTAATTTTTTTCCGTATTTTCGGCCGGGTAACAAGAAAAATAGTATACACTACACGGGCAGAAAGTGTGAGAGCCCTGAACTGCGCGCCATGATGCCCTCGGCTTCGCAGGAATCTCACACTTTCTGCCCTTGTAGTGTAATATACTATTTCCAGTAAGGTAGTGGAAAATAGTATATTACACTACAAGGGCAGAAAGGGTGAGATTCCTGCACTGCGCGCAGTTCAGGGCTCTCACACTTTCTGCCCGTGTAGTGTATACTATTTTTCTTGCTACCCGGCCGAAAATACGGGAAAAAATTAAATGTGTATATCGAAACATATTGATGCCTGCCCCGACATTTGCGGCACGAGCGAAGCCTTCGTAGCCCTTGTAGTGTAATATACTAATTTCTTACTACCTCGGCCGAAAATACGTTGTTTCGTCCCCGATTACAATGCATCAAACGTAAATTTGACCAATGCATCAAACGTAAACTTTCTGCCGTGGAATCGGGGACGAAACAACGTATTTTCGGCCGAGGTAGTAAGAAAAATCCTTTTCTATCCTTTTTTTATGTAAATTCTACAAAAATTTAAAATAACAAAAATAAAATTTAATTTTATAAACCTTATTTCGGGACACCCTATAAAATATAAAATGGTATTAAGGTATAGACATATGTACGTAGGCATTCGTAGTAAGTAAAAGAGAATATAAAATAAAGTTGCGGCGTTGGTATTTTAGAACTGGAATAAAGTTATCGAGCAAAGTGGAAAGACAAGTGGAAAGGTCGGGATAGGGCACAGAGAGAACGAGGCAGACTAATAATTGGCTCATATATGAATAAAAAAGTATGATCTGAAACTCTTTAAAAGCTAGCAAAAGAGTGAGCGAGTCGGAAGAAGGGGGAAAAGCTCTGACATCGGCCGTTGTTCTCGAGAACCAGGGGGTGAAGGGTTATAATGGAAGCACCCCCCTGTTTAATCAATACCCCCTTTCGGTGGCGCTTGCTTTCGCCCCCTAACTTGCCGGCTGCATTTCTACAGCCTCTGATTGCTAATTTAATAACGTGTACACCACCAACTTTGGATTAATATGCGGAATCAGATTTATACAAGTTTGCTGTTATCGGCATAAGTGTGTCTGTCCAACTTGCATTCAATCTGACTTTATCTACGCACAGTGACTTGTGTTGTAAATATTTCCGTACATATAATCCTAATATTTTTTTAATATTAGAAATATGTAAATAATAAATATTTATGTTATTAGGCTGAGAAGCGAGTCTTTTTGTGCAAAGTTTAAAGCACAAAAATACACTTTTCAGCCGCATGGCATACACAATTTTATCTTCAAGGCATAATGTTATTTGTTAAACGATACATAAAACTTACGATTATAATAATATTTATTAAAAATAGCAAGTGCGATCTGACACTGGTCGAATTCTTTTATTGGATCAACGTGTTTTTAACATACTTAGTGAATAACTTTACCCGTTTCGTCAAAATTATTTTTACAGCCAAGGCGATAATCAATCACTTTAGTAGTAAGTGTTGACAATCAGGGGCGAACCGAGGCACACTTTTTTGGGGGGGTGGAGACGATAAAAAAACCAACTTATTTTTTTATCGATACTTTAGTAGTAATAGTAAAAATTTTCAGTAGTTTTATCATAAATGTAAAGTGTTGTAAAGTGTAGATAAAGAATGTATTTACCTACAATTAGCATGCTCTTTTGAAGTCTCTATTTTTTTTATTTGCTACCAATGTTATTGGATTATCCGGAACAGTAACAATTTTAATTTTAACCAAATTTCCACCGTGAATATTTTCCTCGTGCATTTTTTTCTAGTCCACAGATCCACATAATGAGCATTTTACTAGAACTCGGCCCGGTCTAGCTTTCTTTTCCATATTAAAAAAAAATAATTCCTATTTATTGACACTAGTTTTACTTAGCTTAGATAAGCTTCAACTAATTAATAATTTAGAAAGACAAAGCCGCGAGGCGGTGCCGACTTTGTACATGCCGCTTGTGTGAAATATAATGTCCTTTAATAAAAATAAGGTTGACCAATACAATTTTCTTGACGGAGGAGGAGGTTACAATAGATTAAAAATTATAATTTTGTAATATGTAGGTAAAGTTTAAAAATTATATTTCATTTTATTTATTGTGATGGGTTGGTTGGTAGGGTAGGTATACCCAACCAACCGACCCAAATACTATAGATTTTGCCAACCGTGTTTGGATTTGGAACCAACTGCCAAGACTTGGGGGGGTGACTCCCCCCCTACACCCCCTTAGGCCCGGCCCTGTTGACAATAATAAAGTTTAAATTGTAGGACGCTTGAAGGTAAAATATTGTATTTGTAAAACAATTTACGAACATGCCGTTTCCAAAAAAATCACTTTTGAGTCAAAATGTAAAAAAGTTTTTTAGATTTTTGTCCTTTGTCCATTGCTTTAAAAAAATATTTAAAAAAGATATGTCGGCCAAAAACAATATTTTTATGATAATTTTTTAATTTTGTTTTTTTAAATAAAAAAAGGAAAAACATAAAAAATCTCAAAATACTCCTTCTTTTAATAAAAATATAATAACATAAAGATATAAGTAACTTTACCAAGTATGGGTCAAGAATCCGGCAAAATATTGTTTTACAAATTCTACTAAATTCTATAGTTAATTATGTAAAAAGAAGCCGACAGACAAAAAATATAATTAACGTTCATAATTCAATTAATATTATGAATGGGCCTAGTACATTTTTTAGCGTCGTCTTTAATTTAATTTAATATTTTTATCGTAGACGATAAATCAACTCTAATTAAGTTAATTAAAAATAATTTTAGCAAAGTTCTTTGTAATGCGGATGAAGGAAAAAATGTAATCAATTTACTTTATTAGAAAATTCAGAATTTTTTTCCCTACCCTCCAGTTTTGCTATAGTAAACATAATTACGCATTTTTAATGAATCATTACACATTTACAAAATTATTTTCAACGTTCAACATGTAACTTTCCTGCGACTAACTTATTTACATGATAATATCAACTTTATTAATTATACCATTTCTAATTATAAAGATCCAAGTTTTTGCCAGCGTGGCTGACACCAAGCCGCAATACATATTTCATTTAAATTTATCTTAATTTCATGCCTTATTACAAAAACGAAATGTAATTCATCTAAATACACACTGCTATACAACAATGGAAATTTACATCGTGATTCCAGACTTTTTAGCACTTTAAATAACTGATCCCAATTTAGATTACAAACGATAAATTTCTTAAATTGTTCAGTTTTTTAAAATCCATAGTATTTTATAATGCTTAAATTATAGCCTCTTTCTATATTTATAGGTACCTATTTAATTGCATTTTATTAATTACATAATATGTATTGTATTTATAATCATGATTAAAAATTGTTCTTCACAAAAAAATAACAGCCAAACAAAAAAGTGTGTGGAGACAAAAAAAGCGAGCATTGTCCAATTTTTTGGAGTTTTCTGCTCACCTTGAATTTTCAGTTTAAGGTTGAAGTTGATATAGCTGTTATGTTTAAAGGTGTTTTCCCGACTTTTGCTGCAAGCATTTCTTTCTTCTAAATTTATAATTATAATAATAATAATTTCTATTATTATTATTATTATTGCATCAACTTATCTGCAAAAATGGCGAAGGCGCCGGGATTAATATACAGGGTAATTCACAATTGAGGTAAAAAAAAATTGGGCGATTCTCCACAAGATTTGTAGTTTATATGCACTCTTAAAAAAGACCTGGTATTTGTAACTAACTTATTATCGTTGGGGTAAAACTGTTGCAGAAAATAAAATTTTTTGTTTTTTGTAATCAGTACCTTTATATGTGTAACTGCTTGCATCATTACCTGAAAAGATTTAGTTTTGTTGTTGAGTATTATTTACTGCAAAAAGGCGATTAAGTTATTTTAACTGAAACTTTGTGTTGGCTAGAAGTATTGACAACATTATCTCAAAAAAATCATTTCGGCGGTAAAATGTTTTTGTTGGACCAAATATTTAAGTAACATTCTCAACTGACTGAAATTAGTCCGTGGAACTAACGGTTCGGTTGTATAAACTATGCGTCACTTTTCATACAGCTAAGACACCAGCGGTGTGAAACAAAGTGTCAGTTGGGGATGTTGTCTCTGTAGGTTAATGCAACTGCAAACTTTATGCATTTCGCGCGCGATTTGTCCAGCCCGGCGCGTGCTTTACTTTTAACCTGTAAACAAACGGTGTTGCACGGCGTCCAGACTTCGGTGGTGTTTGTTCTTTTGTATTTGTGTATCAGCTCGTGTGTAGTGTATATTTTAGGTAAGAAACTAGTTTTTTACAATTAGTCATTTGCCCCTGTAAATTCAGTGGCGACATACTTTTTAACTATTCATATATATATGTATAAGAATATATTCTTATGTGTTGGTTACTTATAGATATCTCGAACAAATAATATGGATGAGCGGACTTAAGTAGCAGATTTATTAGGAACATGGGGTTTACCTGAATTGGTTCCAGTTTTTAAAGGTTAGGTATTATTATTGCACTCCTTTAATTACACTATTGTAGTTTTGGGGTCCGAAAAAAATTCAAAAATGTGAAAATGCCATTCCGACTGAAAATGGCCTCCTGAAGCCAATGGTGCCCACCAAAAGTCCCCATCACGTCGGAATTTCGAGAATTTTTTTGTTTTGTTACAGCCCAAGTCGCATTTTTGGTATAGGTCCTATACTATAGGCACTCACACTCAAAATTTATCGAATGCTTACCCCTGTTATCATGCAAGTATGTTACGTTGTACCTAAGAATCATTGTTAAGTTGTTAAACAAAGGCTTGCACTTCACGTAAACATCACGGTTTATTGAAGAAGTATAGTCAACTTTCATCTTAATGTACCTATCTGTGTATATTTACCAAAGAATCGTTTTTGTTTTATTGTTAAAATATTTATAAATGTTTTCTTAGAGTAATTATTAATTTTTGTTATAATGTTTAAACCAAAATTTGGTGTTTTCAGTTATATTGTTATTTTTTAATTTATAATAAATATTTATAAAACGAACGGGCATGAATTTCCTTTCTGTATTTTTTATAATATTTACACAAAAAGTGTTATATTTACTAAGCAGGTATGTACTGTGGAATAATACCAATTTGTTGTTGCTACTAATGCAAGCATTTAATATTAAATATAACTTAGTTACAGTACAAAACAAATTTATATTATATCAACTATTAAATTCTTTAAATGTACCTTTTTTCATGTAATTTCAATTAAAAAATAAATTCCTGCATGATACAATGTTTGTTGCGATAAATAGCAAGTGCAGTTGTTACAACTTAGACGCTGCTAAAATGACAGACTAATGTGATTGCATTAAATATCAATTATTTGTATGAAAAAAAAAAACTAATTTCGATGCACTTAAACTTGTTGGTTGGAGCTACCAATATTGGCTGTTCCGACAACAAACTGTAAAAACAAATTTGTATTAGTTCCCACAACATATTTTTTTGTTATGCCTATTTTCACTAATAAAATTGGTTCTGGGAACTAAATTTTCATTGCAAATACCAGGTCTTTTCTAAGAGTGTGGATGATAGGGCCAAGTATTTTAGATTTCGAGATAGAAGGTGTTAAAAATGCAAAGAAAATTTAATTTTTATATCATATCTTAGAAAACTCTTTAGGTATTAATAACAAATTTAGGAGTTTTAACATGTTCTACAATAATTTGGTACTAACTTTGCATTTAATGTACAGGTTGTTATTTTCCAGAAAAACCCTAGTTAAAATTTCTGTTACGCCAGTATGTGTTATAAATCGTTTTTCTAAATGCTAATTCATAATTTCAACTTTGTTTTTGCGAATTTTTGATACGATTCCTTGTTCTTGATTTATTGTGCATTTATTGATTACATACATAAAATTATGTAATCGATAAAGGCTTTTTAAAAGAAGCAAAGCAGTTGGCGTAGAAATTTTTAACAATCAGATCAGATAAGTGAATAATTTTTTTCTCCAACGGCACTTTTATTAGTTGTTAATTGTTAGGGGAGAGTGGGTAGACATTGGACAATTTTTAGATTTTTTTGCCTGGGTCTCTTAAAAATGTAATTATTTCTAATTTCAAAGTTTCAGGTAATAGTGTTGACTTCTGAAAACGCAAAGAGATAAATATGTGCACTTTAAACCGTAAGATGGGTTTGCTACGAATTTTTGAAAATTTTCGTTCATCTGTCCAAAGTCACCCCACATACGGGGAGATTCTGGACAGCGTAAGGGGTGCATTTGGACACTATAAAAATATTATACATTTAGGAATTTTATTGAAAAAATCAGTGCAAAACTTATACAATACTAAATTGCGACAAATCAAAATTAAAGTAAATCATGTTATGAAATCGAACTCCGTCAGTGGGTGGGAAGAACCAATACCACGTCCTTAAAATCCACCAAGGCTTCATCTTCATCTGTTTCTTTAAATCTCTATGATGGAAGGAATTGGACTGTATAATATACAGTGTATATCCTCGGTTTAATTTTTGCAATATTCTGCTAACGAAGTGCTGGGGCGACTCTAGACAGTGTGTCCAAACTCTCCCTACATGATGTGGAACAAAAAAAATGTTTATAATTTTAAAATATAGCTACGTAATAAAGTAAGGATATAACAAAAGTTCCATGCTTTATACATACATGCTTTAATATGTAGTAACTTTAAATTATTTATCTACAACGGTCTGGACAGAAAAGCTTACAAAGGGAAAGTAAAATATTACATGAAAAAACCTCTTCTACAGCTAAACTAAAACTTATTTCACTACCACTATTTGATACCTTAACAACTTGACGATCTGTAATAGTAGAACCAGCCTGAAATTTTTACTAAAACCGCGAAATTTGTCCATTGTCCATTGTCTCCCAGTGTCCAGACCCTCCCCACTCTCCCCTAATGATATAATATTTAAATTTTCTTTGCGTTTTCGAAATCTAAGATACATGACCATAACATCCATATCAAATGTTCGGTGAAGTATCCTATGTATGAATGGGTATATTTTTTATTTGAAAAGCTAAAAAGTAGGTTTAATTAGAAAAAGTTGCGTACAAAAATCTGTGGTTCTCAAATAATTTAAAAAAACCTGAAAAGCTAAAACATATACATTTTTCATGCAAACATACACATTTTCATCCATATTTTCTCCTAATGTATTTTGAGATACCACCACCATCTTTGGTTTTTCTATGCCGCCATATTCAAATTTTACAGGATTGATACAGATGGTGATAAGTTAAGTACACATGAATCTACATTTTTATCCAAATTCTTCACTACTACTGGATTAAAATGTAGTTTATTATGTATGTTTTCATGTAAAACTGACTGCTTTACAATTCATAGGAATAACAAAGATAACGATTTTTGATTTTGAAAGGTTTTTAGTTTTTTTTAATATCCTAAAACTGCTTGCTTTCTTCCAATGTATACATTTCATGTTTAAAGGCTTGTAATTAATTACACAACTATTTTCTAAAAAAAAAAATACACATAAAATGAAAGAAAATTAAATAAATCTAGTATATATAGAAGACATTCTATAGGCAATACATATTGAAATTATAAAAAAATTAAAAAATATAATTAATATTATTTTGACGTTCTGCGTATGTATAATCGAATAAAATACTGCTAAGCAGAAAATTCAAATTTGGTTTCTGTCTAATATTTTATTACACTGTAATTCTCAGAAATACTTACCTACTTATAAGTTTTAAATCCTAAATATTAACATAAATATTATAATGTTAAAATATGTAACGCCACAGTTACGTAACAATGCATTTATGCAAGAAGTTTGTAGTATAACCAAGGGAACGATGCGTTGTCCGTTTAAATTTAACGACACCCAGATACAACTGATCCAGGGAGGCAGGCTAATGTGTCGAGCAATACATTATGCCTCCTGTTTTCCCCTCAGTTCCCCCCTTGATCCACAATCTGCAGCCGAACCCCAACCCGCCCCCCGTATGCGTACGTACACATGAGCCGATATCAAACAGCAAATGTATTTTTTCGGATTTGTTTTTCGATTTGAAAAAATGCAGAGACAATATCTGCCCGATATGAATTCAATGTACGTTATTCAATATTTTTGGCGAGCTTAAAAAAAATAAAAAATATCCCGATTCGTGCATAAAAAATCCTTTGAAAATACTTTTTTTCATAAAAAGAAAAAAATTGATTTGAATTTGTAATCGATTTTATTTTATTTACAACATTTTTTCTTTGTTTCAGGTAAGGATTGCAATTGCGTTACAACAATTAACGAATTTGTTTTGTGAGTACATTAACATTTTTAACAAATTTGAAAGTGAACAAATATTTCCTCTTCAAGAGTTTTGACCTAATATTGCAAGTGCTTTACCTACAAATAGTCAGAATAATTATTTAATTGTGGGGAATTGGGGACTAGGTGTCAATCAAGAGCCCTTTTACTGATCCCGGGATCGGTCCCGAAAAAAATAAATCTTTAATTTTTAAACCAATTTAAAATAAAGGAACAAACAAATTAACGAACGATATTTTTCGGACTTCACACTAGTTGGAGGAATGGTTTTCAAAAATTCGTAGGCACATTGTACCCACGTTTACCCTCATTAACAAATAATTCTATTTCTTTTATCATTTCAATTGGGGCTGTAACATTGAAATTATCGAGTTTGTGAAATTTTTCAGGTTTGACGTTTGACGTTTAAAATATGTACAAACATGAATTTATTCTAGAGTGACCTGTATATTATAATATTACATTTTCTTTGCTGATTTTATGCTAAACGCCTATCTTGCTATGTAATTTCAATGTATTTTGATTATTTTACGGCGGTGTATAATATTTTGACTTTGGAACTGCGTACAAAAATGAAGTATTTCTATATATGCTTTTGAGTATTATAATATAAAAATTGTCATACGCTTGAAAAAAAGTATATTTTATTCTTTGTAACTTATTACTAAGATCCCGGGACCCCTGGATTGACACCCCTTTTGGGGACCACCCTATGCGTAAATTTAAAATTTCTCGTTAACGAAATACCTCTTGCGTTGTGTTTACAGTGAATTGTGCTCGGTTCACACTAAAAAAAAACGAGGTAGGATCGTTCGTAATATATATTTATAAAAAAGAACGAAAAAACGACACACATCATCCAAGCTTTCCACCGAGCTTTCCACCTACCGAATCTGTCGCTGCCGAACGTTAATCCAATCAATTTTTTACAAGGGCTTTACAAAGTTAATTAATTAAATTATTGTTTTATGTATCGGTCCGGATTAAATAATTCCATTTGTGCAGCCCTGACAGAACCCGTCAACCGAACACTTTTTTTTTCGAACACCGCGCTCGTTTAATACACGTACGGAATGGAAATTTTAATGTCTTTGAAGATCATGTTTTACAAATTATTATCGCTTTTTAAGGAAAATTTATCTTGTCACAATATAATAATATTATATACATTTATAAAATTTGTGTTTTTATATCTTTTTATAATACCTATAAGTAAGATATAATCTTCCAATGAGAACCTTTTGAAACGTCATTTTTAATATTTGACATTTAGTAATGTTTGACAAATTATTATTAATATAGTTGTCGCGGCGAATGTTTCAAATTGCGTCATCAAATTCTGAACCAAGCACAGACATTACAATTATTGTTGTTTTCTTATACGTAAATAATCCAAGAAACCACTAGGTTAACCGTATGTCGAGAAATGGGTTTTTGACATTTGCCGCGACGACTATAACATACACTAGAAAAACATTAAACCTTTTTTGAAAATTGATTTTCAATTTGCTCCTAGAAGATTAAGTATTTTTTTTTCAATCCATGGATTGAGCACCAACTAAGCTTACGAATGCGATGTAATGGGAATACATTTCGTAACATACACAATGTGTATTACACATTAGGGTGATTAAAAAAATCGAATATTTTTTTTTACTTCCGATAATAAAAAATTGGTTCTTAGGCACCTCTAAAAAGTGCTCACTAAATTTGACCTCTAAATATTAAAAGGAAGATCCTCCTCATCACAGTTTTCCATCTTTTCTTTAATGCCTTATAAAAAAGACCATATTTCATTATTTATCAATCGTATACATATTTTTGAAGAAAATTGAATGCTTTACAAAAAAAACACGAATGTTTAAGCGATTACTCAAACCATTTAAAATATATTCAAGATCAAAGTTTGAAGAATTTATAAAAAAAAATTATTTTTAATAATTTTGTAACTCATTAAAAATAATGACATATTTTTGTAGGAAAGTTAACGCTCTACAAAAAAGGTCTAAAGTGAATCCGAATCCCTAGCGTACTGATACGATTATATTTTTAGCGGTTAGTGTAATCAATTAAACACATCAGATTTTTTGTTGTATAGCGTTAAATTTCCTAAAAAAATATGGCATAACCATTTGACATTAATTATTATAAATAAGTGACAAAATTATAAAAAAAATTAATAAATTCTTTAAACTATGTTCTTGAATATCTTTTAAATGGTTAAAGTAATCGCTTAAACAAATCAGTCCGTTTTTTGTAGAGTATTTTGATAAATAATGAAATATGGTCTTTTTTAGAAGGGACTAAAGAAAAAATGGAAAACTGTAGTGAGGAGATCTTTCTATTAATATTAAGAGCAAATTTGGTGAGCACTTTCTAGAGGTGCCTAAGAACCAATTTTTCAGTGTCGGAAGATTTTTTTTTAATCACCCTAATGTGTATGGTAAGAAAAGTATTTTCATTACATCGCTATTCGTAAGCTTAGTTGGTCGATTGAGAAAAAAATATTTAATCTAAACGATTGATAGATAATGAAATATTGTCTTTTTTATAAGGGACTAAAGAAAAAATGGAAAATTGCGATGAGGAGGATCTTTTTATTAGTATACTAATATATTAAGATCTTAAATTTACCAATCTTTTAGTGTTGGACTTAAAAAAAGAATATTCGATTTTTTTAAATCACCATAATACACATGCTTATGCGACTGAATAGCACCCATATGGATTTAATATTTTTTCAAAAATGGGGTCAGACCTCGCTTAACAGTTAACCAATGTTACCGGATAAGAATGTGATTATTTTTTTGGTAATATAAACAACATTGATCCGGACGATATGTGGGTTTAGCAGAATGGCGCTACGTGTCATCATTGAGTTAACTTCTTAATTAACGATGTCATACTGTTCAAGAAACCATTGACTTATTAAAACTTGATTTAACGACAACATCGCAAAATGATCGCCAAGATCGTACGATTTGACGCCCCTGGATTAATTCATGACTTGGAAGCCAAAACATTAGTCTAAAATTGGTCCTTTAGGACTCTCTTCGTTCAAAACAGCCGAAGTGGTCATATGCATGAAATTGTGTTTAAAATATAATGCTAAGGACCATTTTTTGTAATGAATTCAGATTTGTCTTTATTATTTAAAAAATAATTTCTATATATCTTAAAAAAAAACGCATGTCCAAGACATGACTAATTTTAAATAAATGTACGAATTGTATTATTGTATTAAGTACAGAAAGTTTATTTTAATGTTAAAGATATAAATATACTTTATCCAATCCTAAAAGATTATGGTGCAGAATTTAAAAAAAAGAAATTATAATTATGGCTTTTAATTTAAGGGGAAGTGTATTTATGGCAGGCGAATTTGCATTATTTCGAATTTTCTTAATTTCTTTATTAATGAGCTCGTGGAGAATTCATAGAGCTTTCATAACTCATGTTACAGTAAATTAAGCCGAAGTGTGGCTGAATATTTACGGCGTCTGTAACTGTTGTTAGTATAAATAAGACGGGTTTTTATAGAAAAGTTGCGAATTTGCATATTAAAAACATTGAGCTTTGCAAAATGGCGGCCGGAGGAATAAAATAATGACCTTCATCTCTTACGGAAATGTCGTCTATAAAAAGACGAAAACGAAGCCGTCGACGGCCGGGCACACGATATTTTACCCAATATATTACAATATACTTAAGCTTTAAAGTCTTATTTTACATAATTTATAAATAAACATTCATAATGCATGTTATATTCTAGGCGGAGAATAATGCCATGCAAATTATAATGGCGGAGAAGGAAAATTTAAATTTTAATGTTTTTCCATCTCTTACTTTGTAATAGAGCGCAAAAACGAGAGCGAAAAAACTTTATGAAATTATGATAATTTATAATATTACATTAACATTAGCGCGTTTTGTAATATAAGAAAATGTTCTGCAAACTCACGGTGCGACCGACGAGCTCGCCTCTTAACCTATTCTTTTCCTATTTATTTTAATTTATTTTTTTATATTTATTTTTACCGATTTGCCATATATGGCATGTATTATACAGTGTTGCCAACCGTACCATAATTATAATTATGGTATTTGTACCATAATTTTAAAGGTATGTCCATTTTAATAGCGTACCATAATACCATAATTGTACCATAATTTCTTTTTTTACAATATTGTTTTAACATAATTTAAGTATTATAATTTTTAAGCATGCTTTTTCACCAAAAATAAATTAGGCAACGTTGCGATCAGTCCTGGCAGTACAGTATTAAATTTTCATAAACAGCTATTAATGAAAATTAATGTTCGAGGTTAGCAGCAGTTATAACTGTTATGTTCTTTTCTATTCAAACTTTTGTTTTTCACCTTGGTTTCTAAAAAAAGATTTTTTCGAGGTGTTAAAAAATTTAAAAAAAAATTGTATAAATTTTAAGCCCTCAGAAAAAATGTGCAAATACATAACTAAAGATAATTTATTCAATAATCAAGACTGTGATGAATGCGATATTATTTTTAATTAAAAGTGTTGATTTATTAAATTTAAAATAATTTATTATTTTTTTACCAAAGTTTACTTTTTTGTTTGTACCTTTTATCAAAGGTTGTGTTAAAATAAATATGACTTTTCTTAAAGTGCCTAGTTGTTTGAATTTTAAAGTCCTAAAATATACCATAATTTGTGCCATAATATTTGTTTGGTTCGTACCATAATGTACCATAATTTTTATTTTGAGGTTGGCAACACTGATGCCATACCAAATTTTAGTTTTTTATAAAACCGTTATGTACTGAAGTATAATATAATAGTATATTATGTTTCAAGTTTGATAAACGCCATTTTATACACGAAAAGTTTATAAACGAGGTGCATACTATACTTTTTCTACGACAAATACTTATTATTATCTTAAAATGATTTAAATTAAATATTTGTATAGAGCGCCATCTATAAAACAATAGGGGAATCTGTGTGTCACCGTCAAATGTCAAATTTTTATATTTTATAAACACTGATTATAAAGGTTATAAATCATATTCCTTGAAAATGGACAGTTTTTCACAGTGTCCGAATTTAAGTTATAGTTTACTGCCGGCGAAATTAAAAGGTCAGTACAATGTTCATATAAACTTTTCAAATATTGGCGTTGAGAAACTATTTAATACTTTTGTATTTTTTTATTTAGATAATAAAATAATTTTCACATTTAGTATTATTTTACAAGAAAGGCACTTTATTTTAACGATTGTATGGCATTTGACAACTGTCAACTAACTTAAAACTAACTTCAGTCCGTGACTAAAACCTGTTGCTAACTTCAGCCCGTGACTAAAACGCCATAAAGCCACAACTTGTGATTGTGTATTTAAAAGGTAGTGTCATGGAAACATGTACGATAATGGGCGTTTTAAAGGTGAGAGTAGACAAAATTTACTAGTAAGAATTTTTAATAATATTATCCCTAGGGTAAAAAAAATAAAAATATTGAATGATTTTTTAAGGGATTTATTTTTGATTAATTATGTATTGTTTTAAAAGCAAATATTTTGTTATAATTAAATAAAAATTAATTATCGCAAAACAAAACATAAATTCGGCAAAAATTAAAAGAACAAAAACACACAAGTAAGCGTTAATTAATAAATGTTTAGCAGTTGGCAGACGCATTGTGTATTCGTGGGAATGTTATATTGATATAGTGTAATTAGATATTTCAAATAAGCTAATTTCTGAATAATTCAATCACAAATTATTATTTAAATAATTTAATTTTATGGAATGGCCTGATATAATTAAATTAATTAATCCTCCAGAAATAACACTTTGTCAGTTTAATTAATAATGTGTATTCAGTCTCTGCTGATCAGACAAGGGCAACATTGATAGGTAATATGCGTCCATTGGATGTTCCACCTAGCTCACTCACATCAATATATGTTTTAATAATATTAAATTTTATTATTGTTAAACAAAAAGCATGTACAACAAATCCGGAAGAATTTCAGACAACTGTCCATTCTAGAGTTACGTAGCTTCTCGATGCTGCTTTAGAAAAAACATTAGTATTTATTATTACGCAGCAGAAAAAGCATGATTAAAACTTCTTACTGCAGTAAAATATTTCAATTTTATAGAATTGAAATATTCTAATATTCTTTGAACCCATTTAAGGTACATATAATCTGCTATAGTTACAAAAACGCCACGTATATATGAAATTTCAATTATAATTTACCATTTTACATTTACATTTACCATACTTCGTTTTAAAATATATAATTTGGAATTCAAAAATAATAAATTAAAAATATATAAAATAATATATGTATATAAGGGTGTCATTTAAGTACGTGGGGACGATTCTTTGAGTGATTTTAAGACGAAAAGTTCATATAAACATAGGTCCGGAAATGCTCCGTTTTCAAATTACAGGGTATCAAAACTTAAAAAAAATCGTTTTTTCCCAAATATCTCAATAATCATTTAGCCGATTTTGTTAAAATTTAATAGTGTTATTATGGGTAAGGGGCTAATTTAGCCCTAACTAGATTAAAATTATTAAGTCCAGTGACGTCCCCGAAGACTCATGAATAAATATTTTTTTACAAAAAAATGTACGCCACTGACTTTTTTGCAACTTTTAAACAAAAATTTCACATTAAGCAAAATACAACTTTTTTATCTCTAGCATATTTTTCGTATATCGATTCGTTTTTGAGAAAAAAATATGTATGTAACGTATATACTGACAATATATGGAAACAAAAAATATACAATTAAATTAATAAAAAAAGCACATGATATTGAAAAACATCATTAGAGACAGCAGTCAGTATACACATTTACCAAGTAACGATTTTTACTTTTTTAATTAAATTTTGTTAACCCGGTTCGCAAATAAAATAATATAGAAAAAAAGTGGAAAGAGAAATGACAAAGAGGCGGCGGCCGTGGCGGGCGCGTTGGGGGCGGTCTTTTTTTAGGAATTAAGCGAGATTAATTTTTTCCAATAAAGGACAAGTATTTATTGAGGACGAAATATAATTAAAACAGGACCTGGGGGAAATATGAAATTATTAAAAGTAGAAGTAAAATGCGATAAATAAATATCGGCGCTCATTTTAATTTATACTTTTCAATCGTACGAACGAAATTGAAGGCTCCAGTTTAGATGCCATCCAAACCTGACTCGGTCTGATTAAAAATGTATGGAGCTGTAGCTGATTGCCATTAATAATTTTAATTATTTTAAACCGTTAAAAAAAACATTTAGTTTTTTATTCTCGTTTCTGTATAAACTTGAAATTGAAAAAACATCGGTTCGTTTTTAACAATCAGCAATAGTTGACAAAAACTGAAAACACGCTTTAACACTTAAAGGTAATAATGTAATATTTTGTGGTATTAATAATCTTGTCACTTCTTAATGTTTATTTGAGTACTTATTATTATTATAATATCCAAATAATTTTAGCAATTTTATTTTGACTTGCTGGAGTAAAAACAGTGATTTCGTGTTCCATTAACACGGTTAATAAAACATGTCCAAGGGCGTATCGAGTGTTATGTTTCGACGTTGGCGGCGGCCGGCGTCGCAGCCGACTACGTCGTCTACCGAATAATCCGTGCAAAGATTCGAGAAATCGTAACGTCAATAAACCGGCAATCTCTTCGGCTTTACAACTTACCAACAAGTGTCTCCTATGCGAAGCTCCGGTTTATCCGGTGAGATGGGAAAGCCTCTGGGATGGAAAGCTTCCCTCGCACAATGAGATAAAACTATACCCCAATATGTGATTTTATTATAAATATTAAGAATGTACTCCAAATAATTATTCAGAATATACCTACCTCATAATGAATACTTTAAAAGTTATCTCAAAGCATTTAGCACAAGTCATGGTTCTTTTGAAAATAAGAGTAAAAATGAATGAATGAGATGATAATTCTTCGTTATTAGATAATTTTACAAAATTAAAAATATATTTTAACTATTATTTTAAGGGTGCGTTTCACGAAATGTTAGAAAACACCCGCTTTCCGCTGTCCGTAAGTTTGAATTCCAATAACTTATCTTATTGATTTAAAAACCAAGTGAAAGCCTAACAAGCCCTTAGTAAACTCTTTCAGAAAATGTTTGTTTAGTTATTTCAGAATAATTTTTTTTTTAATTTTGAAACTTGTGAAACACACATTTTCGCATGTCCCATTAGCGTTTTATAAAACTTACATACATGTTTTTTTAAAATTAATATTGAATAACCAGAACTTTGTGTTACTTTATAGCAATCCATAACATCCTTAGTTAATATAGTAAACAATTTATATATAAATTAATTAATTTTAATATACTTTTTTTAAATTTGACTCATGTACCAGACATTTTTTCCGTTGCGTTACGTCCGTCGCGATACCGATAGAATATTAAAAAAACATATATATGGGAACTTTTTTGGCACTCCCGTGATTAACAAACGATGTTCGGACGTACACATTACCCAGCTGAATTTATTTATTTAATCAGGAAGAAGATATCGGTTGAAACAGGTGCGGGTAACGCGAATGTAATAATTGTTTGTCAGCTAAGTTACTAAAAATAAGGTAAGAAAAAAATTATTTAAGGGCACTAAAGCTCATTGAGAGTAATGTCTTATTATTATTTTTTAAATATGGTTTCACAAAACTTTTTCCACTGCGTTACCGAGTCCATTTACCTTATGGTAACGCAATGGAATTTAGGGTAACGCAATCGAATTTTTCGACAACAAAGTGGATATTTACCGTCGCTTTCATTAAAAGTAGTTTATGATAAACCAATTTAAAATTATTTGTGATTACAACTCATGATATAGATAGATTACATCCAAGGGAAAATTCCACGCAATATACAAGTACTAAAAGGGACGCAAGACCTTCACCAGCTTATAGTCAAAGTACAATTTATAAATCTTAGTTGTTATTGTGCAAGTGAGCACCACTACAAGGGATTTTGTTTATACATTACTCTAAAATCGTACCACCCTATATAGTTTCTTTTTTACGTTATCTGATTAAGTCTTTTGTGTACCCCAGTCCACAATTGTGATACCAATGTCTATTTCGTTACTTTTTTTAGTTTTTGTTAAAAAATACTTAAAATGATTTTTTTACTTGGTAATACGTGTTTATAAATTAGAGTTTAACTCACTAATACAGTGACTAAAAGAAAATAAGTTTTATAATTATAGGTATATAAAAAAGCGCCGCCTCATAACCTAGTAAAAGGCATCAAATAAAGAAGAATTTATTAGATTTAAGGATTAAAAAATGTACATTTTCAAGTCAATGCTTTGAACAAACCCTTTTAAGCATACAATTTTGTTGAAGAATGTCTTCGAGCTCTCTAGGATAACATAAAACAATAAACCTAAGCAAATATAATAGCTAATGAGAAAATAAAACAATAATAATAAATAAACAGGCACTCGGTGGATATTTTATGAAAAGTTTGTGTAATATTTACGAAATGAAATTTCTGATGTCATTAAGTTATTAGGTCTTGTGGTTAAAACTTTTAAATTATTAGGAAGGTATATAATATAATAATGTAATAATTAGGGTGCTTCATTTTAGAGCGACATTTTTTTTCTCAGGAAACAAAAATTTTGAGCTATTACAAAGCTCTTACTCTTTATTTTAAGCCGTTGCTATTCAATTTTTAAATATTTCCCTTTAAAAAACATTAAAAAACAATGTTTTATTATTTTCTCCTTCCGCTCGTACAGTAAGAATATTTTTTTCGAATTTCGGTTCTAAAATCTTTATACAGGATAAAATTATCTTCAAAAATGTCTATTTTAGCAAGTTTGTAAGTTGAATTTGTTCTTCACAAATTGCCGTTTTACTCGAAAATCTTCTAAAATAGCAGTAAATCGTAGTTGGAGACTAAACTATTAATTGTAGATAAAAAACGTTAATAACAATTTTGTAGGGAATTTTGTACTTTTGTACAGCCACTCAAAGTGTCAAATTCTTAAAAATTCAGTTTCTGACGACTGTAACTCTACTATAGCTATAGCTATTAGAGTTACGTGTAAGAATGGCTTTACAAGCTAAACTATAAGTGATACAGAAAAATATTTCTTGAAAAATTTCGTACAAAAATTGAATAGAAACAGCATAAAATAAAGATTAAGAGGTTTTTAATAGCTCAACATTTTTGTTTTCTGACCGGTTACAAGATTTTTAGGTGGGAAAAAAATGTGGCTCTAAAATGAAGCACCCTAAGGTATATACAATTTTTAAATTATTATAAAACACATTTCCTGTTTTATTTATACAATTAATGGGAATTTGTAGTGCTTTTATATAGTGTTAAAGTTATATTTTGTGGCAAAACTTAATTTGTAAAATAAAGTTATGAGAATATACAAAAATAAAGAAATGTTATGTAAATGAATATAATTAATATTAAAGGATAAAGTAAAAATAGCCAGGGTATAATAAAAGGATTAGTGAAGCGGGTTCTGCGGATGTGGAATTAAAATAACAAACGATTGCATTTACTTATTTAAAAAAGTAAGTATTAAAATGAAATTTTGTATATTTTGTTATAAATTATCATTTTTATTGCACCGTAAACCCTAATCCGAAATTTATTGCGAAGAATATTAAATTATTTCGTTGGATGGAGGATAATAAATATAAGATATTAAAGCTAAAGACTCGAACGTTTTATCTTCGTATATTTTTATTTTATAAGAAAGGCGATATTCATCGTTCAACATCCGCACATAAAGTTTGGCTATTAAAGATACAAGTTTATAATCTTTCCATTTTATATTACATCTAATAGCTTCACTACATCGGGTTGGGTGAACCGCCCCCGACTTCAATTTTCGGTACAGCAACTTTTTATTACAGTTTCAATTTTGCTAATATTAAATAAACCCTTCGCGAAACACGTAGACTCGCTAAGCCAACAAACTATCTATCTATCTACACTTTGTAATCAAATTTTCCAATACATGCGAGTTGCATGCATTTAATTAACTGCTTTACGTGTTTTGAATCAGTTGCAATTAAAAAAATTAAAAGAGTATATACAGGGCGCGCTCTAATTATTCCCTCCACAACCTCCCGCACAAGTCATGTTTTAAAATTTTTAGTTCGCTTCCAATTTACCACTTTAACCCACTAATACAAAAATAAAGAACGATGTTTTAAAACATCTATGAATGCGTTTTGGAGACATTTAGTTTTTATTTTCATATAAAAAATATTTATAAAAAGGCAGACAGACAGACAATGCCACTGTGTATAATCTAAGGTTAGGCTGGAATTCTTAAGGGTTGGTAATCGTGCCAGAATTTAATTAGCGGGGAGCAAAAGCAAGAAATATGCCTAAATAAAGTTTATACATTTAAATACCTAACCTCACGATGATTGCGGCGTGGCCTGAAAGCCTTTCAGCGGTTGTTTCAGCGTCCGGTGGCGAGAGCACGCGAGCAGCGGTGGCGCCCCAGCCGCCCCCCAGCCCGGTAATTTCCAAGAAAACCACTATAAATAACAATATAAATATATTAAGTCTAATGGTTTAGTTCAAGTCGTAAATATCGTGAGGCCGCTCTCTGTCTGCCTTACCTTACACAGTAGCGGCCATTACGGGCGGTCTGAAACGGAGAAAACCTTTCTCGGAAAACTAATATTTCTCCGCAGATTAAATTAAATCAAAAACCCCGAATTGCGGCTTTTTGCCCTTTTTCTCTTGCCTCTTTTTTCTCGTCAAAATATAATGCACTACTTTTAGGAAACTTTCTACAAAAAAATATCCTAAAATATATCCTCTAAATTAATTATAACAAAGTACACATAATACTTTTCTTAATTTATGGCCATATATGTATATATGAGGAGTGATTTTTCAAATGGTCGTATTTCCATTTGCAACAATTTTTCAAAAAAATGACTATATCCTGTATAGGTTAGGGCAATATAGATTATTTAAAAAAAAATTCTGATGAATATTTAATAATACTTCAGACCTGCTGTCATATTTCGCCGTTAATATATGCCTTTTAACCATACCTTTTTGGATGGAATTTTGTTAAAAAATTACATTCAAGTAAAAATAGAAATAAGGCCTTTTGAAAAATCACTCCTCATATATACCTATAGGTATAACTGATTCTTAAGATCATACAAATTTTGCCAACACTGAATATTTTTAAATAAACCAGGTGATTTGTTATATTATGCTACCGAAAACAGGAGTATAAATAAAACATCGTTTTATAAGTTAGTACCAAACGGCACCGTATTGGATATTATTTTACTTGGACGCGTAACGCCTATTCCATAC
Organism: Brassicogethes aeneus; assembly: GCA_921294245.1. NCBI lineage: Eukaryota > Metazoa > Arthropoda > Insecta > Coleoptera > Nitidulidae > Brassicogethes > Brassicogethes aeneus. Next base: position 41,514,755 of record OV121132.1, on the reverse strand, counting down.
AGCCTTAGTTAAGTCTGCCGAAAGTGAACCAAAAAATGGCGTCGCTTCAAAGTAGTACCAAATTTCTTTTATTTGTTTTTGCGTTAAAAGAAATTTAAAAGGGCGCCTATTGATAAAGCACGCTACCTTACCCTTTTATATGTTGTTTTAACCCTTATAGTCTACGTTTTGACGTTTCCCCTTCCTCATAACCTGCAAATCCTATGTAGGGAAAAACAAAGGGCCGAATATTGGCCCAGGCTTGGCCCAATTCTACACTACTCTGGCCCACGCTTTAAAGCCCGACCGGGCCAAGGTTGAGTGAGTTTTGAAATGATAAATTCGTTCGATTTTATCCTTCAACGGCTGTACATCGCTCCATAAAAAAGTCTGAAAATAGTTGACTTTGACCCAGGAAGGATAAAATGGGGTTCCCGGTATAGAAATATACCGGCATTTCTCGACAATATCGCAAGCTTTGATATTTCAGCGAGGTATTTTGTGAATTGTGCAATTGATTTAGTGGATGTTTCAAGATTTGAAATTCCACATGTCCGTGAGTGGATGGCTTCGAGAAACTCAAGGACGTAAAAACTTGTAACTGGGCAGTAAGAGCCTAATTGGCTCAAGTCCAATTCTCTCGAAAGAGAGAATAAAAATTATTGAAGAAGAAGATAAATTCGTGCCAAGTCTGGCATAGTAGTATTGGTAAAGAACAGTATATTGAGGCCTGGGCAAATGTTGGGTGGTAAGAACAAACCAAAGTTTGGGAGCCAAGGCTTGGTCTTAAAAATATGGCCGAAGCTAGGTTAGAGACTTGGAAGCCATGACACGATTTTAAAAGCGTGACCGGGCTTTTTCACAGACTTGGAAGCCAAGACTTAGTCTTGAAAGTCTGGCTGAAGCTTGGTCAAACTTGGGAGCCAAGACTCGATCTTGAAAATCTAACTAAAGCTGGTATGTGCTTGAAATATCTGAATTTATCATTTTTATGTATTTTACTATAACTATAATAATCCAGAATTCCAAATTAAGGCAACAAAACATTAAAAAAAATTAATCTAGTAATTTCACACCTTTATCTCCAAAGAGTCTAGAATTAATTGGATTATTCCTGCAAAGGGTTATCTTGGAAACAAGTTATTAAGATGTTAAATTTACTTTAACAATAAAATAAAATCTAACGCGTGTTATAATAAGTTTCAAAGGCAAGGCTTCGACAGTGTCTCGATAAATTTGGCTTAACAGCTGCCACAGTCTTCACAGAACTGTCTTTAATATGGAATTAACCCTGGAAGGGGCGGCACAAAAGAGGGGTTTAATTAAATTCAAATTTTAAGTATGCGATAAAGTTTAAATTAATAAGTTTCGGCTATGGATTTTATATTTCTTTAGCTATACGAACGACCTTTGCTTCTCTCGAAAGTCATGACTGAAATTCATTATAGAGAAATTAAGAAAAAAGTTCCCAACTCATTTTGGTGTCTTGGAAATTGTTAATTATAAAAATATCGAGGCCGGGACAATTTGTAATTTAAGTTGTCGAGAAAAAACACTTTTAATTTAGTTTGTTAAAAATTTAATTATCAATTCGTAATTTAAAAAACACTGCTTTTATTTTGTATTTGCCTTAAGGTCTTGTTTGGCTGAAATTTGCCATTACTTTAAATAATTAATAAAATTATTTGTACTAAAGATGATATGATACTTGATTAATATTGTGAAGAATAATGGGAATGTTATTAAAATATGTTTAAAAAAGAAAAAAAAAACGGTGCAGCAATAAATATATTTGTTATATATATATATATATAGTCCATCATGAAAGAATTGCTCTTGCTCCTTTTGATTAATATTTATAATCAATTAAATTTAAAAAGGCGGTATGTAATCTAAATGCAAAATTAAATCATAAGAAACGTCAGATTAACAAATACGAATCTAATTTACCTTTTGGAAAATAAATGCAAGCATTTATAAATTTAATGTGGCGGCTTATCTGGTCATTTATCAAATGTATATATATTTATACCCCCTGTTCGGAGGCACTCCCTACAACCGACCTATTATTAATGCGATACCAATCTTTGATAAAAAATTATGAAACGTTTCATCCATATTTAATTAGAATCTAATTAGATAGAAACACAGAAAAACAGAACCTACCTATAAGTTATTTATTTTCATCGGCTTATATTTAAAATTAAATGTTTTATGTAACATGTAACTTTTATAAATTATAGTTTATTAAAATAATATTATTTAATGTAATGAAAGTTTAGACGAATACGAAAAGTTTACTTTTATATAATTTCTTAAAACAGTTTTTATTGAGTATTTTTCTAAATTGTACATGATTATTTTTCTTTGTCATTTATTAACTAACATTGATTTAGATTTTTATTAAAGTAATAATACCTTACTAACATTGTCCAAGTACAAATTCTTGTAGTTATACAAGAAAACAAAAACGTTTTTGTCAATAATTTATTAAAATTGCAGTTATTTAATAATTAGGTTTAATTTTGCTTAGTTATTTAATTCCTTAAATAAATAATGTATACATAGATAATTATAATGCGCCACTGGTTTTAGTAAAATTGAGCTTATTTATAATAAGGTAATACGATTGTCTTCCAAAACATGTAAAGATACGTAGATATATGTAAGGAAGCAATAAATAATTCAGGGCCCCATTAGATTCTTATCAGTTTATTAAAATATGTAATGATACATTTATGTCAGTACCCGTGATAAATTATTTACTAATGGCGTATTATTTTAGTTTTATACAAATCTGTCGTATAATTTGATCGTTTATCTTTGGAAAATTTATTGCTTAATATTTTTTTTTGGATTTGTATATTAATAAGGGTTCCTATTTTATTGAATATATGTATAATACCTTACCTTACATTTGATGTAATATTTTTTAAAATTAAATTAATTTAATAATAACGTAATGTATTTAAAAACCCAAGCAGCATTTTAAGTTAAAATAACTACATGTTTAATTATAACTTGACTTATTTTTACAGAAAATACATTTTCGCTAAAACGAAAAGTTACCATTTATTGGAAATGGTTTAATTCTATATTTTTACTACATAATTACTATCCAAGCGACCAAAATAATAACGAAATAAAAAAAAATTAAATGCCACATATTTACCTACGAAATTAAATCAATATGGTTAAAATAAATGTGGCATATTTCTGTAACATACATTTTTACCGAAACACATCCCAAATTTTGAGTGCCAAACGAAAATATTTTAAATTCGAGTTAGTAAACTATATACGAGCCCTAACCACATAATGTTCGGACACTTCATAATTTATACAGAAATTTTTTTCGTGAATACTATCTCAAAATTATTAGAAGTTATGAAAAATTCAGCTTATTTTGGCATATACCCCTCGAAGCGATTTTTATTTTTAAAAAGTTTACCTTTTATTTTTAGCTTTTAAAAAAAGGCTAACTTTTTAACTTTTTTTTGTATGAGTAAAAAAAGTTATAAATGGACCCATTAAAAAGAGCATAAAATATTATACAAACCCTGAAAATTTGGTAAAAAATAAATAAGTTATAAAAAAGTATATGTAATTTAAAAATGCTATTTTTAAAGAGTTTTTGCAATTTTCTTAGGAAACGGGAGATTTTGCAGATATATATATCGCTATAACTTTCTTATTATTTATACAATTTTTACCAAATTTTCAGGGTTTGTATAATATTTTATGTTCTTTTTAATGGGCCCATTTATAACTTTTTTTACTCATGCAAAAAAAAGTTAAAAAGTTAGCCTTTTTTTAAAAGCTAAAAATAAAAGGTAAACTTTTTAAAAATAAAAATCGCTTCGAGGGGTATATGCCAAAATAAGCTGAATTTTTCATAAATTCTAATAATTTTGAGATAGTATTCACGAAAAAAATTTCTGTATAAATTATGAAGTGTCCGAACATTATGTGGTTAGGGCTCGTAAAATATATATATATATATATATATATTTCATTTACCTTTTAATTTATTTTCAATTTTATTCATTAATTTTAATGTTAAATGTTTTATTTAATTATTTTAAAATGCCGCAAATTGTTATTTATAATATCAACAGTTTTATATTGGTAAATTTATTATTTTTTTACACCTATTTTAGAGCCTAATTTTTTTTATATATACTAGGAAATCAGTTATTTATCCTTTAAATCTTACCAGAAGTTACCGGAAAATTCCGGTAAAGTAACCCAGATTCTCAACCAAAAAAGCAATTGACTGGATCGTGGAAGTAGCAGCGACTAGAAAGTGTAAGATAGTAATAACATCTGAAGACGCAAATAGCACTTCCGCCGGTTTAAGCTCGGTAATCCGGGAAAAACGGCGAGTATTGAAAGTAAAACTCCGAAGCCGGGAGGTGGGAAGCGACTCTCTCTTTCTCCGGGTTCTGTTTTTCTTTTTACGCACTATGGATCAAATATCATCAAAAAAGATACCTTGTTTTTAAACGGTTATAAAATACGAATTGTTGAATTTAATGTAGGTATTAGTTAATACATTTTAATGTCATTTTACTTTATTTTACAAATTAGATTGTTTTAACAATATGGCAAGAATTTTACCGCGAGAAGAGCGATATAAATGTTTTTTTTCTACTCCCACGTTTAAAAGCCCATTTCGTTCATGTTTCCATGACACTAAGTGACCTTTTAAATACATATTAACAAGTTGAGGCATTATGGCGTTTTAGTCACGGGCTGAAGTTAGCAACATAGTTTTATTCACAGGATAAAGTTGGTATTTTTAGTTGTCAATGTCATACAATCGTTAAAATAAGGTGCCTTTCTTGTAAAATAATACTAAATGTGAAAATTATTATCTTAATACAAAAATACAAAAATATTAAATAGTTTCCCAACGCCGTCAGTAAACTAGAATTCGGGCTCGGACTCCACTGTGAAGTGCTCATAAAACATTTTCTTTACTTTCACTGTGATAAACTGTTGTTAATCCATTTTTAAGGAATACATTTCGATTTATAACCTTTATAATCTGCGTTTATAACTCATACGAATTTGACATTTGACGGTATCACAGATTCCCCTATTGTAAGATAATAATAAGTATTTGTCGTGAAAAAAGTATAGTATGCAACTCGTTTATAAACTTTTCTAGACACTCATTAATTTAAACACCAAGCCTAAATTAAATTCGTGTCTAAAATGGTGTTTATCAAACTTGATACTTAATATACTATAAGGATGTGAAATCAGGTAGCAATAAACCCGTCGACCACTAAATTTTGTGTGTGTCAATCGATTTTTCAAATCTTACTTATTTACAATTTCTTACCACTATGTGGTAATAATACATATGTATACAGTGTATACTATACACTTTCAATTGAAAGTGTATAGTATACACTGTATACATATGTATTATTACCACATAGTGCACGAGTGTGTCGTTCTCTGTTTGACAATATTCCGTCCTTTCCGAAAGATGCTGGCGTCGCCGACTTCGTACCACCACATCCGCTTTAAAAAGCCACCCTTGACGTTCACTTGTTCTCCACGAGTGCTCGATAGAGCACGCCAATACTTCCGATTTGTAAATGCCCCATGGATGGCTTGCTTTGCTTTGTATTCTCAACCTGCATATTTTATTTAAGGTGCACGCAAAGATTACGGCCGTTCCTTTTTATTCAAAAAATTATTTTTAATTTAAAACATAACACTGACCGTACGATTATTTGTTTCAAAATGCCATATTAAAAAAATCTGTATACATAATTAAAAGGACGCGGATTTTTGATGTAGTTTAATGCGCAAAACCGCATGTTACTGTCCGTTCAGGCTAAGTTGAGCGGTCTAAGGAATGTCACCCCGTCCATCATCTCTATGTTTAGGCACAATTAAATAAATGTATTTCGGTAACCGTTCTGTACGAACAAACGGCAAGCCGCGGCACTGAAAAATCATCTTCTTGTTACCGAAATCTCGCGACGATTCGATGTTTAATTTAATTAACAGCCACATGATCCCTCACCAAAGCGCTCAACTTAGCCTGAACGGACTGTAAGTCGAAGCAGGTAGGTGGCAGGTTTTGCGCATTAAACTACATTAAAAATCCCACTAAAAATTGCTCTAATAATTTTTTTTACTCCCACCTTTAAAACTTCCATGACACTAAGTAACTACACATTGAAAGTTGTTGCGTTTTAGTCCCGGGATAAACTTAGTTGACAGTTGTTAAATGTCATACAATCGTTAAAATAAATTGCCCTTCTTGTAAATGTAAAAATTATTTTATTATCTCAATACAAAAATACCAAAGTATTAAATATATTCTCAAGGCCAATATTTGAAAAGTTGATATGAACATTGTACGGACCTTTTAATTTCGGCAGAAAACTATATTTAACTTAATTTCGGGTGGAGACTCTACTGTGGAGTGCCAATGAAACATTTACTTTACTTTCACTGGGAAAAACTTCTATATAGGATTATATATATGACCGTATACGGTCATTTTCAATTTTAATTATCATATAAAAATTTTACATTTTTCAGATTCCCAAGTTGGTTTGTTATTATTAAATTACGTTTTATGTATTGTTTAACAAATAAAATTGTGCCTTCAAGGTAAAATGTGTGAAAACTATATTTAACTTAATTTCGGGTAGAGACTCTATAGAGTCTCCACAGTATACTGTGGAGTGCCAATGAAACATTTACTTTACTTTCACTGTGAAAAACTTCTATATAGGATTATATATATGCCCGTATACGGTCATTTTCAATTTTAATTATCATATAAAAATTTGACATTTTTCAGATTCCCAAGTTGGTTTGTTATTATTAAATTACGTTTTATGTATTGTTTAACAAAAAAAATTGTGCCTTCAAGGTAAAATGTGTGTCATTCGGCTTTTTTTGCTTCTCAGCCTTATTACATAAAAAAATTATAATTATTAACAATTTATTATTCTCTCTAATTAGTCTTGTCCAGGGCGCAATACTTCTACACCCGGCACTGTCTGCTTTTTGCATATTTCAATAAATTAAACTTAATGTTCTCGATACTGGCAGTTATATTTGATTTTTGCATCTTTTTGCCATTTTATTCTGCTAGTTTTAAAACAAATAAAAGAAATGTTAACGATCTGAAGAAACATTTGCCTTATTAAAATTAATGTTCTAATACAATCAACGATGTTATTCTACATTGTAGATGGACTGTTATTTTACAGAACACTGCGCCTAGCACTTACTTGTTCACACTTCACAAACCATATTACTGTATTATTATAATGTACGAAATTATTTAAATTAGATGGACTTTTGTTTTTTAATGTCTTTATTATATTCATTTATAAATTTGTATCGCATATTTTGTATATTTTAGTATTAATATAATTATATTAATATAGATTGCGATAAGAAAGTATAATACAGGTAACATAATAGTTTAATTAAGATACATTTTATTCAAATTCCAATTATTAGGTTGAACTCTCTTTGACTTCCGACTAAACTAAACGCAGGTGTTACAAATATTAAATATAAAATATGCTTGCCAGTGCTCATATTGTACTTTTTAAAATTTTGTTAATTTTTTGCGATTTAAATTGTATGAATAGGAATTGTAAAAAGTTGGAGGTATTAGAAGGCAATTTTAATTAGAATAAGTCAACATATAAATGACCTTTCAGCACTGCAACGCAAGGAATAAAATGTAACTTTTCTTTACCTGAATTTTAATTAAAAAACTCATTAGAAAAAGCTTCCCCAGTTGTATATTATATATGTAGCATATTAATATTCTTTTGTCTTATAAAAAAATGAAATAATGGCACAATAATAGTTTTCAGGCGTAATACTTTAAATAAGCATTATTTTTAGTCTCGGGCTCTGCGTATTGCGGAATAGAAACAATATTAAAATTTGAATTTTCTTTTTATACATTTGCAAACGGCTCAGTGTTGCTATTATTTTTTTTAATTGTATACATTTTAATTGCTTTTAATTATTTTTAAAACTTTTATTTTCTCGTTCCTATTTAAAGTTGCCACTGTGAAATATGCTGACATTTATAATTAAATTAAATCCTTATAATACAACATTTAATTATTTGTGAGATGTAATTTTGATGAATTAAAAAATATTTATTTCTTTTTCTGTTCGAGACTTTTCTCTATTTTTCATTTTTCTACTCGTCCAAGCGGTTTTGTTCGTTTTCAGTTTTCACTAAAGTTATTTGACATTACCAACGGGGAGTTTTTAATTAACCAACAAGTCCAGACAATTTAATTTTCATGTTAATACGACACTTTTAAATTTTCCCGTATTAATTATGAAATTGTTTTTTTCTCAGGCTCATTTACAAATTAGCTTATAGCATAAGGTGGTTTTTCATTATTTTCGCCCGTTTGGCTAACTTTTTAATAAAAATCCAGACTCGACAAAAAATCCCCAATTAATGTTTTAATAAAAGCAAGAATATGCATTTGACATTATTGGAAAAATGGGACTTTTTTATTCTACGTATTCAAAAATGTCAAATTTTAATAAAATACAAATCTTTTAATCTTTCCTGTAAATATAAACATCATAGTTTAAAAAAAGTTTTTTAAAACCATAAAATTTAATTGCACATTTTAATGGGTTTCTTTGGAGCGTACACACTTAATTTTCTGTTTTATAATTTATTAAGTCCATAATTAATATAATGCAGTTTATGCAAAACAAGTGGGAGGCCTCTTGCCAACAAATTTATTCAGATGTGAGTCATAACGTTCAGTTCCAAATGGCAATTCTATGTAATAAATTTGTCATAAAATAATTAAACTAATTTTGCTTATTTTTTTTGCAGGTACGTATTTTCACATTTTGAACCCCGGGGCACCGTTCGTAAGTAGTAATTTTGCAACCAGTAGTAATTCCATCATGGGGAATATTTTGCACTTGCATACAGTAATTAAGCGGTATTTATAAGGACATTTGTCATCTAGGACAACTTTTATCGCTATTTTATCCAAGTCTGTAATTGTAACTTGGAAAACGTAATTATTTTCTTCCGGCTTTGTATTTATCATATTGGACAAAAAAATTTTAAACATTAAATTATTGCATTTTAATGCTTTTAAGCTTACTTTAATAACACACTTGATGCCAAATAAATAAAAAATAATTAATGGAAATCGTAACATAATATTATAATATATACATGGATAGTTTCCACTCCGGTTTTTTTTAGGTGTTACGTAAAAAACAAATAATACTTCGATTTTTTATTTTAGGAGGACAACTTATTTTTATATTTTCAACTTCTTAAATTTAATTCCTAAACGTGGGTGATACCCCCAACATTTTTAATGGAAAGGGGGGACAAGTGATGCCTTAGTTGAAAGTCCTTTTTGCCCTGATTAGGTATAACCTTTAAGTTTGAAGTCGCTGATCAACCCCGAAGATATCACAGCTTTTCAAAATCTTGGAAAATGTGTCGGTTTTTTGATTAATAAATAATTATTTACAAGCGCTAACGATTTCAAACTTGGTGGATATAATAAGACCTTCAAAATGAGATACCACTCGACCCCTGTAATCTTTTAAAATTTTAAGGTTAAAACTCATCAGGGATGATAGTAGCTACTTTAAATTTGAAGGTTAAAATCAGGGCAAAAAGAACAAAATAAGGCATCGCTTCACCCCCCTTTCTATTAAAAAAACACGCTTAGGGGTTTAAGTTAAGGAGTTAAATAAATAAAAACAAATTGTCGACATTAAATAAAAAATCTTTTGTTTATGACAAAAATAATGTTTATCTACTCCTATTGCATAATATTGTTTTTTTCCGTGAATAATGATTTACATTATAAATTCCCTGCCTAACAACGTGAATAATGAACTCATTTTTCACGTTGTTAGGTATTAGTGATTGGCCGATTTTAATATTCAATGTTATTTGAATCAATTGGGATTTAAATTGGGAGAAGGCGACTATAATTACATTTAAAGTTGGTAAAAAGTAAGGTTAACCATTTGACAGATGTCAGATTTTATTTATTTATTTTTGAAAATCATTTTATTATCTACTTATTGGAGGAGATGAAGTATAGTATTGCACTCGAGATTATCTGCATTATTCACTCGGATAATTTAAGTCTCTTGTCTGGCGACTCGAGACGCAAACCTCATCCTCGTGAATAATATCCTGCATTATCTCTCGTATAATAATATACTATTATGTTATATGGCTGGTTCTACAAACTATGGGGAATTTTCAAAGTGATGTTGCCGTATAGCAGGGTGAATTTTATCGTTGAAATAGATACGCACTACTTTTATCGCGACTTGCTTGTCGTTAAATGAGGGTGGATGAAGTTCTCAGGATCCTAGTAAAAATTTTCTTACGAACTAACAAAAAAAAATAGATAATTTTATAAAGAAATATTTAAAAATTCTTTGTTCCAGGGCTACCCTGAATACCAAATAACCCTTTCAAAAAGGGCACAACATTTAGTTTTATTACATACCCGTTATTTTATTTATTAAAATGTTTTTGTTAGCGTAAAATGTATACTTTTTTTATTAAATTTATTAAACGTTCTAAAAGAGCAAATAATAGCTCAACATTTTATTATTTTAAATTTTTAAATGTGAATTTAATTATGATAAAGTGGATTAATTTTAGACGTAATAAATGTAGGCACAAATAACAAAATTTACTGTACACATACATAAGTTAATACCGTCACTTTTATTTATAAATTATTAGATTAACGGTGATTTGCTACGAACAACGAAAACTGCTAATTTTTCAATTTGATATGCTCCTAAAAATGATGATGTCATGTATTACAAAAATTAAATAAAAATTAAAATTCCATGTTGATTTTTTAAGTAATCGGTTTTAAGTAGCGGAATTGTCTTAAAAATAAAGTAGACGAATAAGTCTGGTGCAACTCTTTCGAACAAGCTTTTGTACTTTTTATATTGTTACAGCTTTTCGATAAAAGAAGTGAAATAATTTAATTTACACATTTGAATTTCTTGCTCGAGACTTTACATTTATATAACCAAAATGGATGAAAATGTTCTTTTGTCGTTCTCTTTTAAATTTTATTTTATCACGGAGAGGGGCTCGTTTTTATTATTCGATTTTATATTTTATTTTCTTATTGGAAATAAGCCCTATCTTCTGCTTAGATTTTCTCTCTTTCTACTTTTGTGAATTAATTTCAAATTTCTTACATCACTGAACTTTCCAACGATATAATTTAACCACGTGAACCACCTTTACAAAGCCACTGCAACTAAAAAAATTGACCGCTTCAATTCTATTCTAGATTAATTATTGCCGCAGTTCCAGCTTTTCTTTATTGAAACTAAAAATGCCCATTCTTTTTAATAGCTTTAAATTTTATCCTTCAATAAAGAAATTGCACGAACAATAAGACTATTATTGATTACTTTTTATCTTAGTCATAGCGAAGCATTTATTTGAGTATTTTTATTTTCCACTACTCATTATTCCTCCCCATATCTAATATCTATTAATACTCATCCTGAATAGAGATTTTAATGGCACTACATCTTCATTGCATGGAGTATACAGACCTATTAGTTTTATTTGAATAAACGGACAACATAACAATTAAATTTGCGAGGTGGAAACAACATAACGAGAATAAGGTATAAGAATGACTTAACAATACTGTGAATGAGATTAAATTAAATTAAAATTTTAATAACATTTATTGTGTGTCAGTGTAATAATCTCCCAATACAATATAAATTTAATGGTAAATGACAAAATAAACATTATATTGAGTGCTAATAAATTGACATTAATAAGGGTTCTATCAAAATAAATGACTGTCATGTCTTGGTACCGTTTTCAAGGAAAAAAGTAGAGAATGTGTTGTTATAAATATTTTCTAATTAACGATGAAATAGTAAATTAAAACAACTATGTGTATTTTTATTGTAGCTTGAAAAATATGGCTTTGATTTAAATTGTTGATCGAATTTTATGCCGACTGAAGCAATAAAAAGTACTGGTAGTATATTATTATAATGTAAAATGAATGCAACTTTGTAATTTCCTTGATGTAATATTTTTATTGTTGGGAATTTAAGTAGCGAAATAAAGAATTTTTTATTGAAACCAACAAACCGTGCAGGCAAAAGAAACGCCAGCCTCCCCGGATAATGCAATATTATTTCAATCCTGTTCGCAGAAACTGAACTATTTTTATGATTACCCGCTTCTAATAAAAGAATATTTCGCAGATTTAAATTTATGTATGTGCATGTAAACCAAACGTACCTACTTGGCAATCATTTTTCCACTCTATCCATAAACATTTTAAGTGCGTTTCACGGAACTCTTTATTATGACCGATAAAAATACAAAGACACAATTTTGTATGCATTTAATTCTAAACAAATACATTAAAACATTTATATTTGCATGTAAGATTTTTAAATTTACAACTTGATCGTGCAAAACCTATGCCAGTGGTGGTTTAAAATTTTTCCGGAGAGATATACCTTCTTTATATATAGGATGAACTTTTTTATTGTCTTTTTACACCACGAAACCAATAAAAATTATACATTGTGCAACAAGTAAAGAATTTTCGATTATGTCGATTATGAACGAGCCTTTGTTTAACACACTAGTGAAGCAAGCTTGGCAAGAATCGGCCAGTCTTCACGAGTTTCACATATTATCTTGTCTCACAATCAAATTAAAAATTCTTCTTTTTCATACACTAGTGGAACAATATTTTCATTATTTAACTAGTGTTACAAAAACTTACTTTCTTTATTGTTTACAAGCGTATATAATGTCTGAACTCCACGTAAGTATTTTTTTTAAATTTAAATGTTATTGTAATTGTTGTTGTAACACAAAAACAATGCAAATTGCATTGGTTTACGTTTTTGACCGATTTAAAAATCACCCACCTATAGGCCGAACCAAATCGCCGCATACACCGTAAAAATTTGTAAATTTTAAACAAATATTATTTAATTAAATTAAATCGAAAAAAAAATATTTAAAGCAGTTTTTTAGTTTAGGTAATTATTGTTTAATTCAAATTCGATGTATACCAGGGGATATTTTAAGTATAAAAAAATTAGAAACATCTTTTTTGACAAATACTTTGCAAGTTTGCAACTTATTAAGAATTTAGGTCTAAAAAACTTAATACACACCGAAAAAAATATTGTAGTTGAGTTAACATTTGCCTAAATGTCATTTTTAAAAATGTTGTTTCAACAAAAAACCTATTGGATTAATCTATATTTTGGTGTTAAAGCAAAAGTCAGAGTTTGTCAAAGTTTATTTGTTCATTTGACAGTTTAAATATTAATTTAACATAAACTAATATTTTGAATTAAAATGTTTATCGTACTTTGATTTAATAGCTGGAATTTGTTGAATCAACTACTTAAATTTTTAGGATTACCTAAAAAAACTATTAAATTAACGTTTAGTTGCTCTTTAATCCAAAACTTTAAATTTGTTCATTTAACAAATTTAAAATGTTACTTTAAAATTTAAAATGTAAAATTTGCATTCATAAAATTTCCGAGAATGGCGCTTCGAACACTCACGCCACGTCATTAGACAATGACGTTTTCTTACATCTCGCCTTAGTTAGCTTACGATTAGGTGTATATAAGATGAGATATCTGTTTGTTTAAGGTGTGTTCCACAGTAGAACTTTCACTACACCATATTGCCCGACACTGTTAAGACCCTCAATACAGGGCGAAACAGTCTGTCGGTATTTGAAGTAGGTGGAACACATGATACAAAGATGTATCATGGGTGGAACACGCTCAAAACAAAAACTTTGGGCGAGGTGAAGGTTCAATTCTTTCTATTTATAATAATAATAATATATTATTTCCATAATTTTGTTTTGGATACCAACCTTTAAAGAATTTTACATTTTCAGAATGTTAATTTAACATTTTATTGGTGTTAAGTGAATATGCTAAAAAGGTTACCTGGACATTTCAAGAAATTTACCTTAACACCCTAAGAATGTTAAATTAACCAAATTAGCAGATTAGAACAAATATTCTTATTTTGTTCATTTGACTGTTATTTGTTGTTCAATTAAACAATACAATTTGACATTTTTAGATGGTTAAGTAAACGTGAAAAAACCATTGCTTGTATTTAAAGTGCATAAAGAGTTGAATTAATATTTTTTTTGTTGTTTCAACAGCTTATTTTTTTCAGTGCATTATAATCAAATTTTAGAGTATAAAATGTTTTAAACAGGCATACTTAAACATAAGTAGGTTTTAATTCCTTTCAAACATGAGAACAAACGTTCTAAGCAACAATTGCTTACTGACATTCATTTTTAAATTTTAAAATCTAATTCGATATTATAAAAACTATCAAGCAGGTTTCGATCTCTAACCCAATTCCACATATTGTTGATATTTAGGTTTTTTGTCTTCTATAGTGCCGAATACTAGGTGCAAGATGTCTAAAATCCTGTGAATAAACGTTATATTATTTAAATGCTTCAATTTATATTTCTCCAACAGAGGGTTTTCAAAATTTAAAGAGAAAAAAATCTGCCTTATAAAATTGCCGTCTACGACTATTTAGATATCCGCGACTGAATGCAATGTACAACATGTGGGAACTCGAAAAATAATCTGTGACACCAACTTTCAAAAATAAAGTTAAATATAAATCATCATTATCATTTAAAATTCGGGGCACAACAATAATATAATAATAAATTGTACCTGTATACATGTTAAGGGCACGTTAGTTACGTAATAAAACCAAACCAACCCAAACTCAACAACACAACCCAACCGACCCCGCCCCATTGGCCCCCCCCGCCCCATTGAGCAAAAAACCCCCCTTTTTTAACAAAGGAACAACAAATTTATGAAATAAAAAAGTAAAAAAAATTCGACAACTTCTGAGTATCGAACCCGGGACCTCTCGCATGCAAAGCAAACGCCCTACCATCTAAGCTATCTAGCTTGACAACAAATATTGTATGTTCGGGGAACAAAACCGGATTATTATTATGACGTCACGTTATAAGGCGGTTCGTGCCAGCACGTGAGAAGTCGGGATCGATGTTGGGTCACCGACTAGAAGTTTCTAATTTAAAGTGTTCTACGCATCTACGAGACGAGAGTGACAGATTGACAGTCACTTCTTCGGGCCTAAGTGCCCACTAGAAAATAATTTCATCGACTTCTTCTCGTCATTTTATAAGATATGCATTATTCAAATACAACCCATGCATTTCTATCAATATATTTTTACTCGATAATCTTAGTAAAACTTAACCAAAAACATTTTTATTACCGTGACTAATATTGTGCCCGAAGCACCTTAGCAAGTCCACAACTACAACAAAAAAAACACTTATTTTGGCAAAGATTTTGGTATGTCCAGTTCAAGAAAGCAATTATGGGTACATGGGAAAGAAGCTTGTTGTACCAGTTAAGTAAGTAAGTTCAAAAATGGATATGTACCCTAAAGATTAATGTGTGAGGTATTCTTAATGTGGCAGTAATATGAAACGAAATTGGATGCGACGCCTTCGGCATCAGTCAATAATAAATACATTGTTGGGTAGTTTTTAGATTTTATAATGTTTCTCGTGGCAATATACAAGCCGAACGGGGCTCATAAAGTCGGGATATGGACCATCCGCGATTCTGATCACCGGCCGTAATGGAAACACGTATCGAATGGTTGGTTGGTGCGGGGACGCGATATAAAAACTTTTCATATGCGCTCGCGTAATAAAAACTGCACACTGTAGTTTTGTTTATAAATGTGCCCATATTGTGTATACTTATACGACATTATGTATAGTAAAAATGCATTTTAACGCCTTACTTAATTTCATTGGGCCTGTATTTCAAATACTTTTTATGGCCGCATTAAATTCCCAATAACTAAATTTTCAACGCGGCTATTTATGCCACATATAATTCACCGCTGTTCATCAAAATTATATAACCCCGGTCCGTTCGTTAGCACGTTACACTATCAAAAGATCATTTGGTTTTTCATTATTTTAATTTATAAACTTTGACGATAAAACGACATTGTATTTCATGATTTTAACTACACCCGAATTAAATGCAAAAAAGTGTATACAATTTTAAAAGCAGATATATTAGGTACACTCTAAGAAAATATATTGTAATCCCTAACAATATAGATTTGTTATGCAAAATATGGTTCATTTAATTATAATTTATGGTTGTAATAACAATATACGAAAAATTAGTTTTTTTTATATGTACTCTAATCATTTTGTTATAAAAATTTAGTAAAGTTAGATATTTAAATAGGCTATTACAACAATCATGTACGGCTAAACTGTTAGTACTACACGGGATGGTTAAAATTATAAGATTATCTGGTAACAATAACAATACAATGTTGTCACACATTATTAACAATATGTCGTTGTAGTTTTTACTAAACAGAAAGTTTATATATATATATGTATACATATGATACGTATAGTATATTTAACCATATAGAGGGTTATAAGGTACTTGTAACCTTACGCATATGATTATTATAACTAAATAAATTATAGTTTTGTGCAACAACAAAAATATAGTTAAAGTGACAATAAAACTGTTACTATATAAGTATATGACTGTACCTAATATCAGAATATTCGATTAAAATAATCATTGTTTTTTCTCAGTGTAGGTACGCTAAAAAAAGTCTTTATTAAACTAATTTTATTCTTATTTTTAATTTGAAGAACCTATGTGTTTTACATCAGGGGTCTAATTTTAAACCCAGCAAACTCCATTTAAGAAACATTTTCATACATTTTTTAAGTATGTAAAATAATATTATTTACTCAATCATTTGAACGGGATTTTTAAAAAATATAATAATAAAAAATATTGAATTTTGCTTTGTTTGATATTAGACTCCTGATATCAACATTATACATGTACTATTAATAGAGTTTTGCAGATAGTAAAACAAATGGTATCGGATGGTACAGGGTTCTCATTCAAACTCTTTTAATTTTTGAGATGAACATTGAAATACATCCTTCTGAACCTTTATAGTTTCTTAGCAATGTTCGCTGCTTAACTTTTAATTAAAAAAATATAAATTATTAAAATTTTCATTTGTTTTATATACAAAATCTTGTTAGTACCTTCATTCTTTATCTTTATAATTGATTGGTATTGTTTTTATTTTCAGAAAAGTAATCGGGTTTTATGAGGACAGTTTAGTTCCCAAAATTAGTTCTCGTTTTTTATTCCTTTTTAACACTTACATTTAAACTAAGCTTAAACTATTGATATTACAATTTTAACTAAGCAACTGAACCTTGATTAAAGTAAAACTTCAACTGAACATGAATTAAACAATTGAAACACAGCAACTGAACCTCGATTAAATTTAAACTGCAACTGAACTTGAATTGTACAACCGGTTTCTTAATCACTGGTTAAAATTCAGTTAATTTATCTGAAATAATTTATATAGAAATTATTGTTAAAAAAATTGTATCCAAAGTTAACTGTCTCAAAATTTACTTCAGGTTTATTGAACCAAATTAAATCTTTGCATAGCAACCACCCTGGTAACGTGCTCTTACCGGTAACCTATACAAATTTGAAACCAATAGAATCGTTCTGTAAATTATCCAATAAAATATACCTCTAGAATATTTTTGTGCAGAGCTCAAAGGACATAGAAAGTACAATTGTAGAAAGTGAAGTTGGATATTTCTGATAAAAGTCAAATTTTGTAATTGATGTAAATTAGCAAATTATGAAATTTTACGGCCTAGGCCATATTGGTCAAAATCATAGAACCATAGAACAATTGAAGAAAAATAATAAATTTTTATAAAATTTACAAAATTTTTATATATTTTTTTAAATTTTCAAGATTTTAAAATGCCCCAAAATCTTCTTAATTTTCAAGGATTTTAAATATCTGTCTTCGAACATTTTATCGTTATCGTATGATCCTAATTACATAAATTATTTGCATGAAGACCTTTTTTTAGTTACGCTAAAAAAATAACTTCTTAAGTACACGTACATTTTTTTACACCACTGTGGTTATTTCCAACTTAAAATAATTTGACTTGGTCGACGTCTCTACCAAAAATAGACTATTGCAAAATGCAATACTATAATTGACAATTTATGACATAATTATCACAATCTTAAATTAAACTGAGTTATTAATATAGAATGCTTAGGACGTTATTCTTTTAAAAAAGGAAAAAGGAGTTTAAATTGGAAAATGAGAAAATGTAGATTAAATAGGATTTTAATTTTAAATATAAAATATAATAATTAAAAATAAATTGCAAAGCTTAAGGAGTTTTTAAGAATAATTTACATATTTTAATTTTTAAATTATTATTTTTTTAGACGCAAAAATAAAATCTAACGTCCAAGCGTAAACTTACCTAAATAGGTCAATCAATGATGTTATTTCATCAGAAAAAATATTTAAGTTATTAAATACATTTCCTATGCATTTTCAATTGAGAAATTGGCTCAGTCTTAAACTGTGGAGAAAATTAATTTCTTTATCAACGGTACTGTCCAATGGGACGACGAGATTTTAATTTTCTCCACGGTAGTATTTACCACGGTTATACGGTGGTTCATTATTTTCTTAAAAATTAATTTACACTTACATTTGTCATCGAATCTGTGGTTATGGTAATTACACAAAATTTTTTAATAAAATTACAAGTATAGTGTTCAACTCTTGTGAAATAGCAATTTTCATTCGCCTTCGGCTTGTGTCGCAATATTTCATCCTATTGGAAATTTCAACTTTCTCAATCGTTGAACAATACTATACTATACTATTTTTTCTACGTACATTTTTACGATAATTATGGGTTTTTAAAAAATTTGTTGAAACATTTTATGAAAAATCTAACTTAAATAATAATATCTGGATAATAATAACAACAATGTATTGGTCTGCAAATATGCGTAGAATCTAGGTATATTGGGAACGTCACTAGATATGAGTGTACTATTATTGAATAATTATATTTTGATACAATTAATAGACGTAACTCTAAATATCTAATTTTATGATAAAACTAATCAAATTAATTCTGTAATATTGCAATTTGGATTAAAAATATTTTAATTAATACGCTATAATATAACATATTAACGGATATAATTATAATATTTAATCACAAATATAACTAGAAAATTAAAATATGTAATTCGATAATCAAATTTAAATTAATTCCAAATAAGCCACTTTTTAACTTTTGAAAATAATACAATTAATAAATTACATTTTATCATGAATAACATTAAATTTTTACGACAATTAATTTTCAAAAATGTTTAGTTCATTGATATTTTTATAATCTAGTTAATACGAATTGGGTCTAAATTCCAATAGTGCTGGAAATGATAATTTTTTATAAATTTTGAATATCAGTTTTAAAATCAATGGATTAAGAAACTATAATAATACTATAAAATATTAAGCAGATACCTATTTATCCGATGCATTAAATTGAACGCTAAAGAAAGATATTGTCAAGAATTCCTTGAAATTTAAAATTATCCCAATTAAAGTCTTGCATTTAATTTTATGGTCTTTTAAATACACAATTTATATGTTTACTTTATAAATATAAAAAACGTTTACTAAAAAGCTGTTTCGTTTGTAAAACTTAAAAAGCGTTATTAATGAATTAAGTATTCCCGTAATAATACACGAATTAAGGAAAACGCTCTCATGAGAGAATAATTGTACTCGCATTATACATCACTTTATTAATGTAATATTCTGTTTGTTTAAATTCGTGAGTGACACATAAATGACCCAGTTTTATTATAATACAACTTTCTTTTTAATTTAGTGATATTACCAAAAGGTTTACGTCAGGAAAATACAAATATAAAAATGGTACAAGAAATGTAAATACAACGTGTTAAACAAAGAATATAATAATAAAATAATAAATAAATATAATAAAATAAGGACAGAATTAAAAAGTAAAGTTTTAAAACTCATCAATAGAATAAAAGAAATGACTAATAAAAAAGGATTTTAAAAACAGTTTGTATTTATTAAAAGCTATATTTTTACATTATTTGAAAGTTTGTTAAAAAAATTAATTCCATAAAAATCAGATTCACTTTGACTTCAGTCTAGAGAATCGTAAAAATTAATTATATAGTAGATTTTGATAAATAAATAAGGCACTCTCTGTAGTATTTTTACCCTTTCTGAAACCATGTTGACACGCACTAAATATGTTTTCTTCAAAAAAAGCAACAATTCTATTGGTTATGCATTTTTCTTCGAAAAAACAGGCAAGATGGATCTAAACTGCACACCACTCAATGTGTCGCGAGCAAAAAGTTCGTTCTTTTTCAAAACGACATAACTTTTTTGTTTCTTGAACTATTTTATTTTGGTCTGTGTTGCCTGCTAGCTTCATCCTTTGGCAATATATGCTATAGATAAGAAGCTCGCGGTTCTTCAAGTAAATTTCCTACAGGGTGATATGTTAAACGGTGAAAAATTTTAATAACTTCATCCAAGCCCCGTTTGTAACAAAATAATTTAAGTATTATGTCTTACCTTGTAGCGTTTTTTAAATTTTTCGAATTGGAATGTTAGCAACGGAAATATGATGTTTTTTTCAAAAGAGTACATTTAAGGCTTTTTTGTAGATAGTACACTCTTTTTAGGAACAAGAAGATAAGATGGTGAAATAATGTTCCTTAAATAATTCTGAACAAGCGACAAGCAACAAACTTCCATTATTTTCAGAGGGCCTAAGCAAATACCACTTTTTCAAAATAACATTTTGGTGAAAACTTGAGAAAACTAAACCTAAACCGATATTTACGTTCGTGACATGTTTTATTCATAATTTTGACCTCCTGATTGTGATTCAGTTATCAAATTTAAGTTTCAGATAAA
Source organism: Brassicogethes aeneus (assembly GCA_921294245.1). NCBI lineage: Eukaryota > Metazoa > Arthropoda > Insecta > Coleoptera > Nitidulidae > Brassicogethes > Brassicogethes aeneus. The sequence goes on along the minus strand of OV121132.1, from coordinate 41,493,781 downwards.
ACCAAAATCACCAAGAATCAAGATTCGAAAACAATTCCCGGCTGTTAAATGTCTCAATAAAATACGATTGCTGGTTTTTACTATTTTTTTACTGTATTTTGCATCTTTAGTACGATATTATCATGTCGCTGAATAATCAAATCGAGGATCAAATGAAAATTAGTTCTTGAAAAACATTTAAAACGCATTATGATATTCTTGATTTTTTCAGTTTGCTTGTGTTTTTCAAAATTTCGAAGATTTTTTGCATAAGTTATACCTACCTACCTACCCCTATCTTACCCAGGTTACTTCCATTCTTCCTTTAAATGATTAAAATACCAATGCCAGACTTTGCACAGCTACGGGAATTAACATCTTTAAATCAACGGTTCGCGTAAAATTGCACGAAACGGGAGGCAAGGGAGGCTTTTGGAGGTGGAGGAGTGACTGTTTGGGGTGGAATGGCGATGAATGGAAAGAGTGAATGCTGAGAGATATAGAGATTTGGTTGTTAGTGATATCGTGGTCCCTTATGCTCAAAATGTTGCCAATAATTGGTGTTGGTGGACGACAATGCCCGTCCGCACCGCGCCATTATCGTAAATGAGTATTTAAGGGACCACCATATTGAGAGAATAAATTGGCCACCTTTGTCTCCGGATATGAATCCTATTAAGCATGTGTGGAGCAGGATGAAACTGAAGATGAAAGAGAGGGAAGGACGCATGGAAAATTTGGATGAATTGGTAAATGCTATTCAGGAAGAATGGGATACCCCAGGAATTTATAAAGAACTTGGTCGAGGCCCAGGAGGGTTAACAAATTATTATGGGTTAGGGGAAGGCCAACGAAATATTACATTTTTTTGGCATAAAATTTTCCAAATTGAACAAACATTTTTTTATTTAACTTTATTACCAATTAAGTAGGTACTCAGTTATCACTAGTGCGCAATGTAAATGTAACTTATGTAACATTATCCTAACCACTCAAACAAATTGCAGTAATTTCGCCCAAAAAATGAATCCCCAAATGGCATTTTAATCATAAATATGCAAGAAACACGCCAGCAATCGGATTTTATTAAGACATTTCACAGCCGAGAATTGTTTTCGAATTTTGATTCTTGGTGATTTTGGTTTTATCTGAAATCAGGAGGTTAAAATTATAAAGAAAACATGTCACCAACGTAAATATCGGTTCAGGTTTAGTTTTCGCAAATTTTCACCAAAATGTCATTTTGAAAAAGTGGTCTTTGCTTAGGCCCCTCTGAAAAAAAAGAAAGTTTGTTGCTTTTCGCTTGTTCAGAATTATTTAAGGAACATTCTTTCACCATTTCATATTCTTGTTCTTAAAAAGAATGAGTGTATTACCTACCAAAAACCCTTAAATGTACTCTTTTGGAAAAAAAATCATATTTTCTTTGCTAAGATTCCAATTAGAAAAAATTTAAAACCTTTTGAAGGTAAGATATGAAACTTCATTATTTCAAAGTAAAAACGAGAACAAATATTTATTTTTTTCAAACGGGGCTTGGATGAAATTTACTCGAAGAACCTTGAGCATGAATTTCCAGAGGATGGGGCTAGTAGACATTACAGACCAAAATAAAATCGTTTAAGAAACAAAAAAGTTATGTCGTTTTGAAAAAGGACGAACTTTTTGGTCGTGACACATGGAATGGTGCGCAGTTTATATCAAAATCATGGATATATTTTCGTATTTTAAATTTGTATTTTATATTTTACCGCATTGATGTAAGATACAGTATGTTTATACAATACGTTTTTTGTCAAAAAATTTCCACACACTAAAGAAGCTTTCTAGATTAAATTCTTTAACGTGCATATTTAATCTTTATAAAAATATATAGTTAGAAGTTCTGAGAAGCCGTAATTCTGAATTTCTTATAAAGTTTTCCGTTCAAAGTAAAATAATTAACACCAAAATTTTTGCCTAAAATTTACTCTGTTCTGAAAAACTTGTAATTTTAAATTTCTGTAAATGAAAGAAAAAAAGTCTAAAACAGTAGTTTTTCTATATTAAAAAGTTATAGAAAAGCCAGTTATACTTAACTAAATAAATTTTAAGCAATGTGCCAAACAATTTGTGGGTGCAGGATTTTTTTAATATAAAATATTGAGAATAATTCTCAATTATTGAGGTAATGTCAAGATTAGCATGATTGGAAAATGCATCCAGAAAGTTGGTTGCGTTAAGTTCGATGTGTTTGCATAATTCGGAAAGCGTTTAATTAATGCATAAGTAGGGTAATAAGAGCGCATGGTTGACTTATAAACCATCGAGATATGCATACACACACAGGCATGCGGCAAATGAAGACGAAGTGTTTGCGTTCTGCTTGTGATGGTGGTGGGATGGGGTGGCAGCGTTATGGATACGCACAGGAGGGCGAGCGGTAGATGGCGCTGTAATTCGTTCGCCGAATTAATCAAAGTTTAAGCCCCGTAATAATGTAGTGTGTGCCTGTACGTCAGCATTATTCCTATTTTACAGCAAAACTCAATCAGGGAGTAATATATTAGAGCTGTAAATTGGCAATCAATGTTTCCATGCATATGTATGTGTGTGTGCGGCAGAACGCCGACACAGATTCGGGCCCTGCCGATGCCGCCGCCGCCGCCGCCGCCGTGGCGTACAGGTAGTTGTCGGCAGCAGCGCCCCCTTACGTTTCGTTGTCCCCCGTGTAATAACAACGCTAGATTGCATCGTGTATTAAGCAACATCCAATATAGATAGGACAGTTTTAAAATCAAATTTTCTCTATCTATCATGTGTACGGTTTATAATTTCCAGCATTAATACAATGCACAGGATGTTAATCTGCAATAACCGTTCGCGCACTGGGATTTGCGCCCGATAACGCCAGTTTCGATTCCAAATCTATACGTTCGCCTCCCATTGCCATCGCAGCAGCCATGTATCTAATTTAAGGTTTATAACCTATTACAGACTTTTACACCCGATTTGTTCATTAAATGTTTTTACTCCCCCACTCACACCCTTCAGCCGCCCGCCACACAAAAAGATATTAAAATTCAGCTCCATTCAGCTCTTTTAATTTCCACCCGATATTAAACATTTTTGTTATTGCATGTAAAAGCTATTAAATGCACTTCCCATCCTTATTTTTTCTCATCCACACAATAGACCACCTCGTTTTAAATACAACATACTCATTTTCACCACGCAAAAAATACAATCTGTCTTGCTGTCTTATTGAAAAAGTTTTTTATTTACGCTCAATACTAACAATAATAAACATCTTGCCTTCCAACATAGTTAGCATTTTAAATTTCAGCAATCTCATTTAAAATATCGCAAAGATAATAAAAAGATACCGAACTAATTTTAATAAAATTCTTGACTTTATCTGAATAATTACGTTTATTTTCATCGCAACAATAAAACAATGTTTAAATTACGTACCAATTACTATGTTAATATTAATTAAACCCCTTCAACATCCTGAAGGTGTAGATTACACCAAGAAATAAACACTACTTATTTAAAACACTGAATACAAAAATTACATATTATTTTGCAAGAAATTGAATCTTTAAACGAAATACATAAACTAGATGTACGACTCTTTAAGATTTCAATCTTAATTGAATCTGCTAATAATATATTTATAAGAAATAATTAACATGTTGTGGCGATAGGATACGTTGTTTATTATGAAGGAAACACGTATAAATGTTTGTTGCTCGAAGGGCATTTGTTCATTTTCTACTGTCCTTAATAACATAAATCAGTTTTATAGATCAACCGTTCAATGAACTTACGACAGTTTTCACCATTCCTACCGTTAAATAATACTTTTGAAAACGTTGTTTATCATGGCTAAATTGTGTTGAATGAACGGTGTCAGATTCCGATCAAAAATGTTGTACGCGTCGGTTCGCGTGCGGTCCGCACCGTCAACGATGTGTTGATTTGGTGCGTGTACACAAGTCTACATGTGTGTATACCTGTAGCTGGTGGCGTTTGTCGGCATTCCAGCCACGTGACTAGAGAATATCATTTTACTTTAAAAGAATTTTTAGAATATAAGGAGTATTCTATACATGCCTAGTATAAATTGTTATTGTAGTATTATATCATTAAGTCTTTTTGCGATTCCTTACAAATTAGGGAAATAAGAAATTATTTAAGTTTTGAATTTACCGAGCGCATCATAAACCTTTGCAACACATTGAAAGATTTAATCATCACCACTTCATGTTATAATAATTACCCACACGGGAAATATGTTATACATAATTTTGCATACAGTTTTCAATGTTGTTTTTGCACCTGGAATCGGTTCTAATACAAAACGAGGTACATATGGACTAAAAGACAAAGTTGAAAAAATAGATTTTAAATCTTTATTTGTAAAATAAATCACAGTTGGCCATGAGTTTAGTTGTGAAAACAAGTGACATATGCTTTTAAAGCCTTTTTCAGAGATCTATCCAAAAAAAAAAAAATTACGAAAATCGGTTGAAAAATGCAAATTTTAGGAGGGTGGTAAGGTTTAACAGCCTGTATAATACTAAGGGGGCATCCATTAATTACGTGATGTATTTTTATGATAATTTGGACTTGTGGTAGACCCCCCTATCCCTTACGAGATTCTAGCGTTAAAACTTTCTTTGCGAACTACATGAAAAACCCCAAGAAAGTAAATAAAATGATTAATTTTTTGTTTTAACAAATTTTAATTATAATACTTAAAAGTTGACGTGAGATTTTCAATGAAGATTTTGGGAGACCTCTCCCCCCATTTTTATCTTACGTAATTAATGGAGGCCCTCTAATATACTAATAATAATAATAATAATAATATACTAGTAATAAGAAAAAGCAGTGGCGTGTCATATTTCTTCTTAAAAATAACAGCCAAAATAATCCCCTAAAAATAAATTAAATCTAGATACATCAAAAGCTCACCATTACACAAGTTAAACATTCCTGTATAATTTTGGTCCCGAGCAGATTAGAACCATTCTTGACGTTATTTGGTACGCTGAATTCGAATCTTTTAATCCGTTTGGCAACATTGTTTTAAGTTCTTAACCCATTATTTACAAGTGTTGTTCACCTCTTTCTCGGTAACCGCAAATAGCTGGATTTAAATTTGATATGATACCTTTAATCCCCATCGCGATTTTTTTCCTAAAAACTTGGGCGATAAGAGCGACGAGCACAGGCAAGACAAGATCTAGCGAACATCTAAAGACGATACCAAGGATTTTGGGGATAAGGTCATAATAAGCGAATACTGTTGGACTAATATGTGAAAATATTCCAAAATTACCTTAGAAACAACTTTTGGTTGCTCATGTCCAAACCAGTTTATAAACAGACACATTGAATTTAAAAAAAATCGTGCGATATACGCATAACGTGCAATTTCGTCCAGTAAAAACTCATTATCAACCTGATATGGACTAATTGGTTTTACAACATTCTATAAGCCAAAAAAGGTTGCAATGGCATGGAAATCCTTTATTAATATCTAACATGCTAAAGAATACACGAAGGCCACTGGAAAAAGTAAAAAAAATATTTTATATGAAAAAAATTTCTATTTATTAAGCTTGTCGTAATTAAATTGACATTTAAGATAAAAGAAGCGTAATGAATTGAAAGAAAAGTGTGGGACGAAGAGGTATTGAATTGTGAAAAGTTATAAAACATTGTTAAATTAGATGTATATAAATAAAACTGCCAGTCAATAAATTTGTATAATTTCAATCGGGCATAATAGCTCAATAAAACCGGCAATTATAATAAATAATCATATTACAAAACCAGGAGCCGTCAAAACGGGCAACCGCACAACACTACCGTATTAAAATGACATTTGGAACTAAAATAGCGGCGGAAATCAAACAGCGGTCAACACTTTGCGATACTATTTCATAATTAACACACAATGATTGCATTATATCGATTGATCGAGCGATTGTAGGCCTCGTTGATCGCATTATCGAGAGTGCAGCACACACATGCACATCATCGCTAAATCCGCGATCATCATGTTGATGCCGCCGCCACCGATGATGTTTTTCCACCGGCATAAAATATGAGCGATCGGCAGCGGCATTTTTGGGGACCGACGACTATTTCCAACACAAACACGATCCGCTCGCTGATTTACAAATGCGGTGGTAAACGGCCGGATTTTAACAGTTAATGATCGGAAAAACACGTGCTAATTAAATGCCAAATTTGTGTACCTATCAACCAAAAACCATGGTCAATTTGTTTTGTAAAATGTCCTTTTTATAGTTTAGAATACTTTATTTGTACGTTTAGAATAAAAAATTATTATTTATAAAAAAGCATACTTGTCTTAAACTACAATTTTTGATACCAGATTTGCGATCCAGTTTTGGGTGGTCTACGTAGGATATGCCTTGTACTTATTTCCGAAACTACATTAAACCGGGGCACAACAAAATTATAAAAAAGTTAAAATCAGGATGTTTTATTTTAAAACCCATCTATTTTATCCCATTGAAAAACAAATACACGAACAGGGCCTCTGACGCACCTCTGAACCGAGATATTTTATGTAGGCACTACTTGTTTAAAAACTTGTACAATACGAGGTGTGTTCAGAAAATAACGGGAATTGTTAAATTTCGCGGGTTCAGAGGGTCCGGTTGTCATAACATTTTCTTTATTATGTTGGTATACATGCCGCCGAAGTATGATAAAAACTTTAGCTGTTTTCATTGTTTAATTTGTCTGTGGCAGCCGCTAAGGTTTTATGAGCTCGGCGATTTTCGTTCGTTCGAAAGAAATAGATCAAAGAATTTGTATCCAATTTTGCTTAAAAAATTAAGTAAATTCTGTGAAATGTTAACAAAGGCCTATAGTGAGTCTGCTATAAGTAAAACAAGAGTTTACAAGTGGTATAAGAGTTTCCAAGATGGCCGTGAGGACGTTGAAGATGACGAACGCCCCGAACGCACAAGCGCATTAACAACCGATAAAAACATGGAAAAAGTGGAAGAAATGGTTATAAACCATCAGAGAAGTCGTTGATGATGTTGGTATATCGATTGGCTCATCCCATGAAATTTTTTTGAATGTTTTGGGTATAAAACGCGTGGCAGCAAAATTTGTTCCAAAATTGTTAAATTGTGAACAAAATTTTTGGTCAAAAACAATACTGTAATGATGCCCCAGCCTCCATATTCGCTAGACATGCCTCTGTCTGACTTTTTCCTATTCCCAAAAATAAAGAGAACCTTAAAGGGCCGTCGTTTTGAAAGCATAGATGACATTAAAAGCGCATCGCTGAAAGAACTAAAGGCTATCCCAAAGATCAAGTTTTAGAAGTGTTTCGAGTATTGGAAGAAGAGCTGGCACATGTGCATAATATCCAATGGGGACTATTTTGAAGGCGACAACATTAATGTAGATGAATAAATAAATAGTTGTTTCAAAAAACGAAAATTCCCGATATTTTATGAACACACCTCGTATATTGGATTGGTTATAACTATGGAAAATGATGATTGTAAAATTTTTAAATTTGTAATTATCATGATCTATGACAAGTCAGTAATATAGTAGTTTTTAAACAAGTAGATATGTTGGGGTGATAAAAAAATATGAAAATTGCTATGAGGAGGATCCTCCTCTTAATAGTAAGAGCTCATACGTAGATAGGCTTCCTAGCCAGGTGCCCAGCAACCAATTTAAAAAAAAAAGTATAGTATATTTTTTGAATCACCCGAATCATTATATACTACACAATATCTAGAGCGTCGGTAAGCGTTAAAAGTAATTTAAATTTAATTTACTTGCGTTCATGTATCTAAAACTTAAGTTTTAGATATACAGCCCGTTCAGAGTAAAACCGAATATAGGGAAACGTATCGGGCGTGGCCTCGCCTCCCTCCAACGCGCGTCACAGTAGCTTGTGTGATAAACGACATGACGAAAGGTTGAGCAGGTAAGACGACCTTGAAAATTAAATGATAATAATGCAAAAAAATCTCATTAACATTCGCTTAGCTACTGTGTCGCGCGTTGGAGGGAGGCCACGCCCCATACGTTTCCCTATATTCGGTTTTACTCTAAACGGGCTGTATATAAGCCATATACTTTGGTAATTACAATCGAAATATTTTTCTTATTATTAAAACCGTTAACACAAAATAGGTTAGATTCTCCCAAAATAGGTAATTTAATTTAAAAGATAAAAGTTGGCCAACTATTAAATTAAGTCTTAAATTACATCACTGTATGAACGTTACAAAGGATTGTTGGGTTTTTAACTTTTAAGTTAAATTAAATTACATCTTAAATTAAATTACTTTTCTGTTAGAACCAGGCTTTACTGTTTACAAAGAAAATTTTTACTTTAGTTAGTTAAATTTAATGAACATGTGCGATAGTTAATGTAAAATTGAAAATTTAACGATGTCAAAAATTATAACGTAAAATCAGCAAATTCAATATTTTAAAATTAAAGTTTTAATATTTTACATTACTATGAAACTCCCATTTAATGTGCTATTAAGACTCGTAGCCATTATGACATTCATCCTAGTAAATAATATCCGGCATCTCGTATAACAATATTCTATTTTTCAACACCTGCAAGGAATATGTAATTTCGTGGCCGAAATAGTAAATTACCTAATTGTTTTCTTCTTAACTTTAATCGGTTGGCGAAATAGCACTTCGCAATAGCTTAAAGTTAAAATTCAATAAAAGTGAGGTTAAAACTGCTTGACAGTTGTCAGATATAATAGTAAATAAAAATGGCTTTAAATTCCTTGCAGTAGTTGAAAAAAATATTGTGTGCGACTATTGGAGATTCCACGCTCGAGGAGTCTCCTCTTTCTTAGTTTGTTATTTTAAACAAAAAAATACAAACGCACAAAATTTTAAACCAGAAACATTTTTTTCAATTTATTTGAGGGAATTTCGTTACTAAAGGAAAACACTTAACCCAAAAATTATGTTAAACTTGTTTTGGCCAATAACACTTTTTCGGTATAGAATTTTTAGGTCTTGGACCTTTTACTTCGTACGGTTTTTTGTATTTTTTTAGCTTTAAAAATATATGCTTGTATATAAGCTATTTTTTTATTATTTGCATTAAAAAACTATCTGTTGTCAGATCGATTTTTTTTTTAAATAAAAGTGATTTCTTAGTTAAGTAGAGGGAAATTCAAAAGTGGCACTGTCTCAGAATTGCTCAGTACCTTTAGGTTTCTAACGTAAAACATTATGTTACATCCTGGGGTTGCGTTACGTCAAAATGTACCAATGTACTAATCTTATCCTTCAAACTCCAAGTTTCAAATATACCAATCTCAAACCAAATTTTAAGTTACAGTTTTCAAAAAATCTGACATAATAAAGCAATTTTGAGCAAAACAGACAATTAATTAAAGTTTTACTTTTCGTTACACACTATGGAATCGATTTTTTTTGTTTTAATAATAGTCATTCTAAAATAAAGAACAACTATTATTCATATAATGAAGAAAAAAACAAAGATAACCAACACAATACAAGTAATTATTGTAGACATTTAAAATACTTTTGTCAAAATGATGGATGATTTTCCAGGTTATTATTCACGTGTGTGGCTTTTATATCGCGCAGCGCGAGTTTTTTATTAAGTGATTTACAAACAACATGGAGTCCATTGCCTCACGCGTACGCCCATTCTGGTTGCATTCAACGTTTTCCTTAATTGTTGGGCAAATTAAGATAGCGTGTATATAAAATACAATTAAAATTATAATTAAAATTACGTTTTGTAGATTAACATCGAATGCGCTATTCCTGGAATTATTTTATTATTTTCGTAATTATGCCCAGGAGTTTTTAAATTAAACCAGTTTTTAAAATAATACCTACGTTCTGCAAAGTTCCATTTTTATGTTTCCAGCAGAATTTCTAAGGCTGTGATTTAATTATAATTTCTATTAAAGTTCGATTAAATTCCATTATTTATCAACTCTTAGTCATAAAATATTAACTCAAGTAGTCGAGTAACACAAGAACGCATAAATACGTTTGCAATATGCTCGTGATAAATAATTAAGCAGTTTCTCCTTCCCTTAAAACTACTAAATTTCAAATAGCAGGACAATTTAAGATTTTTTTTGAATTTCTTGAAATTTCATGAACTAAATATATTTAGTACATGTACATTTTTTATGTTGTAAACTTCAGTGTTACGTGTACCACTTAAACTAATTTCATGAAAGAAAGGTTTTGGACTTTCATTGCCTTAGTATTTTTAATCAGGACGTGTTGAATGGTAAGTATCCCCAGTCGTCTTCAGGTCGAAACGTCGTGATTAAGAAAGGCAAGTCCAAAACCAACAAACATAATTGATTTCAACGTTCAAACTTAACTCTTTGTTAAAAAAACTTTTGTCAAAAAATTGATCGGTCATAAAAAATTAACCCTTATTGTATTTTGTAAATTACATAAATTGCATATTTAAAATAATAAAATTATTAAAAAACTTTTGATTGGAGTCATCGATGTAACGTAAACGTTATCGTAATGGAAATTAGCATTTAATTGATGCGTATAATTTCAGAGTCGTCGGTAATTTGCGGAATTTTGTTGTGTTTGGAAAGTGTTCGGATAGAGTTTTCATTGCGTTAACAAAATACAATTAAAAACAGATCAATTATTATTATTACACCGGCCATTAACCAATGAAATTTGTTTATGAACCGCCATTAACATAAAAATTCAAACAGTACACAGAGATTGTCGTTTTATCAACATCAAAATTATGCTGTCATTAAATTTTAACTGTTATACATATATTGCCCAGATAGGTATTTTATACATATTTGTTACATTTTGTTCGACGATTTGATGTCGATTTTACGCAAAAGATTTTAGTTTCAAAATTCAAAAATCATTTCAACATTTTATAGAAGGGAGAAATCATTAGAAACTTAAAAATGGGCGGTTTAAAAAATAAATTTAAAATGCCCATAAATAAAAATAACACAATTTTTTACGGTATCGCTTCATAAAACGCAGATGCGATTTTGCTGGGTTCGCATTTAAAAATTTTAATCACTTAAAAATGTGTTATCTGGCGGAACAAAACAAAATAATAAATTATGTCGATTTATTTCCATCGAGGGTGCAATTAAAGTCTCGGCTTTTTAAATATACAAAGTTACATTTTATTTTAATATGCAAAAACTTCTACATTGTTTCTTTTATTGAGCAAAGGCGCCAAGTTTCTTTCATTCTAGAATGGCCGACACTGCATTTCATGCATGTTAATTAAAGAGTGCTTCATTAAAACATATTGTTCGCTATAAAAATCAAAATACATTTTACATCCATCAGATTGCTGTGGATCCTAGATAGGTAAACTTTTAGCCTCATGTCAATTAAAACTTCATTTTGATTATGATGTTATTCGTGCCGTTTCCACCAGGGGCAGCCGGTCTAGATAACGCGCGCCACTGAGCCAACTTCCAATGTAATTTAACATTTGGATGGCACTACCGGAATGTAATATTACATTTACGCAAGTTATAATTAATGTGCCGCCGTATAACTCCTCGCGGGCCGCCCCCAACACCACCCCTTCAACTGACGTCCTCATCCGTCTTTTACAGTGGGAACAGAAAATAAAATATCTGATAAAGAATAAGAAAATCTACCACAAAAATCGATTATTTGTGTTTTATTGATTTTTATAAAAAAAGGGTAAAATTAATTTTATTATATTATAAAAGAAAGCTTTTTAGGACATTCTTATTAACTTTTCTTCTTAAAATCAATTTTAGAATCACGTATCGTATTAGAACATTATTTAGAAACAACCTGTATTTTAGAAAACATTATTCCACTTGTTTGGTGTATCATAGGTTTAAAGATTTGAATGGCTAATAAGCAATTCTGTTCCCACTGTGTAAGTCTGCAGCCCCTCGCGCTTTTAAAATAGGGGCGCGACGGGAAAACCACCGTACATCATCCAGTCCGCACCGAATACTTCCACTTACCTAACGACACCTCCGACATCGCTTCCTTCCGAATCTCTTCTTGCTTCTTGCCAGACGTGGCTATAGATAAATTCGTCGACTACGCCCCCCATTTCCACGTCCAAATTGATACGTAAACGTTGCCATACTATCTAATTAATACAGATATAAGGGAGGAGTTGAAATGTTATCAGTAAAGAATAGAGGCCTTTTAAAATCGGCTCCACATTTTTCGTTACGTTGTTCTCGTGCTCGATTACACTCGCTTGCACTATTTTTTTTTGACCGAACAGCTTCCTTTTCTAATATTCGAAATCTATTTCTCAACAAAGCACTTCGAACAAATTCCGAACTCAAATCGAATAATTCGAAAATTCGAATTATTCGAAAGTTCCCGATTTTTTTTTTCGAATAATTCGAATTTTTTCGGAATTATTCGTAAACTATTATATTATTAGCGAATTTTCGAGTATTTTGAATTCAGGGTTTCTTATGTTCAATATTCAAATATGAATTTAACAGTCAATATAAAGGGTGTCCCAGTAAGACCGCCTATTTTAAAATTTTAAAAAAGCCGTGTTTATTCAAAAAGTTAAGATATTTTTATTGCAATAAAGAGGGAAGAAATGGAGGTTAAATATGGAACACAATATCCGATAAATGGCCGCCTCGTGACTGACGGCACACGCTGATTCTTTTGACAAAATTTTCGATTACATTTTTGCATGGTGCCGGCTCAATTTCATCAATGACCCCTCTAATTTCATGTTTTAGTTTAGGAACTGTTCTTGGATAATTAGCATAAATCTTTTCCTTCAAAAAATCCCAAAGAAAGAAATCTAACGGCGTCAAATCGCATGGTCGGCCTGGCCACATCACATCCTCGCGGCGCGAGATAACTCTATCTTCAAATTTTGCCTCAATAATTCCATGGTTTTGTTGCTGTGCATAGTCTGCTGTCTTTAAATATTGTGTCAACCAAATCTTGTACGCATGAAAATGCAGATCTTTGGCCAAAATTCGCTGTAAACTGCTTCGAGAGAGTCTAAATTGCTGGGAACGGTGGCGAATCGAGGTGGAAGAATTATGTTCAACACTTTCACTAACTGCTGCAATATTTTTAGCAGACCGAACTGCACAAACAAGGGCATGTCTCTTTTTGGTTTGAATTAACCCAATCGTTTCAAATTGCTTGATTAATCGGACCACAGTACGGCGAGAAGGTGCGTTATGGTAACCGAAAAATCCACGATATCTTCAAACCGTTTCCGAAAAACTCTCACCATTTCGATAGTGGATTTTTACAATTTCTATGCGTTGTGCGTCCTTGAAAATCTCCATGACCTAACCTCAATGTTCACACATGACCACTGTCCAAGAATAACGCTGTACGATTGACACAAAAAAAATGACCCTTAATTAAAAATGGGAGGTCTTAATGGGACTCCCTTTACATTCTAGATTTTTTATGTTACCGACAGAGATGAACATATATTGAAAATGAGCAATTGTTTTCTCTGGTTAATTGATTTTTAAACGAAAAGTATATTATTCGTTAGTAGAATATTTCGATACACGATTTAAAGGAATTTAAATGGAAGCAATTGAAAATCCAGAGATATTTCATTAATTCTCGAATTATTTGAAAATTTTTGAATTATTCGAAATTTTCGAAATTTTTCGAATAATTCAAAAATTCAAATTATTTGATTGGAATTTCGAAAAATATAGGGGAGTGCGAATATCATTCGATTCGATTCGAACGATATTCGCACACCCGTATATTTTTTCAACTCTAAAGCCTCATTAACATTCCTAATATAAATGCGGTTCAAAAATCTAATCTACATTACATTACATTACATTACATGTTCAAATATCTAATCCACATTGAAGAAGTATGCAAAAATGGAAGAAAATTTGGATTATAGATGTAACTATTAGTGCACTAATAGTTACATCTATAATCCAAATTTTCTTCCATTTTTGCATACTTCTTCAATGTAGATTAGATATTTGAACCGCATTTATATTAGGAATGTTAATGAGGCTTTAGAGTTAAAAAAATATATTGTCTAAAAATCTAAATACAACTTTATTTAACTTCTTAATTTCTTTCTGTTACTGGAAGAACTAAAAAATGGACACTACTAGTATATATGTTATTAATCCATCTGTTGCGATCAATGAATAAATGTTGTAAAAGATTTAGTAATTTATTGGAATTCACGTCATGGAGCGTGTAAAACAAGCAAGCGTTTGAGACGTTTTGGTTTTCTTTTACGACATTATCACCGAACAGTCGGTGCTCCGAAAAGGGAAATCTGTACAGTAGCAGCAGTAGTCAAAGCAGCGGTAGCTCGTGCCAACGATGGCGTTTGTTGAACGCGGATTGCATCGTAAACCGAGCCATTTGCATATATTGACACTCACTTCCAAGTTTAAGACAGCGTAAAATCATAACAGTCAACTTTACAGCTACTTAGATGGTCCATTGACTTATATGACTCTCGTTGTTCTGACATCGACACTTTTTGCATCCTTAAATTGTGATTTAATAATACTAACGCTCAATGAACTTTCTATCTTCCAACTATTTTAATATAGGGGCAATTCCGCGGTAGAGGATTTTTGACATAAATTTTTAAATCACAGTATTTGTTACTTTTTTTTATACCAATACAAAGAGAAAGATATAAATTTAATAATAAAAAAACTTTTAAGAACTTAAGTTATTATTTGAATTTTTTGGCGCGCTCAGAAATGGTGGCGCCTGAAGACTTGATGCAAACCATTCATCGACACTTGATAATTTTTCCACGAAATCGCTATTATCGGTGGTTTGAGGTTATATTTCACTGATGAATATTGAAGTCATAACATTTGTTTATTGCCTTATATAAAAAAACTAAATATTTATTAATATTTTTCTAACAATATTGATTAAATAAGAAATCATTGTTGGTCAGTTGCACCCGCGATATAAAAGAAATGAAAGTTTGGTTTTCTTGAAGAAATAAATTGGTAATTTTTGGAAACTTTGTAGAAGTAAGAAGAAATAGAAGGAAAACTTGATTCAGTCGCAATAGAAGGTATGTTGTCATTTTAATTAAAATTAACGTTGACTAAAATGAGTTGCACCCGCGATCAAAATATTAGAATCGCCTGTGCAACAGTTATGACTCTTTCGATTACATTAGGGGCCGTTTATTAATTACGTGAGACAATTTTGGCGATTTTTCGACCCCCCCTCCCCTTGGTGAGATGTCGTGAGATTTTGCTCGACCCCCTCTCCCCCCCTTAATCTCACGTGAGATTTTTTAAAATGCATGGTTTTAATGTAAATAAGTTAATCTGCGCTTGATTCCATTAGATTTATTAAAAAAAAACAATTTGCTTATAATTGTTTACTTAATTTAACCCAGTTTTCTCGGAATTTTACACTCTTTCTTTCGAAAAAAAAAAATTACGTGATATTTGCCGAGAATCCCCCTTCCCCCACGTGAGATTTGGTGAGGTTTGGCTCGACCCCCTCCCCCCCCCTAAACACCTCACGTAATTAATGAACGGCCCCTTAAGGAATTTTTAGCGAGTTACCGGTAATAAAAAGTTAAAACCATTCTATTTTAGCGAGTAACCGGTAACTGCATGAAATGTCAAATCAGTAACCGCGGCCGCGCGCGGTTAAGAATTGAGTAACACACATGTTGAGTAGTGTTACTGGTAGCGGTAAATAAATGTTTATTTTTACTATTTGGAGGTTATGTTTGACAGTTCTCGATACCGAGCTTTTGAGTTTAGTTAATTTTACCGGGTTTTTGGGTTGAACCAACGGTTCAATTAATTTTAAAATTAAAAATGAGTGAAATTCGAATGGTAAATATAAGCCTTAATCATCAGGGAAGGGATATAAATTTGGAAGGAAAGGAAGGATGGAAACGACAAATTTATTTATTTTGTATATTTTTTATAATTTTTGCTATTAATACGTTGTTCTTTTATATCCATTAAATTTCATAAAATAAACTAAAAAAAAAAACTAAACTAAACTAAACTAAGGTTATGTCAAACTTTTTGACATTTATGTCAAAAAGTTTGACATAAGCAAATTAGTTTTGAAAACTGCTACTAAAAAAAACGTAGAAAAGTTACAAAAAAAGTTACGCGTTTCTGATGTTTACAGCGATTCTGAAGATGAACCTTAAGGCTGATAAATCGCCGACTATTCCAAACAATTAATTTATTTAAGTTACATAGGAAAGTGCTAATTAGTGATACAGCATTTATGATCTCATATCTTTAATTTAAAGTTACATGGAAATGTTTATATTCACTACAGTGAGACGTGTTGCACCCGCGATAATTTTACGTTGCATCCGCGACTGGATAAAAAGTGAATAATTTATAATATTTATTTCTTTTAATAATTTTATTTAAGTTAATATTTAGTTTATGTTGTATTCTTTTAAAGAATGTAAAAATAATTTAATAAATATTCCATAATTAACAGACTTTTTTCATTCTAGCTTCATGACCTTTAATGGTGGGCCGATTTCGTTGCACCCGCGATAGCACTTTGAACCTCTCCTGTGTCTATTTATACATTTTATTAAATGTTTTTTATATTAATTTTTGTAAAACAGATTACAATGTAATCCTGCGACCAGTCATTTCTTTAAAACAAGTTTTTATTTTCTTAGTAAGAAGGCTTGAGTGAGTCTAAATGTTGCACCCGCGAGTACGGAATCGCCCATAGGTACTTTTATTTTCAATGTGTGTGCTTATACATTTTCTTTTTGTTTCAGGTAAGGTTTTCACATCTTCTTTTGTAATGATTGGCATTAGGTGAGTTTAAATTTTATTGCATCGCAATTAGCATTAGCCCTATTTTTTTTTGCTTGCTAATTCGTTTGATGTGTCAATTATAGCGATTGCCTATAATCGAAATTCCAGGTTAATCAGAATATAAACAACCATATATAATTCAGTTGAATCAGAAGTTTCCATTTAGCCAGGGTATTCTTGGTGGAATTGGACAATGTACGGCCATATACCAAAATTAATATTAATATTGTTAACTAACGAGGATGATGCAGAGACCCATATCGTAGGATAGACAATAATAAACGTCCGATATTGTCAATTACGTACCTGAGTTTACTAGATACGAAAATGCAAATAGATGCGTTGTATGATATAATATACTATAACATGTGGGCTTTGTTGCAGCTTCTCTCGCCCTGATCAGTTCACCAATAATTAATTAATCCAAGGGTATATTTTAATCACATTTATCTTTTTTAATTTTCCGGTATCTATTTCGCAATTTGGTTATATATTTTGGATTTGAATATTATAGATATAAAAAAGCAATATAAAATAAATTTAATGGCGCACCTGAACGTCGCAGATAACCAACACACGTCGGCAATACAAAAGGGGTAGAATCGCAATGGCGTGGGCCGTTGGCAAATAACAAATGAACGCGGATTGTTAACCGGATAGCGCGTGATTGTCGGCACAGGGGCTATAATAATATTTGATCTGTTTTTAAGCCTGTTTTTGTTTACACCAATGAAAACTATAGTGCGGTCATTTGCAACACTTTACAAATGATCCCCTTCATTAGTATGCAATTACCCTGTTTGCCCGAACACATTTTCAATCACCGCTTTATCTTAAATTCAAAATACATAAATACGCACCGATACCACGCTGATGGTCGCAATTTTATGCCAGACCGGCCGTTTAATTAAAATAGACAATAAAGAAGTTTAACCCCCCTTCATTAAAATAATCGGACGAACAAACTAAACATTGGTGATGCCAATTAAAGAGCTAATAGACTCAACCAGATAAATAATTTTAGAATATAACCAGAAAACGATGATGGGAAAGTTATTATCTGGGGTTTTATGTAACTTTTGTTAATGGTAAAAAGACTGGATACACAATATGTTTGTACTTAATAGTCAGAAAAAGTTACTTTCTTTCTGGTGCTTTTTTTAAATTTAAATTAACAGGAATGTTACATTAATAGTAAAGAATTTGTCTTCTTTGGCTAAACAACAACCTTTAATTTGAGAATTTATTATAAACAATGTTGCTTGAAAAATGGCTTTAAAAGTCTGTATTTACGGGTTTTGTGATATTAAAATAATATTTGACAGATTTTGTTTCAAAAGGATTTATCTATTGCTAACTCATTTTTCTCCAAAATGGATGTATCTGGTTTTGTCCGATCACTCCTCAATTGGCGTAAATGAAAACATTTTCGTTTGGCAAATGAAAAGGAGAAATGCAGAAATAAATTCGGCGCACAAGATAATTTATCACGTCCAGATTAAAATCCGACATTAAAAGAAACTTCATTGTTAATGAGTTTTTGTTACCGTAAATATTACAAAATAAGCTCCTATATGTTCAATTATTTATGCATGTATTAAATGTTTGCATGCAACCACGCAGGTGGTCTGGGGAATTTACATTATTTTATTTCTCCAACTGCTTTCTTACCTCCCTTTACTTCCCTCCTACTACTAAGGCTTCTTCTTCTTCAGCGGTGGCTCCTCTAAAACAATTGTATTGTGATAAACAAGAAAAATCAAGTCGGATTGGGGTCGTAAACAAGCACGCTTTGAACTACTGCCTCTTGAACGTTGGGAATCTTCGACTTCGACATAAAATAAATCTTATCGACCTTCAACTACACATTGAGCATTCCAATCCACTACAGAAAACACGTCATTAAGTTTTGTTTATTTCTGAACTGTCTTTTTTAAATTAAATAATAACAAATAGTGAAGCTGAAAATTTGTTAAAACTTGTTTATTCTTAAATAATTTTACAAAATATATTTGATTGACTTTTACATAAAATACAACCTTAATTAATACTCTTTCTTGCTACTGCAGCAGATTTTGATGAGGCTAATTAGTATTAACAATGTTCCTATACTACAATTGAATGCAATTCCTCGTCTAACATTCAAGGCAATCCAAAATACTCTAATCCCACTAACAAACAACACCACATTATTATTACGAGCTAATACAACTGCGTTGGGGAGCCACCATATCGTTGAAGGATCTCTCACACATGAGACACGCTCTTAAAACGCGGGAGTGAAAACCTTGCTGCCGCCGCCGCAACAAGATCCAGCTGGCGGTGCACTCAAAAGTGCACAAGGGGGCGGTTAAATACACATTCACAATTGCTCCCAGCCAATTTTGCTACGAATGTCTGCTTGTGGGGGAACAGAAAATTCAGAATTCTGTTTAGTTATTAAAAATAAAATTAATTTAATTTAAATGGTGATTTATTATCAGTTGCTGTATTAAAATAATTTAATCCTTTAAAGCCAATTTCCATCTTACAAAAGAAAATATATTCATATATTACTTGATATAAAAACGATAATATCCTGTGCAGTAGAGATATTACGGTCGAAGCCATTCATAAATCTAAAATATTTTTGCAGATATTTCCTTAACCTCTTTTGATCTCGGTAAATTGTGAGAAATTCACAGGAACATCGAGGAGACCCGTTAGCAGTAAATACGTATTGATTTACGAATCTTAGATCAAAGAGGTATATTTTATTTTATTATTTAGATAAGTGAGCACGGATATAACGCAAAATTTATGTATGGAAATTATGAGGAGTGTTCTCGTCAGTGATAGGCCCGTACCCGGTATATACCCGATTTATTAAAATTTGGATATATACCCAAGGTATGTACTATGTAATATGTACCAGTGGTGAGCACTATTGTAAACTTTGAACTATCAACTATCGATAGTGCTCACCACTGGTACATAGTACATACTTAGAGAATTTATCCAAATAATAAATCGGGTATATACCAGGTAGGTGCCCATCACTGGTTCTCGTTCGCATATAAATATCCCAGCAAAAAAATTATACACCTAAAAAGTACATTTCATTCTGGGACACACTGTATAAATATTGTACGTCTTGAAGACCTTATCTTCTTCTATAGGGTCATTTAGTAAGGATGTACTATTTTTATCTGCGCATAGTGGTAAAGTTTTTATCAATTATTCCGAACTAACATGGATAATTATAATTATAGTCCATACCATCAAGAGGCCTATAATTTTTATACACTATTATTGTGGTCAAATTTACACTAAAAAATGTGAAGACATCTCTGTTACATTCGATATTTCATATAACGCGTTACAGCATTGATATGCTATTCTTAAAACAAATTTGCAAACTAACAAAAAGCATCATAAGATACATTTAATACAGGGTGTCAGGCGGAAAATTTCATTTTTAAGATTGATACCTATATCTCGCCCGGCATTTAAAAGTGTGTTCCTATAATGAAGTGACGTTTGGAAAGTCAGTCGCTTCACGGGTGATGATCGCGCTCTTTGCGTAAAAGCCGATTGCAAAAACAACAATTCTTCGATCGCCGCGCGCGCGCAGAGGTTTTTCCCAGCTCATCATGGCTAAGATACATTAATCGTAATCCATCAGTGAAATAAATTAAGATTTGGATAAAGCAAAATACACCAGAAAACTGTGAGCGAGTGTAAGAATCTACTACGAATCTATAGATAGAGTATACTCTTGTTTTAATTCACTTTCAAAAATAAACTTGCCGCACGGAGAGAAAAGTATAATGCTGATTACCATAATTATAATACCCTTTACTATAATTTATATTACTATTTGGGACAACTATCTTGTATATTGCCAGATACTATGCATATTTAGTAATTTTTAAATATCCATGTATGTTAAACCTTAAGGTAAAATATTATTATTCTCAACCAATTTTTGTTTTTAATTCTTATTATAATTAGATTTTTTCCATTACTAATAAGTATAGTAAATTTTAAAATATTATGTTGCTATTTTAAATATAAAATATTTTAAAATCGAATATTTTTATATGTTAACAATTAAAAATTGTAACATATTTATTGTACTTTTTAATATACAAAAATGTTATGAGAAAGAATTGAACCTACCCCTCGCCGAATTTTTTTGTTTTGAGTGCGTTCCATCAACTTTAAATACCGACAGACAGGTGTATAATATACATATTATGTATATTGGGTATAATCAGTGTCGACACGACACTGTCGAGCAACTAGTAGTGGAACACACCCAAAACAAAAAAATACCTGAGCTTATATAACATGGTTGGAAAGCCAACAGAGGCGAGATGTAAGAACATCACGTGATCCACACCGTCTAACGACGCGTCGCGACGTGGCCTTTTCCGCAATCGGTACATACTATGCAACCAAGCAGGTTCAATTCTTTCTTATAAATATTACCAGTAATGCAAGCTTTCTTGAGCCATGGCTCAAGAAAGCTTATTGAAGAAACTAAGAAAATTGAATGTTTAAAATATCATGAGTTACTATATTGTATATTATATTTAAATATATTGTTTATTTACCTTAAACATAAAAGTATCCTTATTTTTACTATATTTTTTATTAATTTGTAATATATTATAATATTAGATGTACACCTTACATTTGATTAAATTATATAGTAAATATTACTATTTGTAGATAGTAAAATCAATTTAGTATACGAACATATTAAAAATTAAAATATATATTATACATTTATGATTTAGTAATAATGCTGTTGTAATCTTTACTAAAATTGTATAATAAAAAATAGTATTTTGTATTACAATCTTAATATTGTATTCACGAATATAAAAATTTGTTAAAGTAAATTTTACTATATTTTTTTACTATCTAAAATTTACTATACATTTCTCTCCGTGCGCGGAACACTCTTGTAAAGATTTTCTGAACAGTAGAATTTGATAAATACAGCGCAGCTGAATATCTTTATTTTTATCTTACCCTTGCTTAGAGTTGTTTGGTGGTCTCCTCAAATTTCTTTACCCGACGCTTAGTTAAGTTCAATGATTAATGGGATGACCTTTATCACAAGTCATCTACTTATTTTTTTAAACTATATGATTTCTCGATTCCATAAAATAGTTGTTCAATCTGAAAAACTTATCGCGCCTTGCGTGGCCACTAAGGTTCTGCGATGAAACGCTCCTAGACTTTATCATCTATCATTAACCTAATTTGTTTAATTTAAGTTGAAAAGTTCTATTGGGTGACCCTTTACTTACGAAAAACGTATACTTCACTTTTACAAGAACTAACTGGGATATATTTTATTCACCCATAATATAACAAGTGGTATGATTATCATCGATGATATTTTCGAATTGAAACCGAGCTGCAGATTTCACGAGTCCGCAGGACGAGTGAAATGTGCTGCTTCGGTTTCAATGAGTACCTAAATATCAACGATAATTAATCATACCACGAGTTATATTTAGTGAGAAAATATAATGAATTTTAGGATTTAACGAATTGTCAGTTTGACATTTGAAATTAAAATGTGCTTTAAAATATAAAAAGACTTTAATAAACCTTATTTATTCAAACTTACCTTAATTTATTACACCAACCCATCGATCTTTTAGAGTTTATAATTCATTATTTTATTCATTTAACAAACACAGTATTTAAATGTCAACAAATGTCAAATCAAAAAAAGTGTCAAAATCCTTAGCAACGAGTAAACAAGGTGATAAAAAATATTGTCGCTGTGATAAAATGCGTAACTATGGAATACTGGCATTTTATTGGCTCTAATTATAATGAATGGTATTGTCATATATATGTATATTAATAATATGGAGTTTCATCAAGTAAAGGTCGCAACAATCAACAATATATTTTATTGGCTGATACGACCATCTTTTCAGTTATTTAGCATGTTGTTGGCCGTGTTGCGTTAGGCTTACGAAATAGGCCGCAACAGCATAAGCAGCATTAAAGTTTAAAGGCTCTATATTACAATATTTGACATTAAGATGTATAACTTCTCTTGCAAACATTTCGTGCATATATCATAGAAGTCGAGCCGAAGGAATATATTTTATTTGCGTTTCTTGAAACCGCCCGCCTAAGCATTACTCATATTGATACAACAACTTTACTTTACTTGTGCATATACAAAATTGTTTGATTTTTATTACTGGAATAGAAAAATAGCATCAAGGATTTAGGACTAAATTTTAAGAATTTTTGTAATCGTGTACGTAGCATTTCTTAAGCTGTACCTATCCTATTTAATCAATCTGGTGCTGAAATGTTTGTATCGTATCGTTCAATGGCGAAATGACAGTTCACTATCGTACACGCTTAGTAAAAGTTTAGTAAAAGACGTTAGACAGTTTACCGTAAACCTAAATATTAACAATTTGGATTAAAAAAATGATTAAAGACTAAAAAGTTAGTTTTAAATTTTTTAGCATAATAAAGTAAATTTGCTTTTAAACTTTATTACAATGCAATTTACTTGCAAATTTAATAAAATTTATGAAAGTACTAAATATTTTCCTATAGTTTTGGGCTTAATAAAACAGTTAATAAACAAAATGGAAGCAATCCGAAGGAAAATGCTTAGAATTTCATTACATTCCATTAAAATAATAATTTAAATCCGATAATGTAATTTTATTTCGTCGAGTTGTGAAAATATTTCCATTCGGTGTACTTTAATTTATAATCTCCGGAAGGTATATGTTTATGGGTTTTAATATTTATAAAACGCATTATAAAAGTGTTAAATACAAAATATACAGAATTAATGAATAAATAAAATATAATGCAAATTACACTCTAGTACTGTTGTTTCAAGGACTTTGTTTTAACAACAAAAAATAAATGACATTTTATTTCACACATAAAAGTTAATTTTATTAAATTTTGGTTATTTTATAAATTAAAATATTGCCTGTACACAGCTTTATATTTTATAATGTTCATTTAATTTTAATAAAACCGATACAATGTTTATTTTCACACAGCTTTAGGTAACAAAATAAATTTGAAATTTTAATGAAAGAATATTATGTGGATTTATTATAGTAATTTACCAATAATCTTTAAAAACCACTACAGTTACATAAACTTTTAATTATAGGATTTTTAAACGAACAACAATAAGTTTTGTAAATTGTACTCATTAACAATGAATAAAAAAATACCTGTCTAATAAATCGGCCATTATGCCTGTCATCGTTTTGTTTTTTCTTTTGTACAAAAGCAAGTGTGTGAAATAATAGCATGCGAACGGCATCAGTTTCAATATCATTTCCTGTTTGTGGCAATAAAATAAAACATGTTATTTAAAAAATTATAATAAATGATTATGCAAATAAAAAGGCTAAAAATAAGTTTCATTGTATTCTAATTTCGTTTTATGTTTTGTGTATTCAGAAAAATTAAAATTTTAATATTTCGTTCGAGCAATGACATTTAGTTTAATTGTGTGACAGACTTACGTCAATCATAACTTTAACTGATTTTTCCACCTTTTTAATAAAATTTTAGTTAATAAAGGTTTCTACTTCCAACTCCTAAAAAGCAGCTGCGATTAAAAAAAAATAAAGAGTTGTTATCCAATAAACATAGGTAAGATAAATTTTAATTCCACTTTGACATAAGGCTCTTTTTGATTGAATGAAGTGAGATGGCGGGTGATACACCACCTTCTTTAGAGCAAAGTGGAAAAAGTGAAAATGAATAAAATTTGTGTAAACATTGCAAGAGACCAATAATGAGAGATAAACTACAGTGTATCAAGTGCTAAGCAATTTTTCACCCCGGATGCATCAAAATTGCAGGCCAGTTTTCCTACCTTGGTAAAGTCAAATATCCTTGAAGATCTCTTTGTTAGAGAAATCATGAGTAAGAATGAAGTTCTCATGGAATACAATAATAGACTTAACCCAACTAGAAGTAAAAATTGACAGCTTAGAAAAACAACAACAAACTAAAATAGTGGCAACAAAAACCCAATATAGCGAGAAACTAAAACCAAATCACCAACAGCCAGTGGCAAATACGTCGACAGAAACTACTCATCAAGAGATGGCGTCCCCTGTTGTAAACAATACAATTATCGAAAAACAAATAAACAATACCAATAATAAAAGCCTTTCTATACTAAATGTAGCTGCAAAAGATGAATGGCAAGAAGTTAAACCAAAGAGCAGTTATAGAAAAAATAAGCCTCTAGTCACACGAAAATTAAAATCTACTGATAATGATGTTTCTGTTCCAAAGTAATCCTGGTTATTTGTAAGTACATATAAAAATTCCTAAACCACTAAAGATCTCAAGGATTTTCTTTTAACAATTTATCCAAATCGTGAATATATAGTGGAAAAAATTATTAACTTAGGTCATTTTAACTCCTTTAAAGTTGGTTTTGATTCAACTATACGCGAAAAGTTTATAGATGAAAATATTTGGCCAGAGAAAATTTTAGTTTCAAATTTTTATTTTCCCAAGAAGATAAAACCAGTAAATTAAATTCCACTTTTAAAATCTGCCATGTCAATATAAGATTCCTTACATCGTGTTTTAATGATTTTTATAACTTTATTCTTTCTAAAGATTTTAAGTTATTAGGTGTTACTGAAACTTGGCTTAAGGAATCTATACCTGATAAAAATGTTTATATACCTGGTTTTGTATTATTTAGAAGAGATAGACCCACGCGTGGGGGTGAAATATGTTGGTATGTACCTACCTAATTCGGTCACAGCTAAGGGATTAGTGTTTCACTCCTCCTATGATACAAGATTAGAGCAATTGTGGATTAAGATAATTTTAAATAAAATTACCTATGCTTTTGCAGTTGTCTACAGACCTCCAGATCCAAATATTATGTTAAATGAATTAGAAGATGTAATTTGTCAAGTAAATCTTAAATATAATTATATTGTACTTGTAGGTGATCTTAACATTAATCTGCTACAACAGTCGGAAAATAAAAATCACTTAAAAAATTTGCTGGATGTTTATAACCTAAAACAGATAGTTCAAGAACCAACAAGAGTGACGGACACAACATAATCCTTAATATACGTAATTTGTATCAGCTAGGATATGGAGTTCTGTAGCTGTTCAACAACTGACCTACTGGAAATGACAGATCATCTGCTTATAGAATGTGACCTTTTTATACAAAATAGGCCATCAAAACCAAAGCAAATCAGCTTTAGAGATTTTACATCTTTCAGACATGATGACTTTGCTCGCGATGCTATCAAAATATATAATAAGGTACATTTTTTAACCAGTGTCATTATTTGATTTTCATGCTCCTTTAAAAACTGTCACTTTACATAAACCTAAACATCCCTAAACAGGGTGTCCGGAAATTAATGCAACAAAATTTGGTCACATATTCTTGAGGCAATTGACCCCCTTTTTCGGAGATACAGTCCCCTAAAAGTCGCCCATAAGAATAGTCTTTTTCTTATATCTCAGAACTCTGAGAATCACTTAATTTCATATGTAATTTCAATGTACTTTTGAATTGCGTACAAGTCTTTCTATATAGGCTTATGAGTGTTATAATATGAAAATTTGTATGCGCTAGAAAAAAACATAATAATATTATTTTTTTAAATACTGTATCCTCATCACAATATTTTCAATTTTGAATAATACTGCAATACACCAAACAATCTTTAAAAAAGTTTACATTTTGGCGTGATTCTATAAAATCAGTTCATTAATTTTTTTCTATAATTTAAATCCTTTTACTGTCAAAAAAATGCTCAGGCGGGCAGTTGTCTTAAATTGTCATATTATGTAAATTTAGCCTTAAACAAAATGAGATTCTCTTATTAGGACCTGTACTTGAAGCATTAAAGTTTAATATAAACAAAAGCTCCTTGTAAACCTCGAAAGGATCTGCAAAGGACTTTGTTTCATCAAGAGGGTCCTCGACAGAAATGACCCATTCATGTTAACATCGGCCATGTATAATAAACACGTCTATCTGCGTGCTGATAAAAGTTGCAAGAGCAAAAGACCCCCATCTCGTTATTATTTAAGCTTGTGGGGGGTTCCTCCTTGCCTCCGACAGGACAGTAGCCTCGAAATTTATGGGGGCTCGTTAATTTTCAGACGTGACGAGCCTGCTTAAGGGCCGCGTAGACAAATTGGGTTGCCATCAAATTTTTGGCAGTTAAGTTATGGCCGGAGATTATGTGTACAGGGGCTTGTTAATATATTTTTTAAAAATCTTGATTACATTGCAGTTTTTATTTTAATTATTTTGCGTTTGACGAAAATAAAAATCTAATCCCTTGAATTGATTTTATTAAGGCTAAAATAATGAAATTAAAGTTATTGATTTGCATAAAGGCAAGCAGGCTGGTATAAAAATAAACAGCACTTGAATGTAATTACGTGTTTCTGTAGCCAAACATGTGAAGTGAAGTGAAGAAGGAATATGCTGTCGCGTATTTCACTTTTTATGTATCGCTTTAATATTTTTAATTAAGGTCATGAATAAAAGTTCAATAACTTTTCACTTGAATGTGTCAACTCGGCTGTATGGGCTTTTCAATCACGTTATATATGTTTTCTGGGTAATTTGTAATAGGCAGTAAACTTGATGTCGTAAATTCATTGAAATCATCTTTCGTATATGACAATCTTAAATCACCTTAATTATACCTATTTGTTTAATTATTTTATGCCAACGAGACCCAAGATGGCCATGTCTCAGATATTACGGTGGCATTTTATTATCTCGTACCAGTTTTACACTCATAGTTTACGACTCGAAACTATTAATTCTCAAAATATTGCAATTAAAACTCGAAGCCGACATTTTTTTTTATTTGCTGTCACGTGATTTGTAGTTCATTACAAGTAAGTGATTAGCTACATTATTACACATGAAATATTGCCTGTTCTCAATAATCCTTAACACAATTTATTGCATTTTTATGACTATAGCTTGATTTGACTCGAGCCTTTAAAGAAACTAATTTTTTTAATTCATATTTTTGTATTGTAGGTATATCTTATTATATTTATGGTAAAGGGAAATTAAATTATGTTCATATTTTGATTTTTCCTATGTTATTATATACATAAAATGGGGTAATGTAGATGCAAATTTGGGCTATTAGATTTTTGTTATTATAACTAAACACGAGCTATATTTTAACCATGTAATTTGTATTATAATGTGGATATGTAAATTGTATAATAATTCCGATACATTGTAAATTTATTGCGTTATTAAATTAAATATGGCGCAGCAGTAGTTTGAAACGAGTGGATTGATATTTATGTATTCTAGATTTTATCGTAATTGTGATGTTAATTGTAGAGAATATTTTTACGATCTAATTTACAGGTATCCATGTTTCAGAAATAAAATTCGTTAACTTGGTAAAATTTAAAACACATAGCTACCAATTTGTATAATATTCATATTTTTTTTTGCCAAAGAACATTTTTTGCAATATTTAATTAGCGATCAGTACTAATTACAAATGTATGTAGTTATATATTATATATTGCTTAATTTATAAAGTAAATTAACAAATATTACATGTATACGTTATTATCTATTATCATCATCCATGAATATATAGAAAACAGGAAATTGAATACCATTAATAGTAAATTTGGTTTATTAATACAATTAATTGTTTTGTTGGTGGATATGAATTAAAATAAATTATGCTATCTCAATTAATATGAGATTATTTTTAATGCATGAAACAATGGAAAATAAATCACGTTTAATTAGATATAATCACTGTACTGTTTCAATGGTAACTAATAAAAAATATTTAAACGAAAAAGTGAATTGTCTTATAGAGTTTTGTTTAGTTTTTTGAAACATGCCATTTTTAAGGCTTAATTCATTCCCTGAGGCCCTAAAGTGTTTACAGTAAACATTATTAGTGCTAATAATGCTTTATAACAATCATAATACAAATTGCAACTCGGTAATTTTGATAAGATCGGGTTCCAAGGCGTAAAAACTGTTATTATTTAACATTCTGTATATTAATTTTGTGCTATAAAAATTTAATAAAATCACAAAAAAAGTTATTTATATAAAATTGCATGTTTATAGGTAATATGCGATTATGAAGCTGACATTTAGGTCTTTAAAATTCCTTGCAAAACAAATTTCCAGAAAGTGTAGGGTTAAATTTAAGTACAATCTAAATTTTATGACCGCAAAATTATGAAGATTAATTCCGTTTTGTATGTTAAAACGATTAAAAATATTACGTACACGAACGAGGTAAGAATCAAGAGAACAAAAAAGGCAAAACAATAAATATACATTTTTCTTGGAATCAAAATAAAGTTATATTTCAGGCTCATTTGCATATGTAAGTAAATTCACATTAAATTATTTGAATTCGTTATTTAAAGGGTTTATTTCTCCACTACTTTAACATGTTAATTGCGTTCAGAGCTCCAGAAAAGCGGCCGCGACGGACGGAAAATCCCACTGTCAAATTTATTTTCGGTTTTACATGTGCTGCTTGCCCTTCGTCCTCGGCCAGACAATACACACGTTTGTTTAGATAGGAATGGGAATGAATGAAAAGAGCATGTATCTTCAATCGGTCTATAAATTAAACTTTATTGTTTTCAACACTCGACACTTAAGTGATTGATTATGAACTAGGCACATAAAAATAATGTAGACCAATCAGAAAGATAAAAACTACTTTATGAGACTATAGTTTAATGGTATTAAATTCATTATTTATCGCGTTTAGACCAATAATAAAATTTGATATCGGTCAGATCTATCTTACCTTACTTTTAATAATTTAACACTTACATAAAAAAAATTGTTGGAACTGAATACATTAGATATATTATCCAAATGGTGATAAATATTTTCAAATTATTTGCATTAATGCATTAATAACGTGAGGCATTTTTCTGATAATTTCGACCCCTCCCTCCCCCTTGGTAAGATTTGGTCAGATGTGGTAAACCCCCTATTTTTATCTCATGTAATGGATGTCCCCTATGGAGTATTGAAATGTTCTTACATATATGTAATATATTGTTGCATTTTTGCTTCTGTCCAATATTTTTTCACTAATTATTTTAAAGATGTTAGTAATCTATAAATTATCTAAACTGGGTAAAATGACTGCACACCAGTGGACGCGTCGATAATATCGCCTCGTAATTTATGTAGATATAGTAACAAATTTGGTTAGACTGTTGCCGCGCCATATTTAATTTAATAACGTAATAAATGTATTGGAATTATTAAACAACTACATACATGCATGCATTTGAATTAAAATGTTGATATACATGCATGTAGTTTAATACAAATTACAGAGCTGATACACGACCCCGTTTAGGTGAAGCTTTAAGACCCTAATACGGTTAATAAAATTGCACATAACTTATGTTATTTTTTTAACGCTGAAGTGGAATTATGTGTGTACTAAAAAAGTCACCATGATTTTTTCGCATTTAAATCAAAATTTAGTGGTCGCTAAATCACTTTAAGCCTGATATTCTTAAAATAGGTATTTAAAAATCGAACAGTATATTCTGTAATAAAAGTATTACAAATAACATTATTTGACAATTTAAAAAAAATTTGAAAGGTTGTTCTTTTAGAGCAAAATATACAAAATGTATCCATTTTTTATTTTTAAAAGTCTATTAAAGTGTAACCAACAATACCACGTATCGATAATTTTTTTTAAATAGATAGGTTGTTCTTATTAATTAAGATTAAAACTGACCTTAAACTTTTAACAACATACACTAAAATTTACAGAATTTTTTTTTCGTTATGGAAACAAAATAGGTATACAACGCATATACAGCGACTTAAAGTCAACATGGTTGATTGATGACAGTTTTTGTAAAAAAAAAATTTTAACTTTTTAAAATGTGTTTGTGTTTAATCCATAAAAATTTAAATAAATAAAATACAATTCATATCCCTTGTATTCCAAAAATTATTTGTCAGAAAAAAAATATTTTTTAAATAAGCTCTTTAAATAATTACACTTACAAAAACATTATTTTAATACACAGGGTGTCCGAGGTTAACTTTTACTCTTATTTGTTAAAAATAAATTACTTAAAATTTAAAAAAACTTATCGATACGTGGTATTATTGACTATCAAAAGGTCAATATTTACTGAAAGTTTAGCCATGTTTTCGCCATTTTTTGCCACTCAAATACCATTAGAAAACCGATATTTTTTTATATTTTAGTCCAAAACCTAATTTCAAACTTATTTATTTAGTGAAAATGGGTGAAATAGTGAAATAATGTTATTTTTAAAACAATTAAATTTAATTAAACATTTATGTTGTTAGGTTTTTTGAAAATCTCTGTTTTAACAGACTTTTCTAGTAAAATCACAAATAATTCCACTTCTGCATTTAAAAAAATAATAATACTTGGGTAAAAGTGGGACACCCTATAGACAGTATATTGCACAAAATCAAAATATACTTTGCATTGCTCTGTTAAAGTTCATAACCCAGAAACATTTTAAACGTTTAAATTTATTTTACAAATCAAAAAAACACCTTTATATACTAAAGCATGCTAAAGAAAAGTTTCAAAAATGCTATTGCAATAGCTAAATAACTTTTCACGAAGTTACGTTAAAAGGCATAAGGGGATAAGTCAAAAAAAGCAAATTTTCGGTAGAAACTAACCGTGTTAATTCAGGAAATATATTTAGGGTATACCAGCTAAGCATAAATGTATTTCCTAAATAAATGCGAACACGTCTCTACCGAAAAATTGCTTTTTTTGACTTATCCCCGAGGGGTCAACCACCCAAAGGGAAAACGTCTAGGGATTCCCATGTATTCCCATTATATGGTATTGTATTCCTATGTATTTCCATTGTATTCCTATGGTATTCCCCCCTAATATGTCCAGTGATTCCCAGCTGTGGGTGACCCCTCGCTTATCCCCTTATGCCTTTTACCCAGAGGTATATAGTCTGAAAAAAAAGGGTATACCAGCTAACCATAAATGTATTTCCTAAATTAATGCGAATACGTCTCTACCGAAAAATTGCTTTTTTTGACTTATCCCCTTATGCCTTTTACCCACAGGTATATAGTCTGAAAATAAGGTATACATTTTTAAATCATATTTTAAAAAACATGTATATACTTTTTTGCTTTTAAATGGGCTATGACAAATGTAATGTAAATAAATTAAATGTAAGGGTATCTTTTAATTCACGCGTCAGTAAGGGGGTGGAGCCTGAGAGCACTTCCGTGACGTAACGTCAAGTTTTAACCAGTCCGCAAAGATTTACTTGAAAAAAAAAATAGAATCTAAGAAGATATAATATGTTTACTTACTTTTCTTTACAGGTAGGTAGTAAAAATTACCGATTAATTGCTTTTTTTGACTTATCCCCGAGGGGTCAACCACCCAAAGGGAAAACGTCCAGGGATTCCCCTGTATTCCCATTATATGGTATTGTATTCCTATGTATTTTCATTGTATTCCTATGGTATTCCCCCCTAATATGTCCAGTGATTCCCAGCTGTGGGTGACCCCTCGCTTATCCCCTTATGCCTTTTACCCAGAGGTATATAGTCTGAAAAAAAAGGGTATACCAGCTAACCATAAATGTATTTCCTAAATTAATGCGAATACGTCTCTACCGAAAAATTGCTTTTTTTGACTTATCCCCTTATGCCTTTTACCCACAGGTATATAGTCTGAAAATAAGGTAAACCTTTATAAATCATATTTTAAAAAACATGTATATTTTTTTGCTTTTAAATGGGCTATGACAAATGTAATGTAAATAAATTAAATGTAAGGGTATCTTTTAATTCACGTGGCAGTAAGGGGGTGGAGCCTGAGAGCACTTCCGTGACGTAACGTCAAGTTTTAACCAGTCCGCAAAGATTTACTTGAAAAAAAAATAGAAAAATAAGACGATCGTCTTATTTTTCTATTTTTTTTTTCAAGTAAATCTTTGCGGACTGGTTAAAACTTGACGTTACGTCACGGAAGTGCTCTCAGGCTCCACCCCCTTACTGCCACGTGAATTAAAAGATACCCTTACATATATCGATATAATATGTTTACTTACTTTTCTTTACAGGTAGGTAGTAAAAATTACCGATTAATTATTGACATCATTTTAAAATGTTACGTCATAAAATATTATATTTTCTTCATCCTTTGCATTCGTGATAAAACATTTTTTAGTTTGTAGAAAAAAATAGTAAATAATCAACAGTCCATTGATTTTTTTATTGTAACAACATCCCTGCACGAGATTTTTTTATTTTGAATTGAATTAATTTCAGCGAAAATTGACAAAAAACGAAAAAAAACGATTTATTGTTTTGAAAAAAGTCTAAAAAGCCGTTGTATTGACTTCCTGTCCGAAAATAAATGAAGTTAATTGTTAAATTTTTTATCGAAAAAACTCGTTCGAACTATTGTTTAAACGGAGAAAATGTTCAATAAAAATATTTTTCAGATGAATACACAACGAGATTTGATTTTATAAAAGATAAAACGTATAACAAAAAATCTGATAACGACGCTAAACAAAATATTTATTCTCAGCGAAGCGGTCTATGATCAATATTAAATGTTGATACTCCATTAAAAAATATACTAAAAGGCTTCACTATGATACGAGTAAAAAAATCTCAAATGACAATTTGTTTTTAAACAAAACCAATTTTAAAACAATATTAGTTTAATTACAAGGTTTTTAATTAAAACACCTCTCTGTTACTTTATTAAATAAATTTGGATTTAAACGATAATAATACATAATATATTATAATAATAATAATTATTAATTAGGGTTAGATCTGTTACGATGATAGTCCAACTTAGTATGTTTACATATAATATTACATTTAAAAAATAATTTTCATTTAAAATATATTTGTTATCCAGGTATGCAACACAAAATATTTTTGAATTTTTTCGCAATTGTTTTCTTTTCTATACCTGTGCAATTATTCTAAAAACGCAAAATTAAATTTGCTACTAAAAAAATCGGTTTTCGTTTGATAAAACAATATTTAAAACATTGCTGCCCAAATTGTATTTATTTTTTTAATAAATAAAAACAAAAAGTTTCTGTGGTGCGCGCTTGTGTATTCTGTTTAATTATTGTCGATATAAAAAAACGAGTAAATAAAAAATGTCTGTCGAAATGAAAAAATATTAATCCATCGCAAAAAAAAAAGAATAATTTTATGGAAATTGTATTGTGTATGAGCATATTTTTTTTCTTTTTTTAATTGCAAATTCAAAGGATGTTAAAACTGGTCAAAATATGAAATAAAATGAAAAATGAAATATTTTTATAATTTGTTATTTTTTATAAAATGTATTTAAATATTTCTCGTTTCAAACTAGTTTTACTTGTACATTTTTAAAGATTAGTTTTTCTAAAGTTTTTCTTCTATTGAATTTATGAAAACGAGGTTGGGAATTCGGAGGATATCATTTTAGCATCGAAATATTAAATTTATTTAGTATTGATCCCTAGACACGTCCTTTCTTAGGCAAAGAAAATCGGGAAAAAGTTGGTTTGCTTTATCGAAATATATTTGTATTCTTATGTAATGTTAGCAATGTAATAAAAGTTAATAAAAGTTAGCTTTCCAATATAAATTCTCTACCAAAGATACGAATTGTATCGAATGGAGGTTTCATTTTTATTACTTACTTTATTTTATATTGTACAATATCTAAACACTAAAAAATGTGATAGCTTATTTTTGTGAAAGTAAAATACTTTACTATTTTAACCTGGCAATAATGAAAGTCTTGAAGGTTTAAAGTAATCTTTTTAACAAATATAAAACAAAAAACAGTTTTAAAATGAGTCGCCCCCATACTGCTATAAAAATCAGATTCGTTAACATGAGTTTGTAGTTTGTTAATATTGTTTTGTAAAATTTTAACATAATTTTTTGTATAAAATCAGGGTTTGTAATTATTTTAACAAAGGAAAATATTTTACCGAAAGATTTGTTAAGGTAATAATATGCAATTTGTAAGCATTTTGTCAATTTTTAAAGGTTACAGTTTATTTTGTTAATGTTGAAAAAGTACACGTGAATTCAGGCAGCCAATCGAAACATTTCCCTTTACTTTTATCGTCATACATCCAAAACAAGTTCAACTGACTTTGATGTCTGCAACATATTGTTCTGCTTACTTTATTCTTATTTTATATAACTTTTGATAATTGAAATTAGGGGATACAGTGAAGTGGGTTAAAGTTACGAAATACATCAGTAAGTGTTGTAGTACGGAGTTATATTGTACCAAGTTTCTTTATAATTTTATGATTTCAGAATGGTGTGCGTATGTTATCTTTGTGTTCATTTATGTTTGTGTTTATTTTTTTGTTTAGAAAATTGATTATTAAAGCAACATTTCTTATCAAAATTCTTTTAATTTAAGTTCCCAATATCCAACAAATACTTTTGTAACTGGGTCTAGAAAAAGGTTTGTAAGAATAAGGTTCTTTTTGAAAATTACTGGAATAGTGGTTGAATTATTTTGTTAATTAATCTACAAATTGTCTGTAACAATTACGAACCCCTTATTTAATTAGTTAACAGATTACAGTTGGTTGTAAACATAGCATAAAGTTATATGGTTAAAATTACCAAATATTTATTTGCTGTGTAGTTTTATTTAACAAAATCAGTATTTTTCCTAATATATAAAATATCTTTCTTATTTTAACGCATGATTATTTATAGTAGTCATGGTTACAAAACTCGTTTTGTCGCTTATTTCATAAGAGTTTATTACTTAGTAATTTCGTGAATGCCATTTTCGACAAAACCATGTCTTGTTAAAAATATGTAACAAACTAAAACAAGAGAAATATTTTGCCTTCAATTTTTTATCTTGAATAATATTCGATAAGTCTATTTCCCGAGAGAAAAAAGCCAAACATGCATCATCTATTCAGTGATATTTCATATGGATTTAACGGAAGATTCTTTATAATGTTAAACGAGTAATTTTCAAGTATTTTTCCAGTTGGATCACAGAAGTACGTTTCTGAAGCTTGTCAACCGAAATATTTTAAGATATTTCCTTTTTTTCATTTAAAATATTCATTTGTACTTTTTAAATATTTTTATATTCATAAATATATTA
Organism: Brassicogethes aeneus; assembly: GCA_921294245.1. Lineage (NCBI taxonomy): Eukaryota > Metazoa > Arthropoda > Insecta > Coleoptera > Nitidulidae > Brassicogethes > Brassicogethes aeneus. Next base: position 41,457,720 of record OV121132.1, on the reverse strand, counting down.
AACTGACAATAACTCTTCACTTTACTTTACTTTAACCTTTTTTTATCGCTGAAAAATTATAAGTTGGTTTTGTCGGTGACAGCTCTCAGTAGAAAACAGGCTATGATATTCTTTTTTAAATATTTTTGAAGAATAGGTAGTTAAGTTTGTTTTTTTATTTGCACTATATTAGTCAAAAATTGGGTATTTATAAAAACTTTTTTATAGTTTTTTGGGTTTGTAAAATAAAAGCATACATTTAAAAATTTTAATAAATTTTTGTATTGTTTTATTAAAATATTAACAAAATAGGTATTGGTCAATGAACTGTCAAAATAAATTATTGTAAACAAAAATACCAATAACTAAACTAATATTAAAAATACATAAACTGACGATCAAAATAAAAAAACAACTTTATTTATTTTTTGATAAAAATTGTCCCTGATAAAGTAAACTCTGTGTTAAAGCAAAAAAATCGATGAGTAGGCTTTAGGCGAGCGTGAAACTAGGCACAGAAAAACGAGGTAGGCTAAGCTCGACGTCGAAGACACGATGTCGTCGACGCCTTTGTAACTGACCTGGGACGTCGCGTCGGCAGCAACCGTTTTCCGCGCTGGGGGACGCTCGATTCTTTTCTGCCTCTTTGATCTTTCGACACGTTCGAAAAAAAAATGGGAGAATGCCGCGTCGCTAATTTTTGCTGCCGCTCCCGCTGCTTTTGCACGCCAAAAGCCTTTTGATATTTCGGGATTTTTTCTAACGACGCTACTGGCGTTTTCAGTCAATCAACTCTAAAACTACTTTGTGTTAATTTTGTTACGAAAAAAAATGCTTTGCTGGTGTTGCATGCTTGGCGAATCCGTTTAAACTTAAAAGGATTTTAATTAAATTATTGTTTAGCACAATAAATAGTTTTAATTACTTTTTAGTTTGGCTCTAATGTTTTAATCCTTTGTGGTCATAATTTTATAAATTTTAATAAAGTCCGACGTAAAGTTAAACTTGTGGTTATACTATTAAAAACTAAAAAAGTTGCAATAAATTTCTTCTCTTCTGACTGATGTACGTATGAACGCTCATATATGGAGCTTATCAGTGATAATTTTAATTGCAAAGATTTTAAAATTGTTATGACGCGCATTGTGATTCATGGAGCTTTCAGCATTTTTCAGGATTGTAAAGATGCGAGCGACATGTTTGCATATATGCAGTTGTGTTCATATCGAGCAGCTCGGCATAAATCGCCGCGGATCCTGTATAAATATACAAAATGCATGTACATACATATGTAAACGCAACGGCTATAGTCAATGGTGATAAAAATGGAGCACATGTCGCTAGCTAAAAAAAGCTAAAAAAGCGGCGCTTCATTATCAAAGTGTCGAACCGTATTGAACATGTATGATTCATGTTTCGAAACGACAACTTCAATGTAAAAATATGCACTCCTCTTGTCATAAACAGGACATATATTGCACTATGCATTATTAATACGCTATGAAAAATGAATCAAAAGTTCCCTGCAACGGCCGCACCGAACCCTTCCTTCTACCTATTCTCTATGTGTGTGTACGTTACAAGCACGAGTAACGCATACCCACTTCGTTTGTTTCTCGATACCTTTTTTACAATCGGCCACTTGCTTCCAGCCGCGCTTCACATCATCAACCCCGCAATATAATTTTGATTATCCTATGACTATACCGTTTTTATATTCTAGGTGTAAACAGCTGACTCATCATAGCAGCATTCGGTTTTATCAGATGACGACCTTGTCTCTGAAGATTTTAGTGACCCAGTCACTGGCGCTGGGTGAAAGTTCAACTCCGATATGCATTTTTAAGTTAATTTACTTTTAAAAATAATTCAAAAATTTGTTAATTTTAACCAAATAATAACCAGATTTTATGTTAATCCAGGTCCACATAATTTTTTGTTAAGTTTACAACCAACTGTAATCTGTTAACTGATTGAATGAGTAGTTTATAATTATTACAGATATTTTGTAGATTTAATAAAAAAATTCCATGTCAATTTTAACCATAATTCTTGTATTTTTTTACAAACTTTTATGTAGACCCAGTATGAAAAGTATTTGTTGTAAATTGGGAACTTCAAAAAAGAGAATTTGTTATAAGAAATGTTGCTTTATTAAATTTTTTTTTAAATAACATGATTAACATACCTACATAAATTAACACAAAAATAACATACACAAAATTAAATAACACACCATTCTGAAATCATCAGATTATATAGAAATTTGGTACAATATAACTATCAGTACTACTAAAACACTTACTGATATACTTTAACTTCACTATATATATATATATTTGAAAACCAATAATGACATTATAAATACTCCTGAAATGTCACCGTTAAATATTATAAACACCCTTTGACGCTGACACAACTTGTTGATAAGTGTGTTGTGCTTGGAAATGTTTTGATTGGCTGCCTGAAATCACGTGTACTTTTTCAACGAAATAATTTGTTAAACATTAACAAAATAATCTGTAACCTTTGAAAATAACAAAATGTTTACAAAATTGCATTTTACCTTTACAAAACTTTCGGTTAAATATTTTCCTTTGTTAAAATAATTACAAACCCAGGTTTTATACATAAAATTTTGTAAAAATTTTACAAAATAAAATTAACCAACTACAAACTCATGTTAACAAATCTTATTTTTATAACAGTGGACTCAGTAAATAGCTAATTTAATCAAAAGTGTAAAATCATTATTTATTTTCCATTATACATAAAAAAAATTCTTAAAATCAAATTTTGCATTTTTAGTATGATTTTAAGAGAATTGTTTTATGTTTAAACGTTTGATAAGAAAACACCTAGTTAAATGCAGAAAAAATGTTACATTACATTTGTAAACGCAAATTATGCTTGAAGCCGATGCAAAATATTCCCTTTTTTGAATGCTTTCGGATGCACTTGACACAGTTTAGTTTTCGCGTGAAAATACGCTATAGCGAAATGATTTTTTAAACATCTGAAAACACTGTTACAATACGTCTTAAATTAATAATTAAATTACGAAATGTAACAAAAATATTGTTGACTTTGTCAACATTTATCAACAAAACTTAAATGATAATTATCAAATATTTAATAAATGCCCCTGTTAAAGTATGGTAATGCATTTTTCTGTAAAGGGACGATTAACTGTGTAAAACCTAAAAACAGAGGAATTTACGTTTACGTTAAAATACCACTATTAACTAATAATAAGAATTTTTCGATGGACCTCTACATCGTTGTACATTCAATCCCTTGATGTTTAAAACATTGTGTTTATGTGTTAAACTTTTAAAACATATAAAATTTTAGGTACCTAAATAAATGGTTACTCAACTAAACGGTTTTATTATAAAATACGAGGTGTATTCAGAAAATATCGAGAATTTTAGTTTTTTGAAACAAATATTTATTTATTCGTCTACATTAATGATGTCGCCTTCAAAATAGTCCCCATTGGATATTATTCACATGTGCCAGCTCTTCTTCTAATACTCGAAACACTTCTAAAACTCGATCTTTGGGATAGCCTTTAGTTTTTTCAGCCCTTTAAGGTTCTCTTTATTTTTCGGAATAGGAAAAAGTCAGACAGAGGCATGTCTGGCGAATATGGAGGCTGAGGCATCATTACAGTATTGTTTTTGGTGAAAAATTTTGTTCAAAATTTAACAATACCCAAAACATTCGAAAAAAATTTCATGGGGTGAGCCAATCGATATACCAACATCATCAGCTACTTTTCTGATGGTTTATAACCATTTATTCCACTTTTTCCATGTTTTTATCGGTTGTGCTTGTGCGTTCGGGGCGTTCGTCATCTTTAACGTCTTCACGGCCATCTTGGAAACTCTTATACCACTTGTAAACTCTTGTTTTACTTATAGCAGGCCTTTGTTAACATTTCACCGAATTTATTTCTTTTTTAAGCAAAATTGGATACAAATTCTTTGATCCATTTCTTTTAACGAACGAAAAATCGCCGAGCTCATAAAACACGTCTAACCTTAGCGGCTGCCACAGACAAAGTAAACAATGAAAACAGCTAAAGTTTTTATCATATTTCGGGGGCATGTATACCAACATAATAAAGAAAATTTTATGACAACCGGACCCTCCGAACCCGCGAAATTTAACAATTCCGGTTATTTTCTGAACACACCTCGTATATACCTACCTGGGTAGTACCTATACAAAATAATTGCCAATTTGTGAAGTAATTAACCATATGAGGTGATTTTATAACGATTGTCAACCATCAAGACATCTATTTAGAAAATGTATAATTGGGTTTTATAAAACCTTTAGCTCAATTTACAAAAAACAATATATTGGTGTGTTGTATTATCTTTTTCTAACCCTTCTTCCTAATTTAAAAACAACTAAATAAATGAAAAACTAAAAGTGTTATTGTAATGTAAACGCTTAAAAGAAAAAGGATGTTTTTATTTTGCATGCAAGCAGGCAAGCGAAAATCGTTTGTATAAAAGGAAACACAGCAGAAACCAAACGGGAATAATGCAGAAGCTAGATTAACTGGCGGATTTACGTAATTTAGCAAGACCGCCGGGGTGAGAGCAGACGACGACGATATCAATAGTTATCTGACCGAGTTGGTGGGTGTAAGACACGTTCGAAACGAGTCGTTAAACTTCCAGTTAGAAGCTCGTTAACATTTTAATTGTTTTGTTGAGTGATCTAAACTTGTTTCACTCCAATCTCTCCTTCTCCAAACAGATGCCGACGCTTTGTTGCTTTTGATACAGGAAAAGGAAAACTTTCCTGCAAATTGGAAAGATAAATTCTCCGTTTATTCTGCCTATTATCGTGTTTGATTTAGTTTTGCAAAACTTTATTTTTTATATTGTTTGCTGATAAAATATAAATTGACAGGATGTTAATTAAACTAATAAAGTTTTGAGCCGAAGAAGCAAAATTTATGAATGCATAAATGTGGAAGATATAAAAGTATGGAGGATCTTAATGAGTTTTCAAATATAAATTGGAAATTGTTTCGGTATACTGATATTTATACGAGTTGAAGCCAAGTTGAATTGGCGAGGTAGATATGGAATGACGGTGGAATTGGGTCGGCCATACCTAAATTAAAGTAATACAATATTATATATTGCAGGCTAAAACTTTTCGCTAATATTTAAAGATATATTCTCAAGTTTCACCATAATATGCAAATTCGTGAAATACTAGTACATCGAGAAAGTTTCCAAGATACGTTTTTACATGAAATATGTGCCCTAGACTGCGTATATATTCTAATTTAAAATATAGAATACAAATTTATACGAAGCGCACCGAACGTAGTTCAATTCCCAAAGGAAACGTTCAATTTGATAAATGTGAAATAAATATTAACCAAAATTTACCTCTCCACCGACTTTTCTCGTTCTCACTAATGCCACTAATATTTAATAAAAGAATTATTATTTGTTCGCCCTTTTATTATTATTAATTAATATTTGCTGTTTTGCTGCGGCGGGAATTGATTTCCGATTAATAAAATAAATATAATTTAATTCAAGCTGTAATATTCCCCCTTGCCGCCACCGCCGCCGCCGTCGAACCAGCGCCGCTCTCCTTTCTTATTGAATTTTTAAAATTACTGTTTACACTAGAGTTTAAATAAAAATATGCCTTTATTGAGTTTTAATTTTATTATACAAACTCAATTTCAACGTTTCTTTGAATTAAATGTTTTTCATTAATATTTTTTTTCATTTTAATCAGAATTATCTTTTTATTTTTATTATTTTATTTACCTTTGTACCTACCCGATGAATTTATTTTCCTTTTCATTGGAATACATATATTTTTTGTTAAATCGACCTTGTTGTAAATTAATTCATCGAACAACATTTATTAATTTGAATCGTTTATCGAATATTTTAAATTCACACAAATAACCAGCATATTTTAAATAAGAATCGTTTTTAACATCTAGTTTTTGGTTTATTATAATTGCAAAAATGTATCAACTTATACGATTAATATGGCATTGTTTTTGCGACGATAGATTTATATTAAAAAATAAACGAGAAATATTAATATCCCTTTCCTTAAAAATAAATTTTAATCTAATACTTTTAGGCCATTTTCGTCCCGTACTTTACGACCTAAGTTTGGAATTCTAATTATAGAGTTTTTAATTTAAAAACTGTCCCTCGGTGCGCGGGTAGTTAGCAAAGGGGGACCAGCGACTAGCGAAAAAGGGGCCGGATCGATAGAACAGCTGCTCAGCCGCGTCTTGAAACCGCTTTTCCTTCTTCTTGCCTGCCTCGACCTTTTCGCCTTCGGTTAGTCCGGTCGAGACGTCGCTGGCTGCTTCTTCCACTCGCCGGACACGCTCGGCCGCCCTCGCACACTTCCGACAACTTAATTGAGCTTTAAGACCTAACTCGAGACCCCTTTGCACAAGGGGGATTCTTTTTTACAGACGCGCCATCTTTTTATCATTGTTAAATATTTAAATCCATTACAAATTGTATGATATTGCTACATCACGAAATATTTTTCTCCTAAAACTTGTTATGCCATATACGAGCCCTGTCTCAGTGAAGTTGACCCAACTAACAAAAATAGTTTTTTGAAGATATTTAGAATATTATACGGTAATTAATTAAAATTAACACATTGTTTTAATTAAATAAATAACGTTTATTAAATTTTCTACCGTTAAATTGTATTTTTAAGTACCTAATAAAAAATATAAAAAATTCTCTTATATGGTCCGTAAACCAAAAATTAAGAAAAAATTTTTTTTAAATAAATACATTTTATAGGAAACTACCACTGCGTAACATCTCCTTTATGGCTTATTACTGCCTGTATACGTCTCGGCATGGTGTCAACCAATTTTTGACAATCATCCGGCGTAAAATTATTCCAAATTTCTTGCAGCAACTCTAAGACGGTTCTTGCGGGCTGTTCTCTGAGCTTCTTTTTCATAATATGTCACCAAGTTTCTATAGGCGAAAGATCTGGACTACTAGATGTCCATTTTAAAAGTGAAATGTTATTTTCTATCATCCAAGCTTTCACCTTTTTAGCCGTATGACACGCTGCACCATCTTGTTAGAAGATGCATTCAATATCATTTAAACGCATTTCTTCAACTTGCGGTTTTAAGTTATTTTTTAGAACATAAATATATTTATCAGCATTCATAATGCCCTCTACAAAGTGTAATTTACCGATCCCTTTAGCTGACATAGATCCCCAAATCATCACAGAGGCCGGAAACTTTACTTTTTTCTTAAGACAGTCATTGTGAAAGACTTCTGCTTTAGTTCTAATGACTCGGCTTTGATTATCACCAACGCAAACTTCAAATCTAGCTTCGTCACTCCATATAATTGAATCCCATTAATTTTGACACCAAGTCCTGTGCTCTTTTGCCCAGAGAAGTCTATTTTTCTTCTGTTTTTTTGTTAATAAAGGTTTTTCCTTTGCCTACAGATAGTAAAATTAAAAATAAATAAAAATCGTATACATTATAAGCAAACCTTGTAAGTTTTAAACCCAAGTTTTATGACAGGTTGCTCTTGAAAAACATTTACTCGTTGCCTGATTCCACAAAACTTTTAATTCACCGTAATTAGCCCTACGATTTTGAACGACAATTCTTCTTAAAGCCCTTAAATTTTTATCAGAATAGTGAGGACGACTTCCATTTTTTGGTATCTGCGCCACAGATCCTGTATTTTGTGCAGTTTAATAATATTTCGCACTGTATATCGTGACAAATTAACAGTTTCAGCGATTTGTGCAGCGGATTTTATTTTTAAACGCAAGTAAATTATCACTTTTCTTATTTCTTCAGAAACAGCTTTTCCTCGGGACATTATTATTTGTCAACCACACCGAAAGCATAAATATATCCAAGTTAATGCATTTTTTTGTATTGTAACCAAACATCCAACTTAAAACTAAATAATATACATACACATAAAAAAATGTACAACATAAAGATTGACCAAGAATTACATATGATAAAAAATTGTTGGCTTTTCATCGCGGGCCAACTTCACTGAGACAGGGCTCGTAAATGTCTGTATTTTTTTCTACTCTCTGATAATTCCACGTGGAGTAACGAGTTTTGTAAAGAAAAAATACCTTGTAATGTAATTAAACATTTAAAAAGTTTCTCGAAAACCTAACGTGATATGCCTATTTTAAGGTCGTATTCGGATTAAGCACGTTAAAAACGTCTTTTTTTCTGTTTAAAAATTATGTGTAAACGTTTAAACACAATTGTTGGTATATTTGATAAAACATAAAACAAGTTTGAACATTTACACTAAATAACAATATTATTTTTATTTGTGAAGAACGAACACACCAGGACATGGTGGGATATTAATTTGAGTAAATTTGGGGTTGAGTATTCGTCCCACGTTGTTGGTAACGGGAACCGAAATTAGATGGGCTGTAAAATTGATGGTCGCCGATTTGAGTCACAGTCGATTTCCCCACCGCATCGAAATGCGTCGTAGGCAACGTTGGATTCCGAGGCCTAATAATTGACTCGAATTCAAATTAAGTCCCGGCCGTCTGCTCACACGTGATCACTTATTTTACTTGTATAACATCTATTATATTATATATTCGCGAATTCGATGCCCGATCGCAATTTAATACTCGATAATGCCATACATTATCCGTATAATTCATGGTATTATTTCCAGCCGGGAGAGGCTATAGATGGAACAAATTCGAATACCCCATATAATTGAATGTAATTATTAATGTTACTTGTATTGTTACAACATTACATTTCTAATGGTTATTGTTAGAAACCGGATTTTGAGCATAATACCTATCGTGATTTTTTATCACCCCGTAATATTTCTCAATATTACCTAAATGATTTTTAATTATCACCCAGGTAGATATAATAACTTTCGTCACAAAAAATGTCAAATTTAACATTGTTAAAACGTCTACAAATAAGATATTATCTAATGATTGCAAAGTCTTGCTCTTTAATATTCACTTTGTCTAAAATTAATAATATCCAATCAAACTTTGCATCCTAAACTCCACTGTACTGTTCGGGCAATTTAAACGCTCCGTGTAAACTTTGATGTTACCACCTTAAACATTTATAATTTAAAGTGGTCCTTTTAAATTTAGTTTTAAATTACAACGATAAATTGTTTTGGAGGTGCTATTTTTCCAAAAACCAATTAAGGTAAATTCATAATTTACCTAAACTCAAAAAATAAATAATATTATTCATTTTAATTCATAAAATCACACGTTTATTACAGCTCCCTGTAAAATAAAACCAACGAACAAAGCTTGTGTTTGTATGACTTTTTACTGGCGGTGAGCGTTAAGTGGATAAATAAATATTTTAGAGCGAGGGGTTGGCTGGGTGTTTCCAAGCAAATGGAAATTCCAGGTTCACACCTGCAGATATACTATAGTCGCTTTACTAAATTGAAAATTTCCAGATGTAAATTTTTTATGTTTAATACGATATAAAAAATGATTTTGTTTTATATAAAAACAGAGCAAAATCACCAACAGATTACATCTTTTTTATTCGAAATCACACCTGACTTTTTGTGCAGTATCCATTTTACTTGCCATTGAGTCCTCAATGTAGCCTTCTGACCAGAAATACCCATAGTTAGCGGAACATCAAAATCAAGCCTTTGCTATAGCAAACGTATACGTTTAAAAACAACTGTATTGTATACCTTCATCATCAAGAACTCTTCATCGGATGCACTGGCCCTGGCCACTATATGTGTGCGTTTGTTTTGGTTTATGAGTTCAAAATTTTGTAATTACGACTCTCTCATGTACTCGCGAATAAGGGGGCTGCACATTATTTTTTTATATTTAGGAAATATGCCATCGGCACTTCCTCCGTTATTGCTTCCGTACCTTATTCTTTCCCATTTTTTAAATTCACAAAATTCTTTCTCGTATGCAATCTTTGAATTCCTTAGCATCAACCGCAGCTGATTGGACTTCTTTGGTTATAACCAAAGGAGTATAAGATTTTTAGGTTTCTTCCATCTTGACACCTTGGGTTGTTTTGGGAAAAATTGTAACCATTTATTATTTGTAACAATCTCATGATTTAGATTTTTTGTATTGACATACCTACAGTGCCTCGCAGTATTACAATTTTGTGGTAGTGATCTGCATACTTATGCTCTTAGTAGTATGTAAATTACGGAAAAAACGTTGTATCGCTAATAGTCAAAATTCTACTATTTGAATTAGTACCAGCATTTTTTAATATTAAAATAGTCATTTTCACTTTTAAATATTTATTTTTTACTATTTGTCTTAAATTAGTCAAACTGAGGGGAGGTGGCCATCCGCAAAGGGAAAAATCTGATAAGTTTTACTTTAAGAGTATGCATGACCTGATACAAATCTGCAATATAAATACGGCAAGCATTTTCCGTTATTTGTCACCATTAACATTGCCCGTATTCATTTCATTAAACATAACATTTATTTTACTTGAAAATGTTAAAATAACTTTAAAATATGATTATGTTAAGAACTTTAAACAATTGTTTTGTTTTTAATTACTATCATTGCAAAATTGTATTAAAAAGTGTTAAAAATTCTTACACGGGCAATGTTAATGGTGTTAGGTATCGTTAAAGTGTTTATTGGGATATCTTTAAAACCCATGAAGGGCACGCGGCGTGGGGCAATAAGTCTGTCAACAGCAAATGCGTAAGGCGGTCCCAATCGAGACCGAAATAAACACTGGACTGACAGAGTAAACTAACATTGAACACATAATTCTAACACATTAAAAAAAAGGGCCTAATAGCCAAACTCGAGATTTGTAAAAATTAGACAACAGAATAATCGCGCTTGTGATTTGTTTGACTAGTGAATAAATGCAAGCTTTGGAATTTGATAAACAAAGACGGAACTCTACCACAAAATGTGCTTGGGACAAAAATATTAAAAACAACTGACACACTTTACCAAGGGCAGGAACTATCTGACCAGAACACGGACAATGACAATAACGAACAAGACAAAGACCTTGACTAGGAAACTACACCCCTGCAGCGAAATAACAACTCCCCAACTCCAAATAGTAATCCCAAATGTTTGGAGTATTACTAATCGACTGGTCTAGGGGGATTCCGCGTCGTACTTAGTTTTAAGTCGGCGTAATTGTCCCCCAAAAACCAACTCCCTCCCGTCCCTCATCCATACCCCACCGAGCGTATAGCATAGGCTCGGCGAACCCGGGAATGGCTATTATAACTATTCGCCTCTCGCTCTCGAGCCCCAAATAGGGGACAGTACGGAACGCAATGGACATTCGCACCCAGCAAACACGGGTGAAGCCGTGCAGTTGCTGGGGAAGAACAAAAATCGGCGTAAGTAAACATAGGCCTGTACGGGGTTCGAGAGTCAAGAGGAAATGGGGCTGGTTATACGTCTCTTATACTCATACTCATACTTGTCTTAAATTAGTCAAACTATTTAAAAATAACTAATTTCTTTTATCGTTTGCGGCCAACAACAAATTATTGATTGAGTTAAATGCATAACAATAGGCTCCATGGTTAAATGGCCCATAAAAACAAACAAAGATGCAAAAAGTTTAGCTCAAAACAGTAACACAAAAAATATATTTAACTTTAAAATATTATGAACAATATTTATTGACAAATAAAATTGATTTTTGTTAAAGTGACTGATAGCGCATTGGTTATGACATGCGCTTGACAAGCGACAGACCCGAGTTCAAACCCTGGCTGGGTCAGAACTTTTTAAAATTTAAATCTAAATTTGACTATTTTATTCAACAGAATTTGACTAATTATTATTGACTGCTATGCTATGACGATTAGTCAAATATGACTTCTAATTGGTTATTTTTGACCAATTAATTTTAAGAGAGTGCACTCGTGGATTAACAAGCAATAAAACACTCGGCCTTCTGGCTCGTTTCTAAACATTTCTGCGTGTTTTATGGACTTCTTAATCCACAAGTACAAAAAATAACTATTGAGAAGTTTTTAAACTAACCCCTAAATTAAAGTGCATACAGTAAGCGTGTTAACGAAATAACGTTTTAAATACTATAAATTGGATTTTTTTAAACTGTAACTTTTTGGCTTGTTAATTATAGGTTTAAAATGTTGGCCACCTAGGGAGGGGTCGTTAAACAATTAGTTTGTACGCAGTAAAGAGATTAAAGTTTTATTTTGCTGGGATATAATGCAACATAATGGTCTAGCGAGGTCGGGTATCGGCTTATGGCGAAATAAGAAGCGACAAGAAGGGTTTGAATGGGTCGAAAGATTACGGTTAAGGAAGGAGACTGGGCAGCCGGGCGCTCCAAATGGAAAATTTAATATAATGCAATATTTAATATGTTATATAGAGAAATGCGGTAGCAAGGAGCTGTGAAATTAATTTCTGCTTAATCCGGAACGGGCAGTAATTAAAGAAGGGCATCGCCATCCTATCCTTGGAATTTCAAAGATCTATCACTTCTTGCAGGATCATTCAGTAATTAGAAGCAATCGCATTCTCCACTTCTTCGATCCAATCATGCGACAGCGACAAGAATTTTAATACGCCACCTTGCATGCCGCCATGCCGCAGGCCCCTATATATTGGATTAAAACATATTTTTGAGATCACTTTAATTTCACCTATCGGTATTTAATTAAAACTTTTATCCTTAAAACCATTATTAAATCCAGTCATTGAAATTTAATTTAAAAGTTCTGTCCCCATCCTGGTCATTTCTTATGTCACAAAGATGAGCGGTTTGAACAAGTAATAACAATAAATGATAGTCATTTCTTTTAAAATTTTATACTTTTATTGGAATATTGTGGATAATTTGTTGTTGTAGACTAAACTTTTCCACTATGTAAGGACTCCCGAAGTATCATGCTTAGAAAAGAGGTTGATTATCATATCTGTAAAAAGATCCTTAAAGCAATGTGTCTAAAGTATTATTAGGTTTTACTTATTCTTTAATTACCTACCGGCATTTCATTAAAACCAATATATTTTTAAACCATTATTATATCCATTCATTGAAATTTAATTCATAAATTTCAGCCCCAAATAGAATCAAATTTCCATTATTCGGAATCTGGATGGGGAAACAGAAGTAAAGCAAGAAGAACAGGCAAAAGTGGCAAAGAGCAAAGAAGTTAAACGTTGAAAAGCGATGTATTTAAACCGAGCGACTGACATCGCGACTTATTTAAGCTTGTATCGTGTTCGAGCGTCGGTTCACCCGTCGAAATTGACAGTCCTTCGGTTAATCTTCTCTCTTTTTCCTCTGTGTTCGTTTGGAAAAATAGGACGCTACTTCACTGCCAAATTTTATTTTTTATCATCTTTGATATTGTAAATTTATCAAACAAAAAGTGTGTTTGCATGCATCTACGCATACAATTAACGTTGTCATTGCGTATTTATCAGAGGATACATTTCCGCTTATTATCTCTACATGTTCATTAAAACGAACACATTCTGTAGGTAGTTAATAACAATTACCATGACAATTCAATATATTGCTTATTATATGTTTGCCTGCAATTATGGCGAATTCTAATTGAAATTGCACCTTCGACGATAAAATAATGTCGAATGGCAAATGTGCAAGGTGTGAAATTAAAAATAATCGCAGAACAATGTGGTTGTTGTTGATGTTTAGGTCTAGAATGCAAATAAAGAGACAACAGCTGCCATGGTTTTAAAAAGTTTAAATCTATTAAAAACTTCAGCATGCTTTCTTCTTCTCGTTACATTTTGACACGAAAATAAAACTGTAATCCTTGTAATTCTTTGTAATTGTAAATACAAAACGATTTCACTTTAAAAATCGATAAAATTGATTGATTGTAAAACGAAACTTCGATTTCTATCTGGGTGCAAAATGAATTTCAATGGCTTAGTGGTATTGGTCCTGATTAAAGTGTTAATCAGAAAAGGAACTGGCAACGGCCTGGGCAATACCATATTAGTTATTAAAGTGGCAATTAAAAATTGAAATCGTACAGGTGCGTTCCGTGGAATAAAGCAATGGCGAAATTGATTTCGCTCATTTGCGGGATCGATAAACAAATTCCAATGATATGATCAGCGCCGTTTAGCCATTAAGGGTTCGAATTTATTGCTCGATTTAATCTTTAATGTTTTTAGACCTTAAATTTAATAGTTCTTTTTGTTATTTATCTTTCTGGTAAATGGATATTAAATTAATACCTTTACCCCACCTCTACAGCAAAAAACTGAATCGTAAACCATTTTCTCTTAATAATTACATTGCTATACAAAACTTCAAAATTAATTTTAATTTATTTTAAAGGTCGCTTAAATTACAATTATTAATATACAACTGTTTTATTTTAATTTAAAATTACCTTAAAAAGGGAGTAGTAAAATTTAATAACATACATTGTATTCACTAGGTATGTATCCATTTAAATATTTATTTAATAAATAAATAGGTTTATTTTAATTTATTTTATATCGAAATCGAGATTTAATGGTATATTTTATAGACAATAAAATAGACAATATAAACATCGAAATACAATGTTAGATAAAATTATATCATAAATTGCAGAAACAGCATAAATTTGTAGACGTATCGATTTCATTTAAATCTTAAATAGATTTACCGAAAAATCTTACGTTTGCCGGATTTTATTTACAAATTAATTACCAATATAAAATATTTACAATTTTGTCACTACATAAATTATCAATTCTTACCGTGTTCGATGTAAATCTAGTTCTTGTTTTCAGAATGGTTCGACAAAAATAGTAATTTTAATGGCCCACTCTGGAAAATGTTATTCGTTGAAAATTGTATAAATTTAAAACTAATTAAAATACATTAGCTTTAATTGAAACGCCTCGACTTAGGGCAAGTGTCGTACAGACAAATTAAAATTAACTGCTAGTGCTAATATAAAATATAAAACAGAAAAATAAACGTTTTAATCCCTACTTTCTATCTGTTGACTGTGAATAATTGTTAATGAATAAAAACTCTTCTGAATGTAATTAAAATAATACGAATTCAAGAGATGCAATTGTATTTTAAAAATTTGCATAAAGAATGTTTTGCCAATTGGTATGGTCAGTCAAAGACTGTCAAAATGGAGAAAAGATAGGTATTAGTAATTTATATAATAATTGAGCTAAAACTTTGAGAAACTTATTTATTTTTCGTGTACAAATTAAAAAAAAATACGAATTTTCCATATTTTTGGAATTTTCAAAATTCGTGAGCTACAATTAAAAAATATTAAGCTGATTTTTTAAGAAAGCCCTTAGAACTGATAAATTAACATTTTATAATAGGAGTCTTGAAAACAAAAAAAGTCTTTTTGCGCCATCCTCGTATTTTGTAAAAAAATAAGTTTTACATGTAAACATACACATTAATCTACATTTTCATCCAACTTCTTCGTTACTACATTTTAAGTTACCATTGCCTTCTTAGTTATAGAACTGTTTTGTTAAACTATTATACAGTGAAATATACAATTAAAACAATAATAAAATGAAATAATAATAATAAAATATTTAAAACTCTCTTAACCAATTTTTTTATATATACATTTTACTAATTATTTATTTTTGTTTCAGGTATGTTTTATTTTTATATACCTACACGTTTGGTAAGAACTATTTAATTGAAAACTTTAGAGAGGTAGGCATAGTCTGAATTTAACAATAATTGATGAAATCAGACTATACCTTTTTGAAGCGCTGAATTAAAATATGACCTCAGAATTCCGACAGGTTTTTGAGAAATTCTATCCCAAAATTATAAAAAAATAATTTTATACACAAAACTCATAAATATCTACTAATGATTTTTAGAAAAGGATTTTAAAAAAATGTAAAAAAAATTTAGTACTTTCAAATGAAACAAATATCTTGTAATTTAACCTTAAATATTAAAAACTTTTGTGTTGGAAATTTTCGAAAACCTGATGTAATTAATTAAGCAATTCTGTAGTTGAATTCGGATTCAGCGCCTTACAAACCTGAAAAAATATACACTCTGTTTCTGTTTAAAAATTTTCTTCAAAAATTCTTGAATGCGTTAGTGCTGTTTTATTAAAAACTTTGTAGAAACCGTCGCTAAATTATTAAAAATAATGCAATGTAATTCTAAAAGATAAAACTTTTAAGGTAAATTAAATATGCTAAGCGTAAAAAGAATTTATATTTCATTTATGAAAATTTGCCCCAAAGAATATATAGTTAGACGCAGTGTTTTCACGGAAGTTTATATATTTGCATAATGTTTAGATACATCTACTAAATTTTGTACAGAAAGTGGAAAAGCATGAAATGATAAAAGAATATTTCGTGCATTCTATCTTTACTTCTACGGTAAGATGGTCGAATTATTTCCGCGGTACAGGAGTTTGTTTTAAAAAATCGGATACATATGCATACGTCCGGCATTAACATATTATTAAGAGAACAACATATAAAGCAGCCCAAATTGTAGGTATTTTTATTCAAAAACATACATTTCAACGTCAATTACCATTTTTATTTTTCCTTTTCTTTTCTCGGCAATACTACCAACAAAAACAACCAGTACACCGTACAGTGGTGGCAGCCCTGGCTTGTCAATTTAAATAATTGAATACATGAATTTGTTATAAGGTTCGATGCATACTGCATGAAGCAAATTTGATAATAAATAAAACTAAATAACGTCAATACAGAGCGAATTCCATAAATATGTATGCCATTTAGAGTAATAAACAACAAGGAATATAGACGGCTGGATATCCTTAAATTGTTTTTATACTTTTCATCTTCATATCTTACCAAAATTGAACGGTTCTAGAACTAAAGATAATTAGTTCTGATTTTTAACACCCTTGCGTGTACTTGAGACTGTTATTACTACCTTTCGTATTTTTTTTTGGAATTATTTGGATTGGGTTATTATATTCTTTATTTACATCGCAACATTATTTTTCTAAAATATATTGCATAGTTTGGGTGGCTATGATCAAAAACCTAATAAATACGTATGATTGAGTGTAAGACGCGTTGTGCTGTTATGCGTTTTTATATAATTTGTATCATTCGTTAACGTTTGGGATTCATGAGCAGATGGGACTGCAAATACATAGTTTAAACCCTGTAAGTTTAATACCGCAACATCTTCAGCCATGCATTGCCCACCGTTGTCGAGCGATGAAGATGCTGTACCAAGCTTATAGCGTTCGAATTCTACTTGCTTTAACGGTGTAAGTTACACCAATAACTGATTTGAACGTTTCGGAACCGTTCCAGAACTGTCTTAAAATATAAATATATATGATAAAATAGTGCTCTGGAAGTTCTTAGGGCTACTTCGAGACTTGATCAAACAAACGTTTTATTCTTTTATATAATATTCGCTATAAAAACATATATCTATAAACAGGGTGTCCTCCCATAAGGTGGATGATCTGCAGACAAGGAATTCAGTAGTTTATTTAAAAAATTCTTTCTTCATTATTTAAAAAAGGTTAAACATTGAGTTTTTAAATTTAAAAATATTATGTTTACCTTAATTATATTCTTTTAAGTCGTATTTTATAGATTAGGTCCAATGTACAGAATGTACAAAATGGTTTCATTGGGAATTCATGTTTCAACTTATGAAAAAATGTATTTTAGGAATTTTACTTTAACAATACGCATGTGTTGACATTCAAAATTAGGTTTTGTCATCGCATTTTTTTTTAATATTGATGTTTTCCTTTAGTGAGTAATATAAATGATAATGTAATATATTATAGTAGTATAAATGTTAAGTTTGAAGTCATTTAGCCTGTGAGTCAATTTAATGTTAATATTCAATATTAACATTAAATTGACAAACAAATTTTGTTTAGTTTT
Organism: Brassicogethes aeneus; assembly: GCA_921294245.1. NCBI lineage: Eukaryota > Metazoa > Arthropoda > Insecta > Coleoptera > Nitidulidae > Brassicogethes > Brassicogethes aeneus. The sequence continues at coordinate 41,439,786 of OV121132.1, read as the reverse complement.
GCTTTATAGAATTAATCATAGTTTCTCTATGGATTTAATCTATGGTTTGATTAGTTCCTGACATGGAATTCCTGTATTTGCTTCTGTCAAGTCTGATGTAAAATAAATAACATCCAAGAAAAAGTGACATATTTAACATTTTTTAGTACGCAATGTTGCCATTTAAAAAAATAAGTATCTTTTTAAGTAACGAAGGTAGATTTTTTTAACAATTTTATGGTTTTCCTGGGGGTCCGCTCTCTTAAAATGAATAATTGACATAGCGAAAAAGCAGCCACTAATAATTAGTCAAATTCTTCTGAATAAAATAGTCAAATTAGTAGATTTAAATTTAAAAAGTTCTGACCCAGCCGGGGTTTGAACTCGGATCTGTCGGTTGTCAAGCGTATGTCACAACCAAATTGGCCATCGGTCACTTTCATAAAAATCAATTTTATTTGTCTATAAATAGGTATTGCTCATAATATTTTAAAGTTAGATATATTTTTTGTGTTGCTGTTTTGAACTAAACTTTTTGCATATTTGTTTGTTTGTATGGGCCATTTAACCATGGAGCCTATATGCATTTAATCAAACAATAATTTGTTGTTGGCCGCAAACGATTAAAGAAATTAGTTAATTTTAACTCTCAGAAATAGTCAAAAATGATGACTAATCTTATATTAATCAAAGTTTAACGATTTTATTGGTTAAAAATGCTGGTACCAATTCAAATAGTAGAATTTTGACTACCTATTTCATTTTAAGAGAGCGTAGACCAAGGTGGTGCGCGACCTCTGGGACACCCTGTATAAATATAGACATATACATAAAAACATGGGTTCATATATTTTGACTTTAATTGTCTAAGGATTATACATATTTAATAAAACAAGTCAATATTGAAAATATTAATCGTTGAATTGTGATATAAGACCTTAATAACTAAAGTATTTTATTGTAAATGTCAATTCAATAAATACTTAAAAAGTTTTTTTTCCATATTGACTTTAAATATTAACTTTGATTTTATTTTACTTTAGCTACATGACAATCCCCTTATGTTTACATTAAATATTTAGTGCGTTTTATAATAAAATCCTTTGAATATTTTACGTCTTACATCGATATGTTTCAAAAATGTCACATAGTTTATATCAATTTTCTAGAAACTTATAAGAATTTTATATTAGGATTTAATAATTTATTGGAGGATAATTGGAATATTATACACATGCAATAACTTACCTAAGTTGATGTTCTGGATTAATTGATAATTTATAGAAAAGAAAATATTACAAAAACTATTATTATTCCTAATTTAATAAAGCTATTTTTTGTTTTTAGAAAATGCGTACCATTTTAACTGTATTATTAAATGAGTTAAATTTTAAAACCCTCTTATAAAATTATAAACATTTCATATACAAACATTTACCCATATATTTTATCACGAGTAAGTAACAATAAAACCTAAATTATATACATTTTCTCTTTGGTTCATTATATTACATTATTTATTAGCATCGATATTTTTCAAAATTATATGTTTTAAAATTAGTTTTAAATTGCAACAATTTAAATAATAATAAAATGATTACAAGAAGTTACAAACTTTAATAGGAATAAATAATATAATGTATAAATGAGTAATGACATACACAGGGGCAGGGGCAGCAACCCCTACAATATCTAACAGTTCGATTTAAATTTTGTTAACATAAATACCTTTATTGATAAACGTTGTTCTATCTACTTAGAGCTTTTTTAGATCCACTTTTCTAAATTATTTTTGTTTAATTTTTAAAAGTAGATTTTAAATAAGCCGTTTACTTTTAATGTTTTAGTACTATTTTCAGTAATTTTTATTCTGAGTAAATTAAATATTTTTGTTTATAAATAAACAAAACTTTCTGTAGATGACCCTTATAAATAGCCTAAATTTTAAATCAATGTAATGCCATAACTAGAAATCGACTGAATTCTCCAAGGTGAGACAATCGATATAAAAAATATAAATTTTCTTGACCCGAACAAAATCGTACGTACCCACTCTTATGTATATGGATGTTTAAAAATAGCGGCTGAACAAATGCGTAGTTTTTTTAATAAATCCGCGAATTTCCTATTATCAAACTGATTAAAACAGTCCATTAGTGGAATTTTTTCCTTAAAAAGGCAATTAAACAAGGCATTACTTTTTACGTAATACAATAATTCTTCTGTTAAAAGAGAACTAAACAGTTGTATGCAACGGAAATAATGTTTTTTAATTAAGTGAGGTCGTTAATAAGGGCACGTTATCAGCGTATGTTATTAGCGTTAAATGTTTTCAGATTTAATCTGGTTATGTTGGTACGTATTGGTACTGCTTGCCAGTAAGGGACTGCCAGCTCGTATTGGTTATGAACTCCAAAAGGTGGATCGCATGTTCATTAACGGGTTTAAAGGCTCACACACTCTTTAATTAGGTTGCATTTCCATATAACAAACTAAAAATAATTAAAAACAACATTGTACATGCGATTCGGAAATTCAATCGTTTCAGCGCATCCACCATGAACGAAGTTTATTGAAAACTAACTTATGGAGAACTTTTTCAACTCATGGAAAATTTTTAACTCCAATTATGCAATCATGAATTTTCATTATTGAGTTTTTTAACCACGTTTTTTTTTGTAATTTAAATTGTTTATGTTTAGTTAGCTAAATTCATTATTTTGGTGGTAGGCGATTGAAATAAAACTTTTAATTAATTCAGTTAATAAAATGAAATTTTAAATAAGTTTTTAAAAGCAAAGCTTAAAAAAATAAATTAGGCATGAAGTCAACTAGTTTAATCAGTATATTCGTAACTGAGTCAATTATCCTGGTGCCGTTTTGGACATCGAAAATGACATGTAAATGTGGTTGCCTACGACCCCATCTTCCGAAATAACTCGATTATCTCAATCGAGCTGTGCATGTCGATACGCATTCACAGTCAACGATAACGGACAATAGTGACATTTCCGGTGTCAGATCTATGTTTCCGGTGCTTCGTTGCTCTTCAGTCCGGGATGTCCGGAATTGTGGCGATGTTTATTCTAAATGCTAACACGTGAGCCTGTATCCTTGGGCTTTTATAATTGTTCTTAATAGAATTATTTTCTATTTATAAAATATTTTTAAAGCAAGGGGAAAATAAAGAAATGTTTGAAATATTTACAAAAAAAAAATTAAAATTGTTAAAGTGAGGACGCTCAAAGACCTAGTCCGAATGAAAATAAATTCATTTTAGCAAAAGCTTATTTGCTAAACGGGTTTTATATGCAGAAATTTAAGTTTACTTTTGTATATTAATTATATAAAACGTGTTATGTATGTATATTCAGTTTTGTACCTCGCAGCTTTTTATTTTAATATTTAAAAGCTGCGAACTTGCCGCATGCCAAACGCTTACACCGACGCCCAACATTGTTATTTTAAATAACTTTTTTGCTTATCGGGAACTTTATCTTTCCGACGCTTTCGTACGCTTTTTTCATTATTATTTAATTTTATTTTAAAACACGCCAGATGTTTCTTAATGTCATTTTAGATTGGATTTTAACTAGATCTGTTACATTAAAAAATCTATTTAGATCAGGAAACTTTAATACAAAATTATTATTTTATTATCAGTAGTTTGCCTCTGAACATTAAGCAAAGACCCATAGCTAAAATTAAAATAGGACCACAGATCATCTGGTCATATTTGTTTATGAAAATGAAGGAAAGAAAAAAATACTTATTTTTAGCTATAACTCTTAATATAGAGATTTTAGTATGTCCTTTTTTTTAAATAAAACAGAAAATTCCACACCTGTAATTTTTAACCAATCAAAACGTGTATTTTTGATAGATCACCATGGCAACGGTTGAATTTTAGTGGAAATTTTTTCCTCGTGGGTACCCAACAGCGAATTATACTGGAAATTTTTTGACGTTTATAATGACAGAATATTTTTTTGACAATCTGGTTTTTATTTGTTTACATGATAATTTTGATACATTTCCATTACAAAGTTTAGATGTTTTCTATATTCGTTGGACACCTCCTTTCTTCTTAATGGCGAAAATGCAGGACTTGAAATAAATTAAATGTCTATGTCTAATGAAATATATATAATATTTAGACACTATTCTATTCACCTTTTTTGCCATTTAGCACTTTGAGTTTTGAATAGTTAAGATGCAAATATTCGTGAACAATTCAAAACAAATTTTCTTTCTTCAAGTAGGAGCCACAATCCTCTAATAATGCGGGTAAATAAGTCATTTCACGATGATTGATCATTACAGCAGACAATTTCACATTTTTTTACGTCGTGCCGCTTGACAGCTTCAAAACTGAAATAACTTTTAGGTTGGGGTTGACTTAGTTGCCATGGTAACTAAATAATCAAGTCGAGGTCAAGTTAAATCAAAAAATAAATTTTAATTATTTAAACACAATTTGGTGTGGAATTTTCTTACCGAATACCACACGAGGTCAAATTAAATCCGGAAATTTTTTCTCCCTCATGAATATTTTTAGAAAATTATCCCTCGTCTTCGACTCGGGATAATTTTCAAAATATTCATGAGCTCGAAAAAATTTCCGGAAATAATTTGACCTCTAGTGGTATTACTAGTGAAAATAAAATGCTATATATTAAAGTTTAATTGCTTCTAGCCTTATTAAGTCTATTTTTTGTGTTAAAAACCAAAATTATTTTAAGAAATATTTAGTAAATACTTTGAATTCATATGAATACACAATAATAAATACATGCTGTCATATTCAGGGTGTCCAAATTATCTGCTTACCATAGCTAACTTTGTTAATATTGGAGCTACAAAGTCGGTTAAATTAGCAAATTGTTGGCAGAAATGAAATACACTGTTAATTTTTACATATTAAAAAAAAAATAATTTGGAACAAATAATTATTATTGCATGTCTACGTTAAACTTAAAAATTTATAAGCGCTTGAACTTTCTGATTGGTGTTAAAATAACCAAATTATTGTCTTTTAAAATAAATGTATTGTAAAAATATTCAGGTTGTCCTATTATTTTTTTTTTTGTGTGAATATTTCGGAAACCCGACATTCAATTGTTTTTCTGTTGTCACCATTTAAATCAAAATTTGCTAATAATAACGGAGTCAAAATGGTAGCAATGGTGAGCAGATAACTTTGGACACGGTATATACATATATAATTTTTATAAAATTATTAAAGAAGAAAAAATTAGATGATCCCTGTGGCCATATAATATATTTTATATATATATATATATATAATATATTATATATATAATATATTATAGATATATATTATGTATACAGGGTGTTATGTAATTAATGTTATATATTAAAATGGGTTGTTCCTTAGGGAGACTAAAAATAATTTATAATAACCTTTATCCTACCAAAAAGTACGCCACTGATCGACTAGGAACTTTAGACTTATGTGGTTGCCTAATTTAATTTATTATGTTATGGTTGGTAACAACCAAATTCTGTCAAAAAAGTTGACAAACATTGTTTAAATTTAGCTTAATTACAAAAATGACAAAATTAACAATGCAAATTGTTAATTTGGCGTTTTAATTAATTGTTTGTTATGTCATTTTTGTACTGAAGGTAACTTCAAACAAAATCTGCCAACGTTTATGACAGAATCTAGTGCATTTCTTTCAAATTTTAGGTTATGTGCTCAAATTGTAAATATCTTAACTAAGGGAAGTGCTTTTGGATTTATTTACACAAATTAAATGTTTAAAGTTTAACCTGTGAACTGGTCCCAATTTCATCTGAGTAAACAGAAAGAAAAAAACCGATGAAAAAATTAATTTTGTGGTTATGGATTTTTTAAAATAGGTACTCAACTTTCTAATCATTGCTTAAGCTATTAGCTGGATGACTAAATAAATACAGAAGGGTATTAGAGCTTTAAGGGCATACAACTTTTGTATTTATCGAGTTTTAATTTATTTTTTGCAAGAAAAATGTTAGTAACAATTTTTTACATCTGGCAACGCGTAGATTTGGTTTGTTGGTTGGTATCTATGTACTCACAGAACCCAAGTGTGCAGAGATAAACCTAGTGTGTACCAGTGGCGTATCACAAAAAATATAAAAAACTTCTAATGCATATTTTTTCTTCATCTTTGGAAAAATATTTTTTTAAATATTTTTCCTTTACTTCTTATGTCAAAAGGTATTCAGTATTTTAATATATAACATTAATTACATAACACCCTGTATATAATAATATTATATATTTTAGGTACATAAAGTAGACTGGAATTGAACATTTTCCTAAAAAGTTGTGCTCGACCAAAAAAGATTGTGTGCGAGGCAATTAATAGGCTTTCGCCGCCGTATATTATATACTATTTTTTTAAAGAATTTAATTCTCATTATTTTTATATTACGTTCAATTGACATGATGACATTTTAGCTTTATTTCTGTACGTCGCGACGTTTAATGATAATTTGACTTTTGAACTAGTATTAATAAGTATTTCTTTGTAGACATGAGTATAAAAATAATTGTACGCTTAAAAAAATAGTTTTTAACAATTTCCAGTCTAAAGTATTGATAAATCGCCTCAGAATATTTTAGGCGACGCAATTGCATAATTTGGAAGTTGTACTGAACATTCGTCAACTTAAAAAAGGTGTTTCAAAACCAATTAAAGTGTATAGCACGTACATCTAGTCAGCAGCTATCTGAAATATTCTAGTTCGATCGCTGTATGTTTGATACCGCAACAGCATCGCTCGACAACGGTGGGCAATGCATGGCTGATGACGTTGCGGTATTAAACGTTAGAACTCTAAATGTAGAAATTACTAAATTTTATAAAGATTTTGTTAAAATAGTTTTGGTGGGTTTAACTCCGAAAACTTGAAGAGATTAAGTAAAGCTTTTTCTTAGAACACAGTTTTTAAAACCCAGTGAGAATTATTTTGTTTTTATTTAGAAAATTGTTATTTATGTATCAAGGCAGTAAATTCGTATTTTTTATCCAAGGCGAAAGCCGAGGCAAATAACCACGTGATAAAAAATTACTTTAATGCCGAGGTGCATATTAAATTTTATCCGAAATCGCATTAATAATTGCACTAATAATTAATATTGATAATCAAATCAAATATCATTTGATGATAAGATCAAATATCATTTAAATGTAGGAAGTATACTGTTTGTTGCGACGGTTATATATTTGACTGCCGCGGCGATTTTTTAATTTATGAAAGGGTCCAATCGACCTCCGCAACGGTGCTTTTTTTTTTAATAATATTTAGTTGCTACTGAGGAGCAGTAGACACATCTTAAAATGTATAAGGGGTTGCATACAATACTCGTATTGTGTGTGTGTGTATTTCTTTTAATTTACTGCCGATTGTTGACTACTTTATTGCCGATTTCGGATAAAACAAATTATATCCAATTCCAGGATTGTTTAACGCATAACACCAAATGTAAAAAAAAATTGGAATACACATAATTATCAAGATAAAATGCAAGAAACATAACATTTAATGAAAGGCATCCATTGCATGATTTAAACAAAATGTTAGTTGTTCAGGAGTAAATAATTAAATAGAAAAGAACAAAATACGTCAACTGTAAAAGCAGGAATGTTATTGCAGCAGCAGTAGCAGCAACCTTCTGGTCCTTTGTGGGCAGGCAGACAAGGCAGACAACATGGGCAGTACGGCCCAAGCCGTCGAGTCCGCAATACATTAATCATATCATATTGACGTTAATTAGATATGGCGACATGATGTGTGTATTTATATAATTATTATATTGTATTCGTTACGGCGTATAGCAGTATTAATTTAATTAAAGCAGCAATATTCAATTAAATGTGAATAATCGACGCTCGCTTGATTCTCCATACATGTATTGAGTTTTAGAGCAAAAAAGAGCCTTTAAACAACATAAATTATACGATCTGATTGCTGGTTGTCAGGCCGACTACTTAAAATTATAAGCTGACAAATGGGTTGACGGGTTGCTAACTCAGAAGCTGTACGCATATTTCTATCATACTAAATTATTTGACTTCACATGACTCAATTCATCTTTTATATTTAATATTGAAAAAATTTACTATACAAGGCGCCCGAATATAATTTATTAAAGTATTCCTGCTGAAGGTAGGTCCCTATATTTATTTGTCAGTTCCAACCAACAATTAAACTTAATTGTTATGGTAATTTATACAAAAGGACCATTACATTTTCAAGACAAGTCCACAATATGTAATTAAATAATACTTTTGGATCTTATTTAACATTTCACATACAATTAAATTGTAATCATGTAGTAATACATGCTTTTAATCGAGTAAAAGAAATTATGATAAATTTGCAGGGTCTGTTAAACGTTTTTCTAAGGGTTTAATTACATTTTCAGACATGCTGGTATAATTTATTCTAAAGCAGGTTTTATTATACTAAGTATAACTGGCGCATTCGCCATTTTTGCGAACACCACGTCACAAGTTTTATCCTTAATCTTTAGGGCGTTGCGGCGAATATTTCAAAGGTTTTTTGTTTTATTAAACGTCTTGTCAGTATACACGAAGAAATAATGGGTTAATTAATACTTGCTTCTTCAATTAAACATGCAAAAATGATTATTTTTTAGAAGAACAATAACTCAACCGGCCGTGCTGTTAACTTTAACAACGGTGTTTTGTATCTTGATTGTAAGACGAAAGATTTATATCTTTTGTCTTTATTAATATAAATTATCCTGCTAGTGTTAAGTGTTATTTATTATTAAAAAAATACAGTTTTTGTTTTAATTTTCTTTTCTTTATATTTTTATTTCAGTTAAAGCTGTACAAATATTAAATTATTTTGCATAAAATCCCGTTTTCTTACTTCTTTGAGATTTTTTAAGATTGATTGTCTGTTTACTTTTCCAATCCCTCAGACGATTTCTTTTAGGTTTTATAAAGTTATTTACCCACCATTATTTTATTTTAATTAAAATAATAAGGCATTAAATATTTTTCCAGACCAACGTACAACAACTAATTTCTCTCTGTTTGGCCTGGCCGCACACAGTAGTTAAGAGGATTGAAATAATACAATTTTTTAATATTTCAGGGTATTTAGCATTCTTTATTTTAAGTCTAAAAAGTTTAATACTCTTATAAATATAAAAAATAAGTTTTAAAAATATCTTTATAAAGTATTTAATTTTATTTCAATTTACATACATGTACATTGGTTTGTTTATAGTGAATTTATTTCAGGAATCTAAAAATGAATGCTTGACGGTATTAAAAACTTTCAAACAACATTTTATAAATGTTTTATTAATAATTTACTTGAATAAAAAATTACTTTTTAAAATATTTAATATTTTCGAACTGTAGCTAAATAATTTATGAGAAAAATAACAAAATATAAAAACAAGATTACAAAGCTATTTAAAATTAACCGGATATTTGTACTTTAAAATTTTAATTCCGTAAATAATTAAACATCCTCCATTATTTTAAGCATTTCAAGAGGTTTACCAATGCCTTAAATTTAATAATATTATTTGGATTTTATTTGTGCATGAAACTTTACGTCTTGGAATACATACAATTTGTTTAATGAATTATTAATGTTAGAATACCGTGTTCTAATTCCTATTCTGCACTATGTTAAAAAAAACAAAGAAAAATTGGTTTTCCTATATTATTATTTAATTAAACTCATTATTATTTTATGTTCCAATTTACCTATGTACTATATTTGCATTAATATTATATATGCTATACATGCTTATTAACGTTTTTTTTAATTGTAATATTATAATAATAATAATTATAATTATTACAATTTTTATTTTAATGTTAAGTTGTAGAAGTTACTAGAAATACTTTCTTTTTTGAAAAATAAAATTAGTTCAAGACGCGTAAAAAACAAAAGAATAACAATTTTAAAATTGTTATTTTTTAAAGAGTTCTTTTCATCATATGCTGAGTATAAAGTAAGAAATTAGGATAAAGTAAGAAATTAAAATAAATTATATATTTTTTCTACTGCCACCTTCAAAACGCCCATTATCGTACATGTTTTTATGACACTAAGTGACCTTTTAAATACACACTTTATGACGTTTAAGTTGTGGCTTTATGGCGTTTTAGTCACGGGCTGAAGTAAGCTTTATATTAGTTGACAGTTGTCAAATGTCATACAATCGTTAAAACAAATTTCCTTTCTTAAAACTAAAATAATACTAAATGTGAAAATTATTTTATTATCGCAACTCAAAAATACAAAATCATTAAATAGTTTCTTAACGCCAATAATTGAAAAGTTTATATGAACATTGTACTGACCTTTTAGTTTCGCTGGCAGTAAACTACACCCGACTACACCGTGAAGTGCTCAGAAAACATTTTCTTTACTTTCACTGTGAAAAAATGTTGTTAATCCATTTTCAAGGAAGACATTTCAATTTATAATCTTTATAATCTGTGTTTATAACACATAAAAATTTGACATTTGACGGTAACACAGATTCCCCTACTGTTTTATAGATGGCGCTCTATACAAATATGTGATTTAAATCATTTTAAGTTAATAATAAGTATTTATCGTAGAAAAAGTATAGTATGCTCGTTTATAAACTTTTCTAGAATCTCATTAATTTAAGTACTCGCTCGCAAGCTCGCTCGTGCCTAAATTAAATTTGTGTCTAAAATGACGTTTATCAAACAATAGGGAATTTTTAGCGAGTTACCGGTAATAACCTACCGGTTACTCGCGGTATCTTGTGTTTTATTGCTCGCTAAAACGCTCCGGTTATAGGTTTTTTCTGTGCTTATGTCAAATAGTTTGACATAGCCTTAAATCTTGTTTACCTTTAGTTTAGTTTGCTATTTTATGAAATTTAATGGATATAAAAGAACAACGTATTATATAGCAAAAATTATAAAAAATATAAAAAATTAATAAATTTGTATCTAGTAAAAACTGTAAATATTTACCTACCATTTAACAATACTTTCGCAGTTTCCTCATTTACTTCCAAATTTATATCCCTACCCTGATGATTAAGGCTTATATTTACCATTCGAATTTCACTCATTTTTAATTTTAAAATTAACTGAACCGTTGATTGAACCCAAAAATCCGGTAAAATTAACTAAACTCAAAAGCCCGGTATCGAGAACTGTGAAACAACCTCCAAATAGTAAAAATAAACAAAAAACTTGCATTAAAAAGAGTGAAGAATACGAGGGGTAAACCACTTTAAAATCTTAGAGAACAACGTTCAATGTTAGTGGACGTTGTGTTGTGATTTTTTTCCTTATCAGTCGTTATCAATAAGGAAAACTTGCTTAATCAGTGCTTAATCAGTGCTTAGCGACGCGATGAGCTTGACTACCCTTGTTATTGTTATCCTTAGCCGTTAATTCGTAAGCGATTTTTAATTTTATAAAATCAGAGGTTTACCCCTCGGAAGAATATTTACCGCTGCCAGTAACACTACTTAACATCTGTGTTACTCAATGCTTAACCGCGGTTACTGATTTGACATTTCATGCAGTTAAAATAGAATGGTTTTAACTTTTTATTACCGGTAACTCGCTAAAAATTCCCTAATGTGGAAGGAACATATTTTAATTTATAGATAAATAAAGTCTAAAATTGAATAATGTCTATTAAAAAGGAACCATGCGCCAAAAACTTTCGAAGATTAGCAAAATTATTTGTAAAATAACTACTTTTTAATGCTGCTCAAAAAGTTAAACATAACTTGGGAATCCTTCCAATTCTTTTGAAGTTCCAAATGATGATCATTGTTTTACAAATAATTTTGCTAAGCAAATAGTTTTTGGCGCTTGGTTTCTTTTTAATAAAAATTATCCAATTGGCTTAAAGTTGTATGCGTAAAAAAGTGCAAAGAAGATGTAAATTGATCAATTAAAATGTTGATATGATTTGCAAAAAATTGCATTCAAGTGGTGCGCTGAACATGCCTATCCGAATGATTTTATTTAATGGAGTTCGAAAATCAGGTTTCTGTTAAATATGCAATATCTATCGCTCTTTTAATAATGGACTACCGCCGATAAATGAATTGTAAATGTGTGTGTAAAACAAACGGGACGCCCCCGCAGGCTTGAGCCCAGTGAAAGTGATGTAGGCATGCATTATGCGGTTATCGGTATCGATAGTGTAACAATTGTCGAAAATAATTGGAAATATTACAAAGAGGAGTAATTTGTGCGATAAACAAAAACAATTAATCAAACCATTAATGTTATTTCGCGTACCGCAATCACTGACACAAAATAACACGGAAAATTGAAATAACAGGTGTCAGTGTGTAAACACACACACACGCACGCACACACACTCGTATCCACGACGGCTAGTTTCGCACCAAGGGCATTTTAAAATCACTCTTTAAACGTTTTAAACGCTGTTTTCGAAAGCTATTAATTAACCCTTTAATTTCACCACCATCATTAAAGAGAATATCGTCGTTAATTTTACAAAGTACCGTATCTCATTTTTTATTATTTCTAAGGCGGAGGTTAATTTGTATATGTAAGTGTCGTATCTCATTTTTCTTATTTTTCAGGACGGAGGCATATATATATACAGTTTTTGATCCATCTTAAAATAGTTTTTTTTACGAATTGAGATACGACACTTTGTGAAATTAACGACGATATGTGCGTTATTTTACTTTTTTAAGTGCATGAATTTATGTTGCACATAAAAAATATGCTAATTTACTAATTATTAAGTTTAATATTTAATAGTAGTTCTTCTACTATTTCTTTTTACAATTGTTTAAAAAGACTTTTTTTAATTTAAACCACAAACCAATATAATCATTGAATTTAAATCGCAGCAGCGTACTGGGCCAACTTGGTTATATTACTACTAGTAAGATAACTTTAAAGCAAATCAATATAATGTTTGTTGCATTTTGTAGACCTGTGTTATTTTTACCTAACTGACATTTATTTTCCAAGCATATAATAATGTTCATATTATAACACTCATAAGTATATAAAGAAATACTTTGTATTAATACTAGTTTAAAAGTAAAATTTATAAACCTCCAAACCTACAAAATTAATATTAAATGTTATCATGTCAGTTAAACGTAACTTAAAAAAGATGTGATAAAATGTAAAAAATTGTGACTAAATGCTTAAATAAAAAATAGTATATAAAACAAGGCGCCAAAGCTTATTAATCTAAATAAAGTTTTCTTCGCCTGGTCTATAATGTACTATTTTTAACACACAATATTTCACGGCAATTATATTTAGATATTTCGAAACGTTCTTCATACCAATGTTTGGATCAATTTTTTAGTTCGACAATCTGAAAGTATTATTTTAAAGACCGAAAACATAATAATTGCAAACAAAGTATTTTTTGGTTGTCCACTATTTTATGTGCATACCGTAAACACGGGTGGCTACTTTCAAACTTAATCTTAACATTTTTGTAGTTTTAACAATCATAAACATTAAATATTGTATTTTATAATCTTACATAGGGCTGAGTTTCAAAAATTAAAATTAAAAACTGGGTGTGCAAAGTTACCCCCTGGTTGGGGGTTACTTTGTCTCACAGTGTATTTTACGTATAAAATTAACTTAATATTTTATTTTATTTCTATTAGACATATGTTAGCAGCGACATATAGCAATTGCAAGGGATTACCGATTAAAACAATAAAAAATCGACCTGTAGTTAACCAAGGATCATCATTCCAAAGAATTACGCATAATATAGAAATTGAAACGCGTGTATTTTTAAGAGTTTTGCACTAATGCAATATACAATATACAACTTTAAAGTGTAATAAATCCCATTTATTTTTTTAAAACACTGATTTTCCTGTAATATAAACTCAATAGAATCGCTCAATTAACAGGTTTAGACCAACAAATTATAAATGTTAATTTTATCGAGCGCGAAAAATTTTTTCATAAAAGGGCTAAAGTCACCCGCGGGGTGCAAAGTCACCCGTGTTTACGGTATACATTTTTGGTGAAATCTGACGTTTTAAACAATCGAATTCCTATTGTATTTAATTTAAATCATATTTTTTAAATAGGCTTGACATCCTATTTTTAAATAAATACCACATTTATGGATTATAATGTTATAATATTATTATAATTATATACTAATTAATAAATAAAACAAATTAACAATAATAGAATAAATCCCGGCGCATTCGCCATTTTTTTGTAAAATTTGATATTTTTTTGACAAAATAGTACATTATAGGGATGGGATATAATAGTACATTATAGGGATGGGATATTTAGGTACTAAAAACTGAAAAATAGGTAACTAAAAAGGTACTAAAAAAAGCATTTTAGGTTAAAAAAACAGCATTTTAGGTAAAAAAATCATTAAAAGTTTAAGTTTTGTTTATTATTTTGTTTAGCCGCATACCCAAACACAGAACATACCCACAATAAACTATTTCTATGCAATAAACTGTGTTTTACTGAGTGACACTCACTACACAGAAGTTCTATGACAGAACATAAGCTCACTAGTAGAGAGTAACTACAAAGAAGGTAACTGTAAAGAAAGTTACTGTTACAGTCTGTAACCATAAGAAAAAATTCTATACCGTTGAGTTGCACGCCCTGGATAAAATATTGGCGCAAATTTTAAAAAGAACAAAAAAAATAAAATAAGTAAAAATACGTAAAAATAGGTAACAAATATGTGAAAATAAACTGACAAATTAAAAAATTTGTAACAAAAGTATAAAAAGGTAGTTTAAAGCAAAAACCTCCAAAAAAGGTAAAAAAGGTGAAAAAAAGTTAAAGAAATAGGTAACAAAAGTATAAAAAAGGTAGTTAAAAGCAAAAACCTCCTAAAAAGGTAAAAAAGGTGAAAACAAGTTAGGTTCATATAAAAGAAAATCTTTTAAAACACATTTTGGCATTATTGGTTTTCAAATAGATACATCGGTTAAAAAAAGGTAAAATAACTAAAATCCCATCCCTAATTATAGACCAGGCGAAGAAAACACAGTATTTCCGAGCATACATTTCACCTCCGAGGCAGTATATTGTATGCAAGGCAATTAATAAACTTTCGCTGTCGGGTTTTATATAGGTACTATTTTTTCATGCTTTTAATTAAATAATTTCGTAAGATTGTGTCACAACATCATTTTTAGGTTAGGACATGATGACATTTTAGTTTTATTTCTGTAAGGAGTTTAATTGAATACGTCAATGCAGAAACTGAATATGTCCTACCTATCTAGTTTTGAGATAAATAAGAAAAACTGAACAGAAAGTGGACATGTTCTGGACATATTTAGTTTCTCTACTATATTAACGCCTTTGTATAATCTATAGATTACCCTGACATGTGAAATTTTTACGCCATTCGATCGGGCACCCTTTACTTATAGTAAATCCATGTTTAACTCAATATCCCTAAAAAGTGGACATATTCAGTTTCTGCATTGACCTATTCAATTATAATTTGATGTTTAAAGCAAGTTTTAATATAAAGTCTTTCTATAGACTTATGAGTTTTATATATAAATATAAAAATTATTTTACGCTTGAAAAAAAATTACATTGGTTTAATTTACTTTTTTTCTAAACATTTTTAACAATTTAAAAATTGTTTTTATTACCTACTTATTTTTATTAACATAGGTATGTGACGCGGAAATTGGTAGCATTGTCAATTTTTTAGATAAACAAATCTATATTGTATTTTTCGAAAGATCGTGTACCAATCTACTCAAAACATTTATAATCTAGAATAGTACATTCTGTAACAAGTTTGGAATACAGCATATTCCGCTCGAGGAAAAATTTGACACACGAGCCGAAGGCGAGTGTGACGGTTTTACGAGAGTGGAATATGCTATTCCAAACGTGTTTCAGACATTATTTTCTCTACGACTACGTAAGAATAGTAGCGCTTATATAATTTTAAACAGAGAAAAGAAACCAAGCAGTTTTTGACATTTAAGTTTTTTGTATTGTCAAACCATTTTGTGCCATCACAATTTTATAATGTAAATTATAATAAATTTAAACAAATGGTATGCCTAAATCTTTATTATAATTTAAAATAGTTATTTACACTAACTAATAAAAAAAATAACATTGTAACAAATACAAAACTAATTTTACAAGTAATCTATGTCAACATCTATTCTTTTTCTACATTTTCAAGGT
Source organism: Brassicogethes aeneus (assembly GCA_921294245.1). Lineage (NCBI taxonomy): Eukaryota > Metazoa > Arthropoda > Insecta > Coleoptera > Nitidulidae > Brassicogethes > Brassicogethes aeneus. Next base: position 41,423,569 of record OV121132.1, on the reverse strand, counting down.
CTTTTTTTAAACTTTTTGAATCTGTCAAAACTTCAAAGCCGGTATAGTAGGTAACTGGTTTATCATTTTAATATCAAATTTATTATAATTTTGATTTGTATATTTGAAAAACAATAAATATAACTAATTTTTTGTGCCTAAACCTTAATTATACAACTGCTATTATTTTTTAATTAATAAATAATACAGTAATATTTAAATATTTTTAAATTTTTTACGTTTAGTAAACAGCCAGGAGATGTCGTTACTTGTGACCATTCTTAAGCAAGAGTAGGAATATTCTTGCACAGTATTGCAGAAAAACATCATTTCTATGATCAAAAATTACACTAGAATGTTACTATTCTTAAGTAGTCGTAGAGAAAATTATTTTCTGGACCTTAGGTTCGTTTTCTCGGGGCGCGTCACATACATGTATTAATTGAATATTCCACTAACAAGCATGTGTTTTCACACGTTTTCATGGCTTTGATGTAATTTTATTTTATTAATCCACGACGCGCTTGCTTGATAGCATCGATACGCGTTCGAGTTTATAAATAAGTAGTTATTAATTTGTTATTTGCGCATAATATTTATCTTTATCGGAGACACTAGTCAACTGAAAATTGCAATTTATCGATATTATCTACGATATTATATCGGTAGCTGCAGGATGTACTTAAGCTAATTATATTGCATACAACATTATTATTGTTGGAATTCTTGTTTCACATACGATAATAATTGTATTTTTCCAGAATTACAATAAATACTGATTTATCATAAATATAAAAAAAAAAATGCAAACGTATTCCTTGTGATGATAATACTACTGAGAATACTTATTAAAACTTTTAAAAACTTTCGCACTTGTGTGTATTAAAATTTCAATGTTTAAAATATATTAAAAATAATTGTGGATGTATTAAAAAACTTTTTAAGATTTAAATAATACGTAAAATTGTCACCTAACAGGTGTCATTAGTTCACATGGTGGTGATAGAAAAATCCTTTTGGCCGTGTTGTCAGTTATAGGGATGTAGCAAAAATATTTGAAATAGCAAATTCGCAAAGCCATTAATTAGTTGCTTAATTGTATAGCAAGTTGGCGGCTGTAGCGGCGGCGGCGGAGTGCGTTCGTTGTACGTCCGATATATAATTTTCACCTGCTACCGATTGAAACAATGTTATCAATTAATTTCGTAGCTGGACCGTCATAGTTGTATCATCGAATCTGGGATTATTTTGTCGCAGAGCGTTGTTATTATTCCGTAATGAAGTTTGTGGGATTAAAGGACACGATTTTGGTGTTTTCGAGCAGAGTGGGGGGCAAAATAAATGTACGACTCGCACAAAATTTCTCGCAGGTGTTAAAATTTATCTAGGTTTTCACAACAACTCCCTGAATTTACAAAATCATAAAAAGCTTAAGCTTAAAATACATGTGTGTGAATTCATAATAAATTAAAAAGTATGCTCCAGTTATTTGCACATATATTTGTTGGGTTTTTATGTGGATACTCTAAGAAACATGCACTTCTTGCTAAAGCTCTCGACCTAATTACTAAATAAAGATAGAGCATGTGGATTACCACTTAAGAATATTTAAAAGTACATACGCGAAATTAAAAATGCCTTTTTTACGTTGAAAATTTCAATCTCGCTCTTCAAGATCCTGCTCTAAAAAATTCATGTGTAATGGAGAAAATAAAGAAAACAAAGTGGGTAATTGAATTTTGTTATTTGAGAGCTGCACACTTTAAATCCAAAAGTAACATAGTTTTGTTTAAATTATAAAATATTTTCAAAAGATAATTCTTGAAATTTGTGCAATATTTCGTAAGAAATATACCAACTTTTCATATACAAAGAAGGTAGGGTAACTTAATATGATGAAGGGCTATGTAATGAGATCATTTGTATTCAGAATGAAATGACTGCGATTTGACCTCGTAGACGATTTTAATAAGGGCCCCGGATACGAGTCTGAGGCAAAAAATCTTGCAAGAAAAAAAAACTGAATATATATTACTTATAAAAAGTTGGAAACTTGAATGGCAATAAATAAAAGCCGAGTGCCGGGCGGAGAGCAAACTTTGAAATATTACAATTTTAATATAATGTTTCTAATTTTTGTCAGTCTTCTTTAAATTTTGTTTTTAAAAGTTTTTATTTAGGACAATTCACAAAAATTGCTCGATGTTACAAATAATTTTTTTAAATTAATAATATTTTTCAATGCCATCTGCTATGCTTACTTTATTACAAACACAGAAGTTTTATCTATTTAAAATAAAGATTTATTACATAAAAAGCTTCAGATTGTTCTACGTGCCACCGTGTGGCATTTTCAATCGCTGTGGGTGGTTTAGCTCACGACTCTCAAATAATAACAACTCATAATAAAGTAGACCATACATAAAACAAGAAATTTCATATCATACTACATTTACATTTACTGTTATGAATATGTAAATAAAACACCGGCAGTTACAGTTGCGCAAATCTTTGTCTTCCATTTTTAAGACGATAAAAACTGAAATTATCCTTACAAGATGGGTAAACCTACAATTCCATTCCAACAGAAATAAATTACCGATTTTTACAGAACGAGACACAAGGGCTAGTTACTGATGATTGAAATGAAAAACGCATAATTTAGTATATGAACCGGGCTTGGAATTATTTATAGTAAGATGCAAGCTAGTAATTGGTTGAAATTCCAATACCTGAAAGATATAAATTTGATTAAATTGGCAATACTTGCGCAAGAGAAGGATATTTTCAGCATCCGTAATTTAATCGGACGTATTATGCAAGATTTATCTTAATGAAGACTGTTTAGTGTCTTGCTTGTATTGACTGTTCACTATTTTATGACTGAATCCCATTAAGTTAGCTTAGTTTGTCTTGATAGAGACATAAAGACAATACTAGGAAAAATACAAATATAATCAACTTTAAAGTGTTTAAAATGGAAATGGCGATGAGTTGGTGGGTGGTTTATATCTTATGATGTATGAGGAAAGATGTCCGCTTATTGAGGAGGTTTTATATGCCCAAAATTCTTATATTTGTATGTGTACTAGGGTGATTAATAACATCTACTATTCTTTTTTTTATTTATGATATCGAAAAATTGGTTGCTGGGCACCTCAAAAGAAGCCTATGAGCTCTTACTATTAAGAGTAAGATCCTCCTCATTACAATTTTTACATTAGTCAGATGAAAAACATTTTGTATCTTACTAATAATAGTATATTATTATACAAGAGAAAATGCACAATGATGAGGTTTGCATCTCGAGTCGTCGGGCGAGAGACGTAATTCATCCGAGCAAATAATGAACATTATTTTGAGTGTAATAGGTACTATGGTTTTTCTACTCCAATTAAGTAATTTTCATTAATAACAAAATTTATTATAACCTCACTTTTTCCTGATTTTAAATATCATTATAGTCGCCCCTCGTATATATAAACAAATCTGACATCTGTTAACCTTACTTTTTCCCAATGTAAACCAGATTGGTTCAAATAAAAGTGAATATTGAAATCAGCCAATCAGTGATGCCTAACAACGTGAATAATGAGTTCAATATTCCCGTTGTTAGGCCAGGCGGTTATATTGGTTACCATTACTTACGAAAAACCCAAATAATGTAAATAATTTGCAATAGGAGACGAAAAATTAAAATACCTAAAACTAAGCCCAAGACATATTTTAGGGGGAATTAAATGCTTTGAGACGTGTCTATTTGTGCTTCGCTCAATTGACTTATTTCTTTAAAAAGCCTTATGACATAAATAGCCATTACGGTAGTCATTAAAGTTTAAGTTTTATAAGATTATATTTGAAACGCTTACATTTATCAAAAATACAAAGGAATTATTTTTTCTAGATCAGTTAATTTCCAACAAAAATATCTACTACTTATTTTAAAGTCCTATATATTCTGCGAGTTACAAAATTTAAAAAAAAATATTTTTGTCCAAATTTTGACCTAAGATATCTTTTGAATGAGTAGGTTTACGAAAAAAACATAAGAAACCTTTTTTGTAGAGCATTACATTTTTTATGAAAATGTGTATTTTGCTTAGCTTTATATTCCATTGTTAGTTTTTTCATAGACTAAAGTAACAATGGAAAATTGTTATAAGGACGATTTTACTATTATAATTAAAAGCTTATACTTAGACAGGCTTCTTTTGAGATGGAGAGCAACCAGTTATCTATATCAGAAGTCCAAAAAGGAATAGTAGATTTTTTGAATCACCCTAATGTGAAGTACTATTGAATTTATAGTCGTTTAAAATTCTAGTCAATCAATAGTTTCATTGTGTCTAAAATTAATGTGTAAACTCATTTAAAACACGGAAACATTAAGGATGTAGACATGGACAAGAGGATAAAAGTCAATGATAAAGACATTTATACAAACCATTAGTTCACCTTGTAATATAATTATTGGGTACTCAAAAAGCCATTTTCCGTGATTAACACGGAGCCGTCACAAGAGAGGGAACGTTGGAAATCCCGACCCGGACCGTCCGATCGTAAAATAGAAGGAAATTTGCCACTAGCGCGTTGCTGCTGATTGCGTAAAATGTCAACAGCGGCTAAGGTTCGAATTAGCGCGGATCGACGCTGTTGCCCGTTTCGTTTAAGCCTAATTAATTTCTTACCTGCGACAATATTTTTTATTACGTTATTATCATACAGCCTAGACACTTAACAACAGCAATTTTAAGCCGTTAACATGATCAAACTATGATTCACTTTCACATTTAGATTAATCAATAATTAAAGGGTTTACTAATAGGGAAATGCAAACTTTGACGGCGTCCATATTTAAAAAAAGTCTTCCCTATTTGATTTATTAATAAGCAAAATTTTCATTATTGGAGTGAATCCAATTCACAAGCGATACACGAGGCTCCTTGAAATACCTTCAATTCATCGCGCGATAATTTATCGCGACCTAAATTATTTACCATACCTATAAAATAAATAATTTAGGGCTCTATTAAATTTTGGGAATTTATTATAATAATAAAAAGTAAATGCTAAAAAAGTCGTAAATATTTAGTTATTCTCCGTTGTAGACTTCTTTTGACATAAGTTGCGAAAAATCGAACGTACACTGTTTAAAATATCTGTGGTGTAAAGAGTAATCTTAAAATGGTGTCAAAATCCAACATCAAGTGGTGTTAATATAAACACCATGAATTATGGTTGAAATGTTATATACAGCAAACACCAAAACGGTGTTTATCTAAAAATATTTGAGAAGTGCACCTACACAGAAAAAAAGCAATAGTTCATTTAACTATATTAATTTAGTTGACCCATAAGTATTTATTTAGATCAACTGTGGGAAGGTTAATATAAACAAAGATTACTTTGACGGTACTAAACCAGATAGTTATTTTTTTTTTAAATTGGTTAGATTAACCCAGAAAACTTTAGTGAAACCAACCCGCTGTATGGTTCAGTTTATTAAATATGTTGTTTGTATAATAAGAGTTACTTCAACTTAAAGTACTCTGTTAAAACGATTAAAACAATTTGCCGTGCATTCCTGGTTGCATAGTGTGTACCGATCGCGCAAAGGCGGTGTAGATCACGTGATGTTCTTAAATCTCGCCTCTGTTGACTTACATGGGAAGTATATAAGCTCAGGTAGTCCTTTGCTTTGGTGTGATACCACGAGTTGTTCGATACTAAAGAGACCTTAAATAGGTGGAAACAGCTGTTAACACTTGAAGTATTTTAAGTTGGTGGAACGCACTAAAAACATTATCTCGAGTTGAAGATTCAATTTTCTGGAATAATACCACTGGTAATATACTAGTAATGCGTCAAGGAACTTCCTGTTTCCTTTTTTTACTTTTTTTCTGTGTAGTATGATTTAATTTGACTAAAAACACATAATATTTAACACTGAAAAGGAGTTAAATTTACACCAGGTAAAATTTATTTTAATACTGTGTGAAAGTTAAATTTACACTATTTTAGTATTTGATTTTACACCGGACCAACGAACCATATTTAACACCATTTTGGTTTGTATCGATATAGACCATATATGGTGTTAATTTGGTGTTAAAATGGTCATGAAATTTTGAAGTATATATGTTGGTGCTGCTGTTAATTTTGTTTTTATTTTTACACATGGACTATATACTTTCATTATGAAAATAGCCTTGAGAAAGAAATAAATATTTTCGAAACGTCGGCAATTTTTCTTAAAAAAAAGGAAGTTGTTTTTATTTTACGTCCTAAACCCACGAACCTTACTTAAATAAAATATAAAAATTGTTATACGCTTAAAAAAAAATTATTGTGCCAGCCTTTAACTTCATTGTTTGTTCTTAAGAATAAAAAAATTTAATTGAATTTAGTACAGTTAATCTGTCCAAAAATTAGGGATTACATAAAAAAATCCGAACCGTCTGGAATTTGGATGTTATTTCTGGATGTCTAAAGGGTAAAATGTCAAATTTCCGTGATCCTTTTTCAAAAAAGTTTTCAATCCTTTTATCTCGTATCCTATTGGACTTAAAAAGTGTCGAAGAAAAAAATGTAGAGCTTGAAACTATTTTTAGGCAAAACTTCTTGTAGCGAGTTCCTTAAAAAGTATATATATATATTTTTTGAAACCCACTGCTATGAATTTGTCTTTATATACAGTGTGTATTAAAACGAATAGATACACTTAAATAAAACAAGTGCCAAACCCCGCCCACTGTGGTAGGGATTGGGTTTAAGAATTTATAGGTTTTATTTTTGTCGAATTCGTTTGTTTTGTTTTAATGCATTTCTGCAAATAAAAACTAAGTATTGTTTAAAATCCATTAAATTCCAGTTAATGGCGAAAATGTATTTCTTAAAAATTATACACATTTCCCTACAATAGCGTCGGAGCTACTGAACAAACACAGACTGTGTTACACAGTAGATCAAACTGCATGCCCTTGTATCTGGCTGCATGCCGCGCTGTTGCCATATGCTATTATTGTTTCCTAAAAGGGTTGTTTTTCTTATTTTTTAATATTAAAAGTAAGAAAAATTAACTAAATCAAATTAATTTTGACATATTATTAATTTTTTTGTTATTATTAAAGTTTCAAACAAATAAAATTGAACTATTTATTAAATAATTATATTTGTTCTCTTCTGATTTAAAACAACCTGGCAACTATGGTTCGTAATTACGAATGGCTTGGTTTAAACCACGCCCAATTTTGATTATTTTTCTTTGATCAGAATATAATTTGTCATCCTTGTCTCCAGCCTTACTTACTTGATTCTATACAGTCTGTATAGGTATTGACTAAGATGGAAAAAACATCAGATGACTTTTTATAAAATCACTTAATAATTATAATATAGAATATGCAAATTAAATTATAATTTAACAGTTATGAAAAATATTGAAAAATAATTTGGGACGAATTGTCTCGCGATGAATTGTCGCTCGATGAATTGTCGCGCGATGAATTGTCCTACTTGTTTGAGAACCCAATGAATCACTGTTTGGTTTGAAATACCGCACGAATGCATCATCATAACAAAGAAAAAAGTGTTTCAATATCATTGTCCGAACTGCTATACTAATAATAATAATGATATTTAATTTAAAAGATATTTTAAGTATTTGTACACATAACATATAAAAATACAAAAATACTGTAAACATTGTCAAGGGAAAAAAGGAGGACACCAATATGCTAATATGCTACAAATTCATTAGGATCATATGGCTCCATTTCAACTAAATAACTAAAAACATTCAATTTAAAACCATTAAAATTTTGAACAGATTTAAGACGGACTGGTAACTTGTTAAAGCACATAATACATGAATAAAAACAGCTTTTTTCGTAGATGGTTAATCTGTGACTGAGACATATGTAACAATGAGTTCTATTTTTCCGACTAGATTTGCATCACACCAGTCTAGATGTTCATCAATATGCAAACCCAGAAATTTTGTTTCAGATATAAAATTTGTTCTATTTTGGTTTATATTAGCACTGATTGGCAATATTATGGACTATGTCATAACTAGAGTTGGGGATGGACAATTGACCGCGGTCAATTGACCAGTCAATTGACCGCTACCTATTTGACCGGTCAAAATATATTTAATTTTTGCAGCATTTTATTTAGGTATCAACAACCCGTGAATCTTAAAATTTTTGTGATCTTGCAATATCGACATCATTTACAATTTGGTGGTTCCCGGAGTCGAGGGGTTGCTAGGCCGGACTCGGTGCTTTGCCCTTAAAGCAGGACATATCTTTTTTAATAGCTTAACATAACTTTTTAAATCCGCACAAACGTTTCTAAAGATGGACATAACTTTTATAATAAAAATTAATTACCTATTTATTAAGTACAAATAAATCACAGTAATATTTATTTTGATATTTTATTTAATTTTATTTTGGTCAATTGACCGGTCAATTGACTGGTCAATTGACCAAAAACAATTTTACCGGTCAATTCCACAACCCTAGTCATAACATATGCTTATAAATAAAACTATTGAAAATATTTTTCCTAAAACCAAAGGTGTTTTAATTACACTTAAACTTTGGACGCAGTAATTGGTTAACCTTTTAAATCATGGTATAAGTATTAGATAAAATGTATGTGACCAGAGACCCTGCCGAACAGAAGAGTTTAAATATCCGCCTAAAAATAAAAGAGCAAAAACCTAGAAGTTCTTTGATTCACAAAATAAAAGAGCTAATATACCTTAGCGGATAAACAAAAAGGAATTATACCAAATAGACCTAAACGGTCTCACATGAAATATAAATTCTTGTCGGTTATCTTGATTTAAAATTGGCCTAAACAATGACCGATCCATTTAAGTGAACAGGAAGAAGCATCTTCCGTATCTTTTTAAATATCTGGTAGTATATCGTTTGCATACATTAATCTATCGCAATAAATGGTGATGGACGCAAATGATGGCCAGAAAAACACAATGACTTGTGTTTCTTGTGAGGAATGGAATACGTTTTATATAGGTTGATGAGTGTAGTACAATGGAAAGATAAAGTAAACGGTTTTTTTTTCTGGAGGAGCGGTTCTAATTTATTCAAAGATACAAATTTATTGGCGAGGCAAAAGAGATTGTTAGGATGTTTTATCAAATTTCATCTAAAAATTTGGAATAAGTCGAGATTGACAAAAAAAACATATTTTGTGATTTAATTTATAAAAAGGTAGTTTGTTAAACTAATATGCATTACAATTCCAGGTCACAATATTTCACTGATGGTTTTTTAAATGAATTAATTAAGGGGCGATATTTCAATTGTTTCCATGCAATTACTTTTGATTTTTTGTAATGCATTAACGCAAATGGCAAAAGTGTGAAAAAGAAGATTTAATTAAGAACACACGTTGGTATAAATTCATTAAAGCTCGCACAATTTATCTAAATCAGAATGAAAAATCGCCTGTCAAGTAGATGGCCATTTTATTAAAAAATATACAAATACAAATTGAAATAAATATTTCACTCGTTTTATACGAATTATTCATGTCAAATGACAGCAATTTATAAACAATCTAGTAAACTAACATTAAATATTACTTACGTATCCGACAATGGCTGGGTTATCGTTAATGCATTATTTATAAAATACAATTAATTCCTTTAATAAAATATACTCAGGTCACTTGTCTTCTTGAATCGTTAAAGTTTGATTATGTCGGAAATTATTGCTTAAAGAGCATACCAAATCAACTTTTAATAAAACCATAGGGTTTTGTGGTAATTGAATTTAAATTGAATTTCTATCAGGTAATTTATTACATTTAAAGGGCAAACTGAATATTCAGTCCAATTTATTAATTGTAAATAACATATATTTTTCTCTCTCTTCCTAAATATGAATTATGAATTCACTTGTCACTTATACACAAGGGAAGTGTAATGTAAGGGTGACAGTTCGTGTGAAATGTAGGTATTAAAAAACAGAAACTTAATTAATAATTTTTATTAGACGTCTAAAAAATAAAACTTCAATTAAATTGCCATTAACTTAATGCAATATAATAACGATATTCATTAAATTTGTTTTATGTATTCATATAATTACATATGAACAGTTGTGGTAAAATTTTAGACAGCACGGAATAATAAAAGTAATTAAAGTCCGCGCCCGACGGATCCTTGCTCGTTTACCATTTCTATAAAATATAATTCGGCGAACTCAATTAATTAAAATAAATTATCTCGATAAGGAAAACAAAAGGTGCAATTTAATTTGCCGCCGTCGGCGCCGGTCGGCCGACGCCACCCCCTCCCGCCGACGCATCCACTAGTTGTGTGCCTCTTCTTTCGGCAGCAGGCAATTATCGAATTTCGCGTCCGCGAAAGCATTAAACTTAATGAATATCACGGTAGGCGGTGATGCCAATAATTAATATTCCTCAGGAACACCACCAAACAAAAGAATCCAGATAATAATCATGATAATTGATTGACAGCTAAGGGTCACCAGAGGTCATAAACCATCATTTAAATAAAAGGTGTTTAAAACAATAGTACCTCAAAAAAACTTCTCAAAAACATCATATATGTATACATAATATGTATGTAGGTATATATATTATGGTGTAAACACTGCATACTGTGAGATTCTGGTAAGTGGCGACAAAACGATTAGTACGTAGATTAGGCAATACTAAAGTTTATTGCAGAAAGGAAGTTAAGAGTACACAGTAAAAAAATTCAACTCTAAGCAACACTAATTAGAGTTCACACAGGTCCATACTAAATAGTGTTCTTTTTTAACACTACAATTAGAGTGATTTTGTAGTGTAATTTTTCCCAAGTAGGCAAGGTAATAATAATGTAATTTTACACTGTATTATAGTGTTAATTTACCTAAAATAGTTTCCTTTTACGCTTTCACTGTTTAGTGTATATTAACTCTACTTTAGAAAAGTTCTAATTTAAGAAAGATAATTTTACACTTCTAGTGCAAACTTTTAGTTAGACTACCAGTGTAAATTAACACTATTATTTAAGTAAAACTTATTGGTAGTGAATAAAATCAAAAGGTAGAGAAAGACAAACATTTTTTTGGTAAAAATAAACATCTATAACATATTTAACAAAAGCAATTCTTAAGTTGCCATTTAAAATATAAATTTATATTTTCGGACAATTAACCAGCTGCTTAAGTAGTATAAATGGCTTAAGCAAAATAGTTCCTTAAAAAGTAAAAGTTTTAGATCAATGCAACGATCCCATTGTACACTCCATTTGGACAGGCGGGGTGATTTACCACAAATACAAATTTTACAAAAGACTATACTTTATACTTATTCCATAGTTTATACTTATTCCATAATATTAATAAAAATGTATAGGTAAATATAACAACCATTACTGTAACACTTGAAAATAAAAAGTAAATCAATTATGTATTAAAATTATTAATGTTGCAAGTACAATACCTATTGCCGTAAATTACAAAAAAAAATATCGATATATACTATAGGACATCGACATCCTTTCAACCTTAAAGAAAAAGGAAGTATGATACTTACCAAAAAATAATAATGTGTCATTATAGATTAAAATCTCACACAACTAAAATGCCACACTTCAACAACGCGGTATCTACGGATATGCACTGCGTTGGTGCCACCAACAAAGTCAAAACGCATTTCGGTTATTACCAGTTTTAGTCTATTTTGCCACTATTAGTGTAATTTAACTCTTATTGTGATGTAATCCTAAGCCAATAAGAGATTTTATTAGCATTGAAATAGACAAAAAAATTGACAGTGTTTATTGTGTCACTATTTAAACCATAAAGGGGTAATGATCACTCGCATTAAGTTTTTTTACCCTTTTGATTTAATTGAACACTACAAAATTTACACGGGCAAAATTTTTTACTGTGTATAAACATAGCCACCATTAAAATAATTATTAATAATAATATTAATTATAATCTTAAAAAAATAGCAAATATCCAAATCCGATTTAAAAAATAATATTAAACCAAGAAATGTCTATGTGACCCATCCTGGGACGATTCAACAAAAAATCATTTACACTTGAAAACTCCATATTTGTTTAAGAATTTTATTTAAACTCTTTGTTTTTTTAAATTTTAAAAAGTTTACGTTGAGGCTCCTTTATTTTAATCATTCCATAATTTAATTATCAAAATATAAAAGTTAAACTTCGTTATTGCCCCCAACAAAACGGAGTTTTTCGCAATAAACAATAAGCAACCGTTTCACCGAGGCAATTAAAAGTCGAGACAATCAAAGCAGGCTCCCATGTAGCCCCCCAATGGGCCAATCGGAGGACCCATAACCATTTCGACTCGCTAAATATATTCAAAACGAGCGACTTGACACCGGCGCCCCCTCGCGGCGATCACGTGATTGAACTAATGAAACTCCCTAGAGTCGTATACATGTCTTGGCAACGGTTATTGTTATGATTATTGTTATTCGTCGCGGCGTTTACGATTACTGTTATTATTATTATAGAATATAATAATACTTTGGACATAACATTGTCGAGTTTAAAGTGAACCGGGTGCCTACACAAACATAAATAAAGAACTAAACAGGCCACTAAAATTATGGACAACAAGGACCAAGAAAATAAAAAATTCCGTATGCAATTTTACATAATAAAACAACTTAACTCTAATTACCATTTACCAAAAAAGTAAGAATGCAAAGATATAAATTAAATGAAAACGGTATAAACACTAATTTAGCAATAAAATAAATAAAGAATATACAAGGTTGGTAGCCGGAGTAAGCAAAGAACTAACATACCCACCCCCATTTACGAATACCAATTGAATGGGGTTACTACTAAGGCCTAGGTTGAGGAGGATTCCGGATTGTACTTAGTTTTGGGTCAGTTCAATGTCCTCCAAAAACCCTTCCTAAACTGGACGTATGGCCCGACCCGGCTGACAAAAATCCGGGAGCGGCCTTAACCTTTGACACTGTCATCCACGACCTCCTAGGGTGGAACTACCAGCCGGCGTAAAAACTTCGGATCCAACAAACACAGGTAATGCTGTGATTTGGCGGGATACGCAGGAGAACGGAAAGGGGGTAAAATAACCCCGGGAGATTAGTGGTTGATAATATATCTGGGGCCTGCCATACGTTCCCATACTCATACTCATACTCAAAACAACTTAACTCTAATTATTTAAATTTATTGGAAAATATAAATCTTATGTCCAATTTGACTTGTCAGTCTTTTTGTGTAGCAAAATTTTAAATATAATAAAGTTATAATCGTCTTGTTAGCGATTCATTTCATTTCATGCAAAATCTGGTCGTCTCGCTTGTCTAGAGTAATAAATACACGTCAGAAGCACTTAATCTTGTCGGTCGATCCGATTTGAATATCCCCATCCACATTTATTTATTTATTTCATAATGGAAAAAGAAACGATACGAACATCGGTATGAATAGTGTTTTATAATCGCCCAGAATTAATTCGAATATTGAACATCCTTTCACATAAAGTAGTCATTTATTATCCTGACAAACAATACGCAGTAAATAAGTCCATGCAGGCGATATGTGTATACGCCTGCATTATGTTCATCAGTCCGAAACAGACCTGTATTGGTCTCATGTTAGCTTTTGTTTAGATTTAAGCTAAACTTATTGTGATCATGGTAATTAGATTCTTCCAAATTATTCTTTTCTCAGTTGAAAACATGGTATCCACTTTGAAAAGATTTGAAGCACGATAACCGAATTTTAAAGGATTTGTTGGGTATTAACTTGATACATACAATTTTTACAGTTTATTTGGTATTTTATTGTTTTTAAAAGTTTATTAAATAAGGTAAATACAATATAGCATACATATAAAGGGTGACAATTTAAGAATGGCGACATTTTATTTTTCAATTCGGAAGCAGGTAACCAAGATATCAGTATAATTCTTCTTTTAGATAAAAAAGTTTTATTCTTACATATTTTGAAACTTATTTCTTGAAAATTACGCCGTTCCGATCGATGCTTATTTAAGCTCGACGCAATATCCATTATTACACGCTGGCACATTTATTCTTCCAGTCATTTAAAGTTTGAGGTCGGTTCTGGTACACTTTAGACTTAACAGCCCCACAGAAAGTAATGCAAAGCAGACAAATCGGGAGAGCGTGCTGGCCACGATCAATCTTCCTATTGAGGCAGAAGTCGACTTGGAAACGTCTCGCCAAACATGAGGTCTCGCACCATCTTGTTGGTACTAAATGACGTCCGCTGGTAAGTGAAGTTGACCGATGACATCCCTCAGGAACGTTTGCAACATTTCCTCGAAGGAAATATCCTTCGCCATGGAGTTGAAAATGAGACTCGTCGCTCATTACCAAACAGTCAATGAAAGCAGCGTCTATGTCTAATAGCCAGTGGCAAAATTGCAATCTCTATTTTGCCACTTATTCTTACTGACTCGAGTGAAATTCTGTCTGGTTGGAAAAGTCGATTTCGATTTTCATCAATTTCATTTCTGATTTGAAGGACGTTTTCTTCACTTTAGCCGTTCACTCTTTTTGCTTGCTTTAAATCCAACTGACTGTTGGATACCTGGAGACCCATTTGCTTATTGCTTTGTTCTCAGGAGCCACAGCTAAGAATTATTCTCGTCGGAACTGCCGCTGTGTTGCAATATATGACGACGTTCTAATGAAGTGTTCTGCACAAAATACCCTATGGGCCACCGCTCCATGACAAAAAAACTTGAAATATGACAGGATCATTTAACAATGACATAAACCCGATGTCAATTTTGTAATTGACAAATAAAATGCCACCACTTCAACCTATACTAATATTTATTTTATTTGGAACATACAGTACTTCCTGTTCTTAAAAATTTTAAGTACTGTATGTAACGTAAAAAATAATCGTCAAACAAACTTTATAAAATTTGTTACTAAATTTTGTTTGTTTGTTGATGGAAAAAAAGTCAGATAGTGGAAGCAAGTGTGGTCAATAAAAATAATAAGCCTACACCATAGACAAAGGATTGGTTGGGTGGCCTACACTGTTCAAAATTTCATGACCATTTTAACATATGGTTCGATGTTTCAGTGTAAATTCAAATACTAAAATAGTGTAAATTTAACTTTCACACAGTATTAAAATAAATTTTACCTGGTGTAAATTGAACAATAAATCAGTGTTAAATATTATGTGTTTTTGGTCAAATTAAATCATACTACACAGAATAAAAGGAAAAAAAGGAAACAGGAAGTTCCTTGACGCATTACTAGTATATTACCAGTGGTATTATTCCAGAAAATTGAACCTTTAACTCGCTAGAGATAATGTTTTTAGTGCATTCCACCAACTTAAAATACTTCAAGTATTGACAGCTGTTTCCACCTATTTAAGGTCTCTTTATTATCGAACAACTTGCAGTGTCACATCAAAGCAAAGGACTACCTAAGCTTACATATATACTCTTCATGTAAGTCAACAGAGGCGAGATTTAAGACCATCACGTGATCCACACCGACTTTGCCGCGATCGGTACACAATATGCAACCAGGATGCAGGGCAAATTGTTTTAATCGTTTTAACAGAGTGCTTTAGGTTGTAGTAACTCTTATTTTACAAACAACATATTTAGTAAACTGAACCATACAGCGGGTTGGTTTCACTAAAGTTTTCTGTGTTAATTTAACCATTTGAAAAAAATAAAATAACTATCTGGTTTAGTACAGTCAACCTAATCTTTGTTTATATTAACCTTCCCACAGTTGATTTAAATAAATATGGGTCAACTAAATTAATATAGTTAAATGAACTATTCTTTTTTTTTCTGTTTAGGTGCACTTCTCAAATATTTTTAGATAAACACCGTTTTGGTGTTTGCTGTATATAACATTTCAACCATAATTCATGGTGTTTATATTAACACCACTTGGTGTTGGATTTTGACACCATTTTAAGATTACTATTTACACCACAGATACTTTAAACAGTGCATTTTTAATGTTTATAATATCTTCGATTACCAATGGTAACTTACCATACAACTGTTTAAATTTCGTTCATATTCTTTATCAACAAAGTGCTTTAAATTAATTTTGGTATTATTAAAGTTTTGCGTTCATACCAAAAAATTTTTTGTAAAATTCTTTGTAAAATCTGTTTAGAGATTTTATTAATTTTTTACAAGACTAACAGGCAAAATCTCAACAACTGATTACAAGCTGACGTCACCAATATGGCAGCCGGCTGCTAGTAACAAGGATCTGAACTAGTAACATAATTTGAAAAATCCTTTTAAAAGTATTTTTTAAATCTATTACAGAAAACATTTAACCATTTACTTTGTAGAAATGTTCTTCTTTGGAAATAATATTAAAACACAAATTGTTAATTTATACTAAATGGAAGTTGGTATTATACAATAATTATTTTTTTGCAAAATTATTAAAAAAAAATTTTGGGCCAAAAAAATCAGCTATTTTTTTTTAAAAGTATATCGAAAATATGGTTTGGGGCGACAAAAAAAATTATTGTAAAAGTTTGAGTCCATAATATTAATATTAAGAGGTCTATCATCATGTAAAAATCAGTACCCATAAAAACCGATAAATATTCTTATGTGAAATCAAATGCTTTACAAAAAAAGCCTCTTAACATTTTTGGCTAAATTCACTGCATCAAAAGTTATTTTGACAAGAATTTCGTTTTGACTTCAACTTTAACCTTTCGATATGTATATATATTTAAAAAAAAATAGTTGATTTTTTTGGCCCAGTCTAATATATATAAATATGTTTGTACTAAATAAAGTTGTTTATGAAATATGACTGGCGCCGTGGAAGGGGTCAAAATACCGATACGTTTCCCGCCGCGTTGCCATTACTTCCACCCGCCAACAATTTCTACGCTCTCCCTTTCTTCTCGAAAATATACTTTATATAATAATAAATTCTCATTTTCTGCATATTTATCTAAATTACGTTCTGGTTTATGTTTGCTAGGATGATATTCTTTGTTCCAGCTTTTGCTAAACAAAGTCCCTTTTAATGTGAGCTCAGATGTTATTGTTCTCCATTTCGTTGTATTAATATGCAGACTTATTCTAACTACTTAATCTTTCGCTTCGTTTCAGGTTCGCTTATCTTAAAAGCCAAAAATTTCCCATGATACAACAAACAAACAAAACTCTATAGAGTATACTATACTATGGTATACTTTTAATTTAACTGTAAATGTTTGATCGACTTTTAAAAAAATATATATTTATTCGTTACTGTTTTGCTGATGATGAAACAGAGTTTTTATTTTAAATGTTGATCTAAAAAATAATTAAATTCTCGAGCTTACGTCTTTTTACCAAACATGATTTTCTTCGAATAATTTATTAATGTATTGTTTTTGTTTACAGGTACGTAATCTACTTATTCTTTCTTGTTGAGCAAGTCTAGACGCTATTACTCATAATTCACGTAAGTCAAAATCTAAATTAAGTGAGATAAAACTTTTGACAAAGAATAGTCAAATTAAGTGACGTTGTTGGAAATGCTTAATTTACGTCAAACGGGTATGAATCTTTGATAAAATAGGCGCGATATTGTCGATATGCCCGTTCAATAGGCATAATTAACCAATCAATCAGGCTTGAAAAGCAGTTGGAGGACTATGTCAGTGCACTTTAATGCATTTCTATTTGCTGGCATAGCGTGTACAATGTGACTGCGTCATACATAATTTACGAAACATTAGCACTCGACCGACGGTCGTAACCGTAAACGCTCTCCTGCGATCCACTTACGACGGCTTTCGACGCTGACGTCGTCTACGCTGCTATAGCAGGATTCTGCTCCTACCATCGCAGCACGCTTTTGCCACCCGAATAACGTATGAGACCCCTAATCTCGGCTTTTTGCTTTTATCGCCTGTTCTTACACGTTTTTTTACATCTTTTACAACACCACAACATTTGACGAGCGATCACACAAAATTAGTTAAGTTAAATACTTACATTTTTGGGCGAAAATTGTTTAGTAATAAAATGTTAATGATTAGAAAATAAACTTTATTTACTTTTAATTAGCTTATTAAGATCCCCAGTGTAGCAAACAGTTTTTAACAAAAATATATCGATATATTTATGATGATATATTTTAAAGCAAAGTAATAAATTCTAAATTCCAAAAAAACATTAGGTATATAATATACCTAATGTTTTTTTGGAATTTACAATAATTGTACAATTATATAAAATAATAGTATATTCTGTAACAAGTTTGGAATACAGCATATTCAGCTCGAGTGAAGAGTTTGTCACACGAGCCGAAGGCGAGTTTGACGGTTTCACGAGAGCGGAATATGTAATTCCAAACGTGTTTCAGACTATACTTTTTCTTCGTTTCCTAAAAATACCATAGAAAAATAATTTAATTGGAAGAAAGTGAGGTTGGATCGGTCTAAAATTTGTTAAATATTAAAAACAGAGATGTCGCCACGAGTGTTTATTCTGTACATTCAATTTTCTTAGTTTCTTTAAGAAACTTTTTTGACCCATCACTGGTAATATTCATAAGAAAAAATTGAACCTACACCTCGCCAAAGTTTTTTGTTTTGAATGCGTTCCACCAACTTCAAATACCGACAGACAGACAGACCGCATTCAAAACAAAAAACTTTGGCGAGGTGTAGGTTCAATTTTTTATATAAATTATAATAATTAGACCTATTCTAATATAGTTATAAAATAAAAATGTGCAACGCGATGGTTTATTCCAAACCGGTCAGAATACGTAACTTAACCAAAACCCGAAACATTTATTGAAAAAAAAATACAAAAATCTGAGAGTGATTTTCAATTCTATTTAATCTTGAAAGTGGTTTATTTTTAAAAGTTAACCTTCCTTTCGGTTTTATTTCGCTCGTGTTTAAACGTAATCTGAGAGTTATTCAGTTGGTAATTGAGCATCCGACGCCAATGTGCATCAGTAACAAGCCATGGCAAGCGGGTGGCAGCACCTCTAAAAGAAAAGCACAACACTTCCGCACAATGTGACAAACCCTTGCAATTTAACAAATAAATGTAAATAAAACAGGTTAATATAATAATATATTTACAATACATCTTAGCACTAACATTAAGTCGAGGAGTTAACCTAGTCGTTTTTGGTTAGCTTCCACCACGCTCGGCTGATTTGCCAAACTGACCTATTAATAATCGAAAATAAAGAAAACAAATATTTGTTTATGGTTAAAGACAGCTTCTTTAAGATTATATTCCAAACTGCCTGAACAAATTTATATTTAGAATGCCATAATTTAAATGAAATTTTGGTCGATTGGGATTTAGCATTATCTAATCTAATGAGAAAAAACCTTGTGAAGTAGATTTTTTAATTAATTATAATTAAAACCATTAAAAAAGTGTATTGAGATAAAAACGAGACCCCTTATTTCCTATGGATTAAATCACAAATCTGAAGGCCGTGTTGACTCTAATTTTTATATAACCTCAAAAATGCGGATATTCATGATTTTTTCTGCAAAAGAATCATATTCGCCTCTGTTTAAAGTTGTGAGGATGAAGTGTGTCTAAGGATGAATTGACATTGTCCTTATGAATACAAATTACGTCGATCGAGAACATAATCAGGTTCGTGATGAGCGATCTAAATCCATAGGAAATGATGGGTCTCGTTTCTAGCTCAAGACACTTGTTTTTAGGATTTTAATAATTAATTAATCATTATTTTACATCAAATTTAAACCATAAATAAAAATCGTCCAAGATTTATGATTAATGATGATATGAAATAGGTATGAATAAATCTGTTGCAACAATAAACTATATATTGGGTTATTTAAACTTTATCATGTTTTATCCCATTGTGTATTATTCTTTTACTATACAGCAGCTCGGTTTATTCTAACAGCCTTTGATCTTACAACTGGCTATTTATAAAGCCACTCCACATTGATCCTACAATTTATATCAATGAATATTAACAATGTTATAATTTAAAACAGATTATTTGGATATACAGTATGCAGCGGTTTAAAAGAATGCAATTTTTAATTATACCACACGAAATATAATTACTTAAGTAGTTACGGTTTGTTTAAACAAAAAATACGAAATAATATTTATAAATAAATTAATAAACCATTAATCAAAATATCAATTTTAATTGATTATAAAATAAGGTTAAAAAAATAAAACCGTTAATCTTATAACATTGTTTTTACAATGCCTTTACAATCGACATAATTCATAGTTTTTTATGTTTAATAGATTGATTACTGAAATTAAGTCATTGGGTGGTCCGAAACACGGGCTTTCTCTTAATTTCCTAGGAACTATTTTATTATATACTATTTAATTTCATTTATATCATATTAATTTAAGTAAAAAAATGCGTGTGCCTTAGTTTTATAAGCACACTTTTAAAGTGAAATTTCTGAAGGAGATGATGGTAATCGAGTTTATAAAAAATTCTTAGTTATTGACAAGTTATTGATTAGTAACTGACTAGTTACTGTTAATTGAAATTGAATTGTAATTTAAAATTTTGAAAACTGTTAAACATTTTGTAAATTTCTCGTCAAACCTTTTCATATGATAATATCATAATGATATGTCAAGGAGGTTGTGAATAAATTGGCAGTCGGTCTTACGGCGACCGCCATATTGGTTTGATTAATTTCCATCCCTCTCTTACTTATGCACAGCCACTTTAATAAATGATGTAACCTCTGCCACTTCCAAATTTTTCTCTTCAATTTTTCGGACTTAAAGAAAGAAGTTTTACTTCAAAAATTGATTTTTTAATTATTTTATGGATTACAAATTTATGTATAATAATTTTAAATATAAAATTATATTTAGTTTTCTGATTAAAACGCAACTAGAATAAAACGTAAAAGAATTGACTGATTTTTATGCAAAATTAAATTAAATCGTATTATAATTTTGCTGAAAAAATTCAACGTTATATAAGATTTATCGTAATATGAAAAGAATAATAAAATTATAGCGGTTTATAATTTAATATAATAAATATTTAACCAAAATTTGATTGGAACGTGTCCCGCAGTCTCGAATGAAATGGAATTATAAAATTTCGTAAAGTCGAAATAAATACGAGAACAATAAACAAAGGGAATTTAAATTTCCAGTATATTTATTTGGGCAGACGAAAATGACGAGAGAATGTAAAATTTTTAATAGTATTTTCGGCCGAAGAACACATTCAAAAGGAATTTATGAATGCTTTTATAATTGAAGGCTGAGCAAGGGACAAAAAATTTGATCCATTAACATTATATCGGCAAAATCGAGTGGTCTGAAGCGGGGGCTGATGCAATTAAAAGTTAGAAGAACGTGTCATTTACACAATCATTTAAAAATATAACTTGATTAGCTTTTATTAAAAAATAAAAATCGAGAATTCTTTGCTTAAACATCAGGATGCTTTTAGCATTAACGCTTGAAAATATAATTGACTAAAATTTACGTATTAACTGTAACGTGATTTTCGCATTCACATAGCGTTTAAATTTATTTCATTTATAACCCGGCAAAACCGAATGTAATTAAAATTTTGCAGAAATGTATCTTATTAACATTATGAAGCTTTAATTTGTGGAAAGCAATATTTTGATAGGGAGGCAGCAAAATACATAAAGCCTTTGAGATTGACGGGCTTCCGTAGCCAAGTTTGTTGTTTTAACTTTAATAAGTTTAAAGATCGCCCAGTTTGATCCGATGATTGACTGTATACAATAAGAGACTGACTTTGTAAACGATACCGCATTTAAATTTAATCAAGTACTTAGTTTTAATTATAGGGCAATCAGAAATGATTGAAAGTTCCGTTGCCACTAAAATATTACTTACATAAAATATTGACAGTTTATAAATATTTTTTTCTGCTCCCATCTTTAAAATGTTCATTATCGTATATGTTTCCATGACACAAAGTGACCTTACACATTGACAAGTTTTGGCTTTATGGCGTTTTAGTCATGGGCTGAAGTTAGCAACAGGTTTTTAATCACGGTTTGACGTTAGTTTTAAGTTATTTGACAGTTGTCAAATGTCATAAAATATTTAAAATAAAGTGCTTTTCTCGTAAAAAATACTAAAAGTAAAAATTATTTAATTATCTCAATACAAAAATACAAAAGTATTAAATAGATTCTCAACGCCAATATTTGAAAAGTTTATATGAACATTCTACTGACCTTTTAACCTCGCCGGAAGTAGGTAAACTAAATAAAACTTTAATAATTTCGGGTCAAGAATCCACCGTAAAGTGCCCATAAAAACTGGTTTTATTTCGGATTTAAACTATAATGTATATAGATTTAAACGGTAGTTAGATCATTTTTAAGGGATAAATTTCGATTAACACATACAAATTTGACATTTTGACCGGCGCGCCTGTAATACAGATTACCAAAAATGGTTACTCTATTGTTTTATAGATGTCGCTGTACACAAATATTTAATTGAAATCATTTTTAAATAATAATAAGTATTTGTGGTAGAAAAAGTATAGTATGCAACTCGTTTATAAACATTTTTAGTCACTCATTTAATTAAACACTCGCGCGCAAGCTCGCTTGATACATAATATACCTACCTACTATTAAAACTAAATTGATTAAATGAAAACATGTTTATGAGTATATTTGAACAATAAAATTGGCAGCGGCAACGTAATTAAAATTAATTTTTAATTTCCTAATTGAATGGCATCATTGGCGGTTAGTTGCGAGCATAATTAAAGGATTAAAGAAGGCTTTGACTAATTCCGCGCGCCATCCCGAAGATCAGCGGTAGTGACGTTCACGTGATCGACAGCGAGCAGCGTTATTAGGTTTTATTTTATTAAATGTTTAATTTTTATATTTTGCAAATATAATTTTATTGCTATTGCCAAGTGCAATGTTCTTGATTTTCGTTTTTGCAAGATTTAAGCCGTCGGAATATCATATTATATTTTTTATTTTATGAAGATTTTATAAATATACAAATAAATATAAAATAAATTATTTAATTTATATGTAAAATTAATGATATTAATAGTACTAGGGTACTACGATTGTTATGTATATTATTATAATGGGCAACACTGGTCACGGCGGTCCTCAAGGGTGAATAGGTTGACC
Source organism: Brassicogethes aeneus (assembly GCA_921294245.1). NCBI lineage: Eukaryota > Metazoa > Arthropoda > Insecta > Coleoptera > Nitidulidae > Brassicogethes > Brassicogethes aeneus. The sequence goes on along the minus strand of OV121132.1, from coordinate 41,400,384 downwards.
AAAAATGTAGCCAAAAACTATTTACTACATCTAATTGTACTCCACTTGGGCTCTCTAAAACCATTTTTAGGTAAATCGCAGCTGATCGAAAACTTGATTTTTTTTTAGTTTTTAGAGAAAATCATGGAATTTTATTAGTTTTTTTTTGTTACATTTTTTGTTATATCAAAAATATTTGTAATTTTGGTTACACTCGAATAAAAATCTCATCCTTTGATCTTTTCAATAACATTAGGTAACTACTTTTACAAAACATGAAACATTAATAACTAAACCTACAAATGACAAGAAGAAAAAAATCTACTACTGCTTTTGTCAAACTAAAACCAGAGCTTGCATTGTCCAAACAATTAATTTTATATTTTTCCCAGGTAAGTTCTAAATAAACCAACATTTGAAGTGCCATTTCTTGATTCATTAATATCAGAAAAAAAAGGGGACAACAGACAACAGAATTGTGCTTCCTGCAATTGTGGGAAATTCCTTTACCAACTTTTTGCAACATTCACTACATGTTCTAAAATTTGCTTTTTTGTTCTTCCATTTAGGATTTTTGCGTGTTAGTTTGTGACCTTTAAAACTAGCAATGGTACATAGTCGACAGCTACATGGTGACATGTGAGTCTCGTTCTTGGATGTAGCTCAATTTTGTCAAAACCCGGTTCTTTTTTGGGAAGAGGTATTTTTAAGATATTCTGTCTTCTATCGTATCAAGACAAACGACAATTGCCACATACTGCATTGGGATATCTACTGTCATTTTTGTCAAATTTAAAGCAGTGTAGATTTATCAAATTGTATAGGCTATCATTTAATCTAAATCTTGATGGATTGCATTTTCCAAAAACTATCTTTCTGCCGCAGGCAACACAAACTTTCGATCGGTTTTCTTCATGATTATCTTAAAGTGGCGGCTGGTGGATTTTGGGCACACCCATATCACAATTTTTAGACATGGGACCCACATCAAATTTATATGAGTACCTACATTATATTCAATTTAAATTGAAGTTTGGGAAAAAAAGTTAGTTTTTTAGTGTGCCCCCCAGCCTCCTGCCCCCCAAATTAAGATAATTTAAATTAAAGTGGTGCAATTTATAATTTACTACAGTTTATCAACAAATTTCAAAATTTATTTAAAAAGTATTACAGATTTTATATCATTTCTATTTTTTTTTAATGTAAATAAATAATTAATAAAAATTTTAAAATGGTATAAAATCTGTAATACTCGGACTTTTTAAATACAGTTTGAAATTTGTTGATAATATTGTGAATTATAAATTGCATGTATACCCAAAATCCACCAGCCGTCACAGAGACTTTTTGCAGTATTACTTTGAACTTAAAACACTACTTTAAATAACACAACAAGCACAAACATCCAAATAAAACCTATTTTCTCTGTTCAATAACAATTGAAGTGTTGTCATAACAACATATTTTGTTTTATTAGATTTCATGGCACCCTTTACCTACATTTTTATTAAATTTTTTGCAGTACGGATGAAAATTTGATACTTAACCAATGATTTCAATTAATAAATACCTACCACTAAATGTTATTCAGAAGATTAAATAATTTGATTTTCAATAAGATAATATATAAAATTACACAAACTTTTGATATAAAAAAAATGTAACAAAAACAAAACTACTAAAATTCCATGATTTTCTTTTAAAACTAAAAAAAATCAACTTTTCGATCAGCTGCGATTTACCCAAAAATGGTTTTAGAGAGCCTAAGTGGAGTACAATTAGATGTAGTAAATATTTTTTGGCTACATTTTTGGTCAACCTATTCACCCTTGAGGACCGCCGTGTGGTGCTGCTTTGCTGACATTTGCATCTATAAGTTGACATTTTTAGCATAAGTACTTAAAAAATCATCTTGACTGAAAGTAGAAATAACCAGTTAAAATTTACGTGTACCTAAGTATGAGAGAGACTTTTAATAAAGTTGTGCGAACGACTAAAAATTTAGAATTTTATACATCTGTATTAAAGAAACTTATGGTAATGATCATTGCAGTTTCTTATATATTTTGCCCCCCCGCTGCATTGTTTCACCTCCCGTCTGCTAATTGTACCATAAAATTAAAAAACCAGAAAATTTAATGTTAATCAAACTTTGACCACAAATAACTCTAGAAGAAATCAGTTTATCGAAAAGTAATAAGAAACCTTTTTTGAAGAGCGTTACATTTTATATAAGAAAGTGCAATGATCATTGCCATAAGTTACTTTGATACAGAGGTATAAAATTCCAAACATAAAATTATTTTTTCCCATGTTAATTAAATGGGAAACTAAAATAAAAACAGCGACCTCTTAGAGTTGAGCTGGAACGCCCATATTTGGTGAGTATTTTTTTATATTAAATGTATATATATATATATATATATATATATATATATATATATATATATATTAAGTTTTAAATTAAAGTAAAAAAAAAGAAAACCATAGCTATATTTAATTTACACAAAGGGTGGACATACTATGCGAAATACTAAAATCAACCTTTATAAGTTTAAGCATAACTTTAGTTCCAATTTGTATTTAAAAACATTTATCCCAGATCTTTGCTTTAGTACAGATCAGTGGGATAGGTAGGCTTCAACAACAGCATTTCACCTTAAAACAAACAAACTGTTCATTTTCCCCAAGGCACAATCGTTTACTGGCCCCCAAAGTAAAATGGTTTAATAAACCAAAAGTAAAACTATACAATTATATACTATTCTTATTTATATATTATATACCTAGTATAGTACACCTATAATAATATATGGTATATATACAGTGCTTGCAAATGCAAGTCCGACCGCACTGGAAAGGACGGCTGTTCAATACCCGCGTGAAAAGAACAAGGATAGAACGCCAAATAGAATTTGATTGGCCAGAGCCCCGGATGCGTGCGAATTGTAAGCGAGGTCAACTCTGGGTGCATTTAGACTAAATGATTTAGTCTTAAGCAAACTGCGTTGGAGTGGAGATGCACATTTTAATTTTCTTTTTAAATATTTTATACCCGAATCCTAAAAATAAAATGTTTTGATTTTTTTCCTTGAGAACTAGGGCAACAACAAAAATAGTATTCTTAATAAAAAAGATTTCTCAAATAAAAATAACTAAAAATAAAAATAAAACTCTAAATAAAAATATAGACCAGTGCAGAAGCCTTTAAAAATGGTAAAAAGAAAAAAAAATAACAGTAGGATTAAACCCATTGGAAAAGGAGGGGAATATAATAAAAATTAAAGGAAAAATAAATTACGGGCGATCTGAGTTCGGGAAGTGAGAGGGGGGGGTTTAAGGGTAAAAAATGGTTTATCTCGATTTCCGGCAAAACTACAAGTCCTATGGAAAAAAGTTAAATGTCAAAGTTGTAGGTAATAAAAAGATCTACAACTTCTGTATTTACAATTTTTTCACATAACCTCAAAATTTATGTGAAAAAATCAAAAAACCAAGTTTTTGGTTTTTTATTTTTATCTTTTTCAAAAAAAAAATTTTTTCCATGAAATTTGGTGAAAACTTACCTTTTTATGTCCCAAATACACTGTAATTTATTTGATTTGAAATATTTATTATTTCGCCTTATTTTGACTTAATATCAAAAAAGCACCCTAATTTTCAATCGAAAATTCTCGCGTGAAAATATCAGCTTTTTTCAAAAAGTCGTTGTGCTTTTTGTTCGATGAACTCTCTACTTTCTGATGGTGTAAAAAAATATACATTACTATGGTAAATGTTCTCAGAAAATACAAAAAATATTATAATGAATAACGTAATCAGAATGAAGTATCTAAATTCAATAGTATGATTTACATGTATTTTTATATTTTATGAGATTTTCTGACATAAATGTTATTAGAATTTAATAAATAAACTTTTTAACTAAAAAAAATTGCAACAATCACATTTTTTTGATGAAATTGTACATAATGATTAAAATAAATTTTCGAATTCGAGTTTTTTTCGTTATTCATTATAATATTTTTTGCATTTTCTGAGAACATTTACCATAGTAATGTATATTTTTTTACACCATCAGAAAGTAGAGATTTCAACAAACAAAAAGCACACCGACTTTTTGAAAAAAGCTGATATTTTGACGCGAGAATTTTCGATTGAAAATTAGGGTGCTTTTTTGATATTAAGTCAAAATAAGGCGAAATAATAAATATTTCAAATCAAATAAATTACAGTGTATTTGGGACATAAAAAGGTAAGTTTTCACCAAATTTCGTGGAAAAATTTTTTTTTTTGAAAAAGATAAAAATAAAAAACCAAAAACTTGGTTTTTTGAATTTTTCCCATAAATTTGGAGGTTATGTAAAAAAATTGTAATTACAAAAGTTGTAGATCCTTTTATTACCTACAACTTTGCCATTTAACTTTTTTCCATAGGACTTGTAGTTTTACCGGAAATCGAGATAAACCATTTTTTACCCTTAAAACCCCCCCTCCCACTTCCCAAAGTCAGATCGCCCGTAATTTATTTTTCCTTTTATCTTTATTATATTCTTCTCCTTTTCCAATGGGTTTCATCCTACTTTTATTTTTTTTGGTTTCAAAAATTATCGACCCTGGTCTAATAAAACTCTAAAAATAAATAAACTGAAAAATTAAATTAAATGTTCGAACAAGCAATTATTAACGATTCGTCGAATTGTTTCTCTGTTTGGTCTGGCCTCGAACATTCCCGCAAATAATCTTTGAATTTCTCGTTCAGAATTACCAGCAAAATGCCAGATTAAAATCTGAACTTTTTGTTTCAACGTGTACCTACCTACATTTTTTAATTAAATAATCTTTTTTACTAAAATTACTACCTCTTGGCAAGAGGCTCTTGCTGGCACCACTGCAGTTCTCGTTCTAATATCCTCGTGTCAAGCACGCTGCGAGGTGCGCGATGGGTATGCGTTGTCGTAGCCTGCCGGCTGGCCAATCAAATTCTATTTGGCGTTCTATCCTTGTTCTTTTCACGCGGGTATTGAACAGCCGTCCTTTCCTGTGTGGTCGGACTTGGATTTGCAAGCACTGTATGATGTATATGGTATATGATATGTAATTGTATACAATAGTTAATACACACCCTTTAGTATAGGAGTTTTAGTATAGGAGTTTTTCCGGACTAAATTTAATAAACCTTAACATAATCGTCAACCATAAATTACAAACCGCAGTCTTTCCAGATTAACATAGAAATATTGGGTAAGGGTAATCTGGGACGATTATTAGTATGTGAGTGCTAACATATTACAGACAAACGTAGTATGGAAGAGTTCAACTAAAAATATTTATACTACAACTTTAAAACCAATGGATACACAGCTGAAGCAGGGACCAGAATAAGTAAACATCGTTGAACAACAGTTGGGCACCAGTTAATCAACAGGGGCAACAGAAACGAATTTTTGTTGAAAAACTGTTTGGTAACATTTACCTACCAGTTGCTATAGTGTTCAATCAATAGTCAAATCGGATCGTCCACACTGAAGACAGTTGGCGAACTGTTGGCCAACTTACCCTTTGAAGTAAAGCTCTGGGAGTTAACAACAGTTCTGGTGGATTTTGGTATACCTATATCTCAGATATTAGACATGGGACCCACATCAAATTTATATGAGTTTATACGAGGTGTGTTCAGAAAATATCGAGAATTTTCGTTTTTTGAAACAAATATTTATTTATTTGTATACATTAATGTTGTCGCCTTCAAAATAGTCCCCATTAAATATTATGCACATGTGCCAGCTCTTCTTCCAATACTCGAAACACTTCTAAAACTCGATCTTTGAGATAGCCTTTAGTTCTTTCAGCGATGCGCTTTTAATGTCATCTGTGCTTGGAAAACGACGGCCCTTTAAGATTCTCTTTATTTTTTGGAATAGGAAAAAGTCAGACAGAGGTATGTCTGGCGGATATGGAAGCTGGGGCATCATTACAGTATTGTTTTTGGCCAAAAATTTTGTTCAAAATTTAACAATTTTAGAACAAATTTTGCTGCCACGCGTTTCATACCCAAAACATTCGAAAAAATTTCATGGGATGAGCCAATCGATATACCAACATCATCAGCGACTTCTCTGATGGTTTATAACCATTTCTTCCACTTTTTACATGTTTTTATCGGTTGTTAATGTGCTTGTGCGTTCGGGGCGTTCGTCATCTTCAACGTCTTCACGGCCATCTTGGAAACTTAACAATTTTAGAACAAATTTGGCTGCCACGCGTTTCATACCCAAAACATTCGAAAAAATTTCATGGGATGAGCCAATCGATATACCAACATCATCAGCGACTTCTCTGATGGTTTATAACCATTTCTTCCACTTTTTACATGTTTTTATCGGTTGTTAATGTGCTTGTGCGTTCGGGGCGTTCGTCATCTTCAACGTCTTCACGGCCATCTTGGAAACTCTTATACCACTTGTAAACTCTTGTTTTATTTATAGCAGACTCACTATAGGCCTTTGTTAACATTTCACAGAATTTATTTAGTTTTTAAAGCAAAATTGGATACAAATTCTTTGATCCATTTCTTTAAACGAACGAAAAATCGCCGAGCTCATAAAACACGTCTGAAAACAGCTAAAGTTTTAATCATACTTCGGGGGAATGTGTACCAACATAATAAAGAAAATTTTATGACAACCGGACCCTCAAAATTAAACATTTCCCGTTATTTTCTGAACACACCTCGTATATAATATAATGGCATTATATAGAGAAGTTCTGCGGAAGCAGAATTTGAATCGAAGTTTGTGAAAAAACTTAGTTTTTTAGCGTGCACCCCCAGCCTCCTGCCCCCCCCCCAAACTAAGATAATTAAAATAAAAGTGGTGCAGTTTATAATTCACTATAGTTTATCAACAAATTTCAAAATATATTAAAAAGTCCAAGTATTACAGATTTTATACCATTTTTTTTTTTAATTTAGAAATAGAAATAAAAAAATTTAAAATGGTATAAAACCTGTACTACTTTGGTAATTTTTGAAAACATTTGGAAATTTGTTGATAAACTGCAGTGACTTAAATATTGTACCACTTTAATTTGAATTATATTAATTTGGGGGGGCAGGATGCTGGGGGTGCACACTTAAAAACTAAATTTTTTTCGCAAACTTCACTTAAAATTCTGTTTGCGCAGAACTTGTCTATATAATGTCATTATAAACTCATATAAATTAACTGAGATATCGGTGTACCCAAAATCCACCAGACGCCACTGGTTCGTTGACAAATGCGCAATTGTTAAGCAACACTAAACGAACCTACATTTTGCTCCTGTTAATCAACAATGTTTGCTTCTGGTTTCACCTTAAAGAACCTTGGATCCATGCATATAAACTCTTAAAATCATGAACTATTTTAAATTTTAAAGTATTGTATAAAATTAATTAATAAAATCTATTGTCACGTTTTGCGAGCAAACGCCGCCATTATTAAGAAGTATTTTAATTAATGTAAGATAGATATAAGAAGAGAAATAAATTTTAATTAAAATTATAAAATATCCAAACCAAAGTTTTCGTTTGCATTTTTAATATAAATTGTTGAAGTTCTAAAATGAAACCGCCAAGGAATTCCTTTAATATTACTTTATAATTTATAATCTTATAATAATAAAATTCTCGATAGCTTGAATTTCCGCCTGGTCAAATATTTCTAAAGGATTTGAATATTTGCGTGTTTAATACAGTTCATAATAAATCAATAGACTGACAAAAACGCATAAGGAATATTTAAATGAGCTTTAATATGAAATTTTAATAATTTTAAATTAAAACTTTTAATTGGAAAAATTTTTAATTAAAAAGTTTTGAAATTTATTTATCATTTAATTAAAATTAACACTTTATTATTTTTATTATTCCAGGCCTACTGGGATATACTTTACATACTGAAAATGTTTCTCTAAAAGGAAATCTTAATTTAAGTTATCTAGTCCCATACTCTACCAGACACAATGCGACATTTTCGTTTATTAAAATAACCGTGTATATCCATTATAATTTAAATTCAATTTATTTCAAATAAATACGACTAACTAATACCGTATATAGATAGGGGAGAGAAATGGGGGACTAAAAGGGGATCGAAATCGAGCATACCGATGACTGGAAAGTTGGGGCAAACTTTGGCAAAACAGTCTAGACGTTATGCAAGTGTCCGTTCCGTATATCACAAAGATGGCATAAGTTTTCCCCATTATTGTTACAGTTATTACTATGTTATTGTCTGCTACTAAGAGTCTTAAACAACTTTAATGGAGACTATAATATACTTAATATAAATTAATTCCACGGAAAAATTTAACTCGAGGTAAAATAAAATTCAAATATTGTTGGCACAGTGATTCAGATGGCAATTGGAGACAAAACTTTGAACTCTGTTTTTCAGAAGGTATAGATAATCATTATATATAATAATATTAAAATATGTTTTGTAAAATTAATTTAAAGTGAATGGTTGGAAAGCAGATAGCTAGCCTGTCGACCACTACACTTTTCCAAAGGTCTTGAAAACTAAATAACTTTGTCAGCTTTAGCTTTAGTGGTCCTTACTCATGGAAAAGATTTTTATGAAAAACGCTCGGATACATAAACTTTAGTTTTTAATTTTAAATCTTATAACAAGTATGCACAAGTATACACGGTTTTGGACCTGAGCAACCAAAAGTTATTTTTAAGGTAACTTGGAGCGCTGAATCCAAATCTTCACTCTGTTTTTTAAGATTGGCTCTAGTCTTCGAGATAGTAAATAAATTAAATTTGTACGATCTTTGGCAATTATATTTATTTAATGGCAATTAAAAGTAATAAACTAAAAATGAAGAGCCGTGGAACTAAGTATTTTATACAGTACTCGCTCATCATGCGTTCATCCCAAAATTCTTGGTACCTCCTTTCAATGTTTGCCAGATCTTGGTGTAGCCGCTCAAGTTTTCAGGGAAAAATTCGAGGTGGGAATGGAGGAAATGCATCTTGAGAGACATCCGAGAAACAATCTTGCGGTAATTTTGCAACAAATTGCCGATGATTTGCTTGAAATCCGGGGATTTGCGCTTACCAAGAAAGTTGTGAACAACACTTTGAAAAGAGGTCCATGCTGCCGCTTCATCGGGCGTTAAACATTTTGTATAGTTTCCGTCAGTCATTAATTTTCGAATATCAGGTCCGACAAATATTCCTTCTTTGATTTTTGCGTACGACAAATTAGGAAACAACTTGATTAAGTACTGAAAAGCCTGCCCTTCACCTACGAGAACTGAAAAACTAGAACCAATGTTGGCAAACGGATTTAAGATTCGAATTCAGCGCATCAAATAACGTCAAAAATTCTTTGCCCCCACCATTAGGGGACATCCATTAATTACGTGAAGCACCCATAGGAAAAGTCTAGAGTTGTAGATCTGGTGATCTTTCTGGCCATTTTAAGAAACCTCTTCTTCCGATCCACCTGTGTGGAAAGGTAGATACTTCCGTACAGGAAGCATCTGCAATTCTGCCTATTTACCTCGTCATTTAAAATAAATGTTGATTCTTTGGAAAAATTAATATTTGCAGAAGAAAGAACATTCCTGTTTATCATATCCAGCATTTGCTCGCAAAATGGAAATCTTCTATCATAATCACCGACAATCAATTCTTATACGTGTTTTAGTTTATATGGATGCATTTTTTGGCTTTTACACATCTTAATGCAATCGAATGACTAACGTCGTTTCCACGTGCAACCTGACTCGTAGATGGATCTTCTTGAAAAGCTAATAAAATATTGACTTTCACATTTTTATCAACAAATTGATGCGTTCTACGTAATGGTTTCACGAAATTGTGCATGTATTTTAGACACAGTTGCGTTTAGGAGAAAGTGTTGAAAAATCTGGGTGTTTTTTCATTAAGAAGATTTGCAACTTGCTCTTGTGATCTGCACATATCACCGTAAACAATCATCATTAATATTTCTATTCGCAGAGTTTCTGTCTAGTGCCACATTTTTCAACAAATTTACAGCACTAAGAACAAATTATTGCAATTTTATTAAGACCACTTGGATCAAAGAAAATACTTCAACAAGTAAAGCACAAAATGTTTCACTAATAATAAAAATGTAAACAACGAGACGAACCCAAAAATGAGTTTAACAAAAATACACATGTTAATCAAACAATAAGTAAGCGAAAAAACATGAATAGCTAAATATCCAAAGCAACAACACAAAAAACTAAAGCATAGGATAACAATAACAAAGTCATACTAATTTGTCAATAATGGCCCTGTATTCAAAACTATGTTTACTAAATCATCAAGTTTGATAAAAAAGTGGGGTTGGTATTTAAGTTAAATATGCATAATGTGGTGGGGGAAAAATTTTAATTATAATTATAACATTTTAAATAAAAAACTAAAGTTTACGTGTCCAAGCGTTTGTCATAAAAATCGATGATCAAATAACGAATTTTATTCCATAAATGAGAACCACACTATATATTATATATTATTAAAATATTATATTGAATCAAGTAAATAAATTACAAAATATTTATTCACCCTTACAATATATTTATAAATAACTCAAACTTAAAAAATTTAATCTATAAATTATTTAACAAAATAAATGCATAAACGCGATCAATTGTTATTCTTAACCTGATTTCGTATATTTATTTAGATTTTCCCGACACTGGCAAGCATGTTTGCTTGCAGAGAAATAATTTAAATTCTTATATAAATAGTAAAAAAACATCACAAAATTTGTCTTATGTTTAGAACTAATTTGTAAGTAAAATAAACTCGCTTTTATTGCTTTTGAACACTTTAAGATCAGGCCGGAATCGAGCACAACAAATATGTGGCCATGTACAAAAAGAAAACGTGTACCCCGTGTGTTCCATTGCATATAAATATTATTTTTATTATGTTAAATACAACAGACATCCGTCATTTGGCGGCATATTGAAAGAGAAATAATAAATTGAAATCTAGTTAAGGTTTTTTTAATTAATGCTTAAAAATATAATGAAAATGAAACAAAATTATTTATTTTTAAGCGTTCTACTCACTCACTTACCACTGAAGTGGTAAGGCTGTAAAAAATATGCACTAAACTATTAAAATATGCCCCATAATATGCACGATAAAAACCATCAATTATGCAAAAATAGGTCCATATATGCTAAAATATACGCCGAAAAAAATGGTCAAATAATGCGTCAACCGAGGCGTCAACGTCTAAATTTGCATCTATAGGCACTATTAAATTTTGGCGGTATACGTATATTTTAAAATATTTATAGTAGTTACATTTAACGGGCATACCCGCAAATAATGTAGGTATGCATTTGAATACAACTCACAGCCTTAGTGATTGGCTGTAAAACACCCGCTTGGACCAATAAAAAAATTCGACAACTGTCAAATCTACCTCCTCACTTCCTACTTTTCATGATTATTATTATAATTCTACGTTTTATGTATCGGTTAGCAAATAAAATTATGCCTTGAAGATAAAATGTTGTATGTCATGCGGCTGAAAAGTGTATTTTTGTGCTTCGCTCAACTTTAAGCTCAACACAAAAAGAGCCTAATGACATAAATAACTACACAGAAAGAACTGTTTAGTAATGATTTTTGAAAAATCAAGTAAAATGGGGAAAGCTTGAGCATTTTAAGAATAAGTGCTTGTGTGTTTAGGAATGATTTCCAAACCCTTGGGTTTAAATTCAAGAGTTTGGAAATCATTACTAAACACACAAGCACTAATTCTCAAAATGCCCAAGCTGTCCTCATTGGGGACTCCCCAACAGTTCTCTCTGCGTATTATTGTTTGTGCAATATCCAAAATCTGTAAATAAATTTTTTGGAAATACAATTGTCTGAAATTGTCCTATTTTATAAAATTTACTTTAAAAACACACGAACATTGTAATTCTATAGTACAATATGCAAGATTTAATCATATTAAATACAAACATTTCAAACAATAACAATAATTTAGCCTTATCTTTTGGGTAAATTTTACAAAAACCCCACAGTTCAAATTCATAAATAAATGTAATTTAAATTCCGTTCGGCAGGGTATTATTTAAACGTAAAATATTATATAACAGGCCACAATAAGGCAATAAAAAATAAATATATAACACTATTAAAGATATCAGCATTGTAGATCGTATCACGCATGTATATTATGTATAATAATAAAATACCTGACCTGTTTACATAAATAAGTATTTGTTCATTTAATAATGTCCTTAAAAGGAAAAACGATGACAATTATTCTGCTATTTTTTATGGAAAAATACGAACATAATTTCAATACTATTAACATATAATTACAGATCTATTGTTTCATTAAAAAGTATAAATATATATTATTGATTTATGTTTTAAATAGGTTAGCAAGAATCATTGTTCCACTTTAAATAAAACTCTAGAAATCACAGACTTAATATTAAGCAATATATTATTTAAACTAATTATAATAATTATTTTTTTATTATGGTATTTATTGATAATGCTAAATAAATATTACATGAGGTAATATTATCATTATACTTACAATATTAATGGCTTATATTTATTTGATTAAAAATAAATGAGGAAATACGTTTTATTACATTTTCTTTTTTTCTTTTTGCATGAGAAATAAAAAGATGATTTATTTTAATCGTTTTTTTCTTTTTAGAGAGAATTGGTTATTAAGGTAAGATTTCAAGAATATTTGACTAACAATAATAATAAGTAGTTAAAACTACCAAAACTAACGTTGATAGAATCTTAACTGCATGACAATATTCGTTAGATCTTAAAATAAATATTTTTTATGTCGAAATTTTTATAAAAGTTTAATTCTTTTTGATAATTCTTATTATATTTAATTGAATTTTAAGCACCAAAAAGTAGGATAGCTATAAGAATTTTATAAAAATATTCAATTTTAATATATATTATTGTAATTACACACAGAGTGTCTAAAACGAAATACCATAGATTCATTGGCTTAACTAAACATTTATAAATTCAAAGCTGCTAAAAACATTTACTTTTTTGATAAGTTTGTCATATTTTTATGACAAAAGAGGACAATTAAATAAACTTTTAATTCAAAAGTATTATAAATCTAATAATGCGTTTAAAAAATTACATTTTTCTGTTGTGAAAAAGATTTCCACTCAACGATTTTACACTTAAACATTTAGATAATAGGGATTAAGTTAAAAAAAAATTGATAGTATTTCTTTGTACCCGTATTTTCCGAACACCTTGTATACAATTATAATTATTTTAAAAAAGAATATTTTATTGCTGAAATTTAACTCAAAAGCTAAAGTAAAAGTGTAATTTTTATACTCACTTGATCGTTAAAAACGAAAATTAAAACCGGCGAATAAATTTTTATCGTTGACTATATTCATTTTAACCAAATAATTTATTGCGCTCGCTTAATTGACGTTGCCGTTGAGATTGAAAAAGCAATGGTGAAAATTGCGAAATTCCGTAACGGACCCATAAATCCATAAAAATGTAATACAATAGAAAAATAGATGTGTTTTATGAGTGAAAAATTTTAAGTAATATTCAGTGAACAACGTAGAACGACGCGCTAACAGCCATCCCATGAAATAAATTGTCATGTCCTGTATCAGAAATCACATTGATGAAGTGATGCAGTTGTTCAAATCAAACATGACAAATGACTCGCAAACGACTATCGTATTCAAACAGGTACACTAACCAACAGAAGTTCAACAAAATAAAAATCGCAATTTTTCATCCACTATGTATTAATCAGTCTTAACTCTATTTTCTACCTATAACGAATGGAGCAGCATGCAAAAGCCAGACAAGGATCATATGGTATTGACACTTGACTTGGGAGCTTTTATTCTACGCGCTTCGGCGTTACTCTTATTACACAGCTTTATAGCGGCTTCGTGGTTTTACTGATGATTTTACACATTTAAAATGTCTTAACTGCAAATTTTACACAATTACCATGAATTAATTAATTCTTACTACTAATTTTTAAAATAAACTATTATACTATTATGGTCTAAGTTTATGAATATTGGCAAAACTATGTTAAAAAATAGGTTTATGCATGTTTACATTTTTTTCGTAAAAAATACGCTACGATAATAGTGATAATTTTTTTCCTGTGATAGATTTGGTTTGTACTGGTTTTAAAACAATTAATGACCTTATTTGACATTTTTAAAAGCTTAAGCTTAAGTTGACATTAAGTTGACAACCTTTTAAGTCGGTTATATGACATACATTGTATACATGACGTTAGCTTAAGATGACGTCATGAAATTCTAAAAACTGGTGTGCATAACGCGCGTTAGGAGTTGGTGAAACCATTGTTTTTACACTAAATATAAAAAGTAAAAAAGACAAAAAAGGTAAAAATGGTATGAGAAGGCGAAAAGGTCGGTTTTTTAAATTTAAATTTTTGTAAATTTTGAAAATATAAAAAACTTTGTAAATTCTAAAGATGTTGGAAATTTTATAAATAATCCAGGCTATTATTTACATCCGAGTGAATAATGCGCATAATCTCAGGACTTTATCTACTTTAATTTGTAAATATTTAAATTATTTTTAAAAATAAATAAATCAAATCTGACATCTGTCAGATGGTTTACCTCACTTTCTACCAATTTCAAATATTATCATAGTCGCATTCTCCAAACTTAAAACCCGATTGGTTCACATCACAGTAAATATTAAAATCGGTCAATTACTGATGCCTAACAACGTGAATAATGAGTTCATTATTCACGTTTTAAGGCGCAGTGGTTGTATGGCTTTTATTATACCAAGTATCTTTTTAGGTATTTTTTATATTTGAAGAGCTAAAAGGTCGGTTAAATTAGAAAAAAATTGCATAATTATAAGTCCATTAAAATGGGAATTAAAAATTAAAAAAATAATCAGCGGTTCTCAAATAATTAAAAAAAAACTGAAAACCGGTCAAAACCAATCGTTATAACTTCGTTATACAGGGTGTCCCAGAACTCGCGCCACATAGAAAACCGGAACGTGCCGAAAGTAACGTGAAACACATATTTGAAAATTAAAATTGTCTAACGCAAAGGATAAGCGAGATAAGAATAAAAAACGATAGCCAATCCCAATAGATGGCCATAGGGAATTCTTTAAATTGCTAGGATACTTAGGTTTCATTGTTGATAATAAAAAATATGTAAAATATTTGGTCCACTGGAATCCAATTCATTGTGACACTGCTGTCAAACTCCTGTCATTAATATTATATTAGGTTATAAATTAAGTTATTATAAATAATGTTTTCCTTAGATGATTATACTGAAATGATAATTATTTATTTATTTAGTGTGGGCGCAACGCCAGGGAGACAACGCGAGTTTTTTCCCAGCCCTTTCCTAATCGTTATTTTAAAACATTGGCGTTCTGAAGTATAAGTCATAGATTAATAACCTCATTTTTGAAAGCTTTTGACAACTTAGTAAATACAGTTGGCCAAAAGATTTTTAAATGTTTTTAATACAACAATGTTCTATCGTCTCCTAGCAATTTTTAAAGCTCTTACGTTTAACCTAGGCGAGAGCTCTCGGTATTGGCTGCCGCTTTTTTGCTCTCATTCGATTACACTATTACCTAGAAATTTTTTATTTTTAAATTTGGCATCTCCATTGGTATCGGCACGCCCCCTTTTTCTCTGTGGCGCGAGTTCTGGGACACCCTGTATAGGCAATTAAAAAAAAAGTAAGTTGTAAACATACACATTTATCTAAATGATTTTTTTTCGCCGACTTGATTTACATGTAAATATTATACTTTAAGTTACCACCACCCTCTTTTGTTTTTCCTATGGCGGCCATATTGGAATTGTACATGTTTAGATAGAAAAAAATCAACTAACTAACTATATAAGTTATGGCGGCTATTATAAAAACAAAAGATGGTGTTGGTAACTTAAAATATAGTAGCTAATTGGATGAAAATTAGATTGGTGGGTTAATGTATAATATTTACATGTAAAACTTACTTTTTTTTTAATTCCCAGGAATACCGATACACAAAGTTTTTTTATTTTAAAAGATTTTTAGTTTTTTCAACTATTTAACCACTGGCATTTTTTCCAATTTATAAATTTATTTTAATATTACCCAATTCCTATCTAATTTAACCCACCTTGTAGTAAAAAAGACTTGGTTCACCCTGTATATGGAAACAATCTAATATTATACAAGGAATAGGATAATAGTATATTATGTATCAAGTTTGATAAACGCCATTTTATACACGAATTTAATTTAGGCACGAGCGAGCTTGCGAGCGAGTTCTTAAATTAATGAGTGTATAGAAAACTATAAACGAGGTGCATACTATACTTTTTCTACGACAAATACTTATTATTATCTTAAAATGATTTAAATCAAAAATTTGTATAGAGCGCCATCTATAAAACAACAGGGGAAACTGTCAAATGTCACATTTTTACATTTTATAAACACAATTATAAAGGTTAAAAATCGAAATATATATTGACAGTTTTTCACAGTGAAAGTAAAGGAAATGTTTTATGAGGACTTTACAGTAGAGTCCGTGCCCGAATTTAAGTTATAGTTTACTGCCGGCGAAATTAAAAGGTTAGTACAATGTTCATATAAACTTTTCAAATATTGGCGTTGAGAAACTATTTAATATTTTTGTATTTTTGTATTGAGATAATAAATTTTCACATTTAGTATTATTTTACAAGAAAGGCACTTTATTTTAACGATTGTATGACATTTGACAACTGTCAACTAACTTAAAACTAACTTCAGCCCGTGACTAAAAACCTGTTACTAACTTCAGCCCGTGACTAAAGCGCCGTAAAGCCACAACTTGTCAATGTGTATTTAAAAGGTCACTAAAGGGCGTTTTAAAGGTGGGAGTAGAAAAAATAAATTAAATGTCATGGCATTTTTTAATTAATTAAAGTACCCGAGACGTTAATTTTAATGTGCAGTTTTCAATTTTACAATTTTAATATAGCAAGTTGCACGATTTCGCCCTACTGCGCATAGGGGGTGGGTTGGAATGCTACTTTTTTATCAGAAAAAGTTGACTTTTTGGGCTTTTGGCCAGGCCCAGCCCTCTGTGCTGCGCCTACAGAAGTTTGACTTTAAAAAGTTAAAAAAATTAACTTTAAATAATAACACTTATACGTGTATAAATAAGAAATATATAACCACACTCTTATTCATACGCATTTTATGTGACGTTACTTTCTGTGACGTTACTTTCGTTGCCTGCTATAACTTCAATTCCTTTGCCAGCTGCGGGCGCAACAATGTTGGAAAACTATCTATATTTTTGGAACCATAGTGTTTTAATTTGTATAATAAGCTAATAAACGTTGTCTGGTAGTTCTGATAATAAATTTAAAAAACATTTTTTTTCATTAAAATGATATTAATGGCTGCCTATTTTATATAATTGTATATATCCCTGTCTGTTGTGTAGTGTCATTAAACGACTGTCTTGTCATGTATGAATCTGGTCAAGTGTTTATGATGAGAGGTGTATCATATCAAAGAGGGCATCGGAGAGAAGGTTGTTGTCAGTTTGGGGACGGTCGTCTGCAAGTGCGGGGGACCCGCAGGTCGATATTACATTGTTAATTATGTACGATATCGACCGACCAAGGGAGGTATAGCCACTGCAGTCAACTCTAATGTAATAGAATTAAGCTCTGGTATAGCCAGATTATTAAACTTCTCTTGCTCATCTGTCACAGACGCGGTGGCGGGATTTTAGGCGAGCAATACGGCGATCTAGTCGCCTCTCGCTCCAAGCGACACTTTTCGGTCTTGTCCTTCATTGCATTGACGCGTCATGACGTACAGACGTTTGGGTATCGGTGCACTTCCCTACGCGCCCACTACAATGTCATAATCAAGACTACACACACATGTACACGCGAAGAGGGGCAACAATGCGATTAAACGAACCGCCCCCGGGCTGCGACTCCAATGCCCTCCTACCGAAATATCGTTAAATTTTTATTTTACTACTACTTCATTACTAAATTGTACCATCACCAATTGAGGAGCATCCATGCAAAACCGGCTATATCCACTTTAATAAAATGTTGGGAAAATGGCAAAAACTCTCGGTTTCCTGGCCTTTACAGATAAAAGAAAAAGCAAACTTGAGATTTGTGGGCTTTGTGGTACTTGATTTATAAGACATACTTTCGTTTTCAAAAACTTTATATTAAGGCCAAAATTTCAAAAAATGTTTTGTATATAGCCGGTTTTGCTTGAAAACCGAATAAAAAACGAATAAAATGTGAAAAATTCAAAAATATTCAAAAATATTAACAAAATAAATTTAGTGCAAACATGAAAAAACAGAACAAATTTTAGTAGTAGTATCGACATATCCAAGCCACCTATTATTATTTATTGGATATAGCCGGGTTTGCTATAAAAACGTGGATTTGGCCGGTTTTGCTCCAAAAGCTACCTTTTAAATGTGATTTTAACATGGATTTAGTCGGATTTAAACTGAATTATCTTGGCTGTCGATAGAAATGAACCCAAAGATGCGAAATCAAAAAAAAAACAAAAACTGAATAAAATGAATTTAGCCGGTTTTGCACGGAAGCTCCTCAATTATTCTTCTAAATGAATTTAGATTTACAAATTAACTTAACCCAAATTTAATACGGTTAGATATTTAAAAATAATTCTAAATCCCTCCTACAATATTGAGATATCATCATCATAAGACATTAATTTCTTTGCCAGTTGAAAGTATTATTTTTGACGTTAGTGTCATTGTAAATTTGTACTTGCATATCACACGAACGGCGTGGTAATTTATGGAAGCGGCATAAAAATCCAATTTTCCCGGGCACAGGAGCAGTAGGCACACAAACACATAATCGTCCCGGGTTCCGGTATCGTGGCCGATCTGCTTTATTTACCATTATTAAAACAATAAATTCGCGCAACGTCACATTTTGTATTTTTATTATTTTTGTTGTCGACAAGTGATCTGCATTATGAGCCAACGTTACCATTATAAATATCTAAAATAAACGGTTTTAATCTCGAATAAACGCCGTGAAATACGCCGCCGACCCCGAAAATTGCCACCATAAATATAGCTTTATTAATTTTTTATTATGTGTTGCATAAAATTTACCTATTATCAGCAAAATTACAACTCGTAAAGTTACACAAATCCCGGCGCATTCGCCATTTTTGCAAGTTTTTAATTCGGTAAAGGAATAATTTCAAACCAATGTTTAAAAAATTTAATTTTTAGCCTTAACGCATCAAATATCGGCAAAAAATTAGGAATATTAGGAATATTTTTATATCGATTTGACCAAAATCTTTTATTCAAAAATGGTTTGAGCTTATTTTTTTTTATTGGAATTCAAATCGCTGCAGCGCACTGTTTGTAAACAACGATTTAAATTGATTTATCTAGAGATAAGGTTATGTTTTACCCTTGTTTAATGTAAAAAATAATTGTATGTGCCTTATCTTTATAAGTATACTATTAAAGTGAAACTTCTGAAGGAGATAATAGGAATCGAGTTTTAAAGTAACGATTAGAATTTTGTCATCCTTGATTTACATAATTCATTATTTTCTGTCACAAATTTATAAAAATGTTGCCAGTTACTGATTATTTACGGACTAGTTGCTGACTAGTTACTAACTAATTAGCTACTGTACATTTTTTAAATAAGTAATGATGATATCGTTGAATGCTATGATTAAGCAAAAAACAAAAATAGGTTATGGGCAAAAACTGTTATTAAAGAAAAGTATAATTAAAACATGAAATAAACATTTTTATACGAAAATAGCATAGCATTGTTTCCAGGCATTTTTATATTATTCTTTACTTTTGATACGATAAGTGTTTAGTTACCTAAATGACGATTTTTTTTTAAACAACTAAGGAATTTTTCAAAATGGCATTGCTTCTTTTGAAAGGACCACTGAAATATGTCCCTCTTTAGGTTTTAAATCCTTAAAAAAAAGAGAGATGGGGATGAGAATGTGTAAACTAAACGATTAATATTTCTAAGGTGATGACCGTCGGTGTGCATTTGCGTTTTAATACAACAATTCTCTTTAATCGTATTAGTGAATTATTAATAGTTATTAGCCATAATAGGAGTAACACTGGGTGTTACGTTTGCGGATTCTGTACAATTTTCTACATAGATGCAGTGCAGAGAGAGTAAGCCCTAATTACAAATGTCCTATATTATTTAAATTACAATTACGAACTTCCGGTTGTAATTAACTTATTAGATTACAAAGACTGCGGCTTTAATGTTGGCAATAATTTCATTAAAAGTTGAAATAGAACACACGTGCATTCAATTATAATAAAACATTTATAAATCTATTTCATTTCGTACTATTTCCAGAGTTTTGCTCCTGTCGTAAATATTAAACCAACTTTGCATGATTTAAGTCCCACTACCACCGTATACACACACACACACATTCCTATTAACTCTCTCGCAAGGAGCATTTATACATTTATTTCAGGATGATAAATTCAAATTACTATTCAACTGCTTTAACCCTTTTCCCACTAATAATGCATTTAAAATTAAACCGCGACACTGTGTAACTTAATTTAAGTTTTACTTGCATTTGCCAAACACCTTTTTTACACAACTACCTTAAAACTAATTTTAAAGTTACCTCGCTTAGATGCGATAGTTGACTTTTGGTATTTATTAACTATCCTTAATTAAAAGGTGTTACCAAACAATGTACCAAGCATACAAATGTGCTTTCTATTTATGGATATATTTAATGGAAAACGACATTTTATATATTTTTTTCTTATTTTGTCTATCGTTTAAATTGCACCAAACATTTTTATCTGTGTTTACTGAAAATGTTTCAATTAATTCAAAAATAAATAGAGCATAATAACGCAAACGTGATTTATTTAGAGAAAAGGAATAAAAATTTGATGATATAATAAAATTTCTTTTAAACATTCGAAAGAAAATAGATAATAAAATTTATTGAAACTATTATGTTTTTAAATTAAAAGTAAATATTTATTCTTACTTACAAACGGTATTTATTTAAATTGTTTATTAGATGAAATAAAAACTATTTTTAGATAGAAAAGTGTGAACGGATTTGCTTTTTTGTGTGGCAACATTTGTAACGACCCATGTTTGTATAACAGCATTCTCTAATTAAAATTACTGTTATAGATAAAATAAACACATTAAATTGAAAACATGAATTTAATTAAAAATAAAACATTCTAAATTACTTACTTTTATTTGTTCTATAAATTAAGTAATATTAGTAATTCTTAAAGTAGGTATTACTTTTTTCATGAAATTTAATAAAATATAATAAGGTAATATCAAAACAATTTGTTTAAGTATCAATAACAGAAATAATTTTTCTCGGAAAAAAATAAAACAAACATCTTAATGAGATAAATAAGTAATCGATAAACTCATTAGTTATATAATTAGTTGTATTTTAACGACATTTATATAAAACGTATTAATTAAATGTAAAATAGGTAATTACTAATTTTAATAAGCCTCTTTATCTAAATTTGTTTAGTATAAAAACTAACATTAAGCTTATAAATAATAAAAAAATTAGGACTGCAATTATTGTCCGTTAATATTTTATGCGAAAAGGCATTAATCAAGATGTTTTTTTTATTAAGTTACGGGTACATAATTGCTCATACATATATAAAACTATATGATTAGTCCCTGTGTAAAATAATATCAGGAACACCGGCCTTTATAAGCCCAATAAAAATCCAATTAATTAAGAATAAAATTTTGTTGTCAAAATTTTTTATAAGTATTATAAAATACCAATAAATTTAGAGTCTTAGATGGAAAAGTTAATGAAATAAAATATTCATGCATACATTTTCAAGAAACTTGAGACTTAATATAATTTAATATTTTATTGGTTAAATTTAACATTTTGCAGAAAGAATATAAAATAACGTAATCAATATTTCATGTGTTTTTGGCTAGTGACTGTTTGTTCTCGATTTTGCCAATAGGAGACAAACCAATCTGTTTCCAACAAAAAGTTTAATGGATAAAAGAAGAGTGAATATAAAATTATGTTTTATTTCTCGGTTGCTGTATTATGCATGTAGACAATTTTCTGAGTAAAGCGAATTTTATTAAAAATTCATGCAATGTTTTAGGAAGTATTTTTATAATTATGCATACATATTTTATGTTTCCATGAAATTTATATTTTTTCATACATAAAGCTAAATTAAACGTTTATAATATTTTTCATATAGGTTTATAAAGGTTTTTAGTAAGTATTTTATGGTGTCCGGTATTTCCCAAATTGTTTTTTTTTACTTGGGTATCATCTAAATTATTTGTTCAGTCTAAAAACAATTTTTAAATAAAAATATTTTGTCCGATATTATTTAACCCTGCCAAAATAATAAAAAAAATTTTTTTTTTTACATAATCAATTCTGCAAAACTCGCTTATTATTAGACATGTAACAATGGACAAGACAATTTGTTGTAGGAAATTTTACGCTCTACAAAAAAGTCTTTTTTCGAAAAATCATCTACATAAATGATATCGGACGTCCAAGTATAAAATATTTCAATGTCTTCAGATAAATCGGCCACTGTAATATAAAATAACTAAAAATCAAAAGTATCATTGATGGATTTTTTTTTCAAAGTTGTGTTTAGACTCTTAACAAATAATTTATTTAAGTAAAAAAAACACTCAACATTTTCATTTTAATTTATTTCAAATTTCGACCTTCGATATTATTTTAAAAAAATATAAAAGACCTTTTTTGTAGAGCGAAAAAATGTCTACAACAATATTTCTTATACATTGTTGCATGTCTAGTTATGAATTTTTTCTTAAGTCATTTAGGAATGAATTCAAAATTGTTTTTAGTCTGTACGAAAATAATTTAGATGATACACAAGTAAAAAAAAACAAATTGGGAAATAACGGACACCCTAACAAAAAGTAAAATTTGTAGATTAAGACAGTTTATTATCGGTATGATTCTTTTTTTTAATAAACTTTAGCGTAAATAAAATGTACAATTGGCGTTGTCTAATTTTAGACAGGTAGGTGAAACGTCGTTCGATACGTATCGTATTCTCGCGGGCTCCACCCGAGGTCCTACTGCTTGTATCACTGCTTGATCGACCACTCATTAAACATTCGCCTGTGTCGTTGGTGATTACGGTTTATTGCCGGCTAATTATGAATCGCAATCGTCTATTGGGTGTCAGTCACGTGAGTAATGTACCGCGATACCACCTCCTGCTGCCCCCCTCCCAACCACTCCCCATTCTCCTGCTAGGTGCGTACCGCACCTACCGACACGTTGCCAAGTCTACGAAAAATAACTATTATTTTAGCTAACTTTTTATTTTATCTTGTAAATTATTATTTTGTTAACGCGTATCTAGATAGGTATATAAGAGGTTAAATTTGCAGTAGGTAAATTTTGATAACGCTTATTAAAAAGGAACCAAGCGCCAAAAACTTTTTCTGGGTTTGGTAAAATTATTTGCTCTCTAAAAGTGAAACAGTGAAATTTTCACTATTTCCGTCAGTAAGTTATTATTCACTGTAAAATTAGTGTTTTTCAATATAAATTAGTGAAATTTTAACTTCTCCAAATTAGTGTTTTTTATTATCACCACTTTTCTGGAACTATCGACATAAAATAGTGAAATTTTAACTTTTTTGAACTAAACCTATTTCACTAATTTGTACACTGTAATTTCCACTAAATAAATTAGTGCAAAGAAATCGCTACATGAAAAAGTGAGTATTCACTAATTGCTAGTGGAATACTTATCACTGCGGCAAATAGTTAATATGCACTGTCAATCAGTGAAAATCCACTGTTTCATTTTTAGAGAGTGTATTTGTATAATGCTCAAAAGGTTAATCATCATTTGGAACTTTTCTCAAAAGGATTGAGAAGGTTCCCAAATCAATATTAATTTTTTGAGCAGCATTAAAAATTAATTATTTTGCAAATAATTTTGTTTACCCCATAAAAAGTTTTTGGCGCTTGGTTCCTTTTCGATAAATGATATCCATTTGTAATATATGTATTTTAAAACATTTTCGGTTAATTTTTGGTATTAGTTTATTTGAATAATATTTTTTGCATAAGCATATTCCTCAGTCAATACGGTAACGTTTATTTTTTTACTTATAACCCAAGTTAATATTAATTTTGTCCCTGATATAAGGATATAAAATTACGATAGGTTTATCCACTATCATCCGAAAAAAAAATATTTTATAAAAAAGTTTGTTTTTTTAGCCAGATGAATGTATTGTTAATATTTAATAAAACAAATAATTTTAATTTTTATATATTAAAAAAACAATCCAAAGTTTAAAAGTGAATCCCTTTACTTTTGTTATGTTTTTTTCTCTTGTTAAACATAAAATATACTTTATAACGTCGTTTAAGTCCATAACGTCATAAAGGAAACGCTCTGCATATTCCTCTAAGTACGCTCCAATGTTTTTTTTAAATTTATCTAAATGAGCAAGAAGCATATATCAGGAAAATCCTCCAAGCCATGGTTAGGGTAAAAGATAAAAAACAAGCAAACAGATGTTGTATATACTTTTTGCATGGAACCGATAAAACGTCTATGGTTACTTTTCAAAGGTTGAATATACAAAAAGTATTTACTGTTTCTATGAAAACTTAAAAATTTGTATTAGTACTACCACTACAAACGCAAACTTTAAAGAGGATGAGGATATTTTTCCATAATTTTTTGCATGATGAATAGAAGAATAATAAAATAAACCCACAGAATTTTTGTATTTTTTTGAGTTGTGTAATTTATGTAAAAACGCTTTTATGAAAGTGTCGAGATACTAAGTTTTAGTTAAAAATAAAAATTTTATTGTCAATTTCGATACATTTAAATTTTAACAATAATTAATAAAAGCATAATTTCTTAAAAAGGGTTAGTTATATTTTTCTAAACCACCTACAACACCTTCTGAAAAGTATGACAACACACGGAAAAACATTTACTTATTAATAATATTATTGAGATATATGGCAACAATGTTAAAAGGCTAGTCTTCGTCCCATGCCTCCTACTATAAAATTAACACTATTATTTTAAGAAATTCATTAGAATTTTATTAGACTCCATTGAAAGTTAATAGAAACAATAATCTTAAAATATCCTCCATTGCTTAGAAATGCTGGAGTATTCTTGTATACGTATATTTTCCAAAGAATAGCAAATAACGCTTGATCGCTTTAAGTTGAACCTCGACAACAACCAGCATGGACGTTATCGACGTCATAAAGGTCATAACTTAAAACAAAGCCACCCAGGAGTCATGCAACATTCAACAAGTGCGCTACTTTTTTCTCTTAGTCGTTGCTCTTGTAGCAAACCCGCAGTTTCTCTTTCAATTTACAAGATTGTAAAATATAAATGGTTTTTTCAGAATGCAGAAAATATTGATTTAGAAATCTGTAGCCCGGGAGCTTAAGTATTAAAACTTTTTTATAATTTTTACAAGAATTGGGTCCAGGTCTACAGATTTCTAAATCAATATTTTCTGGGCTAAAAAAAAAACAATTCCATTTTCATCATCAAACTAAAAAGCATAAGATTTGTAAATAGTTCCCGATTTATACTCGTTAGCAATTTATTTTGATTTCTAGTTTTAAGAAGATCTATCTCCGGTAAGTCTTGCAAAATGTAGACTGTACATTATTTCGTAAAATAAATTAATAAATAAACGTTTTCTTTTGCTCTTTCTTTTTTATTGCTCTAGAAACAAATTTGTTCTTATTCTTAATAAGAATTGACTTATCACATTTGTGAGGCTGATTCCGATCCTGATGATTTGGCAAGATCAATTACTTTTCTATGAGTTAATAAATATAGATAGAATGGTCGTGTAGAAATGTCGAAATAAAATAATAATAAACAGATAATTGTTTCTCATTCTGTCTGTGAAGTAGGTATAAAAATTTTGAGTATTCAGCTCCGTTAATGTATGCATATGTTGTATTGTTTCTTTTGTGGGCTTTGTATAATAGAGATCGCGGATAAAAAGTAGTCGACGGCGGCATAAAATTACTTCTCTAAATAGTTAAACACTTAAACGTTTTTTACATTGTACGAGCAAAATGTAAATATGCTTTATATTATAATGCGTTCAGTGTAGCATGAAGAAAATAGGATATGTATAATTACGCAAAACTAAAGAATAAAATCTTTTGAAACGTTTATAATTGCGATATTGTGGATGTCTCTGTGGCAGTTTGACAGTCGTAATTTCAATTGCACACAATTCTTTTTGCCTCCAGATGTAAATAAAATATGCAACAAATTATGCTTTTAAAAAGAAATCCAGATTACAGCGCAACAAAGAAGTCATTTTTATTTTATAAAGTTACTCTCGTATCAAATTGCATTGTTCTTTAAATGTTTTATGTGTTCACATAATGCACATTTTACAGTTTTTCTAAAGTAATAATATCATTTATCCTTTCTTATTTTGCGTCATAATTATGGCAAAGAAATGTCAAAACAAATAGATCACTGTTATTTACATTCATAATTTTATAAAAATAAAGAAAATTGCCAAGGCCTGTTTTAAATAAATAGTATTGCTCTAGCTACTGTATATCATGCATATGACACGCAAGACAACTCTCAATGTTTAATTGACGTTCAGATACATTATGTATAAGCCTATACATAAATAAATGAGGTTTATGTAAAATAAGTGAATTATTATACATCGAGAATATGTCCAATAGTTTTACCCATGTCAGTTATTTGGGTCTTTCAGACATAAAGGTCTTTTGGTAGCAATATCTTAGGAAATTAATTGTACAATAATGGCGTCATTAAACAATATTATTGACTTTGACCTGAATATAAATAGTTAAATAGTTTTTTTCTTCATATTTGGATATAAAAAATATCATTTATGCATTGCTGATTTCACTTATCACAATTTTAAAATTCGCATATAACTTTAAGTAAGCATTTCGTGAATCATGTCCACAGGAATTTTGCTCATTTTAGTTTTACATTTTCTAATAACATTGGCATGTACTGTCGAATAGGGGAATGATAACGCTTTACACGTACTAAAGTTTGCCAGTACAATCTAGGTAGTATCTTTCAGTACCAGATTTATACGGGCAAACCAGTACAACTAAAATTAATCTTAGATTTTTTTTTTAATTTAAAATTATATTAACAAAAATAAATTTTAATATTTAAATTTGTTGACCTTGGGTGCAATTGTGTAACTCGTTAAATTAGTGCAAAAGGTTAACTGTTTTAAGTCGGGCATTAGGTGAAGATAAAGCTAATTTTGATATTATTATTTAAGGTGCTTCCAAAGCAAAATGGTTTATTTACCACCAGAGTAAAATAGTTTACAGGCCCCAAATTATAACTGTAAAATATCAAAACCAAAAAATATACGATTTTTGTAGGAGTTTTTCTGAACTAAATTTTATAAGCCTTGACGCAATTGTCAACCATAACTTACTAGCCACTGTATTTCCAGAACAACACAAACATTATTGGAAATAGCAAACAAATCACTTAAAATCACTCCAAACTAACAATCTACACTATATGGCGCTACCCGTATTAAAAAATCAATGCACTGTAGGTCAAGATTATTTCTATCTTACTAACACTTTTTTGACTAGCTACTTGTCTACGCTATGCTACTATTACCACCAAAATATTGTTTAATATTAAACCCGAAAACCAGAGGGAAATTTAAGACGAAAAAATCTTTCATCCTCGGACCTAAATATTTCTAAAATATCAAAAAACAACAGATAAAAATATTGTCAGAAATAAATGTAGGTACCTATATAATTAATTTAATTAATATTTTACATCAATTAATTTTTGTTTAATTTCAATATTGCAAGGGTCTATAACGATAAAAAATTGAAGTGACACTAACTACAGTTCAATTAACGTAGCAATTAATTTCAATTTTCAAATTTAAATTCAGAAATAAATAAATAAGTGCCCCTTCGAAGCACTTTTTAATAACGTAAATATAGCGCTTACCACACACTAATTAATTACAAAAATACGCTTTTAATGGCTTTAAAAAAGTAAAAATATTTTAACTATCAACAAAATAAATTATATCAATTTTTTAGAAAGAAAAAGAAAAATATGGGTGAATAAAATTTTCTTTTAAAGTATTTTTCGTTAAACGCAACAGGATTGTTAAGTTAGGACGTTTTTATTAACTCGCTTTCTTGAGAGTTTGTCTGTACTAGAAACCTTTTGTTGAAGGGTCTCTAGCTTGTACAAACTCACTCCCCGAGGAGCTAGACTTGAAACTTTGAACATAGCTTAGAACTTTAATCTAGTATACTCAATATTGAAATTTATGGTATTTTCCAAAAAAATTAAAATTAACAACATTATTTTGTCAACCTAAAATAATTATATACAGGGAGACCCAACAAAATATCAGTCGAAGCTCTTTAACTATTTGTATTGACAAAACTTTATGTAGGTACACTTTAAGCTGAATAAGAAAAACTACCACATTTTTAAATACCATATTATACAGTCTTTTAAATAATCCAAAATACTTTTTCTAACCTTAAAATTAAAAAATTAGCTGATATTTTTGTTATAATATATTAACCTACCTTTAAAACAGATATTCTTATTCCATAATAGAGAAGCTAGATTTTTTTTTATAAATGCTGTTTACTTAAAATTATTGTATGGAGAAAACCAGAGATTTGGACCAAATGCACAAAAATATTACTTATTTGGCACCATACACTTTAGAATTTCATTAAATGCAGTATTTATATTCTTAAATTCTTAAACCATCCATTTTTAACGCCTAAACATAATATTATTTCTTTCGTTGACTATACTTTGACAGATACATAACCTGAAAAGATTTAAATGCCAAATTTTCAAAAGACTGCGTTCCGTACGTGGTCTCGTGGTGGGACTTTGAGGTGTGGAGCATAGTACTTAATACATTTCTTACTATTATCTATTGTTTTTAGTTTTAAGATTAAAAAGTAAAAAATAAATTAATAAAATACCAATACTAAATACTAAAATACCAAAAAACTAAAAAAGAGATTTTAACGCACTATAAAGTATAAAATAAGTAAAAGATGCCCCACGCGCATGCAATAGACAATAGTAAAAAGTATATCATCTTCCATCTGTCACCTGTTATCTATTAACTTGACACCTGTCAAAGCGTAGGGTCTGAAGATAGTACCTATAATTTGCGTTAAAATGTCTTTTCTTGTTTCTTAAAACTATTCATTTATTTTTCCAAATAATTCTAGAATGTCGATTTAAAAAGAATGGGGAAATAATTATTTGTCCTTCAAATTTATATTAAATAAACCTTAATAATTGGTCATTGCCAGAGCACAATGCTGCGCGCGGGGGGCCTACTGACCAAGCCTGAGCTACTTGTGAAACCTTTTTAACAGTTAATATTTTTATAAACAAATTCTAACTATTATAAACATCTTTAAATTACATATTTTATTTTTGACATACATAAATATAGGTACTATTTTTATAATATTTTGGTGCGGAAAAAATAAACTTTTACTAAAATATATATTTTGATTATTAAATTTAACCAACTTTGCTTTAAACTGTCACCCTTTCTATGCACTATACCCACAAATAAATTATTTATTACATTTAATAATATTACTATGATTTTTGTATTATTTTTTTTTACCTTAGGTGAATTTTATACTGAAATAACGATTTTTGTTAATTCCAATAACTTAACTGCTGCTTCGGGAAAGTGTTTATACTATATTTCTGTTATAACAGAAATATTGTAAATATTATTTTAACAAAAAGTTCAAAAAAGTAACTTTCGGTAGCGGTATCAGTCGTCTGCAAGACCGGATGCAGTCTTACGACAAATGTTCTGTAATTGACAATAGGTGCAACACATTGCGTAACAGACGGGTTTTTATTATGGCATAGAATGTCACAAATAATGAATAATTACTACTGCATAGGTGAAGCATCTTACTGATTTGAATTTCATTGAGCTAAAGGGAGATGAAAGCCAATGTATTAATCATGCTGATGAAACGCAATTTGTCAACTGAAATGACATATAATACGAACAAGAAGAATAAATTAAACATAATATTATACTTAAATAGTGGTTATGCCTTCTATAAGGCTTTATGTTTGGAAAAGTTTTTGCACTGTCAACGGTAAGACTATTAATAAGCTTTTAATATTAAACCATATTTCTGTTTTCAAACGAACTTAATGTGGATCGGGATTATATAAAGATGTCAATAATATAAAAAAGCATTTTTATTATTTTTTGTATTTATTTTACACACAACTAAATTTAATATACTCGTACATATAATACAATTTCGTAGCCTGAATTCATTTAATTGCAGCGTACTTAAATCATTCGAAACGGTTGTATGATTCAACGTCAGTTTCTGTTCCACATCACAATTGAGTTAAAAAGCTGGCAGTAATATAAATTGCAATGTCGCAAATAAATTCATCTAATTGGCGCATAAATAAACAATCAAAGGAAATGCAGGAATTTTTTCAACGGTTCCACGTCCAAACGAAAAACATCGCTCCAATTCAACTGTTCACATCAACAAATACCTATAACTTTTTGTTTTATAAAATCAATCTCTGGTTTGCATTAAAAAAAATATATATTTTTAAATAAGGAGCAACATCCCCTTTTAATAATTTTTAAATATTTTGGGGATTTTTTGCCAATATACGCACTCTGATATGTTGAATTTATCAGTTTTTGCATGTTTGCTCCATAAATGTTCTTTTGAGAAAAAATTTCTTAATACTTTCAATATGTAACATTTTAAAAGGTTATTTGAAGCTTTTTTTTCTCACTACACTGTTTAAAATTTCATGACCATTTTAACACCAAATAAACACCATACATGGTCTATTATATAATATCAATACAAACCAAAATGGTGTTAAATATGGTTCGTTCGTCCAGTGTAAATTCAAATACTAAAATAGAGTAAATTTAACTTTCACACAGTCTTAAAATAAATTTTACTTGGTGTAAATTGAACTCCTTTTCAGTGTTAAATTTAACACTGAAAAGGAGTTTTATATTATGTGTTTTTGGACAAATTAAATCATACTAGACAGAAAAAAAGGAAAAAAAAGGAAGCTGTAAGTTCCTTGACGCATTACTAGTATATTACCAGTGGTATTATTCCAGAAAATTGAACCTTCAACTCGCTAGAGATAATGTTTTTAGTGCGTTCCACCAATTTAAAATACTTGACAGCTGTTTCCACCTATTTAATGTCTCTTTAGTATCGAACAACTTGTAGTGTCTCACCAAAGCAAAGGACTACCTGAGTTAATATAATCTTCATGTAAGTCAACAAAGGCGAGATTTAAGAACATCACGTGATCCACACCGCCTTTGCCGCGATCGGTACATACTATGCAACCAGGAATACACGGCAAATTGTTTTAATCGTTTTTAACAGAGTGCTTTAGGTTGAAGTAACTCTTATTTTACAAACAACATATTTAGTAAACTGAACCGTACAGCGAGGTTGGTTTTACTAAAGTTTTCTGGGTTAATTTAACCAATTTTAAAAAATAAAATTACTATCTGGTTTAGTACCGTCAAACTAATCTTTGTTTATATTAACTTTCCCACAGTTAATTTAAATAAAATACTTATGGGTCCACTAAATTAATATAGTTAAATTAACTATTTCTTTTTTTCTGTGTAGGTCAGAGCTCCCAGCAGGTAGTTTTTTTAAAGACTTGTCTATATTTTTGTCGTAAGTCTATAAAAGTCTATTTTTTTTACCTAAAGTCTATAAAGTCTATATTTTCTGTTAAAATCAACTATTAAAGAAACATATTTTTTGAAATATACATATTCACAGTTTTATAAATATCGAAACCACAGTAAACCAAGTGAAACATTCGAAAACTTTGCAGTTTACATTTAAAGTTCCCGCCGTCCAGACCCGACCCGCCCGCCAAAATTATTGCTGAATTGTTTCTGGTTGGGTCTAGGGTTTCGTTTACGTTTAAAGTTTCGGTTCGCTAGGTCCCCCCTAAAGTAATTTTTTATATAAATGTGATTCTATTTATTATACGTTATAATTTATTACAGAATTTAATATTTGTATTGTTATTTATGTATATATTTTATAACAGATATGGTTACTTGTTAAATTTAATTCAATAAAAATTTATAATTTCAAGTTATCTCTATGTATTTTAAATTTAAATTTAGATCTTTTATCCCAAAAAAAAATGTATACCTCCATTTTATAGTTATTTCGGTAATTAATTTGGTCTATATTTGGTCGTTTATTTTTTATTATTAGTCTCTTAAGTCACTATTTCTCGCAACATGGACTGCTAGGAGCCCTGGTGTAGGTTCACTTCTCAAATATTTTTAGATAAACACCGTTTTGGTGTTTGCTGTATATAAAATTTTCAACCATAATTCATGGTGTTTATATTAACACCACTTGGTGTTGGATTTAGACACCATTTTAAGATTACCCTTTATACCACAGATATTTAAAACTGTGTATTCTCTTCAAAAACGTTCGGTTAATTTTAACTTGCCGGCTGGATATGGTATTATAATAATGTTTATATGTTAGGCTCAATGAACGGAAACGCTCATTGAGAAAAAACGACCACGACGTATTCTAACCTTTTTAAATCATCCACATGCGTGTCGTGGTACTTTTAAACACAGCCAAAACGAGTTGTGGACACCTCAAAAAGACCATGGCAAAATTTGCCTTGCGGCTTAATACTTTGTTTCTTCATTATTATTTTTAAATATAATATCATAGACTTCGATATAAACTGTCATAATGCAGAAAGACGTTATTAACTTTGTAGTCTAAATTAAGCCGGTTCATTGTATTGTAATGAATGGACGGAGGTTGGAAATCTGTTTTGAATTATGACGAATGCAAATTCGCATAGGCTTGGTTGGCATCTGCATTCCCGCGAACACCCCGAATAAACGCACATCACTCAGACTTACACACACATGAATTCCACATGACAAAAATTCACCCTTTAATACACTTTTATTAGAAATATCATTTATCATCTTCTTGTTGCTTTTTCAATGAGTCTCTTTCCAGTCTTTCCAGTCACCTGTCTAATTTATTAACATGTTGTTGTGTGTTTTCCTTACCCAGGTGTTAAAAGTGGTTTCAAGGAAACATTTCTGGCGAGTTTCTAGGCACATAGCGAGTGCCATGCAGGCGTTAGCTCGCGTGAGACAGCGGCCATTAAAATCTCGTATAAACACCTTGTCACAATTAGTACCTAAAGCGTTCCACGATAAGCGATTGCCCCGAGTGCATTTATCGGATGTCGTCGCCTCTTTTTACCTTTTTTTAATAAGCCACGATTTCGTCGAGTCGGCCTCCTAATGTTTTTCTCCATTATGCTAATGCAAGAACGATTCGAAGCCCTTTTATATTCATATCGCTGCCAAAACGAAATCGCATCCTATGGTTATTGACTATCTTTAGATATTCCTCTAACAGCTGCTAATAAAAAATATAGACATAATAACTCCCGAAACAACCTGTGAGCGAATCTAACGACCTTTTATTTGAAAACTATTTTTATTCGCAACAGCTGGGCATATCTTCTTTAATCAAGACAACCTGTTAGTTAAATAAAACGACATCATAAACACTATGTCCCAACAAGTATATTATGTTGTTTTAACAAATGCAAGCGTCGTTTACAATTTGCTTTTGGCTTTATCGAGACGGTTGTAGCGGCGAACACACATGGTGGCTGTCTTCCCGTCATCAAGTCGAATCATCTGCTTATCGCTAACAACTTGTCACCTGTCATCACTCTTCGCTAAACGATCTTGTCGTTATATGATACTTAAACACAACGCATTCGATTGAGAACCAAAGTTCATACAAATTGTGTTATAAAATGTTTACTGAATATTAAAAGGATTCCACATTCCGTATTTGGCATTTGATGTTGTTGCATTTGGGAACGACCAAAACATAATTAATCTGATCGGTCCCTTAGCTCCGACACCAACAGTGTTGACACGCGTCCGACACACTCATGGTGCAGAAAGTTGTCCAGTGCAAACTTTTTAATCGCTTTTTTGCAGCGAAACAGACAAGATTAATTTACGCCGAAAATGGCGAGTGCGCCGGGGTAATAAACCTAATTTTGAGGAGTTTATTTTTTAATAAAGTTTTTAAAATTTAACAACTTAAAATTATAGTAAATATTTATACTATGATTATATTTTTTTTCAGATTTGAGGTTGCAAAAAAATATGCAACGTTTATATATCAAAGTAGTAACGATTATCGGCTTTTTATTTTTAAATAAATTTCTGGTATTATGTACCTGAAATATGAAATAAGATTCTCAAAATTAAATTAAAATAAACAAGGTCAGTGTAATATTAGTATATTATTATACCAGATATAATGCAGGATATTATTCACTTGGATGAGGTTTGCGTCTCGAGTCTCCAGACGAGAGACTCAAATAATCTAAGTAAATAATGCTCATAATCTCGAGTGTAATATTATACTTTATTTTCTCCAATTAGCAGATAATTAAATGATTTTAAAAAATACATAAATAAAATCTGTTAGTTTGTTAACCTCACTTTCCACCCATTTTAAATATAATTATAGTCGCCTTCCTTCAATTTAAAACCCGATTGGTTTAAATAACAGTAAATATTAAATCGGCCTGACTTCGTGAATAATGAGTTCATTATTCCCGTTGTTAGGTGGAGAGTTTATAATGGTTTTGATTATATAAAGAAAAAACTTAATATTGTGCAATAAGCGCATATAGTTATTTTCAGATGTGATTTTAATTATAAAATACATACATCATGTATTGTGTCAAAGCACTTGTCTCATAGGCATATAACTAAAATTGTAAATTACTCCCACCTTTAAAACACATATTATGGTATAGGTATGTTTCCATTACGCTAATTGATCTTTTTACGCATTGATTTTATGGCGTTGTATGTCATACAATCGTCAAAATGATGCTACTAAAATTGAGAATAGAACAGTCTGGCAGATCTCAGATTAGTATCAGTATAGTATGCAACTCGTTTTATAAACTCCTTTAGACACACGTATATTAAAGACTGGGGATTTTTAGTCACGGGTTGAAGTATTACTTCAAGCATTATTATAGATTGGTAAAAAGTAAGGTTAAATTTTTCGGACAGTAATCAGATATCAAATTAAATTCGATTTAAATTTTTCTTTGTATTCGTGGGATAAACTTTTATAGACACTCGCTAGTGCCTGAACAGGCTGTATATATATATATATATAAATATATACGAGGTGTGTTCATAAAATAACGGGAATTGTTACAATTCGCGGGTTCGGAGGGTCCGGTTGTCATAAAAAAATTTTATTATGTTGGTATACATGCCCCCGAAGTATGATAAAAACTTTAGCTGTTTTCATTGCTTACTTTGTCTGTGGCAGCCGCTAAGGTTAGACGTGTTTTATGAGCTCGGCGATTTTCGTTCGTTAAAAGAAATGGATCAAAGAATTTGTATCCAATTTTGCTTAAAAAATTAAATAAATTTTGTGAAATGTTAACAAAGGCCTATAGTGAGTCGGCTATAAGTAAAACAAGAGTTTACAAGTGGTATAAGAGTTTCCAAGATGGCCGTGAAGACGTTGAAGACACAGACCACCAAAACAAATGGACGGCGCATTGCCATTCAATAACAATGCTTTGTTTGCGGTCAACAAACGGTCACAGTCTAAGCGTCAAATTGGAGATAGAATTTTATGTTTTCTTCCAGTGACGTCAACAAACTGTCACAGTCTAAGCGTTAAATTGGCGATAGAATTTTATGTTTTCTTTCAGTGACGTATTGGGATTAAAAAAATAATAAGTAGGTAGGTACTTACAAACGATATTTCCGTGTACTGTTATTTTTAGTAAAAAATAATGTAGATATTTAAACTCCATAATTAACTTAAACACGATAGAAATACACAAACGAAAACACAAAACAACAAGCTGTCAACCTTTTTCTATGCTGTCAAATATGACAAATTTGCCAACGTTGTTAAAATTTAAGTTTAATAATTATAAAATGATTTACTTTCTTTAAATAGAGAAAAAATCTAAAGAAAATGATTAACAAATCCTTTTTACAATTTTTTTATTATTCAAACGAATTACTGGTAATTATTAATGTTCATTATGTTATGATGAACGTCCAAAAAGGCGTCTAATCTATACTTCTGACAACGTTGGAAGCCGTGTTTTTTTCGACGGTGTTTAGAATGTGAAACTATGATTTACTCGCTTTTTAAACGTAAACAAATCCGTCCATTTGTTTTGGTGGTCTGTGGTTGAAGATGACGAACGCCCCGAACGCCCAAGCACATTAACAACCGATAAAAACATGGAAATTGTGGAAGAAATGGTTATTAACCATCAGAGAAGTCGCTGATGATGTTGGTATACCGATTGGCTCATCCCATGAAATTTTTTCGAATGTTTTGGGTATGAAACGCGTGGCAGCAAAATTTGTTCCAAAATTGTTAAATTTTGAACGAAACTTTTGGCCAAAAACAATACTGTAATGATGCCCCAGCCTCCATATTCGACAGACATGCCTCTGTCTGACTTTTTCGTATTCCCAAAAATAAAGAGAACCTTAAAGGGCCGTCGTTTTGCAAGCATATATACTATAGATGACATTAAAAGCGCATCGCTGAAAGAATTATCCCAAAGATCGAGTTTTAGGAGTGTTTCGAGTATTGGAAGAAGAGCTGGCACATGTGCATAATATCCAATGGGGACTATTTTGAAGGCGACAACATTAATAAAGACGAATAAATAAATATTTTTTTCGAAAAACGAAATTTGACTGCTGCATGTTTTTAGTCTAGGTAAAATACACCGTTTTTATTTTTTATTACATAGTTTACTATAAAAATCAAGATTTATTAGTAGGCACGATTATAAATATAAAAAATCGCATTCATAATTCACACAATAAAAGCCTAAATCATAAAGTGTGCTTGTAAATATTTCAAAGCTTTTTTGCACAAAGAATGATTTTTTAAAAGCTTTATGAAAAAATTAACAACACAATAAAATATTTAATGAAAAAATATAAATTTAAAGCAGCAGATATACATTGCACAAAGCTTGATAAAGAGTTAGTGACTTAGTTTGTTGTAATTAATGTAGCAGGCAGGGGAGGCATTTGAATCGCACAAATATTAACTGGGGCCATGAATTACTTAAAATACAACAACATGCATAATAAAAACATTGTTAGTGAGCCATGTAAATTTCATAGCTAGCACAAATACAATTAAGTATTAATGGCGGTGAATTGTTAATGCACTAAGAAGGGCAAGTGACGTCATTCTACGTGACGAGCGATTGCGCGGGGGGCGCAGGAGGCGACCGGTAAAAAAAAGGGGTTGCTTTGAAGCTTTTACGGGCAAGGAAGTGAATTTTTAAAGCGCGAATAAATTGTTAAAGTCAAAGGCTTTTCCACTATGAATATTACATCTTGGGCGCATTGTTTTCTGTCTTATTGAACGGCTAATATTAATTTAATTAAAATTCTGGCGCGCATAATTATTTATTATCACAATTTTAGCGTTTCATAATTTATTATTATACTTGTGTATGTGCCAGCCAAGCGTGCATAAATATCACCACAAATTTTACTAATTTTTATTATATCGTTAATTTATTTCATACTACAACTTAATCAATAATTTTGTGGATGACTATTTTAAAACTGATTCGAAGAATTTTAAAAGGCATTTATTTAAGTCTAGAAAACGTCCAATCCACAAAGGATGTGTACATTAAACTTACTTAGTATATGCCCAATGTATATATAAACTGGAAACGACGCCCGTACAAAGCACATAAAAGAGATATTCCCTTTTGTTTATTATAGTTTATTCCATATTTATAGTAAGAGCGGATGGAGACAACCACTTAAATTTGACTGCTGAGACAGGCAGACTTCTTGAATACATCAAATGGAACAATAAAGTATTTTTAACAAGCTGGACATGAATCCAGTATGAGTCCAACTTGGAGATCTGGCTCCCTTTGTATAGGTAGCACAATCGTAAACCAGGAATTCAATAATGTAATTTTATGCAACATACGTCTAAATGTATTGTTAAGGCCGTTCCATAGGAGGTCTCGATAAATTTCTACTTGCTTCGCAGTAATTGAAATCCATCAACTAATGTAAATATTTTTTTTCAGGCTAAACTATTGGAATCATCACACGCTTGGCTTGGAGCTGCATCTACTTCTTCTATTGCCGGTAAGTGTTACTAGTTTTTAATATAATTTTATAATTAGATTCTTAAAAGAATGTATTTTAATTCTTAAATTGTTTCAAATATTTCGTCAAAACAATGTTAAGCTTTAAAGCCACATTCTTTTAAAATGTTTGTTAAAATCTCTTTAGTATTTAGATAGTAAGGTACAAAAATACCGAAATTTACTTAGATTAGTTTTTCGTTTATAGTATTTGTTTGAGGTAAATATTAATAATAC
Source organism: Brassicogethes aeneus (assembly GCA_921294245.1). NCBI lineage: Eukaryota > Metazoa > Arthropoda > Insecta > Coleoptera > Nitidulidae > Brassicogethes > Brassicogethes aeneus. The sequence goes on along the minus strand of OV121132.1, from coordinate 41,361,656 downwards.
TATACCAACCTTTAGTCGACACTCGGTTTACTAGATCTTTTTAATGTTTACACAAATATTAATAATTAAAATTAAACATTGCAAACGTGACTATTTTGTTAACATTACCTCGAAATAAACAGGTCCTGTTTGTGTTTACAGGTTCCTTAAGTTTAAATTTAAAAAAATACAATTTAATATGTATACGTAGTTACAATGAATTTGCAAGTAGAATGTAACGTAACAATATATTTAGGGGTTGTAGGTTGGACTCCGGGAAAATTGAACTAACACTAAGTTCGTCTAGCTGAAATCAATAATTTTATATAAATTAAACATAAAACGCCACAATGAAATTAAACATTTGAACACATTAATAGCAACTGTTTCATTAATACATTATTAACTGCTGTAAATAAATTTAATTAAATACATAATTTAATTCCCGAGCCAGTGTTATATCGACTGTTTTGCAGAATATTGAGATAGTTTAAGTGTCGATCCAGTCACAAATTTAATATAATTATTACAATTTAATTAAATTATTGATGCAACATGATATTTAAAAATATTTTATGATATATATATATATTAGTTCATTTAAATATTAGTTTGGATTATTTTACGAGAAGGCTTAAGATTTTTCTTATGAATTGCATATTCCGCTCTCGTGAAACCGTCAAACTCGCCATCGGCTCGTGTGACAAACTCTTCACTCGAGCGGAATATGCTGTATTCCAAACTTGTTACAGAATATACTATTACGTTGTTTTATAGAAGAGTTTGAACTATAGAGAAAATTAATGTAAACAGATAAACTGTTCAAACCTTTCTATATGGTCTTTATACACACACAAAAAGTATGAAAACATTCTTGGACACTATTTTGGAGGTTGACCAAACCCTTGTTTTGATTTGTGATTGGACCGTCGCCGAAAATTTGACAAAGTACGCGCGGAGCTGCGACATAAATCTTTAATGATTCCATTACAGCTTGACCTGTGCCTGTGCTCTCGCTAATTTATTTAACTACTTTGTTATTTGATACACCGTCCCGCGCTCTTCGTTCATTGTTATATGAAATAATGATATTTTTAATTATTAATTGATCGACGTGATGCGGTCGATATTTATAGGCCGGATCGACATAGGTGGTACCCATTTGTAGCCTTATATTTAATTAAGGGGATTATAATTAGCCGTACATTGTATAATTGAATTCGAATATTTTAAGTATTCATGCTGCGGAAATGATGACTTAGGCTTTAACCTTTCTGACTTTTCTCTTTTATTACTGTCAAAGCTTGGTGGCCTTAACGCACTGATGAAAATCGAAATAAAAGTTGCATAATTTTGAAAATTATTATTTTTAAGTAAGGTGGCTATTAATTAAAAGAAGAAAATATCCAGTAGTAGAATGTAGAACTTACGGTATAAAATGGAGTATATTGTTTTTTACACTACAGTGTGGCTCTAGATGGACATAACTATACTGGAGAACTTTCTTATTTTGCATTTTAGTGGAAAGTCAAAAAAAGTAAAATTAAGTCAAGTATAAAGTAAATGTTTTATAAAGAATTTAAAAAACCGTATGGAAAAAAGATGTTTACAATAACAATACCTGTGAACAATGTAACAATGTAACTTAAAGTTATTACTTTTGATATTATGATTAAAGTAAATATTTATATAAATTCAACTAAGCTTATACTTAAATAATGATAAAAAACAAATGGATGGACACTACACCAATAAAAAGAACATTATTAAGAAAAAAGTTTATGTTAATGATCTCCACTCCTCTGCCATAGGCAAAATGAATGAGCATACTATTCGTCGTTTATCTGACAAAGAGGCGTAACTCAAAAAAATTCGTTTTTGAGTTATACCAGAATGATCACCAAAATCGACTTTATAATCTCACAAACTGGCGTAGCTCTATAATAAATAGGTACAAATAAAGTTTTAGCATAAAGCAGTTTCGGCGTAACTAATATTTTTGCATTTTGTGTGCCGTACAAACTGGCGTAATTCAATTCACACCGTTTTGTTTAAAAATGAGATACGCCTCTTTGTCAGATAAACGACGTATTAATTGTGTGTACCTACGAAAAATTTTGAAATCTGAAAAATGTGCAGCAGTTAAGCCGTATTTTGGTTTAAAATTTTAAAGTAGGCTATGGAATTAATAGAATAAGAAAAACTGTGACTAACTATGACTTTTTCTACTAAAACGAAAAATAAAAAAGTATAGTTACTCGATCCGGGGACAAACTATAGTATAATCGAATGATTTACTTTCTTAGTACAGTACAAAAAAAATACTTTTTAAAAGTTTAATTTTTCGTTATAAATTTCAAATTAAACCATTTTGTTTTATTAAAACATTATTAAAAAAAACTGGAGAACACAAAAAACTAAAAAAGTATGAATAAACAAATTGTTTAACAATCATAAAACACTTTAATTTTTAGCTTTTTAAATTAAATGCAAACAATATTTTTAAATAGTCTTTAACTATTTTAAAATTTTTGTCGCGAAATATATTGGCATTATTAATTAAACAATTTAAATCTTTAATGGAATGTGTATGTTTTTTATAGATTATTTGTATAGAATTTATAAAAACTTGCAAAAAAGAATGCTATTCATGCTGATTATAATTATAACTATAGTTTTAATATTTTATATACCTAGTATTGTTTTTTGATTTTGATTTACACAACGGCTCAACGTGTTGAAATTAATTTTATTTATGGTGCAAAAAAATCGTTGTGCTCTAGGAACAGCAGTACCATTTAATGAACTACACCCTGGAAAATATGTGCGTCATAAATATGTTCAAGAGCTGGTTGCAAAATTTAAACAAACGGGATCGTTTGCAATCGAAAAAAAAAACAACATATGATTCTCAATGAAGCCACCCATATTGAGGTTCTTGGTCAGTTTGGTGTAGCTAAAAAATTAAGTGTTTTGATTATTGTTAAACAATTTGTTTATTTATGCTTTTTTAGTTTCTTTTAAATACTTTTGTTAGAATTATTGTGTTCTCCATTTTTTTTACTAATGTTTTTACGACAACAAAATAAAAATTATTTTGCGTTATTTTTCAAAATGACTATTAAAAAGTATTTTTTTAGTACTGTTAAATAGCAAATTTTAAGAACTTTTCACAAAGAGGGTGTTGTCATTTAAAAAAATTGAGACTTATAGAGCCGTGCTTGTTTTTAAATAGATACCCTGTATAGTATAACTGATGTTGGATTATACTTTAAATCTAAAGCAATATGGTACCAATAAGAATTATTATTATTATTAATAATACCTAAGTATAATTATTATATAATAATTGATTTTAAACCATTACCATTACTTAATAATTATTTTAAAAAATTTAAGTCTTTTTTTTTGTTTCTGAAGAATCCTTCAATATCTCATATTTTTTGCCGGCAGTTCATTAAATTAAATTTTTAGCTGTGACCTTTAAATTTGTTTTAATTTCCATATTTTTTATTAAAAGTAATCGTGAACATTATTGAGACAAACACGTTAAAAATGTTGCCATAATATATATAAGTTATCAAAAATAACAGTTATCAAAAATAACAGTTATCGTTAATAAAACTTTGTGTAGCTATGAAATAAACTTTTTACAAATATTTGCATTGTCGATACTGTTAGCGCCATCTATTAGAGCAACGTTAAAGCTCGATTTTAAATTATTCCTCTCGTATTCTTTTGTATTACCTATATCAAAGTTGCGCCTTAGAGCTATTAGTAGAGGATCCCAAGTAAGGTCGACCTTCACCCATCTGCTTACCAGATGAAAATTATATTTTATCAAATAAAATATGTTTCTGAACATAAACCAATAGGGTTGCCATAAAAAATATGATCAAGGCTAGCTATAATAAATAAAAAATTAAAAAAAAATAATTAATTTTTTAAATTTCACCGACTTGCTTGCCAAATGAACGAAATTCCAATGGAAAGCATACAACATACAGAATATGTAACAGCTAGGTTGCCTACCTTTTTCTGGTCCCTATTACCTGGTTGCTTTGTACAGGGTGATCCCCTATAATGTCGCCCCCCTTTAACTTTTTTATTTTAAGTGTCCCAAAAAATTTAAAAGTTTGGTTATGTAGGTACTAAAAAATACTTTTTTTCTACGTATAAAGAAAATTGGAAAATTGATCAGTATACAGGGAAAAACAAAAAGTTTATTTTTTTTTAAAGGATCACCGTATATATGAATTTATTTTTCGATTCCTTGTAAAATTCTGAGCATAATTTATATAACAAACCATATACCTAAATTCAACCGTTTCTGAAATATTCGCATTCGAAATGTCATCATTAAATGTTTTTTTAAACTGTTAGAAATCAAGAAGCCTCAGTATACCAAAATTTTTATTGAAAATAAATTACTATAGTGACATTATGTCAATAAGTATTGTTAAATAAGTAAAAATGGCGTACTCAGACAGAGAAAAACAAACTATTTCAACTTATTATCTTAAAAATAATTTAAATATTTCAGAAACGGTTGAATTTAGGTATATGGTATGATATATGAAATATGCTTAGAATTTTACAAGGAATCGAAAAATAAATTCATATATAGGGTGATCCATTGAAAAAAATAAACTTTTTGTTTTCCCTGTATACTTATCAATTTTCCAATTTTCTTTATACGTAGAAAAAAAGTATTTTTTAGTTCCTACATAACCACACTTTTAAATTTTTTGGGACACTTAAAATAAAAAAGTTAAAGGGGGGCGACATTATAGGGGATCACCCTGTACAAAGCAACCAGGTAATAGGGACCAGAAAAAGGTAGGCAACCTAGCTGTTACATATTCTGTATGTTGTATGCTTTCCATTGGAATTTCGTTCATTTGGCAAGCAAGTCGGTGAAATTTAAAAAATTAATTATTTTTTTTTTTATTTTTTATTTATTATAGCTAGCCTTGATCATATTTTTTATGGCAACCCTATTGGTTTATGTTCAGAAACATATTTTATTTGATAAAATATAATTTTCATCTGGTAAGCAGATGGGTGAAGGTCGACCTTACTTGGGATCTTAGACTATATAAAAAGCACAATCTAAAATGCAATATAAATTGTTCCTTCGTTAAATGTAAATATGAATAAAGCGGGCCCCCCACATGGAATTATTTTTCTTAATGATATTTTTTACGGGTAATTGTCGTAAAATGTGTTTAATATTGCGCGCCCACCCATATGAAATGAGCAAAATAGGCATTATTATAAATTGATCGCCCACATCTACACTTTGTTTCATTTTAAAATTGCATATATGATAATAACTAAAATTACATCTTTATTAAAATAAATTTGTCCAGAATAATACCTAATAAACGTTGATTCTAAATATCAAAATAAGAATAATTAGAATAATAATTAATATAATAATAATCATAATTATTAACTCACTTACAATTAGTCATTTTATTGTGACTAATGCAAATAAAAATTCGATCATGCAATTTAATGACCTGAACATTTTGATAGAGCTAATCCAAAATGTCGAATGCATGTTTTGAAATTAATTAAAGCCGATTTGGTTTTATTTGAATTCTTTAAATTAACAATAACATTCATTATCTTCATATTTCAATGCAACATTAAAGCTAAAATTCAATTCATTCGCAAGTCTGTGTTCCGAGAAGCGGAGCTGGTCTGTTTATTCTTTGTACACGTATATAATTATGAATGGGGCTATAAACCGTCAATAAAATCAGTTTTTAATTATATAAATCGTTCTCATGGCCGTAAAAAGACCTAATCGTTATAACAAGTGCAAACTAAAACGACATCGGGGCGCATTCTACAAATAATCAATTACGGATCTTATTACTTTACAAATGGGAAATGTGGAAGTTAATCGTATCGATTAATTGTATTGGAAAATCGCGTTAATTTTAACTATTGTATGGTTTAATGGCCGTTCCATGAATGTAATTTGTGCCATTCTTAAAAGCTTTTAAAATTTACACAGGAGGTTGGTGAATAATGCACAGTACAAAAACAGTTTTAAAAGTAGAGCATATTTTTACTACTTCCAGTTTAAGACGGGTGCTAATACGGGTCATGCATAATAAACTTACCTAGGATTGCAAAGTGTTTAATTTAATTCTGGTAAAATTGTGTACACCGCTTTTGCAAAAACAGTGTATTGGAATCAAATAAATTAATAGTTTAATAAAATTTAAAAAAATATAAAATAATCTAATTTATTGATAAACTTGTCACCTCCTAATGTTCAATAACTATGTCAAAAAGCGTGTTCAATAATATGTCAAAAAACATGCTTCTCAAAGAAACGTAACCAAAAAGCGCTCCACGCTTTTTGGCATAGTAAGTGGCAAGTTTATTAATAGAACATATTAAATTATACTTACAATATTTTATAGATTTTAGTGCGTTAAAACGTAATTTTTATGTTTTTGAAACAATGAATTTATTTTTTACTTAAAATTTAGATAGTTAGTCGCCAGATTAGAATTAGATTAACGTCATGTATTCTGCTAAAAAAACCCTTTCCTTTGATACCCATGTCAATGAGGTTGTAAAGAAATATGTAATACGCCATATTAGAGCGGCCGCCATATTGGATTTAGTTTGACTCACCTTAACGTGTTCTACTCCTTAAACCCTTTCATTAGATATCCAAGTCAAGTTGTAAAGAAAAAGGTAATCCGCCATCTTGAATTAGTTTTTTGTGAACAAACCAACCTTCAATTGCTTTCCATAATACATTTTTATGGTTTTAATGGTTTTGCAAAAGTTTTATTCTCGCACTTCTCTAGGGCTAAAGTTGATGTCTACACTCGGAGAAAATAGTAATGCACTTTACCCAGGGCTAAAATCTTAACTTAACTAAGCCACTCCAAGGAAGGAGTGCTCTTTAAGTATATGATGTCAGAAATAATGTTCCTAAAATATTTTGCACGTAACATTTTAAACATTCTTCGTCTATAGCGGCGCCTTTTCTTTCTCCTTTAAAATTTGGGCTATGACGCTTAGGTCCCTTTTATATTAAAACAGTCTAAAAAATGCTCAATTTTAAAATAAGCCAAACATATTTTTTTTGTCAAAAACTTTCTTAAATGAACTATATTAAAGCTGTCTAAACTGATTATAACTTTCTAAAAATATTAAAGCTGTCTAAACTGATTATAACTGTCTCAAAATATCCTCAAACTGTCTTAAATGAGCCAAAACTAACAAAAATATCTATAAAAAATCAAAAATGTACCAAACTGTATTAAAACTGTCTAAAATGGCCAAAAACTGTATAAACAATGTCCTAAATTTAAGTTTAAACCGCAGCATAACTATTTTCTCTGACTGTACCTGAAACAAATTAAATTCAAAACTAAACTGAAGCATTTAAAACCCTTTATTTACTTTTAATAAAAAACAAAAACCAAGGTCATATTTTCCAGAGCGAATTTAAGCACTAGATTTATAACTATCCATTACTATTTTTAGTATACTTTTAACACTTACTTATTAACACCGCTTATTTTAACTGTATAAATTATATACAGGGTGGTCCAGGTTATAGTAGCAATAATTCACCATTCGATAGTCCATCGAAAAATAAGTCGACATGCATGGTAATTTTTTTCTCCAAAACCCCTCCTAAGGGAGATACAGCCCTTCAAAGTTGAGTTTTAAAAATCTTTTTTTTGTCATAACTCTCAGGAAACAAAAGCGTTTTTGACCAAATTTGGTACAAGTACTTATGAAATAAGTACTCCTTATCTGACGTAAGTAACTTTTGTCAAAATTGTCCAGTGACGTAGATACAGGGGGGTTGTTTCACTTTTTCCACCCCATTTTTTACGCCACTGGATATTGGTTTAAATTGACCTATTTTTCTAATTCCTTGTTCAATTTTGAGAAAAAAAGCCACTTTTGTCAAATTTTGATTTAAGGCTTTGTTTACGAGATAATTAGGTTTAAAAAAACATACAGTCCTGCAAAGTTCAGTTTTAAGTATCTTTTTTTTTTCATAACTCTAACTCTCGCTAAAGCGTTTTTCACCAACTTTGATACAAGTACTTATGAAGTAGATACTTGACCCAAGTAACTTTTGTCAAAATTGTCCATTGGCGTACATACAGGGGTTTTTTCACTTTTTCCGCCCAAGATTTCACTGAAAAATAACTCGACATGCATTGTTTTATTTTCTTCAAAACTTCCTCAGAAAAGAAATAAAGCCCTTCAAAATTCAATTTTAGGATTTATCTTTTTGTTATAACTCTCATATCGTTTAAGAATATTTAATTAAATTTGGTATAGGTATTTAAAATAGGTAATCAACACTTGACGTATTTTTATTTAAAATTATCAAGTGGCCTGATGCGCTTTATCCAATAAAATTAGGGCGGCCCCACTCTAGTATGAACTGTCAGTCTTAAACAACTGAAATATCTGTCAGAGTGTTAATAAAGGTTTTCTATTATTTTTTACAGTCTGTTAAGATATTTTAGAGTTAATACAAGTATCCTGTAATCATAAATATGCCTTTTCGATTCACGAACCAAGAATACGCCGATATTCACTTCATTTATGGATTTTGTGATGGGAACGCGTTGCAAGCAGTTCAAGAATATCAAAGGCGTTTTCCCAATTTATATTTAAAACTGAACTTTGCAGTACTGTATGTTTTTTTTAAACTCAATTATCTCGTAAACAAAGCCTTAAATCAAAATTTGACAAAAATGCTTTTTTTCTCAAAATTGAACAAGGAATTCGAAAAATAGGTCAATTTAAACCAATATCCAGTGGCGTAAAAAATGGGGTGGAAAAAGTGAAACAACCCCCCTGTATCTACGTCACTGGACAATTTTGACAAAAGTTACGTACGTCAGGTAACGAGTACCTATTTCATAAGTACTTGTACTAAATTTGGTCAAAAACGCTTTTATTTCCTGAGAGTTATGGCAAAAAAAAGATTTTTAAAACTCAACTTTGAAGGGCTGTATCTCCCTTAGGAGGGGTTTTGGAGAAAAAAATTACCATGCGTGTCGACTTATTTTTTGATGGACTATCGAATGGTGAATTATTGCTACTATAACCTGGACCACCCTGTATATACATATAATATACATATAAAATATTGTGCAGAAAACAGCGTTTTTCTGAAAACCATTTGTGTAAAAAACGAGAGCAATTTATCGAAGGAAGGGTTTTAAAGTTTTAACAAATTTCCATTAAATCTACCATTTGACCCAGTCTGAAGACTTATGTTATTATTTCAGTTATTTAATTTAATTTTAGGGCGTTTCGAGTTGAAAAATTCTGGAATTAGTTATTAGATAAGTTTTCTCGTTTGCTTTATGTTTGTTGTGCTGTTGTTAATAGTTTTTATTGTGTTGTTTTCGAGCGGAGTTCTCAGACTTCGTCCATAAATAAGGCCATAATATTTTCGATATATGACGCTCTCATATTTTAAAAGTATATCCAACAGCGACGGAAAAAAGACGTAGACTCTGGCAACGAGAAAAAATATTGTTCATATATTATACATTTTATAGCAGTTGGGGGAACAATTGTTTAGTGTTTGTCCCGCCGTATGCAGAAACGATTGTTAAGATTTGATAGGCCCTCAAAGTGTGAGGTAAAAAAAATAAAAATGGTAATATAATGGTATATTTTATGTTAAACTGAAAACGTAATAATAACTCTGCATAACATTTTATAATTATAAATACATTATTTTAAATGCATTCTCATTAACCTGCTAAGAAGGTATTTCTAAAACAGAAATCCATAAATAACACAATAATTTATTTATAGAATATTTTTATCATATACACGTTAACAAAAAACTTAATACTTAATTACTTATTTTCTATGTCACAACATTTATTAACATTACCTTTAATGCAGCTGCTGCTTTTTTAATGAATTGCTAATCCAATATTGCTAATAACTAAGAATTACATGCCTATGATTATTAAATAGATCAATGATTAAATGGAAAGGTTCATTATAAATATGTCAAAAGAAGGATAGTTTTTCTTTTAATAAATAAAATTAATAATAATAATTAATATGATTCATATTAATTATATATATATTATCTTGCAAGAACTTTATACTATATTGACCGGTTTTTTAAATAATTATCTTGATTATGCTTTTAATGAAGAAATTATTTGTTGTGATGTAGAAAATTAAAAATATAGTGATGTAGTTTTGTTATTTTTAAAAGCAAATTGTAATTAATATTTGTTTTAGTCTGTATGTAATAAATGTATATGTTCTATCGCAATATATCAAAGAAAGGCTTATTTACCGTTGTAGTAATATATTTTTTAATTTGAAGTTTAAAATTCATGCTATATCATGAACTATCCCGGATTTTGCATTAATTTCTTGAATCAGTATATAAACTCGCATGGTATCCATTTAATGCGGTAATAAATTCAAAAACTCAAAAACAAAGTAGAAAAAAGCATCCACATCCATATATCGCACATATACACACTGAATAAAATACCTCGTTCTAAATGAAAATCGTTACTTTTTGATTTGAGGCAGCAAAATTAATGCGGACAAAATATATTTCCCGTATCCCGGAAAAAAATGGAACAAACAAATCATTTTATGGAAATTAACAATATTTTTTATTCATGTTTTCTGTGTCTGCGTCTACGTTTTTTTTTGTTGCGATGTTGTTGTTTGGATTTAATATTGGATTGCAGCTTTTGATGTGCTTTTTTTCTCGTTACCCCGGCCATTTTGTATTAGTTATTATTTTTATGTATGCATGTTCGATTTAGTTTTTATCGCTATCATATTTTTTCGAGTGTGCCACGAACGGGTTCATTAATTAAAGGCAAAACCAACTAAAATTGCTTAGACGGTTACATGCATCATGCATGTAATTACTTAGAATATAATTTATTAATGCTTATATTTATTATTGCATTCGTGACTAAAACACTTGCAATAAAATATACATGCAGTTTATATTATTTAAATTTTAATTCGTTTGTTTTCCCTGCTGCATCATTAATATTATATGGAAACCGTACTTAAATATTTAGATTAAATTTAAAGCAATCGTTTTCTTTCTCTACCTTGGCAAACTTACAAAACTTTTAATATTTTATATGACATACTCTACAATATCCACCTGCATTAACAAATTTATGCAGTATAGTGTTGTAAATGAAAATACGTTCGCCATAAAATTGCAAATTTAAAAATGTGTATAATTTTATTTATCTTCAAGCGGTCTATAAATTAAATAAACTTAATTGTCGTCAACGCTTGACACTGAAGTAGTTAATTGGTTATAATACATATATATGGAATATGGGACAGGAATTATTTGTTATCAGTGATTGGCCGATTCTTTTATTTGTAACACTAAGTACAGTAGCCTTTAATTAATGACCTAAGTTTTCCGTTTGCGCATGACTTTTTCGTTTTAACCTTGCACGTTTTTTTTTTGTTTTTTCCGCTCAGACTACCCGACTTTATTAAAACTAAAAACGCCGACCTGGACGCAAGATCAACTGAAAGAAGCAATCGACGCCGTCGTGAACCAGAGGATGCGTTTCACGCAGGCCTCCTCTCGATACGGCATACCGAAAGGAACCCTGTACGATAACATTTTAGGCAAAAGCAAACGCATGGCCGTGCTCGAAGAAGCCGGGCTCAACCACAGCGAAGAGTCGGCCGTTTTGGAATTTTGCTGCGAGGTTTCTCTGTCGCCTTACAACAGGCGCACGAAAAAGTCCTTGGCCTCGGTCCTCGACTTCGTGCAGAAACTTCGCAGAACTCGCGATCCTGAATTCATGTTTACGGGATTAAGCGGCTTTCGCTGGTGGTGGGCCTTTTGCAAAAAGCACAGCATCGTTTCGCTTTACTACGAAAATAACGGTCTAGGATTAAACTAAAACTAAATGTAAAGCTACAATAAAAATATTTGGTACTTACCATATGGAATATTCCATTAGTACATTAGGACTACCTGTTTTTAAAGCGCTAAATGAGATAAAAATAATTAAATATATAATGGAATTAAATATATATACATATAAACATTATGTAAAATAATAATAATTTTTTTATTTTTAGTTTTAGCTTTATGACAAAAAATAGATTTGCGATTGCTTTTACATAAAAAATGCATTTTTAAATGCTAATTACAAATTACACTAGGCAACAAAAATAAATAGCTGGGTTGAAACCAGTAAAAATGAATGCAGCTGTAATACTAGTATTAGATTATTCCTATTGGCTTTAGATTTCGAGACACTCAGGCCAATTCACTAACATGAGACGTTAACTTTAGCCACTAGAATTAGTGGTTATCGTTATATTTAATCGACCTGATTGGTCGTATTGGCCGATAACCACTGATTCTAGTGGCTAACGTTAACGACTTATGTTAGCCACTAGAATCAGTGGTTATCGTTATATTTATTCGGCCTGCTTGGCCGGATTGCCCGATAACCACTGATTCTAGTGGTTAACGTTAACGACTGATGTTAATGAATTTTCCTGAATGTTTTAATTTTTATTAAAATATGTTTGAATTTGGACTTGATCATAGAACATGTTCTGTGGACTTGATCTAGTAAAACTTAAGTCGGGCTGGCGTAAAATTAATTTTTAAAATTCTTTTAAAGGACACTTTGCTTCATATAAATAGCTTAAAAACATTGCGGGCCTCGGAGGCAAAAAACTATTTTTAGGATGTACAACAATAACTAGAACTTCAATTGGAATTTACATGGAATTTAAAGAAAAATAATTTTAACAGCTCCGAATAAACAATTTGAACAAACTGCAAATGCAGTTTCAAAAGCGCCTATAGGAATAACTTTTTTATAATTTTGTTTATAAAAAAATTAAGATTTCACTGCTTTATGACTTTTCGCCAGGTTTTTGGGGATTTTGACCACAGTGCGTTAAAAAAAATTAGATCAGATTTTCAAAATTAAAAAAATTTATACATAAAGCTATTATAAAAAATATCGAAACATGTATTCATTTCTGGTCCAAACCCAGCTATAAAATTTTGTTGCACATGGTTATTAAAAACAATCAATCAAAAATAATTTTATAAATTCTAGTTTTACAATTTTTCTTCTAAACCCGCAAATAAAAGTGTTTTTATATACCTACAGTGTATAAAACGTTTTAATTTAAAGAACAGTTATAAATATTAAACTTTGTAGGTCAATAACATAAAGCCATCAACAATTATTCTTTATACCCACAAGTTAACTAAATTTATAATAATATAAATCCTTAAATCCATTTAAGAATATAATGTTTTAAGGTGCGAAATTGTAAATATTTTTATTGTAGTTATTATTATTACTATACATATTCCAATGACGACAACAATAATCTTACTGACGTATACACGCATAAATTTGATATTAACAATAATTATTTTTGATATTTGTTTAAGACTAATGTCTACAAAAGCAATAAATGCCTTTAATATTGTTGTTTTATAATAATGTTAAATGTAAATAAAAAAAACAAAAATCTTTAAAAATCGCGTTATTTAATTACAATGTTGTAGTTTTATGGTGATAATTTTATGGCCGTTTTTAAATTGGATATTGTTATGTAGTTTAATGCTGTTTAACTAAAAAAAAATTATTGCATACATTGCAAAAATAAAGATTCTTTTAGTTACGAAAAATATACTTCCTTCATTCCCTTAGATTATAATTTTGTTGTATTTGTAATTTACTATAACGGACGTTAAATTCCGAGCCTAATTCTTGGAAAATAAATTTATTTAAACATACGCGCTATGTTAGTTAAGTTTATTTAATATCTCTAATGCTTTTTATGACATGCATGTAAAACTTTATTTTGTTTTGTTTAAGATGATTAATAATTTTGTATTTGTTTTACTAAATTAATATCTATAATATTATGTTTTATAGATGTTTGACGAATCCTATTTTTTTTATATTTTTGGCAATTTAGATTTTTTAAATTATTGTATGATATTATTAATTATTAGGTAGGTACATTTCATATAAAATTTTTGATTTGTGTAATACACAGAGTGTAAAAGCAATAATTCCCAACGTTTTGCGATGTTTATAAAAAATTCTTAATAAAGACCTATTAACTTTAATTAGGCTATTTTATTTAATCCATTCCAATTAAAATGAATTAAGTTTTAATTGAATAATTAGTGAAAAAAACCATTTATTATGCATTAACATAACATTTATCGATAAAAGCTATTTTTCTACACGGGTTTAAATTTTAAAAGAAAACATTAGATCAATAAAACCTATTTTAAGAAATTTAATCAACAAATTAAATATAACAATTTATTTTATTGCCGCAAACACATTGCTTTGTATTGGATGATAAAACACAATAGTTTATTTGAGAAATAAACTTTGCCTTTACGCCATTTTTAACAATAAATACTTAATTTATAATAAAACCGATTGAACATATTACTGTTTTAAAATATGTTTTTTATAACAATCGTAAAACTAAAACAATAGCATTCGAGTTAAGATGATAAGAACTGTTATTTTATTCATAAATTTTAATTGTTAAATACATTATACATCCTATCCAGGGCCGGATTAAGACAATTTGTCGCCCTAGGCCAATAATAATGGCGCCTATAAGTACAGCCCAATTAGTACCTAAAATTAATATAACTGTTATATTAATTTTAGGTACTAATTTATATTATAACACAATACATGTTAGCTGACAGTAGGGTTTTATAAAAAAAATTACAATAAAATAAAAAAAGTAATTGTATTGTATATAGAAAAACAAAACAATGAAGAACTAACTTAATTTTTACAATTTTTAAATAACCTTAAGGTAGTTGTCGTGGTACAATATTGTCAAAATTTTTTAGATTATACGCACCGTAAAAGTATAAGAGCTTGTAGCTAAGTGATTCATAATTTGTTCGCAAGACTGTACCCTGGAGACGTTACCTTTACGTAATACTTTTAAATATTTTTTAAGTTTTAATCCGGCAACGTCGCTTATGCTCAACCAATATATATATTGGAGACTGAATCAGTCCGTTTGAATTTACTGCGGAAATAATATCTATACTCGCGTACAGCCTTGCCAAGTTGTTTTTATCTGACACTAGTGATGTATACTTTTTACAAATTGTTGAACTTTAAACGGTTATTTATAAATAATTGGACGGTCAAAACTTTTTAATTATTTTTTTTAAACTCAGCAAAATGACATTAAAACAGTGTTAGTTTTTTGAAAGCTTCTGACAGTTAGTTTTTTCTGTATAACTAAGAAACTGGTACAGAACTACAGAAAGCCTATACAATCCATGTTAATTATCCAATTTTTAATTGAATTTATCTCGGGTTATAGACGGTCAATCGACTTCAAATTTTAAGGATATATTGTATGTATTGTCATGTCATTAATAAGTATACAAAAATTTAAAATTTCCGATGGTATGCTTACAGCACGACAACTACCTTAAACAGAATTTTATCTATAACATTTCGTCCTTGATACTGCAAAAGGTCACTTTGACGCCTTTCTGCACAAGGGAATCAACCCACAAAAATAAAAAAAATCGAGATAATTAACTCATATTTCACGATTTTTTGTGTATGTTATTTCTTTTCTGCAGAAAGGCGTCCAAGTGACACGACCTTTTGCATCATCAACGACGATTTACAATTTTATTTTTCTGCATTTAAAATCGGAAAAGGAATATTTTTAAAATTTATTTTATTTGCTTCTTCTGCTTCTATAGAAGAGCAGTCTACTAGGCAACTTCGTTAAAATGTTGTTATTCTTTTTAAAAAAGAAAAAGATCTTTCTCCTGTACAAAATCCACAATACTATTATTATAATAGTAATAATAATATTGGGGAATATTGAAGTAATGTTTTTCTTCTTAATTAGTTTTGACCATATGACTAACTTGGAGTCTTTGCTATTTAAAACAATGTTTTTCATAAAATATTTATTTATTTTAATTGATTAATTTTAATATTCCGCCTACTTAAAAAAAATGAGCCTTCTGCCTGGGCGCCTATTGGCTTCGCGGCGCCCTAGGCCATGGCCTAGGTTGGCCTATTGGTTAATCCAGCATTGATCCTATCAATCATTCTAATTATTTTCGAGATTTTATTATGCACAATAAACCTAAAATTAATTAGACGCCAATTTAAAACATTTTTTTATAACAGCGATTGTGAAAAACTCATAAACAAATAGGTATACACACTTCGTAACTTAAAACTCCTTACTCGTAATTTTTGTTTTCTATGTTTCAGGTTGCTCGACAAATTGGTAATATTGTTTGTTTTATTTTTATTTACATGCATATTTATCGTGTTCCTACAATGATTTTTGTTTGTTTTAACAATTTACTTATTTTTCAGGATTTTGTTTAGTTATCATTCATAATTCAAATATGCAAATATACATAATATCTAAAGGACTTGATAAACTAAATAAGTAAATAAAAGTTCTTTAAAAAAATATGTATAAAACATTTGTAAATTAATTAATTGGTTAGGTATATTTTGCCAAAAAACCAAACATGTTTAGTTAAAGAAAATCTAAATATTAAAAAAACCGATGCCTTAAAAGCTATACTTCTTTGGCGTAACTTAAAAAATGTTCCGCATGCAAATATCACAGGCCCACAGCTATTTTGGTGCTGGGGTATTTTAAATGATTCCCTAAATTCAAATATGGCATTTGTTTCTACTTATTAGCTCAAATTTATCGATCATGGATCAAATCAAATGTAATGTTTATTATTATATTAAACAAATATATAATTATATTATACTATCTTTATATTTATAATTCTTCTGTAGATGTGCATGTCACTGAACTCCTCCTAAACGGCTGGACCGATTATGATGAAATTTTTTGTGTGCGTTTGAGTGGGACCCTGGATGGTTTGGATTCATAATTGGTCCGCTAGTATTATATACAAAGATAGACGAAACAGTCATCGATGAGACCAACTACACTGAACACTGACGTCACTGAAGGTTCTTTTCCGCGACTTTCTTGAATGTATTTTGGAACAATCCCCTTTTAAACTCCAGCAGTAATCTGCCATCATGTGCTGATCACATTTTCCTTGGAAGCGGTTCTCCATAGTTTTAATATCCTGGTAAAATCTTTCACACTTGTTCCTCACTCATGTCTCCTAAATGGCTGTGTAAATAGTTCACCTTATTACTCATGTTACATCCAAGGGATTTGAAAATGTCAAGCATCTCGTTTACCAGTTCAACATGCGTTTTCCCAGAAAATTTTCTACAGCTGCAATAAATGAAGTCCAGGCTTTTCGCTCAGCCTCATCGAATTAACGGCAAGGCAGGATTCTTAATGAGTTGTTTTATTTCTGCTTTAAGGTTTTCCCAACTATCACGAACAGAATCCGCTCTTATCCTAGCTTGATATGCAGTGGAGGAAAGATGATTTTCTCTTTCAACTAAGGGGTTGTTTATGACATTCTTTAGTGGTGTGTTTTGTCTCTGGTATCACAAAGCGCCAAGAAGCAAGGAAATTTGGTGTAGCCACTTTTCTCTTCAAGCAGAAAGTTTTAAGTCCACACATCATTGTCACCTATTGATGTTTATGATACTTATCTTCTCCCCAAGACCAAAGCTATGGTGTTATGTTCTTCTCTGATTTTCGTTGAGTGAGCAATCAGCATTGAACCACATTTGTCCCGATTGTGTAGAAGGACACTTTTCAGACTTAACCTTGAGATGTAAATAAATAGGCGCCAATATTCTTGAACATATCCAGAAAGACCCATGTTTTACAGGAGTCCTCTAGTACAGTGACACAATACTTGATTGTCTTCTTGAGAGAAGAAAGGTAGCAGACCCTTTTCCCTTGTACGGTAAAAGGTAATTTTGGTTTCTTCATCTAGTGAATTTTTTTTTCAACCTGGAATCAAGTAATTCAGAAGCTTATTTTAATAGGTCTCTGAGATCATTTAACTAATCCTAATCCTAATCCTTGTAAAATTTTTCTAAAAGAATAAAAGTTTACCCTTAAAGTGTTTATTTTCAATATTTTGAAATTTGAATGATAATTATTTTCATAGTCTAACAGTGGTTTATTTAGTGTTTTAAGCTAATTTAACTCAAAATTAGCATTTTTATCTTTTTTTCTTTATAAACGACTTGTGGACAATGTTGTACCGTAAATGTTAAAAACTGCTTGGAACCGCCACAAAGTCCCTTTTAGTTTGTTCGCTTCTTAAATACTAATTCATTATATTTTTCGTCTATTTCAGCCGATAGCTACCAGTACCAGCTACAGTCCATGTGGCAGAAATGCTGGAACACAAACCAGAGCTTGGTGCACAACTTGCGTTTTCGCGAACGCGGTCCCTTGAAGTCCTGGCGACCAGAAACCATGGCCGAGGCGATCTTTTCCGTGCTTAAGGAGGGATTGTCATTGTCACAGGCTGCTAGAAAATATGACATCCCATATCCGACGTTCGTTCTATACGCCAACCGTGTGCACAACATGTTAGGACCCTCTGCTGATGGAGGTTCGGGTGAGTCAACCGAAAACTGCGTTTTTTATTTATCTAGGCATATACATTTGTTAAAATTTGATAGCAAGAGTGGTAAAGGAACAGATTCGGTCCTATACAAAAATTTCGGAGAGAAAATAAATATTACAATTAGTTTTAGAAACGTTAAACTTTTAAACCGACTAAAATATTTGTCTCTAAATAGCATATTTTCTTAGCCACTCCTTCAGTATTGGTTTTCGAATTTTAAAACATACTATATTATTATTATATTGTATAATTTTCATTTTGAGTCGAGATTCCAACCTTCTCGAAAAATATCACCTACCACTAGAATATTAATTTGACATTCATCAAAAGTAAGTGAGGTACATTTTTCCTATTGAAATCATTTCTTTTCTATAGATTTAAAAATAAAGTAGAAGCTAATAATAAAACTAGATGGATTTATTTTTAAATAACATAACAATTGTTAATTAATCCAGCAAACGTTGGTAAGTTGACTAACTTATGGCCAAACGCATGCAGATGTATTTTAACTCGGGCCCGATGACAAAAACACACGTCAAACTCCAATCAATAGGAAACATCGGCAATGATCACGCGATGAAGATTGCCCGACGTATTTTGTCGACGTTTGGCCGATCAGTATTAAAATAATATTAATAAAAAAATATATGCGTCGGTCTAACATCGGAGAGAAAGAGGTCAATGGGAAACATCGGTAGATGATCTTCCAATTATAATATATAAAAGAGGTCGGACCCAAATCAATGGAACATCATTGCCCTACGTATCTTGCCGACGCGCCGCGACGTTTGGCCGATCAGTATTACAATTTCTTAGGATAACGTAGAATTTATGCGTCAGACCAACGTCGAAAAGCGAGGACGAACCTTAATTAATGGAAAACATCGCTAGAATCATCTGATGATCTTGCAATTATGATAAACCGTGTTTCTGTATACGCACATATCCAACTGAATATTTGTATTTCATCTGTGTTTAAAGTAAGCGAGCTTGCGTAAGCAGCAAATAAAACATTTAAACAATAATTAACATTTAAAACTTTATTAATCTGGAAACACCATGTAGTCCCAACGTTTTGCCGACGTTATAACGCGTTAGCATGCTGATAATCATTTTGAGACATTTAACCGACTATCGGTGAAATTCCGGGAAACTACGAATTTAAAACAATGTTGGTTTGACGTATAACCGACGTTGTCTAAAAGATATAATCAATTGCCAACATTTATCCGATCATCGGCCGACGATTTAATGTTTGCTGGGAAGTTTATAAAAAATATAATGTATAAGAAGGCGAGATTCAGCACCCGTATTTACATGGACATGGCAATCCGGAAAAGAATAAGTGAAGTGGTTTACTATATGGGTAGAAGAAGGTTGGAATAGAACCTCTTGTACATATTACCACAGAAATGAGAAACCAATAGGTCACAAAATTAAAAATTGGTATATCATTATTTGGAATAAGTAAATTTAATGTTTTGGTTTTTGGACACTTTTTCATGTAGGTAACAAATTCAATTCAAATTGATACTTTCATTTTTATATTTCCTCTTTAGAAAGTAACATAAAATCATCTTGATAACCTTAATAATATATCAACATGACATGAGAAGACAGTAGACAAAAAAAAGATTATTTTTTAAGAAGTTGGAATTCGTTTCAAATGATTCATAAATGTTGTAATTTTCTAACACGTTTTGTGTTTTTGTAGATCTGCGACCAAAGGGCAGAGGCCGACCACAGCGCATTCTTTTGGGTGTATGGCCGGACGAGCATATCCGCGGTGTTATAAGGGCTGTCGTGTTCCGAGATTCGCACCAGATCAAGGACGAGTCGCACATGAACATGAATTATCCCAGATTGCACGTAAGTACCCACTCTACTAACAGTTTGGGATCGTACAAACAGCAACAGCAACAACAGCAGCGCAATAATAGCGCGCAACTGTGGGACAAGCTAAGGGACCTGGAGAATAACATTTCTCCGCCGGAGGTAAGATAATTTGATACAGAGATGATTTGTAAAATTTGTGCTTGAAATTTTAAATTTTAAATTGGACACACCAATGTCCCTTATAAAATGGGCTATTTACTCGTAAGTAATATCATAAGGGCATTTAATTTTTCCGAAAAGAATCGAAAAAACACGTTGCTAAGTAATATTTTAACAAAAAGCATGAGTGCTGGTGGCAACAAAAATCCGAGTCGAAGAGGAGGATTTTTGCACCTGCACGAATGCTTTTTGTTAAAAAATATTACTTAGCATTGTGTTTTTTCGATTTTTTTCACAGGAAAAATTAGATGCCCGAATGGTATTTGACAAGACTATTTCATGAGTAACAATTAACAATTAAAATATAAATTGCAATTTTTGGTGACAACAGCTGTCAAGTTTTGCCGCGGGTAAACTCGAAAAAACTGCTGACAGGTGCTGTCACACAGTTTTTTCACCTAGAAACCATTTGTAATTCAAAATTGCGCGTTTGTGATTAGTGAAAATTAAGACGAGGGAAATAGTCGATATAAATAAACTTTTATTGAATAAAAAAAATGTTGTTGTATTTTAACTGGGACATTTTGGCCTTTACAAATACTACCAAGCTTATAAAACCAAATATAGCTTGGTATGTTTTTTTGAAAATTATTTTATCAAAAAGGTTCTAGATTTTTTAACAAGAAACTAATAATATTTTGTCAATATACAATAAAAAAAAATTTCTTTCGTCGATTGTGAGTGAATTTCATTAACTTTTTTTATTGAATTTGGATATTTTCTGTTATTTAACACGAATATCAGTGAAAAGAGAGGTTAATTCGTAGCTATATTTCTAATTTCTATTAATAAAGTACATAAAGTACGGTGCTGACTTATAGTATAATCCTTGTTATATTATGTGTTCCGTTATAATAATCTTTCGTATTAAAATAATATAATTCACTACCTAGGTTAACAATATAAATACTATTACTTTACAAGGCCAAATTAACCTTAACATATGTATGTAAAAATGTAAAACGTAGATACATAGGTATACAGGAACAGGACTAAAAAAAACTGCATTTTTGGGTTTAGGTTTTAGTTTAGTCCTTGAAGATGTCTAGTAACAAAGGATGATACTATAGAAAAAGGAAACATTGTATACTAACAATGCTTAAACACGGTCTAAACCCGAAATTGCAGTTTTCTCTAATAATTGCGGACATGAAAGCCTCAGATCTAAAATAAATACCTACAGGGCTGTTTTAGAACTAACATTTTTAGCACACACTGTAGTTTATGGACATAAAATTCAATGTAAAAATTCTTTAATTTAATTTTCTGTGTAATAAATTAAAAACACCTTTTTATCCAATATAATTTTACAGCCGCAGCAGAATTAAATTTTATGTTCATTTCAGCGAACATTTAAGTTATTTTCAGAATTACCTACATTTTTATTATTCGTAACTTAAATAAATTTAACCAATATTCAATTTAAATGTAATTTAACAGAACCGCATTAAAACGCAATGATATGAAAATTCTATAGAGAGTAATGATTATTTTTGTTGCAGGATGGCGTAACAATACAGAGCTATCAAAGTAATTCATGCAGTAACGGATCAGACCCGAATGTTTCTCCTGGGGCAGCCGCCGCAGCTGCGGTGGCTGCCGTCGCGCAAGGTTTAAGACAGCAGATGTGCAGTATGGTAGCCGCTGCGCACAACCAGAGCTCTGCGCATGATACTAATCCTGTTGCCAGTTTGGTCAACTCTTTAGCACTTGCCGGTAAGTTGGTACTGTTTCTTAAGATTGTAGGGATGTAAACCGTAAACAAATGTCATAAATCTTAACATTTAAAATTCAATAATATTTGTAGTTATACTCAGGAAAAATAAGTTTATTCATTAATTCAGGTCGTAATCTTGGTTGGGGAGCACTCAATAATAAAAAATATCAACTACAGTTAACCTGTCCATAAAGTTATGATAAGGTAGCAAAATATAAAAAGAAATAATTTTGTATAAAAAATCTCAAAATAAACTATACCCACAATGTTATGGTGTCCAGAAAATGGCGCACTAACGCCACCATACGATAAGGGAATTCCCTATAATAACTCGAGTTATTTTAAGTAGATAGCTACACAAAAAATAATCCCATGTTTGACTTTTCAAATCTAAATCTATTATTAACATGTTAACTCCCGTCAGGTTTTTTTATTGAAATTTCAAGGCAACCAAAAAATCAACTTAAAGTCGCGTAAGAAGTAGGTACCAAAAGTATTCAAACATTTTTTTTGTTTTTAAAAATTGGGGACTGTTTTAACCAGAGTACCACCAAGCAGTAGATATAAAGTGAAGTAACTTAATAACAAAATTATTTGACTATTTTTTGACAACAATTTAAATTATACCTACAAAATAAAATCAACACTTTTGAGTGAGCCTGAGGTTATCATTTTAAAAAATACAGGCTCTGGAGTTGCTACAATAATTATTTTATTTATTAGTGCCACCCCATTGACATCTGTCCAACCACCTGAAAGAATTATGATATTACCAGCCTCTCGTACTTGCATTAACGACATATATTTTTTTTACAAAACTTGCATTGAGCATGGTCTTTTTTTTGCACTATTTTGTAATAATTCCAAATATAAGATTTTTTTCTTGGCATTATACTGTACCTATAAATAAACAACAAAAACGTTAGAATCATTTTAACTTTGTTTATTGTTCTTATTTTGTTTACCTACCTTTTAAAAAAAGGCTTTTATGCGAAGGGTTCTTTGCAAACGATTTATGAATTGTGATGACAAACAAACTTTTCCTCTTTAAATTAACACAAATTAACTTTTTCTTATTCAGTTTATTGGCCTTAATTTCGCAAATCAGCTGTTAAACAATTGACATTTAAATAAAAAACAGGGAAAGTTTCCGGGAATGTTTCCGGTAACTCGTTCCAATCAAATCGTGATATTTTTCGAACCGCAGTTTTAAGTGCTAGTTTGTTTGTTTCAAAACGCAGTTTGTCTAGAAATGACAGTTCCCTATCAGATAGATTTTATAGCCTTTATGATCTCGTCCTGAGCTTTGATTTAATACCTATTTTTTAAGTTAACATCTTACATTTTAATTCACTAATTTTGTATTACTGTTGATGACCATGTGAATAAAATTTGAGCAGTTTATGAGTAAATTCCGTTGTAAACCGCAGTATTTTTGGATTTCAGTTTAAAACAGCAGGAACGGCAAAAAATATTTTGAGAAGAAACTTATAATGAAATCTCGCATTTTTTTTATTTTTACATTTCTTACAAAAACTTTCTTGATAAAGTGTGTAGCAAAGATTTCTCCATCCTAAAAATAATGATTTTTTCAAAAACTGCACCTTACAGGGTAGCTCGAGCTATTGAGGATCCTCAATTAGCATGCTTTGTGCTGACTTTATTTTGGGCTACACACCTGGGGAATTTCCATGAATGAGTATGTGTGCCGCCTTCTTTACAAGTTTATATTTTTCTTGAAATTATTTGTAACATATGCCCAATTCAGAACATATGTTCTGAACTGGGCCTGCCCTTTTTGAGTTGGTTAGTGCCATCCCCTACTGATCCATTCGCAATGGCAATTCAAAAAGGTTTAGTCCATACACCTCTGTTCAGATCTTTCCGTGAAAATTATTAAATGAATTACTTTTTCAGAATATTCTGGTGGTTGCTGTTTAGTGGTGTCATTTGAAATCACTAGAATTTTCTAAGAAATTACTCGTACAAACCAAATAAAACGCTTATAATGAAAATTTTAATAAATATGCTTCATTATAATGATATATCTACTAACTAAATAATATATGATATACATGATATATTTAATAACCAAACGTACTTACCGCTCATTTTTTCCAAAATTAACTTTTGAAGACGATCACTTGCGGCACGAAAAAATCATGAAGATCACTGATAGAGGTGAAAGGGCAGAGCACTGTGGTTTCCTGAGCGCCAGAATCTCCATGTTAAATTTTTTTGTTGGGAGTGTGCAGCTAAATTTATTAATAAGTGGTATCGTGTTGAAACTACTTCGCCGCATCCTCAGTATATTTAAGAAAGGTGGTTTTACCGTGATACCACAAAGCTTAAAAGGGTTAAAATACCAATACCTTGGATAATTTTGAAAACATACAAATAAATATACCTACAATTTAAGAAAAAAGCAAAAGCTATAATTATACAGCATAAAAGCTTTATATACACATCATAAAATTGACTTTATGAATACTTATTGAAAAACTTTGTTTTGATTAGGTATTTGTGTTTCTTTAGGTCACTGCGGAAACGTATCAATGCCATCAAACGGCATCCCTCCGATGAGCATGTCGCACATAACTTCAATGCGCAGCATGAGCAGCCCGGCAGGCAGCATCCAAGATCTTCGGATAAGTCCGGCCGAATCCGGACTGGACAGTCCGATTTCGTCGCCCTTAGGCTTGACGGCTCAGAGCAACATGGAGCCGGCGATCAACATGAACATCGGCTCGAACCTGAGTAACATGGACATGAGCAGCATCGGCGTTTCGGGCATGACTTACAAGCCGGCCAGGTCCTTTACATCGCCCAGGCCGGAGAACCTCTTCCAAGAGGATATCGACGACCTCGTCAAGCCGATGCACGCTTCCACACCTCACGCAAAGGACACCATGGCGACAATCAAAATGGAACCGATGGCAGAATGTCGGGGCGAATGAAACGAAACCCAGCTACATTGTAATGTGATAAATTATTATTAGTTGTTAGGTTTTTAGAGGAGGACCCCTTCTTATTTCAATTTTTTATTTCTTATATTTAAAATATTAAAACGTTGAAAATTAATGAAGAAATTTTAGTGTGTAGCATATTTTGGACAATTTTATATAATTTATCTAGAAGCCAAAGTTTCGGCCAGTTCTATAAAAGACTGTTATGTATATGTATACTAATTGTTCTAAATCCAAAATTAGATTTACCTTTAGAATTATATCACATTAGCAGGGAAAGTAATTAAGTATACATCAAAAACAACATTTGTTTTTACTATGTAGTACTACTGTACAGTAAAAATTCCTAAATAAATATATACCTACATATATATATATGTATAGGAAAATATAGTAATTGCAAAAAAACTCTAGAAAATAGAGTAACATTTTAGATATCAACATTCCCGATCATTTGCTTAACGACAATCTGTCATTCGGAACAACATGATTAGTATCTATGTTCATATCTATGATTTTAAAGCCAGGCTTTCTCTTAATTGTCACTATGATTCCGACGTTGCTGTATTGAAAATAAAAATCGGGCCCAAAGTCATGCAATAAGACGATATTCTAAATAGTTATTTTACCGGGCACCTGTACACGTTCACAAATTTTATTCAAATTTTATTATGTGGCTCAAGTGAATTACAAATTAGAAAATCGGATAAGAACAAAACAAAATATAAAATTATTTTCCGAGCAAATCTTAAGTAGGTAGTACTTCTAGAACACCCATAGATCTATCCGATAAATAAACAATTTTGACTTCTTAAATTTTGTTTTGGAAAATATCTGTGATAATTATTATGGACTTATGGACTTACATTAAAGTAATTTTAATTTAGACTTTTATTAAGTGTATATAAAAATTTTGTATTGTCTAAAAATTTTATCAAAAAGCACGGTTATATTGTATATAAAATTTAAATTTTATAACCAAATTCGTTTAAATAGATTTAGGCAAGTTTTGGAAATGAGTAGTGTAAATAAGTTTTAAAAATTACTTTGTAGTTCACTTGAAAATTTATAGTTTAAGTTTTAGTATATTTTTATTTTAGTGTACAGTTTTCTTTATTCGTTTTATTTGACTTTATACTTGGTATTTAATACATATTATTTAAATACTTAATTTGCGTTGACGTGCTTAAGAAAAATTCTCGTGTTACGCCGAAAGGATGTTTATTTTATTATATAAAATACACCAAAGTCGATTCATAGTTTTAAAGTATAGTAAACATATTATGTACAAATTTAAAAAAAAATATTTAATCCTCCATTATTGTATGTGTGTATAATATGAAACAATTTACAATTTACATTAGCTCCCAACACTGTAACCTGTCAGTGCAATATTCCTCTTTAATTTTCTAGCCAGATTTAGGATTTATTTTCGCTATATAAGACTAAAGCGATAATTATCACATAGCCATAACTTTCAATGTAAGTTTCACGCTTTAGTCTTCAAAACTATAGTGAAAAAGAATCCTTTTAATTAAATTAAAAACTTAAAAAGGTCAGTGATTATCAGTATTTATATACAATTTAACTGGTCTCTATAAATTATTTTTTATTTATTTAGTTTGAATTGTAATTACATCAGATGTATAGGTATTTAATGTACTTGTATTGCTTAAATTAATTTTGCAATGCTTCAAACAATTAATCCGTTTTCCTGGACATATCCTTTCCATTGCTGAAAACGTTTATAATCAAAATTGTTCACAGACGTCGCAAAATGGAAATGTGCAGGAAAAGATACAAACAGAAAAAATAAAAACATGAATGTTAGAACGGATAGAATTGATGTACTCTCAAATAGATTAAGGTTTCTGTTTAATAGATTAATATTAAGAAAAAACAACTGATGGTAGACACGACTTTTTATTTTTTCTGTTTTATGCATTTCTTCCAAATACCTACATATATTACGTCAGTTTTTAAAAGACTGTTTACTTTTAGTTTGGTATTGGTGAGGATTTATGTTTGGAGTAAATTTTCCATAAGAAATGTAGCAATGCCAAATGTATCATATATGTTATGATGTAGTAACAATAAAAAATATAGTGAATATTTAGGTGTTGTGTATGTACAAAATAAAAGTGTAGTGCAACTAAAGACAAAATAAAGGATATCCGTGCTGCGATACACCTAAACCATGTTCACACAGAAGTAGCACATATACGATGAGTAAAAAACGCTAATACAGACATTTTATTCTTTCAGATAGTGTAAAATCACAAAGCCAACTAAAAAATATTTTTGTGATTCGTTTAGGTATTAGGATATGAAATAATGTACAAAATTTATATAAAGAATCTTGTAAATGTAGAAAGAAATTATTACAATTTAAAAATGAAAATTATATGCCTTCCTGCCATTCAAGGGTGCACCACACTGTTGTTTGACTTTTATGCATGTCATGACGTGATAATATTTTTCAAAAAAGTGGCCTTTGAACTTTCTAATTTTGAGTGTTTGTGTAAATGCAAATTGTCTCGGATCTGTTTTATATTTTTTTCTATACACAGCCATCCAGACCAATTGATCTATAGAATTTAAAATTAACATATTTTAGAATGTAAATCAAAATTTTTATACGATAAAGGCTAATTTGTAGATTACATTGGTTTGGTGAACGGTGTATTTATAACTAGGCTTAATGTGTTCAAAAATGAAGTAGTAAGTGCCTTCCAAAATTTATGACGACCACTTATGTCATCCCAGATACTAAATTTAAACAAAATTATGCATTTTGATGTGTTTTTGGTATGGTATCACCCTGAATGGCACGTTCTTTTTCATATCTCTGTAAAAATTACATTTATATAACTTTATTATTAAGTAAAAGTGATGTGAGATTGGCATTTTTAGATTTTTAGATATGGTATAATCACTCAAAATTCAGGTAAAGCTTTATTTTAATGTATACTATTAAAACATAATATAGTTCGATGTTAGATCAGATATAACATAGAATACCTAAAATTATGATAGCCAGTTTAGTATTTATGCAATAAATATTTATTAATATCAATAGTGCTACTTATGTTTTGTATAGACTTCTCCAGAGAGAATCTAACAAATATGGTCCAGTTGTACACTTTTAATAACTTAAGTTTCTTCATGTGCAGAATTTGTCTTTATTTATATAATAATTATATATTATAATATAATATATAAATAATATATATTATTTACTTATATTGACTTTTCCAATAGCAAAAGTCTTTTGTATTTGATTTGTTATTATAATGATTTATGCACATCATTATTTTATGTCTGTATGGTAAATAAAAATAAATTGTAAATTATAAAATTAATCATATTTTTTATTCACACCCATAGCATTAGCATATTAATATTTCTCCTTTTTAATAAAAATTACCTTATTTCATATTATTAATTTTGCAATAAAACCAGGGACCCGGACCCAAATGAAATAACTGTTCCTGTCCGGTTCCAAATATTTCTGTCCGGTTCGGACCAATCTTTTCGGCCCATACGGTTTTTTTCGGTTCCAATTTTTTTTACCATGTAGGTAGGTATAAATAAGTAAAATTATAAAATGAAAAATGTATTTTTTTTGTAAATTTTTTTTGGCATGTAATTAAATTACTTTGTCTATTCTTTTTTTCAAATCAGATTCTTCAATTTTAGGCTCTTCATTCTCTTTTTTTTTACTTCTATTCTCGATCGGCTTGCTACTTTTTCTTCTGATCTTGCGATTGAAAAACTGGAAAATTCATATTTAAAATAAGTTTTTCTCCAAAAATTCTGTTGGTTCTCACAAATAATTGTTCCTCTAAATTTTTTTCTTTTATGTTTTATCTTTTTGGGGGAGTAAAAATTTGTGACCAGAAACAGCCTTTTAACGCTAACTTACTTGTGTTGCAGGTTTCATAAGTAAACATAATACTAGGCAACACTAATTAATAAATCCCCACTACAAATGCACCTACCACCCATGCTAGTCAAGATACCTACATAAGCCTACTAAATACATGCTATTTATTTCAATAAATCCTTCAACCTATTCTGGTATTATTTACTTCATGGCGCAGTCCGTAGGATATTTTGTATTTTGTACAGTGTTGCCCAGTATTATATAATATACAGTATTGTGCGAATTAATGTGAACGTAAGGAATTTCTATATTATTTTAACTTCGAACACTGCTGTGACAATTTTGACAGTTTTTTTGACATATCCCATAACCTATCATTCTGCATTAAGTAATTGCTAATGTCAGTCATTTTGCCGGTTATTGCGACTAATTTACACTAGGACAAAAAGTTAACCCTTCTAGACTGGCCTGTAATCTAACCGGACATTAATCTTATTGAGAATTTGTGGGAAACAAAAACTAAGATGATTGAGGCTGTCATTCAAGTATGGTTTTGAGATGACAAAATAAAGGAAAATTGCAAAACATTGATTAATTCTATTCCAAAACGAGTTGAAGCTTTAATAAGGGCCAAAAGGGGGACATATTCAATAATAAATAATTCTAAAATATTAATAAACTAGCAACAGTATACTGTTTGTAATTTTTTTTCAATAAATAATATTTAACGTAAACCCACCGGACAACAATCGGGATTTCCTGGTGAAGTCATGATGATATCACAACGTGATTTTTTTTATTACGCTGTGATATCCTGAGTGCATACACATGCTTCATCACAGTGATATCATGTAGAACTCACGGTGTGATATTTGCAAAATTTGCGCATGCGTATGAGCCCTGCGAACTGCGAAATTAAAACCTAGTTTGTTATTCACATTACACCGTTATAATTTATAAAACGTTGTTTGAATATCACGAATGTTGTCCGGGTTTAGAGGAGGACCCCTTCTTATTTCAATTTTTTATTTCTTATATTTAAAATATTAAAACGTTGAAAATTAATGAAGAAATTTTAGTGTGTAGCATATTTTGGACAATTTTATATAATTTATCTAGAAGCCAAAGTTTCGGCCAGTTCTATAAAAGACTGTTATGTATATGTATACTAATTGTTCTAAATCCAAAATTAGATTTACCTTTAGAATTATATCACATTAGCAGGGAAAGTAATTAAGTATACATCAAAAACAACATTTGTTTTTACTATGTAGTACTACTGTACAGTAAAAAATCCTACATAAATATATATACATATATATATATAGGAAAATATAGTAATTGCAAAAAAACTCTGGAAAATAGAGTAACCTTTTAGATATCAACATTCCCGATCATTTGCTTAACGACAATCTGTCATTCGGAACACATGATTAGTATCTATGTTCATATCTATGATTTTAAAGCCAGGCTTTCTCTTAATTGTCACTATGATTCCGACGTTGCTGTATTGAAAATAAAAATCGGGCCCAAAGTCATGCAATAAGACGATATTCTAAATAGTTATTTTACCGGGCACCTGTACACGTTCACAAATTTTATTCAAATTTTATTATGTGGCTCAAGTGAATTACAAATTAGAAAATCGGATAAGAACAAAACAAAATATAAAATTATTTTCCGAGCAAATCTTAAGTAGGTAGTACTTCTACATAGAACACCCATAGATCTATCCGATAAATAAACAATTTTGACTTCTTAAATTTTGTTTTGGAAAATATCTGTGATAATTATTATGGACTTATGGACTTACATTAAAGTAATTTTAATTTAGACTTTTATTAAGTGTATATAAAAATTTTGTATTGTCTAAAAATTTTATCAAAAAGCACGGTTATATTGTATATAAAATTTAAATTTTATAACCAAATTCGTTTAAATAGATTTAGGCAAGTTTTGGAAATGAGTAGTGTAAATAAGTTTAAGTTTTAAAAATTACTTTGTAGTTCACTTGAAAATTTATAGTTTAAGTTTTAGTATATTTTTAATTATATTTTTATTTTAGTGTACAGTTTTCTTTATTCGTTTTATTTGACTTTATACTTGGTATTTAATACATATTATTTAAATACTTAATTTGCGTTGACGTGCTTAAGAAAAATTCTCGTGTTACGCCGAAAGGATGTTTATTTTATTATATAAAATACACCAAAGTCGATTCATAGTTTTAAAGTATAGTAAACATATTATGTACAAATTTAAAAAAAATATTTAATCCTCCATTATTGTATGTGTGTATAATATGAAACAATTTACAATTTACATTAGCTCCCAACACTGTAACCTGTCAGTGCAATATTCCTCTTTAATTTTCTAGCCAGATTTAGGATTTATTTTCGCTATATAAGACTAAAGCGATAATTATCACATAGCCATAACTTTCAATGTAAGTTTCAAGCTTTAGTCTTCAAAACTATAGTGAAAAAGAATCCTTTTAATTAAATTAAAAACTTAAAAAGGTCAGTGATTATCAGTATTTATATACAATTTAACTGGTCTCTATAAATTATTTTTTATTTATTTAGTTTGAATTGTAATTACATCAGATGTATAGGTATTTAATGTACTTGTATTGCTTAAATTAATTTTGCAATGCTTCAAACAATTAATCCGTTTTCCTGGACATATCCTTTCAATTGCTGAAAACGTTTATAATCAAAATTGTTCACAGACGTCGCAAAATGGAAATGTGCAGGAAAAGATACAAACAGAAAAAATAAAAACATGAATGTTAGAACGGATAGAATTGATGTACTCTCAAATAGATTAAGGTTTCTGTTTAATAGATTAATATTAAGAAAAAACAACTGATGGTAGACACGACTTTTTATTTTTTCTGTTTTATGCATTTATTCCAAATACCTACATATATTACGTCAGTTTTTAAAAGACT
The DNA here is from genome assembly GCA_921294245.1 of Brassicogethes aeneus. Classification (NCBI taxonomy): domain Eukaryota; kingdom Metazoa; phylum Arthropoda; class Insecta; order Coleoptera; family Nitidulidae; genus Brassicogethes; species Brassicogethes aeneus. The sequence continues at coordinate 41,329,496 of OV121132.1, read as the reverse complement.
GTTTACTTTTAGTTTGGTATTGGTGAGGATTTATGTTTGGAGTAAAACTTTCCATAAGAAATGTAGCAATGCCAAATGTATCATATATGTTATGATGTAGTAACAATAAAAAATATAGTGAATATTTAGGTGTTGTGTATGTACAAAATAAAAGTGTAGTGCAACTAAAGACAAAATAAAGGATATCCGTGCTGCGATACACCTAAACCATGTTCACACAGAAGTAGCACATATACGATGAGTAAAAAACGCTAATACAGACATTTTATTCTTTCAGATAGTGTAAAATCACAAAGCCAACTAAAAAATATTTTTGTGATTCGTTTAGGTATTAGGATATGAAATAATGTACAAAATTTATATAAAGAATCTTGTAAATGTAGAAAGAAATTATTACAATTTAAAAATGAAAATTATATGCCTTCCTGCCATTCAAGGGTGCACCACACTGTTGTTTGACTTTTATGCATGTCATGACGTGATAATATTTTTCAAAAAAGTGGCCTTTGAACTTTCTAATTTTGAGTGTTTGTGTAAATGCAAATTGTCTCGGATCTGTTTTATATTTTTTTCTATACACAGCCATCCAGACCAATTGATCTATAGAATTTAAAATTAACATATTTTAGAATGTAAATCAAAATTTTTATACGATAAAGGCTAATTTGTAGATTACATTGGTTTGGTGAACGGTGTATTTATAACTAGGCTTAATGTGTTCAAAAATGAAGTAGTAAGTGCCTTCCAAAATTTATGACGACCACTTATGTCATCCCAGATACTAAATTTAAACAAAATTATGCATTTTGATGTGTTTTTGGTATGGTATCACCCTGAATGGCACGTTCTTTTTCATATCTCTGTAAAAATTACATTTATATAACTTTATTATTAAGTAAAAGTGATGTGAGATTGGCATTTTTAGATTTTTAGATATGGTATAATCACTCAAAATTCAGGTAAAGCTTTATTTTAATGTATACTATTAAAACATAATATAGTTCGATGTTAGATCAGATATAACATAGAATACCTAAAATTATGATAGCCAGTTTAGTATTTATGCAATAAATATTTATTAATATCAATTGTGCTACTTATGTTTTGTATAGACTTCTCCAGAGAGAATCTAACAAATATGGTCCAGTTGTACACTTTTAATAACTTAAGTTTCTTCATGTGCAGAATTTGTCTTTATTTATATAATAATTATATATTATAATATAATATATAAATAATATATATTATTTACTTATATTGACTTTTCCAATAGCAAAAGTCTTTTGTATTTGATTTGTTATTATAATGATTTATGCACATCATTATTTTATGTCTGTATGGTAAATAAAAATAAATTGTAAATTATAAAATTAATCATATTTTTTATTCACACCCATAGCATTAGCATATTAATATTTCTCCTTTTTAATAAAAATTACCTTATTTCATATTATTAATTTTGCAATAAAACCAGGGACCCGGACCCAAATGAAATAACTGTTCCTGTCCGGTTCCAAATATTTCTGTCCGGTTCGGACCAATCTTTTCGGCCCATACGGTTTTTTTCGGTTCCAATTTTTTTTACCATGTAGGTAGGTATAAATAAGTAAAATTATAAAATGAAAAATGTATTTTTTTTGTAAATTTTTTTTGGCATGTAATTAAATTACTTTGTCTATTCTTTTTTTCAAATTCTTCAATTTTAGGCTCTTCATTCTCTTTTTTTTTACTTCTATTCTCGATCGGCTTGCTACTTTTTCTTCTGATCTTGCGATTGAAAAACTGGAAAATTCATATTTAAAATAAGTTTTTCTCCAAAAATTCTGTTGGTTCTCACAAATAATTGTTCCTCTAAATTTTTTTCTTTTATGTTTTATCTTTTTGGGGGAGTAAAAATTTGTGACCAGAAACAGCCTTTTAACGCTAACTTACTTGTGTTGCAGGTTTCATAAGTAAACATAATACTAGGCAACACTAATTAATAAATCCCCACTACAAATGCACCTACCACCCATGCTAGTCAAGATACCTACATAAGCCTACTAAATACATGCTATTTATTTCAATAAATCCTTCAACCTATTCTGGTATTATTTACTTCATGGCGCAGTCCGTAGGATATTTTGTATTTTGTACAGTGTTGCCCAGTATTATATAATATACAGTATTGTGCGAATTAATGTGAACGTAAGGAATTTCTATATTATTTTAACTTCGAACACTGCTGTGACAATTTTGACAGTTTTTTTGACATATCCCATAACCTATCATTCTGCATTAAGTAATTGCTAATGTCAGTCATTTTGCCGGTTATTGCGACTAATTTACACTAGGACAAAAAGTTAACCCTTCTAGACTGGCCTGTAATCTAACCGGACATTAATCTTATTGAGAATTTGTGGGAAACAAAAACTAAGATGATTGAGGCTGTCATTCAAGTATGGTTTTGAGATGACAAAATAAAGGAAAATTGCAAAACATTGATTAATTCTATTCCAAAACGAGTTGAAGCTTTAATAAGGGCCAAAAGGGGGACATATTCAATAATAAATAATTCTAAAATATTAATAAACTAGCAACAGTATACTGTTTGTAATTTTTTTTCAATAAATAATATTTAACGTAAACCCACCGGACAACAATCGGGATTTCCTGGTGAAGTCATGATGATATCACAACGTGATTTTTTTTATTACGCTGTGATATCCTGAGTGCATACACATGCTTCATCACAGTGATATCATGTAGAACTCACGGTGTGATATTTGCAAAATTTGCGCATGCGTATGAGCCCTGCGAACTGCGAAATTAAAACCTAGTTTGTTATTCACATTACACCGTTATAATTTATAAAACGTTGTTTGAATATCACGAATGTTGTCCGGGTTTAATTAAAAATATATTCCAATGTTTAACAAAACGTATCATACGGAAGTCACCGCGTAATAAATGAAAATCATATGAACGTCACGTCGTGATTTTCACAAATTTTATTCATACGGACATCATCCGGATGTCACTGCGTGAAAAATGAAAATAGTGTCGTGATTTTTTATGCCATCACTGTTTGCGATTGACCGATGGCCTAAAAAATCACGACATGATTTTTTATGCTTTTGGTGTTTGGGCATAAAAAAACACGAAATGATTTTTTATGCCATCGGTGCACCCACAATCCACACAATGTGGATTGTTGGTGCACCGACATGTTTGGATATTTATTTTTGCGCCACATTCGTACATTGAAAGAAAAAGTATGTTAACAATTGAATTACCATTTTTTTGCGGTCAAATACATTTAATATTTTCTTGGATGTAAATTAACTAATAATTTTAATAAAAAAAAAATTGAATGTATTTAACCACAAAAACTGTTGATTCAATATATGTAAACTGTTGATTCAATATATGTAGGTATACTGATGATTCAATATATGTAGGTATACTTTAAAAAGTAGGTAGGTAATTGTGACAATAGTTATTTATGTCAGCCTTATAAGGCTGAGAAGTTAGTCTTTTTATGGCACGCCCTTTTAACATTTATTAAATAATTTTTTAATTTAAAATTTTATTGGTTTAAAATTTTTTTAACTAAAAATTTTAGGTTTACATTTATAAATTTAAAATCTACCATCTACTATCATATATTTAAAGACAAAATTTACTAACTAACAGTTCACTTCTGTATTAAACAATATTATTTTCTATCAATTTTTGCAAACATTTCTAACTATCATTTTTTAATAAAAATAATTTCCCAAGTATAATTTATTTGGGTGGCATTTTGTAAAATTAAATAAACATTTTATAAAATTATTGAGATTAATTTGGTAAAGTTAAACTTTTTCTACTAAAACAGTTTAAAAAGTGTAAGGTCCACTATGTATATAGCGAATGATTTTGTAACCAGGTTCGTTAAGTATACTGAAATACTTGTTTTGGCATATTCGTGATCGTCTAGTTAATTTACTTACTTTATAAAATTTAGGACTCTACGTTGTGTATTTAAGTACATTGATAATAACGTTATTTTGAAATTGGTCAGGTTTAATGAAACACCAGTATTTAATTTTTAAACCCCTGATTTAATTTAAGCAAAGACAAAGGGGTGGCCCGTTGAGTCAAAGCACAGGGAAAAGGGACCATAAAAACCCTGGCGACTTACACAGTTCAAATAAAAAAATAAATTACAAAACAAAACATAGTCATATGGGTCATAATCACAAGAATACAGTATAAATAATAAGTGAATAAAATAACATAAAAAGCAGATAAACATATTTCATTTGATTTGGGTATTTTATCAATATTCTAAACATTTTATACTCAGGTAAAGTCATTCTTAGAGATTGTCATTTTATGACAAAGATTTGTACTATTTGATTACCTTACCACGCATCTTCGAACTATTGTACGATGATACGATTTTATAAAATAATAATAATAATAATAATAATAATAATAAACGAACAGCAACTACAACTTTCATATAGAGAGAATTCGAATGCTAAATAGGATAGGAGCGCGGGGAATTATTGATATAATGCAGATATTACCCGTAGCTAATAACCACACTATGGAAAAATGTTAAGCAAACCATCTGTGGAAGAGATATAACGACACTGCTCTCACTTAGTGCCTTTATACCACTTACGCATTTTAAATCCTCTCACAAAATCAATGTCCAGCACAAGACAATAGTATTGTAAAAGCATACAAACACGGCCTGCACACAGAAATTAAAGGTAAGTAACATAATGACACCACCTTTCACCTAATGCCTTTATATTACCCATGCTTATATGTTCAAGTAAAAACGCTTTTCCAACAAAACACAAATACAAATACAGACAAAAATAAAATCAACAATTAGCAATAAAATAAAAGGGGGTAAAATATAAATAAATACAATAAATGGTAAATAGGAGAGCGTCATTACAAAAACACATAAACATAGCCTAAAACTCAAACCACATGAAAGTGTCGCGCTGTATAAAATAAATATTATAAGAACATAATATAGTACCCAAAAGTCATTATCAAGTATTCAAATTAAAGCGCTTAGGTAAGCAGGTTTAACCCTAAGTCTCCAATCCCAATCTATCAAAATGCTAATCGGTACTATTACCTTACCATGATATTACCTAATGGTAATATCAAATTATGTGATAATAATAATAATAGAAATAATAATAATCATAGCATTTTATAAACCTTACCCAAGTAATACCAATATGATATTAATAATATAATTGTTAAAAGCTTTAGCCTGAGTACAAATGCAAAGATTTAAAATAAATAAATACCTTAATACCGAGATGATACACTGAGTTTCATAAACAATAAAATACATTTCAGTTAAATAAAAGTTATACAACAGGAGACAACAAAATCAAGGCCAGTATAACTCAAAATAAAGAAAATACAAAATAGTAATATTTAAGATAAATTTAATTCACTGTTTAGGATAAACGCGACAACATAAAGATTTAAACTCAGTGTATGCGCGGTCCCAAGATATTAAACCAAAATAATGAAATTTGATACAATAAAAAAATATTACCAAAAATCACTCGCTATTTACACATTAATATTATTAAAATGATTAGGACCCAATAAACTAGCAATGATAAACAACATAGACCAAGATGCAAATTAAATAATGATGTTAAAATTTTAAGCAAAAATATATTAAGAAAACACAAAACGAGGAGTTGTTTATCATTACTAGCAAATTTACAATTTATAAAAGAGTACATACCTAATAATTATAGCAGAAAATCGGTAACAATCACAAAAACTATAACTATATTATAATATATTTCACAAACTGTTTAACAGGAGTATCTCGAAGCGCGAGCAAAAACCCTCTGTCTGTATTCTATTTCCTAATCCAGCTTTTAAACATCTCGGCCACTTAAGCAAGAATGTGTAATATAAACATATCACCCCAATATTTCTACGTTCAGATACAAAGAAGTGAAATATTAAAACTCAATATGATTTTAAAACATAAAATATCTTAAAACTATAATATTATTTTTAGTGGATTATTTAAATTTTCCTTGGTTAAAATAGCGCCAAATTTGAATTTAAAAGTTTATATACTACAGGACCCTTACAAAAGTTAAATTTTTGTAAACTCAAAACTATTGATAATCAAAAAATATTTTAAATATAAAATGCAACTGTAAAAGTTTAAAAATATTGATTTTTAAAAAATGGAATTTTAATATTTTATTCTTCAAAATTATTGGTTTAAATTTGTAAAGAGTCATTTAAATGATAGTCGATAAATTTTCAATACAAAAATTTGAACATTACATTTAAATGTTAGTTTTAAATTTTAAAGTGGTAATTTTTGCATTAAAATTTTATCGACTATCATTACTCTTTACAAATTTAAACCAATAACTTGTATTTTTACAATTTTAAATTGATACATTTTTAAGACAAAATTTATAACTTTACATTTAAATGTAAGTCGATAATTTTTAAATTACAAAGTGTAAACGTACCTTTAGTAGAAGGCACAAGAGTCTGGGATCGGAGCCACGCGTGCAGCCAGTTTGATCCGCAGTGTTGCCAAATCGTGCTTGCTCCATAAATATAATTTAAGTGCTAAACTTTTATCTAATAAATTCTAAAATTTTGAATAAAAATTGTTATTCAAAATTTGAGCTCAGCTAAAAAAGATATGGCACGCCGTTTTAGAATTTATTAGATAAAAGTTTAGCACTTAAATTATGTTTTTAAACTCAAAACAATTGATAGTCAACAAAATATTTTAAATATAAAATGCAACAGTAAAAATTGATGTTTAAAAATATTGATTTTTAAAATTTTTGTTTATAATACTTTATTCTACAAAATTATTGGTTTAAATTTTTAAAGAGTCAATTAATTGAGCGAAGCACAAGAAGACACGTCTTAGTCGAAAAATTATAGTTTTTACCAAATTTGTGATTAAAATGAAATTTGATAGTAAATTTAATGTTACTCTAATTTAATTAATTATTAAAAAACATTCTTGAAGATTTGTTGTCAAATAATAATTATTAATGTTTAACCATTGATTCACTCAAGGGTATAAACTCTTTTGTTTTTTGATCCAGCTATATATTTTTATGTGCGACGGTGGGGGGTCTAAGCCGTAAAATCCATAAAATCGTTACGTATTACGTGCACGATCCAAGATACATACACGATCCATTACCTATAGGTATACCTAACTTATGTGTTATTTTCAAGAATAAACAATAAAAAACAAACTATAGAAAAACTAAATTATAATTTTCAAAATTGTAATGCATTATATAACTCCACTAAATAAAATTGTTACAAAAGGTGTATTCACTATTTAAAGTAGGTATATACCTTATTAGTAGGTATTATGATAACATAAAAGTTCTAGGTCCTAGGTATACATGTATATTAATTAATAATATTATTTCAAAGTTTTTTAGTAGGTATAACGTTATACCTAACGTTAACGTTGTACATGTACATGTTAACATGTTAACTTGCATGTTAACATTTATAATGGTTATAGTATAGTATTCATATTTTTTTATAACAGCATTATGTAGGTAATTATAAGTTATAACTTACTTAAATTACTATAATTATATAATACATGGTACGTGCAATTAGTTGGATCTGTAATATTGAGCTCCTTGTTTTGCCAATTGATCAGCCTGTTCATTTCCTTCCATTCCACTGTGACCACGAACATGTTCCCAAGATACATTGGCTTGTCCACACAATCTATCCAATCTTTGCAAATCAGCCTGATTTTTTACAGGTTCTCCATTAGGTCTTGTCCAATTGTTAGCTTTCCATCCATCTACCCATTTAGTCATACAATTCTTAGTAAATTCTGAATCAGTTTTAATATGAATATTTCTGTCTCCTCTTTCTAAGCAGGATTGAACAGCAGCAGATGCCGCCTGAATTTCTGCTGTATTATTTGTTGCTCTTCCAACTACAGGTCTAGAAATATTTCTTTCATCGCCAGGGCCAAACCACACACCAATACCGGCTCTAGCATTTGATCTTCCATTATTTTCACATGCTCCATCCACATATACCTCTACTTTATTATTGTAGCCCCTTTCCATTTTAATTGAAAAATTATATAAATGTTATATGAGTCTTACGAGATTAATTATGTATGGTCTGTACTTTAAAACTTAAAGCGTAGAATGAACAGGCCATGAACTGAGACAGCCCCTTAAAAACTTTTGCTGACAGCGAAAAGATAATAAACAAAGACCCACATGTGTGAATTGTGCAAAGACCTTTAAATTCACAGAACCGGGAACGCTTCGTTTAAATACTTACGAGGTGTGTTCAGAAAGTTCCAGGTTTTCCGTTTGTCTCGGGTTGTTTTGGCAAATATGACTTTTAAAATACGTATATGTATAAAGTCCTATTTGCTTAATACGTATGAATGTAAGTATGAATGGTATTAGTCCAATTCGCACAAGTTTTTTGTTATTGTATTAGCACAGAAGAACCACACACAGAAGCGACAGTCGTTGTTCCCGCCAAAAAATTTTCTGAGTGCGCATGACCAAGGCGGCCATTATCTTGATGGTATCAAAACAACAATTGTGTTATTTTATAGATATTTTCATGCGCTTTTATGTGTAATTAATAGTTTTACGGTTTTGGATGTTACTAATAGTGTTCAGAAATACTTATTTTTGTACAAAAACAATGAGTGGCTGTGTCAATTAGAGGTTTTCATGCGATTTTACGTGTAATTAATAGTGTTGAAAGACTTTTATGTGTAATTATAATAATATAATTAATAATAAAAAAGTTTCCCATATTTATACAACTTCTTATTACACACTGTATATATAAATAAACAAATTTTAAAATTTTTATCTCCATGAATAACGAAAAACGCGGGATGGGCGTTGTATTTTTTACTTGCTTATACCTATTAATATTCTCGAAACATTCCATATTGTTTATTATTATTTACACATATAGAATGCAACGAATAAACTATATATTTTAAAATTCCCGCTCAGCGTACCACCAAAATCCTAACAAAGGGATGACCGAAGGTCACCAAAATTTATTACACAAAGATCAAAGGTGCCGCCGCGACTGTCGCTTCTGTGTGTGGTTCTTCTGTGGTATTAGTAATATTAATCAATCATTGGTTACCAATGTTTAAACATATGTCTGCAAAGTGTAGCAATGTTTTATGCACGTTAATTATTTGTGTTTGTGAGATGATTAATATAATATTATTAAACGAAATATATCCTGAAATTGGCCGTAAAGACGCTAGCGTACGTACGTACAATGTTCATATAAACTTTTCAAATATTGGCGTTGAGAAACTATTAAATATTTTTGTATTTTTATATTGAGATAATAAAATAATTTTCACATTTAGTATTATTTTACAAGAAAGGCACTTTATTTTAACGATTGTATGACATTTGACAACTGTCAACTTAAAACTAACTTCAGCCCGTGACTAAAGCGCCGTAAAGCCACAACCTGTCAATTTGTATTTAAAAGGTCACTTAAGTGTCATGGAAACATGTACGATAAAGGGTGTTTTAAAGGTGGGAGTAGAAAATAGTATATTATGTATCAAGTTTGATAAACGCCATTTTATACACGAATTTAATTTAGGCTTAGTGCTCATTCATAATGGACGTAACCATAAGATGCCCGTAAGAAATACGTAAAACGTAAAGTTGAATATTAACAAAACCAGTGTGCCTGTTTATAATGAATAGCCGTAATTTTTACGTTTTACGTTCGAACATAAGATCTTATGGGTGACCGTAAAAAATACGTAAAGTTGAAATCATCTCAACTTTACGGGTTTCTTATGTGTGAATTTTAGTAACTTTCATGATTTCACTAGAACATTGTTGGTAGCAATCAGGGTAGTAGCCATGCAAACAGATGACAGATCTTTTTCAAGTGTATTCTGGTCAGAGATTCTGGTATATCCACAGAACAAACAATTTAAAGAACCATTTCTTATCCTTAAGTTTTAGTTCGAGTATTATTCGACGAAATTCGCCCTTTTTTTCTTCTCTTTGCCAACGTATATCGCTCATTACACTAAGGTTATGATAACACTGAGAGTTTTAACTTAATTTATATTTATAATTATTATGTCTTAAAACTTAATAATTAGACGAAATCTGTCAATGCTGCCATTTTAGTGAACTTGGACATGCGCGCCTTATTAATATATACATAAGGCATACGTTCATTATAAACACATCTCACCGTTACGTACAAATTATGGTGATATTATGTTTACGTTTTACGGTCATCTTATGGTTACGTCCATTATGAATGAGCACTTAGTGCTTAAGTAAATGAGTGTATAGAATAGTACATTCTGTAACAAGTTTGGAATACAGCATATTCCGCTCGAGGAAAAATTTGACACACGAGCCGAAGGCGAGTGTGACGGTTTTACGAGAGTGGAATGCTATTCCAAACGTGTTTCAGACATTATTTTCTCTACGACTACGTAAGAATAGTAACGCTTATATAATTTTAAACAGAGAAAAGAAACCAAGCAGTTTTTGACATTTAAGTTTTTTGTATTGTCAAACCATTTTGTGCCGTCACAATTTTATAATGTAAATTATAATAAATTTAAACAAATGGTATCTATGTCAACATCTATTCTTTTTCTACATTTTAAAGGTCTTTTTTTAAACTTTTTGAATCTTTCAAAACTTCAAATTTGATTTGTATATTTGAAAAACAATAAATATAACTAATTTTTTGTGCCTAAACCTTAATTATACAACTGCTATTATTTTTTAATTAATTAATAATACAGTAATATTTAAATATTTTTAAATTTTTTACGTTTAGTAAACAGCCAGGAGATGTCGTTACTTGTGACCATTCTTAAACAAGAGTAGGAATATTCTCGCATAGTATTGCAGAAAAACATCCTTTCTATGATTAAAAATTACACTAGAATGTTACTATTCTTAAGTAGTCGTAGAGAAAAGTTTATAAACGAGGTGCATACTATACTTTTTCTACGACAAATACTTATTATTATCTTAAAATGATTTAAATCAAAAATAGAGCACCATCTATGAAACAACAGGGGAAACTGTCAAATGTCACATTTTTACATTTTATAAACACAATTATAAAGGTTATAAATCGAAATGTATTGAAAATTGACAGTTTTTCACAGTGAAAGTAAAGGAAATGTTTTATGAGGACTTCACAATAGAGTCCATGCCCGAATTTAAGTTATATATAACTATAGTTTACTGCCAGCGAAATTAAAAGGTCAGTACAATGTTCATATAAACTTTTCAAATATTGGTGTTGAGAAGCTATTTAATACTTTTGTATTTTTGTATTGGGATAATAAAATAATTTTCACATTTAGTACCTATTATTTTACAAGAAAAGAAATTTATTTTAACGATTGTATGACATTTGACAACTGTCAACTAACTTAAAACTAACTTCAGCCCGTGACTAAAAACCTGTTGCTAACTTCAGCCCGTGACTAAAGCGCCATAAAGCCACAACTTGTCAATGAGTTTTGAAAAGGTCACTTAGTGTCATGGAAACATGTACGATAAAGGGCGTTTTAATGGTGGGAGTAGAAAACATATTTTATAAATAATAATTTAAATATTAATAATAATTAAGGCATAAATACTGCCGTGTTAAGCTTAAAGGTCGTATCTGCAATATTTTGTAGTAAAGGACAGAAAAAAAAATTAATTTTTAAAAACAATAAAAAATAAAGTTTTTTCTTTACTACCACAAACTGCCGTTCGAAGACAAAACTTCATATCTGCAATATTTAGTAGTTAGTAGTTAGTAGCAAAAAAGCCATTTTTTATCGTTTTTTAAAATTAAAATATTCTTCTGTCCTTTACCAAAGATTAAATATACTCTATATAGTATAGTATAGTATATTTAATCTTAATCTATAGTATAGTATATTTAATCTTTGCCTTTACTACAAAATATTGCAGATAGGTACGACCTTAAATTTAAGCTTAACACAGCAGAATAGCTATTATTCCTTTTTTAGGTCACGTCGTATACTAAAAATCTACCCATTATCAATATTTATGTATGCTTGGCTGTAAAAAGGTACCACGTGGTAAGAATTTATAAGTTTCACATGGTTCCACTTAAGAGTACTACTACGTTAGAAAAAGTTGTGTTCGGTGCAATTTAAACTTACTAAATTACGAAATTATTAAATTTATTTAAAGCGGAAAAAACATTCGTATAAAAATCAAAAATATTTTCAGGGAAAATTTTATCACGAGTGGTATTTGGTTAGACTATTTTAAGAATATTTTTAACTGCTAATTCAATTTCTGTATGATTTTTTTGAGCAAGACGCATATTTTTTAACATTTTAATTTTAAAATTAAAAACGTCAACAGTGACAATTATTTTTAGCATAGCAACCAATTGGATGCTATGCAACTCGTATAAACGAGTGGTTTTTTCACCTGAATAGTAGTTTTATCGCTGCAAAACTGAAAAAACCACTCGTTTTCTGAAATCTGATTGGTCCAAAAAGTAATGAGTGGAATAGTCGTAAGTAATATCATAAGAGCAAAATATTACTTAGCATTGTGTTTTTTCGATTTTTTTCACAGGAAAAATTAGATGCCCGAATGGTATTTGACAAGACTATTTCATGAGTAACAGTTATTTTGCATACATGTACATACAGCTTACAAAACATACTACCTATTATACATATGCATACATAATAAATAAGTATGTATACATACTTATAAATACATACATACTATAGGTATAAATTTGATAACTGAAAAATAGGTACCTAATTTATTTAATCACAAAATACTACAAACTTAATTATTTATGGTACAATTAAAATATAAATTGCAATTTTTGGTGACAAGTTTTGCCGCGGGTAAACTCGAAAAAACTGCTGACAGGTGCTGTACTGTACTGTATGACTCATACAGTTTTTCCACCTAGAAACCATTTGTGATTTAAAATTGCGCGTTTGTGATTGGTGGAAATTAAGACGAGGGAAATAGTCACCTAAATAGTAGTTTTATATAAAGTATACTTTATGGACCAATCAGATTTCATTATAATGAGTGGAATAGTCAAAGTATTTAATTAAATTCTTTAGCAGAAGTACTATTTTTAAATACTAAAAATATTAAGTCAAACTGGCATAAGCAACCTAACAAAAAAACACGAGTCCAGATAAAAAAAATGAACTGTACGTGGACGTATTAATTTCTCTATCTTATGTTATGTGATGTCTATAGTATCATATATTTTAAATCCCCCATGTTCTGTAGTCAACTTTTAAAATAAAGCGGTAATCCAACACCGCAACTCGCTGTAGCTACAGCGAGGCAAATCTGCAAGACAGCAGATTTAAGTATCGATGAATTAATTTCAATAAATAGAGGACATTCGATTATAGCTTTTTGTGGTGGGAACACACTTATTGTGAAATAAGTTAATATCCCAGTAAACACAGGACTCGCGGGCCAGAGATGGCGAGAATACTTTTTTCCGAACTGCCGGATTCGGCCCGAAACATGGTTGCCGGCGCGGCGTGTAGGTAGGGCATGTCCGCCTGGCAGACTTTCTGCCGACTTACCGTAAAGCCGAGTCATTAGCGGGTATTAGCTAGTGGGTTACTCGGTGGCCCGCCACCCGCTTCCGTGCTTTCGGCAAGGTTACGATACGTTGCTTAATAAGTAAATTGCCCAGTACACACAGACTCGCGGGCCAGAGATGGCAAGAATACTTGTTTTCCAATCTGCCCGATTCTCCCGATATATGGATGCAGGCGCTGCATCAGCTAGTGGGTTACTCGGTGGACCACCACCCGCTTCTATGCTTTCGGCATGGCTGGCGTATATCATACGGCTAACGTTCGGTTTTGATACCTTTTGCCGTTTTCTAACCGACAATGGGCCACTTGTGGTTAGTAGGGAAGTGATAGGGAAACAATTAAAAAAATATGGAAAAATATAAAAATCGATAAAAATATATTTGAACTTAACATGGTATTGCGCTACAAAACAGATAAAATAAAATAAAATTTAACAAAAATAAAATATCAACAAAACTACACTCTACTTCAGGTACCTCCTTTTCTATAACATTTATATAAGAACCCTCCGAAAACCCATCAGTTTTGGGTAGTTCTTTAGGTATATTTAAGGGTATATTCTCGGGTATATTACTAGCTGTGTTGCTTGATATGTCTATACTATTAGAACAAGAAGGTTGGTCATTATTACTAGACACAGAACTTGTAGGTAATTGGAACGATGCATTATTTGTTAAATTGTCATCCGTTAATAAACAATCTTCAATTAAACATTTCATTTGTTCACTAAGAACACGACGTTAAAAAATTGTGGCGTTTGCTTACTTTTTTAATAAAAGACATATTTACTTAATTCTTTTAAGAAATATCCTAATTCAAAAATAAACGATAAACCTGAAAATACCCTTAACAAATACCTACCTAAGACTAACAGTGAAATGGCAAAATATGCAAAATATAATAAATTATGTTGTTTTAACTTACTCTTCACTTGATTCTGCCATTTTACAAACTATAATTATAACCTAAAACTACACACAAAACTAGTTTGTCGCAAAAAACACAATTTTCAAACAAAAACCGGCACCAAAACACAGTAAGTATATCGTTTATAGCACAATTCACAATGTGGATTGTGGTTTATAGTATATGGATAATTTATAAACTATTTTCTTTAAAGGACAACAACATAACACTGTCCTGAACAATCCCTAAAAAGCTTTTCTGGAATATAACCTAACATTGAAACTTCGTTCACGTGGTTCAGCTAAACTACTAAAGTAAAGTGTTTGCGACCTCTATGATCTGTGTTTGGGACTACGAATGCCAAAGACTTAAAATGAGGAGAGCGGGTATCAGCGTACTTAACGAAGACGGCCCGAAAGTAGCAAATAATCCAGCCCGTTCATGGGCTATACTTTTTCGGATAGCATTCGGGCGCGAAGGGTGGATCCCGGTTACTGGTTTGCCGAAATCGGGCCGTATTTTAACCGAATTTGTAAAAATGCCTACTGGGGAGTTTGTATGCGGGCCGTAAGTGATCCGGACACAGCAAATTATGCCACCAGTCTCCCGATAGTGCCGAATGTTGGCCGAATGTTTCCCGAGAGTTTTGTGTTTACTGGGATAATTTTCTGTTTTTAAAATTGTGCAGTCTTTCTAAATTTATAACTAACCCCAGTTTAAAGACTTTAGTCATAGAGATAGTAGACTTTAGTTCTGTGATCCCCCACTTATGAACTAACCTTTGAATAAAAAACCTGTTTTTTTATTCAAAGGAACTAACTGACTATGCGCATAAAGAAAAATGACACACCAAAACAACAAATTTTCCCTCAGGAACGGGAACAAGGTCATCTATACAAAATATAGGCAATAAGGCTTATTGAATAAGCGCTATATGTGTGTAAGTATGTGTAAATCAGAGATATCCATATCTCTGGTGTAAATTTATCACAAACCATCATCTTTTGTCGGTACTTGGAACTAATTATTATTTTACACATGAAACTGTAATATTTTTTTGGTTCTAATGTGTTAATGTAGATGGCGGCACAATTTAACATGTGCCAAATATAACCTAAAATATTGTTTTGACACGAGACTACATATTTGAAAATATTTTATTTTACTATATATTTTTACTATATATATATATATATATACTATGTCTCGTTTAGTTATAAAAAACCTACCAAAAAAAATTACAGAAGATAAAATCCGTGAATTGTTTGGCCAAAAAGGAATAATTACAGATGTTCAGCTAAAATACACTCCCGAAGGAAAATTTCGTAATTTTGGTTTCATAGGATATCAAAATGAAAAAGAAGCAGAAGATGCAATCGAATATTTCAACAATATGTTTTTAAATACAAGTAAAATTACTGTGGAAAAATGTGCTTTACTTGGGGATACAAATAAACCAAAAGCATGGAGTAAATATGCTACTGAAAGTACGGCATATAAAAACGCTCACAGGGAAGAAAATAAAGAAGAAGAAAAGGATAAGAAAGTGAAAACCAAGAAAGTTAAAAAAGATGAAGCTGCAGAATTACTAGCCAAGTACAAAGATGATCCAATGTTTGAAGAGTTCTTGCAAGTGCAGGCCCCCAATGAAATTGAAAAATTGCATAATTTACAAATTGCTTCTACACAAGAAAATGATAGTGCAGTTGACTCTGGAAAAGATTCACCAGATGAAAAGAGTGAAGATGATAAGGAAGATGAAACACAAGACAAATTAGCCAATCAAGAAATATCTGATATGGAATACATGAAAAAACTCATGGGAAAAGGTGACAATTCTGAAAAGAAGCCTAGAGTTAAAATGGAGAAGAAGGTTAAGGAAAAAATTGAGTTATTTACTGTTAAAGTAAGTTGTCTAAATTAAAAAGTTATGAATAATACGAAAAATTTGAATACTTTATATTAATATTAAGGGGTGCCACCTGGCATGGTTTATTTTATTTTTAATACATTTTAGTTTTTTATTATTTTTATTAAGAATATTATTTTTACTTGATAAATTTTGTTCAATATTTTTAAATTTGATATGTATATCTGCTTATTATATATTGAAATATCCTTGTTTAGCAAGAACAAAATTAAAAAAAATGACTATAAAGTTAAACAAATATATATTTTCTTATTTTTTTTTATTTGTTACAATTTAATGAAATTGAGGTAAAAATTCATTTGCCCCATGCCCTCATACACTTATTGTAATGCCCATATAATTTGCAATGCTGCATGTTTTTTTAAAACATTTTTAATTTATTTTTTAAATTTTAGTTAAAGGATTTACCTTATAATTGTAAAAAGAAAGACATCAAACATTTCTTTAAACCCAACACACCTTATACAATAAGAATACCTAGAAATATACATGGTATTGCTTATGTAGGTTTTAAAAATGAGAAAAGCATGAAAAAGGCTCTAATGAAAGATAAAAGTTTTATAGGAGGTAAACAAATATCTGTGTTTAGTTATAAAGGAGACATTTCTGCTAAAGAAGAAAAAAAGGATGATACAGAAGATTTAAAGAAAAATAAATGGAAATCACAGGAAGAAACTCTTAAAAATGAAGAAGATATTGCCGAATCTGGCAGAATTTTTGTTAGAAACTTATCTTATACTACAACTGAGGATGACATTGAGAAAATGTTTTCTAAATATGGTAAATAACTTGATATTAATTAGACCTTAAGGTACTTTTTGTATTTATATATTCTTTATTATCAGGCTAAAAACTTAAAGGACTTTTTCCAGGGTTGATACAGAAATTTCCTACCCAGAAAAACCAACCCAGGTCCTTCCCCATTTTAATAAAATTACACTGAAAATTCAAATTTTTTTCACACAATGTTGAAAATATTGAATACAAAAATCATATTCTATTAATTACACTAAACATTAAAGACAAGTAAACAGAAAACTGACAATAGGTACGTTAAAATAAAAAAATATGTTATAACTTTAAACAAAAAAATTTTGTTAGATTTTAAATGACGTTATATGCTACAATCTAGAATTCTTCTGTGGCTAGAATGTCTAAATAAATGTCAAAATTAAAATAATAATATTAATAAATGTCTTTATTTATTATTTATTACAAAATTTACATATCTGGGCAAAGTTCAGATAGATACAAAATTATCCCCTGCTCTACCCCTTAACCCAGAGAAAAAAATATAAATTACATATCATTATGCCATTGTTGTTATACATTTTTAAGATTTTTTTTCTGTCTTTAGCATAGACTGGAAATTTTGCGGTGATTTTAATCTTTTAGTCCCCTGCTTAAAATACCCCATAGAGACCTTGTTCAAACTGATAGATATTTGTATCGGAATGTATGGTGTTTCTAAAGGGTGTATCGGTATGTATACGACCCATAGTTTTATGGTTGTTCTATAGAGACATCCACCCTTGATTTATTTGCTATTGGTTTCAATGGGGAAAATACACATAAATGTAGAAATTAGTTTTTCCCCCATAGGACCCCATAGGTTTTAATAAAATTTTGTCAAATGTTTTATGGTTGCTCTATAGGGATATCCCTATATATCCTTCATTGAGTTATTTGCTATCGGTCTCAATAGGAAAAATGTAAAAGTTATGGTGTGTCTATAGGTAATTTCCTATAAATTTTCAATCGGGCCGTATCCGGAAAAAAACCATGGACAAATGCACGTATTGAATCCGGTAGCGCCCGATAGATTAATTTGTTTAGGTCTCTATGGTGTATTTTTCAAATATTACGTATGCAGATTTTTTTCCCAGAATCAACATAACTAGAAAAAACTGCTGGAAAAAACTACAAAAACCCGGAGTAAAACGAGTTTTTCAAAAAGCATTTTGCCCGCGGAAAACAAAAACCCGTTTTTTCGGAGGAACCTTGTGGGTCAGTTTTTCTACTTTACCCAATTTTTGCCAACCCTGAATTTTTCAATAAGTCTTAAAAAGACTAAGACCAGATATCAATATGCGAACGTTTTTACGTCGCCCTAAAAAGTTCAATTTTGAGGGTTTTGAACTCAAATCCCTCATAAGAGAACAATTATTTTTTTTACGAATTAAAAATATATAAAGAGTGCCCCTATAAATCGCACTATAATAGGATATACCGCATTTTCATTTGAAATATATACACTCAAGTGAACCCGATCGCCCCCCTGTATTTGCTAGTGTGTATTTCAAGCGTTTTAACATGAATGAATTTCTTTTATTTAAATTTATAAGT
The DNA here is from genome assembly GCA_921294245.1 of Brassicogethes aeneus. Classification (NCBI taxonomy): domain Eukaryota; kingdom Metazoa; phylum Arthropoda; class Insecta; order Coleoptera; family Nitidulidae; genus Brassicogethes; species Brassicogethes aeneus. The sequence goes on along the minus strand of OV121132.1, from coordinate 41,310,642 downwards.
TATAATATCCTACATATTGCAAGAGAAAATTGACATAATAAGCTGGTCTTTAGTGGGCAATTCCCTACGTCATAAAGAGACCTATTCTCAGTTAAATATCCGGAACGTTCTATTCCGTCTATTAGAACAATAACAAACGTTATCCAAAGGTTTAATTTATTTACATTTATTTTAAGAAGTTTGATTTTTAGTTTTGTTTTAAGAGAATTTATTTGTTTATTTTAATTTGTTTTTAAGAGAGTTTTTTGTTTAAACGTTTTTTTTTAAATGCAAAACAAATAATGATTTTACACCTTTAATTAATAATTTACTGTTAAAAGTGATTACGTTACATTTTAAGTATCTGAATCATTTTTAAACGTAAATTAACTTTATAATGCGTAACTACTATGAGGCGCCGTTTGTGCCATAATTATGATTTGTAAAATATATAATAATTTCTAAAATAAATATATATTTTGTTTAAAATATAAATATTTTATCTAAAATATATATATTTTAGCTTATTTTATAACTTATATATTAGTTTTACTAAAATATAATAATATTTTTACAAAATAATATATATTTAAAATATTTATATATTTGGACAGTTGAACTAATAATATAATTTTAATACTAATAATATAAACTCAGCTTACAAGACGTAACGCCAGAAGGCGCTGGCTGCTTTATTTAACTTGGCAACGCAGCCTGTCTGTAATTGCATGTCGGAATTACTGTGGTGTAAATTAAATAAAACTAGAAGATACATAAAAATAATAATACCTCTGGTACGTAATAAAGCACTTGGGTATAAGTTTAAATTAAAATCTCAGATTAATAGGTCATTTAAAATTTCACCGCAGTAATGGAACCAAATCGACGACATAGTTTTGCGTAGCCCAGAATTAAGGAATAAAAAATTATTGTTTAAAAAGAGAGTCACGACAATAAACATCCAGAACTGGATTTAAAAAAACATATAAAAAATAACAAAAAGCCAAAGTGCGGCAAAAAGTTATTTAATTTACACCACTGTAATTCTCACATGAAACGAAAGAAAGGCTGCGTTGCCAAGTTAAATAAAGCTGCCAGTGCCTCCTAGCGTTACGTCTTGTAAGCTTAGTTTATATTATTAGTATTGAGTTTATATTATTAGTATTACTGTTTTAAATATATATTATTTAGTTAAAATATTATATATTTTAGTAAAACTAATATATATCTAAGAAAATGAGTTAAAATATATATATTTCAAACAAATTATTTATATTAAAAAAAAATATTTATATTTTTACAAAAAATATTTATATTTTTACAAATAATTCTATATTTTATAAATCATATTTATGGCACAAACGGCGCCTCATAAACTACTGCCGAATTACGAAACATTATTCTCCCACTCTTAAAAACCTGCATGTAAAATAAAAGAAAAGTACGGTAGTTCAATTTATTAGTTAAGAGCACAGTGACGTCATCACTCACTACGCTCTCTCTCACGCCTCGGCAATCCGTTTTACCAGTGCCTTGACAAAAATCGCTTATTTAATTACATTTTTTCTGGTAGTTTTTGAGTTATAAGGATAAGGGTTTAAAAGTTATTTTTCGAACGTTTTTTTATTATTAAATAAAAGGACTTTAAAAATATTTTCTCGAAAAACCCTCAAACAAGTAAACTGAGATACCTATAAGTTGAAGTATTTTATACAAAATTTCATAAAGATGCGTTAATTTTGACGCGCAGGGTATAATTTTGTAATTTAACTTTATAAATCATTCATTATTTTGTAATAGGATATTTTCAATGGACTCCCTTTTGCAAAAAGGACCCAACGTTCACGTTTATTTTCTTAAATCAATTAAATTGAATTCAATTCAGTTTAGTTTTATTTGTTTTTCTGTAATATTTTTTAATTAAAATAATGGTAATTAACTTAAGTTGTTGATTGCTACTTTTATTAAAATGTGTATATTAAAAAAAAAACAATTTTTCACAAAAATAACAATTTTTACGAAAACAGGTTTTTGTTCGTTTTTTCAACTGTTTAAGTCAGGACACCCTGTATACAAATATTTGGTAATATAATATTGTATTTTAAAGGTCCATTGACTGAAGTAAATCTACCTATTGACAATACCACACGGAAAATGAAAGGTTTTGGTGTAATAACGTTTTTAATGCCTGAACATGCAGTCAAAGCTTACAGTGAACTCGACGGCTCCATTCTTCACGGCAGAATGCTTCATTTACTTCCCGGAAAAAGTAAAGACAATGACAAGGAGGCACAATTGGATGAATCAACAAATTTTAAGCAAAAACAGGCCGCTAAACAAAAGTCTCAAGCCGGTTCCTCGCACAATTGGAATTCCCTGTTTTTGGGACATGATGCTGTTGCAGAAGTGGTAGCGGATAGTTATAGGACAACTAAGGAGGCTGTGGTGGGGCCCGATGGAAAAGGAAGTGCTGCTGTTAGGTTGGCACTAGGAGAAACCCAGATTGTGGCTCAAACTAGGAAATATTTGGAAGAGGAAGGAGTTGTTTTAGATGCATTTGCAACAGTAAGTGTGATATATTGATAAGATTTAATTATTAAGTATAATTATTTGTATTACAGCCAACTACCAAAAGATCAAAAACAGTAATTCTAATAAAAAATTTACCATCCAGAACTGAAATATCTGAGATAAGATGTTTGTTTGAGAAGCATGGAGAAATTGGAAGAATAATATTGCCCCCTAGTGGAATAACAGGTAAAGATTCTTATAAAATATAACCTTATGCAAACTTTAATAATAATATTTTTTAGCAATTGTTGAATATTTTGAGCCTTCTGAAGCAAGGAAAGCCTTCACAAGATTGGCGTATTCCAAATTTAAGAATGTGCCTCTGTATTTGGAATGGGCTCCAGAAAACACATTAACAGGCACTAATATTTCCAGACCAGTAACTGCTAAAGAAACTCAAAGTACAGAAACAGAAAAGGTGGAAAATGTTGAACCAGAAGAAGAGGAAGAACCAGAGCCTGATACAACATTGTTTGTCAAGAACTTAAACTTCAAAACTACAGATGAAGAATTAAAAAAAGTATATTTAATAATTTATAGTTTTAAAATTAATGTGTGTTTTTTAGCATTTTGCTGTGTGTGGTAAAGTACATTATGCCAATGTAGCATTAAAAAAAGACATCAACAATCCAGATAACAAATTATCAATGGGTTATGGTTTTGTTAGATTTACACATAAATCTAGTACTGATAAGGCATTAAAAACTTTACAAGGTCTAGAGTTAAATGGAAAAACATTGGAATTGAAAAGATCAGAAAGAACTCTTAAGTAAGTAATTTTAATTTGTTTAATACTATTTATATTAATATTTGTTTTTAGAAATGAGGCACAATCGTCAAGAAAAGTGAATAAGGCAACAAAACAAACAGGAACCAAGATTTTAGTAAGAAATGTACCTTTCCAAGCAAAATTGAAGGAAATTCAGGAACTATTTAGGTAAAAATTCTAAAATAATTAGTTATTGAATTTGTACAAAAATATGACCAAGTTCAAAACCTTTATTTTGATGTCTTGGAAATTTTTTGAAAAATATACCTATATATAATATTAATTCTAGTTTTTTGAAAATATTCAAAAAATTAGAAATTTTAAGTTTTTTTTTAACATTTTAGTACCTTTGGTGAAATTAAGGCTCTAAGACTTCCCAAAAAAATGGCTGCTGGCTCAGATTCACACAGAGGTTTTGCTTTTGTTGATTATGTTACAAATTCAGATGCAAAAGTAAGTCGATTGTACAGTTAAATGCAGTAAGAAAATTAATTTGATATTTTTAGTCTGCCTTTGAAGCATTATCTCAAAGTACTCATTTGTATGGTAGAAGGTTGGTACTTGAGTGGGCTTCCACCGAAGAAGGGGTTGATGTTATAAGAAAAAGAACAGCTGATCATTTTAAACCCACTGAAGAAGTTAAATCTAAGAAAAGTGTATTTAATCTGGAATAAAATTGCCTTACCTTTTATTGTACATAAATTAGGATAATTTATTAAAACATTTCTTTTTATAACATGCTGTAGAACTTTATTATTCCGTCCATTTCAACATCTTTAAGTGTTCCAATTTAATTACAAAAACACTTATAAAACAACAATAATCTAATATGACTAATTTAATTTATACAACTCATTTTGGTGCATTCTTTAATAGTGCTTCATCCTGCATTGATAATTGTCCCAATTTTTTGCCTATTCTTTCATGAATATCAAGGAATTTAGCAACACATCTATCGATACAAACTGCTTCCCCTTTGGCAATTTCGGCATCATTGTAAACTGGAGGAATACATTTTTTGTGACATGCTGCTGTTAGACGATTGTACATATCAGCCATCATTTCAATTTCTAGTTCTTGGATTAGTTGCATACTTTTTGCATCAGTCGCCATTATTTATAAATTTGAGGTAACTTTGGTAAAATTATTATTGGGTAAGTAAATTTAATTTGTGGAAAATTTTCTGTAACTGGGTTCGTATTTACCACTATTTGATTCTCTCATACGTTCTCTTACTTTCATACTATCATAACGTCTCTTGTCGATAGTAGTTTTTGATAAATAAAACGAATAAATTCCAACTACTGTACAAACTGCCCTAAAATAATAAGGTTATGTTACACTGAATATAAATTTTGTACAATTTTTAGACTAACAAATAAATACATAAATTATAACTTACCAACCAACTCCTATTTTCGCGTGTTTACTTAATTGCATACTTTTTCTATTTCAAACGTAAATTTTCCCTTTTTTACCACGAGACATTTACCTACCATACTTTATGACAGCTAATTAAAGAAACCCTTTTTTCAGCGCCATCTATAAATATCAATTGTAAATTTTTGGAAAAATCCACATATTTAGAGAACTCTACATATTAAATAAAGAAATCTAAAAGAGAGTTTAACAATTTATTAAAAGATGGCGCCATAAGTTCAAAAACGCAATAATATTGAGCAAGATCACGTCAACTGGACCCCCCATTTTCCACTTGATCATCAAAATTAAGTCCATAATATATTATATTTTTTTCATAAGTTGTTAGTATGAAAAATTGATCCCCCAAACAATTTTGAAAAATTTTAATTTTAACCACAATTTTTTTTACAATGAAAATTTTAGGTACTTTTAATTAAAAATTAGATTTTAAATCAACCGTTACAGATAAATTAATGAAATTTTCAGGATTTACTGTCAAATATATATATTTTAAGAAAATATTAATAACTAAAAATTATTTGTTTTTTATCATATTGTTAATTAACTTTTAAGTTAACAAATGAAAATTTCATTGATTTCTCGGTGAAAATTTGAAGTTTTTTTTTACTAGACACATGGGTTATTTATATAAGTTTAAGATTCCGGAAGAAAATTTTACTGCTCGTGATTAGTTTAAAGAATATGAATTTATTTATCACAGCGCGCCGGGCGCCAACCGCTGTCAGAACACCGCGCGGCCTAGCGTCAGACTACATTGCAGCTTCGGTTAATTATTAATTACAAATAACAATTAAAAATATAATTATCAAACCAATTTTATTATTATTAATATTAATATTATGAGTAATACAATAAATAAACTCTCTATTATTAAACAAAAACAGAAAAAATTAACTAGTAATTAAACATAAAAATTTATAAACTTCTCGTAATCTTTATATTATTTTTTTTTAAACTCTGTTAGTAAAAACTTTCTCATCGTCCGATACAAGTTTACACTCCAAAAATACATCATCCAACGGTTTAAAATAGTGGAATTGACGAGTATTTTTTATTGTAATTACCCGTTCAAATCGTTGTTGATATTTTTGCTCATGTAATTCATGATCCTTTTGAGAACAGAAAGCAAAATGAACTTTTTTAAATGAATTTTCCGCCCACTGGAAAAAGGAACGTGGTGTTGTAATATGATTATTTTTGTCACGTTGAAGGCTAGCACGAAAAGCCTGTCTTTTTACACTTCCTGCTAAGCCGTCACACGCTCCTTTTCCATGAGATGTTCTGAAAAAATTCCACTCCACTTTAACACCAAAATCTTTTGAATGGTTTATTAAGTTGGCAAAGTTATATTTGTTTTTATATTGTGAAGCTGCTCCATCGGAAAAGTACTTAATTTTTTTAACATTTTCAGCACCAAATTTATTTTTTAAAACTTCAATTAGTTTTGCATTAAAAAGATGGACCGAACTTGCGTCGTGACTAACTTTCTCGGAAATCACCACTTAATTTTCATGCTTTATTTCATCATTTTCTTTATAATACGCGACGTACGGATGAAGTGTAGCCTGATCATTAGACCAATGATGTGACTGGATAGCGTCTTGAACAAAAAATGAATAATTTTCGGAGAAATCTAGACAGACTATAAACTTTCCAGCTTCAGCAGATTCTTTTTGTTTAGAGAAGAAAGATGCTTGAGATTTTGCTACAAAATCATGCTTCAATAGCTCTGACCACTTATTTTTTAGCTCACTTAAAAAATTTTCTTTGGTATAGGTTGCTTCAACAATTTCAGTCCTGTAACCCTGATAGCACAGTTTATTCTAAGAATGTTTTTTAAACCTTCCAGTGAGAATATTCTTAGGATCATGCTATATTACTTCTAGTCATGTTCTAAGAATGTTTTTTAAACCTTCCAGTGAGAATATTCTTAGGATCATGCTATATTTCTTCTAGGCATGTTCTAAGAATGTTTTTTAAACCTTCCAGTGAGAATATTCTTAGGATCATCCTATATTTCTTCTAAAGAACATGCTTAAAAGAAATATAGCATAATCCTAAGAATATTCTCACTGGCCTCTAGGCAGGTTCTTAGAAGGTGCAAAGTTTAGTGGTAAAAATTAATCGACTCTAAGCATATGCTTAGAATGTTGAGAAAGTAATTAGTATTAAATACTAAGTAAAAAACAACCCAAAATATTTTTTATAGTTATTTATCAAATTAAAACAATATTAGATAACAAAAATACTTTTGCTATAGGTATCTAAATTATCCGGCTTTTACATAAAATCTTCTATCCAACTTAAATACAATGAAAAATGTTTTTTTTATGAAGAACTTTTTGGTTTTTTCTTTTATGAAGAATTATTTTTTAAGTAAATATTTTGTTTTTTATATTTTATTTAATGTTAAAAATAATATTTATTAATTTGTATACCGATTTTTTATTTTTGAATTAACATTTTTATGTATAATAATCCTAACTATCTTCAACTTCAATCTAATCTGACTTATCCCACAAAATTTTCCAATTTTACTTTTTATGTAATAATGTCATACAACTTATGGTTTAGAGGTCAAATTGTTTATTTAATACTTTTAAATAAATATATATTAATATGTCACAAAAATTTTTAAGGGGACGACAAATACATTTCACTGTCATATTATGACAGTGAGGCGTATTTGTCGTCTCCTGAAGAATTTTACGAATGGAAAATACAACATATTAGAACGTGGGTATCTGACATATTTGGAAATATTCTCAAAAGCTTCCTAGAAGCTCCATAAGAAACCTTCTAAGAACATTCCAAAAACGTATTCTTAAAATGTTCTTAGATTGCTTTTTAGGAAGGTTTTAAGAAGCTTCTAAGAATCTACTTGCATCATTAAAAGGGTATCTATTGAATGTTTTAAAAGTCCCTAAGAACATTCTTAGCAATAAGGGAAGGTTCTAAGAATATTCCATTATTCCGAGTCGTATCTTCTTAGAAGATTCTTAGAATCAAATTTTGCTATCAGGGAAAATTTAAAACCAATGTATAAGATTATTAACTGTGTAAAAAAACAAAAAAACAATAACTAGACAAATTTATAAGATGAAATCAATCATGTTAATGAGATAAATTTTTACTCTCATTAACTAATAAACAAATAGAAATTATTTAATTATAGATCTAATTGACAAGTTATTCTTTAAAATTTTGTACTGAGATTAATAATTATGTGAGTAATTTGTTAATATTTAGTCTTTTTTCTTACCTTTCAGTACTTTTCCATTGGCTAAAAGTTATGTTCGTTATTTCATGACTATCAATCAATAATTTTAACTTTTTAATGACAAAATCAACTTCTGGACCCTTTTTACAAGTTGAAAAGAAACATGATGATGTTGGTTGAACGCAAACAGAGCTTTGAATCAAGTCATTTAAGCTTTCAGGGAAATCAAATCCTTTTTTTTTTTAGTTTATTTTTCAGTCCGTGCAATTGTAATTTTGCATTTTGGTGAATTTTGCATACACACACATTATGTGTTCCACTTTTTCCAGCTGAAATACATTCTCGTGGTCGTAGAGTTTGAAATTTAGTCTGTCCAATTTTCTCATCCGGGAAAGTTTCTTTAAATTTTTTATATAGGTAAGTCATTAATGTTAAATAATAAGAGTCTTTTTTGTTTCTGGACTTTTTTACCATTTTCTGAAACCGTAACATAATCTTTCATTCCAGGCATCACACGACTAACGTCATCAGAAAAAAAAATTTTTTTAACGCGATCGAGTGTTGAATTATCCAGGTTTTTTCCTTTTTTAGCATCAGGCTGCGACGGAAATCCTAATTTTTTGCAACTTTGAATTCGCGTCGTATCATTTTTATTGGCCAATCTAACGGAAGAGTAGTCAACACTTGGATTTTTTCGGACTTACTATTTGTTTGGTCAAATGCAGACTTAAAATTATTTAAAAGAACATCATTTGGATTTTTATGATTAATATCAGTACCGCTCAATTTCTTTATAGAAGTTAGACTTGCTTTTTTACACTCAGTCTCACTTTTATTGGTGGTTCACCGACCTCCAATAGCAATTTATTAAGGTTATTAATTTTTAATTGATTATCTACAGTATCAGATTTGAAGGTCGGGTCTTTCTTGTTATCATCTTCAATCTCATCTACTTCTGGATCAGTCGCATCAATATTTACATTGTTATTTATAGGTTTTTCAGCAGGATTATCAAGTTTTCCAGGTTTACGACTAAGATATATTGCTCTCTCACAAGATTTGCATGCAAATGTTACATGAGCACATGTAATATCCGATAAAATCCTTAAAATCGCAAGCTCGATTGGCTGTGATTAAAACTAAATTTTTAATTACGTATTTGTGATTCTTTTTATTTAATGGATTGCAACATTTACTCGGCCCATTTTAAATGTTAATTGTAATTAGGGTTGCCACCTTTTAAGCTTGGGGTTGGAGGACATGGAAAACGCCCGCCGCGAAAATTTTTCCAAAAAAAGGGGGCGTTGCCAATATCTAAACAAGTTCAACAGAAATAACCATGGACCGATCCCTTGCAATATTAACTTTATTAAATAGAACATCAAACTAATAACTACCTATAATAGGTAGTTATTAGTTTAATGTTCTATTTAATAAAGTTAATATTGTATAATAATTATACCTACCTAATATTAAATAAACACATTTTTATAACAAAAACAAAACAACATATGCATATGCATATGAGACATTCTTTTACATATCGTACGGATTACAGAAAACATATTTTTTCAAATTTTTAAAATGACTTAATTTTTTTTTACAGCATCTTTTCATAAATTTAGCCGACCCCTATATCGGAATTTTTGCAGAAAATTTATTTTTCCAAAGATACCTTTATTGATTTAAACTTTTGATAAAATTTGAAAAAATGCTGAATTCTATGTACTTAAAATTCATTATCTCCGGTTCTACTGATCGGATCGATTTCATTTTTTTTTATTTTAAACCATATTACATAGTCTTTTTAGATACATATTTAAAAAGTTTGTGTTTTGTTTATTATATGAAAAAAATATTTTTTTTTGTATAAACAGATTTTTTGTGTTTGCCACCTCTATGAAAAAAAATTAAAAAAATACTGTTCTATGCACTATTTATTACTCTACAAAATGAATTTTTCAGAGAAATGGAGACTTTTTTGGATCGGAAGATATTAAATATTTTCGAGCCGTAAGGGGGCATCCATTAATTACGTGAGGCGTTTAGGGGAGGGAGGGGGTCAAGCCAAATCTCATCAATTCTCACGTAAGGGAGAGGGGGGGTCTCGGCAAATATCACGTAATTTTTAACAAAGTATGTTTTTTTAATAAATCCAACAGAATCAAGCAGTTTAACGTATAAACATTAAAAATAAGCATTTTTTAAAATCTCACGTGAGATTAGGGGGAGGGGGTTGAGCCAAATCTCACGACATCTCAGCAAGGGGGAGGGGGTCAAAAAATCGCTAACATTAATGTTAGCGATTTTTTGATTTTGATTGATTCGCGTAATTAATGGACACCCCCTAATCAGACATCTTCGAAACCCTAACACATTTAGGATAGTGTAAACTCATACATCGATTTAAAAAAATACCAGCGCTTTTTGTAAATTAATTCTGATTTTAAAGGTTTTCAATAATTTTAAATAAATTAAATTTTAAATAATACAAACTCCAATTAATGAGTAAATTTATTAACTGGCAGAATTGACATTTGCACAAATAAGTCACCAATTAAAAGATGTCGAATCATGGCACTCTTACCTATACAAAATATCACGTCACCCGCCACATGCACTTAGGTATACGTTTGAATATTACGCGCTTGACAGTCCTGTCACGCGCTCGAAAATGTTTAATATCTTCCGATCCAAAAGAGTCTCCACTGTTCTGAAAAATGTATTTTGTAGATAAAGAGAAAGCGCATAAAATAGTATTTTTTTCCTTTTATTTTATAGAGGGGGCAAACATGAAAAACTAGTTTAAAAAATTAATCTGTTATTAACTCCCTATACTTAAAAAAAAGAATTTAATTTATTTATTTGAAAAGCCTATTCAATAAGGTTTAAAACAAAAATAAAACAAACTAGGCAACCAATTATACAGATACCGGCCAACATCATTTTTTATTGTTTGCAAGCCTGTTATTTTATTAGTTTACCGAGAAAAATACAATAAAATACATAGAAAGGAGGACAAATTTCATTTAAAGGAGGACGAAGGACATGATCTTATCAAAAGAGGACTGTCCTCCACAAAGGAGGACGGGTGGCAACCCTAATTGTAATTAATAATTAACCGAAGCTGCAATGTAGTCTAACGCTCGGCCGCGCGGTGTTCTGACTGTCAGAATATGACAGCGCGCTGTCAGAACACCGCTGCAGCGGTTGGCGCCCGGCGGCAGATATTTTTTCCTTAACCAACGTCCCGAGTCCGCCCGCTTGCCGAGTCCCACTGCTTTACCGAGTCATCTCGCGCTTGCGAACTCAGTGACTAACGTCTAGGTACAGAAAAATTGCGAAGCTTCGAAACCAACCCAAACCCAACAACTCAACCCAACCGACCCCGCCCCATTGCCCCCCCCGCCCCATTGAGTACAAATTTTTCAACGAAAGAATATTCATTTAATTACATTTTATATTATATAACTGTTGCAAAATTATTAAGTATGAGGAAAGGTAAATAAATTAAAATATTAATGTAAAATTAAATATAAATGCTTTTAAGGCCACATTGTATTATTTCGGTATATAATTTCTTTAAAAAAAAATTAAAAAAGTTGTAGAGGCACCAAGAATCGAACCCCGTATCTCTCGCATGCAAAGCAGGCGCCCTTCCATCGAGCTACCGAGCTTATTGTAAAAGTCCTATCGCTCAAAAAATAATACCGATTTACAGTGTGACAGCGCGCTGCAGCGGGACTCGGCAAGCGGGCGGACTCGGGACGTTGGTTAAGGATAAAATATCTGCCGCCCGGCGCGCTGTGATAAATAAATTCATATTGTTTAAACTAATCACGAGCAGTGAAATTTTCTTCCGGAATCTTAAACTTAGATAAATAACGCATGTCTCTAGTAAAAAAAAACTTCAAATTTTCACCGAGAAATCAATGAAATTTTCATTTGTTAACTTAAAAGTTAATTAACAATATGATAATAAACAAATAATTTTTAGCTATTAATATTTTCTTAAAATATATATATTTGACAGTAAATCCTGAAACTTTCATTAATATATCTTTAACGGTTGATTTAAAATCTAATATTTAATTAAAAGTACCTAAAATTTTCATTGTAAAAAAAATTGTGGTTAAAATTAAAATTTTTCAAAATCGTTTGGGGGATCAATTTTTCATACTAACAACTTATGAAAAAAATATATGGACTTAATTTTGATGATCAAGTGGAAAATGGGGGGTCCAGTTGACGTGATCTTGCTCATTATATGCGTTAAGTCTGAAGGAAGGAAGGCAATCTATAAATCAGTCTTTATACTTACTACACATACAAATCAAACTGAGACTTCATTTCGTGGGGTTAAAGTAGGGGAAGTGAAAATCGCACGGAAGCAGGCCGGTTTAAAAAATACCATATTTTTGTTCCTATTTGGAAAGTATACGATGGTAAATACTTTTTAATAAATTGTATTTAATTGTTTGAAAATAGCATTTAACAATAATAAACACAGAAAATGATTATGTTTTAGATTTTATAATGGCATGTTTATAACAGCAAGAATTTGGCAACGTCGTATTTCTTCTAAGAAAGCCAAAATGTTTTAATCATAGACATTCTAATATGTAGATGGTTTTTATAATTAACCATTTTGTTTGTTTTCTGTTGTATAGCAATTGTTTTGGCATTGTTTTTTTCCATTGTATTTACTAGATTTTTAGTTGCTTTTACATAATATGCATATTATGCCACTTTTTACTTTTTACAAAGCCAAACCATAGGTTGGTTATATATTGGTTATAAAACCCTCAGCCCGTCCTGCTTAAAATACCCCATAGAGACCCTGTTCAAACCGATAGATATTTGTATCGGAATGTATGGTGTTTCTATAGGGTGTATCGGTATGTATAGGACCCATAGTTGGGATTTATGGTTGTTCTATACGGATTGATTTATTTGCTATTGGTTTCAATGGGGAAAATACACATAAATGTAGAAATTAGTTTTTTTCCCATAGGACCCCATAGGTTTTAATAAAGTTTTGTCAAATGTTTTATGGTTGCTCTATAGGGGTATCCCTATATATCCTTCATTGAGTTATTTGCCATCGGTCTCAATAGGGAAAATGTAAAAGTTATGGTGTGCCTATAGGTAATTTCCTATACATTTTCTATCGGGCCGTATCCGGAAAAAACCATGGACAAATGCACATATTGAATCCGGTAGCGCCCGATAGATTATTTTGTATAGGTCTCTATAGGGTATTTTAAGCAGGGCGCTGCAGACTTTTTGGGAAGGAGCATACGAAGTCATGGATCGAATAAATGACATATACAGGATCAGGAAACAACCAAGAGGAAAGCCTGAAAACAATGATCAAATAGACGATGCTAGAGTAAGGAGACCCAAGCAGCATTTTTGGTTCCAAAAATCATTACCAAAGTGGTGATAACTAACAGTTAGTCTATCTGACAGTTAAATTCCATATCGATCGTTGTGAAAACAATGGTATCCATGGGGATTATCTGCCAGATAACTAACTGCAACTTTAACAGGACATTGATAAACCGGCCCTAAGTATACTAAACAGCTACCAGGGCCGTACCGAGGCACACTTTTGGGGGGGGGGTGGAGACGATAAAAAAACCAACTTATATTTTTATCGATACTTTAGTATAGTAATAGTAATAGTAAAAATTTTCAGTAGTTTTATCATGTATGTAAAGTGTTGTAAAGTGTAGAAGAATGTCTTTACCTACCATAAGCATGCTCTTTCGAAGTCGATGGGATTGATTCTCGTTCTCTATTTTTTTGACTTGCTGCCAATGCAAATGGATTATCCGGAACAGCAACAATTTTATTTTAACCAAATTTTTACCGTGAATATTTTTCTCATGCATTTTTTTCTAGTCCTTGTTAAACACAGATCCACATAATGAGCATTTTACTAGAACTCGGCCCGGTCTAGCTTTCTTTTTCATATTAAAAAAAAAATAATTCCTATTTATTGACACTAGTTTTACTTAGCTTAGATAAGCTTCAACTAAATAATAATCTAGAAAAATAAGACGCCGAAAATTGCGATGCGTAAAAAGAGTCAAACGCCGCCAAAGCCTGGCTTGCAAAGACAAAGCCAAAGACAAAGCCACGAGGCGGTGCCGACTGTGTACATGCCGCTTGTGTGAAATATAATGTCCTTTAATAAAAATAGGGTTGACCAATACAATTTTCTTGACGGTAACGATTATAGGAGGTTATTAAATAGATTAAAAATTATAATTTTGTAATATGTAGGTATACTTTAAAAATTATATTTAATTTTATTTATTGTGATGGGTTGGTTGGTAGGGTAGGTATACCCAACCAACCGACCCAAATACTAAAGATTTTGACAACCGTGTTTGGATTTGGAACCAACTGCCAAGACTTGGGGGGGGGGTGAGTCCCCCCCCTACACCCCCCTTAGGCCCGGCCCTGACAGCTACTTTAATTTTTACTTATAAGTAATTTCAACTTTTAAATAGCAATATTTTGTAACAAAAACTTCATTCTTTCCTTAAATGGTTACTATAAAGTAATAAAGAGTTAAGTAAAACTTGGTTCCCCCAAGAAGACTTTGCAACTTTAAAAAAGGTGTTATAAGTAAAAAAAAGCAGTTACTTTCGGTTGCTACCTAAAGATTACATTATAATTATTTTTACTTTGTAGTCCCTTTGAAGTTAAAAGCTCGAAACTGGAACATGAGTTAAAAACTACAAAGTTTATGGTACTAACCAAAACTACCGTAAAGTAAAAACTTTAAAGTAGCGAAAACTACTTCAAAGGAAAATGCTTCTTACCGGCCCTTTTTTACTTTACAGTAAATTATTTTAATTGTTTGTAAATGGTTGTTTACTTTTTAATAAATAGTAGTTTTGTTGGTAATAGACGGTATTAATAATTAAATAAAAAATTGTTTATACTTAAAAATTGATAAAGCGCATTTACTTTACAAAAACTAAATTTATATATTCAACAGTAAAATTTAAAGGGTTTATAAATTTACATGCCTAATTAAACATTATATTGATATTCTAAAAGTTATAAACTACCAGTACATATTTAATAAACGACGACATTAAAAACTTTTTCAATGAAAAGCCAAGTCCGTAGTGGTTCCATTTAAAAAAGAAGGGATAGTATATTCTAATATAAGTTTGACACAGACAGTTTATATAGAAGTAAAAACAAACAAATAAAAGTAATTATAACGCTCTAGCAACGATATTGAAACGTTCTAGTAACGTAGCAGCTACGTTCCAAATAGTACCAGGGTTTATAGCTAGTGATATATTTATTACCTTGGAACTCAATAATTGTTCCCCACTTTAGTCGTAACGTAATAATAAAAGAGTAATATAAAGAGACCGGCGACTGTCGCCAAACACTTTAAAGTTTCTTCAATTGTCCCATATACGTAACAAATAAATAAATTGTTGGGGAGTAAAAAAGCTCGGTACGGTGTCACTCGAAAAGAACAAAAAGATCTGTTCACGCTTTCGGCCAATCACTCCTTGACTCACTGGGTTGCAGAAGACCTTAGGATGTCCAGGGGAATAGCGGGTCGACGATCTACGAAGGCAGAATCCCAAAGTTGGAGAGGTGCTTGAAATTGTGGATATTGAGCAGATAGGCAATAGAAGTATACTTAATATTAATATTAATATTCTATCTGGTAACGAAGCAGCTCTCCCATCAGAAGCCAAACTACCGTGACGTATGGAATGCCTTCAATAAATTGAGGGATACCCTTTTGTCCAAGGACATCATGAACCTGGCGATACCGAAGATTGCTTGTGGACTTAAGACTGGAGAATAATTAGAAGTATGGTGGAAGTTATCTAGTGGCATACATATTCTTGTCTGTTGCCACAACCCTAAAAAAGCAACCGGAAGGAAGACCGTAGACTGCTACTTCTATAGGACGTCACAATGCAAGCTTGGATCTCTATGCAAATATCGCCATGGAGCTGAGGACCTTTTTCGGGACGAAAATGTTTTAAGACGGGGGCAATGTAGCGAGTACCGCTCTTGATCTCGAAATGATGACTCATCGCCGATGAGTCATCGTCGGTGAGTCAGCGCTCGAGTGATCGAGAGCGGTCCGGAGCTCGCTGGAATATTCGGGCATGCACGTAGGCACTGAATTTATAAGAAACAGCGCAGCATGGAACAGTCAGTCAAGCTTTGTTACTCGCGACGAAATAAATAAAAATACGTGCAAATAAATAGAATCTTGGACAGTAGTGATATATAAATAATTAGTAGTTAAGTGTTTAGTTAGTTTTATAGTTTCTTAGTATTTTAAGTGTAATTAAGTTATACAATAAATCGTTTAGTTCGTTAATAAACCAGTGCGTGTTTTAATTCTCACTGCGAATAGTAGAAACGTTACAGTATATAAAAATTATATAATTAATACTAAAGTTGACAAAGAGTACGTCCAAGGAAAACAACATCTTCTGAGGATGAACTTGTTTCCATAAAATACAAAACACCAGAAAATGATTTGAAATAAAAAGGGTTAGAGAAGAATACCAAAAAAAACATTTTAAAATAAATAATTTTTAGATTTAAAATTAGTTTTCAGGGTGAGAAAAAATTTGTAGTGGAACTTCTGAAATTTTCCTAGAACTCATGGATTTCCTTAAAATAGAGAAATTTTCTTAGAGATTATAGCTTGCTGATCTGCTTTCTCCATCCGGACCTATGCCTGTGATGAGCCATTAGAAATATTCATTTTAGGTGCCGACTTCCAGCCCATACAAACATATTTAGAGTAAAGATTGCATTACATTTTAGTGCAAGAATTTTCAAAATGGAACATGACTTAAGGAAATGCGTTGCCTGTGAACCGATTTTCACCAAACAAACTTTAAAATAAAGCCTCAAATGGGTCCGAGTTGGAAAATTATGAAAATTTTATTTTTCCAATGAATAACGTTGGGAAATTGGTTTTCATCATGAACAGTTATTGTCCTTGGAAAACTGTAAATTTTCTTAAGCCTGTAACAAAATTTGGGCTCAGACTGAATCTTAAAAATTCAATATTCGATATCCATTCAACAGTATGCTTGGTTCCACGTTACTATCAGAATCAGAGATTTTTGTGCATATTATTAAAACCTACTTCCGCTTTCAACTCTCGGCGAGGTACCGTCGAAATCAAATTATAACAAGTACTTATAAAGTTTATTGAGTACCTATTTTGATTGTACTCTGACTACATGGTTCTTTGATTAAATTAATGCGTTGTTTAAAGTGAACGATTTTTTTGTAAATTAATAATAATTAAAAGTAAAAAACTAGTATATTTTTTTAATTTAACACATTCTAGGATGGATGAATGGATATATTTGGTTGGTGGAGGGTAGCATGGTAACACGCACTTCCCAATAAACATTTGGACGTAAAAGCGACGTCGTCTGGGGCGACCCGACGTCGGCAGCCGAGGTCGTGTGACTCACATGACGACCATCATTTGTACCTAAATGGAGCGAACGAATTTGGGTCGTCACGACGTAGGTTGCTGACTACTGAAGTCGAGATTTTTACCTATTTCGTCATAACGCTGCACAAACAAATAGTCGTGCGTTAATAAAATAACTTAATCTCTACCAATATTGTAGAAAGACATAGAAATGCAAAAGATGTCGACTCTTTATGGAAAGTACACGTATAACAATGTAGTAATGTATTATTTGACTTTTAACGGGTGATCTATATTGAAATATCCATACGAAAGGCACTTTACTGATAAATATGTATGGTTATGATTGCTGGCAAAACATGCGTGGGCTTCAAAAAATCTTTCAGTTTTACATATTTAATTATTTTTGCAAAAAAATAAGTTTTATTAAAAATGTGTTTTTTAAACAAAATTTGAACCAGTTCTAAAAAACTAACTTAAAAAACATAAAAAAGTTGTTATTTTATTTCAATGAACCGTAAAAATCTAAAAAAAAGCAAATCTTTCTTTAATGGCGTCCATCGTCACCTCCTCGTTTAAACTAACATTTATGGTGGCAGATACGTAACTGCTACTATCAAAGCCACTACAAAGGGGGCGGTGACCATCGGCGGCTACGTTGTATATTCGTAGCGGCTAAGTAACTGCGACCAAAATGGGGAAAGATTTTGAGTAGCCGGGTAGTGTCTTGGGTAGTTTTTGCCACTAAAAGAGTTACTACGATGTGGCACTATAAAGTAGCCTACCGTTGAATGCGACTTATCTGGTACGAAGCTGCCTAGTCGCGGGTTCGTGGCAGCCAAGTGTTTTCCACCGACATGTAGAACTTTCATTAAACTGTTAAACTTTATTCGCAGCGACCTCTTCAATTTCACACTTCATAAAAATAAATGTCATGATGGAAAGTAATTATGGAAGCCATTATTATTTTTTTGTTATTTACCATGCGATTTTAACGCCTTTTGTGGGTCAATTCCAAAACGCAATCAACTTTACTGAAAAAAATAGTGGGTTTATATGACAAAATTTTCGAGCGCCTTTCAAAACATTTTAAATTATTATATTATTTGCAATAGAAACTCATGTAGTAATTAAAAAAAAAAAATTAATTTGCTTGAAACTGGCGTGAAACTTTAAAATATTATTCCACCGTCACAAATAACAAAATATATAAGGAAAAAATCTTTAGTTTAGGTATATTTAGCTTAAAAACGCAAAATGTTTGAGCCATTTGGCTGTTCGTCTGAAAAGTCATGAAAAAAATATGGCCGTTTAATCCGAAAAATACTTTATAGTTCCATATGCTTCCACAAAGTACCGGGAACAATAATATATTAGGCCAACCCTACCCGTTTGGAACTTTAAAATCTTCGGATTGATAAAGTGACAATTGCAACTACCCAGAGACGACTTTATGGAAACAATAACTTTTTGGGAACTACATGGTCCACGATTCTTTGGAACTATAAAGTGATTTTTTCCAAGAAAGTTCCCTGCGCCACTTAATTGCAGCGTTTATGCTACACCGATCGCGGCGTGCCACTATAACGTTCCGCCTTGTCCTTTGAAGTTCCCGTTTGGCGAGGCGAGAATCGTATTTTTTGTAAAATGCAAATTGAATATTATCAAACCTAATGTTTTACTGGTTATTGCAATTCTTATGATCACATGACAATTATTCATTTATTTTCAAAAAAATTAATTATTATAAAAAAACAGGACCCACACCGTATATGACGTCACTTCCGTCTCGTGTCGTTTTTTCTAGGTTTATTAATTACTCTCTTAAATCTTGAAACGTTCTCTTCCACTTAATCTTTGAATTTGAATCCTCGACTCATTTGACATTTAAGGTATTTCAGTATACTGTATATAGTCAACGAAAGAAATCATATTTATATGTTAACCGCTTATGTTTAAAAATTAATAAATCTTTGTAGTATCACAATATTTTCAACAAATTTATTATACAAAAACAGGGCCCACACCGTATATGACGTCACTTCCGTCTCGCGTCGTTTTATATATGCATAGATAAAACATGTTTATTAATTACTATCTATCTTAAAACGTTCTCTTCCACTTAATCTTCGAATCCACGACTTAAGTAGAGAGCATACAATATTCATTTTTACATAGCCCAAATACCTACAAGTAAGGCAGAATGAATAACATTCATCAGCCCAAGATTTGAACGCTTGACTCCGGTGTAGAAATCAGAACATACATCAACTTTGACTGCAAATACTTCAGGGAAGTATTGATAAACTTGACCCATTAAAAATATTTAGCACCTTGAATTTCTTATATTAAATTCCTATTCATCACAAAATATTTAAAGACTATTAAGGTGAAAACGTTCACGTAAGATAAAATAAATAATATTCATCAGCACCTCGATCAGAACGAGATTTGAACACTTGACTCAGGTATAGAAATCAGAACATGCATCAACTTTGACTGTGAATAGGTACTTCAAACAGCTTCAAAAATGTCACTACCTGATTTATTATGTTCATCAGTAGGATTATAGAAAGATGTAGTTTTTGTTTCTGATGTTGATGCTTCGGCTCGCAGTGATTCCCTTTGTTTAATTCTTTGATAGAAAGTACTAGAATATCTAAATTTCTTTTTATTTACCTTAGGAATTTTACAGAATTTTAATAAAGCTTAAAAGCAAGAAAAGAAAACACCAAAACATATATGCATATATGCAATCTGAGGCAATTACATTTATTAGGGTATATTAAGTTATGGTCACTATTAAGTAGCCATTTTTGATCCCCGCGACTTTTTAGTGGCAAAGGATAAGCGACGGCTACTTTATAGTGACCTAGGAAGGTAGCATTAACCATTTTGTTACTTTCAATGCTACTATAAATTAGAGGTAACCAGGTGTCGTGGCCGCGACTACCCCGTAACTTAAATTGTTACTATAAAGTAACAAAAACTTAATGGAGGCATTATGGTAGCACTTGTTAGTGACCGCTACTTTAAAAAGTTACTATAAAGTTTTTGGTCTTTTATGGTGTCATATTCGAAGATTCAGGTAGTTCCAGCCACTTCTTTAAATTACATGTTTGCCACTTGCAATCGGTGTGTTTATTTTCCACTTTTATGGTAGGTAGGCACTAACCAGTCACTCTCGAAATATACTTCAAAGTGACTATTCCTTATAGAGTAACATTTTAAGTGGCAGGGTGGGTCTAGGAACTATACTTTAGGGGCAGTGACATTTAAAAAGGACTGGGAACTATATTTGCTAATTGGGTTTGTTCGCGAAAATGGCGTAGTCAACAAATTAACCAAATTTGTCCACATACCAACCGACGGTCAATAAAAGACGTCTTATAAGACGTCGTTATAACGACGTCGGTAGCTCGAAATACCAACTTCCGACGAAGTTTGAGACCTCGAGTCATTTAAACTACCTATTTTTCCCTCGTAACGACCTACCTAACCTGAAAATCATATGTCAAACTGAAAAACTGGGCGCTTTTTCTGTTAGGGAAGCTTTGCTAATTCGGTCCAATGTTGGTACTATTATTGTGTGTTGTCAATGTTATTATGGAGCATTTTAAAATGGTGTATGTTAAGGATTTGCACCAAGGGGGAAGTGGAGCCCGTGCCGCATAGGTGGGAAAAGAAGGAGACACGCTGGTTCCCCAAATCAGTGAGCCAAACGATTCTCTTTCGAGGACAAATTAATAGTTCTCCCGATAAAAAAAAATGGAGGCAAGTGCAAGGCTAGGCAAATCTTTAAATTTGCCACGGATGCTGCAAACAATAATCAGCATCTGAACAAGAGCACGAGGCCCCCATACATATATTGCAATATATGTATGGGGGCCTCGTGCTCTTGTTCAGATGCTGATGTCTCTGACACTGAGATACCACAGTTATTTTTTCATGAATACTAGGAGAGAGGTAAAACCTTCCCTAAAATATAAAGAGTATGATGATGTACCATCATATAAATGGGCTAAAGAAAATTTTATACCGCAACTAGCCAAAAAAGTGTGTCAGAAAAAGGCTGACGAAAACACTACAAAAATTCTTTTTTTGTTTTCTTTTGGCATTTTTTTAAATTTTAATATTGGTTATGTATACTTTTTTCTTCTTCTTTCTTCCAGTCTATATTCCCGTCGAACAATTCTCGTAATTTTTTTTTAACCAAAGTGAAAGTTACGACTTGACGTTCAACCGACGTAAATATACGTCGAACAATGACTTCGGATACAAAGTTATTATCCGACCGCAATTTTCACTTAAAGCGACTTCGATCATAGTGCAAGTTTAGTCGGAAGTCAGAAAAATGTTTATTGGGTTGAGCTGCATGTGGCCCTTAGTACTACTTTAAACCCAGATAGCATAAAGAAGTACTAAAAACGCCCTGAGTATATCTTGTATCAGACATTAGTAAGTTCCGAGTACGTCCGAATCAGGTCCTGAACCTTCCGCAGGACGTTCCAGGGACATCCGATGTTACCAAATCGTCGGTGCCCAGAACGTCCAAAGTAAGGCATCCTCTGGCCATCCTGAAATGCTTTATTGGGGACTATTGGACAAGCTTTACAGAATTGAAGAGTGGTATTCCAGCGGTCTAAGTTAAAAAAATAAATAAATAAAATCAATGAAAAAAAATATTTTGCACATGTAAATGTTGAAATATCTAAAACACGTTTGGAATTGCATATTCCGCTTTCCTGAAACCGTTAAACTCGCCTTCGGCTCGTGTGACAAACTCTTCACTCGAGCGGAATATGCTGTATTCCAAACTTGTTACAGAATATACTATTAAGTCATTCTGCATGACACAAACTATTTTTAAGTGATAATATATTATTTAATTACTAAAAAAAACAAAAATTACGTCCTTGGGACGTACCCAGTATATCCGATATAATTTTCCCAAATAAGTAAGAAACTGGACGTACCCAAAACTTCCGATATAGGTCTAGGAGGTTTGGACCTATGTGGGACCCGAAATGGACGTCCTGGGTACCTCTTGTGCTATCTGGGAAGTAATTATTTTTCCTGATTATGATAATAATATCTCTCCAGTCATCCAAGCTCCTAAAAGAGTTTTAGGATGGAGGCGGGATATGTTGTCTCAATCCAATCTCCCCTAAATTTCCAGACTTGAAAAGAGCAGTGCAATCCTAATTAATATGCATCACGTTTTATTTACCCCATTTACAGGCTCTACAGAAATAACCATCAACTTTTCCCAATATATGAAGGTGTTTGTTGAGTCTGCAGGGACCTGTTATAAAGGTCAGAAATATTTTTGCGGGACTATATTTTGCTTATTTTGCTAACCTGTCAGACAAATTACCTACTAATTTGGTGTGGCGGCAGGTAAGTTAAGGAGTTATATACATTTGTGAGGCGAAAAATTAAACGATTTTGTTGTTTTTTTTAGGTATATAACCATAATTTTAGTAAACAAACCAACTAGAGAATTTTTAATATTGTGGAAACTAAGGCCATTGCCCTGAAACACTTTTTTACAAGGGTTCGGTGAGCATGATAAATCAGGAATCTTAAAAAAACACACAATAGTAAATAGTACTATTTTTTAGGGCACAAAAATTGAGTTTCCCAGGACAAAATAACTTAATAGTCCCCTGTTCATGAAGGAGCTAATGTATTTAGGAACATCCCTTCCAAATTTCAGATCGGTCGGTACATTGCTCTTCGAGAAATCACGAACTTTTCAAAAAATACGATTACGAGATAATCCCCCAATATTATTTATAAATCTAATAAAATAAGCAGGACCTATAGGTTATAAGTTATAACCTATAGGTCCTATAACTTATAACACGCGCAGAAAGTAGAGGTCTAAAACTATCGATAGCACTATCGATAAATATCGATAGTTTTAACTATCGAATAATATCGATAGTTTTTAAAACTATCACGATAGTTTCCGATAGTTTTATAACGCTTTAACTTTAAAGCTTTCACGAAAATCTTAATCTTGGTAAGTTTTAAATTCCGATGTCTTGTTTTGAAATTTGGCGCCGAAATTGCGTTTGTTTTTGTCATGGTTTCGTCATGGAATATATTTGTGTATTAAGAGCGCAAAGTGATACATTGCCGCTCTGAGCGAGAAGATTGACAAAGTAACTTTGTCGCTCAGCGAGCGACAAAGTAAAAAAACGCTCGCTCCTCGTAAAAGTGTAACTTTGCGCTTTCTTTTGGAAGCGCAAATTTGTACTTTTCGCTTAGTTCTAGAAAAAGTTTTTTTAACAATCATAGATAATAAATCAATTTGGATATATGCATTTTCTAAAGAGTGCACCAAAGTGTTTTAAAAATTTTGTAAGAAATGGAGAAATTCATAACTCGATCTGGGTCCGAGACAAAAAAGACAAAAGGTAAGTTTGTGGGATTTTATAGGTTTAAAGTTTTTAAAATTTCTGGCAGTTTGTAAAATTTGTAATGTGAGTTTTGAATAAAAATAAATAATTACTTTGCTTTTATTTTTTAATTATGTTGTTTTTATAATTTACTCTCACTATCGAAAACTATCGATAGTTATCGATAGTAAAGTGACCAAATATCGAATAATATCGATAGTGCCAACTATCGATAGTTTTAGACCTCTACCTCTGCCAGAAAGTGTCTTTTTCGCACTCGACTGATGATAAAATTCCACTACGCGTCGTTCGTTTAACGGCAGTCGCTTGCGGAAAAGTAGCACTTTCCGCACTAAAAATAACTTTAAAAGGTATATTCGTTAATGCGTATAGATAAATAATAGTTTGTTAAACATCAATTCAATCAATTCTTTCCTTACTTTCTGAAATTTATAAAATATCATATCATATTGATATTGTTCGTTGACAAGAACTTAAAATCTCGTGACATAAAAAGTGATCAAGAAAATGAATTTCTCCCGTCGAACATCGAAAAAGCTGCTTATGCCAGTAGCAAGATGAGTAAAAAAGTGCTTTTGGCAAACTTTGAAGAAAAGTCCAAAATATGTTAAATATTAACGCTTTGGTGAAATTATTCCATGTTGAAGGCGATAATGAACATAAAGGATCAGGATATAAGCAAATATTAGAAACTTTTTGATTTTTTGAGGAGAAAGCGCGAAGGACATCGACTGAAAAAGTATATAGTATTGATCAGGATTCCTGGTTCTGGAAACAATTTGACAATTTTCTTGCAGAAGCGCAGAATAAAACATATCTCATGCAGAAGTTGAATTATTTCTGTTTTCGCACAAGTGCACTATGGTTTCTAGAAAGAAATTTTTGGACAAAAGCCTTTTTTTCTTAATAAATACCCCAAATACTTCAGAGCTCAACATTCTTTATTTGAATTTTTATTTGCGCGTACCTTTACCAAACAAAAGTCTCGACAAGTTGTAGTTTAGGTGGTGCCCTGACTGACATGAGAATGTCGTCGAGTGTAGATAAACTTTAAATCTGTGGCATTATTGTTCTTTTTAAAATTTGATTTTCAGTAAACTGTATTATCTTTCTTAAGGTATGTACTTTTACATCCTAATTAAAGCCCATTTTTTTAAATTTGTATAAATATAAATAGGGAGTATTTGTTTAGAAAAATTTAAACTTCAAGATTTAGATAGACTTCACGCTTAAACTGCTGAACCGTCGGTCTTATGACATCATCTTTTTTTATAGATTTGATTCTTAGATCTTCGCTTAACTTTTTATAATCCAAAAAGTCATCATAATTAAATTGGAAGTAGACTTGGAGGAGCTCTTCTTGCCAACCGAAATACTGGTACCAACTGACTTGGAGTGAACAAATTTCCATCTTTTTTAAAAGCGTATGTATTTGCGCTATGGGCAGAGTCTCCTTCACTCTGTCCATGGTTAGGCGAAAAAAATCTAAGGTGTTTTGATCGAATTTTTTATTTTGCCTGCCACAGCCATATGAAAACAATTGTGCAGAAGAAACATGTTTTTCTTCGTCGTATTTTTTTAAAATTTCAGAAGATCCGCGGCCACTAGAACATTCATGCCAAGTCAGACAATAACAGTCACGGACAGGCTAAGTCATGAAAAGTTAAAAACAGACAACCTACGTTTTTAAAAAATGGTATTGTCGTTAGTAATAGACAAATATCACCTGTTGCAAATCGAAACAAGCACAAAACATTGGAAACTATTTGATTTTTGGTCTTATTCTAGCACGCTGATGTTTAAGTCTCGGAATTTATCTGTTTTCAATGGCGGTAGGCCCTAAGTCAAGATTCCCTCGCACGCAAGTGGCAAAATTATCACAACAAAAAGCCCTATCTTAAGATTGGCCTTTATGCTATAAAAGTTTTATAAGGAAATAAATTAATTTTAAGATGGGACCCTTGGCCAAAACAAAGTATAGTTACACTAGATAGAAACTAACGATGACCTTGGCAAATTTTGGCCCTAGGGCAAATAGCTATTTCGAGATAGGGCCTTATGTCATAAGACCGACGATATAGTGTACTTTTTTTGCTGCTGATTTTTTTTATTTGTTTTGATAGATGGCGGGGGCAAAGGTTTGTGAATTGGTTTAAGGTTGAAATGATCGCTTATTTTTTTTAAGAACCACGGGAGCGATGCCGCAGGGATACAGCTAATATTGTTATAAAATGCAGTTAATTTCATAAAAAAATCACCAAAACATATAAATCAACATGATTCTCGTCAAAGATATCCAGTGGATATTATCCACTTGTTCCAATGTAAAGTAATGTAATTTTGGGGAGCGCGTTAGCGTTTTATTAAATTTACAATTATGACAACCAATTTATTAAAACCAAATGTGAGAGAAAATTGTTTTGAGCTAGTATTTTTAAGTATTTGTATTTTGTAATTATGGCGATCTATTTTTTAAACAATACGAGGTGTGTTCAGAAAATAACGGGAATTGTTAAATTACGCGGGTTCGGAGGGTCCGGTTGTCATAAAATTTTCTTTATGATTTTGGTATACATGCCCCCGAAGTATGATAAAAACTTTAGCTGTTTTCATTGTTTACTTTGTCTGTGGCAGCCGCTAAGGTTAGACGTGTTTTATGAGCTCGGCGATTTTTCGTTTGTTAAAAGAAATGGATCAAAGAATTTGTATCCTATTTTGCTTAAAAAATGAAATAAATTCTGTAAAATGTTAACAAAGGCCTATAGTGAGTCTGCTATAAGTAAAACAAGAGTTTACAAGATGGCCGTGAAGACGAACGCCCCGAACGCACAAGCACATTAACAACCGATAAAAACATGGAAAAGTGGGAGAAATGGTTATAAACCATCAGAGAAGTCGCTGATAATGTTGGTATATCGATTGGCCCATCCCATGAAATTTTTTCGAATGTTTTGGGTATGAAATTGTTAAATTTTGAACAAAATTTTTGGCCAAAAACAATAGTGTAATGATGCCCCAGCCTCCATATTCGCCAGACATGCCTCTGTCGGACTTTTTCCTATTCCCAAAAATAAAGAGGACCTTAAAGGGCCGTCGTTTTGCAAGCATAGATGACATTAAAAGCGCATCGCTGAAAGAACTAAAGGCTATATAGCCCAAAGATCGAGTTTTGGAATAAGAGCTGGCACATGTGCATAATATCCAATGGGGACTATTTTGAAGGCGACAACATTAATGTAGACGAATAAATAAATATTTGTTTCAAAAAAACGAAAATTCTCGATATTTTCTGAGAACACCTCGTATATATATGCAGCGCAAATAAAATAATTACCTATTGTTTTTTGTTATGGATATTATTTTAAAAATAATAAAAGTAAAAGTTGGGGTGTTTTTATTTAAAATTGACAACGTAATAAAAGTTGTAGAACAGTGTTTTTAAATGAATATTTTTATTTAGGCTTGTTTTCGAATTATCGAACTTCTTTTGTTTTTACATAAATCTTTTTATCCTCGTTATTTATGGCCGGATTTTAAATAAATTAAATTTCTTGCAATTTTTAATTTAATTTCAAAAATATTTGTGTTAAACATTTAAAAAATATACTATACAGGGTGTATATAAAACCCGGCAGCAAAAGCTTATTAATTGCCTCGCACACAATCTACTGCCTCGGCAGTAAAACGTATGCTCAGCAATACCCTGGCGAATTCACTAAACGCAAAATTAACGTTAAGTTGCGAACAAGTATCACCCAACTCAAAATTAACGTTGATTTTGGGTCAAAATCTCGTGTTAAGTGGCGTAGCGACAAATTTAAGGCCCCCCCGCGAAAATCCTTACTGGGTCCCCTGATTTCAGGTATTTTTTACATGGTTTTATATTTTAAATAAAAAATAATACATCCGGTGACATGATTTTTTAAATAATTTAAAAAAAATAAGGTTCTCCACTGTACCTACTTATAAATTATACCTACGTAAAATAATAGAAAACAATAACATATTTTTTTAACATAAAAAAAAATAACCTTAAGTAAACTATAATAATTTTATCAGGCATCCTTGAATAGGTATATTAAGTTAATAATAAACTAACCAATAATAAAAGAAATACTTACATGTAAATACTAAACCACTTTGTGCTCACCACAGCTGACCGGCGAGAAACGCATGTAAAACAGTGGAAAAATAAAATAATCAGAAGCAGTCACAAATAAGAACCTACTTGAACCAATACGAATATAAAACAAAAACAAACTAACAACTTGTGAATCACAATCGTCAAAATTTTAGGGGTTCGCAAAGAGAACGCTTCAGAACTGTCAGAATAATACGCATAACTAAATGCGCATATCTGTTTAGTACGATGGTTCTTAAGGGCCATCACTATGTTTTTTTTATCAAAATCAGGCAGTGCCAGATTTTAAGTCGCACTGCCAGATTTTAAGTCGCACTGCCAGATTTTAAGTTGCACTGCCAGATTTTAAGTCGCACTGCCAGATTTTAAGTCGCACTGCGAGATTTTAAGTTGCACTGCCAGATTTTAAGTCGCACTGCGAGATTTTAAGTCGCACTGCCAGATTTTAAGTCGCACTGCGAGATTTTAAGTTGCACTGCCAGATTTTAAGTCGCACTGCGAGATTTTAAGTCGCACTGCCAGATTTTAAGTTGCACTGCCAGATTTTAAGTCGCACTGCCAGATTTTAAGTCGCACTGTCAGATTTTAAGTTGCACTGCCAGATTTAAAGTCGCATTGCCAGATTTTAAGTCGCACTGCCAGATTTTAAGTCGCACTGCCAGATATAAAGTCACATGAAACTACTGCAGAAGGTAAAGTTTGTTTAACTAACAAACTTTGTTAGTCGTGTGTGTTATAAATGTTACGGTGGTGGGGAATTTGTAGTTTTATTTTATTGTTTAACAATTTTCTGAAAATTTGGATAATGGTGTACATTTAACCGATATTTTAGTATTTGCTACTGGGGCAGATGCTATACCTCCATTAGGTTTTTCATTTGACGCCCGATTAACATTTCTTCAAGGTGATAGTAGATATCCAACAGCTAATACATGTGTCAGTGACAGTGTCACTGAATTAAGAATTCCGACCTGTCATATGGATTATGATGACTTTAAAATATCTATGGATTTTGCATTCCTAAATTCAAAAACATTTGGGTTTGCATAAAGATTTGCCTCTTTTAGGAAGGAGAATTATTTTTTATTTTAAAACCAAATGTACTATCATCCACATCCCACTTTGACATTTCATTGATGAACGCAGCCTTTTGATTACAAGGCATTTTATAATCAACGTTATTATTTTAAAGTAAAATTGTATGTTTACGTTTGCATGTCAATGATATGCAAACGTTAAAATACAATTTTACTTTAAAATTACGTTGAATATACAATGTCTTGTGAACAAAAGGCTGCGTTCCTCAATGAAATGTCAAAGTGGGCGATTTTGTTGTGGACGATAGTACTTAATTTCCTTTTATAAATAGGGAAAATCTTGAAATAGTAATAATTTACAAACATTTGCATTTGCTTGACAAGACATTTTTTATCACCGTTCTTTCAGATATAGGTAATTTATTTTTTTATTTATAAACCAAAATATTTTTTTTATTTCCATTATAGACATTTATTATAAAAAACATCTATATAATAAAAATGTATGCGTCTTAAATAATTGTTTTACTTTCAATCTACCTACCTACCTAAATAAATAAACAAATTATTATGTTATACATACTTTATAATTATTATATTATTTACATTCAAAACTACTGTGACTTAAAATCTCTTAGTGCGACTTAAAATCTGGCAGTGCGCCTTAAAATCTGGCAGTGCGCCTTAAAATCTGGCAGTGCAACTTAAAATCTCGCAGTGCGACTTAAAATCTGGCAGTGCGACTTAAAATCTGACAGTGCAACTTAAAATCTGGCAGTGCGTCTTAAAATCTGTCAGTGCGACTTAAAATCTGGCAGTGCAACTTAAAATCTGGCAGTGCGTCTTAAAATCTGGCAGTGCGACTTAAAATTTGGCACTGCGACTTAAAATCTGGCAGTGCAACTTAAAATCTGGCAGTGCGACTTGAAATCTGGCACTGCGACTTAAAATCTGGCAGTGCAACTTAAAAACATGCACTGCCTGATTTTTCTAAAAAAAAACATAGTGATGGCCCTTAAGAACCATCGTAGTTTAGAGTTAGGTGCATGTTTCCAAGTTCTGAATCGTTCCTGCGTAAACCCGCTGTAAATTGTTAAATAAGCGCGATTTTTAAAATTCATCAAAAGGTTCCGTTAGATGTTTTACATTTATGTTGTGATGTTAGGCCAATACTGCCCAACTATGGAGAAAGGCAGTAACTGCTAAACAAGAAATCTGTGGAAAATTGGCATAAACTAAATTTTTATAAAAAGCAGTAGATATTTAATTGATTTATTTGACTTATAAGATAGCTTACTGCATTTCTTAGTTGAATTAAGTTACAAAATGTCCATAGCTTTATCATAGCACATAAAACGCATTAAGAATTTTTTTGTAGTTACTGCCTTTTTCCATAGTAGGGCAGAATAATATCAAGTACCTACCTACATTTTAGTAAATTATGATATTTTTAATTAATCATTCATTATTATTCAATTTTTAGTATAAGTAAGATGGAAATAAGTATTTTAATGTTTTGGGGCAAGTATCGGCCGGGCCCCCTACGAGGTTAGGGCCCCCCGCTTGGCGGGCGTTCGCGGTACTGTTGCTACGCCAAGAATCTTAACGCAAATTCAACGTATTTATTTGCAGTTTTGTGCCGATATACGATTTTGTGTTAAGTTTGAGTTTGTTTTTTGTTGAATTTAGTCAAGTTTGCGTTGAATTTGCGTTAAGTTTGCGTTGAATTGACGTCAACTTTAAGTTAGGTTTGCGTTAAATATAGGTGAGTTTTGCGTTTAATTTGGGTCAGTTTTCCGTTAACTTTGAGTCTACTTTAAGTCAAGTTTGCGTTAAGTTTCGATTCATGATAAGTTTTTTATTTCTTAACCCAAATTAAATTTATTGACATCAACTATATTAGCATTTTAAAGTTGATTTATATTGATTAATTGATAACACGTTTTTTTATAGACTAACCTTAAGCTTTGCTACAAAACGGTTAACCACCCCCAACCGTGACAGGGACGCAGTCCATGTTTTTTTTAAGCTGGGATTTTAATGAAAACTCTGGTTTAAAGTCTCAAAATAATGTATTACTAATAGTAATTTACTATAATAGTAAATTTATTACTATAATAGTAAACAACAACTAAATTATTTTAATTGCGAAGCCAGCTCTCATGCGTTGAACTGCCAAAGGCATATCTGAAAAACAAAAAATAAACAGATTATTATATATTTTCTTCTAAATGGTTATTTACAACTAAGAAAATAATGTAAAAATCAAATATTACATTTAATTTTTATAAAAATAAATTAAAGCGATTAATTTTTTACAGCCTTTTAATAAAAAATCAAAATCGACTCAAAACAAACGCAAATTCAACCCAAATATTTTATACAAAAAATAAACAGATTATTATATATTTTCTTCTAAATGGTTATTTACAACTAAGAAAATAATGTAAAAATCAAATATTACATTTAATTTTTATAAAAATAAATTAAAGCGATTAATTTTTTACAGCCTTTTAATAAAAAATCAAAATCGACTCAAAACAAACGCAAATTCAACCCAAATATTTTATACAAAAAATGTTAGAGTAAAATCGGTTACCTAATCAATTAATTTTAACTCTATCTATTTTAGTCAAATTTGAGTTACGTTTTGGTTCAACTTAACGCAATTTTTTGCGCCAACTGTACGTTAAAATCCAATATTTTAACTCAACGCTAAATCAACGCAAAATTTACGTAAATTGACCGTTCGGTGAATTCGCTAGGGTAATATGTGCATTCTCCGCCTGGTCTATATTGTACTATTAATGGTCCACCATAAAAAATCTTTAACAACTTAAAAAAACATTAAAATAAGTTATAACAATAGCAATACAACTTAATATAACAAATTTTGTATATTATCCTTTAAATCCTTTTTGTGACGCGTCGTCGACAAAATAAATATTCACCTTTTAAGCAGTACAAATTCCGGATAAAAATCCCGAAAGCAGAGAAAAATGACCGGTGCTACAGTTAATAGCGCACATCGGACGCGCTATCAAGAGCTCCGTGGAAGCAGTGGCGCTTATCAAACCGTGTACCGGCGACGGTGGATTCGTGCGCGCCTCTTCAGTATCGTGGTGGCTGTGCTCGCGGAACAACTTACTGTTCGACGCTGAAAGGGTGCGCTCCAGGTTTACGTAGAAAGTGCGCTCCGGTAAAAAAGTTTCTGGGAACTTTCTGCGGAGATTTGTTTGTGGTGCGGTTTAAATTTTTTAGAGGATTTTTCGATGGTGTGATGTTTAGTGACTGTTAATTGGTGTTTTGAGATTTTAAGAAGATTCAGTTCTTTGTTGTATGGAGGAAAAATATTTGGTGACTGTTAATTGGTGTGTTTTGAGATTTTAAAAAGATTCAGTTCTTTGTTGTATGGAGGAAAAATATTTCAAAATGGTTCGAGTTTTCTTCGGGGGTTTCTTTCTAGTCGCACTGATAAATATTAAAGGTCAGTATTTTTGTTATATTATTATATTTATTACTTACTTTTTAAAATAAAATTGTTTATATACGTAAGATTCCTGACCTATAGGTACAGGCTGTTACTTAAGTATGTATGTATAATAAATTTAACAGATGATTCTTTTAGTGATTTTAAGACAAAAAGTCCTCAAATGCTTTGTTTTTTTAATTGTTTTTTCGTAAATACCATAAATTTCCTCTACCCAATTTTTTTGTAATTCGGTAGTGTTATTTGTAGTGTTAAGGGGCTAATTTAGCTCTAACTTGATTAAATTTATTAAGTCCAGTGTCGTCCCGGTACCTTAACAGATATTTTTGACAACGAAATGTACGCCACTGACTTTTGTATTTTAATAACAAAAAAGTCAATGGCGTACATTTTTTTGTCAAAAATATTCGTGAAGGTTTATCAAAGTTTAACAACCTGTATCTTGAAAACGAAGCATTATTGTTTATATGAACTAAAATATCTTAAAATCACCCCATAAAACGCCTGTTAAATTTATTGTGCATACTTGAGTAACACCCTGTATATAGGAATTTCATAAAAATGTCAACACCATTCGTTAAATAGTCACTTAAAATGTATTAGGGAAAAACAAATAAAAACCGTAGTGAAATACCAAAAGTTAGCAAATTTAATTGAAGTAATAAATGCTGTCAGCTATGCATTATTTTATTTTAATTCTAGTACACGCCTGTGACAGACTAATTTTTACTTTTAATTTATAGCAACTTTATCAAGGAGCTGTAATGATCATGAAAAAGGTAGCAACAACCTTAGTTGAGTAAACAAATCATTGACGTTTCATTATAAAAATTAAATTAGTTAAGTTTATGACATAATAACTTCTACAATAGAAGTATCCAGTATTTTCTTTCTTTTTATTTTCTTTTTCATTTTGACGTTATTATTATGTATTGTTAAAAAAGTGATAGTAAAATTTGCGTTGGCGTTGAAATACTTAAGACCTTTTAAAAGCTTTGCGTCGCTTTGCGTACTTATTTCTGCGAAGGGAAATGTTTTTTATTTTATAAACAGTTATTTAATGTTAAAAAATGTAACGTCGGTTAGCATTAATATGGATAGAAAAGATTATAGAAAATGCAAAAAGATTTAGGGAAAAGATAAAGAAAACACGATAAAATAAAGAAAACCCGATATTTGGCAAACAATGCCAAAAGAAAACTTGAGCAAAAAACAGAAAAGTATTGCTGAAGGATCTGTTGAAAATGCTACAAATGCAAAAAAAATGCGGAGTGCCCAAGAAAAATATAGGGCTTGGGTAAAAAAAAACAAATTACCTAATAAAAATAAAAAATCAGTTTTTCTGTATTATACGCATAATAGGTGTCGTTAAAGTTTAGGAAAAGTTCTAAAGCGTTCTTTACCATCTTCGCAAAAAAAAAACAGAATCTGTAATTCATACCTTCACTATAAAGACTTGGTGGGACATTTTAAGAACATTAAACCAAAAACCCACCATTGTTTTTACATACTTAACTTAAGTCGACAAAGCTCCTGATACCTATTCTGAAGAAAAGGATAATCAAAAATGCTGTGGGTCAGAAGGAGGTTTATCCGATTTGCCACATGGTCATGATTGTCAGGGAGGCCTTTGCAATTTACAAGCAGAAAGTTCGGGATGGAATAAATATAAGCAAAATTTATAAATTACTGATATGCCTTATAATGTTTGAGTATACCGATACCATTCAAATTTTAATTTTTTAATAAAAGGAATTCATAAAACATATCTTGGCAGTTTACAAATTATTAGAGATAGTGCTCTGAAGTAACAAATAAGCGATGCATAAATGGATTAACCTGCTTCAGTCGCGATCTTGAAGATGTTTTGATACCATTAAGCATGGAGACAACACGGTTGTAAAGTGGAAGAAATGGGAAAATTTTGCTGGTAGATTAGCACTCGTTGAGGAAAGCATTTCCTTCACCCCTAAAAACATCCAAGTGTATACCAATTTTTAAAAACAAGGGCTCTAGATCAGATCCAATAAACTATAGATCAGTCTGTGTTCAAAGTCAAATTTCAAAAATTTTTGAACAATGTTTTTCTCACCGTCTAGTCAATTTTCTAGAAAAATATAAAGTTCTTAATGATTCTCAACACGGTTTCCGTCCAAAAAAGTCAACAAATACTGCAATTATGGACTCGATAGAATTCGTCTATGATACCCTAAATAACAAAGAAGCACCATTGGGTTTATTCTATGATCTGAGTAGAGCGTTTGATATGATTAATCATAAACTTTTGTTGGAAAAACTTTATGCTTGTGGTGTCCGTGGCAAGGCTTACGAGTGCCACTCATTGAGTGGGCAGCCTCATATTTACACGAAAGAAAACAAATAGTTGTGATAAATGGTGTGAAGTCATACACAGGGCAGAATAACCTGGGTGTCCCACAGGGGTCTATACTCGGACCTTTATTTTTTATTATCTTCGTCAATGATATTCAAAGCTACTTTGGGGGAATGGGTCGTCTTGTCTTGTATGCAGATGACACCAATATCCTGCTTAGCAACCCCAAAATCGATGGGTTGGTTTCAAAGGGTAATAACATTTCCCAGTTGTTTAATGACTATTGTATAAATAATGGACTAGTTTTAAATGGTAATAAAACGGTATATATGCAGTTTTTCCCAAAAAATGCATCTCTTGATTATAGTCTTCTGATTAAAATTAATGATAAATCAATTAAAAATGTGTCCGAATTTAAATTCCTTGGACTATACATTGACTCCAAGCTTACTTGGGAAAAACACATTGATTCCGTATGTTTAAGAGTAAGCTCTCTGTGTTTTTTAATTAAACATCTACGTAACAGAGTAGATGAACAAACAATGAAACTCTTATATTTTGGACTAGTGCAATCAATTCTACAATATGGTTTAGTGTTCTGGGGCTCATCATCTTACTTTTGTAAGGCATTTGTCATGCAAAAAAAGTTTTTAAGATGTATGGAGAATGTACCTCCTGATACCTCTTGTAAGGAAATTTTTAAAAAATACAACTTTCTTACTCTACCTTGTCTATATATATTACAGTTAGTAGACTTTGTTATTGAGAGAGAGTCTTTATTTATGAAAAATAGTCATTATCATTTATACTACACTAGAAAAGCTACTGAAATTCGTTTGCCTTACTCTAGATTATCGGTAGGTCAGCATTCTCCTGCATTCATGGGAAGTAAGTGCATTAATAAAATAAGGACAATAATTAAAGATGTAAATAACCCTAGGGAGTTAAAAATGAAAACCAAAATTTTTTTATGTGATCATAGTTTTTATTCACTAGCTGAATTTTTTGATTATAAAGTTACAATGTAGGTTGTTCTTTACTTAGTTAAGAATATGTGTGTATATATATATATATTTTTTTACCTGACTAGCCTTTAAGTTTGTATAATGATTTACTTTACTGTACTGTTGACTTTTATGGTGAATAAACTGAATTTGAATTTGAATTCATCTGGGGTAAAATAGAAAAACAAGAAACCAAAGGAGTAAATGTAAAAAGGATAAATAATACAATTTCTTAAAATCACTTGAAAAAGTTAATTTATGGTTTTATCAAAATAAAAAAACTTTAATAAAAAAACGAAATTTATATAAATATAATTCAAAAACAAAAATTAATATTATAGTAAATTATGCAAACATATTTTGCTTCAATAAAATTTAAACATAATTTGAATTTATGAGGTTTAATATAAATTCAAATTTGCGCTACGCACTAAAAACCAAATTCTAAAATAAAAAAATTTTAAAACAAAAAACATGTTTTTCTACTTAAAATACATTAAATTTTAAATATTCAGGTGTTATTTATTTGCAATAAACTGGAGTATCTATTTTTCATGTTACATCAAGTGATTTATTCCATTTGCAATTGTGTTTCTGAATTTCCACACACATTTCAGCTAAATAATTAAAACATTTAAAGTGAAATTTAATTGATCAGATATCAGATTTACTGTTCTAGTATTAACTACACTTTTAACTAATTTATTTGCCCATTGCATGCATCTTATTTTTAAGTAAGGAAAAATGAGTTTGGTATATTTAGCACCTTCCAATTGATTATTTTTGGTTTTGTCTATTTTCCCAGAAGATATAAAATAAGTAAAAATACAAAGCTTTTTAGACCCAACAAATTAAAAACATCACCATGAAGCGTGTTTATTTAGCTTTTTATAAACACTGTTTCAAAAAACACAAAACTTTTGTGGATGGCGCTGTGGAAAGCCTCCCGGATAAATATTTCTATTTATTTTAAAGCGTTTGTGTGATTGAAATTTAAAAATTACACTCTTAGGCCTGTATATTTTTTTAGCGTAGTTTGTTTGAAATGGATTCTATTTAAACGCCGCTGGCGTACCTACTTTTACCCAAAAATAAAAACAACATTTAACTTAAATTACTTAAAAACAATGCTTTATTTTTATTTAATTTAAATAAATGTTGTGCTTATTTCCAAGAAACCAAATTGGTCATAATAATAGTTATTTGTTTTACAATAGGGTGGAACTTAAAACCCAAATTTTGAAATTTTTGTCGTAATAGCAAAATTTATTTTCCTTTTTTAAACTTAATGCCAACAATATTTTTTTTAGTTTTTTTATTAACATTTACCGGTGCCGCTAGGCTCCTGAAATTTAAAATATAGTCAATGTGGAGAATAATTTTTAAGACACACAATACATAACTTTTTGCATAATAATGCATCCCAGACAATAAAATGACAATAATACAAATGTGACAGACTGTCACTGACAGTTTAAATCTGTCACGTATTGATCAAGTTAAGCAGTTTTATACCAATTGTTATTGTGTATATATTATATCTTATAACTTATAACCATAAATAATGGCTGCCAAAGTGCCAAAAACAAGAAGTGCGGTGAAATGTCCTGTATTTGGTGAGCCAAAGTCATTAAAAAAAGACCATCGTGTTTTACCTACCTATGAGGATGTAATTAAGTATTACTTGTGGATTCAGATTGACTTGAAATCATCAAATTGGAATCGTAATCCTACTGTTGCAGAAATTTCACCAGTAATTGTGGAAACTTTAAGAAAAATTTGGCAACAAACCTCTATTCCAGTAGTTTCCCACAACCGTATTATGAAAATGCTTAAGGACTACCACGGTAAATGTAGAAATTTGAAGAAGTGTATCAAGTCTAAAAAGGGTAATACTGCTTTTAAAATTAAATTAAACAAATTTCGGGAGTCTGCGAAAAGAATTTTCGACATAAGTGCCTGCAAATGTAAGGATTTTGTCTTATGTCATTGCATTAGAACGATCCGAGTTCCAAAAGAAGAACGAGAATTTCTTATGGATCAGAGAAATGAAAGAAGGATGGCAATGAGTGGAATAGATAAGGAAAGAACAAGAAAAAATGAGCGAATAGCCCAAAGAATAGAGAAGGAAACTTTAAGAAAACAAAAGAGTCTTGTAAAAAGTTGTGAAGAAGAAAAGATGTCAGAAGAAACATCATGCGATGAAAATGATGACCAAAGTGTGTATTTCCAGGAACATGAGTTAAGTTCAGAGTATGATTTCGATTATAGCAACCAACCGCCGACATCAGCTACAAATGATTCAAGAAAAACTCGAACAAAAAGGTATCATCTACCTTCACTTGCGTTGGCATGTGAAAGAACGGGTGTATCTGACAGAGCGGCAGCCATCATAGCGAGTGCTACATTAGAAGACATGGGCCTTATTTCTAATGAAAACAAAGAAAATGTTATTGACAGGATGACTCTCAGAAGGCAAAGACAAAAGAGACGAAATAAGCTGAAAGATGGTGAAAGAAGACAAAGTTTAATTTTGGAAGGATTGTATTTCGACGGACGAAAAGACCAAACAATGAGTCACCAAAAGAAGGGGAAGAAAAACTATCGAAAAATAATCAAAGAGGAACATGTCGTATTAGTACAGGAACCAGGTACAAAGTATATTGGCCATATATCCCCAAAGTCTTCGTCTGCTGACTGTACTGCAAGTGCAATTTTAGAGTATCTACGAAGCAATAACATTGCTACTCTAAATTTAAAGGCAATTGGAAGCGACGGAACTGCAGTTAACACAGGACGCAAAGGTGGAATCATTAGAATACTTGAATCCCGGCTAAGAAAACCTTTACAATGGCTAATTTGCTTACTTCATGCCAATGAGCTCCCATTAAGACACTTATTTCAACAATTAGATGGAACTACTACAGGTCCTAGAGGATTTGTTGGCCCAATAGGAAAGCAGCTTGAACACTGTGAGGAGATGAAGGTTGTACGATATGAAAGAATTAAAATGCAATTACCAGAAGTTGATTTTAAAGATATTAGTACAGATCAAAAGTACTTATATGAAATATCTCAAGCAGTGTCAAGCGGAGTATTTCCAGCAGACCTTGCCAAGAAAAACCCTGGAAAAATGGCACATTCCCGTTGGTTGACGACTGCCAATAGAATATTGCGTTTTTATGTGTCTTGTGAAAATCCCTGCAATAATTTAAAAGTTGTTGCAAATTATGTTGCTAAAGTTTATGCTCCCATGTGGTTTAACATAAAAATGAAACCCTCTTGCAAGGATGGATCTAAACACTTGTGGCAGTTAATAAGTTATTCTAGATATCTCGAGGAGAAGCATCTAAAGATCATTGATCCAGTTCTTCAGCGGAATTCATTTTTTGGGCACCATGAAAATATCCTCCTGGCCATGCTTACCGACCCTCGCAGACATATTCGAGAACTTGGTCTTAGACGAATTATGAAGGCAAGGTCCAAACCAAAAACCAAAACTGTTCGACAGTTCGAAGTTCCTACAATCAACTTTAAAGCAGCTGACTACGTAGAATTGATTGATTGGAGCTATTGTCAACTAACGGAACCTCCTGTGTTGTCTAATTTGACAAACGAGGAAATAAACAACATGGTTAAAACAGGAGAGACACTTGTTATTGATTTCCCACGTTTCCCTTGTCATTCTCAGTCAGTGGAACGATGTGTGAAAATTGTCACTGAAGCTGCTGCAGCTGTGTCAGGAGCAGAAGCTAGAGATGGTTTCATCTTGGCAAAATTAGTGTCCCGTAATATAATGCCAGTGTTTAATACAAAGAAAGACTATAAAACCAATAAGTAAAAAAATGTTTTATTTTTGGTGTCTCAGCGGCACCGGAAAATCATGTTGTAGATTTAATTTTCTGATAATATATGCTTAAGAAAGTAAAAAGGAAAATACTTTTCACTATTACACTTCAATATATATAAAACAAAATTCTACCTATGTTTTTAAGTTCCACCCTATTTTACAAGTGTTGAAAAGCACTTTTTCATGCGAGTGTTCAAGTTGCTCACGAGGCCGTCAGTCCGAGTGTGCATTAATACGAGCTTGAAGAAAGCTTTTCCTACAAGTGAAACACAATGTTTTTTCTACGACCCTTTTATTTTTTATTACATTCAAATACAAAACAAAATAACCTAAAAATTCTTTCATCTTATTCTTTTAATTTTTAAGGCATAACTTAAAAATAATAAACTTACCTTCTCAATTTAAATAAAGGCACTAAAAACTAGAATTTATTATACAAACACAATTAATTGTGTTCTAAATGATATTTAGACATACATATACAAATACAATACAAATTTTGAAACGAATGTCAAACGATGCAGTCTTCTTTTCACACAGACCTGTCACTTTTCACACAGAAATGTCACTTTACATTCCTGTTTTGCCATGCCAATGAAAAGATTCATTTTCTAAGCAACGATGCCAATACGAAATGTGGCTTTTACATAGTGGTCGTAGAAAAACATTATTAAAGGACTGTGATGTTGTGTTTAATTTAAACGGTTTAAACCGTTTAAATTAAACACAACATCACAGTCCTTTAATAATGTTTTTCTACAAATAAACATATATTATATTAAGTTTTTATTCAGGCAAAAGAGTAGCGAGTGTTTAATAAACGAGTATCTAAAGAAGTTTATAAAACAAATTGCCTACTATATTTTTTCCACGACGAACACAACAGATACATAATTTTCAATATAAATAAATAAAATATTACATCTTTTAGACGGTTCTAACCTCACTTTCTAAAGATCAAAATAAAATGCTTTATTTTGCTGATTGTATGACATTTGGCAACTGTCAGTTAACTTTAGCCCGTGATTAAAACGCTATAACGTCACAGCTTGTTAATGTGTATTTTAAAAATTAGCGTCATGAAAACATAAAAAATAATGTTTTAAAGGTGGGGGTAAAAAAATTGTATTAGAACGGAAGGTGGTCACAGATTTTCAGACGTGATTCTACTCAATATACTTTCTTTTGGAGGGTATAATATACCTATTATGTATATTCTGATGATAATAAATGATAAATTAAAGAACAATCTCAGGTTTTTTAGGTAAATACAAATACATGTCTATTATACATTGTATGTACATTGTACAAGTATATGTATA
Source organism: Brassicogethes aeneus (assembly GCA_921294245.1). Lineage (NCBI taxonomy): Eukaryota > Metazoa > Arthropoda > Insecta > Coleoptera > Nitidulidae > Brassicogethes > Brassicogethes aeneus. The sequence goes on along the minus strand of OV121132.1, from coordinate 41,269,590 downwards.
TGTTTGCAAATTAAGCGTGATCTCAAAAGGTTCTCAAGGTCAGGTGTGCATTTAAAATAAATTGTTTTAAACAATAATTTATCTGCGTTTCCGAACAGGCTGTCGTTAAGAAATAGGTATAGAGAATGGTACTTAGACAATAGTACTATCTGCGTTTCCGAACAGGCTGTCGTTAAGAAATAGGTATAGAGCATGGTACTTAGACAATAGTACTATGGGTATACATGGTTTTCTGTATACATCAAGTACAAAAATGGCATACTGTTTGCGCATGTTTAAGTACATCTCACATTAAAATGACGGAATATTATTAACTAGATGTAAACTCTTTACACTGGTTGGGCTTCGTACTAAATCCTGCCCTGTTCACTTGGAATACAAAATTTATTTTAAAAATACCTTTCAAGCAAATTTACAGTCGGATAATTTCATACTAAGCTACCCAATTATAAAAATCTTTGTGCTGTGAACATGTTTTTTTGTTGAAGTTTTTATTTTTAATTTATTATTAAATCAAATTTAATTATTTTGTTTATCATATTATACCCAGAAAAACAAAATGACTTGAACTGAAATACAAATTGTGCAAATTTTTGTTATTTCATTTAAATTAGAACAAAACTTTTCCTATTTATTCTCAAAATACGACTAATGCAATATCATGCGAAATAAACCTTATTAAGATAAAGTAAATACGAAATTGTTATTTATACTTCTAATCCGATTATTTTGATATAAAATCCAACGAATATTCCCTTAAAATCTAAATTTAATGAACAAAGTAAAAACTTTTCATACCTACCTTTTATTTTTACTAATAACGCAATTAAGTTTAAAACACATTCATTTGCAATAATCTAGAAAATTTCTTAATCAGTTAATAAAAAAATGCATATTTTTATGTACGGAATCATATGGTTAACAAATCATTTGCTTTTACTCATAAAATATTGCTTATGTCATCAAATCAAATCAACACTGAGAAAAATCGTCCTATTAAACAGAGTTCCTAACAAAATTTTAATTAATTTAAAACAAATTTTAATAACACCAAATAAAACGTTTTTTTATTCTAGATAAAACATAATTCCTAAAACATGTTTTTTATTTTTATTAAACTGAACATTTGAAATGGAATATGTTGTTAATTATTATTATTCAACCTAATACCTGAAATTTTAGTAACTAGAACCTATTAATAAAATCATTAAAATTAAGATGTTTGTTTAATAAAAATATGGATTAATAGATTTAAATAATGTGTTTAATAGGTTTAAGTAACAGGTTATTAAAATTTAGTGGACCGAAAACATCCGAACCTTTTTTCCGATTTTTGACCACAAACTCGGTCTTTTATTCGCTACTTCTATTTCGCTATCGCCGCGCACAACGTGCTTTTGAGGTTATCTGATTTGCCTTGCTTGCATAGACCAGTCCAACCTGATTAGAAAGAGTGCATATAATAGTAGATATTATTATAATAATAAATGTATTCCATGAAATGTGTGTATTTTTATGGTGGGTGAAGTTTAAATATGTTTTAAAAATTGCTGGAAGATTGAGGGTTGGAAGAGTTTAAGGAAATATTTATTCGTAAGTAAGTTGTTAATAAACCTTATTTTCTTAATATTTTAGAAATATATATATTGGTGTTGATTCTAATTGAGTATACTCAATTAGAATCAACACCAACTGATTCTATAAAAACAACGGTTTCTAACCGCACTTTAACAACATATTCCCATAGTTTAGTATTAAGCCCAGTAGAGAAATTTTCTAGCTTTTTCAATGAAATTATATCGCAGCCATTGATTCAAGAATCTTCACTCTACACTCTTCACGCAACTTCAAAACCAAGCACCTCAAAAACCGACTTGATTAGCTCATATACAACCAAAAAAATCACATTCAAAGGTTTAATTACGTTAAATTTTTAAAATATTATGTAGATATTATAGTTAGATTAGGGTTTAAAGTATTAATATTTTTTATTTAATGTTTTATATAAATGTTGATATGTTATTATTAACTGGGCCGATTTGCTTAGTTTTTCATGTACATGTACCTACCTACCTAATAAATTTTTTATTTTTATTAAATAAACTTTTTTATTAAACCTTAATTAGTTATATAAAATATTCATTAACTAATTGATTAATTGTGGAGCAAACATACAAAAACAGATAAGTCCATTTTTACATTTTAAGAGTATTCATACTAATTTTGGTAAACTATTAACTTACCACAGCTTTTTAAGGAAAAATCGATACAGAGACAACAGGAGCAACATTCCCTTTTAATAGTTTTTAAATATTTGGGGGACTCGGCTGTACACATATTTGGCCAATATTTTAGAATAAGTTAAAATGGATATATCGGCTTTTGCATGTTTGCTCCATAATTATCCTTGGTAAATATGTATTAATAGGCGTAAGTATTTAGTTAATAGAAATAACAAACAAGTTTATTTAACCCTCATATAGGTTTAATTATTTTAATTAAGCTATACCTTTAATATTAAATAAACTGCTTAATTATTCCAAGTAAAAAAAATAATAAAAATTACCATAGATTTGACAAACAAGTTTATTTAAACCCAATAACAGTTTAATTATTTTAATTAAGCTAAAGTATTAATACTAATAAAATATTTAATAAATTTAAGTGTCTTGTTTAATAAATCTAAGTGTCTTGTTTAATAAATCTAAGGTTTTATGCTTAATAAATGGTATTAAGTATTTTTCTAAAAACGTATATAATAAGTTTAATAAAAACAATTATACGTTTCAGGAATATTTTTATTCCTAAATGTATTAAACGGTTCTATTTAAATGAATTAAAATTTTAATTAATTTAATTATTTCTTTCTCTCAGTGAAATAAAAAATAATTTGCAACACATCATTGCAACGCTTTGTAGCCGTTTTTTCGCTTGATGAGCGTTTTGTTCTTTAAGCCTGACGTATAGGTCTGGATGAGGAAATATAGGGCAGTATAAATCTTATAAATGTATTTTCAAAATACTATTTTGTTTGCATTCTTTACTAGTATTTTTAATACTAAGGAAAATAAGTCAAATTTTAGAAATGGATCTTACTTTTTTTTACAATATTAAGAAACTTAAATTTTTTTATTAAGTAATATTATTATAATTTTCTAACAAACAGAATATTAAAAAAAAAATACTTATTGTTTTTAATAAAGGGTGACTCAGAGTAAAATTCAATTTCAAAATTTTTTATTTTAAAATTATTATACTGGGATCATAACTACATGCGGATTTTATTTTTTAAATATCTAGCTCCAGGAGATATAAATGCATACAAAAATTAGCTACTTTTATTAGTCCTGCTACTTAAACCTAAGACCCTGTATGATAATTTAAAATTTTTCTCTGCGGCAGGTTTTTCTATCATAATTTGTATTAGAAAGTTTTTAGTAAAATTATTGTTACATTAACTTTTTTTGTAATGAATATTATGAATATAATGAATATATTGATTATAATCAAGAAAAAATTTAGTTTTAAGTTCTTTAATATCTAAATACGCAAAATCGTATATATATTTTTATTCATCGTTAAAAATATCAATTAAAACAGCAAAAGTAAGTGAAACTTTCCTAATTTAAAAAGTCTCTGGGGGCGAAATAAAATTGTGTTTCCCTCAAGAAAATGATAAATGAATATGACCAATGAAAAAAATTAATATTATAAACCATAAACTTACTTTTTAAACGAGAAAACTTTAAAGCAATTTTGTTTTTTAATAAAATATTCCAGACAGTCTACAGTTTTAACCCTGGCATATTAAAACTGAGCTCGGATAAAGGTGGTGCACATCAATCTTTTGCCGAGCTCAATTTGTTGTGTATTACTTTGTATATACAACAATCTCGTCTGTTTTTTAGTTGATATACAGCATACTTTTACAAAACTTTAGAACTCCGTTTTAAACGAAATTGAAAATTTTAGAGCAAACAATTTTTTGGTTTACCTATTTGATCTCGTTAGTAATTTCTTTTACTTTACAAGAAAAACTACATTATATACATTTATATAGAAAATAAATAACTTAAGGTTAAGGTTAATTCGGTAAAAAAAGGCATGTTTTCAAGATTTTTTTTTGGCAATACAGATGGTGTTAGTTTATTCAGTCGATCCATACATGATAATGTAACATTAGAACAATATTCTCCTAAATTTTCATTGCAAAATATCAAAAATTGAGCGAGTGACAGTGAATCTCCGGAGGCGCCTCGAGAAAAAGTTGTTTTGCGGTGCCCATCATAACTCGCAGCCAAATCATCTGAAACAAAAAAATCAAAATGCATTCGTTAAAGGAGATGTTTGTCGAGATTCACGAGAGGATTTTTTTTTTGATTTTTCGATTTTTGTAGCACTTGGAAGCCAAAAACCAGATTTTCGCTAAAAAAAACGGCTAATTTGCTGTTGTAAAATTGATAATTATTGAAAAAAAAAAAAAGCTCTCGACAATACCTGGGGAATTATGTGAAGAAACACTGTGCAAAATTTCAAAACGATTGGTCCAGTAGATTTTTAGTTATGGTGGGCACGGACTTCAAAAATGACAAGTCTCAGAAAAACGCTTTAAAGTTTTGCGTACTGAAGTATTCAAGATAAAATTCGACAATTTTTTTATACTCACACAGAGTCGTCGATGCCAGGTCCGTAGAGCAAAAGGCTTCCATCAAAATGATCTAGAGCATCTTTTTGCATTTGTCTACGCAAAACTCTCTCTTCTTTACTGTCATGCGCTGCTTGCTCCTCTGCTCTACGAATTCGCAACTCGTCAGCTTGTCGTGCCCATTCGTGAGAACTTGGCCCTGTACCGATGTTCATCTCTTGCATAAAGGCCAGCAAGGCAAAAGAACCTTCATTGAAAATACATGCAGCTACATTAGCTGCAATTTCAACAATTGTAGAGGTGCCACTGACAGACTTTGGGGAGATTTTCCAAATGAGCTGATTGAGACTCTCATTATTATTTTGCGTGAAACCTCCAAGACATCGCTGCAACAGTTCGTCCTTGCTCAAGTCGTAATAAATGGGCCTAATGGCTTCCAGAATGTCAGTAATTCTGTAATGTTTTTGGATATCTTCTTCTACTTCTACTGCAGGACTATGCCTAATTTTTTTCGCTGACGCGCTATTAGCTTCCACTTCGTCGCGTCCACTCTTGTGCGGAGGCAGTTTTTTTTTCGGTCGGTATAACCTCTCATTACTTTTCTTACGATCTTCTCTGCTAATTTTTCGGGGCATTTTTCGAGGTACGAACACGAACGAGAATAAAGTCAAACTTTCGAGGTACGAACACGAACGATAACAAAGTAGTCAAACTTTCGAAGTATCAACACGAAGGAAAACAGAGTCAAAATTTTAGCGTCACTTGTTACTGCTCAGCACGGCATACAGCGTTTAACTGATGCATAGATCATGCCTCGAATATACTCGACTTTACCTGAACAGGCCTGTTTGGGCCGGATGAGTCAGCGTCCGGCCGTCGCGCAGCTGTCGCTCAGGTATAAAACCTCAGGCTGGCAACGGACGCTGAAATACTCATAACTTCGTCAATTTTGCCCCGATCGACTTGAAATTTTAACACAATCTTCTTGAGATATTATGCATTCGATTAGAAAAATAAAAAAAAAATCGAAAAAAAAAAATTTTAATACCTTACCCCCCCCTTAATATTATATTTATATGGTTATAAAGCCGTGAAAAACGCATGAACCTCTAGGAGTGTAGGTATTTTGTAATAAAAATACCTAATAAAAAAAAATTTATAATTAAAAGTTGATAAAATTTGTTCTAATTTATTATCGAAATTTCAGTTCTGCTCGATATACTCGAAGAGAAGAAATTGTATTTTCTGGAAAGGAGCCTTTTTAGCTAAATGGCTTCGTTAATAAGCAAAATTTCTCTTATTAAAGTAAATTCAATCCACAAGCGATGCAGAAGGCTTCTTTGCATCTGCAAAAATCACTGTTTGGTGAGTATTAAGGCACAAAAGCATCATCGATTCCTTTTTTTTCAATAAAGAAAAAAGGAGCGTTGCCTTTGATTATAGTATTTTAAATAGAATTCAAATATCCAAAAAATCCAGATTTAGTCAAACTTCGATGGTCGAAGTATGCACAAGCAAAAAGGCTTCCTGTTCACGATGTCAATTAACACCCTGTTCATAAAAGGTTTAGGCATGCAGGACAAGGTAACGTTGTCATTTAATAACTTTATGGAACTACAACAACAATCCTTTGAATTTTAATGTACCCAAAGCCAATTGGTCTGCGCCAAATGTCTATATATATGTATATATATATATATATATATATATATATATATATATATATATATATATATATATATATATATATATATATATATATATATATATATATATATATATATATATATATATATTCAAGCAATTTAGACATTTTGATGCAGTATGGAAGATAAACAATAATTTTAATCCGACTTTTTAAATAATCTTTAAAATAAGAGAGAGAAAGGAGGCGTATAATATGACCGTTGGAAATGTGCAAAATTGACACCACGACTTTGACCATAAACCATTAGATTTTTACATTTGAAAGTTTATTCCAGGATCTTTCTTGTCACTACGACTTTTACTACCTAATGTAGAACAAATCACTATTTTATTTTAATATTAAAACTGAAGTCTTTAATCCTTCATTCACGCAAAAACACAAAAAAAAACTTTGGATGTTTGGCACCAAATAATGACGTCGCGACACTTTTTTGCAATGTAATCATTTGAAATACAATATTTGATCTTAATTCTTAAAATAAGGCCTAAAAAAATATTTATTGCGTTTTTTGTAATGTAGTAAAATAAAATTTAATCGTAATTCGGAGTCTATTTAAAAAATATATATAAACATGTCAAGATAACTTAAATTATCCTTAATCAGACAAACTGTTCATCTTCCTCTTCGTCAGCTTCATCTTCCTCTTCGTCAGCTTGATCATCCTCTTCGTCAGCTTCATCTTCCTCTTCTCCAGCTTCTTCTTCCTCTTCATCAGTTTTTTCTTCCTCTATATCTTCGTAGCTTTCCTTTTCAGTTTGAGGTAAAGGCCTGCGATCATCAGATTGTCTGCCTCTTGCGAAAATGGCTTGGTCTTCTTATTCTGCCTTGGTCTGCAACTGCTTAAATACGGGTCTGAACTTAGTTATATATCTCTGTTACATTTGACCCGTAAAAATTTTCGAGCAAAATTTAACCTGTATTGTCGGGTGTGTTTACTGCGACCAGTAAGGCAGTTCAATTGATGCTGTCATTGTTTTTTAAGAAACGTTCCCCTTTGTAACTAGCAGCTGTCCATTTCTTTTTAAATTCGCTCTTGAAAAGCCTTAAATCACGACTTATAACACTTTTCTCATTATCTGGCCATTTAGTAATTTTCACAAGCTTTTCTTCCATTAACGAAAACTTCCTTCAGGATATTATACAATGCTTTTTTATTAAATATCTTGATAGTTTCTAAAGAATATAACGACAAATGAGAAAAAAATACTAAGTTGAAATATTTAAATTTGTTTGATCATTAACTTTGAAGTAAAATTTAAAAAAATGGCAATAGCCTAAACTTCATATTTATAAAAAAAATTTAACCCGACAAGGCCCGACAAGTAAACAAAAACGTCATTATGTTATATTTTTTTGTTAACATGAATACCCAAAAACGACTTAATAAACATCGGTCGTAAACATATAATATATGATATAATGTAAGCAGCAAATTAATAAAATTATGTTTTAAATTAAAGTACATATCTTCCTCTTCCATGGTCAAAAGATTTTTTTCTAAAGTTAATCACAGAAACACACAATAGCAAGGGTATTCAATGAACAAAAGCGCTGAGAACAAAGATATGCGATTCAAATATTAGCTGGGTTCCGACTAAGAATATGACAAGAAGAAAGGGAGGGGGGAATTTTTATGGCTGTCATTTGCTGGAGCGGTTTTCTAGCTTGAAGAATAATGGTTTTGACAAGATTTCTAACCAACTTTCTAAATCTGACTTTTGACCGTTTTTTTTTAAATACTCCTATGTGCGTCGAACGTTCGATTTTTAATCAGACTTCAATAAGCATAGGTGCCTTAGTGGAATAGGCGTTACGTGTCCACTCTCTTACCGTGTTAAAGTATTAAATAAATACGTATATTTAATAAAATATTCATAAAGAACATTTTTATTTTAATTAAATAATACTACAAATCAAGTCGAACGCTTTTTTAGTTAATTAGACCCTTTATCCCTCCATGTCGCACAATGAAAAAAAAGTTAAAATAACACGTTGCTATGACAACGGTTTGTTGGTATCATAAATCAAAAACGTCAAAACAAGTTTTTTTTTGCGTTTTTGAACAAAATAAAATAAATCGTTTTAGTGAAATTCAAGAAGAAACACGGTAAAACGTAAAAATAATTATTACTATTGCAATAAATGTAGTAGGTTAGTTATATTTTTGTTAATTTTGTTTCAACAAATTTACTATTTTTTGTATTTTTAGTAGATAGGTATTTTCACTCGAGAAATATTCTTTCTAAATATCGCTTGTGCTTAAAAATTAACCAGATATTTTTGTAAAAAGCACGTTTAAAACGAAAAAATTTAAAAATTCTTTATTAATGGGTTTTAAAAAAAGTTATGAGTGTAAAAAAAAATATAATATAAAAGAAAATCAGTCTGGTAATAGTTATTTACGTGTCAAGCTTTGTAAATGAATCTTTACGGGCGAGTTGGAAGTTTGAGCCAGTGAGCCTAGTAAAGATTAATTGCAAAGCTTGACACGTACAAACTTTTATTTTCACCTTTAGATAACGATTTTAAAATTTAAAATTTTAATTAATGTGTCAAATAATGTCATTTCATAAACTGCTTTTCTACAAGCCTGTAAAACTTTACAGGTCTTTTATACAAGCCCGTAAAATATTACAGGTCTGTTCCCATAATGTATCGTTTACTTGGATACAAAAACAACAAAATTAACCTATAAAATGTCATTTACTAACAAGGTGGAAATAAAGAAATTTAAAACGTTTGTAGTGAGGTGGTATAATAAAAAAATCAGCTAAATCAAATCCTGTTTTAAAAGTGGTCGATTTGGCATTATATTTTTAAGCCCGCTGCACAATAGCCCGGTAACAGGAACGGGAACGGGAATCCTAACAATAAAGGTGGGATAGACTAAAAAACACTGTTGATAGATAGGATTCGCTGAGTCTCTCCCACCTTTACCGTTTAAGCCCGCTGCACAACAGCCCGGTAACGGGAACGGGAAACTAAACGGTAAAGGTGGGAGAGACTCAGCGAACCCTATCTATCAACAGTGGTTTTTTAGTCTCTCCCACCTTTATTGTTAGGATTCCCGTTCCCGTTCCCGTTCCCGTTACCGGGCTATTGTGCAGCGGGCTTTAGTTTCCCGTTCCCGTTACCGGGCTGTTGTGCAGCGGGCTTTAGTGTTACATATGTATTTAACCCGTGTTATAGAATATACAGTGTGTCCGCAAAAAGAACTTACTACTTTTAAACTTTCTTATTTTAAATTTGAGTAGAAAAAGTAATTCTTTATAAAATATTCTGTAAATTTCATAGCCATCTTCATCATTTTAAAATATCATACAAGGTTTTTAAAATACAAGAAGACATAAAGTCAAGTCAAAAATTGATTAGGTACTGATTTGATTGTCTCCGCACTCCCCAGACATTACAGCACTATAAAAACATCTCAAGCAAAAAATGTTAATAATCTCCACGAAAATTAGGAAAGCAATAGCCAAAATAAATAAGCATACTATTCATTTACTGTACAAAAAATTTAGAAAACTAATTGAAAAATGTGCAACCGACAACTGTGGAGTAAATTTTATTTGTATTTCCGCTTTTTTATTAATATTTAATAAATGAGCCTAAATAAATGATGAGCTTTTTATTTGTATTTCCGCTTTTTTATCAATATTTAATAAGTGAGCTTATATAAATGATGAGCTCAAAAGCAATACCTTTAAATAATATTGTTTTTAACTACCCTGTATTTTATTTCGAAATTTAAATTATACTTAAGCCCCTCCGTGCACACACTGTATTTTGATTAAAAATCTAAATATAAAATATTGTCTCGATTTTTAGAAGGTGAGCCAAGGGGTTTATTATTTTGGCTTTTATTAGTAATGCTACCATGCTGCAGCAATTCAGTTATACGGCATTTGTTTCGTAATAACGGTTTAAGTGTTATTTTAGCAGGTATTATGGAACTTTAGTAGTAAATTTGCGTTTAGCCAGTGGCATTAAGGTTTGTAGTTTCGAGCAAATGCATTATCATGACCTATGCAGCCTCGGCGAAGACAGACCACCACATGTGTTGCATCTGTGTCGGGCGTCGAGTTATATTTAGAAGTCTAAATACCATTTTCGTATCGTTTTGTTTAAGGAAAACTTGACCCTGACTCTTTATCTAGACTTTCTTTGTATTAATTTCTTGGTTAATGTAACTTTGTAAGCAATACCTTTTTCTTCCATATTTTCTAATGAACTTTTATGATTTAATATGCTACCTTTAATAATGTGGCTTAAAAATAATATTTAGGACTAATAATGTTTACAATAAAACATCTAAGTATATTATTAAATATAATTTATTATAATCATAAGTATGTATATGTATATGTATATGACCTGGACTATAGAAAGTTACCTATGGTTGGAAGAATCAATGTTTGTTTTTTTGATCGAAATTTATAGAAAATTGAACGTATTTTTCAATGGAACAAACCGCAGACTCCTAAGTTTGAAACTTTTGCTGGAAATCATCCTTAAAGTTCAAGCATGAATTATAAAAATCGCGAAAAAAATTGTAAATAAATCAAGAATTGCTTTTTTTGATCTTTTATTTTCGTCAATATCCTGAAGACATATCGAAAGACGAATCTGGTACAACGTCATCTTCCATGTCACTAACACCTGCACCTCCACCTTGATCTTCGTTATCTTCATCCCAATCCGCAAAATATTGTTTCTCCACTGCTTTAAATTCTTCTTCTAAATCCATTCTGTACTTCTTCTTCTAAATCCATTCTGTACTTTCACAAAACAATTTTAAATTAGCTGCATAACAACGAAAAACCACGATCTCGAAAATAGAATGATAAGAAAAGCAGCACGTATTATTCCAACTTTTTCAACGTTCACAAAATTAGCTATTTAGGAGAAATCACTTAAATAAGGGAGTCATTCCAAATAAAAACACCAAATGGGGTGCGCTGCGTGATTTTTTATTTTGATGAAAAAATTTGAGGATGATCTTTTAGGTGTCAAATATGAAAATCCGTTGCCGTTTTAATTTTTTGTTGCTTTACTTTTATTTGGCACCCCTTAGAAGTCTGAAATAGTGTCAATTTCTTACTCTCTTATAGTGGGCCAGAACTTTTTTTCTGTGACAAATATTGAAATAATTTTAATTTTGTTTTACTGTCCAGTAAGTGTGTTTTCGATATAAATTATTATTATCCAATTAGTTAATCTCATAAAAGAATGGTAAACCACTAAAGATTCATGATAATTTGCCAATTTTTGTGATTTTTGTCTGGCTCCTGTGCCTATTCTACTGAATTTAAAAGGTTCATTTTTTTCAGGTATAAAGTACTTATCCAATAGAAAACGTAACTATTATTTTAAGTTTCTAGACTAGCAATTTCTTTATTAAAAAAAATATTGAAAATTGATAATTCTCAAAATTAGCCAATTTTGCCCTCAGAAATCATTATGTTGAGGAAAAAATAAAAATCTGAAACTTTCAGGAAATGTAGTTCTCACCTTCATCTTTTTAGTCCAGTTAGTCTTGTTTTGTTATTTTTATTCCTTTAAAAGATATATTAATTTTTTTAATGCCCGTTTAGTAGCGATATTGTTAGTTTTATTTATAATTTAAAATTTAGATGGCTTTCATGTTTGGTGGAGAAGTGTCAGAACTGTCAAAAATATTTCATATATATTATTTGTGCGTATTTTTTTGGTAAATTTTGTATATAACATAATATGTCATATTATGTTATATATAAAACTTTTAAAATCACCAAAGGAATGCCACAAATAATAATTATGAAATATTTTTGACAGTTCTGATATTTTTGGTAGTTATGTTATATTTTATGTATTGAAAAATCATATATATATATGATTATATGTATATTATATACATTATAATGAAGTATTTAATTGGCTAATTGGTGTTTAAAGAAGATAAAAAATATATTCAAGACCCTTATGGTTTATATCGTTAAGTATAATAAGTGAAATTAATAAAGAGTTAATTTAAACGTATAAAAAATGCGTTAAGCAGTTTTTTGTCGGTTTCTTTCACAATTTAAACCAAGTTAGTCTTGTTCTATTATTTTGATCCCTTTAGTAAGGCACTGAATAGTTAAAGGTTATATATATATGTATTTTAAATGTTTGTGTTGGAAAAAAATTTACATAATCTGTAAATTCTTTAAATTTTAGTTTTTAGGTAACTGGTTAAAATAAAACATGTTATAATAAAGGGGTTTATTTAGAATATTTTTTGGTTTTTGCTTATTTTTAACAATTTAAAACTTCTCAGAACTTAAATATTTTCTATAAGAAAGAGGTACAAAATTATGATATGTCCTTGCATTTTTAATTGCAATTAAATTCATGAATCTCGAACACTCCGTCATTTATTACACTGCAAACTTTTTGAAATCACAATTTAAATACGCACAAATAAAATTTATGAAATATTTTTGACAGTTCTGACATTTCTCTAACAAACATGAATTGACAAAGTCAAAGCCATCTAAATTTTAAATTATAAATAAAACTAACAATATCGCTACTAAACGGGCATTAAAAAAATTAATATATCTTTTAAAGGAATAAAAATAACAAAACAAGACTAACTGGACTGAAAAGATGAAGGTGGGGACTACATTTCCTGAAAGTTTCAGATTTTTATTTTTTCCTCAACATAATGATTTCTCACTTCACCAAAATATAGATTAATCCAATAGGTTTTTTGTTGAAACAACATTTTTAAAAATTACATTTAGGCAAATGTTAACTCAACTACATTATTTTTTTCGGCGTACAAACGTAGTAACGTGATAACTGGTTAACGCCGTAAAATAATAAAAAATAATAAAAAATCAATCGATTCTAAACGTGATAACTGTCCCAAGTGCAAAAGAGTGCAAATTGTGTGTGTTACCTCCCGCTGGATTAAATCCTCAAGTGTTGGACCTGGTTAAAAGGTGTGAGAGAGACGAGCAGTTCCACGAAATTTACTGGGCTACCACACGTGCGAGCGGCATGCCAAATGGATCAATTTCAGCTCCAAATAATCAAGCTAAGTTATTTTTTCCAATTGCATGTCTTACCGTATTCGCTAAATGTTTATAAAAGCATTTCACAATGTTTATATAAGCATTTCACAATGTTGCAAAAAGAAAATACTAAGAATTCTTTTATTGTCTCAAAAACTAAATTAAAAAAGAATAAGAAAATTTTCGTAAGTTTAAACAAACAACCTCATTTTCTCATAGCAGACAAATCACAAACAACCATCGAAAAAGGCGTAAGATTTATTTATCTTATATAAACTTTATAATCTTTATAAACCAAACATGCAAGAAGACAAAAATAACATAAACAAGTTGTGTGTGAATAGCAGTGTTGCCAGATGTAAAAGTTGAAATTATCGAATTGGGTAAATAAAATTATCGAATTTTTAGAAAATATAAAATTTGTTAAAAATAGTATAAAGCTGGATTTATATATAACTATAGTTCAGAAAGTAGCGGTAGCGGTAATGGCGGCCCCTCGCAAAAACACTAAACTTACAAGACGAGGCTGTCAACTAAAAACTGCCGTGTGAATGGCTGGAGTCGCGGTTGAGATAAGAAAAGATGAAAAAAGGTCATCTCTTGCCGCTTTTGCCGCTATAACGTATACGTTCTTGCCCCTACTTCCCTTACCGCTTCCTCTGACAACTATAAATTGTTTCATAATATTCAATGCCCAACTTGGCTACCGTTATCGATGCCTCTATCGTTACCTTTAGAACTATAAATACCGTACGGAAATCTATAAACAGCACTACGGTATTGCTAATATTTTACGGGAGGAAGGTAGAAAATCTATAAATCAGGCTTTATGTAAATTAAATTTATTAATCTGGATAGAATTAAGTTAATTTTGTCCAGATACTTGGATTAAAAAATTACGTTACAATTATCGTTATGTTACATATAATTTTCAAGCTTGTTTTTAGAAAAATTTATGTTACAATTCGATAATTTTGTTACAAATGGCAACATTGGTGAATAGGTAATATTGTATATGCATTTAGGATAGATAAGAAGGAAGACTCACTCAGCCTACGCCATATTGCCGCATTCCTTTACATACACTACAGAGCCGGATTTACCCATTTTGTATATTGGTATTTACATTAGAGAGACTGATTAATTAATTAATAAATTAATAGACCGACTGATTGGTATGGATATTATGGGTTTTGGTATTGGTACTGATGTTAATATTATTGGTATTAGTGTTAATATTGATGTTGGAATTATGGATATTGATATTGATATTATTATTATTAATATTATTATTGCTATTATTAATATTAATATGGATTGATTAATTGGTGGATATTGATGCTAACGTAATATTGATTAATTGATTATTGGTATTGATTAGTATTGGAATTGATTAATTGATATTTATATAAGATCTATATAGATACTGGTTGACAATTAATAATATTAAAATAAATAAGGAATATACAAGGTGGGTAGCCGATACTTGGCAGGAGGAATACCCATTAAGGGAAAGGACACCCACGGGTATCAGGTCCGTCAACGCTCCGATACGGAAGACAAGACAAGAGTATCAAACAGGGGGCAAACAATTCTAAAGAGGTTACCAGGAACCTGATACTGACTCGGACAGTGACGTACAAAAATACACCAAAAGGACAGGTTCTAGCAGCGTACTAACACTTCTACCCCCATTCAAGAATACCAAATGAATGGGGTTATTACTAAAGCCCTGGTTAAGGGGGATTCCGGATTGTACTTAGTTTTGGGTCAGTTCAATGTCCCCCAAAAACCCTTCCTAAACTGGACGTATGGCCCGACCCGGCTGACAAAAATTCCGGGAGCGGCTTAACCTTTGACATTGTCTTCCACAACCTCCTAGGGCGGATCAACCAGCCGGCGTAAAAACCTCGGATCCAACAAACACAGGTAATGCTGTGATTTGGCGGGATACGCAGGAGAACGAAAAGGGGGTAAAATATCCCCGGGAGATCGTGGAGGATAATATATCTGGGGCCTGCCATACGTTCCCATACTCATACTCATACTCATACTGCAATAAAGTCACATTATTATTATTCTTGTTATTATTCGACAAGTGACATTGATCAGCTGTTTTTTATTGCTAATGTTAACTAAACATTCATGCACTCACCGGCAAAAAAAACGGCCACCTGAAATTGGCAACAATTTTAATATTGATTTTCTGCGAGCCGTTCATCTCGTTTTGATGATTTTTTAAAAATGTAGGTTGACTCTTCAGTAACGATGCTATGTTGGACATTTTAATTTTGATTTTTATTTTAGCATATACACTGTATATTATACAGTTACATACAGTTTTTCCCCGAAATTCGTAACACCCTATTAGCAAAATGAAGGATGTCAATTAAAATAATCTTTTCTGAACATTTTGTTATTTTTTTCACGTTATTACCTCTGTTACTAACGAAGATACTTTCTATTAAAGCCAACTCCTCCAAAAAGTGGTCGTATGATGTTATCGCCAACCGCTCATTTTTTTTAACCACCCTTTTATTCTGATTTAGTAAGAAAAAATATTTTTCGAAATTTGTTAATGTTTGTGGGATGTATCTGATACATCGTAGACCTTGTATCAGCAAGAACAGCGGATGTCAATTGGAATTTTACTGTAGCCCAGTGTGCTCATACTGGATGCTTTGGAGGATAAACGTAGGTGTAGCATTAATAAATCCAATGTTTCCATTTTTTATGTAACCACTTGCAATTTATGATTTTTTTTTCACTTAGGTACTAGCCGTTGCTTAAATATTAATAATTATTTTTATTTATTTGCTCTTGCTTTAAAACATTTATAATATAGTATATTATGTATCAAGTTTGATAAACGCCATTTTTGTAACGAATTTAATTTAGGCACGAGCGAGCTTGCGAGCGAGTGCTTAACTAAAGTTTATAAACGAGTTGCATATTATACTTTTTCTACGACAAATACTTATTATTATCTAAAATATGATTTAAATTAAATATTTGTATGAAGTAACATCTATAAAACAATAGAGTAACCAACTTGGAAATCTCAAATATAAAATTTTTATGTGTAAATCGAAATGTATTCATTGAAAATAAAAAATATTGATTCAGGTCTCTTCGGGCTTCCCCGGACTTAATAATTTTAATCTGGTTAGGGCTAAATTAGCCCCTTTCTACCCTTAATAACACTATTAAATTTCAACAAAATTGGCTAAAGGATTATTGAGGTATTTGGGAAAAAACGATTTTTTTTTAAGTTTTGAACACTGTAAGTTGAAAACGGAGCATTTCCGGACCTATGTTTATATAAACTTTTCATCTTAGAATCACTCAAAGAATCGTTCCCTAACGTTTGACCACGTTCTTAAATAAACAGGGTGTTAATATATAGTGGTAACAACGTAAGTGTGTTTTTTTATTTGTTTGGTCGGTGCAAAATATAATATTATATTTCACCATTTCACCATATATACATATTTTTGTAGATTTTTTGGCTTACTTGCTTTTTTTATACAGTGTTTTACAAAGTTTTCTATTGAAAATATATATTGCTGCTTTATAATATAATAATATATTATAATATGTATATTGTAAATATGTAGACGTTTCTTTTAGTTTATTTTATACATTAGGTCAACTAAAATATATAAAGAATACAGGGGGAAAACCACCTTTGTCACATTTTTTAAATCCTGAGAAAAACGAATTTGAAAGTTTCCAAATAAATAAAATAGACGAGAAAAAAGATAATTTACCGGTATTTAATATTAGCATTTTTATTTTATTTACAACTAAGTTTCCACTGACTAATTAAATTAGTCAGTTACGTTAAATCTAAAATAATTTTAGAATGAATAATTATTATCGTTAAATTGTATTAAAATAACAATCTAAAAAATATTTATTTTTAATCCTTTTTCATAGCATGTATAACGTTTATTCTCCAAAGCATCCAGTGCGATATTTTCTTAAGATTTTGTTCTTTTATTCGTTGTTATTAACAAAGTAAACTATTTTAAAGCAAACGCATCGGAAAAAGCCTTTTTATGTAAAAACAAATAAGTGTAAAGTCAACATATGCTGGAACGGATCCCAGTTATTTTGAAATATGACAGTAAAAGTTTTCAAAGGGTGTGAAATATAAAAATACCTTTGACGGATATTTTTCGTGTTGTGGCATTAATTGAAGATGGTCAAGTCGATGTGCCTAATACGAACACCTTATCCGATGCGTTGGCTTTAAAACAGCGTATCTTCGTTAATAATTATTTATTATTATTATTTAACAGAGATAATAACGTAAATAAAAACAACATGTTCAGAAAAGATAGGACTACAGTAATATTCTAATTGACAGCCGCTCCTATTGCTGAATATTTTATCTAAAGTTCAGGGGCATAATAATGTTCCCATAAGAATTTTATATATTTGCTCTAGGATCTGTTATATACAATTAATAAATATCTACAAATAACGTTTTATAGATTTCAAAAATGAGCATAAAAAACTTCGTCGGAATACCTAAAGCAGGGTCGACAAACATAAGAATAAAGTTTTGCAGGAGCTGCGGTTAGCAGTTTATTTTGTATAAAGGTTGGACTGAATCATGGGAAATACACAAGGTACAAGTTTGTTACATGGTTATTTTGCAAATGCATCTTCTGCATCATCCTTTCAAATTAGATGGCATTAAGGATAATCACTTTTATCCTTAGAGAGTTTATACGAATGGAAACTTTGTGTTTTAAACTCAATATTTTATTTTAATATACAGGTTGTCCTAAAAATAGCGCACTAACTCAATACCACGCAATAGAAGTTATTTTAGCCGTTTTTGAGTTATTAAGCATTTAAGTTTACCTATGAAAACAAATAAACAAGGTATCCAGCAGCAGAGGGTTAATATTTTATTTTAATATACAGGTTGTCCTAAAAATAGCGCACTAACTCAATACCACGCAAAATAAAAGTTATTTTAGCCGTTTTTGAGTTATTAAGCATTTAAGTTTACCTATGAAAACAAATAAACAAGGTATCCAGCAGCAGCGGGTTAAACCACTGATTTTTTAAAATTAAAAATCGTACACGAATTAAAGGCTAACATTTTTTTAGAATGGTTAAAGTTAACATTGTTTCTTGCTTAGAACAATGATTGTTCATTGTCAATGATGTTGTAATAAAAGTTATATAAAACGAAAGTAAATATTGTTTAAAGAAAAAAATTGACACAATTTAAAAATATATTTATGACAATACAATTCATTATAATTAGAACCAATAAAATGCCAGTATTCCAGAGTTACGCATTTTATCACAGCGGCAATATTTTTTATCACCTTGTTTACACGTTGCTAAGGATTTTGACACCTTTCTTGATTTGACATTTGTTGACATTTAAATACTGTGTTTGCTAAATGATTAAAATAATGAATTATAAACTCTAAAAGATCGATGGGTTGGTGTAAACGATAATAAAATTAAGATAAGTTTGAATAAATAAGGTTTATTAAAGTCTTTTTATATTTTAAAGCACATTTTAATTTCAAATGTCAAACTAACAATTCGTTAAATCCAAAAATTCATTATATTTTCTCACTAAATATAACTCGTGGTATGATTAATTATCGATGATATTTACTCATTGAAACCGAAGCAGAACATTTCACTCGTCCTGCGGACTAGTGAAATCTGCAGCTCGGTTTCAATTTGAAAATATCATCGATGATAATCATACCACTTGTTATGGGTGACAATAATTGTTTGTCTGGTATGAACAAAATACAGGTAACTTTAACACCTTTTCTTATTCAATGTATTTGTCCGTTAAACTTATTATATTTTGTAGTCTATAGACTTTATAGGTTTGGCTAATGGGATTAACTTTTCCAATACTATCTTTTTTATTAAAAGTTAATTCCCTGATAAGGAAATGTAGAGTTCTTATATTCTTCTTAAGCCTGTCAAATTCAGGATTTTGTGCTAATTTGATAGCAGCTTCATTATTAACCATAATAATAACAGGAACATTTTTCAGTTAAATAATCTCTTCCAATAATCTTTTTAACCAAATAAGTTCTCCCCTAGCTTACAAACAAGCAATACCAGAAGTTAAATGCCCAGTACTACTCACTATAAAAAGACATTTTATTTCTTAACGTAAACCGGTGGGCGAAGTTCTATTTTGCCCAAGGGCTTGCGGTAGTTGAATAAAATATTGTACGACTATTGGTCAAAAAAGGAGGTTCCATTCTTTCTCCCACTAGTCAAAGAATATACTATTTCGTCAGCAAATATTTGATTTCCGTCACTAGTGAGAGAAAATACCAGAACGTTATTGAGATAAAAGTTAAAACAATGATTTGGCATCGTCTACCTCAATACATAAAAATGTTGATTGTGAAGCCTCCATAATATTGAACAATTGTTTTACTTGTAAGAATAACTTCATAAATATTTAAATTATAATAAAAAAAAAAATATTATAAGTTATTTAAAGTTGATCTATAGTTTTGCAAGTTTTAAATCAAAATAAAGTATTGGTTGACATTATATTTCTGTGGGTAAAAGGCATAAGGGGATAAGTCAAAAAAAGCAATTTTTCAGTAGAGCCTTAAACGAATTCGCATTAATTCAGGAAACATATTTATGGTTAGCGGGTATACCCTTTTGTTACCACATGTCATATGCTAACAAAAGCGTATACCCGCTAAACATAAATATATTTCCTGAATTAATGCGATCACGTTAAAGGCTCTATTGAAAAATTCCTTTTTTTGACTTATACCCTTATGCCTTTTACCCACAGATTTTGTGTTTGTTATATTGTCATAGATGAGGTCATAAAAAAAGTATAGTTTTCAACTCTACGAAATCATTAGGTACCACTCTCGCTTAAAAAAGTATTACTTTCATCACTTGTTGTACAATATACTATAAATTTTTTTAAATAAAAAACATGTTTCTTACCAATGCAAAAAACCAATAATACAGACAGGGGCGTGCTGGCTATATCAGACCGGCCCGGGAAATTCAGAAAAATCGGCCAACTACACACGAAAAATGGGGGATGAACAAAACCAAGTTAAAAAATTTCAAACATTTATTAATAATTAATAACATAAAGTATAAATTAAATTCTTGAAAAAAAACAGGCAACAAACACAACCAGACAATATTTTACACAATGCTAAAACATATAGCATTGCACTTAAAATAAAAACTAATACAAATTATCATCGCTCAGGAAACTTATAAACAATATACAATCTCGAAAAAAGAAACAAAGCTGGCAGGCTGGCATGCATGGTATGTGTAAAATAATTATGATATTTATACATAACTCAACTAAAAAAGTTTTTAATTGACCACGTGCTGCGGCATGCTGCCTACATAGCCCTCCGTCACACCGGCCCACTTAGCCCTCCGGTGTCCCGGCGGCCCAGCACGCCCCTGAATACAGGTTTACTATTTAAAAAAGTTAAAATTTATTTAAAATATGCCCAGTTTTATTTACTTTCAAAAAGACAGTTTTAGAAAGTTAAGCGATCTATAGTGTAGACACTTAATTTTGCAGTAAAATAACTGTGTATATAATTAATTAACTCTGGGAAAACTATATAATAAAACTTGCTTTCTTATCGTATTCCATTATTTAAAAAAGTTTAAATTTATTTAAAATATGACCAGTTTTATTTACTTTCAAAAAAACAATTTTAGAAAATTAAGCGATCTATAGTGTAGACACTTAATTTTGCAGTAAAACAATTGTGCATTTAATTAATTAACTCTTGGAAAACTATATAATGAAACATGCTTTCTTATCGTATTCCATTATTCATGTGTAACGAATCAATACGATTGGAATAAAGCATCGTAAGTGAATTACTGATTGCATAGACGAGATTAAGTGATTTAATTCCGGAATTGTTTCCATTGTCGTTCGGTTTCGACGAACAACATCATCAGGAATAATGACAACTCACATACAAATATTGCATCAAGAGTCATTCAGCAGTGGCGGCTGGTGACATATTAAAATGAGGGGCAGAATTTTATATACATGCAAAAATTTGATAATAAACTTACCGATGTATGTAAGATGTGAGACCCATAAACTAGTTGAAAACCATATATTTACAAAATGTTTTTAGGTAGGTAACAGTTTCTTAATCTAACATTTATCAAACAAGTACTTATTTTAGTTTATTTGTTTATAGATAAAGTCAATTCGCCTTTCTTTTAAGTGCAAAATGACTCATTTCTAATCGCTATTCATATGTTAACTTATTTAAATTAACACAAGTAATTATGTAATCCACGGTATTTATCTCAATTTTAAAAATAACAGAAAACAATAACACGCACCACGACACGACGACCGGCGAGATTTTTGCCTAACTGACCTTCCTCAAAACAAAGTAAACTGAATACATCAAAACGCGCTGACGGGCATTTACTATTTCGCACGATTATGATGGCTGACGCCTACTGAAACAGATATATTCCGCCCGCAGGCCGCACACCCCTGCCTTCATCGATTCGTCAGACTAACAGTGTAGATTTGAATTCGCCCGGCTTGTAACTATCCATCCTAAAAAAGTTTTCCCGCACTCTTAAAAAAGACCTGGTATTTGTAACTAACTTATTATCGTTGGGGTAAAACTGTTGCAGAAAATAAATTTTTTTGTTTTTTGTAATCAGTATCTTTATATGTGTAACTGCTTGCATCATTACCTGAAAAGATTTAGTTTTGTTGTTGAGTATTATTTACTGCAAAAAGGCGATTAAGTTATTTTAACTAAAACTTTGTGTTGGCTAGAAGTATTGACAACATTATCTCAAAAAAATCATTTCGGCGGTAAAATGGTTTTGTTGGACCAAATATTTAAGTAACAGAAATTAGTCCGTGGAACTAACGGTTCGGTTGTATAAACTGGGCGTCACTTTTCACACAGCTAAGACACCAGCGGTGTGACACAAAGTGTCAGTTGGGGATGTTGTCTCTGTAGGTTACCTATTAGGTAGCTTTAGATTTACGCGCAACCACGCGCGATTGGAGCGCCACGTTCCAATTGCGCGCGAAAGAACGTCAGTGTAAATGCTAATAATCACTCGGTTTTTAGACGTCTTAAAACCTGCATGATAACCCACGTTCTTTCCCAAGGGATTTTGTGCAGTTCACTTTTTTAAGTTGTTTTGACTTTCGCGCGGTTAACCTTGTCAAATTTCAAGACTGTATAATTCATTCGCAAATAATTTTTAAAATCCATTTTAAAATTATCACGCAACTCATTTATCAAAGGCATATATGCCATATATGTCCATATTTGTTACGATTTTCCATCCATGCTTTTACCCAACAAGTTCTTGTTGGGTAAAAGTTGTTGGCAACAACTCCTTTTCTGACGATTATTTAGAGTATTCAGATAGGCCAAGCACAAAGCTACTTTTATTTTTCATTTTTGGTTTTTAATTTTGTCCATGTTCGACAATCCGTCTATAAAACTGTTGAAATTTTTAACACTCCACGAGACAGGACTAGCACGAGTGAAACTTGACAGTTTTTGATTTACACTAGCACTTTTATCCTCTACGATTTACAGTACAGGCCAAAACCGCGCGATTGGAATGTTGCAATTTTAAGAAAACAAATTTTACAACGCGACACTCAGGCCACGCGAAAAAACGCGCGATTGGAACCTGGCGCTCCAATCGTGCGTGATAGCGCGTAAATCTAAAGCTACCTATTAGGTAGCTTTAGATTTACGCGCAACTGCAAACTTTGTGCATTTCGCGCGCGATTTGTCCAGCCCGGCGCGTGCTTTACTTTTAACCTGTAAACATACGGTGTTGCACGGCGTCCATACTTCGGTGGTGTTTGTTCTTTTGTATTTGTGTATCAGCTCGTGTGTAGTGTATATTTTAGGTAAGAAACTAGTTTATTACAATTATAATTGACTATAGTCATTTGCCCCTGTAAATTCAGTGGCGACATAATTTTTAACTATTCATATATTAATATATTCTTATGTGTTGGTTACTTATAGATATCTCGAACAAATAATATGGATGAGCGGACTGAAGTAGCAGATTTATTAGGAACATGGGGTTTACCTTAATTGGTTCCAGTTTTTAAAGGTTAGGTATTATTATTGCACTCCTTTAATTACACTATTGTAGTTTTGGGGTCCGAAAAAAAATCCAAAAATGTGAAAATGCCATTCCGACTGAAAATGGCCTCCTGAATCCAATGGTGCCCACCAAAAGTCTCCATCACGTCGGAATTTCGAGAATTTTTTTGTTTTGTTTTGTTACAGCTCAAGTCGCATTTTTGGTATAGGGCCTATACTACTCACACTCAAAATTTATCGAATGCTTACCCCTGTTATCATGCAAGTATGTTACGTTGTACCTAAGAATCATTGTTAAGTTGTTAAACAAAGCCTTGCACTTCACGTAAACATCACGG
The DNA here is from genome assembly GCA_921294245.1 of Brassicogethes aeneus. Lineage (NCBI taxonomy): Eukaryota > Metazoa > Arthropoda > Insecta > Coleoptera > Nitidulidae > Brassicogethes > Brassicogethes aeneus. The sequence goes on along the minus strand of OV121132.1, from coordinate 41,245,714 downwards.
TTTACTGAAGAAGTATAGTCAACTTTCATCTTAATGTACCTATCTGTGTATATTTACCAAAGAATCGTTTTTGTTTCATTGTTAAAATATTTATAAATGTTTTCTTAGAGTAATTATTAATTTTTGTTATAATGTTTAAACCAAAATTTGGTGTTTTCAGTTATATTGTTATTTTTTAATTTATAATAAATATTTATAAAACGAACGGGCATGAATTTCCTTTCTCTATTTTTAATAATATATACAAAAAGTGTTATATTTACTAAGCAGGTATGTACTGTGGAATAATACCAATTTGTTGTTGCTACTAATGCAATCATTTAATATTAAATATATCTTAGTTACAGTACAAAACAAACTTTTATTATATCAACTATTAAATTCTTTAAATGTACCTTTTTTCATGTAATTTCAATTAAAAAATAAATTCCTGCATGATACAATGTTTGTTGCGATAAATAGCAAGTGCAGTTGTTACAACTTAGACGCTGCTAAAATGACAGACTAATGTGATTGTATTAAATATCAATTATTTGTATGAAAAAAAAACTAATTTCGATGCACTTAAACTTATTGGTTGGAGCTACCAATATTGGCTGTTCCGACAACAAACTGTAAAAACAAATTTGTATTAGTTCCCACAACATATTTTTTTGTTGTGCCTATTTTCACTAATAAAATTGGTTCTGGGAACTAAATTTTCATTGCAAATACCAGGTCTTTTCTAAGAGTGCGTATTAACCGTCCTAAAGTTAAAATTAAGAATTACATTTAAAAAGTTTGTTAGGGTGTAACGTTACAAATAAATTAATTAAATAAAATGTTTTTGAGTAGCATCGGGGGGACTCGGGAGGGCATTGCCGTTGCCCTCCCTGTAGCAGCCGCCACTGTCATTCAGGATTTATCAAAAAACAAGGCAGCATCGGAGAAAACAAACTAAGTGAGCTCGAGTAAAGCAATCCACCCTTGAAAAGTCTCTACATGTAGACTCTACAAGTCGAAATACACTCGCACGTCTATAATTAAAACTGTGGTACATCCGTTTTGTCTGACATACGATACACTTATTACTAGCGTCTATTGTTTTTATTTGTTATTTTTTTAAACATTGAACGATGCGTCTCATTGCCTTTTTATCGAAGCATTCTATTTGTAGCGAGTTAAACACTGACATTTCTCAACTAACGCTGTATGGGAATTTTTATTTTTTGTTATTTAGACAGTGTAACAGTCAATAAATTTAAAGGTGAAGGTGTATGGTAATATAAACTATTAAAGCTAAACTTTAATCTTTTAATTTATAAATGAAAAATCTGTTAAAATGTAAACCAAATCTTGAACAAATGGTATTCATAAATAATAAGAAACACACCTAAATTAAAAAGACAATAAACAAAAAATAATACATTGATTGTAAAATTTAAACGACATGAAAAAAATAAACAAAATAAACTATGCAACTAATACGTTAGCCATCTCAAAATTAATATAATTTATTATATAATTTTTTCTCATTAGATTTTAATAAGTACTATGTATACATATACATATACTACTCGTATAGTATGGAGTATGTATGTTTGAAAAACTAGGTTTACTTAAAAGAAAAATGACAAGAACATGGATTTTTTGAAAAACTTTGGTAAAATACGTTTAACATATTTGACAAATACCTCAAGAAGTTTTTGAAATTTTATTAAATTGTCAAAGAGACAAATTATTATTATGTTTACATAACATAAATTAGACTTTTAAGTTCAACCATTCTTTATTGTTCAAGGCTCGTATTGAGTGGCGAGTAACGTACCGCGTGCGGACAGTTAAATTTAGTCGAGTAGTTTAGTAAAATGATTTAGAGTACATCAAATTTATTTTATTTTTATGGTCTGCAGACTATGGTCAAATCTTCCCACCATATACTATGCGCCATCGGACACACGTTTGTTGTTTGTTTTGTAAATTTTTAAAATTTTAAGGTTTGTGGAATGAAAAATTTCTTTTTTTACATGGTCTATTACAATTCGTCAAACACCTCGTATGCCATCATTTACCGCCAAGCAAATACGTTTACGCCTGCTCATCTTAAAAAACAGCTGACACTCCAAAAAACAAAAACTCAACTCAGTTGAGTTGTTGTTGTTAAGTCAACTGTAGTTTAGTAAAACTACTGTGCGGATAGTTATGATATACTAAACTGAATTACTCGCCACCCGACTAAACTACCGGATACTTCTGTACGAGTCTTAAAGGCATTGTATTTTTTATTATGTAATTCTATATTAAAAAAACATAATCATGAACTTAAACAAAGGAGTGTATAGCTGGCCCCATCTGCACCGTCTTTTTTGGGCTCCGCAAGTGCAACCGATACCCACCTTCCGATTTTCTTTCTCATCCACCAACTGCACAGCCTCACCTGTGTTTTAGTAAACTGCGCCGGGCCGGTCTGTACGCCCAGAGGGCTAGGGGAGCTGGTAACTGGGAGGGTAGACCTTTTGGTTTTCAGGGGCTATTAACGCCGACCCAAAAATAGGTGTTTAGTAATACCACAAGCATTTGGGGATCATGCTAGCGGCTGGGTGTTGTTATTTTGCTGTTGAGGCCTAAAGTTTTTTGTTGTTCTTTTGTGTCCGTCTTCTCTGCCTCTTCCGAGTCCGATATATTTGGTAACTGGCTTCAAGGAAGATTCGACTGCTCATTTCATGTACTGACTCAAAAAAACAGCCGTATTTAGCCAGTCGTTTACTAAGCTGTAAAGTTAGGAAGCAGATATTCGCAAAATATTTACCCCAATGGGCGAAACCATCACTTTTCTTCACTACCGAAGTATTGATGTCCATGTCGAGCTGTTCAAAATAGGCCGCTGACTTCAAAGAAGATTTAGCTGCTCCTTCTTAGTTCTGACTTCAAAGAAGATTCTGCCCTATTTAGCCAGTCGTTGTTATAATAAGTTAATAATGTGAGAAATATAAATTTACATTTTACCCCATTTTGCGAATATCCTTAATGTGTTACCAAGCCTCTCCGTTTAGCAGAACTTTGATATACTCGAGACGACTGTTTGCTTATTTTATGTTGCAGCTTTATGTATAGTATACTTTCGTCTCCCTTGCTGAAATTTTGGTTTTTATTTCCAATTTAATAGAATTCACATACTATGTTTTGGTTGCATCCCCCTTCAGCACCGACATGTGTTTTATGCATCAATACACACACACACACACACACACACATATATATATATATATATATATATATATAAAGTGACCGGCAAAAGTATGAAACAAATTCATTTAAAAATTTCCTGTAATTTTTCAAAAAAAAATCCTTGAACACGTCGATTTTGTTTTCAATTACGCACATTTTGATGTAACATTTTTATATTTTGCACCATTTTTATAGAAGCTATGACGTCATTGGCCTTTTTTTTGAATTGCACCCCCAATTTTTTTTTGCATTCGAAGTTTTTAACTCTCGTAGGATGTGGCAATAAAACTAGAACGCAACAAGAAGCATGCAATTTGTTTAATGCAAAGTATCCAGCAGTATTACTCGTTCTACTAATAGTAAAATTAAACAGAAATTTATAGAAACTGGACATGTCAAAGATATTCCAAAACCTGGCCGTATGAAAATTAGTGAAGACGCAAAAATTGACATTTTGTTACGTGTAGAAGAAGATCCTAGAAGAAGATCCTCACAGTGCTTCTAGCCTAGTCGCAGCTGAAAGTCAAGTCAGTCAACGCTCAGTATTACGTCTGTTGAAGAAAGAAAAGTACCAACCATACAAAATTAGACTCGTGCAGGAACTTAACGAAGATTATTCGGACCGTAGACTACAATTATGTGAAACTATCATGAATTTATGTCACAATAATCCACACTTTCCTCGTAAAATACTTTTTTCGGACGAAGCTACCTTCTGCTTAAATGGAACAGTTAACCGTAAAATTGTAGGTACTGGAGCAGAGAAAATCCTCATTGGATGGAAGAGGCACATTCTCAATTTCCGCAAAAAGTGAATGTCTGAACAGGAATAGGGGAAAATCGGATCATCGGTCCTTTCTTTTTTGACGAGAATCTGACAGGACAAAGATATTTGGAATTTTTGCAAATCTCTATTCTTCCTACATTAGCGGAAATGTTTGCAAACAAGGATGGAGATCCCAATCTTCCAAGTAATAATATTTGGTTTCAGCAGGCACTTCTGCACTATGCGCGTCCTGTCCGTACTTATTTGGACACCTGTTTTCCTGAAAGGTGGATTGGACGACGAGGACCGATAGAGTGGCCCACGAAATCTCCGGATCTCACCCTTCTCGATTATTTATTATGGGGCTACCTTAAATCAAAAGTCTACATCAACAGATCACAAATTCGTAAAGAATGTCGCTGTGTCATAGTTCTATAAAAATGGCGCCAAATATAAAAATATTACATCAAAATGTGCGTTTTTGAAACACAAAATCGAGGTGTTCAAGGATTTTTTTTTGAAAAATTACAGGAAATTTTTAAATGAATTTATTCCAAACTATTGCCGGTCACTGTACAGGTACTGTATATTAGGGTGGGTCGAAAAAAGGATTTTTTGTAGTATCGAATTCTAATAGTGCGGAAAAGTTGCGTCTTTGCATGCTAATTAATGGAAAAATAATACAAAAAATCATACTTTGAATCTTCAGTTCGCGCAAAGGACCTAAAGTTTGTAAAAAATTAGGAAAAACATCTAATTTTACATTTACGCCCAAAATATACAGGTAAACTTCGTTTTAGTCGTTTGATGACAGAAAAATTATATTTAAAAGCTATGCGCAATTCTTTGAGTTCGCGCAAAAGGCCTAAAATTAAGTTAAAAATTAGGGTTTATGGGCAAATTTTCGTTAAATGTACATTTGCTGTCCCCATCTAATTTTATTTTTATTTTTGACTTTTGTTGATAAGTTTTGTATTTATTATATTTAAATACCCCCTTCCTGTTAGGACCCATCGTATTTTTTTTTAATTACTTAAAAACTTGGTGAAATGTCCTGTAACCTAACTGTCCCCAGAGGCGATTTTTTAATTTAAATTATTATATTCTTCTTCTTTGCAGCTTTCTCCTGAAAAAATAAATTATTTTTGAGCATTGGAAAGTTCTTTTATTCGTATATAAAAATAAAATAGTTTTCTACAAAGTAGTTTTAACAGAAAAAAATATTAAAGTTGACATTCAAAAATTTTGTCTTTTTCCTAACGTCGTCTTCTATGCCGCTTCGAAATAGAGACACGAGGTAGAGATACTATCGTGTTATTTCTAGAGGGTATACATTAGGGTGTCCCTTATTTTTATTTTTTTTACGCATATCCTCTAATTATATTTATTACGTGTTTATATACTCCCAGTAAAAATTTCAGCTCATTCTATAAACGAGAACCCGTGCCGACTTGCATCTGAACCCTCCGTTAGCCAACGTTAGACGCGCGGTATTTTGTAACACGGTCGCGAGGTCTTCGATCGTAAGTCATTTTGTGTTTGTTATTATGTGACCCTTATATTATAAATTATTGAAAAATGTTAAAATATAATTTTATTTATGTGTATAGGTACTTTGATAAAAATGTATATTTTCTCAGGGAGTGGCTAGTTACCCAGAAGGGTCTGGTGAATAGGCCGTAAACTCTGAAATTGATAAACTTAATGGGTTTTACTCTAAATAACTAAAAGAGTCTATTGTGAGAGATGACTACCGAAAACTTATTGAACTGTCTGAAATATTTTTGGGAGGACATCAAGAAAAGAAATGCTTATAAAAAGCTGAAATTTCATATAACAGTATATTTTAGCAATACTAGTATATTAATATATTTAAGGGATAAAATCAACTAAATTAGTGAAACAAATGATAGAAACAAAAGCAATAATATTAATAAGTAATCACATTTAATAAAATCATTAGAAAAATACAGTCATAAAGTATATCTTCTTTTTAAATTGTTTCGTGTTACAAAATACCGCGCGCTCCTAACGTTGGCTAACGGAGGGTTTAGATGCAAGTCGGCACGGGTTCCCGTTTATAGAATGAGCTGAAATTTTTACTGGGAGTATATAAATAAGTAATAAATATAATTAGAGGGTATGCGTAAAAAAATAAAAATAAGGGACACCCTAGTATACATGTTTGATAGTTCGGCAACAACAAGTGAGCACGTGTTAAGTGTGTGAATTTTTTTGTAAATATTTTAAAGGTAAGATTTTTTTGCGTACACTTTTGGTGTCTTTTACAAAACGCTACATACAACTCTTGTTTTAGAAGTTAACTTTTTTATTTTCATTTTGTATTATAGCATAGTAGAAATTCCAAACAAATGTCGAAAGATATTTACATTTAACAGTATTTCTGAAAAATAACGTTTGAAAAAGTCAAAAGCAATGTATCACAAAACGTTCACGAAGATGCGTTAGGAGGAGGACAATGTTTTATTTCTTCCTTGTGTTCCTTCCCTATTTCAGATTAACCCTATAAGTTTTATTTCATAAAGTTTATTTTTGTTATTTATAAACTTATAGAATTTTTTTGCCGTATATTACACTGTTCTATCACGAAGGAAAAAAAATCGATCAAATTGACCTTCCTGGACAAAATATATATACAAAATGTACATTTAACGAAAATTCGCGATATAAATATCAACTTACAAAAACACGCATCTTGGTACTTTTTGAGATCACGCAAAAGGTCTAAAAGTATGAATTTAGTGAATGGGAGAGGATTATTTCCCTACTTAAATTGTCACATAGAGACCCTGTTCAAACCGATAGATTTTTGTATCGAATTGAATGGTGTTTCTATAGGAATATCCCTTCTTGATTTATTTGCTATTGGTCTCAAAATACACATACATGTAAAAATTAGTTTTTCTCCTATAGGACCTCATAGGTTTTAACAAAATTTTGTAAAATGTTTTATGGTTGCTCTATAGGGATATACCTATATATCCTGAGTTATTTGCTATAGGTCTCAATAGGGGAAATGTAATTTCCTATTAATTTTCCGTATCCGGACAAATGCACATATTGAGTCCTTTAGCGCCCGATAGATTATTTTTATGGGTCTCTATGGGGTATTTTAAGCAGGGCTCGCTTTTATTTTTTCTGTCTGCAGTTTTGGTCAGTAGCTATTTGGCTTGACACGTTATAACACCTCGTTGCAGCGCTGTTCAATACCGTGTCTTACGGTTTTTTATTTCATAAACAAGTCCTACAAATGAACTCAAGATGCTGCTAAACTAAATTGTTATGCCCCTGTCTGGTTTGATATTAAAAGATATCAGTCAGTAAAATATGAGCCGAAACATATCTTTAATGTTGTTCAAACAACGAGACATTTGCCAGATGACATTAAAAAAATGATCGATCCTGTAATTCAGAGAAAAACCTTGTTCTATCACCCAGAGAACATGTTGGCTATGATAGTCGATGAGAGAGAGCTCCTACGAGAGTTGGGTTACAGGAGAGTACTTGGGCAAAAACTGAAATTCCGAAAGGAGTTAGAACCTTTATGACTCCCTTAATAAATTTTGAGGCCACGGACTACATTGAGTTAATTTAATTGGACCATTTGTATTGCCAATAAGGTTAATTGGAGACCTTTATTTGGAATTTCTTCAAAATAATTTGCCAGAACTTTTAGACGATCTACCTCTGGCAATACTATGTGGTTCATGCATGATGGGGCCCCGCCACATTTTAGTCTAGTAGTTCGAGAACACCTAAACAGGAACTTCGAAAATCGATGGATAGGAAGCGGAGGACCAGTGGCTTGGCCCCCTCGATCACCTGACCTAAATCTATTAGATTTTTTCTTTTGGGGCTATTTAAAAACTCTAGTCTATGCCAATCCAATATACAATCGAGAAAAACTATTGGAAATGATTAATTTTTATTGTCGCGAAATAAGGATTAATGTTCAGGCATTGTGAAGGGTCCAACAATCTTCAATTCTTAGAGCTAGGGAATGCATAAGAGGAGAAGGAGTTCATGTTGAACCGACATACAAAATTATTTAATAAAAACCCTATTGTACAAAAACATTTTATTTCGTAAAATGTTCATTTTATCGATGTCGATCAAGAGTACCTTTTTTTTAGGTTTTTTATCGTACAGGGTGTAAAAATAGCATTACCCTGTTAGAGCTAGTCCGTCCCTAAAAACTAAATAAGCCGAATGTGATTTAAAGTGCCCATTTTAAGGAAACTTCCCTAGTAACCAACATAATAAAAAATTATTAAATTTCACCTACTACTTAAAAAGTTATTTAAAAACAAAGGATTTCCAGGGGCGCGCCCTTGTAAATCGTTTGTTTTTAAACGGACGCCCGGGCATCCGTTATGGGCCAGTATCTCCGTAGGAACTTGTATTAGGCCCTAAAAGCATTCAAAAAATAAAAAATATGTTTTAATAAAACAATTAAAAATAAACTTTTATAAAAAAGGATAATAAAATATATGGTAGGTAAATAATATTGACATTTTAATTACAAAACAAGATGTTTTACTAAAAACCGTATGATAAAAATAATTTCATAAATAATTTCAACCTAAAATAGCAAATATATCTGGGTTTAAATGCATTTCATTAAACTGTCAACGAAATAATTGAAAACTATAAGAGACATTTCTGACTTGATACAGCCAAATATGAAAATTTTGATTCGGTTACACAAAGAAATTTAATTTGGTAACGTAGCCCTGCCAGTATTTTAAAGACATTGCAATGTTGCACGTGTCTTGAAAACGTGAATGAATAATTTCATATTAACGTTTTTATTAAGTTATTTGATTTTATATTAGTTTTAATTCTGTACATGCAATGCCAGATTTTATGTTAATCCAGGTCCACATTACTTTACGTTAGTTAAGTTTACTATCAATATAATTCTTATAATTTTTAAAAAAGGACCTTAGTTTTACATAACTTTTTGTAGACCCAGTAACAAAAGTATTTGTTAAAAATTGAGGATTTAAATGAAGAGAATTTTAATAATAAATGTTGCTATATTTAGTCAATTTCCCAAACAAAAAAAAATAACACAGACCTACATAAATGAACACAAAAATAACATACACTTCAATTAAATAACACACCATTCTGAAATCATCAAATTATAAAGAAATTTGGTACAATATATCAGTACAACTCCAACACATACTGATGTATTTCGTAACTTAAACCCACTTTACTGTATCCCCTAATTTCAGTTTGAAAACCAGTGATGGCATCTTTTTTCGGATACTTCGCACTTCGCTCTTTAAATAGGTAGAAGGAATTTGAATAATAATAATAACAGATTTCTGGTAATATCCTTTACTTCTTAAGAACAGGAATTAGAATAAAGTAGGAAAAACACTGTGTTGCTGACGCCTAAGGGCCGGTTTATCAATGTCCAGTTAAAGTTGAAGTTAGTTATCTGTTAGATAATTTCCATGGATACCATTGTTCTCACAACGATCGATATGAAATTTAACTGTCAGATAGACTAACTGAAACTTAACTAGAGATTGATAAACCGTCCCTCAGTCAGTTGAACTTGTTGATGCGTATTGTTGTGCTTAAGCTGAATGGATGACAATCCGCCGGGACACCGGGAGAAATTCCGGTGGGCCGGTGGTCCGAAGGGGTAAGTGGGCCGGTCTGCCGGAGGGCTATGTAGGCAGCATGCCGCAGCACGTGGTCAATTAAAAACTTTTTTAGTTGAGTTATGTATAAAATTTATATACTATAAATATCATAATTATTTTACACATACCATGCATGCCAGCCTGCCAGCTTTGTTTCTTTTTTCAAGATTGTATATTGTTTATAAGTTTCCTGAGCGATGATAATTTGTATTCGTTTTTATTTTAAGTGCAATGCTATATGTTTTAGTATTGTGTAAAATATTGTCTGGTTATGTTTGATTTTTCAAGAATTTAATTTATACTTTATGTTATTAATTATTAATATATTAATAAATGTTTGAAATTTTTTAACTTGGTTTTGTTCACCCCCCATTTTTCGTGTGTAGTTGGCCGATTTTTCTGAATTTCCCGGGCCGGTCTGATATAGCCAGCACGCCCCTGATGACAATAAAAAAGTCAGTGAAAAATGTTTTAATTAGCTGCCTGAAATCACGTGAACTTTTTCAACAAAATAAATTGTTAAACATTAACAAAATAATCTGTAACCTTTGAAAATTAACTAAATGCATACAAAATTGCCTATTACCTTTACAAAACTTTAGGTAAAATATTTCACTTTGTTAAAATAAATACAAACACTGGTTTTATACAAAAAAATATGTTAAAAATTTACCAAATAAAAAAATCTTTTTTAATTGTATAACAACTTACTAATTTGAAATTAGTATATATTGTTACAATTTCGGATTCAAAATTAATAAACCATTAATTACTTACTTTTACGCACTAAAAAACGTTTTAAAATACACTCTATAAATGTAAATATAACATAATATAGTATAAATACAGTATAAAATAATCACTTATCATTCTGTCTGTTTGAAATTTCTTTACACTATTTTAGATAAACACCGTTTTGGTGTTCATTTTCAACCATAATTCATGGTGTTCTTAAAGAAGCCTTATCTCTTTATTTTGACCTAAGAGAATGCTATAATCTTGAATTATTAATCGATTAATCGATATACCTATTTAAGGAACACAAATGACGTTAAAAACAATAGAAGCTTGTAAATGCGAATTTTTTTCTATCTACGAAAATTTTAAAAGATATTTGCGGTTTTCAAATTGTTTCTAATGGCAACACAATTTAGTCTAAAGCATAATTTACCACATATCGGTTCCTGAAAAGTCTCGTGTTATCGATCGGTTTTTAATATAATTTAATAATTTATGCATGGGTATTGAGAATAATATATTATTCTCAATACCCAAAAGCTTTATGGGTAGAGTCATTTACCTACGATGCCTTGTGGGTAAATTATGCATTAACAAATTACAATGTAGGCAGGTAAAAATATCACAGTTAAACGTTCGGACACGTAAACTTAATTTTTGGTCGTAGATTACAAATCCGTGCTTGGTTTAGCTGTATCAGGTCAAAATTCAATGATATTGCAAACACCCTGCAAAAATTCAATTTGGCTGGACCCACACTTTATTTCCAAATTTAAAAAAACAATTCTTGCAAAAATTAAAGTTAATTGATCACAAGGAACACGTGCCCCTGAGGGTTTTTTTTAGACTTAGGGAAATATATTTTTCTACTCCTATTACGGAATTTGACCGTTCTATTATCACTTTTATCTACGGAATGACATATATTCCGTAAAGTGTTACAGAATGAAATATTCTATCATCCTATGACAGAATAAACACTCGTGGCGACATCTCTGTTTTTAATATCCAACAAATTTTAGACCGATCCAACCTCACTTTCTTCCAATAAAATGACTTTTCTATACTATTCCCTCGCCTTAATTTCCACCAATCACAAACGCGCAATTTCGAGTTTCAAGTGGTTTCTAGGTGGAAACACTGTATGACAGCACATGTCAGCAGTTTTTTTGAGTTTACCCGCGGCAAAACTTAACAGCTGTTGTCACCAAAAATTAATATAGTATATATATATATATATATTTATATATATATATAATATAGTATAATGGGTAGTATACTACATATATGTTTTGTAAGCTATGTGTGTGCAGAATAACTGGGCATCTAAATTTTCCTGTGAAAAAAATAAAAAAAACACAATGCTAAGTAATATTTTTTAACAAAATGCATTCGCGCAGGTGCAAAAATCCTCGTCTTCGACTCGGATTTTTGTTGCCACCAGCACTCATGCTTGTTAAAATATTACTTAGCAACGCGTTTTTTCGATTTTTTTCGGAAAAATTAGATGCCCTTATGATATTACTTACTATAATTTAGGAAATTCAAAACTTATTAAATTAAATAAATAACATATGTTAGGAATGTTGCCACAAAAGGTAAAATATATTATTTTACAAATTATAATATACCAGTATACAGTGTGTCCCCGGATTGGATTTCCGATAGAAAAAACTTTTTTAGACCTGATACAGCTAAACCAAGCACGGATTTGGAATACAAAAATTATGTTTACGTGTCCGAGCATTTAGCTGAGATATTTTAAGAGTTGAAAATTTACCTAGTGTTATTAGTTAAAATGTTATTGTTAAAAATTTAACTCCATAGTCTTTCGGGCATGAGGTTTAGAGTGCCGGCACTGGGTAGATACATAACAATAGTATGCAAAAGCAGGGGAAATAAAACACAAACTTTTCGACTGGCATAAATTGGTGACTGCCGCAAGTGGTTACCATAACTGTCGGATAGCATATGTAAGTACAAATAATAGGAGTGAGTCTAGTGAATGCGCTAGAAATCGGATATGTATGGACGATTTGCATGCTAACGCTTCACGGTTGAAGTCAGTGCCGTGGGTTGAAAAACCTCGCACACACATTTTTACCGCATTTTTAAATCAAATAATGTATTAAAAACTTTGCGACGTTCATAAGAAATTAACTGTCAGCTTTATTGACTAGATCGTATGTTATAAGGACTATTTTATATAGTTTATATGGGTCAAAATCATGGAGGTAAAAAATTCATTGCCGTATACGGTATACAGGTATACCTGTTATTCAAAATTAAACTTTATTTTACAATGGGATTTTCACGCTTAAATGTTAGGTTATTTATGTTATCATTTATTGTTATATAACCGGGCAGCATACACAATGACATTGATATTTTATAGCGACTATTTCCCTCGTCTTAATTTCCACCAATCACAAACGCGCAATTTTGAATAACAAATGGTTTCTAGGTGAAAAAACTGTGTGACAGTTTTTTCGAGTTTACCCGCGGCAAAACTTGACAGCTGTTGTCACCAAAAATTGCAATTTATATTTTAATTATTAACTGTTACTCATCATGAAATAGTCTTGTAAAATACCATTCGGGCATCTAATTTTTCCTGTGAAAAAAATCGAAAAAACACAATGCCAAGTAATATTTTTTAACAAAATGAATTCCTGCATGTGCAAAAATCCTCCTCTTCGACTCGGATTTTTGTTGCCACCAGCACTCAGGCTTCTTGTTAAAATATTACTTAGCAACGTGTTTTTCAATTTTTTTTCGGAAAAATTAGATGCCCTTATGCTATTACTTACGAGACAAAGTAATTTCGGAAAAGTTTTTTAAAATAATAAAAATAATACTACATTTAGTACAAAAGTAGTTAAAATCCAATTAATTTAGATAAATTTACTAAAATTGATATAATTACTAATTATATTATACAAGGTGTCCCTAAACTTATTGGCATAAATTTAGGTAAAGATTAAGCAAGTCAAAATAAGACGAAAACCTAAATAAATATTTTTCCTAATTACTTATGTTTCCAAGATACAGGGTGATAAAGTGTTACTTATCATATCAGTTTTTTTAATATAACTTCTACTATGGTAGTCTTGGAAAGGTGAGATTTTTCGAACAGTCACTTACTACCAAAACACATATTCACACATAATTAGAATTGTTTGAGTGAACACAGTGTCGTAGAAACGGGGGTTGCTTTAAGCTTATTGTCCCATACAAACTTTGAGGTTAGGTTTTTATAAAATTTAATGCAATTTTTCGATCATTCAGTTCGGCTACTATTAAAAAGGTGTACCTCTCAAACTTCGATAAAATAAACCGTTTCCGAGATATTCGAGATTACAATAATTGTTAAATCGCATTATTTAAAAGGATTAAAGGGTACATGATAACAAATTTTATTTTTTAATTGAAAAAACTAAAAAGGGCATTCCATGACCCTCGGGATTTTTTGCCCTGACCGTCACATTAAAAAAAATTGTGTTTTTTTCAATTAAAAATTTGTTATCATATACCTTTTAGTCCTTTAATGCAATGTAACAATTATTGTAATCTCGAATATTTTGGAAACGGTTTATTTTATCGAAGTTTGAGAGGTACACCTTTTTAATAGTAGCCGAACTGAGTAATCGAAAAATTGCATCAAATGGTATAAAAAACTAACTTCAAAGTTTGTATGGGACAATAAGCTTAAGCAACCCCTGTTTCTACGACACTGTGTTCACTCGAACAATTGTAATTATGTGTAAATATGTGTTTTGATAGTAAGTGACTGTTCGCAAAATATCACCTTTCCAAGTCTAGCACAGTAGAAGTTATATTAAAAAAACTGATATGATAAGTAACACTTTATCACCCTGTATCTTTTAAACATACGTAATTAGAAAAAATATTTATTTAGATTTTCTTCATATTTTAACTTGCTTATTCTGCTCCTAAATTAATGCCACTAAGTTTAGGGACACCTTGTATATTAATAATTTTTCGTTTATATATTTAATATTACCTAATGCAATATTTGTGGTGCAATTTTGTTGCACGTTTCACGTCAATTTCGTTTGGAAAATTTAATTTAATATATTAACTACACTGACTACAAAGTTTTTTCACACGACCAAATGAATATTTAAAATAGACTATCAATTAGAGAACACATAAAATATTGTTTTGGATTTTTTATCAAAAGGGGGCATCCGTTAATTACGTGAGGTGTTTAGGGGGGGAGGGGGTCGAGTCAAACCTCACCCAATCTCACGTGGGGGGGGAAGGGTGGTCTCGGAAAATATCACAAAATTTTTTCTTTTCGAATGAAACTGTGTAAAATTGCGAGAAACCTGCGTTAAATTAAGTAAACAATTATAAGCAAAGTTTTTTTAATAAATCTAATGGAATCAAGCACAGATTAACTTATTTTCATTAAAACCATGTATTTTAAAAAATCTCATGTGAGATTAAGGGAGGGGGAGGGGGTTGAGCAAAATCTCACGATATCTCACCAAGGGGAGGGGGGGACTCGAAAAATCGCCAAAATTACCTCACTTAATTAATGAATGACCCCCAATGCCAAACGACTGTTTATTATAACATTGGCAAAAATAAATAATTTTAACCACAGACCATCTGTGATTTTAACCTAAACACATTCTACAACAGCCTTATCGTAATGACGCAGAATTGATGAACGCTATTTATATATGAGGCAAAACGCGCCAAACCTGCCTATCTGCCTCGACATCTGCAATTTTGACCAAACTTGAAACAGTTGTATATAAATATATACGACGTATATACTGTATTTCAATATTTATCAAATTGAGTGAAGTGTTTTGTATATACAAAGCGTTTAAGTAGGCCGGTCAGGGTTTAGTACACTGAAAGAAAAAGGCTGTTAATAGTTAACTCTTGATTAGTTTTGGGTAATTTACTGATATTTAGCTCACGATTGTTTGTTTACAAGCATAAGTATTAATATTCATAGATGCTAATTTAGGAGAAAATAAGGAACAATTTTAAAATTAAATGACCCTATGTTTGAAGATTTTATTTTAATATAAACAAACTGATCATTATTAAATTACTTTATTGTATTTTATCTAATCTGTAACATACTCATAATTGTTAGCGAAAGGTATTTTACCAGTCGGCGGGGTGTTAGTTAATTAGGAAGCAATGGAAAGAATTATAACAAAATAATCATTTTCTTATAGTTAAATTCTATATTTAAGTGAGTTAATAATTAACTTTCGCAGTGTAAATACTTATTTATTGTTTATTATGGCGCGCGCATCCTCCCTCTTCCCAAACTAACTCCACTGTGCCTGTGATACATGCTGTGGATGCATCGATAGTTTTTGGTTAAAAGTTAGCTAATAAGTGAATAAGTGATTTTAAAACGTGTACTTATATAATACATATTATTATATTATATTATAAGCTTTATTTATAATGACCAAAGAAGAGGACTGCACAAAATTTCTGGAATGCTTAGGTCATCTTGCCGCCCAATTCGAAGGTACGTAATATTAATATATATTTTTCCCCCTTTACCACTGGTAACCAGGCAGATTAATAAATCGGTTATAGTTTCTATAATAATAATAAAGCAATATCGGCTTTAACATTGCCTTCTTTAATAATTAGAGAAGGCAATGCCTTAACATAGTATTAGCAGCCATTTCTTGTCGTCGTAAGTACGAATTGACTGTGATTTAATATTTAACGAATCGGGCAAACTAGTGTAAATTTAAATGACGTAAGTTAAATATAAACTAAACCCTTAATAGGGAGCAAGCCAGAAAAGTATATTTCTTTAGTTTTAAATTTAATCTTTTGTAACAAACATCTGTGTTTTATGGAAAAGCATTAAAACTTTAATAAATTCTTTATCATAAACTAATTTGTACTAAACAATTTGTCTTTTAGATGCAGAGGAAGCCATTTCAATGAAAGTGTTGTGCACACTAACACCGGAGAATTTTAAGGAGCTAGTTCCAAAATTAGGAGAGAGATGTATCCTTATTAACCAAATATCATATATGATCATACGTACCCATTACCCGAACGAATTCGTTTGCAACTGTTCTTTCGCCTTTTAGAATATTATTTAGTTTTTATGAAGTTACAGAATGTGCAATGTTTTTTTATATTTTTATAAAATATTTAAATAAATCAATATTATTTACATTAACTGTTTTATTGCCAACATTTGATAAGTTAATATTAAAATTGCATTAGTTTATAATTAAGTCAACACCAGAACTACCATAGATTTAAGAATCTAATATTAATAGAAAGTAAGTGATATAAAGATTTATAAGATTTCTATTACCAAGTTATTAGTTAACATTTAACTCAATAAAACTAAACACTAATTCATAAGTTGTTATTAAGCGCCGCTAGATTTATATTACCAAGTTATTAGTTAACATTTAACTCAATAAAACTACACACTAATAAATAAGTTGTTATTAAGCGCCGCTAGTTAACAATTACTACAACCACGGTTAAGATTAATATCCTTCATTTAATAATTACCTACGATTTAGTGCAACAGTTAAATGATTTAGTTTAAAAATAATACATGATGAATTAGAATTTCTCCAACGAACCATATTTTAGAATCAAACTCACATTATGTGCGCCCTATTCTGTAGCTCGTTAAAAATTAACCAGTTACTTTAACAGTTAACGACCATTTTTCTCAGTGTAATTAGCTTATATCTTCCACAAATATTAACCAATTTTAAAAACACATTTTTATGATGTACATCATGGCCTACTTTATTTTTTATATCTTTAAAAAACACAATGGCCTACTCCACAAAGGTCAAAGGGTGGTCGTGTTATGACACGTATTTAACGTATTTGCTTGAGTCGGGTTCAGGAATATTTTTTATTAGTTTTTTAATATATTGTTTGTTTGTAAGAATTTTTTTTTTGCGATCGTTAGGTACCATATAGGAAGCTTAAATTCAAATTTTCTACCATTTTAGATTTTCCGTCATCTTGAATTTAGGGATGAATTCGCTAATAACAGCTGTATTTTTGATTTTATCGAAAAACCATTTTTGACAAAATTAGTTTTACAATTTTTTAAAATCTTTTTCTACTTGATATTTTTTAAATATTTTGCATATTAACAGGAAATAACCGATTATAACAGAAAAAATTGGTTAACATTAGCGCTTTCACTAAAATTACCATTTAAAAGTTATTAAACTCACCATTAATTACCTACATCTGTTATTGAATTTTTTTCAAGCGAGCTATTATTTACATACATACATAGCACCCCTTAATTAGTTTGTTATTACTCGTTTAATATGCAAAATATTTAAAATATTCTAAAATATTAAGTATACAATTAGTAGAACTCATTTTTATTCTCAAAAATGGCATCGGTTGTTTTTTAATAAAATCAAAAATACACCTGTTATTCCGGAATTTAACCCTAAATTTAAGGTGGCTGATGGTCGAAAACTTGTATTTAGGCTTCATAACGCACAGAGAGAAAGGAGTGGTTGTAAACACCGTAATAGGTTTATATTCACCTTAACGTAGCATTGTATTTTGCCGACCTCATATGGGTTTATAGTAAACACATCTTAAAGTATATCATATTTATTTGTTAATAAAAGTTAGTTCGGTAACAGTTAAAACATTAGTTAGTTAGCTATTAATAAAAAAAACGCTATGTTAGAAAAGTATTCTTATAGTAATTGGTCTTCACTTAATAGTTAATCCACAGGCGCTTAATATTAGAAAAGCCTATTTATAGTAAATGAACTTAAGGTAATACTTCATCCACAAGAGCTTTGTATTAAAAAGGCAATAGGTGTTTATTATAATGCGAGAAATAATAATAAATATTTTAATTAATTGCAATTATCAATTCATATTTTAACTATTAGAAATGTATGATTATTAGTATAGCATGTATTTATAACAGTGCGATTGTATAAGGTAATAAATAAAAGTGTGTATTTATAAGAAAATTTATTTTTGAAAAAGTTTAAAAATATTTAAGGTGTAACAGAACAAAAAAAAGAAAGTGGCGTCTGGGGGGTTTTGGGTATACCGATACTTAGTTATAAGACATGGGACCCACACCAACTAAGATATCGGTATAGCCAAAATCCACCAGCCGCCATTGAAAAATGAATACATTTAGAGTACATAAAAATAATAATAATTAAAGTAATATTAAAAAAAAAAGAATGTAGTGATATTTTGTTGCCGGAAGCTCATTAAAGATGAGTGGTAACATCTGATTTCAAATCAGTGATTTGTAGTTAGAACTATAATAGTTCTAAAAGAATTTAATTTTTATTTTTTTAATGCTTTATATTTCCTGTTTTATTTCTATTTACCGGGCTCCCTATATATCCGTAGGTATATACCGAGCCCGGTATATAAAAATAAAAAAATCCTTTTAGAACTGACTAAAAATCCGAGTTACCACTCATGTATAATGAGCTTCCGGTAACAAAATATGATTTCATTATTCTTCATAAAAATATTACTTTTAGTATTTTTTTACCAAGAAAACATAACTGCCGTTTCTGTGCAATGCCACTGGAGTGATATTCTTTACAGTAGTACACTTAGTTAAGAGTTCCTTAGTTAGTAGTTAGTTAGTTAGTTAAGAGTTCCTGACAATCTGCCTTGGAATTTTCCATAATTTGCACACAAAAAAACGTTTCCACTTAATGGTGCAACTATTACTATTCTATGATGGGAATCGACTAAATCTCTTAAGAGTCTTAACTGAACTAATCGAAACTCGCATAGCCTATGCGGCATATTTTTTATCCCCACTCCAGTGGTTTATTGGGTATAAATAAATCTTATTAGTAAATAGTAATAAGTTATTACATATAACACCATGCTATAGCAATAAATAATATATAATAATAAGTATTAAGAAATCTGTTTGGATAATAATAATAAAAACGTCTACGAGTCATCTCTTCGTAGATTTATTATTACCCGATAAGTTAACTATTACCTCATAGTGTAATATTCTGTAGTTATTGTAAGATTACTGATATTAAACCAGTGTAATACATTTAAACCATGACAACTAACTATTATTCATATAACTTCTTAAATAACCGCAAAATTATTACCTAATACTCTTTTTTTGTTAATAACCAAGACATCAACCAGCAAAACACCTTCGTGTGTTTAAAATCTATTCTATATTATTTATTAAAAAATTATAGATATCTTATCTTGAGGCAATAATTAAGTTCTAGGAATTCATCATGTTTTACCAATTAAACAAAAAGTTTATTTATTATATTTCAAAATTTAAAAATTATAACTTTATGGTACTTAAAAAGAAATGTGTTCGTAACTTATATTTTGTAATAATAAATGAGTCTTTTCTCTCTATAGAAGAACAATTTTTTTTACTCCTATTACGGAATGACCATTTTAAGATCACTTTTTAGTGGAATTAAATATACCTATTCCTTAGTGTTACAGAATTTTAAAGCTACCGTAAATATTAAGGTAGTTGTCGTGCTGTAAGCATACCATCAGAAAATTTTAAATTTTTGTATACTTATTAAGGATATGACAATACATATATCCTTAAAATTTGAAGTCGATTGACCGTCTATAACCCGAGATAAATTCAATTAAAAATTGGATATTTAACATGGATTGTATAGGCTTTCTGTAGTTCTGTACCAGTTTCTTAGTTATACAGAAAAAACTAACTGTCAGAAGCTTTCAAAAAACTAACAGTGTTTTAATGTATTTTTGCTGAGTTTAAAAAAAATAATTAAAATTTTTTGACCATCCAATTGTTTATAAATAACCGTTTAAAGTTCAACAATTTGTAAAAAGTATACATCACTAGTGTCAGATAAAAACAACTTGGCAAGGCTGTACGCGAGTATATATATTATTTCCGCAGTTAATTCAAACGGACTGATTCAGTCTATTGGTTAAGTATAAGCGACGTTGCCGGATGAAAATATTTGAAAGTATTACGTAAAGGTAACGTCTCCAGGGTACAGTCTTGCGAACAAATTATGAATCACTTAGCTACAAGCTCGTATACTTTTACGGTGCGTATAATCTAAAAATTTTTGACAATATTGTACCACGACAACTACCTTAAACAACCTGAACCCTTACCCCACCTTGACAAAAAATCAGATGTGTTATATAACAAAACAAAAACTATATCTGAAGTCAAATAGTTTAATTTCGACGTAATTTATAAGCTTAAACTATTCGTACGTTGTGATGCTAAAAAGATAACTTTAGAAATAAACACGGAAGAGTTTAAATACTCGAAAAAAAGTTAAAATGTCGCACCCGTTACATTTTGAGAAAATTTTAGAAAATAAAGTATACAATATTTGTGTGTGCTTTTAAAATACGTGCTTGTTTAAGGTTGCTATTCAAGTTTTACACAAAAAATTATTAATAAATACTTTCATCCAAAATTTAACAGGATTAACTTTGGAAGCCAACTTGGTCGCATTTGCCGATTTGCATTTGCCGATGTCGCGCGTTCATTATATTTTAATTTATCATAATTTGTATAGCGTATACATAAGACGGCTGTACTACTAGAGGAGATTCCTCGGCGATACTTTTTTTATATTTATATATTTACCAAAAAACTGTGATGTATTTTTTGCAATAAGTACCAATATAAATAAATAGGTAAATAGTATAAAGTATAAAGAAGATATTTTATTTGACTTAAGTTTAATGTGAACTTCTACAGTACAACTTGATTATAAATAACATCTATCAAAATTGTAAAAAAATTTAAGGCCCCCCCCTAGATGAATTCCTTTCGGCGACCATGGTCGCGCCAGTTACGCGATTCATGGCGTTATAAAAGATTTTCGATATAAGTTTTTATTCAGATTCGGTTTGAGTTAAATATCTAATTTGTTATACTATATTTGTATATTAACGTATTTTGATATATATATCAAAGATATATCTGAACAAACACTTTTAATTATTACGAAAAAGCCCAGTGTCAGTGTCGCACCCGTTACAATAGAAATACCCAAAAGGATAATTATAATTATTAAAATGTTCTTATGTAGACTATTTCCCTCGTCTTAATGTCCACCAATCACAAACGGGCAATTTTGAATTACAAATGACGCGTTTCTCGGAAAAACATTATTAGTCCAAAATTAACATATTTGGAAAAATGAAAAAAACTCTCTGACATTCCTATTTTTGACCAAAGTACTTTATTGACCTATTTACTACATGTAAAAAAATTTAAAATACTTTTTCCAGAAATCCTCATGTTTTTTTGTTCAAACGAATATGAAAAAAACACAAAAAATACATGAACATGTGAGGTTTTTAGAAGAAAAATACGAACAATTGTCCTTACTACAAACACTACAAACTAAATATTAACTCTGAGTAACAAAATAAATGAAAAAAACTAAAAACTGTATTACTGCCACACTCAGTCTTCGCATCCACTGCTGTTATCATCGCTGTCGACCGTCAGGTGCTATGGTCTTCTGGTCTTTTATCAAGTTATCATAAAATTTTCTATTGCTGAAATCATGTAAAAGAGGTAGAAGCTTTTCTAGAGTGTTCAAAAACGTCACATGTTATGCACATGTGACTTTTTTAGACGAAACGGAGTGGACTTGTGATGTTTTTAGAAGAACAAGCTAAATTTCATATTTAATTATTATGGAACCTATGATATTTTTACGAGAAACACTTATTTGAATACGTATATATGGAGGTTAGGAAACAGTTGGTGCTAATATCTAAATTTCGACGATATTGGACTAATAATGGTTTTCCGAGAAACGCCTCAAATGGTTTCTAGGTGGAAAAACTGTGTGACAGCACCTGTCAGCAGTTTCTTCGAGTTTACCCGCGGCAAAACTTGACAGCTGTTGTCACCAAAAATTGCAATTTATATTTTAATTGTTGACTGTTTTTCATGAAATAGTCAAATACCATTCGGGCATCTAATTTTTCCTGTGAAAAAAATCGAAAAAACACAATGCTAAGTTATATTTTTTAACAAAATGCATTCGTGCAGGTGCAAAAATCCTCGTCTTCGACTTTCGATTTTTGTTGCCACCAGCACTCATGCTTCTTGTTAAAATATTACTTAGCAACGTGTTTTTTCGATTTTTTTCGGAAAAATTAGATGCCCTTATGATATTACTTACGAATATTTAGTATGTGGATTCACAAGTGCAAAATGTTTTCATTAAAATTAAAAAAGTTGGTCCACTTTAACATAGATAAGCCCATCTAAATCTTTAGTTTTTTATGTTATTTCGTTTTTTAGATAAAAACTTAGATATTGCGTGCCTTTATCAGTTATAGAACCGATCCTTCTATTGCGGTAGTTTCGTTTTTTGGTTCGTTATTTCTTCCATTGTGTGCGTCGGTGTGCCGAGCGAACTCTTTGTCTGCCACTCTCGGACCACTTCCACTCGGTGTCGCAAACCGTGAAGTTTACTCTGCCGTACTTCCTATTCGCCTTTACTAACCTAGCCCTGCCGCATATCACGACGCATAAATATGTGTGTGTAAAATGTATGCTTATTTTTTTGGCTTCAAAGGCGTTGAATTTCTATGCTGATTTGTGTCGCCCTATTAGATCGGGGAAAAAGCTTTTGTTAGGATTTAAACGAGCTTCTTTAGGCATTTTGGCAGAAATCTTTCCTCAGGAAATGATAAAAAAACAGAAAGTAAAGGTCTTCGCTTTAAAAGATACGATTATAAAGAATCCTTACTATCATGCGCTATCATGTTAATAAATTACACTTTTTTTAAGTTATTTAAAAAACCAGCAGAACCCTGTTTTTTTGGAAAGGGTTCATTCTATTAAAAATTGAAAAAAAAAGTGACATAACACTGAACGACAACAAAAAATTAAATCGTTTGTCCAAAAAATATCACACATGGAATAAAAAGCATATATAACATATTACACAGAAAAAAATCTAACATAGTACCAAGAAAAGCGCTGTCATTGAATGCATTAAAATTGAAGCAATCTAAATTGTTATTTGCTCAATTAATTACTATTAAACCAAAATATTTTGCCTAAATGTCAAAGAATTTATTGCGTTAAATGTATACATAGTATACATACAATAGTAACGTTATTAAATAAATCAAAATAGTATTTAATGCAATAACATTCTACCATTCTAACAAATAAATATCAATATGAATATCAATAGATTTAGGAGCGATAACTTTTGTTGTTAATTTAAAAACACTAAACGATTATAAACCAAGTGCTAACTACCTATTGGTATTATAGGAACTGTTATTCAGGAATACGGATTACAAGATCCCATTGGTTTAATGGCTCACCCATTCATGCTATGCTAGCGTTTTTTCTGTGTAGGATTTAGGTTTAATTAAATAGCAGGACGCACCAATTATACCACGTTACCAAGCATTTTTCTGAAAAATACATAGTTTACGGGTTGTAAGGGTTTTAAAATTTAATTAAATTTGTTTTTTATTATTTTTAAGAATATTTATTTAAATAAAAGAATTAAACACACTTTTCGAATGAGGTTTTACAATAACAAAGTTGTGAGGTTCTGACACTGGCAGAAAATACATATGTCAACCAAGATAACAGTTTACTGTAAATATGTCATAACAACCATTTTAAGATGTTTCTTAAATTGGCTTAGAAAATACACAGCTTTTCGGGGTTTTATAAACCCAATTGCCTGATAACTCGAAAACCACGTCGGAATTTTTTTCCAACTTTACAACGCGGTATAAGTAAAATGCGCCATTTATGCAAAGGTTTTAAATTTCTGAACAAATTTTACGTTGGTCGGCGCCTAAAGTACCTATTAATATACCTATATAATATCAGAGTGAAAAATTGTAGGAATAGGGGAAATTTTCTTTCCAAATATGTTTTACATATTAAGGGTGCAAAACATAAATAAATGAAATAATATTAAAAAAATTGAACCCTACTTTTTTCAAACTACGTAAAAAACTTTAAAATTCAATTTTTTGAAAACAGGTCGCTTTTTTCAGTCAGTCTGTAAACGTAGTTTTTCATGGTTTTTAATCCCCTTTCACCCCCCTATAAAAATGTTCTTTGGGCAAACGATTTAGTTTTGTTGTACAGTGTACTAGTATTGTAGCAGTGTGTAATAATGACATTGTATGCAAAATTGAAACAGAAAAATTGCTTATAATTTTTGGGTTACCCATTATTTTGCAGAAAAATATAAATAAAACCTTTTTTTACATTTTTAATTGTGCATTGTAACAAAAAGTCGCCCATTTGTTTTTTATTTATTTTGAAGTTGCCCTACGAGCTTTTAAATGTACTCAGTACCCGCCAGGTACTACCCGGTATATATAATTTCAAGAAATAAATGGAAAACAATTTTTGTAGCAAATTTTATGATCTTTCCAAACAATTTAAAAAAAATATTTTAAGTATAATGGGGTTACCAAAAAATATTTTTTTGATTTGACATTATTTAAATAATTTTAAAATGGCTTGAAACTATACAATTTTGTAATGGGAGAAGTGGTTTATGTGCAACTCTAACTTTTTGTTAAAAATCATGTATTGTGTATTTCAAAAGCGGCCTCGCTGGCACAATTGTGCTCAGGCCTTGACTTTGACCTTTTACTTTATTAGGTTTAAACTTAATTTTAATTACTACACCGTTCCACCACCGTTGTTTGTTTGGTGGTTGCACACTTGACACGTCTATTATAGATTTTGACTACAACATAACTCTATCTGTTAAGTTTTGTGTGCATATTTTAAATTTTTGAATAGAAACCAGACTATATTGTTTCGGTTAGGTTTTTGACATGCTGAATCCAAATTCGGTGTTTTTTTCAATATTTGAGAATATATTACATAACAAGGAGTTTTTTACACAAAACTCATTACGCCCTCTGAAAGTATTAATATTTACTCTTTTAATTTTTTTATAACCTTTTTCTTTACTTGGTTAAAATTTGGTTTGGGTGAAAATTTGATTTATCGTTTCGATCGTAATAATTTTTTTTTTGATAAACTTAAAAAGGATTTTGAATAATTTATAGAAAACGTTTTGTGTAGAAAAATTATATCGTGATGTAAAAAATACGTTTTTTGTACTTTTGGGTTCTAAAAAGCTGGCATGTGTATATATATATATATATATGTATATATAAATATGTAAATATATATATAAATATATATAATATATTCTAGATCGGATTAAAAACTGTTATCTACCTTTAAAATTTTAATAAAAGGGTTAAAGAAGTTAAAAAAATGTAAGGATAAGAAGAAATTTTGCGCACGGCTCTGATGTGTTTATATCTCCTATTAAAACGAATAGTTTTTTCTGTAAGAAAATATTAATATAAGCATAACAGTATTAAATCGCATGAACTATTTTACTTTACCCTTTATTTAATTATATATTAAACATTATCTTATACCTAAGCCGATAAACCGACAAAAGCAATAAATATTTACAAATTTTATACATTTAATTTGCAAAATTTGTAAATAGATAGTTGCAACGTCAAAAGGAGACTTTGTACCAACCACAAAACATAATTAAAATAGCTTAAATTTGTTATAGAAGTTTTGTTTTCCACCACAGCACGTTAACATTAAAAAGTTTTAGAAGCTTTGTCCAACTTTGGTTTGACCCAAGTAATTTAATTTTTAATGGGAAATATTAAATAAAGTAATCATCATAATAAGTGAAGAGATAATCGAATGATTTTCAGAGTCGAATACTGTGCATTTTGAATACATTTGAGAATCGAATGATTATTCAAATGCAAAGAATCGAATAATTTAATTGATTATGCTTATTTCGACTCGAAATTTTCAAGTAACCGAATGCAATAGTAAGAATCAGGTCAAGTTAATACTTGAGCTGATTCTTAGTATTGCTGTACATTTAAAAAAGATGTTTTATAAACACATAATTTTTAAGAATTAATTAAAACCATTTTTGTTTACAAACTTTACTTCGTTTAAAAATATTGCACAATCCCATTTTCAGCAGCGTTAATAAAGTTTTTAACCTTAAAATGAAACCGGGTTCTAAAAAATCAGTTGTTTGGAATTAAAAAAAAAACTCCGACAACAAGTTTATAGTATTCGAATGCTTTAATAAGAATCGAACGCATTTAAATACTCATGTACCTTTCACAGGGTTTTTCTGGGGGTCTAAATGCGTATTACAGCTTCTAAACGCGTATTACAGCTTCAGAAATACCCTATAAAAGGTACCTTTACCATTTAGACCCCCAGAAAAACCCTGTGAAAGGTACATGAGTATTTAAATGCGTTCGATTCTTATTAAAGCATTCGAATACTATAAACTTATTGTCGGAGTTTTTTTTTTAAATTCCAAACAACTGATTTTTTAGAACCCGGTTTCATTTTAATACCCTATAGGGTATTTCTGAAGTTCTATGGACAAGAATTGAGCCTCGGAATTTGGCAGTTTGTCTGGAAACAGTAGGTAGTTGAAAACAACTTACGGCGGTTACCTGGTCACGATTTACTTTCGGTTGATGAACAATTCCTTTTGGGAGTACGTGTATTCTCTTTTATGCACGCTTTTTTGGTTTTTCAAAATAAATAAACAATCGGGCTATTTTTTGCTAGGCGTAGACTACTATACGGGTCATTCCTGCATATGGGCTGGGATTCTTTTACGGCTTAAATGAGAATATGATTCGGGCATGGAAAAGTTACAATAGTTGCAATCTCCATATTTGGTTTTTTGGAAATACCTTTTAATTGTTTCATCGGCTGAAGTTCTTGGACTTTAATTGTTGACTCCTTCAAGAGGACTTAAAATCAAGAATTTTATTTGTACATTACAAAATAAGCAGAAGAACACTTACCTTAGTATAAATCTCCAAATAAACCACAATATTTTAACAGGCTATATTAAATTTAATAACGAAGTGTCAATCATCTAGAAAATCTACTAAGAAAGTGATGGTGGTAGGTACCCTATGTTTGGTAAAATTATAAAATATAGTCATATTTAAATAAATTTGTTTTATAATTTGTAGCCTGCCAAGGGGTAACAGCGTAAAAAATAAGGTTTTGTACGGGAGACAATTAAAACAATTTAAATTTATTATGCAATAAAACACCTTTTTCTACTTCTATTACGGAATTTGACCGTTCTAATATCACTTTTGTCTATGGAATGACATATATTCCGTAAAGTGTTACAGAATGAATTATTCTTTCATCGAATTACAGAATGAACACTCGTGGCGACATCTCTGTTTTTAATATCTAACAAATTTTAGACCGATCCAACCTCACTTTCTTCCAATTAAATTATTTTTCTATGGTATTTTTTGGAAACGTAGAAAAAGTATAGTCTGAAACACGTTTGGAATTGCATATTCCGCTCTCGTGAAACCGTCAAACTCGCCTTCGGCTCGTGTGACAAACTCTTCACTCGAGCGGAATATGCTGTATTCCAAACTTGTTACAGAATATACTATTACAGCTCTTCATTTTGTAAGGAATATGTATAAAAATCCTTTATCTATTTTGCTTTCATAATAACTTCATTTTAATACCGCTTTCGGTACTAGTACTTACGAGACTTTTCTGGAAATAAATTTTGTTTAACTCCAAAGCAGTGGCGGCTCGTGACCTAAAAAATCCGGGGTTGCACCCATATAATATATGAGTAATATATGGCTGTAATATCTACACCTTTATTATAGGTGTAGATATTACAACCATTCTAGGTTACTCGGGAATTTTTGTAGCGTCCGTTACAATCAAAAATTGTGAGTAAAAGCTACCGTAATTAAATTAAATACTGTTACAATGGTTAATATTGCACATATGTTTATTATGCTTTTAATGGGCTTAAACTTATTTTTGTCCAAGAATCTTCTCCCCCAAATAACAAGCAGGGAAAACAAAATAAAGAATTTTTTTATCATAACCACAAATCCACGATTGTTTATTATATATATCTAAATTAATTTTTCTAGTAAAAGACCAGCTTTTACTGGACACACATTGAACGATTTTTAAATTTGGAGTAGGTCTTCCAAGCCTCTTTATATCGATCTTTTCGGCGTAAGACCGACCGAACGGGTTTTCTAATAAACTTTCAACAGAATTAATCATTATTATTATAAGAAATACATACAAACAATAATAAAAACGCAGCGGAAATGTTAACGCGGCCCGGCAAAAATTCGTACATAACACCGATTCACACTAAATGTTGCATTTATCCTGAAACCACTTTCGATCTAATTAAACCAATGATATTGAACGTAATTTAATCACGTGGTCCCAACACGCCCATTCGAAAGCCTGTAATGGTTTGCGACCTTAAAACAAACCAGTTAGCCTCAACAATTATACACTAGATGGCGTGGGATTCGGGCATCGATCAAAGAACCGATACGAAGCGCCGAGCGGGAATTTAATTATTTGCTTGGAAACTATAGTAAGTTATAACAAGAAAGTTACTAAGAAAATAAAAAATATATATTTCAATAATATTATTATAATCATAATTTATTTCTTCCTTCTTGGGTGATTTTTTTGGGGGTTGTGCAAACCTGCAAACCTTAGGTAGAGCCACCACTGCTCTAAAGAAAATCCTTTTTTTCTTCTTTAACATTAACATCCGCTTATTGTAAATAAGTAAATTAAGGACTCCATGGCGAATCGATTTTGACATTAAGCCTTCAAACCAACTATATAAAGTAAAATTGGACCAAATTAAATATAAGGTATAAAATTAATTTTTTATAGAGATTTTGCAAAATAGATAAATTAGCATAATTAATATACTATTGTTTATTCCAAATTTTATTTTGCTAATTACGGATTCTTATATTTTCATAACCTGAAAAACTGGGTAACTCGTATTTGTTATTTTAAATAAGAAAAATATTCTAAATTTAAAGAATTTATATCTTTAAATTATAAAATATATATTATATAATATATATTTTATAATTCATAATACTTATGAGTATGAGTATAAGAGACGTATAACCAGCCCCATTGCCTCATCACTCCCGGACCCCGTACAGGCCTATGTTTACTTACGACGATTTTTGTTCGCCCCCAGCAACTGCGCGGCTTCACCGGTGTTTGCTGGGTGCGAATGTCCATTGCGTTATGTACTGTCCCCTATTTGGGGCTCGAGAGCGACATGCGAATAGTTTTAATAGCCATTCTCGGGTTCGCCGAGCCGATGCTATACGCCCAGTAGGGTATAGAGGAGGAGGGACGGGAGGGATAGACGTTTGTTGGTTTTTGGGGGACAATTACGCCGACTTAAAACTAAGTACGAAGCGGAATCCCCCTAGACCAGTCGATTAGTATTACTCCAAACATTTGGGATTACTATTTGGAGTTGGGGAGTTGTTATTCCGCTGCAGGGGTGTAGTTTCCTAGTCGAGGTCTTCGTCTTGTTCGTTATTGTCATTGTCCGGGTTCTGGTCAGATAGTTCCTGCACTTGGTAAAGTGTGTCAGTTGTTTTTTTATTTTATTTTTATTGTTGCTTAGTTGCTCCCAACTGGTCTTGTTAATTTGTGTGAAGTGCATGTTTTGTGCTAACGTGTCATGAAATGTGAAGCATGGTCTCCCGACTTTTTTGTCTGTAAGGTCTAGTTTAAGGGTGGCTTGTAGTATGTTGTGGCGTTGCCTACGAGTGACCTGGGCCCAGTATTTTAATTGGTCTACTTTTACCCTTTTGGTATTGGTTTTGCCCATTAGCAGTTCGCGGGGATGTTGGTGATGGTGTCGGGTAAGTCTGTCGTTAGTAGTGTAATGATCTTCCATTCAAGTTTTCGTAATTGTTGTCCCAAGCACGTTTTGTGGTAGAGTTTTGTCTTTTTTCTTAAATTCCAAAATTAGGTATTGCATTTATTTATTAGTTAAACGAATGACAAGCGCAATTATTCTGTTATCTAATGTTTACAAATCCAGTAGTTTGGTTATTATGCTTCTTTTACTATGTTAGGGTTATAATGATTAATGTGTTAGTTTATTCTGTGTGTCTAGTGTTTATTATTGGTCTGGTTTGGGTTTGCCTTACTCATTTGTTGTTGACAGATTTATTGCTCTACGCAGTGTGCCTTTCTTAGGGTTTTAAAGATATCTGTCGTGTTTAATTTGCAGATTATGTGTTAGGTCATGCATATTTGCTTAATTTTTTGGGGATGGCCACCTCCCCTCTTGTTTGACCTCCTTTGTTTGTCCAGTGAAAAGCGTCCAATGACAGGTGGCACTTAACTCATTCATATCACTTAACACTTCACTCCTCTTTGACCGTTACACCATTTTAGTTTGCACTCTATGAAAATTGTTTTTTTCACTATACTGCCCTACTATGGAGAAAGGCAGTAACTACAAAAAAATTCTTAATGCGTTTTCTTGTGCAATGATAAAGTTATGGACATTTTGTATCTTAATTCAACTAAGAAATGCAGTAAACTATCTCATGAGTTAAATATCTACTCTTTTTATAAAAGTTTAGTTTATGCCAATTTTCCACAGATTTCTTGTTTAGCAGTTACTGCCTTTCTCCATAGTTGGGCAGTATAAATGGTTTGCACTTTTTAAAAATTATTATTGATTTTAATCTTTAAACTACTACGTTTTAAGAGCTCTCGCTCCCGCGTGGTGCCTTCTCAAGTGCTGGAACCTGACTGGCGTTTATAATTCATAATACTTATATATAATTTATAATTCATAATACTTATATATATAAAAAATAAGAAAAAACACAACAAAAACGCAAATATCAAAAATAACTATTTTTTATCGAGCTAATATTGTGATTTTTAAAACTTTTTAATAAGTGTATTTAAAAAATAATTTTTAACAAGCAACAAATTTTAGAAACCTACTTATTGGAAGTATCTATCTGTTTATCTTATTCTTGCTTAATATTCTAAATATTAGAACATAAAACAACGACTGTTATTACACTCTCTAGAACTTGTCGAAATTTTAAAGTACCTATCGCGCTTTTTTATTCGAATGTGATGTATAAATTTGATACGGGCAAATTAATTTAATTTTAGAACAGTGGATTAACTTACTCTAAATTTAAGAATTCTCGAGCTTCGTGTATTTATTATGTAACGTAGATAACGGATATTTAGTACCAACATTTGTTTATGTCGTTGTGATAGCTAAACACAAAATTTAATACATATATTAATTGTCAAAAATAAAACCTAACGTTTATTTGAATAAGAAAAATAAACGATAATCAAGTATTTTAAATTAAAATTTAATTAATAGAACACTTTTAACCACTTAGGCAAATATTATATTAGGGTTTTGAAAATTAATAATTTCGTTTACATATAATATATTATGTTAGTTTATATTTTTGTAATAACAATTGCATTATATATTTTAAAAGTGCGTAAAAAAAATTTGGGAGTCATAATAATATAGCATGTATCAAGTTTGCCATTTTCGTCCCAAAATTTAATGAGGCATGAGCAAAGCTTGCTAGCGAGTGTTTAATAAAAATGAGTGTCTAGAAAAGTTTATAAACCGGTTGCATACTAAACTTTTTCTACAACGAACATTATTTAAAAAAATAGGCTTTATAATCAATTAAAAAATTTGTATAGAGCGACATCTATAGTACCAAAAATTGGTGTTAGGTATATGTTTTGCCGGCTTTCAAAATGTCAGATCAGTTTGTCAAATTATCATTTAAAAATCTAAAATTCTCCCTTTAAAATGGACCGACTATCGTTTAAATCCGTTACAGAAGCAGTTTTTCATAGTTAAAGTGATGTTCTTATGGGTACTCCACCAGAAATTTTGAAAGTTTGCTGCCGGCAAAATCAAAAGGTTAGTTACAAACGTGCATATAAACTTTTAGAAGATTGGCGTAAAAAAACTATTTAGAATAAAACGCCATAGAGCACAGCTTATCAATGTATATTTAAAAGATTTACGAAAAAATATGTTTTACTTAAAATAATATTAACAACTTCCTTTAGTACTATACAAAATGTAAAGAATTACTTTTTAAATTTTTACACATTTGTACATTTAAATGGCAGTTTATTAAAATGTTAGTCGCCTTTCTTATTTGTAATTTTAGTATGATTTAATAATAAGTAGTTATTTATGTCATAAGGCTGAAAAGTCAGTATTTTTGTGCTAAGCTCAAAGTTTGACAATTATATGTATAAAGTGAGGTTAGATAGTTCAGATGTGTCAACATTTCGTTTTTAATATGTTCTAACGGGTCTTTTACGGACTAGGATGTAAAAAACTTCACCTGATTGGTCTAAATTAGCGTTGACAATAATAAAGCTTAAATTATAGAACGCTTTAAGATAAACAAATTTAAAACGAAAGCGTTTAATTATTTATTCAAAAGTTTAATTACATTTCTACTAAAAAACTTCACGTATGTTAAATTAACGTATGTTGTCCAAGACAATATGTAATTAACAAACATTATTTATTTAGTATTTAAATTAAATTTTAAAAGATAGCTTTTACGTTTTCAGCAATTTTAACAAAATAGTTTAGTAAAAGTTTACAGTTTATTATGCAAAAGCAATTGAATAAGATGAGCTACACCTAACAGTTAAATAGTAATTATTTAATTAGTAGAGTGGAACTATACAAACATTGCATTAATTATTCTGTTTACTGTAGTAATTTTAAAACCACCCATTATAAAAAACATCAATTTTTATTAATTTAAAAAAGGTTATAAAATAGTTTATTTAAGATTACAAATATTAATATTTATAAAATATACAGGTGTATCTAAACTGGCGAAAAGCTCTTCAATACGTTTCAGGGGACCCCCATGGAAATCACAAAAATATAGTAAAAAAAATATTCTGCGATATTACAATTCTTATTGTTTTCATAGAAACCATTTATAGGAATGTAATTATTGCACAAAAAGGTCCCATTACTGTGGTTTTATGGCCAGATTATGACTTAAGGCGCATTCATGCTCACTTAAAATAAGAAATAAGATAAAAAGTTAAAACTGTGTAAAGTATTGGTTGCGTTCATGTTCATGAAAATAAGAAATAAGACTAAATATAAATAACTTTGGTTCTTATTTTTGCGTATAAAACTGCGCAAAGGACAAAATTGGTAAGTGAATTGGTTTTATGGGTTTTATGTGCTGGCCATGGATCCATGGTGTTTATAGCCAAAATATAATCCACTATAATAAAATATAATTGTGTGACAACATTTTTTATTTCTTATGTTATCAGCATGAACGATTAATCGCGATCTTATTTCTTATTCCTTATTTCTTATTTCTTATTTTAAGTGAGCATGAATACGCCTTTAGATACTGAAATACACCAGAGGGTTACCTGCCCAAAGAATGTTGGTGGGTGATACCAACATCATGTACATTCATAAATGGGTATACCCACGTAAGGACCTCGCGCAGGTTCTTTTCGCTGGGACGACTCATTGAAAGGTATCTATTAAAATAAACTCTGCTGGCCTCGTTGGTGTTGTTAAGGCATTCGCAGCATGTTTGGTTATTTATTTCCGCGAAACCTTACCCCTTGACAAAAAATCGCATGTGTTATTTAACAAAATAAAAACTATATCTTAAGTCAAATAGTTTAAATGCATAAATTACATTTATAACCTTAAAATATTAGTACATTGTGATGCTAGGAAGCTAACATTGAGAATAAACAAGGAAGAGTTTAAATACTCGATAAAATGTTCAAATGTCGCACCCGTTACATTTTGAGAAAATTTTAGAAAATAAAGTATACAATATTTGTGCATTTAAAATAGGTGCTTGTTTAAAGTTACTATTCAAGTTTCATACAAAAAATTGCGCGATTCATGACATTACACTGTTCAAAATTTCATGACTATTTTAACACCAAATTAACACCATACATGGTCTATATCGATACAAACCAAAATGGTGTTAAATATGGTTCGTTGGCCGGTGTAAATTCAAATACTAAAATGGTGTTAATTTAACTTTCACACAGTATTAAAATAAATTTTATCTACGCCAGTGAGATAAGAACTTCTTATCCCACTCATTTTGAGTGAGATAAGAAGTTCATTAACGCACGCGTTTTTCTCTGCTTTTAACCAATCAAATAAAAAAGTCAAAATGTCAAAATGTCAAAATAACCCTAAATTAAGTCTTAGACAAAAATAATTACCGTTTATTTTTTCATTTAGATAAAAATTTGTACAATATACGTGTGATAACGCTTTATTAACGTACTTTTGCGATTGCCCAACTCGTGCTACGCACTAGTTGGGCAAATTTCGCATGCGTACGTTAATAAAGCTCTTATCCCACTTATATCGTAAATAACTATTACCTGGTGTAAATTGAACTCCTTTTTAGTGTTAAATATTATGTGTTTGTGGTCAATTTAAATCATACTACACAGAAAAAAGGAAAAAAAAGGAAACAGGAAGTTCCTTGACGCATTACTAGTATATTACCAGTGGTATTATTCCAGAAAATGGAACCTTCAACTCGCTAGAGATAATGTTTTTAGTGCGTTCCACTAACTTAAAATACTTCAAGTATTGACAGCTGTTTTCACCTATTTAAGGTCTCTTTAGAATCGAACAACTTGTAGTGTCACACCAAAGCAAAGGACCACCCGAGTTTATATATTCTTCATGTAAGTCAACAGAGGCGAGATTTAAGAACATCACGTGATCCACACCGCCTTTGCCGCGATCGGTATACATTTTCAACCATAATTCATGGTGTTATATTAACACCACTTGGTGTTGGATTTTGACAAAATTTTAAGATTACTTTGTACACCACAGATATTTTAAACAGTGTATAAAAGGTTTTCTATACAAGTATTTATTGACATTTTGTTTGATTAAATATCTAATTTTTTATACTATTTTTGTATATTAACGTATCTTGATATGTATGAACAAACACTTTATTATCATGAAAAAACCCAGTGTCAGTGTCGCCCCCGTTACAATGGAAATACCCTTTAGCATTTGAATTCATTTTGTAGGCAAGTTAAAAGTTAAAAAAAATCGGGAATTCGACTCATTCTTGATTTTTTAAACTTTAAATGAATTACGGCCAAAACGACAGAGTAAGAAATTAAAGCAAAAATCAAAGTCAAAATCAATTGCTAATAAGGCGAAGACTAATAGAACTGATAAAAATACAGGTTTCATTGTCAGATAAATTTTTTGAATTTTACCAAAAATTATACACCTGCCTGCAGAGCTGGGCGGTACTTAAGTACAAGTACTTGAATATGTACTTGGTACTTATACTGGTAACATTCTACTAAAAGTACTCAATACTTGGGACTAAAATATAAGTACATTTTTACAAGTAGGTAGTACCTACTAGGTACTTTATACAAGTGTTGAAACCTGTCTGCGCCTGCAGCTTGGGCGGTAGCCGATAGTCTACCCTAGAGCATACGTAATAGGTTTTACCAATTTTTCCACTCTCTATTTGTAGAGGACAATTATTGGGGAAAACCCTAGAAACATTTACAAACTTTACAATTGGTAAAATCGTCAAATAAATGAAGCTTCATTTCAAAGTTTGTTTGTTGAAAATCAGTTCACGGGCAAAACAGTTGCTGGAACTGCATTTTCAGAAGTAAAAAAAACTCTATATCTACGTGCGATTTCGAAAATTCTTGCAGTAAAATGTAATGCAATCTTTTCTCTAAATATGTTTGACTGGGCTAAAAGTCGGCATCTACAATGAATATTTCTCATTGCTCATCACAGGCACAGGTCCGGATCGATTTTATATGAATTTTACCTAAAAAAATCTAGAGTTTTTCATGGGCATTATCTCTAGATTCAACTAAAACATCTTTAGGTTGCAGAAAATCTTGGGATGAATCAGTAGGTCTTTCGTTTTCTTCGGCTTCTTTTCCAACCCTCTTTATTTCCGTAAACAAATAGTCCCTTAGCACTTTGATTTTGTTGAAATCATTTCCTGATGTTTTGCAATTTTTTGGAAACAGGTTAACCTGAATTCATTCTCAGAAGATGTTTTTCTAGAACGTACACTTTGTCTACTATAGTAGTAATTGTATAATTACAGTATATAGTTACAAATTAAATATCAGTGGCGAAGAGTGTTTTTGTATGGGTAGACAAATAAACTGTTAGATGAAAAAAGTGTAGTATAAATTCAACAAAACTCTAATCAAATAATAAATTCGGATATAAAAAAACATAAAAAAAAACTAAAAATAAAAATATATATTAATTAAAAATAAAGAAAAACTAAAATAATTAACCATGGTTAAACGTTTATTTAAATTTGTTGTCAACCACTTAAAAGTGGTAAACCATTTAAATTTAAATTTTCGGACAGTGTTTCCATCTCTTTAAGAAATATTTATACTTAAATATACAATTGGATCCTCTCTGTCACCCTTTTTTAAAACTGAGTAAACAATACATAAATAAAGAGTGCAATCTGCATAGAAATAATACTATTATTATATTAGTATTATTTCTATGTCACTCTGCATGTTTTTAAATAAAATTAAAACAATTCAGCCAGCCACTAATTTTATAATCATAAATGACCCGTGTCTCAGTCGATAACTACCTACGTTGACCTATAACCGTGGCCACGCCTTAAAATTAAAATCAAAACAATCAAGCCAGCCATAAAGTTTATGTTTATAAGGGACGCTTGTTAACATTGATAACTACGCTGGGATACTGCGGTAGACAAAAATAATTTTGTCTAATAGCGGCAGGTTATTCGCTCGGTTAAGCTAGATCTCGCCAATTCTAATATAACCTATAGGTTTCTGATTTCTCGACCAAGCCAAATTTGAATTTGACTACCCCATGCTCTTTCAAGTGTTTTCTTAAATAAAATAATGTTACGCAGGTCAGACTATTTAGTTAAAATATGTCTTGAACAAAAATTAAAATAAATATTTTATATGTTTATTATAAAGTGTAAAATAAAAAACTCAACTTTTAAATTGGATAAAATTATTTTGGGTAGACATACATGTATGGCACGCCGTTTTACTTTTTAATGTCATGTTTAGTAAAGCTAAATATTAATTCAAGTTGCTTTTTTAAAAATTGACTGAACATTTTAAAGTAAAAATTTTATGATGTCTTGGTATATTAAGTACACAATTTTAAGCACAGAATAAGAATTAAAGTAATTTTAATTCTTGAACTGAATGGCGTATTTTCTGACTAAAATATTCGATGAATTAAAATTTGGATTGAGATAATTTTAATAACTACTTTAGAAACACGCAGTCAAATTAAACCAAAATTTTAATTCATCGAATTTCTTAGCCAGTTAATTCAAGGTGCGCGACATTTATTTAAGAAAAAGTAATACTGAAATTATCATTATGTCGCAATTAATTTCTATTATTACTCGTCGACATAAAAATCAATTTACCTTTTAGAAATTAAAGTGATAAAGTTTCTTATTCGACACACAAATATTTTGCACGAAATATTTGTTTTAATATTTAAATGTTTTTAATATTACTTAAAATTTTATTTGACTAATAAGAGTTGAACACAATTTTATTTTTATTATTATTTTTAAAAATTTTAATATTTACTTTTAATACGAATTATTTTGTTGTTTAAAACACTTTGAAACAATTTTTATTCGGGAATAAAGTTGTGGTATAGTTGTTATTAATTATTATGTTATTTAAATCTAGCAATACGAATTTTCATTTAAGCACCTTTCTGCCATATTTCTTTTAATCAGATTATTTTTTTTAGATAATAAATGCAATGCTTCTTGTATGTGACAGAATATTAATTCCTTACTTTTATTTTTTGGAATAAATATTATGTACCTCGAATTTTCTAAATGAAAAATTCGACGAATTAAAATGTTGGTTATCACTAGTAAACAGAATTTTAATTTGACGCTAGTGCATAGTACGGTTGTGTTACGTACTACTGCCACCAAGCGAAATCAGTTAACGTCGAAGGCAACGGTGCATTCAAATTCAGTGCCATTTTATTTAATTACATGTTTTGCTATACTTAATTTCTTATCTAATTTATTAATTAATTTTTTGAAATAAAAATAAAGATAATCTTTTTTACTAAAATATTGGTTTTTATTAACTAAAAGATAAAAAACAATACAATATTTTCAATCCACCATTAATTACATTCATTAAGTTTGTGGATTATTTATACTGTACAGGTAGTCGGCTCGGACACGTAACGAGTAGGACAATTCTGGTAATTATATAAATATATTCTTCTGCGAGAAATCCTATTGCATAGGCAACTAACCAAATAATCAACCACAATTAAATTGAGAGTCTGAAATCCATATCTAAATTATTTCGTATAAAGTGAGGTTAGCCAGCAGGGCAGTTTTGTTGAAATGCACCCCTTACATAATTTAATAATCATAATCATGTCGATATAAATTATTGATATGAGTATGAGTATAAGAGACGTATAACCAGCCCTATTTCCTCTTGACTCTCGAACCCCGTACAGGCCTATGTTTACTTATACCGATTTTTATTCTTCCCCAGCAACTTCACGGCTTCACCCGTGTTTGCTGGGTGCGAATGTCCATTGCGTTCCGTACTGTCCCCTATTTGGAGCTCGAGAGCGAGAGGCGAATAGTTATAATAGCCTTTCCCGGGTTCGCCGAGCCTATGCTATACGCTCAGTGGGGTATGGAGAAGGGACAGGAGGGTGTTGGTTTTTGGGGGACAATTACGCCGACTTAAAACTAAGTACGACGCGGAATCCCCCTAGACCAGTCGATTAATATTACTCCAAACATTTGGGATTACTATTTGGAGTTGGGGAGTTGTTATTGCGCTTCAGGGTGTAGTTTCCTAGTCGAGGTCTTCGTCTTGTTCATTATTGTCATTATCCGTGTCGGATAGTTCCTGAACTTGGTAAAGTGTGTCGGTTGTTTTTTTTATTTTGTTTTTATTGTTGCTTAGTTGCTCCCAACTGGTCTTGTTAATTTGTGAGAAGTTCATGTTTTGTGCTAACGTGTCATGAAATGTGAAGCATGGTCTCCCGACTTTTTTAAGATCTAGTTTAAGGGTGGCTTGTAGTATGTTGTTGCGTTGTCTACGTCTGAGGCGGCTAGTATTGTTTCCAGTCCGGCCCAGAAGCCGTAATTACCGTGGTCGTTTAGGTACGCATTAATTTGTCCTGTTTTGTCACTTATGTGTTCATAACGACTGCTTAGTTCATTTATTGCGTCCTCGATGTAGGGTCTGTACGTTCCTAGGTTATTACGTAAGTGGTTGTTTAATATTTGTCTAGTCTCTGCTGTTGTTTCAGTTTCGCGTAACGAACCTATCACCGAGTTAAACAGCTGATGTGCAATCGCTGCGATAAGGCAGTTCCCAGTGGGGGGTATTTTTTTTACTTTTACTATGAAGTCAAGTGTGTTTACAAATTCCATGGAGTTTGATTAGAGTGCTTTTTTTTACTTTGTTTATTTTTCTTAGTTTATGTGTTCTTTATGTCTTAAGTGTCAAATTTATTTGGTCTCGGTTTGTTTTACTTGAATTGTTATGTTGACAGCTTTATTGCCCTGTTCAACTTTGGTGCGTGTCCGCGATCGGCTGTTTGGTTTTTCTTGGAAAATTGACTTTTATTTAATTTGATTTGGTGCCGATGATTATTATTTTTTTTTGTTAGGCAATGTGCCTTGTTTAGTTCAATTTGCAAATTATGAGTTAGGTCATGCGGATGAATTTGAGGATACTTAGCAAATATTTGCAGGTGGCCTGTTCCTCCCTTGTATGTCCTCTTTTGTTTGGCCTGTGGAAATCGACCTGTTGACCGATGG
Source organism: Brassicogethes aeneus (assembly GCA_921294245.1). Lineage (NCBI taxonomy): Eukaryota > Metazoa > Arthropoda > Insecta > Coleoptera > Nitidulidae > Brassicogethes > Brassicogethes aeneus. Next base: position 41,205,439 of record OV121132.1, on the reverse strand, counting down.
TGCGACCGCTCAGGCACTGACACTTGTCACTCAACACTTTCTTGTCACTCAACACTTAACTCTTTTGACCGTTTCACTATGTTCGCCTGCACCTGTCACTTCACTCCTCCTTTCACTTGGCCCTCAACTAATTATTGACCGTATTGTAGTCTGTACTCACTGTATTTTTTTACACTATAGTAGTTTGCACTATGAAGGTTTGATTGTTGGTTATGGTTTTATCGTTTTACGTTTACTCTCTGCATCTGCTACGTCGACTTACTCACTCGACGGCTGGGACGAGATGATGTCGATATACATTATTGATAGCACTGAAAATTTTGGACTGCACTGTTGCCTAATTTATTTTCGAGCTTATGTATTTCGACGTTATGTGGTTTCGCTTGGAGGCAGTAGTACGTAACAGAACCGCACTATGCACTAGCGCCAAATTAAAATTCTGTTTACGAGTGTTAAACAACATTTTAATTCATCGAATTTTTCATCGAGAAAATTCGCCTTGCGCTTACAGATTTAAATCGTGTCTAATTTTTATTCCAAAATAAATATTCTACTTTAACTTAATTTTAAATTTATAAATGAAATATTATTATTTACATATAAGCACCTTTTTTAAATAGAAAAAAAATATTCATACAACAAAAACTGAGGCTTAAAAATATAGATCACACCAGAATGATGTAAATATATTTATATATTTATCCAATAAACCAAAAAATAAATTAGTAGATTTTAATTTATAATTAAACTTAATTTAGTAATTTTTATGAACGTTTATATTTTCTAGGCAATTTTTAATTGATTGATTATGTCATTAAAGAGTAAAACGGCGTGCCATATACATGTCTACCTTGTCTACACGCACGCTTCGCCAGTATTAGCCTAATACTATTAGGTAGTAAATTGGTAAAATACATAATGCATATAATGCATAATATATAATTATGTAGGTACTTGGAACTAGTGAGACTTCTCTTGTCTTGTTAACATGTACTCTTGAAATACGATTATAAAGTACTGAGTACTGTACTTACAGTTTAAAATATATGTGGTGTAAAGAGTAAGCTTAAGTGGACCACTTAAAGTGGTGTTAATATAAACACCATGAATTATGGTTGAAAATGTTTTATACAGCAACGGTGTTTATCTAAAAAAAATTGAGAAGTGCACCTATACGTATACACAGAAAAAAGGATTAGTTCATTTAGCTATATTAATTTAGTTGACCCATAGGTATTTATTTAAATCAACTGTGGGAAGGTTAATATAAACAAAGATTAGTTTGACGGTACTAAACGAGATAGTTATTTTATTTTTTTAAATTGGTTAAATTAACCCAGAAATCTTTAGTGAAACCAACCTGCTGTATGGTTCAGTTTAGGAATATGTTGTTTGTAAAATAAGAGTTACTTCAACCTAAAGCACTCTGTTAAAACGATTAAAACAATTTGCCGTGTATTCCTGGTTGGATAGTGTGTACCGATCGCGGCAAAGGCGATGTGGATCACGTGATGTTCTAAAATCTTGCCTCTGTTGACTTACATGAAGAGTATATAAGCTCAGGTAGTCCTTTGCTTTGGTGTGACACTACAAGTTGTTCGATACTAAAGAGACCTTAAATAGGTGGAAACAGCTGTCAATACTTGTATTATAAGTTGGTGGAACGCACTAAAAACATTATATCTAGCGAGTAGAAGGTTCAATTTTCTGGAATATCACCACTGGCAATATAATTGTAATTCGTCAAGGAACTTCCTGTTTCCTTTTTTTCTGCGTAGTATGATTTAATTTGACACATAATATTTAACACTGAAAAGGAGTTACACCAGGTAAAATTTATTTTAATACTGTATGAAAGTTAAATTTACACTATTTTAATATTTGAATTTACAACGGACCAACGAACCATATTTAACACTGTTTTGGTTTTTATCGATATAGACCATGTATGGTGTTAATTTGGTGTTAAAATGGTCATGAAATTTTGAACAGTGTAAAGTATGATTATACATCGACAAACAAGTTTTGTTTCTTTTATTCTTCTTGGAACTAAGGCGATAATAGTCCCCTGTCTTATATTATTGAATGTTTTTTTGGCAGATTTTAATTTATCTGATACGTTGTTTATTTAATTTTTATTTTACTGTATTGTTAATAACATTTCCTGTAGTTGGGTGTATTCCTGTTGGAAATAAAGTATTTATTTATTTACAGCTAAACCTTCCCTTATGGTCCTGGACATAAGTCCTTATTAGCCATGTTCTAATATTGACGTCCAATGAGCAAGATCCATCCACCTTTGGACAAAGGTTGTCGAATAAACACGTGCACACATATAGGTTATATAACCTTCAAATATAGTTTTATATAAATTCCCATTTTTTTAACAAAAGGCTTCAATTTTACGGGGGGTTAACAGACAATGTTCATTATTATTATTATTTTAACCTATGTTTATAGTTAAAAAATCAGTTTACTTTAAAGGACGTAGTTTCACTCTAAATATTAAAATGAATGGCTGTGACGGCACAGTAAACGCAACCGTTTGAAAACTTGCATTATTTTAATTTATGGATTAAAATTTAATACATTCCATACATTCGTGAGGTAATCCACTTCAATTTTGGTAAAAACAAATTAAAAAGAAATGTAACTTATCTAGAATTACATAAGGCTTTTAAAAAAGGCGAAATAAATAGGGGTTGCTATTTAAAATTTTAGGGGTAGGTGCTCTGGAGATCATGGGGTTAAATGTAATACAACAAAAAATACCTCAACAGTTGTCCCCCTTGATATGTAAATTGGCGAGTTTTGCCAAAATTGTATAGGGTCATCAGTTAAAGAAATATTAAGTGCTGTTCGTTTTAAAATTGTCACCCTGTATTTTAAATATTATTGGAAAAACATGTTATTATTAATAACTTATTAAAGTGTTGTTTAATAATTTAAAGGTAATAATATAGAGCTTTTAAATTAATACTAAACATTAACGAAATAATAAGACACAAAGAAAATAATTTTTAACGAGATGCGCACAAAGTGGGTAATGCAAGGTACTGAGTTGATGGCACTCAATTTACATACAAATTTAAAATTATTATTTCACACATTATCAAAGACGAACAATATTTGTTGTTAGCGTATCATATTATGTTGCATTTATTTCTTTTGTTTGGGTAAAACAAGTTGCCTAAAACTATCCCATTGTAATGGTATATACAGGGCCAGATTTAGCATAGGGCCAGCGGAGCCACGGCCCCAGGGCCCCCACCATTTAGGGGCCCCCACCAATGTAATATGTAGCTTTTTAATGAAACGAATATGAAAAAAATTGCCGAAAAAACAAAAAATTGGGTCGGTTATACCGCGCGAATCCTGTAATTTTCAATTAATTTTTCGTAGATCTAACTCTAATTTTTATCGCTTATCTGCTTGCAAATCAGAATGTAAATTATCGCACTCAAAGTTTTGGCGCGCGAAGACGTTTTTATATAGTCTATAGTCATAAGTTATGACTCTTAACAATTTTAAGCAGTTGCTCCTTTAGTGCTTGTCGTAACGTTTTTGTAAATACAGGCAAACAGTGAATTACTTATAATCTAATATTAAAGTTAGTTTTTGTCCCAGATTTTTATTGGTACATTGGAGTGTTGTTGAATATTTTCCGGTGTTTCCGAAATACTGTTTCGTGCTTTTCTTTGGAAAAAAATTGTTTTAGTTTGATTTTGTTTGAAAAACAGACAAATAATACGACTTTTGATGTACTTTTTTTCAGTTTGCGGTATTAAAAATACAAACAAAACATAGATCAATTTATATTTTACTTGAGTAAAATATATACATATGTATAAGGTTATGTTCGTATTATTCAAAATATATAAAAATATAAGTATATAAAAACACTTTCATTCACAATTCTATTCTACTATCTACGTTTTTATAGTTTTGCATACGAATTTATAATTTCTCAGACTTGGGTAAAATGTATATAAGGTTATGTTTGTATTATTCAAAATATACAAGGTGATTCAGACTTGCGGTGACAAAAGCTCAGAGGAAATTCCTCTCATCACAATATGAAAAAAAGTTCCTATAAACCCGTATTTGAAAATGCTTTATTATTAAGATACAGGGTGTTTCGTTTAAAAAAAATGAGTTTTTTATTTATAGCTTTAAAACGCTTTGGCCGATTTTATTAAAATTTATATGGTTTATTAAATAATAAATGATTCAAGGATAATAAAAAATCACGTAAGTTCCTTAAGCTTAAAAATTTACCATGAGTTTTAATTTCTAAGTGTCAAAAATTTTAGAAATATTGAGGGCCCCCACCAATTTCGGCCCCAGGGCCTCAAAACTCTTAATCCGGCCCTGGGTATATAGGTGAAATTGACCCAATAATGTACTAACATGCAAACTGGAACTAATTTAATATGATAAATGATAGGTTTCATTTCTGTTATATAGGTACATATTTTTATGCCATTATTTGCAGTCAATTAATTAAAGTTTTGACACAATGCGTGTGTACTGTAATTCCAAGGTAAATATTTTAGCTATCCAGTTAAATCTGAGCTGTTATGGAAAATGTATGCCTTTGTAATACAAAGCTAATAAGCCTATAGACATAAGTGGATATTTATGAGATAATGAATTTGATATTTAATATATGATACGAATGTTTAATTCTGTATGAACTAATATTCCACAGCTATTTAATAGGGAAGAACTTTATTAACCATAAATAATGGGTATATCGGCAACCTACTCGAAATTATTGGCGCAAAACGAACGAAACAGACGAATTCGTATCTGTGACAGTGGAACACCACCGCGGTAATACCGACCCGAACACAATCAGGAAACAATAACGATTGTTTTATGCTCTGGTGCTCGCAAATTTATGTTAATGAAATTCCATAGTTGGTTTATGCGCGCCCAAACACAGCATTGCCTGAATTAAATTATTCGCTTAAATTTGCAAAAACTGTTACAAAATCTGCCTAAAAGTCGCAATTTTCGCAATCCTGTTAACCGTTTGTTTCGCGGTCGTTATCTCATTTAGCGAGGTTTTGCCTGATATGCAATGGGAACCTCCATATGGTACGGGTTAAAGGCTTAATTTCATTCATTCGAAAACAAAATGTAAACAAACTTAAATTGCAGTCATTAATTTTTATCATACTATATTTAGAAACACAGGCGCAGATCAATTTATTTCCTATGGTAAATTTATTTATATTACACAAATCATTTTGATTTTTTAATGTAAAGGTGAGTACAAAAAAATAACCATACACAGAAACACCAAGGTAACACCAAGGCGTAACCTGATCCTCTATAACAATGTTATAACATTTTTACTTCGCAGTTGTCGGTATTTAGCCGTCACATTATAGAAATGTTACACACCCCTGTTGCAAGACATTTTCGCTGATCTGGACGGGCATGCATTTTTTTTAAATTAAGGTGCGTCGACAGCTGCGGTCATTGGCACCATAACTAGAGAGGAAAATCCTCCTGGACACCCTAACAATACGTATACGTATTATATATACCCTATAGGGTAGTGCCGGTCTCTTACCGGCTAAAAACCTCTCCAGGCTAGCTGAAAAATTTTCGGTTCCGAATATCCGTGTGACCCCTCGTTTGGTACTAACACAGGGTCACTAAAACCGTTTTTGAGAAAATTTTTGGCCAAAAGGGCCGGTAAAAAAAAAAAATTCGGTTCCGAATACCCGTGTGACCCCTCGTTTGGTACTAACACAGGGTCACTAAAACCGTTTTTGAGAAAATTTTTGGCCTGAAAGGCCGGTGAAAAATTTTCGGTCCCGAATATCCGTGTGACCCCTCGTTTGGTACTAACACAGGGTCACTAAAACCGTTTTTGAGAAAATTTTTGGCCTGAAAGGCCGGTAAGAAAATTTTCGGTCCCGAATATCCGTGTGACCCCTCGTTTGGTACTAACACAGGGTCACTAAAACCGTTTTTGAGAAAATTTTTGGCCTGAAAGGCCGGTGAAAAATTTTCGGTCCCGAATACCCGTGTGACCCCTCGTTTGGTACTAACACAGGGTCACTAAAACCGTTTCTGAGAAAATTTTTGGCCAAAAGGGCCGGTGAAAAATTTTCGGTTCCGAATATCCGTGTGACCCCTCGTTTGGTACTAACACAATGTCACTAAAACCGTTTTTGAGAAAATTTTTGGCCTGAAAGGCCGGTAAGAAAATTTTCGGTACCGAAGAGCCGTGTGACCCCTCGTTTGGTACTAACACAGGGTCACGGAAACCGTTTTTGAGAAAATTTTTGGCCTGAAGGGCCTGAAGGGCCGGTAAGAAAATTTTCGGTTCCGAATACCAATGCGACCCCTTGGCAGTAAACCAGGGTCGCGGAAACCGTTTTTGAGAAAATTTTTGGCCGGAAAGGCCGGTAAGAAAATTTTTGGTTCCGAATAACAGTGCGACCCCTCGTTTGGCAGTAAACCAGGGTCGCGGAAACCGTTTTTGAGAAAATTTTTGGCCGGAAAGGCCGGTAAGAAAATTTTCAGTTCCGAATAACAGTGCGACTCCTCGTTTGGCAGTAAACCAGGGTCGCGGAAACCGTTTTTGAGAAAATTTTTGGCCGGAAAGGCCGGTAAGAAAATTTTCGGTTCCGAATAACAGTGCGACCCCTCGTTTGGCAGTAAACCAGGGTCGCGGAAACCGTTTTTGAGAAAATTTTTGGCCTAAAGGGCCGGTGGAAAAATTTTCGGTTCCGAATAACAGTGCGACTCCTCGTTTGGCAGTAAACCAGGGTCGCGGAAACCGTTTTTGAGAAAATTTTTGGCCGGAAAGGCCGGTAAGAAAATTTTCGGTTCCGAATAACAGTGCGACCCCTCGTTTGGCAGTAAACCAGGGTCGCGGAAACCGTTTTTGAGAAAATTTTTGGCCTAAAGGGCCGGTGGAAAATTTTCGGTTCCGAATAGCAGTGCGACCCCTCGTTTGGTAGTAAACCAGGGTCGCTGAAACCGTTTTTGAGAAAATTTTTGGCCTAAAGGGCCGGTGGAAAATTTTCGGTTCCGAATAGCAGTGCGACCCCTCGTTTGGTAGTAAACCAGGGTCGCTAAAAACGTTTTTAAGAAAATTTTTGGCCTAAAGGGCCGGTGGAAAATTTTCGGTTCCGAATAGCAGTGCGACCCCTCGTTTGGTAGTAAACCAGGGTCGCTGAAGCCGTTTTTGAGAAAATTTTTGGCCTAAAGGGCCGGTGGAAAATTTTCGGTTTCGAATAGGTGCGACCCCTCGTTTGGTAGTAAACCAGGGTCACTGAAGCCGGTTGTGCCAAGATTTTTGCGATTAGAGCGGTTTTTCTTAAGTTTTGGCCGGTAGTAGCCCAGAAACACCGCCCCAATGGGAAAGGGAGCCAAACGCCAGTCCCGTCAGGCTGATCCAGAATCTCTGGAAGTCGAGAACGTATTTTCTGACCCTGTACCTGATACCGACGCTCGCGTTGGTTGGGTTTACCTTTTAAAATCTGCCGAACTGGAGGCAGAATTAAGTAAGTTCGATTTAGATACGACCGGTACCCGAGTCGACAAACGAAAACGACTAATACAATTTCTCCGGACAGGAAAAAGTAATTCCTTGAGAACAGTCGATCAAAATGAATCGTTTAACTTGCTAGCCCATTCCTCCCCGGCAAAGGTTGTGACCCCTGCCCCAGTGTATACGTCAGCCCCGATAAATGCGTCCTCGACGGTGACATGGACAGCCCCGACTTTGGCAACCCCTCTCGCGATATCCCCACGGCCAGTAACAACGCCGACCATAACCGAAGATATTGCCCACCTTGCAATATCCCCGCAGATGGCTGCAACGCCAAACACCGCCACATATATAGCCCGCCAGGTTTCCCCGTCACCGACACCAATGTCCAATGAACCCGGAAGTACAGCTACCCCGTCAACAGTAGCGTGTATAAGGGTGGATAAGTGGAAAATCTCCTTTAACGGGAGAGGAGACCCCGTAGCGTTCCTGGAACGCATCGAGGAAATTTGCGAGGCCCAGCATATCTCGTTAAACCGCCTGTTATCCCCACTGCCCCAGATCCTAGAAGGAGAGGCGGCATTGTGGTTCCGAAATAACAAAAGGTTCTGGAACCAGTGGAACGATTTTATTACCGACTTTAAGATACATTACTTTCCGACAAATTACCTGACCGACTTGGAAGCTGAAATCAGCCGCCGGCTGCACCAGCTGCAAGAACCGATAACCGCATACATTACCGATATGCAAACCCTTATTCGCCGCCACGGCGCGATTTCCGCAGAGCAAGAGCTCCAGTGGTTATACAGAAACCTAGCTCCCGAATTTAGACAACAGGTGCGTCGGTCTGACTGCCTAGATCTCCCGTCGTTTACCAAAGCGGTAAAGGAATGCGACACGTTGCGCAAAGAACTGAACCGTTCCTCCCGCAATCAGTTCCAAGGCGCCCTGCCAGTAAACATCCCGAAACAGCTGCCCGCGCAGGCTATGACGTTAAGCCAGCAGCCCCGACCCCCCGTCGCCACATCCGCCACCCCGGCGACCGCCCAGTCGCGGCCAGCTACGGCAGGATCAGCAAATTTAATTTGCTGGAGGTGCGGTGAGTCCGGACACACCCGGCAAAGATGCACGAACGAAAGGAAAATATTTTGTTCCCGGTGCCGTAAGGCAGACGTGTATTCCAGAGACTGCCCGTGTCCGGGAAACCCGAACAGGACTGTGTAATGCCGAGGCAAACACAGTACCGCAAGTCCGCCGCCTCGACCCTGAATGCACCGATAAAAGCACCTTCCCTGGCAAGAAATGCACCCGTCTGCCGGCCAACTGCTACTCAAGGGTTACTTCAGCTACCAAAGGTCACAAAAGTGACAGTAGCTGATCCAACACCGTCCCCGTCTACAAGCTTTGTCAGTTCTGTGGAAATAATAACCATAGATCAGCGGCCACATATACCGATTGAGTTTAATAATCAACGGTATTTAGCCCTAATTGACACGGGCGCTGCCTACTCCTATATGGGGGACCGAATAGCTGAACAGTGTGCTGTTCTAGGCTACCCGCAACAAAATGTCAATGCCATATACGTAGTAATGGCCAATGGACAACAGATCCCTATACCGGGAACTTATCCAATGATATTTTCGATAGGCGCCCGCACCGTGTCTGGAACTTTTGGACACCTGCCCAAATTATCCTCCGATCTACTGATCGGGATGGATTTCCTGACAAAGTTTAGAGTAACCTTTGATTTGGCCCAATGTAGGCTGACGATGTGTTTTCCGGCCCAGGTTGGAGTAATAACCCCGTGCAAATCAGGCACCGATACCGCCGTCCGTAAGGACGAATTGGCAAATACCGAACCGAACCGGAACGAACCGAACCGAACCGAGCTGCAGCTAACCGAACCGAACCGAGCTGCAGCGAACCGAACCGATCCGAATCGTTCCGAACCGAAGGTAGATGCCGAATACGAAATGTCCGAACAAGAAGAAGCTCAGCTTCACGATTTTCTAACCGCCGAACTACCCGCCTTTGAGGATATAAAAGGAACCACATCTCTAGTAAGTCATGAGATACGACTGACAAACCCCGAACCGATAAAACAGCGTTATCGGCCGCAAAACCCCCGAATGCAAGAGATTATTAACTCAGAGGTCGATAAAATGCTGGCCGAAGGCATAATAGAACCGTCCCGGAGTCCATGGAGCTCGCCAGTAGTTATTGTCCGGAAAAAGGACGGAAAACCCCGTTTTTGTATTGATTTCCAAAAAGTTAATGCAGCAACCCGAAAGGATGCATATCCACTACCGTTTACTTAACACTGTTTCAATTTGAAATAGTCCCAGAACACACGCCCCGAAACAAACCCAGCAATAACGTGTGAAGTAAGGGGGGGATGTAACGAAGTTACTTTTTCCCTATCCCTACCCTGTGTTACAGAAGTCATAAACAACCCCGGAATAGCCCATATGTAGCGCTCCACCGGAATGACCCGTATGATAGTCAAAGCGCACAGCAAAAAATAGCGAGATTGTTTACTTGTGCCTTCCTACGAAATTCCTTTTAGCGTTTTTTATTCGGAGCAGAAACCGAGAGCACCGTCATGTCAAAAGATTTGCCACAACGCCGGGATTGGTCGAACCTGACATCATGCTGGAAACGCGCGCAGCCCTAGGAGGGAGACCAGAGGGCATATAAGCGGGCGCAGCGCCTTCGAAGGGATCACTTATCACTTCTCATCAGTGCGGCGAGTACCGACCGACCGACCGCCACCCGACCGTCCGACCGCTAAAGATCACGTAAGTTGTTGTAACTAATTTTCTGTTTGTTTGTTTGTTTCAGAGACTTCCCTTTTATTTTCGCATTATTCTTCGTAAATTCATTTTCCATTTTATTTATTGTTTTGTACATACGAGGATTTATTTTCAATATATGTATTAACCGAACCACATCATTTATTCTTAAATTCCCCGGAACCCTGGAATTTTATCTCCACTGTTGACCCTAAAAGCTACCCTCGCACATAGTGGAACTTCAACCACTTTAAACCCGTTGAAGTTGGCGCCCGAGATTTTATTAGAAAGTCAGCACGGTAAGTGACGCCAAGCTTAAAAAGGAAAGTTTTCCCCCGGGAAATAAAACCCTTTTACAAAGGTTTACTCTTACTCTGATGTAAAGATGGGCATTCAACAAGAATGTGTTTTACCGAAAGTACTTCACCACAGCCTTCATAGGTAGGTGCCCCAGCACCTTCCAGGAGGTAACATTTAGTAAGATTGGTTTGACCCAACCTTAACCTAATATTGTGAAAATTTGTATTTTCATAAAACATTGAATATCTTAAAATCAAATCGAGAGATGAAATTATGGGAGTTATATAACTTTGTACAGGTTCAAAAAATCGAATTTTTTTATTGAATATTCTTAATTGAGAATATCTCCTCAAAATATCATCAAGATCGAACCACTACAACTTAACCTTCTGGAATTTACAGGCAAAGACGCGCAAAGCATTGCAACGCGGTTCTCGCATCGCTACACAGTCCGTATTATTTTATATACTTGTATATATTACAACAATAACAAGGTAATTAATGTATTTTCATTTATTATATGAGTTAAAATTATAAATAATATTATGCAATTTACCTTGTAATTTCGAGTTGTAAGATATAATAAAAAAATATGAGAGATATTTGGTGGATGTTTTAGTTTGGCCGATATATGAAATTTATTTAACGAAGAATAACGAGAACTATAATCAAATTATAGCTGAGATTGTGAATAAATTTCTTCTGACAGTAATTGTCAAACCTGTGTGAAAATTTCACATTTAAAAATGAGTTCAAGCGATAATCTGCCATCTGATTGTTTCGCATCTGGTGCCAGCTAAATCAAGAAAGAAATACCAAGAAGCTTATGATCGGTACGAAAAATGGTGCAATGAAAAAAGATAATCAACTTGACAAGCGAGAAAGGATTATTAGTATATTTCAACAAATTAAGCAAAACACAGAAGCCCTCAACTCTTTGGTGCTATTACTCGATGTTAAAAACAGAAATTTCAATTAAGCAGAATGTCGACATCAAGAAATATGCAAATTTAGGTAATTGCATTCTGAAACGAAAATCGGATGGGTATAAACCTAAAAAGTCCAAAGTATTAACAAATAAAGAAATAACTAAATTTTTGTTAGATGCTGGAGAAATTTCTTTGCATGAAGGTAAATCAAATATTATTTTGGGCAAAAAATGAAATAATTATTTTAGGTTATTTTGATATTGGCTTAGCGGCGGCGTGATGGCGGGAAGAAATTACAAATTTGCTTGTAGAAAATGTGAAAGACGAAGAAGTATGCTTTCAAATCATAATCCCAAACACCAAAACAAAAGTCTCTAGAGAAGTTTTTGTAACATCTGGAAATATTGAGGGTGTGAATCTAGTAGAAGTGGTCAGAAAATACTTCGACCAGGCACGATTTTTTGTAGGATATAGAGCAGGAAAATGCATTGGCAACCTATTGGACTAAATACTATGTGTGTTCCAAACCTTATTGCTAAGTTTTTTCAGTTGCCCAATCCAAAAGAGTATACTGGGCATTGTTTCCGGCAACCTTCTACCTCTCTTTTGGCTGATTCTGGGGTAGATCTTTTGACCGTAAAAAGATATGGTGGCGTGAAATCTTATCCGGTTGCTGAAGGCTACATCGAAACTTCCAATGAAAACAAGAAACAAACGGCTGTAAAAATTCTAGGGGCTAGCGAGAATGTTTTCCCAGAAGCGGAGAATATTGCCTCAACATCTAAAGCTACTCCATTAACATCCACAAACTACGTTCATACTGAAAATATTTCCAGCAAATTGTTAGGAATGTCAGTATCTGGAATTAATTTATCTAATTGTAAATATTTTACTGTTAATGTTTACAATAAATGAGTTTTCATATAATCTTATACCTTGAGCTTAATTTAAGATATTAACACACTAGTGCGGTAATAAATTCAAAAAAGCACTAGTGCGATATTAAAAATTATTATGACATTTTAAGGAGTGTCAAATCATAGTCATTACATGATAGTTGTAGATAAATAATAGTTATTTATGTATCAAGGCAGTAAAGTCGTATTTTTTATCATGAATGTGGAAATCATTTGCCGAGGCGAAAGCCGAGGCAAATAACCACGTGAGTGATAAAAAAGGACTTTAATGCCGAGCTGCATATTAAATTTTATCCGAAGTCACATTTGATAATACTAATAATTAATATTGATGATCAAATGTCATTTGATGATCAAATGTTCAATAAAATTAAGTTATTATTTTATTAAACAACATTTTATGAAAAAGTCCAATCGACCTCCGCGACAGTGCTTTTTTTTAAATATTATTTAGTTAGTGTTGAGGAGCAGTAGACACATCTTAAATCGGCAGTAAAGTTCTACTTTACTGCCGATTTCTTTTACTTTACTGCCGATTGTTGACTACTTTACTGCCGATTTCGGATACAATTATTTTTTATGACATTTGTATTTGTTGTTGGGGCACTGTAGCTGTCTTTTTTTTTCTTTGTAAAAGTTCATCTGAAATTCTAAAACGTATCGGGATCCGCTAAACCAGCAGATGGCGACACAATTAAACGTAATTTACGACAAACGTGAATCCGATAACCAAAAACGTTTTATTATTAAATTAGTTCAATACTTTCAAAGGGAACTGGAGCATGGGGGTCCCCTGCTCTCACTAAACTGTGTCCAAGAGGTAATCTATGTTAGGCTTGTTTCTACTGAGCATGTTTACTTTAGGGTCAAAGACATATGCAATAGTAAAATCGCATGCGCAATATGAAAATATAACCGCTATTTCACTACAGCGCATGACTCTGACCTCCATCCAAGAATCCAAATGCTTGGCGGGAATAGTTTGGCAATGGACCAAAAACAACTTCCGATTGCAGCGTGTGGCGAATACCTTTGGCATTTCGATTAATAAATTGGGCAATGCTTTGCGGAAAGCACAAGCATTAGACGAGGCCCCAGCCCAACCTTCTGGCAGCAAAACAAGGGCCAAGTTTCCATATTCACGTCGTAAAAAATTAAAGACCTCGGATTTACCAGAAGCCTCAAAAATGGAAATAAGGAAGACAATTTATGACATGTATGCCGCAGGTTGGTTTATAGTTATTTAGGTCACAATGACCAACAATAGTAGTTCTGCATTGATGTGTTTCATTTGTAGGAAAGCACTTAACCCGGAATATTCTTAATGAGCAGCTCAAATTAAAGGAAATTGTTGACATAAGCAGAAGTTCTCTGTACAGCTTGCTTCAGGAAATAGGTTTTATGTATAAAAAGCATAATAACAGAGTTGCTTTAATGGAGCAGCAGAACGTGGTGTTTCGCAGGGCCGAATTTCTACGGCAGTACACCCTGAACGCTAACTCCAAATTTAAACGCCAAGTTGTGTTTTTAGATGAGACTTGGATTTTTTCAAGAGGCTCATGTAAACGTTCATGGCAGGATGGAACAGCGAAGGGGGTGCGCCGGCCAAGTGCAAGTGAGGGAAAGCGATTTATTATACTCCATGCAGGCCATGAGGGTGGTTTTGTTGATAACGCCTCCCTCATTTTTGGGACTAAATCGAAGCTGGCAGATTACACGGGGACATGAACGGTGAATTATTCGAAAGGTGGGTAGCTGAAAAGTTGGTGCCAAATTTGAAGGAACCTTCACTGATTGTGATGGACAACGCTCGTTACCACAGCGTCGTTGTTGAGCGTCACCCTACAAGTGCTTGGAAAAAACAGCAAATAGAAGAGTGGCTAACAGAACCTAATGTTCAGTTTATTAAAGGTAGGTTTATTTAAAGCGGAATTGCTGTTCCTGGCACGCTACCATACCCCGCCTAAGCATTACAAAGTTGATGAGTACCTCCAGCAGCATGGGCATGAGGTTTTGCGTCTGCCTCCATATCACTGCCAGTTCAATGCCATTATTAAACTTATATGGGCGCAGGTACATACATAAACAATTAGATGGGCGCTTGCAACAACGAATTCTGTTTTAGGCTAAAACATGGCGACAATAAAGTGCTAGCAATGTGGGGCCAAGCACTAACCAATGAACGCCAGTAGTAAGGCACACCAACAAATTAATTGACGATTGGTTCCAAAAGACAAGGATGGTCGATGACGTGCCAGAACTATTTATCCACCTCGGAGAAGATGGTTCCGACGGAGGAGTAATTTTGTTTTCGTTCTCCTATAACATTTTATTTTATTAATTAATGTTTTGTCTTAATTAACTTATAATATATTATATGTATGTATATAATATTATGTACAAAAATTGTGTATGTTTATTGTTATTCGTTTATAAAACTTGCATAATTTACCTTAGTATATGTATATATATGTCGTGCTAAGCAAAGAGGTTAATATAATATAGCAATGAAAAATATGTAATTTTAACTAAAAACTGATATAAAACTAAATTATCGGAATACTTTTTTTAATCAGTATTTAGTTAAAATTACATATTTTTTATAGCTATACTATATTAACCTCTGTGCTAAGCACGACAGTATAATGTACACTTTTTTATTGTGCTATAGTATATATGTATAAGAGGAGCTATAAAACCCAGTTTTTGCGTTTTCAACAATAGTTGCGGTTAAGTGCTTCAAGCTGAACTACATGTACGAGTAGTAGTATGTATACTTACAAAACTTGCTTGGATCAAATTAATGGGTTTTTATTAAAAACAACCAATGTTAATCCTTATTACTTGATATTGTCGTTAACATATTTTTACTTAAAGGTTTATCCACTAGGCTTTTAAATTGTCAATTTACAATTATTGTAAATTTTTATCAAAAACTACCAAAAATTACCGGTTGTTTTTGATATTTTTGAAATTAAAGGGTTTCGAATTTCTTAAATTTTTACATTTTTTTTACAAAAACTCTAAATTTGTCTTACAAAGTAGCTCCTCATATGTTGTATAAATTATAAAAAAGTTCTATATAGGATAACAATGTTTTGTTTAAAAATGCATACGCCATATGAAATTTCAGTTTTGGTCCCCATTTAAGAAAAACTTTCTTTATTAAGATAAAGAGAGTATTACGGGTATAATGGATTTTTGTTGATGTTTTTGTGACATTTATTGTTGGGTATTGTTAGGGTTGCAACTTTTCATGAAAAGTTGAAATTTTTGAAAAGTTGGGTTTTATTTTTTGGAAAAGTTCGGAAAAGTTGGAAAAGATGGAAAAGTTGAGTTTTTGTAATGTAAACGTATAAAACATAAATAATGCTTGTCAATGTATTAAAATAATTTATTTCTTATGTATTTATACATACGTATACTTATAAGAAGTTGTTTTATAACAAATCACAAAAAAAATAAACTAGGTTTGAGTTAAAAAAATTATATTTTTTAAGTAAAAAAGAATAGAAATTTATACACACCATAAAAAAACACATACGAAATAAAAAGTAATTACAAAAAAATATGAAGAAAAAATTATTAAATTTATTGTTGTTTATTATTGGATAAATTTTAGCAACTAAAATACGTTTTAATAAAACAATCTTTATATAATAGAAAATGCTGTTAGCAGACACCATTTTTGATGTTTTACAGAATGTTATTCCAAAAAACAATGATTTTAGCACGTTTTACTAAAAACACTTCAAATCTAGCGATTTATATAGAATTTTGACCAAATTATCTACCGAAAAAAATTTATGGTAGTGGAAACACTGGTTAGAAGTCAACTCATTGTTCATTGGCTCCCACCTAATAACTTTTCCAACTCTTCATAGGGGGTGCCGAACTTTTCCAACTTTTCGAGCGAACTTTTCCTTGTTTGCAACACTAGGTATTGTGGTTTTTGTTTACCTATTTTGAATATGTTATGAACTCATATTTACAGTAGGTCACAACCTGTGGAAATTGCTAAAAATTCACCATTTATTGCAATATAAATACACACATACGAACTAAAGCACTGTGGGTTTGTTTTTAAGAATAATATTAAAAACAAATTGGTATTTTTGACTTGAATTTTAAATGGCTATAACTGAAAAGTTTTTTGTTTCAGGTAAAATTTCGTTCACATCAACCGGAATCCTAAACAAATGTAAGCATAGCAACATTTTTGAAAAACAGCATATTGAATCATAAAAACCAAAAATGAAAACAATTGCTGTATAAAAACATTTCAGAATTCGTAAATTCGTCATTATTTTGGAGCTTTTAATAATTAAAGTGAATAAGCAATATAAATAATCCAAGAAACTAAATTTAACTATATTTTTTTTAAATCAGTTTTTATATAATTATATTAATATAATAAACATTAACAAAAATTTTGGAATCCATTTAAAAAATAATTTCCAAATACCTATAGGTATAGATATATCTATTTCATAATAAAATAGGTAGGTTCATAAGTATTTATAAAAACATAAAAACAATAAATAATATTTTATTATAAAATGTAGGCAAATTCTACGTCTATTAGATACGTGTTTTTGGCTCGCTACATGCTCTTTTTCAAAGAAAATCACTGTAAGTCACTTCAATTATCAGCCCCTTTTTTATTAATTAGGTGATAATTATACAACTTTTTCACCCTGCGCAGATTGTTTATGCACTTTTACATCCTTCCACACCTATTTTTTGCATTTTGGCAACCCCCATTACGTTTTTCGGAAAAGTCGCTAAAGTGTAAATTTAATTTTTCGGCATATTCGTAGACGACTTTTCGAAGTTCCTTTGAAGATAGAAAGATTTGGACAATAATTTTAGATGATCGGCCCATTCTTGGACCATCTATTGCAGCTCCCGCCTTTCTTATTCTTGTTTGCAGGGATCCATATCGAATACCAAATCGTCTGGACGCTACTAAAATATTGGACATAAATATTACCTTACTAGGGTAAGAAACTTTTGATGATCGTTATTAGTAATAACGATCATCAAAAGTTATTACCCGCTGGTCGTCATTCCCCCCCTTTACTCTACATACTATACTTAATAACGACAAACAGAATTTAAAGCCAGTTTTAATTAATAAATTTTGACATCTGACGAATTTAACCTCGCAATTTATAATAAATCTCACTTCAACCCGTAACTAAAATGCCGAAAAGCCACTGTTGTTAACTTCAGCCCGTGACTAAAATCATTTTAGTAAAATGCCATATAGTTACAGCTCGCCAATGTAGAAGTAGATAAAGTAATTTGTTTGAGCAAATAATTCACTTAGACATGAAAAAAAGATACGAAACGTACTTTATGGCTGCAAATTTGCATTTATTTAAATAATCATATTTTCATTTTTCAACGTCTATTGATTTAAAAGCACTTTAAACCCAAGATACTGTAAATTGTAAATAGTATTATTATGTATCAAGTTCTATTAACGCCATTTTAGTCAAGAAATTTAATTGGGCACGAGCAAGCTTGCGAGGGAGTGTATAATTAAATGAGTGTCTAAAAAGTTTATAAACGAGTTTCTACGACAAATACTAATTATTATCTAAAAATTATTTAAATTAAATATTTGTATGGAGCAACATCTATAAAAAAATAGAGTAACTCTCGTAAGAATTTCCAACTTGGGAATCTGTATTACCGGTCAAAATGTTAATTTTAAATTGTAAAATTGTAAATCGAAATTTAACCTTGAAAATGGACTAATAAACGTTTAAATTTAATATAGAATCAGTTTTTACAGTAAAAGTAAAGAGGGTTTTATGGGCATTTCACGGTGGAGTCTAAACCCGAAATTTTTAATCCTTTAGTAGTTAAATCTAGTTTACTGCCAGTGAAATCAAAAGGTCAGTACAAACTTACGTATAAACTTTTTAAATATATTTACCTAGGTATTGGCTTTGAGAAACTATTTAATACCTTTTTATTTTTGTATTTTGTAAGATAATAAAATAATTTTCTCATTATTTCACAAGAAGGGCACTTTATTTTAACGATTGTATGATATTTGACTAACTTAAAACTAAATTCAGCCTGTAACTAAAAACCGGTTGCTAACTTTAGCCCTTGACTAAAACGCCATAGTGGCATGGAAACATGTACGATAAAGGGCGTTTTATATATTTATTTTTATTAAAGTTTTGCATAAATGTGTTTTTTACAATTTAGATGTAGAAACAATTCATAACTCTACTGAAATTAAATTAAAAAGATTAAGATATTATGGAAAAGTTTTGACAACTGCCACTTTGGATCTAAATAGACAGCAGGGTGACCTTAAAGGTGGAAACTTTGTCGTAAGTAATTCTTTAAAAGTCCAAGCGACGTTAAACCGACTTGGAAATTAGTTCCAGCATTTCCTAATATTTTCCTTCCTTACTACTATCGCTATTAGCCGATTATGCGCAGATTAATTGTCTCGATAAGATTTGTAATTAAAATGATGAAAAAACTTTTTAATCTGATTATGACTTTTTGTGTCGTAATTTTTAAGCATATCATTTTCCTAAAATCGAAAAGCAAACGTTTTCTAATGTATTCATACAGTTCATTGATAAAGAAACATCTTAAATACGGTAACCAAAAATTGCAGGTCTCGATAATATCTTCTTGTTTCTTAATGAAAGCATGCTATCTAATGGTAGAGTAAAACATTCAAGGTACAATGTTTACTGTTTCGTTATTTCGGTCATCTTTTGTAAAGTGGTGAAAAAGATAAGAAGGGTTAAAATTAGTACGGAAGCAATTAGTTCTTGAATAAAGAAATAAACTGCCACACTAAATTTTTAGTGCTTCGGATAAATTACACGACTAAGAGGGGGAAGTACGCACCGAACCGTTGTCAAATTAGTCAGATAACAAATAACTTTGCCCAAAGGATACAATGTGAACACACAATTATTTGGCATTATATAAGTGAAATTGTTGTGTAATGATTTCTTTGCATATTTTACGCCGCATTTGTAAATTTTATGTCATTAGATGTATATGCTTTACGAAGTGTATTGAGAAATGTAATGATCGTTTAAATAAACGTATAATTTTAAGGGGTTTTAATATGTTTTTACATTTTTTAAAGAAATTAGCATATCGTCGTCGGGCGTGCAATATCTCCAATGTGACAATATACTCCAAATTTTGTTTATGACATTAACATATTTGTCTGAGCCTTGTGCACATTTTTCTAATATCTACAATGTAAAATTATCATATTTAGCGCACTTATGCATGATTTAAAAACCGCCATGTTACAGTCGTTAAACGTTTTTCGTCTCTCCTGTAAAATTTTGGATATGGCATTAATAAGTATAAAAGAGTAAGCGCACTGAATCAGTAAACATCTATCTATACGCGCTCATAGACTTGAAACGATTCAGTACATTTCCTCAGAAAAAGTAGGTATAGAATAATAGAAATGAGTAGCTCAGAAAATTCGGATAAAGAAAAAAGTGATTGCTGTCGTTTGTCATTTTTTTGTGGATACGATATCATAATAAAAAGTACTGGTTGGGTTACACAGAATTTCAAATTCTTATAGGACTTCAATAGGTGCTTCTTCTTTCACCATTTTTACGATGAGAATACAGCATAAGCTTTTGTCGAACTAGCTGCTACTATTTGGCCAGCTTATCAGACGGATTAGTGAGTATACAAGTAGTTTTGGTCTGAAGGCATAAATTTTATTTTTTATGGGTTTGTTTGTATCTGGACCATTTTGTTTGTGGCTTTTAAAGCAACATCATACTGATTTCCTGGTTTTGAGATACTTGAAGTTATACAATCCAAGAGGTATAAGAAGTACCTTCCAACTACCTTATTTGTTTAGTTTAATTTATAAATAATAAAATTACCCTTTATAATCCCGTATTATTATATTTTGCATAATAATTGAATCGGTAAAATTAATAACAGTACATGTCCAAAAGTTAAAATTTTGACAAAATATAAAAAAATCAGTATTATAGTATTAAATGCATATAACTATTTTATAAAATATAATATTCATATTATGTAAAATGATTTATATTTTCTCACAAAAATGCATTTTAAACATTAAAATTGATTTTAGAAAATGACTTAAATTTTTGGACTTGTACTGTTCTTATTCTTACCTATTGAATTATAATCCTGTTTAATAATAATGTTTTCATACATATATGCACCTGTGTACAGGGAAGGTACATTAACTTCATCTAAAGCTGTTCTTTATACGTATGAAATGCGTGTTTATTGGTAAAAAAATAGAATATTCCATTATAAGTAAAAACTTGAAAATATATCGATGACTTTCTGCCAAAGTATCGCAAGCAACATAACTCAAATTTCGGGAATTAAAAACATTTTTTGTTTTAAAGTCTGTTTTAAATTAAATATAGCCTAAAGGTTTTATAACAAGTAAATAGCTTATAACTATAGCTATTTACTTGGTATAAAACCCATAGGTTATATATGGTTTAAAACTGACTTTAAAACAAAAAATGTTTTCAATTCCCGAAATTTGAGTTATGTTGCTTGCGATACTTTGGCAGAAAGTCATCGATATATGAATTTATTACACCAAACTACTTATTATTCATTTATATTCAACATTTTTTACTTTTATAATAATCTGAGCCCTAATAATATCAATAGCCAACAATACAGAATTTATCAAACTTATGATTCGTGGGATGATAAACTCGCAGTTGCACATTATAGCAGGACTGAAATATTTTTTAATCGGAAAAGACCACTGGCTCCCAATATTAAGCGTTTTAATTTAAAAAGTTATTCTAAAACTTTACTTTTACCTCTTTATTAACATCCTCATTGAGGATTCCTCAGGAGGCCCTTTAGCACTCACGCAGTTAAACATATATTGTTCTTGCAACCATGTTCTTGCCATCCTAACGGATGCAGAGTAAACCAACTTCCCATGGGAAGTTGGTTTACTCTTTGGCTTGAATATGTTTTGCCTTAATATTTAACCAAGTTATTATAGTTTACTGGAGTAATACCCAGAACCAGGGTATACCCTGTTCACATCACCAGATTTTACCCACTTTTTGCAATTCATTTAATCTGCTATGCGTTGTTGAAACCATCAACCAATTTTGGCGATAATACAGCGGTTTTCTGCATTATTTAAGATGTGGTTAGGCATAATTGGGTAAGTAATACATTTATTAAAAAGATTAATTTACTTCATTTGACAATATTATGATTGATACGTGACTGGTGGAAACCATATCAACATCGGGAAAATTATTTGATTACTTTCATTCGGCCGCAATTCAACAAGTGGTTGCATTTAGTTACATAATTGGTTATCATAAAATTTTGCATTTTGCATCCTTTAACATAGTGGCGCATAATTGAGGCAATACATTTGTTGCGGCACGTAACTAGGTTTTATAATTTACGAGGGCCCACAACAAGGGTGTCTACGGTGTATGTAAGTATATTGTTATTCAGCTGCACGGTAACATACGAGTACAATGGAACAACGGAATCCAGGAGAAATATGAAGAATCCGCTTGCTAAGGCACTATTTCACCCGACATATTTTGCTTATAAAGGGAAAATCCACCAGTTTTTGTAAACTTGTTTTGCAGAGATATCCTTTGTATATTTTAAAGAAACAAATAGAGTTTCCTCTAAAATACCTATGCATTGTTTTTTGTCATTACTCCTATTGATTTTATAATAATCTACATAAAATTTATAAATTTTATAAATTTATAAATTTTATAATAATCTACATAAAATATACCCGGACTCTTAAAAATTTTTGACAGCAAACCACACGAACAATTACCAAGTAAATATTACTCCTACACAATACATATATTTACCAGGTAAACTTTACCTATAGGTACTTTTTAGGGTAATTATTATTAAAATAATGATAATAATATGATATGATGAGATAAATAATATACCATCTTACTTATTACATTTTCTAAATAAAAAATGTAAATGTTTGTATCTTTTTAAGTTGTATTAACCTGCCAACCTTTTTTATTTATTTTGTAACAAGATGTATAAAATAATAATATCAGTAAATATAAAGTTTTATTTAGAACCTCAGAACTGGATGTTGTAGTTAACGCCAAAGTTTATTTATTTTTATTCAGGTAAAGCAGTTTACAACCTTAAAATTACTGGTAGTACTTTTCAAGAGTTTGAACTCTTGAAAATTATATAATTAAAAGCTATACTGATTTACAAATTTTGTAATCAGTTGTACTTTTAAAAGGTAATACCAGTAATTTTAAGGTTGTAAACTGCTTCACATAAATAATAAAGGAACTTTAACGTTAATTGCTACGTCCAGTTTTGAGGTTCTAAATAAAATTTTAAATTTACTAATTTAGTATCGTTATTTTACCTACATAAAATATGTAGACAGACCTAAAATAAAATTACAGTAAGTATGTTGTAATATTACAGTAATGGTTACGTTATTTTACGTAGAATCTATTTTACATAATACCTGTAAAATTACAGAACATTAGTAGTTTTACGTTATGCACGTACTACAAAGCTACTGTAATTTTACTGTTTAAATTGCAGGCAACAAATAACCCACAATTTGTAAAGTAAAATTACAGAAATGCTTCTTTCAGTGTACAGGTAAATAACAGATAATCTGAACAACCATGTGCTAAATTAAGTCTTAATCTTAATTTTTTTTGGATGATACTTTTTTGTTAAAAATGTCCCGATTTTGGGGAGATTATTTAAAACTTTTTTGAAACTTTATAAAGAATGTACGAGCTTATTTAAACAAAATACCATGTTTGAAAAAATATATTTGACGTTTGCTGTTTTTTGTGTTTAGTAAGGTTTAAAGTTTCACTATGGCTTATTTTATTTTACGACAATGTTTACAAATCCTTCTGACTTATTAACGAAATTCAAATTCTGTTGGATCTACCTAGTCGAAAATATTATTTATTTCCACCTTCTTAGAAAATGACATTTTATAGGTTAATTTGGTTGTTTTTGTATCCAAGTAAACGATACATTATGGGAACAGACCTGTAATATTTTACAGGCTTGTATAATAGACCTGTTAAGTTTTACAGGCTTGTAGAAAAGCAATTTATAAAATAAAATGTCATATTTGACACATTAATTAAAATTTTAAATTTAAAAATCGTTATCTAAAGGTGAAAATAAAAGTTTGTACGTATCACGCTTTGCAATTAATCTTTACTAGGCTCACTGGATTATGGGGTTCGCTCCTGCGTCGCTCATCCCACAAATTTCCAGCTCGCCCGTAAAGATTCATTTACAAAGCTTGACACGTAAATAACTATTTTGGCTAAATGGCTACGTTGAGAATTTGTTCTTAAATATTGTACATGAAATCAAAACATCTATGGTCGATGTATTACAGAAAGATACAAAAAAAAAATTATGTCCTGCCTAAAAATACAGAAACGTATCGCATGGCTGCATGGTTTGTTATTAATACCCCTTTGCTAACGATGCTTCAGACATATTTACAAAAAAATTATTTTTAATATAAAATATATAAGTTTTGATTACCCGCTGATTTTAAGATCATTTTTGTACAAATGTAAAGAAACAAGGATATATGCGCTCCGCGAAATTTGACAGGAGCCTTAAGTACTAAAATAAAAATACTAGTAGTTTCAGTCATTAAAGGAAATACAATCCACGAGCGACACACGAGGCTCTTTGGCATCCGCAAAGAATCCTTTTTTTAAGAAGGAAGGAATAAGCTAAATATGGAATAGAAAACTTTATTAATCAATGTAGACCTATTATTTTTTTACAAATTGCTTTAGACGACCTTTATTATCACCACGTCGCTAAGACTTGCCACATTGCTGGCATTACAATGGACTTATTGCGTGGAAAGTTTCGGGCATGATACTACATAAGTCTTATGTAGTATCATATTTTCCGGAGTCAAAAAATGGCTCTGTAAATTGGGCGCTGGAATCGTGTGATTTAAAAGTATTAAATTACTTTTTTTGGGCTATATATATATATAAAATCATTAGTTTACAACAAAAATCCCACGACTCTTGATGTCCTTAAGTCCACATTTAACAGTAATTGGTGGCATCAACAAGGTTGTGTTAGTCGTAAATAAAGTATAGTATGCAAATCGTTTTATAAACTTTTCTAGACACTCGTTTTTATTATCACTCGCTCGCAAACTTTGCTCGTGCCTAATAAAACTCGTAACTTAAATGCCGTTTATAAAACCACATACATAATATACTATTAGGGTTTAAAAGTGCTTCAATATCTTCAATAAAAGACATTGGTTTTAAAAATATTATGTATCAAGTCTGATAAACGCCATTTTAGTCACGAATTTTAATTAGACACGAGGGAGCTCTCGAACGGATTTTTAA
The DNA here is from genome assembly GCA_921294245.1 of Brassicogethes aeneus. Taxonomy (NCBI): domain Eukaryota; kingdom Metazoa; phylum Arthropoda; class Insecta; order Coleoptera; family Nitidulidae; genus Brassicogethes; species Brassicogethes aeneus. The sequence goes on along the minus strand of OV121132.1, from coordinate 41,180,545 downwards.
TTAAATGAGTGTATAGAAAAGTTTATAAACGAATGCAACTTTTTCTACATCAAATAGTTATTATTATCTAATAATAATAATAATAATAATAATAATTTATTCAGCAAAAATTATTACAATTTTTTTTCAAAAATATCTTTAATTAATTGGGTGCACCTGATCTCTTAAAGAGATCGTGTCGTGCTAGAGGTTAGAGGTTAGACGCTTTCTAAGATATTTTTAATCTGTTGATTGAAAATGTTTACCCTTTTGCAAAACAAACCAAATGATTTTATACTTTTAAGCTCGTTTGGTAAAATAGTAAATAATTTAGGACGCAGTGCAAAAATAGTGTTTTTAAATAATGTTGACGGAGTTTTTGGTCTAGTTAAAAGACATTTACAAAGTTTTGAAAAGATTGACCCGTCTGGTTTCCGAGCAAAAAAATATTAAAGTTGCTAAGAGTACGGAATGTTATCGTTTATTATTGATAAACTGTGTTGTTAATATTGACAAAAGTTTATATGCAATTCTACAAATGAAATAGTCAAAATTCTAATATTTGAATTAGTACCAGCATTTTTTACTAGTAAAATAGTCGTTTTCACTTTTAAATACTTATATTTTACTACGTAAATAGTTCAAGTTTGACTAATTTAAGATTAGTCACCATCTTTGACTATTTCTGAGAGTTAACTAATTTCTTTAATCGTTTGCGGCAACCACAAAGTATTATTTGAATTAAATGCATATACCTAGGCTCCATGGTTAAATAGGGGGCCCATAAAACAAAGATGCAAAAACTTTAGCTCAAAACATCAACACAAATAAGGGACGAGCTAATCCATAAACTACACGTCCTAGGGTTCCCCAACCACTTGACACTTCTTTTAAATTCCTACCTGTTAAATAGAACATTTCAAGTCAAGGTTGATAATCAAATGTCCGGGGTACGGTCGGTGAATGCTGGTGTTCTTCAGGGTACAGTCCTGCAACCGAAGCTGTATACGCTTTATACAAGCCATACGCCAAAGCTTCCACGCACGAAGCTAGGGCTGTAGGCTGATGACACCACCATATATACACTGATTCGTACTATTCGTCGGTAGCCGCCAAGCAGGTGGTAATCCACCTTGACTTGCTCCAGAAATACTTTGATCGGTGGAAGATCAAAATTAACGGCCAAAGACCGAAGTGATCCACTTTTCGAAAAAATTTACTAATAACAAAATATTTTCACCGATCAGAGTATGTGAATAAGAGTGCACTGAGCCTTGAAAACAAAATTATTTTATATAAAACCCTCATCAGGCCAATTTTAACATACGGCTGTCCGGGTTGGTGCTCCGTCTGAGACCAATTACGTTACTCTGCAACGATTGTAGAACCAGGCCCTCAGACATGTCACCAATTTGGACAGATACACAAGGATCGCCCGCATGCATGACATGACGGGCATCCAATATATCAAAGATTCTGTCATCGCTGTCGTGTGCAAATTTTATGAAACTACTATTCAAAATTCTGATTTAACGTCACAAATTACACGCATCAGACGCTTCGACGACAACAACATCAGACATGGAGTTATTTACAAAAGACTTCCAATTTTTTATCAATTGTCGCGCTTGCCTTTAACATAAGTTCACAATGAGATTTTTCATTAAATTAATTTTTCTCTTTTACATTCAGAATTAGGTTTTTTAAAAAAACACTTCCACTCTTCCTCTTCCTCTTGTAATATTCCCTCTTTCTTCTTTCTAAAAAATACAAAATTCTAAAGAAGGTTTTCTCTAATTTGTTTTTCCTTCAAATCATTCAAAATTTTTCTTTTATTCATGTCTTTACCTTATATCCCATTACTTTTCTTTGAAACATTTACTGAGCACATTCCCCAAAATCGCCATGCAAGTAAAAGCGGAACAGCACCAAACAATTAAAATAATCAGGGTCCCTCTGCGCTATAAGGTCCAGAAAAGGAGGTTAATTACCCAAGTTTTAACCTCCTTGTCAATACATAATTTTAATCCAAACACTCCCTCTCCCCTATTTGTTTATTTATATTTGTTTATCTATTTTGTCAGCATTGCCTCAAAATTTTTCAATTTGTCAAAATTCCCTTTGTATACCTTTATACCATAGTTAAGCCGATTACAAAATTTTTAATGTACTATATTTAAATAAATTAGAATTTGACTAATTATTAGTGACTAAGGCAATTAGTCAAATATCATATTTGAAATATGACTTATAATTCGTTATTTTTTTCACTAATTCATTTTAAGAGAGTAAGTGCATACGAGAAAAAAAATCATTATCATTATTGTCATATTATAAGATAATTTTTTTCTTGTATAAACTTATGGCTGTAGAAGTGCCATAAATATTTGTATCAACTTTTACCGCACAGTTTTACAATCATCAACGATAATAATGTTGACTGTGTCCAACCAAAATTATTAATCTGTCAGAAGATCCAACACTGGATTACGAACACGTGTTTATGTAGGGATATTTGATTTTGTTTTTAAATTGAATTATTTTAAAACAACACAATTGTATTTTTATTTAATTAAAGTTATTTATTTTTTACAATAATTGGACAATCCTACCTTTTATGGTTTTCTTATATTTGTTTCCTGCTCTTTTCGAGACTTTTGCTGCATTCGACATACTGCATGTTTTCTGTTGCTTTATTTGTGGTTCCCATACCTTTTTTAATAATTTTTCTTTGTAGTGAACTTAATTCGTATCACAGAACATAATAATTTGTTTTCACAACTCATTTTAAGGTTTTAAATAACACTTAAACAAATGTCACTGCAACAGTTCAACTGACAAAAGCGAAAAGCGTTATAACGTTACCATAGAAACCAACTATCAACAACTCCCAATATTTTCGCGTTTAAATCCTATTTTTTACGTTTTTTAATTCACGTTTCTGTGTTACAATATAAACTGATTTTTGTATTAAAATAAAAAATAATTATAAAAATTGTCTGTTTTTTTAAATCAAATGTAATAAAATGACTAAGTAAATTTTGTTTTTGCGAGTTGGTACCTATCGCTATTTATGCATTAAGCATAAAAGTAACTTCCCTTACCCCTTGTACTGTACTGCCCGAACCTCTTTAAATAACTAAAGAACAGTGCGTCCAAACTTTAATAAAATTTAATTTAATTTAATAAAATAATGCATTTAGATGTTTGGATGTAAAATAAAATTAATGAATTTTTTTAAATAATTAAAAACATTAAACTGATGGCGCTCGAGTTATGCAGAAGTATTTTATATTATATTGCCAGTAAAGTGCCATTCGTTGTTTACCATTTGAAATAGTTTGCTTTGTATATGGCGTTTCGTTTAAAATATTGCCACTTTGCCATTATATGTAATGGCAGAGACTTGCCGTTTTAACTATTTCACACAAAAGTTGTCCGACTTTATTATTTTAGTATTAAATATGTATGATTCCCAAGGTAATTTAGTCTGCTGCAAGTATAAGTATTTTAAATGGAAAACGTCAAGACTATTTCACGAATATTTTTTTAGTGTTTTAGGTACTTACCGTTTCAATTTCAAGTTCATTTTCCTTGCCGAATTGCAGATTTTTCTACATTTTTAATTTAAAATTTAAAAAGTTAAAATTGTCTTAATTATTTTTTTGCTTAGCAACCACGCAGAATTTTCAACACCAAAAACTTACAGAAAAAAACACTTTCGGTTTTGTCGAGTCTTCTTTTTTACTATGCAAGTGGTTTTATTACCTAAAAAACCAGCCATTTTGTGAAATCTGCCCAAAAAGTAATGTTTAGTAAGTAAGTTATTTTTTATAAAGGGTTTACCAATAAAAACGTTCTAATTGAACCTCATGCGCAACTTTGATGGCTCATAACTAGATATGGAATTTTAAAATTTATAAAATCAAGTACCTAAATAGCTAATGTTTTTTCTTCTTTAGGTGAGAAAATTCTTATAAACCTGGAAAGCAACTTTTAGGTGGTAAAATTATAATTTATTATTAACAAGGCTTTAATGATTTAATTTTTTTTAAATAACTGACGTATATATATTGTAAAAATTTTATAATACTATAAAACATTTTATAACTATTCAGGGCGGCGCGCCGCGGCCACGGCACATTTAAAATGTTTTTGTAAAGAAGCAATTTCCGACAATTTATTATAATATTATAATAAATTTATATATTTATAATATATTTATGGTTACTTATTTTGTGGAAACAATATTTCCAGTTACCATATGAACAAGTTTTTCAAAATATATTTATTTTTTACCCATTACTGTGTAGAATGTTTTTTGCCGTTTACTTAAAATATTCTCCAAAGGAGATGGCAGCTTTTGAAATTAGACGACTCATGTGACCTAACAAATTTTATTTAAATAAAAAGCTTGATTGTCACATTTTTTGTTTTAAATTTGGCATACAACCAACATAAACTGCTTGTGGTATATACTTAAAGTACTTACTTAATAAAGTATGTTATTAAGTTTATATTTAAAAAATCGTTTATCAAAAAAAACCTTCTTAAAACTTAAAATCTTAATTAAATTGCCCAAAAAATATCAAACATAAAAAAATTATTGTATTATTGCGTTTAATCATAGGATTTTGATTACTAAGTATTAAATCTATGCCTGTATAATGTATAGTTTTTTGTGTCTTTTCGTAGCGATGTGAAATATCCCGTTGCTAATTATTCAAAAATTAAAAAGGCGAGCGCAATCGCTCTTTTGTGTTTCATGCATATGTTAATTCCGGGTACAACATTCCAAAAACCTCTTCAGCGTTATTTATCCCAATGACAACTCGTATTTCGCGTTTGCCAAAGCGATTTTTTATCGCACCTGTCCGCTTCGACGGACAATTTTGCGCCCGAACATGTTCTGTACTGGTGTACTTTAAATATTTGTTTGTAGTTTGTTGGACACGAGAGCAACATAAAACGTAAAGTTGCAGTTTGCTGTCTGACAACCCTACAACAACGCTTTTAAATGACACATCAATGCATTCTTGCTATTTCGCACCTTTTTTTTAAAATTTTTTAAAAGTTCCACAATGCCTCAAATCATGTTAAACCCTTCAAGTCGCAATATTCTTTGGTACGAGTATAACATAAAAATATAAATTTCAATGGTTTTGCTTTAACAATAATCTAATTAAAATCTAAACAACCCATTTCCACTTTTAACAAAAACATAACGAATAACATTTTAATTATTATTCATTTATGCAATATCATGATTAGATTCCGGTATAATAAACTGGATTGTGGGCGAAACATAAAAATGTACGTATATCGTTATCAAAAAGGGGGAAATAGACCTGCATAAAAATTGTATAATTAGAACACCTGTATCAATTATACCGTTTAAAGGGTGACAATTTCCAAGTCGTATTTTTTATCATGAATGTGGAAATTATTTGCCGAGGCGAAAGCCGAGGCAAATTACCACGTGAGTGATAAAAAATGGCTTTAATGCCGAGGTGCATATTAAATTTTATCCGAAATCACATTTAATAATACTACCTAATAGTTACTATTGATGATTAAATCAAATGTCATTTGATGATCAAATCAAATGTCATTTGAATGTAGGAGGTGTCTAAGTATACTGTCTGTTGCGACGGTTATTATATATTTGCCCGCCGCACAGTGTTTCAATTCTCGAAGTTTTCGGCAAAATATCAAGGAGTCGGATTCTCCTAAAAATCCGTATATAGAGGTTTTTGGGGTTCCTGATAACGAATCTAGAATCAGAATTCCAAAATTCAAAATGGTAGATCCAAAATGGCGGACATATTTGTCAAAAAATTGACGGAATAAATTGAAAATCACCAAACAGGGTTTTTGGGGTCGCTGATAATGAATCTGGAATCAGAATCCCAAAATTCAAAATGGTAAACCTCAAATGGCGGACATTTTTATCAAATATTGTCGAAATTAATGAAAAATCTGTAAGAGGTTCTTTTTAAAATGTAATAAAACATCTTTTTATAAAATAGCTTAATTTAGTTTATTATAATTACATTTATATGATATTATTTAATATACAGTGTGTCCCGCTTTTCATAAATCCACCCTTATATCTCAGTTATTATTAATGCGATTTTCTTCAAATTTGGGTGATGATTGTATGTTGGAGGAATGAAATATTTGCCATAGTAAAATTTTGTATTTATCATTGGCGTACGGTTTTAGGGGGTAAAAGAGGGTCGATTTTTGGGCAAAAGGATATTAGGGCCTATTTTAGATAATTTTTTCAATCATAGTTAGATTTGGCATCCCAAAAAACCCCTTAATCCATATTCTTAAAATCTAAAAAATTTATTATGGCAGAAAAAAAAATTAATTAATTTATTAAGACATCGCGCTGACCAGAGCACATTAAATCAAAGAGTTCTTTGAAACCCAAGTTTTTGTTTGACATTTGGCAATTCGTACGAAATGACAAAAGTTAAACAGTGTCATTTATCAATGCATTCATAAAATGGCACAAAATCATAGAGTAGTTCTTACAATTGAAGAAAAAGTTGAAATTATCCGCTTAATTGGTGATAATGAAAAAGCAGTTTTTGAGATTTTAAGAATGGATTAAGGGGTTTTTGGGGATGCTGAATCTAAATATGATTGAAAAATTTATCTAAAATAAGCCCTAATATCCTTTTGCCGAAAAATCGACCCCCTTTTACCCCCTAAAACCGTACGCCAATGATAAATAAAAAAATTTACTATAGCAAATATTTCATTTTTCCAACATACAATCACCACCCAAATTTGAAGAAAATCGCATTATTAATAACTAAGATATAAGGGTGGATTTATGAAAAGCGGGACACACTGTATACCTAAGGTATACCTACATATATATTAAACAATCTCCATCACTGGATTTGCTTGTTGTATCATTAGCAGAGCATGGGAAACCATCAGAAGATAGCAACAGTTTTATTGCTTCGCAGGACAAAGATTTGCTCTTTTTCGGAGCAATGTTTCTGAAGCTAGAAATATACGGATCGGAAGATGCCATAAGTCAATGGAAAACATCTTCCATCGTTTTCTCCCGAGAAACTTTTAAAAATTATTTATAAAATTTAAATATAACAGATTTTATACTAAGTATTTTAAATTTGTAATATTTATTTACTTAACCCTATACTGCGCAATTTTTTCTATCGCCTTGAAAAAAATATTAATGGTTGTGTAAGGGTACAAATTATGAAAGAAAAATAATTAAAACCCACATAACATGCTATGGATATCGATATTTTATGGATATACTTGATATATTATTTTATGTATATCCATTTGTGAATATTTTATGGATATACTGAATATATTTTTTCATGTATATCCATAAAATGTCCATAAATGGATGTACTTGATACATTCTTTCATGTATATCCATAAAATGTCTATAAATGGATGTACTTGATACATTCTTTCATGTATATCCATTTATGGATATTTTATGGACATACTTTGTATAATTTTTATTACTATACTTTACTATAGTTTTAATTTTTTTACTGAAATTTTTAAATTTTATATTATAAGCTTAGAATATACACTGAAATCAGTGTAGCCATCCTTTGAAAAATCGTTTTTTTCTCCACTTAAGTTCTAATTCGTAAGAGACAATTTTTAAGATTTTGTTTTAATAATTAAAATATTTTTAAGATATTGAAATTTTTACATATTCATAAAAACTAATCTACTTACGTAAACATACTAATTTTTTACCTTTTGTAAATAAACAAAAACCAAAATAATAAATTAAAAAATTGTGCATAATTTTCTAAAAACAGTTTTACCAATTTCTGTCATTTAAAAATGTCAAATAGTTTGAAGTGTCCAAAAATGGATTGTTCCGTTGGAAAATTAATTAATGAAAAATGCCATAAAAAATATTTTTCGAAATTGGATCTTGTACTAAGGAGGAAAAGGGTTTAATAGAAAGGCGAGTGGATGCAACTGTAACCGATATTTGTACGTAGGTATCACAAATTAAAGTATCTACATTATTTTACCAAAATTTTTGGTGAAGTCTGCTGCGATCCATTTAAACGACATAAGTCGTTAGTTTATTTCTCTTGAAAGACATTATACACATAAGAAAATTTTCCGATTCATATAATTTTATAAAAAAAAATACTTTTTTTGTTTGTTTATTTTTTAAAAATATTTTTTTTGTTTTTCAAGATTTTTCTTACATACCCTAACAATATGTTATGGATATGCATTTTCGGGTTTTTTAATATACATAATATATACCATGGATATATTAAGGACATTCAGGAATATACATCATGGATATACTATGGATGTCCATATTACGAGTTTTTTAATGTACTTGATATATTTCATGGATATATTATGGACATCCAGGAATATACATAAGATATACGTCATGGATATACTATGGATATCCAAATAGAGGACAAAATCATATTTTATGGATATCCATGGTATATCCATACGATATTCGCGAATATACGAATATGCATAGATGTATATCCTATGTATATCCTATCTATATTTTCTTGTTATGTGGGAAAAATCTAACTGACATATCTTTTATATTTTTTTATTAAAAATAGGCTGTATCAAATTTGCAACAAAGCGGAAAACTAATAACAAATCCAGCGGAAAATTAACATGTGTGAAATTTGTGAAAACAGTTATTATTTTTATTTAGGCAAAAATGAAGTCCACATTTAGAACACTTTATATTATAAGAAAAGGATGAACAGTTCGGAATTTTGCACCTTTGTCTTTCTTGGGAGTATATTGGCCAGTGTGACTGGCCATCTAGCCTTACATCTTTTGGAGGAATATATGCTGTTTGTGAGGACCTTTTCTTTTTCTCCACAATTTCTTTTTCGAGGTCCGATGGTCTACCTCGTTTTACTAAACGCTTACTTCCTATATTACACAAACAATAAGCAACTTCAGCTCTAAAATCGGCAAGTTTCATATATTTTTGCTCTCCTTTTTGAGTACAACAACGCCGATAAAGCAGCCAAGCATTGACAAGTGTCATGTCAAGCAGGTGATAAAATAGTCTCATATACCATTTTTTTTACTTTATTTTGATATTATAGCGCCCTATAAGACTGTCCATAAGGTCGACTCCTCCCATATGTTTGTTATACTCCAGCACTAAATTGGGACAATCAATATTTATTCTCTGTTTCAATTTTCGGTCGTACCTTTCAATTTTTCCTTTTGGGAGTTCTCCACAATAAGTTGATAGTAAACAAACAGCCTTATTATCCTTCCAGGCAACTGATGATATCTCTACACCTTCAAAGTCAGAGATAAATTCAACCGAAGAACCACGATCCATTTTCTTTAAATTTTCTTCGGATGGTAGCTTACAATTTGGTAAGCGATTACGCCTTACAGTGCCTAATGAGAAAATACCTCTATTGGCCAGATAATGTAATAAAGGTAGGGAGGTATAATAGTTGTCAAAATAGATGACAAAATTATTACCACTGGGAACAATTCTTGACAACCTAACAACCACATTAGAACTAGCTCCAAGATCAGGTTCTTCCGGGAGACGTTTTGTTTTGTCATTTTCTCTTCCAGTATAAATTTCAAAATTGTATGAAAATCCACTAACACCACATAAAATAAAAAGTTTGTAGCCCCACTTATGGGGTTTAGCTGGCATATACTGTTTCATGTGATGTCTAGACTTCGTAGCACACATCTGTTCATCAACTGAAAGTTTTTCTTCCAGTGGAATATTTTGAAATTTTGAATTTAGATGATTTATGACTGGCCGCAATTTATGTAGGCGGTCATAGTCAGCATCATTTTTATCTAAATTTGTATTGTCATTGAAATGTATGCATTTTCTTAGAAATTCAAATCTTTTTTCACTCATGACATTTTTTATTTGGGCAAAACTTAGAGAATTACTCCAATAGCTGCGACAATTGGGCATATGCACTAAAGACATATAAATATAAATGCCAAGATATTGATTTATATCTACACTGGTTAGCCCCGCGGGTTTATTTGGATTTGTCTGTATGGCATAAATATTAGATTCAGAAGTAATTTTATTTATGAGTGCATCGTCAAAGAAATATTTAAAAAATGCAAATGGAGTTGACAACTCTAAAATATCAGTTGGTAGCATACTATTTCCTATAAAAGTTTTAGCAGTTTCGTCGATATTCATATTTTTTTCTTCCAGGTAACATTTTTTGATCGCATAGTCAGTGACTCTTTCGATGATTCAGGTTGCGGACTAACTGTAGTTTTTTCATTTTGAATACTATTTGTATTTGAGGATGATCCAGGTTGTGAATTGGTTGCAAAGTTTTCATCTTGCATACCGACAACAACTCCGTCTTCGAGGGAATCTATGTCCAGGTCATCTTCGTTTGTGTCTTCTTCAGATTCGCTAAGGTCAAAATCATCATCACTATTCCAAAAATTATCAGCAATATCTTCTAATTCACGTTCGGCCAGTGCTTTTTTATTATCCATTTTACAGCCTACAAAACGCTATGTATCATATTTGAAACAACAATATTTACCGCGTAATTGTCGGAAAACAAACATATATGTACACGTGATAAGTTTATTTATTGGTATCTCTTACCTTATATTTTATTTTATTACATTTACAACGTTATAACCTAACGATAAACTAATAAAAACCCTCAAATCTCTCGAACAAATCAACCACGTGTTACATGCATAATACACATCAACAAACTAAAGGGAATACGCAGGCGAAAGAAAGCCGTACTCGATTTTGATCCTTAATAATATATACTTTAGGGTGTATCAAAAATGATAAAGCGCGCAGTTTGATGTTTATTTAAAACAATGCGTTTCCAATGACTATTATAAATGGCTGTATCAGATATGCAACAATGCGCAGTATAGGGAATATTTTAGCAACGATTTCTTAATTCGCTAAAAAAATTGTCAACACAAATAACCACAATTCAAATTTGACATTAACACACTACAACGCGCATGCGGAGTTGTTTTAACGCACCTACAAGAGGTGGGTTAAATATGTTAAATCGGTGTTAAATATCTTAGTAGTCACGAATGATTTACGCAAATGAAAGTCTAGATACCGCTGTTGCAATAAACGTTTTGAGTTAAATCCGAGTAATCGACTAAACGTCATGAACGCAACCCAGAAATAAAAAAAAAATCTTATATTTTGTAAAGCAAAAACACGCTCGACATAGGCTTAAAATCGCGAGGTTTTTTACCACAACCGTGCTTGAGTGCCCAAGAACATGTAGTTTTAAAGAGCCGGGGGCAAGTTGGGGCAGCTAATTTATTGATGGCTTGATAGACAAAACTCTAAGCTATTTAACGGATCTTAAACTGATGCCTTACAATTCATTACAATTTTTGTAGCTCCGTTGTTCTAAAAGCTCGAATCAAAGTTTGCGATTTTAACAGACCGATCTTGTCGGTTACAATAACCTGTTGTTCAAGCAAAATCTACGAAAAACAAATACATATCTGAATTTTAGATACCTTGAAGATCACCCTTCATCAAACCGCATAACAATCGGACACACCAAACACAATATTCCGCAGCGATCGCGTGTAAAGTACCTTCAACTGAAAGCGTCAAGTTTAAACTGATGTACAAGACAAAATATACGTATTTTATATAATTTTTGTTCAATACAGGATGGAGACAGGTATTAACTACCCATATAACTCAAAATTTACCTGAAAAAAAAATGTCAATTTTTAAGGTTTTGCCGATATTTTCCAGACTCGAGACACTGTGCGCCGCGGCGATTTTTTAATATAATTAATAAAATTAACATATTATTTTTATTAAACAACATTTTATGAAAGGGTCCAATCGACCTCCACGACGGTGCTTTTTTTAAAATATTATTTAGTTCTACCATACTGCCGATTTCTTTTACTTTACTGTCGAATGTTGACTACTTTACTGCCGATTTCGGATAAAATATTTTTGTAAGAGGAAAAAAACGTCAGTGCCATCGCGATGACCATCGCGCAAAAAAAAAAATAAACACATAAATCTAGGTTGTCACTTCGGAGCGCTGACAGCCTAGGTCAAGGAAAGCTCTGTTCAAATGTGTGTATTTATTTTGGTTAGCGAAGCTATGGTTCGATGCTATGATCGGAGCGATAGTCGGTGCTTCGTTGTGTCTGCACATGCGTGCATTAATTAAAACTAAGCATAAAAATACGGTCATTAAAAATAAATAAAAAGTACTAAAACACTTTATGGCAAGGTTTAAGAATTTTAGGTATTTTTTAAGTAAAAAAAAAAACAAAAAGACAAAAATATTCCTGGGTAAAATTACTCAAAAATGTACGACACACATTTTGCACTAAAAATATTTAAAGGCCTATCAAAATTGACAATAGGCATTGTGCTCTAGGCCCGACCTTACTATTCTCATTTAGAAACCTTCAGAATGCTTGTGTCCAGATTAGGTTAATATTCTCTATATTAAAATGATGATAATGGTCTTGTTATTTAAAAGTAAAGAAAGCCACCCTGTATTAACTGGAATCATTGTTAAAAATACTTAGGCTCCTGCTAATTACATTTTGATGATAATGAAAATTCCTCCTTAAAAATCTTGTCACTTTTTTAATACAGACATTGTTTAAAGCGTTATAAAAAGTTAAAAGAGCATTTTTAAAAAGAAAATTTAATTAAAAGCAAGTTAATAAAGTAGCAATCACTTGCGTAACGATCCGAAAATATGCCGCTAACTGTGAAAAACAGGGTCTTTTGTCGCGAAAGTTGAATTTTCGATATGGACAGAGCATTATAACTGGAATTCCTGGAATTTCTTTGTCGCAATTTTCAGGTTATTATCTAAAATTTAAAAATATTTCTTAATTAGGAATTTTTAATTTATAAGACGTAATTATAAACAAAATAAAATAATAGAAATTATAAATAAGCTGAAAAAAAATGGAAACTTTATGAAATCTTTTTAAGTGGCTGTAAAAAGCAATGTCCCAAAAATGGCGTTCCAACGCTGAAGAGTGGGTTATTTTAAAGTAAAAAATTATAAAAAAAATCCGACTACTACTACTTTTTCAAACAGCACATTCTCCTCTCATAAAATGAATTAGTCAAAATGACTAATTCTTGGTCATAAATCCTAGATATCTATGGTCATAATTGACTAATTGTCATAGCGAAAAAGCAGTCACTAATGAAATAAAATGGTCAAATTAGTAGATTTAAATTTTAACTCTCGGTTGTTAAGCGAATGTCTAATCGCTGCTCCATTGCCACTTTTATAGAAATTAGTTTTATTTGTCTATATATTTTTGAATAATATTTTAAAGTTAAATATCTTTTTTTATTGCTGTTTTAAACTAAATTTTTTTCATATTTGTTTATTTTAATGGCCATTTAACCATGAAGTCTACATGCATTTAACGCTAACAATAATTTGTTGTTGGCCGCAAGACTTGATCGATTAAAGAAATGAGTTACTATTTACTCTTATAAACAGTCAAAGATGATGACTTATTCTAAATAGTCAAATTTTAACAATGTTAGTAGAAAAAATAAATATTTAAAAGTGGTAGAATTTTAACTATTTTATTTTAAGATCAACTTCACTCAAACCAAAAACAAAATAAACATCTCAGTGGTCATTGGGCGACCGAGAAAAATAAAACTATACCTACATTTAAAAAAAAAAGAATATTAAAAAGAATTAATTAATATTTGGTAGGGCCACCATTCTTCTCTATAACATTTTGTAATCTACTAATTAAATTTTACATGTTGTATTTTTCTACCAATTTGTTTCCCTCATTTTGAATGACATGAAAAGAATCCTTTCTATATCTTGGTCTAATTTTATATTTTTTTGTATCCCCAAATATTTTTGAATCGGGTCCTGTCGACGGCCAAGAAAGTGTTGTTTGTAATTGGTTTGTAATAAAAATGTAAACAATTCTTGTAATGATTTTGTTGTCAAAAATAAAAAAGTAAGTAATATTTAAGGAAAATGACCTGGCAAATAATAATAAAAATAATAATAAAGGCAAAAATAGAGTTCCACATTCAAATACATCCGTTGGCAATATGGATACAAATATAGGTATACCTATCCATATTGTCAATATATTCATATAAATATATTCGCAGCTGTTTATATTAAGAGTATGATGATATGAATAGTACGTTGATGCTCTACTACATATATTTTTTCTAAAGGCAATTTTTTTTCCAATTTCTGTATTAAGTATACTTCTGGTAAAAACGTGTTTAAAAAATGTATTTATTTGGCGGTACATCCATCGGACTGCATTTAAGAGTGCGTCGAATGCGGTATTTCTAATGGAACAATAATTGGGCTATATTAGAACCTTATTGATCAGTGATTTGAATGCCGAATGTGTTGTTAATGGCCTATTCGGCAGAATGTAATGTCCAGTTGGACAATATTTGGGCATAGAAAAAAGGCACTTGGAACTTATTTGGCAGTGAATCAAATGCAGTATATGGTATACATACAGGGTTGTCAATCAAAAACAGGCCAGCAAGGTTTAGGTACGGCTTTGTATGTGAAAATAAAAATAAAAATTCTTGGACTTTTCAGGGGGACATATTTCCACATTAATTTCATCACTGTAACTTTAACGCCTTAGCGGGAGCAGTATTCACCCTTATTTTTATCAAATGTGATAGAAAAGGTCATTAAACTTTCTTTAAAATGGCGATTCGTTTTTTAAATTTGTGCTGCGGGTTGCCGAGAATATTTGGCATTCATTAGTGATGCGGTTCTGTAAATCTTCCAAGGATTCAGTCTGGGTGGCATACATTTTGTATTTCACATGTCCCCACTAAAAGAAATCAAGGGGGGTAAAGCCGGTGATCTCGCGGGCCATTCAAGCACCCCTTCTCCCAATCCATCTACCAGGAAACGTTTTATCCAGAAACTGCCGTACAGGTAATGCACAATGGGGAGGAGCCTCGTCTTGCTGAAATATCGGATTTTCTTCATGGTTTTTTTCCATAATTTCGATCAGCGCTGGGTTGACGGCATTCTCTAAGAAGTCTGAGTTTCCCAGTAAGAAAAATGGTCCAATTTTGCGATTAACAAAAATACCATCCCAAACTTTTAATTTCTGGGTATGTTAAGTATGAAAGATCCTTGAATTCTTGTCGGACCAATAACGACAATTATGACGAAAAAATTAACATTCATCTGAGAAGTAAACATTAAAAAGGTTGTTGGGAGTATTTATAATTATTTCACAAAATTGTAAACGGCGGTCATTATCATCTTCATGCAATTCTTGAAGAAGTTGAATTTTATATGGGTGCCATTTATTATGTTTCAGAATTCTCTGTGCGGTGGTCCGCAAAACTTTTAGTACGACGTTGTACTGTTTGGGTTTTGAGCTGTAAAGGTTTAATTATGAATAACATTTATTTATGTAAAAGAAATAAACATAATTTAAAATTAACATCTATACAAAAATAGAGTAACCGTAGGAATGGGAATCTGTGTCACCGGCGGAAATGTCAAATTTTTCTGTGTAAATCGAAATTTATCCCTTGAAAATGACAGTGATAGTATAGAGAATGTTTTATGGGCACTCCACGGTGGAGTCTCCACCTTAAATTTCGTTTACTGCCGGCCACAGTCTTACTTTTTAAATACTTGCGTTAAGAAACTAAACTTTTGAAATTTTGTATTAAGATAATAATTTTCACAATTAGTATTATTTAAAGCTGTTCTACTTTTCTAACTTTTGATGACATTTTCGGATTCAGGGAACAATTTTTCATGGAAATTGACTGCTAAATGTTAAAAAAAAATTGCTATTGACGAGAATTATTAGTGGCTGCTTTTTCGATATGACAATTAGTCATTTTTGACTAATCCATTTTTATAGAGTAAAGAATAATCAATCATATTAACTAACTTTTTTTTTTTAAAGTAATCGTACTTTTTACTCGTGTTTTCAAGAGTACTACTCGTAACCGTAACCTCTCTTTACAAATGTACTTACGAGTAAAGCACTTAAAATTTTACGAATTCTTTTTTTAATACTCGTGCCCAACTTTGTTATGTACCAATTTTGGAGCCATCTAAAAATATTTGGGTTAAAAATCCAAATACTTGTTTTCCACTATTGCAGTTTTCAAAACAACGCTACTTAAAGCGACGTAAAGGCGAAAAAAACTGTAATAAATATCAGTTATGCAGGGCACATAATTGTGTTTCATTTTGTCGCCATTTATAACTATTTTGACGTATTTGAAGGCAGCTATTGTTTTGTAAAATATCAATCATTTCACAGTTTATAAAATACAAAATTACTCGTCAGTTGCAAAAGTCAATTTGCCACGGAAAGCTAAACCAATAACTCCGGATATAAAACTTGTCACATACATTATACCACAAATAATGTAAGCTATATATAACATATATGTTATTTACCTAAACTATTTACATTCAACTATTATGTTTTATATTCGGAATTGTAGCAGACATTTTCTTACAGTGCATTGGACATTTTGTTGTAATTTTAATTATAAATATTGTATTTGCCAAAATTGATTAAAGGTAATAGTTATTTGTTTTATCTACGCCAGTGAGATAAGAACTTCTTATCCCACTCATTTTGAGTGAGATAAGAAGTTCATTAACGCACGCGTTTTTCTCTGTTTTTAACCAATCAAATAAAAAAGTCAAAATGTCAAAATGTCAAAATAACCCTAAATTAAGTCTTAGACAAAAATAATTACCGTTTATTTTTTCATTTAGAGGCGTAGATAAAAATTTGTACAATATACGTGTGATAACGCTTTATTAACGTACTTTTGCAATTGCCCAACTCGTGCTACGCACTCGTTGGGCAAATTTCGCATGCGTACTTTAATAAAGCTCTTATCCCACTTATATCGTAAATAACTATTACAAGTGTTGAAAAGCGACTTTTTCATGCGAGTTTTTAAGTTGTGTGCATTAACTCGAGCTTGAAGAAAGCTTTTCTCACAAGTATAACACAATATTTTTTCTGCGACCCTTTTATTTTTTATTATTTTTAAATACAAAACAAAATAACCTAAAAACTTTTTTGACAGCTGAATGTCAAACGATGCTTTCCGGTTCTTTTCACACAGACCTGTCACTTTTCACACAGAAATGTCACTTTACATTCGTGTTTTGCCTTGCCAATGAAAAGATTCATTTTCTAAGCAACGATGCCATCATGAAAAGTGACTTTTACATAGTGGTCGTTGAAAAAATAGTTAGTTTTCTTGAAATTTTAATTTAAGTTTTCCTGTATTATGTAGTCTTCTTATTTTAAATAGCTACCCATGCTAAAAAATTAAATAATTTTTTTGTGTTTACCAGTATAAGCAAAAAGTTTTGGCTGCTTTTAAACCGACCAGTCGTTTGTGTAAGTCCTTTTCCTTGAATAATGTACTTTTCACTGTAACTTTATCCCAAAGGAATAGATGCAGACATTCCACATTCGTTTTGACTTAAAAGTCCTTTGGAATTTGTTGTTGGTTTACCAAAAACAAGATAAACATCAATTCTATTATGCCTTTATGGCATTAATGTTACAACGAATAAGGTCATGTTAAAAGTAAATAAAGCATACAAATTGAATAAAAAATTTTTGGTAGTAATAAAATAAAGTTAATTCAAATATGTAATTTTTATGACGTAACCCAAATTACATAGTAATTATTGTAAAAAATACATTTATCACACACCCTGAAAAATTCAGGCTTATCAGATCGAACAAAGAAAGGCTCCAATAAATAAAGGGGGCCATTCCATAAAAATGTGGACATGATGAGGAAAATCACAAATCAATTTATATGCATCTTGTTTTTACTTTATTTATTTGCTTTACAAATTAAATTTAAGAACTGTCAATTTGGCAAGCGTCATAACTTGGCTATATAATTGAATCGGTGACATTAAGAACAGTAAACAGTACAAGTCCAAAAGTCAAAATTTTGACAAAATATTTCAAAAAATCAATTTTATAGTCCTAAATGCATTTTTGTGGGATAATTTTAACTATTTTATAAAATATAATGTTCATATTCTGTAAAATGATTTATCTTCTCACAAAAATGTATTTTAAACTTTAAAATTGATTTTAAAAAATGACTTGTAAAAAATTAAATTAAATTAAAATTTGGACTTGTACTGTTCTTATTCTCACCGATTCAATTTTAACCATTGCTATATCGAAAGGTATCAACGCGAGCTACCACTTTTTGTTGTTTATGAAAAAACATTTGTATGAATTTCTTTATGTTTAACCTTGTTCTTTTTTTGTTATTTAAGAGTACTTTCATTGTTAAACACGCAGAAATAATAAAAAAAATATGGAAAGGTAAATCGTATGTCCTTAAGTATATCCATCTAGAGACATTCCATGGTAAATCGCGTTACAATCAAATATAATATTTGACAGTAAAACGACAATTCTAAAAGTTTAAACAACATCAACAATTTTATTTAAAAACTTGTACTGTTCGTCAACAATTAAATTAATATCATAATAGATGAAATTCCTTTAGACTGTCATTATAGAAAAAAAAATTCACCAGTCACTCGCGTTACATCCTAGGCTTTGAGCTTAGGATGTAACGCGAGTGACTGGTGAATTTTTTTGTTTGTTGTAGAAATTAATTTTTGACTAAAAAGGTTTTTACGTTCATATCACTAAAGTGCTTTGTTTAAGAGATATAAGCAATATATAGTTGTTGAATGAAATTACATAAAATTCAATAAAACCTATTTTTTCTTTGTTTTTGGTTATTGAATTGCTTATATCTCTTAAACAAAGCACTTTAGTGATATGAACGTAAGAACCTTTTTTGTCAAAAATTAAATTTCCTACAACTTTTTTATTTGAACTTTTTGGGTAAAACCAGTCATTTGATGGATTTTCTCAAAAATATGTGAGAAAAAGTGAAAAAACGACTTTTGGAGCTACTACAATCAACGTAAATAAATCAAAAACAAAATTGATGCAGGGCCTTTCAAAAACCGTGAATACTATGCAGAAAATTATGGTGATAAAAATTATAATTCAAAACCCAGCCAAAATATAGAAATTTAAAGTAAAAATGATTAAAAATACATGCTTTTTATATGGAAAAACTACAAAATTAAAAAGGAAGTACTTAGAATCAAAATTAAGGGCTCAAATTTTCAGGGAATTTTTTTTTCAACCTAAAAACCGAAATTTTCATGTGTCAGCAAGAAAAAAAAATTTTCGTTTTAAATGAAACACCCTAATGAACATTTTGAGTCAAAAAACACTAAAACTAAATATTATGATTTTTTTCACTTTTCAAAGCTTTCAAATATACGAATTTTTAAATTGAAAAAAAATAATTCTGGGATAGATTTTGTAGGAAATTTTATGCTCTACAAGAATCCGCGACGTAAAAATTTTTATCTCAAACGGTTCAAAAGTTATATTTTTTTTAATGAAAAAAGATTTTTTTACGTGTTATTTCAATGGAAAACTTAGAATGCTCACCGACACCTTTTAAAATTGAGCAAAAAATTTTTCCTTGCAGGAAAATTTTTTGCTTGGTATGTAGGTTCATTTTAACCCATAAATCCGATAGGTTAGTTTTTTTGGCTCACCCTAATACCCACCCATGTTTTTTTAGATATTTTTATGTTTATCAGGCTACAAAATGGGATTCTTATCAAGACTTTTTAAGAAAAATTGATTTTGAATAAAATTAAATAAAATAAATTTTTTTGGAGATAAATCTGTTTTGTGCATTATGCTTTTTACTATATAAAAACGTGATTTTTGGTTAATCCTGTATAAATCTAATGATGTGCTCAGTATGAAAACAGTATTCTCTAAGTCTCGTTAACAATATACTCCAATATTATAAAAAATGGTGTACAAATGTGTACTCTGTCAAAGGTAAGATAAACAAAAATTTTAAAAAAATTAAGAATTTTCAAAAAAATTCGAAAAGAGGAGCAGCTAGGATTTTGTTAAATATCATTTTAAAGTTACCAAAGGGTCCCGAACAAGAAACTGCAATCAATAAAAATCGGTGTACAAATCTGTACTCTGGCAAAGGTAGACTTTGCGATAAACAAATAATTTAAAAAAAAAATGATTTTTTAACAAATTTAAAGAAAAGCAGTTAGAATTTTGGTTAAATCTCCAAAGAGTGCCGATCAAAAAACTTTAACCAGTTTTTCGTTCAAAATTGAAAACTTCTATGAAGTCTAAATTAAACAACATATTAAATATTCTCTAAGGGCCGTATGCAGAAACGTTGATTTATTTATATCAACTGATTTAGCATATCAGTGGATATAGGTTTTTGCACGACATGGCAACATAGCATCTAATTTAAACCAGTTTCATACAGAAATCTGCTCTACCGACAATCTAGGATTATAATTCAAGAAGACTAAATAAAGGAGGAGTAACTCTTGACCACAAGGCATAAAATGATAAGCTATATAACGTATACCCTTATTTATAATTTTATTATTTAATTATAACTTAAAAATAAACTTAACTAAATACTACTGAGTATATGCGTACGTTTTTTGGCTTGCCCCCACCTAGCAAGTTTCTCCTCCTGTGTTTAGTCTTCTTTTTTTAACCGTTTAATGTGTGACAGTTCGATTCTGTCTGTTTGATTTGAAATTCGTAACCTTCTTTATCTCTGTTTTGAATCATTCAAATTCGTGTAGTCAAAGCGTTTAGTGTTCTTTATTAAGAAAATGGAGAATAAAACAAAAAGGGGACCTAAAGCCTCAGAGAAGGACAAACAATTATTGTTGAAATTGGTGGAAATGTAAGTTTTATTTGGGCATTTGTTCTTCTAAAAATTAATAATTTATCTTATCCAAATACCTGTACCTAAAATGTTTGAGCGACAATCCTTTCTCACCTATCCCTATACCCATATTTTTAGGAATAAAGCAGTTTTGGAAAATAAACGCACAGATGCCACCAACAATAAAAAAAACACAAGGCTTGGGAGGACATTGAATGCTTGTTCAATAAAAATAGTGATGGGCCAAAGAAAACCAGCCATCAATTAAAAATTCTTTATTTAAATTTAAAAAGAAATACCAGAAAAAATATGGCTGGAATAAATGTAAAAATCTATTTTATTTGTATATTATTAATTACCTCCCTATGTAAGAGATTTTAAATTTTAGAAAGAAGAATATTTACAAAAAATCAAGAAACAGGCATCAGAGGACAAAGTATGTAAGTTTATGCTTATTATACCTAAATAATGTGTTTCTAATTTTAGAAGGAACTTTATAAAACAGGTGGAGGGAGTTATACTCCAAAGTTGTCTGATGACGGAGCAAGGATGCTTGCTCTTCTAAAAGAGGAGATGAAGCCGGACCAAAATACCTTTGATGATGGCGCAGAATGGTTTGGTATGATTATTTTGTATAGTACAAACCAAATCAATTGCCCTTAATAAATTTACATTTTTTGTCATTTTAATGGTGGAACTCCGAGAAAATTGGTATCAGATATTATTATAGTGACCTTTTTAACCTTACAAAATTTGTATGTAACCAAAATATTTTTTATTCGGATTTTTTTTTAAAATAATGCACATCATTAAACTTGCCTTGGTTACTACTTAAATAATTAAAACAGAGGCCCAATATATTAAAGCAGGTATTTCAATGTTTTGTAAAAATACATTTTTAAATTAAACGTCATGGGACCCCAAAAATTGGGATGCACAATAATTGTGAATTTTATTTTTTGGGGCTTCAGGACATGTTTAATTTAAATATTTATTTTTACAATACCTACATTTAAATACCTTCTAACCAATTATATTTGGTTATTTGGGTAAAACTTATATTTTAAAATAATTTTATTTTATTTTATTATATTATCACACAATCAATAAAGAATTTTCAGGGGTGAGTCGCAAACAAATGGGTCACATTGTATATAATATTTGAAATATTAATCCACCAATAAAAATAAAGCTAATGACATACTCACTGCTATAATATTATATTAGTATATACTGACATATTTTCAAGTGTGTTTGTTTGTATGTATATTGGTTTGCATAGAGATAGTATATGGGATATTTTTTGCAAACTTTTTTTGTTATACCTAAAAATTTTTATAACAAAAAAAGTTTTAAATATTAATATTTATATTATTATTATTTAAAAAAAATAGAGAGCACTGCTCTAATAATAATTACATGAATTGTTTTAAACTTTGTCAAATGTTTTAATAATAAGTATATTGTTTGTATATTTAACAGGATTGCAGTTACTGTTAGAGGTAACAAACTACACAGGGTGTTTTGAAAATATGTGACAACAGTTGAAAAAGAATTTCTCATGCAAAAATAAGACAATAGTTTTGTCAATTTACAAGTGAATGTTTTTAATTTTGGATGTGCTTAAATTTTAAATTTATATTTTATAACGTTAAACCGTTGATTGAAAAAAACTCATATTCTCAACAACAGTTAAACCTTATTTTTATATTTGAACTTTTATTTGGTAGTGTAATTAAATAACACATTTAACTTATGTTGTGGATATATATAATATATATTCGATTCTACCCCTGCTGATGGAAAAGATATTCCAAAAAACCCTGTAAAATTTAAAAGATGTTTGTAAATATCATATTTTATAAATTTATATGCCTTTTAAAAAGTGTTTATTTCTGGGTCAAACAAAAATTATTTGTTATAATTAATCAATTTAATGAATGTTACAGGACCAGATAAAGTATATGAATCCCCACCACAATGTTCCTCATCCCCTCAACCTGGTTGCTCTTACCACCCAGAACCTCCTACACACAGTCTAGATCGTGATACTGTTCCTGCTTCTGCTCCTGCTCCCAAAACCACATTTCGAAAAAAAAGGAAAATCGTTTAAAAAAAAAACAAAAATGGATCCAAAAAAAAAACTTATTATTTCCAAAATCTGCCTGGTCAGAACTACAAAGGCGTCTGGCCATTAAGGAGGATAGTAGAAAAGAGGCTGAACATACTTTAAAAATAAAAATCCTCCAGGCAGAATTAAATAAACTTGAAAATTAAAATAAATATTTTTAAATACAATTTTGATTTTATTTTTTCCCTTGTGACCCTAATTAAAACCTTAATACAAAATTATTTTTCGAATCTGCTCAATAATAATTATTACCAATTCATTTAATTTAAAGTAATAAATAATGTTTGGATTTTTAAATACTACATTTACTTATTATTGTATACAGGGTGTCCCTAATGGACAATACAATGACTGCAGTAATAGGTCAATAACACAAATATGCATTTGTAAAATATTAATAATAAACAAGATAAGGTCTCAAGTGGGACACACTGTATATATTTAAAATATTTACTTATTAATATTTATTGTGTTTTTCCCGTATTCCTGTAATTAGGCCAGGTGCCTGGTCACATGTAAAGTAAATAAATTATTAATTGAATAAGAATTGTTTGTTAAATTGTATTTTACTCAAAAACCCCATTCAAAATAATATATTTTAATTTTTTTATTATCTAAATAACTATGCTATAAGTAAAAACATAATGCCTTTATCCTTTTAATAAAAATAAAAGTATCATTCTGTAATTTTACCCAGGGTAAAATGTTACTGTAAGCATTATTTCTTTTTATTATTGAATTTTTGTTGGCTCTTATAAGAACCTTTTTTTAATATCACAAAATCATCAACAATAGAACTAAACTGTTTCTTCAACAAGAAATAAATTAATTGATGTCAATTAAGCATGTATCTTATTACAGTGAGATTATTAGCAACTTGATCTTCTAAGTAATTATTTGTAACACAATAAACATACATATCAGTATTAAAAGTGCAGGTATGAACTTATTCCCTACTCATTAAAAATTGTGGAAATAATTGACGTTCGAACGTCAAGAACATTTTCAAAATTTTCATAAGCAGGTTCAGGTTCTTCCTCATCTTCAAAAGGAAATTCATCGGGTGGAAGTGGGTGTTTTAAATCTATTGCCATGTTATGAAGAATAGCACAAGCTATTATGACCATCAAGACACGATCTTTTTTTATTGCCATACCAAGATGTAAGCATGGAAATCTTCTTTTTAGTACCCCAAAACACCGTTCAATAGTGTTTCTTGTTGAAATGTGAGAGCGATTATAACGACTCTCATTACCGCGTTGTGGGTTTAAAAGAGGTGTTAGGAGAAAATTTTTACATGGGTAACCATTATCTCCCAAAAGAAAGTTATTTCCATAATCTCCATTTTCAAATTGAACAGATAAAGGGCAGTCATTAAAAATAGTGCTATCATGTACTGAACCAGGCCAGCGTGCAATAATGTGTCTGATTTTAAGGAGCGAATCACAAATACACTGAACATTATATGAAAAGTATCCCTTTCGATTTCGATATAGTTCAGCTCGCTCCCCCCCTGGTGATTCAATTTTAATGTGAGTACAATCTATGGCCCCAATAACTCTGGGCATTCCGGCAATGCTAAAAAAATCAGACACCACTTGATGCTGTTCTTCATTGGGTGGCATAAAAATAAATTCTTTTTTTAAAAGTGCAATATTGTAAGTTACCCGATGAATTATTCTACTTACTGTAGACTGATGTATGTTCATTGTGTCCCCAATTAATTGCTGAAAAGCTCTAGTTGCATAGAATCTGAGTGTTATAAGAATTTGATTAAGAGCATCAATAGATTTATTTCGCCTTGTTGAAGGTTCAATTGAGTGTCCAATGCGATGCACAAGATCCATTACAGCATCCTTTGGGAAACGGTACCTCAATGAAAATTCTTGATTGTTATACATTTCAAAAGGATTGTTTCGGGTTCGGATGGTTCTTATTATGTTAACTGGTTCATCTTCATCTTCAGAAGACGAGGAAAACAACGATAAATCGGACAAAGATAAATCGGACATGATTAACACACTTGTGAAAGTATTCTGAATAAAATTTGCATTATTTAGGTATTTGTTTATACTTACCGACTTGATGTTTACTAATTTTTTCGTATATATTTACACAACAAAAATTGTTGTTCTTTTTTATGTTTTAAATCAGTGCTTTTCGATTGATATAAATTTGATAAACCGATTTACATTTACGATGAATTTATTGGCCAAAAAACAAATCTAGTAAACCATGACTTATATTAGCGAAATTATTTTATATGGTTAAAAGCAAATGTCACAAATGTCAAAAATATCTTGATGAAATTTAATTGTTTTATATCTTATTTAAAATGTCAATGTGTTGAAATTGACTTTTTAGGAGAAATATAAACATTTTAAAGATAATTACCCAATTTATTTTATAAAACAACAGTTTTTAAAGAAAAATACTGCGTTGCCATGTCGTGCAAAAACCTATATCCACTGATATGCTAAATCAGTTGATAAAAATAAATCAACGTTTCTGCATACGGCCCTAAGCGTTATTTTATTTAATTTTATTAAAAATCTATTTTTTTAATAAAAGGTTAATAAGAATGCCATTTTGTAACCTAATAAACATAGAAATATCTAAAAAAAAATGGGGATACATCTGTTTTGCTTGTTATGCCAAAATCATGAATTTACGCTTTTGCTTTATTAAAATTAAGCGATTTTTGGTCCACCCTGTATATATCAAATGATGTGAACATTATTAAAAAGCATTCTTTAAGTCTCCTCAATAATATACTTTAATTTTATAAAAATCGGTGTACAAATGTGTACTCTGTGAAAGGTAAACTTTGAAATAAACAAAAATTAAAAAAAAAAATCATAAATTTTGAAAAAATTTCGAAAAAAGGATCAGCTAGGATTTTGGTAAATATCATTTTTAATTCACCAAAGGGCCCGAACAAGAAACTGCAATCAGTTTTTGGCGTCATTTTTATGTGATTTAAACTTCGTTCAGGGACACTGTTTATTTTTATAGAAAGACTCTCGTTAGGATTTTAAATATGTTTAACTTAATGAATAAAAAAAGATTTTTTTCTTAGCCTAAAAAAAACTTTTCATTAAAAGCTTGTCAATAATTGACTTCTTTTCAATTTAAATACCTCTTTTTTCTTTTTTCTTTGAAAGTGACACAAACAAATAATTACGGAAACAGAGAACTTGTCGACAAAATTCTCATTTTCAAGTATCGATCCTCGACTGATTGAATGCAAGTCGGAAAGCTTTGTAAACATCAAAGTATCGTCGTGTACTTAGTGACTTAGATCCTTTTGAATTTGGCGGAATTTCGCTTAGTTAAATTTATTTATTGACAGTCTATTCGTATCAAGTCATTACCTTTGATAACTGCTAGAACAAATATTTCCCTTGCATGGCTATGTGTACTGGTTCCTTAACGTAATGGATGTGATTATTGAGCTTGCGGTGTACCAAAAGACGATTGATAAACTAACCTAACACTAATTAATAGATCCCGAATATTAGGTTACATAAATACCTTTTGTTGGTTTTTTAGGTTTTAAAGATATTTTTTTGTATTTAACCGTAAAAAGTGAATTCGTACAACCAATTTTTATTTTACCTAAAATAACTTTTTTTAATTTGTTTTACCTATTTTACTTTTTTGCCTAAAAAGTACTTTTTTTAAATTTAATCTTTTATTGACCAAGACCTATAATTTAGGTGCTTAAAATTATAATCTAATTTTATAATTATGTCACCTAAATTAGTTACATTTTTTGGCTTTTTATAACATAAAAGTCCGAGCCTTTCAAATAAATATTAATACTAAAAATTTTAGTCTTAAATGATACATAAAATTTTAGTCTAAAATGATACATATAATTAATTATTTGATACTTACTTTTGTTTATTTTAATAGTATATTGTAAAACGATTGTTGTGTGTCACGAGTTTTTTATACTATTTTATATAGTTTTATACCATAATTTTCAGTAAATCAATAAAATTAAGTAAATATTAAAAAAAAACAAGTAGTTTAACTCATGTTACTAGGTTGGCACATTGACGTGAATTTTGTTTTGTCTATGTCGATGCTTTTAAGAGCTAGACACAGTTTACATTTACTTCTTATGATTTTATTCACATTTTCTAATATAATTTTGATTAACAAAATTAGAAAAACGAGTTTTAATACATAGTTAACATGAAAATTAAAAGGGTTTTCAATAATCTGAAATAAAAAAAAACCCTAATTTCGATGATTTTAAGAAGCTCTTAGTAGCACTGACATTTAAAATATCACGTCAACTTTTGGGTTCAAAGAATAGAAGTATTATAATTCAAATTTGTCAAAAAAGTAATCAATTTTTTTTTGGGTTTATCATCCCACACAGAACACGCTATCCAATGGATATCCAATGGCTATCCCAATGTCCATATAACATCCATGCCTTTTACGATATCCATTGGATATCCAATGGATATCCATACTAGATGTTCAAAAAAAAACAAAAACATTAAAAATATTTTTTTCTTTTTTAAAATAGCCCCTTATAGGATAAATTTATGTAATGATTAATAAATATGATTTAAATCGTTATTAACCCAATTTCAACAAAGTATCTCTAAAATATATCCAATGGATAACTAATGTATGTCCAAAGTATATCCACTGTACATCTAATGTATATCCACTGGATATCCACTGGATATCCAATGGATATCCATACTGAATGTTAAAAAAAAACAAAAACATTAAAAATATTTTTTTCTTTTTTAAAATAGCCCCTTATAGGATAAATTTATGTAATGATTAATAAATATGATTTAAATCGTTATTAACCCAATTTCAACAAAGTATCTCTAATATATATCCAATGGATAACTAATGTATGTCCAAAGTATATCCACTGTACATCTAATGTATATCCACTGGATATCCACTGGATATCCAATGGATATCCATACTGGATGTTCAAAAAAAAACAAAAACATTAAAAATATTTTTTTCTTTTTTAAAATAGCCCCTTATAGGATAAATTTATGTAATGATTAATAAATATGATTTAAATCGTTATTAACCCAATTTCAACAAAGTATCTCTAATATATATCCAATGGATAACTAATGTATGTCCAAAGTATATCCACTGTACATCTAATGTATATCCACTGGATATCCACTGGATATCCACTGGATATCCAATGGATATCCATACTGGATGTTGTAAATTTATGTAATGATTAATAAATATGATTTAAATCGTTATTAACCCAATTTCAACAAAATATCTCTAATATATATCCAATGGATAACTAATGTATGTCCAAAGTATATCCACTGTACATCTAATGTATATCCACTGGATATCCGGTGGATAACTGATATGGATATCTTGTATATATACTTGTATGTATACATGTGGGATTTTGTGATGGTTTAAACTAGCATATGTAAAAAAAACAGCTTTACGGTAAATTGATTTTTTGCCAAGAGCTACGAAATTTTTAATTTTGAAATGTTCACTTTACCCAGATAATAATATTTATATATTAATAATATTATTTCTGTTAATAATATGACTACGACAGTCTGCAATACAATAAAAAATTACTTAAAAAAGTCCCTTTTGTTTATTATTGTATTTCATAGTACTACGCACGCGCTGAATTTGAGAATCTTCAGTGTTGCCGGTTATAAGCAAAATAACTAAACGAAATATATTTCCGTACTTTATTAAGTTTTAATAAATAAATTAAATAAATTTAAAATAATTATTCACCACATTTATGTCAAATAGGTATACTAGGTATACTAATTAATTAAGTATTAAAGATTTAATAATATAACCGCCATTTTGATGAGCTTTCTGAAATTATTTAAACGTCTGACAACACTGCTCAGCAGTGACTGCTGCCGAACACAGAAGATAAAGAAGCGTCCTTTTTCTATGGTAGCGTCCGTTAAATATGATGCCATGATTGTTAGGTACATCCAAAGGGTTTTCATGTTTATTTGCTTCATTCCACAGATTGTAATTCGACATCATTGCTATTTGTTATATGTTTGTCATAAAGTTTATTGCCAAGTTATTGTGTTTTGTGGTTATTTGTTTGAGGTCTCTAGTGGTAAGTGAATATTTTATTAATTTTCTAATCATAGTTATCATTTTAAATTGTATTGGTCTAAAACTAATACAATTTTAAATTAAATAGGTATATTTAAGTGCAATTTATAAACTTTCGGTTAGCATTGAAGGTAAAACATTAAAGGTGAATACATGCATGCATTTATATACCGTACCTTTATTTGCAAGCTATACATAGGCTCGAGGGTAACAAATGGGCTGATGGATTGGCCAAATTTTGGGGATCATAAGGAGACAGGTGAAATAGGCCCTAAATGATTAGGCTGATAAAAAGGCAAATGATAGCTGGAGGAGTGATGTCAAGCCAGAGACTTCACTTCTTTAGTTATGTATGTAGTTTTCTGTTCTATTTTATGTTTTCATAAAAATAAATATTTAAATTAAAGAATAAGACTTTTATTTTAAAACCCAATGTTATTTATTGAAAAGTAAATATCCATTGATTCACCATATCCAATACAGATGACAACCATATTGCATACAATACTATATCCACTGGGTATCCATTGGATATCCACACTATGTCCAGGAGGGTCGGACATTTATATATCCAATGGTTATCCATTGGATATCCATACAATCTCCATATTGAATACAGATTACAACCATATTGCATACAATACTATATCCACTGGGTATCCATTGGATATCCACACTATGTCCAGGAGGGTCGGACATTTATATATCTAATGGTTATCCATTGGATATCCATACAATCTCCATATTGAATACAGATTACAACCATATTGCATACAATACTATATCCACTGGGTATCCATTGGATATCCACACTATGTCCAGGAGGGTCGGACATTTATATATCCAATGGTTATCCATTGGATATCCCGGATATCCTATGTATATCCTGGATATCCATAAAAGAAATCCATTGGATATCCATTGGATGTAATTGTTCCGTGTGGGATGTTGTCCGCAATGAAAGTTTAATGGCTAGAATCTCACGTGAGGGATAGGGGGGTCTACCACATCTCACCAACTCTCACCGAGAGGGAGGGAGGGGTCCAAATTATCAGAAAAATGCCCCACGTAATTAATGGATGTCCCCAAATGTATTATTGTGTATTTTCGTAACCCGATTCTTTAAGTATACTGAAATACTTATTTTGGCATAAAAGTGATCAAATAGTTAATTTACTTACTTTATAAAAATTAGGACTCTACGTTGTGTTTTTACGTACATTGATAATAACGTTATTTTGAAATTGGCCAGGTTTAATAAAACACAAGTATTTAATTTGAAACCCCTGATTTAATTTAAGCAAAGACAAAGGGGTGGCCCGTTGAGTCAGAGCAAAAGGGACCATAAAAACCCTGGCGACTTACACAGTTCAAATAAAAATAAATAATAATAAAATAAATAAATAATTTTAAGACAAAAAGTTATTATTCGTAAAAAGTTCTGCATATTCTAAAATCTAAAATACAATCATCAAATATAAAAAAAATTCAGTCGTATACGCGGTTTGTCAGAAAATATGAATCTTGCTCAAGAGTAAAGAACCTTTATATTTGACAATATCAAAAATTCTTATTAAAAAAATTGATCAGAACTAAAAACTACGTTCAAATATGCATTTACATGTAAAAAAATCATTTTTTTTACAATAACAATGCAAATGTAACAGTATTTACATGTAATCTAGGATGCACTGACACTCAAATGATTTGTTGATGGCAAGAAATGTTTGACATTTACTTTACTCTTGTACCAAATTCATATTTTTTGTCAGATGATTTAATTTTAGTTTTTAGAATATGCAGAACTTTTTATAAAGAATAACTTTTCTTAGTAAAATTAATACCTAATAAGAAAGTTTCCCAACTTAAGTAGACACACTGTGTATATATTTATATCGTAAGCGTAGACTTCTATTTGCTAATTCCAAAGATCGGTTTACACTTACTTGGACGAAACATAAATGCAATTAAAGCTTCAGAGTTTGCAAGTTGTTTCAGAAACCATTAGCGGCTCTTGTTCTATTTGTTGCAATTTGGACATTACCTTTGGGCCGGCGTTAATTTATCAGTAACAACCAAATTGCAATTATGAGACTATCTGTCTTTAGTATAATTTAGTTTAATATTGTGTTTGGGGAAACTGGAGCAGCATACACGAAGGACAATTGATAATAATTACACAAAGTATGAAAATGCACAATTACGTTCGTTCCATAAGTTCAAAAAAGTTAATTTCTTTACTTTCTTTTAAATGTTTATATTTGTTCATACATTCAACACCTAATTTTAATTATGAATATGCTATGGCACACTATAGAATGGCTTTCCAGAAGTAGAGCACTCTAATAATGCCCGCTGTAGTTTTGAAACTTGGTCGGTTTATTATTAGGGCCACTTAAGCTTCAGTAGTTACCTTAGGAAATAAAAACTTGCACGAAACATTTTGTTTTTAACTTAACTGAATTTAGGAAGTAACATTGTAGATACAAAATCTCGAAATGCAATATTAACAAATACAAACTAATTAAAAAAAGTAATTGCACCCTGTTAATGTTAATTCTATGCTGGTAAACTGCTGTAACTTCCAATATTAATCCACCATTAATAAAAACAATGGTCGGTTCGGGCCAAGTGTCGGTAACAACAATACTAGGATAACTCTGAAACATCTGCCATTATCGGAAGGGATCCGACGTTGCGGCTTGGGTGAGTGGGTCCAGGGGGAGATGTTGCAACGTTGGACAGTTGAATATGCAACCGCAGTCCTTAATTAGAACTGATTGCCTCGGTTACCCGCAAACTTAAGACCGGTACTGTAATGAAGTGAATTTTCTGAACTAATACAACTTTAATCAGGACGATTGATCGGTTGGGTTTATGCAAGAATTTATGCGCCTTCTTAAATAAAAAATAAAATAACAATTATTTACCTCGTCGCGACGAGGTAAATAATTGTTGTTCGACGCGTCGAGCCATAGTTGGGTTGCCAACCGTCCATTAAAGGTAGTTAATCAGTGTCCAGGACCTTTACCGGGTTATCTATTTTATATTACCTATAAATAAATAAAAAATAAGACAAAAGAAATTACATAATCGGCAACTAAAGAAATTAAACCATTGTATTATAACAAAGTGTAAAATTTTATTATAACTTTATAATATATTAATTGTATTTGTTTTTAATTTGTAATAGTTAAATGATATGTTTTAAAGAATTTTTCATAATTAGCATGGTACCAAGAACACCGTATTAAAAATAAAATAATAATAATAATAATTATAATAGTAATACTAACGAACTTTATTTATTTATAACAGGTTAACAGGAACACACTCAATTAAGAAAATGTAATAACAAATGTATACCTATACTTATTAAAACAACTCAAGCAATGTTATATACAAATACAAAAAAACAAACCGTATAAAGTATAAATAAAATATAAAATGGTTAAAATTGTTACAATATGAAAGTATTACATAAAATAAATCAAGTTACATTAAATAATCACATAACACTCATATATTAATTTAACATTTTAAATTAAAATTAATATCACAGTTAGAACAAAGTCTACTAATAAGAAGCACATATTATAAATAGGTGGGCGAAGTAACATATTGGTACAGGTAATGTCAATTGCAAAAAAATAGATCTTTAGGTACGTAAATTTTAAGCAGCTTAATGAAAACGAACAGTTAAAGCTGTTAATCAAAACAGAATATACACGATTAAAAGCAATTTTAAGAATCTCCTTTGGTTAGAACACATTAGATTATACACTAAAAGTAAAAAAATACCCCCCACTGGCAACTGACTAATTGCAGCGATTGCACACCAGCTTTTCAACAAGGAGATAGGATCGCAACGCGAAACTGAAACAACAGCAGAGACTAGACTAAAGACTAAACAACCACTTACGTAAAGACTAAACAACCACTTACGTAATAACCTCGGAACGTACAGACCCTACATCGAGGAAGCAATAAACGAATTAAGCAGTCGTTATGAGCACATAAGTAATAAAACAGGACAAATCAATGCGTACCCAAACGACCACGGTAAATACGGCTTTTGGACAGGATTGGAAACAATACTAGCCGCCTCAGACGTATTCAGCGTCGCAATCGAAATTTACTGAACTATATATTGATGGTTTTCGCTCTTAAGACTGAAAACACATGTGCAGGAACAATCCTACTTGGACACGAACAATAACGACAAAAACGTAGACCAAGACGTAAGCTCCTGCAGCAAAATAACGACTCCCGAACTCCATACAGTAATCCCAAATGTTTGGAGTAATACTAACTGCCTGGTCTAGGGGCGTACCGCATCGTCTTAGATTTGAGTCGGCGTAATTGTTCCCCAAACACCAAACCGTCCTACCTCCTTCATGACCCTACTGGGCGTATAGCATCGGCTCGGCGAACCCGGGAATGGCTACAAAACTATTGGCATTTCGCTTTCGAGCCCCAATTAGGGGACAGTATTGCCATACTTTGGACATTCTCAACCTGCAAACACGGGTGAAGCCGCGCCGTTGCTGGTGGCGAAAGAAAATCGGCGCAAGGAAACAGAGGCCTATGCGGGGCCCGGGAGCGATGGGGTAATGGGGCCGGTTCTACGTCTCTTATACCCATACTCAATACATTTCTAGATTATAATATTAACTAAATTTAAATTTCTATATTATTAAACTTTTAATTTGTAAAAACGGATTACTGTTCGTATGTTCTAATAGTCCGGGAGGCAGTGAAGATTTTCGGTACTTATTTTCCCAGTTTGTGAATGTCATTAAGTTTGTTCAATTGGTGACACAAAACGACAATTTGGGTGTCTGGCTGAAATTTTCGGATGGGTTCACTAGATGAGCCAAAAAGTCAAGTCCACTTATTTTCCCAGTCATAAATATTTCACATTAATTAAAGTGAGTCATTTTATTAATGGAAATAACAGTCTGGCACATCCCAAGTGAAGGAAAGTCAGTCTGGCTGAAAATTTGCGGAAGCAAAAATTTGACCGGTTTTTGAAATACGTAGCCCTTATTTTCCCATGCTTAAAATTTAACCCATTATTTGGTACTGTCATAAACTATAATCAAAATTAAGTCTGGCTGATTTACGAAATTGGCAAATTGTTCTGGCGGCATCTTGAAAATCGTAAGAATTACAAATAATTTGCTCTTATTTTCCCGGATTTGAAAATTTGTCACATGATAAATAATACTATAATTTCGTAGAAAATACACGTCTGGCTGTTATTTACAATCACGAAAGCCCCGCCAGACTGCGAAAATAAGGGCAATGATTTTGATAATTTTTCCACCTGCCAGACATATTACCCATACTCACAGTTTAGCCAGACTATTTTTTTTTCATAAGTTCAGTATATCTCTCACTAATGGAATTATTTTTATCACTGGAAAAAAAAGTGCAATATATTTGTACTTTATAACGCAATTTCCGCCTTAACTCATCCGAAAACCCCCGCCTAAATATATATAAATTTTGCTCAGAATAACAAACCCAATAATTGTATCGGTGTTTGCCGACTGGGAAAATAAGTACCAAAAATCTTCACTGCCTCCCGGTTGGACGGGTCTGGCAAGGCTTTCGGATTTTTAGGACTGCGAAAATAAGGGCAATGGTTTTGATAATTTTTCCACCTGCCAGACATATTACCCATACTCACAGATTAGCCAGACTATTTTTTTTCTTAAGTTCACTATATCTCTCACTAATGGAATTATTTTTATCACTGGAAAAAAAAAGTGCAATATATTTGTACTTTATAACGGATTTTCCGCCTTAACCCATCGGAAAACCCCCCCCCCTAAATATATATAAATTTTGCTCAGAATAACAAACCCAATAATTGTATCGGTGTTTACCGACTGGGAAAATAAGTACCGAAAATCTTCACTGCCTCCCGGACTATAAAACTATAGTGAAAATGTCCAGTAATTGACTTGTCTTTCATAATATTATATGATTCAATTACTCAAATTTTATAAATGTTTTTAAAAATGGCTTTGTAAATTTAACCGTAATATTAAAATTAAAAATGTTTATAAACTTATCATATCATTATGTTATTTATACAATAATATAAAATGTACGAAAAGTTTAAATATTAAAACTGCATATTCTGTTTGATTATATTTATAAAAGGAAATGTATCAATGAATTTAAAAAGTCCAAAATATCGCTGCACCACTTCATGCAGTGTATTTGTTTATTTGTTAACTTGGAATTTTTTAAAGTAAATATCCGGGTTTTTATCGAGAAACATACTTTTGCGTCACTATAAGTTGAGATTTAAGTTTGGCGTTACATTTTAATGAGAGCGATCTCGAAGCGAGCTCATCGAAAAGTGGTATGAATCAGCAAGAGCAAAAGGTGAAACTGGAAGCACGAGCGCGGTCACGTGTTTCTCCAGCCGTATATCCGGTAATTACTTGCCGGGCCCACTTGATATTCAGCCAAGACTTGCTGCTTAACCTCAAGGCGCGCCTGGGCGGCCAAAATGCCGCCGTGGCTGACGATTTTTCACACAGAAAGGTGATTAAAGAGTTTACTGCTATAGCATATTTTTCAAGTAAAATTCATCCTTATCTTTGACCTTTGACAAAAGAATTATTTTATGCTCCAAATAAAGTTAAAAGACAAATTGAGACATGCCTTCGATATTTTGTTCCATCATTTTCATAATAGTCTGCTGTCATATTCGAGCGGATGTACTGTTTTCCGATAAGGAAAATAGCAGGCCGGGACCTGATTTGAATAATAACTACATACACAGAACCTCTGTTTCGTATAAAAACAAAACGTGAATAGTCGTATGCTCCATTTAAACATTTGAACGTTAACTTTATTTCGGATCAGTGACATTTCAAAAAAAACATACTAACATAAAAGATCAGGAAAATAAATAAATGATTTATAAGAAAATTACAATTTTCTTTAAAATTAGATTTAAACGAGACGAGACACAACTACTAGTTGTGGTCTAGTTATGTATCCTCTATGATTCTTCAAAATTTTTCCTACACTTTGAAATCCCAAAACATCAAAACCTTTTTGTAATGAAGTTTTCATGTTAAATTTAGATTAGGTATATAAATAAATTATGAATTCCCTAAATATTAATAATAGCATATAATGATTCATTTTGTTCTTTGACTTTACACTATTAATATAACATAGTTTACACTATAGTATACTAACATACTTTTGCAGAGACTGAACTATTCAGTGGATGTGTTAAAACCCCAATCAAGCTTTTTGAATTTTTAAGATAAACATATTCGGTAAATAAAGTTTTTATTTAACATCATGTGGCACCCAAAAATCTAGCTCCTGTTTGTTAACAGCTCTTTTAGTCCAGTCAAACCGTGGTAAAAAATGGCCAGACCTTGCGTGCCGAGGCACTGCTGTTTTTTCATGAATCGATAGTGGACTATTTAAAAAGTTTAAAACCAAATTTGCACCACTTACCTTTTTTCTTACAATTATATACGCAAAAATACATATTTTTGTTTTTAGCGAAAATCTCGGCCCCCATATATAAGTATTTTTTGTTTAAACAAATGTGTAAAAAAATATAGTTATATTTATATTTTGTTTTTTTTTCACTTTTTTCAAATATTTCACAAACGATATATTTTATGATAAATTATTATGATTAAGATTTTGTACCTCTTTTTATTCCTACAATTTCAAGAGCCGAACAATCCTCGAGTAAACATGGCCGCGCTCGTAAACCCATAAGAACGCTTTTCCTCAATAATTTAGAAGAAGAGTCTCAGGCTCGTTTTTTATTGCGGTATTTCCTGTAGGTCTAATACACATCAGATTCGGTGTATCTTGTTAGTAAAACCATAGTTGGTAGATCAAACGTATCTCTTTCTCAGAGTCAATGGCAATTTATCTAACCCGGCCTTTTGACAGTCGCATTAATTCGTACACCAGCACAAAATGATCTCGACAAGTGATGATGGTTTTGTTTCTCCTGACTCAGAGGTCATAATTGGCTTAAGCTTTAGCCTCCCTATTCTGGATCTAAAACATTCGCCAACCATGCCTGCACCGGATTC
The DNA here is from genome assembly GCA_921294245.1 of Brassicogethes aeneus. Classification (NCBI taxonomy): domain Eukaryota; kingdom Metazoa; phylum Arthropoda; class Insecta; order Coleoptera; family Nitidulidae; genus Brassicogethes; species Brassicogethes aeneus. The sequence goes on along the minus strand of OV121132.1, from coordinate 41,143,353 downwards.
CAGTCTCCGATTCTGTATGTGGTAAATTAGCAACTAATAAAACAATGCTAGATCATTTTCGGCTAAAGCTGTTCTCGTGCACGAATGGTAAAAATTAAATCCAATTTCGCTAATTTTCCACCCACACAATCACCGGCTCAACATGATTCTTTCATTAGATTCAGGCATAGCTGGGGAAAGAGTAAAGCTAAAAACTTATGACGATCTCAGGATATATCTATAGAGGTCCTATTATTACTGGTTGACATCATTTCGGCGTGCCGCGGCCCAGCAAGTAGCTGTCAAAAATCCTGTTTAAAATGTTTTGTAATTTGCAAAGCCGGAAAAATATGTCCAAACGCTTGTGGATTGGTCGCCTCTCGTTAGTCGCACCAAGCTCTATTTTTTATATTTTAGAAAATTAATAGGGCTACAAAATGTTAATCGTAATAATTTACACTAAAATGCACAGTTTGCGAAATATTTGAAAAAAGTGAAAAAAACAAACAAAATTTTTTTTACTGATTTTTATAAACAAAAAACACTTTAGACAAAAATTATAGGAAATTTTATAATAATAATTTATTTTTTTACTTTTTATTGTGCAGTATATTCATTTAGATATTCATTAATATATTATTATACGAGAGATAATGCATGCATTATCTCTCGTATAATAATATATTCATCCTCGTGAATATTAGCCTGCAGGCTAATATTCACGAGGATGAGGTTTACGTCTCAAGTCGCCAGACGTGAGACCTAAATCATCCGAGTGAATATTGCTCATAATCTCAAGTGTAATACTATACTTTATCTACTCTACACTGAGAGAAAAAGTGTTGTAGAATCATTCAAAACGATAATAATTCAA